>OZ026588.1:12072814-17422814 GCA_964020215.1 Aurelia sp. 3 sensu Dawson et al. (2005)
ACGGTTGATTTTATTCTTGAACGTCAATATTACAATCTATATCGTATAACAGGCTTACAATAAGATTGGTTGGTAGATTGGTATTGGTAGATACTACCATGCTGATAACAACCTGGCTTTGGCCAGGGTACGTCAACTAGTAGGGTAAGGAAGCCACGGGATCCTGAGGAGAAGCCCCGGGAAATATTTGAGGACAGACCTTTACACGGCCTAGAATGCTTCCCCCGAACATATGCTTGTTGGCGTTATAGTAGGATTTTTGACCAATTGTAATTATTGTAATAACAATTGTAACAATATCTTAATAAATTAGCATCCTCAGGAAAACTTTCCAATTAACAACTTATTATTTGGCTTAGAGTCTCTTTCTCCGTTCCTACTTTGTCATAGCCAAATTGGAAACTTTGGTTCAATAGTCATAAAATTCAGTGTTTTGAAATGGGTCCAATTACCCGTGGGAAAATTTTCCGAAGTGTTGGGACAGGAGGCCAATTCCTAGTGGAATTGCTAGTGGAATTCCTAGTGGAATTTCTGTCCCTAAAGGAGGCCTAGTGGGGCCAATTCCCCGCCAGTACATATGTTAGAATATGCCTTGGAACAAAAACGTATACATGTTATGTCGATAATCCATTGCTATCGATTAATCAATAGATACATAATAAGTTTTTGCTAGGTTCTACTAGTCCAGTAACAAATGTCGTAAAATGCCAAAGACAGCCTAAAGAATAAATGGTTATCTCACCCCAATTGTAAGCGCAAAGTGACTAATAACTGATAGTGGTTCAGGTTATCGTAAAATTGGATGGGGGCTCTTTCCTCGATTAGTCTACTTGCGGACAGAGCTTCTCCTTCAAGTAATTCCCTCCATACAACTTATCCTGTTTCTCTGCATCTGTACATCGTATTAATTTTTCTTATTAGTGCACCAGCTTTTTGTAATATTATCTTATTTCTTTAGAGTTTAATAGTTATATGTTAGCATAGTGAATCAAATATAAACTGTATGTAGTGGAATTTAAAGTATATAAAACTGAAACTGAAATAAAGTTATGGTAAATATTAGTTGGCAGAAAATGTTGTTTTTCAGACTTCTTCAAATCTCAGCAGCCCAACTTCTGAGAGTACAAAGATACTACCCTTGTAAGTAACAGTGATGTGCAATGAGGGATAAGTCTTGATTGAAGAAAGAATCTATATTTTTCACACAAAGTTTTCCGATGTGCTTCAGATACTAATCGTTGTATCAATCCACTCGTGAGCTTGAAATAAAAGATGAAACCATACTATGTAACTTGATTCCTTGTTTAAATGAGTAAATTGGTTTTAAGCCTTGACCTTTTTAAGCTTAGATGTTTACGCATGAAATGGCATCAGGAAACTTTCCTTCTCTAAAGACTGAAAAATCCATGGAGGTACAAAAAAGCTATTTCGTACCTAACAAACCAATTGAATGGTTTCTCTTTTTGCACACTGATAGAACAGGCTTCAAAGTAAAGTGTGTCTCAAGGTTCTGGAATGTCGTCTTGTCTGCCCTTTATAGCCGAATTTAGCTTTGGAAGGACAGAGAAGTTATTTGCATTATGCACACATTTCAAAACGTACATTTCCGACGAAAGAAGGAATTTGAGAAGTCTGAGACACGCTTTGAAAACTTAGGATCTGAACTTTCTGTCCATACAAGTTATTGTTTATTACCTCCAACGCAAGGGTACGGATATCTTTTGAGCAATAAGTTTGTCTGGAAAATATGATCCTATGATATTTACCGATTATTTTGATATTGCTACAGTTCCCATATACATTGAATGATGTAAGATTTAGCTATAGCTATGTCTAAATAGTATTTGCTCTGTGAAGAAAAATTAACAAAAAGTGATGACGTCATCACACAGGAATGTAAAGAATGGGCGCATGCGTAGTGCCAAGATCTGCGAAACCATACGTTCAAATTAGAAATTAGCTAATTTGTTGGATAGAGCATCAAAAGTAGTAGTATTCCTATCGTTTCATTATTTTATCACATTAGCTGTAGATATTATAAGGAATTATTCAAAATTTTACACATACATCTCTTGAAAACTGGTCGCGTTTACCTCCTGGTACCCTGGGTACCAGGGCCTCAAAATTTAAATGAAAGGAAATTGGTAAGAGGAAAAGAGAGAAGGAAGAAAGGAGGCTCTGGTCAAATGATAACACAACCTCGTTTTGGTGCTGATCAGCGTGATTATGAATCAATTCGATCACCTTTTGCGCAATGATTTTAATCAATAAACACCTTCATTCATACTATTAATCACATACATATTACGTTGTTATCTGAGCTTTATTATTTTCCTAAACGATTGATGATCTGATTGTGATTCGAATGGCGAGAAAAGTTTCATCGTTGTGGAGCTGGATGTTTACTGAAGACTTCCCGTAATGCTAAATTCGTCTAACCACAATAACTGATTTCAACTACTTCCAGCCTTTTGTAACTATCAACGTGGAACTGAACTCTTTCTCGCGCGATTCAGGGAAAACATCCTAAATTCAGAACTACAGTACGAGTGATTTAACGTTTTTCGAAATAAGTATTTATCATAAAATATTGCATTGTACCGTCTGCGGTTGTCAATACACTTATGGGAAAACCAAGGTCAAGTCACTTATTGGATACCCTGGGTACCAGATACGGGGAAACCAAGGTCAAATCCAAATGTCATGTTGTGTTGGTATTTCTAAATTATGTTATTGACAAATGTCTTTGCTCAAACAAACTTTTGAACAACTGAAGGCCTTGCCACAAGAAAAATCAGTTTCGCTGCGAAATGATCGATACCGGAAGTATTTCTTGGGTACCAGTAGGAAAATTTTATCACAAGAAACTGGTTGAAGACAGAGAATGTCACATTTCGAGAGGAATCAATCCAGGCCGGTAGCAGCTATTGGGGCCGGTCGGGCCCGGCCCCCCCCAATAATTTCCAAAAGTTGCATTTTTTCATTCATCATATTTAACGTAGAAAACTGATTAAACCAACGATGAAGTTACTCTTCAAAAAGTGTTTCCTTGTGCCCTCCCTCTTTCAGCACTGTCAACGACCCCTAGCACTGTGATCGAGAGCATCGAATTTAACCAAAATTTGAAGTTTTGGATTCCTGCTTGATTTTGCGCTTGAGATATGCACCATAACCTAGGGGTTCATGTGCTGCAAAAATTTTCAAGATCAATCAAGCGAAGGCGAAGATATTGATTTTTGAAGTTGGGCCTAAATCAGATCTTTGTTTACATGGCTGGCAGAGGCACGGCACTGTTTTGACAGCAAATTACAATTCCTTGTATCTAGGCTCAGACTTCACCGATCCTTTTTAATTTAGTCTCATTCTGATCCTCTAAATGTGTCTTTTATGGCAATGTAAAGCAAGCTAAGATATTTTGCCTTTTAGGACCGTTTTTGGACCATTTCACAATGGTACTTTTCGAAAAATTTCTTGTCTTCGAAAATCAATTGTAGAATTAAAAGTTAAAGACAAAAAAGTATGTTTCGCTATGCTCTTCAAAATAGTTTCAACAATTAGAAAAGCCTGTCTAACAAGTTTCTACCAAAGGGCTGGTGCCTATTCGAACCCAAAAATCTGTTATGACTATTTTCATTTCACAAGTTTTTAATTCGACTTCTAAGATTTTTGCATATAATAACCACTAAACTTTAACAGACATCCAATGAAGTGACCAAAAACCTTACGTACATGTTAAAAAATATAATGACTAAAATTTGATACACTTTGCAAGGCTTATTTGTTAAAATTCTTGCAAAATTTAAAAATTATGAATCTTTTTAGAGACAAATGGCTGCAAAATACCATTTTGGCCTTAAAAATGTCTGACTAGAGGCTTTAGCAGGCTTAAAGGACAAGTAAATGTCATACTTTTGACTCTGCATCGGTTTAAAACAAATGCAAAGCTTTCCGTTTCACTTTATCAAATTGTTCGTCACGAAATGTGGAAAAATGTTAAAATCATGTACGAAACTTGTAAAATTCAATTTCTTGTTACAATTTTTTGGAGGCGAAATGGCACCAGCCCTTTGGTAGAAACTTGTTAGAAAGGTGTTTCTAATTGTTGAAATTATTTTGAAGAGCATAGCGAAACTTCCTTTTTTTGTCTTTAGCTTTCAATTTTACGATTGATTTTTGAAGACAAGAATTTTTTGGAAAAGTACCGTTGAGAAATGGTCCAAAAACGTTCCTAAAACGGCAAAATATTTTAATATGCTGAACATTGCCTCAAAGAACACATTTAGAGGATCAGAATGAGACTAAAATGAAAAATATCGGTGAAGTATGAGCCTAGATATAAGGAATTGTAATTTGCTGTAAAAACAGTGTCATGCCTCTTCCGTTCATGAAAACAAAGATCTGATTTAGGCCCAACTTTAAAATTCAATATCTTCGCCTTCGGTTCACGGATCTTGAAAATTTTTGCAGCGTATTAACACCTAGGTTATGGTTCATGTCACAAGTCTAAAATTTTATAAGGATTTGGAACTTTATTTTTTGGCTTAAATTTGATAAAAAGGGCCTAATGGATCACAGTGCCTAGGTGAGATAGGAAGATAAATATAAGCCACTCTAACTGGGAATCTAGAAATGGGAGCTTCTGTCCATTTTCCTTTCCTAATTAAACAGTTCAAGCAATCACCAAGGGGCTTGTGAAGTGTGAAGTGAAGTGAAGTGAAGTGAAGTGAAGTGAAGTGAAGTGAAGTGAAGTGAAGTGTGTATTCCGAGTCAAAACCTATAACAACAACAAAGGAATTCGTTGTAGACTCCAATGCAACAAAATATAACTTAGAAATTTCAGCTCAGTTGACATCAGAAGCCGTTTGTCAAGTGGCACGAAAAGTACTAAGACTTCAACGATCAAAATCACACGCATCTAAACTAGGAAAACTTGCGATGCTTTTGACCAAGTATTCTTGTGTCGCAGTTTAGTTTCAGCCAGCCTGTTTGAAACACAGTTGAATTTATAAATTTCCTATTTCACCTGCGGACCTCCGACCATATAATTATTATTTTTTTTTTTTAATTATCACTTTATTTACAGTTGGTTGCGGTGTAGCTTGTACTAAAAGTGCAAACTAATAAATACCAACTAAATTAAACTAATTTACAGCAACACTATTTACAAATATTACAATTGCAACCCTCCCCAGTCCAATTTTTTATGTTTTTGCCAAAAACGGAGACTGTATTGCTGTTCTTAATCACATCAGGTGTATTGTTCCAAAGTATGCTGCCCCTGAACGCAATCGAATTTGTACCGAAGGACGCAGTAGATGCCTTGGGAAGAGTGAGAATATCTTTAATTCTCAGATCGTAGTTAATTACTTTCCTTGTGAATAAATCCCATAAGAATGAAGGGTTTTCATGATTGAGTGATTTATACACTTCAATCATGAGTTTCTGCAAGTTCTGAGCGTGAACAGTTTTTTCTTCATTTCTAATGAGCAGTTCATCGAATGAAGCATCATAGTCTTTCGATAAGATACGAAGTGCTCGCTTATGAACCCTGTTAATTTCTTTATTGGCTATAAAATTATTAATATATAAAATTAAAAATATATAAAATTACTTTTCAGCATTCACGGAAGGGAGTTTCCAGAAGAAAAAAGGGCATGACACCCGAAAATTTTTTCCGGGGGCTCCGCCCCCAGACCCCCAACAGCTTCCTGCTTTCGCCGCGAATTGGTGCCCCTCCAATCTGAAAAACGCTCCTACGGCCCTGCAATCTGAAATCCAATTCTTCTCCTCGATATTTCAAGTAAACACAAATCATATCACATACAATAAGAAAGATAATAACGTTCCTACCAGTTTGGAATGCAGTCCTCATCAGCAAAGATTACTCTTTGCCAGCGTGTCTATGATTTTCAGTGATAGCAATATCACGGCTAAATTCTCGAAACTGCTCTCCACGTCAAAACTGGGCCTAAACCTTCAACCAAGTTCACTGGGCGAATGAAAGCTCAGCTGCAAACAGCAACGACTCTTCAGTGATCATGAAGTTATTGTCTCAAACTGTTGTGGAGTTAGGCTCCTATCTTTGCTGAAAAGCTTTCCAGTTCTCCACAGCTCCGCTCCCCTCAAAACATTCGCCATTGTTGTGAAGGCAAACTTGATCACAACCGTCTGAATCAATTTTTCTGACCACAATCGTAGTCTTGTCATGTGACTCACGCTATCCAATCAAATCTCAGAAAATCCATATACCCGATCGGGTATATAGGCTTCTCATTGGTCAGTTCCTACAATGGATGTCACCATTTGACCAGAGCCAACTTTCTTTCCTTCCTTATTTTTTTCTTTTTATTATTTTTTGGCTCTGGTACCCAGGGTAACCTCCTGGAATGAATTTGATTTTTTTTAAAAATTAATTTTTCATCGAAACAAGGATAAAAACGAAAAGTCAGAAAGTTTCAGTTTTGGTAAGTGCACTTGGTAAAAGTCTACATACAAAAAACCGTTAGGGGGGCTGATTCAGCCCCCCTAGGCTTGGTAGGGTAAATGGGGTCTTGCCGTTGTTTCTTTGTTTCTGTAATGCACTGTTCTTGACAAAACACTGACGTAGAAGGATAAAACTACAATTTAGAAATACTTTTAAAAAAAGGGAAGGTTGGTACTTTCTTGTGCAAAGACATTTAAGGTTATACGAAGTTATTTTTTGGCTTGTCAAATTTGTTCACTCACCAAGAAAAGGTTTCGAAAACTTTTTGCGGATTTTTGCGAAAGAATAATCTACTGCAACCCGTCGGCGAAAAGTCTCGAGGGAGAACTCAAGATCCATCGCAGTCTCTGTAATATTTTCCCTATTTACATACCTCTTCCCGTCGTGCTTGCTACATTTCAAAACTAAACATAAATCCTTGATGCCAATTTTTTGTCGTTCTATTACTTCATTTTGTCATCATTTTCTCATATAATAAGTAGATAATAAGTAAAAGTCAGGTAGGTTTGGGGGACATACTTGCTGTCTTTGAAAAATTCGGCGAGAAAAACCTCGAGGGGGGTGAAAAACACCCCCATGTGAATTAGGGTTAACATTGAAATAACAGTTTCTTATGGATATCCCCCCCCCTGACAAACGGCTCAAGGAGAAGGCGCTACTAAAACCTTGTAAGAAAACGATACCCTAAAACCTGACAATTATCGACTCTATTGAATGAATGGACACAACTATTTGTATACGAATCTCCATAAAATTTCATCAACACTTAGATGACCAAAGAAATTAGAGCCTTTGGACCAGAAAATTTCAATTGACACTTCAGGCTTCAAGGTTGAAATAGGAAATCTGTGGAAACCCTCCTCCTTCCTTTTAAATAAAAAGCAGTTTGACAGGGACAGAGGTGACAGAGAACAATTTGCCCCTTTGCCTCAGGGCCCTCAAAATCAACGATTTTTAACACTTTGACTGCAGAAAATGTTCTAAAATGCATTTTAAGCTGTAATCTAAAGGTTTTAAAACAAAGATAAAACCTGGATGGGTGAATTGAATTAATCTGATTTGATTTGTGATCGAAACGTTTTCTGCTCGCTTCCCTTGCTGGGCCCTCATTCCAAATTTTTGTTCCAGGGCCTCCAAAACCTCTCCGTGGCCCTGCTTTCTGAGTGGGACTTCACCCTGTTCAGATCGTTATTCAACTGTGTGACGCAGCCGTCGTAGCGAGTTTGGGGAGAATTCCTTTGCCCTTTGTCATTTTTAGCTGCTAATCACTTTAGCTGAGCAAAAAGACTATGGGCCTTTTTCGTTTCCTGTGAAATATCCCGACTGAATAAATCTACAATTATGGCTATTACTAAAAGTAGGAACGAAGAGGAATGAGAAGGAACGAGGAGGAATGAGGTAGGAATGAGGAGGAATGAGGGAGGAATGAGGGAGGAATGAGGAGGAATGAGGGAGGAATGAGGAGGAGGAATGAGGAGGAATGAGCAAAATTGGGCAAAAATGCTTCTCTTTCCGGGGAGCTAAACTATGGAATAGCCTTCCTGCTGAGTCTAAGACGGCATCCTCCCTAAATGGTTTTAAGAAATCAATACAGGGTTAACTTTTTCTTTCCATTGTAAATACTGTATTATTGTAAATAGGCTTTTAAATTATGGTTTTTTATATTCTAGTTTTATTAATAACTGTTTATTGTAATTAAGCTTTTATCGGAGGGCCCCTTGAAAAACGGCTTCGGCCGAAGGGCAACCCTCCTTAAAAGATTCAAATATGAAATATATGAAATATATGAGGGAGGAATGAGGAGGAGCGAGGAGGAATGGGGGAGGAATGAGGGAGAAATGAGGAGGAACGAGGAGGAATGAGGGAGGAACGAGGAGGAACGGAGAGGAATGAGGAGGAACGGGGAGGAATGAAGAGGAACGGGGAGGAATGAGGGAAGAACGAAGAGGAACGAGAAGGAATGACAATTGAAGAAATGAAAGGCAGATGACAATTTTTCGCAAGAGCTTAAAAACTGCATAGCAAACCCGAAATGCGCATTAAAAGTTGCTCACATAAATGTTAATGGGCTGTTGACAAAAGCTAAGCTGCAAGAATTAAAGCTGATACTGGAAACAACAAAACTGGATATTTTAGATATTTTAGGGATCACTGAAACAAAACTTGGTAAGGAAAGGGACGAAGAGATTGAGATCGAAGGATATAAGTTATACAGAAGGGACAGGGATAGGAACAGTGGTGGAGGAATTGTAATGTACTACAAAGAGAACCTGAATATGACTGAACTGAAATTGCAAATAGACACGAAAATTGTGGTTGAGACCATCTGGGCAGATGTACAAATGCATTCTCAAAAAATGGCAGTTGCAGTGGTGTACAGACCCCCTGACCAGTTAAATTTCTACAGTGAGTTTGCAAAACAAGTAGAGAAAATCAGGGATAAGAGGACAAATTTGCTAATAATGGGTGACCTTAACAGTGATATGCTCAAGCACAACGAAGGATTTGGTAAACAATTGAAACTGCTGATTCACTCACATGACCTTAAAAATATTATAAAAGAACCAACAAGGATAACAGGGGATACGAGAACTCTCATTGATGTCATATTGATAAATGACAAGGAAAAGATCATAAACGCAGGAGTTCTTGATACTGGTATATCAGACAATAGGTTAGTCTACTCACTTTTGAAATTCAAAAATCCACGACCACCCCCAAAATTTAAGGAAGTAATTGATTGGAAAAAATTTGATGAGGTAAAATTCAGAACAGATGTAAGACAAGCACCATGGCACTTCTGTAACATTTTTGAAGAAGTAGATGATAATTTATGGATGACTGAGCAGTTATATTCAGAGATAGCAAAGGAAAATGTACCAAAGAGAACAGTAAGAATAAGATCAAAAACTCTCCCTTGGATGAATAGCTGTATCAGAAAACTCATGAACCAGCGCTATAAACAACTATTAAAGTTTAACAGAACACAAGATCAACATGATAGAGATGAGTATAAGAAACTGAGAAATAAGGTAAGCAGAGAGCTTAAGACTGCAGAAGCAAACTATTGGAAAAGGAAATTAGAAGAAATATCACAAGGAAGCTCAGATTTTTGGAAGACAATAAGAACAGTCACAAAAACTGAGAGATCAAAAAAGAAGAGGATAGGTCCTATAAAAAACGAATCTGTGATATTGGTGTATGATGAAAAAATGAAAACAGAAACAATGAATGAGTTTTTTGCTACTGTAGGAGAAAATCTAGCATCAAATCTAATGCCCGTAACTAAGACACCTGTTGAGTATATTTACAGAGTCACACCAACGATAAATGAACTAAGGATAACGAATGAACTGTTCTCAGAAAAGATGAGTAAACTGAACCCCAAGAAAGCCAGTGGGCCTGATGGGATAACAACAAAGGAACTGAAAATTGCTTCACAAGAGCTTAGTTACAGCATAGCAAATATATGTAGGATTGGGTACATGCAAGGGGAATATCCTAGTAGTTGGAAGGAGGGGAAGGTGAAGTCTGCATTTAAAAGCGGGGAACCATCAGAAAGGGGAAATTACAGACCTTTGACTATGCTGTCTGTACCCAGCAAAGTGTCTGAGGCTGTGATATGCGATCAACTTGACAACCAAGTAGAAAAGACAAGGCAGAAAAATCAATGGGCACATAGAAAGGGGACGTCAACAGAATCAGTTTTGCTCTATTTAAGCGACAAATGGAAAGCTCATGTTACAGAAGGAGAGGTAGTAGGGGTACTTTTTGTGGATTTTAGCAAGGCGTTTGATTCTGTAGACCACGACATATTAAAGCAGAAAATGATTGCAGCAGGGATAACTGGAGGATTGTACAACTTAATTGACGCTACTTAGACGGAAGAAAGCAATATGTAGAAATCAATGATGTAAGGTCAGAAATGCGAGAAGTAAAGTATGGTGTCCCGCAAGGATCTTTATTGGGTCCTAGACTATTCTCTATCTACATAAATGATATAGCTGATAGTGTCAACAATGGAGAAGTGCACCTGTATGCAGATGATATCACTGCATACGTCACATCAAAATCAGTAGATGATTGCGTGAACAAGCTGAATCTGCTTGCAAGAGAAATAAACACATGGTGCAAAGAAAATAAGATGACCATAAATAGTAAAAAAACCAAAGCTATGATAATCAACAGAAAGAAGTTTACGGGGCCCCTATTACCAATATCAATTGGAGATAATATCATTGAATATAAGGAGAACAGTAAACTCCTAGGAGTGTATATTGACAACAAACTAAATTGGGACACCCACATAGATAAGGTGTACAAGCAATTCTCAAAAAAATTGTCCATGCTAAAAAAAGTCAAATTCCTGCCAACAAAAGTACTAGAGGAGATTTACTTTAAAACCGTAATTCCAACAGCCACGTATGCAATGACTGTATGGGGCACCTGCACAAACAGCAAGTTCGAAAGGGTTGAGAGTCAGCACATAAGAGCAGCAAAATTGATCAAGAACATTCCTAGAACAGCTGACTCAAACAATGTCTTAGATGTTGCTTGCTGGAACAACTTGGGATATATGTATAACAAAAAGGTAGCAGCAGAGATGTACAAGATAATAAAAGGAGAAGGAGAGCATGCATTACAGGATCATTTTACAATGTCTTCATACAAAAAGGATAGACTCCAAGTTAAAAGACTAACATCAGAGTTTGAGAGAAATATGTTAAGATTTAGAGGGCCAGTGCTGTGGAATGCTCTGCCGGATACTGTGAAGGACGCTAAGAACATTCAAAATTTCAAATATGAACTAAAGAATAAAGCAATAACTGAAATGAAAACAACAACTTTCATTAAAGGAACAACAGTTACAAGGAACAAGGATTTGAAAAATTATATATATTATTAAGAATTTTAAACCAAAGATGTCACATTGTATTAGGATAGTCGTAATTTAAATCAAAGTAAATGTAAGAACAGTGTTAACTCATTCCTAATTTTACCATTTTAGTTATGTATACTTTTAATTTTGCAGGTCCACATCAGCCATCTTGAGGCTGCCACTATTTAACCTGCGTAAACAAATAAATTATGATTGATTGATTGATTGATTGATTGATTGATTGATTGATTGATTGAATGTGGTAGGACTGAGGAGGAACGAGGAGGAATTTAGAGGAATGAGGAGGAACGGGGAACAACGAAGAGGAATGAGGGAGGAATGAGGTAGGAATGAGGAGGAACGAGGAGGAATGAGGGAGGAATGAGGAGGAATGAGGGAGGAATGAGGAGGAACGAGGAGGAATGAGGGAGGAATGAGGAGGAACGGGGAGGAATGAGGGAAGAACGAAGAAGAACGAGAAGGAATGAGGTAGGAATGAGGAGGAACGAGGAGGAACGGACAGGAATGAGGAGGAACGGAGAGGAATGAGGAGGAACGGGGAGGAATGAGGGGAGAACGAAGAGGAATGAGAAGGAATGAGGTAGGAATGAGGAGGAACGAGGAAGAATGAGGAAGGAATGAGGAGGGACGAAGAGGAACAAGGAGGAATGAGGGAGGAATGAGGAGGAATGGGAAGGAATGAGGGAAGAATGAGGAGGAACGGGAAGGAATGAGGAAGGAATGAGGTAGGAACGGGAGGAATGACGAGGAAGGGGAAGAATGAGGGAGGGATGAGTAGGAAAAGGGAGGAATGATGAAGGAATGAAGGAGTAATGAGGGAGGAATGAAGGGGAATGACCAGGGGCCGATGCAGCCTAAAGTTGAAGGGCGGCAACCTTCAAAGGGGACGCCAAAAGTAGAAAAGAAAGCGATTCTTGCGTGGACTCTTATTGTAAGAAAATTATTTGGTTTTTCTAAGAAGTAACGATTTGATTACTATGTTTGCCCACATTTACGTTGCAACAATAAAAATGTGCGTCAGGGTCAGGATGGAGGGCGCCCTTCCTACCAAAATAGGGCGCAAAGCCTATAGCCGAATTTTCATCGTGAAGGGGGCGCCCCCATTTTCCAGATTGAAAACTGACAAAGAATCTGCGCAAATTCATCGGGAAAAAGCCTTATAGTTTGGCCCAATTGCCCCTAAAAGTCCTCCAATGGGAATGACCAGTTGTCCGGTCTGTTAGCAAAAATATTAGTAACAATCGTGCAAAATATGATACCAGCATGAAACTTGGTAGATTTATGTAATTTGACGTGCCGAAAACGATGCGGTGTGGACACAAGCTGAAAAATGCCCCCAAATGCCATTTTTAGACAGGGTACTTGGTCCCAGTCCTCCATAGGAGCCTCCTTCATAAAACGGAAACCAGAAGTGACCAAGAAACAAATGCTTTTTTTCTACACATTTCGATATGCTGAAAACGATAAAGAATAGATCAAATAAAAGAATCACCCCTTAGTGCTATTTTTCTTGGTCCCAGTCCTCTATAGGGACCTCCTTCATAACACCGAAACCGTAATTGGTAAAGAAATGAAAAGTGATGATTCCTACACATTCTGAAATGCTGAAAACGATAAGAAAATAGATCAAATCAAAGAATTACCTTCCAGTGCTAGTTTAAGACGGGGGTACTTGGTCCCAGTCCTCTATAGGGACCTCCTTCATAAAACGGAAACCGTAAGTGACAAAGAAGTGAATAGGTTTGATTTCTACACATTTCGAGATGCTGGAAACGACAAAAACAGATCCAATTTCAAATTTAACCCTAAACGTTAGACGGGAGTACTTGGTCCCAAAGTCCTCCATAGGAGCCTCCTTCATAAAAAGAAACCGCACGTGATAAAAGAAATGAAGCTTTCTGATTTCTTCATATTTCCAAATTCAGAGAAAGTTAAAAATCAGAACCAATAAAGATATTATCCCTAAATACTATTTGTGGACAGGGGCACTTTTGGGACCATTTCCCACTTATACCGAAGTTGAATTTGTCTCACAACTGTCATCAGAACCTTCGTCGATCGGGACTCTCATGGACTTTACTATTTCGAGGCGGTGTCCGATGCAAGGATTTGAATCTCGATGACCGGGAAGGCCCTTACTTATCATGAACTTGTGGCAAATTTTGCATTATTGAGTCAAGAGTTCGACGAAAGCGTTTCATTGCAAGCGCAGTGATTGAAGGGTAAAATCATTTACGGTAGGAATGCTCTATCCGTTCTTTCGGTTGAAGAGATTTTAATAACCAAGCAGCACAAGTTCCTTTTTTTTCCTAAACGAAGGCATGGAATCTCCTTTTGACTTAATCGGTATTTCAGAACATGACACTATCCAGTCATTGGGTACCGTGATTCGGATTCAGTTTCAATCTCATCCATGTAAATGCTACGCCAGGCTTGATAATTAATTGCTAAGACCTCAATTCAATGCAAAAACCATTTAAAAAGGGCGATATTATTTGCAATGGAATCTTGACATAACTTAACGTAGCAAAAACTTGACATAATGAGGCATCTAGGTAATGTCTCAAGCTATTTCAATGTATTAGGATGCTAAAGTACGAAAGGAGCGCTCAAAAAAGTTTACATACGTATGCAATCAGTATGAATTGAAAAATTTTTTTTGTTGGAATGGCGTTTCAAATTTATATGAAAATCCCTTGATACGTTCAATGGATTGGTTTTGTGGCAATCTCTTCGTCGCTGTGCCCAACAAATATGATAACTTACCCTTCTTGCTCTAGATCAATGTAGAAATCAAACTTTTTCACTCTTTGTCACTTACGATCTCCATTTTATGAAGGAGGTCCCTATAGAGGACTGGGACCAACTACCTCCGTCTTAAAGTATAACTTGGGGGGTAACTATTTGATTGGATCTGCTTTTTATCGCTTCCGGCATCTTGGAATGTGTAGGAATCATCCCTTTTCATTTCTTTATCAATTACAGTTTCGGTTTACGAAGGAGGTCAAGGGACCAAGTACCCCCGTATAAAAAAAGATATTTCTTATCGTTTTCAGCATCTCAGAAGGTGAAGGAATCATCACTTTTCATTTCTATCTTTTTCAATGATGTAACAGTTATGAAGGTTGACGAACATAAACATCTAGGTGTTGTGCTTGATAGTCTACTGACGTTTTCTAGTCATATTCAATCTGCTATCATTAAAGCGAGACGTGGGATTGGTATGCTTCGGTTTTTATCTAACTACTTGCCCAGGCAAACTCTAGACTTATTACGTTGAGTCCTAGTAATCGCTACCACCCACTCACCTCTCGCTCATTCTAGCAGTTTAAAGCATACAGCTGTTTAATTGCCACTTAATAACTTTCTCAGCAAAACATAATCAAAAAGAACTTTATCTTACCTTTTTCTTACCAAGATCGCTTCATGATAATGTGAATCACTGACTTTGTGAAGAATGTGCACGATGGCGGTTGGCCGGCCGTTGTTGTTGCCAGGTTGTTGCTGTTGTTGCTATGCACTCGAAGCTGTTCCGTAATTTAGCACTGGTCAATTTTGAAAGCGAGGCAAATCCTTTACAGGGCCAGCTTTTGCGCTGGAAAGCCATGAGTGCTAGTATGAGCGAGTGGTGGGTGGGTGGTAGCGATTACTAGGACTCAACGTAATGAGTCTAGGCAAACTCTAAACGAACTTTACATGCTCTACGTTCGTCCACATCTCGACTATGGTGACGTCATTTATCATATTCCACAGAAAGTGTGTGACTTTAGCCATGAAGTCACCTTACATCGCCTGATGGAACGACTTGAATCCGTTCAGTATTCTGCAGGCTTAGCTATAACTGGCGCGTGGAAAGGTACTCCAAGAGACAAAATATACGAGGAACTCGGCTGGGAATCATTGAATGACAGAAGGTGGAGCAGGCGCCTCGTTCTCTTCTTGCCCCTTTTCGTTTACAAGCAATGTACACGTCAAATTTATTAACGATGGTCTAGCTTTTGCGATGGTCAAGTTTATCAATGAACTTGCCCCTTGAACTATGCATTTGTGCAAAAACAGAGATAATTGAGCCCACAACTCCTCCACAGCAAAACACACAAACTGGGCGCAAGTTTTGGGGCACCTTGTAGGGTATAGATCAGACCTCCGGTTTGTCGTGACTAGGACCCAGTCACTTAGGGTCAGGGACTTGATCACGAGGAGACAATAATGCGAACATGTTTTAAGCATTTCAAAGTTCAAACCAATTTTTTAACATTATTGTGGCTACTGTTTTACTTATTGATCTCGTCATTGTCAGGGAATAATTTTACTTCTAAATCATCATTTATTGTCTTATGTACTCAATAGCCTTCAAAGATGTATAGTTTGACCGCAAAGATGATGTGGACCTGCAAAATTACCCGCAAGTTGAAACAAATAAACTGGTGTTTGGAAGCAGCATGCAGATATATGCAGGGCTCCTGTAAACCGTGGGACGACCTAATGACTAATAACGACAAAAAACCAATTATCAATTTACAGAATCGAGTTGTCTGTGCAAATGGGTGTATCAAGTGGACCACCATGAGTATGGAATCGACTAATCAGTGGATCTAAGGGATAGCGGATCCTGCGAATTTCTGTTACTGTGGAAAACAAAGTAAGGAGCAAGAAAGCAAACGGGTTTCATTTGCTGCTCACCTCGTTTTTTCTCTATGCCCTGTATCCCTTTTGTAATGCAAACGTGTGAGTAAAAAGATAAAAAGAATGGTGCCCTGTTTCTTTAACCTTTTCTCCTGACTGAACAACATTGATTTTACAGGTGCCGTGCCGGTATAGACAACATTCCTTGGTTTCCTATCAGGTACTTCAATAATAGTTTTACAATAAGCAATAGAATACTTAGCAACACAACTCAACATAACATGACATAACAAGACATAACACAACATAACATAACATAACATAACATAACATAACATAACATAACATAACATAACATAACATAACATAACATAACATAACATAACATAACATAACATAACATAACATAACATAACATAACATAACATAACATAACATAACATAACATAACATAACATAACATAACATAACATAACATAACATAACATAACATAACATAACATAACAAACATAACGAAAGACAGAGAATGAAGGTATTAAGGCCATTTCATTCCGTTTTTTTAGTTTCAAGGCATTTATCACGAAATAATTGGGGAAGGCAGGTACAGAAAAGTCCGAGCAGGTTGATGTTACAGAGCCTTTCTCAAGCTTCATGCAGCAATGTACAAGACCATCCTAAAATGGGAACACAGATGACAAAAGTGCCGCCCCAGAAAATGTCACAAATGACGCATATAGCTGCAGTCATAATTTCCACTCAGTTTCTTAAATATATCATGAACGAGTATGGAAGTTTCTGTTAGGAATTAAACCGAAGTCAGCGGTGGAGCTAGCACTCAAAGAGTGAGGGGTCTTGGGCGCAGTATCAGGAAAATTTTGCGTGGCCACACCCTTCAAGCACTCAGAAGATGCAGGCAACGCCCTTTTTGTGAAACTTGGAGTAATTATTTGCCAATGATATTCATTAGATCTTTTAATTACATCGATCTTTTAATTACGTGACAAAAACGCTTGATCTGACTTACTTTCCCTGAGAGACCAATTTTATTGCATTTTTTGGAAAAGGATCCCCCCTCCCTCCGCCCCCCCCCAGTGGCTCCGCCACTGACTGCAGTCTATTTCTCAACCACCGGGCTAGTAAAAAGGGAGGATCCCCCTTTGCTTTCTTGTTTCTTACTTCGTTTTCCACAGAAACAGAAATTCGCAGGGTCCGCTATCTCTTAATTCCACTGATCACTCCATTCCGTACTCATGGTGGCCCGGTTGATATACCCATTTGGACGGACAACTCGATACTGTGATTTCATAACACGTTATTTGTCGTTCCACGGTTTACAGAAAGCCGATACATGCGTGCCAAATGATTAAACCTCATTAGGGTATTTAGACCTCTGGCTGCTACTGTTTCGTTCAAGCAGCTTCGGAACTCACTCTGTCTCAAAATGAAGTTGCTGCTGGTGGTTTTCATCCTGCATAGGATTTTTGTTCCATCCATCGTGCAGTGTGGTTCATTCTTTCGACTACTCAATGATATGGAAGATACATACGAGAAAGGATTTCTGCAACGAGAGTTCTTCACTTGCTCAATAAATAAAAGTTGTAGCTATGTGATAAAGTACAAAAAAACAAGCAAATTCAAGATAATTAAAGATAAGATGGAACTAGATTCACTCAAAGAGCCTGTTACAATTTGGGAAAAGATGCGAAGTAAAGAAGAAAAAGGTAAAGAAGGTAGGTCTCGAATACCCCAAAGTTAGGAGCTTATGATATAAGAATTTATTGTTACCCTCCAATGGGTAAGCATGCTTCTTTGTGGTCTAATGTGTGAGCGCACGTCCTTATAATGGGATAAACTCCTGTCAAAATTCGAAGGAATTATTGATTACTGTTTGAAAGAGACATTTGTTTGTTTAGCAAATTCTCAAGAATTTTGAGAATTCTTAACCTCAAAAAAGTTCATCTATAAGGGCTTTAAGCATCGACTAGCTTGCATCTAATTCATCACTTTTCAATAAAGACGATCTTTGATTGCTAGAAACATGTTTTTGAGATTTTTTGAAGGCGACGTATGTGAAGATTTAAGAGAAAATGTCAATATCTGATACGTCTGGGTAAAGTTTTTTCTCCTGCCTGTTTACCAATTTTCCGTTTTACTCCCAAAAGAGAAGAAAACTTTAGTACTAGAGAACTATCGCCCTTCTCAGACCACTTTTCAGAAAACTAAGATTTTCAGAGAGGTCAAAACAGTTCTGGAAGGGAACTCACCTTGAATAGGCTTCTCAACTCTTGCTACAAGCCTCAAAGTGAGATTTGTTCCATCCGTTTCTTTGTTGTCATGCTGGAACCACACAAATACGGACAGGTCTGAAACGCATAAATTAGGCCGTATCGCCCTTATCAGACCACCGCAAAAGAACGATGAATTTAGCACATCAAAATCTTTTCAAGGCCGTTGACAGTTCAACAAAGTATTTTCTACTTTCCCAGAAAGCCAGAAAGTTACATGACCAATTCTAGTTTGACTGAAAATGATTTCAAAATATTGTGAATTTCACTCCCGCTTTTAACTCTCCAAGCCTTGACCTCAGTCAACTCTAACCACACGATGCGTCAATAGTCTACAAAACTAAAGGGTTTCACGCAGTGGACACACATGGGCGGCATAATGTCAGTTGCAGTGCTCTTCCAAAAGGAGCCCTGGGTCTCGCAATTTGTGTGCAATTCTCAAAATTTCTGTGGATATGAAACGAGAAGAGTTGGAGGAAACATTCATGAAGATTATTCTATGTTAACTGAAAGAGATATGGAGAAACGACACAAAATAGACATGGTGCGTGGAAACATCGAAGGAAATGTGAATTGTACTTACACCTTCGTTGCAGGTAGGTCAACTTCAAAACTTTATTGCAAGACTTCAGAGCAAAACAAAACAGCGAAAGCGAAGAAATATCAAAGAGATGACATCAGCAAACAACTTTCGTGCGCTTTTTGGATTAGCTAGGCCCAAGCTCCCTTTTAATTTTAACATTTTATTCAAGGCCGTTGTACAACACGGAATCGATGGTGGTCCGATAGGGGCGATATTACTCTACGTATTTCATTATCCTCTTTCATGTTACCAAACATCGTATTCAATGCATTATGGGATGTACAGCTAGGTATATTCTCGTGTAGCTGTGCTGCCACTCGGGCCAGTAATGAGAAAAAAAGGTACCTATCAAGCCAATATGGGCAAAAATGAAGTTTTGCTTTGATCAACCTCGTTCCTAGGCCCCCATTATCTTCTGTAGGTCATCGTAGGTCATCGATGTCGGCCCTGGTACAAAACTCAATTGGCTCCAGACCGCATGCTCATTAAAGATTTACTTCAGAAACCCCAGTTCTACATCGAATGGTCTTCCTTTGTATTAATCGTTAAATGCACTTTAGAGAACGAAAGAAAAAGTCTCATTGGATAATCGTTTGCCTGCCTTGGATATGCGGCTTGTGAATGAATTAAACCGCACAAACCATAAGTCAGCAGACTTTGATCGATAACACACTGTGTAATAAGTCAAAAAATTGAAAGAATGGGAAACTGCGACCAGTGGTGGCCTGGCTCGGAATTTTTCTTCGGCCACGGAGGACTTAGGGGCCCTTGTAGGTATCGTCTAAAAATGAGGGCGTTGACAAACAATGACGTCGCCCGGGCAAATAAAGTGAGGCGGTAGCATGACAAGGAGTCTGGGGCGGCGCCCCAAGGAAAACTCTCCGAGGTGAGACCTCCTACTTTGGCTGGGCACAATTCTACCGATTCAATGATGGCGGAAGCTAAGATGAAAATTTTTCCCTTTACAGCAGTTTTCTTCTAAGTTAGCATTCCTGGGAAAAGTTTTGAAAACACATCATTTTCTATAGCTCAGATTGCGATACGTTTTTGCATATAATTGGTCAATTCGATTGAATTCTTATAGCCCCAGCGTTTAATAAGCCACCCAATTCACGGCCGACAACCCATCATTCGACTTCCGTAGCCTCGTCCTGATGGTAGTAGTGTTTCTATAGGAGCATAATTTTTCTCGAACTTTGGCCTGATTTTTGCAAAAGAAATATATGACCTGTATCAACCAACCTGAGCAAAACCTGTAGCAAATTTATCAGAGATTTTGTTCACCCCAAATTTGTTTTAATTCCAAAAGTTTAAATGACCGGGTATCAATTGTTTTTGAAGACAGGTCATAAATTCTTCTGGTCAACCCCATATATGGTATTGGCTCACCCTTATTTGGCACAAATTTTCCAACATCAAACAGGTCGACGAGCCGCTTCGGGAAGAAAAATTTCTTGTCACGGGACTGAATTTTACAAAATATGACACTACTACTTACACAATCTATGAGTTTGATATTGTATATTCAGCTGTAAGATGATGGATGATATATACATGAATGGTAGACTAAGAGAACACTTCTGAGCCGTGAAAGAGCATAAAATGTTGGATCGGAGACTGACTGGCCTAACCAAAATGAAGGGAACAAGAGATGAACCTGGCCAGCGCCTAGTTGATAGGCTCACAAACTCCAATAATAAGCAAGTTATATTTTACATCACGAAAAAGGCAGATAATTTTTACGTGGCTTAGGACGTTTCTTTATTCTATAACTTGTCATTTCTGCAAGAAAATACACTCCTAATGAATCAGATCAATTTCTGTAAAATTTGACGAAGCGATAAGTAAATGAATGGCGTGCAAGTTGAAAGAAACCCTAGAAACAAGATAAAGCCAAAATTTCTTGGGAGAAGTGATTTTTGCATGGAAATATGGATATAATGAGATGAAATCGAAATAAAATTGGATACCAAGGCGGCAGAAAGCAGCGAAGACGTTGAAAAATGGAGATGGAGTGGCCTAACCAAAATAATGGGTACAAAATTCATAGTTAGTCCACGCCTTTTTTATAGGTTTCATAACAACAACAAAAAATATACCAAACTTTAGCTCAAACGAAAGAGAAATGAATTCTGCATGGCATAGGAAGGCTTTCTCTCTCATAGGACGTAGCATTTGGAAGAAAATTGGCCTTGAATGAAAAGTTAAATTTTGGTAAAATTCGACGAGGTGAATTGCAGCAATTCAACATGCTGGTGGAATGCAACTCTGAGTTCAGAAAAAGCTACAGAATCACAATTTAATTGGTTTTTGGAAGAAAGCATGAATGTCGTTCCCTGAAAATGCCAACTTATCGATCAAATAGAGAGCTTATGACTGAGAAAGAGACAAAAAGTCTAGGTGGAGACTTCTTGGCCTAACAAAAATAATGGAGTTGCAAAGCGAAGTTGATCCGCGCCTAATTCAAAGGATCTGAAACGGAAACCAAAAAGATGCAAAACGCTATATCAAATGAAAGAAAAATAAATTTTGCATGGTATAGGATAGTTCGCTTTTCAAATGAACTCGTCACTTCTCGAGAAAACAACCCTGAATGAAAATCATGAATTTTCGTCTTACGAAACGAAAGAAAAATCTAAAGGGAGTCTTACGATTAAACGCTTCTTGAAAATGGGTAATTTCATTTCAAATTATCCCAAACGAAAGAAACTAAGTTTGTGAAACCTGTGCTTCCAAATAAAATCAAACATCTTTGGAATATCACGGCAGATGGATAAGAAATTCAAAGATTAATGTTGAGTTGTAATTCCGGGCCTACGAGATTTTCGTGAAATCGAAGAGGATCTGCTTACCTGCTAGCATCCATAGCGTTTGTTTCTCAGCTTCTAAATCATCAAAATCTTCAATTTATGCACAGTTTTTATTACTAAATACGCTCAATATCAGATCTTACAAAAATGAAATGTTGGTTGGTGTGTATGCGTGATGAAATCAGGAAAAGGGCGCGCAAAAATCACATGACCTCCACCTGCCTCCACAGCTTCGAGGATTCAATGTGACGTCAGACTTCAGTAGGGGTTGTCGGGCGTGCAATTGTAGCATCGTTTTTGCAAGCATTGCTTTCAACTTGAGGTATCGTCTTTCTCCTAGATGTTGTAATAATACCTTATATTAATTTGTAAGTAGCATGACCAATAGGGTAAGATGGGGGTAATGTGGATCTACAAGGTAAATTGGTCTATTGACGTTTTTGCTAGAAATATCCTTCCTCGTCAAATCAAAGAAAGGCTGGCCACTTTTATCGTAACGTCTACCTAATAAGCTGCCGTTTGACATAAAGCCTTTGTCTGAGACTTAAGGTTATGGTAAACGTTTTCTGGTTGAAAATATTCATTTTTTTATTTCATCATATTCTGTTAGCCGAACTTTCAAGGCACATAATGATACCTTGTATGAAGCCAACAGCAGCTTTGAAAATGGAAGAAATTTCATGTAAACGAAGGTCTCCATAACTTTTTAATCAAAGTTTCTGTTTGTGGCCTTCAGAATCCATACTTAACCACTTGACCTGTTAAGCCGATAAGTGCTTGTGGTTTATGTAAAATAGCACTATCCGCCCTTGTATGGTTGTGTTTATTGGGTAATTATTTGAGGATTCTCATCGATTTTTAAGACTAAATGACTTGATCCGGATTAGTGTGGCTTATGTGATCCAATGTGTACTTAAAATCCCTTTTCCGCAGGACTCACAAATCCACGAGGTACGGGTACGAAAAGGCTGTTTTGTACCCTTTGAGACAATCAAATGGCTCGAAAACCTGTACGCGGCCAGGGCAGACTTAGAGCCTGGAGAGAGTGTTCCAAGTTCTTTTTATGTGTCCTAGTCCATCATTTATAGCCAAAAACAACTGTGGCATGGCAGAAAAATCATTTCCTAAGTTTTTTAAGCATGCTGTTTCAACGGGAGAAGGAATTTGAAAAATTCCAGACAAACTTAAAGTGCTTAGGATCTGCACTTCCTGCTGATGTAGGTCTGATTCTGTTACTTGAAATCCATGGGTACAAAGTAGCTTTTGAAGGCGGAACACTCTTTAAGCAATAGATTTGCCAGGAAAATATCATTTTACAACATTTGCCAATAATTTTGAAATGGTTAGAATCCCCACAGTCTTGTGCATCGAATGGTGTAGAGTCCGTTAATAGTTCCGTTCCTAAGTTCCGTTAATAGTTCGGCTTTTATGGAGGGAAAACAAATTTCGTGTCACAAACGTTTACCGTAACCTAAATTAATTTTGAAGAAATATTTTACAGAACGGCTTACTGTGGAAGAATTTCAAGGCGTATAGAAGCTTTCTCCTGCCACTGTTATTTTCTTTGCTGGACCATAAAATGATTATGGAGTGGCAGTTTGATCCTTTACAAATGACATTATGTCAATTCAAAAGTCATTGAGGCGATGGTTCTTTTTCATATAAATATTTTTGCCAGGTGGTGGGTTTACTGAGAGTTCAGCTATGACTCGAATTCAACGACGCTTTGAATTGCTTAAAGTTATCCCACATATATTCATCCTGCCACGTCATTTTGTGTGTAAAATGTCAAAAACGCTTTGCTTTTACGGTGGTTGCTATCTTAAATTCAGTGAATGGGAGTAAACAAAAGGCAAACATTGATATTTGAACGTTACTGTCAAATTCGTTCACTGCATTCGAAGTTGGAATGACGGTGGATCATCGTATGATGATGGTAAATTCAGATTTAATGCCAGAGAATGTAAAGATTGGGACCTTATCGAATAGAAAATAGTTGAGAAACATAACTCCATTGCTCTTTTTAGTTATTTACCCTATCATATTTTTATATCACACAAGTCTTGAAAATAGATCCACCTTCGGGCATACTTAAAGGCATTGAGTCCATATAAATACCGCTCATATATGACCAATATCAACTTCTTTTCAGTCATAAAACAAAAGTTGTCATTTAATCCCTATTGAAATCAAACAAAAGAAATTCCTGAGGATAATGCAATGCAAGGATTAAGAAGTCTTTGGTATCCAATGCTAATGACTTTATCACTATTGTGCGATAACAAAGGGCCGTCAGCGGTTTGTCAGCAAAAATTACAGACAGTGTTAACGCTCAACTACTTATATGCACTCCGCTTCTTTGAGTGAAAAAATAGGAATTCTCTTAAAACTTTCTAGCTTCCATCAGCACAGCTGATTTTTTTACCAGAAAACAAGAAGCATTGGATGTCAATAAAAAGAAAATTTTGAAAGTCTTTGCACTTTATTGTCGGTTTACTAGCTACTTATTTTGAGATTTTGCTCAATTCAGATCCACATTACCCCACCCTACCCTACGCTGTACTGTAATTGTTAGCTTAGTTTCATGTTTTCTTATGTCATAGCCATGCCGCTGTCATTTAGGACTACTTATTCGCAAAGGACCCGGGGATGACAATGTCTCTTTCAATGGCAGTCTCAGAATACATTCAGCAACTGATCGAATGAATCAAGCTGCGTCCTTCACGATTCCATAGTCTTGTTTAATCAATGCTTCTGTTTGGCATCTAAATGTTCCCTGCGAGTAAAATGTGCAAGTTCATGCAATTTTGGTTCATGTAATTTCATAGTTTCCTTGTGTAGTAGGAAGTAGTTCTTGTTTATAGTGTTGCTTCGATGTGAGTTTGTAGAATATGATGATAGATATCCAAAATTTAATTAGCAATTCATTTCTTTTTCTCTTCAGTGAGGTCAGTTTCTACCAACATTGCACTGAATAAACCAGCCACACTATCAACACAATATGATTCAAGAACAGTCCCTGAAAATGCTGTAGATGGAAATCTTTTCTCCAGCCATCAAATATGCGCTATAACGAAAAGGAATGCACGTCCACATTGGTTTAGAGTTGATCTCCTTCAAAAAGCATGCATCACATCTGTAGCACTGAAGAACAGAAAATCCTTAAGGAAGACAATGAACCCCTTTGATGTGCGAATTGGTGACAGTTTGGAAAATGATGGGATCGTCAATCCAAAATGTGTATCAGGAGGAGCTTTTACCGACGGAGATCAATACCTATCCTTCGAATGTCCAGACGTTATGTGTGGTCGTTACGTGATCGTATTTGCTGAGAAAGCAGAACTGATGGAGTTATGCGAGCTTGAAGTTTATTCATCTCAATGACCACGCTTGTTTGTTGTTGCACTATCACGATGAGGAAATTAACTCCATACCAGTTGTGCCCAAACCAAAATCTTCAGTTCCTTACAGGCCATGATGGAATCCTATATCATTCGGTTTGCCGGACTTACCGAGGGCCAACCAATGGCCCTCTTTCTCCAAACACTTATACTGATTCTCAAACACTTTCAACTGATGGTATTCTAAGTTCTGGGCAACATCATAATATTTCAACTTGGTATGCTCCTCCGCATGCCAATTTGGTTGTTTGAGCAAAAATCGAAAAATGATTTTAAAATCTTTTCTTGCTTCATTCTATCTGCTTTGCAGCGGAAATTATGAAAAACCGCAGGAGGTTGTCATTACTAGATGCTACCAAATGATCTAAATCTATACCCATGAGCCACTTTGTCGAGGGTTTTTGTAAAAAGATACAACGATTCGAGGGTATTATCATTATCATTATTATTACTATTATTATTATTATTATTATTATTATTATTATTATTATTATTATTATTATTATTATTATAAAAACACAACTGTTTATAAAATACGTTTCGATGATAAAATCTTCTTCAGTTCATTATTATTATTATTATTATTATTATTATTATTATTATTATTATTATTATTATTATTATTATTATTATTATTATTATTATTATTATTATCGTCATATCGCATACTGTCTAAGTCAGTAGAGATCTTTTTCCTTGAGGTTCGGTGACAACAAGTCTTCTCAAATCTCAAGAACTTTCCTGAGGATCCTTCCAGAATTCGAGATTGCACTCTTCTGCAATTCCACTATCTTTGTTTCGATGCCAATGTCCTCCAGTCTCTTTCTCAACAGTTTTGGAGTTGTTCCTAAAGCTCCAATTATGATAGGGATGACTTTGACTTGTTTGTTCCAAATCTTTCGAAGCTCCCTGGCTAAATCTTGATATTTTTCAATTTTTTCCATTTCCTTTGCATCTACCCTGCTATCATAAGGCACTGCGAAGTCAATTATCTTGCACGTATTGTTCTTCTTGTCTGTCACGATCATGTCAGGCCTTCTCGCTTCAATCACATGGTCTGTTTGCACTTCAAAATCCCACGGGATGTGGAAATCATTGTTCTCACTGACTGCATCTGGCTCATGCTCGTACCATTTCTCGTTAACATCAAATCCACACCGTTTACTGACTTCCCAATGCACTTTCTTCCCAACCCAGTCGTGTCGACGTTTATATTCCTTTTGTGCCATTTTACTGCACTCGCTCAGAATATGATTGACACTTTCGTCAGCTTGACCGCACATTCTGCACTTACTTTCTTGTTGGGTCTTGTCTATCTTTGCCTTGATCAAATTAGTTCTGATTGCCTGCTCTTGAGCTGCCATTATCAATGTTTCTGTCTCCCTTTTCAACGTGCCATCCTTTAACCACATCCATTGTTGCTCGTCCGCTAGATTTTCTGTCTGCCTAATGAACTGCCCATGTAGCATCTTTGCTTTCCAGTTGTTTTGTCTTTCTTGTTTTTTTTTCGTTTCTTGAAATCATTCTTACTTTCAATTGCTGCTTCCCAGTCTGTAACTTCATCGGCACCTCTTGCAGCACTTATGAGCCTCTCGTCACTCATTTTTACGTATCCTTGCAATCCCAGTTTAGCTAAATTCACTGTATCTTCGACACTCAGGAGTCCTCTTCCCCCTTCACTTCGTGGTATGTACAGACGATCAACATTGCTCCTAGGATGCAGCGCATTATGCATAGTCATTAATTTTCTTGTTCTTCTATCCATTTCTTGTAGCTCACTAATGGTCCAGTCAAGGAAAGGAGCTGAGTATCTTAGCATTGGTATGGCCCATGTGTTGATTGCTTTGATTTTGTTGCCACCATTCAGCTTGGTTTCAAGTATTTTCCTGACACGCCTTTTGTATTCTTTTCCAACTTTTTCTTTCATATCTTTCCGTTGTATTTCGTTTGATTGCAATATTCCCAGATGTTTATAGCTATCATCTTCCTTTAGTGATCTTATCTTTTCGTCATTGGGCAATTCTATTCCTTCTGACTTAACTATCTTTCCTCTCTTTATTATCAGAACTGCACATTTATCTAAACCAAACTGCATGCCTATGTCGTTGCTGAATACTCTAACTGTCTGGACAAGTGAGTCTAGTTCCTTCTCATTTTTCGCATATAACTTGAGGTCGTCCATGTATAGTAAGAGGTTGATTTTCTCTTTACTCTTTGTAAACTCGTAGCCAGATTTTATCTTTCTCAGAACATGTGTGAGAGGAATCATTGCAACAACAAATAAAAGAGGAGAGAGTGCGTCGCCTTGAAAAATCCCCCTCTTGATGTTCACTTTTCCAAGTTGCTGGTTTGCACATGTCAGTTCAACTGTCCAAGTATTCATTGTTTTTTCAAGGAACAGTTGTATGTTGTCGCTAATACCTAATGATTTCAAACACTCCAATGTCCACGAATGAGGCATCATGTCATAAGCCTTTCTGTAATCTATCCAGCCCATCGCCAAGTTCTTTTTTCTCATCCTGGCCTCTCGCAACACCAATCTGTCAATGAATAGTAAGTCTGCAGTTCCCATCGATTTTCGTTTGCAACCTTTCTGCTCCTCCGGTAGTAGCTTCTCTTTTTCTAAGAACTCAGTATCAATTATTATTATTATTATTATTATTATTATTATTATTATTATTATTACTATTGTTATTATTATTATTATTATTATTATTATTATTATTATTATTATTATTATTATTATTATTATTATTATTATTATTATTATTATTATTATCATTATTCAGAGGATTTCTTCAAATTGCTGAAAGATTTAAACATTGACAACACAGCAGCAACGTACATTTCTACAAAGCTAACAGAAATTTGTATACGTTCGTCTTATTATATCTTTTGTATGAGAACGAAAGAGTGGACGGAAGTGGATCTAATGAACTTCTAAGTTGAACCTTACCTTAATTTTGTTAACTATTTTGAAGCACCTATGCGAATGCAGGCAGACTATGCCTACACCGTAGTGAGTAGTCTGATTCTGTTACTGTTTTTAAGTTGTATGTAATTAGTTGGATTTTATCATGAAAAGTATCCATTATTATTATTATTATTACTATTATTGTTGTTGTTGTGGCGTTGCAAGATGGACGTGCTTTGAAGCGCGTCTGCCTTCGCTGTCTCCTTTCAATACTAATCCGTCGTAACTGCCGTCGAAAATGCTGTCCAGTATACTCATGAAACACTGAAAGTCAATGCAATTGATACAGAAGTTGAAGATATGTTTCAAGGATGAAATTAAGCAAGGGAAAATTGTTCGTGTGGCGACGAAGGACACACCATGGACTAGGCCATTGAGTAATTTTGCTTCACGTCTCAGTGGCGCCGAGTGGAAAGAATTTGAAGAACTGGAAGTAGCATTTAGAAAGTCATTGGGTGGTCAAGGTACTTTTTATGGCCAATTTGTTTGCAAGGGGGAGTTTATAAAGTGGAGAAAAGTAATAAAGCTTATAAACGGAATCTTTACGAAGGGGGGAGAGTTTCAGAAGCAAAAGATCGATGGGACCCCTTGGAATCCAAATCTGTGCAGTTATTGTCTAAGGATTTTGAATTCAATGCCTCATGAGCCATCGCAATTAAACGAGGGAGTCCCAATTATAGCACAATTAGAAAAACAACTTTACTATGTTACAAAAACAATACAACCATTCTTCTCAAAAGGACAAGGACACGTCTCACAGGATCCAGTTTCACGAAATAAATTAACCAATCTTTGGCTTCACAAACGGAAGAAAGCCATTCAAATCATAAAGAATGACAACAAATGACCAATAAAGGTACACGTAGAAATTAATCAAGCAGAAACAGAGGCATTCTATCAAAATGAAAAGAACTTTATTTTGGAAAATGAGTGGGATGAAAACAACGCAATAGGACACCAACAGGAAGCGGAAAGATACCAGGATGAAGTTCCGCCGTTTACTGCGGAGGACATACAAAGTGTTCTGAGGAAGCTTCCCAATGGGAAATCACCAGGGCTTGATGGGGTTCGCTATGAAGATGTGAAAAAGGAATACGATGACAAGGGGGTAGACATTAGAAGCTGTTTTAATACATATCTAATCAACAAAAAGGTGCCTAGCAGTTGGAAGCATGATATAATACAAAGGATACCGAAGAAGAATTTTCAACAACAGGATTTAACAACGCTGCGTGACATATGCCTGTCATCAGTGATTTATAAGATTTTTTTCCCGATGTATCATCCAGAGAATTTTACCACTGATTGAGCCAAAAATTGAATTCTGGCAACGAGCCTTTTTGCAAGGAAGAAACAGGCAGGATCTGATTTTCAGTTTAAAAACGGCTTTGGATGACTTCAAACATATCAGTACAAAGTTGCACGTCCTGTTTATTGACTTCGCAGATGCCTATGGTAGCATCAAGCATGATAAAATAATACAGACACTGAGCGAGTATGATATTCCTGCTACGTATTGTAAGATCATCAAGAACATTTATGAAGGAGCATGTTTTCAAGTCATATGTGGGAACACTTTATCAAAAAAGATTTACATCACGAGGGGCACAAAAACAGGAGACCCACTTAGTGTTATCATCTTTCTGATGGTATTAAATAGAGTTTTACAGCCTGCTTTCAATTATTCCTTGATAGCTCTTAGTATTCAAAATGAAAGAAAAATTAACCCCCTACCTATTCAAGCGTATGCAGATGATATCGCAATGGTTTCTTATGATTTCAGAATGCTCAAGAAGATGTTAGAAATAAGTGAGCCACTCTTTAATGATGCTGGATTAAAAGTGAAGGGACCAAAATGTGCATTATTCTATGAAAGACGTTCAGGCAATAATTGGTATGAAGGAAAGAATGATAGACAACCAGTCATAGAGATTCAAGGAGAAAAGATTGAAACATATAAGAGATCGCAGGCATACAAATATCTTGGTAAATCTCTCAGCATTTGTGGTGAAGACCCAAAGCAAGTTGAAGCCTTTATCGAAGAATTCAAAGAAACTTTGAATAAGATTGACGCTAGCTCCCTTCCAATCCCTCTAAAACTTAGTGCGTTTAACAACATGGCTCTAGCCAAAATATTACATCACTTTGACAACACAAGAATAGAGGAACAACAACTAGGAGAGATGGACAGTAAAGTTAGCTGTGTCGTAAGAAATATGTTTGGGTTGTACCCTAAAACAACCGATAAAGTGTTTTTCATTGGCAGGCTACAAGGGGGTCTTGGTATAAAAAAGCCATCCAACGTTTACAGAGCTACACGAATCTCAAATCTAGTCAACATGCTAAACCACGAAGAAGAAAATATAAGGTATATAGCAAGAGAATCGTTAAGTTTGGATATGAGAGCGCGGGGTGTAAGAGCTACAAACGGTGAAAAGAACTTTTTAGGCTATGAATTAGATGATAACGACAGACTGGTGAAAAACAAAACTTACGGTGGAAATTCAGATTGGCCAGATCTTCTTTTCCAAGTGAATAAGTTGAAAGGGTGTGTCATATACGAGGATAATTTGGCGAAAGTTGTTGTCAATGGAAAAAAACTTAGTCATAAAAATCTGAAGCAAGAGATCGAGGGAGAATTGGAAAAACTTGATGTAGCAAAGTGCTCAGAACTCAGGTTTCAAGGGAAATTCATAGGAATGGATGCCATTGATCGGAAAATATCACATCAAATATACTACGGTTGGAAGCTTTCAGATAGTTTAGTAAAATTTGTGTTACGAGCAAGGATGAACCAAATACCCAGCAACCAGCTGATCAATTTTTGGAATAAAGATCACGACAAAAAATGCTCGTTGTGCAACCATCACACAGAGTCGGTAGCCCATTTAATGAACTCTTGCAACAGATTTAAAGATCTTTACTCAAAGCGACACGATAGGATAGTAGAAGCCATCTATCAAAAGATTCGTCGGTACAGTGAAACGTCAGTCAAGTTTGTTAACAGGATGGCAGAAACAGCATTTCCAAATTTACGAACTGAACTACAGCAAATCAACAACCGGAAGCCTGATTTGCTAGAGATAAAGTCTAACGAAAAAGAATGCGAGATCATAGAAGTAACTGTATGCTTCGATTTGTACATGTCAGAGTCATATGAAAGTAAAGCTAGGAAGTACCAACAACTCAAAAACATATTGAATCTGAATGGGATAAAGACAAATATAAGAATATTGTGCTTTGGATCGCTTGGAACTGTTCACCAAGACGCAAGAAAGAACTTAAGAGGATTAGGACTGTCGAGTGAGGAGGCAAAGTCTACAATGAAATGGTGCAGTGTATCTAATATGATATGTGGAAACATGATATGGCGAAACCGATGCAAATGGATTCACGGACAGACTGGAATTTGATGTTATGAGTATGCTGGACAAACATTTGACGTTGAGACATCTTAGTTAGCTCTCGTTAGTCAAATCATATCAGAATTTATTATTATTATTGTTATTATTATTATTATTATTATTATTATTATTATTATTATTATTATTATTATCATTATTATTATTATTATTATTATTATTAGGTGTAAACAACGTAATGTCTATAAATGCTCGGCTGCCATGTAAAGTTTTTTATACTGATGAAGATTTTAATCGAAACGTTTACGTAATCCAACAGTGTTTGTTTTTATATTATTATTATTATTATTATATTATACATAAGATCGAAATATTTCACTGAAAAGTTCTTGTTTATAATTATAATTATAATTATAATTATTATTATTATTATTATCATTATTATTATTATTATTATTATTATTGTTCATTGTTCACTCGGCGGTGATGTTGACTGCCGGTTGACTTCTGGATAGCAGGCCAAATCCCTTGGCTTTAGGTATCCAGTACTTTTCTTACTATCTTTGCAGTTCCTAACAGGCAAGCTTTCTGTAAAAGTTCTGTGCTGCATTCTATTTCAATCTTCTTCAACCAGTTTTCAAAGTTCTTTCCAATCGTACCCAGAGCTCCAATGATTATTGGTACAATCTTAACTTCTCTTACATTCCAGAGCCTCTTAATCTCTCTCTTCAAGTCTTGATAGACCTCAATTTTTTCCTTTTCTTTTCTTTCGATCCTGGTATCGAAGGGACAGGATATGTCAATCAGCAAACACGATCGATCCTTTTTATTTTCAAAAACAATGTCTGGTCGGTTATGCTCCAGTCGATGATCTGTCTGTATGGGAAAATCCCACAATAACCTAATGTCTTCTGTCACAATAACATTCTCTACTTTATGGTTGTACCATCTATCTCCATAATCTAAACCTAGTTTTTGACATAACTTCCAGTGGACAATTTGAGCTACTTTGTCATGTCTCCATTATTATTATCATTATCATTATTATTATTATTATTATTATTATTATTATTATTATCATCATTAGATTCAAGAAAAACAAGAACTTTTCAGTGAAATATTTCGATCTTATGTAGATCTTCTTCAGTCACAATGTGAGTAAATTACAAGAGTGTACTATAACGATAAAGGGAAGAATTTATTTCTGGTTTTCTGTTCTTATGTGCTTATCCAATTCGTTATCAGCAATCGACGCCAGATTATTAGAATCAAGAATTCCACGGAAATCTTTAGAACTCTTAAATCGAATTTATAATTCTTCCCTTTATCGTTATAGTACACTCTTGTAATTTACTCACATTGTGACTGAAGAAGATCTACATAAGATCGAAATATTTCACTGAAAAGTTCTTGTTTTTCTTGAATCTATTACATTTAGACAATCAAGACGAAAGAATCTTTACTTACAATTATAATTATAATTATAATTATAATTATAATTATTATTATTATTATAATTATTATTATTATAATAATAATAATAATTATTATTATTATTATTATTATTATTTTTATTATTATTTTTATTATTATTATTATCATTATCATGAAGTTATATATTGTTTTCCTCACGTAGCAACTGATTTTCCGTTTCTCTTCCTGAGAAATAAGGTCATCATGTTTTTTTTGTGTCTTTGATGTTGACTTCCTGTGTCAATATCGTCTCTTCATCATCCCTCAATTTGTGTGAATCTTCTTACAATTCCCATTCTTCCGAGTAAAGCTGCTTTTTGCAGTTCTAACTGCGATATTTTGCAAGGTATTTTGCTAAATCTTGTTTGAAACTCTCCGATATCACTTCCGTTGCTCCAATAACTATTGGTATGACCTGGACTTTGCTGGCATTCCACAAACGTTTTAACTTTATAGAGAGGTAGATGTATTTGTCGATTTTCTCGATCCATTTCTGACAATATTTGTATCTGCTGGTATTGCAATATCTACCGGGTGTCCCAAAAAAGAAGGTAACAGATTTGATCAAGGTTGGTGTAAAGAATTGAGCTCGAACCAATAGGAAATCATCTTTGAGCTATTCCTTGATAGTTAACTTGAAGATATATTCCTTGTTTGTTAATATTAGAACATCGAGAGAAGACATTTTGATCTTGGAAGTCCAGATTTGCCTCCATCTCGAAAACAGAGCTTGTAGGTTTTGGCCTAAACTACAAACGCGCTGTTTTGGGGAATCTCCTCAAGGACAGACATGGCGTAGAAATTCTGAGTAAGGACCAGTGCAGTGTGCTTAGGTACACATTTGAATGGAAATGTAAAAGCTAAAAACTGACAAACTTACCAATGAATATCTTTGTTCATGAAGTCACCAAGGAATATTTTTCTTCAGTCAAAATGAATTTACAAGGAAGAAACAATTTAAGCACTTTCAAGGATCTTATCATAGTGAATTTTTATCTTTTGGGTACACGCGATTGTTTGTTTCGTAATAATACCAATGATAACAAAAATGCATTTTATTCAAGCAAGGAAGACTTTTTCACACCCAAGGGAATAATTTTGCAGATGAATAACTTCTATTCGGCAGGTGTAATTCAAAGGTTTTGTTGAATGAAAGGAGATGTCTCTTTTGGAAAAAAATTCTTGAATTTTATTTCAAGTTACCACATTTGACAGTTTCGGGAGATTCGTTTCTGATGTTTTCAATCATGGTGTTTGGTTTGCCAGAGTGTCAATTTGCTCGTTGCTAGTTAGGTCATGCTAGGACGAATGACCTAACTAGCAACGAGCAAATTGACACTTTGGCAAACCTAAACACCATGATTGAAAACATCAGAAACGAATCTCCCGAAACGGTCATTGCACTGTCAAATGTGGTAACAAGAAATGACAAAGCAGCCAAGGAGAAAAGGGTAAGCGTCACAGATATAAATAAGAAAATCAAAGAATTTGCAAAAGTGAAGAAAATCGAACTGATCGATAACTCGAACTTGGATACCTCCTGCCTCAGCCGCAGGATGCTCCATATGAATGACAAAGGAAACTCTTATCTTGCAAACGATTTTATCAATTTTATGAAAACTTTGTGAACTGCAGAACACACTCAACCAGTGATACAAACATCGATAGAACATGTCTTTCTTCCAAGACAAACTCTCAGTGATATTGTCTGGCTTCCGAGAGTGTTATAGTACACAACATGCACTGATCAGGGTACTGGAATTATGGAGAAGATGCCTAGACTCATCAGGAATCGTAGGAACAATACTCATGGACCTCTCTAAAGCCTATGACTGTCTGCCCCATGACCTTCTAATAGCGAAATTAGAGGTCTATGGATTTAGCAATGACAGCCTTCAGCTCGTATGTAGTTACCTAGAAAGCCGATACCAGAGGGTAAAGATTGATTCATGTAAGAGTTCACGACAAAAAATAAAGATTGTTGTCCCACAAGGTTCTGTCCTGGGTCCATTACTTTTCAACATCTTCATAAATGATCTATTTGCCATGACCCTAGAGTGTTAAACATGTTTCCAGTTGCTTGATGTTTGTTGTTGTTGTTGTTGCTGTTGTTGGAAATTGGACTTTGGACCTTATGACACCATGGGATGACTTGACTTTGAACTTTGACCTTACTAAAGTAAGATTGTGCTTAGTATACCCTTGAGACTCGTGGCTATAAAAGCGTTGGGCGCGTTTCTTTGCGTAGTGTTTTTAGTTCATCAAGCTTCAAGTCAGAGAGCAGCACAAGATATGAAGTTCTTGGCCTAGTTTCTTAGCTTTGGTTAGGCCCGTTGGCCCACACAGATAAGATGCGTTTATAGCTACGAGGACAAATAGATAGTAAGTTTTGTTGTTTAATTTTTGATCTTGCTTGTTTACTTTATTCGTGTTTTCATAGTTAATTTAGCAGTTATTCATTTCACATTTTTTCTAAGGTTTTTGGACTTTGCACGTGTACGATTCGTAGGCCTGATCTCTTGTTATTATATCCATGGACAATTTCAAGAACTATTACGATATTTAGATTTATTTAACTTATTTTCGTTTACGTTTATTTATAGCGAACAATCAATTAATCAATCATTGTGAATGCCAGCACTTTGTGTATTTGCTTGGTGTCTGCTGGGTTCCTTGTTGGATTCGTTCGTACCAATCTGTAGTGAGTTATTGCTGGGAAGCTACATCAGTTCGTATCTAAGGAGACAGATCAATCAAGAGTTATGGTGTTGTGTGGAGACGATGGTGTTGATATTGAACACATCCGACATTTGAAGCAAAGCAGAGCAAATGCAAAACGGGAGTTGACGAAAGCTGTGAACCGTGTTGCAGATGTTCTGGTTGTTGGACAAACTCTGGATGACGTGAGAGCTGCAGATGGCAGGCTCGTGGAAACATTCAACAATTTCAAAATGGCATGTGAAAGGTACAAGTCTGTGATCGTAGATGAAGTTGACATTGAAGAATGCCTTACGTACATGCACGAAGCTGAGGCAAGATTTCACGATATCAAAGAAAGAGTTTCTCTGTTGATTCATTCCCTTGAGAAAAGATCACCGCTGCGGGAAAATGATATTGGACCCGAAGATTCGGTAAGTGAAACCAAATCACGCTTTTCCAACTCTCGTGTTTCTTCAAGGAGCTCTAAGAATTCAAGGAAGTCAGGAAAGTCTGCACTTCAGGACATGATGTTGAAGAATGCTGCAACAAAAGCATCCTTGCTTGCAGAGGCTTCGATGTTAGAGGAGTGTCAAGATATTGCCAATGAAGAGTTGCGACTGAGTCAAAGGAAGAAGAGGCTGACACTGGACTCCAAACTTGCGAAGCTTGAAGCTGAGGAAAGAGTCTACGCTGAATTTGCCATGGCAACAGGGTCACGAGGTGAGATATGTGATGAGCTCCTGAGAAAGCCAGCGTTTGAAACTACATTTCAGCAGAAGACAACACATTCCAGAATACACCACAGGACAGAGGATGAAAGGAGATTACATGACTCACACCGGCCACCAGTGTCATTTGCATCAAGTCGGCGTGTAGACAACAGTTGGAGTGTATTCAGCGAACAAGCACGAAAGAAGCCAATGGTGATCAATGGTGAGCAATCCATTCAATCTTCTTCAGAATTTGTCAATCCCCCTCAAAGGCAACGTCCTTTGAATCCCTTTGCTCCCCCTTGGAAGTCCCCTGCTCAAGTAAACCCTGTTGATGAATCATGCAACCCCAAACCCCCTCCTGGATCTTTTGCTGACCCTTATATGTTCCCCCCTCAACGAAACCCTGCCGATGAAACACGTATAAATACGACCGTAAATGGCGAAGAGTACCTTGATACGATGAAGAAACTGACAATTGCTGCACTACTACCAAAGTCAGAATTGAGTGTGTTTGATGGTAACCCATTAAAGTATTTTCTATTCATTCGTTCCTTCGAGAATAATGTTGAAAAAGACACTTGTGATTTCAGTAGACGTTTGCAACTTCTGGTACAGTTTTGTTCAGGCAAGGCAAGAAGAGCAATAGAAGGATGCATTCTCCTCGAACCTCAGGAAGGCTACATGAAGGCGAAACAAATCCTGGCTGAACGTTTTGGTGATGCATACACCGTATCAAACTCATGGCTAAAGAAAGTCTCTTGTGGTCCTGTGATAAAGCCTGGTGACAGAGAAAGTTTGCAAGAGTTAGCCGATGACCTCGAGAATTGTGAAATGACCTTGAAGGCTGCTGGCAGAATTACACAACTGAATAATGAAGACCGACTGGTGAAAATTCTAGAGCGATGTCCAAACTTTGTGAAGTCTCGTTGGCAATCTCGAGTGCAGGAAATCAGATCAAGTCTCAGGGAACCCACTGTTGAAGATGTGCGGCGTTTGATCAGGATGATATCAAAAGAGAAGAACGATCCTGTGTTTGGCGCCATCATGGACAATGTGAACAGAGAGCAGTCATCACGAAATGACAAGATCAGAAGACCGAATGCAGTGATTACGCAGCGAAAATTGAATTTCTGTATCCAGACCAATGACGGGAAGCCAAATGTCACTTCTTCAAACGTGCAATGTTATTTCTGCGAACAGAATCACAAGTTGGCAGATTGTGAAGAATTCAAGAAGAAAACCGGTGAGGAAAAGTTTAGTTTCATTCGTTCAAAGAAGCTCTGCGACAACTGTCTGTCATCTTTTCATTTTTCCGCTGGATGCAAACAGAGGAAGGCTTGCATAGTTCCAGGCTGTGATCTTCGTCGCAAACATCTCACATCGATACATGAATCTGTGGTGGCCCATGAGAAGAGGCGCAAGGAGGACTGGAGGCAACATATGCAAGCTGATTCGACTCAGCACAGTGAAAAATTTGTTGGAGTAACAAGCTGTGATGACCAGGGAGGAGCCAACAATGGATTGCCAATAGTGCCGCTGAAGGTTAAAGGGACAGGAAGCGACAAGGTATTTAACACTTACGCTCTTCTCGACAGTGGATCTACTGCCTCTTTTTGTAGTGAGACCCTCCTGGACAAACTTGGTGTGACTGGAAGAAAGTGTCAGATGTCACTTGCTACAATCAGTGGTGTTGATACTAATTGTCAGACATCAGTTGTCAGCTTAGAAGTGATGAACCTAGAAGAGACGATACACATTCCAATGCACAATGTGTTTTCTACAAAAACCATGAACATCTCGACATCAGCATTGGCCTGTCAAGAGGATGTGAAAAGATGGCCGCATTTGGATGGAATCACGTTGCCAGACACGATTTGTGACGGTGAAGTCAATTTGCTGATCGGCGTGGATGTACCAGAGGCTTTGCAACCGGAAGAAGTGCGAAGGAGTGAAGATGGTGGTCCGTACGCTATAAAGACAGTTTTTGGTTGGACGCTCAATGGCCCAATTGGTGTTTCCTACAATCAAGGTAATCATTGCTTCTTTTCCAATCCTGTTTCATCAGATGACCAACTCTATGATCAATTGAAGAAGTACTTCAACCACGAATTTGAAGAGTCAAATGTTGATAACCAGAAAATGATGTCAGTAGAAGATGGCAGAGCACTTGCTGTGTTTCAAAGGTCCATACAACTACAACAAGGCCATTATTATGTTTCAATTCCGTGGAAGTGCAACCCTCCTGATCTACCGAATAATCGGCAAATGGCACAAAAAAGGTTGGAATACTTGAAATGCCGACTGCAAAGGGATTCAAATTTGAAACAGCGATATAGCACATTCATTGACGACTTGCTAGAAAAGGACTATGCAAGACAGGTTCCAGAAGAGGAGATGGAAATGGACAACGGCAAATTATGGTACCTGCCACATCATAGCGTGACACACCCGCAGAAGCCAGACAAGGTCAGGATTGTGTTTGACTGCGCTGCAAAGTACAAGAATGTCTCCCTCAATGACAAGGTTCTCCAGGGTCCTGACTTGACAAATTCCCTCATTGGTGTATTGTGCCGATTTAGAAAGGAGCCCATCGCCCTAATGGCAGACGTCGAAGCAATGTTTCACCAGGTGCGTGTGACTACTGAAGATGTAAATGCCTTGAGATTTTTATGGTACCCGCATGGCGATTTAACACTGACTCCTGTTGAATATCAGATGATGGTACACCTGTTTGGAGGTATATGGTCTCCGAGCTGTGCAACATTTGCCTTGCGAAGAGTCGCAGAAGACAATGCCAGTTTGTTCGACAATGAAGTGATTCAAGCCGTGCGACGAAACTTCTATGTGGACGATCTTCTGAAAGCTGTGAAGGATGCAGACGAAGCAATCATGATGCAGAAGCAACTCACTGATTTGTTGGCTCGAGGTGGCTTTCATCTGACCAAATGGGTAAGCAATTCTCGATATGTTTTAGATGCAATACCAGAAGATGAAAGATCAAAGGAGTTGAAGAATGTTCATCTTGAAGACGACAAACTCCCGACTGAAAGAGCTCTTGGGTTGCAATGGGATGTGGAAACTGACAGATTCACCTTCAATATCAATGTAAAAGATATGCCATCAACCAGAAGAGGTCTGTTGAGTACAATTTCATCTGTTTATGACCCGCTTGGATTCATTTCGCCATACATTTTGAAAGCCAAGATTATCCTCCAGCGATTGTGCAAGGACAATGTAGGCTGGGATGAGCACGTAACTGGTCTCAATCTCAAGGAATGGGAAAGCTGGCGGGATGATCTTACAAAATTGGAGCAAATTGAAGTCAAAAGATGCTATACGGAAACAGGAACTGGCAGTGCTGTAATGAACCAGCTACATCATTTTAGTGACGCATCCGAAGTGGGATATGGAGCTGTAACGTACCTGCGATCAGTAAACAAAAATGGTGACGTGTCATGCTCATTCGTGCTTGCAAAGTCTAGACTAACTCCCCTAAAACGAGTGACAATCCCAAGACTGGAGCTGGCTGCTGCAACTCTTGCTGTCAAGTTGGATTCAATGCTGGTTAGAGAATTGGACATGAAACTCGGTGAGTCAGTTTTTTGGACAGATAGCACTGCTGTACTACGTTACATAAGGAATGAAAGCCGGAGATATCATACATATGTTGGGAACAGAATCGCAGTGATACACGACGGATCCAGTCCAACTCAATGGCGATATGTTGATACAAGTTCAAATGCAGCAGATGATGCATCCAGAGGGCTCAGTGCAGACAGCTTGATAAACAGTGTGATAGATGGCTGCATGGCCCAGAATTTCTACTGAAAGAAGAGCACGATTGGCCCAAAAGTGTGTTTATTGAAGATTTGTCCGAAGATGATGTCGAAGTCAAGAAGATTGTGCAAACACATTCAGTACAAATCAATTCATCAAATGGTATGACCAAACATGTATTCTCGAAGTTCTCAGATTGGACCGTTCTGAAGAAATCTGTGGCATGGCTGTTGAGATATAAAAGTTGGCTGCGGAGAAACATCACGAGTAGCAACGAGACACAAGAAATCAAATGTGGCAGATTGACTACAGAAGAGATGCGTGAAGCCGAATGTGCAATTGTGAAATGCGTACAAAGCGAATGTTTTGGCGAAGAATTGAAACTACTGCAGTCACCTCAGAAGTCAGTCAGAAGATCAAGTTCCTTATGCAGATTAGATCCAGTTATCCTTAACGGCGTGATCAGTGTTGGTGGTCGACTCAACAATGCTCCGTATCAGAGTCATGAAGCAACACACCAGATTATTCTTCCGAAGCAGCATCATGTAAGTGACCTCATAATTCGATATATGCACATACAATCTGCACACTTTGGACAAGAGTATGTTCTAGCATGCATTCGAGAAAGACTTTGGATCATAAAGGCGAGACAGTCAGTACGCCGAATTATCAGAAGTTGTTTCGATTGCAAGCGTCGATGTGGAAAGCTTGGAAAGCAAAAAATGGCAGACTTGCCCAAAGACAGAGTGACAGCAGACAAACCACCATTTTCCTTCGTTGGAATCGACTGCTTTGGTCCCTTTTTGGTCAAGAGAGGAAGATGTATTGTGAAAAGGTATGGAGTCATATTTACTTGCCTTACAATAAGAGCGATTCATCTCGAGATTGTTCACAGTATGGACACAGATTCATTTATAAATGCCCTAAGAAGATTTATTTCCAGACGTGGAAATCCAGAAGAAATACGATGTGACAACGGCTCAAACTTCAGAGGTGGTGAAAAGGAACTCCGACTTGCAATGCAGCAGTGGAATCAAGATCAAGTACATCAATTTCTACTTCAAAGAGACATAAAATGGATATTCAACCCACCGACAGCTTCGCATATGGGTGGTGCATGGGAGCGTGCAATAAGATCTGTAAGGCGAGCTCTGAATGCAATTTTAAGAAATCAGACGATCGATGATGAAGGTTTGCAAACTCTCTTCTGTGAAGTTGAAGCAATTCTCAACGCGAGACCGCTTACCAAAGTGTCAGACGATCCTAAAGATTTGAATGCAATAACACCAAATCATTTGCTGCTTCTAAGATCTGACAAGAATTTCCCGCCTGGTGTTTTCAAGAGCAAAGATCCGTACAGCAAGAGAAGATGGAAGCAGGTCCAATATATGACTGATATATTCTGGAAAAGATGGACCAAAGAATACCTCCCAACTCTACAAGTCAGGCAAAAGTGGCACTCAATCGAGCGTAACCTAAAAGAGAATGACTTGGTACTCGTTGTGGAACAAACGCAGCACAGAAATCAGTGGCCTTTGGGAAGAGTATTGGAAGTGTATGCAGGTAGAGATGGCCTTGTCCGCTCAGCAAAGGTGAAGACGATGAATTCTGAGTATCGAAGACCTGTAACAAAGCTATGTTTCCTGGAAGCAGCTGTGGAAGAAGATTCAACATAGAAAATTATTAGAAAAGAAACAGTCTCCTATTAATCGCCTGTTTAGGGGCGGGTATGTTAAACATGTTTCCAGTTGCTTGATGTTTGTTGTTGTTGTTGTTGCTGTTGTTGGAAATTGGACTTTGGACCTTATGACACCATGGGATGACTTGACTTTGAACTTTGACCTTACTAAAGTAAGATTGTGCTTAGTATACCCTTGAGACTCGTGGCTATAAAAGCGTTGGGCGCGTTTCTTTGCGTAGTGTTTTTAGTTCATCAAGCTTCAAGTCAGAGAGCAGCACAAGATATGAAGTTCTTGGCCTAGTTTCTTAGCTTTGGTTAGGCCCGTTGGCCCACACAGATAAGATGCGTTTATAGCTACGAGGACAAATAGATAGTAAGTTTTGTTGTTTAATTTTTGATCTTGCTTGTTTACTTTATTCGTGTTTTCATAGTTAATTTAGCAGTTATTCATTTCACATTTTTTCTAAGGTTTTTGGACTTTGCACGTGTACGATTCGTAGGCCTGATCTCTTGTTATTATATCCATGGACAATTTCAAGAACTATTACGATATTTAGATTTATTTAACTTATTTTCGTTTACGTTTATTTATAGCGAACAATCAATTAATCAATCATTGTGAATGCCAGCACTTTGTGTATTTGCTTGGTGTCTGCTGGGTTCCTTGTTGGATTCGTTCGTACCCCTCTGTAGTGAGTTATTGCTGGGAAGCTACATAGAGTCCGAGATATGCAACTTTGCCGATGATAATACCATATTTGCATGTGGCAATAATATACAAGAAATTGTGATAAAATTGGAAAATGACCTTGGCCAACTGTTAGACTGGTTCTCAAAAAATGGAATGATAGCAAATACTGAAAAATTCCAGATGATGCTCCTTGGTCTAAAAGATGAAAGGTGCCTGCGCCTTAACATAGAAGGAAAAAAATTACCTACTGCAGACACGGTGAAACTCCTAGGCATACAGATTGATAACAAGCTTAAGTTAAATAAACACATACACGGACTCTGTTCAAAGGTTAATCAGAAAGTTAGGGCTTTTGCAAGGTTAAATACTTATCTATCGCCAGATCAAGCAACTAAAATCTGTAACACCATAATCATATCGAATTTCAATTACTGCCCCCTGGTATGGCTTTTTTGCAGTGATGCTGCAAACGATGAAATAAATAGAGCACATAAACGTTGTCTGCGGATACTCTACCAGGACTATGAATCTTCCTTCCAGCTACTCTTGAGCCCAGATAAAAATCTCCAGAAATTAATGACTGAAATCTACAAGTCAACCAAAAAACTAAACCCCTCATATTTATGGGAATTTCATGAGAGGAAAGAAGTAACGTATGACCTAAGAACTAAAGACCTTTGTAAACTTCCAAAGATCAAGAAACGTTCTGGCGCGGAGTCACTCTCTTTCAGAGGAAGTCTCCTCTGGAACACACTTAGTGACAAAATCAAGCAAAGTCCATCCCTTGCAGCATTTAAGAATCAAATAAAATCATGGACTGGTGACAAGTGCACCTGCAGACTATGTTTATAACGTTTTTGTTTAGATATATACAGTACATTTTGTATATTATCAAATAGTTTACTCTACAGTTGGAATGAATTAGTATCATGTACTAGGTTAAACCCAACTATAAATAATGTTAATAATGATGAAGTTCGATTTGGATTTCCATCAAGAATTTTCCGAAGCACGAGGTTTCTTGCCTGTACTTCGCTGTGATTAAGGAGATTCCGCAACAAGCGAGTCAACAACTTAGGCCAAAACCCAAAAGCTCTGGTCTTGGGGTGGAGGCATTTCTGGACTTTCATGATAAAAATTTCTGCTCTCAATGCTCAAATATCTGCAAACAAGGTGTCTATGTTCAAGTTAACTATCGAGGAATAGTTTAAAGATTATTTCCGATTGATTCAAGCTAAATCCTTAGCGCTAGCAATGATCAAATCCGCTACCTTTTTTCTGGGACACCCGGTATGATGTAAAATTTGTTGGTGTTCTTATATGATATCAAGTTTGCTGGCAATGATTGTAATAATAATAATAATAATACTTTTATTTATAGTTGTCTAAACGAATAGAATAGTTATACAAACTAATAAAGGCCAACTGATATACCTATTTAAAATTTTGTATCACCTACATATTAAACAATTACAGTTGGATCCCGTCCAACTTTCAACATTGCTTTTAAACTGGCAGACGCTATTTGCAGATTTTATTGTGTCAGGGAGTCCGTTCCAAAGTATGCTTCCTCTAAAAGTCAATGAATAATTCCCGTATCCGAAAGTCCTTGTATTTGGAAGTTGGACGAGATCCTAAACTCTCAGATTATAGTTAACGGGTTTACGTTTGAAGAAGTCCCATAAGAAGGAGGGATTGTCAGAGGTTAAGCATTTGTAGACCTCCAGCATTAGCTTTTAAATTTTTTTTGTATGTATTGTGTATTCACCCCTCTTACGAAGGAGTTCCTCAAATGTAGACTCATAGTCATCTAACAGCACTCTCAGGGCACGTTTTATGAAGTCTGTTGATATCATCGTTTGATGTTTTTCCACAGAACATACAGATCAACGTTCAGTTATTGAAATTAGACAGTATAAAAGAATTGTATAATATGGTGCTCTTTTCATAGTCAAGATTTGGAGCAATCCTAGAAAAGGCCCTAACTTTGTTTGATGTCTTTTTGCATATTGACTGTACATGCTGCTTGAAGCTCAGTTTTGAGTCACTTGTAATACCCAATAGTTTTATACTGTCAGTCATCTGAATGACATTTCTATCTATGTCAAGACACAGTTTGGAATCGTCTTTTAGGCCCAAGAACATTAGTTGAAATTTCTCAGGATTTGCAACCATCTCGTTATCTTGGTACCAATCTATTGCAATTTTCATGTCCTTCTCAATGTTTAAAATGACGGAATCTAGGTTTTTCCCACATGCATTGATCGTTTTTTTATCCGCAAAGTTGCATACCTGAGAGTGTTGCATGTCGTAGAAGAAATCATTTATAGATAAATTAAATAGGAAGGGTCTCAAAACAGACCCATGTGGAGCACCTGATTTGATTTCTTGCCAACTGCTACACGTAGAACCTATTTTTACTCTTTGTTTTCTCCCAAAAAAGTAACTGTGTATGAGTTTTAGACCATCTGCACTGAACCAATAGGCTTCCATCTTAGCAAGAAGGAGGTCATGCGGCGGACAGTCATATGCCTTCGAGAGATCCATCAGCACCATTCCACATACACCAGACTATGTGCGATCAGTACTAATCTGAAAATCCCATAGAACTGCCAGTGTTTAAAGCATAAATATAAAATAATAACAATTGTACCTATCGTTGTTGGACGTACAGATGTCGTTGACAAAATGTTTACGAAATACATTGAAAAGATTCCAGGAAAGATCAATATCGTCGAGATACAAAAGATAACATTCATCAATGGCAGTAATTCTTAGGGCCTGTTCATATGGAGGCGAGTCAGCCCTCTTACCGGGCTGGCCCGGTAGGCGAGACAATTTTCATCTTGTGTTCATATGGAGAAATTCCAGCCCGCTTTCCGAGACAGAAGTTTGACACGTGTCAAAAATGAGACACGTGCCCATTGTTTAGAGCCGCAGCGCATGAGCAATGGCGACATTTTCGTCTCGGTAGCCGGGATGGAGTGTTCATATGGGAAAATTTTCATCCCGCCTACCGAGATCTCGCCACTACACTGGTGAGATCTCGCTAAGCGGGCCAGCCCGCCTACAGAAATCAAGTTTTGTGTTGGAATTATGGATGAGGTGAGATCTCAGCAAAGAGCTCCAGCCCGGTAAGCGGGCTGGCTCGCCTCCATATGAACAGGCCCTTAGAAAACAGGCTGAGTATTCATTTTGGAGAAGACAAAAATAAGTGCATTCTCTTTGGGCGTAAAAATTGCAAGAATCTTAAAAAGCTAGATATCAGGAGAGGTGACATATTGATCAAACAACATTCAACGGTCACATATCTGGGATGTATTCTGGATGAAAATCTCTCTGGGGAGTCAATGGCAACTAGGATGCTTGGAAAAATAAATGGCAAGCTAAAATTTTTGTACAGAAAACAGAACTTCCTAGATGGCTCCCTTCGAAGGTTGCTTTTGAATGCCCTTATTCAACCCCATTTTGATTACGCATGCACCTCGTGGTACCCAATGTTGAATAAGAGGCTGTCCAAAAAAATCCAAGCTGCTCAAAACAAATGCATTCGCTTTTACCTGAATTTAAAAAATACAGCCCATATTGGTGCCACATAATTTAAGGCTATAAATTGGCTCCCCACAAAGAATAGGATGGATCAATGTGTTTGTGTTAATGTAATGAAGTTTTTTAATGGAACTGCCCCAGCTTACAGTGCCGAAATATTCCAACCAGCCAACCTAGGGCGAATAACGCGAAGATCCAAGTTTAAATTAGAATTTCCACTTCGCAAAAGTACTGCTGGACAAAAATGCTTATCTTACCTCGGGCCGAAAATATGGAATAGTCTTCCATCTGACTTAAAGTCAGCTGAAAATCCAAACACATTCAAACATAAGATCAAAGAAAATTTTTTCCAAACAATACAAAAAGAGGAAGATGACATATACGTCTTCTACTAAGACCCTTCCTCGTCTCTCCCAACCATGTTTCTGTCGCACAAACCGTGTTATATGCTGATAACAACTACAGTACTTTCCTGTTTTCGTTATTTATTTATTTATTTATTTATTTATCAATGTTATTATTTTTTATCTTTTCTCTGTTATACCAGCACCTATAAGGGGACCATTATGGAAATAAGGTCAGCTTGACCCTTTAATGCTATCCCTACCACTGGAAATTAGGGGTATTTTCCTTTTTACGTTTTTAACCTAAAATATTGTATTGTATCTATTTTTTATATTTATTATAGTATCTTGTATATATATTTTATGTGGCAAATGATACATACATACATACATAATTATTTTCTTATGCTTCTGCTTTAAGCACTGGCAGTTCTAATAGCCGAATTTACATGCCAAGGAAGCGGGTCAAAACGCTTGACAAGGAGTCCCATGGGGTCATTGTCTTTTAGTAATCAAGTACTTTTCTCGATATCCTGGTTGTTCCTAATAATGTTGTCTTCTGCAAGAGTGGTATATTCACTATGAAATCCAATTTTTCTAACCATTCATCCAGTTTCTTCGTTATACTTCGGAGTGCACCAACTATCACCGGTACAACTATCACACTCCACATGTTCCAAATCCTCTTAATTTCCCTTTTCATATCTTGATATTTCTCCACTTTCTCTTTTTCTTTGTCACTAGTCCTGCTATCACCTGGCACCGCAATGTCAATGATGATGCACTTTCTTGCATAAATGCTCTATCGTCTCATAACTTTTGTCCAGGATTGTAGTTGTTGTGCTTAAAGGTGAAAACCTTTAATCATAACAACTACAATCCTGGACAAAAGTTATGAGACGATAGAGCATTTTGACGTTTTCACAGGTTCAAAGTGCCCCCTCCCCCTGTATCAATGTTGTTTGAGGTTGGAACGCGTCAAATGTCACCAACATACATTCAGGAATCATTGTTGAACAACATTGATACGGGAGGAGGGCGTTTGTAATACTTAAATCACTCTTATTATTGAAAATGCGGTTCAGCAGCGTAAAACGCTACTAGTCTCATAACCTTTTGTCCAGGATCGTAGGTTTTCTAGCTTCAATTAAATGATCACACTGAATATTTACATCCCATAGCAACTTTACCATGTCATTTTCAACTGCACCCTCGGGGGAATGCTCATACCATTTTTCAGTCCTTTCTAAATTGTATTTCTTGCATAAATGCCAATGCACAATCCTCGCAACATTATCGTGCTTTCGTTTGTATTCTTTCTGTGCCATCTTCTTGCACTCACTGACAATGCGATGTACAGTTTCGCCCTTCTCTTCACAAATCCTACAAAGTGGTGACTCTGCTGATTTGTCAATATGGTGTTTAACATAGTTTGTTCGGATAGCCTGTTCTTGGGCTGTTCTTGCGCTGCACACAAACGTGACTCTGTTTGTATCTTAAGATCAGCTTTTCTTGATGCACTAAGCTAATAACTTTCAAGAAATTACTTGGATACATGTTTGAAAGTGCGCTCTGGACGGCTCAGCTGGCACAGAAAGTCTGCAGGATATCTGCATGAAATATTTGGGACCCAAGATTGGCAAAGCTGATCTTAAGATACAAACAGAGTCACTGAGCAGCGCAGACTCGGTCGTAACCAAGCGACTGCCAGAATGAAGTGGACGAAAGAAATAATACCTGAGGAGGAATTTTAAAGAATAACTGTTATACTTATGTATACTTATAACAGGTATTCTTCAAAATTCTTTATTTTGGCCCTCGTTAACCCTGCCTTGACTCGCGCGTAAGGCAAGCACAGAAGTACCTCCCTTGGGTCCCAAATATTTCATGCTGATATCCTGCAGACTTTCTGCGCCAGCTGAGCCGTCCAGAGTGCACTTTCAAACATGTATCCAAGTGATTTCTTGAAAGTTATTAGCTTGAAAAAATCTAGAGCCCCATCGCCCTTTTTCGATCACTGAAAAAGAAACCTTGTATTAATTGGGTTAAGAAAATTTTAGGGGAAAAGTTCTTGCTGTTAAATTATTCCTAATTTAATAGTTTGAAATATAAAAACCATTTATTATAACTTCAGACACCCTCTTCCGTAAAATCGTCGTCGAAAGACATAGCAGTAAAATCGCGATATATTCATTTCATCGCCCTTTTCCGATCACGCAAGTTTACGCATGAATTTCGAGCAGCACCACCGCAGAGGGCTCAAGAGAGCGCAGTTTCCAGATGAAATGAGTGCCGTACAGATAGCAGGAGATGTTTAGTTCATGTTATCGTTTGGTAAGTGAAATTTTGACGCTTTATTCGTTCAATGGCACCATAGTCGAATTTACTATTGAAAATTACAGGCTTTTACAAGATAACTGGCAAAACTCTAGCATAGCAGCACCGCAAAATTTTTATTGTCCTAGGAAGTACGGAGATATTTCATTCGCTGGATCTGAATTTTCTATCAAATGTACATTTGGGGTCTTTGAATATCTAAGCTGGATTTGAAAAGCAGCAAATTATTTTTCGGCTGCTCTTGTTTGCCCGTGAAAACGTCAATTTTCTTTGGCCCCCTCCCATTCTTCAACGCTCCCTGGAATTAATTCAGACACTACCTCACGCACATCCAAAATCAACCTGATGAGGTTTCTTTGTTTATTTCACCTTCCACCCCATCTCTTCATTAAGAGAGAATCCATTCACTAGCAACCATTCACAGGATTCGAAGCATAAGCGTACGGGAAGAAAAGAGCTAGGGGGCTGCCCGACACAAAGCCCATCGTTTAATAACACTTTTGCCCGACTAGGGGCAAAGTTTTGCTCGAGTGGGGCTGATTTTGGAAAATCTTTCCAAAGTTGGGGGGACTACTGCCCCCCCCCCCCGCCACGTACGCTTATGATTCGAAGCCAAACCTCGTGGTCGGAAAAGGGCGATATGTAGCCTATCTGACTGCAGTTAGAAATTTACCCTCGGCTGGGAAGCCGGAGATATTATGTTCGAGATTTTTTTTGTAAATATCGGTTTAGAAAGTTGGAGTAAAGGTTGAAATGTTTTGACTGCGGTTCTGATGAACAGCAGTAGAGGAACAAGGGAAAAATATAATTGCGACGAGGAAACACGAAGGGAAAATGGCGACTACTTACGATTCCATCACAGGTAGACATTTTTCAACTTCTCATATCGTTGGATTCACACACCAGAAAAAAGTAAACCACGTGTGAACATGAAGCTCATAGTGTCAGCAAAGTATTTTGTTGTACACTTTTTTAATTAGAAAACCCAGTCCCCTTGTAAACAAACATCGCGCGATTGTACAAAAAAAGCGCTCATAGCAGCCTGTGATCGGAAAGGGGCGATGAGCCTCTACCGCTATCTCAGTCTCGTACAACAATCTTCCTTTTCAACAGAGTCATGCCCTATTGTTTTCTAGGTATCTGTAAGTCACTGTAGTTGTTGATGCGTCCTTTTTGACTTACCAATGTCTTATCAAATCAAGGACTTACCAAATGTCTCTAATGTGTTGTCATTCTTCCTATTTGCTGATGACACCAATGTTTACTTTGAATGTTTACTATCTCTATAGTGATACCAATTCCTTAAATAAAGAACTGAGAAATATCAAGTCACATGCGCATTTCATTTCATTTTCATTTCATTTATTTAAGGAGGGTTGCCCTTCGGCAAAAGCCGTTTTTCAAGGGGCCCTCCATTAAAAACTTTATTATTATTACAAGAATACCAAAGAAAACTACCCTAATCTAATTACAATGAAAACCATAGTATTAAAAACCTATTTACAAGAAATGATCATTTACATACATACTAAAAATGAAATAAAAGAGAGTAAAACGAAAACGAATCCGGAGTCACTGACAGAGGCAGATCCCGCAACGCCAGCACCAGCCGCCCCCAGGCGACAAGACATCCCAGAGCGAACAGCGATCAAAACGATGACCGCTATACGCCCCGAGCCGGCCCGCCACCCCAGGGCAACCAGCGCCACCACCGCAGGCCCCACCCCTGTAGTTATCGCTGAACAGACTTTTTGAAATTGTTTAGGGACGATGCCTGCTTTGACTCAGCCGAGAGGCTATTCCACAATTTTGCTCCCCTAAAAGAGAAGCATTTCTGCCCATTTGCAGAAGTTTTCTTTGGTACCCTCAGGTCAGTCTCGGTATTTCGAAGGCAGCGGGTGGAGCATTGTGAATTTCTTTTGAAAGGCTACTCAGATATTGCGGAGCCAACTCATTGAGTGACTTGAAGATCACTGTTTTTGACTCAATGCTGATGAGTTGTTCAATGGTTCTCCAGCCCAACCTTTCGAAGAGTGGCCTGCTTGGGGTGTCAAAGCTGCTATTGGTAACGATCCTGGCTATTGAGAAGGGCTAGTCTTAGCCTCGTTTTGTGTGTTTTTTGCATATCATTAAAATGAACTTGTTACCAGATCCCTTTAACGAAAGGGTATTGTTCTGGGTGTTGCTAGAAACGAGTCAGTTGTCACAGAGTTGTGATCGGGTTGTCATCATGTAAGGAAAGGGTTAAGTCATGAGAAATAAAATGTAAATAGTTAAGGTTTTGTTGTTGTTATTATAAAAATGGAAAACCCAACACATGTGTTATCATTGCTCCGGATCTTCTGCCAAGGTTCAAAATATATGGCGCCCAACGTGGGGCAAGAGACGAATACAAGAGACATTGCAATTTGAGTTATGGGTGACGAAGAGAGTGGTGGAGAAGATTCTGGAGAAAATTATCTCCGTTTGAGAAATGTACGAGCCGGCAATCGCGCCGTAGTAATGAGATTCGAAAGAGGAGCTGATTTGATTTTTGATTTGATTTGATTTTGATTTTATTAAGGAGGGTTGCCCTTCAACAGAGTTGTTTTACAGGGGGCCCTCCACTTAAAAACATTACTTACAATATACAATACCGAATAAAAAGAAAAATTACAATATATAAACCATGATATAAAAACCTAATACAAAATTTACAAAATCTATTTTAAAAGAAAAGGAGAAAGACCTAAATAGATTTTTTAAAACTATTCAGGGAAGATGCCTGTTTAGTATCAGCAGGAAGGTCATTCCAAGCTTTTGCTCCTCGATAGGAAAAACATTTTTGCCCATTACTTGAATTTTTCATGGGTAGTCTTAAATTTGTCTCTGAATTACGCAGGACATAGGAAGAGCACTTTGAGTTTCGGGTGAAAAGGTCACACAAGTATTGGGGAGCCAGTTCATGCAGGGACTTGAAGACCATTGTTTTAGATTCGCTGGCGACGAGTTCTTCAATGGTCTTCCAGCCCAGCTGGTCGATAAGTGGTCTGCTTGGGGTGTCAAAGCTGCTGTTGGTTATAATTCTAGCAGCTCGATTTTGAAGTTTTTGCAACTGATTAAGCTCAGTCGAACCGGCGCAACCCCAAACAGAGCCCAACAGAGCAACAATATCGAAAGTGTGGCTCTACAATACCTGTGTAAAGAGTCTTCAATGTTTCCTGTCTTAGGAACGTCTTGGCATGTTTTAAAAAGCCAATAGCTCTAGAAACTTTGGTAGAGACAGTCTTGATGTGTTCCTTCCAGTTTAGAGAGTTGTCGATCTGCACACCAAGGTATTTTGTTTTTTGGATTATTTCGAGCTCATTGTCGCGAATTTTCAAATTCAAATCTTCATTTCGACTTTTGAGGATATTGTGCTTTTGCTAAGTGGAAACAAGCATGGAGTTTGTTTTTGCAATATTTAAGGAGAGTTTGTTGCCTTGAAGCCAAATGTCCAGTTGTTTGAGATCGTTATTAATGGCCTCGTTCAGCTCATTTATATCCGAAGACTGGTAGCACAGACTTGTGTCATCAGCATAAAGATGAGGGAATTTTGCTTTTGCCATGCGCGAATCAGCACAGGGAGTCCAGGATATAACAACTATGCGGCATCCTCAATTTCCACACGCCATATTGTTGATTAGTTTTTCTTTACTTCTTTTACAATTCTCAGTTCATGGTCTGACGAGAGACATTGGCATACACAGGTGTTACTTTATGCCACTTTCATTCAAACATTTAAGGGTCTTTAGGAAAGTTTTGTGATACACAACGCTCCCTTGTGACTAAAAGGCCCTAAAAGACAGCTCAAACAAAACAGAGGGAGCTACGAGACGAGTGCAGTGTCCACTGGGACTACGAGAAGAGTGCAGTGTACCCTGCCCAGTACCCTGAGACTCGGTCGACATGAAACACGAGGAAATAAGCGCTGTACTGTGGAAACGATATTACGATGTTCAGGAGTTGTTATGAAAGGTACTCCCCTTGCGGATGGCAGACTGCGCTCAGTGAATACAGATCAATTTTGTACCCAAACCCAACAAAATGTTATTAGAAACTAACGGATTTGACCAGGATCTACCTTGATTATGCCTCGAAGCTCCCTGAGAATCTCATGCTGTTACATGGTGTAGTTATTTTTCTATGATTTTTCCCAATGAAAAAATTTCCTACAGAGTGGCTCTGATTAGGGCGCTTCCACAACGGATGGCAGATTGCATTCATCAATTAAAGCTCTACTCTCTGCCCAAACAATATTTTTAGGAACTAACAGTTCTGACCAGTATCTGCCTTGTTAATGTCTCAAAAACCCTTGAAAATCTCATAATGTTACATGGTGTAGTTATTTTTCTACGATTTTTTACAATAAGGACATTTCTTACAGATTGGATTTAATTGGGGCGCTCCCCCTACGGATGGCAGATCGCGCTCAGCAAGTACAGCTCAATTTTCTACCCTATAAAATATTTTTAGAAACTAACGAATACAACCAGTATCTACCTTAGCTATGTCTCAAAGTTTCCTAAAAATTTCATGCTGTTACATGGTGTAGTTATTTTTCTAGAATTTTTCGCAATCAAGACATTTCTTATGGAGTGGCTTTGCTTAGGACATTTCCCCAGTGGATGGCAGATTGCGTTCAGTGATTACAGCTCAATTTTCTACCCAAAAAAATATTTTTAGAAACTCACAGATTTAGCACGTATCTACCTTGGTTATGTCTCAAAACTCCCTGAAAATCTCATACTGTTACATGGTGTAGTTATTTTTCTACGATGTTTTACAATAAAGACATTTCTTACAGATTGGATTTAATTAGGGCGCTCCCCCTACGGATGGCAGATCGCGCTCAGCAAGTACAGCTCAATTTTCTACCCTATAAAATATTTTTAGAAACTAACGAATACAACCAGTATCTACCTTAGATATGTCTCAAAGTTTCCTAAAAATTTCATGCTGTTACATGGTGTAGTTATTTTTCTAGAATTTTTCGCAATCAAGACATTTCTTATGGAGTGGCTTTGCTTAGGACATTTCCCCAGTGGATGGCAGATTGCGTTCAGTGATTACAGCTCAATTTTCTACCCAAAAAAATATTTTTAGAAACTCACAGATTTAGCACGTATCTACCTTGGTTATGTCTCAAAACTCCCTGAAAATCTCATACTGTTACATGGTGTAGTTATTTTTCTACGATGTTTTACAATAAAGACATTTCTTACAGATTGGATTTAATTAGGGCGCTCCCCCTACGGATGGCAGATCGCGCTCAGCAAGTACAGCTCAATTTTCTACCCTATAAAATATTTTTAGAAACTAACGAATACAACCAGTATCTACCTTAGATATGTCTCAAAGTTTCCTAAAAATTTCATGCTGTTACATGGTGTAGTTATTTTTCTAGAATTTTTCGCAATCAAGACATTTCTTATGGAGTGGCTTTGCTTAGGACATTTCCCCAGTGGATGGCAGATTGCGTTCAGTGATTACAGCTCAATTTTCTACCCAAAAAAATATTTTTAGAAACTCACAGATTTAGCACGTATCTACCTTGGTTATGTCTCAAAACTCCCTGAAAATCTCATACTGTTACATGGTGTAGTTATTTTTCTACGATGTTTTACAATAAAGACATTTCTTACAGATTGGATTTAATTAGGGCGCTCCCCCTACGGATGGCAGATCGCGCTCAGCAAGTACAGCTCAATTTTCAACCCCATAAAATATTTTTAGAAACTAAAGAATACAACCTTAGCTATGTCTCAAAGTTCCCTGAAAATCTCATGCTGTTACATGGTGCAGTTATTTTTCTAGAATTTTTTGCAATCAAGGCATTCCTTATGGAATGGCTTGATTAGGGCGCTTTCGATTTGGAAGGCATATTGCGTTGTGAATGCAGATAAATTTCCCACCCAACAAAATATTTTTAGCAACTAACGGATTTTAATAGCATCTACCTTAGTTATGTCTCGAAGCACCCTTAAAGTCTCGTACTGTTACATGGTGTAGTTGCTTTTCTAGAATTTTTTGCAATCAAGACATTTCTTACAGAGTTACTTTGATTAGGGGGACTTCCCCTTGGATGGCAGATTGCGTTCCGTGATTACTGATAAATTTTCTTCCCAACAAAATATTATTAGAAACTAACGGATTTGACTAGTTTCTACCCTGGTTATGCATGGAAGATCCCTGAAAATCTCATGCTGTTACATGGTGTAGTTATTTTTCTAGAATTTTTCGCAACATGGATAGCGTTTGCAATTTCAACTCCTTACTGTGGCCTTGTCGATACCAAAGGCTTTCAATCGCTGTAACTCAAAATCATTTTAGTCATTTTAAGGACATTCTCTGCTGAAATTCAATGCCTATTTCTTTGAAGAAGCTACGTATTTGGGGATAGCAAAATGAATGCATGAAAAGAAGCTTCAATTTTTTCTGGTTTTCCCCACGGGGCACTTTGGTCAGCGGTATACAATATTCCCTCATCTTCATCAGCATACATGGAAACGGTTGAATTTTGGACAGCTTGTGGTAGATCATTGATATAAATGGTAGATCATAGATGATACCAGTATAACGATTGCATCGGATGATGTAGCGAAACTAGTTGAGGACGCACATCAAGAGCTTTCCAATCTCTCTGAGTGGATGAGGGTGAATAAACTCAGCCCAAATCCGAAAAAAACCGAATTCATGGTCATAGGGCATCCGCTTAAAACCAAAAATCTAGACCTGCCAGAAGTGCTGAAACTAAATGCTTCTGATATTAAAAGAGTCAATAAGACAAAATCCCTCGGACTTATAACTGATGAGAAGCTAAATTGGGATGAACAGTTTAAACGCACTAAAGGCAAAATGAGTGGAGGTCTTGCAGCTCTAAAAAAATTGAAAAACATCGTTCCACAATCCCAACTGTGTAGTGTACAGTAAGGCCCCGCATTTAAGAAACCACTTAAAAGAAACTTTTAGGCTACTGAAAAATACCTTGTCCCCCTACTCATAAGAAACTCTTGAGACTCACACCCAAAATAAAGTTTCTTGTATTTTGGATGATAAGTAGAAATGGAACTAATTTCATAAAACATCTTTAAAAACAAATAAAACATCAACAGATCTTTGAAGTTCCACATAGTTCTATCAAAAATGGTAGTTTTCTATGCCTTGTGGCATTATTTTATCATGATCTGTACCATCAGCTGTCATCAGGCAGCTAGTTTTCAGGAAAAATTTTCTCCTTGTAGATGCATAGTTTTCATTGAGATCCTGCCATGCTTCCCCCACCCATTTTGTCAACAGAATTCTTCTCTTTTTTGCAGATATAGTTGAGTTCCACTCTTCTGGGTTCTTTTCATCTTCAAGCCAACTATCAAGACACTCTCCAATCTTCTTCTTCATTAGATACCCCTCTCCTTGATCGATTGGCTGCACTTTATCGGTTTGGTTTGCAGGAAGCATGTAAACAATCATATTGGCTTTCTTTCTGCAAGCTTGATGAAATCCTTCCAGCAATTGAAATGAAACATTGTCAGCGAAAAGAATATTCTCATTTCTCTTATCTGATATTCCAGGAATGAGAACATCATTGACCCATTTCATGTTTGTTGCTTCGTCCATCCATGCATTTTTTTGGAACAGCACATGGACACGCTTGTCATATTCTTCAGCTTCCGCAAGTGACACTTTTCCAGCTCCTCTGAAAACAACAGTTGGCTTAACTGTTTGCTCACCTTCTGCGCGAATCATCAGCTGCAGTGTTGCTTGCCTTTTATCTAATCCACTGCTAGGCTGTGCAACCCAAACAGCTTTTGAGCCTTTATCAGCATATGTTGTTGCCTGCTCATTGATGAATGGCAGTGGTACTTGGTCTACATTCCATCGATTGGTTGGCAACCATCTTCCCCACTTCTTATCAAAAGAAGGGCTGCGACGTCTTTTTGACTGAACTGCTTTTCTCAGCTCTTGGTGGAAATCTTGAATGATTGCTGTCTTCTCTGTTGAACTTTTCTGCTTCTTGTTGGTTCTTCTGCACTTTGATATTCCATTCCTCTTTGTAAAGCGATACAGCCAATTCTTACTTCCCTGAAATTTTTTTGCCACATTTTCACCATATTTCTCTTTAAGGGCACATTTCATCTTTTTTCTTAACCAATGCTTTGTTACCTTTGCTCCTTTGCTTCGCTGTTGCTTATATTCTTCCAAGAGCATAGCTTCTGCCAATGGATAGCGTGAGGCTCTTGCACCATTTCTTGCTGTCTCAATGTTTTGTCTTATTCTGCAAGGAGTCTTTGAGCTCCCAACATTGGTATCTCTGTAATTACCAAGTCTGATTCTTCCTTTGTACCATTTTGAAACAAGGGCCTTGTTCACTCCCAGCTTACTTGCTACATAGCTAATTGGAGCTTTCTTCTTGAAGGCCCTTGTCATTGCCTGCTCTACCATCTATATGGCTTTCAACTTGAAATCAAGTGTGTAAGTTTTACGATTTCTCTGGCCACATCTTCCTCTGTCTTTCTTACTTGAGTCTGGACTAGTTTGTAGTATGATAAAAGAGGCATCATGATCTGGCGTAGAATTTAATACATCATCACAAACAGGTCTCCCTGGATTCAGCTTTGACAGGTCTGACAATGAACTTTCTTCCGCTGGGAAGTCAAGCTTAGGATGCTTGAAAATCCAATGTTGTTTCAAATACTTTGAAGCAGTGAATCTTTGCTTACAAATGGAACACTCTATTTGTTGTTGGTGCTTATTTTCCTCATCTACGACTTCTGGTAAATTTACTTGGTAAAGTTTTCCACTCTTTGTAACAACTGACTTCGTAAATCCACAGAATGCCAATGTTGCTTGCTTTTCCTTCCCTGCCATGCCGAACAAAACAGCGAACAAACTCAGAACGAAAAAATACCTAGGCCGTTCTGCCTCTTTTAGGTTTCTTCATGCGAGGCCATTTAAATAGGCCGGATCATTGTGGTGTTCATGGAAGTGCAAAAGGTGGTATCTCGGGCCTCTTGCATTAAAACATTGGAAAAACAAGCCATTGGCCTTATAACTGAGCATTAAATAGTCAGTTTCCTGTCCCATCCAAACATGAGTGGAGACTGTTTTGCATCATTTTTCTTTGAAAGTTCACTGAGAGGATACCATTGTTACTACAAGGATGTTCAAACTGTGGTTGGAGAAGTGTATTCGTGCTACCAAGAGCCAGACAACAGTCATGATAGATATGCAGTTAAAGTCGTCAAAGAATCCTCAATTGTTGGTCATGTTCCAATTGAATTTTCAAAAATTTTCTGCAGATTCCTAGACAGGGGTGGTGTGATTGAAGCAGAAGTTATTGGATCCAGATACAACTTGGGACAGGGAAAAGGACTAGAAGTTCCCATTGACTACAGTGCAAACTCCATTGCAGGCATCAGATACCTTTGCAAAGCTAGGGAGGCATTGAGATATAGATCAGACACTGCAGATATAATGCTTGAAACTTTTTATGGAATGTATTGATACTCATACAAATGGATGGGATGAGATCAGCAGAGTTCTTTGTTTGTTTTTGCTGTTTTTATCATATTATACTTAGTCCTGGTTTTGGGGCATTCTGATTCATGCAGAATATAACAAGTTGTTACCAAGATACCTTTCTTTAACTGATTTTGTTAATAATCATCAATGACTTACACACAGGGCCAATTTATCGATAAACAAACCCATTGTGTTGTAACAATTTTGTTCAAGGACTTTCCAAAAAAGAATAAGAAACTTAAGAAACTTTTACACTAAAAAATGAAGAAGTACCATAGATATAAGAAACACTTTAGGCTAAAGTGTGAAAAAGTGGTTTCTTAAATGCGGGGCCTTACTGTATATCATGCACTAATTGAGAGTCACCTGCGTTATGGTGATGTTATCTGGGGTAGTCAAAAACAAAACTAGCTGCTCTTCAACGCCTTCAAGACCGGGCCTGTTCAATAATATCAAATGCAAGAATAAAAGATAGCTGGTCGGCTTCCTGGTTGAATGTAGAAAATCTTTTCCGTTACGACCGGAATGTCATGACCTATCAGATTGTGAACAGACTTTGCCCTGAAAGCCTTTGGGATAAATACCAACAGAGATCTTTTCACTCGACCTACAATACGAGGCACTGTAAAGATCTCCAGATCCCTAGATATAGAACTGAATTTGCCAAAAAAGGCTTTCATTACGCAGCTCTCACATCATGGAATGATACACCTGCTGAAATTCGTCAGCTACCGACATTAGATCGTTTCAAGAAACAGCTTAAAACGCATCTAAAGAGCTAGACTCTAAAACACAACTCCCTGGAAGAACAGCAATGATTAGGTTTCATAGGGCTGTAAGTTTTTATTCTTGGTTTTTATCATTGTAAATAGATTTATTTATTTTGATTTGCTGAAGGGTTTCTTGTGTATAAATAATATAAGATGAAATGAAAAAAAAATAAAGAAAAGAAGGGGACCCAGACATGAGCCCTGTGGAACACCAACATCTATACCCTCAGTTTTTGAGCTGACACCGTTGACCCGACAGAATTGTTTTCGATTGCACAAGTATGATCTAAACCATGCGAGTTCCCGCTGTTGGACACCGTAGTGTACCAACTTCTGGCAAAGAATCTCATGGTCAACGGTGTCAAAAGCTTTCTTAAGATCAATGAAAACTAGTCCTACAAGCCGACCAAGATCCAGCCCATTGTACCAGTCATCTGTATTTTTAAGTAAGTGGGTTACAGTAGAATGGAGGCGTAAGTAGGCAGATTGCCCAGATCAGGTGCGGATTTAGTGGGGGGGCCGGGGGGGGCCATGGCCCCCCCAAAGTGTAAGAGTTCTCGTAAAAACCATTGTCTTTTATAGATAAAAGAATAAGTTTTAACCCTTTACTTCTTAAAGCAATCCGCAAATAACCATAGCGCAGATGCACGATAGTTCGGCTAACAACAAGCCCGTCCAACTAACTCACGAAGTAATTTATTGTTGATCCAGAAGTTCGAAAAATATACGAATCTGAATTCTAAACGAAATTTCATTGCGTGAGTTTGAGACTGAAAATCATTTGTTTCATTCACTTTGTCACAATATTGGTGATTCAGGATCTTCCAGTGAACTTGCTGTTGAAGTTCATTTTATGATAAATTTCGTTCTGATAAAGACTTATGATAAAGACTCGTGTCTTCTGTAGTGATAGTTATAAAATGTTGATAAGTCACTTTAACATCACTGGAGGGAGAACACATTTTTGAACACGAGTGAAGCTTCTAGAAGGTGACGTATTAAGCGAAAAGAATTTTGATTGCTTACTTCAATGAGGTAACTACCATGGGAAATTTCATGGCATTTTCAAGAACTTTGAAATGTCTTTGAATCATGGATTTGAGAAAAACTTCATTTTTTATACCAAATTTTCATTTATGTTGTTGTGCAGCTTATTTCCACGATACACATTCCCGAACCAGTGCTTATGATAAACATTCTTTTGATGGTCTCTTCCTTTCCCAACTGATGGCCCGTTAGGTTTTGCACAAGGTTGCCAGTTTGTATGTTAGGAGGAATGAAGATTGAGTGATAAGCTTAATGATCTAAACTGAAGTAAAAGGGGTGTTTCCCACGTTTTCCGAGAGTCCGAAGGGCGTGGCCACGAAAAATTTTCCTAGGGGCTACGCCCCCAGACCCCCATACTCCTTTCTTAGTGCTTAGTGGCCCTCCCCAAACTTCAAGCCTGGATCCGCCCCTGGCCCAGATGAAAACAAACCATTATCTTCCATATGCTGGTACACCTGATTGGTTACAAGTTTTTCAAAGAGCCTTGAAATGACAGGTAAGACTGATATCGGGCGATAGTTTGACTTATCAGCCCTATCTCCATTTTTGTAAATAGGAGTAACCCTAGCAATTTTCCATGAGTCTGGAAACATACTTGTTTCAATTGATGTATTAAACATGAAAGCAAGAGAATTTTCAATGAAGGGTAAAGCAAGCTTCAAGAAGTAGCTGGAGATGTTGTCAATTCCAAAGCTCTTTGCTGTTTTAACCTTGGCAAATGCATCTCTGATTCCCTGCACCTCAATAGTCCTGAAGTGGAACTTTGCTTTAGCTTTATTCATTTCAAAGTCACCTGATAAGAGGGGATTTGCAACTGGACTGATTTTATCTGCTAGATCCTTACCTACTGAGCAGAAGTAACTGTTCATTGTGTCAGGAATGTCTTTCCTGTGAACAGTTTCTGAACCAGGCTCCTTGAGACTATCAATGTTACTTGACTTAGACCTCTTATTGAGAAGTTCATTGATTGTTTTCCATGATTCTTTCATGTTACCCTTGCATGCAGAAATCTTATTATTGTAGTACTCCTTCTTTTGCTGGGTATTAAGAGCATTGACCTTATTGCGAACATGTCTATATGAGTCCAACAGTGGTGCAGACTTACTCTTGACAGCAGATTTTTTTAGTTTATCTCTTGTCCGCATAAGATCCCTTAGGTCTCTATCAATCCAAGGACAGTACTTTTCTGAGACACGCATTTCACATAGTGGGGCATGCTTGTCAATGATAAGAGAGAATGTGCTAGTCCAATGGTTGACAAGCACATTGATCTCATCAGTTTCGGTAAGCATTTGTTCCCAGTTTATACCAGCAACATCAGACAGGAATGCCTGCTCATTAAAATTTTTCATTTTACGAGTTTTGATCATTTTATGGCCTTTTTCTACTGCTCCATTAAACTTACGGATGCAGTATACCATATAATGATCACTCATAGAAACTTCATGCACTCCAGATTTGGTGATGTTCCTGGCACAAGTTGTAGCTATATGATCGATTATGGAAGAGGTGTCTAAAGTGACCCTGGTAAGATATGAATCAAATGTTTTAGCCGATTTTTGCTCGTGCCCCATGGCCGGAAACCTTCAAAGTCTCATTTTCACGGACCAATCAGCCGGCGAATAAGCGAAGGTTGCGTTTTACGAAGGTAGATAAAATTCAGAAAAATCTTCACACGTTTCTTCTGTCTTCTTCGCTTATTCGCCGTCTGATTGGTCCGTGAAAATGAGGCTTTGAAGGTTTCCGGCCATAGGCCACGAGCAAAATCGGCCAAAACATTTGATTCCTATCTTGACCCTGGTTGGCTCTTTGATGAGCTGATTAAAGCTGAACAGCTCATACAGACTAGTCACATGTCTAGTGTCATTGTCAATGGGCCATTCAACTCATCGATTCAAAAGAAGAATATGAAGAAGCAGAGATCCTGCGTTTAAAAGTAAAACTTAGTACATTAGAAGCGAAATTAACAGAATTGTCGCGACTGGACCAAATATTTTACGAGTCATAGACCCTAACGAAATTGTTAACGAAATCCAGCAAGCGTCAGAAATTGAGTTACGGCTGAAAGAAGCCATCGCCAAAATCAAGAGTGTGGTAGACAAGTATCAGACATCAGAACATGGTTCTATAATATCCAATAGTTCAAGAAGAACGAGAAATAGTCGAGTAAACAGCCAACAGTCGCAGACAAGGTCATCTTCGCCCGCAGCCTCGGAAGATGGACAGTCTGTTCAGTCAAGGATCTCTTCAGAAGGGAGTCGCTCAAGTAGGAACGGAAATTCCTTTGCCAAGGTCAAGTTACCGAAAATCCCGTTACCTCGATTCAATGGAGACATAACAAAGTTCTTTACATCTTGGGACAGCTTCGAAAGTATGGTGGATATGAATGAAGATTTGTCCTCCATTGATAAGTTCAATTATTTGCAGCGAGCTTTGGATGGTGAAGCAGCCCGAGCTCTGGAAGGTCTTCCACTTCGAGAACACACTTATGTCTCAGCAGTCAAATTGTTAAAGGAACGGTTTGGAAATAAACATAATATTATAAGTGCACACATAGATGAACTTTTAGATCTCAAAGCATGTGGAAAGGAAGATCCAACACAACTAAGGAAGGTTTACGACAAGATAAACATACAAATTCGTGGTCTCGAGGCTTTAGATGTCACATCTGACACTTATGGGGTACTTTTAGTTCCAGTTATCATGTCGAGATTGCCAAGTCAAATCCGTTTACAAATTACAAGACAGACTACGCAAGAAATGTGGTCCCTTACCGAACTGATGGAATTACTTCGAAAGGAAGTTGGAGCGAGAGAACTGAACCAAGATATTGCGTTGAAAGATAAAGGGAAATCTTACAGCGATCGAAAGGAAGCTCACAGTGGATTCACGCCTTCGGCTTCAGCTTTAGCAAGTTTTGGAGAGACCAAAACAAATTGGCCAAATTGTATATTTTGCAAGGGCGATCACTTCTCTTCCAGCTGTACAAAAGTTTCCAGTATCAAGGATAGATCGGATCATTTGCTTCGAGAGAAACGTTGCTTTCGTTGTTTACGTGGTGGACATTTTGTTCGAGAATGTCGTGGAAGAAAATGTAGGAAATGTGATGGAAATCACCACCAATCGTTGTATGAGAAAGAGATGGCTGGAAAAAACGAAGCGAAGAAAGAAGACCGAACGAAGAGAGATACTGATGCAGACACTGAAAGGCAGGACAATCATAGTGTTACTGCCACAAACAAGAAACATAAGCCAGGGATTTTGCTGCAGATTGCAAGAACTTATGCGTTTAAGGACGATCAAGATGCGAAGGTACCCATTCGTATTTTATTTGACTCAGGTAGCCAATTGAGTTATGTTTCAGAGAATCTTAGGCAAAAATTAGATCTCCGCCCTATTGGTAATGAAGTCATAAAAATCAACACGTTCGGTACTGAGAAATATCGTAAGCATAATTGTGCACAAGTAGAAGTCAGTTTAGAAACGGCAGGTAACAATCACGTTCAGATCAAAGCATTAAGTTATCCGACTATTTGTTCGCCTGTAAAATCAAACGTAACAATCGAATCGTTTGAGCATCTTTTAGGTCTCGAATTAGCAGATGATCCTTGAAGAGTTGAGAGCGAGGATGAATCGATAGATGTATTAATCGGTTTGAATTATTATTACGATTTCGTAATAGGAGACGTGATTCGAGGGGAACATGGTCCCGTCGCAGTCAGAAGTAAGTTAGGTTGGCTTATTTCAGGGTCAGTTGAAGCCAACACGGAAACAGATTCGCATGTTTATACATCGTCGAATTTGATAGTTGAAGAAGGTAATCAGGCAGTATCGGAAGGTCGGCAAAATGATGAATTGTTAAAGACGTTTCAAAAGGTTTTTGAAGTAGAGCCGATAGAATCTGCTAAGGATTTAGAAGTAGAAAAGGTCGAATTCATTAAATCTTGTTATGTCAAATTTAACGGAGAACGCTACGAAGTAGGCCTTCCGTGGCGTAAAGATATCACTGAACCTTTATCTTCTGAATATACAATTTGTCTTGAATGCCTAAAATTTGTCTTGAAGCTTCTGGATCAATATGATTCTTATTTTCAGGAACAGGTCAAAAATGGAATAATCGAGAGAGTTGCAGAACCAGAAGAGGGTAAACAAGTACATTTTATCACTCATCATGGAGTTTTTCGTGCAGAGAGACAAACGAGCAAATTGCGCATAGTTTTTGATGCAAGCACAAAATCAAGGCCAGATTCATTATCTTTGAATGATATGTTAGAAAATGGCCCCAATTTCGTCCCTTCTTTGTTTGACACATTGATTGATTTTAGGTGTCATAGAATCGCGTAGACAGCAGACATTGAAAAGGCATTCCTGCATGTAAGCATCAAAGAAAGCGACCGTGATTTTTTACGCTTTCTGTGGTTTGATAGTGTGAAAGGAGACAATCCTTCTATTGTGCAGTATCGCTTTTGTTGGCTCCCTTTTGGATTAAAACCAAGTCCCTCGATACTTGGTGCAACCATGCACAAACATGTCAATGAATACAGGGAAAAATATCCGCTTGTCTCAGGTGTACTGGATAATTGTTACGTCGATGACGTAACCTCTGGTTCTGATAGTGTTGAAGAGGGATTAGAGATTTATCGTGCCACAAAAGAAATCACCAATGCTGCTGGTTTCAATCTGCGTAAATGGAACACGAACTCCAAGGAGTTATTATCTCACGTTGAACAGTTAGAACATGGTAATGTGTCTAATCATGAAATTGCTATTGATTCCTTTTCAGCACCAGGTACTGAGTCGTCTTCAGAGACTAGCACTCAGTCACAATAAACAAACAATCAGGTAAAGGTTTTAGGAGTCAGTTGGGACACTGAACTAGACGAATTGAAATTCAGTGTTTGTGATGTCCTTGACTATGCAAACAAGTTGCCAACAACAAAACGTTCAGTGTTGAAAATATCCGCCAAAATTTTCGATCCTTTAGGTGTATTGAGTCCTTTTGTAATCAAATTGAAATCCTTTTTTCAGCAGCTTTGTGTTGAGAAAGTAGACTGGGACGAGGATCTGCAAGGTCAATTACGTCTCAAGTATCGCAGTCTTTTATCTGAGTTGAATGAGATTACTGACATTTCTTTCTCCAGGTATCTTTTTCAGGATGAAAAGGTTGTGAGTGTACAACTTCATGGGTTTTCAGATACAAGTGAAACTGCATTTGCATCAGTTGTATATCTGAGGGTAGAGTATGAGGACGGGAAAATAGAAGTTAAATTTCTTTCTTCAAAGGCCAGAGTATCCCCCATAAAAGGGCAAAGTATTCCAAGGCTGGAGCTTTTAGGTGCATGTTTACTTGCCAAGCATCTAGATTCTGTTCGACAAGCATTATCATTCGAAAATTCGAATCGTGTAATCGAAACGACGCTATGGACAGATTCGTACACTGTGCCCTGTTGGATTCGTAATCCTAAGCCTTGGAAACAGTATGTACGATCAAGAGTAGAGCAAATTCTCAACGTTTCGTCGAGGGGTCAGTGGAGATTTTGCCCAGGTTTCCTAAATCCAGCCGATATAACCTCGAGAGGTTTTTGGAGGAGTGGGCCTTCCCAAAACAAGGTATGGCTAGAAGGGCCTGAATTTCTCGAATTACCGCAAAATCAATGGCCTAAGGATATTCCTACAAGAAATGTCGAAAACAAAGAGGCTTGGAAAGAAATCGCACGTAATCAGGCAGAACCGACATTCGCTCTTCTGAATCGTAAGGTAGTCGGTAATTCGAAATTGAAAGATATCGTAGATATCAACAGATTTAGCAGTAAGACAAAGCTATTACGAGTAGTCGCTTGGATTTTCAGATTCATAAATAATTTGAGGTCAAAACAGAAGGTACAAAGTAAGTGTCTGAATGCATCAGAGTTAGAGAAGGCCGAAAGCTTTGTAATTAGTCACATCCAAGCAGAATCATTTCCGTCAGAATTAGAATTTTTGACACGGCCGGACAACCATGTAGCACGCAAACCACCTTTACTTGTTTCACAATTCAATTTATTTGTCGATCGTGAAGGTATTATTCGAGCGAATTCACGAATTAAAAACGCCTTCGTAGAAACTGAACGCAAGGAACCGATACTATTGCCACCTAAAGGTTGGTTTTCTGAACTAGTTGTTAGAGAATATCACAACAGGGTATATCATAACGGCGTCCGTGAAACTTTGAATGCTACCCTTGAAAAATATTGGATGTTACGTGGTAGAGAGATCGTCAAAAAATTAGTTCGAAGATGTGTTGTTTGCAAGAAACTAGAAGGTTTGCCGTACAAACCAATATGGTGTCAAGATTTACAACCAACTCGTTCAGATGAAGGACCACCTTTGATAAATACAGGAGTAGATTTTGCTGGCCCTTTATACGTTGCTACAAAGAAAGTTAGTTCGAAAGTTTACATATGTTTATTCAAGAGCGCTTCAACTAGAGCGATACATTTAGAGCTTGTTGAAAGTTTAGATATTCCATAGTTTTTGAGAGCATTTAGACGTTTTAGTGCACGCAGAGGGCTACCAAGGACCATCATGTCAGACAACGCAAAAACCTTCAAGGGTGCTATGAAAGATGTCAAGAGAATAATTTTGTCTGACGAGGTACAAACTCATCTCGCAGATCGAGGTATCTCATGGCATTTTATTGTGCAGAGGGTGGCCTGGTACGGATCTATTTGGGAGAGGCTTGTCAGGTCCGTAAAACGTTGCCTGAAGAAGGTTATTGGGAGAACATCTCTCATTTATGAAGAATTGACAACTTTGTTGGTAGAGGTCGAAAGTATTATCAATGCACATCCTATAACTTATGTGTACGATGATGTAGATGGTGTATCTTATCCGTTAACTCCTTCGCAGCTAATATCCGGTTACAACACAACACGTTCGCCTAACGGTAGGCATTTTGAGGTGAGTAGCACCAATGAGTCTTTAACTCGAAGAGCTAAGTGTCATCGTCGTCTTTTACAGGAATTTAGCAAACGTTGGAAACATGAATACCTTTTAGGTATTAGAGAGGCCACTGGTTTATCAGATCCGTCCAAGAAACCAAATGTGTCAATCGGTGACGTTGTAGTTTTAAAGGACGAGCAAACAAAACGTGGATTGTGGAAAATAGCGATTATCGAGGAGCTGATCGTAAGCAGAGACGACAATATTAGAGCAGCGAAGGTTAGAGTATCTACGAATAGAGGAACATCTATATTGACTAGATCGCTTAAACATTTAGTACCGTTAGAAATTTCGTGTAATGTAAATGTTATTACTCCTAAACCACCAGAGTCGCAGGAACCTATAGTTCCAACGGTATCAGATATTGATAGACCTCGTCGCAATGCCGCCATTATCGGAGAACTTAATAGAAGAGACAATTTGTATTTATATGGACAATGAGCTATGACACTTTAGAGTTAGCAGTATTAATTTTAGTAGTTGACTAATTGCATAAGTCAACCCGGGGGAGTGTATTGAGAAGGGCTAGTCTTAGCCTCGTTTTGTGTGCTTTTTGCATATCATTAAAATGAACTTGTTACCAGATCCCTTTAACGAAAGGGTATTGTTCTGGGTGTTGCTAGAAACGAGTCAGTTGTCACAGAGTTGTGATCGGGTTGTCATCATGTAAGGAAAGGGTTAAGTCATGAGAAATAAAATGTAAATAGTTAAGGTTTTGTTGTTGTTATCATAAAAATGGAAAACCCAACACATGCGTTATCATTGCTCCTGATCTTCTGCCAAGGTTCAAAATACTGGCAGCTCGGTTTTGAAGCTTTTGTAGCTGGTTGATTTCACGAGAACCACGACAACCCCAAACAGAACAACAGTATCGAAAGTGCGGCTCAACAATACCTGTGTAAAGATTCTCAAGAGTTACCCTTGGTAGGAACTTCTTTGCATGCTTTAAAAAGCCAATAGCCCTTGAGACCTTGGCAGAGACAGCCTTTATCTGTTCTTTTCAATCTAAAGAGCAATCATCAATTTGAACACCAAGGTATTTTGTTTTTTTGGACAATTTCAAACTCTTTGCCACGTATGCTCAATTCCAGATTCTGATCTGTACTTTTGAGAATGTTACGTTTTTGCTTGGTAGTAATAAGCATGGAGTGTGTTTTTGTAACATTCAAAGAAAGTTTATTGCCTTGGAGCCAAGAGTCCAATTGCTTAAGATCATTGTTTATAGCCCCATTCAGCTGAGTAATATTTAATGCCTGGTGACACAAACTGGTGTCGTCAGCATACATGGACACAGTCGAACCCTGGACGGCCAGTGGAAGGTCATTGATATAGATGAGGAAGGGGAGGGGGCCGAGGCATGAGCCTTGTGGAACGCCGACTTCTACATCCTGTATGTCTGAGGCAACACAATTAACCCTGCAGAATTGTTTACGGTTGGATAGGTATGACCTAAACCAACCATACTAACCGGTTTTGTGTTGTACAGGAAAATATAAAGCCCAAGGTCTTAAAAGTACAGACCGAGCTTGCGAGGTCTGTGCATTAAGACCGAGTGCTTTATGTTTTCCTGTACAACGACAAAACCGGTTAGTATGAGTTTTATTACCTGACATCTTCTAATCTTGACTTGCATTTCATCAAACACACTTTGTTACAGTCATGTCGTTTGAGTTCACTGCAAATCTCACAGGCCTAGGCCTAAAGCAGTTGCCGTGGCGACTAAAACGCGTACTTGTATCGTATTATACAGGGCTACGGGAAACATGCGGGAAGTGTGCAATTAACCAATAGGAATGGCGGGATTCTGTATTGCCTCGTTTTTGAAACTTCTGTCAGGTAATAATGGCTTGTAATAAACTGGTCTTAACATTGACAACTTTGTCCTGTTTCATTCTCCAAGAAAGAAACTACCTGGCCATACAAACATTAAGTCTGGCAATGAAAACGTTTCAAGGGCAAATTTGTGAAATTTTTCAGGAATACAATTGGTCGAACATCTCACCTGGAAGCGCCAAATCATTGAACTTCAGAAGAACTTGTACTGAAATATGATTCAAAAATAAGACACTATATTCCTTTGCCATCTCTGATTAGCTTTATAATTCTTTCTTTTTCTCATTCCTTTGTTATGGTATCACTGCCTGGGGTTTTAACATATGCTACATATTTGAGCCCTCTCCAACTGATCCAGAAGAAAATCCTGAGGAGTATAAGCTATTTTTTTACATTTATCCATATAAAATTCTTACAATACATGTTTGCCTACTCTACATATCAATACTATACAACAGCACAACACTACAGGGACAATAACATGAGGAGCAAAATTGCATGGCTACCCCATGTTCTTACATATAACAAGAAACAACAAACGGTACTAGAACAATACACAAAAAAGAAACGAAGAATACGTGTAAACTTATCACTATACGCTAACTACAACCTAAATCAATCACAATGAACGATTGCGGCACAAAGACTGTGGGAGAGGTATAGCAGAATAATGTCCCTGCTCTCTACCGAGTTATGTCAAATTAATCGATGAATTAAATGTAGAAAGCCAGGAATTTCGTTGGAAGATAATACCACTGTCTTGTCCGCAATCGTTCATTTTCATTAAGTAAAATAATACAATGTAGTTACTCTAAATGACAGAAGAAACACAGGAAGGAAAAAAAAGTAAGTAAAGGGACTTGATGGTAACTTGGCGTATGACAAAGATAAAAATGACCTCAATCAAACCGACCGGTGTCATGGATAAAAGCTAAAGTCAACTCGAGAATCTTTCATAAGCTTATATAAGCTTCCAACAATTCTCTGCTCCATTTGCACATTTGCACCAATCTTTCATTCATTAAAGATACTTAAACTAGAAGATATAATACATTCAAATATTCTCACTTGTGTGTACAAAGCTATCAATTAATTATCTCCTAATAGCTCCTCCTAATAGCTCCTAATACCAAACTTGTCAAGCTCCCCTGATGTTAAATTTCAGGTCATCTTTAAATCCCCTAGACGACTCTCTTCACTGTTTAGATTCAAAGATCGCTTTTCAAACTTAATGTGCTCAAATGTTATTTATAAATAAACGTGCAGTGGTTGCGATGCCACTTACTATGGTAAAATCAAAAGACATTTAGTTGTTAGATGTAGAGAGCACCTAGGGATTAACAAAGCAGGTCAAAAGATAAAGTCTAACTCCTCGTCCGTAGGGGACCACATTTCTAAATTTGGTCACAAAGCATCTTTTGATGACTTTGAAATTATTAGCAAAACAGACAATCATTTTGACCTTCTTATTCACGAGGGTCTTTTAATAGAACGAGACACGCCCTCTTTGAACCCCCAAACGTCATCTATTCCCATGGTCTTATTCTGATTTTGCCTTATTAGGTCTTGTTTTTTATCTCACATTTTATCACTGGTTTTTTTCTTCTTTGTTTTGTTGGTTGTTTTACCTTATTAGGTATTTCTCCCTTCTTGCATGCCGTGTTTCGTTTTAGTTTAAAAGGCCCTCGTGCACATGTTTCTTTGCTGAAGATGACTCTAGCCAGAGTCGAAACGTTCTGAATTATGTCATAATAACTAGTTAATTAATTTTTTTGCTCAACTGGACTGTCGAACTGTCTCTAATCATGGATTGTCAAATATCTCTTTAATGGATTTCAACTGGATTGTCAAAAGTTTTTCTTTAATGTAACTTGATTGTCAAAGTAACCGAAAGCAACAAAATGTCTTTTCTTATTGTCGTCCTCATCCTTCGATTTATCTCCTAATAGTATTGGAGAAATTAACTGTTTTCTGAGGAGAGTGGTTATGCAAAACAGCTACTCGCTGCTCAGTGGAGCGGAAAGCAGAGTTACCTTAAAGGTCAGATAAAGGCAGAAAGACATTTTTAATGATTTCGATCATTTACGTCCTGGAGGTTTCAAAATTTCAAACGAAATTTCGATGTGAGTTCTGGAGCCTATTGAAGTCGCCTGTCGAATTCCGCTTTTTCAGTCAAATTTTCCAAAAAAAACTGCGCAAGCAAATGAGCATGGAACTAGCAGAGGCGTGACGTGGAATGAGTCGAAGGAGCCATTACAATCCTGCGAGAGAATGGAGGAGCCTTTTTGCATGCACTCACCCAATGTGATCACACTCATGGACAGGTAAGGGCAAGTTCTTTCTCCACATCTATGTTTCCTTTTCTTCGATAACGCTCTGGTTCTCTCCGAACTTTTTAGGCGGCTCGCGCATTGCCCCACACAACGTAATTTGTATTCACAGATCATTCATGAAGCCATGCAAATGTGCCGTCGATAGGCGCTTGCCGGTCTAATGAGGAGAAATGAATCCTAATAGTAACAACATGTACCATTCAAATTGTATGAATGTAAGACAGGAGAAAAAGTTTCATCAAGAGCCAGTTAATCATTAGCTGCATTTACTGAGAAAAACATTTTTAGAAAATTTACGAGAAATGACAATAGTTTGCTTGTTAACCAGACCCAATTTCAAAGGAAATAGTGGTCTGTTCAATACCGCCATAAAGCTTGTTCAAGCCTCGTTTGAGAATTGCTTAGAATAATTTACAAATATTTCTAAAGAAACTATTTATCCACAACGCTCTTTGAAATTTTTCTCTAAAAGAATACTACAGTTTGAATACGATTTGATTACTCTTCGTTCTGCCTTGCAAAGAAATTTAATCTCTGACCCGAGATTATTATGTGCATACATTTCCCAGGAATGTTGGAAAACAGCCCGTTTGAAAAAGAGGCTTTGAACACGGTTTGATTCAATATTTATCATACCACTATTTCCTTTGTTTGAAATTGGGTCTGGTTTACAGGCTAGATAATAGTGTATTGGACACGCCATTATATATCAACCTCGTAATGATGTAGACAAGTCCGATGGATGTTCGGAATGTAAACACGGCGTCTTCTTTCGTGTGCTCTATCGGTCTAGCGTAAGGTCGCAGCGGATCTTCGGCAGCGCGGGCGTAGACACAACATGATATGGCGACGAGTATTCTCAAGATCCCAAAGAAGGAATGAAATTAGGTACTTTCCGCCGCAGAATTCTCATTATGTCAGAAGAAGAGAACGAATTAGGCCAAGCTAAACCTCAACCAATAGCGATTCATTTACCTCCAGTTAAGGAATACAGCGGAGAGCCTCAGAGGTGGACGTCAATTTACAGCGCTCTTGGTTTCGACTGAATTTACCGTGGATTAGTCGGTCTTACGAATGGCAACCGACGTAGAAAAGGTCACTGAAGCATCGGAATCTCTACGAATCTCCAAACAAGGAAGATAACTCAATACAATCGCAGATTTCTGCTCGACAAAATACGAATGGGACTTTGCCAAAACAGTGGCCATACTGGAAAATGCGATCGTTGAAGGCAGCATGATGACTACAATAAAAAACAACAAATTGTCTTATCGTATCAATAGCAAAAACGAAAAGGAATGTAATAATGAATGCAAAGACACACAAATAGATTTCGTCGAGCTACAAAGTGACGCAGATTTTACCAACGATTTGGAAAGATTGCAAACTGAATTCGAGGAATATAAACGATTCTCACATGGCGAAATCCTCGATCTCAAAGCCAAAATAGCGATCAGGCCCAACAGCCCCACCCAACCTCTAAGGCAAAACCCCAACTGTGACAAAATCAAGGAAGCGCTCCTAACATCCCTTCAAGAGCGAATTATTTCAATAGAGAGGCAACTCTATGACAAACAGAAAATTATTGAGAAACTCTTAGATGGGCCTAAATTTCAAGCTTCGCCTAATCAAGAACCTAATACAAAGGAACACAATAGCCAAAGAATTACAACAAAGAATAACAACAAAAAGAATGAAACTGCCATTGTAATCGAAGAATTAGACAATGGAGCTGACCAAGGTCGAAAGCCACAAGGGAACCACCCAGGGAACCACCTCAACGTGCCAACACCACCACAACACAACAGCACAAAAGGAGGTAAAAAAGATAATAGTCAAAAGACGCAAGTCTCAAATAGTCAAATATCCAGAGACCAGCAAAAACAGATAAAATCATGCAAAAATCGTTTTGCAGTTCTATCAATTGATGATAAAGACCAAAATGAAATGCAGCCTGCTCCCAGAAGGGGAAAAAAGACAAATAGCTCCGTTCAAAAAAAACAAAGGGAACAATCAAAGCCCGTTGAAAAGAGTAAAGCAACTGAGCAAGAGAAGGATGGCTCCAATTCAAAGACAAATTCACAGAAGAAGGAAAATAAGCGTAAACAAAACAAAACGAAACAAAACGAAAACGCGCCAAAGGAAAACACTCACAATGATGCCGTAAATTGGCCCACTGCAAACGTAACTGAGAAGGAAGAGGAAGATGTCAGTATATTGAACAGTACCTGCGATGACAGCAGTAGTGGAGAAGGCCAGAGAAAGAGAGTCTTCGTTTTGGGAGATTCTATAATTAACGGCATTGAGGAAAAAGGCCTCTCAAAGAAGCATAATGTCAGGCTACGAAAATGTCCTGGAGATTCCACAGAAGATTTACTTGATCATGTGAAACCAGTTGCAAGGAAAAAGCCTGATCTAATTGTCATTCATTTTGGCACAAATGATACGACCTCCGGAAAAGACACCAAGGAAAATGTTCAAAAAGCTATCGACACCATAAAAGAGGAATCGCCCAGCACAGAAATTGCTATTTCTCTGTGTACAATAAGAAAGGATCGACATGGTATTGGCAGGAAAATGGAATCGAGCAACAAAATTCTGAGAGATGCTGCCTCCAGGAACAATACCTACGTTATTGACAATAAGAGCATTGATGAATCTTGCTTGGGAATGAAGAGACTGCATTTAAACCGCAAAGGTACATCTTTCTTAGCAAATAATCTCAAGAATTTCATAGATGATATTTGACTTCATGACAATGTAAAACAGAAGTCTTCCACCCCTTTAGAGAGCGTTCCTAGTAATGTAATTCGATTTAATGAACAAATTCTAAATGGCGGTTTGGTCAAACTAGGCTCCAAAAAAGGCATGGTTATTGATTCAATGAACGTGAATAGTCTCCTCCCTCATTTAGATGAGATCGAGCTCTTGTTGAAGGATAATGGCATACATTTTCTCTCCCTAAATGAAACTAAAATTGATGATACTTTATCAGACAACCTTTTCAAAATTGAAGGGTACAAATTTCGGCGACTTGACAGAAATCGCCATGGCGGAGGGATTGCAGTTTTTTGTCGAGATACTTTCAAATTTGATATTAGGGACGATGTTCCTAAGTCAAATATGAAAATCCTTTGCGCACAGATCACTCCACCACGAGCTGGTCCATTCATGATACTCTCATGGTATAGGCCTCCTAACGAACCTTTTGAAACTTTCGATAAGCTTGAACAAGTCCTACGTTTCTTTGAAGCAGAGGGAAAGGAGATAATCCTGTTAGGGGATACCAATTGTGATTTCAGCACGAAGACTGGAGGCACAAATCAATCAAAATCCCCGGTTCCAGGGCACATTAAACGTCTCAAGGACTTATATCAATCTTTCGGACTAAAACAGTTGATAACTGAACCCACTCGGGAGACTGAAAATACCTCCACGATCATAGATCATATTGCTGTCAGTAACACTAACAATATTGTGGAATCTGGTGTTGTCAAGGCCGCCATTAGTGATCATTATGTCGTTTACTCTGTTAGAAAGTATCAAGGTGGAATCAAACATAATCATAAGCATATCCATACAAGACAGCTGAAAAACTTCAATAAAGAAGCTTTCTTAGCTGATCTCGATGCCGTAGACTGGTCTGCTATTTTAGTTTGTTCAGACGATATCAATGTGATAGTAGATAAATTTATGAGGACACTATCTTTTACAATTTATGAGGACACTATCTTTTATCTTTTACATTAATGATTTACCCCTTGCATCATCAAAACTAGCCTTCTACCTGTTTGCTGATGATACTAACATCTATTATGAAGCCGAAAGTCTTACTAAACTGCAGTGTGTAGTTAACAAGGAATTGAAAAAAGTGAAAATGTGGCTTGATGTCAACAAGCTGTCACTTAATATTGATAAAACCAATTTCGTAATTTTTAAGTCTCCTCAACATTTTTCTCCTGAAACTACCACTATTAGATTTGGAAACCTTCCTGTGAAGCAGACTTGTTATGTCAAATTTCTTGGTGTTCTTTTAGATGAAAATCTGTCTTGGAAGTATCACTTAACTGAGTTGTCTAAAAAATTGGCTAGAACTTGTGGTATGTTTTTCAAAGTAAGACACTTCTTACCCATAAATGTTTTGATCTGTCTTTACAATTCTTTGTTTTCACCTTTCCTGCAGTATGGAATTTTGGTTTGGGGTCTCACCTACGAGACTTACATCAATCCAGTGTTCTTGTTGCAGAAAAGGGTTGTTAGAGCAATTTCATTTGTACATTTTACTGCACCTTCTTCACCTATCTTTTCTGACTTAAAGATTTTAAAACTGCATGACCTCTTCCAGTTGAAACTGCTTAGTTTTGTCTATGATTGTGTGAATAGGACTTCCCCCTCTTGTTTTCATTCTTTCTTTGACTTAGTTGAATCTGTTCATCGATATGGTACGCGGCAAGTCACTAAGAAGGATATTTTCGTAACCCAGAAAAATACCCTGCAGTATGGTATTAGGTCAGTGCGCTTCTTTGGAGCTAAATGCTGGAATGATATTCCTGTGGATATAAAAAGATCCCCCTCTGCTAATATTTTTCGACAAAAACTCAAAGCCTTCCTCTTTCAAAACCACTACAAAAGTTGATCATAGTAATTTTGATTCAGAAAGTCACTACCTGCCCATAGTTTCCTTGAAGAAATCAAATTTGTGAGAAATTTATGTTAGAAGTTTGAAACAGGGGGTGCTCTCTCCTCGATTAGTTTAACTACTGAGAGAGCTCCTCCTTTAAGTAATTCCCTCCATACAATATATCCTGTTCTTTGTTTTTGTATTTATATATTGTATTAATTTTAAGTGTTGAATAGGTTTTGTGTGTGTAATATTGTATTGTAGGTATATATTAGTAGCTTGTTTGTATATTTGATTTAAATAAATTGTATGTAGAGGAATTTAAAATATGAAACTGAACTGAACTATCTTTGGTAATTGAAAAGCACGCTCCCTCAATAGAGAGGCGAGTGCAGGGTTGCCAACTGGCCTACTGGGAGGCCAGATTTTATAAATCTGGCCTAATTTGAAAGTATTTTGCTACGGATATTTTCATTTGGCCTCCACCTTATTTCTGGCTACCATTTGGCCTTTTCGGATTCCAAGGCATGATTCCTTTGTTTTCTTTGTAATTTTCTAAATTTTGTTGTAAAATGCGTTTTCATGAAATGAGATCTAATTACTCTTATGGTCACTGACAAAATAGATGTTAAAACAGACATAGAATATGATACCATCATCATTTTCAAGGTCTGTTCCATCCAGCATGCTTTGCACACGTGCCGGGCCCTGAAAATAAGGCCAACGTAGCATACAGTTCAATGCAACAAAGAGGCTTTTAGATAACTTAAACAATTGGTCTATTGTTCTTCAACAATGAAATTTCTTCTACTGTAAACTTGGCTAAATTTTGGCCTCCTTTGCAACCATGTTTGGCTACTGCTGACCAGTCGGGTCTGGCAACCCTGGGCGAGTGTCAGAAAAGTACAGCCCTTGGCTATCTCCTGATCTGAAGGCTCTGTTTCGAACTAGAGACAGAATTAAGAATGCAGCGGTCAAGGCAAAGTCTGAAATATTAATGAATGCTTATAGACAAGTTAGAAATCAGGCTAATAATATGAATTCTCCATTAAAGACAGAATACTTCACAAATAAACTTCATGAGTGTGAAGGTGACCTCAAACAGACGTGGTCAACAATCAACAAACTCGTCAACAAGCGATCAAAGTCAACTCAGATCCAATCCCTAAAGGTGGGGGAAACAGTAATTAAGGATTCTGAAAGCATAGCCAATGCAATGAATGAGTACTTCTGTTCAGTTGGGGACAAGTTGAGTAAAAAAATTCCTGATAAGGAAAATACTCTATTGAAAGGAGACCATGACATAAATCCAACGGCTGCTCGTTTCACATTTTCACCAATGCAGCCCCCAGAGTTATTGAAAGCAATTAATAAATTCAAGACTTCACAGGGGTCGGGCCTAGATCGAATTTCCAGCTTTTTCCTCAAGGCAGGAATGCCGAATTTAGCTCAGCCCCTCAGTCAACTCTTAAACTTGTCTCTATCCTTGGGCCTGTTCCCTGACTGATGGAAGATAGCAAGGGTTGCACCAATTTTTAAGGATGGTCCTTCCGATGAAAGCTCCAACTATCGCCCAATTTCTGTTCTACCGGTTGTCTCTCGCTTTTTTGAGAAACTAATTTATGACCAGCTGTACCACTACCTAGATTCGAATAAACTCATTTTCGGTAAACAATCAGCTTACAGACAGTTGCATTCTGTTCTGTCGTGTTTGCTTAAGTGCACTAATGATTGGTACTTGAATTTAGAGGGTGGTAAGTACACTGCAGTTACCTTTGTGGACCTCAAAAAGGCTTTTGACACTGTGAACCATTAAATATCATTGCAAAAACTTGAGCTTTACGGTATTCATAATAAAGAAATGAAATGGTTCTGCTCTTATTTAAATAATAGAAAGCAATGTTGTAAGGTAAATGGGAAGATCTCGAATATAGAATCCATAACCTGTGGAGTACCGCAGGGGTCCTGTCTAGGGCCTCTGTTATTTATCATATATATCAATGACCTCCATCTACAAATGAAACATTGTGACGTTAATATGTATGCTGATGACACAAGCCTTATGTTTGCGTCGGATTCGGTTACATATGTTAACGACTGCGTGAATGATGACCTGAGTAACCTAAAAACTTGGCTACAAGGTAATAAATTGTCCCTGAATGTTGCTAAGACACATAGTCTTGTAGTTGGCAGCAGAAAGCGACTGAAAGATATAAGTGATGATAGAGTAGCAAAGCTCTCTTTCGTAGTAAGCGAGGAGAATGTTTCCATAGTAGAAAATATCAAATACCTTGGGGTAATTGTTGATAAACATCTGAGCTGGGACGAACAAATTTCAGCAGTAACGAAAAAAGTTTCACGCGGATTAGGGGATGTTACGTTTTTCCAAAAAGTATCTGCCCATTGTTACTGTACACAAAATGTACAGAAGTTTGGTGGAACCATACTTCAGATACAGCTGCCCGGTATGGGGAGTTGCCGGCATCAATGCTATCAACAGGCTGCAAAAACTCCAAAATAGGGCAGCAAGAATCGTCACAAACAGTGCTTATGATGCTTCTGCCCTACCCATAATCAGAAAACTTGGCTGGCCCACCATCAATGAACTTATCGAATCAGAAACCTTAAAAATGGTGTACAAATCGGTAAACGACTAAGCTCCCATTTACCTTACAAAAATGTTTGCCAGGCTGTCTGATACATGCAAGAGAGAACTTCGCAACACTAAAACAGATTTGACCGTTCCTCGTCGCAAATCGGCTTTCGGCCAGAAATGCTTTTCATATAAAGGTGCTAAATTATGGAACGATCTTTCGATTGAAGTCAAATCATCAAAATCTTATGAAATATTCAAAAAACGTATCAACAATGCCAACACCGAATGCTGAGTCTCTCTTTCATGTTATAGTTAGCATCATTTAATTTGTTTATAAAAAGATTTTGTAAATAGGGTTTTTTAGTTATGTATACTTTGTAATTTTTGTATTTATTTGCACGGCCCACTGTAAATCAGTCCTTTGACTGACGTGGCCACCGTGCCTAAGTCAATCAAATCAATCAAATCAAATCAAATCGAATTGGAACCCAAGGGAGACCCATCAACGGTAAGCCAAAGGTGGCAGAAATGGAAGAAATCGTTTGTTTACTTTCTGAATCCAACATGTATTCAAAATGATAGCCAAAAGAGGGCAGCACTTTTGCATCTTGTAGGAGGTGAAGTGCAAGATATATCTGAGATTTTAGGTGAGGTAGGCACAATTTGAGATAGCTATCTAGAAGTAAAATGCATAGAAATGGAAAGAGAAAAGGATAAGAACTCAAGGAAAGTATTCAAAATTGTCAAGGAATTCACCGGAAAATGGATTTCGCGAACCGATGTAATAAATGATGAGAGAGGAAAACGCCAACAGAGAGGAAGGACATTAAAAACAGATGGGTTGAGTACTGTTCAAAGCTATGCGAATGTAAAGAAGAAAATTAACAAGGTACAAATGCATTTACAGGAGACAGGGAAGAAATTTTAGAACCCCCAATACTGCGATCGGAAGTAGAATGGGTCTTAACAAAGATAAAAAAGTGGAGGAACTGTGAGAAAGACTAGAAACTGGACCCCATACTATTTTTATTTTGTATTAATAATATTCATAACCATTGTTCGTAACATAAACATTACCCCCGTCGCTGAACGAGACAAGGAAACAAAAGGATCAAATGCGGAACTTGACTGACACAGATTATTCATTCATCGATTTTGTACGAGTTGTGTTTTGATGAAGTTTTGAAGTTGCTCTTCGCTGAATTTGCAGTGTATTTTCTGTTTTAAACCTCAAGCAAGGGCTTTATGCCCGAGCTCACAGAACCAGGCATAGACGATATCCCTATTGAAATATGGAAAGCAAGTGGAAAGGAAGGTGTTGATGTGTTGTGGAAGTTATGTAAGCTGTAATGATTTAAGCATTGATAAAAATACTTGACTTCGCCTAAGGCATGAGAAATGGCTAATGCGAAATCGATGATGTTTGATCTTTACTATTGAGCAAACAACTTTAAATTGAATCGAAGTGTCCAAATTTTATTAGCTAATTAATTACAAACCATAATATGTTTGCCCCAGTTGATTTTACTGTCTAAGACATATGTATCTTGTGGCATAACGGAAAAACCAGACCCAGGACCAGTAGGACCGGACCCTAACGGACCGGACCCTGGCAGAATACCCATTCATTTCCATGTTTCCAGGTGACTGATTGGGTACATTGATAATGGGCTACTTGCTTTTTTACACACTAGAGCCTATTTCTTGGTTCCTAGAAAGCCCCCTGATGTTTAACAATGTATCATCCTAAAATGAAGAAAGCTAAGACAGTTAACTGTGGTAGTTTTGTTTTGTATTAGAGTTTGGCATTGTATGTTATCTAAATCTTGTTCTGAATGTCAATGAGAATCTTGTCCTTGGGAAATTGATTACAGGGCCTTGCTAGAGTTCATCATGCGTGGATCTGCGTGGGTCTTCGTTCCTTTCAACTGGAAGTTCGCCTGTTGATTAGATGATCAATGTAGCAGATTGTCAATTCTTGCAGTTAATGTGGTATCCAGAGTTTAGTTATTTCTTTTCAGAGATGATTTTATTGGCCCTGTCTTCATTTTTGAAATGAAATTTCTGTACCGTCATTACAAACTCACGACGGAAAGGAATCGGCATTAACAGGGGTCTGGTCCGTTAGGGTCCGGTCCTATTGGTCCTGGGTCTGGTTATTCCGTTATGCCGTATCTTGTATTGGTAGTCATTTCAAGGTCATGATCGCTGATTGAAAAAGATAGCTGAGAATAAGACTGGCTTTGATCTTACAGATTCTTGGGTCAGAGCATAGAATAAATGATTGCGTTTTTACAACGTTCAGAGAAAGTTTTTTTGCATCCATCCATTCCTGTTGCTTCAAAAGATCCAGGGGGCCGCAAACATATCGATTTTTTCCCCAACAACGTCGTTTGGACGTTTTGTAAGAGGGATCAATCTTACAACACGGAAAGCAGTTTACGTGCGCAGACACGGAGCCAGAAACAGAAGTTGTTGTGTGACGATGATCATGAGACTGACTAAAGAATTTACATTTGACTACAACTTAAATACAGATTCATTACAGGAAGTGATTACTTACAATACAATAGAATGAAGGAGAAATAGAAAGTCCATACATTAGAATTAACATGAAAGAGAGGCTGTTATTGACGCACTTGTAGTCCTACTACAGTCTACCCCTCCTTGCTAAAAAAATTCGAAAACTTGCTGGTTGAGAATTTTTTTTGAACGAGTCAGATTTAGCGATACTGTTACAGTGATACACTAAATGAACGTTCGTGAGAATAATGAATGTCACTTTTAATTTTAACTACGCCAACGACATAAACTAGTAGCTAAATACGTAAATTTTGTTCGACAATCCGAGGGAAATTTCCTCAAGGAAAGTAAAGTTGCATGATACTTGTTCTGAGTGCAACAAATGAGTCAACCCGTTGGGTGACGTAAAACAGATTTGTTCTCGTTTGAAGGAATTCTTTTGGTTTTGAGAGAACAATGGCTTGGAATACAATACTGTGTTGGCAGCACATTGGTGAATCAGCAACCAATTGTGAGATATGGATAATGCGGCTGTTGAAAGACTTGTGTTTGTTACGATGCCGCGTTGACGTAAATGCCGTTGGCACTGTGTTGGCATTTCCTGCACTTGCTGTCACGGGAGGAAATGTGGCGACACGACAAATAAATTGTCACTTAACGTTGCTAAAACAAACAGCATTGTGATTGGAAGTCGGAAAAAGGTTAAGGATATTCAAAGAACATCAGCTATAAAACCGTCACTTGTCATTCGCGATGAGGAAATTTCGATGATAGAGCACACAAAATACTTAGGGGTACATGTGGACCAATACCTTAGTTGGGATGTTCACATAGCCGAAATGATAAAAAAGATTTCAAGGGCGTTAGGTATGATACGCCATGCAAAACAATATCTCCCTTTAAGCGTACTGCAGACCATGTACAGAAGTATGGTTGAGCCTTATTTCCGTTTCTGTTGCCCTGTCTGGGGTGTTTGTGGCACCACAGCACTCAACAAGCTTCAGAAGCTCCAAAATCGTGCCGCCAGAATCGTGACAAATAGCCCCTACAGAATGTCTGCACCACCCATCATCAAGCAGTTGGGATGGCTAACGGGGAACGATCTCATAGAAACTGAAACATTGAAAATGGTCTATAGGTCTATTAACCATGAAGCACCTGAGTATCTTACAGGACTGTTCCAAAGGTTATCTGAAACCAGCGCTAGACAGCTTCGTAATACCAGCACTGACCTCGATGTACCTTTTCTAAGAACTGCGTGTGGCCAAAAATGCTTCTCTTATAGAGGAGCTAAACTTTGGAATGATCTAACTAGAGAACGTAAGATGGCAAATACTTTCACCCAATTCAAATCGTCACTGAAAAATGACAAATCCTGAGCACTGTCTCACATCTCCTTTTACTTTACTTTTGTATACAAATTTTTATCTTGAAATTGTAATTTTTATAGCTTATTTTCTTTTGTAACAGGGCAGTTTGTAAATCAACTTCACTTTTTGTATTGAATACTTACCCTGTATAAATATTATAAAATGAAATGAAAATGAAATGACAGTGGGTCGTAAAATTTACGAGGCAATAAACTGCGGAGATTTCCTTTGTTTGTTTTGGAACAAACGACGATCCGATGTGGCCTAGAGAATCAATTCTGAGGCGAAATGAGATCCCTATAAGTCCAATGTAAAAGCAATGCATTGGGCGAAGGACGGCTTGAAACAGAGTAAGTTCGGGCAACATTTTTGCAAAAATTTTGTCTAAAAGCTTGAATGTTGCGAGAAAACGATAAAAGTGCCCTGTGCCTTATCTAGGTTTGATGCGTAACATACCTTGGGTGTAAAAGAACTTTAATTAAGACGAATGTTTGTATACCTTTAAAACAATAGTCCTTGGATATGAAGTACACTGTTCCTATCTGCTATGCAACGTTGAATCATCGATTGAATGATGAGTGGCGATGTTCTTTCTTTACGTTGATGTCAAAAATCTTCAGCGAATGGGCCTTTTGCACAGTTAACGTTCTGGTGGCATAACCAGCACGATGATGATGAAGAGATGAGCCTTTTGTACGATGAGTCCTGGTGGCACAACCAGCACTGAGAAGCGACAACTGAGGTGCTTGAACAAAGAAAGCTTTTTCTGGGCGAGGATAAACTTGAACCTTGCGTCGATGTGACCAGCTTTTCTGAGGGTAAACTGCCGAACCGTAAATGCTGCGAGATTTTTCGTGATTTCTGGAGCTGCGGTAGATCAGCGAAATATTTGTGTGATGTGTACTGTGTGATGACTGTGTTGAGGCAATAAATTTCTGTCTTGATGTTCTTGTCTTGTGTGTGCTCTACACCAATGATGGGCTAGTAGAGCGCCGGGTACTCCACCATTTGTAAGAGCTGAGTACCCTGAAGCACGGGTCCTCCACCATTTGTAAGAGCTGAGTACCCTGAAGCACGGGTCCTCCACCATTTGTAAGAGGGATCAATCTTACAACATGGAAAGCAGTTTACGTGCGCAGACACGGAGCCAGAAACAGACGTTGTTGTGTGACGATGATAATGAGACTGACTAAAGAATTTGCATTTGACTACAACTTAAATACAGATTCATTACAGGAAGTGATTACTTACAATGCAATAGAATGAAGGAGAAATAGAAAGTCCATACATTAGAATTAACATGAAAGAGAGGCTGTTATTGACGCACTTGTAGTCCTACTACAGTTTGGGGGGGGAGGGGTTTCGCTCAAGACGCTTTCATATTGAGACGTTATATCGAAAAAAAGGTCTGATATAAAAAATCACAACCTGTAAAATCTGAACGTTGTCTTTGTTGACTGTCTCTCATTGTCAAAACAAGCCTTCTAACATGCTCGGATCTTAAACTCTTTCATTTTAAAAGTTGACACTCACAAAAAAGACACTCAGACCATAACATAAAGACCTTTTTAAATTCAACTCAACAATGATACGATCTCAACTTGTAATTGAACTCAGCAATAGTACGATATCAGCTGAATCCTCATCCTGGTGGCTAAGGTACGGCCTCGTCGACATTTATGACTTTCACAATTATGTAAAAAGGACTTCCCGTCAATAGTATGCAGGGAACATCCCTCAAATTAGGGTTCTATAGGAATTCAGTATGTCCGTTAGAGGATTCGTTGGTTCAAGCCTTCATCTCTTCATCACTTGGATGAAAATTCTTTAGGGTGCTGTTATTCTTTGATATGCAGAAATTTAAAGTACAGAATGGTTGCGAGTAAGTGTATTTCTCACTTTTTGCAGTTTATTTTGCTGTTGTTAGAATTGTTCTTAGCAATGAAATTTGATATGAGTCAGTCTCCACACTAAGCAATGGAAAATCCAGGCCTATAACGTGCACAAATTTCTCTTATATCGATATTTATGTCATGGACGTTTTGTTGGGGGGGGGGGTAGGGGGGTCTAAGCGAAAACGTCCAAACGACGTTGTTGGGGAGAAAATCGATATGTTTGTCGCCCCTAAGTTTAGGTCATTTTGTAGGTCATCGATGCTTTTGGAAGAGAGAGAAGCGGGCGTATCATCAGCATACATGCTTAAATGAGGTTTTGCAGAGAAAAAAAGCAAATCATTGACTTGAATCAGGAATAAGAGTGGACCAAGACAAGAGCCTTGAGCAGCGACATGATTATTCCCTTTACATCAGAAGAGGTACCATCTATCCTGCAGAATTTTTTTACGGATATCCAATTATGATGTAAACCAGTCACGTTCCAGTCATGTTAACTGTTCAGATTCAACGATTACTTTTCAAACTTAAAGACCCACTGTCAACCGGCATGCTTTGGGTGGACAAACAATTCAACAATGTAGTTCTTGACTGTCAACTGAAAACAAACTCTTTGAAACTTTTGACTGAAGAAGCCCCGCGCATGCAAGTATCACAAAGCCTTTGAGATCTGTTGCCAAGATCAAACAAAAGCCCCCATAAAAGCCCTTCCGTAATATGATCGAAAACCATTTGCTGCGACGAATTGCTTTCAAATGTTGCACAAAATTGTATAGCTTCAAAAATAGAACTTCCTTAAAATTCAACAGAAAGATAAATTGAAGCACGATAAAGATCAAAGGATGAGGCAAGCGACGACAATCATTGTAAATTTATTCATCATTCATCAGAAAGGCATATCAGACAATCCATGAAAATTCAGACAAATCCAGTTCGACAGTTCGACAAATCCATAATTAAATTAAAATTGAAATAAACTAGGACATAATCAGTGGGACATAATCAGTGGTACGTTTCGAACCATACTTGGTTCATCTTCAGCAATAAGTTAAGCGTTAAACGGTAATTTATACCCTGAAACAAACAAGTAATACGAGGTGAACAAGCGTGAGTTACATTTCCTACGCGAGAGGAAACCCGGGGCCTAAGTCCCAAGTGGCTATAATATGGCACATCAAAAAAGAATTAACGGTATAGATGACTGCTGGGAATTGAGTTCAGGTCGATCTCTTAAAATCAAAAGGCTTTCGTGAATAAGCAAATCAAATTCATTATTAACTCTGTCCAAAATAGAGAAATCATTAACCGACGCGGCGTGTCCTGATTGGTTAATATGATCCCTGATGGCAGAGGAACTCCCTTTTATTTGAAGACCAGCTTTGTTAATTCCCAAGTGCTCTCTGCATCGAGTAATCAAATTACGTGATGTTTTTCCATAGTACGAGGCATGGCAGCCAGGACACTGAAACTTGTAAACAACAGAAGAGCGCATGGAAACAGGAAAGCGGTCTTTAAACGGGAAGAGGGATCCAATGCGTTTTGGGGACCGAAAAATAACCCTTAGTTGGATATTAGGATAGCATTTTTTAATAATTCTACCTAGCCTAGTCTTAATTTGTAGACTGTACTGCCCAAGAAACGGTATACAAAATAGGATGGGGACTTTGTTATCCCCCTCTTTTGGAGGGTTGGGCCTAAATTGGCGATCAAGAAATTTCTTAATAATACGATCAATAAGGCTCTTAGGGAAGCAGTTCTCAGTCAAGATTTTCTTGATGCGAACAATTTCTTCATGAAAGATCAGATAGTATAATGGGGGCTTGTGTTTGTGTTGGGTTTATTACGGCAAAGGCTTTGTATTTGTTTTGGACGGGGGCTCTTCAGTCATTAGTTTTAAAGAGTTTGTTTGTTTTTGACAGTCAAGAATTTGATTGTGGTTTTGCTGGTCCTCACAAAGCATGCCGGTTCACAATTGTCCTTTAATTTGGTCAAATGTTATCTTACAAACATACTTGCAGTGGTTGCGATACCACTTATTATTGTAAAACCAAAAGACATCTAAATTGTTAGATGCAAAGAGCGCCCATGTATTGATAAAGGAGGTCAAAGATAAAATCTGCACACTCTTCCATAGGGTCACATGCAAATTTCGCCGCAAAGCATATTTTGGTGCTCACGCACACGGCATTCCGAAAAAGATAATCACCTAAAATTTGTTTGTTTTAAAAATACCAGATGGATAGTAGAGAAGAACAAACAGAGGAACAGAAAAAATATTGTTAATCATAATTCAAACAACGTGTTTATGAACTATCAAGGACTTCCCATCAAAGTTTCAGTAAGTCACTTGATTGGCTTTAACAACTGCCCTGTAGCATCTAGCATGCTTTGACACGTTAGCAATACATAGTTGCTCTCGTATCTTCCTCATACGCAACAGAATTTATCAGTTTACCCTATGAGCCCTTGGTCCTCACGATGATCTGCAGCTGTGACCTGATAAAATATGACATGCATTTGATGCAAACTGGAAATTTAACAGCTGATAAATCAGTGAGAGCAAACATCTGCAATGAGTTTTCCAGTAAATGTATCTGGGATGTTGCTGAGGGTATATGCCAAGGACAAGAAAATCACCCATGGACGATCTTGGTATCAAGGATGAGCATCCTCTTCATGATGACTCCAGTTTATCCCTATGAAAATATCTCACACTAAAACATAAAATATCCGACACCATATAAGTTTACTGAAAACTGGAAAATCTATAGGTCCTGATAGCATTCCAACAAATTTAATGAAAACTCTATCCCCTTGCGTATAGCTCTCCATTGTCAGATATCACAAATGAGTCATTTCAGTTTGGCACAGTTCCTAAGAAACTGCAGCAGGAAAAATTCGTTTCTTTGTTTAAAAAGGATTGTTCAATCTTCCTTTTGTAAAATCATACAGAAAGCAGCAAGGACAAATTTTGCAACACAATATTGATTCACCACATCTTAATTCATAGCGACTAGAAGTAACTAAAAGTTATCAACTGCGCGCACTCTAAGATATTTCTGAACTCAAATAAAGCCACACTAAATTCGTAAATGACTTTTTTGCTGTTCCCTTGAACTGGATTTAATTGTTCCATTATTCCCTATTCCATGTTTTATGACTAGAAGAAGGGTGATGAAAGCACGGTCAACAGATTATTGTGCTGAGTTAATCCTATTGACGAGCATTTATTTGCTCGATTTGCTGCGTCGTCGCCAATCAATGCATGTGATCAGGAAAGTTGAAGGCATGCGAACGTTTTGAACAGCGGCAATGAAGCAATAGACAAAACAAATATGCGTGGCCAGCAAACGAAAATTCACTACCTCGCAATTAGTAAGCACGCTCCTTCGTCGCGCGCAATTAGATATGAAGTGTAATCAAGGCCAAAATCAAACCTTGATTGTGAAGAGACAATCGTGCACTTTTGTTACAATCATGCACTTTTCAATCATGCACTTTCCATCCTTGTTCTTACCAATCATGCACTTTGTAATCATGCACTTTGAATTCAATTCACTTTTCATTCATGCACTCATAAAGATAATCGTGTACTTGAAAGACATTCTTGCACTTTTTAATCATACACTGTCTAATCTTACAGTACTTAGTAATCTTACACCAAGTGCAACCATAATGCAAAATTCCGAAATCACTCAACCCCTAAGTGAAACATAGCGCGCTTATAAAGTTGAAGTTTGCTTTGAGCGCGCTTGCTAATTGTCATCAGTCTGCCGGCAAATTAGGAAACCCGAAACTGGCGTTAAATTTTTGCATAAGATCGGAAAAGGGTTGATGAAAGATAACGAAACATTGCACTGATGCACAGGTTCTTTGCAGTTTTTTAAGATCTCGATTGTACCTATACACAGTTAAATGCCAAATTTATTCCTTGCCCCTTGTGGCATATATCTTTCCATCTTTATGATCTCATCAGATGAGTATGATGTTTTGAGCAATGATCTCAAAACATGTTGTAACATATTTCTCACTCAAGACAATGTCAAACACATTTAACAAGCGTCAAAATATTTTCAAGTGACCTAGAAAAATCAAAACTGCAAATTACGAAAGTTCCATAGGTCTTTTTAATTCAGGTAGGGTAGTTTCTTAAGTTTTAAAAATAGAGCCTGCAGTTTCTTACAAACGGTTTTTCATAAAACATGCATCTTTTTACTTTATTTTCACCTGCTTCCTGTCTCATTTTACACGTATTTTTTTACAAGAATTTAGAAAATTGCTCAAAAGAAACTCGAAGATCGCCAAAAAAGACTCCAGTACTAGAACAATATAAGTTAAGAAGGTATTTATTATAATTTACGCTTTTTCACTTGTTTCCTGTATCATATTACTCACAAGGTACTTGAGTAATGTCTAAACATTGGATAGGCTTCAAAAAACCGTGTTTTGAAATGTTCAAGGTAGTGACCATGAAGGTTGTTATGGAAAGAAACACGTAAGAAACATTGAGATCTCAAAATCTGATAACCATAAGAAACTTTCAGTACTGGCCCAAATTCTTAGCGCCGAACATAAAATATGTGTACTTTGAAGGTCCTTGAATAATGACTGAACATTGGATAAAGGCTTCAAAACTTCCTTTTGAAATTTCCACGATGGCACTCAGGAAGAAGCATAAATATAGACATGGGAGTTGCTGTTCGTAAGAAACTCTTGAGAACTAAAAATATGAACATTCTTTTAAGAAACTTTCAGTTTATACGAGTTGTCAATAAAAAATGCAACAAAAGAAGTTCACAGTCAAATAGAAAGGAAACTGCGGCAACCATAAGCGTAGGGGGAAATAAAATTTAGGGGGGCTGCCCGATAAAAGAACCATTGTTTACGAAAATTTTGCCCGACTTTAGGCCGATTTTCTGCCCGATTATGGGTGATTTTTGCAAATTTTTCTAAAGTTGGGAGGGCTGCAGCCCCAAGCTCCCCTGTCTCCTACGCCTATGGCGGCAACAGCCGTAATTTTCCACCCGTCAACTACAGCTCTTGTGCATAGGCATTATATTATACAGTAACCTCAGCCTATTGTTCTCCTTTAGTTAGCCAATTGATTTCCTATCGTTGTAGTAAAATTTCAGGGCGTGAGTTTCTTGTAAAGGCGGGACTTTGCTGTAATAATTTTTCAATAAAGTAGAGACTAAATAGATGCCTTTAAAGTCTTACTGTCGCTATAGATACAATTATATCAGTTGCTTTGATCACCGCAAGAGACGGTCATGAAACCCCACTCTTTTCACTGTAATAATTGTACATTTTCATGCGAAAGGTCCAATTACGGGAAGTTGAAAATTCAGTCACCATTGTGTACAATCGAAAATTCTACAAAATGTATCAAAATATCCGCGAAAATATCGTTCGATTCAGATTCTTTTTCAGATGACCGAACACCAAACGAATTAATCATTGGCATGATTGAAATAATTCGTGCTTTCTTTATACAACAACAGTAAGACTTTAAAAAGCTTTAAAGTACAGGGCTAAAATAACGAAAATCAGTTTGTCAACCAAGTTTGCCATTTTCCCACATTTGCCATGTGCAGTTCTCTTCCAACCGGCAGACTGATGACAAATAGCAAGCGCGCTTAAAGCAAACTTCAACTTTATAAGCGCGCTATGTTTCACTTAGGGGTTGAGTGATTTCGGAATTTTGCATTATGGTTGCACTTGGTGTAAGATTACTAAGTACTGTAAGATTAGACAGTGTATGATTAAAAAGTGCAAGAATGTCTTTCAAGTACACGATTATCTTTATGAGTGCATGAATGAAAAGTGAATTGAATTCAAAGTGCACGATTGGAAAGTGCATGATTGGAAAGTGCATGATTGCAAAGTGCATGATTACAAAGTGCATGATTGGTAAGAACAAGGATGGAAAGTGCATGATTGGAAAGTGAATGATTGTAACAAAAGTGCACGATTGTCTCTTCACAATCAAGGTTTGATTTTGGCCTTGATTACACTTCATAATTAGAGACTGCAGACAAAGGAATTTTCTCAACCAGTAATTTACAACCAGCAGCTGCAAAGCTAACTGGAAACCAGAACGGTAACTCTCGCCTGGTGCAGGCAAAAGGTGGTTTTTAAGACAAGTTATGTGCTTATAAGGAAATAAGAAGGGTAAATCTAAAGTTCTACGTGGCAGATTTTGTTTACGTGATTCAGAAGCTGAGAAGAAGGCATTGTAATTCTTGTACATTTGTCACTCAGATGTAAACAGTCACTCTTCAGCTCCCAAATCAAGTAAACAAAATATGCCAGACAGAAATCTAGCCTTCTCCTTTCGTTATAACTGCACAAATTTTCTTAAAAGTCACCCTTCGCCTGCACCAAGCGACATTATTCCCTATTGGTTTCACGGTAACATTGCAGCTATGTTTGTGTTGACTTACTGATTGAGAGAACTTCTTAAGTCTACAATTCGCTAATCGCTTTGAATTGAGGTTTAAACCAAAGCAACTGATGCTACTGTATTACAAAGTCTGTCCTTGTTACAGGAAGCAATGTACAACCGTTGTTACTCTCTCTTAGGACTATGTGATGTTCTGTACAATTTTCAATTTGAATCCCGTGATTCTCAATCGATAAATTATGCACTGATTAGTGTAACTGAAACGATGAAATGGATGTGGTATTTCTAGACAGAGCAGAAATTGCGCACGCATGCGCAAAAACTCGTAACTTTGAGCCCCCGTAGCTCCCTGCAACAGATCCCAAAATTAGGCAACACTTGATATTTTCTTCCTAAGACCTAAAACTCTTGATTTATCATTTCGACAAGCTTATCTGTCCAAACACTTCCTTATCTCAATTTTGGTTGATGACGTCATTTTACGCAGTTTCTGCTCTGTCGTATTTCTATATATTTACAAATGGCCTTTGATACCGTAAATGATAAAATTCTTCTTAAGGAGCTTGAACAATGCGGAATTAAAGGCATAGCATTAACCTGTTTTCGTCCTTACCTAAGTGTGTATCAGTGAATATCTAAAATTCAATCAATCTTACGTGCTATCCCACAAGGATCTGCTCTTGGTCTACCCATATTTATTATCTATTCAAATGGCAATCGCATCTTGTAAATTAGCATTTATCTCTTTGCGGATGGCACCGGTACTTTGAATCAAGAAATTTAAAAGCAACTTCAAAAACAGGTTGTGAATTGTCAACCAAAGCATGTCTAAAGGTTATTTGATGGTAATAAAAGTGCTCTGAATGCTAAAAAATAACTCCGTCATTTTCAATCACCACAAATACCTCTTTATTAGGATATTACAATAAAATTTGGTAAGCAACGTGTGACAATGGCGAAGAATGTTGAATTTCTTGGTATCTTTTAGGAATAAACTAGTCTTGGGAGCATTATCCAAGTGAACTGTCGGAAAAGTTAGCAAGAAAATGTAATATGTTCTTTAAGATTAGACATCTTCTGTCTACAAATGCATTGGTCTCTTTGTATTATTCTTCATTTGCCTCTTTTTCATAATATGGAATTTTTTTTTGGGACTTACTTACGATGCTTACATCAAACCAAAAAACTTTCCTTCAAAGAGAAAGTTGTGCGAGCCATGCCTTCAAAAATTTTTCTGTGCCTTCTGCTCCCATTTTTCTCACTCTCGAAGCTGCGGGATCTGCTGAAAGTCGTTTACGAATCTGTTAATGAGCTTTCCTTATGTTTTTCCATAAGTTTTTTAATGCGCTTTCGCAAGTTCATCAACATGATACCAGACATACCCTAAAATGAGACATTCTTCTGACTCGCAAAAACACATTGCAATATGAAGTGTTTCTTTGTACCTGCGGCTATAACAACCAGTGAATATGACTGCTGATGAAGAGTCAAGCCCGAAACATACAGAAATTCAAGTTCTAGGCTATATTCTTTATTTAACGAAATGTATGTATTCGCATTGCAATATGGTTTGAAATCTATGAGATATGTATGTGCAAAATATGGGAACAGCATTTCGCATGTCATAAAACAAACTTGAGTTTCCGGCATCAATTTGAGCCCCATTTCTTCGCCGCCAACTACCAGTTCTAGAAACTTTCAAACAACGAGCCAACTTTATCAGTCAAGCATAGGTTTCAAATCTTTAAAAAGCTTGGTGTAAAATTCAATGACCTATTTCTTTGTACTGAACGCCCTCAAAGAAACTTGAACTATGTTAAAGAAAATCTGCCGTTGGATTTTTGTGACATCTTCAATATTTTCAGAATTACAGTGTTTTTCTTCTTTTTTAAGAATTCAAGAAAATTTCGAAAAAATCTTAAAACTTTCACAATTTCTAAACCTCTTGACGAAAGATCAAATAATTTTCAAGAAAACCACCGCTTGTAGCTACAATATGGTATCAAGCAAAAGTCTCTCACTCTTCTAGTTTGTTATTTAGAAATTTGGTGACGTCACATCATACAATGAGCTGAAATATAAAATAGGCTGTAATTTCGACAAATAATCAAAATTTCTGAAAAGTCCAACGGTAGAATCATAGAAAAGTGGCTAAAGTTTCTTTCAAGTCATTCAGTTTAAAGAAGTAGGTCATTGAATTTTACATCCGCCTTTTTTCGTAGATTTAAAGGTTTGGAACCTATCATACTTATAATGTGACATCGTTTGATTAACGGAATATCTTCTAATCATAATTATCACCTGTTTGAAGTTTCGATAATGAGGCCATACAGAATCCTGCCACTCATATTGGTTAATCGCGCATTTCCCGCGGGTTTCCCGTAGCCTTGTATGATACGATACGAGGACGCGTTTTTGTCGCCACAGCAACTGCTTTAGGCCTGTGAGAATTAAAATAAACTCAAGCGACATGACAGTAACAAAATGTGTTTGACTAAATGATATGAGTCAAAATTAGAAGCTGTCAGGTACTAAAAGTCATACTAACCGGTTTTGTCGTTATACAGGCAAACATAAAGCCCTCGGTCTACACAGACCTTGCAACCTCGGTCTGTACTTTTAAGACCTCGGGCTTTATATTTCCTGTACAACACAAAACCGGTTTATATGCGCAGAATCAAACTCCAAAATTTTGTTTTTAGCCAAATGGGTGTTCTCTCCTTGATTATTTTAGCTATTGATAGAGTTCCTCCTGTAAGAAATTCCTTGCATACAAACTCCCTCATAAATTGGTTGCTATAATATATCGCTTTGAAGTAGTATGTTGTTGATGTGTTATTGGCATTCTTTTGTAGTGATTTTGAAGTGAAATGAATGAGCTGAGCTGAGCTGAGCTGAGCTGAGCTGAGCTGAGCTGAGCTGAGCTGAGCTGAGCTGAGCTGAACTAAACTTAAGGAGGCTATCAAACGTATTTATTGTTACTGTGATTTTTCTTACAATTGTCAGAAACAACTCAATTCTCACTTCTAAAGCATTCATTGATGGCGTTTTGCATTCACTAGGTTTTGAAGGTGAGTAGCTTGAAAGCTTGAACGCAGATATGATTCGGACCTGTAAAACTACCTGTAACTTTTCATATTAGAACTGGTCTCTTGCAAACACTCTTTTAAAGAATCTATTTCAACTTGAGTTGTCTATAAAACAACCAGCATGCAGACAGATGCATGCTGAACAATTACCCCCTATTTGGGAACTTAGATCTGTGGTCCATTACTGCAATCCAGCAGCTTGCATCGTTCAGTCTGTCTCAAAATGAAGTTGCTGCTTGTGGTTTTCATCCTGCATCAGACATTTATTCCATCCATCTCGCAGTGTGGCTCATTCTTTCGACTTCTCCATGATATGGAAGATACAAATGAGAAAGGATTTCTGCAACCAGAGTTCTTCACTTGCTCAATAGATAAAAGTTGCAGCTATGTGATCAAGTACAAAAAGACAAACAAATTCAAGATAGTTAAAAATAAGATTGAACTAGAATCACTCAAAGAACCTGTTACACTCTGGGAAAAGATGCCAAGTGTAGAAGGTAAGCACAGAGTTTCTTACATCCCAAAATTGGGATATTTTATTAAAGGGACTTATTATTACAGTTCATGGGGTACGCAGGCTCCTGTGAAGTGTAATGTGTGTCTGCATCTGCACATCCCCATCGGACTCACAACTCCGACATGAAAAAAGAATTTTGTTCGCTCAATTGTCTTGTATAGGGTAAGGCGGGCTAAAGTGAGGTAACGCGTAAAGTGCATTCATGCTGTGCTCTAAAAGTAGAAGCAGAATGAGGATACATGTTTTATGATCAATTTATGATCATATACCGGGTGAATTTAACTGACCAGCCAAATAAAAAAAAGCACCATTGAATGAAAAAAGCATGGGGCCTTTGGCAGAATGTGACATTTCATTTAGCCACTCGATTGTCGTGAACTAAATTTTTATGTGCAGCCAAGAGTCTAACTTAGATCAAAGGCCTTTCCCCAACAAAATCGATCATTAGATGCATTTGCTAAAGAAGATTTTCTTCGTAATACCTTGCTTGGGAGTCTTGCAAACTGGTAAGATCTTTTATCAAGCCCCTTCCGCGTATCATCTTGGCGAAAGTTACAGGTACACGTGGTATTGTAAGGGGATAATGAAGTAGATAGGAGATAACATTTTCTCTCCTGGGATGTCTTACCATAACTTGACCTGCGTGGAGAATATTTGAAAGACGTTTATGGTGCTTACTATATTCATAAGGCCAGGGGGGGCCAAGACAATCCTTTTCAATGCATTTCGGATTTGAGTGCTCAAGGGTTACCTACAGATTTCTTACGAGTTTCATGACGCTCTTCATGTTCACTATAAAACTGGAAACAAGTGAAAATAATGTAAAATCATGCTAAAGTTTTCTTTTATTAGATAAATCGTTTCTTAACTAACTTCATTCGCTGTACTGGAGTTTAATATCTTTAGTTTTCATTTATCAGTCCATCCACAAGTGGTCCGGTTGATACAGCCATTAGGACAGATAACTCGTTACTGTAATTTGATCACTCGTTGCCATTCTTTAGGTCGTTATTTGTCGATAGGTAGCTCCACGGTTTACAGGACCCCAAAGAAAACCAATTGTTGAGAAGCCCTTTGCTGATTCTGAAAGGGCTCCTTGAAAAAACATCAGGATAAACGGACTTCTTCCTTAATAACATGATAATGTGAGAAATGGTACTCGCATGAAAGAAGTTTCTCTAGACTTTTTAATGGAGAAGTAAGTGGCTGCTTTTAAAAATATTCTTTATTTTGTGGGCTCTTATTTAACATTTAACTTTTTGTTGTGTGTTGCTCCATGGGGAAGATTTGCTTCCACATTTTGCTTTCTAATGGTTGCTATGTTGCATACTTACAAATTCAGTCTATTGATCTTTTTCTGAACAGTTTTGTTTTGTTTAGAATAGTTAGAGAATAACACATGTGCTTATTTTCTAACTTCAGTGAGGTTGTATCCTGTTTCCGCTCAATCCTGACACTACGCAAAAAGCTTAGCTGCAGAGCCGGTAGGAGGAGCTTCTGCAATTCATGCAAATTTTGCAGCCAAAAGTTTCTTGCACATTTCTTGAATTTATGATACTCCAATTGTTATTTCAAATGTTCCCAACGCATTTATTAGGATCTTAAATCAAGTAGGACGAGAATATGCTCCAAGGACAATACAGAACAATTTGCAAGTATGATGTGTGCAATGTCAAAATATTACTCGCAAAGGTCCTCGTTACAGTCCTCTATAGAGTCCTGACAAGGGACCTCATTTTAGTCTTCGTCTGAGTCCTCTTCTAGGTCCTCCAAAGAACCTTCTTCCGGGTGCTAGCCCTGGATCTGTTGTGGATGCTGGGTCCTAGGCCCTCTTTTTCCGGTATGCCTAGCACTTCCGGTTCGGTGACACAGCAGTTTGCATTCATATATCTTTATGAATATAGTATTTGTGTGTATATCTTAGTGAATCAGAGTTAGAAAAATTGAAGAAAAAACATGGAACTATTCATCAGCACAATCTGCAAATTCTAATGATTGAAATATTCAGAACGAAAAGCAATCCATATCCAAAATTTATGAAAATCACCTTTGCAGAGCGAAATATTCAATACAGTTTGCAAAGCGAAAATCATTTGCGGTTGCCAAAAGCAAAGACAACAACATACGGAATAGAGAATATTCAGTACAGAGGTTGCCACTTGTGGTCCTCATTACCGAGGGAGATTAAAGATTCCAGCACACTCCCTGAATTCAAACGAAAAATAAAATCATGGGGTGGAAATACTTGCATCTGCAGATTGGGCAAGTTTTTATCAAAGATTTAGGGCACATCAAGCCCATATTTTAGATTATTAAAAAGATATTTTGTTCAAGAAATTATTTTCCGTTCTTTCACATATCATTGTGTTGTTCTCCTTTCGTCCTTTCGTTTACATTAACAGCCAGTCCGGGTTATTATCCGTTAAATAAAAACTTTTGAAAAGAGCACAAGGAAACAAGGGAGCGAACTTTTGCTCCCTTGTTTCCTTGTGCTCTTTTCAAAAGTTTTTATTTCACGGATAATAACCCGGACTGGCTGTGAATGTAAACGAAAGGACGAAAGGAGAACAACACAATGATATGTGAAAGAACAGAAAATAATTTCTTGAACAAATATTTTCTAATAATCTGTAATATGGGCTTACTGTCGTTTTTGTAGATCTATTTGGGAGATTGTAAAATAGATTTTAAAATTATCTTGTTGGCGTAAATTAGCATATTAGCAATGTGTATTTTTTTCTTGCCAACGTAAGATAAATTGTTAATAATAATAAATGATAATAATTTGCGTTTAGTTAAGGACGCGAACTGATCTTTATGCCTAAATGGTTTGACCCGGGTTATACTGTGGCTTAGGTAATAATTGCAAGTGTACATTGCAAGATATGTACATTGCAAGTGCGATCAGTATACTCTTGCCTTTTTAGGACTCGCTACTCTGGGTACCAGACTCTACCCAGGGTAAGGACTCGCCAATTCTCGAGGAAAAGGTACGGAAAAGCAATCTTGTACCATTGGAACCAATCAAATGCCAGGAAATTTTGCACAATGCCAGGAGCATGGAAAATTTGTCCCAGATCCTTCTCATGTGGTCTGGTCCGTCTTTCATGGCTAAATGCAACTGTGGAAGGGCAGGGCAGAAAAATCATTTGCCAATTTTTGTCAGTGTATAGTTTATTTATTATTATTGATTGATCTAAAGTTGGCTTTCTAATTCAGAGAGCGGCAATTACAGCTACTTAAGGCCAACTGTAACAAAAAGAAAACAGATCATAATTTACAACGGAAAAAGCAAACTAGGACAAGAAAAAAATTATTAATCTAAAAACCCCAAATCCTTTACAAAACCTCTACACAATCTGCAGGTACATGAATCACCATTCCACTGTTTTATGTTTGCTTTAAATTCTTCAATTGTGCTACAGTCTTTCAAAAAAATTGGAAGTGAGGACCATAAATGACAGCCTCTATACTGGATGTTTTCTGTACCATATATTGTTGTCCTTACTTTCGGCATGTATGTATGTATGTAAATTTTTGTCAAAGTAAAACATTAAAAATGAAAAAAAGTAAGTCTATTAAAATAAAAAAGTCTAATTACAGGCGTGTGATACTAAATGAAAACAAAATTTAAAAACATTAATCTAAAATCTAAAAACACCCTTGGTTAAATAGGCAGGGATAGCATTAAAAGGTCAGTGTGACCTTATTTTCATAATGGTCCCTCCAAAGGTGTCAATGGAAGAAAAGTTTTTACAGAAGGAAACGAAAATTTGAAGATGTTAAAATGTAGCTAATTTGTACCTTTAAAGGATTTGAATCATGCAATAGAGTATCAGTAGTACTCTTCCTCCAGTAGTAGTCTCAGTAGTATACGTCATCTTCCTCTCTTTGTATATTTTTGAAGAAATTTTCTTTGATCTCGTGTTTAAACGTATTGATGCTGCTGATGGATTTCAAGTCAGACTTGAGACTATTCCATAATTTTGGCCCTTGGTAAGATAGACATTTTTGGCCTGTGTTACTCTTACGAAATGGGACGTTTAGTCTAAACTTAGACCTTAGCGTTATTCGACTTTGGTTGGCTGGCTGGAATATTCCGTCAGCATAAGCTGGAGCAGTTTCATTGGAAAATTTCATTATATTTACACAGATATTTTGATCTACTCTGTGCTTAGTGGGGAGCCAGTTTATAGCTTTGAATTCTGTAGCCCCAACGTGTGCAGTGTATTTTAGATTAAGATAAAATCGGATGCATTTGTTTTGGGCCGACTCGATTTTTTTGGACAGCCTCTTATTTAACATTGGGTACCATGAGGAGCATGCATAATCAAAATGAGGTTGAATAAGTGCATTTAAAAGCAACCTGCGAAGGGAGGAATCCAAAAAGTTGTGTTTTCTGTACATAAATTCAAGCTTGCCATTTATTTTTCCAAGCATTTTGGTTGCTATCGACTCTCAAGAGAGATTCTCATCCAAAACAGATCCGAGATATGTGACCACTGAGTGCTGTTTGATTTCTATATCACCCCTCCTGATGTTCATCTTTTTTAGGTTTTTGCATTTTTTTCGTCCATGGATTTGGTCTGATCCTCTCCAAAGTGAATACTTAGCTTGTTTTCAACAAACCAATCACAGAGAGAGTTGAAGTTTCTATTCAAGTTGTTTTCAATACGTTCGGTATCTGTTTCTAAAGATTAGGTAAGAATCATCTGCGTACAGAAGCAGGTCACAGTCAACCGCTCGTGCCATGTCATTCACCTAAAGGAGGAATATGAGTGGACCGAGAATTGACCCCTGGGGGACTCCGCAGGACAAATTACCAGGGCTTGAGTACTCCTTCCCAATGTAGACTGAGAACGATCGATCCTGAAGGTAAGATTTAAACCATAAAATGGCAGTTGCAAATGATTCATATTCCGCAGGCTATAATAGCTGTCTCTTTCTGCAAAAATGTCTTTCATAAAAGTTGGGTTGAGATCGCTCTTTATTTTGAAAATCTCTGTCATCAGCAACTGCAGATTGCGTTTGTGCGTGGTTACAGAGTTATTTACATTTAGATTAGTTTCAAGGGGACAGGCAATTTGAAAATCGCAGGCATGTTTCGGAAGCTTGCAAACTGCACTTTCTTCTGGTGTCAGTCAGAATTTGCGAGATCCCGTTACTTGTAATAAAGGGATACAAAAGAGCTTTTGAAACGGGTGCTAAGCAATGAATTTGCCTGGAAAATATAATTTGTCAATATTTGCTCTTGATGTGGTTATTATCCCCGCGTTCATGTGAATCGAATTATGTATAGTTCAACAAGATGCCGTTAACAATTTGGCTTTCAAGGGGAGAAATCCAAATTTCAGGTTAAAAAAATTTACAGTAGCCTTAAGACAATCGGATGCTTTAGCATGCTTGCAAAGGACAATGCCTCTGTAGATGGCAGCCTCGGGGCATGTTTCAGCGACTGGTCGGATAAACCAAGCGGTGTCCCTCACTTCTTTCTAGTCTTTGCTTTTGATGTATATCAAAATGTCTAAGTGTTGGCTGCAGATGTGAGGGCATGCAATATCATGCTTCACTCAGTTTCGTTTCATATGGTTTTAACTGTTTTCTTGTGTAGTCTTTGTTCGTGTTTTTTTTTCATTTCAGTTTTGTAGAATTTGATGATAGACATACGGAAATCAGTTTTTAATGTGTTTTTCCTCCCTGCAGTAAAGTCGTCTTCTACGAACATTGCACTGAACAAACCAGCCATACTATCAACACAATATGATTCAACCACAGTCCCTGAAAATGCTGTAGATGGAAATCTTTTCTCAAGCCACCAAACATGTGCTATAACGTCAAGGGCTGGACATCCACCTTGGTTTAGAGTTGATCTCCTTCAAAGAGCTCGCATCATATCTGTAGCACTGAAAAGCAGACGGAGCTGGTGTTGCTGGAACAGAATGAACCCTTTTGATGTGCGAATTGGGGACAGTTTGGAGAATGATGGAAGGGTTAACCCAAAATGCGTATCAGAAGGAAGATTTACCACCGCAAATCAATACCGTTCTTTCGAATGTCCAGACGCTTTGTGTGGTCGTTACGTGATTGTATTTGCTGAGAAGTCAAACCTGATAGAGTTATGCGAGCTTGAAGTTTATGGATTTCAATAAATAAATGTTTTTTCGGGACAACCGAGAGCAAGGCCAGAGCCCCTGGGGTAGCTAATGGATGTGGACCCTTTGCTTGACAGAGGCACTGAGAGCGCGCAATTGAGGAAAATTCTTTGGCTAAGCCCCTTACAGTGGCTTAAAATGTATCTCCAAATATCACACTTGTCATCAGCGATATTGAAAATTTTATAATTTTGCGACAGTTATTGTATAAATCAAAGGGCTAAGAAAGTATTTTGTAGATGTATTCTTGACTTTGGCTCAGAATGTAGTCGCTGATTCCACATTTACCTGTGCTAAAATGACATGTTTGTAACGCAGTCAGATTAAGTAATCTTCTAGGATCCCTCGGAATAATTTTATCCATCCTATACCTCAACATTAACTATTTCTCCTCGGCTTTAAATGAACCTCAAAGACCATTCTTCAATAAAGTGGGGATAATTGACCCCTCATTGTCCCGCCGTGGCCACGTCACTGAAATTGTGGATCTTGCCCCAGCTAATCCCTCTCGATTGTACCAGTTTTCCGTGTTGCACTATCAATATGAGAAAAAAGAAATTCATTATCGTTGCGCCAAGAGTCGAATCATTAACGAATCTTCAACTATTCCATAGGAACTTGATGAAAAAACACATTGCATCGTGGTAAAAAGTTCACCATCTTTAGCGCAATTGTCCGATCAATTGTTTACAGGCCACGATGAATCGTACACCAAGCTGTCTTTGGCGATTACTGATTCAATCTTTGATTCACATCTCAAACGATGCAGATTTGTAAGTGTTTTACTGAGCTCAGAAGAGCTTCATTTTCCAATCCTCTGTTCTCTAATCTAGAGATTCTAATCAAACTCCTCTACCTGGGGTGCTTTATCGAGTAGGAACCAAACTTTATCAATTTATTGCGGAAAACTGGCCAAGCTTTTCGCTTCCCATTTGGCAGGTGTGTCCGTAAGCATGTGGTGTGAATGTTGTAGAGTTGTGACGTAAGTAGTAGCGTATATTTAGGTGTGTCACGTGACACAGGCCGCATGCGTTAGAAACCAAGATGGCTACCAGCTAGGCACGTACTTAGGTGCTCATGTACTTCGGCTACAAAGACGCTATATCTGGCGACGAGGATACACAGAAATCATAATTTTCAGGTTATAAATTAGTTGTGCAACGATGGCACATGCTTTGCCCGCTTTCCCTGCTTTTGATGTGGAAGGAGATCAACATGGATTGAACTTACGATGGCAAGAATACATTGAACGGTTTCAGAACTTTTTACTGGCGTTGAATATCAAAGATGACACAAGAAAGCGAGCCATGCTATTACATTTTGCAGGTGAAGGGGTGTACAGAATCTTCAAAACACTTCCCGATACTGGAGAACCCAAAGATTTTGAAAAAGCGGTCGAGAAACTCACTGGTTATTTTGCACCAAAACAGAACAAAGAGTATGAACGTTACATGTTCAGGCAGGCCCAGCAAGATTCTGCTGAAAGCTTAGATGCCTTCCACACACGTTTAAGGAATTTATCACTGACATGCCAGTTTACAGAGGCAGATTCAGAAATCATAACACAAATAATTCAAGGTTGTTCATCTGGAGCCCTAAGAAGAAGAATCCTAAGAGAGCCCTCAATGAAGTTATCTGAGATCCTAGATCTTGGAAGGGCCATGGAATCATCAAATAGACAAGCATCTGAAATTGAAAGCAATACTGCAGAATCAGTCAATAGACTTGGGAATAGAGCCCCACATCCAAGGAAAGCAGGCCATGAAAAGCCCACCAAGTCCTGCTACAACTGTGGAGGGTCATACCCCCATTCAGAAGGCAAAGTGTGCCCTGCAAAAGGAAAGAAATGCCATAATTGTGAGAAATATGATCATTTTAGTAAAGTCTGCAGAGGGCAACGGAAGAGTAATTATGATGAATCAAAAGTGCACCATATAGCAAGTTCCAAAGAGAATACAGTTAACTCTAGCTCTGATGATGAATTTGTTTACACAGTCACTAGACATACCCAATCCAATGCACGAAGACCAAAACCAGAAGCAACCATCAGTATTGGAAAATCCAAGATTAGTATGCTCATTGATTCGGGTGCGAGTGTAAATATCATGGACATGGACACATTCAGCAAACTATCTCCAACAATTAATCTTCAAAGAACTTCTACAAAAATTCATGCTTATGGAAATACACACAGTCTTTTAGTTGAAGGAAAATTTACAGTCATGGTTGAAACAAGAAGGAGATATGCTACAGCAACATTTTATGTCATACAAGGGTCCAGTGGATGTCTACTCAGCTATGATACAGCCAGTGATTTAGGGCTTATTATCTTAAAAGTTGATGCAATCAAAGAGCAGAAGTCTCTCAGTCATGAGCAAAGTCAAAGGAAGGTGCAATCAAGAGATTTTCCACAAGTTGTCAATGATTATCAAGATGTCTTTAAGGGCATTGGTAAGCTAAGAGGAGTAAAAGTCAAGATTACGGTTGACAACACTGTTCCACCAGTGGCACAATCAGCAAGGAGAGTCCCATTCCACATTCGGAAATCATTGACAAAGAAGCTCAGAGAACTTGAGGAGCAGCAAATCATTGAAAGAGTACCAGAGAATGTCAGTACACCATGGGTTAGTCCACTGGTTGTTTTTCCAAAGCCCCAAAATCCACAAGAACTGCGGATTTGTGTTGACATGCGAAAAGTAAACACAGCTGTGGAGAGGGTACGACATCCGTCTCCAACTGTTGAAGAAATAGTTGAGAAGCTCAATGGAGCAGCAGTGTTTTCAAAATTGGATCTTACATCAGGATATCATCAGCTTGAACTTGATGAAGACAGTCGACATCTGACCACATTTGCCACTCACAAAGGACTTTTCCGGTATACCAGATTAAATTTTGGGTTATCTTCCAGTGCAGAAATTTTTCAGCATGAAATACAGCAGTGTCTTGAGGAGATACCAGGAGCACTGAACATAAGTGATGATATTCTCATTTTTGGAAAAGATCAAGAAAGTCATGATGCAACTCTCCACAATGTATTGGAAATGTTCAGAAAGAAAAATCTGAGAGCAAATTTAAACAAGTGTGCATTTAATAAGAAAAACCTTGATTTCTTTGGGTACCATTTTAGTCATGATGGTCTTGCACCAAGTCAGCAAAAGATAAAAGCAATTCAGAATGCACCTCAACCAGAGAATGTTCAGGCAGTCAGAAGCTTTCTAGGTATGACAAATTACCTGTCACGTTTTATTCCAAATTATGCCACCCTAACAGAGCCTCTTAGAAAACTAACAAAAAAAGATGTCAAATGGACATGGACAGATGATCAACAGAGCTCTTTTCTCAAGGTTAAAGAAGCTATTATGAGCAGTCATGTAATGTCATATTTTGACCCTTGCAAAGATACAGAGATCATTGCAGATGCTAGTCCTGTTGGACTCGGTGCTTTATTATGTCAAAAGGAAAAGTTAAGAGATGGAACAGAGAAAATTTCAGCAATTGCGTATGCAAGCAAAGCCTTGACAGATGTTGAGCAGCGGTATAGCCAGATTGAAAAAGAAGCCCTTGCCTTGGTATGGGCCTGTGAAAAGTTTCATGTATACATCTATGGAAAAAGTTTCACTTTAGTCACTGATCATAAGCCACTAGAGTTTTTGTTTAATAAACCGGGTAGTCGACCACAAGCTAGAATAGAAAGATGGACAATGAGACTCCAAGAGTATGACTTCACTGTATGTTACAAGCCAGGATCTAATAATCCAGCAGACTATCTTTCCAGACACCCAGTGCAGCTTGCAAAATCTAAATCAATTGCTGAGGAGTATGTTAATTTCATTGCATCTAATGCAGTTCCAAAAGCAATGACAAGAGATGAAGTTCGAGATGAGACCAACAAAGATTTAACTATGCAGAAGCTAAAAGAGTGTTTGCAAAGTGGAAAGTGGTTCATACTAAATCAAAACAAAGAGAAATTTCAAGGAAATTACTGTTTCAGTGATCTACAAGCATTTAAACAAGTAGAGAAAGAACTCTCTGTTACAGAAGATGGTATAGTTCTTAGGGGAACAAGAATTGTGATGCCAAAAGCTCTTAGAGAGAAGGCTGTAGAGATAGCACATGAAGGACATTTAGGTATAGTGAAGACAAAAGGTCTAATAAGAGAAAAAGTTTGGTTCCCTGGAATAGATAAGTTAGTTGAAAACAAGACAAAATCATGCATTGCCTGCCAAGCCACTGTAAAAGAAAACAAGCTAGAGCCACTTAAGATGCAAGATCTGCCAGATGGTCCATGGGAAGTAGTAGCAGTAGATTTCAAGGGTCCCATAGGAGAGAATCACAAGTATATCTTAGTTTGCATGGATGAATTTTCCAGATATCCTGAAATTGAAATTGTTCCTTCTACTAGTGAGAAATGTGTTATACCAAAGTTAGAAAAGATTTTTAGCACGCATGGAATACCTGTCATTATGAAGTCTGACAATGGGCCTCCTTTCAATGGCTCAAAAATGAAAGAGTTTGCAAGACAAAGTGGATACACTCACAGGAGAATTACACCAGAATGGCCAAGAGCAAATGGAGAGTGTGAAAGATTCATGAGAAATTTGAACAAAGTTATCCAGGCAGCTCATATTGAAGGAAAAAGTTGGCAACAAGAAGTGTTCAACTTTGTGAGAAATTACAGAGCCTCTCCACATGCCACTACAGGGGTCCCCCCTGCTAAGCTCTTAATGGGTAGAAATATTAGAACAAAACTACCAGAGCACACCTACAATCAAGTCAACAAGGATTTAAGAGATAGAGATGAAATGAAGAAGAGAAAGATGAAAGAATATGCAGATGAAAAGAATCATGCTTCAGAATCAGATTTAAAGGAGGGAGATAGAGTTATTGTAAAACAAAGACAAAGAAACAAGGCTATGTCTCCGTATGACCCAAAACCGTACACTATCACACAAAGAAATGGAACAATGATTACTGCAAATAGAGATGGAAAGAGTATTACAAGGAATGCTTCGTTCTTTAAAAGAGTAAGAATAAAGGACTGTTTGATTCAATCAGAGAATAAAGATGATGATAGTGATAATGGCGTCAGTGGGGATAGAGTTCATCAGGAGCAAAGAGAAGAGGAAGAAGACGAGGCAAATGATCAAGTTCGAAGATATCCCAGAAGGATCACTGCTCGACCAAACTACTATCATGAAACAAGTGTGTGACATTTCGGACTGGACAGTAAGTCATGATGGAAACGTAAGTGACAACTTTATTTCCCTTTTATTCTTAATCAGTTGTTAGGTTGAGCCAGAAGACTCTTATTCACTCGAAAAAATTTCAAATTCAGTTTTCATACTTTATAGTTTTAGCAAATTGTTATGTTGAGACAAGACTCTTACTCGTTAAAAACAAAAACAGTTTCAAGTTAAGTTTATTTTCAGTTTGATTAACAGAACTTTGTTTAAAGGGGGGTGATGTAGAGTTGTGACGTAAGTAGTAGCGTATATTTAGGTGTGTCACGTGACACAGGCCGCATGCGTTAGAAACCAAGATGGCTACCAGCTAGGCACGTACTTAGGTGCTCATGTACTTCGGCTACAAAGACGCTATAAATGTTACAGAAGTTTGATAATGAATTTCTTCTGAGCAAATAGAATACTTGGACATGTTTTTTTTGACTGGCAGAAGATCCGCCATTTTAAAAGTCACAGAATGAGTATTAGACGAGCAAAACGTAATGAAATTATATGAAAAGTTGTTCAAGTATGTATTTTGACAGATCTAACCAGATGGAAGTAGACGAAAATGTGACTTTAGAGTACTTTTTTGAGATATGAGTCTTTTTAGGATTTGGCCTACTGCGTACAAGGATAGGTAAAACCTAAATTAACACTTAACATGATACCTTCGTTAGCTCTGAAGACTCCGAATAGCAGTTTTTAGTTAGAAATGAACAGTCTATGAGCACCTTAGTTGTCAAGAGGGTTCTTAGGATAGTTTTCGAAAGTAATGCAACAATCCTGCACCCACAACAATATGTCAATTCGTTCTCATTTGACCAAGTGACAAAAGGGGGTAGCTCGAGAGCAAATAGCTCTTGAAACACAAGGACCCAACAATGTCTCCAAAATGCTGAGAGACCTGCTTTGAAAAAATGTTTTTGCTCCTTTAACCCTAATCTACATGGGCTTTTTTCGAGCTACCATTTATGGGGGGGGTTTCTTTCCACCCCCCCCCTCTGAAAACTACCTTAGACTCCTCAGAATCCAATACAACTTGGAACAGTTACAGATCAAGTCATTCCTAGCTTGTAGCGCAATTTGGGTGTGGCTGCCACACCTTATGACATCACAGTGACGTCATGAAGTTGAAAATCAGTGAAAATCAGGCTTCCAAGTTAAATTTGAATTTAAAGAAGGTTTGGCACAAAAATTTTGCAGTTTTTGGTTTACCTTAGCCACAAATTTGCTGTTAGAACATAATTTCATAGAAATTAATGATTTTAGAGTGATATTTTGGCAGAAATTAGTCAATTTGTATGACGTCATTTGTGCAATTAATTTGTTTTCTGTAAAAATAGACAAAAATAAGCTGCAAAGTGGTTATACCCCATTACAAACGTATCATTGGAGTCTTCTCAATTGAAAAATTTCGAAAAAATTAAAAAGATTTGCTAATTAGCCAGAATTGGCGGCTATCATGACGTCATCATCAAGAAATGCTGACGTCATCAAGTTCCAGAAATTCCTGCATCAAATTAAAGCTCTTCGTTTACTGATTCATTTGGTGTATAATACTTCATAATATGATCAAACCTTTCCATTGAAATCATCAAAAACAATGATTTGTTTGCTACCTGCTTCCAAATATGGGCATGTCACGTGACCTGTGAGCTCTATTGTTTGAAAATTTTTTGATCAAAATGTGGCAAATAGATAATTAGTAAAAGTCAGGTAGGTTTGGGGGACATAGTTGATGTCTTTGAAAGACACGGCAAGAAAAACCTCGAGGGGGGGAGGGTGGAAAACACCCCTCCATGTGGATTATGGTTAAGAAGTCATGAAACCCACTAACATACCAAATTAAGAGTAGGTAGATAGCTAAACGTCCTTAGGAACGTTAATTAGCTAGTAGCTCAAACTCAGTAGAGAGCTTTAAAAGTGGCTTAGCAAGCTTAGACAGCTGTACTTCAAAAGTTTCCAGCAGTTACAAGTAGGCATAAAACCGTCAGGTAGAGATGAAAATTTAGAATCAATTAGGTTAGAAAATGAGCGAACAATTGTTGTGCACTCCCTATGCTGTAAGCAAAACTGGAATATTCCTTTGGTCATAAGGACCCTGTGCTCTAGAACTCCACACTGTGTGAACCTACCCTCATCCTTCTCCACTATAAGTAGCTCAGTAAAAGGTCTTTGCATGGAAATTTTGATTACAGTGAAAGCGGTAGAAGCGTGCCGTCAATGTCACCAATATTCAAGAAAGAATCGAATTGTCATTGGATTTCGTTTTCTTTGCGTAAAGAAATCATTGAACATTCTAATTCATTATGTTTTCTAAGGAAAGGAATTCCTATTGTAATCCTTCATACGCTCCGCCCAACTGAAGCAACATGCGAATCGGACGTATGGAAATAACAAAGAAATATTCGAATAGTCATCAAATCATGCAAATCTACTTTCAAATAATCTTTGAATTTACATGTTACGCTACTTCCGCTTTCACTGTAATTCTGCTACTTAAGTTCTGAGTTTATGGTTTTATATGAATTATGAATGAAAAATCCTTGTTTTGATAGAAGGACTCTTTGCTCCTGCAATCCTCTTGAGATCTTGAGATTCCATGAAGTCCGAAGATAGTCCTAACACTGATTTACTGTTGATAACATTAATGAGTAGATAAAGATCGAGCCAGCAAGAGGTCTCATGATTCTAAATTTCAATAACTATTGTGCTCACTTTGTGCTCCTTTTTTAACATCTCGTATGGAAATAGCATCAACAATGCATCATATATAAATAGCATCATATAGAAATAGCATCAATCAACCTGTATTGTCTCACAAACAACATATCAAGTTAAGATCCATTCATTGCTTGAAGATTCTTGAGCTCGTTCGATCCAAGGCTTCAGTGGCTCAGCAACTACTCATAACTTTTACCGTGTATAGCTCAAGAACAAAACTTCATAGAATCATTGAGAAAAAAGGACCTAGAAATTCAATGTTTTCTCCTTTGAATGAAAGTCCCGCTGACACTTGGTAAAGGAACGACGATTTCTCATATCAAATTTAGCTCAGATAGTCAAAAATGGCAGTGTTCTGCCACTCCAAATGAATGTTCACTTACAAATGGGCCAACCCCAAAGCTGCGGAAAACAAAACAATTTGCTTGATATATCTTTCGACTGTCAAGTATGTGAGTAAAACCTTGCATTTTACAGAGCTTCGATAAACCGTTTGGCTGCCGAGCAATTATTAAGTTTCTAGAGGGGAGGATTTCTGAAAACTGGCATCTCTTGCTCATCAGAGCGAAAAGACAGATCTTGAGAGGACAGAAACAGAAAGAAAACTACTGCTGTTTAGCAAAGCACGGAAACATGGAAAATATATATATATATCACAGAGCTTTTTGAATTGACAAAAGTTCACTGCAAGATTGGGCAAGAGTGGTAACAGCATCGCTCATAAAGGTGATCATAACCAATCCACTTCTCCATTCCCAAGCTGTTTTCAATAGTTTCCCTTCTGTCTTGTTTAATTTAGTCTTTGGAAGGCTTGATCAATGTTTTCCGATAGATTTTGGCTGTTTCCAGTCTAAGAATGGTCAATAAATCCCTTGTGACGAAAGGCAACAGAAAATATGCGACATAACTTCCAAGTCAGAACGGAGAATTTAACTTGAGATGAGATAATAAACCTTCAAAATTTCAAAATATGCTTAGCGTATTATTCATTGTGGCCTTTTAAAATTAGATGGCTCCTTGGCACACTTCGTATACCAGGCAGCACTTCTGGTAGCCATCTCTTTGGAAAAACTCATTCCTCGTCAATTTTTAATGAAAATCTCATTCCTCGTCTGTTACTTTTCAAAATCTCATTTCTAAGTAGATACAGCTGATGATGCATTTGCTTTTAATAGAAATTTGTCTGTCATGTTACAATTGATGTAATATAAATTTTATCAGATGGTAAATGTTCTTTTATTATTCTATTGATAAAATAACATGCCAAAACGTCAAAGCTCTGGTTTAGAGACGGAGGCAAATTTGTTCTTTGAAGATTAATATCTTCACACTCAGTGCAGAAATATCAACAAGTTAGGTATCTATGTTCAAGTTAGCTATCGAAGTATGTTTTAACCCTATCAGACCTAGGGTATCTTATGCTCTAGGAATGCTAGGGGGGCTGATTCAGCCCCACTAATTTATTTCTGTTCTGAAAAACTAGAGCCTTGAAACTTTGCATGTGAATAAGGTGAGCCCAAAAATCAAATTTATTTTTAGACATGCAACGTGACCTGCCCATGACGTCACAATGTTCCATTTTTAAAGGCAATAGGGCTCAGAACTAAAATTTGTAATCGTTGATTGTTACAAGACGAAAGCATAAAGGACATAGGTCCAATTTTAGTGTATTCTATGTCTAAGTAAGTAGCATTTGCTCTGTGATGAAAAAATATTGAAAAGGGATGACGTTATCATACATGAAGGCAAAGAATATGCACATGCGTAATCAAAAGTAGAGCATCAATAGTAGTAAATATTCCTTTCCTTCATCATTTTAAAACAGCTGTAGATTTTATCAGGAATTATTCAAAGTTTTACACAGACATCTCTCAAAAATCAATCACGTTTACCGCCTTGAATGAATCTTTAAATTTTCAAAAATAAATTTTTGATTTTTACAAGGATAAAAACTGAAAATTAGAAAGTTTCAGCGTTGTAAAAGTGCTTGGTAAATATCTACAGACGAAAGACCGCTAGGGGGACTGATTCAGCCTCTCCCTCTCCTAGGCTGAATAGGGTTAATATTTACTTCAGGTTGATTCACTCTTTATCGAGGGTCGACCAAATCTGTATACTTTGCTTTGAAACACCAGGTATCACAGTATTGATCGATCCAGACTCTTTTCTACAATAGCTACAAAGCTCATTGATAGCCACAGGAACAACGGTATGTCTGTGAGGAACGTAAATTCTACTGGTCACATTTTAATGATAATTGCATGAAGTCACGATCAAGGAACTTCCTTGATCACCCTTGTCCAAGTAAGATGATCAGTTTTTCTCAAGCTATCAGATTGCTGATCGTCAAGTAATAGGCCGTGCGCGCGTAAAAACATTCATTGCTGAATGATAATAACTCTAAAACGGCAATGAGAGCGCAGATATTATTTGACAAGGCCTAGGTCTGAAATTTCAGAGCGATTTTACTTTAAAGTCATCGATAAGCCTTTTGCCTTCTTTAGTCATCTGAACTTGTTTTGACCTCGTATTCTGAAATTATTTCGCCATTACATGATGACAATGCAATAATTCTTCGTGCATCACAAAATAAAACTCTCATTAGTCGTGATCCTTTGCTTCCGTCAATGGCACATCCCCCCCCCCCCCCCGATATGAATTTCGTTCCAACGGGCTTGTACAGATATGTTTAGCATCCGTAGCTGTTGATTGAGACGCAAGTACAAAGTAATCAGTGGCAGCAATTACGAAAAATGGTTTTCCTCGGCAGAGTCAAACGGCCAAACATTAACTATAAAGAGCTGTCCCCAATAAGATTCTAGCCAGGGAGTCATAGACGGGAGAAGAAACACGCGCTGGCGCTGTCTGCGACGTGATATGTGACCTCGTTTGTGTTGACGTAGCAACGGAGCAACGATAATTAGGTTTGCCTAGTAACAACATTTTTGCTGTGGAAAACGACTGCGAAGAAGACAAGAAGATGGGGATTTGGAATGGGTTTATTCAAAGGTTGCACAGCATTTCAACTTACCAAACTACTTTATAAAACGTTCGACCCTCATTCGATTGATTGAAATAACCGGAAATTGCGAAAGTTTCGAATCGGTTGCAATCTCGGAATATCGTCGAAGCATGAGAATGGGCCCAAGGCAGAATTAGTGCAAGTACCCCGAAAGAAAACTAAAATATCTCATACTATCTCAGCAAAATTTTTAGCTGGATTTATTGCCAATAGTCATCCAGAAATATCTGCAATTGCTCAAAGTCGAGCGGGGTTGAGCAGGGAGAAATTTTCACAGATGCGTGCTAGGAGCGTGATGCAGAGGTTGTACTGGCCTAAGCTACCTCGGAAGAATTTGGCCGCTGCAGCTAAATCGTGATTTCTAATAGCTGAACGAATCTCGCTATGTAAGAATAAAACATACAAGAGTCATATGAATGCCTAAACTAGCCTAAAATGCTTACCATCGTTGTAGAAATCCAATCCAAAAACGAGATTGTCTTGGTCCTCTTTTGTTCTTGATGTATATCAATGATCTGCCATTTTCTATTCAAAACAGTCAGGTTACCATGTATGCAGACGATACCACCATATCATATTCGTCCAATAACATCGATGATATCAACGATAACCTAAATAGAGACTTGAACTGCATGAAGCAGTGGCTTCAAGGAAATAAACTGTCTTTAAATGTTATTAAGACTCAAGCCATGGTTGTAGGATCTCGACCTAATCTTAAAAAGATCTCTGAAGGAAATGTTCAGTCCCCCTCCTTCGCTATAGGTGGCTCGCAGATTGAGATTGTTGAGAAAACTAAGTATCTGGGAATTCAGCTAGATCAACACCTTGTTTGGGATGAGCACACTAGATTATTGCATGCTAAGGTCTCCCGTGCCATAGGGTTTTTAAAGTATGCCAAGACAATACTACCCCAAGAAACTCTTAGTCAAATATATAGAGGAATCATAGAACCGCATTTCCGCTATTGTTGCTCTGTGTGGGGGAGCTGTGGGGAATCCAGAAGGCTTACACTGCAGAAGTTACAAAATCGGGCTGCCAGAATTGTAACAAACAGTAGCTATGATGCATCTGCTGATGCCCTTATACAACAGTTAAAGTGGCCAGATATCGATGAAATCATAAAACGAGAGACAGCGACGATCGTTTACAAACCTTTAAATGGCCTTGCACCGACATATCTCTCAAATATCTTTTCAAAGAACTCTTCACGGTGCACTGTCAAGTTGAGAAACTCGGAGACTGACTTACGCATTCCGCTTTATAAAACCAGTAATGGGCAAAAATCATTCTCATATCGTAGCGTACATCTGTGGAACAGCCTTGAACCTGAGGTTAAGCAAGCACCCTCTTTATATGCTTTTAAACATCGTCTTTAATTTGATCGTGGGTGGCGGGATGCGGTTGGATTGGACTGGGGTCGGTCGGATTCTTTGCCTGCCTTGAGGTGCTGTAAATGGTGTCTTATTTCAGGGTGGGCATGGGGTCCGGTTTGCTCTGGTCCGGTCTGATTGTGTCATGCCACTCACGATATGAAAATTATGTAAATATTGATTTAATTTTACTATAACTTTGTAATTAGATCGTTTAGTTTCGTTTGTTCATACATTTTACTTGTAAATTTTAGACTTTAAGTTTTTGTCACGGCCCCCTGAAAAGCTGCCTTTGCCGACGGGGTTACCGTGTTTAAAGAATATAAAATGAAAATGGAAAGATGAAAGATGCACTTGTCCGTCCAACTTCAGTTTCCATATTGCTTTCATTGTGAGGTGCGCGATCCGCTGCGAAGGAGGCGCATATCACATTGCAGAATTCAATGCGCGTTTCCTCTCCCGTGTTTAGCTCCCTGATTCTAGCTGTTGAAGCGCAATCGTGATGAATCAAATCCAAACCATGGCTCACTTTATTGCTGAAAGGTTAATGATATAGTAAACACTTTCATAGAAATCGCAATCTATGTTTTAGTTTTAGAGCTTTTGAAATTGCATTTATTCTCGCCAGAGTATAAACTTTAAGCCTGATATTTTCTGAAGGAAGAGATCGTAATTTTTCACTTCTGCTTGCTGGCCCCTTGAAGAAAGGCCCTGCTCAATGTTGTCCCTTTATTGAGTGCTTTGCATTCAAGACGCAGCTTATAATTTCAGTTACAAACAGGGGCGGCGTGGCCCACCGGGACACCGGGAAATTGTCCCGGTGGCCCCTGAAAATCATGCAGATATGGGCCCCCTAAAGCTAAGCTAGAAGAAAATTATACAGGTGTCTCAAAAAAATTGTTTGACGTTTGATTAAATACTAAAAAATAACGACATGCTGAATGAGCACTTGGTTAAATAACCCTTTCCTTGAAATTTTGGATTAATTTTTGACACAAAAATATTGCAAATCTGCGAGAAATTCCTGAAGTTACAAGTCTTTGAAGTTCAAGTTTGTGCGAAAGCTGAAACCAGAGGCCTCGAACAGCATTTTTAGTAAGAGTCCCTTTGGCCATCCTTTCTGTTATTTCTCAATTGTTTCAGGGCGTACCAAATGGTATTTGAACAGTTTTCGATAACCTAACTTTCAAAGATATGGATGCTTTGAGGAAACAGATTCAGTCTCTCATCGATTATGTTTTGAACCACGGTTTTTGGACATATGAAATGTTGAGCAAATTTTGACAATGATCGCAGGCGTTAAATCACTTTCAGAAGTCCTATTTGGTTTGCTCTTATATCAACGAGAGGTATGACATTGGATAAGCTTCTTTTACCTCGGTCTTCGAGCTCCTTGAATTACAAGTAATCATAGGAGTCGCTGGTTCCAGCTATCGCATATTTTTATCTTTGAAAGCTCGCAACTCTGTTAGTTTTCAACCTATTTGCAAGATTCTGGTCTCTAAAATTATTTCATAATGTTAGGAACATGGCTATCTTCCCAGGAGCCTGTCCATGTTATCGTTATTTTACAATAGGTAATCGAACTTCAAACAAATTTTTTGAGACACCCTGTAAGTGCACGTATTTCTTATAAGAATGAGACAGGGCAAGTTTAACATCTGTACTATTGAAGCATTCCCGCCACTGAGGAGAAATAGCCCCACCAGTGGCTGGATCCATTTGTAAACTTTGAATTTTATGACCATTGGGCAAGACACAGGAATACACTTGACACACAAAGCAAAGATCATTGCTTTGCACAAACCTCCATACTTCCAACCCTCCTCTCGAAGCCCTCGCTTGAGCAAAGTCTTTGGCCTCAGATCAGAGACTTTTGAGCCATTTGTTAAATCGTCAGTTTTTATCCGATCTTCACTGATTCAGAAACTGGACTGAAACGGAAGGCCCCGGTAGCTGCAGAGTGGAAGGTTGGGATACTTGATTGTTCATAATGGTGCAATGGGGACTCTCATGGATTCCACTTCAATGAAAGACTATATCATTAATTGAAGTTGAGTGAGATAGTGTGTATACCTCGAGTCAAAATCCGTTGCCTTCCGTGATCTTGTTCATGTAGATCCATAAGCAGTGGCATGGTCTTGGGTGAAGATGGGGAAATGCCCCCGCCATTCCACTTCTGTTAAAAGATGGGTCTCGAGATTCTTTCAAAAAGAGCAGAAAGTAGTAGAAAAGTCAGAATACCTCTGAATAATGCTAGGAGGTGACTTGGAGAGTCACTCTAAGCCAAAGTAAAAGCTAAGGTTTTTGAAGATTTCTCTTGGCAAATTCGTCAAGGATTCCAACAAAAACTGATTCATAGATATAATGATAATTATAATAATTTTTTTATTTAAGGTTGGCATAATAAGATAGCTAAAAACTAATTAAGGCCAACCATTTAACAGAAGTGAAACTGAAATGTCCTATTTACATGGTTCTATAAAAATCCTAAATTATTTAAATAGATCCTACACAATCTACAGTTGCAATCGTTGAAATGATGTCTTTTTATTTTCCTCTTAAATTCTGTCAAGGTATGAGACTCTTTTATTTCTAGCGGCAACGATTGCCAGAGTTTGTGTCCAGTGTACCAGATTGTCTCTATACCATACGCATTTGTGCGTGGAATTGGTACTGACAGGTGGTTATTACATCTCAGGCTATATGAGATGTTCTTCTCGACAAAGATTTCACCCATGAATTTAGGGTTAAGGTCATGTTTGGTCTTATAAATTTCTGTAGTCAGCAACTGTAGATTTCTTTGGTGAATGGTGACTGAGGCTGCCTTTATCAACAATTCTTCAAAATTTGATGACGCATCCCTGAAAGCGATTCTTAATGCTCTTTCGTGGATTTTATTAATTTTGTTGTTCACGTTTCTATCATGAAACATCCAAACTACAGGACAATAGCTAAATTGAGACAATATAAAAGCATTCATCACTGTCTGTAATTTCTCCTGGTTCATGAATTTTGCAACTCGTGCAAGCGCATGAAGCTTCTGGCCAGCTTTTTTGCATATATTTTCAACGTGACACTTGAATTCTAAGTTTTTATCAAGTGTTATACCAAGGAGCTTTTCTTTGTCAGATTGTTCTATACAGGATGTGCCTACGTTCACTGAAGTGCCAGAAGCCGTACTTCCGAATAACATAAAATGACACTTTGCATCATTTAGCTTCATATGGTTGTCAACAAACCACTTGGAAAGGAGGCAAGCATCCGCCTCTAACTTATATTGAACATTATTTACATCAGAATCGCATGCAAAGATAGTCGTATCATCTGCATAATTGCAGACCTCAGTGTCATTCACCAAGAAGAAAATGTCATTAATAAATATGTTGAATAGAAGGGGTCCCAAGACTGACCCTTGCGGAACACCTTTCGTTGATTCTTTCCATGCACTGAATGATCCGTTTACCTTGACCCTCTGTTTCCTTTCATTGAGGTAGCTGTAAATGAGCTCAAGTGCGCTTCTGCTAAAGCGGTATGCATGGAGCTTAGCAATAAGTAAATCATGATCAAGGCAATCAAATGCCTTAGAAAGATCCATAAGAAGCGCACCTGCATGACCATTTTTATCAAGAAACTCCCTGCATTTCTCAATAAGTCTCATAAGTGCATGCTGTGTGCTATATCTTTTGCGAAAACCACAAAGATATATAGACATTACTGGTTCCATAAAGGGAATTATTTGATCTTGTATAATTCTTTCATATACTTTGGAGACAGCAGGTAACACAGATAGCAGTTGCAGAACCGTCGTGGCTTCCGATATGGCTCAGGTAGGCAGGCATTCTAAGCCAAAGAAAAGATATTTGCTTAAAAAGTTTCGTGGGTATGCTGATTCAGAAAAACACTGAATGGTCCATAATTTTTTTTCGGGACCAGCAGACATGGGGTCAGGAGAAGCATTCTAGGCCAAAGTAAAGGGTGTGTCATCGAATATTTTTCCTATAGGCTTTGCCCCTAGCACCCCCTATGTGGTGGAATGAAGGTTAAGAAGAACTGTGGTGCAAGTTTCTGTCAAGCCATTCAAGTATCAATCTTTTCAAAGATTTGGAGCATACGATGTTCTGTGAAAACCTTAAACACCATTCTTCGATAGATTCACTTTTGTAAGGGCCTTTTCAGCTAGAAAATTGCCTAAAAAATTATTCGATCATCGATCAATAATGGAAAAACTCTAGTTAAGATGAATCCATCATCATAGCTTTTTTCATAAATCAGTGCTAATGTTAGCGAACATTTTAAAGTGTACTTGTTAGTTTTGTTGTTTAACCCGTTTTTTTCCGTTTGTTGCGTCGATCATTGCTGTGGAACCATAAATTGGCAAGTCATTGACAAAATTGTAAAAGGAGGGACAAGATTCATATGTACAGAAAAGGACGTCAGGCCATCATGGGCCCCTTTTCGACGAGTTTTTCCCGTGCCCTTAATTTTTGCCACGCCGCCCCTGCATGGAGATTACATTTTCGAGACGCATATCGCACGTATAAATGGTTGTATCATCGGCATAGTTACATATATCTGTCTCTTGAATCGATAACAGAAGGTCATTGATGTAGATATTGAAAAAAGGAGGTCCAAGGACGGATCCTTGCGGAACACCAAGCTGAACATGCTTATAGTTACTGAAAGAACCATTGATTTTTACTCTTTGTTGCCGATTTTTCAGATAGCTGTAGACAAGCAATAAAGCTTCACGGCTAAATCCGTACGCATGTAACTTAGCAATCAGCAAGTCATGTCGAATACAGTCAAAGGCCTTTGAATATAGCTCCAACTTTTCCACCCTTGTCGAGGCACGTTCTCCATTTTTCAATTGCCCGTATCAATGCATGTTGTGCATTGTAGCCCTTACGAAATCCGCAAAGCAGAGATGATAAATACTGAGACATATATGCTGATATTTGAGTACCCATGAGCCTTTCAAATACCTTTGACACTGTTGGGAGCACACTGATAGGTCTGTAATTACCCTTGAAGGTTTTGACCTCCTTTTTAAAAAGAGAAGATACATCGGCTAATTTCAATTCATCAGGAAAGGAAGAATGTTCTATTGAGTTATTAAATATGATTTGCAAGGGTGCAGAAACTATTTCTGATTCGGATTTTAACAACTTTGGAGGGATACTCTTGAAAGTGGTTGCTTTAGAGGGGTTTAGCTCACTAATCCCATTTTTGATATTTTCAATGGAAACCTTTTCAAATGAGAAACAACCATTGTTTTCATTGAATGAACGAATTTTTTGAATACTTGGGTGCCTCGAAAATTTTAACACTATTTGATCGATGGGGTCACTGATATCTTCAGAAGCAAGAATAATATTTTCATTTTCGATAATTCCAAGAGAATCAGTGATTGTGACAAAAAAATTATTAAACGTTTCAGCTACATCAGACTCATTCGACACAATTTTCCCTTCTTCGACCAACGTTATTCGGGATTTTGATGAGCTCTTATCCGAAATAAAAGGTTTGACTGTTTTCCAAAATTTTTTGTTGTCTGTAACTGCTGAGATGTCAATTTGATTATAAAAATCTCTTTTTGCCTTACGGGATAATTTAACGCAAAGATTGCGCTGTCTGCGGAAAGCATCCCAGTTTTCAGCTGTTCTATTCTTATTATACTTATTATTTAGTCTCGTGCGTCGCATGAAAGCCTTGTGAAGAGTTCGGTTCATAAATGGGCTGTCATTCGCACGAATGTACCTCTTTTTCATCGGTGCATGGTTATCTAAGACATGTCCAAAGGCACCCTGAAAAGATGTATAAGTCAAGCGTTGTACATCAAGGTCAGCAATTTGTTTCTGAAGATCCTGTCGAAATACTTCTTCTTGAAAGTTTCTATAGTCTCTGTAGGTTAACTACATTTGGTTTTTGCTTATCAAAAGAAGCTTTCAAAACTGTAACGACCAGTTTGTGAAAATCTGATAATCCAGTTTCAACAGCCGTTGTTTGTTGAAAGTTCCTCCCTCTGTTTGTCAATATCAAGTCAATGCACCTTGGGTTACCGGACTTGAAACACGTAGGCTCTCTAACTAGGTTCTTAAGGTCGAAAAGATTCATAAAGTCGTTTATCTCCTGATCCGTTTCAACTGCATTAAAGTCACCAACGAGGATAAAATTTTCATATTTTTCGCTATAATGGTCTATTGCTTTGCCTAGCTCATCAAAGAAGTAAGTCTGTTCTTGTGATGGTGGTCGATATATGCAAAAAAGGGCCCATTTCTTTCTACGAAGATTTATTTCAAAGCAAATGCATTCAATGTCATCTTTAAAGCTGAAAGACTTTAACTGGAATGAAGGAATATCATCTCTGACATAAACTAAAAGCCCGCCGCCGTTACTGTTCCTATCTAATCGAAAGGGTTTACTGAAGCCATGGACGGAAAATTGCTCACTAGGAAAGGAAGAATCGAGTTTTGTTTCCGCTATCATGAAAATGTCAATATTATTGTCAACAATTTCCACTAAACCTTCAAACTTGTTCCTTATTGAGTTGATATTGACGTAGCCAATCATCAAGCGTCCTACATTATTTGCTCTTAATTTCCCAAGCACAGATTTTCCATCCATGTCTTCCGTATCTAAAACTAAAGGCTGCCGCTGGCTGCTGGGAGAAACATCATTGATTAAAGGGAATCATTTTCTGAAAGTGGTAGCTCAAAAGCGGGAGGGGAGGGGGAAGGGGAAGGGGAAGGGGAAGGGGGAGGTTGTTCTTTATCATCATTACCTTCACTATTCAGTCAGTAACCCATTGCCCTTATGAAATTGTTAGCTAGTATGATTGTTCCTTCCATATTAAGATGCAGTCCGCTACCATTCAAATGAGATTCTGGGTCAATGTTTGAGTTGTCGATAAAGCCCAACCGCATACGCTCGCATTCTCTTTCCAGAGCCTTATTTACCTCTAGTGCTTTACCATTTAACTTGTCTCTTCTTTGAACAATACTTGAGACCAGCACTTCAGTGTCTTTGTTTTCCATCGCCTTAGCGAGTTCAATGATATCTTCTGCTATAGTCCAAGGAGACTGATTTGTGTTCAAATCATTCGTTCCGCAATGCAATATAATTCGGCTTGGTGACTTTTTCATAGCAGGACAAACATAGCTGTTCATTGCATCGATATTAGCTCCAGGGAACGATCGCACGAAAACATTTTCCTTGTGCCTCACTGCTTCCTTCATTTTGAAGCCTTGGATTCCCTTCACCATTGAATCACCTAAAATCTCAGTAGTTGATCGTTTCTTGGCAAAATATGTCATTTCAGGGGCAGCAGCAGCAGCATTCATGTCATCATTGGAAGAAATATTATCATTATAGGGAGGTTGACTGGCAGCTTGCTTCGTCGCATTCATAGGAATTTTTGGTTTGCCGTCGTCCGTAACCACAGGAGGGGCATTAATGCTGGCCTGATCACTGTCTGGTACTTGAATCGTTTCCGAATTATTTTGTGCTTGATTTGCATCTTGTGTTTGGCTGATCTTTGGTTCAGCGCTTTGTTTTTGTTTATTAAGTCTCCTTGAACGTCTATTTTCTTTCTTTGCAACCGTTTGAACAACAGGTTTTTCAACATCAATAGATGCGTAGACAATAGGTGTTGCGTGTCTGTTAGCCAGGTCTGTTTGATCCTGATTTGTATCATTTTTCTCATTGCTGTCATTCTTTTTGCTGTTCTTTCCATTGTTTCTATTCTTCGGGGCTTTAGTTTGGACATCTTCGTTTGAATTGCTGATGCACACGGGAGTTTCAAACTTGCCTTTTTCAACATTGTCAGCCATCACATTTTGGTTCTCCATCAATTTTTCTATGGTCTTTTGTTTGTGGTCAAGTTGTTTTTCAAGAGAGAGAATTCGGTCTTCGAGGCTTCTGATAAAAAATTTCTCGTAATCAATGGGGGGTCTGGAGGGGGGAGGGCCAGGTGGTACACACTCATCGGATGGTGATCGACTTGAAACCATAGCTTTCATGGATAAAATCTCGCCATGCACAAACTTTTTGAAATCAATAATATCGTTGGCAAGCTGACACCAATTGCCTGTCTCATCCGCTGTAGTTTGGGTCTCACTGGTCAATAAGTTTTGGCCTTCCAAAGAGGGCAGGGAAATATCGTGAAATGAGTCCAACAAAGATTTTGTCAAATCAAATCTTCTCTTGAAATCGATTTCAATTGATTCATCTTCGCAGCATAATATTTTTCTGCTCAACAACTCCTCAATGAGTGACTTCGAATCGGTCGCGTTTAGGCCCGAATGCGTTTCAGCATCCCGAATAATCAACTCTTGGTCGAGCTTCTTTTTCTTTACTTTTTTGATTTTATCTATGATATCCATGATAAGTCGTAACTGGACATTTCGTTTCATATCCATCTTTATTGAAATCGATTCTAACAAGCTTCATAAAAGTGCAAATTTGATAATAACTTAAAACACGTGTGATCCACAGCTCGGACTCTGAAACATGTGAACATGTGAAATATGCTAACCAGCTCAGCTCGCACGCACAAGCCTTACCTAGGCCTAAGGCCTACTGAAGCTTTACTGCAATGATGATATCACAACGAAATAGTAAAGACTTTTGGATAAAAAGGAGACCATTTCACGAGACAAATATGCTAAACCTCTGTTCATGGGAAAGATTAATGGTTCGTGGTAAAAAATGCCTTGTTTGTTGTCCGTCGAATTGGATAGGCCATGGGCCTAAGGCCTTACTACGTACTAGGTCTTGTTTATTTTTCAACAGCTGCTTTTTCGGTTGTTCGTTCTCAACCATGTTAATCTTTACAAAACTGATTTGGTACCTATGCCTAACATGAAGAGCAGACCACGTAGGAAAAAGACAAATCCTTTTACTTCAAGTAAGAAAGCCAAAGTTGTACGTTTTTACGGTCACCACCAAAACAGTTGTACGTTTTTACGGTCACCAACAAAACAATCTTACTCTTTGAATATATTTGAGAGAACGATCTTATTACTCTTGTCTAAAACAAGTTGATCTACTGAAATTTCAAGCAACTCCCTTGTAGACATAAAGGTCAAAGGAGATATCCATATCTGATGTTGATAAAATTGCAGATACAGTTTCTTCACAGATTGTGGATAATTTTGGGAACTGGTTTACCTACCATTAAAATTAAGGCTTTTTTGTAGGAAGCTGCTTACAGGAAACTCCCAAAGATTGCGAAACTCAAGTAACTCTCCAGTAGTAGTACTGAAAAAATGTAACTGAAGCAAACCCTTAAGATACACATATGCTTCATAAGAAATTGGTTTCGCAAGAAACTAGTACTAAGATGGTCAAAATTTTAAGAAACCTCAGCACTATGACAGAGAAGTATTAAGAAACTCTAAAAAGTTAGAAGCATGGACATAAAAGCGTATCGTTGAACCTTGATTCTTGAGCAATATTGACAAACCGTTTGTGTTTTGAACATAACAGAACACTATTTATTCCTATGCGATACGATATGATGTTTCAAAATGTCAAGAAACATTTCTGCAGCAGTGTTAGAGATCACTGTGATAATTCATGCATTCAAAAAATAAGAAACCAATTAAGAAACTATAAGTACTGAATTGGAAAAAATTTTATGTTGAATTAAGAAACTTTTAGTACTATTGCCTAATTCAAATTTCTTATAAAAAACGTATAGAGTAAAATTTCACCTAGCATTAAGGATTGATGGCAGCATTATATGTTTCTTCTATATTTGCAACATACCCTAAGTGCTGCTAAGGAGAAAGTGACTGATATTTGCAATTCATCAATTTCTTTCAGCTCTTCAGCAAGTTTCCTACCCTCATTCATAAGAAGCAAAGGATGAATGGAGGAGAATTTGTGAACCAATGATGGACAAATGTAGAAAATTCATATGAACATTGAACATAATTGAATTTATATGAAAGATTTCACAGCTCATGTTCCACTTTCATTTCACGATGCTCTCAATGTTTGAAAATGATTCACTTCATACCTTGCCGGGAGAGAGCAGTATTGTTATGTAGAAGGTAAATCGTCAAACAAGCGTTTAGTACAGTGTGGAATACCACAGGGGTCGTGTTTGGGTCCCTTACTTTTCATCATTTATATGAACGATTTTGAAAAATGTTTGAAAAAGTCTAAACCAAATATGTACGCGGATGACACGAGCATTTCTTATGCCTCCAATGAGATCAACGAGCTTTTTAATGAGATAAAGGGCGAACTTGATCTTGTTTCATCCTGGATGAGGCAAAACAAACTTAGCCTAAATGCTGAAAAAAGCGAATTTATGTTGATAGGGCATCCAAAACAACTGAACAAAGCCAAAGATTTCCCTGACCTCGAAGTAGAAGATCAAAAATTATGCAGAGCTCAAAAAACAAAATATCTTGGTGTCATAATAGACGAAAGTATGAATTGGGAAGAACAACTCAAAACCATAAAGCGAAAGATAAAAAACGGATTAGGGGCGATGTTTAAACTCAAAAACATCCTCTCCCAGAAACAATTGGCAACTGTTTATCGAGCATTAATTGAAAGCCATCTGAGATATTGCAGTGTCATTTGGGGATGTCTGTCAAACACAAAACTGGAATCCCTACAGAGGCTGCAAAACAGGGCACGCAGACTAATTGAATGCGCAAGGCACAAAGATGGCTGGGTATGCGATTGGCTCGATGTACGCAATCTAGTAAAATATGACCAGCTAATTACTACATACAAGATAAAAAATGGACTCTGCCCAGAGAACCTCAAAAATAAATTCACTCCTAGGTCGAATATTTCGAAATATAACACAAGAAAAATTGATGATTTCGAAATTCCTCGGCTTCGTCTTGAGTACTGCAAAAAGTCTTTTGGATACCAGGGAGCAAGTGCCTGGAACGAGATCCCAAAGCAAATACGAGACTCTGCCTCATTGAGCTCCTTCAAAGTAAGACTGAGGGAGTTCTTGAGATAGAGGGACACAAACACAACCCCTTGGAAGAGCAGCTTTATTTTTTCATGATATTATCAACATTTATATTTACTTTGTTATGCTGATAGGGTATTGTGTATAAATAAGAATAAAATAAAAAAAAAATAAAAAAAAAATGAAGCATTGGATCCATGAGGTCCAATATCCATGAGGCTCAATATCTTTTGCTTAATTTCGCACATCAAAGAACTGAATCGGGCCATGCTTTTTTAATGATCTTTGAAAAAACTCTCATACTTCTGTGACTTCATTAGGTTTAGGCCATCAGTTCAATGAAAGCTTTCAATGCTGTCGAAGTTTGGGAGGGAACCCAATTTGTCATGGATTCACGTAGAATGATTGCTAGCATATTTCTCGGCAGATCCCAACGGTACATTCTCTAAGATACTGATGAAATTGCGTTTGATCATTCACACCATAAAAGACCCGTTTTTGGCGGAATTCATCCTGGATTTTGCCAGGAACTCTGTGGAATTCCGCTGGAATACTGCCGGAGTTTGGACGGCGTACGAACGGAAATACGGCGGGTTTCTGGTGGAAATCGACCGGGTTTCTGGTGGAAATCAGCCGGGTTTCTGGTGGAAATCCGCCGGGTTCCTGGTGGAAATCCGCCGGAATCCTTTGTGATTCCCAGGAAAGTCCCCAGAAGTATTCCGATGTTTTCCCGTAAAATTTCCGGATGGATACCGCTAAAATACCGGCGGAATTCCGTTGAAATTGTGCCAGACTATGCCGGACTTTGACCGGTATTTTGGTGGAAAATTTCGGCTAATTTCAACAAAATTACCGGCGGAATTCCAACGGGATTCCACCGGGAAGCTGGTTGATCTCCGCTGGAATTCCGGTGGAATTTGGAATTTTTTCCGGCGGAATTCGGCGGAATTCCGGCGGAAAACCCGCCGGAATTCCGCTGTGTTTTTCTAGTGGGTTTGCTCTGTTGGCAGGGGTTCCCAGCATGAAATATGACACAGAAATAGTGAATGCGACCTCCTGAATTATTAAGTAGAATCGCTACGATTTACTGATTTTAAATATTCGAAAAACAGGATTCGAAAATATTTCTTCGAATGTCAACAAGGATTTCCAGGCTGAAATATCACACAGAAATAGTAATCGAGGACTGAAATATTTCCTGGTGAGGTGAATGCCTAATGTAAATAAGGTGTACCATATTGTTGAACATCTCCATAAGCAAGGCTTCTGATTGCTTGATTTCGAATTATTTCAAACTGCGATTCTAAGTATTTTCTTATTCCTTTTTGTCATGGTTTCACAGCACGAAGCTGCAAGGGTTCGCTGCAAGACCTGTGAATTCTTTGTTGGTGGCTTGTTTGAGCGCGTCATGCAGAGTTGAGAGTTATACACCATGAGAACGCCATTCTAAATTTCAAATAAAACTGCTGCTCGCAAAAGAAAGACGGTTGACTGGCACTTGTGTAGCAACTGCAGAACTTTTATGTGTAATCTTTTATGCATGATTAACTAATAATCAACTAATAAAAAGATGCAGTTGGTTGAGTCAAGAAGCAAAAGATTGCTGATGCTGAGGTATCTCTTGAATAGCATTATTTGTTACTTAAAATTCTTGTATGCTACGCAGTATTTTCACAAGGTGCAAATTGTTGCAAAGGCAACCTTTAAATAACTTGGAAATAAGATATCACGTTCTATTTCCTATTAGGTCAGTCTTCTAGGTTTCCATCCAGCTTTTTATCAATAAACCACTTTCACAATGACGTCAATTCTTTTGAAATACTTCCATGAACATCGCTTGCCTCGATATCATATGGATCTAAATCTCAAAAGCGTGCATTGCTCTTAGCAACGCATCAAATAGTTATGTACGTGTCTTTGCAACATAATGATATGATGTAACAAGGACAGATTTCGTTTTGAGCCAATCAGTGAGTTTGTTTACATCTGCAAGATTGACCAATCACACTACGTAATCTAACATCACGTGATACAGTGTGATTTTGTGGGAAATCAGAAGCTGTGGGGATGAATGCAAAAATACCCTCCCCCAAAAACCGACGATGTGCAAGTGGATTTTTGACCAACCATAAATATTTTGACATTTTCTGTTAGACTACAAGCTTGCCGAAAATTCTACCGCCTCGGATTTTGATATTCAACTTAGATCGAGAGAAATCTCTCTTCAAATAACGCCTTAAAATCAGGTTAACGCCCAACGTTTCAGGTTCAATAGAAAGATATTTCTTCACCGACTACTTCCATCTTTTGCACAAATGGCTACAAACATTGATTCGAAGGCAACATGAAACTTATCTCCATGAAATTTTCCGGTGTTGCACAGCTTTCAATAGGGGCAGTTTCTTCTACGCCATCGAGAGCGGTATCGTTTTCTGAAGCACTACGATCACATTCTAAAGGGCCAAGTTCTGAGGCAATTTCAACAAGAAACTCTCTTAACAATGTTACAAACAAAGTGTAAGTCACAAGGTACTCACCCATTCTCCATTTTCTATGATGAACCAACATTGGATGAGTCTAAGAAACCATATGTTGCATGCGAACAAACGAACTATGACAGAAAATTGATTATTTCCACAAGTTTGAACACCACAGTCTTCACTGCGCTACAGTGTTGATGAAATGCCTACTCCTCTCAAATTCTGAGCTAAAATGGAGCAAGACTGATCATGTCTCAAAAAGTAGCATTAGTTTGCATAAACAAGTCGATTTCAAATCCTTAGATAATCATTTCGCAGTTTTTCGAGATAACAGTTTGGGAAATATAATGAGTTGTACATTTCACTTGACCTGACCCCTTCATCAGAATCTATCCTGATCCCGTTGTTTATTTCCCAACTTTTCCCTCGATAAACCGACAAATAATTATCTAAGGATAAGAAATTGACTTGTTTATGGCAACTAACGCTACTTTTTGAGACGTGATCAGTCTTGCACCATTTTTAGCTCAGAATTTGAGAGGAGTAGACGTTCATCAACAACGCTGTAGTGCAGTGACGACTGCATTCTGGCTTAGTTCGTTTGTTCACATGCAACCTATGGATCTTTCGACTTAACCAGCTTTGTTTATCATAGAAATGAAGAATTGGTGAGTACCTTGTGACTTGCATTTTGTTTTGGACATTATTGGTAGTTTCTTGTTGAGATGCGTCAGGACTTCGCCCTTAAGAATGTGATTGTAGTGCTACAGTAGTTGATATTGCGCTCGGTATCATAGCAGATAGCGCCCCCTATTGAAAGCTATGCAACACCGAAAATTTCATGGAGATAAGTTTCATGTTGTCTTCGAATCAATGTTTGTAGCCATTTTTGCAAAAGATGGAAGTAGTCGGTGAAGAAATATCTTTCTATTGAACCAGAAACGTTGGGCGTTAACCTGATTTTAAGGCGTTATTTGAAGAGAGATTTCTCTCGATCTAAGTTGAATATCAAAATCCGAGGCGGTAGAATTTTCGGCAAGCTTGTAGTCTAACAGAAAATGTCAAAATATTTATGGTTGGTCAAAGATCCACTTGCACATCGTCGGTTTTCGGGGGAGAGTATTTTCGTATTCATCTCCACAGCTTCTGATTTCCCGTAAAATCACAGTGTATCACGTGATGTTAGATTACGTAGTGTGATTGGTCAATCTCACAGATGTAAGCAAACTCGCTGATTGGCTCAGAACGAAATCTGTCCTTGTTATATGATGTAGATTTCTTGCTGTACAGGGAATCACAACTCTTACCTCTAATTGAATTTAATTATGAAACTGGTCTATTAAACAATTGATTTCGTCCATAAGTTGTCGAGTCAGAATGATCTAAACTTACAAAGTTAGAATAAACTAAGAAAAGTAAAATCTAACAAAAATTTAATATTTTGAAATAGTTAAACAAAGCAAATGAGACGGGAACAAAGAACAGGAAATGAAACTGACAGTTGTAAATTCCTTTCAAGTCGAATTTTAAGTGTTTCCGATGATGTTACGGGTGCATCTTTCTAGCTTAGATGTAACTTATTGCAACACTTATCACCACGGAAAGATGTTTATTCCTATTCCTTGCAGGTAATCATTCCTGCAACAACGGATTCAGTAGTTGTATCATAAGAACTAATACAGTTTCTATTGATTTAGGTTTTTGTACTTTCTCTTTTAAAATAACTCTGCTTTCCGCTTTGAGGAACGCCGCTAAGAGATTCTTCTCTCCATGAAGTTGCTGGTTACTTTGAAAGTTATCATCAGTCCATAAAAATTCTGTTATAAGTAAACTATCAGCAAGGAAATTTGTGAAATAGTATTTGCAAACCTTCCCTTGTTGTGATTTGAAATTTGATAGCAAGGGTGACAGTTTGATTTTGTGATCTTGTCCATCAAAATGCTGCCCCGTCGGTTTACAAAAGTATCTTTATCTATTGTTCATGATATATGAAAACAAACGTGGCTCATAGCACATTACAATTAACAACACTTAGGGTGTGTTTGATTAGTGCCAATTCTGAAAACGGTAGACTTGGAAGACTCGGAACTTGTGTTTGATTGACTACCAAATTCCGAAAACGGCAGGTTTGGCAATTAAGTTTATAAAAACTCAGGCAAACAAAGCTTTAAGATGCCTTATTGCAAGAAGTAGATACCTTGAACTGTCTGTTGAGATACAGTTAAAACTTTTTGATTCCTTAGTCGCCCCTATATTAACTTATGGAGATGAAGTTTGGGGTTTCGAAAGTACAAAAATGTTAGATCAACTGGAACTTAAATTTTATAAGTTGTTATTAAATGTCAGAAACTCTACCCCGAATTACATGGTGTATGGAGAACTTGGTCGGTATCCCATCTCGATTAGTATTTAAAAACGTATGATTAGTTATTGGTGTAATTTATTGATTAGTAGTCAAATTAAGATTAATAAAGATTTATATGCTGCCTTGCTGGACAGACCAGAAACCTGCAAATGGTTAATGTTCCTTAAAACAATTTTTGATTCTATTGGAAAATCAGATGTTTGGTTAAACCAAGGGTACCAATCTAAGATTCATCTATGTGAAACATCTGAACGATGTTTGAAAGATCAATTTTTGGAAAACTGGAATTCTGAAATGTTGAAGTCCAGCAAAGGCAGAACATACAGCTCATACAAAACAAGCTTTGAAATTGAGGATTACCTTCGGAAACTACCAAAGAAACACAGGGAGATCTTATGTCAGTTTCGTTGTGCAAACCACAAATTACCAGTAGAAACTGGAATATGGATTAAATTAGACTACCATCTTCGTAAATGTGACATGTGCGATACTGCTGAAGTTGGTGATGAATTCCATGTACTACTAAAGTGCTCTGCACTGAAAGACTTGCAAAAAACATACATCCCTAATTTTTTTACGAAATACCCTTCCCTTCACAAATTTCAATCATTATTGAAGGGAAGGAACCCATCCCTCTATAAAAAAGTTTCTATATTTATTTCCAAATTATCCTCATTTCGCAAAAGTGTGATTAAAAATAACCTCCTGTAAAATCCTTAATTTCGAAGTAAAGGTGCTTTGCTTGGCTGTTTGCAGTCAGCTGTTGCATTTATAATTTGATATTTTTCTCTTTGCTTTTGAATATAGAGTTGCTCGCTTAGTGTCTATTTGATGTAAGAGTGACTCTTGTTTTAAATATTATTTATATATTCATATATCATACCCCAGCTGGGGGTATGAGTAAATTATAGAAAGATGATTGATTGATTGGGCAGGTTTGGAAGGCCTGCAGACCTTCTGCTCCAACAGGCGGAAGGTTTGGCAGACTTTGGAGAGATTCTCGTTTTCATTTGCGAAACTCTCAAATCGATACTCTCCTTTGACCATCACGTCTCGAAACTTTGCCAAAATGCCAGTAATAAACTTTATGCACTTGCCCGCATATCCCCGTATATGGATCATAACAAACTAAGAATCTTGATGAGGGCATTTATTACCAGTCAATTTCAATACTGCCCTTTAGTTTGGATGTTCCACAACAGGCAGCTGAACCAAAAAATCAACAAAATACAGGAAAGAGCATTGAGAATAACATATAAGGACACCGAATCGATTTTTAGAGACCTATTACAGAAGGACTGTGCAGGCACTATTCATACAAAGAACTTGCAAATACTTATGACTGAGATGTACAAAACCAGAAATGACCTAAATCCTTCAATAATAATAAACTAAACCATCCTCTTGAACAAACAGAAATAAAAATATAGAAACACAACTGTTGCCGACATACGTTTCGATTAAAATCTTCTTCAGTGTAAAACTTATCACAGGGCAGCCAAATATTTATAGCAAAGACATGTTTACTTACATTACAAAGACTTTTTAAAAAGATGAAATCTAATTTACAATTGAATGTGCCATACATAAACAACCTCAGTGAACCTAAAATCAATGCCTACGAGACCATCGTAATCCTGAGAGATTTTTCATTATTTCATTAAATTTGCAATTTATACCAGGTCCCTCGGGCCAATCAAGCCGCCAAGAAAGACCCAAAAGACAAGAACCCACACAGAGTTCCCGTCCCCCAGGGTCCCCCCAAAAACGACCTAACGAGCCAAAGGACCCAGTGGGAGCCAGAACTATAATGTGAAGAGGAACTGGAGCTTAACGAACCCCTTGAGGCTATGCTAACTTTTCTGTGAATCCCACGGGTAACTTTCCATAGATTCGCTAGCTGCTAAACAATCATAGCAAATGCTGAATCCGGGACAGCCCGATATAGAATTCCACCCCACCACCACGTGCAGAAAGGCACGAAGTTACCAGAGGAAAACACAGAAAATAACGCTAGCAGGGCCTCCCTACACCCCATTCAAGTGTAATGGCAGAGTCTAAGCTGTCCCACATGCAAACATATCTAATTCCACATCCGCCGCTCTTTCATTAAGACCCTTGGGAGAGAACGTTTCAAGCCGATATTGCCAATAAAGCTCTTTTCTCTGAAGTGAATAAACAAATATTATTAGTCGTCCTCTGCCCCATCGATAATTTTAATCCCAACCGTAAATTTCCCATTGTGTCCATTTTCAAAAAAATGCCCAAAGAAGCTGGCTTGTGGAATAGGCTTACCCTTGTCAAGTGAGCCTTCGTTATGTTTGCACGAGTAAGACCTAAAATACGATTGTGTAGACATTAAATCTTTGTCGAAATTTTGTCTTAGTACTTCCCACATATTATTTGTTACAACATTCACATTGCAAAAGATAAACCACGTGCTCAGAATTACAGTCGTACTTTCCAGAAAACGTTTTGAACGACCTTGTAGAATTAAAATTCTGGAAAGTATCTCCCTCCCTCATTAGAGGACAAATTTGGCAACTTTTTCTATCATTACACCTGAATGTGCCTTTTTCCATCAACTCTTCATCAAGATCTGGAAGTTTTGCCCTAACCAGTTTGTCTTTTAGATTTTTAGCCCTCCGAAACGAAACGAAAATTTTGTCTTTGAAAACATTCTTGTATTCATTGTCAACCAAAAGAACGTTTTCATTACCCCGAATGATTTCGTACACCTTATGCAAAGCTGGGTGATATGTGAGTACCAAAGGTATCCTCGTGTCATCCTTGGCCTGGGGATTGGTATCAAGTAAAGCAACCCGGCCTTTTAGGCGAACACGTGCAACTTGACTGTCAACCTCATTTTCTTTATAACCCCTCGCTAACAGCCAAGTTTTAAGACCCCCCACCCTTCTGTCGAAAAAAGTTTCCTCTGAACAAATGGGTCGAATTCTAAGAGCCTGACTATATGGGATACCCTTCTTAGTATGGCTAGGATGACAAGAAGTGCGATGCAAGAGTTGATGGGTATCCGTTGGTTTTGTAAATAAATCGGTGACAAGTTTGTTACCCTGTTTTATGACTTGAACGTCAAGAAAATTAACCCTCTCCGAGGACCATTCTGCGGTAAACTTAATAGAATCATGTGCCCCATTAAGGAAATTTATAAAATCCCTAAGTTTTTCTTCCCCATGCAACCAAACTAAAAAGACATCGTCTATGTATCTCCACCACAGCCACGGTTTCCACTGCTCCTCCGAAAGTATCTTTTCCTCAAGAGCAGCTAAAAAAAGAATCGCGTAACTAGGAGCACACTTGGTACCTATGGCCGTACCCCTAAGTTGCTGGTAAAAATCACCATTAAATTCAAAAAAATTGTTTTTCAAAACCAAGTGAGCAAGCTCCGTAAGAGAGTCTGTGGAGATGGCCTTATCCTCTCGACGTTCAAGTGCTTCCCGAAGTGCTTCCAGTCCCTCTTCATGCGGAATGCTGGGATGAAGCCCAACAACATCTACTGTACAAAGAATAGCATCTTCAGGGAGTTCCCCCAGATTGTGGATTTTTTGGAGAAAATGGTTGGTATCCTTTATGTATGACTTAACTTTTTTTGCCAGTGGCTGCAAATGAAAATCCAAAAATTCCGAAATATTTTCTGTAAAAAATCCACAATTTGAGATGACTGGCCTCCCCGGGACGCTATTCAACCTCTTATGAATCTTAGGTAAGAGATAAAAACGTCCTAACCTAGTAATAATAATAATAATAATAATAATAATAATAATAATAATAATAATAATAATAATAATAATAATAATAATAATAATAATAATAATAATAATAATAATAATAATAATAATAATTAGCCTTATAATAATAATAAATAGCCTTAGATGGTATGTTAAAAACAGCCAAGAGCAATTATTAAAAGCAGTGCATAAACAACAGGAAATGAATACTGACATCATTAAGCCATCAGAGTATAAAGATCAAAGAAAAAAAGAAAGAGAAGTCAAGTGGCATGAAAAAGTAATGCATGGTCAGTTTTTCAGAGATACGGATGGGATAGTAGACAGGAAGAAATCATGGTTGTGGCTAAAAAATGGAGACTTGAAGAAAGGAACAGAAGCACTAATTATGGCAGCACAAGAACAAGCAATACGTACGAATTACGTTAAACATCATATCGACAAATCAAGAGATTCGCCGAGTTGCAGAATGTGTGGTGAGAAGGGGGAAACAGTGAGCCATATCATATGTGAATGTAGCAAATTAGCCCAGAAGGAATATAAGCGACGCCACGACAACGTAGCACGGATAGTTCACTGGGAGATTTGCAAGAAGTATCACCTACCCAGGGCTGAACAGTGGTACAATCATAAGCCAGAAGGCGTCACTGAAAATGAAAGCATTAAGGTACTGTGGGACTTTAACATAAACACAGATTACGAAATTGAGCATAGGCGACCAGACATTGTTGTCGTGCTGAAACCAGAAAAAGAGTGCTTAATCATTGACATAGCTGTACCAGGAGATACAAGGATAAAACAGAAGGAAAAAGAGAAAATTGAAAAGTATCAAGATCTAAAAAGAGAAATTGCAAGATTATGGTGCCTTCGAAAAGTAACTGTCATTCCAGTTGTAGTTGGTGCATTGGGATGTGTCACAAAAGAAGCAGAGCAATACATTGAGAAGATAGGAATCAAGATCAGGACTGAAGTGATACAGAAAACGGCATTGTTAGGAACTGCAAGAACATTGAGAAAGGTTCTCGAAACCTGAGGCTAGTTGTTCTAGCTTGCTTTCGGGACGAACTTACCAGGAACTTTTTTCTGTGATAAAAAGAACATAATAATAATAATAATAATAATAATAATAATAATAATAATAATAATAATAATAATAATAATAATAATAATAATAATAATAATAATAATAATAATATGACCTGGCTCAGGGAGTAAAATGGTACAATCACCAACCAGAGAGCGTCATTGAGAATGAAAGCGTGCGAATTCTGTGGGATTTTAATATACAGACAGATCATTACATTGAACATCGCCGTCCTGACATTCTGGTTTTTGAAAAGGATTCTAGAAGGTGTTTCATCATTGATATAGCATCTCCTGGTGACAAGAGAGTTGTAGAGAAAGAACAAGAGAAAATTGAGCATTATTCAGACCTCAAGAGAGAATTGAAGAAAATATGGAAATGCTCACATTGTCCCAATCATTGTTGGAGCTTTAGGAATTGTGTCAAAGAACTTGGAAGGCTGGATGAAGAAGATTAGTTTGAAAAGTAGCACAGCGCAGTTGCAGAAAGCCACTCTTTTGGGCACTGCAAGAATACTGAGAAAGACTCTTGAGACCTAAAGCTGCTGGTTGCAGCCCGCTCCCAAGAAGAACGCCGGCATAACATCATCGCCGAGATATAAAGAATGATAATAATAATAATAATAATAATAATAATAATAATAATAATAATAATAATAATAATAATAATAATAATAATAATAATTTATTTATTTAAGGTTGGCTTGGCAACAATAGCTAAAAGAACTAGTTAAGGCCAGCCATTTAACAAAAGTGAAACTGAATATCGTCCTATTTACATGTTTATGTAAAATCCTAAATTATTTACATACATCTTGCACAATCTACAGTTGTAATCAGTGAAATGATGTTTTTTATTTTTCTCTTAGATTCTTTCAAGGTATGAGACTCTTTTATTTCTAGTGGTAACGATTGCCAGAGTTAGCGTCCAGTGTACCTGATTGTCTCTATACCATACGCATTTGTGTGTGGAATTGATACTGACAAGTGGTCTTTACATCTCAGGCTATATGAGATGTCCTTCTCGACAAAGATTTCACCCATGAATTTAGGATTAAGATCATATTTGGTCTTATAAATTTCTGTAGTTAGCAACTGTAGATTTCTTTGGTGCATGGTGACTGAGGCTGCCTTTATCAACAATTCTTCAAAATTTGATGACGTATCCTTGAAAGCGATTCTTAATGCTCTTTCGTGAATTTTATTTATTTTGTTGTTCACGTTTCTATCATGAAACATCGAAATTACAGGACAATAGCTAAATTGAGACAATATAAAAGCATTCATCACTGTCTGCAATTTCTCCTGGTTCATGAATTTTGCAACTCGTGCAAGCGCATGAAGCTTCTGGCCAGCTTTTTTGCATATATTTTCAACGTGACACTTGAAATCTAAGTTTTTATCAAGTGTCATACCAAGGAGCTTTTCTTTGTCAGATTGTACAATTGTAACCCTATTGTACCCGGGCTCTTTGGGTCAGACCACTGCCCGGGGGGGGGGGCAAAAAATGGCCCCCCAATTATCTCCAAAACCATGATTAGTAAACCGTTGTAACTTCGTACAATGGTAATAACATCTAGCTAATATAGAATCTGGTCATATTGGGCACGTGGTTCGTTGCTATGCAACCAAACAATAGGATCTTGTCGGTATAAGCTTCTGTACTGAAGAAGCAACAAGTGCTAATTATTTCAGGGGATAAGGTTTGTATCCTCAATAGATTACTTCAAAGTAAAGGAAATATTACTTCCAATCAATTTATATCAAAATTGAGAAATTCTATCATTCTTCATTAGGAATATGATGTCATAAATTTGAATTACGTGATAGAACTTACAATTTGCTGATGTCAGCAAATATAAATAATGTATATATTAAATGAAAGTACTCTTCAAGAGCAATCGTTTGGTACCAAAAACATCTTAATCAAACTTAAAACAAGAAGTTATGATTGTTTTTGTGATTTCTTTTGAGACCTCTCTCCAAATATGGATATCTGCTGGTCACGTGACTTGAGCTATAACAATGAAAAACCTGAAATTTAACTGCCAGTTAAAAACTAGGAAAAGTCAAGGATGTTTCAGCTCTCTTTCGTTGTTCCTCTATGTTTTTTAATCAAAAGTTTGTATGGGGGGCATTTCCCCCCACGGGTACAATAGGGTTAAAAATACAAAAGTTTACAATGTTTCATTAAAAATCTAAGTTCAACAATGAAATACTGTTGAAATAAATTGGTCCTTCAACGAGATCTAAAAGTATGAACCGTGCTAGCCACTTTAACTGAATAGAGGAGTCCGTTTCAAAGGAAAGGTGCAACATTCACAAAAGCACGATTTTGGTCTGGTCTAATAGTAGATCATCACATGCAGATCTTGTGCAACGAGAAGCCATACGAGATTTCAATATTCTTTAAAATATTTTGGATTTAATGAAATATTTTCCTTTAAACATTTAAAGGTGAACATTAGTATTTTGTATTGTATTTTACTTGTAATAGACAACCAATGAAGTTGCTTCAAAATCGCTTTGCTCTAAACAAAGGAAGTTTCAGGTCAGTTTCGTTTCTTAGTGTCCTTACTGCAAGTTCACGCTGGATGCAGAGGGGTCATATAATCCAGACAAAGTTGATTCACAGTTTGTAAACAGTAGCTGCCGTTTCAAACCTTAGCAGCCCTCTAACTGTTAGCCAGGCCTGGCCAAGCCATTAATCAGAAGTAAGGAGCATGCATCATAAGCACAATTTTTCACTATGTGGACCGTGATATCTTAAAGATTTCGTAGTCTTTTTCGATTGATTTTTGTTACGTTTAAAAGCAAATTATTCTCTGCTGCCCAAGGTTTAAGGTTGGACAAATTATTAACTGCTGAATTAATTTGCTCCATCAACTTAGAGGAATATGAAATGCTGGTATCAACCGCACACATGGTAACCTTGGCATTTTCAAGTACAAGTGGATGATCATCAACATTCATCAGAAAATAGAACTTGTTTCCTCTCATTTCGAAAGGATTCAGTCACTCAAGCTCTTTACATTACCCCCAATCGCCATAATGGGATAAATTTTCCAACAGGATGTCTTTTGCTTTGAAGCCAATCTTAAGTCAATGTGTAATTTGGGAAGCGCAACTATGTGACAAATCTTTAGGTCAGGAGAAAGGTGACAAACATTTTATCTTCATAAGTTTATTATAGACGCTATCATTAAAGGTATGTTAAAGGGGCAGGGTCACGTAACCGTAAACAAACCTGTTATCTCTATAATCTACATTGTTGCTAACACGTGGCCATTGTGTTCCGCACAGTTTTTGGTGAATGGGGTGAATTCACAATAAAGTTACTTATAAAAATTAACCAATGTCTCTGCAATCGTCCAAGAAGATGAGTGTTGTTTCTCTACAAAATTTAAGAAATCAACTTGAAAATAGCATCGTTATTTTGAGAAACGTAATGGAAAATCTCTGTTATTTGGTCTGTCAGAAGGACTGCAAAATCTTGTTTCGAAAGAAGTTTGTTTTTGTTGCGATAATAGAAGCTCTGATCATTTTTGATTCAAAAATTTAATGATCCAGAACGTTTCAAATTTTACACAATTCCTAAGTCGATACAAGCGACTGCAATGAAATGGCCCTTGTCGATGCTTACGTATCAATCGTATATTGAAAACTCTTCGCCTCTCAATCTCAGCTCGTGCACCTGCCAGTTGCCGCAAGTTCGATAAATTTCTTACCTTGCGCATGCCATTGCTCGTGGGAAGGACGTAGACATACATTATTTCGATGCGTAAGTGAAGAACAAAAAATAATTGAACATATGTATCCTTGATAATAATAACTTAAGGCTGAAGATGTTCACTTTTGATTTGGATTTATCTAAAGCCTGTTTCCACTGCAGTAGCTTCATCGATGGTTAATTCGCTTGCTATGATTCATAACCAGACCTGGTCGCAAAAAGGCGTGTTTCATGCTGTGGGAATAGAAATTGTTTCATTTTCACGGTAATTATTTAGAAATTCAGCTTTTCTTAAAGAATATTTTCTATTGAGCTGAAAGGGGTGTCCAAATCTGCAAAGCAGCGCGGTGGTTGGTGAAAGAAAATTGCTGACGTCATCAAAAATGAATAAAACTATGAATCATCGGAGAGCTCTTGTCAACAGCTATCGAATGGTGGCATTCTCAATGATCTGTTATCATCTTTGAAAAATTGGAGTCTCCTCTTTTGTATTATTGCTAGTATTTGTGAAAAAACAGTGTTCACACAGTGGCGTAACGGACTAAAGTTACCTTTAGTTAAAAAACTAAGGGCCCCCAACCCCTAAGGGCCCCGAAGGGACCCCATGCAACTAAAATTCCTTTGTTATTTTACTGAAAAGCCTGTGCTGTAACTTTGATAAAATGACCGAGGGGGCCCATGCCTGCATGATTTCTCACTCTAGGTGAAAACGCGTTGAATAACTCTCAATTGTAATTGAAAATGGATGTGTCACCTTCATTGCAGATTTATGCACTTTTCTGTCAACAGAAGCTTTGACCATCGGAGTTGCCAAGTGATAGGATGGGACATTTCTCCCTTTTGTCAAAATATATTCCTCAGGTTCTTTCAAAACAAGGGAAAACTTGTCAGGTATAGATAGGTACGGTAGAGTGTGAATTTTAGGGAAGAAAGCTGGAACGTGGCAAGGCTTCCAATTTTGGAGCATTCAAACACGGGATTGTGAAAAGAATTTTTAACCTAAGTAAAGGGTGCTTACGCAAAAATTTATGAAGGAGGTGATTCATAGAAAACTTTGACAAATTTGTCAAATATTCCAATTTGACACGGTAAGCGTTGGAGTGAGATAAGCCCTAGAGCAAAAGTAAGTGATGTTGTCACAAGAAGTTTAGATGTAACTAGCAGATGTTTTCTAAGCCAAAGTAGCAGACGTCTTTTCAAGATTTTCCTGGGGGCTTCGCCCCCAAACCCCCTACTCCTATGCCCGCATCTGACATATGCTGTTAGCTGAGGGCCCCGAGCTGAAAAATCCCTAAGGGCCCCGACTGCCAACATTACGCCACTGTTCACACCATTTGAACGTTTTAAAGATTTTCCAGCACTTTAACCCTATTTTAACCGGGTGAAAAAAGTGATTTTCTACCGGGGGGGGCGTTTTTCGCCCCCCCTAATTATCTTCGGAACTATAATAGCTATGACAATGAAACTTGCACTGTGTTATGATTAAACAAAGGAGAATCCAAAAATAGCATTAAATAATTTCTAATCACGTAATTGGTTGCTAGGCAACCGAAAATAGCGCAAATTTTGACGAAATTGAGCTATCAGGGAAAAACAATACATTTACATTAAATAACTGGCTAAATTCGGCTAAAAACTATCCAAATACTTACTTGATAGGCTTACTTTGAAATTTCATTCAGTTTTGTATGAATATTTGTGGTTCCTAATTAATTAACTAAGTAAATAACGGTAATTCGATTCAATGCAAAATTGTTTCCTCAATAATAATGCTTAAACATCATCAATTTCACATAATTTGGGTGAAATCAAGTAGTTTTATCAATATTTCAAGTTATTACATGATTTTTCATATAAAAATTGCTAATTCATTAGGAATATGACGTCATAAAGATGTATGAAGTCATAGAAATTATGAATTGCTGACGTCAGCAAATATAGATAAATTATATATCAAATGAAAGTACTCATTGAGACAAATCGAATGGTATATATATTGACGAGATTCAGCACAAAATAAAGAAACTAGAGCAGTTTTCACGATTTTCTTTGTGACCACTCTCCATTTATGGGCATCTGGCGGTCACGTGGTCTAACAATAGGCATTGAAATTTTTATTTTCTGAATGCCAGTTAAATTTTAGGAAAAGTCAGCAAGTTTCAGTGCTATAGATATCATCGTTTAGGAGCTATTAAAAGAAGTTCGGGAGGGGGGGCGAAAAACGCCCCCCCCCCCGGTTAAAATAGGGTTAAAGTTTAGGAAAAGTCGCAAAGTTTCAGCTCTTTATCTTTCCAACTGAGAGCACTGCATCAAATAATCTTTGCCGGGAGCATTTTGCGCCCGCCCCCCCTTAGTATTGGGTTAACACTATCTAGCCCGGGGGATTAAACATTGCCCCCTTCCAATTTTGCCTTGGTAACTTTTCTTTGCTAATTCCTAGGCTGATTCCCTTTTGACTTTTCTTAACTATCTATTTCACATCTTCTGTCCAGATTTTGTCAACATATCTAATGTATTTTTGAAAATATGATAACTTTTTGAGAGAGAAGTTTTAATTTCATGTTTGTTTTACAGTGGACTTGCAACAAGTCTCTCTCGCGGAAAAAAACGGGAGAAGGGAAAAAGCGAGAGATCTCTCGTTTTCATTCCTTCTCCCGTTTTTGCCGCGAGAGAGACTTTTAGCAAGTCCAGTTTTACAGTCAAACACATTCTAGTTTCAAACTAAGATAACTCTTGACATCATGAAGATAGTCAGATGAAATTTTCTGTGCAACCATTACTTGATGAGAGAGTACGGAAAATGCTTAATTTTTTGCTTTTCCTTCATAAGACGGAATTTGTGACGTCATATGTCTAATGAATTTAGGTAATGAATGTAGGATTGAAAATTTAATAATTTTTTCAAAAGTTATATTTCTTGTAGATTTTTATCCTCGAGTATCTTTTTACAGTCAAATCAGTACGAGTACTATTGTGGTCAAAAACAGGGAAAGTTGATGACATCATCGAAAGTACAGAGATTAGTGTAAATTGAATTGAGGGGGGGGGGGGGTAATCCACTTGAGGATGCTCAAAATGCCAGGTCCAGATAGGGTCAAAGTTATATTGATTGAAGATAAAGTTACCGCAACTAGTTTTCAGAACTAAACCAAAGAAAATCCTGGGATACAAGTGAAAATCTCGAACATTTTTATTACGGTTAAGAAAGGTAATCATTTCTTGTGATAAAGTTTTACCTTGAGACTCACACTTAGGTAATTTTGAGTCTCAAAACCCATCCTTGTGGGCGGAACGTACCCGTTGCTCTTCCCATGGAAGAATAACCTTATGAGCGTCGCCAGGTCTTGAGGAGGCCCCTCACACTAATGAGCACTCACAGCAAAAAGGTAGGGCAAACTCTAATTATGACATAATTTTAACTGCACTGTCAAACTTCTCTTTGACTATGGATTTTCAACTGGACTGTCAAACTTTTCTTATTTTCAACTGGATTATCAGAATTCTCTAATATAACTGGATTTTCAATGTCAAAGTCACCACAAAAGGTCTTTTCTTATCGTCGTCCTCATCCTTCGATTTATAACAAAGCTGCTTTTCCCTGAATCATCATCAATTTCAAGTAGGGCAAACTACTGCTAGAAGACCTACACGGCAGTTATTGATTCATAGACTCCTTGGTAGTATCAGAACTAATTCATGCCCTTTTATACTTCAACATCAAATGGAAAGATCTTAATTACATTTTTAGCTTTTCCTGGACATGGATTATTTCAACTTGCAGAATCCTACGACTTCCATGTAAAACTGAATCAAACTTCAGCGTTATTTCCAAAGATTCTAAGCTACTGAATCATGTGCTGAAATCATTGACCGTGATAAGTGTGGCGCAATGCTTTGCAGAGTGTGAAATTCATAAAGATTGCAAGTCTGTAAACCATGCAAAGAATGACACTTTGAATTGTCAACTAAATAGCAAAGTAAAGCAGGAGACTTCATCAGCAAACTTTTCAACTGCCTCAGCTGGTTGGACGTATTACGCAACAAATTACAACAATACTAAAAATGTAAGTTTTTTCATTCCTACGTCTATTAGTGACATGGGTGTGCGTTGTGTGCCAGGCGTTTGTTTGGAAATTCGTAAGAGTATCGATTGGAATCAATCGAATTCTTCTTGATGTTTGAGGGACTTACCTCCTTTTTAAACATTTTTGAAATCTTGAAAAAGATGTTTGGATCAGTGAATCGGATCAGAGCGTCCAAATCTGGTAAATTTGTGAAAGAAAACAAATGCATAACCCCCGTTCTCGGTATAACAACGCTAGCAAAGAAGTTGCTTCGGATTTCAAACTGCTTTTCAGAGAACGATGAGTTCGAAAGGAGTACTGATTCATTTTATACATAGGGAACTTTCATTTGCTTTCTGGCCTTGTTTCTCGCTTTCGTCGTTATTTCGTATTGTAACAGCCAGAACAGCCACAGCTGAAAAGTGCGAGCATGCAAGGCTTTCATTTTGCTAGTTGCAAATCGACTTCGAAGTTTGCTGTTCTCAATCGTTGCCATTCAGTTGAGGGAAAGGTCAGCTAACAATGAATGAAAAGAACGAGAAACAAAGCAAAAAGAATGTTAAGACTTGCCTCTGTGTAAATAAACCATTACTAACTCACTTTCGGCAGATTTGTCGAAAATAAAGTCTTTGAAAAGCGTTCTGAAATCCGGAACAACTTCTTCTCACAGCTCGCAGCAGTGGCGTAACGGAGCAACCAGGGGCCCTTAGTAATTTAGCTACGCAAGGGGCCCCTGAGGTGGCAGATAGATCAACAAGTTTGCCAAATTTCCCACATCAAAACTGTGTTGTTATTGGCAAAATCAACTTGAGCTTAGCACATCAAAACCTTCATAACCGGCGTCTATGGAAGTATTTTAATGAAGGTCATCGAATTCAGAAAAAAGGATAGGAGTCGACGACATGCTTCCCAAGGAAACATTCAAATGTTAAGTTCAGGTATGAAACGAATTTTGGTCAGTCATCCTCTAAAACGTTCATATTCGCTAGAAGGTAGCAAGTCATTTTTGAAAAATTTGCTATTTGCACCACCTACACCAAACTAAACTTGCAGTTAGTTCAACTCACTGCGGTGTTCAATTCATTAGAAGTCTTTGGGTCTCTTTGGAGGGGCGCTAAAGAATTCATTGTGAATCAAAACGACATGCTGTTTCGCCAAAGCTACATCAGTACATTACTGAAAATCGTAAGGGGCTCCTTGGGGGACCCAAAGCTCGGGGGCCGATAGGAGTTGCTCTAACCCTAACCTCCGTGCGTTACGCCACTGGCTCGCAGTGTTGATACCTGGAACGGACCTTCAGAAAATTTACAAGATTTGGACGATTTGGACGCTGGATCCAAACCCCTTTTCTAAGGCCCCGAGCACACTACTCCGTTTTTGTTAGTATCCGTTTTTGTTGCATCGAAGCTACCGTTCACACTGCTCCGTTTCTGTACAAAAACAGAGAGAAAAACTTCCGTTTTTGTGCGTTCACACTAATCTGCCTGATAACAAAAACGCAGCGAAAATCATCCGTTTTTGTGCGTTCAAATTGCTCCGTTTTGTGATGTTCATTGTTGGATATTGGAGCCTTTTCAAAAAACCTTCGTTTTTGTGCGTTCATATTGATCAAATGCGTTTTCGAAAACCTCCGTTTTTTTGTGACGTTTTTGTGCGGATCAGTGTAAACACTTTCACAAAAACGGAGGTTTTCCTCTCACCTTTTTGTACAAAAACGGAGTAATGTGAACGGGGCCTAAGAAGCAAAAAGATCTATTTTCTTTGATTTTGTTTTTGCATGTTTTAGTTCTGACAAACTACACGAATTTGACTGCAGAACAACAGCTTTTGGATGCGGTGAAACAGGCTATGAACCCAATGAAAAACTCATCATAGTTACTGATCGTTTTATTGTTTCACTGTTAGAATAAATGAATTCTTAAACCAACCTTTAAAATAACAAAGTGAACAATGAAATGATTTACATTGGAAGATTATTTATAATCTTTAAAGGTTTATCAGTACCGCGATGAGCATTTGGAGGGTCATTTCAGAGAAAAACAAACAAACAAATCAGTGAAGAGTCGACATTCCAATTATCAATAAGACAAATCCAGGTTAAATGCAGGTGATGAGCATAGGTTTCAAATCTTTAAATCTACGAAAAAAGGCGGGTGTAAAATTCAATGACCTATTTCTTTAAACTGAATGACTTGAAAGAAACTTCAGCCATTTTTCTATGATTCTACCGTTGGACTTTTCAGAAATCCCGCTTATTTGTCGAAATTACGGCCTCTTTTCTATTTGAGCTCATTTTATGATGTGACATCATCAAATTTCTAAATCACAAACCAGAAGAGTGAGAGAGTTTTGCTTGATACCATATTGTGGGCATCCATAAACTATGGTTTTCTTGAAAATCATTTGATCTTCCGTCAAGAGGTTTAAAAACTACGACAGTTTTAATTTTTTTTCGAAAACTTTCTTGAATTCTTAAAAAAGAAGAAAAACACTGTAATTCTGAATATATTGAAGATTTCAGAAAAGTCCAACGGCAGATTTTCTTTAAAATAGTTCAATTTTCTTTGAAGGCGTTCAGTTCAAAGAAATAGGTCAATAAATTTTACACCCAGCATTTTAAAGATTTGAAACCTATGCTGCAGGTGATGTTGATTCGACTAGGCCATGATGTTAATTTACCGACGCTTCGAAACAGATTGTCTCATCCTCAACTGAATAAAAAAAATCGGAGGTTGTTTGTGATCCTAACCAATTTGCGTGGACTGATTACAGCAAATCTAAGAGCGTGAGTGCTTAGCCCTTAGAACCGTCTAAAAAGAGCTCATGTAGGTTTGGTAGATCATAAGCTTCGTCATTTAGCATAATCTTTTCTAATTCAAAGAGACCTTTTTAGACTTATGACGATGAGTCTCTTGCTTCCCTGTGCTCTTTGACTTGATGATGACGCTTCGGGCAATAGAGACTCATAGTATTACTATGAAAAACTTGGCCCTATTTAGGCCGAAACTTCGAAATTCCTCCAGTACCAATCAGATTGCAAGATTTGTGAATTACTATTGTTATAAGGTGTAAATGTGATAGAATTTTCGAGTCGATTGAAGAATTGAAAACACTCCCTCGGGATGGAGATTCGAAGCCGTGATTCTTTCGTAATTCCATTGCTGATTGAAGAAAATAGGGCCAAGTTTTTCCACGGGGGGGGGGGGGGGGTTCTTCCATAGTAAAGGTACCTGAGGATGTGCCGCCCGCAAGGGTATGCTTCTTCAAACCTTCTCACAGTGATCCAGGTAAAGGAAGAAAGTCCAAAATAGCGGAAAAATTAAATTTGGTCAAAACATTTATGATGATATATGGTCGTTCAGGCGCGCAACTAGGCCGGGGGCTCTGGGGGTCCAGATTCCTGCCCTTTTTTCAAAAAGGCAAAAGTGTCCTTTTCAGGGGAAAAACTGTGTTAAATTGACGCATTATTGATCTGTATTTTCTAGCTTTCTAAATGATTTTACAGTAAGTTTGAGAATTCTCTGTGCTTGAATTGGCCTTTTTCCTTCCGAAATAATCAGCATCTAGAAATTGAGGAATGAATACGGCTGAAAGTTTCCACTTTCAAATCACATGCTAAAAGACATGAGTCATGAGAAGCCGCTACAAGGAACTTTTATTTCTAGGTGAGTAAAAAACTATCTCCGTTTAAAAGAACACTACTCCATGGATATCGAGGCAATGATATTGGCAGATATTTCATTTAATAGTTGACATTTTGCCCGACTGAAATAAGCAACTCCGTTTCCAAAAATTTCCTCAAAGATCCCCTTCAAGAAACTGTCAAAACAGGCTGAAAATCGCGACCAAAGTTTCTACCTCGCAGCAATGGCTTTTACATGTTATCCCTTTGGTAGTGCGAAAGTATCATTTCTGTCCCTGGGAGCATAACAGCGTAATTCTGGATGAGTTCGTTCTACCAAGAGTATAACATGAATACTAGTTGAAGTCATCGCTATGAAGTAGAAATTATAGGGAAATTTGGTGGTCATCCCTCACGATTTCAGAACGGATTGGCCGACTTCATTCAGGTAAATTCTTAAGAGGATTTGAACATGTCTACCATTGAAAGATCTTTCTGTAAATAATATCTCTAGCTCCTTTTATTCAGGTAGCAGTGGCCTTCCAATAGTGCTTGCTTTTCTTTTCCTAACCCGTATAAGTTTTACAGAGTTCAGTGCAAAGAATCCTATAAAAAGTGTGTGTACGAGCCGCCTTTCCAATGTTAATTTTCTCTCCATGGCGGGAATCAATTTTTACGATGGCCATTCTCCGACGATCTAGAGAGTATCATTTAAGAAGATTTCCCGGGACAAGCCCCCCGAACCCTAATCTTCTGTTACAGCATTGATGGATTGGTTTTACAGATGCAAACTATTGAAAAATATCCCTTGATTTCTGCCCTCGCCTTCTGATTTAAAAACTGACATTTTAGACGACATCACTGCTTTGAAGTGATCTTGAGTGTGCCCTTTTTCTTATTTGGACCCCTGCCCCGAAAAATTCCTAGTTGCGCGCCTGTCTTTAAGAGAATATCTTAAGGATCAAAATAAAGCAAAAAGTAGACTTTTGTGACTTCTGAGTCCGGAGATATTTGCTTGCAAAGTTGGATGAAATTGACATTGTTTACTTTTTGTGTAATTCTGTGTAGATTTCTATGGAATGCTCGTTTCAACAACAACATTCATTTGCTAATATCTCTGCCCAGGGTTATCCGATTTTAGCTCTGTTTGTTTTAATTGATAGATCTACATGTTAGCTTACAAAATAGTCGGTCTTTGCTTCTTCTGGTACGCAATTTTTTGTTTTCCTGTTATTTTTCTTAACCCTATTTTAACCGGGTGAAAAAACAGTGATTTTCTACCGGGGGGGGGGGCGTTTTTCGCCCCCCCTAATTATCTTCAAAACTATAATAGGTATGACAATGAAACTTGCACTGTGTCATAATTGAACAAAGGGGAATCCAAAAATAGCATTAACTAATTTCTAATCACGTGATTGGTTGTTAGGCAACCAAAAATAGGGCAAATTTTGACGAAATTGAGCTATTAGGAAAAAAAACTAGATTTACATTAAATAAGTGGCTAAAATAGGCTAAAAACTATCCAAATACTTACTCGATAGCCTTAGTTTGAGATTTCATTCTGTTTTACATGAATGTTTGTGGTTCCTAATTGATTAACTAAATAAATAACGGTAATTCGATTCAATGCAAAATTGTTTCCTCTATAATAGTGCTTAAACATCATCAATTTCACATAATTTGGGTGAAATCAAATAGTCTTATAAATATTTCAAGTCATTACGTGATTTTTCATATAAAAATTGCTAATTCATTAGAAATATGACGTCATAAAGATTTATGACGTCATAGAAATTATAAATTGCTGACGTCAGCAAATATAGATAACTTATATGTCAAATGAAAGTACTCATCGAGACAAATCGAATGGTATATATATATTGATGAGTTTTGACACAAAATGAAGAAACTAGAGCAGTTTTCACGATTTTCTTTGTGACCACTCTCCAAATATGGGCATCTGGTGGTCACGTGGTCTAACAATAGGCATTGAAATTTTTATTTTCTGATTGCCAATTAAATTTTAGGAAAAGTCAAGGAGTTTCAGTGCCATAGCTATCATCGTTTAGGAGCTATTAAATAAAGTTTGAGAGGGGGGCGAAAAACGCCCCCCCCCCCGGTTAAAATAGGGTTAAATGCGCCTATTTTCCTGAAATTGACACCAAAAATGCGTAATTTGAAATTAAAAGTACCAAATAAAAAAATTAAGGAAAAATATGTCTGCCAAACCTACATTTTATTGAGGTAGCACATTTCAGCAGGTAGTCTGCCAAAGCAATCATTCAGGATCGTACAGGGAACAAAATTATGTTACTTTGAATTTGACCACTACCACTTTTTTGCTACTTTGGACCCCTGTGATTTTGAAGTTCACCTTCAGATAAACGCAAATCATGCAATCCAGGCTTAGGATATACAATCCTGAATGGTTTTATCCTCTTTAACAAGTGTTCTGACATAAGTGAGAGAAAATTTGAATTCACTTCCTCCTCCGCAGAGGCCTTTGTGGCTTTTTAGTTGAACTGTCTTACGCCCAAGGAAAGTATGGTCTCAAAATGCAATATCAGCCTTGAAAATATACATCGGGAATATTTTGTAGGAAACCAGCTTCAAGACAAAGCATTATCATGTAGAAAATGTTATTTCTGATGTTTTTTGTGCAAGCTGATCATCATACTTCAGTAATTGCCATGATATGAGTTGTTATGGTGTCAAAGTGATGAAACTTCACAGTTCCAACTCTACCAGTTTTGCAGAGCCATTGCTGATGACATCTACAACTTCCTACAGATCATTTCTATAAATACGAGTCGAAAAAACATGAAACATACCAATTTTATAACTGTTTTCAAATTTATACAGATAGGAGTCTCAGTGCTTAAAAAAGTTAAACAAAAACAATACAAAAGACCTCTGTGGAGGAGGCAGTGAATTCAAATTTTCTCTCACTTATGTCAGAACACTTGTTAAAGAGGATAAAACCATTCAGGATTGTATATCCTAAGCCTGGATTGCATGATTTGCGTTTGTCTGAAGGTGAACTTCAAAATCACAGGGGTCCAAAGTAGCAAAAAAGTGGTAGTGGTCAAATTCAAAATAACATAATTTTGTTCCCTGTACGATCCTGAATGATTGCTTTGGCAGACTACCTGCTGAAATGTGCTTCTTTAATAAAATCTAGGTTTGTAAGATTTACTTTTCCTTAATTTTTTTATTTTGTACTTTTAGGCCCCGTTCACACGAGAACGGAACGGAACTGAACGGAACGATGTGGAACTGTTCCAGAAAACAAAGGAATTTTTGCAGGTGTTCACACGAGAACGACTAGAAACGTTCCGTTCCGTTCCGAAAAGTGGACGGCTCTGAAAAGTGAGCCGTAAAATGGAACGAAACGGAACGAAACGATTTAGCCCTCGTGTGAACACTTTTTTGAAGCGTTCCGTTCCACTTTGCGGACTTTTTTCATGCAATTTATACATGAGGTAATTCTAAGACTCCAAACAATAGGATTGTTTACGCATGAAAATGGAAAAACTTAATGGCGAGCTTAGAAAATTTATATCTCTAGGGAGGAAGATATCAACACTTCAAATCGATCCATTGCCGTGTGAACACCCCTTAAAAAGTTCCGTTCCGTTCCGTTCTGGTCCGTTCCGTTCCGTTCCGTTCTCGTGTGAACGGGGCCTTAATTTCAAATTACGCATTTTTGGTGTCAATTTCAGGAAAATAGGCGCATTTAAGAAAAATAACAGGAAAACAAAAAATTGCGTACCAGAAGAAGCAAAGTCCGACTATTTTGTAAGCTAACATGTAGATCTATCAATTAAAACAAACAGAGCTAAAATCGGATAACCCTGGGCAGAGATATTAGCAAATGAATGTTGTTGTTGAAACGAGCATTCCATAGAAATCTACACAGAATTACACAAAAAGTAAACAATGTCAGTTTCATCCAACTTTGCAAGCAAATATCTCCGGGCTCAGAAGTCACAAAAGTCTACTTTTTGCTTTATTTTGATCCTTAAGATATCCTCTTAAAGACCATATATCAGCATAGCGGACAAATCTTTTCTTTTGTCCAAAGATCCCGTGGTCAGATCACAGTTTCTCCTAATATTGACCAATCAGGTGCCGTCGTTGTGTTTACTTCCGCGTTTTACGGCTAAGCTTAGGCCATTTTTGATCGTTTTGACCACCATCCCGAAAAAAAGCATTGCACGCTCGGCTATGTCGATTTTCATCAAATTTCAACAGGAGAAGATTCTCCATACCTCGGACCATAAGTGTTTTCGGCATCGCTATGCGATCGCTAAAATCAGCCGATTCGTGGCATTTTGAAAATCATTGCAGCCATTTTTACGTAACAAATCCAGCAAAATTTAGCAAAAGGCGAGCACAAACTGATAATTTAAAGCCTATAAACCTACCTCAACTGTTTTGAAGACAAATATCCACTACTCTACTGCAATCCCCTCCCAGTTGCGCCACCAAATCGCTCCCATTGCTATGCGCCTTTTTCGATAAACAGTGCCCTTCTCCCAACTCCTGCAATGATTGCAAACCTGAAGGAGTGGCAGCCAAAAATATCAACCAAAATGTCGCATATATTTTCACAGCCCATACTTCTTACATCACAAGAGAAGACAGTGCAGTATCGTCTTTCAGTGTAGCAGGTATGTGAAATAGAAATGAACTGAAGCTGTGTTTAATCTTCCTACAAATTGCAGCAAGCGGAAGAAACTGACATTTTGTTTTCGTCACGAAAACCATTGAACTTTTTAAAAACTATTTTCAAAACCCCTCAAAATCAATTTCACATTTTGTGAGGGTATCATAGAAGATATCTTTAGTCCTCCAGAACGTAGTAGAAAATCGCCCCTTGGCAGTGAAACAAAAAAACAGGATCAAAGCAAATATAGATATCAGTGTTACATTTTGTAAACTCGTGGAAGTACACATGCATATTTTGAGATACTAAAACTATGATCTGGTATCGATAGCTTCTCAAAATTGTTGTTATTATCTGAGTAAAAAGAGATTCTTAGGGGTTCGCCTCTTGTGCCCTGCTGTGAACTGTTCTAAACAAAGTTTTCGAGGTCACTGTTTGGACATTACTCAACCTTCTGAGTCTTATGACGCAGAATTTCTTACAAGCAGTTTCTTACAGATCATTGTTTACAGAACAAAATCATTTCATCTTTAGCCTGTTTCCTTTACTCCAAGTTTCTTGCATGATCCCGATCCTAGAGATCCCACACCAATACCAATGGAAATCTGAGGGGCCCCTATCAATGGAAATTTGAAAGAACTTATAAGAAACCCTTACTTATAAGAAACTCTCTCAACTGAGATGATAAAATAAGAATTCTGAGAAGCTTTCAATACCAAATCAAAGTTTTAGTATCTCAAAAAATACATGGGTACCTCCATGAGTTTACTGAAGGTAACACTGATATCTATGTTTGCTTTCATGCTGCCTTGTTGTTTGACTGCCAAGGGGTGATTTCCTGATATTTACTGTAGGGCTAAAGAGATCTTCTATGATACCTGCACCAAATGTGAAATTGATTTTGAGGAGCTTTGAAAAGTAGTATTGAAATGCTAAATTGTTTTTCGTGATGAAAACAAAATGTACATTTCGTCCGTTTAAACACAGCTTCAGTTCATTTCTATTTCAAATACACGCTCTACTGTAAAACGACACTATCATAACTTGTGCTCTTATGCAAGAAGTGATTCATAACTTTCCGAAATTTTGATTGACATTGCCGGTTTCTACTCCTACAGATTTGTAATCATTGCAGGAGTTGGGAGAAGGATTGGGGCACAGTTTATCGAAAAAGGCGCATAGCCATGGGAGCGATTTATGGTGCAACTAGGAGTGGATTGCAGTAGCGATGTGGATATTTGTCTTGAAAACAGTTGAGGTAGGTTTATAGACTTTAGATTATTAGTTTGTGCTCGTCTTTTGCTCAATTTTGTAGGATTTGCTTCGCAAAAATGGCTGCAATGATTTTCAAAATGCCACAAATCGGCTAATTTTAGCGATGGCATAGCGATGCCGAAAACGCTTATGGTCCGAGGTATGGAGAATCTCCTCCCGTTGAAATTTTGATGAAAATCGACATAGCCGAGCGTGCAATGTTTTTTTTTTCGGGATGGTGGTTAAAACGGTCAAAAATGGCCTAAGCTTCCCTGCAAAACGCGGAAGTAAACACAACGACGGCACCTGATTGGTCAATATCAGGAGAAACTGTGATCTGACCAGAGCGTGACTGTCAACCCCACGGGATCTTTGGACAAAAGAAAAGATTGGTCCGCTATGCTCCATATATCATCATAAATGTTTTGACCAAATTTAATTTTTCCGATATTTTGTACTTTCTTCCTTTATTTTCGCATTCTGGATCACTGTGAGCCAAGGGTATACTTTTTGCTAATTTTCACTCATTTAGTCTGGGCAAGGGTATACTTTTTGGCAATTTTGGTCAAAGAAATGTCAAACTTCGGTGATTCCTATGAAGAAACCCAATTTTTTTCAAATTTTGGTCCTCAGACAGTGGCGCCGCCAGGATTTTTTATTGGAGGGGCAAAACTGGATGGGGCTGGGGCGGAGCCCCAGAAAATTTTTCTTGGACCAATCTCTCTACTTTGGCTGTAAATGCGACTAACACCCCTTTTATGGATTGACATTAAGATGAATGAGTCTGCTTAATAACACGAGTAGGGTACCATAATTAGAAAATGACGTCCAACCGGGGACCGAGCGTCCAACCTTTGGATCCCGAAAAATTTCTGTGACTAATTTAACATGCTCCACTCGGTATTGGAATTGTCAAAAGAGTTATCGTGTACTCTCAGATTCAGAAATACGAAGCATATATGGTTTGTGAAAAAGAGGGCATCGGGTTCAGTGGAAACTTCAAAGTCCAGGCACATTGAGGGGGTCTAGGAAAATTTTTGTGGATACGCTCTTTACTTTGGCTTAGAACGCTTCTACCGATCACATTTTAGCCTGTGCTGCATTGGAATCGTTGATCACTATGCAACAGTTATCTAAATTGGCATCTCCGGTAAAATTTTTAAACATGGTATTCTTTGGCTTAGAATGCCTATCCTGCATGCCATATTTACCAAGACCAAAAGGGAAACTTTCACAATTTTGTAACTATTTTCAATGAATCATGTCCACCGGAAAATATTTGCGCAAACACACTCTACTTTGTCCTAGTTCTCACAATCCAATTTCCATGGCCTCAAATCTACAAGTCTTGGACAATTCTATAATAGTTTGTCTAGAAAAGTTTTCAAAAAGCCAACTTATGCTATGGCTTAACACAAGTCTCCCAGCTACCTCCCAGCATTTCTATTTTACGATGTCTATACCCAACTACCAAAATTCTTTCTCCTCGACGTCCTCTAGAAGCTATCTTGATGACATATGAAATACGTGGAGCTTTGGTAGTGGGTAGAACGGGGATCTGGGGGATTCGGCACGAGAAAAAATTCGAGTCAATGCTGTACAGATCGTGGGAAAATGGAATTAAAATGGCAAGACTGTAGAAACCTATACTCACATACTCATACACATTATAGTTGCCAAGATCATCGGCCTTACCCCCCCTCCCCCGCAATTTTTACGCCGGAATTAGAAGAATTAGAAAAGTGGTCCTGGAGAACATTGGGGGGGCAACCGCCCCCCCTTGCCCCCCCTTCCCGGCGCTTCTGTCCTCAGAATGCAAAAAATTTGGCAAGTTTTGCCTACTCATGGCACTTTTGATGTAAAAATTAGTCTAGACAAGGGTATCATTTTCAGAAAAATTGGTCTAGCCAACGGTGCCATTTTGAAACCGTGGGCGGCACATCCCTGCTCGAAATTTAGCCGAGAACCCCCCCCCCCGTGAGTTTTTCACTGTTTCATTATGAGTCCCTCTTGAGCAAGGTTTACTGCAGGGATACAAGGGACTCATCGTCATAAGTGTAGGACCTTTTTACTTGAAGGGAGCTCTTTAAATGAAAATATTCTCTGCTGCTACTGACTTCCATTCTAAGTCAAAATTCATCGGACAGTAGTTGCTACAGCAATATTTCTATGTAATACTGGGTGTCCAAGAAGAAAGTATATGAATTTGGTTGGATCCAGCGATTGAAAATTTATGTTTAATTAACAGATAATCAATCTTTAAGTGTTACTCGATAATTAACTAGAATATAAATACCTATTTCTTCACATTGAAATCTAATAGGTAAGACATTAATGTTAAAAGTTTAACTTTGGCTCTAAGCCTAAACCAGTACCTTGATCTGCATGCTTAGGCAAATCTCTGAAGTATATCGAGATTTAAGATAAAATATAAAAAATGATGAAAGAGCTTGATTGGTAACTTATAGCAAACACAAAATGGCATGGTATAACTTTTGTTCAAATTTATTAAGGTTATTGTAGCCTTATTTGCTGGTCTTCAAGAATTTGTTAGGGTAAAACGCCAAAGCTCTGATTAGGATGTGACAGCAAATTTGCATGTTCAACATCAATACTTCAATACTCGGGGCACCAGTATCAATAAAAGAGGTACCTATGTTCGAGTAAACTATCAAGAAAATATTGACATTGACTAGGTATTGATTACAGCTAAATTATCTCCGCTGGACTAAATGAAAATTGAGCATCTCTTCTCTGTGACACTCAGTATTTTCCTTTCCATTGAAAGAGAGATATGCCACAAATGCAGTGCCCCTTCAAAGATCTTCGTCTTTAACCTGTTATTCTGTTCTTGTTGTCGTTTGTTATTGTTGCTATTGCGGTGGCATTACTACGACAAAAGTTATTATTTTGCACACAATGAATAACTTCCTTCCAGGGCCAAACAGCCTCATACAACCTCATACTACAACTAATTCATTAATTCTGTAAAGGATAATTTGTCTCTTTTAGATTGGATCTTACTGTGAGCTGTTCAGTCCATGTCCACAGGATCAATATTGCATGGACTCATGCAATTGCCCTGCTTACCGCTGCTTTCAATGCAAGTTGGGATATGAGATAAAATTTGGGATGTCATGCGAGAGGAAAGAGGCAACGAGTACGTATTGTCTCATTTTAAAGGGCTTTAAAAATCCTCGTCATTGCTGTAATTTTGAAAGAGACAGGACAGGGTGAAGGCGAGAGTACGAGTGTCACAGGATCGAGTTATTTCAATTCTGATTGAAGATGTGCTCGAACATGAAAGCAGTCAGTTTCTTATTGAAAAAGCTGTAAGTTGACAACAAAGATTGTTTTATGTTTGAAGCTGAATTAGCAAATTAGGAGAAATTGTTTACAAGAAGCACACTTGATTATCAATTCGAAAGTTGATGGTTCGAGTAGCTTCCCTCTCAAACCTGCTACGCAGAGTGAAGAGCTTCACCAACTTCACCAGCTTCACCAACTCTCTGCAAATCCATGCAAAAGGTGTGGTCACGTCGAATAGAAAGGCCAGGGCATTGATTTTACCAATTCAGACTCTCAATGTTTCTAAAACTAGCGTTAAAATCCATTTTTGCATCAAATTTCAACATCTCGGCAATGTATCTTTTAAATATTTCGTTTTACTTCGTTTTCAAAAATTTTGCAGAAATGTTTGTTCAAAATCACTACAACTTTTTCTGAAAAATATGATGATTATGATGAATATACTAATTACCCATGCTATCCGGTTAAAGAACCAAAAATCACTAACAAAGTGCAAGTAATTACTCTACAGGGCCTTTTAAGGCCTGGGCCGAGTTAGCACACTGTATGATTTTTTCACATTTCATCCAATGTGACATATCTGCTTTGCCATTAGAAGCACCACAAAATTCACATAATCGCCAATGACAACTCCTTCCATCAACTGTACTTTTTTCTAACTATTTTTAGATATCTGACACTAAATATTGCACTTGTCCTTCCAACGTGTAAAAGTACCCCTTGATAAGATAGATCCTGTTTCAAGATCTTGATCAACTACAGTCGTTCGTACTTCATGTTTTTCTTGAAACTGATCTTGATTATAAACATTGACGTATCTGTTAACCTTTGTAAATTTCCTACAGTCTCTGGGGAAAACAAATGGAGAAAAACCAACAGAAAGTCACTGAGATGAGCCTTAGTTGGTAACTAACATCATCGCCTTTCACTCTCGAAATTCTGATGGATACTTAGATGGCTGTGGAAATAGCCAATGGCGATTTACTTGATCAGACTGTTAAAGAGGAGAATTTCTCGGACAGAAACCTTCCAGTGGCAGCAAAATTACGAGTTGTAGCAGAGAAGCTAAAGTTTGAAAACAATCTTTCCACTCCAGTTAACAAACTACAAGGAATTTTAAAACAACTATACGAGGTTCGTCACAAAACCGATGAATGGCGACAGAATGTGCCTAGGTTTGAAACTGTTATTAATGTATCTCTGGAACAATGAAAAACGTTTAAAGGTATGTTTCTCAAAGGTAGGACTTTAGGTGTGTGAGCTCGGTCCAGACCTTAAAAAGCCCTGTAAGATAATTACTCGCACTTTGTTAGTGATTTTTGGTTCTTTAACCGGATAACATGAGTGTTTTGTATATTCATCATAATCATCATATTTTTCAGACAAAGTGGCAGTGATTTTGAACAAAAAATTTCTGCAAATTTTTTGAAAACGAATCTAAACGAAATAATTGAAAGATACATTTCCGAGATGTTGAAGTTTGATGCAAAAATGGATTCTAACGCTTACAAACGCTTGCTTTTTTTTGTTTTAGCTTTAAAATTGAGACATCGAATTTTTACAGGGAATTTTTTTGAGAAAATACGTAACAGAAATAATGCTTAAAATAGGGAAAACCATTTGCTGTATCGATTCAGCAATTACATGATCTTAAATTAGATAGAATAGGCTATCAGCTGAAAAAAAAATGTTGAAAATCAGACAACGGAAAGCTGCGCTATGGGAGTTTGAAATTTGTTGTTGTAGTGGCAGTCTGACCGGAAGTCTCAATGTAAAAAAACACCTGCCACTTTGGCTAACTTTGGAAGCATGTTTCTCTGCACATATTGGCCCGATTTTCAAACGGTTTACTTTGTGTTAACCCTCTGTGTATCCTTTTTTAAGAAAATGGCTTGCATTTTCGAAAGTTCATTTTTTTCAATTTATACCCTAATAGTCTAAAGATATAGTATCACAGATCAGAAGAATTTTGAATCCCGTCCTGACTAGACTGCGCGCACACCCAATTGGGCCTGTGGACGCTAGTCCTGATAAGAGTGTCGCTGGTTCATGCATTTTCTCATGAGAAAATGATCGAGCATAAACAAAGCGGATTTGCGAGAACAAGATACTACTATGACCAAAACATTGCAAGCCATATTATTTGGCCCAAATGTTTATGAAAGTAAAGGGTACCTAGCTCGCCTCACATTCACATCACTTAAGCTCTGGTCAATGCAAAGTAAAACAGTTTTCATTGAGGTCTAGATTTAGATCTGAACCGGGCTGATAATTACATCAGGCTCGCAAACAGAGCTTGACAGGCTGTATAAAAAGGCTACCGGTCGAAAAAATTACTCTCTCTTCATCTTCAACGAAAGGTCTGACTTAAATGAAAGAACGATTTTCTGAAAGCCCAACTCTCTTGTTTTCATTTAATGCATAGTATTTGCGAAATAGCTCCTTAGTGAATTCGCAGACAAGAAAAAAGTTTCCATATGTCAAAAATGAGACAGTGCTTCTTTCTGACATTGTGCTAATTCATATCATATGATATATCATTATTTACAGTTGGTAAATACATAGTTACTGGAACCTAATTTAAACCAATAAAAATATGTTTGTTGCTTGTGGATGGTAATTAAACGATAATGTTATAAATAAATGGTTATGTACCAAATGACGCGTAGATTTTAAAGCACACGACGTTTTGAGCATTTACTCGTTATTTCATTTTCATTGTTCATTTTAAAAATGTTTACCCTGGGATAAAATTCTTTACAATTGTTCCAGCAAAAGAAACATGAAAAGCTAATGAGAAATAAACCTATTTACAAGAATTTCTAATTACATGGCTATGAAAACAAGAAAAAGAACAATAAGATTACTCTTTCGATGTCGAACAGCTTTCCTTGAATATTCTCAATTCAAAGCTTTTAGTTTCGTTTTGAATGACTGAATCGAAGGTGCTAATTTCATTTCCGAGTCTAGATTTCTTCTTTTCTTTTTTTTTTTGAGGCTCTGGTACCCAGGGTACTCAATTGACGGCCAGCGAAGCAGCTGCAATAGAGGAGCAGCTGGAGTGTCAAAGGGGCTACTTGTAACAATTCTAGCAGCTCTGTTCTGTAATTTCTGCAAGTTTTTCAGTTTAGTTGCCCCGCAGCATCCCCAAACAGAGCAACAATAACTGAAATGTGGTTGAACAATACTAAGATACAGATTCCTTAATGTATCCTCTTGCAAATAGTGTTTTGCATACTTCAAAAGTCCTATAGCTCCAGAGATCTTCCTCTGTGTACATTTAACATTGCTCTCCCATTTTAGATTATCGTCGATCATGAGACCAAGATATTTAGTTTCCTATCATATAAATATCAAGTGAAATTTAACGTATCGAGCGTATACTCGTTATCAAGTGACTCGAATTCAAAGGAGCTGAGCAAAGATTAGAAGAGAAGACAAGATAACGAGTATGCGCTCGAAGCGTCATGTTTTTTTAAATCTACGCTTCTTTTGGTATTTAATCATTTATTTATAACATTATAGTTTCATTCAAACCAACTATTTACAATACGCAAAATTAGTTACAAATTAAACATCTACATCTTTTGCCATCCCGTTCTTTGACCCCCCTGCTAAAACTTCTCAAGGTATCAGCTGCCTTTAATTCATCATCTAGAGGAGACTGCCTCTAAACGGCTCTGGACTGCCTGCCACAGGAGGCTGCCTCTTGACAAAAGAGAATTTAGTCAATATCGATGTGACTTTGCTGATGGAAGCCTACATAGCTCTTTGGTGCGGAGATCGTAAAGTGTATCCTTCATAACAAAGAACTCCCAAATATATGAAGGACTTAGATGGTTCATGGTCTTAAAAATGTCAATCATAAGACTTTGTTGGTTCTTTTGATAGACTGATAGACAGCTCTGGCTAAAAGCTGACCAAATTATGAGTCGTAATCTGCATACAACGGACTCAAGGCAATGTTTATTCGTCCTATTTACATCTTTGTTAGCAGTGTTGCTACAGAACAGCCATATCAATGGGCAGTATGTAAAGTTTGACATGACAACTAGTGCTAGTAGCATTTTAGCTTTCTCTTCATTAAGGAATTTGTCTTATTCTTGAAATGCACATGATTTTTTGGTTCATTTTTCGACATAACTCCTCGACTTGTGCGTCAGACGTTAAAGAGTTGTCTATTTGTACACCGAGGAGCTTAACCCTATCTGACCTGGGGGGGGCGGATTCCGCCCCCCCCCTCGTACATTTTCATTTATACGTTTTTCCGTGTTTGCTGAATGCCTCTGAGATTTACCAAGTTTAACTTTCTATCATATAGCAATCAAACTGTAACAATTCTGGTGTTCTATTTTTAGCCTTATCTCCATGGTAACCAAGTTTTCATGCCACACTCTGTGCAAAATATACATTGTATCTCTCTTAATCCTTTTTAATTGGTCCAATTAAGTACAAACTATGAATTTACATCTATTTTGATCTATATATTTCATTTCTTTGCGAAAAGCAAAGTTTTACGACCTTTTAACACACTTTCATTTTTATGACGTCATATGACATCATAATGTTAATTGTGCTCTAGCAACAACAACAACAATGCTAATTAAACTATTGTTTCAAAAATTCATTGTTTATATAATGAACAACCTTTGTGCCAAATTTGGTTGCCATATCTCAAGCAACAGCAAAGATAAACAGGGGGGGGCGGATTCCGCCCCCCCCAGGCATTGAGTGTTTCAAATCACCCAGGTCAGATAGGTTTAACCTGGCCGCTCTGTTTTGCTTGCTGTCCATCGATGGTGAGGATGAACGAATTGCCACTCCTGAGACCTAAAAACATCATTTGAAATTTCCCTGGATTGGTATACATTCCGCTATTTTTAGACCAATCTAGAAAGTTCTGTAGATCATCGCTTAGTTTTTATTGTGAGGGCATCTATAGGTGTGTGTCACATGCATAAATTATTGTATCATCAGCAAAGCCACATATCTCAGATTCAAGGTCTGTGAAGAACAGATCGTTTACAAAGATATTCAAAAGCAGATGACCAAGTACAGACCACATTGGAACGCCTGTAGAAATGCTTTGGAAGTGCTGTATGCTGAGCCTACTTTAAATCTTTGTTTTCGATTAGTTAGGTCAGAGTCAATAAGTAACTATATACACACCATCTTCGCGTCGATCTGTAAGCATCTAACTTCACTTTGAGAAGATCATGGGGAATGCAATCATAGGGTAAGGTGGGGTAATTTGGGTCTATTTGCTTTTTCGCTGTTTAACTGATCTCAAGTTGAAAATTTCGATTCATGAATTCGTGGGTGTTAAAATCTATGCTTTTAGGAGTCGTTTAAGTGGTATCGAAGAATTATTTGATAATTTATAGTGCTTCAACCTTAAGATTTTCCAAGGCCTAAACTTTTATCATGATCAGACACCGTAGAAAACATTCGATTTATGCCAACTTGCGACTTCTTTTCGTCGACAAATCATTATCAGTCTCATGTTCAATAATTTGGAAAGGTGCTAAAATTTTTTCGGAATTTTTTGGCGATTCGGTAGATTTTATTTTTGATTATTTTCCAAGGTGGGGTAATTTGGGTCTACTGGGATTTTATTATGAATTGCGTTGTCCATGAACTGGCGGTGGCTCCCGAATCCAAGCAATAATGGAAATAATATTGCAAGAAAATGGAAGTATACATCGAGAACAGCATAAGGTACATTTTTCAATTCATGCTTAGTTGGTTTCAGCGAAAGACGAAAGGATTCATTTCTTTTGGGTTTATTTCGAAGGAAGCTTTGTTTACATTTCTGTTTTCAAGAATGGGCCTAGACCTAGCGATGTCCGCTGATTGTGGTACGATTTATTTTGAACTCTTCTCTGTGCATGTTTTCAACTCTGTGGCAGGGCAACTCTGAAAATTCAATCACAGTTATTCGTAAAACCATTCCAAAATTTTATTTTATTGAATTTACCATAATCCTGATGAAATAGATACTGCTTTTCTCGAATAGACTCAAATTTCCCGCCGAAAGGTTGAAATTACAGGCGAAAGTGAGGATGGTAAAAAATTCAAAATAAAATATTCAAACTTCAAATTAAAGAACGGGAACACGTTTCCTGGAATAGGTAAACGAAAAAATATCTTCAATATGTCCAACAATCTTGTGAGGGTGCTCGATTTATTTCGAAAAATGGTCATTTTAGACCCAAATTACCCCCATCTTACCCTACTCTTTTGAAAAATGCATCAAGATAGTACCACCATTTGGTAACAAAAATGCCTTCGAAATAAGGCATGCTGAGTACTGTTATCTTTACCTAAAGCCGGACAATAGGTGAGATAGCATCGTAGACAAAATGACTGTCCATTTGTGCTCCAATAATTCTTTCATAAACTTTTGACAGAGCTGACAAGACACTAATTGGTCTGTACTTACCTTTCCAGGTGGAATCACCCTGCTTAAAAATCGACGAGACATCAGCTTCTTTTAATTCGTCAGAGAACGAGCAATTTTGTATAGTATATCCGCATTTATGTAGTTAGTTACATGTGGACATAGATATCTTTGGCCATCTTGGTTATCTTAGTGGGTATATTTCCAATGATGGATTTACTAGCATCTAGTATCTTGACAAACTTCATAACATCCCAAGGGTAGACATGGGAAAACTAGAATCTCTGCTCATGACTAACCTTAAAAGGCACACTGTTGTGGTTGTGATTGTCTAGTTATGATGTTGAAATCAAAGACAAAGCTCTGGCCTTTGAGTAATTACCAAGCCTGAAGCCTTTATGCTCTTGGATCATGCTTTGTTTCGAGAATAAATGGAATCAGATCATTATCAGCTTCGTGAATTTCACTGTACAGCGAAATTAGTGAATCTGGCTTGATTCTTTTCTTCTTGATTGCCTTGTTTATCCAATCAGCATCACGACAGTGTGCCTTTAAGGCGATGGTACTTGGATTTTTACTGTATTTCATAAGAGCAATTTCCACTTTCTCATCTATCTCCATATAGCTAGGTTCTTGTCTAAACATAGGTTAAGCCTTAGAGAATCCATAATATCTACAAAATGTGAGTTGAAACATTCAGCCATCATAGCATCATCTGATATAATCACTTCGTCTTCAACCGAAACGATTTTCCTCCTATTTGAATTACCATTTGAAAATATGGGTTTACGAATTTCTTTTCACTCTAAATGGACCCAGGCTCAATCGAGTAATAGAAGTCAAATTTTGCTTTTCTGCTCATCTTAAGCAGCAGATTTCGCAGTTTCTTACATTTCTCAAAAAATCTTGACTTTGGCTTGATTTGCTAGAGATTTTTTCCAGCGCCATCTCGTCATCATTGCTTCCCTCAAATCTTTACTTGTAGCTTGTTGTTTCCTCTAATCGTCCTTTGTTTTAAGTGGGGCATGCATACTTCAAAAACATTTGATTTTGCGAAGGATTCCTGCATAAGGGCAGCAAAAACCAAATTTGTCTTCGGATACTAATTTCTACAGGTCGACATCCCTGAGTATCTCTAGGATCTTAAACTGATTAGAAATGATCCCGTTTCTAATGTATACTAGTAAAGCACCACTATTTGATGAAAGATCTAACCTAATAGGCTGCCCGAAACCGTTTATTATGAGCTGGCAGCTTCAAAATTACTTGTCGAATTTTGTCTTCGCAACTATAAGTATGTCTACTTTGTTACTCATAACCCCAAACAAACCATCAAATTTGTTTCTTTTCGAATCTATATTGACATGCCCAGTAATTATAACTCTTGAATATTTTACTCTGAGTTTGTTCGTCTCAGGCTGACTTTCACTACGAGACATGAGTTCTTTATAACCCATACTTTGAGAAGGACTAGACTCTATGTAATCTAGACCATGTATATTATCAGTATTGACAGTGTATTCTGATGGTACAGTAGAAGTATTATGTTTCGATCGATCAGTTTGTGGGATCACAATATCATCTATTCAACTAGATTCTGTAATAAAGAGATTATCAATAAAATCTAATAGATTTCTTGCAAAGAAACTGTTACCTCTTTGGTTTAAGCGTAGTTGCCTCTTTCCCAGACAATGGCTATTAATCACCGTGTCACCGCGTGCTACGCTACTTTTAACTCCGTTGATTTACTTTGAAGTACACTGGACGCAGAATCTCGTTGACTGAATTATGCCTTTGTCTCTTCCCTGTAGCAAACTTGGCTTATAAACAGCCCGCAGATGCTTCAAGTCAGTATGATAAATCTACGAAGCCCGAAAATGCGGTCGATGGGAATCTCTTCGGATGGCATTCAAACTGTGTTCTAACGAAAGCCAATGATGGCAAGCAGTGGTGGTACGTTGACCTGACAAAGAGAGCTATTATTTTCTACGTTAAAATAAAGAGTCGAGATGATTGTTGCTATGGAAGAGCAAATCCGTTTGATGTTAGAGTAGGTGACAAAAAAGGCGATGCTGCAGTCACAAACGATTACTGTGTCGAACAACAAAGTCTTCCAAACTATGCTGTCTTTAAGCGGTTCGACTGTTTAAGTGATGTTAGTGGTCAATACGTGAGCTTTCACAGTAAGCCTTACCGCTACATGGATCTATGTGAATTTGAAGTATATGGCTATCACTTGTAAATGTTTGGCACTTACACCATGAACACAAAACTCGATTCCACAAAAGAGTGACTGTCTGCAATAAACAAAATTAGTGGAAAATTTCTCCGTCCCAATGAAAGAATGGGGCGGATGGAACATTCCAATAATCATTTTTAGTAAACTTGTTGCTTGATATATCTATTTTATGAAGCAAATTTTGTTGCACGTAAAACTCGAGCACAGTTGAACCAATCCCCGCCAAACTTTCCAGATATCTTCGTCTTCACTGTACCTAACGCAATAGAGACTTCGTTTTTTCAAATTCACCCTAAAAGCGGGGTAATGGGGCAAAGCGGCAAAGTCAAAGGATCGGTGGACTCCCCTTGCGAAATGGAGGCTACAGAAAGCGAGGAAAGCGAGGAACGGGATAAAACAGGACTTGCTGGAATTAGTGGAAATAGTTGAGAACTTGAATATTGCTGAACTAATCCTTACGAAACTTTCTAAATAAATCTTTTTCTTCCCGCTAGATACTTCAATTTATAAATATACTCTTTTTCTCATAGTTTCCCCATAAGGAGGGGGAAGGGCCAGATAAGACCTTAAGGTGCCTCAACGATAGGGAGTTTCCACTGCAAAGAGAGAGAAAGCACAAAACACAAAACTTTGCTTTGCCTTTAATCTGAGAAACTGTGCGGTGAATGGCCAGAAAACTGACTCATTCATTGCAAAGAATCAACGATCTGTTTCGTCACCCATTTGGATAAGGATGTGGTATTGTATTTTGAGTGGGCACTGAATGTTTCGGGGTAAATTCCTTAGAAATATTTTTCAAAGTTAACAAAAAAGCCTAGGCCCATGGGCTACAAGAATTTCTTTGTAAGAAGATGAGATTTTCAGCCTGCACTGAAACTTTCTTTAACTTATCAGATTTCCAAAGTCCATGACAGTTCTGATGGACTGACGGGGCTACTGTGCCTAGGTAGCTTACTGAAAATGGAAGCAGGCTTCACAGCTACAGCTACACCAGAAAGACGGGTTGGCAACTGCCAAGTCCTGAAGTAAGCCCCCTTTGGGCCTATTTTGCAAAAAAAAATTGGGGTGAGGGCTTATTCGAGGGAGAGGGGCTTATAGCAGCAACCAACAATCTTACCAGCACTGCACGTATCTCTTTTATGAGAAACAAAGAATCTGGGCCAGTACTGAAAGTTTCTTAAAATTGTCAGATTTTTAGTGCTCGAAGTTTCTTGTGAGTTTCTCAAATGTTTCATAGCAGTCTTCGTATTCACTGCCTGTTCTCTCAAGAACATTTAAAGACAATGTTTTTTGAAGCTTTTCCAGTGTTTAGATACTTAAGAAATGTTAGACAGGAAACAAGCGAAAGTAAAGTAAACGGTGTTAAGGATTCTTGAGCTATATTTTCCCAGACTGGTGTTTTTCCATTTTTGGTGATCTGAGAATTGCGTTTCTTATAGGCAGTTTCTTATAAAACCAGAAATAACGATTGTCAGTGAGTGCTGCGCAACGTATTGGTTGCATAGATCCATTCCCTGGTTCCGCAGTTTACACTCATTGAATTGTGATGCATGACAAATCGGTGTATTGGCTTTGGGTCAATGAACAACTGGAGAACAGAGAGAATGTTCTTTTGTTGCCAATAAAGTGAATTCCAACCATTCTGATGCACTTACCTGCCTCAACGATAGGGGATTCCCACTCTAAAGAGAGAGAACACAAAACACAAAAAATACAAGAAGAAAGTCAGCTAAAGAAGAGAATCAACAGTATTCACTAAAATAAGAAATAATTTTAACAGACAGCAGCGTTCCCCACGGGGGCTTTCTGGCTAGGTGCAAATTTAAAAAAACCTTTGGGTGGGGGGTCTCATTCAAGGGGCGCCTTTTTGAAGGTGGGGGCTTATTCAAGGACTTACGGTAGGATTTGCATTGCAAAACGTTTCGCATGTTCACCCTGGGAATCCCTGTGTAGGCTCGCTCATGACAACTTTCTTTTCGTGTTGCAGTTGTAATCACAGACAGCCTCATGTTTCCGTTGTTGACACAGTAACTAAAGTTAGAGTTGCGGAGCCTTGATCTCTGCGGGACTTGGTCATTATATTAATAAATGTGCTCCATTGTAAATTTTACGAATACAGTCGGGATATTTCACAGGAAAGGTATATAGCCCAGAGTCTCTTTGCTCAGATAAAGTGATTCCGGCTGAAAATGCCAACAGGCAGCAAATCCCTCCCCAAACAATTACTCGGTACGATGGCTGCGTCACACTTGAATCAGGAGTTGACCAGGGTGAAATCCCACTCTAAAAGCAGGGTCACCGAGAGGCTTTTGAGGCCTGGGAACAAAAATGCGGACTGAGGCCCCTACAAGGGCACCAGCAGAAAATGTTTTAATCGCCAATCAAATCAGATTGAATTTAATCATTATCATGCTTTAAAGTTGTTGTGACAAACTAATTAATAGCAACTATTTACAATGTAATCTACAAGGATGTCTAAAAATGATATTACAAGCTACATAACGTAATTGCCAGCAGGACCGCCGAGACGGGGCCCCGGCCCCTCCAGGGGCCCATAAAAAAGAAGCTTTGTTTTTCACGTAATGATGTCATCAAGCTAGGCCCCACAAGGGGCCCGGAAAATCGAACTTTCTCTTTGACCAATGGAGTTAGCAATATCATCACGGGCCTCAGTTCATTATTTATTCCAACGTTGTTCGTTAAATGATAGCGAGATTCGAGAACAAGCGACAAGAACTATTGTTGATGTTCTCAAATAAAGATGGTTTTAAATGATGTTTTCGACAAGAACCATTGCTGGTGTTTTCGAATAAATAAGCTCTGTCAGAAAGTTAGCAATTTTTGCTCGCGTTCTTGCTTTGCATTATTTTGAAGCTATAAATCAATCAAGATAGACATTGCTTTGCACTTTATTCTCAAACTTCATCAAAACGATCCACAGTTTCAGTGGCATGGCCACATGGAGGGTACGAGGGAGCAATGGCACCCCCACTTTTACTGAAAGATGGCGATATTCCTTGAAAACCGAAGGGAGATTGTGGGGTATAGGATGGGCATGAATTTTTCCGAGAAATGCTAGAAGATTACGTAATTCAACCGTGTTGCCAAAAACTGCCATTTCAGCACCGGTGAATTTGGGATCAGCCTGGATGCATTCCATAGAGAAGCTGCTAAAATATCTGAGTCCCAAGATCTATCTGATGATTTTAAGAAATTTTAAGCACAGGTCCAAGTTTTTAGTTTCTTATAACAGAAATATAAGTATTGTCATAAGAAACTGCTAAAAGATCGAGGACAACTTCACATTCACGTCAAGGAAGGCAGATTTTCAAACGCCGTCACGCCAAGAACTGATTTTATTGAAGAAATGACGCCGCTACGCCGACAGGAAAGTCATGAATACGCCAAAGATCTTCGGGCCTAAGTGCATGAAATGCATCGTGGAGAATCAGGGCCTTCTAAGCCAAAGGGCATTATTCGAAGGAGGGTACGAGACGTTTTCAGAACAAAATGACTTTTATGGAATTTTGATGGTTTTTCCTTGACTACAAATTATTTTTGCCAAAAATGTTCGAGATTTTTGGTAGCGAAATGCCCTTTAAGCCAAGGTGAAGGATGCTGCTTCGAAAGTTGTCCTCGCACTTTGATTCATACAATTATTGTCACAAAATCGTCAAAGTTTCCTTTGGCAAGCATGATGTTGGGAGATGCATTCTAAGCCAAAGTAAAGGGCTTGGTCCCAAAAATTTTCCTGGGGGCTTCGCCCCCCAGACCCCCTCACTTTTCTACCCCCACTTAATTTGCCCTTGCCACGCCGCCGCATAATATTCACGAAATTCTCCCAATTGTGCACTTCTGGTATCAGTGTCAAGCAAGGGGCCCGCATCCTGTTGTTGCCCCGGGGCCCGGCCTCGCTCTCGACGGCCCTGATTGCCAGGGTATTTACCAATTCTACAATTACATTTTTTCACCCATCCAGATTCTATCTTTGTTTTAAACCCTTTAGATTCACCTAAAAGGCATTTCAGAACATTTCCTGCAGTCAATATGTTAAAAATCTTTGATTATAGGACCCCATAGACCCTGAAGCCCAGGGGCAGATTGTCCCCTCTCCCCTCTCGGTGGCCCTGTCAAAAAGAACTGCTTTTTTACTTAAAACAGGATGGGGAGGGTTTCCACAGATGTTTTATTTCCACTTTGAAGTGTCACTTGAAATTTCCTGGTCCGAAGGTTCTTATTTGTTTGGTCATCTAAGGGTTCATGAATTACTTACATAGTTTCCTGTACCAAGATATGCGTCCATTCATTCATTAGAGTCCATTATTGTGAGGTTTCAGGGTATCATTTTCTCACAAAGTGTTAGTAGCACGTTGTTCTAGAACCATTTGCCACCAAGGGGATATATTCATAGGAAAGTGTTATTTCAATGTTAATGGCTTAACTTCATATGTTTCGAAACAGAGTAGCAATGGCAAGGCAAGACTATATTTTGGAGGAAAATATGCAACCAGATAGAAATGTTACTGGGCATAGCCTGCTTCGTCAAAATGAATGTCAATGAATTACAACGACTTCAGGAAGGGGTAATAGCATGTGTAGGACAGGAATTGTTGGAATGACATCCTAGAATGAAATTAAGGTGCAATTTGCCTCTCATTTACGCAGATTGGTGGTGCGAAAAATATGGAAGATGGGGAGAAAGTAACAAGAAAGCTTATTCACAAGAGGCTTTGTCAACGTTTGGATCTCTATTCAATAACTAAATGAGGAAATGAGAAGCATAGCAATAGAGAAATTAGGATCTGTGATTTTAGAAAGTAAAAAGAGTTGATATTTACAGGCAAACTAAGGTAATTTCTTGATGCAAAAAGTAGCATTCTTATATGGTTCAATAGATTGCTGCAAGTGTTAGGAGACGCAGGAGACGCCACTAAATTCATGGAATAGTAAAAGCGACCAAGAGAAGACGATGCTGTGAAGTACATGGAAGTAAAGGGAGAAAGACGTCAGAAAAAAGCTAAATTACAGTTTCTATCAAATGAAAGCAGCAATGCAACCTGTATGCAATTTAAATGGATCATGTGCTGGAATGGTTCGCATAATTGAAAGCATCAAGCATGAAAGATCCACTTGCCTTTTATAACGGAGTAGCAATCAAAGACAAAATACAAGTCCATTAATCGGATTTATGCGAGCAACTATATTTGAAATTATAAAAGGGGTTGTCGAGCAGTAGAGGGAGAAGCAGGAATCGGGAATAGTATGAAGCTATCTCGGAAAAAGACCTGTCCAAACGACAGTGGCGGAGCCAGACGAAAAATTGTGAGGGGGTAAAAGTCCAAAACCTTCCGACTGGGGGGGGTACTAGGGTATACTCAGACATTTTTATTGCATTATTCAACTGCAATTTTACTCACTTTTTCAAAAGTGGGGGTGTACTTACCCCCTCATACCATCCGCTGGCTTTTCCATTGCCAAACGGTGGCTATGATTAAAAGACAATGGAAGTTGTAGCAGAACGGTGCTCCAATTGAGCACAGTCAGAGCCATGGTTTAGATACCTGAAACTGAGTGAAGAGAGTCATTTCAAAACTATTATAAGAGGAGTAGAGAAGGAAATGGAAATGATTCAATTCACAGTGAGTGCAGGATGAGAAGAAAATTAAAAACGTTGCGATAGTTAAGTTTCTGAGGTAGATAACACTTAGAATTCTGCTTTCAAGGGACCGCTTTCTGAGTTAGAGGACCCAAAAGGAGAAAATAGGGGTTCCTGGAAGTGGCATAGCAGAATATCTACAGAAAAAAATTTACACGACTTTAGTGATTGTAGCACATTTTGCACGCGAAATGTTGCCATTTGAAGGTCAGCCTAAGTATGAAATATGAGAAAGTACTAATAAACTGAAGGAAAAGAACAAAAAAAATTGGCATAAAAGATTTCTGTTGACTTTGAAATGTAGCAAGCACAACGGGAAGAGGCATGTAAATAGGGAAATGTTACAAAGACTGCAATGGATCTTTACTTAGTATATGCTTTGAAGTATTAGATCCTACTTGAGTTTTCCCTTAAGACTTTTCACCCATGGATTGTAGTGAATTCTATACAAAGATCCGAAAAGTTCTCGAAACCTTTACTTGGTGAGCGGATGAATTTGACAAGCCAAAAAACTTGGTTGATGCATAACTATAAATACCTTTGAATAAGAAAGTATCAACCTTTCCCTTTCCTGTTAACCCTATAGTGGTTGGGCTATTTGATAGTACTATTTTGGTTGGGGGGGGGCAAAAAAGCCCCCCCTACCTAACTCTTTACTGGTAATAGGTAGAGCGACCAAATTTGGTGTGCTAAAAGCCTCAGGCATGTACTTTCTGTAAATATAAAAATTAACTTAAAAATAGCCACCATTTTTGCATTTTCCTTTGTGTGGTCAAGAAAAGCGGCAAAATTGGCCAAAATCAGGAAAATCGAGATAAAATTAAATTTGGAGCATATTTTCCATCCAAACATGGTATTTATGATAGAATGCATCAAATAACACAACATTAAAAAAGAAATTTGCAAAATATTCCACTTCTGCTCCTTTTTTCGCGATAATTGAGATTTGAGAATTTGCGATTTTTCCTGGGTCAGTCCCAGAAAATTGTCTCCCGCCCCCTCATTTTTCAAAATATTTCAATGAAACTTTTTGAGAAGTTGCACAATGAGTAGTTGCAAAAAGTCAAGAAGTTTCATGGCTATAAAATTCTTCCTCGCAGAGTTATTTAAAAAAATCTACTAGGGGGGGGGGCAAATTTGCCCCCCCCAACCAAAATAGGGTTAAAATTATTTCTACGTTATAGTGATATCCTTTAGAACACTGTTTTGTCAAGAACAGTGCATTACAGAAATAAAGAAACAAAAGCACATAACATAATGTCAAGACCCCATTATATGTCCTCCCCCTCTCTTTCATCTCTAAGGCTACAGAACGAAGCTTGAAATGCAGCGGCATTTCTATAGGAGGACCTCATCCATTGAGTCATTGTTGGGGAGACAAAGTGCTGACCCTTTTGTTTTGTCACATTGTGTTTCAGCTTCATTGATAGCGAATCAATGCTGGGGATCACACTATCATGGGTATCGGTACTATTGTTTCTTGCTTTTATTCTTAACGGTCAAGCTAATTGCATAATACGTCATTGAAGTAAATCGTTAGTGCGCATGCGATCTGGAGCCCTTTTTGGGGGATTCATCGAGGCTGACAACTTAGCCTGTTCATATCCCCAACAAGTCAGTTGTCAATGGTGAGAATAATAGTATTTGCTTCCTTTACTGTACCGTATAGCCTCCGCAAATAAAAACACTAATCGAGCTTGGTATGATCATATGAACATCATGATTGACATTATTGTAGTTCAATAAATGTTACCCTGGGTACCAGACTCTATCTCTTAGGGAATCTGGTACCCAATTTACAAACATGGGAAACATTTAGGGCGATGGTTGATAGCCTTTTGTGTTTCATATGAGTTAAAGGAGTAAATAGAATGGGTATATCTACAATTTTGCCTTGAAAGGAAGGGGTTTATTAGGCAAGGGACGTTATAGCGCGGGACTGAACAGAGTTGCTCTTTCCTTTCGTAATCGTAATGAAAGCAAAGTACGACGGCGGGCCTGCGCGGCGCCGCAGGCGACGCGCGGCAAGCCTAGTCTATATTAATATTTTATGAAGCAAATTTTGTTGCACGTAAAACTCGAACACAGTTGAACCAATCCCCGCCAAACTTTCCAGATGTCTTCGTCTTCACTGTACCTAACGCAATAGAGATTTTGTTTTTTTCAAATTCACCCTAAATGCGGGGTAATGGGGCAAAGCGGCAAAGTCAAAGGATCGAGGGACTCCCCTTACGAAATGGAGGCTACAGAAAGCGAGGAAAGCGAGGAACGGGATAAAACAGGTTGGCCTTGGTGAAGTCCAACTATAAAGGTCTGTTTTTTATTTCAAAAGAAGAGGGAAGAGTTCTCATTGATCTCCTTAAGTCTCAATTGTATTTTGAGTGGGCACTGAATGTTTCGGGGTAAATTCCTTAGAAATATTTTTCAAAGTTAACAAAAAGGCCTAGGCCTATGGGCTACAAGAATTTCTTTGTAAGAAAATGAGATTTTCAGCCTGCACTGAAAGTTTCTTTAACTGATCAGATTTCCAAGGTCCACGACAGTTCTGATGGACTGACGGGGCTACTGTGCCTAGGTAGGTTACTGAAATGGAAGCAGGCTTCACAGCTACACCAGAAAGACGGGCTGGCAACTGCCAGGTGATACTCTCAACATATATTAAGTCCTGAAGTAAGCCCCCTTTGGGCATATTTTGCAAAAAACATTTGGGGTGGGGTTATTCGAGGGAGAGGGGCTTATCTAGCAGCAACCAAAAATCTTACCAGCACTACACGTGTCTCTTTGATGAGAAACTAACAATCTGGGCCAGTACTGAAAGTTCCTTAAATTATCAGATTCTTAATGCTCGAAGTTTCTTATGAGTTTCTTATATGTTTCATAGCAGTCTTCGTATTCACTTCCTGTTCTCTCATGAACATTTAAAAACAATGTTTTTTGAAGCTTTTCCAGTGTTTAGATATTTTAATCAAGTACCTACTGAGGAATATTAGACAGGAAACAAGCGAAAGTAAATTAAACGGTGTTAAGGATTCTTGAGTTATATTTTCCCAGACTGGAGTTTCTCCATTTTTATGTTCTCAGAATTGAGTTTCTTACAAGCAGTTTCTTATAAAACTAGAAATAACGATTGTCAGTGAGTGCTGCGCAGCGTATTGGTTGCACAGGTCCATTCCCTGGTTCCGCAGTTTACACTCACTGAATTGTGATGCATGACAAATCGGTATGTTGGCTTTGGGTCAATGAACAACAGGAGAACAAATATGCGACGTTAATGTTCTTTTGTTGCCAATACAAGTGAATTCCAGCCATTCCGATGCCATTTCAAAAGCCGCTGACGGAATGCCCTTTGCAAATTTGTTGAAAACAGACCTGCAAGCATGGACAATCGATCGCCCACCGAAGCCACTGCGCAGGAACAGATGGCTGCTTCGCAGCAAAAATCTATGCACTCTTTCCTTTACTCGAGGCGGGTCAGTATGCGCAAACAGCAGATTTCATGGGGTTTGTTGTTTTTGAGGCAATACCCAAGACTGAGTAAGTCGAAAAAGCAAGAAGAAAGTCAGCTAAAGAAGAGAATCAAATGTATTCATGAAAATAAAAAACAATTTTAACAGACAGCAGCGTTCCCCACGGGGGCTTTCTGGCTAGGAGCATATTTAAAAAAAAAATACCTTCGGGTGTGGGGGTCTCATTCAAGGGGCGCCTTTTTGAAGGTGGGGGCTTATTCAAGGACTTACGGTAGGATTTGCATTACAAAACGTTTCCCATGTTCACCCTGGGAATCCCTTGTAGGCTCCCTCATAATAACATTCTTTTCGTGTTGCAGTTGTAATCACAGACAGCCTCATGTTTCCGTAGTAGACACAGTAACTAAAGTTAGAGTTGCGAAGCCTTGATCTCTGCGGGACTTGGTCATTATATTAGTAAATGTGCTCCATTGTAAATTTTAAGAATACAGTCGGGATATTTCACGGGAAAGGTATATAGCCAAGAGTCTCCTTGCTTAGATAAAGTGATTCCGGCTGAAAATGCCAACAGGCAGCAAATCCCTCCCCAAACAATTACTCTGTACGATGGCTGCGTCACACAGTTGAATCAGGAGTTGACCAGGGTGAAATCCCACTCTTAAAGCAGTGTCGCCGAGAGGCTTTTGAGGCCTGGGAACAAAAATGCGGACTGAGGCCCCTACAAGGGAAGCCAGCATAAAATGTTTTAATCGCTTTAAAGTTGGTGTGACAAACTAACTAATACCACCTATTTACAATGTAATCTACAAGGATGTCTAAATAATGATATTACAAGCTATATGACGTAATGGCCAGGGTATTTACCAATTCTACAATTACATTTTTCGCCCATCCAGGTTCTATCTTTGTTTTAAGGGGGAGCTATACGTAACCATTTGTGCTTTTTTGAAATTTTCTACCAATTTTTGTTTGTAGAATTTTTCAATAGATTGAAGCCTTGACTATGCATCCAAACAATCCCTGTAGCCATATTTTTCGTAAAACTCTGTAAAAAGGTACTTTTTCAGGGAGTGGTCTGAAAAATTGATTGTTTGTTGCCATGGCAACCGAATTTAAAGTCTTTTGAAATACCCCCTTTTCACACCCCAAGTGTCCAAAAACTGGCCCTTACGTCATTCCACATATAGAGATTTCGTTTTTTCAAATTCACCCTAAAAGCGGGGTAATGGGGCAAAGCGGCAAAGTCAAAGGATCGATGGACTCCCCTTACGAAATGGAGGCTACAGAAAGCGAGGAAAGCGAGGAACGAGACACAACAGGACTCGCTGGAATTAGTGGAAATAGTTGATAACTTGAACACTGCTGACCTAATCCTCACGAAAATTAGATACTTCACTATATACCCTATTTCTTATAGTTTCCCCATAAGGAGGGGGAAAGGGCCAGATAAGACCTTAGGTGCCTGAACGATAGGGGATTTCCACTGGAAAGAGAGAGAAAACACAAAACACAAAACTTTATATTGTTCTTTGCTTTGTTCTTTAATCTGAAAAACTTTGCGGTGAATGGCCAGGAAACTGACTCATTCATTGCAAAGAATCAACGATCTATTTCGTCACAAAGTCAGCGCTCAACACAACAGATTTCTTTGTTAATCTGTGTATTTGAAAACAAAGGAGGGCTAACCCTCTTGACTTCCTACGGCCTCAGAAAGTCAAGGATTACCAGCCATTGAAATTTCCTATTCTTTGTATTGTCCAAATCACGCAATCAAGTGCGTGACAGACTGCCTTTAACTTTTACAGCACAAAGTTCCTTATTTCTTTGGTCATTTGAATTGATCAATTTCTTATTGAGTTCCCTTTACAAAGATACGTTCATTTATTCAGTTGAATAAGGCTTTGGCCGGGGTGAAATCCCACCATAAAGGTCTGTTTTTTATTTCAAAAGAAGGGAAAGAGTTCCCATTGATCTCCTATTTCCACAATTAAGTCTCAATTGTATCTTGAGTGGGCACTGAATATTTCGGGGGTAAATTCCTTAGAAATATTTTTCAAACTTAACAAAAAGGCCTAGGCTTATGGACTACAAGAATTTCTTTCTAGGAAAATGAGACTTTCAGCCTGCACTGAAAGTTTATTTAACTTATCAGATTTCTAAGGTATATTTGTATGAAATCCTAGCTCATTAGCTCGGCCTTCCATGACTGTTCTGATGGACTGACGGTGCTACTGTGCCTAGATAGGTTACTGAAAATGGAAATAGGCTTCACAGCTACACCAGAAAGACGGGTTGGCAACTGCAAGGTGATACTCTCTACATACATTAAGTCCTGAAGTAAGCCTCCTTTGGGCCTATTTTGCAAAAAAAGTTTGGGGTGAGGGCTTATTCGAGGGAGAGGGGCTTATCTAGCAGCAACCAAAAATATTACCAGCACTACACGTATCTTCTTTATGAGAAACTGAGAATCTGGGCCAGTACTGAAAGTTGCTTAAAATTATCAGATTTTTAGTACTCGAAGTTTCTTACGAGTTTCTTAAATGCTTCATAGCAGTCTTCATGTTCACTTCCTCTTCCCTCATGAACATTTCAAAACAACGTTTTTTGAAGCTTTTCCAGTGTTTAGATACTACAGTGTAAGTGTAATCAAGTACCTTCTGAGGAATATTAGACAGGAAACAAGCGAAAGTAAAGTAAACGGTGTTAAGGATTCTTGAGTTATATTTTCCCTGACTGGAGCTTCTCCATTTTTGGTGATCTGAGAATTGAGTTTCTTACATGTATTCTTTTCCTTAATCGAGGCGGGTCAGTATGCGCAAACAGCAGATATAATGGCATTTATTGCTTTTGAGGCAATACCCAAGCCTGAGTAAGTTGAAAAAAGAAAGTCAGCTAAAGAAGAGAATCAAAGTATTCACTAAAATAAGAAACAATTTTAACAGATAGCAGCGTTCCCCACGGGGGCTTTCTGGCTGCTGGCTGGGGGCATATTTAAATAGGGTTTGCATTACAAAACTTTTCGCATCTTCACCCTGGGAATCCCTGTGTAGGCTCGCTCATGATAACTTTCTTTTCGTGTTGCAATTGTAATCACAGACAGCCTCATGTTTCCGTACTAGACAAATTAACTAAAGTTATAGTTGCGGAGCCTTGATCTCCACGGCAATTGGTCATTATATCTATATCAATGTACTCTGATGTAAATTTAAAGAATACAGTCGGGATATTTCACACGAAAGGTATGTGGCCCAGAGTCTCTTTGCTCAGATGAAATGATTCCGGCTAAAAATGCCAACAGGCAGCAAATCCCTCCCCAAACAATTACTCGGTACGATTGCTGCATCACACAGTTGAATAAGGATTTGACCAGGGGGAAATCCCACTCAGAAAGCAGGGTCACCAAGAGGCTTTTGAGGCCTGCGAACAAAAATGCGGACTGAGGCCCCTATAAGGCAAGCGAGCAGAAATTGTATTAATCGTCAATCAAATCACATTAAATCAAATCATAATCATGCTTTAAAGTTGGTGTGACAAACTAATTAATACCAACTATTTACAATGTAATCTGCAAGGATGTCTAAAAATGATATTACAAGCTACATAACATCAAGGCCAGGCTATTTACAAATTCTACAATTACATTTTTCACCCATCGAGGTTCTATCTTTGTTTAAAACCCTTACATTCGCCTAAAAGGCATTTCAGAACATTTCCTGAAGTCAATATGTTAAAAATCTTTGATTATGAGGGCCCCTAGACCCTGAGGCCCAGGGGCAAATTGTCCCCTCTTCTCGGTGGCCCTGTCAAAAAGAACTGCTTTTTTATTTAAAACAAGATGGGGAGGGTTTCCATAGATTTCTTATTTCCACTTTGAAGTGTCAATTGAAACTTTCCGGTCCGCATTTTCTTATTTGTTTGGTCATCTAAGGGTTCATGAATTTCTTATGTAGTTTCTTAGACTAAGATATGTGTCCAGTCATTCAATAGAGTCGATTATTGTCAGGTTTCAGGGTATCTTTTTCTAAAAAAGTTTTAGTAGCACGTTGTTCTAGAACCATTTGTCACCAAGGGGATATATTCATAGGAAAGTGTTCTTTCAATGGTAATCGTTTAATTTCATATGTTTCGAGGAAATTTTTCCCGAATCTTTACAGAGTAGCAATGGCAAGACTATATTTTGGAGGAAAATCTGCAACTGGATAGAAAGGTTAGTGGGCAGAGCCTGCTTCGTCAAAATGAATGTCAATGAATTACAACGACTTCAGGAAAGGGTAATAGCATGTGTAGGACAGGAATTGTCGCAATGACATCCTAGAATGAAATTAAAGTGAACTTTGCCTCTGATTTACGCAGGTTGGCGGTGCGAAAAATATGGAAGACTGGGGAGAAAGTTACAAGAAAGCGTCTTCAGAAGAGGCTTTGTTAATGTTTGGATCTCTATTCAATAAATAAACGAGGAAACGAGAAGCATAGCAACAGAGAGATTAGTGTCTGTGATTTAGAAAGTAAAAAGAGTAGATATTTACCGGCAAACTTAGGTGATCTCTTGATGTATATATAGTAGCATTCTTATATGCCTCAATAGATTGCTGCAAGTGCTAGGATACGCAGCAGACGCCACTAAATTCATGGAGTGGTAAAAGTGGCAAAGAGAAGAAAAAAGCTGTAAAGTACATGGAAGTAAAGGAAGAAATACGTCAGAAAAAGCTAAATTACCGCTAATATCAAATGAAAGCAGCGATGCGACCTACATGCAATTTAAATGGATCATATGCTGCAATGGTTTGCATAATTGAAAGCATCAAGCATGAAAAATCCACTTGCCTTTTATAACGGAGTCGCAATCAATGACTATATACAAGTCAATTAATCAGAGTTATGCGACCAACTATATTTGAAATTATAAAAGGGGTTGTCGAGCAATAGAGGGAGGAGCTAGAATCGGGAATAGTATGAAGTTATCTCGGAATAAGAACTGTCCAAACGGCAGTGGCGGAGCCAGACAAAAAATTGTGAGGGGTTAAAAGTCCAAAATTTTCCGACTGGGGGGTAAAAGGGTATACCCAGACATTTTTATTGCATTCTTCAATTACAATTTTACTCACTCTTTCAAAAGTGGGGGTCTATTTACCACCTCCTACCCTCCCCTGGCTTTTCCACTGCCAAACGGTGGCTATGATTAAAATGAAATGGAAGATGCAGCAGAACTGTGCTCCAATTGAGCACAGTCAGAGCCATGGCTTAGATACCTGAAACTGAGTGAAGAGAGTCATTTCAAAACTATTATAAGAGGAGTACAGAAGAAAATGGAAATGATTCAATTCACAGTGAGTGCAGGATGAGAAGAATATTAAAAACGTTGCGATAGCTAAGTTTCTGAGGTAGATCACACTTAGAACTCTGCTTTCAAGGAAATGCTTTCTGAGTTAGAGGAAGCACAAGGAAAACAAAGGGGTTCATGAAAGTGGTATAGTAGAATATCTACAGAAAAAAATTCACACGACTATAGTGATTGTAGCACATTTTGCACACGAAATGTTGCAATTTGAAGGACAGCTTAAGTACGAAATATGAGAAAGTACTAATAGAATGAAGGAAAACAACAAAAAAATTGGCATAAAAGATTTATGTTGAGTTTGGAAATGTAGCAAGCAGAACAGGAAGAGGCAGAATGAAAGGGAAATGTTTACAAAGACAGCAATGAATCTTTACTCAGTATATACTTCGAAGTATTAGATAATACTTGAGTTTCCCTAAAGACTTTTCACCCATGGATTGTAGTGAATTCTAGACAACGATCCGAAAAGTTTTCGAAACCTATACTTGGTGAGCGGATGAATTTGACAAGCCAAAAAACTTGGTTGATGCATAACTATAAATACCTTTGAATAAGAAAGTATCAGCCTTTCCCTTTCCTGCTAAAAGTAATTCTACATTGTAGTGGAATCCTTTAAGACTCTGTTTCGTCAAGAACAGTGTTTTACAGAAACAAAAAAACAAAAGTATATAATATAATGTCAAGACCCCATTAAGTCCTCTTCCCCAGGAGGCATATTTCACCTCTAAGTCTACAGAACGAAGCTTGAAATGCAGCGGCATTTCTATAGGAAGACCTCATCCATTGAGTCATTTGTCAATGCTAAGAATGATAGCATTTCCTCTTTTACTGTACATTATAGCCTCCGGAATTAAAAACACTCATTGAGCGTGGTATGACTATATGCACATCAAGACTGACATTATTGTAGTTCAATAAATGTTACCTTGGGTACCAGACTCTATCTCTTAAGGAGTCTGGTACCCAAGTTACAAACATGGGAAACATTTAGGGCGATGGTTGAGAGCCTTTTGTGTTTCATATGAGTTGAAGGAGTAAATAGAATGGGCATATCTATAATTTTGCCTTGAAAGGGAGGGGTTTATTAGGCAAGGGACGTTATAGCGCGGGACTGAACAGAGTTTCTCTTTCCTTTTGTAATCGTAATGAATGCAAAGTACGACGGCGGGCCAGCGCGGCGCCGCAGGCGACGCGCGGCAAGCCTAGTATTCCATACAGTTTACGAAGTGAAAATCATTTGCGGTTGCCAAAAGTTAAGACAACAACGCACGGAATAGAGAATATTCAGTACAGAGGTTGCCATTTGTGGTCCTCATTACCGAGGGAAATTAAAGATTCCAACACACTCGCTGAATTCAAACGAAAAATAAAATCATGGGATAGAAATAATTGCATCTGCAGATTGTGCAAAGTTTTTATCAAAGATTTAGGGTTTTTGTAGGCTTGTTTTGGACATTGTAAAGTAGGTTTTAAACTATTTTGTTGGCTTTAATTAGCTTATTAGCTATGTATATATATATTTTTTTTCTTGCCAACGTAAAATAAATTGTTAATAATAATAATAATAATAATAATTAATGTGAATCTAAGTTGAAGATTGATAAGTTTAGCTAACTACTCGGAGAGTAATGATATCTTATCACTTCGTTCCTATCTCCAATCAAAAGGGAGTACTTTTTTGAGACATCCGGTATATATTTTGCCTTCTTCGCAAAATGTTGTTATGTTGTTCTTCTTCGTTTCACGGTGTTTTTACCTACAAATTCATTCGTTATCCGTCATCGCAAGCATCTGCGGATCCAACGAGCGACGTTTGTATCGTGGCCTATTCTTTTTCGATTTACTTTTTTATGCCGTACCAAACTGCTTTCCTATCGCATTCAAACGTAAATGATTTGTGCCATTCAGGGCATACTTTGCACTTTGCATAAAGAGCTCGTAATAGAAATATTACTTTGAAAGAAAAGTCTGACTAATTCAAGCCAAATGTCTTGACTAATGACTAACTGGGACGTTTTTTGCTTGACTGGTGACTAGCAGTACCCCTCCCCCTTTCTACACCCTCCTGACTGTATCCGTAGCATTTCGCCTGTGCTTAGTCTTAATTCGTTTGGTCATCTTTTACGAAAAATTTGGGAAATATGACGACAATTCGGAATAGTATGGTATAGCAAAGCAAAACGCAAATAACTTGACCAGATCATCTACTTTTTTCATTCAAATGCTAATTGTACCTAGAATGTACGTTCTAGGATTTTGCTATTCAAATGCTCTTTTGTACCAACGATGTACAAAAGAGATCGGCACCAGAAATTGCAAAAGAAAGTTGCGATCTTTGGTCGAATCAGTCGCATAAACAAAGCAACCAAACAGAATACCAAAACGTCTGTAGCTACTTTACTTGAGATGCCTGGAGAACGGGGTTGCTAATAGAAGATAGTCATCGCCGTGCAAAGCTCAACTTTTTCTGGGGGCAAAGAAAGAAATTTCCATAAAATGACAAAGCTCGTTGCAATAGACCACTTTCACAATGACGCCAGTTCTCTTAAAATCCTTCCAGGATATCACTTGCCTCGAGTTGATGTGGATCTACTTCTCAAAAGCGTGCATTGCTCTCAGCAACGCATGAAGTTGTTTTGTACGTGTAGTAGCAACGTAATGGTATGATGTAGACTCCTAGACTTAGGACGATGAATCTCTTGATTCCCTGTGCTCTTTGATTTTATGATGGCACCTCAGTCAACAGATAATCTCAATATTACTCTGAAAAACCTGGCTCTATTTAGGCCCAAACTTCGCAATTCCTAAAGTACCAGTCAGATTGCGAGACTCGTGAATTACTATTGTTTCCGTGTGATTGTGATAGAATTTCCTATTCGATTGAAGAATTGAAAACACTCCCACAGGATTGAGATTAGAAGCCGCTATTCCATCATAAGTCCATCATCATCATTGAAGAAAATAGGGCCAAGTTTCTCACTGTTTCATTATGAGTCCCTCTTGAGCAAGATTTACCGCAGGGATACAAGGGAATCATCGTCATAAGTCTAGTGGATTCATTGCTGCGTAGGGAATCACATTTTTTGCTTCGACTTCAATTCAATAATGAAACAGGTCTATCTTACTCTATCATATCACACCTGAGAAGTTTGAGGGGGCATCTGTTCCTGCTATCGCCGGTCTAGGCACGGCCTTCAAGACTTGAGTACCTATCAAAGGAGGCAAATCTAAACAAATTTCGTAGGTATTCATTCATCGCAATTTGGAAAGTGCTCAATAGGTATATGAACAAAATAGAAGGTATGTGAAAATGATTTTCAGTTCTTGAACCATATGTGGAAGATATATGTTTTATCTATCCTACCTCTTCTGAATCTTATTATTTTCACTTCATAGCCTTCTTTCACAAGCCACATTAGTGATTTATCCAACTTGGCTTAATGTCGGTTATTTCGATACAACAATCGTCCCTTGATGGGACGACAGTATGAATCCTATATTGCCTGCAGCCCCTATTCGTTTTCTCACTGATGTTTCTATGGACAGAAATCGCCTGAATAACAAGTGCGTGATATTTCTGCTTGGTTCATTAATTGCACACACCTTGACTGGACGTATCCCTTTGCTCTGTTGGCAGGGGTTCCCAGCATGAAATATGACACAGAAATAGTGATTGCAACCTCCTGAATTATTAAATAGGATCGCTGATCTTAGATATTCGAAAAACAAGATTCGAAAATATTTCTTCGAATGTTAACAAGGATTTCTAGGCTGAAATATCACGCAGAAATAGTAATCGAGGACTGAAATATTTCCTGATGCAGTGAATGCCTAATGTAAATAAGGTGTGCCCACGGGGGGGGGGGGTTCTTTCATAGTAAAGGTACCTGGGGATGTGCCACCCACAAGGGTATACTTTTTTGGACCTCTAGTCTAGCCAAGGGTATATTTTTTGGCTATTTTAGTCGAGTTAGGTCTAGGCAAGGGTATGCTTTTTGGCAATTTTGGTCAAAGAACTGTGAAAGCTCGGTAATTTCTGTGAGAAAACCAAATTAAAAAAAAATTCTGTCCCGAGAATGCGAAAATTTGGTAAGTTTTGTCTTGAAAACGCCAATTCAGGGCACTTTTAATGGAGAAATTAGTCTAGCCAAGGGTATCATTTGCACAAGAATTGGTCAAGCCGACGGTCACATTTTGAAATTGTGAGTGGCACACCCCTACCCAAAATTTAGCTGAGAACCCCCCCCCCCCCGTGGGTGTACCATATTTTTGAACATCTCCCTGAATCATAAGCAAGGCTTCTGATTGCTTGATTTAGAATTTTATTTCAAACTGTGATTCTAAATATTTTATTATTTCTTTTTGTCATGGTTTCACAGCATGAAGCTGCAAGGATTCGCTGCAAGACCTGTGAATTCTTTGTTGGTGGCTTGTTTGAACGCGTCCTGCAGAGTTGAGCTGTATGCACCCATGAGTACGTCATTCTAAATTTCAAATGAAACTGCTGCTCGCAAAAGAAAGACGGTTGACTTGCACTTGTTTAGCAACTGCAGAACTTTTATGTCTAATCTTTTATGCATAGTTAACTAATAATTAACTAATAAAAAGATGCAGTTGGTTGAGTCAAGAAGCAAAAGATTGCTGATGCTGAGGTATCTCTTGAATAGCATTATTTTTGTTACTTAAAATTCTTGTATGCTACGCTGCATTTTCACAAGGTGCAAATTGTTGCAAAGGCAACCTTTAAATAACTTGGAAATAAGATATCACGTTCTATTTCCTATTAGGTCAGTCTTTTTGGTTTCCATCCAGTTTTTTATCAATGAACCACTTTCACAATGGCGTCAATTTTTCTGAAATACTTCCATGAACATCACTTGCCTCGATATCATATGGATCTAAATCTCAAAAGCGTGCATTGCTCTTAGCAACGCATCAAATAGTTATGTACGTGTCTTTGCAACATAATGATATGATGTAGATTTCTTGCTGTACAGGGAATCACAACTCTTACCTCTAATTGAATTTAATTATGAAACTGGTCTATTAAACAATTGATTTCGTCCATAAGTTGTCGAGTCAGAATGATCTAAACTTACAAAGTTAGAATAAACTAAGAAAAGTAAAATCTAACAAAAATTTAATATTTTGAAATAGTTAAACAAAGCAAATGAGACGGGAACAAAGAACAGGAAATGAAACTGACAGTTGTAAATTCCTTTCAAATCGAATTTTAAGTGTTTCCGATGATGTTACGGGTGTATCTTTCTAGCTTAAATGTAACTTATTGCAGCACTTAGCACCACGGAAAGATGTTTATTCCTATTCCTTCCAGGTAATCATTCCTGCAACATCGGATTCAGTAGTTGTATCATGAGAACTGATACCGTTTCTATTGATTTAGGTTTTTGTACTTTCTCTTTTAAAATAATTCTGCTTTCCGCTTTAAGGAACGCCGCTAAGACATCCTTCTCTCCATGAAGTTGCTGTTTACTTTGAAAGTTATCATCAGTCCATAAAAATTCTGTCATAAGTAAACTATTAGCAAGGAAATTTGTGAAATAGAGAGGCGTCGCCCTAAATGGTCACCCTACGTTTTCATCATGCTTTGACCGCGCTGCAAAAACTTCGTGTCAGAAGGAGTTTTGGGTCTAAATTTTTTTCGAAAGAGCGCGAATATTATTTGCTGACGCCATCTAAGAAATTCTCTCTTGTTTTGTTTTGGTTTTAAACTGCATAACTTTGCTGCGAAGAATGTTTTGAAAATACATACTTGAAATGGATGCAGGTGAGTGTATTTTGTTTCCTTTCTGTTTTCCAAGCTCCAGATTTATTCTCTTCATGTTGCTTCGGAATTTGAAGTAAAGCACAACTACTGTTTATTTATGGGAAACTCCAACCCTCAAAATGTAACTTTCAAAGAAAAATAAAAAAATTTGCAACTGGTAAAGGAACCGGGGGTTTTCTTTCAGTAGTAGTCTGATTGGCCTACCTTCACCCCTATTGGTCAGCCTTGGGATCCTGAACTCTCTTATTGGCTGCACTGTCAACCAGACTTGTCAGAAGTCACGAGGTCAATAGCACAGTTTGACGAGTTAGGGGGCTCAATAAAGAAGTGTACAAACAAAGTGACTGTTTCTATTTTAAGTGAGATACATGGATTTTTGAAACAATTTCCTAAATGATTGTGAGCAAAGCTTTTAGAGAAACCTAAGGTATCGGGCTGGTAGCAAGTTTCTTAGATCACAGGAAAATTTTTCCACCAAAAAAAGTACATAAGGGTATTTGGTAACGAATCATAATTTTCAATCACTCAAATCTTGAATTCGTTGTCAATAACTCAATAACTGCGTTGTTGATATCATTTGTGATTGTATCCTTTTTCATCATTTCATATATCAATATTTATGAATATTTAACTGAAAATTGTTTTGTAATCATTGTAAAAATCCTCACCAACTTAAGATATTTCAAAACATCTCTCAAGACCTTCTTATTGGTCCCCCGGTACTCACAGATCAAAACTCTCACTCAGGATTCCTTGCGATGCGACAAGTTCGACGAGGTAACTGCAAAGGCGGTGTTATGAGTTTGGGGTACGTCCAAATTAGACGCCATGCCAAAGATTAGGCCGGTCAGACCGACTTGTGTTTGAGACGAAAATTTCCTAAGACGAAGAAGAGGACGGTCGTTGCATTCAAAGTCTGCTTTGAGAAGGAGTATGTGAAGATTTTTATCGTTATTTGCTGTGTCCTAGTGCATCTCCTTCTTTTTAAATCAATTTTATCTCGCAACCGGACCATTTAGGGCGACGCTTCTCCAGTATTTGCAAACCTTCCCTTGTTGTGATTTGAAATTTGATGGCAAGGGTGACAGTTTGATTTTGTGATCTTGTCCATCAAAGTGCTGCCCCGTCGGTTTACAAAAGCATCTATATCAATTGTTCATGATAGAGTAATTTCGCCCCTATCAGACCACCATCGATTCCGTGTTGTGCAACAGCCTTGAATAAAATGTTAAAATTAAAATGGAGCTTGGGCCTAGCTAATCCAAAAAGCGAGCGAAAGTTGTTTGCTGATGTCATCTCTTTGATATTCCTTCATTTTTGCTGCTTTGTTTCGCGCAGAAGACTTGCCATAAAGTTTTGAAGTTGACCTACCTGCAGCGAAGGTGTAAGTAGAATTCACATTTCCTTTGATGTTTCAACACACCATGTCTATTTTGTGTCGTTTCTCGATATCTCTTTCAGTTAACATAGAATAGTCTTCATGAATGTTTCCTCCAACTCTTCTCGTTTCATATCTAAAGAAATTTCGAGAATCGCACACAAATTGCGAGACCTAAGGCTCCTTTTGGAAGGGCACTGCAACTGACATTATGCCGCCCAGGTGTGTCCACCGCGTGAAACCTTTTAGTTTTGTAGACTATTGACACATTGTGTGGTTAGAGTTGACAGAGGTCAAGGATACGAGAGTTAAAAGCGGGAGTGAAATTAATAATCTTTTAGAATTTAGAATTTATTCTTTTAGAATAAATTAGAATTGGTCATGTAACTTTCTTTCTGGGAAAGTAAAAAATACTTTGTTGAACTGTCGACGGCCTTGAAAAGTTTTTGATGTGCTAAATTCATCGTTCTTCTGCGGTGGTCTGATAAGGGCGATACGGCCTAATTTATGCGTTTCAGACCTGTAAGTATTTGTGTGGTTCCAGCATGACAACAAGGAAACGGATGGAACAAATCTCACTTTGAGGTTTGTAGCAAGAGTTGAGAAGCCTATTAAAGGTGAGTTCCCTTCTAGAAGTTCTTTGACCTCTCCGAAAATCTTAGTTTTCTGAAAAATGGTCTGATAAGGGCGATAGTTCTCTATATGAAAACAAACATGGCCCATAGCACATCACAATTAACAACACTAAGGGTGTGTTTGATTAGTGCCAATTCTGAAAACGGTAGACTTGGAAGACTCGGAACTTGTGTTTGATTGATTACCAAATTCCGAAAACGGCAGGTTTGGCAGGTTTGGAAGGCCTGGAGAACCTTCTGCTCCAACAGGCGGAAGGTTTGGCAGACTTTGGAGAGATTCTCGTTTTCATTTGCGAAACTCTCAAAACGAGGCGAATTTGCTCGTGCTGCCATGGTAATTGAGTCAATTCAGTCCTTGTTGCCAAGGACCGGACTCGTCTTCGTGTTTTTCAACTGGAAATCTCGTTTTCGCCTGGATGAATCTGAAACCTGCTGTTTTGAAGAATTTTGTGTTTGATTAGTCACTGTGTTTCCGTCTCTGCGAAGTCTACCGTTTTCAGAATTTGGTAGGTTTGGAATTACCAACAAAACGCGCCCTAAGACTAATTAAGGTATGTTAACCCTATTGTACCCGGGCTCTTTTGGTCAGACCACTGCTCGGGGGAGGGGCAAAAATTGCACCCCCCCCCAATTATCTCCAAAACCATGATTAGTAAAAAGTTGTAACTTCGTACAATAGTAATAACATCTATTCGAGGTCGAAATATAGAATCTGGTGCTAATTGGGCACGTGGTTTGTTGCTAGGTAACCAAACAATAGGATCTTATCGGTATAAGCTTTTTGGCCAACTTTTTTACGAGTACGAGGACGTGCCGCTGTCAGCACTTGTAAATCATCGTGTTGCAATAAATTGAAGAATTTTAGTTTTCCACTTGTTTAATGGCGTCTAAGTTTGTTCCAGAGCCTGAAGAAACGGATCAGCTAATTCTAGACACTATTAGAAAGATACAAAGGTCGAAGAAACGTGCATATTCGGAGTTGGTATTCAAAAAGTTATCGAAGCAATGCGGCCTAGATGAATCACCCGCCATGTTGCAGCTAACATCGATGATGGCTACTGGGAAAATTGAAAATGTCCCAACGAAAGAGGGTCTGGAATCCCTGAGAATCGATGAAGCAAAGGTGAATTTGCATGTTGAAAGTCAGGAGGAAAACGGGAAAGGCAGAATGCTATCAAACGATGAGGACAAAATTATTGAATGCAGGAATGAACTGCAGGCCGTGGCCGAGGCAGAGCAGGAGAAATTGGTTTCTTCTGAGAAAGGCAAGTCGTGTGATAGTGATATGGAGTCAAATAGTGATAATGATAGTGATATGGAATCTGATAGTGATACAGAAAGTATACAGAGTGGAAACGCAGAGTCGGCTTTGTTTTCAGAAAACATGAAGGAACGAGTTGGTATCCTGGAAAGGCAAATTTCAGATATCCTACATCGATTAGACAACCAAGATTCAGAAAAAAAGGATGCAAGGCAAATTATATATAAAGATTTCCAGGAGATGTTAGCTAAAATTTGGTTGCTGGAAAAAGAAAACCGAGCCTTGTCTGACGAAAATCTAGCTTTGAATTTGGAAAATTCTGAAATAAGAGAAATTTTTATGAAAAGTGTTCACGAAAATAATGATAAAAAGAAAGATATAAGTCAACTTAACCAAAAAAATGCAGAGAAAATACCCAAAAAATTGAGCAAGAAAAGGAAACAGGTAGTTTGGAGAGCCCCTGGAAGTTCCCAGGGCAAACGGTGAGACAACAACAACAACAACAGCAACAACAAGTTATTTGCAAAAACAGATTCAGCGTACTCGCAGATCTAGAAAACAAAAGAGAAGAACAGAAAGATCTGCAGGAGACAAAAGAAGATTCAATATGGGGAGTACAATCAGGGCCTCCGACGACTGGGGGGCCGGGGGGTCCATGGCCCCCTCACTTCTTTGCAAAATATGCAACTAAAAATTTGTTAATAATCGTTATGTTCTTTTACACTTGAGCTAATTTCCCTGCATCCCTTCGATTCAACCCCTGTTTTGTTCAAGTGAAATTTCATGTTCGAAACTAACCAACTTCATCATTGTCCACAATCATGGACGATTTTCAGTTATATAAAAATCTACACATTTCAAATCACTATGAATATAAGAATGTTCAGGCTATGGAAACTGCACCAGAAAACAGATTTCAATGCAGACTGAAAGACTTCGTGTTTTGTGGGCATAAATTTAGGCAAGTGAGGAGCCAAAGCAGATGCTACTACCACACAATTTGTTTAGTAGAGTATCTTACAAAAATATACTTCACAGTTCTCCCAGTTTTAATTCAAAATGAGGATTCTTGACGATTTAAAGAGCGTTGTCCAAAACATTTTCCACGGGCGACAGCCCCCGGACCCCCACATTAGAATCTTACTCGTGTTCATATCAAAATTTGGCCCCTCCACTTTTTGGGTCTCGTCGGAGGCCCTGTACAAACAAAAGTCCCAAGAGTTTTCGAGCCAAGGATGTCTCAGGCGACTTACAGAAAGATGTCAGACAACGAATATATTTCTGGAAATCGTCTCCCAGCAATTTACAACAACATCGAGACATCAGAACAGTCAGTCGTGCCAAGGGATTTGACAGAAGCATCTAAAAATTCACGATGGAATGTACCAAAAAGAGCCGCCCGAAATTTTCAACCACAACAGGCATCAAAAGTGGCGATAGGAAATCGATATGAAGTATTACGAAATGAAAACGCTGTCAACAATTATCGTGGGAACAAATACAATGAGTTACCAATGCCGCAAACAGAGAAATCAAAAGTGGGAGACAGAGTACCAAGAGAATTCAATTCAGCACCGAAAGGAATCCCAGGAAAATATGGAAAGAGAGCAGAAGAAGAAATGGATGCAATTGATTCTCATGAGGAGCGTTTTGTTGCCACAGGAAAAAACATAATGCCTGGGATTTACGACTATGATGAAGTAGTGAAGATGAGACCAACGCAGGTACGAGCTGGCCCTCCAAGGAATGACGGAACATCGGGAAAGAAAGTGTATGGCAATGCCCAAGAGAGACAAGATCAGAGAGGCAACCAATCACAGAGGAAACCAACCTTAATGATAATTGGTGACTCCATGGTCAAAAAGATACGTAGTCAAGATATAAACAACGAATGTCCTTCATACAAATCTTACGTCAAGACCTTTCCTGGAGCAAGAATTGATGACATTTTTTCTTATGTCGAGCCTACAGTTAATATGAACTCAAGTATGGTTGTTCTGATGTGTGGAACGAACAACCTTCGCGACGAGGAGCCAGACCGAATTGCAAACAAACTCGTAGATCTAGCACTGGCAGTAAATGAAAGAGTTGACAAGGTTGCAGTATCAAGCATAGTTCATAGAGCCGACTCGCACAACCTAGAAGTCAAAAGAAAGGAAGTCAATCGCCTTGTAAGAGAATCTCTCGAAAATCATGGAATAGATTTTATAACTCAAGACAATATTAAAGCGCAACATTTGAACAAATGGGGTCTTCACCTAAATTACAATGGAAACAACTTACTAGCAGGTAATTTTATCGATTTTATAAATTCCACTGTTTGACTAGAAAAATGACAGATAAGTGATGAGGACAATTTAGATTCTTCAACCCAAAATTGTAGACCATCTTACAAACGTAAATTTCAATTATTTACGCTAGATGAAGAAGTAGACCAGATATCAGTACAATCACCTACTTATACAGAAATATCTCCGCAAATGTCTCAAACAATAACATGCCCAGCAGGCCTTAGAAATTCACCAGACTCCTTAGAAAAGAGCTGCAATGATGAATTTTCAAAAACAAATGGGTCTTCGATGATGAGCCCTTGCTCAGATTATCGGTCACATGACCAACACTCTTTATCTTCCTCTACTTCAAATGCTTCCAATGTTCCAAGTGAATCTTCTTTATCTGTATATCTCAGTCAAATCCATGCAAGAAAATATTTCAACATTTCGAGTGATATTGGGGAGATTTTCAAGCTGAGAACAAAATATGAAAGCAATCCTTTAATTGTTTTTTTAAATATAAGTAGTCTTCGAAACAAAATAACTGATTTGAAATTAGTGATGGAAAAATGCTTGCCTGATATATTGGTGATAGAGGAAACAAAGCTAAACTCAGATTTCAAAACTGAGATCTTTCTAGTAAATAACTACCAAAAACCAATTCGTCGTGATAGGAATTAATTTGGTGGGGGCCTGATGCAATTTGTCAAGAAAGGCGTTGTTTGCAATAGAATTTCGTCTTTTGAGAGTCCCAACATCGAGATCATTTGTTCTGATCTGATGGTTTGCAAAAAGAGGTGGGCTATTTTCAGCATTTACCGACCCCCAGATGCTTCCAATCTGGAAATATTTTTTAGAGAACTGTCTTCCTCCTTAAATTCAGTCATGGACAAATATGACAATGTTATGATTATGGGTGACATAAACATTGACACTCATGATATTCAGCATCCCGGATATACTAGGTTAAGCTCTTTCTGCGATGTTTTTGGACTGTCCAATTTGGTAAATGATAAGACATGTTTCACAAAAAATAATAGTACGTCCATAGATGTTATGCTCACGAATAAACCGAGATGTTTTCAAAATACCACCTTTTTTGAAACTGGTTTAAGCGACTTTCATGGGCTTGTCTTAACTTTAATGAAAACACATATTCCCCGTCTCAAATCTAAAATGATTAGTTATCGTAGCTATAAGAAATTCGACCTTGAAAAAGTTTCTTCAAGATGTAACGAATATTGACTTTAAAGCTAATGTAAAGGATGCAGATTTGGCTTACAGGAATCTTTCATCTGCTTTCCGAAAACTCGTAGATAAGCATCCTCCTTTAAAAACTAAAGTTCAAAGGGGAAATACTGCCCCTTTCATGAATCAGTCAATTGCAAAAAGCAATCTACACCAGATCAAGGCTCAAAAAAGGCTAAATAAAAACCCTACCGCAGAAAACAGAACTAAGTTCAAAAAGCAACGAAATAAATGTATCTCCATAAGAAAGAAGGCTATCAAGAGCCACTTTAAAGAAGCAACTAAAAATGGCACAATGTCTAATAAAGAATTTTGGGATCTTGTTAAACCTTTTCTTTCAAATAAAGGGGGACTCACGAGTAGCGATATTTCTCTTGTAAAAAATGAGACCATTGTAACTGATGACAAGGAATTAACAGAGATATTCAATGACCATTATGTAAATATAGTAGAGAAATCCAGTGGTAAGAAGTCTATTAGTCTTGCTAAAGATATTGGATCATCTGATGACCGTCAAATTGTTCGATTGATTCTAGATAAGTATAAAAACCACTCTTGTGTGCTCGCTATCATTCAAAACCCAGAGCAATTACTGACTACCTTCACTTTTCAGCAGGTAGGCAATCAAGAAGTTGCAAAACTATTAAAATCCTTGGACGGCAAGAAATCTACTGGTGAAGATAAAATACCCCCAAAGCTTGTCTCTCTAGCAGCAAATGAAATTACAAACACTCTAACCATGGCAATAAACTGTAGCATTCGTAATTCTCGCTTTCCAAACGATGCAAAAAAAGCGGCAGTTTGCCCTTTAGATAAGGGGGAGCCAGATCGTACAGTAGAAAGGAACTTTCGACTTTCGCCCAGTTAGTGTTCTCAATACCTTTTCGAAGATATACGAAAAAGTCTTAAAGCAGTAACTCACTCAACATTTAGACAAAACGCTTTCTGTTTTTATTGCGGCCTACAGACAAAAATATGGAACCAAGCACGTCCTGATACATTTAATAGAAGATTGGAGATCTAAACTAGATAACGACTATCTCGTAGGTGCGATCATAATGGATCTTTCTAAAGCTTTCGACTGTATCCCACATGACTTGCTTATTGCCAAATTACATGCATATGGATTTGATGAAGATGCACTAGTCCTTATCTATTCTTATCTTAAAAGACGAAAACAATGTGTCCGGATAAATAATACGTATAGTTCCTTTCAAGAGGTTATATCTGGTGCACCCCAGGGCTCTGTATTGGGACCCATCCTTTTCAATTTTTACATAAATGACCTATTTCTTTTCATGAAGCAGGCAACGCTCCATAATTATGCTGATGACAATACACTTGCTTATTTTTCTGAAAGCATGCCGGATCTTGTAAAAACTTTGGAAAAAGAAACAGAAGTGGCTTTATCATGGTTAGAAAACAATGAAATGATTGCCAACCCTGAAAAATTCCATGCTATATTGCTCACGAAAAATCAAACGAATACTAGTGGGGAGCCAATTAACATTAATGGCAAGATGATCAAATCTGATGAGACCGTTAAACTTTTAGGCGTTACGTTAGATTATAGACTTGATTTCGACCCGCAAATTTCAATTCTTTGCAAAAAAGCTGCAACACAATTGAATGTTCTTAAAAGATTAAAAAATTTCATTGGCTTCAAGGAGAAAAAGATTCTCGTTCAGAGCTTTGTATACTCTAATTTTAACTACTGTCCCCTTGTGTGGTATTTTTCATCTGCAAAATCATTGCAGAAAATTGAACAGTTACAAGAACGTGCACTGCGATTTCTCTACAATGATCATACCAGTTCGTATAATGACTTGCTCTTGAAGTCAGATGAAAGCACGATGCTTGTTGCTCGCCAAAGAACTCTTTGCATAGAGATATTGAAAACAGTGAAACATTTAAACCCACCTTTTATGCAGAACATTTTTAAATTACGGTCTTCAAATTATTCATTAAGAAATCCCAATAACTTAGCTCATGTTAGGCCAAACCAAACAACATTTGGGTCCAATAGCCTGACGTCTATTGCGCCACAGATTTGGAACGGATTACCAGACAGAATAAAGTCAGCAGAAAATTTGAAAAGTTTTAAGGATTTGATAAAACAATGGAATGGTCCCAATTGCAAATGTAGTGCCTGCAAATGACTACCAAATTAGTTTTAATTAGTTGTGTATATTTGAAAATTTATTTATTTTGTTTATAACTTTTGTTTTTGTAAATTCGATTTGGATTAGTTGACTTGTATATATTTATATCCTAAGTGTATATATTGTTAGCTACTGTAAATAATCGAATTGAAATAAAATTACACACACACACGTACTGAAGAAGCAACAAGTGCTAATTATTTCAGGGAATAAAGTTTGTATCCTCAATAAATTACTTCAAAGTAAAGGAAATATTACTTCCGACCAATTCATATCAAAATTGCGAAATTCTATCATTCTTCATTAGAAATATGACGTATTTGAATTACGTGATGGGACTTACAATTTGCTGATGTCAGCAAATATAAGTAATGTATATATCAAATGAAAGTACACTTCAAGAGCAATCGTTTGGTGCCAAAACATCTTAATCAAACATAAAACAAAGAAGTTATGATTGTTTTTGTGATTTCTTTTGTGACCACTCTCCAAATATGGATATCTGCTGATCACGTGACTTGAGTTATAACAATTAAGAACCTGACATTTAACTGCCAGTTAAAAACTAGGAAAAGTCAAGGATGTTTCAGCTCTCTTTCTTTGTTCCTCTATGTTTTATAATCAAAAGTTTATATTGGGGGCATCCCCCCCAACGGGTACAATAGGGTTAAAAATACAAAAGTTTACAATGTTTCATTAAAAATCTAAGTTCAACAATGAAATACTGTTCAAATAAATTGGTCCTTCAACGAGATCTAAAAGTATGAACCGTGCTAGCCACTTTAACTGAATAGAGGAGTCCGTTTCAAAGGAAAGGTGCAACATTCACAAAAGCACGATTTTGGTCTGGTCTAATAGTAGATCATCACATGCAGATCTTGTGCAACGAGAAGCCATACGAGATTTCAATATTCTTTAAAATATTTTGGATTTAATGAAATATTTTCCTTCAAACATTTAAAGGTGAACATTAGTATTTTGTATTGTATTTTACTTGTAAATGACAACCAATGAGGTTGCTTCAAAACCGCTTTGCTCTAAACAAAGGAAGTTTCAGGTCAGTTTCGTTTCTTAGTGTCCTTACTGCAAGTTCACACTGGATGCAGAGCGGTCATATAATCCAGACAAAGTTGATTCACAGTTTGTAAACAGTAGCTGCCGTTTCAAACCTTAGCAGCCCTCTAACTGTTAGCCAGGCCTGGTCAAGCCATCAATCAGAAGTAAGGAGTATGCATCATAAGCACAATTTTTCACTATTTGGACAGTGATATCTTAAAGATTTCGTAGTCTTTTTCGATTGATTTTCGTTACGTTTAAAGGCAAATTATTCTCTGCTGTCCAAGATTTAAGGTTGGACAAATTATTAACTGCTGAATTAATTTGCTCCATCAACTTAAAGGAATATGAAATGCTGGTATCAACCGCACACATGGTAACCTTGGCATTTTCAAGTACAAGTGGATGATCATCAACATTCATCAGAAAATAGAACTTGTTTCCTCTCACTTAGAAAGGATTCAGTCACTCAAGCTCTTTACATTACCCCCAATCGCCATAATGGGATAAATTTTCCAACAGGATGTCTTTTGCTTTGAAGCCAATCTTAAGTCAATATGTAAGTTGGGAAGCGCAACTATGTGACAAATCTTTAGGTCAGGAGAAAGGTGACAAACATTTTATCTTCATAAGTTTATTAAAGACGCTTTCATTAAAGGGAATCGACATAGTTAAAAGCTGGCCCGGGCCAGGTTAAAAATATAATCTATTGAAATTGATAACTTCTCAGGTGCGGCTTCATTGGGAGCCAAGGATGCGTAGGCATTTTCTATAGCCTATTTATAGCGGCTACGAGATATAGCTATGTCTATTCCCCTTAAAGGTATGTTAGATGGTCACGTAACCGTAAACAAACCTGTTATCCCCACAGTCTACATTGTTGCTTAAACATGGCCATTGTATTCGGCACAGTTTTTGGTGAATGCGGTGAATTCATAATAAAGTTACTTCTAAAAATCAACCAATGTCTCTTCAGTCGTACAACATGATGAGTTTTGTTTCTCTAAAAAACTTAAGACTTCAATTTAAAAATAGCATCGTTATTTTGAGAAACGTAATGGAAAATCTCTGTGATTTGGTCTGTCAGAAGGACTGTAAAATCTTTGTTTCGAAAGAAGTTTCTTTTTGTTGCGTGACTCAGCCCCTTTAAAAAAGATACAATTCATTGTAATTGGGGGCCAAAAGGCCAGATAATAGAAGCTCTGATCATTTTTGATTCAAAATTGATGATCCAGAACGTTTCAAATTTTACACAATTCCTAAGTCGATACAAATCAACCGTCGATACAAGCGACTGCAATGACATTGCCCTTGTCGATGCTTACGTACCAATCATATGTTGAAAACTCGTTGCCTCTCAATCTAAGCTCATGCACCTGCCAGTTGCCGCAAGTTCGATAATTTTTTTACTTTGCGCATGCCATTGCTCCTGGGAAGGAAGGATGTATACATACATTATGTCGATGCGTAAGTGAAGAACAAAAAATAATTGGACACATGTATCCTTGATTTTCTTGATAACTTAAGGCTGAAAATGTTCACTTTTGATTTGGATTTATGTAAAGCCGGTTTCCACTGCAGTAGCTTCATCGATGGTTAATTCTCTTGCTATGATTCATAACCAGACCTGGTCGCAAAAAGGCGTGTTTCATGCTGTGGGAATAGAAATTGTTTCATTTTCGCAGTAATTATTTAGAAATTCAGCTTTTTTTAAAGAATATTTTCTATTGCGCTGAAAGTGGTGTCCAAATCTGCAAAGCAGCGCGGTGGTTGGTGAAAGAAAATTGCTGACGTCATCAAAAATGAATAAAACTATAAATCATCGGAGAGCTCTCGTCAACAGCTATCGAATGGTGGCATTCTCAATGATCTGTTATCATCTTTGAAAGATTAGAGTCTCCTCTTTTGTATCATTGCTGACCACGCGTTGAAAAGACAGAGTTCACACAGTGGCATAACGGACTAAAGTTACCTTTAGTTGAAAAACTAAGGGCCCCCGACCCCTAAGGGCCCCGAAGGGGCCCCCATGCAACTAAAATTCCTTTGTTATTTTACTGAAAAGCCTGTGCTGTAACTTTAATAAAATGACCAAGGGGGCCCCAAGCCTGCATGATTTCTCACTCTAAATGAAAACGTGTTGATTAACTCTCAATTGTAATTGAAAATGGATGTGACACTTTTATTGCAGATTTATGCACTTTTCCGTCAACAGAAGCTATGACCATCGGAGTTGCCAAGTGAGGGGATGGGACATTTCTCCCTTTTGTCAAAATATATTCCTCAGGTTCTTTCAAAACAAGGGAAAACTTGTCAGGTATAGATAGGTACGGTAGAGTGTGAATTTTAGGGAAGAAAGCTGGAACGTGACAAGGCTTCCAATTTGGAGCATCCAAACACGGGATTGTGAAAAGAATTTTTAACAAGGGTGCTTACGCAAAAATTTATGAAGGAGGTGATTCATAGACAACTTTGACAAACTTGTCAAATATTCCAATTTGACACGGTAAGCGTTGGAGTGAGATAGGCCCTAGAGCAAAAGTAAGTGATGTTGTCTCAAGAAGGTTAGATGCAATTAGCATATTTTTTCTAAGCAAAAGTAGCAGACGTATTCTCAAGATTTTCCTGGGGGCTTCGCCCCCAAACCCCCTACTCCTATGCCCACATCTGACGTATGCTGTTAGCTGAGGGCCCCGAGCTGAAAAATCCCTAAGGGCCCCGACTGCCAACTTTATGCCACTGTCGACACCATTTGAACGTTTTAAAGATTTTCCAGCACTTTAAATTTGAGGAAAAGTCGCAAAGTTTCAGCTCTTTATCTTTCCAACTGACAACACTGCATCAAATAATCTTTGCCGGGCGCATTTTGCGCCCGCCCCCCGTTAGTATTGGGTTAACACTATCTAGCCCGGGGGATTAACCCTATTTTGGTTGGGGGGGCAAATTTGCCCCCCCTAGTAGATTTTTTTTAATAACTCTGCGAGGAAGAAATTTATAGCCATGAAACTTCTTGACTTTTTGCAACTACTCATTGTGCAACTTCTCAAAAAGTTTCATTGAAATATTTTTAAAAATGAGGGGGCGGGAGACAATTTTCTGGGACTGACAAAGGAAAAATTGCAAATTCTCAAATCTCAATTATCGCGAAAAAAGGAGCAGAAGTGGAATATTTTGCAAATTTCTTTTTCAATGTTGTGTTATTTGATGCATTCTATCATAAATACCATGTTTGGATGGAAAATATGCTCCAAATTTAATTTTATCTCGATTTTCCTGATTTTGGCCAATTTTGCCGCTTTTCTTGACCACAGAAAGGAAAATGCTGACGTAAGCAAAAATGGTGGCTATTTTTAAGTTAATTTTTATATTTACAGAAATTACATGCCTGAGGCTTTTAGCACACCAAATTTGGTCGCTCTATCTATTACCAGTAAAGAGTTAGGTAGGGGGGGCTTTTTTGCCCCCCCCAACCAAAATAGTACTATCAAATAGCCCAACCACTATAGGGTTAACATTGCCCCCTTCCAATTTTGCCTTGGTAACTTTTTTTTGCTAATTCCCCGCTAATTCCTAGGCTGATTCCTTTTTGACTTTTCTTAACTATCTATTTCACATCTTCTGTCCAGATTTTGTCAACATATCTAATGTATCTTTGAAAATATGATAACTTTTTGAGAGAGAAGCTTTAATTTCATGTTTGTTTTACAGTCAAACCCATTCTAGTTTCAAACTAAGATAACTCTTGACATCATGAAGATAGTCAGATGAAATTTTCTGTGCAACCATTACTTGACGAGAGAGTACGGAAAATGCTTAATTTTTTGTTTTTCCTTCATAAGACGGAATTTGTGACGTCATATGTCTAATGAATTTAGGTAATGAATGTAGGATTGAAAATTTAATAATTTTTTCATAAGTTATATTTCTTGTAGATTTTTATCCTCGAGTATCTTTTTACAGTCAAATCAGTACGAGTACTATTTGTGGTCAAAAACAGGGAAAGTTGATGACATCATCGAAAGTACAGAGATTAGAGTAAATTGAATTGAGGGGAAGGGGGGTAATCCACTTGAGAATGCTCAAAATGCCAGGTCCAGATAGGGTCAAAGTTATATTGATTGAAGATAAAGTTACCGCAACTAATTTTCAGAACTAAACCGAAGAATATCCTGCGATACAAGTGAAAATCTCGAACATTTTTATTACAGTTCAGAAAGGTAATCATTTCTTGTGATAAAGTTTTACCTTGAGACTCACACTTAGGTAATTTTGAGTCTCAAAACCCATCCTTATGGGCGGCACGTACCCGTTGCTCTACCCATGGAAGAATAACCTTATGAGCGTCGCCAGGTCTTGAGGAGGCCCCTAACACTGACGAGCACTCACAACAAAAAGGTAGGGCAAATTCGAATTATGTCATAATTTTAACTGCACTGTCAAACTTCTCTTTGACTATGGATTTTCAACTGGACTGTCAAACTTTTCTTATTTTCAACTGGATTATCAAAATTCTCTAATATAACTGGATTGTCAATGTGAAAGTCACCACGAAATTTCTTTTCTTATCGTCGTCCTCATCCTTCGATTTTAACAAAGCTGCTTTTCCCTGAATCATCATCAATTTCAAGTAGGGCAAACTACTGCTAGAAGACCTACACGGCAGTTATTGATTCATAGACTCCTTGGTAGTATCAGAACTAAATCATGCCTTTTTATACTTCAACATCAAATGGAAAGATCTTAATTACATTTTTAGCTTTTCCTGGTCATGGATTATCTCAACTTGCAGAATCCTACGACTTCCATGTAAAACTGAATCAAACTTCAGCGTTATTTCCAAAGATTCTAAGCTACTGAATCATGTGCTGAAATCATTGACCGTGATAAGTGTGGCGCAATGCTTTGCAGAGTGTGAAATTCATAAAGATTGCAAGTCTGTAAACCATGCAAAGAATGACACTTTGAATTGTCAACTAAATAGCAAAGTAAAGCAGGAGACTTCATCAGCAAACTTTTCAACTGCCTCAGCTGGTTGGACGTATTACGCAACAAATTACAACAATACTAAAAATGTAAGTTTTTTCATTCCTACGTCTATTAGTGACATGGGTGTGCGTTGTGTGCCAGGCGTTTGTTTGGAAATTCGTAAGAGTATCGATTGGAATCAATCGAATTCTTCTTGATATTTGAGGGACTTATCTCCTTTTTAAACATTTTTGAAATCTTGAAATAGATGTTTGGATCAGTGAATCGGATCATAGCATCCATATCTGGTAAATTTGTGAAAGAAAACAAATGCATGACCCTTGCATGAAAACAAATGCATGACGTTCTCGGTATAACAACGCTAGCAAAGAAGTTGCTTCGGATTTCAAAACGCTTTTCAGAGAACGATGAGTTCGAAAGGAGTACTGATTCATTTTATACATTGGGAACTTTCATTTGCGTTCTGGCCTTGTTTCTCGCTTTCTTCGTTATTTCGTATTGTAACAGCCACAGCTGAAAAGTGGGAGCATGCAAGGCTTTCATTTTACTAGTTGCAAATCGACTTCGTAGTTTGCTGTTCTCAATCGTTGCCATTCAGTTGAGGGGAAGGTCAGCTAACAATGGATGAGCGAGAAACAAAGCAAAAAGAATGTTAAGACTCTGTGTAAATAAACCATTACTAACTCACTTTCGGCAGATTCGTCGAAAATGAAGTCTTTGAAAAGCGTTCTGAAATCCGGAGCTCGCAGTGTTGATACCTGGAACGGACCTTCAGAAAATTTACAAGATTTGGACGATTTGGACTCTCGATCTAAACCCCTTTTCTAAGGCCCCGAGCACACTACTCCGTTTTTGTTAGTATCCGTTTTTGTTGCATCGAAGCTACCTTTCACACTGCTCCGTTTCTGTACAAATACGGAGAGAAAAACTTCCGTTTTTGTGCTTTCACACTGATCTGCCCGATAACAAAAACGCAGCGAAAATCATCCGTTTTTATGCGCTCAAATTGCTCCGTTTTTGTGAAGCTCATTGTTGGATATTGGAGCCTTTTCAAAAAACCTCCGTTTTTTTGCGTTCACATTGATCAAATACGTTTTCAAAAACCTCCGTTTTTGTGACGTTTTTGTGCGGATCAGTGTGAACACTTTCACAAAAACGGAGGTTTTTCTCTTCCCTCTTCGTACAAAAACAGAGTAATGTGAACGGGGCCTAAGAAGCAAAGAGATCTATTTTCTGTGATTTTGTTTTTGCATGTTTTAGTTCTGACAAACTACACGAATTTGACTGTAGAACAACAGCTTTTGGATGCGGTGAAACAGGCTATGAACCTAATGAAAATCTCATCATACGTTACTGATCGTTTTATTGTTTCACTGTTAGAATAAATGAATTCTTAAACCAACCTGTAAAATAACAAAGTGAACAATGAAATGAAATGATTTACATTGGAAGATTATTTAGAATCTTTAAAGGTTAGTATCAGTACCGCGACGAGCATTTGGAAGGTCATTTCAGAGAAAAACAAACAAACAAATTAGTGAAGAGTCGACATTCCAATTATCAATAAGACAAATCCATGTTAAATGCAGGTGATGTTTATTCGACTAGGCCATGATGTTAATTTACCGACGCTACGAGACAGATTGTCTCATCCTCAACTGAATAAAGAAAATTGGAGGTTGGTTGTGATCCTAAACAATTGACTCATTGCAGCAAATCTAACAGAGTGAGTTCTTATCCCCTTTTCACCGTCTAAAAAGAGCTCATGTAAGTTTGGTAAATCATAAGCTTTGTCATTTAGTACCACCTCATTCTAATGCAAAGGAACCTTTTAACTTGAAGGGAGCTTCCATTCTCAGTCAAAATGCATCGGACAACAGTTAATACGGCAATATTTCTATGACATACTGGGCGTCCAAGAAAAAAGTACTGGGTGAGCCAGAAAAAAATTCCCATCTTTGAAAAGTCATAACACTAAGACTAATTCACGAATTTGAATTATTCAAATTCTAGTTAAAAGATCGAAGTATTTTTGTGATCCTCCTCGCTGTCCTACCAGCACTAGAGGTATTGATAAATTCAACTCATAAAAATGTCAAAAGCATTGATCGAATCGTAGGGACTCTATTCAAATCGAACCATGGCCCATGGGCGTTTCACCTCCCTCAAGAGTTATAAGACATTGATTTTCAAACAAATATGAAAGATTTTCAATCCCAAGGCAGTTAATGCCAAGATGATATCCTTCACCCGTGAGAAGTTGCATTTTGTTCATCATTCTGCGCGAGAAGTTATTTATGCATTGATCGATGCTTTATGCCATTTTTCCGTAATTTTGCAACCATGAAATTTTTGTAAAGTTGAATTAACCTATATTTGTAGTGCTTGTAGGACAGCGAGAAAAATCACAGAAATACTTCGATCTTTCGACTTTTAACTAGAATTTGAATAATTCAAATCCGTGAATAAGTCTTAGTGTTATGAATTTTCAAAAGTGGGAAGTTTTTTCTGGCTCATTCGGTATATGAATTTGGTTGGATCCAGCGATGAAAATTTATATTTAATTGATAGGTAATCAATCTTCAAGTGTTGATCGATAGTTAACTAGAATATAAATACCTATTTTTTTATATTGAAATCTAATAGCAGAGACATTAATGTCAAAATTCTAACTTTGGCTCTAAGCCTAAACCAGTACCTTGACTTGCATGCTTAGGCAAATAGAGCTTGATTGGTAACTCATAGCAAGCACAAAATGGCATGGCACAACTATTGTTCAAATTTATTCAGGTTATTGTTGCCTTATTTGTTGGTCTTCAAAAATTTGCTTGGGCTAAACGCCAAAGCTCTGGTTAGGAAGTGACAGCAAATTTTAATGTTAAACACCAATATTTCAATACTCGAGGCACCAGTATCAATAAAAGAGGTATCTTTGTTCGTGTAAACTATCAAAGAAATCTTGACATTGACTAGGTATTGATTACAGCTAAAATTCTCACCGCTGGACCCAATAATAGTTGAGCATCTTGATGGAGAGATATGCCACAAATATAACGCCCTTTCAAATATCTCCTTCTTTATTGTAGTTATTGTAATGATTGTATTATTATATATTATTCTTTATTGTATCTCCTTCTTTATTGTATCGTTTTTATGGTTTATTGTAAATTTATCTCCTTCTTTAACCTGTCATTCTGTTTTTGTTTACCAAACACGAGAGAGAGTTTACTACGAAACCAGGACGGCAACGCCAGCCAGAACGTCATCCGGAATTCCGCAAAGCAAGTCTTGTTTCCATACGCTACTTTTGATATATCATCCAGAAGGCCACAATAAGGCACCCTATAACTCAGAGATGCCTGAAAACGATATTCTTACTTTGAAGACAAACATTTAAAATGACTGAGCTTTGGTGGTAGGTTGACCAGAGCTTTGGTGGTAGGTGGTAGCAAGCGTTTGAACGACTTATAAAGGGTAGGGGGTGTAAAGCCTCAATTTAATGTAGGGGAAGAAACAGTTTCTATCATAAGGGAGGCAAAATATCTGGGAGTAATGGTCGATCAACACTTGAACTGGAAGGAACAAATTACTACCATCAAGAAAAAAGTTTCTAGAGGAATAGGGATGTTGAAATACTCCAAAAAGTTTCTCCCTCTTCTCACAATACAAAGCATGTATAAAAGTCTATGTATAAAAGTCTTGTGGAACCATATCTTAGATATTGCTGCCCTGTATGGGGCAGCTGTGGCTCCACAGTAATAAACGAACAACAAAAACTTCAAAATCGGGCTGCAAGAATAGTTACTAATAGTAGATATGATGCTTCTGCAAAGCCTATCGTCAAGAAACTTGGATGGCACACTGTTAGTGAAATGATTCAAATGGAGACTTTGAGTATGGTATGCAAATCTATCAATGATCTGGCTCCCACTTACCTTACAGAAATGTTCTCAAGACTCTCGGATTCAAGTAAGAGAGAATTACGCAATACTAGATCTGATTTAGAAATTCCCATGCGAAAATCTGCAAATGGCCAAAAATGCTTCTCATATAAAGGTGCGACAATGTGGACTAGGCTAAGCTAAGAATCAAAATTTTCCCCGACATTGAAAACTTCAAAAAAAGCATAGCAAACCATGCACTTAACTAATTCTCTCTTACATCATATCTACTAGATGCCTGATTATACCTAAATTTTTATACACTTTGTTAATAGCTGTATACACCTTATTTCTTTTTCGATTTACGTGTAAAATTATATATTTTCTTTTGTAAGTTATTTTAACAGGGTACATTGTAAAACAGTGTAACTGAATGTCTTACCCTGTATAAATATTATAAAATCTAATATTAATCTAATCTAAATCTAAAATCTAATCTAACTGAGTTTTACTTCTCAAGCCTAGATCTGCAGTACAGAACGCCAGAAATATGGTTTCCAAGTTGTGAAATTGAAGAGAACAATTTGAGAGTCTCTCATGGGAAGCAAATTCGAACGAAATCACAAGGAATCTTTTTAATCCAAAGTTCTGAAACAAAAGCAACTTTGCGTTGCAGTCGCCGTTGCCGTCATGGTTTCGTAAACTCCCTATTGTTGCCCTCGTAGTGGTTTTACTACGACAAAAGTTGTTACTTTGCACACAATGAATAACTTCCTAACATTTTCGGGTCAAATTGCTCATTACATGGAAAATATCTTGTCTCCTTATCTTTGTGCGTATCGTAAAGGCTATAACACCCAACATGCACTCCTTAGATTGATTGAAAAATGCAGATCTTTCCTAGATAAGAAAGGGTTCGCAGGTGCAATACTAATGGACCTTTCGAAGGCGTTTGATTGTCTGAATCACGAACTACTCATTGCAAAGCTTGAAGCTTATGGTTTCAGTAGATCTGCCCTAAAACTGGTTTATGACTATCTTTCGAATAGGAAACAGCGAGTTAAGATCAATGGGTCATTCAGTTCCTGGCAGGAATCAATTAAGGGTGTACCGCAAGGCTCTGTTTTGGGGTCCCTTTTTTATTTAATGTATTCATAAACGACCTTTTCTTTTTGGTGGAAGGGACTGAGATTTGCAATTATGCTGATGATGCCACTATCTATGTGTGCGGTCATGAACTAGAACATATTGTATCTAGCCTTGAAACAGATGCTCAGAAGCTCTCTAAGTGGTTTCTTGATAACAGTATGAAACTGAATCCCGACAAATGTCATCTTTTGATTTTTTGGGAGAAAAATACTGACGTATCACAGTGCAGATTGGTGCAACTACAATAACAGAATCTGTTGAAGAAAAACTTCTTGGTGTAACGCTGGATAAGAAGCTAGATTTCAAGAACCACGTAAACACACTTTGTAAAAAAGCTGGACAGAAGCTGCATGCACTTGCACGTATTTCAAACTATGTGGATGTTGAGAAACTGAGGGTTATGATGAACGCTTTCGTTGTTTCTCAGTTTAGCTACTGTCCACTTGTCTGGATGTTTCATGACAGGTCGGTTAATAAGAAAATAAACAAAATCCACGAGAGAGCTTTGAGAATCGCATACAAGGATAGTTGTTCAAATTTCGAGGAATTATTGACGAAAGCAAATACAGTGTCCATTCACCACAAAAATTTACAGTTGCTTGCTACTGAAATTTTTAAAACTCAAAGGAATCTCAATCCAAGATTCATGAATCAAATTTTTGTAGAGGAAGATACTCCATATACCCTTCGTGGTGGCAGAAATATTTTGGCACCAAAACCAAACACGACAGGGTATGGTCTTGAAAATGCACGTTTTCTTGGAGCGAAGATATGGCATACAATGCCATCTTCCTTAAAAGAGTCGCAGACACTGAACAGCTTCAAAAAAGGCATTAAAAACCATCAGTTTGATTGCAACTGTAGATTATGCAAACGATTTGTTGTGAATTTAGGGTTTTTATGATGTAACTGATATCCTCTTTGTAGATAGATTTATCAACAACGTGTATTTAAGTTTGGTTGGCATTAATTAGCTATGTAATTAGCTAGACGAGAAGCCAACGTTAAATAAAGCAATTATTATTATATTATTATTCCTTCCAGGGCCAGACAGCCTCATACAACCACATACTAGTCTACAACTAATGAAATAAACCTGTAAAGGATAATTTTTCTCTTTTAGATTGGGTCTTACTGTGAGCTGTTCAGTCCATGTCCACAGGATCAATATTGCATGGACTCATGCAGTTGCCCTGCTTACCGCTGCTTTCAATGCAAGTTTGGATATGAGATAAGATTTGGGATGTCATGCGAGAGGAAAGAACCAACAAGTACGAGTAGTCTTATTTTAAAGGGTTTAAAAATCCTCGTCATTGATGTAATATTGAAAGAGACAGGACAGGGTGAAGACGAGCGTATGAGCGTCACAGGATCGAGTTATTTCAAATCTGATTGAAGATGAGTTTGAACATGAAAGCAGCCAGATTCTTATTGAAAAAGCTACAATTTTACAGCAAAGAATATTTTACCTTTGAACCTAAAATATCAAATTAGGGGAAATTGTTCACAAATAGCACACTTGATTATCAATTCGAAAGTTGATGGTTCCAGTAGCTTCCCTCCCAAACGTGCCACGCAGATTGAAGAGCATCACCAACTCTCTGCAAAATCCATGCAAAAGGTGAGGTCACATCGAAAGGAAAGGCTGGGGCATTGCTTTTATAAGCTCAGACTCTCAGTGATTCTAAAAACTAAGTTCAGGCGCTAAGCATAGAAATGAAGAAATCAGCTGATCCATTTTCCCCACTCCATTTACCTTTTGCCTTTTGGTGGTTATTATAACCCGCGCCACATTCAACAAAGAACAGCTAATCCCGTCTTGACTAGACTGCGCACGCACCCAATTGGGTCTGCCGAGGCTAGTCCTGACAAGAGTGTTTCATGCATTTTCTCACGCGAAAATTGCAAGCCAAATCATAGGACCCTAATGCCTATGAAATAAGGGGTACCTAACTCACCTCATATTCACATCACTTAAGCTCTGGTCCATGCAAAGTAACAGTAGCGTAGCCAGGGGGGCAAGAGGGGGCGGCCGCCCCTCCAATCATCGCCAGAGATGAGTTTTGTAATTCTCCCAAATCCGTTGAGAAACTGAAGGGGGGGTTAAGCTGCATTTTTCTCCAACAATTGTGGCAGCGTGGTTTGTCAATGTTATAAAAGAAACAGGAATGAAATTCTTGCCCTAATAAGTGACATCTTGGTGCAATTTAGCCAACAAAAGAATCAAAAATTTTCTGCTCGCTTCGCTCGCACGTGCATACTTGCGTCATCACTGTACGTCATCACTTGCGTCAGAATTGGCGTTGAATATTTCTCACATCTAGCATCAGTAAGATATTTGAAAAAATGATTTTAAATAGACAGAGTACTAACATACATAATAGTTTTTCTGAAGCAGCTGCTGGTGGAAGAAAAGATAGATCAACACTTGACCACTTATTCGTTGTTCAGGCTATCATTGATTATCAAAAATATATAAAATGTAATATTAAATTCATGTTTCTTGATCTGGAGAAAGCGTTTGATAAACTACATTTGAAATCATGTTTGATAGACCTATACAGAAGTGGAGTAAAAGGAAAATGTTTAAAAAGTATATATGAACTTAACAAAGAAAGCTCCATAAGAATTGATTCCCCAAATGGAACAACAAAACATATAGGAGTAGGAGAAAATCTAAAACAGGGTACAATTTTAGCTGCACCGATATGTGCCAACCACATTGATAAAGGAGTAAAGCCAATATATGACGAAAACTTAGGAATAAGGTATGGAAACATCTTGATTCCACCATTACTATATAAAGATGATATCATGATTGCTTCAATTTCAACTAACAAAATGCAAGAAATGTTAAATATTCTTGAAACATATCAGAAACAAAGCTTACTTAATTTTAACATGGATAAAAGTGAATGTTTGACAATGAAATTCAATAAGCTCAAAAGATATAATCAATCAAGTGAACTGAAATTAAATAACTCCATACTTAAAGAGGTAGAAAGTTACAAATATCTTAGAGACATGAAAAATAGCACAGGGACATTAGGTGATAATATATCAAACAAAAAGAAAGCAGCAATGGCTATCACTAATGAAATTAAATTTCTTGTTGATCAGCCAGCTTTCAAAAAATAAAAAATGGAGATCACTCTGAAGCTTATTGAAACTATACTAATCCCCAAAATATTATATGGATGTGAAACATGGACAAATATATCAAAGCAACAATTAAACACATTAGAGAAACTGCAAAAAGATGCAGTAACAAAAACTAATTCCATACCAAGTACAACACCATATCAAGGTATAACATATGAATGTGGTCTTATGCCAATTACATATAGGATAAAAATGAAAAGACTTGTATACCTTAGAAAGATGATAAAAATGAAGGACAGTCGACTAACAAAAAAGGTTTACAAAGAACAGAAACTTCTAAATTTAAATAACTGCTGGAACTCAGAGATAAAAAATCATTTAAAAGAACTAAACATAAATATCTCAGAAAAACAAATAGGGAAGCTGACAAGCAAAGAATGGAAAAATATGATAATAAATAGAATAACTTCATTGATACAAAGAGATATGAAAGAATGCAACAAAACGAAGTTAAGATTAATAAAAGATAACTGCTTTGGAAAAAAGAATACATTGCTCATAAAGACGCAGCAAACCTATTATTGTTAAAACTAAACATGACTGACTTAAAAGCTAACTATATAGGAAAACATGAAGATACCCTGTGCAGAAGGTGTGGAGCTCAAGAAGAAAACATTGAACATTTATTTTATTGCCAAAATTTTAAAGAAAAACCTTTGAACTCAAAAAATTTACTGAAAACTGACCCAGCAAAACTCGGGAAGATCTTTGAAAAAGTGAAGACATTTTTTTGTCATAAATAGGAAAAAAGAAAACACATACTTTCTCCCAACTAAAAAAAAACAAAAAAAACAAACGCCTGTGTTACCGTTACGTTTAACTGGTAACTGCTCCGAAATGGAGAAGTAGGTTGTTATTATTATTATTGTATCATCTTGCGATCATCTTTGCACCGCCTGGCCTGCTATCATGTCCAGGCAAGGCATGCAGCTTCATTAGTTTCTTTGAGACCGACCTGGACCGACCTACGCATCACTTTAACTTGGTATGTGTATGATTCTATTTTGCACAGAACATACAATACAATTAATCACGTATTTCGAATTTTTCTCGCTTCGTTTCGCACTTCTATCAAGAATTCCTCCTTCCATGTGTACTTACGCTGCCATTTGTCTTTTTGAACGATTTCTGCATTTTCCTATGTATCCAGCATTACAAGAATTTATTAATCCAACTTAAACCTTCCTTAACTTTAATCGAAAGTGCATCTCTTCTACAGTGATGTGACATTTCAACCATCCAGTGAAATTCTGTGTGTGCTTCTAAAAAATCTTCGGCTCGCTTCGCTCGCATTTTCTTCATGCTCCGTATACTTCCATAGATCACTCCAGGGCCCGAGCTGGCTCTCGACGGCCCTGTCCATAAGCATCGTTGCGCTTTCTAGAGTTTTTATCAGTGTTTCAAAACAATCCAAAGTTCAGACTTTCTAAGTTATTGTCTTTTTACTTGTTTTGTCTCGGGCACCCATGGTACTAAATTGCGAAATTTTGGCGAGAATTCAGATATGACTGAAAGAAAAATGAAAAGCTTTCGTCCCTTCCATTATAAGAGCGGCACCGAAAGTTTTGTCTGCTTTTTAGTTAGGGTGCATTCTTGGTTTTCCAGTGGCGTACCTGAGAGGAATTCCGGATCCGAGGAAATTTTTTAACAATGTTGGCAGAGGCATTCCTAAGCCATGGTAGAATGGATGTCATCAAAACTTTTCCTGGTGACTTGACCCTGGACCCATCCATTTCAATGTTCCCACTTATCTTAGCCTGTAAATGCCTGTCGTCAGCCGATCCTTATTTGCTACTACTCTGGAAAAATCTCATCAAAAGATGATTTGAAGAACCTGTACACTGAACAACAGCTTCGTTAGCATAATTTTCCTGCAAAAGATTCTGTAGACTGACTAGCTAGGAGAGACAGTTCCTTGAATATCAAGATCGAACGACCAGCACCAAATCATTTTGCAGTAAGGCTGAAAAGATTCATTTCGTATTTTATACTTGATATGTTGGACCGCTTGTAACTGAATAAGAATTCTTCTTTTGCTTTCTTAGAGTAACTTGCAATAATGAGGATAATTTCTTGATGAAAATTTAACATAACGTCCTGCCTTTTGTGTTCAGTGTAGTCATGTCTATGATGCAGAATATGGCTGAAAAGGGCGTTTCCCTCGTTTTCCGACCGTCTGAAGGGCGTGGCCCCCGAAAATTTTCCCGGGGGCAAGCCCCCGGACCCCCGTATTTTTTCGCTACGATCGCACTCTGCCCCCCCCCAAAGGCAGGGACCTGGCTACGCCACTGCAAAGTAAAACAGTTTTCGTTGAGGTTAAGCTGAACCAGGCTGCAAAATACATACAGGCTTGCAAACAGTGCTTGGCAGGGTGTATAAAAGCAACTATGCAACTACCGGCCGAAAAATTTAATTTCTCTACAACGAAAGGTCTGACTTAAATGACAGAATGATTTTCTGAAAGCCCAACTCTCTCCTTCTCATTTAATGCATATGCATAGTATTTGCAAAATAACTCTCTAGTGAATTCGCAGGCAAGAAAAAAGTAACCATAAATCAGAAATGACACAGCGCTTCTTTCTGACATTGTGTTAATTCATATCATATAATATATCATTATTTACAGTTGGTAAATACATAGTTACTGGAAACGATAGAAGTCAAGCTTTGCTTTCCTGCTCATCTTAACAACAAGATTTTGCTGTTTCTTATATTTCTCAAAATCTTCAGTTTTGCCACGGGAAAACCAGATTAAATGTTAACCATTGCATTTATTGTTCGACAAGATATATTATGTCCATTTTCATTTTTTATTTGGTAATTTCTCCTATTTTCTATTTAACTTCATTTCTTATTCATTTTCCGTGGCCTCTACTGTGCTGCGCAGCGAACTTTACTGAGATGAAGCTTCGCAGTTTCTTTCCCTTTAACTCCTTCCCAGAGGAAGTTCGCTGCACGGCACATAAGAGGTCACGGCAAATGAATAAGAAATGGATTTAAATCAAAAATAGAAGAAGTAACCAAATAATAAAGTTAATGAAAAATGATATAGATTATCAAACAATAAATGCAACGGTTAACATTTAATCTGGTTTCCCTGGGGTTTTGCTTGATTTGCTGCATGTCATTTTCAATGTCGATCTCCTCATCATTGCTCCCTTCAGATCCTTGTACAATGTTGTTTGTTGTTTCCTCTAATCGTCCTTTGTTTTAAGCGGGCATGCTTTTCAAGTACTCCGAAAAGAAGTTCCTGAAATGCGGTACTCTGTTGGAAGAGTTTGTCCTAAATTCATCTTTAGATCTTTTAGAAATTCTACTTCGCAAAATGTTTTGTATGCACGATAGCTCACTATTTTGAGGGGCAACTTAACAAACGTTGATATTAATACTGTGTAAATCAGATGATGATGATTGCAGAAGCCAGTTTCAAAAGACTGACTTTCCATGAAAGAGTTTTTTCTATTGGTGAGCATGAGATCAATACAACCTCCACATTTTGCTTTGAAACATGTAGCTTGTAGCTTGAAGCTTGTAGGCCTCAACCAGAGGGGCCAGAGCGTTATCGTTCAACTCCAAGTATCAACAAATTTTCACGAGAGGCAGAATATCGATCTATAATTCTTGAAATATTATCAAATTAATACGTTTCATTTTTCGAAGGATTCTTGCATAAAGGTAGCAACAACCACTACTGTTTTCGGATATTAATTTTTAAAGGAACTATTTCGATATCACTAGGCATCTCTAGATCCTTCAACTGCTTAGAAATCATCCCGTTTCTAATGTATACTAGAAAACCACCATTATTTGATGAAACATCTAATCTGATGGCTTGCACGAAACCGTTTATCATGAAATGGCAGATTCCAAATGACTAGTCGAATTTTGTCTCCGCAACTATAAGTATGTATAGATTTCTATAGGGATCGAAATCTTGTAAAGAAACCGTTACCTCTTTGATTTACGTGTGGTTGCTCCTATTCCAAACCATGGCTATTAATCACCGCAGTTCCCCAAGCTACACTACTTTGAACTACATCGATTTACCTTAAAGAACTGTATTCAGAATCTGTATCTGTATTCAGCATCTCGTTGACTGACGTATCTCTCTGTCTCTTCCTTCTAGCTAACTTGGCATATAAACAACCCGTAGATGCTTCAAGTCAGTATGAGCAATCTACGAAGCCCGAAAATGCAGTAGATGGGAATCTCTCAGGAAAGCATTCATACTGTGCTCTAACAAAAGCAAATGATGGCAAACAATGGTGGTACGTTGACCTAAAAAAGAGAGCTCTTGTTTTATACGTTAAAATAAAAGGTCGAGATGATTGTTGCTATGGAAGAGCAAATCCATTTGATGTTAGAGTAGGAGACAAAAAAGGCGATGCTGCAGTCACAAACGATTACTGTGTCGAAAAACAAAATCTTCCAAACTATGCAGCAGTCTTTAAGCGGTTCGACTGTTTAAATGATGTTTATGGCCAGTACGTGAGCTTTCATAGTAAGCCTTACAGCTACATGGATTTATGTGAACTTGAAGTATATGGCTATCACTTGTAAATGTTTGGCACTTACACCATGAACACAAAACTCGATTCCACAAAAGAGTGACTGTCTGCAATAAACAAAATTAGTGGAAAATTTCTCCGTCCCAACGAAAGAATGGGGCGGATGGAACATTCCAATAATCATTTTTAGTAAACTTGTTGCATGATATATATAGATACATGGACCGATGTCAACTTTGAATTTTGAACCATAAGCATCTATGTTTTGTTTTTTTTTCATTCGGTTATAAATATTTACAATATACCATTACATTTAACTATACCTACTCTAATTACTATACAACACTACAGGTACGATACCATGGGGAGCGAAAGACAATGACTACCCCATGGCCAATAAAAAAGACGCGCAACGTTAAAATAGCATACAACTACACTACAAACGATTAAAAACTGGTGGAAAATGCAGTAGATTCTGTTCCACATCAAACGTCAGGCGAAACTCTTTAGTTGATAGTAGATCAAATGTTGAAAATGCTTGACATCAGATGTGCAAAAGAATCAACAAGGGAAAAGAACTTAACAAAGGGGTTGGTGGTTGCTAAGTACTGAAGTCACAAAAAGAACTTCTAATGAAACCAACCAGTTTCATGGATATAGCGTAAAGTTAATTCGAGTATTTTCCTGTTTAAGTCATAGGAAAGGTCTTGATCACCATGTAGTAAAAGCTGTACCAAGACATCATTTGACAGATCGGTGATTAGTAAAAACGGTCGTAATAATTCAACAATTATTGAGTTAATGGTATCCCTAAGATTTGGTATCCCTAATATTTTGTTTGATTGAGACGCTGAGCAGCAATCCTATCAACTACAACTAGAAATATATGAACATTGCAATGCGTCCTGTTCACTGTCTAAATCCACAAAAGTCAATAGCCCTAAGACTGTGAAGTCTAAAATTTTCAGCAGAAGCCCAGTTCAAAATCCGCAGAAAACCACTGAAAGAAAGCCACTGAAAGTGACGATCACAAGTTCATTGCAAGAATGGCAAAAAGCCCTTGGAAAGCCATTCCCAAATCATTGTTTTAAAGCGGAGATTGTTCCAATTTTAAATCGCTAGAATATTCATCATATGTTTGGAAAAAATTTAATGATTTCAGCACGAAATTTTCCCAAATTGCTTTGCCATATCAGTTATCTAACAAGATAACACCCAATATTATTGCTGTATTATTCAGGAACTGTAACCTTTCAAACACCCTGCCTTTTTTTCTTTCTCACTCGGGCTTGTGTAACTTAGCACAAGTGAAAGTATCGCGTGTTCTATACTCTCTCGGAAAAATAAAAGGGCTGGAACAAATGCTGACTTTTAAGAGCAAGCTGCGGAGTTTGATGCATACTGTGAAACTGAAACTTGTCCAACTTCCTGGTTTGTTGGATTTGCATCTATGGAACGAAATGAGACATCTGACATAAATGAGATATAGCGATTTCCAGGAAGCCCAACTCATGTGAATTCATTTCATGTATAGTTATGCAAACTAAGTCTACACTGAATTCACAAAAAAACAAACGCAAAGGTAGATAGGATGTATGTATGTGGAAAGAAACTAAAGTAGCAAATCTTTAAAGTTTTTCCATTTTGTTATCAGCGCTAGATTTTTACAAAGTTAATCTGTTTGAACAAAAAGTGATAGATACTGTTGTTGAAAAGTATTTTTAACGACGAGAACTCTTCGAGAAGTTTCGATACGAGCACTCAGTCCAAATTCAATTTGCGCCTCAGTTTTTCAAAAGAACGTGAAGCAAAACAATCAACTAGTGTGAGGCACTTTCGGATGGAAGCTGCTTTATACACAACTATGATACTTACTTTATATGATGAAGACTCTATGGTGACTTCATCAATACGGCTATGTTAAATCTAGTCACACTTCACTCAACCACCAACGTCTTCGTAAAGTATGTTGTTGTTAAGTTCCGTATTGTTTTTTATTTCTTTAGAAATAATTACTTGCATTTTTATGTTGCTTGCTCGGGGATTTATGGCGCGGAGGTCGCATGACTGAAGCCTGGACATAAATTTGTCAAACTTCTTCGACGCATCGATAGAGCTTTATCAAATTATGAGAATCGGTTGGATGCCTTTGGAGGTGGGATGCAGGTTGCACAGCTTCCTTGATTCCTCAGATATTTGTTTTTATATCAACATAAAATATTACAATATCTGCTACATTCTACTATACTTTAACTACTATGCAACACTACAAGGACGATGCCAAGAGGAGCAAAAGACAATGTCTACCCCATGGCCAGCACATAAAAATACACAACTAAATCAACAACTAAATAAACACCTACAAAATGGTACACATACGATACGATACTGATGGATACTGGAATCTGTTTCGCATTGGCATGCACGTTCATCGACGGAGGCGCTGGATGCCGAACAATATTCATTGTTTCTATCCTCAGATATTCATAGATTCTATCCAAATTATTGCAGAAGGACTAAGTTTGTAGCTCCCAATGGTATCCTCCTCGTAGTGTTTTGCTCGTAGTAATTTGTAAGTATTAATAATTTGTAGTAATAATTTGTAAGTAGTGTTAAGTAGTGAAATAGTAAATCGTAATAGTAGGTAGTGTAATAGGACACTTGCCTTTTCAATTTCTAATGAAACTAAAACTTCATCAATGCAAAGAAAAGGACAAAGGCCCAATTTACCTCGATCGATACGGTTAGAAATACGTCCCAATGAAGCGCCAACTCGTTTTAACATAGGTCTATCCTACCCTTGCTTTCCATTCCTTGGCAACCTATTTGCACAAACTATCCATTAAATGACAGCACACGAGTTGGAATTTGAGATAATATATATCCCATTCGTGTCAGAGTTTTTGTATTTAGTATCTAGATGAATCTAAATTCTTCGGTCAGTCGTCTGTTTCGATACAACAGGTATGATAAGTCTCCTATCTGTCGGTTATTCTGCATTGTCCCTTTTATTCCCTTTAGTTTGAGCTATGTAACATTATTTGTAAATGCTTATGGGATTTGTTTGTGTGGCAGAAAATTCGCAATATTGCAAAAATTAAGCCAAGGAGAAGCAAACTTGGATGTGCGTGCAGTCTTTAACAAATTGCATATTTTGACGTGTCAACTCTACAACAATGGATGGGAAGCTAATGAAGGACCAAAGGAAAATCCTTTCTTCAGTAGGTTCTGTTGGAGCACAAGGTTGTCCATAGACACATATGTTTCGTACTTCAGAGAAGATTTATTAGGCAATGCTAAACATCGAATAGCAACTCAAGGTGCCAAATAATCATCTTTACAAAATGACGAAGCTAACATCGTGGAGTAAAGCAGTAAAAAGGCGAAGGCTGACTAGGTGTGGTCATCTTCTAAGGCTTCCAGAACAAGCACCTGCAACTAGAGCATTGAGAGAAGCAATGAAGCTTTGGAAAAATCTTTGGAAGAAGGCAACGATTTACATGGATGAGCCTTGTCAAAAACGATTGAGAAAACATCAAAGTGAACATGATAGTCAAAGATGCTAACACAAGAAGCATCGTAATAAACTATTCTAAACAAACTGCAAAAGATACAGGCTATCTCAAAAAAGTTGTACGGCTTCTGATTAAATTTAAAACAATAACGATACAATGAATAGTCATTTCGTTCAGCAACAATTTTCCGGAGATTTTGAATTATCTTTGACACAAGGACCTTGCAAATCGACTTAGGGGTCATGGCGTTAGAACCAGAGGTCTCTAAATGGCATGTCATGGTAAAATTTGCATTGCCCATGCAAATTTCCTGGCTTTGAACTTCAGAACTCCTTCAATTGTGCTTTGCATAATGTTTGTTGGGCCTAAGTTGCCCCCTTTCATGTCTCCTGCGCACTTATTGTCTTTGCGCAGCGGTAGCTCAATTTCGAGACCACTGGGTAGGACAATAAATGCACACGACATGTCAAAGGGTAAGGTGCAAAGATTCTGAAAAGTACATGTGAAGGGCTCTACAATTCAAAGCCAGGAAAATGGCTGAGAAAGGCTGCCATTGCCAAAAAAGAGAGTTTTATGGCCTTTCAAAGTACACAAAGAGTCTAATCCGATCTAATTCAACTTAATTCTGTCCTACCACTCATGGCTTAGGCTTGTAAGGTGACCACCGCATCTACTGTTCGTTCCATTTCAAGATGCAAAGCGATTGATTTATTTCGTATGAAAGAAACACAAACCAAAGAATCAACAGGAAAACAACAAAGAAAATTCTGGCATGCTTTTTTCCTTCTAGCATTTCAAGCAATTCTTGCATCACCGATTGAGCCATCCAAAGGCTCTTCCTACGGCCCTTGGTAAAATTATTTGCAAGAAATAGTTATTTGCTTTTGGTCGCAACGTTCTCTAGCTGCGTAAAGTTAAAGTTATTGCCGAGGCAGGAATAGGGTTAGAATAATGCATATACAGTTTATCACGTGTAGCGACATACTCCTTCAAGACAAACGAAGAGTTAAAGAATGGTTATCCTAAAACTTGTCTCGAATTTTCGTTCCTCCTCAGTCAGGTGTCATCTTGGATTAAGGAAATTGTTCTCTTCTGGCGTGAGGAAAAGTATGACCAGTGCCAATGCTTAGTTGCTTAACTAACTTTAAAGAGTTTCTGTATTACTTCGTGCAAATCAACATCTGATGTGAATTTGAACAGCCGTTTTTTTACGTCAGATGTATCCTCGGAAGTCACGTGATCAAGGTCGACCTTAAATCAATGAACATTTGGAGAAAGAAGTTAGTCTGCACTTGAGTCTGCACTTGAATATTGAACTTGAATACTGGAGTTGGAATTGAATCAATCTTGGACGTTAATCTTGATATTTTGATATTTGATATTTGATATTTGACTTTATTAAGGAGGGTTGCCCTTCAACAGAATTGGTTTACTAGGGGCCCTCCACTAGCAATATACAATCTAACAATATACAATCATTACTAACAATATACAATCTAAAACTACCGAATAAAAAGAAAAATTACAATATAAAAACCCTAATATAAAAACCGATTACAAATTTACAGTCTAATTTAAAAGAAAAAAAAAGAAAGTCCTAAATAGATTTTTTAAAACTATTCAGGGAAGATGCATGTTTGGTGTCGGCAGGAAGGTCATTCCACGCTTTTGCTCCTCGATAGGAAAAACATTTTTGCCCATTACTTGACTTTTTCATGGGTAATCTTAAATCTGTCTCTTAAATTGTGCAGGACATACGAAGAGCACTTTGAGTTTCGGGTGAAAAGGTCACACAGGTATTGGGGAGCCAGTTCATGCAGGGACTTGAAGACCATTGTTTTAGATTCACTAGCGACTAGTTGTTCAATGGTCTTCCAGCCCAGCTGGTCGATAAGTGGTCTGCTAGGGGTGCCAAAGCTGCTGTTCTTCAGCGCATCAGGACAGATGTGAATGAACTGGACTTATGATTTTGAATACGTTGTAATATCAAATTTCGTGTAAGACTCGATTTCGTTATGGATTTGACTTATACTATTTCGTGCGTTATTTTTCGCTAATGGAAGCTTTGAGTCGGAAGCGTTCGCGCGCTCATGCTGCAACTTTAGAATTATCCCGGAAAGATTTTGCTCGCAGTATGGTTAACTCAGAGACTTCTGAATTTATTCATCAACATCTTTGGAGTATATAAGTAACAACGAATAGAGCGAATAATTTTCTTGAAAAGCTGAATAACACGGGGTGAGTGGCCGAGTGGCTTATACAGTCTTCGTCAGGTGACTGAGGTTAAGCTTGGTCGAGTGAGGTCAAAACTCTGGATGGGTGACCTCGGAGGTCTGACCTCACAACTCACCTCGGCGTCCTTCGGAAGGGACGTTAAACTAGGGGTCCCATGCCTGGATGCGGCATGCACAGTGGGCCTAAATTAGCTTTCAGTAGCTAGAAATCCTGACAAGCCCACTCTAAACAAATTGAAAACAAAACAAACAAACAATTCTTCGGCATTTGCAATAGAGTTTGATCCCGGAGGCACTTCAAGAGCTGGCGTACGCTCGATGAATTTCTGCTATGACCCAGTCCCGGAATTTTTCGTGATTTGAGAATCAATCTCAGAATATGGAACTAAAATAAATATTGTTTCAGATCAGAAAATACAGCAGCCCCCCCCCCCGCCCATTTGTTTTGAAAACAATATTGCTACGTCCTAGGGATTAATTAGATGTATTGTTTTCGATCTCTTTGAGAGCAATTCCCCCCCCCCCCCAATCAGCAACTGTAGTTGGATTACAAGTACGTCATGAACAGCCTCTCTTTCATGTCAATTCTAATGTATGGACTTTCTATTTCTCCTTCATTCTATTGTATTGCAAGTAATCACTTCCTGTAATGAATCTGTATTTAAGTTGTAGTCAAATGCAAATTCTTTAGTCAGTCTCATGATCATCGTCACACAACAACGTCTGTTTCTGTCTCCGTGTCTGCGCACGTAAAACAGGAATATATTTTGTAACTTTGATCCCGGTTACACAGCTGCTTCTTATTGCGCTGATCATCATGAATGTTTGTTTGTTAGCTGCTAAGCTGCTAAGAGAGTGCGTGGCCGAGTGGTTAAGGCGTCTGACTCGTAAGCCAAAAGTCAGAACGGCCGTAGGTTCAAATCCCGCGCTGGACAGTTTGGTCGCTGTCCATAACTCTAGCCCGGGTCGACCAGAGCCATGTGAAGGAAATCTGGCAGCTGCGGTGGGTAGCTGTAGCGGACTGATGGTAAAACATCCGTGGCCCCTGCGGGAAGTGAGTCTCTCAGACTTTCGCAGGCTAGCCACGTCAAATACATATGCCTACCTCTACCTAAAATTTAGGATCTGATCCGATTGGAAATGCAATTGAAGACCGGATGCTATTGCTTGTGTAGTATGGAGTGCCGAACCGGACAAAATACTTCCATACTTGTTGCTGATTTTCAACTACTTCTCTATGGTGGTAATGTATATAGTTGTTCAAAAATTAAAATCCTTCCTTTCTAAAATGCAAATACTTTTGCTACATTTTGTTTTGTCTTCTTCTTTATAAAGATAATACTTCCTTTAGACAAATTTCATACTTTGTAAAACTGAATTCATCTATCTATCTATCTGATACGCATTTCGTTTAATTTAACATAGCGCCGCTAATATTGCCTTGACTAGTCCTTGATGTCGTTTTCGCGAGGAGTCACCCATCGCTGCCGGCGTCCACCATCTTTAAAATGGTCCCTTTTTATCTGAATTCATGCTTCTTTCAAAAAAATTTCATACTTGTTCAAGAAACTTCATACTTCTGTAAAAAAGTTTCATACTTGTTCAAAAAATTTCATACTTCTATAAAAAAATCATACTTGTTCAAAAAATTTCATACTTGTATAAAAAAATTTCATACTTGTTCAACAAATTTCATACTTCTGTAAAAAAGATTTCATGCTTGTTCGAAAAATTTCATACTTTCCTCGATTTCAAATCGAGGCTGGAAATTCCCGCACAGTTTCCCAGGTCTTTGGAATAGGCCTAAGCAGGACTTGGACACAAACCTCGTTTTTCCAGAAAATCTGTTGGTGCGATTGCAAATGTGTTTTCGGATTTAGATATGTTTGATAGAGTGCCCATGGTGAAATTCATTCATTCTCATTAGAATGTTAATTCGTTTGTAGAAAAGGGATAGTTTTGTGATTTTCTGAATCTGAGTCTGGAATATGAAACCAAGTCTGGAACACAAAACCAAGTCTGGACCAATATTCGTCTAACTTGCATATGGCCGAGAGCGCGTGGCCGACTGGTTAAGGCGTCTGACTCGTAAGCCAAAGGTCAGAACGGCCGTACGTTCAAATAACGCGCTGGACAGTTTGGTCGCTGTCCGTAACTCTAGCCCGGGTCGACCAGAGCCATGTGAGGGAACTCTGGTAGCTGCGGCGGGTAGCTGCAGCGGACTGATGGTAAAACATCCGTGGCCCCTGCTGGAAATAAGTCTTTCAGACTTTCGCAGGCTTTGATTTGATTTGATTGATTTGATTTTAATTTCTTTAGGCACGGTGGCCACGTCAGTCAAAGGACTGATTTACAGTGGGCCGTGCAAATAAATACAAAAATTACAAAGTATACATAACTAAAAAACCCTATTTACAAAATCTTTTTATAAACAAATTAAATGATGCTAACTATAACATGAAAGAGAGACTCAGCATTCGGTGTTGGCATTGTTGATACGTTTTTTGAAGATTTCATAAGATTTTGATGATTTGACCGCAATCGAAAGATCGTTCCATAATTTAGCACCTTTATATGAAAAGCATTTCTGGCCGAAAGCCGATTGGCGACGAGGAACGGTCAAATCTGTTTTAGTGTTGCGAAGTTCTCTCTTGCATGTATCAGACAGCCTGGCAAACATTTCTGTAAGGTAAATGGGAGCTTGGTCGTTTACCGATTTGTACACCATCTTTAAGGTTTCTGATCCGATAAGTTCATTGATGGTGGACCAACCAAGTTTTCTGATTATGGGTAGGGCAGAAGCATCATAAGCACTGTTTGTGACGATTCTTGCTGCCCTATTTTGGAGTTTTTGCAGCCTATTGATAGCATTGATGCCGGCAACTCCCCATACCGGGCAGCTGTATCTGAAGTATGGTTCCAAAAACTTCTGTACATTTTTTGTACAGTAACAATGGGCAGATACTTTTTGGAAAAACGTAACATCCCTAATCCGCGTGAAACTTTTTTCGTCACTGCTGAAATTTGTTCGTCCCAGCTCAGATGTTTGTCAACAATTACCCCAAGGTATTTGATATTTTCTACTATAGAAACATTCTCCTCGCCTACTACGAAAGAGGACTTTGCTACTCTATCATCACTTATATCTTTCAGTCGTTTTCTGCTGCCAACTACAAGACTATGTGTCTTAGCAACATTCAGGGACAATTTATTACCTTGTAGCCAAGTTTTTAGGTTACTCAGGTCATCATTGACGCAGTCGTTAATATGTGTCACCGAATCCGACGCAAACATAAGGCTTGTGTCATCAGCATACATATTAACGTCACAATGTTTCATCTGTAGATGGAGGTCATTGATATATATGATAAATAACAGAAGCCCTAGACAGGAGCCCTGCGGTACTCCACAGGTTATAGATTCTATATTCGAGATCTTCCCATTTACCTTACAACATTGCTTTCTATTAGTTAAATAAGAGCAGAACCATTTCATTTCTTTATTATGAATACCGTAAAGCTCAAGTTTTTGCAATAATATTTCGTGGTTCACAGCGTCAAAAGCTTTCTTGAGGTCCACAAAAGTAACTGCAGTGTACTTACCACCCTCTAAATTCAAGTACCAATCATTAGTGCACTTAAGCAAACACGACAGAACGGAATGCAACTGTCTGTAAGTTGATTGTTTACCGAAAATGAGTTTATTCGAATCTAGGTAGTTGTACAGCTGGTCATAAATTAGTTTCTCAAAAAAGCGAGAGACAACCGGTAAAACAGAAATTGGGCGATAGTTGGAGCTTTCATCGGCAGGACCATCCTTAAAAATTGGTGCAACCCTTGCTATCTTCCAACAGTCAGGGAACAGGCCCAAGGATAGAGACAAGTTAAAGAGTTGACTAAGGGGCTGAGCCAAAATCGGCATTCCTGCCTTGAGGAAAAAGCTGGAAATTCGATCTAGGCCCGACCCCTTTGAAGTCTTGAATTTTTTAATTGCTTTCAATAACTCTGTGGGCTGCATTGATGAAAATGTGAAACGAGCAGCCGTTGGATTTATGTCATGGTCTCCTTTCAATAGAGTATTTTCCTTATCAGGAATTTTTTTACTCAACTTGTAACTGGCTCGCCACGTTAAATATAAATACCTACCTACCTACCTATGTTTCCATTTTGTGCTTCTTGACCGTGAAATAAAGGCCGGTTTCCACTTGTGCGAATGTGATCGCGCGACCATGGGCCTGAGCATGCAGGAGCATGCGTGTTAACTAATCACTGCAGAATCAAAGCAATTTGATTGACTCTGCTCTATGCTGGTCGCAAAAAAGTTGAAGGCAATCCAACTTCCAAAATCGCACAAGTGGAAACCGGCCCTTACTTCACGGTCAAGAAGCACAAAATGGAACCATATACAAGTTAGACGAATATTCGTCCAGACTTGGTTTTGTATTCGAGACTCAGATTCAGAAAATCACAAAACTATCCCTTTTCTATAAACGAATTAACATTTTAATGAAAAATGAATGAATTTCAACATGGGAACTCCATCAAACATATCTAATCCGAAACACCTTGTCAATCGCACCAACAGATTTTCTAGAAAAACGAGGTTTGTGTCCAAGTCCTGCTTAGGCCCATTCCGAAGACCTGGGAAACTGTGCGGGAATTTCCAGCCTCGATTTGAAATCGAGGAAAGTGTTTTTTTTAACAAAGTATAAATTTTTGTTTTACAGAGGTAAGAAATTTTTTGAACAAGTATAAAACTTTTTTTACAGAAGCATGAAATTTTTTGAACAAGTTGGAAACTTTTTTTAAAAGAAGTATGAAGTTTCTTGAGCAAGTATGAAATTTTTTAAAAACAGTATGAATTCGGTTTTACAAAGTATGAAATTTTTTTTTGAAGGAAGTATTATCTTTATAAAGAAGAAGACAAATCAAAATGTAGGCAAAGTATTTGCATTTTAGAAAGGAAGGTTTTTAATTTTGAACAACTATATATATTACCATAGAGAAGTAGTTGAAAGTCAGCAACAAGTATGTGTGTTTTATGGAAGTATTTTTGTCATGTTTGCAACTCCATACTTGTGCATAAGCAATCAAGCTATCGCCATCAATGAATATTGAAAAAGAGATGACAAAGCATTATTCTCAATACCAGAAAATAAATTCTTTGTTGGTAAAATCATTGAGTTGTGGTCAAAGTGAGCAGGTATACAGAATATTAGAATATCCTATTCTGCATACAAATGCGAAACTCATCAGCAAGGCATACGAAAGACGTCACGTAACTTTGGTCAGCAGCTGCAGAATATTTCAGAGGAAAGTAAACAGATCAGAATGGAATTTTTCAAATCAAGAGACAAGAGACTGTTCATGATCAGGTATTTTGTGTTATGCTTACGAAAAGGACGATTTAAGATATACCGATGAAGATTCATATCGAACCAGAAACCATTTCGACTTATTTTATGTCACATCGCTAATCTGTCTGCAACGCGTTTTTATTCAATGAAACTTGGTTCACATCAAAATAAAGTGCTTTGGAGAAATGCAATAGCACTGTAGCTGAAACCATTTCTACCTTTCATTTAAATTTTCCGCAGCGTCTTTGACACTCTCCAAAATGGGCGTGACAAAATAAATTCTACTGCAGCTAAAATTCCAAAACCTGGCATCATTTTAGTGAACAAGTCCTTTTCAAACATTAGAAGATCTGGATCTAATGGGTCTTTGTTGTTCCTACAAGGAAGATAGCACTTTGAACGAATACAAATATTGATAGCAGTTCTAAACATAATTTTTTGCATTTAGTTTTGGAACTCCTAAACTTGTTAATGTATTTTACATCCCCCCCCTAGTAACAACCCCGCCTGACATTAAGAATGCAATGGGGAAATTATGAAATTACATATTTTCAACGGGATTAAGCGTACATTGACGGGGAAATGAGTTTTCAAGTGTATTATTTTTGACGGGGAAGCAAACATTTCAACGCGGAAACAACAGAAATATGGCGAAAAAGTTTTTAATTTCAAACTTAGCGGGGAAACAAATTTTCTTGGCGAGTCTTCTTTCTACCTTAGCGGGGCAATGTTTCAGTGGGGTCGTTACTGGGACGTGTTTTTTGCAGACCTTGTCCAGAATCGTTTTTACCAAATTGTCCAGAATCGTCCTCATCTGCTCGTACTCAGAATGACGAAAATAGAATTTTCATATCTGATATTCAAGCCTTGAAGCACTTCGTTGTAGCTGCTACGTTAGTTCAAGCACGACGACATCTTCCTTCAGGGCCGTCGAGAGCCAGCTCGGGCCCTGGAGTGATCCATAAGTTGGGGCCCTAGAGAGGGTTTGGGGGCGAAGCCCCCAAGAAAAGTTTCCGCGACCACGCCCTTCAGAGTCTCGGAAAATAAGGGAGACGCCCTCCTTAAGGAAATTAATTCAGAAAAATAGCTGGATTATTCCATGGCAAATTCATCGAAATAACGATATTGATAAATAAAGGACATCGTTTTGTGTTTGTAAAATAAAAGATAGAATTGAAGTATTAATACCAAAGTTTCAAACTCTTAAGACAATACTTTACGGGCTTTCATGTTTGCAAAGTCGTGAATGATGTCATGAAAGTCAACAGCCGTTGCGATTTCGCTCTCGATGCTCAAAACTGACTAACTTTTCGAAGGAATACACGGTCACGATACTTTTGAAGGCAGATACATAGTCATACAAAGTTGCTGTAAAAAGATTTTACCACAATGATAAATTTACATGGACCTATCTTTTGTACGGGCCCCTTCGAGGCCCGGGCCCTGGACCTTTTACCCCACTACCCCCCCCCCTCTCGACGGTCCTGTCTTCCTTGATGTGGACTACAGTAATATCAGGTTGTTACTGAGGTTGGAAAAGCAAACACTGGAAGATCAGCATATATCTGAGCATCTGTTAAGCCTACAAGTGCTTTTTGGACCTCCTTCTATGACCGATATTAATACTGCAATAAATGCTGACCTTGAAGCCCTTCAAGGTTGGCTTGAGGACAACAAGCTATCGCTTAATGTCGTAAAGACTCAAGGGATGATAATAGGTAGCAGGTGCAAGCTTCTTAGTTTAGACTTGCCTAGTTCTTCCAAACCTGACCTTAACATCGGCAGCGAGGAGATCACTGTGGTTAACAACACCAAGTATCCAGGTTTGCAGGTTGACGATCAACTGAAATGGTCTACCCATTTGTCCAATACAATCAAGAAAGTCTCTAGAGGTATCGGTATGTTGAAGTTTTCAAAAAGATACCTACCAAAGGAAAGCCTCATTATGCTGTATAGAAGTCTCATCGAGCCCTATTTTAGGTACTGCTGCCCTGTTTGGGGATCTTGCGGTGCATCAGCCCTCGATAAGTTGCAAAAACTGCAAAATCGAGCTGCTAGGATTGTCGCAAACAGCCCCTATGACGCCTCAGCTTTGCCTTTGATAGGGAGTCTTGGCTGGCTGACCATTAGAGAATTGATCGACTTTGAGACGAGCAAGATGGTCTATAAATCTCTGAATGCCCTCGCCCCAGATTACTTGCGAAACCTATTTCAAAAGGTATCTGAAGCTACTAACCGTCAGCTGAGGAACTCTAAAACTGACCTTAGATTACCACTATTGAGAACATCAACTGGTCAGAAATCGTTTGCTTACAGAGGGGCTAAGGTCTGGAGTGACCTAGATAGTGTTGTCAAAGCGTCCGCATCATTCAGCTCCTTTCGAAGAAATTATGAAACCAAACTATGACTCATCTCGTTTTCCTTTCCTTTTTTTTTGACTGAGATCATTGTAAATAAGGTTGAATATTTTAGTTATTATTAGGTTTTGTATTTGCATGGCTCCCTGTAAAACAGTGTATCTGAGTGGATTACCATGGATAAAAAAGTTAAAAATGAAATGAAAAAATTGGAATGTTGGCAAGGATGGAATTACAACAGCACCTGCAATGCGCTTTCTAGATATGTACTTTACAAACAAAGACGACCGGGTGACCCAAAAAAGTGACCCGACGCGATCCGTTACCTGACAATAACTTACTCCAAAAACTCTCAATTGAGTTGCCTATTCCCAGTCTGAAGGAAAACACACTCCTAATCGTTTTGCAGATCTGAAATGGCTGTAAAATTGATCCCTTGTTTGTGACGACATTTCAGGATTTCAAGCTAGCCATTTTCCTCGAAATCTTTAATTGGCCAAAAAGTTTTGAAAAGTACACATAATGTAGGGTAGTCTTTGAGCAACAGAACTACTTTTGAAGCATCTCAATAGGCCTCTTAACGCTGATTTCCAGTAAGTGGAATTTTCCGAGCGGGCGAAAATTCTCTCGTTTGCAAAAGAAACTGTCCCTTAGAAATTGAATAGATAGTTATCGCTGGGCAACCTTTTATTGTCTAAAGTTTAGCCCGCTTGGAAAATTCCGCTGGCCTTTAGTTGATTTTCTACAACAGATAAGGTCGGTCACGTTTCTTTGGGTCAGCCGATAAACCTATTAGAGACGGGGCATTATCGTTAAAACCAAGCAAGTTTCACTTGGTTTCCACCAACCTTCCACCAAGCTTCCTCCAAGCTTCCACCAAGTGGTCATGTTTTTAAGTGTTGGCAGGGTACTTGCCGTACTGTAAAGTTGTAGGTGTTAGCTGGATGTCTCTGAACCGTGTTACCACATCATCTCCACAATGCATCCTTGGTGTTCTAGTTTATCTGAAGTTCTTCGTTATTTGCTGCGACAACGACCTATTTACTTCCTTTGAGTTTTCATACGTGTCATATTGAGAATTTGTTTCAGCCGTTGCATAATCTTAATTTGGTTATTTGGAGATTTCTCCAGTTTTTTTCGGCGGGTATTATGGTTAACACTGTCAGTACTACAAGTACTGTTATAAGTAAGGCCTTGTTTAAAACTTCAAGAAAATTAGAATCATCAATATGACAACGTAAAAAGCCTGAAGTTTCCTTCAACAGTTATCGTCAAACTCTATCGTTAGGTAAACAGCTGAAATAAAGTGTTCTTTAACCCTATTTTGGTGGGGGGGCAAATTTGCCCCCCTAGTAGATTTTTTTAAATAACTCTGCGAGGAAGAATTTTATAGCCATGAAACGTCTTGACTGTTTGCAACTACTCATGGTGCAACTTCTCAAAAAGTTTCATTGAAATATTTTTAAAAATGAGGGGGCGGGAGACAATTTTCTGGGACTGACCCAGGAAAAATCGCAAATTCTCAAATCTCAATGATCGCGAAAAAAGGAGCAGAAGTAGAATAGTTTGCAAATTTCTTTTGTAATTTCGCGTTATTTGATGCATTCTATCATAAATATCATGTTTGGATGGAAAATATGCTCCAAACTTAATTTTATCTCGATTTTCCTGATTTTGGCCAATTTTGCCGCTTTTCTTGACCACACAAAGGAAAACGCTGACGTAAGCAAAAATGGTGGCTATTTTTTAGGTTAATTTTTATATTTGCAAAAAGTACATGCCTGAGGCTTTTAGCACACCAAATTTGGTCGCTCTACCTATTACAAGTCAATAGTTAGGTAGGGGCCTTTTTTGCCCCCCAACCAAAATAGTACTATCAAATAGCCCAACCACTATAGGGTTAAGTAGATGCTTGGAAGCAACAATACTAAGCCTATAACAACTGCTTGCAAGGGCAATACCAGAAAATATTAACACGAAGCCGTCAGCACAATACCGACCTTGCGAGGTTTTGCGCAGAGGTTCAGGGTTGATATTTTTGGCATTGCCCGAAGGAAACAGTTGTCATATCGTTATTACCATATGGTCGGGGCAGGATGCGAGCCCTTCGTTTTTTACCAAGTTTTAGGATCGTTGGCCCAGCATTTTGCCTTTATTGCAGACGAAACCACTTGCTGCTTTTAGAAACAGTTGCTCGTCGTGTTAGAAGCATCGATCTGTGTTCCGAATTTGAAGCTGAGTTGTGACGTTATGGACGGGCATTACCGCATAATAATGCCCCATCACTACGTCACATTCAAAATTTTCTGCCAATCAGCTTGCACAGTAGAGTTGCCGCCCTGATCATAGGGTAATAATGTTCTAAAGTTCGAATGTCAGTAGATCGTTGAAAAAGATGAGGCTTGGAAGGAGGAAACTTTAATGCGGCTTCTGTCCTGACCCTTGGAACATGAAATGGATGTAATGTAGCTTTATTGCCTTTTGTACCGTAATTGATTCAATTGAATGAAGGTGAATAAATTTAGGGAAATCTTCTGGGAGCCAGACCTCAACAAAGTGTGAGAACAGAGGAATACTGCTCCCAGAAAACCTTTGCAAGACTTTTATGCTGAAGGAACTTTTTCGAAGAACGGATGGATTTCATGTTACAATTAAACAAGACTGACGCTGAACCTGTCATAATTGTTATTTAGAAAACAAATTTGATTTCTGCAGTAACTTTAACAATGCTGAATGTTGACCAAGAGGCTTGTACTTAGAATTTGAAAAAAGATTGGTAAGTGTAAAAAGGTAAGTGATAGACTTTGCCCAGGCCAATCTTTCAATCTTTCCAAGGGCCACTCAGTTGGTCTTTTTGCTTCAGTAATCGTTTTCGTTTAAATCTATATATATATATAAGCGATGAAGAGTTTTGTTACGCACATTCCTGTTTGTGACACTTTCCCGCACGCAGCTCCTCAGCCTACTGTTCACGTCCAAAAATTTCAGAAAAACGATGAAAAATGGCTGACGATGAAGGCTTGCCTGTAGTCCAATAGTTTTCTTCGTACAGTATCTTGGGGGTAATTTGAGGAAGGGTTTTGCACCCAAATTTTAGCAATTCAATTCAACAATAGGCCTTAACCTTCGACCTTTCTTTGTGGATGCTGATGGCAGCCACAGAAATGTGATGGCAGCGTTCAATGGGCGTTCAATCTGAGCTAAAAACAAGTTTTGCACCTGCTTTTTCCAAGCACCCAGGCAGCAAAAGCTTGCAAATAGTTGATATTATGTTAGCTGCAATATCTATCTGGCTCGTGGTAAAGTATTTCGATGCTCAGGTTGGATATAGCGAAGTTATTGCCCCATTTTGCAGAGGCTCTCCTCTTGGTTTTGTCGCAGTGCTACAATTTCAGAGTTTGCTCTTGAAGTTTTTTAAGTCTTCTGCTTATAAATTTACTGATTACAACATATAGATTCTTTACTCAATTCTTAGTGAAGATTTAGCTCATGTTACAAAGTGATTACACTTGAAACTGATTTTTGACGATTTTGTTTCTCAACTTCGGCCAAGATGGCATACCATAAAAATCAGACCTGTGACCATAGGAACACGGAGTCGTCATTTTCAAATGTTAACGCGATGACCACAACCAAAAATCCTGCTTACCCGTATAAAAGGATGTTTGATTGCAAGTATAAAGCTTGACTGTTCTTTAACCAAGCTATGTTACCAAAACAGAGTATGATTAAAGTATAGTATGAAATGTTTTCCAGCATAGACGTAGGAACCGGGGGACACTGTGGGCCCGTGCCCCCAAGATTTTGCAATAAACAAAGAAGTGCCCTTTTTATTTTAGAAAATGCCCGCCCCTTTTTTCTTAAGGAAAAAGTGCCATTGAAGCGTCGTGCCCCCCCCCCCAAGTTTGAGATACTTCCTACGTCCCTGTTTTCCAGAATTCCAAATACAAATTTATCGCAGCAAGGGAGAGTCCTCGGTTATTACAAAAGGGGTGACTTGGAAATAACCTCAATAACAGGTCAACAATTCACTCACCGGTGGGGCCAAGCTAAGTAACATAACTGAGGTTTGCAGAGTCCGAATTTGGCAAAACAAGTGGCACTTGATGACGAAATAGCTATTTCTTGGGTTCTGTTGTTGGATGAAAATAATGCAATCCAGTAACTGCTTTTGCTACTCTCCTGATTCATCGCTTTTCCATGATTTCAAACTTATGTAGATGTCCGTAAATAATGATGAAAGGCACGGAAAATCTGCTTTAACGTCGATGACCATGTTATGTTACCAGGTCTGAAATTATTGGCTATTTGTCCTGGCTCTATTTTTCAACGAGTTAGTAAATGACTGAATAACTAATTTCCTTCTAGCAGTATTAACTTTTGTACTACGTTGCTTACGAACTCTGAAAGAGAATTCAGCGCAAAAAGGTCAGATAATGGACAGATTTTCTCCTGTAAGATCATTTCTAAGGTCTTTTTACTTGTATCATGCGTGCAGCCGTTAGCTTGCCAACTCGCAATACTGAAAATCCGCCCGATCACCTCATGTGTTCATCATTCGCACAAAAAATAAGACGTTCTTTTGACCGGACCCGTGGACTGTGCGACCCGGGACTTAACCCCAGATCATACGACAATACGACCCCGGGCCCAAGTTTTATGCATTTGGTTAACAAGACTTTGTCATGAAGAATCAATACTTCCATTGTCTTCAATGTCAACAGAGGTGCTCATGAGTGACTGGGAGCTGGATAGAATGAAGAAAAGTTTGTATTTAAGATATAACTTTCCAACTTTTTTGTTATTTTTCTAAAAAAATTAGAAAGGCGAGAAAGACTGGAGAAACCCTTACAGTCCAAATGCTTTATAGCCCTCTTCTGAGTCTGTTATTTTCATGGCTTTCTAACTCAAACTTGGAAAATTTGCTTTCTCTGATTTGAATCAAGCGAAGAACTGCATATATGTGGACGTACAACATAGATATTCATCGATTTTATTTGCATTCAGAGGGGCCGGTTTTTTTTACAACAACTGGCTTTCGAATTTTTTGCTTCCTTCTTAGCTCAGTACGAATACACGGAATTCTATGTGACAATGAAAACTTTGACACGTACTGATGTCTTGCGTCGTCACTAAACCATCGGTGGTTAAAAAATGTTGTGAGCTAGATGTATCAAACTTTGGCCCGGGGTGGTATGGTTGAATGTTCGTATGATTGTGGGGTCTTGGGTCGTAGGGTCCAGTGTCATCAGGTCCGGGGTAGTGCAGTCTTACGGTCCGATTACAAGGACATGCCACTGAATCCTCCATTTGTGGACTTGCTACACGTCTCTCTCGCGACAAAATCGGGAGAAAGCCATCCACTTGAGGCTAAAGTTAACGTATGGGAACCAACAAGACATTCTATATTTCAATAAAATCCAAGTTTGTTCATGTGAAAAGCTGAATTCTAGCATACCACAGTATTTTCTCACAGGACACCTTATTTTCAATTCCTTAGATATCAATGCACACATCTATTCATAAATGTACAGTTGTACACGAATGTTTCTTTCAGAAAAAATTGCTTATAAGAAACTCCATTCTTAGATCATCAGAAATTAAGAATCTCCAGTGCAAGGAAATATAACTTAGAAGCTATTCATTTCATTCAAGGAAAGCCTTGGCACAGTTTTACTTATTTTCACTTATTTCCTGTATCATACTATGCAGGAAGCAAGTATTACTACTGCCTTCGCAGTTTCCCGTATTGCTGCGAAAGATCTAGAGCAATTTTAAAGGTTGGCAGACTTCTACAACAGTGGCAAAAATTATGGCATATTGTTCAGCTTTATCTACGCTTGGAATTCTTTCAAATTTAGGAAGAGAGTGGTCGGGCAGGTTAGCAATATTTCCCAGTGATTTTGGAGCGTGGAAGGGAGAGGTTTTCTACTCGAAATCTGACCAAGTTTGACCTAAATTGACCAAAACAACCATCCGACCCCCCTTTCGAATTTCTGCGTAAGTCGCTGGTTCAGAGACTGATGTATCAATCTACAGTAGATTTAGAGCATCAATAGTCAGCAATTAAAGAGCCATTGTCACCCAGGGTCCTTTGCAGGCATGTTGCAATGTCAGATTATTTGAAAATCAAATTTGGCCTAAGTAAGCGGAAACATACAATGGCTCGTTAGCAAATCATACTTAGCATAGAGCAATCAAAGGATATCTCAGTTTAGAGAAAATGGCAGGGACCAACTTTAACATTTGAATAAATTCCAAAAAGAGGCCAGGGGTGAAGAGCAAAATTGTCTCATTAATCACTCTGAAGCTAAGACACTCGAGGAAACTCTGAAGCATCTGCTACTGGATTCATGTGTTGAAAACGTAACAATTTTGTTAAGGTTTATGTGAGGCTTATTTGGGGATACAGGGATGTTATAAAAAGGGGCATGTCCGAGTTTCTCATTTTCTAGCGTTATGAATGATCATAACTGCTCTGATTTCAAGCAGGGTTGGTAACTTGGCATTTTTAAGCCAAATTTTGGAAATTTGGCTCTTTTCTTCTATTTTTGGATTTATAAATTAAGTTTAGCTTTTGGATTAATTTTGGCCTCTTTTGATAAATTTGTCAACTTTCATTCAATTCTCTCCAAACTGGATTACATTTCTAACCTGATTTGTATTCAAAGTCTAAAATGTTGTGGGACGATCACAATCTAGAACACCTTTCTTTGCAAGACAATATCGAAGACAAAGGGTTTTCATCCGGAGCTACACAACATAGTAGGTAAAAACAATGGAATGCAAGTGTTCATTGTTTAAAATAACAATATAACAATAGGTGGTGCAACAATAGATTATCGTTTTGAAAGGTTTGGCCTTTTCCCTACCTCGGTTTGCCTTCGGGGCGGTCCGGTGATCTACCAACCCTGATTTCATGCTGAATTTGAATGATGGTGACTGAAAGAGTACAGTAACCATAAAAGCACTCCGCAGGAGCTAGGAATGTTAAAGCGCGAGCGAAGCGAGCGCTTTTACTTCCTAGTTAAGGAAGAAAGTGGCAACCAGATTTGCACACGCAGTCTCGCTCTTCATGGCGAAAGTCGTGTATTTTAGTTGTTCTCCTATACTTTCTGTGTAAAGCAATCATTCTTAGAGTTTTATGCAATATCAGCATTTGTTTTATGTTATAAGAGTTTAAAACTTTTGTTGCTGGTGCATGAACGTGTTCAATGTTACTAAGTAGTCTGTGAACTTTATGCTACCTACAAGTTGCATGAACTACAATGTATAACCTACTGAATGAGTTCAGTGTAGAACCACCAATTTTTCGCAGGAAGTTTGGACGAAATTTTAAGCATTCCAAGAAAAAAAATATTGTTGTTTAAGTTCAAGTATTTTTCTTTCTTTTATCTTTGTTAATTCTCTTGGGCACAGTCTCTTGCTTCCCGGGGGTATTTATCCCAGTAGTATTGTAAAGTAATTCTTGTAAATAGTGTAGACCGTTATATGAATTTTAAAATTTTATTGATGTATCAAAAATATTTATTGGCCTCTGCCTTGAGCATATATAACATAGCATTTGTTATAAATAATCATTTGTTATTTCCACATTTCTATTTGCGACGAGAAGAGCTAAAGAATGTTCTTAGTAGTTCACTTAAACCCATGGTTCATTTTACCTTATCTTGTCCCACTGAATTTGATCCTCTGAACAAAAGCAATTCTGCATTGCCGTTGCCGCCGTGGTTTCGTAAAGTCCCGAACAAGAATGATATCTCCCAAATATGGCTAATCAGTCATTCACGTGACCCATTTTCTCTAGCTTCTTATATGACCTCAAGTAAAACAACTACAGATACATAAATTCAGCTACTGAATGATTACTGGTTGCAATATATGTGAATAATTTAGGAAATTTATAGATATTCTCTTATTTGTATTGTATATAGCCTACAGGTGGATAGGATTATTCAATTTTAGTGGTTGGAATTAATTAGCTTCACGTAGCTACATCATCATGAAAACCTTGATTAAATAAATCATTATTGAGTATTATTTACACTAATAATCCCCAAGGTGCAACTGGTTGCCGTTGGCAACTTCTTTGGTATGTCCTATAGCGTGGCAAATTTTCAATATGAAATATCCAAATCCCTGCTACAGATGCTACAGAAAACTCACTGAATCATATATAGATCATATATAAATATACGGATGTCTTGTGGCTGTATACAGTAAGGAAATATCTCAGGCAATAAGATTTTATTCAAATCCTTCTCAGCTCAAATACGACAGTATGTATAGATACGAGACCAGACGTCCATCACTGTAGGGTTACAACTTAAAATTGGCTACATAAATGAAATTCAACCTTTCCACCCCTGCGATCCTAGGCAATGATTCTTCTAACTAATGATAAAACGCTCGTTTTAAAGCCTAGCATTAACCAAAGAGCACATGTTCATCCTAGCAGTTTCCTTGCAACTAAAGCAATATCTTTAGCCTAAAGAAGTGTCTTCAACATCTTTTTATATAATCAAGTAACCCTATCTGACCTGGGCGATTTGAAACACTCAATGCCTGGGGGGGCGAATTCCGCCCCCCTGTTTATCTCTGTTGTTGCTTGAGATATTGCAACCAAATTTGGCATGAAGGTTGCTCATTATATAAATGATAAATTTTTGAAACAATAGCGTTTTTGTTGTTGAGCATAATTAGCATGATGATGTCATATGACGTCATCAAAATGAAAGTGTGCTAAATGGTCATAAAACTTACTTTTCGTAAAGAAATGAAATACATAGATCAAATTAGATGTAAATTTATAGTTTAGACGTAATTGAATAAATTAAAAAGGATTACGATAGATAAAATGTATGTTTTTGACAGAGTGTGCCACGAAAACATAGTTACCATGGAGACAAGGCTTCATCATCATCATCATCATTAATCTATTTACAGTAGGCTAAAAAAGCTTTAAAATAGCAACATTACTGCTAATTAAGGCCTACTACTTAACTTAGAATTAAAATAAAATATATTACAAATCGTTTAAGAATATAATTACAACATATCGTATCATGTTAAGTACCCAACCTGTGGTATATATGTTTTGCAAAGTCTGCAGTGGCAGTTCTCGCCCTTCCAACATTTAATATGGTTTTTGAAAATAGGAAGTGTGCTTGCTTGTTTGACTAAATTTGGTAAAGTCGACCAAAGTCTATTTCCAAGGAATGATATAGTCTCAATTCCATGTGTTGTTGTATGAACTTTTGGAATCTGCGAGTCGTTACCGTGCCTTAGATTGTAACCAGTATTGCGCTCAGTGAAAATATCCTTCATAAAGGGAGGATTATAAATATCCTTCAGACTTTGTTTTATAAATTTCGGTCATAAGCAACTGTAGATTCTTTACGTGAATAGATACCAAATTCCTCTGCTCCAGAAGAGACTCAAAATCTGTTTGATAGTCTTTGTACGCAAAACACAATGCTCTTTCATGGATATGATTTATTCTATGATTTAAAGTTCGATCATAATAGAACATCCAAACAAGGGGGCAGTAGCCAAAGTGAGATAAGACAAACGCTTGCATTACCTGCTTCAACTTTTCCGTGTCCATGTAGCAGGATATTCTGGCGAGGGCATGGAGTTTTTGACTGGCTTTTTTGCAAAGAGCTCTGACATGCTGTTTAAAGCTCAATGTTTGATCAAAAATTATCCCTAGGAGCTTCTCCTCTTTGCTTTCTTTCACGCTAACCTCTCCTATTTTGACGGAGACTTCGTTGCTCTTTCCACCAAAAATCATCAAATGACATTTATCTTCATTCAACTTCATACGAATGTTTAGAAACCATTCACTTATCACGACAGCGTCATTCTCTAATTTTGCGAGAACATTCTCGACGTTAGGACCACATGTATAAATTGTTGTGTCGTCCGCGTAATTACAGACTTCAGTCTCTTCCAGGAACAGAAACAAGTCATTCAGATATATGTTAAACAAAAGAGGCCCCAGGACTGAACCTTGTGGTACACCCAGAGAGGTTTTTGTCCACGTACTGAACGAACCATTCACCTTTACCCTCTGCTTCCTGTTATCGAGATAGCTACGCACGAACGGCAAGGCAGATCTACTGAAACCATACGCATTCAATTTTGCGATTAGTAATTCGTGATCTGGACAATCGAAGGCCTTCGAAAGGTCTGTCAAAACAGCCCCTGCGATCCCCCCACTGTCTATCGACTTGTTACAGGTTTCTATAAGACGTAGAAGTGCATGCTGTGTGCCATAGCCCTCTCGAAAACCACATAGGAGTGGAGACAGGATGCTTTGGACGAAAGGCAACATTTGTTTTTGCATTAACCGTTCGAAAATTTTTGAGACCGACGGTAAAACAGTAATTGGTCGATAGTTCTTTTTTGAAAAAGCATCCTCTTGTTTAAAGAGAGAAGTTATATCTCCAGCCTTCAGTTCTTCCGGAAAAGTGGATTTTGACATATGTGAGTTAAACAAAAATTGGAGAACCACACTAAATGTGTCAGAATTTTCCTTAAGGATTCTTGCTCGTATACTATCAACTGGAGAAGCCTTTTCCGAATTAAGTTGTTTTATCTGAGTAGCAATATGACTAGTGGAAACCTCACTAAACTCAAATTTGTTGGCGATCTTGGCATTCTCTCTGATTTTGCAGATACTCGGATGGGCATCATATTTCCTGACAGCTTTATCTACGGAATCTAGTATGTCATCTGTAGGGAGCAAAACTGACTCTTTAATAGAAATCCCTAAACTATCTGTTATGGTTGCGAAGTGATGGTTGAAAATCTCTGCAATTTCTGAGTCCTTGCTTATCATGTTACCATTTTCAATAAGATTCAAAGATGAGGCTAAAATAGAACACCAAAATTGTTACATTTTGATTGTTGTATGATAGAAACAAGTTAAATTTGCAAAATCTCAGATGCATTCAGTTAACACGGCAAAAACATATAATAAATGAAAATGTACGAGGGGGGCCGAATCTGCTCCCCAGGTCAGATAGGGTTAAAAGAAAAAAACTGAAAACATACAACTTCTGTGCCGATCATGGCGAGAATAGACATTAGGCCATCGAATTCCTGCCATGAAAGGCACTTACAACTCAATAGTTACAACACAGGGAAACCAGATTGAATGTTAACCATTGCATTTATTGTTCGACAAGATATATTATATCGTCGCGAAATACGGAATTTTAGCAATTTCTGGGTGGAACGACGGAATTGGCCATTCTTAGCGGACGCGGATTCTCTCGAAAATGATAAGCGGAATCCGGCATTTTCATTAAAATTCATGAATTTTCTGATCCTTCAACTGTTGTCTTGTAAGAGAAAGGTTGTGGTCACATCTTTGTTTTTTGGCCAGCACTGTGAGGATATTTTCCAAGCTTTGCACAAGAATTTTAACTGGCACTCTTCTCCTCTCTCCGCCTGGATGGATAAAATTGTCTTACAATATCAATTTGTGCCTTCATTGATAATGAAGTAGCGGGACACGGCACTTTAGCGAAAAGTGACCGGAACGGCGGATTTTAACTGAAAATCACGCGGAACGGCGGATTTCTACCCCCCCATAATGATCCCCACCATAAAAAGAGATACAACTATAAAGAAAAATTTAATTTCTGTCTCACATCTTATGTTAGGCAATAATGTCAGTGAGCATTGAAAAATTTGGAATAACACAGGTGCTAGGTAATGAAGAGGGGCCCCGCTCGCTGATGGACAGCCACACGAGCCATCCCACTGCCACACGAGCCATCCCAATAGGAACATTATCCACCCATTACTCCGCACCCACACCGAAAGATAAATTGCAAATTTAAACATTACATCAAATTTAGATTTAAACATTCCTCAACATTTCAAGTTTGAAAAAGACTGGAATAGAACCACCTATGAACATTGTTAATCAAATCTGATTGACAAATGCTTATTTGGAAATTCTCCATTGACTGGAGGACAATGTATTTGAAATCGAAATCTTCAACAGTTTGTCATATAAAGCCTCAGTAAGTCATTGTAACAAATCGGTGGAATGTTTTTGTATGTGATTTTTCAAATGGGAGATAGATACACTTTTAAGACAAATGCAGAACAAATTTTTTATTAAATCGGCTGAAAGATAATTTCTTGACTTCCCCCGGCTTTCCTGCTGATTGTTTTCAAATTGAATCTTTTTGATCAAATTTTTAGCCTATCTTGGTGCTGTATCCTGACATCTTGCAGAATCCTACGACTTCCATGTAAAACTGAATCAAACTTCAGCGTTGTTTCCAAAGATTCTAAGTTGCTCAATCATGTGTTGAAAACATCAACAGTGACAAGTGTTGCACAATGCTTTGCAGAGTGTGAAGGCCATAAGGATTGCAAGTCTGTAAATCACGCAGAGACAAGCAGTTTGAATTGTCAACTCAATAGCAAAGTAAAGCAGGGAATTCCTTCAGCAAATTTCGCTACTGCGTCACCGGGATGGACGTATTATGCCACAAATTACAGCAATAGCAATAACGTGAGTGTTCCATCTCTTGCACCTTAACTTTGCATACAATGGCTCATGGCTTGCTCACGGGGGGGGGAGGGGGGGTTCTTCCATAGTACAGGTACTTGGGGATGTGCCGCCCGCAAGGGTATGCTTTTTCAAACCTTCTAGTCTAGCCAAGGGTATACTTTTTGCCAATTTTAGTCCATTCAATCTAGCCAAGGTTATACCTTTTGCCAATTTTCGCCCATTTAGTCTGGGCAAGGGTATACTTTTTGGAAATTTTGGTCAAAGAAATGTCAAACTTCGGTAATTCCTGTAAAGAAACTCAAATTTTTTTCAAATTTTGGTCCTTAGAATGCAAAATTTTGCGAGGTTTGCCTAGAAAATGCCAAGTCATGGCACTTTTGATGTAGAAATTAGTCTAGCCAAGGGTACCATTTTCAGAAAAATTGGTCTAGCCAACGGTGCCATTTTAAACTGTGGGCGGCACACCCCTGCCCGAAATTTATCCGAGAACCCCCCTCCCCCCGTGGGCTTGCTCCTAATGATATTTTTCCAAGGACATTTTTTTGCATCCAATACCAACAAAGTCAAATTCAGTGGTTTTTCCAAGTGAAACGAATTCTGAAGAGAGAAAATATTTACATTACTCCAGAGGAAGGATATTTCATTTTCTTGTTTCAGGAATGGTAAAAAGAATGTTTGAATTGCTCACAAAAATATCTGGTAGAAAAATGTTCCCACTTTTAAAAATTCATAGCACCAAGAGTACATCAAAGATTTGAATGATTCAAATTCCAGTTTAAAGCTGAAAGATCGAAGTATTTTGTTTGCTTTTTTTGTTTTTCTCGTTGTCTCATCAGCACTAGAAGTATCGGTAAATTTAGCTTTAGAAAAATTTCATGACTGTAAAATGACTGAAAAAGTGACTAAAACATTGACCAAAGTGCAAGGATTCTCCTTAAACTCAGAACAATACGAATTGAATTGGGCGTTTCGCTTCTGTCAGGAGTTATATGACCTCAATTTTCAAAATAATGCAAAACATTTTCAATTCCATGGCAGTGTGCAGTGGATATCTCTCACCCATGAACAAGTGTATTTTCTGTATTGGTCTGTGCAGGGAGTCCTTTATGATTTGATCAATGTTTTATGCCAGCTTTCAGTCATTTTGCAACTATGAAACTTCTTAAAAGTTGAATTTCCAGTACTCGTAAGACAACGAGGAAAATAACAAAAATTCTTTGATTTTTTTGCTTTTAACTAGAATTTGAATTATTCAAATCCGTGTAGTACTGTTGGTGCTATGAATTTTCAAGAGTGGGAGCTTATTTCTGGCTCACCCGGTAAACGAAATATGTGGGGCTTATTTTTCTGTGTGGGGATTGGGAAACTTTCTTTGGGACCACCAATGGATATTCACGCTTTGCCCTGATTGGCCTCCAAACTCAACTGCCCAACAAGACTCGTCAAATCACTCTTCCCCATCCCAATCCTTTAGTTTAAGCCTGGTTTCCATATGATCGTAACAGTCGGCGACTCATTGCCGAGACAGGCTAGGGGACACATCGGGGACGGCTGCGTTAAATGGAAGTTGCAAACAATGAAATTAATAGGACCCACAAACGTGCACTGAGAACTTTATATGGAGACTATGACAAAGATACCACATAAAAAGAATCTGCAGAACCTCATGGTGGAAATCTACAAATCAATGAACCATCTCAATCCTGAGTACATGTGGGATTTTTTTATCAAGAAAGATGTTCCCTACAACCTACGGACTAAGGAACTATGCAAGCTCCCCTCGGTGAGTTCTCAGCGCTACGGAATAAAGTTCCTATCTTTTAGAGGGAGTCTTTTGTGGAATGCTCTTAGTGATGACCTAAAATTGACAACTTCTCTCGTGAAATTCTAAAAAGAAATACGTTGCTGGGATGGCAACAACTGCACGTGCTACATCTGCACTTAATTTAGGGTTTTATAAACTTTGTGACATTACATATTGTATTCTGTAGATAGTTGGTGTTGATTAATTGTTGCTAACTAGAAGTAAACCAACTATAAACAAGTTTTATGATTATATGATTATAGAAACATTTTCTGAACGACGTTGCCGACGTCGCCGATCAGACGGGGACAGTACGGGGACGCATCAAAAGAGTTGAGATGAGTTTAAGGCATGGTTTCAATATGATAATAACAGTGATCGTCTCCATATGTCGCCGACTGATCGAGGACACGTCGCCGATGTGTCGCAGTAGGTCGCCGACTGTTACGATCATATGGAAACCAGGCTTTAGAAGCGTATTGCCGTTACAGTGTAAGATGCGTATTGCCGTTACAGTGTAAGAAGCGTATTGCCGTTACAACGTCAAATGATTAGAGGTGCAGATTGATAAACATCTAGAATGGGAAGAACCCATTTTGTACGACCTAAGGACTCTCGTGCAATCTAAGGTTTCCTTAAATATGCCAAGCAGTTACTGCCACATGACACTCTCTGTGAAATGTATCGTTGTATCGTTGAACCGCAACTCCGCTACTGCTGTTCAGTTTGGGGCCATGTGGGGGATGGGGAGACTTAGTTGCAGGTGTTGCAAAAACCGTGCAGCTAGAATTGTGACTAACAGTAGTTATGATTCTTCCGCTAGTGCCTTGATTGAGGTTCTAAATCGGCTTTCCGCAGCAAATATGACACAAATCGAGACAGCTTTCATGGATTACAAATCAATAATTGGCCTGGCTCCAGACAAGATGTCAGAAATTTGTACAAAAAAGTCGGAAGTCAAGAAGGAATCCTCTTTCAAAGCATTTGAAGACGCTTTGAAATTATCTATTTTGCTGCTTCTTTATTACTTATTTATCATTGTAATTAGCTAGGATATGGTTCTACATTATATGATGTATTTTGTCTAGGATTTTATGCATGGCCCTCTGAAAATGACATGCCATGAAATGAAATGAAGAATCTTTATGCTTTACATATCTCTTTTAGATTGGATCTTATTGTGAGCTGTTCAGTCCATGTGCACAGAATCAATATTGCATGGATTCATGCAGTTGTCCTGCTTACCAATGCTTTAACAGCAGTAAGTTGAATAAAAACTCTTTTCTCTCTCAGCTTCAAATTTCTTGCTTTCATTTTCTGTGTGTTGCTCACAAGTGTTTCAAGTGGATGCATGCATAGTCAAGCTGATCCACGAAGCTGCGATGTACAAGTGCGATAGAGCAGGGTGGGGTGCAGTGGGTCTACTGAGGCTTTTGCTAGAAATGTCCGTCCTCGTCAGATCAAAGAAAGGTTGGTTACTTTCATTGTGATGTATACAGAGTAAGTTGTTCTTTGACATAAACACTTTTGGTCTTAGATTTATCTTAATTCATTCAAAGAATCGTATTAATGAACTTTTTTTTCTATATTCCAATAAAAACTTACAATATATGTTACAAGCTACACTACACTACCTACAGAAATACTCTACAATATAAACTACACTACACTTCTTTTGGAAATGACTCTACAATTCTACTATAACGATACCCCGAGGAGCAAAAGACAATGTCTACCCCGAGGCCATTAAATATAGATATTTATATAGAGGATTAGAAAACAAGACAAGAGGTTTGCAATTATCTCAATCAAATCGACCAGTTTTATGGATAATTGCAAGGTTAATTGCAATATATCTCATTAACGTCATTGGAAAGACCTTTATCGCCATACAATAAAAGCTCGGTAAGAAACTTGTTTGAAGAATCAACATATCCATATGGTCGCAATAATGAAAAAACTCCAGCGAGAAGATCTCGTCGTTCTTCGTCAAAGGAAGGGCAATGCAACAAAAAGTGTTCAGTATCCTCGACACCATCATTTGTGGGGCACATTGGATTTATTGTATCCCTAAAATTGTGCTTGAATTTGTAAAAGTTCAGTGCGCTAAGACCAACCCTTAGTTGAGTAATGTAGGATAGTCCTTTAGGGTCATGAATGCCAAAAACGGATTTTGCAGGAGAGCGTATTTTGGATAGCAACTTTGACTTAAAAACAGCAACAGATGCTGCAGTTCTAACTTCTGGATCAAGTTTATTCCATTCGGATAAGCAGTGAGGATAGAAGGCAGACTGAAATTTTTCTGTCCTTGCCCCAATTTGCCCAACGATTATCATTCGATCAACGATCAACGATCGCCCAACGATTATTGAACATCATACTATGGAATGAATTTCAAGGCCAAGAAAACTTATCTCCTGCTACTGTTATTTTGCTTTTCTGGAGCATTAAGTGAACATGACATGAGAGTTTTGTTTTTACAAGCGAAATAACGTTATTTTAGAGTCGATGAGGCGATTATTCTTTTTATGTTAGTTTTCGTACCGGGTGAGGTAATGTGAGCCTACTAAGAATTCAGTCGTAACTCAAATATTCAATGAAACCTTGCATTGCTTAACCCTATCATGCCTAAGGGGGGGGGGGGCTGAATCAGCCCTCCTAGCGGTTTTTGTCTGTAGATTTTACCAAGTGCACTTACAACACTGAAACTTTCTGACTTTTAGTTTTTATCCTTGTCACGACGTAAAATTAATTTTTTAACAAAATCAAATTCATTCCAGGGACCAGTTTTTTTTCAAGAGATGTATGTGTAAAATTTTGAATAATTCCTAATAAAATCTACAGCTAAAATGATGAAAAGATGGGAATACATACTAATTTTGATGCTCTTTCAAACAAATTAGCTAATGTTTCATTTGAATGTATGGTTTTGCGGATTTTGGCATTACGCATGAGCGCATTCTTTGCACTCCTGTGTGATGACGTCATCATTTTTTGTTAACTTTTCTTCACAGAGCAAATACTATTTAGACATAGAATACAGTGAGATTAGACTGATGTCCTTAATCCTTTTTGTTTTCTCACAATCAACGATTGAAAATTTTTAGTACTGAACACTATTGACTTTGAAAATTGAATAATGTGACGTCATGGAAAGGTCACGCGACATATCTAAAAATAGATTTCATTTTGGGTTCATCATAAGTTGTTCTATACACATGCAAAGTTTCAAGGCTCTTGGCTGTCCAGAACAGAAGTAAGTTAGGGAGGCCGAATCAGCCCCCCTAGGCTTCCTAGAGCATCAAATACCCTTGTTGCATTTCTATCTGTCATGCCAAATTGTTTTGTTTCTAAGGTGTGACACCCGGGATGGTAACCTTTAAACTTTCACTACCTTCATAGTGACGTGAAACTTGATTCCTGGGAACTTTAACAGGCTTTGCCCATAAATATCCTCAAAAAAAGGGTAGAAAATCGACCGAAAATCCTTAGATATGGGTCTACTCATGAAATGTTGGCTAGACATCCCCATCATCCCAGGACTCGAGTTAACAACCCCCCCCCCCCCCCCACAGGGAGATGTAAGAAAGGTTTGCTGTTACTGTAGTTGCTGTACTGTAGTTGCTGTAGTTGCAGACATTTTTATTTGATCGTTACCGTCAATTCGATCGCTGCTTTCTAAGTCTGGACGATGGTGGATGGTCCGTAAAAGCAACCTCATCTCCAGGGCCTTTTGTCATATTGGGAGGGAGACGAAAAGGGCCCATTTTAGCTAGCAAATTAGGATTTCTTTTAAGTGTGCATGCTTTATCGTCGTTTTGCTTGCTAGTGAGTTTGAAATTTTACTCAATTAGACCCACATTACCCCCACCCTATGGCGTCGTACAGAAAGCACAAGGGACGAACAAGCAGAAAGTGGACCTCATTAAAGGACAGCATTGTTCAAGTTCTGACACAGCCAATGAAACACCTCGAACAGGGACAAATCATTGAATGAATAGAAACTTTTATGGGGACACTATAAACCCAATGTGCATCTCAAACGATGGTATCGAGGATACGGAACATTTTTTGTTGCTCTGCCCATCTTTGACATCCAACGACGAGATCTTCTCGCTGGAGTCTTTGCATTGGTACGATCATTTGGACTCAGTAATCCCTCAAACGAGGTTTTAACGTAACTGTTAATGTATGGTAGTAAGGACTTTCCAGATGAAATCAATAGAAATATCCTTAAGTTAACTCTACGTTTTACCCATGAAACTGGCCGATTTGATTGACTTCGTTCAAATTTTTACCACCCGTCAAGCATCCTCCAAGCCTCCTTTCAAGTCGCCTTTCTTCTGAATTTTCTTTTTGAGTAAAGTTCTACGTAGTTTTGCTTTATTACTTTGTTCTTTTCTTCTTCTTCTTTTTCTTTGAAAAGCCACGGAGTAGACATGATATCTTGCTCCCCGTAGTATTGTATTTGTAGTATCGTAGAGTATTTTGAAAGTAGTATAGTAACTATATTGTATTGTAAATTTTTAGTTGATGATATAAAAATATAAATGAATAGAAACTACGATAATACAATGCGAAGATAGCCATTCAGACTTTCAGATATCACAGCACTCATCAGCATTTGGGATTCCAAAGAGGGTCTTGCAATTCTTTTGGAAGTTGTCATTTTCAAAGCTGGGTACAGGCAGGAACCGCGAAGCCCGGGGGGCAAGGGATATTTTTTTCAGCTTTTTAGCAAATTATGTTTATATTAGTCAAATATCGTCATTTATTTTATCCAATTGTTAACACCCTTACTTGCGAGTGTCTTTACATTCCCATAGAACTGTTTCTCACTCATCAATATAGATAATGTATTGAATGATTTTGTCTGGGATGAAATGCGCCCATGTGCGTCATGCCAAAACATAGCGGTTTTTCATCATTGTTAAAGCAGCTTCAAATATTCAGTTTCCTAAAGCGATACTAAAGTAAGATGCTTTCATGATACATGGGCGTTTTTAAAACGGATTTCATTTGGTGAAAGATTACTGACATAGGAAGTTGCCCAAATCTGTAAACTGCTGAATGTCAACCCTGCAACGAGCGCTAAAATTTTTAGGCAAAGCGTCTGTCCTCCTTCCGCTCTCTAGAATGTGCAAAAAAGTACTTAATAATTTAGCATTACGTCTACTCCATCTTCTTGAGCTCAACGATTTCCATCCAAGTTCATCGTACAGCCTTTCCCGAGATGTTCCTCTCCACGTTCCTGTAACTGCTAAGGCAGCGGAGTATAGGACAGATTCGAGTTTTTCCATCAAGTAATTTCCAGTGCAATCATCTCTTTGAGGCACATGATAATTTACATCGCCGCAATCTAAATGGGGTCTCACGTACAATTTATACAGCTCACTCAACGTACTTCTGGACAGATATTTGGACTTCAGCATTCCGATCGCTTTCTTGACTTAACTATTGCCGCTTGTAAATGAGCTGAGAACGAAAGTTTAGAATCTAGTGCTATGCTTAAAATTTTATGTTGATCCACTGTGGATACGGGTACATCATTAAAAAGAATCACAGGATGATCAACTTTCACATTTTTTCTTGAAAGGACTAACTCAACAGCTTACTTCCGGGGGTCCAGATTAAAGGACATTCTCCAATCACTTGCCCACAATGTAAGAAGATCCAGGTCATGGCTCATGTCTCTAGCAGCAATGGCAGGATCTCGTACGATCGTAAAGAGTGATGTGTCGTCTGCAAAAAGCTTCACACTGCACTTCAAATTCTGTGTGAGATCGTTTATGTATATCAAGAAAAACAAGGGGCCCAGGATCGAACCTTGCGGAACGCCAGCAGAAATATTCCCCCGTGTGGAGGCCTGACCATTTAGGACAGTCCTCTGTTTCCTATTTGACAAGAAGCTTTGAAGGAGTAACAATAGAAACCCCGAAACACCACATCTTTTAAGTTTATAGATGAGGCCCTCATGCCAAACCCTGTCAAAGGTTTTAGAAATGTCTAGATAAACAGAGCGAACTTCTAGGTTAGGATTGTAGTCAAAAGCTTCGAAGACAGAATGGGTTATGGAAAGCAGTTGGTTTATTGTTGAATCGTCAGGACGGAAACCTGATTTTTTTTATATATATACATACATATATTCAATCCAAAAATTTACGTTACAAATTACTTTATACACTACTTAAACTACTTTACAATACTACGACGACGATACCAAGAGGAGCAAAATACAATGACAACCCCGAGGCCTTAAAAAAAGAAAAATTAAAAAGAAAAACATATAAACGAAAACCAGACATAATTATTAAGGAAGATATGGATAACAAAAAAAAGGGGGGAAAGGGTGTTGCAAAGAAGGAGTGCTTGGTGGCTGCGTGGTTTGTAGCAGAGTTTGGAAAGAGCTTAATCTAGACGACCGGTTTCCTCGATGAATCTTAACGTTAGCTCGAGTATATTCCTGTCAACATCATTAGGGAGGTTTTCATCACCATACAATAAGAGCTGCGCTAGAACCTCATTTGAAAGATTAGCATATCCAAATGGTCGTAACAGTGGAAGAATTTCAGCAAGAAGGTTTTGTCGTTGAACCACAAAAGATGGGCAAAGCAACAAAAAGTGCTCCGTATCCTCAACACCATCGTTCGTAGGGCACATTGGGTTTATAGTGTCCTTAAAATTATGCCTGAATTTGTGAAAATTCAATTTGCTGAGACCCACTCTAAGCTGAGTAAGGTGTGATAATCCCATTGGGTCATGAATCCCAAAAACAGATTTTGCAGGGGGGCGGATAATCGACAAAAATTTTTTCTTAAAAACAGTGACAGACGGTGCAAGTCTAATCTCTGGGTCAAGTTCATTCCATTCAGTAAGGCAACTAGGATAGAAACTAGACTTGAATTTTTCTGTTCTTGCCCTTATTCGCCCTATGACATCCGGATTGCGAAGAGTGTAATGCGACTGCTGAAGAAGGGGGATTGGTTCTGTCATATAAGAAGGTGTTAGATTGTTCACAATTGTGTAGAGCAGCGTGAGACGTCTGCTCCACCTTCGTGAATTCAATGACTCCCAGCCAAGCTCTGAGTACAGATTCGCTCGCGAAGTTCCTCTCCATGTTCCTGTTACAGCCAGGGCAGCGGAATACTGGACGGACTCTAGCTTTTCCATAGAACTTGTTAAAATTTCGTTGTGACTAAATTCGCATAATTTTGCTGGAGGTGGAAGATGACATCTCCGTAGTCTAGGTGGGGACGAACATGCAACTTATAAAGTTGATCAAGTGTATGTCTGGGCAGATACCTCGAGAGAAATTTCAGCATACCAACACCCTTTCTTGTTTTAGAGATAGCTGCTTTGATGTGAGCATTAAAAGACAACTTGGAATCAAGAACAATTCCCAGATGTTTATGTTCAATCACTTTCTTCACAGGTTTGTCATTAAAGAGAACGACTGGATGATCAATTTCATTTTTCTTCCTTGAAAATATTAGTTCAACAGCTTGTTTTTGTGGATCAGGATTAAAAGACATCCTCCAGCTATGAGCCCATTGATTTATCAATTCTAAGTCATGATTCATGTCAATTGCTGCGGCATTGGAATCTTCAAATACTGTGAACAACGAAGTATCATCAGCAAAAAGCTTAACATTGCACCTCAAATCTTCAGTAAGGTCGTTTATGTACACGAGGAAAAATAGAGGTCCTAAAATAGAACCCTGGGGTACTCCAGCTGAAATATCTCCCCACGACGAGCACTGCCCATTCAAAACGGTTCGTTGTTTTCGATCCTTAAGGAAACTCTTGACCAGAAAAAGAAGTTGTCCTGAAATCCCACAACGCTCTAGCTTATACAGGAGGCCATCATGCCACGCTCTGTCAAATGCTTTGGAAATATCTAGATACACAGATCGAACATCACAAGGAGGATTGCAGTCGAAGGCTTTGAAGATGGTGTGCGTTATCGAAAGTAACTGATTGATTGTTGAATCGCCATGTTGAAAACCTGATTGACATGGATTAAGAAGGTCGTACGAGGCGAGGTGTTGCTATAAAGAGTCATATATGAGTTTTTCGAGTATTTTCCCAAAAACCGGAAGGAGAGAAATGGGACGGTAGTTACCCTTCAAATTTTTCTCGTTTTTCTTATGCACTGGCACCACATTTGCATATTTCCATATTTCGGGAAAGATTCCTTGTCTCAGGCAGTTTTTAAATATTAACTTTAACGGGATAATCAGTGCACTATCGCTAAGTTTGATTATTCTCACAGATATTCCATCCCAGCCATGTGCTTTATTAGGGTTAAGTGATCTAATGATATTCAGAATTTTCTCCTCAGAGATTACAAAATCATTCAGTTGAGTAAGAGTTGCTGGGATATGTTGTGGAAGTTGGCTTCCAGTATCAATCGTTGTACATTGCTGAATGAAGTAATCGTTGAATATTTGTGCCTTTTCAGCAAAATTCGTAATAAAGATTCCATCTTCTAGAAGAGGCGGTATTATTGGGATCTTTGCCTTGTTTAGAACGGTGTTAGTCAGAGACCAATATTTTTTGCTGCCAATTTCAGGATTTGCCAGAGCTCTCCCTGCCTTAAGAAAGTAGCTCCTTTTAGCTTCTTCGATCAATCTCGACTCTTCAGATATCATATTTTGTATTCCTTGGAGATTTTCATCAGGCTGACCACTCCTCACAAAGTTTCTGTAAGCACGATTCTTCTTCCTAAGAAAATTCTTAACGGTTTGCGTTACCCAGGGTGCTTGTTGAGGTCTGATCGTTTTCACCTTGTTAGGTATGAAATTAGAATAAATGTTCAGCAGGACCTCATTGAGTAGTTTGACCTGTTCATTAGGACGTATCAAAGATTGAAGATGCTCATGCCAACGAAACATTTCTATACTTTTCCTAATCGCCACAAAGTCTGCTTTGTCATATTGCCATATCTTTCGGCTGTAAGGAGGTAATGCTATGTTTGAGACAGATAGTTTTCCATGGACAATTTGATGGTGATATTGCTCATGAAGAGACGGGTGAACACCTGATTCGATAACGAGGTTAGGCTGATCAGTGAGAATCAAGTCTATGCAGGATTTGGAGTCGCCCATCAAATGCATTGGTTCTGAGATCAATTGATGAAGGCCAAGGTCCGATGTTAATGGTTCAAATAGTTTTTCCTCGTTATTTTCAACGTCATTTTCCCACCATTGGGTTGAACGACAGTTGAAATCACCGGTGATAACGACGCAATGTGGATTTTCAGCATGCAGGTTAGATAGCAACATCTCAAAGTGTATTGTGAAATCATCAAACTCCATTTGGTCTTGGCTTGGACTTCTATAAATTACGACGAAAGAATACTTTTTCCTATTTATTTGAATCTCAGAAACAACGCATTCAGGGAGAGTCACCAAGTCAAAACGATCTTTTGAAGGAAGAGATTCTTTAACATAAATTCTTAATTCTTAATGAACCTATATCCATCTAGAGCCAGCTTGTCTTCATCAACGGTACTGTCAATGTGCGTTTCAACTATGCCAATCAAGTCATAGCTGAAGACTGAGTTGTATGCTTCAAGAAGTGAAATTCGTAAGAAGTCATGCGCAATGATACTATTTAGATTCCAGCTACAGAAGCTAAGTGCATCTGGGCCTGGGTTTGTTTCTACATCACCGCTAAGCAGCATTGCCCTAAAAACCCAATGTGAATGAAGTGTGTAGCTTACCATGCAAACAATATAAAAGTAAGCATAACCGAAAAGAAGTTTCTTAACAGTAGAACGTTTATAACGAATGAGGCCGATGACCGCTAGGGGGATTCGCTTGGAGAGTTCAACAGTCATGTGAATTACTATCTTCGCAAATTGATGCAAGCGGGCGCACAAGAGCAAAGGACATGTCTGCGTTGCCACAAAATGCACAGCAAGAAACTGTAGCATCAATGTCAAGGGTAGCACGAGGATCGAAATCACAATGAACCGACAACAGAACCAATATAGTTTTAAAATTTGAAAAAGGATTGAAAGTAGTTCAACGGTTTTGATCATTGGGGAAATATTCTTCATGGCTAAGCGGAAACGCCCTATTGTTGCTCGCCACTGGTTTATTTCAACCGGTATCATCGTAACGAAACCCTCTTGCTGCTGGCTCTAAGGGGCAACAAACCAATACGCAACCACCATTGTTGGAACATTGAAAAACGTGCACTAAACAAACAGATTTACAACTATTAAACGAACAATAAAGAAACAACAAAATCAAAACAAATGAAAAAGTGTATGATAGCAAACATAAGCATTCAAGCTCTTTGTCAGTAGCTATTGCCCAATGACTTGCGGGAAAACTGATTATTAGAAAAAAGTCCGATTGCCAATGCCAGGCACTAAAGTTGCAAATTTGAGACTATTGAATAGTTTTGCATGAACGCACACTTTTATCGCAATTCCCTCCTGAAATCCACTTTGGAGACGGACTATGTGAGAATGTTATTTCCACTCACCAGAATTTTCCGATTGGACAGGAAATCCTTTGTTAATGTGTAAATGTTGCCGTGAATTTGAATAGAAAGTTACGCATGACTAAGATATTATCCGTTTAAATTCCAACCCACGCGGAAAATTGTTCTGGGTGGAAATCAGCCTTTATAGGAGACCAACGGAATAGGAGGTTACTTTGTTGGAAAAAGAATAACTTGAACTAATATTTAGGAGCATTTATGTATTGATTCGGGACCCATGAGAATATTTTCGCGACAGTTTATTTCCTTAAGAGGGCCTTTTGGGAGGGTATAGACATGCACCTGTACCTTGAGACCAAATCATATAAAATCGCAACAGCAAAATTGTTTGTTCGGAATTGAAACAAAACATGGCTTTGATCATTGCTTAAGAGGGCATTTTTGTTGATAATGTGTGTGCCAGAACCGATATGATAAACAAAAATTTAAACGATTGTGGTGGGCGGGCCAGCGCGCAGCCCAGACCAGACGTAGGGTCCCTGGGAACTGTCGTAGAGTATATGCCACCGTAGGGGCTGAGGACCAGGGCAGGGGCTACAAAACGGGCTATGAGAAATATTTTTAGGAAAGGAGTATTTCCACTCCTAGTTGCAGATTCACCACGACAGGCCCCTTTACTTCCATACATTCATAAAGATTATCAAGATTGTCAGGGAAGTGACGGGAGGATGGATTTTCGTGTCACCCCATAGCACGGAAGATTTTTCTTGCTGCCTGTCCCAAGTTTGATGGGAGGCAAAAATTGCTTGCTATAAAACGAAAATTGGTAAAGTATTTTGGATAATCATACCTAAAAATTGCAAATTTCACCTGAAATCCAACTTGGGACAGTCTAAAGTTTACAAAACTATAGGTCTACCGATTTCTTCACCCATTTCTAAACAAAAACACGATTCTGTTAATGATAGTCAACTAGACTTCTGTCCATGAACTCAAATGAAATTAAAAATATGCAAAAGAAAAGAAAATGTAGCTCATTCTAAGTCATCCAATACCGCCTCTAGTTCACTCTCGTCACTGTAGAAGAAAAATTTCCCATCGGTTGTTTTTAAACCTAACCGGCAGTTGATATCAGGAAATACAAAATCAATATCTTCATTTCCCTCAACTTTATCCTGTGCATATTTCAACAGTCTTGATCTCCTGGCCGTCAGATCCAACTGGATAGCTTTATCATCCAGCTTCTTTCGAGCTTTGTAAACAGCCGTCCTGTCTTGCCAAGACACAAATTTCACTATCATCGCCTGTTCCATTTTCCCATTTCTTGTATATTTTTTCCCAATCCTGTGCGCTCGATCGATTCCGTGGTCGGGAACGTCGACTTCAATCTCTTTAAATACTTCTTTAACTTTTGAAATACACGATTCAGCACTTTCATTACCAGAAGGTGGAAGTGGTATTCCGTAAATGCGTAGACAGGCCCTACGACTGTACTGTTCTGCTTCATCGATGCGAAATTCAGCTTCAGCAAGTCGTTTTCCTATTCCCGCAAAATGAGCTTCGTAGACATCAATTTTCCTCTCGAGAGTTGTGATTTTATTATTTAGTGGTGCTATAACCTTCTGGATTTCAACCTGAATCGTCTCATTGATTTTAACTTCTAGCTTTTCAACAAGTTCAGCGATATAAGATTTGTCAGGTAAATCTGAGATAGCATCAGAAATGACTTTTCCAAGAGCGGCCTCATCCATGCCGCTTGGGGCTGAGTAGGTGTGACCTGCCCTTGTTGAGACCATTCACTTAGACCTTCAGATAATTGTCGGAAATTCACCAAAAACAAACATTTGTGAAGCATTCAACTCTACACTAGTTGCTTACCACTGTGTTCCACTGATATTTTATCGAACTTTCTTTTAGTTCCAAGCAGTTCCCAGTCAATAGGCAGTACTTTTACGGAGCTATTGAGAAACGCGTGCAGTCGCCATCTTGACACAGAGGAAACCTGATTGGTTGGGGTTTAACAAATCTTCTTTCTCTAAATGTGAATACAAAGACTCGTAGATAAGCTTCTTTAAGATTTTACCAAAAATTGGAAGGAGAGATATAGTGCGATAGTTTTCCTTCAAATTTTTCTCATTTTTCTTATGAACAGGTACAACGTTAGCTCGTTTCCAGGTTTCAGGGAAAATGCCATGATGCAAACAGTTTTGGAAAATCAATTTTAATGGTATTATCAATGATTCATCGCACATTTTATCATTCGCACTGAAAATGCATCCCAACCGTGCGCCTTGTTAGGGTTAAGACTACGGATGATCCGCATTATCTTTCCTTCGGATATGACAAATTCTCGAAGCTGAGATGCGGTCACAGGTAAATCACTGGGAATTACACTGCCAGTGTCCAATGTTGTGCATTGAAGAATGAAATAATCATTGAATATTTGAGCCTTTGAAGAAAAATCTAGCACAAAGATATCATCTTCCAAAAGAGGCGGTATTTCGAGTATCTTAGCCTTGTTGAGAATTTTATTGATCAGACACCAGTACTTTTTGGTGCCAGGTGAAGGATCTGATAATGAATTAATGTAGTGAAATATTTATGATTAGCATTTTCAACAAGTTTCGATCCTTGAGCTATCATATTTTGAATACCTTCAAGCATATCTTCTGGTTGACCTTTCTTGACAAATGATTTGAAAGCACAATTTTTCTTTCTTAAGAAACTTTTTATGCTAGGGGTAATCCAATGCTCCTGGTGAGCCTTTATCTTTTTGAGTTCGTTTGGTATGAAATTCGAACAGATATTCAGAACGACTTCGTTCAGAACGTTAACTTGCTCATCGGGATGTGGTACTCCTTCAAAAGTTTCTTGCCAACGGTACATGCATAGTGTTTGGATATAATGATTATGAATGTATTTCTAATGTGTTTTTGGCCATGGAAAAGGGCGATGGTCGCGTTTACAGTCAAGTCGCAATAGAGGGCATCGTCACAAAGAGTTTTCTACGGGGTGTGCTTTCTAGCCCTCCAAATTCAAAATATGTCCCAGGATACAGGGGTGGAAGAATTTCCGGAGGGGTACCAAATATTTGGCCTCGTTTTACTTGGGTTTCAGAAATTCTGAAAAATCACAGAACACATGATGTGCTGTAAAGATTTTGGAATCCATTTCAACAACAATAAGAATCACATATTACATTACATACCAAAGTTAAATATGTTGCTGCCGTATTTATCAATCAGGAAGAATTTACTTGAAATAATTGGTGATGGTTGTTTGTCTTGATGACTTTAAGATTTGGTCTATTATGTCCAGGTTGTTCTCCTTAGCTCCTTAGTTATTCGAGTTTCTCACGTAAATCCTACGTAAATCACTCAATAGCAGCCCCATTTCACGGTAGAGAAAAATTTCATACAGCAGTATGAAATTCTTCGCTACCTTGAAATGAGGGCGCAACCCATAATTAAACACAGCAAACGGGAAAAAGTAGAAAAAGAAACATAGAAAAAGTTCCTATTTGTCCTAAGAATTCTTCCACCCTGTCCCCTGTCCCTAACCTCGAGAGTGGCAACTCCCTAATGCACTTGTTTGTTCAAATTCTCTTCCGCATAAAACATAACTCCCAACATATCTAACCAATCTTTCCTTACAGATATTAACGATTGAATGTATAATGCAAGAAAGAGCAATGGGGAAAGGTTCAAAACCTTACAATGACTACACATTCCAAAATGATGCCTCTACCCCTTTACAATTACAAAAGATTTTAAATTTGCCTTTACCGATGTCCCACAATAAGTTCATAAAAGTCGAGACAACTCAACTCGATGACTCGATCCTGTGGTGGCAAAGAAACAACAACAGCGAAAAATGCCTAGGCAAGTCACCACAACCCTAAGGCAAAGTAGAATCAAGCCCTGCAAAACAATGTAACCGATCAGTTTGCTGGTGCACTAATTTCATGTTGCATCGTTGCACTCTACCATCTGCATCAAATATATTGCTTTTTTACTTCTTCACAGCTAACTTGGCTTACAAAAAGCCAGCCGTCGCTTCGAGTACGTGGGATGCAGATACGTTGGCTCCCAATGCTGTGGACGGGAATTTGTCTGGAGCGCACAAACATTGCGTCCTAACAAAAAACACAGATCCAAAGCAATGGTGGTATGTCGACCTTCAAAAGAGAGCTGTTGTTTTCTACGTCAAAGTAAAGAACAGAAGTCATGGTTGTTGCTATACGAGAGGAAGCCCATTTGATGTTAGAGTAGGTGACAAAAAGGAAGATGCAGCTGCCACAAACGACTTCTGCGTTCAACAGCAAAGTTTCCCCAACTATGAGGTCTTCAAACGATTCGACTGCCTCAGCGAAGTAAGTGGACAATTTGTCAGCTTTCACAGCAAGCTAAACAGCCACATGGATCTATGTGAACTTGAGGTTTATGGATACTATTTGTAAATTTCTGACAGCTACATGACGGTAGTAAAAAGCTTTATGTATGGACTTGTATGAAAACAAACTACTTGTAAATTTTCGATACTGCATTATATACTTAGAGAGTTATGTGGACCTACGGAATGTTGAGATGCAGTCACATTACTCGTAAATTTGTGACTTTGCCTAATGTACCGGTTGAGCCAGACAAAAGTTCCCACTTTTGAAAATTCATAGCATCAAGAGTAGTTCCCAAATTTGAATGCTTCAAAGGCTAGTTAAAAGCCGAGGAATCGAAGTGTTTCTGTGAGTTTTCTCGCTGTCTTACGGGCAATAGAAGTATGCGTAAATTCAACTTTACAAAAATTTCACGGTTGCAAAATAACTAAAAAGGACTCAAAACATCGATCCAATCATAAAGGACTCCTCGCACAGAACAACGAAGAGAATGCCTTTTCTCATGGGTGAGATATCTTCTGCACATTTATTGTCATGGGATTGAAAATCTTTAGTGACTGTTTGAAAATTTATGTCTTATAACTTTTGAGAGAGGTTGAACGCCAATTACGTGTTGTTCTGTGCGAGGAGAGTCCTTACAATTTGGGCAATGATTTAGGCCCTCCCTAAGTCAATTTGCAACCATGAAATTTTCATAATGTTGAATGTAGCTACACTTTTAATGCTGGCAAAACAGCAGGAAAACAAAAATACTTCGATCTTTCGGCTTTTATTTAGAATTTGAATCATCTAAATCTGTGAAGTACTATTGGTGCTATGAATTTTGAAAAATGGGAACTTTGTGTCCAAATTCACCTGGTACAGTGCACAAGTGTATGAAATTACAATAACAGCTTGTTTACAAGAACCAGTCTTTAAGAATCAACAGCCTCCACTTTACTAGCCTGAGCGCAGACCAAATATTCCAAAGACCTGTTAGCCCACAGTTAGCCTTACATCAAAAGTGCAACGAACCTTAGTATATATATGAGGAGAAATCATTTATGTGAATTCCATCGTAACTGTATATTAAATCTAGCTTAATTTCACGTCACTTATGTTGATGACTGCAGCGTAGTCATGGTCTTCTGCACTCCGTGGTAGCGATCGCTCTTGCAGCGCAATAAAGTAGGTCTTGAATACAATTTAAAATCATAGTGTGAAGGATGGAACACTGCAAAAGGACGCAAAAGAAAACATGACCATTTTAGGCCACATGCTGATTATATACCGGGTGTCTCAAAAAAGTATCCCTTTTGGCTGGAAATAGGAACGAAACGATAAGATTTTTTATCAAGACTAAAAACTACAATATATTCACCGGGTCTTCACTATGGATGGCACTTAAAATCCAATTAATTTTTATATACGAAAACAAAGAGCAAAACCACGAAACCAAGATACAATACGCACAAACGACAACAAAACAGCTGAGCCATGGCAGATTACTGGTCAAAAGAAATTAGAGCTGTTCAACTCTTAGCCGTAAAAAAACGAGATAAAAATATTGCAGTCAGGTACGTAAAAGCTTTATTTAGCCCTCCCTCTCCATTAAGCCCCCTTCTCTAGTAAGCACCTCCCCTCTGAGCCAAAACTTTTGAATAAGCGCCCCTCTCTATTAATCCCCCACTTACATCAAATTACAGAAATTACCAAAGATTTTTCATACATTTTGCTAAACGGGCTTTCATCTTTATATTGATGTGGTTTAGGATAAAAATTGTGTCGAATTTATTCATTTGACTCCTAAGAGTGTATGTTGAATCTGCAAAATATGGAGTGAAAGAACTGAAAAACTACCATTCGTATCGAGGTCATTTAATTTTGTAAATAAGCCCCCCCCCTCACTGCAATATGCGAAAGTGTAATGACTTGCTGTGACCAGTGTCGGCAGGACTCTCGGTTTCTAATACAAGAAAACTGGTACTTTACCGTCCTTGTTTTTGTTTGACTAAACAGTTTCTACTTGAAATTCAATTCAATTTTTCGAAGTCTGCAGCAAGACCTTTCCTGCTCTTCGGTTTCTCGCCCTTTAGTGCAATGAGATTGATGAAGGGATCAAATTGATCACCTCCATTGCGAACGTTTTCTAACGACTTCTTCTTTTGCGGTGCTTGCAGCAAGTATTCAAAAAAATTTTCATCCATTTACAATCGAGCATTGATAACATTGCAAACGACTCCACAGCGTGACGGTGTTTGATGCAGTTCATGTTTATCCGAAGTGCTGTTCACTGCACATGACCCCCGATTTTTACAAAAACACATTAAGGATTTCTAAAGATATTCCCCAAGCGAACAAGTTCAGCCCTGTACCTTACTGCAAGTTATCCCTTTATGTAACTGAACAACCCTAAAATATCTTATGTTATCCCCTATCGACACGATGTTATCCAAGCAAAATACTGAATAACCCCTCATATACTGATGTTATCCCTCTATCGATACGATATTATCCCTCTATCGCACTGTTTGTTATCGCCCTCAGTTACTGAATAGCCCCCCTCTTACTGATGTCAGCCCTCCAACGACACGATGTTATCCCTCTACCTTACTGAATAACCCCAAATCTACTGGGATTATCCCTCCAACGACATGATATTGCCCTCTTACTTACTGATGATATTGCCCTCTTACTTACTTACTTACCCTCTAAATAACTGAACAGCCTCAAATCTACTGCATGTTATCCCTCCAACGACATTATGTTATCCCTCTATCGCAATGAACAGCCTCAATTTTACTGAACAACCCCTACACTACTGCACAGACGTTATCCAGGGTGGTTATTTTCATAGGCTTGAAAGGCGAGAGGAGACTGTGACTTAGACTGCGTTCACACGATGCCGGCACACTTTGAAAACGGTGATAAATTCGACCGATAGGCCTCCTGTTCACACGAAAACGGCACATTTTTTTGCCGGAAGATTTTGAAAACGGTAGATTTTGAAAACTGAACGTTAATCCATAAATTTTGGAAACGGCATCTTGTAAACACCTGAAAATGATGAAAACAGAACACTTTTAGAAACTTTTAGAACGAGACTGATCGACTCTTAGAGTGTAGGTAAGCTTATTTGGCATCAAAGTGTTGCAACGAGTTTTTGCCGTCTACATTCCTACCGTTTTCTTGTGCCGGCATCGTGTGAACGCTGAGAACAAATCATCTGCAACAGATCATGTTAAGTTGCTAGGGATTAACCCTATTAGTACTGGGGGGCGTTTTTCGCTCCCCCCTAGCACACTTTTTACATTGCACTAAAACGGCCTGTAATTTAACCACCAAACTTTGTGACTTTTAATCAAATTTGGTTGGCAATTAAATTTTTGACATTTCATTGTTCTAACTCTGAGCACGTGACCACAGTAATACCATATTTGGAGGGCAGTCAACAAAAAAATTCTTAAAACCTTCATAGATTCTGCCTCGTTTGTTCGATTGATCTCAAACATGCATCATTTGATTGCTTTTGATGAGTACTTTCATTTGATATCGATACCTTTCATATTTGCTGACATCAGCAAAATTTAATATCTATGACGTCATTGACATTTATGACGTCATTGCTCTAATGAATAAATGTAAGATATGAAAAATTGTTGTCTTTTTTGCTTCAACGTATTTATTTGATTACTTTTGAGTCCATGTTTACCAGATTAAATAAAGGACAAGACTTAGAAATAACTTTTAAGATAATCTGTACATGGAACAAGAAGCTAATTAAAAGCTAATTGTGCTAAAAATAGAAACTGGAAATATCTCAAAAGTATTTATTTTCAATCTGCAACATGTTTGCTACTATTTGACACAAACTTGGAGAAAATTGGATGAGAGGTAAATTAAATAGAATTTTTCTTGCTAGGAAGGTAAACAATTGCCAATTTTCCTTTGTTTTTTGGTTGCCTAGCAACAAAACACGTGACTAATTAATTTTCATCGTTATATTTTAATAGCCAATTGTCCAAAGAACAATGGTAATGAGTCTTGTTGTTATATCTCTTGTAGTCTCGGAGAAAAAGAGGGGGGCCAAAAAGGCCCCCCCCCAGTACAAAGTTAGCAAAAAATCGCCCAGTACTAATAAAGTTTAACAAGCATGTTAAAACGTTGTGTTCAAAAGTCAACAAGAAAATCAGTGCCTTTTCTTGGCTTAATGCGCATTCTAGAGAGCATGCATTAACAATTTGCAATGCGCTTATCTTAACGAACTTCAATTATTGCCTGCCCTTTCATCTGCTTTGTTCTGGCTATTCTGCAACAGAGGTCCATACAAAGAGATTGACAGCACACACAAACTTGCTGATTCGGATCCTCCACAAAGAATACAAATGTCCCTTTGAAACGTTGCTCAGTCGAAGTGGCAGTATTTGTACACAATGTTAGAAACTTGTAGAAACTAATGACAGAAATCTAGGGGAGGGTGGGGCAAGTTGTCACAAAAATCAATCAAACGGTCACACCTGCTTAACGGAACAAGTTAGATCTGAGAGTCAAAGTTCTTTAAATAACTTATTTACCCCTTTACCTAAAATGCAAAACAATTTTCGGTTATTGATGCTTAGCAAAGATCTTTTTTAACATTTGTGCAACCTGTCCACTGTGACAACATGCCCCAACGATGGGGCATGTTGTCCCATCCTAAGGGGTAAGTTGTCACATAAAAAATTCTATAAATAAAACACAACAAAACTTAGGCCACATAAAAAAGATTAATAGATTCTCATCACCGCCCGCATGGGAAATGCATTCCGCGTCTAAAATTTTATTTACAAAATATAAAAGTGCCGCCCGCCCGTCACTTGCAAGATTTGCGATACGTTTTATATTCTATATGGCCTATTATTGCCTAAAAACTCAATTAAACGCCGTAAGAAACAAGCTTACTTTGATATTTTGCCCCTTAACAGATGATTTAACCAGCTTTCAGGGGCTTCCGTGCTTTCATATTTGTCAATGTCCCGGTTGATGATTTGCAGTTAATATCTGCAGATGATTTGCAGATATCCTGCGCATCTGTTTAGGTTGTTTGTAAACGCGATAAGCAGTCAACAATTAAGCAGCAGAATGCAGTTACAGACATGTTACAAGCCCAGACAACAAAATCTACGAGAAAATTATACCTCCCTCGTAGATTGTGCGATATCAACCAAAACGTTTTATATATAAAATATAAAATATAAACCTCCCCCTCGTGCAACTTTTCGAAACTTAGTGATGAGAATCTATTAATTTATTTTATATGGCCTTATTAGTATACTTATGCAGAGTAAAATAGTTCAAAAGTTCAAAATAGTCCTTAAAGTTTACTCTACAGAGTATAGTTCTAGTAAGGTTTTTTGTATTATCGCACCATCCTGAATAAAAAATAAAAACTTTATGAATATAAATTTACATAATATAAATTTAATCTAAAAAGTTATTTAAATTCATATTTAAATTCATAAAGTTAAATAAATTTGATTTAATTTAAATTTATGTAAAGTTAATAAATTTCCGTTGTCAAAAATAATACCACGCACTCAGGCTTACGCCTAATTTTGCTAATTGGCTAAGCCACCTTTTAGGCTTAGGCCTAATTTTTTCAACATTTTGCTCCTTCTGGCTTGCCCACTGGTAAATTTGAGCAAAGTCAGCAAAAACGTCAACTTGGAACCCCATCTGCAGCCTTAATTTATGATAAAAAACACAGAAAAAGTTGACCACGTGCTTGTGACAACTTGCCCCACTGGAGGGCAAGCAATGTTAGGCCAATTTTTTAACGTTGTTGAAGGGAGGTCTCTGAAAAATTACAGCTGTGCATGCAGTAGGCCTACACACCCATAAGTTAAAATAAATCTCTTTAACATATATATACCACAACAATAGACATACTTTTTCCATAAAATCGAAAATCGTCTTCAAAGTAACAAATTCAAGGCATCAGTAATAAAATTTCCAGCGATAGCGGCAGGCTTAGTCAAATGGTATCAACTGAAATCTTACATAAAGTACTTCACGATACCATCAATTTTGAATTGATAACAAACTGTTTTGGACCCAAAAAGAGGCTGTGACAACTTACCCATGTGACAACTTGCCCCACCCTCCCCTACAAGTCCATGAATTATCTTATTATTATTATTATCAATTTATTTACCGTTGGCAACAAAATAACTCATAGCTAAAATATTTAGCTAATTAATTCCAACGCTAAAAATATATTACAAAGTGTGGATAAAAGATACAAAATTATTTAAAACTATTTACAATTCATCAAAGTATACAATAAAACAAATTTCTAAAAATATCATAAAAAGCCCAAGTTCGGAATGAAAGTGCGACACAGCTTGCATGGACAATTTTCTCCCTTCCAATTTTTTATATTTGCTTTAAACTGAGCAAGGGATCCTGAGTTTTGTATTGTTTGCGACAACATTTGCCATAGTTGCGGACCTTTAAATCTGACGCTTTCTGTGCCATTTCCGACCGATCTCACCCTAGGTTGAACGAATTCGTTATTGTTACGCAAATTGTAATGACTTTCATTTTCACAGAAAATCTCCTGCATGAAAAGAGGATTGAGGTTATTTCTGGTTTTGTGCATCTCAATCATAAGTAATTGAAGGTTCTTTGTATGAATAGTAACGGCACATTCCTTTTCTAATAGTTCGCTATAGGTAGATTCGTCATCCTTATAAGTTATTCTCAAAGCCCTTTCCTGTATTTTGTTAATTTTTTTGTTGAGCTGCCTGCCGTGAAACATCCAGATTAAAGGACAGTATTGAAATTGACTGGTAATAAATGCCCTCATGAGAGTTCTCAACTTTCTCTGATCCATATATGGTGATATGCGAGCAAGCGCATAAAGTTTATTGCTAGCCTTCTGGCACAGTTTGGAAACATGGTTATCGAAGGATAGTTTACTATCAATTTGAACTCCCAGTAGCTTCTCTTCATAGCTATTTACAACGTTAGCACTTCCAATCCTAACAGTAACAGAATCGTCACATCTCTGCTCAAGAACCAACAAATGGCATTTATCTGCATTTAATTTCATAAAGTTGTCAGCAAACCATTTTAAAGCTATAGTAGAATCATTTTCAAGCTTATGAACTATGTTGTCAAGGTTCTTATTGCAGGTATAGATTGTAGTATCATCTGCATAATTACATATATCCGAGTCTTGAATAAAGAGCAAAAGATCATTAATGTAGATGTTGAATAGCAGAGGCCCTAAGACTGACCCCTGTGGAAACTAATGAAAGAAATCTACAAGTCCATGAATTATCTTAACCCATCGCTTGTATGGGAATTTCTTGAAAAGAAGCATGTAGCTTATGATCTAAGAATACAAAATCTTTGCAGACAGCCGCAAATAAAGACACAGGGCTATGGGCAAGAATCGCTGTCCTTTAGAGTTAGCTTCCCCCTGAAACACCCTAGATGATACTATTAAAAATCAGCTAACACTTGCGGTGATCAAAAATAAAATCAAAGACTGAGCTGGTGATAAATGCACCTGCAAAATATGCCGCTAATTATTATTAAGTTTGCATAAAGTATAGTTGTTTGTAAATAGATGATTGAATTAGTATGCTCTTATCTACTATTGTAAATACCAAATTTGAATATGGATTAAATGAAGTAAAAAATGAATGAATGAATAAGTGAATGAATGAATGAATGAAAGAAAGAATGTAAGAAAATGAATGAATGAATGAATGAATGAATGAATGAATGAATGAATGAATGAATGAATGAATGAATGAATGAATGAATGAATGCTTAGTAACTTTCTCCTCTTGGTCTTTTCATATAGGATATGTTTCAAATCAGACCAGCCTTCCGGTTACATGAGAATGCACCAATGGTACACACTCTTTTTTGTAAGAATACTATAAATCTTGCCCAGCCTCAAAATTCCTATGATTCGTTTTGGAGCTTATTGACAATATTCTCATAACATATGAGAGTATGCTTCATACCGTTATTGCGTTTTCAAATCAAACCACTCTGAAGGTGGCATGAAACCATTCCGATGTCGCGTATACAGATAAATCCGGAATCAACTAAATTCGGAACCTAACATTAGGACCACGACGAACATCATTTTGAGAGTCATTTCAGAGAAGACAAACCGTAGTTAAACCGACATTTCCAGTTGATTAAGACATAAACGTAGTTAAATCGACATTTCCAGTTGATTAAGACATAAACGTAGTTAAACCGACATTTCCAGTTGATTAAGACATAAACGTAGTTAAATCGACATTTCCAGTTGATTAAGACATAAACGTAGTTAAATCGACATTTCCAGTTGATTAAGACATAAACGTAGTTAAATCGACATTTCCAGTTGATTAAGACTTAAACGTTGTTAAATCGACATTTCCAGTTGGTTAAGACATAAACGTAGTTAAATCGACATTTCCAGTTGATTAAGACTTAAACGTTGTTAAATCGACATTTCCAGTTGGTTAAGACATAAACGTAGTTAAATCGACATTTCCAGTTGATTAAGACATAAACGTAGTTAAATCGACATTTCCAGTTGGTTAAGACATAAACGTAGTTAAATCGACATTTCCAGTTGATTAAGACATAAACGTAGTTGAATCGACATTTCCAGTTGATTAAGACATAAACGTAGTTAAATCGACATTTCCAGTTGATTAAGACATAAACGTAGTTAAATCGACATTTCCAGTTGATTAAGACATAAACGTAGTTAAATCGACATTTCCAGTTGGTTAAGACATAAACGTAGTTAAATCGACATTTCCAGTTGGTTAAGACATAAACGTAGTTAAACCGACATTTCCAGTTGGTTAAGACATAAACGTAGTTAAACCGACATTTCCAGTTGGTTAAGACATAAACGTAGTTAAATCGACATTTCCAGTTGATTAAGACATAAACGTAGTTAAATCGACATTTCCAGTTGATTAAGACATAAACGTAGTTAAATCGACATTTCCAGTTGATTAAGACATAAACGTAGTTAAATCGACATTTCCAGTTGGTTAAGACATTTCCAGTTGGTTAAGACAAATCAATTAGCAAAATTAATTAATTAAGACATGTTCAGGACGTTTCGAGACGAGCTTGTCTCATCTTCAGCTAAATCAAAGTTACACGTGTGAGGTTTTATAGTGATAATTATTCTACAGAAAATGCATAATAAATCATCAATCATACGATATCTAAATAAGGAAAGTCCATTGAAATTAAACTAACAAAGAAAGTCCAGGGAGATTAAAAAAGATACAACGGTATAGAAGAGTTCTGTTGATTGAGTGTCGGGCGGTCCCTCAGGATTAGAAGACTCTCATGTATCAGCAAGTCAAAATTCGGAACCTAATTATAAAGTCCACGAGCCTCCCAATCATCTGGTCTACTGTGCAGTGATGCATTGACACTAAATTCAAAGGATGAACCCACTGCAGTGCACAATTACGCCTACTTTCCACTTGGGGGAAATTCCTTTCACAAAAATTTTCTTTTGTTCGCAAGCACGCCTCCGCTTGAAAGTTGAATGGCTTTCTACTTTTGAGCGAAATCAGTTGGGTGGAAAAGGTCCTTGGGAGCGAAATATTCCGCCTAGTGGATTTCAGGCTTGAAGAATTTTCCGATATACAATGAAAATGGTATCGTGTGTACAGAAAATTTTCGTAACGGATTGCGTTTCCCTATCCGGTATGAAATGAAAACGACATCGTGTAAAGGAGTTCCCTAGTCAAAGAACAGAATCATCAAACATCAGCAAAAAGTGATTAGCGATTGCAGTAATAGAATTCTTGTTTACAAAACACAAAAAAGAAACTACTTTCGCAAGGCAGAAAATACTGGTGCAGGAAGGACAAAGTATTAACCTGAATTCACAGTCGATATTCCCATTTGCAGGCTGTCTTGTAAATAAAATGCCCATTGCAATCGAATCAGCTAGAACAGCATTTTGAATCCAGGTCAACTTTCAGACGCTTTATCTTATCAGCAAGAATTTGTCTGCTTTTCAATGAAAATGATGAAAAACGGCGATATTATCGGGAGAGATAGGTAGATTTCTTTGGAGGAGAAACAAAATGATTCGTAAATGAGGCAGTTTTAATTACTGAGAAAAATGATGACCTTGTGTGTTTCATTGAAAAATGCGCGTAGTTTACTGTGCTCGTCCGTTGTGTAAGATTATGGACATGCATTTTAGAGATGATGACGGCGCGTTGACCGCTCTTAGTATACACATTCTGGAATTGCGCAGTGATCCAATTCTACCCAAGGGCTTTTTGCTAGTAGACTAATGCACTGAACTTGGCAAGAAGAAGAGAGGGGTTGAGTTACTCGTCAGTTTGCACGGAACGCAAAGTGAGTAAAATATTTATTTCAAACCTGGGTTGCATGTAAGAATCTTGGTAGCAATCGTCATTCATTTTTATTTCAATTTAAACTGCCAATCTTGTGGGCTCACATCTCTATCCCTTTGATCCTTATAATTTTGTTGGCAACAATCGAGCATTCTGTGTTTGATATGTACTAAATTGACCATGGATTCAAATTTCACTTGGATATATCTGGAACCTTGAACGAGTTATTCCTTTTTCATCACACAGTGTCTGTTCAGAACTCAATTCATATTCACACAAGTCTCCCCTGCTTATTCGCGCTGATAATTATTCCTACCAGTGCCAACAATTAAATTTCAGATTGATCTGGTGTGTATGAGATAAAAGAAGAGCAAACGGTGGAGAGAATCCACCGGGAAAATCTATGAAGAGCAATGGCATGCTTCGCTCTATCACTTCCAACATATAAGATGTTCTTGATTTTTTATCTTTGCTAATTTATATCATTAACTGAACGTAAGTTTCTCTTTTTAAGAAACGAAGAACTTGGGCCATGACTGGAAGTTTCTCAAAATTATCAAATTTTGAGTACTCGGAGTTTCTTACGACCTTTCCAAGGCTTAACAACAACCTTCGTGTTCACTACCTGTACCATCGTGAATAGTTTTAAAAGCAATGTTTTTCCCAATGTTTTCAGACACAACGCAATTGCCGTCTGAGTAATATGATGCTCTTGCAGAATCGCGAAGATTAAGAATTGCTATCAAGTAAGCGTCGTCAAATCATTGAAGAATTTGTTATGAAGGCAGCCTTTGTCAGCACCAAAGAAATCGACAGTTGCTAACGACAGAAATGTATAACAACATGTATCAACACCATCCCAAATTCATTGGTAACATCTTCGTCGAGAAGAAAATCTTAAATTGACTAAGCTGTAATGAAAACCTGCTGTTGCCTGCTGCCGCGTTCAAGCAACTTTACATTGCCACTGTTGGCAGAAGTCACACAAATAATTCTCCATTATCCGTTGGGGACATTCCAATAAAAAAAAAAAACAACGATTACATGCATATTCAGGCCCTTTTCTTGACTTACAATCGCACATCTTTTTAAGGATTAGCGTTTTTAGTAAGCTCTCTTTGAGCAACCTCCTTTCCATTCTATCCAACGGAATATTTTTAGGCCTCGTTCACACTACTCCGTTTTTGCACAAAAACGGAGAGAAAAACCTCCGTTTTTGTGAAAGTGTTCACACTTATCCGCACAAAAACGCCACAAAAACGGAGGTTTTCGAAAACGCTGTCAAAAGTGGATGTCTACAAAAACGGAGGTTTTTGAAAACGCATTTGATCAATGTGAACGCACAAAAACGGAGGTTTTTAAAAACGCTCTAATATCCAACAATGAGCTTCACAAAAACGGAGTAATATGAACGCACAAAAACAGATGTTTTTTGCTGCGTTTTTGTTATCGGGCAGATCAGTGTGAACGCAGAAAAACGGAGATTTTTCTCACCGTTTTTGTACGAAAACGGAGCAGTGTGAACGGTAGCTTCGATGCAACAAAAACGGATACTAACAAAAGCGGAGTAGTGTGACGGGGCCTTAGTCTCCTTTTCTTGCTCATTCAATTCAGTTCAATGAAATGTTTATTTTTGTGGGGTCTACGCATCTCCCCCTCTTGACTCAGCATGTCACCAGCATAAGGAATTCAATCCTTCGAATTCTATCACCAATGGAATATTTTTCTTAAACCATGTTTGTCTCAATAAAACACAATAGCCTTTGTCTTGAACAGGCAGCTGAATAACGTCCTGGCTGATAATGAAGTGGTATCATGAATGATTCAATGTTATTCATAACGTGGACCTGCTTCATGTCAGTCCTGCATGCGAGAGACACTTGTAGCAAGTCTAATCACAACGGGAACAATGTTTGAGAATACTGGTCGTATAACAGCGGGTTGACCGAAACCGGAATATTGAAAACATTGAGGTTGGCGACGTTCCCGTGTCGATCTGCTTCGTCTGTATTCGATTGTCAGCGTATCTGATACCGATGATGCTGATCCTGATGACGATGATACTGATGTGGTCACCTCATTACTAACATTTAGAGGCAAGTTGTCTCTATTCCTTTCTACAAAAGGTGATGGCAATCTAAGCGATGGTGACTCAGCTCCTTCATACAGGAAATTCTCTACTGCCGGCTTATGTTGCAGCTTTCAAGCTTGGTTCAAGTCATTAGGGAATAATGAAACAACTTCTTTACGTTGAGACTCAGGTTCATCATCAACAAACTTCTTTAGGACAAGGCGCAGGTGGACGGTCGCGGCACAATCTAGTTACAAATGACCTGCAGGGTATTCCCATACTTCACTCGGACTTGACTTGATGAGATAAGCCACTCGGCAGGGTGTTCCCCTACGGCAAGAATTATACGACAGGGTGTCCAGGTCACTCTCAGGTCGCTGAGGCATGCCACATGTACGAGATACTCCAGATCTCTCAGGTCACTGAGGCATGATTCCATGAAGCCTTGGAAACTAGCATGTGCATTGATCAAGCCAAAAGGGATATGCACCTACTCAAACAATTCCCAAGGTCAGGTAGAGGCTGCATACTTCCTGCTCTCTTCAATGACAAAGCCCTGGTGGTATGCTTTCCTTTGGTCAAATACTGTGAGCCAAGATTTCCCACCAAGGTTGTCTAGAGTGTCTTGTACATGTGGTATCAGATGCTTGCCTGGGATTGTCTTGCCATTCAACAACCGATAGCCTTTGCACATCCTCAACGAACCATCTTTTTTTCTGACACAACAATACACGAGCTGTATGGGGGGATCTTGACTTTCAGATGAAACTGTACCTCACAAGATCCTGTAAGTTGCTTTTAACTTCTGAAATGGCGATTAGTTTCTCTTTCCCGGTTTTTCATCATTGAGGTTTATGTCCAGTTTGAACTCTTTGATACACTCTGCCTCATCGTCTGTCTTGGTGAATGATTCATGTTCTTGCAGTAGCATTGACATCAGTGGGGTAAACAGAGCAGCTCGAGGCCCTTAGTAATCTGGCTATAGAGAGGCCCGCTCCGGTTGCACGTAGGTCACAACACCTTTGCCAAATTTCTAAAGTGGCAAACGGTGTTTTATGGGCAAATCATTGCAACAACCTCTCAGCGACGGACCATGAAGGCTTTATGACAAGGCCCGTTGGCAACAGTAAAATACTAAAGGGTGGCTGAAGTCCAATGCGAGAAAAGCAAGTAAATTTTGCATGCTTGCACCAATTTCTGTAGGTCATCCGAAAACGCATCTCACCTGAAACATTTACTGTTGAACGGATGAATAGATTGTGATCGACGGAAGGCTATTCTAGGATTTTTGGATCTTTTGATGGGATTTTTGTCATGAAGTCTTCCAAACATATTCATGTTCCCTGAAAGATAACTAAGGATGTTTCGTTAAGCTTGTAATTTGTGCGCTCGATTTGATTCACAACGATTTAAATCTACTAAGGTCTAGGGTTCGGCCCTGTTTGATGGGCCACAAAGTACTTAGGGAAAATCAATTAGTATTTTGCCAAAGACTTAAGGAATGAGCTTGCTGGAGATCGTAGGGGCTCCTTTGGGATCCCCACAGCTTGGTGGCCCTTGGTGTCCAACCCCAACCACCGTGCGTTACGCCACTGATTGACATCACTGTTTCCTTCTGCTTCTCAGTCAATCCCTCGAATCCTTCCAGATTAACTCTATTTGAAAACCCTGGTACTTGCAGCTCCTTCACTGAGCCAATGCTGACTGCCGCTGATAGGACGGCATCCAAATTTTCCTCTGTCTTGGTGTCAGTGGCGGAAATTATGGAGGGGTCCCCCCCAATTCAAAAAGACCCGCAAATTTTCCGTAGAAGTCGAAAATTTCGAAGTTAGGATCGAAACTACAATGAAGAAACGAGTCGCCGTTGAGAAGCAAAGAGTTTCTATTTTGAATGAGGAAACAAAATGCTGACGCTCTATCTGCAGCATATTTGTAAGTTTTTATGCACTAATATTCCTTTCAAAAACGAGAAGAAGGTGGCAAAGTAAAAGTTGGTACAGTATCGATATTTCCAAGAGCTGTTGGAGTGTGATTGGGAGAGGCGTTTTCAGCCAATGTACAGGCTGGAGTTATCAAAATTTTCCTTGGGACACTAACTACAAGACGAACGATCCAAGAATTGTCAAAGCTTCCATGTCTATGTTTGGGGCACGTAATAATTGAATGGCGAGAAGCATTCTAGGACAAAGTAGGGCTTATTTACGCAAAATTTGTTTGAGAAGTAGCCACACTCGTCAAATATTCAAGTTTGTCTCTGGCAGATTAGGGATCCAATTGTGTTTGCTCATGCTCAAAGAATTTCATGGGGTTGCCACTCTGCTACCCTGGGTACCAGAGTCTGAAAACTTGAATGAAAGGAAATTGGTAAGAGGAAAAGAGAGGAGGAAGAAGGGAGGAAGAACAGCTTTCTTTCTTTCCTTATTTTTTTCTTTTTATTATTTTTTGGCTCTGGTACCCAGGGTACCACTCTGCAAACAAACTTTACAAAATTGTCAAAATCCAAGTTCAATATCGTTAAACATTGAGTTTTGAGATGCAATGTAGGCAAAAGTAGAGGGCATGTCCTCAAAGATTTTCCTGGTGGCTTAGCCCCCAGATTCCTGAAGGCTATTCGACTTATCCTTATGGCATGTTTTAGTCTTTTTCTATCAACTTTTGCTGAATACAGATAGTTGTGAAATCTAATATACCTATTCTCTTAGCACATTTAAGGACCCTATTTATGCCAGGTCTTCCAGCAAAATAGGTTAAACAAAAGCATATATCCCGACTCGGAAAATTGATGGGCCTTGCCCCTCCACTCAAAATGCTGAATTTCCGCTACTGCTTGGTGTTTTGAGTCAAGCATAGTATTACAAAGCGAATTCAAGATGGCCTATCAAAGTTCTTCCAGTTAACCTGATGTGGTCATTTGAAGCGTTTGTGACTGTTAGGTAAAATTTAACTACATTTCAAGGCTGAACAGCAATCAAACAATCTTGCACTTGCAGACCTCAAGGTAAGTGTCGAGTATCCGCTAGAAAAAAGATTTGGATGTCCTGTCTGTGAAGCTAATGTTTCCACGACAAGAGACTTTGTTTTTGCTTTTCAATCTGTTTTGAGTGGGCTTGTCAGGAATTCTAGTTATTGAAAGCTAATTTAGGCCCACTGCACATGCCGCATCCAGGCAAAGGACCCCTAGTTAAACGCCCCTGCCGAAGTACGTTAGTTATCTCTATCGTCCAAAATTGCCCAAATCAAGATGGCAATTCCGGTCAAAATTCAAAGTGTATCCTAGTGAAATTTGAATCCCCGTGGTCAATTTAGTACAAACCAAGCATTAAATCAAAGGTTAGGAAGGTTGCAAGATAGTTTGAGGAAATTCCCTGACTACAAAGAGACAATGCTGTGTCTCAGTGGTTCTTCCTTCTTTATTTATAAAGAGCTCTATCTATCATTGCGCACTCCTATTGGTTTATGTACCTAAGCTGAAGGGACTATAACAAATTCAGAATGAAAAGAATGTACTACTTTTTGACTCACAATAGCCAACAAGACTTGATTCACTTCGGCACCGGGTCCAGCTTTCTCTCAACTGTTTGCCGAAACTTTTCCGTCCCAGAGTTTTCGGCGGTTTTCGGTTTTAAAGTATAAGCCGACGATGGAAGGAGAGGCTGGAGTCACCCTGGGCTTACCGCAACAGCATTCGAGAAGAGGTACGATCGGCGTTACCGTGGTAACAGGAGTGTGCATTCCTTGTTGATTTCAGGATTTAGGGATATTCAATTGGTTTGGAGAAATCCTAAATAAAAATCTTTCTTCATGCTACATAAGTAACCCTCACAAAGAAATAAGACAGGAAATCTTATCAGCTCTGTTCTGAGCATTTTCAATTAGCAGTTGCTTCAAGACAGACATAAGACTTTTGATTTCATCCCAAAGCGGATGGCAAGAATCATTCAGATGCCTATTCCATTGCATTTCTCACGCATTCCTATACATTGCTTTCACCCTAGTGCGAACCAAGCTTAAGCAGCCTCCTTCACTGCGTTTCTCCTTTACTTACAGACAAGCCTCAGTTTGACTTTGCAAGCAAAGAGCATCCAGGGTACAATCATTTTGGGCCTAGCGAGGATCTAAGATGAACGTTAAACAGACTATAACTCTCCTCATATGTTTACCATCAATGGCAGCTTCAATGACACATTTCCAGATGATTTCCAATGATACAGAGCAGTACAGCGGCCTACAAGAAGCACCAATAATACAAGAATTTTATACATGTAGCAGAGACAGCAAATGCACTCACGTTGTAAAACTCCTAAACACTGGAACCTTCAAAGCAGTTTATGGCCTCTCAGCACTGCAAAGTATTTTCAAACCAGTGGTCACCTGGGAAAAGGTTTCCATTCCAGGTACGCTTGCCACTTGAGCAAATATTCGCTAGAGGCAAGAGATTCTTCTGTTGTCAGGTCTCAAATATCTCGAGCATCTGTTCTTTCCAATTGCAAGGAGAACTTCATTTTCCACTCCAGAAAGTGTCCACGGAGAGACCAAATTCACCACATATGACGACAAAAGCTTGGTAAGGTCTTCTGAAAATCCCAAATTTGGCAGTTCTGTTCACGAAACTCTTTCGGATGATACCTGGTCTGTATATTCTAAAATAAAAAATATAAAAGGAAAAGTCTCTCGCGAAATCTACCTTGTAAAATATTGTAAAAACTTTGTGTCAATGGAGACCTTGAAGGACATTTGTCTTAGTATTGTAGAACCTCATCTAAACCGCTCCGTTTGGGTTGTAGTGGCATTATGAGAATGTCTCTGCAAAAATTACCAAGCAGGACCGCTAGAATCGTGACGGGTAGTCCTTATGATGCACCTTCTGTGCTGTTACACAAAGAGCTTGGCTGGTTGTCCATCAAAGAAATGATTGTGAAAGAGACATCTACGATGATGTATAAATCTTTAAACGATCTTGCACCACAGTACCTTAGTGACCTATTCGTTAGACTATCAGATTTCCACACTCGAGAACTAAGAAACGCTAAAAATGATTCTATTTTTCTACTTCTAATTCTTTATACACCGAGACCCTTCAGCAACAAAATAACTTTAGCTAAAAAAACATAAATCTAATTACAATAATTTTTTAAAACAAAAAAAGAAAACTACTGCTGATCTTCCAGGGGGCCGTGTTTGCATTGGATTCAGCTCATCAAATGACTTTTTAACTGTTTTTTGTATTGATACAAGATGGGGAGCTCCCTAACATTCATAGGAATCTCGTTCCAAGCCTTCAGAGCTGTGTAAGAAAATCTCTTTTTAGAATATTCCAGATTATACTTTGGGATTTGAAGGTCCTCACAAAATCTAGTATTATAGTTAGAGTAATGAGATCTCCGTTGAAATTTATTCCAAAGGTTTTCTGGACATAGCCTGTTCATGATCTTATATGTCATGACTGATCGATCAAACGTAATGAGTTGTTTAACTTGTAAAAAATTCTTCGACCAGTCATCCTTTATTCTGGCAGTGTCAATTATCGAAATGGCCCTGTCTTGAAAACGCTGTAATGATTCCATTTTGGAGTTGGATACACTACCCCATATGGCATCAGCGTATCTTAACGAGCGCACGATAGACATTGCTTAATTGAGATTGCGAAAAAATGTTTTTTAGGGTTTTTAAAGAAGCAAGGCCCCCACGCACTTTCGCTTTGATAGCTTTAAATTGGTCCTCCCAATTGAGTCCTTGATCGATAATTACCCCCAATGATTTTATTTTCTTCACTCGTTTTATTTCTGAGCCATTTAATTTTAGTTTTTCTTGCTCGGTTATCTTATCAGTTCTATTTGGGTGGCCAATAAACATATATTCTGTTTTTTGTGGATTAGCACTTAATTTATTCAGTCGCATCCACTCAGAGATATTACTTAATTCATCTTGGGCTTTGCGAACCAACTCATCGACACTTGAAGATGCCAACGATACTTGAGTATCATCGGCATACATGCCAGCCTTAGATGCTTTCAAACATTTTTCAAAGTCATTTAGATACACTATGAACAGAAGAGGACCCAAACAGGATCCTTGGGGAATCCCGCATGTGACAGTCTTAGCCCTAGACTCATAGCAGTTAAGCTTGCAGTATTGTTGTCTGCCTTCCAGATATGATCTGAACCAGTTACCGGCTAATTCTCGGATTCCATACGCTCCTAATTTTTCAAGCAAGGTCTCATGGTCAACGGTGTCGAACGCTGTTTTCAGATCAAGGAATATTGCCAAATTAACCTTTCTGTGATCAATATTTTCATACCAAAACTCCGTACTGTCAGTTAAAGATGTTACCGTTGAGCAGAGTTTCTGAAAAGCGGATTGGCTAATCGTCAAGATGCCACGTGATCTTAGGTAATCATACATCTGGTCATGCACGATTCTTTCCAGAATTCTCGAAAAAACGGAGATGACTGAGATAGTTCTATAATTATTTGCATCACTTCTCGAGCCCGATTTGAAGATGGGAGTGACTCTCGCCAATTTCCAGATATCAGGAAAGATGCCATGCCGTAAGGAGGAGTTAAAAATCATCGCTAACGGTTCACATATAACCTCTCCAGCATCCTTTATTAGCATAGTCGGAATCTTGTCGGGTCCTGGTGCCTTCCCATTTTTAACTGCTTGATGGAGTTAAGTATGAAGATGTCGCTAACAAGATTAAACTTCATGACACTAGATTGCTTAACTACGTATTTTAGGGGATCATCATTCGTCCATTGTTCGATTTTACCTGCAAGTTTTGGGCCAACTGTGACAAAATGATGATTTAGTGCCTCTGCTATGTCTGCTTCTTTCGTAATTCTATTGCCCTCAACGTCTAAACATGAGGTTGTTATTGATTGGGAAGATTTATCTAACACTTTGTTAAAGACCCATGACTGACCAGCATCCTTTGCGGGCCCCGAATACTCTTCCCCACAGCTTCCATTAATTTCTGTATACAGAAAATAGCTGTGTTCGTAATCCGTGTTAATCTTCGATTAAAATAACTTAAATGGACGACAAATTATATCAATGGCTTCCTTATTCCATAAACAAGGCATTTAAGCATGTATTTTCGCTCTGGATGGTCAGAGCTACGCAAATTGGAGGCAATAACTATAGGCCAAAGTAGACAGGAAGAAACCCAAGAAAAGGAGAGGAAATCTTGCTTATTTGCAGACAAACAGACATTGGAGACTGAATTACCTTTACGATCAAACATTAAACTCGACAAGGAATAGCATCTAAAAGCCTGAAAATCAAATTGCGAGGAAATAATGAAGGAACTGTACCTCATGTTTTGGATGAGCTAGCGCCCGTAGAAGAAAGAGATTCGTAGGCCAAAATTTACGGATCTAAGCTCGTTTGTTGGTCTTCTTCGTCGAAAGATCCAATAAACAAAGCCCCGTAGTTATTCCTTCGATGTCCACTCAGAGCTGTGCCGATCCTGGAGCGAGATCTAGAGGTAATTCTTGATCTTCTCTGCCTTGCGATTTCATGTTTTCCGTCCAAGCAAAGAAGCCAGGAGAACGCTGCAAGTAAGCATCTTCTTACGTCCTGAACCTCCAGTACAATATCTGCGTTGTTGTTGTATCTAGTGTCAGTTCATTGGTGTTCAGGACAGTATAGGTGCTTACATGCAGCATGATGAATAACCGTTTGGCGGTTGAAAGAACGGTAGACTTACTACATCGTCGTAGTTATCAATGTTGACAATTCTGTGTGGGTCTCGCTTGATGAATGATAAATTAGGTTAATTGTTATCAGTCCATCAATTTTTGTAAACAAAAACAAAGGCGCGCAAAGGCTGCTGGCCAGTCATGGGTCTTTAATGGTCTTCCACATCTTCTTTGGGTTATCCTTATTTTCTTCTATCAACCCGCGATAATGTGTTTCTATAGCAACTTTTATCTCTTTTGTTACCTTGTTTCTAAGCTGCTTGTATACTGACCACTTCTCGGGAGATTTTTGGGCAATTCTCTTTGCCAAATCCCTTTCCTTCATCAAGTTTCTTATGGACTGATTGAGCCAGGGTGCATTTTTACTACGGACCCTTCTTTTTTTCAATGGAGCATGTGCAGTACCATTAATGCGAACAGTAAGTGGCCAAAAGGCATTCTCTTACCGTGGTACAAAAGTGTGGAAAAAGTTTAACAACAATATCAAAGAGGCCCCTCGCACAGGATCCAGTAATTATAATCAATACTGAAAATGAGAGTTCTCAAAACTAATCAAGCTATGGCTCATTCGAAAGAACAATGATTGGCAATCAAAACCAAGAAACTGATTTTTGAAGTTTCAAAATATCACCAGTTTACGAATTTCATATCGAAAAAACAAAGAACACTTAATTCAGGCTACTTTCACAATTCAGTTTCTCTGCTCAAACTACTCCGATTCTTGAAATTCTTTTTTATTTTGATGATATCATCATAAATCGCCTTCTCCGCCTTGCACATCAACATATGCTAACTGTCTCCATAGATTTCGGTCTTTGACAGCAGTGTTCAGCGACATCAGGTTTCGTCCTGTCCAATGGCTAATGTTGTCACGCCAAAGTTTTGGTTGCCTTCCTCTACTTCTCCTCCCTTCTATCATTCCTTCTAGGCAGACTTTGCTTACGCCTTGCGTAGAGCGTTTGGTGTGACCGTAGGGCTTCAAGACCATAGATTTAATTGTGGATATGACGGGAGTGAGCTTTGTTGTGCGAAGGAGGTCTTCGATTCGCGTATGATCAGACAGTCTTTTGTTTGTCATAAATCTCATCATATGATTTTGGAAAACGACAAGTTTTTGTAAGGATTTCGAGGTCCAGTTAACACACTCTATCCATAGAGTACAACCAGTATCACGTACGTGTTGAAGATCTTCGATTTTAGATGATATGATACTCTTCTCGATGTTAGCACTGCTTTATTCTTGTTAAAGGCGGCCCATCCTAGGCCAATACGATGTTGGACGGCGACGAGTCCGTCATTTTTCGAGGAGAGTTTATGTCCCAGGTAAATAAATTCAGTTACTTGAGAGATTTCATTGTTATCAATGGTAAGATGGAGGTTTGTGTTGAACTTATCGGTTGTCATGCACTTGGTTTTGGAAACATTAATTTTCAAGCCGACCTCGGCTGCATATTTAGCTAGGAGGTGGATGAAAGTTTGTAGTTCGCAACGCGAGTTACTTATAACGGCGATGTCATCTGCATAACTCAGATTGGAAAGAGTGTGACCACCAATCGAGAAGCCAGATGTGCATTCATTTTCGACCTGACGCACGAGTGCTGTAATGACGATGCAGAATAGAATAGCAGAAAGCACATCACTTTGTTTAACTCCTTTCAGAATGTCAACGCAACGTGACGTACCAATATCTGTTTTGATATATGCCTTTGAGTTCTCATATGATTGTTTCAGAAGGTTGATATATTTTTTGTTGATTGATGTTTTATCTAGTAGCATCCATAAGCTGGAAAGTTTGACACTGTCGAAGGCTTTCGTAAAATCAATGAACGTAATATGGACAGGGTTGTTAAATTCTATGGACTTTTCGATGATTTGTTCTAGGGCTAATATTTGCCCGATAGTTCCTCTGCCACGTTGGTATTCAGCTTGTGTCTTAGGAAAGGATGCATACAGGTCTGTTTTGGTTCGGGTTGCAATTATGTTAACGAAGAGTTTGTAAACATGGTTTAGTAGGCTTATTGGGCGAAAATTGCCACAATCAAGTCTACTACTTTCTTGGTAGATCACAACAATGAGAGCTTCTTTGAAAAGTTGTGGTATTTTTCCTGTTGTTAGGATGCAATTGAAAAGATGGTGCAGTGCATTGATGAGGTGTTCGCCGCCAGATTTGATGTACTCAGATTAGATATTATCTAGACCTGGGCTTTTCCCATTTTTCAGGTTGTTGATGGCAGAGGATATCTCATCTTTTAAGATCGGCTGAATTTCATCAGAAGTGGAATCATCAATAACGGATTGGTTTTGGTTGTCGAAATAAAGTTCTTCATAAAACTTAGCCCAGCGTTCAAGAATCTCATCTTTGTTGGTTAGAACGGCTCCGTGTATGTCCTTAATTCCCCAACTGATGGCTTTAGGTTTTGTTTTAAGCTTTTGCAGCGTGATACATTTTGTGTGGTGGAAGGCTATTGAGTTCTTCAATACTACACTCAATATGATTCAACTTATACTTTTTCACAAGTTTCTTGGATTCAGCTTTAGCAATCTTATATTGCATAGATGATGAACCCTTTTCTTTTCTGATTTTGTGTTTGTTGGCGATTGCTAGTTAAGTTTGCTGCGACATCCATTTTCGGTGTTCCTTGGCAATGTTTCCTTGGAGGCATCGTTTACGCCGTTGCATATGGTGTTGTATATGTTTCCCGAGTCGGTTTCTGATTCAAGACCAGTAAAACGGTTCTGCAATATTAATTGGAAGCGTGCAGCAACTTCTGGTTGTTTGAGTTGCTCTATGTCATGTTTTGGAATACACCTTTTCCTCTGTGGCCATGAGAAACTCAGTCTGATTTTCGTGCGTATCATGCGATGGTCTGATATATCGGGGGTATTTAGCGCGGAACTGGCCACAACATTTAGTCTCACTGATAGTTTTCTTGAAAGGATGAAGTCTATTTGGTTTCTGGTCTTGCCATCAGGTGAGGTCCAAGTAAAGAGCTTCTTCTTTTGAAACATGGTGTTGGTGACTAGCAGATTATTTTTCACGCAGAATTGGGCAAGGAGTTCTCCTCTGCTATTTGCAGTACTTAGGGTATGTTTGCCAACTGCTGAAGGGAAAGTATTGTGCAGTTGACCTAGTTTACAGTTGAAGTCCCCCATGATGAAAAGGTGGTCTCTCTTCGGGATGTCATTGATAATGGATTGAACATTATCATAAAGTTCTAGGATTTCTTCGTATGGGTGAGATGACGTTGGAAAATAGCATTGTATAAAGACTAGCCTTGAGAATTTTCCTTTCAGGGTTAGGAGAGCAAGTATGTCAGAAATTGGTTGATAGTCCTCTAATAGAGGTAGACAGGTTTTGTTTACAAGAAAGCCAACGCCGTTTGATCGTGAAGTCTCATTGCTAGAAAAGAACAGCTTGTCACCGGTTGCTTCGTGGATTTCAATCTTGCTTTCTTTAACTTTTGTTTCTGAAAATCCGATAATGTCCCAGTTTATGTTGTTGACTTCATGGAGCATTGTATCTAAGGAGTAGCTATTAAGGTCATTGATTGTTCGTGGATTGTAGGTGCAGATGTTGAATGTTTGGTTTTGGAGGTATTGTTTTTCCTCTGGTCGCATGTATCATACCAGCCCGAGGCTGCTGATATGATCCCCTGGTTGCATCTGTCACACCAGTCCGGGGCTGCTGATGCGCCCTCCTGATCGCTTGGTGAGGGTCCGGAGGTGGCCCCCTCTGGTCTGATATGATATACTATGGTTCGACATTTGATTCCATGTTGATTTCATAAGCCATACTCTTCCGTGTTGGCTCAAGACAAGTTGGAAGAGAGTGATTTGTTCGTGTCACCAAACACTAGGAGATTGCCTTACGGGGCTAATGGTTTCTCCTACCCAGGGCATTTTGCCAGCACTACTGTCGAGTTGACAAACAGGGCTGCCTAAGGTAACTCTCGTGTAATTTTGATGATATAAATCTCAGCATATATATCTCAGCATCATTTTTTATTCACATCATCAAAGAAAAAATTTTGAAAAATTATCGGATTTTGCAAATTACAGCATATACTATTTTAGAGGATAAAAACAGATATTATGATAAAAACAGTTGACAATGTAAAAGACGGGGTCAAACGGTGTCTTTACAAAATAGATTGTAATTAACTAGAACACGTGTCTATTGCTTGTGCCAAAAAATATGTTCAGGAACCTTCTGCAAAAAACTTTATGGCCCATTTAGAATATGTGGTCATTTTGCAGGAAAAGATATGTGACCGCTGCTGAAGTTGGTATTGTTTATGTTGACAGAATTACTATTTAAAATGATGCCCAAAACGCATTTCAATTAAAAGACAAGTTAATCAACTTAATTGTAGAATTTTAGGGTGATCAAAGAAATTTAACATCAACTTACCTTAAAGCTCAGTGGATTAAATAAGCAGCACCTCTACTCGTCACGAAGTCTAAACTCAACACTGCACCAAATCATATCAAAGTCAGTTCCGAAGCACAAAGTTCCTTCTCTGTCATGATTGCTTGAATTTGGCGGCACATGGCTAGCTTTTCCTGCAGCTTGGGCAGAGATTATGAAAATTCTAGCAAAAAGTCATGTATGCCATGTTGCACAGACTTTTGCTTTGCTCTGCATCTTAGGCCAATTTTGAAGCTCGAAACATGTTTGTTCAACGCGTCTGCACAGCTTTCGAGCCCTACAATCTAAGAATACAAAACTTGTGTAAGCTGCCAAGAATTAAGACACTTGGCTTTGGACTCGATTCACTGTCTTTTCGAGGTAGTTTCCTATGGAACACTCTTGATGACAGTATCAAACAAGTACCAACTCTGTCACATTTTAAAAAGAGGATCAAAGATTGGACAGCAGATAGATGCACCTGTAAAATATGTCGCTGATTATAAATACTATTTTTTCTATTTTTGTATATACTATGCTTTGTAAATAGTTGGTTTGAATTAGTGTCAGCTTGATACTACTGTAAATACCAACTTTAAATATTGATTTGAAATGAAATTGAAAAATGAAATACAGCCACTGACAAACCTTTCTGAGAATTTCAAACAGCTCCCAGAAATGAATGACAATCTGGTGTTCAGAGAAAATCTTTACCCAATGGAAATGTCTTACAAAGTGCAACATTATATTATCGATGAAATTTCTTAGTTCATCAACGTTCCAGCTAACTGTTTTCTACAGTCTCGTGAAACTGTGAGGAAAACGTCAAAGTGGCAAAACAGAATCGAAAAGTTTCTCTGGTCCTCATAACAATCAATTAGATCAATGGCAATCTATCTTTATTCAGAAAATAGTACAACCAACAACAATCAACTATGACACTAAAGCTCAAGAGAAAGAGGCTTGTGCTTCGGAACTGAATTTGACAGAATTTATGCTGTGTTGGGTCCATACGTCATCACAAGTAAGAGGCTTTCTTTCTGCACTTTGATTGTAAATTTTTGAATACTCTGACTTTCTAAAATTCAGTCGATTAACTAGTTTTTTATTTGAAATAAGTTTAGGACATTATTTAAAACAGTAATTCAGTCAATATAAATAATACCGGTTTTTAAAGCGGTCACTTATCGCTTTCGCGAAAATGACCACATATTCTAAAACGGCCATAAAATGTTTCACAGAAACATATCCTTTGGTATACGCACTGCAGACACGTTCTAGTTAATTATAATATTTGTTTGCTAAGACACCGTTTGACGCATTCATACCCAATTCGAAGTTTGAAGAAAGAAAGGAGAATTGCCATCAGCCACAACATAGCGTGTTTGTTGGGGAGACCAGAAGAAATGCTTTGTCCGAGGAAACTCATGAGTCCCCCCGTGCAGTAGGTTATAGCTCATGCGCAATAGCGGTTTGGGGTTGAAGCTCAGACGGGCGCATTAGCTTTGACCCACTGCACGGGGGGACATATTGGTTTTATCAGTCAACCGTATCTTGTCTCCCCAACAAGTGTTAGCTTACAAAGCTGAAATTGGCAATTAAGCCTAATTTCCATGGTGCTGCATTTTTCCGTCCAGGCGTAAAATGCGTCAGAGCATTTCTACAAAGCATGCACGTTTGGCAAAAACACCGCATTTCGTCTTTTTGCGCTTGCCTCGTGGAAATGCTCTCGAGCATTTTCCGCTCGAGCAACTTTGTCGTGTTGGAGAGAAGTCGCCGCGCTTTACTGTTTTCCAGTATACATCAGAAAGGACCCTTCAAGTGTGAATCTAGCATTAAACCACTAGAACATAAGTAGAAATTGCAGAGACGTATATTGATCAGTTCAGGCAGGAGACTGGTTAGTTCATAGTCTGTAGTAGACTATTCAATAACCCATTTTCTTCGAATTACAGAAATTGTGAATTTGGCTTTGGGCAAGAGTCCAGCTATGTCATCTGGGACTGGCATATCCAAGACGGTTGATGGAATACTCGCTGCGGCTCCGGATACCTGTCCCGAAACCACTCATGAAGAAAATGCGTGGTGGACTCTCAGCTTGGCAGTAATCTGTAGGTTCTTTTCTGTTGCCATCAAAGTATATGATCACGTGCCATCCAATGTTGATATCATCATACGTTTCCCGATCAGTTTAGACAAAAATTATCCGACATGTGTCATGGGTGGTCGCTTCACAAAGGCAAATGAGTATAAGATCTTCCCGTGTCCACCAGACACAGAAGGAGACGTGATTTGGATTGCCACTAACAATTCATTCTTGCAGCTATGTGAAGTAGAAGTCTTTGGCTACGAACAACGATAAACAGCAAGCTTACGTCATTTTCTGACAACAAACTAATTCATACGAACGTAAAATTTGGTAAATAGAACAGTAAAATCAGTCCCACTTTACACTCTTTCTTTTATAAGAAACTTAGATTTGGAGCTGATAGGCAGTTTCTTAAATTACTACGCACAGCAACCAAAGATTTCTTATGAGATCCTTATGTCTTCAGCACCCTCAGTTTATCAAGTGTCCCTGAAATATGTGCAGGGTCTACTGGGGCACAAGGGGCAGGCTGAGATAAAATGGGTAGTGTTGATTGCTGGAATACAGTAGTCCGGGCACTGATAAATCAACATTCACTATGTCGTAGCGGGTACTTCGAGCAGTTCTAGCCAGTGGAAAACTCTGAAGACAGATTTTGGCAAAGATTATCCACATTTCAGCCTACCCATTTTATTCCAGATTACCCAAAAGGATTGGTTGGCTCCGGTGATGTGAACTTCGTTTCTCAATGGTTAAACTGGGACATGGACATAGATAACTCGTTTGTTGGTATTGGTATGCTGAGAGAGCAGAGATATCAGTCTTGAAAACTCCAATTTGCAGCCACATCCAAACCTTTTGGCCTTTTGGCTTGGCCAAAGTAAATTGTTGAGGCATATTGAATAAATCAACGATATCCTTGAAAAAAATAAGAAAAGTCTCAGACTATGTTGTATTATGTTTGCTAGAAGTCACCCATCGTGCCATTTTACAATTTTCTTTAATTTCGATGTCCGTCAGGAACTTGCTTAGGCCAAAAGGCCAAGGTTCTGGTTTGGGCATGGAGGCAGATTTGACCTTCCAAGATTAATATCTTTGCTCTGAAAGCATCAGTAACAACAAACGGGATACCTGTTTTTAAGACGACTATCAAGAAACCTTTTGAGAGTGATTAGCAATTGATTAAAGGAAAATTCATACTGCTGGAGTCAACAAATACGCCTACATATTCTGGGACCCAGGTAGGGTTAATACTGAGCAAGAATTCAAAACAAATAATAAAATGAAGAGAAACAATCTTACATAAGGCACACATCCAATTACCGTTTCTTCTATTGTCCTTCTACCATAACTGAACAATAAAAACGATAGACCATTGAATGAAAAACCGGACTTTCAGGCCAATCAAAACCCCGTTCTTTTGTCCTCTATTGTAATTTACGTTGACGACGGTAATATCTATACCCAATTGGAGGTGTGACTGGGTAAAAGGCATATGGTCTCGAATTTTTCCGGGGACAAGGCCCAGACTCCCACTTTAGCTCTCTTCACTCACAACTCCGCCCCTCCAGTTCTAAATCGCCGTGCGCTCCCTGCCTGAAGGAAATTTCATCGGGCAACAAACATTTACCGAATTCGTTTACCGTAACATTAAGTAACATTGTTGTTCAGCTCTTCATCGTAACAGCGTGACTATGGTAACAGTCTTAAGGTGAAATTCTTCACGTTAATAATTTCTTGTGAAAAACACGGTGAAGCTAAAGTTTTCGGACAATGTTATCCTCTTTGCAGAACTTTTTTAACAGCAGTGTCGCTTTGATCCAAAGTAGTGAAATCATGTACGAAGTTAAACTTTGTTGTGTTCATGGCAGAATCTGATAAATAAAACGATATTCTATGTTAGTGTTTTTCTGTCAATGAACATAAAATTTCAAATCGTTTAAAAGAGATGCTCTCAGCTGATTTGACAATGGGAGTTGTGGACACAATCTGGGTGTTGATCGTGTCCACAATACCTGGCCTAAATGATATCTAATTAATAAGCGTATTTCGTTACCTTGCTTGTCTTCAATTCACCGTTTATCTTTTCGTTCTTGTCTGTGAGTACATCAGCATGCTATCAACGGTTCTGCATGGCCTAAATGTTTTGAACTGCACTGCGATTTGAAAGCCGTGACCTAAGATCGACGCGGAAACATTTAGGCTATTTTCTTTTTCTTCGCCTTGGGACTCAAACAAGATATTCCCTCATGCAAGCAAAACAGATCTGTATGAAAAAAGATAGACTTGCCTCTACTTTTCATAATATACGTAAATGATCTTCATTTCTCTCTGAGACACTCAGATGTTAACATGTACGCGGATGATACAAGCCTTTCTTTCTCTTCAAAGTCCATTCAATTGATAAATGAATGCGTCAATGAGGATCTTGGATACCTTAAATCTTGGCTTAATGCAAACAAATTGTCCCTCAATGTGACCAAGACACAAAGTCTCGTGATAGGTGGTAGCAAGCGTTTGAAACGACTTAGAAAAGGTAGGGGGTGTAAAGCCTCAATTTAATGTAGGGGAAGAAACAGTTTCTATCATAAGGGAGGCAAAATATCTGGGAGTTATGGTCGATCAACACTTGAACTGGAAAGAACAAATTACTACCATCAAGAAAAAAGTTTCTAGAGGAATAGGGATGTTGAAATACTCCAAAAAGTTTCTCCCTCTTCTCACAATACAAAGCATGTATAAAAGTCTTGTGGAACCATATCTTAGATATTGCTGCCCTGTATGGGGAAGCTGTGGCTCCACAGCAATAAACGAACTACAAAAACTTCAAAATCGGGCTGCAAGAATAGTTACTAATAGTAGATATGATGCTTCTGCAAAGCCTATCATCAAGAAACTTGGATGGCACACTGTTAGTGAAATGATTCAAATGGAGACTTTGAGTATGGTATACAAATCTATCAATGATCTGGCTCCCACTTACCTTACAGAAATGTTCTCCAGACTCTCGGATTCAAGTAAGAGAGAATTACGCAATACTAGATCTGATTTAGAAATTCCCATGCGAAAATCTGCAAATGGCCAAAAATGCTTCTCATATAAAGGTGCGACAATGTGGAATAGGCTAAGCCAAGAATCAAAATTGTCCCCGACATTGAAAACTTTCAAAAAAAAGCATAGCAAACCATGCATTTAACTAATTCTCTCTTACATCATATCTACTAGATGCATGATCATACCTAAATTTTTATACACTTTGTTAATAGCTGTATAGATCTTATTTCTTTTTCGATTTACGTGTAAAATTATATATTTTCTTTTGTAAGTTATTTTAACAGGGTACATTGTAAAACAGTGTAACTGAATGTTTTACCCTGTATAAATATTATAAAATCAAATCAAATCAAAATCAAATCACTGTCAGTCTCGAAAGACAGCTGACTTGTTTTCACACGTGCTTGCAAGCACTTCACTGATTCTTTCGCAGTTGCCAATTGTAATCGACTGGCCAGTTTTTCTTGCGTTTGTTTTCGAATAGGCTAACAAACTTTAGAATTTTATTGCGGAAAAACTGGCCAAGCTTTTGACTTCAAATTTGGCATGTATGTCCGTAAGCATATTGTGTGTTTGGTAAAAAATTTTGATTAAAATCTTTTGATTAGCGGAGTAGAAAATGAAGTTCTTTTGAAGCTAGTGAAACATTTTGAAATGAGCCGTTATCAAAGCTGTAAAAACAAACAGTTTTGTTTAATATATCATTTGATTGCTAAGAATATGAGCAATCCCATACTTTTTACAGAATTTCGATAGCCCCATTGGTTGCAGAGCAATTAAAAAGTTTCCAGAGAGGAGGATTTCTGAAAACCGGCTTTCCATGCTCAACAGAGTGTGTTGCAGAGTCACGTTAAAGGGTCTGTTTCATGTTTCATCCAGCAATCCCTGCACGTGTCGTCTCTTGCTTTGTTTATCGCCATTTTCATGGGCCATAAAAATGGAGACAACAAAGGCAAACAAAGAGATTAAACGTGCAAGGAATCAGTGGCGTAACGCAGTTTAGGGCACCTTAGTTCAAAAACTAAGGGCCCCCCTTCCGACCAAAAGGGGCCCCCAGCAATAAATTTCTTTGTTACCTATTATCGAATCTACATTTGAGTAGCATACAGCTCAGATCCTTACTGGTTACTGAAGCACGCGGAAATCATCCAATTTCACGGTAGTCAGCCAATCAAATAGCCCCTTTCTAGCCATGTGACACCAAACTGGCCGTTCGAAGTGAATTTTTGAGTACCCTCAGGAAAGTTGAAATGGCTACTAAGTCACAATAATTACATGGAATTTTCTTTAATAAATCAGTAGAAGGGATGTCCCTCTACGGTTTGTAGCGTGCTTGGAAAAATATCTCATTTGGAGCCGAAATTACAGTCATTTTCCGGTCGAAGAATATTGACATTCGTTCAAACATCGATAAAAGTCGCTGCAAATGAGATATAAGGATAAAAATCTCAGCGATTATGGATATTGCCCTAAGCAATAACCCAAGCACTGTCCCTTCAATTACATCTCAAAATCGCAGGTGATTATCAACGATTTCTGCCAAAATTGTGATCTGGGCCTAAACTTCTTACCGAATAAAACTCATTCGTTGACGCCAAAAGGGCTTAGTTTGTATTCTTGAGCTAAACGATTCACTTACCAACGACTCAATTATCTATTTGGCTTCATTTTCCACTTAGATGTCTCCAAATTTCGTTTAAAATATCCAGTCTTGAGCAACATCTTGCAAATTTGTCTCGTTCCATATTTTCTCTGCAAGCGCCAGCAATCTCCTCAAAAACGTCGCGTCGATAGGCTTTGTGCTACAGATAATGCGACTCGATACAGTTCATACACTCGTAAATAGATATGGCATTGCCTGATTTTGCTCAATTCATTCAAATGGAAACAAAAAGGATAAAACATTTTTTTGGCTGTTTGGTTCACCAATGAATTGATTTTACACAAAACAACAAAGCAACAAAAAGTTTGTGCAAGAAATGTGTCAAATCTATTCATGAGTCAATAAAGTTAAACAAAAGGTTAACAGCGGTAAACTTTCAACACAACAAAACATTTAGTTTTGTTGTTTTGTGTAAGATCTATTCATTGGTGAACCAAACAGCCAAAAATGTTTTATCCTTTTTGTTTCCATTTGAATGAATTGAGCAAAATAAGGCGTGCCATATCTATTTACGAGTGTATGAACTGTATCGAATCGCATTATCTGTAGCACAAAGCCTATCGACGCGACGTTTTTGAGGAGATTGCTGGCGCTTGCAGAGAAAATATGGAACGAGACAAATTTGCAAGAAGTTGCTCAAGACTGGATGTTTTAAACGAAATTTGGAGACATCTAAGTGGAAAATGAAGCCAAATAGATAATTGAGTCGTTGGTAAGTGATTCGTTTAGCTCAAGAATACAAACTAAGCCCTTTTGGCGTCAACGAATGAGTTTTATTCGGTAAGAAGTTTAGGCCCAGATCACAATTTTGGCAGAAATCGTTGAAAATCACCTGCGATTTTGAGATGTAATTGAAGGGACAGTGCTTGGGTTATTGCTTAGGGCAATATCCATAATCGCTGAGATTTTTATCATTAAATCTCATTTGCAGCGACTTTTATCGGTGTTTGAACGAATGTCAATATTCTTCGACCGGAAAATGACTGTAATTTCGGCTCTAAATGAGATATTTTTCCAAGCACGCTACAAACTGTAGAGGGACATCCCTTCTACTGATTTATCAAAGAAAATTCCATGTAATTATTGTAACTTAGTAGCCATTTCAACTTTCGTGAGGGTACTCAAAAATTCACTTCGAACGGCCAGTTTGGCATCACGTGGTTAGAAAGGGGCTATTTGATTGGCTGACTACCGTGAAATTGGATGATTTCCGCGTGCTTTCAGCAACCAGTAAGGATTTGAGCTGTATGCTCATTTGAGTCAAACTTCTAAAGTAACTGTTTTGTGAAAACGGACCTGTCTTCAAAATTTTCCTTAGAGTTTCGCCCCCCAGGCTCCCTCATTTTCCTGTATCCCCCACTGATTCGCCTTGGCCACGATGCTGGCTTGGACACTGCATATGTTGACAGTAAATCATTGCAATTGTTTTATCTTGACTGCACAACTTATTTACTCCAATTTAAACTGGGCATGGCACTTTTATGTCTCTATCATTATCAGTTACAAATGCTTTAGCTGGGGGCCTTAAGTGGAAAAATCCCTAAGGGCCTCGACTGTTTCTGTTACGCCACTGCAAGGAATGCTGGATGAGATAGACCTTTAAGAAGTTTCTGCGAAGCGAAATTCTAAAGAAAGTCTTTCGTAAATTCAAAAGGGATTGGCCAAATTTATGCCGGTAGAAGTGAAAACGCGTTTTGAGATGCCTACTATAAAACGATGTATTTGCCAACACTTTGCCTTTGAAACGGGAATCGCCTTTCTACTCGCCAAGAGTGATATCACGTATCACCAGAAGCATAAACATTCTTGTTTATACTTCACATTATCATTACTACAGGGTGTCCCAGAAAAATTGTGCCCCGTTTGCCTGAAGATTGCGACAAAACAACTAAAGATTCTCACTAACCTTTTCCATGATGTTGGTCTTCAGATGTTCAATTAAAGTTTGCTACCATCCCCGTAAAAATCTGTTGAGAAATGATGGAGCTATGACGTTCAGAAGGCCAAATTTACCTGATGACTGAAACCAGCGGTCGGCCATTTTATCTTACTATTTTGCAACGATAAACAGCTTCATGGATGAACTGAAATAGCAGCCTCTAATGTCATAGCTCTCGTGAAAATTCCAATAATCATCAGAGAGTTCATCTATTGTGTACCCCACGATCTTAGATGGAATGCAAAAATGAAGATACGAATTCCCAAAGTAGTAAAACACCAAAGGTTTCGACAAAAATATATTTAAAATTAAATTTGCCGCCTTCCTTACGTAGATTTCTTCCTTAATTTGTTACAAGCAATTGTTGATTTACTACCGAAGACAATGAACTAAAGAAATGAGAGGGGCAAAAGATTTTGAACTGATCAATAAACTAAATAATTGGTTCAGACACTCCTCACACCTGCAAACAAAACGTGACTATATGTTTTTCATCACCGTTTGGTTGTTTATTATCTTGGGATCCTTGTCTTCGTTTTGACATTCAATCAAGGGTCGTGGGGTAAGAAATAGCTGAACTCTCTGAAGATAGCTGAAACTTTCGCGAGAGCTATGAAATTGGAGGCTACTGTTTCAGCTCATCCATGAAGCTGTTTACCGTTGCAAAATGGTAAAACAAAATGGCCGACCGCTGGTTTCAGTCATCAGGTAAATTTGGCCTTCTGAACGTCATAGCTCCATCATTTCTCAACAGATTTTTACGGGGATGGTAGCAAACTTTAATTGAACATCTGAAGAGCAACATCATGGAAAAGGTTAGTGAGAATCTTTAGTTGTTTTGTCGCAATCTTCAGGCAAACGGGGCACAATTTTTCTGGGACACCCTGTAGATAATATACAGTAAAAACCCGCATATAAGAACCTACAATTTTGCAACTCAGCCTGATTAGGTTCTTATACATTGAGTATTTGGTAGGATATAAGGCTGTTCAGGTTCTTAAATTGGTTCTTATTTCATTCAGGGCTTCCAGGTATTTCTTTTGTTCAGATTGAAATTTCAAGCCCATTATTTACTGTCAATTGAGAGACACTTAGTTCATGAGGCCTTATTCAAAACATCAGTTCGTGGAAGAATCAGAAATTTGACAGAGTTCAATGAAAGCTTTCAAAGTATCTTTAGAGCTCTTTGCAATTTGCACATATGACAGAATCAGTACGTATAGGCTCAATGACAAAGTAACTAGAGTTTGATTTAGTTTGATGATCTCCACAAATAAGAACCTACTTCCAATTTCAGGCTGAATGGGTTCTTATATATTGGGGGTCTAATTTGAGAATTTTCAGCCTGTAGGTCCTTAATCACTAGGTTCCTATACGCGGGTTTTTACTGTTAGGAAATTTTCTCTCTGCCTTAAAGAACATGTACTCACAAACTTTATGCTCCGTCAAAATTGACCGAATGATGACACAGTTTTTCCCCTATTCAAAGGGTGTACGCCAGGGTTGTCGTCTTAGCCCATCACTCTTCAATATCTATCTGAATGACCTCGTACCTGGCCTTGCGCTCAGCAACTCATCTCCCTTAGGTCTCGCGAATGGTTCAAGCATCAGTTGTATGATGTATGCCGATGACCTCATACTTCTCTCCAAATCTGAAGAAGGGTTACAGTCAATGCTTGACAAGCTCCAAAAATTCTGCGAGTCTTGGGAGCTATCTATAAACTTGAAAAAAACAAAATGTCTCACCTTCCAAAAGAAAAATAAAGTCCGTCATACTTCAACTTTCTATATCCAGAATACAGCATTAGAAAACGTCGCTGAATACACATACTTGGGAATTTCTATCAACTGCAACGGATCCTTCCGTACTGCCCTTGTTGACTTAAGAAATAAAGCGAATCGTGCATTTTTTCCCTTGTAATTTACGTAAATGACCTCCCGGACTCTACGCCATTGGGTTACATTCACATGTTCGCCGATGATACTACAATCTATTATATTGGAAAAGATCCTGAAGAAATAGTGGATGCATTAAACGTCATGCTCCAAGCATTCTATGTATGGTGTCAACGAAATCAACTAACTGTTCATACAGGCAAGACTGAGGCTATGTATATTTCATGTAGCCCCTTCGTAGGTCCATTAAGAGAAATCAAGTTCGGCGAGGATACCATTGAATTCAAACAAGAATCGAAGTGCCTGGGAGTAGTCATCAATAACAGACTCAGCTGGAAACCTCAGGTCGAGGCAGTATGTAAAAAATCCTTGAGCAAAATTCGTTTTTTGCGACGTTTAAAGAGCTTGCCAACTCGAACGCTGGAGGACATTTACTACAAAGGAGCCATTTCAAGCGTGACATATTGCATCGCTGTTTGGGGCACTACCTCAGCACCAGTATTCAATCAATTGGAAAAATTACATTGTAAGGCTGCTAAACTAATCTACCGGTTACCCAGCAGCACACCTGATCACGAAGCACTGCAAGATGCAAATTGGATGCCGATCAGTTACATCTACAAAAGAAGGATGGCTGCTATAATGTACAACGTAAAGAGCAAAACACTACCAGAGTCTTTATTGAATTTGTTTGAAACCAATGAGAACCCTACCTCAAAAGAGTTACGAAACAACTCATGTTTTACGTCTATTCAACCCAGGACAGAGTTTGGCAGAAATAGCATCCGCTTTAGAGGTCCAGCCATTTGGAAGGTCATTTCAACAGAGACAAAGAACTGTCCTTCGTATAACAATTTCAAAAATAAACTCTCAACAATTAGACAGCTGATAAACAACATTCAGTTCGAAAAAGGCCAGATGACAACAACTTTTAGGAGACAGGATTATTTATATTTCTGAACACATAATTGAACTCTTAGTTTTACTGAATAATTTTATTTATTTCTTTCTTAGATACGTAACAATGCATTTTTACTTCTTTTAATTAGAGTTGTAATTTTAATTACGGCAGGTCCCCACCAGCCAATTGGTTGCCACAGACCTGATCTGCCTTAACAAAAATCCATGTATGTATGTATGTATGTATGTATGTATGTATGTATGTATGTATGTATGTATGTATGCTCTAGGCCTAATATCAAGAAGATATCAGACAAATCAGTACCGACCCCGTCTTTCGCCATTGGCAACTCGCATATTGATGTTGTAGATAATGCAAAATACTTGGGAGTACAACTTGATAAACATCTTGTGTGGGATGAGCATACTAAGGCTGTACGTTCAAAGATTTCTCGCTCTTTGGGTTTCCTAAAATATGCTAAGAAATTGCTTCCAAAGCATTCCCTGTGTCAGATGTATAGAGGTATCGTTGAGCCCCATTTTCGCTACTGTTGCTCTGTGTGGGGTAGCTGTGGAGACTCTCGCCTGTTAATGCTACAAAAGTTACAAAATCGTGCTGCGAGAATAGTTACCAACAGTAGCTATGATGCACCAGCAGCAAACTTGATAAAAGAGCTCAAATGGCCGACAGTCATTATGTACCGTGATCATGCTTTTCATGATAGACATGATCAAACAAGAGACGGCTACCATTGTTTTTAAATCAATAAGTAGTCTCGCGCCCACTTACCTCTCTACTCTATTCACGAGAAACTCGACAAGGGAGACTGTAAATTTGAGAAATTCTGAGACTGACTTGCTTGCTCCACGAATGAAAACAAGTAATGGCCAAAAGGCATTTTCGTTCCGTGGATCCAAGGTTTGGAATGAACTAGAACATGAGGTTAAGCTAGCCCCCTCTCTGTCTACTTTTAAATGTAGACTGAAATGTAAATAGATTTTAATTTTTCATTTATTCTAATTTAACATTGTAAATATTCTTTCTTATTTTAGTAGCATTGTAATTAGGTTTTTTCCACGGCCCCCTGAAAAGCAGCCACTCTTGGTTGATGGGGCAACCGTGATTAAAAAATTTAAAATGAATGAAAAAAATGAAACAATTTACAATTTTACAACGTTTCTTAAATCAAGTCTTTATGAAAGCAATCCTGAAAGTACACGGTACATAATGATAGACTTGATAAAATTCAGTCCTTTGGTTCTTCTTGATCGTTAAGAAGCATGTTTTTGCAGTTCATATTCAGCCTTTATGGACTTGCAACTTTTGGGCTGTTATGGTCGTTTGGTCGTCAAACAAGTGCAGCGACCTCAAGGTTTGATTGATACAATTACAATTGATTTCAATACAGAAGAAATGTGGGCTTTCCAGTAAGGGTGATTAGTGACACATGCTATTGGGTGGCCTTATTCATGTTGTCTTTAAATTGGAATGTTATTTCGCTCGCATGTCGCATTCCCAAGGATTATTGATTCCACATTAAAGCATCTTTGATCGACTTCATTGATCACTTGCATTTCGCGGGGTAAAGTTACCCTGGTTTTAGGGGCAGTAAAAAGTTGTATTTCATTTATCAATATTTAAACATGACACACCTTTCAGCTATTAATTAACTAGTCATTGATTTACTGACTATTCTTATTTAGGCAAAAACTAAATCAAAGGAAATAAAAATGGTATACTTCGCTGCTCTACTAAGGGTTCGTGTTTGGGTCCTCGTGAAAGATTCAAAAGATACTCTTTAAAGCCTGTTCTAAAATGAGCGATTTAATCTCTTTTTCGAATGCTGTGAGATGTCATCCCAGTTTTTGACACCAGAGAAGTAGAAACTTCGCTCTGCATATTCTAAACTTTAGGAATTTGCAGATCTCCACGGTTTCTGGTTCTATACTCTAAAATCATGGATCTTTCAGTGAACTAATGGCAAAGATTTTCGGGACAGGGGTCTTGTTCGGGATACTGCAAATTCCCCCTTTTGTAAATCACAAAGGAAATGACGTTAACTCTGATTGGCTCGCTGATCAATGGGACGAGCGAAGCGTTTTGGGGCATGCACAGTTTCACAAAGGAAGGATGAAGGGCGATGACCCTGAGATCGATACTGCGCAGACTCCAAAGCGCTTCGATCGGCGTCTGGCTCTTCTGGGGAAAACCCGAAAGACTTTCAGTGATAGTATCCCGAACAAGGTCATACAAGATTTTATATGTCATGACTCCTTGGTCAAAGGAGATCAATGCCTTTACAGAGAGCCATTTGCAAGTCCATCAGTTCTTATACTTGGCATTCACTATTAGCTTCTTTGCCCTTGTCTATAATCGCTGCAGTTGATAGTTTGGTGCTGGAAAGAGCACTCCAAACAATGTTGCCATAGCGAAGATGGCCTTCAAAGAGAGCTTTGCAGAATCGATGAAGTTTCCTTTGCGAGAGGCTATTTTTCATGCAAACAGCAAACGGCAGAAGTGATTTCTTGTTAGCCTTCGCTCACAAGCAGACAGCCTAGCAGATAGAGGTTTGAAAAAGCTCTTCGTTTAGTCATCCACTACGCTTCCCAATTTTTGGAAAAAAACTTTGGTACGGTGGTTACTGCAGATAAAAAATTGCGTGCTCTTTAGGGAGCGGTCATTTTTAATTCTTGGAACCTAGGCAGAGGATAATTTCACACAATAAGAAAAAAATTCATACCCCATCATGAATATAGCAAAAATTGTACCCAATTACCTTTCAACAACATTTTTTGGTACCCCATCCAGAACACCTTTTGTCTAATCACTCCTTCGGGTATCCGGTGACCCGAATATCAGATTTACTCAAACTTGATGTCAACTTAGGGTTAGGATTAGGGTTAGGGTTAGGGTCAGAACTGGGCGTAACACCCTACCACCCTATAGCCTATTTTGAAAGATTCTTGAAGGGACTCTCTCAAGTAAATCCTTCGTTATTTCATTCAATTTCTGTCAGGAGAACTTTTAACTCTTTGAATAAGACTAGTTACTATTGTACATAAAGTTCATTTCGATTTGAAATAAGAGAAACACACATACACACACGTGGATTTGAAGATTTCTACATTATAACATTTTAATTACCCAACATTGCTGCATTGATATCCCGGGGGCAATTATATACAAACGTAAGTCGTCTTTTTTCACCTGAAAGGTGGAGGTATATCATTTGGTATTAATCAGCTGGAACTAGAAATGCATCAGTAGTCTTAACCTTGTTGTCATACGTTCCCATGACAAGAGATTCTGCGTAACTTTTGCACTAAGCGAATTAGGGAGACATCGCTCTACATTTGAATTAAAAACTTCACAAGATTTTTGCGCGATTTATTGTTCGCTTGTCCAAGCATGATTTGAAAATGATCGAAAAGCTGTGTGAATGAAATGTATGTTTGAGCTAATTCTCGGATCGAACATGACATATTGGTACCCTAGCCCTAGTGGGCAGTTACAATTTCTTTTGCATTGGTGTCATTTTTCTGATCGGTGTCATTTTTCGGGTCTGATCGGGTCTTATCTGATCGGTATCATTATTCCCTCAATGCTTTTGGCAGGATATTAATTAACTTAGCTTCATTATCAGTCCCAGTCAAAACGGAGTGCCGCCATTCAATTCAATAAACAATGCGGAAACATAGAACTGTGGTAATCGAGGTGTGAAAAGCCCTTGCAACTAATTCATAGAGTCCCAAGAGTTGTGGCAAGAACGCAGAAGAGAAAATCTTCAAGGATAAGTCCAGGGTTGGTACGGTTCATGCTACAAAATAAATTTTTCAACTGCTGATGCGAACTCTTACCTTTTTTCCCCATTTGGCAGTCGTAACAGCTTTAAATTCGTTAAAAATTCTGATAATTTAGACCAAATCTTGTCCTGTGTCACCATTTTCTGCCATGGACACACGATAAAGAGGCTAGCAACGATTAAGAGGAGAGAAACAACAAGGCAGCTTCGTTTTTGCTGAAAGTGACGTCAGAAGACACATTCCTTGCACTTCTATGACGCCATTTCGAACAAATCGCTTATCTGAATACGTAATTTCAAAAGGCAACAATAGTTGGAAAAAGTAAGATGTGATACACAATTCATAGCAGTATAATTTTGTATTTCATCATCACCCATGACTTTCCTTTAAGTTAATTCTTTGGATTTCCACCCAAAATGCTCGGTCTTTTCAATTTCTTTTGATGTAATAGGAATAGAATTTATTCTTCTAACTAACTATTGGAAAGCAACACATTGAGCACCTACCATACTCACATAATCTCTCCATGTCAGTCCAAGACTATGTTATCAATTGTACTATTTGCAAAATTTACAATATACCTAATTTCACATATATAGATGATTGGAATAATCATTCGTTAGCATGGAATTTGGTTCTGCACCAGCTGAATATAGTCGTAGATTTGAGCCCTAAAAACAAATATAAGTACACATAACATTGATGATATAAATATATAATATAATTCTTTTACAACGATATTCCTTAAGTAAAAAATACAACTTGAAAAATCCGAAACTAAGAATATACACATAAAAAATTAAATAAAGCTGATCTTCCAGGGAGTCGTTCTTGAGGAGCTTGAATCAATTTTCAAGGCTCATCAAGCGCCTTATAGGGGTAGTGATAACAGTTCTCTTATATGAACTGGAATATCATTCCAAGCCCTAATGCCCGGGTAACGAAATCCTTCCCTGGTAAATTCAAGGTTTAGCTTGGGAATATGGAGATCTCTATAATTCCTCGTACTATACCTTGATATAGAACATCTCTGTTGGAACATATTCCATAGGCATTCAGGGCATTGTCTGTTTACAGTCTTATATACCATATCAGCAATCAAAACGAAACTGTTTCACTTCATTAGCTATTTTGATACTATGTATGAATAAAATAATGACATCAAAGTGCCGCTAACTTGATAATCTCTGTTCAAATTTCAAAGCAGAAATGTTTGACAACATCACAAATATGATAAATCCTCCGTAAGAATGTTCCGAGATGCTTAGTAGAGGAAAGCCATGGTTAGCAGTATTCCTACTTAAAACGGAGATCGTGACTTCTCTATCATAAATCTCATCAGATTAGGACGCTCAGTTTATCCTGTTGAAGAGTGGGGGCCTGATAAATGGAATGAATTCATTCATTCATTCATTCATTCATTCATTCATTCATATATTTATTTAAAGTTGGTATTTACATAGTTTTACAAAAATAAAGCTAATTTACACCAAATATTTACAATAAACCTAAAGAAATACATATTAAAATCAAAGAAATTCAGCGTCTATTTACAAATTGTACAAAGGCAGCTGGTTCCATCCCATGTCTTAATTTCCTTTTTGAAAGCTGCAACAGACTCTATCTTCTTTGCATCATCATCTAGGGCATTCCACAGCATAGCTCCTCTAAATCTCAGGGAGTTGAGCCCATATTTCATAGTGTAAGACCTCTGAGGAAGTTCGCATGAAACATTTTTGCGTAAGTTATAAGCTATAGATTTTGTTTGGAAATTCCCCCAGAGGTATGAAGGATTTAGATAGTGGAGCGTTTTGTAAACTTCTAATAGTAGTTTCTGTAGGTTCTTTACATGTATTGTAACATCATCATGCCTCGATAGAAGTTCTTCAAAAGAGGATTCAAAATCCTGGTACAAAACCCTTAAGGCACGTTTATGCACTCGATTGATGGTACTGTTGGCAGCTTTGCTACAAAATAGCCAAATCAGGGGGCAATAGTTGAAATTTGACATTATAACAGCGTTAAACAATATCCTTGCTTGATTAAAATTAATATAGTTCGACAGTCTAGAATTGTACCTTTTAATTGTACCTTTTGTACCTTTTAATTGTACCTTGTACCTTTAATTGTCTAGAATTGTACCTTTTACTCATGTGGGAATTCTCTATGATTTTCAGCATGTTGTTCGCTGCCTCCCGTTCTGTCATTTGGGGGGCAAATCTCATTCTACAATAAAAACAATGCATATGCACATTAGACATTAGTACTCCAATGGATGCAACATTTTTGGGAAAAACCCTTGCAGTTTCCGCATTTTTAGGCAAATCTGCCAAAGTTTATTCTGCAGAAAGCTTCAGGTTCACAACTGGTGAAAATTATTTTCCGAGAAATGTCTTAAAAGCCCTAAGTGCTTATGCAAATATCAGAGTTATTTCATCTGAATGATCGGACTATCTCCGTCTCGTTTTCCTCGAGCCACAAGCACATAAATGAATTATTCCGGGGTATCTCGATTTGTTCAAACCGGCAAAGATTATTCCGAAAATTTCGCGGTCTTTCTATATGCGAAGGTTTATCTTTATGATATTTTGGTGTCAAAATGGATACCTTTTGTGCCTATTTGCTTTACCGAATTATCATGGTTACAGACGCACATTAAGGCATATTAGAAAATCATCAAATTCCAATTACAAACGATGTAACTGTGATCTAGATCATGATCATGATCATGATTACGAAAATTGCACTTATGTGCTTTACCAACAGTTACAGGGTGTCCCAAAAAGACTGTGCCTCGTCTGCATGGTTGCTTTGGAGGAGCTACAGCAATGTATTGTCTCGATTCTTCATAAGTCATGCTTCAGTTTAGAATTGGAAACTTTATTTGAGTCAATCTGACAAGTAATTGCTGCTTTATGGGAGAGAAAAGGCAATGTTTACCCTTTTGAAAATGTAGAAAAAATGCAAATACTCTTTATCAGAAAATTCGCTTTATGTTGACATTTTTGGAGAACAATAGAAGTATTCTTTTGGAAGCCACCACTTACATTGCTTTTCCTCTGCCATGAGGCAGCAACCATTTGTCATATTGAATCAAACGTAAACAAACTCTATATTGAAGCCTGACGTATGCAGTTACGTAAAAACCAAAGACAATCAATCCTATTTAAGCATGTATGAATGTATCTATTTGCCACTAAAATAAAATTCAAATATTTCAAACTAAAAGTAGATACATTGTTACAGTAGACACTAGTAAATACAATTTTAGATTGAATTAATAAAATGCTGGTAAAACATCCCTAATTGAGGTGGCAAGAAGGCATTAACATGATCACATTGCCCTCACTTCAAGAATGGCCCCCTCAGAGGTGGTTGCTTAAATGAAAAATTTTGCCAGAAAGAAAGAAAAATAAATTATGATATGAATAAAAATGTAAAACTTCAAAGTGCTTCTGATGAAATACAGTTTAGCAGGGCCGAATCATGAGTGGAGCGCAAGAGTGTCAGTAGTACACCTGTACATCATCTTCCTCCCTCTGCATATCTTGAAAAGCTCCAAAGCAGCCACACAAACAGGCAAACATTTTTAGGACACCCGTTATACAAATATGATCATAGTATAATATCATTATCATTACCTGAGACGTTTGAGCGTTTCACCTCGGAAACATGGTAAGCCAGTATCTAACATCAAACCAACTAATGATACAATTTCTTCTGTATATGTCCTGAAGTTGGAGAAAATACAATGTTCTTTCACATTAGGGCTTCCCTCCAAGGGGCCGGGTGGGGGTTCATAACATGTTCAGGGTACAGGTATGTCCCGCCCATATGGGTGGGCTTTTGGGACCAAAATTCTCTAAATAAGGATCCCTTTTTCGACAGATTCTTCATAAATGTGTGTGGGTTATCCAGAAATTGGCGAAAAATAGCAAAAAGTGGGTCGTTTTCCGCCAAAATTCATCATGAAATTGGGTATGACAGCATGTTTCGGTGATTAGAAGAGGGTACCTTTCTGAAAACCGGTCGGCAGACCCCCGTCCATCCGCAAGTCATGACCCCCCGGGGGTTTCCCTACATGAGAACTAATTCTGCCCCATTCAAATGCATGATCTTGCTGGATGCCAGTAACGGAAACCAATAAAGTACGATAGAGATCATACAAATTTCTAAACATCAGCTCTCCTTCAAAGTTGATCCACGCTTGAACAACAAAACGCGCCGGAAATACATTATGAACCCGAAGCAAAAAAGTGTCAAAATCATTTCTGCGTCAATGTTTTCAACGCCTGTGAAGATTTTAGAAAAAATTTCGATTAAATCAAGAGGTTTCGCACAGCCGTAGAAACGGGGGGCAGTGGGGGTATATGACCCCCTAGAATTTGGTATAAACAAAGCAGTGCTCTTTTCATTTTCAGGAAATAACCTTTAGCGCAGAGAAAGAAATACATTAAAGTTTCGTCCTCACCCCCCCCCCCTCAAGTTTGAGATGCTTCCTACGGCCCTGAGGTTTTGGAAGCAAGTAGCTCAACATTGCAGCGCAACAATGTAACCATGTTTCCAGGTGTTTCTATCCTTTCTATCCTTGCCCCTGATAAATATAAGAACAACTTGATTAGTGTTTTAGTATATAGAGCATTTCATATCTGCTCATCCTATCAAACTTCCACAACGAAATTGTTCGAATTAAGGAGATCTTGGTAAAGAATAGTTTTCCTAGGGCGCTGATAGATCGTATTATTAAATCTTTTCTGGATAAAAGGTTCGCACCTAGACCCCCTGCCCCTCAAGAAGCCAAAAACGACCCTTTTGTTTTGTAAGCCATATCAAGGCAGGTATAGTTCACAGATTAAAACCAAAATATGTAGAATAATTAAGCAATGCTACCCAGAAATTCAGCTTAATGTTATTTTTCGATCTCCAAAATGAATTCAATCATTTTTTCCATTTAAAGACCGCTTTCCAACTCTCATACGCTCCTTTGTTGTTTACAACTTTCAGGGTCCTGGCTGCCATGCCTAGTACTTCGGAAAAACATCTCGCAATTTAATTACACGCTGCAGGGAGCATTGTAAGTCCTTCAGTAAGTCCTTCCGCCATCTGGGACCATCTCAACCAATCAGGTCATACCGCGTCGTTGGAAGATTTCTCAGTGTTGGACAGAGCTAACAATGACTTTGATTTACTCATCCACGAAAGTTTACTTATTTTGCATGATCGTCCTTCACTTAACTCCCAACAGTCTTCTATCCCCCTAGCTCTGTTTTAATCATTATTCTTTTGGGCTTACCCTCTCGCTTTTTTTTATACGTAGGAGCTGTAAAAATGCAATTTTACAGTTGTTTATCGTTGTTTATAAATAGAGCCTCGTGCTTTGAACTCCTAATTCTGATGATGAAGCACGGAGAATTGCTTCGAAACGTCAATAAAATAAACATGGACTAGTCAAACACATTATTCTAATTTTTTCTGACTTTCGGATTGTCGTAACCTTGGAATTGTCTTTTTGTCTTAACTGGAATTGTCAAACAACTTGGAATGAATATGATTATCGTCGCAATTTTTGTACTCCGTTTCTTGGTGAAGCTTTGATTTTCTGCCAATACTCCGATTGTTTCTATCCTACTGTGAACCAAGATATAAGCTATCTGCAGTGCTCAGTTTACAACAACAACAAGGAGAATGAACAATAAAAAACTCCTAAGAAAAACTATCGAGCTGGAGAAAATTCCTGTGTGCTCAAAAAAATTACAACATATCTTTGAATGAGAAATTGTTAAGAGTTTTAAAACCTTCGTAGCTGTTGTATCACAGCTCTTCTCAGTACATTTATGCCACAATCACACTTAACAATTTTCCAGTATTCCTTTTGAAACTTTTCAGTGAAATTTTAGATTAATAACCGGCGCTTAAAATGAGTATCATGCAAGAATAGGGAAAAAGTTATCTGACCCCAAAACTGGAACTAAAACCTATTGGTCGTACTACTGCGCTGTAACTAGTTGTAGTACTATTCCTAGTTTTATATCCCGTGGTCTAGTGAGTTTACAAAACATGAAAATCGACAGGGAAAATGTCTTAAGACTTATCAGGTCCCGTGAGATTAATGCGTTGATATTTCTTCTTCAATTATTAAGATGTGTGACGACTCAATTTAGAGCCCCTTTGCTTGATTTTGAAAAATGTGTAGCATCTGGTACTCACCCCCTTAGTATGAAAGGGCGAACATAATCCCCATCCACAAAAAGGGTAATAGACAGAGCAAAGAAAATTATCGCCCAATCTCGCTGTTGACAATTTTTTGAAAGATCTTTGAAAACTTTTGTTTGGTGCGATGTACAGCCACCTATGTGACAACGGCCTTTTGTCTCAATATCAATCAGGATTTGGGCCAAGTGATTCAACACTCAATCAGTAGTTGGCCATAACCTACAAGACAGAACCTTTCAGAAGATGCCAAGCAAAGAAATGCGGCTATCTGCTTGTAATTATCAAGGGCTTCCCACAGGAGTTGGCAGGACAGTCTTATCTATAAATTGAAAATTCATGGCATACCTGGAAATATTTTCGAGCCTATTTAAAACTTTTTAAAAGACCGCAATCAACGTGTTGCTTATATGGCAAAACTTCAAACTGGAAATCGATCGCTGTAGGGGTACCTCATGGATCATTCCTTGGTCCGTTGTTCTTTCTTATATAAATAACTGGTATAGTCAGAAACGTTACGTGCAGAATTAAGCTTATGCTGATGACGCATCCATATCATCTAACGTGAATGATGAGAATACCGCTCGAGTGAACTGCAAGCTAGAAAAGATTAATTTGTGGGCATGGCAATGGAAAAATGCATTTTAATGAAAATGAAACAGAGGAATATAATCAGAATATATATACAGAGGAAATCACTATGTTTCCACGAAACCGATAGGTATTTTAACCGGCATCTAAACCTGGACACCCAAACATCAGGCAAGATGATTTCTTCAAAACAATTCGGGAAATTCCCAGCAGTTCTTTGTGCTAGTTGCATTTTATGAAGGTAAGTAAAACTAGAAATGCCTTCACAAATTTCTTATGTCTCCTTCACTTATTTGCTGTCTGATTGATCAGTAGAAATGAGGCTTTTGAGGTTTCCGGCCAAGAGCCATGAGCAAAAATCGGCTAACAAATTTGATTCCTATCTTAGCTTCAGGTTGAATTCCGTACCTTTAATGGTCATAGATTTAAACATAACTTCGCCTGTTTAAGTCCAATATGTGTCTGCGGCACTGGTAACGAGGAAAATGAGCATTTCTCCTGCACTGCCCTATATATAGCATACTGCGCCAAGATCTCTTTGACAAGCTCTCAGATATCGACGGAGTATCTGTTATTGACATAAATCCGAAAGAACAATGCACTAAGCTGTTTTGTTCAAAGATCAAAATTTGGGTACAGTTGCAAACAGAATCATATTAGGGAAACAATTTTTTTCATCAAAACCTCGGCAAGGTTAAATTGAAGATGAAATATAACCAGCAGCATCCCTCCTCATTTCGTTTTTCTTTAATGTTTTATGATGTAACCTAAAGCTGAAATGTTAAGTTCCACTCATGGCGAGGACTCGGTGACCTCATATCCTTCCTCGCCATGAATGTCACATTTCTTCATTTTAATCATAATTGTTTTTAATCGATAAACAAGAAGCCGAACGGCTTGAACACGGTAGCAAAAATTTGAATGCTTTGAAAGTTGCCTAAAATCCACAATGGCAACAAATATGGAGACAATATGGATAGGGGATATCTGGTTGTAATTTTTCCAATTGAAATCCAACCAATGTAATTCATGCTTACGTTTTGAAAATTTAAAGCTGAAACCCCTTGGAAGCTGACCAGGTCCCATAGGCCAAAGTATAGGGTACTTCGTCTTACCACAAAAATACTTCCGGATTACATTCAAGCTGGAAAGGGGGCACAATTCATGTTGGTTAATGATCTGTGCCGTAATCATCACAAAATATGCTTGAATATTCAATATTCAATGCTGTTGTGATTAGACATCCCTCCCAAGAATCTGTTGTCAGCTGGAGATAAATCAACTGTCTGACATCCACAGTTGAGTCTTTAATGTAGGCACAAAGTTGTCCTTTGTTCTTCACAGCTATCAGCATCTCCATTGAAAAACCAGAGACAAACCGTGGGTGACACAATTGCTTTCCTAGTGCGGGGAAGTCCTTTTTCTGATATTGAGGGTGTTTTAAACACTGTACGCTAGCATGAATAAAATAATAATAATAATTCTTTGGTTCCCTCCTTCCTTCCGTCGGTCTTTTTTGTCCTTCATGGATGATCTTCAATAGAAGCTCCAGCCTTACTTCGCACAATGTGCCCACCCCTTGCCAAATAGATTTCTTGTGTCAAAGGATATGCAAGTCCTGTCGCAGGAAAATGGTTCTGTAAGCATTTTGTTTCTCGCTAAATTAAGGTCAGTGACATCTATCATTGCAATAAGATTAAATAAATATAATTTAGCATAATTACCTCACAGCCAGGTAAGCTCTCACGCAAAGTTCAATGAACCACCTGCAATAAAGAACATATGAACAAAATTACTTCCCGAAGCTATCATGACAAAGAGCAGGGTCCAATCTATAAGAAAGCATGTCACCAAATTCAACACGATACACAACCACGCTAAATACTGCAGGGAAGAAATTTTACCGAAATGCATTTTATTACATACCTGAACGTGTACGAATCCACTTCTGAGCCCATGAGAACGACCCAGTCATAAGTAAGCTTCATGTCTGGTTCGAAGCCCATGTTTCCACCGGGAGATGATTCGAACATGAAACCGAAATCTGGCGAAGAAAATTGAACGACTTCATTCAAATAATTAAACGTGAAAATGATTCTATACTGTTTTGACTTTTACCAGTCGAGTCAAGCAAAAGTATCAGGATTCGTAAAATCACCCAGATTTCATTTGAAAATCATAAAATTTCTTTCTGAGATGTTTCAGTAGGTAATCGGTTGGACAAAGCATTAGTCTTGTTCAAAGGTTACTCTTAAACTCTCTTCGCAAGCTTAACTAGACAGTTCATCACCCAGGCTTCCGTGCATCTTTTATGGCTTCGTTTGCTTTGGTTTGCTGCTCGAGAGAAATCCTACTTTTTGCAACAGCAAATCGCTTTGAAATGGCCTATGTAATAATAAGAAATGATGCTACCGGTAAAAATCTGTCCTTTTTCGATTAGATGGTGAGATGGACCTACCTAGATCTTGATTTAATTCAGAGTAACTGATTCTAGTCTCTAATTACGATGTGCAAAAGAAACTAATCTAATCCGAAGAAATGACGAATAATGATATTTGGTTACAAATTTCAATTAAATTCACAAAGGTATTCCCGAAATTTAACTCCCCTCCCAACTCGAGCACGTAGACGAAATTGACCTTTCACTGGGAAATTTAAAATTCTAATTCAAGACTCTCCATATCTACACAAAATACAACTGCACAAATTACCTGGGAATCAAACCAGTAATGTCCCATTATGAATTAGACCTTTCAAACATAGTAGACCTCATGAAAGACACCCAATACTAACCTCTATTGAGCAGAGAGGCCTGACAGCACAAAGTAGTGTCAAAATAGCTGCGGGACAAGCTTTCTAACAAGGACCAAGTTCACGCTAACATAAATAGTCTCTTCTGCCCTGCGCCACAACGCTCTAATATCTTGTGAAGAGGAATCATATGTGCAGAAATCGCAATTTTGAGCCCAATACTTCTAAGCAGTTCCTGCTGACATAAATGCATTTCAATGGCTGAACAAACAAGCGTCTGTTTATATAGAATATGATATATCACTTATTGTGGTCAAAACATAAACAAACTATTTCAATTCATTAACTTTGACTAAATTTTGGAGGTCTGTCTGTGATTTACAAACAAATCAATTTTTGTGAAAGCTGCTGTAGAACTACTTTTATATGAATAAGCCTTCAAAAAAAACATCTGCAATGAAGCCGCAACCGCATTCGAGGGCTATCACTTGTTGAAAGAACGGACGTTAACCTTTTCCTATCGTCAGTAGAAGCTCTTTATAGAAAATGGAATGAATGAGCTTACCAATATGAATAATGTAGCCAGCATCATTGATCATAATATTTCCATTATGTCGATCTTTGATTTGTAAGATATAGCTAACAACTGAATATGCTGCCATACTTTTTATGAAGTTGCTCCTTGCCTGCATATAGCAAATAGAATTATTACCGCAGAAAAACAAACAGAACAAAAATCTAGAGCATTCTGAAACCAACAAAAATTTAGCTGTGTTTACGATATCCTTGATGAAATGTCTTGCTTGTACAGCCGTATCCAGGACTAGCATAACTTTACAGCTGTGTTGGTCTATACTATCAGATGAGATCAAGGCTGCTGATAAATTGGAAAGCTATATGAGTAAAAATTACAGCAACTTGAAATGCCAGTGATAGATTTTCGGCTAAAAATGAAAGACTGATGAAAATATTATTGCTCAAAATAGTTTCGATTTGGTCCTTGAGGCTAGCACAGAAACCAAAATCTAAGGTTGGCTAGCAAAGTCACAGTGAAGTTGCTGGATTTTTGGGTTGCTATTGGGTTATCCAGTGTCACGTGTGTTGGACACTATGTGGTGACAGAGAAGTCCATTTGCACAAGGTGAATTTTCAGATCTAATTCAACATGTCCACTATCACGAGAGGCATTTGCCAAAATCGTAGTCACAGCTTGATATCAAGGGACTAGGACCAACAGCAATTCAAAAGGAATGACTTTTCTTCAGACTCATCAAATACTGCTCTCGATATTTTCATTCCCAAAAGTAAATGCTTAAGTGTCAACTTGTTGCATGCAAAGACGAACACTAAATGGGATAATGCAGCATCAAAATCGAAACTATACCTTTTGAAATTCAACATTGCTTTCATCTCCATAGGTATTGACAAAATATTCGTATAAATTCACTTCAGCCTGTCTTCCTAACTGATCACGTGATTTCGCATTTGGTACGCATTCTATAACACCACACTGAAAGAACAGATATCGAAAGATCATTACCGAGGAACGTGTAACAACGTATCGATGACTCATGAAAAATAAAGACGAAGTAGAATACAACTTTGTAGAATAGAAATTTACTGTTTGGAGTAGAATATAAGAGAAATTAACGTTTTAAATCTTCCCCTGACGTTTCTATACATTGTCTTGGACTGGACCATGTCATGTCATGTCATGTCATGTCATGTCATGTCATGTCATGTCATGTCATGTCATGTCATGTCATGTCATGTCATGTCATGTCATGTCATGTCATGTCATGTCATGTCATGTCATGTCATGTCATGTCAGACATGTCATAGATGCGCGCAAGAGGCATGACGGTAATGTGGCGCAGTGGTGAAATCCTCTGACTTTGCTGCTAAGACAGTCAGGCAGACGGCCTTCGATACCCTGTACAGCCCAATCACTTCGGTGTCATGACCAGGGGTCGTGGACTCGGTTAGTGCCTAGCTACTTCTATGATCCAAGCGGTTTGCACTGAAAGCCGCAACTTCACTTTCACCTTGTCATTAATATCTCAGTCCGCCTTTAGGCACAGCGCTTCCTCTAGAATAAACAATATACCTACTAAGTATGCAGTATTCCATGGCACATTGACTGGGCAGTGATGTCCCCCTAGATGAACTGAGTTTTAGTGCATTATGCGAAAGAAATGCGTTATACCTACGTGCTTATACCTGCAATAAAAAAGCACACAACAAAGCCTGCAGAAATGAAAAAAACAAACGAATAAATCGACAGGAAGAAGGGCTGCCAGGCTATTGTGCAAGGAATATCATGCTGCTTGGCAGCAGTAATTTATGCTCCCACTTTCAAAAGGCAGGATGCAATAAAGCTATAACATGAAAATAGAAAATTTAAAGTTCAAACTTCACACCTGGTGTATAAATATTTCCCGATTTGAACCGTTATTTTAGTAAAAGCGGATGCTATATGATAAAAATGAAAACCGGAATCTACTATGCAATGCCCAGTTTAGATCTAAGCATCTGTTTCATTTCTGAATCAGCGTGCACTGATATTCTGCCAATAATTTCCCATGAAAGAGCCAAAAATAGCTTACAAATATCATTGTGAAACCTGCAACTCCAAATACACAGAGATCGAGCTTTACAACAAATTCAAAAAGTACGGAGCTTCAACTCCACAAAACGACACAAGAACAACGATACTTGTTTTCTCTAACCGTAAAAAGTACGACTTTGTTTCTTGTTTAGAAAAAGTACGCTTCCTAAAGGCTGATTTCCACTCAGTGAAATTTTCCACTTAGACTGGAATAGAGGATTGCGCTAAAGATGGCGGCGAGGAATTTTTTACCGAGATGCACTGCGTTCTTTAATCGAATTCCTATAGAATCGTTAAAGATTTGTGATTTGAGCGTAATGCATCTCGGTAAAAAATTCCTCGCCGCCATCTTTAGCGCAATCGTCTATTCTATCACTTACGAGAGAAAATGTCACTTGGAATTTCAATAGAATGTTAACACTTTGTGATGTAAAATTCAGTCCGCGCGGAAAATTCTACTGAGTGAAAATCAGCCTTGAGACGACTTCCTGTTGTCCGCACTTTGCATATTTCCAAATTTGAATACCCATCTATGAAAATGACAAGCGTTCGTATGTTCTTTACTCCTACGATGTAAAACGTGGAAGGAAAGGAGCATATCTTTACGCCTAGAGTTTCTCCTTTTCATAGGTTTCTCGTGCTGAATGCTGTAAGTCCGCGAATAAACCCCCACCTTTTAATAAAGCCCCGTCCAGAAATATTTTTTGTGAAATGAGCCCGGGGGAGGGGGGGAGGGCTTATTCCAGGACTTACGGTATTTTCGGAAAATCCACATTTTGAGATCTTTGGTCAGCGACAACACATGGAAAATTGTTTATGGATCTAAGTTTGCCCTTCTGAATCACTCGAAAAGAGACAACGGTTATTTTCTGGAACTGTTCATTTGGGGACGCCTGTTATCTTTACATATGGCATGACTTTACCAAAGAGCTAATACAAAAACGTTTATGGGGATGGGTCTTCCCTATAGAAAAAAAGAAGACAAAAGACAAGAAGATTGCTTTTAACTTACCCCAGGTGCAGTTGCAACTACTCTGTAAGGCATGAGAAAGACATCGATATCAAGTTGATCGAATATGTTCTTAAAAAGTTGGATCACTTGCAATGCTAGCATGTCCTGTGCAAATACGAAAACAATTATAAAGGTAACGGATATGGTCAGGTCTAGCAATAAGAATTTCGTTTGCATCAATCAGAAATACTTCTACTAAGCGTCGATTGTTAACATGAAAATAAACTGGGCTGGCCGAAAATTCTAGTAAATTTTGCTAAGAACTTTGTTCACAGTTGTTTACTACGTACAATGGCTATAACAACTCTTCTTGGATTAGTGAATGTCGCATTTATCACACTAGGGTCGATTGTTCTTCAGCAATTAATACTGCCCATGATTGTTCCCAGCCTACCATCTTTACCCCTGCAGATCCTTCCTTGTTTGTTAATATTGGTGCATTTTTTTCGTATATACATATTCATCTAAAATTTACAATATACTAACGAACAAAATACATTATAAGACGGATAGTGCTAGGAACATGCAAATACATTACAAACCTGCAACTATTAAATTTAACATCAACTACGTTGTTACACTACTCACTAAAAACATACTGTAATACTGTAGTCACACTTAACATGAATACTACTTAAGATAGATACTAATGTTATTACCAATACAAATGATACAGATACTAACATAAATACAAGAAAATAATCTAACAGGAACTACACGAAGAAAAAAAGAACCGCTACGCTGACCACTCCAAACAACGAACCGTCAGACAACCCGTGAATGAATCCAGATCATCGTTAAACAAGCGGTCTGTAGAACTGAGAATTATTCTGCAAAGGCTTATGTACCTGGAAAATGGGTGCTTACAAACGAGGGTCCACTGAACAGAGGATCTGCTATGCGAGGAGGACACTGTACGTTTATGTTAAAGAAAAGATGCCATTGGTTCAATCAAAGCGTTCTGTTTCGTACATATACTTTATTGTAGCCATAAGGATCATAGTATTTGACACAAGTGGCAACCTTTCATCACCATAAAGAAGAATTTTGAGAAGCGCTTCATCGGAAAGGTTTGATAAGCCTTGAGGTACTAATATAGAATTAATGGCATCGAGAGGACCCTGTCTTTGCACACGGTAGCTATGGCAGAGCAGCAAAAAGTGTAACGTATCCTCAATTCCATCATTGATCGAGCACATTGGATTTACTATTGGTGCAATGAGAGCTGCAATATTAATTTTGAAAGTCCACATCTGCCTCCACTTGCAGATCAGAGCTTGTTGGTTTTGGACAAAGCTGTTCAAGCTATGTGCTTGGGAACCTATGAATCATAACGAAGCTCAAAGAAGAACCTCATTACGTTTACATTGTAGCAGTGCAGTTTGATCTGCTAAGAAGTTGGAAGGTTCTAGAGCATTTACATTGCTCCAGGACAATGATAATTCATAAACAGAAGGAGCAAAAGTGTTCCGGCATAGCAGGAGCAGCGTAAATTGGGCATTCACCCGTATCACTTTAGTTACGGACACAAAGTGGTACCGGTACAGTGCAAGCGGGGGAGGGGTCTAAAAATCATCCAAAAGCGAAATAATTCCCTTGGGATGTGAATTAAATCTTCAATTCTATAACAACATGCATTTTTAATAATATTTCTCTCAGGATTTTAATGAAACAAGCAATCCAAGGGAACAACTGTCCAAGGGCAAGATCCTTCAAGAAATATATCAAAGGAGATTATATTAATCAACATGCTTGTCAATTTCAGTTTTGAACTTCTATTCGAATGTGCAATTCTGTTAGCCCATCTGGTCACTGTTTTTTTTAACGGAATTGCGTTTATGGACAGCTCTTTGGATAAGAGCCTGTATGTTTCTTAAAGAGATTTAGTGAGGGTAATTCGTGGATGAATATAAAGGGGATATGATTCATAGCTTTAAGGGCAGAAAATTGGAAGGTTTTAGCGAATCATTTCCTATACCTTGGCATCTCAAGGTCTTTGCAATGCCTCGTTGTAAGGGTTGAATGCAAAGATCTTGGTTGATACTTGTTCCATCAGCCTTCACAGCATATCCTGATCATGAGTTTGTAAGTCATGATTGACAGGTGGTAGCTGATCGAATTGCTGACACTGATCAGTCACAAACACAATTATCTTTTAAGTTTTGCGTTTTGAGTTAGAGAAAATGCAGTACGGTATCGTTTCGCAACATTTGTAAAGTATTTGTAAATTTTATGGGAATCTAAAACAAATCTTTGCAAACGATCAATCGTGCAAAATGGTATTGCCTATTTTCTTCAAGTAAATTGCCTCAAGGGAACATTAGGCATTTTGAAATCATCCCAGAAAGAGCGTTTTTGTCATCGTTACTACTTTCACAATTACACCTTTGCTATATTTCTGCTAATTTTGAATTTGTAATGTCATTTAATTGCTAAATTGCAAACCACAATTAGCTTACTACCATATTTTAGAATTTCGAAGCTTTCTTTGTTCTATTGCTTGTATTGATTTGCCAAATCAACTTTGCTCCTCAAAACTTTAGATACTTTAACTAAGTCCTGTCATCTATCATTCATAGAACATAAGACACTTTGATCATGACTTCATAAATACGTAGCCTGTAGTGATGGTTCCCAACTACCTACAGTCATATGAAAAATGTCGATTGGACAAAAACGAATCGAAGCGTTGGCAGAAATTTGATTAAGGGAAGGATAGAATGAGACATGCTTTTCTGCATTTTTATTTATTTACTTGATATCATTTATCTATAACTTGACCCTTCAGCAAGCTGAAAAATGATAAAATGATAAAACTTTCCGAATAAAAACTTAGATCCCTATAAAACTCAATCATTGCTGTTCTTCAAGAGGGTTGTGTGTGGAGTCTAGCTCTTTAGATACGTATTAAGTTGCCTTTTAAAACGATCTAGCGTCGTTAGCTCACGAATGTCGGCAGGCGCATCATTCGATTACTTGAGAGCTGTGCAGTGAAAGCCTTGGTTTTACAAATTCAGTCCTACATCTAGGGATCTGGGAATCTTTACAATGCCTCGTATCGTAGTAAGTCGAGTGAAAAGATTTCGGTTGGTATTCATCCCATAGGCCTTCAAACGATGGTCTGCTCGTAATCTTGTAGCCCCTGACATTCAGATCGTAACATACAAGGGTTTCTACGTTTAACCATGAAGCTGAACAGCTATCTTTCATTTCTGTGTTTGCTATCATTGAAGAACATACCTGACGCACGTCATCTCCAACTTTGAAAATGCAACCAAGCCATTTGTCAGGACCAAGATCGTCAAAATGAGAATCATCTCCACTTTCATCTGAACGGAAACAACATAATAATTATAACGAGTTGAGAAAAGAAATATTACTATATGACCATTTGCGCCCTTCAGATGTCTACAAATAATTGAAGTTTGAACTTGAATACTTTCACCATGAAATCCCTTTTCTGGGTGTCCGATAATTATTTAGAGTCCGCCTTTTAAGCTCCATCAGTTAATTTCGATGCAAATCTAGTGGAATGTTGTACATTGCATTACTGCTTCGATCCTTGTAGCTGGGCGTAACAGAACGGTTTTCCTCGATTTTCTCAAGAAGACTAACCTGGCCAAGATTTGCAGTTGCTTAAGGTAACGGCGTACGAAGGTGAGTGAAGAATAAAACAAAAAGTTCAACTCTTTTACTGCCATTAAACAACATCATTTTTCTTCACCAGTTAGTTGAAAGGACGCAGCAACCGTCCTTCCAAAATGTAACGAGCACCTTGTTGATTCTTCAAACTTGACCACTGAAATTTTGGCATTAACTATCACTCAAATTCGTTCGATTCTACTTCGCTTGGCTTTCTGCCTTTGGGTGCCGCCATCACAGCAAGTCCTTTGGAGTTTGACCATCCTGAATGATTACTTAAGCAGACTTGTTGCAAATTAAAATGAATGCTTATACTTAATGTTGCATATGTGCACACTCATATCAGACCGTGCCTCTTGCGTCATTTGTGTTTGTTTTGCGCCTCCAAACATATATTTGAACATAAGCCAGCATATCTTATTGTCACTATTGTTTGTCTATTGTTTAGTACCATAAGTTTGTTTCAAGGGCTTTCTACAGAATCACGTTGCTCTTCATTTGTTTGAACAGGCAGATGAATCTCTTTTATAAGTGAACAAAACGCAAGAATTTTGGAAAATTAACGTAAAGATCTATAAGCTTACTTTTCAGGAAGTAAGTTCACTTCTAAAAGTAGTTTAATTCAAAGTAATTCTTAAATGGTACTGCTATCTTATCACATTTAAAATGGTAGTTTTCTTTCATTTGCTCCTATCACGTTCAAGACCTTCATACATTTGAAATCATGCCAGTACAATAACACTATTACCATGCACTGGGAGGGGGGCTGAAAATATTCTCTACAATTTTAAAGAGGGCAGCAAATTTTTAGGAAAATCAGATAGGGGCCACAAAGATTCCATAAAATATCTTTAAATGCCTTCCAGTGCCTCCCTGGCAAGAATTAATGACTCTCCCTTTCAGAGACCGCCTAGTCATGAAAGGAATACTCTGCTGGCTGCTGGCATCTATTTTCGTGGAATGTTGAAGCTCTTCAACTGAGTGCAGATATGTATAAAAAAAAGCTCGAAGAAAATAATCAAAATGATCTGCCATGTCAATAGTGTGCCCAATACCTTGAGAGAAAGAAAAAGAGTTCTTTCTGGCCAGATTACCTTTATGAATGTTGAGATTTTCAAGTTGTTTAAACCCACAGTCTTTGACTTTAAACCTTGCAAGGAATGGAGCTTTGGCAGCACTTTGCATGGGAATACCAGAATTATAATCAATGCCAATTACAACGGCTTTTGGATCGCTTGGTAAATAAACACCACTATCAACTTGAATTTCTTTGAGTAACTGTTGACAATGTCTTTTTCTTTCAGCTTTCGGATATGGCCTTATCAAGAGAAAAGAAAGATTAGCAATTTGCATCAAATGTATTCTGAAAGAAGTTTACCGCACTTACTCCAGTGACTACCAGTGCATTACATTTATCATAGAGTTTCTCATTTCAAACCACAAGATAACTAAAATCTTAACAAGAACCTTCATGCAGTCGAGTAAGTTTACTATCTGCAGCTTCAACAACTACGTTTCATTTGCAAAGGTGGCTCCATTCGCATGATGCTACTTCCCTTATACATGGGAGGGGATATTGATTTGGCAAGAAATTACGGCAATTACCCATATAGAATGTTTGCATAAAGGTTGAGAAATTAGACCAATCATCCAATAAACTAAATCGTGAGGGAAATACAACGCATGAAACATTTCAAAATCAAGATTATGAGTATCTCGGTAGCCGACTGTATGCTTGGTTCATGGCACAATACAAAATGAAATCGCAATCATAATAAAACAATGCAATCTGTTCAAAAAACTTCTCAACAAAACCAGAAACGTAATTCATTAACCACAGCACTGGTTAAATCTGTTTGTGTTAAGTTACATTCATTGTAACAGTTATTCATTTTAGTCCTCAACTATAGTATATGCAATATTCTAGGAACTCTACAAAAGTATGAATATTTAGCAATTTTAAGCTATTCTGAGAATTGTGTTAAAAGTAGTAATTTGAAACTGTTTATATCCTTTGCACAGCTAACTTTTAACAGTCAATCATTTCATAAAGTGGGTCTTGCGTATCTGAAAGACGAGTACCCCGAATCTGACATTTGGACGGAAGATCGTCTAGCAGCAATGAACTACTAGAGCTCAGTGTCACCTCGTAGATATGTGCCATCTAACCATCCCTTGCGAATAGGTTTGCGCCCCTCCTGTTAAACACTTGAATGTCGGTAAAAGAATTGTGTACATGATCCAATACTTAACAGGCAACCAATCTCATTCTATGATAACTGGCGTAAAATGTTTAAATTTAAGAAGAAGTATAACCACATGAGCAGCAGCATTCTGAATTCGTTGTAATTTATTTAAAAGGACTTAGGCATTCCATAAAATAAAAGTTGCAATAGTCTAAATTGTTTGAAAAGAAAGCATGCACAGGTGTCTGAGTAGCTCGCGGCGGGAGAAACTTACAAAGTCCATGCACTCTATGTAACTGGCACAAATACCTGGAACATAATGATGAAACATGTTTGTCCAGCGTTAAAAAATTCTCTTGCTTTACGTCCAAGATTGTAGTAGCAATCGATGGTGCAAGTTGAAGAGGCCTCAGAGGACTCAGTTACTTTACTTCTCTTTTGAGCCATCTCATATCAGAAAAAAGTGTTCTATTCTACATACCGTTCTGAAGCAATCCTCTCATTACATTACAGAAAAGTCATTCATTATACTTTTTTAATTAGATCTAACATGTTACCTTTATCAGCAGCAGACATAAATTTCAAACATGTGTGTACATTTCACGAACTAATCGGTTTGGTTTGCAGTTCCTGAAGCCTTCATACGTTATGATCACTTCCATTTTGACAACCTAGCACCTCAAATAAGATTCTTGATGAAATGAGAACGGTGGGCCATGGCAATTCAAATTTCTATCAATTCATGTAGAAAAGGTGTATTAACCAGGAAAACGAAGACTGTTCAGTCCAGTTTAAGGCTACTGTAACCTTTCAGATAAAAATTTTAATTTTTCGTTTTCGTCATGATCTGTTGGCATGAGTATTTGGGTACCGTTTAAACTAACTCACATCCAGAAAAGTTACAATTACTTGGAAATTCGATCATTTCAAAGGAAGAATTCTGAAAGTAAACTTACTTGACCTTGCGGCTACATTCCCAACGTCCCGTGCTGCTATTTATTGACACTGATAACTATCGACATAACATTTTACCAAAATCGCGCTTACATTTTACTTTGCAGCGTTCTGCTTCCACTTTCACGCATGATAAATTTTCCCGCATTCTTTGCTTCATCTTGATAACAGCCTGGTTTCTCAAAACATAATTCTGGAGAACTGGTGGGTACTAAAAAACCTTTGTGTACTAACAGATGAATCAAATGGCTTGAAATTTGGCACGCAGGGACACAGAACATATGACTACGAAACTACGAAACCGTGTCAGCGAATTTTGACAGATCCACTGGTCCCATTTTTACCAAAAGGTTGAAAATCACATAAGAAATTTCGGGTAATGACATTGATTTAAAGGCAATATGTCCCCTTAGTGATTGGCTGAAATAACATAAGGACTTTTGCAAGCATCGCGTGCGACTCGTTGTCTACTCGCCAACGTCCATGTCGCTGGAAAATGGTTCAAATCATATCTTGATCAAATTTCTTGGATTGAAATGCCTAGAAGGTTTGTATTAACCGACATGCAGCAAGAAGAGGATCAAACAACAACAGAAGCAATGTGTGCTTTTAGAAGCAATAGGCGTACAAATCCACACGAACATCAGATTAAAGAGTAGGAGGAGCATCAAGCTGCAGTAGACCTGACAGCCATCGCCGATGAGAACAGCAGAGGGGGACAAACATAACAGTATCAAACAGGTGGGAACCAACATTAGAAACGTAAAAATAAACTAAGTTATCTGTTGCATCTTGTCTGCAGGTGCTGCCAAGCAAGCAAAAGGTAGCATAGGCCTACGCTCACCTTGTTGGGTTTTTCTCTACGATTGATTGCCAGGTAAGGCCCGCCAAAGATTAAGTATTTCTTGGTGCAGAGTCATTCTGACAGACGCGATGTTTTCTGATATATTGAGAGGTTTTCTTCCCCGCCTGACCTTCCTCGCATCCGCTAGCATCGTCACTGATGACACTAATACCGGTCGTCTTGGCCTCCGATGACACCTTATTCCTTATTCATGATTTCCCGCAGCCATTGTTTGTTTACGTTCTGTTTTCTGGAAGCAAAACGTCATTGACAGCACAATAGTTATCTAAACAATACTGTATTGAGTATTTTGGCCAATGGTATTTTAGTAATCATCGAAATCAAAGCCAATCACTAAGGGGGCACATTGTCTTTAAAATGGCATTATTCTAAGATAGTACGTTTTTATCAAAAATTCGTGACACGGTTTTTCAGTTCAAAACCTTCTGTCTTTGGCAAACAGACATACGTGGTCAAAAAACCATCGATGAGGTATACAAAGATTTTCGCAAGGGTGGTCGATTTCGCCTAAAACCTGGAATAAATCATTTGTTATGTGATCAAATCAAATAAATACATTTTATGATATTATGAGTTTAATTCTGCGTCTGAATGATGGATACGTATGTTTGGTATAATTTGACGAACGGCTACGGTAAACAGAGTTCACTGCCTGAAATGTTACAGTTATCTTACGGTACTGACCTTATCTGGCCTGAAATTTGTGTGACTTTATCAAAGAATGCAAATTCTCTTTCATAAAAACTAAGAGCTGGACCAGTTAATTTCCTCGTCATTCTTTCGATCAAACTTTCCAATTTATCACCAATGGCAACATCTCTTTGAAGACATTCTTCGTCAACGTATATATTCGATTTCATGTTCCAAATTACCTGCAGAAGTAAGGCAGGAATATCAACACATCAAACACGTCGAAAGCTGATCACTTTATATCGGAAGCTAAACAAATTCGATCATCTAAAGTCATGTATCACAGAAGATTTCTCCTTCTCAGTAAATCTTCACGAGTAAAGACCAGAAATTTCTCGTAAACAATTAACCTTGCTTTGACTCTCTTGATGGGATTCGCAACTTTAGCAATATCAAGCTTAAAGGACGGCAGGCAAAGTTTCAGATACTATGCACGATTTTGAGACGGAGAAATAGACGGATCTGCCTGTTGAAGCAAATAAAATTATTTTGTGAACAAACAAAGAAACATCGTATTCAAATGTAACATTAGATTCAAACAATCACCGTCATATAAAGATTCAACCAGCATACGCCCCTGAATTCACACCTTCTAATCAAAAAGTCTACGGTCAGTTTCGTAACCGTAAAAGTTGCGAAATCTTTATAAAGTTACGAAAGCAGGCTTCACAGGCTTCAGGAAGCAGTACCAAAGCACCAAGTAATCGAGAATCTCACCTGATGAGCTAAAAGCTGTGAGCTTTCACAACACCACAAGATATAGTCTTCAATGTAACCAAATGTGTCATATCGAAGTGCTTGGACAAGTTGGGGCACATAAAGAAGCATTGTGTCCTGAAAGAACAATACCTCAGAATAATCCAGAAATAAAAAAGTCACGCAGAATCTCTGCAATATGTACGCACAATATTCTTATGTTCATTCAATACCCACCGCCACTCGACATTGCACTAAAATAAACAAAAAGGAGTGCAACAACATTAATCTAGGGCATTACTATGAGATATCTTTAACTAACCGGAGGATACGATCGGAGAACATCGACTGCGTATTGAGCTGTGTAAAGATTCTTATGAAACTGTTGCGAAAAGAATGCCAAAGCTGAAACAGGTGGAACATTTTCCCAAATTAAAACATTGACCATAGCCACATTTTCTTGATTCATCGAGTCTTCAGAAAAACAAAGAGAAAGTGCTTCAGGGATGTCACAAGCTGCAACGGGGTCAGAGCGCACCAAACGTTGTAGCTCTTTCAGCATCGCCGCATTTTCTCGGAACCTAGAAAAGGAAACAAGAAACACATCACATTGAGCAGCATTAACAAGTTGAAATTAAACTGGATTCGGAGCTCGACCAAACTAAACCTGGTTACATCAGAATTAAAGAGTGAGAAAATTGAGATACGGATGCTCTTTTGGTGAAACTTGTTTTTTCTTTCGATTTCCTTAAGCAAATTCAACTCAAGTTAAAAGTTGTGTTGGAAGTCACGCAGGACCAATAGCCATGCATGGAGGCTTCCTGATTCCACATAATGCAGACCGCCCTTTTCCGCATGATAGTCCTAAAGTAACTAATTTGCTCAATAACATTCTGATCAACGGCTTTCTGTGAATTTGAAAACAGTCATGTCAATGAGAAATACCTTTTCATCTTTTTCATGAATGACGAGCAAGACAAGGAAAATGTGCAGGGTAAGGGTGGATGCCATGAAATACACTAAGGTATAGGTAAATATTTTAATCTTTGGGGAGAGTTTGACCAAAGGTTGAAAGGAAATTTACCAACACTGAAAATGAATAAGAGATTTTGCTACAGTCAGTTTTGCTCTAATTCCTCAACCTCCTGTTCCAAATATCTATGTCTTGAATGTACAATACATGTTTGCTTATTACAGCTCATGACGAGATAGACAAAGATGCTGAGAGCTGAGATGCTGAGATAGACAAAGATGCTGACAGCTAGACAAAAATTGATCACAATATCTCACCATTTCCAAAGTCTTTTCAAACATAGCTTCTAACAAAAATTACCAAGTACTCTAGCATATGTTAACATATCACACCGGGTTTCCACAGCAAATATGTTTCAACCATTCCTGTGAAGGAGCCTCATTTCCAAAGATTGTTAGTTGAACTTGACTATATCGATGACATCTTGCAGTTTGCTCTCCGCACAATCAGATCGGCTGTAAATTCCAAGGCATTCTAAGACAAGTGGCTATTGACTTTTGCTGTCTAATTCGACAACGTTTTTTATTTTAAACCATCAAACTTTCTACTTCAAAAGTTTATATTGAAATATTACATTAGTTGCAACAAAGTGTCGAGAAAAGATGCAGTTACATTTCAAAAGTTACTGAGCAGCTTTGTGGTGAACTGGGGGAATTTCCTAACTCGGCGTCTTCTTCCACTGAAGGTACTTTCTCACTTAAGTTTCAATCCAGTTGTGATTATTCAATCATAAAGAACATTCAGGCTTTCGAATAAGTGAAAAATGTATTTCGCAGTAATAGCTCAACAAACTTCCAAAACATGATTGATTGTTGAGCTGCCATAAAAGTCTATTCAAATTATGCATAGACGGTAGTAGCATAATTTAATAACCACTTGTCAATAACCACAGACAGTAGTAGACGGTAGACGCATAGACGGCAGACGAATAGATGCAAAGACGGAAGAAGCATAATTCAATAACCACTTGTCTTACATTGCCTCAGAAATTTTACCTGTTTGAGCGTTTAGCTGCAAATGTAATTCCAGTTTGGACTAAAGAGGTAGCAAACAACTAGCTAAGATCTAACTTATTAGTTAATAACACACAGGTTGAATGATAATTTTTGAAAATGAGGCTCCCCTGCATGAAAAGTTGAAACACTTATACTGTTGGGGATAAACGGTACGATGACATAAAATTTTGTTGGGCACCTCACAGAGATCATGAGTGTAACACTATTTTCTTTGGCAAAGGCTTTGGGGGTCACCAGGGCAAGGACAAAAGAAAAAACACAAACCTTGCAGCGAGATTAACACTGAGACGAGGACACAACCTCCACGCAAGACGTATGCATTCTCTCCACATTTTTTCAGTCATAGTAATCTGACTACCAATGGCGGCGATCGATTCCTCCCCAGCTACGCGCAATTCAACGACTCCTTTTGGATTTCTCCATGCTGAAAGTCTCTCGATTTCTCTTTTGACAAGAGGCAAAATTAAACCACGTTTCTTTAAATGCTCTCTGGTAATTGCATCACCCAGATCTTTCTTCGTAGACAAAGGAGCATTTGGAGATTTGCGCGAGATATTGCTTGACAATGGAACTGTATTTAACCAACCCTAAATCAAACGTAAACATTGGAAGGTTAACAAAGATGTATCTACTGCTTGGAAATCATGCTGTTAAAACATCTACCTAGTTTCCAATGGTTTGCAAAACTCAGTATCCTAAGCCTGACAGAAGCCTGAATGTATTTATATAACTGATTTTAAAATGACAACACCGAAAAAATTCAGTTTTCGCAATCTTCTTCCAACCCTTTAACAGTTTTTCGCAATCTTCTTCCAACCCCTATACTAACATTCCTGCAACTATAAACATTGTTATAAGATAAAGAATGCCTTGAACAAATTCACGCCTGAAACTGACATTCGTTTAAAAGAAAAGATTTGGAGATATGCAGCATATCCTGGTCACTGGTCAAAGTTGTGCATCAAATTTATCATAAAGAGCCTCCATTGTGAACATTGTTACAGATCAGAGGTATCAACTGACTACCAGGTTGGTTGTAAGGTATTTCAGTGTCTTTTTTCAATAATAAATCAAAAATCATTTATTCGATTGTGTTGTTTTTGGAAAACACTCATTTCACGAGCTATTTTGACCCTTACTATCAAGAAAATCTAGCTGCAAAAGTCACGCTCATCTTCTTTTACAATATCTCCACGAGTTCTGATTCAAAAAATATCACATTGCTTGTAAACTGCATGCTATTCTGTCATCATCAGTTTTTCTCAAACCTTCTTTGATCTCCAAACGAAAAAGATCAGATCAGGAACATATCAAGATTTCAAAAGACGTTCCCGTTGTATCATATTGTAACTGCCAAAATAACAATAATCCAAGATCAAGCAATTATTGCAATCTTGAGAACTCCAACAGAACTATTTCCTTGTACAGTTTACAGTTTTATAACTTCAAACCAGAATAGCCTGCATTTCCTGCTTTGGGAAGTACTAATGCAAAATAGTTTCCCTTCCTTACGCAATGGCCTTGTTGTGAATAAAATTCACAAAATAGATGTAAACCTGTGGAGTTTCCGTCTGTACACGATATGGGTACATAGGAGTGCTGAGAGTGATAACATCCTGAACTTCCTGCACAGATTCAAGCGATCCGGTAATTGAATAACTTCGCATGTGTTTCTTGTCCACAATCAAGCAATGCCAAAACTCGATCAAGCATGTTAAGCTTTTGCGAATTTCGTCCAAGTCTGGGACTGGCCATGTTAGTGGACAGCTACAAAAATAAATGGCTAATCAGAATCATAGATCGAGCTAAATCATTACTACTTGATGAGTAAATATCGAGTGGCTATCAGCCACTGTTTTGCAGAAGAATTTCTGATTATCTTGCAGCCATATAACGCAGAAAAAGATTAAATTGGTCCAAAACTTTAGTTTGCTGACATCTGGCTCTTCAAGTTACAATTAAATTTGTCTGAAACAATTTTCGCAAGAAAGTAGGATGCTTAGTGTACATTCTGCTACACAACAATGTGGTTACTCAGCAGCCCCCGGCCCTCGTGATGAATAAAGTGAGGTCAGTTGTTGTATGCAGGTTCTTCGTGCTATTCTCTATACACGACATTGTGGCGTACAAAGATAGTGGAAGGGTAATAGATGGAATTGCAGATTCTACGATTCGTAGAGCAGTCTGAGTTCTTGAATTAACCACGTCACTTCTATCATTTCTACCCTTACTTCGTATTTATTGGGTACGACAAAAGACATGGGGCGTTTGTCAACTGGCATAGCTACAATTTTTTCACACATTCGAGTATCTAAACTTTATTCTTCACAAAATGATCGCTTTATTGCCAACTCACCAATAACCGAAGAAAGAAATAACAAACGTCAGATAACAAATTTTTATAGGTCAGCTTAATCTTTCTGTGACATATCTCAATTTATCGCCAAAATACCGCGACATATACGCCCCACGTTTTTCTGAATCACCCAGTACAACTACCATTTTGTTTCAATTAGCAACGATCAAATATGTGTCTGATACGCAATTGTTCATCGGAGAGAGGTTTCCACTGCACATTTATTAGCAGAGGACTGAAAATATTTGTTGGACAACTGACGTCTTATAAGTCTTAAGAGCGGTGAAACGACAATAGGGTATTGCTCAGTGTAGGTAGAGTCTTTACAATTTGATTTACTAGAGTCCTTACAATGTTTTAGTAGGCCCTAACCATGACATTTTCACGAAGTTCAATTTACCGATACTTCAAGCGCTGGTAAGACAGCGAGAAAAATCACAAAAAATGCTTCAATCGTTTGGCTTTTAACAAGAATTTAAATCATTTAAGTATGCTAAGTGCTTCTGCTGATATGAATTTTCGAAAATGGGAACTTTTTTCTGGCTCACCCGGTACATAAAATGACGGAAATAACACGATGTACCTGAAATAATCAAGAGCACCATGGTATATTTTCTCACGTAGGACATTTCTCAAAATTGGTTGACTGATTGTGTCTCCTTGCAAGAGAAGTAAACCAAGATGAAGAAGTCGAAAACGAGGACGAATGTTCTTGATATGATGAGAAATGATGCTGTGACTTCCTACTGCAGTGCTCAATGATCGATTCACCAACACAGCAAACATCTCTACCTGCAATGTAAACGCAATTTTCGTTTCAGTATGATCGACACTTTAGACTGATCGTGCATTGCAGTGTTATTTGCTTCCACAATGGGATTGTTAGATCTTCGGGTTTTGGGCATTATTTACAATTTGTTTTATCTATAAAGTGTGATTTGACTAAGTGATAGTAGAAACTCTTTGCTTGGGATCGTTCATTGCTTTGTCCTGGCGTTCATTTGCTGTTGCTACAAAGCCCTAATTTGTCGGTCTCACAGGGATGAAGCAAGCGACGTTGCACAAGAACAATTTAAATATTTTCCTATTTCCAGCCACTAATTGTTAATTGGCATGCTACCTGGAATTTGTTGTAATATTTCACAGTTTTGAATCTGTTGATCAAAAACTCCAACCAGATATCATGAGGTCCAACCAAAGGCTCTTTGTTGCTTGAATCTGTGTTTTCTGACATAGAAAGAGGATTGACTTCCTTTTTGTCGGTCTCAAACATTCCCATGCGCTGTTCAACTGTCCAAAGCCATGCGGCATGAATATAACTTTGTATCTAGGATCAATATTAACACATTGAGTAGGGAATATAAATTTAGGATAAGCATTGCTTTAGAAATAGGTAAAGGTGACTTAAACAATAGGTAAAGAGTCTAGACTTATCATCTTACTTTTAGGGAATGCAGCAAGCTGCACATTCCCCCATCACTGAGCAACGCTGTATTGTGACATGCTCTGATTGATCAGTAGAAAACAAAATGCAGGCCCACACTCAAAACTGAACGGAAATTTATGAGAGCTACTTGATTTCTGTGCACAAAGAGACTATCGCACGTTAGATTTGTCTTTCAAAGGTACTTTTAAGTAACATTCATCGTAATATCACTGCTTAACTTCTCGCATTGGTCCAACCGTGCCAAAGGTACAAAAAGTTTTGAAATCAGTCCTTTAATTCACTCTGCGACGATGATTTTAGAAAAATTTATCCCGCTTTCTTGTAAATTAAGACCAAGAATCGTAGTTGCAGCAGAGAATATCAGTTAAGGCAGAACAGTGAAGATAAGATATATTTAGGTCTCATTACTTAATGGGATTCCATAACTGTATCACTTGAAAACTATCAGTATTTCTAAGAAACTTGCTTTACCTCGTCCTCGAGATCTTTCCTTGCAACAAGCAACCATTCCCAACATGTAATTGCATCTTCTAAGGACTTTTTCGTGAACAGTTTGACAGGGCAGAAGCAAACCTTTTCAATTAAAGTTCTGTCTTTTCCTATATCAAGTAAAGTATAACAGTACAAAGAAGCGAGAAAAATTTCTGAAGAAGGTCTAAGCTTCCTTTCATCCAAAGTTTCAACAAAGCAGTTCCATGCAGATCTATTCAGTATTGTACGCGGTGACTGAGAATAAAGTACTACAATTTGAAAATCACTAAGATTTGATTGTCATACCTACCACCACAATACCTATTAGCTCTGTTTTGCCACGACTGAAGTACTGAATTATATGTACTTCATGTAGCTGTTCCTTACCAATCTTCCAGTTTATTGCTTTTAGTTGTGATGTAGTTGCATCAAGATATCATAAAGTTCTTTATGATATCATGGTTGCATATATTGCAGTATTTTAAAACTGTACTTTAGCAGTTCAAGCTAGCTAAGCTTTGCTTTTCTTGGGTCACGTAGAATACAAGTATTTGAACAAGATTCTATTTCTGTAGTGGCACAAATTGAATTGAATTGAACTGAATTATTGAAAATCATAACGTTATCGTTCCCCCCAGGGGGGGACTTGGTAGTTCAAGGTGACGTATCCGTTGCAAAATGTTGCAAAACCCTAAACCCTTAGCGGTAGTAGCTTTTAGCCTAACCGGTAGAAACTTTTGGCTTCTGTATGTACCAATAACAATAGGTTCATTGTTCCAGAAACAATCCTGCTATTGAATTACAGACATGAGAAACAAAACAACTTCTATTTACTTTGAAATAATACGGGTGAAGAAGTAAAGGTAGAATTAGGATGGGAGGACCTTCTCCTAGTGTGAGTATGTGACAGTATGGTCAATGCAATGGTCCATCATTGATCAGAAATTTGTTTTGACACGTTTGCATAACGTGAGGAGACTGAATAACTGGTTGATCTCTGTCATTACAGAATCTTACAAACAGCAATTCAGTTCATCAACCTTTCTTAGATTTCCATCAACTTATCATATCAAGCTTCACAACCCTACGCGGTAGTAAATTTGAAAATTTTTTGACCCTAAGAGGTAATAAATCGCAGATTTCGAGACCCTAAATTTTGCAACGGGTACGTCACCTTGAACCACTAAGTCCCCCCCCCCCTGGGTCGTTCCCATCACTGAAAACATAAAAATGGCATCTTAACAACCTTGTTTTCAATGAATATCAGATATACTTGTATGTATTATGAGTGTACCTTTACTGGTTGCTAAAAATGCACAACTGCGGTACATGGCGGTGACAAATTCTTCCCCATCATCCGTGATTGCTGCTAACTTAGCTAGCAGACTTTGAGATAATGTAACATTGTTTCCATGGGAGAGTTCTTTTGATATTTGATTCAAACCATCGACCTAAAATGAAAATATCATACAAATCTTATAAATATATTTCCATTTTCCCAAAAGTTCTCAGTTCGTAGAATGTTATATTAGCAACACTCGTGATGTCCGTAATAAGTACCGAAACGTTATTTGAGCATTCTACATTTTCGAAATTCTTGATTATATTTGTATAGTTATGATAAAGAAGCTTACGATTTATTGCAGATTTTGGCACATATTCCCTTCACATAGAATCAGGACTTCGGGCTCATGCATTCACAACGATTAGAATTCAGCCATGTATAAAAAGTAGGTCTAACAAACGCCGTGGATGTAACGTAAGGCCTCTTATCTGAATGTTTCTATATATATGTAGGACTTTCGGGAAAATAAAATAAATATCTTCAAATTATATAGCTTTGCTGTTATTCGAGATATTTGTGAAAACCCTTGATTACAATGAAAAATATCAGCAAAAGCGTAGTGTCAGAAGAAACTTTCAGTGACTTCAAATCGCTAGTGCTCTAGTGATCATGTTTACATCTATACGAGCCATTCTGCTACAACCGGACATTTCTGACCGCATTTCTGCTTCCTCTCTCCTGACAAAGCGCGGTGAAAAGTTCCATGTTTTGGTATTTTCTCTACATTCATTACATGCATTAAATCATTCAGCAAAAACTGGCATTACGACTCGATACTTTTATGCGTGGTAATTGCTGCAAAATATGTTTCTTGACAAACCTCGCCAGCAAATCTACTTTTACACCTCAAGCCAACAATGAAACTGGTTGAGTCGGCAGAATCGTATGAAATACTTTGTGGATCAGATCGGCTAGTCAATGGAATAGCACTGTTGACATCACTATCTGCAGATCGTCTCTCGAATGTGTTTATGTTCTCTGAAGCAATTTCAATACCATAATGCCTTGTTCCCAATGAGCACTGCTGTTCAACAACATATTGCTGAAAGTAAAACAAAAGATAAGACATGGAAACAAATGATACAGTAGAGCCTGCTGAACATTTTGCTGACCTTTTTCATAACTAAAGAACAAAAAAACCAGGCATGGGAAGCTTCACAGCACACTATATTAACGATAGCTCCCTTCTCGTTAGAAAGACTCTCCAAACAAAACTAACACATACAAGAAGGAATAAACAGATCAAAATTTTGAAAATACTTGAATATTCCTAGTTCATTCAGCTCTTTGATATTTGATCATTCTTGAAGAATTCATTTTGTTACTTTTTAAATCTATTTTGAAACTCGTGCTGTGAAGCTCCTTCGTACAAAGCAAGATTTCAATAAGCTCTGACAACATTCGGAAATAGATGAAATCGCATGGTAAAATCATGAGAAATTAAAAGACGCCCTTCCACCACTCAAACCCTGGCTATTTTAATCTCTTCAAAGCATGTTGTTTATTCAAGAACCTTCATGCAAACTGGTTAAAAAAACACAAAATGCCAGAGAAAAACACGTGAGAAAACATCCCTATCCTTCCAGAAGTTTTAGAAATTCAAGCTTTAGATGCAAGATACAGGATGAAAGGATGCATTTTTGGGACAACATCTACTGTTTTCCTGCGTTTATTCTAGAGATCTCTTCCTTGACTAACGCAAACAAAAATGACAAAAGTGACACTATAAAGACAGATACCTTCTAAACACACAACTTGTTTAGCATGTCAAAATACCTTTTTTGGTTCATTGTCCCACTTTTTGGCTTTTGCAAATGTGGAAATTTGCCCTAACAGCTACCGTAGCAGCACAGATCTTTGCACAAAAATATGGCCTTGAAATTGACATTAAATTGACATGACGACCGTAACAGCGAATATATAGGTCGCTTTCTGCTATGAAACTATATGTTTTGTAACAATGATCATGAAGTGTTGATGGATGGGAAGCTACTTTATTCCAGCAACGTAAATTTGTTTATCTCCACTTACCAAGTATAACATACAGGCTAAGACCATCTACAAAGGATTTCAACTAAACCGTGGCCTTAAATTTTTCGCAGTGAAAGTTGCTTTGGGGCCCTTTCGGACTATGTACGATTTAAAACACTTTTTCACTTAGCAAAATGTCTTGTATCAACGTCTTATTTTCTCAGGACCCTAAAGTTGGGCCCATTGCAAAAAGCTGTCAGCAAAACGCAGGGAAAATATTACATTTATAATCCAATAGCCAGTTTCAGTTGGATTCATGATTCCCTTAAGAGTTGTTCTAACTGATTTCCTTCTCTGTGAGTGGTCAAAGACTTACATGCAATAAAGCTCTTGTAACTCCTGGTGCCCATTTCAAGGCTTCTTGAAGAATTCCGTTGCAACGATTCGCAAAATCGTGCATCGTTTGCTTTCTTTTAGCAGGATCTGGTGAAACAGTGAGAGTGTAATTCGTTCTTGGCATCGTTATCACTGATGATACAAATCTACATCCCTGAAAAATAATGAAAATCAGCTGTTATCATGTCGGAAATTTTGAGTTGAGCACGGTATGGTAAATATACAGATCGCTCCTGCAGCAGCGCTCATATTTAGACTCCACGTTGCCTGAAATTAATGCAATTTCAAAAAATTCAAACGACAGATAATGGCAAACGTTGTTCTTCAAATATTTTGCATTCATCATATTTGGCTGTATGTATTAGGAGTCTGAAAGTAACGACTATTTTATCAAGCACGAAGGAACATTAACATGAGGGCACATAACAAGCCTTTGGAAACCTTGGCCTTCGAAGAATATTACACTCCAGCAAAATGTTATGAATAAATCAAGGGCGGCTGGCCCTGCTATTAGTGCTATTAGTCTAATAGCAATTTTTTTCCAAAGATTGTACAATGTGTTTGTCCATACTCACTTGGTTGTGTTGTAGGACCTTTACAATTAGTTACAAACAAATGATCTCAACGCTTTCAATAGGTTATTGTTGGTCTTGTTTGAGACAAAATTCCGCTTAACAATACCAATGACGTACGCCGTTCCAATAGAGTTCTCCTATTGCTTTCACTGAATGAAATTGGCCACGCTATTAGTTTTCTGATTCTAATAGCAGAAACTTCCTATCAAAGATGCCGCAGAGAAGTAATCCCTTGTTTTCATCTGTCAGTCAAATCTTTCAACAATGACTCAACGCAGCCATGCTATTAGTTTTCCAAATCTAATAGCACTGGCAGATCCAGTTGCAAGCCTTGCAAAGTTCGCACAAAAATCATAAAAAAAACTGTGAATTTAGTTCGTCGAAATGTGCAGTTTTGTCGCTAGACTCGACAGGCTTCTCTTTGGAAGGGTTGCTAAGGATTTTCCTTTCTTTGTATAAGAGAAAAGTATCAAGATGGAAGGCATGGAAAGAGTTGGCACTATGTTTGCAAGTCTTACAACTGAAAATCAGTACACGAAATCTTCGCTTGAAGTCATCATGATGGAGAGGACAGTAGCTACTTTTGCTAGCTGGGTTTGTTGAGGCTGGTAGTTCGAAAGAATAATATGATAGAAACCCCTTTCTTGATGGATAGCTAAAGTCGATCTTGGTTGGCGTATGATCTTGGTCGCTTCTCCTCGGCTGTTCATGCTATTTGCTATTAGAATCGCGATTCTAATAGCACGGCGGCTCTCCTATTGTAGGCTGAAAGCCGCAAATCATTGATTCAATCTACTGCCAGGTTTAAGCTCGCAGCCCTTCAGGATATCACCCAGGGGCGGCTGGCCCTGCTATTATTGCCATTAGTCTAATAGCAATTTTTTCCAAAGATTGTACAATGTGTTTGTCCATATTCACTTGGTTGTGTTGCAGGACCTTTACAATTAGTTACAAACAAATGATCTCAATCCCAATGAGATCCCACCCTGCAATCCCAATGAGTCGCTCAACCGACCAGGAAGCAAGCTCTGGCCTAATCGGTTCTCACTCTCAATCAGAATCGACAGGGCGGGAAAATAGTATTTACCAGAGTTTTGAGGCATTGGCAAAATCGGTTGTTGAACTGCAAATAATGCTGAATAAAGAGAGAGAGATTAATAATTCTTTGCAGTTGGAAAACTTGGAGCTAAAACTTAAGCAAGGAAATTTGGAAGGCTCAGACAAAGAGGCGAACGCTGAACAAACATCCCCTATTGTTTATGAAGATATTGAATCAAAAGAAAGTGAAAATGTTAAGAATCAGAGGACAAAGAGACAAAGGAAGAAGAGAAAGAAACGTAAACAAGCAGGTACTGCTAACCCAAAACCTGCTGGTCAAAAAGAAAACGATTCCAAACCTGGGGAATCAAATGGATCCAAGCCAGGGGAGTCGAATAGCCACCTACCTGAACAGTTGAGCAACTCATCATCACCACTGGATGTTAACGCAAAGCCAGTGCAATCAAACAGCCTCATGCCTGAGATGTCAAGCAGTTCACAATTGCCCCTCCAAGGCAAAGATGCAGCAGAGAAAGCAGACGCGAAAAACGTGCATATGAAAACAGAAAAGGGGAAAAACAAGTTACCCAAGAACACCAGTGCCAGTTTATTACCCACAAACACAGCGCAAAAATCAAGCAAAACAACACAGAAACATACAACACTCATTTGCGGTGATTCATTGGTAAAAAATGTAAATGCATGGAAATTGAGCCAAAAATGCAGTAGCAATGAAGAGATTTTTGTAAGAACTTTCCCTGGAGCTACAGTCAATGACATGGAAAGTTATGTCACTCCATCAATCCAACGAAAGCCGCAAACAATTATCTTGCATTGTGGAACCAATGACTTAAGGTTTAACAACAAATCAGAAGTACAAATCTCTGAAGATATTGTTCATTTAGCAAAGTCGATCCAATCAAATGGAATAGATGTTATTGTATCAGAACTTATAGCCCGTGGAGACAGATTTGAAGGAAAACGAGTGAGAACAAATTACATCTTAAAAGACATGCGTTTTGATGAAAGCATTACATATATTGAACATTCCAACATAGAGGCTGACAAGCACCTGAATAGAAGTCAATTGCACTTAAATAGATTTGGTGATGCTCTCCTTTCGGACAATCTGCTCAAAGCTTCAAGGCTGTGACTGAATGAAAACACTGACAAAAAGAGGTTTGATGAGAGTGAGATAGAGGTTGACACAGCCACAGCTTCCTGTGCCAATGCCCCTCTCTCATTTTCAGAGTCTGGCTCATGTGGTGGAAAGGGGGATGAGATTGAGGTTGACACAGCCACAGACACCTGTGGCAGTGTCCTTCTCTCGTCCCCCGGGTCTGGCTCGTGTGTCAGAATGGAAGATGAGATTGAGGCTGGCAAGGCTGAGGATTCCTTTGGCGGTGTCCCTCCCTCACCCTCCCCTTCTAACTCATATATTGAAAATACTAACTTTGAAAATAATTGCGCTAATGTGGAATCTCATGAAGCCACTGATGATGATACATCCGCAAATGAGGCCTCTGATGATAGCTCCTTGGAAACTATCAGGGCAAAATACCATAAAGGCCTAATCATTGCCTACCTAAATATTAACTCAATCAGAAACAAATTTGAATTTCTCAAACTACTCATAGCAGATAATGTTGATATATTAGCTATTGCAGAGACAAAAATTGATGAAACCTTTACAACCAGTCAGTTTTTGATAGATGGTTTTTCAAAGCCCATTAGGTTTGATCGGAATCAACATGGAGGTGGCTTATTAATTTATGTCAGAGAGGGTGTTCCCTTCAAAGAGTTATCTGTCTACAAGACACCAAATGACACTGAATGTGGGATAATTGAAGTAACTCTCAAGAAGCAAAAATGGCTACTTTTCAGCATTTACCGTCCTCCAGCTCAATCTGAAAAATATTTCTTTGATGAGATAAAAAGGGGCTGGAATTTTACAGCAGCAAATATGAAAGTTTCTGTTTGATAGGTGATTTCAATTGTGAGCCTAAAGATGGCATCATCAGTGACTTCATGGACAATTATGATTTATCTAACCTGGTCAAGAGCCCAACCTGTTTTAAGTCTGACAGCCCAGGATGTATTGATCTCATTCTGACGAACAGAAAAAGAAGTTTCCAGAAGACAGTAACAGTGCATACAGGGCTGTCGGACTTCCATGCCATGATAGTTACAGTACTTAAAGGTGGATATAGAAAAAAAGGGCCCAAGATCATTACATATAGAAATTACACCAAATTCTGTGCTGAGGACTTTAGGAGGGATCTTTGTGATCAGATTTCGTCCAAACTGCAGGATAATGAGGATTATGGCTCTTTTGAAACTGTGGTTACTGATACACTTAATAGACATGCTCCTATTAAGACAAAATATTTGCGTGCAAATGATGGCCCCTTTATGACGAAGGCCCTGCGAAAAGCGATGATGCATCGCAAAAGACTACGCAATAAATACATCAAGAGTAGAACGGAAGAGAACCTTAAGGCGTTTAAAAAGCAAAGAAATTTTTGCGTGAAGCTCCTGCGCAGGACGAAATCTGATTACTATAGGAACCTTGACCTTGGAGACGTTACAGATAATCGTAAATTTTGGAAGACTGTCAAACCGGTTTTTTCAAATGAAATACGAACAACTTCATCTATAACTCTGATAGAAGATGAAAACATGATAACTGAAGACTTAAAGATTGCAGAAATTTTTAATCATTACTTCACAAATATAACAGAGAGTTTAGGAATTTCCGAAGACCAGACACTTCTATCACCTACAAATGGTATAAATGATCCAGTAGAAAAAGCTATAAAAAAATATGAAAATCATCCCAGCATTAAAATGATAAAAGAACGCTGCGAATTGAACCAATTTGAATTCAAGCCAGTGACTGTTAATGAGATGAATGATATGATATGATATGAATAAATATTTATACACGAAAAAATAAACCCTTCAGCAGCTAATAATATCTATGTACAATCTTATAAAAAATAATTTTAAGGGCAATGCAGTTCCTAAATTGTTAAAATTGCTGTTCTTCCAGGGGGTCGTGTTTGAAGTTAGCGTTTTTGATCAGCCAGTAGGTGTGCTTTCAATCGTTTTTTAAAGCAACCGAGAGTTGGGGCCTCTCGTATATCAACGGGCGTATCGTTCCACATTTTTAGAGCCGAATATTTAAAGCCCTTTTTTGCATGCTCAGTATTTAGCCTTGGGATCTGAAGATCATGGCAGTTTCTTGTTACATAACTTGAGTGCATAGATCTTAGCTCAAATTTGTCCCAAAGGCTTTCAGGGCTTAGATACTTTTACAGATTCAAAAACTGAACTCAAAGAAGGCATCTCCTTTAAACAGCATTCCTGCCAAGATCCTCAAACAAAATGCAGACATTTGTGCTGTCCTCATCCAACAACTTTTCAATTCTAATTTATCAGAGTGCTATTTTCCAAAGGAATTGACAGCTGGTGAGATTTCGTCTCTTTTCAAAAGTCTCGATGCTTTCCTCAAGAAAAATTATAGACCTATAACGGTTTTATCATCTGTGTCCAAAATTTACGAGAGAGTTCTGGAGAGTCAAATAAAATCTCATGCCCTTAGCTTCCTGTCTCCTCTTCTTTGTGGATTCCGAGAGGGCTATGGAACCCAACATGCACTTGTACGACTCATAGAAACCTGCAAAAAGACCTTAGATAAAGGGGGTCTTGCTGGAGCACTACTCATGGATCTCTCGAAGGCTTTTGATTGCTTAAATCATGAGCTTTTGATTGCAAAATTAAGTGCTTACGGTTTCAGTATGAGTGCATTGCGGTTGATCCATAGCTATCTCGATGAGAGGAAGCAGAGGGTAAAGATAAATGGGTCATTCAGCACATGGAGAGAAACAACGATAGGTGTACCGCAGGGTTCGGTCTTGGGACCTCTTCTGTTTAACATATACCTCAATGATCTCTTCATGTTTGTGAAAGATGCTGAAATATGTAACTATGCAGATGACACAACTATATATGCTTGCGATAGTAATGTCGAAAGTGTCGTTAAAACATTAGAAAGTGATGCCCTAAAAATTGCAAGCTGGTTTCCAAACAACTGCATGAAGTTGAATGAGGACAAGTGCCACCTAATGGTATTTGGGGATAAAAGTAATGACATTTCTTTAAATATCGGAAGGGTAACCATAAAAGAGAGCACGGAAGAAAAGTTGCTTGGAGTGATTCTTGACAAAAAATTATGCTTTAAACAGCAAGTAAGATCTATTTGCAAAAAAGCTGGTCAAAAGCTACATGCTCTCTCAAGAATTTCTCACTTTCTCGACACTGAACAACTACTGTCCGCTTGTTTGGATGTTCTGCGATAGAACACTGAACAATAAAGTTAATCGTATTCACGAACGGGCATTGCGGATAACTTACAAAGATATGAGATCAGATTTTGATACAATGTTACTCAGAGACAATGCTGTCCCAATCCACATTAGGAATTTACAGTTGTTAATGACTGAAATTTATAAAACAAAATGGGAACTTAATCCTAGTTTCATGAAGGAGATCTTTGTCGAAAAACACAGTCCTTATGGGTTAAGAAGCTGCCATAATCTACTGCTGCCACAAGTACGTACTACGTGTTATGGCTTAGAGACGATATCGTTTCTGGGGTGTAGATTATGGCAGGCTCTTCCCAATGACATGAAACAATCAGATACCCTCTCCAGCTTTAAAAGGAAAATAAAAACCTGGAAAGGAGAGGAATGCAACTGTAGACTGTGTAGACCTTTCGTGGCGCAGGTTATGTTCTTGAGTGGATAAATGTTGCATCGAAAATTTTAAAACATTGTAAATTCTGTAAAAACATTGTAAAAATCTGTACATATGTATATTTATAGCTATTTATTCTGAATTATATATATTTTTTTCTTTGCTTTTTAAAAAATTTTAGTTTGTAGTAGGCTTGAATTAGCTTTTCTATTGCTACTTATGTATATGCCTACTTTAAATAAATAGTTAATAATAATAATAATAAACGCTTTCAATAGGTTATTGTTGGTCTTGTTTGAGACAAAATTCCGCTTAACAATACCAATGACGTACGCCGTTCCAATAGAGTTCTCCTATTGCTTTCACTGAATGAAATTGGCCACGCTATTAGTTTTCTGATTCTAATAGCAGAAACTTCCTATCAAAGATGCCGCAAAGAAGTAATCCCTTGTTTTCATCTGTCAGTCAAATCTTTCAACAATGACTCAACGCAGCCATGCTATTAGTTTTCCAAATCTAATAGCACTGGCAGATCCAGTTGCAAGCCTTGCAAAGTTCGCACAAAAATCATAAAAAAACTGTGAATTTTAGTTCGTCGAAATGTGCAGTTTTGTCGCTAGACTCGACAGGCTTCTCTTTGGAAGGGTTGCTAAGGATTTTCCTTTCTTTGTATAAGAGAAAAGTATCAAGATGGAAGGCATGGAAAGAGTTGGCACTATGTTTGCAAGTCTTACAACTGAAAATCAGTACACGAAATCTTCGCTTGAAGTCATCATGATATGGAGAGGACAGTAGCTACTTTTGCAAGCTGGGTTTGTTGTGGCTGGTAGTTCGAAAGAATAATATGATAGAAACCCCTTTCTTGTTGGATAGCTAAAGTCGATCTTGGTTGGCGTATGATCTTGGTCGCTTCTCCTCGGCTGTTCATGCTATTTGCTATTAGAATCGCGATTCTAATAGCACGGCGGCTCTCCTATTGTAGGCTGAAAGCCGCAAATCATTGATTCAATCTACTGCTAGGTTTAAGCTCGCAGCCCTTCAGGATATCACCACAAACCGTACCGTCTCAGTTCTGTAATCAGCACGTTCAATCAAACTTTGAGACTGTCACTTAGAACATTCATCATTTCATCAATCCTACCTTACCCCTTGACTTTTCACTGAACTACTGCGGTAAATGTCTTTTGTACCAGAGCTAAACTTGGTTCAATTCACACACAACAAACGCACTTGAAAAACCTTTTCCTAGAAAAAGGGCGTTTCTCCGGGAGACCGAGGGGCGTGGCCCAAAATATTTTCCAGGGCCACGCCCCCGGACCCCCATCCTTATCATGCTTGGCTCGCAATTAATAGCAACTCTTTCTTGCTCCCAGCCGCCCCTGGAATAAATGCTACCAAAGGTGTATCAGTAACGCATCCATTCTCAAATAACAGATGAAATTTGAATTCTGCAACTTTTGAATCGCGCTTTTTTTAGACCTTGGTTTTGTTTTCATTTTCACAATGCCCATCGGATCACATGTGTCGTGCTTACCTTGCACCTGGGGTCAAACAAAGTATAATTATTTAAATAGAAATAAGTGATCCACACCATTCGTCTGGTTTCTTCATCAAGTACATGCAGCAAATCCAGCATTGCCTTCAAAACTGCATCATTCCACAGAAGGTAAGGGAATCTGTCGAATAAAAAGAAACCTCGGAACCATCAATAGCAAGGAAATAATCAAATGTGAAACTTTTCTTTTTTTTTCTATTCATATAAGAAATTTGCAACAAATTTTACATTCTACTATACCTATCTAGCTATTATGCAATACTACAGGGACGATGCAAAGGGGAGCGAAGGACAACGACTACCCTAAAATTTTTCTTCACTCACCGTAATGATATTAATTTATCTGGTGAGCCACAATGGTTAGATCTGGCCAACCGAGTAAACAGTGTTTGCCAAATAAATACATAAATTTCGTTAAATTGAGAATACAGCCTAGAGCTTGTATTACTAAACGTTTCGGGCTTGACCCTTCATCAGTAGTCAACGTTTCGGGCTTATTATAGCCGCACGTAGAAACAAACATTTTATATTAGTGTTTGCCAAATGTTTGTGATTTGATTACCAAGCAATGGTTTTCTGTTTGGCCATCTCTCAAATGACCGCTGAACATACAGAAATGAGCAGCATCTACTTCGCAATATTTTGAATACACTCAAAAACGTTGTTACAGCTTTTCACAAGCAAGTACTTTTTTCGGAATACTTTTCGCAATATGACCAAATGCAAAAAATGTTTTCGTGCCAGGCAAATCTCAAGAGACGTCAAGACCAGCCAAAATGTTGCAGGTATGTTATGGTCACGAAATTTAGAGAGAATGCTAGGTAACAACAACACACTGTTTGATGGCGTTTCGTTTGGGCTTTTTAGTTAAGATCATCGAATATTTCTTGACTATGTTATAAGAAACCTTTCAGCCTGTTTGCAGGTTAATGCCCCCTTGATAGGATACCAAGTAGTAAGCCACTTTAAGAAAATTGATTTCCATTTGGCAGGTTCTTACTGTTGCTATCATGCTGCAGACACATCTCATATGAAGACACAGGGTTCGCTCAATACTTCGATATAGTTGGCACGGTCATTCCTGCTGTTTTTGTAAGGCTGTATTCCTAACTAATTTGATCAGGATTTTGCTCTTAATGATTGTTCTAAGTACCTTACATATTAGATATAAAGTTCACGAATAATTAGAAATCTACAAGCACATGCAGTTTTAAGCGCATTCTGACTTTGATGGGCTTACATGGTACTTTAGCTGACAAACTATATGAGGCACTTCACAGCTGTTAATATAGTATCCATAATGACTTTGTTTGCCTTCCTCTTTTGAAGCCCATATGGAATGGAAAATACATACTTCTATCAGTTATCTAGCCATCTCCTGTCACGAAAGTTTAGGAACATCTTATTTGATCAAACTTTCTTTGCAAAAACAACTTCAATATACATGAAACATTGCAGCTAATGATAAGTAAAAATGTAACGCACCTGTCTACCATATCTGACAACAATCTGTCAGCTACACGTCTAATAGAACCATTTTCATGATTGAATTTTACCAACAGGAATTTTGTGTGGGCTTCCAGCTCTCTGTCTCGTTCTCTGCTGCAGCCTCTTTTTGAAATGATTTCAAGGAATCTCTTGAAGATCAGTTCACCAATCTGACGAATACATCTCCAAATATCTGAAAAAGCACTTGCAATTTAGAATAACAAATAGAAAACAAAGTTACTGAGCTTGTTGTACGTCGATTGTATCAATAAAAGTATAAATTTGTCAAAATATTCGATTTTGTAAAAAGATAAGAAGTTAATAACAACGTTTCGAGCTTAACTCTTCATCGGGAACTGATGATACGTACCTGACGATGAGTTAAGCTCGAAACGTTGTTATCGTTGTTACCCGTTATGTTAACGTTGTTAACTTATTATCTTTGTACAAAGTCGAATATTTTGACAAATTCATACTTTCATTGACTTAGAATAACGTTTGTGAGAAGAGGAGGAATGAACACATGGTAGAGAAGACTAATTACAGAGAAAGGAATAAACACATTTTTCTTTCAACAACCCTATCTCTTCGTTCATGTATGAATTGCTAAAGATCTAGTCAAAAGAAAGACAAACTACACGCTGCTAAACAAACAAATATCACTAGTTTTTGGTAGCGACTGCACAATGGGGCATCGTAGTGACTGACCAAAAATCTGACTCCTTCAACGACTTTCAAAGATAGTTATTTTGTATGAGTAACGGTTGGGGATTGCAAACTTTTAAATTTGCTTTCCAACCCTTTTTTGTGAGATTTTGTGAGCCTTTATAGATGATTGATTGATTGATTTGATTGATTTTAATTTCTTTAGGCACGGTGGCCACGTCAGTCAAAGGACTGATTTACAGTGGGCCGTGCAAATAAATACAAAAATTACAAAGTATACATAACTAAAAACCCTATTTACAAAATCTTTTTATAAACAAATTAAATGATGCTAACTATAACATGAAAGAGAGACTCAGCATTCGGTGTTAGCATTGTTGATGCGTTTTTTGAATATTTCATAAGATTTTGATGATTTGACTTCAATCGAAAGATCGTTCTATAATTTAGCACCTTTATATGAAAAGCATTTCTGGCCGAAAGCCGATTTGCGACGAGGAACGGTCAAACCTGTTTTAGTGTTGCGAAGTTCTCTCTTGCATGTATCAGACAGCCTGGCAAACATTTCTGTAAGGTAAATGGAAGGTTGGTCGTTTACCGATTTGTACACCATCTTTACTTACATATATATATACTAGCTTACTTACATACATATATACTAGCTTTCTCCCAAACAAAGGCAAGAAATATTTCAATGAGTTGACCAGTGAAAATTAAGCTATCTTATTATTTCTTGTAGCTCCTTCAACCCATGCAAGGGCTAAACTCTTACATCAATTTGATCATTAGCCAGTAGTGGACAATACCAATTACCTTGCAGTACAAAACACTAATTTTCACGTTTTTTGCTAACATTTTGATCTGAGTACCATTGGCTAAGCTGGTTTAGGCCACTCTTAGCAATACGCTCACCTTTCGAGTTGGATACAAAAAGTGCAGGCAAAACCAGTCAAACCACACTAAGCTTAAATTGTGCCTGAAGTATTGATGATAATATGGTAGAGAGGGAGGATTTTCAGCGGAAATTTCTGGGTTTCAAGGAAAATCTGTCACAATACATCAATATTTTGTGAAATAACGGAAGTAAGAACTAAGAGGGCCTTTACACGAGGAAATTTCAACCCGGGTTAAGTTCAACACGGGTTGAGTTTTGGAGGCATCGCTTATTTCCCATTGCGTTTGCATGAAATCTCAACGCGGGTTGAGATCGGGTCACATGATATGAATGCGGTTGCTGTTGTTAGTCAGTTTTGACGGAATTTTTCAAACAATTTTGCAGTCTGTCAAGTCGAATTTTAGGCTGTGAATATAAATATTTTCTGTGAAAATATAACGCTAAGATAACCCCATCTTGATTAGAGGCTTGATTAGAGACTTGATTAGAGGGCAACTGGAAGGCTTTAGGCTAGGCCCCAGAAAAACTTTCAGCTCTTTGTACTAAACACCGGACGATTGGAAAAGAAAATGTTCTTTATGAAGCTACCGTTGCAGGTAAACAAAAGGATAAATTCAAGTATCAAGTTGAATGATAAATGGATAAACTTACGTCTGTCGTATGCCAACGCACCTTCCTTTCTTGGCCTTCCATCTTGCAAGATGGCGCCAAATGAAGGCCGCGGCATACCACCTACAATGCAACGCTTTGATTTCAACTCGCCCCGAGTTGAAAAATTTCGCGTTTACATGAGAATTTGCAATAATTTCAACCCGCGTTGAAATTTCAACACGGGTTGAGTTGCCGAGTTGAACTGAGCCTGTGTTGACTTTCAACTCGGCCTCCTTCATGTAAACACGATGAAAGCTTACACTGTCAGCCGAGTTGAAACTCACCCGTGTTGAACTCAACCCGGGTTGAAATTTCTCATGTAAAGGCCCTCTAACAATGGCATTATTTAGGGACTCTATAATCTAATTCTGAGACAGAAAATCCAGTAAATATTGATGTTGAAAGGTTTAAATGTAAAAACGAAAATAAAATTGCAAAATAAAGTGTATAGCGGCATGGACAAAGGAAGAGGGTTATGGTGGTTCTACAGGACACGAAGCACAACGAAGCACAATACTTTTACAACCTAAACCTTGAAACTGAATAAATTAAAAACGGTTTTCATGTTATCCATAGCAACTGAAAACATTATAATGCGTGAAAATTATTGGCAGTTATTATCCCTGGTTTCAATGTAAAACCTTCCAATAGTTGCGGCCGAAGGACGTTTTCTAATCTGTATGTAGCTGAATGAATTTGAGATTTGAGCACATACCTTGCTTATAAGGCAATTGCTAAAACAATGCCAGTTACATGCCAAGACTTCATGTGATTGGTTGAGGGAAGAATGAGAAGGTTATGACTGGCTGGCCCAAAAATTGGTAGGGTTTTTATTGGCTGACTTGAAGAAAAGAATAGCAATCCATCGGGCGGCACAGCGACTGTGACAGACAAGGGAAAAAATGCAGCGCAGTTGGAGAGAGGGTGAAGTTTGAAAGTTCTTTTTATATTTCGAACAACCACTTGCAATCACTTGAAAATTGCCAATGTAGAAGGTGGAAGCTTTTATTGGACTAACTACCTAGTAATCGACGAGTGACACGAAGCTGTACTCGACACCAGTGAATAACGTGAGAAACCGAAACTCACTGCCTCAGTTAATCAAAGTTACGATGAAAAGCTAACTCGCCACCAAAAGAGTTTGTTACGTCAAAACATCCGTAACATTCTCTCTCGAAAAACATGTTAACAAACTCAAGAAGTCCTCGTTCGAATTTTCCAAGGGCTGCAAAGTAACAAGCATTCGGCGATCCTCCTTCGAAATACATCCTAAAATCAACTTCCTCTTACATACTCTTTTCTTTAAACACAAGCAAATGAAAACAAATGTGAATAACAATTTAATTCATTTCTATGGTTGCGAGGTCAAAGTACAAAAGTTTAAATTCTATGTTTCTTTCAAATGTTCGTTCTGTCATTCCAAATCCTCCGCAGAGGCAATCTAATTGAAAGAGCCTCTTGCCGTGAAACAGCATTTTTGAGGTACGATTTTTCTCAATTCAAAAATGATTTTATATTCAACAATACTATGATTCAGCTACCCGACCGCATGTTTGTAATGTACAAGTTACTAGTCATAATAATCATCATCACAATTGTAATTTAGTGTAGAATTAAAGGAAATGAATTTGCACTTTCTCTAACCAACCAATTTACTTCAGACATATTGCTACATTGTTGAGGTAAGATTTGAAGCATAAATTGCTAGGAATTAACAAGAAGTTCTTCATAAATAGTGAATGTCATGATGCCCTGTAAAAATACCCCACCATAAACTGCACGAGACGACTATGATAATTGCAACAATACGTACAGAGTTAAAATTAGGCTATGCGCCATTGCGTATAGTTGTTGGAATTACACAAATTTTGAGCTAGCATGACAAGAAAATAACCAATGGCAAGACGAAATAATAACTTACCTGAATAGAAACTGAAGCAGTCATCACAAAATGTCACTCAGGTTGGGTAAATGGTCAAAGACTGTCTCTCTGCAAAGTAGGCCAGGCTAGTTGTGTGCTGCAACTGCATGCTGTCTGATTGGGTGTTGTTGTATCAATTGTTTTTACCGACAAAGGCCGCTCCTTTTTCTGAAGGTCAACGAACGCTGACGAGCGTCCCTTAATAACGCTTCAATTTATGAACAGCAAACGTTTCTGAACGTCAAGTTGGTATACTGTACAATGCGTTCGATAACTGAGACCATTTTCTAAGTATCTGTACTTATCGTGCAGTACATACCAACCTCCTTGAGTTAAGAGCTGGCTTAGCCTCTCGTAAAAACGGCAATAGAACTATGCTAAAACATCTTACCCATTTTGTCTCTTTGAACTGCTTTATCTTCTAAATACTGGAAAAACAATTGCATCAACCAAGTATCAGCTGTGATTCGTAGAGTTTCCAGTTGATAAACACAACACAAATAAGCACATTGAGCAAAATCAAGCTTGTTGATGATCGGTGACATTTCTTGATTGTTCCCAAGAGAATCCAGTAGAGATTGTCGGATGCCAATGAGCTCACCCTGTCAAAGCAAAGGTAGAAGACGGAGAGTTCATATCGTTAGCCCAGAGATGGATCTGTCTCTTATGTGGCAACTACCGAAGCACTCTCTAACGGGAATTTGAAAAGCGTATCACATCCAAAAATTTATTACGTTGTTATGGAAAACCCTGCAAAATCCAAGAAAACAGTTCTTTAGCAATCCAAAGGAAATTACATAGAAAAACTCGTTCTCTTTCAGAACAAACACTTGATCGCAGTAAGAATCTGCATGGATCATCTTATAAAATTAAATTCATAAATGAAATGATCAAAGTTGGTCTGGCTTTTCCAAAAGAATGGATTTATGCCAGATACTCCTGTCCAGAACTATCACTTTGTAACTTTGAAGGGAAGTAAGTACGTAAGTTAACATTTGCCAATTGAAAAGAAAAGAGATCATAAAAATTACGGGAAAAGGAATCTAATTACAAATGTGCTCTATAGTAAAAACCCAAAAGGCAAAATTTAGTTTAAAAACACCCCAAGTTTAAGATGGCAGGGATGGAACTGAAGGTAAATGCAACCTTGTTTCCATAATGGTCCCCCAGAGGTGTCTATGAAAGAAGAGTTTTCACAAACGAACAGAAAGAACAATGTGTATTGCTCAAAATTTGACAATGATGCTGCATTTCTTATATTGTTGATGGAAACTTCTGCTACAGCTTTTAGAAATTTATAATAAATATATAAAAATATATCTAGGGGCTACTTTCACGACTTTGAATGTCATTACAGAATTATTCCTTGATCTTATGCTTGAAGCTGTTGACATTCTTAGAAGATTTTAGGTCAGACTGTCGACTGTTCCAAATTTTGGGTCCTGGATAAGACAGACCATTTTGCCCTGTGTTACTCTTTCGCAACGGTTGATTTAGTTTGTTTTTAGATCTTCAAGTGATTCGGCCCTGGCTAAATGATGAGACCATCTCCGACATATAGGAAGGGCATAAAACCTATGGTATGTGCGTAACTAAATTGCCCCATCACAGAACGATGGAAGCAACACCGTTGTTAATGCGAGGTAATATATCGAAAATGGCATTCGAACAAGCCTTTTTAGCTATCAAAGTTCTGGCAAATGATGCAAAAGTATCACCGTATTCACTGCACAGTGCGCCCAGACCTGGAAATGAATTTGACATCATCAGTTTCACTAACCGGAGCAATGTGGTCATTCTTCAGTGCCAAATTGTACTGTAGTTCAGATCTCAAATGGCCTACACCAAGAAGCACAGGAGCTTTACCAGCAATTTGACACGTGCCTTCATACCATTCACGTGGCCAGATACTCGAACCCTCAATGCCAAATCCAAACAACACAACATATAGCCAGAAATCTCTGAATAACTTTAGCTCTCTTGGCGTTGCGTTCACGATCATTGGCAAATTCTTCACGTGAGCAGCAATGATTGGGATAAGAACGCCAAGATTTCCAGCACTGGATGAGGCCTTTATTGAAGACGAAAGGAGTAAAATAATTAGTAGTGTGAGTCCAATACATTTTAGAAATTGGTTAGGCTTTCATTTATGACACAAAATCATCAGGAGCTATATTAAAATCTGCGAATAATATTCCACGTTAATGAAATATTTGAACACCAAAGCTACACAATAGCAATATTTGAACACCGAGGTTACCAGCACTGGATCAGGCCTTTATTGAAGATGAATCAAGGAAAAAATCGTTATGTGAGTCCATTACATTTTAGAAATTGGATAGGCTTTCATTTATAGCACAAAAACATACGAAAGAAACAGGAAGAAACTGCAAATAAAAAACCAAGGAACAAGAAAGTGTTGGCTGACATTTCGGTTGAAAAGAAAGATTTCAAATATAAAGCTGTTGCTTTTTACAATCGATCTGCTCCAAATGATTCAAATTTCAAAGTCTGATTCCAAAGTGTATTTTTCAACCGAACGAGTCTAATAGAACCGAACGAGTCTTTAGAAAATTTGATCGACGTTTTCTTGACTGCTTCAGTGTTATTGAAATCGAGGATTTTAAGAAACTCCCTTACCGCTCCACAAAGAAACGACTGAACAAATATACAAAAATACTAGCCTTTATTCGCGGATCTTAACTAAATTTTGACTCCTAAATCTTTAAATTCGGTCTAGCATATGATTTACGTGGCCTGTCAAAAGAGCATGATTTATTTTGGCGCACCCGGTAGAGCAGCATAATTGTATTTTAACCGCAAAATTAATGAAAAGCAGGATGGAAGAGTAAAATAAAATAAACCTGCCTTTCGATGTGCCTTTTCACTTAACTGCCTAACTTGCAATCCCATCTGAACAAACATCTCTAACAAATGGAGTAGAAAATCTCGTTTATCACTCGTTTGTGTGATATCAGTTGCAATTCTTTCAAGAGCTTTCATGACTGCAAGTGAGCAATGCCTGCAACAAATCAATAGGCATATATATGTTGTATAAGGGCAGCAGTACACTTTCTAATCCTTTGAAAATGAATCAATAGCATGGAAAATAGACTCAATTTCAAAATCTACCATGCAAAATTTAGCAAAAAACTTTCAAGTAAAAGTTATTTTGAAACCAACTTGAAGAACGCTCTGTAAAAATCATCAACCCTATGAGATCACTGGTAATAGGAAAAAATTATCAAAGGTAACAAGTACCTCTCTTTTCACTGAAGCAGTTGCCAAATTTGCTAATTTTGGCCAACCATGATAATGTTTGCGATATACACAGTTCCGGTTTCCTCTCAAAACAGATAAGAATCAAGGTTCGCAGGTTTCTCCAGCCCATCACAGCTCCCCTTGGCTTCCTTGCTTTGCTCTACAGTCCATCAGCTGGTATTCCTTAACACTTGGCCTCAAAATGTTCACTCATGACTCCTTTTTGCGGCTGTGGATTTCAAACTGAACTTGGGTCTTCGTGTTGAAGACACTAAATGAACGTATCTGGCTCATTGCTGTTCTTCGTATGGTCGAGGAAGGTCAACTGTCCATTAAACAATGGAAACAAATTCGCAGCGAGTGAAAACCATTGTTCAAGGAGGGACTCTGCACATGAAAGGAGAGTCAATTTTCCTCGAATTTTCATTCACAAATTTTCATTTTATGTCGTCAACACGAAGATCCAAGTTCAATTTGAAATCCACCGTCGCAAAGAGGAGTGACAAGCGAACATTTTGAAGCCAAGTGTAAAAAAGGAATACTAGCCGATGGACTGCAGAGCAAGACAAATAAGCCGAGGGAAGCTGTGGTGGCCTGCAGAAACCTGCGAACCTACTTGTTTTGAGAGTAAACCGGAACTGTTTGCATCACAAACATCGTTGTGATACAATTGGCAAATTTGACAAATGATAAAGTAAAAGACGGTTAGTTGTTACTTTTACTAATCTTCCCCATTACCTGTGATGAGATCAGTTTCTAATGTTCGCAGCATCTTAAATAAGTCAATTCTATCACTTCTCTCTTCCACCGTTTTCTGTTTTGAGTCACGAACTGGTACCTGGATGCTCCTATGTCGCATGCAGAATCGCAGCATGGGAACCAAAGTTAGTTGATGCAGCATTTCAAAGTAAGATCTTTGAATCTGTCATGTATATTAGATCACACCAATGGCAATGGGTTTGAAAGAGATATACGAGAAATAAGAAGACGTTAGATCTGTTTAATCTGATGAACGTCTATGGACCATTAAAACTTCGTACATAACTTAAAAGGCATAAGCCATGGTTGGTTCATGCAGAACAGTAATCCCTACCGGCTGACCCAAACAAGTGACCCGATGCAATCTCTTATAGAAAAATTAATAAGCGGCTGATCAAAATGCTTCAAACGTTGTTATGTCGCTAAAAGACTACCCTACATTATGATTATTATCTGTTATTTTTTTCGGCACAGTAAATCCCCAAAATTAAGGATTTCGAGGCAAAGGGCATGTTGGAAATCCTCAAAAAGTCGTCAAAAACAGGGGATCGATTCACAGCGATTTCAGATCTTCAAAACAATGAGTGTGTTTCAACTCAAACTGGGAATAGGCAACTAAATTAAAAGTTTTCAGAGCAAGTCTATAGAGCAAGTTTTCAGAGCAACCCTAGACACCTAAAATATTCTTGTCTAAAGGGGCACGGATACTCCTGCTTTTCTGAAAGCAATTCTTGAAGATTTCGATTTGTGTAGAAAGTTGAATTCCTTTGAAATTCCATGAGTTTACAAGGAACGTTTACTCAAAATTCTTAGGAGCCTGGTTTCAAACTTTCTCTGAAAACTTCTGACTGAGTTGCCTATTCCCAGTCTGAAGTAAAACACGCTCATCATTGTTTGGAAGATCTGAAATGGCAGTAAAGCGATGCTCTGTTTTTGAAAGTTTTTGAGGACTTCAGGCTTGCCCTTTTCTTGAAAATCCTTAATTCGCGAAATTTACCGTGCTGCAAAAAATTGCAAAAAATTCTGATAGTGTAGGATGATGATAATCTTGTGTAGGATGATGACAGTACAATGTTAGTGGCATTTCCATCGGCTTCTTATTTAATTTTCTATAATCGCTTCCGTCGGGTCACTTTTTTGGGTCACCCGGTATTGTTTATTACAAAGCACTGAGTCGAGGCTAAATTTTCATTGCAATAGAATTCATGAAGCAGAAATAACAAGGCACGAATCAATGGATTCCACTCTAGATTTGTTCGTTGTATTAACTAAACATTATTGTAACAAATGTCCTTTAAGCCGCACGATTAAGTCCAAGAAAAAGGGAAAAAGATTCATCCTTAAAATCCGGTGATCCTTTCAAATTCTATGAATGAAATGAAGCGGAAAAGAAAAGAAAGAGGCTGTACCTGTAAGAATGAGGCAGCTGATCTGCATTGCCACTTGAATATGACTTTGTACCTGATTCGACTGTAACCTTTACCAGAATATTCATAATTGGCTGAAAACAACTCTCCTGTGGGGTTTAAGGAACATCACATTAACATCTAAACCAAAAAATCTCGAACAAAGTACTTACGTATCATATTACTATTATTATTATTATTATCATCAAATTATTTACAGTTGGTATAATACATAATGGTAAACTAATTCAAACCAACTATTTACAATAAATACTACAAAAATTAAAAAGTGAACATCTGGGATCCTCATTGTCACCTCCCCTTAAATCTAACTGCAGATCTTGCATGTACAGTTTTGCCCACTCCATCCTTTGATCATTCTTTTAAATATCGATGTTGAGGCTGCGTTTTTTATAGTATCTGGTAGAGCGTTCAAGAGGAGAGCGCCTTTGAAAATGAGTGAATTGACTCCAATTTTGTTCGCACATCTTTTTAGACCAGGCGGGGGGGGGGGGGGGGTATCGTCCCCCGAGAGCGAAATTTACGAGACCACCTGAGTTTGGTCAATTTTGAGGCGCTGATTCCGAATATCGATGTTATACGGGCAATATCTGGGAACTTCAGCCTCGTTTTGGTGATTGAAACATCATTTTTCATTGTTTTGGCAACAGAGGTTACAGACTCGGCTCAGTTTTCTGTAATCTATAAAGCTAGAATCCTACGGGAAAAATGAAGCTGGAATATGTTTAAAACACATCAAAGAAGCTCGTTTGTAATGATTTAGGCTTGATTTCGACGCAACGACCTCGTTTTCATGCAAAAACCGCGTTCTGGTAATACATATCTCTGCGGCTACTAAACTGATTAAACAAAATCATCGTCAATATATTCTGCAAAGTCCTCATCAACTTTGTCATCCTCCTCTGTCATAGCTACAGCTTCGTTATCTTCATCGAAATCAATAAGTAGCTCAGTTATGTCTTCGGGATAGCAAAGATCACTCCATACGACGCGTCCATTTTCGTCCCAACCATGATTGACATAATCATTAAGTTCAAGCATCAGGCAACTTGCTCTACGATAAATAGCGGCGACATAGTTTGCCCGCATCAGGCGCAGCTGTAAGTTAGCCTTGCAGGGTGGCAGTAGGCTAAGATCAAGGATTTTCCCTTCCTTTTCAAACTTCTCAACAAACTTCTTGTATCTGAGAGAACTGATCCAATTCTCTGGTTTCCGTACAGAGTACATGTGAATTGCTCAATCAGCTCAGTTAGTTGATCAGAAGGGTAAGCCATACTACCTAATTCACCAAACATCTCTATGAACTCAGCTCGCTTAAGCATAGCTTTCCAAACGACAGTTTTTCCCTTTATGAAAAAACTTGAGACATAATCATTGCCAGAGAATGTGTGCATTCCGATCAGTGCTTTCTTTTGCTCATCTGGCAGTGTGGAGGATGTAATGTCAATTACCTTTCTATCCTTGCCGGATCCATTGTCGATTAGGACTTGAAAACCCGCAAAGTCATGTGCCAAGAAAAGAACGAGAATATCTATGTCACCTGATGGCGACCTTACCATGACGGCGTCACCGGGAGTGACATCAGCGGCTAATACTAAAGCTATCAATCTAGTGTCTGCTTCCTCGTGATCACTTGCGAGCTCGTTCGATAGTGAAATCTCATTGACTGTAATCTTCTTGCATTCTGACTTATTCGAAAAGAAAATGACTCTCTCTCTCCAAGATCTCCGAGATTTTTTTTGTCTTAGATTATTGTAAATAGGGTTGAATATTTTAGTTATTATTAGGTTTTGTATTTGCATGGCTCCCTGTAAAACAGTGCATCTGAGTGGATTACCATGGATAAAAAAGTTAAAATGCAAAATGAAAATGAAATGAAATGATCTTCCCTCCCCTCTTCGATTGCTTGCTCTATCAAATTGAAGAGTGATTCTTTGTTTTCTCCATTCTTCAGAAATTTGTCAAAGTCATAGGGAACTGTCATGTCTGGACTGGCCAGAACGTACCTTTCGCTCTCTCCTCTTGCCTGGCGTTCTCCCCCTTTGATGCTCTTCCTGCTATAAGTGTCGCACACAATGTAAATGGTCGTATACTGTCTAGGAACCGATGCAACAATCTTTGCCGCCATTTCTCTGATCGTACCAAAGGCTCCAACCAAGCTCCGTATTGCAGCAGCAAGATCTAAGAAGTATGTCTTCAGGTTCTCCTTTCTTGGAAAGTCTTCTTTACACAAAGTCTTCAGATCGTTCATGGAGGCATCACAAAGCTTGCTCTTCGACGTTTTCCGTATTGCACCATCGGCTGTGCTTAGAGGTATTGAGACCGGTGCTAGTGGGAAGGTCAAAGCTCTTTCAAGGTTGATTCCCGATTCGTGTTTACTGGAATATGCCACAAGGAGTCCTAAGATGTCCCTCTGAAAAGCGAGATCTTTGCACTTTCCTTTGCTTTTCACGGTTTTCTTAACAGCCGAATCTTTGAATGTTTTGAGAGGCACTCGTTTTATCGGGCTAAAAAACTCTTCGTCGTGGTCTTCCTGCATGATCCGGTCTTCAAAGTTTTGCAAGCATTCCATACCCGTCTTTTCAACGTTGAGCAGACTTTCACTGACATTATCAGGCACTGGGTAACCAGAAACCAAATTGTAAAGCTTCTCCTTGTCAAGATCAGGGTTGAACGGATTGATAAATTGCGTCTTTAAAGCCTTCAAGATGCTTTCAACCATTCTGTTTGACTTTAAGATCTCACTTGGTCTCAGAAATTTTCTTGGATTGGATGATGTTGTGGTGAGGCCTGCAATCTCTGTCAAAGACTCTGCAAACCTTGCTTGGTATGGCCTGTTCAACACCCATTTCGTAACTGTGTTTTCTTTCGCTGCAAACTGGGTCACTCCACCTGAAACACGAAAGTAAGATAAGACATTTAGTTCAAGCTTTCACGATATTTCTTTTTTGATTAACGGAGGGAAAAGTGCTCATTAGTTCTTCAACACATGTTCAAAGCCGGCAGTGGTATTGGTTTACCTCTAAACAAATTGATCATCATCATTCTCACAGACTTTCTCAATTCAAAGTGACGGTTTGATTAAAAGCTTCTCAACAGATCTTTTGATGGCCATAATCACACAGACTTGTTGGTTCAAGGAGGCACGGAAAAAGTTTATAGATGGTTAAGACACAGACTACAATAAAGTACCTGCAGTTTTTGCAGTCCTCATGTAGCTTTGCTCGCCAGCTAAATCAACTGCTTGTCCAATTGCAAGTGTATTGGGCCTTACAGACAGGCCAACTTCTGCGATTTCTTCCCTTGCTCCTGGATGTGTGCTTTCAAGGCATTCCAATGACTTCACGTAGTAAGTACCATAGCGAGAATAGTGGACTCTGTTAGTTGAGAAGCAGAGCGGTAAGCTTCTTTTCCAAATGAGTAGCCTGAGATCGTAATCATTGTTGTTCACAGCAAAGTGCAGCTTCTGCTGTCGATCAATAAGCTTCATGTATAAAGCCCAGAACTGTGGTGTCTTCCCAAGGTCTCCATTCAAACATTTTTGCCGTTGCGTCTCGTAAGACACTACGTGTTTCGTGACGTTCTCATCATCAAGTATTTCCTGAACATTGCTTGTGCCAGGAGGGCATTGTGCAAAGTCGGCGACGTTTTCTGGAATACTTGGCAAAAAGCGTTCTTGAAACAGCCGCTCTAAAGCCTGTGAAAATGCTTCATGAGCAAGCCAACATCGATTATAGTGTTTACCACTGATAACCCCAGTAATACTGCCAGAGCTGCAGAGCCCAGCTTGAAATAGCACCTCTTCAAACCCGCTACCAGAGACTAAGAGACCAATTACGCCAAAGAAAGCCATCATGGCGTGAAAATCGCCCAAATGGATAATAATATCAGACCACACACTGGATTTTTCCATATTACATGATTTGCTTTGATTGTGGCACCAACGTCCAGTGCGATATGAGTGTATGACATGTTTGACTGTCGTGGTAACTCCCTGGATACTTGGAATAACTTCACTATGGTGCTGTACCCTGTTATCGGCGTTGAAATTGGTGGAAGGTATGTCTCGGATGTTTTCTTGCTGTTTGCTTGCTGAAAGAGTCCTACGACCCAGCCAACGAATCTGGGATGAATTTGATCAGATGAACACAAAAGCCTCACAGATTTCCACAGCGCCAGAAGCTTCTCACAAAATTCCTCAGGTTCTGAGCTTGGCTGCCTGGAACTCTCTGCAGCAAAAGGAAGGGGGCTCCTTCTTTGGTTGTATAGTTGCGTGCGGATCTTCTTGATCGGCCAAAAGCTGAATTGAGCGTCTGTTTGACTTAGGAATGGTTGTTTCTTCTTGTCTCATCACAGCATCCGCACACTCCTCCTGGAAAGCTATTCCTGGTGTAGTATGGATAGATCCAGCACCCGAAGAAGTTTCTACATTTCTGTCAAAGTTGTCCCACCAGAATATTGTGGGTACCTGGAAGATAAAGAACAGATATCATTAAGATTTTAGCTGAATGCAAATTCCTAACATGGGCAGCGCTTCCTAAATCTATTATATAACGCATAACTTTAATACTTGCATTGCAGAAAGATCATTTCTCAAACTGTGCTTTTTTCAGAGCATTTAGTTTCCCTTCTTCGCAGAGACACAAAAGTGAGCAAATGATTGAAGTTCATTTTCATTTCAACAACATCACGTCAACCAAAGAATATCATGCACATGTCTGCAACGTTTCAGTAATTTGGCTGTACGATCTTGATACATACTTCAAGAATATCAGCTGCTTGCAAAGAGTATTTATTATTTCTCACATTACTTTATTCCCTCAGTAAAAAAATATTGATTCTCACCTTGCTACCAGTTGTTGATGGTTGCAGAGGAAGACCAAGGTTTAATGACCTGAAATGTTCTGCAAGCTCAGCTTGAGCTGTTTCTATCAGATTTACTTGATCATACGTGATGGAGTGTCCCAACCTTGCGAGGATAGTCAATGGAAGCTTCTGCCCTGTTAAACTATGAAGGCCTAGGCCAACAGAAGCATGTTTGGCAGTGAGGAACTGTCCTTTCGAAACAGCTGCAACGACATCTTGGCCAAATGACTCTGCCAATCTACTGACTGTATCCGAAACTTTATGATGTGCCTCTGTTGTAGATAGCAAGTTGATAAAAAATAACTTCAAGATTTCTGGCATTTGTCTTTCTCTGTTATTCAAACATTCGACGGTCGGCGGCCACGGCAGCTCTGGTACTTCTTTGAGGAAGCTGATCACTGAATCTCGCAAAATCAGGCCTGCTCTTTTGACAGTATTTTCCTTTGAAAACTGGAGTGAATTTGACAGAGTCTGAGTCCGAAGGCATTCACTGCTAATCGCCAATTTTGGGGAACGGTACTCTCGAGAAAGGAAGATAAGCTGGTCTCCAAATGATTTGAGCAATCTTTCTTGCAACTTATGCCTGCTTTGACGTGACCCGACACCAACTCCATACGCAGTCTGCAAGGTCTACATAGACATGCACTGATGCTCACCTAAGATGTTTTCTTTCACGATGGTTGATACAAGATCATAGTCACCGCGCGCATTTGCTTCATCGCCACTTTCTTCTTCATCAGCAATCTCTCGAACGATTCTCGTGTACTCTCGGTAGCATTTCTCGTGTTTCATGAACTCTTTAGCAATCAAGTCTGTGTCTGTTACTGCAACTAGCATTTCAGAGTCACCTCTACAATTGGCATCTTCCTTCAATCGTAGTGCTGCCGTCTCTGTTATGATCTTTGTAAGAGGTTGGCTCTTATGCTTCACTTTCAGGGTCTTCTTCTTGCATATCATGCATATTTCAGGAAACAGTCCTCTTGGATTTGATGACTTTGATTTGGAGAAGGATCCTCTTGTTGCCTTACTAAATTTGTTCTTGCTGCCATCTATCTCGTCTTCTTTACTTAGTTTCCTTTTTAGCAATGCTTTGGCGTATGTAAACTTCTGGTAACACTCCCGGTGGTAGAAATAGTCTTCGTTGTCGCAGTTTTCAGGAATTTTATTGCACTGAACATTGTGCCAATTTTCTCCACCCAAGCTTTCTCGGGTTTTCTTGCATTGAATTAGAGTGTCCAAGCTTTTTTGACTTAGTTTTACCAAGCGATCAGAGAACACAATTGAGTCGTAGTAAATTAGGCAGGTTTTTACATCCATTTCGATCACTCCATCGCTGGTTCGTATGAACAGGTCGTCGCGTATTTATGTTAACGTTATCTTACATGCTTGAAGCCTAATTCACATCAATTATAACAAAGATTTCCTAATAACAAGTTTCAGTAAGTACAAGTTTTCGAACCATACGTCAGATCTGTATTTGAACAAGTAATGGTGAAAACATTTCAAAGTTAACACAATGAATATCTTTTGCAAAGTCAACTCGTTAAGGTGTCAAACTACTTCCTTCCCATTCATGATATTGATACTTGAAAAGGTAACTATTCCCCGCAGAAGAGTCATGCTTTCAAAGTGTTGACATTCATTTGGATTTATGAGCTTTGTCCTTTCCTGTTTCATGCAGCCATCAAGAGACTATTATTGACGATGATTTTCTTTAATCAGTTCAGCAGCCGCAGATATATGTATTACCAGTACGCGTTTTTTGCATGAAAACGAGGTCGTTGTGTCGAAATCAAGCCTAAATCATTACAAACGAGCTTCTTTGATGTGTTTTAAACATATTCCAGCTTCATTTTTCCCGTAGGACTCTAGCTTACAGATTACAGAAACTGAGCCGAGTCTGTAACCTCTGTTGCCAAAGCGATGAAAAACGATGTTTCAATCACCAAAACGAGGCTGAAGTTCCCGGATATTGCCCGTATAACATCGATATTCGGAATCAGCGCCCCAAAATTGACCAAACTCAGGTGGTCTCGTAAATTTCGCTCTCGGGGGACGATACACCGCACCGCCTGGTCTATTTCGGTAATTGCATTAGGCTCTTATTTCGTAATTCATACGTTAAGTGTTTCCTTTCAAAGAATGTCCCCATAAATGACGGATTTTCTTCTGAAAGGCACTTAAAGATTTGTAGCATCAATTTTTGCAGATTCTTTGTGTGCACCTTTGTTCATCTGTTCTTCTGAGAAGTACTTCAAATTGCATATTAAAGTCGTTGTGCAAAATTCTTAAAGCTCATACTACTCAAAAGGCAACAAACATTTTTTAAAAAACTGTAAAATATGTCATATCGATGAAAGTCTTACAAAGTTAATTGGTAAGTACAAATTAAGATTTCATTTCATTTCATTTTCATTTTAAATTCTAAAAACAAGTAGATCACCAATAGCAAGTCGCACTACTTTTTCCAAATCTTGAACTAATCTCGAGCTCTTCATTTTCATTTCATTTTCATTTTATAATATTTATACAGGTTAATTAGCTTCATAAATAAATATGTTTTTCAATCTGACCTGTTTAAAAGATTAAAATAATTAAAGCAAATCAACGGGGTAAAAAGCAAACTTCGCTAAGGGGACTGGGAATCTAAATATAACCTATTGTATTTGATGTTTTTGATCTACGAAAACAATAAGAAGATTAATGGCGCCTGCCGTTCTTTTGTGCTATGTTTAAATTATGTCGCTATATCTCCGTTCATTTACATTAACGAGACAAAAAAAATTACAAACCTAACCTAATTTAGAACATCATACAAAACTAAGGCTATAAAAGAGAACGTAAAAATGAAATAAAAATTGTCCCCGACTATAGCTGTTCTTTGAAAGTTTTCAGGGAGGGGGCCAATTTATTAGCTCTTTCCAGGCTTTTCTTCATCCTCATTAAGCACCATGTAAGCAACTCTACCAAAAGCTTGAGTGTTTAAAGTTTCAAATGGAACCAGAATTTACGACCTAGGGAATGCATAAGCGATCATCGATGATACTGTTTAACTGCAGAGTTTACAAGGTTTTCAAAGGCATTGAAAATAGCTCTGACAACTCACACTAACTTACAAATATAATATGGACTGCCCTTTCAAATAGCTATTGATGCAAAATATCATATTAGATAGTGGGAAAATATGAAATTTTTCTGGTTAATTCAGGGAATACTTCCACTGCTCAACAAAATGTGCAGCTAGCTTGTGTTGATTCACCCAGTTCCTTTCCATTCAGTCTGCTAAAGAACGTTATGCATGTAAGAATGCAAAGCTTGCTTTTGAGACATATTGAATAATACAACTCACATGGCCTGTCAGAAGAAGCGATGCGAACTGATCAATGATTTTTGAATCGAGCTGCGAAGGAGGACGACAGAACTTTTGCTGTAGAATTGATAGCACGGATTCAAGGACACCTTCAACATCTTTCATTTCAATTGCAATGTAACCAAGAGCTGTAATGCAATTGATCTGTCGCAGGTTAGGCATAGAATCTTCTTTCTTCGTGGAGTACAATCGATTTGAAACCGAAGCTATAAAAGCCTGTACGCAGTTAGCATCCACTTCAAGACCAGCTCTTAAGGCTCTGAAAGTAAAATTCAAAAACCTTTAATAAGCAGTAGAAATCGTTTCCATACAAGTTGGAAAAGAACTTTTGAATAACTGATTAAAATTTGAAGATTTCTTATCCAAATCAGAACAATTTTGCACAGTCTGAAAAGTATAGAAAGACACTTGAAAAACCCAAGAAAGAGCTTGCACAAGTAATACCACTCAAGGCGTTTTGCTGGAGAATAAATCACGATAGCAGAGCCTGATCCAATGACCACTTTATGCGAAACGAATTTGACTTTTTAAGCAACATTCTCGAGTCTTTTGCTGAGATTTCAAGTAATTCAGGAAAATATCAGCCAATGTTTCTTGTAGATCAGTTTCTTATTGATGGGCTCCTTCTGCAGCAGAACGTCTTCAAACACTATGCTCGAGAAGCTAGCTTTTCTCTCAATACTTTTAGAATAAATAACCTGTTACAAAAATGATCTTCTACACAATACTGGATAGAAGAAAACAATGCCCGTCTTAGAAACTACTGCTCCCTGGATAACGATAGTATTGGCAAACATTCTCTTATACAGCAGACATGATCAATTTGATCTACAATTCCACCTGTGATAAATCGCCAACTCCTCTGTCTGAAATTACCTCGGTCTCCTGGAAAAGTCAAAGTCCCCCTCAAAAACCTTAATGACGCGATGCATAGGCAACAACTCACAGAAGCAATTTTCATTAATGAATTCAACCAACGCTGAATGCAAAGGGAAAATGGGAAACTTGAATAGATTAATAAGAGGGAGAGAACGATGCAAATGATTCGAAACAATCAGTTTTTCAAGCTTGGAACCTACGAACAGTGTAAGAACGCCAAATTCACAAGATTCATCTGGGGAGATTCAGTAATTCGAACATTCTCATTAAAGACGCCAGTAGGGGGGGCGGTGAAACTTTTAAGACAAAACATGCTAAGTTTAAGTATGCTTTAAGAAAGTCAACCTCGTACGCAGTGACAATGAAGGCTTTTCGTAACCTCAAACGCCTACATTGACCCTGAAGCCTGTTAGGCTATTCTGCAATTGGATGGCCCTCGTGAAGATCTAGCCTCGAACAATAACAGATACTTCTGGGAACGAGGTTGGCTATGCTTCTAGGAATGAAACTTTACCCTCCTAACAAAGATACACATGTTCCAATCATTGCTGTAAGGCAGAAATCTTCGAGAAATTATATCGTGATTCCAAGCCGTTTTTGAAGGTTTCTCAAAAGAGGTGTTCTCCAGAAAATTCCTAAGAGTTTTTGAATGGAGAAGCCGATTTCTGTGAAATATCCAATTTGAGACGTCTGCTGTCAATCAAACATCTGCCAAAATTCTGGGTCAAGACATTTGCAGTTGGTGTCATTAAAACTTAAGAACTTGCTCTGTCTTAGGATTAAAAATAACACATACCTCACTGCGCTTTTCAGTGCATAATCAAGAAGTTTTTCGTGGTACTGAACTGGCTCTGTTGATTTTTCATCCGAATTCTGCTTTTTGGCATCTTCACCAAAAAAATGAATTTTAACATGAGTGGAATCAGCCATTCTCACGAGGTTTCCATGTGACAAAATTTGCAGAATAGGAGATGGCTTCAAGAGAAATGTGCGAACCGTTTCCAACACATAACTACATGAAGAATGAAAAATTATTAAGATAGTCCTGGTGAGTTCTTTATCTTCAATGAATATATAGAAAGGGAAAGGTCTCTTTGATAACATAAACTGTTGCAATTTCAAACTGGAAGGAGAAATGTTCCCAAGTACAAAAGGTCACTCCCTTAGCATAATATCTATGCAACTTCTATTTCATAAGATGATGGTAAGGGGGTGGAGAGCCGTAGGTTCTTGACAGGTGAAACAAGGTCGGATTTTGTAACACAGCAGTATCAGTTGGTGAGCATCTACATTAAAAGTGATCAGCGATTGTGGAGAAAATAAATCATCTCTACCAGTAATTCAAGACAAGGCCACAATCATTTCCTAAAACCAGTAGAGCAAACTATCGCCTTGTGCATTTGAAAAGTGTTTTTAAGAGAGGTCTTTAGATGTTAAGAAAAAGAAGGAGAAATCTAACGATCTGCCAGGTAGAGCTTTAATATTGGATTCAGAAGCTGAGTAGTAATTTTTTCAACTTAAGCTCTCATAAACAAAAGATGCAATGCCTTCCGTTAGGTTTCTGGGTCAAATATACAAGCTCCACAAGCAGATCTTTGGATTTATCCTTATCCTTTCTTTATAAACTCACGATTTCTCTTAAAAGCTGCATTTCGAGTGCCAAAGGCGATAGTTTGCCCTACTGGCTTCAGCCAAACTGTTGTGGTTATGTTTGTTTTGAACTTTTAGTTGAGGAAATTTCCTTCTTTTACAACCACTTTTCGATTTGAACTGCAATTTCAATCAAACGCAACTTATGCCATTGTGTTACAAAGTCTGTCCTGTTAAGCGAATGAGAATACACAAAAAAGCCAAAACAATCAAGAAGATTTATATTTCTGGCATAACTTGTCACAAGTCGGCATCCTTTTATTTCTAACTGCTAACTTCTCCTCTCTGTACTGTGACGCCAACAAAACTCCAGTTAAAATCATGTTTCACAAAATTTTGCATTAATTTTCCCCACCTGTAATCAATTTAAAACTTCACCAAAAGAAGACTTATGCACTAGAAATTGACTGTTCTATCTTTGTAAGCCTACACCTAATGTTCACAAAATGTTCTTGTTGCGTGTAGTACAGTTGTACAAGATAAGGAAATAAAAAGTGAAATGTAAGCACATTGATGCGAAATTGAAATACATGCACCAAATGTGTAAATTTGATGTATACCCCTGATGCCGATGCGCTTGGTATATCGGCACTGAAATTAACGATAAAATCTTTACTACCAAAACAGTGGGAAGAGAAGACGTCTATACCTGGAAGACAATGGGAACTGTTCTGCGAGAGTACCTATGCTATCAAGGCAGCATTTAACCAGCGGAATGAGATGAAGAACATAGCTGGATTCGTCTTTGGCGGAAGACAGATGTTCCTTAACAAGTTTACATGTTTCATCGGCACCTTGAGCAAGAAGAAAAATGTTAATCTAAAGTAATAATCAGGTACTCAAATCTGAGACGACGAATAAAACAGGGACGGATGCTTAGGGCATCTATCTATACAAGGCTACTTTAGTAAGTTTAAAGCAAACAGTCCTTTAGGACTGACGGGGCAACCGTGCTTAAAAAAGTGAACATGAAAATGAAACAGGAGAATTTCGTGAAAGAAAATGCAACAGAGAAGTTACAACAATTCTTTTCAAAGAATCTAAGCTTCCATGATGGACGAATCTTTGCATTACCACTGAGTTGGAATCAGTACGTTTGAAGTACAAATGATTGTCCATGCCTTGGTCAAGAATTTTCCATGAACGGTCTGCACTGTCATATTATGTAATGGCCCCTGGCCTAGCAAACACCTACGGTCTACGGTAACACAACATATTAGCCTGAAGACACGCCTCCACTTTGGGCCTACTTCTTTGCAACCCCGCCTCGTGCAGCTAACAACTACAACCACAACTATTACGTCAATCATAAATCCATGACATCCCCCTCCTTGAGAATAGTGTTCTGGGAGTGTCTTAAATAACTCAATATTCTAAACTAATGTTTAAGAGTTTCAGTTTTAAACATGTTACCAGTGCTGACGTTGAGAGGTGTCTCAAGGGTGTTAAACGTTCGAAATCGACAGGCCTTGATGATCTCCCACCTGGTTTATTAAAGGACTCTGCAGCAATCATTTCGTTGCCTCTAACCCATATCATAAATCTCTCATTTTCCACTGGCGTTTTCCCTACTCAATGGAAAAATGCAAGAATTGTACCAGTGCACAAATCGGGATCAAAATCAAGCCTTGACAACTATAGGCCAATATCAATATTGCCAGTTCTGTCTAAAACTATCGAAAAACTGGTTCATCAGCAGCTCATGAAATTCCTTGATGAAAACAGGTTGTTGTCTGACTTTCAATTTGGCTTCAGACCGAAAATGTCTACGGAGCTGGCAGCAACACTTTTTCTCGATAATATCCGCAAAAATGTTGATCAAGGATACATGGTTGGTGCTACTTTCATTGACCTCAGCAAGGCTTTCGATACGATAAGCCATCCAAAGCTAATAGCGAAGCTTCGTAGCTATGGTCTAAATGGAATTGAGCTTGAGTGGTTTACAAATTATCTGTTCAATCGTAACGCTCAAGTATCGTTCAATGGTTCTCTCTCCAATCCACAAAAGATGATAAGTGGGGTGCCGCAGGGATCAATCCTAGGCCCTCTCCTATTTATTCTCTTTTTCAACGACATCGCTTCCTCCACCAAAGGTGCCAGCATAATAAAATATGCAGACGACACCGTTATCTACGTAGCTGGTAAAGAGATCAAAGAAATAAATGCAAAATTATCGAATGCAATGTCGGAACTTTCTGCCTGGTTCAATGAAAATGAATTGATCCTCAACCTGAAAAAAGGAAAAACTGAAGCCCTGTTATTTGGAACAGCACAGAGAATACGGAAATGTACGGAGCCTTTACGCATATTACACGAAAATGGTCAAATCAACATCACTTCAACATATAAGTATCTTGGTGTGCAGCTAGACTCTTCACTGAATCTTAACGGTGATTTTGATGCTAAATACAAGAAGGCCTCAGGTCGTTTACGACTCTTAGCAAAGATCAGAAATCATCTGGATATAGAGTCAGCAAAAGCCATCTACCGCTCAATGGTATTACCAGTGCTCACCTATTGCGGCATATTGAATCTGAAATTGACTGGGACACAAGAAAATAAGCTAAACTCGTTGCACAATCGCGCAATGCAAATAATCACAAAAAAGCGAACATGTAAAGTTATATCACCAGTAAATGCCATCAAAAGGAGGGCCTGCGTGTTAGTACACAATGTCCTACAGAACAATGTCTGTCATGCTTTAAGTCAATATTTTACATATCAAGAACACTGCAAGAACACAAGGAACAATAGATATAGTGTATGCCTTCCACGGATAAGAACTGAATACGCGAGGAAAGGCTTCTTCTACATGGGTGCAAAGACTTTTAATGAACTACCACTTACTGCAAGGATGTCTGACAATGTACTTGCTTTTAGGGAGATTATGGACAACATATATGTATAAGATTTTATCATGTTGATAATATAAAACTGTTTTTATTTCTTAGACCTGAAATTGTAATATATTTATGTTTTCTTTTTATGTACCTTTCTTTGTACAGGACAAACAATGATAACAGCAATTTTTGCAATTGTTGAAGTTTTTATCCTGTTAAAAAATTCGTTCGTTATATTATATTATTTGTCCATAGCGTATTGGTTTCTTAACCAAACGTCCACTTCTTGTCCTATATTCAGGAACTGGTATTCTTGATGGAGAAATTCTGACTTGAACCTTTTCACTCTGACACTCTGGTTTCTCTGAATCTAACATTTCAAAATTTAAATGTTCCTTTATAACAACTGGATCCTCATTTGTTTTGACAATGTCCCGCCTGTTTCTTTTGTAGGTAGTTCCTTGTTCTGTAGTTACATGATAAGATCTTGGATGTTTGTCTTTCTCTACTACCTTAGCTGGAATCCATTCTTTTTCTCTCCTTAACCTGACTGTATCTCCAACATCAAGTTCTTTCAAAGGTTTTGCATTTTTATCATGGTAGAATTTCTGTTTCTGTTGTCTCACTATCAGTTTATTTCTTGTGTCTTTACTTTGCAATCTTGGCTTTAGCAATGACTTTTTGCAAGGTAATTTTGTCCTTAATTTCCTTTGAAATAATAATTCAGCAGGTGACCCTATGTCATTATCTATTGGCGCATTTCTGTATTCCAATAAAGCTAGATAAGGATCTCTTTTGCTGTCAACTGCTTTTCTGAGCACACTCTTTACTGTTTGTACAGCTCTTTCAACTTGTCCATTACTTGAAGCAAATTTTGGACTACTTGTATCATGATCAAATTCCCATGTCTTTGAGAAATTCTCAAATTTCTTACTAATAAATTGTGGTCCATTGTCTGATATTAGTTCTTGTGGAATTCCATGTCTTGCCATGATAGATTTAAGGTGCTTTATAACTTCTGGACTTGTTGCATCCTGACTTAGATGTGCTAGCTCAACATACTTTGAATAATAATCTATCACTAAAAGATATTCTTCAGATCCTAAATGAAACAGATCAGCAGCTATTCTCTGCCATGGTAACTCTGGTACTTTGAAAGGCATAAGAGGCTCTTTCTGCTGTTTTCTCCTATATTTAAGGCATGTTGGACAGTTTTCTACCATACCCTTCACTTCTTGTGTCATTCCTGGCCAAAATAAACTTTGTCTTGCTCTATATAAACTTTTCTGCACACCTAAATGAACTTCATGTATAAGGGACAACATGCTTTGTTTAAGACTTTCAGGAACAATTATTTTCTCCCCTTTGAATAAAACTCCATCTATCTCATGGATTTCCTCTCTGTAATTCCAGAAATTCTTTATTTCATTAGGAACCTGCTCTCTTAATTCTGGCCATCCATTTCTAATTGTCTTGCTTAATTCTTGAAGTGCTCTGTCTGCAGCTGTAGCAGCTTTAAATGCATCAAATTTAGACTTACTGATTGGAACACTTGAAATTATAGAATGAACATGAAAGTCAATTTCATCATCTAATTCTTTATCCTCTGGATATCTTGTTGAAACATATGCTCTAGATAAAGCATCTGCAATTACTAATTCTTTTCCTGGTCTGTATTGGAGATCAATATCATACCTTTGAAGTCGTAACAGGAGACGCTGAATTCTTGTTGGAGCTTGAGACAGGGGTTTCTTTATAATTGATTGCAGTGGTTTATGGTCAGTCTCGATGATTGTATGTTTCCCATATATAAATTGGTTAAATCTTTCACAACCAAATACAACAGCATACATTTCTTTCTCTATTTGTGCCCATCTCTGTTGTGACTCTGTTAATGATCTGGATGCATATGCTATAGGATTATCATCTTGTAAGAGTACAGCACCCAGTCCTGATTTTGAAGCATCAACTGAAATTTTGCATGGCTTAGATGCATCATAAAACTTTAGAATTGGTGGGCTAGTAAGCACTGTTTTTATTTGCTTCAAAGTTTCTTCTTGGATATGTCCCCACTGCCATACAATATTCTCCTTAAGCAAATCTCTCAGTGGTTTTGTAATTGTTGCCATGTTAGGAATGTACTTTCCTAAATAATTAACCATGCCAAGCAAACGCATAACATCTTGCTTGTTTGCTGGGGTTTTAAAATCACAAATTGCTTTTATCTTTGAATCATCAGGCTTTAACCCATCAGCTGTGATCACATCTCCAATATATTTAACTTCTGTGATTCTAAATTTCATTTTCTTTTTGTTAAACTTTATCCTTCTCTCTCTTGCACGTTGTAAAACTTTTCGCAGTGTTTCATCATGTTCTTCTACTGTTTTGCCAGTGACTAATATGTCATCATAAATAATTTGTACTCCTTCAATATCCTCAAATGCTTCAATCAATTTCTTCTGAAAAACTTCAGCTGCAGATAAAATTCCAAATGGCATACGCAGGAATTTATAGCGCCCAAATGGTTTATTGAAAGTACACAAATCAGAACTTTTCTTATCAAGCTCTACTTGCCAGAATCCATCTTTGGCATCTAATGTGGAAAAATACTTTGCACCAGCTAAATTACTGGTTATTTCTTGTGCTGTAGGTACTTGATAATGTTCTCTCTTAATAGCAGTGTTAAGATCTCTTGGGTCAAGACATAGTCTTAAACTTCCATCTTTCTTTTCAATTATAACCAATGAATTTACCCAGTCTGTTGGACCTGTGACTTTTGAAATGACTCCTTTTTGTACAAGCTGTTCAAGAGTTTCTTGAAGTCTGCCTTTAAGTGCAAAAGGTACTCTTCTTGCAGGGTGAATTGTTGGTGGAACTGACTGATCAGTAACAATGTGGTGCTCTCCTATTCTCCATAAACCATCAAATACATCACTGAATTCTCTGAGTATTTTATTTTGATCATTTGATTTCATTTCCTTAGTATAACCCTGATCATTTCCAACTGTCATTACTCTTTGTACAAGGTTTAAAGATTCACATGTTGGTAATCCTAGTACCGGAGGCACATTCATATCTACTACATTGAAATTGATCACATAATATTTACTTTTGTATTCCGCAAGTAGCTCTACTTTCCCTTTAATTGGAATTTTCTCATTATTGTATGCAAATAATCTTGATCTTGATTTTACTATTATTTCTGATCTTCTGATTTCATCAAAGAGCTTTTGTGATATTACATTACATTGAGCCCCTGTATCTATCTTGAAACTGGTTATTTTCCCATTTATGGTTATGTTAGCATTCCATTGTGAAGCTTTGCCCTCATTATTAATTGCGCCAATAAACATTTCTTCACTTTCATCTGTAGAACTTTCATCAACATAATGAACTTTAGATCTATGACCTCTATTCCCCTTTGACTTTTTGGGTTGGTTACTTTTATCTTTGGGTTTGGATTTACAAACTGATTTGAAATGATTTGGCTTACCACAAGCATGACAATCTTTCCCAAAAGCTGGACACTGATTTTTTCTGTGTACAGTCCCACAGTTGTAACAAGTTTGCCTGGATTTATTTTGTTTCTGTACAAAATCAACCTTCTCTTCAAGCACTTTGCTAGATTCATTAAGATACTGAGCCTGGGTTTTTGAAACTTCAGATGCTCTGCAGATATCTATTGCTTTAGTAAGACTTAACTCAGGCTCACGAAGTAGTCGTTCTCTTAAATAATTTGACTGTATACCACAAACAATTCTGTCTCTGATTAAACTATCACAAAGATCACCAAATTCACATTGTTTGGATAAACCTTTCAGCTCAGTTATGTAAACATCAATAGATTTTGAACCCTGAACATGTGTGAAAAATTTATAACGTTCATACGTAACATTCTTTCTAGGACTGCAATAAGCTTCAAACTGCTCACAAACTGGTTTTATTTTCTTCTTGTCATCTTCTGCCGTGAACTGAAAAGTATTAAATACCTCAAGAGCTTCTTCACCGACCAGATGAAGCAATGAAGCGACTTGTATTTCTTCTGCTTTTTCATTCAAACCTGATGCAACACTGTAAATTTCAAAACGCTGTTTGAACTTCCTCCAGTTTTCACTGAGATTTCCTGTTAACTGCAAGCCAGTTGGCGGTTTTAACTGTGATGTAGCCATCGATTCATATGTAACCAAACTCTGTAAACTTTACACCTGACACCATGTCATATTATGTAATGGCCCCTGGCCTAGCAAACACCTACGGTCTACGGTAACACAACATATTAGCCTGAAGACACGCCTCCACTTTGGGCCTACTTCTTTGCAACCCCTCCTCGTGCAGCTAACAACTACAACCACAACTATTACGTCAATCATAAATCCATGACATGCACCATCTAAAATAACAGCATTGCTTACTGCTCATAAAAGTACAGATAAATATTTGGATCAAATTGGCCTCCATTACTAGCAACACCAGATAAAAATGAACTAACAATGTGCGGTAAGCAATTTACGCAAATAAACGAAATTCACAGAAGCTGGAAATATCCTGGTAAAGACAAATATAAGATGCTGTTTTAGGCCCTGTTCACACGGGAACGCAATCGTTCCGTTCCATCTTCGTTCCAGTTTCTGGAACGCAAAAAGAGACTGTTCACACGGGAACGGAACGATTGCGTGTCGGTTTTTGTTTCTGTTCACACGGGAACGCAATCGTTCCGTTCCACAGTTTTCTCTTTAGTCCTTGCCATTTTTTCCAACAACAACTACATCCACGCAAGCGCTTAGGGCAAAAATCTGATCGTTCCGTTTTTTGGACCAGTCTTTCACCTCATTGCCTGTTCACATGGGAACGGAACGGAACGATTGCGTATCGTTCCACTTTTCGTATCACTTATTTTATCGTTCCACTTTTTTGAACAGAACGACGTTATTTCAAGCGTTCCCGTATGAACGCAACCCCTGAGCGTTCCACTTTTCGGAACGGAACGATATGGAACGGAACGATTGCGTTCCCGTGTGAACGGGGCCTTTGATATTTTGATTGAAGATGTGAGGGTAATTTTCCAAGTGTCCTGTCCCTACAATCAACACTGAAAATGAAATTCGATATACAAAAATCGATAAAGACGAACAAACCAGTATCATCGATTGTTGTCATGACGATGATATCAATGCAGCAGATGATCGAATAAACCAATATATCAAGAGCAATGGCTCTCTCTGATGTCGGTAACTTGTGTAAATCCATTTTGCATCGAAGGAACATTTCCTTTGACCAACCGTTCATCTGCTTCTTCAAATTCTTTGAAATTCCTGCAAAGAAACATAGGATATACATATAAACTGTGAGACAACTCATAATCCTAATTCATATATGCTAATTGATTGATTGAAGCCAGTAAATATGTAGGTACCTTGTTTAATTGCTGCCAAGCCTCTGCGAGGCAGCCCTTCTAATCTTGCAGGGTATAAAATACCTAGAAAATTTTTTCGTGTGTTTAACATCAAGTAACCAAATTGCATTCATTGGGCATGCGTCTTAGAGATTAGCGTTTTCATCGCGTGACTAAAATGCATAGCAAACAATAGCAACAGTGGTTGTCCGCCATGTTGGTATACCATGACTAACACGTTGCAGCGCAGAATCAACGCATTTTCACTCCAAGGATCACTTTGATGAATCATTTGGGTTTTATATTATCTTGGCTTGAAAGAATTTATTGTAATAATGGTTTTGTGTCTAATTATCAGCTATGAAGAAAAAACTGAAAGAAAGAGCAGCGAGAATCGTGAACGGTGACGAGAGGACGGCGGCCTGAAAAGTTTTTCGGGTTCTAATTTTCGGTTAATTTTAACTCATCACGGAGTGCAAACCAAATTGTTAGCTACAAAATGCAGAAGAAAATGGATATCAGCCATAAGCCGGGTAGACATGAAAGAGATAAAATTGGCAGATGACCGTGTTTGTTTAAAGTCGTCATTTACTTTGTTCGGGTGAAGCTGAGCTGAGCTAGCCCAGGCCGAAGATTGGGACAAGCAAAACATTGACTATTATTATTATTATTATTATTATTATTATTATTATTATTATTATTATTATTATTATTATTATTATTATTATTATTATTATTATTATTATTATTATTATTATTATTATGTTCTTTTTATCACAGAAAAAAGTTCCTGGTAAGTTCGTCCCGAAAGCAAGCTAGAACAACTAGCCTCAGGTTTCGAGAACCTTTCTCAATGTTCTTGCAGTTCCTAACAATGCCGTTTTCTGTATCACTTCAGTCCTGATCTTGATTCCTATCTTCTCAATGTATTGCTCTGCTTCTTTTGTGACACATCCCAATGCACCAACTACAACTGGAATGACAGTTACTTTTCGAAGGCACCATAATCTTGCAATTTCTCTTTTTAGATCTTGATACTTTTCAATTTTCTCTTGTTCCTTCTGTTTTATCCTTGTATCTCCTGGTACAGCTATGTCAATGATTAAGCACTCTTTTTCTGGTTTCAGCACGACAACAATGTCTGGTCGCCTATGCTCAATTTCGTAATCTGTGTTTATGTTAAAGTCCCACAGTACCTTAATGCTTTCATTTTCAGTAACGCCTTCTGGCTTATGATTGTACCACTGTTCAGCCCTGGGTAGGAGTCAATAAACAAGATGATGTTAAAATCACTGCCCAGGATGTAAGAAAGCAAACAGGGAAAATACCAAATTGGAAGGCAGCCGGGCCTGACGGAGTACAAGGCTATTGGCTGAAAAACTTGTCATCATTACACGATAGAATTGCTTGCCAGTTAAATGCGGTAGTCGAAAGTGGAGACGTTCCAGCATGGATGACGTATGGAAGAACGGTATTATGTGTGAAGGACAGAAGTAAGGGAAATGCTGCGAGTAACTTCAGACCTATTTCATGCTTACCACTAATGTGGAAATTGCTAACGGGTATGCTGTCCGAGCAGCTGTACAAGCATGTAGATACTAATGATATGTTACCATCAGAACAGAAAGGCTGTCGTAAAGAGACACGCGGAACGAAGGATCAACTACTCATTGATAGAATGGTACTTAAGAACTGTAAAAGAAGACACACCAACCTAGCTATGGCGTACGTGGATTATAAAAAGGCGTATGACATGATACCACACTCGTGGATACTAAAGAGTCTACAACTGGTTGGGGCAGCTGATAACATTGTGAACGTCCTTGAAAAGAGTATGACGAAATGGAAGGTACAGTTGAACGCAGGAGATAAAGTATTAGGGGATGTCAACGTCAAACGTGGAATATTCCAAGGAGATAGCCTTTCGCCACTCCTATTTGTTATCTGTCTCATACCAATGTCACTAATTTTGAGAAAGATGAAAGCTGGATATAGTTTGGGAAAGAATCAGCCAAAATTAAATCACCTTCTATATATGGATGACTTAAAGCTATTTGGACAGAGTGAAAGAGACATAGAATCACTTGTAAATACAGTGCATAGATTTAGTTGTGACATTGGCATGCGATTCGGTATAGAAAAGTGCGGTGTAATTATCATGAAGCGTGGAAAGATGGTAACTTGTGATGGAATTGAACTACCGGATGGAGAGAAGATGAAAGGCGTCAGCGAAGAAGGTTACAAGTACTTGGGTATAGTAGAACTAGATGGGATAAAGGAGAAAGAAATGAAAGAGAGATTCACGAAGGAATACAAGCGAAGGATTAAACTTATATTGAAGTCAAACTTGAACAGCAGGAATGCCATTTCAGCAATGAATATTTGGGCAGTAGCTGTGATGAGATATGGGGCTGGGATAGTGAAGTGGACGAAAGCGGAACTGGAGAAACTAGACAGACAGACACGGAAAATTATGACGATGAATGGAGCATTACATCCAAAAAGTGACGTCGATAGATTGTACGTTGCAAGACAGAGAGGTGGAAGGGGATTGCAAAGTGTATTAGAAACCATCCAGTCAGAGGAAAATAGCCTTAGATGGTATGTTAAAAACAGTCAAGAGCATTTATTAAAAGCAGTGCATAAACAACAGGAAATGAATACTGACATCATTAAGCCATCAGAGTATAAAGATCAAAGAAAAAAAAGAAAGAGAAGTCAAGTGGCATGAAAAAGTAATGCATGGTCAGTTTTTCAGAGATACGGATGGGATAGTAGACAGGAAGAACTCATGGTTGTGGCTAAAAAATGGAGACTTGAAGAAAGGAACAGAAGCACTAATTATGGCAGCACAAGAACAAGCAATACGTACGAATTACGTTAAACATCATATCGACAAATCAAGAGATTCGCCGAGTTGCAGAATGTGTGGTGAGAAGGGGGAAACAGTGAGCCATATCATATGTGAATGTAGCAAATTAGCCCAGAAGGAATATAAGCGACGCCACGACAATGTTATTATTATTATTATTATTATTATTATTATTATTATTATTATTATTATTATTATTATTATTATTATTATTATTATTATTATTATTATCATCATTATTATTATTATTATTATTATTATTATTATTATTATTATTATTATTATTATTATTATTATTATTATTATTATTATTATTATTATTATTATTATTATTATTACTCTTCCCAACATGAGTAATATGCAGATTTGGGGTTATGCAGAAAATAAGATGTGCCCACTGTGTCACAATCCTCAAACACTGGGCCACGTTGTCGCAGGCTGTAACATTGCTCTTACTCAAGGACGCTATACATGGAGACATAACTCTGTTCTGAAGATCATTGCAAATACGTTGTCAAGATCATGCAAGAGCTTATATGTTGATCTGCCCTCCTTTGCATCTCCCTGCATAGTAACAGGTGATCAGGAAAGACCTGATATTGTTATTGTTCAAAACAAGACAGTCACACTTGTTGAGCTTACGGTTGGTTTCGAGACGAATATGGCGGGTAACAGCACAAGAAAGAGAGAAAAATACAAGCCACTTATGAACAGACTGAAATCATCATATGATAAGGTTGTGTACTGTAATGTCTCAATGGGGGCATGTGGCTTCATCGAAAAGGACAGTAAAAGATTCTTCGAATTGCTATCTAATCTACATGTCTCAGACACAGAAATAAAATATCTAACTAAAAAGATGATAAACATCTGTATTCGCGCATCCTACTTCATTTTTTGCTGCAGAAACAAGGAATGGACAAATCCCGAACTCTTAGATTTTTAGGTTTCTGATTTCTACATTTTTACGTCACCTGTGTGAGTATGTCATTAATGCCCCTTGTTGGCGAGTTGATGCCATAGATTTTGGTTTTAGTTTTGTATTGTATGTATTAGGATATATTGAATGAAAGTTTCCATTATTATTAGTATTATTAGTATTATTATTATTATTATTATTATTATTATTATTATTATTATTATTATTATTATTATTATTATTATTATTATTATTATTATTATTATTATTATTATTATTATTATTATTATTATTATTATTATTATTATTATTATTATTATTATTATTATTATTATTATTATTATTATTATTATTATTATTATTATTATATACATTATTTATACACGAGGAATCCCTTCAGCAAAAACCTTAAAATACATAAGCATAAAAAAATAGATATATAAAAATTCAATGGATGGGGCTGATCTTCCAGGGAGTCGTGTTTGAGTTTAATTCAGCTCCTCAAATGTATCTTGAGGTGTTTTTTGAATTGTTGTAAGGTAGAGAGTTCCCTGATGGTATTGGGGATTTCGTTCCAAGCTTTTAGACCCGAATAGTGAAAGCTTTTCTTTCAGTACTCAAGATTGTATCTCGGAAGTTGAATGGGTACCGGCATTAAACCTTGAACAATGGAAGTATCAAAACAGTTAAGGAATCGAGTCCTTAGCCAAAAGAGCCCACTTGAAGTGGAGAGACATAGGCATATGCAAAACAGCATAAGTGTTTGAAAACGAAGGAAGAATTCAATCTGAAAATTTTTTTCCAGCCAGCATTTGAAGAAGAAGACTCGAAGGTCACATGAATGCAGATATGGAGAAGCTTAGAACTTTTGTGTGATGAAGGGACTGACACCACAGGTAGCAGCGTATGGTTTTAGTAATTGTAAAAGTAAAATTGCAAGCCAACCTTTGTTTTCTTTCTTATTGTTATTCTGTTCGTGATGCTCGTGTTGTCCTCGAACTCTCTCCATCAAAACACTAGGCCCATCAACAGACCCAGTTCCCAAAGGAGAATCAATGGACAACACAAGCATTACAAAAAACAGAACAACGATAAGGAAGAAAACAAAGGTTGGTTTACAATTCTACTTTTACAATCATTACTGCGACCATACGCTGCTACCTGTGCTAACACCAATGACTTCGACTTTCTATCAGCTACTGCACCAAAAGAGAAGCTCTTTGATGAATCTTATTTTAAGGTTTTAAGGTTGATGATTTAAAGATAAGTTTCTTCCTGGATGCCAAGCTTTGAAATTCTGAAGGCAAACTTTGAAGTTGCGAAACACTGTTGCTATTCTTCGTTTCAAGAATTTGTCTTGGCCCTCATAGAATTAAGTCTTATTGTACTACTTCAGGACCTTGCCTACAGCCCACAGTAACATCGATGAATTTAAGACAATTACTTTGAGACAAGGAAGTTGAACATTCCCCTGCAATGACCAGAAATACAGCACCTTTTTGTCTTGCATAGATCACATACATTCACGAGAAAGTTGAGGCTGAGATTTCGGTCAAAATGCTTGGCATCTCAGAGATCATATAAATTAAGTAGAAGTTCGATGCACTGTTGTCTGCAAATGCATAGATATGGTTTTAGGGGCAGATGTACCAACTTTCCAAATATTCGTGATGAAATTACGAGTTACTTTTGGCAACAAATATTTTCAGACAGAAAGCCTGGAGGAGTTATATGGGTTTGCTGGGGGAAATCACAAACTGATCATCTCTCACAATGTCAACAACTGGGTAGTTATCCCAGTCACCTAGACTGCTATGAACTGTGTCCACATTTTACCGTATCTACAGAATATACCTATACTAGTATTACTATTACTGTTATTAAATCACGTATTATCGTCTATCACGTTGCCACATTATTTTTAATCATGTTTCTTTCACAAGTTTCTGTAGTTTTATAACCATTGGTTAAGTTGATATTTTCTAATTTCAATCAGTTCTGTTTTGTTTCAACAGTTGATTCATTTCTTTATAACAAATGAGTAGGGTATAACAACGGTGCGTCCCACATCTACGTACAAAAATTCATGCAACCCCCCTATAAAACCACGGCAGTATTCACTTAACAATGCTAACACCCAGGTTTAGTTTAAAACTTACTTTGATAAAGGAAATAATTTTCATGGAAATTAGTTAAATTCAAAATGAAACAACTCTACAAATATCTGGCACATTTTACTGCGTGAAGTCACTTTCATTTCATTCATTTAATCTCTTTTGTACATGATATTCCATCGGTAATAGTAAAATAACAAAAATAAAGAGAAAGATAAATATATATCCAACCATACTGTTCTTCCAGGAGGTCAGGTTTCAAGGGTTCTTCGATGCCTTATTAGCCCGAAAAATCATTTCTAATCTGCTTTTTGAAAAGTGCAGTAGACTCCACATTTCTAATATTGTTTGGGATATCATTCCACACCTTGGAACGATTGTGGGAAAAGCTCTTTGTAGTCATCCCTAGCCTAGGTCTTGGTACCTGCAGGTCACTCACACTCCTTGTTTCATATTTTGAAACCTGAGATCTTTTTGTGAACTTTCGCTTAAGGATTTCTGGACATTGCTCATTTACAATTTTATGCACCATCGTCGCGGTCAAGCTTAATTAATTCATTTACACTTAATGTTGCAGAAGGTATTCTGTCTTTAATAGGCGTAGATTGGATCAGAGTCATTGCCCTATCCTGTAACTTTTGCAAGTTATGGAGTGTAGTTGTAGAAAGGTGACCCTATAGTAAATTACCATATCTGAGGTGACTTCCACCAATGCCCGGTATACTTTGAGGAAGCAGTGGTCGAAGTTTTCTGATGGAATCAAGACCCCCATTAATTTTCCTTTTACTATCTTATGCTGTTGATTCAATGACAGACTTTCATAAATAATTAGGCTTAAATAATTCGTCTTTCTAACTCGCTTGACTTCATCTTCTCCAACCTTAAGATCACCGATTTCCTAGGAACATGAATATGCTTACTGTTTCCTAAGAACATGACTTCGCATTTGGTTAACATTTAGGCTTAACTTGTTTTGTCTTAGCCAGTCCATGACATCTTACAACTCATTTCGTAAGTATTCCAAAAGTAGGTACGCTTCGTCTCCACCTAAAGTAATAACTGTGTCATCTGCATACATATTGGGTGCGAATTTTGTAAGGGACCCCTCAAAATCGTTGGTATACAATATAAATAGAAGAGGCCCTAAACATGACTCTTGAGGAATTCTACAAGAAACCAGTCGTTTCTCTTAATTCTAGCCGTTAAGGTAACAATACTGCTGGCGTTCTGTTAGATAGAAAGTGAACCATGCGAGCTCTTTTTGACAAATGCCACTGATGATTTGTAAGGAAGCTCTACATGAAAATTCTTGAACAAAAAAGGACTAAAAATAATTTCATTCAATTTGCACGGAGCATATTAGCTTTGCTCTAGAGAGGAAACACGAGAAATAGGTATATAAGCTAGAAACACGCTTTGCTAATTAAGTTCTTTAGAAGGTGAAATGTGCAACTGTCATCATCGTAAAGATGAAGTTGAGCAAATGGCAAACAAAAACATGTTTTTTAAATAATACAGTAATTGTTGTTGTAATCTATCACTGGAGATGTCTTTCAAACACGATGGAAATTGAAAACTGTAGCCATAGCAGAGGATGAAACAAGATTCCTTGCAACAAGCATTTAATCATCTGCGCAGAGACATTTTAAAGCTATAGACTCACCAGCATGGTTCCCTTGGACAACGTTCTTCAACATCTTTAAAGCGCTCATCAATACAAAGTGTTTCCAATGCAATTTCTCTTTTCGATGTATGAAGCCATCCTAAAGTACAAGAAAGGTGTACTCTGTTATTTGTTTTGTTTACCACCTTTACGGAAAATTCTCATAGGCCTTTCCCCAGTCCCTAGCATCTGAAAGAGACTATTTCATCCAGCATGCCTTGCTCATGCCGTCTCTTGGTTTGCCTTTGTTGTCGCCATTTTCATGCCCAATAAAAATGGCGGCAACAAATGCCAACAAAGAACGAAGAGTGCAAGAAATGCTGGATGAAACAGACCTTTTAAAGGTACGCAGTGACATGCTTTGTACATGTTCTACTAGGAATACAATCAAACAGTCTTTGTAGCAATCCTGCTCCTACTGAAAGTTTATGATCAAATCATGTTTCTTTACAACTTAAGATCCTCCATTGCTCTTGACGAATACATATCAGGTAGGAAATATTTCTGACCATTAGAAATCATAGTAAATCAGAAATCACTACTTTCAAATGCTGCTTACTGATTCTGAATCATGCACTATAACTCATAGTCAAAGGCATTTCGCTGTCACAACAATTTTAAACGGTGCATTTACTCACTTTATCCAAACAACGTTAACACGATTCTGGCATAATTTGAAAGATGGACAGCTTGAAAAAGAGAAAATTCAAAAAACAGAACACAATTTGAAAACAGGATTCGAACACGCAGAATTTAAAAGTAGCGGCATGAGAACACTCAGAATCAATTGAAATAGAACAATTTTTGATACTTTAAGAATGAAGCCAATTGACTGTTAGACTGACGTAATTTCCATTTTGTAATTGTGCAGGTCTCATGTCAATGTAGTCTTAGTCTATAAATGTATTAAAATTGTAAATACTGTATAATGAAGTGTTTATATCTATACCTCGACAAGCTCTGAACCTTGCACGCTGATTCTTGATATAATGTCTTCCTTGGTTATTTCACGAACCTGCAATAAAAAAAATAAAATTGTTCACAATCAGCTAAAGCAGATTTCTATCTGTTACGTGCCTCATACAAACACAATTTACTTTGTTAGCCCGTGAACTCTAAAAGTCACAAAACAATTCTGCTACCAATTTATTGGCTCTTTCAGTCGCTTCTATTTACAGTAGCATCACTCAATGACTTCTGACTTAAAATTACACGGCATTCTGACTTTTTCCTTAATAAGGAATCTCTGAAGAAAACGTCTTATCAAACTTCAGAAATGGAGTGAACGATTTCAACCAGCAAAAATTTTGAAATCCACAGTCAGCTTTACTTGTTAGGAGAGAAATGAACTGAAAGCACTGAGCCTACGATCACATCATCCATAAATGAGATTGGTGAACATTTTAAAACCAGTTTCGGTAAGTATCTATGGTACGTTGCTCAGCTAAAGAATTTTAAGCTTTAAGAGGGACAACAATTTTGATAAAGTTATGGCCACAAAAGCACACGAGAAATTCAAAGTATAATAAACTTCACTCGATTCCTTCTCTTGCGTCGCATACTTGCGTCGCATTCTTTACTGCATTCTACTTACATTCTACATATTACCTGTTCTATCTATCGTTCTTTTTCTATTCTAACGACCTGATCGTTCTCTACTTCGTTATTACTGATAAAGGGTCATGCCCGAAACGTCTTATCGTAACATTCAAAGCTACTTGCATTATTTATATCTAAATCTTCGTGTAATCGTGTTATCATAGCCACACGTACCAACCATTGATATACTTATATAATAAATGCAGCTTGAACTTCAAGGATATTTGTATTACCAAAGCATACAAGTCTCAAAAAACGTCTCCAGGTTTCTTTTGTAAGAGAAGGATTCGAATCTTAGATGAAATTTCAAATGATAAAGTCGGCAAAACTTCACTTTTGACAGTATAAAATAATCTTAAAGCAAATAATACGAATCAAGATGTACCAGGTCAAAAACCGTTTTCAAGTCATCCTCACTCAGGCTTACACAAACTTCGTCACAAGCTTGACCCATTATGATAAATAAAGGTTCATTTTGGGGGATTCCAGGACATCTGAGATAATCAAGTAGCTTCTCTTCCCCAGCAGATGCTAGAAATCCATTCAGCAACCCAAAATAACTTGGTGAATGACTTCGTATGAAAGCAACTGAAAAGGAAAATGAATTTAATGATTGGATAAATGCCATCCAAAATTGGGAAACTAAGCAAATGGCAATAGATTTGGAAAAGATTCATTGTCTAAAAATATGATCTTCATTACTCCTTGAGTGTTTAAAGGTAGATACAAAATCATGCATAGAATCATATAATAATGGAACCCTAGCGTCTGTCCAGATCTTCTCATTCAAAAATCAGTGCGCAGATCATTAGAATATGTTTTGATTTGCTGTCTCAATGATCCAGTTATCTTCAAAGATGATGAAATATCTATTTGCAAAGCACGGTGGGAACAACTAGCGTTCATGAGGAAATAGAGCTTTGAACATGATATGTTGCCGAAATGAAAACTTAAAGTTCTCATTTCGATGGAACGAGTCAGCAGCGAAATGAACGGGCCTAACTAAATCTATTTGAATATCTAAATGACCGTCTGGGCCCAAAAGATTAAGTAAAAAATTATTTGACTAGATTTATGGTATTCTTTGTGAAAAGCATGCAGCAGAACTTTTATTGTATTATCTCTTTTCGTAACTGGTTCTGTTTCCTTTCATTTTTTCATTTAGTTCATCCCATATCTATTCGTCAAATATAATAAGCCCTACTTAGTGCAATTACTGATTATGCTTTAAAGACCCTCTGCTAACCCATTAGGCTTTGCGCATATTCTTTGTTATGGGCAAACAAAACCACAGGAGACGGCACGTGCGAGGTATGGGTCCGTTGCTTAGGCCCCTTTTGAAATTGAAGAAAGAGAAATATCAAAATTTGCACTGTACACCTTTGTCTATGCTTAAGACCCATTGTCAAACGTGATCCTTTGTCCGCTGAATGAAAAGCAAGGCAAAGAGAATTTAGGCCAGAAACGACTTTCAGATAATACGAAAGTCGAATTTGGCGCCACAAAGGATCATGGTTAGCAGTGACTCTTTAATTCATATCCTTTATATTGTCTAAAAAGGCTTACCTTGCCCACTTTCACTTATCTCCGGAAATGTCGTCATTTCTTCGAGCATTTCTTTCAATATTGCCACTTGTGCATTTTGAATATCACTTGCAAAGGACTGATGCTTACAAGCAACATATGACAGTGTCATGGATACTTTTGTTGTGAACCAAAAGACTTGATGAAACATTTCTTTGTTGCTCATACCAGGCTTGAAATGCCATCTACATCTTCTCAGATTAGTGAGTACATTTGAAAGATATTGTAACAGTTTCTTGTCAGGTACTTGCTTTGATTTGCAGGCATACAAACACAATGCTAATATGGCATCTTGGTCTCTAGCACTCAACTGAAGGATCTCTGTGAAGTGGGATGGCAATGCAGGGCAGATTCCAAAGAGCCTGCCAACCTAAAGAGTATAACATCATAATGAATATTAGTGTGGTGTCGCCCATTAAGCTCATGTCGTCGGGAACTTTTCAGTTCGATCCTCAGAGCGACATTAATGAAAAAACAAAGCTGCCCGGTTACATGACAAATCAATAGAGGAAAACATTAGAGACTGACCAGCTTTTACATAAACTCTACATACTGACTTTGGACAATTTTGAGGATGGGAGTAAAAAATTGTACTTTCTTTCGAGTGTCGCCCATTATAGCCGACGGCCAAACAAGATACACTACTCCGAAGTGAAAAGTTTTGATATGAAAACATTTTAATCTACTGACATATATTTGTTTATCGTTGAGTACTATAAATGCCAAGATTTCAATAAGACTTCTCCTATACCTCGATTTTTATATTCTTTATAACCATATTTCAAAACAAAACACTATCAGATCAAAAAGAACAAAAAGAAAAACTATCAAGTATCTATTTACACATACTTATATACAAAATCATAGAGATTTGCTCGTCTTCCTAGGGATTGTGCTTCGGGAAGGATGCTAGTTTGGCAGGAATTCCTTCAGTTTCCTTTTGAAAATGGTAATCGCGGAACTCATTCTGATTTCTAATGGGATTTCATTCCACGTCTTTGCACTGGAATAGAAAAAACTGCTTTTTGAAGAATTCTAGGTTCTGCTTTGGAGTATCAAGATCTAACTGATTTCTTGTTTGATAGTTAGATATTTGAGATCTGGAAACAAATTTCCCTCTTAAGTTGTCCGGGCAGAGACCATTCATTATTTTATAGATCATCACGGCCCTGTCAAGTTTGAGATTGAAAGCCAATTGCAACTCCACCCATCTTTTAATCTGGAGCTTTAAATTTATGATAACAAAAATGCATGCTTCGACTTTTCGTAAATCTTGCCTTATCGAATGTGCATGGACGGGTAAGATTTTACAGCATGTTTCGAAAATGCAAATATAATCAACACAATGCTACGTCTTTTTGAGTTTCATTAATTTTTAAGTCAGTGAGAAAGATTTCACTGAAGTAGTCATTTTTGAAAAAAAAACACGCATTTAAAAATTTTGAAGTCACTGAACGACAAAAAATAGCAAATAGTAGCATTCAGGCTCTACGGCATTAAATCTAAATTAGACATAACTTTGCTTTTGGTTTATTGTAGATTTCCTCTTCGACAGTAGGACTTCTGAAAAATCTAGACAGATTCAAAAAAATCAAATTGCAACGCGCTGAGCAAAGAAAAAGACAAGAAGGAATGTAAAAAAATTATATTTGCAACTACTTAAAAAGATTCCACATGAGTAATGCCCACATACTACCTCGTTGGGTTTCAATGCAAATGAACAGGGGCTTTTGTCACGGGGGAAGGGTTCTTGATTAAATTTCGGGCAGGGGTGTGCCGCCCACAGTTTCAAAATGGCACAGTTGGCTAGACCAATTTTTGTGAAAATGATACCCTTGGCAAAACTTATTTCTACATCAAAAGTGCCATGAATGGCATTTTCTAAACAAAACTTGCCAAATTTTTGCATTCTCTGGAGCAAAATTTGAAAAAATGTGGGTTTCTCTACAGGAATTACCGAAGTTTGACATTTCTTTGACCGAAATAGCCAAAAACCATACCCTTGCCCTACCAAAATCGACTAAAATTGCCAAAAAGCATACCGTTGCCCAGACTAAATGGACTAAAATTTACAAAACGTATACCCTTGGCTAGACTAGAAAGTTTGAAAAAGTATACCCTTGCGGGCGGCACATCCCCAGGTAGCTACCTTCACTATGGAAGATCCCCCAACCCCGAGGCTCTAGCGACTATCAAATGATGATAAAACTGATGTCACCGAAGATTTCCAGCGCAATTACAAAATTATTACTTGTCTCAAGTCCTCTGAAATTCAATTGAAGGTGAAGGTGACGTGAAGTTGCGGTTTTTAGCGCCAAGCGCTAGGATCGCAGAAGTAGCTAAGCGCTAATCGAGTCCGCGACCCCTTGTCATGACGCTCAAGTGGTAGGGTTCTACCGGGTTTCAAACCCACTCCACCTGACTGCTCTGGCTGCAAAGTCAAAGGATTACACCACTGCGCCACAACACCTTCCATTTCTCCTTCTAATCGACCATAATGGGCAACCAGTCTCAATGGGCCATACCACTCCAGACATTAAACACTGATGGATCAAAATTTTAGGAAATACTTTCAAAACCTACCAAGCGTGGAAAATATCTGTAGAGTAGCAATAACATTAGTTATGAGTGCGGCGATGTGGGAAATGGGAACAAACTGAATCATCATATGGAATGGAATAAAAATAATAGGCCTTTCTTATTCTGTGGACATTACAAGATGCCTTTGCCTCCCTCCCCCTGTCTTGCAACATCCTCGTTCTTGCAGTTTGTTCAGTTCTGTTGGCATTGCATTACAAAATGACTGCCCAGCCCCCGCCAACTGACTGAAGACCACAACGAGATCAGACCAAGACGCATTCAGACCCAAGGATTAGGAGACAATTAAGAAGGCTTTGATGACACCGCCTCAGACGAATTCGTTGTTATGTGATCAAAATAGGTCATTTATAGCGAAGCGAAGCAGGATTGCGATGTTTCCACAAACAGACAGAACGAGAGACAGATATTACAGCTTGCTAATTCTCTTGAAATAATTTGCTGCCAACGCCACAATAACAGCAGTGAGCGAGTGCAGGGATTTGGACATTGAAAAACAAACTGTACCGACATCCCGCTAGGTTGAATCACGGGGCCTTTCTCAATCAGTTCACATTCAATGATGGATACCTATCTTCAGCACCTGTCTCCATCCGTCCGTCTCAAAAATCATGCAGCTATTGCTTTTATGATTGTTCACCCGGCATTGGCAACTTCGGTGACTCGTGGAAACCGTTTTGTGACGACAATTGAGATGAGACTAATAGAACAAGGGCAAATAATCTTTCAATAGAGCTGGCCAAAAGTGACTTCGAACGAAGGATTACATGAGAAAACAGAAGCAACAGAATGGAGCGTCGTCATTAGAAAGAGAAGGTTAGATTGGCTTGGTCACTTGATGAGACTTAATAAGAAAACACCAGTGAGACTAGCATTATATGAATCACTGAAACCGGTGCAAAGAAAGAGAGGAAGACCATGTTCAACTTGGATAAAGATTATAGAAAAGGATCTCGCATTGGTAGATATTAAACTAAATTTAAACAAAACAACACCAGATGAAACAATTGCAACACTCGAGGGACTGGCTGAAGACAGAAGAAAGTGGACAAGTTTAGTGAAGGACATAATGGCGGTTAACCGTTAAATATGTGTAGATGATGATGAGAGCCGAACCGGATTTTTACATTTGCACGTTAGCCAATCAGATGTGACCATGACGTCATGCAAACAAAAGAATCGACATGAGAAAGTACCCCTCACCTGTAGGGGGTCGTGCACGCGACTATTAGGTAATTTCCGGAAAAAAAATTATAGTTTTCAACTCTGTACTGATATGTTAAAATTTTCCTCGCGGGTTTTTTTAAAAGAACGCGTAAATCCAGAAAAAAACGGCTTTTGAGTAAGGCCTATCATTTGATGTCTTGATCCCTGACAAATAAGCCCTTCAAAAACGACATAAATTCATATCAATATCTTCCTATATTCTAAATATAATCGAAAATACATTAACAAGGCAATAGATGGGTTTTAAAGGGTACTTAACTTTCATTACCGAGGCAGTGGCGACGGAAAGGGTAGCATATGATACCAACCGCAGCTCCTCCCTCATCGTTGCGTTCCTAGGGGATCAATCCAAAGCAACACCACATCTGAATTTTCTTTGCTGAACTTTAATGATTCACTTTGTCGATTTCATTTGATTTAAAAATAAACTTTGATTTATAAACATGATCGTCAATTTCCAATTTTGTTCATCAATTATTGAGCTTGACCTTAGCCCTCTTCTGTCATTGGTCAAAATCTGGAGTGGCGGGAAAACTCTTGACCTGACGTGAGCTGAGGCCGTTGAGTAAAGTAGGATTGCTCTGCAGTAGGTTATTCCTAAAACGTCTACTAAAGCGTCCAAGATTCAGAAGAAATGCTGAAAATAGCCACTGAAGGGACTCACCTTACCAAAGATAGTGTCACAAGTGTCCCAAACCCGTATGGACTCGGTGAAGCATTCTGTTGCTTCCTAAGAAGAGACTTGCTTGATCTGCATTGCTTTGCATACTTGGTAGAAAGGCTTACCCAAGTCAGATATTTGGCTAGCAAATTGCTTGAGGTATCATACTGGACCAACAAACGCCATTCTGTCAGTGAGGTTGCAAGGAAATAACCAGGTTGTTGACAGTCATGTTTCCCTCTATCTTCTGATTTTCGTATAAACTAGGCTAGGTAGACTATATCCATTTGTTTTTTAGTGAGCCCAAAGTTTCTTACAAGCAGTTTCCAAGAAAAACGATAAGTATAGAGTCTAAAATATCCCAGGACGCCAAATTCAGAAATTGCAAACACTTTCAATTAACGGGAGACAACACTTAGCTATAAGCTACAGTTTTTAACGAGGGAATTGGTGAGTTTCCTCGGCTTTATTGCACCCCTAGGTTTAAAGGACTGTACTCTCGAAGTTGACAATCTTGCCCCTTACTTTTCATTTTGGTGTTATAAACTGAAACGTGATATCTTTTGCTCTTAAATGCTGAAACATCGACTCTCAGTGGAAAGGAAATAAGCGAAGCTTTCCCACACCTTTGGCAACATATATTCTTACGTTCAAATACAGCGTTTCAGTGATCGATAGCGGGTTTGCAATTGGTAGTGGACGGTATAGAGCTTTTACATAACGTTTGACTTGACAGACGGCATAATTTTGAAAACTTGCAATTGACAGGATATTTTGAGGATGATAACAGCACGAAGTAAGATCAAAGTTTTGAAGATACTTTAGATGCAAAGGTTTTAAGAGCGAAACGAAAATATATCGCGTTTCATACTATTTCACACAGATTTAGGATATGCAATGTTGTTCGTGTATGAAAAATGCTAAGTTTTGAGTTGCCACTGCCTCCGTGATAAAAGTTCGGTACTGTTGAAAGCCAACTGCTGTCGCTTGCTAATGTATGTTTAGTGATATTTAGAAAATAGGAAGACATTTATATGAATTTATGTCGTTTTTGACGGTTTTTGAAGGGCTCATTTGTTAAGGATCAAGACCCCAAACGATAGGCCTTACTCAAAAGGAGATTTCTCTGGATTTATGCGTTCTTTTAGAAAAAGCCGCGAGGAAAATGTAGCCATATTAGTACAGAGTTGAATAATACAAATTTTTCCTGAATTTACCTAATAGTCGCGTGCACGACCCCCTATATGTGAGGGGTACTTTCTCACGTCGATTCTTTTGTTTGCGTGACGTCATGGTCACATCTGATTGGCTAACGTGCAAATGTAAACATCCGGTTCGGCTCTATTGAAAGATTATTTGCCCTTGTTGACTAATAGACATTCCACAAAACAAAAGACAGATTACAAATTTTGTTACCTAGAGCCAATAATTTCAGGAGGGCAGAAGATATGACCTGAAAATAGAAACAGAAAGTACCAGATAACTCAAAAAGAACTTCACGAACTAGGTCCCACATATCTTCAAGAAAGTAATTGCTATGAACATAGACAAGATATCAACATGTAGCTGAAAGGCTCAGCTATCTTTTGAGATGTTTCTTGGTCAAGTTACGGTTGTCCAACTGTCCGAAAAAAAACCATTTCAAATTTATGGTAAGACATTCAATTCTCGGACTATTCATTCGTTTTCCAGTTGATGTTTTGGAACATGCTTAAAAAGGTGAATTCCAAATTTTGCTTGGCGCACGCAATTTGAATTAGCAACAGAGGATGTTGAACGTTCACAAATTGTTGACTGGAAACTGATGCTGATTATTTCATTCAAAATGAGGAAACTGGGATTTAAACATTTTCTTTGAATTTGGTTTTTCAGATTGTAATTGCGCGCGACGAAGGAGCAAGCTTACTAAAGTGATCCAGCCAAGTTTCTGTGATGTCCACGCATATGTTTAGTTTATTGCCTTGTTACTTTTGATTATCTATTACCGCTGTTTGGTTTGAATTGAAATATTCGCTGGCTACATTTCCTTTGTTACTAAAAGCTGATTGCGCCTGTGTTTGTCTTCGTAAACAAAGCTCAATAGTCGTGATATTCTATTGTCTGCAAAGATATCGTGATGGCAAATGGGCCTAAGCCAGAGTGGGGGTGACTCCATCGAACTTCCTTTACGTTTCATGAGACACAGGCAGCAACAAGATTTACAGGTTCACACTACTTTAAGTTCTTACGGTCATAAAATAAGGAATAATGGAGCAATCAAACCCAGTTCAGGGGAATAGCAAAAAACACACACACACACACACACACGCCTAAAGCCCGACACGGGCATAACACAAATATGAGAATGAAAAAGTTCAAAAAGTTAAAGTCCAAAACAAATGTATTAATAGTCAGTTCCTATTCTGTCTTTGATGTCTTGTTTGTCTTCTCTTTTTAATTTCTTCTTTCCTCTCATTGTCTATCTTTTGACACGTATTGCTAATTAACCTCCGCCACTCTAGCCTGTCTGTTGCAACGCTGTTCCATATATCAAGGACCCCACCTCTTTTCAGAATATCTTTCATTTTCAGAATAGCAAAAAAGTTATTTACAAATTTAGTGTGGCTTTACTTGAGTGCACAAATATCTTAGAGTGCGCGCAGTTGATAGCTTATAGTTACTTCCAGTTATTACTTTGAATGACCAGGCAGCATCTCAAACGATGGTTACGGTGATATAAAGCATTTGGCAAAACCTTCTGAATTCGGGAAGCCAGCTATGATGTAGCTCGTAAAGCTTTTTGGGCCACCATTATACTATCAATAGTAATAATTGCAACAAATGTAGAGAAAATCAGTTGAATCATTGAGGAAGTAAAAATGTTTCCTTGTTTTTGTTGCCAAGCAATGAATCATGTGATCAATTACTAGTCATTGTCATAGTCAGGGATCGCATTGCCATTGGGCGAGCAGTGGCTAAATTTGTTTCAAAGCCATAACCTAACCTGGATTTTCAGAAATTGAGAGAGAGACCTATTTGGTGAGGCTGAAGTCATGTTGTGATCACATCCTTCTCAGGTTTCAAGTTTTAAGCTACAGTATGAGTTTTACTCAATTCAGATGAATCTTGTTATCTGGAAGTCTTCATGTACAATTTCAACAACTGACAACCGCGCTTCAGTATAACTTGAAGCAATTTCTATGTCGTGTGAAGGAATACCGTAACAGTACTCATTTGTCATTTTCACATTGTCTTCAAGTATACAAAACACGGTCCACTTGAATGAGAATTTGAAATATCGTCAACGTCAACCTAAAAAGACTGTACGGCCCCTTGTAACATTGCAACAGACAATTGTTCAAAGAACTGCAGCAAGTCTCACATTATGACTCCGGTATTTTCAAAGAAAAAGACCTCAGTTTAAAACAATCAAAATTACCCAGTACAAATGGAGTTAAGAGTTTATGCAAGGTTGAAAGCTTGCACTTGCAAAGAGAAAAAATATAAAAAATACCTTATTGACATCAAAGGTTCACGTGTGCCATTTTCAAACTTGAAAAATTCGATTTAATGCTATATTATCGATTTTTTGTTTTGGTATGATGTTATTGTCCCCAAAATATCTTACCTCATGTAAATTAAGCTTTACGAAGATCGACATTATTAGGACTTTACTTAGGCCCATGTCGAAGAAACAACCTCACTTCTTTAAAGATTATCATTGCGTCAAAAAGTTTGAAATGGCTTATTTTGCTGTATTTCTAACACAACGATAATAAAATACTTCAGTTCTTCATCTAAAGCCGTGCAATAGGTCTCTCCACAATCGACGTGTCTGTCCGACGTGTTCCGCGAGATGGAGTTCCGCGTTATTGATTTTTGCATAAGGCCAAAATCAATAACGCGGCACTCCATCTCGCGGAACTTTTTGAAACTTGAAAAAATTCGTTTTAATGCCACAGTATCGATTTGTTGTTTTCCTGTGATGTCTTATTTCCTATGAGTTCTTCCAAACCTGACCTTAACATCGGTGGCGAGGAGATTACTATGGTTAACAACACCAAGTATCTAGGTCTGCAGGTTGACGATCAACTGAAATGGTCTACCCACTTGTCCAATACAATCAAGAAAGTCTCTAGAGGTATCGGTATGCTGAAGTATTCCAAAAGATACCTACTTAAGGAAAGCCTCATTATGTTGTATAGAAGTCTCGTTGAGCCCTACTTTGGGTATTGCTGCCCTGTTTGGGGCTCTTGCGGTGCATCAGCCCTCGATAAGTTGCAAAAACTTCAAAATCGAGCTACCAGGATTGTCACAAACAGCCCCTATGACGCCTCAGCTCTGCCTTTGATAGGGAGTCTTGGCTGGCTGACCATTAGAGAATTGATCGACTCTGAGACGAGCAAGATGGTCTATAAATCTCTGAATGCCCTCGCCCCTGATTACTTGCGAAACATATTTCAAAAGGTATCTGAAGCTGCAAACCGTCAGCTGAGGAACTCTAAAACTGACCTTAGATTACCACTATTGAGAACATCAACTGGTCAGAAATCGTTTGCTTACAGAGGGGCTAGGATCTGGAGTGATCTAGATAGTTTTGTCAAAGCGTCCGCATCATTCAGCTCCTTTCGAAGAAATTATGAAACCAAACTATGACTCATCTCGTTTTCCTTTCCTTTTTTTGTCTTAGATTATTGTACATAGGGTTGTATATTTTAGTTATTATTAGGTTTTGTTTTTGCATGGCTCCCTGTAAAGCAGTTTAACTGAGTGGATTACCATAGATAAAAAAGTAAAATGAAAAAAAAAATGAAAATGAACGGAACACCTAATTGCGGAATTTAAATTCCGCGGTTCCGCGGAATTTCGGCATTCCGCGTTATTGACCTGGCCCTCGAAAACGATGAAAACAGAACATTTTTCGATGCTTCTTCCGGAACGAGACTGATCGATTCATAGAGTGTAGGTACATTTCTCTGGCATCAAGGTTTTGCAACGAGATTTTACCGTCAAATTTCCTACCGCTTTCAAATTGTTCCAGCATCATGTGAAAGCTAGCTCAAATTTTTCACCGTTTTCAAAATGTGCCGGCATCGTGTGAATGTAGTCTGAGTGTTTTCTTTGTTCTATTCATAAATCGGTTGATATACCGGGGACATACCGTAGTGCATATTGCAAGCTAAGTGGAGCAATCATGTTCTTGCAAAGATGGTGTCAAAAATACATTTGGAAAGTGAGTGGGCCTAAGGCCCGTAAAAATTTTGCACTCCCATTCAAGATACCTTGTTCATTTCCAAATAATAATGCCTTAATTCACGTATTTCAACCATTTCTACAATAGATTCAAACAGTTTGAAAACAACGTTAGGGTTACAACGAGGAGCGCTTTTCTTGCCAAAAAGAGGGTGCCTAAATGAGTTTTCATCACGAAGGGGGAAGTTGTCCCCATTATTTGACCCCTAATGTGCCACTGTCAGTAAGCACACTTTCAATCTAATTACTCAATCTTCAATGGCTGCAGCTTTAGCATCAAACACTGAGATCACAGCAGATAGAAGTGGTTAAGCAATATCAGTTTCAGTTTTCATATTTTGAATTCTCATACAACTTGTCATTAACAAACTAGTACAAACAATTAACTGAACTAAACAAGACTACAACAACAGTGCTACAGAAAAAAATTACCATAACATACCAGGTGAGCAAGAAAAAAGTTCCCACTTTTGAAAATTCATAACATCAAGAGCACATCACGGATTTGAATGATTAAAATTCTAGTTGAAAGCAAAAAATCGAAGAATTTTTGTATCTTTCTCGCAGTCTCAAGAGCTTTAGAAATATAGGTAAATTCAGCCTTACGAAAATTTCATGGTTGCAAAATGACTGAAAAATGGCCTAAAACATTGATCAAATCATAATGAACTCCTCACACAGACCAATGAGCAACATGCAATTGTTCATGCGTGAGAGATATCCCCTGTGCATTAATTGCCATAGGACTGAAAATCTTTTGTATTTGTTTGACAATTGATGTCGCATAACTCTTGCGAGAGGTGGAACTCCCATTGCGTATTGTTCTGTGTAAGGAGAGTCCACACAATTTGATCGATCTCTTGGGCCCTTTTTCAATCATTTTGCAACTACGAAATTTTTATCGAGTTAAATTGATCGATACTTCTAGTGCTTAAAACAGCGGGAAAAGTGACAAAAATACTTCGATCTTTCGACTTTTAACTGGAATTTGAATCATTCAAATCTGTGCAATACCCATGAATTTTTTTAAGTGGGAACTTTTTTCTGGATGACCCGGTATATACCAAACATATAGACAAAAGAAACATTGCATGGAGGGAAATACTTAAAGCAGGAGTTCTCTAAATGGTTAGACAAATTGAGGAGACAAGACCCTCTCCTATGAAAAGCTTCTTATTTTAGTTTGATTTCGTTCATTGAATTTACACTAAGGGCGGATGGTGACCTTTTACATCCATTTTTCGGTACTCAAAATTTAGTAATTTCTTTCAAAGAGGTAGGTTTTGACTTTTCGTCGAAAACACTTTGCAGATGATGATTTTTTTTATTTTCACGGGAATGTTACTCCAGCACTTAGCTCCGTAGTAACGTACTGACCTAAGACCATATTGCAGGGTATTTTCTGGGTTAGGTAAATATCATTGTTGGTAGCTTGCCGTGTACTATATTGATGAACAGAATCCACTAATTCAAAGAAAGAATGAAAATAAGAAGGAGCAGCCTTCATTAATACAATCATAGACAAAACTAAGCATTATCAACTTAAAAAGATCATGAAGTTTTAAATTTTTCAAACCAGATAGGCATAGAAGGTGCGGTAAAATGCTCAAATGAAATAGCCCTTACAACTCTTTTCTGTAACAAAAAATACTCGATTGATACGAGTCTCATAGGTGAAACCCCAAACCGAAATACCATATCGCAGGAAGGGTGAAAATAAGAAGTTGTAAAGACAGACCAGAACATCAATAGGTAAGAAGTCGGACCCCACCAATGTATTTTGTGCCTCCAAAACAATTTACCTCCAAAACAATGTATGTCATACAGAATTTAAATTCTGTCTGTGCACCACATGAAGCAAGCTTTGCTAAAAGTGAGGGAAATGTTGGTCCTAAAAAATAGATATTGCTTTACCGGGGTCTCAAAAAAGTACCCCCTTTTGATTGGAAATAGGAACGAAGCAATAAGATATTATTACTCTCTGAGTGGTTAGCTAAATGCAACAATCTTCAACTTACATTCGCATTCCTTGCATTTAAAAATCGTCCACCAAACACCGGAGATACACACTTACAAAGAAAAAACTTACAGTGCACCCGAAACCAGAGTTTTTGAAAAAGGACCTAGCCATGTTTTTATCATGGATATTTCACTTTCAATTTTTCGCTTTTGAAAGAAATAAGAGACTCGTAGACGTCACTCTGGTTAAACAAATATAATAAATATGTGTTATGATGAAGTGGTGCCACATCTCCAAAATGAGCGTGCACTTGATCCTTTTCTTCATCTTTGACACTTGGGATGGAATGCAATACACGGATTGATTCCTCAAAGGAATCATTATCTGTAGAACAGTTGAAGCATTAAAGGTATAATTCTTTTCAAAAGAAAAAACTAAAAGTCAAAGTTGAAATTCTTTTGCAATATGCCTGTAATAGCAAATCATGGCTAGGCCAAGATAGGAATCAAATGTTTTAGCCGATTTTCACTCGTGGCCCATGGCCGGAAACCTTCAAAGTTGTTAGGTCCAAGAGACTTTCCAGATTTTAGGAGAGTGATTATATATGATGAGCGTTGGGTGGGGGCCGATGTCTTGACTGGTCTCATCATTTAGAGCATTTTCCAAATTTGTTTTTTGGATACATCAACCTCCAAACATTTTAGTACAGAGGAACTCTCTCCTCAATTAGTCTACCTATTGAGAGAGCTCCTCCTTTAAGAAATTCCTTTTCATACAAATCCCTAGCGTTATTGTAATGTTATTGTATTCATAACCTGCTTTAGTTAAATATTGTTCATTTAATGGATTTTTGTATGCTGTTGGAATTTTAAAATGAAACTGAAACTGATCAGATATATCAGAAGGAACAGAAGATGCAATGAAATAACAATTTCCAGATCTGTCACCCATGAAAGTCACAGCTGACCTGTTAGATAGTAAATTTTAGTTACATCATGAGGAACTTTAACATAGAATCTATTAAAAGTATTTGCAATAACTGTTGGATCAGTAGTAATATTTATCGCATTTACATCCTAATACTTACAACTGACTTAATTCCTGGCAATACGTCATGTTGTTACTGATCTTTTGAAAGTAGTTATAAAAATAGCTAGGTTTACTTTCTCTCAATGATTAACTAACTGAGTCCGCCAGCCATTATCATTATGCTCAAGTGTTGGAGCTATACCTGGAATCAAACCCTGTCTCCTAATAGCTTTGGTCTCAAAGTCACAGGCTTCTGTCATTGCGTCACAACACTCACAGGGTGTCTCAAAAAAATTGTTTGATGTTTGATTAAATCCTTGAAAATAACAATATGCTGAATGGGCACTAGGTCAAGTAACCATTTTCCTGAGATTCTAAATCCTGAGATTTTTAGCCCCCAGGAAGATTTTCGAGGACATGCCTCTACTTTCTCATAGAACGGTGCTCCTGATCCACTTCTACCCCTGCGCTATGATAGAATTTTCCACCATTGGTAACATCATCATTATGAGTTAGCGTACTCAGGAAAATTTCTGCGAGAACATTGTTTCCTTTGGCACACACTTCAGTAGCGACCTAACTAAAACAAGGCCCCACCAAAAGTAGGAGGATGCACAGCCAAGATAATTTGTTCCCCACGAACTTCGAGTTTAAATACTTCCCCGCCTTGCTTTTTCGTTCCCATTGAAGTTCTGTTTCCCCGTGAAAAATCATACGTAAGTTCCATCAGAGTATTAGCTGAAGATTTCCTTTCCCTGTCATGATATGGCATGGGATGAACAGTACAAATCAGTCAAAGGGAAGGTAGTTGGTGAAGGTAAAGGTGAAGGTGAAGTTGCGTTTTTCAGCGCCAAGCGCTGGGATCGCAGAAATAGAGCAGACCTAATCGAGTCCGCGACCCCTTGTCATGACGCTCAAGTGGTGGGGCCCTACCGGGACTCAAACCCACTCCGCCTAACTATTCTGGCTGCAATGTCAGAGGATTACACCACTGCGCCACAACACCTTCAGTTGGTGGCTTAGCATCGATTAGAAAGCTGAAAAATATCCTACCACAATCACAGCTACTCAATGTATATCAAGCACTTGTTGAAAGCCACTTAAGGTATGCTAACGTGATATGGGGAGCCCTCTCCGATACAAGGATAGGCACTTTGCAGAAATACCAAAACAGAGCACTCGATCTAATAGAATCTTCAAAGGTGAAGGATGCTTGGAATAAGGACCTCATGAACATAAATCAATTGATGACGTTTGACCGAGCAGTTATGACCTACAAAATTGTTAATCAGCTCTGTCCTGCAGGCCTACAAAATAAGTTCATCGAGAGGTCGGTCATATCAAAATATCATACAAGGAATAGGAGGGATCTCCATGTGCAAAAACTGACATTAGAGTACACCAAAAGAGGTTTTTTTGTACACTGGTCCAATTGCTTGGAATAATATCCAACAGCCCATTAGAGACACCGACTCCATCGTACGATTTAAAAAGAAACTAAGATCTCACCTTTTGAGCTAAGAGAAATCAGCTCTGCACGAATCCATGGAAGATCAGGCAATATGTTTTAATCATTGAGAGTAACCTTAGGAAATTTATATTGTAATTTGTTTTTCTTTTTTTTTTGTATGCTATAATTGAATGGATATCGTGGATAAATAAGATTAAATGAAACGAAATGAATATTTATATTCCCCGCTGAACATGCATCATTTCATAATCTCCCTGCCATACATCTAATGTCCGGCGGATCAAAATGCATGATGATGTTTGCTATGCGTATATGTCCACTTGAAGTGGAACCTTTGGCATGGCCTGAAATTTTTATGCGTATGTGTCCGGACCAAATGCATAGCACACTTTGCCATGCGATTCGGTCCAGACAAAAATGCATGGCGCATTTTTGCTATGCGTTTTGGTCCCGGACCACAACACATAAGCGGACTGAAACGCATATTACACCGGCAGTGTCGTTACTAGGGATTGTTTTGGCTCAGAATGCCTTTCTCCACCCCACTTTCACTGAAACCAAAATTGGATACTTTGATACTTCTGTAATAGTATACATCAATCATATTGCTTTCTATTTGTACAAACACCTTTTGCACTGTCTTTTAGACTACTTCTTACAGTCCAGTGTTGCTTGCTTCCAACATGGAATGCCTTAACATCTACTGGGTGAGTCAGAAAAAACGTGGGGCAATTGTCAGACTGTGGCATCGCACTGAGCCCCATTGAAAGCAAACCTTTAATGCATTTGTTAAAAACAATTTTCTTTGTAAGACCTTGTATGGGATTCTTGCAAACTGATGAAATCCTTGACCAAGTGCCTTCAGCATTTTAGCCTTGCCAGAGTTGCAGGTACACATGATAGTATCAGGGGATACTGAAAAAGTTATGTTCACATTGTTCACACTTGGTCGTTTAGGTTGTTAAGATCGTGCAGAAAGACCCAAAAGACCAAGACTCTGAGTTTGAGTTCTTTGTCTCTTGGGTCTTTCTGCACACCTCTAACTCCCCAAAAGACAGAGTGTGAACCAGGCTTTAGGAAGAAGTGTTGTCTGCAAGAGGTCCCATTGAGATTTACAGAGAGCTGATCTGCTTGGAAGAAACCTCTTCACAAGACAATGAAGCATACTGTAAATTATTAATGTCCTTCCAACATATTTTCCACGCTTGACAAGTTATGATAAGACATCCCTGGGGAGAAAATACTACCTCCAAACTATTTCACTGTCCCCTGATAATACCATGTGTACCTGTAACTTTTTTTCAAAGATAAAATGTGCAAGGACTTGGCAAAAGATTTCACCAGTTTGCAAAACTCCCATACAAGGTCTCACAATGAAAATCTTTTAACAAATGCATCAAATGAACAGTTTTGATGAGAAAAGGTTTGTGATCTAAGTTAGACTCTTGGCTGCATGGAAAAACTTAGTTCACAACAATCGGGTGGCTAAATGCGATGTGACAGTCCACCAAAAGCCCCACCACGTTTCTTCTGACTCACCCGGAAAAAAATGTTTGACAATGGCAGCCTCTACATTGCTCAAAATGACTCTCTTATTAACTTTCTAGCATTTCTTGGAAAAATTATTATCCTGCCATACCTATACTCAACTTTCTATTTGTCTTTGAAAGAATCTATAAAACCATCTTTTGACAGAAGTAGAGGCAGTGGAGGGCATTTGGAGTTAAGCAACAGGTCAAAAGTTTCAGATGTAGAGGATATACGAGAAATGTTTTTAAAAGCACATTAGCTGCCCCCGAGCTGCCCCTGTACAACCAGGGCAACAGGAGCAGCTGCCCCCACTGCTCCCCTGCCTCCAGTGCGTTTGGTTCCATGGAAGAAAAGCAGAAACCATTTCAACTTGTTAATGGCAAAAAATTTCACTCTGGTAGCTCGATTTTGAGCTTTCTTCTTTCAATATATGCCATGCGCAGCAACATCATTGCAAAATAGACAAATACGGAAAAGATGGTGGACCTCATTTCACGCAATGCATGATAGGAATATGCCCGCTAGCAACTCAGAGCTACCAAAACTTACAATGCGGCATAAAATCTTGACCACAGCTACGATAGACGTAGGCCGTCGCAACTTTATTGTGAAATCTACGCATATTCTTTTGGGCACCTGAAATCTATGACGTCTTCTGAGGATGGTAGACTTTGCAGATAAAACCTTAGCTATCCAAAGGATGCAAATTCTGCAAACAGTAGACCAGAGAGTCGTCAGACTTAGCGGAGAGAAATCCCAAAAGAATCGGAATTCTGAAAGAAAGTTAAAGAGTTTGAATGTTGTGTTCGGTCAAGTGAACTGAAGCCATTGCAATACTCTTGTTATGCATTACTCTTGTTATGCATATCTCAAGGGAAGGTGATTTGCAATGTTTCATTCTTTTTTTGAATGTTTTTACAACTTTTCATTAATCTCTGTTTTATTCACCTCTTCACTCTCTAATCAGTTACGTAAACAAAGCCAAAAGTCTTCTTGATATCTTGATGAAATGACGAAAACAGCAGGCCACTAAATCTTGAAATTGTAGGGAAACTGTACTGTACATTATTGCAAGCGACGGCTTAGAAGAGTGTCAACTTCACGATGAAGTTGTGACGGCCTAAATCTATCGTAGCTGTGGTCAAGATTTTATGCCGCAGTTGTGAGTTTAAAGGGAATCGACATGGTTAAAAGCTGGCCCGGGCCAGGTCAAAAATATAATCTTTTGTACTCGACAGCTTAGACGCATCCGGTTTCATTGTGTAGCTAAAGAAACAATGGATTTCTGGGCGTTTCTCTGGCCTATTTATAGCGATTATGACATATACCTATGTCTATTCCCTTTAAGTAGCTATGCGTTGCTAGGGGGCATATTCCTATCATGCATTGCGTGAAATGAGGTCTGTCATCTTTTCCGTAATCGTCTATTGTCACGAAATCTTGGCTCCATGTGGAAAATTCCACCTTGTGTAAGGTAAGCTTTAAAGTGCTCTGTACGCTGTCGCTGGACATGTCCTGTGAAGATACTTATGGAAACCTTTCTTTCAATAGGGGCAGATTGCAACATTAAAGTTTACGACTAACATTACCTGTACAAGTTATAATCTAAAACAGTGGTGGCGCCAGGGGAGGGCTAGGGGGCTACAGCCCCCCCCCCCCCGGTTGGAGGAAATTTTGGGTTCTCGTTGGAGGGAATATGGCACAATAACACACGAAACCACCATTTTTCAGTCATTTTAGCCCCCCTGCCGGAAGCTCCAGCCCCTCTGTCGGGAAATTTCTGGCGCTACCTGGATCTCTAAACCTTGATAAAATGAAGTTCCAATCTTTCTATGCCCCACACACACTTTTTACAGGATTTGAACTGAATCCTCAACAAGACCTAATCCCGTTCTTGAAACCAGTTGTACGGAATATGAATAAAAGCAAACTCCCGTTCTTGTGCAGACTTTATCATAGCTGCTGGGCACCACTGAGAGAATACAGGCCCCCCATACAGCATCATAGATGCTATATGCTTAGGACCATCATCACTGCACAACAGTTTCGATTTGGTTTGGCCTGCATGCAGCGTTGGTCCGGACAACGTAGGTACCAATCAAAAGTTTTCATTTCTCACCTTGTCATTACAAATATCATTCAATGATGCTAATGTACTTGCAAGCGAAGAGAAGCTATGAAAACGACGATTCTTTGCCTTTATTTCCATATTTTCGTCCGCTTTGCCGCCTTCCCCCTTCTCGAATAAAATGAAAACACCTGAAATGATCGCCGTAGCTTCTTTACATGAGCTTTCAGCTTTTAGTCGTTGTTGTTGTTGTGATGGAGATACAACTTTTAAAAACAAATCATTGTAATGAGGAAACAAGAGACACTTGTAGGGTACCTTTTTGAAAACCGGGCGGCAGACCCCCGTCCATCCGCAAGCAATGTACCCCCCCCCCTCCCCGGGGGGCAAGCAGCAGCTCTAGAGAACTGATTTCAAGGTATTTTAGACCTAGTGGTTGTAAGAAAAAAAGCAGATGATTTAGGCCCAATAGATCTTTCAGCTACCAATTATCTATGAAATTATTTTGATTAAATTCTTTAACAGCTGCGATAATCTACAACTGCCACAAGCTCGCACTACGTGCAACGGCTTGGATACGATATCATTTCGTGGGTGTAGATTATGATACCCCCCAGTAACGACCCCGCTGAAACATTTCCCCGCCAAGGTTGAAGGATGACCCGCAAAGAAAACTTGTTTCTGTAGAGTTGCGACGTAAGTAGTAGCGTATATTTAGGTGTGTCACGTGACACAGGCCGCATGCGTTAGAAACCAAGATGGCTACCAGCTAGGCACGTACTTAGGTGCTCATGTACTTCGGCTACAAAGACGGCCAGGTGAATTCCGCGGATCCCGCGGACTTCGCGGATGTCGCGGACGTACAAAAAATCCACCAAATACAAAATCCGCGGAATTCATTTGACATTAGGTGAAAATGAATTCCGCAGATTTCGCGGATTTCAAAGCGAAATATTGTCTGTAGAGTTTGTAACGCGGGGAAAGCAGCAATGTACTAGTTCTTTCTCTACTTGCACTGCCGTAGAAAGGTTCTAAAACAATTTGGTCGCAGATCTGAGTCACCAGCAGTTATTGAGTACTAGGAAGTAAAAGCGCTCGCTTCGCTCGCGCTTTAACATTCCTAGCTCCTGCGGAGTGCTTTTTATGGTTATCGTACTCCTTCAGTGACCACCACTTAAATTCAGCATGAAATCAGGGTTGGTAGATCTCCGGACCGCCCCGAAACCAAACCAGGGGTCGGAAAAAGGCCAGATTAAGCAAAACCTTTCAAAACAATGATCCATTGTTGTACCACCTATCGTTCTATTGTTATTTCAAGCAATGGACACTTGCATTTCATTGTTTTCACATACTATATTGTGTAGCTCCGATGAAAACCCTGTATCTTTGATGTTGCCTTGCAAAGAAAAATGTCCTAGATTGTGATTGTCTGTACTCCAGTTTGAAGCGAATTGAATGAAAATTGACCAAAAATCTTAAAAGAAGCCAAAATTAAGCCAAACAGCCAAAGTTAATTTTTGAAGCCAACTATAAGGGAAACGAGCCAAATTTCCAAAATTTTGCTGAAAGAAAGCCAAGTTACCAGCCTTGCATCAAATCAGATCAGTTATGCTCATGCATAAGAATTCAAGTAACTAAGTAAGAGTGGTATGCTATACTCCATAAAATGAGAAAATCAGACATGTCTCTTTTTATAACATTCCTTTACTCCCAAATAAGCCTCACATAAACCTCAGCAAAATTGTTACGTTTTCAGCACATGAATCCAGTAGCAGATGCTTCAGGGCTTCCTCGTGTCTCTTAGCTTCAGAATGATTAATGAGACAATTGCGCCCTTCGCCCCTGGCGACTTTTTGAAATTCATTTAAATGATAAAGTTGGTCCCCTCAATTTTTTCTGAGTTCCTAAGGAGCCATTGTCACCTAGAGTTTTTTGTGTACAGGTGCATCTTCAGAAAGTCTGTAAATCAAATTTGGCGTAGTAAAAGATGTCAGTCTCTATCAGCTCATCTGCTGCGAAGTGAATACATATTTCCGCTTACGTATGCCAAGTTTTATTTTCAAATAATCTGACATTGCAACATGCCTGCAAAGGACCCTGGGTAACAATTGCTCTTTAATTGCTGCCGACCATTGATGCTCTAAACTATGGATAGATGATACATCTGTCTCTAAGCCAGCGACGTACCCAGGAATTCGAAAGGGGGGTCGGATGGTTGTTTCCCTTCATACAGTTTAGGTCAAACCTGGAGCCTATTGATAAAGACATGTCATGCATAGATTCGTTTCAAATATCTAAAAGAAAGTTGGCTCCTAGGGTAATTCTTTGAATGGTTAGATTTGGAGAAAAAAGCCAAGCCTCTCCCTTCCACGCTCCAACCTCGCTTGGAAATGTTGCTAACTTACCCGACCATTTTCTTCTCAAATTTAAAGAAGTGAAAGTGTAAATAAAAGCTGAATAGTATGCTTTTAAGCATATCCTTTTTATTTGCTTTTTGCAAATAAGAGCTCTTCTTTTTCTCCACGGTGACTCGTCTTTTCATTGCAGTTTCGATCTTACCTAAGGATTTCTGACTTTTAAATAAAGTTTCCCAATCTTTTCGAATTTGACAAGTGGCATTTCACTCATTGGAAAAAGGGTGCGAGATTTTTTCAGAACAGAAGAATTTTTACGGATTTTGGTTGAACATTCGTGGAAACAAAAGGACTTTTGCGGAAGATGTACAAGAAGTTTGAAATGCCCCTCGGAATTTGGAGGAAATGTCCCCAATCCCCACAACTTCTGCCACTGTTAAAGAAGCCTACCAATATTTAGAAATTGCTCTAGTGCCTTCGCAGTAATACAGGAAACTGCGAAGGCAGTAGTAATACTTATTTCCTGCGTAGTATGATACAGGAAATAAGTGAAAATAAGTCAAACAATGCCAAGGCTTTCCATGAATGAAATGAATAGCTGCTAAGTTATATTTCCTAGCACTGGAGATTCTTAATTTTTGATGATCTAAGAACAGAGTTTCTTATAAGCAGTTTTTTACGAAAGAAATTTTGTTGTACAACTGTACATTTATAAAAGAGATGTGTGCATTGATATGTAAGGAATTAGAAATAAGGGTGCTCTGTGAGAAAATACTATGGTATGTTAGAATTCAGCTTTTCATATGAATAAACTGCGATTTTATTGAAGTGTGGACCATACGATCATACGACCATTCAACCATACGACCCCGGTCCAAAGTTTGATATATATAGCTTACTAAATTTTTGCTCCACCGATGGTTTAGTGAACACGTAAGGCATTAGTACGTGTCAAGGTTTTCTTGGTCACGTAGAATTCCGTGTATTCATACTGAGCTAGCGAGTTGTTGTAAACAAAACCGGACCCTCTGAATACAATTAGAATGGATGAATATCTATGTTGAATATCCACTTCTTTGCTTGATTCTAATCAGGGAAAGCAAATTTTCCATGTTTCAGTTGATAGGCAATGAAAGTAACAGACTCAGAATAGAGGGCTATAAAGCATTTCGACCGTTAGGTTTTCTCCAGTCTTTCTAGCCTCTCTAACTTTTTAGAACAATAACAAAGAAGTAAGAAAGTTATAACTTAAATGCAAACATCTCTTCATTCTCATCCAGATCCCTAGTCACTCAGGAGCACCTCTGTTGACATTGAAAATAATGGAAGTATCAATACATCGTAACAAAGTCTTGTTAACCAAATGCATAAAACTTTGGCCTGGGCCTGGGGTAGTATTGTCGTATGATCTGGGGTTGTAAGTCCCGGGTCGCAGAGTCCTCGGGTTCCGGTCAAAAGAACGTCTCAGTTTTTTGTGCGAATTATGAACACATTACGTGATAGGGCAGATTTTTAGTATTGCGATTTGGCAAGCTAACGGCTGCATGCATGATACAAGTAAAAAGACTCTAGAAATGATCTGAAAGCAGAAAATCTGTCCATTGTTGGACCTTTTGTGCTGAATTCTCTTTCAGAGTTCGTAAACAAGTAGTACAAACGATGATACTGATAGAAGGAAAATAGTGATGAGGTCATTTACTAACTCATTGAAAAATAGACCAAGGACCTTTCATCATTATTTACGGACATCTACATAATTTTGAAATCATGGAAAAGCGAAGAATCAAGGGAGTACCAAAGGCAGTTACTGGACTCAAAAGTAAGCTTTGCTTAATTCATTACCAAACTTGCATTATTTTCATTCAACAGCAGAACCCAAGAAACAGCTATTTCGTCATAAAGTAAGAAAATTGTTTTGCCAAATTCAGACTCTGCATACCTCAGTTATGCTACTTAGCTTAGCCCCAGCGATGACTGAATTGCTGAACTGTTATGAGGTTATTTCCAAGTCACCCCTTTTGTAATAACCGAGGACTCTCCCTCGCTGTGAAACTTTAATCATACTCTACTTTGGTTTAAAAGCTTGGTTAAGGAACAGGTTGCAATCAACATTCTTTATACGGGTAAACAGGATTTTTTTGGATTTGGCCTTGAGCTAGTCATCCCGTCAACATTTGGAAATGACGACTCTGTGTCCTTAGGGTCACCGGTCTGATTTGTACTGTATGCCATTTTGGCCGAAGCAGAGAAACTCATACTATGCGTATGGCCTTTAATAAAAGCGTCAAAAATCAGCTTCAAGAGAAATCACTTTATAACTTGGGCTAAATCTTCACTACGAATTGAGTAAAGGTTTTATGCGTTGTAATCAGTAAATTTATAAGCAGAAGACCTAAAAAACTACAAGGGTACCGGGTGAGTCAATAAAAACGCACGGCGTTTGAAAAAATCCTGCTCCCTGAATATCAAAGCAATGATGTTGAAACCTGTCTTGTTTTGTCGTCGATATGTCAAAATAGGTTCAGTAATTTACCCGGCTTTAATCGGTCATTCCTTCCCGTCCAAAAAGGAGATTTTCTGCAGAAAGCCCCTTTCGAAAACCTGCAAAAACGAGCGAAAACAGCAAGCAAAATTTCCCTTTGTTCTCCTTCCTAGCAATTATGACTCCTGGATGGAATCCCTCTCAATATGTTATTCACACTAGGGAGAAGACTTTTCAACCATCCAAAACGAAAGCACGTGCTAAGGCATGCTGAAAGTCATCGCTGTGAGGTGAACACATTAGGGAGTTTTGCTTGCAATTTTAGCACGTTTTTTAACGTTTCTCAAAGGGACTCATATTGGAAAATTGCCTACAGAATTTGAACGGAGTGACCGATTTTAGTCAGGAAAATTTCTAAAAATAATTGAACATGTTAGCTATGTAATCAGATATTGCAAAGTATCATTGCTTATATAATCAGGGAGCAGTAGCCTTTAAACGCCGGGCGTTTTTTCTGACTCACCCGGTAGACTCTGAATTTGTGGCACCGCGACAGAACCAAGAGGAGGGTCTCTCCAAAATATGGCAATAACTTCGTTGTATCCAACATGAGCATCAAAATACTTTACTACAAGCCAGATAGATACTGCAGCTAACATAATATCAACTATTTGCAAGCTTTCACTCCCTTGGTGTTTCGAAAAAGCAGCTGCAAAAATTGTTTTTAGCTCAGATTGAACGCTTCCATCACATTTCTATGGCTGCCATCAGCATCCACAAAGAAAGGTCGAAGGTTAAGGCCTATTGTTGAATTGAATTGCTAAAATTTGGGTACAAAACCCCTCTTCACATTACCCCAAGATATTGTACGAAGAAAAGTATTGGACCACAGGCAAACCTTTATCGTCAGCTATTTTTCATCGTTTTTCTGGAATTTTTGGAGGTAAGCAGTGGGCGTGAGGAGCTGCTTGCGGGAAAGTGTCACAAACAGGAATGTGCGTAACAAAACTCTTCATCGCTTATATATATAAATTGTGTGTCGAGTTTTAGCTTGAAAACTGTAGGGGCAAAAACATTCTCCTCTAAGTATCAAATGTTAAAATAATTGTGCTTTATTTTGTAGTTCATCTTGTATAGTCTCCAAAAAACGTCAGCAAATTTACCAATGCCAGAACTGGCTTTCTTTCGAGAGTTTGAAAACATCCGCCAAATACAAAATCCGCGGAGTTCATTTCGGTATTAGGTGAAAATGAATTCCGCGGACTGCGCGGACATCAAGGCAAAACATTGTCTGGAGAGTATCGTATGTTGAGGATGCAGTAAGTTACAAGTTTCTGATCTTGAGAAAGCAGTGAAATACAATCGAAACAAGTGCACATGCGGAAGTAAAATGACAATTGACAACAAAAATGCGTGTCGTATATCTCGAGAAGTTGTCGGAAGCCCCCTGCCCCGTATCGTGATTAAACCGAAAGAAACTACACACTGAAACAGTTATTTGCCACAATCAGTTGAATAATGTGAAGTAAAAGAAGTTGTTTTCAAATTATTTGAGAAACCAAAGCATATCAAGACTTTCATACAATCTGCTCGATGAGTCTGACATTGATAACAAACATAACAACATGGCGGCCTCCTAAAAATCTTCGTTTGAAGGCGCCACTGAGAAAATTTGAAGGCGTTCAACAACTAAGATCATTACCAGGAATGTATGAGATATGCCTTAAACCAAAAATTAAATTGCTAGCAAATCTTTCCATTGACTTGACTAAACATTTCGCCCTGAAATCCGCAAAGTCCGCGGAATTCATTTCCACCTTGTCAGAATGAATTCGGCGGATTTTGTATTTGGCGGATTCTTTGTACGTCCGCGGCATCCGCGAAGTCCGTGAGATCCGCGGAATTCACCTGGCCTACAAAGACGCTATATCTGGTGTGTGTGTGTGTGTGTGTACTTTTATTTCAATTCGATTATTTACAGTAGCTAACAATATATACACTTAGGATGTAAATATATACAAGTCAACAAATCCAAATCGAATTTACAAAAACAAAAGCTATAAACAAAATAAATAAATTTTCAAATAAAACACAACTAATTAAAACTAATTTGGTAGTCATTCGCAGGCACTACATTTGCAATTGGGACCATTCCATTGTTTTATCAAATCCTTAAGACTTTTCAAATTTTCTGCTGACTTTATTCTGTCTGGTAATCCGTTCCAAATCTGTGGCGCAATAGACGTCAGGCTATTGGACCCAAATGTTGTTTGGTTTGGCTTAACATGGGCTAAGTTATTTTGATTTCTTAATGAATAATTTGAAGACCGTAATTTAAAAATGTTCTGCATAAAAGGTGGGTTTAAATGTTTCACTGTTTTGAATATCTCTATGCAAAGAGTTCTTTGGCGAGCAACAACCCCGCGGAACGAAACCAATTGTCTTCAAATCGTGGAGCAAAAGATTACAGAGCGCCAATTCTTTGAACTAAAACAATAAGGCCACCAGCTGCTCAACACACCCAAGCTGTGAAACAACTTTTTTGTCAAACATCTAGAGATTCCTAACGCGCTAACTACGTCGGTTGATAAATTTTTGTTGAATGGGGTAGGTGATCTCGAGAGAAATGAAATGAAGCTAAATCGTTAGTTTTGAGACTAAACTTTTCGCTATTAATTGCTTCGATCCATAATAACAATAACAACTAATAACAAAGTAATCAGTTTTCAATAGATTTTTTCAGGCCTTAATGGCCCTCGAAAATGATTCATGTCGAAAAATCTTTGAATTAGCAATCGCTACAAATCGGGACTCTTACCAGTATCTCTCTTGGAGCAAAAGTGGGAAACACGTGCGCAAACAACTCACTATACTGTAACCAACACCAAGGATCAACTTTAGAGACCTTTAGGGGTAGACACATGGGAGGTAAAGGATTTTGAGAAGAATCGATACCCCATTCAACAAAAATTTATCAACCAACGTGTTTAGCGCGTTAGGAATCTCTAGATGTTTGACACAAAAATGGTTTCACAGCTTGGGTGTGTTGAGCAGCTGGTGGCCTTTTTGTTTTAGTTCAAAGAATTGGGGCTCTTTAATCCTTTGTTCCGTGATTTGAAAACAATTGGTTTCGTTCCGCAGGGAACGAAACGGCTGCGTCTTGTTCCTAAGGGAATGCATCGTAGCCAAATCGCTGGTTTTTTGTTACTGAAGTGATCATTATTAATTGTGTACATCCCTCCGGACCATAAGAAATAATGAATTTGGTATTTCAATCCATCTTAAAAGATTCAATTGTATAATTGTTTTGGTTTCGTTCGGTTTCGCTCGGTTTCGTTTCGTTTCGTTTCGTTTCGTTTCCTTGAATATAATAAGCCCTTTTGACGTGGAAGGAGATCAACATGGCTTGTACTTACGATGGCAAGAATACATTGAAGGGTTTCAGAACTTTTTACTGGCGTTGAATATCAAAGATGACACAAGAAAGCAGCCATGCTATTACATTTTGCAGGTGAAGGGGTGTACAGAATCTTCAAAACACTTCCCGATACTGGAGAACCCAAAGATTTTGAAAAAGCGGTCGAGAAACTCACTGGTTATTTTGCACCAAAACAGAACAAAGAGTATGAACGTTACATGTTCAGGCAGGCCCAGCAAGATTCTGCTGAAAGCTCACATGCCTTCCACACACGTTTAAGGGATTTATCACTGACATGCCAGTTTACAGAGGCAGATTCAGAAATCATAACACAAATAATTCAAGTTTGTTCATCTGGAGCCCTAAGAAGAAGAATCCTAAGAGAGCCCTCAATGAAGTTATCTGAGATCCTAGATTTTGGAAGGGCCATGGAATCATCAAATAGACAAGCATCTGAAATTGAAAGTAATACTGCAGAATCAGTCAATAGACTTGGGAATGGAGCCCCACATCCAAGGAAAGCAGGCCATGAAAAGCCCACCAAGTCATGCTACAACTGTGGAGGGTCATACCCCCATTCAGAAGGCAAAGTGTGCCCTGCAAAAGGAAAGAAATGCCATAATTGTGAGAAATATGATCATTTTAGTAAAGTCTGCAGAGGGCAACGAAAGAGCAATTATGATGAATCCAAAGTGCACCATATAGCAAGTTCCAAAGAGAATACAGTTAACTCTAGCTCTGATGATGAATTTGTTTACACAGTTACTAGACATACCCAATCCAATGCACGAAGACCAAAACCAGAAGCAACCATCAGTATTGGAAAATCCAAGATTAGTATGCTCATTGATTCGGGTGCGAGTGTAAATATCATGGACATGGACACATTCAACAAACTATCTCCAGCAATCAATCTTCAAAGAACTTCTACAAAAATTCATGCTTATGGAAATACACACAGTCTTTTAGTTGAAGGAAAATTTACAGTCATGGTTGAAACAAGAAGGACATATGCTACAGCAACATTTATGTTATACAAGGGTCCAGTGGATGTCTTCTCAGCTATGATACAGCCAGTGATTTAGGGCTTATTATCTTAAAAGTTGATGCAATCAAAGAGCAGAAGTCTCTCAGTCATGAGCAAAGTCAAAGGAAGGTGCAATCAAGAGATTTTCCACAAGTTGTCAATGGGATTGGTAAGCTAAGAGTAGTAAAAGTCAAGATTACGGTTGACAACACTGTTCCACCAGTGGCACAATCAGCAAGGAGAGTCCCATTCCACATTCGGAAATCATTGACAAAGAAGCTCAGAGAACTTGAGGAGCAGCAAATCATTGAAAGAGTACCAGAGAATGTCAGTACACCATGGGTTAGTCCACTGGTTGTTTTTCCAAAGCCCCAAAATCCACAAGAATTGCGGATTTGTGTTGACATGCGAAAAGTAAACACAGCTGTGGAGAGGATACGACATCCGTCTCCAACTGTTGAAGAAATAGTTGAGAAGCTCGATGGAGCAGCAGTGTTTTCAAAATTAGATCTTACATCAGGATATCATCAGCTTGAACTTGATGAAGACAGTCGACATCTGACCACATTTGCCACTCACAAAGGACTTTTCCGGTATACCAGATTAAATTTTGGGTTATCTTCCAGTGCAGAAATTTTTCAGCATGAAATACAGCAGTGTCTTGAGGAGATACCAGGAGCACTGAACATAAGTGATGATATTCTCATTTTTGGAAAAGATCAAGAAAGTCATGATGCAACTCTCAACAATGTATTGGAAATGTTCAGAAAGAAAAATCTGAGAGCAATTTTAAACAAGTGTGAATTTAATAAGAAAAACCTTGATTTCTTTGGGTACCATTTTAGTCATGACGGTCTTGCACCAAGTCAGCAAAAGATAAAAGCAATTCAGAATGCACCTCAACCAGAGAATGTTCAGGCAGTCAGAAGCTTTCTAGGTATGACAAATTACCTATCACGTTTCATTTCAAATTATGCCACCCTGACAGAGCCTCTTAGAAAACTAACAAAGAAAGATGTCAAATGGACATGGACAGATGATCAACAGAGCTCTTTTCTCAAGGTTAAAGAAGCTATTATGAGCAGTCATGTAATGTCATATTTTGACCCTTGCAAAGATACAGAGATCATTGCAGATGCTAGTCCTGTTCGACTCGGTGCTTTATTATGTCAAAAGGAAAAGTTAAGAGATGGAACAGAGAAAATTTCAGCAATTGCGTATGCAAGCAAAGCCTTGACAGATGTTGAGGAGCGGTATAGCCAGATTGAAAAAGAAGCCCTTGCCTTGGTATGGGCCTGTGAAAAGTTTCATGTATACATCTTTGGAAAAAGTTCCACTTTAGTCACTGATCATAAGCCACTAGAGTTCTTGTTTAATAAACCGGGTAGTCGACCACAAGCTAGAATAGAAAGATGGACAATGAGACTCCAAGAGTATGACTTCATTGTATGTTACAAGCCAGGATCTAATAATCCAGCAGACTATCTTTCCAGACACCCAGTGCAGCTTGCAAAGTCTAAATCAATTGCTGAGGAGTATGTTAATTTCATTGCATCTAAGGCAGTTCCAAAAGCAATGACAAGAGATAAAGTTAGAGATGAGACCAACAAAGATTTAACTATGCAGAAGCTAAAAGAGTGTTTGCAAAGCGGAAAGTGGTCCATACTAAGTCAAAACAAAGAGAAATTTCAAGGAAATTACTGTTTCAGTGATCTACAAGCATTTAAACAAGTAGAGAAAGAACTCTCTGTCACAGAAGATGGTATAGTTCTTAGGGGAACAAGAATTGTGATGCCAAAAGCTCTTAGAGAAAAGGCAGATAGCACATGAAGGACATTTAGGTATAGTGAAGAAAAAAGGTCTAATAAGAGAAAAAGTTTGGTTCCCTGGAATAGATAAGTTAGTTGAAAACAAGACAAAATCATGCATTGCCTGCCAAGCCACCATAAAAGAAAACAAGCTAGAGCCACTTAAGATGCAAGATCTGCTGGATGGTCCATGGGAAGCAGTAGCAGTAGATTTCAAGGGTCCCATAGGAGAGATTTGTTGCTGACTACGAAGCAGTGTCAGGAAGCAAAGACACCAAGAAGGGTAGTCATCATCATGAACAGTCACCAACTGCTCAGAAGACATTCTTTAAAAAGGTCCAGCGGCTTACTGCAGTCATGGAAGAAATGGGCAATCCATTTTCAGAGGAGTCCTCAGATCTTCTGTCGCTTGACACCAAAGACATTGCTGATCCTTCAGCTGCTCAGTTGGTTGGAACACATCTTGAGAGAGGGAAAGGTCAATTCAAAACATTCATGGAAAAACTCAAGTCTGAAAGTCAGCATTTTTATCAGTCGATCAAGAAGAACAACAACGACTTCTTCAAAACTATCACAGACCCAGCAGAGAAATCGGAGACACATATAATAAAGGAGGATTGTCAACTGTTTTCCCGCCTTTTCATTTCCTGCCAAAACAAGAGGCTGTGACCTACGGGAGTTTTTCAAACATGAAAACCAGCCTTTCCCTCCCTCACTCAGCAAGAGGGGCAAACTTCATGTTGCTACCAAGTCAGATCTTGTGAACATCTTCCAAACCAAGGTGGACTTCCCAGAGACTAAGCCACAAACTGACGTTGTCATCGTTGATGGATCATCTTTGGTGAACACAGTCACACCCAAAGCATCAAAGACATTCGAAGAGTATGCCCAACAGGACATATTACCGAAAGTGGAATACTATTGTGGCAGTCACAAGAGGACAGATATCGTTTTTGATGTGTACCATGACTCCAGTCTAAAGTCTGAAGCACGATCAAAACGGGGGAAGGCCATCAGGAGAAGAGTAACGCCAAAGAGCACAACACCTACCAATTGGAAGAGCTTTCTCGGAGACAATGCCAACAAAACCGAGCTGTTCAATTTCCCTGCTGACGAAGTGGGTAAAATGGCCACAACGAATGAAGTCATTGTAACAAGACAGGCAAACGCTCTGACGACTTCCAGCCATCCTGCATCTAGCCTAGAGGAATTGGCTCCTTGTGCACATGAGGAAGCTGATACGCGGATATTTCTACATGCCTGGCATGCAGCGAGGGAGGGATACAAGTCATTTATGATTGAAGCCAATGACACAGACATCGTAGTCATAGCCTTGAGTCTCATGCCTTCATTCTCTGCAGTAGGCATGGAGAAAATGTGGGTCGTCTTTGGCAAGGGAGAGCACACTCGATGGATCCCAATTCATGACCTTGCATTTTCTTTGGGACCAGAAAAAACCAATGGGATACTATTCTTCCATGCTTTTTCGGGATGTGATGTGGTATCAGGGTTCAATGGCAAAGGAAAAAAGACAGCATGGCAGACATGGAATGTTTGCAATGAAGCCTCGACTACATTTACGAAACTCAGCCAATGCCCATCAGCAATTGAAGAGTCTGACCTGCAAGTTCTGGAGAGATTCGTCCTACTGATGTACGACCGGTCAAGTAGCGCTACCTCTGTAGATGAAGCAAGATTGGATCTGTTCACTAGGAAACAGAGGTCATACGAGCTGATCCCGCCAACCCAAGGTGCACTGAAGGAACATGCAAAACGTGCTGCCTTCCAAGCAGGACATATCTGGGAGCAGTCCATTGTTCGTCAACCAGACCTTCCATGCCCATCCAAAGTGGGGATGGGTAAAAGACAGCAGAAAATGGAAGGTTCTCTGGTCTTCCTTGGAGACTGTTTCAAAAAGCTGCCAGGAATTGACCAAATGTGGATGCAAGACAAAATGTGGGGGAGGGTGATGCAAGTGCAAAAACTTTGGATGCACTCCACTATGCAACTGCGCTTGTGAGACATTATCGTAAGGAGCAATGACTGAACGACTTGACAATGTCCTGGCCATGTAAACAAGTCAGAAAGTGCACTGCGGAGAATGGCACACATGTTTTATTCACCACTAGGAAATAGCTAACCGCAGATGAAACCTTTTTATTGGTAGAACGACATAACGGAGGGTTGAATTTATCTCCTTACAGTAAACATTGGACCACCACAAAAGATACGTCATGATGATTACCTACTGGGGGATAAAACATGAGTGCTGTCTTCCTCGGTGGGAAAAGACTCAGAAGCGATGGATAAGGAATTCGATACCGACATTTCAATGTCATTGTATTAACTGTGTTTGTGTTTTTGCGGTGGGTTAATAGGGATGGATCAGACTTGGGATATTTCTTTTTAAGACTGTGCGCTGATTTAGATGTTTATGCACAATTTTAAATATTTTGATTTTCTGTGTTAATTCCTACATGAACAAGATGGAAATTCAATTAATTTCTTCAGCATTGTGGCAATAAAAAAATTTCATGAAATCAATCTTCTGCATTGATGTCAGAAGAAAACGTATCAGAAACAGCATAATACTGAAAGTTTAACAATTTGGCAGCCATCTTGAACAATGACCAAATTAGGCCGCCATATTTGATTTTTCCCCTTATAGCCCTTCCATCTCAGAAGGTGGCTCACAAGTACCAATCCTGCAAATTTTATGCTCACATCTCAATTTGCATCAAGAGCTCTGAACAAAGCGATATTACGGAACTCATGTGGCCGCCATCTTGAGATGGCCGGCATGTTGATTTTTCGTTGTTTCCATTTCTATCTGGAAAAGTGACCTTGTATGGACTTTCCTACCAAAAAGCATGGTTTTATTACATTTTGCACCATTTTTTTGGGCAAAACCATGTAAGAAAGGACCGCTTGGCGGCCATCTTGAAAAATGGCCGCCATATTGAATTTTTTCCGTGGCCAGCACTTTTTTCCGAAAAATTTCTTTATCACAAAATGCACAATTCTGCCAAAAATCGACATTTATCTGCTTAGAATTGTATGTCGGATACACGTTTTTTTTTCCATAAGAAACTTGGATCAGGCCATAATACTAAAATTTTCTTAATTTCACATGAAATTTTGTCCATTTTAGTTCTAAAAGTTTCTTAATTGGTTTCTTATTTTTAATGCAGAATTATCGATGTGGTCGCTAACACTGCCGCAGAATGTTTCTTGATTTAAAACATCATACAGGAATAAACAGTGTTCTGGTATGTTGAAAACACAAATGGTTAGTGAATATTGCTCAAGAATAAAGGTTAAACCGTAAACGATCTATTTGCTGCTTTTAACATTTAAAGGTTTCTTAATATTTCTCAGACATAATACTACAGATTCTTAAAACTTTGGCCATCTTAGTACTAGTTTCTTATAAACCACTTTCTCATAAAAAAACGTGTAGATAGATACTCAAATGAAACTGAGACTGCGTTCACACGATGCCGGCACATTTTGAAAACGGTGAAAAATTCGACGGATAGGCCTCCCGTTCACACGAAAACGGCACATTTTTTGCCGGCAGATTTTGAAAACGTCAAAACTAGGCTGACCAACTCTTAAGGTGTAGGTACATTTCATTACCATCAAATTTCTGAGGAGCTTGCAATGGGTTTTGCTGTCAAATTTCCTGCCGTTTTCAAATTTTGCCGGTATCGTGTGAACACTAGCTCAAATTTTGCTACCGTCACATTTTTCACCGTTTTTAAAGCTACACTCCCATAAATAGATCCAAAGCTGCTGGGGCTTGGCTGCCCTTCAGATATTTTCAACCTTTTCGTAAATCTTTCCTCATAAGCATCAAACATAAGGTTGCATCTTCTCATCATTAGGGCAATTTGGGCTTTGAGGGAACTAGCCCATCTCCCGAAAAAGCAAATAACCCTCCCGAAGGTGGGGTTGGAAGGAAAACCTGCATTTTTCCCGCCACAGAACACGAAGCGAGGAAATGAAATGAAACGAAGCAAAGTGTTCCCCCAACCCCAAACCAAGAGGAGAAAAAAAACAGCGCAAGACCCGAAGCCAAATAGGGTCGAAGCGTAAATAAGATGAGAAAATGCAACCCCTGTAAGCGATAGCTAAAATGATACCTCCAAATACTTGCATTGCTATAACCAGAGGCGACAGTACAAATGATATAAATGAAAAAAGAAATTTCTCACCAAATCTGAGGCTCCATGCCTCGTGCTAAACCAATGTAGAAGTGCATTACAACTGGCCAACAAAATGGCCAGCTCGAACGTAGCTGAAAAGGAAAAACATGGCTCGAAGGCCACAAACACGTAACACACAAACACAAGCAAAGCCCGAAGGCCATTTCAACCAACAAAGCAAAGCCCGAAGGCCATTTCAACCAACATTGCTCGACTTGCTGTCGAGACTTTTAGCATTTTGATTTGCAACTACTCAGGACGAGTGTGCAAAATTTACTAAATTCTCAAATCAAACTCTGTTTTATACTGCATGGAAGAAACCATGCCGCATGCACACTATCAATGAACACGCAGCTGATGAAAAACATTACACCTCTAGAGAGTCAAAAACAATGGTACTTCAAATTGCCAGATTTGTAAATCTGTAATAAACAATAAACAGCATGTTCGTTGCTTTAACTCCGATTAGAATTTCATTCTAATCGTCGTTTAAAATGTGCCGGCATCGTGTGAACGCAGTCTAGTTCAGGCCAAAAGCGAAACTACGACATGTAATCGAGTCAAAGATCTGACTAGACTGATTACGACAAGATGAATCCCAGATAATCGCGACTCATCTCATCGTAATCAACTAGACTATTACACCAATCCGAGACCCTCATACTTGGACTCATAACAAAACATAACAGCAATTCTTTCAATCTCGTCCCCAGAGTGAGTTCGTTGCTCTATCTCTACTCTGGGATACAAGGGCCGCTCTGCAATTTGATTGGCTGTTACCATTTTGTGCGGTAACTCCGCTTTGCGTAGGGTAAACGGCCGCGGCATTTCATATTTATTTCATATCTATATTTCATATTTAATTCTTGTAAGGAGGGTTGCCCTTCAACAAGTTGATTTTCAAGGGGCCCTCCGATAAAAACAATAATTACAATCTAAGATACAAAGTAAAAAGCTATTTATTAAATTAAACAATAAAACCTTATTTACAACATCCATAACCTATTTACGATAATGTTTAACATTTACAATTAGAACGTTAGAAAACAGTTTCTAAATAGTTTTCTTGAAACTGTACAGAGAGGTTGCCTGCTTTGACTCGGCGGACAGGCTATTCCATTGTTTTGCACCTCTATAAGAGAAACATCTCTGGCCATTTGCTGACATTTTCATCGGTAACCTCAGGTCGGTCCCCGTATCACGAAGGCTATATGATGAGCAGGACGAATTTCGGGTGAAAAGGTCACACAGGTATCGTGGAGCCAGCCCATTCAGGGACTTGAAGACCATTGTCTTAGATTCACCAGAAGCAATTTCCTCAACGGTCTTCCATCCCAGTCCTTCAATAAGAGGTCTGCTTGGGGCATCAAAGCTGCTATTCGTTATGATCCTAGCAGCACGGTTTTGAAGATTTTGCAACTGATTAATTTCAGTTAAACCAGCGCATCCCCAAACAGAACAGCAGTATCGAAAGTGGGGCTCCACGATACCTGTGTAGAGGGTTTGCAAGGTCTCCTTCGGTAGAAAAGACTTGGCATGTCTTAAAAAGCCAACTGCCCTTGAGAACTTGCTAGAAACTGCTTTGATTTGTTCTTTCCAATCCAAGGAACAGTCGATTTGCTGCACCCACCCACCGATTTGCACCCCAAGGTATTTTGTCTTTTTGACCACTTCAAGCTCATTATCGCGAATTTTCAGAACCAAGTCTTTATTCTGACTTTGGAGAATGTTGTGTTTCTGCTTGGTAGAAATAAGCATAGAATGAGTTTTTGCAACATTCAAGGAAAGCTTGTTGCCTTGTAGCCAAGTGTCCAGTTCTCTAAGGTCACTATTAATAGCCTCATTTAGCCGAGTCAAATCGTGAGACTGGTAGCACAAACTGGTGTCATCAGCATACATGGACACAGTAGAATCTTTGACAGCCTGTGGGAGATCATTGATGTAGATGAGGAAGAGAAGAAGGCCAAGACATGAACCTTGTGGAACACCAACTTCTATGTCCCCTATTTTTGAATCCACACCATTAACCCTACAAAACTGTTTCCGATCGGAAAGGTAGGATTTAAACCAAGAGAGTTCTCGTTGCTGTACACCTTAGAGCTCAAGCTTTTTGCAGAGAATGTTATGATCTACAGTGTCAAACGCCTTTTTAAGGTCAATGAATACTAGACCCACAAGCTTTCCAAGATCCATTCCATTGTACCAGTCGTCAGTATTTTTAAGTAAGCATGTTACTGTAGAATGAAGCCGCAAAAAGCCGGATTGGCCAGATGAAAAATGACCGTTATCATTCATGTACTGGTACAGCTGGTTTGTTACTAACTTTTCAAAGAGCCTTGAGATGACAGGCAAGTCTGATATAGGTCGATAGTTAGACTTGTCAGTCTTATCTCCATCTTTGAAAATAGGAGTGAATCTAGCAACTTTCCATGAGTCAGGAAAACGACTTGTTTGAATAGATGTATTAAACAAAAAAGCGAGCGAATTTTCAACAAAGGGCAGCGCGAGCTTCAGAAAGTAGCTAGAGATGTTGTCAGTCCCAAAGCTCTTTGCAGTCTTAACGGTGGCAAATGCATCCCTGATCACCTGCACTTCAATATTCCTGAAGCGGAATGTTGCCTTGTGTTTGTTAATTTCATAGTCACCAGCAAGAAGGGGATTAGGGGCTGGATCTATTTTGTCAGCAAGATCCTTACCTACAGAGCAAAAGAAACTGTTCATTGCATTAGAAATATCTATTTTGCGAACAGTTTCAGAACCAGATTCTCTAAGGCAATCGATGTTGCTGGACTTTGATCTCTTATTAAGAAGTTCATTGATTGCTTTCCATGATTCCTTCATGTTACCTTGACAATCAGAGATCTTATTAGTATAATACTGCTTCTTTAGTTGGATGTTAAGGACATTGACCTTGTTACGGATCTGTCTGTAAGAGTCCATAAGAAAAGGGGACTTTCTTTTGGCTGCAGCCTTTTTTAGCTTATCCCTGGTCTGCATTAGTTTCTTCAGGTCCTTGTCAATCCAGGGGCAGTATTTCTCTGAGACACGCATTGCGGTCATTGGGGCATGTTTCTCTATGATCAAAGGAAAGAGGTTTGACCAATTACTTACAAGAACATCAACGTCATCTGTTCCAGTAAGAATTTGCTCCCAATATATGCCAGAAACATCTGCCAGGAATGCTTCTTCATTGAAATTTTTCATCTTCCGAGTTTTGATCATTTTATGGCTTTTCTCTACTGCTCCATTAAATTTCCGAATGCAGTAGACCATATAATGGTCACTCAAGGAGACCTCATGCACTCCAGATTTTACAATATTTCTGGCACACGTTGTAGCAATATGGTCAATAGTGGAAAAGGTACTTAAGGTGACCCTAGTGGGTCCCTCAATAAGCTGTTTAAAGCCGAACAACTCATAGAGATCAAGCATGTGCTTTGAATCATTGTCTATAGGTTGTTCAGCTTGTTTTGGAGTGAGATCACAATTTGTGTCTCCTGAGAGGATAATTTCTTTACCCTCTTTGTCCAAAAAAGCAAGAAACTTTTCCAGCTTATTGAAAGACCCAACAGGGTCGCTGGGTGGCCGGTACCAAGCGAGAACAACAAAGGACTTGCTTTTGGGTGGTTCAATCTCGATACAAATGAATGAATTGAAGGTGTTGTGGCGCAGTGGTGTAATCCTCTGACATTCCAGCCAGAATAGTCAGGCGGAGTGGGTTCGAGTCCCGGTAGGGCCCCACCACTTGAGCGTCATGACAAGGGGTCGCGGACTCGATTAGGTCTGCTCTATTTCTGCGATCCCAGTGCTTGGCGCTGAAAAACGCAACTTCACCTTCACCTTCAGTTCCAGGTCATCAGTGGGGACATCAAGACGACGTTTGTACTTGATGGAGTCCCGGACATAGATAGAAACACCACCACCATTTCCTGTCCTATCCAGACGTTCTTGTTGGTAGCCAGCCACACTAGTTAACTCCTTTGGGTAGCCAGGATCGAGCTTAGTTTCATTTAAGGCAAGGATCTTAATACCAAGGTCCCTCATTAATAACTGAACCTCATCTAGGTGACTGCGAAGACCGTTAATATTCAGGGATGCAATTGCCATACCCTTCTTAAATCCCAGATGCTGATGAGACCCGCTCGACGCAACACGCTCACTGGTGGGCGTTAAATTTTCTGATGGAAAACCACAGGCAACCTCTCTAAAATTCAAATTATCGGATAACATGCTAAATACACCGGATTTTCTCATTTAGGTTTTTAGTTAATTGAAAATTTCCTTCAACATTTAAATGTAAACCTCTCATACCTAGATGTTCGACTAAAATGTTCTGCTGCTGCAAGATATCCACATTCATTGATTTCAGTGATTTGTTGTATTCCGCGATTTTCTTCGCTATGGCTTGATTTTCGTCTCCATTCTTCATCTTTCGTTTGATTATTTCAGAAATCACAATATGACAATCTGGGAGGCTTTCAGTGATCTGTTCCATGAGACGCTTGATGCTTTTCGAGATGTCCGCTACAGGTCGATGATGTATGTCATTGGTTCCCACAACAAGAATGATTTTGTCTGGTTTTTTTTCGCAAAAGTGGTTTCAAGTAAGAATGATTTTGTCTGGTTTTTTTCGCAAAAGTGGTTTCAAGTAATCCTCGAGGTCTGTCGTTAGTTGCGCCTGAGAAGCTACGCACTTTTGTTTGATACCTTTTACCAAGTTGCCTTTCATCGACGTTGTTAATCATACTGTCGCCAACAACTAGTACCGTATTCTTATTCCAAATTCCTGCTTTTCGTTGCTTGTCTGGTTGCAAAGTTAAAGGGTTGTCGTCATTGCCCCTTTCAGCTGGCTCATTTAGCTTTCCATTACGCTTTCGCCCGTTCTTTTTCTTGCCAGACTTGTTTGTTTTGCTGTTACTGTTAACGTTTTCATTTTGTTCCTTTTCAATGCTTTCTGTTACGATGGGAACCCCTTTGTTTTGATTCGTATGGGTCTTTTGATTACAATTGTATGGCTTTTCAGTTTTCTGAAAGGAGCTTCTTCAAAATGTGGTCGCAAAGATATTTCCGGGGAGGACCCCAGATCTACTCAATTTTCGGTTCGCTTCCCTCGTCATCGGTCTGGAGTGCCCTTGCGTTCGTTTTGACCCCCTTGCCCTACCATCGCTCCGGCGTCCCTGATGACAGAACACTCGCTCTGGCGTGCTGACATGACGGATGCTCTCTTGCAGCGAAAAGTTACGACTTGAATTTGCGACTATAATTGGATTTTATTTGTGTTGTTTGCCTGTTTATTATTAAGAAGGAGCTCGACAAGAGTTTATGCTTCTAAAAGACTCTGGAAGCACGATTTACAGCAAGACAAAGTTTCAGCAAGTTTCGAGACACGTGGGCCTAAATTTGATTCGCGCGCTCCTCAAGAAACTGAGGTATAAAACTAGCCTGAATTTGGTCATCTACCAACCAACGCAAACAATAGAATATAGAACAAACACATTGATATTGAGGCTGGCCTCTTGTGGTCTTCGCTGTAAAGTTTCCCGCCAAAATAGGCCCATCTCAACATTTTGTTCGATCCATAAAAATCGTCAGCTGTAGTGGAATCATGGAAGAGGCAAGAGGTGGCGACTGATAAAGAAGTGGATGCTCTTTGGATTGTTGAAGAGAGAGGATAACCAAGACAGAAACGAGAAGCAATTTCTAAGACCATGTATTGCATATGTAGCTTCAAGCATTATCGTATGTCGTTGTCATTTTGCAGCAGTTCGCTTTCGGCACTCTTTCCCAAAATGTTGCCCATCAGGCAACTTTGCCTTTTTAGGAAACAATCTGTTACACTTCTCTTGCCTGATCTGGAAAAATCTCCCAAATGGCAAACAAAATGTAAAAACTGTATCAGCACAAAAAGCGGTATAGATTTCAAATTTCGTTTAGGGGTCTTCAACATATAATTTTCATCACAGTTAACGGACTTGGGCTATTAACGTCTCAACCCCCCCCCCCCTCTTAGCGGTCCACTAAGTTTATTCCTAGATTTACTCCTCTCGTGGGCGTCTTGCAAACTCTCCTAATAGAGGCCTATAATGTGTCCTTGAGTTGGGGCCTAACTACTGCACGTTCTTTTGTGCAGATCATGTCATCAAAATTAAGCAGCGCGATGGCAAAAGCTTTACTGCTACAAGTTATTCTTTAAGGATTTATAATGAAATATTACTTATTTCATTTTTCGTCATAGAAGTAAAATGTTAACAGATTTAAGCAGGACCCTCACAGCCCAATTCCGTTAACTGTGACAAAAATTGTTTGTTCATGACCCGTTAGATTCAGATTCAGCATAAAAAACACACAAACTCACTGCAGGAAACTTTGTTCAATTTTGTTGCCCAAATGGGAAATATTGGGCAACAAATTTGAGCCAGATTTCAATGAATTTGCATAGTTTTACCTGATTGCAAGGTTGGAAAACATGGCCTCATTTAGCTTACGCGTAGAGTGAAAAAATGGCATGAGTGAGTGAAGGCACAAGTGAAGCGAGCAGAAATGGGGGTTCAGGGAATTTTTTCATGATCCTTTAGATCATTGGAAAATGCCCCATATTTGGAAAATCTGCCATTGAAGGAGGCAAAGGATCACAACTAATGGGAGTCTTTCCAGGAAAATTTTAAAATCTTTCAGTTGTATCACATCAAAAGATGTTGCATTTTTGATAGATTCTGGTAGCTTCCTTGAGTATAGCTTCCTTGATACTTAAAGCATTTACATTTTAAAGTAAATGATGGAAAAAGCATTTTAACAATGAGTCATCCAAAGATGAAATAGTTTTACTGGTAAAATGATCAAGTACCCAAAACTTGCCACCCTGTGATTATCAGTCTTTGAGAATTTTCCAACCATTCCATCTCCTGCTTTTATTACTTGTTAAACCTCAAATGCTGTATGGTAACATGATTTTTGAATGAATATAAATATATAGATGTCAGGAACTACAATCTAGATGTACCCATGCAATTCCTCTTTATAGTCCTTAATTTTTCATCTTGCAGATTCTCCAAACATTTTTACCACAGGGTAAATATGTGACATACACTGTAGTATGCAGCAAAGTTGGGAAAGTAAAGATGTGCGAAAAAAGCATAGCAAATGGTCAAAGACATCAAAAGCTATTGCAGTTCTCTCAAGTATCGAATAAGGCCCCCCCCCCCACTTATCAATTTTTGAAGAATTTTCAAGCAACCTCTATTTTTATTCCAACCCCTCTGTTTATTAATTTTAAAAACCTGAAATGATGGTAACATAATATTTGAATGAATATGAAACAATACCTGTTTAACTAAAGAAAACAACTATTTTCAACTATTTTCAATTTATCTTACTCTCTCCTCCCAATTATTCCAGCCCCCACATAATTTTTTATTGAACCATTTCCAACCACCCAATTATTGTCACCTCCCCCCGTTTATTTGGTACTCAAGGGTACTTACAAAGCAATTCTGAGGCCTACCTATTACTACTCTATTACTGTACTATATAACAGTGTTTATCACCAATTTTAACGATTAGAAATGGTTGCAAACATGAAAAAGAAAATCGAAATGTGACTCTTTCCTCATGCAGCAGTGCTGTGTAACACTTGGCTCTCAGCATAGCAAAATTGGCATTTATGAACCATGCTATACCGGATGAGCCAGAAAAAGTTCCCACTCTTGAAAATTCATAGCATCAAGACTAGTTCATGGATTTGAATCACTTAACTTATAGTTAAAAGGCAAAAGATCAAAGTATTTTTGTGATTTTTCTCGCTGTCCTACCACTACTAGGAGTATTGGAAAACTCAACTTTATACAAGTTTCATGGTTGCAAAATGACGGAAAAGGGTCAAAAAGATTGATCAAATCGTATGGACTCTATACACACCGAGCAATAGGCAATTGGGGTTTCACATTCCTCAAGAGTTATAAGACATCGATTTTCAGAGCAATACGGAAGATTTTCAATCCCTTGGCAATTTATGTCCGGAGGATATCGCCCATGCATGAGAAGTTGTATTTCCTTCATTATCCTGTGCGAGGAGTCATTTATGCTTTGATCCATGTTTTAGGCCACTTTTCAGTCATTTTTGCAGCCATAAAATTTTTGTAAAGTTTAATTTACCTTTATTTGTAGTGTTCGTGAGAGAAGGAGAAAAATCACAAAAATACTTCAACCTTTTAGCTTTAAACTAGAATGAAAATCATTCAAATATGTGAAATACTCTTGCTTTTATGAATTTTCAAAAGTGGGAACTTTTTTCTGGCTCACCCGGTATACTAAAGGGGTACTCAGGTATACCAGGGGCGGCGTGGCAAAAATTAAGGGCCCGGGAAAAGCTTGTCGAAAAGGGGCCCATGATAGCCTCAAGTCCCTTTCTGAAAATTAGAATCCTGTCCCCCTTTTATAATTTATGGTTCCACAGTAATCCACGCAACCAGTGGCGGCGCCACGGGGGAACTTAGGGGACTTCCAATCCCAAAAGTCGGCTGAAATTGCCAAAGAAAGATGGCATAAAATTAGTTGAGCATACCTTTAGATTGAAAAATTACGTCGAGATCCCCCCCTAGTTCTTTCGGATTTTTCAGCGGTGGCAGCGCCACTGGACGCAATAAACTGAAAAAACCGGTTAACCAAAAAGAACTAACTAGGACACTATAGAATATTCGCAAACAGTAGTAATTTATGAATGTAAATGGTTAAATGCATCATAAAGCCATGATGATGGATTCATCTTAACTAGAAATTCCTATTATTGATTAAATAATTTTGGAGGCATTTTTCTAGCTGAAAAGACCTTCACAAAAGTAAATCTTTCAAAGAATGGCGTTCAAGGTTGTCACAAGCAAGGGCGGCGCCACGGGGTGGACAGGGGTGGACATTTGCACCCCACTTTCCTCAGTTCGGTATTCATTTCTGAGCAAAAATGATATAAAAAACTTTAGGTATACCTTCTGACAACGAATTTATGGCCATTCATCTCTTGTCCACCTCACTTTATTCAGGGCAGGCGCCACCCCTGGTCACAGAGCTTCGTATGCTCCAAGTCGTTAAGAAGATTAATACTTGAATGGCTTGACAGAAACTTATACCGATTACACCACAATTCTTCTTAACCTTCACACTACCAAGTTAATAGCTTACTGAATGAGTTGTGAAATGTGCAATATGTTTTGGCAATGATGGTAAGTGACACGGCAAAAGGAAATCAACTAGCAGGGTATGAAAGTAAGGGGTGTTGGGGCGAAGCCCTCAGGGAAAGTTTCGATGACACATCCTCTACTTTGGCCTAGAATGCTTCTCTCCGACCCTATGTTTAGCCGGTCCCGAAAAGAATTATTGACCATTTTTAGCAATGGTTGTCTGAATTAGCATATCCGGGAGAATTTTTGAGAAAACATCTTTTCATTGGCTTAGAGGGCTGAGAAATGAGAGCCCCTGCGAGCGAAGCGAGCAGAAAATTTTTTTTCGATCACGCCCTTTAGATTAGCTGAAAATGCACTTCAGAGCACAGGTGGTGGGGAAAAATTAGTAACAATAACAAGTACCTCCTTCTTTACTTTTGTGTTTGCCAAATTCGCCAACTTTGTCTAGATTAGCCAAACGACGACGATATTTCCCCTTTGCTTTGGCTTAAAACGACTCTCCAAGTCACCTCCTAGTATTTTTCGGAAGTATTCTTACCCTACTTTACCTTCGCCGAACTTCTACTACATTCTCCTTGTTTTGAAAGAATCTCGAGACCCATCTTTTAACAGAAGTGGAGGGGGCATTTCCCCATCTTCACCCAAGACCACGTCACTGCTTCTGGATCTGCATGAACTAGATCACGGAAGGCAAGTGTTTTCGATTCGAGACACACACGCAATTTCACTCAATTTCAATTAAATACATGTCCCCATTGCACCATTATGAACAATCAAGTATCGCAAGCATCAACTCTGCAGCTACCAGGACCTTCCATATCACTTCAGTTTCTGAATCAGTGAAGATCAGACAAAACTGAAGATTTAACAAATGGCTCAAAAAAGTCTCTGAACTGAGACCAAAGACTTCGCTAAAGCGAGGCCTTCGAGAGGAGGTTTGGAAGTATGGAAGTTTGTGCAAAGCAATGATCTTTGCTTTGTGTGTCAAGTGAATTTCTGGGTCTTGCCCGGGCTCTTGCCCAATGGTCGTAAAATTCAAAGTTTTTCAATGGGCCCAGTCACTGGTGGGGCTATTTCTCCTCAGGTGTGGGACAGCGTGAGAGCCTAATGGGGCAAATGCTTTGATAGTACACATGTTAAACTAGCCTTGTCTTACATTTTATAAGAAATGCGTGCACTTATAATTTTCTTCTAGCTTAGCTTTGGGGGCCCATATCTGAACGATTTTCAGGGGCCACCGGGACGATTTCCCGGTGTCCCGGTGGGCCACGCCGCCCCTGAGGTATACCTAGAATAGGGATGCTCAGGTCACTTCTTTGGGTCTAAAATATGGGTAAAAGTTTCTCCTTGGATCAATCATTTGTCCAGTTATTGTTTGGGTTCATTTTTTTCGGCCTCAAATATGGAGAAAATTGGGTAAAACAAACTTTGCAAACAAAACTTAAAATCAAGTAACCTTACTAAATTCAAGACGCTTAAATATCCTTACTCCTTATGAGAAATCTAATCAGTTAGGGCACTTTCCCAACGATTTTATTATACTGACTTAATGTCCTTTGGGTATGTTGGATTTGAAAAATTACTGTTTTGGTATATTTCCATTCCAGTAATTATTTTTTGGGTTAATCCTTTGTACCCAAATTAAGCATCCCTACCCTAAATATACCCTAAATATACCCAAGTAGCCCAAAATGAGATAGGGTAGTGGCTGTACACATGAATCAAGAAATGTAATGGCATCACTCTAATATCATTTTTTCACTGGCTTTAAGTACGCCCATGCCGAGATGCGCCATTTTATATATCGAAGCCGCAAAAATATCTTCTTCGAGAGAGTTGATCGAAATTGTCGAACCAGTGATTGCAAACATGAAAAAAGGCAAAAGAATGATGTCTCTCTCATTTGTCTGACTTTATCGGAAAATTGGTGCTTAGCATCCCAAAATTTTGGTCACTTCTGCGCCATTTTATCGATCAAAGCTACAAAATACTATTTTCTTCAAGTACAATTGATCAAAATAGTCAAGATAGTGACTGCAAACATGAAAAAAGGCAAAAGAATGATGTCTCTCTCATTTGTCTGACTTTATCGGAAAATTGGTGCTTAGTATGCCAAAATTTGGTCACTTCTGCGCCATTTTATCGACCAAAGCTACAAAACACTATTTTCTTCAAGTACAATTGATGAAAATAGTCGAGATAGTGACTGCAAACATGAAAAAAGGCAAAAGAATGATGTCTCTCTCATTTGTCTGACTTTATCGGAAAATTGGTGCTTAGCATGCCAAAATTTGGTCACTTTTGAGCCATTTTATCGATCAAAGCTACAAAATACTATTTTCTTCAAGTACAATTGATGAAAATAGTCGAGATAGTGACTGCAAACATGAAAAAAGGCAAAAGAATGATGTCTCTCTCATTTGTCTGACTTTATCGGAAAATTTGTGCTTAGCATGCCAAAATTTGGTCACTTCTGCGCCATTTTATCGATCAAAGCTACGAAATACTAGTTTCTTCAAGTACAATTGATGAAAATATTCGAGATACTGATTGCAAACATAAGAAAATGCAAAAGAATGATATGTGTCACATTTCTGTAACTTTATCGGAAAGTTGGTGCTTAACATGCCAAAATTTGGTGATTTCTGCGCAGTTCAATCTTTTGCAGAACATGGTTGGAAGAACCATTGTTCAGATACAATGGATGGAAATGAATGCAGTCCGAATTGATCCTGTGAATCACAATTTCCAAAATAAGAACTAATTCTACCATTTTGCGTCATCTAGCACTGTTGTATGGGAAATAACGCATATTTCTGACAAAACCCTAATCCTTCCTAAGGTATTGACAAAATCTACACAGCTTAATATTGTCCAATACCCCCTAGAGACCTATAATCAACTTAAAATGACTCAGTCAGTCAGAATTTGCAAAATAGCTACTAATTCTATCATTCCCTATCATTTAACGTTGTTATATGAGAATTGACGTATATTTCAGATGTAACCCTAATGCATATCCAAGTATTAGCAAAGCCTCAAAAGCGGAAAATTGTCCAAAACCCCCTAGAGACCTATAATCAACTTAAAATGACTCAGCCAGTCAAAATTTGCGAAGTAGTCACTATTTCTATCATTCCCTATCATTTAACGTTGTTATATGAGAATTGACGTATATTTCAGATGTAACCCTAATGCATATCCAAGTATTAGCAAAGCATCAAAGGCGGAAAATTGTCCAAAACCCCCTAGAGACCTATAATCAACTTAAAATGACTCAGCCAGTCAAAATTTGCGAAGTAGTCACTATTTCTATCATTCCCTATCATTTAACGTTGTTATATGAGAATTGACGTATATTTCAGATGTAACCCTAATGCATATCCAAGTATTAGCAAAGCATCAAAGGCGGAAAATTGTCCAAAACCCCCTAGAGACCTATAATCAACTTAAAATGACTCAGCCAGTCAAAATTTGCGAAGTAGTCACTATTTCTATCATTCCCTATCATTTAACGTTGTTATATGAGAATTGACGTATATTTCAGATGTAACCCTAATGCATATCCAAGTATTAGCAAAGCATCAAAGGCGGAAAATTGTCCAAAACCCCCTAGAGACCTATAATCAACTTAAAATGACTCAGTCAGTCAAAATTTGCAAAATAGCTACTAATTCTATCATTTCCTATAATGTAGCAATGTTTTATGAGGATCTATACACAGACTAGACCTATACTTTGACCTATGCTCAAAATAAGATATCACTAGGCTTGCAGTAGAAAATGAAAATCTAAGGATTCTATAATTCCAAGAGCCATTGTTTGTAATGACAGAAGCGAATAAATTACTCTTCTTCGGCTTGCATAGATACTTTCAGCCATTTCTTGCACACTCTTGGTCAATTTTGTTGAAAGTATTGCAGTGGCGGAATTTCAGCTTTTTGAGTGAGGGGGCAAGGGCCAACAATTTTCCGAGTCGGGAGACATGCTTTCGTTTGAGGTATTTAGCTGTAAGACCTGACGAATATAGGGTCCTTAAATGTGCTAACGGAATAGGTATATCAGATTTCACAACTTTCTGTATTCAGTAAAAGTTGATAGAAAAAGACAAAAATAAACCATAAGGGTAAGTCGAATAGCTTCCAGGAATCTGGGGGCGAAGCCCCTAGGAAAATTTTTCAGGACACGCCCTCTACTTTTGCCTAAAATGCATCTCACGAACCAATGTTTACCTATAATCAGGTTAGATCTCACAAAGAGACTAGAACAAACTCAATATTCTGCAGCGCTTGCTGCGACTGGAGCACGGAGAGGTACAAGTAGGCAGAGGCTGTTCAATGAACTAGGCTGGGAAAATCTCCATGACAGAAGATGGTACAGACGACTTTGTCATTTCTTCACCTTAAAAACTACTCAACATCCTGAATACCTTTTTCTCACATCCCACCGGAGCGTAAATTACCTACAATCTGCGAAATCCAGGTGCTTATCCGGAAAGAGGTTCCAGGACTGCTCGCTTTTCAAATACATATTTCCAAAATGTAATAGCGGAATGGAACCTCCTTAATAGTGACGTGAGATATTCAGAATCTCTTGCGGCATTCAAAAGGAAGTTAATTTCAACTGTACGACCGTTAAAAAACTCCATATGTGGTGTTTATGATATTGTTGGCGTTAGACGCTTGACAAAACTTCGAATAGAATTTAGTCCTTTAAATGAACACAGATTTCGGCATAATTTTGACTGTCTCAGCCCAATTTGTGCATGTGGATGTGCCATTGAAGATAACCAGCACTTTCTCCTGCACTGCCACCTGTTTAGTCCAATGCGTATAGATCTCTTTGGTCAGCTCACTGATATTCCAGGCTTAAATATCACGAATTTGGATTCAAACGCCCTATGCGATCTGTTATTATTTGGGAGTTCTCAACTGAACATTATGGCGAATCGAATCATTCTTGAAGCTACAATAGCCTTTATTGACAAAACGAATCGTTTTGATTGAATTGCACCGGGTGAGTCAAAAATGGCGGCTGATGTTCGTGAAGCTTTTAGATATCATCTTCCAAGCGTTCCCACGTGCTGTGGCTCACCCTGTGGCGGGGGTGTTGGCTTGGGTGTGAGGTTTCTGCCTAACTGTATGTGGTGGTGGGGTCCTTGCTTCTTGGTGGGCATTTTTGCTGTGGGGTGAGTGCATAGCGAGTGGAAATGGCTTGATTACTCGAAATTTTTAATGTACTACACATCGGCGGACATTTTTGACTCAGCCGTTATATCATATCACAACACAAACCAGCAATCCCTTCCCTTTACCTGTTTATCCTTTTTTTGTCTTTGTTTTCTTATTGTATCTAGTATAGTTGAATTGTAAGTGCCAGCCGCAGTGGAGACCAAATGACCAAGTGTCCTTCCCCGCTGTGGCTGGTACATAGAAATGTATCTATTTTATATTTTTAACGTTCTTTTTAGATCTATAAAAAAATGTTTACCGGTATTGAATTTGGATTTTGCCAATTTGGTAACAAATTTTTGCAGAGTAGCAGCCTCACGAAATTCTTTGAGCATGAGCAAACATAATATACCTTCGCTAAGAAGACATCTTGGATCCCTCATCTGCCACTGACAAACTTGAATATTTGACAAGTCTCAAACAAATTTGGGTAAAGAACCTCTACTTTGTCTTAAAACGCTTCTCGACTATTTCTATCAATTGTACTTGAAAAAGCTAGTATTCTGTAGTTCTGATCGATAAAATGGCGCAAAAGTGACCAAATTTTGGCATGCTAAGCACCAATTTTCCGATAAAGTCAGACAAATGAGAGAGACATCATTCTTTTGCCTTTTTTCATGTTTGCAGTCACTATCTTGACTATTTTCATCAATTGTACTTGAAGAAAATAGTTTTTTGTAGCTTTGGTCGATAAAATGGCGCAGAAGTGACCAAATTTTGGCATGTTAAGCACCAATTTTCCGATAAAGTCAGACAAATGAGAGAGACATCATTCTTTTGCCTTTTTTCATGTTTGCAGTCACTATCTCGACTATTTTCATCAATTGTACTTGAAGAAAATAGTTTTTTGTAGCTTTGGTCGATAAAATGGCGCAGAAGTGACCAAATTTTGGCATGCTAAGCACCAATTTTCCGATAAAGTCAGACAAATGAGAGAGACATCATTCTTTTGCCTTTTTTCATGTTTGCAGTCACTATCTCGACTATTTTCATCAATTGTACTTGAAGAAAATAGTATTGTGTAGCTTTGATCGATAAAATGGCGCAGAAGTGACCAAATTTTGGCATGCTAAGCACCAATTTTCCGATAAAGTCAGACAAATGAGAGAGACATCATTCTTTTGCCTTTTTTCATGTTTGCAGTCACTATCTCGACTATTTTCATCAATTGTACTTGAAGAAAATAGTATTTTGTAGCTTTGATCGATAAAATGGCGCAAAAGTGACCAAATTTTGGCATGCTAAGCACCAATTTTCCGATAAAGTCAGACAAATGAGAGAGACATCATTCTTTTGCCTTTTTTCATGTTTGCAGTCACTATCTTGACTATTTTCATCAATTGTACTTGAAGAAAATAGTTTTTTGTAGCTTTGGTCGATAAAATGGCGCAGAAGTGACCAAATTTTGGCATGCTAAGCACCAATTTTCCGATAAAGTCAGACAAATGAGAGAGACATCATTCTTTTGCCTTTTTTCATGTTTGCAGTCACTATCTTGACTATTTTCATCAATTGTACTTGAAGAAAATAGTTTTTTGTAGCTTTGGTCGATAAAATGGCGCAGAAGTGACCAAATTTTGGCATGCTAAGCACCAATTTTCCGATAAAGTCAGACAAATGAGAGGAGAGAGACATCATTCTTTTGCCTTTTTTCATGTTTGCAGTCACTATCTTGACTATTTTCATCAATTGTACTTGAAGAAAATAGTTTTTTGTAGCTTTGATCGATAAAATGGCGCAGAAGTGACCAAATTTTGGCATGCTAAGCAGCAATTTTCCGATAAAGTGAGACAAATGAGAGAGACATCATTCTTTAGCCTTTTTTCATGTTTGCAATCACTATCTCCAATGTTTTCATTAATTGTACTTGAAAAAGCTAGTATTTTGTAGCTTTGATCGATAAAATGGCTCAAAAGTGACCAAATTTTGGCATGCTAAGCACCAATTTTCCGATAAAGTCAGACAAATGAGAGAGACATCATTCTTTTGCCTTTTTTCATGTTTGCAGTCACTATCTCGACTATTTTCATCAATTGTACTTGAAGAAAATAGTGTTTTGTAGCTTTGGTCGATAAAATGGCGCAGAAGTGACCAAATTTTGGCATGCGAAGCACCAATTTTCCAACAAGGTTAGAGAAATGAGACACATATCATTCTTTCTTCCTTTCCAAGTTTGCAATCACTATCTCAACTATTTACATCAATATTATTTGAAGAAAATAGTTTTTTGTACCTTTGGTCGATAAAGTGGCGCAGAAGTGACCAAATTTTGGCATGCTCAGCACCAATTTTCAGATAAATATGGGGAAAAAGGACAGATATCATTTTTTCTTCTTTATTCATGTTTGCAATTATTATTTCGATAATGTTGATCAATTTTACTTGGCGAAAATATTTTTGTATCTGTGATCTATAATGGCACAGGAATGATCAATTTTGGCATCATGCTGAAACCAAGTGTTAAAATTTATAAGAGGAAAGAGTCCAATGCCATTCCCTTTCTTGATTCATGTTTGCAATCCCTACCTTGACACTTTTAATTAATTGATCTGTAAGATATATATATATGTTTTTTAGCTTTAGTTATAACAATAAAAAATGGTAGTGTTGCTATGCTGAGAGCCAAGTACCACACTACTCCAAGAGGAAATATTGAAGTGTGACATTTCAATCTTCTTTATCATCTTTGGAACCGTTTCTAACTCATTTAATTCAGTGATAAGTGCTGACAAAGAACAATCCCAGAGCAGTAATCTGAGGCCTGATGACTGCTTTTTAAGTTTGTTTGGTATAAGTACTGCACCCGTACTGAATAGCTTTTGATCATCTATGCCATTTCCTACTGTTGTTATTTTTGCACATCTTTTCTCTCCCAACTTTGCCACATACTATATTTGACAGGTTTACCCTGTGGTAAAAATGTTTGGAGAATCTGCAAGATGAAAAATTAAGGACTGTGAAAGAGGAATTGCATATTGGGGTACAACTGTAAAGAGTGTAGTTCCTGGTAAAGGGAGCGGGTGCATCTAGTCAAAGTGTAACAGTATGTACCTGTAATCACAGATGGTCCATAGTAACCCATGCATTTTCCTTGTCAGTTAGAATAAAGACTCATAGATACATAGATTCATGCATACAAACATACATAGAAATTTTTTATAAGAGGATATAAGTTTGCTTAAATGAAAACAAAACTTTCTTGAAGACGTTTATGAAAAAAAGAACAAGAGAGATCTATTTCCACCAATGAGGTTAGGTTCTAGACTTACAATGATGAGTCTCTTGTTTCACTGTGCTCTTTGACTTGACAATGGCGCTTTGGCCAAGAGAGACTCATAGTATTACTCTGAAAAACCTGGCCCTATTTAGGCCCAAACAGAGCAATTTCTTCAGTGCCAATCAGATTGCGGGGTTTGTGAACTACTATTGTGATGGTGTAAAGGTGATAGAATTTTCAATTTGATTGAAGAATTGAAAACACTCCCATGGGACTGAGATTTGAAGCCTTGATTCCATCATAATTCCATTGATGATTGAAGAGAATAGGGCCAAGTTTCTTACTGTTTCATCATGAGTCCCTCTTGAGCAAGGTTTACCGCAGGGATACAAGGGACTAATCGTCATCAGTCTAGTTAGGTTCCTGAAGCCTGTTGCTGATATGCAGACTCTCTGGAGGAACCTCACTTCTCTTCAGGGAATCAGTAGAGCCTGCATGCAGGCTACATTTTGTATTCAGCACATCAATGTCTTTCACATTTGGTTAACCCTGTTGATTATTCTTGTAGCTTGTACAGGGACGCTGGAGCAAAGGTAGGGCAAGGGAGTCAAAGGGGAAGGCAAGGGCACTCCAAACCGATGACGAGGGAAGCGAACCAAAAATTAGGTGGATCTGGGGTCTTCCCCCGGTAAAAATTTTGTGGCCACATCCTTCAAATTTGCATAAAATACTATCAAGAATATTCTGACTAATGTAAATCATGCTCTCTCTTGCATATTTGGGTATGACCATTCAAGCTGCGATGATTATTCCACTTAAAGGTTTAATGCATGGTTTTCGTACTATCAAATTGAGTGTTGTTAAAGAAATGTATTGTTCCATGAAAAGGACACTTTTGCCCCCAATGCCCCTCTTAGGAAGGGGCAGGATGGGCACTTGCCTCCCCCGTGCCCCCCTCTCCAGTGTTCCTAAGCTTGTACTGTAAGTGAATACTCAACAAATTCTTCAAAATCTTTTTGCTGCATATATCCCATGCAGCAATTGCATATCTGATGGTTGGCAGTACTGTTGAGTGGTAAATATCTGCAAGAAAATTATATTTAACATTTTGACTTTTGCACTGAATGATTCACAAATTGATTGGAAATGGAGTTTCCTTTCAGTTATACTACCAAAAAAAAAGATATTCTCATGTTTCCATATGCCCTATCATCTGTTGACCAAGATTCAGTTCTTTCAGGGAGCTAGTTGTGCCTGTTTGATATGAAGGTTTTGGTTTTCTCTGAGTATAGAAATCTGAAACAGTTTGCTTTCATATTGCTGGATGCCCTCTGTGGGTGTGTCAGGCCATTCAACATATTCTTTGTACATTTTATCTGTTTGTGTAACTGCTGCTACAGCCAATTGCATAATTCTGAGTAAGGCTCTTTCTTATTTAACTTTAATAAGCTGCTTTCATACGTAAATAATAATAGGCCTGCGGTACACTTGCAAAGAAAGAGTTATGATCCAATAGCTACAGAATTACAAATGGATTTTTGTGCAAGTGCCATAAGATCTAATGTATAGAAATTGCAATTGAATCATGTTTGTGTTCAGAGGGATCAATAGAATAAGCAATAAGGTCCGTCGATATTCTCCTGAAATATTATGGCCGGTGTAATATGCGTTTCGGTACCCTTATGCAAAAGTGTCCGGGTACACAAACGCATAGCAAAAACTGCCTATGCGAAAGTGTCCCCCTATTGTTTTACGAAGGGTACGCAAATGCATAGTAAATTTACGTATGCAAAAGTGTCCGGGTACACAAACGCATAGCAAAAACTGCCTATGCGAAAGTGTCCCCCTGTTGTTTTACGAAGGGTACGCGAATGCATAGTAAAATTCTGTATGCAAAAGTGTCCGGGTACACAAACGCATAGCAAAAACTACCTATGCGAAAGTGTCCCTCTGTTGTTTTACGAAGGGTGCGCAAATGCATAGTAAATTTCTGTATGCAAAAGTGTCCGGGTACAGAAACGCATAGCAAAAACTGCCTATGCGAATATGTCCCCCTGTTGTTTTACGAAAGGTACACAAACGCATGACAAAATATGACTATGCAAAAGTGTCTCCCATTGTTTTACCAAGGGTTCACAAACACATAACAAAAATTGACGATGCGAATACGTCCCCCATTGTTTTACAAAGGGCACACAAATGCATAGTAAAAATTGACTATGCGAAAATGTCCCCCATTGTTTTACCTAGGGTACACAAACGCATAACAAAAATTGACTATGCCAAAGTGTCTCCCATTGTTTTACCAAGGGTACACAAACACATAACAAAAATTGACTATGCGAATATGTCCCCCACTGTTTTATCAAGGGCACACAAACGCATAACAAAAATTGACTATGCAAATACGTCCCCCATTGCTTTACCAAGGGCACACAAACGCATAATATAATTCGACTATGCGAATGTGTCCCCCACTGTTTTACTAAGGGGTACACAAATGCATAACAAAAATTGCCTATGCAAAAGTGTCTCCCGTTGTTTTACCAAGGGAACACAAACACATAACAAAAATTGACTATGCGAAAATGTCCCCCATTGTTTTACCTAGGGTACACAAACGCATAACAAAAATTGACTATGCCAAAGTGTCTCCCATTGTTTTACCAAGGGTACACAAACACATAACAAAAATTGACTATGCGAATATGTCCCCCACTGTTTTATCAAGGGCACACAAACGCATAACAAAAATTGACTATGCAAATACGTCCCCCATTGCTTTACCAAGGGCACACAAACGCATAATATAATTCGACTATGCGAATGTGTCCCCCACTGTTTTACTAAGGGGTACACAAATGCATAACAAAAATTGCCTATGCAAAAGTGTCTCCCGTTGTTTTACCAAGGGAACACAAACACATAACAAAAATTGACTATGCGAAAATGTCCCCCATTGTTTTACCTAGGGTACACAAACGCATAACAAAAATTGACTATGCAAATATGTCCCCCATTGCATTACCAAGGGCACACAAACGCATAATATAATTCGACTATGCGAATGTGTCCCACACTGTTTTACTAAGGGGTACACAAACGCATAACAAAAATTGACTATGCAAAAGTGTTCCCCATTGTTTTACCTAGGGTACACAAACGCATAACAAAAATTGACTATGCAAAAGTGTTCCCCATTGTTTTACCAAGGGTACACAAACACATAACAAAAATTGACTATGCAAATATGTCCCCCATTGTTTTACCAAGGGAACACAAACACATAACAAAAATTGACTATGCGAAAATGTCCCCCATTGTTTTACCTAGGGTACACAAACGCATAACAAAAATTGACTATGCAAATATGTCCCCCATTGCATTACCAAGGGCACACAAACGCATAATATAATTCGACTATGCGAATGTGTCCCCCACTGTTTTACTAAGGGGTACACAAACGCATAACAAAAATTGACTATGCAAAAGTGTTCCCCATTGTTTTACCTAGGGTACACAAACGCATAACAAAAATTGACTATGCAAAAGTGTTCCCCATTGTTTTACCAAGGGTACACAAATGCATAGTAAAACTTGACTATGCAAATATGTCCCCCATTGTTTTACCAAGGGAACACAAACACATAACAAACCTTGGTGCGCGTGCTCACAGTACTCCCCGGTTCCTACTTCTTTATTTGGTCTTTACTTATTACAGCTGCCTATCAAATTAGGTATCGTGCTTTTGTCAGTGCCTATTTTAGTATTTTAGTGAGGTCTTTGCCATATTTAGTGATGTTGAAATGCAGTCTTGAAATTTAGAATGAGTGGTCTTGTCACTTTTAGGCTTTTGCTTATATATATGTAACAAATGTTTGCATTTTGTATGCTCTCTTTTCCATACTTGGTCTGGACGCTACAATTTTTGTTGAATTCCAAACGAGACAATTTTTTATCTTTTACACTTATGGCAGCCTACGTGTATTTCTCTTCTTGGTTAAGTGTGAATAGGGATTTGACGGGACATTGAAACTAGGGCAAAAAGTTTGAAATTGTAAGAAACAATTCACGAGAAAGGTTGTTGGAAGGAAGGACTTTTGCATAACTAAAGGTTGTGGAAAGGGTGTTTCCTAATAGTTTGTCCTCAATAGCTATTTTTCTTCAGATTGTGGTCTTGTGAATTCACCTTAAAATAGGAACAGCCTTTTGTATTGGAAGATGATGTACCATACCAGCGGAGTCGAAAATGTGCGCTGACGTCTCGCAAATACACTTACAGTATTATAAGAAACTGCCAAGAATCTCAAGTGTAGATCGCCAACAAATTAAGAAACTCCAGTGTTGGGAAGTCAAGAAACTATTTACAACAAGGTTTCACCGGGTTTTACTTTACTTTCACTCGCTTCCTGTATCATATTACCCAGAGGTACTTGAATTTAATGTCTAAAAATTGGAAAGGCATCAAATATCCTTGTTTTGAAGTGTTCACAAGGGCACAGTTCTAGTAGTAAACAAGAAGAATCTCGTAAGAAACCCTAGTACTCAAAATCTGATCATTTTAAAGCAACTCCCTTTACTGCCCAAAATTCTTGGTTTCTTATGAAAAATTACGTGCATAGCGATTTGGAGTAATCAAGTGATTTCAGCACACCATGCACCATCCCACATCAAAACTTGCATTGAAGAATTTGTTAATTTATGAGAAGTGACTGAGCGCCCCTCAAGCCTCAGCCCCTTTTCTTTGATAATTTTAAAAAGGTTTACTACATCACTATCTCTACTCAAGGGCCAATGTACCTTTAGTTTATTGAATTTTGAGGAATCATCCCCTACCCGCGACCGTTATTAGGAACTATCCTTAGTGTTTATCAATATGAAGCTTGAAGAGGATTGATTAACAATTTTCTAAAATAATGGTAGAATGTCGAAGCATTTGCCCCAACTTATTTTTGCTTTCATAATAACTCCTCTCCTCCCCCCTGATTATTAAGATCATCCCTTCAGACCATCCCCTCTATTATGTACTGGAGACTATTGTATCCTTAGGTCTGAGGATCGAGCCCCCTTTCACTCTCCCTCCCCCTTCTCCCAAAGTGAAGCTTTGGTCTTGCTCCATGGTCACGAAACGCATATGCGTTTCAGTTCCATGTTATATTGTCTTCACAGTCATGAAACGCAATAGCGTTGAGGTCACATAAAACAGAGTCATCAAACGCATTGCGGTTCAGGAAGGTACACTTCCGCATAGGGGACACTTTTGCATACTACACCGGCAATATAGCCTTTAAGCACACGATCGATCATCGTCGACCATGTAACTTTCAATAATGCAAAATCTGCAAGAAAACAGATCATGTGAGAAATCAAATATTTACCTGTCCTGTACCTAGCTCATTTTGATGCCATACTTTCCATTGCTCTTATGCAGTGCCAATTCTTCTTCCATACTTTTCTGTGTTGTCTTTCGCAGCTCCCCACTGCTCGTCCCTCTCGTCCACCATTGCCAGCCTGCCTCGTAACGGTTCAAAGTTTTTACTATAACGAGATTTGGTTGGTTGGTAGATAACCTGATTTTGGTCTGTTTTATTCCTGAGAAACTCGTATGAAATGGCTGAAAGCTGCAAATTAGAAGAAGTGATCATCAAGGCCATACCTGAAATAAGGGAGAAGGGGCACAAGAAGCCTGATATTAACACCATCACCAAGAGACTTGAACAGAAAAATTGCAGTTATAGTGAAGGAGCAGGGGCGCACATTCAAATTTTGTTTGGGGGGGTGTCAGCATATTTTGGACCGACTAAATTTTAAAAGGAGGGGGTCTGGGGGCAAGGCCCCCAGGAAATTTTTTGAGGACATGCCCTCTACTTTGGCTCAGAACACCTCTCCTGATCCCATGTTTGTCACTTCTAAACACTTCCAAAAAGAATTTTTTACATTTTTTCCAGTTGAGCTTTTTTCCAGTTCAATCCAAGGAACATCGGCTGGAATTTTTGGGTTAGCAACAATTCCATTGCTTTTGAACCATTCGAGTTAGTTACTGAGATCATTCTCCAAATTGGTCACCATTTCTTGTTAGATCATGTCCACAAGAGTATAAGGTGTTATCATCTACAAAATTGCACATCTCAGAGTCTTGGTCAATGATACAGAGGTCATTTATGTAGATGCTAAAGAGCAAGGGACCAAGGACCGATCCTTGTGGGACTCCAATTTTGACTGCTTTTGTAGCACTTCTACGTGAACAAATTTTTACCCTTCGATTAAATTGGCATCTTCAGGATAGATTTCAAGTAAACACCATTTAGAAAAGCAGAATTTTTTCGCAAGGAAAATCAATAGCAAACAAAGCAAAAATCGCTGTAAGAGTGAAAGAGCAGCCCCTCACACTTATTTTCTCAAAGCTTTTTGATTCGACTTTGCCTGTTTTGCTTTTACGGTGAAGGTTTCTCCTGTCAGGCCAGACGCCATACAGGCCCATACAATTACCACCACCGACACCAGGCCCGCCGAGAAGTTTTGGAGGCCCAGGAGCAAAATTGCGAAATGAGGCCCCATGCGAGCGAAGCGAGCAGAAAATTTTTGTGATCACGCTCTTTAGATTAACTTAAAATGGCCTAAATGCATTTCAGAAAATTTCCTACAGACAGAATGCTAAGAAATCTTCAAATATGAGGCCCCCTAGACCCTGGGGGCAAACTGCACACTGCTCCCCTCAGTGGCCCTGCCATTATCGACACCCAAGTGCCAGACTGGAAACTTTGAACATTTCCAACAGCTTTCTGCTGTACACTTAGATCAATGTTTGGGCAAAAAATACCTCTGCTTTATCTTAGAAGTCTCACAATCCAATGATTGCTTTGCCCACTCGTAGACTGGGCACTTCTTCAATAGTATGTCTGGGAAAATTTTTTTGAATGCCATCTTCTACTTTGGCTTAGAACGACTCTCCCGATCACTGTCGAGCATTGCTTGTAAAATTTCCAACCGTCGTCATGGACCGACCTCTGCCTAAAACATTTAGAAGTCGGACCAACTTGGACTCGAACTATCCAAGATAGATCCAAGCGTCGTCATGGACCGACTTTTCGTTTATGGAAAAAATTTTGGACCGACTCTGAAAATATTGGGGGGGTGTCTCACCCCCCCCCCCCCACACCCCCCTAATGTGCGTCCCTGTGAAAGAGAAATAAAAGAAGTTGTTGAAAGACTCATTAGACGTGGACAGGTAGAAAATCGTGGGAAAAATGGAGAAGAATCCCTTTACATGGTGACTCCTGATGTAATGCAAAATCCCAATCCTTGTCCCAATGCCAATGCTAAATGTACCCCATATGAAGAATTTATTTTGCTTCGGACACAAGTAGAAACCCTCCTAAAGGCATCCAGGAGTAACCATGGAAACAACGTAGGCAAGCAATCTGAAAAGGAAAAAGAATTGAAAGAAGAGTTATTGTTGCTGAAAAAAGAAAATGAATCACTAAAAAATGAAATTAGAAGAAGAGATCTTTTGATTAATAGCATGGAGAAAACAGAGAAACCAGACACCAGCGAATTCCAATTCCCAAACAGAAGAAATGTTGCAAAGATTGATTCGTCGATTTGCCCATGGGACTATATTTCAACGAGTAACAACAGGTTTACACCCATAGCCCCGTCACTAGAAGATGTGTCTCTAACAACAGAAATTCAAAGGCGAGACAAAGAAATTCAGCCAATGGAAAGTGCTGCGAAAATCTCAACTGGATTAACCAGAGTCAAAACATCAACAAATCAAAGCGAATCTACCCGAAGTTCTATGGATAAACGTAAGAAAATGAGATCCTGGATGAGGCCGCCAGTGCACAATTCAACCGAAATCATCGGAGATTCAATGGTGAAGCACATTCAAGGCTACAAAATGAGTGAAGCAACAAATGGCCAGGAAAAGATCTTTGTTAGGGCATTTCATGGTGCAAAAGTGGATGACATGAATAGTTATTCGGTGCCAACAACAAAGAAAAACCCAAGGAGAATCGTCATACACTGCGGTACCAACGATATAAGCAGTGGAACAGCACCAAATGAAGTCGCCGAGGAAATTGTGGATTTAGCAACAAATCTCAAAAGCCATGAAAACGAAGTGTTCGTGTCAAGTATAGTCGCTAGAGGAGATCGATGGAATGAACGTGTAAGTCAAGTGAATAACGTTTTAAAGGCTAAGTGTAACAGAGAAGGATTACCATTTATTGATAACTCCAACATAGAACCGGCATATCATTTAAATCGTAGTAACTTGCATTTAAACCCTGAAGGGACACGTATGCTCGCCAATAACTTTTTGAGAGCTTTAGGCCATTATTGACTATTATGTAGAGACGGAAGAGTGCAGGCTCCAAATGATGCAATAATTAATTTAGAGAACGATAGTCATATCTCGGAAGATTCAAATAACGGGTCAAATATCTCGGAGGTAGAAGCGGCTACACCTGATACCTCTGCAGATGGAGCTATAGATGCAAAATCTTCATTAAAATTGTTAAGACTAAGAAACATTGGCCGGGTGATCGTTGGATATTTAAATATTAATTCCATTCGCAATAAATTGGATGCGCTCAAAGAAATAGTTTCACAAAATTTAGATGTACTCATGATTGCTGAAACAAAAATTGATGCTTCCTTTCCAACGGGGCAATTCACCATAGAGGGATTTGCGACTCCGTTTCGATTAGACCGAAATGCAAATGGCGGTGGCTTACTGGTCTATGTCCGAAGTGACATACCATCGCATCGGTTAAATTCTTTTAAATTTTCCGATGGCATAGAATGCATCAGTTTAGAAATAAATTTGCGGAAAAAGAAATGGGTATTGTTCAGTGTTTATCGACCACCAAATCAGTCACAAGACTATTTATTTGAAAACTTGGGTCGTGCACTCGACCACTACAGTGAACATTTTGAAAACTTTATGTTTATAGGAGATTTCAATATGACTGAAACTGAGGAACAGTTGAAAGATTTTCTGGACCTATATAGTCTCAAAAATCTTGTACACGAGCCAACATGTTACAAATCTGAAACAGCAAAGTGCATAGATCTTGTATTGACAAATCGAAACAGGAGTGTGCAACAAACTACTACGGTTGAAACTGGCTGTCAGATTTCCATAAAATGGTTGTCACCGTTCTTAAAACCACTTTCCCTAAACACGGACCCACTGTAATTAACTATAGAAACTACAAAAACTTTAACGAAATTGCTTTTAGAAATGATCTGCGAGACGAATTAGGGAAAATAGAACCATCTAATTTGAATTACACTTCTTTCGAAACTACTTTTGATAGATTTCTAGACAAACATGCTCCAATTAAAAAGAAATATGTGCGTGCAAATGACAACCTATTTATGACCAGAGCTCTGCGTAAAGCGATCATGTTACGTTCTAGACTTCGTAATAGATATAACAAAGATCAAACCGTTGAAAATTGGAACAAATTTCGCAAGCATCGCAACTCCTGTGTTAAGTTATTTCGAAGGGAAAAAAGAAATTATTATAATAATCTAGACATTTCACTTGTCACTGACAATAAGAAATTCTGGAAAACTGTGAAACCATTTTTCTCTGACAAATCACAATCTAAGAATAAAATTGTTTTGATTGAAGATGAAACTATTATTTCCAACGATCTCGAAGTAGCAGAAACCATGAACGAATTTTTCGTCTCAGTAACGGATTCCCTTGGTATAAATGAAAGCTGTGGTTATGAAAATGCAACAGAAGGAATTACAGATCCTATTGATAAGGCTGTACACAAATTCTCCAATCATCCTAGCATTCTAAAAATCAAAGATCAATATCAAAATGCTGGTTCCTTTTACTTTCAGAAAGTTACCCCCGATGCTGTGGACAAAGAGGTCAGGAATCTAAATCCTAAGAAAGCTACAACGCAAAAAAATATTCCTCCTAAAATCCTCAAGTCAAATTCTGATGTATGTGTAGAACCTTTGACGCAAATCTTCAATGATTGCATAGAGAATTCGTCCTTTCCTGATGAACTACAGTGCGCGGATGTCACATCTCTTCCCAAGAATGGACCATCTAATTCTAGGACTAACTTTAGACCAATCAGTGTTCTGCCTACGGTCTCAAAGCTGTTTGAAAGAATAATGGATAAACAAATAGTTGCGTATATTACACCCTTTTTATCGTCACTTCTCTGTGGTTTTCGAAAAGGCTACAATGCCCAGCACGCTCTGATAAGGCTCTTAGAAAAATTTAAAATTAGCCTTGATGAAGGTGGTAAGGCAGGGGCTGTATTAATGGATCTCTCCAAGGCATTTGATTGCATTAGACATGATCTATTGATCGCGAAATTGCACGCCTATGGCTTCTCTCGCGAAGCATTAGCACTAATTAACAATTACCTCACAAATAGACAACAAAGAGTTAAAGTAAATGGGTCATTCAGTTCTTGGAAAAGTGTCGCACGTGGTGTTCCACAGGGGTCAGTCTTAGGGCCTCTGTTATTCAACATCTTCATTAATGATCTTTTACTCTTTATTCAAAACTCGGATATATGTAAGTATGCAGACGATACTACAATCTATACCTGCAATAAGAACCTTGACAATATAGTTCATAGGCTTGAAAATGATTGTAGTATAGCTTTAGAATGGTTTGCCGACAACTTTATGAAATTAAATGCAGATAAATGCCACTTGTTGGTTCTTGGGCAGAGATGTGACGATCCTGTTACTGTGAGGATTGGAAGTGCTGACGTTGTAAATAGCTCTGAAGAGAAGCTACTCGGAGTTCAAGTTGATAGCAAACTTTCCTTCGATAATCATGTTTCCAAACTGTGCCAAAAGGCTAGCAATAAACTTTATGCACTTGCTCGCATATCACCATACATGGATCAGAAAAAATTAAGAACTCTCATGAGGGCTTTTACTACCAGTCAATTTCAATACTGTCCTTTAATCTGGATGTTTCACAGCAGGCAGCTGAACAAAAAAATTAACAAAATACAGGAAAGGGCTTTGAGAATAACTTATAAGGATGCCGAATCTACTTATAGTGAACTATTAGAAAAGGACTGTGCCGTTACTATTCATACAAAGAACCTTCAATTACTTATGACTGAGATGTACAAAACCAGAAATGACCTGAATCCTTCTTTCATGCAGGAAATTTTCTTAGAAAATGAAAGTCATTATAATTTGCGTAGCAATAACGATTTCGTTCAACCTAGGGTGAGATCGGTCGGAAATGGCACAGAAAGCGTCAGATTTAAAGGTCCACAACTATGGCAAATATTACCGCAAACAATACGAAACTCTGAATCCCTTGCTCACTTTAAAGCAAATATAAAAGATTGGAAGGGAGAAAATTGTCCATGCAAGCTGTGTCGCACTTTTATTCCGAATTTGGGCTTTTTATAATGTTTTTAGAATTTGTTTTTATTGTATACTTTGATGGATTGTAAATAGTTTAATTTTCTAAATATTTTACTACACTTGTAACATACATTTTTAGCGTTGGAATTAATTAGCTAAATATTTTTAGCTATCTGTTATTTTAACCAACGAAAAAGAAATTGATAATAATAATAATAATAATAACAGGCAAGACTGAAATTGGTCGATAGTTGGACTTGTCAATCTTATCTGCATCTTTGATGATTGGAGTAACTCCAGCAACTTTACATGAGTCAGGAAAACTACTTGTGGTCAGGTCAGGGTCACTTTGTTGGTTCTGCTACTGGTAACATTGTAACCCAGTACATCCTGCCACATGGACGGGTAGTCGGCGTCTAAACCGGCTCCCCCACTGGTTTCTCCAGTGAGGAGGGTGGCATGACACCCAGCAGGACGAAAAATAAGACCTGTAAAAGGGCGGATGAGCTCAAATTGAGTCAACGGCCATCATGCACTGAACTTAAGTTCAATGGCGGTTCTGACAAGTCAACACGACATCAGCTCCGGCACCAAGCAACGAGTCGTTCCTGCGGCCATCTCAGCTATGCTGTGTTGTCGATGAACAGGACTTCTCGCCAAGGGACGCTGCTCTGCGCCAAGTTTAGTTTTATGGCAGCGCAGATAGGCCTAAGGGAAGACGATGTAGTTACCTCATTCGGGGTAACCGATGCGCCACTTGATACGGCAGTGGCGACGAATGGGCGAAGTCCGTATAATGCTACCGCGTCCGGGGTAACCGACGAACAACAACGACAACATACTTTTGGCAATATCACGGCCTCCAAAAAACAGCCGCTCACTCTCGGAGCTTGGAACGTACGTACAACAAATGACAGCGATTCCTCAATACGACCAGAGTGTGCAACGGCTATCATCTGTCGAGAGCTAGAAAATGCAAACAATGACATCTGTGCTGTCAGTGAAGTACGTCGTACAGGCTCAGGAAATATCATTGAACGAAGTCATACAATCTTTTGGAGTGGAAATGAAGAAAAAACAGCTGGCGTTTGTTTTGCAATCTCAAACAAACTAGCTGCTCAAGGCATCAATCCAGTACCTATAAACGACAGACTTATGACAGTGCAGATACAGTTGAGGAAAGGCGAACGTCTAACTCTCATTAGCGTGTACACACCAACCATTCAAAGAACACAGGAGGAAAAGGAAAACTTTTACGAGAAACTTGGCAACTGTGTAGCAGCAACTAAAGACGATTTTGTGATAATTCTGGGTGATTTAAATGCTCGCGTAGGCAAAGATTGGAAAGCTTGGCCAAAAGTCATCGGCAAACATGGTGTTGGAAATATGAATTCCAATGGTTTGATGCTGTTGGAATTCTGCACCAGATTCGAAATCAGCGTCATGGGCACAATGTTCCAACAAAAAGATAGCTTAAAGAACACATGGCAACACCTACGTTCAAAACACTGGCATCAGCTTGACCATGTATTGTCTAACCAGGCTGCAAAACAACATATTAAAGTTACAAAGGTCAACCAAGCAGCAGATTGTTTCACAGATCATAAGTTGCTCGTTGCTAAGTGCCTCTTCTCTGTAAAGCCCGAGAAAAAAGGTACCAAGCCACCAAAGAAGCTAGACGTAAATATGAATGATGACAAGAAAGAAAAACTGGAACAATTTCTAAATGAAAATTTGCCTGCCGGTAAAGTCGATTTTGAAGATCTCAAACAGGTCCTTCAAAATGCAGCTACGTATGTGTTTGGAAAGAAGAAAAGGGTTCAAAACGACTGGTTTGATGATCAGGAAATAGAAATACGAAGTCTGCTTAAAGACAAGAAACACAACAGAAACACCCTGAGAAAGCGTATAAGAGAGCTAAAGAATAATTGGTTTCAACAGAAGGCTGAAGAAGCAGAACGATTTTCACAGGAAACAAAACCATAAAGAATTCTATGCCACCTTGAATGCCGTCTACGGTCCCAGGTCTAAAATCTCCCATCCAGTGAGATCAAAAGATGGTGAGCTCCTGACTACACCAGACAACATAAAAGATAGATGGGTTGAACATTTCAGTGATTTATTAAACCAACCATCTGACGTCAATTTCAGCAACACAATAATCGGATCGATGGACAGTCCTATCGAAATGCAAAAATTGGATAAAGCTCTTTCAAATACCAAATTAGGAAAAAGCCCAGGTTCTGATGGAATCATCCCTGTAGTACTTGTGCATGGTGGATTTCGCTTCTTGAGAGATTTGCTGCTTATACTTTTCAACATCTTCTGGACAACAGAGGACATTCCTTCTGACTTGATAAATCCAAATATCACCATACTGTTCAAAAAGGGTGATAGAAGCATGTGTGGAAATTACAGAGGTATATCACTACTGAGCGTTGTGGGGAAACTGTTTGCAGATATCATCCTGCAGAGATTGCAACTGATAGCAGAGTTTATTTACCCTCAGTCACAGTCAGGGTACCGTAATGGAAGAAGCACAATAGATGGAATTTTTACAATACGACAACTGATGGAAAAAACGAGGGCGCAACGTAGAAGTTTATATATTTTATATTTGAATCCCCTCAAACCCACTTCTATTGATAGGAAGAGGTAAGATGATGACAAATTTAAAAAAATGCTCATTTTTAAGGCACATTTGGGCCAATTTTTGAATGGTCAAAACCAATGATTATTGTCCTTCGGGAATTCTACTAGTAAAACTGTTTGCAGGTAAGAAAAACAATATTGAATAGTTGCTCTCCCTTATGAGAATATGAGAACAATGAAAAACTCAGAACCAACAAGGCCTATGCATTCGACGCAAGAATGCCTTTATATTTAGCGTTGGAATTAACTTGTGTTTATCTTAATATTTGTCGTGTCTGTAAATCGTTTTTCTTAATGTATGTATTTTTGTTGAGGCTTGCGAAAGGTGGTGGAGGCTTTATTGAAATGGTCAATGGCAGGTATCTTTTCTCATGGATTAGAGGCTACTTTCCCATAGGACAAGCGAGAGGGTTTCCTTGTGATGATGCCGGTTGAGATGAAGCAATGGCGGGTAACAATAGGGAGTTTCCATGTATCCATCAACAGTTTATGTTCCCCATGCAAAACCTTTAGGCCCTTTTCATTCATCTCGCGCGTATTGTGCCTCTATAGGTTTTGTTGTTGTTTTATCGCAATTTCAATCGTTGTGCTGCCATTCGTACTAATACTGCAGTTTTTTGCAATGCACTTTGCTGCAACACAGATGGGTTTTTTGCCTTTGTTCGCCCATGCGCATCAGTGTGTGAAGACAGTGCTGTACATTTTCGTGGAACTCGTCAAGCGAATTCTGCTAGCTAGTCTTGTTGCTGTTCGGAAGAGGTCCTTTCACTCCCATTATGCTTACTTTCACATAGCGTGCGTAGCTTGTTACGCACTACACATTGGATGGTTGATTCTCAGAATCATTTTGTTGAGTGGTGATGTAGAAACTAATCCTGGTCCAGAATCACTTGATTTTTGCTGTTGGAATTTGAATAGCATCATTGCATATGATTTTCTAAGAGTTTCTCTTATTGAGGCATACAACTCGGTGTACGACTATGACTTAATCGGCATTGTTGAAACTCACATTGACAGCACCGTTGACGAAGATAGGCTTTCACTAGATGGCTATACATTTATCAAAGAAAACCATCCACAAAATGTCAAAAGAGGTGGCGTTGGGTTATATGTTAGAGATTCACTTCCTTCCAAAACTCGTTCGGACCTTGTGACTCTTCCAGAGTGCGTTGTGTGTGAGATCCAATTAAACAGGAAAAAGTACTTTTTCGTAGTTGTTTATAGAAGTCCAAGTCAAGATCAGAGTGAATTTGATAACTTCACGGTGAATTTTGAGTTGTTGCTTTCAAAATTGCATGCTGAAAATCCATTCTCTGTTATCGTTACCGGTGATTTCAATTGCCGCTCGTCTCAGTGGTGGGAAAATGACATCGAAAATAATGAAGGAAAGCTATTTGAGCAAACAACATCTGATCTTGGTCTTCATCAGCTGATCTCGGAACCAACTCATTTAATGGGTGATTCAAAGTCATGTATTGATTTGATTTTTAGTGATCAACCAAACCTCGTTATTGAGTCTGGAGTTCATCAATCGCTACATGAGCAATGTCATCATCAAATCGTCTTTGGGAAATTATCTGTTTCGAATGTTTCACCACCCCCTCATACCCGCAGAATCTGGTATTATGATAAGGCAGATTTTGTCGCCATTATGAATAGTATTGGAATGTTTCGTTGGCAGGAACATCTTGAAAAAATCACATGCCCTAACGAGCAAGTAAAGTTACTCAACGAAGTCCTTTTGAACATTTACTCTAATTATATTCCAAACCAAGTTAAAACTATCAGGCCTCGTGAAGCTCCCTGGATAACACGCAATATTAAAAAATTCCTCAGGAAAAAGAATCATGCTTATAAAACTTTTGTTAGGAATGGTCAGCCAGGGGACAAGCTTGAAGGAATACAAAAGATGACATCTGACGGTGCAAAAATGATTGAGAATGCTAAACAAAATTACCTCCGTAAGACAGGGCAAACTTTAGCTAACCCAGGGACATCTCGCAAAACATATTGGTCTTTAATCAATACCCTTCTGAATAAAGCAAAGATTCCTATAATACCACCCCTTTTAGAGAACGGGTTATTTATAACTGATTTTACAGAAAAGGCTCAGTTATTTAATGATTATTTCATTCTCCAGTGTACAACAATTGACACAGGTAGTGATCTCCCTCGAAATATTCCGGTACCTACTTCTTTGATAAGTGACTTACACATCTCTGAGGAAAAAATTCTAAATATAATAAGATCTCTTAATCCTAACAAGGCACATGGCTGGGATGAAATTTCTATAAGAATGATTAAAATAAGTGATGCTTCATTACTTACCCCTCTTAGAATAATATTCACGAACTGTTTGAGACAGGGTGTATTTCCCGAAATATGGAAGTGTGCAAATGTAGTCCCGGTTCACAAGAAAAACGAAAAGAATGTAAAGAGTAACTACCGTCCTATTTCTCTTCTACCAATTTTCGGGAAGATGTTTGAAAAACTCGTTTACGACTCCTTATACTCGCATCTTGTTTTTTGTAATTTGCTCAACCCCAATCAATCAGGTTTTCGTCCTGGCGACTCAACAGTAAACCAACTAATTTCCATAACGCATACAATATTCAAGGCATTTGACTGTAATCCTTCTCTTGATGTTCGCTCTGTGTATCTTGATATTTCTAAAGCCTTTGACAGGGTGTGGCATGATGGTCTCATTTATAAATTAAAACGATGTGGTATCTCAGGGAAACTTCTTTCTCTCATCCAAAGTTTTCTTAAGGATCGGAAACAGCGAACTGTTCTGAATGGAAAGTGTTCTAATTGGGGAGATATTTCGGCGGGAGTGCCCCAGGGTTCTATTCTAGGGCCTTTATTTTTTCTCGTATACATAAATGATCTGACTGCTGATTTGAAATGTAATGTCAAACTTTTCGCCGACGACACGTCTTTGTTTACGGTTGTTCGAGAAGCTAACGAAGCAGCAAGTGATATGAACCATGACCTTCAATTGATAAGTCAGTGGGCCCATGATTGGAGAATGTCATTTAATCCTGATCCGCAAAAACAGGCTGTTGAATTATTATTTTCAAGGAAAAGAAATGAAATAGATCATCCAGTGATTCTCTTTAACAACATACCCGTAAAAAAAGTAAATGAACATAAACATTTAGGTATTATCTTAGATTCAAAGCTTTCCTTCTCGGCTCATATAAAATGTGCCATCTCTAAAACGAGAAAGGGCATTGGCTTGCTGAAATATCTCTCCAAATATCTACCCAGACATACCCTAAGCGAACTATATAAGCTTTACGTGCGACCACATCTGGACTATGGGGATGTTATCTATCACATACCAGATAAAGTATGTGAATTCAGTCAAACCATCAGTTTATCAAATTTAATGGAAAAATTAGAATCTGTTCAGTATTCTGCTGCCCGTGCCGTAACAGGAACTTGGAAGGGAACATCACGCGAAAAGCTGTACATTGAGCTTGGCTGGGAGTCGCTGAGCTCCCGAAGATGGAGTAGACGCCTTACTTTGTTCTACAAGATTATGAATAATCTCACACCCCTGTACACAAAGGAGCCAATCCCACAACCTCATCAGTCAAATTACTGTCTTCGCAACCAGGGTGTCGTTGGGCGGATGAGGGCAAGAACCGAACAATTTCAATCTGGCTTTTATCCTAACTGCATATCTGAATGGAACAAGCTCGATCCAGAAATCAGGCTTGCACCGTCTGTTGCTGTTTTTAAGAAAAAGCTTTTGTCAATAATTCGCCCCCCTGCAAATTCTGTATTTGGTATTCATGACCCGATAGGCTTATCGTATCTTACCCAAATAAGGGTCGGTCTCAGTAAATTAAAATTTCACAAATTCAGGCATAATTTCCGAGATACCATTGACCCAATGTGCCCAACGAACGATGGCATTGAGGATACGGAGCACTTCTTGTTGCTCTGCCCTTCATTTGACATTGAACGACGAGATCTTCTCGCTGGAGTTTCGGAATTATTGCGACCATATGTTCGAATAAACAGCCTTCCAAATAACGCGCTGATCCAAATTTTATTGTATGGTGATAAAGACTTTTCTATTGATGTTAATAAAAACGTACTCAAATTAACCCTAAATTTCATTCATAAAACAGGCCGGTTCAATTGACTGGCTTGAAGCAGCTGCTATACCCCCCCCCCCCCCGATCGCAAAGTCTCTTTTCCTCCTTTTATTTGTTTCTTTCCCATTGTGTAAGTCTGTTTCGCATTGGCATTTAAGGTTTGAAATTCATCTACACATAAGTTCAAACCTTTTTATTAACATCTACGATATTGTGCTCCATAAACCCCGACAAACTAAAGGCGCAATGTCTTGAACAGTATTGTTCGGCATCCGGCGCCTCCGTCGATGACCTTGCATACCAATGCGAAACAGATTCCAGTATCCATCAGTATCGTATCGTATGTGTACCAGTTTGTAGGTGTTTATTTAGTTGTTGATTTAGTTGTGTATTTTCATGTGTTGGCCATGGGGTAGACATAGTCTTTTTGCTCCTCTTGGCATCGTCCTTGTAGTGTTGCATAGTAGTTAAAGTACAGTAGAAGGTAGCATATATTGTAATATTTTATATTGATATAAAAAAAAAAAAAAAAGTTTATATATAGCCTTCGTAGACTTCACGAAAGCTTTTGATACTGTAAATCGCGAACTGCTTTTTGTAATCCTGGGTAAGCTTGGCTGCCCGCCAAACTTTGTAAGAATCATCAAAAAGTTACATACAGAAATAAAAGCCAGGCTCATTGTGGATGGTGATCTAACCCAGTATTTTGAGTATAACAGTGGCGTTAAGGAGCAAGGTTGCAAACTGGCCCCAACACTTTTTGGCATCTATGCAGCAGTTTTACTTTGGCTTGCTTTCAAGGAAATCAAACATACTTGCAGGGTAAAAATCAGATTTCGTTATGATGGTGATCTCTTTGACCTTAACAGGCTTAAAGCAAAGACCAAAGTTCTTGCAGAATTCATCAGAGAGGCTCAATATGCTGATGACATAGCAATTTTTAGCGACACAGCTCCTGGTTTGCAACTGCTTTTAACAGAATATAATAGTCTTGCTCGACAAATGGGTCTTCGCATCAACACTTCGAAGACAGGGACTATGTGTATTGGAACAAATGCAGATTTCTTCATTGATGACACAAAATTAGCTAATGTCACTCGTTTCAAATACCTTGGAAGCTATGTTACCAATGACTGTTCCATGAACGAAGAAATCGCATCTCGTATTCAGGCAACAACATGTGCATACGGGCGTCTGCGAAAAAGATTGTTTGACTCTCACGATATAACGACAAAAACCAAAATCAAAGCCTACAACCAATGTTTAATGCCAATTTTAGTGTATGGAAGCGAAACATGGACTTTATACCAAAATCAAGTTCGAAAACTCCGTACAATTTAGCAACGACATCTTCGGCTTATTTTGAAGATCAAATGGGATCACTTTGTCAGCAATGATGAGGTTCTAAAGCGGGCGGGTGATGAAGACATTGAATTGACGCTAGTTGGAAATCGTTTGCGCTGGCTTGGCCATATTTGTAGAATGGATGATAACAGACCAGTCAAGACACTATTACACAGTGAATTATTTCATGGATCTCGACCTGTTGGTCGACCCCACCTAAGATTTAAAGATACTTGCAAAAGTGCTTTGAAGTGCGGTCATGTATTAGATCTATGGAAGACTGTTGTAGACAATAGACAAGAATGGAGGAGGCTAGTTCGCACTGTCTGTGAAAGTCATGACGTAAAAAGAATGAAGGAGGACGAGAGTCGCTTTGTTTGTCATCTTATTTAACATCGATAATCATTATTTAGCTCTCTATATACATATGTACATATCGAACTAATCTAAATCGATAAATTAAAGTGAAAAATAAATAATACAGGTATGTACATAAAGATGTTTACATGATACAAAGAGAGATTAGTTTTCTGTCACATGCTGGCAAGCATTGCCTTTACAATTGGGGCCATCCCACTTTTTTATTAGGTGTTTAAAACTATTCAAATTTTCGGCAAATTTTATTTCATTCGGCAGTCCATTCCACATTTGAGGTCCTAAAGATCGAAGGCTATTAGATCCAAAGGTGACTTGGTTTGGTCTGTAATGCTGTAAATCATTTGGATTTCGTGATGAGTAAGTGGAAGATTTGATTTTGAAAATGTCATGCATGAAAGATGGGTTTAAGTTTTTCAATGTCTTGAAAACCTCTATGCAAAGAACTCTCAGACGAGAAACCTGCATAGTGCACCTTTCTGACTTCAAAAGTAAGTCGCTGTAAGAGGAAAGGTGATCATTATATAAAAATCTAAGGGCACGTTCTTGAATCTTTTCAATTTTTTGTAAAGCCTTAGCTGATGAGAAGTACCACACAAGAGGGCAATAATCAAAATTTGAATAAACAAAACTCTAGACAAGGATTTTTCTTTCGTTAAAACCAATCACCAATAAAGTGTTTGAGTCTTTTCAAGACATTGAGTTGGGATGCAGCTTTTCTGCAAAGTTCAGAGATATGCTGTTCAAAATTTAGCCTGTAATCTAGCTGAATACCCAGCAATTTGACAGTTTCTTCTGATTTGATCATTTTGCCTTGTATGTTAAAATTCTCTCCACTAGTATTTGTTTGATCCTTTCTAATGAGGAGTGCATGAAATTTTTCTGGATTGGCTATCATTTGATTATGTTTTAGCCAAGTTAAAGCAACTCCAGCTTCTTCTTCCAGTACTTCGATCAAATTTGATAGGGTCTTGGAAAAATAAGCTAGAGTGTTATCGTCAGCATAATTATGTAACGTTGCTCGGTTAATGAAAGAAGAGAAGGAGACAAAAGAAGTCAAGACCATAAAACTTTACTGACTGTGTATTATCCGTTGTATTTTGGGTTTATAGGCGTATTATTATTATGAAAACTACTTGTTTCAATAGATGTATTAAAACATGAAAACAAGGGAATTTTCAATGAACAGCGCAGGCTTCAGACAGTAGTCTCAACACGGGGGGGGGGGAGGTTCTCGGCTAAATATCGGGCAGGGGTGTGCCACCCACGGTTTCAAAATGGCACCGTTGGCTAGACCAATTTTTGCTGACAATGACGCCCTTGGCTAGACTAATTTCTACATCAAAAGTGCCATGAGTTGGCATTTTCTAGGCAAAACTTGCCAAATTTTTGCATTCTAAGGACCAAAATTTGAAAAAATTTGGGTTTCTTAACAGGAATTACCGAAGTTTGACATTTCTTTGACCAAAATTGCCCAGACTAAATGGGCGAAAATTGCCAAAAAGTATACCGTTGCCAAGACTAAATGGGCGAAAATTGGCAAAAAGTATACCCTTGGCTGGACTAGAAGGTTTGAAAAAGCATACCCTTGCGGGCAGCACATCCCCGGGTACCTTTACTATGGAAGAACCCCCCCCCCACCGTCAGTCTCAAGTTTGTTTTCGTATTTCGAAGGCTGCGAGAGCTACAGGCGAAGTTTCTTATGAAAAGATTGCTCATGTACCGCGGAGCAAGCCCATTAATAGACTTGTAGACCATCAGTCTAGAATCCTGGTCGACAAGCTTCGCGAACGGTTTTCCAACCAAGACTCGCTCTGTTTTGATGCTTTTGGAGCTGATCAATATCAGTTTTACCACAACAGCCCCATACAGAGCAGCAGTATCGAAAATGGGGCTCCACGATACTCGAGTAGAATGTTTTCAAAGAAGCAATTGGGAGAATATTCTTTGCATGTTTTAACCCTAATCCATATGGGCTTTTTTTGAGCTACAAGTTACGGTGGGGGGGGGGTTCTTTCCACCCCCCCTCTGAAAACTGCCTTAGACTCATCAGAATTCAATACAACTTTGCACCGTTACAGATCAAGTTGTTTCTAGCAAGTAGCACAACTTAGGTGTGGCTGCCACACCTTATGACGTCACAGTGACGTCATGAATTTGAAAATCAGTGAAAATCAGGTTTCCAAGCTAAATTTGAATTCAAGGAGGTTTTGCATGAACATATTGCAGTTTTTGGTCCTAATTAGCCACAAATTTGATATGAAAATATAATTTCATCGAAATTAATGATTTTGGAGTGATATTTTGGCAGAAATTTGCCAATTTGAATGACGTCATTGGTGCAATTAATTTGTTTTCTGTAAAAATAGACAAAAAGAAACTGCAAAGTGGTAATACTTCATTACAAACGTATCATTGGAGTCTTTCCAATTGAAAAATTTCGAAAAAATTAAAAAAATTTGCTAATTAGCCAAAATGGCGGCCATTAGGACGTCATTATCAAAAAATGCTGACATTATCAAATTCCAGAAATTCCATTATCAAATTAAAGCTCTTTGTTTACTGATTTATTTGGTGTATAATACTTCATAATATTATCAAATCTTTCCATTGAAATAATCCAAAACAATGATTTGTTTGCTACCTGCTTCCAAATATGGACATGTCACGTGACCTGTGAGCTCTATTGTTTGAAAATTTTTTGGTCAAACTGTGGCTAATAGATAATTAGTAAAAGTCAGGTAGGTTTGGGGGACATAGTTGAAGTCTTTGAAAAAGGCGGCGAGAAAAACCTCGAGGGGGGAGGGATGGAAAACATGTGGATTAGGGTTAAAAATCCGATGGCTCTCTATAATTTGATGGAGACCGCTTTGATATGTTTTTTCCAATCTAGACCATTGTCAACGTGAACAACAAGGTGTTTGGTCTTACTGACAACGTCCAGTTTGCTACCACGAATTTAAGATGCAATTTTTCTGCAGCATTGTTGAGAGTTCGGTGCTTCGGTTTGGTTGTGATTAACATAGATCGTTTTTTAGCAACATTTAGCGAAAGCTTATTGCTCTTCAACCATGCATCTAAGTGCTCAAGATCGTCATTAATAGCGTCATTCAGCTGAGAAATATCTTTTGATTTTAAGCAAAGGCTAGTTGAACCCTGGACAGCACTAGGGAGATCATTGATGTAGATCAAAAAAAGAAGTGGCCCAAGACAAGATCCTTGGGGTACTCCTACTTCCACTTCCCCAATTTGAGAATCGGCCCCATCCACTTTCCAGAACTGTTTTCTGTTTGACAGATAATACTGAAACCAAGACAGTTCCCTTCGCTGAACACCGTAGTGTTCTAGTTTTTTGCAAAGGTCATGGTCGACAATGCCAAATGCCTTTTTGAGATCAATGCATACAGTACCCACCATCTGTCCAGTGTCCAACCCACTATACCAGTCATCGGTGTTCTTTAGTAGGCAGCTCAATGTAGAATGAAGTTTTAAGAAGCCTGATTGACCAGGATGGCTGAGTTTATTCCTAATCAGATACTCCTAAAGTTGGTTAAAAACCAGTTTTTCAAAGAGCCTTGAGATGACAGGGAGAACTGAAATTGGGCGGTAATTAGACTTTTCAGTCCTGTCACCTTCCTTAACCCTATCTCACATGGGGGGGGGGGGTGGAATCCACCCCCAGCTATATTTTTGGCTACGACTTGTTCAGTATGTGCCGGATGATCCTGAGATCTCCTCACTTTGATCCTTTATCAAAATGCATTCAAAATGAAAAACTTTCCTTTCTAATTTTAGAACTGTTTCCATGGTAACCGATGTTTTGCTATTGACTCTGTGAGATGCAACTTTGTTTTTATCTTGTGCTTTCATCATTGCTCTGATTGAGCCCAAATTTGCAGTGAATATATATTTTGATATCTACTTTTAATATTTGTGAAAAAAATTTTATTATATTTACTTTTAATATGTTTTCATAAATATGACATCATATAATTAGTTGTTGCTTATGATGCTTTAGCAACAACAACAACATCGATAATTAGATTTTGATGATTTAGTTTCATTGTTTACATGATAATTAACATTTCTATAAATTGAACGGCTGAGAAAAACAGGGGGGGTGGAATCCACCCCCCAGGTATTGACCGCTTCAGAAGTCCCAGGCGAGATAGGGTTAAAAATTGGTGTGATGCGAGCATTTTTCCAACATACAAAAGGCTTGCAGTAATAAACAATGCAAATACAACAGCCGCCTCCGCTGCGCGCGGAAAAATCCGCCTAGTGGAAAACCGGCTTAGAGGTCCATAAGGAATGAGGACTTTCTTTTGGCTGCAACCTTTTTCAGCTTATCCCTGGTCTGCATTAGTTTCTTCAGGTCCTTGTCAATCCAAGGGCAGTACTTCTCTGAGACACGCGTTGCGGTCATTGTTACGGTCATGTTTCTCTATGATCAAAGAAAATACGTTTGACCTGTTTCTTTCAAGAACATCTATCCATCCGTTCCAGCAAGCATTTGCTCCCAAGTTATGCCAGAAACATCTGCCAGGAATGCTTCTTCATTAAAATTTTCCATTTTCCGAGTTTTGATCATTTTATGGCCTTTCTCTACTGCTCCATTAAATTTTCGAAAGCAGTAGACCATATATGCATATAATGTCATAGTCACTCGAGGAGACTTCACGCACTCCGGACTTCAAGACAAATGACGGATATATAGCGGCAAGTTTAAAAATAGAACAAAACTTGGGTGCCTGCCATCATTTGTCCAATTGTTTTGATATAATCTCTGGAGATCATCGAATTCAACAATGGAATACAATAGACTATATCTAGATTTCCCAGGGTCCTGATTTAAGTTGTCTTAGATTATGTCTTATAACGCCTAGCTTATAAAAAGAGCAAAGATGGCCGCCTGTCATCATTTGCCCCATTGTTTTGACAATCTTTTGAGATCATAAAATATATAGGAATACAATAGGCTATTTTTAGATTGCCCAGGACCCTGATTTAAGTCGCCTTATATCTCCGTCATTTGTCTTTAACAACTTTTCTGGCACGTGTTGTCGCAATGTGGTCAATAAATTATCGCCCGTATTGTCGCAATATGGTTCTATCGAGATAATCCTAGAGTAGGATGTCTGTTTTGGGATATCTTTAAGTGCAGCTTTCTACTAATGATGCAATGACCTCAAAAAGAGATTCAACAGACACACAGCAAAAAAAAAGCGAGAAATTCAAATAACTAAACTGAATAAACTGATCGAACATAATAATTATTTCCACAAGTAACATTACATAGAATAGAAACTAAGTCAGAAATTATGGTCCAAATTTTTACTACGACTATACGAGAGGGTTCTGCGATGAATTTTAGCAGTAAATGAATTAAGTGAAAGTGCCTTGGTGCTTCCTGTGCCCACCACAACTTACAGCACGGTATGACCCAGTGGTTACGCTTAACGTGAAAAAAACAAAACAAACTAAGAAATTTGTGAGAATGCGGAATGTACTATATTCAACATTGAGAACAGTTCTTGACTCAATGTGAAAATGAGTTTCCATAACGCCAAGGGCCAGGATTGCAGAAGTGGCTGAGCATTAACCCCCTTATCCTTTTCTATTGACGTTCATGTTATAAGTAGGACTCGAACCTCGTCCGTCTAAAATGGCCTGGCTACAAAGTCATAGTATTACACCACTGCGTCGCAACACCTTCCTCCTGAAATACAGTTTCGATAGCTTGGCTGTTCTGTACTTTGACCGAAAACTTTGGTGCAATGCCCATACGTGAAACAATACAACAAGGACCAAACAAATACCAGAAAATCAAACTTGCCTGAACAGACCAGAAACGGACAGGCCATGAGAAACGCAGTTGCTAAGCCAAGCGAGACAGGACTACCAAATTAAATATCTATTTTTATGCTACTAAACAACTTTTAATATCTGCGAATATTATCTATATAGTGATAACAAAAAATAATTAGTTTTTTACTGCGTCAAGCCTGGTTTTCATTAAATCGTAATTCATCGACAATAATTGTCTTGCAGCATAATGATCGGCGATCCATTACGATTTAATGAAAACCAGGCTTTAGACTGGATGGAACGATCAACACAATAAATTGAATAAGTTCAAAATTTGCCAGATATCTGCAGTGCTTATGAACTTTGTCTTAAATTCGAAAGAAATAATAATACTATTATAACATAAAAATTGAAACAAATACGCCGACAGATCTTTAAAGCCCTATTCCCAGACAGCGGCACTTTATTGTTTACAGTCAAAGCGGAAGCAGTGTACCACCTAGGTTTTCAAGATTCAAAATAGAACCGTATCTTCATCGAAGTTTTTTGCATGAGAATATCCGTGAGTAATCTTATTCATACACTACTTCAATTTACCAGCCTCGTTTGGAAATTTCTCAAAATTTTTTCCTATTGTTCATATGAAAATTTCAAGCTCAGATTCGCATTTAGCACCCAAACTTTGATTAGTTCCATCTTTTCAAACTGCTGGCAATTGCTACGCAATAGGAAGTTTATGTACCAGGTGACCCAAAAAAAAACTTCACGGGCTACATCAAGAATAGCTCCCTGAAATCAACAGCTGTTGCCAAATGCTGCTATCACAGTCTAGTTGAAAGTCTCAGCTATTTTTTGAGATGCTGCAAGGTCATTTTAAGCAATGAGCATAGTCCGAAAAACCAGATTCAGTGAAAATTTTGAATCCAGGATTCCTTATTTTCAGTGAAATAATCGCCATCATTTTCCAGTCAACATTTTGTGAAAACGCGACATAGCGACGGATTAGAAGATGTCTGGAGATTTTTTTGTTTGCAAAATGATTGACCTCTGTTCCTCATTCAAATTTCATGCTCCGAAGCAAATTTGGAATTCAGCTTTTTTCACACTACGCTTCTCCGCTTTGAGTGTAAGTTAAAAGTGGTTTAAAGAACGTTACGGCTGAGCGACCTATTGTGTAAAATTCCGCTAGCTCGCAAAATGCCGCTGTGTGGAAAGAAGGCTCAAAGTTGGGATGCAGTGGTATGCCCAGATAATAATCGATAAAGACTCTGATGCTTTAACGATAACTTTGTTACTCCATTGAAATTATGATAAACTTGCATTTTTAATACAGTGGAACCTCCATTAACGGACACCTCTATGCAATGCACACCACCGAACAGCGGACAAATACTTCATTCCAAAATAAGATATGACAAAAGATAACACATCCATACAGCGAACACCTCTCTAAAAACGGACAATAACACCGCTCTCACAAGTGTCCGTTATAAGGAGGTTCCACTGTACTATAAACACCATGTGCTTTCAGTGGGAGACTGCTAACGTTTCGAGAGCTAATAAAGGAGTGACTATAGGAGACCTGTTTCTGTGTCCATACCAAATCTAAAACAGTACCAACATATCGGATAGAATTGAACAAAGAATACCCGTACATAAGCAAGTAAGGTCCGCAGCTGGCAGGCAGTTTCTTAAACTTTTGCTGATATCTCTAATGCTAAAAGTGTAGAGTTTTACTTGGTAAGATCTCAAAACAAGAAAACAATATAACTCGCATTCAAAATAATGCCCAAACAGTTGCTATGAACAGAGTCAAAACATTTTTGAGTGACCTGAGACTTTAGAGTGAAAACTGCAAATTACAAAAGTTTCTTGGCTTCTTATGGTTTCTTATGAGCTGTTTCTTACAAAATAAAACAAGACAGAACTAAACCCTTCCAACCCTGGTGAGACCAACGATTCAGTCCAAAGATTCATTTTCAGGGAATCTGGCTGATAGATATACCAAGTGACAAAACATGTGAGATATTCAACAACTCATACGACTGAGATAAACCTCGCAACTTCGGCTGTGAGGTCTGCGTCTTTGTCACGAATTGAAGCATACATAAGAAGGGCCAGTTTAGATATGAATCAATTTTATCACAGTTTCGTTTCATCGTGATTCATGGCTCAAGACTTCTCAACTGTTAGGTGTTGTCAATCGAGCAAGTTTGGACACAAATAAATAATAAACACAAATTCGCCGAACTAGTTCAAAAAGGACTTATTCGCATCTGCAACGTTAATATGGCTGTTCTGAGGATTTAACAGGTACATGTAGGTATTATGCTGAAACTGACAAATTCACAACGTAAACATTTCTTTGCAAATTAGTCCTTCTTACGTGTAACAATGGTTTATCATTAGGAAGTTCATTGCCAAAACATAAACTGGCTGAAGTCCCACGTTTGTTTTGACTCACCCTGTACATAGTAAACATTTTCATTTATTTACACTGGACTCAACTGTCACGCTATAGCCCCTCAGGGTAGGAATGGGTTAATTTAACGAATGAAACATTATAAGCAGTATTACGACAAAAGTTACGATGATTTCTTTCCTTCCCTTCAGCTCTTGGCTGGCCGCATGTGTGTCTTCAAACAGTATTCCAAGGTGGCTGGCGTCTTGATGTCTACCACTCCTCATCAGCTGCCGAAGAGCTAAATCCACCTCCACCGTTTGAGGTCCCACCAAATCCACCACCACTTCCTTCGTTGTACGTATCAACGTTGAAATCATTGCTGTTCTCCGACCGATCAAACTGAAATGAAATCGTATTTCGAGATAATGGAAATTGTGCTTGACAGGATTCGTCTTAAAAGCGCCTTCAATGCTTCTGCCTTTAATAACATGAACGCCTTAAGTTAATAAAAACAGCAGCCACTAGAAGGCCTGTATGATATGTGTGCAGTATCAAATTTTTGGTTGTTTGGCTTATTACTGTGTTATTTTAATCAGAATCAGGCCAAAGCTATTCGGGTAATTTCTAGAGCCCAGCTGTTTCCTCTTTCGCTCATAAGGGGTTCTATTGCAAAGAATACGATGATCGAGAGAGTATATAAAAAGTAAAATATATTGCAGAATCTTCATATCCCTTTGCTGTTTTACTTCATTCTAATCTCACTAGTACCAAGGCGTTACTCCAAACAAAAATAACATGAAATATTTCACTGAATTTTATAAAGGTTTCAACGCTTTCGAACGATTCTCGTTGTATCATTACGACAACAAATATATACTTGCCCCATTTCCCACCCGAAAAGCGAGTAAGTGACTACGTGAGCTGGAAGGACGAGTTTCAAGCAAAGCGAAAAACGAAGCAAGCAGGACTTGTGACTTCAAGCCACCTCATGAATAAATAATAAGGCATTCCTCCCAATCAGCAGAGCACCGTGATTGGTTATTGTCTGAAATCCCATTCTCTTTTTGTGGATCAAATCCATCCACAGAAAATAGATATTTCAATGGACTGACACATTAAATATTCACGAGGAGGAAAGTCACAAGTCCCGCTCGATTCGTTTCTCACTGTGCTCAAAACTTTGCTCACTTCCCTCGTTGCTTAATGCGATGAGCGGAACTTGAAGCAAGTGTAACAAAAAGCAGCACAAAATTACCAGCTTCTTTGTACCTTTTGTGTGTAAATTGTAAGTGCCCATTTAAAAAATCTTGTCAGAAGTCATTCATGACAAAAATGTAAGAAAAATGTCAAAATGGTGACATTCAATACCTTTCGTGTGTCTTTGCCACCATATTTACCACCCTTTGGTCCATACCCTGTGCCAAGGGCTGTTTCAGCGACCTCTTCCAACCAATCTGGAACAACCTGGTTTGCCTAAGGATGGACAAATGCAAAAATTCAATACTTACGAAAGCACTTTTATTCAACTCTAAAATATTCTGAGAAAAAGGCAATTCTTTACAATTAATGAGAAAAATTTTTTGAACATATATCTTCACAATCGAAAGTTGTACTCGTCTGATCTGGCCTGGAGATCTTACAAACATGTAAACGTACTCGCGGGATATATTTGCGGTAGCTCATCCAATTCGTTGACATATATTTCGTGGCCCAAAGCAGATGGTTGACGGCCGATCCCTAAAAGCTGGAGTGACTTATCCATCTATACTTATTTTCACTGCACAGAATAGAAACCTTCAATACGTTTGTCCTGAGCATTATACAAACACAAAACAGAAAGCTATATCACAAGATATCACAGATATGGAAACTTCCGTCATCCAATCAAAAATACGTACATCAGCTAGAATCTTAACAAGTGCTCTTGCCAGACCCTCATCTTTCCCGCGACTAAAGAATGAGACGGCTTTGCCTTGGTTTCCTATTCTTCCTGTTCGGCCAATCCTATGTACATATTCATCAATTTCTTGAGGTAGATCATAATTAACTACTTGTTTTACATCCTCGATGTCCAGTCCTCTTGCAGCAACTGCTGTTGCAATCAGAATAGAACACCTCCCTGATCTGAAATCTCGTAAAGCTTCTTCTCTTTGTTGTTGAAATCGATCCCTGCAATAAAACACAGTGTACTGTCAAATGACCTTATTAGTCAAAGAAGTACATAGAAACGAAACCCATATATTTTCATGTCAGAACACCTTCCCAGCTAAGATCTATTGCTCTGAAAATCATTAAACTTGCACAACTCTAACTTTCAGTAAAGGAATTATATATAAAAAATCAGACCAATAAATAATGAAAATATTACTTAAATGAAAATAAACAAAGGAACAGAAAGTGCTTCAAGCAACCATTGCACACAACTATTGCGTAAAAAAGACACTCTTTGATAGCAATTGGTCATCGTACGTTTATCTAATAGAACTGGATAAAAAAATCCTTTGAGAAATGTCCGGTTTATCAATTATTAAATGATAAATATTATTTTGACTGAAAATAAACAAAGGAACAGAAAGTGCTTCAAGCAACCATTGCACACAACTATTGCGTAAAAAAGACACTCTTTGATAGCAATTGGTCATCGTACGTTTATCTAATAGAACTGGATAAAAAAATCCTTTGAGAAATGTCCGGTTTATCAATTATTAAATGATAAATATTATTTTGACTGATTCATGTAAATTCAAAGTGAGCACCTGACCATGGAGATCAATCTGCCTACTCCGCATTCACAAAAATAAAATCTCCATATGTTTTTGGAATGCCGAGATAGAAATAGATTTCCAACAAGTATTTTATTTGATCTTTGACCCAAAGAGCTGCGTGTATCCAGACAAAGAGCTCTCCCTCTGAACTTGACATATTATGCAGGAATTTCTCTTTACAAAAAGCAATAGTTAATGCACAAACCATGGATCTGCATATGTATTTCTTTTCCAGCTCCTTTCAGTCTTAATTCCAAAAAGAGATATCGTCGGACCTTCATACTGAACAATGAGTGCAAATCTCATTGATTAATGGGCCCTGGTCACCGTCGATGCTTTCGATCGTTAGCAGTTATTAAAATCTACGCTGCAGCGCGTCTTTCTTTGTAACGGCTGCTTGGCAGGTGGTAGCCTCAAGTTCGAACCTTGGGCCTGTCAAACAAGTACTGTTGGCCAAACCTGCCACAGAGGGCTGCAAGATAACACAATACGATTATAGCTACTGCATGGCTAGTTTCCACCATCTTGTTTACTCACTAATGCAGCCTAACACTCCTGGAGCCTGGAAACTAGTTGCCCTAACCAAGACACTGGTTCCCAGATCCCACATTCCTCCCCAAAGCAATATTTCTAGACTGTTCATAGTTTGCATAGTTTGTCCAATTAAACGTAAAAACCAACTTTTATCCTCCATGGAGTGTAAAGAGTCTGAAACTCAAATCATTGTCCGCTATCCAATGTAAACTGTAAATATTTTAACTCAATAATGTTCTTCTGCAAGTTTCTTCTTTCACACAAAGTTCTCATCCCTGTACCTTGCCGGTTTCCTTCGAATTCTCTGTGGACGCTCAAATCTTGTTTCATTTTCTGCCTGTCCTAAAGTTCTGTCCGCATCTGTCTCTGCTGTATCACGCTGTACCTCCTTGGTTCCCTTCTCTAACCATTCTCTCTTCTCCTCCATCATCTGTCATTGTTTCGTCTTCTCGAAAGAGTGGCTCAAAGATCTCCTCCTCTAACTCCCTTTGGAACCTGGTGGTGTGGCCCCTGTGATATTTTTGTTAACTTCCTTGAAATGATTTACATGTCGTTTTATAACCTTGTCATACCTCTTGGCTATTATTTGGCTACCATTTCTTCGTATAACCTCATATGGCTCAGGATTGTACGCTGGGGTGAGTTTGTTTTTCTTTAGCTGCTTTACTAATACCCAGTCCCCTATTTTAGTATCATTCTCTTTAACGTAGCTTTTATGATCTGCATACCACTTCATTCTCTGTTTTGACTTGTTGTCTGCTTCTTTCATTTCTTTTATGAACACATTCTGGTATGTTTTCTTCGTAGGAAGCCTTGTTTTGTATCTTCTGCCATTGAACATTATCGTAGAAGGGGCAAATCCCGTACTTTTGTGCGGTGCTGCTCGGTATGCTCTGAGACATCACTTAAGTTGTTGCCTCCAATTTGATTGCTCTATCTTACAGGTCTGCATGAGCTTCCTTAAGGATCTCATAAATGTTTCTGCCATACCATTGGCCCATGGAGCATAGGGTGTTTTTTTGTCATGAGAATAACCCATATATACTGCAAACTCATCTAGGTCATCCGATTTATAAGGTGGCCCATTGTCACTACCTAATGTGTCTGGAATTCCAAAATTTGACATGATACGATCTAGTGCAGATATTACACTTGGGGCTTTGGTTGAATGTAGAATTTCAACTGCTGGAAACCTTGAATACATGTCTTGGACAACAAGCAGGTATTCTCCAGTTGAAAGTGGTCCATACAAATCAGACACTAGGCTGCTCCATGGCTCTTCCGGCAGGATGCTGGGTTTAATTGGCTCTTGTTGAGGACCACTGTTCACTGCCTGACAGGGAAGACAGTCTTGGATCTCTAACTTTACATGTTCATCAATTTTTGGAAACCACATTGTTTCTTTTATCAATTGTTTAGTTTTAATAGCACCTAAATGACTTTCATGCGCAACTTTGACAACGTTACTGCGAATTTCTGGTGGAACAACAATTCTTTCTCCTCGCATAATCAATCCCTCTTCAACTGAAAGTTCGCTTAAAAGCTTCTTATATGAATGCAACTGCTTTGTGTGTGCTATTGGAATATATCCATTATCTATGGCTTTTCTTAGATTGTTCATTTCTTCTGATGCAGACGTGCTTTGCTGCATTGTTTCTACAGTGATTGCATTTGGCAGTGCCCACTTAATCAAAAGGTTAACATCTAGATCTAACTCATTCTGTTCCTCCCAGACTTCTCTCTCAGCCTTGACAGGATATCGTGATAGGTAATCACTTGAATTAGTTGAACCCTTCTCATACATAAGCTTAAAATTATAGCCTTGTGTCATTACTTGATGATGCTTGATTCTGGGGGGGGGGGGCACCTCTTGTTTGTATTTGTTGTAAAGTGGCAGTAGTGGAAGATGATCAGTTATCACCTTAAAGTCCTGCAAACCATAGAGATAAATATGATTTTTTGTTATGCCAAAATGCACTGCCAGACTTTGCACTTCTATCCGTGAATATCTTGTTTCTCCATCCTTGAGTGGTCTGCTGTTATACCGGACTGCCTGATAACTATCCGTCATGCGTATCTGTGCCAGTATGCTACCTATACCATCCTTTTTTGATCCATCTACATACACTCTAGTTTTCTTGTGAGGATCAAAGTACCTGAGTGTTTGTTCTCTGCAAATACTCTCCTTTAGCTTCTTAAATGGATCTCCTCCTTCTGGTGTCCATTCAAAGTGTGCACCTTTCTTTGTCATCTCTCTCAGTGGTGATGTGATTATGGAATAGTTGGAAACAAAATTTGAGCTGAAATTGCATAAGCCCAAAAATGATCTCAACTCTGCCATGGAGGAAGGTTCTTTGGCTTCCATGACAGCTTTAATTTTTTCTGGGTCTGTTCTCATGCCTCTTTGTGAGAAGATACATCCAAAAAACTTTATTTCTCTCTTGTTGAATTCACACTTTTCTTTCTTTAATGTTAAACCACAATCCTCCAATCTTTGAAGTACCCTAATCAAGGCTTTGTTATGTTCTTTCTGGTCTCTTCCATACACTATGATATCATCATATATGTTTTCACAGTTGTTGATAGCTGATAGTGTTCTCCTAACTTCTTCATGAAACAGTTCTGCTGCCGAATTGGTGCCAAAATTTAATCTCCTCATCCGGCGTAAGCCTTGATGTGTGTAGAAAACAGTTACATGTCTGCTCTCTGGGTGTAATTGATACTGCATGTATCCTTGTTTCATATCTAGCTTGGAGAAAACTGTAGCTCCATTTAACTTGTATCTAAGCTCCTCTAATGTTGGTATCACATGTCTTGTTCTTTTGATTGCAGAATTAGCTGTTGTCATGTCTATATTCATCCTCAATTTTCCATCTGATTAGGTGTCAAGACCAGATTAGATATCCATTCTGTTGGCCCTTGAACTTCTTCTATGATATCTTCTTTCTCTAACTCACTTAAAATTTCTTCTAGTGGCCCTCTTTGGCAAATGGGATTTTCCTCTGTGGTTGAATTTTAGGAGTTATTGTTGGATCAATGTCAAGCTTTATTTGTCTGTACTTGTGACATCCTATTCCTTGAAAAACCTTAGGATACTTTCCTATCATTTCATTCACATGTGCTTCAGACTCAATGGGCTCTTTCATTCTTTGTAATTTCTGGTTTATTTCATTCTCTGTTGTGAGATGTTTAGACATTTCTGTGTAAGACAAGAGTTGTATCTCGGGAACTTCTTTTTTGTCTAGGGCTTTTGTCAATTCCTCCACAGAAATTTGCAATATATTCATATCAAATGCAGAATATTTGCTGAGAATAGATTTTACATTATTGCTTGCTGCTACATAGATATCTGCTGTTGTTGTGTGTTTTCTGCTTTCAATCATTGCCCTAAATTTCCCTCTTATCTGCAAAGGTGGGGAATTATATGGCTTCAATTTGGCCTTGGATTTCTGCAATGTTATTTTCTTTTGACTGTTATTCAATATCTGTTGATACACATCCTGCCCTATCACATTTACTTCTGACCCAGAATCTATTTTCATCTGTACTTTGACCCCATGTATTTTAAGATTTACATTGGTAGAAGGATACTGTTTGGAACTAAACATCTTGTTCTCCTCTTTGAAGACTGGAGTTTCAATTGGATCTAGCTCAAACTCTACTGAATCAAAATCATATTCTTCCTGCTCTGGTGTTCCCTGCAAGTAATCCACTGTGTTTTTGGTTTTACACCTTCTGGCAAGGTGACCAGGCCTTTGACATTTGTAGCAGGTGACATTCCTGGCCCTGCAGTCATGTTGATCTGTGAAATGTTCTCCACAGCGCTGACAATTCTTGCTTTGTCTGTTCCCTTGAGACTTGTAGCTTGGTCGGTCACGAAAACGAACAGGCTTGGATCCTGGTTGTGTATCTCCTTTGTATTGTATTTTACTCTCTCTTCTAACTGCATCAACTGCTGATGCTTCCACTTTGAATGCTTCCTCTGTTTGTTTCATATACTCCACTTCTTTTTTTGTCAATTCTATGGCCCTAGCTTTTTCTACCATCTTTTCATATGACATATCCTGTGCTATAATTTCAGCTTGTAGCTTGCTAGAATTAGTATGCATCGTTACTGCTAATTTAATGGCCTCCTTCAAATCCATTTTGTCAAACTCACAGTCCACTCCTGCTGTTTTCAATCTTGTTATCCAATGATCATGACTCTCTGTTGAGCTTTCAGGTTTCATGCAGAAAAATCTGTATCTCTCTGCTGTTAAGTTCTTTTTTGCCTTAAAATAAGCACCCAGAGCAGCCTTTGCTGTATCATACGTGTTTGGAGTGTCTTCATCCAATGTCCTCAAGATATCCCTGAGTTCAGCACCACCAACTGCCAGCAGAGCAGATCTTTTCTTCTTTCATCTGTTACATCCTCAAATTCTAGGCAGCTTTTAAAATTTTCAATGTAGGCCATCCATTTTCTGTCTGTATCACTCGATCCATACTCATCCGTTTTGAACTCTCCACAGATTGACTTCAGGTTTGTCAATGTTGTTGACATCTTGCATCAGTTGTTAAGCCTACCTTGATCCTGCTCGCAGCACCATTGTAAGATAACACAATACGATTATAGCTAAAGCATGGCTAGTTTCCACCATCTTGTTTACTCACTAATGCAGCCTAACATTCCTGGAGCCTGGAAACTAGTTGCCCTAACCAAGACACTGGTTCCCAGATCCCACAAGGGCCAGCCCCTTTCGAGCCATATCTTGTCAAGCGTTTACATTGTTGCAAGCCGGACACTGTCACAAGCCGAAATCAACCAACCTTGTCAGGTAATCCTGGGGGGGGGTATGGTTGAGCATTTCAACGTAAAAGAGAAGGCAGGTCAGCTCAACCTGGGCACTGTGATTCAGCTCTTGAGAATCATGGAATCAATACCAAAAAATGAAAATACGAGAATAAGATATTTCGTGATTTCATCATGACAAAGACGAACAGACATTATGCTCTTGAACAAACAAACATTTTTCCTAATCGGGCTTTGAAACTAGATCTGATTTTGCAAAATTGGCCGACAATGCCACGATTTGTTTACAAAACCATGGCACTTTGAAGATATTAGGCCCTATACATGTGTAACGAATGGTGATGTAAATTTACAAAAAAAAGAAATTCTCGCTCCGGTCCCAAAATTTGGCAAATTACTAGGCAATGCACCAAAAAGCGGGAGATCTACCTTTCTTCATCCACTTATGACCAAATCGCTTTTTGAAGTAGGACTGACTTATGATTGTGTTGATACTGTATTCTGTCATGAGTTCATCCAAATGCCAGTTCATATTCATTGTCTTGATATTAGAGAGTTTCCGCTTGGTGTTGCAAATAGATCCTTAGCCTGACATACCTCCTTTGCTATATTTCAACAAACCTTGTTTCATTTGGAAACAAAAGACCTCGGTTTCACAATTAAAATTAGTTCGAGGCAAATGATGCAATTCCCTGTACGGCAAGAAATCTACACCATATCTGTTATACTTCAAATACACATTCAATACTATTTCATGCATTGCCGAGAGGAATTCACGTTTTTGAGTTTTAGATCCACATTATATCGAGGCAAATGATGTTCCTGAAAGTATTTCAAAAGAATTGACGTCATTGTGAAAATGGTCTATTTTTTAAAGGAAAATTTTTACCTCTACTACATTGATTTGAAAACAACAATAACTCTATGCATCTGTCCAACAACGGTATTTTTAGGAAGCAATTTCTTAGCATATTTTAGGAAACCTAAAGAGCGAGACACCGCAGCAGGCTCTCTGTGTTAACATGCCTACCACTTATGGACCTCAGTAGAAGAGAAGCAGTGGGGTGTGGTGATATAAACCCAGACTGTTTACGCTATACACATGAGCTTGTTTTTATCTAGATTCTCGTAACGCTAATTAAAAGGCAATTTCTTTAATACCATAAGCAGGAAAGAGAGCACTGGCATCGGCCTATTGTTTGATCGATCATTAGATTGCAGACCACCTTTAAAAATAGTGGCAATTCTAGCCATTTTAACAGGTCGGTTTGGAAGCCAGCATTCAAACTGAAACATTTAAATGTGTCTGTTATATACATAAAGAACAAACATTATACAAATGAAAGAGAGAAAATTCTGGAGATTTATAACATTATTTACCCGTGTATACTTGTTGTTGGGAAGCCACTTTGTGACAACAAACTTGCAAGAAAATCAGCTGACCGTTTCGTTTCAACAAATACCAAATTCTTGTTTGCACCTAATGGGAATGAATACAAACCATATATCACGGGGATAGCAGGAGCATACAAGAAAGGTTGTGCAAGTGAATGATACTAAATTACGTACTTGATACAGCAAACAATGGCAATAATATGTGAATGTGAGTTAAAGAATTCGTTCTGCAACATTTATTCAACATATTTTGTTTAAGCTGATCAGCATTCATCCCTTTCTAAAACAATTTCTATGACCACGTTTTTCAACCATTCTATGTAAAAGGATTATTTCCAGCCAATGCAATTTTCCGAGCAGCCGGAATCTATCACCTACGAGAGAAAATGTTGCTTTGAATTCGAATAGAGAGTGATGCCTGAATAACAATTTATTGTCAAATTCCATCTAAATCAGCCTTGACACTTTCAAACTGGCAAAATTCTTGTTTTCCTTTTTGTCAATATTAACAACCTTGCACATGGGAGAGGTGGGGGGGCATTTTATAGCACAAAATAAAACTTGCGTACATAATGTTGAAGCTCACCTTCACTACTTAAAAGATCAATAAGCCTATCTCTCTTTTCAGAATCCCCAACTTCCTCAATAACTTGCTCAATATCTGAACTTGTCCCTCCAACTTTGCCAATCGTCAAGAAAACATAATCATTCAAGAACTCAGCTGCCAGATTTTGAATCTCCTCTGGGAAAGTGGCACTAAACATTAGCGTTTGTCTGTTTTCCTTTTCCGGCATTCCAAAATCTCCAATAATCGATTTGATTGCAGGCATAAAACCCATATCCAACATTCGATCTGCTTCATCCAAAATGAGGTACTTCACTGAAGCAAGGCTTAACTGAAAGGGAATCATCCAAGATTTGAAACAGTTAATAGAATCGCTTGACGTACCTTATGATATTACTTTTTTCACGGAACAATGAGCTTCTTTACAAGGAGAAAAATGATAAAGAGGGTTCATTCCTTTTATCAGTTCCTAGTCTCTACAGTTGGTTGATAAATGCGTTAGCTTGACAGTCTAAAAATGACACATGAGTAAAATATACAGTATATCCAACCAAATTCTGTCCAGGAATAGTAAGACAGTTACAATGTGGGTGAAAGGATAACCCCAATTCCCTTTGAATAACACAATCTAACAGCTTCCAGTATCTAACACGGTGATAAAGCATTTATTGAAAAAGAGAAAGCTCAATATAAACATTACCAGAGACTTTAGACTGACTGATCACAAAAAAGGAACAAATATGTGTTGTTTGTACAAATGGAAAAAATCGTTCAGATACATTGAAAGATGATTACATAAATCATGTTACGCATGCTGTGAGAAGTCCTCAAGTGCTATTATACCAAGCCATTGTTGTATGAGTGATTTTTTTCCATGTTTTTGACACAAAATCTTTTTTGCTTCGAACACATTTCTCTTTAGATAACACCTCTGGAGGGCTCATTATGTAAACAAGGTCATATTAACTTTTTTAATACTATCCTTGCAACCTTTAACCAGGGCTGTTTTATTTTCATTTTTAACCTCTGCCTGTAACTTTTATATACCTGTAATTCGATCAATTTCTTGCTCTTAATTTTACATTGTAAGTAATGTGATGGCAAAATTATACATACATACATATATGTAACGCTTCCGATGCAAAATCATTTATTTCTTCAAATGCGAGCATTGCCAATTGTCTCAACAGTTTTGCCTGGGATTGTAGATTAAACTGAAAAAGCAACATATTGTATGTGCACTACCCTGAGAGCTAATGCTCACTGGGATATGTCTCATAACTCTCTTAATAGAGTCCTTGCTCAGGGCATACCTTCCTCCTTTCAGCAAAATCTTTCAGCCTTCCTGGTGTTGCTACTAACATATGACATCCATTTTCAATCTGCCTCAGTTGATGAGCAACTGAAACACCTCCATAACATACTACTGCTCTTAGAGAGGTCTGGTGAGAAAATTTCCTAGCTTCCATGTGAATTTGCACTGTGAGTTCTCGAGTTGGAGATATAATTAGAGCTGCTGGTGCCTGGACTTCCGAGAATTTACTGCCACTCAAACCATCTTCCATCATCTTTGTTAGAACAGGAAGCAAAAAGGCAGCCTGAAGGAAAAGATTAGCAATTTGAAACAGAAAAACAATAAACTCAAAGGTCACAGGAGGAAAATAGGTCAATAATTCGACTGATTCAAGCACACAACTCTTGTCTCAAAACACTAGAAACTTGGTATTCTGATAATGCTGTCAAAAAAGGTTGAACTGCCTTTGTTTTTTGTCTTTCACGTGAAAAAATTCTTCCTCTAAGTTCTGCAATAGATACAGGGGGGACCAAAAGGGGACTTAAAGTCTTTGAAATTGGTATGGCAGATAATGATTAGTTATTGGAATGCATTAAAGTTTGATTGATTGTCGGAAGCCTGAAGTATTTTTGGGGCTTTTTCTATTCTCTGAGCACTATAGAACACATGTATGATTGGATCAAGGGGCGCAAATGCACATTTGTTTTGGGGGTGTGAATTCAAAGGACCAAATTTTCCTATGAGGGAACGGATTTTGCAAAATAGATGTTTCTGCCAGTAGATGAAAAAATAACATTTCCGAGCAGCCATAATTTGATGAAAATACAATTACTATAACAGAGATAATGTTTCCCAACAATCAAAATGAAACCAAATGTAACTGGAATAACTGACATTAAGGTTACTGTAACCCTTAAAGCAAGAATTTTTCGATTTTTCAATTTTGCTATATTCTGATGCTTCAAGTATTTAAGCACCGTTTTAGCCACCTCGCTTCACAAAACAAACCCAATTACTTGCAAATTTGAGTATTTTAAAAGAAGCACTCATGTTTTTCAGAAATTGCGCGAAGTTAAAAAAGACATTGCATACATTAATACAAAGTTTAAAATTGTATTATTTCTAGCCAGTACATTTTATCAAAAATTCGTGACATGGTTTTGCAGTTCAGGACCTTGAGTCTTTGGTAAGTAGATAGTCGTGGTCCTACAGTGCTCGCTGGGGTACACAAAGATTTTTTTCCGAGGGTGGTTGATTTCGCCTAAAATTTGGAATAAATCATTTGCGCTTTTGCAAAATCAATAGCATATATTTTTATGATATTCTGCGTTTCATTCTGCATCGAATGATATATAGCCTTGTTTGGTATATTTTGACAAACGGCCGTGGTAAACAGAGTTTCTTAATCACTGCTTGAAGGGTTACAGTAACCCTAAGTTGTCTCTTGTTGGTACATCTTTTGTTTTCATTGGCACAAAATTCATATTGGGGTGGCTGAAACCAGATGCAAGCCAAGCAAGGAAAAATGGGGGTTTGAGCTTTCCCCCTGGAAATTTTTCTTTGATCACATCCTTAAGATCTTTGGAAAATGCCCCTCTTTAAGAATTCGCAATTTAAAGAAGCAGAAGAACTCAAGTAGCAAAGGCTTTCCCTGGGAAATTTTGTAAATAAATCTTAGACAACACTTAAAAAAGATTGGTTTTTTTCTGTAGTTCCATTGAAATGTAAGCATGATATAGCTGGATAACTCTGATAGCTTCCTTGCATCTTCATTTCATTGAATCTTCTTTTCCAAAAGCCTTTATTTTGAAGCCTTTTTTGATGAAAAAGGAACAAACTTGAGCGAATCCTACATTGGGGACTCAGACGACAAGCCTGAAGGAACTGGTTTAGGCATGCAAGTGATATCCCTTTGTCATATTGACTATGACTATGTCTTGGTAAAATCACTCAATGCTACACATGGCAGAGCCAGAGCCTTTGTTATTTCGCTCCTCCACAGAAGCATAACTACTGGACAAGACCACTGTATGTAACGTGGCCACATTGACTGGGACCGACTCTGCCCCTGGACTTTATTCATTAATTAGTTCTGCCAAAGAAACAGGACAACTATAGCCTACTGCGATGCAGTATGGAATTAAGAGCTGTATCAGGACTACCTTTGGGTATAACACTGCTCAATGATACAGCTTTGTTTAGGACCATTGAAAAGAGAAACAATTCAAGTTTACAGTCGGACTGGGGGATTGGGAAAAACTTTATAACAATCAAACAGCAACTGAGACAAAAAAGGTGAAATTATTGGGGTGTCACACCCCCACACCCCCCTCACTTGCACCCCTTGGATGTATTAAAGTTCATTTACTACAAATGGGTGACAAAGGATTAGTAATATCCTCATTTATACCAACCAATAAATAGTTCTCTTGCCCCAAAGGCTTTAAAAGATGATGTTTGCAAAGCATCAATTATTCATGTTGTCACTTTCATCAAGACTTCATCCTCTAATTCTTGACAGGAACTAAATTGTTTGATTTATGAAATTATTTACAACTTAAGTGAATGGTTCTCAGCTCTTTCTCACATTTTGAGATTATGGAATCTTTGTCAACAAAATTTTACCTGTCTTTGGAAGGCTTGGGAACATTTAATACAAATCAATTAAATACTGCTGCCTTTTGGGTGTCAACTACACTTTGATTCCGTCCTATCCATCAAGTTTCTTCCACATAGCAAATTTCCAAAGTTGCAGATCCTTTTGGTCCACCTGGTCCACCTGGTACACATCCTTCGTGTGAAGATCCATTTAATGATTTGATGGATAACACCTTGAAGTCTGAATAAAATTATCAATCACCATGCACCTTTCTGAAGCACTTTTTCTTGTAATAAATTACTATCTTATAAACAACATTTGAGTTACTCACAGTTTTGCCAGATCCTGTCTGAGCACAAGCCATAAGATCTCTTCCAGCCAATACAATTGGAATAGAGTATTTCTGAACTGGTGTAGGTTTTGAATATTTTGCTTTCCTCACATTCTCCATGAAAGGTCCATATAAATTGGCATCCTCAAAGCTCCTAATTGGTTGTGGCATTGTTCCATGACCAGTTACTTCCACTGGTATTTCATCATATTTGTCAAAGTTGATTCCTTGCGCTATTGTTCTGAAGACTTCCTTTTCTTCTTCAGATGGATCAGGTGGGATGTATGTGACTGGGGCTGGCTTTTCTTCGGCTAATAAAAATGAGACAATGTCAGCATCATCAATGTATATATAACATAAAGCACATCTCTACAAAGCCAAGAAGTAAGTCCCAGCAAAAATATACAGATTTGTCTGGATGTGCCACTGAGAATCTGTCTTTAATCAATGTATTATCAATGTGAAATGTTTGTCACGAAGCAAGTTGCTGTTTTACAAAACCAATCTCCTAGATAACAGTTTATGTCCCCAGTACCACTTGGCCTGTCAAAAAGTGGTGAAAAGAATGTTATTCTGCAAAGTCTTTGTAATCAAAAGATACATGAATTGCAATGTTCCCTTTGATGCTGCCTTCACAAATCATTTTTGTATTCTTTGTTGATTCATAGTGGTTGATTTCATAAAAGTGGACTTGTATAAGAGAGGCCTCATCCTGATTGAACACCCTTCAAACACTATTTTTGAGAAACCAGTAAGTTGTGCGTCAAAGAAGTACAATAAAAAGGTTCCTAACAACAAAGACGTTCCTCCACAATTATCACAGATTGCTGTTTATGGCCAGCAACATATGAGCTTTCTCATTTCTTAGCCAGTGACATAAACATGCCACAGTCCAAATTGGCTCTTCTCCAAAATTCACCCATTTGACCACCACCACTTCTATCATATTTCTCAGTGGAAAATAATGCTATGTTTTCTTAACCCTTTCCTGACAACATTCAACACTTTCCCAATAAATATAAAGCAGTTCTCCTTCAATAACATCAAACATGTTTCTGTAATGTGGATGGCTACCAACATTCAAGAGGATTTCTTATCAAAGGTGTACAAGATTCTCATAATGTCATAAGAGAATTGGTGTGCTGCAGGGTGTTCAAAAGGCCAAAAACTGACAATCTGAATGCTTCCTAGTCATAACCTCCTGCTACACAAAACAAGGTGGGATCTTGTTGATTTCTTTCTGAATCTAACTTGGGACAAAGCAGGCTTTTGTGGCATGTTCTTTTCATTTGTGGTAAAATAAAATTTTCAGCAGGCGAAACAAAACACCTCTAAGAAAGACAAAGGAGAGTTCAAAGGTACTTACAACTCCATTCATGGTACACTAACTTAAAAAATTCACCATAATTACATTTACGCAACAATGTCAAGGAATAGGAAAAGACAAACTATTTTGCAGCATTTTGGCTATTCTCCTCATATTAAAGGTTTCTCATTTTGACTGTTCTCCTTATTTTACAGATGAAACAAGGATCCTTCATGAAACAAACTTACAGAGTTACTAGTCTGCCCGATCAAACCTTTCACATGCAGCTGACGGTCACTGAGCAACAAGGAGATTTCACTGGGGGGGGGGAACTTCACTATTAAATTCATACAGGGGTGTGCGCTGCAAGCATTTCTGTTTCAACCCAATCCCAGAAATTTGGTCAGATACTGATACCCAATCCCAGAATATATGTCAGATATTGATACCCAATCCAGAATGCAAACCATTGTTTGCCACCAAGATTTGAATTTTTGAGGGCTGGGAATGAGAACTTTGGTCCCAAGTGGTCACTGGAACAGGGCTCTGATCTGAGCACATTTGTCAACACACAAAAAATACTTGAAATCTGTTCACCTGTAACTGAGCATGTGTTGCTTGAAAAATTATCCAGTTGTACTTTCTTTCAACGCCCATTACCAGAATTTCGAGTATAACAGCAAACCTCAATCCCAGAAAATTCCAAGTGAAAGCATACCCCAACCAAATGAATTTTCCAGTTTTCCAGTAAAGTGTATCCCAATCCCAGAATTTTCAGGCCGAAAAAACTACCCAAAACTTGCGCACATCCCCGTCTTCCCCCATAGTACCCCTCGGAGATTTTAGTGGTATCATTGCCCTGCAATGATTGCCTTGGAATTTATATGTACCTTTGTATACCGGGTGAGCGAGAAAAAAGTTCCCACTTTTCAAAATTCATAACAGCAAGAGTATTTCATGAATTTGAATGATTTTAATCCTAGTTAAAAGCCAAAAGGTTGAAGTATTTTTGTGATTTTTCTCCTTGTCTCACGAGCACTACAAATATGGGTAAATTCAACTTTACAAAAATTTTGTGGTTGCAAAATAACAGCAAAATGGTCTAAAACATCGATCAAGGCAGAAATGACTCCTATCACAGAATAATGAAGGAAATGCAACTCCTCATGGGTGAGAGATATCCTCTGGCCACTAACTGCCATGGGATTGAAATTCTTCCATATTTGTTTGAAAATTGATGTCTTATAACTCTTGAGGGAGGTGAAACGCCCCTTGCCTATTGTTCGGTGTGAATAGAGTCCTTACGATTTGATCAATGTTTTAGGCCCCTTTTCTGTCATTTTGAAACCATGAAATTTTTATAAAGTTAAATCTACCAATACTTCTAATGCTGGTAGAAGAGCAAGAAAAATCAAAAAAATACAATGATCTTTCCGCTTTTAACTAGAGTTTGAATGATTCAAATCCGCAAAGTAGTCTTGGTGCTATAAATTTTCAAAAGTGGGAACTTTTTTCTGGCTCACCCGGTACAGTATGGAAAACCTGTTTTCCATGTTTTGCCCCCATTTGTTTCTACATTTACAACCCTTTCATATCTGTGCTGATTTCGCTGCTTATTTGCAACAAAATGTGCGATTTCGCAGTGCTCTAAATCAATCCAAAGGGTGTGACTACAAACATTTTTCCAGGGGGGAGGGGGTACCCATGGTTCATCGAAGTTGCAAGTTGTTTTAGTTGTTTAACAAATAAATTTTGCTACTAGCCATCACTGACTCAGGTGGTAGACAGGCCGTTGTGCAGGGGCATTTCCACAAGGGTGTCTTAATGTCCATGTAGATAAGCCCGCAAGGGTGATCACCTCTAAAACAAAGTTTCATGTTTTTCCTTTTTTTCAACTTAGGCACTGAAAGCTTTCAAGGTCTTGTTCTTGCAAAATGGACTGCTTTTCTTTACATTTGCCACAGAGAAGGTCAATTCAAACAGGCAATATAAACTCCTTTGATATAAGTGTGAAGCTTCATTTAAAGGGGCTGGATAACAAACGGTATAGGAAATTTTTGATTTGGCTGTTTTCTGCTTGGCTAATTTATTGTGACTGGTTCACAAAAATTCAAAATATATACAGGGTGTCTCAAAAAAATTGTCCAGCGTTTGATTAAAGGGCCCTGGTCAACAATGATGCTTTGCGCACATAGCTCACCCTCGATACCCTATGTTCTTGATTTTCTGATGATCAGAAAATATGGCTGCTCGCAGTAGAAGGGCAAGGGCCACAGTGATCTAGTAAGGATTTTTAATAACATAAGGAGAGTGAAACGAGCAAAATTGCAAGTGTTTGTAAAATCTTGTAAACCGTTAAGAGTATCGTGGACTTTCTCATTTTTCTAACTGACCTCTGTAGTTTCTTTCAAATGGTGATATCAACGGTTTCCATTCCTCACAACATGATGTTAAATCTTATCATTAGGTTAAATCAGCACAGCAGGGGCTTGAAGAAAAAACCTGGTTGCAGAAATAGCAATCGGCGCTCCCTGGTATCAAACTCGGGTTGCTTGCGTGAAAGGAGCAATAACCTTCTGCTATACCAACCAGGCTCTTTGGCAGTTAGGGGGACTGCAGCATTTCATATCAATAACAGCCGAAGGCCGCAAAGTATCAATGTTAACCAGGACCCTTTAAATATTGAAAAATAATGATAACATGAATAGGCTCATGGTAAGATAACACCCGTCCCTAAGATTTTGAAATAATTTTAGAGACCAGGGTCTTGCAAATCGGTAGAAAATTCATTTAGCTGCAAGCTTTCAAAGATAAAAAGTATGTGACAGCTGACATTAGAGACCCCCAGATTACTTGCAATGCAAAAAAGCACAAAGATCAAGGTAAAAGAAGGCTAACCAATATCATACCTCTCGTTGATATCAGAGCAAACCAAATAGGACTTTTAAAGTGATTTATTCCTTACAATCATTGTCAAAATTGGCTTACCATCGCAGGGATGGTATAATTCAAGATTCAAGATCCAAGATCAAAGATTCAAGATCCGAGAAATTAAGATCCAAGAAATAAAGATCCGAGAAATTAAGATCCGAGAAATTAAGATCCGAGATATTAAGATCCGAGAAATTTAGATCCGAGAAATTAGGACCCCAGATGTTGAGATCCGAGAAATTAAGATCCCAGATATTAAGATCCCAGATACTATGATCCGAGAAATTAAGATCCGAGAAATTAAGATGACAAATTAAGATGACACATTCATGGACAAATTTCTCGTTCAGCCAGTGAGAATTTTCTCGAGTGATGAAGGGAATCACCTGCTGTAACTTTCCTTGCTTTGGGAAACAAGGCAAAGGGGAATGCTGAAGTGCGTGATAAAGTAGGGGAAGGAAGTGACAAGTCTTGCAAGAAACTCCATTCTCCCCAGATCGCTAAAAAAATCAGAAATTCCACTACTGGCAAAATCAGCTCAAGAAGCTTTGTTTTAGTCGAGGAAATCTTTGGCATATTCTTCCTTTTATCTCCACTTCCTTCCTGTAAAAAACCTACGCTCACGGGGGAAGAGGAAGGAGACTTAAATCATCTCAAGCGGAATTCCCAACATTTGCATTTGAGCTTGTTTGAAGCAATATTTATGCAAAACCAAAGTTGAGTCAAACTCATACTCAGGTGTTCAGGTAATCGTCACAAACAGGCACGAGACGACAACAGGGCCATTGGGCCATTGATTTGTAAGAACCCAGTATCTCCTCCAACTTCTCCCTAAATTCAACAGAAAATTCAACAGAAATTTCCAGTTCCAATACGATTCCTGATCCAGAGTTCTTCCTAGGATACCACTTAGCAACATAAACCCTTTTTCAATGTAAAACAGCGAGCTTTGAAATGAAAACAAAGCATCTACGGAAAAACATCTTAATTTCTGGGATCTTAATTTCTCGGATCTTAATTTCTTGGATCTTAATTTCTGGGATCTTAATTTTTCGGATCTTAATTTCTTGGATCTTAATTTCTTGGATCTTAATTTCTCGGATCTTAATTTCTCGGATCTTAATTTCTGGGATCTTAATTTCTCGGATCTTAATTTCTCGGATCTGAATTTCTCAGATCTTGATTTCTCGGATCTTAATTTCTCGGATCTTAATTTCTCGGATCTTAATTTCTTGGATCTTAATTTCTTGGATATTAATTTCTTGGATCTTAATTTCTCGGATCTTAATTTCTCGGATCTTAATTTCTCGGATCTTAATTTCTCGGATCTTAAATTCTCGGATCTTAATTTCTTGGATCTTAATTTCTTGGATCTTGAATCTTGGATCTTGAATCTTAAATTATACCATCCCTACCATCGCATGCATCCAAAAACAGTAGCTCCAAACATAATTGACGAGAGACTGAAACTGTTTCTTAAAAGCATCCATACGCTTGAAAGTTAGGTTATCAAAACTTGTTCAAATTCCATTTGGTTCGCCCTAAAACAATTGAGACATAACAGAAACGATGGCCCATGGGACTTTTACCAAAAGTGCCATTTTGAGGCCTCTCGTTTCAGCTTTCGCTCAAACTTGAACTTCAAAGGCTTGCAACTTTATGAATTTTTAGCGAATTTGGGCTTATTATATTCGACGAAACGAAACGAAACGAAACGAAACGAAACGAAACCGAGCGAAACCAAAACAATTTTACAACTAAATCTTTAAAGATCGATTGAAATACCAAATTCATTATTTCTTATCATCCGGAGGGATGTAAACAATTGATAGTGATCACTTTTATAACATAAAACCAGCGATTTGGCCACGATGCATTCCCTTAGGAACGAAACGCAGCCGTTTCGTTCCCCGTGGAACAAAACCAATTGTTTTCAAATCGCGGAACAGATGTTATTGTTATTACTTGTTATTGTTATTGTTATTATGGATTGACGCAATTAATAGCAAAAAGTTTAGTCCCAAAACTAACGATTTAGCGAGGGGCATTTCACTCTTTCGAAAAAGCGTACGAGATTCATTCACAACAAAAGGATTCTTACGGATTTTTGGTGGATTTTTCTTGAAAAAAAGGATTTTTGCCAAAGGTGTACAAGATTTTTTGGGAGTGAAATGCTCCTCGCGATTTAGACTGCGTTCACACGATGCCGGCACATTTCGAAAACGGTGAAAAATGTCACGGCTGCAAAATTTGAGCTAGCGTTCACACGATGCCGGAACAATTTGAAAACGGTAGGAAATTAGATGGCAAAGGCTCGTTGCAAGGCTTTGATGCCAAAGAAGCGTGCCTACACCCTAAGAATCTATCAGTATCGTTCCAAAGGCGGCTAAAAATGTTTTGTTTTCGTCATTTTCAAGTGTTTACACGATGCAGTTTCCCAAATGTGCCGATTAGAATTCCGTTTTCAAAATCTACCGTTTTCAAAATCTGCCGGCAAAAAATGTGCCGTTTTCGTTTGAACAGGAGGCCTATCCGTCGAATTTTTCACCGTTTTCAAAATGTGCTGGCATCTTGTGAACGCTAGCCTGCGTGCAAACTTTACTATTGTTGAGGAATTAAGGGCGAAAGGAAAAGGTAAAGTCTGCGCATTCACTCCAACTTTTCCGTTCCAGAGATAAATTATATCCCCCGTCTTCATTGTATAAGGACCAATCACGTTCGGTCTTTGATTTCTGAAAAGTATTGTTCTCACTAACCTTGCATCTGATTGGTTAGAACTAGGACGATAGCACGCAAATCCAAATAGTCTATTGTCCTAGTTCTAACCAATCAGATGCAAGGTTAGCGAGAACAATACTTTTGCGAAACCAAAGACCGAACGTGATTGGTCCTTATACAGTAAGGACGGGGGATAGGATTTATCTCTGGAACGGAAAAGTTGGAGTGAATGCGCAGACTTTACCTTTTCCTTTTCGTCCTCAAACTCCTCCACAATAGTAAAGTCTGCACGCAGGCTATGTGAACGCAGTCTTAGCTTCATTTCATTTCTCTCTAGATCACCTACCCCATTCAACAAAAATTTATCAACCAAACGCGCTAGGAATCTCTAGATGTTTGACACAAAAGTTGTTTCACAGCTTGGGTGTGTTGAGCAGCTGGTGGCCTTATTGTTTTAGTTCAAAGAATTGGCGCTCTGTAATCTTTTGATAACAATGACAAGTAATCAGTTTTCAATAGATTTTTTCAGGCCATAATGGCCGTCGAAAATGATTCAAGTCGAAAAATCTTTGAATTAACAATCGCTACAAATTGGGACTCTTACCAGTATATCTCTTCGAGCAAAAGTGGGGAACACGCGCAAACAACTCACTATACTGTAACCAACACCAAGGATCAACTTTAGAGACCTTTAGGGGGATTTAAATCGAAATTGGTGTAGACACATGGGAGGTAAAGGATTTGAGAAGAATCGATGTCTCTCTCTCTTGAGATCACCTACCCCATTCAACAAAAATTTATCAACCAACGTGTTTAGCGCGTTAGGAATCTCTAGATGTTTGACACAAAAATGGTTTCACAGCTTGGTTGTGTTGAGCAGCTGGTGGCCTTATTGTTTTAGTTCAAAGAATTGGCGCTCTTTAATGTTTTGTTCCGCGATTTGAAAACAATTGGTTTCATTCCGCGGGGAACGAAACGGCTGCGTTTCGTTCCTAAGGGAATGCAGCGTAGCCAAATCGCTGGTTTTTTGTTACTAAAGTGATCATTATTAATTGTTTACATCCGTCCGGACCATAAGAAATAATGAATTTAGTATTTCAATCGATCTTAAAAGATTCAATTGTAAAATTGTTTTGGTTTCGTTCGGTTTCGCTCGGTTTCGTTTCGTTTCGTTGAATATAATAAGCCCGAATTGGCAAGATTCTGGTGTCAAAAATCAAGTTAAAATCTCAGGAAAAGGGCCACATGACCAAGTGTCTATTCAGTGGATCGTTATTTTTTAGCAATAATGTCAAACAATTTTTTGAGACACCCTGTAAATAATTTATCCTTGACATTAGCCTTTGCACTTTCATCAGTCACAACATAAACCCCCGTACAGTACGTTTAGGGCCAGGCGGAAAACGCGGAGTTGTCGGAGACGTCGGAGATGTCGGAGATGTCAGAGACATCGGAGAAAATCTCGGAGATGTCGGAGATGTCGGAGAAAATCTCGGAGAAAAGCTCGGAGATGTCGGAGATGTAGGAGAAAATCTCGGAGTGATCGGAGAAAATCTCGGAGATGTCATAACTTCTCGTAATTCCATCTGAGATGTTCAATATTTTCAGAGAATTTTTCAAAAAACCTAAAGAAACCGTTGTAATTGCTCAGCTGGTTGATGAGAAATGAAATGTTTTCAAGCAAACATTGGTTTACGAATGTCCACAACATATTATCAAGCAAAATTCCGTTTACGATATAAAAATTTGATGACGTCACATTCTTAAACGAGTAGAAACATTTGAATACTCTGTAAATTGGAAAAATGTTCAAAATCTCTGGAGAGTCCAACGGTATAATTATAGGCAAGTAGATAAAGGCTCTTTCAAGCTGAAAGAAATAGATCACAGAAATTTACACCCAACCTTTCGTGCTGATTCAAAGATTTGCTCCTACTTGCAAGTCTGGGACAAAAGCCCGGGGGGGTAACATTGAGGGTACGGGTGTGAGCCGCCCGTATGGGTGGGTTTGTGGCTCCAAAATTCTCTTAACAGGGGTCCCTTTTTCGGCAGATTTTCCTTAAACATAGGTGGATTTTCTAGAAATTGGCAAAAAATCGTCAAAAATGGGTAGTTTTCCGCCAAAATTCATCATAAAAGTGGGTATTATGGCAACTGTCCCTAATTAGATGAGGGTACCTTTCTGAAAACCGGGCAGCATACCCCCGTCCATCCGCAAGCCATCTACCCTTCACAGAGAAAAAAGGTAAGGTACTATATTGGTTCTAAACTGTCATGTTTATCCCTCCCTTCAATTCCATGGTGTTTCCTGAAGACATCAAAGAGTTTGGCCTTCGTCTCAAGAATTGTGATGTGCATTCGCGCTGTGGGCATTTTATTGCAAGCGCCCATTCCCAAAACGTCCCTAGTAACAAAACCCATGTCTTCATCAGAGGAGAAGCCAAAAAGGACACCCTTTTTAGATTTCGTTAGGATCCTTACAAACAAAACAGAAAACAGCATACAATTTGTTTATCGCTAACAAAACAAATGATATTTCTTCCTTGCATTCCGGGAGGCATCACTCCAATTTTAGGCCTAAATTTTCTCCGACATCTCCGAGATTTTCTCCGAGATTTTCTCCGACATCTCCGACATCTCCGAGATTTTCTCCGACATCTCCGACATCTCCGAGATTTTCTCGGACATCTCCGACGTCTCCGACAACTCCGTGTTTTCCGCCTGGCCGTATGTTTTGGGACTGTCGCGATATAAATGGATTTCCAAAAAGCCTTTTCATTGATCTTTTCCCTGTATCTAAATAAGGATCTATCCTTTTGAATTTAGCCAATTACAAAGGAATTTCTTCTTTCAAAATGTGATGTCTGATGCAATAAACAAGGATTGGATTGGGTACTTCTTATCTAGCTCCTTTAAAACAAACACAGATTCCACAGAAGTCAGTAACAGATAAGAGGGGGGGAAGGGGTTAGAATGGTGGGTATAAGCCACTAAAGCAAAACAACCAAGTATCCGTTAAAGGTCAGATAAAGGCAAAATACTTTTTTATTGATTTCTACCATTTACAGTCTGGAGATTTCAAAATTTCAAACGAAATTTCGATATGAGTTCCGGAACTTATCGAAATTGCCGCTCGAATTCCTTTTTTCAGTCAAATTTTTCAAAAAAACCGCGCAAGCAAAAGAGCCTGGAACTAGCAGAGGCGTGACGTGGAATGAGTCGATTAAGTCAATACAAAGCTGCGAGAGAATGTGGGAGTCTGTTTGCACTCACTGACAGTCAATTCAGGAAAATTCGAAAGTTCTCAAATCAAAACGCCGAGAAAGTGGGTAGTTTATGGTTGTGGCTAGTCAGCTTGTGCAGAGAAGAATGTACATGCACATTATTCTGTACTTTGGCACGGACAGACGTGTTGCAGCAGTGAGCTGAGCTGTGGACTGGCTTGGAGAGTGAACACGTACAAGAATTGCAACAATGAAAACATCGGGTGTCTGCACTAAATATTTCAATCCTAGCGACTTTGAACATTCATTGGCTGCTACAAGTGATTTAGCTAGCTTCCGCAGCACCTTCTTCGGCGTGAGGAAAATGAAATTGTTGTTAAAATTGAAAGATATACTCACCGAATCGCAGATGCAGACAGCGGGAAAATTGCCATGTCATGACTAGGCCAAGTGATAGTCTCTTACCATAGTCCGATAAGAGAGCGTTCTTTCTGCAAATATAGTTTTCCTTTTCTTCGATGACTCTATTTGCGAACTTCTTAGGTGGCCTGTGTATTTCCTACCTCGTACAATATAATTTGTATTTAAAGATCATTCGTGAAGCCATGCAAATGTACCTTCGACAGGCGCTTGTAAGCCCAACGAGGAGAATGAATCCTGATAAAAACAATCTAACCCTGAGGGGATCAAGGTGTGTTCTTCTGGTAGCCTTTGCAATTAACACAATGGTCAACTTTTTTTATCATTACTATGGTTTCATTCGGCTATTCACAGATCAAATAATCCTCCAAATGATGTTTTTGTAGTTAGATCCCAAAACGCTGCACTCAATAACTAATGTTATTGCTAGTCACAGATCAAATAATCCTCCAAATGATGTTTTTGTGTGCTTCCATTGCAGAGTGGGATCAAGTTGACACGCCGCGTGCGATCTTCGTCGTTACTGCTTTCTCTCAGCGCCTTGGGCCTCTCAAGTGATGAATTTCTCATTACTCATTCCACGTCACGACTTAGCTAGTTCCAGGCCTCTACCACCACGCGGTTTTTTGAAGAAGTGCCCTTTTTCAAAACCCCCAAACCCATCCTTTTGCATCCCTAAGATAAAAAATATTATTGCCATCGGATTCCCCATAGTTTAAAGTTACAAATATAAAAAAATTGCATTTGCCTTTATCTGACCTTTAAAATTTAGTAAGTTAGAACCCCATACTTAAACCTTGTCTGCAGAATAAATCATGTATGCTTTGCTAGTGGTCAGTCTTCACAACAGATTTCTTTTGAAAGAAAATTAAACTGCAGTAAAATTGTATGAACACTGAGCAAAGGCTGAACGAACGAACAAGTCTAAATCAAAGGGCTTGGAGAGTATGAAATTTTGTTTGAGGTTTACTTGAAATATATACATTTTCACAAAGGCTGTCAATCGTCCACAAAAAACAAAAAGGCCTGAGGGTATGTTATATTTGTTGCCTCTCACCTCCTGCCATGGCTTCATTGGTACAGTCCTTGGCAAAATGTCCCTCTTCTCCGCACCTTCTGCAAGTATCTGGTCCTTTGTTGGGGCAGTCTCTTGCAAAATGTCCATCTTCTCCACACTTTCTGCAACCTGATCCACCACCACCTATGGAAAATACAAACCATAATTAAATACAACTTCAAAAAAGTCTTCAAATTTCATCCTGATTCAGTGTAAAGCTGCATACCGCAATAGTGTGTGAAAAATTCACAATCATGAATTACTTGAAAAAATAATGACTACTTGGTACTCCCTCAGGTCTAGACAGCAATGGATCAGCAATATGATAATAAAGTGCAAATACATATTCATGCAACATTAATCAAACTCATATACAAGGCATTTACCAAAAGTACAGCCCTACTTTATTCAAGATCGTTGAGAGAAAGTTCTTCAGAACAAATTTGATGCACACGATCTGAAAGAATACTCTTCTTCCAGTGATATACAATCCAAGTTTGGGGATATCAAGGTGACGGCAAACATTTTCTAGGTGAAAATATCATTTTTTTGATTTCTTCATATTCTAGTAGCCAAGCTTTCAAGGCACCAAATGATACCTTATTTGCAGCTAACAGAAGTTTTGAAAGTGGAAGCTGTCTTAGGCCAACAAATGTTTCCATGATTTTTTTAATCAAAGTTTTTGTTTGCAGTCTTCAAAATCAAATCCTAATCGCTTGGCCTGCTAAGCCGATAATCCTTAAATGCTTGTGGTTTGTGTGAAATAGCATTGCGCATTCATGTATGTGTTTACAAGGTGCATTCAAAGTCTCTAATTGATCTTTAAGCCTAAATAGCTAGACCTAGAATGCAGGGTGGCTTGTGTGATCCTGATGTGTACATTGCAAGTGCGATGAGTAAAATCCCTTTTCCTCAGTACCCACAAATCCATGATTAACAGGTACAAAAAAAGCTATTTTGCACCCTCTGAACCAATCAAATGACTCAAAAATTTGCACATGGCCTGGATAGACTTGGAGCTTGGATAAAGGTATTTCAAATTCTTTGTATGTGCTCTGGTCTATTTTCATAACCAAATACAACTGTGGGAGGGCATAAAAATCATGCACCAGTTTTGGACAGCATGCAATTTCAAAGAAAGGAATTTGAAAAATCAAAGACACCCTCTAAACGCTTAGGATCTGCACTTCTTGCTGATGTAAGTCAGAATGTTTACCTCAAACACACAAGGGTACAAAATAGATTTTGAATGACTCTTTTAAGCAATAAATTTGCTTGGAAAATTTCATTTTACAATAAATATTTTCCAATCATTTGATAAGGTTAGAATTCCTACATTCTTGTGCATCAAATGATGTATATATAGTACAACAAGATTCTGTTAAAAGATCAACTTTCAGGGAGAGGATACCGAATCTCGTCTTACAAACATTTACCGCAAAGCAATACAGTAAATCCCCTCATATAAGAACCTACCAAAATAAGAACCTAGAGGCTGTTTTTCCTAAGTTATGCACCTTGTAATTAAGAACCTGTTTCACTTTCATGAAACACAGGTTCTTATTGCAGGGTTAGCAAAGTTGATCTTTTACTATATAGTTACTTGGTTATGCAGCTATCATCTTATTGCCCCGACTCCCCCCTGGATAGGTGGGGCTGATGTGGGGTCATTCACATTTTTCTCTTGTGAAAGCAAATGATGCCCCCGCCCATTGGGGCAATGTTCTTTTGCAAACAATAGCTCACGTTTGATCCCGGTCAAAGCCCCAGCATGTTGTGCGGGGGACAAATGGAATTCATGGCATGTAAGAAATTTCAATGTGAATTTTAGTGAACAAGAGCCGAATAGCCCCGCATCAGCCCCACCTGTCCCAGGGTGGGGGTAGGGGAAAAATGATAGCTGCATTAGCATTGGTCCCGGTTGGCTGCTTAATGTTGATTCTCTCTTAAAATAGCTTTTAGGTCCATACGAACCTTCTGAAACAAGAAACTGGGCTGAAAATCTTTTTTTAAGACTCTGAAGGGCAGGGACGCACATTAGGGGGGTGTGGGGGGGGGGGTGACACACCCCCACAATGTTTTCAGAGTTGGTCCAAAATTGTTCTCATAAACGAAAAGTCGGTCCATGACAAAGCTTGGATAGTTTGAATCCAAGTTGGTCCGACTTCTGAATGTTTAGGCAGAGGTCGGTCCATGACAGCAGTTAGAAATTTTACAAGCAATGCTCGACAGTGATCGGGAGAGTCGTTCTAAGCCAAAGTAGAGGACGGCATTTCAAAAAATTTTCCCAGACTTACTATTGCAGATGTGCCCAGTCTACAACTGGGCCATGAAATAATTGGATTTTGAGAGTTCTAAGACAAAGCAAGGTATTTTTTGCCCAAAGATTGGTCTGAATGCAGTAGAAAGCTGTTGCAAATGCCAAAAGTTTCCAGTCTGGCACTGGGGTGTCGATAATGGCAGGGCCACTGTTGGGAACAGGAAATGTTCTGAAATGCATTTTAGGCCGTTTTAAGCTAATCTAAAGAGAGTGATAACAAAAATTTTCTGCTCGCTTCGCTCGCATGGGGCCTCATTTCGCAGTTTTGCTCCTGGGCCTCCAAAACTTCTCGGCAGGCCTGGTGTTGGTGGTGGTAATCGAATGGCATGGGAAATTGGACACTACCACCAGGCCTGGCCTGGCTTGACAAGGAAACCTTCACCATAAAAGCAAAAAAGGCAAAGTCGAATCAAAAAGCTTTGAGAATATAAGTGTGAGAGGCTGCTCTTTCACTCTTAAAGCGATTTTTGCTTTGTTTGCTATTAATTTTCCTTGCGAAAAAATTCTGCTTTTCTAAATGGTGTTTACTTGGAATTTATCCTGAAGATGCCAGTGTATGAAGAAACCTGTTACAAAATGTCAAAAATTTTCTTTTTAGAAGTGACAAACATGGGATCAGGAGAGGTGTTCTAAGCCAAAGTAGAGGGTGTGTCCTCAAAAATTTTCCTGGGGGCCCTTTAGCGCCCTCAGTTCATCTGTACTGCTTGTATCAAAATTCCTTAATAGTACAAACAGCCTGTATACGTCCAGTCGGCCCAAAAAATTTAGTCGGTCCAAAGCATGCTGACACCCCCCAAACAAAATTTGAATGTGCGCCCCTGCTGAAGGGCTTACATGAGTCACCCTTCAAATAAGAACCTCTGTACCCTGATATTAGTAATAGTGTATTTGAAATGAGAACATATTTCAGCCTTGCCCTCAAAAAAGTTGGTTCTTATATGCAGGGATTTACTGTAGGGCATTTACATATTAGATAAACTCATCTTTGTGAGAGCTCATCTATCAGTCTTAATAAATGAATTTCATCAGAATAAATTTGTCTTTTCTGTCAGTCTAATCTAATATTGTCATTATTGTTTATTGTTAACTTTGTTAACATTACCTCCACCTCCTGAGGAGTCACCGCCACCACTGCCACCACCAAAACCACCACCAAATCCACCTCCTGATGAACCACCACCCCCACCACCACCAAAACCCCCACCAAAACCACCTCCACCACCACCTCCACTGCCGGGGCAGTCCCTCGCGTAATGCCCTTCTGCTCCACACTTTCTGCATGTATCAGCACCCTTGTTGGGGCAATCCCTCGCAAAGTGGCCATCTTCACCACACTTTCTGCACCCTGATCCCCCTCCACCTCCACCACCACTGGGGCAATCTCTTGCAAAGTGACCATCTTCTCCACATTTTCTGCATCCAGACCCACCTGATGAGCTCCCTCCTCCAAATCCTCCTTTGGAGCCAAAGCCTCCACCACCACCACTGCTGCCACCTCCAAAACCACCACCACCCCCACTGCTTCCAAAGCCACCTCCACCTGAGCTTTTGCTTCCAAATCCTCCACCACCTCCAAAACCACCACCTCCTGTGCCAGCATCATCTGCATCTTTACCTCCTGCTATACCCCCACCAAAACCTCCTCTGCTGGAACCACCTCCTCCAAATCCCCCTCTGCTGGAGCCACCACCACTACCAAAACCACCACCACCACCAAAACCACCGCCACCACCAAAACCATTACTTACTGGTGCACTTGAGCTCTAGAAAGTAAAAATCACTTTATATGATAAAGTAGAACAGATAAATGCAAACGAACATGGATAGCAAGATTTTGCAAATCCTCCTTCCATAACTCAAATATCAATTTTAGAGCTGGGAGTGAATCAGTCAATCCAAATTCTGTAAAAAGCATAGTACATTAAACTCTAAAAATCTTGGACAAATACCGTTTTTGGACAAAACAGTTTGGATGTTTCTCCTTTGGACATTTTAACAGAAATTTTGGAAGACTGGCAATTGATATAGACTTCAGTTTATTTCTGCTTTTCACGCTGACGATGACACATATTAAAAACTGGAAACTTTCTGATGTCAAAGTTTCGGAAAAACAACTTCAGACAAATAACTTTCCGATGCATATCAAGAATTTCTGGCAAAAAACTTTTGGATGAGAGATCCTTGCATTATCTTCAAAATTGGCCCAATACAGCTGTAGATGTTCTTGCAGGAAATCTTTATGGACCCCTGAATTTTTACCCTTCTACCCCCTTCTCAACAGTTCTGTTCAGAATACCATAATCAAAGAACCCTTGGGGGGACTCACAGAGCAGATCTTGTGTCTAGATCAAGTCTTGATACATGGTGTATCGTCAGCCAATGGGTGCATCATCGGCAAATAGAAACTACAGTATAAGAGGCAGATGCAAAAAACAACAAATTCTCTTACCACACTAAGGTCTTTCTTAGTGTGCTAAGAAAATCTTTTTCGTTTTTTTTGCATCTGCACCTAGTTTTAAGCATAAACCTTAACCAATAGCTCAGTCAATCAGGACCATCAAGTGGACTGGATCCTAAGAGGCCCTTGACATGAGACCCTCATGCCGGCACAAGTTTTCACATCGGGTGCTGGTCTGAGCTACTGTTGTGTTTACATGATGTTGGGGCGATATGAAACTTTCATTTTGGGGCGGCATGAAAATGTCATGTCGCCTTTTCATGCCGGCATGAAAAGTCATGCCGGCATGGAAAACTTCATGTAAACAAAATTTTCTCATATCGGGGAGACATGAAAACCAAATATGATAATATATTGAAAGTTTCATGTCGGGACTCATGGCACCACGAGGCCATGCCGGCATGAGTTTCATGTCGTTTCTCGTGTAAACAGAGTGCATTTTAGTGCCGGCATGAGCTCATGCTGGCATGAGTTTCTTGTTGGGTCTCCATGTAAAGGGCCTCTAAGGCTAAGAACAGAAGGGGCCTTCCAGCGCCATGGCACCAAACATTTGTTGTGCCATGCCCCTTTACTCTTGGACCTCAAAAACGCAGGTAAAATGCAGCTTTTAGATGGAAACACCCTCCTATGCACGTTCAAACTTTCATCTCATCTTTAACACTAAGTTTAGATTGCCAGTTGGCCTGTGGGCCTAGAAACGTGCTTGAACAAATGCTGAAAACAAAGATAAAATGAATAATATATATCTGTCAAGGCCCCTAAAGGGCCTAGACCCTTCTACTCTGGCTCCCCTTCACGATGTCCCTTTAGCCAATAATATATACTTAAACAATAGCATGCTGATATATTGGCACTGATAATGATACAGTTTGAAAAAGAAGGTGAAATATTTGAAAATATACTTTTCCGCCTTGATCAGATTGGCAATTTGTTATGACTGGCAAGATAGGAATCAAATGTTTTAGTCAAGTTTTGCTTGTGGCCCATGGCCGGAAACCTTCAAAGCCTCATTTTCATGGACCAATTAGACAGCGAATAAGCGAAGAAGACAGAAGAAATGAGTGAAGATTTTTCTAAATTTTAGATTTTTCTAATTCTAGATTTTTCTAATTTAATTTAATAAGACGCAACAAGGACAAAAAACTGCTTAAGATTTCCCGAATTTCTTTTTGAAGAAATCTACTTGCCAGATGTTTGGGTATCTACAATCCTCGCCAAAACCTCTTGTCACAAACAAAGATTTTCAGCATTTTGCGACAAAAATCACAGTGCCTACTAAATACTAATCCAACTGAATAGTCAACGTTGTTTGTCTTGTCTCAGGAGACGCGCTGCATGATTTTTTCTAGAAATCAACAACATTGACTTGGGTGATAAAGGGGGGCATTTGCTCTTCAGATCTACTTTTTTCCGTTTTGAGACAAGGGTTTTGGTGAGGATTGTAGCTCTAGGAGCTTGGGCCTATTTATGTGAATGTAGCAGCAAAAGAGGCCTTCAGAGCCAGAGTACACAATGTACAAAAAAAAAAAAAAAAAGTACACAATGTTCACATGAAAATTTCCTGGGGGTCCAATTTCATAATAATAACTATCACAAAAAGGTTTCAAAATTGTCAAAAACTCTAATTCAGTCTATCTTGGCAAATGTTGGGTTGGGAGTGGCATTCTAAGCTGAAGTAGTAGGTGTGCCCTGGGAACTTTTCAGGGGACCTTGCTGGCCAGGTCTATAATGCGGACTTCACGGACCAAGGCCACTCATGGAAAAAGGTCCGCATTTAAGGACTTTGCGTAGAGGCCACAGTGGGCCAAAATGGCGATTTCGCAGACATTCAGTCATATCTCAAGCAAAATAAATGCTACAGTATTTGTTCATGGCTCATTATCAATGTATTAAAGCTGTGAATAAGACTGATTAAAAATTTTTTAAAAATTTATATTTGTGGGGGGCTGGGGCCAAAAATTCCTTTTTTCTATTTGAACCAGGAATGTTTTTACCACCATGTGAGTAAACAGGAATGCGTCCCGTTGGAATAGCCTGAATAACACAATGGTATTACCGTAAATCCTCGAGTAAGCGCCCTCTCGAATAAGCGCCCCCTCGAATAAGCGCCCACTCTATCGAGAAAATTATTAAATAAGCGCCCCCCCCCTCGAATAAGCACCCACCCTCAAATAAGCGTCCACCTCAAGAAACGGGCGCTTATTCGAAATTTTAGTCAAAACGAGTTTCTGAGACGTAAGTTTTAGTCTTACAGGAACGAGGAAAGCAGTTAGCTACAAAACAGTAGAAATAAACAACAACGTTTGTTGTAGTTTCATTCTTGTCAGTCTTTATTTTCATTTTACATAGCAAGGAAACTTTTTTAGCACGCTTTCAAACATATTTATTAGGACAACATAAAGAGCGTGCCCTTCGAAATCCCTCTATTACTGTTTTGTCTTTGCTTGAATTGCTTTGACACCCACAAAAATTAAATAAGCGCCCCCTCGAATAAGCGCCCCCCGAATAAGCGCCCCCTTTGAGACTCAAAAATTAAATAAGCGCCCGGGCGCTTATTCGAGGATTTATATACTGAAGAGAATATCTCGTTTAATGTCTCATTTGAATTTGAAATTCACTTTACTTAACTTGGTCATTCCTTGACCCTTTTAAAAACATAGACAAGGAGATATATTTGCTTGTTTTGTTTTCTTTGGTAATCCGTTGTCAAGATATTCATTAATGAACAAGTTTCCTCACGTCTTTACGCCTTATTTTGATTTCTTTGCTGAGGATACCAGAAACGAAACTTTCTTTGGCCATACGTCGAGGAAAATACATACACAACTATAAACTTTTGAATGTTCTTCCTAATTAAACAGTTGTCAATATTTGAAACAAAGTGTCATCAGTAGAAGCTTCTGAAGCTTGTAAAAGCTTACAGCATCTAGCTGAGTGACCTGTAGTACTGCAAATATGGCAGATTGGCTTGGTTTTTAACCTCTCAGCATTTACAATTGGGTCAGAGGCAATCCACATACGCCGAAGAGTATCCACAAGGTTTGAACCCTGGGATGTTTTACGGGAAAGCTTTGTCCTGATGCCTCGTAAGAGCTTATTACAGCCTTCTAGCCCAGCTTCATCAAGTGCGCCAAGACCAAAACCATCATTAACTTCTATTAACTCCCAAGAGTGTGCCAGCAATTTGTGGAGGGAAGGAGTGATACTGATCCATGGACCTGGTTTGTGCTTGTTTGTGATGCGTGGAAAGCTCTCTATCAGAAACACGTACAGGTTGGTGCAAGATTGCTTGTATTTTGCGATGTTTACTTTCTCCTTGGAAGACATTACACGAATGATGACTGACAGCTGTTGGCCAAAGTGACGAAAGACTTCTTTGTTGCCATCAGGAAGCTGTGATATGATGACTTCGCGTTGATGATGAAGGAGCTGCCTAGCTACATTTCCTGTCGTGGTAGTACCTCCTTTGCCAGCTTTATCGGGATAGTCCCATTTGATGCCTGTTGCTGAAAATATGTTTCCTTGCACCTCAAGTTTTGCTGCATCCAGAAACTGCTTATTCCTACTTGATGGCGCTTCTGACCAATCAAAGACCCCTGCCTTAACATGTATGGCTGTCTTCATGAACATGTCAAATGATCTGAGCAGGCCATGCAATATTTGAACTGAATGAACTGTTTGTGATGGGGATGCAATTGGTCTGTTTGTAACACCTTGTCGCACATCATAATCGCCTTTCTTCTTGAGCACTGATCCGTCTTCTTGTTGTAAATCTTCAAATATCTTGTGTAATGTTTCAACATCACGGTCAATGGTAAATCCTGCTTTGATTACATCCACATCCAAGCACTGCTGTTTTGATACACTGCACAGGTCACAGTAGGCTCCTCCCACACCAAGGTACAAATCAGCTGCTTTCCGATCCATCATATATGATTGGATATCAACCTTCACAACTTTATCAAACAGCTTAAATCCAACCTCATTCAAATGGGCTATATCTCGATTAAAAAGTTGAAGTGACTGAAGGGAGTCAGCGGATTCCTTTCCCATTTGAAGGCACAGGGGTCTCTGCGCATGAGGTGAATTTGGAGCTTCTTGAATCCAGACCGCAGAACCATTTTCATCTTCAAGGCTCAGGGGGCAGAACATCGTCAAAATGATGTTGTTTGTTTGTGCATTATTTGATTGGTTGTATACTGCATGACTTCCACTCCCATCAAAACCAAATTTGATCTTCAACTTGAGCTCTGAGGTAACCGTTGCATCTTTTATCGGTAAGCTTTCAATGATTTGCTTTACCGTTATTTTGACAGCAGGCAGCAAAGGAAAATACACACCAGTATGTGGACTTTGGAGATCTAATGGTTCTGGGGTAATATCTCTCTGCTTTTGTCTCAGCTTATTCCATGATGGAAGCAAATTAAAACCAGCCGATGCAAACAATTTTTTCTGATTAGTATATGTCTCCCTTCCTAGTCCACAGTCTGTGTACATTACTAATGCTGTCTCAATGGGTAACTTTGTTGTTGTATCCTGGGATCCTTTCTTCCATAACATTTCCCCGATATCGGAGATTTGTTTGTCCTTACAGCGCGTAAGCAGAAGTCCTAATAAACGGTAAACTTCAACGGATTCTTCGGCAGCTACTTTGGATATTTCTGCCATTATTGGGTCAGTTCTACGAAGCACCTGTCGCCTGGAGACGTCATCAAGAGATTTGCGGTATTTAGGAGGCGGTGGACCATGCTGGTCTACTTCTTCAAACTTCAGCGAATCTAAAACAACGGTTTCATCTCCATAGTTTTTAGATCGTTTGAAAAGGTACAATTCTCTCTTCAATATGTCTCTTATTTGGCTATTTGATACGATACTCAACTTCTTTGCAACTATATCAGTTAGTTCTCTGTCTGATGGAAAGCTAAATCTATCAGGCTTTGCTTCCTGAATAATCAAACATAGCTGAGAGCGAGTAAGCTTCATATTTAATCACATTTTTATCACATCCGTTAAACACACTCGCATTGGAAGCCAAACTCTAATTAGTAATTGCAATTTTCAGCGAATATAAAGAAAATTGGGAAAGCGTTTAGTAACAGGTAAAAAGATATTTTACCATGTAATATGATACCCCATGGGCCTATTGTAGGTACACGCTGTGGGTAAATTGTTGTGACCAATTTTTTATCAAGGGAAATTAAAGGTGTTAAGAGGGCATCTGTTTTCGAAGGTAAACAGTAAGGTATTCCAAATCCAGCTTGCAAACAACATGTAAACACTCTGTGGATTAGTTCTAAACATGACCTCTGGGGTAGCTTATTACCATAGTCACAAGAGAGATCCATAGTCTGGAAGCTTAAACAATCACCCATTGTTTGGCTGTTGTGTTCACGCGCTGATGTTGAAACGCGCTATCACGTGACCGTGAGAGTGCATCGATTCACAACATGCGAGAAGATCCTCGTAGTTACAGCGAAGGTTTTCCGTCTCGTCGTCTCTTTCGATGCATGTTTTGGTTTAGCTGACAAGGATTTGTTGGAGCAAGATGAAACTATCAATTCTGAAGTAGATGATGGTGTGTTTGAGGTATATTTTGATTTAATTTCTTTCCGCTTTCTTTCAAAATCGCACGACAGTTCATTGATGATGGAAGTGACTAAAATTAGGCCTTGCATAGTTTATCGCCAGGAAACTTGTTCTGTTTTACGTCTAAAACCAGATTACACCGGGAACAAATTTGTTATTTCTTATCATTAAATAACGACTATTACTCTACTCATGTAATATGTGTGTCAAACTCTCGCTTTAGGTTGAAGATGAACAAGAAAAGGACGCATTTTCGTGCCCGATGATACCCTACGAATACCAAGTTCGAGAAGCCCGAGGATGTTGGCGAAGATACTGCAAGAAGATATAACAGCAAAGATCCAAAAGCAGGTTAGTCCTGCACCCATTGCAGTTCAAAGGAATGATTGCTAACTCAGATGCAAAACTGACTGACGGCGGAGAAATGTTATCAAACTGCGCTGCTAAAAGAAGAGCCTTGAGATTACAAGAACATGGATGGTGTGTTTTCTATGCACAAGAACACTGTACATTTGTCATCCAAGCATATAATAGAAGCAGCAAAACGTTTTCAATATTTTATAAATTTTTTTGTTGAGGAAGGAGGATTCCAAAGATTGAGCAAACATTCCTGTTCAGTCATTGGAATGTAGCTGGCAATTCATGTTTTGCCCTATTTATATCAAGCCCAGGCAAATTCAACTTTGCTAGCAAGCAAAATTTCCAATATACTGTAGCAAGTCTAGCAGAGGAGGCTTGTGGCAAAGTAACTGATAGCAATTGTCATCTCAATTGTCTCTAATATTTTGAAATGTTTCTTTTTGAAAAATCTTTTTGCCCCAAATTGAAGAACTGATAAAAAGCTGAGCAGTGGAGATATGGTAGCACAACTTCTTAAAAATTGTGAAATTTTGACTTATTTTCAAAACAACTTAACATGGCAGAGCAGTTGCAACAATTATTTGCTCTACACAGTATATCAGGCTCAGAGCTTTTTCACACAGGATGCTTGGCATGGGAAAATAGTTGACAACAATCAAATGGGAGTGAACCCAGCTTTATTGTATGAAAAAATCCATTTTTCTTAAGAAGCTGTGTAGTTTCTCATAGAGAATTAAGAAACTCTACCAGAAATGATCAGAGGTCTTATCAGAGTTAGGAAACTTTTCAGTTTTTGGCTCTGAGTTACAAGATATTTCAAATGAAAAGTGTATTACCAAAGTAAATTATACTACAGAAGCATTGATTTTTGTCTTTATAATTTGACTCTTCTAATTTATCAGGCTCACAAAAATTAGTCAATCAAAACAAAGAATTTGAGGCTTGAAGAAGAAATATCAAGTGTTGCCTTATTCTGGGATCTGTTGTAGGCAGCTGGGAAGGGAGCGGGTTCAATGACTTTTCATGCATGTGTGCCCAGTTTCTGCTCTTTCCTTCAGAGTTTCTTAAAATTATAAAACTCTGACGGAATTTAGAACTGGTCCTAACAAAGCAGAAACTGAGCAGGCATGTATGAAAAGTAATATAGGGCCCCCTAGCTGACTGCAACAGATCCCAACATAAGGCAACTCTTGATAATTCTTCTTTAGGCCTCAATTTCTTGGTTTATCATTTCAAAGAGCTTATGTACCCAAATACTTCAATAAAAGTCAGACTGCCATATGACATAATTCCATCCAGTCTTTGCTCTGTCAGCCCAGACTTAAAAGCAACTGTCTTCTTTACATGTGACATGTGACTGTGTTGGATTTGCAATATTTTCTTCTTTGCAATGGAATCATCTGTTGATCATAGCTCTTTCCTCAGGCTGCAGCTAAAACACAACACAAACATTTTAAAAAACAAAATCTAAAAGTTTCCATCCCAATGGAAACTTACAAATGAGAATTGTTTGTACTGAGCATAATATAGATACCACCTTTCTTTTAATGTAAGATAGTGAAGGTGAACTTGTGTTTTTGCAGTGAGGGCTGGGATTGCAGAAATAGGGAAGACCTAAGTCCAAGGTCCCTTGTCATGATGCTCATCTTGTGGGGCTGTTCCTGGGATCCAACTCTGTCTGCCTGACTGTTCTGGCTGCAAAGTCAGAGGATTACACCACTGTGCCACCACTATGGTGCCACAACACCTTCAGATTAAGATACTGAACTGGCATTGATTGTTTTGTAAAATTTTTAAGGAATGGAGCCCTCAAAGGTTCTTAACTTTTTCTCAGGCATTTCATCATATTCTTGATGTTTTTATCCTGTGCCCTTGTGAACTTTGAACATTTGGCAAAAACTTTTAAGACCTTGTGCCAGCTGTAACACATCACTTGACCAGGCTTCCCAAATAATACAATGATAGAAAAACCAGTCAAAATGAATTGAAAATCTCTTTTGATTTCCTTGAATGAGAAAAATTTTGTGTCATAGTTTTGTCCAGTTTTTCGATTACACCCAGAGCTGGGTTTCTAGATGAAGAGTTGCCTGCAGAATCAAAAAAGATAAAATTACTCACCTTGTTGAGTTGTGATTGACTTTCCAGCATATTCAGAGTTGATACTGCTTCTGGTATTAATGTCCTTTGATCTGAATCTAGAATAAATCCAGAAAATAATAAGTTGCACTCAGTGATAAATATTAGACAGTCACGCACAAGCATGAAGGTCAGGTGGTCAGCTTGTTCAGTAGGCCATTGTAGGCCTAAGCACACAAGTGCTTCGAATTCTTCATAAATAAAGTAAGTGAATTAAATCAAATTCCAGGCATATTAATCTTAGCATAATTAGGTTGTCTAAAAGATCTTAATTTCAACACTTACAAAGTATTATTTTGTCTGCTTCGTGACGTTCTCTTGAATATAAACACGGCTTTTGGATCTGTTTTCTCGAATTTTCGGAAACGTGGGTCCGTCATGATGTAGCTTCTAACGCCGATTGGAGTTGAATTCATCCGACTTGCAGGCAGTTTAACAGTAGATATTGTCTTTAATCTAGTGCTTCTCAAAGTAAAACAGTCATATATTAAACAGTTAGCTCATTGAAGTCATAAAACCACAATTTTCTGATCGTATCCTGCAGCGTGAGTACCTTCCGCCATATGTTTTGCACCTTTGCAAAAATTTGATGCACCTTCAAGTAGACTGGGCACTAAAAAAAGGTGCACAAAAAGATAAAACAATAGCGCATTGTTAGCTTCCAGACTATAGCTTTCTCTTGTGACTATGTTATTACTAACTTTGATTTATACAGTTCACGCGTCAGAAATTAAAAAATGACCGAATTTCCAAAGCAGATCTTAAAAGCAATGGCATATCTAACAAATGAGCACTTTTTTTCCACTAAAGAGCATTTACTAATCTGCAGTTCAATAGTTTATAGTTGTTACTAGTAAAACAGGGATGGTTTACCAATTGCACCCCCTTTAAAACGATGCCATAGTGGGAAAAAACAAATTAATTTTATTTCAATTAGCCGAGGGGAAACAGAATGAAACCTATACCAGTATTCTTATCATAACCGGAGCTTTCAGAAAATGTATTGGTTCAATGTTTCTCCTCGTACTTTTTGCGATACTCTTGGTTGAAGTCAGAATTTGTCTTCTTGAATAGTCGAAAAAACTGCCATTTTCAAAGCAAAAATTTATTAAAACAACGAACTACGCCCAGAGAAAATGCTACGAAACATGGTTTTTCTTCTTTTTCATTAAATTTAACTTATCTAATCTCAGATAGCACCAATCAAGCTTTTTGCAACCCATTTTTCTAGCCAATAAACCATTCTTCAACTTTTACTTGAAATTATACGGTTTGTGTAACATTCTATAAAATTTTGTAAATTTGCTCAAACTAAAAAAATCATATCTATTCCAAAACACATGATAAATGAAAACTGTAAAAAGTATGAGAAAGCTACTTCATTCAGCTCTCTAAAACTGCATAAAAACTATGGATTTGGAAAACTTCTAAAATCGCGAATGTCTGCCTCTAACCCACTGTGGAGGCAAATCCTAAAGAGTGGACCTTGTTGACCTAAATGATTCCATCCTTTATTTCTATCCTAAATCTGTCAATAAATTCAATAATGAATGCACAATGAAGTTTGATTATTTCCAATGTTGCACTTCTTGGCGCAGCTTTGCATTGCCAACTTTACGAGAATATTTTTCGAAAAAAACACTTTATCTTAAAATGAATCGACAAACCTCACAGTACACATTAGAGGCAACAAATATATGCACAATGTGACAACTTTTCTGAGTCTATGAGTTGTTATCAGGGGAAAATGAAGCACAATTATTGTTTCAATCTGAAAAGTCTGCAAAATAGAAGGTCCGCATGTAAGGATTTTGCATAGGCACAAATCCTAACCCTATCTGGCCTGACCTTAGTAACTGGTAGTCACAATATACTTCTGTATATATTGATTGAAAGAATAATGTCATTGTTTTCGTTGAATTTAATGATATCTGTCCTGCCTTGTGATCTTGACATGGATGAGCTGTAATCGCGGGATTTCATTCTCCCAAGAGGACAAAATACTTGAACACAATCAAGTGTCATCATTGCTAGTAAGGAGAACAAAGGGAAGTCTTGCTTGTTGCTTTCACTTGTTCTTGAAAGTTTTCAAAGATGCTTGCTGCTGAACATTTCCAATTTTGAGAGGAAGGAATGACCGATTAAAGCTGCGTACATACTGAACCTGACTGGACATATTGGGAACAAAATACTGTAGGATGGCTTTCAAGACTGTTGCTATGATATTGTGGATATTGTGGAAGCAGCATGTTTCACACGCGGGGTCTTTTCATTGACTAATAAGGGTAGAAAGTGACTGAGAGAGCCATTTTGAGCCAAAGTAGCGGCTACCATTTTCAAAAAATTCGTAGAGAAACTTGTTGAGGCATTCTATGTTAGAAGCAAGCAACACTGTACTGTGAGGAGCAGTCTAAAAGATAGTGAAAACAGTGTTTGCGCAAATAGAAACCCATGCCCCAAGGACCCTCCTTTTAACACTTCATCAGTCCATTGCCATGGCTAGGCCATTGCTTTCATTGTCAATTTGTATTCTTGTACACCAAAGATGTAGGTTCACCAACATACTCAATAATCTCCACTCTTGTGGCCTGTAGCCAGTAACATTTCTAAGAAGAGTGTGCTGTTTGACAGCTCCTATTTTGCTGTACCCATTTTGATGGGCTGCCCCACGCTTCCATCTTCCTTTGGGCACATCTGTACCATTTGACCCCCTACCCATCACGTCACCTTAGTGTCTGCCGTGCTATTTGGACTCTACTTTGGTATGATTGATCCAGGAAGCAAGCCATGTTCAGAAAATTTTAAAACTTGCCCTTCAATATCTAGAGGGGGGGGTACTCCCTAACTTTCAATACAGGGGGTCCGTGCCACTATTTCTTTGCTGACCCCTAAATATCAAGCCTAATGTCTTGGGGACCCCAAATATTATTTTGGAGACTCCAAATATTCTTATCTATTTCCGGGACCCCTATAATGTTTTCAATGCTTTCAATTTGAGCTTCTTGATCCTTCTAAGTTTTCAAATAATACCAAAACATTTGTTTATGATTTGCAACTTCAGGGTCACACTGCGTTCCATGTGAAGTTAATGCAAGACAAATTCCACGATCCTTCCTTTCTTCAGATTTGTCGACCCCAAATATTGAATGTTTGTCCATGTTGTAATCCACAGACCCCATATATTGATCTGACGTAAATTTTTGGACCCCAAACATTGGCATGGACCCCCCCCCATATTGAAAGTTAGGGAGTACCCCCTGGGTCAATGTCAGCATGTCAGGAAGTTTTAGACAAACAAACAGCAAAATGAATCTTGCTCATTGTATGGAATGATAACCAACTATGCTATGTGTGCGCCCCACAATATAATCTGATATAATTTGGGAGGCAAATCAAGATTTTTATCTTTTTTATGTCATTTTAAACAAGCAATGAACACATCAAAAAGCTGTGTACGCCAAAGATGATGACGACATTTCATAAACGAGTCAGTTGGAGTTATTTGTAGGTCCAACAAAGTTTCAGATAGGTAGGCCAACATACCCGTCTTTTTCGTGTAAATCATGCGTTCGTTGGATAGACATCAAGCAAGTGAAAATATCTTTGAAAGAATGAGAGGTTTCCTATTTGATGTTGTTGGTTTCAGCCGCCTTTTTAAGGGACAACATGCTTGGATTGGCCTCTAGACCTGCTAGGCCCATACAACAACAGTCTGGGATACTGACAAAATTCATAATAACTACTCACAGGCTCTTCATCCCAATCATCTCCCATGCTGCCTTCGTTTTCGTATCTTTGAAGCGTCTTTTAGTTGGTAGGAATGAAGTGGTTGTGGGATAAGAAGGGTTTCTTCGCTGTCTTTTTGAGCGTCTTCCTTGCGAAGCTTGCTCGTTTGGCAGCGTCACGAATGCAAAGGCCAACCTCGTGCAAACGAACCCCTTTCAATGCGCATGCTCTAGGGAGCTGCTGCTGTGACACTTCGGCACACACACATGGAGAAAGTATGCTTTTTCGCGCCAGAAGCGGACTGGCCCAAGGAGAGGAAACGACCCATTGATTTCCAATGTATGATGCAGAATTTGAACACGAGCCTTCGGCGCTCCCTGGGCTGGCCCACCAGCTGGGGGCAGTTCCCTTGAAAAACTTAAAAACCTTAAGGTAGTTCCACAACAAAAAAGATCAATTTTTCATTAAATTTGGTAAAATTTTCTTATTGGACTAGGAAGTTAAGCGCTCGCTTCGCTCGCGCTTCAACATTCCTAGCTCCTGCGGAGAGCTTCAAAGAATATCTGATGATCCACCTTGAACGTACAATAAGCACGCTAGCGAACCTATATGCACTGCTGTGGTGGATCACCATACAAAGGTGGGGTATTACGCTTGATGTGATGGATATGCCATCCAAAGGCAGGGTATTATGCTAACATGGTGGGGTATTGTGCTTGATGTGGTGGGTACGCCATATGAAGGCAAGGCATAATGCTAACGTGGTGGGGTATTATGCTTGATGTGGTGGATACGCCATACAGAGGCGGAGCATAAGGCCACCAAGTAAGCATAATAAAAGTAACCTCTGTATAACATACCCACCACATCAAGCTTCATACCCCATCAAGTTAGCATAATACCCCGCCTCCGTATGGTGTATCCACCACAGTAGTGTGTATTGGTTCGCTAGCGTGATAAGTAGTTGTGGTTGTAGATTCTAGTTATGCACCCATCAAAGTGCTAAGTGGAAAGTTTTGTGCAGTCTGTTGTTAAGCAGGTAGATCGTGACAGCCCCTTTTGTTTGTAAAATTAATTTCACGTTATTAGGTTCATTCACAGAGCAAAAATATTTTCTTGCCACATTTCACTCGCAAAAAATGGCTGTGATTCACCTCAACTGCCATAGCAGCCTATGAACATCAGCAATGCCAGGCCTGCGCTAGCCTGCATGCAGTCTTTCAGATTACTTTAATTGATTTCATTTTGCTGCACCAGGCATAAAGTAAACCTCTTTGTGATGCACAGAACTGTCCAGTTCTTGAAATCTTTATATGTGTTACAAAAGAAAGACCGTAGGTAGGTGCGCAGTATCATAATCCTTTTGCTTTGAGTGAATTCTTATGAATATTCTTAATTTCCTGTGAATTCCTGTTAAAAATTCCAGCATGTCTCTTCATTTGACTCAAGAATTCCTTCAGAAAATGAAGGATTCTTGAAAAATATCAAGAACTTAAAGAATTTTTGACAATCAATTTGATCAATGTGCTTGTGGCTTGGTAATATGAGCTTACACCTCACATTATATTTTGTTCATTCTTGACCTGAATATACAGTATTTGCCTCAAACAATAAAAGAAATGCAGTAAGTTCTTGAATGTGTATCATGTTTCAGATTATCTGTAGCAGTTCTTCATAGCATATTTTTGTAAGGCTGGTCCTTAAATGACTGCTACATAAATTTTACCAATCAAAGGTAAATACATTGTTTTTGATTCATGACTGCAATCAATATGCAGTGCAGCTGTGGAATCCCATCAGATGGCCAAGATCTGCACCCAAGTATGATCATATCTATGACCAAGAAACACTCCTTCTCAGTGATAATAGCTTGTTTATCATCTTCACCTTATCTTTAATATCAAAATCTTGCTAATTCAATAGCAATAAGCCCTACATAATGCTTTTGTCACCAAAATACTTTATTTTGCATTAAATGATCCCATGTTAATCTTTTGAAAAATGGAAATAGTCTAGAAATTGGTTGCCCTAAAACCTTGGCAAGCTTGTAACAGTCTGCTCTGCTGGCCAGCTTAGAAAACTTTCATTCATAAGGTGTATAACTTTTGCAGCTACAACAAATGGTTCTTTGCATCTGATAGGGGTCTATTTTTACCCTCACATCCTTTAAACTTTACTTGCAGTTGCATCTTTCCCTTTCTTTCACTCACCACTACACTGAAGCCAAATCATGCATGCATTCCAATCTGGTCTCCAGGAACCTAAAGGACATCATGATGAAGAAAGTAAAATCCTAAATACATAGGGTATAAAGCATGTAAACCCGTGCAATGTGTTCTTTGTTAGACTGATCTGGAAATATTTGCTCAATAAGTTTCAACAATGAACAAAAGGAAGCACTATGTATGGAGCATAACTTTTGACATCAATTTTCATGTCCACCAGCAAGAAGCACAATACATTGTTACATTACATATGGCGTAAACTGCAAATGATGTATTCACATTAGACTACCAAGATCGCATATAGAAAACTGATAATGAAAATGGACCTATATGATCTCCTGAGCCACCAACCATCCCATCTCAATGATAACTGTTTGTTTATCAGCTGTACCCTATTTGTAGAATTCCAAATCTAATTGCAATACACCCCACTTAATTCTTTTGACATCAAAATACTATTCTATTTCACCATCAGCCTACGTCATTCCGAAGTTGTACGAGAGACAGCACCGCGCACGCGCAAACCAGTTGTGCCGATCACGCTTGCAAGCCAACCTCGTGCGAAAAAATTTCGAAGAAATTTCTGGCTGTTTTCGACGCCCATCGATGATTTTACGCAAGATCCAGGAAGAAAACTTTTGCCTAGATAAGTATTTATTTCTATAGATTGCAATCTTCTTGTTTTTTCCTGAAATATTATGGAAACGGATGAGCAGGGCGAGGAGGGAGTAACCCCTCCCTCAACTGATGTAAATGTGAATGTAATGCTGATGAATATGCTATCATCTATGCAGAAAAGCATGAATGAAACAAATAAATTATTGTCTGATCTAAACAGACCAAAGCACTTCGAACACGCATCCTCTAGCTTCGAGATTTTGCCTGTTTCAAATGAAACAAACACGCCAGCTTCACAGGAAGCACCAACACCAGCTTCACAGGAAGCACTAACGCCGTTGTCACAGGACGAAAATCCACAAGCTTCACAAGGGGCAGCAACATCTGCTTCACAAGGAGCAAATCCAGGCCCGAGAAATAGCGAGGATGATACTGTAAGTCTATTTGGGGGTGATGAATTTCAAAATCCTGTAGGTGAGGAAGATAATGATCAATTCCTCAAATCTATTGATTTGTCACTCCGCCCAAATGAAAATTCTGGCCCACCCATTTTTGATAAAGTAGCTAAAATAGTGAATGAAAAATTCTCTACTGATTTGGGTCCAGAAAAGCGTAAAGAAATTTTGGAAAAGTATAAGGTACCAGAAAACTGTGAGCAACTTTACGTTCCAAAAGTAAATGAACAAATTTGGAACAAAGTTAAGGGTTTTCACAGGCAACGTGATTTGCGTGTTGCTGGACTGCAAGATTCTATTGTCAGAGTATCTAGTGCATTATCCTTGACAATTGATGAGCTGTTAAAGGCCAGAGAAACCAAGGGTAGCCCTGACTGCCGAGCTATTGCCACTAGGCTTTTTGACTCTATTGCTCTTTTGGGCAATGTTAATACTGAATTGTCATACAAACGGAGAGATTCACTAAAACCACTGTTGAGTAATCAATTGAAAGCAGTTTGCTATCGTTCAAACAAGCCACAAAAGTTACTCTTTGGTAACGATTTGCCTAAGGTAATGACAGACTCCAAATTGGAGAGTAAGATGATGGCTTCTGATGTACAGTCAAAACAAAGATACTCTCCTTACCAACAATATTCTCCAAATCAGAGAAATCATTTTTTGTCCATCAGGGGGAGGGGAACTTACCCTCCCCAACAACAACAAAGCTTTTACCAGAGGCAACAAAGTCAGAATCAGCTGTTATCAAAACCCCTACAGTACAGACGAGGCAGGGGCAGAGGCAAGACTCCTCATCAGTGAACCCACAGGTAATGCAATTTTCCAAAAATCTTGATACATATCTCAGACCTTATCTTGAGTACAAAGTTAAAAATTTTAGGGGTGGTCAGATCTCAACCCATTTGACACAGTGGGAAGCTTTAACATCTGACAATACTATTTTGCAAACTGTTGTTGGAGATACCATAGAATTTATTGAGCAGCCCCCAGAAATGTCAAATATACCAAAAAATTCCATTGCTAAAGAGCATGCTGAGCAAGTATACACTGAGCTGAATAATCTTATTGAGAAAAAAGTTATTGTACCTTGTGATCATGAGCCTGGAGAATTTATCTCCCCTATTTTCTCAGTCCCAAAAAAGGATAATAAAATTCGCCTTATCTTGAATTTAAAACATCTGAACCAGTATGTTCAATACCATCATTTTAAAATGGACTCAATTCATACTGCTCTAGAACTTATAACACAAGACTGTTGGATGGCATCAATTGACCTCAAGGATGCTTATTATAGTGTAAAGGTGCATGATGAATTTCAGAAGTACTTAAAATTTTGTTATAACAATAGGCTATATAAGTATATAGCCTATCCAAATGGTCTCTGTCTTTGTCCTAGAAAATTTACTAAACTTTTGAAACCCCTTTTATGCTCCTTGCGGAAAAATGGTCATGTTTTGTGTGTTTTTATTGATGACCTACTTTTGGTAGCCACTTCTTATGAAGGGTGCTGTTCTACTGTAATGCAGACGATTCAGTCTCTTGACAGGTTAGGCTTTACAGTTCATCCAGAAAAGTCAGTGTTCTTGCCACAGAAACAAATAACATTCCTTGGGTTTGATATTAATGCTACTTCTATGAAAATAACTCTAACACAAGACAAAGTCACTAAACTTATAAATAGTATGTCAAATTTACTTGAAAAGAACACATCATCAATTCGAGAAGTAGCACAAGTTATTGGCTATATTGTGTCTAGTTTTCCAGCTGTGAGATATGGCCAATGTCATTATCGATCCATTGAAATGGACAAAATTAATGCCTTAAAACAGGCCAAAGGAAACTTTGATGCACAAATGTATTTATCATTTCAAGCTAGAATAGAACTAAACTGGTGGTTAGCAAACATTTCCACCTCTTTTAATTATATTGAGCAACCAAAAATTGATGCAGTAATATGTTCTGATGCCTCCCTTTTTGGTTGGGGTGCAGTTATGGAAAATATATCCACAGGGGGTCAATGGTCATACACAGAAGCGACAAATCACATCAATTACCTTGAGCTTCTGGCTGCCTTTTTTGCATTAAAATCATTTTATCATGCAATTAGTGGCAAACATGTAAAAATAATGATTGACAACACCACTGCAGTGGCAGTTATTAATAATATGGGCACTTGTCATAGTGATTTGTGCAACGCTATTGCATGTGAAATCTGGCATTTTTGTGAGACAAACTCTATTTGGCTTACTGCAGCACATATCCCTGGAAAGGAAAATATTATTGCTGATATGGAGTCCAGGAACAAAAATATTGACACAGAATGGATGCTAAATCCAAAGTTTTTATTTGAAGTGTTGCATGACATACCTTTCTCTCCTACCATTGATTTATTTGCATCCAGATTAAACAAACAATTTGATGAGTATGTCTCATATAGACAAGATCCATATGCAAAGCATATTAATGCATTCTCCTTGTCATGGACAAATGAAAAGTTTTACTCCTTTCCTCCATTTAGTTGTATCCTCAAAGTCATCAGGAAAATTATAGCAGACCAGGCAACAGGAATTTTAGTGGTTCCAGATTGGGCGACTCAAACATGGTACCCCTTGTTGTTGGGAATTCTGGAGCAGCCACCCATCATTCTCAAACCATCAGTGGAACTACTGATAATGCCTTCACAACCAAACCTGAGGCACCCATTACACAAGAGCCTGAGATTAGCTATCTGTCTTGTATCCGGGAAACATTACAAGTGACAGGTTTGTCTATGGATACTATTGACATTATTGTAAGCTCTTGGCGTGAAGGTACAAAGTCACAGTATCAGTCCTACGCAAAGAAATGGTTTGAATTCTGCAAGACAAATAAATGTCATATCATTTCACCGCCGTTACCACTGGCAATGCAATTTCTTTCAGATATGTATCATGCTGGTTTGTCATATAGCTCAATAAACACAGCAAGAAGTGTACTATCATCTTTGCTATTCCTTGAAAATAGTAGTATTCCATTTGGACAATTGCCCGTTGTTAAGAGATTCATGAAAGGAATCTTTGAATTACGTCCATCATTTCCAAAATATTCTGCAACCTGGGATGTTAATCTTGCATTTGAATACATCAGAAAACATGATCTGGTTTTGTTAAAATTGAAGGATCTTTCTTATAGAATGGCATTTCTCTTGTGCCTCTTAAGTGGACAAAGGTGTCAAACAGTTAGTAAACTGTTCCTTGATAACATGGTTGTAAATGAAGATAAGGTAACGTTTCTCATTACTGAAAAACTGAAACATACCAGGATAGGAAGTCATCAAAAACCATTAGAATTTATGGCTTTCCCCCATGATAAGAGATTGTGTATTGTGAATCTTTTAAAAGAATATCTACAAAGAACTGCAAACATACGTGGACAAGAGAAACAATTGCTTATTAGTTTCATAAAGCCACATAAAGCTGTATCTCGGGACACTATTTCTCACTGGATACGGTCTTTTATGACTTCTGCAGGCGTAAACACCGATAGGTACGGTAGCCATAGCACAAGAGCTGCTTCTGCTTCTCACCTTGCTGCAAAAAACTTTGACATAAAGGACATAATGAGTGCAGTGGGATGGTCTAAAGAGGAAACTTTTCAAAAATTTTATCACTTCCCCGCTCGTTTTAACTATGGCAATGCGATTTTGGAAACGCTGTGAACATCAAACATTTTTGTTATCAATGTTAATTAGGGCATTGTTCTCTGACAATATTTGTGAACATTGTTATTGTTCGATGTTGGTTTTTTAATTAAGTACTTTTAACACCATTATTGTTGGTTTGTAACATGCTGTGCAAAGAAAAGGAACAAAATGTATCATTTGTTTCTACCTTTTCTTATCAACTGATAGGTAATATCGACTCAATGCCGGCTCTAAAATCTCGTACAACTTCGGAATGACGTAGGCTGATGGTGAAATAGAATTGGAAATTAAACGAGACTTACCTGTAAGGGAAGTTGAAGTTTGATTGTAATTCTATGAACCATCAGCCAGGAGTGGAGGAGTTGTACGCCCGCCCTACTATCACTGATAGCTAGGACCCATAACCCAAACTCCTCCACTCCCGTCATTGAGTCTATATCGCTCTAAAGGCTGGTTTGCGCGTGCGCGGTGCTGTCTCTCGTACAACTCCTCCACTCCTGGCTGATGGTTCATAGAATTACAATCAAACTTCAACTTCCCTTACAGGTAAGTCTCGTTTAATTTCCAATTTTGCATTGGGGTCATCTTAATCTTTAGAATATGAAACCAACTGTTTGTTCAAAGTGGATGTTATGTCAAAGAAGGTAGAAATTAGATATTCTTAAAATTTGGCAAGTTGTAATACTGCTCAGGTTACCCCAGGTCGAGGGGGGAGTAACTCCTATAGGGGGCTTGGTAAACAGGTGCCTGCCCAGCTTATGGGTCAGTTTGCGATATTTTGCCAGGGTTATAGGTCATGTTTTGTGAATGTGGCCCTGGTTATGGGGTGTGATTTACAGAAATTTTCCTTAGTTAATGGTTAAATGCTAGCAATTTACAGCTATTTCTAACTATTAAGACCAAAACTTTCGTAAAAAGGAATATAGCTCTTAATATGATACAAAGCATAGTCTTTTCACGATACTTGTGGAAAATTTTGGCCCGTTTATGGGGTCACATTTCCAGAATTTTGCCCTGTTTATGGGATTGCATTTCAAAATTTGACCCTGGTTATGGGTCCTATCTCTGAATTCTCAAAGGTACATATATACCAGACCCCCTATGGTAGTCCCCCCCCCCTGCTCCAGGTCAACATAGAAGACTTCCATTAATGAAAAGTGTACAACTTTTTGCAGCTTGCAGCTACAACAATTTGTTCTTGCATCTAATGGCAGAGGATCTATGTTTATTCTTACAGTCTTTAAAAGTTTACTTGCAGCTTACCGCTAGTTTAGAACAATTTTATGATACCATACCATCAACAGCTTTGTTTGAAATTTCGATGAGGAACCTGTGTTGTAAACATTTCTTGAAATTTTAGGGATAAATCTACTTTGAGGCAGGAGGTTCTGACAGGGAGGCTGAATGGCTAACAAATGCAATTTTTGTACATCATTTTGCCAAATTTTCTCGGACAGAAACCGAAAAATTTCTTCCAAAGGAGGGTAAGTGGGGTAAGTGGCTTCCCACAGGGGGCTGTAGCTTCCTCTAGGCGTCCCCTGGCGCTACCACTGCTTTGAGGCCCCACTATGCCATGAGGTCAATCAAATGAGGCTCCAAGCAATAAGATACATTGCATAAGCATGGGGCCTAAAGCTAAGCAAAGGATTCAAATCATTCAGGATTCAAGAGGCGTTTAGCTATGAAAATGTTGGCAGACATTACCTTTAATCTGCAATGTTTACGAATTTCGTTAGATCTGATAATGCTCTCATCTGAGTTAGGCCAGCTAAAAAGGCCGACGTAGCAGTGATCTTCTGGGCAGCACTCGGCAGCCATTTGCCCCGTCAGCTTGCTCTTCATTTGCTTAGGACACGGCATGGAAAGTTGTGACCTTTGATGACCTTCCAGGAATCCCCAAAAGGCACCACATCGCATGCGCATTTACGATTTATGTCAGTGACGTAATATGCAAATTAGAATGGCCATTGAGAACAAGTGCAAGAAACAATAGCGTGGACGCGCATGACATCGTGAGCCGTGGTGAGCCCCAAAGCTATTGCTTTTAGAACCAATCAAAAAATGAATAAACAAGGATATACATCGAATGGTCCCTTTGTCATTACATCGAATGCCGCCTTTGTCTTCATATTGTGTTAATTGTTAAATTTACAATGGAAAACAAAAGAAACAAAGCTAATTGGATAATCGTTTACCTGCCTTATATATATAGATATTTCAACTGACCAATGTATTGAGAAGTAGGAAAGACACGTTTCATTTCATTTTCTTTGGTTGTTTTTCTGAAAAAAACGCTTTTTTATACCAAGGACAATTTATGTTTCCTTAGTTACGCCGTAGCAACGAGTTTTGCCAAAATTGTTGCTTCCCTTTATGGTAAAAATATCAAACTAAGACACAAGGGTATCTAGTCCTTGGCTCCTGTATCCATTGCAGCATCCTCGATTGCGATTTAGTAGCCTCTTTCCCATTATTTGCGCCTCAAAATCCCAAAAATCCCAAAATTGACTTTGCGATCAACTGCTGTGGTACTACGCTTCGTTGAACCTGTGAAGCTCGTTTCAACTTTATATTTACGAATAATCAGAGGAGTAAATGCGGAACAACATGATGTGTTCAAGCAAGAATAAAGAGTATACCAGAAAAAGAAGATTTTGTGGCACCAGAATTACAGATATGTCAAATTCCGTTGTTGAACATACTACAATAGCTTAGGCCCAACAACATTAGGCCTAGTATGTCTGAACACTAGGACACAATTCCCTCTACCAGTACCAATAGTGTACCTGTACAGTCTAGAGACGATGCCTGCCAGCACAGGGAGGAAGAGGAAATATCTGCAACACCTATTTAGAACAGTTTAGAACCATCAAAGCCTTTGTTTGGGGTCAACCCACAAAGTTGGAATGCATTGTTCATAATTGTCATCATATTCAGAAGCGTTTTGGTATTAGGCAGAGCTCTCTGAGAAATAGTTAAAAGAATAAAGCAACGCAATTACCAGGAAGAGGAGAACTTACAGATAAGGTGATAAATTCACTTCAAAACTATTTTTGTCTGTCTATGTAAGACAGAATCAGGGACAGTTATTGGAGCAATTCTGTGGCATCGCACGCTGACTTTGATAACTATTTACATCAAAATAACTTTTTTGCCCATTTGGAGAAACAACATGGTGCAAATAGCAAAAAGAAAAATAAATTGGTATAAGACAACAAAGTAAAACAAGTATTCCAAGTGGGTCCATGATCTGCTGAGGCCATTGAATAGCTGAGCAGTGATGAAGTGTTGCCAAAATGCCTGGAAGGACTAATGCAAATTGCGATGAATGTTTAAATGATATCATATGGTTAAAATGCCCCAAAAACATCTCTGTCCAAAGAGACATTCTTGAAGTTGGAGTTCATTTAGCTATAATTGAGTTCAATGATGGTCCAACAGGCTTTTACTATGTTCTGAAACACTTCCAAATCAGGCCTGACATTCCGAAAAAGGATTCCTACACAGAAATTGAAAAAAGAATTTTAAAAAGCTGTAAAGCAGGTATTAAAAGCCATGGAAACAGAGGAAAGAAGCTTAGAAGAATGAAGAAAGGATTTTTGGACTCAGGGGAGGAGGAGGAGGGTGGAGAATCTTATGTTGCTGTGGGCTTCTGAGCTGCAAAATTAAAGCTTAGCTTTAACAAAGGATTTCTCAAAACCTTAATTTCGAGTGGTTTTCAAATTTTGAAAAATAATATCTCTTCTTATTTTCAAGCAAATAGCTAGATATTTGGCACACATACTTCTCCAGGACTGTTGCAGGTCTGGAACTAACAGTTTCTCAATATTTTGAATTTTAGGCATCTAAAATCTACTATAATTACAATAGCCCATGGCCACGATTTTGTAAAAGCCACAGTTTCCTTGATAAAATTATCAATTTTCAAGTTAAAACAAAATTGGTAGTTCAGGACCTGTACTGACCTAGTAACATGCTGTAGACCAAATTTGGTGGAAATCAAACAATGTTTGCAGGAGATATGATCATTTAAGACTTGTGCTATTTCATATCCTAATTATGCTGATGACGTCATAATTTATGCATAATTATGAAAATTTTCTTGCTAAAAATCAATGAGTTATGATGATTGTTGTTTTCTTGCAGAAGAAACTTATACCAAAATTTCAAGAAAGAATTTAGCTTTTTTGTTGTGGAACCACCTTAACAGGGCCTTAACACAAACACATTACTGATTGATCTATCCATCCTGTTCTTTGTGGGGAGCGAACTTATAGCCTTGAATTCTGTGTGGCGTGGCGCCAATATATGGGCTGTGTCAGTGGCGGAAATTATTGAGCGTTAGGGCGCAAATCGCCCCCCCCCCAAATCCGACAAGACTCGAAATTCTGCGGTTGTTAAAACACTTATGGGAAAACCAAGGTCAAGTCATTTATGGGATACCCTGGGTACCAAAATTATATGATTAACAAATGCCTGTGCTCAAATAAACTTTGAACAACTAAAATTTCCGAGAAAAATGATACGAAACAAAGCCGTCCTTGACACAAACAAAAATCAGTTTCGCTGCGAAGTGACCGATACAGGAAGTATTTCTTGGGTACCAGTAGGAAAAGTTTATCGCAAGAAACGGGTTGAAGACAGAGAATGTATCAATCTGAAATCCAAAATCTATGGTCAACGATATGCGACGATCATCTTTTGAGACTTTCCTTCTAAAACAGAGTAGGATGTATCAATAAACTGCCATGTTTCGCACCCGGGGGGGGGGGGGGTACTTCACTTTGGGTAAGACGGGGATGTGCGCCAGTTTTGGGTAGTTTTTGGCCTGAAAATTCTGGGATTGGGGTATCCTTTTACTGGAAAATTTCTGTGATTGGGGTATACTTTCACTCGGAATTTTCTGGGATTGGGGATTACTCAAAATTCTGTAATGGGTGTTGAATGAAAGTACAACTGGATAAATTTTCAAGCAACACGTTGTCAGTTTCAAGTGAACTGATTTCAAGTATTTTTGTGTTGAAAAACGTCCTCAGATCAGAACCTCGTTCCAATGGCCACTTGGAACCAAAATAATCGTTTCCAGCCCTCTATCCCTTATCCTTTTGACGTCGAATTGCTTTCGTTACGTCTTCGATTGGGTATCAATATCTGACATATATTCTGGGATTGGGTATCAATATCGGACCAAATTTCTGGGATTGGGTCGTAACAGAAATCCTTGCGGCGCACACCCCCGTATGAATTTATAGTGAAGTACCCCCCCCCCCCCCCCGGGGTTTCGCATCAGCTCTAATAATCCTACAAACACGAAAGCGAGGCTAATTCAACAGAACGGAACAAAACATATAAACGAGGCTATAAAATGAACGAACAATAAATGAAGGTAGCTATACAATATCACCCTTCTTGTCTATTTTTCTCTTGTGCATTGTTTGAACGTAAAGCGTTTTGGCTGCTATTTGTTTTTACAGTTCTTTCTTGATCTGCCAGTCTTACTTCTCCCTTCTCCTAAAATTTGTTGTTGTGGATGGCAGAATGTAATCTCAGGTTCGATTGCTTGAGCTTCGTCTTGATCGTTGACAGGGTCTTCCACTGGGCCTGGTAGGGGTGGTGGCATGTCAACTTCATTAGGTACTTGGCTGTTGCTAGCTGGATGTGCTAGGGGCTCATTTTGGGTGGCGTTTCGTTGATTATTTCTACGTCTCGTGTTGCTTGGCAGATCATATGCTTTATTAGACTGCTGTGGTTCAGTTTGAGCAGGTCTGTAATGAGGTGGCATGATTTGTGCAGGCTGTTGGTATAGCTTTATTTGTGATGCATGGCGAATTATTGGCTGCCTTGGACGTTTTGTGTCGCATGAAAGAAGTGTGTATTGTGTTCCCTTGACGTCTGTCACAATATACGGAGTTTTTTCATAGAAGGATTTGAATTTTCTCATGAAGCGCATGGCTAGGACTTCGTTTCCTTGAATGATGTTGGGATATTGTCTCCATCTGGACGCATTTTGTTTGGCATTTGCTTCGGTTTTGCGTTCTTTGTCGCGTTTTTTGGCTTCTTTGATATGTTGCTCTGTGACCGGGGGCCTTTTCGGAAACCTAGAGTGGTAGCCTCCTCGAAAGAGCATGTCGCCGGGGGCGAGTCCTGTTGCTGGGTGTGGTGTAGAGCGATAGTCGATTAAAAGGTCATCCACTGCTTCTTGCACAGGTTTGTTTGTATCAAGGGCAACTTTAACTGCTTTACCTAGTGGCTTCATAAAACATTCAGCCTCATTTCCCTGAGGATGGTAAGGATAGGAATGCTTTACTGATATTCCTCTTGCGGTGGAGAAATCCTTGAATTCCTGGCTGTTGAAGGGTGGGCCGTTGTCAGCTTTGTGTTCTAGTGGGTTTCCAAAGTTGTTGTAGGTAGCTCCTAGGGCTGGGAGCACGTGTTGAGCACTTGTGGAGCGAACTACTTTCGCATCTGGAAATCTGGAGAGATTACAGCGGCTGACTAGGATGTGGGATTTGTCTGGTAAAGGTCCGAACAAGTCAAGGGAGACAGAATCCCAAGGATGGTCTGGTATGGGTGTGCTTGAAAGGGGCACTTTGATTGGGCTTCTTGTGTGTATCTGGCACTCATGGCATGTTTCAAGGCGATTTTTAACGGCAATGTCTAGGCTAGGGAACCAGAAATGGGCACGAATACGTCGTTTTACTGCATCTTGTCCTGCATGTGATCCAGCATGGGCCAAAGATATGATTTCGTCATGGAGCGATTGTGGTAGTAGAATTTTATCACCTCTGTAAATGATGTCATCTGCACCAATAGAAAGTTCACTAAAGGTTCTAGAGAAGCCCCTTAGTGTTGGATCATTTTGTGGTGCTTGGCCAAGTGCTATGAAGTGGCGCAGGCGTTCCAATTGTCTGTCATTGAGTTGAGCTTGATGCAGACGCTGCTCCGAGATAGAAGATCTGATTGGCTGATGAAGAAGGAAGAGGAGTTTCTGGTGCTCTTTTGCTTCATCTTTAATACATGCAGGCAGTTTGTCTATGGGGATGGCATGTCTGCTGGTGTAATCTGCTGGGTTGTCCTTTCCTTTACGCCAAACAACGCGATGGTTGATGTCTTGGTGGCGAAGAAGGATGCGTTCGATTCGGGATGGTGGTTTTCTTTTTGAGGTCCACAATGATACCAGAGGCTGCTGGTCAGTGACAATTGTAGCTGGTGGGCCTCCAACAAGAATGTGTCGAAACTGGCGAAGACCGAAGTCGATTGCTGTTGCTTCCAGATCGAGTTGTGAGTAATTTTTCTCGGCATCCGTGGTGGTGCGCGATGCTATAGCGACTGCTTTGGTGGCATCAATGGAGGCTCCTTGAGTGAGGATTGCAGAGAGGCCTGTGTAATGGGCATCAACAAAGATAAATGTTGGGGCATTTGTGTCATAGTGTCGGAGTAGGACGTCTTCATTGAAGGCCTTCTTGAGATTTTGGAATTCAGTCTCATGGGCGTCTGACCATACAAAAGTATTGATATCCCTCGTTAACTCCCTGAGGTTGGCTGTAGCTGCTGCGAGGTCTGGAATGAACTGCCCTTTTGAACGAATCATGCAAAGGAATGATTTAACTTCATCTTTGTTCTGCGGTCTTTCTGCATGGCGTACTGCTTGGACTTTCTGTGGATCTGGTCTGATGCCGTCTTTCGTGACACGGAATCCCCAAAACGGAATTTCAGGGAAGGCAAGGATGCATTTCTTTGGACTGACTGTTAGTCCTGCGTTTGCTAGGGCAGCAAGGACACGTTCCAAGGAGGTGTTGTGGCTTGTGAAGTCAGTTGCTGCTATCACAATGTCATCTTGAATCACTGCAGCATTCGGTATGTTTGCAAGGATGGGGCGAAGCCTTTGGTTGAGTTCTCCAGATGCTGGTAAAGTACCCATAGTGAGGCGTTTATATCTCATGAGGCGATCACCGGCACGAAAAACTGTTAGTGGGCGGGATGCTGTATCAAGTTCAAGTTGATGAAATGCTGTTTTGAGATCAAGCTTGCTGAAAATCGATTTTCCATTGAACATGGGCAAGATGTCTTCTACGCGAGGTATGGGCAAGTGGGGGTCTTCAAGGGCTTGGTTGAGGCCCCTCAAATCCACTGTGATTCTTATGTTTCCATCTGGTTTGGGGACTAAAACTGGATTGGCAAGCCAAGTTACTGGCCCATAGTGCTGTTCTATGACATCATCCCTTTCCATCTCATGAATGATTTTCTCAAAATTGGGTTGAAGGTGGTATGGGATTTGTCGTGGTGGCTGAATTATAGGCTTAGCATTTGGTTTCAGATGAAAGTGTACAGGGCTTGCTTTTAGTTTCCCAAGACCCGTGAAGACATCCTCATACTTTGATAGAATGCTTGCAACTGATTGCTGGGATTTGTTCTTGAGGTCTTCAAAGTCATTGTTACAAAGTTGATTCTGACTGCTGTGGCTGGAAATTGCACTGACTTGACATGGATGGCTATTGAAAGAGATGAGCCCTAAAGATTCAGCTAGTTTGCAAGAGATCAGGTTACAAGGGTTACCATGGAGATCCTTGTCACCAATGACAATCCATGTTGCTTTCTGGGTTGTATTATTCCATGTGGTGTCTAGGGTGATTTGACCTTTTGGGGTTATGATAGCACTGCCATATGGTTGCAGAGTGACTGGAGTACGGAAAATTCTCCTGATGTTTTTGGGCACACTACTCTCAAGGAGGATATTGACCTCTGCACCAGTGTCAATAAGTGCCTGGATTTTTGTTTTTCCTATGTTGATTTCTGCTTGCTTGTGACTGCTTGAGATGGCGTGGATTTGTCTGGGGGAGTCCTGCTTGATGGATGTAATGGTGGAAACCCCTTTGACCATTTTAAGACAGACAGCAGAAAAATGGCCCTTTTTTCCGCACGCATTGCAAAAAGCATTTTTAGCCGCGCAGTTTGGGCCTCTGTCGCAGTTGCTTTTGCCACAGCCAGCGCAACACATAATTTTGTTAGCACCCTGGGCAGGTTTGAAATTATCTTGGAAATTCTCCCTTCTGTGGGCTTTTTGGGAGTATTTGCCCCCTCTTTTACCAATTTTGTTTACTGGTGTATGCTGAGGGTCTTCCTTTTCAACACAGTTAATGTGAAAAGAGCTACTAGGAGATTCAGAGTCTATCAATTTGGTTGCTTCTTCAGTGGCTTCAATTTTTCTTGCTGTTGAAATCAATGAAGCCAAATCATGCTCCTTTTCAAGTGCATTTTCCCTAACACTAGCAATATTAGTACCAATTATTATTTGATCTCTTATCAAAGTCTTATGAATTTGATCTTTCTCAGTACAGGAAGTGTTTGTACATTTGAATGCACATTTATCAGCATGTTGGCAGATTTTGTTGATAAAAGCATCAATTTTCTCACCTGGTTCTTGTTTGAGCTGGTGGAATTGGTAATGAAGGAGTACCTGGTTTTGGGCTGGCTGGTATCTATCATGAAGCTTTTTCACCATATCATCAAAATCAGCAGACTTTATTTTGGCCATGTCTTGGTTGTATTCAGCTTTGAGATCAGTCTTTAATCGCTCACCTGTGAAAGCACACATTCTAAATACCTTGGCTTTGTGTTCTTTCTTTTGTGCGTCTGTAGCATCCTCTTTGAGCTCGCCGATAGAAGCAACATCGTACCACATTTCCCAGGACTCTATGAATTCTGTAAAGGCTTGTAGCGTGTTTCCATCGTGTTGAGCAGGGTCAAAGTGTGGAGTTCCATTACTCTTGGCAAGTGGGTTCATCTTAAACGAAGGTATCCCGTCCTTGTCGCCAGTTAAAACAGAGTAGGATGTATCAATAAACTTCCGTGTTTCGCATCAGCTCTAATAATCCTACATACACGAAAGCGAGGCTAATTCAACAGAACGGAACAAAACATATAAACGAGGCTATAAAATGAACGAACAATAAATGAAGGTAGCTATACAATACCTTCGATATTTCAAGTAAACACAAATCATATCACATACAATAAGAAAGATAATTACGTTCCTACCAGTTTGGAATGCAGTCCTCATCAGCAACGATTACTCTTCGCCAGTGTGTCAATGATTTTCAGTAATAGCGTGACAATCACAATATCACGGCTAAATTCTCGAAACTGCTCTCCACTTCTTGTTCCTCACCTCAACTAGGCCTAAACTTTCAACCAAGTTCACTGGGCGAATGAAATCTCAACTTCAAACACCAACGACTTTTACGTGATCAGGAAGTTATTGTCTCAAACTGTTGTGGAGTTAAGTTCCTATTTTGGCGGACTCCACAGCTTGCCTCAGAGCATTCGCCATTGTTGTGAAAGCAAACGTGATCACAACCGTCTGAATCAATTTTTCTGCTCACAATCGTAGTCTTGTCATGTGACACACCCTATCCAATCAAATCTCACAAAATCCATATACCCGCTCGGGTATATAGGCTTCTTATTGGTCAATTCCTACAATGGATGTCACCATTTGACCAGAGCCAACTTTCTTTCCTTCCTTATTTTCTTTTTATTATTTTTTGGCTCTGGTACCCAGGTTAAAAATACGTACCAAAACAAAAGAATTACTGACGTAACTTAATTTACAATATCATACAAAAATAAGGTAATAAAAGAGAACGTAAAAATCAAATAAAAGTTATCCCCGACCATAGATGTACTTTGAAAGTTTTTAGGGAGGGGGCCAATTTAGTAGCTCTTTCTAGGCTATTCCACAGTTTTGCACTGCGATAAGAAAAAGCCCTCTGGCCAGCATTGGCCGTCTTTAGGAATGGTATCTTAAGATCTACATACATTCTTGCCATTTGCATTTTGCTACGATCTGTACGGCATTGACTCGAATTTTTTTCTCGTGGTGAAGCCCCCAGATCCCCGTTCTATGTATGCTCCAAGCTTGCACCTCTCATCAACATAGCTTGCGGCTGACGGAAGTCAAGATCTTCTTCACGAACAAGGAGAAAGAAGTTTGGTACTTGAGTAGGTAGTGCATGGTAAGAATCTTTCGGCGAAATACTGGAAAGTCACTGGGAGCAGGGCCGTAGCTACTCTGGGTACCAGACTCTCCCAAAAAAGAAATTCTCCAATTTTCCCGAAGTTTGAAACGAATGAAATCTGGTAGTTAATTGCTGTTTATTCCCCTGATTTCTCATTGTACTTTCAGGCAGTTCATTCCATCCGATGTGTCAGTGTAATTTTAGGCTTATTTTCGTTGCACTTCGTTCAATCGGAATTCAGACATCGATCTGTTTCACCGTGACTTGCGATTCTTTGCAGTGCTAAGTGGACAGTCTCTTCCCAAAACGTCGGTCCTATAACTCCTGATCATCCCGATAAGTAAGCTTAGGTGGTTTGCAAGTGGCGAAGAGAAGTGCTCGTCTTCGGTGTTATTCCAAGTAGGCCTGATCTAGCCGACCATGGAATCTGATTCAAGGGTTCCTGATCCCTGATTCCAGTCCGTGGAATGGGCTAAGCTGCCTCCAGGGATTTTGCACCAGGACGAGGTTTTGGTCGCACTGTACCAGACTCTCAATTTCTTTTTTTGGAGAGTCTGGTACCCAGGGTAGGCCGTAGCTACATTGGGGGTACTGGGGGTGCGGCACCCCCCTTGGCCATATCTCAGTCGGCAAATCAAGTAAAAAGTTACAATCAGTCGGCAAATTGAGAAAATTCCTGAAATCTGCACGTTAATTTAGCATAAACCAGTCGGCAAGTCATTTGAACTGCAATTTACAAATCCTACTTAGGCCACATAAAATGAATTAATAGATTCTCATCACCGCCCGCATGGCAAATGTATTCCGCGTCTAAAATTTTTTATATTTTATTTACAAAATATAAAAGTGCCGCCCGCCCGTCGTTTGCAAGATTTGTGATACGTTTTATATTTTATATGGCCTATTATTGCCTGAAAACTCAATCAAACGCCGTAAGAAACAAGCTTAGGTACTTTGATATTTTGCCCCTTAACAGATGATTTGACTAGCTTTCAGGGGCTTCCGTGCTTTCATACTTGTCAATATCCCGTTGATGATTTGCAGCATTGCAGTTAATATCTGCAGATGATTTGCAGATATCCTGCGCATCTGTTTAGGTTGTTTGTACGCGATAAGCAGTCAACAATGAAGTAGCAGAGTGCAGTTACAGGCATGTTACAAGCCCAGACAACAAAATCTACGAGAAAATTATACCTCCCTCGTAGATTGTGCAAGATCAACCAAAACGTTTTACATATATAATATAAAATATAAACCTCCCGCCTCGCGCAGCTTTTCGAAACTTAGTGATGAGAATCTATTAATTTACTTTATATGGCCTTACTTAGAGACATCTTGGCACGATTTAAGGCAACAAAAGCATAAAATTTTCGGCTCGCTTCGCTCGCATTTCGATACATGCGTCAGTGTATTATCATAGTACCGCCTAGCTTGCTAAGATGTGCAGGCACGCACCTTTATTAGATCCAATGAATCATATGATCCAATGAACCACAACTTAGCCATCTCTTTAACTTTATATGTGAATTCCTCTATTTAGCAAATAATATAGATTAAATTAATCACTTTCAAAAAAATTTTTGCTCGCTTCGCTCGCACTTCTGTCAAGATTTCTATGTGCACTTTGGTAACATGATGCCGCGCATGATGCCACTGGTCTTCTTTAAAGATTTCTACAATTCCCCAAGCATCCAGCGTTACAAAAATCTATCCATCCTACTTAAACCTTCCTTAACTTTCATCAACATTGTATCCTTTTTTACGATACCGTGAAATTGCAACAATGTAGTGAAATCATGAAGTATGGAAAACTATTTGTGTGCTTGTGCTCTTCTAAAAATTGTCAGCTTGCTTCGCTCGCATTCTCTTTGTATTCCACGTATTCAGTAAAATGCTCATGGAGGGGAAGAGTGGAGTTAAAAGCTACCCTTCCCTTGCATGAGCATCGTTGTTCTTTCTGGACTTTGATCAGAATTTTAAAACAAGCAAAATTTCAAATTCTTCTTCTTGTTTCCTTTGGGCACATTCTTGTTGTTCCTAAAGCCGCTCTTACACGGTCAGATTTTGTCGAATTCGATTTGTCGAATCAGTTTTTGCTTCAGATTTATCGACTCGAATGTGAGCTTTTACACGGTCAGATTTAATCGAAATGCATTCCTTGTAAATTTAACAAAAAATGGACGAAGAAGTTACTTCAGCAGCAATAATAATCGGTTTAGTGTTTAAAAAACGCAAAAATAAAAGAGAAATCGTACAAAAAGGACAAAGGAATGGATGTTACAACGCGCAGTACATGGGGCCCACGATGCTCTGTTAAAAGACTTGCGTTTCACGGAAGAACAGGACTATAACAATTACTTGAGGATGGCTGCCGAAGATTTTGAAGAAATCCTTGAAACTATCAAGCCAGACATCACAAAGCATGATGTCTTATTCTCGTAATAAGCAATAAAAGCTGCTGTTGCTTCCTTTTTCTTGAACTTAGACCAGGCGGACGCCATTTTGCTTGCGCGTGGTGTGAGAATCACAAAGAATTACATGATTTCCTAAGCATTGCAATGCGGAAGCATGACCGTCAGCGTCGGTGAAGAAAAAATTTTCATTCATTTGCCGTTCGATATATCGAAAGGAATAGAACACGTCCAATTCCTGAAAAATCGAATTCGACAGTCTGGCCATGGCATCAGTCATCCGATTTTTGCCTTTACACGGTCAGATTTTATCGAATTCGACAAATCGAATTCGATGAATCTGACCGTGTAAGAGCGGCTTAAGAGTTTAGGCATTGCAGATCCCTAGATATTAGCGACGAGTTCAATGAACTTGGCCTTTCTATCCTTAGGTTCTTAAATAGTTCTGGTCGGCTTGGGCTAAAAAATAGCGTCTACAGCATTCTAAAGGATGTGGCCTCCAAAAAATTTTCCGGGGGCAAGCCCCCGGACCCCCATTTGTGCCCCCTTCACTCCCAACTTACCCTCCTCTAAAGGCAGAAACCTGCCTACGGCACTAGTGGAGAGGAACTTGAGCCCCTTAACAAGGAGTATGTGTGTGTGACAAAGAAGCAACGCTCAAAAGCCATGCCCACCAGTCGGCAAACTGAGAGCTTGCACCCCCCCCCCTAGCTTCACACCTCTAGCGACGGCCCTGACTGGGAGACTTCTTTTAAGCCATAGCATAAGTTGGCTTTTTGAAAACTTTTCTAGACAAACTATCATAGAATTGTCCAAACATTTTTTGGGGGCTTGGAAATTGGATTGTGAGGACCGTTAGGGACCGTTCTAGGACCAAGTAGAGTGTGTTTGCGCAAAAATTTTCTTTCGGAGTGGATTCATTGAGAAAAGTTACAAAATTGTGAATGTTTCCCATTTGGTCTAGGAGGTCTTGGTAAAGATGGCATGTAGGATGTAGGTTTGGCATTCTAAGCCAAAGAATATCATGTTTGCAGCACAGGCTGAAATATGATTTAGAAGTGTTCTAAGCCAACAAGTAAAGAGTGTAACCACAAAAATTTCCTGGGGGCCATGCCCCCAGACCAATGTCTACTAAGCTTTGAAGTTTCTGCTTAACCCGATGCCCTCTTTTTCACAAGCCATGTATACTTCATATTTCTGAATCTGAGAGTATATGATAGCCGTGTGACAAATTTCGTTACAGAGTGGAGTGTGGTAAATTGGTCACATAAATATTTGGGGATCCAAAGGTTAGACGCTCTGTCGCCGGTTGGACATCATTTTCTAATTGTGTGTGGTACCCTACTAGTGTTGTTTAACAGACTCACTGATCTTTATTTCAGTCTATAAAAGGGGCGTTGGTTGCATTTATAGCCAAGGTAGAGGGCGTGGTCCAAGAAAAATTTTCTGCGGCTCTGCCCCAGACCCCGTCCTGTTTTGCCCCTCCAATAAAAAATCCTGGCGGCGCCACTGGGCCGTAGCTAAATTGGGGGTGCTGGGGGTGCGTCATCCCCCCCATGGCCATATCTCAGTCTGCAAGTCAAATAAAAGTTACACTCAGTCGGCAAATTGAGAAAATTTCTGAAATATGCACGTTTAATTTAGCATAAACCAGTCCGAAAGTCATTTGAACTGCAATTTACAAATCCTACTTACTTAGAGGCATCTTGGCACGATTTAAGGCAACAAATTTTCTGCTCGCTTCGCTCGCATTTCCATACATGCGTCATTTTGTTATCGTAGTACCGCCTAGCTTGCTATGATGTGCAGGCAATGTCACGTCTGTCACAGATCACAGTCTGCTGATTTTGGAATACATGTGCTACTGTAAGGCGAAATACATAGGTAAAGTGTCCTAAAAGTATGTTGACAGAATTAAGTTGCACATCCAAGCTGTGATCTAGAAGAAATCCTTTACGGCAACAAGGTACCATATTTGGGTTGCCGTGAAAAATCGGCAAATCTAGAAAAAGTGACTCTATCATCTGTGAAATTTGCTACGAAAGTAAATTTATGCAAACAATGATAGGGAACAATCTTTTCGTTTCCTTTAAAAGTATGCAAAGTCTGCCATTTTACAATATTGGGACGCTGTTGGCTGCGATTGCCCAAATCGAAAAATCTACCGGGTGAGTAAAACAAAGTCGATACAATTAGCGGGCCGTGGAATAAAGAGTATGTGACCGATAATCAAACCTAAAATGTTGACCTTTCAGTCAAAGGATAACTTAGATGTTAGTAAATCACTTACCTTTAAGACCCAAAACTTAGAAGTATCCTTGTGATAAAAAGAGCCATATGTGTGAACGAGCATTCCACGTTCCATTCTACTCCATGATTTGCTTGCTATTGAAAATATTTTTCTAGTTCTGAAGCTGATATTTTGGAACCTTTGAATATAAGAACATGGCAGATATTCTGCAACCATTCAAAACTGCTTTTTAGCGTTAGCTCGTAGCCAAGCAGTAGCTAAAATCAGAGACTGAATTCAGTCTGGCCTTTCACTTCTTTTATGTTGCAAGAAACATAATCTCTAATTGCATGAAGCACCTTTTCAGTTAGCATCAACTTAATGCCTCTCATTTGTGAAATGAGCATGAAGCATCTCAAAAAACTTCTGCATCAATGGAAAAGCTAAAAGAGCATCTTATTGGAACAACAAGTCATAAAATACACTCAGTTTTCAGTTTTACCCAATCGTAGTCTCTTCGCTTTCTTGACCCATTGACCCCCTACAATTTATACTTCCCCCCAAATGTTTGAGACTGGCAGCGCATGTCAAAATAGCTCACAACTGTATCAGGTATCATCACAAGTCATCCATTTAAAAGTATTTTTGCAGAGAACGTCAGAAACAGGCTAATGTCATGTATTTTGATTCGACCCCCTATATTTTGAAATGCCCCCCTAATCACCCAAGTAACATCCGGATTCGTACTCTACGCAAAAAGTTGAGTTAAAAAAAGTTGGTCTGGTAAATTGCCAGCTCAGGTGATAATGCTCCTCCTCCATCCTCTGGTCTAAAAGACGAATGCATTTGTTTTGACAGCTTAGATTTGTTGGACAGCCTCTAATTCAGCATTAGGTACCACGTGGTGCATGCGTAATCAAATGGGGCTGAATAAGGGCACCTGAAAGCAACCTTCGAAGTCGAAGGGAGTTATCCAGAAAGTTTTGTTTCTGTACAGAAATCTTAACTTGTCATTTTATCTCTCCAAGTATCTTAGTTGCCATTGACTCCCCAGAGAATCCCCATTGAATCCCCATTGAATCCCAGAGTTGCCATTGAATCCCCAGAGAGATTCTCATGCGACAGTTGAATGTTGCTTTGATCATCTACAACATCAAAATGAATTTGTAAAGTTATGGAGCTCAGCAGAAGTGGGGTGGCTATGGTTTTGGTGGGGTGGCAAAGTCAATTTTGGCGCTTCTCCTATGTGTTTCCATAACGCACGCAATTCTATAACTTCCATTTTATGTGATGTCTTCTGCAAACGCCAGTGAAAAGCAGTTTTTGCAATGGCGGACTTGCCCACCGGGACACCGGGAAATTTAACGGTGGGCCGTTGGCATGACAATAGGCATTTTTTATTTTGGGCCCTTTGGGCACAAATGCTTGCTGGTATCCCATGGACAGAAAATTCTGCTAACACTCTTCAAGATAAGTGCCAAAAGTTGGCCGTTGAGACTTTTCAAAAACGATGATAAAGTAGTTTTAAATCTTTCCGAGAAATACTAGAGCAAGAGGATTCGAGACGAGTTGAATTGATAATTTAGTATTCGCGTCCTCATAATTGACGATTTTTGACAGTTTGACCAGAGGAAATATGCTCTGTAATGGGTTTTCAGCTGCGCTCGCAGGGGGTCTCATGTCCCAGGTTTGTCCCTGGGCCTCGAACAGCTCTCGGCGGCTCTGTTTGCCGAAGCCAAAGATCCATCGAAGTAGTAAATTGTTTGCGTTTATTCATCGTTTGCCCTCGAACATTCGCATTGCAGAACCAAACAACGTAACGTTCTGCGCCGTGCACTTCTCTTATGGCTTTGCCTATTCTCCATCTCAATCTACTGTTAAATGTAGCTTACACAGCATATATCTATCTATCAATATTGTGCAAAAACCAAGTTATTGGCATTACGTACAATGTTTGTTAGCATGTTAGTAACTACGAAAGAAAAAAAAATCAATAGTTTTTAAGCAACAAAGTTAATGGAATAACATGGGTATGGAGGAGTAGCATGAACAAGCCAGGCTAGGGGGGGGGGATAGGGATAGTTGCCAATATCTGAGAGGGGCAATGGCAGAATATGTAGGACAAGGCTATTTGCACATCCAGGAATAGCTGGTGATTTTTCAACTTATTCTGATTCAGCATAGTATATATTCCTTTTTCATATCAATTATTTTCTAAATTTATCATTGTAATCAGGTTTTGCCACAGACCCATTAACGCAGCCATTCTTGGCTGATGGGGCCACCATGTACATATAAAGAATTCAAAATGGAATGAATGATTTTTAGTTTTTAAGTTCGCAAAGTGGGAAAATTTCCCCTTTGTGCAATTGCAGTCAAAAGCCAAGAAGTTAAAAGTTTCAAGTCCCAGTCGTTCCATCACTACACATAAGATGGTAAACTGAAATTAGAGATGTTTGTCTAATTTGGGGAAAGAGCATCCCTCTCTATCCCCCTCTACGTGCCTCCTCAAATCGTTGGTAATGTTTACTGTAGTGCAGTGTGCGTTTTTGTTTTGTTCGTTGTTGTGCTAGGGTCCTTCAAAGTTCAAAGTTTGTTTTTCTGCTGGGGTGATCCAAAGGTTGTGAGTTCTCGAGTTTACGTCCCATAAGGGGCTTTGGAGCAGCTCTACAGGCAAAACAGGAAATTAGTCATATTTACGTTGATTTTAATTATCTAATTATATCTTTACAACCGCAGTTGCATCTCTAAAACAAGGGGTAAATATTGGTTCGACCCTTAGTGAATGACCTAATATCACATTAGCAGTTCCGCAGGGCTCTATTTTGGGACCCCTGCTTTTCAACGTCCTTATGAATGGCCTAATTTTAATCATAGAAGTTGAAGAGTCTAGAATTTGCAACTTTGCAGACGATAATGTCAAGCCTCCGGACAATGAGTAGCTGTATCTTTAGAAATTGACGCAACACGCACTCTTGAATGGTTTGATTCTAATCGGCAAACCCAGAAAAAATCCAGGTAATATTTCTAGGTCTGAATATAAATATAATCTGAATATAATCTGGTCTTCCGCTAAACATCTTAGAATTGATAGACTCCAAATTGAAATTCACTGACCTCGTGAAATGACTTTGCAATGAGTCAAAAAGCTAAGCTACTATATAATGTCGACTTTTAACTACTGTCCCCTTATCTGGATATTCTGTGGGAAAACACCAGAGAAGGAAGTTAATATGATCCATAAACGTTCGTTAAGGATTCTACTCAACGATTACGATGCTCCCTTCGAGGAACTTCTTGAGAAAATCGAAAAAAGAGCAATCCAGGTAAAAGATCTCAAAACTTTTGACTTAAGGTTTACCAGTCTCTGAACTGCTAAAATCCTACAGGATGTCTCAAAAAAGCGTTCGACGTTTAATTAAATTTTAAAAGCTAATGATATGGTGAAGGGCTCGATGATGAAATATCCCAATTCCTGAGATCTTTAACTGAATTTAGACGCCAGAATCTTCCAAATCCGTTGAATATTCATGGAAGTACAATCTTTTGATGCTTAAGTTTGTGCGACAGCTGAAAACAGATGGCTCTAAATTGCACTTTTGGCTACCTTAGCATGCACTCTTGCTTCTGGTTATTTCTCATTTGTTTCAGAGCAAAACAATTGGGATCTGAAAAGATTTTCGATAACCTTGCTTTCAACTAATGGATGCTTTGAGGAAACGATTCAGCCTCTCGTCGATTATGTTTAAACTACTGTTTTTGGACACATGCAATCTTAAGCAAAGTTTGGCAATGATCATAAGAATTAAATCACTTTCTAAGTCCTATATGGTTCGCTCAGTTATTAATGATAGGACATTGGGATAACCTTCTTTTGCCTCGTGCGTGGAGATTTTTTGCACCAAAAGGAATCTGGGTGTCTCTGGTTTCAGCTCTCGCATACTTTTTATCTTTGAGAGCTCGCAACTCAGTGAATTTTCTACCGATTTGCAGGATTCTGGTCTCGAGATCAGACCCGAATGGTCTAAGAGCTTGGCACACTGAGGCCTTTCAAACCTATGTTATCATCAAAGTGTGATAACATAGGTTTGAAAGGCCTCAGTGTGCCAAGTTTTTTTCTTAGACCATTTTTCGTTTCTTGCATTTGCTATTTCTATACCATATTTTATAAGGTTTCATTCAAATGGAACGACCTGTTCACCAGTGGCGCCGCCAGGATTTTTTATTGGGGGGGCGGAAAATGGCGGGGTCTAGGGCGGAGCCCGAAAAAATTTTTCTTGGGCCACGCCCTCTACTTTGGCTATAAATGCGACAAACGCCCTTTTATAGGTTGGCATCAAGGTAAATGAATCTACTGAAGTAACACAATTATTGTGCCACAATTAGAAAATCATGTCCTACCGGTAGAACGACGACATTCCGATCCCCAGAAATTCTTGTGACCTCTAATACACCACTCAAACATAGAATAGTTGAAGAGCTCTAAAGTTCTGCCGGAGCCAGAAATCTGAAGCAATGGCACCACCATGATCTTTTATTTGAGGTTAAAAAATTCCCGGGAAAAAATGAAATTTCATAGAGGAGATTTTTCGGAAAATTTACACCCGCAGTGCCAAGCTGCTGACTTAAAAAGGAACTTTTACAGTATCATAAACAATTTGAAAAACTTCAATGATGTTCATCGATATTGGTAACGAACTTATTAGTACAAGTCCCATCTCCTGGGAGCATTGTCACTAAACCGTTTTACGAGGTCTTCAATGTCCAAAGACGTTGTAATGTCTGATTCAACAGACATCAGCATTAAGGAATTCAATCTGTCCTGTCCCATAGTAGATCTAAGTCTGTTCTTTATGATCTTTAGCTTTGAGAAAGATCGCTCGGCGGATGCAGATGTTAGGGGCAATGTTAATGCCAGTTTGCACAATTTTCCAATGGATGGAAAACATTCAGGCTCCCTAAGGAGGGCACGATGTAGATCATGCAAAGACGGTCTTCTTTTTTCTGCCTCTGCTTTTTCGATTATTTCTGAAACAAGTAGCGATGTACGAATCAGCTGCAGCTCTCTTTCCAGACGTTCATTGTCGATATCAGCTTCGTACCAGTCAGCTGCAACTTTGACATGCTTGGAAGCATGTTGCTGAGAAATTCTGGATGGATGTAGGTATCCAAATCCTCTCAAAACTGCTCTGTTCTCCTTGCCATACCTCGTTTCAATGGCATTGGTCATCAGGTCAAGTATCTAAAAGAGAGAAAAGCTTGGTGAGGTTCGAGTGGGACAAAAAGTTGGGCTTACTTAAATTGAAGAAGCTATCGTCAAAACTGAGCTTTTGATAAGAAAGAGTAAAAATTCTTCCTCTTACTTCTCTTCTCCAACTACTTACCTCCGTCCCATGATTTTTGCAGCCAAACGCAACAAAGAAATGAGATCCTTGTTGATGCTAAAATTTGCCTTTATTTTACTGTGTTAATTTATAGCAGATGTCAGCTTATGCTGGGCAGGGCTAAAATGGTAAGTCTGCAAAACTGAATTTGTTTGAATGCAATGGTAAATTGTTATTGAATCTCAGGCATGTAAAAAAAATGAAAGAAACTTAATTCATACTTACCGAGTAGAAGAAGCTGACTCTCAGTTGATCTTTGTGAGATAATTGGACTGCCGTCTCGGGTCGGTCATCTATCCTCTTTGGTAACTTCCTTCTTCTGTTCTCACCAGGCATTCTAATCTTCAACTGGTCGCACGTCTCAGTTGACTTGTCCCAGAAGCGCTCAAAACGGAGGCAAACGTAGAATTCTTAAAGACACAAATAGATGGGTGGAAGTACTACCAAGATCGACCGAGACAGTCGTGTTCCTTCATGCTTTGTCCTTCTTGTGTTGGGATTATCGATTATCGATTATCTTATCTATCATATGTGTCAGTATCAAAATAGAGGGGCATTTCACTCTCAAAAATTCTCATGCACCTTTGGCAAAAATCCATCCGTTTTCAAGTGAAATCCATCAAATGTCCATAAATATCCTTTTGTTCTGAAAAAATCTCCTACGCTTTTTCGAATGAGCAAGATGCTCCTCGGATATAAAAAGCTTGATTATTGGTGCGATGGTTTCTTATTTCTTACCTGACGGTTAAAGGTTCTACAGTAAAAGCAGAATGCCTTGTCTGTTTTCTTTGAATATTCCAACCACTTGAATTTTTGGTACCAGTTTAACAGAAATTTTCTCCCATTCTTGTCCTTCGGAAACTCACAATCTTTTGGCTGACAGGGTCCTTTTGCTATGACATGTTCTCTTGCGTCCCGACTGACTGGCAACGGCGTCTGAGGATCGTAATCGTATCCACGAAGATCTTCTGGTGGTGGGTCAATGTCCATAGCAATGTCAATAGTCAAATGATTTTTTGCCTTCTTCTCTCGATAAATATTCTGCATACGTCGGTCCACAACGATAAATGACTTACTTCCAAGATTCGACACAGACGCATGGATAGATGGCAAGTGCTTGACACTTCCGTTGCTGAGACCAGGTGTTTTGACATGTTTTGATGGAAATATTTTGTATAGAAAACATGCATCAATATGAAAGTATGTCATTAAAACATCCCATGTTGTTTCATATTGTCAGAGGGGCTGACTGTCCTTGTCTTGAGGGATCGGACAAATGATGACTTGGAAAACGCTTTGACTCTCTCTCATGTTTGCAATTGAAAGCGGTGTTCTTTGATTCAGGAATTCTGAATAGCGATCCGGTGATATAAAAAAGACCGTGCGACAGCCAATTGTCACATGAAATATTTAATGTTTGTGATTTTTTCACATCTGAAAATATGAGCTTACCCCCCCCCCCCAATTTTTCTCATCGAATTCGGAAGAATTGCGAGGGCCATCTTTTTCAACATTGGGGGGGCAACCGCCCCCCCTTGCCCCCCCTTGCCGGCGCTTCTGCTGTTCACCTAAACTCGTGATCTTTATTCTATGAGCGAAGATAGTACAGGCACAAGTGAACTATACTTTCGTACCGTCAACCGTAAAAACAAAGGAGAACGAGTACAAAGCTTCTGTTTCGGGTCTTACGTTAGGCCGCACTACGTTTCGTTGAATTTCCTCGCTAAAATGCTCTTCGACTGATCTTTAGTAACACTGAGCCTCGGAATAGTTATTATTATTATTATTATTATTATTATTATTATTATTATTATTATTATTATTATTATTATTATTATTATTATTATTATTATTATTATTATTATTATTATTATTATTATTATTATTATTATTATTATTATTATTATTATTATTATTATTATTATTATTGATTTATTTAAAGTAGGCAACATACAAAATAGCTATAAAAACAAGAGCTAACTCAGGCCTACTATCTAAAAAAGTAAAAGTTGTAAAAAAAAAGGCAAATAAAGAATAGTTATCTATAAATACATTTTTACAATGTTTTCTATATTTACAATGTTCTTTTCAACGGTATTTACAAAGTAGTAAAATAGATCAGTTCAGGAACCCAACCTGAGCCACGAAAGGTCTACAAAGTCTACAATTGCATTCTACTCCTCTCCAGACTTTTATTCTCCGTTTAAAGCTGGAGAGGGTTTCTGACTGCTTTATGTCATTGGGAAGTGCCTGCCATAATCTACACCCGCGAAAAGATATCGTCTCCAAGCCATTGCACGTAGTGCGCACTTGAGGCAATAGTAGATCATGGCAGCCTCTTAACCCATAAGAACTGCGTTTTTCAACGAAGATCTCCTTCATGAAACTAGGATTAAGCTCCCATTTTGTTTTATAGACCTCAGTCATCAGCAACTGTAAATTTCTTATGTGGATTCGGACTGCATTGTCTCTGAGTAACATTGTATCATAATCTGATGTCATATCTTTGTAGGCTATCCGTAATGCCCGCTCGTGAATACGGTTAATTTTATTGTTCAGTGTTCTATCACAGAACATCCAAACAAGGGGACAGTAGTTGAATTGGGACAAGATAAATGTCTTCATTATTCGTTTTAGTTGATCGGTATCAAGAAAGTAAGAAATTCTTGAGAGTGCATGTAGCTTTTGACCAGCCTTTTTGCACATGGACTTTATTTGCTGTTTAAAGCATAATTTTTTGTCAAGAATCACTCCAAGCAACTTTTCTTCTGTACTTTCTTTTATTGTTATCCTTCCGATATTTACTGACACATCATTACTTTTGTCTCCAAATACCATTAGGTGGCATTTGTCCTCATTCAACTTCATACAATTGTTTGGAAACCATTCTGCAATTTTGAGGGCATCGCTCTCTAATGTTGCGATAACACCTTCAATATTGCTATCGCAAGCGTAGATCGTTGTGTCATCTGCATAGTTACATATTTGAGCATCTTTCACAAACATGAAGAGATCATTGAGGTATACATTAAACAAAAGGGGCCCCAAGACTGAACCTTGTGGTACACCGATCATTGTTTCTCTCCAAGTACTGAAAGACCCATTTATCTTTACCCTCTGCTTTCTCTCACTGAGATAGCTATGAACCAACCGCAATGCATTTGGACTGAAGCCATAAGCACTTAATTTTGCAATCAAAAGCTCGTGATTTAAACAATCAAAAGCCTTTGAAAGATCCATGAGTAGTGCTCCAGCAAAACCCCCTTTATCTAAGGTTTTTTTACAGGTTTCTATGAGTCGCAACAGTGCATGTTGGGTTCCATAGCCCTCTCTAAATCCACACAGAAGGGGAGAAAGAAAGCTAAGGGCATGCGATTTTATTTGATTCTCTAAGACCCTTTCGTAAATTTTGGACACAGACGATAAAACCGTTATAGGTCTATAGTTCTTTTTGATAAAAGCATCAAGACTTTTGAAAAGAGATGAGATCTCACCAGCTTTCAATTCCTTTGGAAAATAGCACTCTGCCAAATTAGAATTGAAGATTTTCTGGAGGAGGATGGCAAAAATGTCTGCATTGTGTTTAAGAATCTTAGCCGGAATGCTGTTTAAGGGAGATGATTTGTTCGTATTCAGTTTTTGTATCTGTAAATGTATCTCATTGACAGTCACTGGCTTAAATTCAAATTGGTTCAGTTCGCAGCATTCTTTGATCTTTCTAATGCTGGGATGATTTTTATATTTCTTAACAGCTTTCTCTTCTGGGTCATTGATCCCGGTTGTTTGTCATAGGAGTGACTGGTCTTCGGAGATTCCTAGACTCTCTGTTATATTTGCAAAATAATGATTAAAGATCTCCGCAATTTTTGCATCGTCAGTTATCATTTTTCCATCTTCAATCAGAGTTACAGAAGAACTTGTTTGTATCTCATTTGAAAATACCGGTTTGACAGTCTTCCAAAATTTACGATTATCTGTAAGGTCTCCAAGGTTGAGTTTCCTATAATAATCAGATTTCGTCCTGCGCAGGAGTTTCATGCAAAAATTTCTTTGCTTTTTGAAGGCTTTAAGATTCTCTTCAGTTCTCCTCTTAATGTATCTATTGCGAAGCTTTTTGCGATGCATCATCGCTTTCCTCAGGGCCTTAGTCATAAAGGGGCTGTCGTTTGCACGCAAATATTTTGTCTTAAGAGGAGCATGTCTATTAAGCGTATCAGTAACCACAGTGTCGAAAGCACCGTAGTCCTCATTATCCTGCAGTTCCGACGAAATTTGACCACAAAGGTCCCTCCTAAATTCCTCGGCACAAAATTTGGCGTAATTTCTATATCTAATGATCTTAGGTCCTTTTTTCTTATATCCACCTTTAAGTGCTGTAACTATCATGGCATGAAAGTCTGACAGTCCCGTATGCACCGTTACTGTGTTCTGAAAACTTCTTTTTCTGTTCGTCAGAATCAAGTCAATACATCTGGGACTATCAGACCTAAAGCAGGTTGGGCTCCTGACCAGATTTTTTAGACCATAGTTATCCATGAAGTCGCTGATAATGGTATCATTGGGCTCACAATTGAAATCACCTATCAGACAGAAGCTTTCATATTTGCTACTGTAAAAATCCAGGCCCTTTCCTATCTCATCAAAGAAATATTCTTCAGATTGAGAGGGAGGACGGTAAATGCTGACAAGTAACCATTTTTGCTTCTTAAGACTTATTTCAATCATCCCACATTCGATGTCCTTTGGTGGCTGGTAAACCGATAACTCTTTGAAGGGAACACCCTCTCTGACATAAATCAGTAAGCCGCCTCCATGTTGATTTCGATCTAACCGAAAGGGCTTTGAAAAACCATCCAGTAAGAACTGACTGGTTGTGAAGGTGCCATCGATTTTTGTCTCTGCAATAGCTAGTATGTCGACATTATCAGCTATGACTGGTTTTAGAGATTCAAATTTGTTCCTTATGGAGTTAATATTCAGGTAAGCTATAATCAGACCTCTGTGATTCTTTGCCCTGATTGAACTGAGTGAGGTAGCCTCGTTTTCAACTAAATTATTATCAGTGGCTTCATGGGGTCCAAGGTTAATTGCATTAATACTGTTCTCATTGGGAGAGGACGAGAGAGGGTCAACCCCAATCTCGACCCCATCCTTTCTTTGTATAGTGGAGTCAATGTTGACACTTTTAGGTCATCTTCGAGAAGCACTTACCAGATTCCGTTCTAACATTTCATCACCGTAGCTGTTCAGATGCAGTTGGCTGCGGTTTAGATGTTTGTCCGCTTTGATATTTTCGTGATCAATGAAGGATATATGTTCTTCATTACACATATCTTGCAGGATGAGATTTGTTTTTCTTCGCTTGTCTTCGTGAGAGTCTCCGCGAGCTATCAAACCAGAGATGATGACATCAATTCCATGTGTTTCGATCGATTTGGCAAGAGTGATTATTTCAGTTGATATATCGACGTCGGATTTCGAAGATCTTAGGTCATTTGTCCCACAATGAAGAATTAAACGAGTAGGCTCCTTGTCAATCGCTGGTTTGCAGTAACTACCCATATCACGGACTGTAGCACCCGGGAAACTATTTACAAAGATCATCTCATTTCTTGCAAGATTTTGTTTCATCTTCCAGGTTTTTACATTCTTGACCATGGAGTCTCCACATACTATTGTTGTTGTTTTTGTATTTCTGTGAGTTGAGGGTGACGCTACTTGATGGTTTGTTTTGGGAATTATTGTGCTGTTGTTATTGCTTTCATGAACAGGTGTTTTGTTCTGCTTGGCCGTATTCGTTGTTTCAATTGCAGGGTTGCATTCTTTTTCATTACCGTTGGCAGTTGATCTGTTGCCTTGTTTACCCTCCTGGTTCTTCGCTACAGCGCTATCTGTCGTTAGAACGTCCTCAGAGGAATTGCAACATTGTACTGCATCATTGGGTTGATCATCTCTTTTGTTTTGACGGATCTTGTTTCTCTTCTTTCGACTTTTTCGAGTCTTAGTTGTTTCTTTGTTGTTTAAGGTGTCTTCATATACAATAGGCAGTTCGTTTTCCTTTTTGTTTTCGTTGTTATTATTCAATTGATCCTTTTGTTCATTCTCCTTTGTTCCATTTTGAAAAACTTTGGTTGTCGTCTGATTACTCCCGCCAACCAAGCCAAGTTTCCTTCGGAAATCCAGATTTTCCACCTGAAGTTGGTGATTTACTTCCCTCTCTTTCGTTATCAATGCATGTAGCTCTGCTACGCTTCTTGAAAGTTGTGCGAAGGCTTGATAAATGCCAAAGTCGGGAGTAATTAGAAAATCTGCAGAACCAGAGGGAACTTGGGCGAAGTGGGATGTCGTTGTTTGGTGATCTGGCGTGGAGGATACTGACGGACTTGGTTCAATGAAGGAAGGAGTTGGCTTCATTGTACAGGAACTTGTGTCAGCTTGCTGTCCTTTCTTATTGGATGCAGGATCACTTGTCACATAATAGGATCCCTTTTTAATACCTAAAACACCTTTTGAAACCATCTGTCCAAGTAGTGTTGTCGTAACGGCCTTGCTTAGGCCCTGCTTTGAAGCTTCGTGAACGATGCACTTCTTGTCAGATTTTTTCTTTTTGACGTGACGTATGTCGTTTATCATGGTTGCAATGATGGTTTCAGAGTCTGATTTGGTTGTACCATCCATATTTGAGACAATTAGACGCAAAAAAATGATCACCAATATGCCAAGAAACAGTATCACCACAGTGACACAGTGACACAGTTTCTGGTTTAAAGAGCTCGAACAATGAAAATAGTGGATAATTGCTAAGACAATTTTTTATCCATATAGAATTCTTTCAATAAATGTTTACATACTCTACATATTAATACTATACAACTGCACAACGCTACAGGGGCGATAACATGAGGAAAATTGCATGGCTACCATGTTCTTACAGGTAACAAAAAAAAACAATGAACACTACTAGGAAAATACACAAAAAGAAAGTAAAGAATACTTGTAATCTAACCACTATACGCTAACTACAACCTAAATCAATTACAATGAACGTAGCTACCCCCCGAATTACGTCGCATTGATCGATGGATTAAATGCAGAAAGCCAGGGTTTTCGTTGGAAGATAATACCACTGTCTTTTCCGCAATCGTTCATTTGCATAAGTAAAATAATGCAATGTAGCTACTCTAAGTGAAAGAAGAAACAGATGACGAAAAAGGGGACGAAAAATGTAAGTAAAGGGACCTGATGGTTACTTGGCTTATAACAAAGATTAGAATGACCTCAATCAAACCGACATGTGTTGTGGATGAAAGCTAAAGTCAGCTCGAGAATCTTTCTGTTAAGATCAATAGGTAGGTCTTTATTGCCATACAATAAGTATTGGCTCAGGACCTTATCTGAATGGTTGTTCAGTCCGAATGGTCGTAATATTGCCAAAACTCCAGCTAGAAGATTTCATCGTTGCAAATCAAACGAAGGCAGAGCAACAAGAAGTGCTCAGTATCCCCAACGCATCATTCGAAGGGCACATTCGATCTAAGGTATCCTTGAAATTGTGTTGGAACATGAGTTTGACCAGGGAGCAAGTTCAGTTTACTGAGACCAGGGAGCTAAACACGGTAGAGGAATCGCGCATTGAGTTGCATTCTGCGATGTGATATGCGCCTCCTTCGCAGCGGATCGCGCACTTTGCAGTGAAACCAAGATGGAAACTGAAGTTTGGACGGATAAGTGCATCCCGGTTTTTGATTGGATTTCTACAACAGTGGTAAGCATTTTAGGCTAGTTTAGACATTCATGTGACTTTTAAATGTTTTATCTTTGGATAGCGAGACTCGTTTATCCGTTAGAAATCATGAATTAACTGCAGCGGCTAAGTTTCTTCAGCGGTAGCTTAGGCCACTTCAACCTCTTTGTCACGCTCCAAGCACGCACTCGTAAAAATTTCACGCTGCCCAACCCCGCCCAACTTTGAGCAATCGAAGATGCTTTTGGATCACTATTGGCAATAAATCAAGCGAAGAATTTTTCTGAGATAGTATGAGACTCGGGAGATATTTTAGTTTTCTTTCGGGGTACTTGCACCGGTTCTGCTTAGGCCCATTCTCGCGCTTCAACGACTGTCAGAGACGGCAACCGATTCGAAACTTTCGCCATTTCGAGTTATTCCGATCAATCGAATGGGAGTCGAACGGTTTATGAAATAGTGAGGAAAGTTGAAATCCTGTGAAACCTTAAATGAATATATTTCAAATCCATCTGTGTCTTCTTCTTGGTCGTTCTCCACAGCAAAGATTTCGTTGCTAGGCAAACCTAATTATAATTGCTCCGTTGCTACGTAAATGGAAACGAGGTCGCATATCACATCGCAGACAGCGCCAGCAGGCGTTTCCTTAGCCTGACTGAGACCCACGGCCGACAACCCATCATTCGACTTCCGTAGCCTCGTTCTGATGATAATAGTATTTCTATAGGAGCATAATTTTTCTCGAACTTTGGCCTGATTTTTGCAAAAGAAATATATGACCTATATCAACCAACCTGAGCAAAACTTGTAGCAAATTTATCAGAGATTTTTTTCACCCCAAATTTGTTTTCATTCCAAAAGTTTTAATGACCGGGTATCAATTGTTTTTGAAGACAGGTCATAAATTCTTCTGGTAAACCCCATATATTGTATTGGTTCACCCTTATTTGGCAAAACTTTCCAACATCAAATAGGTCGACGAGCCGCTTCGGGAAGAAAAATTTCTTGTCATGGGACTGAATTTTACAAAATATGACACTACTACTTACACAATCTAGGAGTTTGATATTGTATATTCAGCTGTAAGATGATGGATGATATATACATGAATGGTAGACTAAGAGAACTCTTCTGAGCCGTGAGAGAGCATAAAATGTTGGAGCGGAGACTGACTGGCCTAACCAAAATGAAGGGAACAAGACATGAACCTGGCCAGCGCCTATTTGATAGGCTCACAAACTCCAATAATAAGCAAGTTATATTTTACATCACGAAAAAGGCAGATAATTTTTACGTGGCTTAGGACGTTTCTTTATTCTATAACTTGTCATTTCTGCAAGAAAATACACTCCTAATGAATCAGATCAATTTCTGTAAAATTTGACGAAGCGATAAGCAAATGAATGGCGTGCAAGTTGAAAGAAACCCTAGAAACAAGATAAAGCCAAAATTTCTTGGGAGAAGTGATTTTTGCATGGAAATATGGATATAATGAGATAAAATCGAAAAAAATTGGATACCAAGGCGGCAGAAAGCCGCAAAAACGTTGAAAAATGGAGATGGAGACAGACTGGCCTAACCAAAATAATGGGTACAAAATTCATAGTTAGTCCACGCCTTTTTTATAGGTTTCATAACAACAACAAAAAATATATAAAACTTTAGCTCAAAAGAAAGAGAAATGAATCTTGCATGGCATAGGGAGGGTTTCTTTCTCATAGGACGTAGCATTTGGAAGAAAATTGGCCTTGAATGAAAAAGTGAAATTTTGGTAAAATTCGACGAGCGGAATTGCAGCAATTCAACATGCAGGTGGAATGCAACTTTAAGTTCAGAAAAAGCTACAGAATCACAATTTAATTGGTTTTTGGAAGAAAATATGAATTTTGTTCCCTGAAAATGCCAACTTATCGATCAAATAGAGAACTTATGACTGAGAAAGAGACAAAAAGTCGAGGTGGAGACTGGTTGGATTAACAAAAATAATGGGTACAAAATTCATAGTTAGTCCACGCCTTTTTTATAGGTTTCATAACAACAACAAAAGATATACCAAACTTTAGCTCAAAAGAAAGAGAAATGAATTTTGCATGGTATAGGAAGGGTTTCTTTCTCATAGGACGTAGCATTTGGAAGAAAATTGGCCTGGAATGAAAAAGTGAAATTTTGGTAAAATTCGACGAAGGGAATTGCAGCAATTCAACATGCAGGTGGAATACAACTCTAAGTTCAGAAAAAGATACAGAATCACAATTTAATTGGTTTTTGGAAGAAAGTATGAATGTCGTTCCAGAAAATGCCAACTTATCGATCAAATAGAGGACTTATGATTGAGAAAGAGCCAAAAAGTCTAGGTGGAGACTTGTTGGCCTAACAAAAATAATGGAATTGCAAAGCGAAGTTGATCCGCGCCTAATTCAAAGGATCTGAAACGGAAGCCAAAAAGATGCAAAGTGCCATATCAAATGAAAGAAAAATGAATTTTGCATGGTATAGGATAGTTCGCTTTTCAAATAAACTCGTCACTTCTCGAGAAAACAACCCTGAATAAAAATCATGAATTTTCGTCTTACGAAACGAAAGAAAAATCTAAAGGGAGTCTTACGATTAAACGCTTCCTGAAAATGGGTAATTTCATTTCCAAATAATCCCAAACAAAAGAAAACTAAGTTTGTGAAGACTGTTCTTCCAAATAAAATCAAACATCTTTGGAATATCACAGCAGATGGATAAGAAATTCAAGGATTAATGTTGAGTTGCAATTCCGGGCCTACGAGATTTTTCGTGAAATCGACGAGGATCTGCTTACCTGCTAGCATCCATAGCGTTAGTTTCTCTGCTTCCAAATCATCAAAATCTTCAATTTATGCACAGTTTTTATTACTAAACACGTTCAATATCAGATCTTACAAAAATGAAATGTTTTTTGATGTGTACGCGTGATGAAATCAGGAAAAGGGCGCGCAAAAATCACATGACCTCCACCTGCCTCCACAGCTTCGAGGATTCAATGTGACGTCACACGTCAGAAGGGGTTGTCGGGCGTGAGACCAGGGAGCTAAACACGGGAGAGGAATCGCGCATTGAGTTGCATTCTGCGATGTGATATGCGCCTCCTTCGCAGTGGATCGCGCACTTCGCAGTGAAACCAAGATGGAAACTGAAGTTTGGACGGATAAGTGCATCGCGTTTTTGGATTGAAGAACCAAGATTGCGACGATAATCATATTGAGTTTCATTTTCAGTCATTCGAAATCATAATCAATAAGGTCCAAAGAAACAGAGACAGAGACAAATTCAGGTTGACATTATTCGACAAGTCCAGTGATAAAACAAATTATTAATTGACTAAGCCATGTTCGATTTGACGTTTCGAAGCAGAACGCCGTGCTTCATCTTCAGAATACAGATTTACGAAAGCACGAGGCTATATTTATATGCATAATGAGACAAACAACTAACTAAAGTGCGTGATTACAGTTCTTACGTGAAAAGTGAAAAGTAAAGAGAAGGGCAAGCCCAAAGGACAATACCTAAAATAAGGCATTGCAGCCAGGACACTGAAACTTGTAAACAACTGAGGAGCGTATGAGAGTTGGAAAGTGGTCTTTAAATGGAAAAAATGATTGAATGCGTTTTGGAGATCGAAAAATAACCTGAAGTTTAATACCCGGATAGCATTGCTTAATTATTCTACATAGTCTAGTTTTAATCTGCAAGCTATACCTGCCTAAATATGGTATACAAAGTAATAGGGCCGTTTTGGCTTCTTGAGGGGCAGGGGGCCTATTAGTCTGCGTGCAGACTTTACTATTGTTGAGGAATTTAAGGACGAAAGGAAAAGGTAAAGTCTGCGCATTCACTCCAACTTTTCCGTTCCAGAGATAAATTATATCCCCCGTCTTCATTGTATAAGGACCAATCACGTTCGGTTTTTGATTTCTAAAAAATATTGTTCTCACTAACCTTGCATCTGATTGGTTAGAACTATGACGTTAGCACGCAAATCCAAATAGTCCATTGTCCTAGTTCTAACCAATCAGATGCAAGGTTAGCGAGAACAATACTTTTGCGAAATCAAAGACCGAACGTGATTGGTCCTTATACAATAAGGACGGGGGATAGGATTTATCTCTGGAACGGAAAAGTTGGAGTGAATGCGCAGACTTTACCTTTTCCTTTTCGCCCTCAAACTGCTCCACTATAGTAAAGTCTGCACGCAGGCTAGGGGCCTAGGTGCAAACCTTTTATCCAAGAAGGATTTAATAATACGATCTGTCGTCAGTGCCCTAGGAAAACAGTTTTTAAATAAAATCTCCTTTATTCTGACAATTTCGTCGTGAAAGTTTTGATACGTTGAGCAAATATGAAATGCTCGATAAACTAGGACACTAATCAAGTTGGCCTTGTATTTATCAGGAGAAAGGCTGGCAAAATCAGTGTAGAGGCCAGTGAATGTTTTTTTCCTGTACAAGCTAGTTGAAAAATTAGTCCCTTCATGGGTAACAAGGACATCCAAAAAGGCTAATGGGCTTTCCGACTCAATTTCAGTAGTGAAATTGATGTTAGGGTGCTGACAGTTAATATATTAATATGGCTCCTATCCCTAAATAAACAATAAGTATCATCAACATATCTACGATACAAAACAGGTTTAAACTCAGAGGGCAATTAGCTAAATAGCGTTGTTCGAGATGGCTCATAAATATGTTAGCAAGAGACGGTCCCAAAGGGGATCCCATTGCAACACCATCAATTTGATCGAAAAGTTGCCCATTAAAAACAAAATGATTTTCTTTGACAGCAAAGCTCAACAATTTACGAAACTGAGTGCGGTCCAACGAACAGTCCCTATATACGCCCTTTCAACAAAACGGTGCATGCTGGGTAATCAGGATCGATATCTCGCACGCTTTGTATTGTTTCTATTGTGTTCACCTATTCTCTCGCCCTTGGAAGTTGTTTCTCGAAAGGTTTTCGACGAGTTTACTCAACTAAACAAGGTAAGAAACTTCTGCCGTATACTTTCCACACATTTAGGTACTTGTTCTTGACTTTTTGGTGATGTTTCACTATCAAATATGATAAAGGACCTCATTGATTGCAGGCGTAGCGGACCTTAGGCCTATACTCCCTGTATTTGCCAGCGGCAACCAGCATATCTTCGCTACAGCACTTCTTTCACACATTACTTTTTACACTGACGAGATCCTTTAAAGCTTTTCTGTAGCCCATTAGCTAAGACATTGATTCAAGTAAGAAAAAGCGAAAATACTTCTCCCTTTTAATTCAGGCGTGAATGAAAATCAAAGGTTTGTAAAGTCAAATGGCAGTTGTTTGTTTACACGAGCAAGGGAACAGTTTGTTTACATTCACGTCAGCCCGCAAAAATTTATCACAACGCAAAGGTTGAAAGGAAGAGGCATTTTCTTTCCTTTTGCTTGAATTAATGTCTTAGTTGGTTAGGTAAAGTAAGAGCTCTTCAAGAGTCTTGTCAATTTATAAGGAAATGTATGAAAGTAATAATGCCGCGACGATATGCTATTTACCACTTGAAAGTGCAGGGGCCTAGGCCTTTGACAATCTGCGCCTGTTATCAACGATGCCCTGTAGCATGTTTCAGAGTGAAACACCACCAAAAAGTCAAGAAAAAGCAGCTAAGAGTGTGGAATGTATACGAGAGAAGTTTCTTACTTCGTTTAATTGAGTAAAATCGTCATAAACCGCTCGAGAAACAACTTCCAAGGGCGAGAGAATAGACGAACACAATAGAAACAATACAACGCGTGCGAGAGGTCGATCCTGATTACCCAGCATGCACCGTTTTGTTGAAAGGGCGTATTGTAATTAATCAGTTTCGTTAAATATCAAGTCGGTACATAAATCTATGGTTTCTTCTAAAGGGATGTTCGTAAATAAACTAGAAACATCAAAACTGGCCATAACCAATTCCTCATCCGAGCTAAATGCGGTAATTTCTGACACAAACGAAAACGAATCCTTGACAACGTATTCATTAACTGTGTAAGGTTGTAAAATGGGAACAAAAAATTTTGCAAGTTTGTAGTTGTAAGTCCCTATAGCGGACAATATAGGCCTTGCTTGGCAGTTAGTCTTATGAACTTTGAGAAGCCCATAGAGAACCCCTGGGGTACTGCCAGAGGGATAAATTTCTTTATAAATATCATCTGGAATCGATTTCTGCTTCAATAATTTTTCCCTAAGAAACCGAATAAGTTTGTTTTCACGTTTCAGGCAAAGATCTAGCATTTCAATATCAAGTTTCTTAAATTTGGAGGCATCTGAGAGGAGGGATTCAACCTTATTAATATAATCTATACGATTGAGAATAACCACCCCATTTCCTTCATCTGGTCTCAAGATTACGATGTTCTTATTTTTAGATAATTTCTTAAGAGCAGATAATTCCGCTTTACTAATATTGAGAGGAAACTGTGCAGCATCGTACCCATAATACGCAGCCAGGGCAATACTTAAGCCTGGTCTTAACATAGTCAAAATTGACATCATCCTTGGCAATGGGACGGTATTTTAAACTCATTGCCAATTTTTCAAAGGGCGTCAGAAACTCACAATACATAGTCCAGTTTATCAGGACGTATGCTAAACTTCAGACCCCTCGACAGCACTTTCTTCTCAACATCAGTAATTTGTTTTTGCATTGGATTTCTACACAACAGTGGTAAGCATTTTAGGCTAGTTTAGACATTCATGTGACTTTTAAATGTTCTATCTTTGGATAGCGAGACTCGTTTAGCCGTTAGAAATCATGAATTAGCTGCAGCGGCTAAGTTTCTTCAGCGGTAGCTTAAGCCACTTCAACCACTTCAACCTCTTTGTCACGCTCCAAGCACGCACTCGTAAAAATTTCACTCTGCCCAACCCCGCCCAACTTTGAGCAATCGAAGATGCTTTTGGATGACTATTGGCATTAAATCAAGCGAAAAATTTTTCTGAGATAGTATGAGACTCGCGAGATATTTTAGTTTTCTTTCGGGGTACTTGCACCGGTTCTGCTTTAGGCCCATTCTCGCGCTTTAACGACTTTCAGAGACGGCAACCAATTCGAAACTTTCGCAATTTCGAGTTATTCCGATCAATCGAATGGGAGTCGAACGGTGTATGAAATAGTGAAGAAAGTTTGAAACCTTAAATGAATATATTTCAAATCCATCTGTGTCTTCTTCTTGGTCGTTCTCCACAGCAAAGATTTCGTTACTAGGCAAACCTAATTATAATTGCTCCGTTGCTACCTCAATGGAAACGAGATCGCATATCACATCGCAGACAGCGCCAGCAGGCGTTTCCTTAGCCTGACTGAGACCAACCCTAAAACGGGCCGGACTTTTGCGAGTAGCTTTTTCTTAAAAACAGCAACTGAGGGCGCAAGTCTAATCTCGGGATCCAGTTTGTTTCATTCAGTTAAGAAATTTGGATAAAGATTAGATTGAAATTTTTCTGTCCTTGTTACTATTTGCCCGACCACATCCTGGTTGCGAAAAGAATACTGCGACTGCCGAAGTGGTGGGATTGGATCCTTAGTATACCCAGGAGTCAGATTATTTATGAATTTGTAAAACAGAGTAAGTCGTCTACTCCACCTTTGTAGACTTAGCGATTCCCAACCAAGCTCAGCGCATACCTTCTCTCGTGATGTTCCCATCCATGCGCGGGATACAGCAAGAGCAGCAGAATATTGAACGGATTTCTAACTCTTCCATTTGGTTCTACAAAATGACGCTATGACTGAATTCGCATACTTTCAAAGTACTGTGGTAAATGACATCCCATAATCTAAATGTGGCCGGCCATATACAGCTTGTATAATTCGTTTATGGTATACCTGGGTAGATATTTGGAGAGATACTTCAGCATGCCAATCCCCTTCCTTGTTTTAGAGATAACTTCTTTGATATGAGTGGAGAACGAGAATTTTGAGTCAAGGAACATTCCCAGGTGCTTATGTTAATCTATTACCTTCACAGGTGTGTTATTAAAGACGATTACTGGATGATCGACTACCTTGTTTTTCCTTGAAAATATTACTTCAAGAGCTTGCTTTCGCCCATCAGGATTGAATGACATCCTCCAATCATGAGCCCACATTTTTATCAACTCCACGTTGTGATTCATATCAGTGGCAGCTGTATTTGGATCTTGCACGATCGTAGAAAGCGATGTGTCATCAGCAAAGAGCTTAACATTACACTTCAAGTCTACAGCTAAATCATTTATGTAAACAAGAAATAACAAGGGACCTAAAATGGAACTCTGGGGGCACTCCAGCTGAAATATCTCCCCAATCAGAACACTGAACATTTAGCAGTTCGCTGTTTTCGATTTTCAGAAAGCTTTAAACAAGGGAAAGAAGATGCCCTACGTTCCACCGCGCATTAAGGTGATTTTCGATTTTATCTTCCATATTTCCAACGCAAAGCACAACTTCCAGAACACTCCCAATAAAAAACACATCAACTGGGCTAGGAGTTAAAAATGCAAGTACCAGTATGCATTGCCCACTGTGCTGGCGATGACGTAAACATGGGAATGGCCTGCTCGAGACACCATAAGTCCTCGAAACTGTGAGACCTTTAGCAAGAATTTAGACAGGGGAACCTCAACATCTGGTGAGTAGATTTCTTCAAAGCAATTCGGGAATTTTAAAGCATTCTCCTGTCCTTGTTCCGCTTTATGATTGTAGGTAAATTTCAGCGAAATCTTCATTAGTTTCTTTTGTATTCTTCAATTATTGGCAGTCTGATTAGGGGTCGGTGAAAATGAGGCTCTGGAGTTTTTCGAGCTTAAGACACGGGACAAACTAGGGGAAAACATTTTGCTGACATCTTTCGTTGGCCTAGATTAGGACCACGAAAAACAAAGTCTTCACACTGCAGATTTTGGGGAAATCAACAGAAAGGTGAAACGAGGCTTCGTATGCTATTATGTTTTCATAAGAAAGAATTTGTACAATATCCAACAACATAATTTACATTACTAGTGTTGATCTGATCATGATCCTAAAGTCCGCCTCAAGACAGCTGTCGCGTGAAAAAGTTCGTTTATCAAAACGATTGAAGGCTTTACATGGAGAATTTTGCGTTACAGTAATCTCAAGAGATAACTAATTTGAAAGAGACCAAATGTTCCGCCAGCTATTTGCGAGATTTCTTCCAAGATGAGGCTTCCAAGAAATTTGTGGCAGTTCTTCGCTTCCTCTGAAAGAAAAAATAATGATGAAACCAACGTGATATGTAGGAGGCATCACCTTCATCATCGCAATAACAATCATTATCATCATCATCATCATCATGATCATGATCATGCATATCATCATGATCATCATGATCATGATCATCATGATCATCATGATCATCATCATCATGATCACGATCATCATGATCATCATGATCATCATGATCATCATCATCATCATCATCATCATCATCATCATCATCATCATCATCATCATCATCATCATCATCATCATCATCATCATGATCATCATCATCATCATCATCATCATTGCTGAAAAAGGAAGGCCTAAAATACTTGATCAAATCATAAAGGACTCCTCGCACAGAACAATAAAGAAATACAATTTCTCATGGGCCAGAGATGTACTCTGAACATTTATTGCCATGGGATTTAAAAACTTTAGTATTTGTTTGAAAATCTATGTCTTATAACTCTTGAGAAATGTAACACCACCACCACCACCACCACCACCACCACCACCACAACCAGCACCAGCACCACCACCACCACCACCACCACCACCACCACCACCACCACCACCACCACCATCATCATTATCAGCATCATCATCATCATCAGCATCATCATCATCATCATCATTGCTGAAAAAGGAAGGCCTAAAATACATGATCAAATCATAAAGGACTCCTCGCACAGAACAATAAAGAAAAACAATTTCTCATGGGCCAGAGATGTACTCTGAACATTTATTGCCATGGGATTTACAAACTTTAGTATTTGTTTGAAAATCTATGTCTTATAACTCTTGAGAAATGCCAAACACCCTTTGCATTCTGAGCTGTGTGTGTGTGTGATGAGAGTCCTTACAATTTGATCAAGTGTTTCAGGCCCTTTTCAGTCATCTTTGCAACATTGGAAAATCGAGGAATATAATGAAAGCTTTATTTATTTCTCAGTTTAGCTATTTCCCAATTGTTTGGATGTTTCATGATAGGTCAGTTCATAAGAAAATAAATTTCACAAGAGAGCCCTGAGAATCACATTCAAAGATCGTTGTTCAGATTACTAGGATTTACTGACGAAAGCAAACACAGTGTCTATTGACAACAAAAAAGTACAGTTGCCTGCTGCTGAAATTTTTACAACTCAAAGGAATCTCAGTGCAGGTTCTATAAATCAAATCCTTGTTGAGAGAGAGACTCCAGAAACCCTTCGAAGTGGAAGAAATATTTTGGCACAAAGCCCAAATACGACAGGGTATGGTATTGAAAATGCACACTATCTTGCATCTCTGATAAGGCACGAAATATCACCTTCCACAAAGAGTCCCAGACAAACAAAAGTTTCAAAAGAAATATTAAATGCTACGATTTAGGTAGCAACTGTAGATTATGTAAGCGATACACTGAAAATTTAAGGCTTTTAGCTTGATGGATTATCACTGTAAGTTAGTTTCTTTTCTCTTTTTTATATGTACATTCCATCTAACTTACAATACATATTACCTAATCAGGGGTGGAAAATATTTATCTCTTTCTGGGACCACAGTCAGAAATTGAAAAATTTTCTGTACGTCAAACAAGAAATAAAGGCAACTGTTAGTTAAAAAACTGACCATTTGGTATTATAAGCAGGAAAGTATGGTTTTGAGCAATGAAATTTTCAACATCAATGGAATATAGTCCATAATATGGCTCATGGGGAATTAGTTTATATATAATATGCAAGTTTATTATGATTGAACATAACTATAATCAAAATATAATTGAACAGGTATCAAAATCATTAAAAGTGTCAACATTCCACAACTCCTGCAATTCCTCCTTATTAATCTCAAAGTGTTTATAAAATTTGTTACATTAGAGTGATTAGAACTTATTTTCTCAAGGATTCCTAAGAATTCTCAGGCAAGAGAAACAGGTGCTACTGGCTTGTACAGTACCTGTTGCTGCACATATTAAATACTGTGATTCACTAATCATTGCTATTTCATTCACTGATATACTTTTTTCTCATACTTTCACGTTGTTAATTCTTTCTTTCTAGAATTTTAGCATATTACATTGCACGTTCTTAGGTTTGAAGTGTTTCTTTCTGGAACCCAAAATATTTTCTGGTACCAATTGTCCCGTGGTCCGATACTTTTCCACCCATGTACCTAATACCACTACTTACAAAATACTAGACCCTGAAAATATTGAAGATTTCAGAAAAGTCCAACAGCAGATTTACTGTAAAATAGTTCAAGTTTCTTTGAAGCCGTTCAGTTCAAAGAAATAGGTTATAGAATTCTACACCCAGCTTTTTAAAGATTTGAAACCTATGCTATATACCTCTTGTCCAGAGAAAGTCTAAGCGTTTGAACAAGAAGCATTACTGCAAACATTTTTCATCCCAACTTGATGGTATAGATGAGCTCTTCACTTACAATTTGTGACATCGCATGTTCAAATCAGTTGTGTGGTCTCAAAATAATATTTTTGAGGCAGCCTAAGACACTGCAATGAAGCAGCACGTATCGAACTTATCAAATACAACAGATCATACTTTTAACTTGGCCAGCTTTAACTATGTCAATTCCTTTCAGAAAAGAAGTAGTCACACGCTAACAGTTCACAGCGCAACTTCCCACGACTGAATCAAGGAGCGCCTGGACTGAACAAACGGTGTCAAGTTGTATCTTAAGGCTGCGTCCCATTCAGTGGCATTTTCCGAGCTAGAGGAATTTTACACAATAAAATGTCGCTCAACCGCTGATCACTTTTCTACTTCAGACTCTAGTAAACAATAAAATTTCCTTTTGCTTGGAAAAAGCAGCTGAGTGGAAATCAACCTTTATACTACAGAAGAATTTTTCACCTAAGTTTCGCTTCAGTTGTGATTGTTTACCTTCAGTCATTTAAACGTAAGGATCGAGAGGTTCGGGCTGGCTTTTGAATCAATGAAGAGTACAATTCATTTTCATAGCTCAACAACGTTCCAACAGTAATGCATTGTTGAGCTACCCGAAAACGTTTTAGTAATTACGCATAGATTCCAAGACAGTAGCTGCATAATTCAATAACCATATTTCTTCGGCCGGCTCAGGTCGCAAATTATAGGTTACGAACTAATCAAAATCACGAATGGAAAATAAAAATTTTGAAACCATGGCTCATTTGGAGGAGACATTCATAAGCTTATTTTCGTCACAACAGGGATATGATTTCAAAGACCAAAAAGGTTGCTTTTGCAAGGGGTCGTGCTAAAATGTATGCTCGTAATCTTAATACTTACAAGATTGCCCGCTGCTACGACATCGATCAGTAGTGACGATGAGCTACCATCCTAAAAAGTCAATGAATTTCATTTTAATCAGATCAGAAAACAAACTGGAATATAATTTGTAATTTGCCAAGACTTCGTCAGCCTTGGTGCAGGCTAGCTCCGTTAGATCATTAAAAAGGAAGCGGCAATTTGCTTTGCATCTTCCTTTAGCCTTAACACCCTGAAAGAAACTTGTGTTATTTCTTTTATAATTTCTGTCTGCAAATTTTTTTATACATTGATTATTTTCAAAATTACAACATATTTATAGAAGGTAGCTGAGGTTAATTTGCCATTTAATCCAAAGGAGGATGACATAATCATGCACACTACCGTTTTGAAGATTTGAGGTTGTCGTCCTATTTTAGATCCGTGCAAAATTCCATATATGCCATTAACGGTGCTAACAACTTGACATGCCAAGCAGGAAAATTAACTATTTTTGTGCACAATATCCCCTCTGCATCTCAACCATCCGTACTGCTGGCGCTCAGAAAGTCATTTGCAACTGAACCACTGATAATTCTCAGATAATGACTGGAAGTCCAATCAATACACCTTTTATTAAGCGGCTTCGCTTTGGAATTTTTCAAAATTTCTTCAGCTTGCGTAATATGAAATTTCTGGCCCCAGATTCACAGCACCCAAATTTTAGTCTAACTGCAAATTTTCGTAATCTTACCTTGCGTTCCTTTGGCGATCAAAACAATCATGATTGTATTGTTTAAGATTTCAACATTGTTTCATTTCAAAGCAATTAGATCCAGATGGCTGACCTTGAATGAAATCTTGATTGTTTCGATTGCCAAAGGAACGCAATGTCAGCAATTTCAATTTTATGAGCATGACAAATTAAAAAATTCATAAGGGATTTGACCGTGTATAATGACGAAGGGTGTAAAGTTACACCCCGAACGATTTTCACGGTCAAACCCCTTATTAATTCTCGAATTGGTTATCGCCATAAAATCGAAATCAAAAACTCTAGGAATATGAACATTTGCGATTAGACTAAACCTGGAGTGCTGAATCCAAATTCGTGGTCAGAAATTTCGTATGAAACAATTTCAAAAAGTTTCAAAGCGAAGCCGGTAATTGAAAAAGTGTATTGACGATTACGGAAAAGATGGCGTCAGGCGTCAGGGGTGTATGTGATCACAATGTATTGCGATCTATTATGGAATCAGCATTGATTCTACAGAAATTTGATCATCAAACGCAATGCATCTTAGCCAAATGTTCCCCGACGCCATCTTTTTCCATAATCGTCTTCTTGCATCTGGAAAGAGTGTGAAGAAATTAGGTTGAAAATTTCTTAAATCTATAACTTCATTTCTTGAAAGTCCTGGAAAAATAGGTTATACAACAGAATGGGGTTATTTATAAGTAAATTAGCTAAAAGTGTATGAAATCTACAAGGTGCCTCAAAAAATTTGCTCGACGTTTCATTAAATATTAAAAGAATTACGATAACATTTACAGACTCATGGGAATATAACCCTGCCAATAAGATTATGAAAAAATTTTAGAGATCAGAATCTTGCAAATCGGGTTACAATTCACTGAATTGCGAGCTTTCAAAGATAAAAAATATGCCATAGCTGAAACCAGAGACCCCCAGATTACTTGTAATGCAAAGAACCTCGACGACCGAGGTTTAGAAGCTTGTCTAATGTCATATCTCTCATTGATATCCGAGCAAACCACATAGGACTTCGAAAGTAATCTAATCCTTGCGATCATTGTCAAAATTTGCTTTAACATTGCATATGTCCAAAACAGTGATTCAAAACATAATCGACGAGAGACTGAATCTGTTTCCTCAAAGCATCCATATGCTTGAAATTTATGTTACCGAAAACCTGATCAAATCCCATTTGGTTCGCCCTGAAACAATTGTGAAATAGCAGAAACGATGATCGATGAGGCTTTTACCAAAAATGCTATTTCGAGGCCTCTGCTTTCAGTTTTCGCACAAACATGAACTTAAAAGGCTTGTAACTCTATGAATTTTTAGCGGATTGGCAAGATTCTTGTGTCAAAAATTAATTTAAAATTACATGAAAAGGGTCACTAGACCAAGTGTCCATTCAACGTATCGTTATTTCTTAGTATCGTTATTTCGTAATCAAAAGTCGAATAATTTTTTAAGACACCCTATAGGATGGTCAAGGATATCCATGGAAATTTAGGTAAAAACCTGTTCCATCTAAGATATCTTGGCAGAAATTCCTTATGAATCTTGTATGCCAAGGATGATGACAAGCAAGTATATTTATACTCATTCATGTTGACAGGGATATTATCAAATAGAGTGTATGGTCGACTAAAATTCTCCTGATTGAAAAAGTCACTTCAAATACTTGTTTCTGGAATCTGCACAATTGAAGGTAATCTGAAGCTTTATATGATCAAAAGGAAAAGTCTGCAAAGATACCAAATGACCACAAGACTTTGGTATCAGCACTACTATACTTGAATTCAAATTTGAATACCAACAAATCTTACCCGTACTTCTGTTGGGTTTGGTGTTCCGACTGGAAATCCTAAAATGAGAGAAGCTCGGTCAAAATCTACAAGCTCATTGTATTTTGACCGAAGAAAGGTCACTTCAACTTGGAGAGTTAAAGATTCAGTCTTTTTTCGTACGACCATCACCTTCGCACAGGCAAAAAATACTAAGATGGAAAGCCTTTCCATGACTCACAAAAAGGTCAATCTCCTTCTCTAGGTGATGTTACGTCATATGCTAGTCACAAAGCCGGGTGAACACCCTAGTACATGTACACGTCCAAAACGTGGACAAATTTGCAGCCATTACGGCTTGCAGTGGGCGACTTAATGCTAATGATAGACCACTTTATTTGAAAGAAAAGAGATTTGGATTGAACGTCCAAATCTGGTTAATTTTGCCAAAGAAAACAAAAGCATACCTCCGTTCACTGCTAGCTTTGGTATAAAGTTTCTTCGGATCTCAGGACATTTTTAGACTAAGTTAGTTAGGGATGGTTCCGATGATACACAGACAAGTTTTATTAGCCTATATGGCCTTCTTTCTCGTTTTTTTAGCTGACTTCGTTGTGCTGTTGAAAAGTGTGAGCATTTGCGATTTCTTAAATGGAAATTTGCAGTCTTTAACCGTCGCTATTCAAGTGAAAAGAAACATTGTTTCTACTAGCCTACGTGTAGACCTATTTATTATTCAATGAGAGAAAGAAATCTATTCTTCAGAATGATGACTTTACTCGTAAGCTATGATTCCACATCATGATAAATTGCCACAGCCAAAGGAAGGAACACAAATACTTGCATACACCTAAGAAAGGTCTCAGGCAGAACGTATCAAACGGGAGTATCCGAATATCCAAATCAACTAACGATCAATGGAGATAACGAGAAACAAGGCTAACAGGCAAAGAAAGCTTCCTTTTGGATAAACTGTAACATTCGTAGCTTACTTGAAGTAAAATTATTGATGATTAATTCTTTAAAAAGTGTTCTGAGATCCGAACAAACTTTATGCCACAGGTAGCAGTGCTTCTACTTTCTACTGAGAACGGATGTCATGCTTTGTCTTCCTTCGAAAATATACTGGATCTGGAAACCAAATTATTGGGAGCCCAGGAATAATTGGCAAACTTAAAAATTACAATTGTGTGGAATAGAGCTGAGTAGGAAGCTGCAAAGGATTTGCGAAGCCTTCACATTAAAGCCTTCAAACTAATTCCACTCCATTAGTTCGTACTTCGTTTGCAGTTGTAGCGCTTGGAATCCTTCGCAGTTTCCTACACAAGTTCTATCTAAAGGCTTCGCAAATCCTCCGCAGTTTCCTATGCAGCTCTATTCCACACAATTTATCTTTTAAGCTTGCCAAGTATTCCTGGCTTAGCTATGAGCAGATCCAAGCCTCTTACATGGCATGTAACAAGGTTTATGGTACCCCGAATGAAAACAATAAAGTAATACTGCAATGATTGTTACTCAGTTACTAAATTCTGCCGTTATTATTTGAATCATTTGTATGTCTTCAATAGATAATTTAAGTTTTCTTGAGTCTCGGATAACCAATGAAGTTGCACAACGGCCATTTTTATAACAGAGTAGAGGTAGAGGAACAAACTCATCCTGGGGCGAGACTGGCAATGTGTGTTTCTCAGAGAGCAGGTCAAAGGTGGTGTGAATTATGAAAATCCACTATGGCTACCAGACTCACAGGAATCATTAAGTGAAACATTTGACGCATATTACTATTTTCTTTGGTCTGATTCTGTGACAAGTCATACGTCGTTTTATCACAAGGCTTCGTTGTTTAAATGAATCAAATAGATAATGCATGTTTTTCAGAAACAATAACCGATTTGATCACAAGCAAACACTGGGCTACAAGCAGACATTCGAGAATTTCGAGTTAATCAAAATCAATACCTTTTCGGCAATTATAGACACTTGACTACTTGCACTTTTTCGTGTGCTTTATAGAGCTTTTATTTATTTCATATTTTCAGAGTTATGGTTGTTTGAATCTAACAACAAGTTTGAAAACGTAACAAAAACGTTCTAGTTGCAAAAATATGACTAAATGCCTTGTCTAAAAGCAAAATAATTGTTTTTAGAATGTTTGATCCTTAACATGGCAAAACGGTCTATGTTTATAGAAAAGCAAGACAAAAATGTTAGTCAAGTCTATTTTACACTGTATAAATTTAATGTCAATTGTATCTCAGATTGTCTGTCGTCTTCCGGAGGCGGTGGGGAGGGGGGTGGGATTTCTTTTCTTGAGCCAAGAATAACTTCAAAAGTAAGAAGGAAAATACAACAACGATATATTTTTGGAAAGGACATCTTTATGACAAGTTCATTTTGGAAGATTTCATTTGTTTCCTCCCGGCAAATCCAAAAAAAGGGGGAAGGCTTTGCTCGGGAAAAATCTTGGGAGTCGCATGGACAGATATGAAGGCAAGGCCCAAGATTTGAGAAGATTCATGGGTTGTATCTTATGGATATCATTTTGTGTGTGGCAGCCTTGTTCATAGTCTTGGATCATATTGAATTGTAACAATATTGAGAATAGGTTCAACTCTCTTAGATGCAGACAAAATATTCAACTTGACTCAATTTTTAATTGAAGATATCGAAAAAGGGCCAGCAAGCACAACTGCAGCATTTCCTTTTGACCAAAAAAGTAGAATTAGGGGTCCTTGTTTATTCATACAGTTTATTGCCACTGCGAAGCAATGAATAGGAAGCAACGTATGAAATTAACAAAAAAAGAAACATTTAAAGTAATACAAATTGCACTTTGAAGAGAGTGTGATATTTCGAAGACATTTTGAGCTTAGCTCATTATCAAGCTTCATGGAAAATATCGCACAGCACTTACAAAAGAGATCGTTCCTGCAAAGTGAGAACATCTCAATCATTTCAACCTACTGATCTATTTATTTGATGCATACAGTGATTCAAAGTGATGCTGGAATGGAAGACTCTAGTTACGGTTATGCAGTTTCTTTGATTTGTAGCGTATCAAGGTAAAAGCTTTCCCCAAACTTACCTTAAAGATCGAGTAACCTCCCACCACACGGTATTCAGTTAGAAAATAGATCAGTTTGATTTAAGATCGAGCAAAGACCTTCATATATCCGAGAAAAGTTTTTTACAACGTGAAACCATAATTTTACAAATTATTGACCTTTACCTATAATAGATGCTATGTCTTTATCTGGTGCCATCGTTTCCAACTTATGTCTGCAAAATCAAAGAATGTGAAGCACTGAATGTGAAATACTTGTAAAGAATAGACTGATCACAAAGGTTTTCAAACCAACCCTGGATGTTAACCCTTTTGACACTGGGCTTTTTGGACCCTTGTAGTACCGGGGGGGGGGGGCACACCTCCGTTAAGTCGCCGATATTGAAGATATGAGGACGAAATTTGGCAAAATCTACGCAACAGGCTACTTTTTTCATTTTTTCATTGCATCAATGACGTCACAATGACGTCATAATTGAGGAAAACCGCAGTAATAGACGAAATCGGCCAAGGTTTGTTTACACCCATTTCAAGTCATGTGATCAATCTCTTGATGAAATATCTTTTGATTTCTCCTACATATTTCGCGCCATGCAAAGTTGTGCCATGCGTGCAAAAAGTAGGACAATACTTAAACTTCCCAAGGGTATGGTCACATGAGTTGAAATGGGTAAAACAAATCTTAGCCGATTCGGTCTTTTGCTTGCTATATTTAAGTTTTCATTTGACAATTTGTTTCGTAAATGGACTAGAATGTATCACAAAGCATCCATAAGCAAAAATCCGCAGTATATTTAAGCTTAAGATTTATATCATATATTCAATATGTATTTATTCAATATGTATTTACACCAGTTTTTCATTGTTTAATTCAAACCCCTAATTGCCGATGCAGTTACTCTAAAATGCCTTAAAGGTCAGATAAAGGCAAAATACTTTTTTATTGATTTCTACCATTTACAGTTTGGAGATTTCAAAATTTCAAACGAAATTTCGATATGAGTTCCGGAACTTATCGAAATTGCCGCTCGAATTCCTTTTTTCAGTCAAATTTTTCAAAAAAACCGCGCAAGCAAAAGAGCCTGGAACTAGCAGAGGCGTGACGTGGAATGAGTCGATTGAGTCAATGCAAAGCTGCGAGAGAATGTAGGAGTCTGTTTGCACTCACTGACAGTCAATTCAGGAAATTTCGAAAGTTCTCAAATCAAAACGCCGAGAAAGTGGGTAGTTTATGGTTGTGGCTAGTCAGCTTGTGCAGAGAAGAATGTACATGCACATTATTCTGTACTTTGGCACGGACAGACGTGTTGCAGCAGTGAGCTGAGCTGTGGACTGGCTTGGAGAGTGAACACGTACAAGAATTGCAACGATTGCAACAACGAAAACATTGGGGGTCTGCACTAAATATTTCAATCCTAGCGACTTTGAACATTCATTGGCTGCTACAAGTGATTTAGCTAGCTTCCAGAGCACTTTCTTCGGCGTGAGGAAAATGAAATTGTAGTTAAAATTGAAAGATATACTCACCGAATCGCAGATGCAGACAGCGGGAAAATTAGCATGTCATGACTAGGCCAAGTGATAGTCTCTTACCATAGACCGATAAGAGAGCGTTCTTTCTGCAAATATAGTTTTCCTTTTCTTCGATGACTCTATTTGCGAACTTCTTAGGTGGCCTGTGTATTTCCTACCTCGTACAATATAATTTGTATTTAAAGATCATTCGTGAAGCCATGCAAATGTACCTTCGACAGGCGCTTGTAAGCCCAACGAGGAGAATGAATCCTGATAAAAACAATCTAACCCTGAGGGGATCAAGGTGTGTTCTTCTGGTAGCCTTTGCAATTAACACAATGGTCAACTTTTTGATCATTACTATGGTTTTATTCGGCTATTCACAGATCAAATAATCCTCCAAATGATGTTTTTGTAGTTTGATCCCAAACCGCTGCACTCAATAACTAATGTTATTGCTAGTCACATATCAAATAATCCTCCAAATGATGTTTTTGTGTGCTTCCATTGCAGAGTGGTATCAAGTTGACACGCCGCGTGCGATCTTCGTCGTTACTGCTTTCTCTCAGCGCCTTGGGCCTCTCAAGTGATGAATTTCTCATTACTCATCCACGTCACGACTTAGCTAGTTCCAGGCCTCTACCACCACGCGGTTTTTTGAAGCAGTGCCCTTTTTCAAAACCCCCAAACCCATCCTTTTGCATCCCAAAGATAAAAAATATTACTGTCATCGGATTCCCCATAGTTTAAAGTTACAAATATAAAAAAATTGCATTTGCCTTTATCTGACCTTTAAAATGACGTATAGTAATCAAGAGAACCAATTTTTGTCATTAAAATTTATCTAATACATTTGCTATTATTTATATGACGTCGTAAACTTTATGGCGTCATTAGGTTTGACATTGCTGACATCATCAAAAATATATAGAAACTATATACCATCTGAAAGCTCTTATCAAGAACTATCTAATGGTTGTATTTTCAATGATCTGTGATCATCCTGGCAAAAGTTACAGCCCCTTCTTTGTTTTATCGCTGATCAAGTGTTGAAAATACGTTGGTCACGTGATCAAAGTCTATCACTTTGAAAAATTTATACATTCTCAATTAGTAGATTAAATCTGAGGAGAATTCGCAAAGTTTCGGCTCTTTATCTTTTGAACTGACGACAATGCATCAAATAATCTTTGCCACGGGCACTTTGCGTCCCCTCCCCCCCGTAGTAATAGGGTTAAGTCACAAATAAACTCAATTATGACAATCTGACATAACAAAAACAGCCCAAACATAAAAGATTATCAAACATTTAAAGTACAATGTAATATTACTGACCTTAGGGTTAAAGGAAGAGCTTCCAATGATTTAAAATAGTCTGCTTAATAATCCGATGCGTGCCAAATGATAGCAAGCCAAAGACAAAAATGGCGTGTTTGGGTTTTCCTTCGTCTTACTTATAGACTGCGCCATGAAGCCCAGGTCATTCTCTTTAAAAAGTACACTTGTTTAAAGTAGCAAATCATATGGCCTTGAATACATAGGAATATGTATACCCTTACTAAGCAATCGAGTTTGACGAAAACTCAGGAAGCACACGAGTTGACTGTCAAATCGAATTTTCACACCGCACAGCAATTGCAAAAAAGATCGATGAACAATCAACGTTTAGGATGTCTAAGTTTCACTTTAATCACTCGGCAGATACAAGTTTATTTATCTCTGATGCAATGCAGGAATCTGACACCTAAATGTAGCCAAGCAAAAATAACGCGTAAGGGTACAGGATAAATGAATAGAAATAAGACTGAGTAAATTGAAGAACAAGACGTTTTCTTACCTTAAAGTTTGAACTTCGAATTCACAGTTTCCAAGTGCATGTTTTAGCTCATACAGAAGCAGAAGATCATTTCTGCAAAAAAAGGAAAAAAGATTTTGGCAACACAAATTCAGCCCCGTACACATCATTGATAAAATAACACATAAACTTTCAAAATAAACATTACAAATGTATCGACTGGTCTAGACTGTGCTCATGCCGTGTAGAAAAAGCAAATTATAACGAGAGTGAGACAATGAGAAAGCCTACATTTATTGTTATTATTCAAGAGTTTCACTCTATGCAGCGATCATCAGAAAACTGAATGTGCTACTAAAATTTCTTGCTTAATATATACGGGATGTTGCAAAGTTAGTTGACGGAGCCAAGTTAAGGTAATCTATACCGGGTGACCCAGAAAAAAGTGATCCATGACAATCTGTTTTAGAGAGAAAAGTAAGTGACCGATTGAAATGCTTCAAACGCAGTTCTGTCACTAAAAGAATAAATTAGGTTATGAATTTCTTCGCAGTTTTCTTCGTGGTACCGTAAATTTCCGGAATTACGGATTTCGAGGAAAAGTGCCTGCTTGATTCCCACAAAAAGTCGTCAAAAACAGGGTATCGATTTAAAAATATTTGAGATCTTCAAAACAATAAGGAATGTGTTTCAGTTCAGCCTGGGAATATTTTTAGTTGCCTAGGGACTATAAACGTTCTCTGGAAACTTTCAACTGAGTTGCCTGTTCCCAGGATGCACTGAAGCACGCTCCTCACTATTTTCAAGCTGAAATGGCTGTAAATGGATCCCCTGTTTTTCACGAACTTTTGAGGAGTTCAGGCATGCCCTTTTCCTCAAAATCCTTGATTCGGGAAATTTATGGCACCAAAAAAGAGAAATGCGAAAAATACTCATAACATAGGCTAGTCTTTTAGTGACAGAATAACGTTTGAAGCATTTCAGTCGGCCACTTACTTCTTTTTCTATCACAGAGTGCGTTGGGTCACCTTTTTCTTGGTCACCCAGCAAATACTACAAAGAAACGCTTACGCAAACTATTGTTCCCCCAGCTAAACAATATGCATGCATTTATCGAAATCATCAATTTATCTCTGTCAACTAACCTTAAACGTATTCAGTGATGACTGGAGGTTCAATTACTGCTATGCTTGTGATATTTTTTGAGTTTGCAAATTTTATTTGTTGTCACGACGTCTTCTCGATATTGGTTCTGATCTTTTGTTCAGTAGGGTCGGTTTGCTTGCTAATGTGATGCATTGTTTTTCAGTTAGGTGCAGGTCGCATCGCTTTGTCTCGTTTAATATATAATAATAATATAATAATATAATAATATAATAAATAATTTATTTAAAGTTGGCGTACGACTCTAACAGCTGTGTAAAGCTAATTAATGCCAACGAATACTATTAAATAGGGCACATCTTGATTTGTGATAGTGTAGATGACGTCATACTTCTGGTTTCGTTCTTTCAGACTCGAAATGTGCATTGATAGCCCTGTGACATTTTCATATTTCTGATGCCTGATAGAATTATACCTTGTGAGCAAGAAAAAGTAGCGACAAATAAATTCATAGCGTAAATTCATAGCGACAAGAGTACTTAAAAAGATTTAAATGATTCAAATTCTGGTTAAAAGCCGAAAGATTGAAGTATTTTCATGATTTTTCTCGCTGTCTTACCAGCACTAAAAGTATCAGTAAATTTAACTTTATAGAAATTTCATGGTTTTATGGGCGCTAGAAGGTCTAGTCTTCATTGCGATTTTGTTGCAAAGATAAAACCTGAGTCTTATTAAAAATTTCAGCCTTTGACTGTAATGACAATAAATGCTCATCTTACTTCCTTCTTTTTCCTAAGCAGTATTTACGTATGAGTCTGGCAGTATAACTACGACTCCAGGGATCTTTGCAATGTTTTCTGTTATAAAGAATGAAATGACCTCCACTGGCGCTTGATCCAGTCAGTTCATGATAGGAAGGGAAATTGATGATACATACCTGAGTTCGTTAAATTCTTGGACAATCTTTTCATTTGGCATTGGGTAAAGTTCTGAAATGAAGAATTAAAAATATCATGGAAGCTCATGATCCCTGGCCTTTGAATGTTGGAGGAGGTAAAACGAATGTAAGAAATCAATCGAAACGAAGTGGACATACCAACTCCAAGTTCATCCAGCAATTGTTCAACGGCTTTTGCCTTTTTGGTGCCGACAGATTGCGGCATTTTTAGCTGAAAAATCAAACGGCATATCATCACAAAAAGTGCTTGTGATCATAAGCATCAAAACTAAAAATTGCCAGAACAGGCTAGTTTAGTCGAGACGTTCGTCGAGACATAAGCTCTAAATCAAAGACTGATTCTCTTAAACAGTGGAAATCATCTTAACACAGAACAATGAAACTGAATTCAAATCTCCATCAACAACCACAATGACCTCTCCCTTCCACTCTTGTTCTCGATGGAAAATTGTCATCTGTTTCAAGATATATTTCATTCTGGTGATGCAAAAAATTAAATCAGTTCTAGAAGAGACAAGCCCTGACCATACACGGTCCGATATGAGAGTTACAAAAGGACGAAGCTAGATTTATGTTCATTAACATAAAAGAGTCACAAGTTTACAGTTTCTTTTGCAGCAAGAATTTGCAGACAATCTTCGTCTTAATTCTATTTATCCAAAGACCGTTGGGAGAATTTCTCCATTCATGCGGCAAAATAACACAAGAATAACACAAGGCGCTATCTATTGAACCTTATTAGCGTTAAAAAGACTTGGAACTGATTGTAAAATAAAGATGAAATATTTATGAAGCAACGAACTGAAACCGTATCAGTAATGAAGTACCTTAGAGCTCCGTAAGTATGACCCAGCACCTTTCGTTTCTGGAAATCGAATACCAGTTTGCTCTGCCTTTTGTTTTGCATCCAACGCTTGCTGATCTGATTTTCTCTTCTGCTTTTTCTTTCCTTGTTTCTTGTCTTTCCTGACAGTAATCGATGCAAAAAAGTTTTACCTTGTAGGCAGCGAGCAGATGAATATGGGTTCTACATCAGGAATGTAGACTGAATATGTTCTTGTTGGTAAATTGTATACAAAAGAATGACTCCAGAATAGAATCAATAAGTAGTAATAATTGTGAAGTCCAACGATTAAAGTAAAGACCATACAGTTTATTTCATTTTGTTCTATGAATACTTAATAATGTCAAAAATAATTCGAAAATCTTAATTCCCCTGTCGGAAAGATTGTCTTTTGAAGGACAAAACGTATAAAAAGGAACAAAGGGGTCTACATGTGGGTTCGTTGTGTGCCTTTTACGCTATCTAATAAGCTCGGCTTCTTGGGTGCATATCAGTTTGTCAACTAATCAAGTTCTATTTCCTATGCTCATTTCCTCTACTTGTACTTAATATAAACGACTACGAAGAGAAGAGAATTCAGAAGATCTTGATTGAATAGATTCGTAACCAAGATCCTCTGCATCGCCCTTTGCACAATTTTCGGAGGATAATTATATGGATACCTTGAACCTGACGCTGAGCAGCGAGACGTCTTTTCGCAAAACTAGTCTCCTCAGAAAACAATTAACTTCTCCAATATCATTCGGCCTGTCGAATAGCAGCAAAAAGGATGTTGTTTTGCCTAGTCTGAGCAGTCGAAAGATGTAAAAGCGCAATGTTTCCTTCAACAATAGCTTCGCAAATCGTGGTTAAAATGTCTCCGTTGATATCAGAGCAGTGGATTTATCTCCAAAACTACTCAAAAAATTCTTGATTTTTTTGCTCCATCTTTAAGCTCGGTAATTAATCTACAATTCTGCCAAGTCTCATTGAAAAAGTGATGCTAGATTTCCAGCAAATCAAATTATATATTTTTGTTTACTTTTCAACATCGAAAGGGGGGAACTATGGTCAACAGATCAGCACATGCAGACTGAGCTGATTGCTTTGAAAAGTTTTGTTTTAGATTTGATATTTAATGAATGCTAATGAATGTCTCGGAAGACACCCAAATCATGATTTGGTGAAGTTGCTAGCAACAGTCAATGACTTTCAATCAATAGATTTAAATCATGATTTCGCAAGCGCGTCAAGGATGTGGGTATAGTATTCCCAATGGATCACCATTTGTTTGCCAATGGAAACATTTCAGAAAGTTATTTCAAGCCTGAGCTTTTGCAAGCGCGCTTCAGAGCATGGTAATCTGTTGACCGAGGTTTGTCCCTTTTGCTCTTGAAAAGTAAACAGAAACATAAAATTCGATTGCAGAATATCTAGCTTAGCTTCTTCAACGACGCTTGGCCAAGTTGTAGATCAAATACCAAACTAATGACGTTGCGAAGAAAATAAAAAACTTTTGAGTAGATTTGGAGATTAGACACTTTTCTGAATCAACAAAAAGATTTGAACTAGGATTTGACATACGGCCATTGACTGAAACGTTGCAATTTACACATCTTTCGATTGCTCAGGCAGAACAACATTCTTCTTACTGATTTTCGATGGGCCGAATGATATTGAAAAATTTAAATGTTTTCTAAAGCGAATGGTTTCACAAAACAGCATCTCACGACTCACTGGAGCGGAAAGCTGGGTTACTTTAGGAAATATTCATAACACCGGATGTATGAAAAAGTACCCCCTTGACTAGAAAACAGAATACAACGATAAAAAACAGGATTTTCCAAATGTATAGGTAAGTTTGCTTATCTTAAGTTAAACGCAAGCATCTTTCATTGACAAATCATGCATTGAACACCGGGAGAACGAGCTCTCTAACTCAGAAGGTGGAGTGCACTTGAAACTAGAGGTTAGCCATGACTAAGGATTAGATGTCATGGCCATTTACCAAAGGACCTTTTGACATTAATTTTGAAAAGAATTATAGACGCATGGGCATGGCCAGCTAAACAAATACAATCAAAATATGGCAAGTATGATAAACTGGGACAATATCTCCAAAATAAGTGCGTGTGTGCTCATTTCCTATACTTTGATATGTATAAGATTTTGCTATGGAATGTACTCTCGAGTACCGAATAAACGGGGGGGGGTGAGAATAATCGGGGGGGGTTGGAAATGGTTCGATATAACAATAATCGGGGGGGTTGGAATGATCGGGGGGGGGTGCTTTGAGAAATTGAAAATAGTCGTTTTCTTAGGTAAACACGTATCTCTTATATATTTATGTGAACAGTTATATTACTGATACCTCTACCTATGAACTGTGGTTCTGTTGAATGCACTTCTTGAGACTTTTTCCTGCGTTTGTTCAGAAATTATGTTTACTATCATTTCATTTTTCCAAAAACTAATAAAGGGGGGTTGGAATAAGAGCGGGAGGGGGTAAAAATTTTTCAAAAATTAATAAGCTGGGGGGGACGATTATGCGGTACTCGAGAGTAATGTCAGACTGAAACCTCAAAAGAAAAGCAATTCAAGAGCAATTGAGACATTTCAAACAGAATTGCAAAAAGTCCCTGACCCTCCTCTAAACCTGAATTTCAAGGTCCGACCTTCCTCATTTCAAAGTTTTGTGAAAATAAAAGAAATACAAAGCCTTCTATGTCAAGAAAGGCATTGATTAAGCATTCCATGACATATCGCTATCAGGATTGTTATATGTGTTAGAAACGATTGCCTGCATTCTGGAGAGAGATTAAAAAATGGTTCGCACATAAAGTCAGTCAGTCGTACAGTGGCATAGAAAGGGTAAATATACTGGAGACACTGAAATGAAGGGTCTTTGCCCTTGGGAAAATTTTTGAGGACACGCTTTCTACTTTAGCTTAGGACACTTCTCTTGATCTGATGTTTCCCAGTGTTAAAGTTGAAACTTTGACAAAATGGTAATAGTTTTATATGAATTGCAAACATCTTCAGGAAAAATTTTGTGTAAACACTCCTTTGCTTGGCTTGGAACGCCTCACTTGCTCCAATGTTTACCAGTGCGAAAATGGAACCTATCAAAATTTTGTGATAGTTCTTAGAAATCAACCTTTACATTGGCATAGAACGACTCTCCCAGCCTTACAGATTCAATTTCCCACATGAGGACATAGTTTAACAATAGATTCTCATCTTTTCAAATAACCTTCCTCAATTTTTTGCTCGAAACTTCCTCCAAACTAGGTTTGTAGGGGTGCAGTGTTTTTGTGTCTCTGATTTCAAAGTAAACTTACTTTGCAAAATACCCATGATTTCAAATAATGGTTAGGCCCTTTAAAGCTTCTTGTTTCTGATGCACTCTAAAACTGACTTTGCAAACTCTGATCCCCAGTGTTAGGTGGACCATATCAAAATGCAAGGGACTTATAGTCTGTCACGAATCTGATTGCATTGGCTGTAATGAAGTGAGAGCTCAACACAATAAACGCCAATAAAAGTGCGAAGTGAGAGCTAATAGAAAGTGATAACGAGAGCATACTGCTCAAATCCTTACTGGATGCTGAAGCACGCGGAAATCATCCAATTTCGTGGTATTCAGCCAAACAAATAGCCCCCTTCCAACCACGTGACACCAAATTGGCTGTTGGAGGTGAATTCTTGAGTACCCTCCCGAAGTTGAAATGACTACTAAGTTACAATAATTACATGGAATTTTCTTTGATAAATCGGTAGAATCAGCAAGATTCATTATGTCACTAGCGAACCAAACAGCCAAAGAATATTTTATCCGTCTCGTTTCCATTTGAATGAATTGAGCAAAATTAGGCATGCCATATCTATTCACGAGTGTATGAATTGTATCGAATTGCATTATCCGTGACACAAAGCCTATCGATACGAAGTTTATGAGGAGATTACTCGCACATTCAGAGAAAATATATGGAACGAGACAAATTAGTAAGACGTCACTCAAGAATGGCTGTTTTAAACAAAATCTGGAGACGTTTAAATGGAAAATGAAGTCAAATTGATCCTTGAGTCGTTGGTAAGTGAATCATTGGGCTCAAGAATACAAACTAAGCCCTTTTGGGGGCAACAAATAAGTTTTACTTGGCAAGAAGTTTAGGCCCAGATCACAGTTCGGCAGAAATCACTGAAAATCCCCTGCAGTTTTGAGAAGTAATTGAAAAGACAGCGCTTGGATTATTGCTTCGTGCAGTATCCATAATCACTGAGATTTTAATCCTTACATCTCATTTACAGCAACTTTTATCGATGTTTGAACGAATGTCAATATTTTTCGTCCGGAAAATGAATGTAATTTCGGTTCCAAATGAGATATCTTTCCAAGCATGCTACAAACTGTAGAGGGGCATCCCTTCTATAGATCTATCCACGAAAATTCCATGTAATTATCGTAACTTAGGAGCAATTTCAACTTTCGTGAGGGTACTCAAGAAATCACTTCGAACGGCCAATTAAGTATCACGTGGTTGGAAGGAGGCTATTTGATTGGCTGAATACCATGAAACTTGATGATTTGAGCTGTATGCTATCAGTATCACTTTCTACAACCGAGGAAAGTCAATAGGATCAGAGCCGTCCAGCTCTCCATCTTTGTATTGTCATCATCACCCCATCAGAAGCAAGACAGACTGCCTTTAAGTTGAAGATAAAAACAATGTAGCTATGTACTCGGAAAATCCTGATGTTCTATTATTTTGTTCATTTATCCAGACAAAGGGAGCTACTTGTCTCAGACACCCAGTAGGTGCCAACGAAGCTCTCAAATTTACTTAATTTGCCCCATAAAAAATTTGCCATTGTAACAGTTCAGATAAAACGATAGCATGGTACGAGTCCCTTGCACTGTCCTGAGCTAATAAGATGTGTATTTGATTATATCTGACAGTTATTGAATGACCCGAAAAGAAATTGCAATATTTTTTGACATTTAAAGCTATCGTACAACAGGGGTTGCGCCCTACGATATGCAAACTTTCCTCAGTGCTCAAGTTCACATTTGATGTACCGGGTGAGTCAGAAAAACGTGGGGCATTTGGCGGACTGTGACTTCCAATTTAGCCATCCGATGCTTTGAACAAAATTTTTCCATGAAGCCAAAGGTCTAACTTAGATCATAAACCTTTTCCCATCGAAATCGGTCATTTGGTGCATTTGTTAAAAAAGATTTTTTTTTCGTAAGACTATGTATGGGCGTCTTGCAAAATGGTGAAATCTTTTGCCAATTCCCTTCCGCATTTTATCTTGGCAAGGTTTACAGGTAGACGTACTATTATCAGGGGAAAATAAAATAGCCAGAAGATACTATTTTCTCCCCTGGGATGTCTTATCATAACTTGTCCCGAGTGAAGAATAATAATGTACACTTCTTTGTCTTGCAAAGAGGTTTCTTCAAGCAGATCAACGCTCTGTAAATCGCAATGGGACTGCTTGCAAACAGCACTTTTCCCTAAAGCCTGGTGCACACTAGGTCTTTTGAGTCCTTAGAGTCGTGCATCAAAATCCAAGTTGTTGTCTTTTGGGTCTGTCTGCACGACCGCAATGACCCAAACAACCTAGTAGTGTGAACCAGGTCTAAATATCTCAGTATCCCCTGACAATACCTCATGTATCTGCTACTTTGGCAAGGCTAAAATGCTGAAGGGGCTTGGCTAAAGATTTCATCAGTTTGCAAGACTTACATACAAGGTCTTATTGAAGAAAATCTTTTTTAACAAATGCATCGAATGACCGATTTCGATGGGGAAAAGTTTAAGATCTAAGTTAGACTCTTGGCTGCACGGTAAAATTTGGTCCACGTCAATCGGATGGCAAAGTGCGGCGTCACAGTCCGCCAAACGCCCCACGTTTTTTCTGACTCACCCGGTAGGTTTTCTCATTTCAAGAGGATTTATGCAATCAGAATTTTCCCAACTTCACTCAGTCGACTGAGTAAATTTCCGCTGATTGAAAGAAAAAGCAATTCCTTTGATATAAGGAAATTCCGTCAAAGCAAAAAATCCGCATATCGAGGACGCAGCTTTATCAATAATTAATAGCGTCACGTTACCTTGGTTTAGAGCGTGAATGGCTGCAACAAAAATAAAACATGTTATTACCAATTACGTTCCATTTCCGAGATACAGATAATAGATTAGCCTGCAGCCCTTTGAATCATAAATCGGTAACTAATGTCAAAAGACTTGACGACATATAAGTGCAGAAAATTCCTTGGTATAAAACAATAGAAGATAAAAATTTTCGGCAATGAATCTGTCATGGCACAGGAAATTCCAAAGTCATTTGTCCTGTTTGGATCGCTGCTGTGGAGTAGCTATGTATCGAATCTCCCTTTCTTCAGATTTATGAATGAGAGACGTCAGACTAGAATTTGAGACCTTGTGTGCGTAAATCTGATGAGTTGGTAATGATTTATTGAGTAAGACAAATTTACTGATTGCCCTCTATTCACAAGTCAGAAAAATTGGGAAGCTTGAAAAATGAATTCATGGCACTTTCACGGTAGCCACTCAAGCGGCACACGTGTTTTCTGAAGACATCCAAGGTACTTCTTTCTGCTAGGTGGCACAAAGTTACGATGACCGTGAGATCTCTATAAAACTGAGACCTTACCACGGAGACATCAAAATTCCGTTCTGATAATGTCTTATACCCATAAAGAATTTTGATGTGATGATAAGTTTTCAACACAGACCTATCAATTTCGTATTAAGTTAACCTAGAAAGGGCATTGATGTGTCTAAGACATTACAAATTCTTAACAAATTGTCTGTTTTGATGAAAACATGTTCAACATAATCGAAAAGTCTTCTCAAAATGATGGTCATTTTCTTCATTTGCCATCTCTACTGTAAGTATGCAATGCGGTCTTATACATGTAATATCCCAAACAAAATTATTAGATTATCATTATACCATCTGAGTTTTACATATACTAACCTAGTCTGGAACAGTTTGTGTTCCGAGGCCTGTGGTTTATTTTCAGCAGCGGTGATAAGTTTGTTTAATTCTAGTTGTTTTTTCTCCCTTTCTTTCTTTCTAACCTCAATCTTCTTTAACTCAGCCACAAGCATGTCTTCCTCTTCAACCTTAATCCAAAACGAAGAATTACACTTACAAGCACTGCTCAAAAACTAAGTTTAGACTGCCAGAAATGTGAATATACATAAGCTCTTGAAAGAGCCAGTTTCACTGTTATAAAAGATCTTGTCAAATGCCAGGAATTTGTTTGGGACCAGTGGCGGCTTTAAGGGGGACAAGTGGGGGCAATTGCCCCCCCCCCCTTCATGAAGGAAACTCAGCTTGGCACTCCCTTTCTGGTGAGAACTTCGCCCCTCATCGTCACCCGAAGACACTCTTTTTACTGTTTCGGTCAGAATTTGGGGCAAACGTACAAATCATGACGTTATTTAAGAAAAAACCAATTAATTTTCCCAATAAGAAGCCCAAAAATTTTCGCACGCCTACTTTCAATTATACTTTGGGCGCTCTCTCTGTTGGTTGCTCCTCCCTCAACTTCGGGCTTGGTCCGCCCCTGTTTGAGAAACCAAAATGGGGCTCGCGTGAAGGGCTCTGTATGACTATTAAACATCATTGTGATTATGGCGAATGAACACTTCCATAGGGCTAAAATGGCCCATAAACTAAATTCATGATTGATACAGAGCACTAATTAATAAGCATTGAGAGAGAAATCATCAAACACCTCACAAGTCATGCTACAGACCGGTTTCGCCCATCATCAGTGCTCATCAGTGCAGCTAGACAGTATGAGAACTTCCACCGAGCATTAGATGCCAGGGTCAAGTTGCTTGATGAAAAGCTCGTGGGTAGGCGGAATTATGAAGCTTAAGAAACGCATGCGTCTTTGTATGACAAGTAACAGTCTATGCTAACTTAAAGTTAGCCCTACCCCCAGAGCCGCACTGCCATGCAAGTGCTATTAGCGGCCCCGGGGGGACTGTCTCCTCCCACAGTGAGCAAGGTTCAGCATTGAGAGAGAAATCATCAAGCATCTCACAAGTCATGCTACAGACCGGTTTCGCCTAATGTCAGGGCTCATCAGTGCAGCTAGACAGTATGAGGACTTTCACCGAGCATTAGATGCCAGGGTCAAGTTGCTTGATGAAAAGCTCGTGGGTAGGTGGAATTGTGAAGCTTCACTAATCAATAGTTATGTGGAATTTGGAATTTTGAGTCCCCTACAGTTGGTCTCATGTGTTCTCAAAATGAGCAAAAAGAACAATCTTGTACCAATTTATGCCAGATATTTATGTATGCTGTAACAGTTGTAGTGCTTAAATACTAGCATTGGCACTATTTGAAGGGTTGCCAACAAATATCATTTGACAGGAACGTTAACGAAGTATTTTCTGCGTGAATGAATTCAAAAAACAAATTAAAACTTTATTTCATTCCAAACGCAATCAGACTTCTTAATACAGTACACAAATATATCACAGGATAGAAAGCACTAGGATGTATGTTCATATGTTGTAAAGTTGAAGAAACTACTTGACGTTCCGTTTTGTTTTGCAAGTTTAAAGTAAATGAACGGAGATATAGCGACATAGTCTAAACATAGCACAACAATACGGCAGGAGCCATTTATCTCCCTATTGTTTTCATCGATCAAGAACATCAAATACAATAGGTTGTATTTACATGGACCCAGTCTCAATAGCTGCGTTGCTTTTAACTACGTTGATTTGCTTTAACAAATGGTCTTTTGCTCATGAATTACACTTGAAGACGATGAACTTCTTGGACCATGGCTCCTTGCCGAATTGATTTTGGGAGCTCCTTAGCCTTCTTGAATGAAAACCCAATTCAGATTGTTAGCATGTTGGACTGACAGTAAAATAGTCGGGCCCAGGGCTCAAGCTGGCCCCATAAACTTTTACTTCTCACAAAAATGGATCTTCATACTTTTCATTCGCAAAATTTCAAAATTTGCAAGCAGTATCCCAAAAAATGGTCGAAAATATCAAAATCTGAGATTATGAAATCAACATTGCCTGATAATATTTCTAAAATATTGTACAAAGATATGCGAAATGATTCTATTTGTTATTGGCCATGCATCTATATAATGCAGGTTCTACATTACTACCAATTTTTACTGTCATTAATCTGAAAATCAATTGCAAACTAATCATTCTATGAACGCTTGAGTTTGATAGGCACTATAACTTTGGCTATGTACATGACAGCTCTTTCATTCAACAGCCATATCGCCCTGCATTTGGTCTAGGTCTGGACTTGCTACAAGTCAATCTTTTTCGGGGAAGGAGAGAAAGAAAAATAAAATAAAAGAAAAAAAAAACAAAAGAGGAGGGGAGGAAAAAGATCTTTTCCATCCCTCCTCTTTGTTCTTTTTTTCTTTTTTATATTTTTCCTTCTCTCCTTCCCCAAAAAAAGATACCAAAAAGATAGACTTGTAGCAAGTCCAGTCTAGGTCAGGAATAAGAAAGAAAAAAAGTTCTGTCTGGGATACCTTTCTTCAACAAATGTAATCTTGCAGCCTCACTGTGAACACCCGTTAGAGCTCCCGCAATAGATTGGTACCAAGAAAAACGCAAATAAGTGAATATATAACAAGAGAAAATTTCGTACCTGTTCTGGTGTTCTGTTATATAACTTTAGCAATTGTTCTTTTCGTTTCGTTTCATGTTCTGCATCAAACATAGGAGGCTCGCCTTCAGGGTCCTTTCCAGGAGTGCATCTCACCTGTGAAGTAATCATTTCAAAGGCTAGCAGGAGGTGAGGGAATTGAGAATGTAACATTGCAAGTCTGTTTGAGGAGGAAAGCTACAAATTCTTTCAGAGACGCTCCTTTCAAAGACATGACCATAGACGGTACCTTCTTCCGAGTGGATAGACAATTTGTTTTAAGACAGATGATAGTTAAACAGCCAATAAAACCTGTCTTGAAATTCCACACAAATAAACGATGTTATCTTAAGGTAAATTTTCTCTCAATCATAAAATGAACTTTCTGCATTACGAATATTATATGATGTCTGCAAATGGTATGCTGAGTTATGCAAATTTGTCCATCTAATTTGAAAATTCACCTGTCCAACAATGTTCGCACACCTAATTTTGAAGTAAAGAATAGCCCAAATTGGAAAACTTATCATTGATCAGAGTATTTATTTTTCGCACATTTGATGGATTAGAGAGAAATACAGCGCAGAAATGACGTAATATACCTTATATAACTTTCGTACTATGTCGTAATAACGTCCTTTGAGCTCTTCCATAGATCTGTTCTGAAAGGAGCAATAAAACAAAGGATGAATACTTAGCAACAATGACAACAGTCAGAGAGTGCTCTACACTGTTTGGAAATTGTTGTTAAACTGTTTACTTATGCAGGCAATGGCTTCATATTAGAACCCTCTAAAGTCCCGATGCCATGAGACTCGAAAAATGGTTATAGTTGAATGATAAATCGGTTAGTATATTGCCTTTTGATTAAATCAATTTACCATGCAGTAATGAGACATCGTTACCATATTTTGCATCCTGTACATGCGAGAGAGGTCCATGGTAGCCCCAGAGTCATCTAACAGCTGCACTTATTTCATTTCATTTCATTTTATAATATTTATACAGGGTAAGTATTCAAGTTATGCTAACATTGATTTACAAACTGCCCTGTTAGAAAAGAAAAGCTACAAAATTACAGTAAAGATAAAAACTATTTAAAGTACGTAAAAGTAAAGGAAAGGTGATACAATGCTCAGGATTTGTTATTTTTCAGTGACGATTTGAAGTGGGTAAAAGTATTGGCCATCTTACTTTCTCTATTTAAATCATTCCAAAGTTTTGCTCCTCTATACGAGAAGCATTTTTGGCCACATGCGGTTTTTAGAAGAGGTACATAAAGGTCAGTGCTGGTGTTACGAAGCTGTCTAACACAGGTTTCAGATAACCTTTGGAACAGTGCTGTAAGATACTCGGGCGCTTCATGGTTTATGGACCTATAGACCATTTTCACTGTTTCTGTTTCTATGAGCTCTTTGACCGTTTGCCACCCCAACTGCCTGATGATAGGTGGTGCAGACATTCTGTAGGGACTGTTTGTCACGATTCTAGCTGCACGATTTTGGAGCTTCTGAAGCTTGTTGAGTGCTGTAATGCCACAAACACCCCCAAACGGGGCAACAGAAACGGAAATAAGGCTCAACCATACTTCTGTACATAGTCTGCAGTATGCTTAATGGGAGGTACTGTTTCGCATGGCGTATCATACCTAACGCCCTTGATATCTTTTATATCACTTCTGCAATGTGAACATCCCAATTCAGGTATTGGTCCACATGTACCCCTAAGTATTTGGCGTGCTCTATCATCGAAATGTCCTCGTCACGAATAACAAGTGAAGGTTTCATAGCTGATGTTTGTTGAATATCTTTGACCTTTTTCCGACTTCCAATCACAATGCTGTTCGTTTTAGCAACGTTAAGTGACAATTTATTTCCTGCAAGCCATGCGTTTAGGCATTCTAGGTCCTCATTAACCTTTTCATTTATTGTGGAGATGCTACTTGAGGAGAAGGATAAACTGGTGTCATCGGCATGCGTGTTGGCTAGTGAGTGCTTAATAGATAGTGGGAGGTCATTTATATAGATAATGAACAGTAGCGGACCTAAACATGATCCCTGTGGAACTCCACAAGTTACTTCGCCCAGGTCGGAAAGCTTCCCGTTTACCTTACAGCACTGCTTCCTGTTAGAAAGGTATGATTGAAACCAGCATAGCTCTGTGCCTGCAACTCCGTAGAGTTGTAGCTTGTTAATTAGGATTTCGTGGTTCACCGTGTCGAAAGCTTTCTTCAAGTCTATGAATGTGACCGAGGTATATGTACCATTTTCGATATTCAAATACCAGTCATTTGTACACTTTAATAGACATGTCAAAACTGAATGTAACAATCTAAAACTAGACTGCTGAGAGTACAAAAGACGATTTGACACTAGAAAATTATAATACTGGTCATAAACAAGCTTCTCAAATGACCTAGAGATTACAGGCAAAACAGAGATTGGACGATAGTTTGATCTGTTATCGCTCTTACCATCCTTATAAATAGGAGCTATCCTAGCATTTTTCCATTGATCGGGGAAAATTCCAGCCGACATTGACAAATTAAAGAGCTGACTCAATGGTTCTGCCAGGATGGACAATCCAGTCTTTAGGAAAAAACTGGAAATTTCATCAAAGCCAAACCCATTGGAAGTCTTAAATTTATTCATTGCTAGGCTCACTTGTTTGGATACCACAGGTGAGAAGCTAAAGGTGGCATTTGTAGGGTTGATGGCATATTCACCTTTCAAGAGACCGTTTTCTGTATCGGGGATATCTTTACATAATTCACTGCCGACGTTACAAAAAAATTCATTCATTGAGTTAGCAATGCCGACAGAATCAGTGACTGAACTTCCATCGACGGTCAGTGATGATATATTGGTAGTTTTAGACCTTTTGTTGACAAGTTTATTGATCGTTGCCCAAGTTTCTTTAAGGTTTCCTTCAGAAGCTTGAATCTTGTTTGTAAAGTAAGCTCTCTTCACCTCCTTATTCAGCTTGGTCGCCTTATTCCTTAACTGCCGGTATGCGGACATTAAAATCTCTGATTTATTTTTCACTGCAGCGATTTTCACCTTATCTCGTGTCTTAAACAGACATTTAAGCTCAGAAGATAGCCAGGGAGAATATTTATCGAATACTCGCTTTTCAACCATCGGCGCATATTTTTGTATTACAGCAGAAAGCACACTAGTAAAGTTATGTACGATTTCACTTACATCAGAAGAGGATCTTAGTAGAAACTGCCAATCAATAGATCTTAATTCTGATAGGAAAGCCTCTTCGCTAAATTTTTTAATTTGCCTCGTTCGGATGCATTTGTGTTGACGTTTAATACCACCTTGGAACTTCCTAACAGCATATACGAGATAATGATCGCTTAGTGTAATTTTCAGTACACCAGATTCAACAATGTTATCGGCATTACTAACTGCAATATGATCAATCAAAGTCGATGACTGAACGGTTACTCTAGTAGGTTCTTTAATCAACTGTTTCAAACCATACGCAGCATAAATGTCCTTAATAGACTTAACATGACATGAACTGTTTGCATCACTGAGATCACAATTTGTGTCTCCGAGTAAAATAACTTCCTTCCCCTCATTTTCCAAAAAGAGTAGCACATTTTCAAGCTTTTCAAATGTATCTTTATTATCACTGGGAGGCCTATACCACAGAAGAATAATGTAAGGCCTTGCCTTTGGGGGTGTTATTTCAACGCATAAGATTTCTAAATCTGATACTGGGACATCATTTCTAACATCACACTTAAGGGTGTCTTTACAGTAGAAAGCTACCCCTCCACCGTGACGGTTTCGATCATTTCTACCAAATTTGAACCCATTGATCTTTTAGCTTTCGCAATTAATATCGCTACTGATTTTGGTTTCGTTAAGGGCAAGGAAGTGTATACCATGATCTACCATAACAGCCTCTAATTCGTCTAAGTGAGGGATTAAACTATTTACGTTCAGTGATGCAATCACTATTCCCTTTCGAAAACCGAGCACATTTCTTGGAAAGTCCGCTGTGCTTTTAGAATGTTCTCCACATGTATCTGTTGTATTTTCAGGGAGTCAAATATCATGTATGAAATGCTTAAGATTGTTAGCCAAATACGACGTACCCTTTCTATTTAGGTGCAATTTCTTGATTCCCAAACAAGATTCGTCAATATTGCTGTTATCGATTGATCTCAAATTGTTCCTTGAGCATATATCCTTTAAAACCTTGTTGCATGATGCTATTTTCTTGTCTACACCAGGTTGATCAAACCGTCTTGTACACAGCGAAACTGCAATATCCGTGTTAGGGGATTCTTTGCGTAAATGATCAATGGCTTTTTGCATGTGTTCCTCTGTATCAACTGCATTAGTGATGTCATTCGTTCCAAAGTGGAAAAGAACCAAATCAGGCTGCTTTCTTGCAATTGGTTTGACATGGTCAACCAAATCCTTTGTAGTATCAGCTGGACATCTTCGTATTCTGATGTTATGTTTCGTGGAAAGGCCTTTTTCTTGGATTCCGTTGACGATGGAATCACCAACAAGCAAAATTTTTTTCCTGGTGTTATCATTTGCTTCCTTTTGTGCTGTATTGCTTCAACTTCTTTCCACATTACTACGGGTAGCTTCACGAGCAGCTTGTTCAGACTGCACTTCATTCTCGACCTGTTTTTGTTTACCATTTCTGACGATTTGTTGATCACGATTTGAATTTTTATTTTTGCCGCTCTCTTTGTTTTTGTTGGTGTTCGGACTGTTCTTTTCTTAGCGGCCGTTGTTTGGACATCTTCTTTTGAATTTATATCAATAATTTGTACAGAGTCATTGGCAGTGCTAGTGCTCTTGGGACCTGTGGCTTTTTCTTTCACAATACGAGCCGGTATCGACCTTCGGGGTCTCCATTAGTTTTTCAATGATCTTTTGTTTTTGATCTAGCTGATTCTCTAAGGAGAGGATCCTGTCCTCCATGTTTTTGATCAAAATTCTCTCATAATCTGGGGGGGACCTGGGGGGTTGGGGGCTCAGTGATCTCCTGCGTCCGATATTGAGCGACTTGATATCTGCGCCTTCATTGAGAGAATTTCGCCATGAATGAACTTTTTAAACTCGATAATATCGTCAGCAAGTGAGCACTGATCTACCGTCTCAAAAGGCGTACGACTGGGGGTCAATGGAGGTTCTCGATGATGACACTGTGAAGTTGGCCTATCTCTTAATTCCAGATCTTTGATTCGGAGCTTTAAATTAGTGTTTTCCTGCCATAAATCCTGGGTTAAAACGTTAAAACAATCGTTGCAAACAGACAGACAAATAAACAAGCAGAATCCAGTTTGAAGCTATTAAGCAAGAATATTATCAAACAATATTGGTCTGCAACAAAGTTACGTCTAACAAGACTTGACTTAAATGTTCACTTTTCTCTTCTCTGCAATAGGCCACTTACAACATTCGACGGCTAATAAATTAACTCAGTGTCCCTCGACTGGGTTAGATTTTACAATTACTACCCAAGATGCGATCTCCTGGCCGTCCTAATGCTACCTGTCCATTTAAAATATCCCAAAATAAGTGACGATTCTAAATGCATGAAGCCGAGCATTTCATCCAATCAGCATACCGGGTGACCCAAAAAAAACTTCACGAGCTAGATCGCACATATTTCCTTCAAGGAAAATGTTATGGAGACAAACAAGGTATCAGCACGTAGCTGAAAGGCTCCACTATCTTTTGAGATGTTGCTTGGTCAGTTTAAGATATGCCTACTGTCCGAGATAACAGTTTTAAAAATAAGGAAATTCATTCATTTCTCAGATCATCCCCTCGCTTTCCAGTTCATTTTTTGGAAAATGTGAAAAACGCTGAATTCCAACTTTGCTTTGGAGCATGAAATTTGAGTGAGGAACAGAAGTCAATCATTTTGCAAACAAAAAATTTCCCCAGACGATTTCTAATTCATCGCTATGTTGAGTTTTCACAAAATGTTGACTTGAAAGTTATGGCGATTATTTCACTCAAAATGAGGAATCCTGGAATCAAAATTTTCTTTGAATCTGGTTTTTCGGATGGCAATCATTTCTTAAAATGACCATAGAGCATCTCAAAAGATAGCTAAGCCTTTCAACTAAACCGTGATACAAAGCATTTGATAATAGCTTTTGATTTCAGTAAGCCAGCTGTGATCTAGCTCGTGAAGTTTTTTTTTTGGGTCACCCGGTAGAAAACCAAAATCTGACAAACTTGAGACTATTTACATGAAACAATAAAAATCTTTTGAATATGAATTTCCGAGAAAGAAAGATTTTTGCTACTAAAATTCCTAAAGTATCTCTCTCCCTCAACAATCACAATGTGACACTGTAAAATAGCCCACATTGCGACTTTTTTGCAACGGTAAAATGGCCCACCTTGCAAGAATCAGGTAGCCGAATCTGATTTGAAAAATTACAGTTGTCGAAAAAAGCTTCTAGCACGAATCTGTGCATTCGAAAATTTGCCAAAATAGCAAAAAGCGGCCGCTGTTGTCAGATTCTTTCGTTGAATACCTCTCCATAACAAGAATAACAAGAAATGTAAAAACTTTTTGAGTACTGCTAATCTTGCATGTTTATTGAGGTAAGGAAAGCAAGTGAAAATTCAAAACTTCTCTAACCTTGAATGTCAGTCTGTCGTATCGATCATGCATCATAACAAATCTTAAGTCGAATCTCCTAAAAATAGAAATGATTGATTCACTTAACCAAAGATATAACTGCGTATACTTAGCCAAATAAATCACCAAAGTAGCGAGGGCTGTTAGCGCACAAAAATACGTCAATTGTGCAAATTGTGATACCAGCATACGTTCTATTCGTAGGGCCTGGTTATATGAGGAAAATACCTCACCTGCCAAACCCGGGGCTGACAGGCGAGGTCAATTTAAGCAACACTGTTCATATGAGAATTTTTACATCACCTATCAGCCCCGGGTCTGAGAGGAAAGGTGGAGTAAAGTCTCTCTTTCGTGAAATCAGAAGAATTGACCAATAAGGATCAACAAACAAATTCAGCTCATTTCACCATAATTGTGGTGTTTTGTTTACATAGAAAAATTCAACGATGGTGTTGCATTCGCGAGATGAAAATAAAATCTGATCCTTAAATCTGATCAACGATTATGGCTAGCATATAAACTTACATAATAAAGTCCTTTGGTTAACTAGGTCGCTTCTTTCTCAATTCTTAGAGGATTTTATAAAGTGTTTTAGATCATAATGCCAAAATAGGTCTAAAAATCTTGGGTCAAATGTACTAAAATGTCAACTCCAAAGTGTGGGATGAGTGGCCGAGCAGCCTATACAACTTCCGCCAGGTGACGGAAGTTGAACCAAGTCGAGTGAGGTCAAACCACGGTTGGATGACTTCTCGTAGGCTTGAGCTCGCAGCTCAATTCGCCGCCTTTCAGAAGGGAAATTAAACAAGGGATCCCATGCCTGGATCAACATGCACAATGGGGCTAAATTAGCTCTGAATAGCTGGAAATCCTTCCAGCGTACCTAGTTCAAGTACTATAGTTTTATAAAACATGTTTTTGTTGGCTGAGTTGCCATCACATCGAATGACCCTTCAGAGTTCTTGTGCAGCGGAAATTTTGGCCCCTGTGCTGTTGCCCCATTGTGAACTGCTTTCGGGAGGGATGGCGATTATGTTTGGGACTCTTCGAGTCGTTTAGCAGTGGTGAACGACCCTGAGAGGGTCTGGGCGCTGCGAATGCCTTTGTTGGTAGTGGTTCGCGGGTGGATGGAGGTGGGGGTCGCTGTTTTCGCTGCATGGGCACTTACAATGCAGGGATCACAGATTTTCCTTAAGTTTCCTCTCCGTTACTTTTTTCTTCTATTTTCTTTGGATTATGAAAGTTGTACTTTGTAAAATTGTTAGCACCATTCGCAGTGTGAACTCGATGACGTTATCTCTGTTCTGCTATGAATGGTGCAGTTACTGCAATAACAAAACTCAGTTGAGCATTCTTATTGCCTAAGGCAATCTGTTGCTGAAACTTTCTTTCACCATTCAACAGGAAAGTTTACAGTAACGAACTATCCAAGACACTACCTAAGAACTACTATTTAACACTACAAGGTCAATACCAAGAGCAGCAAAAGATCACGACTAGCCCCCGGCCCCTCAACGCCAGTGCATGTTCCTGATTATTTTTAGATCCTTACCATATTCTTTTTCCTAGCAAGAAAAACCCCATCAAGATCAAACTGAGAACTTTAAATGCCAATGTAGGAAGTGTGTTTGTGTATAATAGCGAACTTTGGACTCTACCGAAGAAGCTCCAACGACACCTTCCAACGTAGATATCTAAGAAAGACTCTGGGAATAAACTGGTAAAGAAATATTACCAACAACGAGCTCTATGCCAGAACGAAATGTCAACCATGGAGTAAAATGATAGGAGAAAGGAGACCAACATGACTAGGACATCTCGTGCGCTTGCATCCAGGAACACCATCAAGGAAAGTGATATCTCAGGAAAGTGAAATGGCCACAAGAAAGACCAAAGACGACCTGGATGCAGACAGTCAGGCACGATTTGGCAAGCATTGGAAGTAAACTGGATCTATCAAAAGAAGCACAAAAATTGAATAGTCTTTCAGACTTGAAGGATTCCAGTGATGTTGAGTTTCTTGTTCCAATGAGCAACCCATTCCAAATTTTTGAAACCGTTAGAACGAAGGAGTACTTATAGCTGTTAATTCGTATTGCTGGTACAAATACTACCTGACTCCCTCTGTTGTGTGTTCCTACTTCAGTAAAGATAAGTTTAGGAATGTCAACAATGTTATTCTGAATTTTAAACATCATTGCTACTTTCAGTTTGGCAAGTCTCTCCGCAAATGACTCCCATCTCTGTTCCTTTATCATTTCAAAGCTTCGAAAATGTCTATTTTCATCTACTATCATCACTGGTATGTTACTAAGACGAATTTCTGGATGATCCACTTCGATTATTTTCACAGAAATATCAATTCGACAGCTTGTTTTGGAGATCGGGAGTGAAGGATATCTTCTAATTCCCCCTACGTATAAATTCTAGGTCATTGTTAATATTACTAGGAGTGTAAGTCTTCTACTACAATGAACAGCGATGTATCGTCAGCAAAGAAGCTTAAAATTACACTTTACGTCAGCAGTTGGATCATTAATAAATACAAGTAAAGAACAAAGGTTCTAACTAACAATGGGTAACCTATTTCACCTTGTGTATATAAAGGCTGAACTGCTAGCAAATTAGGTCTTCTCGTCCTCTCGACTTCGGTTCAAATTGTTCAACACACCTTTCCTAGCCTAACGTCCAATGTTAAACCAGCTCCTCGAAAATGCTATATGGGCGTAATATGCCTGCTACGCCAAAGATGTCTTGTGCGTTACAAAGTTCTTATCCTTACCAAACATCAAAACATTTGCCACGTTTCGTGAGCTTATAAACTCTTATCAAAATTTATACTCCAGAAAAATTAGCAATTTAGCCAAAAAGAAACTTTAAGTATTCAAACATGGATATTTTGGTGACAAATTAAGAAGCAATTAGAACCGAGGTTCGGTCATGGTTTCTTGAAATAAACCTGCTTGGTGTAATTATCCTTTTCAGCAGTCACATCAAACTGACTGTACTAAAATGAAATTTTGCAAAGTATATCATCACGTTTAAAGGACAAGTCCAGGGTTTAAAAAATTATTGTCAAAAAGCAACCTTACCAAGAGCTGAACACCAATCATGAGTTTTTTTCCAAATTGTGACATCTCCAACTGTTATTAATACGTAAGAGGATTTTCACGAGTTATGCCAAATGTCCTCGCCATTTTGCATTTTGCACGAGTGTGCGATAAGGAGGATAGCAGCATAAGAAGCATATCAATACATTTGGCAGCATCACTCAGGTCGACAGTGATGACGTCACATCATGCATTTCGTAGTAGTTTCACAGAGAAAAAGTTGGAAAAAAACTACTCACCATTCACAACAGTGGAATCTTTTAAATGATCAACAATCATACCAACCCAGGACTTGTCCTTTAAAACTACGCTGTAAATGGACTCAAAAATAATGTGCTCTACCTTGCGAGTTCCAAAAGATGGTCAGTTTCTTTTTTTGTCCAACTGTCTGTTTTGTCTTCTAGATACAACTGTATAAGATAAAAATCGAGTAACATTAACATGCAGACTACATTCCTACCCAGAAAGTAGTTGGAGATTAGAAATGACGCGTCACAAAGGAAATACAATCACTATCTACTTAAAAACTCAGCTGATAAAAACAGCAACAACATGTTGAAAATTGTCAAAACTCACTTCTGTACAGTACTTCTGATTAAAACAAAACAAGTTCTATTTTAAACAGCAAGTTCTATTTTAAACAGAAGTACTGTACACAACACTGCAAACCGTTAATCGGCGTTATGTGACGTAATATATTTGCGTCGATTTCAGATCGAGTAGTATCATTTCATCAGACAGCCTCTGTCCTGCTCAGCGATCAGGCTCTTCGTTTTGTATTTTTCTTTTTGATGTAATGTTTCTTTTGAGTTTAATTCCGTAGTTTATTGTAAGTGTCACTCATTGTGGGGACTCGCTGACTTCGTGTCCTTTCCTGCAATGAGTGGCACAGTGGTTGTATTTGTTGTATGTAGTAATGTCTTATGTGATAAAAAAAAGATCGAGTAGGACTGGCTGCCTTGACTTCCAAATTCGAATAATAAATGGCAGACCCAATGGAGATTAGTGTGAAGACAATGCTTCTTTGTTCTACAATAACAGAGTTAGATACACAAAGAAACAAGTAAGTGATAATATTTAACTTTATTCTGAAGTAAACTAATCATTGAGTAGAGCCGGTTTCATACTGTATAGTGCTGTATTACGGACAAAAATGACAACTATTATTTAGCCATTTGGGCTTCCTGTGTTTGGATCAAGTATCTGGAACACTTTCACGACGTAAATAAACTTAAGCTATCTACAGGACCTATAGCCTCGGCATAACTGTGGGAGCGTCGCAATATTATAAAACTCTGCTATCAAGCGATGAAATGAGCTACAAACCAAACGCACAATACCTTGTATTCCTCATCTGTATAACTTGGGATTTCAACGACCTGCATAGGAAAGTGTTCTAGATCACAATAAAATTCGAACACACATGAATTGAGATATGTTATCTTGAGAAGAATTGTGTGAGCTAAATGACAAGAAATCAGATCCTCGGCTGTTTTTCTGCTTTTATTGTCTTGAAAATTTCAATCATCAAACTGTTCATGAACAAACTTTCAATCACTGCATATTTAGGACACTCAATTGCGGGGAATTTTTCATTTTTATTAATGTCAGGTTAGCATCCTGGGTTTCACGTAAAGTCTCGTTCAGTTCCTACCCTGGCCATTTGAGAAAGTTTGTATATCTGGGCAGAGTGATATCAAATGATGCTACAGTCCTTTCTGGTGAGCAACAAACAGCGACGGTAACAGTAAAGTGAATGAATTTCCCTCAGTACTAACAGATCATGGAAACTAACGGATGATTCAAAAAAGGTCCGGCGTTTGAAAGGCTTCTGCTCCCCGAATATATGAGCAATGTTAAAATATATAAGCAGTGTTATTTTGCAATAAAATTTGATTGCATGGCTCAGATGTCAAATTTGTTTAGAATTTTTTCTGGCTGAAATCGGTCACTCTGTTCAGATACTGCAAGCGGTTTTCAAATAAAAGTCCCTCGAAGAAACATGAAAAACGTGCTAAAATCAGAGGCAAGTTTCCTTTATACGTTTACCTTACAGCAATGACTCCAGCACACCTTAGTACACGAAAAAGTCTCTTCCCCCTCCCTTGTGCGAATACCTTATTCAGGGATTTCATTCTTCCAAGAGGACAAAATAGATGTATTTGTCACTGTTGCTCGGAAAGAAGACAAATGGAAATTTCGTTCTTAATTTCATTCGTTTTTGCAATTATTTGAAAAGGGCTTTCTGCAAAAACTCTCCCATATCGACGGAAAGGAATGGCCGATTAAAGCCGCGTAAATTTCTGAACCGAAATAGAAAAATTGGGAATAAAGCACAATATTCTGGTAGCAGCATTTTCAAACGATGGGTCTTCTTATTGACTCACCCTGCAGAAAAAATATTGCAAGCTATGGAGTACAAGCATGGCTCCACAAAGAGCCATGCTTGTACTCCATGTTCCCAGTCTATAGGTCTTATGCACTTTCCTTTCTTTTTTGCAGAAATACCAGGTAAGCCAGAAAAGTTTCCACTTTTGAAATTCATAGCATCGAAAGTACTGGATGGATTGGAATGAATGAATGTTTGCTTGAAAACCAAGAGATCTAGGGATCTGGGTATTTTGTGATTCTCCTCACCTTCTTACGAGCACTGAAAATACAGGTAAATTCAACTTAAAAAAATTCATGGATGCAAAATGACAGAGAAAGGAACAAAAAAGTTGATCAAATCACAAAGAACTCCCTGATCATTTGATTCCTTTTTATCTTTTGGATACTGCGTAGCTTCAGCGGCAGTGCGGTGGTGGAATTATAAATGCGTGGTTCAATGCGAAGGAGGAAGGATGGGAATTTTCCCTCCTTCACATCTTTCGCATCCTTCCTCCTTTGCATTTCAACACGCATGTACAGTTCCACCTCTGCAGTGCCGCAAAAGCTACGAAACAACAAAAGGATAAAAGTAGGTAGGTAGGTATATATATATACAGGTGTATTCCTTCCGGTTGGAGCAAAGGCCCTTCCATAATGTTTTCATTCTTCAAACATAAAAAGCATAAAAACAGAAAAAATAATATTGGTTTCCCTATGATAACAGGGCGCTAAAAGAACTATGAAAACTGACCTTGTTAAACTTTGCAAAGGGATAAGTCTTGCCTTCATCATTTTTTCTTCTCCAATGATTCAACGTCAGATCATCTTGTCTTGATGGAATTTTAAATGGTTCTAAATGCCATGAACGGACTTTACTCCTTCCTATTTTTGCTTTGATTTGCTTGTAACCACTCCCAGTGTCAGAGGGTGTCATTGATGATGGGTCTCTGAAATGAAGAATCCTTTTTTATCCACATTTAATATTTAATGAACACAACGAAAGTCTAATTTCCAGTGACACATACCTTTTATCAAAATTTCATTCTAAAGATACCTTATTGTTCCAGGATGGCCACTTACGACAGGATACCACAAGGAGCACGGAAACACAAAGCAATCATGTGCGATTTACACTGACAAGAGAAGCTTATTTAACTAGAAAAACGAGTTTACAAATAAACGAGCAAAAACTTCAGGAGGGACGGAGATTTACAAGTTTTCATGACCGTTATCAAACCAGGAGAAATTCTAGCGTTGCTGTGAGAATTTTTGCATTTGAATCAAGAGACACCTGTTCATGGACACAGAGAATGATCTGTAGCATTCATTTATCTATTCATATCTTCATCTGAAAGATTTAACTATGAAGCATGAAGCAAAAAATATTGCATCTACACTATCAAGAAGACCATGTCTATTTCCATCACATGTATGGCAAAGTAGGAAATAGCATTTCATCTCCTCAGCACCATCATTTGTTGGGCAAAAAGCGTTCAAAGTATTTCTGAAGTTATATTGGAATTTTGAAATTAAACTTACTGATTCCAACATGTAGATGGATACGCCTGTTGGGCCATGACGAATACGGTAGACCAACTTTGGAGGCGAACGGACAATGGAAAATAATCATATCTTGATAATATTTACAGAACTGGATAGCCTAATCTCAGAGTCGAGACTTTCCCATTCTGGTAAGCAATTGGGAAAGAGACTTGATTTAAAACCGTTCGTTCTTGTACATATTTGACCTACTGTAGTGCATCTGCGAAGATCGTAGTTGGATTCTTGAAGTTAAGAAACTAAATGTATTTTGTAATATGAAGTGATGTTGTTGACTACTGTTATTTTTGCCAGATAGAAGTGATATGGTTTCATGAGACATTTTGAATCACAGTAGTTCAAAGTTTTTCGCTGGGTGTGACCAAGACTCCTGTAGAAGACTGTGAACAACTGCCTTCCTGTTAAGCTGAACCTTGCGAACGATGCATTTTTGAAAGGGCCACGAGGTCTAATTGATTTTGGGAAGGAAGCTGTCTTGTACCTGCACTTGACAAGACTCTGAAGGTGGATTTCGACAATGCCTATTTGGTCAAAGTTATATCGGGTGAGTCAGAAAAAACGCCCGGCGTTTGAAGGGCTACTGCTCCCTGACTGTATAAGCAACGATATATTGAAATATCTGATTAAATAGCTAACATGTTCAATTATGGTACGAAATTTTCCTGACTAAAATCGGTCACTCCGTTCAGATTCTGTAGGCAATTTTCCAAAGTGAGTCCCTTAGAGAAACCTTAAAAAACGTGCTAAAATTGCAAGCAAAAGTCGAAGAAACTTATTCGTAGCCGCTTGAAATCATTTTATTTTTTGCTTTGACATATCGTTTTCAATTCAAGCCTAGCATTTTTAATTTTCTCTCCGTTTTATTCATATCACAGCCGATTTTGCTTCAAAGGTAACTAATAGGCCAACGGGTGAGCTATGCCCAGCCTGATTTATTTTTGTCTTGCAAGCTTTGGTATTAAGTTTCTTTTTGTAGTGTTTTGCACAATCGCTGTAGTTGCTTGATTTTTAATTATCTGTCCACTCAATTATGTGTACATATTTTTCAGAACTGCATGCAGAACAATTGTATCATGGCATGATTACAGAGAGTTGATGTTCGTTGTGAATGGAGATGAATGGTGGTTTTAACACTGCTGGAGAGACACAAAATTAATCCTCGTACAGTTTTGATTGCAGATGATGTTGTGAAGAGCTCACTGATAAACACACAGGATACCAGTGGCTACCAATTTTGCCAAACTATTAAAAAAATTCCATAGCACAATTGCATTTAATGGAGAAAATGACTATATGGATGTATTTATTATCCATGGCATTCTACAAACATATCATATTGTGTCATTGTGTAAAGCATTCCATTGTGCAAAGATAGGACTGTCATGTTTTGTACAGGAATGCTAGCAAATGGAAGAGACATTTGCAAAATTTGAAACAGGAGAAATACTGGAGTAAAGAGGGTTTATTAACTTTATTTCTGAAAGAATTGCATGGACTAGGCAGCTGTGCTCTGCAATAACATGAAATCCAAAAGCTGCTATTTAAAAACGACAAGTTACTAGTTACTATACCGATATATTTTTATACATACAGTGGACAGCAAGTTACAAGTTTCCAAAGCCAACAATGTCACAGAAGTGAAAAAGTAAAAAGAAAAATATTCTGTGGGGAACTGAACTATTTCAAAAAGAGCTGTTATTGCAATGTATGAACAGTATGTAAGCTTTAAAGAGTGAATTTGCTGAAAACATTTCTGATTAGGAATGCTTTCCTTTCTGTTGCTAGAAACTGAATGAAAGATTGCTTATACCCAGTATGGGAATATAATACCAGCTGAATAGAAAAAATCCTGTTTTTAAAGGAAGCAGTCCCTGGATATCAAGGCAATTGGTAATAGTGAACATGTTCAAATAGATTATAAATTTACATGATTAAGATTGGCTTAATTTGCCAAGCAAGCTGTTTCAAGAATCCTTTCAAAACAGGCCCAAATCACAACCACATTATTGGCTTTACAATGACTAGCATAGTTCATGTGGCCCCTTTAGGATGACAAATGTGCCATCCCTGAGAACACAGCAACATTATTTAATGCAAATTCATCCTCCCAAGTGCATACGGAAATTTGCTCATGACTTTAGGCAAATTTTGAAGGTTTGATGAAGGGGCTTTCTTGAGAAAATCCATCATTATGTCAGAATCAAATGGCTGATTTCAGTCAGATGAAGTTGAAATAATAGATTTGAAGCATGTCTATCATTAATTATTGTATTTGCCACCAAAGTCTGAATAGAATAATGATTTTGAATCTTTTGTAGAAGTTTTTATTACAGACATTAGTACTTCTGATTCTACAGCTAAATCAACAATTTCAGCACTGAAGGTTCATTGTAATGTAAATCAAAATAAAGAATGAAATGAAGAATAAAGGGAATTTATTTGCCAGAATTATGAAAAGAGCAAATAAATAGGGCACAGAAGGAACAATACCTTGGCTGACAATAGCATTTTTGCAAATAGCAAAAATGTTATATTGTTCCATATCTCATATGAAAAATGTATGCAATCATATGGGATATAGAAGAAGCTCAACACACTGTAAAATTGCTCTGCAACCATACCTATCTATCTGTTTATAGTTTCTTCATGGCTTTTTTAGATTCTTGAAATTTATTTTTAGTATTTACTTCTACTAAATAGGATTTTAAACAGATTTGATAGTTGTTGTGTCTATCACTGAATGTCATAACGTATTCAAAGCTTTAATTGTGTGGGGAAAGTGCAGAAAGTCATAATTATGGAACACTGGATGCCACTGTATCCAATCTATCGTATGAAAAGTGTATACAAATCGCTCGATCCAGACTCTTTGCTGCAATAGAATAAGCAGCTTTCCGTGAGTCGCCAGAAGGAGTCCTTTCATTATTGACTCACCAGGTATACAAAATGATATGATTCGATTAAAAATTCTTTGTATAGAGGGGGAGAGAGGAGGCTAACTGTCTTAGATATGGAAATTAATTTGGTCGAAGTCGATTTCACCTTCTTAGCTGAGATCGATCAAAGGTCCAAAAATAGGCCTCGTTCTCTGTTCGAGAAACACTGAGACAAAGGATGCATTGAGACTGACGACATAGTTCCAGTTATCGCAACAACAACAACAACAAGCCAGCACTCACGACCCAAAAAGTCTTGCAATACTCACACAGTTACGTGTTAGTCTCAGTATGCCAAATCTGCTTAAAGTCAGACATAATTTTAGAGACACATTAAATCTACTGTGTCCCTCAAACGACGGCGTTGAGGGCACGGAAAACTTTTTCCTGCATCGCCATTCTCACGATACATGCAAAAGAGATCTTCTTGACAGTGTAAATTCAACGTTGTAACCGTTTGCCAACTCTTTCAGACGCTCTATCACTTGAAATGAAACTGCATGGCGATGAAAGATTGTCCGTTGATTCTAATGCAGAAATCCATAAAGCAACTTCAACACACATACATGCAACACAAAGTCTTGAATAAAATGGTGTTACTGAAACTTAGCTGCTGCAGCCTGTACAGTGAATTAGCGTAGTTATTGTAAAGAAGTTAAAGTGCATCGTTTGGTTTTCTTTTTATCTTCATATCTATTTGTAACTTTAACTTTGTGTTAAATGGCCGCAATGTAGTCACAGCCTTGGTCTCCTTGCAGTATCTTCTAGGTAGAAAAGTAGAGTAGTTTTGTGAGTAGCTTAACTGATAGAGTAATTTTGTGAAAAGTCTTCCTGATGATATGTATATGAAACAACGACAAAAACATTTTCAAGTTTTTGATTCATTAAATTTTTCGCTCAATACTGGGACATGTGGAGTGTTACCTGCATGTCAAAACTGAGAGCATTTCGTGCTTGAGAATAAAATGATTTCCATTCAGGGAAGTTTTCCACTTTAGTGCATCTTTTTGAGACAAATTTAGCTGCTTTACAAACAACAACAACATAAATTCATTGAATACGTCATTTCATAGAATACCGAGCCATGATTGGCAATCAAAGATAGAGAACAGAATGACGGGTTGCAAAGGTCGAACGAAGTTAGCTTTTTTCTCTAGCTTTCAAAGGGCAGCTCATGAGCAAAAGAAATCTCTGATCAGCGGAGTTTTCGTCTTACTACATATACTTTACAGAAATGCTCACGAACATTTTACGCTCAAGCGCAAGATGCAGTTCCATAGAAATAAGCTTTTAGGCGAGCTATTGGCAACCTTCGACAGTTGGAAATCTCATTGCTGTGGTGATGCTCATGGAAGCTAATTGGTCTTCAAAATGAAAAACTCCTGGTTCACAGTGAAGGTTCTTTGATTCTTGGACTGAGGAAACATACATCAGGATACTTGTGGCATGTGTTCATGGTTAATATCAGCAAAAAATTAAATTTTGAGACGATTTACTATCTGAGGTTTGAGCCGGTAACTTAGACATACTCTCCAAAGCCTGGAGCACTCAGCTTATGGTACAGTGTTAATATGGTTTTCATATCAAGATAAGAAATAGAAGGAAACAATCTCATGACGATTAGCATGAAATTCTAACCTGAGTTAAAGCAATGAAAATGCAGTTAATTGTTCTTTACAGATTTATGCCCTCTGGCAGTTTGACGTACCATTGGATAACGGGTCTCTTGAGATGTAACGACCTACTATCCACGCGTTTGTAAATTGCCGTGCATGCGGCATGGCTTCTCCTTGCAGTATAACAAATAGTTTGATGTGAGAATATAGCAATTTTGTACACTCTTGTGGTGTGACTTTCCAGATGCAGCCTTGTGTCGATAACATAACCTTGAAATGGAATCACCTTTCATTTCACTTTTTATTGCTCTGCCCCTGTTTCAATGTTCAACGACAAGATCTTCTCACTGGAATTGTTGAATAATCATGACCATTTGTGCAAATCACCAATCCTTCAAATGATGCTTTGACACAGCTATTATTATATGGTGATCAAGACCTTTCTTATGACCTGAACAAAGATATACTTAAATTGTCTTTACGGTTCATTCACGAAACTGGTCGCTTTGACTAAGATCTTTCAAGCTTCAGTTATGTCACAAAGCAACCACCATGTCCGTTAACGTAAATTTTTGTTTGCTTTCTAAATTCTGTCTCACATCAGATGTCAGCCATTTGATATGTTTCAAGTGAATAACTCATTACACGTAATGAGTTGCGCTGAGTTGAGTCGTAAGTTTAGATGAGTTGTGTCGTAATGAGGTATTTTATATGAATAAAAAAATGAGTTGTGCTCATAAAGAGTTTGCAACCCTGACCAACATCTGATGTGGGACGGCATCTAGTTATAGTATTCATTAGATATTTAAATCGTTTGTTGTGTTGTTGCATTTAGTTTAACATTACGTGTCCTTTCAAACTGGCCATGGGGTTGTCATGGTTTTTCGCTCCCCGTGGTATCATCCCTATAGTGTTGTTTTGTAGTAACGTACCGGGTGAGTCAATAAAAACGCCCGACGTTTGAAAAAATCCTGATCCCTCAGTATCAAAGCAATGATGTTGAAAACTATCTTGTTTTATCCCCGATATGTCACATTAGCTTCAGTAATTTACCCGGCTTTAATCGGTCATTCCTTCCCGTTGAAATAGGAGATTTTCCGCAGAAAGCCCCTTTCGAAAACCTGCAAAAACGAGCGAAAACAGCAAGCAAAATCTCCCTTTGTTCTCCTTGGATGTGCTCATGTATTTTGTCCTCATGGGAGAATGGAATCCCCCTGAACGAGTTATTCACACTAGGGGAAGACTTTTCAACCCGCCAAAACGAAAGCACGAGCTAAAGCGTGCTGAAAGTCATTGCTGTGAGGCAAACAGATTAGGGATATTTGCTTGTAATTTTAATTTTAGCATTTTAGAAAATTGCCTACAGAATCTGAACAGAGTGACCGATTTTAGCGAAGAAAATTTCCAAAAGTAATTGAACATGTTAGCTATTGTTAATCAGATATAGCAAAATATCGTTGCTTATACCGGGTGAGTCAGAAAAAACGTGGGGCGTTTGGCGGACTGTGACATCGCATTTAGACACCTAATTGTCGTGAACTAATTTTTTCCGTGCAGCCAAGAGTTTAACTTAGATCGTGAACCTTTCCCCATCGAAATCGGTCATTTGATGCATTTGTGAAAAAAGATATTCTTCGTAAAACCTTGTATCGGAGTCTGGCAAACTGATGAAATCTGTTGCCAAGCCCCTTCCGCATTTTATCTTCGCAAAAGTTACAGGTGCACGTGGTATTATCAGGGGAGAATGAAATAGTTAGGAGATACTATTTTCTCCCATGGGAGGTCTTATTATAACTTTCCCTGGGTACAGAATGTTTGAAAGACATCAATAATGCGAGCTTCTTTTTCTTCCAAAGAAGTTTCTTTCAAGCAGATCAACGCTCTGTAAATCGCAATGGGACGGCTTCCAGACAACACCTTTTCTTAAATCCTGGTTCATACTAAGTCTTTTGAGTCGTTAGAGTCGCGCAGAAAGATCCAATAGACAAAGGGCTCAAACTCTGCGTCTTTGTCTTGGGTCTTTTTGCACGATCTTAGCGACCGAGAGTGTGAACCAGGCTTAACTTTTCAGTATCCCCTGATAATGCAACGTGTACCTGCAACTCTGGCAGGGCTAAAATGCTGAAGGGGGTTGGTCAAAGATTCCACCAGATTGCCAGAGTCCCATACAAAGTCTTACGAAGAAAATCTTTTTAAAAAAATTCATTTAGAGACTGATTTCATTGGGAAAAGTTTTACGATCTAAGTTAGACTGTTGGCTGCATGAAAAAATTTAGTTGACGATGATCGAGTGGCTCAATACGACGCCACAGTCCGACAAACGCCCCACGTTTTTTCTGACTCACCCGGTATATCCAGGGAGCAGTAGCCTTCCAAACGCCGGGCGTTTTTTTATTTTGACTCACCCGGTATTGTAGAATGTAAGAGCTATTGTAAAATTTTATATAAATACAACAAAATGAAATCAGTCTAGAATGCATCAAGTTAGAGCATTACTGGCTAAACAGTTGCTGTTTACTCTGAATCTCCTGGGGAGCATTCATTTAAAGGGCACTTAGAAAGCAGGATATTCTTGAATCAGCAATAATTCTTTCTTCACTAAAAGTAGCAATATGACAAAAGTGCAGATAAATGTGGCAGTGACCAGTTCTAACAAACCAATATTTTTGTCAATAACTTAATCTTTCATCAGCAATATAAACTTGCTGAGGAGCAAGAGTTGTTCCTGTTTTCAAATCTGGAGACATTCATAATATCGATAACTATAGGCCAATATCAGTGCTATGTTGCCTTAGCAAAATAATTGAGAGAGTTACGTTCAACCACATCTATTCGTTCCTGATAAAAGAAGGCCTGTTACACAAATTTCGATCTGGATTCAGACATCTACACTCAACTACTACAGCTCTCCTGCATCTTATCAATACCATTTATACGGATATGGATAATAGTTCACTCACAGGAGCCCTCTTCCTGGACCTTCGAAAGGCATTTGATACTGTGAACCACACTATTATGCTTGCCAAAATTAAAGCTCTTAATCCCGATGAACAGTTACTGAATTGGTTCACATCATATCTTGAAAACAGAACACAAGTAGTAGATTTCGATGGCAAACATTCTAAGCCAGCTACCATAAAAACTGGCGTTCCCCAGGGCTCGATCCTCGGTCCACTGTTGTTTTTACTTTATGTAAATGACTTGCCTTCACTAATTGAATCTGAGACAATAATGTTTGCTGATGATACCACAGTGTTATCACATGGCTCCTCGCATCAATTTGTTACATCTACTATCCAAAGGGATCTAAATAGTATTTGTTTATACTCATCAAGGAATCATCTAGTGCCCCATCCAAAGAAAACGAAAGTTATTCTTTTCAGTAAGCCATCACAAGCTACAACTTTAGAGGAAAGATCACCTTTATCACTGAACAATGTTGGTATTGAATATGTAACAAGTTACAAGTGTCTCGGATTCACTCTAGATCAGCATTTGGACTATTCTTTACACCTAAAAGCTATGTGCAGAAAGATCAATTACGGCTTACAAATAATGAGACGTGTAAATGTGTACCTCCCCAAAGGAAGTCTGATCCTTTTTGCCAACTCCTTGGTCCTAAGCCATCTGGATTATTGCTCCCCTATCCTATATAATTTGAACTGCGGTCAGCTTGACATATTGCTGAAGCTCCAGAAACAATGTGCGCGCATCATTTTTGGCTATGATAGAAGAACTCATAGCAAGCCATTATTCATCCAACTTAACTGACTACCATTGCACCAACGAATCGAATATAACATATGCCTCCTTCTCTACAAAGTCAACAATAATATAGCACCACCTTACTTGTCTGAAATGTTTGTGAAAACAGCTGAAGTTCATCAACATCGAACAAGAGCTGCTGTAAATAGTCACTTTTTCAAAATTAGAGGAACTGGACATACTTACCTAAAATCATTTAGATATTATGGAGCAAAAGTTTGGAATTTGTTACCAACTGAAATACGTCACACTGAGTCTATTGAGAACTTCAAAATAAAATGTAAAGCCTACTAATTTATGGACAAAATTAAATCTGACTCTTATGTAAAATATGACTGGTCATTCCATTGAACTTTTATGCCAAAGAATTTTTTACTGTACACAATTTGATTAGGATTTTAGTTTTGATTTTAGTTTTTTACTTTGTGAACCAGGCTGTAAACAAGTTTTTAACTTAGCCCTGTTATTCACGTTAAAGAATTTCATATATACATACATACAACTTTTACGCAGCCAGTCTGGCTTGTCCTTCACTAAAATAAGGCTCCTTACCCATCCAGCTATTTTTCTGACTCACCTGGCATGTCAGAGAGGCAGACGAAACCTTTTAAAAGCTAAATCCAATGATATCATGGCAATGATGGCACTGAAGCCTTGTTCTTGCGCAAATTCCACTGCAATTTTATGCTTTGAGTCAAACCAAACTTACTAATGCAAAATGTTACTGGAAAGACATTGAAAAGATATCTGTGGTATACATTAGAATAACATCAAATTCAGGCACCCAAAAATAAAAAATACAAAGAAACTTACATACATGTTTTTGTGTTATTTGTTGAGATTCTCAGAAGCTTATTCCATGAAAATTCCAAAAATATAGAATCAAATATTTATGGAATAAAGTATTGATCCCCTTTTGTTATCACATTACTACTATTATTATTCCGCAATTAACAATTATACAAGGTACCTGCAGTGTAATTGGAATTACACTCCAATGCTATATGATGTCACTTCCTGCAGTTGGTCGCTAGGCCACACTGATAAACAGCACGTTCCAACCTCGTTTTGATTTGGATAAATGCTCGCGCAGCCATGCGTTCATCCTTCTGTTTGATTGCGAGGACTCCAGGGATTTTGTCACTTGGGTGGGACTGAAACTCAATTGGAGCATACAGTTAGAATATGATTGTTTGGGTGGGAGTGACATCATATAGCATTGGAGTGTAATTCCAATTACACTGCAGGTACCTTGTATAATTGTTAATTACACTCCAATGACTCTATGATGTCACTTCCTGCAGAGTTCAACGGAATGACAAAATCTTCTGGGCAGCAAAACTCGAAGTGTTTGAACGATTATAGAATTTGCAAAAGGTATACTCCCTGGACCACTTGCCAACTTCTAAAATGTCTGAAATTGTTGCTCCTGCATTTAAAGCTGCTGAAGCAGAGGCTGAGCGAGTTGAATGTCCTTGATATATGGATACATCTACTGCAGATTCTTTAAGGACAGCTTTAAGCCATCTACAGAGTGTTGATGTTTGTACTGGCTTATGAGGTGCCACTGTTGACAAAAATAGTCTCATATCTTCATTTGACTCACGATAAACCTTTGTTTGTTCCTCATAATGTCTCAAATAGCTGACTACACAAAGCCGACGATCTGCTGGATAAGCTGGGATGAATAAGTCATTAATCACCTTTCCAGGCTTGGATGTCTTTAGCAAAGAGGGAAATTTGAACAGTACTCCTTCACTTTTGTAGTATCTAAATCTTAAATCCAGTTTATGCAGCAAGTTGGCTCTACCCATGGTTGTAAGTGCCATTAGAGTAAGTACTTTAAAACTCAACTGTTTCAGAGTTAATGACTCTTTAGGACTCAAAGACAACAAGTATTTTAACACCACTGATACATCCCAAGTTTCCAAATATTTTGGTTGGGGTGGACGAAGTTCAAAGACTCCTTTCATGAAACGAGATACTAATGGATGAGATCCAATTTGAGATCCATCTACTGGTACATGTGTCATTGAAATGGCACTTCTGTAAACATTGATTGTTCTGTATTTCAAACCTTTCTCATAATATAAATATGCCAGAAAATCCAGTATTGTGACTAAAGAACAAGAAAGCGGATCCTCCTGTTTTTCACAACACCAGCTACAAAATTGATGCCAGCATGAGTTGTAATGTTTTTCCGTACTCTTCCGCCATGAGGCTTGTAAAATATTGGACACCCTTTCTGGAACTGATCGCATTTCTGTGTTTGTCCTGAGACAGGCCAAGCGGCTAATCTTAATGGGGCCCCCCTCCTTTTGTTCACTGGAAACTGTTGTGTCAGCAAGACATTTTTTTCCATTGGTAGAAGAGCTGGACGATCTGAGGGCATCTGCAACATTATTGGGAACCATGGTTGTGACTTCCAAAAAGGGGCGATTAGAATAGCTGATGCCTTCTCTTGTTGGATTTTGTGTAGACACTTTGAGACTAGACTGAAGGGGGGAAACATGTAACTGAGATCTGAGATTGAATGTGCCCCAGTTTATTGAAAAGGCATCTGTGCCTGCTGCTTTTGGATCCCAAATCCAAGAAACGTAAGCACTTACTTGGTGGTTCCTTTCGGAAGCAAAGAGGTCTATCTCTGGCTGGCCATAAACTGCAACTATTTGTCGAAAGATAATGGGGTTTAAATGAAGTTCTGTTGTTGTAGCCTTCATTCTGGACAGAAAGTCTGCAATTGTGTTTGTTTTCCCTGGAATGTAAGCCGCTGATATGAAAATTCTTCTCTCCCGGCACCAATGCCAAAGATCCAATGCGATTTTGCATAGTGTCCATGATTTGGTACCTCCCATCTTGTTCACATAAGAAACTGCTGTCTTGTTGTCCATTTGAAGCTGAATGTGAACATTTTCCTGTGCTTGTAAAAGGGATTCTAATGTTAGGAAACTTGCAAGTAATTCACGAGCATTAATATGAAGGTTCTGTTGATCTAGTGTCCAAACCCCTTGAACCTGAAGATGATCAATGCAGCCACCCCAGGCTCTGTCTGATGCATCAGAATACAACCGAAAATCAATTGGTGGAGGAACAATACTGTTCGAATTACAGAGCGGAAGCTGATTTTTCCACCAATAAAGGTCTTCAACAGCAGAAGGGCTAAGATGAACAACCATATTGTAGTCCAAAGGTCTGCTCACAATTTGTTGACAAGAAATGAGATCTTTTTGAAGAGATCTAAAATGTAATGGTGCTTCCATAACAGCAATACGACTGAAAGTACACAGTCCAAGAAAACCTGCGAAGGTTCTTGCAGAACAAGATTTGGTCTGGATAAGATAATCTGCTTTACTTTGGATATTTTTGACCTTATCATTGGGAAGGGACAATGTCATTTCTTTAGAATTGATGATAACTCCTAAGTATTCAATGATTTGCGTTGGTTGAAGCAAGGACTTTTCTTTGTTAACTGAGAATCCAAGACTTTGAAGCAGACTTACAATCAAAGTGGTGTGCTCTACACAGGATGCAATGTCTGAAGAAATTACCAACAGATCATCCAACCAAATGATAACTCTGATTGACATTGAACGTAAATAAGCTACTAATGGCTTGAAAATTTTTGTAAAGCGCCCTGGAGCAATATTTAATCCAAAGGGTAGCACTTTGAAACGATACATTCTATGAGCAAAGGCAAACGCTAGATAGTTTCTAGATTTCTCCGCAATTGGGATGGTAAGATAGGCATCAGTCAGATCAATCTTTGTTAGATAATCTCCACGATGTAAAAGTAATTTCAAATGTTGAAGACCTTCCATTTTGTATGTTTCTTTAGGTATGAATTTATTAAGTGGTCGCAAGTTTATGATTGGTCTTAAACCTCCTGATTTTTTTGGTACCGTAAAAAGTCTGCTGACATATTTTACTGAGCATGGATCAACAGATTCAATGGCATCTTTCTGCAACAGCAAATTAACTTCTTTCTCAAGAACGTCTTTCTCAGACGTAGATTTCGGAGTTGTTATTGGTACATGTGTTTGTGTAGGCTCACGTATGAAAGGAATTTTGAGTCCTTCAACTGCATTTAAAATTGATTCATTGTTTGTTAAACTCAACCAGGTATTTACAAAATGTTTAGTTCTCCCTGCCTTGTGCAGGGGCTCATTCAGTTTTTCTTAACTGGAGATGAAGTAGTAGAAGATGATCCTTGTTTCCTTTTGTTGAAATATCTTTTCTGGTAATTTGACTGTTGACGAAAAGACCTTTTGTTGTTTGAGTAGGATGAGAAACGCCTTTGTGATTGGTTCCTCTTGAATTTAGAATCTTTTGGGCTCTGATGTTTTGAAAAAGAGATATCTTTCAACATCTTGTTTTCCTCAGAAAGCTTTTTGATATGACTGGAGAGTTCATCACCAAACAAATATTTCGATGGTTTACCCTCTTCAGAGATATCATTGCAAATGGGCTTGTATTCAGATTTTAAAGATCTCTGAAAACGAAAACGCCTGAAAGAGCTTAGGCCTGCAACAGCACTGCCCATGAGGACCAGAGAACGTTGGATAACGTCAGTTACTTGATCCTTTGAAATAGGTTCATCATCCTCTACAGCATCCCATAACTGCATAATGGGGAAAGAGGCATAGAAAATGAGAGATTGAATATTTGACAAACGTGTATCTCCCTCTTGGAGACCTTTAGCTTTTGATTCTTTTATTGCCGAATTCCGAACGATACTATCGTTGAGCTTTGGAGGAGCAAGGAATTCGCAACTTGGTTTTCCTATTTCTTTTTGTAGATCCTTAAAATCATCACTTGAGAGCTCTTTATAAAAGAAAGGGGTTGTATATTCAGAAATAGCCGAGTTCACCTCGAACGTAGGAGTAAGCTGAGAAGAGGGCCTAAAAAAAGAATCAGTATCATACTCCCCTTTTTTCTTTTTTGTCGTGGTAGCCTCTTCTGTATCAGCATTTTCTGAATGTGCCCGCTTTCTCTTTGGAAGGTGGTGCTCGGGTGACTGCCCGTGACCATTGTCGGCAACCTCCTGATTGCCAGTGTGGTCTCCACCTTGGGCTTGTAGTGGGCGTGATGTAGGCCTACCGGCTGCACGTGTCATGAGAACCTCAAGCATCTTTCCGATCTTTTCCAATCGTTGTTCGTGGTTGGGCAAAGAGCTTTCTCCAACTTCATGGCTCGACATGACTTCGAAACCCAAGAATTCTTTTTTCTCTTCGTCTTCTGAGTCAGTTCCAAATAAACGATAAAATGAGGTTGGACTAATCGGAACGCGATTTTCTGACGTTCCGTTGCTGCTCATACTTGTAACCGAGCAAACAAAAAGAAGGATGAACGCATGGCTGCGCGAGCATTTATCCAAATCAAAACGAGGTTGGAACGTGCTGTTTATCAGTGTGGCCTAGCGACCAACTACAGGAAGTGACATCATAGAGTCATTGGAGTGTAATTTCAGTTCAATTTGTGTCTATTTTCCAGAAGTGCATTCTCAATGTTTATTTTGCTGTACAAAATCTGTACTTGGTTATTACGCATCAATGAAGGCCGTTGTGATGAATTAGAATAAATAAATGTCGTGATAAAATGGAAAGGAATTCAATATGATCTTGTTTGTAGCGTGTTTACTATCAAGTTGTTATGCCACTTGTAATTATGCCTAATTCGCTAACTATGTGACTTACAAAAATAGAGCAGAACCCCCCAATCAGGTTTGGCGAGTATGTCACACATTGAACCGTTCAGAAATTTGGTAAAGAGGGGGATGGTTTGTAGCGTGTTTACTATCAAGTTGTTATGCCACTTGTAATTATGCCTAATTCGCTAAGTATGTGACTTACAAAAATAGAGTAGTGTACTATAAATAACTTAGTCACTGAAATAGAGTTGTTTACGAGATGATCACTCTCTTATGATAAGGAACATGAACAGATAGGGTCGTCTCTGTCCAATTGGCCTACCGCCTAGCTATACATTACATGTTCAAGAAAGGCCATTTGAATCATGCTTCTAATAAATATGGAGAATTCTGAAGAATCATGTAGAGAGCATTTGAGACATTACAAAATTCCAAAAGAAACATAATTCTTAAAGTTCATTCTCACAAGATTTGCCATTTGGCCAGGTCAGGAAAGTTAATTTTAAAAATGTAGCATTTTTAACACCTTCAAAAAGTTTCTTTTTGTAACATGTTTCTTCCCTTAATGTAACGTAATGTTTAACTGTCATTACTGTAAGGCCCATTTTAGTCACATAAAATTTCAAAGTTATTATTTCGTCTACTGTTGTTTGTTGATGTGTAACCATTTCTTTATTGGTGGAGCAGTTGTCATTCAAACAGTTCTGACAAAAACAAACATTTTCAATAGTGGAATTAACAAAATCACCTTTGATCACTGTATAACAATGCATACAGCTCTCTGTGCATGCCTTCTGGTCTCTTGAATCCAGTGTCTGCTGCTCTTCTAATCCTCTTCTAAAAAGGATAATCAAACAACTGTGTGAAGCACCAAGCGATGAAGTAGTGAGAAAAACCGAGCACAAACATCTTGGAATGATCTTGGATGACAAATTGAACTTCCAAAGCCACGTTAAAGAGGCGATTCTTAAAGCAAGGAGGGGTATCGGTTTAGTTCGGTATCTTTCCAAGTATGTTTCAAGGCACGTGTTGGATCAAATGTACAAGCTGCATGTAAGACCCCATCTTGACTATGGTGATATTGTGTATCATAAATATGATCCAGAAATGAACCTAGATACCACTAAGAGATTGGAACGAACACAATATTCTGCAGCATTAGCTGTAACAGGAGCTTGGAGGGGGACAAGCAGGCAGAGGCTATTTGAGGAACTGGGATGGGAGAGTCTTTATCAGAGGAGGTGGTATAGGCGCATGTGTCATTTCTTCAGTCTTAAAAAAACACGAAGGCCAGCGTATCTCTTCGATGAAATTCCTGCTGAACGCAATGTTTCATACAACTTGAGACGTCAGCGTGAATACCAACCAACTGGAAGAACCGCGCGTTTTGCAAGTACCTATTTCCAAAACGTCCTTTTTGAATGGAATTTGCTGGATCAAAATATCAAAGACTCCAATACTCTTGCGGAATTTAAACGAAAATTACTTGCAGTTATCAGACCAGTTAAAAAATCTGTGTACAGTGTCTATAACATGACAGGTATTAGGAACCTAACGAAATTGCGGGTGAAATTCAGCCCACTCAATGAGCATAGGTTTCGACACAACTTTGACTGCCTAAGCCCTCTTTGTGTATGTGGTACGGGAAACGAAGATAGCGAGCATTTTCTCCTGCATTGCCCTCAGTTTGACTTGATGCGCACGGATCTCTTCAGTCAACTAGCGGATGTACCTGGGTTAGACATAACAAGTATGGATTCAAAAAATTTGTGTGAACTACTATTGTACGGAACTTCCGATTTGAATGTTGTCGAGAACAGAATCATTATTGAAGCAACAATATCCTTCATTGAACGATCCAAGAGATTTTGCTAAAAACTCTTTTAAGTAATTTTATAGCAGCAACTCTCCTCTATTTCCCTTTTCTGTCTTTGGTTTTTTTTTCTAGTGTTTTTTTTTTGTTTCATTATCATTTTATTATATATTTGTTATTATTTTTTTTTTGTTCTCGTTGTTTTCGATTGTTTGTTGATTTTCTTTTTGGAAATTGTGAGCCTTAATTTGTAAGTCCCATCTACAGTGGGAACTAGGTGACCTCGTGTCTTTTCCCGCTGTGGATGGGACAAATAATGTATAATATGTTTAGATTAGGGTTTTGCTTGATAAAAAAAAAAAAAAAAAAAAAAAGCACCAAGCACACAAAAGAGGTTTTGATCAAGAGTACCAATCTGGTAAGTTTTATGAAGGAGAACACAGCATGATCAAAAGCTACAAAAGCTCTGTTTTTTGGAGGAATCTATAAAATTTGGAATTTATCACTAAGTGCACAGGATTTCATAGATTAGAAAAATTTCCTTTCATTGTTTTTGTCACACTATAGTTGTGGTCAGAGGTGTCCCTGAAAATATTCATGCCATAAAAGCTTCAAGCTAAGTAATATTTGCCCCTTCCCAATTCACCTCAGCAGTCCTTATTATCCTACGTACTATGAACCGTATGTATGGCAGCTATAATATTTATAACACCAGTGTACGTAACATACCGGTGTATGTAATGCCTGTATATGTAACACCAGGTTGAATCTCTGTGCTGCTCTGCGCCAAATATTTTGGAGCAAAACAATTTTGTGTGCCAAAGAATAATTGATATCTATTGTTAATATAATGGGACATTGAATGGCCCATTATTTCAAGGCCTCTTTCTCTGCCAAAATGTGTGGCAAAAACCAAATAAGTTCTCTGTCTGCACCAATCTTCTTGAGGTAGGCACTAAGATCCACCCTGGATGTAACGAACCCATCTATGTAATGCCCATAAATGCAACATGCTCATATATGTAATGTTCATATATGCCAGACTGTAAAGTTTTTTCAATGCACATGAGCAGAGAACATTGGCCTTAACTTTGAATTATTGCGCAGAAATCGCAAAATATTTCTGTGCAGATTCTATCCCAAAAAATACTGTATTTACGCATGGTGAGGTTCTCTGCTGCAGCCTTAATCCATGAGCTACTTGACTGTCTCTCATGTTATTCTTGTTGTTGCTTCATAGAGCTGTCCAGATGAAGAGCTAGCTACTGTATGAGGATCGTAGTGAAACAACTGCATTCTGCACAAAAACAAAAGTTGCAAGCCTCTTTTGAAAACTGTGTGGGTACAACGCAAACTGGTGTGCAAATCTGCGCAGAAATTAGCTTCACAAAGTACTTTGTGCAGACGGAAAACAAGCCAGGGTAATGAGTGCCATGCACAGACCCCAAGCTGGAAAACATGCATGATTTGGCCCAAGCGTAGTGGCGAGTGAAATAAGTTTGAAGGTGCGAGCTGCGAGTAGACTAAAAAAGGCTGTGAGAGATGCAAAATCAACAATAGATCTTTTGTTCTCACATGTGAGAAGCTATTAATGTAGCTGCCAGCAGCAAGTCTGACAGAATTTCATAGTTACAAGTGGACAGGCCTTACTCGGAATATGTCAGTAGGGGAGTGGCAAATCACACTCCTAGTCCATTTCAGGCGTGTGATGGAGTGCAGTTGCAAATCAACATTAAAAATATGTTGACTGGAGTTTTACTTGATCAGTTTTACTAATGCAAAGTCATTCCAGGTTCAAAAAATTGATTCATCTGAGTTCACAATTTTCGAATAAACTGTAATTGTGGATAACGAAGATAAAAAGAGCACAAAACACTCTGTTATCGATTTGAAGCGGTAATAGATGTTTCAGTCTCCTTTTTCTTAACTATCAAGGTTTCTAATAAAGTGCTTGATAACGCACAGCTTATGGAAGCTTTAAGAAACTCGTTGGACTTGCTACAAGCCTCTCTCTCTTTCAAATTTGAAATAGTCCGGAAAATGCGAAAACTGAAAAATAAAGAAAAAAAGAAAAGGAAAAGGGGAGAGGGGCTTGTAGCAAGTCCAGAAACTCGTAAGAAACTCTGATTACTCAAAATCTCCCCTTTTCCTTTTCTTTTTTTCTTTATTTTTCAGTTTTCGCATTTTCCGGAATATTTCAAATTTAAAAGAGAGAGAGGCTTGTAGCAAGTCCAGAAACTCGTAAGAAACTCCAAGTACTCAAAATCTGATGATTTTAGCGCTGGTCCAAATTCTTAGGCCCCGTTCACACTGCTCCATTTCTGTTATGATCCGTTTTTGTTGCATAGATGCTACCCATTGACATTACTCCGTTTCTGTACGAAAACGGAGGGGAAAACATCCGCTTTTGTCCATTCACATTGATCCTTCTGATAACAAATACGGAGCCAAAGAAATCCGTTTTTGTTCGTTCACATTGCTCCGGTTCTGTGAAGTCCATTGTTGAACATTGGAGAGTTTTCAAACACCTCCGTTTTTGTGCGTTCACATTGATTCAGAGCGATTTCAAAAACCTCCGTTTTTGTGGATATCCACTTTCGATAGCGTTTTCGAAAACGTCCATTTTTTATGGCGTTTTTGTGCAGATCAATGTGCACACTTTCACAAAAATGGATATTTTTCTCTCCGTTTTTGCACAAAAATGGTGCAGTGTGAACGGGGCCTTAAAAAATGTATATCTATCCGAAAGTAAGTTGAATTACCAAGAAAGGAACTGGTCTCTCAAGAACAAACAGTGGGTCAAAGAAATAACTCTTCAATCTAAGTTATGTTACATCCTTCAGGATTATCTTTTGTAAACAATTTTATGATAACTATCAAATCATTAAGGATTTTGGATTTAGTACTTCTTGATTGACTTATTGTTACAGAGAAATACAAGATTTTAATCCTCGTTTGAAAAGGTAAGGCGTGCGATTTATCGCACTCCTTGGACAGAGGTGTGCGCCAAGGCGTGCGAGAGCGATCGCACGCCATTCCCGGTAAGGCCTGAGTGGATGCAAGTTTTCCAACCTGGCACACGCCAAACTTTACAGTCTGGCGTATATGTATGTGACGCCCGTATACAAAACATAATGTTTCCAGACCCAGGTGGGAACGGATGAATTTGCCAATCTGAGCCACACAGTTGGCAATGATGAACAAAAGATCCATTAACCTAATCTATTGTTCTCATTTGCAAACTTCCCAAAATCTTATTTATGGCCATCTCAACTTGCACATGTAACATACAAACTTTTGACTCTGTGTTGCGGTTTTAAGGGCCAAGCGCTAGGCCTAGTGCTAATCAGTATGCGGCGTGATCCTACTGACACCACTGTGCGTGCGCCCAAAACACCTTTAATGTTAACCGTCAACCATCAGTCATTTCAGCAGAAACAGGAAAATGTTGTTGTTATTTCCAGAGGATCAAGTAGAAGACGAAGAACTAGCGGATAACTTGGCTAAGTTTAGGCAGGCCTACGTAGTGAATATGTTAGCTGAGAACTTCGCATGGTGTGTCCTAATCATAATAGGGGGGATCAAGAAGTAGCGGATGACTTGGCTAAGTTTGGAGGCCTACGTAGTGAATAACTTAGCTGAGAACTTCGCTACACAGTCTACCCTACTAATGAGGGGTTGTGTTAAAGGGTCTGTTTCATCCAGCATTCCTTCTTGCACGTGTCGTCTCTTGGTTTGCCTTTGTTACCGCCATTTTCATAGGCCATGAAAATGGCGACAAACAAAGGCAAGCCAAGAGACCACACGTGCAAGGAATGCCGGATGAAACAGACCCTTTAAAGAGTCATTGTCACCCAGCCGCCCCTCCGGGCATCTTCGAATTTCAGATTATCTGAAAATCAAATTTGGCCTAAGCCGAAAATAGGCATCTGCGCTGCAGTTGTCGCTTGTTAAATATGTCTCAATGCGAACAATCGCTAACGCTGATATGACACAATGAGTCACAGCGTGGGAGTCTGCTTCTATAGGTGCAATACAATGGAGAAGACAAAAGAAGAACCAAACACATTTGTCTGTATCAAGACTGTTGAAGCAAATGCTCGACAAGAATTTCAATGAAACTTTGCTGCTAAATCTGGATACTTACCATCGTTTTCATTTCCCTTTTCAGTGAACGATAAAATTTCCCCCTCCTTCCCCTTCTTCCCCTTCCAGCAAGCAAGCTGTGTTGTGTTATGTTTTCCTCCCCGCGGAGGATCCTGGGTGACAATGGCTCTTTAAAAGTAGGGCTTTGTTCGCTATTGCGTTGAACTCCTTGAAAACAAGAGTGCAACTTAGCTAAGTTGGCCAAACGAGATTCCTCCGGTTATAAGAAAGGTAAATGTTAACATTAAGTTCACCTTATTTCCATGAAAAAGTGCACTTTTTGTTGCAGAACTCTGTGGTGCACCATCTATTTCGAGGATGTCTCTAACGTCGGTCATCGTGTTTCAGCAAATACACAGAATGAAATTGAGAACTTTCAGGTGAACCATACGATCACCAATCAAATCTCAAAATTAGGCCAGCAGCGCAGCGCCAGCAGCGGCAGCAGATGATATGATTATGAGGCTCTGTATGATTATGAGGCTAAAACGAGACTGAGACCATCGAGAATCGAGAAGTGGACATCTGAGAAAAACACGTGGTCAAACAAAGTAAACAAATAGAAAATTTTAAAGGGTATGCAAACAAACACCCCTTAATTTCACTGTTATCGCTGTGAGCACACAGAGATTGTGGAACCGTGGAGCAAATACACAAATATACATTTTGGGTTACCAGGAATTGTAAACTCTTGGAAAACGCTAGCAACGCCGACGCCCTTTTAGCTGAACTTACAGTAAATATTTATTGAGAATATTTCATGAAATTGTTGTATTACACGACAAAAAAACTGAGCTGGCTTACCCCTCCTGAGAGACAAATTTTATCGCATTTTTGTGAGGATCTCGGGACCTATCTTGTGGAAAAGTGGGGTCCGCCCCCCCCCAATTCCCCACCGCCCGTTGCTCCGCTAATGTTCCGGACCATAATTAATGTTATCTGGTCGGATCTGTTGATCTGTAACCACGGAGAGTCCGACTGTGAGACTGGAATGTAGTGGTCTCGTACGTTTGTGCTGTATGTGTATTGTCATGTAATCAACCAATCAACCAATACTCACCCCACACAAATCAACGCTGCGGTGGAAGTGTGAGTTGGTGTCTACCAGCCATGGCGCTTTCAAAACACAGCATGGAGATTGAGGTTTGCACATTTACCTTGCAACATACATTCAAATTCTATTACATTTTCCCAATCACTTCTGTTAGTTTATATGTGTAATCCGAGATGCAGACATACACTGATGTGATATGCGCTTGCACAATGGCCTAATCAAATGATCGTGTCCGAAGAGAGGCAACAATGTCAACGATGTCATGTGAAATGCTGTTGCGTGATGTCAGCCTATTGTGATATGGTGCAGCATTGATCACACATAAAACACACCCAAGTGCTTTAAAGGGAATGGACATGGCTATATCTCGTAGCTGCTATAAATAGGCTATAGAAAACGCCTACGCATCCATTGTTTCTTTGGCTCCACAATGAAACCACACGTGTTGAAATTATCAAATTCAATAGATTATATTTTTAACCTGGCCCGGGCCAGCTTTTACCTATCTATGTCGATTCCCTTTAAAGTCAAAAGACAACCGATTCAGTCCATTCAGAAAACAGAAATCATGGTGGGAATGATGAATGTGGCTTTCTTTCAATTCAACCCAGCGGTTCCAGTCGATTTTTCTGGATTTGGATGAATTCAACATTGCGTAACAAAACGCATTCAACATACTTCACCCTCTGTTTGCAGTGAAAACCAAATGTTAGGGCCACTCCATCCGTCCAGTCAAATCTCTCCAAGTATTTACACAGATCTAGTGGGTCCAGGGCCGCATTTAAGTCTCTTGGGGCCCTGGGCCCAAAACTGCTTGGGGCCCGTTAAAGTATACCTAAAAAATTGTTTTACTTGCACAGTAGTTGTCACTGCATTGGTAAGACTTTTTATGGAAAAGGTCCCTAGATTCAGTCATGTCTTCCTCCTTAGCCATATTGCTGTAAAGTTTCAGATGATTTTCTTGGGCTCTAAAAAGCTCAGGACGTCAAATCGGGGCGGATCAGGAAGGGAGGCCAAAGTATCATTTAAAGAAAGCGGGCCAAAGGCGCGCGAAAATTTTTGGACTTGTTATTGAAAAGATTCTTTGGCTTATCTGTTAAATGACGTCGCGATTTGCATGTTGGCCCCCAAATTCTGATCGAAACAGTCAAAAAGAGTGTCGTAGGGTTACGATGTGGGGTGCACTTCTCACGAAAAAAGGGGGCACCAAGCTGAGTTTCCTGAATGAAGGCGGGAAATTGCCCCCATTTGCCCCCCTTAAATTCGCCACTGACATCAAACGTTGCTGCCATTAGGCATAACTCAACAATGCGCTGTTGTGATATTGTGGACCTTAGTTCATTCTTAACCCTTTTCAGCACAGAGAAACTTCGGTCACCGGAGTCAACTCTGCATGGCAAACTGAGCAACGATCTGAAGCGCAGTCATTGGACTTGGGAAAGTTGCCACTGCAGCTCCTTGCACAATTTGCTCTAACAGATAATAAGAAATATAGACTTTTGCATTTCATCAACTCGACAATCATTTGAAATTGATCTATGGTCGAGACAAAATTAATTTACTGCTATTGATGAGCAACTACTTTTGCTCGCCAATGAAGTATTGTCAGTGTATGAATGCACTTTGTTGTATGAAGACGTTAATGCTCAATTCAAACACAATGCTGAAATCAACAGCACTTCATAGGCTATTCAAACCTTTGCTCGGGGCCCCCTAAATTTTAGGATTTTAGGGGGCCCCTGGGCCCGGGCCCAGTGGGCCCATGGGTAAATGCGTCACTGAGTGGGTCAATTCCAAATAGTTTGAACTACAAAGGCATGTCAAGTCATGTTCAACTCATGTTCATTTGTTCAAGAAACATCCTCAAACTTTTTCATGTGATGTTTCATGTACAGTACAGTGTCGTTAACAGGGAATTGAAAAAAGTGAAAATGTGGCTTGAGCCACGCTGGAAAGCATGTATGTTACGCCAAATATATTTGACGTGGAAAAATGTCTAGAACAATAGAAGAACAATAGGTCTATTGTCTTTAGACTATTGGCTTGGTGTAAGCCTTTGGCTTAACAGAAACAAACTTTCCATACTGGGGCTTGAGGTTAAAAAATTGTTGCTCAATATTGATAAAACCAATTTCATAATTTTTAAGTCACCTCAAATGTTCTTTACCTTACCTGAAACTGTCAGCATCAAAATTGGAAAGTAAAATTTGTTTGTGTTCTTTTGGATGAAAATCCTTTTTGGAAGTATCGCATGACTGAACTATCCAAAAATTGGCTAGAACATGTGGTATGTTTTTCAAAGTAAGACACTTTTTGCCTGTCTTTATCGTCTTTTTTGCCCATCATTGTAAGACACTTTTTGCCCATCAATAATTTCAGGCCCGTAGCAGCTATTCGAGCCGGTCGGGCCCGGGCCCTCCCCCCAATAATTTCCAAAAGTAGCATTTTTCACTCATCATATAACACAGAAAGCTGATTGAACCAACCATGAAATTACTCTCCAAAAAGTGTTCCCTCGTGCCCTCCCTCTTTCAGTACCGTCAACATCCCCTAGGTGAGATAGGAAGATAAATATAAACCACTCTAAGTGGGAATCTAGAAATGAGAGCTTCTTTCCACTTTCCTTTCCTAATTAAACTATTCAAGCAATCACCAAGGGGCTTTTGAAGCGTGTATTGCGAGTCAATCTTAGGTCAACAAAAACAAAAGAATTTGTTGTACTGTATACTCCGATGCAAGAAAATATGATTTTAGAAAGTTGACATCAGAAGCCTTTTGTCAAGTGACACAAGAAGTACCAAGACTTCAACAATAGAACTATTGTTTAGTGACACAAATACAGCCGCTCAAGCAATTTGGACGTCTAGAGATCCCCTGCGCATTCTGCAAACTTTCCAATCTGGTATTCTTGTGTCGTAGTTAGTTGCAGCTAGCCTGCTTGAAATACATTTGGATTTATACTTGATTAATTTCCTATTTCACCTGCGGACCTCCGACCATAAAATTACCTTTCAGCATTCACAGAAGGGCATTTCCAAAAGAAAAAAGGGCATGAGCCCAAAATTTTTTCCGGATCCTCCACCCCTGTTTTTATGTCTAAATGGCATTATGCTGTGTCTAACTGGCTTTGCGCTAGTTGCAGCTTTTTGCTTCTTGGGGTATTGTTCCAGACTTATGATGATGATTCCCTTGTATCACTATGGTAAACCTTGCTCAACTAGAACTTATAATGAAACACTGAAAAACCTGGCCCTATTTTCTGTAATCGTCAATGGAATTATGATTGAATCATGGCTTTGAAGCTCAATCCCATGGAGTATTTTCAATTCTTCAATTGAATTGAAAATTCTATCACATTTACATGTAACAATAATAATTCACAAATCTTGCACTCTGATTGGTACTCAAGGAATGGAATCACGGAGTTTGGGCCTAAATAGGGTCATATTTTTCAGAGTAACATTATGAGTCTCTGTTGACTGAGGCGCCATCATCAAGTCAAAGAGCACAAGGAAAGAAGAGACTCATCGTCATAAGTCTAGCGTCGTTCCAGCAGCTTCGTACTGTAATTTTGTAAGTTGCGTAGCCTGTAATGTGTAATTGTAATATTTCAGTCGATATAAAAGTAGCGTGCAATTTTTAATGACACTTCAGAATCTACTATTTGCAGCCTTGAGCTATCCACCTTGTCCAGGAAGCCCAATGGAATGTATCTTTTTTATGTTTTAGAGTTTGCTTGCTCTGAACCCTAAAGTACATAACAATGCAAGTCTGGTTCCAACAGCAGTTACAAAGAAGAACAAAAAACATTGGAAGAGAAATGCAGATAAATCATGTTCGGTAAGTTTTTCTTCTTAGTATGTATGGAAGACAAAGCTTGGGTGCAGAGCTCAAATTTAGTAACACACAGGAATGGAGATTCTTTGGGTTTCAACATTGAAAATAATAGAATGTGGCTAGCTCTCAACACTAGGACCACGACAAACATCTTGAGGGTCATTGTAGAAAGACAGTATCAACAATTTCAGTTAATTAAGACATGAAGACAAATCCAGTATTTATAAATAAGTTATTCGACTAAGCCATGGTTATTTAGGACGTTTCGAGACGAGCTTGTCTCATCTTCAGCTAAATAAAAAGTACACATGCATGGTTTTTTATAACAATAATTATTCAGAGGAATGCATAATTAAGTTGACAATCATACGATATCTAAATAAGGAAAATCCATTGAAAATAAGCAAATAAGAAAGTCCAATGAGATTAGAAAAGATACAACGGTATAGAAGAGTTCTGTTCATTGAGTGTTGGGTGGTCCCTCAAGATTAGAAGACTCTTGTGTATCAGCAAGTCAAAATTGTTGTTGGCTTTGTCCAAAATGCAAAAATCATCAAAAGACACGGTTTAATTAATATGGTCCCTAATGGATGAAGAAGCACCCTTTATACTTATTCGTTTCTTGTTTATTCCTAAATGTTCCCTACAACGAACAATAAAGTGGCACGATGTTTTGCCATAATAAGTAGCCTGGCAGCTACTACACGTAAACTTGTAAACAACGGAAGAACAAATGTGTGCAGGGACACAATCTTTGAAAGGGAAAAAGTTTTCAATGCACTTAGCTGATTGAAAAACAACTTGAAAATCGACATGGGGGTACGTGTTACCTAGAAATTTACATAGTTTCTTTTTCACCCTGACACTGTACTGATACTAGATGTACTAGATGATACTAGATGTACTAGATAAGGCAAACAAAAAATTACCGGGAGTTTCGATACGGTGGCCGGTCTTATTTTGGGTATATATTGCCCATCCAAAAACTTCTTAATGAGTTTGTCGATAAGATGCTTGGGGAAGCAGTTTTGCTGTAGAAATCGTTTGATGTTACACAGTTGGTCATGAAAATGCGCATAAGAGGAACAAATATGAAACGCGCGATAAACCAGGACTGTGACAAGGTTAACCTTATATTTACTCGGTAACAGGCTTTCAAAATTAGTAGATAGGCCTGTAAATGCAGGCCTTTTCGTAAGGAAATTTCCACCAGGGCATCCTATCGCCCATGTAGATAAGACGGCGAGGGCGATCGCCCCCATAAAATATTCTGCTGTTTATGCTTTGCTTTACTGACTGACAGTTTGAAACATTGAAAATCCTTGTTCTTGCAATGAGGAATGCCTTCCTTTACCAGACTTTTGATTAGAGAATCAGTGTATTCAAACAATCCCATTTGTTTTTCATTTTCTTCCTCCTTGCTCTGTTATTTTGCCAAAGTTAGGAAAGGGTCAAATCAGTAAGGCCAACAAATTTCCTGTTGTTCTGTTTGATCGAGTGTGAATCTTCCAGGAAAGTCATTAACCCTATTTCACATGGGGGGGGGGCGTTTTTCGCCCCCCCCAACCAAACTTTTCTACACTGCGCCGAAGCGACACAAGATATGATGACCAAACTTTGTGACTTTTACTCAAATTTAATTGGCAAACAAAATTTAAATGTCTCATTGTTCTAGATTTGATCACGTGACCACAATAGCACCATATTTGGAGAGTAGTTGACAAAAAACGGCTTTGAACATCCATAAGTTTCTTGTTTCTCGTCCGAATTACTTGCAACATGTATCATTCGATTGCTCTTGATGAGAGCTTTCATTTGATATATAATTTTTGCTAATTTGCTGACATCAGCAAAATTTAATATCTATGACGTCATTTATATTTATGACGTCATCTTTCGAATAAATTAATGTATTAATTACGATTTTTGTTGCAATTTAGCTTAATCTTGTTTGTTTCATGCATATTAAGTCGATCTATGTCAGAAATAGCAAGAAAACTACGGAAAACTGCAGTGACAGTAAGTAGAAAGGAACAAAGAGCTAATTAAGCGCTAATTGGTCTATAATTAGACACTTCAAATTGCTTCAAAGTACATATTTTAATTGTACAATGTATTTCCTATCATTTAAGACTACTCTCATTAAAATCCGTTGAGTATTCATTTAAATAGAATTTTTCTTGCGAAGCAGCTATAAATTGGCCAGTTTTCCTTTGTTTTTTGGTTGCCTAGCAACAAATCACGTGAATAATCAATTACCATTGTTATATTTGGAAAGCTTATTGTCCAAAGAACAATGGAGGAAAGTTTCATTGTTATATCTTTTGTAGTTTCAGAGAAAAAGAGGGGGGGCGAAAAACGCCCCCCCCCCCCATGCCAAAATATCGAAAAAATACCCCATGTGAAATAGGGTTAACAGATCAGAGAAGGCGATTAGAGTGGCAGATGTAAGCCGATGAAACGAAACAACTAAGTCTCTTCATCGGAAAATCTATTCAAATTCATAGCAGTCCTGTGCTACTCTAAAGACCAGAGGAAGGCTTCAGAAAGATAAACTGGAGAAATATTTTGCAACAAAGTAAGATGATTGTAGCATTCTCCACCTCATTGTCGCACCCTGATCTTCAAAAAACATGTGGTCAAACTGGAAACCTCGACGGAGAACAAGGTACAGTAAGGGTGGGCCCACGAGGAAGGATCTCTATTGCAACCATCGCAAAATATAGCAAAGAAAATGTGGAATGATTGTTGAGGACCAGTATCGCCTGCATTTTGTAGTTCTTAAAAGTTTCTTGTAAAAATCATTTTGCTGAGATAAATTGTAAAACATAATATCTAAAGTTTCGTTTCGCTTGTCTGCACCCTGTTTGCTTCGCTGTTGTGGTCGACATTCAAAGGGTTTTTCTTTCGCAAAGAACTCGAAGCGCTACTTCGTAAAATCGTATGAACACCCTGTTATGACTGAACAAACAACTTTGAATCAAGAGGGCTTCCTTTCGAGAGTCTATTTACAAAAATTTTTTCTGAGCATCGGGCGAAATACATTTTCGCGACGGCGATTAATAGCCCTTGTAAACCATTTTGCGAGGGCGCTGGCGAGGGCGAGAGCGATCGCCCTCGTGAAACGAAAAGGCCTGGTAAATGCTTCCTTGCGATACAAATTAGTTGCAAAACCATTACCATCATGAATTACCAGAATTGAACTATCATGAATGGCCGGCTTTGCTGGCAAATTAACTGACAAGGGGAAAGTTGGCTATAACCTCTGCTGTGCAGCAGAGTGATAAATGTGCTGAATTGATACTTCGTAGACAGGTGCACAAGTTAACATGTAACTTCTGCAGATCAGCTTAGGCTCTGCGTAATGATAACTGGGTTGTAATACATTCATTCATCCTCATCGAGTCTGCTAAATAGCGAGTATCGGCAAGGATGGCGAGGGTCGGGAGTGTGTTGAGGGTAGGCGAGGAAGGCAAATGTATAGAAAAGGTTCAACAGAGATTAGAATATTCATTGCAGAGATTAGAATAGCCATCAGAGTAGCATAGAACAGATTGTGGAAAAGGCGTAAATAATGGAGTAAAAGAGAAAGATATTGAAGTTTACTTTACGAAAAGACGCTCTGTGCAAAGTGATTTGTAGGAGGTAGGATTTGCAAAGCTAATTGCTGGCCATTAGCAGCGACAGACTCATGGCACAGAAGCATTTTCGCTTTTTGCCAGAGTTGATGTGGACAACAACGTAAATTCAGTGGGATGAGCAAACGGTAGAGGGTTTTCTGGAGCAAGGCTAACAAGGTTGTTACTTCAGTGCTACAAGAGCAGTTCATGATTGAAAGAATCCATAACATGGACACACACATTTCTTGCAGTTCCTTTCATCCATCTTTCAGGACAGAAAACAGATATGAATATCAAGAACCACGTTTTGAACCAAGAATTAAAAGAAAAATCCGAAAAATCAGCAAAAGATTTATATGCTGGTAAGACACTGTTAAGCGAAACTTGCTACTCACAAACAAGAATTCAAAAGTATCTTAACTTTGAATTGACCTCGGATAGTTTGGAGTTTCTCCACTTTCTGTAAGGGGCTAAGAAGCCCTCTACAGTTTCTTATAAGAAGAATTAGTGTTTTTTGTTGTCGTAAAAATTTATCAAAGTTCTTTTCCAAAACCAAATGAATAGTATTCTGTCGCATACCTTCGCCACCTTCTCGACCCTCGTCTGCCTCTCCACCCGCTCCACCCTTGCTACCCCTGCCTACAAGTGCCACCCTCTTGACCTCCTTCTGGCCTCTCCACCTTTGCCACCTTCAGCTACCCTCTCCACCCTCGCCACCCTTGCCTACCTTCTCCACCCCCGCATACCCTCGAGATTTAGCAGACTAATCTTTAACGGTATCATTTTTATTTTTTGCAAAATTTGCGGAACATGGAAGAAGAATGGGCATGATTTTATGAGCCACACTGTCCTTTCCGTGAAGCAAAGTATGCTGTTGTTTTGGATGTAGTGGCATTAATGAGCTCAAGACTAGTATGGCAAATTGCCCAAATTACTAAGATTTGCAGTCCACTGCAGAAAGTTTATGCGGCAACATAAAGGGTGCTTCACGATCCCAATTCCTAATCTTTAATTATGACTTTGAAGTACAGCCGTGACCAAAAATTTAAGACCACATTTTAGGCTGTGACATTTTTTGACAGAATGAGATCCTATGCTAGTGCTCTGTTATTCATTTACCGTCTTTGAGTCATGTCAAGCCAACTTTCCATGAAGATTCCGAATTTCGACCACGTTTCTTTGAGGGTGGCTTTAAACTTATGGCCACAGCTCTGGATTGAAAGTTTCCCTCTAATTTTTTCCCGGAAGCCATGTATTTCGCAGATGCGTAGATCAACGATATGAATTGTACCTGGATTTATGTAGAATCCAGCAGAGTAACACAGTGTTTAGTTTAACACCCCTTTTGCAGGACCACATAGAAAAATGGCGTGAAATTTCAAAAAACAGCATCGAATTTTGGAATTATACTGTCATAGTATCGAATATTGGAATTAATGTCTTATTGTGGTTTTTTATCTCCATATGTAATGGCCCCGGGGCTGTCACAGCCTTCTGCTCATTGGGGTATCGTTCTATTAGTATTGTATTGTAATTTTTGTAAGTAGCTTAGCTTGTAATATGTACTGTAATGTTTCAGTGGGATGTAAGACAAAGTTTGGGATCTACATGTAAGTTTGAACTGAAACAACTAAGAGAAAGAGGGAGAGAATGAATTTGCAGAGCAGCATCATTTTATCTCCTTTGATCACAGAATGGTCTTAAACTCCTATCAACGACTGTAAATAAACTGTAAATAAGTGATTGAACGACTGTAAATTGGTGATTAAATTTAAAACGAGTGCACAGAAAGGAGAAAACCGAGAACTAAAAGCACACAAATAGAGGATTCCACAGTGACGCTGTTTGTTCATATGGTGTATTTTCTGATTTGTTGAACATTTGCGTAACGTTGAAAATAGATCCCACGAGAAGGAACAAAAGGTCGAACACATTTCATTTCATTTTCATTTCATTTTTATTTATCTAAACGGGGTAAAGCTACAACTATATATACATAAATTGCTTTACAAGCTGCCCTGTACAAAGAAAAAAGATAAACATTAAAAAATTTACAATATATAAGATAGAAAAATAAAGTGAAAGTAGTTTAAAAGTTCTTGATCAGCAGGAATAAAATGGGGACCTTTATGTTCTGGAGTTTTGAGACAGGACTTGAATTGCTTGAAATTTTTTGTTAATTTTGATTTTGCGTCAAGGCCATTCCATAGTCTCGCCCCTCTAAAAGAAAAGCATTTTTGGCCACATGTTGTTCGTAGAAACGGGACACGTAGATCGGTTTCTGTTTTTCGAAGTTCCCGGGTACTGGTTTCTGATAACCTGTCGAACAGGCATGCAAGGTAAGAGGGAGCCGCGTCATTTGTACACTTATATACCATCTTTAAAGATTCTTTTGGAATCAAATCATTAACTGTCTGCCAGCCAAGTTTCCTTATAATAGGAAGAGCAGAAGCAAGATATTTAATCCAGAGGGTCATTCAACAGGAGATATGGTCGTTCTGGGACTGTAATTCATCGAAACAGACAGTCGAAAACGACTTTGGAAAAGCAAATATCTTTAAATTGGGAACTGTAATCCCACAAGGACTAAAAAACGCTTCTCCTTCGTATCATAGCTTTTTCATTTATGATCTACTATTAGGTTTTCCTTTCGTATCTCACTCTCTATCTTTCACGTCGCATTCTTGCGCCGCATTCTCTTCTTCATTCTGGTAATACACTATTCTATCAATCGCTCCGTCGCTGCTTCTTTAATTTTTACGTTCTTTTTCTCGCTACTACTGATGAAGGGTCAAGCCCAAAACGTTTAGTATTTCAAGCTCTAGGCTATATACTATATTTAACGTAATTTATGTATTCATTGGTTATTATAGACGCACGCACAAACGAACAGTTTAAATTTTCTGGTATGTTTTGATATATGGATCAGGATTGTAATCATTCCTTAAGGCTGATTTACAGTCAGTGGAATTTTCCGAGCGGGCGGAAATTCTATTGTCCGCGGGAGAAAATTTCGCTCTGAAATTGAATAGATAGTTACGGTTGAGCAACTTTTTATTGTCGAAAATTCCGCCGGCTCGGAAAATTACGCTGACTGGAAGTTGGCCTTTAGTTAACGTAGATATCTCGTTCTTAGTTCTTAAAGTAGCCATCATATGAGTAACAACGGATAAGGTGCTTTGTTGTAGTCGTGCCATGATTTGACAAAGAATTTTGATGATGTCAAACATACAACACTGAGTGAAAGAGCTGCGTTACGAGAAGCTTCGAGGTATTTCACATTTTGTCCTGATTTGCTGCCTTGATGTTTATACTATATGTTACTTGTATCTGGATTTAAATGTGATGTCGAGTTCTGTAATTCTTACAGTATAGCTGGATACTCACATTGCAAATATCAGCGTACATTTGGTCACATTAAATTCAAAGCCTTTCGGAAGATCAAACCTCGAGACAAAGTTTTGTCCGACAGTTTAATCGTCCGAAAATCTGGTGATGTCTGAAAGGTTTTTCGTCCGAATGTTTTGAATTCTTTGAAGATAATTGGTTACCTTTCACATAAACATGAACGTACAGGGTGTCCCACAAAGCTGTTCGACATTTGATTCAATATTGAAAGATAATGACAACATGAACAGGCCCAAAGAAAGATGACCCTGTCCCTTTGATTTGAAATAATTTTGGACACCAGAATCTTGCAAATCCGTTGAAAACTCTCTAAGCCAGAGAGACCCCTTAATTACTTGTAATGCAAAAAAGAATTCCAAATCGATGCAAGGCAAGTATATCCAATGTTATGTTTCTCATTAATATCTGAGCAAACCAAATAGGACTTCGAAAGCAATTTAATTCTTACAAACAGTGTCAAATTTTACGTAAAAGTACGTGTATCATCACAACTTTCAATTGTAGCATAATTGACGAGAAAGTGGATCATTTTCAAACTCTTCATTCCTCAAAGCAACCATATCCTTGATGCATAAAAGTTAGATTGTCGAAAATCTCTTCAAACCCATTTGGTTTGCTTTGAAGTAAAAGAGACGCAAATCAAATAATAGCCGAAATAAGCTATAGCAAATAATAGTAAATAATAGCTATTTTTACCGAAAATGCTCTCTCACAAAGTTGAACTTCAGGAGCTTGGAGCTCTGTGAATCTTTACTCTGGTATCTTAGATCAGTTAAAGATCTCAGGACAGGTATATTTTATCATGGAACCCTGTCATTACATCTTTTTTATCATTTAGTCAGACGTCGAGCAATTGTATTGGGACAAACTATTTAGATATAACTATTTAGATATAGTTATCCATGGAAGTATGTCATTTCTGGTTTCTTCCGTTGTTTATCAACAATTTCTTAAGCTTCATTGAGTAAGCCTGCATGGTTTCTCCCATGCCATTGTTAAAAAGTGAAATACCATCATTGGTGATCCTGCTTCCTACATGCGTTTTTGGATAGTTGTTGTCAGTAACAAAGTTCTTAATTCGATAGAGAGATCTCGTCTGTTCGCCTGCAGTCTTGAAAACTGCAATCAGCGGCGATTCCAGGTCTGAAAAATCCGAAAGAAATGGGGAGGGGAGGGTGGATTTTGACGTAATTTTTCAAGTTAAAAGTATACCCACCTATTTTTATGCCGGTTTTCTTTTACAATTTTGCCGACTTTTGGGATTTGGGGAACAAACCCCCCCCCAAGTCTCCCCGTGGCGCCGCCACTGACTGCACTCAGAGGTATGCTTCATTTGTTTGATGGATACCGTTGTTGAATACTTCTTATACACTTATATAGTTAGTTTAAGTTGTACATGATTAATTAATGTAAACATGCTACTACCGGGTGTCCCAGAAAATATGCAGCGGATTTTACTGGGGCTAGCAACAAGAATTTAGGTTTAATCAATCCAGAATGTTTGGAATGATCCTCGGAGTTAAGTTGATGACGAATACCGTGTTTATTGATATCGGTGCATTGAGAGTTGGAATATTGATATCCAATTTTGCCTCCACTTCTAAACCAGAGCTTTCGGGTTTTAGCCTAACTGCAAACGTGCCATTTTGGGGAGCATACCGTAGTAGTCGTGAGCAAGGACCCATTCTTTGAGCGCATATTTCAACAGAAAGTTGAAAGATGAACATTGACAAACGTGTTAATGCATTTATTCACAAAGGGATTATGTTGCTCCGAACACAGTGCACCTGCAAAAGAGCCAAGCACGAGTGAGCACTTTTAAGGATCTTATTTATAGATGATTTTCCCTTTTGCTTGTTTCGTAATGATTCCCAAAAGGATTACACAAAATACATTTTTCAAGCAATGAAGATTGCATGAAACAACTTAGTTCTCACACCCAAGCAGACAACTTCGCCGACAAAATTCTTAGCAGATGCAATTGTAACTTTTTGAAACTTTTGTAGAGTTAACAAAGATGTCTCTTCAGGACAAAGTTAATGGATTTTTAATCGAATATTTTCTGCAGCATGAAGCTTTATGCTCGTATTTCGCGGTAATTTAGGAAATGTCCCAAAACAGCGCGTTGGCAGTTTAGGCCAGAACCCATAAGCTTTGTTTTAGAGTTGAAGGCAAGATTAGGCTCTCAAGATTAGTATTCCAACTATCAGTGTACCAAAATAGAAAACACGAGGTATTGTCTTCAAGTTAACTTATCGAGGATTACATGAAAACGTATCAGAGACAGATTCAACCTCAATTCTTCTTGCTAGCCTCGATCAAATCCGTTCGTTTCTCTGGCACACCCGTTACTTGACCATATATTTTGATATCATGCAAGAAATATTTGTCGGAAACTGTTATTGTCCAATGGTTTTTTTGTCTGAACCGTTTTTCCAAAATTGTTCTGTCCGAATGTTTTCGATTTTCTTGTAACTTGGACCGTTAATTATGGGAAGAAATACGATCTGAGTGTGAATTTCTATCCACAGTGAATGAGCCGTTCATGAAAACTTTATTATACAAGTACTGGGCATTTGCGTAGGCTGATTGCATATTCGTAGTTATCGCTATTGATAGACTGATGGACGCTCAAGCTACGACTTATGGACTTTTAAATTGAAACCTGGGACGAAGCTTTCCCTTATCGATTTCGTAACTAGATATGGAATCCATAGCAACACTGTACGAGCTCCAGGCAATGGCGGATGGCCCTAAGTTGCCGGTTCGAGCCTCCAATGCTAAGACACCCCAAAGTTCAAATTTACAATGATATTCGCCATGAACAAAAGCCACAATTATCCAAATGAATGCTTCCTCAATCCAAGAATCAATAAACCTTTCACCGTAAACCAGGAGAACCCCATTTTTACGGCCGATTAGCCTCCGTGAACTTCACCGCAGCAATGAGAATTTCCAACTGTCGAGATTTCCTTGCTTCGCTTCTGAGACTCCGTAGCCTTGTTCCAGAGGACACACCTAAACGTGTTCATTTCTGTCTCGGATTTTTATATGGGGGTCCATGGGTCTCAGTTTTAGCAAAAATAAAAATGTAGGTGTTGTTGCTGTTATTGTTTTCGTTGTTGCTATTGTTGCGATAACTGGGACGATAGCGAGAGTTTTCTGGTAAGATTCAGAGCCAGATCTTATAAATCTCCAATAGACGATTGCGCTAAAGATGGCGGCGACGAATTTTTTACCGAGATGCACCACGTTCTTTAATTGATTTCCAATAGAATCGTTAAAGATTTGTAATTCGAACGCAATGCATCTCGGTAAAAAATTCCTCGCCGCCATCTTTAGCGCAATCCTCTATTCTGTGTGACAACCTTGTCTCTTCAGGTGCTTGAAGTGCGCCGATGCACCTTGCCAAAAGAGTTGCCCAACACAATTGGACATCAAAGCCTTCATATCAAGCATCAGCACAAAGGTATGGTAACTCCACTCCCAACTCTACACTAAAATAGAATATCTGTGGCTCGTGTAGTGAAAGGAAACGAAATAGAATGAAAGGAAACAGGATGAAACAATAACATTCTTTGGAACAAAAGCTAACATTAGATAGTTACACTTTGATCATTTTGGAAAGCCTTCTTGTAAGTGGTAGAAAAATTTGTCTTTTGGCTAAGGATCGTCAAACTACCAAGTATGCCTATAACAAGTACTCCGGTTTGAAAGATCACCAACATTCAGTTTTGAAACATATCTTTCAGGGAATCGACATGGTTAAAAGCTGGCCCGGGCTAGGCCAAAAATATAATCTATTGTACTCAACTTATCTTGTACTCGATTTATAGCGACTACGAGATATAGCTGTGTCTATTCTCTTTAAAGTTTTCTTTTTGTTCGCCTTTGTCAATAATTCATATATATCTAAAGATGACAAAATTTTTACTTTCATTACTCAAAGAAATGGGTATATGAAATGACACATTGGATAACCTCATTCTGACCTGAAGTTTATGTTGCCTCAGAACCGATACATTCAAATTTTCATTTTCCCTCAAGTCTACAATAATATTTTGCGGTCCTTTCTGACATGTGTGACCAAGCTAAAATTGGTTCAAGTCTCTATAGAGACTTGAAACAATTTTAACCAATTATGGCACAGGAATTATGTAACATAAACCCATGTTATCATAAACACTGCCAACAGAGTTTCAAATAACGACAACGCAAATATTTTTCATCATTCTCAAGTTTTGCAATGTTTGCCACTAGTTTAAGCTTGGCGATTTTGTTATTCTTCAGAAAATTTATTCTTATTCTGACACTAGCTTCAACTGAACTTAAATATGATTATGTACCAAGATCTCCTTCGTTCTTCAGATAGAACATCTCGTTGAAAGTGCTTGCAAGTCAAATTTTCTTGTCAGTGTCTCATATGAACTTCATTTCGTTTCTGTTTTTCGTCCTTGCCGTCGATCAATCCAATACTGCTCCTCGAAGAAGACTAGCTATCAAGACGTAATGATAATCAAAATGCCGTTCATTTTGACACAGGAGGCCCAGCGTATTGTAGTGAAATAGTGAAGGGGCCCTCGAATGTTCTAAGGCATGATTTACCAAGATCTTTTCTTTCTTCAGATATATAGAATATCTGGTTGAAAGTGCTTGCAAATCAGATATTCTTGTCTGTGTCTCATATGACAGTCATTTCATTTCTGTTTTTCGTCCTTGCCGTCGATCAATCCATTACAGCGCCGTTACACTCTTGTTTATAAGTATAGTTATAAGGAAAAAGGTACGCAAGTTATTTCCAAACAGATCGGCAACAAATGTTTTCTTTTCACCGGCGTTGGATCTATTCTATATTTGTCCAAACATGCAAAATATCACATCGAAATGTTGCTTAATTATCAGGCAACATTCTTATATATCTTTCTGTTGGGATTTTTATCAAACTCAACAAATTTCGCTACTAAAGCTCATGTAGTCGATGCGCTGTAATGGATTGATCGACGGCAAGGACGAAAAACAAAAACTAGATGAATGTCATATGAGACATAGACAAGAATATCTAATTTGCAAGTACTTTCAACGAGATGTTCTATCTGAAGAAAGAAGAAGATCTTGATAGTTCATGCGTTAGAATATTCGAGGGCCGTTCATTACAATACGTTGGGCTTCCTGTGGGTGAGACTTCCAACGATGGTTTGAAAAGCAAAAAATGCCTCACGTCCCGTCAAAAGTACTTCTGTTCGGAAGGTCAACAAAATTTTTATAAGGTCGATCTTCAAACTTCTTTTTTGGCACTTACATCAATGACCAAATTATTTTTCCAGGCATAGCTGATCTTGTGATTTGTTTTGAGATTAGTGGATACCACTCTATTAGGGCTGCCTGATTTTGAAGCATGCTGCAAAAACCAGTGATGATGAACTGATTGATTTCTTTTAGCAGATTGAGCTTCTAGTTTGGTTGTGAATATCAGAAACAAACACGAACTATTATTGTAAACTTCTTACACGAACTATTATTGTAAATGGCAGTGAAAAATCTCACCATATTGCCCCTGAGGCAAGATGAATGATTTTGCTTAAAGATTTTAGCTCAGGATAAGGTTTTTCAATGCGGTATTTCAAAAGTCTTTAAGTAAGTAAAACAAACATTTTACCATCCTCAAATTATCTTGGATCATTGACAAAAGAGATTAAAATAATTATTTGTGATCGGTTCAATAATCTATTTTTGCGATTTTTCAAATGTAACTACTTTTATACTAGGACATCCGTCAGAAATATTGGAAAGTTTAGATGAAGAGTGCCATTTGTGTATGCATGACATGCGTTTACCGCAGGCACATTTATTTCTGTGCAGCAATGTAAGAAAGGCATTGCTTGAAACTTTTATTTCTTTTTGTAGAACTATTATGGAGCAGCTAAAGCCATTTTCAGTGATAATCCACTGGGCCTCACATGTGGTATGGTTTGCCCAACTAGTGACTTGTGTGTTGGTGGATGCAACCTATATGCTGCTGAGGAGGGGCCTATCAATATTGGTGGCTTGCAGCAGTTTGCTACTGAGGTACGCTGTGCGAAAATGCTAGGCGATGTATAAAAGTACATTTGCATGCATCTTTTGTAAATTTATTTATCGTCCACCAGATAAATTGATATAGAAATGACTTCTTATGAACTCATCTACCTGAAATCATTGCATAGATTAATCTAAAGATTCGACTTTGAGTACCAAGCCGAACACTTATGAACTTCTGCTTATACTCGTTTCTTCTTTGATAAGAAACTGGTTGAGGAGAAACTATATAGTATATTGGAGAAGTGCTAAGAAAAATTCGAAAGCCAAGTCCAAGAAAATCAGGGGAAAATTGCTATGAGTCTTTATTTTTGAGTGATATCTATGATAATTTTACGCTCTGAGACTAAAAAACTCTTTTTCCTTTCTAAAACTTGTGCTGTTTTTCAAAAAACAAATACGAGGCAGTGGCAAAATTTTTTCGATGTAGATTAGTTGTATAAATATATAATATATAATATAATATATTATAATATAATAAATATATATATATGTACTCATTAGCTCAATCTCAATATGTAATAAAAATAGATATAGAAACTCAGAAAAAACACATTCGTTTAAACGTTTCGGCCAAAGCCTTCATCAGTATGACTTTCCAAAATCCGACGGAGCATACATATAGATTTCGAATTTCAAAAACGATACACAACAATAGCCTAAGCGGGTCCTACCTATTACAATGCGTAATATAAATGTGTTAAAGCAGCCGGTAATACAAAGGTGGCGGGAGAAAGATAAAAGAAAGCGCAGGGTTAAGAACTGCTGCAGTCGGTGGCTGTGTCTGTCTCGCCGAAGCTGAAAAAGATAGCACGTTACAACAAAACAAACAATAGAAAGATCCGAGAGCGGATTGGCAGAACAGAAAACCCTAAAAAAACAGCGTGTGTCCCTAACGAAAAGCTCAGTGCTAAAGTCAAAACAACACAACAACCAAAATTATAACAAAAATGAAATCTATGTATGGCCTGCCTAGTGTTTCAACCCTTAGGGGCAAAGCAATCTAGCCGATATTGCCAGAAGCTTTCCCGCATCCTATTACCCCCCGTTAGCCTATCAATTATCTTTACGCTAATATCCTTCAGAAACCCCCGGTGGCCTTCTTCAGTGAAATGTCTGAAGAATTCTGCCTGGGGTACTGAGGCCCCCGAATTAAACTTACGACTGCACGCCTTGTAATTATTAAACCTAAGCCTAACAGGCGTGCAGGTGCTACCAACATATTGTACACCACAAACAGTACATTCCAACAAATACACAACATTTGACGAGTCACAATTAAACGAATAATTTATCCTATATTCCCGGCCATCTACACTAGAATGAAAATGCTCACTATTGCTCATGACATTACAGACTTGACAACGAGATTTACCACAACGAGAACACCCCTTCTTATCAGTCCCCCATTTCCCTCATTACTCAGCCTAGCCCTAACAAGTATATCCTTAAGGTTCTTACATCTCCTAAATGCTATTAAAGGTGGCTCAGGAAACACCTTCCTATGCTCTTCCGAATTCGTGAGCATAGGATGGAGTTTCCTGGCAACCTTCCCCAAACCATTGAGCGCTGGATGATATGTTGCAACAAGTGGAACCCTTTCCCCCCTCCCTTGGTCATTGGTCCTATTGCCCGAATTTGCTAGAAGAGTTGCCCTATCCAATCTACGTACCCTATCGATTTGCTCGTTAACTAAAGACTCTTCGTAGCCCCTGTCCTTAAGCCATCCAGCTAACTCACCTACTCTCTCCTGAATTTGGCGATCCTCCGAACATATCCTACGAAACCTAAGAGCCTGACCATAGGGGATCGCCTTCGTGGTGTGCCAGGGGTGACAAGACTTCTTATGCAAGTACTGATGTGTATCAGTAGGCTTGCAAAACAAGTCTGTCGAAAGGACTCCCCCCTCCCCCACGCTAACCTGAACATCTAAGAAACTTATACTACCCCGTGACTGCTCGCTAGTAAACTTAATGGTTTCGTGACTACTGTTGAGATGATTGATGAAAGACTTCAACTTTTCTTCCCCATGCGTCCAGACAAAGAATACATCATCGATGAATCTCATCCAGACGAGGGGCTTGTCAGCCGAAGCATCCAACAACCTCTCTTCCAACCGGGTCATGAAGAGATTGGCATAGGCCGGAGCGAACTTCGTGCCTATAGCCGTGCCCAATTTCTGCCTATAAAACCTATCATTAAATTCAAAATAATTATTCTCCAAGACCAAGGACGCCAACCCAACTAGGGTATCAGTAGCCACGCCTGGGTTTTCCCTTCTATCCAGCGCCTCCCTGATGGCCTCTAAACCCTCCCCGTGTGGGATGCTGGGATAGAGCCCCACAACATCAACAGTGCATAACAAAGCCCCCTCTGGTATCTTACCTAACTTACTTAGCCTAGACAAAAAATGGTTGGTATCCTTAACATACGACCTACTTTGGCTAACCAACGGGTTAAGATGGTGGTCTAGATATTCTGAAATATGCTCCGTTATAGTACCGCTATTGGAAATGACTGGTCGCCCCTTTACACTACTAAGACCCTTGTGGATCTGAGGCAACAAATAAAATCTACCTAACTTAGAATCCTTAACCTTTAAATAGTCAGTCACTTCCTCTAACCCCGGGTCCTCCTCCCTCAGCTCATTCAACCTAGAATTAATGGTCTTACCCAAATCTACCGAGGGGTCCACCTCTACTTCTTCATAAACCTGCCTATCGTCTAATTGTCGGTTAGCCTCACTTATGTAATCCTCCCGATCCCAAACTACAACCGCTGATCCCTTGTCCGCCTCCTTGATGACTATGTTCCTATCACATTTAAGCTGTTTCAAACAAAGTTGTTCAGAGGAAGAAAGGTTACTAAAATTCTTACCCTCCGGCGAGACAGACAGTACCTCCCTCTCCAGCAGCGAAAGATAGTTTTCCAGAACTGGGTCGTCCTTAGGGGGCTGCCACGTAGATTTGATCCTAAATGTATTACTATTGTTATCAGAAGCGTCCTGCGAATCACTGTCCGTATTATTCCTGAAATGCCACTTTAGCCTCATTCTCCTCTTGTATGCCTCTAGATCTTCTTTTAGTTTTGCTTTGTCGATGTCAGTAGGAGTGGGTGAAAACTTCAGGCCTTTCGAAAGAAGACTCACGTCTTCCTCCGAAAGTCCCCTCCGTGATAAGTTCACCACACTCCCACTGACAAATCGTCCCTTCAATCTGCCATCCTCCGTTACTTGAATTTCTTCATCTTCCTGTGTCCTCATCATAGTTGGTGTCGTCGTCCCTCGGCCCTGCTGTTGCTCCGCTTGCCGTAGGTCACTGCTGTCAAATAAATCATGATTGTGGTGGTCGGTGGTTCTTAGGTCTTGCAGCATCTCAGTAGACAGGTTTATCCCAGAGTCCTTGCATAACGCAACCACTTTCTTCTCTCTTTTCCTTTGCAAGGCTTCCTTGCAGCTCCTTATCTGTCCCCTGATGTGATCCATCTCCTCTCTGGTCAGTTCATGGCGTGTTCTCTGCAAAATCTCATAGGCCCTGCGGTATGTACCTTCTGTCTGATCCCGGTATTGAATGAGAAGTAGAATAAGTAACTGGTCTTGGGCTGTGGCAAGGATATTCCCCCATGTCGTTTCAAAATCATCGGACGGCTTTCCAAGTAGTGATGGTGCTTTCTTCAGCCGAAGTCCAACAGGTATCACGTTCACAGTCTTGCAGAATTCCAAGAAGCATCGATGGTGTTCCAGTTTGGTAAGATTGTTAAAAGAATTCAAAATCAATAATGTGCGCTCCATCTAATTATTCCTCTTTCCTATTCCCAGCAATTTATAAATATATGTACTCATTAGCTCAATCTCAATATGTAATAAAAATAGATATAGAAACTCAGAAAAAAACACATTCGTTTAAACGTTTCGGCCAAAGCCTTCATCAGTATGACTTTCCAAAATCCGACATATATACCGGGTGAGCCAGAAAAAAGTTCCCACTTTTGAAAATTCATAACACCAAGGCGACTTGACGGATTTGAATCATTCAAATTCTAGTTAAAAGCCGAAAGATCAAAGTAATTTTGTCATTTTTCTTGCTGTCCCGCCAGCACTACAAATATAGGTAAATTCAACTTTACAACTACTTCATGGTTCATTTATTACTGAAAAATGGCCCAAAACATCGATCAATGCATAAATGACCTCGCGCACAGAATAATGAAGGAAATGCAACTTCTCATGGGTGAGAGATATCCTCTAGGCATTAATTTCCTTTGCACTGAAAATCTTTCGTATGTGTTTGAAAATCGATGTCTTATAACCCTTGAGGGAGGTGAAACGCTCATGGCCTATTGTTCGATTTGAATAGAATCCTTACGACTTGATCAATGATTTAGGCCCTTTTTCCGTGATTTTGCAACCATGAAATTTCTATAAAGCTGAATTTGCCAATATTTCTAGTGCTGCTAGGACAGCGAGAAAAATCACAAAAATACTTTGATCTTTCGGCTTTTAACTAGAATTTGAATGATTCAAATCCGTGTAGTAGTCTTGGTGTTATGAATTTTCAAAAGTGGGAACTTTTTTCTGGCTCACCCGGTATATATATGTTTATAACGTCGAACTTAGTGTTATTGTTCCAAATATATGTATTACGTATTATCAACACACTCTGATGATAGCATTAACTTGAAAGGCCTTAGTGTGCTAAAAACATCTTTTTTTTGTTTATTTCTCGTTCGTTTTTCATCCGCACTATTAGTATCCAATTTATTGTTTCTTTGTTGCCAATATATTATGTATATGTATATGTTCGCTATGTTTATTTGGAAAAGTCATTACTGATGAAGGCTTGCGCCAAAACGTTTACCAGAAGTGTATTTTCTTTGAATATCTATGTATATATATAAAATTCTCAGGAAAATCGAGAAAATTAAAATGTATATATGTATATATATGTATAGCTAGAAGCAAAATCGAAATAAAATAAGTTTACAAACAAAAACAAACAAAGCAAAAAACTAAATGCATCCAAAAGATATAAAACAAAGTAAGAAACATTTATTACTAAAAAGCTGAAATTTTTTGATGTGAAATTAAGAAACTTTTAGTACTAGGGGCATATCCAAGTTCCTTATAAAGGAAAAGACGTGCATTGATAATAATCGACTTGCAGCAAGCACAACAACTCTTTTTCTCCTGAAATCATGGCAGTTGAACTATGGAGAACTGTGCTACATGTCTACTGTTGAACCCCGCTTCCGCAAGGGAAATGATAGGTCACTGCAGATAGCGAGATCTCGAGATAATGGCAGCCATACCAACTCATATTGTCATTAGAGGGATTTACTAAATTGCTACAGATCGCGAGCAGATGGAATTTGTTTTCGTTTTCGTTTTGTTAATGAATGCGGCGCTACCATTCTTGTTGATGTGAAGGAGAGATTTGGATTCATTAACTGAACTGAGACAATTAGGAGAAAAATATTGATTGGTTGTCAGAATTAAACTGTATTGCTCAATGCCTTCCTTGAATGTGTCCCTCAATCAAAGACATTTGGACATTGCCGACGCAGAACGACATCAAGTCTGCCTTTGATACACATCCTCTGTTTTTTCTTTCAATGTTGAAACGCATTTGCCATTTATTTTTTTGACATTATCTTTCCATTTAACAGGTTTTCAAGAAAATGCGTTTACCTCAAATAAGAGACCCAGATTTACCATCACTCGACAGTCTTCCTGAAAGCTTTCATGCAAAGGTAGGTCTTACTGAGGTACCTAAATGCAAGTGAATGTAGAATCGATTAGTTTCTTTGGATTCCTTTTCGCCCTAACGACAAGAATTACCGACGGACCTTATCTAAATCCTTTTCTCTTAACCATTAGATCGCAATGATTGGTTGTGGCCCAGCATCTATCAGTTGTGCCACTTTCTTAGCAAGACTTGGGTACACCAACATCAAGATCTTCGAGAAGGAGGAATTTAATGGCGGGCTCAGGTAGGCATGCATATAGTTTTTCTTGCTTTCTCCCTTCCTCGCTTTGTTGCCTTGTCTTTGGCCTAGCGTTGCAAAATAACATGAAGAATCTACGAGTGTTGAGGAGAAATATGATTCTAAGTTCACTTCTATTTAAAGATCGTATCAAATAAAAATGTTTGAAATGAGGAGTATTCAGTCACTTTAACTTTTTTGTCACATCCGGTATAATATTAATATTATCCTTACTTGCAGCTCCTCCGAGATTCCTCAATATCGTCTCCCTTACGATGTCGTCAACTTTGAAGTCGAATTGATGAAAGACCTGTCTGTACAGGTAAGTAATTTGTCTGTTTACCTCATGAGCTATAATTAATTGTTTTCTTTCCAAAGGACTTGAGAACGTCGAACTTAAAAATCTGGCAGATTTAATTCTGCTGCCTAGAGAGAAAACGGCCCAATACGTTTGGTTTGAATTGCATAAGGTGATTATTGATAGATGTTATTGTGAACTGCTTTGCTGATTATAGGTTATCGTATACTATTTTGTTTCTTTATCAAGATTTTGTACCCAGCCTTATTTATTCATCAAAATTTCGTAGCTATGTAATATGTACTATGTTACCGTTTTCTCCTTAATTCATCACATCGTCTTTCTTGATCCTATGTGATTTACATTTTATTAGCCATGATCGGTTTTCGAAAATATTTACCAAAGAAAATTAATGTATTTAGTTGCGATATCAATCGAGGACCCAATAAGAAAGGCACGTCACAAAACGATGTGGTCTCTAATTTAAATTCTCATTAAGCTTCGTTTTAATGTTCAGATTGAACACGGAAAGTCGTTGTCAGCAAACAGTGGATTGACGGTGTCTTCATTGAAGCAAAGTGGCTACGAAGGAATCTTCATTGGAATTGGTAATGTAATCCTTGCAGCATCCTAGCTTTTCCTTCCTTATCAAGTTTTAGAACCATTTTTTATAAATATAAAAGCAACTGCAATGTGTATGCTTACACTGGACCATCAATAGTGAAAAAACACGCAAAGTAGCCGAGTCTTCACTATGGATGGCACTTATAACTAACATTGTTTTTAAATAAATAAGGCAGACGACGAGATAGTAAAGCTACAATTTTTGTTATTTCCCAATGACTTACCTTAACAATAATTATGAAATGAAACACAACATATACTAATGGGAAGTACTGCTGCTGACATGGCATAGCTCAATCAATCAAATTGGCGAGAACTTTGGTATGTTGTTGGGAAGATTATGAAATATTTTATGGCAATAGTTTATTTTTCCTACGTAACCTTTTACCTGAAATTTAACATTTATTGAATTTTCACACTTCCATGCGCGATTTACTTTGACTAAATAGCTGCTTGTATTTCAAGTACCTAAATCGTGGCGTTAACAGAGCCACGTATCCTTGGATATGAACGTATCCAGGGATGTATTTATAAGGAGAGCTACTCATAGTTTTCAAAAGGAGTAGCCGATCTCATTCAAGTAAATTTTAAAATTTATTTGATCATGTCCATCATTGAATAGAGGGGTATCGCCCTGGTTGAGGGTAAACGCGTTTTGACCGATGTTAACTCTCTTGCGTTTGTTGCTGAATAACAGGGGTTTGGGCCTAGTTAAAACCAAAAAGTTTGCAAAAATATTTTGATGACTCCACTTGCTGAACATTTTCTTGTTTGTGTTTCTTAAAACTTCGTCCATAAACAGAGGGAGAAGTGCACAAAGAAGCTCACCTAAGATGTAACTGTAAGCATCCGCCATTTGTCCTTTCACATTTTGCTGCACAGTTTTCTTTTTGCTTGGTTTCTTGACGTTGTTGAAACTTTCACAGCAAACAAATGGTCTCTTGCCAAGCTCCACTTGTCCAGAATAAGTATTTCACGTAAATTCAGAGATATGGCATCCACTTCCGCCACGACGGGCTTCTTTTTGCATGCCGTCTGATTGGCCTAAAATCGCCCTGGTTGAGGGTACTGTGGTATCTTCTGGTTCTTGAACGAAATCTGCATTGTCAACGCATGACAGGCAACTACTATTTGCTGTAAAAGGACATATTATGGGGCAAAAACAGGTTTGTTCTATCAGCGGACTGTAAAAACTATCTTTTTTAAATCATGAATTGATTTTTAAGCATCGTTCAGTTCACCGAAGGAGGAAAACTGATGTCAGCGTGCTTGAAAAGTCTTTCAACGAAAGCGGCAACAAAGGTCAGTTCTTAGGATAACGAAACTTAGTAAATGCAATCAAAAAACATTTGATAACAACAAAAACTCTTTAATCGATGATATGCTGCTAATTTTCGCATCGAGTTATCTTGAATTTACCTGAAACCATGTAAAAGTTTGGATACCCTCAATCAGGGCGACGTTGGAAATTTAGGCCCTCTCGACCACTCTGTTCTTGAGTGGCACGCTCTTAAAGACAGCATCACCAATGACAAATATATTTTATATGATCAACAGTGAAGAGTGTACGAAGGTGTTCATGGTAAGTTTCGTTCTGAAAATTTCTTCGCTTAGCAGGAATATTCGACCAATGTAAAATACCCTCAATCAGGGCGATACCCCTCTAGATCGCATACCAATACATACCAATGCCATTATATCCTTGATATCCAGTAGCTGCCTTTAAACGGGCCTCGTCTTCTTTGACTTACTTGCCAGTACAATTTATTTTCCAATATTGGTTGCTGTACCAGTAATGCCATGATTGCAATTGTTTGAACAGTCACATTGATGACCATTGGTTTCTTCTCCAAGGTATGCCGCAACCGAAGCTGATCCCGCAATTTCAAGGTCTGACCAAATCTCATGGATTCTTCACATCGAAAGACTTTCTTCCTTTAGTTTCCAAGGCAAGCAAAGCTGGTAAGTGTTTTAGCAATATTAAAGTGGAGCAGACAATGCCATATTTGAAGTCCTATCTGAACACATGATTTTATCATTGATTGAAAAACAAAAGTCGAAGTGAATAAAGATTGCTGTTAAATGGTTTTTTTGTATTCAAGATAAAATTTTACAAAAGCAAATCACTTTAGCGCGAAGGATTTTACTACTACACTATAAGGAACATACCATGGACTGCAGGAGGCCATGATTATACCCTTGGTCATTTCATAAAAAGCACCTGTTCACTCTGGATTTGGGCTATTTCGATAGTAACTGCCACCGTTCCATTTCCCCAGCCAGAGTCCATATTGCCCAAGAAACCACATCCGTGCTATCAGATCAGGGTCTCTTTTCAAAGTATTGTTGATCTGAACATTCAGTGTAAATGTTAATGAATTGTCATTTACATTGTATGAAGACATTTTCCGGTCAAAAGAGTGTTGGCCTCCGTTAAAATATTGATGAAAGTCGCTACAAATGGGATAAAGAGATAAGAATTTCAACGATTATGCATACTGACCTGAGCAATAACCGAAACTCGTTCACTTCTATCACATCTCAAAGCTAGAGGTAATATTTTATTATTCCTGGTAGAGCCATCATTTGGGCCTCAGTTTGTCTTCACTTAGATTTATTCCATTGCACTGAAAATGATATGGTAAAATCCTTGATCTGAATGATTCACTTACCAATGACTCAGGTAGCAGTTTAACTTCGTTTGCCTTTTGCAACAAAATTTTATTAGAGACAATCACTTGCTGGTGAATTTCAAAAACTTTCCTTGGTCCATATTTTCCTCGGCACAGTCTCTCCACTTTAAACAGCAAATGGTGAACTTTATATTGTCTCACAGAAGTGTTGTTACAAAACACTTCCATAGAACGATTCCATACGCTTGAGCGAGGCATTTATGAATTGTTTTCACGGATTTGGTTCTTTAGATCTGTTTTCAATCAATGCACAAAATAAAAAGAACAAAACATTATTTTTTATTGGCCAGAAAACATACCCAGCTGTTTTGTTTGTTTTGCAGTAATTAAGTAAAATAGAATGCGTGAAAACAGTTCACAAGTGCCACATTCAAGCGCATAGAATCGTTCTGTAGAAATGTTCTTTGATGCAAGACTTTTGTGATAAAATTTCAAAGTTGTCACTGAAGAGGCCTCAGAGATAAGGCGATAGCTTCGGCCAAAACATAAGAACAGCGCAATGAGTCAAAGCGTATTATGGCAAATAGAACCGACCTAAATTTATAAATAGCTTAGGATACAACACACAGGATCAAATGCGAATTAGAGCTCGTTTACCAACCAGTATTTTACCTTATATGAGTTTGGAATAGCTTACTTTGTACACAGAGGAGTTTTTGTGGCCTTTCTAGGCCTTTTCGTAGACTGCGCGCAGACTTTGAGTCTGCGCGCAGGCTAGCCTTTTCGTTGTTATTTTCATTATCGTTATTCGATTTTGTGAACAATCACAAAACAAAAGTGCCTGTATCCATGGGTTTCATTTATGAGTTAATGATCGAAGTTTGCTGTTTGCAACCGTCGCTATTCAATTGAGAAACCTTTTTCGATATTATGATTGATAACAAAAATACTGGGTGAGTCAAAAAAAAACGCCCGGCGTTTGAAAAAATCCTGCTTTATGAATATCAAAGCAATGATGTTTAAAACTGTCTTGTCTTATTACCGTTACGTCCAGTTAGGTTCACCAATTCAACCGACTTTAATCGGCCATTCCTTCCCGTCGAAATATGAGATTTTCTGCAGAAAACCCCCTTCATAACCCTGCAAAAACTAGTAAAAATTCAATGCACTTTTTCCCTTTTGTCCTCATGGGGGAATGGAATCCCCCTGAATAAGTTATTCATACTAGGAGGAAGACTTTTCAACCCGCTAAGTGGAAGGCGCGTGCTACAGTGTGCTGAAAGTCATCGCTGTGAGGTGAACACATCAGGGAATCTTGCATGTAATTTTAGCACGTTTTTTAAGGTTTCTCAAAGGGATTTATTTTAGAAAATCGCTTACAGAATTTGAATGGAGTGACCGATTCTTGCCAGGAAAATTTCTAAAAATAATTGAGCATGTTAGCTATCAATAAGATATTTCAAAATATCATTGCTTATATACTCAAGGAGCAGTAGCCTTTCAAACGCCGGGCGTTTTTTTTTTACTCACCCGGTACCAGATGAAGGCCTCAAAGTATTTGATACGATACGCGAGATGTGCTGAGAGATCACTTATCAAATATAGGCTTAGACTGTTTTACAACAAAATCAGTTAAAAATGTATGATCTGTAACTTCTGCATCTTATGTAAAGTGAAGTTCTCGATGATTAACCACATGAAGAATTGTGATATGCGAATTGTTCCTGCCACAGCAAGCAGTGTCTACTGAGAACGGGGCTCATGCTTTGTTTCTCCTTGTCACAATTTACCAGATTTGGACGCTCAATCCAAACCGTGTTTGTGAAAAGGTCTGCAATAGGAAACCGCACATTAGAAAGCAGCTTTTTTTCAAAATGGCCTGCTTAGTTCCTATCAAGGAGTCATCAATCTGCAAACAGGCTGAAGGGTTTCTTATCGTATAGTCAAGGAATCTTTGGTGATTTTAACTAAGAAAGCCCAGACGGAACACTGTCAAACAGTCAAACAGACCAAACCCTATCTAGCACTCTCTGCAGATTTTCTTGACCATAACATACATGGTATGTTTTTGCCAATTATACTTAAATGCTTTTTTCTTTAAATCTCTAAAAAATTATCCAGAAATTTACTTGTGGCTGATTTTAATAAAAGTTTTGAGATAGAAGCAATCTCTAGTAAGTCCAGTGGACAACTCTGGTTGATTTTGCGTATAAATTTTAATTGAGATCTATTCAGTAAGCATTACGAACTTAAATGAAACCCAAGACTTTCTAGACTTATGACGATGAGTCTCTCGTTTCCTGTGCTCTTTGACTTAATGATGGCGCTTCGGTCAATAGAGACTCATAGTATTACTATGAAAAACCTGGCCCTATTTAGGCCCAAACTGAGCAATCTCGTCAGTACCAATCAGATTGCGAGATTTGTGAATTACTATTGTTAACGTGTAAATGTGATAGAATTTTCGATTCGATTGAAGAATTGATAACACTCCCACGGGATTGAGATTCGAAGCCGTGATTCTTTCCTAATTCCATTGATGACTGAAGCAAGTAGGGTCAAGTTTTTTACTGTTTCATGATGAGTCCCTCTTTAGCAAGGTTTACCGCAGGGATACAAGGGACTCATCGTCATCAGTCGAAAGACTTGCAAGATAAGAGTATTTAGATTTGAGAATCAGTCATATTTCATTTTATTTTCATTTAACCTTTGTTTATTTTTTTTCCATTATTTTTTTCATTTTTATTTTATTTTATTTTATTTATTTTATTTTATTTTTTTATTTTATTTTATTTATTCAGAATCAGCAGTCGCATCGCAACTTTCAGCTTGTAAATCTTGGCTGTTTATCTTGCATTGCAAGGCTTTTGTTTATAAGTGTTTGCAAATTTGTTTTTGTAGAAACATTTGATCGTAGAAGCGTCCTAGGGTCAGATTGTGAAATGTATGTGAGAGTAGAATTTCTCCAAAATCAGTGTCAGCTTTCTTAAAAAGTTGTTTGTAGTTTGCTGATTCTTACCGTATTTTTCAGATGCCCTAACATTTTCGGCTCACCCGGTATACCCTTAAAACCAGTACTTAAAAATCGTGCTCCCTGTGCAATTCTAGAGCCATTTTGCAAATCATTTCAGCTTAGAAAACGGCAAGAATGATGTTTTACATGAAACAATAAGCTGATTTTTCACTTTCTTCCAAGGAATGTCATGCTGTGGTTCTTCCCTACCTGAGCTGAAAGGAAAGGTTATAGTCCTTGGTGCTGGTGACACTGCATTTGATTGTTGCACGTCGGCTCTGAGATGTGGTGCAAAGAGAGTTTTTGTAGTCTTCAGAAAAGGTTTTACAAATATCCGTGCTGTGCCTGAAGAAATGGAGCTTGCAAGAGAAGAGAAATGTGAATTTCTTCCATTCCTGTCACCCAAGAAGGTCATTTTAAAAGGAGACAAAATCTCTGCGATGGAATTCTACAGAACGGAGCAGGTTTGAAAACTGTTATGGTTTAATGTACGCGGGGTGGTTTATTGTTGAGAATTATTTATAGTAAACCTTTAAACCACTTAGAATAAATTATCAACCAACATAGCCGTACGCAGCTAAAACTTTTTCAGGGGGCAATGAAGAATGAATTCCTAAGTGGCAACCAAGTTCTCTGTGATTTCCATATCATGCTATTTGAAGAAATATTTGGGGTATCCTCATGCTGTATGCAACCCCGGGGGGGATTCATATATTTTACTATACGGGGACGTGTCGCTGAACAGGGTATCATTTTCAGGATTCCGACTCCGGGACAGGGTATCATTTTTGTAGAAATCGGCTTCATGACAGGGTGCATATATGTCATTTTTGACTCCGAAAGGTCGTTTTAGGCCATTTGCACTCGGCGAATGTGATTCAAATCGCTTGGATGGCAGCATTTCCACATTTTTCGACCGATTTCGTACAAGCTTCCTTGCAAGGCACAATTTTGTCTGAAGAAACTAAAGGACAGGGTATTGTTTGAGAAAATTTTACTCCGGGACAGGGTATCATTTTCAGGAATTTGACTCCGGGACAGGGTAGCTTTTCAGATTTTCCAGTGGCACCTCCCCGTACGTTCGTAGACCAAGTAGGCCAAGTCCTTACACCGCGGGCCTCACAGTCATTTGCTGTGAGAACTTAAACTACACTTGTTCGAGTATGAATAATCGTAGACCAAGTACCCCCCCCCCCCCCGGGTGTTCGGCCTCATCAACCAGTAGACCTTTTAGCTATTCTGCAAAAGAAACTGGATCGAGCGTTATTTTTATACATTTTTATACACGACTTTCGATTGAGTGGCGTTAGAGCTTCTATGAGCATTGTGGGCATTCGAAAATTCGACAAAATGTAGCAAAATACCGTTCCATTCTGATTCTTTTCAGAATAGCTAAAAGGTCTATTGTTCTTCTTTGCCACGTCGATAAATGGATCATTAGATAAGTTGGTATTCTGATGAACACTCGATTCATTGATAAATGCTCGATACATCAATGAACTCGCTCTCAAAGTCATTTTCTCTAAGATACTTCGCTATCCGAGACCACTTTTCAAGGTGTGAGGCCCGCGGTGTAAGGACTTTTGTGTATGAAAACTTTATTATCCACTTATTTACTTGTTCAGTTCATATGTTTTAAAATGCCGCTACCGGGTGTCCCAGAAAAAAGGTAACAAATTTTATCAGAGCTAGCACTAAGGGTTTAGCTACAATAATTCGGAAATAATCTTTAAACCAATTCTCGATAGCTAACTTAAAGGTAGATACCTTGTTTGTTGATACTGGAGCAAGGAGAGTAGAGATTTTTATCTTCAAAGTCTAGATTGGCCTCCATCTCCAAACCAGAGCTTTTAGGTTTAGGCGTGCTATAAACGCGCTGTTTTTGGAGATCTCCTCAAGAATAGAGAGTGCAGAAATTCTGAGCAAGGAGCCGTGTGCTTAGTTATACATTTGAATAGAGATGTAAAAATGGAAACTGAAAAATACATCAATGAATATAGTCACCAAGGATATCTTTGTTCAGGTAATATGAATGGAGAAAAGAGAAACAACTTTAGCACAAGTAAGCACTTTCAATGATCTTATTCTTGCGATAGTTTGCGTCGTAATAATTCCAGTGATAACAAATGCATTTCATTGCAAAGAGGGAGATTTTTCACACCCAAGGGAATTTATTTGCTGATGAATAAGCTTTCTTCACCATGTGTAATTCCAAGAGATATCTCTTCGGCACAAAATTCGTGAATTTTATTGTCGAGTTCGATTCGGATTTCTTTAACTAGTTTTCCAAATTATGAGGCTTTTTGCTTGTATTTCAATATGATTTTGGAGATTCCACAACAGACCCATCAACAGCTTAGGCCAAAACCCCAAAGCTCTGGTTCGGAGGTAGAGGCAAAACTAGACTTTCAATGTAAAAATTACTACTAATGCAATGGTCCAATATCAACAAACAAGGTATCTGTCTTCAAGTTAACTATCGAAGATTGGTTTAAAGATTATTTCCAATTGATTCTAGCTAAATTCTTAACGCTAAATTCTTAGCCCTGATCAAATCTGTTACCTTTTTTCTGGGACATCGGATACATAAAATATCTTACTGAAACACTAATTACGTGCAATAGACCATTTTCCTTTAAGGAAAGAGACTGGAGCGAGCACTGCCAGCTCTGTAAGCCCTAGTAACAGGCGGAAATCTAGGAAACCCTCTCCACTTCAGTGAAACAAGTAAGCCGCACTCAGGGGTCTAGTCGCTGTGCAAACTTGAATATTTTGCTGTTTATTTCCCCCTACCAAGAGTTATTTGGTACTTTTTTCTACTATGTTAAGTGGTTTCCCTAGGTTTTCCGGCCATTTTGTCATTCTCTGAATCATTTTGGAGTGTATTTCGAGGCCCTGTAATTCGACGTATTTTGATACCATTTCTGTTTAACTTTTGAAAGAAGATTCGAACAACAATCTACGAAATTCATAGATCAACCAGGAAACCTAAATTTGCTTCAATCAGGTTCCACTTTTGATTTGTACTTTTTGCCTCAGAGTATTTTTTGAAAAAGATTTTGGTGCCTTCTCTTCTAAAAATCAACTGTGCAAACAATGAATGTTGAATTGCTTTATTTTTGAAAGATTTAAGAGTTTAATCTTAGGTGAATATATTTTTTAAAATCAATTGCACTTGGCAGACGAAAAGATCATCACCTAACTGCTCGAAGCACATTTAGGTTTCCTCGCTAATTTATCCTAGTTCATAGATTGTTCTTCGAATCATCCTTCAAAAGTTAAAAGTCCTTGGACCTGCGGTTTGTTGTTAAATCTACCTTGAAGTTGAGCTATTTTACCGTAAGATTAGCGCAGATAATATGCCATTTAAGTGAACGAAGAGCAATGTTTGAAATTCTTCAAAGGGTCCATAATAAAGCTTTGTACCATTTACACCCATTTTACAAGTAACAACAGTCGGAGCAGCACCGTTGAGGGCATTTGAAGAGGGAGAAGTCTCCGGCTGACATGGCCTAAAAATTGAACCGCCTTCTGATCGTGGGAAATACGTCGATTTAAAGTGCCTCGAAGCACTCTCCAAAATGAGTGAAAGGATGAGAAAATGGCTTGAGAATCGAGAGAAACACTTACCATACTAGAGAACAACAAATAACTCTTGGAAGTGGTAAATAGATGGCAAAATATTGAAGTTCGCATACAGTGACTAGAACGAACAGTACAGCTTGGCGTGTCTACTGAAGTGGCAGAAGTTATTGGGCATTACTCTTGATAAGAAATTAAGTTTTAAAAACCATGTCAAAACGCTATGTAAAAAAGCTAGTCAAAAGCTTCATGCTCTTGCGCGCATTTCAATCTACATGGAGCCCGAGAAACTAAAACTGTTGATGAAAACATTCGTCATGTCCCAGTTTAGCTATTGCTCGCTGATATGGATGTTTCACGATAGAAATTTGAATAATAAGATAAATAGGATACATGAAAGGGCCTTAAGAATCGCATACAAGGACAATGTTTCTACTTATGAAAAACTGTTAGAAATGGATAATTCGGTAACCGTTCATCAGAGGTACCTGCAGTTGCTCATGGTAGAGATCTACAAAACAAAATATAATCTAAATCCCAGCTTTATGAAGCAAATTTTTGAGGAAAAAGAAATGCCTTACAACTTAAGGTGTTCTGATAAACTGCGACTACCAAAGGCGAAAACAACCTGCCTTGGAATCGATGCAGTCAGATTTATAGGGAAAAAGGTATGGGAGACACTACCAGCAGAGCTGAAAAACTCGGATTCCCTTCAAGTTTTCAAAAGGGTTATCAAAGCCCATAAATGCCATGCCTGCAACTGCAGATTATGCAAAGTGTTTTATCCAAATTTAGGCTTTTTATTGTAAATTATATCTTCACTTTAATCTTACATGTATTTTTTTTGTTTTCTTTGTTTTTGTAAATAGTTGGCCTTAATTAGCAATTTAGCTATAACATTTAGCCAACTTTAAATGAAAGAATTAATAATAATAATAATAATAATAATAAGTGGAGAGGATTCCTCGGAGTTCCGACCGTTACTAGGGCTGTCGAATCTGGCCGTACTCTCGTCAATCCTTTTTCCTAATTGGCAAATGGTCTATGGCTACGAATTACACAAACATACTTATAATAACATACAATAAATGACAATTACATAAGATGTTGCATGCTGGGGGATTTCTTTAGTAGGAGCTCTGCTGAAGGAACTCGTTTTTCTCATTGTAGCTTGATGATGGAACTTGGATTGAAGATGAGGAACAAGTCTTAAGAATCAAAACCGATTACGTCATCTCTGCGTTTGGTTCTACCTTGAAAGATGATGACGGTAATATGAATTGTTTTGAATTGAAGTCATTGACTTTATGATTGCCCTGAGCTACCCAAATGGGACTTTTTAGGAGGTTAAGGTCATTGGGGTGTTGAAACCTAAGGCATTTTGTTTTGGGTGTCTAGAACTGTTTGAAGCTTGACTTCGGTATTTTCCTGAATGAGAAGTGACTAATCCCTTCATGAAATCTTACAGCTTAGTGGGAAAAGCAGTATCCTTATGTCCCCGATTTAAAAGTCGAGTTGGATTTTCGAACCTTGTTTTTGCAACGTGCTAGCACGATCGCTCAATTCTGAACTTGAAGCGTATCCTTTAAGAGTAAGTATTACATGAAAGCGCAGGTATTTTCAACTTTAGATACTTTCCATATCTTTATATGAGAGAGCTTCTAAACAGACTAATCTCGGGACCATTGTTTGGTATATTTCTCTTGTATGCTTTGATGAAACGCATATTGACACTGATCGGCAATATTTAAGATTCACATTTTGTGGAACTCATAGCTCTTGTATAATATGCAAGAGGAAGTGAATATAACCAAATATAACATGGCCAACGTCTAAGATTGGCCTTTGGACATGTGATAATGAGTATTTCAAATCTGTGTGCTCCAAATTATTTCATAAGTGTCAATAAAGCACTAGAAAGTTCGTTAGGATATCTTAAACTTTGATAAAGATTGTACTATATCTAATTGCAGTAATTAGAGCTCTTGAGCCAGTTAATGTTACAAAATGGGGAACTGCTGAAGTTAATCACACCACAATGGAAACAAATGTACCAGGGATCTTCTGTGGAGGAGATTTTGCCGGTGTTGCACAAACAACAGTGGAATCTGTTAATGATGGGAAAACCGCTGCTTGGTATATGCATAAACATTTGCAGGTTTGTGATATAATTCCACTAACAGTTTTCTTTGACCGTTAAAACTTTATGGAGTCGAAACTAAGATTCTTCTAGATTCTTTGCTTTGGAGTCGAGAAGGTTCTTTGCTTTGAATAAGATGTGAGCGGAGCTGAATTTGCCAACAAGTGGAGAGCTACATTAAAATCAAAAACTTTCGGACCGAAAAGTTTCGGCAAAAACACTTCGGACAAAAAACTTTCGGACGCTTTTTCGGGAATTTAGGACAAAAAACTTTCGGACAAATACGACATTAAAAAGCAAGCACGATACCAAAAAGATTGTGATTCTATCATAAATATCAACTTGCAAAAGGTAAATGGTGATCATTACATCTACAAGGACATTTGAATGTAATTTTTGTCAGATCGAACAATTGTTAAACCAGCTGTAAAAAGAATTTAAAGGTGTTGCTATGCACGAACTGTTCTCAAGAAACGCTTCAAGGAACCAAACTTTTAGATAAGATATGCAAGAAACTTAAGCGCTATGGGCAAAACATTGATTAATTAACATTTTATGTTACGCTTTGTTCTTTTCTATATTCAATGAATTTAAAACTTTCGGACAAAAAACTTTTGGACATCGCCAGGGTTCGGACAAATAAATTTTCGGACAAAGTTTTGTCCGAAAGTTTGATCGTCCGAAAATTTTCGATTTTAATGCATCATGGAAAGTGTATCGTGTAATGTGAATCTACGTTTTGATAGGTATTTTCAAAAGTCGTGACCTTTTGGCTATATCTTCGTGTTCTACCACGTTTGGCTCACTGTTGAAGGAAAATTATGTGATTGATATTCAGGAATAAAATGTTAATATATTGGTCAAAGAAAATTCTATTCGATAAAAGCACGCTCGTTTTAGATCTAGAAATTAGAAGACTGTTCGTAAGGGGTTGACATAGGAACGAGAATTTCATATTCTTGTATGGTTCTTGATGATGTACGTGCCATTCAGTTTCAGTTTTCATCAACGAATACCGGTTGACTCAAAAATGTCCCCCCCCCCCCCGCTTGAAAAACTATTGCAGCAAGTTTACTTGCGCTATAATAATCAAAATTGATTTTTCAATAGCCACAAGAATAAAATACGTCTTGCATTTTTTTTTTGTTAATTTTCAAGATAGTGGTCCTGCGTTGAATTGGAAAGATTTAAAAAGTAGTCTTGCGCAACATCCAGACAATAGCCTAGAAAACATGATCAAATACATCTTAAAGTGAAAAGAAACATACCCTGACAGTTTTTACAATTTTCAATTATCCTTTTTGCAGAGCAATGAATAAGATATCAGTTTCCGGTTTCCGTCTCAGTTTCAATTTATCATTGATAAGTGACGCTTATTCTAAATAGGATTTTGAATAGGTTTCAAACAGCCTGAAAGATTTGATCATACGTTTTCGGACATTTTCTGGCTGTTCTGATAGACTGATTTTTTAGGTCCTTTGAATTCCCAAAGAGACTCCACTTTGAGAAAATTCCAAACAAGATTAAAGAAGTACTTGAATCTCTTAGCTATTAGCATTATTAAATCCCTACCATAATTGTGCAGCTACTTTCGTTGCAATGTTGTTTCAAACGGGAGGACTTTTTTGAGTCATTCGGTATATCTAAACATATCAAAAAATACAAACATAATCCCAATTTACGTAAATTTTTTTGAATAATCAATATACTAGCAATAACATTAGCTAGTGAGTGCCGCGTTTTGGGAAATGGGGAAAACAGTACCAACATATTGAATGTATTAAAAGTAATTGGCCTTTCTAATTCTTTTGACATCACAAGATGCCTTTGCCCACCCTCCAACCCCCCCAATCACTTCCCGTCTCCCGCCCACAAGACCATAACAAAGTCAGTCAAACACGCATTCATTCCATGGAATGACACCGCCTCTGAAGTTTTCGCTATCGTGTAGTAAAAATAGATGGCCAGTTGTCGACAAACCGATAGAAGGACAGAAAGACAGAAAGGCAAAGAAACAGACAGATATCGCGCCTTGTTGATTCTTTTTGAAATAATTTGCCGCCTGCGCGGAAATTAATACATTATACCATTATTACAAGAATACTCCTACACCTACACAGAATAGAGGTACAGTACAGTACAAAAACGTTTATTGGGCATATGTTTCAGGAGCAATCCACCGCCCCGCAGAACAACACAGGACAAGAGCAACACAGCAGGAATTGCATGCCCAGCATGTGATAACCACGCAAGTGCCCTCACCCCCATCACACCCTCACCATCCCGTACTGCCCTACTAGACACGTGGACCACATCCAAAACCAATGCCCATATCTAATTTAATGTATTTTTCTAAGGAGGAGCTCTCTAATAGATAGGGGAATCCCCCCAAGCTAATAACTAAAAAATGAAGAAACCTTTGCTTAAAAAACAATTCCACAAGATGTCCTCAAAAACCAGATAACTGTTGAACACAAGTCCATGTCAAGCAGACAGATTCTAACTGTCAAAATGGTCTAAAATCGCATTACGTCATGAAGATATTTACCTCAAATTGAATTCATTGAAGCAGATCATATACTGTAAATGAGATTAGAATTACATAATCAGTTCTAGTCACTGACCATTTCAAAAATCTCTCTTATCTTTTTAACCTTCAGAAATCGTCATAAACTCCAAAATCTTTTTTTTAAGGAACTGCATGGAATTCCAGTGATGGACCCTGAACCAAATCTGCCTTTGTTTTGCACCCCTGTTGACCTTGTTGATCTGAGCGTCGAAGTTTGTGGCTTGAAATTTCCAAATCCGTTTGGACTCGCCAGTGCTCCGCCAACGACTACATCTGCAATGATCAGGAGGGCTTTCGAGACAGGTTGGGGATTTGCTTTGACGAAGACATTTGCACTTGATAAAGTAAGTATATTGTTTGTAGACCCTTTGATGAACATTGAACACCGACAATGCATTGTTTAATTTCCTTTTCTTTCCGCCCCACCTCTCTCATCATCCCACCCTTTCAAAATTATGCTCCTAAATAAGCCCCTAACGCCCTGCTCCTGCTAAAAACGATTTTTCAATTTTTGGCATGCTTGAAAATCTACATAGTATTGAAAATTTTTTTTTCCATTCTTATATTTGAATAGCAAAGTTAAATGACTATGTGTGGGAGTAAAACATACGGTCTGTAGAAACGCTTCATTTCATTGCCCGAAAAGTTGGTATTTCAAGTGAGCCGCCCACCCTAATAAGCTTCCTATCCAAAGGCAATGACTTTATAATTCCCTGAAAGACTGTGTGATGCAACTTTATACAACCCCTTTTCTTGCTGAGAGTTAAAGTAGAAGTGTGCTGCATAACATACTACTTTAGGGGCAAAAACTTTCGCGGACAGAAATTTTCGAGATTTTCGGGTTTTTTGGAATTTTTCGCGAAAGTTTCTGCCAAGGCATAATCTAAATTCAAAATTCGCGAAAGTTTTTGCTCGTAAATTGAAGCAGGCACAACACGTCACTCGCGAAAGTTTATGCCCTCAATTTCTTTTTTTTTTCTTGCGAAAAACCTTCTGCCCATGAAAGTTTCTGCCCCTAAAGTACCACATAGGCGAAAAGTTAAAGCTATTGTATCTCACTGGTAGCATAAAGTTTCTATTTTCTACTCATTACTTGTCTCAGCTGAATTCATCAAGTTGGACTCCCTGTCCCTTCGAACCCATTTCCACCAAAATGCTCCTTGCTTATTTGTAATACTTGTTCCTTTGATAGGACATTGTAACGAATGTAAGCCCAAGGATTGTGCGTGGTAGTACATCTGGTGAAATCTATGGCCCAGGACAAGGTTCTTTCTTGAATATTGAATTGATCAGTGAAAAATCAGCGCGTTATTGGTGCAACTCTGTTACAGAGCTGGTGAAAGACTTTCCCAATCAAGTAAGGCTCCTTGTCCATGTTTCACCATACAATTTTTTCTCTGTTGATCTGATTGACAGTAGCTGTATTTCCAACTAATAACTGCTTTTCCAGCGTATAATTGCGGTTTAGGACTGCATAACTGGTCTCCCATGGGATCAAGAGTTAACGTGCGGCTGGTCGCATACCGATAATCAAAGATCAACTCTAAAGTTACAGAATGTATAAAAGATTATACGGAAATAGTAATAACCAATTAAATGCAAGAACAACAGGAAAATGACCAACATGAGAATGGCGAAAACGTACCAACGTTAAGTAATAACACAACCACTCATGAACCTTAATTGAATCCGAAATGGAATGAAAGCGAGGCTTAATATGTCATTAGAGTTGAAAATACTGGTTATCTCAGAAAATACCCCCTTCTGACTCCAAATAGGAACAAAACGATAAGATGCCATTACTTTTCGTGTCATGGCCAAATTAATCTTCACCTTAGACCCACATATCTGCATTCAAAAATCGTACAAGCTCGCTAAACCAGTATTTACAGGGCAACCGAAAGCAGGGGTTTTGAAAAAGGCCTAGCCATGATTTGTATCATGGACATTTTCCACTGCAACTGTAAACTTTATTTTCAGTTTTTCGCTTTTGAAAGGAAATGGGTATCACTGTGCTAAAACGATCATAATAAACATGTGGAAAGAATGGTAAAGTCATTCCAAATCTCCAGAATGAGCCTGCATGTGCTCCTTTCCTCTTGTTTGATACAAATAACACTTGGGATGGAATGCAATGCAAGGACCGATTCCTCAAAAGATAGTCTGATGAAGAACGAACGAAGCACTTCAAGGTACACTTCGTTTCAAAGGTAAAAGCAAAGGGTCAAAGTTAAAAATTCTCTGCTGGTATTAAATCATGGCTAGGCTCTTTGGCACAGCCTCTGGTTTCAAGTGCACCCCAAATATGACTTTGTGAATCATATCTCTGGTGCTCAGTGGAAGATTTTAAAATGCAAGGTATTTGCATTTAACTTGAAGATCAACTAATGTACCTATGAACTCATAAAGGCCGATATTTTATCGTTTTGTTCCCTTGTACATTGAAAAGGGGGTAGTTTTTTTTAGACACCCGGTATGTGAAACGATGCCTGATCATAGTCTGAAAGAAAGCAGTAATTGAATCTCTTCAATGAAAAAAACTAAAACATAATCAAATGAATGAACTCATAAAATTCCTGCGTGTATCGTCACATATTTTTTCCTCCCATCTTCTCGTTCAAAACGCTATTTCAGATGACTAACTTAATCAAATGTTAGTTTTCTGCAAAAGTTTCTTCTATGTTCCATTTAAGACTTACAAGAATACTTACAAAACCTGGATCTTACAAAATTTACTCTACTTAGCAAGACAGCAGGGAGAAAGAACTGTGTCATGACAGGATAAGCATTTGCTGATAAGCAAAAAGGAGAAGCATTTGCTGAAAGGGACGTAGTGGTTGCGTGACTTACAACTGAGCATACAACTGTTCCCTCGATGTACCTGTCCATGCTCCTGATACAGCTAGATTCGTAGAATTCTGAACGGGTCCAGGCTTCCGTATGAGATTTGGCAGAGTTGTATTGCCAATAAATCCACATACCTTTGCACGAATATGGTAAATAACATCCCCACAGTCCAGATTTAGTCTCATACATCTTGTAGGCTTATGTAATTCGACCCACGCAGGTGGATCCCCAGCATTCAAAGCATTTATTGTACTTCACATTTAATTCATTTTACTGGGCCGCAGCAACTTGCCAGCACTTGCCTTTTCATGTTGTTTGTTTATGCAGTGCTCGCAAAGGTTTGAGCGTTGCTAGCTTTTCATACATTGATATTGGACTTCAGCTCTGGTTCACTAAAATTATCAAACTTTTATTTTTGTGTAGGTATTAATTGCGAGCATCATGTGTGGTTATTCTAAGGAAGATTGGTGTGAATTGGCAAAAATGGCTCAGGTAGGTCATCTTTTCTATCCCCCACCCCTTCCCAACTGCGCCCTAACTTTACGTGTGGTTGTGCTACCAAGGATTGGAGTGACTTGGCTACAATGGTGGAGGTAGGTCATCTTTCTCCCCCCCACGCTTTTCATGTCGCGATTTAACGTCATAATATTGTAATTAAAAGATTTAACTACCAAAGGTAGCGTAGATGTGCAAAAACACGTTTTGAGCGTATACTCGTTATCAAGTGACTCGAAAACAATCGAGCCGAGTGAAGAGAAGGCAAGATTCGACAGATAGGAAAGAATGCGAGATGCAACGTGACATAGCCTGAATAAGGGCGTATTCTTTTGGGCATCTTTTGAGAACGGTAGAATTGGTAGAAGATAAAATCCCATTCTTTTGGTACCCTTCTACCAAAAACGGTAGAATTCGCAGACTTCAGATCGCTTTTTATGAAAGCCCTTTCTTTCGGTGATTCTGTTTCCGGTAGACTTCCGAGAGATTTTTGACGTATTCTTTTGGGCTCTTCTGAAAATGGTAGAGACCCGAGGCTTCGGAAACCTGCTCCTGACGCTGGCAGACTTTTGAAAGATCGTAGAGAGCATTGTTTTGTGAATGGAAAAGTTTTCAAAACGTTCCAAAAAACAATAAAACTTTGGAGATTCTTTTCTTTTGCGTAACGAAAGTACATTGTATTCCAATGGCTTCAATTCGTTCCGTCGAACAACAACATTCGAACTCTCATTTTTTCAGAATTCCCATCATTTTGGCATTTTCTCTGCGAAGTCTGCCAACTCTACCGTTTTCAGAACTCCCATTCTTTTGGCAACTGAAATTTTTCTCTGCAAAGCCCACCGTTTTCAGAAGACTTTGCAGACTTCGGATGCCCAAAAGAATGCGCCCTAAGGAATGCGAAGGAATAAGGAATAGAGAGTGGGAAGGGGCCTATTGCAGATAAGTAAATTGCTTATTAAGTCCACTAGGATAAAGAGTTTTTAAGTTAAAGATTAAGCGTTTCTCCAAGGTTTTGCTTTTGGTGGTGTTTTGAAGTGCATATAACAAGCCAAGAATGGACATATTGGCAGTTGAATGATTAGCTGAAGTGAAATGTGTGGATATGTTGCTGTGAGGATCGTTTTCATCAACCTCGTTCCCAGGATGTTCTTACGTCATACGCTGATCACGAAGCCGAATAAACACCCTGGTACACTTCGATCAAATTTGCCTAGAAAATGGGCAAATTTGGAAGCCATTATGGATTTCACTGTTGGCTAGGTAACGCTAATCGACGGAAAATGGCCGTTGCTCTGTTGCTAATTCTGCAGAAAATGAATGGAGAAATTGAAAACAAACACTTTGAGGACCTTATTTGAAGCTTTTTGAAGGTATTTAAATAATAATCTGGGGTTGGCAAGTAGACTCGTGGCGTAAGTCCCTCTAACTTTCGCTTGTTGTTGTTGTTGTTGTTATCGCTTCAGTTGAGGGACTTACGTCCTTACGCTTCTGAAAACGGTAACTCAGCGCAAATGTTATTGCTACCAATCAGAGCACGGTATTGCATAAACAATGGTGGTTTTCGTGGTTTTAGACCAATCAGAATTTGTAACAGATGCTATCATGCAAATTAGCTTTGATAACTGGATTTACCGGACAAACATGGCGTCTTCACAGCTTGCCGACGGCCAGAGGATAACTTCAAAATTTACCCAGGGAGCCGTTTGAAGGGCTGTTTTCTCAAAGAGGAAGGAAGTGTTGTTTGCCTTGTTCGTAAGTGATGAGCTGAAGGGAGTTTCATTGCCTCTTCTGCCTTGTTTCGCTGTTCGAGTTGCAGAAATGAGCCCACCGTGGCTATGATGAAGGAGAAGTTTGTCAAAAAACCGAGAAGAAGAAGCTGTCAAGATGTTGACATCGCTACGTTTTGCCTGCGACTGGGACCAAAACCTGTCTCATCAAGACGCTGTGGATTTTCCTCTTCTTATGCTGGCCTGGAGTGGAGTATACTTTGAGCAACTTGACTTTACTTAGGGACTTTATTTGTGAGAGTTTTTTGTGAGCTGAATATTTTGTATCCATGTAGTAGTTCCACTGCCAATCATGGTTGGCCTAATCCATTGCAAAGAGACTCCAAAGAGAAGAGATGAGTTCTTCACTCCTACGACGTGAGCATCATGCGAGTCTGTCAAAGTCTATATGGCTGCATTCCAAGAAAGCTGACTATGTATGCCCTGAAGATATTTATGATACCAAACAAGACAATTTACCTTTGGCACAAACAAAGAAACAAGCTGTACACAGTATATTGTTATTCCTTTCAAATCCCCAGGACAGGGGATTATTTGCTTTGTCCTTGTTCTGAAACAACAGAGCATTTTGAAATTGTTGATTTCTAATGTGATGCTTCAGTAGAGAAAGCAGAGGGCTGATCAATGAACTCCTTTCAAGAAGGACTTTGTCAAAATCACCAAATGGGGAGAGGAGAATTGTACTTTGTATATTTTTTTCAAAAAGGATGGTGCCATTTTCAGGGTATTTTTCATCTATTTTGTCATAGCAGTAGCAGCTGGTTGTCATGACATGTCGAAAGGGGAGATATTTTGCTTGATTGGATCGTTGCTTAGTTCAATTTTTGTGTTCTAGAGTATGTTTTACAGCAATTTTTTCCAGAGTTAGGTCTATTGTTTCAAAGGAAAATTCTGGATAGCCACAAATAGAATTTTTGTGGGCACATCCTTTACAAAATAAAGCCAAGTACAGCTCCCCTCTATGCAAATGCACTGCTGATCGCAGCAAAAGTAAATTTGCATGCCCAAGTTTATTTTTCTTTCAAAGTGTTAGTGACAATTATGACAAAAGAATCATTTTTTGTGAAAATAGAGTATGACCTGCCAAAGACGCAAGCTTTAGACTCATATGGTGCCAATGCAAAGTTTGACAATTTCTAGCAATTCATTTCAGTAAAATTTGTTACTTGGTAAGATAAGCAGTGTCCTCCTTCCAATATGAAACGTAACCAAAAGTTTGATGATAGCTTGCTGGTTCAACACAACATACTAATTGCACTAACCGAAGTAGGTTGATTGTACAGTAACAGAATCCAAAATTATTCAATTTCAAGTTAAATGGAAGTCAATTTAATTGGCTGAACTTTGTTTGTCAAATTTGCCATGACTTTGCAAAGGCTTTCTAGGTAAAATACAGCAGATGGTTCAAATTTCTGTCAAACCAATCCCTTCCCTTCTGGATTGTCAAAGCAAAATGAAGTTGATAAATTGATCATGCTGAAACCTTATAGTAAGATGATTAGGTTTTAGCGGCTAAAAATGTATAAATTGTATAAACGTATAAATTGATCGTAACTTTATTAGGGTCAGACTCTTATCAGAGTTTGAAACAACTTGATTTATATAATCTTGATAACAAAGACAATTATTGAGTCAAAAATGCACAGACTTCTCTGCTATCTATACAACACACTGTGGATCTGAATGAGTAGACAATTCCAGAAAATCTGGCATTGGCATTGGAGTGGGGGCATTTGACCTAGATACAATGATCAAATTTCTATAGAATCACTGTTGATTCCATTACAAGAATGTATCTTGATCAAATGCCCCCCCCCCCCAAATGCCAGCTTTTCTAGAATTGTCTATTACTCTTCACCTTTAGGTTACAATGTGATTGGCTCAGCATGATTAGATAAATAGCTTTTTGTAGGAGTAGATTAGTGCTGGGATCTTCCAAGCAGTCTTTCTCAACTGAATTCTCTTTTCTTCCATGAAATCTCAAACTCTGCATCATAAAAATACTGTTGCTTGAGAACTCAAAAGAAAAATTTTCTATTTAGAGGCATCCCATTTATTTGGTACAAAGTCTTTAAAAACAAATGTTCACTGTTTGACAGTGGCATACAGCATCTCATCAACAGTCTTTTGTCACTTAGCAACAGCAGCAACCACCTTTTATCTGGTCGGGCTTTTATATGTACCTTTCCAGGCTGCGGCAAATTGCCGATTTCAGAACCGCAAGTCCATAAGTCTCTGTTGTAGCGACAAGTCTGCAGGGGGAGCGAAACAAGAGAATTTTGGAATGAGTCTAGTTGGCAAGTTTGTTTAATGTGAAAATAAGCTCAATTTGTTTGGAGCGAGAATGGGCCTGAGTTGCAAATTCGGGAGACTTTCATCACAGCTTCAAAAATAAAAAAAGGTTTGAAATAAAATAACATCTTTGGGTTTGAAGTTTCAAACCTTTAATGTGCAAGTACTTGGTTGCAAGCTACCTTTACTCGTAGCTCAACGTCGTATTTACTTGTAGCATGTGATTCGTCAATGCTTTTCGTCCCTCCGTTGTTTTTTTGCGTGCAGTTTCTTGTTTTGTTCTCGTTTCGTTTCATGTAGCCATGAGGTAGTCGTGTCATTTCGCTCCTTTTGGTATCGTCCCTGTAGTGTCGTATAGTTATAATTAGAAAGTATAGTAGAATGTAACTAATATTGTAATTTTTTATCTGAACGTAAAAAAAAATAGATAAAATGAAATGGCTCGTTATTCTTCGAATTTTGGAAATAACTTGCAAATGATGGTCGGACTAGGTAAAGAATGTGGTTTCACGTCGAATTTTGACATGCTGAGGTCGTTTACCCCACACTAATCGGAGTTACGGCCCAAAATGGCGATCAGCCAATCAGATTGCCGAACGGCCTCTTGTATTCCGAAGTTGAGGTGGAGCAACGAACTCACTCTGGGGACGAGATTGCGTTTTCATAGTTTTCTTCGACGTGGATCTTATTTCTTACATTGCGCGTGTGTTCTCCAAAACGGTTGTTGATTTGTCGGGAGGTTTGAAGGTGTAAACAGATTGACATTTGGTGCAAATGATATAGTAGATTACACAGGATGAAGAATAGATCAAGTGGGATTTGATGTTGAAGGAACGGTTTTGGTTGATGATAGGGGTCGATTGGTTGATGTGGGTGCAGGTCTGTCAGTGGTGAATTAACGTCGTTTTTATTATTCTAAAGTGGATTGGAGTTAATTGGAATTCTTCGAGCTCCGAGATGGGAATTCATATCAAATTATATCATATATATTATTTGCTACTACACGTTAAATGTTAGGCAACCAAAGGTTGATGTGGATCTGCAAATTAAAATAACTCCTAATTACAATCAAAGGAAAAGCACTATAAAATAGAAAACCATTTCAGTTAATATCTAAATATTTACAGAGTTCAGATCAATGTTAAATTCCTAGATTTAATTAGATGAAATTCTGCCTGTAATTTCTATAGGCTTTACAGAGTGTCTCATATGTATTTTATTAGTTTTAAAGTTAAGCAGCTGTTGACCTGCTCATCCTAGCAAACACCTGAAAAATTTTGTAAAAGTGTTGTACGGCAGTTACTAAATGACAACCAGTTTGTCAAATTGAGCAACGGAATCAAAAATGGGGCACTGCAATTAAATATCAACTTTGCAGCACTACTCTAACTGAGACTCAAGATATTACGGCAATTGTTTTGGATCAACTTTCTCACTTTTGGATGCCCTTTGGAAGGAGGCAGCTATACACAGTTATATACAAAGTATAGAGTAAAATATAACGCTGTAAGAATTTCTGCAAAGTCTATTGATCTATGTCGACCGAAGGAAACTCGGAGCTCAAAGCAGAGTTTCAAGGAACTCTGCCTGGCAAAACAAAGTCTTACGAATAAGAATACCATGAGAGCAGTTGATGACACGGTCGAAACTTGTACGTAGGTAATATTTTGTTGCTTTCGCTATCCATTAACTGATTTACTGTGAAGTTTTCAAATCAATATGTTTCATTTGACAAATACGAGAATCGAGCCGAGCAACTACTTTTGCTGAAAAGAAAGGTTACAAGTCAAAAATCAAATTCACGTCTGAATTTTCCAAAAAAGAGGTTTTTCTTCTAGATACAAGGGTGAAGATTCCTGAACAACAATCACTGATCACAGAAATACACTGTAAACCGACAGCAACACACACTTACTTACACAGACTCTCCGATCATCCAGACCATACTATTAGATCTAACCCACTCTCGCAGTTTATCAGAATTCGAAGAATTTGCACTCTCGTCGTGGATTACCGTAAACACGCATTGAAGTTTATAAACTTTTATGTCAACAGAGGATATTCAAAAAGTAAACTCGTTAGAATAGCTAATGACGTGGAAAAGAAAAATCGTCAAGATCTTTTGACTTGCAATTCTGACAATGCAGTGAAGACATCAAACGATAGTGCTATGGACAGGGTACCTCTTGTCATTGATTGGCATACAAGATTCAAAGGGCTAGCCTCAATCTTACACAGGAACTAGCAAACAATGCTTGAAGATCATCCCAGACTCGCCCAAATCTTTCCAAAACCACCGATTGTATCTTACCGCCGCAATCCAAACCTTCAATCCATTTTAGTTTCCTGTCATCCAAGGGTAAGAAGATCATCGGGACCTAGCGTAAGATGCACACAGAAGAATACAAAGAAGAGAGGTCGTCCCTGTTAGTTATGTAATCACATGGGACAAATAGACCAGTTAGTAAATTCAAATTCAAAGAGGACATGTCGAATTTCGGGGGGTTCTTGTCAGTCGAAGAACGTTGTTTATGCAGCAGAGTGTGAAAAGCATAACTTGCTCTATGTTGGCTTTACGTCGACGACATTGAGCCAGCGTTTCAACAAGCGTCGGAGTGATGCGAAGCACGACCCAACAGCGACGGAATTGAGCAAACATTTTTACGACAGTAACTCTTGCAGCTTTGATAGGGACTTACGGGTACACGTCTTGGAAAATGTTGAAGGGGGCATTGACGCTCTCATGCACAGAGAGAGTCAATGGATGTCCAGGCTTGGAACTCACGAACCAATGGGCCTAAATAGTAGCTGTAATAAACTACGACGGATTCATTGCAAATTATTTAGCAAAACGAAATTAAAGTGTATTTCATAACGCCACATTATTAGAAACTTAAATTCTATAACTCAGCAGAACGTTTAACTCTTCTTTTATAATAGAATTTTTACATTCTCTCGTTGAACGTTTATAAACTTTTCGATTTAAAGAACACTTGTATTTAGTGACAGACGAAGATCTACGTAAGATCGAAAATTTTTACGCAAGCAGTCTTGCCTTTATTCATTGTCAACTATTAGTAAGCAAGGCATCTCGATCAATTCCTTCTCCATAATAATAACAATAATGATAACAATAATGATAATGATAATAATAATTTGAGATGAGACGTGACGTTGCCTAAACAAGGAAAGGGAAGGAATTAAGAACAAATGGTGGAGGAGGGGCCACCTGCAGATAAGTAAATTGTTTAAGTCCACTAGGACAGAGAGTTTCCAAGTTAAAGATTAAGCGTTTCTCAAAGGTTTTTTGTTTGTTGGTGTCTTGAGGTGCATGTAACAAGCCAAGAATGGAAATATTGGCAGTTGAATGGTTAGCTGAATTGAAATGTTTGGATATGTTGCTGTCAGGATTGTGTTGATGGTTTTCTTCGAGGTGGATCTTATTTCTTACATTGCGCTTGTGTTCTCCAAAACGGTTGTTGATTTGGCGGTAGGTTTCGCCGATGTAAAAGGACTGACATTTGGTGCAGATGGTACAATAGATAACACAGGATGAAGAACAAGTAAAGTGGGATCTGATGTTGAAGGAATGGCTTTGGTTGGTGATACTGGTCGATTGGTTGATTTGGGTCCAGATCTGACAGAGGCGATGTTGGCAGGGAGCAGTGGCAGTACCAGGTCGTTGTGTAGTAGTTAGGTTGGTCCTGACAAGGGAGTCCTTCAAATTCTTGTCTCTGCGAAAAGCCATCAGTGGAGGTGCGTCGAAGATGTTCTTAGCATTTGTGTCGTTGGGGAGAATGTTGGAGTTGCTATAAGTTATGTCCTTTGCGTTGTTGTTAAAAGGGTGATAGGTCAGTATGAATGGGATGCGGTTGTTGCTGGTTGCGTTGTTCGATGGGAGAAGGGCGTTATCTTGAGAAAGAGACTTGACTTTGTTCCATGCTGCTGGAGTGATATGTTCTGGATAGCTGTTTTGTTTTGTTAGAAGGAAGATATTTCTTCTGCCTTTAAATGAAAATCATCATCATTTGAACAAATGCGTTTGAGACGGCTGAGCTGGGAGTAGGGGATGGCGTCTTTGCATCCCTTCGGATGTGATGATTCGTAGTTGAGGAGGCAGTGGGCATCTGTATGCTTGTAGAAGATAGATGTTGAGATTCGGTCGCTTGAGATGCTAAGGAGGATGTCCAGAAATGGCAAACTTTTTCGGTGATAGAATGGGTAAACTGCAAGGCTGGATGAAAGTTGTTTGTGTACTTAATGAATCTTTGGAGGTCGGCCAGAGGAAGAGAGGTTGCACCAATGATGTCGTTGATGTACCTTTTAATGAGACAAGGTAAAGGACCATCATAGGACTCATATATAAACTATCCAGAACACATCACTAAAGCAGCATTGAATAAAGTTAAGGATCTTTCTCAAGATGACGCCCTTCTTCATCGAACAACGCAACCAGCAACAACCGCATTCCTTTCATACTGACCTATCACCCTTTTAACAACTACGTAAAGGACCTAATTTATAGCAACTTCTCACTGCAGATAAGCAGTTTAGAATAGAAAACAAAAGTGTAAAATTCAGAAAAAATTGGATTGTTAGCTTTCATAAGTGATTGTTAGCTTTCATAAGTGATTGTTAGCTTTCATAAGTGATTGTTAGCTTTCGTTATTCTTTTAGGGTTAGCCTTTGCAGTTGGGGTACGTTAAAAGTACCAATCATATGAGCAAGTTGTTTTTTGGCTTTAAATCGGGAGGAAACATGCTTTCAATGGCCTATGAACAAATCCCTTAATCAAAAGAAGAAAGAGTCTATGAATCAAGGAGCACTAACTTGCTACGGTCACCCTTGTTGTACAGTGTCAAACATGACCTATGAAAATTGGAACTGCAAATTGAAACTGGGCTTTCCTTATTTAGATATCGTCTGATCGTCAACTTAATTATGCATTTCTCTGAATAATATTGCTATAAAACCCCGCACGTGTAAACTTTATTTAGCTGAAGATGAGACAAGCTCTTCTCGAAACGAACTACAAATAACCATGGCTTAGTCGAATACCTTATTAATCACAACTGGATTTGTCTTGATGTCTTAATTAACTGGAATTGTCGATACTGAATTGTCTTTCTATGCAATGACCCTTAAGGTGTTCGTCGTGGTCCTAGTGTTCAAAACTGCTAATCATAAAAGTTTCTTGCTCTTTAAATTCAAGTAGGGTTGTTTCTTAACTTTCTATGGGCTCACTTTCAATTTGGACTGTTTCTTACATGCTGTTTCTTATGAAACAGAATACGTGTAAGACTGACGCGTCTCCAATTTTACATCAAACTTTGCTAGAATTATTAAGGCACAAAGACCCCTTTCTTAGCTAAACCTTCTCTTACAGTCCAAACTCTGCTGTTCAAATGATGTTATTCAAGATCTTCTGATCGATACCTTTTTACTAATGCAGCTTATTGAGCTGTAAAGCTTCATGGTAAAAAAAATTTGGTGTCCATTTGGTACTGAAACTCAATCTTTTTTTAACTGTTTCGATCTGAATGTGTAGCAAAAATGCAAATCAAGATATTTCTTTAAAAGAAAACTAATGAATTTTCTCAATCAGGAGTCCGACACTTTCGCACGCCTTCAGGGCGCCTACTTTGTACCGAAATTTGGGCGCCCTCTCTGCCAGCTGCCCCTCCTTCATCTTCAAGCTGGATCCGTCCCCGTTCCCCATTAAATCAATCCAGCAGCAATTTCACCTTGAATAATTTTTTGCTGTGGCTTCTTAATCTTAGTCAAGTAAATCGAAATTGAAACTAAGAATTACAAGAAAAATTATATTTGAGAGAACTGATAGTTTCAGTAGTGCTATTTGTTATCCAAAACGTTTGGAGCAATCCAAAAAATAGAGAACTCTACATTATGTTTGCTCGAAATGGAATTTTTCCGGAATCTTTACTGAAGAACAACTCCAAAGGTCCAAATTTCCAATGGTCCGCATTTTATACGTTTCGCACTTTCAATACAAATTTGTGAAATCGACAAGTTTTGGTTCCCCTTCAGAACTATATCGTAATAGATGGAACGACGTGGATTAATTATTTCATGGTCTTCCGATGCTTGGATTTTCTTAGACTTTTGATATGCCATGTAGTAGCAGATGTAGAATAGTTTGCCATAAAAAAATTTAATTTGTTACAGGTTCGACTAAAATTTGCCTTTCGTTTACTGGACTACTACCGGATGACCCAGCCCAGAAAAAAGTGACCCAAGGCAACCTGTTTTAGAGAGAGAAGTAAGTGGCCGATTGAAATGCTTCAAATGTTGTTCTGTCGCTAAACGACTAACTTAGGTTATGAATGTTTTTCGCAATTTTTTTCGGACCGTAAATTTCCAAAATTAAGGATGTCGAGGAAAAGCGCCAGCTTGATTTCCTCAAAAAGTCATCAGAACATGGGATCGATTTAAAGCCATTTGAGATCTTCAAAGCAAAGAGGAACGTGTTTCATTTCCGCCTGAGAATATTTTTAGGTACCTAGGGACTATAAACTTTCTCTTGAAACTTTCGACTGAGGTGCCTATTCCCAGGCTGCACTGAAACACGTTCCTCACTGTTTTAAAACTCTGAAGTGGCTGTAAATCGATCTCCTGTTTTTGAAGACTTTTTAGGATTTAAGGCATTCCAATTTCCTCGAGATCCTTAATTCGGGAAATTTACGGTACCGAAAAAGTTGCTAAAAATACTCATAACGTAGGCTAGTCTTTTGACAGAAAAACGTTCGAAGCATTTCAGTCGGCCATACTTTTTTCTGTACCAAAGTGCTTTGGGTCACTTTTTCTGGGTCACCCGGTACATGCGCCTTAACCTCGTAATGCCTTTGCAATACCACTCAATCGAACAATGCGTATAAAAATGAATAAAACATCAATCGATCCAGACTCTTTCAAGAATCGCTGGAGCATCTATTATTCAATTGATTTATTAGACCACTGGGATCGGCATGGAATCTTAAGAGAGAACTGATGGTAGTTGAATGTTAGCATTGTTGTATTTTTGAGAGGTCTGCCTCATATGACTATAACGTCACGTTTGACGTTTCTTTCATTGTTTTAGGATGCAGGTGCGCATGCCTTGGAACTTAACCTGTCTTGTCCTCATGGTATGGGTGAAAGAGGAATGGGTCTAGCATGTGGGCAGGTACGTAATATTTGATTCTCATTATCGTGGCACAGACATCTAAAAGACAGCAACATATGGTTATCTCATTTTTTTTTTTGTATCTATATTTGGCACTAGTTACAGCAAATTCAGGAATGACTCATTGCTCAAAAGTGGGGATGCCTCAGTGATTGCACGTACGCTTGACTGCCATCCTGAAGGTTAGTGGTAGAGTCTGTGTGTCAAAACCTGCTACGCAAAGTTAGGAGTGCTGCCTACTATTGGTAGTTCATGACTAAAAAAATAAGGACGTGTGGTTACGTGAAGGAGAAGGGCCAGGAAGCTGTTTCGATAAGCCGAACTTTCAGCTTTCAAAAATTGCCTTTAGATGCAGGATGCTAATATATAAATAAACGAATTGATTATTAGAATAAACAGCTAACACCTTGAAATGAGGTTAGCAAAGTGTTTTGCTGCAACACAGGTACACTGCCTTTGCAAGGAATTCAATTCAGGGTAAATTATTGACACCCTTGTTGCTGTTTGTAGTTGTTGCTTAATATTCCCTGTAGTTGGTTGTGTTGTTGGTACGTACTTGCTGATGACTTGGTTGAATTGGGTTGTCTTTCTTTCGTTGTACTCATTGAGCCATAATTTTTGTATTGTAGGATCCCGAACTTGTGAGAAACATTTGCCGTTGGGTTAGATCTGTAACAACGATTCCTTTCTTTGCTAAGTTGACACCAAATGTGACAAACATAGTTGACATCGCAAGAGCAGCCAAGGAAGGTAAGAAAACTATGTTTCAAAAATTTCTCAAGGTCCTTTGAAGAATATTCTGAGAATGTTTGTGAAGCAATCGTGGACAGAATACAAGTGAGTTTAGCTGCATCCAGTAAGTTTTGATTATTTTTCTGAAGCCTGATGCTCCTTATGCCATTCATTTAGGTTTCTTCTACACTTTTGAATGAAAGTTACATAATCTAGAATGTATTTTTGTCTGGAAAATTGACCCGTTGCCCCGTCAGTCACGCCAGGTAGGTATTCTTTTGGGAGCTGTGTTAATAAATTTCAGTGATGCATGTAATTGGTGTATTTTGCACTTGGAATGGGGGGTGGGGGCAATCTTCTGCCTGGTTCTTTGCTTGCTACCAAACATTCTTGCAGTGAGTTTAATTCTGTTTGAAACAGGCCTTTTCGTGGATTTTTTCTTGTTGAAAATTCAATTCTTTTGAATTTATTCCTTGATGCATTTCCTTTTCTTTTATTCCTTGACGGGGTATCATTCTGGTGTAAGAATACTTTCTCGGTTTGATATTGATGGAGGGGGGGAGCTTGGGTCACATCTTTGAGCATTTATACAATTGAATATCCCCTAGGCATGATGGTAAACAGATGCTTAACATGTATCCCTTTTGTTTCATTTTAGGCGGAGCAGATGGCTGTACTGCAACAAACACTGTATCGGGCCTAATGCACTTGAAAGGAGATGGCACAGCCTGGCCGTCAATTGGAAAAGAGAAGCTGACGACTTATGGTGGGGTGTCTGGAAATGCCATAAGACCAATCGCATTGCGTGCTGTCTCTGCAGTTGCCAATGCTTTGCCAGGATTCCCAATCTTAGCAACTGGAGGTATTGATAGTGCCTATTCAGCATTGCAGTTCCTTCATGCAGGGGCCAGTGTTGTCCAGGTTTGTGACATCTTCTCTTTGTATTGTGTTTACCTCGAGATTTCTTACGTAGCCACTTGCACGCCCGACAACACCTTTCTCGAGGAGTTTTGCCTCGTTTTGATGCCCCTATACAAATGTATAGGAAAATGACCGGAAGTGAATATGTTTGACGACTTTGAATGTTTCTTACGGGAACGAGGTGTTACTTTTCCTTTTCAATTCAATTCTAAAATGTAGTGGATTTATCTAAGAAACGTTTAAAACTAAGTTTGTTTTGATTTAAACTCCTTGGCAAGCTCCACCTGTTTGGACGAGAGGGGTGGTCTTATTTTGAGAGAATTTCCATTGTCTTTCGGTACAGTCATTCGAACTCATTGTCTTTGACGTCACTGGTAGCGCCTCCAAGGCCATGACATTTGGAAAATACAGTAGAGCGTAGAAATTGTTTTGAAAACGGCGTGGTCTTTGTGCTGCTTGCTTCAAGAAACTTTGAACGAAGCAATAGATCATTACGAACAGCGCCAGTTATCCATTTTACCACTAGTGAAGGGCATTATCCGAGTTTCTTGTTCAAGGTGCGTTCGTGTTTTTGCAACAAACTGGCCAGAAAGAAAGCACGACAGAAGAAGAACATCCGCTTGTTTAGGCCACAGCTTCGAAGGAAGAAATTTTGCATGTTTATGGATCCAAGAACTCAATTTCGTTTATGACAACAGATGTCTTTAGTGGACAGATGGTGAGCACATGATAAAGAATATCTTATTCGTACTGGACAGTGAGTTCCACTTGTTGGACATATTGGTTAACTGCTCAATGAAGAGAGTTTGTAAACTTTTGAAACTTTTCTGGAAACTTCCTCTTGTTCTGGATAATAGTGGCTCCAAAAATGACAGACAGTTCTGGATAATATTGGCTCCAAAAATAACAGACAAGATACAAGGGGGATGCTGTCTATAGGAATTAAAATGATTGCTTCCGATGGACAAGTGCAATGACTGCTATTTTGATGATTTTCAGAAACTCATAAACAAGCATAGCAATAGGATCCACAAGGTAAATTTGGCACGCAGGAAGTATAATGGGATAACCAAAAAATTTTGATTCACACTTTTCTCTGAACTGGTAAAAATTCAATGTTTTCTAGGTGTCAGATTTAACCTTTGCTTGCCCATTTTACCTCCACTGCAGTGCAGCACGATGTATTATCAATTTTCATATCTGAGTTGGAAGGCACAAACTTTAGTGATTTAAGCATATTCTTCATGAGATGCAGCTGTTGGAAAGAGAAGTTTTTGCCATGTTTTCTTTGACTTTTATTCTTTGATATCACTTGAAATGGCATTATTTGGAATTCAATCATTCTTATGAAATTATCCTTCCTGTTCTGGCAGATTCAAATGCAAATCGTTAATGTGCAGCAAGAAGCTAGGTATGAAAGGTCTGTTATTTTTAGTGATTCCTGTTACTTTTCCTTCCTGAGTGACGTTTAAAATGCCAAACAGTAATCATGGTAACTCAAAAAATTTTGACTCATGGCTTTGGTCTGGAGGGGAGAAGGGATATCAAACTTTGAAATTACTAGAAAGAGATGTCAATCAGGTTTGACCAAAGAAACATTTTGGTGGCTAGACATGTAGTTATTCTTGTCGATTTTCATGCATCATCAACGTTTCCAAACCTCCAACCTTTCCGGATTAAATTCAGAAGAAGATTCAGGCTGTCTCAGAATTTGAAAGCATTAAAAATGTCAATTTTGTGATGATTCAATTGCTACTATGTTACCATCTTCACATCACATGAACAAAATCATAAGTATAAATTATTACAACACAGAAAAAAGGTTTCTTATACTTTGCAATGGTTTCTTCATTCAATCATTCATTTGCAACAGTGATGTTCCATCGGTTTTGCATCGGTCTTCAGGCATTGTAACAAAAGCATTCCTGCCTTCGTTGTTGTCATTTATGCTACATCACGGTCGTGCTTGATAACGATAAACTTGCTCTTTTTGAGAATCCTAAAGTGGAACAAATAGAAATGTCCAGCAAATGTCTGTACTGCATAATAAATCTCATCCAGTCTCACATGGAAATTCATGTGTTAAAGAAACTGATCAAGGAAAATAACATGAATCTAGTGACAGTAGGCTTCGCATTTATAGGCAACATGATAAAAGCTGATGAGTTTTTTGTACAAGACAGTCTTGATAAATATTATTCCACATGTAACCTCCTATTTCAAAGCCAGAACTTCCCCTTTTGGTGCGAAGTTCATCAGCAACGGAGAAACTTTATGTTGCTTTATGACTGTTTACATTTAGGCCGAATCCAATGAAAGTTCTCAGAACGCGCAAGTCAAAGTTTTGTTATTATTCTTCTTGCCTATGAGCCGAAACAGCTAGAAAAGTACTATAAAACATCCCCGTTTCTATAAACTTCAAATAAACTTCAAATGTAGTAAATTTAGTACAGGTCAACATCGATTTTCCGACTAAAAGGAAAACACGTTTGTGAAAAGAAGCACGTAAAGTTAACGAGGAATAAACGGTCATGGCTCTGGAGCGAAAATTGCCTTTGAAAACTGTAGGAAATTGGCAAAGGCTACAGAAAAGCCGCTAACATTTTTAGAAACTAGATGCGTACAGCTATTGCGTTATATCTCCAAATTGAGAATTTCTGCCATAGTTTAGAAAATATTGCATTTTGAATAAAATTTGGGTAAATTTAGGCCAAGAAAAGTTGATTTTCTTTATACATCGAGGCCGAGTTTAAGACGAGAAAAATATAACTTCATTTGGTCAGAAGTTCGTAAAAAGCGACAAAGTAGGTCAAAAAAATATCGAGGAATCCAAAATTTTAAACGAAATTTCTATGAAACCAACGAAAAACGTTAAATTTACGAAAAAGTCTGCTCACCTGTTGTGCTGCATCCCAAGTTTGTAAACAGAGTTGTCCACGGCCTTTGAAAAGTTTGATAAACCAAGAAACTTTGAGTCCAAAACTCTTAACGAAGTTGAAAGAGCAAAGATGCAGCTATTGCGTTATATCTCGATATTTCACTTTGCGACACTTGGGACGCCTGCTGACGCCATTTATTACAAAATTTTGCTTTCGCGCCACAGCTTTCATGCAACAGAGGCCGGAAGTGACGTCAGAATTCGGGCTTGGTGTTGTCGGGCGTGCACTTGGAAGTTTTTATAGGAGTTTTGCTTCAGCTATTAGGATCCACGTTTTCATACCCTTTAAAGGGTCTTTAGAGGAGCTTATTACAGAAACATCCCATAGATTTTTAAAGGAATTACTTATTTCAGACAGATGAATTTTAAACTCGAATGGAACATGTCATGATCAAGATATTTGCTATCATTTTTACAATGGCATTCATCGAACTGTCTATCAAGGAAAATAGTGTTGTGAAAAGCTCATTCACTCGATGCTTTTCATTTTATTCCCAAAGATTTGCAGTGCTATTCAAAACCAAGATTTCACTGTTGTCCAAGACTATATCAGTGGTTTGAAGTGTTTGCTTTACATGGAAGCATGTGAAGAGTTTTCTGATTGGAATGGACAGAGTGAACCAACAGTGCGACATCAAAAGGGCAAACCTGTGGTTATTAAAGATGTTATTGGGAAAGTGAGTCTAATTAGCTCTTGAATGTTGTTTGAATGAATTTTCTCTTGCTAGCTAATTGAGTTCTTTGCAGAATAAATGCGATTGTAAAGAAGTTGATACGAGCGGCTGATTATGTACATTATGCGGGAATTACATTTTTACTGAGGTGAGTCGTTAAGCAACTTACAGTACTGAAGACACGCAACCACCTCTTTTTCTTACTTTTCTTATCAAGAAAGCAGCAACATGTGCCACCAGAGTAGGCATTTACCTTTCTCAAATTAGAAATCAAGTTGAAGTAAACCGCTCTCAAATATTTCTTTACAAAGAAGATAGAAAGAATATTTGAGGACATCCTCATTTAAACGTATCGTTATTCATTTTAATTTTTCAAAATTACGGTGGAGCTTAAATTTCTCTCAAACTACGTTATTTCCTTTTAAGAATAGCCCCAATATGATGTGGATAAAATTTCCAAAAGGTTGCATTGCTCGCAGCATTAAATAGAATGTTTGTATACGTATATAAACAAGAGAGTTGTCATGGTGAAGATTTTTCGCTATCCTGGAATTGAGTCTTTGTCTCATACTGAAAATAGTTTCCTGAAAAGTTTATGATCGACAGGAATTGGATTTTTCGAATCGGTTCGATGGTTTTTGGGTTATTATTTTTCAAAAGTGATACATTCTTAGACCTACTGGTGGCAGACGATTATAACTATTATTTAACATGAAGAATCCTTTCCTTTCACATAAAGGGCCTTCCCAGTTTTGGTCCTTACAAAGCAGAAAGAGAAAAGATCATTGCTGAGCACAAGAAAGCAGTCGATCTCTTGAGCGAAGAAATGAAAGGAAAGCCGGTGAGACCTGCTTTGCAGCCAAAAGACAACATCCCTAAGCTTCAGGTAACTCGACATTTTGTATTATTTTCGTGGACGCTCTTGAAAGTCCGCTCTTGCTAAGCTCGTGGCATAACTATAAGGAAAGACAGCCAGTTCCTTCAAAAAGTTGTCTCGTGAATCAGAGCACAAAATTTACATTTGCTTGCTCTGGTTGTTAAATACAAGCAAAGCTGCTGCAGCTATACGCAATTTGGTTTTCAAAACTCTGACAAAGCTTACCTCAGTTTTTTTGCAAAGGTAACTAACTGTACGCAAGTTTTAAAAATTCCGACGCCTAGCATTTCACTTCCAATACTAAAAAAGCATTTCAGTTGAATTTTCGGTAGCTGAAATAGGTTTTGGTATAGTTCTCACCATTATGAGTAGCTCGTTGTGGAGAAATAGAACCTCGATTTGCTGTCAATGACCAAGCCCAGCAAAAACTTTGTCATTCATGCACGCTAGATTGCTGATGGTCATTTAAATACACGATCTATAGAGAAATTAATGTCATATTTAGAATCAGGATGATAGAGACTTTCAGATGACACAATGTTTATCTTCAGATTTTTGCTGTAGGCCATTTAGCAATTTTAGCTATAGTATTTAGCCAACTTTAAATGAAAGAATCAATAATAACTTTGCCAGAATTCCTTAGGGACTAAGTTGTTGTTTTATCAAGTTACCGAACAAAAACCAAATTTCCCATTTTTAGTCCGCTCATTTGAAAGTCAGTATTTCATAGACTCAGAACCCTATAGTAAAGCAAATTTGATGATGAATACTGATGCTGGTTGAGAAGGATGTAGTTGTTTTGTGTTGAGGAAAACGAACTTGTGTTTGTTGGGGGCGCCGGTCGATAGATGGAATAAGGCAAGAATACAGTGCAGTAGTGCAGGATTCAATGTATGCTCAAGAGAGGAGGGACAAATGGCATACATTAGGCAGTTAGTAAAAAAATGAGCTGCATCAACTTCACAGTACACTCCTTGCGCACATAGATAAAATCGGCGCTGGTTTGTGTTTTTCACTTTAAAGTCATGTGACCATACTCTAAGAACGTGTTAGTATAATTACACTCTTTGCATTCATGGCGCAAATCTCCATGGCATAAAACTGTGTTGAAAAGTCAAAAAATGTTATGTCAGGAGACTGTTCATTTAACTTGAAGCGGCTGTAAACAAACCAATGAGGATGGTTAAGAAAGCGTCTTACTTTGAAGAACATTCTACAAGATCTAACAAGTTTCTAAATACCTAAGTACAACAGACTATGGCAATTTATGTCAAAGATCAATTTGATGGAAAATACCACAATATCTCATTAAACAGAGAAGAATATGGAAGGGAAATACTCAGAAAAAATGGCACATATGGCTACTTAGCCTCGAGAAGGAAGTGAAAGTCTTCCTACCTGTCCGGCAGATTTTGCAAAATTTGTCGTTAACCTACAGAAGCATATGTCCTGAAGTAGAATTACGAATATCTGCGTAGCCTTAACACACCGTCGCAGAAGGAGTGTCGAGGCTTCGTGCAGGCCAAAGTAATTCTACCGCAGTCCTATATATGTGGGTTTGAAAGGACAGTTTCAATGCCGTTTTAACGTTTTGATCGTCTCACGTAAGCGGGATGTCAGAATTGATTTCTATTTTCAGGATGTAATTGGTCTTGCTTTGTCCCGCATTGGCACATATGGCCGGTTAGATAACAAACAACAAGCTGTAGCTGTGATAGATGAAGACATGTGTATCAACTGTGGCAAATGTTACATGACTTGCAATGATTCAGGATACCAAGCCATCCAGTTTCATCCAGAAACTCATCTTCCTCATATAACAGAAGACTGCACTGGTTGTACTCTTTGTGTCAGTGTTTGCCCCATTATAGGTAGGTGTTTTTTTTGCAATTTATGTGAAGATAACTTAAATTCTGGCCTCTTGTGTTGTCCTGTTTACATTGCCCACGTTTTACTCTCGATATTTTTTCTGGTTTCAAAGATTGAAATATGAGCATTACACCTGCAATCAAATTATCCTCGAAACGAAATTCTCTGAGTTGTTATTATGTGCGTTGGTTTTACAGTTAAGCAGTTTCACATGTATCCTGGCTCATCTTCGTTGCATTATTTTCGGTTTTCCAAATTTTTCTCGTGGTTTCACGTAAAATATACCACAGCTTTGAGGTTTAGCGTCAAGTTTGAGCTATTATGCGATTTTTCTGGACCCTTAGACACCTTCTCTTTTTCATCAGCAGATTAACATCATGGGCCCATCCCGCAAAAACTAGAAGGTCCGAAATTTCAGTTTAATATTATTCTAATTCTAATGTCTACAGGTAGTGTATTTAGGCACTAAAATTTCTCGATGTTTACATAGTATCGAACAGGAGCAGATTTTGTAACAATAGAATCTCTGGTTTGTTTAGATATGACGTAAGCTTGGTTGACTTGCAAATCAGAGAGCTCTTTTTTATGACGTCATCTGATGATAATGACGGAGGGAGGGGTTCGTTGTGGAGAAAACCGCACCCTCGATTTTGCTAGCGACGAAAATATGCTTTCGCAAAAAGTCGAAATTTTTTGCATCTGCTTGTAGATAGAGAAATTTTACATATTTGGTTGCTTGCACTAAGCTCTGCGCCTTCTGCTCTTCGCGCGATCGTTCGCAGTTTGATTCCCCTTTTTGCACGCGCTCCACGACTCTCTGATGGCTAGGCCCCAACTGTCAAAAAATCATCGCAGAACATACACCTTCCCTAGACTTGAAAGTATCATCCGGAGACAGGATTATTTTTGCGCCATTTCTTCTCAGATTTTGGAATGGATGTACATTCCAGCTTTGTCAGCTTATTGTGAGACTGCGATCAAGGCTGTGTTGGAGAAACTTGCATTGTGAAACGAGTTTCATTTAATCGTTGGGAATTCGTTTTGTTGAGGATGGAACAACTTGACTTTTATTTATTCATTATTGCTTGGTCTTAGTGCACGAAAGTTTGATAAGTCCAATAGTTTTAATCCCATCTTCGAAATGACTGTAGCTTTCGGATCCTCTGACTAAGGCCCGTGTGATTTTTTTATATTCCATTAAAAATTTACAAGACGAATTACGTATTACACCACCTACGAATTACTCTACGAAACACTACAAAGACGATAATACCACGGGGAGCAATAGACTATGACAACCCCGTGGCAATTAACATGGAAAGAAATAGAAACTTATTGTGATACAATACAATAGAGTTCTAGACAAACATGCTATAATTAAAAAGAAATATGTGCGTGCAAATGACAACCTATTTATGACCAGAGCTCTGCGTAAAGCGGTCATGTTACGTTCTAGACTTCGTAATAGATATAACAAAGATGAAACTGTTGAAAATTGGAACAAATTTCGCAAGCATCGCAACTCCTGTGTTAAGTTATTTCGAAGGGAAAAATGAAATTATTATAATAACCTAGACATTTCACTTTTCACTGACAATAAGGAATTATGGAAAACTGTGAAACCTACAATCCAAGAATGAAATAGTTTTGATTGAAGATGAAACTATTATTTCCAACGATGTCGAGGTAGTGGAAACCATGAACGAATTTTTCGTCTCTTTAACGAATTCCCTTGGTATAAAATGAAAACTAGTAATTACAGATCCTATAGATAAGGCTGTACACAAATTCTCCAATCATCCTAGCATTCTAAAAATCAAAGAGCAATATCAAAATGCTGGTTCCTTTTACTTTCAGAAAGTTACCCCCGAGACACAAATCGTTGATGATTCCATAGAAAATTCGTCCTTTCCTGATGAACTAAAGTGCGCGGAAAGAATGGACCATCCAATTCTAGGACTAACTTTAGACCAATCAGTGTTCTGCCTACGGTCTCTAAGCTGTTTGAAAGAATAATTGATACACAAATAGTTGCGTATATTACACCCTTTTTATCGTCACTTCTCTGTGGTTTTCGAAAAGGCTACAACGCCCAGCACGCTCTCGTAAGGCTCTTAGAAAAATTTAAAATTAGCCTTGATGAAAGTGGTAAGGCAGGGGCTGTATCGATGGATCTCTCTAAGGCATTTGATTGTATCAGACATGATCTATTGATTGCAAAATTGCACGCCTATGGCTTCTCTCGCGAAGAATTAACACTAATTAGCAATTACCTCACAAATAGGCAACAAAGAGTTAAAGTAAATGGTCATTCAGTTCTTGGAAAAGCGTAGCACGCGGTGGTGTTCCACAGGGGTCAGTCCTAGGGCCTCTGCTATTTAACATCTACATTGATGATCTTTTACTCTTTATTCAAGACTCGGATATATGTAATTATGCAGATGATACTGCAATATATACCTGCAATAAGAGCCTTGACAACATAGTTCATAAGCTTGAAAATGATTGTACTATAGCCTTAAAATGGTTTGCTGACAAATTTATGAAATTAAATGCATATGAATGCCATTTGTTGGTTCTTGGCCAGAGATGTTCCTGGAGGTGCTAACGTTGTAAATAGCTATGAAGAGCTAATGGATGAACAGCTAATTTCATAGATAATGAAAAGCTATGAAATAGCTATGAATAGCTACTGGGAGTTCAAATTGATAGTAAACTATGCTTCGATAACCATGTTTCCAAACTGTGCCAGAAGGCTAGCAATAAACTTTATGCACTTGCTCGCATATCACCATATATGGATCAGAGAAAATTGAGAGCTCTCATGAGAGCATTTATTACCTGTCGATTTCAATGCTGTCCTTTAATCTGGATGTTTCACAGCAGGCAGCTCAGCAAAAAAATAACAAAATACAGGAAAGGGCTTTGAGAATAACTTATAAGGATGCCAAATCTACTTATAGTGAACTATTAGAAAAGGACTGTGCAGTTACTATTCATACAAAGAACCTTCAATTACTTATGACTGAGATGTACAAAACCAAAAATGACCTGAATCCTTCTTTAATGCAGGAAATTTTCTGTGAAAATGAAAGTCATTACAATTTGCGTAACATTAACGAATGCGAATGCGTTAACAGAAAGCGTGAGATTTAAAGGTCCGCAACGATGGCAAATGTTACCGCAACGTCTAATAGCCAAATATGTTCCTTGCATATCACCGGAAATCAGTAGTCCTACTGTCCATGCACTTTTTTGCACCTATTTCGCCATATGATGCTACCACAAATCATGTTTGATACACTGCACCACTTCATTGCTTCTTTTGCCTCTTCCCCTGATAGTCCTATAATCCTTGCCTAAACAACTTGAAAAAAACTTCATCTTGCTCCTTTTTCGTCTGATTAACCATGCAAAATATATCGCTGGAAGTTTCAGTTTCATATGTTTTAAATTCACTACATACAATTTATATATAATACTAATACTACAATTAAACTAAGATGAAAATAATAGAGAAAATTAATACATTGATACGGAAAATTAACACAGTATACAATACATAGGAACAGGATAAATTGTATGGAGCGAATTACTTAAAGGAGAAGCTCTCTCAATAGGTCAACTAATCGAGGAGAGAGCCCCCCCTGTCCTTCAATAAATTCAATTGATTTTGATTGGATTATAAAGTTTAGGAAAGATTGAATGTGCCACAAGTCCCACTCCCCAACCCCGGAGAGAGCAAAAAGAAGAAAAGAAAAAGAGAAAAGAAAAGAAGAAAAAACTTCTTCCCTTCCCTCTCATCCCTCCCCCCCCCCCCCCGTATCAGAGAAGGAGACATGGAGCAATTCAAAAAATATATATGGATTTGAATTTCATACAATAAGATGGAAATTGTGCAGATATCAAAAATATCTCTGAATCAATGATTGACCTTGTTCAGTAAGAAAATTTTCAGTTGCTTTTTAAATGATATTTTTGATGGAGCATTCCGCAGTTCCACAGGTAATGAATTCCAAAGTTTAGCACCAAGATATCGAATTGACTTTAGACCATAGTGAAGACTGTTTATTCGAGATATGTATAAATCACCTTGACTGGCCTGTCTTGTGTAATACTGATGAACAGATGAACTGAATAGGAAGAAGTTATGAAAGCAACTAGGTGACGTTTTATTAACTGAGTCAAAGACAAAGATTAAAAGTCTGAGTTCAAAGATTTCAGAAAGTTTGAGAAGTTTAAGATCTTTAAAAATTGGAAGAGAGGGTGACAAGCGAGACTGAAATGAGATAGCTCTGACTGCTTTTTTCTGTAATTTAAAAATTGGATCAACGTATGATGCATATGTTTGACCCCAAACAATAAGACCATATTGTAAAAAGGACAGAAACAATTCATTGTACATCTAATGGAAGTAAGTTTCTTATTTTGAAAAAGATTCCACATGTTCTAGCTAATTTTTTAGAAAGTTCACTGAGATGGTATGTCCAACTTAAATGTTCATCTAGGAGGAGCCCTAAGAATTTAACAAACTTAACCCTTTTAATATGTTTCGTCCCTATTTGTATTGTATGTAGAATCAGAAGAAATATTCCTAGAAGAGGAATGAAAAATAATATAGTTAGTCTTATCAATGTTTAATGATAATCTATTAGCATCAAGCCATCTCTTTATAGCTCTAAGTTCTTTGTTAGCAATTTTAAATAAATTAGGTAAATCTTTGGATTCACAGTAGATGTTTGTATCATCAGAAAAGAGATAGAATTTCAGTTTCTTAGAAGCATTTGGTAGATCATTGATGTAGATAAGAAAAAGTAATGGGCCCAGTACAGAACCTTGTGGTACACCACAAGTAATTGAAAGTAGGTTGGAATCACTTCCATTGACAGAAACATATTGCTTTCTGTCAGATGAATAAGATCTAAACCACTTAAGGGCACAACCACGCACACCATAGTGCTCCAATTTAGATAATAAAATTTTGTGATTAACAGTATCAAAAGCCTTCTGTAGATCAATGAAGATACCACAACCAAATCTTTTATTGGCAAGTGTGTTTCTCACAGCTTCTGTCAAACTTACTAGGGCATGATCAATGGAATGGTTTTCTTGAAATCCAAATTGTAAAGAATAAAGAATATTATTTAGTTCAAGGAATTTATACAGTCGTCTGTACATTAACTTCTCAAATACCTTACTGAAGATGGGTAAGAGAGAAATTGGCCTATAGTTAGATGGTAGCTCAGGATTCCCTTTTTTGAAAAGAGTTATCACCTTAGCTATCTTAAGTTTGTCTGGAAAAATACCGGACTGGAAAGACTGATTCACAAGGACAGCAAGAAGAGGGGCGATCGAGGATCCAAGGATTTTTAGTAATTTTATAGGTATACTATTAGGACCTACAGATTTAGAAGGATTTAAAATGTTGATTAGGTCTTTAACTTCTATCCAAGTAACTGGAGTAAGAAAAAGTGAATTAGAAGTTCCGTTAGATAAATAATCAAGGGGGGATTTAGTAGTTAGTGGGATTGTCTTTGTTATATCATCAGCAACATTTACAAAAAAGTCATTAAAAATATTTGAGATTCTGCCTGGTTCAGATGTTACATTTCCTTCCTTGTCGTTGATTTTATTAATTGAAGAAGAATTAGAAGATTTATGAGAGATGATTGTCTTTATACCTGACCATAGGTTTTTCATATTTTGAGTGTTAGTAGAAAAAAGTTGTGGAAATAAATTTCTTTGCTTCTTTTTATTTCATTGGAAACTTCACCTCATGCTTTTTTCCGCGCCCCCTGCCCCCTGAACAATGTTGGTCCAAACATATGATTACTAGACTTGAAGGAAAGCCATTCGGCTGCTTGGTTGTGCCCTAACGCACTGCATAATCGCACGAGAAACCAACATTGTATGGGGGGAGGGGGAGAGAAGAGGAAACATATACGATTTTTTCAAGAGTTTTGGCAAAGATTGTAGCCTTAAAAATAATAATAATGATAATGATGATAATGATAATAATAGTAATAATGATATTCTGATATGATTTGAGTAACGAGAGCTAACTAAGATGTCTCAACGTCAAATGTTTGTCCAGCATACTCATAACATCAAATTCCAGTCTGTCCGTGAATCCATTTGCATTGGTTTCGCCATATCATGTTTCCACATATCATATTAGATACACTGCACCATTTCATTGTAGACTTTGCCTCCTCACTCGACAGTCCTAGTCCTCTTAAGTTCTTTCTTACGTCTTCGTGAACAGTTCCAAGCGATCCAAAGCACAATATTCTTATATTTGTCTTTATCCCATTCCGATTCAATATGTTTTTGAGTTGTTGGTACTTCCTAGCTTTACTTTCATATGACTCTGACATGTACAAATCGAAGCATACAGTTACTTCTATGATCTCGCATTCTTTTTCGTTAGACTTTATCTCTAGCAAATCAGGCTTCCGGTTATTGATTTGCTGCAGTTCTGTTCGTAAATGTAGAAATGCTGTTTCTGCCATCCTGTTAACAAACTTGACTGACGTTTCACTGTACCGACGAATCTTTTGATAGATGACTTCTACTATCCTATCATGTCGTTTTGAGTAAAGAAACAAGGGCAAATAATCTTTCAATAGAGCCGAACCGGATGTTTACATTTGCACGTTAGCCAATCAGATGTGACCATGACGTCACGCAAACAAAAGAATCGACGTGAGAAAGTGCCCCTCATACATAGGGGGTCGTGCACGCGACTATAAGGTAAATTCAGGAAAAAAATATATTTTTCAACTTTGTACTAATATGTTTAAATTTTCCTCGCGGGTTTTTTTAAAAGAATGCGTAAATCGAGAGAAAACGGCTTTTGAGTAAGGCCTATCATTTGGCGTCTAGATCCCTAACAAATAAGCCATTCAAAAACCACGTAAATTCATATCAATATCTGCCTATTTTATAAATATCATTGAAAATACATTAACAAGGCAATAGTTGGGTTTTAAAGGGTACTGAACTTTCATTACCGAGGCAGTGGCGACAGAAAGGGTAGCATATGATACCAACCGCAGCTCCTCCCTCATCGTTGCGTTCCTATGGGGATCAATTCAAAGCAACACCACATCTGAATTTTCTTTGCTGAACTTTAATGATTCACTTTGTCGATTTCATTGGATTTAAAAATAAACTTCGATTTATAAACATGGTCGTCAATTTCCAATTTTTTTCATCAATTATTGAGCTTGACCTTAGCCCTCTTCTGTCATTGGTCAAAATCTGGAGTGGCGGGAAAACACTTGACCTGACGTGAGCTGAGGCTGTTGAGTAAATTAGGATTGCTCTGCAGTTGGTTATTCCTAAAACGTCTACTAAAGCGCCCAAGATTCAGAAGAAATGCTGAAAATAGCCACTGAAGGGACTCACCTTACCAAAGATAGTGCCACAAGTGTACCAGACCCGTATAGACTCGGTGAAGCATTCTGTTGCTTGCCGAGTAGAGATTTGCTTGATCTGCATTGCTTTGCATACTTGGCAGAAAGGCTTATCCAAGTCAGATATTTGGCTAGCAAATTGCTTGAGGAATCATACTGGACCAACAAACGCCATTCTGTCAATGAGGTTGCAAGGAAATAACCAGGTATATGTTGACAGTCATATTTCCCTCTATCTTCTGCTTTTTGCGTAAACTAGATAGGCTAGGTAGACTACATTCATTTGTTTTTTAGTGAGCCCAAAGCCCAAGTTTCTTACAAGCAGTTTCCAAGAAGAACGATAAGTGTAGAGTCCAAAATATCGCAGGAAGCCAAATTCAGAAATTGCAAACACTTTTAATTAACAGGAGACAACATTTAGCTAAAAGCTACAGTTTTTAAAGGGGGAATTGGTGGGTTTCCTCGGCTTTATTGCACCCTAGGTATCTAGATCTGTTAAAAGGACTGTACCCTCGAAGTTGACAATCTTGCCCCTTACTTTTCATTTTGGTGTTATAAACTGAAACGTGATATCTTTTGCTCTTAAATGCTGAAACATCAACTCTCAGTAGAAAGGAAACAAGCGAAGCTTTCTCATACCTTTGGCAATATATTCTTACGTTCAAATACAGCGTTTCAGAGATCGATAGCGGGTTTGCAATTGGTAGTGGACGCTAAAGAGCTTTTAAATAATTTTGAAAACTTGAAGGTTGATTGGATATTTTGAGGATGATTACAACAAGAAGTAAAGATCAAAGTTTAAAAGATACTTCAGATGCAAAGGTTTTAAGAGCGAAACGAAGATCTATCGCGTTTCATACTATTTCACACAGATTTAGGATATGCAATGTTGTTCGTGTATGAAAAATGCAAAGTTTTGAGTTGTCACTGCCTCCGTGATAGAAGTTCGGTACTGTTTTTAAAGCCAACTGCTGTCGCTTGCTAATGTATGTTCAATGATATTTAGAAAATAGGAAGACATTGATATGAATTAATGTTGTTTTTGAAGGGCTTATTTGTTAGGGATGAAGACGCCAAATGATAGGCCTTACTCAAAAGCCGTTTTCTCTGGATTTACGCGTTCTTTTAAAAAAACCCGCGAGGAAAATTTAAACATATTAGTACAGAGTTGAAAAATATAATTTTTTCCTGAATTTACCTAATAGTCCCGTGCACGACCCCCTATATGTGAGGGGTACTTTCTCACGTCGATTCTTTTGTTTGCGTGACGTCATGGTCACATCTGATTTGCTAACGTGCAAATGTAAACATCCGGTTCGGCTCTATTGAAAGATTATTTGCCCTTGTTGCTTAAACTAGATCAAAAACAATTGCATGTAAACATTGTTTCCTATAAATACTTGGCTGTTTTTATTGTAAAGCACTGATGAAGATTTGATAATCGAAACGTCTGGTTTTTAACAGTTGTGTTTTTATTTGATAATAATAATAATAATAATAATAATAATAATAATAATAATAATAATAATAATAATAATTAGACTTTATCTGCCAAGGAAGCTAGGAGGTCGAGGAATATGTTCGATAGAAGACTGTGTTGAAGAAGAACGGCGAAGCATTGCCATGTATTTGTCGCAGAACCAGGAAGAATTGTTAAAGTTTGCAAGGGAAGAGCTGAAGCTGCCAACGGAGAACGAATCAAAATTAGAATTTAAGAAGAGAAAGGAGACGGAAAAGCTTTCATCTTGGAAAGAAAAGAAACTGCATGGGCAGTTTGCAAAAGATACTGATGATATCAAAACAAATGAGTCATTCAATTGGCTGTGCAAAGGGGAATTGAAACGTGAAACAGAATCTCTAATACTGGCAGCTCAGGAACAAGCGCTGAATACAAACTTTGTAAAGGCAAGAATTTACCACTTACAGGAAAATGATACATGTAGATTGTGTGGCGGTGCGGCCGAGAATGTCACGCACATTGTTAGTGGCTGCAAAAAACTTGCCCAAAAGGAGTATAAGCGTAGACATGACAAAGTTGCGTGCTTCATCCATTGGCTCTTATGCAAGAAATATGACCTGGAGCATACATACAAATGGTATCAACATCAGCCAAGTCCTGTTGTAGAAAACAAGAGATACAAACTCTTGTGGGATTTCTCCATCCAAACTGATCGAGTCATAGAGCACAGAAGACCGGACATTGTCATCGTCGATTGGGAAGAAAAAGAATGCATTGTCATTGATGTAGCCATTCCTGCTGACCAAAATATTGCAGACAAAGAATGGGAGAAGATCAGCAAATACAGTGAACTAAAGCTGGAAATAATGAGATTATGGAATGTTAAAGCAAAAGTGATTCCAATAGTGGTTGGGGCCCTTGGCTCCATTCCCAAAAAGTTGAAAGAACATTTGAAGGGTTTGGGATTATCATGTGATATTCACTGCATCCAGAAGTCAGCCCTCCTTGGAACAGCTGGGATACTAAGAAAAGTATTGAGTGTCTGAGGCAGCTTGTTGCAGCTTGACGTTTGATGAACAATTCCTCCAGACTATGAACTTTAGGAGTGAACTCGCAAATAATAATAATAATAATAATAATGGAAACTTTCATGATAAATTCGAACTGAAATACATACAATTTAAAGATACGCCAATCAGACCAAACTACTCTCTATGATATAGGCATAGTGTGGCTGCATACACAAAGGTGTCTCTAAAGGTTCTATGGTAAAATAATTTGTAAAAACAGTTAAAAGTCCATGAGCTCAGGGTCAGTCCAATCTTTCATTCTCATGCAGAATATGTAATACGAAGACCGTATACAAATCTCAATCAACTTAGAAGCAATGTATTTTACAGCAGTGTCATCAACATTCAGTTCTTGCAACATTTTAAAGAATTGATCTGATTCTCTTGAATATATTCCAGCAGTTGTCATTACAAGATTAATAAACTTATTTTTCTTATTGACGCGTTTTAAGGTACCGTCTCTTTAAAGGTGTTCGTATTTCTCCTTTTTTTCTTTTCTCATTCTTCTCTGTATTTGTTTCATGACCTACTGTTAGTTCAACGACGTAGAGGTTGTTCTTTTTATTAATTGCCAGAAGATCAGGCCTTGAGCTTGAACCAGTTACTATTTCAGGTGACGAGTAGGAAGGGAGATCGCAGTAAAGTTTCTTTACAATCGGCTCAATAAACTTTGCTAGATTTAACAACACTGAATTGTGTCTCCATGTATAACGATCCAAGCACGGTGTACATCCAGCCACAATATGCTTTGTCGTTTGAATTTCTCGACAGAAAATACAATTGGGGCTTGTGTTTATGCCCCATCGCGCTAGGTTAGATAGGCAGGCTAGGGAGTTGTTCATGTATCTCACTGTGAAGCAGAAGATATTTCTTGGGAGCCGATGTTGCGTCTGGAACCAATAATTCTTTGCCTTGGGGAGAGCAGTTCTCCAAAGTTCCGTTACTACTGAGCCCTGTACCTGGAGAGTTTCAATTTTTGACTTTTTATCATCTCTTATCTTTTTCAATGCTTGCTTTGCCGAATGAAACGAATCGTACTGTATATTCGATTTTTCTGACGTAACGTTATGGAGGTATCGTATGTCCTCGTTCAATGAATGTTCAAGACATTTTCTACCAGTCACCTGACAAAGGGTAAATTTAGTGCTGACATCAATGACTTCTAGGCCAAATTGTGATCTGGAGAGCTGTAGAATTTCTACCGTCCCGCTTACTGGAATTTCGAGCCATCGCCGGAAGTACCTATGACATATCGAGTCAAGGTTTTGTTTTACCCAAGTTATATCGATATCAGTGATTGTTAGGTCCCAGCTTATTTTGGAAAGGAATTATTGATTGTAGAGTAGAAGCTTGTTTCTTGGATGCAATGGAAGCTGATGGATCAAGCTTAAGATCTTTTCAGTAGTGACTAATAGCTCTTCCTTGTGCTCATTATTGTTCATCTCCATGCCGAACCAGCGACCAAGGTATTTAATAGCTTTCGTTGTCCTCGACGCCTTTAATTAAAACATTGTTGATGTAGATTTTTGGTTTGTATTCTTTACACAATGTGGCAACTTTCTTCATTGCAAATGACTGGCATTTATCTGGTCTAATGGTCATCTTAGCCCAGTTGCACCATCGACAAAAAGCATTAACTAGGGTTTGGTTGTCGTATTCCGTTGCAGAAATGGCTATGGCGTCGTCAGCAAATTGAAACCAATTCCTTGGAGTGAGTAGCTTGCTGGTTCTGTAACTTAGTTGGCCAAATTCCTTAGTTTGAAGGGACTTTATGAATGAGTTCATGCAAAGATTGAAGAGTAAAGGACTAAGACAGTCTCCTTGAAGCACTCCTTTCTCGATCTTCAGGAGTGGGGTCACGAACTTTTTGGTAGTAATACTGGTCTTAAAGTCTTTGTACAAATGTTCGATGATTTCATTGACATGATTCGGAATGTGATGATACTTTAGCATGGCATTGATCAGTCCATGTTGGACTTCTCCAAAAGCGTTTTTTAGGTCCAGCATAGTAACGACCAATGATTTTTATGTTTGAAGAATGAAAACATTATGGAGGGGCTTTTCTCCAACCGGAAGGAATACACCTACCTATATACCTATATACCTACCTATAGAGGAAGGAATCAGGAATGTTGTAACAATAGGCATTATTCCTGCACACAATCGAAACAATCGATGAAGCATTTGAAGTATTTATAGACATTGTTAATTTACACAATCAAAACAATTCAGAGACATCTGGGTCAACAATCAGATTTAGGTGAGCTGCCAAACTCTGGCTGTTAATGAATTCATCAGTTGAGCTGCCAACTCATTAAAAGGTAATTTTCCAAAATCTGACCTCTGTGACCTGGCAAAGTTCCCTTACTGTTTGAAATCTTCAACATGGACGACTGTTTTCAAGGGGCAAGCAACTCATACTATAAGCTATCAAGGAACAAGTGTTGCACTGTTTAGGTAGCAGCTGGTTTCTGGCTAAAGTAAAAGTACGTCAGTAGTGTCCTCCGCCATTTTTTCCCTACATCAACATGTATGATTTTGAGTACACAGAGTTTCTTACGAGTTTCTTAAATGTTCCATGACAATCTTCATGTTGATTACTATCTGTGCCCTCGGGATAATTTCAAAAAAGACTTTTTGAAGCCTTTCCAATGTTCAGACATCCTCTGGTAATTTCTGAGCAAAGTGATACAGGACGCTAGTGAAAATAAAATAAGTGTAGGTTAAGGATTTTCTTTGTCAAAATAAGTAGTTTCTCAAGCTATGTTTCATGTTTGAAGACTGAAAACATTCTGGAAGAGGTTTCAGGCAAACCAGAAAGAATATACTTGTATAAAATCAAAACAATCGAGCAAAATAAAATCTCTATCAAATTTTGATGAGTTGCCAATCGATTTCTCCTGATTAAGGCTAATTACTAGGTGTTCCTAACAAACTCTCGCTGTTAATGAAATCATCAACAGAGTTGCAAAGTCATTAAAATGCTATTTACAAAGTTTGATCTGGCAAAGTTCCCTTACTGCTTGAAATCTTCATATGGACGACTGTTGTCAAGGAAACCAGCCAACCCATATAATACTATCAAGAAACAGGTGTGGCACTATTACAGTGACAAATCTTGTCTGGCTAAAGTAAAGAATTTGGCAATATCATGTGCCATCCTTATTTTCGGTACATCCGATGTAATAATTCTGACGCTTATCAAGAAATCTGGTCTCCTTGAAGTGGGCTGGCTAGGCTATTGCCATCCCGATATAAACTAAATCCTACATTAAACAGGTGCAACTGCAGATAAATATTTATTACTTCATGAAGCAAGCTACGTGCATGATCTCATTCTTCAACATGGCTAATGGGAGCCTTTAATTATGTTTGAAGAATGAAAACATTATGGAGGGGCTTTTCTCCAACCGGAAGGAATACACCTATATACCTATATACCTATATACCTACCTACCTACCTATAGTGGAAGGAATCAGGAATGTTGTAACAATAGGCATTATTTATGCACACAATCCAAACAATCGATAAAGCATTTGAAGTATTTATTGCCATTGTTAATTTACACAATCAAAACAATTCAGAGATATTTGGGCCAACAATCAAATTTAGGTGAGCTGCCAAACTCTGGCTGTTAATGAATCCATCAGTTGAGCTGCCAACTCATTAAAAGGCAATTTACCAAAATCTGACCTCTGTGACCTGGCAAAGTTCCCTTACTGTTTGAAATCTTCAAAATGGACGACTGTTGTCGAGGGGCAAGCAACTCATACTATGATATCAAGAACTAAGTGTTGAACTGTTTACGTATCAGCTAGTGTCTGGCTAAAGTAAAAATTCGTCTGTAATGTCTTCCATCAATTTTTGCTACATCTACACGTATTTTTTATAAGAAACTAAGGATGTGGGGTAGAACTGAAGTTTACTTGCAATTATCGGATTTTGAGTACACAGAGTTTCTTACGAGTTCCTTAAATTTTCTGTAACAATCTTCATGGTCACTACTTGTGCCCTCGTGATCATTTCAAAACAAGGTTTTTTGAAGCCTTTCCATTGATAACACATAACTCCAGTACTTTCTGAATAATATGATACAGGAAGCAAGTAAAAATAAATTAAATGCATGGCAGAGATTTCCTTTGTCAAAATGAATTGTTCTTAAGCTGTTTCATGTTTGAAGAATGAAAACATTGTGGAAGGGGGTTTTAGGCAAACCAGAAAGAATATACTTGTATAAAATCAAAACAATCGAGCAAAATAAAATCTCTATCAAATTTTGATGAGTTGCCAATCGATTTCTCCTGATTAAGGCTAATTACTAGGTGTTTCTAACAAACTCTCATTGTTAGTGAAATCATCAACAGAGTTGACAAGTCATTAAAATGCTATTTACAAAGTTTGATCTGGCAAAGTTCCCTTAATGCTTGAATCTTCATATGGACGACTGTTGTCAAGGAAACCAACCAACCCATGCGATACTATCAAGAAACAGGCGTGGTACTATTACAATGGCAGATCTTGTCTGGCTAAAGTAAAGAATTTGGCAATATCATATGCCATCCTTATTTTCGGTACATCTGATTTAATAATTCTGACGTTTCTCAAGAAACCTGGTCTCCTTCAAGTGGGCTGGTTAGGCTATTGCCATCCCGATATAAACTACATCCTACATTAAACAGTTGCAATGCAGATCAATATTTATTACTTTATGAAGCAAGCTACGTGCATGATCTCATTCTTCAAACATGGCTAATGGGAGCCTTTAATTATGTTTGAAGAATGAAAACATTATGGAGGGGCTTTTCTCCAACCGGAAGGAATACACCTACCTATATACCTATATACCTACCTATAGAGGAAGGAATCAGGAATGTTGTAACAATAGGCATTATTCCTGCACACAATCGAAACAATCGATGAAGCATTTGAAGTATTTATAGACATTGTTAATTTACACAATCAAAACAATTCAGAGACATCTGGGTCAACAATCAGATTTAGGTGAGCTGCCAAACTCTGGCTGTTAATGAATTCATCAGTTGAGCTGCCAACTCATTAAAAGGTAATTTTCCAAAATCTGACCTCTGTGACCTGGCAAAGTTCCCTTACTGTTTGAAATCTTCAACATGGACGACTGTTTTCAAGGGGCAAGCAACTCATACTATAAGCTATCAAGGAACAAGTGTTGCACTGTTTAGGTAGCAGCTGGTTTCTGGCTAAAGTAAAAGTACGTCAGTAGTGTCCTCCGCCATTTTTTCCCCACATCAACATGTATGATTTTGAGTACACAGAGTTTCTTACGAGTTTCTTAAATGTTCCATGACAATCTTCATGTTGATTACTATCTGTGCCCTCGGGATAATTTCAAAAAAGACTTTTTGAAGCCTTTCCAATGTTCAGACATCCTCTGGTAATTTCTGAGCAAAGTGATACAGGACGCTAGTGAAAATAAAATAAGTGTAGGTTAAGGATTTTCTTTGTCAAAATAAGTAGTTTCTCAAGCTATGTTTCATGTTTGAAGACTGAAAACATTCTGGAAGAGGTTTCAGGCAAACCAGAAAGAATATACTTGTATAAAATCAAAACAATCGAGCAAAATAAAATCTCTATCAAATTTTGATGAGTTGCCAATCGATTTCTCCTGATTAAGGCTAATTACTAGGTGTTCCTAACAAACTCTCGCTGTTAATGAAATCATCAACAGAGTTGCAAAGTCATTAAAATGCTATTTACAAAGTTTGATCTGGCAAAGTTCCCTTACTGCTTGAAATCTTCATATGGACGACTGTTGTCAAGGAAACCAGCCAACCCATATAATACTATCAAGAAACAGGTGTGGCACTATTACAGTGACAAATCTTGTCTGGCTAAAGTAAAGAATTTGGCAATATCATGTGCCATCCTTATTTTCGGTACATCCGATGTAATAATTCTGACGCTTATCAAGAAATCTGGTCTCCTTGAAGTGGGCTGGCTAGGCTATTGCCATCCCGATATAAACTAAATCCTACATTAAACAGGTGCAACTGCAGATAAATATTTATTACTTCATGAAGCAAGCTACGTGCATGATCTCATTCTTCAACATGGCTAATGGGAGCCTTTAATTATGTTTGAAGAATGAAAACATTATGGAGGGGCTTTTCTCCAACCGGAAGGAATACACCTACCTATATACCTATATACCTACCTATAGAGGAAGGAATCAGGAATGTTGTAACAATAGGCATTATTCCTGCACACAATCGAAACAATCGATGAAGCATTTGAAGTATTTATAGACATTGTTAATTTACACAATCAAAACAATTCAGAGACATCTGGGTCAACAATCAGATTTAGGTGAGCTGCCAAACTCTGGCTGTTAATGAATTCATCAGTTGAGCTGCCAACTCATTAAAAGGTAATTTTCCAAAATCTGACCTCTGTGACCTGGCAAAGTTCCCTTACTGTTTGAAATCTTCAACATGGACGACTGTTTTCAAGGGGCAAGCAACTCATACTATAAGCTATCAAGGAACAAGTGTTGCACTGTTTAGGTAGCAGCTGGTTTCTGGCTAAAGTAAAAGTACGTCAGTAGTGTCCTCCGCCATTTTTTCCCTACATCAACATGTATGATTTTGAGTACACAGAGTTTCTTACGAGTTTCTTAAATGTTCCATGACAATCTTCATGTTGATTACTATCTGTGCCCTCGGGATAATTTCAAAAAAGACTTTTTGAAGCCTTTCCAATGTTCAGACATCCTCTGGTAATTTCTGAGCAAAGTGATACAGGACGCTAGTGAAAATAAAATAAGTGTAGGTTAAGGATTTTCTTTGTCAAAATAAGTAGTTTCTCAAGCTATGTTTCATGTTTGAAGACTGAAAACATTCTGGAAGAGGTTTCAGGCAAACCAGAAAGAATATACTTGTATAAAATCAAAACAATCGAGCAAAATAAAATCTCTATCAAATTTTGATGAGTTGCCAATCGATTTCTCCTGATTAAGGCTAATTACTAGGTGTTCCTAACAAACTCTCGCTGTTAATGAAATCATCAACAGAGTTGCAAAGTCATTAAAATGCTATTTACAAAGTTTGATCTGGCAAAGTTCCCTTACTGCTTGAAATCTTCATATGGACGACTGTTGTCAAGGAAACCAGCCAACCCATATAATACTATCAAGAAACAGGTGTGGCACTATTACAGTGACAAATCTTGTCTGGCTAAAGTAAAGAATTTGGCAATATCATGTGCCATCCTTATTTTCGGTACATCCGATGTAATAATTCTGACGCTTATCAAGAAATCTGGTCTCCTTGAAGTGGGCTGGCTAGGCTATTGCCATCCCGATATAAACTAAATCCTACATTAAACAGGTGCAACTGCAGATAAATATTTATTACTTCATGAAGCAAGCTACGTGCATGATCTCATTCTTCAACATGGCTAATGGGAGCCTTTAATTATGTTTGAAGAATGAAAACATTATGGAGGGGCTTTTTCTCCAACCGGAAGGACACCTATATACCTACCTATATAGAGTGGAAGGAATCAGGAATGTTGTAACAATAGGCATTGTTTATGTACACAATCGAAACAATCAACGTAGAATTTGAGATATTTATGGGGATTGTTAATATATACAATCAAAACAATTCAGAGATATTTGGCCCAACAATCAAATTTAGGTGAGCTGCCAAACTCAGGCTGTTAATGAACTCATCAGTTGAGCTGCCAACTCATTAAAAGGTAATTTTCCAAAATCTGACCTCTGTGACCTGGCAAAGTTCCCTTACTGTTTGAAATCTTCAACGTGGACGACTGTTGTCAAGGGGCAAGCGGGCAAGCAACTCATACTGAGCTATCAAGGGACAAGTGTTGCGCTGACTAGGTAGCAGCTGGTGTCTGGCCAAAGTAAAATTACGTCAGTAGTGTCCTCCACCATTTTCCCCCTACATATGCACGTATTTTTTATAAGAAACTAAGGATTTTGGCTCCTTAACTCCTTAAAATTATCGAATTTTGAGATCACAGAGTTTCTTACGAGTTTCTTAAATGTTCCATAACAATCTTCATGTTGATTACTATCTGTGCCCTCGGGATGATTTCAAAACAAGGCTTTTTGAAGCCTTTCCAGTGTTTAGACATTACTCTAGTAATTTCTGAGCAAAGTGATACTGGACGCAAGTGAAAATAAATTAAGTGTAGGTTAAGGATTTTCTTTGTCAAAATAAGTAGTTTCTTGAGCTATGTTTCATGTTTTAAGAATGAAAACATTCTGGAAGGGGTTTTAGGCAAACCAGAAAGAATATACTTGTATGCAATCAAAACAATCGAGCGAAATAAAATCTCCATCAAATTTTGATGAGTTGCCAATCGATTTCTCCTGATTAAGGCTAATTACTACGTGTTCCTAACAAACTCTCGCTGTTAATGAAATCATCAACAGAGTTGCAAAGTCATTAAAATGCTATTTGCAAGTTTGACCTGGCAATGTTCCCTTACTGCTTGAAATCTTCATATGGACGACTGTTGTCAAGGAAACCAACCAACCCATATGATACAATCAAGAAACAGGTGTGGCACTATTGCAGTGGCAAATCTTGTCTGGCAAAAGTAAAGAATTTGTCAGTATCATGTGCTTTTCGATACATCCAATGTAATAATTCTGACGCTTATCAAATCCTACAATAAACAGTTGCTATTGCAGATAAATATTCTTTACTACATGAAGCAAGCTACATGCATGATCTCATTCTTCAAACATGGCTAATGGGAGCCTTTAATTATGTTTGAAGAATGAAAACATTATGGAGGGGCTTTTCTCCAACCGGAAGGAATACACCTACCTATATACCTATATACCTACCTATAGAGGAAGGAATCAGGAATGTTGTAACAATAGGCATTATTCCTGCACACAATCGAAACAATCGATGAAGCATTTGAAGTATTTATAGACATTGTTAATTTACACAATCAAAACAATTCAGAGACATCTGGGTCAACAATCAGATTTAGGTGAGCTGCCAAACTCTGGCTGTTAATGAATTCATCAGTTGAGCTGCCAACTCATTAAAAGGTAATTTTCCAAAATCTGACCTCTGTGACCTGGCAAAGTTCCCTTACTGTTTGAAATCTTCAACATGGACGACTGTTTTCAAGGGGCAAGCAACTCATACTATAAGCTATCAAGGAACAAGTGTTGCACTGTTTAGGTAGCAGCTGGTTTCTGGCTAAAGTAAAAGTACGTCAGTAGTGTCCTCCGCCATTTTTTCCCTACATCAACATGTATGATTTTGAGTACACAGAGTTTCTTACGAGTTTCTTAAATGTTCCATGACAATCTTCATGTTGATTACTATCTGTGCCCTCGGGATAATTTCAAAAAAGACTTTTTGAAGCCTTTCCAATGTTCAGACATCCTCTGGTAATTTCTGAGCAAAGTGATACAGGACGCTAGTGAAAATAAAATAAGTGTAGGTTAAGGATTTTCTTTGTCAAAATAAGTAGTTTCTCAAGCTATGTTTCATGTTTGAAGACTGAAAACATTCTGGAAGAGGTTTCAGGCAAACCAGAAAGAATATACTTGTATAAAATCAAAACAATCGAGCAAAATAAAATCTCTATCAAATTTTGATGAGTTGCCAATCGATTTCTCCTGATTAAGGCTAATTACTAGGTGTTCCTAACAAACTCTCGCTGTTAATGAAATCATCAACAGAGTTGCAAAGTCATTAAAATGCTATTTACAAAGTTTGATCTGGCAAAGTTCCCTTACTGCTTGAAATCTTCATATGGACGACTGTTGTCAAGGAAACCAGCCAACCCATATAATACTATCAAGAAACAGGTGTGGCACTATTACAGTGACAAATCTTGTCTGGCTAAAGTAAAGAATTTGGCAATATCATGTGCCATCCTTATTTTCGGTACATCCGATGTAATAATTCTGACGCTTATCAAGAAATCTGGTCTCCTTGAAGTGGGCTGGCTAGGCTATTGCCATCCCGATATAAACTAAATCCTACATTAAACAGGTGCAACTGCAGATAAATATTTATTACTTCATGAAGCAAGCTACGTGCATGATCTCATTCTTCAACATGGCTAATGGGAGCCTTTAATTATGTTTGAAGAATGAAAACATTATGGAGGGGCTTTTCTCCAACCGGATGGAATAGACCTACCTACCTATAGACGAAGGAATCAGGAATGTTGTAACAATAGGCATTATTGGTGCACACAATCGGAACAAATGATGAAGCATCTGAAGTATTTATAGACATTGTTAATTCACACAATCAAAACAATTAAGAGATATTTGGGCCAACAATCAAATTTAGGTGAGCTGCCAAACTCTGGCTGTTAGTGAATTCATCAGTTGAGCTGCCAACTCATTAAAAGGTAATTTTCCAAAATCTGACCTCTGTGACCTGGCAAAGTTCCCTTACTGTTTGAAATCTGCAACATAGACGACTGTTGTCGAGGGGCACGCATGTCATACGAAGCAATCAAGGAACAAGTGTTGCACTGTGTAGGTAGCAGCTGGTTTCTGACTAAAGTAAGAATTCGTCAGTAGTGTCCTCCACCATTTTTTCTCTACATCAACACGTATTCTTTATGAGAAACTAAGGAGTCCTTAACTCCTTAAATTTATCGGATTTTGAGTACACAGATTTTCTTACGAGTTTCTTAAGTGTTCCATAACAATCTTCATGTTGATTACTATCTGTGGCCCTCGGATAAAATCAAAACAAGCCTTTTTGAAGCCTTTCCAGTGTTTAGACATTACTCTAGTAATTTCTGAGCAAAGTGATACAGCACGCAAGTGAAAATAAAGTAAGTGTAGGTTAAGGATTTTCTTTGTAAAAATAAGTGGTTTCTCAAGCTATGTTTCAGGATTGAAGAATGAAAGCATTCTGAACGGGGTTTTAGGCAAACCATAAAGAATATACTTGTATACAATCAAAACAAGGAGCGAAATAAAATCTCTATCAAATTTTGATGAGTTGCCAATGGATTTCTCCTGATTAAGGCTAATTACTACGTGTTCCTAACAAACTCTCGCTGTTAATGAAATCATCAATAGAGTTGCAAAGTCATTCAATTGCTACTGGCAAAGTTCCCTTACTGCTTGAAATCTTCATATGGACGACTGTTGTCAAGGAAACCAACAAACCCATATAATTCTATCAAGTAACAGGTGTGGCACTATTATAGTGGCAAATCTTAAAGTAAAGAATTTGGCAATATCATCTGCCATCCTTATTTTCGGTACATCCGATGAAATAATTCTGACGCTTGTCAAGAAATCTGATCTCCTTCAAGTAGGCTAGTTAGGCTATTGTCATCCCGATATAAACTAAATCCTACATTAAATAGTTGCAATTGCAGATAGATATTCACTACTTCATGAAGCAAGTTACGTGCATGATCTCATTCTTCAAACATGGCTAATGGGAGCCTTTAATTGTTTACGCTTTGCGTCGCGAATAATGTGAGCAAGTAATGCTGTGTGTTCCATTGTCCCGGAGATTTTTGGAACGAAGCCCTTTTGAATGTGGTTTTCAATGAAACCATTCGCAGTTAGGAATTTGAACATACGATTTCGAAGGATAGATGTGAAAATTTTTAGGCAAATAGGCTGAAGGGTTATTGGGCGAAAATTCCCTGGGTCGTCTGGAGGGCCTTTTTTGTGGATTAGGATGGTGGTCGCTAAGCGCCATGCTGCAGGGATCTATTTACTACTCCTCCAAACATGATTTATGATATCCGACAGGTAGGTCCGTAGGAATGGACATCTTTTGAGCATTATATAACAGAAATCTGATCAATAGGATAAGGCGATTTACTGGATTTCATACGCCAGATAATTCTTGATACCTCTTGATATGTTGGGGGCTCTAGATCAAATTCGGTTTTAGCTTCTGGGAGGATTGGTATCCATGCTGGCAAAGAAAAGTTTGCTTTTCGTGGACAGTGAAAGACTTTTTTGAAATACAAAGTGCACGTTGCTACATCAAAGTTTGGAAGTGTGCTGGTAGGTTCAACACATATCCTTTTTACGTATTTCCAGAAGCTGTATCTTATTTCTGTGTCGTGGTCGATACTGCGACTATCATATTTGCGACCCCCTCCGGGTACCATGGATCGCAAAAGTTTTGCTACGAACTTGATTTCAGCAGCGAGAGTGTTATCGTTTTGAGATTTGAGATATTTCATCACCCGTTTCAATTTGTTTCGATTGTAATTTTTTTTGTACTTCTCGAATCTTTTGACTTCTGCAGAGATATCGTTTACGAGACCGTAATTATCTTTGAAATAATCGTAAGCAAGATCGTTCATATCTTGAACACATTCGTCGATATCCTCATCGTTAATTTTGCGCCTGTCAAAGTATTTGCCGTAGACCAATCTTGATTCGTTTCAGGAAGTTTAACCCCAGTTTTAATTAATGGTGGCCCCGAATTTCCATAGTCGTAGTAATAATAATAGTAGTAATAATAATAATAATAATAATTAGAGAGACACCAAGCTTTGAAATGGGAACTGAAGAAGATTTGGAATTGTAAAAGCGTAAAGATAATACCAATAATTATCGGGGCGCTAGGCAATGTTAGTATCGATATCAACTGTAGTATTGGACCAGTACAACAAGCAAGCCTACTCGGTACAGGAAGAATACTCAGGAAAGTACTGGACACCTGAAGTGACTGGGAGTCACTTGATGTCTAGACTTTGGTATCAACATCCAGCTAGAAGTTGTGTTTAGATAAAGGACAATAATAATGATAATAATAATAATAATAATAATAATAATAATGATAATAATAATAATAATAGTAATAATAATAATAATATTTTATGCAGAAGAAAGCAGATGCAGAAGAAAGTATTACATTTTGGAGTAACATTTGGAGTAAGTCTGTTCAACACAATGAAAAAGCAGAGTGGTTAGAGGAGGTCAAGAACCAAGTCACAGGAGTAGAGAAGCAAGAAAATATCAAAATAACAAAAGAGATGGTGAAAAAGCAGTTAGGGAAGACGCCAAAGTGGAAAGCAAGTGGACCAGATAATGTAAATGGATACTGGTTAAAAAGTTTTAGTAAATTGCATGAAATAATAGCAATGCAGTTGGACGAAATTTTAAGTAATGGAGAAACACCAGAATGGATGACAAAGGGACGCACATGCTTGATTCAAAAAGATGAGAGTAAGGGAAACGATGTCTCAAATTTCAGACCAATCACGTGCCTTCCCTTAATGTGGAAGCTGCTAACAGGGATATTGGCTGAAGAAGTTTATACACACTTGGAAAGAAAGAATCTATTTCCTGATGAGCAGAAGGGGTGTAGGCGTAATAGCAGAGGTACAAAAGACCAGTTGATGATAGATAAGATGGTACTGAAAAATTGTAAGAAGCGACTCACCAATCTCTGCCTTGCTTGGATTGATTACAAGAAGGCGTACGATATGGTGCCGCATTCGTGGATTTGTCAGTGTTTGCAGATTTTCAAGATATCAGACAACATCAGGAATCTAATAGAAAAGTCAATGACTAAATGGAAAGTAGAACTGACATCAGCTGGAGAAAGGTTGGGAGAAGTGAAGATAAAGCGAGGTATCTTCCAAGGTGATAGTCTGTCGCCGATTTTGTTCGTTGTTGGTTTGATACCAATGTCAATTGTCCTAAATAGCATGCCAATTGGATACAACCTAGGAAAAGACAGGGGTAACTTGAATCATCTTTTGTTTATGGATGACTTGAAGCTATATAGTCGTAAAGTAGAAGAGCTGGATACCCTTGTGCAAACAGTTAGGCTAATCTCCGAAGACATCGGCATGGAGTTTGGCATTTCGAAATGTGCAATGATTGAGATGAAACGAGGGAAGATAGTAAAGAATGACGGAATCGAATTACCGGACGGCGAAAGGATACGGTCATTAGAAATAGATGAAGCCTATAAATACCTAGGGGTACTGCAAAGCGATAAGGAGAAAAGCAAGGAAATGAAAGAAATTGTAAGAAAGGAGTATTTTCGAAGACTGAGGATGATCCTAAGGTCCAGCCTCAATAGTGGAAATACTGTGCAGGCAATAAACGCCAGAGCTGTTTCGATAATTAGGTATGGTGCAGGAATAATTGAATGGACGAAAACAGAGGTGAAGGAAATCGATCGAAAAACCAGAAAGATGTTTACCATCTATCACAGTATGCATCCGCAAGGAGATGTAGATAGGCTTTACTGGAAAAGAAAAGAAGGTGGCAGGGGATTGTTAAGTGTACAAGACGTGGTCAAAATAGAAGAAAACAGTATGGGCTTCTACATAAAGGATAAAGAAGAAAACTTACTCGCAGAGGTTGTCAGAGAAGGACTATTTAATGACAGCGAAGACCCAAAGAAAATGAAGGATGAGGTTGTAAAGAAGCATAAGGCAGCATTTGAAGAAAAGACCCTTCATTCAAAGTTTATCAAGGAAACAAGTGATGTGCGTGATAACAAGAATAGCTGGTTATGGTTGCGGAAAGGCTACCTTAAAAAAGAAACGGAAGGACTGCTGCTAGCAGCGCAAGATCAAGCATTAAGAACCAGGTGGATAATGAAAAACATAGACAAGAAAGATGTCCAAGACAAATGCAGGTTGTGCGGAGAGAGGGACGAAACAGTTGCGCATATAGTTTCTGAATGTAAACAGCTGGCCCAGAATGAATATAAGAAATGTCGACATGATAAAGTGGCTGCCATGCTGCACTGGAGCTTGTGCCAACAATATGGATTCCCTTATACAGAAAAAAGCTATGAGCACGTCATCACTAAAGAGATGAGGGTTCTAGAGAACGATGAAGTAAAGGTATTGTGGGATTTTCCGATTCAGACTGATGAGAAGCTGGAACACAACCGACCAGACATTGCCATTGTAAAGAAAAAGGAGAGAACCTGTATGTTAATAGACGTGGCGTGTCCTTTTGACACCAGAATAGAGCGAAAAGAGAAAGAGAAAATAGAAGTGTACACAGACCTAAAATATGAGATCTTGAAGTGCTGGAGGAACGAAGTGAAGACAGTCATAATTATCCCGGTCGTTATTGGTTCTCTTGGCATTGTGACAAAAAATCTTGAGAATTACCTATCAAAGATAGACTTTGCACCAGGTATCGAACCACTTCAGAAAACTTGCCTACTTGGAACAGCCCGTGTACTGAGAAAGGTTTTGGACTACCAGCAGTAGTTAAAAGACACAGAAGACATCGACAGACAGACAGTTGTTACCCTAGGCTACTGGTTGTGGCCCGGTAGCAATTGAAAATAACCGGATCAAAGCAAGATCAAACATTAGCCGTGAGAAACAGTCAAATAATAAAATTGACGGAATTGACGTCATGTGGAGAGTCTCTCGGAACAGTCAACATTAAGAGAGGGATCTTTCAAGGAGACAGCCTCTCTCCACTCATTTTTGTAATTTGTATGATACCTTTGTCAAAAGTATTGCGCAAGGCTAAAGCAGGGTACAGGCTTGGAGACGTGAAAATCAATCATCTTTTATTCATGGATGATTTGAATATGTTTGCGAAGAACAGGAATGAAATTGAGAGGCTTGTTTCGACAGTGCAAGTCAGGATATTGGAATGCAGTTTGGGGTAAAGAAATGTGGCGTTACTATCATGAAACGAGGGAAATTGGTCGAATGTGAAGATATAGAACTAACAAATGGAGAAAGTATTAAGGAGGTTGGTGATGAAGGATACAAATACCTTGGTATTTTAGAGCTTGATAAGATAAAGGAGAAGGAGATGAAAGAATTATTCCGAACGGAATACTTGCGACGAGTCAATCTCATTATGAAATCAAAATTGAACGGTAGGAACAAAATATTGGCAGCAAACACCTGGGCTGTGTCACTTATGAGATATGGAGCAGGCATACTTAGATGGACTAAGAATGAGCTTCAAGAGATCGATAGAAAAACAAGAAAAGTTATGACAATAAACAAGGAACTTCATCCAAGGAGTGACGTTGCAAGAATATACGTTTCAAGAAAAAGAGGTGGAAGAGGTTTGATGAGTTGTGAGAATTGTGTGAAGGGAGAAGAAAATAACCTGGGTTGGTGCATAAAGAACAGCAGAGAGATTGTCTTGAGAAAAGTAGGGGAAACCAGTATAGTTAAGACCGAGGAGGCAATGGAACCAAATGAATACAAAAGGTCTAAGAGCCAGGAAATGGAAGATGCATGGAGACAGAAGGTGATGCATGGACAGTTTGTGAGGGACAAGGAAGGAGTGAAGTGGGATAAATCATGGCAATGGCTTGCAAAAGGAGATTTGAAGAGATGCACAGAAGCACTGATATGCAGTGCTCAAGAGCAAGCTTTAGAACGAATTACACAAAGTTCCATATCGATAAGAATGCTGATTCTCCACTGTGCAGAATGTGCGGAGAAAAAGGAGAAACTATTAGTCATCTGGTTAGTGAATGCGGAAAATTAGCTCAAAGGGAGTACAAAAGAAGACATGATAATGTGGCGCGATATGTTCATTGGCAACTTTGCAACAAAGGAGGCTTGGAAAGAGCTGAGAAATGGTATGAACAGCAACCCGAAGCAGTAATTGAAAATGAGAATTTCAAGCTCTTATGGGATTTCACCATTCAGTGTGATAGATTTATTGAGGCAAGGCGACCAGATATTGTGTTAGTAGATAAGAAGAACAAAGAAGCGAAAATAATCGATATTGCTGTGCCAGGAGATTCAAGAGTAGCAGAAAAAGAACTTGAAAAGACTGAAAAATACCAAATGTTGAGAGAAGAAATAGGTCATGTATGGCAAATGAATAAAGTTACGGTGATACCCGTAGTAATTGGAGCATTGGGAGTCATTTCAGACAAGTTTGAAAGATACATGGAGAAGTTGGATGTGAAGATCGCGATGGAAATTATTCAGAAAACGGCACTGCTTGGAACAGCAAGGATACTGCGAAAAGTTTTGTCTCTTTAGAGAAACAGGAGAAGGAGCTTTGAGACCCCTGGTGACTTGTTGTTACCCGCTCTCAAAGATAAAAGAACAAAAGAACTTACCAGACAAACGTGTCTGAGATTTACATTATGGACAATAATAATAATAATAATAATAATAATAATAATAATAATAATAATAATAATAATAATAATAATAATAATAAAACTACCAGGTGAATCAGGAAAGATGCATCACCCTCCCGCAAAGCCGCACCCAAGAGCCACCAACCGATTCCCACAATTCATTGCGAATTAAACGATGCATGACAGAGCCTTTTACAAAATCATGCCCAGGCCTCAGTTGACGAATTTGAAATTATAATTTGGGACGAATTGGGTGTGTGACCCTGCACCACGACTTCCCGAGCAAGCAAAACCCATTCCCCAACCCACCCATTACATAAAAATACACATAAATACTACAAAAGAAATAAATCTACATCGACAAAACAGAACTTTACAGACGAGATACTTTACGATGACGTACTCAGAAAATGAATCTAGGTAATACGTATCAGAAAATGAATCTAGGTACACTTGTTTGTCCTGCAAGAACAACAACAGGATAAATCTTTGGCAAGAGTTGCCATTTGCTGATGACCCCTTGCCCAAGCACTTTATGGAACAACCAACTAACACTGAAGTTCACAATGAAACCACCCAAGCAAGATCCACCAAGAGAGTGTATGTGGAATCCATTCAAAAAAAGAGGCTTACACTTTCTTCACCTCAATATTAATAGTTTTTTTATTGCTTAAAATTGATGAATTGCGCCTCATTGCTAAGAACTCAAATGCTGCAATCATTGGAATTTCTGAATCAAAACTTGACAAAACAGTATTGGACAATGAGGTTAAGATTGATGGCTATGAATTAAAAAGATCAGACAGAAACCGGCAAGGTGGAGGTGTTGCTTGTTACATCAGAAAGGATCTATCTTTCAACTCAAGAGAAGATTTTGCACCAGACCTAGAAAATACTTTTTTTGATCTACTATTGCCTAAATCTAAACCAGTCCTAGTTGGCATCCTTTACAGACCACCCAACTCAAATGGTTTCCTCAAAAAACTTAATGCTGCTATCTCAAAAACTAAAAATTTTGACAATCAAGAAGTTTTCATCCTGGAGGACTTGAATATCGACCTGACGGGCAGTGTGAGAAACTCCAATGGGATCAAGCGCTACAAAGAATTCTGTTCCCTCCACGGGCTTGAACAACTAATCCAAGAACCAACACGCATAACTGAAAAATCTGAAACCCTGTTAGATCATATAATTTCCAACTCGGCTCAAAACAACAGAACTCTTCTATACCGTTGTATCTTTTTTAATCTCCCCGGACCCAATAGACTTTCCTTATTTAGATATCGTATGATCGATAATTTATTATGCATTTTCTCTAGAATAATTATCACTATAAAAACCTCACACGTATAACTTTGATTTAGCTGAAGATGAGACAAGCTCGTCTCGAAACGTCCTGAACATGTCTTAATTAATTAATTTTTTGCAAATGAATTTGTCTTAACCAACTGGAAATGTCTTAACCAACTGGAAATGTCGATTTAACTACGTTTGTCTTTTCTGAAATGACTCTCAAAATGATGTTCGTCGTGGTCCTAATGTTACGATTTATAATAAAGCTGCGCTTTCCAACCAGTGTTTCGGCTCAAAAAGTTTCCCAACATGGTGTCCTCAACTTGAGCTTATCTGACCACCATATGATCTACTGTACGAGGAAAAGTACCAAAGCCAAGAGTTTTTATCATAAACACATCAAAATCCGCTCAATGAAAAATTACAATAAAGACCTTTTCCTGAAAAAACTCAAATTGATTAAATTCCCAAAATATTTTGACTTTATTAATATCAATGTGGACTTGCTACAAGTCTATCTTTTGGTCATAAAAACAAGAGAAGGAAAAAGAATAAAAAGGAAAAAGAAAAAAAGGAGAGTAGGAAAGATAGACTTGTAACTCTTGTGCACCCAATCGAGGTTACATTCAAATTTTTCTATTCACCGGACAACATATTGTACGGTGAATAGGAAAATTTGAATGCAGCCTCGATTGGGTGCACGAGAGTTACAAGTCTATCTTTCCTTCTCTCCTCTGTATTCCTTTTTCAATATCCTGTTCTTATGACCAAAAGATAGACTTGTAGCAAGTCCAATATCAATGCTGCTTACTCTCTTTTCATACAATTGATTGTTTCGGTTATTAACGAGATTGCTCCATTGAAAGAGATTCGCGTGAGGAACAACACTCAGGAGTGGATGGATGAAAAAGTCCTTGAAGGGATCAGGATTCGAGACAAGCTGCTTTCCAAATTTAAAAGGACTAAAAGCCACACTGACCATGTTAATTTCAAAAAAGCTCGAAATAATGTTTTGTCTCTGATAAAAAAAAAGAAAAAATGTGTTATTGGCAAACTAAATGAAAACATTGGCAAGCCAAAAGAATTATGGAAGTCTAAAATCACTTGGACTTCCATCCAAGCAAGATAAAGCTTCAAAGATCTGCCTGAAAAAAGATGGACAGCATTGTTTCGACGATAAAATTAATTCCAACATTTTCAAGGACTTCTTTTCAAACCTGGCTATAGAGCTTGTGAAGAAGCTACCAGATCCGCCCTGTAAATTTGGCATTGATAGCGTAAAAAATACTACAAGGACCTTAATCTCGAAAAAGATAAATTCAAACTTCACCACGTACACCGTGATAACGTCCTCAAGCTTCTAGAAGGAATCAATCCTTCAAAAGCAGCAGGACCTGATAATCTTGCAGGAAAGTTCCTTAAAGATGGTGCATCAATTTTAGCTACACCAGTTATAGAACTATGCAATCTTTCAATTTCCTTGGCAAGCTTTCCCGATGATTGTAAACAAGCCAAAATGAAACCTCTTTTTAAAAAGGGAAGCAAAGGCGATCCAAAAAATTATCGTCCAATCTCACTCTTGCCGCAGATCTCTAAAGTTATTGAAAAACTTGTCCATAAACAGGTGCAAGAGTACCTAGATAAAAACAAAATTCTTTACCGGTACCAGTCTGGGTTTCGTCCTTTCCACTCAACAGACACGTGTCTATCTCATATCTTAGTGATAAAATCATCCAAGGGCTGGAAAATGGCATGTCTACGGGCATGATATTGATCGATCTCCAAAAAGCATTTGACACAATTGACCATGAAATTTTCCTTGAAAAAATGGAATATCTTGGCTTTGCTGACTCGGTCAGTTTCTGGTTCCGATCATACGTAACCAAACGAACTTTCTACGTAAACATAGGCAAAGATTCCTCATCGCCCGGAGAATTATCGTGTGGTGTTCCACAAGGCTCTATTCTAGGCCCACTCATTTTTCTCTTATATGTAAATGACATGCCTCAGTCAGTGGACTGTGACTTACTCTTGTATGCAGACGACTCCTGTCTTGTATTTGGAGACAATGATGTCAATGAAATAGAAAAACAGCTGAACAGAAATTTTAATTCTCTTTGTGATTGGTTCGTTGATTACAAACTAAGCATTCATTTTGGGGAGGATAAAACAAAATCGATACTTTTTGGTAGGAAAAATAAACAAACCGGCAGTAAAAAGCTGGACATTAGAAGAGGTGACGTAAAGATCAAACAATATACGTCAGTCACATACCTGGGCTGTGTCCTGGACGAGGGATTGTCTGGTGAATCAATGGCTACCCGGACCCTTAGTAAAATCAATGGCAGGCTCAAATTCCTTTACAGAAAGCAAACTTTTCTTAATTTTTCCCTTCGGAGATTACTAGCAAATGCACTTAGTCAACCCCACTTTGACTTTGCATGCAGTGCTTGGCTTCCAATGTTGAATAAACGATTAACCAAAAAAATTCAAACGGCTCAAAATAAATGTATCAGATTCTGTTTGAACCTTAGTAACAGAGCACATATAGGAGTAAACGAATTCAAACTATTAACTGGCTCCCCACTAAAGAAAGGTTTGAGCAGTGCACTGCTGCAAAGGTTTTCAAGTTTTTTGATAATGCAGCCCCATCTTATATGTCGGAAATGTTCTTACCAGTTGGCCAGAGCCGAGTAACTCGAAGATCTAAAAACAAACTAATTCAACCTTTCCGAAAAAGCAACACAGGACAAAATGGTCTCTCATATTTAGGACCTAAAATATGGAACAGCCTACCGTCAGAACTAAAATCTGCAACGAACATCAACAGTTTCAGACACAAGATCAAAGACCAATTCTTTAAAAATCTCCAGAGTCTTAATGATAGTCCCTATATATATTATTAGAAATCTAAAAAACAACCAATAGCAATACTTATTCGTAATTGAAATCAAAGATTTTATTTCCGGTCTAGTCCAAATTTTATTTGCCATGAAAACTTTTCATTCTCTTTTCTCGAATACGTTTTTCTTTCCTTTTCCTTTTAAATAGCACTCCTGGAGGGACCATTATGGAAACAAGGTTGCATTGACCTTTTAATGCTATCCCTGCCATCTTTTACCATGGGGTGTTTTTAAATTAGATTATTAATTAGGTATGTAATTTTTGCCTGTAATTATTTTAAATTGTAGATATTGTAATTAGATTTCTTTTCTTTTATCAATAATTATATTTATTTTTAATGGCTAAATTTTACATACATACATACATACATACATACATACACACATACATACATACATACATACATACATACATACATACATACATACATACATACATACATACATACATGCATACATACATACATACATACATACATACATACATACATACTTGGTGGTTGTGCGAGGTTTAACAAACTATGATGTGGTCCTAATCGAATCGACCAGTTTCATCAAGGGTGTTAGGACACGAATGTTTTGATTGATTATTTGTTTACCTTGTTTTGATCCCTGTGTCTTGTTTTGCTGTCTTGTTTTCTGTTTCGTTTCGTTTCAACTGAGCGTGCTTAGGCCCAACCGCTCTCCAAGTTGTTCGAGTATAGCTCCCTTGTATTTCTGTGTCTTGGTGCGCCTTCGCACAAGACAGGTTTTAAAACCGAAAAGCCACAACAGGAAAATCTTATGGGAGGGAAACCACCGCAAACTTCTATTGTTTTCCATCGTCGAATGCGCAACACATTTTGGCTTCACAGTGATGGTTGAGCGGAGGAGAAAAGACGAAACCACTTCCGCTCACAACATTTCAGGGGTTTCCATCTTGCAAAACCACAGCTGTGCTGATTTGACTGCAAGCCACGCCTTTGTTAGTACAATTCTCAAGTACCGATTGAAAATTATAATTATGAGTGGAAATGTGCTTCAGATTCAAATTCAAAGCGACAGTTTCTCTCGTAAACAAAAGATTTCCAGTCCGCTCGGAAGATTCTACTGAGTGGAAATCTGCCTTAAAAATGGAATAAGTAAAACTGCTTGATAATGTGCATTAGGAAATATTCTGAAGTGCACTCTGTGCCGTAATAATCTGATAATCTAGGAAACTTTCATCACCGGTCAAATGAGCAGTTTCTTATGGAAAGATACATAGAACGCTGTTCACACTCTGCTCTTCATACTTTGGCCCGAGGGGCATTTCATTCCCAAAAATCTCGTACGCCTTTGGCAAAAATCCTTTTGTTTTCCAGAAAAATCCACCAAAAATCCGCGTAAATCCCTTCGTTCTGAAAAAATCTCGTACTCTTTTTCTAATGAATTTTTCGTTACCGTTACTGATTCTCTTGGAATAAATGAAAATTCCAACAATGAAAATGCAACAGAAGGAATCTCGGACCCTGTTGAGAAAGCTGTACAAAAATTTGCGAATCATCCAAGCATTTTAAAAATTAAAGGTCACTATCAAAATGCTGACCCCTTTGTTCTTCAAAAAGTTACCCCTGATGCCGTTGACAAAGAGATTAGGAATTTAAATCCTAAGAAAGCTACAACACACAAAAATATCCCTCATAAAATTCTTAAATCTAATTCTGATTTGTGCGTGGAGCCTTTAACACAAATCTTTAACGATTGTGTTGACAATTCGACTTTTCCTGATGAGCTGAAGTGCGCGGATGTCACATCTCTTCCCAAGAATGGACCAACCAATACCAGGGCTAACTTTAGGCCAATTAGCGTTCTGCCAACGGTCTCAAAGCTGTTTGAAAGAATAATGGACAAACAGATAGTTGCTTTTATTACGCCTTTTTTATCTTCACTTCTCTGTGGTTTTCGACAAGGTTACAGTGCTCAACATGCTCTCGTAAGGCTTTTAGAAAAATTCAAGATAAGCCTCGATAAAGGTGGTAAAGCAGGGGCAGTATTGATGGATCTCTCCAAGGCATTTGATTGTATTAGACATGATCTCTTGATTGCAAAATTGCATGCCTATGGCTTTTCTTATGAAGCATCAACACTCATTAATGATTACCTCACAAACAGACAACAGAGAGTCAAGGTAAATGGTTCCTTCAGTTCTTGGAAAGAACTAACACGAGGTATTCCTCAGGGGTCAGTCTTAGGCCCACTGTTGTTTAACATATACATCAATGATCTCTTACTTTTCATTCAAAGCTCAGATTTCTGTAATTATGCAGATGATACCACAATCTATGCTTACGACAAGAACCTGGAAAACATAACTCATAAGCTTGAAAATGACTGCAATGTAGCATTAGAATGGTTTGCCAACAACTTTATGAAATTAAATGCAGATAAATGTCACCTTTTGGTCATTGGGCAGAGATGTGATGATCTAGTTGCTGTTAAGATTGGAAGCGCCGAAATCGTTAATAGCTCTGAAGAGAAATTACTCGGAGTTCATATTGATAGTAAACTCTCCTTTGACCATCACGTCTCGAAACTTTGCCAAAGAGCCAGTAATATTTATGCACTTTATGCACTTGCCCGCATATCCCCGTATATGGATCATAACAAACTAAGAATCTTGATGAGGGCATTTATTACCAGTCAATTTCAATACTGCCCTTTAGTTTGGATGTTCCACAACAGGCAGCTGAACCAAAAAATCAACAAAATACAGGAAAGAGCATTGAGAATAACATATAAGAACACCGAATCGACTTTTAGTGACCTATTACAGCGGGACTGTGCAGTCACTATTCATACAAAGAACTTGCAAATACTTATGACTGAAATGTACAAAACTAGAAATGACCTAAATCCCTCATTTATGCAGGAAATTTTCTGTGAAAATATTACTCACTACAACTTGCGTAACAATAACGAATTTATTCAACCAAGAGTGAGATCAGTCAACAACGGCTCTGAAAGCGTCAGATTTAAAGGTCCGCAGCTATGGCAAACGTTACCACCAACAATACGCAATTCAGAATCCCTTTATCAGTTTAAAACAAAGATAAAGAATTGGTACGGAGAAAATTGTTCATGCAGGTTATGCCGCACATTTGTTCCCAACCTGGGCTTTTTGTAATGCACATTTTTAGATATCTGTTTTTATGCTGTTTGATATTGACAATTTGTAAATATTTTATCCACCATTTTTATGTAATGTTTGTATTGTAATATTTTTAGGTTGGAATTAATTAGCTAACTACTTTTAGCTATTTTTACTATTGTCCAACTGTAAAGAAATTAAATAAAAAAAAAGCGAAGTGCCCCTCGCTTTGGCCTTTGCTTTGATAACGAAAAGCGTAACTTACGATTCCTGCCTGAGCCTGGCCTACACGATTCGATGGAAGACAAAAGCTCTTGCTTCGTCGAACCTTGTATCAAACTGGCTTGGTGACTAGGTCCTGTTTCAAACTGGCAAGGCCAAAACATGTCGCAGTTTAGCTATTTGGTAGTGAGCATAGCCGCAGGTAGTGAATGATATGGCTCTCGCTGCTTGCAAGCTAGCAAACTCTTATTTTGTCAAATTCTCCATGTATATCTGACCATCAAAGCCGAAACCTGTGGCGGCTATCATGCGTTGGATATGGATACAACTCAAAATTTCCCACACTGAAATCCTCCACCAGTTGAAACCTCCTGAAAGCCGAATTCAAAATCTAAAACTTGTCACATGACTGATGACGTTTGCCCGGGCAGACGTCATCAAAAAGTGTTGCGCATTGGACGAAAAGGCTTTGTGAGAGTTTTGCGGTGGTTTCCCTCCCATAAGATTTTCCTGTTGTGGCTTTTCGGTTTTAAAACCTATCTTGTGCGAAGGCGCACTAAGACACAGAAATACAAGGGAGCTAAATTCGAACAACTTGGAGAGCGGTTGGGCCTAAGTACGCTCAGTTGAAAACGAAACAAAACAGAAAGCAAGACAGCAAAACAAGACACAGGGATCAAAACAAGGTAAACAAATAATCAATCAAAACATTCGTGTCCTAACACCCTTGGTTTCATGGATGAATTCTAGAGTCAATTCGAGAACATTTTTGATAAGGTCATTGGGGAAGTCTTTGTCACCATATAATAAAAGATGCGTTAAGGGCTCGTTTGGCATATTAAGATATCCAATGGTCGCAGTTACGCAAAATCTCGTGAGAGAAGATGTCGGCGTTGAATCTCAAAGGAAGGGCAAAGCAACAAAAAGTGTTCCGTATTCTCAACACCGTGGTTCGTAGGGCACAATGGGTTTATGGTATCCCAAGATAGGAATCAAATGTTTTGGCCGATTTTTGCTCGTGGCCCATGGCCGGAAACCTTCAAAGCCTCATTTTCACGGACCAATCAGATGGTGAATAAGCGAGGAAGACAGAAGAAATGTGTGAAAATTTTTCTCAACTTTACTAACCTTCATAAAACGCAACCAGGACAAAAAACTGCTGGAACTTTCCCAAATTTTTTGAAGATACCTACGCAGCACGCATATGTTTGGGTATCCAGATTTGGATGCCGGTTTAAATACCTCACAATTTGGTGGAGAGCGTTTTCTATTAGGCAGCATCGGCCGAGGCTTGCCAAGCCTTGTTTACGCCACTTCAAGTCAGGTGATAAAGCCTCTTGATAAAACCTCCTTTCAATTTCATTACTAATTTCGAACCATGCCATGAATGCAAAGAGTAGTATAATAAGGAAATTTCTCAGGAGTACTGCCATATGACTTGAAACGTGTGAACTAACCGAAGCAAATTTCTTCAGTTCACAAAGAAATCGAAGGGGCATTGAATCTTGAACCAAAGAAACTGCGGTGGAAGGACAATAGCAAAAACAATTGGAAACGTAAATATTTGCCGCTCTGGGATCGTTGTTAAAACAATCACTATTGTTATTGCCATTGTTTCTAACCCAGAGTCTCTATTGTTTAAGGTTGAGTGCCTCATCGGTTTTGAAAAGGCTATAACTTTGAGAAACCGCGAGGTATTTAAACCGGCATCCAAATCTGGATACCCAAACATCTGGCGAATAGATTCCTTCAAAAAAATCCGGGAAATTTCCAGCAGTTTTTTGTCCTGGTTGTGTTTCATGAAGGTAGGTAAAGTTGAGAAAAATTTTCACACATTTCTTCTGTCTTCCTCGCTTATTCACCATCTGATTGGTCCGTGAGAATGAGGTTTTGAAGGTTTCCGGCCATGGGCCACGAGCGAAAATCGGGTAAAACATTTGATTCCTATCTTTTGGTATCCCTAAAATTGTGCTTGAACTTGTGAGAGTTCAACTTGCTTAGACCAACCCTAAGTTGAGTAAGATAGGATGTCCTATTGTGACGGGACGATGAGGTCAATTAATTCAAGAAGCTGTATTCTAAACGCCAAGCCTGTTATTCCCGAATGCATTTGATTTTTTAAAGATAATGTTCTGCGGTGATGTTTTGGCAGTTTGGGCCTAGCCGTCAGAGGGTCTTGGAGGGCGTGCAAAAAGGGGAGTCAAACAGCGAACGATCTGGACTTATGACGATGAGTCTCTTGTTTCCCTGTGCTCTTTTACTTGATCATGGCGCTTCGGTCAATAGAGACTCATAGTATTACTATGAAAAACCTGGCCCTATTTAGGCCCAAACTGAGCAATTTCTTCACTACCAATCAGATTGCGAGATTTGTGAATTACTATTGTTAACGTGTAAATGTGATTGAATTTTAGATTCGATGAAGAATTGAAAACACTCCCATGGGATAGGGATTCGAAGCCGTGATTCTTTCCTAATTCCATTGATGATTGAAGAAAATAGGGCCAAGTTTTTAACTGTTTCATGACGAGTCCCTCGTGAGCAAGGTTTACTGCAGGGATACAAGGGACTCATCGTCATCAGTCTACGAACGATCGCGCAAAGAGCAGAAGGCGCAGAGCTTAGTGCAAGCAACCAAGTATGTAAAATTTCTGCATATATGCAGATGCAAAAGATTTTGAGCCTTTGCAAAAGTATACTTTCGTCGCTAGGAAAAAACGAGAGAGCGGTTTTCTCCGCAGCAAACCACTCTCTTTGCCATTATCATCAGATGATGACACCACAAAAATAGAGCTCTCTGATTGGCTAATCAGCCAAGATTATGTCAAATGTAAACAAACCAAAGATTCTATTTTTACAAAATGTGCTCCTGTTATAGTATCGAGAATTCATTATTATTTTACAGACGATTTTACAAACGAGTCATGGCATTCACGATTATTTACAGACGATTTTACGAAACAATACATCTTCTTAGGAACGATTCAAGCGATACATTGTTATTTGCAAAAAGCGAGTGAAAAGATGCATTTAATTTCAAGCAGGAAAGGAAAATATTCTTGAATTGGAGGTTCCATTTCAGGGTTGCCCTGCTGCACTGTTTTAAGAGGTCCTTTGTGGTGGGAGATGAGGAGTACATAAATAGCTTGTGAGGTATATGTCCATGTTCAAATGTTATGTTCAGCATAGAAGTAGCTAATTCACTTTTCCCTGCTCAATTTCAGGTGCTTTTCTATAATCTTTGGTGAACTTTTTTGATTACTTTATTGCGTTGAAACTACATCGTTTTCTTTTCTGTTTGAAAAGACTCCAAGCAAGTTTTGGGGAAAACCAAAGCTATCCCATTTTTCAAAACAAAAGAACTGTTTATGTTTTCACTTTCCTAGTTTGCGATTTGTGTGTTTGTTTTCATTTCAGCCTGAATCGAGTAAGGAAACATATCAAAATGCTGCAACCTCAAAAACAATCAAGTTTTCGAAAAAGTTCACGGTAAGCTTACAGAAAAGCACCCATAGTTCCACCAAAGTGATTCAATGCAAAGATAAAGGCTGTAACCATTTCTTTCTTTATTTCCAGATTGCATCCAGATGACCCCACGCAAGACTCCGTACATTCCAAACAGAGGAGTGCCTTTGCAGGTCAAGTGAAGTGTCCCATACAATTTTTCTTATTTAACAGATCATAGCATTTATCGAATGAGTTGAAATGAATTGCAAAGAATCAAGTTAACTAATTAGTATCCAGAAAGTATTTATACGTAGTGTCTCGCTATTTAAACAATGCCACTTAATCTAGAGGGTGTCCCATGATGTAAGTATTCGTAAATATAATTATAACCTTGAATAGTTGGCCTGAACCTCGATATCTATCCTACAGATGCACAAGAAAATATCCATTTTTGACAGGCCACAATTGAGCACATTGAGCAGGTTCGGGCAATTGGTTATTTGATGCTTAAACAATGTGCCAAATGATACTCGTCGATATTACTCGTCGATTTTTTGGTGGCCTGATACCCGAGGGATTTCTTGAAGATGATGCCCCAGCAATCCTTTGAAAACATCGATCAAATTTGTGAAAACTAGACTTAAAAAGCAAGGTTAAAACAGTTACTTTTTGTCAACAACGTCTGTAACGATTTTAAGATTGTTAACTTATTATCGTTCAGTTAATTGCCTGGGCTTCCTGTGGATACATGATCGATTCTCGTAGGAATTTTTTTATTCATATCAAATATTACAATTTTAATCGTACTTTCTTCTTTACATATTGTAATTATTGTATTACGCCACAAGTACGATAGCATGGGGATTGAAAGACCAATGGCCAATAAAAAGAAAGTTACCCAACGTTAAACTAACATACAAGTACACCACTCACAGTAAAAAACTAATGAATACCATAATAGATTCTGTTCGACTTTAGATGTTAGGTTAAGGTTTCAAAGGAAATAAATAAGATATTGGCACTAGTAGGTGTCGTAGGATATTTTTTGTCCGTATTTAGAATCTATTTGGTTGTGAGTCTTAGTGAGTGAAAATTAAAACATCAAGTTAAAACGCATTGAACGAATGCAATGAATTACGTTGTCAGTCTAGGTTGTTTGGACTTTTCGCCAACTTGTCTGTCTCTTTGTACGTCATCAAATACAACCAAACGTGAGTTCTTTTGGGACACCCGATTAGTGGAAAGAATCTCCTAACTGGTGGCGGAGAATGATTCAGTAAATAAAAGAATGATTCAATGTGTCTCATTTCTTTTGTCACTTCTATCTTCCACTTCAGTGCAACCGCCACATTTGCCGTCCGTTTAGGCCACATTACGTCGTTGCTGTATTTCTATCGCCGGCTCCAAAGAGAAAAACCCGCAACATTTGGCGGTTCAACTGAAGTGGAAGAGAGGAGTTACAAAAGAAATGAAACACGATTAACTGGCAAGAAAGATTAGATTTCATTTTACCAAACCATTCTCTTATTTACTGAACCATTTTCCGCCCCTGTGTCCTAACATATGCTTGTTTCACCTATCTCAAGTCACGTTGCCATAGTCTAAGGACGTTTGATATAATGCGACTCTTTTTGCATTCATGGCGCATGACTTGAATTGGGTGTTAACAAACACAAAGCCTGTTTCCCATATAATCAATACCATCATTTCAATCTTTCCAATCGCTGACTGTGGATCACTGTAATTACAAAAGGAAGTGTTTCCACATGAATGCTAGGATCGCTGCAAAAACCTTAGTTACTGGCTCCTGCAAGGGCAGCTTGCAGTCTTCTCCTTGCATATGAGTCCCTGGTGGAGCGCTGGAATAGAGCAAGTTTTTGTGGTCTGCAGATGGAAATACGAAGTCTACCACAATCTAAACAGGCTAATTGCCTGCAAGCAAAGGAATATGTGATGTCCTGCTTAGTTTTTCTAAAAGTCCTTATCCTGATCGTCACGATTGCTAGGATTGTTTGCATATCTTTCCATAAATAACATTGCTGGGTGGGGAGTCATTCACAATGACCCGATCGATGGTACCGATTACATGGACTCAAGGCTAAAGTCAGTTTCGTCCATTCAGAAATGATTTCGATGTCCTGATTTTTCTGTCAGGCTGATACTAGATTTTTTAGCGATCGATTTGTGATAAATTTGTACTTTGAAGATGTTTTTAACGGTGAACTGATTGAAAAAATTGTATGCTCCATTCGCTATAAATGTTGCTATACTTATGAGATGTTGTGTGTGATCAAATTGTCTCTTTTTCTTACACTTCAATCCGTGTGTACATTATGAAGAAATTTCTTCTGATTTTTAGCTTCAGCCTCAAGCAGGGATAAAACTTGGTGCAGTTGTATACTGTAGCAAAATCTACGTTAAATGGCACTTTTCTAGTTCTTTATAACATCCATGGCGTCACTATGACGTCACAATTAAGGCAACTGGCAGTAACTCCTTACTGTTGCCAATAGCAGCAATTTTTAAGTTATTATTTTGATAATAGATGATTGCGCTAAAGATGGCGGCGAGGAATTTTTTACCGAAATGCATTGCGTTCGAATTACAATCTCTAACGATTCTATAGGAATCCGATTAAAAAACGCAGTGGATCTCGGTAAAAAATTCCTCGCCGCCATCTTTAGCGCAATCGCCATTTCCTTTCATGATGCCTCTATAATGTATCACATAGCATCAATAGATAAAAATTTGCAACTTAATATCTGTTTAAGCTCATTTTTATATCACCTATGATTTGTGTGCACCAGTCAAAATCATACAGGGGCTGGAAAATAGTATGTCTGCGGGCATGATATTTATCGATCTTCAAAAAGCGTTTGACACAACTGACCATGAAATTTTCCACGAAAAAATGAAATATCTTGGCTTTGCTGACTCAGTCATATTCTGGTTTCGATGATACGGAACCAAACGAACTTTCTACGTAAACATAGGCAAAGATACCTTATCGCCCGGAGAATTATCTTGTGGTGCTCCACAAGGCTCTATTTTAGGCCCACTCATCTGTCTCTCATATGTTAATGACATGCCACAGGCAGTTGACTGTGACTTACTCATGCACGACTCCTGTTTTGTATTTGGAGACAATGACGTCAATGAAGTAGAAAAACACTGCTTTTGTACCTCCCAACAAGCCATTTTGCACCTTTGCGTATGAAGATACAACATTGTCATGACAGGCGTATATTCCACGAAGTTCTTCATGATCATTTTCTGTACTTTCCGGTTTTTTATTACTGTAAGAAATCAAGCTGTTGGGTGACCAGCTTGTCAACAGTATGTATTTTAAGAAAATCGATCTCTCTTGAAGATGATCGAAGAATAGTAGCAGTTTCATGGCCATTTGTAATTTTCCAGTCACACTGAGCAAGGTGCAAAGTTTTGCTTCAGTATCTTCAATTTGATATATGTTCTCAACCTACGGAATGACGATCATAGTAAGTAAATGTTTTCGAGTCCAGTTTCTATCCTAACTGCTGAAGTGAACAGAATCAGCCTGACCCTGAAATTAGCCTTGCACCGTCGCTCTCGATCTTTAAAATAAAGATGCTTTCCATTATTCGACCCCCCTGCAAAATCAGTTATTGGCATCCATGACCCATCAGGTTTGTCTTACCTTACTCATTTGGGAGTTAGTCTCAGCAAGTTAAACTTTCATAAATTTAATCACAATTTTAGAGACACCATAAATCCTATGTGTCCTACGAATGACGGTATTGAGGATACGGAGCACTTTTTGTTGCTCTGCCCTTCTTTCGTGATGCATCGGCGAGATCTTCTCACTAACGTCCTTTCCCTAGTACGACCATTTTGATATATAGATTTAACACTTTCAAATATAGCCTTTCAAATAACGATTTAACACAACTTCTACTTTTTGGCGGCAAGGATCTTACTAATGAACTAAATAGAAAGATAATCGAGTTAACGCTGCATGATATCCACAACAAAGGTCGATTTGATTAATATAATTTCAAATGCGGTTTTTTTTGCAACGGAGCCACCATGTTACCCCACCGTTACCTAGTCCCTTTTCGTATATTTTTTCTTTGTTTGTCAGTCGTTTCTTGTAATTATCTGTAGTGTTAAAGTCTATCTTAAATTGGACGTTACACGTGAAAGGGCAAGGCAAACTTGCCACAAGGGAGCAAATTTGATTGCTTCTTATAAAAATTTATGACGTCTAATTTGAAGTAGACTTTAGATTCTTTTTTGTCTTTCTTTATATGTAGATTTTTTTCTCTATGTTAAGGCTGCGGAGCTGCCATAGATATTTGCTCTCCGTGGTATTCGTCCTTGTAGTATAGTAAAGTAGTTTGTAAGGAGTGTTAGATAAGTAACTTATTTTGTAAAATTTGATTGAATAGGGTCATAGCTCCAGTCTGCGGACAGTATTATTCAACTGGTAATCATCATCACTTAGAAATTGCATACAAACCTTTGAATCGCAACAAAAGTAGTTTAAAATATGTGCTATCAGAATATCTGAGTTAAATTTCATTAATTTCTCCAAAACGGATTTCTTGGCTCCTTTTTGTGTTGTTGTCTCGCTCCAGTCTGCGGACATGAGCTCCAGTCTGCGGACAAGTAATAAATTCGCCACAAATTTATCTTGAAATGCATTATTTCAGAATGTTTCCAACAATTTAATCATTGCTATCACATTACCATATTTTCCAAATCGCATTGATTCAAATAAGCTCTATATTAAGCTCTATATTCAATCCAAAATTAACGAAAGAAGTCGATCATAAGATCCCGTAAAAATTGGGCCTAAATTGTCGCATTTCCACAAGACATCAAATTGCACATAGACTTGCTCCAAGTCTCGTCCTTCCTTTATTTCTCGTCTGTTCGTTATTCGGGCCACTCGGTCGGAGTGGCCCGAATAACAAACGGACGAGACTTGGAGCAAGTATGAAGTGCAGCAGAAACAAATAGAAGAACATGTGTCCGCAGACTGGAGACGGGGCGTGTCGGTACCAGGTTGAATTTTAACTCCCCTGAATGCTGAATACGAGGCGAATTTACCAGCGCTCCTTTGGGAATTTGAAAACAAAGCATAGTCAAACAATCGGAGCGTGAAGAAGGTTTCAACGGAATATTTTACGATGATTTACAACAAAAAGTTAACATTTACAGGTTTGTTGACGGATGCTGGCAAAAGAAGGGATTCTTGGTTGTCAAGTTTTAATTTGCTCAGAAGATGATCAGTTTTGCCCGATGAAATTCTCGACGGAAATTTCCGAATGAGTATAAAACAAAGTTAAAATGACCAGAACAGTGCGAGGATTCACGGTCTTTTTATACTTTTATGGTCGAAGCCAGAGTTTTTGCTTGTTGTCCGCAGACTGGAGCTGTCCGCAGACTGGAGCTATGACCCTATATACAAAAATGTATTTGAAAACATCTATTTAAATCTGCTCCGATCATGCTGCTGAAAAGGAAAGATAACTCGCAAAGAGGTTACGAGTCATATGACCTAATTTTATATGCTTTAAACATACAAGCAAAATCTTGCAATAGGGCGCAGGGAAACCCACAAATCTTCAAATTTCATGCTTATCAGCCAACGGTGTTGCCGTATTTTCGTCACATGACCGAAAATAAGCTCTTTGAGACGAATTTTCGAGTACCCTTACGAAAATCAAAATGGACATTCGAGCAATAAAGATACAGAGCTGGTTTTGCCACGAGTCGATTCTACAGGCCCTACTTCATATTTAACATCTTGCATTTCAATAAAATCTCATCAGAGATCAGCACTACATCGAATTTCATGCAACGGAAAATAGGCCTATATTCAAATATCACTTGGGAACGCAACAAATAAGATATAGCTTCCAAAATTTCACACCTTACGTAAATTATAGCAAGGAATAAGCTGACGATGTTTCTTTGCTTCAGTTTCTAAAATCTTTGACGAGTCTCAGCAATTTGCTATGAAGAGAGCTATTGGGCCTACCTTCATCCACTGCATAATGCCATTATTCTGTTTCAAAATCGGCTTCTTTGCTGCAGCATGGTAGCAGAGCTATTCACAAGCAATATAACACCAATTTCCACTATTCTCCGCTGAAGAATTGCCATCAACTTCGGTAAAGCGCAATGAACTTTCAACAGCTCTTCGCCACATTATCTTTCTCCTTGTTATCATCCATCATCATTCCTAGACTTAAACCCAAGCAAATTAAGTACCGAAGTTACAAAAGTTTCCAAGCTGATGCTTTCCTTAATGATGTACGCGATTTAGATATACAGCCCCATGAAAATGATCCCGATCATTTCTATCGTTGTCTTACAAGCCGTTTTCGAGCTCTCGTAGACAAGCATGCTCCTTTGAAAACTAAAATTTTGAGGGGAAACACGGCTCCCTTTATGAACAAGGATCTCCAGAAAGCTATCTATATAAGATCTAATCTGAAAAAGAAGTTCGATACACTTGGCACTAGAGAAAGTTTGCTAAAATACAAAAAGCAACGAAATAAGTATGTCTCTTTGCGGAAAAAGGCAATAAAAGCACACTTTAAAAAGGCAACTGAAAAGGGTGTCGTTTCAAACAGGGACTTTTGGAATTTAGTCAAGCCATTTCTTTCAAATAAAGGGGGCCATTCAGGGAACGACATTACACTTGTAAAAGAAGGAAAAGTGATAACAGACGACTATGCTTTGACTGAAATATTTAATGATCATTATGTTAACATTGTAGAAAAGACCAGTGGTAAGAAACCAAGCAATTTGGCTGAAATGGTTGATTGTGAAGAGGATGGGGAGATAGTTAGGTTAGTTATTGATAAATACAAGGATCATCCAAGTGTTGTTGCAATTAACCAAGATCGGGGGGAGGCTTTCGAAGTGTTTTCTTTTCAAGAAGTAGATTCTCAAGAGGTTAGGAGTTTACTTGACTCCATGGATGGAAAAAAATCAACCGGTGAAGATCAAATACCACCAAAGTTAGTATCTTTAGCAGCCGCAGAACTTGAAATTCCTCTTACTAATGCGATAAACATGAGTATTCGCAGCTGCAAATTTCCTGATAAAGCAAAGCGAGCTGCTGTATGCCCACTTGATAAGGGAGAATCAGATCCAATTGTGGAAAGAAACTTTCGCCCTGTTAGCGTACTAAATGCATTTTCAAAAATATTTGAGAAAGTGATGAAAAAACAGTTAAAGTCTCATCTTGACAAGTCCTTTTCAATTTTTATAGCAGCTTATAGAGAATTGTATAGCACACAACATGTTTTGATAAGACTAATTGAAAACTGGAGATCTAACTTGGATAATGACTACATTGTGGGTGCAGTTTTGATGGACTTGTCCAAAGCGTTTGACTGTATACCTCATGATCTGTTAATTGCAAAGCTCTCTGCGTATGGTTTTGATGAAATTTCCTTAGCCTTGATCTATTCCTACCTAAAACGACGTCAGCAGAGTGTTAGAATCAACAATACGTACAGCAGTTTTCAAAACATAGTATCTGGTGTTCCCCAAGGCTCCATATTAGGCCCAATTCTTTTCAATTTCTACATAAATGACCTTCTTTTATTTGTCAAGAAAGCAGAAGTCTACAACTATGCTGATGACAATACTTTAGTGTATTTCTCTAAGACATTACCAGATCTTGTAAAAATCTTAGAAGAAGAGTCAAATGTCGCTTTAGATTGGCTTGAAAGTAACGAGATGATAGCAAACCCTGAAAAATTCAATGCTTTGATAGTTAAGAAAGACCGATCGGACACTAGTGGCGTACCAATCAAACTGAAGGACCACAACATCCAATCAAAAACTAACGTCAAACTATTGGGTATCAAACTTGACAATAGGTTAAATTTCGACCCCCACATTGCTGATTTGTGTAAGAAAGCAGCAACACAATTAAATGTCCTGAAATGATTGAAATCCTTCATTGGTTTAGAAGAAAGGAAAACTCTTGTTGAAAGTTTTATATATTCAAATCTTAATTATTGTCCTTTGGTTTGGCATTTTTCATCAGCTAAATCGGCGCAAAAAGTTGAAAAGATACAAGAGAGAGCATTGAGATTTCTTTACAAAGACAATGATAGTTCCTATGAAGATCTTCTTCGTAAGGCAGGCAAAAACTTTATGCATGTCTCTCGTCTACGAAATTCACAAGACTATGAAAAAACAAAATCCTACTTTTATGCAGGACATCTTTCATTTCAAATCAGTTTGCGATCCAAATCGTTCTTCGAGAAATCCCCATGACTTACATCATCATGGACCTAATCAAATAATATTTGGTACACACAGTCTTAGATCTTTGGGTCCCAAGGTGTGGAATAGTTTACCGAATGAGATCAAATCTTCGGAGACTGTTAATATATTCAAACGATTGATAAAGCAATGGTCTGGCATTCAGTGCAATTGTAATGTGTGCAGATATGAAGCTCCCTGATAGATATGCTTGAAGCGAATTTCAGCATCAACCGGTGAAAAGTCAGTTCTCTCTGCATACTCGAACCAGGGGGGGGGGGTTGGAATTTATTTAGTTTTTTAAAATGTATATCTAATTTTCGTCATTTGGTATATCTATTTAATTTAGTATTTTTATATTCGAATTAGATTAGTTTCTTTTTATTTTGTAATTAGAAACTAGAATGTTATTTCGAATTAAAATAAGATCACACACACACACACACACACACACACACATTCCAAGTTTTGAAACAATGTGCTCATGTGGCAAAATTTCTGTTATTGTCAAAGCGCTCTTGATGTCATGGTCAAGAGGTTAGTCTCGTATCGTCATCTCTCTACAAAGACTTGGCCTTCGTTTTAGTATGAAAAAGTGGAAGGGATTGAGGCCAGGCTTTCAAAATTATCTGTACTTTTGATAAAAGGAAAATGGTGAATGCATAGTACCTTCGCAGGCTTCCCTAAACACGAAAGCTCTAATCAGGGTCTGCTACCATGGTCTGCTCTAATACCAGTACCAGTTATAATACCTTCCATGAAAAAACTCTCTTATTCATTCACATTCATTTGAAATATGCATTCACCATTTTCCTTTCACTAAGTCAGAATCGAAGAAAATACAGATAATTTTGAAAGCCTGGCCTCATTCCCCTCAATCCCTTCTACTTTTTCATACTAAAACGAGGGTCAAATCTTTGTAGAGAGATGACGATACGAGACCTACCTCTTGACCATGACATCAAGAGCGCTTTTGATAATAACAGAAATTTTTCCATGTGAGCACTTTTGAAATCTTGGAACAGATCGTTTGGCGAAGAGCTGTTGAAAGTTTATCGCGCTTCACCAAAGTTGATGGCGATTTTTCGGCGGAGAACAGTGGAAATTGGTGTTATGTTGTTGATATATTTTGTCATCTGTAGCTCAAGAGGGAAAAGTAACAGGAATCACTAAACATAAAAGACCTTCTATACCTAACTTCTTGCTGCACATTGTTTGTTTGTTTTGTTTGTTCCCATTATTTTAATTCGATTCTTTCTAGCTATACATATACATAGCTAGAAATATACATACATATACATATGTATTCATTAGCTCAATCTTAAATTGTATTAAAAAATTAATATAGACTCAAAAAATACAACTTTGTAAACGTTTCGACTTGCGTCTTCATCAGTAATGCTGTTCAAATCCAAATGAGCGTACATATAAACAAAGATACAATTGATTTATCAAACAATAGCTTCAGACGAGTCCTTCCTAGTACAAGGTGTAAACGAAGCGTAAACCTTTAATCGGCAGAGGAAAGATCAGAGGAAGCGCAGAAATAGGAGCCACTGAAGTCGGCGGCCTTGTCTGTCTCGCAGGAGCTAGAAATAACGCGTGTTAAAACAAAACAACCGATAGAAAGATCCTAGAGCGGATGGGCAGAAAGAAATTCCTAATAAAACAGCGTGTGTCCCTAAAGAAAATACGTACATATACATATACACATACACATACACATACATACATATACATATACTGTACTCTACTGTACAACAGCGAGCAGAACAAAACAAGTCAACACACAAAGCTAGAAAACAACGAAGCAAAACAAGACAACTATCAAAACAAAACTAACGAGAAGCACAAAGCTAGAAGACAACGAATCAACAGCAGTGAGCAGAACAAAACAAGACAACTAAGAATATAAAACCAACGCGAAGACCAAAGCTAGAAAACAACGAAGCAAAACAAGACAACTATCAAAACAAAACTAACGAGGAGTACAAAGCTAGAAGACAACGAATCAACAGCAGTGAGCAGAACGAAACAAGACAACTAAGAATATAAAACCAACACGAAGACCAAAGCTAGAAAACAACGAAGCAAAACGAGACAACTATCAAAACAAAACTAACGAGGAGTACAAAGCTAGAAGACAACGAATCAACAGCAGTGAGCAGAACGAAACAAGACAACTAAGAATATAAAACTAACAAGAAGCACAAAGCTAGAAGACAACGAATCAACAGCAGTGAGCAGAACAAAGCAAGACATCAAATAAGAGAAAAATGGTCTACAAATAGATAAATCATGAGGACAAACAACAAAGAAAATACGCGACCTTAAAACATTCCAGCAAGAAACATACTGAATCAAGATAAATGCATCACCAAACACCCGAGATCCACAGATGAATCCTAGTTAGCAAAGAAATTGAAAAGATCCAAATGGAGCAGGGTTAGTGCACCCGACAGTGGTGAAAACAATCTTGGTAGCCGTTTGAAAAGAAGAGAAGCTTTACAATGAAGCTAGCGATGAAGCCGCCGATCTCGCTCACTTGACGTCAAACGAAACAAATACAACCACAACAGCAAACAACAACCACTCTGACGAACACCAAGAACACAATATGACTCTTAATCACAAACATTTGAACACATAATTAATCTTTAATTGATTTTACATCAATAAAAACACATCCTTAACCTAAGTACATTCAGTTGCTCTGATGATGGCCATTGGCCGAAACTAGTCAGCACTGAAAAAACAAAAAGCGCATAAAGACCAAATTGATGCCTATTTTTTGAAAAAGTTGTTGCTGCCTTCTTCTTCCGTTCAATAATATATACATATATACAGCATACACGAAATTGAAAGGGAATATTTACATGAAATGGATGAGATGATCAGGTGTGAAGAAGAGAACACAACCTTTGATAAGACAAAATTGGAAAAACTGACAGAGCTTTTAGAGAGATTGAATGATGAAGAGTTCAAATCAACCACTGTAGAAAAAGAAACCAAGGGAGACAATATAGACGATATATGCTTGAATATGGAATTGGACAGTGATCATACGCCAGTAACTAAAAATAACGATAGCTGTTATCTTAAAAACAAGACAAGTAAGTCTAAGTTTCCTCCTGCATCCAAAATCCCGATACCTATAGCTAAAAAGAAAGGCATACAACGAAAGATTGAGTTTAACGTTACCTGATAAAACGTCATATTAATATAGCAATGTTCATAAATTTAAAATCACGTCTTGCAAATCATTTAGCTTGAAGAGTCTTCAAAGATAAGACGAAACTAGTTGCTATCAGATGAGTTGTCTGTTTTGGTAAAGTTCTCGTAGTCGTTTTCAAATATAGTTACACTTGTGCTCTGTAACCTATTATTTTTAACCTACATATATACATATATACACGTAAATCTAAATCGAATATGGTATACAGCAAATGAAAAGGAAATAACTAAAGAAATAAATACGTACAAAGCTAAATATTAAAAACAACTTGGATGGATGTGAATGGACAAAATATATAGGATATCGTTATATTTACAAACGTTGCATTTACAGGAAGGACCATCCCATTGTTTTATCATATGTTTGAAGCTGTTGAGATTGTCAGCTGATTTTAATTCATTTGGCAAAAAAGTTCCAGATCTGAGGTTCCATGGCTTTAAGGCTCTTGGAACCAAAAGTTACTTGGTTTGGTTGAAAATGATTTAAATTGTTTGGATTCCGAGAAGGATGCTTTGACGTTCTTAAACTAAAGATACTTTGCATGAAAGGTGAATTCAAATTTTTGATTGTCTTGAATATTTCGATACAGAGGGTTCACTGACGAGCAACTTGCATTGTGCACTTTTTTGACCTAATAAGAAGATCATCATAGGAACTTTTATGATCATTGTACAAAAATCTTAGCGCGCGTTCATGTATCCTTTCAATTTTCTGAAGGTAGAAGAATAGGTAAAAATCCTTCAAATTTGATAAAAAAATTTTAGTGAGAATTTCATAAGTTCAAGGTATGCTCTTTCATGTGTGATACTTATTTTGAGGAAATTATCCCTCTTTCTTGAAAAAAATGCCAATTTATATCTCACACTCTAAGAAACGGCTTTGGTTACCATGGCAACGGCTGGAAAAAACCTTTTTTTTTCTTGAAAAAAATTGTCCCCCAAGTGCACAGCCCTCGCTTCTAGAGTCCAATCCATTTCCAGACGATAAAGAGGCTATTTGCCTCAGAAAGAGGCCAGATAGCTCAAGTTTCGTGCAGAGAAGCAGAGCTGAGTCGAGAGTCGAGAGTTGACATTGAAGTTTCATGTTCAAACTCAAAGTTACGAAACTATGCCACCAAAAATAAAAGTTCGAAGTATCAGGAGAATGAAGAGACAGTTTCACGGAAACAGATTTACGAAGAGCTGAAAGGAGCAGGCCAAAGAAGATATTCAGCTGTCTAATTCAAGCAGTGATGTCGATGAAACCCATACCAATCAGCTTTAGGCCTTAGGCCCAAATAATTCACTCTCATCAGAGGACATGCCATGGCTGATGAACTTCCGACTGAAGTGCCAAAGACGCGGCTGCCTGCCTCAGTTCGTAAGAGAGTGACATATTAGCCTCGGGAGCCACTAACTCTCTCTGGATAATGATGCTGCACACTAATAACTGGATTCAGATTCGCAGAGACATCTGTATGCTGACTGAGTTGTTTTAGATGTTGCTTTGCCCTACATGCAAAGGAGGTAATATTATGATCAAAGAGGAGACCATGAAGATGGGGTTGCCTCAACAATAATAAGTAGATTCAGAAAAGAAAGATGCAACTTTTCTACTTCGTTCGTTTTTCACATCAAGCAAAAGCAAGCAAGGTTGGACATTCACATGAAGTGAAAAGGAGAGCAGTTCTTGCTGCAAGGAACATAGGGGTTGGCTTCCAGGGATTGTCAAAGTTTGCAGGTGTAATGAATATGCCTCAGCCAATGAGCAAGAATGCCTAAAGGGATGTGAGAAAGACTGTACACAAGGCTGCATGAAAAGCATGTCTTACTTATTTGGCAGTGGGCACCAAAAATCACTCACACAGGTTTGCCAACTGTAAAACTGGCTACATACCTTGCTGTTGGAATTTTTACTGATGGTGCAGGAACTGGTGTTCTTGAAGAGCTACAAATTCAGCCAGGGGTACATTGTGTGGCCACAAGCAAGAAACTTGAGAGAGAGCAGCTATATCGTTCAGTTAAAAAGAGTTCAGAGAAGGCAAAAAGAGGAGGAGAATGATAAAAACTAAGAAAAAAGGATTTTCAGAGACCCTAGAAGCTGCAGAAGGACTCCAGTACAAAGCTGGAGCATTTTAGTAATGTTTAGGGACATTGAAATATAAAAAATAATATGATGAACTTTAATCGTGATTTGCCGCAAATGTCAATTTTCGTACATTTGCTGTAGCTTGACATTGATTGTTCAAAAACTATACAAGATATCTCTCTGAAATTTTCACAGCAGCTTCATTAGACTTAGAGCAGTGCAACTAACTAGAATCAGCCACCAAATAGGACTTATGCTGCAGTAACATGGATTCAAGTAAATGCAAAATTTTGAATTTTTAGCCAAATTTTTACAGCATGAGAAAATGGTCATAGGAGCCCTTGATTTCGCCAAGGCTAGTTAGTTGCACACCTCTGTGTGTGGGTAGAAAGTGTAAAAAATTTGGGAGCTCTAGCTTTTTTGGTTGCAGAGTTATCAGTGCCAGCATGGAGGGGCTTTTTTGACGTTCGCAAAAGGGTGTGGTCAAAGAAGTGGGCGTAGCTTCAAAATGACCACACCTATGAATCTTATTAGTGTAAAATATTATTCTAAAGAGTGGCCTAGGTTAGAATTTCAAACAATTTTTGGCAGCTTCTCTTTATTCTGTAAAATATCAGGTGTCAAAATATTAGCAAATTTACCTATCCTTCCACCTGAAGCGATTCTGAAGACGAGAAATACCAAACTAAAGGACAATAGTTAAAATTCGAATACACGAAACTTTGAAACAAAACTTCTTTTTCAGCAAAACCAATAAATGACTTAAGTCGCTTAAGAACGTTCAGTTATGCCGCGGCGTTTTTATAAAAGGTTTGATATGTGTGGGTCAAAGTTCACTTTGTAATATAGTGTTACACCTAGGAGTTTAACAGTCTCCTCAGATTTTACAGAATGTCCTTGAAAGTCAAGATTTATGCCACAAGTATTTGTCTGGTCTTTTTCAACAAAAAGTGCATGGAATTTGTTCGGGTTCGCAATCATCTCATTTTGTTCGAGCCATGACAATGCGCTGTCTGCTTCATTTTCCAAAATGTTGACAAGATCTGGCAAGGATTTGGAAGAGAAAGCTAGTGTGTTGTCAGCATAATTATATATGGTTGCTTGCTTTATAAAAGAGAAAAGATCATTTGTGTAGAAATCGAAAAGTATAGGACCTAAAACTGATCCCTGTGGCACTTCTGACACAATTTCTTGAAAAGAACTGTAGACGTTATTTATTCGAACACTCTGCTTCCTTTGTTTAAGATAGGAATAAACGAGAACCAGGGAATTTTCATCAAACCATATGCATGAAGTTTCGCTATAATCAAGTCATGTGGGATGCAATCAAAAGCTTTTGACAGACCCATCAAAACGGACCCTACAATAAAGTTATTGTCAAGCTTAGATTTCCACTTTTCTATAACTTTAATCAAAGCATTAATGATTGCCATTGAATCTGCCAGTACAGGAAGGATAATTTCATTATGATTGACTGCCACTGCCAAATAATGCCTTTTCAAGTGATATCAAAGAATAACAGTCAAAGAAAATGTTGCAAAGACTTCTCTTTCCAAGAGCTACATCTCATGAAGAATATGCTTAAATCAATAAAGCTTTATTGTGCCTTTAAAATCAGCAGAAATGAAAATTGACAATACATCGTGTTAGCATACAAGTCAAATCTTTCAATAGGGCACAGGGAAACCTATAAATCTTCCAATTTCACGCTTATCAGCCAATGGTGTTGCCGTATTCTCGTCACATGACCGAAAATAAGCTCTGTGAGACGAATTTTCGAGTACCCTTACGAAAATCAAAATGGACATTCGAGTAATAAAGATACAGAGCTGCTTTTGCCACAAGTCGATTCTACAGGCCCTATTCCATATTTCACATTTTGCATTTCAATAAAATCTCATCAGGGATCAGCACTACATCGAATTTCATGCATCCGAAAATAGGCCTATGTTCAAATATCATTTGGGAACGCAACAAATAAGATATAGCTTCCAAAATTTCACACCTTACGTGAATTATAATAAGGAACAAGCTGAAGATGTTTCTTTGCTTCAGTTTCCCAAATCCTTGACGAGTCTCAGCTATTTGCGACGAAGAAAGCTCTTGGGCCTACCTGCATCCACTTCATAATGCCATTATTCTGTTTCAAATCGGCTTCTTTGCTGTAGCAAGGTAGCAGAGCTATTCACCAACAACATAACACCAATTTCCATTATTCTCCACTGAAAAATTGCCATCAACTTTGGTAAAACGCGATGAACTTTCAACAGCTCTTCTCCACACTATCTAATCCAGTGTGCTCACGTGGAAAAAATTCTGCTATTGTCAAAGCGCTCATGATGTCATGGTCAAGAGGTAGGTCTCGTATCATTTCCTCTCTACAAAGATTGGCCTTTGTTTTAGTACGAAAAAGTGGAGGGGATTGAGGCCGGGCTTTCAAAATTATCTTTATTTTCTAAAAAAAGGAAAATGATGAATGCATATTTCAAATGAATTTGAATTATTCAAATGATAGGGGGCCTAGGTATCTTCGCAAGCTCCAATACCCTTTAACTTCCATGAAAAAACTCTCATATTCATTCAAATTATTTTGAAATATGCATTCAACATTTTCCTTTTTTTAAGAAATACAGATAATTTTGAAAGCCCGGCCTCAATCCCTTCCACTTTTCATACTAAAACAAAGGCCAAGTCTGAGAGAGGATGATACGAGACCTACCTCTTGACCATGACATCTTGAGCGCTTTGACAATAACAGAATTTTCTCCACGTGAGCACACTGTTTCAAAACTTGGAATAGATAGTGTGGCGAAGAGCTGTTGAAAGTTCATCGCGTTTTACCAAGGTTGATGGCAATTTTTCAGCGGAGAATAGTGGAAATTGGTGTTATGTTGTTGGTGAATAGCTCTGCTACCTTGCTACAGCAAAGAAGCCGATTTGAAACAGAATAATAGCATTATGCAGTGGATGAAGGTAGGCCCAATAGCTTTCTTCGTCGCAAATAGCCGAGACTCGTCAAGGATTTGGGAAACTGAAGCAAAGAAACATCTTCACCTTATTCCTTATTATAATTCACGTAAGGTGTGAAATTTTGGAACTTATATCTTATTTGTTGCGCTCCCAAATAATATTTGAATATAGGCCTATTTTCGGTTTCATGAAATTCGATGTAGCGCTGATCCCTGATGAGATTTTCTTGAAATGCAAAATGTGAAATATGGAATAGGGCCTGTAGAATCGACTCGTGGCAAAAGCAGCTCTGTATCTTTATTACTCGAATGTCCATTTTGATTTTCGTAAGAGTACTCGAAAATTCGTCTCAAAGAGCTTATTTTCGGTCATGTGACGAGAATACGGCAACACCATTGGCTGATAAACGTGAAATTGGAAGATTTATGGGTTTCCCTGTGCCCTATTGAAAGATTTGACTTGTATGCTCATCGTGTTGCACTGCAGCAGGGGTACAATGAGTAATCAAGGGGTGAAATAGTTAAATTTTGACACCTGGAAAACATTGACCTTTTACCTGTTTAGAGACAAGTCTGTGAATCAACATTTTTGTCATCCGATTTTACCCCAAGCGTGCCCATTTTACTTTGTGGACCCTATTGCTATGCTTGTTTGTGAGTCTCTGAAAATCATAAAAATTGCAGTCATTGCAGTTTTCCATATGAAGTACAGCTGTTGAAATACTGACCGAAGATGTGGATTCGTAGATCATGGTAAAGCACAAATAACCATTTAATTTGCAGTGGAAGACGAACGATTTTAAAACCATAACTTTCTGTGGTTGCAAGCGCTGAAATACGATCCTTGATTTGCCTTATTTCACATACGTCGCGAGATAGAAACAAAAAGTTCATCCCGCTCTGTGGGGGGGGGGCATGGATTAATATCCACTGGCGCCCAGACTACTGCATATTATTTTATTTAACAAAAGTTCTCCAGTTCTTCACACAGCATCCACCCTGTACTTTATCTGCCACTTTTAGAGCCAATATTTTCAGAACAAGAAGAAGTTGCTTCTAGAAAAGTTTCAGAAGTTTACAAACTCTCTTCAATTAACCCATATGTCCAACATGTGGAACTCACCGTCCAGTACAAATAAGATATTGTCTATCGTGTGTTCTCCATCTGTCCATTAAAGACATCTGCCTTGATAAACGAAAACGAAATTTAGTTCTTGATCCATAAACATATGAAATTTCTCCTTTCGAAGCTGTGGCCTAAACAAGCGGATGTTCTGCTTCTTTCTTGTCTTTCTTTCTGGCCGATTTGTTGCAAAAACATGAACGCAGCTCGAACAGTGACCAGATATTGTCCTTCACTAGTGGTAAATGGGTCACTAGTGCTATGCGTAGTGATTTGTTGCTTCGTTCAAAATTGAAAACTTTCTTGAAGCAAGCAGCACAGAGACCACGCCGTTTTCCTATTTCTACGCTCTACTGTATTTTCTAAATGCCTTGGTCTTTGAGGTGCTGCCTTCATTATCAAAGACAATGAGTTCGATAGATATGTCCAAAGACAATGGAAATTCTCTCAAAATAAGACCACCACTCTTGTCCAAATTTGTGGAGTTTACCAAGGAGCTTAAATAAAAAACAAATTTGGTGTTAAATGTTTCTTAGATAAATCCACTGTCTTTTAGAATTGAATTGACATGAAAAAGTAACATCTCGTTCCCGCTAGAAACGTTCAAAGTCATCAATCATATTCACTTCCGGTGATTTTCCTATACATATGTATAGGGGCATCAAAACGAGGCAAAACTCCACGACAAAGGACGAGGCAAAACTCTCGGGCGTGAAATCTGGGTACCCAAACACCTGGTGAGTAGATTTCTTCAAGAAAAGTCGGGAAAATTTCAGCAGTTTTTCGTCCTTGTCGCGTTTTATGAAGGTAGGTAAAACTTGGAAAAATCTTCACAAATTTCTTCTTCATCACTTATTCGCCGTCTGATTGGTCGATGAAAATGAGGCTTTGAAGGTTTCTGGCCATGGGTCATGAGCAAAAATCGGCTAAAACATTTGATTCCTATCGTCCAAAGTCCTCGACCATTATCGTACAGTTTAACTGATTAAATGTCGGGTCAAATGTTGGATCAGATGTTGGATCGTTTGACCACTGATGTTGGGGCAACTGCCGATGTTGGGGTGCCTGCCGGTGTTGGGTTGAATGTTGGATGATATGTTGGGTGAGATGTTGGGCCGTTTGACCGGAGCTTTACGGTTAAGATTCAATGACTGGAGGGAAGGTCTAAATTCTACAATGTCAAAAATATAAGGACATGTTTTTTTTGAGTGGCAGAAAACTGCGATTTTTGACGATCTAAATTAAATTCAGTATGAGGAATCGTGGTTTCTCTTTCAAGTGTAAGGGGGATCGCTGTTGAAAGGAGAAAACATTGAATTTCTAGTTCCTTGTTGCTCCATGATTCTACGACGCTTTGTTCTTGAGCTATAAACGGTCAAGGTTAGGAGTAGTTGGTGAGCCACAGGATCCTTGGATCGAATGGGCTAATGAGTCTTTAAAGGCTCTTATTCAACCATCATGCCTTGCACGTGTCATCTCTTGGTTGACCGTTGTTCTCGCTATTTTCATGGCCCATGAAAACGACGACAACAAAGGCCAAGCAAGAGACGACACGTGCAAGGCATGATGGTTGAATAAGAGCCTTTAAGCAATAAATGCATCTTAACTTGGTATGTTGTCTGCGGGACAATGCAGGTTGATTGAAAACTGTATTGTTGGCGTTATTGCTATGTGAGATAAAAAAAGAGCACTAAGTGAGCATCAGAGTCCTTGAAATGTAAAATTATCAGGCCTCTTGCTGGCTCGATCTTAACCTACTCATCAATGTTATCAACAGTAAATCAGTGTTAAGACTATCTTTGGATTTCATAGAATCGTAAGAGCTCATTTCATAAGCGTAAGAGCACTGCAGGAGCAAAGAGTCCTTCTATCGAAACATGGACTTTTCATTTAAACAAAACCAAAAAACCTAGAACTTACGTAACAGAATTAATCAAAATTTCCACGAAAAGGGCTTTTACTAAGCTATTTACGGTGGAGATTGATCTAAAGAATGGATTTTGAGAGTAGACTTAAATAATGAGGAGTTCTAGAGCAAAGCGTCCTTATGACCTAAGGAATATTTCAATTTTGCTCAAAGCACAGGGAGTGCGGAATAACTGTTCGCTCATTTTCTAACCTGATTGATGTTAAAGTTTCATTTTTACCTGACAGTTTCATGCCTACTTGTAACCGCGAGAAACCTTTGAAAGACAGGTTGCTAGGCCACTTTGAAGCTTTCTCCTAATTTTGAGCTACGAGCTACTTAACGTTCTTAAAGACTTTTAGCTCTTTACCTACTCTTAATTTTGGTTTGTTAGTAGGTTTCCTAATTTCTAAAACGAGCACAAACATTTTTTGTAACACATCTAACAGGTCTTCAAGACTTTTGTGGAGTTTTTAGTGCCTTGTGTTTCAGGGACTATTTGCTCTCGAGGTACTCCCCTTTTGACACTTGGACAAATGACAGAGAATTGACAAATCGTTGTGGGTACAGGAATGCTGAAATCGTGAGCGGGAGAGTTGTACTACTTTCAAAAACTATCCTAGAACCTTCTTGGCAACTAAGATGCTCATAGACTACTCATTTGTAACTAAAAGCTGCTCCTCGTTGTCTCCAGAGTTAACGAAGGTATCATGTTAAGTATTGACTTAGGTTTTACTTATCCCTGTTGGAGAGGGAGTACCTTGTGAGCGAAATCCTAAAATGACTCATATCTCATAAAGTGCTCTAAAATCTCATTTTTGTCTACTTCTGTCTGGTGAGATCTGTCAAAAATACATATTTGACTGCAGTTTTATGTAATTTCATCACGTTTTGCTCCTCTAGTGCTCAGTTTTGTGATTTTTCGACTATCAAAATGGCGGATTTTCTGCCAGTCAAAAAAGAACATGTCCATAAACAAGTTTCAGGAAACCGCTCAATATCACCACATTGCTATATTTTCAAGATAGACTCTTTTTATAATGATATTGTTTATAAGAATGTTCAGGCTCAGAATCATCCAGTTTTTAAAAATATCATAAGAATATTGCTCAGCCTCAGCTTGCATTTTTGTGCCTCATTTTTCAGCAGTTGCTTGTTTTGTGATGTTCATAACAGAGAATCGTACGACTGACATATCTCGTTGCGTGGTTTCTATTCCAGATTTAACAATGTTCTGTTGAAGCCATATCAGATTTGAAAAAAGAGAATACTTTAAGAATATATCCCGGCTCAAAAACGGAAAAAATCTTAAGAATATCGAGGCTGGACAAAATTTAGAGAATTCTTATAAAAATGAGTGTCATATCTATCAAAAACAATCTTAACTTCCTGGGTTTGCCATTAGTGGACCTTATAAATTCAAAATTCCTGTATACCTGGAGTGAACTGGAGAAATTTGGGAAAACCATCAGTTGTACCGCAAAAATTCTTTAAAGTTCAGTAATACTCCTTTAAAAGACGGTTATCTTGAAAAATGGTCCGTGATATGGGGTTTCTTCGCCAACTTGAAAGTCAGAAAAAGGGCATTGCATTATAAAATTTCTGTTTGAGTAAAATATCATAAAGATTTTTTTAAAGTCACATTCTGTGCATGCAGATCTTGTAATTGCTTTGAAAGATATAGAATATGTTCTTGCTGCAGTTTAACCAATTCAAGAAGTTGTTTTCCAACTATCCTCAACTCTTGCTTTGAACCCTGCTCTATTTGTTTGTTGATGGTTGAGAAATTTGCTTTGCTGTCGCATGTAATTTTTCCATTATCTTCACGTTGCTTGGGATCATTGCCAGTTGTAGAAGTGCTCGTTCCTGAACGAGACGCATCTGCCTGGAACAAATGAAAAGAAAAGACTGAAACGGAAGAAGGAAACGATGTTTGATATGATCAAGCTTTGCAATACCAAGGAGAGTCATATGGGTTCTGCAACCTGAAACGCTATATTTTCAGAAAGCTTAGAGCACGCTACATTTCTATTTTTACATTTTTATTTCTATGCATGCAGTTTTAATTTTGACAGGAAGTGCCCTTTTGATGACGTCAATAACTGTCATTTTTAGAACTAATATTGCTATAACTCTTTGTGTGCAAGTCTGATATGTTCGAAAATAGTGTAGTTGGACAGTATTCGATTTGACTTTCTGCTTGGCCTGGTTATAGGTTTTGCGACTCAAATCTCAAATAACCGACAACTAATTCCATTGCCTCAAATCCGCTGGTAAAGATTGAAATAGTGGAATTTTCCTGTATTGGACAATTTTTCACAGGTTGATCTTAAATTTTGTAGTAATTTGACTTGTCAAATCATAATTAGTGAAGAAATCCTAAAACCGTTTGCTCCATCAGTTGCTGGTAGCTACCTACGGAGCGGTCTTGACGTATTGTATAAGTTCCCGTCATTCTTTCCTGTTCTCCGCAAGTCTTGTGACCTTTGCGATTCTTATTCCTGTCAATGCTGTTATGCCGTCTATCCAGCAAGTCTTTTGCCTTCCTTGGCTCCTCTTTCCAAAAACCATATCCTGCAACATTTCTAAACTGTTCCCTCTCACCACAAGTCAAAAACATCTGATTTGTGCCTCATCAACTTTCACCAACAACCTGTTCTTTGTTTTTAGTACCTGTCTCCTTTAGCACCCAAACGTTAGTTCTTCTCTCCATCCCACTCACCCGCATAATCCTTCTTGAACACTACATCTCAGAACTCTCTATCCTTTTTCTGTCCGCCTTTTTCAACACGTAAGTTTCAGAACCATATGTTGCGATTGGGAAGACCAGTGCTCTTAGCAATCTTAATTTTGTTGCGATTCATATGGACTTATCCTTCCATATTGCTGTCAATGCTATTTCTGTTTTTTTCGCTCCATTTTCGCTATCACTATTCTTCTTCTAATCTTCGCACTATCATCATATTGATCACTAATTAAACTTCCCAAGTATTGAAATGAACTCCAGTTCAACTTTTCCCCCGTTTACTTCAATTGGCGAAAAAGGCCCTGCTTTCTTACTTATGACCATCATATTAGTTGTCATATCATTGAATTTGAGGCGGACACGAGCTCCTGGTCAATTCACTCTATCTGTCAGCCTTTGCAGTTCTTCTCAGCCAAAGCGCAGGATCATCCGCGTATCACGCAATAGACTTGTGGCAAGTCTACGTATCTCAAATCAGTTACCATTCTACCTCCAACTTTTATTGTCCCTTCGAAACTTTCCAGTGCTTATCTCTCATAATCATCTCACAAAATGCGTTTAACAAATAAGGTTACAATATACACCCTTGCCTCACACCCTGTCCAATTTCAAACCATCCAGCTGGAATGTGGAAATCCAATCTTTGTGATTATTCTCCAAATGTCCTTGTGTCTTACCTTATCAAAAGCTTTTACGTAATAAATGAAGCAGATATACTGATTAAAAACCCTTTGCTTTTCTATTAGTTGCTTGAGATTAAACAGGTGATCCCTGGTACCTCGGTTTTTCCGAAACCCTGCTTGCTGAATTAATACTTCCTGTTCAAGTTTATTTTGCGGTATTGCGGTATGTGTCTGCACGATAAATTTGCCGAGGCCCCGTCCACACGTATACGTTTAAGTCTGTAAATGTTCCCCTTTTTTATGCGTTTGCACCTTGCGTTCACACGTAAACGGCGTTTTGAGTTACCCTAAACGCATATGTGCGAAAACGCTTTCAAAAGTGGATACTCTTGAAAACGCTGTTCACGTCTACTTGTGGACGGTCGTAAAAGCGTATTTTCGTAAACGGTGACGTCGCAGACTTCATATTCATCAGTGGTTTTCAGTTTTTTTTAAAATACTACTTTTGCGTTTTCATGTGGACGGCCGTTAACGCATACTTTTGTAAACAATGACGTCATAGTTGTCATTCTCATCATTCATTTCCAACAGACCTTTCAGCTATGCTGAGAAAGAATCTGAATCGAACGATATCTAGCTAGACTTTGTAGAATTTTCGAATGTGCATAATAGTGATAGAAGCTCTAACGCCACTCGATCGAGCACCGTGTATAAGCCTGTATAAAAATAACGCTCGACCCAGGCTCTTTCTTAGAATAGCTAAAAGGTCTATTTGGCGTTTACATGTGGACAGGCTAAAACGTCCCATAAACGATCAGTGGATCAGTGTGGACGGAAAACAATCTATGCGTTTTTAAAATGTAAACGTACACTGTACGTGTGGACGGGGCCTAGCGACAAGGGACAAGGATGATACGAGGGACAAGGATGATACGAGGGACAAGACTGATCTCTAAATCCTAAGGTTAAATCTACACTTCAGTAGAAAAGAGTTTAATTACACTGGTCTAAAAACTTGGACTTCTATCCCAACACACATAAGAGAGTCTGACACACTCATGCCGTTTACGAATGGGCTAAGAAGTCATTTTCTAAGCTGAAGAAAAAATATATAGTTTTACGCACGAATCCATGGAAGAACAGTGCTGGCTTTTATATCTTTTAGTTAAACTTGTGATTTTATTTATTTTTTTCATTTTGATTTTTATTCATTTGGGCACGGTAGCCCCATCAGTCCATGAGAACTGCTTTTCAATTTCAATCGCCTTCATTTGTAGCTAGGATCTTGTGACCGAATGGATATCGTGATAAAATGAGATAAAATGAATGGTGTTAACCTCGTGCGGTATTGCGATATTGAAGGGAAAACAGGCGGTATTGTGGTATTGAGCTTTCACAGCGCGGTATGTGGTATTGTGCAAACGTTAACATGCTAACCTTGTGTAACAGTGGCATGGTGGCTCAACATTGGCTGGGGGGGGGCACTGACAGTTTTTGCGCCCCCTAGAAAACTGTGACTGTTGTTTATGTGCCAACGTGCCATGGCTATTCAGAGGTTGTTCATTCTTTAGACAATGCTTTGAAATTGAAAAAGTATGCTTCTTTGATAATCCCGCCGTAATATACCTAAATCAATAAGTTTGTGATTGGCTTAAATCTTCTTGCGAGCGAAAAGTTTTGAGACCAAGATCTTCAGATCGTCGGTAAATACTCCTTCTGTGAAGAATTCACCACTTTACTGCGAAAAGGAAAATGAAATTGAGAGGCTTCTCGTAGAAAGTTTGCAAATAGGGTATCAAAATCTTGAAGACTGCCTTGTCATAAGAAGTAAACTAATAACAATCGCATGAATCCTTTTCGTTCACTTTAGTCATGTTACCTTTTATGCCCTAACCCTTGATGTTCAACTTATGCACCTGTGCGAAAGGGCATCTGGATCCACTTTTCCGCATAGTAGATTTAGCGATTGTAAATCCCGCCAAGAAAATGGGACTCTAACTCCAAAGTAGATTTTCAGGATGAAGGACACGAGTGACACAATAACGTTATTCAAGTAAGCAAAAATGATATCGAAGTCCTGAACCCCCATCCTGGATACTGAAGCCCGCTGCATCTTCATTTGCTGTATTTTGTTACTCTTTGATGCGGTATTGCGGTATTTGGTGAATTTTTCGTGCGGTATTGCGGTATTGAGCCCCTCTCACCAACAGGCATTTTCCAGCGTTCTAAAGTGCGTCGTCTCAAAGATTTTCAAAGATCCTCTGGTAATAGTCCAGCCAAAAATCAAATAAATTGATAAAGGTTACTGAATTTAAACAATTTCCGAACGGTTCACGGAAATCACTCCACAGGTTCACTCAACCCTTATTGGCTCATCAGATTACAAATGTATTTATTTCAGAACGATATGAAATGTCACGGCCATTCAAAGCAACACTGCACAGGAATTGGACTTTACAATAGTATGAAATATCGTTTAAAGTCCATGTAAAGAGCAAATTTGACAATGAATTTACGAAATTTACTGATTTTGTAAAGTTCGAACTTTACATGATATTTACAACCTACATCAAAGATTGTAAAGCTCCACCTTTTACATGAACTTTAATGAACACTGTACTTTATATGTAAAGTGCACCTTTTACATAACTTTGCAATGCCATTTATTTGGACCGCAAAGGCGACATTTACGATCTTTTGTGAAAAGTAAATGTGGACCAAAGTTGACCTTTTTGGACATTTACGCTCATTGCAAATGTTCTTCAACTGACAATGCGATGCGCAATTTTTCTACTTGGATCGAGATTCTGCATTTTTATACAATTTAGAGCTCCAAACGCCTCCTTCCAGCGAGGATTATCCTTTAGGCGACTATCTTCACTGCAGGTAGTAAACTCTGCTTGTGAACAATGAAAACACATTCGTCATTTATGAACAGCTAAATCGGCTGCTGTTAATGATGAAACTTTGTCCGTGGAAACAAATATATTGCATTTATCGACTTTAAAAATGAAGTTTTGGCTTAGTTGTCTCAAGGAAGTGCACGCTAAATCCCCAGGAGCCAGTGATAACTGTTCTGACCAGTTTGAGAATCAGAATGCAATGAATGAGAATCATAACAGTATTTCTTGTCATTTGTCTTTGATTACCGAAGTAGTTAACAATTGAGTAATACATCTTCAAAATTAGTCGAGTCTACGATTAATTGTGGCCTGTCAAAAGAGCAGTTTATTTTGGCACACCACATACAATTTAGAAAGAAACAGTTACATATTCTAGGTAAAAAATATGGTACTACCTTACAACAACTTAATGCAACAAAATCACTTAAAACTCTTGAGCTTGGTTGGATAGCCAATATGTATAAGTTGGGAAAGACCTGTCATACCCTTTTAAAATAACGCTCCAGAATTGCTAGCAGTAACCCTTCAAATCTTAGCATGAGATGTCAACCCTCATGAAGCATTTAAGACAAAAGTGACATTTGGTGAGAAGGTCCTTTCAAAAGACTTATCTTAAATGCCACACTGTATTTTAAATGCATAGCAAACTTGCTTTTCACTTTGTTGAAAATATCTCCCGGAGGTTCAGTTGAGTGTGAATTAACCTAAAGTGAATCAAGTTAAAAGCTGGCCTGGACCAAGTTAAAAATATTTATTGTACTGGATAGTTTTGACACATGCTGCTTTGCTGAGCAAGGGTAGATTTCGTAATACAATAGCATCAGTCGCTTTGGCTCATACCTCAATTCAAAGCGATTAGCAAATGCAGACAAAAGAAATTCTCTCATGCAGAATTTCAAAACAAACCAGTACGGCAAACTCTCGTTTATTGCAGGCGAAGGGAGTTTTTCAAGAGAAGGTATGTGCTTATAACGAAAGAAGATGGGTCAATCTAACGTTCTGTCTCGCGGATTTTGTTTATTTGATTCAGGAGCTGTGCGTACATCTGAGTAATGATAATGCCAAAATTTTAATGCCCTCTGCTCAGTTTCTGAATCAAATAAACAAAATCCGCGAGACAGAACTTTAGATTCACCCTTCTTCTTTGTTATAAGCATATACCTTCCCTTAATCCCTTCACCTGCACCAAATGAGAGTTTGCCGTACTGGTTTCAGGGCAACTTTGCGGCTTCGCTTGTTTTGAAATTCTGCTTGAGAGAATTTCTTTTGTCTGCATTCGCTAATCGCTTTGAATTGAGGTGTGAACCAAAGTGACTGATGCTATTGTATTAGAAATTATTCCCATGTTGCTTTGCTGTGTTGCTAAAGAAACAATATGTGTGCATGTGCCCCCCAGGCCTCTGATACAACCCTACCTAATAGCAAATCAAACAAAACTACAAAAACGCAAAGCAAGTTCATCATAGAATTGTCAATGTGGTGAGTCATTTATCATCACTAGCCTCTCCCAAACTGAAGGATCACACTCAACCCTCACTTCCACCTTTTTCTGATGTGGATCAGATGTCTTGCCCTTCATCAAATTCATTTGTCTCCATTCCCCTGAAAACAAAACAATCTTTATTACAATCTTGCCAAACAAAGTGACCTAAAAATGTTTAAATTTTTTTGATCTTATAAAAAACTGGAAACAAATGCAACAAGCACAGCAATAAGCAAGGATAGCTTTTTCATGAGCCTAGTTTACAAATATGTAGCAATAAACACAAACACAAGGTGCAGAATTGTATGAGAAGGAATAAGCTCAAGCAGAGACAAAGCTTCCATTGCTACTTTCATCTCATCCACAATAATCTGCATTGTTGATCAGTTTTGATCAAAGTACAATCAGGGCTATGTTTTCACCAAAGCTGTTTGCATCTGAGCAAGAGAACACCTTCTCTATTTTTGAAAAGCTGTGGTCACCATTTCTTGAGAAAGTAGGTATATATTAGGCTAATATGCACCTTTAAACATAAATCAGAAAGGAGGTCAGTATAATAAATATTGCGTCATCCTCAGTGGTTGAAATATGATTGATCATTAACAGCCATGAAACCAGAGGTGCAAACAATATTTTCCTTTCTGGGAACATGGCAAATGGGGAAGATTTTCTGTGAAATCACATTTAATGCAAAATGTCTTTGCTGGCCATGAGGTGCTGAAAGGTCCAATGGATATCCCAACCAAACTGGAGAATCAAAATTATCTGTCACAAACTCTCCTCACTTGAGTGAAGAATTCTTATTAATTCTAAACAATCATTGGACATGATATTTGCAAATCCTTCCAATTTACTCAGTATAATGATCAGCAGAATAGAAGAGTCAAAAAACTTTGGTCTTTTTGCAGAAATTGCCAAACAGTCATCTTCTACTTGTGAAAGAAAACTACAAACTTGTTGGCAATGAAAATTTTCTGGGAACCTAGTTCCCAACTTCCAATACTTTTTGAAGCTCTGCATGAAGCAATAATAAAACAGATAGCTTGACATTATCACTAGAGGGGTGTCGCCCTAATTGAGGGTATTCTACATTGGTCGAACATTCCTGCTGAACGAACAAATTTTCAGAACGAAACTTAACATGAACACCTTCGTAAACTCTTCAGTGTTGTTGATATGAAATATATTTGTCATTGGTGATGTTGTCTTTAAGAGCGAGCTACTCGAGAACATAGTGCTCGAGAGGGCCTAAATTTCCAACGTCGCCCTGATTGAGGGTATCCAAACTTTACATGGTTTCAGGTAAATTTAAGATAACTTGATGCGAAAATTAGCAGCATATCAACAATTAAAGAGTTTTTGTTGTTATGAAATGTGTTCTGATTCTGTTTGCTCCTAAACGCTCACCTTTGTTGCCGTTTTCGTTCAAAGACTTTTCAAGCAAGCTGACATTACGTTTTCCTCCTTCGGTGAACTGAACGATGCTTAAATCAATTTATGATAGAAAAAAGATATTTTCTACAGTCCAATGATAGAACAAACCTGTTTTTGCACCGTAACATGTCCTTTTACAGCAAATAGTATTCGCCTGTCATGCGTTGGCAGCGCAGATTTCGTTCAAGAACCGGAAACCGAAAGATACCACAGTACCCTCAATCAGGGCGACTTTAGGCCAATCAGACGGCGTGCAAAAAGAAGCCCGTCGTGGCGGAAGCGGATGTCATATCTCTGAAGTTGCATGAAGTACTTACTCTGGACAAGCGGAGCTTGGCGAGAGGCCATTTGTTTGTTGTGAAAGTTTTAACAACGTCAAGAAACCAAGCAAAAAGAAAATTGTGCATCGAAACATGAAAGGAAAAATGGCGGATACTTACAGTTACGTCTCAGGCGAGCTTCGTTGTGCACTTTTCCGTCTGTTTGTGGACGGAATTTTAAGAAACACAAACAAGAAAAAATTTAGCAAATGGAGTCACCAAAATATTTTCACCCGCTTTTTCGTTTCAAATAGACCCAAACTCCTGTTGTTCAGCAACAAACGCAAGACAGTTAAAATCGGGCAAAACGCGTTTACCCTCAATCAGGGCGATACCCCTCTATATAAAAGCCTAAAAATCTAAAAGGTGTGCTCTCTCCTGGATACTACTTGAATACTTTCCTGTTCCTTTTCGTTTTCTCTTTTTTGTCATATTTGGTAGTTTCTGTTCTTTAAGTTTCTTTCTGCTCAGCTTGGACAATGAAGTTTTATCTTGAATTTTATGTATATATATACTATTGGAATCTAAAATCATGAAACTGAGCTGAACTGATATATATAAGTGAATCAGATACATGCTGTAAAACAATGTTTTCCTTTATTCCTCTTATTCTACTACCATTAAACACTCGTAAAAAATCAGTTAAAATTTCATGAACTTCACTTGTACTAGAAGTGTTGAGAATATTTGCTTCAGCAGAAAAACATACCATTTACAATGGTCATCTGAGACATTGACCAAAAGCCTTTTGACAATGTGCAGCAACACAAATGATGGCAGCATCCTTATCTTCTTCACAGTCTATTCTAAAATAAACATTCAGTAAATTTCTTAGTGATAAAAAAATTACCTTATTTTCAAATAATCTTGCACACAAAGGGGCAAATAACTTAAAATCTGGAGGTCAAGGTGACAAGCTATTATACTTAAATGCTGAACTGTTTGCTGGTTCCGTACATGCATGCTTTTCTGTTGCTCCATGGTCTATTTGAGATTTTAAGTGTAGTGATATGTGTACAAGATATTCTTCATCATGCCATTAACATCATGTTCTACACCCTTTAGATTATACCTGTAAAGCATTTATGCAATGTATGCACCTTTTTAGTTTCTACAAAACCAATTCCTAAGCCTGTAGCATAGAGGAAAGCTCTGGACTGTTTGTATCATTTCATTGCAGTAACTGCTGTACGATATGATCTGATCATGATGAACTTCCCTAATTTACCATCATGCCAAAACCCTTGGTTTGGTTTGGGCCTATTTAGCCTACCCAAGAATTTGAGATTTAATCATCACAAGTAAAGATTCCACCGGACTGTGCAACATTTTCCGATATTTAGGCTCGCAAGGCTTGATTTTAGTTTGTGTCTTGGCTTGCTGTGCCTCTGAGGCCTGTAGGCCATTAGCCAAATGGTGACAGAGTTTATAGCCTCCTAGACACATTTTGCAAGAACTTTGTACAACGTAAAATGGTACTTATCCTGTATCGAAGATGATGCTATTTCCATTTATAAAGACAATTGGTCTTAGAACGCAAAGACTTCGCTAGAAGCCATGAATTCTCACTCTGAAATAATGCCGCCATGTTATCAACTCCAACTGCCAAACCAGGACGGGACTAACAGCACCGCAACGGACACCACGCAAATGACGAATCAAAATGGCGCAATTCAAAAAGTCAAAATGGCACATCAGTTATGCTGAAAGATTAGAAGACTAAGGGAAACTGCATGTAATTCTGGAAAAGTCCAAAATCAGTACCCAAGAAAAACTTTACGAATATTACCTAACAAGGATCTTGGTTCAAGTAGTCTTTGCTTCATTTTGCACGTTTAGTCACAAGCGGCGTCGCCATTCAACGGTGATTTGGGGGGAGGGGGGAGTAAATAAATAAGATTCGCCAGAATTGCAGTACCGAATAAAATCGAAGAGTTTAAAAAATGGCACGTTTTCTATGAGTAGCTGCAGGGTAAGGGTCATTGTGCAATTTAATGGTAAACTATTTTAAGCTCTTATCCTCCCTACATTTCTGGACATTGACCTACTACATTTCGTAACAAAATTCTTTTCCATTTGATATGCTAAAACGACACGGTAGCATTAATAGAAACATGCTATTCATGTCCCTGACAAGCACAATCTTTAATTTTTTGTCTATTTTCCCAAAGATACTTTCAAGCACGGGGGCATGGTGCTCTTTACTTCTGGCTTTACTTTACCTACATTTCTGAACATTGACCTACATTTCGTAACAAAATCCTTTCCCATTTGATATGTTAAAATGACGCTGGTAGAATCAATAAAAGCATGCTTTTCATGTCCCTGACTAGCACAATCTTTAATTGTTTGTCTATTTTTCCATAAATACTTCCAAATAAGAAGCCATGGTGCTTTTTGTTTTGGGCTCTATCTTACCTACATTTCTGAACATTGACCTACATTTCGTAACAAAATCTTTTTCCGTTTGATGTGCTAAAACGACACTGGTAGCATTGATAAGAAGATGCTATTCATGTCCCTGACAAGCAGAATCTTTAATTTCTTGTCTATTTTTCCATGAATACTTTCATAAAAGGGGGCATGGTACTTTTTATTTTGGGCTTTATCTTACCTACATTTCTGAACATTGACCTACATTTCGCAACAAAATTCTTTTCCATTTGATATGCTAAAACGACACGGTAGAGTTAATAAAACATGCTAATCATGTCCCTGACAAGCACAATCTTTAATTTTTTGTCTATTTTCCCATAGATACTTTCAAGCACGGGGGCATGGTGCTCTTTACTTCTGGCTTTACTTTACCTACATTTCTGAACATTGACCTACATTTCGTAACAAAATCCTTTTCCATTTGATATGTTAAAACGACATTGATAGCATTAATATAAACATGCTATTCATGTCCCTGACTAGCACAATCTTTAATTTTTTGTCTTTTTTCCCATAAATACTTCCAAATAAGGAGCCATGGTACTTTTTGTTTTGGGCTTTATCTTACCTACATTTCTGAACATTGACCTACATTTCGTAACAAAATTCTTTTCCATTTGATATGCTAAAACGACACGGTAGAGTTAATAAAAACATGCTATTCATGTCCCTGACAAGCACAATCTTTAATGTTTTGTCTACTTTTCCATAGATACTTTCAAGCACGGGGGCATGGTGCTCTTTACTTCTGGCTTTACATTACCCACATTTCTGAACATTGACCTACATTTCGTGACAAAATCCTTTCCCATTTGATGTGCTAAAACGACATTGATAGCATTAATATAAACATGCTATTCATGTCCCTGACTAGCACAATCTTTAATTTTTTGTCTTTTTTCCCATAAATACTTCCAAATAAGGAGCCATGGTACTTTTTGTTTTGGGCTTTATCTTACCTACATTTCTGAACATTGACCTACATTTCGTAACAAAATTCTTTTCCATTTGATATGCTAAAACGACACGGTAGAGTTAATAAAAACATGCTATTCATGTCCCTGACAAGCACAATCTTTAATTTTTTGTCTATTTTTCCATAGATACTTTCAAGCACGGGGGCATGGTGCTCTTTACTTCTGGCTTTACTTTACCTACATTTCTGAACATTGACCTACATTTCGTAACAAAATCCTTTCCCATCTGATGTTCTAAAACGACATTGATAGCATTAATAAAAACATGCTATTCATGTCCCTGACTAGCACAATCTTTAATTTTTTGTCGATTTTTCCATAAATACTTCCAAATAAGGAGCCATGGTACTTTTTGTTTTGGGCTTTATCTTACCTACATTTCTGAACATTGACCTACATTTCGTAACAAAATCTTTTTGCATTTGATGTGCTAAAACGACACTGGTAGCATTGATAAGAAGATGCTATTCATGTCCCTGACAAGCAGAATCTTTAATTTCTTGTCTATTTTTCCATGAATACTTCCATAAAAGGGGGCATGGTACTTTTTATTTTGGGCTTATCTTACCTACATTTCTGAACATTGACCTACATTTCGTAACAAAATTCTTTTCCATTTGATGTGTTAAAAGGATGCTTGTGGAAATAATAAAAGCATGCTATTCATGACAGTAGAATCTTTAACTTTTTGTCTATTTTTCCATGAATACTTCCATAAAAGGGGGCATGGTACTTTTTATTTTGGGCTTTATCTTACCTACATTTCTGAACATTGACCTACATTTCGTAACAAAATATCCTTTCTCATTTGACATGTTAAAATGACGCTGGTAGCATTAATAAAAACATGCTGTTCATGTCCCTGACTAGCACAATCTTTAGCTAATTTTTTTTCTTTTTTTTCCATTAATACTTCCAAGGAAGGAGGAATGGTGCTTTTTGTTTTTGGCTTTATTTAACCTACATTTCTGAGCATTGACCTACATTTCGTAACAAAATCATTTCTCATTTGATGTGTTTGGGTGGCGGGCCTTTCAAAAAGAGTATTTTTCTTAAACCAAAAAAGGATGCTGTTGATGTGCTGGGCTGACAAAATTTTTAATTATTTGCTGATTTTTCCATAATTAGCTCGCAATGAAATGGGGCATAATACTATTCATTTGCTGTTTTATTCTTTGAAGACTAACCTAGACTTTGTTATAACATCCTTTTCAATTTGATATTTTGCTAAAACGTTTCTATAAGGGAGCTGTCATAAAGAATGAAACAGAGGGGGGCGGAAGGGATTTCAAAATATCCCATTAAATTACGTAGCCCAATACCAGAAATAGAAACTGTTTACGTAGCCCTTAAACATCTGCAAAAATGATTTGACGACCCCATGCCTTCAACACGAACTCTGTGGCTCATAAGCTTCTTCCAAGAAAAATGTCATTACCGTATTCGTAGGATCCGGTATAACGTTTACCTTTTACCGCGTAATGTTTAAGTTTACAAACGGCAAGAAGGACCAGCAGATACCATTGTATTAGACGCTGAGATGGAGAATAGTTCAAAAAATATTGAAACAATTCCTAAACCAAATAGCTTAGTGGCCCATGTTTATCACGTGAAGTAGTTTGTTAGCCCAATGCTGTCCATTCAATAGTTTTGGTGACCCTGTCAAATCCCTTCCGCCCCCCTCTGTTCCATACTTTATGACAGCTCCCTAATTTACTAGATAAAGTTTTTGATGATGATATGTCTAACTGACCGTTAAATTGTAAAACATAGGTGTGTCTAAAACTTTCTGTAACTAGTGGAAATAACGTGGAAAAAATAGATTAGGTTGGGTGGATAAGAAGGTAGCTGCAACATTGTTATCCAAAATCCAAACGATAGATTTTGATGCAACCTGCTAGTTCTGGACTTGTTCCCTAAATCATCAATACTTGGACTTGCCACTTATCTCCTTGTATCTGATAATTTTCCTCGTAACAGTTCCATGCACAGATACAGGTATACATTTTGACAAATTGGCGTAAGGAACGGGTTAGTTTTTTAAACTTCGTTGGCACGTCCCCGTCCAAAATCTGGTCATGTACTTCCCTCCCTGGGGTCCAGGCTACCCTTTAGTAAGATTCTGTAAATTTCCAACCATACCATTCCGTCTATTTTGTTCCTCAGAGTAAAAGTCAAACCAACGTTAAATTCACAACATTTATTCATGACATTTACATGCACACGTAAATATCCTGCACACCTTTCGCATAGAATTTAATTGAGTTTACAGAATTTGTAAAGTTCCTGAAGACCTTTACAACTTGTAAATATCACTGAAAATCAAATACTGTATTTTCATGAAATTTACAAATTTTGTAATTGTGCTGTAAATCCAAAATTCTATGCAGTGCAAATCACAAGTTCCTATTGACATGTTCTGCAGAGAGGACCATGGCAAATAAAGCAAAATCATTGTAGCCAGCATGACGTTCCTTATTGTTTATGAGAGAATTATGGAGAACTACGGTGTGTCATGCTTCCAAAGATGTTACACTATTTGACTTGACACCAGTTTGAAGAATAGGGTGAAGTTTATAATTTTTCAGAAAAGTTTGGTTAATAAGAACATTCTTTCTTCGGTTTGGAAACGTGACCAATGCATGGAAAACGATAAAACCGGTCTGGATCCACCCTTGAAAATATGCAATTGATCATACAAACCCGTTCACTATGGGTTCTCTATGAACTGCTCTACTCTTATCGTAAATACTGTCAAAGAAAAGATAGAAAAAGACGAACATAAAGTTTATCTGGATGATAATCCTGGTCAAATCAATGCCTCTTGGCACCACCAAATATCATAAAAATGATAAATTTAGGTTTTAATTTACTTTATGATGGAAAGTGGGGAATTAAAGACTTGAATAGGGAATTGAGAATTTGGCTCAAAATGTTGCAGGAATGAGGGGGCCTGTTGGGTAACCTCATTATACCAGGCGTGCCTGCCGTAATATCACTTTTAGCTGGATTGTGTAAGTATTCAGTGAAATAGTGAAATAGTGAAATAGCAAAATTATGAAATAGCAAAACACCAAATAACGAAAAACAAAAAAATGATACAATGACCTTACGAAAATATTACAATTCTGAAACAGCAAAATATGACAAATATGGGTCCACATGATCATTAGTGGTTTCTTGGCATCAAATCGATGACAACAGGGCTGCAGGTTGTGCTCATTTTGAACAGTGGTAAACTATTGGTTAAAAAGGCCCAACAGGAAAAAGTTGCAAGGTGTTGCAAGACGTTGCAGTTCTTTCAGATCAATCAATCTCTGCCATTCAAAGTACAGGCATTTTTCATAAAAAAAACTCTCTACTCTCTACTCAAAATATTGTATTGCTGAGTATTGGAAAACTTGTTTATTTTATCTACCGGGTGTCCCAGAAAAAGGTAACAGATTTGATCAGGACTAGCGCTTAAGAATTTAGCTCGAATCAGTCGGAAATAACGTTTAAACTAATCCTCGATGGTTAAATTGAAGATTGATACCTTGTTTGTTGATCTTGGAGCATTGAGAGTAGAAATTTTGGTCTTGAAAGTCTAGATTTGCCTCTGTCTCCAAACCAGAGCTGTTGGGTTTTGGCCTAAGCTGTCAACGCGCTTGTTGTGGAATCTCCTGAATCATAGCCAGGACTAGCCACGCACACACAAGAAGCCTCGTGCTTCGGAAAAATTCTTGATAGAAATCCAAATCGAGCTTGACAATCAAACTCAAGAATTTTTCCCAAAGGGATATCTCTGTTCATTCTACGTAAGCTGTGAATTACCGCTGCCAAATAAAAGTTACCCTGCAGGGAAATGATTCCATTGAGTGTGGAAAAATCTTCCTTGTTCGAATAAAATGCATTTTTTGATCATTGAAATTATTACGAAACAAGAATTCGTTGCTTATACCCGAAGGATTAAACATCCCACGAGGAGGGTAATTTCCTTGAAGGCGCTCCCTAGTGCTTAAGTTGTTTCTTTTCTGTAAATTCATTTTCATTTTGGCTGAGTAAAAGACATTCCTTAGTGACTTTTTCAGTTTTCTCTTTTTGCATCTGTAGACTTGCTACAAGTCTCTCTCTATTGTCAGCATATATTTTAAATTGCAAAATGTGAGGGCAGGGCCGTAGGAGCGTTTTTCAGATTGGAGGGGCACCAATTCGTGGCGAAAAGATAAAGCTGTTGGGGGTTTGGGGGCGGAGCCCCCGGAGAAAATTTTCGAGCAATGCCCTTTTTTCTTTTGGAAACGCCCTTCTGTGAATGCTGAAAGGTAATTTAATGGTCGGAGGTCCGCAGGTGAAATAGGAAATATATAAATCCAAATGTATTTCAAGCAAGCTAGTTGAAACTAAACTACAGTAAAAACCCGCACATAAGAACCTAACATTTTGAACCCAGCCTGTTTAGGTTCTTATGCTATGAGGTACATCCCGCAATCAGGGTGTAGGTTCTTAACATAAGGTCCAATTCAAATGCCAGAAAACAAAGGATAGTTGAAGGTGAACAGGATGGCAACCTGGCTAGCAACGCAGAGCTCTACTTTAAAAAACATAGTCCTTTAGTCCTGAATCTTCTCATCTCCTGACCCATCCACATTAATCGGACAACCAGGTTTTTTTCTAAGAGCTCGGTGAAGAATTCCTTGTCTTCCGTTAGGTCCTGCCATGATTCCATTTAGTCATCAACACTCTTCTCTTCCTAGCTGAATTTATTCCCAGTGAACGAAAGAACGAAATTTTATACCCTTTGTTAAGAACCTGGTTATAATATCAGACTGAAATGGTTCTTATTTATTGGGTACAAAATATATGATTTCAGGTTGTAGGTTCTTAATAAATGAAGGTTCTTATGTGGGGGTTTTTACTGTACGACACAAGAATACTTGGTCAAAAGGATCACAAGTTTTCCTAACTTAGATGAGTGTGATTTAGATTGTGGAAGTCTTCGTACATTTCGTATCACTTGACAAAAGGCTTCTGATGTCAACTGGGCTGAACTTTTTGAATTATAGTTTCTTGCATTGGAGTCTACAACGGATTTTTTGTTGTTGTTGACCCAAGATAGGTCTTGACTCGCAATGCACACTTCAGAAGCCCATTGATGATTGCTTGAACTGTTTAATAAGGAAAGGAAAGTTGAAAGAAGCTCCCATTTCTAGATTCCCAATTAGAGTGGTATTAGAATGTCTGGATAGATCAACATTATCGCATAAATGGTTATCAAATCTATTCGAACCTCAAAAATGCAACGTCGCGTGGCGTTGCCTTGTACATAAAAGATGGGTTTACAGTAAAAACGATAGAATGTGAGAACTCGTTGATCGAATCAGTTTTCGTAGAAATAAGGTTGAAAAATAATGAGAACGTCATTTGTGGAGCTATATACAGAAGCCCTTCAATCAACAATCACGAAGCAATAAGAAATCTGATAAGAAATATTTGCAGCAAAAAATTCGTGTAGCAAAATACTTCTATTCGGGGATTTCAACTATCCTGAAATAAACTGGAATAATCATTTCACCTGTACAGACGATTCACATCCTGCTTATCAGTTTCTTGAAACAATTGATGATTGCTTTCTTATACAATGTATTGACAAGCCAACACGCCATCGAGTGGATCAAACATCAAATACATTAGATCTGATTCTCACCGACGATCAAACTTCCATAAATAAACTTAAATATGGAGATCCCTTAGGATCAAGCGATCATGTCACAATCGAAATGGAGTACATCATCAAAGCAAGATTAGATCACAATCAAAGCTCAAATTCAAAACGATTTGCACTGGATCGGGGTGATTACCAATCAATGAAGAATGACCTTAATAGAATAGACTGGGACAAGGAGTTCGAAGGAATGAGTACCAATTCTATGATGAACTTCTTTGAATCAAAACTCAAGCAAGCAAGTGAAAAGTTCATTCCACAGTTTCCTGCAGATTCTAACCCAGGAAAGGAAAGACAACCATCATGGATTAATCACAAAACACTCCGAGCATTAAAAAAGAAACACAACGCGTATAAACGTTGGATGATAAGCAAAGATGGCAGGGACTATCAAAAATACAAACAGCAGCGAAATGCATCGAAAGCCAGAGTTCGCAAATCAATTTTAGAATTCGAAAAAAGAATTGCTCAATCCATTAAAAAGAGCAACAAAGGATATTGGAAACATGCAAACTCGAAATTAAAAAGTAAATCGAAAGTTCCCGATTTGAAATTAAGCGATGAGTCGTATACTTCAAATGACCAGGAAAAGGCCGATATTTTGAATGAGTTCTTCTCTTCAGTTTTCACGCATGAAGACTTAAATAATTTCCCTAAATCTCGGACACGTATCTTTAGATCGAAGCTTGAAGACATTGAAATCACAGAAGAGATTGTCTTAGATGCGCTAACTTCGTTAAATGGTTCAAAATCTCCGGGACCTGATGCTATTCACCCAAGAATACTCAAAGAATGTGCTACGATTATTGCTCATCCTTTATCATTGATTTTTAAATCAAGCCTCGCATCTAGCGAGCTTCCAACGCAGTGGAAATTAGCCAACGTGACACCAGTTTTCAAAAAGGGGAACAAACATAGTAGAGAAAACTGCAGGCCCATAAGCCTCACCTCTATTGTCTGCAGACTAATGGAGAGGCTTCTCAAAAACGCCATTGTGGATCATTTAGACAAAAATAGCTTATTCTCAAACAGTCAGTGGGGGTTCCGAGGAAAAAGATCTTGCGCCTCACAACTCTTAAAAGTGTTCGAAGAAGTAACTGCGTACATAGAAGAAGACCACTGCGTAGACATCATATATTTCGATTTTGCGAAAGCCTTTGACTCCGTGCCTCATGAGCGACTGTTACGCAAAATAGAATCATATGGTATTGGTGGCAACTTCTTGAATTGGATTAAATCATTTCTCCGCGATCGCAAGCAAAGAGTAGTATTAAATGGATTCAAATCGAGCTGGAGTAACGTTGTAAGTGGTGTTCCACAAGGGAGCGTATTAGGCCCGTTGTTATTCCTGTTGTATGTTAACGATTTACCAGAATGTATCGAAAATTGCAAGGTTGCAATGTTCGCAGATGACCTCAAACTTTATTCAACTCACGTATCAAATGATGATAAAACTCAATGTGATATTTCAAACGTAGAAAAATGGTCATCAGCTTGGCAACTCCGATTAAACAACGAAAAATGTCATTTTATGCAATTAGGTCGAAAGAAGTTGGATCAGAAAAGTTATTATCTGACTGATGCCGCAATCAATTCATTTGTACCTATTTCGAAAGTGTCACACGTCAAAGACTTGGGAGTATATATCGATGAAAATCTAAATTTTGAAAAACAAGTAGCAGAGTGTACAAAAAAAAGCAAATGGTATTCTGGCGTCAATAAAAAGAACAATAAAGTTTATAAACGGTGATACTTTCAAATTGCTTTACAAAAGTTTAGTTCGTCCAATACTCGAGTTAACGGGTTCAGTCTGGAATCCTTATAAATTGAAACACATCAGATCTCTGGAGAGCGTACAAAGAAGAGCAACGAAATTGGTTCGGGCTATAAAAGACCTTCCGTATGAGGATCGTTTACGCTCCCTTGATCTACCAACACTTGTATACAGACGCTCTCGAGGAGATATGATCTTAACGTTTAAAATTTTCAAAGGATATATCGACATTGATCCGAACATATTCTTCAAGCTGAACGACAATATGACAAGAGGACATAGCCTAAAAATATACAAGAAGAGATCAAACACCACAATTCGCAAAACTTTCATTTCGCAAAGAGTTATTAATCAGTGGAATGACCTTCCAGCGTCCATTATCAATTTGACATCAGTTCCTGAGTTCGAGAAAGCATACGACAGACACATGAGTGACAAAAAATTCATAGTTAGTTGAATAGTAGAAACTTAATAGGGCTACATAGGCTATTTAGCCTTTCATACCCTTCACCCCATATATCATAATCATTATTATTATTATTATTATTATTATTATTATTATTATTATTATTATTATTATTATTATTATTATTATTATTATTATTATTATTATTATACTCATCTTCCTAGCTCACCTAGGGGACGTTGACAGTACTGAAAGAGGGAGGGCAAGAGGGAACACTTTCGGAGAGTAATTTCATGGCTGGTTCAATCAGTTTTCTACGTCAAAAATGATTAATGAAAAAATGCAACTTTTTGGAAATTATTGGGGGGGGGGCCCGGGCCCGACCGGCCCCAATAGCTGCTACGGGCCTGGAGGGCGAGGGAAATGGAAATTTCTCCCTGTTTCTGCTCTATGTCTTGTGATGTCTCCCTGTTTCTCCTCTATGTCTTGTGATGACAAGAGAGAGACTTGTAGCAAATCCACTCAAATGTGCATGCACACGCACAAAGCAAAGGCCCTTCCTCGGACTTTCAACATTGTGCCTATCCTTGAGGAGATTCCCCACAACAGCGCGTTTGTAGTTTAGGCCAAAGCCTAAAGCTCTGGTTTGGAGGTGAAGGCAAATCTGGACTTTCATGATAAAAATGTTTACTCTCAATGCTCCAATATCAACAAACAAGGTGCCCATCTTCAAGTAAACTATCGAGGATTAGTTTAAAGGTTATTTCCGATTGATTGGAGTTAAATTCTTAGCGCTAGCCCTGATCAAATATGTTACTTTTTTTGGGACACCCGGCAGGAATTAGAAGGGTACTTCCATTTGCTAAATTTGGTTCATGGTGTATTTAATTTGATTGGGTGCAGACAAAGGATTATTATCCTATGAATGCTCTTGATAAAGGGACGAATCAATTCCTTGAAGTGGGCATTCAATTCTTTTCATGAATAGTCTGCTTTTCCTTACATGCTGGATTTTCAGAGGAGTTATTCTGCCCCCCCCCTGGGCTCTGAGATTTTTCATGGCTAAAATGCAGGGGTCAAAACCATTTTGCCCAAAATTTGGAAATGCTTCCACCCGCTCCCTGCTATCGATAATGACAGCTCCCTAATTCATGAAAGTTTTTCTTGCAAATTTCCAATTTTGGCAAATTTGCAAAAGTTAATTCCAGTTTTTCCAACCCACATGACTTTCCTCCCTTGAAGTGCAATTTGGAAACCTTTCTGACAAAAAAAACATACTTCTTCTGGCCTTCAGAAATCTTTCCAGTCCAAACAATTCAAACATTTCAAAGCAGTAAGAAAACTTTTTATCAATTCTTATGGGCAAAAAGGTCCTGAAATCCAACAAAGTAAGAAAAAAGGTGATTCTTTGTGAAAGGATCAAATAGCTCCTTCAAGGAAGTAATTTCCCCCTTAATCGAGAGCATCAATAGGATGATAATCTTCATACATATTTTTCAAAGAATTTCATGAAACTATGTATGTCTTTGCCTGCACACAATCAAATTAAACACACTATGAAGCAGAACAAGCAAATGGAATTACACTTCTGATTCCTGGACAAATCAAAAAGTTTTCCAATACCAATGACAGATGTTGATTGATCTGAAGGAACGGCAAAATCTTGCAAAATCTTGTAACAAACGTCTTACTGTTATGCCTTTTTCATGAACAGTCTGTCATTGTTCAAATGAAGGTTGACTGTGACCTTCTTTTAAATGCAGATGACTCCTGCCTTGTATGCAGTAACAAAAGCGTCAATGACATAGAAGAAAAACTGAATGAGAATTTCAACTCTCTCTGTGATTGGTTTGTTGATAACAAACTAAGCATTAACTTTGGAGAGGAATACCAAAATCTATACTTTTTGGAAAAAGAATAAGAAAAATGGCAATAAGAAACTAGACATCAGAAGGGATGGTATAAAGATTATACAACACACCTCAGTGACCTATATAGGCTGTATTTTAGATGAGGACCTGTCGGGTGAGTCAATGGCTACCACGGGCCTACCACAGCCTTGGTAAAATCAATGGCACACTAAGGCTCCTCTATAGAAAGCAAAATTTACTTGACTTCCCTCTTTGTAGGCTACTAGCAAATGCACTGATCCAGCCCCACTTTGACTATGCATGTAGTGGGTGGTTTCCTTTGATTATACAATAAAAGATTAACCAAGAAAATTCAAACTGCCCAAACAAATGTATCAGATTCTTTTTAAACCTAAATATAACAGAGCACATATAGGAGTTAGAGAATTCAAAAAATATAAATTGGCTCCTTACTAAAGAGAGATATGAACAATGTACTGCTACACGAATTTTCAAATTTTTTAATAACTCAGCCCAGCATACAGCTCAAATCTTTACTGGTTGCTGAAAGCACACGGAAATCATCCAATTTCACGGTAGTGAGCCAATCAAATAGCCCCTTTCTAACCACGTGATACCAAATTGGCTGTCGAAGTGAATTCTTGAGTACCCTCACGAAAGTTGAAATGGCTACTAAGTTACAATAATTACATGGAATTTTCTTTGATAAATCAGTAGAAAGGATGCCCCTCTACAGTTTGTAGCGTGCTTGGAAAAATATCTCATTTGGAGCCGAAATTACAGTCATTTTCCGGTCGAAGAATATTGACATTCGTTCAAACTTCGATAAAAGTCGCTGCAAATGAGATATAAGGATAAAAATCTCAGCGATTATCGATATTGCCACAAGCAATAACCCAAGCACTGTCCCTTCAATTACATCTCAAAATCGCAGGTGATTTTCAACGATTTCTGCCAGAAATGTGATCTGGGCCTAAACTTCTTACCGATTAAAACTCATTCGTTGACCCCAAAAGGGCTTAGTTTGTATTCTTGAGCTAAATGATTCACTTACCAACGACTCAATGATCCATTTGGCTTCATTTTCCACTTAGATGTCTCCGAATTTCCTTTAAAACATCCCGTCTTGAGCAAATTCTTGCAAATTTTTCTGGTTCCATATTTTCTCTGCAAGCGCCAGCAATCTCCTCAGACAGTTTGTGAATATTATCTTAAGAGGAGTAACTAGGGATGCATCACTTAGTTTTATCATTCTTATAGAAATCCCATCCCAGCCATGTGCTTTATTGGGATTAAGTGATCTTATAATATTCACTATCTATCTATCTATCTATATTTAATATTCAATATTCAATATCTTTTCCTCAGAAACGTCAAAATCATTTATCATGGATGAGGCTCCTAGAGCATCTCGTGGAATTTCACTGCCAGTGTCGATCGTCGTACATTGGAGTATGAAATAATCATTGAATATCTGTGCTTTTGCACTAAAATCTGCTATGAATAACCCATTTTCTAAAAGGGGTGGTAACCACCCCTTTTGGTGGTATTATCGGAATTTTCGCCTTATTAAGTACAGTATTGATTAATGACCAGTAGGTTTTTCCAGATGTCCCTGGATTTGCCAATATTTGCCCTGTCTTGCGAAGATAATTTTTTTTGCATCCTCGATCAGTTTTGCACCGTCAGATATCATCTTTTGAATTCCTTCAAGCTTGTCGTCTGGTCGACCGTTTCTCACGAAGCTTGCATAAGCATGATTCTTTTTCCTCAGAAATTTTTTGACGTCCTGTGTTATCCATGGTGCTTGGCGAGGTTTAATTGTTTTAACTTGGTTGGGAATGAAGTTGGAATAAATGTTTAAAAGGACTTCATTGAGTAACTTCACCTGTGCATCGGGGCAAGTAATTTTTCCAAGCTATGAACACCAGTATCGACAACGAGGTTGGGCTGATCAGTGAAGATTAAATCAATGCAAGATTTGGAATCACCCATTAAATGAGTGGGTTCTGAGATTAGCTGATGAAGACCTAAGTCAGCAGTTATTGGTTCGAATAATCTTCCCTCATTATTTTCACTATCGTTTTGCCACCACTGTGTTGAACGGCAGTTGAAATCGCCAGTTATGATAATGCAGAACGGATTTTCAGCATGCATTTTAAATAGCATCAGCTCAAAATTCATTGTGAAATTATCAAAGGCAAGGTGTATTTCTTGAAATATGGAAGTGTGCAAATGTGGTGCCAGTTCATAAGAAAAATGAAAAAAATGTGAAAAGTAACTACCGTCCTATTTCTCTGTTACCAATTTTTGGAAAGATACTTGAAAAGCTTATGTACGACCCTCTTTACTCTCATCTTATTTCCTGTGATTTACTCAACACAAATCAATCAGGCTTTCGTCCCGGTGACTCAACAGTCAACCAACTAATTTCCATAACACATGCAATATTCAAAGCATTCGACTGTAATCCTCCTCTTGATGTTCGTTCTGTGTATCTTGATATTTCTAAAGCTTTCGATAGGGTATGGCATGATGGTCTTATTTATGAACTAAAACGATGTGGTGTTTCAGGACAACTTCTTACTCTTATCGAAAGTTTTCTGAAGGATCGAAAACAGCGAACTGTTAGCAGGAGTGCCCCAGGGCTTGATTTTAGGACCACTATTTTTTCTTGCGTATATAAACGATCTCACTGCTGACTTGAAATGTAGCGTAAAACTTTTTGCCGATGATACGTCCTTATTTACGGTTGTCCGAGACCCTATTGCAGCTGCAAATGACATGAACCATGACCTGGAGCTAATAGGCCAGTGGGCCCATGATTGGAAGATGTCATTTAATCCCGATCCACAAAAGCAAGCTGTTGAATTACTTCTTTCGAAGAAAAGAACTGGCATAGATCATCCAGTGGTCCTTTTTAATGACATACCCGTGAAAAAGGTAGAAGAACACGTCTCATTTTGGATACGAAGCTTTCCTTCTCAGCTCATATTAAAGCAGCTATCTCAAAAACGAGAAAAGGTATTGGTTTGCTAAAGTATCTCTCCAAATATCTACCCAGGCATACCCTGAATGAACTTTATAAGCTTTATGTGCGACCCCACCTTGACTATGGAGATGTCATCTACCATATCCCATCGAAAGTATGCGAATTCAGTCAAAACATATTTCTGCCAAGTTTAATGGAAAAATTAGAGTCTGTACAGTATTCTGCTGCGCTTGCTGTAACTGGAACTTGGAGGGGAACGTCGCGGGAAAAGCTGTATGCTGAGCTCGGCTGGGAGTCACTGAGTTCCCGAAGGTGGAGTAGGCGCCTTACCTTGTTCTATAAGATTATAAACAACCTCACCCCCTTGTATACAAGGGATCCCATTCCAGCACTTCATCAGTCACAATACTCTCTTCGTAAGCAGGATGTGGTTGGGCGAATCGGGGCAAGAAGAGAAAAATTCCAGTCCAGTTTTTATCCTAATTGTATCTGTGAGTGGAACAAACTTGATCATGAGATCAGGCTAGCGCCATCTGTTGCAGTCTTTAAGGCAAAGCTTCTATCAATAATTCATCCTCCTAAAAAATCTGTCTTTGGGATTTATGACCCAATCGGCTTATCGTATCTCTCGCAGAAAAGAGTCGGCCTTAGTAAATTGAATTTTCACAAATTCAAGCACAATTTTAGGGATACTGTAAACCCGATGTGTCCAACTAATGATGGCATTGAGGATACGGAACACTTTTTGTTGCTCTGTCCTTCCTTTAATGTCCAACGACGAGATCTTCTCGCTGAAGTTTCGCAATTAGTAAGACCGTTTGTTCAAATCAACAGTCTTTCAAATGTTGTTCTGATAAACCTTTTATTGTACGGTGACAAAGACCTTTCGGATAACATGAATAAAAATATACTCGAACTGACCCTAAATTTCATTCACAAAACTGGTCGATTTGACTAATTAAGGTAGGTCACTGGTCGAAAATCTCATGAATCAATTTTCTGTTGAGATTACCTTTGAACATTCGTTTAAGGAACATATCTTTAAAGGGTAAGATTTAAGAATTTCGACCAGTGGCCTGCCTTACGCAATTTTCAGAATTTTCCTTCGTAAAAGTCACAAAGTCCTCCTTGTTCCTTTTAGAATGTTTTACGTCTGCTTCGCAGTTGATTTCAGGCGTCACAGCTGACCTTCAATATCCAAACTTTACTAGCACTGGCTCAGTGTCTTGGTTTTCTAAAATTTTCGAATTTGATAACTCGACATCAACTGCGAAACAGGTTTCTTTCCATTAGTTATCGGTAAATTGGTTGTATGTAGCTTTTTGTAATCGTATATTTAATTTTAGTTTAGTTCTATGTCTTTTATGGAATGGCGTCGGGGTAGTCAGGGTATTATGCTCCTCGGGGTATCGTCTTTGTAGTGTAGTAAAGTGTGTTGTAAGTAGTGTCTTAGGTAATTCGTCTTTGTAAAATTTTTAAATTGAGTATGAAAAAAAATCTCCTCAAAAAAACTTCTCATCGCATCGATAGGCTTTGTGCTAGAGATAACGCGATTCGATACAGTTCATACACTCGTAAATAGATATGGCACGCCTGATTTTGCTCAATTCATTCAAATGGAAACAAAAAGGATAAAAAATTTTTGGCTGTTTGATTCACCAATGTATAGATCTTACACAAAACAACAAAACTAACCGTTTTGTTTTGTTGAAAGTTTACCGCTGTTAACCTTTTATTTAACTTATGGACTCATGAATAGATTTGAGACATTTCTTGCACAACCTTTTTGTTGCTTTGTTGTTTTGTGTAAGATCTATTCATTGGTGAACCAAACAGCCAAAAACTGTTTTATCCTTTTTGTTTCCATTTGAATGAATTGAGCAAAATCAGGCGTGTGCCATATCTATTTACGAGTGTATGAACTGTATCGAATCGCATTATCTCTAGCACAAAAGCCTATCGATGCGACCTTTTTGAGGAGACTGCTGGCGCTTGCAGAGAAAATATGGAACCAGAAAAATTTGCAAGAAGTTGCTCAAAACTGGATGTTTTCAACGAAATTTGGAGACATCTAAGTGGAAAATGAAGCCAAATAGATCATTGAGTCGTTTGTAAGTGAATCATTTAGCTCAAGAATACAAACTAAGCCCTTTTGGGGTCAACAAATGAGTTTTAATCGGTAAGAAGTTTAGGCCCAGATCACATTTCTGGCAGAAATCGTTGAAAATCACCTGCGATTTTGAGATGTAATTGAAGGGACAGTGCTTGGGTTATTGCTTGGGGCAATATCGATAATCGCTGAGATTTTTATCCTTATACCTCATTTGCAGCGACTTTTATCGAAGTTTGAACGAATGTCAATATTCTTCGACCGGAAAATGACTGTAATTTCGGCTCCAAATGAGATATTTTTCCAAGCACGCTACAAACTGTAGAGGGGCATCCTTTCTACTGATTTATCAAAGAAAATTCCATGTAATTATTGTAACTTAGTAGCCATTTCAACTTTCGTGAGCGTACTCAAGAATTAACTTCCACGGCCAATTTGGTATTACATGGTTAGAAAGGGGCTATTTGATTGGCTCACTACCGTGAAATTGGATGATTTCCGCGTGCTTTCAGCAACCAGTAAGGATTTGAGCGGTATGCTACTCAGCCCAATCCTATAAGTCAGAAATGTTCTTACCAATTGGCCAGAGTTGGATTACTTGAAGATCAAAAAACAAATTAAACCAACCGTTTAGAAAAAGTAACAAGGGGCAACATGGTCTCTCCTACCTAGGACCTAAAGTCTGGAACAATCTACACTCAGACCTAAAGTCAGCTGAGAGCATAAACAATTTCAAACATAAGATCAAGGCCAATTTCTTCAAAGAGCTCCAAAAGCGAGAAGACAACCCTTATGAATATTACTAAATTTTCCAAAATTGCAAATAAAACAAGTTGTGATCATTACTCTCTACATTGATGCAGAATATACATTTTGACACTTATTTTTCTTCTCTTCAAGAACATTTTTCGTTCAATAACACGGCTGGGGGAACCATTATGGAAACAAGGTCACATCAACCTTTTAATGCTATCCCTGCCATTTTAAACTGGAGGTGTTTTATGATGAATTTTTATGATGGATTTTTAGACTAGAACTTATCTTGTTTTTCTTTTTATTATCTTTGTACACATGTAATAGCTTTCTGTTTAATTTATTTTCCTGTAAATTTTTTTATAGCAAGTTTCAATTCTAATGGCGCAATTTTACATACAAACGTGGGGTTGTCAAGCTGCAGCCGTGTTGTCATGAACTGGATGTCAAAGACAACTGATGCTGTTTGTACTTCGCTATTTAGATTTTTCGCCGAAAAGTGTTACACGTTTTTTTTTATAAGAAACTAGGATCAGCCATAGTACTAAAAGTTTCTTAATTTAACAAGAAATTTTGTCCATTTTAGTACTAAAAGTTTCTTAATTGGTTTCTTATTTTTTGAATGCATGAATTGTCAATGTGGTCGCTAACACTGCTGCAGATATGTTTCTTGATATTCAAAACATGATATAGGAATAAGCAGTGTTCTGTTATGTTGAAAACACAAATGATTAGATAATATTTCCCATTAACAAAGGTTCAACGATCTATTTGCTATAAAATTCATGCTTTGAACTTTGAAAAGTTTCTTAGCACTTCTCAGCCATAGTACTAGAGTTTCTTTAAATTTTGGCCATCTTTTAGTACTAGTTTCTTATAAACCAGTTTCTTATAAAAGAAAATACGTGTAGCCCTTATGTAATGCTCCGTCATTTTCACCTCTTTTGCTATGAGCACAGTAAGAAACTTGACTCTATTTCTGTGGAAATTGCACTGAAGATTGATTGACAGTTTGGCTTGTGAATCTTGTGAGTCTTGCACCATCGATTTCAACAAAGCGAGTGCTTGTTCATGGTGTTCGATGGCACTTGCAAAATCACCATCAGATTGAAACTCCGATGCTTTCCTCTCGTGAAAATGAGCTAAGTTTATTGGTTGGTTGAAAGTTTTGTCGACCAGAACTCTGTGCATTGTAATCTATTTCTTTTCTTCTTCTGCAGTAAAAAGTCTTCATTATCAGCTGATTTTTCCTCGAAGTTGTTTTCATACAATGTTGTAGCCTCGTATTCGATAAATCAATAATGGCAGCTATCGTAGATACGAGGCTTCATCACACTCTCCTCACGTTATCAAACAAGATGGAAATAGAAGGAAAGCTCCTCGAATATCTGCAAGGAAAAATATCTTTCAATGAATGGCTTGAGGGAGCAGCTTCAAGAGAGCGACACACTTTGATGCCTGGACCATCAGTTAGCCTTGGAATTGGCTATGATCAAGCTCCTGGTTTAGCCAGTGGAGTTTCTCGACCTTCAACTCTTCTTCGGCCTATGTCCTCGAGAAATGACAGTGATCCAAGGAATAATCCGCATCGAATGATGCAAGATCTGCATGTCAAGGAAGGTCTAAGAAATTTTGATGGAGATAGTAACAGTAGTGACATAGTAAGAGAAAGGATTGAAGAAATGGTTGCATATGACGATGATGCTGATGAAGAAGCTGAGAATGATGTCAATTTAGCAGATATTGAAGGAAGAAGTCATGAAGAAAGCAATGAAGAAGAAATGATGACTGGTAGGCCTATCATAAATGTATTCATATCATCATATCAACAAAACCCCAAACAGGGAAGATTATGCCTACCATCAGACAGGGTATGATGGCAGTTCTTATTGATGACACTGCTCATGCAATGATTGGTGCACACCATTCTCAATAACAAGATTGGGCTGATCCGTAAAAATCAAGTCAATACAGGATTTTGAACCACCCATTAAGTGAGTTGGTTTCGAAATCAACTGATGGAGACCATGATCAGACGTAAAGGGCTGAAAAATTTCCCTTTTGCTATTTTCAATATCATTTTCCCACCACTAAGTTGCTCGGCGGCGGTTGAAGTCAACGGATTTTGCACTTTCATTTTTGAAAGCATCAGCTCAAGATTATCAAATTCACTCTGGTCCTGAATTGGACTTCTATGGATTACTGCAAAAAAATACTTTTTCATATTTAATTGGATCTCCATACAAAATACACCCTGAGAGGGTCTCCAGGACAGAACGTCTTTTTGATGGGAGGGAATGTTTAATGTGCAACCGAACACGACCTCTTTTCACGTTTTGAGGATGGTTGCATTTGATGAAGGTGTAGCCATTTAGTGCCAGTTTATTTTCGTCAGCGGTGCTATCAAGGGAAGCTTCTACCGGGCGAGTAAAAAAATGCCCAGCATTGTTTGAAAGGCTACTGCTCCCCAAGAACATGAGCAATGACATTTTGCAATACCTAATTGACATGTTCAATCATTTAGAAATTTTCCTGGCTAAAATCAATCACTCCGCTCAGATTTTGTAAGTGATTTTCTAAATTGAATCCCTTTGAGAAACCTTAAAAGACGTGCTAAAATTACAAAGAATCCCTAACGTGTTTACCTCACAGCGATGACTTTCAGCACGCTTTAGCACATGCTTTCCTTTTGGTGGGTTGAAAAGTCTTGCACCTACTGTGAATAACTCATCAGGGGGATTCCATTCTCCCATGAGGACAAAACACATGAACAAGTCCAAGAGTCATTATTGCTAGGAAGGAGAACCAAGGGAAATCTTGCTGAGGTGTTTTCACTCGTTTTTGCAGGTTTCGAAAGGGGCTTGCTGCAGATAATCTCCTATTTGGACCGGAAGGAATGACCAATTAAAGCCAGGCAAATTGCTGAACCTAACTTGACTGTTGGGGATAAAACGAGACAGTTTTCAATATCATTGCTTTGATATTCAGGGGTCAGGATTTTTTTCAAACGCCAGGTGTTGTTATTGACTCACCCGGTACAATGCCAAACAAGTGACAGTTATGCAATGAGTTATATGCCTTGACAAGGGACACCCTTAGGAAGTCATGTGCAGGAATACTATTGGAGTTCCAACAGCAGAAATTAAGTGTTCCAAGGCTGGGATTTGACTATACATCACCGCTGAGCAAAATTCTCCTGCAAACTAACCACTGAGTATGTAGTGTGTAGCACGTTAGGCATCCAATGTAAAATAGACGTAGGCAAAGAGAACTTTCTTTGCAAAAGGGCATCTAAAATGAATAAGTCCAATGACAGCAAGTGGGATACGCTTGAAGAGCTCTGCAGTTGTATAGATTACTAACTTCGCAAACAGATGTGTGCACACAAACAAGGGCAAGAAACAGAACTGTGTTGCCAAAAAGTTGATTGCAGGAAACCGTATTGAAATAGATCTTTGTACAAGTGGATATTTGAAATTGGGACTAAAAATACTAATCTAGCTTGAATGCTAATTTAGCTTGTTTACAACTTACTGTCATTATCTTATAATTTTGTCCCCAGTTAATCTTGCAGTGTAGTTGTATTGTAGTAGCGTATGTTGTAGCTTTTAAAACTCTCCTTTTCTTGGGTGTGTAGAATACAAATATTGTAACAGGTTTTTAATTTGAATGTAGCAACTTTTATTCAGCAAATGAGATTGAACTGAATTGAATTTATTATCATAACGTGTCCCAAAATAGAAGAAGAATATCAGATTATTTGGTTTCAGGGGCTGCATGTCCCTACTGAACTGATCTGATGTTAAATCTTAGGGGTTTTGGTCGTAGGAGGTTATGATCAAATCGTGGTTTGTTTTGGGTCATTTTGGATTGGTTTAGATTGCCCTCACATGAGCCAAATCAAACCGGTCTGAGTTTCAGATCGGTTTGAAAATCATTTGGTCTGCAGTTGAAGCCCTTGGGGCGCTTACATGACGCAGGTGAAATGAAACTCAAGCCAGCCTGAAATTGGTTTCGGTTTCTCAAGTCAGTTTGAGTTTTAAGTTCGACCTGAAATTTTCACGTGAGCAGAAAACATTTTCATTTCGGGGCGAAATGACGTTTAAGAACAAGTGCGCCTTGGTATTCCTTGTGTTCCTTTGGCAATCAAATAAGACTTCATTCAAAGTCGGTGAGCTGGAAGTGGGTGTTGTGAGGCAATGCCAATATCTTTCACAAAGCAATTGCAATTGTTCTGATTGCAGAAGGTACGCGCACATCGTTTTACATTCTCAAATGGGTGTGAAAATGTTCATGTGAAGGGGAGGCAAATTAGCAGACAATGCCAAATTTCAAACCGGATCTTGCTAAGTGCACCAAGTATTTTGCAGGTAATGCCCATGTGAAACAAGAAGGCCAAGTCTATATCATTCCTTGCTTAATCACATAAATCAACATTTGAAAATGATGAATTCTATTGCAGATGAAGAAGTGAAGCTTCCAGTATTTACAGTTCCTGTCATTTCACTGCCAGAAAAAGAGAAAGATTCTTCAATTGCAGAGGTGCTTTTGAATTTGGTCAAAGAGCTGTCACAACTGCTGACAGATTTGATGACAGAATCGACTATGAAACAAGAAGGTATATACTGTGTTTGTTTCTTTTTCTTGATTATCATCTTTATATGAGATAATTTCAAAGGAAGAACCTGCAATAGTGAGCAATTTTTATGGCCAGGTGCCTTGAAAGGTTTGGGACTGAGTTTTATTTATTATCATTATTATTGTTATCATTCTTATTTTTTTAAAAGCACCATCGCATGATGGGAATGATGTCACACTTGATATCGGAGTTCTACCCGAACCCTGAGATGCCAAGCACTCTGCTCAAGCAGTGGCGGCGCTACGGGGGGACTGGGGGGGATTTGGCCCCCCAAATCCCAAAAGTCGGCAAAATTGTCATTGAAAAATGGCATAACATTAGTTCGGTATACCTTTAGATTGAAAAGACCCTTAAAAATCCCCCCATTTCTCTCGGATTTTTCAGAGCTGGCGCCGCCACTGTTCTCAAGATGAAGGCTGTACCTACCAATGCAGCCTTCTGCAAGGATGGGACGACGAGAGGAATGTCTATTCAATTTAGATGTTTCTCCAGCTCTTTGGATACTGTTCCCAGTGCACCTACCATTATTGGTACTACAACTGCTTTGACATCCCATAGCTTTTCAATCTCTATACGCAAGTCTTGGTATTTCGCGATCTTTTCTTGCTCTTTGGCTGTGATGTTTTGATCTCCTGGTACTGCAAGGTCGATAAGAATGCATCCTTTTTTCTCCTTATCTATAACAACAATATCAGGCCTCCAATGTTCCAGTACCTTGTCACTTCGTATAGTGAAGTCCCAAAGCAATTTACATCTTTCGTTCTCTTGCACTGGCTCTGGTTCACGCAAGAACCATTTCTCATTACAGTCTATCAAGAACTTCTTGCACAGCAACCAATGTATTTTCTTCCCTAGCTTGTCATGTCGTTTTCGATACTGATTCTTTGCAAGATTAGAGCATGCACTAATAATATGGGTTACACTTTCTGTTTTCTTTTTGCAAAGGTGGCATAATGGTGTGGTACTTGTTTTGTCCATACTATATGCTACGGAGTTAGTCCTTAAGGCTTGCTCTTGTGCAGCACAAATCAAACTTTCCGTTCCTCGTTTCAACTCTCCTCCATTTAACCATTATCATTATTATTGTTGTTATTATTATTATTATTATTATTATTATTGTTATTATTGTTAACACTTTATTTACAATGTTGGCATAAAAAGGTATAAAATAGCTACACATGCATAAAAAATATTTACAAGTATAGCTAATAAAAGCCAACTAATTCAAATAGCAAAAACAGAGTGGATAAAAATATCATGTTGAACAAACCTAAAACCTGAAACCTATATAAAACCTAAAAGTGGTATAAAGTTTCAGCAGAGCCTACATTGGCATTGGCACTCATTTCCTTTCCAAGCTTTGATTTTGGTCTTAAATTCAATCAAGTTAGTTGAGTGTCTAATTGAAACTAGAAGTGTACACCATAACTGTGGACCCCTATACCGAACAGTTTCTGAGCCATACATTACTGATCTCACTCTTGGAAAGTTAAAGTCGCGATCATTTCTGAAGCTATACTGGTTGGTTTGTGGACAAAATATTTCTTTCATAAGAGGAGAATTGAAGCCATGCTTTGTTTTGAACATTTCTATCATTAATACTTGTAAGTTCTTCTGGTGAACAGATACACTGTTATCATGTCCTAAGAGATCTTCAAAACTAGATTCCTGATCTCTATATGTCTAAGGCTCGCTCATGCAGTTAGTTTATTTTAGTATTTAGTTTCCTACTATGGAACATCCATGCCAAAGGACAGTATTGAAACTGGCTATTTATGAATGATGTCATCAACATCCTTAATTTAGCTTGGTCCATATAGTGTGCAATGCGTGACAAAGCATAGAGCTTGTTGCTGACCTTTTGGCATAGATTACTTACATGTTGCTCCAATGTAAGTTTGCTGTCTAAGGTAACTCCTAGCAATTTTTCTTCAATACTATTAGCAATAGTAGAACTGCCAATTTTAACCAAAACAGAATCATCACTCATATTTCCAAACGTTAATAGATGACATTTGTCTTCACTGAGCTTCATATACACGCTAGCGAACCTATACGCACTACTGTGGTGGATACGCCATACAGAGGCGGGGTATTATGCTTGATGTGGTGGATACGCCATACAGAGGCGGGGTATTATGCTAACGTGGTGGGGTATTATGCTTGTTGTGGTGGATACGCCATACAGAGGCGGGGTATTATGCTAACATGGTGGGGTATTATGCTTGATGTGGTGGATACGCCATACGGAGGCGGGGTATTATGCTTACTTGTTGGGGCATTATGCTCCGCCTTCGTATGGCGTATCCACCACATCAAGCATAATACCCCACCACGTTAGCATAATACCCCGCCTCTGTATGGCGTATCCACCACATCAAGCATAATACCCCACCATGTTAGCATAATACCCCGCCTCTGTATGGCGTATCCACCACAGTAGTGCGTATAGGTTCGCTAGCGTGATATAGTTGTCAGAGAACCATTTGATTGCATGGGCGGAATCTAGTTCTAACCTAGCAACAACGTTATCAGTATCATTGTCACAAGTGTCGTCGGCATGATAAGGAAAGAAGCAAATCGTTGATAAAGATATTGAAGAGAAGAGGTCCAAGGACAGATCCTTGAGGCACTCCTAAAGTAAGTCGCTTCCATGAGCTAAAAGACCCATTGACCTTGACCCTTTGTTGTCTGTTATGCAAGTAACTATAAATTAGGGACAATGCATCGTGACTAAAGCCGTAGGCATGCAATTTAGCTATAAGGAGATCATGTCTCAGGCAGTCAAAAGCCTTAGAAAGATCCATCATGAGAGCACCAACTTTCCCACCTACGTCAATACAAAGTTTAGTTTTTTCCAAAAAAACTGAGTGTTATATCCTTTGCGAAATCCACATAATAGTATGGACAAATACGACTCTATGTGTTCTTCCACTTATTTGACTAGAAGCCTCTCGAAGACTTTTGAAACAGTTGGCAGAACACTAATTGGCCTGTAGTTTTTCTTAACTGTACTTTCTTTTTGTTTACGAAGTGAGGATACGTCTGCACACTTAAGCCCGTCAGGAAAAGTGGAGCTTGCAATGCAATTATTAAATATTTCCCGTAAAGGTTCGGAACATATATCAGAATTATTCTTGAGAATCTTTGGCAGTATATTCTTGAAAGTTGTGGCCTTCTTGGGATTGAGCCTTTTGATTTCAGTTTCCATTTCCTCTAATGAAGCAGGGTTGAAAGTGAACGATTCTACATTCAAAAAGTGGCTCTTAATTTTTAGTATGCTGGGATGATTAGAGTATTTTTGTACCGACTTTTCGATAGGATGTAATATGCCCTCATTGTCTGAAATATTATCATTATTCTCTTTTATACCAAGGGACTCTGTTACCGTTACAAAGAAACGATTGAAAATCTCTGCAACTTCAATATTATCAGATATAATCTCATCATCTTCGACTAAAACTATTTTGTTATTGCTCTGACATTTGTCAGACAGAGAAGCCTTCACTGTTTTCCAGAATTTCCTATTATCGGTGACCAAATTGATATCTAACTTACTGTAGTAGTCTCCTTTAGCTTGCCTGAAAAGCTTAACGCAACGGTTACGTTATTTACGAAAGTTGTTCCAATTCTCAGCCGTCCTAGATTTGTTATGTTTATTTCTAAGTCTAGAACGCAACATAATAGCGTTTCGTAAAGCTCTGGTCATGAACGGGCCATGGTTTGCACGTACATATTTCTTTTTAGTAGGGGCATGTTTATTTAACACTTCGTTGAATACATCTTGAAATGAATTATAATCAGAAGTGTTGGTATTACTCATAGCCTCACAAAGATCTCGTTTGAAGTCTGATTCGTTGAAAGTTTTGTAACTTCTATAGTTTATGACGGATGGACCTATCTTCTGATATTTTGTTTTTAAAACGGTAAATCATTTTATGAAAATCAGAGAGCCCTGTTTCGATCGTTGTTTTATTGTGGGCACTTTTGTCACGGTTGGTCAAAATAAGGTCAATGCATTTAGGGTTCTCTGACTTGAGACAAGTTGGTTCTCTAACCATGCTCTTAAGACTATACAAATCTAGAAAGTTCTTTAATTCCCCCTCATTTACGGTCATGTTAAAATCATCAAGAATAATGAAATTCTCAAATTCTCCACTATATTGTCAAGTGCCCTTCCTAAGTTATCTAGGAAAATCTCTTCTGACTGGGTTGGTGGACGATACACACTAAGCAGAACCCATTTCTTTTTTATTCAAATTGACTTCTAAAGAGATACACTTTATTCCTTCCGCAAACGTTAAAGAGTCAAGTTGATGGGCGACAATGCCATTACGAATGTAAACTAGCAAGCCCCCGCCATCCTTGGTTCTATCCAAGCGGAGAGGGACAGAGTAGCCATCAATAACAAACTGCTGTTTTGGAAATGAAGAGTCGATTTTAGTTTCGGAAATCATAAGGATATCAATGTTTTGAGAATTTATTTCTGAAAGTGCATCTAATTTGTTTCTAATTGAGTTGATATTAAGATATCCGATTATCAGTCGGCCTAAGTTTTTTAAACGTAGTGATTTCAGCGCGGTTTTTGCATCAATGTTATCGTTTTGAAGCGGGTCCGTGGGATTTACCGAATTCCGCCGTGAATCACTTTCTAGTCAATAATGTCCTAGAACTTTCAAAAAGTTATTTGCTAAAATACGTGTCCCCTCTGGATTAAGATGAAGTTTACTTCTGTTTAAATGAGAAAAAGGCTTAATGTTGTCGTTATCGATGAATGGCAGGTTGTTTCCTTTGCAAAGCTCCTTAAGATTACGGTTGACATCAGTGACCTTTCCATTCCATTGATCACCTCGCTGCACAAGGCTCGAGACATAAATTGTATTCTTGCTTGTTTTCATAGCACTTGCAAGATCCAGAATTTCACTGCAATTTCCTCTGGAGACTGTGAATTTCTGATATCGTTCGTGCCACAGTGCATAATAATTTTCTTCGGGTTTCGTTTCATCGTGGGAATAGCATGGCTATTCATATGATCAACTGTCGCTCCAGAGTAGCTTTGAACTTTTATCTTTTCTTCACCATTAGTTGCCTCTGTCATTTTAAACCCTTTAATATCTTTGACTATCGAGTCTCCAATGATTTCAGTGAAATCTTTTGGGACTGCATCATTCCTTGTCGTGGCATCATTTTTCCTCTTTATATTCCCTTGCTCCAAATTCCTTGTCACAGTTTATTTTCCCCTAATAGTAGCAGGCCGATCCTCAGGTTGTTTTGAAATACTGAATGGCGCCTCGTTGGGCCCGACTGCATCTCCCACAGACAACGCAGGGAAGCTTAATTCTTCACCCTCGATCGCACCAAATCGATTCATGTGGATAAAACCAACATCATGTGAGGTAAGTGATGCCACATTTTTTTGCTTTACCAGTATGCTTTCGCTGTGGGTATCTAAATTTACCTTCTTTTGAGTATGTTGGCATGGTGGGGGAAACAAGGTCTTCATCGTCATCGCTCCAAATCGACCGTGGCAATTTTGGCTTCGAAGTTTCTACATGTTTAACACTCTCCAGGATCAGTTCTTTTTTCTTCAGTTCTTTCCTCAAGGCTTCGTGTTCATTCTTTAGCAGGGCAATTTCTTTTCTCAAAACCTTTTCTGTATCAACACCCGTCGGTTCACCTTTTAACTCAAATTTCTCTTCCATAGCAATTTTGAGGGGTTCGACAGTCCTCTGCAGCTTAATGAATTCAGTATACAGCGCAAATTCACCGGCACCATTGCAGCTAATTAACCTCAAATTGGTTCCGTTATCAATTTTTCCGGAGTCAAGAACAAAGTACGAGTCTTCTCCATTTTTAGCTCGATTTTCTATCAGCTTGGCCTCCTCCAGTCGCTTTAGGGCACTGGTCACGCCTTTACGTTGAACTCCGATACTTTCCTTTTCGAGGAGTGCCATGATAGTATCTTCGCACGGTCTTTTCTTCTTTTCCCTTATTTCATTGATTGCATTGATTGCTTTCATCATCTCGATACCAACGTCCATATTTTCATTGCTTACATTGTCAATTTCTTCTGCCATGCTCCTTGGGCTTCGATGGGCCTGTGCGGCTGCACGTCTCGAGCAGTAAATTTTACTTCCAATAAAATCTAAGCCTTTCACACTTTCAAATCAAGCCAAATGCATGCAAATACAAATTAATGATACATTCAAAGAACCTTTAAACAACCAATGTGCAAAAAGATAGCCTCTGTAGCTATTTGTGTGTTGAACTTCGAGGAGCTTTACTGTGGACGTCCGCTCCCCACGGTGGCAACAACAACGCAGTTGGATCAAGTCGAGGTATCTTTCATGAATTTTTAGACAAACAAAATCATGTATCATTAAAGCGTCCTTCTGTAGTCAGACGTGAGATTACGAAAAGTTACTTATTGATGCTCACAGAACCCTCCGAGGAGTAGTGGAAGAATTATTCAAAGCCAGTTTCTACAAACATCAAACCATAGCAGGATGACTACTATAGATTTTACTTAAATCTCATTATGTACTCCAAGTTTGAGAGCATCTAAAAGCTAATTGTTCTCTCAGATGCAGCTTATGTAGAAGAGCTTGACGTTCACGTTACAGGAGGCCCAATGGCGTATTTTGTGGGGCCTAGCTTTAACTGAGGCAATTTATGCTGTGTTGTTTTCCTAACTGCAAAATAGGTAACATAACTTTTTCTTTGAATTGAAGTAAAATGAACTTCATATCGTTGAATGGTTGATTGTTTATCTCTGTGTCTTTCTTCTTGCTACAGTATCAACGCAACATCCTGCCGGCATGGCAACATCGGTCCTGTTGCTGTTGTTGTACTGGAATGACGCAACATTATTGTCTGTGTTTGTTGCGCTGTATCCTATTATAATAGTAGCAAGGAATTTGTTTACCTGCAAAAATCTAACAACAGTTTTGTCCTCGCTCTATCTTGGCGAATTTTGCTTCAAACGCCCAGTTCTTTGCATCAAAATGTTCCCCAGCTTTTAAGCTTTGTACTCGATGCATTTGTTCTCACTTTCCTCGGTGAAATGGTGTGAAACAAACGCGAAATAAAACTTATCTCCACGGCGGTTTGAAATCTACCGAAAGCTCGACCTCAGCAACATGTCCAGGTAAAAGAGCGCCGACGTTTGATATTCGTCAGATTTTCGGTGAAAATCTTAAGGTGATCCCCCGGATTAGGTAGCGCCTTGTTGCTCTGTTACCAAACAAGACGCAACAATATCCAGGGGACTTTTCACCGAAAATCTGACGAATATCGAGCTTCGGCGCTCTTTATCTGGCCATGTTGCTGAGGTCGAGCTTCGGTAGATTTCAAACCGCCGTGGAGATAAGTTTATTTCGCGTTTGTTTCACATTATTTCACGGAGGAAAATGAGAACAAATGCATCGAGTACAAAGTTTAAAAGCTGGGGAACATTTTGATGCAAAGAACTGGGCGTTTGATGCAAAATGCGCCAAGATAGAGCGAGGACAAAACTGTTGTTAGATTTTTACAGGTAAACAAGCTGCATACAACGCAACAAATACAGGCAATATTGTTGCGTCATTCCAGTACAACAACAACAACAGCAACAGGCCCGATGTTGCCATGCCGGCAGGATGTTGGGATGATACTGTAGCAAGAAGAAAGACACAGAGATAAACAGTCAACCGTTCAACGGTATGAAATTCATTTTACTTCAATTCAAAGAACAAGTAGTGTTACTTATATTGCATTTAGGAAAACAACACAGCATAAATTGCCTCAGTTAAAGCTAGGCCCCACAATATACGCGATTGGGCCTCCTGTGTTCACGTTTGTGCAAAAGCTGCATCCAGAGACCTCTAAATGGCATTTATGGTAAAAGTAGCATGGGCTATCGTTTCTTTTGTTCATCGCTTATCTCAAAGCAAGCAAAATTGGATTTAAAAGGTCTTTGACAACTTAACTTTCAAGGCATATGGGTGCATTGAGGAGTAAACCTATTGAACAATGATTGAACAGGATTCAGTTTCCCATCAATCATGTTTTCATTCAATGTTTTCTTTGGGTACATGGATTCTCAATCAATTTTGACAATGGTTATAAGAACTGGATTACATTGGAAATCCAACTTGATTTCTCTGACATTAACAAGAGATATCTTGCAGAGGTATCCTACAGGCTAACCTTTCTTTTCTTCGATTTTTGAGGTTGTTTGCGATACGATTTAAGCAATAGTCTCTTGTTTCCACTTTCGCATAAGTTTGATCTTTGAATGATCGTAACTGAGTGAATTTTCAACGGATTCGCAAGATTTCGGTGTCTAAAATTGCTTCAAAATTTTAGGGGAAGGGTTATCTTTCCATGGTTATTGTTATTTGCAATATTTAGGGAAGCGTTTGAACGCTTTTTTGAAACTTCCCATGGGAGAACTCAGCCGCAGCTACAGTTTCGTTAGCTACAGCTTGTCATTGTTACAAATCTAATTTTCAATAAGGAAACATAAGCAATTAAGTTGCCTTCCAGGCTCTACGGTGAAAAAGTTATTTGCAGACTTTGTGACACCCAAGCAGAAGAGGCTCAAGAAGAGTGGGCCATCTTCCCACAAATTGAGGGAAGACCTACGACAACAAATGGGCATGGCAAATCTTTATCTAGTCAGGGGACAAGTTGATGAAGCACTTGATGCTTGCATGGAAATTATACGACAGGGTAGGTGGCTTCAACTTTTATGTCGGTAGATTGTTGTTTATTTAGCAAATATCTTCAGTCATTGATTATAGTATTTAGATCATTGGGTCTGAAATGGGCAAAATTTCCGAAAGAGTAGCTGGTAAAATGACAGCAAAGTACAAACATTTTCAAAAGTTTCTTTTTATTGACATTCAAAGCCTCCTGTTTCCTGCCAAAAAATTTCTGCTCTGATAAAGGCAGTTAATCAACAATACAAACCTCTGTTTACAAACTATATTGAGCCTCTTGGTAAACAGATAAAACCATGCAATATTTTGATAACAATGGATAAAATCCCTATGTACAAACATTATGTAGGACCTTGGAATTCTATACTGCCTTGAAGCCATGCAAAACTTTTACCAGAGAGAGCTACCACTCCCACTACCTGACCTACAACAAATCTTCACCTTCATTCTCAAAAATGATTATTTTGAGTTTAACAACAAATTCTATCTACAAATCTATGGTACAGCAATGGGTACCCATTTGCACCAAACTTTGCAAACATTTCCATGGACAGATGTGAAACACAGCTTCTCACCTCAGCTCCATACCATAAAGGACCTCTTACTTGGAAGAGATTCATTGATGACATATTCCTAGTGTGGACGCATGGGGAAGAAAGGCTAAGTGCTGCCTAGACCACTGCAACTAATGTTTCCCCACAATGAAATTCACAGAAGAAAAATTAAAAAAAAAAATAGATTTCCTAGTTGATGCTACCATATACTTCAACACTTCCCGTACCAAAAAACCGGGTATTTCCTAGGATTGCCTAGCATCTTTCTGAGTAAATTGTTCCCCAGAAACATATCGAAAAAGGAATCAAGAAGTTGAAATGCTCCAGATCTGCAGGATATGATAAAGTCTCTGTAAAGTTATTAGTAAAAGATGCAGCAGGAATTTTTTGTAAGCCCCTAGCTGCCATATTCAACTCTTCATTTGAAATGGGTATTTTTCCTGACATTTGGAAAATAGCAAGGATGACCTCTATTTTCAAATCTGATTCAAATCTCAGGACTCGTGCGTGGGGCCTCTCCTCTTCATCCTGTATGTCAATGACTTTGGGCTGTGCCTTAATTAATAAATGCACCTCAAACGTGTATGCGGATGACACTAGCGAAACTGGCTCTGCTGAAGACATTGACAAACTCTGTAACGATCTGAGAAGTGAGGTTGACAATATTGCTGAATGGTTACGGCAGAATAAGCTTAGTCTGAACACTGATAAAACAGAATACATGGTCGTGGGTCACAAAAGACAAACAAACCGTATCCATGGTCCATTAGAGGTAAAAATCTCTTGATAAAACCTCCTTTCAATTTCATAGCTGTTTTGCACCGTTAAAGCTTGTGCCATGAATGCAAAAAGTAGTATAATAGAGAAATTTCCCAAAAGTATTGCCATATGACTTGAAATGTGAGAACTAACCGTATCAGTTTACAAAGAAATCGAAGAGGCATTGAATCTTGAACCAAAGAAACTGTGGTGGAAGAACAATGGCACGAACAAGTGGATACATAGATGTTTAGCGTTCTGGGATCGTTCTTACAACAATCACTATTGTTATTGCCATTGTCTCTCGCCCAGAATTTATATTGTTCTATTGTTTGTTTAGAATTTATATTAAATTATATTGTTCAAGTTTTACTGCCTCATGGGTTTTGAAAGGCCATAACTCCTAGAATCCATGTGGCATTTTAACTGGCATCCAAACCTGGATACCCAAACATCTGGCGAGCAGATATCTTCAAAAAAATTCGGAAAATTTCCAGCTGTTTTTTGTCCTGGTTGCGTCTTACGAAGGTAGGTAAAATTTAGAAAAATTTCCACACGTTCTTCTGACTTCTTCGCTTATTCGTCGTCTGATTGGTCCATGAAAACAAGGCTTTGAAGGTTTCCGGCCATGGGCCACGAGCAAAAATTGGCTAAAAAATTTGATTCCTATCTTAGTTTTATGTCTCTTTGAGAACCGGAATTTTTTTGTACGTTCCCCTTTGTGTTGCGCCAACGGAGACTAGGCTTTATGAAACCTTATTCGTCTACTCTCTGGCTCCATCATCCATCATCATGATGATCCTCATGATGATGATCATCCATCATCAAGGGTATCCATCATGCTATGTTGCTATTTCATTTGATTTTTTTCCATATTTTCCTTTGTAGCACCTCACAACCCTCATGCGTTCAGGACCTTATCTTTCATTTACGATGAGAAGGGGGACATTGAAAAGTCTTTGCAGGTAATGATTTATAAATAGCTATCTACAATCATATGATATTTTACAATATAAAAGAAAATGTTCAACCCTGTATTGATTTTTGAAGCCACCCAGGGAGAATGTTTTCTTAGACTCAGCAGGGAGGCTATTCCATAGTTTGCTCCCCTGAAAGAAAAGCATTTTTGTCCATTTGCCAACCTTTCCTTTGGCAACCTTAAATCAGTCTCAGTGTTCCGAAGACTGCGGGAGGAGCATGCTGAGTTTTTGGTGAAGAGGTTACACAAGTATCGAGGAGCCAAATCATTGAGCGACTTGTAGACCATTGTCTTAGACTCATTGCCAGTGAGTTCTTCAATGGTCTTCCAGCCCAACTCTGCAATAAGTGGTCGGCTTTGGGTATCAAAGCTGCTATTTGTTATGATCCTAGCACACTGGCGTAACGCACGGTGGTTGGGGTTAGAGCAACTCCTAAGGGCCCTCGAGCTTTTTACGACTTTTTGCACTGAATGCTTTAAGGCTGCTCTAAAGAGAACCGAAGACTTCAAGTGAAATGGGCATCGTTATGATTCGAACTGAACGGAAGTTTAGTTTAGTATGATTGATTTAAATTGCAAACTTTTCAAAAATGCCTTGTTATCATGAACGTTTTAGCAGATTACTTAACTAAAGTCCTTTTCTGTACGATTTCGGAGGGCCCCTTGAAAATTAACTTGTTGAAGGGCAACCCTCCTTATATGTATAAAATGAAATGAAAATGAAAATGAAAGTACGATAACAAAGCTTAACTTTGGAGTGTTTCCTTGGGGAGCATGTCGTTGATCACAATTCTTTTTGCTGATTTCAATGGCAAAGTTCTGTCTCGTATTTGATGTTAGGTAATATTTCTATTTAAAAATCATATTTCGGTGCGGTAGCGGGATAATGGAGAGATGGGGCTCCTACTGCGTGGATGGGTGGCTGCTGCCCTTTGGTTTTGGCGTTGTCCTGATTGGGATGGTGCTTGTGGCATTGGGAGGCGGCTGTCCGTCGGCGGGAAGGGCCCCCTCTTCATTACCTAGCACTTGTGTCCTTTCAAATTTCTTGATACTCGCTGATATTGTTGCCTGGCATCAGGTGTGAGACAGACATTAAATTTCCCCTTTAGTTGTAAATATTGAGTTGTAAGTGCCTTTCATGGTGGGAACTTCGATGACCTAGCATCTACTCCCGCCATGATCGGCACAGTAGTTGTATTTTTTGTGTTTTATTCTTTTAATTGATTATATAAAAAAAGTGCTATGAAAGATACGTTTTCTCTAAAAACACGGCCGACAACCCATCATTCGACTTCCGTAGCCTCGTTCTGATAATAATAGTATTTCTATAGGAGCATAATTTTTCTCGAACTTTGGCCTGATTTTTGCAAAAGAAATATATGACCTGTATCAACCAACCTGAGCAAAACTTGTAGCAAATTTATCAGAGATTTTGTTCACCCCAAATTTGTTTTCATTCCAAAAGTTTAAATGACCGGGTATCAATTGTTTTTGAAGACAGGTCATAAATTCTTCTGGTAAACCCCATATATGGTATTGGTTCACCCTTATTTGGCACAACTTTTCCAACATCAAACACGTCGACGAGCCGCTTCGGGAAGAAAAATTTCTTGTCACGGGACTGAATTTTACAAAATATGACACTACTACTTACACAATCTAGGAGTTTGATATTGTATGTTTAGCTGTAATTGATGGATGATATATACATGAATAGTAGACTAAGAGAACACTTCTGAGCCGTGAGAGAGCAAATGAAGTGATAAGCAAATGAATGGCGTGCAAGTTGAAAGAAACCCTAGAAACAAGAGAAAGCCAAAATTTCTTGGGAGAAGTGATTTTTGCATGTAAATATGGATATAGTGAGATAAAATCGAAAAAAATTGGATACCAAGGCGGCAGAAAGCCGTAAAAACGTTGAAAAATGGAGATGGAGACAGACTGGCCTAACCAAAATAATGGGTACAAAATTCATAGTTAGTCCACGCCTTTTTATAGGTTTCATAACAACAACAAAAAATATATAAAACTTTAGCTCAAAAGAAAGAGAAATGAATCTTGCATGGCATAAGAAGGATTTCTTTCTCATAGGACGTAGCATTTGGAAGAAAATTTGCCTTGAATAAAAAAGTGAAATTTTGGTAAAATTCGACGAGCGGAATTGCAGCAATTCAACATGCAGGTGGAATGCAACTCTAAGTTCAGAAAAAGCTACAGAATCACAATTTAATTGGTTTTTGGAAGAAAGTATGAATTTTCTTCCCTGAAAATGCCAACTTATCGATCAAATAGAGAACTTATGACTGAGAAAGAGACAAAAAGTCGAGGTGGAGACTGGTTGGCTTAACAAAAATAATGGGTACAAAATTCATAGTTAGTCCACGCCTTTTTTATAGGTTTCATAACAACAAGAAAAGATACACCAAACTTTAGCTCAAAAGAAAGAGAAATGAATTTTGCATGGTATAGGGAGGGTTTCTTTCTCATAGGACGTAGCATTTGGAAGAAAATTGGCCTTGAATGAAACAGTGAAATTTTGGTAAAGTTCGACGAAGGGAATTGCAGCAATTCAACATGCAGGTGGAATGCAACTCCAAGTTCAGAAAAAGCTACAGAATCACAATTTAATTGGTTTCTGGAAGAAAGTATGAATGTCGTTCCAGAAAATGCCAACTTATCGATCAAATAGAGGACTTATGATTGAGAAAGAGACAAAAAGTCTAGGTGGAGACTTGTTGGCCTAACAAAAATAATGGAATTGCAAAGCGAAGTTGATCCGCGCCTAATTCAAAGGATCTGAAACGGAAGCCAAAAAGATGCAAAGTGCCATATCAAATGAAAGAAAAATGAATTTTGCATGGTATAGGATAGTTCGCTTTTCAAATAAACTCGTCACTTCTCGAGAAAACAACCCTGAATAAAAATCATGAATTTTCGTCTTACGAAACGAAAGAAAAATCTAAAGGGAGTCTTACGATTAAGCGCTTCTTGAAAATGGGTAATTTCATTTCCAAATTATCCCAAACAAAAGAAAACTAAGTTTGTGAAGACTGTTCTTCCAAATAAAATCAAACATCTTTGGAATATCACAGCAGATGGATAAGAAATTCAAAGATTAATGTTGAGTTGCAATTCCGGGCCTACGAGATTTTCGTGAAATCGAAGAGGATCTGCTTACCTGCTAGCATCCATAGCGTTTGTTTCTCTGCTTCCAAATCATCAAAATCTTCAATTTATGCATAGTTTTTATTACTAAACACGCTCAATGTCAGATCTTACAAAAATGAAATGTTTTTTGATGTGTACGCGTGATGAAATCAGGAAAAGGGCGCGCAAAAAATCACATGACCTCCACCTGCCTCCACAGCTTCGATGATTCAATGTGACGTCACACGTCAGTAGGGGTTGTCGGGCGTGTAAAAAGCACGATTCAAAAATTTTCCTGAGGGATAGCCCAAACGTAGCTCGCTTCGCTTAGCCACCATCCCCCAATCTGTTACTTATGCAAACGTGCCTTCATATATGCAACTTCCATAGCCGCCTGTTATGGAGATTTTGATGTGCTGGGCTTTACCTTGATTTTGGCGATGAAAATGCCACTTTTATGTTGGAAATTTGGCAAAATTTTATTGATCCATCTGCCGCGTCAGAGGGCCCCTGTATTGCTAAATTACTAAGGGCCCCGAGCTGCTCCGTTACGGCACTGTCCTAGCAGCACGATTTTGAAGTTTTTGCAACGGGTTGATGTCTGTAGACCCAGCACAGCCCCAGACAGAACAACAGTATCGAAAGTGGGGCTCGACAATACCTGTGTAAAGAGTTTTCAAACTTGCCACAGGTAGAACGGATTTAGCGTGTCTTAAAAAGCCGATCGCCCTGGGGACCTTGGTAGAAACTGCCTTGATTTGCTCTGTCCAATCTAAATGGCAATCTATTTGCACTCCAACGTACTTTGTCTTTTGAACTTTTAAGACTTCTAAGAGAGCTGCTTTTCTGCTGGGTGGATATGAGCATTGAATGAGTTTTTGCCACATTCAATGAAAGCGTATTGCCTTGCTGCCACGTCACCAACTTCTTGAGATAGCTTTTTATAGCCTCATTCAGCTGAGTCAAATCGTGAGACTGATGACAAAGACTGGTATCATCAGCATACATAGTCACAGAGGAATCTTGGACGGCCTGGGGAAGGCCATTGATATAAATGAGGAATAAAAGAGGGCCAAGGCATGAACCCTGTGGGACTCCCACTTCTATTTCCCCGACATTTGAATCAACACCGTTAACCCTACAGATCTGTTTACGGCTGGATAGGTAAGACCTAAACCAAGACAGCTCTCGCTGCTGAACACCATATAGTTCGAGCTTTTTACAGAGAATATGATGGTCGACCGTATCAAATGCCTTTTTTAGGTCAATAATTACACATCCCACGAGCTTACTAAGATCAAGCCCGTTGCACCAGTCATCACTCATTTTGAGCAAACAAGTTAATGTGAAATGTAGCCGCAAACAAAGACATACATAGCTGGTTTCACATGCTTGGAGTTTGTGCAAAACTAGGATCTTGTTAGCAATTTGACGTGATTTGATTTATGCTCTGAAGTAGAGGGCTGGTCCAACAGAATTTGTCTAGGCCTTCCCCACAGTCCCTTTGTTTTATGCTCCTTAACCCTCTCAGGTGCTGAATCCCAGTTAACAAATTTTGTCCCAGAATTGCAAGGAAAAAAAGCAGAATTAAAACAGAAGATACCACAAGCAACTGAATGAGACTCAGATGTAGAGTTTGTAAGCAAAACAACCGTAAGCAGAAGACCTGCATACAAACTCCATCCTATTTGCAAGTGTCCTGCAGAGATGCAGTGTTAGTACCATTTCCATATTCGTCAGGAATACGATTTGCCTAGCAGTCTTTCGCTGGTTCTCTGATCGCAAGATCCGTATGAATAGAGAATCTTAGGTGCATCTGTTTCGTCGTATTTATGTTTAGTTGCCCCCAGTTAATTGAACTACAGAACATATCATTGTCAAAACAGAGCTCTTCCAAGCTCTTGATATTTTGGAAAAACTTCATATCATTGCCCTACATCAAATCCTCTCTTTTATGTCCCTTGGAATGCATTTGTAGCGAAAGTTGTTCGTGATTCGTTTTACTCTGGTCGTGAGTGGAATTGGCACCAAATTTCTATTTGACTCACTGCTGTCATTGACTCCAGTTGCCTTTCTTGCTTTCTACATTTAATCCATCAATCAATTTGACATAATTCGGTAGAAAGCAGGGACATTATTCTGATACACCTCTCCCACAGTCTTTATGCCGCAATCGTTCATTGTGATTGATTTAGGTTTTAGTTAACGTATAGTGATTAGTTTACACGTATTCGTGGTTTCTTTTTTGTGTATTGTGCTAGTAGTATTTGTTGTTTCTTGTTATATGTAAGAACATAGGGTAGCCATGCAATTTTGCTCCTCATGTTATTGTCCCTGTAGTGTTGTGCAGTTGTATAGTATTGATATGTAGAGTAGGTAAACATGTATTGTAAGAATTTTATATGGATGTAAAAAAAGTTGCCTTTCTCTCACAGCAGGTTGGCTGCCATGGATCCCAGTTCTTCCGATTTTGGGCTTCTTTGTAGCTTTAGCATTCTTGTCCATTCCTTGAGTTGTTGAACCAGGTTGATCTTGGCCTGCCTCTTCCTTTCTTGCCGTTTGAACTTTCCTTCCAGCAGTAGTCTTTATAGCCAGTCTCTTCTTGTCAGTTGTCCAAAGTAAGCTAATGTGCTAATGAGTCTCCGATTTATTGCATCGATTTATGATATTCTCATATACATTTTTAGCAATACATATTCAGTTCTCCCACACATCTACATTCTAAGTGCTTCAATTTTCTCAGTCATTCCACTTGTAAGGATCCGTATTTCTACTCCATACAGCAGAGTTGACCAGATACAACATTTAACTACCGGGTGTGCCAAAATAAACTATGCACTTTTGACAGTTTACAATAAATCGCATTCTGGACCAATTTGAAGATTTATGAGTTAAATTTAGTTAAGATCCTTTAGTAGATTCGCGTTTTTTAAGGTGTTGTGGCGCGGTTGTGTAATCCACTGACTTTGCAGCCAGAACAGTCAGGCGGAGTGGGCTCGATTTAGGTCTGCTCTATGTCTGCGAACTCAGTGCTTAGCGCTGAAAATGGAACGTCATATGGAGCTATGAGTGAGTTTCTTAAAATTTTCAATTTCGAAAACACTGAGGAGGGGCAAAAAACATCTCGCTTCACTACTTTTTGTCTTTTAACCCCCCTGACACAGGAAGGCAGTACCTGCAGAAAAGTATAAATTCAATGAAATTATCGGAAGTATCATTAAAAGTGTTATTACATTCTTTCCAACATAGAACTAAAGGCTGATTTCCACTTAGTAGAATTTTCCGAGCGGACGGAATTTTACACAATGAGGTGTTCGTCGTGCGCAACATTTTATTCAAATTCAAAGTGACATTTTCTCTCGCAGAAACAGTGGATTTCCGGTGCACTCGGAAAATTTTACTGAGTAGAAATGAACCTTAACACTCATGCATTGGATCGTAACTTGTCAATTTCTAAATTCTTACGTCACCACGAAAACGTTCTCTCGTTCTTTCTCTCATTCATGTTGAGTCTTTAGAAAATTTAATCAACGTTTTTGACCTTTTCAGTGCTTTCAAACTCGAAAGTTTTAAGAAACTCGTTTATATCATAATTAGAAGAATGAAAAGGATTTAATTGAGGATCTTAACTAGGGATTAACTCATAAATTTTCACGTTCGGTCCAGTTCACGATTTATCGTAACCTTTCAAAAGTGCATATGTAGCCCTTCGCCTTTACGGGTATTCATACCTCATGCGCAGGTTCGAGTTTGAAGTCATAAAATAAAATTTTAATGCACAGCTCATCTTCCCTTCACTTCAATTCATAGACACACGATATACGACTACTTACGTCGACAATAGATTTGTTTTTCTGTTTATTACAAAACACAGTAGGGGATTAGGCGAGGTGTTGTTTACCCTAAACTCGAAATATAAAAGACAATAGGATAATACTTTTTCCTGCTATTGTTCCCTAGTAACCTTGTTGGCATCTATGAGGTTCCTATTCAAAGGTTAGAGTTCACGTCCTTACACTCTCCCCTACTAAAAGAATGTCGTCCCCGACATAAAGAAACATGAAACAATGGTTCCTTCAAGATCTTCGTCTTGTACAAAGTTTTGTTAAGCATCTTCTTCCGTCTTCAACAACAACAAGTCAAAACTCTGTAGTTCTTCAATTGATAAAGGAGATTGACTCCTAGCAAACTGACAAAATGTTCTTTACTGAACTGTAAACTTCCGGAAACGAATCAAATTCAAGTCTGGTCTTTGACGTCACGTCTGACTTCAACAATCCTGTAGACAATATTTGATCGAAAGTTCTCTCTATCACAACAACAGCTGTTACATGATTACACTGCAGTTGTAATCAAATACGAAACATGTAACAAAACTCAACTGTTGGTCAGTGTCAGTTCTTTCAATAGGCATCGCTATTTCGGTAAATTGTCATGAAGTTCTTCATCGTAGTAAAAGTAGAGAGCACTTGCATAAATGTGTTTTTTTCTTCTTTGCTGCAATGAAAATATAAACAAAACAAATGATAAATAGTTAAATGCAAATCGGTCTTTGAAAAACGAACTGCTGTGGTACAAAGTTCTGTATCGGCTGGCGACACGACGGCGTGATGAATGGCATCGGCGGATGCGCAAACTGAGTCATTACTGGATTATTCATTGGAATACGAACGAGCATTGGTTGATTTTCGATAAATGGTCTATTATGTACAGTATTTAAAGGCGAAGCTTGCACCGAATATGCTTGTCCTGGCGCAAAGTATGATAAACGATTCGGTACTTGACGTAAACGAACTGGTCGTTCCGAATATGCGATAGGTTCTTCCGTTGTGTTGCTAAAAAGAGGTTCTTCACTTGCAACGATTTCTGGAACGTTCGGTAATGGTGGTGGCGGTGTTAATGGTGCTGATTCATGATTTTCGATCGGATTTGCCTCAATTCTGTTCTCTGGCTGTTCATTCTCAAAAGGCTCTGCGTTTTCGTTAGATGGAACGTCGTTTTCTGCATGAATGATAGGGATATTGCTCTCTATATCGATTTCAGCTTCTGTTGATGGCAATTGATTTGGTACTAACACGATTTCTTCTTCTTCCGAACTGTTCTCACTGTTTTCATCGGTTGGGCGACTATTTTCACGAGTTGAAAGACGTGTACGGCGACGTTTTGACTTTCGAATTGGGAGACTGGCATGTTGTGGAGGCGTATCGTCTACTGGTAAGTCATTACACGGCAGCAAAAGATTGCGATGCAGGATTCGTGTTGCGCTATCCCCAGTTTCTCGTTTTACTTCATAAACAGGCGATGAAGGATTCATACGGCGCACGACAATGTGGATATCCTTTTCCCAGTAGGCTCTCAATTTTCCAGGCCCTCCCCTCTCCGACAAGTTACGAATGAGGACTCTATCATTTGGTTGTAGCTCAACAGATTGCATGGCTCTGTCATATCTCTCTTTATTCCTCGATGCACTTACTCCTGCTCGTTTCCTTACTATTTCGTACGCTTCCTCCATAGCTTCCTTCCATTGTTTTGCGTATTCAGCATGACTACCGGCTGAAGATGACGTATCAAGGTGGAACAACAAATCTATAGGTAAACGAGGCTGTCTTCCGAAAAGCAAGTAGAATGGCGAGAATCCAGTGGTATCATGTCGCGTGCAATTGTATGCATTTACAACCTTATTCAAGTGTTGATGCCAGCGAGTTTTATAGGATTCTGGTAGGGTGCGCAACATAGATAGCAAGGTTCTATTAAATCGCTCGACCTGTCCGTTGCCTTGAGGGTGGTAGGGAGTGGTAAGCGAGTGTCTGATATTACATAATTCTTGAAGCCTATCAAAAAGCGTGTTCTCAAATTCACCACCTTGGTCGTGATGGACAGTGACTGGGAAGCCGAAACGAAGTATGAAATCATTATAAAGTTTTTCAGCAGCGGTTTTTGCTGATTTGTTCTTTGTTGCGTAAGCCTGTGCAAATCGCGTGAAATGGTCCATTATGACTAATATGTATTCATAGCCACCTTGGCTACGTTCAAGATGGACAAAATCGATAGAAGCGAGTTGGAACGGAAATGCCGTTTTAATCGGTTGTAATGGAGCTTTTGGCTGGACTGCAGGACGTCTTTGACGAATGCAACTGCAGACATTCCTAATGAAAACTTCGATATCTGACTGCATTTTGGGCCAAAAGAATCTTTGTCAGGCAAGATCGAGTACTCTTTCCGTACCTAAATGTCCCATTTCTTCATGTAATTCTTTGATGACAAGGCGATGAAATTTTTTTGGTAAAGCGATCTGTTTCACATTACCGTTGTTTCTAACAAGAATATCATTGTCCGAAAGTTCTAATTCATTCCAGTCATAGAGTAATCGCTTGACATTTGGCAATTCTGAAGCGGTTTCTTTAGCGGAGGGCTTTTTACCCTGACCCACGAAATATCTGACTCTGCTAATAACGTGGTCGTCTATCTGAGATTGGCGTGAGCCATTGGCGTCGACTTTTTGGAAGGTTTGCTCCTTTGTTAAGTCTTGCAAATCTAATGCAGTTTCGTTAGTTGTTAAAGCGGAGACCCAGTTTGATTGGCCTACATCAATAAAGTTCGCGGCACCGGTTACAGCTTGTCTTTCAGCGGTCGACAATTCTTGGGTACACGTGTTCATATACGATTCAAAGTCTAACGGTACTCTTGACAAGGTATCAGCATCACGATTGGCTGAACCTGGGTGGTACTTAACCGTAAAGTTGAAATCAGCAAGTTCATTTATCCACCGTAAGCCTGATGCATTTAATTTAGCAGATGACAAGACATAGGTTAGTGGGTTATTATCTGTATAAATGACAAAGGACGGAGCATAGTACAAATAATCACGGAACTGTTCGCAAATTGACCACTTTGGAGCTAGAAATTCCAATTTTCCAGAATGTAAATGATAATTTTTCTCTGCTGGGCTCAACGTACAAGACCCATAGGCGATAACTTTTAGAACACCATCCTGTTTTTGATAAAGAACGGCTCCTAAGCCCACTTTGGATGCATCTGTGTGGAGAACAAATGGATCATTGAAACATGGATAAGCCATTATCGGAGGGGATGTCAGTTGCTTAATCAGTTGATCTAAAATTGATTGATGTTGTTCTGTCCAGCAAATGTTATGATTTGATGGTAGCTGATTCGATGATGATTTTGCTTTACGATTTGATTTTGCATTTTGTGTTGACTTTGAGTTAGATTGTATCGCCAAAAGATCATAAATAGGCTTGGCAATGCCAGAGAAATCTTTTATGTACCGTCTGTAGTACCCGAGAAGTCCAACAAGTTTTCGTACATCTCCGACTGTGTTTGGAGTTGAATTTTGCAAATTTAGTATTGGTTTTATACCGTCCATGTCTAATTTATATCCTTCCGACGAAACCACTCTGCCAAGAAACTTAACTTCTCTTCGAAATACTTTACATTTTCTTGGCTTTAATTTGACTCCATGTTCTCTCATTCGACGGAGAACTTTCCTAAGGTGTTCAAGATGTTGGTCAAAGGTACGACTGAAGACGATAACATCATCGAGATACGGCACACACACTTCATCTCGTAAGTCTCCTAAGCAGCCTTCCATAAACCTCTGAAAGGCACCCGGAGCATTGCGTAATCCAAAAGGGACACGAACCCATTCATAGAGGCCCCAAGGAGTGATGAAGGCTGTGAGATGTTGACAGTCTTCACTTATATAGCCTTGATAGTAAGCCTTTCCTTGGTCTAAGACTGAGAACCACGCATTCCCTCCCAAGTTATCAAGAGTTTCTTGGATCCTAGGAATGGGATGACGATCTGGGACGGTCTTTTGATTTAGGGCTCTAAAATCAACACAGAGACGCAAAGATTGGTCTTTCTTCCGAACGCAAACAACTGGAGAGCTGTATGGAGACTGTGACTTTCGAATAAATTTACGATTGAGAAGATCTTCAATGTATGCTTTGACTTCTGGATATAGGGGTCTTGGAACGGCTACGTAATTCTTTTGGACAGGTGTTTGGTCCGTTAACTTGATATCTAATTTCAATTCAGGTAGACAACCGATTTCACTATCGTCTTTAGAGAAAGATTCCTGTTCTTCACTCAAAAGTCTCAGAGCTGCTTGTTTTTGTTCATCAGTTAAACCATCTAAATCAATTTATCTAATATGTTTTGGGATCTCCCCATCAAAAATGTCACTAGCTGGGTTAAAATCGCTGTTGCTAGTTGACGGCTCTGTTCTGTCACTTAACTTTACATCCACAGGTGTAACAGACTGGACAAGCTGAATACGGCCTAAAAGGGTGCGCTTGGGCACAACGATATCGTGTTTTGAAGTGTTTTCAATGTCAAAAGCAATTTTCGTAGCTTTTCCGGGTTTAATGGTCAAAAGACGATCATGAATCGATAGTCCAGTCGGCAAATGAGAGTTTTCTTCAAGTTCAAAAAGAACTGGGATATCACTGTCTATCGTACCATGATTTAGTCTACAAGAAACCTTCAACGTTTGTCTTTTCTTAACTGTATGATCATGTTTATCAGTTTTAACAACACACAGCTCTGTATCTTTATTGCACGATATGAGTGCGATCAAACTCTTTACACTGGCAGAAGCGACGCGAGGAAGTACACTAGTTAGTTCTTGCTCGGTTAGGCCATTCTTAATGCATTCCTCAATAACATTGTAACCAATTAAAGGCAAGTCGATATTTTCTTTGGTCACGAGAAAAGGAACAACAAGAGGGGTACAATCGTTTTTCAATTTAAATGTAATTTCAACCCATCCGTTGTACGGGATAGTTTCACCGTTTGCAGCAGTTACTGTTAGCTCACTATCAATCAATTCCGAAATGTGACGAAGTTTTGTGCCTGGAAAGTTTCTTTCAACAAATCTTCTGACATTATAGAGACCTGGGCACCAGTGTCCCACAAGGCCGCGAATTGTTTATCGTTCAAAAGACAATTAATTGTACAGCGTTTTCCCACAAGTTTAGCAATACTCGAAACTTGTTTCGGTGTAAGGTGACTAACGAAACGATTGTTTTGTTCAGGTTGGTCTGCATCTTTTGAGAGAGTCTGCAGAGCATTACAAAGAACTTTATGACTATTCCAATGTTTCTTTTGACATTCTTTGTTGCAATAATGCACAACCTTACATGCGTTACATTGCCAAACTTGAGATTTGCTTGGATTTTTACCGCAAAAATTACAAGGATAGCTAGGGTTGCACCTATATACAAGGATGGTTCTGAAGATGAAAATTCAAACTATCGCCCTATATCTGTTTTACCGATCATCTCTCGCCTTTTTGAAAAACTGGTTTATGATCAATTTTACGGCTTTCTAAATGTTAATAAACTCCTATTCTCACAACAATCTAGTTTCAGGTTACTACATTCCGTACTGACCTGTCTCTTAAAATGTACCAATAACTGGTATCTCAATCTAGAGAACAGTGAATATACAGCCGTCACTTTTATTGATTTAAAAAAGGCTTTTGATACGGTGAATCATGACATCCTTATACAGAAACTGGAGCATTATGGGGTTCAAAACAAAGAGATACGCTGGTTCCGCTCGTATCTAACCAATAGAAAGCAGTGCTGTAAGGTAAATGGGCAGCTATCAGATCTTGAATCAATAACGACTGGAGTTCCTCAGGGCTCTTGCCTAGGACCTCTTCTTTTCATAATATACGTAAATGATCTTCATTTCTCTCTGAGACACTCAGATGTTAACATGTACGCGGATGATACAAGCCTTTCTTTCTCTTCAAAGTCAATTCATTTGATAAATGAATGCGTCAACGAGGATCTTGGATACCATAAATCTTGGCTTAACGCAAAAAAATTGTCCCTCAATGTGACCAAGACACAAAGTCTCGTGATAGGTGGTAGGAAGCGTTTGAACGACATAGAAAAGGTAGGAGGTGTAAAGCCTCTCTTTAATGTAGGGAAGAAACTGTTTCTATCATAAAGGAGGCAAAATATCTGGGAGTTATGGTTGATCAATACTTGAACTGGAAAGAACAAATTACTGCCATCAAGAAAAAAGTTTCTAGAGGAATAGGGATGTTGAAATACTCCAAGAGGTATCTCCCTCTTCTTACAATACAAAGCATGTATAAAAGTCTTGTAGAACCATATTTCAGATATTGCTGCCCTGTATGGGGAAGCTGTGGCTCCACAGCAATAAACGAACTACAAAAACTTCAAAATCGGGCTGCAAGAATAGTTACTAACAGTAGATATGATGCTTCTGCAAAGCCTATCATCAAGAAACTTGGATGGCACACTGTTAGTGAAATTATTCAAATGGAGACTTTGAGTATGGTATACAAATCTATCAATGATCTGGCTCCCACTTACCTTACAGAAATGTTCTCAAGGCTCTCGGATACATGTAAGAGAGAATTACGCAATACTAGATCTGATTTAGAAATTCCCATGCGAAAATCTGCAAATGGCCAAAAATGCTTCTCATATAAAGGTGCGACAATGTGGAATCGCCTCAGCCTAGAATCAAAATTGTCCCCGACTTTGAAAACTTTCAAAAAAAGCATAGCAAACCATGCATTTAGCTAATTCTCTCTTATATCATATCTACATCATACCTGCAATTTTTATATACTTTGTTAATACCTGTTTTATTTTGGATTTACATGTAAATTTAGATAGTTACTTTTCGTTTGTAAGTATTTTTTAACAGGGTACATTGTAAAACAGTACAACTGAATGTTTTACCCTGTATGAATATTATAAAATCAAATCAAATCAAAATCAACATAGTTTCATTATCGGTTACTCCTCGCCCCCTGGAATAACCGTTGGGCGTTTCCCTCTTGATTTTGCACTTGGGTAGGGCACTGTGATCGAAGTGCCCACTTTCACCACATTTAAAACAATGGTGGCACGAATCTCCCCAACCATTGCTGCGACAAGCACGGCAGCCTCTAGAACGAAAACCAGTGTTCCGATAGTTGTAACGACCACGCCCCCTTCCTTGACCTCGGTTTTGAAATCAAGGGGGTGTATGGGCAACCTGGTGACTTTCATCTAAGCTCCGTTTTAGATCTGCAAGATTTGTTTTAAGTTCTTTGATTTCCGCAAAGAGTTTTGTTGTTTCGTTTTCGTTACCCCCAGCCTGTTTTTTTCAGGTTGACGGGGAATCTTGGGCCTGGTCCTTTTCAGTGACGCTCGCAGCATTTACTTTCACCGCACGGTGGCGCTCTGCTGAAAAGACAATTTTCGCTTTTTCTTTCTGCTTGCTTTGTGGCAAGCTCATTGAGATTTTGCATTAAAGCCTCATCTGAGAGTCCAGGAGGCTGCAAAAATTTGCGAAAATTGGTCACGAGATTTTCATCTCGCAGGCCAGTCTCCATCGATTTGAGGAAAGTATTCTGAACCAGTTGTTGGCTGTACTCCCCCTGCGAACTCTCTTCCTGTGCAGCAAAAAATACCTTGTTGCAAACATCGAGTGCTCTTAGCAGAAATTGCTGAGGCGTTTCTTTAGGCTCTTGCGATGCTGTCACCAATTTCTGATACAGATCAGATGCCGTCTTTTGCTGGAAAAATACGCGCAAAATTGATCGCAATTTGCTCAACGAGCGATCTGGCATTGTGAGCACATAACTTCGCAGACTACTTTGTGGTGAGATCGATTTGATGACTGCATCACAAATTTCACTCTCACTATAACCCTTCGAAATTCCAGAGTCAATTCGATGTGTCAAAGAGACGTATGTAAGCTTGTCTGCTTGTGCAGGCTCCCCTATTTGGCCTGAAATTTTAAATTCGCGACGCAAAATTGATGCTGTTGCAGCCAAAATTTTCTGCTCAATTTCTGATTTTTCAGGCGCTGAAGTGGCCGTTATATTCCCCGAAACTTTCTTGTTGCTTCCTCTAACTGCTCTAATGCGGATTTTAATTGGGTTTCCTGTTGCAACTTAAGTTCTTGAAGGGCATTTTGAAGCCTTGCCAACTCTTCCTCCTCCTCAGTTTTCTCAAGAGGTGATGGTTTATTCGTTAAATATGCAACTAAATCGCGGAGAAATAAATCTAAATCAGTAGCATCGGGATCGGTCAAAACTTCATCAATGTGTTTTCTCGCAATTCTAACAACTTCAAGTCTACTTTTATCGTCCACACTGTCAGAAATCTTCATGTACGATACGAGTTTTGTCAACTGTTCAGGCGTTTGTTGACATAACAAAGAGTCAAACTGCAACTGCAGTGTTTCGAGTTCAGATTCAGACATCGTAAATCACGATAAACTTGCAAAATTCGTTAATAGTTCTTTCCTCAACACAGAAATATCACACGTAAAATATAAACAAAGTCTCGGCTTTGAAATCAAATCACGAACTTCAGTGCAACTTCCGTTTCAAGATAAAATAAACATAGTTCACACACATAACCTCTCCCCTGTTAGAGAAAATCGCTGCCAGCCTTGGAAATACATGAGACAAATCTTGAAGCAGAAAACAAAGCAAAACAATCTGGAGAGAAAACTGTAACTTAGCTGCAACTCCCGTGAACTGTACGACGTCAGGGCTCGCCTTGGTCAGGGCTGGCTGTTGCTCTTTGCACGATAAGTATAGGACTTCTTGCACACTGGCCACCAAAGTGTAGCCCTTCGCTTTTACGGGTATTCATACCTCATGCGCAGGTTCGAGTTTGAAGTCATAAAATACTCAAAATTTTAATGCACAGCTCATCTTCCCTTCACTTCAATTCATAGACACACGATATACGACTACTTACGTCGACAATAGATTTGTTTTTCTGTTTATTACAAAACACAGTAGGGGATTAGGCGAGGTGTTGTTTACCCTAAACTCGAAATATAAAAGACAATAGGACAATACTTTTTCCTACTAGTGTTCTCTAGTAACCTTGTTGGCATCTATGAGGTTCCTATTCAAAGGTTAGAGGTCACGTCCTTACACATAGTTCATTTTGACGCACTCGGTTCTCGCTTTTTTGTTTCAACCCTTGGTAGCTCTTGATGTAAGAATCTAAGACATGTTACGAAGTCCAGTTCTCGCTATTTATATCCTCCTTCTGATTTTAGTATAACCCTTGCTATCTTCCGTCAAAATATACCCTGAATTGTTCATATTTGTTGTTGGGTAGATTTTGTGCCCTCTATCGTGACGTTTGCTCTTCGTTTCGCTTTTTTGTTTCAACCATCCTATAATAATGATAATAAAATCCGTGCTGTTTAAGATCCTAAATTCTTGCTCTGGTATGTCATGGTATCACAAAAATCCAAGTTGTGGTATGAAAGTGCTACATAATCTGCATGTACAGTCAGCGCCTTTCCTGCTTTTAATTTATTTCTTAAATTGATTGATAGATTGAGCATTCCTTATGTGTTGAAGTAGAGATAGCCACAGACGCTACTCTCTATATTTGATGGTTTCAGATCCGTCCGTAACTTGTTGTTCTTACCCTTGGTAGCAAAAATTCACTATTGTTTCTCAGATTGTAAGTAACATTACGCTCACAGAAGATCTCCCTCATAAAAGGGGGGTTTATGTTCTCCTTAGTTTTCAACATTTCAATCATAAGAGTTTGCAGGTTCTTTGCATGGATACTAACCGAGTCATCTTTTCCTAGCAGGGTGTTAAAGCTAGATTCAAATTCCATGTATGCGATTCTCAGGGCCCTTTCATGTATTCTATTAATCTTATTATTTAGTTGCCTAGCTGTGAAACTTCCAGACCATGGGCAGTACTGAAACTGGCTAATTACAAAAGCTCTCTTTAACATTCTTAGTGTATTAGAGTCCATGTATCCAGATATGCGAGCGAGGGTGAAAAGTTTGTTACCAGCCTTCTTACACAACTTACTGATATGTGTCTCAAAAGTGAGTCTTTTGTCGATCACTGCGCCTAGTAACTTTTCCTCTTCCGTATTTTCTATAACAGAGTCTCCTACATTAACTGTGACCTGCTGATTAGAATTTATACCAAGTATGAGTAAATAACATTTATCTGTATTGAACTTCATAAAGTTATCAGCAAACCATTGGATGATTATGCTTGAATCATTCTCTGACCTTGCAGTTACATTATCCAGAATATTATCGCATGCATATGGTGTTGCATCTTCCTCGTACTTGCATATATCTGTATCCTGTACGGAGATCAACAAATCATTTATATAGATGTTAAGGAACAGGGAACTAAGAACTGATCCTTTTGGAACACCAAGAGACAGTTATTTGTAGGTACTAAATGACCCATTAATCTTGCCTATGAGATGCAGTACTTCACGGCTGAATCCATCAGCATCTAGTTTTTCTAAAAGGAGGTCATGTTTAATACAATCGAACGCTTTGGATAAGTCCATCAGCATTGCGCCAATATTCTCTCCATTGTCTAAGCTTGTTTTCCACTTTTCAAGCATTCGAACTAATGCATGCTGCGCATTATACCCTTTACGAAAACTGCAAAGAAGTGACGATAAATGAGGTCTCATATAATCAATCATCTGTTCGTGCAGAAGTCTCTCAAAAACCTTAGAAGCAGTTGGCAAAACGCTCACGGGTCTATAATTTTTCTTCCTGGTTTTCTCCTCCGTTTTATGAAGAGAAGTGACAGCTGCTAGTTTCAATAAGTCAATAAGTCCGTAAACAAGCCATTTTGTACGCAATCGTTGAAAATAAGCTGCATCGATTTGGAGCATATTTCCTAGCTGCTTTTCAGCACCTTCGCAGGTATATGTTTAGAGGTATTTGCCTTTGTAGGATTGCGCCTCCCAATTTCAATATGCATTTGTTCCATTGAGACCTTTTGGAATGTGAAGAAATTGTCATTTTGAGCTAAACTACGGATTTTCCTTATGCTTGGGTGGTTGGAATACTTGATTATAGCCCTATCTATAGGATCTGAGACACCTTCTGTACTTGGAATAACCTCACTGTTCTCCGCAAGACCTAATGAGTCAGTAATAGATACAAAATAAATCATTCAGGGTTTCAGCAGTTTCCTTATCATTGGAGATTATCGTGTCATTCTCAATATGGGTAATTTTTAATTAGATCGACCTTTATCGGAAAGGACAGGTTTGACAGTTTTCCAAAGCTTTTTATTGTTAGTAATATCAGAATTGTTCAAATTTTTTTTTTGCAAAAATTTCTTCTTTCCTTTATAAATGATTTAACACACAAGTTGCGCTGCCGGCGAAACACTTTCCAGTGTTCAGCAGTGCGATTGTTATTATATCTATTTTTCAATCTAGATCGCAACATAGTAGCTTTATGGGGAACTCGTTTCATGAAGGGTCCATCAATTTCTTTTTAATCGGTGCATGTTTATCAAGAGCTTTTTCAAGCTGTAGTCTTAATTTGTTGTTTTGATATTGTCCAACTCTTCCTTAAGTTCTCGTTTGAAAGTCTGTTCCGAAAAGTTCTTACAATCTCTATAGTTGATAACAGTGCGCCCAGTTTGTTTGTACTTTGTTTTAAAAACTGTAAATATCATTTTGTGGTAGTCAGGGAGACCTGTATCGAATGTAATGGTATGTTGGAAACTCCTTACCTATTTTTTTAAGATTAGGTCATTGCATTGTGGATTATTAACCCTGAAACTGGTTGGCTCTTTTACCAGATTTTTGAGGTCATAGCTGTTCATAAAAGTACGAATCTGCTGATCTGTCTCCACTGTATTAAAATCACCAAGCAACAGAACATTGTCATATTTTTCACTGTAATGATCTACTGCTTTGCCAAGATTCTCGAAAAAGCATCCTTGTGATTGGGACGGTGGTCGGTAAATACTGAAAAGAACCCACTTTTTCCCCCTTAAATTTTTTTCAAAACAAATGCATTCCATATCAACTTCAAACTTGAAAGATTTTAATTGTCTCGTTGTGATATCTCTTTTCACGTGGACATCAACAAACCTCCACCTTCACCGTTTCTATCAAGCTGCAGTGGATCAGCGTAACCTTCACTTTGGAATAGTTTTGTTGGAAAAGAATCATCATTTTTTGTTTCTGCAACCATTAGAATGTCAAGATTCTGTGAATCTCTTTTAATGCATCAAATTCATTTGAATAACCGATAGTCAAACGACCGATGTTCTTTAATCGCAATGTGTTCAATGCTGATTTTGCATCATTGTCATCAGGGGTGTCCTGTAAATCTAACACAGTGGATCCAAGAGTATCCTCCACTGCTAGGGTAATAGAAATAGTTATGCTGGAAGGGTCAAGCTTCTCAGGTTCCATACAAATGGGAAGTTCATGGTTTTCACAATATCTGGTTAGTATCCAAGATTAGAAATAAAATAGTTGGCTAAAAGCTTGGTTCAATAGTCATTGAGATGAAGTCTGCTGCGGTTAAGAAGAGTGCTCGGATCTACATTCGAGGTGCCAATGAATTTTAATTCTTACTTTGACATAACTGCTTCAGTACTTTATTGACTTCAGTTGCCTTGCAATGTAGAAACTCACCCCGGGGCACCAACCCTTCTATTTATGTCTATACAGTCGAAAACAATTGACAACGATAAGAAGTTTTGGAAAACTGTGAATCCCATGAGCGAGAAGATCACATTGATTGAGGATGGTAGAATCCTCTCAAATGATGTGGAAGTTGCTGAGTGCTTTAATGAGTATTTTTGCAATTTTACGGATAGTCTGGATATTGACCCCCTTTTTAAGGAAGTGCCAGAACATATGTCTGTGGAACAAATGGTTTTGAGAGCGATAACTAAGTATAAAGATCACCCCTCTATAAAGGTTATCAATCAAAATGTTGCATTAAATGATAACACCTTTAGTTTCTCTCAAGTAAGCCCAAATGAGGTCATGAAGCAGATAGACTTGCTTGACAAGAATGAATCCGATAGTGGGAATATTCCAACGGGTATGTTAAAGGCAACAAGGGAAATAGTTTGCCCCTACCTGACAGATGGTACCAACTCTGTAGTCTATGATTGCAAGTTTCCAAATGAACTGAAGGAAGCTGATCTCAGCCGTCTGTTCAAAAATGATGATTCGGATTATAAGGGAAATTTTAGGCCAATAAGTGTTTTACCTGCAGCCTCCAAAGTCTATGAAAGATTTCTAAAAGACCAAATATGCCCATACCTTCAAGATGAACTCTCCGAAATCCTGTGTGGTTTCAGGGAGGGGTATAGTACGCAACATGCTTTAATAAGGTTGATAGAAAAATGGAGGAAATGTCTTGATGCATCAGGTATAGTAGGAACAATTCTAATGGATCTATCTAAGGCTTATGACTGTCTGCCCCATGACCTCCTTATCGCAAAATTGGAGGCGTATGGATTTGATTTCAACAGCCTCTGCCTCATGTATAGCTATCTGGATTGCCGCCATCAAAGGGTAAAAATTGGTTCACATAGAAGTACCGCAAAAAGAATAAAAATTGGGGTACCACAGGGATCTGTCTTAGGTCCTTTGCTCTTTAACATATTCATCAATGATCTGTGTCTCATGAGACTAGACTCGGAGATCTGTAATTTTGCAGATGATAACACAATTTACTCATGTGGGATAGACCTACATGAAATTGTTACCAATCTGGAAAGTGATCTCAGTAGATTGCTGGAATGGTTTACAAATAATGGAATGGTTGCAAACCCAAAAAAATTCCAGCTTATGTTCCTAGGCTTGAAAGGCCAGAGAAGACTGCGACTAAATATGAATGATAGCAAATCATCTGCAACTGATCATGTTAAATTGCTAGGAATTGAAGTTGACAACAAATTAAAGTTTAGCAAGCATGTTAAAACGTTATGTTCAAAAGTCAACAAGAAAATCAGTGCCTTTTCTAGGCTTAATATGTATATTTCTAGAGAACAGGCATTAACAATTTGCAACGCGGTTATCTTATCGAACTTCAATTATTGCCCTTTGATCTGGCTATTCTGCAACAAAGGTGCAAACAAAGAGATTGACCGCACACACACAAACGCGCTCTTCGGATCCTCTATAAAGAATACGAATGTCCCTTTGAAACATTGCTCACGCGCAGTGGCAGTTTTTGTATACATGTTAGAAACTTGCAGAAACTAATGAAGGAAATCTACAAGTCCATGAATCAACTTAACCCATCGCTTGTATGGGAATTTCATGAAAAGAAACATGTAACTTATGACCTAGGAATAAAAAATCTTTGCAAACTGCCGCAAATAAAGACATAGGGCTATGGACAAGAATCACTGTCCTTTTGAGGGAGCTTCCTCTGGAACACCCTTGATAATACTATTAAAAATCAGCCAACACTTGCGGCTTTCAACAAGAGGATCAAAGACTGGGCTGGTGATAAATGCACCTGCAAAATATGCCACCAATTATTCTTTCTTTTGTATAAAGTATATTTTTCTTGTAAATAATTGATGTGAATTAGTATGTTATTATATACTATTGTAAATACCAACTTTAATGAAAAAAATTATCTTGATATCTCTACAGCGTTTGACAGGGTGTGGCATGACGGGCTTATCTATAAGCTACGGAGATGTGGTACATCGGGAAACTTACTGTTGCTTCTTCGAAGTTTCTTGTCAAATAGGAAACAAAGGACTGTTTTAAGGGAGCTGTCATAAAGTATGGCTGGGAGGGGGGTGGAGGGGAATGGGGAAAATGACTTGAAAATTTCACACCCCCTCCAATGTACCTGAGTAAATTCCATACCCCATAAGAAATTTTCTAGAAAGTTCCATACCCCATTCATATGAAAATTAACTGAAACATTATGAGGGAAAATTGAACAAAGAAATAAGAAAAGCAAATGATAGGAAAGTAAGAATGAAATGAAGAACATGATGCATGATCAAAGCCATTTCTACGATCATATCGAAATCCGTGTACCTCGTAGACTTACTACTTGAGTTCCATAGTCCTCTCCAATTTCTGACAATCCCATCTTGGAGCAATGAGGCGCTCAGGCCATCAGTCACTAAGGCATTGACGGGAGCAGCAACAACAACCAAATAGCTATGGCCTAGGCAAACGATCGACTGCAAATTTTGATCAGGTGTGGATGGACAAGGGGACAATCCAAAGCATTTTGTGATCCTCCTCTGGCTGCTCGTTGGAAACAGCTTTGGCGACAAGCATGGAGTCAGAGCTACGTTACTTGATATACAGCTAGCTAGCTACATACAGCTAGCTATTATTACATTATTACATAAGCTTAGCTAGCTATCTAGCTAGCTAGCTATTATTACATACAGCTAGCTACATACAGTTAGCTATTATTCAAAACCCAGGGCAAGTGCTGGGCACTTTCACTTTTCAAGAGGTAGAAAATCAGGAAGTTGCGCATCTACTAAAATCCTTGGATGGCAGGAAATCTACCGGTGAAGATAAAATACCCCCAAAGCTGGTGTCTCTAGCTGCAAATGAGCTTACAAACAATTTAACCACGGCAATAAATTGTAGCATTCGAAATTCCCGCTTTCCAAATGATGCAAAAAAAGCGGCAGTCTGCCCTTTAGATAAGGGGGAGCCAAATAGAACAGTAGAGACGAACTTTCGCCCAGTTAGCGTTCTCAATACCTTTTCTAAGATATACGAGAAGGTCTTGAAACAGCAACCAATCAAGCATTTAGACAATACGCTTTCTGTTTTCATTGCGGCCTATCGAAGAGCATATGGAACTCAACACGTCTTGATACGTCTTGTAGAAGATTGGAGGTCTAAACTAGATAACGACTATCTCGTAGGTGCTATCCTTATGGATCTTTCCAAAGCATTCGATTGTATCCCTCATGATTTGCTTATTGCCAAATTACATGCATATGGACTTGATGAGGATGCACTAGTCCTTGTCTATTCTTATCTCAAAAGACGAAAACAATGTATGTGTCAGGATAAACAACACATATAGTTCTTTTCAAGAAGTTACATCTGATGTACCCCAGGGCTCTGTACTGGGACCTATCCTTTTCAACTTTTACATAAATGATTTATTTCTTTTCATAAAGCAGGCAACGCTCCATAATTATGCTGATGACAATACACTAGCTTATTTTTTCTAAAAGCATGCCCGATCTTGTAAATACTTTGGAAAAAGAAACAGGAGTGGCCTTATCATGGTTGGAAAACAACGAAATGATTGCAACCCTGAAAAATTTCATGCAATACTGCTCAGGAAAAATCAAACGAATACTAGTGGAGAACAAATTAACATAAATGGTAGAATGATCAAATCTGAGGAGACCGTAAAACTTCTGGGGGTTACGTTGGATTACAGACTTGATTTCGACCCACATATTTCAAATATTTGCAAAACAGCAGCAGCACAATTAAATGTTCTTAAAAGATTAAAAGCATTTATTGGCTTTAAGGAAAAACAGATTCTTATTCAGAGCTTTGTTTATTCAAATTTTAATTGCTGTCCCTTGGTGTGGTATTTTTCATCTTCAAAATCACTACAGGAGGTTGAAAAGATACAAGAACGCGCTCTAAGATTTCTCTATAATGATCATACCAGTTCGTATGACGACTTGCTTTTGAAGTCAAATAAATGCACGATGCTTGTTGCTGGCCAGAGAATCCTTTGCATTGAAATCTTCAAAACGGTAAAACAATTAAACCCACCTTTCATGCAGAACATATTCAGATTGCGGTCTTCACATTATTCATTAAGAAATACAAATAGCTTAGCCCATGTTAGGCCCAACCAAACAACATTTGGGTCAAATAGTCTGTCGTGTATTGGGCCACAGATTTGGAACGGCCTACCAAACGAAATAAAGTCAGCAGAAAATCTAAAAAGTTTCAAGACTTTGATAAAGCAATGGAATGGTCCCATATGCAAATGTAGTGCCTGTAAATCCCTACCACCTTAGTTAATATGTATTTTAGGAAATATTTAATTTGTTTATTGCTATTTCTTTGTAAATTCGATTTGGATTAGTTAACTTGTATATATTTAAATAATGTATATATTGTTAGCTATTGTAAATAATCGAATCAAAATAAAATTACACACACACACACAGAGAGCTGAATCTGAGGATGACAAGGAAGCATGGAGGCTTCTGTTCTGCAAGTGCAGTGAGCAATCAAAATCTTTTGGCAAGAATATCCACTTTGACCTTTAAGTGCAAGAAATTCAGCCCAGTAAACAAAAGTCTGTGCAAACGGTTGCATGTGAGGTTGAAAGTGCAGGGTGTAAAGAAGATGGACATGTATGTACATCTCTTTGCATAAGGCAGACTAATTTTTGATATTCTAAAATAATACCCAAAGAGAAGTCCAAAATGTAGAGTTTCAAGTTTATTTACCTGTTCACAGGACAGGCACTGTGCTTGAAATTTGATCGAGGATTTGTATTCTGCAGCAAATGTCAAAAGTTTTAAAGGCAAAAGGGAGAGAAAACCACCTACAAATGGCCAGGGAGGATGTACTAACAAGGATGCAGAAGAGGAAATGCTGCAACCATGACTTGGTGATCAACCCAACTGGACTTATAGTATGATTTCTGTACAAAACTGCTTTTGCACCTTGTATAATCAGGATAGTTGACACCCCCTATTTCGTTTCAAAGAGTTTACAATGAGACTTTCCTTAAGCTTTGAAAACATTGAAAACAGCCATGTTTGTTTTGTTTCAAGAAATAACATCGTGTTGCACATGCAACAAGTCATGATAGAAGGAAAAGTGTTATATGAATTGAAGCAGGTATATATACCAGCTATCAGAAATATTTTTCAAACTTCTAAATCCACCCAACCCTATTGTTTTACTATTCAGGTCCGGTGAATAATCATGCAATGGCTAAATTTTCTGGATTCTGACAGCATATTCATCACACTTTAAGTGCTTTACATATACAATAGTTTGAAAATTTTACAATTTTGTGGAAAATGCAGCAGTTTTATTTTGCAATGTTATACTTCAGATAGATTTCGTACCCCAACAATATGGTGCTCAAAGTTTTCATACCCCATCCAAATCCTGTCTAAAATTTTCATGCCCTAGCACCTTCCCCTCCGCCCCGGTCCCGGCCATACTTTATGACAGCTCCCTAAATAGCCAGTCTTCAAGCTAGGGAAACATCTCCGCCGGTGCTCCACAAGGCTCGATCTTAGGTCCCTTCTTTTTCTTGATTTACATCAATGATTTGTCACAAAATTTGAGGTGTAGTGTAAAACTTTTTGCAGATGACACATCACTCTTCAATGTTGTTAAGGATACAAGTGCAGCTGCAAGTGATACGAACCATGACTTAGATCTTATTAGATTATAGGCACATAATTGGAGGATCCCATTCCTCGCAAGACCCCATTCCACCGCTGCATGAAACAAACTATGTTTTTCGAAACCAGCCAGCAGTAGGGCAAATAGGGGCAAGAGCGGAAAAATTCAGAACTAGTTTTTATCCGAACTGCTTGTTTGAGTGGAATAAACTTGATCCGCTGATGAGGGCATCCACTTCAGTTAGCTTTTTTAAAAAGAATTTATTTTCACAGATTAGACCGCATGTTAACTCCGTATATGGTATTCACAATCCTAAAGGGATTGTGTACCTAACTCATTTGAGGGTTGGGCTAAGCAAACTCAGTTTTCACAAATTTAGACACAATTTTAAAGATACAATCAACCCAATGTGCCCAATAAATGATGGCATAGAGGACACGGAACACTTTTTACTGCTCTGCAATTCTTTCACGGAGTATAGACGCAGTCTCCTCGCTAGTGCTAACGATGTGCTCCAAACGTACGGATATTCCGAAGCTCCCGGCGATAACATTTTACAACTTCTTTTATACGGAGATGAAAACCTGCCTTTGGGAGCAAATGCTTTAATACTGAACTTGACAATTAAGTTTATTTTGGAAACAGAACACTTTGATTAATCTTTCGACTTCCCTATGAACACCCCCATACCCCCAACCATCCATGTATTTAATGTTCTTATTTATTTTTGCGTGATAGTTTGACGTAGCTTGCAACCAAGTAAGCAGTGTTATTCTAGCCTACATCTTTGGGTTTGAAGTTTCAGACTTGTTCAATCTGCCATTACTTGGTTGCAAGCTACCGTAACTCGTAGCTTAACGTCGTATTTACTTGCAGTATGTCGTTCGTCTATGTTTTTCGTCCCCCCCCCGTCGTTTCTTGCGTACAGTTTTCTTGTATTGTTCTCGTTTTGTTTCATTTAAGCATGGGGTAGTCATGTAATTTCGCTCCTCTTGGTATCGTCCCCGTAGTGTCGTATAGTTATAATTAGAAAGTATAGTAGAATGTAACTAATATTGTAAATTTTTCTATCTGAATGTAAAAAGAAAAAAACAGCTATTTCGGTGTTTAACTTTTTTACTATATGATCATCGATCGTTTCAGTCGATCGATCGGGTATTTGGTGGGGAAGAGAATTTCATAAAACTTAATTTACCTGCAAAACTGTGATTTGCAACGAATTTTGTTCCAATGTCGATCGTCAGCGCTCTTTCACTTGGACAGGAGGCTGAAACCGAGCTTCGGCAGATTCAAACCGTCGCGGAGATAGGTTTTACTTCGCGTTTGTTTCCAATTATCTCACGAAGGAAAGTGAAAGTGAATGCATTGAGTACATAGTTTCAAAACTGGGGAACATTTTGATGCAAAGAACTGGGCGTTTAATACAAAATTTGCTGAGATCGAGGGAGGATTGATTGATTTGATTTTATAATATTTATACAGGGTAAAACATTCTGTTATACTGTTTTACAATGCACCCTGTTAAAAAGAAGTTACAAACGAAAATAAACTAAATTTACACGTAAACTTAAGATAGAATTACAATCAATGTGATCTATACAGCTATTAACAAAGTTTATGAAAAGTGTAGGCATGATCATGCATATGGTAGATATGATATAAGAGAGAATTGGCTAAATGCAAGGTTTGCTATGCTTTTTTTTTAACTTTTCAATGCCGGGGACAATTTTGATTCCAGGCTGAGCCAATCTCGTCCCCAGAGTGAGTTCGTTGCTCTACCTCTACTCTTGGATACAAGAGGCTGTTCGGCAATCTGATTGGCTGTTCGCCACTTTGATTTGATTGATTTGATTTGATTTTATAATACTTATACAGGGTAAAACATTCAGTTACACTGTTTTACAATGTACCCTGTTAAAATAACTTACAAAAGAAAATATATAATTTTACACGTAAATCGAAAAAGAAATAAGATCTAAACAGCTATTAACAATGTGTATAAAAATTTAGGTATGATCATGCATCTAGTAGATATGATGTAAGAGAGAATTAGTTAAATGCATGGTTTGCTATGCTTTTTTTGAAAGTTTTCTATGTCGGGGACAATTTTGATTCTTGGCTTAGCCTATTCCACATTGTCGCACCTTTATATGAGAAGCATTTTTGGCCATTTGCAGATTTTCGCATGGGAATTTCTAAATCAGATCTAGTATTGCGTAATTCTCTCTTACTTGAATCCGAGAGTCTTGAGAACATTTCTGTAAGGTAAGTGGGATCCAGATCATTGATAGATTTGTATACCATACTCAAAGTCTCCATTTGAATCATTTCACTAACAGTGTGCCATCCAAGTTTCTTGATGATAGGCTTTGCAGAAGCATCATATCTACTATTAGTAACTATTCTTGCAGCCCGATTTTGAAGTTTTTGTAGTTCGTTTATTGCTGTGGAGCCACAGCTTCCCCATAGAGGGCAGCAATATCTAAGATATGGTTCCACAAGACTTTTATACATGCTTTGTATTGTGAGAAGAGGGAGAAACTTTTTGGAGTATTTCAACATCCCTATTCCTCTAGAAACTTTTTTCTTGATGGTAGTAATTTGTTCTTGATTGGTAGTAACAACGATTGGTGTACCACAGGGTTCGGTCTTGGGACCTCTTCTGTTTAACATATACCTCAATGATCTCTTCATGTTTGTGAAGGATGCTCAGATATGTAACTATGCAGATGATACAACTATCTATGCTTGTGACAACAATGTTGAAAGTATCATTGAAACATTAGAGAGTGATGCCCTTAAAATTGCAGAATGGTTTCCGAACAACTGTATGAAGTTGAATGAGGACAAATGCCATCTAATGGTCTTTGGGGATAAAAGTAATGATATTTCTTTAAATATCGGAAGTGTGAGGATAAAAGAGAGCACGGAAGAAAAGTTGCTTGGAGTGATTCTGGACAAAACATTATGCTTTAAACAGCAAGTAAGGTCCATTTGCAAAAAGGCTGGGCAAAAGCTACATGCTTTCTCGAGAATCTCTCACTTTCTTGATACTGAAAAACTAAAGAGAATGATGAAGGCATTTATCTTGTCCCAGTTCAACTACTGTCCTCTTGTTTGGATGTTCTGCGATAGAACACTTAATAACAAAGTTAATCGTATTCACGAACGGGCATTGCGGATAACTTACAAAGATATGAGATCAGATTTTGACACAATGTTACTCAGAGACAATGCGGTCCCAATCCACATCAAGAATTTACAGTTGTTGATGACTGAAATTTATAAGACAAAATGGGAGCTCAATCCTACTTTCATGAGGGAGATCTTTGTTGAAAAACACAGCACTTATGGGTTAAGAAGCTGCCATAATCTACTACTACCACAAGCGCGCACTACGTGCTATGGCTTAGAGACGATATCGTTTCTAGGGAGTAGATTGTGGCAGGCACTTCCCAATGACATGAAACAATCAGATACCCTCTCCAGCTTTAAAAGGAGAATAAAATCCTGGAAGGGAGAGGAATGCAACTGTAGACTGTGTAGACCTTTCGTGGCGCAGGTTGGGTTCTTGAAAGGATAAATGCGTTGCACTGTGCATACCAAAAAAAAATACTTTAAAAAACATTGTAAAAATCTGTAGGTGTGTATTTATACTTAATTATTCCTTATATTATATATGTATATATATATTTTTTTATTTTTTAAACAATTTTACTTTGTAGTAGGCTTTTATTTCTGTAGCTATGTTTATACGCCTACTTTAAATAAATCGATAATAATAATAATAATAATTCTTTCCAGTTCAAGTGTTGATCGACCATTACTCCCAGATATTTTGCCTCCCTTATGATAGAAACTGTTTCTTCCCCTACATTAAATTGAGGCTTTACACCCCGTACCTTTTCTAAGTCGTTCAAACGCTTGCTACCACCTATCACGAGACTTTGTGTCTTGGTCACATTGAGGGACAATTTGTTTGCATTAAGCCAATATTTAAGGTATCCAAGATCCTCATTGACGCATTCATTTATCAATTGAATGGACTTTGAAGAGAAAGAAAGGCTTGTATCATCTGCGTACATGTTAACATCTGAGTGTCTCAGAGAGAAATGAAGATCATTTACGTACATTATGAAAAGTAGAGGTCCTAGGCAAGAGCCCTGAGGAACTCCTGTCGTTATTGATTCAAGATCTGAAAGTTGCCCATTTACCTTACAGCACTGCTTTCTATTAGTTAGATACGAGCGGAACCAGCGTATCTCTTTGTTTTGAACCCCATAATGCTCCAGTTTCTGTATAAGGACGTCATGATTCACAGTATCAAAAGCCTTCTTTAAATCAATATTGCACCGTAACTTCGTTTCTCGCGTGGCAAACGGTCGTGGAATGTCAAAATTCAAGGTAAAATGATATTCTTTACCTATTCCGACCATCATTTGCAATTTATTTCCAAAATTCGAAGAATAACAAGCCATTTCATTTTCGAAGCTGCGGTGAAAGTTTCTCGAATTTTCAACTTAGGCCCATTTTCGCTCCAAACAAACCGAGCTTATTTTCGCATTAAACATACTTACCAACCCTAGATCGTTGCTTTAATACCTTCAAAAAGGATGAAATAAGGTCCTCCAAGTGTCTGTTTTTAGTTTCTCAATTGATCTTCTGCAGAATTTAGTGCTAAAGCAACGGCCATTTTCCGTTGATTCGCGTTGCCTAGGAACCGCGAAATCCATAATGGCTGCTAATGCACCCAGATTCTGGGCGCATTTGATCGAAGTGTACCAGGGTGTTCATTCGGCTTTGTGATTAGCATATGACGTAAGAACACCCTGGGAACGAGGTTGAGGCTGAGCCAATTTCACATTGTCGCAACTTTATACGAGAAGCATTTTTGGCTATTTGCAGATTTTCACATGGGAATTTCTAAATCAGATCTAGTATTGTGTAATTCTCTCTTACTTGCATCCGAAAGTCTTGAAAGCATTTCTGTAAGGTAAGTGGAAACCAGATCATTGATAGATTTGTATAACATACTCAAAGTCTCCACTTGAACAACTTCACTAACAGTGTGTCATCCAAGTTTCTTGATGATAGGCTTTGCAGAAGCATAATATCTACTGTTTAGTAACTATTCTTGCAGCCCGATTTTGAAGTTTTTGTAGTTCGTTTATTGCTGTGGAGCCACAGCTTCCCCATACAGGGCAGCAATATCTAAAATATGGTTCTACAAGACTTTAATACATGCTTTGTATTGTGAGAAGAGGGAGATACTTTTTGTAGTATTTTTTAAATTCCTATTCCTTTAGAAACGTTTTTGTTGATGGTAGAAATTTGTTCTTTCCAGTTCAAGTGTTTATCAACCATTACTCCCAGATATTTTGCCTCCTTTATGATAGAAACAGTTTCTTCCCCTACATTAAAGCTTTACACCTCCTACCTTTTCTATGTCGCTCAGAAGCTTCCTACCACCTATCACGAGACTTTGTGTCTTGGTCACATCGAGGAACAATTTTTTTGCGTTAAGCCAAGATTTAAGGTATCCAAGATCCTCGTTGACGCATTCATTTATCTAATGAATGGACTTTGAAGAGAAAAAAAGGCTTGTAACATCCGTGTACGTGTTAACATCTGAGTGTCTCAGAGAGAAATGAAGATCATTTACGTACATTATGAAAAGAAGAGGTCCTATGCAAGAGCCCTGAGAAACTCCAGTCGTTATTGATTCAAGATCTGAGAGCTGCCCATTTACCTTACAGCACTGCTTTCTATTAGTTAGATACGAGCAAAACCAGTCTATCTCTTTGTTTTAAGCCCCATAATGCTCCAGTTTCTGTATGAGAATGTCATGATTCACCGTATCAAAGGACAAAACTGTTATTAGATAAAGGCAAGTACAATTAGCTGCAGTCCTTGTTAGTTGATACTATGGACTATAGAATGCACAAGCAGCCAATAATATTGTTGCGTCATTGCAGCAAAGAAACAGCAACAGAATATCCTATGTTGTTATTGCAGCAGGATGCTGTATTTTGTATGATTGTGGAGCATGAGGAAAGACACAGAGATACACAGTCAACCATTAAATGGTATGAATTTCGATTTTGTTCATCTCAAGGAAAAAGTACTGCTGCCTTTATGTTGCAATTAGAAACAGCGGCAGCAGGAGAAATTGCTCCAATGGCAAAGCTACGTAAGCCCCATAGTAGGCGATTAGGCCTCCTGTAGCACACCCAGTTCAAGCTGCGAGCTACAATGAAACATGCTTAGAGATGGTACAAGAACTGGGAGAAATGCATGGTGGTACATTGGAAATCATGACAAGAGGCATGAAAGATTAAGTGCTTGTAGAAACCAAAAGCAAATCACAAATTCTATGCTCTTTGAATCGGAGCGCATGTTTTCTCGTTGACTCGAGGTCATCTTTGAAGAAATCACACAGTGATGAAGTATGAATACTAGAATACTCTACATCCCTAGAATCACACTTTCATTTTTCGAACATTTATATGAGTCAGCTGCCAATATTACTTTCTGGGAACCAAGCGATTACCTTTGCAAGCCAAGAGCAGACGTTGGAAAGGACCTGTGCTTTGGCAGAGTGATTCGATTGCAGAATAGGATCTCAAACATCACATCAAAAATTACTTTGATCTTAACAAAATCCAAAGACTGATACTTTGTTTACAAGCCTGGTGCAGTGGAATGGTAACAAAGACGATAAAGAAGACATTGAATCAATTCATCTGGCTACCCATTGTTTACCTTTAGTGGATGTAAAGGGGATGGGTAGCGTAAATGTACAAGTAGCAATGGATAATTGATACCATTGTATAAATAGAAAATATTTGTAAATCCTAGATAGCTCAAATACAGCACTGCTGATGTTACGGTCTCTGCCTATAGCAAACTTCAGCTATAGCAAACTAGAGTTGTGTTCCGTAAGATTTTGAACACAATAAGTTTTCCTTCTTTTTCATTTACCGAAGCTGTAAGATTGTTTTTTCGCAAATGTACGTCTGATTCTGTCATGAGCCGGGACTTCGATCTGTTGATAAAGAAGATATGCAATGAATTCATTTGTCAATATAAGATACCTGATGTAAAAATATGTTTCCTCACTTCCCTAGGCCTTCCATAAATAACGAAATCGCATAGTTTCCATCCTTCCTAATAGGTGACTCAGTTTTGCTCTGACTTTTTAAAGATTTATTTTAAACGATTTTCTGCCCGTCAGCAGCATTGGCAGTATGTCTGTATGAAGTGAGCTGACCAAAGTCAGTCCAAAGCAGTTTGACTGCGATAACACAAATTGCTTGTAAAACATCTTGACGCAAGAGAGAGGGTCAATACGAAAATTTCGCTCAAATCATGACAAAACGATATCAGTCTAGCTGTATTATTGGAATTTGATAAATTTCTAAGCAAAACATAGTGAAGAAGAACTTTATCTTACCTTTTTCTTATCAGATCGTTCCATGAAAATGTGAATCATTTACTTCGTGAAGAACGTGCACGATGGGGGTTGGCATGTCGCAGTTGTTGTGAGGTTGTTGCTGTTGTTGCTATGCGCTCGAAGCTGTTCCGTAATTTAGCACTGGGCAATTTTGAACGCGAGGCAACTCCTTTGCAGGGCCAATGTTTTGGCTGGCAAGCCATGAATCCTAGTATTAGCGAGTAGGATGGATGGGTTGTAGCGATTACTAGGACTCAACGTAATGAGTCTCCCGTGTTTCAGAGACGTCTTTGCGTGCCTTCTAGGAGCTCTTGCATTACTATTTGAGGAATGTTTTATCCCTTGATTCCTCACATCACAGAACTGTAACAAAAACCTCCCGCCTCATCGAGGAGCTGTTCGAAAAACAAGAATGCCCCTAACTGCAACCAATGACCTTTCCGTGGAATCCCGCTTAATTTGGTATCTTCTTTTTGTAGTTCGCACTGATATCCGCCTACATTGGATGTAATGATCCGCATGAGTGGAGAGATCTTGCATTTCGTTGTTTGCAGCTTGGCAATCAAAAGCAGGCTCTGTTGTGTTATTCCAGAGGTAAATGCTTTATTCATGTGTGCCTCATACTGCCACTAGTAAAGTTTGTTGAATGAAGTATTACACATCATTCTCATTTCAATTAATCATATTTACACATGGCAAATTCATTCAGTTAACAAAATGATAATAAAAGTAATAGACCTACATACAGAAATTGGCTACATGGCAACAATATGAATCTAATTTAGAAATTAAACCTAAAAACTGCTCTTCCATGAATTCGTGTGTTTGAATTTTTTTCTTTTTCCGCTCAAAAATGAAGTTTTCAGACTTTTTTGAATGCGACTATTGACCTAGAATTTTCATGGATTGTGGAATGCTGTTCCATGCTAGTGGCCCGGTATAAAAGAAGCTCTTACTTACGCATTCTAAGTTGACCCTTTGAAAATGCAGGTCTCCCTTGTTTCTTGTGTTATATTTGGAAGTGGAACACCTTTCATTTGTTCTGCAGTGTTACGTTATGATTTATTAATATTATGGTTTATTAGCCTCGCTTTGAAATCGAGACTTTGCTTGTTTAAATGTCGGCGCTTAGGCCCATGAAGTTGGATTATGCTTGAAATCTGTATCCGTTTCTCCGGTCACAATCCGAACGAAATCTGGTGTCAGGTGACAAGAGATGCTTCGAATGATGTATAAGGAATGTTTTTCAATGTGCATTTGAGAAGATTTGCATTAGCAAAGCAGAGAAATTTAGGCTAAATGCCGGGAGGAGAAGGGGCAGCTGATGCAGGTGATGCACGAGTTGAGCGCCATAGGAGAAGTCCTATACCTAGAGTTGACCCATCAAGGTCAGTAGATCTTTCAAGAAACAGGGAAGAAAATTTTAAATTGTTCAAATCTCAATGGAGAAATTATTGTATTTTGACAAGATTAGAAGGAGAGTCAGAAGAATACCAAGTCGCTTCATCGTTGTATACCATTGGAGATAGTTGTGCAAAAATCTTTGAGACATTGTCGGTAACAGAACGTACAGTAAACCTTGTCTTTGAAGTTCTAGAAGCTCATTGTGTTGGCGATACTAATATTGTTTTCCAAAGATTTAAGTTTAATAGCAGAAATCAGAATAGTAATGAAGATTTTGATACTTACTTGAACAAATTTGAGGCAGCTTGCTGCAAAATGTGATTTCAGAGATCTTCATGATGAGTTAATTAGAGATCGTGTAATTTTAGGTCTACAGTGAGGATACCTGACGACGTCTTTCACGCCCAACAACATCTTTCTCGAGGAGTTTTGCCTCGTTTTGATGCCCCTATACAAACGTATAGGAAAGTGACCGGAAGTGAATATGTTTGACGACTTTAAATGTTTCTTGCGGGAAGGAGGTGTTACTTTTCCATGTCAATTCAATTCTAAGATGTAGTGGATTTATCTAAAAACATTTAAAACTAAATTTGCTTTGATTTAAAACTCATTGCTAAACTCCACAAATTTGGACAAGAGTGGTGGTCTTATTTTGAGAGAATTTCCATTGTATTTCGGTACAATCTTTCGAACTCATTGTCTTTGACGTCACTGGCAGCGCCTCCAAGGCCATGACATTTGGAAAATACGGTAGAGCGTAGAAATTGTTTTGAAAACGGCGTGGTCTTTATGCTGTTGCTTCAAGGAACTTGTTAATTCTGAATGAAGCAATAAATCACTACGCTGAGCACCAGTTATCCATTTTACCACTAGTGAAGGACATTATCTGAGTTTCTTGTTCGAGGTGGGTTCTTGTTTTTGCAACAAACAAGCCAGAAAGAAAGACATGACAGAGGAAGAACATCCGCTTGTTTAGGCCACATCTTCGAAAGAAGAAATCTTGCATGTTTATGGATCCAAGAACTAAAATTTGTTTATGACAGCAGATGTCTTTAATGGACAGATGGAGCACACATGATAGAGAATATCTTATTTGTACTGGATAGTGAGTTCCACTTCTTGGACATATGTGTTAACTACTCGTGAAGAGAGTTTGTAAACTTCTGAAACTTTTCTGGAAACTTCCTCTTGTTCTGAAAAATATTGGCTCCAAAAATGACAGACAAGATACAAGATGGATGCTGTCTATTGTCATTAAAATGATTACTTCCGATGGACAAGTGCAATGACTGCTATTTTTATGATTTTGAGAAACTCATAAACAAGCATAGCAATAGGGTCCGTAAGGTAAAATGGGCACGCTGGGGGTATAATGGGATGACAAAAATTTAAAACAATTCTAAAAATGTTGATTCACAGATTTTTCTCTGAACAGATAAAAATTCAATGTTTTCCAGGTGTCAACATTCAATCCTTGCTTACCCATTTTACCCCTGCTGCAGTGCAACACGATGTATTATCAATTTACATTTCTGCTGAGTTGGAAGGCACAATAAATCTTTAGTGATTTAAGCATATTTTTCATGAGATGCAGCTGTTGGAAAGAGAAGTCCATACATGGGCTGCTAACTGACAAGCAATCTGGCTTTCGACCGGGTGATTCTACAGTCAATCAGCTAATTTCAATAACGCACCAAATTTACAAAGCTTTCGATGAAGTACCAAGTATAGAGACACGAGCTGTTTTTCTAGATCTTTCGAAGGCTTTCGACAGGGTTTGGCACGAGGGACTTATATATAAACTTCAGTGTAATGGAATATCTGGTCTGGTGATCTTCTTGTTTTGCTAAAAGATTTTTTGAAAAACCGTAAGCAACGTGTCGTATTGAACGGCAAATCGTCTGATTGGTTAACTGTTTCAGCTGGTGTTCCACAAGGCTCTGTATTAGGCCCTCTATTCTTTCTAATATACATCAACGATCTTGTTGAAAATGTGAGCTGTGACGTAAGACTTTTTGCCGATGACACGTCCTTGTTTTCCGTTGTAAATGATGTTGCTACTACTGCTTTTGAAATGAATAATGATCTTGAGAAAATAAAACTATGGGCGTGGCAATGGAAAATGCTGTTCAACACAGATAAGACTGAAGAAGTGATTTTCTCTACTAAAAGAATCAAACCTGATCATCCTCCTTTAGAATTGGGTGATGATGTAATTTCTCAAACATTGGAACACAAACATCTTGGTATGGTATTAGATTCTAAGTTGGACTTTAAAAGTCATTTAAGAGAAGCAATTGTCAAAGCAAGGCGTGGCATTGGAATGATGAAACATCTGTCTAGATATGTTTCCAGAGATGTTCTAATCCAACTCTATAAACTTTATATTAGACCTCATTTTGACTATGGCGATATCATTTATCTCAAATACGATCCCAGAATGCGCCTTGATTTCACGAACAAGCTTGAACAAACTATGCTGCTGCTCTAGCTGCTACCGGTGCTTGGAAAGGTACAAGTAGAGACAGACTTTACCAAGAGCTCGTTTGGGAAACTTTGTATGATAGGAGATGGTTCAGAAGGTTGTGTCATTTTTTTAACATAAGAAAACTTCAATCTCCGTCCTACCTGTTTTCTGAGATACCACCTGTTGGGCCTGTGTTACACAACTTGAGACACTCGCGCACATATGACCAAAGTGCAGCCAGAACTACGCGCTTTTCAAACATACTTTTATAATGCGTTATTTGAATGGAATTCCCTAAATGAAGAACTGAAAAATTCATCGACGCTCGCAGAGTTTAAGCGCAAGTTAATTGCGCGCGTAAGGCCAGAGGGAAATCCTGTTTATGACGTTGCCAACTTGCAGGGAATTCGATTGTTAACTAAATGTCGTCTCGAATTTAGCCCCCTTAATGAACACAAATTTCGGCATAATTTCGATTGTCTTAACCCTTTTTGTAATTGTGGCATGGCTAAAGAGGATAATGAGCACTTCTTCCTGCACTGCCCACATTTTAATGAATTGCATCAGAATCTCCTCGGTCAGCTCTTTCGGGTATTGAATAAAGATGCACTGAATTTAGATCACAAGAACTATGTCAGCTAATGTTGTATGGAAGCCCATCCCTTTCAGTGATAGATAATAGAATGGTATTAGAAGCAACCATCCAATACATTGAGAATTCCGAACGTTTTAAATAAGGAGGCTGTTTGTGGAATGGTTTGGTTGATTGTCCGTCCGATATGGAGAGGGGTTTCTTAATTACGAATGAATTAGTCGGGAAGTTGGTCTTGCTGGGGAACCATGTATATCCAACCAAGATAGGAATCAAATGTTTTAGCCGATTTTTGCTCGTGGCCCATGGCCGGAAACCTTCAAAACCTCATTTTCACGGACCAATCAGATGGTGAATAAGCGAGGAAGACAGAAGAAATGTGTGAAAATTTTTCTCAACTTTGCCTACCTTCATAAAACACAACCAGGACAAAAAACTGCTGGAAATTTCCCGGATTTTTTTGAAGGAATCTATTCGCCAGATGTTTGGGTATCCAGATTTGGATGCCGGTTTAAATACCTCGCGGTTTCTCAAAGTTATAGCCTTTCCAAAACCGATGAGGCACTCAACCTTAAACGATAGAGACTCTGGGTTAGAAACAATGGCAATAACAATAGTGATTGTTTTAACAACGATCCCAGAGCGGCAAATATTTACGTTTCCAATTGTTTTTGCTATTGTCCTTCCACCGCAGTTTCTTTGGTTCAAGATTCAATGCGCCTTCGATTTCTTTGTGAACTGAAGAAATTTGCTTCGGTTAGTTCACATGTTTCAAGACATATGGCAATGCTCTTGAGAAATTTCTGAATTATACTACTCTTTGCATTCATGGCATGGTTCGAAATTAGTAATGAAATTGAAAGGAGGTTTTATCAAGAGGCTTTATCACCTGACTTGAAGTGGCGTAAACAAGGCTTGGCAAGCCTCGGCCGATGTTGCCTAATGGAAAACGCTATATCTCCACCAAACTGTGAGGTATTCAAACCGGCATCCAAATCTGGATACCCAAACATCTGGTGCGTAGATATCTTCAAAAAAATCTGGGAAAGTTCCAGCAGTTTTTTGTCCTGGTTGCGTTTTATGAAGGTTGGTAAAGTTGAGAAAAATTTTCACACATTTCTTCTGTCTTCCTCGCTTATTCACCATCTGATTGGTCCGTGAAGGTGAGGCTTTGAAGGTTTCCGGCCATGGGCCACGAGCAAAAATCGGCTAAAACATTTGATTCCTATCTTTATCCAACCAGACATTGCTATTGAAACCTATAATAGCATGCAGGACCAATTCTTTCTCTATAGTTATAGGGATCCGTATCGGGCGGGCGGCTGATCAGCCATTTTATCAAACAGCCTTTTTTTTATATTCCATTAAAAGTTTACAAGACGAATTACCTATTACAATACCTACTAATTACTCTACGAAACACTACAAGGACGATAATACCACGGGGAGCAATAGACTATGACAACCCCGTGGCAATTAACGTAGAAAGAAATAAAAACTACCGGGTGAATCAGGAAAGATGCACCACCCGCCCGCAAAGTCGCACCCAAGGGCCACCAACCGACTCGCACAATTCATTGCGAAGTTACGATGCATTAAAGAGGCTATTATAAAATTATACCCAGGCCCCAGTTGAAGAATTTGGGATTAGAATTAGGAACGAGTCGGGTGTGTGACCCTGCATCACGACTTCCAGAGCAAGCAAACCCCCTCCCCCAACCCACCCATTACATAAAAATACACATAAATACTACAAAAGAAATAAATCTACATCGACAAAACAGAACTTTACAGATGAGATACTTTACGATGACGTACTTGGTGGTTGTGCGAGGTTTAACAAACTTTGATGTGGTCCTAATCGAATCGACCAGTTTCATGGATGAATTCTAGAGTCAATTCGAGAATATTTTTGTTAAGGTCATTGGGAAAGTCTTTGTCACCATATAATAAAAGATACGTTAAGGGTTCGTTTGGTATATTTACATATCCAAGTGGTCGCAGTAACGCAAAACTCGTGCGAGAAGATTTCGGCGTTGAATCTCAAAGGAAGGGGAAAGCAACAAAAAGTGTTCCGTATTCTCAATACCGTCGTTCGTAGGGAACATTGGATTGATGGTATCCCTAAAATTGTGCTTGAACTTGTGAAAGTTCAACTTACTTAGACCAACCCTAAGTTGAGTAAGATAGGACAGCCCTATTGGGTCATGAATCCCAAAGACAGACTTAGCAGGGGGGCGGATTTTGGACAGTAGCTTTTTCTTAGGGATTGCAACGGTTGGTGCAAGTCTAATCTCTGTACATTGATCATTCCAATCAGACAGACAACTGGGATAGAAGCTAGATTGAAATCTCTCTGTCCTTGCCCTAATACGCCCAACGACATCCTGTCTGCGAAGAGAATATTGCGACATTGTTCGTGTAAGGATGGGTGGACCCCAGATTCGACAACGAGGTTAGGCTGATCAGTAAAAATCAAGTCAATACAGGATTTTGAGTCACCCATGAAATGCGTTGGTTCTGAAATCAACTGGTGAAGTCCTAGATCGGACGTTAACGACTCGAAATGCTTTCCTTCATTATTTTCAATATCATCTTTCCACCACCGCGCTGATCGACAGTTAAAATCACCGGTAATGATGACACAAAAAGGATTTTCAGCATGCATTTTGGATAGCGTCAGTTCAAAATTAATAGTGAAGCTATCAAACTCACTCTGGTCCTGACTTGGACTTCTATAGATAACGGTAAAAAAGTATTTTTTCCTATTTAATTGGATCTCATACACAATGCACTCAGGGAGAGTCACCAGGTCAGAACGTCTTTTTGATGCAAGGGAATCCCTGATGTACAGCCCAACACCACCTCTCTTTACATTTTGTGGATAGTTATCTTTAATAAACGAGTAACCATTAAGTGCTAACCTTTCTTCTTCAACATTGCTGTCCAGGTGCGTTTCTACGATCCCAATTAGGTCATAATTATAAATCGAGTTGTATGCCTCGATAAGGGAAACGCACCTGAAACTCGCAAGAAATCATGCGCAGAAATACTATTTAGGTTCCAACAGCAAAAATCAAGTGTTTCTGGGCCTGGATTAGTCTCTACGTCACCACTCAGCATCACTGTGCTGAAAACCAGCCATTGGGTATGCAGTGTCACACAGGTTATGCATGCAATGTAAAAATATGCATATAGGAAAAGAAATTTCCTAAGAGCAAAATTATTGTAATGAACTTGATTAATGACAAAGAGCGGGGTTCGCTTGAAAAGTTCAACAGACGTGTATATTACCATCTTCACAAAGAGGTGCACGCGGGCAAACCGGGGCAAGAAACCTGACCGTGCTGTCACAGCAAAGTGCATTACACAAAATTGTTGCATTAATGTGAGAGGTAGAACAAGGATCGAGATCGCAATAAAACAACAACAAAACCAGTAAAGCTTAATGACTTGAAAAAGAATCGAAAATGGCTGAACGGGTTTCTCAGGAGAGATGATTTTTGGAGAGAGATACGAAAACATCCTATTGTTGCTCGCCATCGATTTATCTCAACCGGCATCATAATGATGAAATCTTCCCGCTGGTCCTAAGGGACAATATACCTCAACGAGACCACCGTTGGCACGAATTACGAAACGAAAATACCGAAAACTGAAAGAGAAATTAAAATGAAATTGATGCAACTGGGAGAAAAGGAAAATTACAAATAACAACGACAGAATTAATAACGCAAAATTTCCAAACCATTTGGGGGTACTCAGTGACTCCTAAGGGCATTGGAAGAAAAGCATTTCATATGCTGCCAGTGGGAACACTGCTTCAGAGAAACTTTCAGCTATCCCCAACCACGGGCCACGGAATGATGGACCGAGATGATGGAACGACAAGCATTCCAGCACCCTTACCACCACTCCACACCCCGTGCCCAAGGACAGCCGAAAAATATCTCAATAGTTGATTGGTTGATCAAATACTGGGTAACTAGACATCGCATAAATTTTAAAGCAGCATTATGGCATAATCCCGAGGGAGTGCGGACTACGCTGAATGTTGATGTAAAGTGGTTTTTAAAAACAAATGATTGTGTCAAAGTAGAAGGAATGTTTCAATGACACAAATAACACAATCAAGTGGATCTCCGTCCGGGATATAAAAACAAACGGTGAAGATTTAGGTGTATTGGGAGTTCTTTGGAAAAAAACATCTCGAAAACAACAAAATGACGTAACAAGCATACTGCTCCGTTTCATCGATCTTATTTCATTTTCATTTCATTTTTTATTTTTTATCCACGGTAGCCCCGTCAATCTGCATTGATTGCTTTACAAGGGGCCGTGCAAAAATACATATAATTTACAAATTTAAAACCTAATCCTAATTAATTTACAATTGTGTTTACAAAAACGAAAAAAAAAATCAAATGAATGTACATAAAAAAGATCTTTAACCCTCTACTACGTCTTTAAGCCTCCTTTTGAAGGTAGAAAGGGAGGGTGCAAGTCTGACATCAGAGCTTAATTGATTCCACAGCTTAGGCCCACGAAATGATATTGACTTCTGCCCATTTGCCGTTTTGAAGAGAGGAACACGCAAGTCAGCTTCGGTATTTCTAAGTCTCATTGTGTTAAGCGCTGAGTTCTTTACAAACAGCTCGGAAAGATATTCAGGCGCAAGACTATTTGTTGACTTAAACATTATGGTCGCTGTTTCACTTAGGATAATGTCCGAGATTGTTGGCCACCCCAGCCTTTTAATCAGACCAGTTGCTGAAACATGATAGCTGCTATTCGTAACAATTCTGGCAGCTCGATTTTGCAGTCTTTGGAGGGCATTAATTTGAGTTTTGCCGCAACATCCCCATACTGAGCAACAATAGCGAAAGTGGGGCTCAACAATTCCTCTGTACATTTTACTGAGCGTGCCCTGTTGGAGAAATTTCTTTGCATATTTCAGAAAGCCTAAAGCTCGAGAGACTTTGTTTCTCATACCCTTTATATGCTCATCCCAAACAAGATGACAATCCAACTGAACACCGAGGTATTTAGTCCTCTCGACAGTTTCTATCTGTGTGCCATTTATGAAAAAGGAAGGCTGCTCACTGACTTCTTCGGAAATCCTCTTGAGCCTTGGACGGGATCCAACTACCATTGCGTGAGTCTTAAGGACGTTTAAAGACAGTTTGCTTCCCTGAAGCCAATCTTTTAAACAATCTAGATCTTCGTTCATAAATTGGTTTAGATCATCGATGTTATTTGATGCAAATGAAAGACTAGTGTCATCTGCATACATGATCACTTTACAATTATGCAGAGCACGCGGGAGGTCATTAATATAGATTGAAAATAACAGGGGACCAAGGCATGAGCCCTGTGGAACACCGCAAGTGACATCCTTTATGTGCGACAATGCACCATTAACTTTGCAAAACTGCCGTCTGTTATTGAGATATGAAACGAACCAAGAATGTTCCAGATCTCTGATACCATATCTAAGTAGCTTGTTAAGGAGAATGTCATGATCTACAGTATCAAATGCTTCCTTAAGGTCGATGAATACATTTGCTGTGTATTTTCCGTTATCCATATTTACGTACCAGTCGTTAGTACTTGCAAGCAGACAGGTTACAACAGAATGTAGCAATCGGAAAGCAGATTGATTCGAGAACAGTAGATCGTTTTTGATCAGAAAATCATAGATCTGATTATAGACCATCTTTTCGAACAGTCTAGCTAAAAATGGCAAAACAGAAATAGGCCTGTAATTTGAACTGTCATCTTGTTCACCGCTCTTGAAGACAGGGGCAACACGCGCAATTTTCCAGCTGTCAGGAAAAACTCCAGTAGCAAGAGAGAGGTTGAAGATGTCGCACAGGGATTCAGCTATCACAGGCAGTCCAATCTTTATGAAAAAATTGGCTAGACCATCAGGGCCAGACCCCTTTGAGGTGTCAAATTTTCCTAAAACTTTTTCGATTTGAGGAACAGTGATAGGTTCGAAATGAAATTGCACGCTTTTAGGATTCACCTCGTAGCATTATCTAAAAGAGGATTAGATGACTGAGGTATTTTGTCACTGAGGGTCTTGCCAATTTCACAAAGAAAGTTATTCATTGACTCTGCAATAGCTGTATCTCCCGATACCGTTTTCCCCTCAACCTCCAAGGATGTAATATGGGTGGTCTTTGACTTCTTATTTAGAACTTGATTAATTGTTTTCCACGTGTTTTTTAGGTCGCCATCATAGGAGGCGATCTTGTTTGTGAAAAATTCGCGCTTCAAATTCAAATTCAATTTATTTACGCGATTCCTCATCTGCCTATAAGCCTGCATCAAATCTTGGAAGTTGGTAAATTAGTAAAGAAACCGAAATAAAACCTTGAAACTGGGAAATGGGTTCTCAAGGATCACTTAATTTGGACTTCCCCCAGGTTTTCTAGGTTTGGCTAAACACGAATGCTATAACGAAAAAAAAAATTTTTGTGACGACTAAAGCGTTTAACAGAGATGTTTTCAGGGTCGCATTAAGCGTATTTTATTAAGTCTAAAAGTTCGTGCTCATCATTGAAATATTCATAATCTCCATCCATAAAGAGACAAGGGCGACAATTAATGTCAGCAAACGCGAAACACTCATTTTTATCCTTCAACCATGTGTTAACCTTTTCCAGAAGTTTCACTTTCCTGTGGGTCAAGTCCAGATGTACTTTAAATTTTTCTGATTTCTTTCTTGCTCTGTAAACCATCGATCGATGTCGCCAAGTGGTAAAACGGACAATGATGGTTTGCGATTTCTTGTTGGTTGTTGGATTTTGCTTTATCGGCCCAATCCTATGAGCCCGATCAATCACCATGTCAGGTATGTCAACTTCCAACTCATCCTTCAATAATGTCTTGATTTTTCTCAAACAGGATTCACCAGATTCATCTTTATCTTTATCCATTTCAATGCCGTTGAATCTCAAGCATGTGTCCTTTCCTGCAATAAGTGGCACAGTAGTTGTATTTGTTGTATGTAGTAATGTTTTATGTGATAAAAAGATATGTCTTTGCAATATTTTCTTTGACTTTTATTCTTTGATATCACTTGAAATGGCATTATTTGGAATTCAATCATTCTTATGAAATTATCCTTCCTGTTCTGGCAGCTTCAAATGCCAATCGTTAATGTGCAGCAAGAAGTTAGGTATGAAAGGTCTGTTATTTTTAGTGGTTCCTGTTACTTTTCCTTCCTGAGTGACTTTAAAAATGCCAGACAGTAATCATGATAACTCAAAAAAATTTGACACATGGCTTTGGTCTGGAGGGGAGAAGGGATATCAAACTTTGAAATTACTAGAAAGAGATATCAATCAGCTTTGACCAAAGAAAATTTTTGGTGTTTAGACATGTAGTTATCCTCGTTGATTTTCATGCATTATCAACGTTTCCAAACCTCCAACCTTTGCGGATTAAATGCAGAAGAAGATTCTGGCTGTCTCAGAATTTGAAAGCATTAAAAATGTCAATTTTGTGATGATTCAATTGCTACATTCACAATAATAATTCAATCACAATAATAAATGTATATGCCCCTACCACAGAACGCGTTAAAAACGATTCAGATGAATTGGATCAGTTGTACACAGATTTAGGGAACTTAATTTCTGAACTAACAAAGGCGGCATCTCTTGTACTGATAGCAGGTGATATTAATGCAAAAGTTGGAAAACGTTCTGGGAATGAAACATGCCTTGGAAGATACTCAAGAGGAAAGAGAAACAATAGCGGTCAAACGCTTATAGATTTTTGCAATATTCACGATCTATTCATCAGTAACAGTGCTTTTCAACATCCTGCACGTCATATTACCACCTGGGAATTCGCGAGAAAAGTTAACAACAAAGTTGTTCATATTTATAACCAAATTGATTACATCATATGTCCAGGGAATAGAAAACACGTCTTAATAGATGCACGATCCTACAGTGGCACGCAAGTAAACAGTGATCATCGCATTGTAATTTGTAGACTAAGGATAGAGCCATTCAAATTATTTCGAAAAGCAAGAAGTACAAATAAGAAACCTTTCAATTGTACAACATTGATCAACGATGAAAATGTACAAACAAAGTACGAAAATGAAATTGCGAAAGAGTTACAGCAATGTAATAGCAATGATTGGAAGACAATAAAAGAAATAATTACAAATTCAGCGCAAAACCATTTAGGATATGCCAAGAAAGTTGGACCAAACCAAAGAATACACGATCAAGAGATTCAAGAAATGTCAGAGCGGCAAAAGCAACTTCGACTACATCTGTCCCGCTGTAATGATGCCACTGAGTACGAGGCGATGAAAAAAGAACGAAACAAGATCCTGCATGAAGTCAAGTATAAACTCAAGCAAAACAAGGAACAAGAATTAAATCAGAAAGTTAGTCAGCTCGATCACATAGAAGATGCCTCTAAGATGTATAAGTCAGTTAAAATTCTGCAGCAAAAGTCCTTTGCAAATCCTTATATTTACGATGAAAACAAAAAGTGCATAACAAAGCCATCTGAGATCTACGAAGTAGTCAGAAGTCATTTCGAGAAGCATTTCAACGACGATGATGTCAGTAGTATAAAGCCGTACGATGGGCAGCCTAGAAAATTGAATAGAGAAATATCAATAGAAGAAGTAACAGCTGGCATTAATAAATTGAATAACAATAAGACTCCAGGGATTGATAATATATCTGCCGAAATGGTAAAATATGGCCCCTTGACTCTGTTTGAAGCCATCAAAGAAACCCTTAATGAAGCCTTTGAAAAAGAAATAGAACTAGAATTGGGTGAAGGCATACTTGTGTCCTTGCAAAAGCCTGGTAAAACCAAAGGACCTGTTACCAACTTGCGACCAGTGATATTACTCCCAATACTAAGAAAGATCTTGTCAAATATAGTTCTACGTCGCATTCAACCTAAGGTAGAACAATTCTTAGGAGATTCACAAGCAGCATATCGACCAAACCGCAGTACATCAGACATAGTGTGGGCATACAAATGGATACACAAACATCACAAATTAAAGTTTACATCACTGGCATAGACATGAGCAGCGCTTTTGATACAATCCGACGTGAACAGCTCATTGGCATTGTAAAGAAGTTCCTTGATGAAGATGAAGTAAGAATGATTCAGTTGTTATTAAGCAACACGACTCTGGACGTAAGGATAAACAACGCTGAGACGGTGCCTTTCAGTAGCAATATGGGTTCACCACAAGGTGATGCACTCAGTGGTGTACTGTTTGACATCTATTTTGAAGAAACACTTCGAAAAGTAAGGAATTTTAGACAAGAAATGGATAGTGATGATGTTGAAGGAAGTGGTAATAGGTCTCCAACCTTTTTACCCCAGGAAGCTATATATGCTGATGACGCTGATTTCCTTACGATAAGTGAACAGGAGAAGAATACCATCACAGAAAGATTGGAGAGATTCTACTAAGAGATAATTTGAAAGTAAACCACAGCAAAACAGAGCAAACAGAAATTTTTCGAGGAGAAAGAAACACAGAGCAATGGAGGACAGTTAAAAAGCTTGGTTCTCTCTTGGGAGATACAGCAGATATACAAAGAAGAAAACAATTGTCCATAGCATCCATGAATAGATTAAATCACATCTGGATCAGAAAAGATCATATCAGCGAAAAACTTCGCCTCAAGCTTTACAGAACACTTGTAAAACCAGTATTGATGTATAACAGCTCAACTTGGGGACTGACACAAAAAGAGACAAAAGGCCTTGATGCTTTTCACAGACAACAACTGAGACAGCTAATAGGAAAAAAATATCCTAACAAGATTTCCAATCAAAATTTGTATAAAAGATGTGAAGAGCGACCAATTTCAATTGACATCCTGAAAGGAAGATGGCGATTGTTTGGTCACATATTACGTTTATCTGATGAGACACCAGCAGTAAAAGCGATGAAATTCTACTTTGAAGGATCAGAAAAAAGGTTCAGAGGCAGACCTCGAGAAACTCTCGTAGCAACATTAAACAAAGATATCACAAGAGCGAGATCAATGGAAAGGTCATTTCCAATACCAACTATCAAGAGCAAGAAAGATTTTGAACAGATAAGGTTGAAAGCACAAGATCGCACAGCTTGGAGAAAAATTTCTGATATAGTGTGCAGAGCTGCAGAAGCAGAAACTATATGAAACTTTCATGTTGTAACCGCGTGACTGCAATTATATATATATATAATTGCTACTATGTTACCATCTTCACATCACATGAACAAAATCATGAGTATCAACTATTACAGCACAGTAAAAGTTTCTTATACTTTGCAATGGTTTCTTCATTCAATGATTCATTTGCAACAGTGATGTTCCATCGGTTTTGCATCAGTCTTGTAACAACAAGCATTCCTGTCTTCGTTGTTGTCATTTATGCTACATCAGGGTCGTGCTTGATAACGATAAACTTGCTCTTTTTGAGAATCCTAAAGTGGAACAAATAGAAATGTCCAGTAGATGCCTGTGCTGCATAGTAAATCTCATGCAGTCTCATATGGAATGTCATGTGCAGAAGAAACTGATCAAGGACAATAACATAAATCTAGTGGCAGTAGGCTTCGCATTTATAGGTAAAATGATAAAAGCTGATGAGTTTTCGTATGAGACAGTCTTGATAAATATTATTCCACATGTAAACTGCCCTATTGGTGCGAAGTTCATCAGCAACGGAGAAACTTTATGATGTGTTATGATTGTTTACATTTAGGTCGAACCCAAAGAAAGTTCTCAGAACGCGCAAGTCAAAGTTTTGTTATTATTCTTCTTGCCTTTGAGCCGAAACGGCTAGCAACGTACTAAAAAATAATCCCGTTTCCATAAACTTCAAATAAACTTCGAATGTAGTAGGTTTGGTAGGGGTCAACGTCTGTTTTCCGATCAAAAAGCAAACACGTTTGTGAAAGGAAGCACATAAAGTTAACGAGGAATAAACGGTCATGGCTCTGGAGCAACAATTGCCTTTGAAAACTGTGGGAAAATGGCAAAGGCTACAGCAAAACTGCGAACATTTTTAGAAACTAGATGAGTACAGCTATTGCGTTATATCTCCAAATTGAGAATTTCTGCCTTAGTTTAGAAAATATTGCATTTTGAATAAAATTTGGGTAAATTTAGGCCAAGAAAAGTTGATTTTCTTTATACATCGAGGCCAAGTTTAAGACGAGAAAAATATAACTTTATTTGGTCAACCGTTCGTAAAAAGCGACTAAATAGGTCAAAAAAATATCGAGGAATCCAAAATTTTAAACGAAATTGCTATGAAAGCCTACGACAAACGTTGAATTTACGAAAAAGTCTGCTCACCTGTTGTGCTGCATGCCAAGTTTGTAAACAGAGTTGTCCACGCCCTTTGAAAAGTTTGATAAACCAAGAAACTTTAAGTCCAAAACTCTTAAAGAAGTTGAAAGAGCAAAGATACAGCTATTGCGTTTTATCTCGATATTTCACTTTGCGACACTTGGGACGCCTGCTGACGCCATTTATTACAAAATTTTACTTTCGCGCCAAAGCTTTCATGCAACAGAGGCCGGAAGTGACGTCAGAATTCAGGCTTGGTGTTGTCGGGCGTGTCTTTTGTCGACGCAAGACCTAACATTAGAAAAAGCGATTCCCATTTGTAGTAGTGAGGCCCGGGGGGGTTACTCCCATACTTGACTTGACGGGATGTGCCGCTCAACAGGGTGTCCTTTTACGGTAAAAATTATGCGACAGGGTGTCTTTTTCTGATAAAAATTATGCGACAGGGTATCATGTGGAAGAAAATTTTTTAGATTTCTCTTGAAACAATGGATTTTGGCAAAATTTTTATGCGACAGGGTATGCTTTTGGGCCATTTTGTATGTGACAGGGTACAGGTTGTGGAGAGCTTTGCCACACACTCCCGTCACTTCCCTAGTCAAGTCCCCCCCCCCCCCCCCCCGGGGAGTGAGGAAACAGCAAGACCAACGATTAGGGACATACAGAGGCAGTCAACAGATGTTGTTTATAAGATTATCATAAATGGGAAACAAACAGCAGTTAAAGATTCAAGTTCCAAACCTGATGCTAAAATTATTCAATGCAAATTTTGTGGAAGAAAGCACCAGTGTAAGAAAGAGTTATGCCCAGCCTATGGAAAGAAATGTAAGAATTGTGGCAAAAGCAACCACTTTGCAATTAAATGTACAAAGAGAGAAAAGAAAACATACCAAGTTGATGATGATACTGATTCAGTTGAGTCTGTAGATATGGTAAAAAGTGAGCAGCTAGTTTATACCATCAAGAATACCAAGATATTTGCTGATATGATGATAAGATCCGCAACAAAACAAGTGTTTGTTCAAATTGATACCGGTTCTTCAGTGAACATTTTGCCAATCAAGTTCATGCCAAAAGTAAGGAAATAGGCAAGACTCCCATTATACTGAAATCGTGGACTGGCAACAGAATAACCCCTGTAGGTTCTGCCAGAATAGTCATTGAAAACCCATCAAACAGCAAGAAGTACAGGCCTTACATTCATCATCGTTAAGGAGGATCTTACACCAATCTTAGGATTAAGAGCAAGTGAAGCCATGAATTTGGTCACCATAAATAATGATAATTTCAAGGAGGCAAGAATCAATGAAATAACAGTACAGTCAGAGGAGGACATAGTCATTAGTTTTCCAACTGTATTTGGTTATGGTATTGGCAGCTTACCAGGAGAACAGCACTTAGTTGTAAATCAAGAGATAAAGCCAACAGTAAACCCAGTTAGGAGAGTTCCTCATTCACTAGTCAATGATTTAAAGAGAGAGTTAAATAAGATGGAGGATGATAAAGTTATAACAAAGGTGTATGAACCAACCCAGTGGGAGAGTAGTCTTGTGACCCCACAGAGAAAAGAAAGTGGAAAGTTAAGAGTATGTATTGATCCACAGAAGCTGAATACAGCATTGCAGAGAGAAAGATACTTCCTATCTGTTATGGATGATATTCTTTCAAAGTTACAGAATGCAAAAGTATTCTCAGTTCTTGATTTGAAATCAGGCTACTGGCATGTGAAATTAGATGTAGAATCCAGTTTCCTGACCACATTTAATACCCAATTTGGAAGATATAGGTGGCTGAGACTACCATTGGGATTGAATGTATCCGCAGAAATTTTTCAGAAAATGTTGCATCAAGTCTTAAGTGACATTGAAGGAATTACATGCATAGCAGATGATATTATCGTCATAGGAAATGGAGATGATGTTGAAGAAGCTACCAGAATTCATGATCAAAGGCTTCTGATGTTACTCAAAAGATGTGAAGATGTAGGAATAAAGCTTAACAAAGCAAAGATGCAGTTACGAAGTCAAGCATAAAGTTCTTGGGACATATTGTCACAAGTGAAGGCCAAAAGCCAGAACCAGAGAAAATAAAAGCCATAAGAGATATGAAAGAGCCCTCTAGTGTTACAGAGCTCAGAGGATTTCTTAGGTTTTGTTCAATATCTAGCAAAGTCCTTGACAAATCTTTCTGATGTTATAGAGCCACTGAGAAAGCTTACAAAGCAAGATATGAAGTGGAAATGGTCTGATAAAGAATCTAAGGCTTTCAACAAAGCGAAAGAGATGCTTGCAAAGGAGCCAGGTATTACCACCCAAAGGAGCAATTAGAAATTCAATGTGATGCAAGTGACATAGGATTAGGTGCAGCATTACTCCAGAAAAGGCAACCAGTAGCTTATAGCAGCCGTGCTTTAGCAGAAGCAGAATAACGTTATGCACCAATAGAGAAAGAGATGTTAGCCATTACATGGTCTGTTGAGAAGTACCACCAGTATACATACGGTCGACAGACTACAGTTAAGAGTGATCATATACCTTTAGGGAGAATAATGATCAAACCCCTGAAAGATATACCCAGGAGACTACAAGGATTTCGGCTGAGACTTCAGAATTACGACATAACTGTACAGCACAAGCCAGGATCTGAACAGTACATAGCTGACAGACTGAAACATAGTCGATAACCATGCAAAGAAAGCTGTGACATTAGCCATGAAATTGAAGTTAATGCAGTATCCCATGTTATCATAGGTGAACAGTGGAGAGAGAATTTGTTGAAAAAAACAAACAATGATGAGACAATGAAAGAGCTTAAGAACGTCATTACTAAAGGATGGCCAGGTGACAAAAGTCAAGTTGCTGAGAGTGTTAAGCCATATTTCAAGCACAGAGATGAATTAGCAATTCATGATGCTCTAATTTACAGAGGAGAAAAAGTGATTATTCCACTAGTACTAAGACCAGTAGAACCAGTTAGTCTAAAAGGTAAGATATGGTTGAAAGCAAAAGTTCTGCAAAGATTAGATGAGAGATCATATCTATTGAAGGACAATAAGAGAGTATTCAGACGAAATAGAGTTGATTTAAGAAAAGTTCCGAACAAAGATGATTCAGAGACCCAGGAGAAAGACATCCCAGTTACAGTGTCATATGAGTACCCAAAAGACAATGCACAAAGTGATGTACAGGTTACCCTCGGTACCAGAGCCTCAAAATTTAAATGAAAGGAAATTGGTAAGAGGAAAAGAGAGAAGGAAGAAAGGAGGCTCTGGTCAAATGATAGCACAACATCGTTTTGGTGCTGATCAGTGTGACTGTGAATCAATTCGATCACCTTTTGCACAATGATTGCAATCAGGAAACACCTTCCTCATTCATACTATTAATCACATATTTTGTTTTTTATCTAAGCTTTATTATTTTCCTGAACGATTGATGATCTGATTCGAATGGCGAGAAACGTTTCATTGTTGTGGAGCTGGATGTTTGCTGAAAGCTTCCCGTAATGCTAAATTCGTCTAACCACAATAACTGATTTCAAATGCTTCCAGCCTTTTTGAACAACTAAATATTGCATAGAAGAATGATGCTAACACAAAGCCATCCTTGATATCTCCCAGTCTCCGATAGAATGCGGCCTTGCCACAAACTAAAATCAGTTTCGCTGCGAAGGAAAAGTTTATCACAAGAAACCGGTTGAAGACAGTGAATGTCACATTTCGACAGGAAGCAATCTGAAATCCAATTCTTATCCTCGATATTTCAAGAAAGCACAAATCATATCACATACAATAAGAAAGATAATAACTTTCCTACCAGTTTGGAATGCAGTCCTCGTCAGCAACGATTTTGCCAGTGTGTCCATGATTTTCAGTGATAGCGTGACAATCACAATATCACGGCTAAATTCTCGAAACTGCTCTCCACTTCTTGTCCCTAGCCTCAACTGGGCCTAAACCTTCAACCAAGTTCACTGAGCGAGTGAAAGCTCAACTTCAAACCGCAACGACTTTTCCGTGATCATGAAGTTATCGTCTCAAACTGTTGTGGCGTTAAGTTCCTATTTTTGCTAAAAAGCTTTCCAGTTACAATACAGACTCCACAGCTCGCCTCAAAACATTCGCCATTGTTGTGAAAGCAAACTTGATCACAACCGTCTGAATCAAATTTCCTGTTCACGATCGAAGTCTTGTCATGTGACTCACGCTATCCAATCAAATCTCACAGAATCTACAGGGTGTCTCAAAAAAATTGTTCGACCTTCGATTAAATACTAAAAAATAACGATGTGCTGAATGGATCCTTGGTCAAGTCAAGCTTTTCCTGGGATTTTAAATTAATTTTTGACACAAGAATCTTGCAAATCCGCTAAAAACTCATCGGGTTACAAGCTTTTGAAATTCAAGTTTGTGCGAAAGCTGAAACCAGAGGCCTCGAAATGGCACTTTTGGTAAAAGTCCCATAGGCCGTCGTTTCTGTTATTTCTAAATTGTTTCAGAGCGAACCAAGTGGGATTCAAACATGTTTTCGATAACCTAACTGTCAAGCATATGGATGCTTTGCGGAAGCAGATTCAGTCTCTCGCCGATTATGTTTTGGACCACTGTTTTTGGACTTACGCAATGTTAAGGAAAATTTCAGAATGATCGCAAGAAACAATTTACTTTAGAAGTCCTATTTGCTTTGCTCTGATATCAACGAGGGGTATGACATTGGATAAGCTTCTCTTACCTCTGTCTTCGAGCTTTTTGCAATACAAGTAATCTGGGGGGTCTCTGGTTTCAGCTATCGCATATTTTTCATCTTCGAGAGCTCGTAACTCAGTGAATTTTCAACCGATTTGCACGACTTTAGTCTCTCAAATTATTTCATAATCTTAGGAACAGCGCTATCTTTCCATGAGCCTGTTCATGTTGTCCTTATTTTTCAATATTTAATCAAACGTCGAACAATTTTTTGAGACACCCTGTGTATACCCGATTGGGTATATAGGCTTCTCATTGGTTAATTCCTACAATGGATGTCACCATTTGACCAGAGTCAACTTTCTTCCTTCCTTATTTTTTTCTTTTTATTATTTTTGCCTCTGGTACCCAGGTAGAAAACATCTCAAAAGGAAACCATAGAACCAAGCAAAAATGACATTCTACCTGAGAAGCCAAAGACAGCACAGCATCCAGTAAATGAGGCAGCGAGAGCGAATGAGCAGACAAGATATAGAACTCGGTCCGACAGACAGATAGTACGACCAGAATATCTCAAAGACTATGTTTGAGAATTGTTGTTTTGAAGATTGAACTGGACACAATATTAACAGTGTTAACTGAGTTTTTTTCTTAATGCAGCGGGGATTTTACGTTATGATTTATTATTATTATCATTTATTAGCCTCATTTTGAAATCGAGACTTTGCTTGTTAAAATGTCGGTGCTTAAGCCCATGAAGTTGGATTATGCTTGAAATCTGTATCCGTTTCTCCAGTCACAATCCGAACGAACTATACTGGGTTTTGAGACGAAGGTTGTTCACTACTTTTTATGTCATAAGTGAACGATCAAAATTCATTAGCTGATTTATATTTAGTGACCTTCTTTCCCATGAACCCCCAAATCTGGACGAGAGCCTCATAAGTACTTCCTTTTTGGTATTGGAAAGACTTTCCCTGGACTACATTTGCATATATCTAATGGCTTTCTACTAGTGCGTTAAAAACTTCCATAAGTTGCGACTGGGAGATTATTTTCTTTAACTTTTTTAAAGATGCCAGCAACTATTGTGTTTTGTGTTTTGCAGGAACTTGGTTCAGCAATTAATTTTAAGACTTTCAACTATTCATAAAGTTTTTCAAAATTTAGGACAAATGGTTCTTGGTTAGTTCTCAGTTTGTACAAAATTTTGCTCTTTTTCACTACATTTTGAGGAAAGACACTCAAGAGTGGTTCCTCGGCAGAAATTTTAGATAACATTTGTTCAAAATTAATCATGAAATTGTCAAATTCTTGCTGATTTTGACTAGGACTTCTATACATGACAACGAAAAAGTATTTTTTCCTGTCAATATGGAGTTCGCAAGCAATACTTTCAGGAAGTGTCGCAGTTTCAGGCCTTAGCTTCTTTGGAAGCGAATCTTTGATATACAAACCAACTCCACCCCTTTTAATATTCAATTGGTGATTACATGTGATGAATTCATACCCTTTCAGAGCAAGTCTCTCCTGACTAATAGAATCATCGAGATGAGTCTCAACAATGCCTATGAGATCATAATTATGTATGGAGTTATATGCCTCTATAAGTGACACACGCAGAAAATCATGGGCAGTAATACTGTTTAAATTCCAACAACAAAATTTCAAGGTCTCGGGACCAGGGCCAGGGTTCGGTTCCACATCTCCGCTTAGTAAGATCATCCTCGATATTACCCATTGTGAATAAAGAAAGTTGCAAGCAATACAGATCGCATACCAGTGGAAATACGCGAGGAAGAGATACTTTATTGTGCTATATTTTGATCGGAAAAGGCTGTTCAACGCAAGTGGAATCCGTTTGAAAAGTTCAAAGAGAATGTACGAGACTAGCCTTATGCATGAGTAGGAATGGGAAAATAAGGGCAAGAAACTGGACCGGGCATAAACCAGATGACCTATGAAAAAGTGGACTGTAATCGTGAAGGGCAGGATAACTATTGCTATAAGAATAAAACCAACAGCAAATTGATATAGCTTGAGAATTTGCAGCAGCACTGAAGAGAAACTAAGTGCACAAGAAAATCTCTCCGACGTACAGGTGAAGACTCGGAAACAACCTATTGCTGCTAGCCTTTGCTGATGTCAACCAACATCACCAGAAAGAATCCCCCCACTGGTGTCTTGATGACAGAACAAGGAACAAATGCGCAACGATACCATTCCCTTCCAAGACATACCACGTGTTCTAGCCATACCACATAACATACCACGTGTTATGTTATGGTACCACATACCACATAACATACCACGTGTTCTAGCCAGTCTTTTTGGATAGTTCAGTCAGGTGATACTTCCTTGAAAGATTTACATTCAGAAGAACACCAAGAAATTTTACATAACAAGCTCTCTTAACTGGAAACTGTCCAATCTTGATGCTGATATTTTCAGGTCTTTTCCCGAATGGATTCTACATACAGTCTTCTGGTGATTCTTGGGTGGCTTCATTATTATTCTTGTTGGGTATTGATAGTTTCTCAAAAATTTCAGGCAAGGGGTCATCAGTACAGGCTATCATTGTCAAGGAAACGGTTTCGCTGAGAGGAACGCCGTTTCGTAAAGGATATGTACGAGCAGTGTTATAGAAATGACGTTCAGTCTTCTCTAGTCATGTTGTTGCTTAAGACAATCAGCAAAGCCACTAAATGTGCTCCATATGAAATATTTTTTGAACGAATGTTGTTTTTTTACATTCCAATAAAAATTTACAATGCGGATTTACTATATACACTACTTACAGAATACTTAACTACACTACAAGGACGATGCCACTGGGTGCAAAATACTATGACTTCTCCGTGGCATCACAAAAAACTAAGACGATTTACATATGAATTACAGAAGGAAAAAAAATATAAGACATGAAAAAGAAGCAAAGAACACTACATTCTGCCTCAAACTAGATATCAGGTGAAAAATGTCCGCGAAAATAATAGCAGACAAGATGTTCGCTGCGTTATGAGTAATTTTGCGTTATCACAGATCTCACCTCATATATAATTTGAGACAGGCACTACATATGATAATGAACTAAATAATTGTTGGCTTACTAAGGGGGATTGGGGCGACGTACTTTATTCAAGGCGACCAGTACTATGTATAAAACGTATTGTTAACTCAAGGATGCTTCTATTGAGATTGTTCAACTTATCCCTTTCTCTTGGGCGATTCCCGGACAGTTGGAAAATGGCGAGGGTAGCACCTATCTTTAAAGATGGAGCCACCGATGAAAAATCAAACTACAGGCCTATCTCTGTGCTCCCCGTCATTTCTCGACTTTTCGAGAAGTTAATCTTCGATCAGCTTTACGACTATCTTAACCGGAATCAGCTCATCTTTCTCCTACAGTCAGCGTTCAGGAAACTACATTCTGTCCTAACGTGTCTACTTAAAAGCACTAATGACTGGTATTTAAACATTGACAAGGGGAGGTATACTGCAGCAGTCTTTATCGATCTCAAAAAAGCTTTCGATACTGTGGATCATGAAATCCTTTTGAATAAACTGAACTACTATGGCGTTAGGGGTAAAGAACTGAGCTGGTTTCGGTCGTATCTTTCCAATAGGAAGCAGTTTTGTAGAGTGAATGGTCATACATCTGCAACTGAAGGGGTCGGTTGTGGAGTTCCCCAGGGCTCCTGCCTAGGACCCCTACTATTTCTAGTTTTCGTAAATGACCTCCCCTACTGTTTAAAGACTTCTGATGTGGCAATGTATGCTGACGACACCACTATCTATTACTCCTCTCCTTCTATGAACGATATTAATACTGCAATAAATGCTGACCTTGAAGCCCTTCGAGGTTGGCTTGAGGGCAACAAGTTATCACTTAATGTCGTAAAGACTCAGGGGATGATAATGGGTAGCAGGTGCAAGCTTCATAGTATAGACTTGCCTAGTTCTTCCAAACCTGACCTTAACATCGGTGGCGAGGAGATTACTATGGTTAACAACACCAAGTATCTAGGTCTGCAGGTTGACGATCAACTAAAAATGGTCTACCCATTTGTCCTCTACAATCAAGAAAGTCTCTAGAGGTATCGGTATGCTGAAGTTTTCCAAAAGATACCTACCTAAGGAAAGCCTCATTATGTTGTATAGAAGTCTCGTTGAGCCCTACTTTAGGTACTGCTGCCCTGTTTGGGGCTCTTGCGGTGCGGCAGCCCTCGATAAGTTGCAAAAACTTCAAAATCGAGCTGCCAGGATTGTCACAAACAGTCCCTATGACGCCTCAGCTCTGCCTTTGATAGGGAGTCTTGGCTGGCTGACCATTAGAGAATTGATCGACTTTGAGACGAGCAAGATGGTCTATAAATCTCTGAACGCCCTCGCCTCTGATTACTTGCGAAACATATTTCAAAAGGTATCGGAAGCTACAATCCGTCAGCTGAGGAACTCTAAAACTGACCTCAGATTGCCACTATTGAGAACATCAACTGGTCAGAAATCGTTTGCTTACAGAGGGGCTAGGGTCTGGAGTGATCTAGATAGTGTTGTCAAAGCGTCCTGCATCATTCAGCTCCTTTCGAAGAAATTATAAAACCAAATTATGACTCTTCTCGTTTTCCTTTCCTTTTTTTTGACTGAGATTATTGTAAATAGGGTTGTATGTTTTAGTTATTATTAGGTTTTGTTTTTGCATGGCTCCCTGTAAAACAGTGTGTTATCTGAGTGGATTACCATGGATAAAAAAGTTAAAATGAAATGAAATGAAATGGAAAATTCTTATCGCCGTACAGTAAGATTTGCAACAGAACATCATTTGCAAGATTTACATAACCATATGGTCGTACAAGAGAGTATATTCCAGCGAGGAGATCAGTCCTTTAAACACCAAAGAGGGGCAAAGCAACAAGAAGTGCTCCGTATCCTCGATTCCATCGTTTTTTGGGCACATTGGGTTTATTGTATCTCTAAAGTTGTGTTGAAATTTGTGAAAATTTAACTTGCTGAGACCAACCCTGAGTTGACTAAGATGAGACAGGTCCTTCGGGTCATGAATCCCAAACACAGATTTTGTAGGGGGGGGCGGATTTTAGATAGTATCTTTGTCTTGAAAACAGCAACAGAAGGTGACAATCTAATTTCAGGATCAAGTTCATTCCACTCGGACAAACAGTGAGGATAAAAACTAGATTTATATTTTTCTGTCCTTGCTCGTATTTGCCCGATCGTGTCACGTTCACGAAATGAATATTGGACCTGGTGAAGTGGTGGCAATGGGTCCCTTGTGTAGTCAGGAGTTAAATTGTTTATGACTTTGTAAAACAACGTAAGACGTCTACTCCATCTTCGGAGGCTTAGAGATTCCCACCCAAGGTCAAGGTAAAGCTTTTCTCGACACGTCACCCTCCAAGCTCCCGTTATAGCTAAGGCAGCGGAGTATTGAACAGATTCTAGCTTCTCCAGTAAACTTGATAAGGTGGTACTGCCTGTGAAGTCACATACTTTTGGTGGATTGTGGTAAATCACATCCCCGTAATCTAAGTGGGGTCGAACATAGAGCTTGTTTAATTCATTTAAGGTATGCCTAGGCAGATATCTGGAGGGGAATCTCAACATACCAATACCTTTCCTTGTTTTTGAGATAGCAGCCTTGATATGACCGGAGAAAGATAAAGTCCTGTCCAAGGTGATTCCAAGATGTTTATGGTCATCAACTTTCATGACGGGCATATTATTAAATAGTATTACTGGATGATCAATCACCAATTTTTCTTTGAAAAGATTAATTCAACTGCTTGCTTCGTTGGGTCAGGATTGAAGGACATCCTCCAATCATGAGCCCACTTCCTCACCAACTCAAGATCGTGGTTCAATCACTGGCAGCTGTGTTTGAGTCTTGAACTATAGTGAATAGGGACGTATCATCTGCAAAAAGCTTGACATTGCACTTTAAGTTCTCAGTCAGGTCATTTATGTATACCAGAAAGAATAGGGGTCCCAGTATAGATCCTTGGGGTACACCAGCTAAGATGTCCCCCCAGTTAGAAGCCTGCCCGTTTAGAACTGTTCGCTGCTTTCGATTTTTGAGAAAATTTTGAATAAGAGATAGAAGTTGTCCAGAGACGCCACATCGCTTTAGTTTATAAATGAGGCCATCATGCCATACTCTATCAAATGCCTTTGAAAGATCGAGATACACAGATCGAACATCTAGGGGTGGATTACAATCGAAGGCTGTAGATATTGTATGCGTTATAGAGATCAATTGGTTGATTGTTGAGTCACCTGGACGTTTGTGTACATAAACGACCTCAGTGCAGACCTGAAGTGCAATGTTAAGCTGTTTGCTGATGATACATCACTGTTCACTGTAGTTGAAGGCCCAAATCGGGTGCGTGTGACATGAATCATGACTTGGACCGGATAAAACAGTGGGCTTACGATTGGAGAATGTCCTTTAATCCTGATCCATTGAAACAAGCTGTTGAAATAAGATTTACTAGGCGAAAAAGTGATATTGATCATCCAGTGATCCTATTTAATAACACGCCCGTGAAGAAGGTAGACGAACATAAACATCTTGGAATAATTCTTGATTCTAAACTGACCTTCTCTGCGCATATTAAAGCAGTCATCTCTAAAACAAGAAAGGGTATAGGTATGCTGAAATATCTCTCTAGTTATCTGCCCAGACATACCCTAAATGAACTATATAAGCTTTATGTACGACCCCACCTAGATTATGGGGATGTGATTTACCATATTCCTGGAAAAATGTGTGATTTCAGTCAGAATATCACTTTGTCAAGTTTAATGGAAAAATTGGAGTCTGTTCAGTATTCTGCTGCACTAGCTGTAACGGGAACATGGCGGGGATCATCGCGAGAAAAGTTGTACGCCGAACTTGGGTGGGAATCATTAAATTTACGAAGGTGGAACAGGCGTCTTATTTTGTTCTACAAGATTATAAATGATTTAACACCGGAATATACCAGAGCTCCAATACCACCTCTCCATCAGTCGCAGTACTGCTTTCGCAATCAGGATGTGATTGGGCGAATAAGAGCAAGAACAGAAAAATTCGAGTCCAGTTTCTATCCTAACTGCTTAAATGAATGGAATCAGCTTGACCCTGAAATTAGACTTGCACCGTCGCTCTCGACCTTTAAAACAAAGCTGCTAACCATTATTCGACCCCCTGCAAAATCAGTTTTTGGCATCCATGACCCATTAGGTCTATCTTACCTTACTCAGTTGAGAGTTGGTCTCAGCAAGTTAAACTGTCATAAATTCAATCACAATTTTAGAGATACCATAAATCCTATGTGTCCTACGAATGACGGTATTGAGGATACGGAGCACTTTTTGTTGCTCTGCCCTTCTTTCGTGATGCATCGGCGAGATCTTCTCACTAACGTCCTTTCCCTAGTACGACCATTTGGATATATTAGCCTTTCAAATAAAGATTTAATACAACTTCTACTTTTTGGCGGCAAAGATCTCACTAATGAGCTAAATAGAAAGATAATCGAGCTAACGCTGCATTATATCCACAACACAGGTCGATTTGATTAATATAATTTCAAATACGGTTTTTTTTGCAACGGAGCCACCATGTTACCCCACCGTTACCTAGTCCCTTTTCGTATATTTTCTTTGTTTGTCAGTCGTTTCTTGTAATTATCTGTAGTGTTAAAGTCTATCTTACATTGGGCACTACACGCGAAAGGGCAAAGAAAACTTGCCACAAGGGAGCAAATTTGATTGCTTCTTACTAAAATCTATGACGTCTAATTTGAGGTAGACTTTAAGTTCTTTTTTGTCTTTTCTTTATATGTAAATTTTTTTTTCTATGTTAAGGCTGCGGAGTTGCCATAGATATTTGCTCTCCGTGGTATTCGTCCTTGTAGTATAGTAAAGTAGTTTGTAAGTAGCGTTAGATAAGTAACTTGTATTGTAAAATTTGATTGAATATAAAAAAAAACCAGATTGATTCGGGTTTAGCAGTTTCGAGGAGACAAGATGAGAGTACAGAGAGTCAAATATGAGTTTTTCCAGGATTTTCCCAAAGATTGGTAAAAGAGAAATAGGACGATAGTTCCCCTTGACATTTTTCTCATTCTTCTTATGGACAGGAACTACATTTGCATGTTTACATATATCGGGAAATATGCCTCTTCTCAAGCAGTTTATGAATATTATCTTCAGTGGTATAACCAGGGTCATACCTCAAGAATACTCCAGACGAATTTGAGCATACATCAGGATACAATCATCTCCATACTGTCTCGTCATCATTTCATGATGTTTTGGAACTAGTTATGAGCTGTCAAGCTTTGAATAAGAAAACAATGCAACGTCGTTATGATAAGAACATTTGTTTCAACGATTACAAAGGAGGAAATAAAGGTATGGTTGAAAGACAAACATTACGAGTCAGGTGAAAACCACCTCTCAAACCGAGTGAACTTCAAATTCAAAATTCTCGAAATGAGCAAGAAGTGGTACACCACGATACGCTGCATTACCGTCAGACTAGGATCCTAATCAAATCGATTTATCCGAAGGAGGACTTTCAGTATATCCGAATTGTCATCAGAGAGCTCCGGAAGTGACTACGGGAGGATCTGCAGAGCAAACTCAGCCAATGCTTGCAGGGAGACATTGTTCTTGAAAGAAAGTACCCTCGTCGTGACAGACCAGTTCATGAATAAGACCTTATAGCCATTATAGAAGAATTAGAATCCAACGATATTTTACTACATTGTGCGGAATTTTTGAACGTGCACAATGGTGATAGAAGCTCTAACCTCACTCTATTGAGCCTCTTGCATAAAATTTATAGAAATAATGCTCCATTCCCGGAGGGAGGATGGGTGCTTAAACTAAATTTGTACGGGTGTGTGCCCACGAAAAAAGTGTTTAACACGGCTCCAGAATGTTTGCCGTCAAATGATACCCGATTCCAGAAAAAATCGGTTAAAAGTATACTCCAAAACACAAACATTGGACTAAATGGCTACCCGATCTAACACTGTTTCCTCTTTTGACATGTTTTGACACCCAGCTCCAGAAAAAATCGCTCTCTTTTCATACCCCGTTCTAGAAAAAATAGGTGAAAGCGATACCCTGAAATGGCAAATCCCCGTCGCGCTGGATCCAGGCTCTTTTGCAGAATAGCTAAAAGGTCTACTGCCGTATGGTATCCGTGGAGCTTTAATAATATCTACACTTAGATATATCGTTTTAGTTTTATTAGGGGGGGGGCTACCCCCTGTTTCACTGTTTCGTTTGGATCCTTTGTGCTCTTATTCACATATAGCTTTACTGTGACGACGTATGTTTATTCTGTGATGGTACTCAGTAAAGGAAACTAAGATTCGTAATGCTTCGAAGTTAGCGATTAACTTTTGTATAGCTGAATGAGAAATGTTGCATTGTGGAATGGACTGCTTATCCTCCTTGAGTGTGAAACCTTTATTCTTCAAGAGACATGGTTGATTCCTTTCAACATCAAACATTGTGTTCAGTATACAGGACTTCCTGAGTGTTCTATAACTCCCTCTTTCTCTCCATACTTTAAGTCAATCTGTTTGAAAGCCTGCTCAAACCTTCTCTGATCCTTTGATCGACTCGACACTGAATTTGTAGCTCTGAATGAACATTGCCCATCTCATGATCCTGTCATTCAAGGAAAATTTAAGGATAATTTTTGTAAATAAAGCAAAGTGACAAAACCTTTACCCACAACAGTTTTTTCAATTGTTTATCTTTTGTCCAAGTGAGAAGGGAAAGTACACAAAAAAGTTTTTGCTCCTTTTTGCTCCACTGACATAAAAAATATTAAGAGTAGCTTAAGAGCTTAAAAGTCAAGTATTTCAAGAGCTTAAAATTCAAGTATTTCAAGTAGCTCGTAAATCAAAATTTGTAGGGAGCTTCAATTCAAATGTGTCCTTCAAAGATATCCGTCAGACGTTTCTAACAGTTACTTTTAGAAATGAAACTATCAGGTAAAAATGAAACTTTGAAATCAATTAGGTTAGAAAATGAGCGAACAGTTGTCACACACTCCCTGTGTTTTGGGGCAAAGTGGGAATATCGCTGAGTGTTTACGGCGTGCTGTTTTGAATCTAGTGAGGTCTACCTGCACAGGCTTCTTAGTGCAATTTAGGTAATAAGTATAGCTACAACAACAGGCCACAACAGTCTGCAGTTTTATACCATGCCCAGAGCTGAATCATCTACATTTCCAATTCATATGGTAAAAATCTTTTGCAGGATGCAAGATTGCGAAGGGGAACATTGTGATGCTATGGGAGCATGCGTCGCTCATCTATGAATGCAATGACTACAAAAAAGCCTTGCAAATGTATGCTCAAATACTGCAGGTAACGTTAAAACTACGAAATAAAGTTGTTGTCAATCTTCATTATATTATTCATATTATTGTTCATAGTCATATTAAAACATTGTCACACAAAATTCCTTCAACATAAGAAACATATAAGTGGAAATACAAGCTATAATAGAAGTTAACATATAAATACAAAGAGAATGGAAGTGAATGGAATACTGGTGGTTTGCCCCATGAGATGCTGCTGGGATCTTTGAAATAGAGGGCTGCATTGTCAGAAAAAAGACAGTTTACTTACTGGCCTCTGTTTGTTTTGATCCATATGTTTATTGCAACTTGGCAAGAGGACAAGATTAATCTTTTGTTTTGTTGAAGCAGAATTTTGATATCATGCTTACATGGAATTGTTGTTAATTGGAGAGTACTTTGAAGCATTTTTCGACAATCACCATTTCCTTATATCAGATGCCAATATCATGTCTTGATATGATGATGTTTCAACCATAAATGCTGTATAGTTTTTTTGCTTTTTTGCCTGTCTTTGGCCACAAGAATTTACAGTACAGGTCATGTGTATATTAGCAATGTTCTGTTGCCTAACGTTCAAAACAGATCCATAAATTGCAAGTTCTTTCACTCATTTAAAAAATTCTTAAAAGAATGCTAAATGCTTATCAATGTATACAATGTATTTACTGTTATAAGCAAGATCTACAAGTTGTCACTGCAGTCTTCAGATGAGAAGCTCAGACACTAGAAGTCAAAACGGAAAGTTTTTGCTCTCAAGAAGCCTCATATGCCATGCAGAGTATCAGCTGTCATACGCATAATCATTATTTAACCTAAAAAAGTAGTCATCTTCTCTTTGACATCATTTTGTTGTCTTCCTCCCTTCAGAAAATTTTTAGCCTGCACTCAAATATGCAGTATATATATTTCATACAATAGTTACAGTGCACATAATTTTTCAAAAGAAACGACGATTAGTTTCTTATGACTGTTTCTCAAGGGTTCCATAACAATCTTCATGTTTAGTGCCCATGTGAACATTTCAAAACAATGATTTTGAAGCTAAACACAAAGTCTCTGCTGTGACATACAAAGTCTGCTCACAAATTTTCACACAACCTGCAACAGCTGTTCAGTAAGAATATATTGTTGGGTTTTATTGCGCAAAGCTAAGAAGCCGTGGTACCAACTTGTCTCATTATAGAATAGATGAGTATTATACATAATAGGCATCCTTGAAAGGTCACCTTTAACAGTTCACTCCCACTTGATAAAAGCCACCTTCAAAACACTCTTAGTTTAGTTATATTCTGCTCTTGCCTTCCTTTCTTACCTTGCAAGGCATTGAATACAGGTTTTTTCACAAGGAACTGCTTTAAGAAACTCTACACTTAATTTCATGGAAAAGAAATTATAAGAAACTCAAGTGCTATGTTAAGGCAGAAGTAAGATACTTGGAGAGTTTAGTACAATTATGACTCCAATTTATGAGCCCAACAGAAATTTCTTTCTTATGCCTAGAAGTACATCTGCAGCAAGAGCCCAAACCATATTCCTTTGACCTAACAGTGAGAAACAATTTACGAACCTTAAGAAGTTAAGAAACTACTTCACTCATGTTTTAGTTCACATCATAATATAACAGTGCCATTTCCCTCCTTTCAATTCAATTTTCAGTCAGCTGCCAGGATGGAAATCGATGGGCCTACATCATAATGAATGACAAGGCAAAGAAACATGGCTTCTATTGTCTACACGTCTAATTTTCCCGAACTTTGAAACAACTGATTCCTGGTAGTTTGTCGCTGTTTATTCCCCTGATATGTCTTTGTACTCTTAGGCAGTTTATTTGTCAGTGTATTCTTAGGCTTACTTTCGTTATATTTCGTTCAGTCTGAATAGCATCAGCCCCCGAGCCCCTGGTGTTGCAGCATCAGCCCTAGTCCCGGGAAGTGGGCACATGAGTTGCGGATGGACAGGAGTCTGACGCCCGGTTTTCAGAGAGGTTGTAGTGGATTTTTGTGCGGCCCATAAACACGACTAAACCAAATGCATAATTTTCTTAAAATGCAATGCAACTAATTTTCAGTATGAAAGCGTACCATCAAAAGATCAACACAACGAAAGCTAAGTCTTTCAGAGTTGTTCAGAGTTTCTCTTTACTGCCTCAGCTCTCACTCCCCGAGAAAAGGAAGAATACGCTCAACAACATGCTGCCTTCGGTTGGGCTAGGGTCACCGCTTCACCTGCGGCCTGGCCTATCCTGACGTCTCTGGTTGAACACATTCGGTTTTATTTTGCGTCTTACACTCTCATCAAAACATAACTGACTCCTCTTCAACTCTGTCTCGCAATGATGTTTTTGAGCTTCTTAGGGAACTGAGAGAGGCGCACAACGCCGAAATGAAGGGGAAAAACATTTACGACTGGAAAGGTTAATGAACTGCCTCAAGGGACATAACGAACTGGTGGTCGCCTGAGTCTCATTGGTCTCGTTTTAGGTTTGTCAACAAACGTATCCTCTTCTAATTACGGAAACTTGCCGTCATGCCCATTTTTATGATGAATTTTGGCGGAAAACCGCCCATTTTTGACTATTTTTCGCCAATTTCTGGATGACCCACCCATGTTTAAGGAAAATCTGCCGAAAAAGGGACCCTTGTCTAGAGAACCTGGCGCCCAAAAACCCACGCATATTGGCGGCACATATCCGTACCCTCAACATGTCATGTCATGTCATGTACCCCCCCCCCCCCCGAGCATAGGTGGGCATTCTTTTCCCACAACGGTCCCATAACTCCTTATCATTCCGATACGTAAGCTTGGAATTATTGTTATTATTAATCATTTATTTAAAATAGGCTAGGAAAAAAGAATAGCTAAATTACAGCTAATTAAGTTTGCAAGTGGCGAAGAGCAGTCCTCATCTTCGGATTTCTTCCTGGTTGGCCTGATCCAACTGACCATGGACTCTGATTCAAGGGTTCCTAGATTCCTGATTCCACTCCTTGGAGTAGGCTAAGCTGCGTGCGTCCACTGGATTTGCACCAGGAGGAGGTTTTGGTCGCACTGTACCAGACTCTCATTTTCTTTTTGAGAGAGTCTCGTACTCAGGGTATCTTTGAGTACTCTCAAGTAGATGTTCAAGATTGTTAGATGTTATCTGTCATCTGCATACACGCTGGCTTTCGATAACTCTAGGCATGTCTTTGCCCCTCCATATGAGACAATCTAAGGACATAACTATTTTCAAGAAGGCATTTAAAACTCATTTTTTTGAAAAAGCATTTCAGTTCTAGGTATCTTTTTCCATTGTAAATACTGTAATTTTTAAAAACTTTTTTGTAATTCTAAGTTATTTTGATTTGATGTATTCCACGAGTTACCATTTTAGCCGATAACCTGTACCCGTCTACTGTGCAACATTTTTTCCTATTTCGCAAGCATGACGTAAACCAGTCGCCCGTGTTTCCCTCTATGCCATATTTCTCTACCTTTGATAACAAGATGGTTTGGTCGACTGCATCAAATGCTTTTTTCTGGTCGAGAAAACTAGCCATGTTAACTTCTCTTCTGTCCTTGGCGGCGTACCAGGAGTCAGTACCTACTAACATCCTTCAGTATCAAGGATTATATATTTTGGTTTTTTGGTGGAGCTATATATTATTGTCAATGATTTCAAGATAAAATGCCCATAATCCTTTACTAATCTTATGGAGATTTTATCTGGTCCCTGTGCTTTTCCGTTCTTTAACTTGGATGTTGCGTTTAATACATAAGTATTGTCTGTCAACTTGAACTTAAGGTTTTTAGTTTGGGCGTTGATTTTGGTAAGTTTTTCGGCTAATTCTGGACGTACTGGGGCAAAGTGTTGATACAGGCATTGGCTATGTTCTTATCTTTGATGAGCTTTTCGCCCTTGTATGTCGAGGCTAGAAACCACTACAGAGTTATCTATTCAAAACCTTATTTATAGCCTTCCACTATGTTTTGGATTTCTTGATTCTCATCTGTAAGTCCAAGATAGTACGACTACAAGGCATCTCGTATTGCTTCAATCACTTTGTTACAAAGTGTCTTAAATGCTTGCCATAGATCAGGAGAATTAATCTTATCCTTCTTTGTATTATCTCTTTCCTTCATATGTTTCCTTATTTCGGGAGTTATCCATGGTGCAGAATCTCCCGAAGGATGTCCCGAAATGTGGCTGTCATGCTGCTTGCATCGTTGGCAAGGGGGTTGCGGATGGTATCCCATTCAATCTATTGCAGATCATACTGAAGAGCTACCTCATCATGCTTATTTACTCAGCGAGACTCTATTATCTTTGGTTTTTTGTTTTGAGTCTTTGGTTACTTACCTTCTTTACGAATTCCATACACCAGCTAATGATCAACCCTCCCCAGCTCCAAGACATCTAATTCAGATGTATATTGTTTTCTAGTGGTAGAGAAATAGCCAATGAATGTTTTACTGACTCTTTGTTAATTATGCTTGTTGATTTTTATATTTTTTCATTTTCATTTTCATTTCATTTTTCATTTTAAAATTATTTATCCTGGGATACAATTCAGTTAAAAAAATAATGTAGCAACTGCTTTCCAATTGTCCCAGCAAAGGAAAAAAAAGTTAATAAGATCTAAACCTATTTACAATAATTTATACTTAAATAGCTATAAAAACGTAAAAGGAAAAAAAAGGTAACTCATTCGATACGATTCGATGCAGATCAGCTTTCCTTGAATGTTCTCAATTCGAAGCTTTTAGTTTACTTTTAAATGACTGAATCGAAGGGGCTAATTTCATTTCCGAGTCGAGTTTATTCCATGCGTTGGCTCCACGAAACGCAAATGATTTTTGGCCATAAGCTGTTCTCATTTTTGGTAGAGCAAGATTGCATTTGGTATTACGTAGAACCCTGGCATGAACATCAGACAACTTGGAGAAAATGTTACCTAGGTTTTCAGGTGCGAGGTCATTCAAAGATTTGAACACCATTGTACAAGTTTCTCGATTGATTAGTTTATCAGTTGACGGCCAGCCAAGCCTCTGCAATAGAGGAGCGGCCGGAGTGTCAAACGGGCTACCTGTAACAATTCTAGCAGCTCTGTTCTGTAATTTCTGCAAAGTTTTCAGTTTAGTTGCCCCGCAACATCCCCAAACGGAGCAACAATAACTGAAATGTGGTTGAACAATGCTAAGATACATGTTCCTTAATGTATCCTCTTGCACATAGTGTTTTGCATACTTCAAAAGTCCTATAGCTCTGGAGATCTTCTTCTGTGTACACACAACATTGCTCTCCCACTTAAGATTGTCGTCAATCATGAGACCAAGATATTTAGTTTCCTTCACAAGATCGATATCCTTTCCATTTACTTGAAAATGAGGAATCGGTACCATTGGTGTATCAATCTTCCTCAACTTTTGCGACGATCCTATGATCATGGCCTGAGTCTTGACAACATTCAAGGAAAGCTTATTTCCCTGTAACCATTTCTCTAGGCAGGCAAGTTCAGCATTGACAACAGCGTCAATCTCTTCTATATTATCTGAAGAAAACGAAATTGCTGTATCATCCGCATACATCGTTGCCTTTGCACGTTTTAATGCAAAAGGTAGGTCATTAATGTAAATCAAAAATAGAAGCGGTCCAAGGCAAGAACCTTGAGGTACCCCTATGTTGATTTCAGCAAGATCGGAGCAGACGCCGTTGACCTTGCAGAACTGCCTGCGATTATCTAAGTATGAGCTAAACCACTAGTGTTCAAGACCGTTGATTCCGTAATTACGCATCTTATTCAGAAGAATTTGATGGTCGACTGTATCAAAGGCTTTCTTTAGATCAATGAAAATCATGGCGGTAAATTTCCCTCTGTCAATATTTACGTACCAATCATTTGTACAGTTCAGTAAACAAGAGACAACCGAATGCAAGTTACGGAAACCATACTGATCTATAAATAAGTGCTTGTTAGAATCAAGATACTCGTACAATTGATCATAGATGAGCTTTTCGAATAACCTTGAAACTACTGGTAGGACGGAAATTGGTCTATAATTCGATCTATCCTCGGTTGATCCACTTTTAAAGATGGGAGCAACACGTGCTATTTTCCAGCTATTGGGAAATATTCCTGACTCAATTGACATATCATAGATCCTACATAGAGAATGTGAGATAACTGGAAACGCAATTTTGATGAAATGGCTTGCAATACCATCTGATCCAAAGCCGAATGAAGTCTTCACTTTCTTGAGAGCCTTTTCTACAGAAACAAAATAGACGGTCTTGAACTGGAAACTCGTACCTTATTCATTGATGTTATATTCATTCGAAAGTAAGGGGTTAGGCTGCTGCGGTATATCGTCACTAAGCTTTCTACCTATGCTACAAAAGAAATCATTCATCGAATGTGCGATCTCGCTGTTGTCAGTTACATTGCGACCTTCAACATCAAGACAGCTGACATTCGTCGTCTTTGATCTCTTATTCAACAAAAGGTTGATCGTTTTCCATGTCTCTTTCAAGTTCCCCCTATAAAGAGCAATCTTTTTGGTGAGGTAGTCTCGCTTGAGCTCTTTGCCAAGATTGTTTACCTTATTCCGCACGTGTTTATAAGAATTCATAAGAATGGAAGACTTGTTTTTAATGGCAGAAGTCTTGAGCTTGTCTCTGGAACGCGCAAGTTTTCTGAAATCAGTAGTCAACCAAGGGGTCAGCCTATCAGAAACTTTGATAGTCCGCATTGGGGCATGTTTTTCAATAATCAAAGATAGTAAAGACGACCATTTTTCTACTGCCTCATTTACGTCAGTACTACAATCTTAGACAAAAGTCGTTGAGACACATGCGCTTTTTGTGTTGAAAAACTTCTCCTGCTTGAAAATTATTAACATGTACTGCTAAAGACCCCCCTCCCCCCATTTCAATGTTGATTTGATTGCAGAAGACATAGTTGTGAACTCATCTGCAGCATTTCTATCATCTCCCAACATTGCATTGGGGGGAAGGGGGGCTTCAACTCAAAATCTCTTTCTGAAACCAAAGTGTCTCAACACTTTTGTCTAAGATTGTCTTTGAATAGACTCATTTACCTGCAAAAGAAAAAGATATCTTTTTCTTGTTTTACTTTGAATATGACCATGAAAATTCATGAGGGCACAGACTATTGGCCAGAAAAATATTTTAGCTACCTATTTCATGGATTGGGGGTCGCGCTCTGTATTGGGGGGACTGAGGAAGTTCAATGTGTAAATTTGCTTTGAATCAGCTGTGTCATTCAGCTTCCACATCGAGCAAGTTGCCAAACTCGACAGGAAAAGGAAATGTGTTGCTCGTTACAAATATGCATCCAACTGAGTTAGAAACCAGAGACAAAGGGGCACACAGTCGTTAGAGTGATACACAGTCTTTATAATGTCTCTTATTGCGAGACATGCTGCGGGACTCAGCATGGCATAGATAAGCTGCCAACAACTCAGTGTCACTTTCACCATCATACCCGTTCTTTTGCACAATTCTTATTGTTGCCCAAAGTGTATTCAAAGATGGCGTGTGCCTCACATTTAGTCGAGTCTGGTAAAGAGCTTTCCAGCAGAGCCGTTCGCAAAACCTACTTAATCACTTACAGCCAAGCGAATTATAGAAAGTTTCCTACTCGTGAGGCATTTGCAAGGGCTGTTCTTGAGTCATTCTCTGGCAGTGAGTCGAAAGTGAAAGTCAAACATTGGGTGTGCAGCAAAGAGCCACACGAGAAGACGTCTGGGTTTCGCTTGTAGGCAAAGCTAACACCATCCAAATAGAACGCAATGTCATTCTTCCAAACATCTTCGTCATAATTTTTTAACATCTTTCGCGCAAACTTTACACGATCCTTTTTATCTTTCTCGCTTAGAAGGCCTTTCTTTCGTGCCTGAAGATACTTGTAGCCATTTTGGTGCAGCAGACGTGTGACCGTTCTTTGACTTACATGGGTGACATTGGAGATTTCCATGAGTCTCTTGATTGTCCAGTTGCCATCTTCACATCGCAAAAGTCGAATTTGCCTCAGAATTGTTCTCTTGTCTCTTTCACTCAACTTCTTTGGTCTCCCCATCCTCTTGTTCACTTTCTTCCTTACTTTCTGTAATGGTTCCTTAACCCTATTTCACATGGGGGGGGGGCGTTTTTCGCCCCCCCCCAACCAAACTTTTCTACACTGCGCCGAAACGACACAAGATATGATGACCAAACTTTGTGACTTTTACTCAAATTTAATTGGCAATCAAAATTTAAATGTCTCATTGTTCTAGATTTGATCACGTGACCACAATAGCACCATATTTGGAGAGTAGTTGACAAAAAACGGCTTTGAACATCCATAGTTTCTTTGTTTCTTGTCCGAATTACTTGAAACATGTATCATTCAATTGCTCTTGATGAGAGCTTTCATTTGATATATAATGTTTGCTAATTTGCTGACATCAGCAAAATTTAATATCTATGACGTCATTTATATTTATGACGTCATTTTTCGAATAAATTAATGTATTAATTAAGAGTTTTGTTGCAATTTAGCTTAATTTTGTTTGTTTTATGCATATTAAGTTGATCTATGTCTGAAATAGCAAGAAAACTACGGAAAACTGCAGGGACAATAAGTAGAAAGGAATAAAGAGCTAATTAAGTGCTAATTGGTCTATAATTAGATACTTCAGATTGCTTCAAAGCACATATTTTAATTGTACAATGTATTTCCCATCATTTAAGACTATCCTCATTAAAATCGGTTGAGTATTCAATTAAATAGAATTTTTCTTGTGAAGCAGCTATAAATTGGCCAGTTTTCCTTTGTTTTTTGGTTGCCTAGCAACACATCACGTGATTAATTAATTACCATTGTTATATTTGGAAAGCTTATTGTATAAAGAACAATGGAGGAAAGTTTCATTGTTATATCTTTTGTAGTTTCAGAGAAAAAGAGGGGGGGCGAAAAACGCCCCCCATGCCAAAATATCGAAAAAATACCCCATGTGAAATAGGGTTAAGGATTCGATAAATTTTTGGACGTGACACCCCGGTCTCCCGAACAAGTTCAGCGACAGGCGTTCTCTTTTTAAATTTTATGTAGGCCCTTAATTCATCACTTACTCTTTTCTTAAAAACCATTTTGACTAAGGCAGTCTAATGAGAACCTTCCTTATGTTTTATGCCTGTTAAGATGACACGCCCAGCATTCAATTATTAGGGTGCTAGCATGGCTTGCAAAGTGATGACAAAGGTTCACTCCTAAGTTACTACGTCGATTTATATTTCGTAACAATTCTGAGACGTCACAACATATGAAGCATTTCGGCGAGCTTTGTGGGCATTTTCTATACCAACACCTCTGCTAAATAGTTGAGAATTTTACTCTTGTCAGAACCACAACAACAGCCTCGATTTGATAAAAGAGTTTCCTAAATTAATGGGCTCCATGGGAAAAGAAGTCTTTCATGAATGACAAGGAAATCTTAGCGAATAAGTTAAATTATTATCACCAAAAAATCAGATCGAAGTTTGAAGAACAGTTCAAACCAACAGAGAGCCCTTCTATGAATTTGATTTTCTATAGATATACTTTGTATCACTATTTCATTAGTTGATTCCTGCAACCCAAAATCTTCGAGACAATATAAGGAATATATGCTTGTACTTGCTATGAAATTTTTCTGAATTTCAATTCCGAACCCTTATTTGAGTGTTTCTTAGTACATTAACTACTTGAGGTATTTCGATTTTGCAAAGACAATCTTAGACAAAAGTCGTTGAGACACATGCGCTTTTTGTATTGAAAAACTTCTCCTGCTTGAAAATTATTAACATGTACTGCTAAAGACCCCCCTCCCCCCATATCAATGTTGATTTGATTGCAGAAGACATAGTTGTGAACTCATCTGCAGCATTTCTATCATCTCCCAACATTGCATTGGGGGGAAGGGGGGCTTCAACTCAAAATCTCTTTCTGAAACCAAAGTGTCTCAACACTTTTGTCTAAGATTGTAGACTCGACTAACAGTTCCCAGTCAACTTGACTGAGGTCAAACAAGAAATTATTTTGATCGAAATTTTTCATTTTCCTCGTGGTGATAATTTTCTGCTGTCGCTTATATGTGCCCATATATTTTCTAATACAGTAGACCGCATAATGGTCGCTAAGAGCTACTCTTAGAACTCCAGATTCGGGAATGTTTTCTGGGTGGGTCGATGCTAGATGATCAATTAATGAATTAATTCCTGCATAGCTCTTAATCAACCTGCTGATAACTTCGCTGCTTTGAAACGTTTAATTAAAGAATGGGAGGATATCAAGTGCGGCTGCAACGTCTGCAGGCACACAGAATCCTAATGAACACAGGTGCGGGATGGTTGGCCGGTGGGATATCCGGTGTTCGGTTGGATGGCTGCGCTTGTGGCTGGTCCCTTCTGTATTGGTGGCGGGCCTGTTTGTGGCGTTGTTGTCCGTCCGTGTGCTGGGTATCCTGCTTGCTTGACCCTCTTTCACTTGTGTCAAAGATTACTTTGATTGTTGTAGGGTCTTCTTTTACAATAATCGAATTGGGCTTTTCAAGGGCCTTCCGATGGGACTGCAACTTTTCATCTTCCAAATATGAAATAAAATTTATTTTCCTTGGTGCTTCTATATCGTACTTAGTATAATTATTTAGTTTTAGTTTTTCTTCGAATTTGATTGGTTTCTTTTATATATTATATATGATTAGAAGTTATTTATTCATTCGAAGTAAAATAAGTTGACAACAACAACAACAATCAATCGCTCAAGCTGATACTCAGAGTAAGTTGCCTTCAGCCTGTTTGTATTGCTATTGTCTCTGGTCGCGAGGTCACAGTTCGTATTACCAATCAGTATGATTTTTCTCCTCCTTATCTACTTGTTTTAGAGTGTCCCTGAGATTTTCAAATAACTCTTCATCAACTCCTGAAGTTAGAGTGCGTTACCACAAACTACGGGGTGTCTCAAAAACAAATGCGCTGTTTTAGTGGCTGCTGCGGAGCAGCCATGAATCCAACTCTTTTGTTCCTTAGGTTTTTAATAGAAGAGACTGCAACTAAAAGTTTGAAACTGAGTTTGAGTAAATCTGATAAGTCGTTGCGAATTTATGTAGCAAGGAAGTCAAAATCATTGGCTGCATCAAAACCAGAGGGTTCATTATTCTCCTTTATGTTGAAATTCAAAGAATTTGATCAAAAACACGTACCTGGCCCGGTTTTCTGAACTGGATTTTGTAACAACTAAGAATATTTAGCATTTTTAGGTTTGCTAGAAATGGTGATTTGGAAAACAAGTTATGCCTACATGCTTACATCAGTTATTTTGCTTCTCAAAAGTGATAAAGTCGTTTTAAACCAGCAATAGTGCATTCACCAGGCTGCTTGGTCAATATTCTTGAGTTATGTGGTCATTAATTGCTCCCAAATTTATTTCCTGACATAACTGCAAAGGTCAAATCAATTTTATGCTAAAATTCGAGCTATAATCCTCTGCTTTTCAAGCAACCATTAATTTTGAGTTTCTGTTTCAATAATTCAGCAACCACTATTCAGATTGGCTCAAACTCGGTGCTAAACTCTAAGTTGGACCCTCGTCTATACAAGAAATTGAAAGATGGGAGAGGTGGACTTATGGTTCTTCCGCAGTAGCCATTCAAACGGTGTATATGTTTTGGGGACACCCTGTACAAGGAAAGGTTTTGCATGGGTTGGTGAAATTCAACTTGTTTTTATTCAATATAAAGTTTACAATGATAAATTACCTAAGACAATAACTACGAAGTACTATACCACACTACAATGACGATACCAGGAGGAGCAAAGATATCATGACTACCCCCCGGCATTTAACACAGAACACATAAGACCTAAACTACAATTAACATACGACACAAAATGTTATTTAGCTAATACAAAAGAAAGATTCACAGATAAACGAAAAGGAAACTATTTAAGGAGAGGGGAGAGTTTACGGACAGGTTTTCATTACCAACTCATTCAAAACGTTTGGAGGTCTTGATATATTCTAGCGTTGCTGTAAGAATTTGTGATAACTGTTCATGGCCATAGAGGATGATTCTTGATAACTCTTGATTTGAAAGATTTATCAAACCATGAGGCAAAAATATCGCGTTTACACTGTTGAGAAGATCAAGTCTATTTGCATCATAAATACGGCAGAGCAGGAAATAGTGTTCCGTATCCTTAACACCATCATTTGTTGGGCACAAAGGGTTCAACGCATCCCTGAAGTTATGCTTAAATTTGTGAAATTGAAGTGATAGCAGCTCCAGTTCTTCTCTTTACAATTTTACGGCTCGATATGGCAGACTCTCTTTTACATATTAGAGAGTTTACGAAACCAGGACGGCAACGCCAGCCAGAACGTCATCTGAAATTTTGCAAAGCAAGTCTTGTTCCCGGGGGGGGGGGTACTTCACTATAAATTCATACGGGGGTGTGCGCCGCAAGGATTTCTGTTACGACCCAATCCCAGAAATTTGGTCCGATATTGATACCCAATCCCAGAAAATTTGTCAGATATTGATACCCAATCGAAGAAGTAACAAAAGCAATTCGACGTCAAAAGGATAAGGGATAGAGGGCTGGGAACGGTTATTTTGGTTCCAAGTGGCCATTGGAACGAGGTTCTGATCTGAGGACGTTTTTCAACACAAAAATACTTGAAATCAGTTCACCTGAAATTGACCACGTGTTGCTCGAAAATTTATCCAGTTGTACTTTCATTCAACACCCATTACAGAATTTTGAGTAACCCCCAATCCCAGAAAATTCCGAGTGAAAGTATACCCCAATCACAGAAATTTTCCAGTAAAAGGATACCCCAATCCCAGAATTTTCAGGCCAAAAACTACCCAAAACTGGCGCACATCCCCGTCTTACCCAAAGTGAAGTACCCCCCCCCCCCCGGGGTCTTGTTTCCGTATGCTAACTTTAATATATCATCCAAAAGGCCAAAATAAGGCCCCCTATAACCCGGAGATGCCTGAAAACTATATTGTCATTTTGAAGACGAACATTTAAAACGACTGAGTTTACTTCGCAGGCCTAGATCTGCAGTACAGAACGCCAGAAATGCAGTTTCCAAGTTGTGAAATTGAATAGGACAACTTCAAAGTCTCTCATGGGAAGCAAATTCGAACGAAAAGCAAGGAATCTTTTGAATCTAAAGTTCTGAAGCAAAAGCAACTTTGCGTTGCAGTCGCCGTTGCCGTTGTGGTTTTGTAAACTCCCTATTAAGCTACCCCACCACCGTTTACATCAAGGTCATTTCGAAAAATACAATAACCAGTTATATTAATCTCTGAATTCTCAATATTTTCATTCAGTCGTGTTTCACTCAGGCGAATGATATAAAATGATGGTGTTGAGAATGCGGAACACTGTTTCCTGCTACGGAATACCATTTACTTCGGCTGTGCCTGACTCTTTGTTCTCGTTTTGTTCATCAAGACAAAGGTTGCTATCTGATGTTATTGTCTTCTTTTTCGACATTTCCTTGTGATTTTCGGCTTTGTTGATTAGCTCTGCTGTGATTTGAATTGTGTCGTTTCTTGATTTGCCGTTCAGTTCCCACGGGATGAGGATGAAGATTCATTTCAGTTCAATTCATTCATTTTAAATTCCACTGCATACAAACACTCTAAAATTGAACTTCTTTCAAGAAATATGATAAAAAAATCCATAAGACGATCCACATGGAATAAAACAAAAATACATAACGCTAGAGGATTTGTATGAATGGGAATGCTTACAGAGGAACTCTCTCAGCAGCAAAGCTAATCGAAGAGAGAGCACCCCCTTTTTAGGTAATATTTTTAGAAACTACCTGGTGAGTCAGAAAAACGTGAGGTGTTTAGCGGACTATGACGTCGAATTTAGCCACCCGATTGTCGTGAACTAATTTTTCCATGCAGCTAAGGGTCTAACCTAGATCATAAACCTTTCCCAATCGAAATCGTTCATTTGATGCATTTGTTAAAAAAAGATTTTCTTTCGTGAGACCTTGTATGGGAGTCTTGCAAAATGGTGAAATCTTTTGCCGAGCCCCTTCCGCATTTTATCTTGGCGAAAGTTACGTGAACACTTTGTATTATCAAGGGAGAATGAAATAACAAGGAGATAGTATTTTTCTCCTTTGGGATGTCTTATCATGACTTGCCCCACGTGAAGAATAATAATAATTATTAAAACTTTAAAGATACCTTGGTTCGGGCAAAATTACAACCGGAAAATGAGGAGCTGGTGGAAAAAGGTACACATAAGTGTAATGGTAGAAGGTACCAAATATGCCCGATGATGCAAGAGGGGTCCATGTTTTATAATGCAGATGATTCTCGGTTTTTTAGGAACTTTTCGGGGGCGTATGACTGCAACTCGGTGAATGTGGTCTACTTGCTGCAATGCACATGTTGCAATAAAAAGTATGTAGGCAGTACGAAGACTAAATTTCGCCAGAGATTTAACGTCTATAAATCGTATTTTCGGACATACAAACAAAAGCGTCTAAGTGGTAATCTTCATACGGGTAAGCCTGTCCCACAGGCAAGCTTTTTCTCTTACTTTTTTGAACAAGATCATCGGGGTGAATTTTCTGTAAAAATAAGCATCATCGATGGTGCAGGTGACGTGTATTCGCTTCGCAGAAAGGAGCTTTTTTGGCAATATAAATTGGGTGTATTTTCCCCTAAGGGCCTAAATGAAAGGGTGGCAGATATCGAGTTGGATTTGTTTGCTTGTGGGAGCGCTTAATCCTTCTACCTTTGCACTTATATCCCGAGGGAGTGGAAGGAGATGCTGGCCGGTTAACTTCGTGCATTTTGCACGTGGTGTTGGGGTGGAATTCCCCATCGGACTATTCGGGATTTAGCAAATTAAGCAAATCCTTGGAGGGTTACTGGCTGGCGTCTCTTTTTCCGTTCCCTTGGAAATTAGGATTCTGCTACGGAGGACACTCTCAATCCCATGTGGGTAAAGAAACCAAAAAGATAGGCTGTATTATTATTATTGTAACTCTATGGTTTGGAAGGTGTAGTATTTTATTCTTGTTTTTATTTTAAGGCCTGGTTCGCGCTGGGTCTTTTGGGTCTGTTGGGGTCGTGCGGGGGGACCCGAGAGACAGAGACTTAAACTCCAGTTCTTTGTCTTTCGGGTTTTTTTGCGCTGCCTTGATGGCCCGGGGGGCCCAGTGTGAATCAGGCCTAGGTTTCTGTTAATTTTGTTTACGTTGTAATGTATTGTATGTTCATAATTCGAGTTGTATCAAGGGTATTCTAATTTTGATTTTATGGAAATTTTATGTTAATTTTAATTTTGTTTACAACGTATAAAACCTGGCTTGTCCCCAATTGTAAGTAAACTGACGAAGATTTTAAATCGAAACGTTTTTAGCAAAATTGCAGTTGTGTTTCTTTATTTCAATTTTCTGTTATTTTTAGATGGTGCTTTTTGTTTCTTTAAAATAATTATAATAATAATAATAATAATGATGGTGATAATAATAATAATAATAATAATAATAATAAGAATAATAATAATAATAATAATAATAATAATAATAATAATAATAATAATAATAATGATAATAATAATAATAATAATAATAATAATAATAAAAGCGAACAAAACCATCTTTCAAAGCCAAACAGAAAATAAAATATAAAAACAAACACTGTTGGATTACGTAAACGTTTCGATTAAAATCTTCATCAGTATAATAAACTTTACATGGCAGCCGAGCATTTATAGACATTACGTTGTTTACACCTAAAATTATTTACATGGTTATAATGCTAAATTTACAATTGGTCTATCTGAAAAATCTTATAACAAACAATAGAATTTTTGCTGCTTTGCACAAGTTAAAATATTTTCTAGTGTCCTTTGTGAGTTAGAAAAGGGACTGGGAGCTCTTAAACTTATACTGGAAACTTTTCTACTCCCCCAAGTGACCCTCCGATATATTCGCATACTGCTTAACTCTTCTTTTAGCAGTAGCTGAATCCCAGATGATTATACAAAAAACTTTTTTCCTTTGTGAATTTGAGAAAGACTGGAAGCTCCTTGAACTCATACTGGATCTTTTTAGGTTACACTGGCAACCTTGCAGCTACCCCAAGTGACCCCCCGAGAGAACAGCACACTGCTTAACTCTTCTTTTAGCAATAGCTGAATCTCACGAGAAGCCACAAAGGGCAAACACAAAACAGACGCCAGTATAACCCCTTGGGACAATCAGATACAATGGTAGAATCTAAGCCGTTCCGCATGCAAACACGTCTAATTCTACATCTGCAGCTCTTTCATTGAGACCCTTTGGCGCAAAAGTTTCAAGTCGATATTGCCAAAACAACTCCCTCCTACGAAGCGAAAAAACATCATCAGCCCCATCTATGATTTTAATCCCAACCCGAAAATTTCCGTTGTGTCCGTTTTCAAAAAAATGACTGAAAAAACTTGCCTGTGGGACAGGTTTCCCCTTATCAAGAGAGTTTTCGTTGTGTTTGCGTGCATATGTTCTAAAATAGGATTTGTAAACATTGAACCTTTGCCGAAATTTCGTCTTAGTACTCCCGACATACTTCATGTTGCATGACTCACATTGCAATAGATAAACCACATGATCAGAGTTGCAATCAAATCGCCCCGAGAAGTTTTTAAAAGACCTCGTAGAGTCAGAATTTTGAAACGTATCCCCCTCCTTCATCAAAGTGCAAATTTGGCAACTCCTTCTACCATTGCACCTGAAAGTGCCTTTTTCCATCAACTCTTCATCGATACTTGGCAGCTTAGCTCGCACGAGTTTGTCTTTCAAGCTTTTTGCCCTCCTAAACGTTACAAATATTTTGTCCTTAAAAATTTCCTTGTGTTCCATGTCTACCAATAACACATTTTGGTTTTCGCGAAGGATTTCATAAACTTTGTGCATGGCTGGGTGATAAGTTAGCACTAAAGGTATTTTCATATCATCTTTTTCCTTGGGCCTGGCATCCAATAAAGTAGCACGATTTTTGTCCCGCACCCGGTCAATTTGGCTGTCAACTTCGTTACCACTGTAGCCCCTTTCTAGAAGCCAAGATTTTAATTCTCCCACCCTATTATTATTTAGGATCAGATATCTCAAGGGTTGAACCTTTTAGAACACATTTGCGAAATGAGTACACATCTGAGAGACTTGCAATATGCGTAGCTAAGGAAATAAGTTATTTCATGTTAATAATAATAATAATAATGATATTAATAATAATAATAATAATAATAATAATAATAATAATAATAATAATAATAATAATAATAATAATAATAATAATAATAATAATGATGGTGATAATGGAAACTTTCATTCAATATATCCTAATACATACAATACAAAACTAAAACCAAAATCTATGGCATTAACTCGCCAACAAGGGGCATTAATGACATACTCACACAGGTGACGTAAAAATGTAGAAATCAGAAACCTAAAAATCTAAGAGTTCGGGATTTGTCCATTCCTTGTTTCTGCAGCAAAAAATGAAGTAGGATGCGCGAATACAGATGTTTATCATCTTTTTAGTTAGATATTTTATTTCTGTGTCTGAGACATGTAGATTAGATAGCAGTTCGAAGAATCTTTTACTGTCCTTTTCGATGAAGCCACATGCCCCCATTGAGACATTACAGTACACAACCTTATCATATGATGATTTCAGTCTGTTCATAAGTGGCTTGTATTTTTCTCTCTTTCTTGTGCTGTTACCCGCCATATTCGTCTCGAAACCAACCGTAAGCTCCACAAGTGTGACTGTCTTGTTTTGAACAATAACAATATCAGGTCTTTCCTGATCCCCTGTTACTATGCAGGGAGATGCAAAGGAGGGCAGATCAACATATAGGCTCTTGCATGATCTTGACAACGTATTTGCAATGATCTTCAGAACAGAGTTATGTCTCCATGTATAGCGTCCTTGAGTAAGAGCAATGTTACAGCCTGCGACAACGTGGCCCAGTGTTTGAGGATTGTGACACAGTGGGCACATCTTATTTTCTGCATAACCCCAAATCTGCATATTACTCATGTTGGGAAGAGTATTATTCAGGTATCTTATTGTGTAGTTAAAGATGTTCCTTGGCATAGCCTTCTGTACAGACGACCAAATAGTCTTAGTGTTTGAAAGAGCACAGTCCCATACATGACGCATGACAAGGCCTTGTGTCGTAAGATTTTCTTTCACTTTATTTGTAAGATTTAGCCTGATAGATTTAAGGACGTTCTTTGTACTGTTGAAAGGATCGTATTGGCGACTTTTATCATTGGAAAGCTGGGCTAACTCATTAATGTCTTTGTTGACAGATTTCTTTAAACATTGCCTCATAACAACCTGGCATTGCTTGAATTTTGTACTTATATCTTGGATGTCGAGGCCAAATTGGCTTTTAGATAGCATGATGATCGATAGTGTTCCATTTGCTGGAATTTCAAGCCATCTTCGCAGGTAACTATGAGCAAGGGAGTCTAATTGATTTATCACCCAGGTTTGCTCAATATCAGCGACTGTCAGGTGCCAAGATAGTTTACTCATTAGGTAGCGAGAGTAGAGCATGATTTTATTCTTCGGATGCAATGGTAAGCTGTCGATTTTGTTCATAATTTGAGTTACAACCTCTGTTAGCTCTTCTTTGTGTTTCTTATTATCCATTTCAAAGTTAAACCAACGACCAAGATATTCGAAGCTTTCTCCTAATTCAATGGGTTTGATGACCTCTCCATTTATAAAGAGCTTCGGTTTAAATTGAACCGACTTTGTTGCTTTCTTGCAAATTCCAAACGACATGCATTTATCTGTCCTTATGATCATGTTCGCCCAAGTACACCACCTTGTAGAAATGTTTAACAGGATTTGGTTTTCATATTCGCTTGATGTTATGGCTACTGCGTCATCGGCAAATTGGAACCAGTTTTTAGGCTTTAAGATCTTGTGGTACACGTAATTCATTTGGTTTATTTCGTCGCTTTTTACTAGGGTCTGAATAAAGGTGTTGAAGACCATATTAAAGAGTAGGGGACTTAGGCAATCTCCTTGAAGGACACCCTTTTCAAATTTAATAGCCGGAGTAATGAAATCCTTTGTTGCGATAGATGTTGTGAAACCAGAATAGATGCCTTCGATGATTTCCATTATTTCTTTTGGGATGTGATGGTATTCTAATGTTCTGGAAATAAGGCGATGATCGACCTCTCCAAATGCATTTTTCAAGTCCATAATAATGATAATAATAATAATGGAAACTTTTTATTCCCTACAAATACTACTATACATGATGACACCCATCACTCTCAATTAGGCATGATGGGGAAATTTACAAGTTCTAATTAAAATGTTCCTTAAAATAAATTGAAAAGTATGCAGCTAATACGTTCGAAATATAATATTTGTCCACATTTTGAAAGAAAAGAATTTAAAACGTTAACAGTTCTGGACTTGTCCACTCACTGTCTCTCTTACAAAATATGTAGTACGTACAACGTACACAGATTGTTATTATTTTCTTTTCCAGGTAAAGTTGTTCTTGCTTACTAGTTGATAAATTATGCAACATATTCATAAACGCTTTGTGTCCGTTAATGCCGATTGTTCCTATTGCTCCCATCGATAGATTTATGTATTCCACACGCAAGTATGAGGATGAAAGGTCTTTCAGGAGATTTTCGTAGCGCTGCTTTTTATGAGCCTCGTTATTTCCAATGTTTGTTTCGAAGCCAACAGACAGTTCTAGAACATATAATACACCCTCATTGATCACAAGGAGATCTGGACGCTTGCTGTTTCCAGTGATAACAGCTGATGGTCTGAAGCCTGGAATGTCATCAGCATAGACTTTAACATTCCTTATTCCTGTTAAGAAGTTGCCAATCGTCAAGAGGACAGAGTTGTGACGCCAAGTATATCTTTTCCCTTCAAGCATGGATTTACAACCAGAGACGACGTGAAGAAGGGATTGTGGGAGTTGGCAGAAGTTACACAACTCGCTTTCGACTCTGCCCCAAAATTTCATATTTTTCTTTGTAGGCAAGCTATTATTCAAGTAACGTACAGAGAAGTTGAAGATGTTCTTCGGTAGAAGTTTCTGTGCCTCACTCCAAATGCTTGTTATTTTATTTGTAGTGTGCTCAAGAATAGCCTTCAGTATAAGGCCTTGTGATGACAATTCATGTGTGATCCTGTGGACTTTCTTCATTCTATTTTCTTTGATTACCTCCTTCCCATTGGCGTATGTGTCATATTGCACATTTTTATCACGACTAGTTACTTTATGTAGTGATTGTATGTCTCCATTCGGGGACTTCTTTAAACATTTCCTAAGCGAAACTTGGCACTGGGAAAATTTCGTAGACGGGTCAATAATTCCTAGCCCGCATTTTTCTTTCGTAAGACTAATTATATCCAATGTTCCACTGATTGGTATTTCAAGCCATAATCTAATGAACCTGTGCGCTAGTGAGTCTAGATTTTGTTTGACCCACGTGATGTCTAAGTCGGCAATTGTCAAGTCCCAAGACACTTTAGACATGAAATACGTCGAATAGAGAAGAATCTTGTTCTTCGGATGAAGTGGTAGCTTACTTATTGCTTCCAGCAGCAGATTAGTTGTCTCCAGTAACTTTTTCTTATGCTCTTTGTTGTCCATTTTAAAGTTAAAACTTCTACCAAGGTAAGTGAATGAGTCAGTGGATAAAACAGGAGGGATTCGCTGGTTTGAGACAAACACCTTTGGGCTAACTTGACTACAATTTGTATTGACTTTCATCATGCCGAATGCTTTACATTTGTCTGGCCTCGCTTCCATATTTGCCCAAGAGCAGAAAGCTGTGAAACAGTTCAGAAGGATCTGATTTTCATATTCTTGGCCGGTTACTACGCATGCGTCGTCTGCAAATTGGAGCCAATTTCTGGGCCTTAAGAATGCATCATGTTTATATCCTAATTGCGAGTAATCTTCTTTTCGTATAAGTTGAATGAAAATGTTAAATATCATGTTGAACGTAAGAGGGCTTAAACAATCACCCTGAAGAACACCTTTAGTCACTGGGATGAATGGTGTTGCATACCCTGTGGTAATGACTGACGTTTTAAAATCTGTGTACAAATCCTTTATTAGGTTTTGGATCACAACTGGAACATGATGGAATCTGAGTGTTTCTTGGATGAGATTGTGATGGACCTCTCCGAAAGCATTACGAAGATCGAGTAATGTGATAAACAGAGATCGTTGCTTTAATCTAGCTTGATTGATAAGAAAAGCCATTTGCGCTGTATGTTCATACGTTCCCGAAATTTATTATAATAATAATAATAATAATAATAATAATAATAATAATTGCTTTATTTAACGTTGGCTTCTCGTCTAGCTAATTACATAGCTAATTAATGCCAACCAAACTTAAATACACGTTGTTGATAAATCTATCTACAAAGAGGATATCAGTTACATCATAAAAACCCTAAATTCACAACAAATCGTTTGCATAATCTACAGTTGCAATCAAACTGATGGTATGCGAGGGGTAACCCAACCGGTTATTGAACTGACGCGACCCAGCTTAACTTCAGTTACCTGACGGAGGCCACTCATCCTGCAAAATGCTGAAAACAGATGCTGAACGTTTTCATAAATGCAGGAACGTTTTCTTTGCTCCAACCAATATTGGGGACGACTGCACCTCCCACGCGTCCTAGTGTGATTATAGTATGTTTAAGAAACAGATTATTTTTTTACAAATAATCGAATGTAATCTGATTACGTCTATTCTTAAAATCTTAAAATCCATTAAAGGTGATCTGAAGCGAAAATTTTTATTGCTGCAGATGAATAGCACTATTGAACGATGAAGAATGTCATTAAAATTTTTTTGATACCTTGTTTCATTTTCGAGCTATGCACTACTTTGTATGATTGGCTGATGACGTCATTTTGTTTGCAAAAAGTACGAGAAAGTGTACAAGGTTGATCACGTTTCCAAAGGGAATAAAGTCAACAACCTTTCCTTCCAATGAAATGCCTTTTTAAAGGCCACATTAGTTGATGAAACAATGTTTCTTGCATTTATTCTGCTCAGCTGAAATGTCTCCTAAAACTGTAACCTTTCAAAGATCAGATAACAGCTTCTTTCCATATAGAATCCTAATAATCTGCAAACAAAATGACGTCTTCAACTGACACTTAAAATCATTGGATAACTTAAAAACAAAATGAGAGATCAAAAAATTTCAACAGGATTTCTTATCGATCGGCAGGGCCCATCAATTGCAACAATAAAAATTTTCGCTTCAGATCACCTTTAACTCTGTCCTCCCTCCGTTCTTCTAATTGTTCAGTTTCTCCAAAACCAATACTCTAAATACATAATTTTCATCTTTGTGAATCTTTAGTTGATTCCAAGTAATGATGGAGAGAAGATGGTCAAACTTGCAAGAAAATTTGGACAGGTACGTAAATAGACCGTCTGTAAAAGTTTTATCCTACGATTATTTTCAGGATTTGTTGACTTCTACCGGGTGAGTCAATAAAAAGGTCTGGCGTTTTAAAGAAATGCTGCTCTTAAGACAATGATATTGGAAAATATTTTGTTTTATTCCCGATATGTTCAGTTAGGTTCTGTAAATTACCCGTTTAATCGGCTATTCCATCCCGTCGAAATGGGAGATTTATTCCAGAAAGCCCATTCCGAAAACTTGCAGAAACGAGTGAAAAACAACAAAGAAAACTTTCCTTTGCTCTTCTTCCCAGCAATAATGACACTTGCATGTGTTCATGTATTTTATCCGCTTGGGAGAATTGCATCTTCCTTGAGTAAGTTCTTTGTACTAGGGGAAACTTTTCCCCTAATTTTATGATAGCATGAGCCAAAGCGTGCTCAAGTCACCGTCGTGAGGTAAACACATTGGGGAAACTAGCACGTAATTTTAGCTCGTTTTTAAGGTGCTCGACGGAAATTTTGGCAGAATTCCCTTGCAAAACGCAATAAATGGTCTGCTTGGGGTATCGAAGCTGCTATTTGTAACCAGTAACACTATTTGAGAGCTTTTGCAGCTGGTTGAGCGTGTAGAACTAGCACAAACCCGGACAGAACAACTGTATCAAAAGTGGGGCTCAACGATACCTGTGTAAAGAATTTTTAAACTTGCCATAGGTAGGAGGCTTTAGCATGTCTTAAAAAGTCGATCGCCCTGGATTCCGTGATGGAAACTGCATTAATTTTTCATTTCATTTAATACATTTAAGGAGAGTTATATTGTTGAAAACCTATTTACTATCTACAATAATATTCAAACCTAAAGGCATGACGAAAGGAAACAGTTTTTAAATAGTGTTCTTAAACTATGCAAGGAGGTTGCCTGCTTTGACTCGGCTGACAGGGCATTCCATAATTTTGCACTTCTATATGAGAAGCATCTCTGGCCATTTGATGACCTTTTCTTTGGTAACCTAAGGTTGGTCCCCGTATTACGAAGGCTATATGAAGATCACAGCGAATTTCATGTGAAAAGGTCACAAAGGTATTGTGGTGCCAATTGATTCAGGGACTTAAAGACCATTGTTATAGATTCACAGGTAATCAGCTCGTCAATGGTCTTCCATCCCATCCTTTCGATAAGAGGTTTGCCTGGGGCATCGAAGCTGCTATTTGTTATTATCCTAGCAGCACGGTTTTGAAGTTTTTGCAACTGATTAATTTCAGTTAAACCGGCGCTGCCCTAGACAGAACAGCAATATCGAATGTGGGGTGGGGCTCCACAATGCCTTTGCAGAGAGTCTGCAAAGTTTCTTTCGGGAGAAAAGACTTGGCATGTTTTAAAACGCCAACGGCCCTAGAGACCTTGCTAGAAACTGCTTTGATTTGTTCTTTCCAGTCCATGGAGCAGTCAGTTTGCACACCAAGGTATTTTGTCGTTTTGACTACTGCAAGCTCATTGTCACGAATTTTCAGATCCAGGTCTTTATTTTGTTCTGTTTCTGCTTGGTACACTCACAGAAAAAAGGTGGTTTCTGGAGTACCCTTAAGGGTACTCCAGTCGGGTACAAATATGGTACCTTTTAGGGTACTCTGGAGTACCCTTAGTGAGGGTACTCTGGACGGTACTTCAGAGTTCTTCTAATGGTACTTCAGAGTTCTCCTGATGGTACTCCAGAGTATACCTAAAGGTACTCGAGAATACCCCCAAAGGTACTCCAGAGAACCCCTAAAGGTACTCTAGAGTATCCCTAAAGGTACTCCAGAGTATCCCTAAAGGTACTCCAGAGTATACCTAAAGGCACTCCAGAGTATACCTAAAGGTCTACTAGAGTACCCCTAATGGTACTTCAGAGTTCATCTTAAGAAATTTCATTTCAAAATATTTCTACAGGTAATAAGTTTCATATACATGTTTTTCAAACTGACCTGTTCAAAATAAAACGAAGGAAAAGAGGCTAAACTAAAGACAAAAGAATTTCATAAACCAAATTTACGACGTAATACACTATGATACCTAATTTTCAATAAAATATAACAGACATGAAATAGAAATTTAAATTACATCACCATCTATGTTCGTTCCTTGAAAGTTTTTAGAGAAGGTGCCAATTTAGCTTCTCTTGGTAAACTGTTCCAAAGTTTTGCACCGCGATATGAAAAGGCCTTTTGGCCATTGGCAGCTTTCAGCAACGGTAACCTAAGATCAGTTTCCGTTGAACGCAGCGACCTTTTGCTATCATCTGAATATTTTGTAAATAGTTTTCTCGTGTAGGCTGGGGCAAGCGAATTCAAGGACTTATATGTTAGCGTGGCGGTCTCTTTTCTTATAAAGTTACTGATAGTCGGCCAACCAAGATTCTGAATTAGTGGAGCAGTAGAAGCATCGTATGGGCTATTTGTTACAATTCTTGCAGCTCTGTTTTGAATTTTTTGCAAGACGTTAATTTTTGATTCACTACAGCAGCTCCAAACAGAGCAACAGTAACTCAACTGGGGCTCCACAATCCCTCTGTACATTTTGTTGAGTACGTCAGATGGAAGGTACTTCTTAGAATACTTAATAAGTCCAATGGCTCGATTAGCCTTGGTCTTGATAGTATCGACATGTTCGTCCCAGTTTAGTTGACTATCTACTTGAACACCTAAGTATTTTGTATTGGCAATCATCTCAATTTCCAGATCACCTATTGAAAAAGATGGTTGAGCATTGTAGTGTTGACGTATCATACGCATAATTAGAATAATTAATATGCCGTAGGAGCACGTGTAAAAGTAGTCGTATTAGAGTCTGGCAACATGTAGGCCGTCAAAACAGTAGCGTGCCAATAGAAGAACCCCAAACACAACATTATGGCGACGAGAATGCGTTGGTAACGCTACATTACAAGCGTAAAAGCAGTTGTAAATCATGGCGACTGGTTTGCCTCCTTTTCCAGCATTTGATGCGGAAAATCAAGAAAATTTGGCGGCAAGATGGCAACGTTGGTTCGTGCGTTTTGAAAATTTAATGGTGGCTTTAGATGTCAAAGATGATAAACGTAAGAGAGCATTGCTTTTACATTACATCGGTGAAAGCACCCTTGATATATTTGAAACCCTTGCAGAAACTGGAACAGCCGAAGACTACAAGAAAGCCTGTGATGCCCTGAACAAACAATTCACTCCTCAGAAGAATACATCCTTTGAAGTTTATAAGTTTCGGAACACAAAACAAAGGGTAGATGAAACACTGGATCAATATCATGTTCGTTTGGTCCAGATGTCCAAGTATTGTGAGTTTGAGAAACCCGACAAAGAAATTAAAGCCCAAATTGAACTTGGTACAATATCTAAACAACTCCGTCGACACGCCTTTCGCAACCCGAAGTTGACACTGTCTGAACTTCTCGCGTTTGGACGTACTCAAGAAATTACGGAGAGTGATGCAAAAGGAATTGAACATGACTTCAAAAGAGATTCAAAGGTTCAAGATGTTCAGCAAGTTAAAATTCGACCGAAAACATTTGGAAACAAGAAATGCTTTAAATGTGGATATAGTTGGCCACACCCTGCTGCGTGTCCAGCCAAAGGTAAAACCTGCAACAAGTGTCAAGGTGACAATCATTTTGCTCGATGTTGTAAGTCGAAATTGTCTACAAATGAATCTGGTGAAAAGCCTGTCAAAGAGAGTGAAAATAAGCCTCAAAAACCAGTTCAAGGCAAACATCATCGAGTCAAGCAAGTTGAAGCTGCAGAGTCACCATCCAGTTCTGATTCTGATGAGTATGTGTACACAGTACAAAGCAACACGGTTTGTACAGATATGAAGTTAACTTCTGTGTCAGATCAAAGTAACAGCATTAACACTGTAACTGAAAAGCATGATTTCTATACCACAGTAAAAGTTGATGATTTTTCAGTTAGAATGAACATTGACTCAGGTGCAAGTGTTAACATTATTGATAGCGAGGTATTTGAGAAATTGAAGGGTCGAAAAGATGTCAAGCTGAGTAAGACGAAAAATAAACTTTTTGGTTATGGCAGTAAAACACCTTTAGAGGTTCAAGGTTGTTTTGAGGCACAAGTCGAATCAAAGCATAAGATTTCGCTAGCCACTTTTTATGTCATAAATGACACATCTGGTTGTTTGCTAAGTGGTCCCACTGCCATTGATCTAGGCTTACTGAAAATCAATTCAGTTTCGCAAGACCCAGAACCGAGTGTTGATAAGCCTCCTGCTGATACACCTAAGAGACCTCCCCGATTGAAAAATTTGCTAGCGAAGCACGATCATTTATTCAGGGGGATTGGCAAATTGAAGAATTACAAACTTCATCTACACATTGATAAGTCTGTTCCTCCTGTTATACAACAACCTAGAAGAATTCCATTTGCTATGAGAGCTAAACTCTCTAAAGAACTAAAACGACTTGAAGACATGGGTATAATTGAAGATGTAAAAGGTCCTACGACCTGGGCCTCGCCTATTGTTTGTTTTCCAAAACCAAACAATCCAGAAGAAATTCGTATGTGCATAGACATGCGAGTACCCAATAAGGCAATTTTGCGAGAAAGGCATCCGTCCCCGACGATTGATGATCTGATTCAGCAATTAAATGGATCGTCATATTTTTCTAAGCTAGACTTGAGCTCTGGGTACCATCAACTTGAGCTTGATGAAGAGTCTCGTGACATCACCACTTTTGTCACACACAAAGGTCTGAAGAGATTTACCCGTCTTAATTTTGGAACAAACAGTGCCAGTGAAATATTCCAAAATGTTATCCAAACAACATTTCAGGATATTGAAGGTTGTTTAAATGTTAGTGATGACATACTAGTCTTTGCTAAAACACAAGAAAAACACGACAAGATTTTGCAAGCTGTTTTGGAACGAGCTGACGAAATGAATCTTCGTTTCAATGGTCGAAAGTGCGAGTTTGACAAAAGAAACTTGACATTTTACGGTCATGTTTTCTCAGAAAAGGGAGTTTCTGCATGTCCCAGAAAAATTGCAGCAATCCAAGCGATGACACCCCCGTCTAATGTGTCAGAGCTGCGAAGCTATTTAGGAATGGTGAATTATTGTGGACGTTTTATCAAAGATCTTGCAACAGTAACTGCGCCTCTGCGTCAGCTTACTAAGAAAAATGTCACGTTTGAATGGAAACCTTGTCATCAAGAAGCTTTTGAGAAACTGCAGAACTTGTTGACTGAAAAGAAAGTCATGTCATATTTTGATTTATCGAAACAAACGGAGCTGCTTGTTGACGCATCCCCTACAGGACTTGGTGCGATTCTTTTACAATGCACACCAGGTAAAGATGACAGTCGAGTCATTGCATATGCCAGCCGAGCGCTAACGGAAGTAGAACAAAGATACAGTCAAACTGAGCGCGAAGCATTAGCTATTGTTTTTGGCTGTGAGCATTTCCGCTTGTATTTGTATGGTATTCATTTCACGCTGTACACCGATCACAAACCTCTGGAGATGATTTTTGGAAATCTGAATTCGAAACCACCAGCCCGACTTGAACGATGGAGATTACGCTTACAGTCGTATGATTTCGAAGTTAAATATCGTCCAGGACACGATAATCCATCCGACTACATGTCCCGACATCCGATGCAACGATCGAAGCCTCCAAGAGAAAGTGCAAACTCAGAACAGTACATACAGTTTATTGCTGAAAGTGCTGCACCAAAAGCCATCATGCTCGAAGATATCAAAAAGGCAACACTTGAAGATGCTACCTTACAAGAAGCCATAAGAATGATTCGCGAAAATCGATGGCATAAGATAAATGAAATCGAAAATCCTCACATCGACAAAGATGAGCTCAAAATGTTGCGAAATGTGAAAGATGAACTCACTGTTTCGAGTCAAAACGACGTCTTATTGCGAAGTACACGTATTGTTATTCCAAAGAAATTACGTCCCGATGCAATTAGCCTTGCTCATATTGGACACCAAGGACTTGTAAAGACCAAGAGCCTACTTCGAGAAAAAGTATGGTTCCCCTTAATAGATTCGCTCGTGAAAAAGGAAATCGATTCATGTATTCCATGCCAAGCATCAGGTCGCGAAAAGCCTCCTCAACCACTTTGCATGAGTTCGTTACCTGAAGAAAACTTCGAAAAAGTTTATATTGACTTTTTAGGCCCATTGCCCTCTGGTGAATCTTTACTCGTTGTACTTGATGGACGTTCGAGATACCCTATGGCCGAAATTCAGAAGAAAACAGATGCACCAGCTCTTATTCCTCGTTTGGACAAAATTTTTGCATTATTTGGCATACCAAAGGAAGTTGTTTCAGATAATGGACCCCCTTTCAAAAGTTATGAAATCAAGAAATTTATGAGAGCGAATGGTATCTACCATCGAAGGATTACTCCTCTCTGGCCTCAAATTAACGAAGCCGAAACGTTCATGAAACCGTTGATGAAAGCAATCGAAACAGCTGATGTTGAAAATCGTAACTGGAGACGTGAGCTACAAAAATTTCTCCTCAATTTTCGAGCAACGCCACATTCGACAACAAAAGTTGCCCCTGCAACTGTGATGTTTGCAAGAAACATTCGTACAAAGTTACCTCAAATCGAAGTCAAAGTTGATAAATCTGCAATCGACAAGAAAATCGAAAAAGAAGACAAAGATGCAAGACAGAAGATGAAAGAATATGCTGATAAACGCAGAAACGCGACAGCTACGACCATGAAAATTGGCGATTGTGTGCTGGTAAAGCAAAAGCGAAAGAATAAGTTGTCTACAAGGTTCGATCCTCACCCATTGCGTGTAACGAAAATAAAAGGTACAATGATTACAGCACAGAGAGAAAATTTTACGACAACTCGCAACCAATCGTTCTTCAAACTCGTTGACGATGCTCGTTTGCAATCAGATAGGGAAGAGGATTATGATGATGATTATCAAACTGATGGAAACGAACACTTAGAAGGTGAAAACAAAAATGATGATGCAGTCAGACCAGGACAGAATCCTCAAGCTCGATACCCAATGAGAGACAGACGAAGACCTCAGTACTATCATGATGAGTACAATGTCAGAAGGTGAATGAACTGAAACTGTAAGTGAATTACTTTACTTATTTTGCTTAATATTTTGCTTGCTGATGTGTTGGACTTTTAGTCCCTGTTTTGTTAAGAACCAAATTACTTGATTTGCTGACTGATCTTAATTCGTAGACATACGTCTAATGTAAGGAAAGGAGGGATGTAGTGTTGATGTATCATACGCATAATTAGAATAATTAATATGCCGTAGGAGCACGTGTAAAAGTAGTCGTATTAGAGTCTGGCAACATGTAGGCCGTCAAAACAGTAGCGTGCCAATAGAAGAACCCCAAACACAACAAGCATCAGACTGGCTATCTACCTTACGGATGTTTGGAGCAGAACCTATGATAAGCGACTGCGTTTTGACAACGTTCAAAGAAAGTTTGTTTGCATGCAGCCAATCCTGTTGCTTCAGGAGATCTAAATTTAAGTCATTTTGCAGGTCAGCAATGCTTTTTGAAGAGAGCGAAATGATCGTATCATCAGCATACATGCTGAAATGCCCGGGGGGGGGGGGTACTTCACTGTGAGTGAGACGGGGATGTGCGCCAGTTTTGGGTAGTTTTTGGCCTGAAAATTCTGGGATGGGGGTATCCTTTTACTGGGAAATTTCTGTGATTGGGGTATACTTTCACTCGGAATTTTCTGGGATTGGGGTTTACTGTTATACTCAAAATTCTGTAATGGGAGTTGAATGAAAGTACAACTGGATAAATTTTCGAGCAACACGTGGTCAGTTTCAGGTGAACTGATTTCAAGTATTTTTGTGTTGAAAAACGTCCTCAGACCAGAACCTCGTTCCAATGACCACCTGGGACCAAAATAATCGTTGCCAGCCTTCAATCCCTTATCCCTTTGACGTGGAATTGTTTTTGTTACTTCTTCGATTGGGTATCAATATCTGACATATATTCTGGGATTGGGTATCAATATCGGACCAAATTTCTGGGATTGGGTCGTAACAGAAATCCTTGCGGCGCACACCCCCGTATGAATTTATAGTGAAGTACCCCCCCCCCCGGGCTGACATGACACTTTTGCAAGGTAAAGGGCAGGTCATTGATGTAGATCGGGAACAACAGTGGACCGAGACAAGAGCCTTGAGGAACTCCACAATTTATTCCCTTCACATCAGAGGAGGTGCCATCTACCCTGTAGAATTGTTTACAGTTATCCAAGTATGATGTGAACCAGTCATGGACCAGGCCAGTCACTCCATACATTTTCAGTTTTTTCAGTAGGATTTCATGATCAACCGTGTCGAAAGCCTTCTTCAAGTCAATGAAGATTAGACCAGTGTATTTTCCTTTATCTATATTCAGGTACCAATCATTGGTGCTAGCCATAAGAGCTGTGGCAGAAATCCTTGTAATCCTTGTAATCCTTGTAATCCTTGTAATCAACAAAGAACTACTAAAACAAACACATACAGAAGGGGTTTGGGTGTTCTATGTAGGGATATGTGTAATCTTTAATCAAAGCGTTCTGTTTCGAAGATATAGTTAATTGTTGCATTCAAGATTAATCTGTTGGCTTCCAAGGGCAAATTTTTATTTCCATATAGCAGAAGTTGCAAAATATTGTTGTCCGTAGCCTCAGAGTATCCGTAGGCTTCGAGTACATCATTGACACCAGCGAGAAGACTGCGTCTATGCTCTGCGAAAGAATTGCAAAGCAGCAAGAAGTGCTCCGTATCTTCAATGCCATCGTTAATTGAACACATTGGGTTGATTGTATCTTTAAAATTATGTTTGAATTTGTGGAAATTTAATTTGCTTAGCCCCACCCTCAATTGAGTTAAATATGCAATCCCTTTTGGATAATGAATCCCATATACGGAATTAGCAGGAGGCCTAATCTGCGAAAAAAGTTTCTTCTTAAGGATGCTGACAGAAGGAGATGCTCTCACTTCGGGATCAAGCTTATTCCATTCAAATAAGCAATCGGGGTAAAAACTAAATCTGAATTTTTCTGTTCTTGCCCTTATTTGCCCTACAGCTGGTTGATTTCGAAAAGGGTAGCTAGCTTCATGCAGTGGTGGAATAGGGTCCCTCGTATAATCAGGGGTCAAGTTATTCATGAATTTATAGAAAAGAATAAGACGTCTACTCCATCTTCTAGAGCTTAACGATTCCCATCCAAGTTCATTGTACAGCCTTTCCCGAGATGTTCCTCTCCAAGCTCCTGTCACTGCTATGGCAGCAGAGTATTGCACAGATTCGAGTTTTTCCATCAAGTAATTTCCAGAGCAAGCATCTCTTTGAGGCACATGATAAATTACATCACCGTAATCTAAATGGGGTCTTACGTACAATTTATACAACTCATTCAACGTACTTCTGGACAGATATTTGGACATAAACTTCAGCATTCCGATCGCTTTTCTTGACTTAGCTATTGCCGCTTGTATGTGAGCTGAGAACGAAAGTTTAGAATTTGTTTTTGTAATCATGTAATGTCTTAAGGAAGCTTGCAACCAAATAAATCGAATTTGCAGATTACCATGTTTGGTTCTAAACCATTTTTTTAGAAAACTACAAATCTACACGTGCATTTAATGTATTTGGTTGCAGGCTGCCTTCGCTTGTATCTTTATTTTCTGTTTGTATTTTCTATTCCTTTTCTCTGTAATAGTTATGTGTAGTTTTATGTAGCTTTTAATTACTTTTAGAAAGGCCGCAGGGTAGACATAGTATTTCGCTCCCTGTGGCATCGTCTCTGTAGTATTGTAACGTAGTTTGTAGGTATTGTAATTAGTAGTATGTTTGTAAAATTTTTAATTGAGTATAGAAAAAAAAAAAAAAAAGCTGTGGCAACCGAATGTAACAGTCGAAAACCAGACTGATGCTCGTATAGTGATTTATTTACATCCAGGTATTCATAAAACTGATTGAAAAAATTAATTTCTCAAATAGCCTAGACATGGAAGGAAGAACTGATATTGGCCTATAGTTCGACCTGTCATCCCTTGCGCCACTCTTGAAAATGGGTGCAATGCGCGCTATTTTCCAGTCCTCCGGAAATTTTCCTGCAAACAGTGATTTATTGAAGAGATCACACAAGGACCCGCCGACGACTGGCAAAGCCATCTTCAAATAAAAGCTTGCAATGCCATCGTGACCTGAACCATGCGATGTCTTCAAGGTTGATGATAATTTATCTGTCATGATGGCAGAAAAAGAGAAACTTACCGGAGGAGTTTCAAACGGGTATTCGCCAGACAAGAGTGTATTAGCTTTGTTGGGAATTTTGTCACTAAGTTTATTCCCAATGCTGCAGAAGTACTCATTCATTGATGATGCAATTGCTTTGTTACCCCCAATTGTTTGGTCGTCAACACTAAGATTTGGCACAACTGTAGTGTTCGACTTTTTGTTGATAACTTGGTTGATGGTTTTCCAAGTTTTATTGAGGTCACCTTGAAACTGCGTTATTTTTTTCAGAGAAGTACTCGCGTTTAAATTTTGTATTCAAGCTATTTACCCTGTTTCGAATTTGCTTGTAAGATTCCATCAACACTTTTGAGTTGCTTTTTACAGCACGAGTATTTGGCTCGTCTCTCGTTTTAGCCAACTTGAAATAGTCAGCATTCAGCCAAGACGTATATCTGTCAGACACGCGTCTGCTCAATGTAGGTGCATGCTTTTCTAGAATAAGCGCATATAGTTGGGTTCACTTGCGTACTGCATCATCAATGTCTTGAGGACTTTCTGCGAGTGCCTCCCAATCAACGTCAGAGAGATCTGAGAGGAAAGCCTCTTGATTAAAATTCTTCAGCTGACGAGAATTACAGTTTGTGGTAGCTATATGATCAATCAAAGTTGAACTGTCTAGCGTAACCCTAGTAGGCTCTTTTATTATCTGCTTCATATCAAAAAGGTCGTACAGCTCACGCAACTGCACAATATGGCTCGGAGTAGTGTCTCTATGACAGAAATCACAGTTCGTATCTCCTAGGATAATAGTTTCTTTCCCCTCTCCATCAAGAAAGCTCAGGTTTTCATGAAGGTTGTCAAAGCAAAAATTTGGCTCACTGGGTGGTCTATACCAAGCTATAACAAAGAACGGATTTGAATTGGGGGGTTCTACCTCTATGCAAATCAATTCAAGTGATTTATTTGGAAGATCTTCCTGGGGTTTAAACCTAACTGTATTTCTGACATAGAGAGCAACGCCACCTCCTTGCCTGCTCCTGTCATACCTACAAAGAGAAAAATCTTCTAACGAGATAAGCCTGTCATAAATTTTTTGATCAATTTTGGTTTCAGATATGGCCGAAATATCAATGTTTTCGTTTTTTACAAGCAAACGTATTTCATCAATCTTCGTGGTGAGGCTATTGACATTTAATGATGGCATGGTCAAACATTTTCTTCGCCTCGAAGGGCGAATACAGTAAAAACCCGCGTATAAGAACCTAGTGATTAAGAACCTACAGGCTGAAAATTCTACGTTAGACCCCCAATAACCCATTCAGCCTGAGATTTGAAATAGGTTCTTATTCGTGGAGATCATCAAACTAGATCAAAACTCTAGTTCCTTTGTGATTGAGCCTATAGGTACTGATTCTGCCATATGTGTAAATTGCAAAGAGCTCTAAAGACGCTTTGAAAGCTTTTCATTGTATTCTGTAAAATTTCTGATTCTTCCACGAACTGATGTTTTGAATAAGGCCTCATGAACTCAGGTGCATCTCAACTGACAGTAAATAATGGTCTTGAAGTTTCAATCTGAACAAAAGAAATACCTGGAAGCCCTGAATTAAATAAGAACCAATTTAAGAACCTGTACAGCCTAATTTCCCATTAAATACTCAATATATAAGAACCTAATCAGGCTGACTTCCAAAATTGTAGGTTCTTATACGCGGGTTTTTACTGTATCAGGCCCTTGAACAGGATTTTGATCTACACTACTAGAATTGTTGACGGGATCTGAGTTTGAAGTGGAACTTGTATTTAAAACGAAAGCAGGGTCCAGACCCTCTCTGTCATTACATAAGAATCAATAAGATCTCCTGATGGTACTCTAGAGTATACCTAAAGGTACTCTAGAGTACCCTTAAAGGTACTCCAGAGTACCCTAAAGGTACTCCAGAGTGCCCCTAAAGGTACTCTAGAGTACCTTTAAAGGTACTTCATAGTACCCCTAAAGGTACTCCAGAGTACCCCTAAAGGTACCCCAGAGTACACTAAAAGGTACTTCAGAAGACCCTTAAGGGTACTTCAGAATGTATCTAAATTATCATTTCCTTGGGAAAGAATCAACGGGAGTCAGTAACTAAGAGGAAACCACAATCATTGTCTTGCTATCATGACCTTGACTGGCTTCACATGAAAATGTATAACAAAAGTATTTCGCGTTGTTCAACGTTAGCTAATTGATATACGAATGCTGTACAGAACGCTAAAACTTCAGACTACTTACTATAAAATGCCTTGCTGCTTCTTTGCAAGATGAATTAAAGCTACAAACGAGCTGCTAGTTACAGAATTACAGAAGGCTAGAAGCACACACACTTTTATATCTATGTGTTCTTAACGTTAATAATAATTTGCATTTAGTGGTGGCGCAAGGTAGGGCTAGAGGGGGGTTACAGCCCTCTGTTGGAAGCATCTAGCTCCCCTGTAGGAGGAAATTTTGGGTTTCTGTCGGAGGAAATTTGGCAAAATCAAACAAAATGATGTACGAAAACTGCATTTTCTAGCCATTTTAGCCCCCTGTCGGATCGGAAGTTCCAGCTCCTCCATGTGGGTGTACATGGCTTAAGTCCGAGGAGAATGAGGAGGCGAGGAGGCTACTTTTTAACCCCGAGGAGCCGAAGATTTGCTTTTTTCGTGCGAGGGAGGAGCCTAAAAAAATTTGAAAACCCAGCGAGGTGCGAGGAAAATGTAAAAGAAAACGCTGAAAACTGAGGAGCTCAGGTTTCCTTTGCATTAAACAGCGAGGAGGAATAATAGCCATAAAAATGAATTATGTTTTGTTGCAGTCAAGTTTTCGTGACAAAGTACACTGAGCAATAGCTGTCTTGTCAAGATGACGTAAAATGATTTTGTGGCTTCAGATTCTGGTGTTGATGTTTTAGGATTTCAATTGTTTCTTCCAGATGACCACTGGGAAACAGACAGCAAGATTTTTGTTTGGTCGACATTAGGGACATAAATGGTGGGCGTGTGGGGATGTGACACCCTTCAAGCTCAAATAAGGCGCATTTTGCAGGGCAATCGACGATTTCGCAGTACGCCCAGTCGAATTTGATGTCAGCGCAGTAAGTAACCACGTAACAAGAGTTGTAGTCATGCGAAGCTGTCTTTGAAATTTGCAAACAGTTGCTGCCAATTTGAATTGTGTTTTCAAAGCTTCCATTTTATCTCTGGTAAATATGGAATATCGGGTTGCCTTCTGAGCCAAAGTAAACTATGTTTCTTCAAAAATTTTTTCTTGAGCACTGATTTATATCGAATAAACCTTAGAAAATTATCAAAGTTTCTTTGTCGCTAATGACAAGCAGGATCTTGGGAGATCGATTATAAGCCAAAGTAAAGGGCATGGCTCAAAAAATTTTTCTGGGGCTTTGTCCCAAGATCCCGCATTTGTCCCCGCTTTAAGGTAATCGCAGGATTTGAAGCCAAACCTCGTGATCGGAAAAGGGCGATTTCTAGCCTATTTTTTTTTATATATATCAAGCTAAAAACTTACAATACATATTACCTAAATAACACTACCTACAAAATACCTTACCCTACTACTAAAACAATACCATTTGGAGCGAAAATTTACGTCTACCAAATGGCAACATAAAACTAACTGCCTATCTGACTGCAGTGAGAAATTTACATCCCGCTGGGAGGCCGGAAATATTCTGATCGAGATTCTGTTGTAAATATCCGATTAGAGAGCTGGAGTAAAGGATGAAATGTTTTGACTGCGGTTTTGGTGAACAGTAGTAGAGAAACAAGAGAAAATATAATTGCTACAAGGAAACACGCAGGGAAAAATGGCGACGACTACTTACGATTCCATCACAGGTAGGCCTTTTTCAGCTTCTCATATCGTTGGATTCACACGACAGACAGAGTAAACCACGTCTGAACATGAAGCTCATGGCGTCAGAAAAGTATTTTTTTCGCGCATTTTTAATTGGAAGGCCCAGTCCCCTCGTAAATTATCATCGTGCGAATGTATACAAAAAGCGCTAACAGCAGCCTGTGATCGGAATAGGGCGATGGGGCTCTATGTGAACCTATTTAGAACAGCATCATCTGCTGTGTTGCGCAGACCGATATTTCTTTTCCCTTCAATTTTTCCTCCCCTGTAGAGGTCGCACCGCAGACTAACTCCTGCAAGCTTATTGTAGTGAGCTGAAAGTTCTGGAGATACATGAGGAGTTTGACAACAACAAAATCACAAATAACAGTCATTTTTGTTTCTTGCACCAAGATCAACCTGAAAGGGAAAGGAAACAACTTTTGAGTTTAGAGCAACAAATATCAGCAAATTTTCCTCAGCCTAACGTAGACTTATGACGACGAGTCTCTTGTTTCCCTATGCTCTTTGACTTGATGATGGCGCTTCGGTCAATAGAGACTCATAGTATTACTCTGAAAAACCTAGCCCTATTTAGGCCCAAACTTCGCAATTTCTCCAGTACCAGTTAGACTGATTACGATGAGTCCCAAGAATCGCTATCCAAAACGAGACTATTTTACCAAACCGAGGAGCGTCCGGCCGTCTTTCAATAGCGATAACTACGGCCATATAATCAGTCTAAGTACCAGTCAGATTGCGAGAATTGGCCAAGGACAATGCCGTCGAATTTTCAATTCGAGTGACGACAGTTGACTAGAGTTTGAAGGAAGTTGCTGCGGCAGGTTGTTGTAAATTGCTCTGGTTTGTTTTGGTCTTAAAAGCACGGAAAATGTAGCGCTGAAAGACTTATTTTGCACTCACCAGGTAAAGTGAACTTCCTTCTTCAGATTTATACCAAGGTTCTTCGATGAAACGTCTGCTTAACGTAGTTTTTATCGCATTTTCTTTCCGAGGAGTGACCGTTGAGCAGAGCTACGACAGTCGTTCGATCATGATTCGATCAATCGAATGCCTAAGATAGGGCCAGGTTTTTTACTGTTTCATTGTGAGTCCCTCTTAGACTTATTAAGTTGAGTCCTAGTAATCGCTACCACCCACCCACCCCTCGCTCATACTAGGACTCATGGCTTTCCAGCGCAAAAGCTGGCCCTCTGTAAAGGACTTGCCTCGCTTTCAAAATTGACCAGTGCTAAATTACGGAACAGCTTCGAGCGCATAGCAACAACAGCAACAACCTGGTAACAACAACGGCCGGTCAACCGCCATCGTGCATATTCTTCACAAAGTCAATGATTCACATTATCATGGAGCGATCTTGGTAAGCAAAAGGTAAGATAAAGTTCTTTTTGATTATGTTTTGCTTAGAAAGTTATTAAAGACCCATGACTGACCAGCATCCTATGTATGTGTGTATGTATCATTTGCCACATAAAATATATATACAAGCTACTATAATAAATATAAAAAATAGATACAATACAATACTTTAGGTTAAAAACGTAAAAAGGAAAACACCCCTAATTTACAGTGGCAGGGATAGCATTAAAGGGTCAAGCTGACCTTATTTCCATAATGGTCCCCTTAGAGGTGCTGGTATAACAGAGAAAAGATAAAAAATAATAACATTGATAAATAAATAAATAAATAAATAAATAAATAAATGAATAAATAACGAAAACAGGATAGAAACGAAACGGAAACTCTTCCCTGCAGCTTCCATTAATTTCTGTGTACAGAAAATAGCTGTGTTCGTAATCCGTGTTAATCTTCTATTGAAATAACTTTAATGGACAACAAATTATATCAATGGCTTCTTTAGTCCATAAACAATGCATTTAAGCATGTATTTTCGCTCTGGATAGTCAGAGCTACGCAAATTCGAGGAAATGATTATAGGCCAAAGTAGCCAGGAAGAAACCCGAGAAAAGGAGAGCAAATCTTGCTTATCTGCAGACAAACAGGCTTTGGAGACTGAATTACCTTTACGATCAGACATTAAACTCAACAAGGAATAGCATCTAAAAGCCTCAAAATCAAATTGCGCGGAAATAATTAAGGAACTGTACCTCATATTTTGGTTGAGCTGGAGCCCGTAGAAGAAAGAGCTTCGTAGGCCAAAATTTACGGATCTAAGCTGGTCTGTTGGTCTTCTTCGTCGAAATATCCAAGAAACAAAGTCCCGTAGTTATTCCTTCGATGTCTACTCAGAGCTGTGCCGATCCTCGAGCGAGATCTAGAGGTAATTCTTGATCTTCTCTGCCTTGCGATTTCATGTTTTCCGTAGAAGCATAGAAGCCTGCAGAACACTGCAAGTAAGCATCTTCTTACGTCCTGAACCTCAAGTACAATAAGTGCGTTGTTGTTGTATCTAGTGTAAGTTCAGTGGTGTTCAGGAGATTATAGGTGCTTACATGCAGCATGATGAATAACCGTTTGGCGGTTGCAAGAACAGCAGACTTACTACATCGTCGTAGTTATCAATATTGACAATTCTGTGTGGGTCTCTCTTGATGAATGATAAATTAGGCTAATTGTCATCAGTCCCACAATTTTTGTAAACAAAAACAAAGGTGCGCAAAGGCTGCTGGTCAGTCATGGATCTTTAAGTGGCAATTGAACAGCTAGACTGATATCGTTTTCTCATCGCAATTTTGGAATTGACCCTCTCTCACGTGTCAAAATGTTTTGCAAGCAGTTTGTTTTATCGCAGTCAAACTGCTGCTTTGGACTGGCTTTGGCCAGCTCATTTCATCAAGATATAATTGCCAATGCTGCAGACGAGCAGAAAATCGTTAAGAATAACTTGCAAAAACTCAGAGCAAAACTGAGTCACCTATTTAGGTAAGAATACGATTTTGTTGTTTATGGAAAGCCAAGGGGACTGAGGAAACATATTTTACATCAGGTATCTTACTTTGACATATGAAGTTTTCTTTTACTGGCTATCTTCTTTATTAGCAGATTAAAGTCCAGGCTCATAACAGAAACTAAAGTGCAACTGCTAGACAAACAATCCTATAGCTTTGGTCAATGAAGAAAGAAGAAACCTCATTAGCTTCAAAATCTTACTTAACGCAACTCTAGTTTGCCATAGCTGAAGATACAAATGTAGGCAGAGACTGTAACATCAGACGTGTTGTATATTGAGTTATCTTGGATTTTCAATGTTTTCAATATGTACTTGAATTTATTGTGAAAAGGAATTGACACGTTGTGAACATTAATATTTTTTGTTTTTCTTGTACATAGACTTTACAAACTATAGCATCACAAGTTTGGAATGAAAGCAGCAAGCTTCAAACTAGTTTAAAATATTTGCAAAAGAACAAAAAGCATCAACACAATAATCCAGGAATGCTTTGGAATGAACTTTTTTTAAAGGTCTTAAATCTCATACTGTGTTGCAGTTCTAATTCTGTGTGATTCATCTGAAGTAAGAACTCATAATGCACTCCTCAAGAACTATGACAACAAGGCTATAAACAAGAGTGATTGAATGAGGAATTGGGTATTGTTTCACTTCACTTTCAATTGGAGGGGAAGAAGTCTTTGAGTTAATCATAAAAGCCAACTCTGAATTCAAACGTAAACAAATAGTATATGGATGTGCTCAGAAGAGAGGACACAGCAAAGAAATTTGACCATGAATAGGGGCCAAAAAACAAATTTGACCGAGTAAAGAGCAGGCGTTTGACAAGAAAACATTCTATTCATGTTTAAGAATTTCAACTTTATCCCTTTCATATGAATATGCAGCAAAAACTTATCTTGCGGCTGGCCTGTGTTGTGATGTTTCAAGTGAAGCAGACATCCTTTATGAAATTTTAAGAAATTAACTCTCAGATCATAAAAAGTTAAGAAACTCCAGTGCAAGGAAATATAACTCAGGAGAATGTTAACTTTAGGTGAGGAAATCCTTATCATACTTTCAATTTATTTGCAGTCATATCCTGTCACAGAAGGAACTTGAATAATTTCTAAACATTGAAGGCTTCGAAAAGGCAGAAAAACACTGTTTTGAAATTTCATTTGAAGGAACCATAAACCAGTAGTTTTCCATTATTGACATACCTGCTCCAGACATTTCTTCACTGGGGTTAGTTTTGGAAAGTGGCATTTCGAGTAAATCTCAAGTTTTCTCCAATCAAGCATTTTAGCAACTGTTTCAAAATAATGATGTCCTTGGCCCGTCGTTAGCCAATTTGCCCCTATTCTTCGAGCATTATTTTATCCAACCATCCAACTTTTTAACTGTCATCAGAACAGTTGTTTGTTCGTGGAGTTCAATAATATCATCACCTTGCAAACTCGTCGAAAATTCCCGAGAAGCATTCATCTCTACTTGGCTTTTCCATTGCAGTAAACACAGACGAGAAATGACGAATCATAGTAACTATGGACGAATGTTGACGAATATTTTCGCGCCACAACGGCTCCCAACGGTCTGATTTGAGGTCTGGGCTAGAGAGAAATTGCGTGAAGCTGTCGAGGCCGTCTTGGACTGATCGAGCAAAGGTTCGACATAGCGGAGATGGAGCTCATTTGCTCACAGAAGTATTGTTTTTACACATCAATGATTGCAGCTGCGACAATAATCATATCAAAGCTTATCATTTTGTAACGAAAGATGATTGTTGTTGTGGAGCATTCGACCTCAAAGCCTAGTGTTGCGGCCTTCGGCCTCGCAGCTTTGCGGGTCGTTGGCCGTTATAGTCAATGAGTGGTCCGGAAAATATAATTTCTAGCCTTCGGTTGGCACTGACTAAAAATAAACCTATCATTGGCAAGAAAAATATCACGTGACCACGAAAACAGGTCATGTGACCAAAATAAAGCGCTGTAATTGGTACCACAAGAACTTGTGGCAAATGGCCTAAATAGGGCCAGCCTTTGCGCTGGAAAGCCATGAGTCCTGGTATGAGCGAGGGGTGGATGGGTGGTAGCGATTACTAGGACTCAACGTAATAAGTCTAAGTCCCTCTTAAGCTGAGCGGGTTTACCGCAGGGATACAAGGGACTCATCGTCATCAGTCTATGCGTGACGGGCACTGTAACCATCCACAACAAGAATGGCCTTCTCCTCAGATGGGTATTGTGCTCCTATCTTGACGTTTGATCTAGATTCTGTAATCTAGATCAGTAATCTGGCTTGGCGCAATTGTTTTGTTGTCGTTTGTGCGTATTGTATCTTGGTTTCATGCTTTTGTTCTTTGTTTTTTGTATACAAAATTAATTGGATTTGTAAGTGCCATCCATAGTGAAGACCCGGTGACTTTATGTCTTTTTTCACTATGGATGGCACAGTGTAATATATCATTCTATATCGTAGTTTTTAATCTTGATAAAAAAATCTAGATTACAGAGTGATTACGGTGACAAAGTGTTATGTTGGACTCTCACCATTCATCAAAAGATAGCCCCCCAATTTGCATGTGCTTTAGTGTTACTGTACTTCAGCAGCGAAATTTCGTACTGGTCCACTTCATATAGATTTATATGAAACAACAACAAAGATCTTTTCAAGCAGTTTTAAAAGAATAGTTTGTCTGGTAGCTAAATTTGCCATCGCGGCTTTGATAGGCCTAGAATAGAAATACAAACAAGTAAATTACATAAAATATAAGCACTTTGATGCGAATTGAAAGTAGACAAATGCAACATCCTGTACATTGGAGAGACGTCAAGACAGATAAACAACAGATTCTGTGAACATTTGAGGAATGTTAGGAACAGGACACATTTAGATGAGCAACACGAAAACGATCCGGACAGTAACATTTCACACCATTTCAATCTATCAAACCATTCTACCGATGACATGTCGATTCTTGGGCTTCTATGTGCATCTACAGAAAGCACAAAAAGAAAAACATTAGAAAAACGGATCATTGTTGCACTTGGAACTTTGTATCCTTCAGGACTCAACAAGCACTTTACGTATCTTCAATAACTTTCTTTTCTACGTCACATCGATTCCTTTGAGCACTATCCTTATCCTTCGAATCTGTCCTTCTTTTTGCTTGATTAGTGTCGGTTCTATTAATTTTTCTTTGCTTGATAACGGGCTATGCTCGAAACGTCTGCTACTTTCAATTCGCATCAAAGTGCTTATATTTTATGTTATATCCTTGTTTGTCTTTGTATTGTGGCACTACACGCAGCAAGAAGATTTTTCTAGAATAGAAATAGGTTGGGTTCCAGTAAAATTGAAGCAAATTCCACTGCCTGGGTTGTAACTCAATAAAGATCAATAAAAATGTCCATCTTACTTTATTATAACAGCTCGCAGGCACTTCGATTAAATGTGAACTAAGCTTGGTCCGCTCATCAACGTCGTCAGTTGCAGCAGCAAATTTACTTCGTTCAAGTTTTCTTCCGGTATGTAACATAAAAATAACATTTATCGTGCGATGTAGGCAGAAGATCGTCCAGCTAGGTCAATTGTTCTTGCTGAAGTAAACATTAAGCGAGCTCTGCAAGTGCAAAAGCCAAGATCCGAGCCTCATATTGTGTCCAAACTATTATTAACGCGAGCATTATGTTCGCAGATGCTCACATAGAAAGAGCGGATGCTAGCTCGACGCTTGATGATCGCAACTAATCTGAGATCTGCGTGCGCTTCGGTTTGTATAGTTGAATGATCGCTGTTGCACTTTAGGAAGGATAATAATCTCTTTTGGAAAATAATCTCTTTTGTCCAGACCAATCTGGGTTTATGCGCCTTCATTCAACGCTTACTTGTTTGCCTAAAAACACCGATGAGTGGTACAGCGGGTTGGACCTTGGTCTAGTATTCATTGATTTAAAACAAGCTCTTTATACTGTTGACCATGATATCCTCTGTGAAAAGCTTCAAATTTATGGCGTTCAGGGGCGAGAGTTGTCTTGGTTTAGGTCTTACCTATCTAACCGCAAGCAATTCTGCAGGGTTAATGGTGTTGCTTCAGATATACAGGGTGTAGAAGTGGTGTGCCACAGGGGTCGTGTCTTGGCCCCCTACTCTTCATCATCTACATCTATGATCTTCCACTGGCTGTCCAGGGCTCAGCTGTATCTATGTATGCTGACGACACCAGTTTATGCTACCAGGGAATGAATATGGCTCAGCTAAATGAGACTGTTAACAATGATCTTAGGCCACTGTCCACATGGCTTCATATTAAATTATTTCATCATATTCATATTAAATTATTTTTACACAAAATCCCTTCAGCATAAAAGAAAAAAAGTCATAAAAATTAAAATTACAGTCTAACTGTTGGGGCCTATTTGCTGCTCTTCCAGGGAGTCGTGTTTCATGTTTCAGCTCTTTAGATGAGTTTTTAAATTTCTTTTGAACTGCGGGAAGGTTGGCAGTTCTCTGATACTGATGGGAATGCTGTTCCACTCTGCTTCAAGCAAATAAACTTTCTTTGAATGTTGTAAAAACCCATTTCATGCTTATTACCACCAAACAAAAACAAGATGGTCTCAACGGCACAGATCAGAAATTGGAATTGAATATTCGTGGCAATGAGCTGGATGTAGTCTACAAAACAAAGTAACTTGGTGTACAAGTTGACAGCTCCTAAGGTTGTAAAGAGCAAACCAAGGCAGTCTCCACCAAGGTCTCAAGGTTCTTGGCTTTTTAAAACATGCCAAGAATTTTCTACAAAGAGAGACTCTGAAAACTCTCCACACTGGTATTTTTGAGCCTCATTTTCGATACTGCTGTTCTGTCTGGGTTTGTTGCGGTTCTACTAAAGTCAAGCAGTTGCAAATGCTTCAGATCCGGGCTGCCAGAATTGTGACAAATAGTGGCTATGAGATCCCAGGCAGACCGCTTATTGAAGGACTGTGTTGGAAGACCATTCAACAACTTATCAAAAATGAGTCTGAAGCAATGGTCTTCAAATCACTCCATGGGTTGCCTCCACAGTACTTGTGTGATCTTTTCACAAGAAATTCACAGTGCTCCACCCATACTCTCTGTAATACTGACACTGATGTCAGATTGCCAAAGAAAGAGTCTGCAAATGGCAAAAATGTTTTTCGTTTCAGGGAGCAAAATTATGGAACAGACACTCGACCAAGCCCAAACAGGCATCTTCTCTGAGCAGCTTCAAATCCTCGATTCAGAAATGAGGGCGGGACGTTGTTTTGCGATAGGGCATCGGTTGCTCATGATTGGCAGGCCGGGGTGCGGAGATTGGTGTTCTAGATCTACGATCATCGATCTTCAGTCACTGTGCTTGGCGTGCTGGTCGGGAGTGGCTAGTGCTGGTGTATCAATATATATATGATCTATTAATCAGTGTAATTAGGTTTTTAACATTATAGTTTTCCTCTTGTAATTAGACTTAGCATTTATTTCTTTTAGGTTATTGCTGTAATCGTTTTTAAGGGAGGGCCCCTTTAAACTCAGCCTTTGCTGAAGGGCAACCTTCCCTAAATGAAATAAAATGAAATGAAAAATGAAATATCGATTCGTGAAATAAATCTTACGATCGCTTTTGGTCCACCGTTTTTCCATAGACTTGAATATCAGGAACCTCGTTATGGAATTTAGAGTTTTTTGGGGCATTTTATTACTAGCGGGATCGTTTTTGAATGAAATTACCGAAAGAAGTTTTAAAGTAAGCTGCAATTTGTAATCCCATAGTGGCCAGGGAGCATAGAAAGTATCTTTCAGTGCTCCAAGTTTCTTTGAAATGACCAAAAAATTCCTACTTAGTCCTATACAGAACAGAGACCCTCAAAGTGAGAACTGCTTCCAGTGTCCTTGAATTTATGAACCCAACGCTACACATCACATAAAATCAGCTGTATAAAATATCAACAAATAACTATCGAGCAAAATGCCTCTCAGGTGCACAACGAGAAATTTTATAGGGCAGGGATCTGAACGAATCATGGGGGCACCAGGGGCTCTTGCCCCCCCCCCCAAGATCTTGCAGTAAATGAAGCAGTGCCCTTTTTGTTTTTTTAGAAAATGCTCTCTTTTTCTTAAGGCAAAAGTGCCCTCGAAGTGTCGTGCCCTCACCCCAAGTTTGAGATTCTTCTTACGTTCCTGGATCTGAACCAGAAATAGTGCAAACTCCAGATTGTTTTATCAAAACCTCAAGTGAACACGCTTGCCAAAATTTGTCAACTCACAGCGTAGCGATTCCAATACGGATGAAGGAAATGCAGGGGAACTAAGCTATGAGCAGGTTTAGGGGCTTCCCTCCGAGAAAAAAATGTTAAAACCTGTTGATCCTTTGAGAAAGCCCATCTTTGAACATCGAGATTAATAGTTTAGAGCAGAATGGACGATTGATACTGCGCAAATTATTCTAGAAAACATTGCAAAGGCCGCGGAAAGCAATTAATTGGCGAATGTTTTTTACATTTGCTAAGATTTTCAGCCGTTTTTGCACATCTTTCAAATATTCTTTGAGATCCTGTCCTATTTCGATTTTTTGTACTCACTAGATCCACGGATGTTTGTGCAATTGTTTTAAAATAATTACCCATTTATAATAGCATTATTAACACCCCTTCATTTGCAAAAAAGTCCTGCTCTCACATGGTGTACACAATCTGAACATAGAATCAAAGGAAGTGGATGCTCAAAAGGATATCTTTAGGAAAGCAAATTTTTACAACTGCTTTCCGTTACAAAGTTTCAACGCATAGGCCTGTATCCCTTAGAGCTATGACATATAATAAGTACATTCTCTTTGTTCTTAATAGACAATAGATCCTTTGCATACATTTAATGTCATTAATATGCAGCAGCCGCAGATACTTGCACAAAAACTCAAAAAGATACCCTAAAACGTGATCAGAAAAATTGGCACCAACGGTTTTCTCTTTCTCAGCATGCTAAAGAAGGTAGAAAAGCATGTTGCCACAAATTTACATAAAAAATTACTCGACCACTTTTTGCGACATATGGCTAACATATAGAAGACCTATCTGGCAGTCTATTATGCTGCGGGATAGTGTGGAGTTTTAAGCCTTTTCAGATGGAGACTTGGCTGTGAGATATTCTAATCAGTCAGGTTTTGCGGTGATGATTTTTTTTGCAATTGAGAATTATTCTCTCTATCCTATAGTCAGAGCAGCTCACTAAATTTCACAAGTTAACCAGTACATGCATTCATTCATTAATTTTTTCGTTCGTTCATTCATTCATTCAGTAATTCATTTATTCATATATTTATTTAAAGTTTGTATCTACATAGCTTTACAAAAGTAAAGCTAATTTACACCAACTATTTACAATGAACCTAAGGAAATACACATTAAAAATCGAAGAAATTCAGCGTCTACTTACAAATTGTACAAAGGCAGCTGGTTCCATACCAAGTCTTAATTTCCTTTTTGAGAGCTGCAACAGACTGTATCTTCTTTGCATCATCATTTAGGATATTCCACAGCATAGCTTCTCTGAATCACAGGGAGTTTATCCCATATCTCATATTGTGAGACCTATGAGGAAGTTCGCAAAAAACATTTTTGCGTAAGTTATAAGTTATAGATTTTGTTGGACATTCCCCTACAGGTATGACTGTTTAAAATGGTGGAGCGTTTTGTAAACTTCTAATTGCTTATTCTGTAGGTGTAGGTTCTTTACATGTATTGTAACATCATCATGCCTCGATAAAAGTCCTTCAAAGGAAGATTCAAAATCCTGGTACAAAACCTTTGAAGCACGTTTATGCACTCGATTGATGGTACTGTTGGCAGCTTTGCAACAACATAGCCAAATGAGGGGGCATTAGTTGAAGTTTGACATTATAACAGCTTAAACAATATCCTTGCTTGATTAAAATCTTCCATGCAGAGATCCTTCACGTTGTGGCCAAAAGTTAGTTTCTTATCGATGGTAACCCCTAGTAATTTCACTTCTTGACCAGCACGTATAACTTGGCCTTTGATAATAGCAATCTAAGAGTTGGATTAGCAACTTAATGGAGCAAGGTCACGTAATCGTAAACAAGCCTGTTATCTCTAGAATCCATATTGTTGCCTACACGTGGCTATTGTGTTCTGCTCAGATTTCGGTGGATGGGGTGAATCCACACTAAAGTTACTTCTAAAAATCCACCAATATCTCTGCAATCGTAAACCATATGAGTTTTTCATTTGTTTTTATACCATGTGAAGGTGAAGGTGAAGGTAAAGTTGCGTTTTTCAGCGCCAAGCGCTGGGATCGCAGAAATAGAGCAGACCTAATCGAGTCCGCGACCCCTTGTCATGACGCTCAAGTGGTGGGGCCCTACCGGGACTCGAACCCACTCCGCCTGACTATTCTGGCTGCAATGTCAGAGGATTACACCACTGCGCCACAACACCTTCAAGTGCAAGAGTCCATCTTCAAAATAGCACTTTCATTTTGATAAAAGTAGTGGAAAATCACTATGATATGGTTTATCAAAACTGCTGCAAAATAGTCGTTTCAAAAGAGGTTTGTTTACATTACGTGACCCTGCCCCCTGCCCCATTAATTAATGTCCTCAATAAGGTAGCTACATGTTTGTCGATACTTCATTGGCTTTGTCGCATGTGAAAGCAGTTTATTTTGTTTATTTTTATGTTTTATTTTCTTTGATTTCTATGTTAATTTTGTTGTCTTTGCATACAGGTGTATCACAGTCTTGAAGATGTGGAGAAAGCAGTTGACATTTTGGAAAAGGTTTTTCAAAAGTATCCAGAGGATGTCGACTTTGAAGGTAACTATATAATTTTTCTTCGTATCCTTTACGCAATTTATCGTTGGATTACAATAAAAGGATAACTAAAAGTAATTGTCTTATTAATCACAACATTAAAACTTTAAGATACCAATATTACATAACAAAATGAGTAGATAAAGTACTGGCAAGTCATCAAAAGTATACAGTATAAATGTAGATATCTAAAAATTTACATAAAATTATTCTGAATTTCGTGTCGTTAGTGGTAACATTTGCCACAGCTGCGGACCTTCGAATCGGACGCCTTCTGTCCCGTTGCCGACAGATCTCGCTCTAGGTTGTAACAGCGTATGATCGAACGAAAAGACCAGCGCTAAAATCAAAACAACACAAGAACCAAAATACAAACAAATATTGAATCCTTTAGTATTATTATTATTATTATTATTATTATTATTATTATTATTATTATTATTATTATTATTGTTTTTTCCACACTATGCCAACATCATTGATGGTTTGTTGTTCAGCTAGATATCAAGTCAATACCCTTGACCTTAGATATCTAGAACGTTCCTGATTATCTTTGCCGTTCCTAACACACAAGCTTTCTGCATCACATCAATCTTCTCTTCTACTTCTATCTTTTCTGCCCACGAGCTAAAGTTCTTGCTCAATGTACCCAACGCCCCTATTACGATTGGAACAACACATACATTTCTGCATTCCCAGATCCTACTAATTTCTCTTTTTAAGTCCTGATAGCGTTCAACCTTCTCAAGCTCTTTCGTCTTTACCCTTGTATCAAATGGGCATGCAACATCTATGATATAGCATCCCCTGCTTGTTTTCTCATGTATTAATATATCAGGTTTATTGTGTTCAAGGTGGTGATCCGTCTGTATAGAAAAGTCCCACAGTAGCTTTACATTTTCATTTTCCAATACTCTTTCTGGGACATGTTCATACCACTGATCGCTATGGGGGAATCCAAATCTTTTGCATAATGTCCAGTGTATGACCAATGCGACCCTATCATGGCGCCAGTGGCGATATTGCTTCTGTGCGAGTTTCGTGCACTCTGCAACAATATGGCAGAGTATTATTATTATTATTATACAATATTATTAATACTAATATTATTAATATTATTAATATATTTATATTATTAATATTATTATTATTTTACAATATTAGAGTACAATATTATTATTATTATTATTATTATTATTATTATTATTATTATCATTATTATTATTATTATTATTATTATTATTATTATTATCATCATTATTATTATTATTATTCAACTCTTCTCATGGTCTTGATGATATACCAGTGGTTTGTCTATGATCAGGCCACCTCCCGTGGCTTGAGATAATAGATCTTTAGTCTTTCTTGCTAAACTGTCATTTCTTTTCTTCTAGTGTTCTATTTCGTCCTATCTGTTGTAGTCCAAAACTTTTCTAATTATTCTGGCAGTACCCAACAAACAAGCTTTCTGCAGAGGATCTAATCCTGGTTTGAAATTAATCTTTTCAAGATATTTTGCAACATTCTTGGTGACTATTCCTAAAGCACCAATGACAATTGGTATTATGTATACTTTTGTTACTTCCGTGTTCCAAACTTTGAGAAGTTCATACTTCAGATCCGTATAATGCTCAAACTTTTCTTTCTCCTTCTTTTCAACTCTTGTATCGAAAGGGCATGCCACATCAATAACGTAGCATGTTTTTTCTTTCTTATCCAGTAGAACTATGTCAGGTTTGTTATGGTCAATTTTTATTTTTATTTCTGTTTGAATGGAAAAGTATTATTATTATTGTTATTATTATTATTATTATTATTATTATTATTATTATTATTATTATTATTATCATTATTATTATTATTTATACGACATCTTCTCGCTGGAGTTTCAGTACTATTACAACAATTTGTTGAAATAAACAGCCTCCCCAACGACGTTCTTGTTCAGATTCTATTGTATGGTGACAAGAACCTTTCGAATGAAATCAACAAAAGTATACTCGAACTGACACTAGTTTTCATCCACAATACAGGTCGGTTTGATTAAATAGATCTGAAAAGTGTGTTTACTCCACTCAGCCACTAAAATCCCTTTCTCTTGTTTTTTATTGTTCACTTGTTAATGCCTGTTTTACAATGGATGTTGGGAATTCAGTGTTATGATATTTGGACGCCAACCTAACTCATTTTAATTTCAATTTTCAGTAAAATTTAGCGTCCATCCCACGTAATCACTTAGCGGATACATCCAAAACACAGCAATTGCCGACATCCAATGTGAACCCAACTTTAGTATTTATCAGTCGAATTTGTTTGTACTTAGTTTTTGTATTAATATTTGATTGTATATTTAGACTTTAGCTTTAATTACCTGTCTCTATGTTATGGCCATGGGGTAGTCATGGTCTTCTGCTCCTCATGGCATCGTTATTGTAGTGTAGTACAGTAGTTTGTAAGTACTGTTTTAGGTAATATCGTTATTGTAAATTTTTATATTGGATAGAAAAAAAAAATTATTATTCATTGTGTCGCACACTGTCTTTATTATTATTCAACGAATTCGACGAGGTAGACGTGCCCCTCGGGGCTCTTGCTGAAAAGTGATTTGAATCAATAATCCGTTGTAGTTTCCGTCGTAAATGCAAGTCAAGTAACCTGGGATGTGTCGTTGAGTGTTCCTGTAACTGCTGGTGACTATTGATGACTTTGGTTAGAAAGTTAAAAGCCTTATACAAAGCCGCTGTTCGCTCTGGTAAGATTTTTTACTTAGGCCCAAAGCACAAGTTTCAACATGACGAGGATTTTACTTTGTTCCAAAAACAATTGGCTCCTATTGAATGGAAACAATTTGAGGAGAGGGAGGTTCTTTTTCGCAAACACATTGCCTCAAAAAAAGTGAACTATGGAGATTTTCATTGTAAAGGTGACATTGAACAATGGTTCAGGTTGATTAAAGTTTTAGTTGGTATTTTTTACAAAGATGGCAGATTTCTTCGACTCAAGCCTAGTGAACAAAGGTGGAGCGAAGCCTTTCTAAAGTTTTGCACGAGGATTGCCAATACGTTTCCTCAAGACAATTCAAACTTCAAAGGGGAAGAACTAAATGGAATTGAGTATCTTGAACATCAACTTTTTTATATCAAAAATACAATCCGACCTTTCTTTTCATTAAAAAAAGTCGACAAAAAATCAAGATGTAAAGGTCCCAAGAGAGAAGTTGATACAACTTTGGTTGAATAGACGAAAAAAAGCGAATTCTGTGATAAAAAATGATGGTTATTGGCCCTTAAGGGATACTTCTCACTTAACAGCTGTTCAGAATGAACAATATTACGATTCATTGGACAAGTATGTGAAAGCTGATGATTTTGTGGTAAACAACGAGGATTATTTTGATCGATCCAGCGTAGTGGTAGCTGATGAGGAGCTTTTTCAGCATGACGAAATTGAAGCAATAGTCAAGTCTTGTCCGAACGGGAAGACGTGTGGTGTTTCTTACGAAGAAAATATTACACCATTTCTATAATTCAAGACTGAGTGTGAAGGAGTTAGACCAGCTGGACAATATAATAACTGATGCAGTTCGAGAATTATTTTCCCTCTACAAGTCCACAACACGAATTGTGATATTACTCCCCCGAGAAAATGGTGGTCCGGGCATTAAGCGAATTTCTGATGTCTATAGATCAACACGTTTAGCCTTTCTTATCAAATGCTAAATCATGACGTCATGCATTTTAGGCACATTGCGAGGTCATCTCTCGAGTTAGACATGAAAAAAGAGGAGTTAGGCCAACGGATGGAGCAAATAATTTCCTGGGATATGAATTAACTGATGATGGTTTCTTAGCTTGTAACACAAATTTCGGTTGTCAGTCTGACTGGCCAGATATGGTAAGATATGCGAGAAGCTTGAACGTTGATATTAAATACGTGAATGACAAGGCGATGGCTCTTATTAAAGGAACATGGTGGGACAATCAGTGTGAGCTTCAAAAGAAGGTGTATCAGCTATGCGTTGACAGAGATATCGAAGCTTCAAAGGAATTAACTGTGCAAGGATGTTATCTCAATCTTGAAAATGTTCATATTAAATCGTCACACTCGATCTATTATAATTGGAAAGTTGATGATGCCCTCGTGATTTTTACAATCAAAGCGAGACTTAGTATTCTTCCCACCAACTTTACCCTTCACCTGTGGAATAGAGATCACAGTCCAGAATGCCCGTTCTGTCACAGACATACTGAGTCCGTCGCGCACCTATTAAACGGGTGCAACGAGTTTAAGAATTTCTATTCACGTCGCCATGATCGAATTGTGAATACGATTGCAGAATTCATTAAGGAAAACAAGCCACGGGCAAGAATTTCATCCAACTTGTTGGCAGAAACAATATTTTAAAGAAGAAATTAAGCAGATTGTTCATCGTAAGCCAGATATAGTCATTCTTGATCGTGTACAGAGGCAGTGCACAATAGTGGAAATAACTGTTTGTTATGATTTATATTTGGAAAATGCTTATCAAGAGAAAGTTAGAAGATATAAGGAGTTATGTGACTATCTGGAGAGAAATGGATTCTCATCGCAACTGGTTGTTCTTTGTTTTGGTTCGCTTGGGTGTGTAAAAAGTGACGTATGGAAAGGATTGAGAAATTTCTCCCAAAGTAAAGAAATTATAAAGAATGTGATGAAATGGTGTTCGATATCATGTATAATTGGAGGAAACTATATCTGGAGGAGCAGAGTTAAAAAGTTATTGTGACAGTAGTCATTAGTAGTAAACGGACTTTAGCTGATACATTCCTGGGATCACGGCAACGCACCAGTTTTTAAGCAGTAATTTTGCTTAGCATCTTGGTCAAGTAGTTATTATTATTATTATTGTTATTATTATTATTATTATTATTGTTGTTATTATTATTATTATTATAATTATTATTATTATTATTATTATTATTATCATTATTATTATTATTATTATTATTATTATTATTATTATTTATTGTGTCGCACACTGTCTTTGTCAGTGGTGATGACGGCTTGAAACATGGTGTCAACAAGACTCCTCAAATTTCAAGCACTTTCCGGAGGATCCTTGCAGAGTAGATGATGACAGTTTTCTGCAGTTCAACAATTCGTGTTCCTATTCCAAGGTCATCTAATCTTTTGGAAAGTTTCTTCGGGGTTGTCCCAAGTGCACCTATTATGATAGGAATGACTTTCGTTCGCATGTTCCATAATTTCTGTACTTCCCGAGCTAGATCTTGATACTTTTCTATTTTTTCCATCTCTTTTGCATTCACTCTACTATGATACGGTATGGCAAAGTCTATTATTTTGCATTCTTTCTTTCCTTTATCAATAAGAATGGCATCAGGTCTTCTGGCTTGAATGGCATGGTCTGTTTGAATACCAAAATCCCACAGTAACTTACAGCTGTCGTTTTCGGTAACTGTTTCTGGTTGGTGTTCATACCATCTTTCTGATGCTGCTAACCCATACTTTCGACACAATTCCCAATGGATCTTTCTTCCCACGCAATCATGGCGTCGTTTATACTCTCTTTGGGCTAGCATATTACATTCACTTTATTATTATTATTATTATTATTATTCATTTATTTATTGTTGGATAGTTAAAGATAGCTACAGTAGATATTAATTCCAAACACTAACAATGTGATTTACTGTTTCATCTACCTTACCACACATACGACATTTGCTTTCCTCCTGTGTGTTATCAATCTTGGCCTTGATAACATTGGTTCTTATTGCTTGTTCTTGGGCTGCTAGGATTAACGATTCAGTTTCACGTTTAATTCCTGTTCCTTTGAGCCACATCCATCGTTCTTTTCCTGCTTCATCATCCGTTTGCCGTAAAAACTGGCCATGAAGTGTTTTGTCTTTCCATTCCTGTTGCCTTTCAATTTTCTTTCGATTCTTGAAGTCTACTACACATTCTCCTTGACAATCCTCTATTTGCCTTTCAGCCACTAGTAATCTTTCACAGCTATTCCTCACGTAGCTTTTCAGTCCAAGCTTTGCTAGATCAACAATATCCTCTATGCTAAAAAGTCCTCTGCCCCCCTCTTTTCTAGGGATGTAAAGTCTGTTTGTGTTGCTCTTAGGGTGCAATCCCTTGTGCATCGTGATTAATTTTCTTGTCTTCCGATCGATACCTTGTTTCTCTTCTTTGGTCCAATCTAAAAAGGCAGCTGAATACCTTATCAAAGAAACTGCCCAAATGTTAATCCCTTTAATCATATTTTCTCCATTCAACTTCGTTTCCAGAACTTTTCTTACTCTTCTTTTATATTCTATCGTGATCTTTTCTTTCATTTCTTGCCCTTTTACTTTGTCGACTTGTAATATTCCAAGATACTTATACCCTTTGTTGTCTTGCAAAGACTTTATTACCTTCTCATCTGGCAGTTTAATACCTTCCGATCTTACTACTTTTCCCCTCTTTTGGATCATTGTCGCACATTTTTCTATTCCAAATTCCATTCTGATATCACTTGTGAATATTCTGACTGTCTGAACGAGCGAATTAAGTGCTTTTTCGTTTTCCCCATACAACTTCAAATCGTCCATAAATAACAGATGATAAATTTTCTCTCCCGAAGTGAATTTGTATCCTGGTTTAGACTTTCGTAGAATACTTGTAAGGGGAAGCAGTGCTATGATAAACAGTAATGGTGACAACGAATCGCCCTGGAATATTCCTCTATTTATCTGTACCTCTCCCAACACATCATTTCCACTTGTCAGTTCTACTCTCCAAGATTTCATACATTCTTTCATGAATACTATTATTTCTTCATTAATACCAATGCTTTTGAGACATTCTACAACCCACGAATGTGGCACCATATCATACGCCTTTCGATAGTCAATCCAGGCTACTGCGATACTTTCTTTCGTGCTTTAACTTCTTTCATTATCATTCTGTCTATGTATAATAAATCTGCCATCCCCATAGACCATTTGCCAATTAGGAAAAAGGGACTGAGGCGAGCGCGGCCAATTCCGACAGCCCTAGTAACAGTGGGAAACCCGGGGAATCTTCTCCACTGCAGTGAAACGAGTAAGCCGCACTGAGCGGTCTAGTAGCTGTGCAAACTTGAATATTTTGCTGTTTATTGCCCTTTCCAAGAGTTGTTTGGCACTTTTCTACTATGTTAAGTGTTTTCCCCAGATTCTCGAGCCATTTTCTCATTATTTCAATCATTTTGGAGTGTACTTCGAGGCTCTTTAATTCGACGTATTTTGATACAATTTGTGTTTAACTTTTGAAAAAAGATTTGAAGGAAAATTCACGAAATTCTTAGATCAACCAGGAAACCTAAATGTGCTTCAATCAAGTTTCACTTTTGGCTTATTCTTTTTGCCTTTCTCGTCGGAAAATCAACTGTGCAAAGAATAAGTGTTGAATTGCTTTATTTTTCGGAGGTTTAAAAGATTAATTTCAAGTAAAAAATATTTTTTAAATAAATTGCACTTGGCAGATGAAAAGATCGTTACTTATACCTGCTCGAAGCACATTTAGGTTTCCTCGCTGATTTATCCAAAATGATAGATTGCCCTTCGAATCTTTCTTCAAGAGTTAAAAGACCGTTAAAAGTCCTTGGACTTGCAGTTTGTTGTTAAATCTACCTTGATGCTGAGCTATTTCATAGAAGATTAGAGCAAATAATCTCCCATATAAGTGAAGGAAGAACAATGTTTGAAATTCTTCGAAGGGTCCATAATAAAGCTTCGTACCATTTTAGCCAATTTTAAAAGCAACAACAGTCGGAACAGTGCCCGTTGAAGGCCATTGAAGAGGGAGAAGTTTCCGGCTGACATGGCCTAAACATTGAGCCGCCTTACAATCGTTGAAAATAGGGTACGTCGAGTTAAAGTGCCTCGAAGCATTTTCCAAAGTGAATGAAAAGATGAGAAAATGGCTTGAATATCAAGGGAAAACACTTACCTTAATAGGAAAGAACCAAATAGCTCTTGGAAGTGGTAAATAGATAGTACAACATTCAAGTTTGCACAGCGACTTGACCGAACGGTACAGCTTGCCGTGTACACTGAAGTGCAGAGAATTCCCCGGATTTTCGACCGTTACCAGGGCTGTCGGAATTGGCCGCGCTCGCCTCAATCGCTTTTCCTAATTGGCAAATGGTCTATTGATCCCTTTCGGCCTCCTTTCTGCTCTTCAGGTAGCATTGTTTTCTTTTCCATGAAACAATATATCTCGTCAGCTAATATACCAGTTAATATTTTCCATGCTATTGGTAAACAAGTGATGGACCTATAATTGCTCGCTTCATTTCCGTGTGTTTTGTCTTTTTGTATCAAAACTGTTCTTCGTTTGGTCATCCAGCTAGGGACCTTTCCTTCAATTAAACAACTTGACAGGTTGCTTTTCAGATGAATATGCATGCTTTCAAAATTCTTGAAGCCCTGTACCATGTCAAGTCCTGGTGCTTTCCAGTTAGGAAGTTTCTGCAATATCTTCCTAATTTTTCGGTTGTTATTTCTGTCTTTTCTTGTCCTTCTTCCTGATAGAATTCTTTTTGAAGTCTTTCAACCACTTTGCATCTTTGTTATGATTAACCTCTTTGCTCCAGATTGCCGACCAAAACTCTTTTGCTTGTCCTGCATTTGGTGCTTCATTCTGCTGTTGTTCTCCTTCTCCATTAAGTTGACTGAAAAACCTCTTTTGGTTGTTTTGGAAAACTCTGTTTTGTTGATATTGATTGATTCTGCTGCTATATCTCTTAATTTTGCCAACTTTTGCAGATATCCTTTGCTTGATCTCTTCTTTTACAGTTTTTAGTCCCTTTTGTCTAATCTTGTATCGCCTTTCAAGATCGTTTTTATACTTGCGTTTGATTTTTCCATTTTGTATCACCGTATTCACTCTCCCTAGATCAATGTTCAGTTCTCTCACTTGTTTCTCTAACCGTCTCTTCCACCATGGTTCTTTCCTGTTGCACGAAACTGTCTTTCTCATTCCAACCATTTCAGTAACTACAGCAGCCCCAGCATATAACAGATCATTTGTTGCTGATATGTCTTTAGGCATTACTTTTGCTAAAACAGCATTCACCTTCTGAACAGCTTTCTTAACTTTGTCTCTGTCTATTCCTCGCAATGGTGGTAATCATACTTTCTCTTTCTTCAAGATACTTTCCATCTTTTCGATTATGGAAGTCTCTTCTGGAGATACTTCACACCGTTCTACAAGCAGAAGCTTTCCATCATGGTGTACGTTCGGTCCATCTATCTCCTGTTCAATTTGTTCACTTCCCTGTACATTACGTTCTTCCCCATTTGGCTCTACATTTGCTTGTTCTTGATCAAGTTGGGTTTCACCACCAAGAACATCAGTTGATTCATCAGCTTCAAGATATTCTCCTTCCTCCACCCCTCTTTGTATTTCTTCCATTTCTAAATCACTTAACCATTTTTCTTGCGGATCTGGTTTGCTTGGTCGACTAGCCGTTGTTCTGTGACAAAGAACATCTCTCTCTGTTGCCATGCCGCTAACATTCTTTTCATGTAACCCTTTCTTGATGGCACACTTTCAAGGTAGCATTTTATCACTATCCTATTTTCCTCTTGTGACCATTTTCTTCTTGTTGTCCTCCTAGCAGTAGTTTGATGACGACCGGGCTCATGCTGCTGGGCCATGAGACACCTGCCGGGCGAGCTACCTTCACACATAGTTCCGGTATCATTTACGCCGTTATTTGATATTGAATCGTTTGACATATTTCACTCAAAAAAGAGGGTAGTGGATTTTAGGTTACACAACCACCGGTGTTTTTATCGAGACACCATCTCTAGGAGGGTTGCCACCCAAGAGCCCCTCCCACCCATGAGACAGACTAGCCCCCGCAGTACGCCAACCCGGTATTTCATGGTCTCGTACTACACCTTGCTCAAGGGTGACCTGGAGGTAATTGTGGCAAAGGGTAACCTAATTCTCCCACGTCGAAACTCCACAACCGGATGCAGTTTATGGTCATACCCAGGACAGATTATTATTATTATTTATTATTATTATTGTTATTATTATTATTATTCATCCAAAGAATCATTCAAAGAATTCTGCCTTTCGTTGAGACCCAAATTGATTTTTGGCAACGGGCTTTCTTAAAAGGGCGCAACAGACAAGAACTCATATTCACCTTAAAGACTGCTCTGGATGACTTTAGGCACGTTAGCTCAAAACTTCACATCCTATTTATAGACTTCGCCGATGCTTACGGAAGTATCAAGCATGAAAACATGTTTGCAGCACTTAGAGAGTATAACATTCCACCAGCATATTGCAAAATAATCGAGAACATATATACAATGCATGTTTTCAAGTAATAGCCGGAAACAGTTTAACACAGAAAATTTATATTACGAGGGGAACAAAGACTGGGGACCCCCCCCCCCAAGTGTCTTGTTGTTCTTGCTAGTTGTGAATCTAGTATTGAAACCTGCGTTTGATCAGGCATTAGCAATGCTAAATATCGAAGATGAAAAAAGAATAAGACCGTTGCCTATCCAAGCATACGCAGACGATATTGGGATGATTACGACAAACTATGAAATTCTTGTTGAAATGATTAGATCTTCCGAGCCGTTATTTAATGGAGCTGGGCTGAAAGTTAAAAGTTCTAAGTGTGCTTTATTGTACGATGGAAGATCTGGAAATAACTGGTACAAGGGGAAAAATGATCAAAGACCATCAATTAAGGTACAAGATGAAACGATAGCAACTTTGAAAAGGGACGAGTCTTATAAGTACCTAGGAAAATCACTCAATATTACCGGCGAAGATGTCAAGCAGATAGAGAATTTCATTGCAGATTATAAGGAGCTGGTAGAGAAGATTGAAGAATGTACATTGCCTTTATCGTTGAAGTTGAGTGCTTTAAACAATATGGCACTAGCAAAAATTTCACATCATTTCGATAACAATAGATTAAACGAAAAGCAATTGGATGACTTGGATGATAAAGTAATCTCAACGGTAAAAAGACTATTTCAGTTATATCCAAAGAGTAGCGATAGAGTATTCTTTGTTGACAGATTGAATGGGGGTCTAGGGATTAAGAGACCTTCCCATGTTTATAGAGCAGCACGCATATCCAACCTAATGAAAATGTTGAATCATGAAGAAGAAAACATTAGATATATCGCTAGAGAATCACTAAAATTGGACATGAAATCAAGGGGAGTCAGCGTAACAGATGCAGAGAGAAATTTCCTGGGATAATCCTTAGATGAAAACCACAGGCTAGCTAAAACAACAACATTTGGGGGTAGCTCTGACTGGCCTGACTTGTTGTTCCACGTACGCAAACTTCAAGGATCAATGATATTTAAGAATGAGATCTCCGAAGTAATCATCAATGACAGAGAGGTTCCAAAGAAGAAATTAAGACAAGAGATTGAAAACGAGCTAAGAATTTTAGACATAGATCATTGTTTGCAGCTTCAAATCCAAGGAAATTTTATAGCAATGGAACACATTGATAAAAAAATATCACACCAAATATATTATGGCTGGAAATTGTCAGATAGTCTGGTAAAGTTCACATTAAGAGCACGTATGAACCAGCTTCCGTGCAACCAGGTTATCCATATGTGGAACAAAGATCTTGTAAAAAGTTGTACTCTCTGCAACTACCGTTGTGAATCAGTGGCTCATTTAATGAACTCATGTCGTAAGTTCAGCGACCTATACTCTAGAAGGCACGATCGAGCAGTAGATGCCATACATATGAGAATAGAGAAATTAGACCCTAGTTGGAAAATTTTTGCAAACAAAATGGCGGAAACAATATTTCCTGAGCTCAGAGAAGAACTACGCACAATCAGTCATAGAAAACCAGATCTGATAATGGTCGATACAGGACAGAAAGGTTGCAAGATTATGGAAGTTACAGTTTGCTTTGACATGTACATGGAACAATCATATAGGGGGAAACTAAACAAGTATCATGACCTAAAGGCAGCTTTGGCACAAGCTGGATACTCCACTGATTATTATGTCATGTGTTTTGGATCATTAGGATGTGTGCATAAAGATGTTAGAGGAAATCTGCGGAAGCTTGGACTAACTCACGAAGACACGAAAGCCACGATGAAATGGTGTGGAGTTTCGAACATGGTTAGTAGCAATACTATCTGGAAGAATCGCTGTAAATAAGTTCACAAACAGTGAAAAGGTTTCATCTGGACGGTGCTAGGTACATATTTGACGAAGAGACACCAACCTTTGCTTCGTTTAAAGTCAAATCATACGAAAATTTATTATCATTATTATTATTATTATTATTATTATTATTATTATTATTATTATTATTATTATTATTATTATTTATTTTTTTTTTTTTTGCAGAAGCACCATCGCATGATGGGAATGTCACACTTTCTACCCGAACCCTGAGATGCCAAGCACTCTTCTCAAGATGAAGGCTGTACCTAGCACCCATCTGATAGAACTAATTATTATTATTATTATTATTGTTATTATTATTATTATTATTATTATTATTATTATTATTAATCAGACTTCAGCAAATCATTTCCGAAACATTAGGAGCAATAAAAGAACGAGGGGATATTGATGATTCTACTCTTGATTACCTTATGGTCAATAACCCAAAACTGGGAAGGTTTTATCTGCTTCCAAAGATTCATAAGAGATTGAATAGCGTCCCTGGGAGACCGGTTATTTCAAATTGCGGATTTTTTACGGAGAATATTTCGGAATTTCTTGATCATCAGTTGCAACCATTGGCTAAAAAAGTTACTTCGTACATCAAAGACACAAACCACTTTCTCCACAAAATCTCAGAACTAGGAGAAATTCCCAATGACGCTATTCTCTGTACTATAGACGTTGCAGGGTTGTATCCTAGTATTCCACATGAGGAAGGGTTGGAAGTTTTGGAGGCAGCTCTTGAACATCGAGAAGATAAAAGTATTTCCGTTGATTCTCTCATGGAACTGGCGCGCGTTGTTCTTAAGAACAATTTTTTCGAGTTTGATGGTGAATTTTATCATCAGTTGAGGGGTACAGCCATAGGTACAAAATGCGCTCCATCTTATGCGATTCTTTTCATGGCGGCATTGGAAGAAAAATTATTGTCTCAAGCTCCGGATAGACCTTGGTTATGGTGGCGGTATATCGATGATATTTTCCTAATATGGCATCACGGTGAAGAGAAATTGCATCGATTTATAGACTTCCTTAACCAAGCACACCCCTCGATAAAATTCACTGCAGATTGGTCAAGGGAGAGGATAAATTTTCTCGATGTTCAGTTGATAAGGGAGGGCGATCGATTAATCACAGATTTGTTTACTAAGCCAACGGATACTCATCAACTCCTTCATCGTACCTCATGTCATCCTGGTCACACTAAAAAGGGTATACCCTACAGCCAGGCCTTGCGGATTAGGCGGATTTGTTCTGAGGATCGATTTTTCAATGAGAGGGCAGGGGAACTTAAGGGGTGGCTGGTTAATAGGGGTTATGGTGAGAATGAGGTTCTTGAGCAATTCAGCAAAGTCCGCAATCGCGATCGTTTAAGTCTTTTGGATGGGCAACCTAAAAATAAGGATGACAAGAAAATACCTTTGGTACTTACCTATCATCCAGCTCTCAACAAAGTTTATGAAATTCTAAAAGAAAGTTCAAAAGTCCTTTTGGTAGACGATGAACACAAAGAAGTGTTCCAAAACAAGATTTTTTTGTCATTTCGGAGGGCCAAAAATCTCAAAGATGAACTTGTTAGAGCTAAATTACCGAGTGTTGGTGAGCCTCCGTTGGCTAAGGGTACCTACAGGTGCAATGGCAGGAAGAGTTGCCAGATCTGCAATGTCATAACTGAGGGGGATAGTTTTGAAAATTCCGACGAAAATAGATCTTTCAAAAACTTTTCGGGGAGGTATAACTGCAATTCAGAAAACGTTGTGTATTTACTACAATGTGAAATTTGCAACAAAAAATATGTAGGTAGTACCAAAACCAAATTTCGGCAAAGATTCAACGTGTACAAATCGTATTTCAGATCTTACGCACGCAAACATAACGAGGGATCACTCGACAGGGGTAAATTAATCCCACAAGCAAACTTTTTTAGTCATTTCTTTGAGGGGAATCACAATGGGAAATTTGAGGTTAGGGTTAAAATGATCGATGGGGCTGACAATGTCTTTTCGTTGCGACGTAAGGAACTATTTTGGCAATACAGGCTGGGAACTTTTTTACCCAAGGGTTTGAATGAACGGGCGGCAGATGTGGAACTCGATATGTTTGCGTGTGGCATGGCCTAATTCCTGCCATTGAATCTGGTGTCTCTGGGGGGTTCGGTTGGCAGTGCTCTGCCGTCTTCCTTTTTGGCTTCATGTTTTTTGCATGTGGCGTTAGGGTGGAATCCCCTATCAAGCCATTCAAGATTCAGCAATTTGCGAATCATTGAAAGGTCATATGGGAGGGCTGCGGGGTTGCAGGCTGGATTCCTCGGAGGTTTGGTCTGTGATTTATCTGGTCTCAAAGGGGAAATAATTGCTAATCAGCCAAACATTTCATTTTCTTGTTTACGCTTGGAGCCTGGATCGCGCTGGGTCTCTTGGGTCGTTGGGTTGCTCGGGGGGACTCAGGGGAGAAGGACTCAGAGTTTGAGTCCTTTGTCGTTGGGTTCTTCTGGGCGGCCTTGGCGGCCCGGGGGACCTGGTGTGCACCAGGCTTCAAGCACTTTGAACTCAAACGTGATTTTTCACTCCCACTTGAATTTAATTTCAATATCAGTCATGTTTACTAAGGATGGGGTTCTTTTTTACAAAATGTAATTGTAATTTTATTTTTAAGTTAGGTTGTTTATCATGTATTATAAATTCTCGGTTGTCCTTTGGAAAGTTTGTGCTGAAGAAGATTTTTATCGAAACGTCCGAATTTTAGCAGTTGTGTTTTCTTTTTAATTTTTTCTGTTAATTTTTGATGGTGGTTCCGTTTATTATATTATTATTATTATTATTATTATTATTATTATTATTATTATTATTATTATTATTATTATTATTGTTATTATTATTATTATTATTATTATCATTATTATCACTATTATCACTATTATCACTATTATTTGTAGTGGGTATGAATCATGTACTGCCAAGACATCAGAATGGGTGGATAGCTTCTTAAAACCAGCGGCAAGAAAAACCTTTTCTTACATCAAAGATACTACTGATTTTGTAAAGCACATAGAAGATTTGGACAGTCTTGACTTTTATAAAGAGGAGTTTTATCTCGTTACTATGGACGTATGCTCTTTATGCCCAAACATCGACCACGAAGAAGGTGCTCTTGCTTGTAGGCAAGCTCTTGATAAACGCAAAGATAAGTCAGTACCGTCGGATTACATTTCAGATATAATTCTATTCATTCTCAGAAGCAATACTCTCAAATTCAAAGAAAAGTACTTCCATCGAGTTAAAGGAACTGCAATGGGCACCCCTATGGCCGTTAATTTTGCCAAATTGTTCATGTCTAAATTTGAAACGGAATTACTAGAAAACTTTTACAAGGATCAAGGAATCAAACCATTATCATGGATAAGATACATCGACGATATATTTTTCATATGGAAGGGAGATCTAGTCAGTTTGCAAAACTTCCTTTCATACTGCAATACTTTTGCTGAAACGAAAGGTTACAAATCAAAAATCAAATTCACATCTGAATTTTCCAAAAAAGAGGTTGTTTTTCTAGATACAAGGGTAAAAATTCATGAACAGCAATCACTGATCACAGAATTACACTGTAAACCGACAGCTACACACACTTACTTACACAGACTCACCGATCATCCAGACCATACTATTAGATCTAACCCACTCTCGCAGTTTATCAGAATTCGAAGAATTAGCGCTCTCGTCGTAGACTTTCGTAAACACGCATTGAACTTTATAAACTTTTAGTCAACAGAGGATATTCAAAAAGTAAACTCGTTAGAATAGCTAATGACGTGGAAAAGAAAAATCGTCAAGATCTTTTGACTTGCAATTCGGAAAATGCAGTGAAGACATCAAACGATAGTGCTATGGACAGGGTACCTCTTGTCATTGATTGGCATACAAGATTCAAAGGGCTAGCCTCAATCTTACACAGGAACTACCAAACAATGCTTGAAGATCATCCCAGACTCGCCCAAATCTTTCCAAAACCACCGATTGTATCTTATCGCCGCAATCCAAACCTTCGTTCCATTGTAGTTTCCTGTCAGCCAAGGGTAAGAAGATCATCGGGACCTAGCGTAAGATGCACACAGAAGAATACAAAGAAGAAAGGTCGTCCCTGTAATTTATGTAATCACATGGGACAAACAGACCAGTTAGTAAATTCAAATTCAAAGAGGACATGTCGAATTTCGGGGGGTTCTTGTCAGTCGAAGAACGTTGTTTATGCAGCAGAGTGCGAAAAGCATAACTTGCTCTATGTTGGCTTTACGTCGACGACATTGAGCCAGCGTTTCAGCAAGCATCGGAGTGACGCGAAGCACGACCCAACAGCGACGGAGCTGAGGAAACATTTTTACGACAGTAACTCTTGCAGCTTTGATAGGGACTTACTGGTACACGTCTTGGAAAATGTTGAAGGGGGCATTGATGCTCTCATGCACAGAGAGAGTCAATGGATGTCCAGGCTTGGAACTCACGAACCAATGGGCCTAAATAGTAGCTGTAATGAAGTAGGACGGATTCATTGCAAATTATTTAGCAAAACGAAATAAAAGTGTATTTCATAACGCCACATTATTAGAAACTTAAATTCTATAACTCAGCAGAACGTTTAACTATTTTTCTATTATAGAATGAGCATAGCTCTCATTCGTACGAGCATGCGCAAAGATCTTAAGGGATGTCGGTGGGCAATAGCGTACGCTCGCCTTCTTCGCTGCTTTGCTGCATGATGCGAACTGTTGGCCTAAGCACAGGTTTGAAAAAGGAGAATAAAAGGGTTGTTAAAATTGAGCTGCAGATTGCTGCATTTTGGATAAAAGTCGTCAAAGATAGGACGTACTCCAGCGGAGGATTTATTCTGATATTCTTGAGTTGCAAAATAATGTGCTGCGAAGATTTGTGCTGCTCGTCCTCACTGGACATTTCAAAATTTTTCTTGACGGTAAGAAAAGAAAAAGGCTCAATAAAGCTAAAAACTTTGTCATAATTTACTGCCTTTATTGACCTTCTGATGTGGCTTTGTCTCTGTGCTAGTTTAGTGCTAGCCAATTTAGCAAGTACTTTTGGACGAAGCCATTGCAGTGCATGCAGCAAGGCCGAATGAAACACAGGAGACAGTGCCTGTATTCACCCATGCTGTAGTTTAAAAGTTCTGTTTATCCATGCAAGCGACACTCTGTCGACGATTCGACTCGATTTGACTGTGAAAAAACATGTCGAAGATTCGACATTTCCCCTTATTTTCCATCTACAAACGATGTTTTCATCGTTCGAAAACTCTGGATAAATTCCGCTGATACAGAAACCGGGATTTTAGGTTAATGTTCTTTTGGCTGTAAAATCATTCCTGGCTTGGTGATCGTCTAATTTGGTAACAAGCATGTTGAAGGTTTTCACAGAAACTTCACAAAAATACCTTTTCAGCACTTCCAGATCATTGCACTATACATTTGTTTTCAAAGTAAAAAAGAAATTCCCTACTCAGAATTGAGGGGCAGTCTCGAAAACATCCCACGGTAGCCCTTTCTTGAGTAGGAATCTGAAACGTAATGTTTAGTTTGGTTTAGAAAGAAATTGCACGGAATCTTTCAGCGCTTGTCTTGTTATAAATCTCAAAAAACCATACAATATTTGTAAATACCGTAACTATCACATCAGTAAGATTTGACTTGAGAGGCCTTGGAAATTGAAGCTGCAGTTCTCAAAAGTTTCTTAGCTTTTTTCATCTAGGCAGAAAAATTTCGACACCAGAATTTCGACACCAGCCAAATTGAGACAACTTCTGTAATTATAAATATTTCAGAATAGAAAAATTGGAAGGCCAGAGGCCCATTTAACTTCGCCACATTTCTAAACAAAAGCGGCTTTCACAGCGATATTGTGTGATTTGTTCTCTATTTCCGGTACAAACTTCGTCAAGTATGAGCCAGGCAAACCCCCTTACGAAAATAAGTTCTCAAGATTGAGTGTCATAGCGATCGAATGATTTCCTTTGGAGTCATTTTTTTATAAGAAACTGCTGGGAAAACAGCCCATGAGAAACTCAACTCTCAGATCGCCAAAAATTAAGAAATTCCAGAAACGGGAAGATATAACTTTAGAAAGTATTTGTTTTGGTAAAAGGAAACATTTGACACAATTCTATTCTATTTTCACTTGCTTCCTGTATCATGTCACTCATATAAGGTACTTGAGTGATGTCTATACATCATACATCGAAAAAGGCTTCAATGAACATAATTTCGAAATTTTCAAGAGGGTAGCGGTAGTGAACATGAAGATATTTATGAAGCCTTTAAGAAACTCGTAAGAAACTCTGAATAAATGTTTTTTATAAGAAACTATGATCAGGCCATAGTACTAAAACTTTCTTAATTTAAACATGAAAATTAGTCCATTTGGTAAGAAAAATTTCTTAATTGCTTTCTTATTTTTGAATGCAGAATTATCGATGTGGTCGCTAACACTGCCACAGATATGTTTCTTGACATTTAAACATCATACATGCATAAAAAGTGTTCTATAATGTTGAAAACAGGAACGCTGCGTTAATATTGTTCAAGAATACAGGTTCAATGATATATTTGCTATAATATCCATGCTTTTAATTTTTAAAAGTTTCTTGATATTTCTCAGACAGTACCAGAGTTCAGTGGTGTGGCCAGACAAAAATTAGTGGGAGGGAAGTCAAAATCTGATAATTTTATGAAAGTCTCAGTGCCGGCCCAAATTCTTAGTTTCTTATTAAAAATACGTGTATGCCATTCTATCAAGGTTTTCTAAAAAATATCGCCACATCTCTAAGACCAGAGTTTTTGAAAAGCGGTTTTCGCAGTTACATTGTGTAATTTGTCCTCTATTTTCCGTAAAAAATTGGTTAAGTATGAGCCAGACGATTTCCTTCAAAAATAACTTTTCCAAACTGATTGTTATTGCCTTCGAATGTTTCCCTTCCAAGAAATTTTCCGCTTTATGCCTATTCTATCAAGGTTTTTTAAAATATCGCCACATCTCTAAAACCAGAGTTTTTGAAAAGCGGTTTTCGCAGTTACATTGTGTGATTTGTTGTCTATTCACTGTAAAAAAATTGTTAAGTGAGCCACACGATTTCCTGCAAAAGTAACTTTTCTCAGACTGATTGTTATTGCCTTCGAATGTTTCCCTACGAAGCCATTTTCCGAGTTTTGTCTGTTCTATCAAGGTTTTTTAAAATATCGCCACATCTCTAAAACCAGAGTTTTTAAAAAGCGGTTTTCGCAGTTACATTGTGTCATTTGTTGTCTATTTACTGTAAAAAATTCGTTAAGTATGAGCCACAGGATTTCCTGCAAAAGTAACATTTCTCAGACTTATTGTTATTGCCTTCGAATGTTTCCCTTCAAAGAAATTTTCCGCCTTATGCCTATTCTATCAAGGTTTTCTAAAATATCGCCACATCTCTAAAACCAGAGTTTTTGAAAAGCGGTTTTCGCAGTTACATTGTGTGATTTGTTGTCCATTTACTGTAAAAAATTCGTTAAGTATGAGCAAGACGATTTCCTTCAAAAGTAACATTTTCCAGACTGATTGTTTTGCTTCTGCACGAAGCGATTTCACGCTCCATTCCTATCTTATCAAAGTGTTTAAAACATTGCCACATCTATAAAACCAGAGTTTTTGACAAGCGGTTTTCGTGGTTGCATTTTGCAGCTCTTTGTCTACTTACCGTAAAATATTTGTTCAGTATGAGCCAGGCGATTTCTTTAAAGATAACTTTTTTCCAGACTGATCGTAATGTTTCCCCTGGAAGTCTTGTGCCAGAGGTGCTGAGTAATACCTTGAAATTGTCTGTCTGAAGGTCGAAATAAAAACATACTCGTCGTAGTTTCGCTCCTTGTTGTGTAATCTTGATATTGAAATGGTTTACTAGTCATTAAATCGTCATAAGCGTCCTTGAGTTGCAGATAAAATCTTTGAAAACCGAAGGCTGCAATCACGAAAATGCAAAAATTACCCTCGTGGGTGCATGCATACGAGGCTCGAACTGTATGCAGGCCTTTGGGTCAGCGGTTGAATCGAATGAGAGCTATGCTTATAGAATGTTACATTCTCTCGTTGAACGTTTATTAACTATTCGATTTAAAGAACACTTGTATTTAGTGACTGAAGAAGATCTACGTAAGATCGAAAATTTTCACACAAGCAGTCTTATTTTTATTCGTTATTATTATTATTATTATGAATTGTTACTTTCTTTTGATTTCGGCCGTATATAATCTAGCTGCCGGGGATCATCCCGATACCTGAGGCAGCAAGAGGGTTTGTTACTTGCATGCTAACATTGATATGCACTTCAACGTTACAGTTATTTGCTGTTCAGATCTTTAGATTGACAGTGCTTTGCGAAGAAGGTGGGTAGTACTTGTAAGTACTATTTTTTGTATTTCTTGCAAGTTTGGTTCTCCAGGGATTGTATTGAGATGATTTTGGATTCCCTTTTTCACCATCCCAAGTGCGCCAACTACGACAAGTACAATAGTTGTTTTAAGGTGCCACATCCGTTCTATCTCAATTTGAAGGTCTTTGTACTTTGATAACTTGTCAAGTTCTTTGACAGAAATATTTCGATCGGTAGGAATTGTCATATCGATAAGGAGGCATGTTTTGCTCTTGTGGTCTTTGATGACTATATCTGGTCGGTTGGCTTGGATAGCTCTGTCCGTGTTTATTGGAAAGTCCCATAGTATCGTTGTGTTTTCTCCTTCTACTACTGGGGGAGTTTTATGTTCATACCATTTGTCAGCGTGCGGAGTATTATAATGCTTGCAGATTTTCCAGTGTAAGTATTGTCCCACTCGATCATGCCTGTTCTTATATTCATTTGGTGTAAGAACAGAGCATCCAGACACTAGGTGATCTATTGTTTCATCATATTGATCACAAAATCGACATTTAGGGTCATCCCCGTTTTTCGCTATTTTGGATTGGTAATTTCTGGTGAACAAGCTTTGGTCTTGCGCAGCCATTATAAAGCCTTCCGTTTCAGCCTTCAGACCCGTTCCTCGCAACCATTGATGTGTTTTGTCTTTATCGACATCAGCTTGTTGACTACGTTTTGGATACTGACCATGTAGAGGCTTGCTTTCCCATTTTTCTTGTATTTTCTTCAATCCTTCTTGTTTGGCTTTCTTCTTTAGGTTCTTAGCTTGTAGTGTACAAGGTAATTCGATGTTTAGTTCAGAAGCAAACTTATTACTTTCTTTCTTGATTGAATGCATTTTTTTTCCTTGCTCATGGATATTCACTAACTGTAGCATCCAGTCCTTGGATGTTTCAAGGTATTTCTGTAAGCCAATTGTTGTCGTTTTCAAGCTTAGTTCTAATTGTATCATCCCCCTGCCCCCTTCCTTCCTTGGGATGTATAGTCTGTCTACGTCAGCCTTAGGATGATGCATCCGGTTGCATGTCATGAGTTTCCTGATTTTGACATCGATCTTCTTGATATCAGATATGGTCCAGTTGATTATGTTGAAGCTGTACGTAACTACAGGAATAGCTAACGTGTTTATGGCTTCTATGCGGTTCGCAGAGTTAAGTTCAGTTTTTAGTATTGCACGAACTCTACGATAACATTCTTTCCTTATCTTTTCTTTCATTTGGCTATGTTGGATTCTGTCACTCTCGTTGACGCCTAGATACTTGTAAAGCTCTTCTTGTTCTAGGTCTTTTATGATTGTGCTTCTGTCCAGTTCTAGTGATGTTGTTTGTGTTAGCTTGCCTCTTTTAAACGTTGCCTTCGCGCATTTGTCTAGTCCGAATGTCATGCCTATATCATCACTGAATTTCTTTACTGTTAGTAGCATTCCTTCGAGATCTTTGTCATCTTTGGCAAACAACTTCAAGTCATCCATGTAAAAAAGGTGACTGATCTTTCGGTCTTGGATCTTGTAGCCATATCCTGTATTGTTCAATAATGCAGATAGGGGGACTAGCGCAAGACAAAATATGAGGGGCGATAATGAGTCGCCTTGGAAGATACCGCATTTTATATCAATTGTGTTTGATTTGAGCGTACCCTTCTCATGTGTTAGTGTAAGATTGGTTTTCCAAAATGACATGTTTGCTCTTAAGAAATTGATTATCACTGGGGAGATCTTATATAGCTCGAGTGCTTTTACTATCCAGTCATGAGGTACACTATCAAAGGCTTTACGATAGTCAATCCAAGCCATACTGAGGTTTCTATGTCTATTTTTACAGTTTTCTATAATCATTCGATTGATTAGGAGTTGGTCTTTACATCCATACGACCCTCTCTTGCATCCCTTTTGCTCTATGGGGAAAAGATCATTCGATTCTATAAATGTGTAGGTTCGTTCAGTGAGGATTGAGGTGAGCAGCTTGTATGTTGTACTTAAACATGTCATGGGTCTATAGTTCTTTGGTTTGTTTGTTGCTTTAGTTTTGGGAAGCAAGTATGTCAACCCTTCTGGTAACCAATCTGGGGAGTTCTCTGGGTTTCTCACCAACTCAGACAGGAGATTTGCAAGAATATTATGTGTACTTGGGAGTGAATGTAACCAGAAGTTTGTTACTTTGTCTACTCCTGCTGACTTCCATTTATGTGATTTCTTTAGGGCTTTTTCAACTTCTTCAGTACTTATGTCTATCCACTGTTGTTCTTCAATATGTTCATTACCCTGCTCTATAGTTTCAATCCATTCTGCCGTTTCATTGAATGTTTTATCATTACTCCAGATGTTCTTCCAAAACTCCTCGACCTCTTCAATAGAAGGAATTTCCGCCACCCTTATTGTTTCCTTTCCCACTTCTCTGTAGAACTTCTTGGCATCTGTCTTAAAAACCATATTTTGTTTGTAGAACTTTGATCTTTTTTCGTACCTCCTGATCCTTTGCGCTTTGAGTTGCATTTTTTGCTTTATTGTTTCCTTTACTGATAGAATATTTTCTTTTGTCAGTTGGTATTTCTTAATCATTTTTCTGCATTTCCTTCCTTTAACGTTTATGCCTCTTTGCAGCTCACTTAGGATGGATAATTCCCCTCGCATTTGCTCTATCTCTCTTTCTATTTTCTCTTTCCATGTTGGTTTCTTTCGCTTGTTCTCTTTTCTTTTCTTTTTGTTTGTGCATTCCTCAGTTATTACTTTTGCTGTTGCATAAATAACGTTGTTAAGCTGGTTAATGTTCGGTTCAATCGTCTTTATTATTTCTCTTAGGGCTTGGTTCCCTATTCTTATTTTCACCTGGTTTTTCTTGTTTTTTTGGATCTTTCGAAGGGGCTCTCTGCTGTTGGCTTCGATGTTCTGTGTTATTCCAAGTTCCCTCAGTATATTCTGCCTCATAGTCTCAAGTTCAACACTTTGGAGCTCTGGTGTTATGTCTTCTGGGGCATCAGTTGATTCTTTATCCCTTGCTTCTGTTATCATTTGCTCAGTTCCTACCTCATTCACTTCGTCTGTAATGGTATCTCTATTCTCAAATATCTGTCCAACTATATTATCTGTTGCTGGTGTTGGTGACTGTTCCTTGCCTATACTTTGTTCTTCAGGGGTGTTCTCTTTTCTGATTTCTTGAATATTATTATATCTTTATTATATCTTTAGCAAGAATATCTTTACATTTTCCTTCTCCACAACTCCTTCAGGCTGGTGCTCATACCATTTTTGTGCAGTTTGTATGTCATACATTCGACATAAGTCCCAGTGCAGTGCACGCGCCACACAGTCATGTCGTCTTTTGTACTCTTTCTGTTCAAAGTTTGCTCAGAAAGAGTACAAAAGACGACATGACTGTGTGGCGCGTGCACTGCACTGGGACTTATGTCGAATGTATGACATACAAACTGCACAAAAATGGTATGAGCACCAGCCTGAAGGAGTTGTGGAGAAGGAAAATGTAAAGATATTGTGGGACTTCAATATACAGACCGATAACGAAATTCAAGCAAGAAGACCAGACATAGTAATCCACGACAAGAGTAATAAGAGCTGCTATATTATTGATGTCGCCATTCCAGGTGATGCAAGAGTTCCACAGAAAGAAGCTGAGAAGATTGAAAAGTACAGTGATTTAAGGAGAGAATTGCAAAAACTCTGGAAAGTCAAGGCAAAAGTTGTTCCGATCGTAGTTGGTGCTCTTGGGACGGTGTCTAAAAGTTTGACTGATTATTATTATTATTATTATTATTATTATTATTATTATTATTATTATTATTATTATTATTATTATTATCATCATTATTATTATTATTATTAAAATTATTATCATTAAAATTAAGTTTTAAGCTTTAAAAAAAAAATAAATTAAAAATAAATAAATAAACTAAACCACCATCATTGATAACAGAAAAGTAAAATAAAAAACAACACTGTTAAAAGCTTCAACGTTTCGATAAAATCTTCATCAGGAATAACTTTTCATGCGAGCAACCGAGTATTTATATCTATAAATACTCGGTTGCTCGCATGAAAAGTTATTCCTGATGAAGATTTTATCGAAACGTTGAAGCTTTTAACAGTGTTGTTTTTTATTATTATTATTATTATTATTATTATTATTATTATCATTATTATTATTATTATTATTATTATTATTATTATTGGTTACTACATGCTAATATACTTAGCAGAGATGTTCCCTTGAGGTTTGGTGACAACAAGTCTCCTCAAACCTCAAGGACTTTTCTTAGGATCCTTGCAGAACAAAGGATGGCACTTTTCTGCAAGTCCACAATACGGGTCTCTATTCCAATGTCTTTCAGTCTCTTCGGTAGCAGCCTTGGCGTGGTGCCAAGGGCACCAACTACAACTGGGATGATTTTCACTTGCGTGTTCCACAGTCTCTTTATCTCTCTGGCTAAATCTTGATACTTTTCGATCTTCTCAGCTTCCTTGTTGTCAACTCTATTGTCATACGGAACTGCAAAGTCAATGATCTTGCAATGACTGTTCCTTCTATCCTCCACAATCATATCTGGTCTTCTTGCTTCGATAGTATGGTCAGTCTCTATGGAGAAATCCCATAAAATCCTATAGTCATCATTCACCATGACAGCCTCAGGCTCATGTTCATACCATTTATCTTTTACCTTAAATCCACAGACTTTGCTTACATCCCAATGCACTCTCTTACCCACCCAGTCATGTTATTATTATTATTATTATTATTATTATTATTATTATTATTATTATTGTTATTATTATTATTATTATTATTATTATTATTATTATTATTATTATTATTATTATTATTATTATTATTATTATTATTATTATTATTTTTAACCTTAGGATTTGTTACGAATAATATTGATGGACTGACAAGGTTTGCGAAGAAGAATAACATCAACTACACGAGACTTATAAGTAAATGTATGGAAAGTGCACTACGTGCATCCTACTACATCTTCTGCATGAGGAATAAGGACTGGGTGACCCCAGAACTTTTGTATTTTTACTAAGTACCTGGTGTTCTCGCTAAGCTTTGGTCTAGGACCTTTCCCACATTGACCTTGCAGCGTAAGTGAACAATGTTTTGGGATCTACCTAATATGTTGCTGTAGAAAATTTTAACTATTACTTTTAAACTTGTTCGTAGTATAACAGTATTATTAAAATTTTATCTTGTACTTTAACTTCCTTTAGATTTTTGAATGAAAAGATTAAAGTTTGAAATTATTATTATTGTTATTATCATCATTATTATTATTATTATTATTATTATTATTATTATTATTATTATTATTATTATTATTATTATTATTATTATGAAAATTAAACGCTCGTCCATTGACGGATTTAATGTTCTGAACATCTAGTGACAACAAGTCTCCTTAGATTTCCAGGACCTTTCGTAGTATTCTTGCAGTATTCAGTAATACGATGGTCTGCATTTGGTTGATGGCAATACTTGATTTAATCTGCTCCAATTGTTTCTGCAGTGTTTTAGGAATCGTCCCAAGAGCACCAATAACGATGGGTATAATCTTGGCTTTCATGTTCCAAAGCTTTTGCACTTCTCGTTTAAGATCTTGGTATTTCTCGATCTTCTCTCTTTCCTTTATTTCAATGCGATGATCAGAAGGTACAGCGAAGTCAACAATTAAACATAATTTTTTCTCCTTGTCGATAATCATCATGTCTGGCCTTCTTGCCTCAACGATATGATCAGTTTGTACAGTGAAGTCCCAAAGGATCTTGAACTTCTCGTTTTCAGTAACTGGCTGGGGTTCATGTTCGTACCACTTATCAGTGGTTGCAAAACCTTTCTTTCGACAAAGATCCCAATGGATCGCCTTACCCATCCAGTCATGCCTTCTTTTATATTCCTTTTGGGCTAGTTTAGGGCATTCGCTTATGATGTGGGTGATTGTTTCATCTTTTGCGTTGCACATACGGCACGTGCTGTCATCTCGAGTCTTGTCGATTTTGGCCTTGATAGCATTCGTTCGGATGGCTTGATCTTGCGCTGCTATAATAAGAGATTCGGTTTCCCTCTTCAGATGACCATTTTTCATCCAGTTCCATGTTTTTTCATCGGCAACTTCCTCTATATCTCTAAGAAACTGACCATGTTATTATTATTATTATATTATTAATTATTATATTATATTATATTATTATTATTATTATCATTATATTATTATTATTATTATTATTATTGTTATTATTATTATTATTATTATTATTTTTATCATTATCATTATTATTATATCTAGGGCTCCTTTTAGCGGCTCCCTGAACCTTTGGCTGCACTGACGTGTCAGCGTTATCCTCACCGGATGGATGCCGCATTCTGGACTCTTATGTAGTTCTTCCGGCGCTACCATGACTCCAGAGACGGCTCGCACGTAGAGGGAAGCAAACTGTTGTGACGATTCACCAGCCAATCTCTTTGCATAGTTGTTATTGTGGTCCTTGATAGCGATGCACAAGGAGCCTGTCACATAATCCTGGATGCCTTCTTTTCCTCGTGGGCATACCGGCTTACATTCGTGGATTTCAAGCCCGGCAGACAGCCTTATCTGCATTATCTAAAATTGAAATAGTGCAATTAAGCTAAGTATATATCTAAAATTTAGTTATTCACAGTTAATGAAAGCCTAAGTCAATGGCATGATAGAAGATAAAGAACAAGCAACATGGACTAGTCAACACACATTATTCTAGTTTTTTCTAACTTTCGGATTTGTCGTAACCTTGGAATCATCATAACTGGAATGGTCAAACTTGGAATGTCGTTTTGAATATGATTATCGTCGCAATTTTTGTACTCCGTTTTTTGATGAAGCAATGATGAGAGTTTAACAAAATGTGCACAAGGTTGAATAAGGAATTCAAATTCCCAAGCGAGGCTGGGTGATATCGGGACAAAGCGAATTGATCGACGTCAGAACTGATGCATTTTGGTGATGCTGCGTTGTGCGTAGTCAAATTCAAGCGTGTGGGAAAGATTCTAACAAAATAGGCTTCTATGGCAGCGAAATCAAATTCAAGATCAATTCCTACCTGATTTTCTACCTAGTGTAGGGAATTTGAGGGGGCATCGATGGCCATCCAAAAGCTAACCCCTGGTTTCACATCGATCTCTTCGACTTCTTCGTCTTCATTTCCTTCCTCTCCAGCCTCTCGGTGGCCTTGATTATCGTCCCTTTTCTCCCTTTTCTTCTTGGTTTTCTTCACTTCAATTCCAGTTATGCATGATACTATGGGGTGTATGTTCTTGTGATCTCGGAGTATCAACTCCAATTGCCTGCGCTTGACTGGCAGCAAATTTTCAGTGACCGTCTCATCGCATTGTGTTGTGCTTCACAGTGTCTTGATGGAGACAACCAAATGCGATCTTGTTACTTCCGGTACGACAAAAGCTCGCAGTGTAATTTATTTAGTATATTACAAAGCTTTGTTCGTAGCGCAATTGCTATCTTTAGTTATCTATCTAACATTGAACACCACGCATAAAAGAAGTTTGTTCGTACGTCAATGTAGTCAGTTTCTGGCGTTGCCTGCCCCGGTAGGTAAGCTTTGTTTATTTATGGTTCCGTCAAGATGCAATAGACCTTTTCAAAGAGGTCTGGGACGGCGCCCTACTTTTCTGGAAGATGGCAACAAGGGCAAATAATCTTTGAATAGAGCCGAACCGGATGTTTACATCTGCACGTTAGCCAATCAGATGTGACCATGACGTCACGCAAACAAAAGAATCGACGTGAGAAAGTACCCCTCACATATAGGGGGTCGTGCACGCGACTATTAGGTAAATTCAGGAAAAAATTATATTTTTCAACTCTTTTTTAATATGTTTAAATTTTCCTCGCGGGTTTTTTTAAAAGAACGCGTAAATCCAGAGAAAACGGCTTTTGAGTAAGGCCTATCATTTGATGTCTTGATCCCTAACAAATAAGCCCTTCAGAAACGACGTAAATTCATGTCAATATCTTCCTATATTCTAAATATCATCGAAAATACTTTAACAAGGCAATAGATGGGTTTTAAAGGGTACTTAACTTTCATTACTGAGACAGTGGCGACGGAAAGGGTAGCATATGATACCAACCGCAGCTCCTCCCTCATCGTTGCCTGTCCCGGTAGGTAAGCTTTGTTTATTTATGGTTCTGTCAAGATGCAATAGACCTTTTCAAAGAGGTCTGGGACGGCGCCCTACTTTTCTGGAAGATGGCAACAAGGGCAAATAATCGTGAATCAATTCCTCGGGAATCAATTCAAAGCAGCACAGCTGAATTTTCTTTGCTGAACTTTAATGATTCACTTTGTCGATTTCGTTTGATTTAAAAATAAACCTTGATTTATAAACATGGTCGTTGTTGTGATGTAAGGACTTTTAGACCCAGACCCCTGATCGTGTTGTTTTGAATAGAACAATAGTTGTTTACTGGATGTTGTGTAAAATGGCGAGGCGTGATGTGTTGTTACTGTTTCGCATTCTTGCAGCTCCAACACAATAATGGTGACGAGGAGCAAGCAAATTAGTTATTAGTTGTACAGATTGATAATATGGCAACACCAGCATTGAATCCTATGCCTCCATTTGATCCTGATACGGATCTAGGAGCAGATTTGGCCGCTCGATGGAAAATCTGGCTGGATGATTTCAATACATACCTCGTTGCGAGTAACATTACAAATGACAAAAGGAAAAGAGCACTTTTGTTGTATCAAGCTGGGTCGCGAGTGAGAGAAATTTTTCGAAATCTCGAAGAAACTGGAGAGAAGATTTCGACACAGCCGTCGCAAAGTTAAATGACTTCTTCGAGCCTCAGAAAAATCGTTTATTCGAGGTTTATAAATTTCGCCAAGCTGTACAAGGCCAGTCAGAAAGTTTAGACCAGTTCCATACTCGTTTACGCACATTGGCTACGAACTGTGATTTTCATGATCCAGAGTTCGAAGTGCAAGTTCAAATTGTTATAGGGGGTAGATCTAATCGTCTTAGGAAATTGGCTTTACGAGACCCTGACTGTAAGTTGGCGGATATGCTGTTAGCTGGTCGTCGGGAGGAAACAAGCACAGTTCAAGCTGCGGAAATTGAGAAGAAAATTGATGATAAATCGGTTCTTGCAGTTAAAAAGAAACCAAGAAAACAACATTCCAAAACGGAAAACAATGCCTCAGAAAGGAAGGGAGATTCCCCAAAAATTAAATCATGTTTCAACTGCGGAGGGGAATACCCACATAAAAATACCTGCCCTGCAAAGAACAAAAGATGCAAGAACTGTGGAAAAATGAATCATTTCGCAAGACAATGCCAGAGCAACAGGAGACAAAGAAACCAAGTTCGACCATTGTTAGCTCAGAACAATACAAGCAGTTCTGATACAGATTCAAGTTCAGAGTTAGATACACAGTACTGTTATGCAACCACAACGAAAAAGGAAACTGAGCAACCCACAACGAAAGTTAAGATTCAGGGAAGTAAGATAAAGATGACTGTGGACACTGGATCAACAATTAATGTAATAGATTTGGATACATTTCGTAAAATGGATTCTGTTTGTCTACAGCCTACGAATGTCAAAGCCTATCCTTTCAACAGCAAGAAACCTGTTAGATTTGCTGGAAAATTTGAAACCCTTGTGGAATCGAAAAGAAAGTTCACACTTGCAACAATTTATGTCACACAAGAGAAAGGGGGATGCCTCATGAGTTATGGCACTGCAGAGGAGCTAGGTTTAATTACATTGCATTTGGATAGTGTAAAAGTTAAAAAAGCTGAAAAACAAAAGTTGGAAGTGAAGGATGTGCATGTACACAATATTGTAAACAACCACAAAGAAGTTTTCACAGGTCTTGGAAAGTGTAAAGATAAGCAAATAGAGTTAGTTATTGATGAATCAATAAAACCAGTGTTGCAGCCACAGCGTCGAATACCTTATCATTCAAGAGACAAACTTGAAAAAGAGTTGCAAAAGTTAGTCAAAGAAGATATCATTGAAAAAGTTCCAGAAAATGAGCAAGCAGAATGGGTTTCACCTGTTGTTATAGTTCCTAAGAAGAATGATGCTATGAGATTATGTATTGATATGAGAGTTGCAAATAAAGCTATAAAAAGGATACGACATCCTATCCCAACAGCCAAGGACATTTCAATAGAGCTCAACGGTTCAACAATTTTCACAAAGTTAGATCTAAACCAGGCATATCTTCAGCTCGAATTAAGCCCTGAATCAAGACATATAACTACTTTCAGTACACATGTTGGCCTCTATAGATATAAGAGACTAAATTATGGAACGAATGCTGCTGCGGAGATTTTTCAGAATACCTTAACACAGGCTCTACAAGGTTTAAAGGGAGTACAGAATATTGCAGATGATATTATAGTTTTTGGAGATACCAGAGAGGAACATGATGCTGCCCTTAAAGCGCGTTTAAAGAGATTAGAGGAAAAGGGACTCACTCTAAATTTTGAGAAGTGCCAATTTTTGAGAGAAAATCTTAATTTTTTTGGCCTAGTATATTCTAAGGAAGGTATTCACCCAGATCCAAAGAAAATTGCTGCATTTGTGAATACTTCTGTACCCAAGACAGTCAGTGAAGTCAGAAGTTTGCTAGGCATGGCAAATTATAGTTCTCAATTTATACCAAATTTTGCATCAATAACAGAGCCCTTACGTCAGTTGACTAGAAAGGACAGTGTATTTACATGGGGAAAAGAGCAAGAGAAAGCGTACAAAAAGTTAAAGAAAGCATTAACAACAAGTCCAGTCATGAGTTATTTTGGTGGAAAGAAAGATACTGTTCTGTACGTTGATGCAAGCCTTGTTGGAGTATCAGCCATATTAGCCCAGAGGGAACCAGGAACGGAGAAAGAGCAAGTAGTGTCTTACGGAAGCCGATCGTTAACGTCGGTTGAAAAGCGTTATTCCCAAACAGAAAAAGAAGGATTAGCTATAGTGTGGGGCATAGAACATTTCCATTTATTCTGTTTGGAAAGCCATTCACACTTTACACAGATCATAAAGCCTTAGAGTTAATTTACAATAATGCAAAGTCAAAACCACCAGCGAGAATAGAGAGATGGTTATTACCTCTGCAACCATATGACTTTAAAGTTATTTACAAGTCAGGAAGCAGTAACCCTGCTGACTTTTTGTCACGTCATCCAGTTTATTCAAAGAAAGAGCAAGTGAATATTGCTGACGAATACATCAATTCAATCACATCAGCTGCAGTACCTAATCCTAAAGTTATATCATTAAGAGAGATTCAAGAAGCAACAGAGAAAGACAGAACTCTGAGAGCAGTTAGAGCAGCACTTAAGACAGGCTATTGGTACATAGATCTTGTTAAAGATTTTCGTAAAGTGAAAGATGAACTGTCAGTTGATCACACGAACAAAGTCATCTTAAGGGGAACTCGTATTGTTATTCCGGAAGAGTTACAGAGTAAGATTGTCAAACTCAGTCTTGAAGGACACCCAGGAATTGCGAGAACCAAAGCATTACTAAGAGAACATGTTTGGTTTCCAAATATGGATAAACAAGTCAAAGATGAAATAAGTCATCGTATACCTTGTCAAGCAACGACACAAGGTAACCCGCCAGAACCGTTACAATCAAGAGAGATGCCCAAAGGACCTTGGCAGACATTGCATACAGATTTTAACGGACCTCTGCCAACCAATGAATATTTGTTTGTCACGATAGATAGTTATTCGCGTTATCCTGAAGTAGAAGTCGTGAAGAGTACATCTTCAAATACAGTGATTCCGAAGTTAGATTCAACGTTTGCTCGACATGGATTGCCGTATAAAGTTGTAACAGATAATGGACCTCCATTTCAAAGAAACGAATTCAGTCGATACATGCAGATGTTAGATATAAAGCATGAACCATCAACACCATTATGGCCTCAGGGGAATTCAGACGTCGAGAGTTTCATGAAACCATTAGGAAAAGCTATTACTATTGCAAAGATAGAGAACAGACCAATGAGACAAGAACTGTCCAGATTTCTTTTCAGTCACAGAACGACACCACATTCTACAACAGGCGTGCCTCCATCACAGTTTCTTTTCAACAGGAAAATTAGAGGGAAGCTACCAATGTTAAGTAAAGATTCAAAGACAACAAATAGGCACAGAGAAGCAAAGGTACAAAATGAAAGACACAAGGAACAGAGTAGAGAATATGGAAACAGACGACGGAATGCAAAGAACAGTAAAATTGAAGTTGGTGATACAGTATTAGTTAAACAGCCAAAAGCAAACAAGTTAACTCCGAAATTTAGAGTTAATCCATATACTGTAAAGGCAAAGAAAGGAGCAACAATCACAGCTGAAAATAAAAACCATACGATAGTTCGCAATGCATCGTTTTTCAAGAAGATTCCTAAAGAAATTCCAATTGCAGATGACGACGAACTAGAGAAAAAGAGTAAGAGTAAGTGTGAGGATCAAGAGGACGTTGTTCCTAGTGAAGTTCAAGAGAACATTGAACCACACGAAAATAAAGAGAACATTTTGCGCAGATCTACAAGACAGCGTACGCAAGTTGAACGTTATGGACAACCAGTTGATTCGTCATTGTTAAAATTCTAAAGGATTTAAATTGATTTAGTATAATCATGGTTGTTGTTTAAAAAAAGGGGATGATGTTGTGATGTAAGGACTTTTGGACCCAGACCCCTGATCGTGTTGTTTTGAATAGAACAATAGTTGTTTACTGGATGTTGTGTACAATGGCGAGGAGTGATGTGTTGTCACTGTTTCGCATTCTTGCAGCTCCAACACAATAGTCGTCAATTTCCAATTTTTTTCATCAATTATTGAGCTTGACCTTAACCCTCTTCTGTCATTGGTCAAAATCTGGAGTGGCGGGAAAACTCTTGACCTGACGTGAGCTGAGGCCGTTGAGAAAAGTGGGATTGCTCTGCAGTTGGTTATTCCTAGAACGTCTGCTAAAGCGCCCAAGATTCAGAAGAAATGCTGAAAATAGCCACTGAAGGGACTCACCTTACCAAGGATAGTGCCACAAGTGTACCAGACCCGTATGGACTCGGTGAAGCATTCTGTTGCTTCACGAGTAGAGATTTGCTTGATCTGCATTGCTTTGCATACTTGGCAGAAAGGCTTATCCAAGTCAGATATTTGGCTAGCAAATTCCTTGAGGTATCATACTGGACCAACAAACGCCATTCTGTCAGTGAGGTTGCAAGGAAATAACCAGGTATATGTTGAAAGTCATATTTCCCTCTATCTTCTGCTTTTTGCATAAACTAGATAGGCTAGGTAGACTACATTCATTTGTCGTTCAGTGAGCCCAAGTTTCTTACGAGCAGTTTCCAAGAAGAACGATAAGTGTAGAGTCCAAAATATCGCAAAAGCCAAATTCTGAAACTGCAAACACTTTTAATTAACAGGAGACAAGATTTAACTAAAAGCTAGAGTTTTAAAGGGGGAATTGGTGGGTTTCCTCGGCTTTATTGCACCCCTAGGTAGATCTGTTAGAGGACTGTAGTCTCGAAGTTGACATCTTGCCCCTTACTTTCATTTTGGTGTTATAAACTCAACCGTGATATCTTTTGCTATTAAATGCTGAAACATCAACTCTCAGTTGAAAGGAAACACAAAGGAAATAAGCGAAGCTTTCTCATACCTTTGGCAAGATATATTCTTACGTTCAAATACGGCGTTTCAGAGATCGATAGCGGGTTTGCGATTGGTAGTGGACGGTATAGAGCTTTTACATAACGTTTGACTTAACCAACGGCATAATTTTGAAAACCTAAAGGTTGATTGGATATTTTGAGGATGATAACAGCAAGAAGTAAAGATCAAAGTTTTATAGATACTTCAGATGCAAAGGTTTTAAGAGCGAGAAAAAGATCTATCGCGTTTCATACTATTTCACACAGATTTAGGATATGCAATGTTGTTCGTGTATGAAAAATGTTATTCAAGGAAAAATGTCAAAACTGACCATCCTGTTATCCTTTTTAATGACTTACCCGTAATGAAGGTGGACGAACACAAACATTTAGGCATAATACTAGACTCTAAGCTCTCGTTCTCTGCTCATATACACGCAGCGATAACTAAGTCAAGAAAAGGGATTGGAATGCTGAAGTTTCTATCCAAATATCTGCCAAGAAACACCTTAAGCGATTTGTATAAACTATACGTAAGACCCCATCTAGATTATGGTGATGTAATTTGTCATGTGCCTGAAGGAGACGATGGATCTAAAAGTTACCTTATGGGAAAACTTGAATCAGTGCAATATTCTGCTGCGCTAGCAGTGACGGGAACCTGGAGAGGAACATGTCGGGAAAGACTGTACAATGAGCTTGGATGGGAATCTTTAAGTTCAAGAAGATGGAGTAGACGTCTAATTCTTTTCTATAAATTCGTCAATAACTTAACGCCTGATTACACGCGAGACCCCATTCCGCCGCTGCACGAAACGAACTATGTGTTTCGAAACCAGCCAGCAGCAGGGCAAATAAGGGCGAGAACGGAAAAATTCAGAACTAGTTTTTATCCTAACTGCTTGTTTGAGTGGAATAAACTTGATCCTGTGCTGAGGGCATCAACTTCAGTTAGCATTTTGAAAAAGAATTTATCTTCACAGATTAGGCCTCCTGCTAACTCCGTATATGGTATTCACAATCCCAAAGGGATTGCGTACTTAACCCAGTTGAGGGTTGGGCTAAGCAAACTCAATTTTCACAAATTTAGACACAATTTTAAAGATAAAATCAACCCAATGTGCCCAATAAATGATGGCATAGAGGACACGGAACACTTTTTGCTGCTCTGCAGTTCTTTCACAGAGTACAGACGCTTCTCGCGTTTGTTCAGAGTACAGAGTACTTCTCGCTGGTGCTAACGATTTGCTCCAAACGTATGGATATTCCGAAGCTCCGGGCTATAATATTTTGCAGCTTCTTTTATACGGAGATAAAAACTTGCCTTTGGAAGCAAATGTTTTAATCTTGAACTTAACAATTAAGTTTATTTTGGAAACAGAACGCTTTGATTAATCTATCCACTTCCTTACGAATACCCCCATACCCTAACCCTCCATGTATTTAGTGTTCTTAGTTACTTTTGCGTGATAGTTTGAGGTAGCTTGCAACCAAGTAAGAAATTTTCTTCAAACTACAGTTTTTGGGTTTACTCAGACTTTTAATCTGGAATTACTTGGTTACAAGCTACCTAAACTCGTAGCTCAACGTCGTATTTACTTGTATGTTGTTCATCTATGTTTTTCGTTGCCTCGTTGTTTCTTGCGTAAAGTTTCTTGTATTGTCCTCGTTTTGTTTCATGTGACCACGGGGTAGTCGTGTAATCTCGCTCCTCTTGGTATCGTCCCTGTATTGTCGTATAGTTATAATCAGAAAGTATAGTAGAATGTACCTAATATTGTAAATTTTTATATGAATGTTAAAAAAAAAAATGCGAAGTTTTGAGTTGCCACTGCCTCCGTGATAGAAGCTCGATACTGTTGAAAGCCAACTGCTGTCGCTTGCTAATGTATGTTCAGTGATATTTAGAAAATAGGAAGACATTGATATGAATTTACGTCGTTTTTGAAGGGCTTATCTATTGGGGATCAAGACGTCAAATGATAGACCTTACTCAAAAGCCGCTTTCTCTGGATTTACGCGTTCTTTTAAAAAAACCCGCGAGGAAAATTTAAACATATTGGTACAGAGTTGAAAAATATAATTTTTTCCTGAATTTACCTAATAGTCGCCTGCACGACCCCCTATATATGAGGGGTACTTTCTCACGTCGATTCTTTTGTTTGTGTGACGTCATGGTCACATCTGATTGGCTAACGTACAAATGTAAACATCCGGTTCGGCTCTATTCAAAGATTATTTGCCCTTGTTTTGAAGATGGCCGATAAGCTGCCAAGGGGAATCCCCTTCGCATTGCAAACGTTAAAATGCAGTTGCAGTGGGCGACCTAATGCAACAAAAACCGAAATTAACTCCAGTTAATGTGCACTCAAAGGACCAGAAATGCCCGCAAAATCTTACAACATCAAACTAAGGAGTTAGTTATCACATTAAAGTGATATTTTACAAGGAAAAGTTTATTTTTTCGAGTTCGTTGAATTTGGATTGTATGATAATTAGTTGCCAATGTTAGATTTTTATTTATGAATAAACTGAGCTTATCTATTGCCCTAACTAAGGATATACGAAGGCACTTTTGGTACAAACGTATAGGGGCAAACATCTCCTTCCTCTCCTAGACCCTTTGAGCCTCGTAGCAAAAGAGAGACTTTGGCGGGAAAACATTCCTCATCAAATTTGTATTCGTCATTTCGTTCTCTGCTTCTTGAATGAAACAAAAAGAAACTGGTTTGCGACAAAACACTTGTGGATTTCAGAACTAAAACAGAAAAAATGTAGTCGTGTCTTGATTGTACAATGTGGAAGAGATTCCAAGTCAACGATTTAATAAAGTAATGAGTATATTGTTTTGTTTGGAGGCAAAGTTTGAGAGACATCTTGGTTGCGAGCAGTTGTGCAGTTTGTTGTGTTGACTTTTCAATCGGAGCAAAAGTTTTTACAAATAATAAGTAAATGGGAATCTTGTGCAAGTTAAGCTGTCTGGAGCAGGTAAGTGGCCTTATTTTACGAGTGCGTACAGAAATCCTTTATTTCAAAACACTCCAAACTGTGTTAGGCGCATGTGAACAAATTAAAAGATCGAAGAAACTTTTCATTAGCGTAGTAGAATTGATTTGGAAAGGCATGGTCGGTAACTTTAGCATTGGAAAGAAGAAATGTTAATCATTGTTTGTTTCTTAACAGTTCTCGATACATACGACTGCTATCGGGGGATAAGCTCAACTCGCAGAAATTTAAATTTATCTAAATTTATGTGACCTAGTCTGAGGTCATCACGAACTCCAAACTTCGCTGAAACAACTCGAAGGTATAAACGTCTCCTCCTCGTAAAATGTGCTAAACTTTGCGTTCATGTGATTAGCAAGTATTTGTTTTCATGCTGAAGCCCCCCTGGTCTTTCATGAACCATATAACTAGAGTTAAATTCCATATTTTGTTCACAACTTTTCCCATTGCAACTCCAGTTCAGCATCGCGGAGAAGATTCCCGTGTATCCGCCATCTTCCAGAAAAGTAGCGCGCCGTCCCAGACTTCTTTGCAAAGGTCTATACGTTGCAAGGCGGCTTTTCAGACAGCTGCGGCCTACAGCGCAGCAGATTTCCAAAGGATGGCGTGTGCCATGCGTAGGTTCACAATTTTTCCTGAAACTTCTGAGGCCATTGCCTTTGACACCATAAAAATGAAAGCAATTAGCAAGATTCTTTTCAGATAAGCTGTTTTCTTTTCTTCTATTCATCACACCGGGAACTAAATGAATATTTTGACATATTGAGCAATTGCAGTGTTTTTGATTGTTGATATTTAGACAGGTGGACCAAACGACTTTATGTGGATGTTCCCTCAACAGGCTCTTGCTGTGAGAGTTATTTTATTTGAAATACGTAAAAAGTCCTAAGTTCTTACTCTGCTCATACCTGCCACAGGGCTTTCTTTTCTTTGTCTCAAAGTGTGCTGTGCAGTAGGTCGCAGGGGTCTGGAAAACCGCCTCGAGACACATTGCATCTAGACGGCACCGTATTTTACATAGATGATTTCTGTTCCAGATATGAATATTCTAGCTGAGTTGTACCTTTCAACACGTAACTATCAAAGGGCCTTGCAGGTAAGTGTTTCATTCTGTTAGATATATATCCAGATCATTTTCTCCAAGGCATTGATTTTATCTGAAGTAAGCCATCAATGCCAACTGTGTAGCTAATTTCAGTTTTTTAACACATTTATTACTAATTGTCAATTTCAGGATACAGGACACTTTGGCTTCGTCAGAAAACTGGAAAACGATGCCTGAGGACTGCCATTGAGCAGCATTAGTGACCAATAGGCCTGAGAAGCTGCATTTGGGTACTTTGTTAATTTAAAGAGGACTGCAGGCCATTAATATTACCGATCATTATCACAAGATCATTACCGATGACACCGAAATTTCGGAAAGTTTCAATACATATTTCTTAAATATTACTGACTATTTGGGACTGGGTGCTCCTGACGATAATTACACAAATGACTTCCATATTATGGTAACTAATGCTGTAGAAAGGTACAAGAATCATCCGAGCATCAAGGCGATTAAAGCCTCTTCACCGCAAACAGATCAGTTTAAATTTTCGCATGTCTACCCCTGGAATGTGATAGATCAGATAGGATCAATCGATCCAAGTAAATCTAACAGTGGAAACATACCTGTGAAAATACTAAAAAATGGCAAAGACAGTTTGGTCCCGTACTTAACAGACTGTGTTAATGCAGCAATAAATAATTGCAATTTTCCTAACGATTTGAAGGTAGCCGATGTTGCGGTGGCTATAGGAGAGAAGTACAAACATTATTATTATTATTATTATTATTATTATTATTATTATTATTATTATTATTATTATTATTATTATTATTATTATTATTATTATTATTATTATTATTATTATTATTATTATTATTATTATTATTATTATTATCATCATCATCATTATTATTATTATTATTATTACAATTTGCAACAAAAAATATGTAGGTAGTACCAAAACCAAATTTCGGCAAAGATTCAACGTGTACTAATCGTATTTCAGATCTTACGCACGCAAACATAACGAGGGATCACTCGACAGGGGTAAATTAATCCCACAAGCAAACTTTTTTAGTCATTTCTTTGAGGGGAATCACAATGGGAAATTTGAGGTTAGGGTTAAAATGATCGATGGGGCTGACAATGTCTTTTCGTTGCGACGTAAGGAACTATTTTGGCAATACAGGCTGGGAACTTTTTTACCCAAGGGTTTGAATGAACGGGCGGCAGATGTGGAACTCGATATGTTTGCGTGTGGCATGGCCTAATTCCTGCCATTGAATCTGGTGTCTCTGGGGGGTTCGGTTGGCAGTGCTCTGCCGTCTTCCTTTTTGGCTTCATGTTTTTTGCATGTGGCGTTAGGGTGGAATCCCCTATCAAGCCATTCAAGATTCAGCAATTTGCGAATCATTGAAAGGTCATATGGGAGGGCTGCGGGGTTGCCGGCTGGATTCCTCGGAGGTTTGGTCTGTGATTTATCTGGTCTCAAAGGGGAAATAATTGCTAATCAGCCAAACATTTCATTTTCTTGTTTACGCTTGGAGCCTGGATCGCGCTGGGTCTCTTGGGTCGTTGGGTTGCTCGAGGGGACTCAGGGGAGAAGGACTCAGAGTTTGAGTCTTTTGTCGTTGGGTCCTTCTGGGCGGCCTTGGCGGCCCGGGGGACCTGGTGTGCACCAGGCTTCAAGCACTTTGAACTCAAACGTGATTTTTCACTCCCACTTGAATTTAATTTCAATAGCAGTCATGTTTACTAAGGATGGGGTTCTTTTTTACAAAATGTAATTGTAATTTTATTTTTAAGTTAGGTTGTTTATCATGTATTATAAATTCTCGGTTGTCCTTTGGAAAGTTTGTGCTGAAGAAGATTTTTATCGAAACGTCCGAATTTTAGCAGTTGTGTTTTCTTTTTAATTTTTTCTGTTAATTTTTGATGGTGGTTCCGTTTATTATATTATTATTATTATTATTATTATTATTATTATTATTATTATTATTATTATTATTATTATTATTATTATTATTATTATTATTATTATTATTATTATTATTATTATTATTATTATTATTAAATAAATAAACTAAACCACCATCCTTGATAACAGAAAAGTAAAATAAAAAACAACACTGTTAAAAGCTTCAACGTTTCGATAAAATCTTCATCAGGAATAACTTTTCATGCGAGCAACCGAGTATTTATCGATATTTTACAAGATAAAAAGATCCAAGCTACATGAAAATAAAGGCCTAAAACTGAATTTTGCAAGTGTCAACAAAAGATTACCATGTTCAAATAACAGTGCAGCGTGTGGCGACGTATTAGTAGCAAAACGATCGATAATACTTATCAAGATATACTTAAACGCCATAGAATAAAGAATAAAGATTCTATGGCGTTTAAGTATATCTTGATAAGTATTATCGATCGTTTTGCTAAAGATTACCATGCCCGGTGAGAGTAAAAAAGTAAGCTTAAAGAAAAGTGCATGTTTTGCTGCACCTCGAGAGAACAAAATTTATATTTTTTAGATTATTGTAAACATCTTTGGTCAATGTCCCCGGAGAGGCTTGAAACTCTGAGAAGGCAAAAAACAACAAGACCCATTGGGAAACCGCGCGGACCTCTCCGATGGCCCTTCTGCGATTCGCTCAAGGCTGAATCAAGAATAGCCCGCGTAACATAACACGAAATCAAAGGAGATGGCCGCACAGCCACGCCCACCACAATCTTCAGGAAATAAATGCAATAGCAAGATTCAGGCCATCCCGCACGCAAACATGTCCAGCTCAACATCCGCAGCCCATTCATTAAGTCCCCTTGGTAAAAATGTTCCCAATCGATATTGCCAAAAAAGTTCTTTTCGTCGCAATGAAAATACATTTTCTGCCCCATCAATTATTTTGATAGTAACATCAAATTTTCCGCGATGGTGTGATTCAAAAAAATGACTAAAAAAATTCGCTTGTGGAATCGGTTTCCCCCTGTCCAGCGTCCCTTCATTATGTTTGCGCGCGTACGACCTGAAATATGATTTATAAACGTTAAACCTCTGCCTAAATTTGGTTTTAGTGCTACCCACATATTTCTTGTGGCAGCATTCGCACTGCAACAAATAAACAACATTTTCTGAGTTACAGTTGTACTTCCCCGAATAGATGGTAAAAGATCTGTTCTCGTCAGAATTTTGGAAACTGTCCCCCTCCTGGATTAAACCGCAGATCTGACAACTTTTCCTGCCATTGCATTTATAGCAGCCCTTAACCGACAGACTCTCATCATCTGAAACGGGTAATTTTGCCCTCACTAGTTGGTCCTTAAGATTTTTGGCCCTACGAAACGATAAAAAAACTTTGTTTTGAAACAACTCTTTGTGTTTTTGATCAACCAAAAGGACATTTGAGCTTTCTCTAAGGATATCATAAACCTTATTAAGGGCTGGGTGGTATGTAAGCACTAACGGTATCCTACCGTCCTTCTGGTCCTTATTTTGTCTGTTTAAGAGGCCTACGCGATCACAAGAACGAACTCTTTCAATTTGTTGATCGACCTCTCCCTCCTTGTACCCCCTATTTACCAGCCACCCCTTCAGTTCTCCCACCCGCCTATCAAAAAATCGATCCTCCGAACAAATTCTACTTATTCTCAATGCTTGGCTTTATTATTATTATTATCATTATTATTATTGAATTATCGCACACTGATAAAATGTCATTTCATTCAGCGGTAACGGTTCCTTGATATTGGTAACAGCAAGTCTCCTCAATTTTCAAGGACTTTTCTTAGGATCCGTGCAGATTGCAGGATTACAGTCTTCTGCATCTCTTCAATCCTGGTCTCAATTCCCAGTTCTTCTACTCTCCTTTTGATGTCTTTTGGTGGTGTTCCTAATGCCCCAATGACTATGGGTACTACTTTTACTTTCATATTCCACAGTTTCTGTAGTTCTCTCTTTAAATCCTGGTATTTCTCAACTTTCTCTTTCTCCTTTTGCTCTATCCGGGTATCATATGGGATGGCAAAGTCAACGATAATGCAGTTGTTTTCCTCCTTCTTGATCAAAATTAAGTCTGGCCTTCTAGCTTCAATTACATGGTCGGTCTGGATGGTAAAGTCCCACAGTACCTTGCAAGTATCATTTTCAACCACACTTTCTGGCTCATGGTTGTACCACTTCTCGCTTACATTTACCCCAAACTTCCTGCATATGTCCCAGTGGATTCTTCTCCCGACCCAATCATGTCTGTTCTTATACTCCTTTTGCGCCATTTTGCTGCATTCGCTGATGAGATGATTAATAGTTTCATCAACCTTACCGCACATTCTACATCTACTGTCCTCCTGCGTTTTGTCGATTTTGGCTTTGATGAGGTTCGTCCTAATGGCTTGCTCTTGAGCTGCTAGGATGAGAGTCTCGGTCTCCCTCTTAATGCCACTATTTTTCAACCATTTCCACCTTTCCTCTCCAGCAATCCCCTCAGTTTGTCTAATGAATTGGCCATGTAAGACTTTCTCCTTCCAGTTTTCTTTGCGCTCCTTTGCTCGTCGATCTTTATATTGTTTCACTGTTTCCTTCACTTCCATGTCCGATGTTTTAGCTGCACTCAACAGCCGTTCCTTGCTCTCCTGTACGTATCTCTCTAGTCCAATTTTTGATGTTTCTATCGTATCTTCAACGCTGAGAAGTCCTCTACCACCTTCGTTTCGTGAAATATACAGCCGGTCTACATTGCTTTTTGGATGGAGTGCTTTGTGCATCGTCATAAGTTTCCTAGTACGTCTATCTAATTCTTGAATCTCTTCTTTCCTCCAGTCTAGAAAGGGAGCAGAGTATCTTACCACTGAAACAGCCCATGTATTAATTGCTTTAATGACGTTGTTTCCATTTAACTTTGTCTCTAACACTTTCCTCACTCTTCTCTTATACTCTTTACTGACTCTTTCTTTCATCTCAGACGTCTTTATATCATCTAACTCTTGAACACCAAGGTACTTGTAGCTTTCGTCTTCTTTTAAATTCCTGATCGTTCTGTCGTCTGGCAAGGTAATTCCATCAGACTCAGCAATCTTTCCTCTTTTCATGACAAGTGATGCACACTTTTCGAGGCCAAATTCCATTCCTATGTCGGAGCTGTAAATTCTGACTGTCTGTATCAATGATTCTAGGTCTTTTTGTGTCTTTCCGTACAACTTGAGATCGTCCATATACAGTAAATGATTGATCTTAACCTTGCTTGATGAAAACTCATACCCAGGTGCAGCCTTCCTCAAGATGCTCGTAAGTGGGATCATTGATATGACAAACAACAAAGGTGATAATGCATCCCCTTGAAATATCCCTCTCTTTATTCTTACTTCTCCTAATATTTCATCTTTGCACATCATTTCCACCCTCCATGATTTCATTGTCTCGCTTAGCAGATTTCGAACATTTTGGTTTACTTTCAGGGCTGTTAGACATTCCATTAACCAAGAGTGTGGGATCATGTCATACGCCTTCCGATAATCCACCCATGCCATTGACAAATTTTTTCTTCCATGTTTTACTTCTTTCAAAATCATTTTATCTATATATAGTAGATCTCCCGTTCCTTTTGACTTTCTCCTGCATCCTTTCTGCTCTTCAGGTAATAGTTCTTGTCCCTCTAGGTATCTGTATATTTCGTCAGAGAATATGCCTGTAAGTAATTTCCACGCAAGAGGTAGACATGTTATGGGACGGTAATTGCTTGCAACTGTACCTTTGGATTTATCTTTTTGGATTAAAACTGTCCTCCCCTTTGTCATCCACAGTGGTGTTTTGCCTTCCTCTAAGCATTTTGTTAGACTTGACGCAAGCTGCGTGTGCATGCTTTTGAATTTCTTTAGCCAAAATCCTTGGACACCATCTGGTCCTGGTGCCTTCCAATTGGGAAATTTTTTCAGGATTTTCTTAACCGTGTTTTCTGTGATGTGAATCTCCTCTTGGCCACCAACTTCTTTAACTTCTTCATAAAATCCCTTCAGCCACTCAGCATCTTTCTTGTGTTTTCGCTCTTTGCTCCAGATATCAGACCAGAATGTTCTAGCTTCTTCAGGATCTGGTGCTTCACTGTCCTCCCAGTCTTGGTCGTTGTTTAGTTGCTGGTAGAATCTTCCTTCATTGTTACAGAATAATCTGTTCTGCTGAAATTGAGATATCCGCTGGTTGTATCTCTTTATTTTAGCTGCTTTAGCTTTAATTCTCTGGCAAATTATCTCTTTGGTTGTCTGTAGCCCTCTTTGTTTGATATTATATTTTTTCTGTAGTAGATCTTCGTGCTTTTTCTTCACTTTTCTCCTCTCTATAAGCATGTTAACTCTTGATAAATCCTTGTTTAGCACTTTTAGCTGGTTTTCCAGCCTTCTTGTCCAAAAAGGTTCCTTCTTATCATTTTTGCAAGTTTTTATACCCAAAATTTCTGTTACTAGTGCGGCTCCACAGTATATTAGGTCATTCACTTCAGTAATATCAGTTACCTTCACTTTACTGAGTACTTCATCTACTGTATTCACTGCATCTGATAATCTCTTTCTTTCTACTCCCCTTAATGCTGGCAGTCTCTTGCGTTCTTTCCCTTGAATTTCATTCAGCTGTTGCAGTATCCCTTTTTGCTTTTCATCTAATTCATTTTGATCTCTGTCTACAACAAAATCTCTCGTTCTCATTGTTTCATTTGTCTCATTGTTTTATTATTATTGTCCATAATGTAAATCTCAGACACGTTTGTCTGGTAAGTTCTTTTGTTCTTTTATCTTTGAGAGCGGGTAACAACAAGTCACCAGGGGTCTCAAAGCTCCTTCTCCTGTTTCTCTAAAGAGACAAAACTTTTCGCAGTATCCTTGCTGTTCCAAGCAGTGCCGTTTTCTGAATAATTTCCATCGCAATCTTCACATCCAACTTCTCCATGTATCTTTCAAACTTGTTTGAAATGACTCCCAATGCTCCAATTACTACGGGTATCACCGTAACTTTATTCATTTGCCATACATGACCTATTTCTTCTCTCAACATTTGGTACTTTTCAGTCTTTTCAAGTTCTTTTTCTGCTACTCTTGAATCTCCTGGCACAGCAATATCGATTATTTTCGCTTCTTTGTTCTTCTTATCTACTAACACAATATCTGGTCGCCTTGCCTCAATAAATCTATCACACTGAATGGTGAAATCCCATAAGAGCTTGAAATTCTCATTTTCAATTACTGCTTCGGGTTGCTGTTCATACCATTTCTCAGCTCTTTCCAAGCCTCCTTTGTTGCAAAGTTGCCAATGAACATATCGCGCCACATTATCATGTCTTCTTTTGTACTCCCTTTGAGCTAATTTTCCGCATTCACTAACCAGATGACTAATAGTTTCTCCTTTTTCTCCGCACATTCTGCACAGTGGAGAATCAGCATTCTTATCGATATGGAACTTTGTGTAATTCGTTCTTAAAGCTTGCTCTTGAGCACTGCATATCAGTGCTTCTGTGCATCCCTTCAAATCTCCTTTTGCAAGCCATTGCCATGATTTATCCCACTTCACTCCTTCCTTGTCCCTCACAAACTGTCCATGCATCACCTTCTGTCTCCATGCATCTTCCATTTCCTGGCTCTTAGACCTTTTGTATTCATTTGGTTCCATTGCCTCCTCGGTGTTAACTATACTGGTTTCCCCTACTTTTCTCAAGACAATCTCTCTGCTGTTCTTTATGTACCAACCCAGGTTATTTTCTTCTCCCTTAACACAATTCTCACAACTCATCAAACCTCTTCCACCTCTTTTTCTTGAAACGTATATTCTTGCAACGTCACTCCTTGGATGAAGTTCCTTGTTTATTGTCATAACTTTTCTTGTTTTTCTATCGATCTCTTGAAGCTCATTCTTAGTCCATCTAAGTATGCCTGCTCCATATCTCATAAGTGACACAGCCCAGGTGTTTGCTGCCAATATTTTGTTCCTACCGTTCAATTTTGATTTCATAATGAGATTGACTCGTCGCTGTATTATTATTATTATGTATTATTATTATTATTATTGTATTATGTATTATTGACTCGTCGCCTCGTATTATTATTATTATTATTATTATTATTATTATTATTATTATTATTATTATTATTATCATTATTATTATTATTATTATCATTATTATTATTATAAGAAACAAAACCATCATCAAAAATTAACAGAAAAAGAAAATAAAAAGAAACACAACTGTTAAAACTCTGTACGTTTCGATTAAAAATCTTCGTCAGCAATACTTTTCTAATTGGACAACCGAGGATTTATACTCCGTGGTAAACAACTTCAATACAGTTAAAAATATTCTTTGCGCGAGGTTGATAAGGTTCTTACGTAGTAAGACTCGGTTGTCCTCTTCCATCTGCCCTCTCAATTGGAAAACATAAATATAAGAAACAAAACCATCATCAAAAATTAACAGAAAAAGAAAGAGAAAATAAAAAGAAACACAACTGTTAAAACTCTGTACGTTTCGATTAAAAATCTTCGTCAGCAATACTTTTCTAATTGGACAACCGGCAGCAATACTTTTCTACTTTACTAATCTTCGTCAGCAATACTTTTCTAATTGGACAATTATTATTATTGTTATTATTATTATTATTATTATTATTATTATTATTATTATTATTATTACTATTATTATTATTATTGTTATTATTATTGTTATTATTATTATTATTAATAATAATAATGGACTGATGAAGATTTTATGATCGAAACGTCTGGTTTTTAACAGTTGTGTTTTTTAATTTTTACTTTTCTGTTAATTTTGAAGATGGTTTAATTTATATATTATTATTGTTATTATCATCATTATTGTCTCTGTTACACACTGACTTCAGTTCTGTTCTTTGTATATTGGTCAGTGGATTGATGTTCTTGAGCTTTGGTAACAACAAGTTTCCTCAAATCTCAAGCACTTGTCGGAGAATTCTGGCAGATTGTAGCAACACAGTCTTTTGCAACTCTACGATTCTGGTAGCTATCCCAATCTCCTTCAGTCTTTTTGGCAATGCTTTTGGTGCTGTTCCTAGCGCCCCAATTATAACTGGGATTACTTTAACTTTTTTGTTCCACAGTTTTTTCAGTTCCCTTGCTAAGTCTTGGTACTTGAATATCTTTTCCTTTTCTCTTTCATCAACCCTAGTATCGAAAGGAACAGCAAAGTCTATAATCTGGCATTTGTTGTTTTTCTTCTCAACTATAATCATATCGGGCCTTCTTGCTTCGATGACGTGATCTGTTTGTATTGAAAAGTCCCACAAGATCTTATACTCTTCGTTTTCGCATACAGATTGCGGCTCATGTTCATACCATCTATCTTTTGTGCCAAGACCATACTTTCTGCATATCTCCCAATGTATCTTTCTTCCTATCCAATCATGCCTCCGTTTATGCTCTTTTTGTGCCATTTTACTACATTCGCTTAAGAGGTGGTTGATGCTCTCATATGCTTTGCCACACATCCTACATGTACTGTCTTCTTGAGTCTTAGCAATTTTAGCTTTCACTAAGTTTGTTCTCACTGCCTGCTCTTGTGCTGCCATAATGAGGGTCTCGGTTTCTCTCTTGAGGCTTCCCTCTTGTAGCCACAACCATTGATCTCTATTTGTCACATCCTCTGTTTGTCTCAGGAACTGTCCATGCATCACTTTCTCTTTCCAGTTGGCCTTCCTTTCCTGCCTGCTCTTTCTCTTAAACTCATTCTCTGTTTCAAGTTCCTCATTCTCAGTATCGCCTCTAGCTGCAACTAGCAGTTTCTCCTTGCTTTCTTCGACGTATCTTTTCAGGCCAATTGTGACCAGATTGACAGTATCTTCAACGCTCATGAGTCCTCTTCCACCTTCTCTCCTGGGTATATATAACCTGTCGACATTACTTCTTGGGTGGAGTCCATTGTGCATGGTTAAAAGTTTCCTCGTTCTTCGATCCATCTCTTGAAGCTCGGCTTTAGTCCAATTAAGAAAAGCAGCTGAGTATCTCAATACAGGGATTATTATTATTATTATTATTATTATTATTATTATTATTATTATTATTATTATCATTATTATTATTATTATTATGAAAATTCAACGCTCGTCCATTGACGGATTTAATGTTCTGAACATCTAGTGACAACAAGTCTCCTTAGATTTCCAGGACCTTTCGTAGTATTCTTGCAGTGTTCAGTAATACGGTGGTCTGCATTTGGTTGATGGCAATACTTGATTCAATCTGTTCCAATTGTTTCTGCAGTGTTTTAGGAATCGTCCCAAGAGCACCAATAACGATGGGTATAATCTTGGCTTTCATGTTCCAAAGCTTTTGCACTTCTCGTTTAAGATCTTGGTACTTCTCGATCTTCTCTCTTTCCTTTATTTCAATGCGATGATCAGAAGGTACAGCGAAGTCAACAATTAAACATAATTTTTTCTCCTTGTCGATAATCATCATATCTGGTCTCCTTGCCTCAACGATATGATCAGTTTGTACAGTGAAGTCCCAAAGGATCTTGAACTTCTCGTTTTCAGTAACTGGCTGGGGTTCATGTTCGTACCACTTATCAGTGGTTGCAAAACCTTTCTTTCGACAAAGATCCCAATGGATCGCCTTACCCATCCAGTCATGCCTTCTTTTATATTCCTTTTGGGCTAGTTTAGGGCATTCGCTTATGATGTGGGTGATTGTTTCATCTTTTGCGTTGCACATACGGCACATGCTGTCATCTCGAGTCTTGTCGATTTTGGCCTTGATAGCATTCGTTCGGATGGCTTGATCCTGCGCTGCTATAATAAGAGATTCGGTTTCCCTCTTTAGATGACCATTTTTCATCCAGTTCCATGTTTTTTCATCGGCAACTTCCTCTATATCTCTAAGAAACTGACCATGTAGTTTTTTCTCCTTTAATTCCGCCTTTCTGTTTCTTTTAATTCGCTGTTTAACATTGTTAACACTTTCAGTTGATTCTTTGTCTTCCCCTCGTGCTGCGATTATGAGTCTTTCTGTGCTATTTTGAATGTAGTTTTCTAATCCTACTGTTGCAATTTCAACGCAATTCTCTATGCTAATAAGGCCACGCCCACCCTCTTTCCGACTTATGTATAAACGGTGAACGCTGTCTTTTGGATGATGAGCCTTGTGCATAGTAAGTAGCTTCCTTGTCCGTAGGTCCAACTTCATTATTTCCTCCTTCCTCCAGTCAATAATTGCTGCTGTATATCTAAACAGAGACACTGCCCAGGTGTTAATGGCTTTTATCAAATTCCCACTGTTTAGTTTTGACTCTAGCACTTTTCGCACTCGCCTAAGATACTCTTTTGACACTTTATCTTTCATTTCTTGATGTTTTATTCTGTCATCTTCTAGTACTCCTAAATACTTATAGGATTCTCCTTCATCTAATGACTTTATCTTTACTGCATCTGGTAATACAATGCCATCACTCTTTACTTTCGTTCCTCTTTTCATAATTAGGACTGCACATTTTTCTATTCCGAATTCCATTTTAATATCTGCACTAAAGATCCTCACGGTGTTAATCAGTGAGTCTAGCCCTCGTTCGCTTTTTGAAAACAATTTTAAATCATCCATATAGAGCAAGTGATTCAATTTCTCTTTGTTCTTATAAAATTCATATGCCTCTTTACAATCACGCAGAACTAATGTCAGTGGGATTAATGCAATAACAAATATTAGCGGTGATAATGTGTCTCCTTGAAAGATCCCTCTTTTGATATTAACTTCTCCTAGTAATTTTCCATTTGATGTTAATTCAACACACCATTTTTCCATTGTCTCTGTTAGCAGATTCCTGACATTCTTTGCTACTTTGAACAAGTCCAGACATTCTATGATCCATGAATGTGGAACCATATCGTATGCTTTACGATAATCGATCCAACACATTGCCAGATTCTTTCTCCTTCTTTTCACCTCCCTTAGTACCATTTTATCAATGTAAATAAGGTCATGTGTACCCCTTGTTCCACGTTTACAGCCCTTCTGCTCTGCAGTCAACACTCCTCTGCTATCCAGAGATTCGTAGACACAAACAGCAATAATTCCCGTTAGTATTTTCCACATTATTGGCAGGCACGTAATTGGCCTGTAATTACTGGGAACATTTCCTTTACTAAGATCTTTTTGGATCAGTACAGTTCTTCCTTTGGTCATCCATGACGGAACCCAACCTTCTCCTAGGCATTTATTAAGAAGCCTCTCCATATCTCCGTGTAATGACTTGAAGGCTTTTAGTCCTGGGTATGACTTTAAACTGCATCCGGTTGTGGAGTTTCGACGTGGGATAATGAGGTTACCCTTAGTCACAACTACCTCCAGGTCACCCTTGAGCAAGGTGTAGTACCTGTTAGCTCTCCCCGAAACCACGAAATACCGGGTTGGCGTCCGGCGGGGGCTAGTTTGTCTCATGGGTAGGGGGGACTCTTTAGCCTTGGTTGGCGACCCCCTTAGAGATGGTGTTCTCGATAAACACACCGGTGGTAGTTTAACCTTAAATCAACTATCCTCAAATTGAGTGCAAACAATGTCGTATAATAATATGTCAGACAACGGTGTAAAGAAGACTGGAAGTAACAATACTGAAGGTCTTTCACCCGGCAGTTGTTCTGTGCGAACGCAGGCAGACTTCGGTCGTCATCCCATTACTGCAAGGAGAAGAAAGTGGACGAAAGAGGAAAATATGGTGGTGATGGAATGCTATTACAAGAGTAAGCCGCATATTATAGGATATCGTAAGAGAATGTATAGATTGTGGAACGAAAAAGGATTATTCATAACCAATGAGCAACGTCTGGTTGATCAGGCAAACTGTATCAGGAAGAGAGGTTGGTTGACAGGACTTGAACTGGAAGAAGTACGGCGCAAAATTGAAGTGGAAGAGAATTTCGGACAGGCTTTTACGGATCGTGATGATGACACACGTGATCATCAGGATACAAATAACGTGGCAGAAAATGAAAATCCTCAGACGACCCCCATTTCAGAACCTCTAGAGGGCTTAGAAATATTAGAACCATTCACCCAGGAAGAACAAACATACTTTAATAGGATGATTGTGCTAATGGAAGAGGGAAATACAGAAATTCCGAGCATGAGAAATATTGATAGACAAAAACTAGCAGAAACAAGCTCAAAAATTGACAAGATGCTCAAAAAGATCAGGATTAATGACATAACAACACTCAACAGGGTCATGTACGCGGGTGGAGTTATAACGTCACAAATGTTGGGAGTAAAAGCGAAAGTACAAGAAACTGCAAAGAAGCCATGGTGGCAAAAACGACTGGAAAGCCAGGTAAAGGAGCTTCGTAAAGATTTTGACAGAGTGAAAGTGATCAAAGATGGTGGAAAGATAAAAAAGAAGCACAGAGACAGATTACAACAAAAATATAGATTGAAAGAGAAAGGTGAGAACACGGTCTTAGAGGTAATAAGTCAAAGAATCAAAGCAAAGCAAGGCAAAATCAACCGATATAACAACAGGATTAGTCAATACCAGCAAAACCGAATGTTATTATTATTATTATTATTATTATTATTATTATTATTATTATTATTATTATTATTATTATTATTATTATTATTATTATTATTATTATTATTATTATTTCAAATACGACATGGCCTAATGCCAGAACCATACATGCCAAATGTCCAACTCTAACAAAGAGTCTTAGACAGCAAGCACTTTCCTCAAGATATGAGCTGTTCCGGGTAATGCTGATTTTTGAAATACTTTGATGTTATGCTTGACGTCGAGCTCCTTTAGATTCTCTCCAAGTTTCTTTGTGATCGAACCTAACGCACCAATAACAATAGGGATGACTTTAGTCTTTGTTTTCCACATTCGTTCCAGTTCCACCTTCAGTTCCGCGTAATTCATTATTTTCTCCACCTCCTTCAACGCTATGCGGTGATCACCTGGTATAGCAACATCTACGATCAGGCATGTATTTTTGGTTTTGTCAAGTATAACAATATCTGGTTTTCTATGCTCAATTCGTCTGTCTGTCTGAAACAGGAAATCCCATAGGATTTTTGCTTTATCATTTTCTAACGTTAATTCTGGTTTGTGTTCCCACCAATTCTGACTACACTCAAATCCGAATTTGATGCACAACGCCCAGTGGATATTCTGGCATACCTTATCGTGCCGTCTTTTATATTCTTTCTGTGCAAGCATTCCACAAGAACTGACTATGTGTGTGACGTTTTCCGTTTCTTTTCCACATAAACGGCATTTATCTGAAACGTCTAACTTGTAAATGGACTTTTTAATTGAGTTTGTATTCAACGCTTGGTCTTGCGCAGCGATTATAAGGCTCTCTGTTTCTCTCTTTAGGTCTCCGTTTGCTAGCCACATCCAGGATAAATCTTTATTCTTACATTCCTTTGTATCTCTCTCAAATTGACCATGAAGCGGTTTATTCTCAATTGCAGCAAGCGTTTCCCTCTCAACCCTTATCTTGTAGCTTTCTTTTGTCTCAGTTGCATCAGCAACGAGTCCCCTCTGGTCACTGATAAACTTGAATACCTCCTCTTCACTACTTCTTAAGTACTGTTCAAGATTCAATCTCTCCAATTCTACACATTTAGCAATACTTATAAGTCCTCTTCCTCCAACCTTTCTCCTGAGATACAGACGATCTACATCCGCTTTCGGGTGTACACCACCATTCATTGTCAACGCTTTCCTTGTCTTTCTGTCCAGCATATCTATTTCTTCTTTTGTCCAGTCAAGGAAGCCGGCACTGTATCTTACCACAGCCACTGCCCATGAGTTAATGGCTGTGATTAAGTTTCGTGCATTAAGCTTTGTTTTAAGCAGCAACTTCAATCTTTTCTTATATAATGCCGTCACGTGTTCTTTCATTTCCCTGGTCAAGATCTTGTCATTTTCCAAAATTCCCAGGTACTTATATCCACCTCCTGCAGGGTCACCAAGTTTATCTCCAGATGGTAAAAGCACACCATTACTTTCTATTTTCCTGCCTCTCTTCATTGTCAACACAGCACATTTGTTTACTCCAAATTCCATTTTGATATCTTGACTGCAAATTCTGACGGTCTGGAAAAGTGAATCGATCTCATTTTCTGTCTTCCCGAACAACTTGATGTCATCCATGAAAAGGATGGATCATTATTATTATTATTATTGTCATTATTATTATTATTATTATTTTTATTATTAAGAAAGCACAACTGTGATTTGCCAAATACGTTTCGATTAAAAAATCTTCGTCAGTTTGCTTTACAAACGGGGACAGCCAGGTTTTTATACATTGTAAACAAAATTACCATAAAATTAACATTAAATCAAAATTAGAATACCCTTGATACATCTCAAAACTATGAACTTACAATAATACATACTTTTTCAACGTAAACAAACTTAACATACACTCAAGACTGGTTCACACTAGGTCCCCCGGGCCGCCAGGACCACGCAAAGAAACCCGAATGACAAAGAGATGGAGTTTGAGTCCTTTGTCTATCAGGTCCCTCCGCACGACCCCAAAGAACCAAAAGACCCAGCGAGAACCAGGCTTTACGATAAAAATAAGACTGAAATACTCCAGACACATTCAAAGCCATAAAGTTACCATAATACAGCCTATCTTGTTTATTTTTTTTGTTTCGTTTCTTATCCCACATGAGATTGAGAGTGTTCACCGTAACAGTATCCTAATTTCCAAGGGAAACAGAAAGAGATGCCAGCCAGTAACCCTCCAAGGATTTGCTTAATTTGCTAAATCCCAAATGGCCCGATGGGGAATTCCACCCCAACACCACGTGCAAAATGCACGAAGTTAACCGGCCAGCATCTCCTTCCACTCCCTCGGGATCTAAGTGCAAAGGTAGAAGGATTAGGCGCTCCCACAAGCAAACAAATCCAACTCAATATCCGCTACCCTTTCATTAAGGCCCTTAGGAAAAAATACACCCCATTTATATTGCCAAAAAAGCTCCTTTCTGCGGAGCGTATGCACATCACCTGCACTATCGATGATGCTTATTTTAACAGAAAATACACCCCGATGATCTTGTTCGAAAACGTGAGAGAAAAAGCTTGCCTATGGAACAGGCTTACCCGTATGCAGATTACCAGTGAGACGCTTTTGTTTGTAGGTCCGAAAATACGATTTATAGACGTTAAATCTCTGGCGAAATTTAGTCTTCGTACTGCCTACATACTTTTTATTGCAACATGAGCATTGCAGCAAATAGACCACATTCTCCGAGTTGCCGTCATACGCCCCCGAAAAGTTCCTAAAATACCGAGAATCGTCCGCATTGTAAAACATTGACCCCTCTTGCATCATCGGGCATATTTGGCACCTTCTACCATTGCACTTATGTGTACCTTTTTCTACCAGCTCCTCATTTTCCGGTTGTAATTTTGCCCGAACCAAGGTATCTTTAAAGTTTTTGGCCCTTCTAAACGAGACGAAAAGTTTTCCCGAAAAAATCCTGCGATGTTCACGATCCACAAGAAGAATGTTTTCACATTTCCGCAAGATCTCATGAACCTCATTAAGTGCAGGATGAAAAGTAAGAACAAGATGTATCCTCGTGCCATCCTTAGATTTTGATTCCCTATTTAAAAGGGTATCCCTTTGTAAACCTTTGACCCTCTCCAACTGAGTGTCGATCTCCCCACCCTTATATCCCCGATCCATAAGCCATTCATTTCATTTCATTTGATATTATTTACACAAAAAGCCCTTCAGCAAAGGAAAATACATCTATTTACAATCATAAAAAATCTAAGAATAAAAACCTACAGTCCTATCAAACCTAAGCATTGCTGTTCTTCCAGGGAGTTGTGTTTGAAAGTCTAGCTCTTTAGATGCGCTTTCAATTGTTTTTTAAAACGATCTAATGTCGGTAGCTCACGAATTTCGGCAGGTGTATCATTCCATGATGCGAGAGCTGCGTAATGAAACCCTTTTTTGGCAAATTCAGTCCCATATCTAGGGATCTGAAGATCTTTACAGTGCCTCGTATTGTAGGTCGAATAAGGAGATCTCGGATGATATTTATTCCATAGGCTTTCAGGGCATAGTCTGTTCACAGTATTGTAGGTCATGACGGTTCGATCGTAACGGAATAGATTTTCTACGTTCAACCAGGAAGATGACCAGTTATCTTTTATTCTTGCATTGGATATAATTGAAGAGGCCCGGTCTTGAAGGCGTTGAAGGGCAGCTAGTTTTGTCTTTGACAGACTACCCCAGATACCATCAGCATAACGCAGGTGACTCTCAACTAATGCATAGTATACATTACACAGTTGGGATTGCGGAACGACATTTTTCAATTTTTTTAGAGCTGCAAGTCCTCCACTCATTTTGCCTTTGATGCGCTTAAACTGGTCATCCCAATTTAGCTTTTCATCGACTATCACTCCAAGGGATTTCGTCTTATTGACTCTTTTTATGTCAGAGTTAATTAGTTTTAGCACTTCTGGCAGTTCTAGATTTTTGGTTTTAAGCGGATGCCCTATGATCATAAATTCAGTTTTTTTCGGATTCGTAAAGACTTTAAGTTAGCCAAATGTTCCTTAAACGAAGAATCCTCTGAACAAATACGCCGAATACGAAGGGCTTGTCCATAAGGTATACCCTTTTGATGGGTGTCCGTTGGTTTAGTGTATAAATCAGTAACAAGATCTTGCGGAAATGTGAAAACATTCTTCTTGTGGATCGTGAACATCGCAGGATTTTTTCGGGAAAACTTTTCGTCTCGTTTAGAAGGGCCAAAAACTTTAAAGATACCTTGGTTCGGGCAAAATTACAACCGGAAAATGAGGAGCTGGTAGAAAAAGGTACACATAAGTGCAATGGTAGAAGGTGCCAAATATGCCCAATGATGCAAGAGGTGTCAATGTTTTACAATGCGGACGATTCTCGGTATTTTAGGAACTTTTCGGGGGCGTATGACGGCAACTCGGAGAATGTGGTCTATTTGCTGCAATGCTCATGTTGCAATAAAAAGTATGTAGGCAGTACGAAGACTAAATTTCGCCAGAGATTTAACGTCTATAAATCGTATTTTCGGACCTACAAACAAAAGCGTCTCACTGGTAATCTGCATACGGGTAAGCCTGTTCCACAGGCAAGCTTTTTCGCTCACTTTTTCGAACAAGATCATCGGGATGAATTTTCTGTTAAAATAAGCATCATCGATAGTGCAGGTGATGTGTATACGCTCCGCAGAAAGGAGCTTTTTTGGCAATATAAATGGGGTGTATTTTTTCCTAAGGGCCTTAATGAAAGGGTAGCGGATATTGAGTTGGATTTGTTTGCTTGTGGGAGCGCCTAATCCTTCTACTTTTGCACTTAGATCCCGAGGGAGTGGAAGCAGATGCTGGCCGGTTAACTTCGTGCATTTTGCACGTGGTGTTGGGGTGGAATTCCCCATCGGGCCATTCGGGATTTAGCAAATTAAGCAAATCCTTGGAGGGTTACTGGCTGGCATCTCTTTCTGTTTCCGTTGGAAATTAGGATACTGTTACGGTGAACACTCTCAATCCCATGTGGGTTAAGAAACGAAACAAAAAAATAAACAAGATAGGCTGTATTATGGTAACTTTATGGTTTTGAATGTGTCTGGAGTATTTTAATCTTATTCTTATCGTGAAGCCTGGTTCTCGCTGGGTCTTTTGGTTCTTTGGGGTCGCGCGGAGGGACCTGATAGACAAAGGACTCAAACTCCATCTCTTTGTCATTCGGGTTTCTTTGCGTGGTCCTGGCGGCCCGGGGGACCTAGTGTGAACCAGTCTTGAGTGTATGTTAATTTTGTTTACGTTGAAAAAGTATGTATTATTGTAAGTTCATAGTTTTGAGATGTATCAAGGGTATTCTAATTTTGATTTAATGTTAATTTTATGGTAATTTTGTTTACAATGTATAAAAACCTGGCTGTCCCCGTTTGTAAAGCAAACTGACGAAGATTTTTTAATCGAAACGTATTTGGCAAATCACAGTTGTGTTTTCTTATTTTATTTTCTGTTATTTTTAGATTGTGCTTTTAGTTTATTTATTTATTATTATTATTATTATTATTATTATTATTATTATTATTATTATTGTTATTATTATTATTATTGTTATTATTATTATTATTAGTATTGTTGAAAGTTTCTTTAGATTTGCTAATTAAAATCAAACACCAGGTCGCTACCAGTGACCTAGGGTGATTGACGTTTGAGGTAATGGAACGACTGCAAGGATATGCACATAACTATTGCAGGACAATTACAAACTACAACTACCAGTCAAGTCAATTTACGAACATAAAAACATTTTAGATCGACAGGGCTCTTCTGAGAATATGCGCTGTGCTGTTTAAAACTATCTTTTGGACTTCTTCTAATCTTGGGTTTCCCGGTATTTGTTCAAGAAACTTATCAGTATCTTTCTTTATCAGGCCAAGTGCTCCAATAGCAACAGGCAAAGTTTTGGTTTTTTAGATGCCACATCTTTTCCACCTCTATTTCCAAGTCTTTATACTTAGAAAGCTTCTCAAACACTTTCGCTGAGACGTTTCTGTCTGAAGGGATACTCATGTCTATACACAGGCAGGTGTTGTTTGTTTTGTCCTTGATGACGATGTCTGGACGATTCGCCTGTATAGTACGATCTGTGTGAATTGGAAAGTCCTACAATACTACAGTATCTTTACCTTCAGTAACTGGCTCTGGATGGTGTTCGTACCAGTTACCTTGCGTTCCAATAGAGAAGTGCTAGCAGATCTTCCAATGCAGGTATTGGCCTACTCTGTCGTGGCGATTTTTGTATTCATTCGGTGTTAATATTGAGCAACCAGACAAAAGATGATCAATAGTCTCAACCTTGTCTTCACAAAACCTACCCTTTGGGTCAGTGCCATTGTGCAAGATGTTAGCTTGATAGTTTCTGGTGAACAAACTTTGATCTTGGGCTGCAAGAATAAAACTTCACTTTTGAGTCCAGAGCTTCTAAGCCACTGATGGGTCGCGGCTTCATCTACATCAGTGTGTTTACTTCGAGCTGCAAACAGTCCATGGAGAGGTTTTTCATGCCACCTAGATTCAAGTTATTATTATTATTATTTTTTTTTTAAGAAGCACCATCGCATGATGGGAATGTCACACTTGATATCGGAGTTCTACCCGAACCCTGAGATGCCAAGCACTCTTCTCAAGATGAAGGCTGTACCTAGCAATGCAGCCTTCTGCAAGCATGGGACAACGAGAGGAATGTCTATTCGTTTAAGATGTTTCTCCAGCTCTTTGGATACTGTTCCCAGTGCACCAACCGCTATCGGTACTACAACTGCTTTGACATCCCATAGCTTTTCCAACTCTATACGCAGGTCTTGGTATTTCGCGATCTTTTCTTGCTCTTTGGCTGTGATGTTTTGATCTCCTGGTACTGCAAGGTCGATAACAATGCATTCTTTTTTCTCCTTATCTATGATAACGATATCAGGCCTCCGATGTTCCAGCACCTTATCAGTTTGTATAGTGAAGTCCCAAAGCAATTTACATCTTTCGTTCTCTTGCACTGGCTCTGGTTCATGCAAGAACCATTTCTCATTACAGTCTATCAAGAACTTCTTGCACAGCAACCAATGTATTTTCTTCCCTAGCTTGTCATGTCGCTTTCGATACTGATTCTTTGCTAGATTAGAGCACGCACTTACAATATGGGTTACACTTTCTGTTTTCTCTTTGCAAAGGCGGCATAATGGTGTGGTACTTGTTTTGTCTATACTATATGCAACCGAGTTAGTCCTTAGGGCTTGCTCTTGTGCAGCACAAATCAAACTTTCCGTTCCTCGCTTCAGCTCTCCTGCTTTTAACCATTGCCATCTGCTCCTATTTGCATGTTCTTCAGTTTCACGGAGAAATTGCCCATACAACGTCTTTTCCTTCCACTCCCTTTGTCTATCCATCTTCCTTTCCTTCACCAGAACCGTTGAAAATCTTTTCGCAAATTTGAGTTCTTCTTCAACAACTTTGAGCAATTTCTCGGAGCTATCGATGACGTACTTTCCAATACTTAGAAGTTCTTCCTCAACACAATCTCGAACACTAGTGAGTCCTCTGCCTCCTAAATTTCTAGGAATATAAAGCCTTCCAACATTAGATCTAGGGTGAAAGCCACCATGTATTGTTAATAGTTTTCTAATGTGGAATGTGGAATGTAATGTGGAGTTTTAGCTCTCAAAAGGGGAAAGAATGCAGATGCGAAGGAATAGATCTGGGAGAAGGCGTTGTTATTAATCAGATTGAGATAGAAGGGTATAAATATTTGGAATAATAGAAAGATGTGACATATCTCAACAGGAAATGAAGGAAAGAACGGAGAAAGAATATGTCAATAGAGTGAGGGCAATTTTAAAGTCCAAGCTGAACGGAGGAAATGTTATAAAGGCAATCAATACATGGGCTGTTGCAACGGTAAGGTATGGTGCGGGTGTGATTAACTGGACTATCGAAGGCTTGGAAAGAATGGACAGAAGAACCAGAAAACTATTATTATTATTATTATTATTATTATTATTATTATTATTATCATTATTATTATTATTATTATTATTATTGTTTCAGTTCGTACAGCTTGATGTTCTGCTGGAATTTTGCAATGTCAGCTGTCTACAGCCAGTAAACTAAGGTGACATTGTCTTTTCTGCTAGCTACTCCCTTCTGTCCTCAGTAGCATCATTTGAATGAGTTCTATGAGATCTTTCTCCTTTGCCATTCAGTTCTCTAATGTCCTTCTCAATGTCCTTGCTGTTCCCAGTAAAGCGATCTTCTGTAGATGTTCTGTCTTTATTTGTATTCCTAACTTTTCTATGTACAGTTCAAAATTCTTACTGACAGCTCCAAGTGCTCCAATAACCACTGGTACTATCTCTACCTTTTTCATTGACCACATTTTCTTGACCTCCCACTTTAAGTTATCATATTTCTCTATCTTTTCCTTTTCCTTTGCACCAACCTTGTTGTCTCCTGGGATGGCAATGTCAATTATGAGCTGATGTTATTGGTTTCTATTAAGCTGAACTAATATCAATGTTCCACTAATACTAATGTTCCACAATAAACTTCCTCTGAATGAGAGTGACTCTATACCAAATTCTATCGTCCTCGTAATCGGCAATTTGCACAGATGCTTAGTTCTGAGATCATACTGAATCTCCTTCCTTTCATGAAGGTGCTAGGATTTAGATGGTTCATTGACTTAAAGATTTCTAGCATCAGTTTTTGGAGGTTTTTAATGTGGATTGTAGCAGTGTCACTTTTCTCCAAAAGTATATTAAAGGAAGAGTCGTAATCATTGTGGAGTATTCTTAAAGCACGCTTGTGGGTACGGTTTATTTTATGGTTGGCATTTTTACCACAAAACATCGACACTTATGGGCAATAGTTAAAGCTTGAGATGATTACTGTGTTGCACAGTTTCATTGCCTGTTCTCTTGAGAGATGAGGTTTTAACCTCCTAAAAGCACTGACTTTTCTGTTTGTTTTGTCGCATAGTGTTTCTATATGCTTATTGAATCGAAGTTTGTTGTCAGTTTCAATTCCAAGAAGTTTAACATGTTCTGTGGACGATATTTTTACACACTCTACATTCAAGCATAACTTGTGTCTTTCATTTAGTCCCAAGAACATCAATTGGAACTTATCAGGGTTTGTTACCATACCATTAGCATAAAACCAATTTAGGAGTGTACTTAGGTCGTTTTCTAAATTTGTCATAATTTCGCTAATACGAGTGCCACATGAATACACAGTGTTATCGTCGGCAAAATTACATATCTCTGAATTTAATTCCATATAGAATAAATCATTTAGGAAGATGTTGAATAGCAATGGCCCAAGGACAGAGCCTTGAGGGACGCCAATTTTGACATTGCTCTGAGAACTTTTATAAGACCCAATTTTTACACTCTGTTTCCGATTCGTTAGGTAGCTATACATCAGTCGCAAGCTTTTTTCGTTAAACCCATAGGCCTCCAATTTAGCTATAAGGAGGTCATGAGGTATACAGTCATATGCTTTTGATAGGTCCATAAGGATCCTACCAACTATACCAGACGAATCTAGGCTCCTTCTCCATGCTTTTATAACTCTTACTAGCGAATGTTGTGTGCTATATCCCTCTCTGAAGCCAGAAAGTAGACTTGATAGAATAGGTTGAAAAAACCTTCCATTTGTCCTTTGAGTGTTCTCTCAAAAATGTTGGAAACCGATAGCAAGACACTAATAGGCCTATAATTCACCTTTGTAGTGGTTACACCTTTTTTAAAACCGGGCTACACATCAGTGTCCTTCAGTTCCTTTGGAAATTCAGAATCGTAGATAGCAGAGTTGATGAAATCGGTAAGATATGGGCAAGCTAAATCCTTTGCTTTCTTAAGTTTATCGGTAGGTATTTTGCCACTATTTGCTTTAGTACTATTGAGTGCGACTATCTGCTTCCCAACTTCATTTGGTAAAACGCGCTTGAACTCAAATTTGGAATTTGTCTTGTCACTATTCTCCCTAATTCTCCTGATAGAAAGGTGGTTTTTATATTTCTCAACTGCCTTTTCTACCAGCTGATCTACTGTTAGTTTTTTGCTCCAAATGGTATTGTATTAGTAGTAGGGTATAGTATTTTGTAAGTAGTGTAGTTGTAATATGTATTGTAATTTTTTAGATTGAATGTAAAAAAAACTGTTAGATCGACTGCCATATCCTCATGCGCCTCCTTAAAGATTGGTGCAATATCTAACGAGTCGGTTATGTTGCTAAAATATTCGTTGAAGCATTCAGAGACCTCTTCGGCTCTCGAGAGTATCTTGTCTCCCTCAATCAATATGATCCTATCTCTTGTAGGATCCACGTTTGAAAACAATGGCTTTACGCTTTTCCAAAACTGTTTATCAGTCTCTGGTTTTCGATTGAATGGATTGAAATACTCCCGTTTTTTTCTTATATTTAACTTTACAACAAGGTTCCTCTGATCTTTATACTTTCTCACATCTTGCGTACTACCACTTTTATTTGCAATCTTTTTGAGATTGGTTCTTACCATTATCGCTTTACGCAGCTCTTTTGTTACGTGTGGTTTGTTATTTGCCCTAACTACTTTTGTTTTAAGGGGTGCATTTGCTTCAAGGGTGGTCATGAAGACTGATTCAAATTCCTAGTAGCTCGCTGGATGCGAGGCACGAAGAATTCTCTCAAGGTCCATTTTCCAGCGCTCCTCTGACCAGTTCTTATAGTCACGATAGAGAAGCTTCTTTGGAGGTGCCTTGTTGTAAGTTGACTTAAGTACAGTGTATATTAAATGGTGATGGTGATGAATACTAAATCCAGTCTCAAATGACTGGGACATCATGAAAGAATGCTTCTTATTTGTTAACAGTAGGTCAATGCACCGTCCTTGGCAAGACTTGAAACATATCAGCCCTTTGATGAGATTGTAAAGGTTATGTTCTTCCAGTAAAGGAGACAGATTTTTATCATTAGGCTCCATGTTGAAGTCTCCAAGTACAAGTACATTGTCATACCGCCCAAGCTTATCAATGAGCTTGGAAATATTTGTTCTACGAAGAAAGACATATTTTGATTTGGAGGCCTATAGATCGGTAGTAACAACCATCTTTGCTTTCTAATATTTAGTTCAAACGGAATAACCTGTATATCTGTTGACATGTTGTCAACTTTAATCTCTGTCGAAAGGAGGCAGTCTCTGACAAAGACCAACAACCCGCCACTTTTATCAGAGACATCCAGTCTGTATGGTGTTTTGAATCCGGGTATTAAGAACTGATTTTTTGGAAACGATGCATCTAATTTTGTCTCTGCAATGAACAAGATGTCTACCTGATCCTGTATCATGATTGAAAAATTTTCAAATTTGTTCCGGATTGAGTTTATGTTAATGTACCCAAAGATTTTCAAGTTTGTCAAAACAATCTGCCTCAGTTTCACAGGCTACCGAATCTGATGTTGTCAAAATGTTTAAGGCATTTTCCCTTAAAGTTTGGTTATTACCATCATTATGATCAGAACGAGGTTGGTTCAGTTCCTGTCTTTCTTGTTGCGTTTCCTTATCTGAATTGTTTGTAGCTTCGATTCAATAACTTTTAATAAACTTAATGTAATTGTTTGCTAATACTGAGTCCCCTTTTCGATTCAGATGGAGTTGTTTCCGACTAAGGCAGGACACATCAATATTTGAATTGTCTATCACTTGGACGTTCAGTTCTGTTGCAAGATCTTTTATTTTCATGTTTAACTCTTTCACATTGGGTTTCTTATCCAGTGCTTGTTTATCTTCTCGAATTACAACGGTCGACAACACGATTTCCGTGCCAGGTGATTCTTGTCTAGTTTCTTCAATGGCGCTCTTTATATTTACTATGGTATCAATCCTTTGGGTGAGGTCACTTGTTCCTGAATGTATAATAATGCACGAAGGTCGTATTCTCACGACTGGTGTTATGTGGTCGACAATGTCCCTCGTCATTGCTCCTGAATGTGCTCTTATTTTTACATTGTGGTCTTTTTGCATTCCTGCCTCCTCCAGTCCATTGAGGATTGAATCTCCGACTATCGTTATACCCTTTCTTACAGTTTTACTTTGCTTTGTTGTTTTCCCTTGTTTTGATTTTTCATCTTGTTTTTCTTCTGGTCTCGAGATACTCGATCTTTGGTTGTCCGTTTTTGCATTTCCATTTTCTTTGGTCTTCTTTTTATTGGATATTGGGAGACCTTCCAGTGAGTTGTTATGGTAACTGTTGTGTCCAACTGTTGTATTGCTGTCGTCCGGAGTTTGGCCTATTCCCATGGGGGGAGCAGTCGCGTTACTACTTTGATTGTTTACGCAATGCATGGGGCTGTGGTGGCTAGGCCCGTCTAGAATTTTCTCGATGATTCGTTGCTTATCATTTAGCTGTTTTTCCAGCGAGATTATCCTTTCTTGGAGTGATCGTATAAAGGCCTCATGTAAATGATTTCCAGTCGTGCTTCCATTTGAGATATTATCTCTGGGAGAACTGCAAGATCTGTTTGCCACCTGAGCCTTAATTGCCAGGAAGCGAACTGTAACTCTTTGAGTACCTGTCAAATAGCTATAAATACGTTTGAGGCTATTTCTGTCCAGTCCATAGGCTTCCAATTTATCTATCAACAAATCATGTCGGATACAATCATAGGCCTTCAAAAGATCCATTAACATAATACCAACGATCCCCGAGGCATCGAGGCATTTTCGCCAAGATTCGATTACTCTTAGTAGTGCATCTTGCGTACTATAACCTTTTCTGAATGCAGAGAAGAGATTTGACAATTTGTTCTCAAGAAAACCATTTAGCTGCGAACCTATCAACCGTTCAAAGATTTTTAATATTGGGAGTAGTAAACTTATTGGTCTATAATTTGACCTGTCTGTTTGCAGAAATTCGCAGAAAGTTTCAATGATTACTTTGCTAACATCACCCAAGACCTAGAAATCACTGAAACTGGTGCTTCTCTGTTACCTTCAATAGGCATAGAAGATCCTGTAGATAAAGCTGTTGAAAAATATAAAACCATCCTAGCATCAAGAGGATTAAGGAGTGTTTTACATACTCAGAATCATTTAATTTTACGCAAGAAACTGCGGAAGAAGTCGAACAATTACAGAAATGAGCACTAGAGGAACAAAACGTAATAGAATTACATGAAACTTTGGTGAAGTATGTATTTTCACAGACGTAACCAGATAAAAGTAGACGAAAATGTGATTTTAGAGTACTTTGTGAGATACGAGTCATTTTAAGATTTCGCTCACAAGTTACTCCTTTTCGAACGCGGATAAGTAAAACCTAAATCAATACTTAATATGGTACCTTCGTTAACTCTGAAGACCCCGAAGAGCAGTTTTTAGTTAGAAATGAGCGATCTATGAGCCTCTTAGCTGCCAAGAAGGTTCTAGAGCAGCTTTTGAAAATAATGCAACTTTCCCGCTCACGTTTGCAGCATTCCTGTGCCCACAGCAATTTGTCAATTATTTCTCATTTCTCCAAGTGACAAAAGGGGAGTAGCTCGAGAGCAAATAGACCCTAAAACATAAGGACCTACCAATTTCTCCAAAATTCTTAAAGATCTGTTAGATTTGTCACAAAAAATGTTTGTGTTCCTTTCAGAAATTATGAAACCCACTAACATACCAAAATTAAGAGTAGATAAAGAGCTAAAAGTCTTTAATAACGTTAAGTACCTCGTAGCTCAAAATTGATAGAGAGCTTTAAAGTGGCCTAGCAAGCTTTCCTTCAAAGGTTTATGGCAGTTACCAGTGGACATGAAACTGTCAGGTAAAAATGAAACTTTAAATCAATTAGGTTGGAAATGAACAAACAGATATCGCGCACTATAAGGATCCTTTGCTCTGGAACTGCTCATTGTTGAAATCTACTCTCAAAATCCATTCTTTAGATCCATCTCCACTGTAAATAGCTTGGTAAAATCTCCTTTCATGGAAAGTTTGATTAATTCTGTTACTTTAGTTCTACGCTTTATGGTTTTATATAAATGAAATATCCTTGTTTTGATAGAAGGACTCTTTGCTCCTGCAGTACTCTTGCGCTTATAAAATGAGCTCTTAAGATTCTATGAAGTCCGAAGATAGTCCTGACACTGATTTACTGTTGATAACATTAACGAGTAGGTTAAGATTGAGCCAGCAAGAGGTCTGATAATTTTGCATTTCAAGGACTGTGGTGCTCACTTAGTGCTCTTTTTTGACATCTCACATAGCAATAGCATCAACAATACAGTCTTCAATCAACCTGCATTGTCTCGCAGACAACATACCAAGTTAAGATCCATTCATCGCTTAAAGACTTTTTAACTCATTCGATCCAAGGATTCAATGGCTCACCAACTACTCCTAACTTTGACCGTCTATAGCTCGAGAACAAAGTGTCGTAGGATCATGGAGAAAAAAAACACCTAGAATTTCCGTGTTTTCTCAGTTGAACGGCAATCCTGGAAAATGCTGTAGCCACTACTCAAGAGGGCGTGGTCGCCAAGATTTTTCTTGGGGGCTGCACCATAGATTACTCCAGGGCCCACGCTGGCTCTCGACGGCCGTGCACTGTAATGTACACGCTTTTTCTTGCAAGAAACTAGTTAACAAGAAACTGATAGCAAGATGGTCGCAGTGTTAAGGTCAGTGTTTTCTTCAACTTGGCAAAAAGTGTCCATTCAAAAAATCTGAAAATTAGTTTTTTGTTATAAAAGATCAGTTTTGACTTTAACAGACTATATCTCCGGACAAAGATGGGTTTAGTGGCACTTTAGAATATTACATCATTGGGAGGAGCGTATTTGGATTCTATATCCAAAAATACCTTAGTTTACAAAATTTCAATTCAGGACCTCTCAAAATTGTTTTGATAATTTTTTATCTTTAACTGAATTTTCAAAATGTGGTCCGAGGAGCACCAAAGGATGAACGATTCCATCGGAAATCACAATGAAAGGCAAAGAAATTTTAGTCAGTCAGTTATCATCAAAATATAACCTTTAATTATTTAAAAAGACAATTTTATTGCTGGAATACCGTGAAAAGTCCAAAAAAGCACATATTGAAAGCTATTGGAGCATGTAAGGATGCAAATTCTATAAAATGAAAAGCTCATTTCTGCAGAAGTGTCGTGATTTTTATCATGAATAGTTAAAGAACTTTTTAAGACAACTTTGTTGCAAATATAAGATGATAAAAATGCTTGTAAACTGAACTTAAGTGACACGAGGCTTAAGAATACGTTTGAGAGCGATTTTCGATAAAATGTTCCAAAAGGCGCTTGTTTAGTTTCCTCAAGCTAAAGTGCAGCTTACTGTTATTTTTGATTGGAATTACGGTATCCTTGATTGCTCTAAAGGGAATAAATCAATATTTTTCTGCTCTGATACGTCTTACTAAAACAAAATTTCCCACTCTTGTGACTTCCAATACAGATGAATGCTATGGGGTGTGTGCTTTTGGTACAGTTAAACATAGCACGTTAAGTGGAATAAGTCTTCCTTAAGTGCTCCAATCCAAAATTATTTTGCGTCAAGATGTGGGCAATTACTTCTGTCACAAGTGTACAAAATTTTATTAAAAGAGCACCACAGGATGAGAAGTTATATCATATGGAATATTCCAATCATACCACCAGTGGAATATGTTCATCCTTTGGGGCTCCTAACTTCAAACCTACATAGCTTACGATCAGAAACTGCTTTTGGGATCGGGAAAAAATGGATGGAATATTTAATCTTTCGTTAATATGATGGAACTTGGGTTTTATATGGCAAGTACGTGCTTTGCCACTCAAATCGTGTCTATAAATTTGTTGAATAAAAGGACACTTTTTGCCAAGTTGAAAAAAACACACTTACTAAGTAACTCTGGCACAATGTCTGAGAGTTAGACCTTTAGTAGACTTGCCCCAAGTCTATTTCGTCATCTATAATAAGTCTATCTTTTCCCCTTCCCAATTTTTTTGATTGACGAAATAGACTTGAGGCAAGTCTAGACCTTTAGAAGTTAAATACAACGGATATCATGGCAACTATGTCGCTGAGCCTTGGTTCTTCAGTAATACCAACCGGCAGTTTTTGTTTTGAACATAAAAGAACATTGCTTATTCCTATATGACATTTTAAACCACGAGGAAAATATCTGCAGCAATGCTAAGACCAAAGTGACAAGTCATACGTTTGAAAAGTAAGCAAAAAATGTTGAATCATTTTGAATTATGAAAAGTTTAGTACTGCTACCAGATCCAAATTTCTCATAAAGAAAAAGCGTACAAAATATTAGTAGTTTGGAAACCATAAAACTGGGTATTTGTTTCTCCACATCCTTAAAAGTGGTTATGCAAAATGCATGTTAATTAGTAAGGGTGGGTACGACGCTACAATTTGGGCGGCACGCCCCCGTCATCCTTTGGTCCAAGTTACCCCCGGGGAACATATAATACACCCTCCTTGATTACAAGGAGATCTGGACGCTTGCTGTTTCCAGGTCTGAAGCCTGGAATGTCATCAGCATAGACTTTAACATTCCTTCTTGCTGTTTGTTAAGAAGTTGCCAATCGTCAAGAGGACAGAGTTGTGACGCCAAGTATATCTTTTCCCTTCAAGCATAGATTTACAACCAGAGACGACGTGAAGAAGGGATTGTGGGAGTTGGCAGAAGTTACACAGCTCGCTTTCGACTCTACCCCAAATTTTCATATTTTTCTTAGCAGGCAAACTATTATTCAGATAACGCAAAGAGAAGTTGAAGATATTCTTCGGTAGAAGTTTCTGTGCTTCACTTAAGTTGCTTGGAGCTGCGCCTCTCGTGGGGATCAGACGTGTTTTTTGTTGTTCTCTTTCGAGCGTGTATCTCGTATGTATAAATCAGAATTTTAAAGTGAAGTGGAAGAAGATATTCAGAAAATACTAAAAGCAATCGATAGAGTTAAAGAAAAGAGACAGAGCCAATATCTCAACAACATTGTTGACATATTATGGATTACGGTTGGCAGAGATCAACGACAAGCGCCATATTATGCGAGGCGATAAACCAACGTGCAATTTACACTGCAATGTCAGGAAAAAATGTGTCCTACCGTAGATCAGACTGCATGAAAGTGTGCATCGAGAGTGACATCGAAAGCGTTGAAACACAAACGGAGCCTGACCAAACCAGTCAACATGAAATTGTCCAAGATCCAAGTGTCAGTCTCCAAAATGACCACGAAGAATTCAAGCGCTTCATTCACGGCGAAATCCTGGCAATTAAGGCTCAGGTGGCAAACAGATCTTGCAGTTCTCCCAGAGATAATATCTCAAATGGAAGCACGACTGGAAATCATTTACATGAGGCCTTTATACGATCACTCCAAGAAAGGATAATCTCGCTGGAAAAACAGCTAAATGATAAGCAACGAATCATCGAGAAAATTCTAGACGGGCCTAGCCACCACAGCCCCATGCATTGCGTAAACAATCAAAGTAGTAAGGCGACTGCTCCCCCCATGGGAATAGGCCAAACTCCGGACGGCAGCAATACAACAGTTGGACACAACAGTTACCATAACAACTCACTGGAAGGTCTCCCAATATCCAATAAAAAGAAGACCAAAGAAAATGGAAATGCAAAAACGGACAACCTAAGATCGAGTATCTCGAGACCAGAAGAAAAACAAGATGAAAAATCAAAACAAGGGAAAACAACAAAGCAAAGTAAAACTGTAAGAAAGGGTATAACGATAGTCGGAGATTCAATCCTCAATGGACTGGAGGAGGCAGGAATGCAAAAAGACCACAATGTAAAAATAAGAGCACATTCAGGAGCAATGACGAGGGACATTGTCGACCACATAACACCAGTCGTGAGAATACGACCTTCGTGCATCACCATACATTCAGGAACAAGTGACCTCACCCAAAGGATTGATACCATAGTAAATATAAAGAGCGCCATTGAAGAAACTAGACAAGAATCACCTGGCACGGAAATCGTGTTGTCGACCGTTGTAATTCGAAAAGATAAACAAGCACTGGATAAGAAACCCAATGTGAAAGAGTTAAACATGAAAATAAAAGATCTTGCAACAGAACTGAACGTCCAAGTGATAGACAATTCAAATATTGATGTGTCCTGCCTTAGTCGGAAACAACTCCATCTGAATCGAAAAGGGGACTCAGTATTAGCAAACAATTACATTAAGTTTATTAAAAGTTATTGAATCGAAGCTACTAACAATACAGATAAGGAAACGCAACAAGAAAGACAGGAACTGAACCAACCTCGTTCTGATCATAATGATGGTAATAACCAAACTTTAAGGGAAAATGCCTTAAATATTTTGACAACATCAGATTCGGTAGCCTGTGAAACTGAGGCAGATTGTTTTGACAAACTTGAAAATCTTTGGGTACATTAACATAAACTCAATCCGGAACAAATTTGAAAATTTTTCAATCATGATACAGGATCAGGTAGACATCTTGTTCATTGCAGAGACAAAATTAGATGCATCGTTTCCAAAAAATCAGTTCTTAATACCCGGATTCAAAACACCATACAGACTGGATGTCTTTGATAAAAGTGGCGGGTTGTTGGTCTTTGTCAGAGACTGCCTCCTTTCGACAGAGATTAAAGTTGACAATATGTCAACAGATATACAGGTTATTCCGTTTGAACTAAATAAATATTAGAAATCAAAAATGGTTGTTACTACCGATCTATAGGCCTCCAAATCAAAATATGTCTTTCTTCATAGAACAAATTTCCAAGCTCATTGATGGGCTTGGGCGGTATGACAATGTACTTGTACTTGGAGACTTCAACATGGAGCCTAATGATAAAAATCTGTCTCCTTTACTGGAAGAACATAACCTTTACAATCTCATCAAAGGGCCGACATGTTTCAAGTCTTGCCAGGGACGGTGCATTGACCTACTGTTAACAAATAAGAAGCATTCTTTCATGATGACCCAGTCATTTGAGACTGGAGTTAGTATTCATCACCATCACCATTTAATATACACTGTACTTAAGTCAACTTACAACAAGGCACCTCCAAAGAAGCTTCTCTATCGTGACTATAAGAACTGGTCAGAGGAGCGCTGGAAAATGGACCTTCGTGCCTCGCATCCAGCGAGCTACTCGGAATTTGAATCAGTCTTCATGACCACCCTTGAAGCAAATGCACCCCTTAAAACAAAAGTAGTTAGGGCAAATAACAAACCACACGTAACAAAAGAGCTGCGTAAAGCGATGATGGTAAGAACCAATCTCAGAAAGATTGCAAATAAAAGTGGTAGTACGCAAGATATGAGAAAGTATAAAGATCAGAGGAACCTTGTTGTAAAGTTAAATATAAGAAAAAAACGGGAGTATTTTGAATCCATTCAATCGAAAACCATAGAGACTGATAAACAGTTTTGGAAAAGCGTAAAGCCATTGTTTTCAAACGTGGATCCTACAAGAGATAGGATCATATTGATTGAGGGAGACAAGAGACTCTCGAGAGCCGAAGAGGTCTCTGAATGCTTCAACGAATATTTTAGCAACATAACCGACTCGTTAGATATTGCACCAAGCTTTAAGGAGGCGCATGAGGATATGGCAGTCGATCTAACAGTTTTTTTTTACATTCAATCTAAAAAATTACAATACATATTACAACTACACTACTTACAAAATACTATATCCTACAGTTCGCTTACAGTTCGCTTCGTAAAATCAAAATAGGAGTACCACAAAGATCGGTCCTCGGACCGATGCTATTCAACATTTTTATCAATGACTTTTTCCTAATTGACTTGAAATCCGAAATTTGCAACTTTGCAGATGACAATACAATCTACGCAAGAAGTAACACACTTGAAGAAGTGATAAATAACTTGGAAAATGATCTGAGTTCTATTTTACAGTGATTTTCTGAAAACGGGATGGTAGCAAACCCTGAAAAATTCCAACTCATGTTCTTTTGTCTTAAGAATGATCAGCAAATGTGTTTAGGTATTGATGATAAGATCATCAATCAATGCCAACAAGTCACACTGTTAGGAGTAACGATTGGTTCTAAATTGAACTTTGGCGAGCCTATTTTCGAACTGTGCGGCAAAATAGAGACAAAAAAGTGACAGCAGTGAGTGACTTGGGAACTATCTTGACAACATCTTATCAACTCTTGTGTAAAACAACAGTGTTGACAAATTTCAATTATTTTCCTCTAATTTGAGTCTTCTCTTCTAAAGCTCCTAACAAAGAGATCAATAGAACACATGAGCGTGCACTGATGGTGCTCCATAAGGATAACGATGCGTCATTTGATGTTTGTCTACATAGAGAGGCTGATAAAAAAATACACGTTAAGAATCTTCAAAAACTAATGATAGAAATATTCAAAACGCTGAATTCGCTGAATCCAACTTACCTATGGGATTTTTCAGTACTAAGAAAGTTGAATACAATCTGAGGATTAAAAACTTGGTACGTTGCCTCAAATAAAGACTCATACATTTGTAACACATTCTCTTACATACAGAGGTAGCATCCTGTAGAATGCTTTAAGTGACGATATGAAAATATGTAGAAATGTCGCAGGTTTCAAAAGGAAAATAAAAACTTGGAAAGGGGCAAACTGCAGTTGTAAATTATGTTCTATATAGGACTTTGTATTTTATTTGATATTATGTAAATACGTCTTGTTGTTTTGAATTAGTTGATATCCATTTATGGTATCAGCTATTATAAGTAACCAACTTTGAATAATGTTAAAATGAAAAAAAATCGAATCGTTCCTCTAATTTCACTTTCAGGTTTTATGCAAATATGGAAAAGTCCAAATCCCCGAGCAAATAAAGAGAGATTTAGAGAACCTCGATGAAGTAAACATGGAAGATACCAACGAACAAGATACTTTGCATTTGCCCGAAAAAATGCTTCAGTCCATTAACAATATCATCCAAGACGTTCCCACAACCATATCGAATGAAAATGTTGAGTTTACAACGCAATTTGCAAAGTCTTTGATACAAGAATCATCTTCTAAGAGTGGTACCGTGAGCACGAATGATTTGTCAAATTTGCCTTCTTCATGGACTGATTTCTTACTATCCCCAACGAAGAAATCGCTCAAAAATGATGGTAATTGTGGAGGAGATGATACAAATTGTGCTTCTACCCCACAGAAACAATTTACAGACCTTGAAAGTCCAGTTAATACTGCTGAAGTTCAAATTCAAGAAAATATGAAAACTGGGTCAGGAAAGGAGGATAAAGGAAAATGGATGATACCTGAAGATCTACCGATTGAGATCAGAGTGAACATCGCACTGTGTCTGATCGAATTGAAAGCCAGTTGCAGCATTGCAGTAAGTGACCTAAGCTCATTACACTGAGTTCTAGTAATCACTACCACCCATTTTCATGGGTGATCTTCAACGTGAATGCACATACCTTGCATTTTAAAATTGTCCATCAAATACCGACGATACGTGCTTGCAAAGTCGACATTTAGAGTACAAATGGCACAAGGGGTTGTGAGAATGGTCATAGTCACACGATTTGATATCATAGGCAATTTGTAAAGGAATTTTCAGGCTTTTGAAAAGAATTATACGTTGAGATGATTCAATCGTTCTTGAAATTATTTTTCTCCTGAGAAATTAGTCCTTGCACTTCATTCCGTTGCCAACTTCTCTCATTCACCAGTGCACATATTTTGTATAAACTACTTATAAGAAAGTCAATTTTCAGATGGCCAAAAATTATGAAAATGCCATGTTTTCACTCATCTTATGTATCGTATTACTCAGAAACTTCAGTGATGTCTAAACATTGGAAAGGCGTCGGTTTCTTTTGTTCATGAAGCCGCAGGTTGTAATTATAGCACTCGTCGTGGCTCTTTTAAGAAACTCGTAAGAAATGCTGAGAAGTCAGAATCTGATAATTTTGTAAGTTGCTTTTCGTAAGTTGAAGTGTCTATCCAGTTTAAATATTGGAAATTTTTATTTAGGGATCCTATGGGGATGTGCAAAGATTTCCAGTGCATGTAAGATATTGGGGCAAGAATGGATAGTTTCTGTATTGGCCATAGAGTGGTGTTGTCAAAGAGGACACTTTTTGTTGCTGTTGTATTTTGTATTTTTGCGATAATCAATAATGAAGTGGAAGAAGTCTGAAATGTGCAAACTATGAATCTGAGCAGTGGAAGTGGATCTATTGGAGTATGTTGAATTCTTCGGCATAAGGTCGCTACTCGCAATTATCATGTTCACTTTTAGGATGTGAGACAATCAGTTGGTAAATATTTGTTTCTGTCGCAGCTAGTCACTTATCATTGTACGTTGGGAAATAAAACTTCTACCCCCAAAATATCAGTTTTTGTAAACATGCAATCTCAAGAGAATCACTTACTCTAACATACTTCCAAAAGGGGCCTAAGACCCTTCTTTCAACTTATAAACAATCTCCTCCCTCAGATACATTTCTCCACATTTCTCTCTTTTCTTTTCCTCTCTTTCGACCATTGGAATGGGGGGAGGGGGGGGGGTTTGAATTTTTACAAAGGCAACACATATGATGCAGTGCTTTGTAAACGCTTGATGAATCTGGAGGGAAAACAATCGAACTCGCCTATTGTTTCAAGTGAGAAGAATCATTCAATTGCCAGGTGAATGATTAGACTTATGCCTTTTCGTCCCTTGTTTCCCTGCGTTCTTTGACTTCCTGATATCACTTGGTCAATAGGGACTCATAATATTACGCTTATATAATGGGCCCCCTTTTTCAAAATGGCCTAAAAAGGTGGGAGTTCTCGTACACTCAACAAAATCGCTTCAAAATCTGGGTTAAAGAGCTCGAACAGTGAAAAGAGAAGTTTTAGTACAAAGAATGATGTTGTCTCGACGTACAAAACGCAAAATGCCTACCTTCCAGACAGTAATCTTCCTCTGTAGATGCAAAATAGATCCATCGAAGCTGCGAGAACTCCAGGCTTCTTCAACCGTTCTTTAAGAGCAACAACAACAACATTCTGAATAGCGGCCCCTGATTGGTTAAAAACTGAATTCTAACGATTTGATTGGTGAATACGGAACCACCCTACGCGGGCCTAAAGTGGGCCCACTATTTAAGAGTAATGTTATCAGTCCCTCTTGACCAAGGAACGCAGGGAAACAAGGGACGAAAAGGCATAACGCAGGGAAACAAGGGACGAAAAGGCATCAGTCTAGTGACTGATAGTGAGTACAGGTTGGCAGACGATTGTCTTTACCACCTTACTGTTCTGGCCTGCACTCACTCAACCTTGTTAACAGGTAATTTTCATCATAAATGTGCATGTCAAGTTTCCAGATAAAAGTTCGAAATTATCTAGCCTAATTTCGGCTCTAATGACAACTTCAGTGGTTAAACTATTTCAGGTATGCCTGACCTATGGTCACACTTTGGCACAAAGAGCGCGTGTGGATACTAACCTTCTGCCTACCTCGTTCTCTTCCTTCCTTCCTTCTTTCCTTCCTATACAGAAATCTGTCACATCACATAATGTGCTCATTCTACGCACATACAAAATGTTGAGGGGCACTTCACTCATGGAAAAAGCCTACGAGATTTTTTCAGAACAAAAGGATTTATACGGATTTTTTATGGATTTTTCTTGAAAACAAAAGGATCTTTGCCAAAGGTGTGCGAGATTTTTGGCAGTGAAATGCCCCTCGCAAAATGTCGTAAGAATGATAAAGTTGTGCCACATCTCCAAAATGAACGTACATATGGTCACTTTTACACTTTTTTCAATTTGTTTTGAGTGGGCTTGTCAGAATTTCTAGGTACTGAAAGCAAATTTTTTTTTTCTTTACCATATAAAATTTGAAAAAAACTACAAAGCTGGTTTTCAATTTTCTATGGCTGCCATAGCTGGAAAGGACATGATGTCAGCGATTCCCAACTACGACAGCCATTTACAATAATTTCAAAGTATATATACATAAAGGAAAAAATTAATGAGGAAAAGAAACTCGAACGGGCGTCTCAGAAAGAAGAGCTCCCCCACCTTACTGCAGGTGGTCAATGAAGCACCCAAACACTATCTTGGAGACTGTAGTATGCATTTCAGCTATCAAGGTGCAAATGGGAATACTTCTTTACAAGGCGCCCGTTACAATACTAAAAAATAAAAAATAAACGAAAATGTTGTTGCTGTTTTGTGCTTAAGTTCAATCTGAAAACCTTTTCGTGTTTTTTATGAAAGAAATTGTTGCTTCAAGGATTATTCGATTGGTGATGACACTATTCTTTGAGTCTCCGAATAGAAGCAAGTCACACAAAGGTTTATCATCTAGATCAAAATTTAAACCAGGGATATCAGAGAGCTGCCCAAAGAGATGTTGCCGCATCATATCAAACTGGGGGCAGTGCAGGAGAAAGTGCTCGTTGTCTTCCTTGTCATTACCGCAAGCACAAAATGGAGTAAGAGTATCAAAGTTGTGTCTAAATTTATGTTCATTTAGCACACTAAACCTTAAACACAACTTTGTGAGTAATCTCACACCTTCAATATCAGAAATATTGTAGACAGAATTCCCCTCCGGTCTTATGATTTTTAATAATTTGCTCTTAAACTGAGAAAGGGATATTGAATTTTTGATCTCATCCCCAAGCAAATTCCACTCAAACAGGGTATTATGAAAGTAAGTATTAGAAAAGCGATTGGTTCTGGCAACTTGTACTTCATAATCACGAGGGTGTCGAAGACCGTAGTTAAGTTGGCGTTCGGGAGGGATTTCATCAAAAAGGTAACTTGGTGATTGTGATTTCACTAACTTAAAGAAATGACATAGCCTTCTGTACCATCTTCTGTGATACAGACTTTCCCATCCTAATTCTTCATACAACCTTTGCCTATTTGTACCTCTCCAAGCACCAGTAACAGCTAAGGCTGCAGAATATTGGGTCTTGTTCAAGATTTCTGGATCATATTTGTGATAAATGATGTCTCCATAGTCTAAGTGTGGTCTCACGTATAGTTTGTATATTTGGTCTAGCACATCCCTAGCCACATACTTAGACAGAAATCGTATCATTCCTATGCCCCTTCTAGCCTTGCCAATAGCCTCTCTAATGTGACTGAGAAAATTCAGTTCAGAGTCAAGCTGCATTCCAAGATGCATGTGCTCAGATTTTCTCTCAACTTCATAATTGCCTAGCAAAGCGTGAGGATGGAACGGCTTTCTTTTTTTGCAAGAGAAAACAACCTCTTCAGTCTTATTTGCATTAAACTGCATCTTCCATTGCCATGCCCATAATCGCACCCTGTCAAGATCTGCATTGAGCTCATCAGCAGATCTTCTTTCATCTTCAACAACCGAGAAGAGAGAGGTATCATCCGCAAACGTTTTGACATCACAGTTCACATTCTCGACAAGATCATTTATGTAGACAAGAAAAAACAGTGGACCCAATACCGAGCCCTGTGGCACACCAGCACATATCGGTGCCCATTTTGAGCTTTTACCGTTCAAGACAACTCGCTGTTTACGATTTGTTAAGTAGTTCTGGATCAAAGCAAGGACGTTCCCATTTATACCATTGCATTTCAATTTATACAAAAGGCCCTCATGCCAAACCCCGTCAAATGCTTTGGAAAGATCAAGAAAGACGGCTCTAGTTTCAAGCGTAGGACAAGCTTCAAATGCTTTGTAGATGTTGTGAGTTATAGATAACAATTGATTAATAGTGGAGTCTCCCGGCCGAAAGCCTGATTGTTGTTGGGCTAGAAGTCCATTCTCACAAAGATGTTTATAAATTTCATCAAACATTACTTTTTCAAATATCTTCCCAAAGATAGGTAGGAGCGAAATAGGCCTGTAGTTAATTTTGTTCTGCCTGCTGTCTTTTTTGTGGAGAGGAATTATATTAGCCTGTTTCCAGACAGACGGATACGTTTCCGTCTCCAAAGATTTTTCGAAGATTAAACATAGGGTGTAATGTATAGCTAGGCGGTAGGCCAATTGGACAGAGACGACCCTATCTGTTCATGTTCCTTATCATAAGAGAGTGATCATCTCGTAAACAACTCTATTTCAGTGACTAAGTTATTTATAGTACACTGCTCTATTTTTGTAAGTCACATACTTAGCGAATTAGGCATAATTACAAGTGGCATAACAACTTGATAGTAAACACGCTACAAACCATCCCTCTCTTTATCAAATTTCTGAACGGTTCAATGTGTGACATACTCGCCAAACCTGATTGGGGGGTTCAAAACTTGGTCTAGCGTTTTCAACTGAAGGCTCCTCCGAAGCATAAACATCCGGTATTTCGGGGACGGGACAGTATGGTTGACCCTCACTTGCGGGCACAGGGCAACTTTTGAGTTGGTCATGATGGCTTACAAAAGTTTTCCTCGTTTTGGAACGTAATTTATAATTCACTCCAATACGTGACAATACGACATATGGCCCAACCCATTTCCTCCCAAATTTCCACTTTTTAGGTCTACGCATCCAAACAGAAGAACCCGGTTGAAATGGTGTCCAAATACCGCGGTTTTTGTCGTATAAGGATGCTTGCTTTTTTCTGGCAGTCTCAAGATTAGTCTGTGCCAGCGACGTTACTTCTTTTAGCACATTGCGAACTGATTTCGTATAATCTGACTGCGAACTTGGGTTGCGAAGGGGAACAGCAAGGTCTACTGCTATTGGCATTCGAGCAGTTCTACCAAAAACTATTTCATATGGGGAAAAGCCAGTTGATTCATGACGGCTTGTGTTGTATGCAATAACTGCAAGGTCCACGAATAAGTCCCAATCCCCTGGGTGGTCTGCAACAAAGGTTGAAAGAATTTCTTGCAACGTGCGATTTTGCCTTTCAACCTGACCATCCCTCTGTGGGTGATATGCGGTAGTTGTAGACTTACGAATGCCCATCATATACGCCCTTTCAACAAAACGGTGCATGTTGGGTAATCAGGATCGATCTCTCGCGCGCGTTGTATTGTTTCTACTGTGTTCGCCTATTCTTTCGCCCTTCGAGGTTGTTTCTCGAGCGGTTTATGACGATTTTACTAAATTAAACAAGGTAAGAACTTCTCTCATGTACTTCCCACACTTTTAGCTACTTTTTCTTGACTTTTTGGTGGTGTTTCACTGTGAAATATGATACTGGGCATCGTTGATTGCAGGTGCAGCTGGCCAAAGGCCCAGAGTCCTTGCATTTTCAAGTGGTAAATAGCATATCGTCGCGGCATTATTACTTTCAAACATTACCCTTAACATTGACAAGACTCTTGAAAAGCTCTTATTGTACCTAGTAACCAACTAAGACGTTTACTCAAGCAAAGGGACAAGAAAATGCCTTTACCTCTCAACCTTTGCGTTGTGATAAATTTGTGCGGGCGGACGTGAATCTTAACAAACTGTTCACTTGCTCTTGTAAACAAATAGCTGCCTTTTGCTGTTACGAGCCTTTGGATTTTCATACACACCTGAATAAAAAGGGAGAGGCATATTCGCTTTTTCTAAATTGAATCAATGTCTTAGCTTGTTGGTGACGGAAAGAGCTTCAAAGTATCTTGTCAGTGTAAAAAGTAATGTGAGAAAGGAGTGCTGCAGCGAAGATATGCTGGCAAATACAGGGGCTGTAGACCTAAGGCCCGCTACGCCTGCAATCAACGATGCCCGTTGTCATATTTCACAGCGAAACATCACCAAAAGTCAAGAACAAGTCCCTAAAAGTGTGAAAAATATACGGGAGAAGTTTTTTCCCCTGTTTAATTGAAAAAACTCGCCGAAAACCGTTCAAGAAACAACTTCCAAGGGCGAGAGAATAAGTGAGTACAATAGAAACAATACAACACGCGCGCGATATCGATCCTGATTACCCAGCATGCACCGCTTTGTTGAAAGGGCGTATTGCAAATATCTTTCATTAGGTTGCTTTCAAAATTAGTGCCCTGGTCGGAATGAAGGACATCTGGAGGACCAAATCTGGAAAAGAGTTTTGACACCAGAATTGGAGCGACTGTAGTAGCCTTTTGATCTTTCGTGGGAAAGGCTTCACACCATTTAGAAAAATGGTCGCCAATTACAAGCAGATGCTTATTTCCCCTACAAGTTTCAGGGAGGGGCCCCATATAGTCCATGGCCCAAAATACAAAGGGTTCACTGACAACAATGGGTTTGAGTGGTGCTTTCCCTTGTCCTTTTGCACTTTTACTTTGCATACACTGCGGACAATTTTGGACATAGTTTTGAACAGTTTCTTGCATTTTAGGCCAAAAGAAACGCTCTTTTATCCTATGTAGTGTCCTTGTTATACCCATATGACCCCCGGATGGTCCAGCGTGGAGACTTTCCAAAACTTTCGGAATCAAACTTGTTGGGAGGACAACAGCCCGCTTTCTTATTTTATCGTGACCTTCAACAGAACGGACCAATATCCCATCAGAAATGTAAAATTCATCCCAGCAATACCAAAATGTGCGCAAGGTGGGGTCTTTAACCCAAACAAACAAAGGTGGTTTGGGCATTCTCTGCTCTTTCAGTTCTATAACTGTGGAAATAGCGGGATCTTGCATCTGCGCATCATGTAATGTTTGTTGTGGTGCCCGGGTTACAAGAAAATTATAATCACATTTACGAGATTGTAGCGGTCCCGTTTCAACAGCATTGCTAATGCTTGGAAGTCTGGAAAGCGCATCTGCATTGCTATTTTCTTTCCCGGGTCTATGAGTTACCTCAAATTCAAATTCTTGCAGATCCATTACCCAGCGTGCAATTCGACCTTTTGGTTCTAAAGAATGCAACCAAGTCAGGGCACTGTTATCCGTAACAAGTTTAAATTTATTTCCAAGCAGATACACTCGAAAATGGTTTGTAGCAAAAACTACAGCGAGTGCCTCCTTTTCCATGGTGGTATAATTTTTCTCGCGAGGACTCAGTGCTCTGCTAGCATAGGCAATAACTTGTTCGTTTCCATTGTTATCAATTTGTGCAAGCACTGCACCCAACCCGGTATTAGAAGCATCCGTTTGTAATACGAATGGTTTATCAAAGCTGGGGTATGCCAAAATTGGAGCACTGCACAAATGTTTCCGCAACAATTCAAAGGCTTTCAGTTGACTTGCACCCCAAGCGAACGAAGAGCCCTTCATTGTCAATGTGACTAGGGATGCGGCTATAGTCGGCCAGGTCGAAAACTCGGAGATCTCGGAGATGTCGGAGATCTCGGAGAATTATCTCCGAGTTATTCATCTCCGAGTTTTCGTGTTGGCCCTATATGCATAACTCGAAAACTCGGAGATGTTTGGAAATCTTTTCGAAACTTCTCTAAATTGTCTCTTTCACAATGTTTAAGCCTTTATTCACTAACAGCATGTAAAAGGATTAGTTTCGTCGTGTAAAAACGGCATCTCCGAGTTTTTCATCTCCGAGTTTTCGTGTTGGCCCTATATGCATAACTCGAAAACTCGGAGATGTTTGGAAATCTTTTCGAAACTTCTCTAAATTGTCTCTTTCACAATGTTTAAGCCTTTATTCACTAACAGCATGTAAAAGGATTAGTTTCGTCGTGTAAAAACGGCATCTCCGAGTTTTTCATCTCCGAGTTTTCGTGTTGGCCCTATATGCATAACTCGAAAACTCGGAGATGTTTGGAAATCTTTTCGAAACTTCTCTAAATTGTCTCTTTCACAATGTTTAAACCTTTATTCACTAACAGCATGTAAAAGGATTAATTTCGTGGTCCCCGTTTCTTCCCTTGAAGCTGTGTGCATCGAATGCAAACCGGTTCGCTCAGCTCCTTTTATAGTATTTGCTTGGTATCGACCCCCTGATGAGTCTGTTGACATCTTTCGTCAACTAGAGGAATCTCTGCAGTTTTTGGATAATGAAAATAAGGAAGTCATCCTTTTAGGTGACACAAATTGTGACGTTTTAGCTAATCATTCAAGCACGGAACCAACTTCAGCAAATAATCTTCCTGCTCATTCAAAGCGTCTCATGGAAATTTATGATCTTTTCGGATTTCAACAGCTAATTGACAAGGCGACGAGAGTAACTCTAACATCTAAGACCTTGATCACTAAGAAATGGTCACTAAGACTGATTTCCTTTACATCGGAAACAACGATGTTAGACTTGTTCGTCGTAGCAATATGATCTATATTGCTACGACGAACAAGTCTAATATCGTTGTTTCCGATGTAAAGGAAATCAGTCTTAGTGACCATTTTCTAGTCTACTGTGTCAGAAAATTCCGAGGTGCTTCTAAAAAGCAGCACAAAATCATCTCCACTAGGCAGATGAAAAATTTCAATGAGGAGGATTTTCTGAAGGACTTGAGTAAAGTTGACTGGAAGAAGATAGTTACAAGCACTGATGATATTAGCCTTGTTGTAGAGCAATGGTCAAACATGTTTTCTATTATTCTGGAAAAGCATGCCCCCACGCGAAACAGAAGAGTATCTGAAAAGTTTTCCCCCTGGTTGACGAAAGATTTCAAACTCATGTGTAAATCTCGGGATAGGCTTAAGAAACTTGCTGTTAGGTCTAAGTCCGAAATTTTGATGCAGGCTTATAGGCAGATGAGGAATCGCGTAAATAAATTGAATTTGAATTTGAAGCGCGAATTTTTCACAAACAAGATCGCCTCCTATGATGGCGACCTAAAAAACACGTGGAAAACAATTAATCAAGTTCTAAATAAGAAGTCAAAGACCACCCATATTACATCCTTGGAGGTTGAGGGGAAAACGGTATCGGGAGATACAGCTATTGCAGAGTCAATGAATAACTTTTTTTGTGAAATCGGCAAGACCCTCAGTGACAGAATACCTCAGTCATCTAATCCTCTTTTAGATAATGACTACGAGGTGAATCCTAAAAGCGTGCAATTTCATTTCGAACCTATCACTGTTCCTCAAATCGAAAAGGTTTTAGGAAAATTTGACACCTCAAAGGGGTCTGGCCCTGATGGTCTAGCCAATTTTTTCATAAAGGTTGGACTGCCTGTGATAGCTGAATCCCTATGCGACATCTTCAACCTCTCTCTTGCTACTGGAGTTTTTCCTGACAGCTTGAAAATTGCGCGTGTTGCCCCTGTCTTCAAGAGCGGTGAACAAGATGACAGTTCAAATTACAGGCCTATTTCTGTTTTGCCATTTTTAGCTAGACTGTTCGAAAAGATGGTCTATAATCAGATCTATGATTTTCTGATCAAAAACGATCTACTGTTCTCGAATCAATCTGCTTTCCGATTGCTACATTCTGTTGTAACCTGTCTGCTTGCAAGTACTAACGACTGGTACGTAAATATGGATAACGGAAAATACACAGCAAATGTATTCATCGACCTTAAGAAAGCATTTGATACTGTAGATCATGACATTCTCCTTAACAAGCTACTTAGATATGGTATCAGAGATCTGGAACATTCTTGGTTCGTTTCATATCTCAATAACAGACGGCAGTTTTGCAAAGTTAATGGTGCATTGTCGCACATAAAGGATGTCACTTGCGGTGTTCCACAGGGCTCATGCCTTGGTCCCCTGTTATTTTTAATCTATATTAATGACCTCCCGCGTGCTCTGCATAATTGTAAAGTGACCATGTATGCAGATGACACTAGTCTTTCATTTGCATCAAATAACATCGATGATCTAAACCAATTTATGAACGAAGATCTAGATTGTTTAAAAGATTGGCTTCAGGGAAACAAACTGTCTTTAAACGTCCTTAAGACTCACGCAATGGTAGTTGGATCCCGTCCAAAGCTCAAGAGGATTTCCGAAGAAGTCAGTGAGCAGCCGTCCTTTTTCATAAATGGCACACAGATAGAAACTGTCGAGAGGACTAAATACCTCGGTGTTCAGTTGGATTGTCATCTTGTTTGGGATGAGCATATAAAGGGTATGAGAAACAAAGTCTCTCGAGCTTTAGGCTTTCTGAAATATGCAAAGAAATTTCTCCAACAGGGAACGCTCAGTAAAATGTACAGAGGAATTGTTGAGCCCCACTTTCGTTATTGTTGCTCAGTATGGGGGTGTTGCGGCAAAAATCAAATTGATGCCCTCCAAAGACTGCAAAATCGAGCTGCCAGAATTGTTACGAATAGCAGCTATCATGTTTCAGCAACTGGTCTGATTAAAAAGCTGGGGTGGCCAACAATCTCGGACATTATTCTAAGTGAAACAGCGACCATAATGTTTAAGTCAACAAATAGTCTTGCGCCTGAATATCTTTCCGAGCTGTTTGTAAAGAACTCAGCGCTTAACACAATGAGACTTAGAAATACCGAAGCTGACTTGCGTGTTCCTCTCTTCAAAACGGCAAATGGGCAGAAGTCAATATCATTTCGTGGGCCTAAGCTGTGGAATCAATTAAGCTCTGATGTCAGACTTGCACCCTCCCTTTCTACCTTCAAAAGGAGGTTTAAAGACGTAGTGGAGGGTTAAAGATCTTTTTTATGTACATTCATTTGATTTTTTTTTTTTTTTTTTTTTTTTTCGTTTTTGTAAACACAATCGTAAATTAATTAGGATTAGGTTTTAAATTTGGAAATTATATGTATTTTTGCACGGCCCCCTGTAAAGCAATCAATGCAGATTGACGGGGCTACCGTGGATAAAAAATAAAAAAATAAAAAATGAAATGAAATGAAATGTGTAAAACCGGCATCTCCGAGTTTTTCATCTCCGAGTTTTCGTGGTGGCCCTATATGCATAACTCGAAAACTCGGAGATGTTTGGAAATCTTTTCGAAACTTCTCTAAATTGTCTCTTTCACAATGTTTAAGCCTTTATTCACTAACAGCATGTAAAAGGATTAGTTTCGTCGCGTAAAAACGGCATCTCCGAGTTTTTCATCTCCGAGTTTTCGTGTTGGCCCTATATGAATAACTCGAAAACTCGGAGATGTTTGGAAATCTTTTCGAAACTTTTCTAAATTGTCTCTTTCACAATGTTTAAACCTTTATTCACTAACAGCATGTAAAAGGATTAGTTTCGTCGCGTAAAAACGGCATCTCCGAGTTTTTCATCTCCGAGTTTTCGTGTTGGCCCTATATGAATAACTCGAAAACTCGGAGATGTTTGGAAATCTTTTCGAAACTTTTCTAAATTGTCTCTTTCACAATGTTTAAACCTTTATTCACTAACAGCATGTAAAAGGATTAGTTTCGTCGTGTAAAAACGGCATCTCCGAGTTTTTCATCTCCGAGTTTTCGTGTTGGCCCTATATGAATAACTCGAAAACTCGGAGATGTTTGGAAATCTTTTCGAAACTTTTCTAAATTGTCTCTTTCACAATGTTTAAACCTTTATTCACTAACAGCATGTAAAAGGATTAATTTCGTGGTGTAAAACCGGCATCTCCGAGTTTTTCATCTCCGAGTTTTCGTGTTGGCCCTATATGCATAACTCGAAAACTCGGAGATGTTTGGAAATCTTTTCGAAACTTCTCTAAATTGTCTCTTTCACACTGTTTAAGCCTTTATTCACTAACTGCATGTAAAAGGATTAATTTTGTGGTGTAAAACCGGCATCTCCGAGTTTTTCATCTCCGAGTTTTCGTGTTGGCCCTATATGCATAACTCGAAAACTCGGAGATGTTTGGAAATCTTTTCGAAGCTTCTCTAAATTGTCTCTTTCGCACTTTTTAAGCATTTGTTTCACTAAGTTTGACAGTCAGAGATTCCAGTAAATTGGAGCACATGCAGATATTGGAGATAGGATGACATATACAAAGAAGCAGCAATGCGAGATTGAATTGTAACAAAAATATAACAACTAGATCTACTGCAACGTTTATAATCTTCATATACCGTAATGAGGGCACCAGAAAGCAATAATCATTGGTGAACTTGAAACAAATAAGATACTCGCTCTATTGTGCTCTTAAAATTAAACAGAAAAAACAAAGCCTCTTTCTGGCATCATTTTGTTTACCTCAGTTTGGCATAGTATCAATCAAATTTATGCTTGACACATGTGTCTTTTAATTATTGCTTTCTGCTGCTCTCATTACGGTATATGAAGATTATAAACATTGCAGTAGATCTAGTTGTTATATTGTTGTTACAAATCAATCTCGTAATGCTGCTTCTTTGCATATGTCATCCTATCTCCAATATCTGCATGTGCTCCATTTTACTCGAATCTCTCAGGAGCGGATCCAGGCAGGTTTTCTGACCGGTTCAGGAAACATGAGGGGGTCTGGGGGCGAAGCCCCCAGAAGAATTTTCCCAAAATGTGCCGGCATCGTGTGAACGCAGTCTTAGTATCTTGGTGCGGTTTAGTTGTTTTTAGCCGAAACAAATGACCTCCATTATACCTGATAAGAACCAGGATTTAACACGAGTTACAGCATCCATGAATTTCTGCAATAGATGACAGATGGACATTGGGACAAAACAAGCGCAGTTTAAATGTATCCTTGATGAGAATTTTAGCGCAGCTTATGGTTATATTAAATCCATTTTTTAATAATTCAGAAATCTTCAGTTCATTTTTAGAAATTGTCTGCACTCAGCTGGGCGTATGTATCATGAATAGTTTTCTACTTTTATATAACGAGATCCTGGTTTAAGATCAAGCTCACATAGGTTCACATATTCTGAGTGGGGTCTGTTTTTCATCGTATTCGGTATGACAAAATGTGTAGAAAGAATACCGAGCTTCAAGTACGCAACAATAATAGTTTTCTAGCTATGAAGAAAAATATTTCACTGCGCAGGGGTAAAGTTCCCCATTCGAAAAATAGCTTTTGGGGGCATTTTCTGAATGGGGTCCTGTCCTCACCGTATTAAGCACGTCAAAAAGTGTAAGAGCACCGAGTTTCACGTGTACAGGACAAGCAGCAGTTTTCTACTCGTAAAGGAGAACCCTCTAGAGGGCTGGGGCAAAGTACCCCATTCTAAAAATAGCTTTTGGGGGCATTTTCTGAATGGGGTCCGCTTTTCATCATATTAAGCACGTCAAAAGGTGTAAGAATACTGATTTTCAAGGACATGGGACAAGTAATTTTCTATTTGTAAAGGGAAGCCCTTTCGAGGACTGGGGCAAAGTACCCCATTCTAAAAATAGTTTGGGGGCGTTTTCTGAGTGGGGTCTATTTTTCATCGTATTCAGCATGTCAAAATGTGTAAGAAATGTGAGTTTCAGGTGGATAACACAGATAGTTCTCTATTTGTGAAGGGAAACCGTTTAGAGGACTGGGGCAGAGTACCCCATTCTAAAAATAGCTTTTGGGGGCATTTTCTGAATGGGGTCCGTTTCTCATCGTAATAAGCATGTCAAAATGTGTGAGAATACTGATTTTCAAGTATATAGGACAATCAGTTTTCTATTTGTAAAGGGAAGCCCTTCGGAGGTCTGGGGCAGAGTATCTCCATTCTAAAAATAGTTTTGGGGGCATATTTTGAGAGGGGTCTGTTTTTATCGTATTCAGCATGTCAAAATGTGTAAGAAGAGTGAGTTTCAAGTGAATAACACAGATAGTTTTCTATTTGCGAAGGGAAACCGTTTAGAAGGCTAAGTACCCCATTCTAAAAATAGCTTTTGGGGGCATTTTCTGAGTGGGGTCCACTTTCCATCGTATTCAGCGCATCAAATTGTGTACTTGTACCAAATTTCATGCTTGTATCATAAAATGCACAATGCAACTGCTAAGCGAGTGCACAGGTGTAATAAATGCAGTTTTCTCTCTATCACCAGGGTCCATGCTTAGCTGCCAGTAGCCAGAACGTAGGTCAAGAGTACTAAAAAGATTATAGCCCTGTAAAGCATCCAGTAAATCATCAACACGAGGCAAGGGACGGGCTTCTCGTTGCGTGATTGCATTTAATTTTCTATAATCAACACAAAATCGAAAGCTACCATCTTTTTTCTTTACAAGGACAATAGGAGATGCCCATGGACTTGTGCTTGGTTGAATGACTCCCTGGCCTAGCATTACTTCAATTTATGTGTTGACTTCTTGACGATAGGCGTATGGCAGCCGCCTTGGACTCTGGCGAATAGGTTGCGCGTTCCCCGTATCAATTGAGTGTGTGACAACATCGGAATGGCCTAATGTATGTTCAAATACGTCAGAATATTTCATTAACGTAGCTAAAAGGGCTATTCGATTCTCCTGAATTAGTTCTGGACTAAGAACCGATTCTAATTCTGCACGTATGTCAGTTTCATCAGAAACTATACCACCAATTAAATTAGTGAGCGGTGAAGGAAAAGTTGCGAAAACTGGGCAAAAATCAGCTACGTGTTGTACTGAATGCACGTCAATGCTCTCAGCACTAGTATTTAATAATCTTATTGGGACACAACGGTTGTCAGCCGTACATAATATATACGCTGCAAAAACTCTATCTTTATCATCAGAAACAGGAGTCAACATGCCTAGTTTATTGCGACTACTTCTCGGTACATTTGCTTTAGCAACAATCTCAGTTTTAGCTGGAATTATAATGCTACTGACCAGTTTAACAGGAACTGGACCTAAGTTTGCAGACTGGGTGAATAGTGGCTTTAAAGAGGATGCGGCTGACTTATGTTTAAACTGATTGATCTGAGGAGCAATGGGTGTAATACCATGTGGGCCTGACATAAAATATCCTGACTCGTTAACTTGCAATTGTAAATTGTGTGAAGTCAAAAAATCTCATCCTAATATACACTGCAGGGGCTGTATCATGTCGTCACATACTATAAAATTTCCCATGTATACATAGTTACTGCCTGAGAATTGTAATCTACCTGAAAATTCACCTAAAGATTTTAACGACTGTCCAGTAATAGAGTAACACTGCTTGCTGTTAGAGTCACTATTTGTCAATACTGATGACGGATCAGTGGGGACAACAGCTTTTTCAAACACGGATTTACAGATGATTGTTTTCATAGAGCCTGTATCAATTAAAGCTTCAACTGGGTATCCATTTAATAAACATTTAAGAATTGGCTGGGTGGAAACACTTATCATTTCGTTTTCATTAGTCAGGTCATTTATAGTGACTCCAACCTTAAACACACAGGGGTGACCAGCATGCCAGCCTAATGAGGCACCCCTTGCGAGTTTAAAGACGACGAATTTGGCAAATAAAGACCACTTACAGCGGGACGAAAGTTTCTGTCTACTGTCCAATTATTGGCACATTGGGAGGCGAAATGCCCCCATCCATCACACAATATACACCTTGAGCTGGTAGTTGCAATGCTTGTTTGCTGTGTTTGTTCTCTTTGCTGTTGGCGAAACACGCCCTCTCTTCGTCCAGGGGGCTTGAGGGGACAGTGTCTTGCAAAATGACCCGGTTCTTTGCAATGAAAACACTTCAAACTTGCAGACACAGCAGCGATGTCTTTTGACTGTTGTTCACCATTCTTTTTCGGTTTGATGGGCGGCTGAATTGACGCTACTACATTCTGTGTCTTTTGTTGCTCGGTGGCAAGCTTTTCAACCAGTTGCGTCAGCTTCTCAACTTTCACTGTCAACTCTCGCTCTCTGTCATTGATTGATTCTTGCAGGGGGATAGCAGCACAGGCGGTTTGACTCTGACACTCCTTGCGCACGGCCAGAAACTGCATACAGAATGCAACCATCTCAACTAAAGTTGGCTTTGGGTTGTGCTCTAAAAGCTTGAAGCGCATGGTATCCGGGAGACCTTTCATAAACTGACGAGACAGCAACGCTTCGGTAGCTGTGTCCGATAATGTGGAATCAGCTTTCTTCAGAAGTTCCTGGAGGGAATACAAAAAGAGCGAGGGGTCTTCGTGATCACGCAGTACTCTCCCTTCAAATTCCCGAAAATATTTCACGAGCGACATCTGGGCATAAAGCAGATTGCAAATTAGCAACGAGGTGCTCGAAGGTATCCTTTTGATCCTCATCCAGTGCATGAAAGTGAGTTGCAGCAATGCCACGCAAGAAGGCGGGCAACTTTTGTAACTTCTGTGCGGCATTCCACCCATTTGCCGTTGCGCAACATTTGAACTGTCGCATCCATCCCGAGAAATCACCATGCTCAAATTTTTCAGGCAAAATTGAACCCGTAGCCACCGTTTACCTCTGTCACCAATTTGTAATGTATAGCTAGGCGGTAGGCCAATTGGACAGAGACGACCCTATCCGTTCATGTTCCTTATCATAAGAGAGTGATCATCTCGTAAACAACTCTATTTCAGTGACTAAGTTATTTATAGTACACTGCTCTATTTTTGTAAGTCACATACTTAGCGAATTAGGCATAATTACAAGTGGCATAACAACTTGATAGTAAACACGCTACAAGGGGCTCAACTATTGAGGCATCGCATATTTTAATCATGTGAACAGATATGTTGTCACAACCACCAGCTTTTTTGGAATCAAGTGCCCGAATTAGTCGTAAAACTTTATCCCTGTTAATGGCAACGTCCGTAAAAGATGAATTGCACGGAGGCAAAAAGTTAGGAATTGTACTCCCAGTTGAAATTTCGGAACATTGTTGCACAAAGAAATCATTCAAAATGTTTGCCTGAAAGTAGTAATGTTTGCCTGAAAGCAATGAAAGCAAATTTAGGCCCACTTTGCATGCCGCATCCAGGCATGGGACCCCTAGTTTAACGTCCCTTCGGAAGGACGGCGAGGTGAATTGTGAGGTCAGGCCTCCGAGGTCACCCATCCGGAGTTTGACCTCACTCGACCGAGAACTGTTTATGCCACTCGGCCACTCACCCCGTGAGATAGGATGGAATGCAATGCTCAGATTGATTTTTCAAAGGAATGATTTTTTTGTAGGACAGTTGAATCATTTCAAGGTATAATTCTTGTCAAAAGAAAAAGCGAGGTTCAGAGATGAATTCTATTGCAATATGCCTGTGCTATCAAGTCATGGCTCAGCCGGTGTACAAAACCTCTCGTTGCAAGTGGACTCCAAAATTCGACTTTGTGAACTCATATCTCCGGTTTATAGAGGACGATTTTAAAATGCAAAGTATATCCATTTAAGTTGAAATCAGCAACTATGCCCATGAACTCAAAAAATCCCGATATTTTATCATTTCGTTCTCTTGTTAAGTCAAAAAGGGATACTTTTTTGAGACACCCGGTAGAGTCATTTGTTTCCTGTGCTCTTTTACTTGATGATGGCGCTTCAGTCAAGTACTCTGAAAACTCGACGCTATTTAGGCAAAACTATGTGATTCCTAGAATACAAATCAGATTGCAAGATTTGTTAATTACCATGGTTACGGCAAATCTGATTGATTTTTTATTCGATTGAAGAATTAAAATCATTCCCACGGCCCACCGGATTGAGATTCGAAGCCGTGATTCCATCATAACTCCATTGAAAATTGCAGAAAATAGGATCAGCTTTTCACTGTTTCATTATTAGTCCCGCAGGGATACAAGGGGCTCATAGTCATAAGTCTAGTATTTATCACCGCAAATTTCGATTACCAACTCTAGAGCCGATCATCGTAAAAATTACAGTCATGACTCCTAGAGTTCATCCACCGTGCAGAACAAGGTAGTTGGATCTCTGCATGTCAAGGTAACATGAAAGAATCATGGAAGGCAATCTATGGACGCCTCAATAAGAGACCAAAGTCCAGCAACATGGATTGTCTCAAAGAGTCTGGTTCCCGAAGCTGTTCATAAAAATGATATTTCTAATGCAATGAACAGTTTTTTCTGCTCAGTAGGTAAGGATACCAACAAAATAGATAGATTCAGCCCCAAATCCCCCCTTCTTGCAGGTGACTGTGAAATTAACAAACGTAAGGCAGCATTCCATTTCAGGACTATTGAAGTGCATGAGAACAGGGATGCATGTGCCACTACTAAGACAGCAAAGAGCTTTGGAACTGACAACATCTCTAACTACTTTTTGGGCCTAGCTGCTTTCCTGCTCAATACGTCCATCGAAACAAGTCGTTTCCCCGACTCATGGAAAGTTGCTAGAGTTGCTCCGATCTTCAAAAATGGAGACAAGACTGAAAAAAGTCAAACTATCGACCAATATCAGTCATGCCTGTCATCTCAAGGCTCTTTGAAAAATTAGTAACGAATCAGCTGTACCAGTATATGAATGATAATGGTCACTTGTCATCTGGCCAATCCGGCTTTAAGCGCCTTCATTCAACAGTAACATGCTTGCTTAAAAATACTGACGACTGGTATAATGGAATAGATCTTGGAAAGCTTGTGGGTATAGTGTTTATAGACCTTAAAAAGGCATTCGATACCGTTAATGATAACATTCTCTACAAAAAGCTCGAGCTTTACGGTGTCAGCAACGTGAACTCTCTTGGTTTAAATCCTGCCTAACGAATCGGAAACGATTTTGTAGGGTTAATGGGGTTGATTCCAAAATTGGGGACATAGGCGTTGGTGTTCCACCAGGTTCATGTCTTGGCCCTCTTCTCTTCCTCGTCTAAATCAATTATCTCCCGCAAGCAGTCCAGGATTCCAACGTGTCCATGTGTGCTGATGATACTAGTTTGTGCTACTAGTCTCAGAGTTTGACTCGGCTGAATGAGGCTATTAACAGTGATCTTACGAAACTGGATTTAAAATTAAGCGAGACTTACCTGTAAGTTGAAGTTTGATGATAATTCTGCCAAATCACGTGTTGCAAGGAGGGTTAACATGAGATGCGCACGCACCGCCGTGAGTCAGTACTTTAAAGATCATTTTGTGGTCCTGATAGAGGAGTTAACATCATGCAAAATAAAATGAAAGGAAAACGGGAGGGTCACTGTAGGGTTGCTAAGGGCATGTTAACCCTCCTTGCAACACGTGATTTGGCAGAATTATCATCAAACTTCAACTTACAGGTAAGTCTCGTTTAATTTTAAATTCTACCAACTCACATGTTTCATCCGGGTTACCATGAGAATTTAAAGCAAGGAGCACAAAATGAATTGTTCATTTCCAATGTTCAATATGCAACAAACTAAACACAATGCTCCACTTTTTATTTATTCCAACACAGAAGTACTCATCTGGTTCGTTAATGCGACTGGTCTGTCATAAAATTTCCTAAAAGTTGATTCTTCATTCCATCCTGCAGTTCGAATTATCATGTCAGCAGAGACGGTTGCAACAGCTTTACTTGTTGATGCACATCTTGTGCTATGTGCTGAATACATCTTTGTATCAATGCCTGCTGATGCCAACACAGTTTTTAGCCAACGTCCTATGGTTGATGATGTCACTGCCTTATAAGGCTTAATGAATGATACTAACAGACTGGTTGAATTTCTACAATTTTCTGTTGCTTTCAGATAGAACTCTAGTGTTTCATATACGCATCGTTCCTTGATAGGATATTTGTACAATCTCACATTTCCAAACACTTTCCCGGGTCTATCTTGTTTAAGGTGCTCTGTTAATGCAAATTCAAAACAATCTTCATTTTTCTTCATGTATGGATCAGAGATGTCAAGGTAAGTCTGTGTTTGGCAACGTTGACCCGTCGTCAAAGCGATTAACATTACTAATTTCAATGTCAACTCCTTCAGAGTGATTTTATCAAGAGGCCACAAGAGACTGAGATAATCAAGGACAATGTCAACAGACCAAATAGTGTTATATTTTGGGACTGGCTTCTGCTTATTGAATATTCCTTTCAGGTATCTGCATACTAATGGGTGCTTCCCTATAGGTGTATGATTAGGCTGAATGTAACTGCTGTCAATATTAGATATAGCTGAACGTGCTGTATTCAAGCTCAAACCTTTTTCATGTAAACTATGTAAATAGCCCAAAACATTGTTCACAGTTGGATGCAATGGATCACATGTCCTTTTGCCACAAAACTGTATCCATTGATTGATGTAAACATTGTATTGCTTTTTGGTACTTCCTCGCCAGGAGAACATGATGACATCGGCAACTTCTGGAGAAATTCTGCACTCAAACAGGGATTGCCTGATAATCTGCATACCATCAGTGTTAGGTTGCGACTTAGTGGATGTGGAAGGTCCAGTTTTGGATGAATAAGATTTTTGGCAGTTGCCCTCACTACAAGGGGAATGTCTACCAGAAGATTCATTACTGCTGAGAAATATGCTTGGCTTGGCCACATTGGTATAATTAGAACACCTGTTGCTCTCTCTTGAACAATTTTCTGTACACATCTAGAAATGAGACAGAATGGAGGAAATGCATAAAATGCATACTGAGACCAATTAACAGTAAATGCATCGATGTGCTTTGCCATGGGATCAGGTCTCCATGACACATAGTTCTGCAATTGGGCATTGAGCCTGCTTGCAAATAAATCTATCTCCAAGTTATTGAACCGTGAAAGGATTTTTTGGAATACTTGCTTAGAAAACATCCATTCCAGTTCCATGCTGAACTTCCGTGAGAGTGCATCAGCACTTACATTATTACAACCTGGAATGTGAGCTGCCGACAACCAAATATTTCTAGCCATCGCCCATTCCCAGATTTCTTTTGCAAGTCCATTACACTGAGGTGATTTGCAGCCACCCATTCCATTAATATATGACACAACAGTTGTATTGTCACTCATAATTCTTACATGAATATCATGGCTTCCATGTAACAGTGACATGAGAGAAAATTTGACAGCTAATAATTCTAATGAATTTATGTGCTTTGCAGACTCATTTTTTGACCATAGACCTCCGGTGCCTTCACCATTTTCAATTTTGGCACCCCAACCTTTCTTTGATGCATCAGTAAAAATGACGACCACTGGGTGACCATGAATGATTTTCCTTTGTGCAGTGTTTATGTTTTGTATCCACCATTCCAGATCAGTTAAACTATAATCAGAGAGTTTCATTTTTGCTTCAAAGTTTCCAAAATTTTCCTTCAAGGCATGGTTTTTGTCAGACTCAATATGGCGGTAATGAAGCTGGCCAAATTCTACCCCTGGGAAACTTGAAGTCAATGATCCAATCAAAGAAGAAACCTGACGAATAGTAAACTTCTTGTCTTTGTTATGAAATTGCTTACACAAATTATAAATCTTCATGGCTTTCGGTTCTGTCAATTTAACAATCATCAGTGTTGAATTTAGAGAGAAACCCAAGTATTCTATGCTTTGTGTTGGTTTAACTACTGATCTTACAGGATGAATCGTGAAACCTAAAGAAATCAACGACTGAGCAGCAGCCAAGGTAGCCTTTTCACAATCTTCGTAAGTTTCTCCAAAATACAAGGAGTCATCAATATAACTGATGCATATATGACCAAAATCGCTGCGCAAAGTTGCAAAAACAGGCTTCATCAGTTTGGTAAAAATTCTAGGGCTACTACTAAGACCCATAGGTAAGCATGTAAAGACATACAATTGATTATTCCAAATGAACTTTAAGTATTTCTGGTGTTCCTTAGCAATAGGTATGGAATAGTATGCATTCTTTAAGTCTAAAGATGTCATGTAGCAGTTTGGTGTCATTAATTTCAATGCAGTTTCTAACGTATCCATCTTAAAATGATGATAAGATACAGACTCATTCAATTTCTTCAAATTGAAAATAACTCTATGGGAACCATCCTTTTTAAGACGTGTAAATATTGGAGAAATGATTTGATCTGGTTCATTCACTGAGAACTGAATTATGCCATTCTCAAGAAATTTTTCAATTTCAATGCCAATGATTGTTTGCTCTGTTTCACTGAAAGTGCACTGAGGCCTGAGACTGCTGGTACTTGACAAAGGCTCTCTTTCAAAATCAATGTGAAAATGACAAACAACATCATGAATGAGAGGGTAAGACGTAGAGGGGTATCGCCCTGATTGAGGGTAAACGCGTTTTGCCCGATTTTAACTGTCTTGCGTTTGTTGCTGAACAACAGGAGTTTGGGTCTATTTGAAACGAAAAAGCGGGCGAAAATATTTTGGTGACTCCATTTGCTAAATTTTTTCTTGTTTGTGTTTCTTAAAACTCCGTCCACAAACAGACGGAAAAGTGCACAACGAAGCTCACCTGAGACGTAACTGTAAGTATCCGCCATTTTTCCTTTCATGTTTCGATGCACAATTTTCTTTTTGCTTGGTTTCTTGACGTTGTTAAAACTTTCACAACAAACAAATGGCCTCTCGCCGAGCTCCGCTTGTCCAGAGTAAGTACTTCATGCAACTTCAGAGATATGACATCCGCTTCCGCCACGACGGGCTTCTTTTTGCACGCCGTCTGATTGGCCTAAAGTCGCCCTGATTGAGGGTACTGTGGTATCTTTCGGTTTCCGGTTCTTGAACGAAATCTGCGCTGCCAACGCATGACAGGCGAATACTATTTGCTGTAAAAGGACATGTTACGGTGCAAAAACAGGTTTGTTCTATCATTGGACTGTAGAAAATATCTTTTTTTATCATAAATTGATTTAAGCATCGTTCAGTTCACCGAAGGAGGAAAACGTAATGTCAGCTTGCTTGAAAAGTCTTTGAACGAAAGCGGCAACAAAGGTGAGCGTTTAGGAGCAAACACAATCAGAAAACATTTCATAACAACAAAAACTCTTTAATTGTTGATATGCTGCTAATTTTCGCATCAAGTTATCTTAAATTTACCTGAAACCATGTAAAGGTTGGATACCCTCAATCAGGGCGACGTTGGAAATTTAGGCCCTCTCGAGCACTATGTTCTCGAGTACCTCGCTCTTGAAGACAACATCACCAATGACAAATATATTTCATATCAACAACACTGAAGAGTTTACGAAGGTGTTCATGTTAAGTTTCGTTCTGAAAATTTGTTCGTTCAGCAGGAATGTTCGACCAATGTAGAATACCCTCAATTAGGGCGATACCCCTCTAATATTTCTCCACTCATCAATAAAATTTTGTAATTTGCCTGCCCTGACAGGGCTTTGAGATTTTATCAATAAATTGATACTATTCTCACATACCTCGTTTACTGGCTTTTTTGTTGTTGCTGCTGTTTGTTCTGACAGCCCTGATAGTTCTGATAGTTCCGGGACTGACCCCGGCCTGATCCTAAAAAATGACCACGTCCCTTCCAACTACTCTGCTTACCACGACCCATACAACTAAAGCCACGCCCTCGTGGAATCTGGTATGGTTCTGCACGCTGCTTTGATGTTACTTTGTTGCTCAGCTTATTTGCCTTTGTCAAGTCTTCAACCTCTTTGTTTAAATCATCACCAAAGAGATATGAAGAAACTGGGACAGAAGGGTTGCACAATGAAGCATACTGCTTATTGAGGTCACCACGGAGTAATTATCTGCGTTTGAGGTTGAAATCTCTATTTGCTGACATTAGTAGTATAGCAACATGTGTCAAAGGAGTCAAGTTGTCGTCTCCTTGCTTGCTGCTTGAAAGGTTGTTGCATACTTGCAAAATGGCATATAAAGAAGACATCATTGTTGTCTGAACCTTCTGGAGAGCAGAGTCTCTGTTCTTTGTGTCTTGTTTTAGTTGCTGCCAAATCTGCTTATTGATTTTTGGAGCTGCTACATTTGTGCAGTTTTCTGGCCTAAGGTATTCTTCCTGCACAGCATCAAGCTTCTCCTTTGGCAACTTTTCATTCAATAAACTCTGCATTATGTTGCTCAAGACCTTGTCAATAGATGGTCCTGTTTTTTCCCCTGTAGCAAATTGTGTGGCAAAAGACTCAAAATTGCTTTTTTCACTGGATTCTTGAACAGACTTTGTCTCTTTGTTCTGAGTAAAATTTGTAATTTGGTCAATTATGCTTGCTCCTTGCTCAGCTTCCCCTAAAATCATTGCTGTTGGATCTTGCGGTTGTTGATCTTCATTACTATTTGCATCATCAGTGTATCCAAAATCTTGGTACACTTGAGCAACTGACTCTTTGACATTTGCTAAAATATCAGCTTTAAAATCTGACATCATTTTAAGCATGGCTGATTGGAAGTCACTTTCCTTGGATGAATTGCCCTCAGGGTCTGTTCCTGACGTGTTTTCTAATTCGTTGTCAGACATTTCCTTGCCTTTTTGACACGCTCTTCCCTATAATAGAGAGAAGTAAAATCAGAACAGGCCCTAGGCCGTTACTTCCTCTTCCACACACGTGTGGCGGGTGTCAAACATGTTATTTTTACTTTTTATCGTACCACTCGTGGTCAAAACGATAAAAAATTACCAAAGATGCTTGAAACATGCAATGGCTTTTAGAGATAGTCACACTATCCGTAATTTTTCATAACAAATCAAGACACGTCTTGGTCTGTTGCTGAACATGGCCGTTCGATGATCATGCATGGGGATGGCCTAACCTTTCAAAAGCGGCCATGAAAAGAGTCATGCAGTGACACGTCACGAAACACACTCTGTAAAGTCGTTAATGATTTCAAAATTGATAGAATTCTTTTATCTGGGGTTTATAAACTGTTAGAATGAAAAGTACGTACCTGATTGAAACCTTGTTCAGCACCACAGTTTTGCGTCTTGACTTCACGGCGATAACAGTGCAACTGACTCACGGCGGTGCGTGCGCATCTCATGGTAACCCGGATGAAACATGTGATTTGGTAGAATACTTGGCTACAAGGTAACAAGCTTTCCCTGAACGTTGCAAAAACTCATTCTATGCTCACTCCCACCAAGCAGAAACACAATAGTTTCAAGAGTCAAAATGACGACTTGAATTTGAAAATACGTTATAACGAGCTCGAAGTAGTCAGAAAGACTAAATAACTCGGTTTGCAAATTGACTGTTCTTTTGATTGGAAAGAAGAGATCTAGGCAGTTTCTGCCAAGGTCTCCAGGGCAGTTGGATTTCTAGGACATTCCAAGTCTTTCCTTCCGACAGAAAGTTTGCAAACTCTCTATACAGGTATTGTGGAGCCCCATTTGCATACTGCTGCTCTATCTGGGGCTGCGCTGGTTCAACCAAAGTTAATCAGTTGTAAAAACCGCAAAAGCGTGCTGCTAGGATAATAACGAATAGCGGCTTCGATGCCCCAAGCAGACCTCTTATCGAACAGCTGAGATAGAAGACCGTTGACGAACTGATTACCAGTGTGTCTAAGACAATGGTCTTGAAGTCCCTGAATGAGCTGGCTCCATAATATCTGTGTGACCTCTTCACCCGGAATTCGCTCTGCTCATCATATAGTCTTCGTAATACGGGGACCGACGTAAGGTTACCGATGGAAAAGTGAACAAATGGCCAGAAATATTTCTCTTATTGGGGCTCTAAACTATGGAATAGCCTGTCAGCTGAGTCAAAGCAGGCAACCTCTCTGTGTAGTTTCAAGGAAACTATTTAGAAACAGAAACTTTTTCCTTTCGTTTTTATTGTAAATACTATTGGACATAAGTTTTAAACATTGTAAATAAGGTTTTATAGTTTGTTTTAATTATTAGCTTTTTCCTTTGTATACTATATTGTAATTAATGTTTTTATCGGAGGGCCCCTTGAAAATCAACTTGTTGAAGGGCAATCCTCGTTAAAAGAATTGAATATGAAATATGAAATCACGACGAATCATCTTCGGCCCTTATGCCTGCCGTACTTACCTTGATAACGACACGCAACTTGGAACGGAGGCGTTCTATCTTCGGAAGATTTTAGTCCTTGTTCAGAATCTGTTTGGCCTTGAGCCCTTGTATGAGTGAAATTAAAACGTCAGATTGAGAAGTTCGAACGAATACAAGGAATCACGTCGTCAGTCTAGTAAGGGGTAGGTGGTAGCGACAATGAGACTCGATGCACTAAAGTTAGTTGACGGAGATAGAGCTTGCCCAGTCCTCTTGCACATGCAGGGGACTGGGGCAAGCTGAAAATAGATATGGTTCGTAGCCAATGAAAATCGAGAACTCTTGTGGTTATCACCGTTGTCACGTGATCAGGTTTTCTGGAGATCAAATGATTCAAAATGGGTGATGATTATGCAGCATAGTTGTGTTCCCCTTGAAGAAAATAGCAAACTCAACGAGCTGGGAAGCTGTACACTTTCTTTGTGGGATACGGGGAAAAGAAAGAGAAGTTGTATTACGAGCACAATGATATCCAGTTGTTATAAGGCATTGAGACTTCAGCAGAAACAACGAAATTGATTTTGGAAACAGTTTGAGTTAGGCCAATCGACTGCCGATCGTTTCGTTGCCAGTCCGTTGATAAGAAGGTCTGAGAAACAGGGAGATAGAGCTTTTCACATGAAGAAGTTTGGATGAAAGAAAGATCCATGAATCGAGGGCAAGTGTCCTTGTAGAGTATGATTTGATTTGATTTGTTATGTTTTATTTGTTTGTCTATTCGTTTTCCAACCGTTTTCAGGGATTTCCCCTCTTCTTCATCAAGTGGCGTGATGAAAGCCAAGCGCTGATTGGTCAATTCAATTGTTTTTTAAATTTCTATTGAGTTGAATTGACTCAATTCTTTAAAACCGTTGCCTTTATCTCCGTCAGCTAACTTTTTATATGCATGAAGAGTATATAACTGACCGCGAGCAACTCTTATGCCTGTAAGTTCCTTGGATTGGATTGAGTTCTGAAAATGGTTATTATAAGACCATGAATTTCATACATTTGCAAGTTTCGTCCTTTTTTAATATTCGTTTTCTCCTTGTGAGACGTTCTGTCATCCTTATTGCATCATCATCATTGAGCAACATCATTTCAAAAGTGGAGGGAAATGACAAAACACGGTTAACCTAGCCAAGGTGATCATTATTTTGGGCATTGACGCTATCAGCTACCAAGAAGCACCAGAAAACTTGACCACTATTTACAGCTCCAATGGGGACGAATAGAGTTACTTGGTTTTTTTCTGAAAGAGATTATGTAGGAGTAACACTGGGGAAGTGTGCTTGTTGAGTGAAACCACTTCTCAAAGGTATAAAGATGAAACTAAAATATGGAGATTTCGAAATTTTAATCATCTGATGACGAGCATTTTCCTGCTTTCGTTGGTAAGATTTGATTGATAATTTATTATGCATTTTCTCTAGAATAATTATCACTATAAAACCTCACACGTGTAACTTTGATTTAGCTGAAGATAAGACAAGCTCGTCTGGAAACGTCCTGAACATGTCTTAATTAATTAATTTTTGCTAATGGATTTGTCTTAACCAACTGGAAATGTCTTATCCAACTGGAAATGTCGATTTAACTACGTTTATGTCTTAACCAACTGGAAATGTCGGTTTAACTACGGTTTGTCTTCTCTGAAATGACTCTCAAAATGATGTTCGTCGTGGTCCTAATGTTACGATTTACAACAAAGGTGCGCTTTCTAACCAATGTTTCAATTTCTACGCTGAGAATGTTTGACTTTTTTCAAAATACCTTTCAACGTGATCTGCGTGTGAGGCAAACCTTCGAAATATCTTTGACAAAAAACGTCTCTTCTTACTCAAAGGCAGCCCTCTAAATAGTTTTTGGCTTGGCAAATCATTTTGGCTTCAGGTTCATCATTTTAAAATTCCACTCTGTATACGTAACACAAATTGATATCATAAGAAATTTGTGAAATATGAAAGAAGAATTTTTTACTATTCACATAAATTCTACTGAAACATCAAAACTGAATTTCTTAAAGGAAGAGCTCTGTCAGTAGGTATTATCGCGGTTGACGCCACCTTCTTTCCTTCTACTGTAACTTATATTACCCATTCGTTGAATTTAAGGATTGCTATAAATCTTTGTATGTAATTGCAGTAAAGTCATTATCAAAGTCATCAATTGTTTACCAAGAGATATGTTTTAACATTTTCACGATAAGATATTGATAGATGGTCATATTTTTATCCAATGGGACTTTTATCATGTTTATTGCGTACTCTAACTTGACATCCCGTTTTCGTCAACAGCACGTTATCAGCCCTCTCTTCGTTGAAGAAATTGAGGAAGTTGGAGATCTTTATCTTGATATAGCTGAAGCATACGTTGATGTTGGTAAGTTATTTTCTGTCTTGTTTCTTACAGTATATTCAGCTGATACCGTGCATCTTAAAATTTTCCTATATGGATGACAGACCAATCTGACAGCCAATAAGCAAGTTGACAAAAGAAACCCGCGAGGATTTTTCTAAATTTTACCCACGTTGATAAATTACAACCAGAAAGAAAAAGTAATGGAAAATTTCTGGAGCTTTTTGGAAAGCAACTCTCCAGACCTTTGGGTATCCTGGTTTGGATGCTGGTTTAAATGTCTACGGTTTCGAGGAGTTCTATTATTTTCATTTGACCAGAAATCGGCCAAAGTTTGCTTTTCCACTGCATGTAAGGCGGTAAGTCTCTTCATGAAGCCTCTTTCACATCCCTTTACATGAAAACTTGTACCATCGCATCATGCAATCGTTTGCCATGAAAGCTAAAGTTGTATCGTAATGAAATTTCCAAAACAATTGCCACATGGCTTGATATTGGTAAAAAATTTATTCGATGTTTTCAATTCACGCACAATCCGCAGGGGCATTAAATCTTGAAAAATTGAGCTGTGCCGGAAAGGCAATAGCGAGAACAATTTGAAACGCAGATATTTAATGCTTTTAGGTCGTTCTTACAAGAATTACCATTGTCAGTACTATTGTCTGTCGGCCAGAATTTTTATTGTTTAAGATTCAGTGCCTAATCGGCTGGTGTGTGAATTGGAAATGCATCTCGAAACCATGAGGTATCTAAACCAGCATCCAAACCAGGATCATGATAGAGCATAGATGCTTCACGGATGTTTCGTAGATGTTTCACGATAGAAGTACTAATTCAGAGTTCAATCGCATTCATGAAAGAGCACTGCAGTTGGTATGCAGAGTTTGTGAATAGAACTTGAAGAAAAATATGGAACTACTCATCAACACAATCTGCAACTGCTAATGATTGAAATCATTTATGAACAACATTTTTACCGAAAGAAATCCTCAATGCAGTTTGAGTAGTGAAAATCATTTGCAATTGCCAAAAGTAAAGACAACAACATACGAAATAAGGAATATTCAGTACAGAGGTCACCATTTCTGGTCCTCATTACCGAAGGAAATTAAAGATTCCAACATACTAGCTGAATTCAGCCGAAAAGCAAAATTATGGCATGGAAATACTTGCATTTGCAGATTTGTGCAAAGTTTTCATCAAAGATCCCAGGCTTTGTAGGTTTTTAAGTAAAAATTGTAAATCAAGTTTTAAATCATGTTGTTGGTGTTAATTAGCTCATTAAGTATATATATTTTTCTTGTTGCCAACGTAAACGAAATTGTTAATAAAAATAATAAAGATAATGACAATAACAACGATAATGGTGAATTTTACCAGCAGCTACAAGGAACAGCTATAGGTACAAAGTTTGCCCCCTCTTATGCAATTCCGTTCATGGCGGCGCTTAAAGAGAATTTGTTGTCTGAGGCGCCATATAAGCCATGGCTTTGGTGGCGGTTTATTGATGACATATTTTTGATTTGGCGACATTATTATAAAACTTCAACTCTCGTCCATTGACGGATTTAATGTTCTGAACATCTAGTGACAACCAGTCTCCTTAGATTCCAGGACCGTTCTTAATATTCTTGCAGTGTTCAGTAATACGGTGGTCTGCATTTGGTTGATGGAAATGTTGATTCAATCTGTTCCAGTTGTTTCTGCAGCGTTTTAGGAATCGTCGCAAGAGCACCAATAGCGATGTGTATAATCTTGGCTTTCATGTTCCAAAGCTTTTGCACTTCTCGCTTAAGATCTTGGTATTTCTTGATCTTCTCTCTTTCCTTGATTTCAATGCGATGATCAGAAGGTACAGCAAAGTCAACAATTAAACATAATTTATTCTCTTTGTCGATAATCATCATGTCTGGCCTTCTTGCCTCAATGATATGATCAGGTTGTACAGCGAAGTCCAAAGGATCTTGAACTTTTCGTTGTCAGTAACTGGCTGGGGTTCACGTTCGTACCATTTATCAGTGATAATGAAACCTTTCTTTCGACAAAGATCCCAATGGATTGCCTTACCCATCCAGTCATGCCTTCTTTTATATTCCCTTTGGGCTAGTTTAGGGCATTCGCTCATGATGTGGGTAGCCTGCGTGCAGACTCTACTGATTTCTTTTCAGAGAGGTTCTCCTCCAGTAGAGTCTGCGCATCGGCGACCAAATCCTTGTTCTGAGCCACGCGCGATTCCCTCTCTTGAGGAACCAAGTCGCTGAATTGGATCAATAGAGCGACCCATAGAGTGGGAAGGCATAACACCCACACACAATAAGATTTCATTGGCCAGCTTTGTCCATGGAAGAGCTAATTAAATGCCTGCAGACTCGAACAAAGACAGAGACGCTCATGAAAGAAAGGGGATATGCGTCAGCCAATCAGGAAAGGTTCCATGTTTCTCATGAACTCACAACAAGGATTTGGTCGCTGATGCGCAGACTCTACAGGAGGAGAACCTGTCTGAAAAGGGATCAGTAGAGTCTGCACGCAGGCTAGATGTGGATGATTGTTTCGTCTTTTGTGTTGCACATACAGCACATGCTATCATCTCGAGTCTTATCGATTTTGGCCTTGATGGCATTCGTTCGGATGGCTTGATCTTGCGCTGCTATGATAAGAGATTCGGTTTTCCTCTTCAGATGACCATTTCTCATCCAGTTCCAAGTTTTTTCATCAGCAACTTCCTCTATATCTCTAAGAAACTGACCATGTAGTTTTTTGTCTTTTAATTGCGCCTTTCTGTTTCTTTTAATTCGCTGTTTAACACTGTTAACACTGTTAACACTTGATTCTTTGTCTTCCCCACGTGCTGCAATTATGAGTCTTTCTGTGCTATTTTGAATGTAGTTTCTAATCCTACTGTTGCAATTATTATTATTATTGTTATTATTAAAATATAAGAAACAAAGCCATCATCAAAAATTAACAGAAAAAGAAAATAAAAAGAAACACAACTGTTAAAAACTCTGTACGTTTCGATTAAAAATCTTCGTCAGCAATACTTTTCTAATTGGACAACCGAGGATTTATACTCCGTGGTAAACAACTTCAATACAGTTAAAAATAAACTAAAATTACATTTCATTACAAAGAACCCTATTCTTAGTAAACATGACTGACCCCGAAATCACGTTTTAAGTTCAAACTTTTTCAGCGTAAACAAGAAATGAAGTAACTGGCACATCAACAAATGCCCCCTCCCATATGACGCTCCCGTATGTCCTTTTACCCCATGGGATCAGATAGATCACAGAGCAAACCTCCAAGGGATGCAGCCGGCAACCCCGCGGCCCTCCCACTTGACCTTTCAATGTTTCGCAAATTGCTGAATCTTGAATGGCTTGATAGGGAATTCCACCCTAACGCCACATGCAAAAAAATATGAAGCCAAATAGGAAGACAGCACAGCACTGCCAACCGAACCCCCCAGAGAAACCAGATTCAACGGCAGGAATTAGGCCATGCCACACGCAAACATATCGAGTTCCACATCTGCAGCCCGTTCATTCAAACCCTTTGGAAGAAAAGTTCCCTGTCTGTATCATTCAAAATCCTCTTTGAAATTGTTGAGATTAAGAAACATAGATAGGGTGATAGTTGGATATCTTAACCCTTTCACCCCCGGAAGGGCCATATGGCCCAGCAGTATTCATTGAGAGCTGTGAATTTTTCAGAGGGGGAAAGCTTTTAGAATTTGAGTGATTTAAGAGGTTATGCACATTGCATTTATCCATTGCTTACTCAATCACTGATTACGATACCCCCTGGAAAATGACGATCTACATTAGGTTTTCCTGTTGAGCTTAATTCTAGCCGGGTGTGAAAGGGTTAATATAAATTCAGTTAGAAATAAATTTGATGCGCACAGGGAAATTGCTTCACAAAATCTTGACATACTTGTAATTGCTGAGACAAAGATTGATGCCTCCTTTCCACTAGGGCAGTTTGCAATAGAAGGATTTGCAACTCCATTTCGTTTAGACAGAAATGCTAATGGCGGTGGCTTACTGGTTTATGTAAGATGTGATATTCCTTCACATCGGTTACATTCTTTCAAATTTCCCGATGGCATCGAATGCATTAGTTTCGAAATAAATTTGAGGAAAAAGATTTGGGTACTTTTTAGTGTTTATCGACCACCAACGCAATCACAAGATTATTTGCTTGAAAACTTAGGTCGTGCACTCGACCACTACAGTGAAAATTACGAAAACTTTATGTTTATAGGAGATTTTAATATGACTGAAACTGAGGAACAGTTGAAAAACTTTCTGGACCTGTATGATCTTAAAAATCTCGTGCATGAGCCAACGTGTAACAAATCTCAAACAGGAAGATGCATAGATCTTGTGCTGACAACCCGAAATAGGAGCGTACAGCAAACTACTACAGTGGAAACTGGCTTGTCAGATTTCCATAAAATGGTTGTTACTGTCCTTAAAACCACCTTCCCTAAACAAGGACCAACTGTAATTAACTATAGAAACTACAAAAATTTTAACGAAATTGCTTTTAGAAATGATCCCCGAGAGGAATTAGAGAGAATAGAATCATCAGATTTGAATTACAGTTCATTCGAAACCACTTTTGATAAAGTTCTAGACAAACATGCTCCAGTTAAAAAGAAATATGTGCGGGCAAATGACAAACCATTTATGACTCGTGCTTTGCGCAAAGCGGTCATGTTACGCTCCAGACTGCGTAATAGATATAACAAAAATCGATAATAATAATAATAATAATAATAATAATAATAATAATAATAATAACAACAATAATAATAATAATTAATAATAATAAATAATAATAAATAATAAATAGTCTGCTTAACAAAGAAGCTGCATTGCCACTATAGATGACACTTGGTAAGACTATATTGTGCCAGAAAGACCCAGCTAAAGGAAATGAAGTTAGCAATTTCCGACCAATATCCTGCCTTCCAATTATGTGGAAGTTAATGACAAGTATTTTGGCAGACGGTATGTATGCATACCTAGATGAAAATAGCTTGCTACCATCTGAACAAAAAGGATGCAAAAAGAGATCGAGGGGCACAAAAGATCAACAGCTGATAGACCAAATGGTTTTAAGAGATTGTAAGAGGAGGCACACAAATTTAGCCATGGCCTGGGTTGACTACCGTAAGGCGTATGATATGGTTCCCCATTCGTGGATTGTTGAATGTATGGAAATTTTTGGTATTGCAGAAAACGTCAAAGAATTTTTAACGGGTAGCATGAGTAATTGGAAGACCAAACTAACATCATCGGGGGAATATTTAGGAACAGTCAATGTTAAAAGAGGGATTTTTCAGGGGGATAGCCTCTCTCCTCTTCTGTTTGTTCTTTGCATGATCCCATTGTCCTTGATACTGAGGAAAGTTACAGCTGGGTATGAATTCAAAGGGAAAAGAGTTAAAATCAATCATTTATTGTTCATGGATGATCTAAAGTTATTTGGCAAAACGCAAGATCAAATCGATTCATTGATAAAAACGGTGCATCTGTTCAGTAGTGATATCGGTATGGTATTTGGCATAGATAAATGTGGTGTTGTGATAATGAAAAGAGGGAAGCTAGTAGAATGCAATGGAGTTGAATTGCCGAATGGAGGAGTTATCAAACAAGTGGAGAAAGATGGATATAAATATCTTGGGGTGCTTGAGCTAGATCGAATAATGGAGAGTGATATGAAAGAACGCTTTAGTAAAGAATATTTCAGAAGATTTAAACTAGTTTTGAAGTCAGTGCTCAATGACAAGAATAAGATCCTAGCTGCGAATACGTGGGCTGTTTCGCTTCTTAGATATAGTGGAGGAATCATAAAGTGGACTAAAGAAGAACTGAAGCGAATGGATAGGAAAACACGAAAACTCATGACTATCCACGGAGCACTACACCCTAAAAGTGATGTGGACAGGATCTATGTACCACGTGGAAAAGGCGGCAGAGGACTGATCAGTTGTGAAGGGTGTATCCGAGCTGAAGAAAATAGCCTAGGATGGTATATCAACCATAGCCCTGAGCAGCTACTTCAACTGACGAAAGATTCGAAAGTTATCGAGACAGAGACCTGCATAGAGCCACATGAATTTAAGAAGGTGGCTATGGATGAGTTAAAAAATGCGTGGAGAGAGAAGAAAGTGTATGGTCAATTTGTTAGAGAGATCACTGATGATGTAGATGAGACTAAATCTTGGAATTGGGTAAGGCAATCAGATCTTAAACCTGGGACAGTGTCATTGATTTTTTCCGCTCAAGAACAAGCATTAAGAACTAACTATTCGAAATTCCACATTGATAAAACATCTGAATCACCGCTTTGTAGATTGTGTGGGGCCAAAGGTGAAAGCATTTCTCACCTCGTTAGCGAATGTAGTAAGCTTGCTCAGAAACAATACAAGGCAAGGCATGACAGTGTTGCGCAAATTATTCATTGGGAACTATGTGGTATGTATGGATTCAAAAGAGAAAAGAAATGGTACGAGCATGAGCCACAAAGTGTGTTAGAGAATGAAGAAGCCAAGATACTATGGGACTTTACCATTCAATGTGACCACTTAATTCAAAGCCGAAGACCTGATATTGTAGTTGTTGAGAAGGAAAAAAAGGAATGCAAGATCATCGACATAGCTGTTCCGAATGATGTGCGAGTAGGGAATAAAGAGCAAGAAAAGGTAGAAAAATACCAAGACCTCAGGCGAGAGATTGCAGCCCTTTGGGGAATGAAGAAAACTGAAGTCATCCCGATTGTTATTGGTGCTCTGGGCATGATTTCAAAAAAATTAGACATGTGGATAAAGAAAATTGGCGTTAACATCAAAACAGAGGCATTGCAGAAAAGTACGCTTATTGGAACTGCAAGAATATTGCGAAGAACTTTGGCAATGTAGTCTTTCGCTTGGACTTCAAAGAAAGAGAAGAACTAATGAGAAGAACCCTTAGACCTGAGGTTACTGGTTGTAACCAGATCTAAAGGACAAAACTACCAGTGTAGCGCTGAGTGTAATAGTACGAACCATAATGATAATAATAACTAATATTTTGACAGGTTGACTTGTTCAGACGTAAGACTATCTGTTATCATTCAAGGACCTGTATGTAATCCTACCTATTGACAATCTTGGTTAAAATCAAGATAAAAATAGAATAAAAGGAAGATAGTTTAATGTACAATTAAGGATCAGAATTTGTAAGGGTCAAAAACAGTTTTCTTGGACTTCTACAGAGACTTCGATAGTTTTAGTTTCTCTTTGAACAGCAAGAGGGATATTTCGTCACGGATTGTTTTTTCGAGTCGGTTGAAAACGCGAGCTCCCTGGTAAGCAAACGAATTTTTTCCAGTTTCAGTGCGCCGTTTCGGCAAAACAACACATGAGCCATTGCCTCTTGTCTTTATTCCATGCTCACATCTTTTGAAGTAACCATTCAGGTCCTCGGGTAGTAGATTATGCAATGATTTAAAAACGTCAATGGCAACCCTTGTGTTTCGTGTTTTTTCAATACTGTGGAGAATTGGAACAATTTTCGAAAACAACGAAATTCCCGTGTTAAGTTATTTCGAAAGGAAAAAAGAAATTATTACAACAACCTAGACATCTCACTTGTCACTGACAATAAGAAATTCTGGAAGACTGTGAAACCTTTTTTCTCTGACAAATTGCAATCTAAGAGTAAAATAGTTTTGATTGGAGGTGAAACCATCATTTCCAACGATGTAGATGTAGCAGAAACTATGAATGAATTTTTCGTCACTGTAACGGATTACCTTGGCATAAATGAAAACTCTAATTACGAAAATGCTACTGAAGGAATCATAGATCCTGTTGATAAGGCTGTTCGCAAATTTTCGAATCACCTTAGTATTCTGAAAATTAAAGGTCACTTTCAAAATGCTGGTTCCTTTTATATTCTGACAGTTACTCCTGATGCTGTGGTCAAAGAGGTTAGGAACCTAAATCCTAAGAAAGCTACAACGCACAAAAATATTCCTTCTAAAATTCTTAAATCCAATTCTGATGTATGTGTAAACCCTTGACAAAAATATTTAATGACTGCATAGAAAATTCATCCTTTCCTGATGAACTAAAGTGCGCGGATGTCACATCTCTTCCCAAGAATGAACCAACCAACTCTAGGACTAACTTTAGGCCAATTAGCGTTCTGCCTACGGTCTCGAAGCATTTTGAACGGATAATAGATAAGCAGGTAGTTTCTTATATTACACCCTTCTTATCGTCACTTCTCTGTGGATTTCGAAAAGGTTACAGTGCCCAGCATGCTCTCGTAAGGCTCTTAGAAAAATTCAAAATTGGTCTTGATGAAGGTGGAAAGGCAGGGGCTGTATTGATGGATCTCTCCAAGGCCTTTGACTGTATCAGACATGATCTTTTAATTGCAAAATTGCATGCCTACGGTTTCTCTCGCGAAGCATTAACATTGATCAATGATTACCTCACAAATAGGCAACAAAGAGTCAAAGTAAATGGGTCATTCAGTTCTTGGAAAAGCGTCACACGTGGTGTTCCTCAGGGGTCAGTATTAGGGCCTCTGTTATTCAACATCTACATAAACGATCTTTTACTCTTTATCCAAAGCTCGGATGTATGTAATTATACAGATGATACTACAATCTATGCCTGTGATAAGAACCTGGAAAATATTTCTCATAGGCTTGAAACTGACTGCAGTGTAGCCCTGGAATGGTTTGCCGACAACTTTATGAAACTGAATGCTGATAAATGCCATCTTTTGGTTCTTGGGCATAGGTGTGATGATCCTGTTACTGTTAGGATTGGAAATGTTGATGTCGTAAATAGCTCTGAAGAGAAGCTACTTGGAGTTCAAATTGATGGCAGACTTTCCTTCGATAATCATGTTTCCAAACTGTGCCGAAAGGCTAGCAATAGACTGTATGCACTCGCTCTCATATCCCCATACATGGATCAGAACAAACTAAGAGCCCTCATGAGGGCTTTCATTACCAGTCAGTTTCAATACTGTCCTTTAATTTGGATGTTTCGCAGCAGACAGCTCAACCAAAAAATCAACAAAATACAGGAAAGGGCATTAAGAATTACTTACAAGGATACTGAATCTACTTTTAGTGAGCTATTACAAAAGGACTGTGCAGTTACTATTCATACAAAGAATTTGCAAATACTTATGACTGAGATGTACAAAACTAGGAATGGTCTGAACCCTTCATCTATGCAGGAAATCTTCTGTGATAATACAACTGACTCAGTTTCAGTTTCAGTTTCATATATCATTTAAATTCTCTACATACAATTTACGGTTGTTCTAACAATACAGACAAATAGCTACACTACAAATATAATAATGTTACAGAAAATTAATACAATGATACAGAAAAATTAATACAATATACAAATACAAAAGGAACTAAATAAATTGTATGCAGGGAATTACTTAAAGGAGGAGCTCTCTCAATAGGTAAACTAATCGAGGAGAGAGCCCCCCCCCCCCCTTTCCTATGGATATTACCAAGTAACTTTAGTTGAATTTATATTAATCATTTGCATCATCAGTAGCAAAGAAAACTTAAATTCATCGGTCAACCTTAGTCAATAAATAAATTTTCAGTTTTGTTTTGAATAATGCTTTTGATGGCGCATTACGGAGTTCAAGGGGCAATGTGTTCCAAAGTTTAGCACCAAGATCATATTGATCATACTTTAAGACCATATTGGAGGCTGTTTTTTCGAGACATATATAAATCACCTTGACTGGCCTGTCTTGTGGAATACTGATGAACAGATGAGCTGAATAAGAAGAAGTCATGAAAGCATCTAGGTGAAGTTTTTTTGACAGAATCAAAAACAAAAGTTAAGAGTCGGAGTTCAAATATCTCAGAAAGTTTCAGAAGCTTGAGATCATTAAAGATTGGTAGAGAGGGAGACATGCGGGGCTGAAAGGAGATAGCTCTGACTGCTCTTTTTTGTAATTTGAAAAAAAGGATCAATGTAATATGAATATGTTTGACCCCAAACAATAAGACCATATTGTAAGAAGGACAGAAACAAAGCATTGTACAGACAAATTAAGACATCTAATGGAAGTAAGTTCCTAATTTTGAAAAACATTCCACATGTTCTTGCTAATTTTTTTGAGAGTTCACTGAGATGGAATTTCCAGCTTAAATGTTCATCCATGAGGAGGCCTAAGATGATATAGTTTGTTTTATCAATATTTAATGATAGTTTATTAGCATCAAGCCATTTCTTTACTAACTTCAGCTCTTTGTTTACGATTTTATTCAAATTACATAAATCTTTGCATTCATAGTAGATGTTTGTATCATCAGCAAAGAGGTAAAAAGTAAGTTTCTTAGAAGCATTCGGTAAATCATTGATATAGATAAGGAAGAGTAATGGACCAAGTACGGATCCTTGTGGCACACCACAAGAAATTGAAAGTAAGTTAGAGTTAATTACGTCACTAGAAACATATTGCTTTCTATCAGAAAGATAAGATCTAAACCACTCAAGGGCACATCCACGAATACCATAGTGGTCCAATTTGGATAGCAAAATTCTATGATTAACTGTATCAAAAGCCTTTTGTAAATCAATGAAAATATCACTATTACTACAATATTACTACAATTTGCGTAACAATAACGAGTTTTTTTCAACCAAGAGTGAGATCTGTCAACAACGGGAGAGAAAGCGTCCGATTCAAAGGTCCACAGCTATGGCAAATGTTACCACCAACGATACGAAACTCGCAGTCCCTTTGCCAGTTTAAAACAAGATTTTGGCCCTCCGAAATAACAAAAAAATCTTGTTTTGAAACACTTCTTTGACTCTTTGTGCTCGTCGTCTACTAAAATAAGTTTTGAATTTTCTTTTAAAATCTCATAAACTTTGTTAAGAGCTGGATGATACGTAAGCACCAGAGGTATTCTCTTGTCATCCGTAGTTTTTGGCTGCCTATCCAAAAGACTCAAATGATCGCGGCCACGGACTTTGCTGATTTGTTAGGGCTAAATTACCGAGTGTTGGTGAGCCTCCGTTGGCTAAGGGTACCTACAGGTGCAATGGCAGGAAAAGTTGCCAGATATGCAACGTCATCACGGAAGGGGATAGTTTTGAAAATTCGGACGAAAACAGATCTTTCAAAAACTTTTCGGGGAGGTACAACTGCAATTCAGAAAACGTAGGGTATTTACTACAATGTGCTTCATTAATAGCCTTGCAGGGGTCGTTGCCTGACATCAAATGTGAGACAGACGTTAATATTAAAATGTAATCTCTTAGAAAAATGTAAGTTTTTGATTTGTGAGTGTCCATCATGGTGGTAACTCCGATGACCTAGAGTCTATTCCCGCCAAGACAGGCACAGTAGCTGTAAACATTTGTGTTTATTTTAAGGATTATTTATAAAAAAGCTCCCATGTAGGACTCTAAGGCTGCCATTTCTTAGTCCTTTTCTCGCAAATAGAAAACTGAGCAGCCTGAAACTGGAATGAGTTTCTTGAAGACCTGAGAGAACGGCATGATCATGAATGATCAGCTGCCCAATCGTTAGTCAGGTTTTAAACCATCCTTCATCTAGCGTTGCAATACGTCTCCGCAACAAGGAAATTAATGTTTAAACTTGTAGATAAGAATTCCTGACAGCGAGATTCGTATATGTACAATAGGAGACTGCAGACTTCAACCAAATTTTGTTTGAATGTCATCAGTTGCAAACGATAGGTGAAATGTTTGATTAGTTAATGAATAGTTAATGATGATTGGTTAATGTTTGATTTAAATTCGAGCAGCTAATCATTTCTTCCCAGTTCATCAACTGACGTATTGTCTTGAAAAAACGATTTTGGTTCTTTACTCCTGCTAAGATAATTGATTCCAACTGAAGACTGTTGCTTTCGCATAAGTGACAAATGTTTCAGAAGTGGCAGCCTTTAATTTCTTATAAGATATTGTCTTAATTGCTTGGGAGAAGCTACTGCATCACGTGCAAACGAGAGCTTTGTCAGTCAAGAGATGTTTTCTTGCCAGAGTTTGCAGAATGAGTTTCTTAGTGGCCGGAACTCACTGTTTCAAAGTAAATTTGCAGAGCGATTCCTATATGAAGACCTTTCTCCCTTTTTAAGTCAAATTTCATAGCAAAATTTGATCCTCGGGCTTGCATAATTGACTATTTTAAGTTTTGGGTGATATTGACTACTATATTTGCTGGTCATAAAACTGGTTTAAAGTAGTTGACCATCTTTCTTTCAGGGAGAAGCGAAGATGCTGTCACTTATCTCGAGCCATTAACGAAGACTCGAAAATATTCCATGGTAATTGCCTCCAGGGATTTGTTTACATTCAGAGGACATTGAAATTACTTTTCTAGATTATCTTCATTGCTTCTCCTACATCACCTTTAAGATGACAACTTTAACTATATCATGCCTTAAAGCAAGGCTGTATCATTGTTTAAAGCACATTTTAATTCTAAGACATGATGAGCTCCAGCTGCATACAAACAAACTAAGCAGAGTACCATCTTCCTGAACCACCACCCTGGCGCATTCTGAGAGCTTCAGGCCTGTTTCTAAATTTATAGAAATAGTCAAGATTTGGACTAATGAATGGAAATACAGTGTGAAAGTGGATTGCTGTCACGTTATGCTTGTCACGCATTCGTATTAGCGGGTCTCCCGTAAGTTCTTGTTAGGCTGCGTTCACATTGCACAATCTTTTGTAAGCGCGTAAACGCTCGTGCAGAAATCCGCCATACTGAACCCTTAAAGTGTTCAGACTGCAAAATATTTTTTCAATCTGAACACTGTAAGAGATTAGTATGGCGGATTTCTGCACGAGCGTTTACGCGCTTACAAAAGATTGTGCAATGTGAATGCAGCCTTATGCTACGAAGAACTTTGCCGTTCTATTGTTTTATCCAGCATCGTTTCCTTTATTCATTTACATTGTAAAATGCTGGTAGAGGTCACATACTTATCTCCGGCTTCCTTGTAGCCTCTTTTAATGAAATGTTCGAAAAGTTCTTCGAGTTGTTGATTTCTGTTTTTTGTTCAAGGGGTTTCCATCCCACGGCGAGTTGATGATAAGCTAAATCCATACCCTCTGATTACGGTCTCGCGTTGTGAATAGCGACCTCTCTCTTTTCCGCTGGATGACCTTATGAATAAATACATGTGAGAAATAATATTTTGATCCCAGAAAAGGATTTCTGACAGAGTTCAGCTTTCGTGAAGTTGGGAGAGGAGTATTTCTTTTGGAATACAACAATGCAGGTATTATTATTATCATTATTATCATTATTATTATTATTATTATTATTATTATTATTATTATTATTATTATTATCATCATTATTATTATTATTAAATTCTTTATAGTTGGTATTTACAATTGCTTAAATACAATTAGCTAATTCAAACCAACTATCTACAAAGGAAAAATTTACAATAATATAAAGAAAATAAGTATATTTACATCGATTTACATGATTTACATAATTACTGTTTGCGGAGGGATTTCCAAGATGTTGTTGTCAACAGCAATTTTTGCATGTACAATTTTCACCCTTCCATTCTTTTATCGATCTTTTGAAATATACAACAGATGGTGAGCTTTTTATAGCGTCAGGTAGGCTGTTCCAGAGAATGCTACCTCTAAAGGTCAACGAACTGGTCCCATAAGTTGTCGTTTTTGCTTGTGGCAGCATTAGCAGTGAACCTGATCTTAGATTATACCCAAGCTCTTTTCGCTGGAAAATATTCCACATAAAGGAGGGATTTTCGCACGATAAGCACTTGTATATTTCTACCATCAAGTTTCGTAGATTTTTTACATGGACCCTAGTGTCATCAATCTTTTGAAGAAGCTCATCGAAGCTCGATGTATAGTCTTCAAGAAGTATTCTCGTGGCTCTTTTGTGAACTCTGTCTATTTCTTTGCCTTGCGTTTTACCGCAAAACATCCAGACAAGTGGACAATAATTTAAATTTGATATTATGAATGTATTGTACAGGATCTTCCCTTTCTTTTCGTCGATGTAAGGTGCGACCCTTGAGAACGCACTGACTTTTCTGCTAACTTTTTGGCACAGTGTTTTCACGTGCTTGTCAAATTTCAGCTCATCGTCAACACTTATCCCAAGTAATTTGACAGACCTTGTCACATCAATTGATTTGTTTTCTATTTCTAAGAAAAATTCTTGATGCTGCTTTAGGCCAAGAAACATTACTTGAACTTTTTTGGGATTTGCCACCATTCTGGCAGTGCATATGAGAAGTGGAAACGGGGGAGGAACGAGAAGCTTGAATTTTCGATCTCATCAAAATGCAATGAATGTTAATTGCACAGGGAAAGTGACTCTTATAGATGGTTTTTCCAAAGTATAGCACACTTTTCTGTCAGGATAGCTCATTGCGGTAAAATGAGGAGTGGCGGTTCAGGGCGATATAATTCATTTACGCCGATCTTAACGTTGCGCCTTTCAGTTGTGGCTGTACTTCAAAAGTGGGAAGATTAAATTGACCCAGTGATACAGTAAGCACTATGAACTTAAGAATCTTATAATGGCAAATAACTGCTTTTAAAGGGGCAGGGTCACGTAACCGTAAACAAACATGTTATTTCTAGATATTGTTGCCCACACGTGGCCATTGTGTTCTGCACAGATTTCGTTGGATGGGGTGAATCCAATCCACATTAAAGTTACAAAAATCCACCAACATCTCTGCAATCCAACAACATAGGAGAGTCGTTTGTTTCTCTACGAATTACAAGAGTCCATCTTCAAAATAACACTTTCATTTTGAGAAAAGTAGTGGAAAATCACTGTGATATGGCCTATCAAAAATACTGCAAAATCTTCGTTTCGAAAGAAGTTTTTTTACATTACGTGACCCTGCCCCTTTAATTCCCTGTTATATCGCACATATTAGGTGTTTATCTGAATGGTGGCGGTTCAGGGCGATGGTGCTGTACACGGGAGACCGGGGTCAATTGTAATACTTTTCGGAAAATCAACCATATCGCCTAAGTGACGATGAATTGGACTCTTTGAGGTAGATAATGCTGTGGATGCGTTGCAGGAATCGTTACATGTCTTTAAAACCATTACAGCTAGCACGACCCTGTTTTTCCCTACACGAAATGTAACACTTTTGGTTGCAGATCATTCATTGCTTCGAATAGAACGAACTGAAAATCTGACGTGGCTTTTATTTCCTTGTCAATTTTTATGCTTCAATTGATGCACATTGTTCAACCAGATGAGAAAAGCAATCAAAGCCCCCTCGGGATACATGACTCGTTTATGGACGGGGGTCTGCCGCCCATCCTCATAAGCTACTCGCATTTTCAATGATTATTTGCGAGTTTCAGCCAAAGCCACCCATGTTTGTTTTGTTTTCAATTTTTTTAGTGGGCTTGTCAGGATTTCTAGCTACTGAAAGCTAATTTAGGCCCACTGTGCATGCCGCATCCAGGCATGGAACCCCTAGTTTCACGTCCCTTCCGAAGGACGACGAGGTGAGTTGTGAGGTACGAACAATATAAAAGCCTTAAATGCAAAGTAAAATGTGGACTATCCTCTATTCGCAAACTTAAAGATATTTTACCCCAATCTAAGTTAGAGCAAGTCTACAGAGCCCTGGTTGAAAGCCACCTGAGATACGGTAATGAACTATGGGGCAGTTTGTCTGATACCAAATTAAATCATTTGCAGCGTCTCCAAGACAGAGCTCGCACATTAATTGAAAGCTCCAATGTAAAGGACGGATGGACGTGCAATTGGCTCTCTGTCTCTAACCTTATCAAATACGACAAGGCTGTTATGGCATATAAGATAATGAATAATTTATGTCCGGGCAGCCTTCAAGGAAAATTCACCATGAGATCTCAAATATCTGCTTACGTAACGAGAAACTGCCGAGATATTGATATCCCAAAACGCAACCTAGAATTTTCAAAAAAGAGTTTTCTTTACTCTGGTGCTAAACTGTGGAATGATATACCTCTTGATATAAGGAATAGCCCCACAGTTCTCACATTTAAAAAGAAACTGAAGGACTACTTGCTACACTAGCATTTAACCCAAAGCACGATCCCCAGGAAGAGCAGCACTTACCACGGTTACATTCCATATTATTCTTTGTAGATATAATATAGTACGTTGTTCTTTTTTATATTTTTCTTTTTACTATTGTTACTTTTCAAACTATTATCTTGTTGTTGTATAAGCTGATAGGGATTTGTGGATAAATATGATTAAATGAAATGAAAAAATGAAATGAATGAAAAGGTCAGGTCTCCGAGGTCACCCATCCGGAGTTTGACCTCACTGGACCAAGTTTAACTTCAGTCACCTGACGAAGACTGTATAAGCCGCTCGGCCACTCACCCCGCATGTTTAAAGATCTGCCGAAAAAGGACCCTTGCACTCTCGTTTAGAGAATTTTGGGCCCAAATGCTCAGTCATATGAGCAGCACGTACCCTTACTCTCAACACGTTATGTACCTTCCCATGGCTAAGCCATCGGCCAGCTTGCACCGGTGCTACTGTAATATCGTTTTTCAATTGCTCATGAGTTAGTTGGTCAGGAAGCGGTTTCCCCCTTCTTTATATGTCAAATGTCGAGCTTAAGGGGTTTAACGCAGTGGCTGTGATTTGAAAGTGATATTTTTTACTCAAGAGCAAATTCTTTCAGACTAAAATTTACAGTGGACGCAAATTTTTTTAGTGCTCAATGACATGCTTTCCTCCGAAAATTTGGCAAACTTGGATGAACATTCAAGTATCTCAAGTCATGTGTAGAGGGTTAGAATAAGCATGTTCTGTGCAAAATTCAGATTTTTTGTACTTTGCTACTTGGCGTGAAAGCAAGTGTTACAATTTCCCCGCATTTTATCACTGGTTTCCCCTGCTCGCAAATTTTAAGCTTGACTCTGCGCCTAACAGTCAGTTGTATACCGGGTGAGCCAGAAAAAAGTTCGCACGTTTAACGATTCATAGCATCAAGAGCGCTTCACGTATTTGAATGATTCAACTTTTATTTAATAGCCAAATAATCAAAGTACTGTTTTAATTTTTCTTGCTGCCTTACGAGCACTAGAATTATATGTCAATTCTACTTTATTGAAGTTTCATGGCTGTAAAACGACTGAAAAAGGGCCTAAAACGTCGATCAAATCACAAAGGATTCCTTACTCAGATCAATAAAGAAAATGCAATTGTTCATGGGTGAGAGATATTCACTGCACACTTATTGCCATGGGACTGAAAATCTTAGGAATTTGATTCAAAATTGATGTCTCACAACTCTTGTGAGAGATGAAACGCCCACTGCGTATTGTTCTGTGTACGGAGCGTCCATCATTTGATAAATATTTTGGCCCGTTTACAGCCATTTTGCCACAATGGCATTTATAAAGTTGAATTTACCGATACTGCTAGTGCTAGCAAAACAGCAAGGAAAATCCAAAAACTGCTTCAATCTTTTGGCTTCTAACTAGAAGCTGAATCATTCAGATCTTTCAAACGCATTTAGAGCTATGAATTTCCAAACGTGGCAACTTTTTTCTGGCTCACCTGGTATGACAAGCCTTAATTTGATTGCAGTTCTAATATTTTTCCGTGCACAGGCTGCTGTGTGGCTAAAACTGGCAGAATGCAAACAAACAATTGGACTTTTATCAGAGGCAGTTTCTGCTTATTACAAAGTTTTGGAGTTGGCGCCCGATCAAGTTGGAGTAACTTTAGAGCTTTCAAATTTATGTCGGAGGCTTGGTCGAACTCAAGAAGCTGTTAGAATATTGGCGGGTAAGCCTCCTTCTTCGTCATCTATAGGTACTGGACAGTGCACTCGCTTAGCAGTTGCATTGTGTATTTTACGGTACAAGCATGAAATTTGGTACAAGTACACAATTTGATACTCTGAACACGATGGAAAGTGGACCCCACTCAGAAAATGCCCTCAAAAGCTATTTTTAGAACGGGCTACTCTGCCCCAGTCCTCTAAACGGTTTCAATTCAAAAATAGAAAACTATCCATTCACCTGAAACTCACTCTTCTTACACATTTTGAAATGCTGAATACGATGAAAAACACACCCTATTCAAAAAATGCCCTCAAAAGCTATTTTTGGAACGGGATACTTTGTCCCAGCCCTCCGAAGGGCTTCCCTTTACAATTACAAAACTACTTGTCGTATGTACTTGAAAATCAGTAATATTACACATTTTGACATGCTTAATATGGCGAGAAACGGACCCCATTCAGTAAGCGTCCCTAAAAGCTATTTTTAGTATGGGGTACTTTGTCCCAGCCCTCTAAAGGGCTCTCCTTTACGAGTAGAAACTGTTGCTTGTCCTGCACACGTGAAACTTGGTGCTCTTACACTTTCTGACATGCTTCATATGATAAGAAACGGACCTAACTTAAAACATGCCCAGAAGCCCCATTTTTAGAGGGTTGACTTTACCCCAGCCCTCTAAGGGGCTTCGGCTTCCTTCTACAGGTAGAAAAGCTACCTTTTTCTATATACTAAGCATTCTTACACATTGCCACGTGTGGAACAGACCCCATTCAAGAAATGCCCTGAAAAGATGGTTTTTATGATAAGATACTTCGTCTCAACCCTGTATGAGGTCTCTCTCTATAACTAAAGCATTATTTGTGCTCTGAAACTCAGTCTCGATGTTTTAACCACTTGCTGAAAGCAATCGAACTTAGAGCAAGCTCCAAAAGAAATCTTGAAAAAGCATCGGCAGTTGTATCAGATCCCTATACTGTATGAGGTCATATAGCTGATATTAACCGTCATACGGGGCAACGGACATATCACTCCATAAATCTCGTGCGCCTTTAGTAATAATCCAATAGTCCTTTCGTTTTGAGAAACATCCCTAGAAGTTCTATTGTTTTTTGAGATCTTGTACACTTCTTTGAAGGAGTGATTGGCCCTTCAAAATGGGGGTGTTCTATATTATTTTGTACACTTTTGCAATACATTTAAAAGACGGTTTCTGATACACTTATTTCGATGGAATGGCTGCAACTTCAACGGTAGCCCAGCAGCTACTTTTGGACCTGGGGAAGTTTTCAAGCCCTCTAGGGATTTGCAATAACTTGCAACCAATCGCCTACGTAAATCAGAAGCTCACTTTAGTAGACGATTACGCTAAAGATGGCGGCAAAGAACTTTTTACCAAGATCCATTGTGTTCTAATTACGAATCCTTAACGATTCGATAGGAGTTCGATTGAAGAGCGCAATGCATCTTGGTAAAAAGTTCCTCGCTACCATCTTTAGCGTAATTGTCTATTAAAAGCAGATTCAAATCCGTAGCTTTACTTAGAGAGTTTTCACTTGCTGATGGTCTAGGTTAACAAAATCAAATCCTGTTCAACAATACTTCAGTTTCTTTATTCGATAATCTACATTCGCATATAGGAACTACCAAAATTTTTGCGTCCCAGTGATTTAATATGAAGCAGACCTTGCAAGTATCAGTTAAGGTTAGACACAAGCTAGGTTATCTTGAGTTTCTGTTTCATTTATTATCTATCTATCCTAAATACAATTTAACAAAAAGATACACTACTGTTAAGAACATACATGATTACTACACTTAAAACAAAGAACTATGGACTGAAAATATTGAAAATAATGATTAAAGCTACTTACATGATTGTATTTAAGATTGATAGATTAAAGAGGGGCTCTCTAGGTAGGTAAGCTAATCGAGAGAGAGCCCCCCCCCCCCCGCCCTCCGTTAAAAGACAGAAACTAAAAAGAACAAAAAAAATTATTTTTAAAATATCAAGGCAGCAAGTAATAACCAGATGAACCTCAATGGGAAGAAAACAATAAGTGGTTAAGTTAGTTTGAATCAGTTTTGTTAATATGAATCAATGAAATAACTTTTCAGTTTTGAAAGAAAAACCACAACAGAGCTAGCAACGCGTATGAACATCGGGATAGTGTTCCAAAGTTTTGAACCAAAAAATTGAATTGTTTGAAGACCACACAAAGTAGTGTTTTTGAATGACTTGAAGAGATCACCTCTGGTGGCCTGGCGAGTACCAATCCTATGAACAGATGAGTTTGGCTGAAAGTAATCATGAAAGCAGGAAGGAGAAAGCTTCTTAATAGATTTATAAACAAACATTAATATAGTTAGGTGTAAAATGTCCTCAATTTTTAAGAATTTTTTATGGCTTGAAATTGGTTTGCTAGAAGAAGAGAAGGGTTTAAATTTAATACACCGAAGAATTTTCTTTTGAAGTTTAAATAGTGGGTCCAAATAGGATTCATAGGTCATTCCCCATGCTGAAATACCATAGTTGAGGAAGGGCAAGGAAAAAAGGGAGATATAGAGAGAGATGAGAGTAGGCAGGGGGACATAATGCCGCACTTTGAAGAATATGCCAGCAGTTTTGGAAAGTTTTTTACAAAGAATTTGTAGGTAGAAACACCGCAAAACGACGAAAAACAACAGCGAATGAGTCGGTTAACTGCGATTATATACTTTTTGCCAATATTTCGTCCTGCCATGCAGGACTTCTTCAGGGCTGTTATATGATAGTAACATTTAAGATTTGAATATGTACAACGATTTGAATAGGAGAGGTTACATGTGATTGGTTAGATATGATGGCTACGCAGGGGCTATGTCGGTTAGGTTACGAGGGTTGCGTTTTGTGGCAATAATGATGATGATGCTGATGGCAATGATAATAATAAGAATGATGATGATGATGATGATGATGATGATGATGATGATGATGATGATGATGATGATGATGATGATGATGATGATGATGATGATGATGATGATGATGATGATGAGTAAGATAGGAAAATTGGGAGGGTCCATACCATACAGCCTAGCACTACGATTACGACGCATATGCTCCAACGATGATACATTCAATAAACGTACAAACCAACTGCTTACATACCTTACAAACAGAGGATACAAACGCAAACACGTACGTAACGAAATACGGAAGGCTTCCAAAGTAACGCGACAATCAAGCTTACAGACGAAACAGAAAAGACATAACAACAGAACGCCATTCGTTGTCACCTACCACCCCAGCATTCCACAACTCAAGTCCATCCTCCACAGCAACTTCCACATACTGCAAAACTCGACGAACTGTAAGGAAGTCTTCCCAGACCCACCAATACTAAGCAACCGCAGACCGAAAAACCTCAGGGAGTACCTGGTGCGCGCCAAAATAAAAAATGACGCCACCACCACTCCCAGAGGTATATCCAAATGTCCATCACGCCGCAACTGCAATACATGTCAACACATACAAGACGGAACACACACAGTCACATTTTATAACACTAACAAAACCTTCGACATACGACAAAGCCTTGACTGCAACTCCACAAATCTTATATACTTATTACAATGCAAACAATGCCTACGGAACAAAAAGACTGACTGTCAATACATAGGACAAACGGGACGACGTATAAGAGACAGACTCAACGAACATCGACGAGACATCATAAACAGACGTTCCGACACATCCGGGGTTGCAGAGCACTTCTGTAAACCCGGACACTCAATACAAGACTTACAACTGCTACCGCTACTCCAGTTACACGACACCAGAGAGAGTGTTAGACGAGCCAAGGAAGCATACTTCATTGGCTTGGCCAACACTCTATCACCTAACGGACTAAACAGAACCACAGACCGCTAACAAAAATAATTCTATACTAACCGAACCTACAAGCAAACCCTCCCAATTTTCCTATCTTACTCATCATCATCATCATCATCATCATCATCATCATCATCATCATCATCATCATCATCATCATCATCATCATTCTTATTATTATCATTGCCATCAGCATCATCATCATTATTGCCACAAAACGCAACCCTCGTAACCTAACCGACATAGCCCCTGCGTAGCCATCATATCTAACCAATCACATGTAACCTCTCCTATTCAAATCGTTGTACATATTCAAATCTTAAATGTTACTATCATATAACAGCCCTGAAGAAGTCCTGCATGGCAGGACGAAATATTGGCAAAAAGTATATAATCGCAGTTAACCGACTCATTCGCTGTTGTTTTTCGTCGTTTTGCGGTGTTTCTACCTACAAATTCAATCGTTATCCGTCATCGCAAGCATCTGCGGATCCGACGAGCGACGTTCATATCGTGGCCTTTCCTTTTTCGATTTTTTTTTTTTTACAAAGTTCGGTTTTGTGATACTCCCAAGTTAAATGTTCATCCATGAGGGCTCCTAGAAACTTCACATACTTAGTCCTTTGAATGTTATGTTTACCAATTTTAAGGTTTTTGTGTTCTGTCAATTTCTTCCAAGGTGTGTGAAAGAGTACACATTTTGTCTTTTCAATATTTAATGCAAGCTTGTTTGAGTCAAGCCAAAGCTTTACGTTCTTTGTTGACCTTTTTGGTGAGTAGCTGAAGATTATCAGATTCACAGTAAATGTTGGTATCATCGGCAAAAAAGAAAAAAGACAGAAAATGTGATGAATATGGGAGGTCATTGATGTAAATCAGAAATAGAAGTGGCCCCAGGACTGGTCCTTGGGTAGTTAGCAAGAGAAGAAGAATGACCATTAATCGAAACAAACTGCTTGCGATTACCAAGGTAAGATTTAAACCAATTTAGAGCAGTTCCTCTGATACCATAATGTTCTAACTTCTTCAGAAGTATGTCATGATTAACTGTGTCAAAAGCCTTTTGTAGATCAATGAAGATTCCGCAGGCAAACCTGTTTTTGTCCAATGAAGCTTTAATTGTTTCTGTTAAACTAATAAGTGCTAATCAGTTGAATGACCAGCGCGGAAGACAAGTTGCATGCTAAATAATACCTCACAGACGTCAAGAAACCGGAACAGGCGCTTGTGCATTAGTTTTTCAAATAGCTTGCTGAAAACAGAAAGGAGTGAAATTGGTCTATAGTTAGATTTACTTGAAACAAGTCCTTTCTTAAAAATTGGAATAACCTTAGCTATTTTTAGTTTTTTAGGGAAGGTTCCTGTCAAGAATGATTCATGTGTCAAGACAGCAAAATTTTTTGAGAGAGGGAAATTAAGAATTTTGAGAAGCTTTACTGGAATGCTGTTTGGTCCACTGGATTTACCAATTTTCAATGACAGCATAAGAGCAGATATTTCTTCTGCTGTGCAAGGGGATATGAAAAACGAGTCCAGATTAGGATTGGACATATAGTCTAAAGGAGACTTGGGTGTTCTTGGAATCTTCTTTGTGATATTACTGGCAACATTGATAAAATAATTGTTAAATTCATTAGCTATTTCCACTGGGTCTACATTTTTGGAAACATGTCCTTCCTTTAGGAATCCAACAGTATCAAAATTTTCAGTTTTAATACTTATTGTGCTCTTTATGCCTTTCTAAGGCAATTTCATGTTGCTTTTATTTTCGTCGAAATATTGATGATAGTAGTTCTTTTTGCTTTCTCTTATTTCATTGACAATGCGATTTCGAAATTTGACAATGTGCTTCTAGGTAATTTGTGGATTTTGTAGATTTAAAATGTTGAAATAGACGATCTTTAATTTTCATCATTCTCTGAATTCTAAAGCTAATCCAAGGTTTGTTTTAAGCTTCATAGTCCGCTTATTCAGCTTTTTCTTAGGGCAGTGTTTGTTTACGAGATTATGGAGATCAAAGAGAAAGGTGTCAAATTTTCCATCTAGGTCCTTACTATCTGCATCTAGAAAGGAAGTATCCTTTCCCTGTAGTCTGCAAGGAACTTAGTTTCATCAAAATTTTTGTAATCATAGACAGAATAAGAAGAGGTTTTGTAGTCAGGAGCATTCTTGTTCACTCAGCGAACCGTAGAAGATGGTCAGAGATTAGAGATAGGATGTTGCCTGCAAAAAATATTGCTTTCAGTAGCATTATTAATTTATATGTTGTCAATAGTTGTTGTGGAGGAGTCAGTAATGCGAGTTGGATGCAGTACAGATGGCTGGAAGTGGTAGGAAAACATCATGTTGACAAAATCATTACTAGGGGTGTGATTTTCATATTTGAGTAAATCAATATTGAAATCACCCATAATAGCAATTAACTTGTTTTCCTTTGCCAGGCTGCTGAGTGTCATCTGAATATAATCATTAAATTTTGAAATATCTGAACTAGGATGTCTATAAGCAAAACAACAAAGGATGTTTTTAGCTTTGGAGTTTACAATCTCAATCCAGACTGCTTCAAAGTCTCTGTCACTGATACAGAGATCATCTCTCCTGTTTGCAGTTAGATTAGATTTAACATAGATTCCAACACCACCAGCAGAACTGTGAGAGGGAGTTTCATAAAGCTTGTAGCCTGGAAGCTCATTATTTGTTTTGTTTTTGGAGTCAAGTGAAGTCTTTATCTCAGACAAACCTATAACTTGGAAGTTTACACTAAAACAGGATTGAAGAGCATGTAGTTCAAAATTAATGCTCGAGGTTTATAACAACTTAACACAACAAAATCCTTCATTTTTGTGGGATATGTTCCACGAAAAGGATTATAATCAAACCTAAAATCGAAAAATGTGTTGATGTTGCCTCAAACTAAAACAGCTACTTATGGCAACGATAGTTTATCTTTTCGAGGTAGCATATGATAGAATTCCCTACGTAATAACAATAAAACTGCTCCCTCCGTATGTTTCTTGAAATCATGCATAAAAATGAAATAGAGAGAATTGTCGTTGTAAAATATCCAGATAGGGCATTTTAAGTATTACGTTGGCTGTTTGTTGAACTGTAATTTTATTTCTAAATAGTTGTTCTTATTAGTTCTTGTATTAGAGCTATTTTTGTGAACCAACTTTAAAGAATTTTAAATGATAGTAATAATAATAATATTATTATAATTATTATAATTATTATAATTATTATAATTATAATTATTATTATTATTATTATTATTATTATTATTATCATCACCATTATTATTATTATTATTATTATTATTATTATTATTATTATTATTATTATTATTACAATTACAATTAGGTGACCCATGAGTGAGGACGTCAGTTCTTACGCTGGGATAGTTTCACATTTAAATTTGCTCACAAGGTGTCTATTTTATCTCTTATTCAACTGGTATAATACTTGATTACACCACAGTCAGACATGCGAAAGATAACTATTTTACTTTGGTTCATGGTGCTTACGGTCTGCTCATTCTGTGGAAAAGATTTTGCTGTGCTAGGCCGCCATTCATGGCGCTGTAAAGGGAGAGCGAAGAACAGCAATGAAGCGGAACGTCAACAAAGCAGCCATTCACCGGTGAATCACAGTCCTTTGAATTACATGAATACAGACAACAATGCATCCTTTGTCTGCTGTTGCGGTAAGCATTGTAAGGGTGAAAGAGGCCTGCGAATGCATCAAAGATCGTGCAAAACAATAGAGGGTCTTGCAAAACAACTTACAGCAGATTTGTGCGAAGAGCTTGCAAACCATGACCCTGAACAGAACGAAATTATCGACTATGGAAATTCGGGGCCACCATTAATTGAAACTGGGGTTAAACTTCCTGGAACGAATCAAGATTGGTCTGCGGCAAATACTTTCTTCCAGGTTCACCTGGACAGGCGCAAAATTAACGATGAGGATATCGACGAATGTGTTCAAGATATGAACGATCTTGCTTACGATTATTTCAAAGATAATTACGGTCTCGTAAACGATATCTCTGCAGAAGTCAAAAGATTCGAAGAAAAGTACGAAAATTATAATCGAAACAAATTGAAACGGGTGATGAAATATCTCAAATCTCAAAACGATAACATTCTCGCTGCTGAAATCAAGTTCATAGCAAAACTTTTGCGATCCATGGTACCCGGAGGGGGCCGCAAATATGATAGTCGCAGTATCGACCACGACACAGAAATAAGATACAGCTTCTGGAAATACGTAAAAAGGGTATTAGTTGAACCTACCAGCATATTTCCAAACTTCGATGTAGCAACGTGCACTTTGTATTTCAAAAAAGTCTTTCACTGTCCACGAAAAGCAAACTTTTCTTTGCCAGCATGGATACCAATCCTCCCAGAAGCTAAAACCGAATTTGATCTAGAGCCCCCAACATATCAAGAGGTATCAAGAATTATCTGGCGTATGAAATCCAGTAAATCGCCTTGTCCTATTGATCAGATTTCTGTTATAATGCTCAAAAGATGTCCATTCCTACGGACCTACCTGTCGGATATAATAAATCATGTTTGGAGTAGTAAGAAGATCCCTGCAGCATGGCGCTCAGCGACCACCATCCTAATCCACAAAAAAGGCTCTCCAGACGACCCAGGGAATTTTCGCCCAATAACCCTTCAGCCTATTTGCCTAAAAATTTTCACATCTATCCTTCGAAATCGTATGTTCAAATTCCTAACTGCGAATGGTTTAATTGAAAACCATATTCAAAAGGGCTTCGTTCCAAAAATCTCCGGGACAATGGAACACACAGCATTACTTGCTCACATTATTCGCGACGCAAAGCGTAAACAAAAATCATTGGTCGTTACTATGCTGGACCTTTCATTTCATTTCATTTTCATTCATTCATTTCATTTTTATTTATTTAGGCACGGTAGCCCCGTCAGTCCATGAGAACTGCTTTTCAGGGGGCCGTGGCACAAACGTTACCAGTTTACGATTTGATTCTTCTCTTAAAGGTGGCAAGAGATGGTGCCTGTTTAACATCAAGTTCAAGAGTATTCCAAAGCTTAGGTCCACGAAAAGATATAGCCCTTTGCCCATTGTTAGATTTTCGTAAAGGTATCGAAAGATCAGTTTCGGTGTTTCTGAGTTCCCTGACATTTCGAGTCGACCTTTTTTCAAACAAGCTGGAAAGGTACTCCGGGACGAGACCGTTTAGCGATTTGTACACTGTAGTTGCGGTTTCGCCTCTAATGATGTCGCTTACAGTAGGCCAATTTAAACTTTGTATCAAATCTATAGAAGGGGTATCAAAATTGCTTTTCGTAACGATTCTAGCAGCTCTATTTTGCAACTTTTGTAAGGTTTGCAGCTTGGTCACCCCGCAGCACCCCCATACCGAACAACAGAACCGAAAATGGGGCTCAACGATACCGGAATACATTTTACTCAATGTGTTTTGAGGTAAAAATTTCCTGGAGTATTTCAGAAACCCAATTGCACGAGACACTTTGGTACGGACATTGCTAATGTGCTCTTCCCAATTTAAGTTCTTATCGATTATCACACCCAGGTATTTTGCTCGGTCTACATTTTCAACTTGAGAGCCACCAATAAAAAACTTTGGATGATCAACAATTTTGTCAGTAATTTTCTTAATTTTGGGCTTGGAGCCTACAACCATAGCCTGAGTTTTTAGGACATTCAAAGAGAGTTTATTACCTTGCATCCATAGCTTCAAATCATTCAGTTCACTATCTAGAGTTTGTTCTATGTCTACTAAACTTGAGGAGGAATAAGAAATACTCGTATCGTCTGCGTACATCGTCACTTTGCCTTTCTTTAGGGCGAACGGAAGATCATTGATATAAATCAAAAACAAAAGAGGGCCAAGACCTAAAAAACGCTTTTGGAGAAGTCCAACATGGACTGATCAATGCCATGCTAAAGTATCATCACATTCCGAATCATGTCAATGAAATCATCGAACATTTGTACAAAGACTTTAAGACCAGTATTACCACCAAGGAGTTCGTGACCCCACTCCTGAAGATCGAGAAAGGCGTGCTTCAAGGAGACTGTCTTAGTCCTTTACTCTTCAATCTTTGCATGAACTCATTCATAAATTCCCTTCAAACTAAGGAATTTGGCCAACTAAGTTACAGAACCAGCAAGCTACTCACTCCAAGGAATTGGTTTCAATTTGCTGACGACGCCATAGCCATTTCTGCAACGGAATACGACAACCAAACCCTAGTTAATGCTTTTTGTCGATGGTGCAACTGGGCTAAGATGACCATTAGACCAGATAAATGCCAATCATTTGCAATGAAGAAAGTTGCCACATTGTGTAAACAATACAAACCAAAAATCTACATCAACAATGTTTTAATTAAAGGCGTCGAGGACAACGAAAGCTTTAAATACCTTGGTCGCTGGTTCGGCATGGAGATGAACAATAATGAGCACAAGGAAGAGCTATTAGTCACTACTGAAAAGATCTTAAGCTTGATCCATCAGCTTCCATTGCATCCAAGAAACAAGCTTCTACTCTACAATCAATACTTCCTTTCCAAAATAAGCTGGGACCTAACAATTACTGATATCGATATAACTTGGGTAAAACAAAACCTTGACTCGATATGTCATAGGTACTTCCGGCGATGGCTCGAAATTCCAGTAAGCGGGACGGTAGAAATTCTACAGCTCTCCAGATCACTATTTGGCCTAGAAGTCATTGATGTCAGCACTAAATTTACCCTTTGTCAGGTGACTCGTAGAAAATGTCTTGAGCATTCATTGAACGAGGACATACGATACCTCCATAACGTTGCGTCAGAAAAATCGAATATACAGTACGATTCGTTTCATTCTTCAAAGCAAGCATTGAAAAAGATAAGAGATGATAAAAAGTCAAAAATTGAAACCCTCCAGGTACAGGGCTCAGTAGTAACGGAACTTTGGAAAACTGCTCTCCCCAAGGCAAAGAATTATTGGTTCCAGACGCAACATCGGCTCCCAAGAAATATCTTCTGCTTCACAGTGAGATACATGAACAACTCCCTAGCCTGCCTATCTAACCTTGCGCGATGGGGCATAAACACAAGCCCCAATTGTATTTTCTGTCGAGAAATTCAAACGACAAAGCATATTGTGGCTGGATGTACACCGTGCTTGGATCGTTATACTTGGAGACACAATTCAGTGTTGTTAAATCTAGCAAAGTTTATTGAGCCGATTGTAAAGAAACTTTACTGCGATCTCCCTTCCTACTCGTCACCTGAAATAGTAACTGGTTCAAGCTCAAGGCCTGATCTTCTGGCAATTGATGAAAAGAACAAACGCTACGTCGTTGAACTAACAGTAGGTCATGAAACAAATACAGAGAAGAATGAGAAAAGAAAAAGGGAGAAATACGAACACCTTTTAAGAGACGGTACCTTAAAACGCGTCTATAAGAAAATTAAGTTTATTAATCTTGTAATGACAACTGCTGGAATATATTCAAGAGAATCAGATCAATTCTTTAAAATGTTGCAAGAACTGAAAGTTGATGACACTGCTGTAAAATACATTGCTTCTAAGTTGATTGAGATTTGTATACGGTCTTCGTATTACATATTCTGCATGAGAATGAAAGATTGGACTGACCCTGAGCTCATGGACTTTTAACTGTTTTTACAAATTATTTTGCCATAGAACCTTTAGAGACACCTTTGTGTATGCAGCCATACTATGCCTATATCATAGAGAGTAGTTTGGTCTGATTAGCGTATCTTTAAATTGTATGTATTTCAGTTCGAATTTATCATGAAAGTTTCCATTATTATTATTATTATTATTATGCAAGGCAAGATGGCAGACGTGCCCTAGTGGGCTCCGTCTCTCTTTGTTCGCATCTGGATAATAATCCGTCGTAACTGCCGCCGAAAATGCTGTTTGGTTTACCTTCAGTGGTCCTGTAAATGCGACTGATAGAGAGATTAAAGTTGTATGCCAAGGATGCAATTAATGAGGGGAAAATTGTCAGAGTTGAAGCACCACAAGCTGGATTGACTAGGCCGCTCGGTGAATTTGCTTCGAGGCTGGAGGATGCTGAGTGGAATGAATTTGAGATTCAAGAGAGGGCATTCCGTAATTCACTGACCAATAAGGGAATTTTCAAAAACAGATTCATTTGCAAAGGAGACATAACAAAATGGACAAAAGTAATCAAATTGGTAAATAGTATTTTTGTGAAAGGAGGCGAGTTTCAACAGAAGAAGGCGAATGGTGAGTCCTGGAACGAAAAGTTGTGCAAATTTTGTTTGCGAATATTGAAGTGCATGCCACACAATCCATCCACTGATCTATTGAGTGACGATATTCCAGTCCTATTGCGTTTAGAGAAACAAATCGCATACATAAATGAAGCAGTACAGCCATTCTTTACGGAAAAGCGAGGACATGTCTCGCGGGAACCTGTGTCAAGGAATAAACTAACTAACTTGTGGCTACATAATAGGAAAAAAGCAATTGAAATAATAAAGAATGATAACAAATGGCCACAGAAGTCACCTTTTGAAATTAGACAACAGGAAACAGAGGAATTTTATGAGAAAGAAAAGTTATTCATTTTAGAAAGAGAAAAGAGCAATGGGGGCATACTACTACATGCAAGCTCAAATGCAGATCATAATTTGAGTGTTGACTTGTTTACAGAAGCAGAAATCGAAAGTGTAATTAAGAAACTCCCAAATGGGAAGTCTCCAGGCCTAGACGGAGTGCAGTATGAAGATGTGAAAAAGAATTTCAATAAAGTAAAGAGAAATCTCGTTGATACATTTAATGTGACCTTATTAAACAGAAGAATACCAAGGGATTGTAAGCACGATCTAGTTAAGCGAATCCCAAAAAAAGAACTTCCAACAAGAGGACCTTACAACTCTTAGGGACATTTCGTTATCATCGGAAGTCTACAAGATCTTTTCACGCTGCATTATCCAAAGAATTTTACCAACTATTGCACCAAAAATTAGCTTCTGGCAACGGGCTTTTATGCCTGGCCGCAACAGACAGGATTTGATATTTTGCTTAAAAACAGCTTTGGACGACTTTAGGCACCTTAGTACCAAGATCCACATTCTGTTTATTGATTTTGCAGATGCTTATGGGAGTGTAAAACATGAAGAGATAAGGAGAACACTGAGAGAATATAATATATCTGATGATTACTGTGCAATTATCGAAGACATCTATGAAAACCCATCATTTCAAGTAATGTGTGGAGATACGTTGTCCCAAACAATTACAATCACAAGGGGGACTAAAACAGGTGACCCACTGAGCGTTATAATATTCCTGATGATCATTAATAAAGTATTGCAGCCTGCCTATAACCATGCTTTGGTAACATTAAACATTGAGAATGAAAGGAAAATAAGACCCCTTCCGATTCAAGCGTACGCCGATGACATAGCAATGATAGCCTACGATTATGAAATGCTGAATGAAATGATTCAGGTCTCTGAACCATTGTTCAATAGAGCCGGATTAAGAGTAAAAGCATCAAAATGCGCGTTATTCTATGAGAGAAGATCAGGAAACAATTGGTACAAAGGAAAAAGTGACAAGAAGCCTACCTTGAAAGTTCAAGGAGAAAAGATCAAAATATGCAAGAGAGATGAGGGGTACAAGTACCTAGGAAAATCTTTGACTGTAGCCGGAGAAGATGAGAAACAAATAAGAGAATTCATTGAAGATTTCAAAAATATCATTGACAAAATAGAATCTTGTTCGCTCCCAATCCCATTGAAAATGAGTGCCTTTAACAATATGGCCTTAGCAAAGGTGCTGCATCATTTTGACAATAGTAAACTAGAAGAAAAACGGCTCGAAGAGATGGATTCCAAAATTAGCTGCACTGTCAAGAGAATGTTTAATCTATACCCAAAGACAACTTATTCTTCATAAACAGATTGCAAGGAGGATTAGGTATTAAGAAACCATCCAACGTATACAGAGCAGCACGCATTGCTCACTTAATGAAAATGTTAAATCATGATGACTCTAACATTCGACACATTGCAAGGGAATCTCTGAAGCTAGACATGAGGTCTAGGGGAGTAAAAACAATAAATGAAGAGGAGGGCTTCTTAGGGTATGAGCTGGACAACAACAGCAGGTTAATGAAAAGAAAAACATATGGGGGTAATTCAGACTGGCCAGATTTGCTTCACCATGTAAATAAAATCAAAGGGAGAGTTGTATACAAAGAGGATAAGGCTACGATTATCATTGATGGAAGAGCGATAAATCAGAGAAACCTCAAACAAGAAATTGAGAAAGAATTTGAAAAGATTGATCTATTAGGGTGTTTAGAACTACGAATGCAAGGAAATTTTATCAAAATGGAGAACATAGAGCAGAAAATATCACACCAAATATGTTATGGATGGAAGCTGTCAGATAGTCTTGTTACATTTGTCGTACGTGCGCGAATGAATCAACTTCCCTGCAATCAATTAATCAACATGTGGAACAAAGAACATGAAAAGAGATTTACATTATGCAATCATAACATTGAGTCGGTTGCTCACTTAATGAGTTCGTGCAGAAAATTTAAAGATTTGTACTCTCGGAGACACAATCGTATTGTAAGCACAGTAAGTGAGAAAATCCTAAAATCGAACCCAGCATCACGTTTATTTGTAAATAAAATGGCAGAGACAGTTTTTCCAGCACTTCGAAATGAAATAAAAGAGATAAGCAGCAGAAAGCCAGGCATAATTGAACTGAAAGAGAATGAAAAAGAGTGTGAAATCATTGAAATTACAGTTTGTTTTGATATGTATATGGAACAATCGTATTCAGGAAAAGCAGAGAAGTATAAAGAGTTGATCAGAATGCTTGAACAAAACGGGATCAAGGCAAAAATCAATGTGCTTTGTTTTGGATCACTTGGCTCAGTGCACAAGGAAGTAAGAACATGTTTGAAAAAATTAGGGCTGTCATATGAAGAAGCAAAATCAACGATGAAATGGTGCGGAGTCTCAAATATGATTGGTGGAAACATCATTTGGCGGGAAAGATGCAAGTTAGTACACGAAGAAAGGAACAGTGAACATTGAAGATTTACCAGACAAACATTTGACGCAGAGACTTTAATTTCGTAGCTCTCGTTAGTCAAAGCATATTAGAATATAATAATAATACCGTCTGCCAGAATTTATGATTATCGGTTAGGTCGCTGAGGTCGATGTTCCCATAGTAATCCAATTTGGACTTACGCAGCGCATTTGTTCCTCTGCTTTTTATATACTTTGAAGTTTTCCTCAGTTCTATGATCGTTGTATCTATTACGAAGCCTAGTTCTATGCATAATTTCTTTACGCAAAGCTTTCGTAAGTCCTATCGTTTGCACGAATATATTTTTGCTTAACAGGTGCATGTTCATTCAGCGCGGCCATAACCACCGCCTCAAAGCACCGCAGTCCCCATTCTCACTTAATTCGTGTGGTAAGATCATATAAAAGAGATGATTTCTTTTGTCTATGCTCCTAAATCGGCTGTGGTCTCTATATGTGATAATCTTAGGCCCCCTCTTAACGAATCCACCTTTTAAGACAGTAGCAATCATAAGATGGAAATCCGACAATCCTGTTTCTATTGTAACAGTACTCTGGAAGTTTCTGTTCCTTTGTTTAAATTAAGTCGATACACCGGGGATTGAGGGACTTTAAGCAAGTTCGGCTTCAAACAAGGCTAGTAACTTTTAATTGTCGACAAAATCACTGATAACGTCATCATCTATTTCGCAATAAACATCACCAATCAGAATGAGATTTCTGTAAGCCTGACAATAATGATAAAGAGTTTTGCCAACTTCAGTGAAGAAGTACTGTTGTGGTTGGGTTGGGGGGGGGGCGTTAAATGGTAGCAAGAAGCCACTTTTATTTCTTAAGATTTATCTTTGTGACCCCACATTCAATGTCAGCAGGGGCTTTATATTGCGTGAGCTCCTTGACTGGATCCTGTTCTCTGGCGTAAATTAATAAGCCACCCCCATTTCGATTACGATCATACCCATATGGCTTCATAAATCCCGCAATCAAGAATTGAATGGTTGGAAAAGTATTGTCGATTTTAGTCTCTGCTATTATAAGAATGTCAATAGTTTCTGAAATCATAGGCCTCAGAATTGTCAATTTTATTCCTGATGGAATTGATGTTTAATTACGCAACAATGAGACCATGACGATTTTTCAGTCTTAGATTTCTCAATGCTATTATCGCATCGTTCTTTTCATTTGCTGATTCTTCACCAGTGCTTTCATCGACAATATTGGTGGCATTAAGTTCATTATTAGCATCAAGTTCATTTCTACTTACAGTATCATTAATTTCGTTATTAATAGAGTTATATTGAGAGTGTATGAGAGTGAGGTGTCTATGTGAAAGGATAAACTCGATTTAAATTTTTCGATTACCTTATTCTCATCCTCCCGGTACCTGTTAGTAGTTGTTTTTCGGAGTCAGATTCTAGATGCTTCTAAAAAGTTAGTCGCCAGTATGTTGTCGCCAAATCTATTAAGGTGCTTCTATTAAGGTGCTTATCTGCGTGAATATTTGGGTGATCGACGAAAGGTAATACTCGATTCAAAACACATATCACTGAAGACGAACCGAGTAGCCCATTCTAAAAATAGCATTTAGGGGCAATTTTGAGATGGGGTCCCAACCCTATCTTGTTCAGCTTATCGAAATGTGTAAGAATACCAAGTTTCATGCTAATACCACCAATGGCATGGGATTTACAGTGAGGACCGTAGAAAAGGACTGGAACCGATTATCCCATTCTAGAAATAGCATTTAGGGGCAATTTTGAGATGGGATCCCGACCCTATCCCTTCCAGCGCATCAAACTGTGTTGGTTTACCAATTTTCGTGCTGGTATCATAAAATGCACGATTGTTCCGCTAACTACCTTACTAAAAGGGGTCGATTGCCTCATGTTGCATTTGAGTTCAACGTATGGAACTTTTTCATCAGTTTCGTTCACGCACTGTTTTGCAGACCCGTTTCTGTTTCTTCGCCATGGAACTAAGACATGATATCCCACGGCACGTGCAAGCGAAACAGATTTGTGAGAAAAGAGAAAGGTTTGCACTTTCATTCTCGATATAATGTTGAATTGTTTCATACATGCTTCCAAGCACCTCAGTGATTCTTTCGCATTTGTCAGTCCATAATCGACTGACCAGTTTTTCTGTTGTTTGCTGTCGAGAAGGATGCTAAATTTTACCAATTTATTTCGGAAAACCTTGCCAAGCTTTCGACTTCAAATTTGGCATGTGTGTCCACGAACATATAATGTTTTGGTAAGGAAGTTTGATCAAAATCGTTAGATTAGCGGAGTGAAAAATGAAGTTCTTCTGAAGCCAGTAAAATAATTTGAAATGAGCCATCTCCAAAGCCGTGAAAACAATCAGTTTTGTTTAATATGTCTTTCGATTGCGATGAATATGAGCAATACCATACTTTTTCAGATTTTGATAGACCTATTGGTTCCAGAGCAATTAATAAGTTTCTAGAGGGGAAACTTATTTCTGCTTTCCGTTCTCACCTCAAGATCTGCACTTCCTGCTCATGTAAGTCAGATGGTTACTACCCCAAACGCAAGGATACAAAATAGCTTTTGAAGGCGGTACACTCTTTTAAGCAATAAATTTGCCTGGAAGATATAATTTTACAATATTTGCCAAGAATTTGTTATGGTTAAAATCTCCACATTCGTGTGTATCGAATGATGTATAGTTTAACTAGATTCCGTTATAGTTCGGCTTTTCGGGAGCGAAAACCAAATCTCGTGCCACAAACGTTTACCGTAACCTTAATCAGAATCATGTTGAATTTCCTTGCATTTTGTCAAAACGTAAAGCCAAACGATAGGAAGACATGCTGGGTGTCCTAAAAAGAGTTCCGACGTTTGACGTTTGATTGAATGCAGAGAAAAGAGTTTTGAATTTGACAAATCCTAATCATTCTGTTCATTAGGTAGATACTTCAACTTACAATTTGGCATATCGTATGAAGAAATTACTTCTCTCTGTTACGCTCCTCCGTCCGTAGTGGACAATGCGCGGTCTACCACAAGCTTCCATACGTGTCTGTGTTTTGCAATTTTTTCATGATCACTTATTTCGATGCATTTTGTATTTTTGTCACTATCTTTGATTACTAGGTTAATCTTAATGTTTTCTAGGTCTTTTTCAATTAATTTGATCCATGTCACTTTCTGCCCTCCTCTAGGTTTTCTGCAGATCTTTTTCGCTTCATTTAGTGCTTGCTTTGCTGGTGCTTTTTCTGGAAGTCTCAAGAGGTGGCCATACCAATTTAGCCTTCGCATTTTTACTGCTTTACTCCTTGATGTCAGTTTCGTTATTTTATATAGATGATCGTTTGAAATCTTCTTTTGCCATTTGATGTTTAGCATTTTTCTAATCAATCTTCTCCGAAATACGTCAATTGTATTTTTATGGTTCTTGGTGATGGTCCAGAGTTCACAATTATAGAGAAATATGCTCTCTATATGGCTTTTGAATATTCTGATCTTTACTTCCCTTGACGTTTTCTTACTTTCAAAAATGTATTTTAGTTGATTATAGGCGTTTGTTGCAAGAATTTTTCTTCTGTTTATGCCATTCTCAGTTTCAAGCAGACTGCCTAGATATTTACACTTTTTCCATTTGTCATCACCTCCTCTTATTACTTCATACTCCTCAGTTTTTGTGTTGTTAATAATCAGGTTTGTCATCCTCAAGGATCAATGGTACTTCTCTTTTGAGGTCTTTTATTTTGTCCACATCATTTGCTATCCAGCTTATGTCATCAGCATACTGCTGATCAATCAGGTTGTTAGTGTTGACATTTTTGCTGTAATTATGATCTTCTCTGTGTGGAGGATTTGATATAGAAGATGTTGGTTTTAGAGCTTCTGCTAAATGTATTATCAAAAAGAATTGGACTCAGACAGTATGATTCTATAGTCTTCCGATGTTATTGCCTTCTCTGCTTGGATCTTAAAACTGAAGACTTGCTCAGTGGTACTGCGCCCTTGTTGGTACGCTGCTTGGGTTTCTGGTACTATACTTAGTAACTTCTCTAGACATCTTCTGAGCATACATATGGCTAATATTTTTCTAAGGGTTGATAACAAGATGATTGGTCTTAGATTGCCACTTGGCCCAGCTTTTTTAACTGGTTTTTGGATTGGGATTAATATGCCTTCTTTTATTTCTGTTGGATATACACCTGACTCTGATATGAGATTGAATATCTCAGCTATTTCTACAAATATAATTTCTGGACCATATTTTAGCATTTCTCCATACACTTGATCAATTCTAGGACTTTTCCCGTTTTTTAGTGACATCACTGCCTTTTTAATTTCTTCTTTGGTGAAAGGCTTTTTCATTTTGGCAGGTGGTATAGTTTCAATCTCTTTTTCTGTGCTTTTGCTGAACATTTTATCAAAAAGTTGGTGACAATTTCCACTTGTTTCTTTTCATTTGTTGTCTTACCATTTTCACTATCAATAATGAGTTTTTTCTTTTCCTTTCGTCTTTGTAGTTGCTTTACAGCTTGGAACATTCTTCGTGAATCATCTTTTGAATTCTCTATTTCTTCTACAAGTTCTAACATTTCTTTCTGATTTTCTTCTTCCAGTTTATTATGTATTTCTTTCATGATTTGGTTTCTTTCTGCCTGGATCTTACCTTTTTCCATCTTGTTATCTGTTGAATTAATATCATTTCTTAAAGCCTTTTGCTTTTCAGATAATTTTTTAATGTCTTCATTATCAGTTTTCTTTTCACTATTCTTTCTGCCTACTACCTCTTCTGCAGCTTTCGTGCATGTTTTCACAATGTTAGACCATCTCTCTTGTACTGATTCTGGTTTCTCCTTGGTTAGATATTCTTGCAATTTTTCTTGATAATTTATTTTGTTGTCATGTTCTTTTAGTTTCTGTATGCTCAACATCTCTGTTTTCTTGCAACTTTTCATTTTATACCATTTGATATTAATTTTGCTTTAACTAGTCTATGAGCTGTAAAGGTCTCTATTCCATTATAAGATCTGGCATCTTCTACAAACTTCCTATGTCTACCTCTCATCATAATGTAATCAATCTGATTTCTATATGGATTTTTTCTGATGTTTCCATGTTTATCTTTCTTTTCCTGCCTACTTAAAGGTGATTCCCATGTTACTCGATGAGCCATTTTTTGCAGAAGTAAAGTGTTGCATAGCATCATGTCATTTCGCAGTAATAGTTCAGCTAATGCTCTGCCATTTGAGTTTATTGTTCCTTTGCCATATCTTCCTATGACTTCTGGGAATTCCTTCCTTCCAAGCCTGTCTTAGCATTTTGGTTACCTCCTATGATACATATGTCTCTTTTGCTAACTTCATTTATGACACTTTCTAATTGTTCATAAAACTCTTCTCTTATAAGAAATTACTTAAAGCCGGCAATTAAACCAAGAAGTCCGTATCGGTTGATTTAAGTGGTACACCATGTTATGGTACAGAAATAGTATGTTTTAGTGAATCTCAAAAATTCTGTGGTGTATTCTCGATGCGTTGGTGTGTATAAATTGTCATTCTTTTATCGCCAGAGCCTGCAACCGTTGAAAATATGGATAATGACAACAACCAAGGAACAATTGAAATTACCAAGAAAGACGTAAGAAAAACCCTTCATTCATGTAGTATGTTTTGACAAGGTGCTGCATCAATGTCAACAATCGTTAGGCCCTCAATAATGAATTGACATCGGCCAGACCTCCTCGCAGTGATATTGAAATATTACAAGGTACTTTAAAAGAATTGCCAGTGTTACTTAGTTAGTGGCATTTTATCATGAAGGAAGGCCAATCAGAATCCCTTGTGTTCAATCATTGATTTAATCATTGATTTATGAAAACCTTTGATTCGATTGTTTTGATTAATTCTCGTGTGCGTAAATGAAAGAATAACCTCAACTTTGAGACAACAATTGACTTTTTCGCTGAATTACAGTTCTTGCATTAAAGTTTCTTATTAAAGGGAATCTAAGCATGTATCAAGCCCCGGACCATATAGGTAACGGATTTGTATCGGCAGGAAATACTCATAGCTGATAGGCTACAATTAGATCGCAAGTTGTTGGAGCTTCTTTTATATGCTTAGATTCCCTTTATACTTCTGTATCAAGGAAAGGCAACATTCTGAAAACCCTTGATCAAACAAATGCTGTCTTGTTGACTGCTCAGGCGAGACCTAGAAACATTGATAGCAAAAACATACTTTGTTTGTAAACGCAAGAAATATTCATCGGTTTAACAAGCATTAAGTCGTTCTTTTAAAGAGAATTTTGTTCCGTAGGATTTCAAACTTTGGTACCAAAAGTGTCTATTGTTGCATGGGCAGGGACAAATGGCCAGCCTTGCTGAAAATGGACACATTTTTTTCGTGAACTACTTTAGATCTGCAGGTATGTTGTCAAGTATGAAACTTTTGAGTCGCTACATTCTAATAGTTCTCGTTTCATTGTTTTCTTATCCACAACATTTCGAACTTATAAGAATCTTAGTTATCCGTCAGCCTGATAAAGGTTTTTTTATTTTCAATACGAACAGTCTGCTAAACAAACTGCTTAAGACACTTCGTAACGATACCACGGAAAGCAATAGATCATGGCTACCCCTTGACCATTACGTAAATCATGCTAGGAAATTTCAACTAGATATACAATTTCAAGCGGCCGCATATAACCTTTTTTATTGCTAAATAGTCAGGCCGGTTTCACGTTGGATGCCTAAGAAGCGTAGGCGCTGATGATGGAGGAGCAATACCCCAGCCAAGAGAACAATTACAACAACTCCTGCCATCACTGCTCCTCGCCCAGAGTCGTAATCGTCTTAGATACCGCACCCATGCCATCAATATTTTATCTTTCGTATTAGAAACGTTTTTGCCAGTAAGAGGATCGTGTGGCGTCTGATGTAAAATAGATCCTACAAGGAAAAGGAAAATTGACTTTAATGGACTTAGTCGTTGCTTGACGTGTAAGTGAAATGTTAAACATAAGGTGTGGTAGAGCATCGTTTGAAAGGTTGGTGATTTGGACAAATGGTCGTAATAATTCCAGTGAGATGATCTCGTTCTTGAGCATCAAAAGAAGGGCAGAACAAAATGTGCTCCGTCTCGGAACTACTGAATCTTAATGATTCAGAAATAAAGCATGTCGCAAAGACAAAATCACTAGGGGTTGTTGTGGATTCATTTTTCATTTTTTCATTTTGAATTATTTAAACATAAAATCCCTTCAGCACTAGAAAGTAACAAAGAAAAAATAAATAGATAACCTAATTACAATAATACATTATAATATATACATATTTACAGTTTATCTATCTAAAACCTATTTAAACGCAGCTGCTCTTCCAGGGAGTCGTGATTTTGTTTTCTTTCAGCTCTTGAAATAACATTTTAGTTGCTTTTTGAATCTACTAAGTGTAGGGAGCTCTCTGATGCAAATGGGAATGTCGTTCCAAGCTTTCAGTGCCGAATAATGAAAGCTTTTCTTGACGTTTTCAAGATTGTTTCTTGGGATTTGAAGGTCCCTGCAGTTCCTTGTTATGCGGTTGGAGAGCTGGGTCCTTTGATGGTATTTATCCCAAAGGCTTTCGGGACATTGCCTGTTGATTATTTTGTATGTCATAACTGATCGATCGAATTTTATCAGTTGTTCAACGGTCAACCAGTTATGAGACCAGCCATCCTTTTGTCTGGCGTTATCAATGATAGAACGCGCTCTATCCTGCGGACGTTGGAGGGTATTTATATTTGATTTTGGAAGACTCCCCCAAATAACATTTGCATATTGCAGATGACTTTCAACAAGGGCGTGGTATACATGGTCAAGTTGAGATTGTGGAATAAGGTTTTTCAGTTTTCTTAGTGACCTTATACCACCACTTATCTTCCCCTTGACTTTGCTGAATTGGTTATCCCAATTTAACCGTTCATCCACAACAACCCCTAGTGATTTTGTCTTTGCAACACGCTTTATTTCTGAACCATTAAGATTCAGTGGTTCCGAGACTTCAACGTCGTTGATTCTCCGTGGATGACCAATAATCATGTATTCGGTTTTTTTTAGGGTTGGCACTTAGCTTGTTTACTCTCATCCATTCCGAGATGTTTCCTAATTCTCTGTGGGCATTTGTAATCAAATCTTTAACGTTGTTAGATGTTAAAGTAACATGCGTATCATCTGCGTACATACTAGCCCTAGAGAACTCTAAACATTTTTCGAAGTCATTTAGATAGATGATAAATAGGAGTGGTCCCAAGCACGACCCTTGCGGTATGCCACATTTTACCAACCTAGGCCCTGACTTTTGTCCATTAACTGAACAAAATTGTTTTCTATTACTTAAGAAAGTTGAGAAGCATGCTCCCGAGATTTCCCTGATACAGTATGCATCTAACTTTTTTATCAATATTCTATGATCCACGGTATCAAATGCTTTCTTCAGATCAAGAAATATGGCTAAGTTGAGCTGCTTTTATCCATGTTATCATACCAGTAATCAGTACCATTTATCAGGGATGTTACGGTGAAATATAATTTTCGAAAAGCCGATTGATTTGGTGTCAATAATTTGTTAGTTACGAGATATTCAATAAGCTGATCGTGAACTATTTTTTCCAACATCCTCGCAAAGACTGAAATGACAGAGATGGGTCTATAATTATTTGCATCTTTTTTTGAGCCCGTCTTAAAAATTGGTATGACTCTTGCTAATTTCCAGATATCTGGGAAGATGCCACACTTCAATGATGAGTTGAACACCATGGTTAGCGGCTTCCAAATGAAGTCAGCAGCATCTTTAATTAGCTTAGTGGAGATCTTATCTGGGCCTGGTGCTTTGCCATTTTTTAGTTGCTTTATGGCGTTTAGCACATATGTTTCATCAATAAGTACAAATGCCATTTTGTTCTGTTGAGTGTTGATATGTTTGAGAGAATCATCATCAGGCCTAGACTCTAACTTGGTAGCAAGTTTCGGTCCTATGGTAGTAAAGTGATGATTAAGTGCTTCAGCTATATCTTTTTTTTTTGTAATTGTTTTCCCTTCAACATCTATGCTCGAAATTTCTGTTGAGGGTGTTGCCTTGTCTAGTACCTTATTGATAACCTGCCACATTCTTTCAGGATCTCCTTTGTTTTCTTCAATTAATCCAAGATAATGTGATTGTATTGCATCTCGAATTTTTTGTGTTACCTTATTACGGAGATGCTTATGCGTGTTCCACCTTTCTGGATATGTTTTTGTCGCTTTCTTAGCTGCATCCCTCTCTTTCATTAGTTTCCTAATGTCTGGGGTTATCCAGGGAGCAGAAGTATCGCCTACCCTCCTTTTTTCAGGGGTGCATGGATATCTAAAACCGACTCAAAGATCTCCTGAAAAGTGGTAGCCATATTATCAGGATTATCAGCGTGAGAGCTAAGGATGGTTTCCCAATCTATCTGCTGCAGGTCGTTACGAAACAATGCCCTGTCATAATTGCTCAGGCAACGAGTCTCCAAAACTTTCGGTTTCTTATCGTTGACTCGCCAGGCATTCATTTTTCTTATTCCGTACACTAGATAGTGGTCAACCATCCCTAACTCTAGAACGTCTGCCTTCAATATGTATTTCGGGCTAGTTGTTGAGAAGTGGTCTATTAGCGTTTTACTGATATTCTGTTCGTTGCGCTCATTCGTTGTTACAGCTACTCGAGTGTAGCAACAAGGGCAGATTTTGTAATACAGTAGCATCAGTCGCTTTGGTTCACACCTTAATTCAAAGCGATTAACCAATGCAGACAAAAGAAATTCTCTCAAGCAGAAATTGAAAACAAACGAAGCCGCAAAGTTGCCCTGAAACCAGTACGGCAAACTCTCGTTTGGTGCGGGCGAAGGGAGGTTTTTAAGAGAAGGTATGTGCTTATAACAAAAGAAGAAGGGTAAATCTAAAGTTCTTTCTCGCGGATTTTGTTTGTTTGATTCAGAAACCGAGCAGAGGGCATTACAATTTTTGCATATTTCTTGCTCAGACGTACGCAGTCACTCCTCAGCTCCTGAATCAAATAAACAAAATCCGCGAGACAGAACTTTACATTTACCCTTCTTCTGTCGTTATAAGCAGATACCTTCTCTTAAAAACCTCCCTTCGCCCGCGCCAAACGAGAGTTTGCCGTACTGGTTTCAGGGCAACTTTGCGGCTTCGTTTGTTTTCAATTTCTGCTTGAGAGAATTTCTTTGTCTGCATTCGCTGATCGCTTTGAATTGAGGTGTGAACCAAAGCGACTGATGCTATTGTATTACAAAATCTGCCCTTGTTGAGTGTAGCTTTTAATCAATTGTTCAAGCTGGTACTCCGAGTAAATTGCTTTCAGTTTATTTGCATTTGAGCTTTGGTTACTTTTGAGATCGCAGTTTGTATCCCCAACAAGGATAATTTCTTTGCCATCTCTATCTAGATTTTTCAAAACTTCCCTAAGGTTTTCGAATGCGTCATCTGCTGTTGGAGGTCTATACCAACAAACAACAAGAAAAGGTTTTACATGCTTAGGTGCAATTTCAAGTGAGATCAATTCCAAATTTTCACTTTTAATTTCACTGTTGGTTCAGGTAAACTTGCCTTGACATGAAATGCAACACCTCCACCATTTACATCACGGTCGTTTCTAAAGATGTTGCAACCACTGATGCTGACTTCAGAGTCACTTATTGTTTCGTCAAGCCGCGTCTCACTCAGACCAATAATATCTATATCATGGTCATTAAGCACAATTTCTTGCTCATGTCTATGTTTTCTCAGGGAGACTATATTCAGAAACGCTATTTTTAGACCATTTCTCTTCCTTGGTTGCTCTGGTCTACACTTTAAATTCTCGTTATTAGAACTGTGACATCCCTAACAATATTTTACGAAGCTACTAATGTTTCCAGAAAACTTTCTGATACCTCCATCATTAATATGGAGGCCATCGTCCCATAAATTACTGAACATAATGTTAGAATTGTCAATCATATCTAGGCCGTTAAGAGCTAGTTCAGTTTCAAGAAGTTCGTTTACCTTTTTCACTTTGCTGTTCAGGGCCATGTTATCCTTCCTCTTGAAAATCGACGAAAATACCACTTTAGCTTTGGGGTTGTTCGCTTGTATTTGCTTCAATGTTCTTTCAGTTTCCTCGCAAAGCTTTTCCGGTGTGCTTGAAGCCACATTATTTGTTGCTGCGTGTACAATGATGACATCACTGTTGCTTTTGCCGGCCTTGTCGATTGCCTGCCCTATCCTCATCCCGGGTTGAAATCTTTTCTCCACATCGCGGTGGCTATTTGAAAGCTTTGATTCGTCTACGCGACGGAGTTGAGAGTCACCGACGATAAGAACTTTGAATTTCCTCTTATTGCTGTTAGATTCGCTTGGATGTTGCTCGTTTCCTGATTTCTTCGTGCCTTGCGGCCCCTCAACGAGTAATCAACTCGTTTCTGATTTCTTCGTGTTCTCATCTCTTTCAATGATGCTGTAGATGTCATGGAGTATTCAAGCATTCTAATGTATGCGGACGATACTGTGTTGTATGTCGCAGGCAAAGAAACTGACTCAATTGAAAACAATCTATCAAAAGATATGGACAATCTATCAGAGTGGCTGAGATGCAATGAACTCATATTGAATCTGAAGAAAGGCTAGACAGAGTCGATTCTTTTTGGGACAGCACAATGAATTGCAATACAGCAAAACGGGCCACTCAGAGTTACAATATCACACCCAACCACAGCGGTAATAAACAACACAACGGTTTATAGATATCTTGGCGTCGTAGTGGATACCACATATAAATAAATAATAATAAATTCTTTGTTTAAGGTTGGCGTAGGTGATAGCACTAGGCTAATTAATGCCAACCATAATTACAACAGCATGAAACTAGAATAAATTAATATAATAGATATTAAGGTGACTATGCCCACCGCCCCCGCGAAGCCGCAAGCCTCCGCCCAGCGAAAAGCCACCCCCAGGGACCATCCCGCCCCCGAGCCCCACCCAGCCCGCCGAAAAAGCAGCAGAGAGGCGGCCGCTCCGCACAGTCCCGACAATAGAAGAAACTTTGAAAGCCGAGACCACGCAAAACAACACCGCCCCACCGCCCCCCAACAGGCCGAGCAGCACCCGAGAAGCAGAAAACCCCCAAAGAAGGCGGCCCCCGCAGGACGGCAGCCGGCGACCCACTACAGCGGACAACATAGCCACCCTAAATGTAACCTAAATTTACAATGTACGTCTTACATAATCTACAGTTGCATGTAAAATTCCAAAACTTAATATACTTTTTAAAATGTTTTACAGTTAGGGACTCCTTTATATGCAATGGTAAGTCTCTCCAAAGATTTTGCCCTAGGAAGCTTACATTTTCTAATCCATAGGCTGTAGTCCTAGGTTTACGTGCATATATGTTGTTTGTAACTCTTAAGTTATATTGTATTTCTCTTTCTACGAAAATTTCTTTCATAAATGGGGGATTTAGATTCATCCTTGTTCGGTAAATTTCGGTGACAAGCAACTGCAGATTCCGTTGATGAATAGAGACTGAATTATCTGTGATTAACAGTTCTTCAAAAGTAGAGGTCCGATCTTGATACGCTATTCGTAGTGCTCTTTCGTGAATGTAGTTAATTTTTGTGTTTACACGTCTATCGTGAAACATCCATATCAGCGGACAGTAACTAAACTGAGACATTATAAAGGCCCTCATGACCATTCTAGTTTTTTCTTTGGGCATATACGTTGAGGCCCTTGCAAGAGCATGTAGTTTCTGACTTGCCTTTCTGCAAACCGTATTTAAATGTTGCTTGAAATTTAGCTTTTGGTCAATTACAACGCCTAACAATTTTTCTTCTTTGCTCTCTTTGATCACGGAGGGGCCAACCTTTATTGAGATTTCTGTGTCTTTTTCACCAAATACTAGGAGGTGGCATTTTTCTTCATTCAATTTCATAAAATTTTCTGCGAACCAATTGCTTAGTTTAACAGTATCATTTTCTAGTCTTAAGGTAACCTCCTGTAACTCCTTGTGAGAACAGTAAATTGTCGTATCGTCTGCATAATTACAGATTTCAGTCTCATTCAACAAAAGGAAAATATCATTGATAAATAACTCAACTTGAACTCGCATTTCGACAAATGTTTCAAGCGTGCAACTGGGAGACTGCGACTATTGGCAAAATTAAGATCATGCATGGACAATGCTACAGCAAGTACGATTTATCGTATCATGATTCTTCCAACATTTACTTACTGTGGTATACTACAAGTAAAGCTCACAAATACGCAAATAAGCAGACTTTCCTCGTTTCACTCTCGATCACCAAAGATAGTTTATGGTGGTAAAACAGCAGACAAAAAAGGACTCATGTCAGTTATAAATGCGAATAAACTGAGAGACTGCAAACTTGTGCGAAAATACTTGGACAAAGATATATGTGGACATTTTCAGAATTATTTTTCTCTTATAGAGCATGATAAAGAAACAAGAAATAACAACTGTACCCTGCGATTACCGAATATTAAAAAAGAATATGCACGAAAATCATTTCTGTATATGGGTGCTAAAATGTACAATGAGCTACCTTTAGACGTACGTCAGACAAAAGCATACAAGGAATTCGTTGAAAAAATTAAAATACATCTTGTGTGACATGATATGAATGGTGTAACAAACATTACTTTATCTCGATGTGACGTTAAGTTTTATAGATTTTATTCTTGTAAGATTTTTTCAACGGCTTTTATGTAATACATTTTCGTTTCAATTTCATTTAGGTTTAGGGCACAGGATACTCATTGATAACAGCAATGTTGCGATTCTTGAAGTGTTTATCCTGTATAAATATTCGTTTTATTATTATGATTATTACGGCGGGCCAGCCTGACGGCGGAGGCTCCGGGCGGTAAGCCCATTCAAAGTATGATTTCCATCCTCATTGCTTATATGAATGGAATGATCTCGGTTCTGAGGTTAGACTTGCATCGTCTGTTGCAGTTGTTAAGAAGAAGCTTTTACCAATAATCAAAGGCTCCATAAGCACCATCTTTAGCATTCATGACCAAACAAGTTTATCCTATCTCACTCAACTCAGGGTTGGTCTCAGCAAATTAAATTTTCTCAAATTCAAGCACAACTTTAGGGATACCAGAAATCCAATGTGCCCTACGAAGGATGGCATCGAGGATACGGAGCACTTTTTGTTGCCTTGCCCTTCTCTTGCAATACTGCGTAGTGATCTTCTCGCTGGAGCTTTGCTTCATGCGACCATTTAGATGTACAAATTTCTAAACTAATGTTCTAATGTAGATTTCATTCTATGATTATGACAATTTTCCCAACGACGATAATATAAAGATACTCCTGCTAACTCTACAATTTATCCTCAAATCTGGTCGATTTGATCGGAAATTTTCACACCCCGTTATAAGCCACACAATCACAACCACCATGTGCCATTGTAGTAAAGACGTTACTTTTTCCTTGTTTCATTTCGTATTTGCTCGCGGAACGTAGTGATGCGAGGATATTATATGGCATGGGGAAATGACCGTAGACATTTTTTCCTTTTGTATGAGGACCCATACTGCTTTACAAAAGTTTTGAACAAAGCACCTTTTCAACTCTGCTGTCGGTGGAATTCATTGCACAAAGCACTTATCGATACCGGTGTTGTCTCGCAAGTCTGAAGGGGAACCAAAACCAATCATATCATGTTTGTCAAGTTTCAATCCAGTTTCGTTCTAAAAGCAGACTATCGTAATGCAAATCATAAATAACGAAAATTGTTGATCTTTTCTTCAACAAGAAAAGAAATTAATGAATGAATGTTTTTCCTCTCTTGGAACTCATCAATGAACAGAAACAGAAATTCTGAAAGAAATGAGACATGCAGCAACTGAATGTTTTCCTTCCGAATCCATCAGCACCGGATATTGGAGGCGCAGACCCCCGCCAAATATGAACTATTATGTTGACACATCGCTAAAAACTACTCTTGCATTCAGCGATGCCATGCTCCCTGTTTACTTTCAGCGAAAGTTTACAATTCAGGCCTGAATAAAACGTAAATCTGGGACAAAAAGCGAAAATTAGAGCCCTTCCAAATCCAAAACAAATGGCTCTTGCACCTTGCCTGCAAAATGCTACATTTGCATTCCCAGTTATGTTATTTACAAGGAGTAGATTTTCGTAGTTTGCTTCTTTGGCGGATCATGGATTTCTCGGAAATTCTACAGCGTAATTCAGACTTAACTAAAACTCTGCAACGGATTTTCGGATCCGTTCTGTCCCGTGCGGATAGTAAAATGGCTGCTCAACATGATTTAAGGGTACTGAGCAGCAGATATTGTTTGATTTTCAACGTGCCAGCCAAACCCAAATTGCTGCCGAGGACAGAGCGGAAGCTGCGTAAAATGACGTCATCACCCAATCTGAGATAAGGTAGTGTTTGAATAGATAAGCTTTTTGAAATGATAAATCAGCGATTTAAGGCAATAGGAAGAAAATATCAAGTTTTGCCTAATTTTGGGATCTGTTGCAGGGAGTTAGAGCGGCTCAAAGTTACAAGTTTTCGCACATGCGTGCACAGTTTCTGCTCTGTCGCTGCCAAGAGTTTCCACTCGATGTGGAAGAGCTGTGAGAATTAGTAACAAATACCTATCACGATTGTAACAAATACGTATCGCATGTCACCAATGGTATCACTGACACATTAACTTCACGGATTTCCGTTGCGCCTCGGCGCGAGACCAAGTCCATTCCTCTGGTAATACAGCCTCTGTGAAGGAGAGTGAAACATCAAAATCACACGTCGGTAATCTATAAGAATTGCAGTAGTGAGATTTAGAAGGTGAAGTGGAGGTATGCAAACTCTGGAATTTGATTGGATTCAGGAGCTTCTCAATAAGAGATCCAAGTCCAGTAACATCAAGTGTCTCAAAGAGGCTGGCATTGAGAATGTTCATAAAAAAGGCATTTCCGATGCTATGAACAATTTCTTTTGCTCTATAGGCAAGGACCTAGCAGACAAAATTGATTCTGTCCCAAATCCTCTTCTTACAGGTGAATATGAAGTCAAAGCAAATAAGGCTAAATTTAACTTCAGGACTATTGAAGTTAAAGAGGTCAGGGCTGCATTCGCCAAGATTAAAACTGCAAAGAGCTTTGGGATTGACAATATCTCTAGCTACTTTTTGAAGCTTGCCTTACGTTTCATTGAAAACTCTCTGGCTTTTTTGTTTAACACTTCCATTGAAACTAGCCAGTTCCCTGATTCATGGAAAGTAGCTAGAGTTACTCCAATTTTCAAAGAAGGAGACAAGACTGAAAAGTCAAACTACCGTCCGATATCAGTCTTACCCGTCATCTCAAGGCTCTTTGAAAAACTTGTTTTTGACCAGCTGTATCAATATATGAAAGAAAATGGCCTCTTTTCCCCTGACCAATCTGGGTTTCTGAGGCTTCATTCTACACTTACTTGTTTGCTTAAAAATACTGATGACTGGTACAATGGTCTGGACCTTGGACGGCCTGTGGGATTAGTGTTCATTGATTTGAAAAAGGCTTTTGATACCGTTGATCATGACACCCTCTGTGAAAAACTTCAAATTTATGGTGTTCAGCAGCGAGAGCTGTTTTGGTTCAGGTCATACCTATCCAACCGTAAACAATTCTGCAGGCTTAATGGTGTTGCCTCAGACATACAGGATGTAGAAGTCGGTGTGCTACAAGGCTCATGTCTCGGCCCTCTTCTCTTCCTCATCTATATCAATGACCTTCCACTGGCCGTCCAGGGTTCGACTGTGTATGCTGACGACACCAGTTTGTGTCACCAGGCATTAAATATGACTCAGCTGAATGGGGCTATAAACAATGATCGTAAGCAATTGGACGCTTGGCTCCAAGGCAATAAGCTTTCTTTGAATGTTACAAAAACACACTCCATGCTTATTACTACCAAGCAAAAACGTAACATTCTCAAAAGTACAGATCAGAATCTGGAATTGAGCATACGTGGCAAAGAGCTTGACATTGTCCAAAAAACAAAATACCTTGGTGTTCAAATTGATTGCTCTTTAGATTGAAAAGAACAAATAAAGGCTGTCTCTGCCAAGGTCTCAAGGGCTATCGGCTTTTTAAAGCATGCAAAGAAGTTCCTACCAAGAGTAACCCTTGAGAATCTTTACACGGGTATTGTTGAGCCGCACTTTCGATACTGTTGTTCTGTTTGGGGTTGTTGTGGTTCTCGTGAAATCAACCAGCTACAAAAGCTTCAAAACCGAGCTGCCAGGATCGTTACCAATAGCAGCTTTGACACCCCAAGCAGGCCACTCATCGAAAGGTTGGGCTGGAGAACCATTGAACAACTCATCAGCATTGAGTCAAAAACAGTGGTCTTCAAGTTACTCAATGAGTTGGCTCCGCAATACCTAAGTAGCCTTTTCAAAAGAAATTCACAATGCTCCACCCGCTGCCTTCGAAATACCGAGACTGACCTGAGGGTACCAAAGAAAACTTCTGCAAATGGGCAGAAATGCTTCTCTTTTAGGGGAGCAAAATTGTGGAATAGCCTCTCGGCTTAGTCAAAGCAGGCATCGTCCCTAAACAATTTCAAAAAGTCTGTTCAGCGATAACTGGATAACTGCAGGAGTGGGGCCTGCGGTGGTGGCGCTGGTTGCCCTGGGGTGGCGGGCCGGCTCGGGGCGTATAGCGGTCATGGTTTTGATCGCTCTTCGCTCTGGGATGCCTTGTCGCCTGGGGGCGGCTGGTGCTGGCGCTGCGGGGTCTGCCTCTGCCAGTGACTCCGGATTCGTTTTCGTGTTACTCTCTTTTATTTCATTTTTAGTATGTATATAAATGATTATTTGTTGTAAATAGGTTTTTAATAGTATGGTTTTCATTGTAATTAGATTAGGGTAGCTTTCTTTGGTATTCTTGTAATAATAATAAAGTTTTTAATGGAGGGCCCCTTGAAAAACGGCTTCTCCCGAAGGGCAACCCTCCTTAAATGAATGAAATGAATGAAGTGAAAATGAAATGAGCGCGAAGGGGGTATTTCAGTTTCAAGGAAAATCGTACATCTTTGACAAAGATCCTTTTGTTTCGAAGAAAAATCCATCAAAAATCCGTAGAAATCCTTTTTTTTGGGAAAATGACGTACGATTTTTCGAATGAGTGAAATCCCCCTTTGCAGAATGCAGTGTGCCTTGATAAAATGATCTACTCATGATCTCCTTCCGCCTGGCTCCTTTCAAGAACTTCGTTGCACCGCAGGCGGATATTCGAAGCCAGGGACGCCTTTGACAAAATCCATTGGAACTTTTCATGTCTGCCAACTCGAACTGCTCATCCACAGCCACAGGAATCTTAGTTGAAATGGACGTAAAATATCACTGCACTTGCACCTTGTTGCCCTGGCCTAACATCTTTCCCTACGTAGCAGTATAGCAATGCGTAATAAATTCAAATGATAACAAAAGTGAATATCCCAGTTATTAAGTTGCGCGAGCTACCCCAACGTTCACCTTTGATTCTTTTAGTCGTATATTTAACATTTATCTGAAATTAGATGCCACGTGTATTTGCGACACAATCTTTTCTGATATGAATATTTTTTTGGGATATTCAGGTTCAGAATTATCCAATTTTAAGAATAGTTTTCAACCTCAGTTCATATTTTTTGTCTCAATTTTCAGCAGTTGATAATTTTGCGATATTCATAGAGAGCTACGTTTTGCTGAAACCATATCAGATTTGAAAAAATGAGAATACTGTAAGAATATATTCAGCTTCATAGCGAAACTTTCTTAAAGTTATCGAAGCTGGACAGAAATCATAGTATTCCTATAAAGATTGTACTGTCTAAATTACCAATCCAAGCACTTAAGTTGCATCGATCGCAGACATTTCTCGTGGCATGTAGAGGGGTATCGCCCTGGTTGAGGGTAAACGCGTTTTGACCGATTTTAACTCTCTTTATTTATTATTATTGTTATTATTATTATCATATTATTTAAAGTTGGTATGTACAAAATAGTTCTATAAGAGATCTAATTAAAACCAACTATCTAATTACAAAATATACAGGAAAAGAAAAATGCCAGTTCATCAAAAATAGAAAAAAAAAGAGGACACGAGTTGAGATCAGTGCTTCTATTTGCAATTTTTGCACATGCATCTTTCACCTTTCCAGTTTCTAATTGCATTTTTGAATAATTGTACTGACTGTGCATTTTTTCATGTCATCAGGAAGATAGTTCCAAAGGATGCTGCCCCTGAATGACAATGAATTTGAACCATAGGTTTCGGTTCGTGTAGGTGGTAGTCTTAGTAAATTTTGAGTTCTCAAGTTGTACGTGAGATCTTTTTTCTCGAAAAACTCCCACATAAAAGATGGATTTTCAAAATGAAGGCATTTATATATCTCCAGCATTAATTTTTGGAGATTTCTTTGGTGAATAGTACATTCATTTGCCTTCCGAAGGTGGGTTTCAAACGGAGAATCAAAATCATTCAGAACAAGTCTGAGAGCTCTTTTGTGGATCCTGTCAATTTCTTTACTCGCAGTCTTTCCACAGAACATCCAGATGAGGGGTGAATAATTGAAGCAAGACATTATGAAGGTATTATACAATGTCTTGGCCTTGGGCTGTTCTAGGTAGTGTGAAACGCGCGAGAAGGCACGAATTTTCGAATTCGCTTTTTTGCTGATGGCATTTGCATGTTGGTCAAATTTTAATTTTGAGTCAACTGTAATTCCCAAAAGTTTCACGGTATTGACTACCTTGATCTGTTTATTGTTGATGTTTAGTTGCATTTCTATTTCTTAATTTAATCCAAGGAACATAACTTGGAATTTACAGGGATTTGCAACCATTTGGTTCCACTTGAACCAGTAAATAGCATTACTGATATCATTTTCTAAGCTCAAGGCAACTTTTTCAATATTCCTATCATACTTGAACAAGGTGTTATCATCTGCAAAGTTGCAGACATCACAGTCTTGGATGAAGAGCAGGAAATCATTGAGAAAGAAATTAAACAAGAGTGGTCCTAAGACGGAACCCTGTGGGACACCGCAGACAATGTCTTGCCAATCACTAACGGTAGAACCGATCTTAACGCGCTGCTTTCTATTAGAAAGGTAGCTAGCGATCAACCTCAGGCTGCGTATGCCAAATCCATAGGCTTCGAGTTTCGCAATTAGAAGGTCATGTGGCAAGCAATCATACGCCTTTGATAGGTCCATCAGCACCATTCCAATGGTGTAATTTTCATCAAGTTTTTTGCGACAGAACTCGATAATTCGAAACAGTGCATGCTGTGTGCTGTACCCTGCACGAAACCCGCATAACAGATTTGATAATACTTGATTGGCGAAGGGCCATATTTGCTTCGTCATGCAGCGCTCAAAAATGCTTGCGTTTATTGCTGAATAACAGGCGTTTGGGCCTAGTTAAAACCAAAAAGTGTGCAAAAATATTTTGGTGACTCCAGTTGCTTAACATTTTCTTGTTTGTGTTTCTTAAAACTCCGTCCACAAACAGAGGGAGAAGTGCACAAAGAAGCTCACCTAAGATGTAACTGTAAGCATCCGCCATTTTTCCTTTCACATTTTGTTGCACAATTTTCTTTTTGCTTGGTTTCTTGACGTTGTTAAAACTTTCACAGTAAACAAATGGCCTCTTGCCAAGCTCCGCTTTTCCAGAATAAGTATTTCACGTTAATTCAGAGATATGTCATCCGCTTCCGCCACGACGGGCTTCTTTTTGCACGCCGTCTGAGTGGCCTAAAGTCGCCCTGGTTGAGGGTACTGTGGTATCTTAAGGTTCTTTAACGAAATCTGCATTGTCAGCGCATGTCAGGCGACTACTATTTGCTGTAAAAGGACATATTACGGGGCAAAAACAGGTTTGTTCTATCAGTGGACTTTAAAAACTATTTTTTTTTAAATCATAAATTGATTTAAGCATCGTTCAGTTTACCGAAGGAGGAAAACTTGATTTCAGCTTGCTTGAAAAGTCTTTGAACGAAGGCGGCAACGAAGGTCAGTGTTTAGGATAACGAAACACAGCAAACACAATCAGAAAACATTTTATAACAACTAAATCTCTTTAATCGTTGATATGCTGCTAATTATCGCATCAAGTTATCTTAACCTTACCTGAAACCATGTGAAAATTTGGATACCCTAAACCAGGGCGACATTGGAAATTTAGGCCCTCTCGACCACTCTGTTCTCGACTACCTTGCTCTTAAAGACAGCATCACCAATGAAAAATATATTTTATTTCAACAACAGTGAAGAGTTTACGAAGGTGTTCATGGTAAGTTTCGTTCTGAAATTTTTTTCGTTCAACAGGAATATTCTACCAACGTGAAATACCCTCAATCAGGGCGACACCCCTCTAGCTAGCTTAAGACAGACTATATCAGTTTAAATCTTTGTGGCTAAATCGTATTGGGGTAGCCATAGCCTTTGCTTCTCGGGGTATCATTCAAGTAGTATTTTATGTTTGTATAGTAATTTTATGACGTAGTGCTGTTTGTAACATATATTGTAATTTTTAGTGGATAAAAAGAATCTCACATAAATGAATAAAATATTGCACATAACTGCTTTGGCTTGTAGTGGCAAATCTCTTCTCAAGCGAAAAATTTTGCCATTTCTGTGCTTCTTTGATCATAATTTTGTTTCATTTTCCTAGAAACGTCTTTCATTTATCTCCCTTTTCAGCTACTATAAGAGACGAGGGTCTAAGCAAAGCTGCTGTTTGGGAGCTGTTGATAAAGGCAAGTATTTTGAACCACTCGCTGGAAACCGTAAGAAAATTTTTTAATACGACTGAAATATTTTGATATGATATGGGTTGCAGGGCCCCCTGAAAGATAGTTTTTCTTGAATGATGGGTTAACCGTGGCTAAAGAATCCAGAGTGAAGAAAATTCCTATTTTTGGAACCAAAAGCAATCATTACCAACCAAAATATTTAAGTTTCAAGTTCCTTCTTTCAAAAGAAACAATACTTAAGTCTACTGAATTACCTGTTGTCCCATAACCATTTGCGCCGTTTGAATAGCTTCTGTGGAGTCATATGTCCAACTTTCCCGCTTTTACGTTTCATGCATAACAGAAGAGATTTCAACGTAGAGTTTCGCACCATGTTTGAGTAAAGCTGACAAGTGGTTGCTGATCTATTGAAAATGAGAGTGAAAATCACTGGTTGCTTGAAAACCAGACGAATTTGTCTCCGTAGTCAACTTATAACTTGCATTCTAGCATCAAATGGACTTAAACTTTACAGATTTTTCGGGAAACACATTAGGAAGTGATTTATGTTTCTCTTTGTTTTTCATATTTAGGTACGATGTACTATCAGCTAAACTACAAAATATTAGAAAAACAGAAAAGCTAGTTAATCACAGATAAATATAAACTAAGAGGCTGCTCTTCTTAGGGGTGGTGCTTTAATTGTCATTGAGGTAGATGAATACGTTCATCCCTCCCCCCCCCACAACCCAGCAATATCCCTGAGTACCCCACAGGCATCAGCTCGCTCAAAGAAAGATCTAATCAAGAACCATGTAGCACCATCCCTGAAACATCGCGAGGCCAGGGGGACCAAAATGCACTGACCGACCTCAGCTCCTTAGGAGTTGTTTAACTTCTTGTTTGAAGCAATTTAGAGGGGGTAAGTCTCTGTACTGTTGCGGAATTTCGTTCAACGCTGCGGCTCCTGTAAGTTGCAAACTCTTTTTGGCAACTTCCAATCGATGTTTAAGCAGATGCAGATTTTGGCTATTCCTTGTGAATAGCTTGAAATCTGGGACCTCCAAGTAAACTTATTTTGCAAATTGTCTGGTTATTTTCCATGAAGGACCTCGCGTATCGTAGCTAACCTGTGGAATCTAATTAGTTATTTGACCGGTAACGAGTCACAGACCCATCAATCCTTGTACTTTGCATTTTCAATTAGAGTTTTTGCACTGGACTGCAGTTTCTGGAGAGTGCCTAGCTCGATCAGTTCTTGGAAAACTGCAGCTAGCTTTGACTTGGGAAGCATTTCCTCCGCTTCCTAATTGCAGAGAGACACAATTAGCCTCGGTCTTAGCTTTTTTATATTGATCGTTCTAGCTAAGGTTTTTGAATGAGAACGAGATATTTTGACAACATGACTGAAGAATGTTGACCAAATAGCCTGCCAAGTGCAATATTGTTGGTTGAAAACGACTGTGTCACTTTTGAGTTGCAAAATGACTGTTTCACGCATGACATGGCTTTACATGTTCTTGGTTATCATAAATTCCTATTTATGACAGACTGTTTCCCTTATGAATATCAGAAATTTGGACTAGTTATGTTTTTTCAATCAATTTCTTTGATTTTAACTGGTTTAGAGGCAACCAATGATGTGGACTTTCCTGCTTCATAAATCAGCAACTGCTGATCAGTCAATGTAACACTCGATGTCAACCTTTAAGTTGAAGTCTCTTATATGAAGATCTTAGAAGCGGAGAATTGGATTCATGACTGCTCCACAGCAGCCACTCAAAAGCCCACATTTTTTGTAACACCCTCTGCATTTGTGCTTACTTTGAATACACCAGGTGTCTCACTGAAATTTTTTTTTTTTTTATTCAATCAAATTTTACAATACAAGTTACTTATCTAACGCTACTTACAAACTACTTTACTATACTACAAGGACGAATACCACGGAGAGCAAATATCTATGGCAACTCCGCAGCCTTAACATAGAAAAAAAAATTTACATATAAAGAAAAGACAAAAAAGAACTTAAAGTCTACCTCAAATTAGACGTCATAGATTATTGTAAGAAGCAATCAAATTTGCTCCCTTGTGGCAAGTTTTCTTTGCCCTTTCACGTGTAGCGCCCAATGTAAGATAGACTTTAACACTACAGATAATTACAAGAAACGACTGACAAACAAAGAAAATATACGAAAAGGGACTAGGTAACGGTGGGGTAACATGGTGGCTCCGTTGCAAAAAAAACCGTATTTGAAATTATATTAATCAAATCGACCTGTGTTGTTGATATAATGCAGCGTTAGCTCGATTATCTTTCTATTTAGCTCATTAGTGAGATCTTTGCCGCCAAAAAGTAGAAGTTGTATTAAATCTTTATTTGAAAGGCTAATATATCCAAATGGTCGTACTAGGGAAAGGACGTTAGTGAGAAGATCTCGCCGATGCATCACGAAAGAAGGGCAGAGCAACAAAAAGTGCTCCGTATCCTCAATACCATCATTCGTAGGACACATAGGATTTATGGTATCTCTAAAATTGTGATTGAATTTATGACAGTTTAACTTGCTGAGACCAACTCTCAACTGAGTAAGGTAAGATAGACCTAATGGGTCATGGATGCCAAAAACTGATTTTGCAGGGGGTCGAATAATGGTTAGCAGCTTTGTTTTAAAGGTCGAGAGCGACGGTGCAAGTCTAATTTCAGGGTCAAGCTGATTCCATTCATTTAAGCAGTTAGGATAGAAACTGGACTCGAATTTTTCTGTTCTTGCTCTTATTCGCCCAATCACATCCTGATTGCGAAAGCAGTACTGCGACTGATGGAGAGGTGGTATTGGAGCTCTGGTATATTCCGGTGTTAAATCATTTATAATCTTGTAGAACAAAATAAGACGCCTGCTCCACCTTCGTAAATTTAATGATTCCCACCCAAGTTCGGCGTACAACTTTTCTCGCGATGATCCCCGCCATGTTCCCGTTACAGCTAGTGCAGCAGAATACTGAACAGACTCCAATTTTTCCATTAAACTTGACAAAGTGATATTCTGACTGAAATCACACATTTTTCCAGGAATATGGTAAATCACATCCCCATAATCTAGGTGGGGTCGTACATAAAGCTTATATAGTTCATTTAGGGTATGTCTGGGTAGATAACTAGAGAGATATTTCAGCATACCTATACCCTTTCTTGTTTTAGAGATGACTGCTTTAATATGCGCAGAGAAGGTCAGTTTTGAATCAAGAATTATTCCAAGATGTTTATGTTCGTCTACCTTCTTCACGGGCGTGTTATTAAATAGGATCACTGGATGATCAATATCACTTTTTCGCCTAGTAAATCTTATTTCAACAGCTTGTTTCAATGGATCAGGATTAAAGGACATTCTCCAATCGTAAGCCCACTGTTTTATCCGGTCCAAGTCATGATTCATGTCACACGCAGCCGTATTGGGGTCTTTAACTACAGTGAACAGTGATGTATCATCAGCAAACAGCTTAACATTGCACTTCAGGTCTGCACTGAGGTCGTTTATGTACACAAGGAAAAATAAGGGTCCAAGAATAGAACCCTGTGGTACTCCTGCTGAAATATCTCCCCAGTTGGAATTCTTTCCATTTAGAACAGTCCGTTGTTTTCGGTCCTTAAGAAAACTTGGAATAAGAACAAGAAGTTGACCTGACACACCACAGCGTTTAAGCTTATACATTAAACCATCATGCCATACCCTGTCAAAAGCCTTAGAGATATCAAGGTATACAGAACGAACATCGAGAGGCGGATTGCAATCGAAAGCTTTGAAAATCGTATGAGTTATCGAAATCAGTTGGTTGATCGTTGAATCACCAGGACGAAATCCAGATTGATTTGGATTTAGTAGATCATAGGAAACCAAATGAGAGCATATAGAATCGTACATGAGTTTTTCAAGTATTTTTCCAAAGATTGGTAGAAGGGAAATTGGCCGATACTTTAAATTTTTCTCATGTTTCTTATGCACAGGAACAACAATGCAAGACTTAGAATCGCCCATGAAATGAGTTGGCTCTGAAATTAACTGATGGAGGCCAAGCTCTGAAACAAATGGCTCGAATATTTTTCCTTCGTTATTTTCGATATCATGTTCCCACCACTGTGTTGATCTGCAGTTGAAATCACCAGTAATAACAATGCAAAAAGGATTTTCAGCATGCATCTTCGATAGCAACAGCTCAAAGTTAATTGTGAAATTATCAAATTCACTCTGACTCTGACTTGGACTTCTATAAATTACGACGAAAAAGTACTTTTTCTTGTTTATTTGAATCTCACAAACGACGCATTCGGGGAGAGTTACCAGGTCAGAACGATTTTTTAGAGGAAGGGAATCTTTGTAATATAGCCCAACCCCACCCCGTTTGACATTTTGCGGATGGTTGTTTTTAATGAAGGAGTAGCCATCTAGTGCCATTCTGTCTTCAACGACGTTATTGTCAAGGTGGGTCTCGACTACACCAATCAAATCATAGTTATAGACTGAATTATATGCCTCAATAAGGGAAACACGCAAAAAGTCGTGCGCAGTGATACTGTTTAAGTTCCAACAGCAAAAATCAAGAGTTTCAGGGCCAGGGTTTGTTTCTATATCACCACTGAGTAGGATCGTCTTGAAAACCAGCCATTGAGAATGCAGTGTGAAGCATGTTATGCAACTAATGTAAAAATAGAGATACGCAAAAAGAAATCGTTTCACAGCAAAAGGCTTATAACGAACAAAGTATATGAGCGCAAACGGGATTCGCTTCAGGAGTTCTCCAGTCAAATAAATCACTGCCTTCGCAAAATGATGCATGCGGGCGAAAAAGGGCAGGAAACACGACTGTGTTGCCACAGTGTGAAATGCAAGAAACTGAGCCAAAATGGTACAGGGTAGAACAGGGATGGAAATCGCAATGAAACAGCAACAAAACCAATATAACTTGAGAACTTGATGCAGCATTGACAGGGGCCTAGCATATTTTCTCATTGGAGATGTTTGTTGGATGGATACACGGAAACACCCTATTGTTGCTCGCCATTGATTTATCTCAACCGACATCGTAATAGAGAAATCTTCTCACTGGTCCTATGGGGCAATAAGTCACCGTGAATCCACCATTGATAAGTGCTAACGCAAACGATAATAAATGTACTGGACAAAAGTTACAAGTAAAACGACAATAACCAACATGAAAATAGAAAATAAATACACAAGAGATGAACATAATGTTCAATTGTCAACGGTCTCAGGCGATTCTAGCTGATGCTGTTTTTCAGCGCTGTTTTATATTTTTCCAAAATGAAGGTCTCGAGGGTATTAAGCTAAGGTGATTTAAGCACACCATTCAATGTCAGATTTTTGAATCAGTATACTTTTAGCAATTAATAAAATTTCCCTCGAGACACCATTTTCTTTGGAGCCAAAATAGAGACCAATAGAAAATAGGTAATACGAAATTACAGGAAACAGCGAATAACTAACGTGGATGCCAAAATAAAGGCTTAAATGTCATTGGCCTAAGGATCATCTAGTTCTTCCTCACTCTCAGTATCTTCATCATCCTCAGCCTGTCCATCATCCTCAGCCTGTCCATCATCCTCAGCCTGTCCATCATCCTCAACTATTTCATCACCATTTTCACCTTCAGTGTCATTAACAAGGCTTCTGAGCTCATCCAAGTTTCCAAAGTAATGAAACTCACCATCCAGTTTGACGCACAATCTACAATTCACGTCAGCAAAAGCGAAGCAATCATCTGATTTCTCTTTGGCCTCTAAAATACTATTTGCTTCATCGAGGGTCTTCAATCTTCTCTTGGTCAGATCCAACCAAAACTTATACTTCTTTGACTTCTTCCTGGCACGATACACCGCTGTGCGGTGTCGCCATGTCGTAAATCTGACGATGATTTGCCTGTAACGCTTCCCCCTGTACTCTTTCGTCTTTCCGATCCTGTGTGCTCTATCAATCACTGTGTCGGGGACACTCACGTTTAATTCTTTGAAAATTTTCTTCACAATCTTTAAACATTCTTCTCCAGACTCGCCATTGCTACCCTTCGTGAGCTCTACACCACCAATTCTGAGGCACAAACGCCTCTGATACTGCTTCGTATCATCATTGTCCTCCCGCAAATTTTCAATTAACTTCTCCATAATAACGATCTTGCTTTCCAATTCATCAATTCGGTTTTTTTGGACAGTGATAATGTCTTTCAACTCTTTAATGCAATCTTTCGTAGCGAGGTCCGCTTTCAATTCAGAGAGTTTTTTATCCAACAACCTTTCGAAGCATGACATCGTTGCGTCTGCACTCATGGCTTCTTGGCCTACTGTATCGCTTTTCGAGGATTTTTTTGAACGCGTTTGTGAGGACATGTCTTAGCCTCTAAAAGTACAAATAGACGTGCATACTTATCCACATATAGTCGGGTGTTTGACTTTGGCCCAAAACTAACAATTACGTTGCTGTGACAGCATCAGTTTGCCTTCAACGATCAGCAAAAGAAGACGTGACCGACCTCTGAGACTGTCATGACAAAAAAAAGAACACTGAAAATCGCCCTCTCTTTGAAAAATCATTGCAACAAAAAGAAAAATAGGGACCCTATGGGGATGTGCGAAGAATTCCGGTGGATATAAAATATTTGGGCGAGAATGAATTTCTGTGTGGTCCATAGAGTGGTGGTGTCAAAGAGGACACTGCTTTTTTGTTGCTGTTGTATTTTATATTCTTTTGATAATCGAGGGAGAAGTCTGGAATGTGAAAGCCGAGGAGAAAGCCATGAATCTGAGAACTGGAAGTGGGTGTTTTGGAATATACAGATGGGGTAGTCGTTGTTCTTCGCTCTGGGGTAGTCGTTGTCCTTTGCTCCCCCTTGCATCGTCCCTGTAGTATTGCATAGCAGCAAGATAGGTATAGTAGAATGTAAAATTTGTTGTACTTTCTTATATGAATAGAAAGAAAAAATACAGATGGAATTTTTCGACACAAAGTGGACTCGTTACTTCCAGTGATCATGTTCACTATTAGGATGTGAGACAAATCAGTTGCTTTTTTCTGTTTCAGCTAGTTACTCATCGTTTACATGGGGAACTAAACTTCTACCCTAAAATATCGGCTTTAGTAAACATACAATTTCCAGACAATTCTTTGCTCCGACATGCTTCAAAAAGCGGCCTAAGCCCCCTCGAGCAACTTATAAGCAATCTCCTCCCGCAGATAAATTTCCTCTGTTTTCAAGAGTTGAGGCTGGGAGGAATTGTGGAATTTTCAAACAGTTGCGTTGTAAAACCGCTTAATGAATCCAGAAGGAAACCAATTGCACTTGCATATTTTTTCAAGTGAGAAGAATCATTCAAATTCCTGGTGAATGGTAGTGAGTACATGTTGGCAAACGATTGTCTTTTCCATCTTAGTGTTCTGAGCTGCACTCACTTAACTTTGTTAACAGCTAATTTTCATCATAAATGTCGCTGTCAAGTTGCCAGATAAACGTTCAAAATTATCTAACCTAATTGAGGCTCTGATGACTACTTCAATGGTGAAACTATTTCAGGTATGCCTACCTATTGTTACACCTTTGGCACGAAAAACGTCCGTAGATAGCTACCAAGCTAGCTACCTACCTGCCTGCCTACCTGCCTCCCTACCTGCCTACCTACCTACCTACCCTAACCGCCGTCATAGATGCTGCGTGGTCCTCAAAGGCAGGGGGCAACGGTAAGTCTAATACCTCAGGAATCAATCTGATGTTTTAGCAAATTCGGCAAAAGATTTCTGCAATTTTCATCAGCTTCTGACATCAACAGTTTTCACCAAATGACTCATAGCTTTAAACAATAAAGACCTTTTTGTTCAGACCTTCTCGTTTGATTCTAGCTACACAATGTACATCAGTTGAATGCACGCTCATTAACGTTTTGCTGAATGTTTTTCAAATCACTGTCCTATCCTGAAGTTTTACAGAAACACTTTGTCAACGGCACGTATTCACGTACTTACTCAGTGTGTATATCTACGTTCGTAAATAAAATCCTTTCTTCTGTTTACAGGTGCTGAAAGCTGCAATCGGTTCTAACAACTACTCAAAGGCTTGGGATTTAATAGAGAAGCTGACGTCATTTAGGCCATATTGCGAAAACAGAAGATACAAACTAGATATTGACTTCGTTGGAGCTTCAACATACATGGTGACAGGCCAACATACGAAAGCTTTTGAAATGGTTCGTTTTGCAATGCTGAGAAGTGACAAGGACAGATTACTTCATAGCTCAGCATTTTGGAATTTTTTTACCCGTATTGTCAACAGCATTCCAGATCGCAAAAGTCACAAGTATATTCTACGAATGTTATTCAAACAACCACTTATGTTGCCTCTTATAATTTGCAATGGCCATAATGCGTTTTTATGTGGGAGCTATAGATATGCGATTGGTAAGTTGGCAGATGTTATCTCGTAGAAGTAATTCAAAATCTTCAATTCCTGCTCCGATGAGATAGAATTTGAACTCTATAAGCCTGGTTTCCATATGATCGTTAAGATCGTTTGGATTGCTGTCAACAACTCCAGCGATCCGGATCGTTGCGATCGATCGCTAGGATCGTTCCTGCATGTTTCTATAAGATCGCTGGAGTCGCTCACCGCGATCCAGACGATCGTAAAGATCATATGGAAACCAGGCTGTAGAGTGTTTGCAATTTTTCAAGCTACTAGGTTTTCAGCGTATGTATGTTATAGCCAAGCTTACGAAGAGGCTGTTTTGCTGGAGAAAACAGGATTGAGAGCAACTTTGATTAACTCGAGCCGATTTGCAAGTTTAACCCTACCCCGTGTAGTAGACCTAGGGTAGATTAAAAACCGGCTCCCTGTAAAACAGTATACATGCATGGCTGCATGGTTGCATGGTTGCATGGCTCCCTGTAAAACAGTGTGTTAACTGAGTGGATTACCATGGATAAAAAAGTTAAAATGAAAAAAAAATGAAATGAAAAATGGAGACGTGGCAATGTTACTATGATAGGTCCTTGTGTGATCTTGAAAGTTAGAGGTCGACCATGATAACCTAGTTAAGTTGATTAATCATCAAAACTGAGTTGCTTGCTGGCCCACCCGATACTTTTCTTTTCGAGTTTTTTCAGAGTCATATTTCTCTTTCAGGAGAATACTTGCGAGCATTTCGTATGAAGCCAACGGATCCCGTTCTAAGCCTCGTAATCGGGATTACTTTTCTTCATTTAGCGTGCCAAAGATTCACAAAGTACAGGCACACTAATGTACTACAGGTTAGTTGACCTTTAATTTGGCTAATGCATGGTGGAAGTTTATCAACAGATATATTCAGGTTGCTCTAGAAGTTACCATATTTTTGAAAATATTCTAGTCCATGGGTATACTAAGAAAGTTGTACAAATTATGATGCTGGTATTAAACTGCGTAGGACGGAGGAGCATAAGATGGTAATCAATTTCTGATGTGATGCCAATCTTGAAAATATCTGGTTACCTTGGCAACCAACATTGAAGTGTGTAATTGGTGGAATAGATTTATTTCTCTTCGTTAGAGCCTTTGAAATGTGTGACAGCAACTTGAGTGTTAGCAAAAGTATAGGATGGAATGCATAGCTGTGAAAGATTTTTGCTGCAGAGCTTACCTTGAAATACCTGGCTACCATTGCAGGCAAACTTAAAAGAGCGTTGCACCGGCTGAGTCAATAGCAAGGCCCGGTATTTGAGAAGATGCCGGTCCCTGACTATTAAAGCAATGAAGCTGAAAACTGTTTTGCTTCATTCCCGTTCTCTCCAATTAGGTTCAATTAGTCTTTTGGCTTTAATCAGCCATTTGTTCCCGTCGTTTTGGGAGATTTCCAAACCTTCATAAGCGGGTGAAAACAACAAACGAGATTTCCCTTTGTTCTCCTTCCTAACTATGATGACACTTGCAGTGTTCATGTATTTTGTCCCTTTTGGTGAATGGAATCCTCCTGAATAAGTTGTTCATACTAGGGAGAAGACTTCTTTCAATCCCCAAGAGGACAGCACATACTAAAGCGTACAGAAGTCATTGCTATGACGCTATCAGGGGAACTTTGCTCTTAGTTTTAGGAGGTTTTTTTGCGGTTTCTCGAAGAGAAAGTTTTTTTCAGAATTCTTTACAGAGGACGGAGTGACCGATTTCAACCAGGAAGAACCTAAAAATAATTGAACTTGTTGATTATTCAATCAGATGTTGTAAAATATCGTTACTAAGGTAGAATTTCAGATAATTTTCCACGTTTTTGGATAATTATCCCTGTTCCCAGATTTTCCCTGCTTAAAGTGTCGGCATTAATAAGATCTGACAGCATAGCAAACATTGAATGTCAGTTTATAAAGGGAAATTTTGGAAGGGTTTACCAGCGTATTGTTATACCAAATTATGCTCAGAGTACCTAGATTTTGCCCCTATTAGGCCCGCATTGACAATACCGTACCTTCATTGAAGTTATTCTCAGACACGTACCTTGGAATGACACGCTGGCACGTAGGTATATACTGGAGTGCCACATATTCATGTAAGAAATTTTGACATTAGTTGGCACGCTGGCACGTCAAAAATTTTGACTCGTAGGCATGTTGGCACGTATGGCACGTAATTTAGCAGACTTGAAATTCTCCTTTTTATCACCGCTGTAAATAACTGAATAGCTGAGTTAGGGCTTCCCATCTTTGGATGGAATCCTTCAGACAAATGCTGGCTGAAGTCGACCTTGATTTGCCGACAAACACTTTTCTACAGGGGATGCCACACCCCGTACAGCCCCCATCGCGGTGACCTTAGGTTCGTGGACCCGATTTGCTATTTCTGAGATCCAAGCGCTTGGCGCCAGAAGCCGCAATTCCACCTTCTCCTTTGCGGCCCAAATACAACTTGCTTAAGCCGTTAATATTCTTTTTTCTTCTATAAAACGCATCGACAAAGCAAGGTATTGTCAATAGAAATCCTTCAATAGACCTTTTAGCTATTCTGAAAAAGAATGTGAATCGAACGATATTTCATCACAATTTGTCGAATTTTCGAATATGCACAATGGTAATCGAAGCTCCAACGCCACTCAATCGAACCTTGCGCATCAAAATGTATAAAAATATCGCTCGATCCAGGCTCTTTTGTAGAATAGCTAAAAGGTCTATTGTGAATTCATTTTGAGGCACTACCACGCGGACTTGAATATTTTCAGATGCTGGTAAACTGCACTGATGCACATAGAAGTAGCGTTGTTTGAAGGCTCTCTCACAGTGCCGTTCCCTTTCCTTGTCAGAAAAAGGTCCTCAGGTTTCCTCGATATACTAAGTTAAGAAAATGAAGGTTACAGAAATACATTAAGATTCTTGTGATAAAGTTCGTGCCAGAAGTTATCAATGCAGAAAATTTGATCTCTTTCTTTCGATTTCGAATTTATATTCTTTCTTCAGAACTGTGCGTCAAGCTTCGATGATTTATACCTTACATTTCATCGCAAGAAAAGAGTAATTTTGCTTATTTTGTTCGAATGATGTATCTGCTTCACTAGGCTGTCAAATGGCTTTAATTGCCTTTTTAGGTTCAAAGAATTATGAGTTTATCGTGACGTAAATCTCACTAAGAAGTGAAGTCGAACTGGTTTTTGTAAAAGAATTTCATGAACCCTAAAAGTGGAACCACTTTTCAAAACAGCCTGCTTTATTTCTATGGAAACTTAGCAAAGTTCCTTGTAAGACTGATAGGTTTTTTAATATGAAGGTACCTTTCTCAAAAATAGTGGCCTGAGGCGTCTTTAAAAGTGGTTTCTGTTGTGCGAGTTCTTAGTGTATTTCCTATGAATTTTATATGTAACTATTCCTCGCTAATTCATAAAATTTCCTGTATTACAATTTAATTGGTTGGTTTTGTTTCATAGGGGATAGCATTTGTATTACAATACTACAACATGCGTGGTAAATGCCAGGAAGCTGCATACAATCTTGGAAGAGCATTTCACCAAGTTGGTAAGCATATTTATTTGCCATATTTTCAGGCTCATGCTGAGGCCTCTCGCCCTTTCTTGTTCTACTATAACCATTTGGAAGCTTCTTCCCCGAGCGTTTTGAGCTACGCGTGTGGTTCTAAGATCGACAATGTTGCATCTAGAGAATGATGTCGTTTTGTATACCTTGTTTTAAGGTATACAAAATATGATTACTGAGGGCTCACGACTTATTGAAGAAGCTAAGCACTCATTTTGCTAAGGTTGGTCGCAAACTCTCAGATCCTACGACTGGTACAAAGATGTATTGGTCTCTCGTCAATAAGATCCTTAACAAGGCTAAGATACCCGAAATACCTCCTCTCTTGGAAAATGATATCTTTGTGCTAGACTTTGCTTCCAAGGCTCAAATATTTAATGATTATTTTATTCTTCAATGCACCGCATTAGAAACTGGCAGTGAAATCCCTTGTGAGTTACCTGAAAAAATGTCCAAACTTACCGAGCTTGCTATCTCCGATGAAAAGATATTAAAAATCATTCGCAATCTAAATCCAAACAAAGCACACGGATGGGATGGAATTTCAGCAAGAATGATCAAAATATGCGATGAGTCACTTAGACTAATCTTTGAAAACTGTCTGCGCCAAGGGATCTTTCTTGAGCCCTGGAAACGAGCGAATGTTGTACCTGTTCATAAAAGGAATGAAAAGAATTTGAAGGAAAATTACCGACCTATTTCTCTCCTTCCAATCTTCAGCAAATATTTGGAGAAGCTTGTATTATATGACTCCTTGTACTCATATTTGATCAAGGAAATGTTATTAAACCCCAACCAATCGGGGTTTCGTCCAGGTGATTCGGCAATGAATCAACTACTTTCCATAATTCATTCTGTCTTCGAAGCATTTGATTGTAACCCCACCCTAGAAGTTCGTTCTGTTTATCTTGATATCTCTAAAGCGTTTGACAGGATGTGGCATGACGGGCTTATCTATAAGCTATGGAGATGTGGTATATCGGGAAGCCTACTGTTGCTTCTTCGAAGATTCTTGTCAAATAGGAAACAAAGTGCTGTTTTAAATGGCCAGTCTTCAGGCTGGAGAAACATCTCCGCCGGTGTTCTACAAGGCTTGATCTTAGGCCCCCTCTTTTTCTTGATTTACATCAATGATTTGTCACAAAATCTGAGGTGTAGTGTAAAACTATTTGCAGATGACACATCACTCTTCAATATTGTTAAGGATACAAGTGCAGCTGCAAGTGATATGAACCATGACTTAGATCTTATTAGATTATGGGCACCTAATTGGAGGATGTCCTTCAACCCAGACCCTAGGAAGCAAGCTGTTGAATTAATCTTTTCAAGGAAAAATGTCCAAACTGAACATCCTGTTATCCTTTTTAATGACTTACCGGTCATGAAAGTGGACGAACACAAACATTTAGGCATAATACTAGACTCTAAGCTTTCGTTCTCTGCTCATATACACGCGGCGATAACTAAGTCAAGAAAAGGGATTGGAATGCTGAAGTTTCTATCCAAATACCTGCCAAGAAACACCTTAAGCGATTTATATAAGCTATACGTAGGACCCCATTTAGATTATGGTGATGTAATTTATTATGTGCCTGAAGGAGACGATGGATCTAAAGAGTTACCTTATGGGAAAACTTGAATCAGTGCAATATTCTGCTGCACTAGCAGTGACAGGAACCTGGAGAGGAACATGTCGGGAGAGGCTGTACAGTGAGCTTGGATGGGAATCCTTAAGTTCAAGAAGATGGAGTAGACGTTTAATTCTTTTCTATAAATTCATCAATAACTCGACGCCTGATTACACGCGAAACCCCATTCCACCCCTGCACGAAACGAACTATGTGTTTCGAAACCAGCCAGCAGCAGGGCAAATAAGGGCGAGAACGGAAAAATTCAGAACTAGTTTTTACCCTAACTGCTTGTTTGAGTGGAATAAACTTGATCCCGTGGTGAGGGCAACCACTTCAGTTAGCATTTTTGAAAATAAATTATTTTCACAGATTAGGCCTCCTGCTAACTCCGTATATGGCATTCACAATCCTAAAGGGATTGCGTACGTAACTCAGTTGAGGGTTGGGCTAAGCAAACTCAGTTTTCACAAATCTAGACACAATTTTAAAGACACAATCAACCCAATGTGCCCAGTAAATGATGGCATAGAGGACACGGAACACTTTTTGCTGCTCTGCAATTCTTTCACGGAGTATAGACGCAGTCTCCTCGCTAGTGCTAACGATGTGCTCCAAACGTACGGATATTCCAAAGCTCCGGGCGATAACATTGTACAACTTCTTTTATACGGAGATGAAAACCTGCCTTTGGGAGCAAATGCTTTAATACTGAACTTGACAATTAAGTTTATTTTGGAAGCAGAACGCTTTGATTAATCTTTCGACTTCCCTATGAACACCCCCATACCCCCAACCCTCCATGTATTTAATGTTCTTATTTATTTTTTGCGTGATAGGTTGAGGTAGCTTGCAACCAAGAAAGAAATTTTTTTTTCTAACCTACCTCTTTGGGTTTTGAATTTTCAAACTTTTTAATCTGCAATTGCTTGGTTACAAGCTACCTTAACTCGTAGCTTAACGTCGTATTTACTTGCAGTATGTTGTTCGTCTATGTTTTTCGTCCCCCCGTTGTTTCGTTGCGTACAGTTTCTTGTATTGTCCTCGTCTTGTTTCATGTAACCATGGGGTAGTCGTGTAATTTTCGCTCCTCTTGGTATCGTCCCTGTAGTGTCGTATAATAGACCTTTTAGCTATTCTACAAAAGAGCCTGGATCGAGCGATATTTTTATACAATTTTATACGTGAGGTTCGATTGAGTGGCGTTAGAGTTTCGATCGCAATTGTGCACATTTGAAAATTCTACAAAATTTAATGAAATATCATTCGATCCAGATTCGTTTTCTGAATAGCTAAAAGGTCTATTATAATCGGAAAGTATAGAAGAATGTAACTAATATTGTAAAGTTTTATCTGAATGTAGAAAAAGAATGTCCTTAAGATAACTGAATGGCTTCCAAACAATTGCATGAACTAAATGAGCACAAATGCCATTTGATGATTTTTGGTACAAAAGGGAGTAGTGAAACAACAATCAGAATAGGTGAGGCCTGCGTGGTAAAAGTACAGAGGAAAACCTTCTCGGTATAACCTTTGATCAGTCACTCTCTTTCAAGGAACATGTCAAGGCTGTTTGTAAGGCTAGCCAAAAACTCCATGCTGTTGCAATACATGGACACTGAAAACTGCAGCAGTTAGTGATGGCATTGGTTTGTCTCATTTCAGCTACGTTCCGCTTGTTTGGATGTTCTGTGATAGAGTTTTGATCAAAGAATAAATCATATGCACGATTGGGCATTACCCTTTGCATATAAAGATTACAAAAATGATTTTGGTTTTCTCTTGGAGCTATGTAAATCATTGCCAATCCATTTAAGAAACGTACAGTTGCTCATGACTGAAATTTACAAGGCAAAATGCAGTCTGAACCCACCATGCATGAAGGATGTTTTCATGAAACGAAATATTAGCTACAGTCTAAGGCATGGCGATGACGCGTTAATGCCCAAAGTACGAACAACATCCGTTGGAGTTGAGTCCATCACTTACCTTGGAAATAGACTATGGCAGCATGTACCGCTAAGATAAAACAATCAACCAGCCTTCCTATCTTCACAAACACATCAGATGTTGAAATGGTGGAGAATGCAAGTGTAGGCTTTGCAAAGTATATATCTCAAAAAGTTGAGTTTCTAGCAAAATAGATTTTTTAACTATGATTTGTCCTATTCATATTGATATCTTTATTGTAAATAGTGTATATCGTAAGTAGTAGCCTTAATTAGCTGGGGTTGTTCGGGGGGACCCAGGGGACAAAGACTCACAGTTTGAGACCTTTGTGTTTGGGTCTTTCTAGGCGGCCTTGGCAGCCTTGGCAACCTATTGTGAACCAGGCTTAAAACTCTCACAGCTTTGCTAACGTAAGGTTATGTAAGGTCGCATTAAGATAATGGTTCTTCAGAGAACCCAAGAAGGTTCTTCAGAGAACCAATAAAGGTACTTCATAGAACCCATAAAGGTTCGTCAGAGAATCCATGAAGGTTCTTCAGAGAACCAATAAAGGTACTTCAGAGAACCCCTAAAGGTACTTCATAGAACCTTTCAGGGTTCTTCAGCCGGATACAAATATGGAACCCCTGAAGGTTCTTCAAGGAACCACTAAAGGTACTTGAGAGTACCCATAAAGGTTCTTCAAAGAATTCCTAAAGTATATGGGCGAAGATTTTGAAAATATTGTCACTAAAGTCGTCCAAGTGGCACAAAAAGTGCCACAAATGACCAACTATTGAACTTGCACAGAATTATCTCAAGATTTGTAGAAAGCCAATTTCGAGTGTCCTGATTATGAAAATGAACGAAGATTTTTAGAATATTGTCACTCTTCACTAAAGTGATCCAAATGGCACAAAAAGTGGCACAAATGATAAAAATATCGACATTGCATGGAATTATCTCAAAGTTGGTGCAAAACCTATTTTGAGTGTGCTGATTTCGAATATGGACGAAGATTTGAAAACATTGTCCAAATGGCACAAGAAGTGGCACAAATGACCAAATATTGAACTTGCACAGAATTATCTCAAAATTGGCGCGAAGCCTATTTCAAGTACGCTGATTATGAATATGGGCGAAAGTTTTGAAGATATTGTTACTGAAGTGGTCCAAATGGCACAAAAAGTGGCACAAATGACCAACTATAGAACTTACACAGAATTATCTCAAAATTTGTGCGAAGCCTATTTCAAGTACGCTGATTATGAATATCGGCGAAGATTTTGAAAACATTGTCACTGAAGTGGTTCAAATGGTACAAAAAGTGGCACAAATGACCAACTATTGAAATTGCACAGAATTATCTCAAGATTTGTAGGAAGCCTATTTATTATGAAAATACTACTAAGTGTCCTGATTATGAAAATGAACGAAGATTTTAAGAATATTGTCACTCTTCACTAAAGTGATCCAAATGGCACAAAAAGTGGCACAAATGATAAAAATATTGACATTGCATGGAATTTATCTCAACATTGGTGCAAAACCTATTTTGAGTGTGCTGATTACGAATATGGACGAAGATGTTGAAAATGTTGTCACTAAAGTGGTCTAAATGGCGCAAAAAGTGGCTCAAATGACCAAATATTGAAATTGCACGGAATTATCTCACAATTGGTTCTAGACCCATTTTTAGTGTGCTGATTTCGAATATGGACGAAGATTTTTGAAAATATTGTCATTAAAGTGGTCCAAACGACACAAGAAGTGGCACAAATGACCAAATATGGAAGCTGCACAGAATTATCTCAAAATTTGTGCAAAGCCTATTTTGAGTGTGCTGATTACGAATATGGACGAAAATTTTGAAAATGTTGTCACTAAAGAAGATCCAACTGCCACAAAAAATGGCACAAATGACCATTATTGAAATTGTATGGAATTATCTCCAAATTTGTGCAAAACCTATTACAAGTGTGCTGCTTATCAGTATGGATGAAGATTTTGAAAATATTGTCACTAAAGTGGTCCAAATGATTTGGAGTAAACCCTGTGGTCGAAGCTTCCACAAATACTGGCTTTAGGTTTGTCATTTTTTTGGTAAGTACATTTTGGCCCAAGTTTTACATTTTAGCTCTTGAAGTTTTCAAATAAGTTTTGAAATAATGAATTTTGAAAATCTCCACCATTTTGAATTGCATAAAAATATACCAAAATATCTATATTTCCAATCAACCTTGATATTACTTGAAAGTACATGACCGAAGGATTGAAATAGGATAAAGATAAAATTTTTCAGACCTTTCTTAGCAGAGAAATATTGCCTTGAAAATTCTGTCCAGGTAGCGTTATTCCGGATTCAGTGAAGTAAAAAAGCAAAGGAATTAAGCTAAACTTAAAAATCAATTTCTTGTCTATTTGCCAAGGGTGAGAGGGGGGTACTTGCTGTGACCGTAACTCGACGTTAATCTGGACTTTGACAAAAAGACCCATTTTTTGGACAGAATTTTTCAAGAATTTCGACCCCTTTTGCATGAAGTTTAGGAAGTTTCGAAACTTTGGCTATGAATTTTATCCATTTGAAGGTGCAAGCTCTATTCAAATTTCTTCTGCAATAAAAATTCTGAAAAGCTACCCAAAATGCCGCCCATATGAGCGGCACGTCCAATATCACTTAACAAGCATATCTCCCTTCTTAATCAATAATCATTCTGTCAAATTTATCAATTCCTCCTTGATTAACTTATTACCTTGATTACCTTACCTTGATTACCATATTAGGTCAGACGCACTTCCGGTCCTTCGAGTCCGCAGATACACAGCAAACAAACAACTGCAAAACTGTTACAGAACACGCAATGTGGTTTGCTAAGGTAAATCAAGGTTAAAACTAGCTGTTAACGAAGTTAAGTAAGTGCTGCTGAAAGCTTTAGTGTACATGATACTACTATTCCTGCAAGTTACTTGTTACATTGATAGCAGTAGTGGAAATGGTAGTGCAGTAGACAGCGACAGTTCACTAATGTTATGATACGTAAATATAGTTGCCTCAACTTCAGATCGAGTATGGAAGAGGTCAGTGCGAAGAGAAAACCGCTTCGTCTTACAATGCTCTGTTTTACAATAGCAGGGTCAGATACGGAAAGAAAACAAGACTTACCTAATTACACTAAAACTAGTTGTTGATATTGTTAGAGGAAGTGTTCCTCAGCAGGGAAACTTTTGCTTGACCCAGCAATTTGTTACAATAGAGAACAAAATCTAATTTATGTTTGGACGTAGCATCATTGCTTTCGAAGTTGTTTAGGAAGCTCGAGCCCCCTGCTTCATGTTGATATGTTCAGCGTTCATTCCATATGGTGCAATTTTTGGACAAGCTTTCCTTCCTCACAAAGAGAGAAACATCTTCCACCACAAAGCAGAATTATTGAATAATAGAGATTATATTGCCAAAAGCCATTGTTGTGATAATGGCATTTTTTTGTGAAAATTTATGTGCCCAGACTTCATCTGTAAGAGGTTTTTTTCAGGAATGTTTTCTTGCTCCTAAAGAACTTTTGATACGACATGTTTTTAGTTGCTTGCAATAGCAGTTCTGATGAGCTTCCTCAGACTGCTTACAATCATTCCTCACCATCCTCGCTTTGTAATCATGTTGGCACTTGATAAAAATGTTGCATTCAAATGTCTCCCTTTTCTTGAGCTCACATGTAGCTCCCAGTTCAAAAACTAAACCATCAACATCATTTGTTTCTATATCATCGTCAGAATCAGTTTCCTACGCCTCAATTGCTTTTATGCCTTGGCGAATTTGTCTATCAGGTCGAAAAGGCACTGAAAACATAGCATCGGAAATTCGAATTTACCCTTTCATAGTTTTCGAATATACTTGACTGTGCGCCTTAATTCATTGTACACATTCTTCACAACTTCATAGCACTCAGGCTTAATAAATGTGCTTCTTAACTTCGGCTTACTTAATTTGGTAGGCGGTTTATTTTAGTGTAATAAGATATGCTTTGAAATTGTAAATGATGACTGTTAATTTCATCCTGAAAGAGACATCAGTGGTTGATGAGAGTCATTCGTGTTGAAATATGTGCTATCATTACTGTGAAACTGCCATTCTGTTGTTTCAGCTCGCGCATGCGCATCGCAGCAAAAATACTCCGTCCATCCTCGATTTTGTGCAATAAATGGCTGCTCGCGCATGCTCGCAGCAATAAATATTCATCTTCATTTCTTCATTTTCATTTCATTTCATTTCATTTCATTTCATTTTATTAAGGAGGGTAGCCCTTCAACCAGAGTTGTTTTACAAGGGGCCCTCCACTTAAAAACCTTAATATACAATTACATACTAAGAAGAATAATAACAATATAAAAACCATAATATAAAAACCTAATACAATATTTACAAAATCTAACATAAAAGAAAGGGAAAAAGAAAAATTCCTAAATAGATCTTTTAAAACTATTCAGGGAAGATGCCTGTTTGGTATCGGCAGGAAGTTCATTCCAAACTTTTGCTCCACGATAGGAAAGCCTTTTTGCCCATTACTTGACTTTTTCATGGGTAATCTTAAATCTGTTTCAGAATTGCGCAGGACATACGAAGAACACTTTGAGTTTCGGGTGAAAAGGTCACGCAAGTATTGGGGAGCCAGTTCATGCAGGGACTTGAAGACCATTATTTTAGATTCACTAGCGATGAGTTGTTCAATAGTCTTCCAGCCCAGCTGATCGATAAGTGGTCTGCTTGGAGTATCAAAGCTCCGTTGGTTATAATCCTTGCAGCTCGGTTTTGAAGTTTTTGCAGCTGATTAAGCTCAGTCGAACCGGCACAACCCCAAACAGAGCAACAATATCGAAGGTGTGGCTCGACAATAGCTGTGTAAAGAGTCTTCAATGTTTTCTTCGGTAGGAACGTCTTGGCATGTTTTAAAAAGCCAATAGCTCTAGAAACTTTGGAAGAGACAGTCTTGATGTGTTCCTTCCAGTTAAGAGAGTTGTCGATCTGCACACCAAGGTATTTTGTTTTTTGGATTATTTCGAGCTCATTGCCGTGAATTTTCAAATCCAAGTCTTCATTTCGATTTTTAAGGATATTATGCCTTTGCTTGGTGGAGACAAGCATGGAATTTGTTTTTGCAACGTTTAAGGAGAGCTTATTGCCTTGAAGCCAAGTATCCAGTTGTTTGAGGTCGTTATCAATTGCCTCGTTCAACACATTTATGTCCGAAGACTGGTAGCACAGACTTGTGTCATCAGCATACATGGAAACAGCTGAATTTTGGACAGCTTGCGGCAGATCATTGATATAAATAAGGAAAAGAAGGGGACCCAGACATGAGCCTTGGGGAACACCAACATCTATACCCTCAATTTTTGAGCTGACACCGTTGACCCGACAGAATTGTTTTCGATTGCACAGGTATGATCTGAACCATGCGAGTTCCCGCTGTTGAACTCCGTAGTGCACCAATTTCTGGCAGAGAATCTCATGGTCAACAGTGTCAAAAGCTTTTTTAAGATCAATGAAAACAAGGCCTACAAGCTTACCAAGATCCAGCCCATTGTACCAGTCATCTGTATTTTTAAGTAAGTGTGTTACAGTAGAATGGAGGCGTAAGTAGGCAGATTGGCCAGATGAAAACAAACCATTATCTTCCATATGCTGGTACACCTGATTGGTTACAAGTTTTTCAAAGAGCCTTGAAATGACAGGTAAGACTGATATAGGGCGATAATTTGACTTTTCAGCCCTATCTCCATTTTTGTAAATAGGAGTAACCCTAGCAATTTTCCAAGAGTCAGGATAAATACTTGTTTCAATTGATGTATTAAACACGAAAGCAAGGGAATTTTCAATGAAGGGTAAAGCAAGCTTCAAGAAGTAGCTGGAAATATCGTCAGTTCCAAAGCTCTTTGCTGTTTTAACCTTGGCAAACGCATCTCTGATTTCCTGCACCTCAATAGTCCTGAAGTGGAACTTTGCTTTGGTTTTATTCATTTCAAAGTCACCTGATAGAAGGGGGTTAGGAACTGGACTGATTTTATCTGCTAGATCCTTATCTACATGTCATCAAGTAATAAGTCGATTCGAACAAAAATCTTTCACAAATACCGTAAACTAAATATCATAATATCATATAAAGTCATTGAAGAAAAGAAAGTTAAGCAAAACTCACAATCTATTTGCCCTTGTAGCTATAAAGCCAACAACAACATGCTCCACGGCTTGTGTTGCCTGCCTAGTGTACCAATCGCTGTACTCAGCATCCGCACTATGCCTGCATACTTGGATGACTGGATTTCTTCATACCCCTAGAAGCCTGTGTGCAGGTATTTATAGCTACGGAGATAGAAAACAGACAACACCATATGTGGACCAACATGAGAAATAGGGGTACGAGGTGTAAAGAAAATGAGAAACTGCGACGTAAACAAGGTCAAAGGTCGCTCAAGAACAACTTCTTAGTAAATAACTAACAAGCATCAACCAAACCGTCCTTTGACAATAGCTGCCCCTCGACAATAAACGTCTCTTTGTTTGTTTGTTTGTTCCCATTATTTTAATTCGATTCTACTTCTCGCTATACATATACATATATGCGTGCAGTCGTAAGTTTAATTCGGGGGCCTCAGCACCCCAGGCGGAATTCTTCAGACATTTGAATGAAGAAGGCCACCGGGGGTTTCTGAAGAATATCAGCGTAAAGATAATTGATAGGCTAAGGGGGGGGGTAATAGGTTGAGGGAGAGCTTCTGGCAATATTGGCTAAATAGCTTTGCCCCTAAGAGTTTAAACACTAGGCAGGTAGATACATAGATTTCATTTTTGTTTACATTTTGGTTGTTGTGTTGTTTTGACTTTATGCATTCAGCTTTTCGTTAGGGACACACACTACTTTTAGGAACTTCTTTCTGCCCATCCGCTCTTGGATCTCTCTATTGTTTGTTTCATTTTAGCACATGTTTCCTCAGCTCCTGCGAGACAGACATAGCCACCGACTTCTGCGGTTCTTAATTCTGCGCTTTCTTTGATCTTCCTCCGACTGCCTCTGTCAACGTCCGCTATTTTACACCTTAGTAGTATTCATTGTAAGATCCCGCTTAGGCTATTGTTTTGGTATTGTTTGTAGATTTCTAAATTGATATGTATGCTCTGTCTGATTACAAGAACAGTCATTACTGATGGAGGCTTTCGCCGAAACGTTTACCAGAAGTGTTTTTTCTTTGAATATCTATTTTATGTTTATAGCATCTTTGAGAATGAGCTTTTGAGAAAATATACATATATGAATATATACACGTAGCTAATCTAAATCGAATATACCGGGTGTCTCAAAAAAAGTACCCCCTTTTGACTGGAAATAGGAACGAAACGATAAGATATCATTACTCTCCGAGTGGACAGCTAAATTTATCAATCTTTCTTTTATATATATATGTTCCATTAAAAATCTACAATACATGATTACTTACTATACCTATACCTAACACTACCCTACTACGAAGACGATACCCCAAGGACAGTGGCGTAACGCACGGTGGTCGGGGTTAGAGCAACTCCTAAGGGCCCCCGAGCTCTAGGGGCCCCGAAGGGGCCCCCAAGGAATTTTTTTATATAGCGGTAAATACCATACTTAGCTCTGTGGGAAGATTAATTCAGGCCAAGATTGTTTCTAAGAGGGCGAGAATTTCCGGAGGGGCCCTGAGATAACCAGTGAGGCCATGCTTTGCTGGGAAATCCTTATTGAGAATGCTGATGGATTCTCGGTCCCATTTATTAGCTCAGAAGAGGTAATTAGCATCTATTTGGGAAAGAGGAGGAAATCCTGGTAAAGATTTATCGACTCTTTATTTCAGATTTCGATATGTAATAGAATGCTATTTCCTTTCAGAATAATCATTAAGGTGCATCAGGATAACCTTTTTATTAAAGAGAATAGTTTTAAGCAGCCGACCTAAAGAGTGGAAATCTAACATTTCAGCAAGTACTTCTCCTCTCGAAATCACTTTTCTGATATAAATTGGAAGATTTCCTCGAAGCGAAAATATGACTCTGGAGCATTCAAGCGCGCTGAGAAAAAACGTAAAATCGAAGAAGCCAAATCAAATACAAGGAAAATAGTGACATTCTTCTCAAAACAAGAGCTGAATTATCAGATTAAGGATGATTCCGTACCAACAACTTCAGTGATCGAGCCACTTACAACTGAAGTACCACTGGAAGAGCAACAACAGCCTGTCGACTTAGCATCTGATGTTGAAGGAAAGAGCGAATGCATTATTACAGAAAATATTACATCGGTGGATCCTCTAAATTGAGAGCCTGTGGGCAGAATTGAAAAGCCGGGATTTGATTTTGATATCTCTCGAAAGTATCCGACAGATCGCGGTCATTTTCCTGAGACTATCAAAGATGCAGCCTTAAAAAGGGAGATATTGAAGCATGGACCCTGCAGACCATCGGGCCCCTACGAATATACAGATTCATCAGGAAATATCGTTATCAACTTCAGTGCAAGATACTACCACCAGTTTGTGGAAAACATCGAGGTCCCTAGAGGGTGGTTATGTTATTCAAATGAAATGAAGAAGCCGTACTGTGAGGTTTGCTGGCTTTTCGCAGATCGATCGAAACAAAACCATGATCAAAGGGTATGGATCAATGGAGTGTCTGGTTCTACGCACAACATGCTTGAGAAGATAAGAAGGCACGAAAAATCATCTATTCACATCGAGGCATCTGCTGTCTATGTAAGGTGGAAGTCTGGAAAAAATTTGGACGAAGAAAATGAGAGAGAAATACGCAGACAGTCGTGCTTTTGGGTCAAGGTTCTCGAGCGAATTGTATCGATCATTCTGACACTTGCAACTCTAACATTGGCTTTCAGGGGGCATAGAGAAGAAGTGTTCGATGGCACATGCGAAGGTGGCAACTTTTTAGGGTTGGTAGCATTGCTTGCTCAGTATGACGAAGTCTTGTCTGAAGTCATTGCCCTCCCAGCAAGAGCCACTAAATATCTAAGTGCTAAAATTCAGAATGAATTAATTGGTCTCCTTGGAAAGGCAGTAACTTCGTCTCTAGTTGAAAAGATCAACGCTGCTCCTTTTTGGTCTGTAATTTTGGATTCAACAAGCGATATAACGCGAGTTGACCAATTAAGTGTCGTTGTTAGGTGGGTGCAGGTCAAGGACGAGGAATGTACTGTAATTGAAAGTTTTTTAGGGTTTGTGAAGATAGTGGATTCAAAGGCAGAAGGTATTGCATCGACAGCTAAAAATTTTCTCGAAGGTATTGGTTTATCTTTTTCGCAGATTCGAGGTCAGGGATATGATGGAGCTAATGTTATGAGCGGCATTCATGCAGGTGTGCAAAGATTGATTAAGGATATGGTAGATAATCCAGTGCCCTTCGTTCATTGTGGTTGTCATAATTTAAATTTAGTCATAAAGGACTCGGTGGATTCAGTTTCTGACAACGAAAACTTTTTTGCCATTCTTAGGGAAGTTTTTAGTTTCTTTGGGTCATCTTTGAACAGATGGGCAGAACTTAGATTCCATTCCAATCCTGGATCTCTAACGCTAAAGAAACTGTGTGTGACAAGATGGACATCACGCATCGACTCAGTTCGTGCTGTTCGTGACAGATACCCCCACATCATGAGAGTTCTTACGAATCTTTCGCTAACATCGAAAAATAAAAAGGAAAGGGATGATGCCAATTGTCTCAAAAAGAAGATCGATTCATTCGAGTTCATTCTATTCATTGTAATTTGGGAGAGGATTCTACGGGCAATCAATGCAGCATCACGTGAACTACAGTCCCCAAACCTTGATCTCTCTGTTGCCTCTCGAATGCTAAACTGTTCTGTCTCTGAACTCAGAATTTTACGGAATTCCTGGGAATCGATTAAAGAGACGGCGTCTGCATTAGCTAGTTCTTGGGATACTGCTCTGGATTTCAAGCCAGCTAGAACAAAGAGAGCTGTGAATGTTGTCAATGAAGACGATACCATCAAAACGCCAGAGCAAAAATTCAGAGTGAACATATTTTACAAAACAATTGATGCCGCCTTGACGCAGCTGCAAGAGAGATTTGTTGGTCAAAATATGGTTACTTCAACCTTTAGCATTTTATTTCCGAAGAGTTTAGCAAGGTCAACCAACGAAGATATTGCAAAAGCTTCATCAATGATAAGGAATCTTTATGCAAAAGATTTTACCGAGGACTTGGAACCGGAGCTGCGATCATTTGTCAATGAATTCCGAGAAGAAATTGGAGAGCAAAACACCATCATCGATTTGATAAATCTGATGCTCGAAAGTCGTGTCAGTTCATCGTTTCCCCAATTATACAAGTTACTGTTTCTGTTCGTAACAATCCCAGTTACTGTGGTTACAGCGGAGCGCTCTTTTTCAAAGCTGAAACTAATAAAGACGTATTTGAGATCAACGATGTCTCAGGAAAGGCTTGATGACCTTGCAATTCTATCCATAGAGAATGCAGAAGCAAAATCAATCGACAAGAAAGGACTGATAGACTCTTTTGCAAGCATAAACGCACGTAGGCAAAAGCACATAGGGATATGAGACCCTCATATTAGCATGCAGCCTTCAGAAAAAAATGTTTGTTGACAATCGTTTTGTTCACACATAAGGAATTTTTGTAAATAAGTACTGTTAGACTTGCTCCAAGTCTGCTCCTTCCGTCCGTCGAACGAACCGTTCCATATATGGTAGTTCATGGCTCCTAGACTGATGACGATGAGTCCCTTGTATCCCAATCCAAATCTCGAAATCTATGATTGGTACTTTAGGAATTGCAAAGTTTGGGCCTAAATATGGCCAGGTTTTTCAGAGTAATATTATGAGTCTCTGTTGACTGAAGCGCCATCATCAAGTCAAAGAGCACAAGGAAACAAGAGACTCGTCGTCCTAAATCTACATGGCTCCGCCATTCCACGTTCCAGGAACAACGGATCAAGGAACGGTTTGACGGACTGACGGAATAGACTTAGGGCAAGTCTGAGGTTTTTAGGACTCTAACGTACCAAATTCATACTGTAATTATGAGATAACTAACCAGTGTCATGAGACACAAACATAACTATGAATGTGTTAAATTCATTCATCAAACACTGCAGCATCCTGTTTACAATCATCAGCAACTTTCCCTGAAAATTTGTCGAGTGCCAGAGAGGGCCCCCTGATGCCTAATTCACTAAGGGCCCCAAGCTGCTCCGTTACGCCACTGCCCAAGGAGCAAAATATTTTGTCTACCCAGGGGTCATAAACATAAAAAGAGATTAGTAAAAAGACAAACAGAGCTACAAGTTAAGGATTCTTGCAACCAAATGATTGCGAGTGAAGATTGGGAACGTTTAGAACCATTAAAGGCAGTGTAAAAAACGTCTATTATTTGGTCGCAAGCTTCCTTAAGACATTAACTACTGAAAAACAGACACATATAGAAGGGATTTGGGTGCTCTTTTCAGGGATTCCAGTAACCTTCAACCAAAGCGTTCTGTCTCAGAAATGTACTTAATAGTTAAATTTAAGATCATTTTTTGGCTTCCAAGGGCAAATGTTTGTTTCCGTACAGAAGAATTTGCAACATATTGATATCTGCACTCTCAGAATGTCCACAAGCTTCGAGTACATCGTTGAAACCAGCGAGAAGACTGAATTTATCAAAGAATATATAAGACTTTATCAATCTTCAACTTAGATCCACATACCTTGCATTTAAAAATTGGCCACCAAACACTGGAGATACAAGCTTGCAAAGTCAAAATTTACAGTGCAGCCGAAACCAGAGGTTTTGTAAAAGGGCCTAGCCATGATTTGCTATCACAGGCATGTTGCACAGGAATTTCGACTTTGACCCTTTAGCTGTCTCCATTGAAAAGAATTATCCCTTGAAATGCTTCAATTGTTCTACAAATAGTTATTCCTTTGAGGAATCAATCCGTGCATTGCATTCCACTCCAAGTGTCAAAGAAGAAGAAAAGGAACACATGCATGCTCATTTGGGAGATGTTGCACGACTTCATCATTCTTACCACATTTTTATGTTTGTTTAATCAGGGCGATTTCCACGAGTCTTTTTTATTCTTTTCAAACGAAACGCGAAAAGCTGAAAGTTAAAGTTTACAGGTGCTTTGGAAAAGATCCATAATACAAATCATGGCTAGGCCCTTTTACAAAACCTCTGGTTTTGGGTGCACTGTAAATTTTGTCTTTGCAAGCTTGTATCTCTGGTGTTTGGTGGACAATTCTTAAATGCAAGGTATGTGAATCTAAGTTGAAAATTGATAAATTTAGCTAACTACTCGGAGAGTAATGATATCTTATCGCTTCGTTCCCATTTCAGTCAAAAGGGGATACTTTTTTGAGACACCCGGTAGTTACAGCAAATGAAAAGGAAATAACTACAGAAATAAATACGTACAAGGCTAAATATTAAAAATAACTTGGATGGATGTGAATGGACAAAATTTATAGGATATCGTTATATTTACAAACGTTGCATTTACAAAAAGGACCATCCCATTGTTTTATCATATGTTTGAAGCTGTTGAGATTATCAACTGATTTTAATTCATTTGGCAAACAGTTCCAGATCTGAGGTCCCATGGCTTTAAGGCTCCTGGAACCAAAAGTTACTTGACTTGGTTGAAAATGATTTAAATTGTTTGGATTCCGAGAAGGATGCTTTGAAGTTCTTAAACAAAAGATACTTAGCATGAAAGGTGGATTCAAATTTTTGATTGTCTTGAATATTTGAATATTTCGATACAGAGGGTTCTCTGACGAGCAACTTGCATTGTGCACTTTTTTGACCTAATAAGGAGATCATCATAGGAACTTTTATGATCATTGTACAAAAGTCTTAGCGCTCGTTCCTGTATCCTTTCAATTTTCTGAAGCGATTTTGAAGACGACAAATACCAAACTAAGGACAATAGTCAAAATTCGAGGACACGAAACTTTGAACCAAAACGTTTTTTTCAGCAAAACCAATAAATGACTTAAGTCGCTTAAGAACGTTCAGATGTGCCGCTGCTTTTTTACAAAGGTTTGATATGTGTTGGTCAAAGTTCAATTTGTAATCTAGTGTTACACCTAGGAGTTTAACAGTTTCTTCAGATTTGATAGAATGTCCTTGAAAGTCAAGACTTATGCCACAAGTACTTGTCTGGTCTTTTTTAACAAAAAGTGCATGGAACTTGTTCGGGTTTGCAATCATCTCATTTTGTTCGAGCCATGACAAAGCGCTGTCTACTTCATTTTCCAAACCGTTGACAAGATCTGGCAAGGATTTGGAAAAGAAAGCTAGCGTGTTGTCATCAGCATGATTATACATGATTGCTTGCTTTGTAAAAGAGAAAAGATCATTTATGTAGAAATTGAAAAGTATAGGACCTAAAACTGATCCCTGTGGCACTCCTGATACAATTTCTTGAAAAGAACTGTAGACGCTATTTATTCGGACACTCTGCTTCCGTTTTTTAAGATATGAATAAACGAGAACCAAGGAATTTTCATCAAAACCATGTGCATGAAGTTTCGCTATGATCAAATCATGTGGGATGCAATCTTTCGACAGATCCATCAAAACAGACCCTACAATAAAGTTATTGTGAAGCTTAGATTTCCACTCATCTGTAAGTTTAATCAAAGCATGCTGTGTACTGTAAGCTGTTCGATACACTGCAATAAAAATTGAGAGAGTCCTATCAAGGAAGGGGCTGAGCTGTTCCTTTAGAATTTTTCAAAAATTTTGGAAAAAGTGTTGAGTATACTGACTGGACGATAATTTCTGTCCATAGTACGAAATGGTTCACCTTTATCTAAAGGGCAAGCTGCATCAGTTTTTGCATTCTGGGGAAATATGAAATCTCGAATGCTGCAATTTATGGCGTTAGTTAGAGGCACCGCCAAATTATCGCTTGCCAGAGAAACAAGCTTCGATGGAATTTGATCAACATCTGTTGATATACTGCCGTCGAGCATTGTCAGTTGGAGCCATACATCTCTTGCAGTAACCTCATTGAAAGAAAAGGATTGAAAGTATGCTCAGGGTCTTGAACTATAGCTAAAATACTTGGATGATCCTTGTATTTATCAAGAATTAACCTGACAATTTCTCGATCATCATCAATCGAATTCGCATTGGCAATGCTGGAAGGCTTCTTACCGGAAGTACTTTCGACAATATTTATGTAATAATCATTAAAAATCTCACATAAATCATGATCATCAGTGACTATTTTGTCATCTTTGATCAGGGAAATATCGGTACCAGCTAGAACACCCTTATAGATCTTGACAATAAACTTCCCTTGACAATAACTGCTCCTCGACAATAACTGCCCTTCGATAGTAAAATTTCTTCGTCAATAAGCGTCCCTTGACAACATATGAACACGGCAAGAAATACACAAATTTCACAATGTTTTTTAAGTCGTAATCTACTGTTAAAGGTCCAGTTTCCTGTGGTTTCTCTTGAATACACGAACTAGAAGTGTGAGATTTACTCATTAGTTTCCAACACGAGAAACTATGGTTAAAGGAACGTTTCCATTTCCCATATTTTCTCAATGCGCACACTCTACGTTTCCAACAAGGGAAACGCTTGTTAAATTACAGGTTTTCAAGTTAAATCATTGTGAGATCTCAAGTTTCCTTAGGGCACACATGTCGTGTAAAAGATATTTTTCCGGAGATTTAGCATTTCGCAAAGTGAGATTCGTCATGTTTCTGGCAATTTCACAATAGTTTCCTCGTTGCTTCCGTGGTAATCTTTGCCCTTTTCCTACTTGATAGATCCCCCCTTAATACATATGCAAAATTACTGCAATATTTCGGTTTGCGCATTTCAACTACGATGGTTCACGACTTGGAATGGCTATTTAGATGAATTAATCAAACGTTAATAGAATTATAAAGACCAATGGACATAACATGGAAGACAATCTGTCTTCAATGGATCATTTCAGGATTCAGAAAAAAAACTGCTGACACACTAGAATCTGAACAATGATACACCATGTTTGCATACGCAAGAAGTATATCGTAACATACTGGATATTACAGAATAATGAAGTAAATCTTACAATGTATATCGAGCCATCAAATAACGAGCTCTCAAAATATCGAGTAAAGGAATTTTAAAGATTTGGAAGCTAGCGTGTGAACAACTAAGAAGGATGCAGAAAATGCTCTCACAATCATAGTTTACAGTTCTACCGCTAGGTTACTCGCATAGATCACAAATGTCCAATAATGCTCCTTTCAAAGAAGGCTCGGGTAAATTCCATTTAAACACTTTCTCCGCTAAGTCTCATATAGTTTATTCTGGATCAAATGCAAGGAGAGCATAACCTTCAACGTTTTAAAAACTCTATCAAATTAATGAGAACTAAATGACGTAACTACCAAAACTTGGTCCCTGAATTGAATAAGACGTTAATTGAGCTAGACAGCATGTACCGCTAAAATAAAACAATCAACCAGCCTTCCTATCTTCACAAACACATCAGATGTTGAAATGGTGGAGAATGCAAGTGTAGGCTTTGCAAAGTATATATCTCAAAAAGTTGAGTTTCTAGCAAAATAGATTTTTTAACTATGATTTGTCCTATTCATATTGATATCTTTATTGTAAATAGTGTATATCGTAAGTAGTAGCCTTAATTAGCTGGGGTTGTTCGGGGGGACCCAGGGGACAAAGACTCACAGTTTGAGACCTTTGTGTTTGGGTCTTTCTAGGCGGCCTTGGCAGCCTTGGCAACCTATTGTGAACCAGGCTTAAAACTCTCACAGCTTTGCTAACGTAAGGTTATGTAAGGTCGCATTAAGATAATGGTTCTTCAGAGAACCCAAGAAGGTTCTTCAGAGAACCAATAAAGGTACTTCATAGAACCCATAAAGGTTCGTCAGAGAATCCATGAAGGTTCTTCAGAGAACCAATAAAGGTACTTCAGAGAACCCCTAAAGGTACTTCATAGAACCTTTCAGGGTTCTTCAGCCGGATACAAATATGGAACCCCTGAAGGTTCTTCAAGGAACCACTAAAGGTACTTGAGAGTACCCATAAAGGTTCTTCAAAGAATTCCTAAAGTATATGGGCGAAGATTTTGAAAATATTGTCACTAAAGTCGTCCAAGTGGCACAAAAAGTGCCACAAATGACCAACTATTGAACTTGCACAGAATTATCTCAAGATTTGTAGAAAGCCAATTTCGAGTGTCCTGATTATGAAAATGAACGACGATTTTTAGAATATTGTCACTCTTCACTAAAGTGATCCAAATGGCACAAAAAGTGGCACAAATGATAAAAATATCGACATTGCATGGAATTATCTCAAAGTTGGTGCAAAACCTATTTTGAGTGTGCTGATTTCGAATATGGACGAAGATTTGAAAACATTGTCCAAATGGCACAAGAAGTGGCACAAATGACCAAATATTGAACTTGCACAGAATTATCTCAAAATTGGCGCGAAGCCTATTTCAAGTACGCTGATTATGAATATGGGCGAAAGTTTTGAAGATATTGTTACTGAAGTGGTCCAAATGGCACAAAAAGTGGCACAAATGACCAACTATAGAACTTACACAGAATTATCTCAAAATTTGTGCGAAGCCTATTTCAAGTACGCTGATTATGAATATCGGCGAAGATTTTGAAAACATTGTCACTGAAGTGGTTCAAATGGTACAAAAAGTGGCACAAATGACCAACTATTGAAATTGCACAGAATTATCTCAAGATTTGTAGGAAGCCTATTTATTATGAAAATACTACTAAGTGTCCTGATTATGAAAATGAACGAAGATTTTAAGAATATTGTCACTCTTCACTAAAGTGATCCAAATGGCACAAAAAGTGGCACAAATGATAAAAATATTGACATTGCATGGAATTTATCTCAACATTGGTGCAAAACCTATTTTGAGTGTGCTGATTACGAATATGGACGAAGATGTTGAAAATGTTGTCACTAAAGTGGTCTAAATGGCGCAAAAAGTGGCTCAAATGACCAAATATTGAAATTGCACGGAATTATCTCACAAGTGGTTCTAGACCCATTTTTAGTGTGCTGATTTCGAATATGGACGAAGATTTTTGAAAATATTGTCATTAAAGTGGTCCAAACGACACAAGAAGTGGCACAAATGACCAAATATGGAAGCTGCACAGAATTATCTCAAAATTTGTGCAAAGCCTATTTTGAGTGTGCTGATTACGAATATGGACGAAAATTTTGAAAATGTTGTCACTAAAGAAGATCCAACTGCCACAAAAAATGGCACAAATGACCATTATTGAAATTGTATGGAATTATCTCCAAATTTGTGCAAAACCTATTACAAGTGTGCTGCTTATCAGTATGGATGAAGATTTTGAAAATATTGTCACTAAAGTGGTCCAAATGATTTGGAGTAAACCCTGTGGTCGAAGCTTCCACAAATACTGGCTTTAGGTTTGTCATTTTTTTGGTAAGTACATTTTGGCCCAAGTTTTACATTTTAGCTCTTGAAGTTTTCAAATAAGTTTTGAAATAATGAATTTTGAAAATCTCCACCATTTTGAATTGCATAAAAATATACCAAAATATCTATATTTCCAATCAACCTTGATATTACTTGAAAGTACATGACCGAAGGATTGAAATAGGATAAAGATAAAATTTTTCAGACCTTTCTTAGCAGAGAAATATTGCCTTGAAAATTCTGTCCAGGTAGCGTTATTCCGGATTCAGTGAAGTAAAAAAGCAAAGGAATTAAGCTAAACTTAAAAATCAATTTCTTGTCTATTTGCCAAGGGTGAGAGGGGGTACTTGCTGTGACCGTAACTCGACGTTAATCTGGACTTTGACAAAAAGACCCATTTTTTGGACAGAATTTTTCAAGAATTTCGACCCCTTTTGCATGAAGTTTAGGAAGTTTCGAAACTTTGGCTATGAATTTTATCCATTTGAAGGTGCGAGCTCTATTCAAATTTCTTCTGCAATAAAAATTCTGAAAAGCTACCCAAAATGCCGCCCATATGAGCGGCACGTCCAATATCACTTAACAAGCATATCTCCCTTCTTAATCAATAATCATTCTGTCAAATTTATCAATTCCTCCTTGATTAACTTATTACCTTGATTACCTTACCTTGATTACCATATTAGGTCAGACGCACTTCCGGTCCTTCGAGTCCGCAGATACACAGCAAACAAACAACTGCAAAACTGTTACAGAACACGCAATGTGGTTTGCTAAGGTAAATCAAGGTTAAAACTAGCTGTTAACGAAGTTAAGTAAGTGCTGCTGAAAGCTTTAGTGTACATGATACTACTATTCCTGCAAGTTACTTGTTACATTGATAGCAGTAGTGGAAATGGTAGTGCAGTAGACAGCGACAGTTCACTAATGTTATGATACGTAAATATAGTTGCCTCAACTTCAGATCGAGTATGGAAGAGGTCAGTGCGAAGAGAAAACCGCTTCGTCTTACAATGCTCTGTTTTACAATAGCAGGGTCAGATACGGAAAGAAAACAAGACTTACCTAATTACACTAAAACTAGTTGTTGATATTGTTAGAGGAAGTGTTCCTCAGCAGGGAAACTTTTGCTTGACCCAGCAATTTGTTACAATAGAGAACAAAATCTAATTTATGTTTGGACGTAGCATCATTGCTTTCGAAGTTGTTTAGGAAGCTCGAGCCCCCTGCTTCATGTTGATATGTTCAGCGTTCATTCCATATGGTGCAATTTTTGGACAAGCTTTCCTTCCTCACAAAGAGAGAAACATCTTCCACCACAAAGCAGAATTATTGAATAATAGAGATTATATTGCCAAAAGCCATTGTTGTGATAATGGCATTTTTTTGTGAAAATTTATGTGCCCAGACTTCATCTGTAAGAGGTTTTTTTCAGGAATGTTTTCTTGCTCCTAAAGAACTTTTGATACGACATGTTTTTAGTTGCTTGCAATAGCAGTTCTGATGAGCTTCCTCAGACTGCTTACAATCATTCCTCACCATCCTCGCTTTGTAATCATGTTGGCACTTGATAAAAATGTTGCATTCAAATGTCTCCCTTTTCTTGAGCTCACATGTAGCTCCCAGTTCAAAAACTAAACCATCAACATCATTTGTTTCTATATCATCGTCAGAATCAGTTTCCTACGCCTCAATTGCTTTTATGCCTTGGCGAATTTGTCTATCAGGTCGAAAAGGCACTGAAAACATAGCATCGGAAATTCGAATTTACCCTTTCATAGTTTTCGAATATACTTGACTGTGCGCCTTAATTCATTGTACACATTCTTCACAACTTCATAGCACTCAGGCTTAATAAATGTGCTTCTTAACTTCGGCTTACTTAATTTGGTAGGCGGTTTATTTTAGTGTAATAAGATATGCTTTGAAATTGTAAATGATGACTGTTAATTTCATCCTGAAAGAGACATCAGTGGTTGATGAGAGTCATTCGTGTTGAAATATGTGCTATCATTACTGTGAAACTGCCATTCTGTTGTTTCAGCTCGCGCATGCGCATCGCAGCAAAAATACTCCGTCCATCCTCGATTTTGTGCAATAAATGGCTGCTCGCGCATGCTCGCAGCAATAAATATTCATCTTCATTTCTTCATTTTCATTTCATTTCATTTCATTTCATTTTATTAAGGAGGGTAGCCCTTCAACCAGAGTTGTTTTACAAGGGGCCCTCCACTTAAAAACCTTAATATACAATTACATACTAAGAAGAATAATAACAATATAAAAACCATAATATAAAAACCTAATACAATATTTACAAAATCTAACATAAAAGAAAGGGAAAAAGAAAAATTCCTAAATAGATCTTTTAAAACTATTCAGGGAAGATGCCTGTTTGGTATCGGCAGGAAGTTCATTCCAAACTTTTGCTCCACGATAGGAAAGCCTTTTTGCCCATTACTTGACTTTTTCATGGGTAATCTTAAATCTGTTTCAGAATTGCGCAGGACATACGAAGAACACTTTGAGTTTCGGGTGAAAAGGTCACGCAAGTATTGGGGAGCCAGTTCATGCAGGGACTTGAAGACCATTATTTTAGATTCACTAGCGATGAGTTGTTCAATAGTCTTCCAGCCCAGCTGATCGATAAGTGGTCTGCTTGGAGTATCAAAGCTCCGTTGGTTATAATCCTTGCAGCTCGGTTTTGAAGTTTTTGCAGCTGATTAAGCTCAGTCGAACCGGCACAACCCCAAACAGAGCAACAATATCGAAGGTGTGGCTCGACAATAGCTGTGTAAAGAGTCTTCAATGTTTTCTTCGGTAGGAACGTCTTGGCATGTTTTAAAAAGCCAATAGCTCTAGAAACTTTGGAAGAGACAGTCTTGATGTGTTCCTTCCAGTTAAGAGAGTTGTCGATCTGCACACCAAGGTATTTTGTTTTTTGGATTATTTCGAGCTCATTGCCGTGAATTTTCAAATCCAAGTCTTCATTTCGATTTTTAAGGATATTATGCCTTTGCTTGGTGGAGACAAGCATGGAATTTGTTTTTGCAACGTTTAAGGAGAGCTTATTGCCTTGAAGCCAAGTATCCAGTTGTTTGAGGTCGTTATCAATTGCCTCGTTCAACACATTTATGTCCGAAGACTGGTAGCACAGACTTGTGTCATCAGCATACATGGAAACAGCTGAATTTTGGACAGCTTGCGGCAGATCATTGATATAAATAAGGAAAAGAAGGGGACCCAGACATGAGCCTTGGGGAACACCAACATCTATACCCTCAATTTTTGAGCTGACACCGTTGACCCGACAGAATTGTTTTCGATTGCACAGGTATGATCTGAACCATGCGAGTTCCCGCTGTTGAACTCCGTAGTGCACCAATTTCTGGCAGAGAATCTCATGGTCAACAGTGTCAAAAGCTTTTTTAAGATCAATGAAAACAAGGCCTACAAGCTTACCAAGATCCAGCCCATTGTACCAGTCATCTGTATTTTTAAGTAAGTGTGTTACAGTAGAATGGAGGCGTAAGTAGGCAGATTGGCCAGATGAAAACAAACCATTATCTTCCATATGCTGGTACACCTGATTGGTTACAAGTTTTTCAAAGAGCCTTGAAATGACAGGTAAGACTGATATAGGGCGATAATTTGACTTTTCAGCCCTATCTCCATTTTTGTAAATAGGAGTAACCCTAGCAATTTTCCAAGAGTCAGGATAAATACTTGTTTCAATTGATGTATTAAACACGAAAGCAAGGGAATTTTCAATGAAGGGTAAAGCAAGCTTCAAGAAGTAGCTGGAAATATCGTCAGTTCCAAAGCTCTTTGCTGTTTTAACCTTGGCAAACGCATCTCTGATTTCCTGCACCTCAATAGTCCTGAAGTGGAACTTTGCTTTGGTTTTATTCATTTCAAAGTCACCTGATAGAAGGGGGTTAGGAACTGGACTGATTTTATCTGCTAGATCCTTATCTACATGTCATCAAGTAATAAGTCGATTCGAACAAAAATCTTTCACAAATACCGTAAACTAAATATCATAATATCATATAAAGTCATTGAAGAAAAGAAAGTTAAGCAAAACTCACAATCTATTTGCCCTTGTAGCTATAAAGCCAACAACAACATGCTCCACGGCTTGTGTTGCCTGCCTAGTGTACCAATCGCTGTACTCAGCATCCGCACTATGCCTGCATACTTGGATGACTGGATTTCTTCATACCCCTAGAAGCCTGTGTGCAGGTATTTATAGCTACGGAGATAGAAAACAGACAACACCATATGTGGACCAACATGAGAAATAGGGGTACGAGGTGTAAAGAAAATGAGAAACTGCGACGTAAACAAGGTCAAAGGTCGCTCAAGAACAACTTCTTAGTAAATAACTAACAAGCATCAACCAAACCGTCCTTTGACAATAGCTGCCCCTCGACAATAAACGTCTCTTTGTTTGTTTGTTTGTTCCCATTATTTTAATTCGATTCTACTTCTCGCTATACATATACATATATGCGTGCAGTCGTAAGTTTAATTCGGGGGCCTCAGCACCCCAGGCGGAATTCTTCAGACATTTGAATGAAGAAGGCCACCGGGGGTTTCTGAAGAATATCAGCGTAAAGATAATTGATAGGCTAAGGGGGGGGGGTAATAGGTTGAGGGAGAGCTTCTGGCAATATTGGCTAAATAGCTTTGCCCCTAAGAGTTTAAACACTAGGCAGGTAGATACATAGATTTCATTTTTGTTTACATTTTGGTTGTTGTGTTGTTTTGACTTTATGCATTCAGCTTTTCGTTAGGGACACACACTACTTTTAGGAACTTCTTTCTGCCCATCCGCTCTTGGATCTCTCTATTGTTTGTTTCATTTTAGCACATGTTTCCTCAGCTCCTGCGAGACAGACATAGCCACCGACTTCTGCGGTTCTTAATTCTGCGCTTTCTTTGATCTTCCTCCGACTGCCTCTGTCAACGTCCGCTATTTTACACCTTAGTAGTATTCATTGTAAGATCCCGCTTAGGCTATTGTTTTGGTATTGTTTGTAGATTTCTAAATTGATATGTATGCTCTGTCTGATTACAAGAACAGTCATTACTGATGGAGGCTTTCGCCGAAACGTTTACCAGAAGTGTTTTTTCTTTGAATATCTATTTTATGTTTATAGCATCTTTGAGAATGAGCTTTTGAGAAAATATACATATATGAATATATACACGTAGCTAATCTAAATCGAATATACCGGGTGTCTCAAAAAAAGTACCCCCTTTTGACTGGAAATAGGAACGAAACGATAAGATATCATTACTCTCCGAGTGGACAGCTAAATTTATCAATCTTTCTTTTATATATATATGTTCCATTAAAAATCTACAATACATGATTACTTACTATACCTATACCTAACACTACCCTACTACGAAGACGATACCCCAAGGACAGTGGCGTAACGCACGGTGGTCGGGGTTAGAGCAACTCCTAAGGGCCCCCGAGCTCTAGGGGCCCCGAAGGGGCCCCCAAGGAATTTTTTTATATAGCGGTAAATACCATACTTAGCTCTGTGGGAAGATTAATTCAGGCCAAGATTGTTTCTAAGAGGGCGAGAATTTCCGGAGGGGCCCTGAGATAACCAGTGAGGCCATGCTTTGCTGGGAAATCCTTATTGAGAATGCTGATGGATTCTCGGTCCCATTTATTAGCTCAGAAGAGGTAATTAGCATCTATTTGGGAAAGAGGAGGAAATCCTGGTAAAGATTTATCGACTCTTTATTTCAGATTTCGATATGTAATAGAATGCTATTTCCTTTCAGAATAATCATTAAGGTGCATCAGGATAACCTTTTTATTAAAGAGAATAGTTTTAAGCAGCCGACCTAAAGAGTGGAAATCTAACATTTCAGCAAGTACTTCTCCTCTCGAAATCACTTTTCTGATATAAATTGGAAGATTTCCTCGAAGCGAAAATATGACTCTGGAGCATTCAAGCGCGCTGAGAAAAAACGTAAAATCGAAGAAGCCAAATCAAATACAAGGAAAATAGTGACATTCTTCTCAAAACAAGAGCTGAATTATCAGATTAAGGATGATTCCGTACCAACAACTTCAGTGATCGAGCCACTTACAACTGAAGTACCACTGGAAGAGCAACAACAGCCTGTCGACTTAGCATCTGATGTTGAAGGAAAGAGCGAATGCATTATTACAGAAAATATTACATCGGTGGATCCTCTAAATTGAGAGCCTGTGGGCAGAATTGAAAAGCCGGGATTTGATTTTGATATCTCTCGAAAGTATCCGACAGATCGCGGTCATTTTCCTGAGACTATCAAAGATGCAGCCTTAAAAAGGGAGATATTGAAGCATGGACCCTGCAGACCATCGGGCCCCTACGAATATACAGATTCATCAGGAAATATCGTTATCAACTTCAGTGCAAGATACTACCACCAGTTTGTGGAAAACATCGAGGTCCCTAGAGGGTGGTTATGTTATTCAAATGAAATGAAGAAGCCGTACTGTGAGGTTTGCTGGCTTTTCGCAGATCGATCGAAACAAAACCATGATCAAAGGGTATGGATCAATGGAGTGTCTGGTTCTACGCACAACATGCTTGAGAAGATAAGAAGGCACGAAAAATCATCTATTCACATCGAGGCATCTGCTGTCTATGTAAGGTGGAAGTCTGGAAAAAATTTGGACGAAGAAAATGAGAGAGAAATACGCAGACAGTCGTGCTTTTGGGTCAAGGTTCTCGAGCGAATTGTATCGATCATTCTGACACTTGCAACTCTAACATTGGCTTTCAGGGGGCATAGAGAAGAAGTGTTCGATGGCACATGCGAAGGTGGCAACTTTTTAGGGTTGGTAGCATTGCTTGCTCAGTATGACGAAGTCTTGTCTGAAGTCATTGCCCTCCCAGCAAGAGCCACTAAATATCTAAGTGCTAAAATTCAGAATGAATTAATTGGTCTCCTTGGAAAGGCAGTAACTTCGTCTCTAGTTGAAAAGATCAACGCTGCTCCTTTTTGGTCTGTAATTTTGGATTCAACAAGCGATATAACGCGAGTTGACCAATTAAGTGTCGTTGTTAGGTGGGTGCAGGTCAAGGACGAGGAATGTACTGTAATTGAAAGTTTTTTAGGGTTTGTGAAGATAGTGGATTCAAAGGCAGAAGGTATTGCATCGACAGCTAAAAATTTTCTCGAAGGTATTGGTTTATCTTTTTCGCAGATTCGAGGTCAGGGATATGATGGAGCTAATGTTATGAGCGGCATTCATGCAGGTGTGCAAAGATTGATTAAGGATATGGTAGATAATCCAGTGCCCTTCGTTCATTGTGGTTGTCATAATTTAAATTTAGTCATAAAGGACTCGGTGGATTCAGTTTCTGACAACGAAAACTTTTTTGCCATTCTTAGGGAAGTTTTTAGTTTCTTTGGGTCATCTTTGAACAGATGGGCAGAACTTAGATTCCATTCCAATCCTGGATCTCTAACGCTAAAGAAACTGTGTGTGACAAGATGGACATCACGCATCGACTCAGTTCGTGCTGTTCGTGACAGATACCCCCACATCATGAGAGTTCTTACGAATCTTTCGCTAACATCGAAAAATAAAAAGGAAAGGGATGATGCCAATTGTCTCAAAAAGAAGATCGATTCATTCGAGTTCATTCTATTCATTGTAATTTGGGAGAGGATTCTACGGGCAATCAATGCAGCATCACGTGAACTACAGTCCCCAAACCTTGATCTCTCTGTTGCCTCTCGAATGCTAAACTGTTCTGTCTCTGAACTCAGAATTTTACGGAATTCCTGGGAATCGATTAAAGAGACGGCGTCTGCATTAGCTAGTTCTTGGGATACTGCTCTGGATTTCAAGCCAGCTAGAACAAAGAGAGCTGTGAATGTTGTCAATGAAGACGATACCATCAAAACGCCAGAGCAAAAATTCAGAGTGAACATATTTTACAAAACAATTGATGCCGCCTTGACGCAGCTGCAAGAGAGATTTGTTGGTCAAAATATGGTTACTTCAACCTTTAGCATTTTATTTCCGAAGAGTTTAGCAAGGTCAACCAACGAAGATATTGCAAAAGCTTCATCAATGATAAGGAATCTTTATGCAAAAGATTTTACCGAGGACTTGGAACCGGAGCTGCGATCATTTGTCAATGAATTCCGAGAAGAAATTGGAGAGCAAAACACCATCATCGATTTGATAAATCTGATGCTCGAAAGTCGTGTCAGTTCATCGTTTCCCCAATTATACAAGTTACTGTTTCTGTTCGTAACAATCCCAGTTACTGTGGTTACAGCGGAGCGCTCTTTTTCAAAGCTGAAACTAATAAAGACGTATTTGAGATCAACGATGTCTCAGGAAAGGCTTGATGACCTTGCAATTCTATCCATAGAGAATGCAGAAGCAAAATCAATCGACAAGAAAGGACTGATAGACTCTTTTGCAAGCATAAACGCACGTAGGCAAAAGCACATAGGGATATGAGACCCTCATATTAGCATGCAGCCTTCAGAAAAAAATGTTTGTTGACAATCGTTTTGTTCACATATAAGGAATTTTTGTAAATAAGTACTGATAGACTTGCTCCAAGTCTGCTCCTTCCGTCCGTCGAACGAACCGTTCCATATATGGTAGTTCATGGCTCCTAGACTGATGACGATGAGTCCCTTGTATCCCAATCCAAATCTCGAAATCTATGATTGGTACTTTAGGAATTGCAAAGTTTGGGCCTAAATATGGCCAGGTTTTTCAGAGTAATATTATGAGTCTCTGTTGACTGAAGCGCCATCATCAAGTCAAAGAGCACAAGGAAACAAGAGACTCGTCGTCCTAAATCTACATGGCTCCGCCATTCCACGTTCCAGGAACAACGGATCAAGGAACGGTTTGACGGACTGACGGAATAGACTTAGGGCAAGTCTGAGGTTTTTAGGACTCTAACGTACCAAATTCATACTGTAATTATGAGATAACTAACCAGTGTCATGAGACACAAACATAACTATGAATGTGTTAAATTCATTCATCAAACACTGCAGCATCCTGTTTACAATCATCAGCAACTTTCCCTGAAAATTTGTCGAGTGCCAGAGAGGGCCCCCTGATGCCTAATTCACTAAGGGCCCCAAGCTGCTCCGTTACGCCACTGCCCGAGGAGCAAAATACTTTGTCTACCCAGGGGTCATAAACATAAAAAGAGATTAGTAAAAAGACAAACAGAGCTACAAGTTAAGGATTCTTGCAACCAAATGATTGCGAGTGAAGATTGGGAACGTTTAGAACCATTAAAGGCAGTGTAAAAAACGTCTATTATTTGGTCGCAAGCTTCCTTAAGACATTAACTACTGAAAAACAGACACATATAGAAGGGATTTGGGTGCTCTTTTCAGGGATTCCAGTAACCTTCAACCAAAGCGTTCTGTCTCAGAAATGTACTTAATAGTTAAATTTAAGATCATTTTTTGGCTTCCAAGGGCAAATGTTTGTTTCCGTACAGAAGAATTTGCAACATATTGATATCTGCACTCTCAGAATGTCCACAAGCTTCGAGTACATCGTTGAAACCAGCGAGAAGACTGAATTTATCAAAGAATATATAAGACTTTATCAATCTTCAACTTAGATCCACATACCTTGCATTTAAAAATTGGCCACCAAACACTGGAGATACAAGCTTGCAAAGTCAAAATTTACAGTGCAGCCGAAACCAGAGGTTTTGTAAAAGGGCCTAGCCATGATTTGCTATCACAGGCATGTTGCACAGGAATTTCGACTTTGACCCTTTAGCTGTCTCCATTGAAAAGAATTATCCCTTGAAATGCTTCAATTGTTCTACAAATAGTTATTCCTTTGAGGAATCAATCCGTGCATTGCATTCCACTCCAAGTGTCAAAGAAGAAGAAAAGGAACACATGCATGCTCATTTGGGAGATGTTGCACGACTTCATCATTCTTACCACATTTTTATGTTTGTTTAATCAGGGCGATTTCCACGAGTCTTTTTTATTCTTTTCAAACGAAACGCGAAAAGCTGAAAGTTAAAGTTTACAGGTGCTTTGGAAAAGATCCATAATACAAATCATGGCTAGGCCCTTTTACAAAACCTCTGGTTTTGGGTGCACTGTAAATTTTGTCTTTGCAAGCTTGTATCTCTGGTGTTTGGTGGACAATTCTTAAATGCAAGGTATGTGAATCTAAGTTGAAAATTGATAAATTTAGCTAACTACTCGGAGAGTAATGATATCTTATCGCTTCGTTCCCATTTCAGTCAAAAGGGGATACTTTTTTGAGACACCCGGTAGTTACAGCAAATGAAAAGGAAATAACTACAGAAATAAATACGTACAAGGCTAAATATTAAAAATAACTTGGATGGATGTGAATGGACAAAATTTATAGGATATCGTTATATTTACAAACGTTGCATTTACAAAAAGGACCATCCCATTGTTTTATCATATGTTTGAAGCTGTTGAGATTATCAACTGATTTTAATTCATTTGGCAAACAGTTCCAGATCTGAGGTCCCATGGCTTTAAGGCTCCTGGAACCAAAAGTTACTTGACTTGGTTGAAAATGATTTAAATTGTTTGGATTCCGAGAAGGATGCTTTGAAGTTCTTAAACAAAAGATACTTAGCATGAAAGGTGGATTCAAATTTTTGATTGTCTTGAATATTTGAATATTTCGATACAGAGGGTTCTCTGACGAGCAACTTGCATTGTGCACTTTTTTGACCTAATAAGGAGATCATCATAGGAACTTTTATGATCATTGTACAAAAGTCTTAGCGCTCGTTCCTGTATCCTTTCAATTTTCTGAAGCGATTTTGAAGACGACAAATACCAAACTAAGGACAATAGTCAAAATTCGAGGACACGAAACTTTGAACCAAAACGTTTTTTTCAGCAAAACCAATAAATGACTTAAGTCGCTTAAGAACGTTCAGATGTGCCGCTGCTTTTTTACAAAGGTTTGATATGTGTTGGTCAAAGTTCAATTTGTAATCTAGTGTTACACCTAGGAGTTTAACAGTTTCTTCAGATTTGATAGAATGTCCTTGAAAGTCAAGACTTATGCCACAAGTACTTGTCTGGTCTTTTTTAACAAAAAGTGCATGGAACTTGTTCGGGTTTGCAATCATCTCATTTTGTTCGAGCCATGACAAAGCGCTGTCTGCTTCATTTTCCAAACCGTTGACAAGATCTGGCAAGGATTTGGAAAAGAAAGCTAGCGTGTTGTCATCAGCATGATTATACATGATTGCTTGCTTTGTAAAAGAGAAAAGATCATTTATGTAGAAATTGAAAAGTATAGGACCTAAAACTGATCCCTGTGGCACTCCTGATACAATTTCTTGAAAAGAACTGTAGACGCTATTTATTCGGACACTCTGCTTCCGTTTTTTAAGATATGAATAAACGAGAACCAAGGAATTTTCATCAAAACCATGTGCATGAAGTTTCGCTATGATCAAATCATGTGGGATGCAATCTTTCGACAGATCCATCAAAACAGACCCTACAATAAAGTTATTGTGAAGCTTAGATTTCCACTCATCTGTAAGTTTAATCAAAGCATGCTGTGTACTGTAAGCTGTTCGATACACTGCAATAAAAATTGAGAGAGTCCTATCAAGGAAGGGGCTGAGCTGTTCCTTTAGAATTTTTCAAAAATTTTGGAAAAAGTGTTGAGTATACTGACTGGACGATAATTTCTGTCCATAGTACGAAATGGTTCACCTTTATCTAAAGGGCAAGCTGCATCAGTTTTTGCATTCTGGGGAAATATGAAATCTCGAATGCTGCAATTTATGGCGTTAGTTAGAGGCACCGCCAAATTATCGCTTGCCAGAGAAACAAGCTTCGATGGAATTTGATCAACATCTGTTGATATACTGCCGTCGAGCATTGTCAGTTGGAGCCATACATCTCTTGCAGTAACCTCATTGAAAGAAAAGGATTGAAAGTATGCTCAGGGTCTTGAACTATAGCTAAAATACTTGGATGATCCTTGTATTTATCAAGAATTAACCTGACAATTTCTCGATCATCATCAATCGAATTCGCATTGGCAATGCTGGAAGGCTTCTTACCGGAAGTACTTTCGACAATATTTATGTAATAATCATTAAAAATCTCACATAAATCATGATCATCAGTGACTATTTTGTCATCTTTGATCAGGGAAATATCGGTACCAGCTAGAACACCCTTATAGATCTTGACAATAAACTTCCCTTGACAATAACTGCTCCTCGACAATAACTGCCCTTCGATAGTAAAATTTCTTCGTCAATAAGCGTCCCTTGACAACATATGAACACGGCAAGAAATACACAAATTTCACAATGTTTTTTAAGTCGTAATCTACTGTTAAAGGTCCAGTTTCCTGTGGTTTCTCTTGAATACACGAACTAGAAGTGTGAGATTTACTCATTAGTTTCCAACACGAGAAACTATGGTTAAAGGAACGTTTCCATTTCCCATATTTTCTCAATGCGCACACTCTACGTTTCCAACAAGGGAAACGCTTGTTAAATTACAGGTTTTCAAGTTAAATCATTGTGAGATCTCAAGTTTCCTTAGGGCACACATGTCGTGTAAAAGATATTTTTCCGGAGATTTAGCATTTCGCAAAGTGAGATTCGTCATGTTTCTGGCAATTTCACAATAGTTTCCTCGTTGCTTCCGTGGTAATTTTTGCCCTTTTCCTACTTGATAGATCCCCCCTTAATACATATGCAAAATTACTGCAATATTTCGGTTTGCGCATTTCAACTACGATGGTTCACGACTTGGAATGGCTATTTAGATGAATTAATCAAACGTTAATAGAATTATAAAGACCAATGGACATAACATGGAAGACAATCTGTCTTCAATGGATCATTTCAGGATTCAGAAAAAAAACTGCTGACACACTAGAATCTGAACAATGATACACCATGTTTGCATACGCAAGAAGTATATCGTAACATACTGGATATTACAGAATAATGAAGTAAATCTTACAATGTATATCGAGCCATCAAATAACGAGCTCTCAAAATATCGAGTAAAGGAATTTTAAAGATTTGGAAGCTAGCGTGTGAACAACTAAGAAGGATGCAGAAAATGCTCTCACAATCATAGTTTACAGTTCTACCGCTAGGTTACTCGCATAGATCACAAATGTCCAATAATGCTCCTTTCAAAGAAGGCTCGGGTAAATTCCATTTAAACACTTTCTCCGCTAAGTCTCATATAGTTTATTCTGGATCAAATGCAAGGAGAGCATAACCTTCAACGTTTTAAAAACTCTATCAAATTAATGAGAACTAAATGACGTAACTACCAAAACTTGGTCCCTGAATTGAATAAGACGTTAATTGAGCTAGACAAAGCATAATGGAAAGAACTTCGACTATTCGAGAATTTGCAGTGCATCGAATACTGAGGAATAGATGAAAAGTGGAATGAATGAACGTTTGATTGATAGCTGCTATGCTAATTTCTAATGCTCAGAAAACAGAAAGCCAACAATAAAATATTTCACTTTCGCCTATCAAATAGGCTTTGATCCAATCCAACACGTCATTCGCACCCCATTTTTAAACACACTTGAAGTTCTTTTTGGTCCACCCTGCAAAACTTTAAAATGCAATGTCATCAAAACGTAGCCAATAATATGATTCAAAAGCTTGTTCCCATCTTTCTTATGTTTTATGGATTTTGACAAAGTGATTTTGGTGTCCCTGAAAGATTTCTGACCTTGGTGTAGTTTTTCTAACACAATATTTGACATGCTAATGCATAATTTAAACTTTCAATGATAGGAGTAATACGGAAAAAATGTTCTAGGTAGAATAATGGTTCATAACAGTCTTGTACTTTCAGTAATATCCTACGTAAGACGATGCAGATGTTTGTTCGGAAAGTTTGTCTCTCCCGTGCTCTTATTCTGCTTGTACGCTCTTTGCTACGCCAGTATAAGGAGTTCTAATTTGCAAACATTCTCCTTCTTTGCCTCGTTTGACACCTGCCGTTTTGTCACGTTGCTCCATATATTTGTTTCCCCAGAAGGAACAAGTCTGCTTTTGATTCCAATTACTAAATGAGAAGAAATAAAGTGGAATTAGCAAATGTTATACTTTACAGGGTGTCTCAAAATGAAGGGCTACATGATGAAATAACCCTGCTCCTGAGATATTTAATCAATTGTAGACACTAGAATTTGTAAATCCGACGAATGTCAGGGAGTTCAGGGAGTTTTAGAAGTTCAAGTCTATGCGAATGCAGAAACCAGAGGCCTCTAAATGGTATTTTCGGTAAAGTTAGCATGTGCTGTTGCTTCTTTTATTTCTTGTTTGTTTCGGAGGGAAAAAGTTGGAATTTGAAAAGATTTGCCACAACCTTACTTTCAAGTGTATGGATGCTCTGAGGAAAAAGATTCAGCATCTCGTCGACGTTGCTTCAAACTACCGCTTTTGGACACATGCTATTTAACAATGATTATGAGAACTAAGTCAATTTCCATGTTCTGTTTGGTTTCATCTGATATTTAACAATAGTTATGACATTGGATGACCTTCTTTTACCTTGATTGTGGAGCTTCTTTGCATTAAAGCACTCTGCAATCAGTTGCAAAGTTGTTGAGCCATCCCCGTCCTCCCGTTGCAATGTTGATGGAAACAATTGTGATTTTTGTGATTTGCAACCCTTCCGACTGATTTCAACATTGCAAAGGGGGGAAGGGGGGCACAGTGCTCAAAAACAGCATTTTTGGAATGGCTCAACACTTTTGCAACTGATTCTAGGGGCCTCTGGTTTCATCTGCCTCTTTCCATCTTTGAAAGCATGTGCCTCAGTGAATCTTTAACTGATTTGCAAGATTCTGGTCTCTAAAGTTATTTCAAAATCTTACGGACAGGGTTATCGTCACATGACATTGTTCCTGTTATCATTACTTGTTTTTGTACTTTCGTGAAAAAGTTTGAGATCGCACTTTGTTCAACAACTTTTCTTGGGGTAACCAATTGGAACCCTAGTGCTCTACGTGATTTGCTCGCTTAGAGTTAGTTGAGGTCAACTTTCCACATAGATTTCAAATTTTGATGTTGTTTTTTTTTTAATTTTTGGGCCATTTTGTTGCGACTTCATAATGAAATCAAGAGAACTTCTCGGAAATTGTAGTGGTTCTGCCGACAAGGGGTGTGACCCAAAAACTGTTTATTCAGCTGCATTTTACATTAAGGACAGTTCATTTCTATGAATCGTTGCAAAATACTGAAACCTTAAGAAAAATATAGGTTCATGCAAAATGGTAGTGGAAGGCCTTCAGTCCAAGTTTTGGCCAAAAGTTGAGGACCACCCTTGGAAAAGCATGAAAGAAGTTCTGTGATTAAGATGTAAGAGCCTTTGATATTCGATAATTAGAATAATAAAGAAATTACTGACAAAACTATGCAATTTGTTGCTTCATGTTAGAAATAAAGTGCTGGTATGGCCAAAGCTGTGGACTGAAGGCCCTCCAGTACCTTATTCCGTAAAGCAATATTTTTCGTGCAGTTTCTATGTTTTGTAAATAAATCAAAGAAGTGAATTATGCATAGATCGATTTAAAATACAGCTGAGTAACACAATTTTTGGGTGACACTCCTCGTTGGCAGAGCCACTACAATTTCCGAGAATTTCTGAAGATTTTATTTTGATGTCATAGCAAAATGGCGCAGAAATTCTAAAAAACAACATTGAAATTCAGAGTCTACATGGAAATTTGACCCAAAAAGCGAACTCTAAGAGAGTGAAATATGCAGAGCGTCTGGGTTCTATTTCATTACGCCAAAAAAAGGTTGTTGACAAAATTGCTGTCTTAAACTTTTTGCCACGACTGTATTGAATCAAACATCGAACAATTTTTTTGAGACTCCCTTTACAACTTGAATCGCTGTAGTAAAGCAGTTGGTAGCTAGTTTATGCTGCTTAAGTGCCGAATCAAACCTAGTTTGGTGATTAAACGCAAGTAAAAACGTTAAATAATAAGGTACCATACCGTAAGGTAAAAAACTTTTATTTGCTCTTTTCAACAAATAGAGAAGACTCTTTCAGAAGCAATCAGAAACATCAGAGCTCAGTTCGAGTTCAGCCTTACCGTAAAAGCTCTATTAAGCCCCCGGGGGGCTTATTTAATTTCGGACCTTCCAGAGGGGGGGCTTAATAGAGAGGGGGGCTTATTAGAGAGGGGGGCTTATTTACAAAATCAAAGGACAAGGATATATTTGATAGCTTTTTAGTTCTTTCAACCCAAATTTTGCGGAATCAACATACAATTTTACGGCTCAAATACATAAATTCGACACAGTTTTTATCCCAAACCATACTAAAATTAACACGCAAGGTTGTGCAGCTAAATAAATGGAAAACATTTGGTAACATCTAGAATTTTGTATAAGTGGGGGGGGCTTAATAGAGAGGGGGGGCTTATTTCAAATTTTGACTCAGAGGGGAGGGGCTTATTAGAGAGGGGGGCTTAATAGAGAGGGGGGCTTAATAGAGCTTTTACGGTATATAAGAGATCAGACGTGGGTTTTGCCTACATCTCAATGATTTGCGGTTCAGACTGCATGGCTACTATCTACAGGGTGCTTCAGAAAAAACGCAACCCAATTTCATTCGAGTTTCTTCAGGAAATGATAGAATTTGAATCTATATCAGGAAGGAAGATTGTACTCTCAGATGGTATACATTACATCTACTTAAATTTTGGCATTTCTTTAAGATTTCAATTTATAGTTGGAATGCGTTTTTTTACACACCCTGCCTGATAGCAATTGGTAGGGCTTTGCCCCTTATGAGCATACAGCCTTAGTTTGAAACCGAATATGGCCCTCGGTCACTGTTTTCTGTTGTGACATTTTTTGATTCAAGTCCCTACTTAGTGTATTCTTATTAACAGGACTTAGCATCATGTTGATAAATGGGAAATTGTTTTAAATCACCGTGTAAAAGAAACTACCAGTTAATCAAACGCATTGGCAACAACGATGCGATGCCCTTATAAACAGTTTAGTAGCCATGGCTATTTGCTCATTTTATTCTACCAGCCATCAACGTTCTTACTGTATACTGATGATTACTTTCGTCCTTCCACTGTGAGCAAAGCGACCATTAAAGGGGCAGGGTCACGTAATGTAAACAAACTTCTTTCGAAATGACATTTTTGCAGTCTTTTTGATAGGCAATATCAGAGAGATTTTCCACTGCTTTTCTCAAAATGAAAGTGTTATTTTGAAGATGGATTTGTGTACTTCGTAGAGAAAAAAACGAAGCACTCATATGTTGCACGATTGCAGAGATATTGGTAGAGTTTAAGAAGTAACTTTAGTGAGGATTCACCCATCAACCAAGATCTGTACAGAACACAATGGCCACGTGTGGGCAATAAGATAGATTTAGAGATAACATGTTTGTTTACGGTTTTGTGACCCTGCCCCTTTAAGTTACTGGTTATCAGACATTCAAGAACACTGGCATCAAGGGTGAACGATGTGCGTAAAGCACCGATATTAACCAATACTATTCAAGCAATTGAAGTTAAAAGCCCATTTCAGACCATCAATGAAATAGGATAGAGGTCAGGAAAATGCCAAATTGCTTCTATCTGGTCACTAGGTGGTCGATTTTGTCTTAATCTGTGGCACTGAATTGCTCTCATTGGGTAAAGGTTTGATGTGTATAGTTTGTTGATTTCGATTCAATCTGTGCACTTAAGAGCCTGATATATAAGAAACTTTCTGTAGGTAATATATCAGATTCCTCGTTCTTATTAAAAGATATTAGTAACACAAAGCAGGGTATGATCTGGTCATGTTTTATTCTCTTGTTGGCTCAAAAGGCTGTATGTATTTGTGTTCCTTGCTGAATTTTGATGAAATTTAGTCAGTTTTGTGACAATTTACAAACTCTACAAGAATGGTGCCAAAAGATTCCTTCTTCTTTTTTTCAAGACTAGGAAACTAACAAGTTGACCAAGTATAGAGAATACCGTTGCATCCTTATTCGAGGACGTAACCTCACATTCTCATTGTTCATTTTGCTCAAATATCTTTGAAACGACCAAATTAAATTACAAGAAATAAGTCGAAATAAGATGAAGGTGTCCTTTTTATACTGAACTTGAACTTGAGGAACAGTTTTCTTAAACTGATTAGTCTCAGTGCACTTTGGTATCCTAAAATGTAAATTATGGCTGCTCAAGATGTACTGCCACCTTGTCATCTTGCTGGACAAATCAATTTGGTTCCTTGATTCTTTGAATTGGAAGAGTGGGTCACTTGCGCTGACCTCCCTTGCTAGCAAAGCCTACGCATAATGTTGTTGCGGTTGTTGCTCTGTTAATGTTGCTTCATTTAGTGACACAGTGTGAATGATGTGGATATGATTTCACAGTCTCACCCAGGCCCCTCTGTAGGCATTGGCTCAGCATTTGGCAGACAGATCTTGAGCATGAAAGTGCTTTCCGTTGGAAATAGAAGAAATAAAACTAAGTTGAGTGATCATAACAAATGCTTCATAAATTTTCCCTTTTATGCGTTCTTCTTGTTCAAATGTGACGGTGAATATACTTTGCACTGTTCTGTTACCAAATAAAATCTTTATCCTTAATTCCAAGTTTGGAGTAGTCACTGAATGGAAGCTGAAAGGTAAGGTTAGGAAGAATTCATTCTAAAACAAACGCATGAAAAGTAGCCCTTACCTTAGCCCTTTTCTGTAGAATAGGCCCATCTGATCTTCTTTCTTCATGAGATCTTAGAAGACAACAGAGAAAGAATGCTGTAAGATTTCTTCTAAATGTGAATAAGGTAGCAGAATTCGATAAACATGGTTCGTAGAAATATCAATTCCTAATATATCAGACACAGTTTCTCCGTCCTCTTGTGAGGTTACTTGCATTTTCACGCAGAACGACATCACATACCGAGGTATGCAGGACTGGAGCCTGTCTCTGGATATTAGGCTTGGCGCCGATCTTTATCTTTCTAACACCACAGGTTTCATTGAAAAGACTCCCTAGAAGAGTTATGCTAGAGATTTAACTTACGTGTCTGTTCAGCTTCCATAAAAAGACTTGACTGGATGTTCAAAGCCATTTAGAACTTCAAAATTTGAGGCGAATGGATCTGCGATGCTTCCAGCTTTGAAATATGAGTGAAAAGACTGATTCTTGGCGCCCAAATTGAAATTCGTGATATCAAATTTTCCAACCTGAGAAAAGGCCAACACGTTTTCCGCAGACATGTCATCGCGCTTTTGATCTTCAAGCGACCTTTCAATCATGCATTGTGTAAAAACCACATACAAATGCCACAAAAACCCATTGCTCAGTACCTACGCAGAGTCTTGTAAGTAACATTTGTGGTATCTAATTTCGCCTTCAAGAAACAGGCTCTCCGTTATCTGCTTTCTAAAGTCAGAAATTCAAGCAAAAAAAAGGTTTTTGAGCCATTATCCTTATGAACCTGTGTGATCACTGTTTTTACTCTTCCAATAGAAAAAAATTTTCCTTTGAGCAACAATAGAAGAAAATATGATACTCAAATGGCTATTTTATGAAACTGTTTCAACAACCACTGTTTCAGCAGACTTGATCGAAATAAAAATGATTTATTGTTAGCTAACATCCATTTCAATGATATTTGAATAAGACTTTCTGTTAAAATAACAATGGTAAGAACAACAATTTCACATACTGGAAATCAATGGGAAACGACAGATCTTTACGGAGGGACACTTTGCGTGTTGATTTATGCTACGGAAACTCTTTGGAAATCTACAGTGTAAATCTCCAGCGAAGGAAACTATTGTGAGATTAGGGAAGCAAAATTTCAACTTTGGAGACTAAAGGAAACTTCCACGAACCACAACGTAGAATTTATGTTGAAATTAACCTATTTCTTGCCGTGGAAAACCATGTTTTTTAAAGTCAACACTAAAATACTTGCACGTTACAAACAGGACTATTCGATGCGCTTAGTGTATGTTTCCATAGCGTTCAAATTCATTTATTAATAGAAGGTATCAATTCTTATTTCCTAGCATAGCTCGAATATTTCTCCATTGCACCTTAATGCAGAAATTTTATTTTGTACTTCAGGTCTTTTACATTTTGCTGTAATCTTCTACAACAAGGCGCTGGATTTCCCCTTGAAGAATAAAGCACTGGTACGTTGTATTTCTCCTATCTCCTACATTTCGGTTTCAAACGTCATATATTCAAGATTTATTCTTTCATTCATTGCATTGAAACAAGAATAACTGTATCAATCTAACGGCAAAATTTGTACAAGTACGTAGGCAAGCTTGTACCTATGCCGCAAGATATTATTTACCATTACATTCCAACGATGACTTTTCCAATATATTTTGATACACACACAGTGCATAGCATCAAGAGTACTTCACATGAAATTCATAGCATCAAGAGTACTTCACAGATCTGAATGATTCTAATTCTACAGGGTGTCTCAAAAAAATTGTTCGACGTTTGATTAAATATTGAAAAATAACAATAACATGAACAGACTCGTGGGAAGATAACCCTTTCCCTACGATTATGAAATAATTTTAGAGACCAGAATCTTGCAAATCGGTTAAAAATTCACTGAGTTGCAAGCTTTCAAAGATCAAAAATATGCGATAACGGAAACCAAAAACCCCCAGATTACTTGTAGTGCAAAACCTCGAAGACCGAGGTAAAAGAAGCTTTTCTAATGTCATACCTGTCGTTGACATCAGAGTAAACGAAATAGGACTTCCAAAGTAATCCTTGTGATCATTGTCGAAATTTGCTTAGCATTGCATATGTTCAAAACAGTGGTTCAAAACATAATCAGCGACAGACTGAATCCGTTTCCTCAAGGCATCTATATGCTTGAAAGTTAGGCTATCGAAAACCTGTTCAAATCCCATTTGATTCGCCCTGAAACAATTGAGAAATATCAGAAACGATGGTCTATGAGATTTTTACCAAATATGCCATTTCGAGGCCTCTGGTTTCAGCTTTCGCACAAACTTAAACTTCAAAGGCTTGTAACTCCGTGAATTTTTAGCGGATTTGCAAGATTCTTGTGTCAAAATTAATTTAATATCTCGGGAAGGGGGTCTTTTGGCCAAGTGTCCATTCAGCACATCTTTATTTTTTTAGTATATAATCAAACATCGAATAATTTTTTTGAGACCCCCCGAAATGAATTTATTCGAATAGAACCAAAGAAAGAAAGAATAACAAAATTTTGTGTAAGAATTCAAATGAAACACACATAAAATTTAGTGCAAAAACCCAGTAATAAGATGCGGCATACCTATAGCTTTATACCGAGTGAGCCAGAAAAGAGTTTCCACGCTTACAAATTCGTAGAACCAAGGGTACATCACAGATTTGAATGATTTAGATTTCAGTTAAAGGCCAAGATATCGAAGTATTTTTGCAATTTTCTCACTGCCTTACCAGCATTAGAAGTTTTATTGCAAGTGTCACCACAAATAGTTTCATTTTATCAACCCTCAGGATGACATGATAGGAAAGAGGACGTATCAAAAATCCAAGTAATATTGGTAATGACGAAGCCAAGTAGAAAGATCGACAATCCAGTTAGTGACAATTCCAGTAGCACTAGAAGTATAGGCAAATTGAACCTTATCAAATTTTCATGGTTGCAAAATGACTGAAAAATGGCCTGAAACATCGACCAAATTGTAAGGAGTCTATTCACACAGAGCAATAGGTAATGGGCCTTTCATCATTCTCAAGTGTTTCAAGCCGTATGTTTTCAAACAAATACTACGGACTTTCAATCCCATGGCAATACATGTGCTGAGGATTGCATTTTCTTCATTGTTCTGTGCGAGGAGTCCTTTATGGTTTGATCGATGTTTTAGGCCCTTTTCAGTCAGTTTGCAACTATGAAATTTTTTAAAAGATAGATTTACCTATATTTGTAGCGCTGGTAAGATAGTCAGAAAAATCACGAAGATGCTTCGATCTTCTGGTTCAAATCTTGTGGTGACACTTGCAGTAAACTTCTAATGCTGGTAAGGCAGTGAGAAAAATTGCTAAAATATTTCGACATCTTGGCCTTTAACTGAAATCTGAATCATTCAAATCTGTGATGTACCCTTGGTTCTACGAATTTGTAAGCGTGGAAACTCTTTTCCGGCTCACTCGGCATAAAGCTATGGGTATGCCACATCTCATTATTGGGTTTTTGCACTAAATTTTATGTGTTTTCATTTGAATTCTTACACAAAATTTTGTTATCCTTTCTTTCTTTGGTTCTATTCGAATAAATTCATTTCTGCTTCCATACCGGGCAAGCCAAAGGAAGCTTCCCCGTTGGGAAACGCCCGAAATTCTACAATTTAAAGAATGGCTCAAGTGTTTCTTGAGAGGTCACATCCAAGATTGAATTTATCTTAGCACATGCAGTTGGATCCATGGATGTTTAGATCGTCCAGATCTGGTAATCCAGATCTTCGAAATCCCTCTACAAACAGTAAACCGATGTAAATATACTTATTTTCTTTATATCATCGCAAGTATTTCCTTTGTTTGTTTGATTGAGTTGGTTTGAATCAGCTATTGTAAATAAACTATTGTAAATACCAACTTTAAAGAATTTAATGATAATAAATAATGATACATTTTTGAAAGAAAACAAAAGCATGATCCCCGTTCTCATGTTATCCAATGTAATACAGAAATATAACAGAGAGAAAAACTGTGTACGCTTACCAACCAACATCATAGAGAAAACCGAGAGCTCTACAAGACACGAGGCCTAAAATATACACAATCGGTTATGATAATCATGATAATTATGCACAACGAATATTTCGGGGGTAACACTCAGTTGAAACAGTTGTTCTTCCTTGTTCTACAAGTCTCGCTCTCTCCCCTACGGTGGCCGAAATGGGCCATCGCTACAGTTTTTCAAAATCAAGAAAAAAAGTTTTCAAATCAAGAAAAAAGTTTTTAAAATCAAGAAAAAAATTTTCAAATCAAGAAAAAAGTTTTTAAAATCAAAGTACCTACTAGACATGACACTACAAATACAATTACAGTCGCAAATAACAATGAATTGCAATTAAACTAGGCAGCTAAAGTGATACAAAATATGGCTGTGTCTGCAATGAAATTTTAACGAAGACTGAAAGTTCGGGCTCAGCTAAAATTCAAATTGTTAGTCTCTTACAAAAATATGTGGTAGAAACGGAAAGCTTTCCTCGATAGTTAAATTGCAATTCATTGTTATTTGTAACTGTAATTGTATTTGTAAAGTCATGTCCAGGAGGTACTCTCCTCTGCGAGGTTTCTTTAATGCCTTCCTTTAATGCCTTCCTTCACATACACAATGTTTTATGAGTAACCCGAGGTACATCAATTAAGCATTTCAAATCTTCCTCTTAGTGATCTCTCTACAAATTGAGATACAAAATCTTGATTTGTTAGTTTCCTTAATTGTCAACTGAGTATGTTCTTTCTTGTCTTCGAAAATCTTTTCACGATTTTGAAACAAAAAATTGCGATCGTGCTCTTACGTGATTTTGATTGTGTTTGCGCGTTCTTGATCGTGTTCGCGTGTTCTTGATCGTGTTTGCGTGTTCTTGATTTTGAAAATCTTTGCTTGATTTGAAAACTTTAATCTTGATTTGAAAAACTTTAGCGATGGCCCATTCTGCTTCCTGAAAAAAGTGAACTCCAATCAATGCTGTATATCACATCCCTAATCTTGTTTGTCTCAGCTTTGGAATAGTCCCAAATTGTTCTCCTGTACGGTGTAGGAGCAGGAATTGATAGATTCAACTTTCCGTAAATTATTTGATGCTGGCAATGATCATCAAGAGAGGGGTGAACCCCGGACTCTACAAAAAAGTTTGGTTGGTCAGTAATAATGAGATCAATACAAGTCATGCTCTCGTAACGTATATCAGTTGGTTCATTTATTAGCTAATTTAAATCATTTGTTTCGATGAGTACATCCAAAGCTGTTCCCTCCGGACTTTCTGCATCGTCTCCCCACCATTGGGAAGATCTACAATTAAAGTCCCCTGTTAGAAGTAGACAGTATGGTCGTTCACCACGAATCTGGTTTATCATTATTTGAAGTCTATCGACAAAGTTTTCATACTGTTCATTTGTCTGACCAGGGCTACGGTAAAGGGTGATCAAAAGGACTTTTTTGCTGGAAATGTTGAATTTGGTAACAATCAACTCCTGCAACAACTCTAGTTTAGGCCGTCGTTTAATTGGCAGTCCTTCCCTGAAGTACACACAAACCCCTCCAGTTTTAGAGTTACTAAGGTGATCACTGCGATAAATTTCCCTACTGAAACCCTCAATGAAAATATCATCATTACTAATGGACTGATCTAACATGGATTCGGATATCGTGATCGCATCAAAATGATGAACAGAGTTATAGGCCTCGATAAGTGGAATTTTTATTGCACCCCTTGCACAAATGCTATTCAAGTTCTAATGAAAGAACTTGAACTGACTTTCAGTTTGAGGGCTTGGATTTAAATGGATGTCTCCGGATAGTAACAAAAGGAAATTAAGAGGGAATAAGTGACCTAAGAACATTGAATCGAAGAACCTAGTTATTAATAATATGTATTCGATACTTTGCATAATCATCAAGACCTTTTTTTGTAGTTGACGGGGCTTTTCGAAAATTGTCCAAAATTTGATTTGAGAACCTCAATGAGGGAATCGACTGCGAAATAGCCTGTAGCAAGAAGATATGTGAATATCTTGATGCAATTCAATACAGGATCTAGAAGCGCTTCCACATTGCAAAAGCGATTCTCTGCAAAACAGGAGGAGAACAATGCAATCACAACGGCAAGTGGAAGAATTACAGCTGTTATCCACACGAAAAGGTACAAATAGGTAAAGCAATACAAAACAGAAGCCATAATTTGCAACATAGGGATATTTAGCGAAACTTTTATCAAAAGCTGCGGCCGCTTGAAAACAATTCCTGCATGCCACTCTTCAATTCCTACGGGCATTTGGTACACGCCTGATCCCGTTGGTCACTCTTAGAATTAGCATCTGGTGAATTCGCACACTTTGAACAAGAGACTGATTGATCTGAAATGCAGCAGGGTGAAAAGATAACTACACTATTAAAGAAATAAAGACATTTGAACAGACAAATTACAAACAAAGTCATGTAACAAAAAGCACCGAGCATGGTCATTGCTAGGCACAAAAGAATTTTCGCATTTTGGTCAGTAAAAAAAGCGCGGGCTTGTTTCAGTGGGTATTAAGAAATTCTGTTTTTCTAATCGGGTGGGAGGGGAAACTGTAACACGTTAGATTTTGTTGTCGTAGTTGTTGCCACAAAAATAAAGAAAATTACTTTTGATACTCAAACAAAGCAGCTTAACAAGCGTTAATGTAAACAAATAAATATGCGGAAAGGATGAAGTTAGGCCTGAAGGTCAGGGTGACTTAAAAATGTTCTCCGTCGCAATTCTATTCTTCTTCATCATTTACACTGCCTTCGCGTTCACTGGCTGAAGTCGATTTCAGTCGATCGATTATGGATGTCAAATCGTCATCGTCGTTGAAGTAATGAAAATCATTGCCGATTTAGCACAAAGACGGCAGTTAATATCAGCAGAGGTAAATCCCTGCAATCCTTTTTCCTGGAGCATCTCTGTTGTTTTTATGATGGTATCAAGCCTTTTTTCGTTAGATCCAATCTGATCTTATACTGGTTGCATGACTTCCTTGCACGGTACAAAGCAGTTCTGTGGCGCCAAGTCGTGAATCTAACTATCATCTGCCTGGTTCTTTTTCCTGCAACAGTCTTTACCCGGCCAATACGATAAGCTCTGTCAATAACTGCATCTGGTATATTTACTTTCAGCTCATTGAATACTGCCTTCACTTTTTTCAAACATTGCTCGCGAGATTCTTCTTTCCCTTGAGCGACGGGTGGGATGCCATCAATCCTTAAACAAAGGCGACGTTGATACTGCTCTTGGTCATCCATGCTGTTTTCTAATCTTGCAATATAATTCTCCATAATCACTACTTTGGACTCGAGAATCTCAATTCTCTCGCTCTGGCCCTCAGTAGCATCATGTAGTTGTTGAATACATGCCTTGCTCGCCAGCTTTTCTTCCATTTTCTCGCACTCTTCGTCGAAATAGCTCTAGGACGGCTCTGTTTGTCGTTTCGGTGGCATGGTGGCGAGTATTGGATGGACTGCATTTCGATTCTCTTGTCAACTCTAACGTAAATACAGCAACGAGTAATATATCAGTGAATTCCTGCTTGTCTTATGTACATGTAGCGTTACGTTTTCTCCACCTTCACTATAGATTATATCCAAGAAAACCCACTGAAGTGCCAGCTATTATTTACATGACCGCCAAAGACTTTCAATTTTCTCAAGAGTATTGGAAAAATTGTGACACGAGTTTCTCAAAGCAAATGGTATCTTAACTAATAACCAATATGCATTTCGGAAACTCTATTCCACGATTATGTCCTTGATAAATAGTACTGAAAACTGGCTTGAAAATGCAGATGATCGGAAGCTGAATATGACAGTATTTCTGGACTTGAAAAATGGTTGATATGGTTCATCACAAAATATTGGTAGATAAATTGTTCGAATATGGTATCAATGGAAAAGAAAGAGAGTGGTTCAGGTCATACTTAAGTGGACGAAAGCATTTTTGCTCTGTAGACGGTCAGAGGTCAAACACCGAGGAAGTTATGTATGGCATTCCTCAGGGGTCATGCTTAGGCCCCCTCCTTTTCATTTTGTACTTCAATGACTTTGAGGGTTGTTTGGACTTCTCCAAAGCAAACATGTATGCCGATGACACACACACAACAATCGCATCTAATGACATAAAAGAGCTCGTATGCATGACAAAGAAAGAGCTGTTAAATATCAGTGACTGGTTGAGGGTAAATATACTAGGTGCAAATCCGAAAAAAACTGAATTAATGGTTATTGATCATCAACGAAGAATAGATGAAATTGATGACCTCCCTCCGCTCGAACCCTACGATTGCGAAATAAAACATGTGGAGAAAGCCCAGTCTCTAGGTATTATTATCGATGAAGGGCTGAAATGGAAGGATCAATATCACTGACAGGAAAGTTAGCATTTGGTTTATTATCTTTGAAAAAACTTAAAGACGTTCTTCCCCAATCAAAGTTATGTGATGTATATCATGCTCTCTTTGAGAGTCACTTACGCTACGGGTTTGTAGTGTGGGGTAGCATCTTTTCATAAAAAATTCAAGCACTTCAACGTGTCCAAAGCCCAGCCCTATCAATTTTAGAGCGTGCAAGATTTAAGTATCCGTGGCCTAAGAAATGGCTAAGCGTTGTGAATCTTGGTCGTTTTGATTGCTGTGTTATGGTATATAAGATTGTAAACAAACAATTCCCTGAAAGCTAAGCTTCCTGTTTTCTGCTCTCCTCAACTGGGACCGACTCTGCAATGAAAACATAAAAACATCATTTGAATTATTTGAAAAATTAGCAATTGAATATTGTCTTTACCTGTGAATAATAATAATAATAATAATAATAATAATAATAATAATAATAATAATAATAATAATAATAATAATAATGATAATAATAATAATAATAATAATAATAATAATAATAATAATAATAATAATAATAATAATATAATAATAATAATGGAAACTTTCATGATAAATTCGAACTGAAATACATACAATTTAAAGATACGCTAATCAGACCAAACTACTCTCTATGATATAGGCATAGTATGGCTGCATACACAAAGGTGTCTCTAAAGGTTCTATGGTAAAATAATTTGTAAAAACAGTTAAAAGTCCATGAGCTCAGGGTCAGTCCAATCTTTCATTCTCATGCAGAATATGTAATACGAAGACCGTATACAAATCTCAATCAACTTAGAAGCAATGTATTTTACAGCAGTGTCATCAACTTTCAGTTCTTGCAACATTTTAAAGAATTGATCTGATTCTCTTGAATATATTCCAGCAGTTGTCATTACAAGATTAATAAACTTAATTTCCTTATAGACGCGTTTTAAGGTACCGTCTCTTAAAAGGTGTTCGTATTTCTCCCTTTTTCTTTTCTCATTCTTCTCTGTATTTGTTTCATGACCTACTGTTAGTTCAACGACGTAGAGGTTGTTCTTTTTATCAATTGCCAGAAGATCAGGCCTTGAGCTTGAACCAGTTACTATTTCAGGTGACGAGTAGGAAGGGAGATCGCAGTAAAGTTTCTTTACAATCGGCTCAATAAACTTTGCTAGATTTAACAACACTGAATTGTGTCTCCAAGTATAACGATCCAAGCACGGTGTACATCCAGCCACAATATGCTTTGTCGTTTGAATTTCTCGACAGAAAATACAATTGGGGCTTGTGTTTATGCCCCATCGCGCTAGGTTAGATAGGCAGGCTAGGGAGTTGTTCATGTATCTCACTGTGAAGCAGAAGATATTTCTTGGGAGCCGATGTTGCGTCTGGAACCAATAATTCTTTGCCTTGGGGAGAGCAGTTTTCCAAAGTTCCGTTACTACTGAGCCCTGTACCTGGAGGGTTTCAATTTTTGACTTTTTATCATCTCTTATCTTTCTCAATGCTTGCTTTGCCGAATGAAACGAATCGTACTGTATATTCGATTTTTCTGACGTAACGTTATGGAGGTATCGTATGTCCTCGTTCAATGAATGCTCAAGACATTTTCTACGAGTCACCTGACAAAGGGTAAATTTAGTGCTGACATCAATGACTTCTAGGCCAAATAGTGATCTGGAGAGCTGTAGAATTTCTACCGTCCCGCTTACTGGAATTTCGAGCCATCGCCGGAAGTACCTATGACATATCGAGTCAAGGTTTTGTTTTACCCAAGTTATATCGATATCAGTAATTGTTAGGTCCCAGCTTATTTTGGAAAGGAAGTATTGATTGTAGAGTAGAAGCTTGTTTCTTGGATGCAATGGAAGCTGATGGATCAAGCTTAAGATCTTTCAGTAGTGACTAATAGCTCTTCCTTGTGCTCATTATTGTTCATCTCCATGCCGAACCAGCGACCAAGGTATTTAAAGCTTTCGTTGTCCTCGACGCCTTTAATTAAAACATTGTTGATGTAGATTTTTGGTTTGTATTGTTTACACAGTGTGGCAACTTTCTTCATTGCAAATGATTGGCATTTATCTGGTCTAATGGTCATCTTAGCCCAGTTGCACCATCGACAAAAAGCATTAACTAGGGTTTGGTTGTCGTATTCCGTTGCAGAATGGCTATGGCGTCGTCAGCAAATTGAAACCAATTCCTTGGAGTGAGTAGCTTGCTGGTTCTGTAACTTAGTTGGCCAAATTCCTTAGTTTGAAGGGAATTTATGAATGAGTTCATGCAAAGATTGAAGAGTAAAGGACTAAGACAGTCTCCTTGAAGCACGCCTTTCTCGATCTTCAGGAGTGGGGTCACGAACTTTTTGGTAGTAATACTGGTCTTAAAGTCTTTGTACAAATGTTCGATGATTTCATTGACATGATTCGGAATGTGATGATACTTTAGCATGGCATTGATCAGTCCATGTTGGACTTCTCCAAAAGCGTTTTTTAGGTCCAGCATAGTAACGACCAACGATCTTTGTTTACGCTTTGCGTCGCGAATAATGTGAGCAAGTAATGCGGTGTGTTCCATTGTCCCGGAGATTTTTGGTACGAAGCCCTTTTGAATATGGTTTTCAATTAAACCATTCGCAGTTAGGAATTTGAACATACGATTTCGAAGGATAGATGTGAAAATTTTTAGGCAAATAGGCTGAAGGGTTATTGGGCGAAAATTCCCTGGGTCGTCTGGAGAGCCTTTTTTGTGGATTAGGATGGTGGTCGCTGAGCGCCATGCTGCAGGGATCTTCTTACTACTCCAAACATGATTTATTATATCCGACAGGTAGGTCCGTAGGAATGGACATCTTTTGAGCATTATAACAGAAATCTGAACAATAGGACAAGGCGATTTACTGGATTTCATACGCCAGATAATTCTTGATACCTCTTGATATGTTGGGGGCTCTAGATCAAATTCGGTTTTAGCTTCTGGGAGGATTGGTATCCATGCTGGCAAAGAAAAGTTTGCTTTTCGTGGACAGTGAAAGACTCTTTTGAAATACAAAGTGCACGTTGCTACATCGAAGTTTGGAAATATGCTGGTAGGTTCAACTAATACCCTTTTTACGTATTTCCAGAAGCTGTATCTTATTTCTGTGTCGTGGTCGATACTGCGACTATCATATTTGCGGCCCCCTCGGGGTACCATGGATCGCAAAAGTTTTGCTATGAACTTGATTTCAGCAGCGAGAATGTCATCGTTTTGAGATTTGAGATATTTCATCACCCGTTTCAATTTGTTTCGATTATAATTTTCGTACTTTTCTTCGAATCTTTTGACTTCTGCAGAGATATCGTTTACGAGACCGTAATTATCTTTGAAATAATCGTAAGCAAGATCGTTCATATCTTGAACACATTCGTCGATATCCTCATCGTTAATTTTGCGCCTGTCCAGGTGAACCTGGAAGAAAGTATTTGCCGTAGACCAATCTTGATTCGTTTCAGGAAGTTTAACCCCAGTTTTAATTAATGGTGGCCCCGAATTTCCATAGTCGATAATTTCGTTCTGTTCAGGGTCATGGTTTGCAAGCTCTTCGCACAAATCTGCTGTAAGTTGTTTTGCAAGACCTTCTATTGTTTTGCACGATCTTTGATGCATTCGCAGGCCTCTTTCACCCTTACAATGCTTACCGCAACAGCAGACAAAGGATGCATTGTTGTCTGTATTCATGTAATTCAAAGGACTGTGATTCACCGGTGAATGGCTGCTTTGTTGACGTTCCGCTTCATTGCTGTTCTTCGCTCTCCCTGCGATAATAATAATAATAATAATAATAATAATAATAATAATAATAATAATAATAATAATAATAATAATAATAATAATAATAATAATAATAATAATAACTAATATTTTGACAGGTTGACTTGTTCAGACGTAAAACTATCTGTTATCATTCAAGGACCTGTATGTAATCCCACCTATTGACAATCGTTGTGGTTAAAATCAAGATAAAAGTAGAATAAAGTGAAGATAGTTTAATGTACAATTAAGGATCAGAATTTCTAAGGGTCAAAAACAGTTTTCTTGGACTTCTGCAGAGACTTCGATAGTTTTAGTTTCTCTTTGAACAGTAAGAGGCATGTTTCGTCACGGGTTGTTTTTTCGAGTCGGTTGAAAATCCGGGCTCCCTGGTAAGCAAACGACTTTTTTCCAGTTTCAGTGCGCATTTTCGGTAAAAAAACACAAGAGCCATTGCCTCTTGTGTTTATTTCATGCTCACATCTTTTGAAGTAACCATTCAGGTCTTCTGGTAGTAGATTATGCAACGATTTAAACACGTCAATGGCAACCCTTGTGTTTCGTGTTTTTTCAATACTGTCCCATGACGTTATCTTTGCTCTTGGGTTGACAATTCTAGCTGCTCTGTTTTGTATATACTGCAGCTTGTTTACTGTTCCTTGGGGTAGGGAAAGCTGTAGTCGGTAGCAGTACAACAGTAGGGGCCGTATCATTGATTTATATATCGATTCTGCTACATAAGGGCTGACTTTTTCGCGAATACGGGATAATAGTTTTACTCTGGCTGACGCTTTTTTGTAAACATTGTCAAAATGTTGATGCAGGTTTAGATGATTATCCAAATCTACACCAAGGTGTGACTTTGTCTCATGGATAGTTGATTGTAGATCTTGATCTCCACGCTTTGCTGTTTGGACAACTTTTGATGTGATCCATATAAAACAAATTCAGTTTTTCCTTTTTTCAAATTAATGAACAAGTTGTTTTCATCGAGCCAGTCTGCAACTTTTTGCAGTTCATTGTTTAGTAAATGTTCTATTTCGTTTGAGTTCTTTCCAGCACAATATAAAACGTTTAATATATAATATATGCCGACGATACTGTTTATAATATTATATATATAATGGCTATGTTACAATATGATGGCTCGATTATGCCATGGTCTTGATGAAACAGTTAACTATTGTGTTATTTGCAAAGGCTACAGAAAAACACGCCTTAATCTCCCCAGGGTTTGATTGTTACTATCAGGATTCATTCTCCTCATTAGGCCGACAAGCGCCTATCGAAGGGACATTTATATGGCTTCACGAATGATCTGTAAGTACAAATTATATTGTGTTAAGCAATGCACGGAGTACATAGATCACCTAAAAAGTTCTCAAAGAGCCAGAGCGTTATCGAAGAAAACGAAACATAAATGTTGAGAAGGAACTTGCCCGTGCCTCTCCATGAGCGTGATCACTTGGTCTAGTCCTGACATGGCAATTTCCGAGGTCATCATGATCATCTTCGAAGACTGGTTGAGTGTATCATTCGATTTCAACTACAATTTCATGTTCAGCACGTCAAAGAGTTCTCAGAAAGGTGCTCTGGAAGCCAGCTAATGCACTTATAGCAGCCAATGAATATTCAAAGTCGCTAGGATTGAAATATTTTGTGCAGACCCCCGATGTTTTCGTTGTTGCAAGTCTTGTGGCTTCCCTCTCCAAGTCAGTCCACAGCTCACTGCTGCGACAGTTCTATCCTCGCCAAAGTTTGGAATAATGTGCACACACATTCTTCTCTGCACAAGTTGACTAGCCACAACCATAAACTACCCACTTTCTCGGCGTTTTCGTTTGAGATAGTTAAAACAAGTAGTCGTTTCAAACTTTTGTGACTTTGACTGTCAGTGAGTGCAAACAGACTCCTCCATTCTCTCGCAGCTTTGCAATAACTCATTCGACTCATTCCACGTCACGCCTCAGCAAGTTTCAGGCTCTTTTGCTTACGCTGTTTTTTTGGAAAATTTGACTGAAAAACTGAATTCGACTGGCGACTTCGATAGGTTCCAGAACTCATATCGAAATTTCGTTTGAAATTTTGAAATCTCTAGGCCGTAAATGGCAGAAATCAATACAAATGTCTTTTGCCTTTATCTGACCTTTAAAGTACATTTGAAAAGGCATTTGATGAGACTTGATAATTAATTCAAGCCCCCTCAAGAACGACTCCCTGGAAGATCAGGTTTATTTAGCTAATTTGTTTATTTCTCTTTGTAAATATACTGAAGGGATATCGTTGTAAAGAGAATCACATGTATGCCATGGGAATAGACTTCTCTTCAACAGAAAATTGGTTATTTGAAGGCCTCTAATTCTCATGAAAATGTATTTTCCACGTTCTAGAGGGCGTAGTCTCAAGAAGTTTTTTAGAAAAGCCTCCGGACCCCCATTTCCCTCCCTTTGCTCGCAACTCAGCCCCTCCACTTTTAAACTGCTGCGTAGTCCCTGGTTGAAGTTGGCTACGATCCTTACCACAAAACTTGCAAAAAAAGCTTTATTTTGCTGCTTTTTCGTCTGATTAACCATACACAATATGTCGCTGGAAACTTTACCTAACGCTTTTTTTTGCGTCCCCTGCCCCCCTGAACAATGTTGGTCCGAAATATGATTACCAGACTTGAAGGAATGCCATTCGGCTGCTTGGTTGTGCCCTAACGCACTGCATAATCGCACAAGAAACCAACATTGTATGGGGGGAGGGGGAGAGAAGAGGAAAAATATACGATTTTTTTCAAGAGTTTTGGCAAAGATTGTCTGAGGTGACTATTTTTGAAAAAGTGCATCAATTTAGGCCAAAATTGGTACAGATATACAGTTTTGTACTCTTATCAAGATGCAGGTGTAAGAAAAATTCTCCATACTAAGATAATAGGATTATGACGTCATTAATGTGTAAAACGAAGACATTTTTGGCCCTTGCAAAAGTGGCGGGGTTTTAACTTCTAAAATCTTGTGACTTGACCGGTATCGGATACGAGGCATGCGACAAAAGAGTTTTTGGCGTAGTTTGATGAAACTATGCAAAGGAAAGTTAGAAAATAGCTTGTATGGCTTCACAGCTGCCATAACCCCGCCATACAGCGGCAGCTCCCATGCAATTGACTGTTCACGCGATTAAAAGCCATAGTTTGAAACAAGGCTATTCCGCAAAGAATTCATTCCTCAATGTAAATTTTGGAAGGCAAGATATATAGATATCATTGACTTCCGTTCTGATAGCTTTTATTCTGTGAACAATCGTGAGTGGTAAATGATGCGTTTAATTTCAGTAACTCCTCACTGTATACGTCATACGCTTTCATTTGTTTCGTATCACGGTTGACACACGATTGATAGTCCCACTTTTCAGCCCTTTCCTCCACGGGAAACTGCTTTTTCTAACAAATTCTTTCACACAAGGTTGTTAATCATTGAAACCTATGTACAGAGTTTATTGGCAACCCCCTATTAATGACAAATGCAACAGGAAGGCGGTCTGTAGCGATTGACACTACATTGGTAAAAGGTATTTCATGGTAAGTTCTTTTAAGAAGATAGGTTGACACTTGCCATGAGCCCTATAATTCTGCGGCACGTTCAGTTTTGAACTAAATGAAAATGTTAATACATTGTTTATACGTTTGAACAGTCGAGATGCTAAAAAAGAACTAGCTTGTACAATTTGAAGTCGAATTAAAAAGAGTTTACCTCGACTGTCAATCGTTGTGTCAATCGGTGTGTCAATCGATGACTCAAGTGTGTTTTATTTTATAATCCATTAAAATAAACAAACATGTTTACAGCTACTGTGCCTGTCATGGCGGGAATAGACACTGGGTCATCGGACTTCCCACCATGAAAGACACCCACAATTTAAAATTTTACATTTTCCTGAGAAAAAAAAACAATGTTAACGTCTATCTCACATTTGATGTCAGGCAACGACCCCTGCAAGGCTATCAATGCCAAAAAAAGAGTGGAAGTCAAATGAGCATGAGACCCCCATTTGCAGACAAACCAGCTACTACCCTCTGCCACCCGCGCCACCCCAATGGGGATAGCAAGCGAGAAAAACAAAAGGCAGCAGCCATCAAGGCACACAGCAGGAATCCCATCCACCCATTACCCCGCACTTACATTGTATGGTACAAATTTTAGGAGTTTTAATCACCTAACATCAAATGAGAGACAGAATTAACTACTACTCCTACTACTACAAAAGAAAACATGGGGGGGGGGTGCTGCTTTGTTATTTTTGGAATGTGCTTCATTCGAATCTCTTCGTTGCCTTAATGTAAGTGATTGTTGCTTCCATAATCATCCTATTTGCAATTTGGGTCAGATCTGGATTTCAGACGGTGTGTCCAGTTCTGCTATGTTTAATCAAGGAATATCTGATAAGCTGCCGAGGAGATCTCTCCGTTCTTCTGCGAAAAGATGGCAGTGCATGAGGAAATGCTCACTATCTTCTTCAGCTCTGCTACAAAGGCAGACAGGATCTAGGCAATCGAAGTTATGCCTGAATCTATGCTCATTAGGACACTGAACTTAAGTCCTAATTTCGACAAATGCCTAACGCCAACAATGTCATTTATGCCGTAAATTGAATTCTTTGCTGAATATTTAACGTATGGTCAACCTGTGGCGAGATGAGACACGCCTATCGAAGAACTGGAGAGAGAACAGCCCTGACTACTATGGAGAGAGGGACGTGAGAAGCCTCGAAGTGAGAAGACATCAGACACGGAGTCACAACGAACGCAAGTCAGAGCATTAATGTGAACGAACGCTTGAGAATTCAACATCAAATTACATGTACATATCGGTAAAGAACTCAATAACTCGTGAACTTTTATAGTCGCATTCATAACGGGAAAAACGCTCAAGAATCAAGTCGGAAACGGAACAATTAAACGCTCACGAAGTTTATCGTAGCTCTCATCTCGCCACTCACAAACCTTAGCGAAGGAACGCTGAACTTAACGATATAATTTTCATCATTCTTAACTTGGAATATCATTGATTGGAAGAAATTGAGGATTATGAAATGGAGATAACGTTTAACGAATTTTACCTTTCTTACGTTTATCTGTAAAGATATGCTCAGTCATCTATCTAACAAAATGGTGCCGTGACCCGGGAACATTGAACGTATTTGGCAGAAATCATGTCTGAAAAGGAAGCCTTAAAGAAAAAGACCCTATCTAGAAATGGCCATCGCTTGGTGGTTAGTAACACGATCGCGAAAGCAAAGGAAATCTTACCGCCACCTGGTGAGGAAGCTGCCGCAGAAATCAAAACAAAACTGAAAGCGTACCTTAACACTATCGAAAAGAAACGTGCTGATATAGCGCCAATTGACAAGGAAATAGAAGAACTTACTGGTGCAGAAGGGGTAGAGAAAGAGATTTTGGATCGAAGTGACTTTGAAGCAGTTACAGAAGAAATTATATGTTTTATTACTGAAGCGATCAAGGAAAAAGTCGTCGCAGCACCGCCGCTGCAACAAGGAGCAAGTTTTATTCAAACGAGATCACCAACAGACAATGTAGGAAAGGTAAAACTTCCCAAATTGCCACTTTCAACTTTTCATGGAAACCCTACAGAATGGACATCTTTCTGGGACAGTTTTTCCTCCACGATTCACGAATGTACGACTCTAGCAGACATTGACAAATTTAAATATTTGAAACAATCGCTGTCAGGAGAAGCTGCACGAACGATTTCTGGGTTAACGCTGTCTTCTGAGAATTACAAGGAGGCAATCGAAGTGCTAGAAAACAGGTTTGGAGATAAGCAAACTATCATCTCAAGACATATTGATGTGTTAACAGAGCTGCAAAAAATTACATCAAATGAAGATCTACAACAATTACGACGGTTGTACGACAAAACGGAATGTACAGTGCGGAGCCTTCGAGGAATAGGTATCACAACTGAAAATTACAGCGTGTTTTTGACACCAATAATCATGAAAAAGATCCCTCCTGAGCTGAGACTCTTGTTATCTAGAAAGTTATCCAATGAATGGGATCTCAATGGCTTGCTGAAAGCTTTAGGAGAAGAATTAGCATTACGAGAAAAGTGCGCGTTCGCTTCGAGTGAATCCGCGAGCGGCACAACGAAGAGCAGGCCTAATGTAAACAGAGGACAATTTGGTAACTCACAACCATCTACGAGCGCTACACTTATGGTTAACAATGAGAAGCAAGGTGGAAGAAATTTCACTGGAGTTCCTTTCTGTTTATTTTGTGGCAACAAGCACTACTCATCAAGCTGTATGACAGTAACAGATCCAAACGCACGGAAAAAGATTATTCGAGAAAAAAGAAGGTGTTTCGTTTGTTTACGAGGTGGACACATCAGTCGAGATTGCAGAAGTACATCGAAATGCTTTCGTTGTCAAGGAAAACATCATGTATCAATTTGTGGATCTCATGCAGATATTCGAGCAGTCGATAACGAAGCAACCCGTTCAGTCGCCACACCTTATGAGCAAAATCGATCACAACAGGTAACTCAAAACACCTCGCACACTCCACAAAATCCATCAGTAAGTACACATATTTCTACTTCATGTGACCCTAGCAATACGGCCGTTTTACTTCAGACAGCTAGAGCCAAGGTTCATCGAGTCGACAGTGAAAATGGAGTGTGTAATGTTAGGCTGATTTTAGATTCTTGTTCACAGAAGTCTTATGTGACAAGAAAGTTGAAAGAAAGGCTACAAATTCCAACGATAAGCACAGATAAAGTTCTCATCAAAGAGTTTGGAAATGAATCTGGAACACTAAAACAATGTGAATCTGTGCAAATTGCTGTGAAGGGGGCAGATAATCTTACTGTCTTTATCAATGCTTATGTTGTTGATAATATTTGTAGCCCCATTTCGAATCAAGCGATTGATTTTGCTAAGTTCAAGTATCCTCACTTAACAAATCTACCTTTAGCAGACAGTGGAAACGGTAACGAAGATTTAGAAGTAGAGATTATGGTAGGTGCGGACTACCTTTGGAATTTCATGCTTGATCATGTAGTACGGGGGGAGTCAGGTTTAGGCCCCGTCGCTACCCTAACGAGATTTGGTTATGTTTTGAGCGGTCCAGTTCAAGTACCAGCACATCTTGAACACTCTACAAACGTAACAATCGCTCATGTCTTGAAAACCGATGCTTGGGTTCAAAATGAAAATTCAGATTTGAAAGATGAGCTTAAAAAATTTTGGGACTATGAAACTCTTGGGGTGAAAATCGATGAGGCAGATGTCAGTTTGGAAAATCCTTTGGAAGGGAAAATAAAGTTTGATGGAAATCGCTACGAAATTTCGTTGCCCTTTAAAGAGGGACACCCAACTATTCCAGATAACTATAACGTAGCCCGAGGCCGTCTTGAGTCTCTCACAAATCGTTTAAAAGCAAAACCAGATGTGTTACGCCGTTACGATGACGTAATAAAGGAACAACTCGAAGCAGGGGTAGTCGAAAACGTTGAATACAGTGAACAACTTTCCAACACTCCTGGTTCTAAATTTTGCAGGTTCAACATAAGGAAATGGACCGCAAATAGTGAAGAATTGCTACAACGTATCGAAAATGCTGAAAACGCGCAAAATGTTACGACAAACTCGCAAAATACTGAAATTAGCGAACTTTGTGAGGACGATGAAAGTTTTGCTAAATCCACATGCAATGCAATTTGCAGTGAAGACGAAGTTAAGGTTTTAGGATTTGCATGGGACAGAAAAAACGATAAATTCAAGTTCAACTTTTCGAATTTCGCGCAAACCGCAGCAAGTAGCGAACCAGTAACGAAACGAGTCATTTTCAGTACAACCGCGCGGTTCTACGATCCGTTAGGTTTGTTGTCTCCTGTTATCGTGCCATTGAAGGAAATTTTCCAGAAAGTTTGTGAACTCAAAATAGACTGGGATGATGAGTTGCCAACAGAAATCTCAAATGAATGGCATGCACTAATTAACGATATTGCTAACATTTCATCAATCGAATTTCAAAGATCGTTGCTTGGAGACATTGACGTAAAAGACATCAAATCCATTCAATTACACAGATTTTCCGATGCAAGCCAAAAAGCATTTGGAGCTTGTATTTATCTCAGAATCGAAACAACAAACAAAGTTGAAATCCGTCTAATTTGTTCAAAAACAAGGATCGCCCCACTAAAAGGCGAAACAATTTCTCGGTTAGAATTGATCAACTCATCTTTAGCTCAACTCATCATGAATCAATATTCAATATTCCGCTGTGGTGGCGCACAGGTCGCCTTGCACTAGATTTTAGGAGGAGGAGAGAACACATTTAGAAAGTGCTGAACATGATAAACTCCAAAACGAACTCGCAAACGAAGTACAAATTACGACAGTCAGAGATGAAGATGTCCCAGAGCAAAAATTCAATGACTCTGAACCATTTATCAAATTGTAATTATCTTTTCATGTAAATAAGGTCCTCTTGATTGACTTTGTCAATCAGGGGGGAGTGTGCTGAATATTTAACGTATGGTCAACCTGTGGCGAGATGAGACACGCCTATCGAAGAACTGGAGAGAGAACAGCCCTGACTACTATGGAGAGAGGGACGTGAGAAGTCTCGAAGTGAGAAGACATCAGACACGGAGTCACAACGAACGCAAGTCAGAGCATTAATGTGAACGAACGCTTGAGAATTCAACATCAAATTACATGTACATATCGGTAAAGAACTCAATAACTCGTGAACTTTTATAGTCGCATTCATAACGGGAAAAACGCTCAAGAATCAAGTCGGAAACGGAACAATTAAACGCTCACGAAGTTTATCGTAGTTTCTCATCTCGCCACTCACAAACCTTAGCGAAGGAACGCTGAACTTAACGATATAATTTTCATCATTCTTAACTTGGAATATCATTGATTGGAAGAAATTGAGGATTATGAAATGGAGATAACGTTTAACGAATTTTACCTTTCTTACGTTCACCGTAAACGATTACTGGATATCTGAGAACGCAGGCCTTCCGTGCATATCTGTAAAGATATGCTCAGTCATCTATCTAACATTCTTATTAGGTCTTATCATAGCAAGTAATTTACGCTTAAACACAGCAATTGATGTTGACTTTCTTATGTCTTCAGCCAGCAGAATCCACTCAAAAGGAGAGCACTCAAGTGTGTGGAGTGTGCTTATGCTCGTGTGCGCATTTGATTAGTAGTTAGTACTCCCTATACTCTTCTTCCTGAGTTGTTAGGATTCTGACTTTCACAATTTGTAACTACATGGGAAGCCTATATGCTCCCTACATAGCATAATACCATAGATTTCAGCCAGCTATGAATTTGCGGCGCATACGTATATGATATGACGTCACAAATCACGAACGATCCTTAATCAGTGATTTTTATCGTCAGATTCGTGATCTACACCATCGAATTACCTTGCGGTTCGAAATTCAGCCTTAAAAACTCAATTTCGAAAATTCACCTCTTCAGACAATCCTTGCCAGAACAACTTGCAAAAAAACTTCGTTTTGCTGCTTTTTCGTCTGATTAACCATACAAAATATATCACTGGAAACTTTAGTAAACGCTTTTCTTCGCGCCTCCTGCCCCCCTGAACAATGTTGGTCCGAAATATGATTACCAGACTTGAAGGAAAGCCATTCGGCTGCTTGGTTGTGCCCTAACGCACTGCATAATCGCACAAGAAACCAACATTGTATGGGGGGAGGGGAGGGGAAAGATGTGCGATTTCTTTCTAGAGTTTTGGCAAAGATTGTTGGTTTCACGGACCTTCTCCGCTCAGGGCTGCTTATGAGACTGATTTGGAAAAGTGCCATATCCGTCTAAAGTACTACCAAAAACTATGTAGAGTTAAAACGTTTTTCAATGCCATTTCGGCTCTATTTGCTTAATAGTAAAAGTTAAGGTCTCTTTCGAAAGAGGAAGAGAAGCGTAATATCGTTAAGCAGCATTTTCGAAATTTAAACTTACAAAAGGGGGCTCAAAGCAAGGCTAAAAAAAGGCAACTCTTTGCCCACGCAGCCGTCGAGGTTGAAAAATATATAGCTGAGAAGCTCTTCTTTAGCTGGATCCAAATCTGTGCTCCGTTTATTTGTAAACCGAATAGGTGTTTGTCTACATACGAAGAAATGGCCGAGGGCTAGCCGATTTTAGAAAAATTGGTTTCGTTTCCCCAAAGTCGGGGGAAGCAACAAGTCGCTACGGCAACGAACAACACGGCCTTTATCATAGTAAAACTGTATCGAGCATGGAAGATTATCTTGAGGGAGTTAACCAAAAGTCGCTTTCTCGTGGTCATTGATGCTTTCCTTGAAAAAATATTCTATTTGAATTTTGAGTTGTTCGGTCAAGCATCTTAGACAATAATTACTTCTTCAAAAGTACATGAAATATATCGATTGTAATCTTTCAAGCGGCTAGATTTGCAAATGAGAAACACTGCTCTACTGCAAAGGTTCTTTCTAAATCTGTAAGCGTACCAAATCTAATTGTTTAGAATCTAAACAAAATATTCTTTGAGAGAAATCAGCAACATTTAGAAAGAAAAAGTGAATTTCGACTAAACTGTCTTGAGACAATCTTTCATGCTCGATACAGTCTTAGTGTGAAAGTCCCTGTTGTTTGTTGTTGTAGCGACTTAGTGCTTCCCCCGTTATTGAGAAAGCCAGATTCCCCAAAATCTACTAACCCTTGGCCATTTCTTCGTATGTAGACAAAAATCTATTGGGTTAACAAATAAACAGGGCACAGATTTGGATCCAGCTAAAGAAGAGCTTTTCAGCCATATATTTTTCAACCTCGACGGCTGCGTGGGCCAAGAGTTGCCTTTTTTGAGGCTTGATTTCAACTCCCTTCTGTACGCTTAAATTTCGAAAATGCTGCTGAAGGATATGACGCTTCTCTTCCTCTTTCGAAAGAGACCTTAACTTTTGCTATTTAGCAAATGGAGCCGAAATGGCATCGAAAAACGTTTTAACTCTACACACCAGGCGAGCCAGAAAAAAGTTCCCAATTTTGAAAATTCATAACACCAAGACTACTTCACGGATTTGAATCTTTTAAATTTTAGTTAAAAGCCGAAAGATCGAAGTATTTTTGTGATTTTTCTCGCTGTCCTACCAGCACTAGAAGTATTGGTAAATTCAACTTTATAAAAAAAATCATGGTTGCAAAATGAAGGAAAAAGGGCCTAAAACATTAATCAAATCGTAAGGACTCTATTCAAATCGAACAATAGGCCATGGGTGTTTCACCTTCCTCAAGAGTTATAAGACATTGATTTTCAAACAAATACGAAAGATTTTCAATCCCAAGGCAATTAATACCCAGAGGATATCTCTCACCCATGAAAAGTTGCATTTCCTTCATTATTCTGGGGGAGAAGTCATTTATGCATTGATCGATGTCTTAGGCCATTTGTCAGTCATTTTGCAACCATCAAATTTTCTTAAAGTTGAATTAACCTATATTTTTAGTTCTGGTAGGACAGAGAGAAAAATCACAAAAATATTTTGATTCTTCGGCTTTTAACTAGAATGTGAATGATTCAAATCCGTGAATTAGTCTTGGTGTTATGAATTTTCAAAAGTGGGAACTTCTTTCTGGCTCACCCGGTAGCTTTTGGTCGTACTTTAGTTTATCTGTAATGTATGAATTATTTTGATATCCAACAAAGGAGATAATATGAATCATTAGGCTGCTCATCAGACCGTCCTCTAGTATTTATGTCGGGATGTTTCATCGTCGATTTTGGAAAGCTAAAATTCGTCACGAAAGAGTACACAAAATAATTTCACTGTGAATGTTTAAATTGACCTCATTTTTCAAATTCAAGCCCGCGATGAAGGCAAAGTTTCCCACCCTCCCTGTCCCTTCGTATGTTTACATCATTGATGTTATTGCTTTTTGGTTACTTTTCAGTTTTTTTGGCGGTTCAGTCGGGCTTTCTGACAGGTACTTTGACCGGAATTTCGTATTCCATGTCTATCTCCGACGGGTCACCAACTGTAAGAGCTACGCCTGTCCTGGTTAAAGGGCCTAATGCACTCTCCTTCGCAGTCAGATCATCCTGTGAGGTGAGAGAAGCTGGTGCACTGACTGCCCATTTTCCTGAGTTAACTATTAGATTAAGCATAAAGAAATTTTGAAGATTAATGGCGAATCTAAATGTTTCTGCTTCTTTAACGTCTGGACTTTTTTGATGACTCATTGGATATGTTTAGAATGTGCTAGTATGGAAGCAATTTTTGGTCCTGAAATGAAGCTCTGCGGTAGACGTAGTTTTCGCTCCAAATGGTATTGTTGTAGTAGTAGGGTATAGTAGTTTGTAAGTAGTGTTATTAAGTAATATGTATTGTAAGTTTTTAGTTGGAATGTAGAAAAAAAAAAAAAAAAAAAAAAAAGAAGCTCTAAGATCAATATGACTTATTTTTCTGGATCAAAACATAGTTATCTTTATCTTTCAGTACAATCAGCTGGACGACCTTCATAGGGAGGCTGCATACAATCTTGCATTGATTTACAGAGGCAGTGGTAATGGTGAATTGGCAAGAAGAACGTTGTACAAATATATATGGGTGTAGAATAATGATTTCTATATTGGTTGAAGCAAAAAACGGTATCAGCCTTTTCCAAGACATCCAGGGTGGTGAAAATGAGTCAAAAGGTTGCAAGACTGTACTTTACTACCAGTTCATGAGATGCCTAAGATTTGAGCATCGTTGTTTTATCGGCTGTAATTTCCAAAATTAAATAGAATTTCTTAGATTGCTCTTTCACTGCATAGTATCCTTCAACATAAGCCTGAAGTCATCGATCAGCTTAATCAACTTTTCAGCATAGCGATAATCAAACGTTGTTGAAAAGTGGCTTCAAGAAATTTTCAGGTCTGCAGAATAGTTGAGGATTTCATTTCAAATCAATATTTAAAGTTGGTATTTATAGCAGTATTAAACTAACACTAATTCAAACCAACTATTTACAAACATAATATATACAAAGAAGAAAAAATGATGTTTATAATCAGCGACATATTTTACAGGTGCATCTATCTGCTGTCCAGTCTTTTATCCTCTTTTTAAAACGCGACAGTGTTGGTACTTGTTTGATACTGTCATTAAGAGTGTTCCATAAGAAACTACCTCGAAAAGACAGTGAATCGAGTCCAAAGCCAAGTGTCTTAATTGTTGGCAGCTTGCTCAAGTTTTGTATTGTTAGGTTGTACGTTATGGGTTTCTTTTCATGAAGTTTCCATACAATTGAAGGGTTCAAGTGATTCATGGACTTGTGAATTTCTGTCATCAGTTTCTGCAAATTTTTTATATGTATGCTATTGCTGCCACTTCGAGCGAGCAATGTTTTCAAATGAAGATTCGTAGTCTTCATAGAGGATCCGAAGTGTACGTTTATGAGTGCGGTCAATTTCTTATTTGCACCTTTATTGCAGAATAGCCATATAAAAGGGCAATAATTGAAGTTCGACAAAATTACCCCCATTACAAACTGTTAATGCCTGCTCTCGAGAGATATAATTATTCAGCCTAGCAAATGCACTGACCTTTTTATTGACTTTGGAACATAACGTTTCAATGTGTTTGTTAAACGTTGATTTACTGTCAATTTCCACTCCTAGAAGTTTAACGTGACCTGCTGTAGGTATTTTGTTTTCCTCAATGTTAAGACGAAGTGTTTTTTCCCGTTCAAATCAAGAAATATTAGCTGGATTTTTTTAGGGTTAGCAACCATTCCATTGCTTTTAAACCATTCTAGTAATTTACTGAGATAATTTCCAAATTGGTCACTATTTCTTGTAGATCATGTCCACATGAGCATAAGGTGTTATCATCTGCAAAACTGCATATCTCAAAGTCTAGGTTAATGAGACAGAGGTCATTGATAAAGATATTAAAGAGCAAGGGGCCTAGGACCGATCCTTGTGGGACCCCAACCTTGATTTCTTTTGCGGTACTTCTATGAGAACCAATTTTTACCCTTTGAAGACGGCTATCCAGGTAACTGTACATTAAGCGAAGGCTATTTACATCTAGTCCGTAAGCTTCGAATTTTGCAATAAGGAGGTCTTGAGGCGGACAGTCATATGCCTTGGATAAATCCATTAGAATAGTCCCCACTATACCTGACGCGTCAAGACATTGCGTCCATTTTTCTATCAATCGTATCAAAGCATGTTGCGTACTAAACCCCTCCCTAAAACCACATGAGATTTCTGAAGAGTTTATCATAAAAGTACGAGCTGATTTGTTCTTTTAGAATTCTTTCGTAGATTTTAGAAACAGCAGTTAAGACACTTATAGGTCTAAAGTTTCCCTTAAAAGTTGAATCATCATTTTTGAAAAGAGGGCTAAGATCAGCTTCCTTTAGTTCATTTGGAAACTTACAATCAAAGATAGCAGAATTAATACAGTCAGTTAGGTAGAGGCAAACTATTTCCTTCATTGCTTTCAAGAAACTAGTTGGAATATTCCCACTACTAGATTTATTTTTGTCAAGTAGATCTATCTGCTTCATGACCTCAGTTGGGCTTACATGAGAGAATTTAAAGATGGCGAAATTCGTTGTTACATGTTGTTTAATCACCACGATACTGGGGTGATCCTTGTATTTATCTATCGCTCTCAAAACCTTTTGATCTGTTGTCTGTTGCTCATGAACCCTCTTGAAAGGGGGTCAATATCAAGACTATCTGTGATGTTTGTGAAATACTCATTAAAGCACTCTGCAACTTCCTCATCATTTGAAAGGATCTTGCCATTTTCAATCAAAGTTATCTTTTCACACATAGGATTTCTATTTGAGAACAAAGGTTTAACAGTCTTCCAAAAGTTTTTCTCATTGTCAATTATTTTCGACTGTATCGACATAAAATGTTGCTTTTTAGCCTTTACATTCACTTTGACAACCAGGTTCCTTTGATCCTTATATTTTCTTACATCTTCCTCTCGTTTGCTCCTGTTTGCAGCAAGGGACAGAAATGTTTTTTATGCGCGCGCATTGTTGCATAATCATTGGTTGGATACGAGGCTACTTGTTCACGTGATGCTGGAAAGGCGGGAAAGCTGAAAACACAGCAGATTTGTTGACATTTCATGACAAAATGATCACGAACGGCGAACTATTATCTTTAAGCATTTGACAGTATCATCATTTGATAGCTGCCTTGCATCCTTGTCTTGATTTGAATGCTAATGTGTGGACAGAAGACGAATATTATCTTTTTTCAAAGAGAAATGCGAGGGGATACCGACAATGGAAACTCAGAAACTGGAAGAAAATTGCTAATTTGCAAAACATATGATTCGAAGTAAACAAGAAGATAGTAAACTATTTGAATAAGTCCAGAAAGGGAAGTAACTAAACATATGAACATAAAGCCAGATATTTCTCAGTTTTTTTTTTGAGCACTGATGTTTCAAATTTCTGACACGCCAACTATCTGCTCCTTATGAGACTCTCCCTGGGGGTACATATGTTGACGGTATGGGTATGTATCACCCATATGGGTGGGTTTTTGGGCCCAGAAACATGACAGCGCTTATATGAATTTGGCAAAAAATTATTACAAAAAATCATTCTGAGTGGGTACAAATTCTTGGTTTCATCACACAGAGAAAAACACAAATCAAATTCAAATTGATTACATCATAAGATAAATCAGAGCAGAAGGTGTTCAATAAACAGTTATAAAACTTGGATCGATTTCTTATTTTCTGCTGCATATTCTACCAATGTTAAAGATATGTTACATTTCTTGTCATATAAAGCAACTTGTGGCAAAGAGTCTTCCGGCTAATACCATCAATTGCAGTGAATTTTAATTAAGGATTAAGGTTCAGAGATACCTTTGCTCCTTAACCACGTGCCCCAATGCTACTCTCAGTTCAGAGAAGGCAGGTCTACAGGGATACACAGAAAATAAACAGGGTGGATGGAAAACCTTCCATATCCGAATGAATGGGAGGCCAGGAAAGAATAAGGCATAAACATATCTTTTTATAAGAAACTGCCAATAAGAAACTCAACTCTCAGGTCACCAAAAAATGAAGAAACTCTAGTACTGCAAGAATATAACTTAAGAAACAATCTATTTTTAATAAAGGAAATCCTTGACATGCTTTACTTTATTTCACTTGTTTCCTGTATCATATTACTTGGAATATTCTTGAATATTCTTGAGTGATGTCTAAACATCGGAAAGTTTCCAAATAACATTGCTTTGAAAAGATAACAAGGGGCAGTTAGTGAACATTAAAACTGTTATGGAACCTTTAAGAAACTTGCAAGAAACTCTGAGTACTCAAAATGTGATAATTTGAGGAAACTTTCAGCACTGGCCCAAATTCTTAGTTATAAAAAGACTGCATGTATAGCAACTTTCCTGTGGTTAGGCAGAATACCCAAGATGTTTTCATTGCAAAAACAAACCCAAGTACTATCCAAGCAAACATTACTTTTGGAATGAAACTACAACTTGAAACACATTTTAGGAAAATGACTTTGCATGCTTTATAGATTTCAAAAAGCTCAAAATTAATAAACAAGGGCAAAAATTTCCAGGCTATTTTTTAAAAGTAGCAAGTGGGGGGGGGGGTGTCTTTTCCATACTCAAAGTTTCTTAAGGTATGAAAGAGATGTGTGTTCATTGCCCTTAGGGCCATTACCTAAAATCTAACAAAAGTATAATGTTATATCTGCAAACCCCATCAACAAGAATTTTGTCTCTTGAAAATTTGATGGTTATCAAAATGAAGCCATTTGCTCATTTCATGGTGGCACTGTTCCATCAACAAATCTCCAGATAACATTTCAAGCATGTAAGTTCATTTACTCATCATTAAACCAAAGTCAGCAAACACAATTTCCTCCACTTTAGTTAGTTCATTGTCTATTAACTTCTTGGTCTCTCATCCACATTCCTTCACGTCTTTGTAAGTTACAGAATCTTGCCATAGTCATGTCATTGCTTGAATTTGATTGTATCATGGGCCATTTTGAAAATGGTGAAAATTAGTTGCAATTGTAAGATATGGCATCCAGCCTGAAAACGATCATCAATGACTGTAAAAGTCCATTTTCACAGCCTCAGATGATCGATAACTGCCACAAGTGATGCCTGGATGAAAAAGGAAGAGGTTAACTTTGTATTTCAGCAATGAACAATAAGACCATTTGGCTACATCTAAAGTGAAATTAGCCATGTAACAAGTTGCAAACAGCTCAATGCATGTTTATGTCAGAAATAGATAACAGGCTTTCAAATCATAAGAAATATGCAACTAAAATATCCATTTTCCTTTAACAACAACATAGTGTCTAAAACTCAGATGCATCCATTTGGTACCCTTTGTTATGGATTTGTAATGCCACTTGCAAACCCTAAAGGAAATGTAATTTCCCACACTGCCAAATTTCCCACTTTTCATTTGATATGCGATCTAAGAAACACAAGAAAACTGGGAAGAAAAGAGGTACCAAGACTCTCTTGTTTAACCATAACAACAAGTTGGTTGGACTTCTTAAAACAACAACAACAACATTGTTGTTTGGCTAGGCCCAATGTTGTTTTCAGGCATTTCTTTGAGTACCTGAGACAACTGCACAAACAAAATAAAATAACCCTAACTTAGCAAATTTTCCGGAATGAACGGAAACCACGAATAAGTAGTTTGAGGAGTGCTCTTGAAAGTAAGGATATTTTGGTTTAGCGGCAACGACCAGATTTTGCGAAATTTTCGTTCAATTTTTAGTACATCAGACAGGCACTTCTGTCAGCAAAATCTGGCGGTGTTGAAATTTTAATTTTTCCTGCTCATGCTATTGATCGTGTTGCTTTTTCAAACAGAATTTACGAAATATTAGGCCATTGGGAATAAAAAATCAAAATATCAAGGGGCAATCTCCACTCTTTCCGTTCCTACCACGAGCCTGTTCTTAATGCAAGCGAACAGGCAAGGTTTTCCGTTTTTGAGAACACCCTGACTTTGAAGAAAAAAATAACGTCAACGCAAATTTTCCGAGAATACCGACCTGTCTTGAAATGAAGTTTGTATCCTGCAGAATATCTCCTGAAATGTTGGTTTGACGGCAACGACCAGTTTTTGTGCAATTTCCATTTTTGTATTTCCATTATTTTGAGTAAAAATCTGTCTCCTTGCAGTGACTTTCGATGCCGTACTTTCCATATTTATTTTTGAATGATCGCTTCCATTTTTTCTTCCGCCATTACTGCTTTCCTCGTGATCACGATCCGCATGCGCTCTTTCCCAGACCGCGTCCCATGAGGCCTGGATCACAATGGATTCGATCACGATTGGGTGCCGGCGAAATTCTGGCGTCTCCGATCAACCTCGTTCCCAGGGCCGCCATTGTCTTCCTTAGGTCATCGATGTCGGCCCTGGTACCGGTTGCCGCAAAAGTGGCCATTTGGGCGCCATTTTGTTTTGCATAAATTATCACTTGCAGACTCATTACAAACTCTCTTATAATATCTATAGTTAAAATGAGTTGAACAGCATGAAACATATGCCAATAGATTTTGATGCATAACATACTATGTAGTAAGTCCACACAAAAATGGAGGATGTATGAAAATGAGACGAAAAATGACTGATCTTCTTCCACCGATGCAGCAGTATATAATGCGAGAAACTAAAAACTAATTCTTTGAGGACCTTTATTTAACCCTTTTTAAGGTATTTAGACAATAATCCAAGGTTAGCAAGTGCATTTAATAGGAAAACGAGCACGATTTCTTTGGAGTGAAAATGGGCCTAAGTCGGAAAATTGAGGAACTTTCACCGCAGCTCCCGAAAAAGAATGGCTCGTTATTCTTCGAATTTTGGAAATAAATGGGAAATTAAAGCAATTGTGGGTAAAGAATGTGGCTTTACGTCGATTTTTGACATCCCGAAGAAGTTTGCCCGGCGCAAAATGGAGTTAGCGCGCAAAAAGGCGCGGGCAAAAATTTTACCCCATTTTTGAGCCCCCCTCACAAAGCCCCCAGGGGCAGTATCGTACCCCAAATGGTGGCAAACGACTCCCAGACGATCGGTCTCTTGAAATCTTTTTTCCGTTTTCAAATCGGTTGAGCAACCATCGAGCATCAACTCCAAACGTAACCTCAGGTCGAAAAAAAAACTTTTTTTTGACCCCCATTTATGACGTCATAATGACCCTAAACTTTCTTGAAACCCCAAAATTCGAAATCTCCATGGTCCATTACCCCTTTTCAACTCCTCATCAGCCCTACACATAAAGCATATTTTTCTCAATAACCATTTGAAATAGGACCATTTTTGAATGGGAATCAATAGGAATGGTCCCCAAAATGACCAAATATAGCTAATTTCTCCCGCATGTGCTGACGGATAGGGCTCAAACTCCGTCAACTGGGGCACATACATGACATTTAAGTATACCAACAATCCTTTTTTCAATCCTTTGTCCTATTTTCCCGTGACAGCGATCCAAAGTTGACCAATTTCTCGCCAAAGCCAAGCAATAACTCTTTGGAATAATTAGCGAGCCTTTTGTTATCGAATAGCCAATCAAATAGTGAATTGGACCTGACCGGTACCAGGGTCAGTACTGACGTAGGAAGCTGGCCCTTGGAACCTAGCCTGCGTGCGGACTCTACTGACTTCTTTTCAGAGAGGTTCTCCTCCAGTAGAGTCTGCGCATCGGCGACCAAATCCTTGTTCTGAGCCACGCGCGATTCCCTCTCTTGAGGAACCAAGTCATTGAATTGGATTCAATAGAGCGACCTATAGAGTGGGAAGGCATAACACCCACACACAATAAGGTTTCATTGGCCAGCTTTGTCCATGGAAGAGCTAATTAAATACCTGCAGACTCGAACAAAGACAGAGACGTTCATGAAAGAAAGGGGAAATGCGTCAGCCAATCAGGAAAGGTTCCATGTTTCTCATGAACTCGCAACAAGGATTTGGTCGCTGATGCGCAGACTCTACAGGAGGAGAACCTGTCTGAAAAGGGATCAGTAGAGTCTGCACGCAGGCTATTGGAACCAGGTTGGTCTCCGATTTCCAAAACAACATGCAGGCGCAAAGTGCTCTATGTACAGCGGTCATAACATTTCGGTCTCTTGCTCCTGTTTGCAATGTTTTTCAAAGTAGATCTTCTTGTTATGGCCCTCCGTAATTCTTTATTTACGTGTGGTTTATTATTAGCCCTGACTATCGTTGTTTTAGTAGGGGCATTTGCTTCAAGTGTTTTCATAAAGCAAGTTTTGTAACTAAACAACTGATGGCAATTCAATAAGTGGCCTGCTTAGATGCCATTTCATCACTGTAGAGGGATCTCTAATTTCAAAAGTCTGATCAGGATTTTAGATCTGTTTTGCAGCATTGCAAGATTAGACGCTGATGAAATCTCTGATAACTTGGGACCAATACGGTCGACTTTAACGACTTAGTACTTGGTCGAAAAAAGAAAGAAGAGCAGAACGTAATTTTGAGAATTCCCCCAAACAAATATATTGAACAAATATAGCCCTTCAGATTAATCAAGTCTGCACTATTTTTCCCAACAAAGGACTTCAGTGCTGATCATATGGGCTGTTTCGGCAAATTGGTTGTTAGGCCCAATTATCCATTGCCCTGAACACCCCCACGGAGAGGGATCGGACAAAACCAAGCAAAATTAGGCCTTGGTTTAACACCCTATATGTTTTAACTCACAAAGAAAAAACTCCTTAGTTTACCGAAATCTGACCCAAATTGTGGGGGGGGTGGGTGGGTAATAATCAGCTAAGGAGCCTCTTCCAAAAACGTCCGTTTGGCTTGGCTGTTTGCTTGAAAATGCAAATAAACAATCGACTAAGCTATTTTTGCCACCTGCCTAAAGTTCCTTGTTGCCCTTAAAAAACCAAAGGGGCGAAAACTGGGAAAAATGCCCTTTGAAAAAATAATCAATGTTAGTTCAAAGAATCTTGACGTTGAACTCCCCAGAGAACGAAACCACTAGATGGAAAAAACTAATCCGGATCTAACAAAGGTAAACAGAAAAAGGCATCCCAAGAGCATTGGTCTCCAATCATCCTTACTGGAATGCCAACTTTTCTTCCGTATTAAAATTGATCGTAACTGCATTAAATCAACCCTTAAAGGTCAGATAAAGGCAAAATACTTTTTTATTGATTTCTACCATTTACAGTCTGGAGATTTCAAAATTTCAAACGAAATTTCGATATGAGTTCCGGAACTTATCGAAATTGCCACTCGAATTCCTTTTTTCAGTCAATTTTTTCAAAAAAACCGCGCAAGCAAAAGAGCCTGGAACTAGCAGAGGCGTGACGTGGAATGAGTCGATTGAGTCAATGCAAAGCTGCGAGAGAATGTAGGAGTCTGTTTGCACTCACTGACAGTCAAGTCAGGAAAGTTCGAAAGTTCTCAAATCAAAACGCCGAGAAAGTGGGTAGTTTATGGTTGTGGCTAGTCAGCTTGTGCAGAGAAGAATGTACATGCACATTATTCTGTACTTTGGCACGGACAGACGTGTTGCAGCAGTGAGCTGAGCTGTGGACTGGTTTGGAGAGTGAACACGTACAAGAATTGCAACAATGAAAACATCGGGGGTCTGCACTAAATATTTCAATCCTAGCGACTTTGAACATTCATTGGCTGCTACAACTGATTTAGCTAGCTTCCAGAGCACCTTCTTCGGCGTGAGGAAAATGAAATTGTAGTTAAAATTGAAAGATATACTCACCGAATCGCAGATGCAGACAGCGGGAAAATTGCCATGTCATGACTAGGCCAAGTGATAGTCTCTTACCATAGACCGATAAGAAAGCGTTCTTTCTGCAAATATAGTTTTCCTTTTCTTCGATGACTCTATCTGCGAACTTCTTAGGTGGCCTGTGTATTTCCTACCTCGTACAATATAATTTGTATTTAAAGATCATTCGTGAAGCCATGCAAATGTACCTTCGACAGGCGCTTGTAAGCCCAACGAGGAGAATGAATCCTGATAAAAACAATCTAACCCTGAGGGGATCAAGGTGTGTTCATCTGGTAGCCTTTTCAATTAACACAATGATTTTGATTGATTTGATTTTAATTTCTTTAGGCACGGTGGCCACGTCAGTCAAAGGACTGATTTACAGTGGGCCGTGCAAATAAATACAAAAATTACAAAGTATACATAACTAAAAAACCCTATTTACAAAATGTTTTTATAAACAAATTAAATGATGCTAAACTATAACATGAAAGAGAGACTCAGCATTCAGTGTTGGCATTGTTGATACGTTCTTTGAATATTTCATAAGATTTTGATGATTTGACTTCAATCGAAAGATCGTTCCATAATTTAGCACCTTTATATGAAAAGCATTTCTGGCCGAAAGCCGATTTGCGACGAGGAACGGTCAAATCTGTTTTAGTGTTGCGAAGTTCTCTCTTGCATGTATCAGACAGCCTGGCAAACATTTCTGTAAGGTAAATGCGAGCTTGGTCGTTTACCGATTTGTACACCATCTTTAAGGTTTCTGATTCGATAAGTTCATTGATGGTGGGCCAACCAAGTTTTCTGATTATGGGTAGGGCAGAAGCATCATAAGCACTGTTTGTGACGATTCTTGCTGCCCTATTTTGGAGTTTTTGCAGCCTATTGATAGCATTGATGCCGGCAACTCCCCATACCGGGCAGCTGTATCTGAAGTATGGTTCCACCAAACTTCTGTACATTTTTTGTACAGTAACAATGGGCAGATACTTTTTGGAAAAACGTAACATCCCTAATCCGCGTGAAACTTTTTTCGTCACTGCTGAAATTTGTTCGTCCCAGCTCAGATGTTTGTCAACAATTACCCCAAGGTATTTGATATTTTCTACTATGGAAACATTCTCCTCGCCTACTATGAAAGAGGGCTTTGCTACTCTATCATCACTTATATCTTTCAGTCGTTTTCTGCTGCCAACTACAAGACTATGTGTCTTAGCAACATTCAGGGACAATTTATTACCTTGTAGACAAGATTTAATGGTCAACTGTTTGATCATTACTATGGTTTCATTCGGCTATTCACATATCAAATAATCCTCCAAATGGTGTTTTTGTAGTTTGATCCCAAAACGCTGCACTCAGTAACTAATGTTATTGCTAGTCACAGATCAAATAATCCTCCAAATGATGTTTCTGTGAGCTTCCATTGCAGAGTGGGATCAAGTTGACACGCCGCGTGCGATCTTCGTCGTTACTGCTTTCTCTCAGCGCCTTGGGCCTCTCAAGTGATGAATTTCTCATTACTCATTCCACGTCACGACTTAGCTAGTTCCAGGCCTCTACCACCACGCGGTTATTTGAAGAAGTGCCCTTTTTCAAAACCCCCAAACCCATCCTTTTGCATCCCAAAGATAAAAAATGTTATTGCCATCGGATTCCCCATAGTTTAAAGTTACAAATATAAAAAAATTGCATTTGCCTTTATCTGACCTTTAAGGTAACTCTGCTTTCCACTTTAGTGAGCAGCGAGTTGCTGATTTGCAAAATCACTCTCCTCATAAAACAATTAATGTCTCCAATACTATTCGGTCAATTGAAAATCGGTAAAAAGGACGTTGTTCTACCTTGTCTTGGCAATGGAAAGATACGCAACTTGCAATGCCTCTGTTAAGGCTGGCTTTGCAAATTATTTTTCAAAACTTTTGATGATTTCAGGAAATTGGACTTATCTCCAAAACTACTCGAAAAAGTTTTGGTTTTCTTTCGCTATATCGTAAGCTAGATAATTGATGAAAGTTATAAATTTACCAAGTCTGATTGACAAAAAGCTAGGCTAGATTTCTCGCAATCGAATTTTATTTTTCTGTTTACCTGTCGACAGCGAAAGGTAGTAGAAACCTTGGTCAACTGATCAGCACATAAGAAAGAGTTGAACCCTTTTGTAAAAAGTTTAGTCTCAGATCTCTGTACATTTTGGACTCTTAGAGAAATTGATATTTTGTGAATGCTCATGAAAGTCTCAAAGGACACGAAGCGGAAGACTGTGAAATTGCTTGTTTTGCTGCTAACATCCAAGAAACGATACTTTCACAAGCGCTCCAAGGATGTCCATTGAGACCTGGATGTAGCATTCCCAACAGATCAAGTTTATTCTTTTGCCATTGGAAACATTTCAGAGAGTTATTCTAAGACTGAGTGCTTGAAAGGGTGATTCGTAACATGGTAATCTGTTGACCAAGGTTTCTACCCCTCGCATTCGAAAAGCAAACAGAAATATAAGATTCGATTGCGACAAATCTAGCCTTGCTTTTTCAATCAGACTTGGTAAAGTTGTAGATCAACAACCTAGCTAAAGATGTAGCGAAAGAAAACCAAAAATTTTTCGCGTAGTTTTCGAGATAAATCTACTTTTCTGGAATCAACAAGAAGTTTCGAAAAATAATTGGCAAAGCCAGCCTTAAATGAAACATTGCGATTTGCATGTTTATCAATTGCCAAGGCTGTGTAGAATAACGGCTTTTCGATAGACCGAACAGTGTTGGACAAATCAACTATTTTCTGAGGAGAGTGATTTTGCACAACGGCAACTCGCTGCTCACTGGAGCGGAAAGAAGAGTTACCTTGATACTTGGTCGAAAAAACAAAGAATAGTAGAAAGTAATTTTGAGAATTCCCCCCAAACAAATATATCGAGAAATTATAGCCCTTCAGATTAATCAAGTCTGCACTATTTTTCCCAACAAAGGACTTCAGTGCTGATCATATCCTCTCATCATCACAAGGGCTGATTGGGCCAATCTGGTGTTAGGCTCAATTATCCATTGCCTTGAACACCCCACGGAGGGGGGATCGGACAAAACCAAGCAAAATTAGGCCTTGGTTTAACACCCACAAACACAAAGAGTTTCCCCACTCCGACGTAGCCGCCAAACTAGAGAGAATATGATCGCGCCGCCTAAGCAGATGCCCCATTTTTTTTCATTTAAATCATATTTAAAGTTGGTATTTACAATAGTAGATAATAAAATTCTAATTCACACCAACTATTTACAAGAAAGGTATACTTTATACAAAAGAAAGAATCATTAGCGGCATATTTTGCAGGTGCATTTATCACCAGCCCAGTCTTTGATCCTCTTTTTGAAAGCCGCAAGTATTGGCTGATTTTTAATAATATCATCAAGGGTGTTCCAGAGGAAGCTCCCTCTAAAGGACAGTGATCCTTGCCCATAGCCCTGTGTCTTTATTTGCGGCAGTTTACAAAGATTTTGTATTCTTAGATCATAAGTTACATGCTTCTTTTCATGAAATTCCCATACAAGCGATTGGTTAAGATGATTCATAGACTTGTAGATTTCTGTCAAGAGTTTCTGCAAGTTTCTAACATGTATACAAAAACTGCCACTGCGCGTGAGCAATGTTTCGAAGGGACATTCGTATTCTTTATAGAGGATCCGAAGAGCACGTTTGTGTGTGCGGTCAATCTCTTTGTTTGCACCTTTGTTGCAGAATAGCCAGATCAAAGGGCAATAATTGAAGTTCGATAAGATAACCGCGTTGCAAATTGTTAATGCCTGTTCTCTAGAATTTACGTATTTAGCCTAGAAAAGGCACTGATTTTCTTCTTGACTTTTGAACATAACGTTTCAACATGCTTGTTAAACTTTAATTTGTTGTCAACTTCAATTCCTAGCAATTTAACATGATCTGTTGCAGATAATTTGTTCTCATTGATATTAAGTCGCAGTCTTCTCTGGCCTTTCAAGCCAAGGAACATAAGCTGGAATTTTTTTGGGTTTGCAACCATTCCATTATTTGTAAACCATTCCAGCAATCTACTGAGATCACTTTCCAGATTGGTAACAATTTCATGTAGGTCTATCCCACATGAGTAAATGGTTTATCATCTGCAAAATTACAGATCTCCGAGTCTAGTCTCATGAGACACAGATCATTGATGAATATGTTAAAGAGCAAAGGACCTAAGACAGATCCCTGTGGTACCCCAATTTTTATTCTTTTTGCGGTACTTCTATGTGAACCAACTTTTTCCCTTTGATGGCGGCAATCCAGATAGCCATGCATGAGGCAGAGGCTGTTGAAATCAAATCCATACGCCTCCAGTTTTGCGATAAGGAGGTCATGGGGCAGACAGTCATAAGCCTTAGATAGATCCATTAGAATTGTTCCTACTATTCCTGATGCATCAAGACATTTCCTCCATTTTTCAATCAACCTTATTAAAGCATGTTGCGTACTATACCCCTCCCTGAAACCACACAGGATTTCGGAGAGTTTGTCTTGAAAGTATGGGCATATTTGGTCCTTTAGAAGTCTTTCATAGACTTTGGAGGCTGCAGGTAAAACACTTATTGGCCTAAAATTTCCCTTATAATTTGAATCATCATTTTTGAACAGAGGGCTGAGATCAGCTTCCTTCAGTTCATTTGGATACTCGCTATCATAGACTGCAGAGTTGATACAATCTGTCAGGTAGGGGCAAACTATTTCCCTTGTTGCCTTTAACATACCAGTTGGAATATTCCCACTATTGGATTTATTCTTGTCAAGCAAGTCTATCTGCTTCATGACCTCATTTGGGCTTGCATGAGAGAAACTAAAGGTGTTATCATTTAATGCAACATTTTGATTGATAACCTTTATAGAGGGGTGATCTTTATACTTAGTTATCGCTCTCAAAACCATTTGTTCCACAGACATTTGTTCTGCCACCTACTTAAAAAGGGGGTCAATATCCAGACTATCCGTAAAATTACAAAAATACTCATTAAAGCACTCAGCAACTTCCACATCATTTGAGAGGATTCTAGCATCTTCAATCAATGTGATCTTCTCGCTCATGGGATTCTTATTGGAAAACAGAGGTTTCACAGTTTTCCAAAACTTCTCATCGTTATCAATTGTTTTCGACTGCATCGACATAAAAAATTGTCTTTTAGCCTGAATGTTCAATTTCACGACAAGGTTTCTTTGATCCTTATATTTTCTTAAAAAGAAAAACAGAAAGTACAGAAATATGTCTATATGAATATAAATACTTTTCACACAAGTAAAATTCAACATTGATAAAAGTAAGTCCTTTCTTGTTCTTGCCTGGTACAGGCCACCTAGTGACCCTGTTGTCTCTTTTGATAAGCTGGAAAAGGTTCTCTCTTTCTTGGACAAAGAGGGTAAAGAAATAATTCTCCTAGGAGACACAAACTGTGATCTCACTCCAAAACTAGCTGAACAGCCTATAGACAATAACTCAAAGCACATGCTTGATCTCTATGAGTTGTTCAGCTTCAAACAGCTTGTCGAGGAGCCTACTAGGGTCACTCTAACAGCTTCCTCTATTATTGATCATATTGCTACAACATGTGCCAGAAACATAGTAAAATCAGGGGTGCATGAAGTTTCCATGAGTGATCATTATATGGTTTACTGCATACGTAAATTCAATGGTGCAGTGGAAAAAGACCATAAGGTGATCAAAACCCGCAAAATGAAAAATTTCAATGAGGATGCATTCTTGTCAGATGTCTCTGGCATATGCTGGGAGCTAATGCTTACTGAAACTGATGACATCAATACTCTTGTTAACAATTGGTCAAACCTATTTTCCTTGATCATAGGCAAACATGCTCCAATAACTGAAATGCGTGTTTCAGAGAAATACTGCCCATGGATAGATAAAGATCTTAGGGACCTAATGCATACTAGGGATAAATTAAGGAAAGCTGCTTCCAAAAGAAAGTCACAATTTCTTTTGGATTCCTATAGGCAGGTCCGCAACAAGGTCAGTTCTAGAAATATTCAGTTGAAGAAGCAATATTTCACTGATAAGATCTCTGCATGTCAAGGCGACATGAAAGAATCTTGGAAGGCAGTTAATGAACTTCTAAATAGGAGATCTAAGTCCAGTAACATCAGGTGTCTCAAAGAGGCCGGTACTGAAACTGTTCATAAAAAAGGCATTGCAGAGGCTATGAACAATTTCTTTTGCTCTGTAGGCAAGGAACTAGCTGACAAAATCGATTTTGTCCCCAATCCTCTCCTTACAGGTGAATATGAAGTCAATGCAAATAAGGCTAAATTTAACTTCAAGACCATCAAAGTTAAGGAGATCAGGGCTGCATTTGCCAAGATAAAAACTGCAAAGAGCTTTGGGACTGACAATATCTCTAGCTACTTTTTGAAGCTTGCCTTACCTATCATTGAAAACTCTCTAGCTTTCTTGTTTAACACTTCCATCGAGACAAGCCAGTTCCCAGATTCATGGAAAGTAGCTAGAGTTACTCCAATCTTTAAAGATGGAGACAAGACTGAAAAGTCAAACTACCGTCCGATATCAGTCTTACCAGTCATCTCAAGGCTCTTTGAAAAACTTGTCTTTGACCAGCTGTATCAGTATATGAAAGAAAATGGTCTCTTCTCTCCTGACCAATCTGGGTTTCTGAGGCTTCATTCTACACTCACGTGTCTGCTTAAAAATACTGATGACTGGTACAATGGCCTGGACCTTGGACGGCTTGTGGGATTAGTATTCATTGATTTGAAAAAGGCTTTTGATACTGTTGATCATGATATCCTCTGTGAAAAACTTCACATTTATGGTGTTCAGCAGCGAGAGCTGTCTTGGTTTAGGTCATACCTATCCAACCGTAAACAGTTCTGCAGGGTTAATGGTGTTGGCTCTGACATGCAGAATGTAGGAGTAGGTGTACCACAAGGCTCATGTCTCGGCCCTCTTCTCTTCCTCATCTATATCAATGACCTTCCACTGGCCGTCCAGGGTTCAACTGTGTCCATGTATGCTGACGACACCAGTTTGTGTCACCAGGCACTGAATATGACTCAGCTGAATGGTGCTATTAATAATGATCTTAAGCGATTGGACACATGGCTTCAAGGCAATAAACTTTCTTTGAATGTTACAAAAACACACTCCATGGTTATTACAACCAAGCAAAAACGTAACGTTCTCAAAAGTACAAATCAGAATCTGGAATTGAACATACGTGGCAATGAGCTTGACATTGTCCAAAAAACAAAATACCTTGGTGTCCAAATTGATTGCTCTTTAGATTGGAAAGAGCAAGTAAAAGCTGTCTCTGCAAAGGTCTCAAGGGCCATTGGCTTTTTAAAGCATGCCAAGAAGTTTCTACCAAGGGCAACTCTTGAGAATCTGTACACAGGTATTGTTGAGCCGCACTTTCGATACTGTTGTTCTGTTTGGGGTTGTTGTGGTTCTAGTGAAATCAACCAGCTACAAAAGCTTCAAAACCGAGCTGCAAGGATCGTTACCAGTAGCAGCTTTGACACCCCAAGCAGGCCACTCATTGAGAGGTTGGGCTGGAAGACCATTGAACAACTCATCAGCTATCAGTCGAAAACAATGGTCTTCAAGTCACTCAATGAGCTGGCTCCACAATACCTGAGTAGCCTCTTCAAGAGAAATTCACAATGCTCCACCCGCTGCCTTCGAAATACCGAGACTGACCTGAGGGTACCAAAGAAAACTTCTGCAAATGGTCAGAAATGTTTCTCTTTTAGGGGAGCAAAATTGTGGAATAGCCTTTCAGCTGAGTCAAAGCAGGCATCCTCCCTAAATAGCTTCAAAAAGTCTGTTTAGGGATAACTGCGGGGGTGGGGCCTGCGGTGGTGGCGCTGGTTGTCCCTGGGTGGCGGGCCGGCTTGGGGCGAATGGCGGTCATGTTTTGATCGCTGTTCGCACTGGGCTGGCCTGGCGGGTCGCCTGGGGGCGGCTGGTGCTGGCGCTGCAGGGTCTGCCCCCGTTTGAGAATTCTCGGATTTGTTTTATTTTTCTCTCTTTTATTTTATTTTCAATATGTATATAAATAATTAATTCTTGTAAATAGGTTTTTGATATTATGGTTTTTATTGTAATTAGCTTAGGGCAGTTTATTTGGTATTTTTGTAATTAACGTTTTTATCGGAGGGCCCCTTGAAAAACGGCTTTTGCCGAAGGGCAACCCTCCTTAATTATATATAATGAAATGAAATGAAATGAAATGAAATGAAATGAAATGAAATGAAATGAAATGAAATGAAATGAGGACGGAAAAGAAACCACGAACACCAAACATGAAAACCATGAACCAAACCAGTATTGTACTAGTAACAAAATAGACTTAAAATGCGGGAGCGAAACTACCTGGGAGCCTGGGAGGGATGTTTGATCCCAGAGGCAATGGCCCAAACCACCCGCCCGAGCCCTGGTCCAGCCTCGCTTCCTAAAGAAAAAACCAGCAAAATAACTGGCAACCAAACTTCATTATAATTATTATTTATTATCATTATCATTTTATTTAAAGTTGGCAACTAACATAGCTAGCTATATAAAAAATGCTAATTCAAGCCAACAAAATTAATCTACCATATATACAGAAAAATAAGTAAAAGTAACAGTCAATAAAATTACAAAAGTCAAAAAATCTATCTATACAAGTTATAAAATCTACAAGATGTATCCATAAAATCTTCAAGGCGTATAAAATTATAAAAAGCCGAGCTGTGGAATGTATTGTTTGCAGAGCCTACAGTCACAGACTATATTTTCCAGAATTTTATTTTATTCTTGAATTGTTGAACAGAATTTGCATCATAAATTGGTGCAATACCCTCTGAAGAAGCCAAATTGATGCGGGAGCGAAACTACCTGGGAATGTGTGAGGGATGTCTTATTCCAAAGGCAGTATGGCCCCAAGCCACGCTCCCGAGCCCTGGTCCAGCTTCACTCCCAAAATAACCAAATTTCAGCAAAAGTGGGTGCAATACTCATTGAAAAAACCAATCCAGCTAAAAATAACTGATGACCAAATTTCAGCATAAATGGGTGCAATACCCGCTGAATAAACCAAATAGATGCGGGAGCAAAACCACCAGGGAGTGTGTGAGGGATGTCTTATCACAAAGGCACTATGGCCCCAAGCCACACTCCGGTAGCCTGCGTGCAGACTCTACTGATTTCTTTTCAGAGAGGTTCTCCTCCAGTAGAGTCTGCGCATCGGCGACCAAATCCTTGTTCTGAGCCACGCGCGATTCCCTCTCTTGAGGAACCAAGTCACTGAATTGGATTCAATAGAGCGACCTATAGAGTGGGAAGGCATAACACCCACACACAATGAGGTTTCATTGGCCAGCTTTGTCCATGGAAGAGCTAATTAAATACCTGCAGACTCGAGCAAAGACAGAGGCACCCATGAAAGAAAGGGGATATGCGTCAGCCAATCAGGAAAGGTTCCATGTTTCTCATGAACTGACAACAAGGATTTGGTCGCTGATGCGCAGACTCTACAGGAGGAGAACCTGTCTGAAAAGGGATCAGTAGAGTCTGCACGCAGGCTACACTCCGGAGCCCTCGTCCAGCTTCGCTCCCTAAATAACCGAATTTCAGCATTTCATTTTAAATCTTATTTTTCATTTTTTCATTTTAAATTTTTTATTCATGGTGGCCCCATCAACCAAGAGTGGCTGCTTTTCAGGGGGCCGTGGAAAACCTAATTACAATGCTAAATGCTACTAAAATAATGATAATAAAAAAAGGAATATTTACAATGTTAGATTAGAATAAATGAAAATTAAAAACCATTTACATTAAAAACAGAACAGGGTTCTTCAACTTCATCAAAAATCTTAAGGGAGCAATATATGGCCCAACATACAAAGGCAAAGATGTCCGATCACATCAATACTTAGCAAGGGGAGTGGGTACACAATTTAACATGGGAAATGCACCCCAATCAAGATTTGATACAAGGTATTACACCAGTGACCCGCAATATCAAGCAAGAAGCAATCAGCCAATTTTCCCTCAATACCCACATGCCAATGTTTGGAATCAATATGGATCAGCACATCTCTTCAGTAAAAATCCACATCTGAAGGAAAATGAAATATCTAAGAATGGAGAGTCCATGGAAAGATTGAGTGTAAAACAAAGGGATCCAATCCTTCCAAGTGAGGAGGACAAAGAATATATTGGGAAAGACTTTATTAGATCACTGTATAAAATGTACTGCACCTAATGCTGGGACCACTTTGTTTTGCCAACCATCCATAAACTGTAAGTACAAAAACTTTTAACTGACTTGATTATTCCTCGATATGAGAGATAAGAGCCTTATTTCAGTCTCTTTTCTTAATATTGGAGGAAGAAATAGCTCAGTCTTTGGACCTAAACTTAGTTCTTTAGATTTTATTAATGTTATTTCAAAGTATGATGTAAATATTGTAGGTGAGACTTGGGGGTCTAATCCAAATTTTGCTTCAATTGAGGGTTATACCCCAATTGTTATCAAGCCCAATAAACATAATGCTACAAAGGGGGGAAGAGAATCTGGTGGTCTCGTAGTATGGTTCAAAAATGAACTTGCTGCCAATATTTGTGTGCTAAAAAAGGGGAATAATTATATTTGGCTGAAAGTTTGCAACTTTATTGTAGGTGGCTTTTACATTCCACCAGCTAACTCCAAATATTATGAAAATGATTTGTTTGGAGAGATTTCCAATGGAATCTTAGAATATGGGCAAACTAATCTACCTATACTTTTGGTTGGAGATTTCAATGCAAGAACTGCAACGCTGAATGATTTTGTTGATCCTAATGGAGACCAGTACACACAAACTGAACATCTTAATTCAGAAATCATCTCCTCTAGACAGAGCTGTGACAGTGAGGTTAACTCTCATGGTCATGCCCTTTTAGAAATTTGCAAGACCCACAATTTAAGAATACTTAATGGTAGGAAAGAAGGTGACTCTTTTGGTAACTGTACTTTCTCCAATCATAAGGGAAGTAGTGTGGTTGACTATGCAATTGTTTCTGATCAATTTTTCAACGACGTCACTGGTTTTATTGTTAAGCCTCAAACGATATTGAGTGACCACTGTCAGCTGGTAACCTGGTTCAATTCTCCGTTCACAAGAAAGAAAAAAGGAAATGAAACATATAACTGGATCCCGCTACCAAAAAAGTTTAAATGGCTAACAAATAGTAAGTCTGCCTTTACCAGAGCACTGAGAGAAAAGAAAATCCAGGAAGAAATACAAAATTTTTTGACCTATGACTTTTCAAACTTTGTGGATGTTGAACATGCAAATACCCTTTTTACAGATATCATAATTTCCACTGCAGAAATATCCCTTCCTCTATCAAAAGGTAATAAACGAAAAAGCCACAGCAAGCACAAGAAATGGTTTGACAAAGAATGTGTCGTACTAAAGAAAAATTTTAATTTGCTTTCCAAGAAAAAACACCAAATGCCCCATGACAAAGAGATAAAACAGGAACATAAGCAAGTCTCTAAGGCTCTTAGATCAACGTGCTTTAAGAAAAAACAAGCTTACTGGAATAATATCGCGGAACAACTAGAAAATAATACGGATAATAACCAATTCTGGGATAAGTGGTCATCTTTTGATGATAAATACCAAAATGACTCTCAACCACGATTGACTGATGGAAAAGTTTGGGAGCAATATTATGCAAAACTTTTTCAGGAGAATAACGAATTACAACCAACAAAGTGGGCTAATGAAATAAAGAAGGATTACCATGGCCCTGCTCTAAATAAACAAATCTCTGACAAAGAGATACAGAAATCAGTACAAAGGCTAAAAAAGGGTAAATCACCAGGCATGGACAGGATCAGTAATGAGATGATCATAGCTAGCCACCCCATCATGAAGGATGCTTTCCATAAGCTCTTTAACTTCATTTTTAGTTCTCGCAATGTCCCTGAAATCTGGTGCAAGAGCGTGGTCGCACCCATCCACAAAAATGGCGACAAATTGGACCCAGATAATTACAGACCTATTTCTGTTACAAGCTGTTTGTCTAAGCTGTTTTGTATGATACTTAATTTCAGGTTATCCGATTTTCTAAAAGAAAACAAAATATTGAGCAACAGTCAAATTGGTTTCCTTGAAGAGACCAGAACGGTTGATCATGTCTTCAGCCTAAAGACTCTCATTAACAAGTATGTTTACAACACCCCAAAAGGAAAAATATTTGCTTGTTTCATTGACTTTCGAAAAGCATATGACTCCGTATGCCATAAAGCACTTTTTCATAAACTTGCAAATTTGAACATAAGTGATAACTTTATCGAGGTCCTTAAAAATATTTACTCGAAAACAACATGTGCTGTAAAAGTTGGCCGCAATAGAACCAAATTCGTCAACTATACAAAAGGTGTTAGGCAGGGTTGCCCATTAAGCCCGCTTCTTTTCAATACTTTCATAAATGATCTTGCTGAAACTCTGGAAGACAAATCCGCTGACTCATTTACATTACCCAATGGTTTCAGTCTAAACTGCCTCATGTATGCAGACGATATCGTCATTTTTTCGAAAACAGCTAATGGTCTGCAAACACTGCTCAATAAGGTTCAGGTATATTGTGACAGGTGGAATATGAATTTAAACGTAAAAAAGACCAAGTGCATCACATTCCAAAAGAAAAACCGAACCAATAAGAAGGACACTTTCATGTTTGGGAATAAGGAAATAGAATCTGTCAGTTCCTTCAATTATTTAGGTATGATAATCAACGCCAATGGCTCATTACACAACTCAGTGGAAAATCTTTCGTGCAAGGCACAGAGAGCCGTGTACGCTCTTAATAATAGATTCCCTATTAAACGACTGCCTATCAAAGCTGCCTTAAAACTCTTTGACAGTATAATAACCCCCATCCTATTGTATGGTTCTGAAATATGGGGAACATATAACTATTTGAGTTTTGAAAAATGGGACAAGTGTGAGATAGAAAAGGTTCATCTAAACTTTTGCAAACACATATTGGGAGTAAATAGATCCACCACAAACATTCTTGTGAGAGGAGAACTAGGCAGATACCCTCTTAAGTTAAATGTTGAAAATAGGATTAAGTCTTTTTTTGATCACGTCAAAAAGGCCCCAGAAGATAGTCTCATTTACCAAGCTTATTTAATGAACCTAGAACTTCCATCCGACCTAAACTGCAACACACATATCGAGAATGTTAAGCGAAATCTAGATTTGGTAGACTTTCACTCCTGTACCAAACATATATTCAAGCTGAGCTATAAAAACTATTATAACAAGTACTGGACAAGAGAAATGTCTTCATCAAAAAAGGGGGAGTTCCTCTTCCTTTTAAGAAAAGACATTTCGCTTGAGCCATATTTGATGCAACGTAACAAACGAAAACTAAGGGTGACTACTACCAAGCTTAGACTAAGCGACCACTGTCTTGCGATTGAGACAGGACGTAGGCGATCCCCAAAAATTGATAGAGAAAATCGGCTTTGCCAAATTTGCCATAAGGAATTCATTGAAGATGAAAAACACTTTCTACTTAAATGTGAAAACTTCTGACATCAGAAATGCATTCTTGAATAATGTTTTTGAAAGCTATCCAAATACAAAACAACTTTCCCCTGATGATTTGCTCCAATTCATGTTCTTGTGTGAGGATCAAGAAACAATTAATAATCTTCTCAAATTCATTGGACAAATCACTGACATCCGAGAGAAAGCTGTACAAGTTCCAAATATCCTCAAGTCTCTTTAGAACGTAGATTGATGTATAATCAATGATATAAAAGCGCCTATCATTGTGTATAATTTGCTCCCTGCCGTTTGTGTGTTTCCTCTTTACTAGTTGCATTTAGTTACCATTCTTGTATTCTTTTATTTTACATGTTGTGTTATTTTTTTAGTTAGTAGCCGTATAGCGTAGAAGCTATTGTGCTGAAGATGAAAAAAAAAAGAAAAAAAAAATTTCAGTCTACATTTAAAAGTAGACCGAGAGTGGGCTAGCTTGACTTCATGTCGAGAGTGGGCTAGCTTGACTTCCAAACGGAACGAAAATGCTCTTTGGCCATTACTTGCTTTCATTCGTGGAGTAAGTCAGTCAGTTTCAGAATTCCTCAAATTTACAGTCTCCCTTGTCGAGTTTCTCACGAATAGAGTTGAGAGGTAAGTGGGCGCGAGACCATTTATTGATTTGAAAACAATGTTTTGCTTGATCATGTCGTGGACTGGTAAGTGGGCGCGAGACCATTTGAGCTCTTTTACCAAGTTTGCTGCTTGTGCATCTTAGTTACTGTTGGTAACTATTCTCGCTGCACGATTTTGTAACTTTTGTAGCATTAACAGGCGAGAGTCTCCACAGCTACCCAACACAGAGCAACAGTAGCGAAAATGGGGCTCAACGATACCTCTATACATCTGACACAGGGTATGCTTTGGAAGCAACTTCTTAGCATATTTTAAGAAACCCAAAGAGCGAGAAATCCTTGAACGTACAGCCTTGAACGTACAGCTCATCCCACACAAGATGTTTATCAAGTTGGGTGCAAGCATAAATTGGTGCAATACACGCTGGAAAAAACCAATAGAATCCAGTTTAAGCAACTGGTGACCAAATTTCATCATAAGCAATTTTTGCAATTTGCAAGACTTTCGAGCCTCTTCCCCGTTTCATTCCCTGAGCAAGTAAAAGAGCACAATAGAAATAGCGAACACAGTAAGAAATATTACTCGAAAGTAGCATCGCATCAAATTGAATTGAAATCGCTCAATTGTTCAATATCCCCCGATGAGTTCAACGCAAAGTTTTGTTGTTCCATCATGTTGTTCCCACCTGAGGTTACCGATGAAAAGGTCAGCAAATGGCCAGAGATGTTTCTCTTATAGAGGTGCAAAACTATGGAATAGCCTGTCCGCCGAGTCAAAGCAGGCAACCTCTCTGTACAGTTTCAAGAAAACTATTTAGAAACTGTTTTCTTACGTTCTAATTGTAAATTTTAAACATTATTGTAAATAGGTTATGGATGTTGTAAATAAGGTTTTATTGTTTAATTTAGTTAATACCTTTTTACTTTGTATCTTAGATTGTAATTATTGTTTTTATCGGAGGGCCCCTTGAAAATCAACATGTTGAAGGGCAACCCTCCTTAAAAGAATTAAATATGAAATATAAAATAAATATGAAAAATATGAAATATCAGTCAGCCTCTTTCGAGGAAAGATCGATAAACGCAAATACACTGAGCAGTGATCCCAGTACAAATTCGCTTAGAATACAAGAAGATAAACAGTACAAAAACATTGTCGCTTTAGCAGCTACTAAATCGACAACAAATTCAGTCTGTTGAGCCTAAACATTTTGACGCAGATATGAATTTTTCAGCCGGTAATTTAACATAGACCTTGTAAGCCTCACTTAACCAACACCCCATTTCCTTTATGAGGTAATCTGGAAGGCCTAAGGTGGCAACCTTAGAAGCAGCCCCTACGCGAAAACCATGCAGTGTGTAATGTCCAGGTAAACCTGAGTATCTGAAGATGGCTTGCAGCTTGAGATTTAATCTAGACTTTGTTAGAGGGCTGAAAACAGGATACACAAAAAGAAGGCCATCACTAGGACCACGTAGCCAGAGATATATTTCATCAGAGCTATCGCTGGACAAATATTGGAATCCGACCGAGCAAGATTGATTACGCAGCCTTGGTCAAATTGATCTGTTTTGGAGAACCTCAGTTTTATAAAGACAACTTGTGGGGAAGATAGATTGTCGATGCGCAAATCTTTAATTGACATATACTTGTTCATCGAAAGAGCTTCTGCCGAAGCGGTGAACTCTGATGCACGTAGGCAGCTATAAAACGCTGAACAACAAGCTGCCCACAGCATTGAATCCTCAAATTTGCGTACGTCCAGATGACCTTTCATAGCATATAAAATCAACGGAGTGGTTGGCACTTTTGGTTCCCTAGAACTATATACAATTCAACGTAAACCTTTCAACACCTAAGGTATTCGAAGACATCCAAGTAAAGGATCCTGGAAAGCCTCTTGAACGTGTAAAGATCTAACGGCTGATAAGTAAACTCTCATTGTTGACGCAACACAAGATTTACTAAGGTATCCAATTAACCTCAAAATAGACAGCTCATTCGCCGGTCAAGGGAAACCATTAGTGTGGAGAAGGCTATGTTTTTCACAAAAATCAAAGAATTGTTTTTCTCCTGAAGTGCAAGTGCGTTGAGTACTTTTAACCAAGGCGTTTTTTACAGGATTGCCATACAGGAACAAAAAATGCAGAATTATTATTATTATTATTTTTATTAAATTCTTTATAATTGGTATTTACAATAGCTTAAATACAATTAGCTAATTCAAACCAACTATCTACAAAGGAAAAATTTACAATAATATAAAGAAAATAAGTATATTTACATCGATTTACATGATTTACATAATTACTGTTTGCGGAGGGATTTCCAAGATGTTGTTCTCAACAGCAGTTTTTGCATGTACAATTTTCACACTTCCATTCTTTTATCGATCTTTTGAAATATACAACAGATGGTGAGCTTTTTACAGCTTCAGGTAGGCTGTTCCAGAGAATGCTACCTCTAAAGCTCAACGAACTGGTTCCATAAGTTGTCGTTTTTGCTTGTGGCAGCATTAGCAGTGAACCTGATCTTAGATTATACCCAAGCTCTTTTCGCTGGAAAGTATTCCACATAAAGGAGGGATTTTCGCACGATAAGCACTTGTATATTTCTACCATCAAGTTTCGTAGATTTTTTACATGGACCCTAGTGTCATCAATCTTTTGAAGAAGCTCATCGAAGCTCGATGTATAGTCTTCAAGAAGTATTCTCGTGGCTCTTTTGTGAACTCTGTCTATTTCTTTGTTTTGCGTTTTACCGCAAAACATCCAGACAAGTGGACAATAATTTAAATTTGACATTATGAATGTATTGTACAGGATCTTCCCTTTCTTTTCGTCGATGTAAGGTGCGACCCTTGAGAACGCACTGACTTTTCTGCTAACTTTTTGGCACAGTGTTTTCACGTGCTTGTCAAATTTCAGCTCATCGTCAACACTTATCCCAAGTAGTTTGACAGACCTTGTCACATCAATTGATTTGTTTTCTATTTCTAAGAAAAATTCTTGATGCTGCTTTAGGCCAAGAAACATTACTTGAAATTTTTTGGGATTTGCCACCATTCTGTTATCTTTGAACCAGTCAAGAGCTCTAGAGATGTCATCCTCAAGTCTCATTGCCACTGACTCGACATCTTTGTCACATGCATACACGGTATTATCATCTGCAAAATTGCAGACATGGGAGGACTTCATAGCGAAGATGAAGTCATTGACAAAGATATTGAAGAACAGTGGACCGAGAACTGAGCCCTGTGGAACTCCTGACACTATTTCTTGCCATTCACTGAATGTTGAACCTACTTTCACGCGCTGTTTTCTTTGTGAGAGATAGTTGAAAGTCCTGGGGCTCTTTTAGGTGTTTCTTTTTCATATCTGGGCACTCCGTGATGAAGTCCTGCAACTTAAAGCGAGACAAAGCATCAGCTCTTCGATTTTTCACACCCTCGATATAAGTAGCCTTAAAAGTGAAACTGTTGGTTATAGCCAAAATTGCTAACTCACGAAGTAAGAAAGCAAGATGCCTATTTTTCCATGAGCCCGTTTCGAGACAGCAAACAACTGCCATGTTGCCAGACTGGAATTCAATTCGCGTACCTTCCCATCGGAACCCCCAGTTTTGCCGCAGTCACAACGGGCATCAACTTTTTGATAGCAATATTTAAAGATAGAGAATCGACTGACCAAATCTGCGCAAAACTGATCATTCTGATAAAAGGCACCAATGCCGATGCTGCCGGCCGTATCGGAGGTCACATCAAAATCCAGTGACCCTTCCTACTCGGGTAATAAAAACAAGCTCCTTCCATTCCATTTTTCAAATTGTGCTGCCAAAATAAACGGATACCAAAGGGCAGCGCAAGGTCAACATAAAGTTGGTCTCGCCAACGCATTCCCAAAAATTTTTGTCTTCAACGCGCACGAGAAGCAGTCTTCTAAAGCCATTCCCTAAAGCCATTATTTCAGATACAGCTGCAGGAACACCAACATAGGACACCCTCGCATGTTCACCAAAAGTACGACTATTAGCACTGTTCTCCTGTGGGAAAGAAAGATCAGTTATCAGTCGTCATTTTTTTTATTTGTTTATTTTTTGTTTATCTTTTAATGAACAAGATTTCCAACCTCCACAATGCCATTGATTTAAAATTGTCGAGAAATTGAAGCAAGCCAGTAAAAAAACCATCCTGCGGTTAATCATAGCTCCAACATAGGAGTTCTATGTGGCATTTGTAGCAAAAGAGTATATTCGAATCAAAGATTCTTGACTTGTAGTCAGTGTAGCCATCGCATCCATATTAATTGTAATGATATCTCACCTAAAGAGTTTACAAAATTGTGTGCTGAACCCTACATTAGAAATTGGATTTGTTTTTCCTATACTATTACAAATAACTCAGAAATTTTCCCATTCACTTTGGGGGCTGATGAATCCCTACTAGCCTTGAATGATATTAATCTTCCTTCTCTTACTAATTTTTTTGCCATCTTTTGAAATCACTTCCCAGCTAACTAATCTTCCCAACTTATCTGACTACGATGTAGACGAAAATCTGGAACTCAATATAAATTCACAATACTGTACAGTAGAAGAGCTTGCTCCTTTGCAAGTCTCTCACAAGGATATCTCTCTTTTTCATGCACTCTTGTCTAACCTCAATGTTGATTTTCAAGTGCTTGGTCTGTCTGAAATCAAGGTTTCAAATGATGCTCCTGAAGCTACAATGTCAACTTTCCTGGTGTTACAAATTCCATCACATTCCTTCTAAAGCCGGATCTCCACTAGAGCCCCATCGCCCTTTTCCGATCACTGAAAAAGAAACCTTGAGCTCTTTGGCCAAGGAAAATTTTAGCGGAAAAGTTCTTGCTGTTGAATTATTCGTAGTTTCATAGTTTAAACTATAAAAACCAGTTATTGTAACTTTGCCGCGGTCTTCCGTAAAATCGTTGTCAAAAGACACGGCGGTAAAATCACGATATCTTCATTCTATCGCTCCTTTCCGATCACGCAAGTTCACGCATGAATTTCGAACAGCACCACCGCAGCGGGCTCAAGAAAGAGCAGTTTCCAGATGAAACGGATGCCATACAGATAGCAGGAGATTTTTACCTCATGTTATCGTTTCGTAAGTAACATTTTGCCTCGTTATTCGTTCAATAACACCATAGTCGAATTTACTATTGAAAGTTACAGGCTTTAACAAGATTACTGGCAAAACTCTAGCATAGCAGCACCGCAAAATTTTTGTTATCTTAAAGAGAACGTATTCCTACTATTCGCGGCTCGACCTTTTTCCGCGGCGATATCCGATTAGCCGATTAGATTGCCGGAAATTTTTCCGCCTCCACATTATTCCGCCTAGTGGAGATCCGGCTTAATAGTGCTGATGGTGGTGTTGGTATCTATGTTAAATTCAATTTTACCGCTAGCAAAGAGGATGATCTCTCTTTTAGTAATGATGATTTTGAGACAGTCTGGATTGAAATAGAATACTCATAGGCAAAAAATGTTCTATGTTGCTGTGCACATCGTCATCCTAGCACTGATATATCAGTGTTTAGTGACCATCTGCAAGAGAAGCTTTCGTGATAGCACCAATGGTTGGTACCTGAACATAGATAAAGGAAAATACACTGGTCTAATCTTCATTGACTTGAAGAAGGCTTTCGACGAGGTTGATCATGCAATCCTACTGAAAAGCTGAAAACGTATGGAATGACTGGCCTGGAACATGACTGGTTCACATCATACTTGGATAACCGTAAACAATTCTGCAGGGTAGATGGCACCTCCTCTGATGTGAAGGGAATACATTGTGGAGTTCCTCAAGGCTCTTGCCTTGGTCCACTCTTGTTCCTGATTTACATTAATGATTTGCCTTTCTCCTTGCAAAAATCTCACGTCAGCATGTATGCTGATGATACGGCCATTTCTCTCTCTTTAAAAAGTATTGATGACCTACAAAATGGCTAATTTAAACCTTTTTAAGAAGGTAGTTGTGCAGTTAATAGTGTTAATTCTGATATAAATAAGTGGTCTTAGTGGTTTTAAACGGCTTATTTCCACCATTTTAAGTGAAAAAACTAAGTTAATGTAGATGTTTCTAACCAGTTAGTTGTTCAGTTACGACTACCAATATTATCATAAGTAAGTGGTTTCAATGGTTTAAGGTTACTGTGACCCTTAAAGTAAGAATTTTTCGATCTTTCAATTTTGCCATATTCTGATGCTTCAAGTATTAAAGCACCGTTTCAGCCACCTCGCTTCACAAAACACACACAATTACTTGCAAATTTGAGCATTTTAAAAGAAGCACCCATACTTTTCAGAAATTGCGCGAACAGGCATTAGAGAATCAAGTTAAACTCACTTGACCTTGCGAATGATTCGCACAGTTCTGTGGTTTAGAAGGCAATAGGTGTACGGATGTATATCCGCACGGATGTAATGTTTGCTCTTTTCTTATGGACGCGGAAAAAAGACCAGAGTTTAGGAAAAGGATTCAAAAACCTTTTGGTGGAAAAGAAGAAGCTACAAATCTTGCGTTATCAAGTTTTGATAATGAGGGATCAGAATCGGAAGAATCAGACGAAAAAGGACTTGAACCAAGAAAGTACAACTGAATCATCAGAAAGTTTTCACGCAATAAGTTTACTGTATCCTTCGCCCTCGGTTTGCAAGGAATGCCACTGCGATTTGAAAATTGTTGACGATAAAAGGCCTCGGTGCCAGCCGGAAAATTTTCTGCATTAATGATGCATCAAAAAGCAGAAAGAAGTCATTTCCAACGAGTCCTAACGACGGCCTATCACTAAGCGGAATTTCGTGATAGTTATCTGTAAGTAACTCGTTGCAGCTTTATTGACGAAAAGATTTACCAAGACCGCGCTAAATCTTTATTGCTTGACCTGCGGTTTCGTGTCTGCACTTACAAGCATTTTCCCTCAATTTTGAACCGAATTTGTCAAAAGCCTGATTTCTCCAAACAGGATTCTGGAGTACTGGTGGGTACTAAAACATCTTTGAATTACCCAACGGGCCAATGAAATCGCTTGAAACTTGGTACACAGGGTCACAAAGCATATACCCACGAAGCGGTGTCAGCGATTTTCGGTAGATCCACTAGTCCGATTTTTAAAGAGCTTTGAAAGTTGAAAACGACATTCCGTACATTAAAACAAATTTAAAATGGCATCATTTCTAGCCAGTACGTTTCACCAAAAATTCGTGACAAAGTTTTGCAGTTCAGGATCTTGAGTCTATGGTAAATAGATAGTCGTGGTCCTTCAGTGCTCGCTGGGGTACAGAAAAGATTTTTTTGCGAGGGTGGTCGAATTAGGAATAAATCATTTGTGCTTTTGCAAAATCAATAGCATATATTTTTATGATATTCTGCGTTTAATTCTGCATCGAACGACATATAACTTTGTTTGGTATACTTTTACAAACGGCCGTGGAAAAAAAGTTTCTTAATCATTGTCTAAAGGGTTACAGTAACCTTAAAATTCTTATTTCCACCATTTTAACTAAAACAACTAAGTTAATGTAAATTTTTTTAAACAGTTAGTTGTGCAGTTAAGGGCAACTGCACAACTGTTAAGGGCAAAGTTGTTTTACGCAAAGGCCAGAGCTTTGTTATTGATTTCAACATCACAACTAGCCAATCACAACCACAACAGTTTGCCTTTAATTTAAATGTTTTTAACTAGTTAGTTGTGCAGTTAAGTGTACCAATACTGTCATTAGTAAGTGGCTTTAGTGGTTTAAAACGGCTTATTTCTACCATTTTAACTAAAACAACAAAGTTAATGTAAATGTTTTTAAGTAGCTAGTTGTCCAGTTAAGAGTACCAATATTGTCATTAGTAAGTGGCTTTAGTTGTTTAAAACAGCTTATTTCTACCATTCTAAATAAAACAACAAAGTTAATGTAAATGATTTTAACCAGTTATATGTGCATTTAAGAGTACCAATACCGTCATTATTAGTAAGTGGTTTTAGCGGTATAAAAAGGCTTATCTCCCTCATTTTAACTAAAACAATAAAATTTACGTAAATGTTTTTAACTAGTTAGTTATGCAAATAAGGGTACCAATACTGTCATTAATAAGAGGTTTTAGTGGTTCAAAATGGCTTATTTCTACCACTTTAACTAAAGAAAAATAAAGTTAGAGGCACACTGTCGTCGCTGTGATTGGATAAACAAGACAACCAAGAAGAAATGAACTAGAAAAGGTTCAGTAATCTCAATGTGCAGTAAAATGCACGAAGATGATATTGATCTGATTCCCTTTATTCTTGAAACAAAGTATCATCCAATAGCACAAAGGTTTGGTAATTACGCAAAGGCCAGAGTTTTGTTATTGATTTCAACATCACAACTAGCCAATCACGACCACGATAGTTTGCCTTTGATGTAAATGTTCTTAACTAGTTAGTTGTGCAGTTAAGTACTGTCATTAGTAAGTTGTGTTAGTGGTTTAAAACCGCTTATTTCTACCATTTTAACTAAAACAACAAAGTCAATGCGAATGTTTTTACCTAGTTAGTTATGCAGTTAAAGGTGCCAATACTGTCATTAGTAAGTAGTTTTAGTGGTTTAAAACGGCTTATTTCTACCAATTTAACTACAACAACAAAGATAATGTACTGGGTGTCTCAAAAAAGTACCCCCTTTTGACGGGAAATAGGAACGAAACGATAAGATATCATTACTCTCCGAGTAGACAGCTAAATTTATCAGTCTACAACTTAGATCCACATACCTTGCATTTAGAAATTGGCCACCAAACACTGGAGATACAAGCTTGCAAATTCAAAATTTATGGTGCACCCGAAACCAGAGGTTTTGTAAAAGGGCCTAGCCATAATTTGCTATCACAGGCATGTTGCACAGGAATTTCGACTTTGACCTTTAGCTTTCTCCATTGAAAATAATTATACCTTTAAATGCTTCAATTGTTCTACAAATAGTTATTCCTTTGAGGAATCAATCTGTGCATCGCATTCCACTCCAAGTGTGAAAGAAGAAGAAAAGGAACCCATGCATGCTCATTTGGGAGATGTTGCACGACTTCATCATTCTTACCACCTTTTTGTTATATTTGTTTAATCAGGGCGATTTCCACAAGTCTTTTCTATTCTTTTCGAAAGCGAAAAACTGAAAGTTAAAGTTTACAGGTGCTTTGGAAAAGATCCATAATACATATCATGGCTAGGCCCTTTTACGAAACCTCTGGTTTTGGGTGCACTGTAAATTTTGTCTTTGCAAGCCTGCATCTCTGGTGTTTGGTGGATGATTCTTAAATGCAAGATATGTGAATCTAAGTTGAAGATTGATAAATTTAGCTAACTACACGGAGAGTAATGATATCTTATCGCTTCGTTCCTATTTCCAGTCAAAGGGGGGTACTTTTTTTTGAGACACCCGGTATATGTTTTTAACCAGTTAAATGTGCAGTTAAGAGTACCAATAATTAGTAAGTGGTTTTAGTAGTTTAAAATGGCTTATCTCTCTCATTTGAACTAAAACATCAAAGTTAATGTAAATGTTTTTAGATAGCTAGTTGTCCAGTTAAGAGTACCAATATTGTCATTAGTTTGTTTTTTAAGTTGTTTATATTGGCTTATTTCTACCATTTTAACCAATGTAATTGTTTTTAACTACTTAGTTGTGCTATTAGGGGTACCAATACTGTCATTAGTAAGTGGCTTTAGTGGTTTAAAACGGCTTTTTTATACCATTGTAAATAAAACAACAAAGGTAATGTAAATGTTTTTAAGGAGCTAGTTGTCTAGGTAAGAGTACCAATATTGCCATTAGTAAGTTGTTTTAGTGGTTTATAACGGCTTACTTCCACCATTTTAAGTAAAACAACTAAGTTAATGTAATTGTTTTTAACTAGTTAGTTTTGAAGTTAAGAGTACCAATACTGTCATTATTAAGTGGTTTTTGCGGTTTAAATTTGCTTATTTCTACCACTTTAGGTAAAACAACAAAGTTAATAAAATTGTTTTTACCTAGTTAGTTCTGCAGTTAAGGGTACCAATACTGTCATTGGTAAGTGGTTTTAGTTAGTTAAAACGGCTTTTTTCTACCATATCAACCAAAAAAACAAAGTCAATGTAAATGTTTTAACTAGTTAGATGTGCAGTTAAGGGAACCAATACTGTCATTGATGAGTAGTTTCAATGGTTTAAAACGGCTTATTTCCACCATTTTAAGTAAAACAACTAAGTGACTGTAAAATTTTTAAATCGCTAGTTGTCCAGTTAAGAGTACCAATACTGTCATTAGTAAGTAGTTTTAGCGGTTTAAAACGGCTTACTTCCACCATTTTAACTAAAACAACTACGTGAATGTAAATGTTTTAACTAGTTATTTGTGCAGTTAAGAGTACCAATACTGTCATTAATGAGTAGTTTCAATGGTTTAAAACGGCTTATTTCCACCATATTAACTAAAAAACAAAGTTAATGTAATTGTCTTTAACTTGTTAGTTCTGCAGTTAAGAGTACCAATATTAGTAAGTGGTTTTAGCGGTTTAAATATCTGCTTATTTCTACCATTTTAACTAAAACAACAAAGTTAATGTAAATGTTTTTAAGTAGCTAGTTGTCCAGTTAAGAGTACCAATATTGTCATTAGTTTGTTTTTTAAGTTGTTTATATTGGCTTATTTCTACCATTTTAACCAATGTAATTGTTTTTAACTACTTAGTTGTGCTATTAGGGGTACCAATACTGTCATTAGTAAGTGGCTTTAGTAGTTTAAAACGGCTTTTTTATACCATTGTAAATAAAACAACAAAGGTAATGTAAATGTTTTTAAGGAGCTAGTTGTCTAGGTAAGAGTACCAATATTGTCATTAGTAAGTTGTTTTAGTGGTTTATAACGGCTTACTTCCACCATTTTAAGTAAAACAACTAAGTTAATGTAATTGTTTTTAACTAGTTAGTTTTGCAGTTAAGAGTACCAATACTGTCATTAGTAAGTGGCTTTAGTGGTTTAAAACGGCGTATTTCTATCATTTTAAGTAAAACAACTAAGTGAATTTAAATTTTTTTACTAGTTAGTTTTGAAGTTAAGAGAACCAATACTGCCATTATTAAGTGGTTTTTGCGGTTTAAATTTGCTTATTTCTACCACTTTTGGTAAAACAACAAAGTTAATAAAATTGTTTTTACCTAGTTAGTTCTGCAGCTAAGGGTACCAATACTGTCATTGGTAAGTGGTTTTAGTTGGTTAAAACGGCTTTTTTCTACCATATCAACCAAAAAAACAAAGTCAATGTAAATGTTTTAACTAGTTAGTTGTGCAGTTAAGGGAACCAATACTGTCATTGATGAGTAGTTTCAATGGTTTAAAACGGCTTATTTCCACCATTTTAAGTAAAACGTCTAAGTGAATGTAAATGTTTGTAACTAAGGTGTGCAGTTAAAAGTACCAATACTGCCATTAGTAAGTGGCTTTTGTGGTTTAAATTTGCTTATTTCTACCACTTTAGGTAAAACAACAAAGTTAATAAAATTGTTTTTACCTAGTTAGTTCTGCAGTTAAGGGTACCAATACTCACGCCCGACAGTCCTCCTGAGATTTTGTGACGTCACTTCCTGTCGTCCGCCCGAGGTTTTTGCAAATGGCGCGAATTTTGCATCTGGCGTCAGCATTCCTGAAGCGTACAGCCGTTGTGAAGAGCAACATCAAGAAAGCGGAATGTAATCCTATCCATTCAACATTGCTCTACAAGTCTGGAAAACTTGAGGCTCGTTGACCAAGGAAAGAAGATTTCACAGGAAAAGGCGAGGTGCATGGTTGGTCTACTAATTTCAAATTCGATAGGAGAAATGCTGCAGTCGTCAGTTTATTTTGTTAGTTTTTTCCAAGTACTTGTGTTGTTGACCTATTTTCTCGAGGGCATCCAGTCAGGAAGGTGTTTTTCTTTTTTTAAGAAGGCAATGTCTGTTTATTTTTTGCACTTTCGTTAAGTTATTAAAGCTGTCTACTTTTTGGGCCTAAATTTATCTTTTTCTCGACTTTGTTTACGCTTGTTAGCAACATTAAAGAGAAAATAAAATACTTTAAATTTTACGCTTTGATTCAAAATTCGGGGGAATGTATTTCTATCCGTTTATTATCGCTCTACAAGACCTGAAAACTTGAAGTTCGTTGAACAAGGAGAGAAAAGTTTATCGTAAAAGGCGAGGTGCACGGTAGGTCTACAGACAGAAAGAATGCATGAGCCCTCGGTTGATATCTTCATTTTCTTTGTCATATTCGCGTTGTTGGCTTACTTTTCGGCAATTTCCGGTCAGAAAACTATTTTGTTGCTCAAAGGAACTATGTTTTGTTCGTTTTCTAGGCATTTTGGTTGGGTTTAAGGCTGTCTACTATTTAGGCCCAAACCCAGTTTTCTCTCCTTTGTTTACAGTTGTGGAAAACATCTATGTAAACATTACATTGATGAGATTTGGCTGTTTATTTCTAAATTCGGGGATTGCACTCCTACCCTTTGAACACTGCCTTCTATTATGGGACAAAATAAGAACAAAAATGGTTTCTTGCCTTGAAGTATTTTCAATAAAGCGAGGTCTTGGTTCTACATCGAACAATGGGCTTAGAGCGCTTGGCTCAATCAGTTTAAAACTGTACAAATGGATTTTTCCTCTTTTTTTTACATATTCCATTAAAAATTTACAAGACGAATTACCTATTACGATACCTACTAATTACTCTACGAAACACTACGAGGACGATGATACCACGGGGAGCAATAGACTATGACAACCCCGTGGCAATTAACATAGAAAGAAATAAAAACTACCGGGTGAATCAGGAAAGATGTACCGCCCGCCCGCAAAAGTCGCACCCAAGGGCCACCAACCGACTCGCACAATTCATTGTGAATTTACGATGCATTAAAGAGGCTATTACAAAATTATGCCCAGACCTCAGTTGAAGAATTTGGGATTAGAATTAGGAACGAGTCGGGTGAGTGACCCTGCATCACGACTCCCCGAGCAAGCAAAACCCCTCCCCCAACCCACCCATTACATAAAAATACACATAAATACTACAAAAGAAATAAATCTACATCGACAAAACAGAACTTTACAGATGAGATACTTTACGATGACGTACTTGGTCGTTGTGCGAGGTTTAACAAACTTTGATGTGGTCCTAATCGAATCGACCAGTTTCATGGATGAATTCTAGAGTCAATTCGAGAATATTTTTGTTAAGGTCATCGGAAAAGTCCTTGTCACCATATAATAAAAGATACGTTAGGGGTTCGTTTGGTATATTTACATATCCAAGTGGTCGCAGTAACGCAAAAACTCGTGCGAGAAGATTTCGGCGTTGAATCTCAAAGGAAGGGCAAAGCAACAAAAAGTGTTCCGTATTCTCAATACCGTCGTTCGTAGGGCACATTGGATTGATGGTATCCCTAAAATTGTGCTTGAACTTGTGAAAGTTCAACTTACTTAGACCAACCCTAAGTTGGGTAAGATAGGACAGTCCTATTGGGTCATGAATCCCAAAGACAGACTTAGCAGGGGGGCGGATTTTGGACAGTAGCTTTTTCTTAAAAATTGCAACGGTTGGTGCAAGTCTAATCTCTGTACATAGATCATTCCAATCAGACAGACAACTGGGATAGAAGCTAAATTGAAATCTCTCAGTCCTTGCCCTAATTCGCCCAACGACATCCTGTCTGCGAAGAGAATATTGCGACTGTTGAAGTTGCGGGATTGGATCTGTTGTATATACAGGGGACATGCCATTTATCATTTTATAGAACAATGTTAGGCGTCTACTCCATCTACAGGAACATAGTGACTCCCAACCAAGCTCAGCGTAAAGCTTTTCCCGCGACGTTCCCCTCCATGCCCCTGTTATGGCTAGAGCTGCAGAATACTGAACGGACTCTAACTTTTCAATCAAATTTGATAATATGGTATTGCCGCTAAATTCACACACTTTAGCCGGAATATGGTAGATGACATCCCCGTAATCCAAGTGAGGTCGCACATAGAGCTTAAATAATTCATTAAGAGTATTTCTGGGCAGATACTTGGAGAGACGTCTCAGCAGACCAATGCCTTTTCTTGTTTTTGAGATAGCTGCTTTAATATAAGCGGAAAAGGAAAGTTTCGAGTCTAGGACAACTCCTAAATGTTTGTGTTCTTCAACTTTCGTCACTGGTATGTTATTAAAATGAATTACTGGATGATGAATTTCAATTTTTTTCTTAGAAAATACCAATTCGACAGCTTGTTTCTGTGGATCTGGGTTGAATGACATCTTCCAATCATAGGCCCATTGACTTATCAATTCTAGGTCATGGTTCATGTCATTCGCAGCTGTATTTGAGTCTTCTACTACGGTAAACAATGAGGTATCATCAGCAAAAAGTTTAACATTACACTCTAAGTCTGCAGTTAGATCATTTATATACACAAGGAAAAACAAGGGTCCTAAAATAGAGCCCTGAGGTACTCCTGCCGAAATATCTCCCCAACTTGAACTCTGTCCATTCAGAACAGTTCGCTGTTTTCGATCCTTGAGGAAACTTTGAATAAGGGAAAGAAGTTCCCCTGAGACGCCACATCGCTTTAGCTTATAAATCAAACCGTCATGCCACACCCTGTCAAATGCTTTAGAAATATCAAGGTACATGGAGCGGACATCAAGGGGAGGATTGCAGTCAAATGCATTGAAGATCGAATGTGTAATGGAAATTAATTGATTGACTGTAGAGTCACCAGGACGAAAACCAGACTGATTCGGGTTGAGTAATTCATTTGTAACAAAATTCCTTTTTTACTCTGCTGCACTGTATAGCAATAGCCACTTTCCTTTCTGAAGTTGTCAAGTCTGCTTTACCTCTACATGTAGTTTCTGGAAAAACAGGATTTTCTCAGTTTTTCTTTGTAATTTAAGCCATCTTTCCTAACTCTTGAATCTGATTCTGATCTGCTTGCAAGGGGCGGAATGGCTTCATTTTTTAATTTTCAAACATTTTTTCTGTTTCTGTTTATGAAGCCATCCTTTAGATTTATGGTGTATCATCATACATCCTCCTGTATTATCATTTCTTTCATTAAATCTATTTTTAGTATCTCAAGAAAAAATGACTAGTTTGCTGCTGAATTGCTGAGTTACAACGAATATCTGAGGTATGTGTGTGTAACTTTAATATGCAAGTTAACTAATCCAAATCGAATTACAAAGAAATAACAATAAACAAACTAAATATTTCATAAAATACATATCAACTAAGGTGGTAGGGATTTACAGGCACTATATTTGCATATGGGACCATTCTATTGCTTTATCAAAGTCTTGAAACTTTTTAGATTTTCTGCTGACTTTATTTCGTTTGGTAGGCCGTTCCAAATCTGTGGCCCAATACACGACAGACTATTTGACCCAAATGTTGTTTGGTTGGGCCTAACATGGGCTAAGCTATTTGGATTTCTTAATGAATAATGTGAAGACCGCAATCTGAATATGTTCTGCATGAAAGGTGGGTTTAATTGTTTTACTGTTTTGAAAATTTCAATGCAAAGGATTCTCTGGCGAGCAACAAGCATCGTGCATTTATTTGACTTCAAAAGCAAGTCGTCATACGAACTGGTATGATCATTATAGAGAAATCTTAGAGCGCGTTCTTGTATCTTTTCAATTTTCTGTAGTGATTTTGAAGATGAAAAATACCACACCAAGGGACAGTAATTAAAATTTGAATAAACAAAGCTCTGAATAAGAATCTGTTTTTCCTTAAAGCCAATAAATGCCTTTAATCTTTTAAGAACATTTAATTGTGCTGCTGCTTTTTTGCAAATGTTTGAAATATGTGGGTCGAAATCAAGTCTGTAATCCAACGTAACCCCCAGAAGTTTTACGGTCTCCTCAGATTTGATCATTTTACCATTTATGTTAATTTGTTCTCCACTAGTATTCGTTTGATTTTTCCTGAGCAGTATTGCATGAAATTTTTCAGGGTTTGCAATCATTTCGTTGTTTTCGAACCATGATAAGGCCACTCCTGTTTCTTTTTCCAAAGTATTTACAAGATCGGGCATGCTTTTAGAAAAATAAGCTAGTGTATTGTCATCAGCGTAATTATGGAGCGTTGCCTGCTTTATGAAAAGAAATAAATCATTTGTGTAAAAGTTGAAAAGGATAGGTCCCAGTACAGAGCCCTGGGGTACACCAGATATAACTTCTTGAAAAGAACTATATGTGTTATTTATCCTGACACATTGTTTTCGTCTTTTGAGATAAGAATAGACAAGGACTAGTGCATCCTCATCAAGTCCATATGCATGTAATTTGGCAATAAGCAAATCATGAGGGATACAATCGAATGGAAAGATCCATAAGGATAGCACCTACGAGATAGTCGTTATCTAGTTTAGACCTCCAATCTTCTACAAGACGTATCAAGACGTGTTGAGTTCCATATGCTCTTCGAAAGGCCGCAATGAAAACAGAAAGCGTATTGTCTAAATGCTTGATTTGCTGCTGTTTCAAGACCTTCTCGTATATCTTAGAAAAGGTATTGAGAACGCTAACTGGGCGAAAGTTCCTCTCTGCTGTTCTTTTTGGCTCCCCCTTATCTAAAGGGCAGACTGCCGCTTTTTTTGCATCATTTGGAAAGTGGGAATTTCGAATGCTACAATTTATTGCCGTGGTTAAATTGTTTGTAAGCTCATTTGCAGCTAGAGACACCAGCTTTGGGGGTATTTTATCTTCACCGGTAGATTTCCTGCCATCCAAGGATTTTAATAGATGCGCAACTTCCTGATTTTCTACCTCTTGAAAAGTGAAAGTGCCCATCACTTGCTCTGGGTTTTGAATAATAGCTAGCACACTAGGGTGGTATTTATACTTATCCAGAATCAAGCGAACAATTTGGCGATCATCAGAAATCCCAATGTCTTTAGCAAGGCTAATAGGCTTCTTACCGCTAGATTTCTCTACTATATTTACATAGTGATGGTTGAAAATCTCTGCCAATTCCTGGTCATCAGTTACAATGGTATCATTTCTTACAAGAGAAATATCGCTACTCGTGAGTCCCCCTTTATTTGAAAGAAAAGGTTTAACAAGATCCCAAAATTCTTTATTAGACATGATGCCATTTTTAGTTGCTTCTTTAAAGTGGCTCTTGATAGCCTTCTTTCTCAAAGAGACACATTTATTTCGTGGCTTTTTGAAATTAGTCCTATTTTCTGCCGTAGGGTTTTTATTAAGTCATTTTTTAAGCCTTGATCTGGTATAAATTGCCTTTTGTAACTGCTGATTCATGAAAGGGGCAGTATTTCCCCTCTGAACTTTTGTTTTTAAAGGTGCATGGCGATCTACAATTTCTCGGAAAGCAGTATGGCCTCCCAGCCCATGGGATAAGTCTCTTCCCAAGGAAATCTCTAAAAACATCATGCAGTATTGGCAAGGTGGCAATACAAGTGATTGAAATATGATGCTGACTTGAGATTTATTCTTGATTATTATTACACTTTAATTAAGACTTGAGATTTATTCTTGATTTAAAATCCATTGCGGACCTAATTGTTCTCAAAGGGACACTTTTGTCTTAGATGCATGTATATTTCTTTATATATGAGGAACTGAGGATTTGACACAGTTTGGAATTGTCAGATTTTGAGTCGTTACAAGTTTCTTTAAAGATTTCCAATTTTAATGTTGACATTCATTGCATTATTGCACACAACATGCCTCAAACTGATGCCTCAAACATGCCTCAAACTGATGTATTGATGCCTCAAACTTCTTTTGAAAAATACAAACTGCAATAGATGACACTGCAAAGAGATGATGGAAGGGGGTGTTTTGTCAAGATGTATAACATTTTTGATAAAAGTAATATTTTTTAACCTGAAATTAAAAAATGAGTACAAAAAATTTATGATAAAATACAAATTTGCAATGTCAGCTATCATCCTATGATTGATATATCAAGATTAATGTATCAAACCTAATAAAACTATCAAACCTGAGAGTCAGATGGGTATCCTCAGCTCAAATGATTATAAAGACTGCTCTTCTGCGGAATTTCAAGAACCAATGGAAATTTGTGAAAAGATGTATTGATGAAATATTGGAAAATTTTTGGTGAGAATCACTCATGGTACAGAGCTTTTCAAACCAAAATTGTTTTCTTGTCCAAAAGTTCTGAAGAAACCTTCTCGAGCAGTGGCGGCACCATGGGGGGCTGGGGGGATCTTGTCCCCCCAAATCCCACAATTCGGGAAAAATTGTCATGGTAAAATGGCATAAGATTAGTTGGGTATACCTTTGAAATGAAAAATTACATCAAAATCCCCCCCCCCACATCTTTCAGATTTCTCAGAGCTGGCGCCGCCACTGTTCTCAAGTATATAATATGTGAGAATTCTTGAACAAAACTTTTTTTAAATATCTCATAAATGAAGAACTCTGCTACATTTGAAGAAATGTTGAAACTTCAAAAGACAGATTCTTGTGTTCAAGTTCATTTTCACACGATTTCTGATACTGTATTAGGCATAGACTATGTCTCCTAACAGCTATGCCTCTCCACAGTGTAGATTGCTTCCAAGATTTCTGCTTCTCTTCCAGAAAATAATTTGAGGGAAAGTTCAATGGTAAACAGAGTAGCTTGGTAAACAGAGTAGCATTGGATCACTTTTTCCGTTTAAAGACCGCTTTCCTGCTCTTATGCGCTCATCTGTCATTTACAAGTTTCAGTGTCCTGGCTGCCATACCTCGTACTATGGGAAAACATCACGTAATTTGATTACTCGTTGCAGAGAGCACTTGGGAGTTAATAAAGCTGGTCTTAAAGTAAAAGGTGGTCCATCTGCCATTCGGGACCATATCAACCAATCAGGGCACGCCGCGTTGCCTAAAGATTTCTCCATTCTGGACAGAGCCAACAATGAGTTTGATTTACTCATTCATGAAAGCCTTTTAATTCTACGGGATCGACCAGAACTCAATTCCCAACAGTCGTCCATTCCCCTGGTTCTCCTCTGAGTTTGTTCGCCACTTTATCCACCTGAGGCTCAGGCCTCGGTTCCCCTGTGCGTAGAAAATGTAACTCACGCTTGTTTACCTCGTCTTTTAGTTTGTTTGTCTCTTGGTTTAAATTGCCACTCATTATCAGTTAGATTCGCTGAAGATGAACCTAGTTGCTTCGAAACGTTCGGATTACAAATAAAACATGTTTACGTCTAATTAATTAATTAATTTTTTATCTTAACTGGAAATGTCGTAACCTCGAATTTGTCTCACTGGATTTGTACTGGATTTGTCAAAATATAGCTAACATGGAATGTCTCTAATTATGAAGTTGAACACAATGATTGTCGTCGCTTGCCTCATCCTTCGGTTCTTAGAGTAGCTTGGCTTAAGTAAAACACAAAATACTGAAACACACAATGTTTCATTGGCTATCCATAATTCATAGTATGTATGTACATAAAACCCTGATTAGAATGTGATCCTATTATTTTTTGCACTTTGCAGATGCAAGAGCATGCACAAACAACCACTGAAACCTTGCACAAATCCTCTTTTTCCATGACAAGTTTTGCATAAGAAATGGGTCAAAATTTAAGAACCTATGAGAAGTCTCAAGTTCTATGCAAGGATGTTATAGCAAAATAAACCATTGAACCTTTGGTCTTGGGTACTATTGACTAACCTGTTATGTTTTGAACATAATAGAACACACCTTAACCCTTTATGATGTAATTTCAAGAAACATATCTGCAGGAACCTTCGACACCAAAACATGAAACTCTCTACCGTATGCTGAATTAAGAAACACGTAGTACTATGGTCTGATTGAAGTTTTTTATAAAAAATGTGCAAGAACCAAAAGGAGTGCTTTAAACATGATCTAGCATCTAAACAATATACATACATCACCATGATTATTGCTCGCTATTCATATCAACATCTAAAATGGCCAATAATAAAGGTAAAGCAAAATCCTGCAGATTTAAATCCCATCACAAACAGCAACTGGTCAATTTGATCAGTACAAGGCAGCAAAGAACATATTATATTTCACTTTGTCTTGGAAAATGGCAGCTCAAACTGAAATAGCAAATGAATGCAAACAATTCCCACCTGGGAAAAGAATATTTCTTAGCTTCTGAAGCACTAAAAATTCTAATAGCTCATTGGTTTCTTTCAAACTTGTACTTGGGTTGCACTTTCCCAGACATGCTCACTGTCAAGTGGTTTTGAAGCTGGTTAAAACTGATCTCCTATATTTGACAAAATCTGAAGGGTTTCTCGTCTGCCTGATTTGATTGTTACTAAAATTTCCAAAAGAAGAATAATTGGAATGTGGTGGGCATTAAGCTACCAAACAGCGTGAAGTCTTGTCGTGCTCAAGAGTTTCACTACAACATGAATATTCTTTCTTGAAATGAAATGAGAAGTCCTCATGTTCTTGTAAAATTATTTTTCTGTCTTCCCAAGGTTACCAGCAACCATCTTGCTTGATAATTCAACATCTGAATGGCTGCAATGTATTGTCATTCATAGATCTACAATCATGGACAAAATAGTTTGAGAAACTCAAAAACCTAAGATTTTACTATTGAAGATCCCTCTTTCCCCCTTATTCAATGTTGGTGATGCGTCAAGGAAGGTTCTCGGAGTCTTCAACATTGATTGAGGGGGGAATGGGGGGAAGGATGCTCAACAGGTGAAAATATCGGAAAAGATGAATTTGTCTCATAATTTATGTCCATGATTGTCTGAAAAATCTTAATACTTAGTCAAATATCAGCACACCGTCAGTAAAATGTTCATGCCTTGTTCGCAATGCAGGTTTATTCATACCATATATTCAATACAAATACTAGTACTAAGCACTCATGTCTGTGTCGACAACAACAACAACAACAGCAACAACGACAACAAAAACAATAACATGTGTTCCCACAATGATCAGTACAGTCGTGGGCAGAAAGCAAAATGGCGAAGAGAACTAAAGTTACAGAAAGGCACTCTGCTGAAATAGCTCTCTGCTGAAAGGCACAATGCAGATTGTATCAGAGGGCTATAGTATCAGGGGCAATTAGAACTTTTCCCACAAAATAATTGAGACGATGGATAAACGAATAGGAATGGTGATGAAAGCAAAAGGCATGCGAATAAAGTATTAATGGTGAGCAAATGTTACTGTGAAATAAATTTCTTTGTGTATAACTGTCTCTATGAAGAAATAACATAGGATTTTGTGATGATCCAGTGTTCAGGCTTTATTTTGCATCATACACTATGTGTCTAATGATTAATGTCTCCAAATTTAGTAGCAAAACTTCTTTGGTAACATGTTACCACATGTTACTATACATGATACCAACATGTTACTGCAGTTTTCTATGCTTTTATCAATGATATCAACATGTTACCACATGTTACCATCATTTATAAAAATGACATATATATCTTGTTGTAAATGATGGTAACATGTGGTAACATGTTGGAAAACAACTATTTGCAGTACATTGACACAGACTGAAGTGGTATCATGTGTGGTATCATGTGTGGTAACATGTGGTTACATGTGGTAACATGTGCATTATGTAAAACTCCATACGGTATGTAAAACTCCAACCGATTTTCCATCGTTGAATTCCCTTCTAAGATCTGCCCAAAACTTTATCTTGTCAGGGGAACTTTTTTCATCAGCTTGCCAGTATATGTTACGAGGTACTGCCTCCGACCCAAACTTTTATCAATGAGTCTCGCTTTCTCTTGCTTCTCTGTCATTTAAAACGTAGCTAGCTAGCTAGCTTTGGGGCCTAAACCTCTGAAACGAGGCAGCCTCATTTTGAAAACAAAAATTCAGCAATTTTGTCCAAATTGCTCTTAAAACTGGCGATACTTATTACATCACCATAGTTTTTCAGGGAAATTTTGGCTTCCTTTTCAGGTGGTATTTCGTATTTTTCAGTCAGACAATCATGGACAAAATAGTTTGAGAAACACAAAAACCTAAGATTTTACTATTGAAGATCCCTCTTTCCCCCTTATTCAATGTTGGTGATGCGTCAAGGAAGGTTCTCGGAGTCTTCAACATTGATTGAGGGGGGAATGGGGGGAAGGATGCTCAACAGGTGAAAATATCGGAAAAGATGAATTTGTCTCATAATTTATGTCCATGATTGTAGTCAGACACATCCAACTCCACATTATTTGATTCAAACATACACTAAAATTCCATCGTCCAAAAAACTTTAAATGCATCCCATACGTTGGTTGGCTGAGAAGGAGTTTATCATGCTGCCTTCTCGTAGTAGGCCAGTCCAGCAATCAGAAGTCAACAAAACTTTTCTCTCTGGAAAACGCGATGATCTTTCTCCAGTTGTTCGAACAAATGTTAGTTTCTAACAGCACAGCTATGCAAAAGTCGTCCGTCTTGGCGTCTCATGATTCTTGCATTGATTTTGAACTGCTTTTCGCGCCTCTTTGGCCTACCTAGATAGGTAAAACTTTAGGCCCACATCATTTGCAATTGTTCGCGGAACTCTATCCAACATAACAAAGAATCCTAGGGTCCTGTAGCGGTCCTTTTCTACAGCTAAACTTTATGCAAAGCATCCATGTGAAGTGTTCTCCTGCATCATTTTCAGTAATAAATGCATCAATTTCCCTTCACTTGTTTCTCCACAGCTTTCAGAGAAATTTGCCAGCAAGCAGCACCGCGGGTAAACTCAATACTCATTACATGAGCCTCATAGACCTCGATGACAAATTTCCTTTCAGAGAACAAAAGATTGCCAAATATGGCAAATCAACCGTTCAGAAAATGACCGCATCGTCAAACAAATTGGGATTACTCCATCAGGGAGGTCAAATCAAGCTTAATTTAGTTTTAATAATTTCTCAGATAAATAAATCATACTTTGAAATCAAAAGAGTGGATATAACTGGCAAGGAATTCACACTGTGAGCTTTCAAACATGGTGGAAAATTTCACTTCCGGTCATTTTCCTATGCATTTCTATAGGAAACCATAACGAGGCTGCAAAGTCTCTCCAAAAGGGTTGTCGGGCGTGAATACTGTCATTGGTAAGTGGTTTTAGTGGTTTATATTAGCTTATTTCTACAATTTTAACCAATGTAATTGTTTTTAACTAGTTAGTTGTGCCAATACTGTTAAAAGCTAGTTAAAAGTACCAATACTAGTTAAAAGCTACTTACCAATACTAGTTTAGCTGGTTAAAAGTACCAATACTGTCATTAGTAAGTGGTTTTAGTGGTTTAAAACGGCTAATTTCTATCATTTTAAGTAAAACGACTGATTGTAAATTTTTTCAACTAGTTAGTTGTGAAGTTAAGAGTACCAATACTGTCTTTCGTACGTAGTTTCAGTGGTTTAAAACGGCTTTTTTCTAGCATTCTAAATATAACAACAAAGGTAATGTAAATGATTTAAGGAGCTAGTTATCCAGGTAAGAGTACCAATATTGTCATTAGTAAGTTGTTTTAGTGGTTTATAACCGCTTATTCTTACAATTTTAAGTAAAACAACTAAGTTAATGTAATTGTTTTTAACTAGTTAGTTGTGCAGTTAAGAGTACCAATACTTATTAGTAAGTGGCTTTAGTGGCTTAAAACGGCTTTTTTTCCACCATTCTAAGTAAAACAACTAAATGAATGTAGATTTTTTTAACTAATTAGTTGTGCAATTAAGAGTACCAATACTGTCATTAGTAAGTGGTTTAAGTGGTTTAAAACTGCTTATTTCTACCATTTTAACTAAACCAACTAAGTGAATGTAAATGTTTGTAACTAGTTAGGTGTTCAGTTAAGAGTACTAATACTGCCATTTGTAAATGGTTTTTGTTGTTTAAAACAGCTCTTTTCTACCATTTCAAGTAAAAAACAAAGTCAATGTAAGTGTTTAACTAGTTAGTTGTGCAGTTAAGGGTACCAATACTGTCATTAATGAGTAGTTTCAATGGTTTAAAACCGCTTACTTCCACCATTTTAAGTAAAACAACTATATGAATGTAAAATTTTTTAACTAGTTAGCTGTGAAGTTAAGAGTACCAATATTGTCATTAAAAAGTTGTTTTAGTTGTTTAAAACGGCTTTTTTCTAGCATTCTAAATATAACGACGAAGGTAATGTAAGTGTTTTTAAGGAGCTAGTTATCCAGGTAAGAGTACCAATATTGTCATTGATAAGTGGTTTAAAGGTCAGATAAAGGCAAATGCAATTTTTTATATTTGTAACTTTAAGCTATGGGGAATCCGATGGCAATAATATCTTTTATCTTTGGGATGCAAAAGGATGGGTTTGGGGGTTTTGAAAAAGGGCACTTCTTCAAAAAACCGCGTGGTGGTAGAGGCCTGGAACTAGCTAAGTCGTGACGTGGAATGAGTAATGAGAAATTCATCACTTGAGAGGTCCAAGGCGCTGAGAGAAAGCAGTAACGACGAAGATCGCACGCGGTGTGTCAACTTGATCCGACTCTGCAATGGAAGCACACAAAAACATCATTTGGAGGATTATTTGATCTGTGACTAGCAATAACATTAGTTATTGAGTGCAGCGTTTTGGGATCAAACTACAAAAACATCATTTGGAGGATTATTTGATCTGTGAATAGCCGAATGAAACCATAGTAATGATCAAACAGTTGACTATTGTGTTAATTGCAAAGGCTACCAGAAGAACACACCTTGATCCCCTCAGGGTTAGATTGTTTTTATCAGGATTCATTCTCCTCGTTGGGCTTACAAGCGCCTGTCGAAGGTACATTTGCATGGCTTCACGAATGATCTTTAAATACAAATTATATTGTACGAGGTAGGAAATACACAGGCCACCTAAGAAGTTCGCAAATAGAGTCATCGAAGAAAAGGAAAACTATATTTGCAGAAAGAACGTTCTCTTATCGGTCTATGGTAAGAGACTATCACTGGGCCTAGTCATGACATGGCAATTTTCCCGCTGTCTGCATCTGCGATTCGGTGAGTATATCTTTCAATTTTAACTACAATTTCATTTTCTTCACGCCGAAGAAGGTGCTCTGGAAGCTAGCTAAATCACTTGTAGCAGCCAATGAATGTTCAAAGTCGCTAGAATTGAAATATTTAGTGCAGACCCCCGATGTTTTCATTGTTGCAATTCTCGTACGTGTTCACTCTCCAAGCCAGTCCACAGCTCAGCTCACTGCTGCAACACGTCTGTCCGTGCCAAAGTACAGAATAATGTGCATGTACATTCTTCTCTGCACAAGCTGACTAGCCACAACCATAAACTACCCACTTTCTCGGCGTTTTGATTTGAGAACTTTCGAACTTTCCTGACTTGACTGTCAGTGAGTGCAAACAGACTCCTACATTCTCTCGCAGCTTTGCATTGACTCAATCGACTCATTCCACGTCACGCCTCTGCTAGTTCCAGGCTCCTTTGCTTGCGTGGTTTTTTTGAAAAATTTGACTGAAAAAAGGAATTCGAGCGGCAATTTCGATAAGTTCCGGAACTCATATCGAAATTTCGTTTGAAATTTTGAAATCTCCAGACTGTAAATGATAGAAATCAATAAAAAAGTATTTTGCCTTTATCTGACCTTTAAGTGGTTAAGGTTAAGTTTAAAACTGCTTGTTTCTACCATTTTAACTAAAACAACTAAGTGAATGTAAATGTTTGTAACTAGTTAGGTGTTCAGTTAAGAGTACCAATACTGTCATTAGTAAGTGGATTTAGTGGTTTAAAACGGCTTATTTCCACCATTTTAACTAAAACAACTAAGTGAATGTAAATGTTTTTAACTAGTTAGTTGTGAAGTTAACAGTACCAATATTGTCATTAGTAAGTTGTTTTAGTGGTTTAAAACTGCTTGTTTCTACCATTTTAACTAAGACAACTAAGTGAATGTAAATGTTTGTAACTAGTTAGGTGTTCAGTTAAGAGTACCAATACTGTCATTAGTAAGTGGATTTAGTGGTTTAAAACGGCTTATTTCCACCATTTTAACTAAAACAACTAAGTTCATGTAAATGTTTTTAACTAGTTAGTTGTGAAGTTAACAGTACCAATATTGTCATTAGTAAGTTGTTTTAGTGGTTTAAAACGGCTTTTTTCTAGCATTCTAAATATAACAACAAAGGTAATGTAAATGTTTTAAGGAGCTAGTTATCCAGGTAAGAGTACCAATATTGTCATTAGTAACAAGGGAGAAATTTGCATTGCACATGCGCAACAAAGCCACAGGGATCCAAGGCATAAAACCGATGAAATTTGCGATTCTTGATGTTGCGTGTTGGCGTGTCGCGGCGATAAATCACGGTGCTGACAAAGTGGTCTCTCTGTTGTTTTTTCATGCATCTGCAGTTTGGAACTGCATTGCCTTTTTAGTGAAAAAGTGGCAATGACATGGTCACAACTTTGGGATTAACTCATCTAAGAAGACCTAACTTAGGCCATCGAATTTATGTTAGGCCTATAACTTCAACTTCGTCGATATAAACACTTGCAATCTTGCCAGAGAAATGTTTCCATCGTAAAAAGGTCACATTTAAACTGTTCTGGAAAATTCCATTTTCAATCCTTCGATTGTAATTAAAAATTAATTACAGACTCCTCTCAGCATCACGTCGGTATTGTTTGAAACCTTGATATGACCCTGCCCACAAGCGACAATTGTACTTGCTAAATAAATGCTATACATCATCAATAAAACGGCCAAGTTTTCTACTTTCATGATTGTTTTAACGTTTTATGATACCAGCTTTTGATTGAACAACGTACGCCCCCCATCGTCAGTCACGTCTGTAACAAATTGAAACCATGATATGTCCTTCCCACAAACGACGATTAAATGTTATTATGCATCAGTGAAAAGAGCAAATTTTCTACTTTTCTGTGTAGCTTTTCGTGTGTCAAGCCTTCGATTATAATGAAACATTCAGACTTCTCTCGCCTTAACGTCTGTAAAAAGTTGAAACCTTGATATGACCCTTCCAACAAAAGACAGCTTTTTGTATTTATTTCAAATGAAAAAGGGCCTCTCTACACATACTGTAGCTTTGCCAGAAAACCGTGATACAAAATGGGGTGTTTGGAAAAGTATGACCTCAAAAACGAAGACCTCGAAAGCGAAAACCTAGCGGTTGTCGGGCGTGTATTTGGTGGATTCAATATCGAATTTTCCAAGTCAAACTCGTAAAATTTGACATAGTTTTATCACAAACCATTTCAAAATTTGCATGAAACCTTGTTTGGCAAAGTAAATGGAAAATATCCGGTAGCCGGTGGGGATACTTTCGGTTCAGAAGTGGGAGGCTTTTTAATGAAGGGGGCTTAATAGAGAGGGGGCTAAAAAGAGTTTTGTCGGGTAAAAAGTAGGATTTTCCAAACCTACGTATCAAATTCAAACACCACCTTCATTGGACTTGCCGTACATTACTAGGTACAAGTACACGAATTTGCTTCTAAGAAGTTAAAAATTTGGGCCAGTATGTTCTTAAAACTATCAAATTTTCAGTTATCAGAATTTCTCACGAGTTTCTTACAGGTTCTACAACAATACACATATTCACTACTTGTGCCCTCGTGAATGTTTCAAGAAAAAGGTCTTATGAAGCTTTTCCTTAGGCCTTCCGAGTAATAATTCCGAATAATAACAATACAGTAAGCAAATAAAATAACAAAAAAAATTATTTTAGGATTTCCTCCTTAAAATAAGGAGCTTATTAACCTACCCTATTTGTACTGGGTAATATTTAGCCCTTATATCCTGGGGGAGGGGCGTCTTAGACTTATTACGTTGAGTCCTAGTAATCGCTACCACCCACCCACCCCTCGCTCCTGAGTATGAGCGAGGGGTGGGTGGGTGGTAGTGATTACTAGGACTCAACGTAATAAGTCTAGGGGCGTCTTTCCGTCTTTCTTTACCTCAAAAACTACAAGAGATATAAGAATTAGACTTTGGATCTACTCGGCTATTTCATAACGTTATTTTTTGTTATAAAGTGCCTTTTGACTGCAGCAAAAACTTTCTGCAAGCGACCCAGTTTCAACAATTTTCAAGAGGACCAAGAATAGAGAGATCCAACGCAATCTGTTATAGAAAATACAGCAAGTAGCCAATCGAAATGCTTCAAATATTCTTCTGTTGAGAAAATGCTACCCTATGTTATAACAATCTTTTGCAATTTTTCTAGCCCAGTAAATTTACCGAATTAACGATTTCAAGGAAAAGGGAATGCTCAAAATCCTCAAAAATTCATCAAAAACATTATCACAGAGGGAAGAATCTCCGCAACATCTGAAAACAATCATGACCTTGCGCAATAAAAACACTTCGCAGCACCACATATACATTTTTAGAAAGAAGCCATTTATACCAAAAGAAAGTTGAAGAAAAACTGTATTTGCAATTTTTCGCTTACCCATGTGGCCAAGCCTTGATTTTCTGCTACGAACGATTTTCAAATCCAAGTATTTCATTGACGGAAGGGAAAGAATCATCGCAACATTTGAAAACCATCAAATCCTTGCGCCAGAAAAACATTTCGCAGCACCACATATACATTTTTAGAAAGAAGCCATTTATGCCAAAAGAATGCTGAAGAAAAACTGTATTTGCTATTTTTCGCTTACCCATGTGGCCAAGCCTTGATTTTGAGGCATGGTGATTTTAATAATACCTTGTTGTGTGATAATTCATAGTCTATCCACCACAGCAGCAAGATTCTGTTTTTCTGGAAGTTGTCCGTACCTCATGCTCATACATTTTCATTCGTGAAAAGATAATTAATTCTTGATTGCGGTAGTTCTTTTTCAATACTCTCGATGATCAGTGAACCGTATGCCACAAAAGTCAATTTGTAAGTTTTCTGTTGCGAGTTCCCGCCCTACCGCAGCAACACGTTGCACGTGACTTTTGGCGGCCATATTTGTTATTTGCAAATTTCTCCCTTGTTGTCATTAGTAAGTTGTTTTAGTGGTTCATAACGGCTTATTTTTACAATTTTAAGTAAAACAACTAAGTTAATGTAGTTATTTTTAACTAGTTTGTTTTGCAGTTAAGAGTACCAATACTGTCATTAGGAAGTGGTTTTAGTGGTTTAAAACGGCTTATTTCCACTACTTTAAGTAAAACAACTAAGTTGATGTAATTGTTTTTAACTAGTTAGTTTTGCAGTTGAGAGTACCAATACTGTCATTAGTAAGTGGCTTTAGTGGTTTAAAACGGCTTATTTCCACCATTTTAACTAAAACAACTAAGTGAATATAAATGTTTTAATTAGTTTGTTTTGCAGTTAAGAGTACCAATTCTGTCATTAGTAAGTGGATTTAGTGGTTTAAAACGGCTTATTTCCATCATTTTAAATAAAACAACTAAGTTCATGTAAATGTTTTTTAACTAGTTAGTTGTGAAGTTAGCAGTACCAATATTGTCATTAGTAAGTTGTTTTAGTGGTTTAAAACGGCTTTTTTCTAGCATTCTAAATATAACAACAAAGGTAATGTAAATGTTTTAAGGAGCTAGTTATCCAGGTAAGAGTACCAATATTGTCATTAGTAAGTTGTTTTAGTGGTTTATAACCGCTTATTTTTACAATTTTAAGTAAAACAACTAAGTTAATGTAGTTATTTTTAACTAGTTTGTTTTGCAGGTAAGGGTACCAATACTGTCATTAATGAGTAGTTTCAATATTTTAAAGCGGCTTATTTCCACCCTTTCAAGTAAAACAACCAAGTGAATGTAAATGTTTGTGACTAGTTAGGTGTGTAGTTAAGAGTACCAATACTGCCATTAGTAAGTGGTTTTTGTTGTTTAAATTTGCTTATTTCTACCATTTTACTCAAAACAACAAAGTTAATGTAAATGTTTTTAACCAGTTAGTTGTGCAGTTAAGAGTACCAATACTGTCATTAGTAAGTGGTTTAAGTGGATCAAAACTGCTTATGTCTACCATTTTAAGTAAGACAACAAAGTTAATGTAAATGTTTTTAAATAGCTAGTTATCCTGTAGACTGATTACATATTCGTAGTTATCGCTATTGATAGACTGATGGACGCTCAAACTACGACTTATGGACTTTGATACTAAAATTCGGGATGAAGTTTTCCCCGATCGATTTCATAACTAGATTTTGAAACCATAGCAACACTGTACGAACACCAGGCAATGGTGGATGGGCCTAAGTTGCCGGCTCGAACCTCCAATGTCAAAACAGCTCAGAATTCAAGTTTACAGTGATATTGGCCATGAACAAAAGCCACAAGTATCCATACCAATGTTTCCTCAATCGAAGAATCAACAAACCTTTCACTGTGAATTAGGAGTTCCTCAGTTTTGAGGCCAATTAGCTTCCATGAACTTCACCGCAGCTTTGAGAATTTCCAACTGTCGAGGGTCACTGGCCTCGCTTCTGAGACTACACTGCAGCCTCGTTCCATAGGGCACACGTAAACGTGTGCATCTCCGTCTCAAAAATTTATTTCAAAGTCCATAAGGCCCAGATTGAGTAAAAAAAGGAAATGTTGTTGTTGTTGTCATTGTTGTTGTTGTCGTTGTTGCTATTTTGCGATATCTGGGACTATTTCGTGAGGCTAGTTATCCAGTTAAGAGTACCAATATTGTCATTAGTGGTTTAAAACAGCTTATTTCTACAATTTCAACTAAAAAAACAAAGTTAATGTAATTGCTTTTAACTTGTTAGTTCTGCAGTTGAGGGTACCAATACTGTCATTAGTAAGTTGTTTTAGTGGTTTAAAACGGTTACTTTCTATCATTTTAAGTAGAACAAAAAGTTAATGTAAATGTTTTAACAAGTTAGTTGTGCAGTTAAGAGTACCAATACTGTCATTAGTAAGTGGTTTAAGTGGTTTAAAACTGCTTATTTCTACCATTTTAACTAAAGAGAGATACTCGATGTAATGGGGGACCAGTGTCATGCCGACAGGTTGGTTTTTGCTTGCCTCAGTTCACCTTAGTTGGCCACGTTCAGAGCGGTCTAAGCCTATTTACTGGATGAGCCTCAACTCAACATTCTGCAAATTCTTGACATTTGGTTTCACAGTTTTCAGCTTTTGATTGCAAAATTAGCTAATTCACAATATTGTTTTTTCTCATATGATATATCCCCACGCTTTAGAAATTATAAACCTTCTTGCTATGTGAGGTCAAGAAATGAATCAGGCGCACTGGCGCATTCCATGAAACTGATGGATCTGTTTAGGCCATAAATCCAAAACCCAACTGAAGATTCATTAAAAACTTGTGATTGATGGTTTTTGGAAGTATTTGTGTCAGGATTTGTTGCCCAATAATTCCCATTAGATGAAGGAGCCAGTGGGGCATGGGGAACTGAAGATTTTCAAATGAGCACTATTTTATGAATACAGCACTATATATCTATATTTCAACCTCAGAGTGCCCTTTTCCTCAGCCCTTTTAAAAACTAGCCCTTATGAGAGCTGTAACCCCCACAACGCAAATGAGAGCTGCCTTCCTCTGCAACACTGTATTATGCAGATAAGAAATTAATAGTACTTATTAGCAAACAGTGGAGAATATAAGGCAAGCGAGACCCCTGCTCAGTTCCAGTTTATAATTGTCCTAAACAGCATTTTTATCACATCCTGACTTCAGCTTGAAAAATGCAGTTCACAAACAGTTGGAATGGGGTCAGATTTTGCCATCTCACTCCTGAAAGTTTATTTATGCAACTTGGAAGTTGGAGCAGTTCAGTTGATGATCACAAGCAGCAAGAAGACAATATGACTATTGGCAGCTCAAAACATTTGTGGATATCTTCCATGCAATGACTAAATGTAGTTTCTATAAGAATCTAAGGATTTGACCCAGTTCACTTTTTGATAAGTACAGTAGAAACCCACATAAAAGAACCTAGGTTTTTTTGGGCAGCCTGAATAGGTTCTTAATTAAGTGGCTGTTATTCTAAATTCCAGCCTACAAGGTTCTTAAAAGATTCTTACAAGTACTCACCTTGCTTACATTAATATTTTGCAGCACAAGATTTCTGAAGAGTTTTTGAGAATTATGAAGAGTTCTTGATAGAATTTCTAGGCTATAAGTCTTGTTTAAAAATCTGATAGTCAGTTGTACCACTGAAGATTTCTGATCAGAATGTCAAGAATTCTTGAAATTCTGAGGAATTCTGAAGACATGAAACTTATTGTATAAGAACCTCTCCCAGTTCAGGCTCAAATGGGTTTTATATGGGGGGTTTAAAAGATTGAATTTCAACCACTAGGTTCTTGTAAAAGCAGGTTCCTTTACATGAGTTTCTCCTGTATTCGCTGCCAGAGACATCAGCTCAATGTTTCCAAATTTAGAAACCAGGTCACACGGTTTGAAAAAAATCAGGAAACCTTTCTAATTTTCAACTTCGGCTTTCTCCACTCATGCAAAATGTTTTCACACTGTGCAGTAGTGACAAATATTTTGAAAAGGTATTAAACATGATTTCTGTTAATACTTGTTCTGATCTTGATAGGTGCTGTTGAATACCCCTGACAAAAATCAGTTAGTGCTTTCTAGGAACATTAAATTTGCAGTAAGAAACTAGATAATCTTTCTGTTACTTTGAAATTTAATGACTCCTCGGAAGCTGTGGAGGCAAAATGGCCTATAATTTAAAAACAGCTGCCAAGTCATGACCTCATTTTCCTATTAAGAACTTATAGGGTCTACAGGGGTGAAGTGGGTTGCCAGGGAGTAAGGGTGACAGTGTTGCCTGCTGAAAAACTGATAAATCAGCACTCAGGATGTTAAAGAGAAGAACTTTCAAAAAGCTGAAGGAAACCTCTGATAGCGTAACTTATCCACATCCTTTACAACACCCATTTGACCCCATGCTTACCCATTCTTCCCCCTGTAGACCTGACTGAAAGTTTCTGATAGTACATTTTAGTGTATAAATTAGTTTCTCAAAAAATGTCATAGTGTTCGTCATGTCTACTTCCTGTTTCCTCATTAAAATATTATGCAGCTATCATTTTATTTTCTGACCTCCCACCCTGGGAATGGGAGGGCCGTTGTAGGGCTATTTACCTCCTGTCAACAGAACATTTTAGTTGGCCCTGAACCAGCCCTGCCAAATCCAGGGTGGGGGTTGGGGCAATAAATTAATAGCAGCACTATGGAAAGTTATTTGAAGCTGTGCTACTGTATGGACACTATTCCAGGTTTAAAGACAAGAAACAAACCAAAATTTTGTGGAAAGATGCTACGGATTTTCTTGATTAAGAAAATGACTCTGCTGAAGTTGTGATCTGAGAGTTTATTTTCCCAAAAAAGAGTGGATTCAAAGTGAAAATCGCAGAATACAAAGAACATATCTATGAAAGCCTTGTGACCATTGAGTTTTTACCAAGATGACTTTCAATATCAATACTGTATCACAATTGTCTTTCATTTTGAAGTTCTTCAAACAACTGTAATGAGCAGGAGTATGAGAAATTCTTCAGCATCAAAGTTCCTTGCCATCTTCTAATTCTTTATATCAACCAGACTGTCATTTACTTTGTGGAGAGAACCAGCTTTTGCACAAAGTCCAGAACTGAAAATCAACAATTTATGGTGTGATAATCATTGCTAGCAAAAGCAAAATGTTTATTTATGTGCTAATGAATCGAATTGCCTTTTTTCTCCAATTCATTCTACCCTAATCAATCAGATAAATGTTCAAAGGAAGGGTCAATAAAGACAACAAACATGGAAAAAGAAAGATCTATTCAGGGCTAGCCTATGCCATAATAAATCCAGTTGCCCTAAGAACTGAATCTTGCTTTCAAATATTGTAATACGAGGTGATCTGTGAATGACCTCCTTGAATTTACATTTAGGTCGATTAGGACCTAATAACTGACGTCAAAATAATTAGTCTTGTTTGTTACAATATCAAATGAGTGAATCTTCCTTCTTCGGTTGGCCCTAGTTAGACTTATCGTCATAATTTTGGTTGGCCTAGTAGTGCCTTTGGGACAGGCTATTTCACATGAAAGCAGTGCTGTCAGAGCACTGGTGTTATAATTTAAATATTTGGTCTCCTACCTGACGATGTGAACAAGGCTCCACTGGGTTTGCTTTTAACGCAGCTCAACCATTGCTCTCGCCATCATCGATGAGAGTTCTTCCTGCTTGTACACTTTGAGCTTTGACATGGTTGCTGAACGCCAAGAAAACGAATGAGCCACAGGGTACCAAGGAGTACAAGTCAAAACTGATGAAACCAAAACATAAACAAACGATCGCAAAGCATGCTGGTCAATGTACTCCCTTTAATGTAAATGTTTTTAAATAGCTAGTTGTCCAGTTAAGAGTACCAATGGTGTCATTACTAAGTGGTTTTAGAGGTATAAAACAGCTTATTTCTACCATTTCAACTAAAAAACAAAGTTAATGTAATTGTTTTTAACTTGTTAGTTCTGCAGTTAAGGGCAGAGCGTCAGAAAATTTTTTATTTCCTGCGGACGAAAACTTTTTGCTATAAAATTTCCTGTCAGTTCTCCATCACAACAACTGAATCGATCAAAATGAAAAACAATCAGACATTGGATCAAAAGCCTGGATGAAAATTTTTAGACGAACTTTTGCAATTATACCGGGTGAGCCAGAAAAAGTTCCCACTTTTGAAAATTCATAGAACAAAGATTACTTCCCCGGGGGGGGGGGTACTTCACTTTGGGTAAGACGGGGATGTGCGCCAGTTTTGGGTAGTTTTTGGCCTGAAAATTCTGGGATTGGGGTATCCTTTTACTGGAAAATTTCTGTGATTGGGGTATACTTTCACTCGGAATTTTCTAGGATTGGCGATTACTCAAAATTCTGTAATGGGTGTTGAATGAAAGTACAACTGGATAAATTTTCAAGCAACACGTTGTCAGTTTCAAGTGAACTGATTTCGAGTATTTTTGTGTTGAAAAACGTCCTCAGATCAGAACCTCGTTCCAATGGCCACTTGGAACCAAAATAATCGTTCCCAGCCCTCTATCCCTTATCCTTTTGACGTCGAATTGCTTTTGTTACGTCTTCGATTGGGTGTCAATATCTGACATATATTCTGGGATTGGGTATCAATATCGGACCAAATTTCTGGGATTGGGTCGTAACAGAAATCCTTGCGGCGCACACCCCCGTATGAATTTATAGTGAAGTACCCCCCCGGGATTACTTCACCGATTTGAATCAATAAAATTCTAGTTAAAAGCCGAAAGATCGAAGTATCTTTCTGATTTTTCTTGCTGCCTTAGCAGCACAAGATAGGAATCAAATGTTTTAGCCGATTTTTGCTCGTGGCCCATGGCCGGAAACCTTCAAAGCCTCATCACGGACCAATCAGATGGTGAATAAGTGAGGAAGACAGAAGAAATGTGTGAAAATTTTTCTCAACTTTACCAACCTTCATAAAACGCAACCAGGACAAAAAACTGCTGGAACTTTCCCAAATTTTTTTGAAGATATCTACGCACCAGATGTTTGGGTATCCAGATTTGGATGCCGGTTTAAATACCTCACAGTTTGGTGGAGATATAGCGTTTTCTGTTAGGCAACATCGGCGGAGGCTTGCCAAGCCTTGTTTACGCCACTTCAAGTCAGGTGATAAAGCCTCTTGATAAAACCTCCTTTCAAATTCATTACTAATTTCGAGCCATGCCATGAATGCAAAGAGTAGTATAATACAGAAATTTCTCAAGAGTATTGCCATATGACTTGAAACGTGTGAAGTAACCGAAGCAAATTTCTTCAGTTCACAAAGAAATCGAAGGGGCATTGAATCTTGAACCAAAGAGACTGCGGTGGAAGGACAATAGCAAGAACAATTGGAAACGTAAATATTTGCCGCTCTGGGATCGTTGTTAAAACAATCACTATTGTTATTGCCATTGTTTCTAACCCAGAGTCTCTATTGTTTAAGGTTGAGTGCCTCATCGGTTTTGGAAAGGCTATAACTTTGAGAAACCGCGAGGTATTTAAACCGACATCCAAATCTGGATACCCAAACATCTGGCGAATAGATTCCTTCGAAAAAATCCGGGAAATTTCCAGCAGTTTTTTGTCCTGGTTGTGTTTTATGAAGGTAGGTAAAGTTGAGAAAAATTTTCACACATTTCTTCTGTCTTCCTCGCTTATTCACCATCTGATTGGTCCGTGAAAATGAGGTTTTGAAGGTTTCCGGCCATGGGCCACAAGCAAAAATCGGCTAAAACATTTGATTCCTATCTTTAGCAGCACTAGAAGTATAGGTAAATTCAAGTTTATAAGAATTTCATGTTTGCACAATGACTGAAATAAAGGGGCCTAAAACATCGATCAAATCATGAAGGACTCATCGCACAGAACAACAAAGAAAATGCCATTTCCCAAGGATGACAGCTATCCTTGGTAAATCCACAGGAAGCCCAGGCAGTTAGTTAACTGAACAATGATAAGTTTATGATCGTAAAATTGTTAATTGTATACTACCTTTGTGTGTTATTTGTTGCACTTCTCCACTGCTGTAATTCTGCACTGTACTGCATAATTGTTCAAATGCGAGAGTTCGATACAAAATTTCTTGCTGGTATAAACCTATATAAGAATACCAGCAAGAAATTTTGTATCGAACTCTCGCATTCGAACAATTATGCAGTGCAGTGCAGAAGTACAGCAGTGGAGAAGTGCAACAAATAACACACATACGATCATAAACTTATCATTGTTCAGTTAACTAACTGCCTGGGCTTCCTGTGGTAAATCATGAAAGAAATCACTTCATATTTTTTAAACCTGTCAAAAATTCGGGCGGAAAAGCTCATTGTTGCACCCCCTTTGTAAATTTAGTTACTTTTAACAGTATTTAATTAGTTTAATGTATTCTTGTTTTGTTTTGTTACTCTTCTTAAACTTTGCTGTTTGTAGGTTTTTACCTTTATATACATGTATGTTTAAGAAGATTGAAACAAAAATTATTGCCATGGGATTGAGAAAATCTTCAGTATTTGCTTGAAAATAAATGTCTTAAAGTTCTCGAGAAAGGTGACACGCCCATTTCTTGTTGTTCTGTGTGAGGAGAATCCTTATGATTTGATAAATGTTTTAGGCCCTATTTTAGCCATTTTGCAACCATAAAATTTTTGCAAAATTGATTTTTCTCTTATTTCTAGACTTGGTAAGAAGGCGAGAAAATTCACAAAAATGCTTCAGTCTTTAAAAGCTTTTAACTGAATTTTGAATCATTCAAATCCCTAGCTATGAATTTTCATGATGCTATGAATTTTCTTGATGCTCTGAATGTTCAAAAGTGGGAACATTTTTCTGGCTCACCCAGTCTATTTTGACAAAACAGAGAAATTTCCGAACCCTTTGGCAATTCCGCTGGTCAAAGCCTCTGTTGACGGAAAAGTGCGTAAATCTGCAATAAAAGTGACGCTTTCCATTAATTTAGAGTGAGAAATCATGCAGGCACGGGGCCCCTTGGTCATTTTATCATAGCAACAGCACCAGCTTTACAGTAAAACGACAAAGCAATTTTTGTTGCTGGGGGTCTCTTCGGGGCCTTTAGAGGTCGGGGGCCCGTAGTTTTTGAACTAAAGGTAACTTTAGTCAGTTACGCCACTGCTATCAGTACGCAAGCTTCAAAACTTTCCAGGGTAATCACCACAAAGGTAAAAATGTGTAAGTTACAGATAATGAATTTCCTGTGAGTTTGTCGAAATACAAAATTTCCTGCGGACATTGTCCGAGCGTCCGAAGGCATTCTGACGCTCTGGTTAAGGGTACGAAAATTAGTAAGTTGTTTTAGTGGTTTAAAACGGCTTATTTCTACCACTTTAAGTAGAACAACAAAGTTAATGTAAATGTTTTTAACCAGTTAGTTGTGCAGTTAAGAGTACCAATACTGTCATTAGTAAGTGGTTTAAGTGGTTTAAAACTGCTTATTTCTACCACTTTAACTAAAACAACTAAGTGAATGTAAATGTTTGTAACTAGTTAAGTGTTCAGTTAAGAGTACTAATACTGCCATTAGTAAGTGGTTTTTGTTGTTTAAAACAGCTCATTTCTACCATTTCAACTAAAACAACAAAGTTAATGTAAATGTTTCTAACCAGTTAGTTGTGCAGTTAAGAGTACCAATACTGTCATTAGTAAGTAGTTTTAGTGGTTTATATTGGCTTATTTCTACCATTCTAAATCAAACAACAAAGGTAATGTAAATGTTTTTAAGGAGCTAGTTGTCCAGGTAAGAGTACCAACATTTTCATTAGTAAGTGGTTTTAGATCTACCTACCAAAAAAGTTTGTTTGTTTGTTTTAGTCCTACCAAAAAAAGTTAATGTAATTGTTTTTAACTAGTTAGATTTGCAGTTAAGAGTACAAATACTGTCATTAGTAAGTGGTTGTAGTGGTTTTAAACAGCTTATTTCTACCATTTTAAGTAAAACAACTAAGTAAGCACGGAGAATTGCTTCGAAACGTCAATATAATAAACATCTTGTCTTTACTGGAAATGTCGTAATATACTTGGAATTGTCAAACTTGGAATGTCTTTTTTGAATATCAACATCATTATCGTCGCAATTCTTGTACTCCGTTTTTTGGTGAAACTAAGTAAATGTAAATGTTTATAACTAGTTAGTTGTGCAGTTAAGAGTACCAATACTATCATTAGTAAGTAGTATCAGTGTATTAAAGCGGCTTATTTCCACCATTTTAACTAAAACAAATAAGTTAGTGTAATTGTTTTTAACTAGTTAGTTTTGCAGTAAAGAGTACCAATACTGTCATTAATGAGTAGTTTTAGTGGTTTCAAACGGCTTATTTCCACCATTTTAAGTAAAACAACTAAGTAAATGTAAATGTTTATAACTAGTTAGTTTTGCAGTTAAGAGTGCCAATACTGCCATTGGTAAGTGGCTGTAGTGGTTTAAAACGGCATTTTTTCCACCATTCTAAGTAAAACAACTAAATTAATGTACATTTTTTTAACTAATTAGTTGTGCAGTTAAGAGTACCAATACTGCCATTAATAAGTAGTTTCAGTGGTTTAAAACGGCATATTTCCAACATTGTAGGTAAAACAACTAAGTGAATGTGAATCTCTTTAACTAGTTAGTTGTGAAGTTAAGAGTACCAATACTGTCATTAGTAAGAACTTTTAATAGTTTAAAACTGCTTATTTCTTCCATTTTAACTGAAACAACAAAGATAATTTAATTGTTTTTAACTAGTTTGTTTTGCAGTTAAGAGTACCAACACTGTCATCAGTAAGTACTTTTAAAGTGCCTATGAAATTATATTTTACATATAGTTTTTTTTTAGAATTTGAAACTTGAATTTTTCATTGCAACAAGTACCGAGAAATAAGTTGAAAATTAGCAGGGCGACCCTTGTTTTGGGGGGTTTTAAAACGACAAGTATGTGTGACACAACATAAAATATGCGACGTCACGAGGTTTGCACTTGATTCAGCTTCAATGACAAACATTGAACAACATTCGCGTGCGGCCTGCTGTCTGCTTCGTTTTCGCAAAGCTTTATGTTGAGTTTAAGTATTAATTTGAAGAGCTAAACATGTCAGATAGTGATGGATCGGGATCAGGAAGCGTTAGCAACGCTAGTGAAGCAGAACTCGTGGCTGTAAACACTGTAACGATCCCATATCAGTATGGGCCCTTGGCGCTGGGAGGTGATCAAGTTGGACAGGAAGGTGATGAGGCATATCATGAGGAAGACGAGGAGGGGGATGAAGACGGAATCCCGCTGAGAATCATTGAGAGAAGGTATGATGGAGTTGATACTGTCGATGAATGGTATGTAAAACAGTGAACATTTTACCACTATCCTGCTTCGCCATGCGTTGTAATTTAGAAACTACGAACGATTCTAACATGAGCAGCCAATGGCCACTCCATCGCCTCTCGAAACAGCAATAAGACCGAAGCTAAGCAACACAAATATGTTCTATCTGATTACCAATTAAAAAAAAATATTTTCGCTTCATGAAGTTAGCAAACATATCTACTAAATGTGGTTCACCTGGATTTTTCAGGTGTGATTGTGGCAAATGCAGTATCCAGAATTTAGCCGGTGCACGAGAGTTTCGATGCTGTTGGGAAGTGCAACTGGCGATGGGGAAATTAACGTTTGATGGCTCCTTTGAGAGAATAAAATGCGTCACACAGCATGAAGACTATGTTGCACACACACACGGAACAGTGTTGAAGCATGTTGGCCCACTCCTCAAAGATAAGAAGGGGCGGGGAGGATACCGGCGGAGAGGAAACCAAACTGAAAATGAGTGAGTAGGCTATTTGTTTGTGAAAAAATCTAGGCCAAGTTTGTGAAGCAAATATGACATGGGAGGGGGTTAATAGGGGTACAACCTTTGACAAAATGTGAATAAATTTGAAAGAAGCTTGACTGCCCATATTTCCTATAGTTAATACTATTTGCTAAGTATGAGTACTACGCGTTTTTCAGAAAGCCTTAGCTTACCCATTTGACCAGAGGCGCTGCCTGCATTTGACCCCTGCAGACGCAGATATACATCCATTTACATGAACTGCATATTTACATGAAGACAAGGTGAAGGACAACTAATGATTGTCAAAAAGAGGGTATACTTGGGTAAAATGGATCAGTTTGGTGTAAATGGGTAGGTCATCAATTTGAATAGATTTTGCAAATCCTAGTCCACAATATGCTGCTATACCATGCAACCCTCCTTGACATTGTGCATATGTTGATTTATCAGTTGAGGGTGTTGTTTTCTGGCAATCAAAGTCAACCCATTCAAACCCCAAGCCTATACCCACCGTACCCCTGCAGACCCAAGAACAGAAGCAGCTTCTGGCTTCTGCCCACAGATTGCTTTCATAATTTATTCTGTGGAACCCAGATAAATATACACTTGGTCACAGGGATGGCACCATGGGTGGGCTAGGGTGCCAAAGCCCTTGATCAAGGGATAAAGCACTTAGTCCCCCAAGGCTGGCAGGAAATTTAGGGTTATCGTTAGGTAAAATATGACAAAATAAAGCACAAAAATGGCATTTTTAGCCACTTTATCACCCCTATTGGAAGCTTCAGTCCTTCTGTCAGAGGATTTCTGGTGCCATCCCAGCTCTTTCATCTATATACTGATCACTGAAATCCAAACAGAAAGGTATCATAGTGTGTCTATCAATGAAATGTACAGGGTGTCCCAGAAAATTTGTGCCCTGATTGCCTGAAGATTACGACAAAGTGGCAAACAATTCTCACTAACCATTTCCATGATGTTGTTCTTCAGATGTTCAATTGAAGTTTGCTACCATTCCCATAAAAATTTGTCAAGAAATGATGGAGCTATGACATTCAGAAGACCAAAGTTTCTGGGACACCCTGTATAATACAGTACTGTTCTTATCACATTATAATGACTCTGTTGGCAGATAACTTAGGTACTATCCAATTTTATTCAATTGCTGTGATAAGACAACACATAAATCATGATCAACGGATGGATAAATTATTTTCCTTTGTAGGTATGCTCGAGCAGTTGCATACAGATGTCTGGTGAAGTGGATTTTTGGGCAGATGGGCTGGGATAATACGAGACCTCTCCCAGCATGCATTTACCATGACATCGGGATGCGGTTTCCCGCTGGAGGTGCAACTGGATATGCAACAACAGAAGAGCGTAAATAGGGACACATAGTAGCCTATTAACATACACCCTTATGAGGAACTATGAACAGACTGTGGCACTAAAATTTCTTAAAGCCACGCAAAACCTCTTGCTTCATCTTTTGGTCACTATCTGATGTTTCATAATCTAGGGAGCATCAGATGAAAAGCTTTCAGTAGAATGTTTTATTGTGGTTTTGCTTTTCAAGTTATATTGAAATTTTAAGGATCAGGAGACTTCAACCGCTGAATTGATCATAAAATCTTATAATCTTAATTGTCTTCAACAGCATAAGGACAGCGGCCACGAGGGTGTCCTTTTATAGGCAAGTGACATTTTTTGCAATGGGGTGCCCTCTTTTTCGTTGCACTTGCTGCTTCTTCTGTTTGTTTCTTGGCCCTGTGGTTTTCCAGCAGTTGTTGTTGTTCCTCCACTGAAACAAAATTTGCCATCAGAAAATGTTATGCTTCATGCAGGCTTTTCTTAATTGATAAGAGGATGACACATGCAGCAGGTATGAATTAGGTACCATAAATCAACATCACATTTGATTACCTTATAAGCACACGCTTTTGACAGCCGACAGTGCTAGTAGTATTATATTTCAAATTTTGAATTAGTACCCCTGTAATAAGATCTAAAAATGCACTGGTTGCCTTGATGTTGTTGTTGTGTGGTTCGTGGAGTCAGACGTGTCTTGAAGATATCCTCAAATTTCTACTTGTTTGAAGATAATTTCAATCGAATTTTGGCAGAATGACCACTAAACGTGATATACAGCTGCGATTTATAATGGATCTTATCGACAATATCAAACGAGTAAAGAAAAAGAAACTAGAAAAGGATCAAATTATGAGTGATGTCGAAACGCAATTGGGCCTAAGCGCAGTCGATGCGCACTCGCTTATCGAAGAGCTATTGAGCAAGGGAGTATTGTGCAACAATGAGGGTTCGCTTGACATTGATTACAAGCAAAGATTTGAACTGACAAAGTCTCTCGTCAGTTTTGTGCACAACGTTCCCTTGCCCCAGCCTGACGTCCAAGCCAAATCGACCGATGAAAAACAGACGGAAACAGAGATGGGGATGAGTGTCCAAGCCAAAACTGCCGATGAAAAACAGACGACAACGGATGAGATTGGCCATCATTGTCGAGATTTTATTAAAAGCCTCGAGGATAGGATACTTTCATTGGAAAAACAGCAGAGTCCAGAAAAGTACTAAACCTTCCTCCGGTCAAAACTTTTTCCTGCCAAAACCTTCCTCCAATTTTTCAAATACCAGGGCGTGGCTATAGGTCATGGCTAGGGTGTGGCAGTTTTTGTCTTCGGAATTATAAGGTAAAAAACCTTTCAAGAGATACAGAATCATGACCATTTCTTGAATCATTGCTGTTACGTAGTAGACTTACTACTTGAGCTCTACATTATTCAACGTAAAGTTCTTTCAGGGCTAAGTCAAACTACAAGAATCAGGTAGTAAGTCCAGACAACAGCAACAACGACAGTGGACCTCGACAGCCTAGGCAAACAGCTCAAAAGGGAACGTTGCATCAGATAATTCAAATGGAGGTGAATTCTAATGAATTGCGTAAACATGCGAGCTACCTTTGGCGAGAAGGTGAGCTACCATAAGAAGGAGTAAGAGCCAACCCATAACAAGGAGTAAGAGCCAACAACTCAACTGAGAAATGAGAAGGAAGGAACAGATGGACTCCCGATCTCACTCACCCTTGGAGGAGGTGGTGATTCAGTCATTTCATCTCTCTGCAAGTGATTCGCAATGTGGGAATACAGCCACGTAAACAAAAATTTTTGGAAATAGTCACATGTGAGATGGACAATCGATGGATGTCCGGCATCTTTTTGCACCATAAGATTTATTGTTGGAAGTCCAACATTTGAATGATGAAGATGAAAGAGAAACCAAATACAGAGTTTGAATTTGGCCTTTTAATATGATTGACTGACTGTGCTGGAAGTTTTGATTGAGGATTGGAACCTTGTACTTTAGCTGGAATTGCTGACTGCAACAAATTTCAAAAACATTCTGAAGAAACCAACAAAAAGGGTCAGGAGGTAATGACTGAAAATTAAGATCGAGAGAAAGATGTTTCAACCCCAATATTCCCATCAGCCCAAATGCATCCCAGACTGGAAAGTTGGTAGTATTTTTGCATGTGCAAGTTGAGATGGCCTAAGAAAGATTTTGACTGAGGAAATTTCACAGTTTAGAACAACAGATCTTTTTTATTGCCGCCTGCACAGCTCAGATTTAAGACCATTTACGTTACTGCGCATGCAAGATATTGGACATGCTATACAAACTTTCCAGTCTGGACTGGAACATTCCGTCTCAGTACAGCAACTGTTTCTGGTGCCATCTGGTGAAGTTGGTTGACATCAACCTGTTTCACAGAGTTTATGATAAAGCTTTTCTAAGCTTTGGAGACTTTCCAGAGTACATATTGTTGAAAATTAACTTACTTCCTTGAGAAATAAAATTGTGTTACACATGCAGCATGTTGTAATGGAAAGTATGTCCAGAGTATTGATGCACATATTGAAAATGATTGATATAGCAGTTATCAATGCTAAAAAGCTATTTTGAGGCAAATCATTTGACATGTCTTGCTGTTGCACATTGCATATGACAGTTTCTTCCAATAAATTGTCTCAAGTTTTATTGTTAGAAACATTTTTCCAAAACCTTCCTCCAAATTTCTATTTTGACAAACCTTCCTCCAAATTTCCATTGTTTTACAAACCTTCCTCCGGTCAATGACCGCGCAACCGTAATGTTTTCTGGACTCTGAAAAACAGCTAGATCATAAACAAAGGGTTATTGAAAAATTGATAGAGACACTCAAATCGGTTGCGACAAAAGAATGCACCTCGGAGAAGTCTCTAGAATGCCGCGTGGAAAAATCAAGCCAAAGTGAAAAAGAAACAGATTTTATGTCATCTAAAGAAAATGTGACAGTGAAAAACAAAACATCTATTGTGTATGAAGACATAACTGAGTCTGAAGTTAGTAGCCAAATCAAAGCTCAAAGGGAAAAACAAGGTAAAAAGAAGAAAAATAAGAAGAAGAAAAATGCTACCAAGGGACCATCACAAGCCATCGCACAAAGTACAATCGAAGTCGAAGAACAAAAGAATGGCGAGAGAAGCCGAAAACCAATCTTCGCCAAGACCCAGAAGCACTGACCTAAACAAACAACGTAAAACGATAGTTGTAGGAGATTCTATGGTCAAAAACGTCAAAGCATGGAAACTAAAAGAGCAGTGCGAGAAAAACGAGCATATCTACGTTTACGACTTCCCGGGAGCCACGATTAAGGACATGGCAAGCTACTCCCAACCATTCGTTGAAAAGAAACCGGACACCATTATCATACAGTGTGGGACAAACGATCTCAACAAAACGGGCAAATCAGAAGTTATGATCGCTTCAGAAATTGTCGCTTTGGCCAAATCAATAGGATCTAATGGGATTGACGTATGTGTCTCAAGTTTGATTACGAGAGGTGATATACTCGAGCAGAAAAGACAGAGGACTAGTTTTGTTCTGCGGGATAAGTGCTTCGAAGAAAGTACCACTGACATAGATCATCCAAACATCGAGGCAGAGAAGCACCTGAACAGAAGTCGATTACATCTAAATAGATTTGGAGACGAGATTTTAGCCGACAATATATTAAAAGCATCGAGGATCTGACTTAAGCCTACCCCAACAGTTACAAGAAGGTATCAAGAGGATGAGTCTGAGATGAGCATAGAAATAGATACTCGAAACTCTTTCATAATAGATTCCTCAGACACATCCTCTAACAGTTTTTCTAACATTTCTGATAACGATATCTACACTCTTAACTTTGTTAACATTGAGTCAGCCAATGAGCAGGATGATATAAATACAGCATTAAAAAATGTTCGAATAAAAAATCGCAATGGTCTCATAATCGCATATTTAAACATCAATTCTATTAGGAACAAAATTGACTTTATGAGACCGATGATATCAGAAAGTATTGATGTTTTGATAATAGCAGAGACTAAAATCGATAATGCCTTTCCTGCAAGCCAGTTTGTGATTGAGGGATTTATGAAGCCCTTCAGATATGATCGAAATCAAAATGGGGGTGGTTTGTTGATTTATGTGAGGTAGCGTGCACCTATAAAGGCTCTCACACAATACAAAGCTCCTGACGATCTTGAATGTGGAATGATAGAGATAAATCTGAAAAATACAAAATGGCTGCTCGTTGCCATTTATCGTCCCCCTTCTCAAACGAAACAGTATTTCTTTGACGAGATCAGTAAATGCTCGATCACTATTGTAGGCAATATGAAAATTTCATTTTGATAGGGGATTTCAACTGCGAAATTGGGGATGACGTCATCAATGATTTCGTCGACAGTTACGAGTTAGCTAGCCTTGTTAGGAGCCCAACTTGTTTCAAGTCCGACAGTCCTCGATGTATTGACTTGATTTTAACAAATACAAAGTCGAGTTTTCAGGCTACAACAGCAATAGAAACAGGACTGTCCGACTTTCATTTCATGATTGTCACCGTTTTAAAAGGCGGACATGCAAAGAGGGGGCCCAAGATAATCTCCTATGGGGACGACAGCCGATTTAGCGCCGTGGACTTCAGGACTCATCTCATTCATATGCTCTCATCAGAGCTGGGTGGGATGAGGACTATGGTGCTTTTAAAGCTGTGGTCATGACCGTGCTGAATGAACACGCACCCGTTAAGAAAAAATATTCGTGCAAACGATGTGCCTTTTATGACTAAAGCCCTGCGCAAAGAGAACATGCATAGAACTAGACTGCATAATAAGTATAATAAAGATCGCACTGAGGCAAATCTAAAGGCCTTCAAAAAGCAGAGGAACAAATGCGTGAAATTATTGCGTAGGGCCAAGTTTGACTACTATAGGAACATCGACCTGGGTAAGCTTACCGATAATCATAAGTTTTGGAAGACTGTAAAGCCACTGTTCTCAGACAAGGTGCAAGTAAATTCTTCCATCTCTTTGATTGAAGACGGAAAAATGGTAAATCAGGACTCTCAAATTGCAGAAATTTTCAACCAGTATTTCGCAAACATCACAGATAGTTTAGGGATCACTGTAAATGACTCACTGTCTCATGACTCAATGACTCAATGACTCACTTACCAACAAGTGATATACTGGATCCAATTGACAAATCTGTTAAGAAATGCGAAGCTCATCCAAGTATTTGCAAAATCAAAAACACTATGAAGTTTTCAGACAAATTTGAATTCAGAAAGGTAACCACCGAAGATGTTGCTTATAATCTTAATTGTCTTCAACATCTGTTGCCATACGGAATTTGTTCAACCCTGGTTTATCCAAGAGTACTTTTCCCAAAGAATTGAAAGCAGGAGATATAAGCTCGCTCTTCAGAAAGGAGGATGCCTTTACGAAAAAGAACTACCGACCAATTACAGTTTTACCACCGGCATCAAAAATTCATGAAAGATTGGTGCAAGATCAAATGCTACCTTTCGTCCAAAGTTTCCTATCATCACTCCTTTGTGGATTTCGAGAGAGCTATGGTACACGGCATGCATTGCTACGTTTTGTGGAAGCCTGCAAGAAGACAATGGACAACAGGGGCGTCGCAGGGGCTGTCTTGACAGACCTTTCGAAGGCCTTTGATTGTCTAAATCATGAACTATTGATTGCAAAATTGAATGCATATGGCTTCAGCAGATGCCTTGCTGTTTATCCATAGCTATCTCACCGACAGGAAGCAGCGGGTAAAGGTCAATGGTTCATTCAGCACATGGACAGAAACCGTGCTGGGAGTACCACAAGGTTCGTTCTTGGGGCCCCTTTTGTTTAACATATACTTGAATGACCTTCTTATGTTCACCACAGGAAGCAATCCCTGCAAAAATATTAAAGTCCAACGCAGATTTGTTCTGTTTTCCTCTCACCGAGCTTTTTAATAAACTTGTTGAGGAAAGTAGCTTCCCAGATGATATGAAAAATGCCGATGTTTCTTCACTCTTCAAGAAGGATAATAATATGAGCAAAAAGAATTACAGAACAATAAGTCTCCTTCCTACAATCGCAAAAATATTTGAGAGACTAATGCATAGGCAATTATCTGAATTTACTGCACGCTTTTTTCACCACTATTAGGAGGGTTTAGACAAGGGTACAACACACAGCATGTCTTGTTGAACTTTTTGCAATACTGTAAGAGCAGTATTGATAATAAGGGACTTGCAGGGGCAGTGTTCATGGATCTTTCAAAGGCTTTTGATTGTGTAAACCATGGTCTTTTAATAGCAAAATTGAGTGCCTATGGACTTAATATGGATGCCCTTCAGCTCATAAGAAGCTATCTATCAAATAGACAACAGAGAGTAAAGATCAACAGCTCTTTTAGTGATTGGAAAGAAATAAAGATTGGAGTACCCCAAGGGTCGGTCCTAGGGCCTTTATTGTTTAATGTCTTTGTAAATGACATATTCTGGTTTTCACATCGCACAAAGATATGTAACTATGCTGATGATACCACAATCTTTGCATGCCATCCGGATCTTAATACTATTGTCACACAATTAGAAGAGGACAGCTCTGTGCTAGTAAAATGGTTTTCTGACAACTTTTTAAAATTAAATGATGACAAATGCCACCTGATGATATTTGGCGATGAAAGTACTGAAACAACAATCTCAATTGGAAATTCAAGGATTAATGAAAGTGATATATATATTTATTTTCATATTTGAATTTTTTAAGGAGGGTAGCCCTTCGGCAGAAGCCGTTTTTCAAGGGGCCCTCCGGTAAAAACTTAATTACAGCATACAGTTAAACTTAAATATGACTAGAATGAAAAAAAAAACCATAACCTAAAAGCCTATTTACAATTATACAATATATACAATAGAAATGAAAAATCAACCCTTTATCAGTTTCTTAAAACTATTCAGGGAGGATGCTGTCTTTGACTCAGCAGGAAGGCTATTCCATATTTTAGCACCTCGGAAAGAAAAGCATTTTTGCCCATTAGCAGACCTTTTCTTTGGCAATCTCAAATCAGTCTCAGTGTTCCGGAGGTTGCGGGAGGAGCATGCTGAGTTTTTTGTGAAGAGGTTACACAGGTATTGTGGAGCCAAGTCATTGAGCGACTTGAAGACCATTGTTTTAGACTCATTGCTAATGAGCTCTTCAATGGTCTGCCAGCCCAACTTTGCAATAAGTGGTCTGCTTGAGGCATCAAAGCTGCTATTTGTAATGATTCTAGCAGCACGATTTTGTAACTTTTGCAGCTGGTCGATGTATGTAGATCCAGCACAACCCCATACAGAACAACAGTATCGAAAGTGGGGCTCAACAATACCTGTGTAAAGAGTTTTCAAACTTGCCAGAGGCAGAAAAGATTTAGCATGTTTTAAAAAGCCGATCGCCCTGGAGACCTTTGTAGAAACTGCCTTAATTTGCTCTTTCCAATCTAAAGAGCAATCGATTTGCACTCCAAGGTATTTTGTCTTTTGAACAACTTCGAGTTCATTGTCGCGTATCTTCAGTACCAAGGCTTCATTTCGACTTTTGAGAGAGTTGTGTCTCTGCTTGGTGGATATGAGCATTGAATGAGTTTTTGCCACATTCAACGAAAGCTTATTTCCTTGAAGCCAAGTCTCCAATTTACTGAGATCGCTATTTATAGCCTCATTAAGCTGAGTCAAATCGCGAGACTGATGACAAAGAAGGGACTTGCAGGGGCAGTGTTCATGGATCTTTCAAAGGCTTTTGATTGTGTAAACCATGGTCTTTTAATAGCAAAAGATTACGAGAAATTATTAGGTGTGACTTTTGATAAGAAATTAAGTTTCAAAAAACATGTTGAAGATTTGTCTAAAAAGGCCAACCAAAAGCTTCACGCGCTTGCTCGCTTGTCAAATTACATTGATCCCATCAAATCAGAAATTTTAATGAATTCTTTCATCAGGTCGCAATTTAATCATTGTCCACTTGTATGGATGTTTCATGACAGAGCAACAAATTCGAAGTTAAATCGCATTCACGAAAGAGCATTGCGGTTGGTATGCAAAGATAGTGAATCAGAGCTAGAAAAATTGAAGAAAAAATATGGAACTATTCATCAGCACAATCTGCAACTGCTAATGATTGAAATATTCAAAACGAAAAACAATCTAAATCCAACATTTATGAAAAACATTTTCACAGAGAGAAGTATTCCATACAGTTTACGAAGTGAAAATCATTTGCGGTTGCCAAAAGTTAAGACAACAACGCACGGAATAGAGAATATTCAGTACAGAGGTTGCCATTTGTGGTCCTCATTACCGAGGGAAATTAAAGATTCCAACACACTCGCTGAATTCAAACGAAAAATAAAATCATGGGATGGAAATATTTGCATCTGCAGATTGTGCAAAGTTTTTATCAAAGATTTAGGGTTTTTGTAGGCTTGTTTTGGACATTGTAAAGTAGGTTTTAAATTATTTTGTTGGCTTTAATTAGCTTATTAGCTATGTATATATATATTTTTTTTCTTGCCAACGTAAAATAAATTGTTAATAATAATAATAATAATAATAATAATAATAGTAATAATAATAATAATAATAATGTTCCTGGAGGAGACCGAAATCTGTAATTATGACGACGACACAACTATTTATGCGTGTGGTCCTAACATCGAAAATGTCATAATGCATTTAGAGAATGATGCCCTTAAGATAACTGAATGGTTTCCAAACAATTGCATGAAGCTAAATGAAGACAAATGCCACTTAATAATTTTTGGTGCGAAGGGGAGTAATGAAACAACAATCAAAATAGGCGAGGCCCGTGTGAAAGAAAGTACAGAGGAAAATCTTCTCGGTATAAAGTTTGATCAATCACTTTCTTTCAAGCAATACGTCAAGGCTCTTTGTAAAAATGCCAGCCATAAGCTCCATGCTCTTGCTCGAATATCACGATACATGGACACAGAAAAACTCCAGTGGTTAATGAGGGCTTTCGTTTTGTCTCATTTCAGCTACTGTCCGCTTGTTTGGATGTTCTTTGATAGAACTTTGAATCATAGAATAAATCATATTCATGAAAGTATGAAGTGTCATCAAGGCCAAAACTCTATTTCGATTGGAAAGAAGTGATTTTGACAAATTGAAACCCTATAAGAAACATCAAAATGAGAACTTTAAACTAAATTCGACAAATTGAAACCCTGAAGTGAAACCCCAGAAGACAAAGTGAAACCCCAAACAGAAACTTCAATGTGAAACCCAAAAGTGAAACCCCAGAGTGAAACCCTAAATTGAAACCCTAAAGTGAAACCCCAAACAGAAACTTCAATGTGAAACCCCAAAGTGAAACCCCAGAGTGAAACCCTAAAAGTGAAACCCCAGAGTGAAACCCCAAAGCGAAACCCCAAAATGAAACTCCAAAGCGAAACTCCAAAGCGACAAATCCCCCTACCTCGTTCTGACTTCATCTGCTAGTAAGCGATCGAGCAATGACAATTTTGTCTTGGATTTTGGGCTATTACGTCATAGTCATACTATTGGCGGTAGAAATCATCCGACTTATCATACAAGAAGTTGCTTCACGAGGGTCAAGACCAACCCCTCGGGGTGACCTTTTTCTTTTCATGCAGCGGCCAAGCCCAGGTTTCGTCAAAGGTTGAGGTTCCGTGCAATTTCAAAGTCTTTTTATTTCGATTTGCCTACAGTACACCAGTCTCCCTTTTTAAGTGCCCCGGCAAATGCAGGGGAAGGGGGAAATTTGCACAAAATGAATTCAGTGTTCTGTCTTATCATGATTTTGATTCAAAACCTTGGAGCTCTTATCCTCTCCCGCCGTTTTTACGATTTGCATAGCGCAGTTTTAGTATTTCACTCATCACTCATCTGTGTTATTTTTGGCATGTTGTAAACACCGGACCCTATGACCCCTAGGACCATCAAGTACTGAAGATGAAAAGGACCCTTAGATGAAAAGGTTCCGTATCGTAAACTTCCCCTCTCCCATCCAATGAACTTCCGCTCCTATGAATCAATGCCAGGAACCATGCAGAGAGTTCTCAAAATAGTGCGACGGGGGGGGGGGGATCAAAACATATTATATTGCTATGTTTGCCATTATATTATATTCTGTAGGGCAAATCCACGCAAGCTTTTCATCCAGTGTAGACTCTAGCCCCTCACTCTACTTGAACATTCCGAAGTACCTTGTAGCAATTTGATTTATAGCTTTGGGTGGTTGCTGTGAATTTTTGTCGAAGTGGAATCATATGATGAAATACAAAGGCTAGATTAATTTTTGTATCTTGCTTCCGCCAGCTCGATGGGAAGTCTTGCTTCCGCCATGCCACCTCATCTGCTTCGAAAATACATCCAACAAAAAATTGTCATGGCTCTTATGGCTCACGGAAACATGGAGTCAGAACGAGACAGGAGGATTCCATTAATGAAGGGGAAGACCTATCGCTTAGCGGTTCATTGACTGGGGAGGTCCTACTTGAAGATTCTGGAGTTTCACTTCGGATTGTCGCTTTGGAGTTTCGCTTTGGAGTTTCATTTTGGGGTTTCATTTTGGGGTTTCATTTTGGTGTTTCACTTTGAAGTTTCTGTTTGGGGTTTCACTTTAGGGTTTCAATGTAGGGTTTCACTTTGGGGTTTCACTTTGGGGTTTCACATTGAAGTTTCTGTTTGGGGTTTCACTTTGTCTTCTGGGGTTTCACTTCAGGGTTTCAATTTGTCGAATTTAGTTTATAGTTCTCATTTTGATGTTTCTTATAGGGTTTCAATTTGTCAAAATCACTTCTTTCCAATCGAAATAGAGTTTTGGCCTTGATGACACTTCATATGAAAGGGCATTGCGCACTGCATATACAAAGATTACGAGAACGATTTTGGTTTTCTCTTGGAGCAATCTAAGTCGGTGCCAATCCATGTAAGAAATCTACAGTTGCTCATGACCGAAATTTATAAAACAAAATGCGGTCTGAATCCACCATTCATGACGGAAATTTTCATGCAACGAAATATTGGTTACAGTCTAAGGCATGGCGATGACGCTCAACTGCCAAAGGTACGAACAACATCATTTGGAGTTGAGTCCATTGCTTACCTTGGAAATAAACTGTGGCAGATTTTACCGCAAGAAATAAAACAATCAAACAGCCTTCCCATCTTCAAAAAACAAATTAGATGTTGGAATGGTGGAAAATGCAACTGTAGGCTTTGCAAAGTGTATATCCCGAAAGTTGGGTTTCTAACAGGATTGTTCCTTTTTAGCATCTTTTATCCTGTAATATTTTTTTTGATAGTTTCATTGTTAATAATGTATATTGTAAATAGTAGGCTTTAATTAACTGTAATTTAGCTATTCTGTTTTCCTAGCCTACTTTAAATAGATAATTAATAATAATGATGATGATAATAATAATAATAATAATAAAAATAATAATAATGATAATAATAATGATAATAATAATGAAACTGACGAAGATTTCAAATCGAAACGTTTTTAGCAAAATTGCAGTTGTGTTTCTTTATTTCAATTTTCTGTTATTTTTAGATGGTGCTTTTTGTTTCTTTATAATGATAATAATAATAATAATAATAATAATAATAATAATAATAATAAAAAATAATGCTTGCTCAAGCATCAATGGCTTTTTGAGCTTTTGTTGCATCTCATCTGCAGTATACTATCAGAGTGCAAAACAAAACGAAGACAAAAGTAAGAGCAATGCAGTCACATACCCATTTTCACAATGGACCTGTTGAAAGATATTCGTAATCATGACAGCTATTATTTGTTTGTAGCTCAAACTCTTGTAACAGAAAGCTTACAATCGGTACCGCTGTGCGCAAATCATCTTAATTTTTGAGTGAGATCATTTTACTAAACTAAAATTTTTATACATGATTGTTTGATGCTATATATTGTATATATTGTATATGGTAGTGAAAGCAATACCTGGAGGAAAAGATTCAATAAATGTTCTTTTCCTTGCTTTCCACTTCTCGATTGCTGCACCAGGACTTATTCTGTCAGGAAATTCTCTGTTCAGGGGTTCTGGAATCAATGCATCATACTGAGCAATCGTTTCAGATAGAACTTCTGATGATGTGTCAAACAGGACTCTTTTCAGGTCATCAACGTACACTACAAGAGGATAGTTACATAATTCAGGAAACTGGCTAAACTTTATGATTAACATGCCATTCTTGAGTTTTCTCTTGACTGTACTAACTGCAAAAATTTGAATTTTTTTTGTACTCTTTAAGACTCTGTAAGATTAGCATGGGACATACCATAAGATGGTGGAACTGCCACTTGACGCACAATTTCTTCCCCAAGCTTGTATTTTGGGTACACAACATGGAAATATGGCTCGCCTTCCTTTGTAGTCATAGTCTGACGTTTTAGATTCTCATTGAAGTGCAGGATAGCTAGTATTGTTCTGAAATGGAGAAACCAACATTGAGGATCGAGAATAGATATTTCCTTTTGCTTCACTACCAGGCAAACAGAATTATAATGGAAGACCGTAGGGAAAGAAACTACATACATGTTACATGATAATCACAAACAGAAATATACTGCTCAGTTGGCAAAATGTCAAAATGTACCAATACAGTGATAAACTGTTAATTGATCAAATGGCAAAGATCCATTTTCAGCTTCCATCATTTTGAAATTTTGACAAATCAATAAATACATTTTACAGCATAAACATTTTCACCTGCAATATGTTCCAAGGTATGAAAATCCAATCATTTTTGGGTGCCAATGGTTCAACGTAGCATGAAAATCAATGCAACTTGTTTGGGCATCTGCAGAAAGCTTACCAATGTCATTCACCAACGGGGCTTTTGAAATATGGCAAGTAGTTTGTCATAGCCTTTAGTTCCTGTTAAATTCAAAGTATGTACATGTACGTTCATATTTTAATACTATTGTATGCCATTGATCTATGATCCTGGCCATAAAAAGCTGGGACAGGGAAACGTCAGTGTTTTTGTGATGTTTCTTGAAATATGCAGGCAAAAAAATGTTACATTATGAGCCTTCTGATCCCTTGCTTCCTAATTCAGGTCCCAGTTACGAATTGCTATCGGAGTGGAGTGACTTTCGTATCGGATAGGGGTTTGAGTTAAGCTATACCGCACCAATACGATACACAAAGCTCTGATTAGCTGAGTGAAAATCACTCCACTCTGGAGGTGATATGAACTCCGGAGCCACTCTGTAGTTAAGCGTCGTAGCGTAATCGCCTGAATCCGACATACTCCGCTTCGAAACAATGAAGTTTCAGATTATCAAACAATAAACTTTGGCACCAGACTGCAAAAGCGCCCTGCAGTGTAAACTATAACTGCAGAGGAATATGACGTAGGGGCAAGAGAAGAGTTGTAGTGTAACTGCCACCCTAAAATATCACTACAGGGTGAAAATCACTCCGCTCTGCTCCACTCCGATAGCAATCTGATATAGTGGTACTCTAGCGTCAATGCTGAGAATGTTGAATCATGTTTGATTGAAGCAATATTGAAATTGGGGGGGGGACAAAGGGCAAGTTTGTGACTTTCCAAAGTATTTTGGCCAATTACAGACTTGGAGAAGCTGTACGTTACAAATTTCAAAGCAAGTAGATTTGGATGCTTCCTGTGCAGATAATCCATCAATTAGACTTGCCACATGTTCAAAAGAGCTACAAATGAAATCTACAGGGTGTCTCTAAAAATTGTTTGACATTTGATTAAATATTGAAAAATAACTATAAGATTAACTGGCTCATGGAAAGGTAGCCCTGTCCCTAAGATTTTCAAATAATTTTAGAGACCAGAGTCTTGCAAATCGGTTAAAAATCCATTGAGTTACAAGCTCTCAAAGATAAGAAAATATGTGACAGCTGAAACCAGAGACCCCGGATTATCTGTAATGCAAAAAAGCTCAAACATCAAGGTAAAAGAATTTCTGAAGTAATTTAGTCCTTGCAAACATCGTCAAAATTTGCTTACGGTTGCATGTAGCCAAAAACAGTAGTTTAAAAAATAATCGGCGACAGACTGAATCTTTTCCTCAAAGCAGTCATGTGCTTGAAAGTTGGGTTATCGAAAACCTGCCCAAATCCCATTCGGTTTACCCTGAAACAATTGAGAAACAACAGAAAAGATGGACCATGGGACTTTTCCCAAAAATGCCATTTAGAAGCCTCTGGCTTCAGTCTTTGCACAATTGTGAACTTCAGAGGCCAATTACATGAATGAATTTGTACCGGACTTGCAAGATTCTCAGCATATCATTATTTTTTAGTATTTGATCACTCTTTGAGACACCCTGTATGTAAGCGTACATACAGGGCGTCTCAAAAAAATGTTCAATGTTTGATTAAATACTAACCTGGAACCTGTGGAAAGCGTCACACTGCAAAAGTGTTGGTTTTACTTTTCTTTTCTTACGGAATTCCTTACATGACACTCAGAGGAACATTTACCTATTTTGATCCATTTTCTAGGCTCTAGGGTTTCATGGGCACATTCACTGAAAAGGATGTTGTCATGGTTATCATGTCTGTCTGCAATATGTCTCAGGAGAGGAAGCCATTTTGCTTTGATCATTTCTTTGAAACCTTGCATTGTTGATGTAGCACACCAATACAAATGGTTTCTTATACCCTTCAGCCATTCCAGTAAAATTTCACATCCCTTTTCCTTGCCAGCCTTTGCTATCTTCTTTCCAATGGACCTGGCAAGATGCCATATGTCAAAATAATGAGCTACTTTGGGATGTTGTTTTCTCACCCACTTTTCGATGCCAGTATGCCTATCAGGAGTAAATTCTGGGATAATGACTCCAAAATTCTTTGGAAGCATCGTTTTGCACCTTCCAATTCCATCGCACTGCTACTGCCAACTTCATTTGCCTAGGATGTAAACAATACAATTCGAGGAAACAATTTTCATAGGCAAGAAAGATAAAACTGTTGGCTAGACAATTTACACTAAAAAAATCTCTTGTTGTCACTAAACCTTGATGCTGGCGGGCAGAAATAACATCCAACAAATTGCATAAAAGCAAATAGCTTCAAATATTCTAGACTCGAACTTTGTATATTTTACAGTTTAAGGACGCAAATTCAGCATTTTCAAATGGGACCAAAGTGAGAAATGTACACACTGGGCACTTTTTTCAAATATATATAACATATACCAGTCTCACAAAACTCTCATGTCTACTGCATTGATTCACATCCCAATTCATGTTATGTAATATAAGTCTTTCAACCCATGCTGTAATGATTTAAAAAGTGTTAGTGAATAGCATATAGGTTACAATCACCTGAATCAATTCAAAGTGCACCATTCTCATCAAACTTGGAGAAAACATTGAATATACGCAGAACTTAGCAGAATGCCCCATGGAATCGAATCTGCCATCTCCTGACCAAGTCAAATTTTGTGATCTTGCAATGTCCATCAACTTATTTTGGTAGATTTGCCAATGGCGTATAATTGAAGGGAAAAGGAATTTTCTTTGATGCAGGAAGAATGTGCGCATGCTGTACATAGAAAGGCCAAGGTGCTTGAAAATCAGAAAAGTTTTGCTTATCGAAGCTCCAGCAACAAGTGTAATGAAGCTAAGCAAGATGTTTCCAGCAGGATGCTTTCCAAGGGTGAAAGGCTGACTTCCCCACTTATAGGACTGTCCACAATGCGTACAGTTCTGGCTTACAGTGACCATTGTGCCATTCTTCCACATGTTGACGGTGGGACTTTCCGATTTGCATGAAAAACAGAAAAGAGAAAATAACTGCAGCAGCATTGAGTGGAACACAATTAATTTTGGCTCATCCTAGTTGTTGAATCAATTCTGTTGATAGAAAAAGTAAAAATGAAATGCGTGCAGTCTTGCAATTAAAAAACATTTGTTCATCAGCACCCTGAGGCCCCGTTTACACGAGATCGGATCCAAATGGATCCGTACCCAAAGTGTAACGGATAGGCCTTGCGTTTACACGGGACTCAACGGATCCGAACCCATTTGGATCTGCTATCCGTACCCAAACGGGATCACTTTCGAAGGTGATCCCGTTTGGATCCGATCCTAAAAAGGTCTCGTGTAAACGGGTGGGATCGGATCCAAACTGGTACGGATAGGGAGTGACACGATTAAACTGAAAATCCTTAGTTGACATTTCAAAGCGGGGAATCGGAGATGAGACAGAGTCTATTAGAGTGCAAAATTTCAAAGAATCTGATTAAAATAAGAGAAAATGTTTAATAGAGCGCTGCCAAGAGTTCATAAAATCCAAATGGATCCGATCCCGTGTAAACGCGAACAGTTCTGGATCCGATCCCGTGTAAACGCTCCTCAAAAAGTGGATCGGATCCAAATGGATCCGATCCCATTTGGATCCGATCCCATGTAAACGGGGCCTAATACTATGTTCAATGCAGTTATGCAACTGCTGCCTCACAGAGTGTTCTAATGAAGTACACCATAAGCACCACTGATCTGGTACACTGTACACCTCCCCCTCAAATGAAGGGATAAGACTGCGATAGAAAGTGTGTATAATCATGCATGAGTTTTGAAAAAAGCTGAAACCTCATACTTTCCTCTGCATTTGCAAAATTAGGCAAGATCAACAAACTCTCTTTATAAAGCCTGTCTCAAATTAAATGTCACTTGAGATTGGCAAATTCTTTCAAAACACTTTTATTGTAGATACAGTAGCATACAAACTAAATTCTAGGAGGCTGTCTGGTAAAGAGCCCATTGTTTGCCAATATTCTTGCAGTACCTGACTAAAGATGGATTTCTACCTGAAAAAGTTTTGAACATTTTCCAACATCAGGGGGAGACTGCTGCACTTCCAACCTCGTCCCCATGCCCCAAAAGGAGTCTACGCCAACCTATTTGGGCCATGGTACCGGTTGCCGAAATCGTGGTATACTTGTCGCCATTTTGTTTTGCATAAATTATCAGCTGCAAACTTACTACAAACTCTCTCATTCTCTCTATAGTCAAAATGAGTATAACAGATTTTGATGCATGCCAAAGATTTTGATGCATAACATACCATGTAATAAGTCAAAAAAAAATTGGAGGAAGTAAGAAAATGTGACGAAAATGACCGATCTTTTTCTATCGATGCAGCGGTATATAATGCAAGAAACTAAAAACAAATTCTTTGAGGACCTTCATTTAGCCCTTTTCAAAGTAGCTAGACAATAATCTGAGGCTAGCAAGTGCATTTAACAGGAAAACGAGCACGATTTCTTTGGTCTGAAAATGGGCCTAAGTTGGAAAATTAAGGAAATTTCACCGCAGCTTCCAAAATGAAATGGCTCGTTATTCTTCAAGTTTTGAAAATAAATAGCAAAATGAAGCTGGGATGGGTAAAGAATGTGGTTTTACGTCGATTTTTCACATCCCGAAGTCATTTGTGCGGCGCAAAACTGAGTTAGCGCGCAAAAAGGTGCGGGTTAAAACTTTGCCCCATTTTTGAACCCCCCTCACGAAGCCCACAGGGACAGTATCGTACCCTAAATGGCGGCAAAAGACTCCCAGATGGTCGGTCCCTTGAAATCTTTTTTTCGTCTTTAAATCGATGCAGTAACCATTGAGCATCGACTCCAAACGTAACGTCAGGTCGAAAAAAATCATTTTTTTTTCTTTGACCCCCATTTATGACGTCATAATGACCCCCAACTTTCTTGAAACCCCAAAATTCGAAATTTCCATTGCCCATTTCCCCTTTTCAACTACTCACCAGCCCTACACATAGAGCATATTTTTCTCAACAATCATTTGAAATAGGACCATTTTTAAATGGAAATCAGTAGGAATGGTCCCCAAAATGACCAAATATAGCTAATTTCTCCTACATGCGCGGACGGATATGGCTCAAATTCCAGCAACTGGGGCACAGACATAACATTTAGGTATAGCAACGATCCTTTTTTCAATCCTTTGTCCTGTTTTCCCGTGACAGCGATCCAAAGTTGACCAATTTCTGGCCAAAACCAAGCCAAAACCAAGCAATTACTCTTTGGAATAATTAGTGAGCTTTTTGTCATTGAGTAGCCAATCAAATTGCGAATTTGACCTGGCCGGTACGAGGGTCAGTACTGACGTAGGAAACTGGCCCTCGGAACAAGGTTGCTGCACTCCTACCCCTACTCCTACTCCTACTCCTACTCCTACCCAAAATGACCAAATATAGCTAATTTCTCCTACATGCGCGGACGGATATGGCTCAAATTCCAGCAACTGGGGCACAGACATAACATTTAGGTATAGCAACGATCCTTTTTTCAATCCTTTGTCCTGTTTTCCCGTGACAGCGATCCAAAGTTGACCAATTTCTGGCCAAAACCAGCCAAAACCAAGCAATTACTCTTTGGAATAATTAGTGAGCTTTTTGTCATTGAGTAGCCAATCAAATTGCGAATTTGACCTGGCCGGTACGAGGGTCAGTACTGACGTAGGAAACTGGCCCTCGGAACAAGGTTGCTGCACTCCTACCCCTCGGCTTGTATGCTTACTGTATTTTGATAAACAAAAAGCCTTTCAAAGCACAAAGACACCAAAGATAACCTGCATGACTGACCTAACCCTGTTCCTTGATTGCTCATTTGTTTCCAGTATTTCATCATCCGAACAATCCTCACCATCCTCATAATCCAAGTCAGATTCAATAGGCATTTCTTCTTCACAAAGGAGACTTTCATAAAGTTCATCGTCACTTTCATCCTCTTCATCAGATTCACCAGCAACATCTTCATCCGTAGCAACGTTATGCCTTTCCGAAATCTGTCCGATAAAAGATAAATGCTAGGGCCACTGTACATTTTGATTAACATTTTATGATTGGGGTCACCATTATTTAGTGATTCTTAGTTTACTTTTAATTTTGGATGGAGTGGACGTACAGTAGCTCATAACAAAACACTACAGTTGTAGTGTTTTATGAGCTACAGTATACCCATGTCAAAATTTGATTTTCTGATCTCAGAGTTTGTCTTTCTTCACATCATGACATATATATCTGATGTTTGAAATAAAACCTAATCCATTTCATCAAGATTATCCACGGACACATATTCTAGCCGTACTCCAAATATAAGTTCCGATTACCTACATAAATCTTCGGATATCAAGGTGTCAGGGGTGCTCTGGGACATTGATTTCACTCCACATTCTTGAGTCTAATATGTATTCTGAACCAATAACAGTGTAAGAGTGTTTCAACGTACTTTGTGCTACTGTATCCTGTCATCATCAAAGCAAATTTGTCCTCTTTTGTACCACCGACAGATCGTCTTCCCTCCTTGATCACATACTTACAAACTCATTTTCTAAAATTTCTCAGCAAGGGTTCTCGACTTGGGTTTCTCCGATCATCAACTGATTTATTGCACAAGAAAGACTACCCGCACTAAGATACATGAACATACTTATTTCAAGATCCGTACATTAAAGAAGTACACAAAACAGCTCTTTCTCGATAAACTAAGTCAGGTCAATTTTCCAAAATACATTCATTTTGATAACATTAACGTTGCCTACTCCCATTTTGTTGAACTGGTCACAAATATCATTGATGAGATTGCCCCCATGAGGGGGGTTCGTGTCAGAAAGAACACACAAGAGTGGATGGACCAGGAAGTCCTGGAGGGGATTAGAATTCGTGACAGATTACTGACAAAATTTAGGTCATCTAAAACTCACGCTGACTATGTAAACTTCAAGAAAGCCTGTAATCATGTCCAAAACTTGATCAAAAAGAAGAAAAAATCATTTGTTGTTGGTAAACTTAATGAGAATATAGGGAAACCTAAAGATCTATGAAAGTGTTTAAAATCTCTCGGATTGTCGTCAGGAAACAACTCGCCCTCTAAAATTTGTTTAAATCATAAAGGCAAACCATTTTTAGATGATAAAACAAATGCTGAAACTTTTAAGGACATTTTTTCAAATCTAGCCTCAGATTTAGTAAAGAAACTTAACCCACCCCCACATAGACTAGACAGTATGCGAAAGTATTATCAGCACTTGAACCTTACTGAACCATTTTCACTGCTTCCCACATCCACTGACAATGTCCTCAAACTCTTAGAAGAGATAAACCCCTCAAAAGCGACAGGTTTGGATAATGTTGCTGGGAAATTCCTCAAAGACTGTGCATCTGCCCTAGCCGAACCGGTAACCGAGTTGTGTAATCTCTCAATCTTACAATCAAAATTTCCTGACGGCTGCAAACAAGCAAAACTAAAACCACTTTTTAAAAAAGGATCGAAAGATGATCCCAAAAACTATCGACCAATTTCTTTGCTCCCACAACTCTCAAAAATTATTGAAAAAACCATCCATAATCAAGTACAAAAGTACCTAGACGAAAAGAAAATATTATATAGATACCAATCTGGATTTCGCGCTCATCATTCAACAGACACCTGCCTATCCTACTTGAATGATAAGATCCTTAAAGGATTTGAAGCCAAAATGTTTACAGGCATGATCTTAATTGACCTTCAAAAGGCATTTGATACAATTGACCACGAAATTTTCCTGGATAAAATGGCTTGCCTTGGCTTTAGTAATTCTACCATATTATGGTATAAATCTTACCTTCAGGACCGATCGTTTACTGTCAACATAGGAAAGGAATATTCAAATCATAGAAATCTGTCATGCGGGGTTCCTCATGGGTCAATTCTTGGTCCCCTCATATTTCTTCTTTACGTGAATGACATGGCATGGGCAGTTGACTGTGACCTGCTTTTGTACGCAGATGATTCTTGCTTAATATTTAGAGACAAATAGAGCAAATAGAAATTAATTTGCATCGAGCAAATAGAAATTAATTTGAATAGAAATTTTAACACACTCTGCGATTGGTTCTTAGAAAACAGGCTGAGTATCCATTTTGGAGAAGACAAAACTAAGTGCATTCTCTTTGGGCGTAAAAATTGCAAGAACCTTAAAAAGCTAGATATCAGGAGAGGTGACATATTGATCAAACAACATTCAACAGTCACATATCTGGGATGTATTCTGGATGAAAATCTCTCTGGGGAGTCAATGGCAACTAGGATGCTTGGAAAAATAAATGGCAAGCTAAAATTTTTGTACAGAAAACAGAACTTCCTAGATGGCTCCCTTCGAAGGTTGCTTTTGAATGCCCTTATTCAACCCCATTTTGATTACGCATGCACCTCGTGGTACCCAATGTTGAATAAGAGGCTGTCCAAAAAAATCCAAGCTGCTCAAAACAAATGCATTCGCTTGTACCTGAATTTAAAAAAAACAGCCCACATTGGTGCCACAGAATTTAAGGCTATAAATTGGCTCCCCACGAAGAATAGGATGGATCAATGTGTTTGTGTTAATGTAATGAAGTTTTTTAATGGAACTGCCCCAGCTTACGGTACCGAAATATTCCATCCAGCCAACCTAGGGCGAATAACGCGAAGATCCAAGTTTAAATTAGAATTTCCCCTTCGCAAAAGTACTGCTGGACAAAAATGCTCATCTAACCTCGGACCGAAAATATGGAATAGTCTTCCATCTGACTTAAAATCAGCTGAAAATCCAAACACATTCAAACACTACCCTGCGCGCAGCCTCAACTCCTCCTCACGGGAAAAGTTTTGTTAGCAGCAGAAAAGTAAACAAAACACATATCGAAAAATTAAGAAAAATAGAAGGTAAGGATAATCCCAACCTGCTAGTGCAATGCTCTCCATTGTGGTGTGCCAGGTGTATGTTCCAGGTACTGACTTGCGGATCTTCAGTCAGTATTTTCCACGAGAGGAATGTTTCGAGGCGTTTCAACTGGGACATTCCCATTTCTCGTGGACGCCTCCAGTGCCATCGCGTCCGATGGACTGTCCGCAAGATATCATCATTCATTGAGGTCACATCATGCTTCATTGAACCTAGAATGGACAAGCATATCCCGCAAGTTTTTGTGTCTTTTAAGTGCTAAGAATGGTCTTTTGGACCATATGCGGCTCAGTAACTGGTCTTCTTCTATGATGTGCCAGTATTTTTTAAGTGCTTTGCTAAGGGCCTTCGACTTGTCATCATAAGGGATGATGAATGGTAAGAGTCTTCTATTGTTAGGTGCCTGGGATGTGGGTTTTCTATTAGGTTTGTTTAGCAGTTCGATTTGAGACAAACTTCTTACTTTGTGAAATTCATGTTCAATGGCTGCGATGTGGTAACCTCTTCTTAACAAATTTATTTTAAGGTTGTAAAGATGGTCTTCAAGGTCGCTATCATTTGTGATAATTCTGCGATATCTGAGAGCTTGGCTGTATATTATGCCCCTCTTGCAATTGTCAGGGTGATATGAGTCATTGTGGAGGAGCGTACAGATATCATTATCTTTGACAAAGAGTGTGCTTTCAAGGTTGTTTGTTTTGTCAAATCGAATTGTAGTGTCTAGGAAGTTGATGCTGGTCTTAGAATAGCAGAATTCAAATTTGATGCTTTCATGAACCGAGTTGGCTGTGTTGAAGAAATTTAGGAGGGAGTCTTCGTCCCCCTCTCATATAAAAAATATGTCATCGATGAATCTACTCCAAAGTTTGGGTTTTGGCTCGCCTGTGTAAAAAGACATTAACATGTCCTCAATGTTAGCCATAAAAATGTTTGCATAGTTCGGGGCAAAGGTAGCTCCCATTGCTGTGCCATGTGTTTGGAGATAGTATCGTTTGTTAAAAGTGAAATAGTTATGTTTTAGGATGAACACAAACATTTGCTGCAAGTGTTGAGCTGGTAGGGGCAGTTGATCTCCATAAAAGTGTATGAGCGCCTGAAGGTTATACATGATACCCTCATCATGTGGTATGTTTGTGTATAAGGAACAAACGTCCATAGTGACAAGGAAAGAGTTACGTTTGATAGACTGGCGGTGCTTCATTATCTTTTGCAAAAAATGTGTTGTATCTTGTATGTAAGAGGGGATCATTTTTACAATAGGCTTCAAATAGTGGTCCAGATATTTGGAGAGATTTTCAGTGGGGGAGCCACACCCTGATATGATAGGGCGACCTGGTGTGGGCTTTGTTGGTTTGTGGATCTTAGGAAGCAGGTACAGAATTGGGGTACGGACAGGAGAGGTGGGGGATAGGAAGTTATATATATCGGGGTCAATTAGTCTCTTGTTACTGAGGTGGGTGAGGAAGGTTTCGACCTGGGCGGCAGCCTCCGATGTGTAATCAAATTCGATTTGTTTGTAATATTTCACATCATAAAGTTGTCTGTAAGCTTCCAAGGTATAGGCTTCAGAAGGCCAGAGGACAATTTTTCCTCCTTTGTCTGCTGGTTTAATAACAATATGATGATTGTTTTGGAGATTTTGGATTGCTTGCAAGTCATTATTCGTCATATTGGCCGTTGATTTATCATTGTTAGAAAAGACTTTCACAATTTCATTGTAGGTGTTTTGAAGGAAATTGTGTAATGGTTGGTAATTACACTCGGGTGGTTCCCAGCGGCTCTTGGTTCTAAAAGGCGGTGGGTCACGTACTTTACCCAAGCGAAAAAAATGAAATTGTGTTAGCATTCTTCTTTTTAGTTGGAAAAAAGAAAGGAGGCCAGTGTCAGAATTATTTTGTTTATTCGGCGTCGGAATGAAACTGAGGCCCCTGTTCAGAATGCGAATCTCATTTGCTGTGGGTTGATAGGGCCCCATGTTGTGAATGTTATCGATTGGGGCAAACTTCCTGATTTCCCTGTGTAAAGCTTTGCGAGTAGCATTCTTAGAATTGCTATTATAAGGTTTACTTATCTTGTGATTACGGCCAAGGATTCGTTTCAATGTAGATATCTTGCGTGCTTTTTTTCGGTCAAGGGGGGCACTCAGAAGTGTATTTTGGCCGCTTAGAGTGGCTGTTTCTAAAGGTAGGTAAACAGAGACGAGATGTTGAATTATACTTGCATATTGATGCGAACTAGAACATAACTAAGGGATAATACGTAGTTACAGACTGTACAATGAAGATGCAAAATTGTACGCAAAGGTAGCTAAAAAGTGTAACATATGATAAGTAAATTCGTACAGATAAAAAGGAGATACAAGTATATATGCGATAATAGTGAAGTAATAAAGATTGTAACTGTAAAGAGATAAATAATGTAAAGTAAAGGTTATAAAAGTTCATAATATGATGAGTGTCCATGAAAGGGCTCATGAAAAGGGGTTGCCACGGCCTCTTCTGCTCTTGTGATAAGGGATACCTCTTGCTCTACCCCGTGGCTGGTATCTAATAAGGCCAGGGCGGGGGGCTCTACCATCGTATTTGAAGGCCGTAGCCATTTTAGTGGAGTTTCTCTCCATGAGGTCAACGAGATGTTCGTTGTTGTATTCAAGTCTAGCCTCTTGTTTAATTTCCTCCACTAGGTTCTGTTGCTCACTGATTAGCTCGTTGTAGTGTGCAATCATGACGTCAGAGATGGCTTCTTTGAAGGCTTTTTCCGCACGATAATACGTTTCTTCGTTGGAATATGACAATTGGGTTGTGCGGATGCCTAGGCGGGGGTTGATTTCTGGGGGGAATCTTTCACTTGCCTTGGCTTTCTGGAATTTGTTCACCTCCGTTTGATAGCCATTAATGAGGATTTTGTGATCTTTGATTTTGGCGCAAGGGTATTTGGGCAAGACTGATGGTTCAACTTCGAGGAGTGGTCGCAGGGAGGATCTGGGGGCAGAAAGGGTAGGGGTAATAGAGGATGTGGGAGGTGGGACCATGGTTGTAATTGGGAGTGTTTGAGGGGTGAAGGGTGTGGTAGAAATGGGTAAAGGGGAAGATATGAGTGTATTGGAGGGACTTATCTGTAGTTGCAGCGACATAAGGGGGGTAAGGTTGGTCTGGGTAATGATTGTAGAGGTGGGTGCTAACTTGGGGGTTTTCTTTCGGCCAAGTGGGGTACGGAGGCAGGCAGGGAGGGGTGTTTCAGGGATGACTTTGGTCATGGATGTAGAAGTGATGTCGGGGGAGGGGGAGGAGTAGAGGGAGCGCCAATTCGAAAACAAGTTGGGAGCAGTGGCAAGGGCTGTTGACAGTAGAGAGGGAGGTCGTGTGGTGGTAGGGCTGGGAGGTAGGGGATTTTTTGTTAGCAGCAGAAAAGTAAACAAAACACATATCGAAAAATTAAGAAAAATAGAAGGTAAGGATAATCCCAACCTGCTACTGCAATGCTCTCCATTGTGGTGTGCCAGGTGTATGTTCCAGGTACTGATTTGCGGATCTTCAGCCAGTATTTTCCACGAGAGGAATGTTTCAAAGCGTTTCAACTCTAGGTTCAATTCTAGCATGATGTGACCTCAATGAATGATGATATCTTGCGGACAGTCCATCGGATGCGATGGCACTGGAGGCGTCCACGAGAAATGGGAATGTCCCAGTTGAAACGCCTCGAAACATTCCTCTCGTGGAAAATACTGGCTGAAGATCCGCAAATCAGTACCTGGAACATACACCTGGCACACCACAATGGAGAGCATTGCACTAGCAGGTTGGGATTATCCTTACCTTCTATTTTTCTTAATTTTTCGATATGTGTTTTGTTTACTTTTCTGCTGCTAACAAAAAAAACATTTCTACGGCTAACATTGAGGACATGTTAATGTCTTTTTACACAGGCGAGCCAAAACCCAAACTTTGGAGTAGATTCATCGATGACATATTTTTTATATGGGAGGGGGACGAAGACTCACTCCTAAATTTCTTCAACACAGCCAACTCGGTTCATGAAAGCATCAAATTTGAATTCTGCTATTCTAAGACCAGCATCAACTTCCTAGACACTACAATTCGATTTGACAAAACAAACAACCTTGAAAGCACACTCTTTGTCAAAGATAATGATATCTGTACGCTCCTCCACAATGACTCATATCACCCTGACAATTGCAAGAGGGGCATAATATACAGCCAAGCTCTCAGATATCGCAGAATTATCACAAATGATAGCGACCTTGAAGACCATCTTTACAACCTTAAAATAAATTTGTTAAGAAGAGGTTACCACATCGCAGCCATTGAACATGAATTTCACAAAGTAAGAAGTTTGTCTCAAATCGAACTGCTAAACAAACCTAATAGAAAACCCACATCCCAGGCACCTAACAATAGAAGACTCTTACCATTCATCATCCCTTATGATGACAAGTCGAAGGCTCTTAGCAAAGCACTTAAAAAATACTGGCACATCATAGAAGAAGACCAGTTACTGAGCCGCATATGGTCCAAAGGACCATTCTTAGCACTTAAAAGACACAAAAACTTGCGGGATATGCTTGTCCATTCTAGGTTCAATGAAGCATGATGTGACCTCAAAAATGATGATATCTTGCGGACAGTCCATCGGACGCGATGGCACTGGAGGCGTCCACGAGAAATGGGAATGTCCCAGTTGAAACGCCTCGAAACATTCCTCTCGTGGAAAATACTGGCTGAAGGTCCGCAAATCAGTACCTGGAACATACACCTGGCACACCACAATGGAGAGCATTGCACTAGCAGGTTGGGATTATCCTTACCTTCTATTTTTCTTAATTTTTCGATATGTGTTTTGTTTACTTTTCTGCTGCTAACAAAATTTTCCCGTGAGGAGGAGTTGAGGCTGCGCGCAGGCTATCAAACACAAGATCAAAGAGAATTTTTTTCCAAACAATACAAAAAGAGGAAGATGACATATACGTCTTCTACTAAGACCCTTCCTCATCTCTCCCAACCATGTTTCTGTCGCACAAACCGTGTCATATGCTGATAACAACTACAGTACTTTCCTGTTTTCGTTATTTATTTATTTATTTATTTATTTATTTATTTATTTATTTATTTATTTATTTATTTATAAATGTTATCATTTTTTTATCTTTTCTCTGTTATACCAGCACCTCTAAGGGGACCATTATGGAAATAAGGTCAGCTTGACCCTTTAATGCTATCCCTGCCACTGTAAATTAGGGGTGTTTCCTTTTTTCGTTTTTAGCCTAAAGTATTGTATTGTATCTATTTTTTATATTTATTATAGTAGCTTGTATATATATTTTATGTGGCAAATGATACATACATACATACTCTGGCACCTTGCAGAGTGCACAGATTGGAATACCTGAAAAGAAATTTGTACCTGTTCAAACAGTTTTTTATCCTCTTCTTTCATACGCCTTTCACGACTCAAGTACTTTTGACACCGACGTAGTTTGACTTTTAATTCTTCACAATTGTTGCAAAGAACTCGATGGGGGTCCATCATTTCCTCTTCTTCCATTTCTGTGACATCTTTTTGCGAACTTTGAGTGGCATCTTCACTTGTACTTTTACTGGCATCATCATGAGGTATAGTCGTTAGTTCATCAGTTATAGTACTTCGCACCACCTGGAAGTTAGGACAAATTGTAATTAGGATTAAATTGCCTGACTCTCGGCTCTTTCGGCACTAATGCATATCAAATTACTCATCAGTAGCACAAATGATCATCCAAGTTAAATAATTTGCCTCTCTGACTCTGGTATGAAATCAGTCCAAATTTACTCATTAGTCCCCGCTGCGCAAGCCAAAATGGTATTTTACTGTGCATCCGATTGACCCCTTCAATTTCTGAAGTATTAATATCATTGTAGCAAAAACTTTGTTTTCAGTATGTGACAGGCAGAGATAACGCTTGCTAATTTTATCGCGCTGTGTGACATAACAGAGCCTACAGAAAAAGAGAAAATCGCAATGAAATGTGTAGGCCTACCTGTCTTCTCTCACGAGCTGAAGGTTCTTTCTTCTTCTCAATGGCCGTGATCACTTTATCTTCGGTAGGAATCGCACCAGACTGGAGAGTCCTAGTAAAGGTAACTCCTTCTATTTTGATATCTCGTCTTCTTGTGAAACAGGTTGGCTTGAAATGAACGGAACAAAGATGGGATGCGGAACTTGGCGAAAACTTAGGCCGATGACTGCGAACAAAATTTGTCCACTTCCTTCGTGTTTCTTCATTTTTTGGAAACTTGTGCATCGAAACTCCGTGCGTGTAGCTTGTGTTCTGACAACTTATATCTCCAGATGAGCCAGCTACGCAATATTTCCCTCCTCTTTTGACAGTAGCTCCGGTAGCGCCTTCCATCTTGCCTGGTTTTCCACAACAGGCACGCCTACTGGCTTCGGTGTTTGCAAACTCCTTGACGGATAACGCGCGCTATCACAGCAGAAAACGTGAAATTGAAAACGTGAAAATCAACCTAAGATTGCAAAGTTTTTCCGCATAAAATAATTAACAATGATATATGTCATTAGAATCAGCATATTCTCTTCTACAAAATGATGATTTGATCTAAACTCGTGTAATTTCATTTCATAGGCACTTTAATGGTTTAAAGCTGCTTATCTTTGCCATTTTAACTGAAACAACAAAGTTAATGCAAATGTTTTTAACCAGTTAGTTGTGCAGTTAAGAGTACCAATACTGTCATTAGAAAATGGTTTTAGTGGTTTATAACGGCTTATTTCCACCATTTTAAGTAAAACAACTCAATAAATGTAATTGTTTTTAACTAGTTAAGTGTTCAGTTAAGAGTACTAATACTGCCATTAGTAAGTGGTTTTTGTTGTTTAAAACAGCTCATTTCTACCATTTCAACTAAAACAACAAAGTTAATGTAAATGTTTCTAACCAGTTAGTTGTGCAGTTAAGAGTACCAATACTTTCATTAGTAAGTTGTTTTAGTTCTACCTACCAAAAACGCTTGTTTGTTTGTTTAAGTCCTACCAAAAAAGTTAGTTAATTGTTTTTAACTAGTAAGTTTTGCAGTTAAGAGTACCAATACTGTCATGGGTAAGTAGCTTTAGTGGTTTAAAACGTCTTTTTTCCACCATTTTAAGTAGAACAACTAAAAGAATGTAAATTCTCTTAACTAGTTACTTCTGCAGTTAAGAGTACCAATACCGTCTTTAATAAGTAGTTTCAGTTTTTTCAGTCAGTAGTTTCAGTCAGTAGTTTCAGTAATATGTAGTTTAAATTGTGTTTAACTAATTAATTCTGCAGTAGGCGGTACGAATTCTTCCATTAGTAAGTGGTTCTAGTGGTTTAAAACTACTTATTTCTACCATTTCAACTAACACAACAAAGTTAATGTAAATGTTTTCAACTAATAAATTCTGCAGTCAGCGGTACTAAAACTGTCATTAGTAAGTGGCTCTAGTGGTTTAAAACTGCTTATTTCTACCATTTTAACTAACAAAACAAAGTTAATGTAAATGTTTTTAACCAATTCATTCTGCAGTTAGCGGTACAAATTCTTCCATTAGTAAGTGGTTCCAGTGGTTTAAAACTGCTTATTTCTACCATTTCAACTAACACAACAAAGTTAATGTAAATGTTTTCAACTAATAAATTCTGCAGTTAGCGGTACTAAAACTGTCATTAGTAAGTGGTTCCAGTGGTTTAAAACTACTTATTTCTGCCATTTCAACTAACACAACAAAGTTAATGTAAATGTTTTCAACTAATAAGTTCTGCAGTCAGCGGTACTAAAGCTGTCATTAGTAAGTAGCTCTAGTGTTTTAAAACTGCTTTTTTCTGCCCCTTCAACTAACACAACAATGTTTCATTCATTCATTCATTCATTCATTCATTCATTCATTCATTCATTCATTCATTCATTCATTCATGTATTTATTTAAAGTTGGTATTTACATAGTTTTACAAAAATAAAGCTAATTTACACCAACTATTTACAATAAACCTAAAGGAATACATATTAAAATCAAAGAAATTCAGCGTCTATTTACAAATTGTACAAAGGCAGCTGGTTCCATCCCATGTCTTAATTTCCTTTTTGAAAGCTGCAAAAGACTCTATCTTCTTTGCATCATCATCTAGGGCATTCCACAGCATAGCTCCTCTAAATCTCAGGGAGTTGAGCCCATATTTCATAGTGTAAGACCTCTGAGGAAGTTCGCATGAAACATTTTTGCGTAAGTTATAAGCTATAGATTTTGTTTGGAAATTCCCCCAGAGGTATGAAGGATTTAGATGGTGGAGCGTTTTGTAAACTTCTAATGGTAGTTTCTGTAGGTTCTTTACATGTATTATAACATCATCATGCCTCGATAGAAGTTCTTCAAAAGAGGATTCAAAATCCTGGTACAAAACCCTTAAGGCAAAACCCTTAATGTAATTGTTTTAACTAATTCATTCTGCAGTTAGCGGTACAAATTCTTCCATTAGTAAGTGGTTCTAGTGGTTTAAAACTACTTATTTCTACCATTTCAACTAACACAACAAAGTTAATGTAAATGTTTTCAACTAATAAATTCTGCAGTCAGCGGTACTAAAACTGTCATTAGTAAGTGGCTCTAGTGGTTTAAAACTGCTTATTTCTGCCATTTCAACTAACAAAACAAAGTTAATGTAAATGTTTTTAACCAATTCATTCTGCAGTTAGCGGTACAAATCCTTCCATTAGTAAGTGGTTCCAGTGGTTTAAAACTGCTTATTTCTACCATTTCAACTAACACAACAAAGTTAATGTAAATGTTTTCAACTAATAAATTCTGCAGTTAGCGGTACTAAAACTGTCATTAGTAAGTGGTTCCAGTGGTTTAAAACTACTTATTTCTGCCATTTCAACTAACACAACAAAGTTAATGTAAATGTTTTCAACTAATAAATGCTGCAGTCAGCGGTACTAAAGCTGTCATTAGTAAGTAGCTCTAGTGTTTTAAAACTGCTTTTTTCTGCCCCTTCAACTAACACAACAATGTTTCATTCATTCATTCATTCATTCATTCATTCATTCATTCATATATTTATTTAAAGTTGGTATTTACATAGTTTTACAAAAATAAAGCTAATTTACACCAACTATTTACAACAAACCTAAAGGAATACATATTAAAATCAAAGAAATTCAGCGTCTATTTACAAATTGTACAAAGGCAGCTGGTTCCATCCCATGTCTTAATTTCCTTTTTGAAAGCTGCAAAAGACTCTATCTTCTTTGCATCATCATCTAGGGCATTCCACAGCATAGCTCCTCTAAATCTCAGGGAGTTGAGCCCATATTTCATAGTGTAAGACCTCTGAGGAAGTTCGCATGAAACATTTTTGCGTAAGTTATAAGCTATAGATTTTGTTTGGAAATTCCCCCAGAGGTATGAAGGATTTAGATAGTGGAGCGTTTTGTAAACTTCTAATAGTAGTTTCTGTAGGTTCTTTACATGTATTGTAACATCATCATGCCTCGATAGAAGTTCTTCAAAAGAGGATTCAAAATCCTGGTACAAAACCCTTAAGGCAAAACCCTTAGTGTAATTGTTTTAACTAATTCATTCTGCAGTTAGCGGTACAAATTCTTCCATTAGTAAGTCGTTCTAGTGGTTTAAAACTACTTATTTCTACCATTTCAACTAACACAACAAAGTTAATGTAAATGTTTTCAACTAATAAATTCTGCAGTCAGCGGTGCTAGTTGTTTAAAACTGCTTATTTCTGCCATTTTAACTAACAAAACAAAGTCAACGTAAATGTTTTCAACTAATAAATTGTGCAGTTAGCGGTACTAAAACTGTCATTAGTAAGTGGTTCTAGTGATTTCAAACTGCTTATTTCTACCATTTCAACTAAAACAACAAAGTTAATTTAAATGTTTTCAACTAATAAATTCTGCAGTTAGCGGTACTAAAACTGTCATTAGTAAGTGGTTCTAGTGGTTTAAAACTGCTTATTTCTGCGATTTCAACTAAAACGACAAAGATAATGTAAATGATTTCAACTAATTCATTCTTCAGTTAGCGGTACAAATTCTGTCATTAGTAAAAGGTTGTAGTGGTTTAAAACTGCTTATTTCTACCATTTCAACCGACACAACAAAGTTAATGTAAAAGGTTTTTTGTACTAAAACTGCCATTAGTAAGGAGTTCTAGTTGTTTAAAAGTGCTTATTTCTACCATTTCAACTAAAACAACAAAGTTAATTTAAATATTTTTAACTAATTTATTCTGCAGTTAGCGGTACTAAAACTGTCATCAGTAAGTGGCTCTAGTGGCTTAAAACTGCTTATTTCTACCAGTTCAACTAACACAACAAAGTTAATGTAAATGTTTTCAACTAATAAAATCTGCAGTTAGCGGTACTAAAACTGCCATTAGTAAGTGGTTCTAGTGGTTTAAAACTGCTTATTTTTACCATTTCAACTAAAACAACAAAGTTAATTTAAATGTTTTCAACTAATAAATTCTGCAGTTAGCGGTACTAAAATTGCCATTAGTAAGTGGTTCTAGTGGTTTAAAACTCCTTATTTCTACCATTTCAACTAACACGACAAAGTTAATGTTAATGATTTTAACTAATTCATTCTACAGTTAGCGGTACTAAAACTGTTATTAGTAAGTTGTTCTAGTGGTTTAAAACTGCTTATTTCTACCATTTCAAATAACACAACAAAGATAATTTAAATATTTTTAACTATTTAGTTCTGCAGTTCGCGGTACAAATACTGTCATTAATAGGTTGTTCTGGTGGTTTAAAACTGCTTATTTCTACCGTTTCATCCGACACAACGAAGATAATGTAAATGTTTTCAACTAATAAATTGTGCAGTTAGGGCTACAAATTCTGTAGTTAGTAAGAGGTTCTAGTGGTTTAAAACTGCTTATTTCTTCCATTTCAACTAACACAACAATGTTAATGTTATTGTTTGTAACTAATTAGATCTGCAGTTTGCGGTACTAAAACTGTCATTAGTAAGTGGTTCTAGTGGTTTAAAACTGCTTATTTCTGCTATTTCAACTAAAACAACAAAGTTAATTTAAATATTTTTAACTAATTTATTCTGCAGTTAGCGGTACTAAAACTGTCATTAGTAAGTGGTTCTAGTGGTTTAAATCTGCTTATTTCTGCCATTTTAACTAACACAACAAAGTTAATGTAAATGTTTTCAACTAATAAATTGTGCAGTTAGCGGTACAAATACTGTTATTAGTAAGTGGTTCTAGTGGTTTAAAACTGCTTATTTCTGCCATTTTAACTAACACAACAAAGTTAATTTAAATGATTTCAACTAATAAATTGTGCAGTTAGTGGTACTAAAACTGTCATTAGTAAGTGGTTCTAGTGGTTTAAAACTGCTTATTTCTACCATTTCAACTAAAACAACAAAGTTAATTTAAATGATTTTAACTAATTCATTTTGCAGTTAGCGGTACAAATACTGTTATTAGTAAGTGGTTCTAGTGGTTTAAAACTGCTTATTTCTGCCATTTTAACTAACACAACAAAGTTAATTTAAATGCTTTCAACTAATAAATTGTGCAGTTAGTGGTACTAAAACTGTCATTAGTAAGTGGTTCTAGTGGTTTAAAACTGCTTATTTCTGCCATTTCAACTAACACAACAAAGTTAATTTAAATGTTTTCAACTAACAAATTCTGCAGTTAGCGGTACTAAAACTGCCATTAGTAAGTGGTTCTAGTGGTTTAAAACTCCTTATTTCTACCATTTCAACTAACACGACAAAGTTAATGTTAATGATTTTAACTAATTCATTCTGCAGTTAGCGGTACAAATACTGTTATTAGTAAGTGGTTCTAGTGGTTTAAAACTGCTTATTTCTGCCATTTCAACTAACACAACCAAGTTAATGAAAATGTTTTCAACTAATAAATTGTGCAGTTAGTGGTACTAAAACTGTCTTTAGGAAGTGGTTCTAGTGGTTTAAAACTGCTTATTTCTACCATTTCAACTTACACAACAAAGTTAATTTAAATATTTGTAACTAATTAGTTCTGCAGTTAGCGGTACTAAAACTGTCATTAGTAAGTGGTTCTAGTGGTTTAAAACTGCTTATTTCTGCCATTTCAACTAACACAATAAAGTTAATGTAAATGTTTTCAACTAATAAATTGTGCAGTTAGTGGTACTAAAACTGTTATCAGTAAGTGGTTCTAGTGGTTTAAAACTGCTTATTTCTGCCATTTCAAGTAACACAACAAAGTTAATTTAGGTGTTTGTAACTAATTAGTTCTGCAGTTAGCGGTACTAAAACTGTCATTAGTAACTGGTTCTAGTGGTTTAAAACTGCTTATTTCTGCCATTTGAACTAACACGACAAAGTTAATGTAAATGTTTTCAACTAATAAATTGTGCAGTTAGCGCTACAAATTCTGTCACTAGTAAGGGGTTCTAGTGGTTTAAAACTGCTTATTTCTACCATTTCAACTAAAAGAACAATGTTAATGTATATGTTTTCAACTAATAAATTCTGCAGTTAGCGCTACAAATTCTGTCATTAGTAAGTGGTTCTAGTGGTTTAAAACTGCTTATTTCTGCGATTTCAACTAAAACAACAAAGTTAATTTAAACATTTTTAACTAATTTATTCTGCAGTTAGCGGTACTAAAACTGTCATTAGTAAGTGGTTCTAGTGGTTTAAAACTGCTTATTTCTGCGATTTCAACTAACAAGACAAAGTTAATGTAAATGATTTTAACTAATTCATTCTTCAGTTAGCGGTACAAATTCTGCCATTAGTAAGGAGTTCTGGTTGTTTAAAACTGCTTATTTCAGCCATTTCAACTAAAACAACAAAGTTAATTTAAATATTTTTAACTAATTTATTCTGCAGATAGCGGTACTAAAACTGTCATTAGTAAGTGGTTCTAGTGGTTTAAACCTGCTTATATCTGCCATTTTAACTAACACAACAAAGTTAATGTAAATGATTTCAACTAATAAATTGTGCAGTTAGTGGTACTAAAACTGTCATCAGTAAGTGGTTCTAGTGGTTTAAAACTCCTTATTTCTACCATTTCAACTAACACGACAAAGTTAATGTTAATGATTTTAACTAATTCATTCTCCAGTTAGCGGTACAAATACTGTCATTAGTAAGTGGTTCTAGTGGTTGAAAACTGCTTATTTCTGCGATTTCAACTAAAACGACAAAGTTAATGTAAATGATTTTAACTAATTCATTCTTCAGTTAACGGTACAAATTCTGTCATTAGTAAAAGGTTCTAGTGGTTTAAAACTGCTTATTTCTGCGATTTCAACTAACACGACAAAGTTAATGTAAATGATTTTAACTAATTCATTCTTCAGTTAGCGGTAAAAATTCTGCCATTAGTAAGGAGTTCTAGTTGTTTAAAACTGCTTATTTCAGCCTTTTCAACTAAAACAACAAAGTTAATTTAAATATTTTTAACTAATTTATTCTGCAGATAGCGGTACTAAAACTCTCATTAGTAAGTGGTTCTAGTGGTTTAAAACTGCTTATTTCTGCCATTTCAACTAACACAACAAAGTTAATGTAAATGTTTTCAACTAATAAATTGTGCAGTTAGCGGTACTAAAACTGTCGTTAGTAACTGGTTCTAGTGGTTTAAAACTCCTTATTTCTACCATTTCAACTAACACGACAAAGTTAATGTTAATGATTAACTAATTCATTCTGCAGTTAGCGGTACTAAAACCGTTATTAGTAAGTTGTTCTAGTGGTTTAAAACTGCTTATTTCTACCATTTCAAATAACACAACAAAGATAATTTAAATATTTTCAACTAATAAATTGTGCAGTTAGGGCTACAAGTTCTGTCATTACTAAGAGGTTCTAGTGGTTTAAAACTGCTTATTTCTACCATTTCAACTAACACAACAATGTTAATGTAATTGTTTTTAACTAATTAATTCTGCTGTTAGCGGTACTAAAACTTTCATTAGTAAGTGGTTCTAGTGATTTAAAACTGCTTATTTCTGCCATTTCAACAAACACAACAAAGTTAATGTAAATGTTTTCAACTAATACATTGTGCAGTTAGTGGTACTAAAACTGTCGTTAGTAAGTGGTTCTAGTGGTTTAAAACTGCTCATTTCTGCAATTTCAACTAACACGACAAAGTTAATGTAAATGATTTTAACTAATTCATTCTTCAGGTAACGGTACAAATTCTGTCATTAGTAAAAGGTTGTAGTGGTTTAAAACTGCTTATTTCTACCATTTCAACTAACACAACAAAGTTAATTTAGGTGTTTGTAACAAATTAGTTCTGCAGTTAGCGGTACTAAAACTGTCATTAGTAAGAGGTTCTAGTGGTTTAAAACTGCTTATTTCTACCATTTCAACTAACACAACAAAGTTAATGTAAATGTTTTCAACTAATAAATTGTGCAGTTAGTGGTACTAAAACTCTCATTAGTAAGTGGTTCTAGTGGTTTAAAACTGCTTATTTCTGCCATTTCAACTAACACAACAAAGTTAATGTAAATGTTTTCAACTAATAAATTGTGCAGTTAGTGGTACTAAAACTCTCATTAGTAAGTGGTTCTAGTGGTTTAAAACTCCTTATTTCTACCATTTCAACTAACACAACAAAGTTAATGTAAATGTTTTCAACTAATAAATTGTGCAGTTAGTGGTACTAAAACTCTCATTAGTAAGTGGTTCTAGTGGTTTAAAACTGCTTATTTCTACCATTTCAACTAACACAACAAAGTTAATGTAAATGTTTTCAACTAATAAATTGTGCAGTTAGTGGTACTAAAACTCTCATTAGTAAGTGGTTCTAGTGGTTTAAAACTGCTTATTTCTGCAATTTCAACTAAAACAACAAAGTTAATTTAAATATTTTTAACTAATTTATTCTGCAGATAGCGGTACTAAAACTGTCATTAGTAAGTGGTTCTAGTGGTTTAAACCTGCTTATATCTGCCATTTTAACTAACACAACAAAGTTAATGTAAATGATTTCAACTAATAAATTGTGCAGTTAGTGGTACTAAAACTGTCATCAGTAAGTGGTTCTAGTGGTTTAAAACTCCTTATTTCTACCATTTCAACTAACACGACAAAGTTAATGTTAATGATTTTAACTAATTCATTCTCCAGTTAGCGGTACAAATACTGTTATTAGTAAGTGCTTCTAGTGGTTTAAAACTGCTTATTTCTGCCATTTTAACTAACACAACAAAGTTAATGTAAATGTTTTCAACTAATAAATTCTGCAGTTAGTGGTACTAAAACTGTCATTAGTAAGTGGTTCTAGTGGTTGAAAACTGCTTATTTCTGCGATTTCAACTAAAACGACAAAGTTAATGTAAATGATTTTAACTAATTCATTCTTCAGTTAACGGTACAAATTCTGTCATTAGTAAAAGGTTCTAGTGGTTTAAAACTGCTTATTTCTGCGATTTCAACTAACACGACAAAGTTAATGTAAATGATTTTAACTAATTCATTCTTCAGTTAGCGGTAAAAATTCTGCCATTAGTAAGGAGTTCTAGTTGTTTAAAACTGCTTATTTCAGCCTTTTCAACTAAAACAATAAAGTTAATTTAAATATTTTTAATTAATTTATTCTGCAGATAGCGGTACTAAAACTCTCATTAGTAAGTGGTTCTAGTGGTTTAAAACTGCTTATTTCTGCCATTTCAACTAACACAACAAAGATAATGTTAATGTTTTCAACTAATAAATTGTGCAGTTAGCGGTACTAAAACTGTCGTTAGTAACTGGTTCTAGTGGTTTAAAACTCCTTATTTCTACCATTTCAACTAACACGACAAAGTTAATGTTAATGATTAACTAATTCATTCTGCAGTTAGCGGTACTAAAACCGTTATTAGTAAGTTGTTCTAGTGGTTTAAAACTGCTTATTTCTACCATTTCAAATAACACAACAAAGATAATTTAAATATTTTCAACTAATAAATTGTGCAGTTAGGGCTACAAGTTCTGTCATTACTAAGAGGTTCTAGTGGTTTAAAACTGCTTATTTCTACCATTTAAACTAAAAGAACAATGTTAATGTATATGTTTTCAACTAATAAATTCTGCAGTTAGCGCTACAAATTCTGTCATTAGTAAGTGGTTCTAGTGGTTTAAAACTGCTTATTTCTGCGATTTCAACTAAAACAACAAAGTTAATTTAAATATTTTTAACTAATTTATTCTGCAGTTAGCGGTACTAAAACTGTCATTAGTAAGTGGTTCTAGTGGTTTAAAACTGCTTATTTCTGCGATTTCAACTAACAAGACAAAGTTAATGTAAATGATTTTAACTAATTCATTCTTCAGTTAGCGGTACAAATTCTGCCATTAGTAAGGAGTTCTAGTTGTTTAAAACTGCTTATTTCAGCCATTTCAACTAAAACAACAAAGTTAATTTAAATATTTTTAACTAATTTATTCTGCAGATAGCGGTACTAAAACTGTCATTAGTAAGTGGTTCTAGTGGTTTAAACCTGCTTATATCTGCCATTTTAACTAACACAACAAAGTTAATGTAAATGATTTCAACTAATAAATTGTGCAGTTAGTGGTACTAAAACTGTCATCAGTAAGTGGTTCTAGTGGTTTAAAACTCCTTATTTCTACCATTTCAACTAACACGACAAAGTTAATGTTAATGATTTTAACTAATTCATTCTCCAGTTAGCGGTACAAATACTGTTATTAGTAAGTGCTTCTAGTGGTTTAAAACTGCTTATTTCTGCCATTTTAACTAACACAACAAAGTTAATGTAAATGTTTTCAACTAATAAATTCTGCAGTTAGTGGTACTAAAACTGTCATTAGTAAGTGGTTCTAGTGGTTGAAAACTGCTTATTTCTGCGATTTCAACTAAAACGACAAAGTTAATGTAAATGATTTTAACTAATTCATTCTTCAGTTAACGGTACAAATTCTGTCATTAGTAAAAGGTTCTAGTGGTTTAAAACTGCTTATTTCTGCGATTTCAACTAACACGACAAAGTTAATGTAAATGATTTTAACTAATTCATTCTTCAGTTAGCGGTAAAAATTCTGCCATTAGTAAGGAGTTCTAGTTGTTTAAAACTGCTTATTTCAGCCTTTTCAACTAAAACAACAAAGTTAATTTAAATATTTTTAACTAATTTATTCTGCAGATAGCGGTACTAAAACTCTCATTACTAAGTGGTTCTAGTGGTTTAAAACTGCTTATTTCTGCCATTTCAACTAACACAACAAAGTTAATGTAAATGTTTTCAACTAATAAATTGTGCAGTTAGCGGTACTAAAACTGTCGTTAGTAACTGGTTCTAGTGGTTTAAAACTCCTTATTTCTACCATTTCAACTAACACGACAAAGTTAATGTTAATGATTAACTAATTCATTCTGCAGTTAGCGGTACTAAAACCGTTATTAGTAAGTTGTTCTAGTGGTTTAAAACTGCTTATTTCTACCATTTCAAATAACACAACAAAGATAATTTAAATATTTTCAACTAATAAATTGTGCAGTTAGGGCTACAAGTTCTGTCATTACTAAGAGGTTCTAGTGGTTTAAAACTGCTTATTTCTACCATTTCAACTAACACAACAATGTTAATGTAATTGTTTTTAACTAATTAATTCTGCTGTTAGCGGTACTAAAACTTTCATTAGTAAGTGGTTCTAGTGATTTAAAACTGCTTATTTCTGCCATTTCAACAAACACAACAAAGTTAATGTAAATGTTTTCAACTAATACATTGTGCAGTTAGTGGTACTAAAACTGTCGTTAGTAAGTGGTTCTAGTGGTTTAAAACTGCTTATTTCTGCAATTTCAACTAACACGACAAAGTTAATGTAAATGATTTTAACTAATTCATTCTTCAGTTAACGGTACAAATTCTGTCATTAGTAAAAGGTTGTAGTGGTTTAAAACTGCTTATTTCTACCATTTCAACTAACACAACAAAGTTAATTTAGGTGTTTGTAACAAATTAGTTCTGCAGTTAGCGGTACTAAAACTGTCATTAGTAAGAGGTTCTAGTGGTTTAAAACTGCTTATCTCTACCATTTCAACTAACACAACAAAGTTAATGTAAATGTTTTCAACTAATAAATTGTGCAGTTAGTGGTACTAAAACTCTCATTAGTAAGTGGTTCTAGTGGTTTAAAACTGCTTATTTCTGCCATTTCAACTAACACAACAAAGTTAATGTAAATGTTTTCAACTAATAAATTGTGCAGTTAGTGGTACTAAAACTCTCATTAGTAAGTGGTTCTAGTGGTTTAAAACTCCTTATTTCTACCATTTCAACTAACACAACAAAGTTAATGTAAATGTTTTCAACTAATAAATTGTGCAGTTAGTGGTACTAAAACTCTCATTAGTAAGTGGTTCTAGTGGTTTAAAACTGCTTATTTCTACCATTTCAACTAACACAACAAAGTTAATGTAAATGTTCTCAACTAATAAATTGTGCAGTTAGTGGTACTAAAACTCTCATTAGTAAGTGGTTCTAGTGGTTTAAAACTGCTTATTTCTGCAATTTCAACTAACACGACAAAGTTAATGTAAATGATTTTAACTAATTCATTCTTCAGTTAGCGGTACAAATTCTGCCATTAGTAAGGAGTTCTAGTTGTTTAAAACTGCTTATTTCAGCCATTTCAACTAAAACAACAAAGTTAATTTAAATATTTTTAACTAATTTATTCTGCAGATAGCGGTACTAAAACTGTCATTAGTAAGTGGTTCTAGTGGTTTAAACCTGCTTATATCTGCCATTTTAACTAACACAACAAAGTTAATGTAAATGATTTCAACTAATAAATTGTGCAGTTAGTGGTACTAAAACTGTCATCAGTAAGTGGTTCTAGTGGTTTAAAACTCCTTATTTCTACCATTTCAACTAACACGACAAAGTTAATGTTAATGATTTTAACTAATTCATTCTCCAGTTAGCGGTACAAATACTGTTATTAGTAAGTGCTTCTAGTGGTTTAAAACTGCTTATTTCTGCCATTTTAACTAACACAACAAAGTTAATGTAAATGTTTTCAACTAATAAATTCTGCAGTTAGTGGTACTAAAACTGTCATTAGTAAGTGGTTCTAGTGGTTGAAAACTGCTTATTTCTGCGATTTCAACTAAAACGACAAAGTTAATGTAAATGATTTTAACTAATTCATTCTTCAGTTAACGGTACAAATTCTGTCATTAGTAAAAGGTTCTAGTGGTTTAAAACTGCTTATTTCTGCGATTTCAACTAACACGACAAAGTTAATGTAAATGATTTTAACTAATTCATTCTTCAGTTAGCGGTAAAAATTCTGCCATTAGTAAGGAGTTCTAGTTGTTTAAAACTGCTTATTTCAGCCTTTTCAACTAAAACAACAAAGTTAATTTAAATATTTTTAACTAATTTATTCTGCAGATAGCGGTACTAAAACTCTCATTAGTAAGTGGTTCTAGTGGTTTAAAACTGCTTATTTCTGCCATTTCAACTAACACAACAAAGTTAATGTAAATGTTTTCAACTAATAAATTGTGCAGTTAGCGGTACTAAAACTGTCGTTAGTAACTGGTTCCAGTGGTTTAAAACTCCTTATTTCTACCATTTCAACTAACACGACAAAGTTAATGTTAATGATTAACTAATTCATTCTGCAGTTAGCGGTACTAAAACCGTTATTAGTAAGTTGTTCTAGTGGTTTAAAACTGCTTATTTCTACCATTTCAAATAACACAACAAAGATAATTTAAATATTTTCAACTAATAAATTGTGCAGTTAGGGCTACAAGTTCTGTCATTACTAAGAGGTTCTAGTGGTTTAAAACTGCTTATTTCTACCATTTCAACTAACACAACAATGTTAATGTAATTGTTTTTAACTAATTAATTCTGCTGTTAGCGGTACTAAAACTTTCATTAGTAAGTGGTTCTAGTGATTTAAAACTGCTTATTTCTGCCATTTCAACAAACACAACAAAGTTAATGTAAATGTTTTCAACTAATACATTGTGCAGTTAGTGGTACTAAAACTGTCGTTAGTAAGTGGTTCTAGTGGTTTAAAACTGCTTATTTCTGCAATTTCAACTAACACGACAAAGTTAATGTAAATGATTTTAACTAATTCATTCTTCAGTTAACGGTACAAATTCTGTCATTAGTAAAAGGTTGTAGTGGTTTAAAACTGCTTATTTCTACCATTTCAACTAACACAACAAAGTTAATTTAGGTGTTTGTAACAAATTAGTTCTGCAGTTAGCGGTACTAAAACTGTCATTAGTAAGAGGTTCTAGTGGTTTAAAACTGCTTATCTCTACCATTTCAACTAACACAACAAAGTTAATGTAAATGTTTTCAACTAATAAATTGTGCAGTTAGTGGTACTAAAACTCTCATTAGTAAGTGGTTCTAGTGGTTTAAAACTGCTTATTTCTGCCATTTCAACTAACACAACAAAGTTAATGTAAATGTTTTCAACTAATAAATTGTGCAGTTAGTGGTACTAAAACTCTCATTAGTAAGTGGTTCTAGTGGTTTAAAACTCCTTATTTCTACCATTTCAACTAACACAACAAAGTTAATGTAAATGTTTTCAACTAATAAATTGTGCAGTTAGTGGTACTAAAACTCTCATTAGTAAGTGGTTCTAGTGGTTTAAAACTGCTTATTTCTACCATTTCAACTAACACAACAAAGTTAATGTAAATGTTCTCAACTAATAAATTGTGCAGTTAGTGGTACTAAAACTCTCATTAGTAAGTGGTTCTAGTGGTTTAAAACTGCTTATTTCTGCAATTTCAACTAACACGACAAAGTTAATGTAAATGATTTTAACTAATTCATTCTTCAGTTAGCGGTACAAATTCTGCCATTAGTAAGGAGTTCTAGTTGTTTAAAACTGCTTATTTCAGCCATTTCAACTAAAACAACAAAGTTAATTTAAATATTTTTAACTAATTTATTCTGCAGATAGCGGTACTAAAACTGTCATTAGTAAGTGGTTCTAGTGGTTTAAACCTGCTTATATCTGCCATTTTAACTAACACAACAAAGTTAATGTAAATGATTTCAACTAATAAATTGTGCATTTGTGGTACTAAAACTGTCATCAGTAAGTGGTTCTAGTGGTTTAAAACTCCTTATTTCTACCATTTCAACTAACACGACAAAGTTAATGTTAATGATTTTAACTAATTCATTCTCCAGTTAGCGGTACAAATACTGTTATTAGTAAGTGCTTCTAGTGGTTTAAAACTGCTTATTTCTGCCATTTTAACTAACACAACAAAGTTAATGTAAATGTTTTCAACTAATAAATTCTGCAGTTAGTGGTACTAAAACTGTCATTAGTAAGTGGTTCTAGTGGTTGAAAACTGCTTATTTCTGCGATTTCAACTAAAACGACAAAGTTAATGTAAATGATTTTAACTAATTCATTCTTCAGTTAACGGTACAAATTCTGTCATTAGTAAAAGGTTCTAGTGGTTTAAAACTGCTTATTTCTGCGATTTCAACTAACACGACAAAGTTAATGTAAATGATTTTAACTAATTCATTCTTCAGTTAGCGGTAAAAATTCTGCCATTAGTAAGGAGTTCTAGTTGTTTAAAACTGCTTATTTCAGCCTTTTAAACTAAAACAATAAAGTTAATTTAAATATTTTTAACTAATTTATTCTGTAGATAGCGGTACTAAAACTCTCATTAGTAAGTGGTTCTAGTGGTTTAAAACTGCTTATTTCTGCCATTTCAACTAACACAACAAAGATAATGTAAATGTTTTCAACTAATAAATTGTGCAGTTAGCGGTACTAAAACTGTCGTTAGTAACTGGTTCTAGTGGTTTAAAACTCCTTATTTCTACCATTTCAACTAACACGACAAAGTTAATGTTAATGATTAACTAATTCATTCTGCAGTTAGCGGTACTAAAACCGTTATTAGTAAGTTGTTCTAGTGGTTTAAAACTGCTTATTTCTACCATTTCAAATAACACAACAAAGATAATTTAAATATTTTCAACTAATAAATTGTGCAGTTAGGGCTACAAGTTCTGTCATTACTAAGAGGTTCTAGTGGTTTAAAACTGCTTATTTCTACCATTTCAACTAAAAGAACAATGTTAATGTATATGTTTTCAACTAATAAATTCTGCAGTTAGCGCTACAAATTCTGTCATTAGTAAGTGGTTCTAGTGGTTTAAAACTGCTTATTTCTGCGATTTCAACTAAAACAACAAAGTTAATTTAAATATTTTTAACTAATTTATTCTGCAGTTAGCGGTACTAAAACTGTCATTAGTAAGTGGTTCTAGTGGTTTAAAACTGCTTATTTCTGCGATTTCAACTAACAAGACAAAGTTAATGTAAATGATTTTAACTAATTCATTCTTCAGTTAGCGGTACAAATTCTGCCATTAGTAAGGAGTTCTAGTTGTTTAAAACTGCTTATTTCAGCCATTTCAACTAAAACAACAAAGTTAATTTAAATATTTTTAACTAATTTATTCTGCAGATAGCGGTACTAAAACTGTCATTAGTAAGTGGTTCTAGTGGTTTAAACCTGCTTATATCTGCCATTTTAACTAACACAACAAAGTTAATGTAAATGATTTCAACTAATAAATTGTGCAGTTAGTGGTACTAAAACTGTCATCAGTAAGTGGTTCTAGTGGTTTAAAACTCCTTATTTCTACCATTTCAACTAACACGACAAAGTTAATGTTAATGATTTTAACTAATTCATTCTCCAGTTAGCGGTACAAATACTGTTATTAGTAAGTGCTTCTAGTGGTTTAAAACTGCTTATTTCTGCCATTTTAACTAACACAACAAAGTTAATGTAAATGTTTTCAACTAATAAATTCTGCAGTTAGTGGTACTAAAACTGTCATTAGTAAGTGGTTCTAGTGGTTGAAAACTGCTTATTTCTGCGATTTCAACTAAAACGACAAAGTTAATGTAAATGATTTTAACTAATTCATTCTTCAGTTAACGGTACAAATTCTGTCATTAGTAAAAGGTTCTAGTGGTTTAAAACTGCTTATTTCTGCGATTTCACCTAACACGACAAAGTTAATGTAAATGATTTTAACTAATTCATTCTTCAGTTAGCGGTAAAAATTCTGCCATTAGTAAGGAGTTCTAGTTGTTTAAAACTGCTTATTTCAGCCTTTTCAACTAAAACAACAAAGTTAATTTAAATATTTTTAACTAATTTATTCTGCAGATAGCGGTACTAAAACTCTCATTAGTAAGTGGTTCTAGTGGTTTAAAACTGCTTATTTCTGCCATTTCAACTAACACAACAAAGTTAATGTAAATGTTTTCAACTAATAAATTGTGCAGTTAGCGGTACTAAAACTGTCGTTAGTAACTGGTTCTAGTGGTTTAAAACTCCTTATTTCTACCATTTCAACTAACACGACAAAGTTAATGTTAATGATTAACTAATTCATTCTGCAGTTAGCGGTACTAAAACCGTTATTAGTAAGTTGTTCTAGTGGTTTAAAACTGCTTATTTCTACCATTTCAAATAACACAACAAAGATAATTTAAATATTTTCAACTAATAAATTGTGCAGTTAGGGCTACAAGTTCTGTCATTACTAAGAGGTTCTAGTGGTTTAAAACTGCTTATTTCTACCATTTCAACTAACACAACAATGTTAATGTAATTGTTTTTAACTAATTAATTCTGCTGTTAGCGGTACTAAAACTTTCATTAGTAAGTGGTTCTAGTGATTTAAAACTGCTTATTTCTGCCATTTCAACAAACACAACAAAGTTAATGTAAATGTTTTCAACTAATACATTGTGCAGTTAGTGGTACTAAAACTGTCGTTAGTAAGTGGTTCTAGTGGTTTAAAACTGCTTATTTCTGCAATTTCAACTAACACGACAAAGTTAATGTAAATGATTTTAACTAATTCATTCTTCAGTTAACGGTACAAATTCTGTCATTAGTAAAAGGTTGTAGTGGTTTAAAACTGCTTATTTCTACCATTTCAACTAACACAACAAAGTTAATTTAGGTGTTTGTAACAAATTAGTTCTGCAGTTAGCGGTACTAAAACTGTCATTAGTAAGAGGTTCTAGTGGTTTAAAACTGCTTATCTCTACCATTTCAACTAACACAACAAAGTTAATGTAAATGTTTTCAACTAATAAATTGTGCAGTTAGTGGTACTAAAACTCTCATTAGTAAGTGGTTCTAGTGGTTTAAAACTGCTTATTTCTGCCATTTCAACTAACACAACAAAGTTAATGTAAATGTTTTCAACTAATAAATTGTGCAGTTAGTGGTACTAAAACTCTCATTAGTAAGTGGTTCTAGTGGTTTAAAACTCCTTATTTCTACCATTTCAACTAACACAACAAAGTTAATGTAAATGTTTTCAACTAATAAATTGTGCAGTTAGTGGTACTAAAACTCTCATTAGTAAGTGGTTCTAGTGGTTTAAAACTGCTTATTTCTACCATTTCAACTAACACAACAAAGTTAATGTAAATGTTCTCAACTAATAAATTGTGCAGTTAGTGGTACTAAAACTCTCATTAGTAAGTGGTTCTAGTGGTTTAAAACTGCTTATTTCTGCAATTTCAACTAACACGACAAAGTTAATGTAAATGATTTTAACTAATTCATTCTTCAGTTAGCGGTACAAATTCTGCCATTAGTAAGGAGTTCTAGTTGTTTAAAACTGCTTATTTCAGCCATTTCAACTAAAACAACAAAGTTAATTTAAATATTTTTAACTAATTTATTCTGCAGATAGCGGTACTAAAACTGTCATTAGTAAGTGGTTCTAGTGGTTTAAACCTGCTTATATCTGCCATTTTAACGAACACAACAAAGTTAATGTAAATGATTTCAACTAATAAATTGTGCAGTTAGTGGTACTAAAACTGTCATCAGTAAGTGGTTCTAGTGGTTTAAAACTCCTTATTTCTACCATTTCAACTAACACGACAAAGTTAATGTTAATGATTTTAACTAATTCATTCTCCAGTTAGCGGTACAAATACTGTTATTAGTAAGTGCTTCTAGTGGTTTAAAACTGCTTATTTCTGCCATTTTAACTAACACAACAAAGTTAATGTAAATGTTTTCAACTAATAAATTCTGCAGTTAGTGGTACTAAAACTGTCATTAGTAAGTGGTTCTAGTGGTTGAAAACTGCTTATTTCTGCGATTTCAACTAAAACGACAAAGTTAATGTAAATGATTTTAACTAATTCATTCTTCAGTTAACGGTACAAATTCTGTCATTAGTAAAAGGTTCTAGTGGTTTAAAACTGCTTATTTCTGCGATTTCAACTAACACGACAAAGTTAATGTAAATGATTTTAACTAATTCATTCTTCAGTTAGCGGTAAAAATTCTGCCATTAGTAAGGAGTTCTAGTTGTTTAAAACTGCTTATTTCAGCCTTTTCAACTAAAACAACAAAGTTAATTTAAATATTTTTAACTAATTTATTCTGCAGATAGCGGTACTAAAACTCTCATTAGTAAGTGGTTCTAGTGGTTTAAAACTGCTTATTTCTGCCATTTCAACTAACACAACAAAGTTAATGTAAATGTTTTCAACTAATAAATTGTGCAGTTAGCGGTACTAAAACTGTCGTTAGTAACTGGTTCCAGTGGTTTAAAACTCCTTATTTCTACCATTTCAACTAACACGACAAAGTTAATGTTAATGATTAACTAATTCATTCTGCAGTTAGCGGTACTAAAACCGTTATTAGTAAGTTGTTCTAGTGGTTTAAAACTGCTTATTTCTACCATTTCAAATAACACAACAATGTTAATGTAATTGTTTTTAACTAATTAATTCTGCTGTTAGCGGTACTAAAACTTTCATTAGTAAGTGGTTCTAGTGATTTAAAACTGCTTATTTCTGCCATTTCAACAAACACAACAAAGTTAATGTAAATGTTTTCAACTAATACATTGTGCAGTTAGTGGTACTAAAACTGTCGTTAGTAAGTGGTTCTAGTGGTTTAAAACTGCTTATTTCTGCAATTTCAACTAACACGACAAAGTTAATGTAAATGATTTTAACTAATTCATTCTTCAGTTAACGGTACAAATTCTGTCATTAGTAAAAGGTTGTAGTGGTTTAAAACTGCTTATTTCTACCATTTCAACTAACACAACAAAGTTAATTTAGGTGTTTGTAACAAATTAGTTCTGCAGTTAGCGGTACTAAAACTGTCATTAGTAAGAGGTTCTAGTGGTTTAAAACTGCTTATCTCTACCATTTCAACTAACACAACAAAGTTAATGTAAATGTTTTCAACTAATAAATTGTGCAGTTAGTGGTACTAAAACTCTCATTAGTAAGTGGTTCTAGTGGTTTAAAACTGCTTATTTCTGCCATTTCAACTAACACAACAAAGTTAATGTAAATGTTTTCAACTAATAAATTGTGCAGTTAGTGGTACTAAAACTCTCATTAGTAAGTGGTTCTAGTGGTTTAAAACTCCTTATTTCTACCATTTCAACTAACACAACAAAGTTAATGTAAATGTTTTCAACTAATAAATTGTGCAGTTAGTGGTACTAAAACTCTCATTAGTAAGTGGTTCTAGTGGTTTAAAACTGCTTATTTCTACCATTTCAACTAACACAACAAAGTTAATGTAAATGTTCTCAACTAATAAATTGTGCAGTTAGTGGTACTAAAACTCTCATTAGTAAGTGGTTCTAGTGGTTTAAAACTGCTTATTTCTGCAATTTCAACTAACACGACAAAGTTAATGTAAATGATTTTAACTAATTCATTCTTCAGTTAGCGGTACAAATTCTGCCATTAGTAAGGAGTTCTAGTTGTTTAAAACTGCTTATTTCAGCCATTTCAACTAAAACAACAAAGTTAATTTAAATATTTTTAACTAATTTATTCTGCAGATAGCGGTACTAAAACTGTCATTAGTAAGTGGTTCTAGTGGTTTAAACCTGCTTATATCTGCCATTTTAACTAACACAACAAAGTTAATGTAAATGATTTCAACTAATAAATTGTGCATTTGTGGTACTAAAACTGTCATCAGTAAGTGGTTCTAGTGGTTTAAAACTCCTTATTTCTACCATTTCAACTAACACGACAAAGTTAATGTTAATGATTTTAACTAATTCATTCTCCAGTTAGCGGTACAAATACTGTTATTAGTAAGTGCTTCTAGTGGTTTAAAACTGCTTATTTCTGCCATTTTAACTAACACAACAAAGTTAATGTAAATGTTTTCAACTAATAAATTCTGCAGTTAGTGGTACTAAAACTGTCATTAGTAAGTGGTTCTAGTGGTTGAAAACTGCTTATTTCTGCGATTTCAACTAACACGACAAAGTTAATGTAAATGATTTTAACTAATTCATTCTTCAGTTAGCGGTAAAAATTCTGCCATTAGTAAGGAGTTCTAGTTGTTTAAAACTGCTTATTTCAGCCTTTTAAACTAAAACAATAAAGTTAATTTAAATATTTTTAACTAATTTATTCTGTAGATAGCGGTACTAAAACTCTCATTAGTAAGTGGTTCTAGTGGTTTAAAACTGCTTATTTCTGCCATTTCAACTAACACAACAAAGATAATGTAAATGTTTTCAACTAATAAATTGTGCAGTTAGCGGTACTAAAACTGTCGTTAGTAACTGGTTCTAGTGGTTTAAAACTCCTTATTTCTACCATTTCAACTAACACGACAAAGTTAATGTTAATGATTAACTAATTCATTCTGCAGTTAGCGGTACTAAAACCGTTATTAGTAAGTTGTTCTAGTGGTTTAAAACTGCTTATTTCTACCATTTCAAATAACACAACAAAGATAATTTAAATATTTTCAACTAATAAATTGTGCAGTTAGGGCTACAAGTTCTGTCATTACTAAGAGGTTCTAGTGGTTTAAAACTGCTTATTTCTACCATTTCAACTAAAAGAACAATGTTAATGTATATGTTTTCAACTAATAAATTCTGCAGTTAGCGCTACAAATTCTGTCATTAGTAAGTGGTTCTAGTGGTTTAAAACTGCTTATTTCTGCGATTTCAAGTAAAACAACAAAGTTAATTTAAATATTTTTAACTAATTTATTCTGCAGTTAGCGGTACTAAAACTGTCATTAGTAAGTGGTTCTAGTGGTTTAAAACTGCTTATTTCTGCGATTTCAACTAACAAGACAAAGTTAATGTAAATGATTTTAACTAATTCATTCTTCAGTTAGCGGTACAAATTCTGCCATTAGTAAGGAGTTCTAGTTGTTTAAAACTGCTTATTTCAGCCATTTCAACTAAAACAACAAAGTTAATTTAAATATTTTTAACTAATTTATTCTGCAGATAGCGGTACTAAAACTGTCATTAGTAAGTGGTTCTAGTGGTTTAAACCTGCTTATATCTGCCATTTTAACTAACACAACAAAGTTAATGTAAATGATTTCAACTAATAAATTGTGCAGTTAGTGGTACTAAAACTGTCATCAGTAAGTGGTTCTAGTGGTTTAAAACTGCTTATTTCAACCATTTCAACTAATATATACAACAAAGTTAATTTAAATATTTTTAACTAAATTATTCTGCAGTTAGCGGTACTAAAACTGTCATTAGTAAGTTGTTCTAGTGGTTTAAAACTGCTTATTTCTACCATTTCAACTAAAACAACAAAGTTAATTTAAACATTTTTAACTCATTCATTCTGCAGTTAGCGGTACTAAAACTGTTATTAGTAAGTAATACTAGTGGTTTAAAACTGCCTATTTCTACCATTTCAACTAACACAACAAAATTAATGTAAATGTTTTCAACTAATTTATTCTGCAGTTAGCGGTACTAAAACTGTCATTAGTAAGTGGTTCTAGTGGTTTAAACCTGCTTATTTCTACCATTTCAACTAACACAACAAAATTAATGTAAATGTTCTCAACTAATAAATTGTGCAGTTAGCGGTACTAAAACTGCCATTAGTAAGTGGTTCTAGTTGTTTAAAACTGCTTATTTCAACCATTTCAACTAATACAACAAAGTTAATTTAAATATGTTTAACTAATTTATTCTGCAGTTAGTGGTACTAGACCTGTCATTAGTAAGTTGTTCTAGTGGTTTAAAACTGCTTATTTGTGCCATTTCAACTAACACAACAAAGTTAATGTAAATGTTTTTAACTAATAAATTGTGCAGTTAGTGGTACAAAAACTATTATTAGTAAGTGGTTCTAGTTGTTTAAAACTGCTTATTTCTACCATTTCAACTAAAACAACAAAGTTAATTTAAACATTTTTAACTCATTCATTCTGCAGTTAGCGGTACTAAAACTGTTATTAGTAAGTAATTCTAGTGGTTTAAAACTGCCTATTTCTACCATTTCAACTAACACAACAAAATTAATGTAAATGTTTTCAACTAATTTATTCTGCAGTTAGCGGTACTAAAACTGTCATTAGTAAGTGGTTCTAGTGGTTTAAACCTGCTTATTTCTGTCATTTTAACTAACACAACAAAGTTAATGTAAATGATTTCAACTAATAAATTGTGCAGTTAAAGGTACAAAAACTGTTATTAGTAAGTGGTTCTAGTTGTTTAAAACTGCTTATTTCTACCATTTCAACTAAAACAACAAAGTTAATTTAAACATTTTTAACTCATTCATTCTGCAGTTAGCGGTACTAAAACTGTCATTAGTAAGTGGTTCTAGTGGAATAAAACTGCTTATTTCTGCTATTTCAACTAACACAACAAAATTAATTTAAATATTTTTAACTAATTTATTCTGCAGATAGCGGTACTAAAACTGTCATTAGTAAGTGGTTCTAGTGGTTTAAACCTGCTTATATCTGCCATTTTAACTAACACAACAAAGTTAATGTAAATGATTTCAACTAATAAATTGTGCAGTTAGTGGTACTAAAACTGTCATCAGTAAGTGGTTCTAGTGGTTTAAAACTGCTTATTTCTACCATTTCAACTAAAACAACAAAGTTAATTTAAACATTTTTAACTCATTCATTCTGCAGTTAGCGGTACTAAAACTGTCATTAGTAAGTTGTTCTAGTGGTTTAAAACTGCTTATTTCTACCATTTCAACTAAAACAACAAAGTTAATTTAAACATTTTTAACTCATTCATTCTGCAGTTAGCGGTACTAAAACTGTTATTAGTAAGTAATACTAGTGGTTTAAAACTGCCTATTTCTACCATTTCAACTAACACAACAAAATTAATGTAAATGTTTTCAACTAATTTATTCTGCAGTTAGCGGTACTAAAACTGTCATTAGTAAGTGGTTCTAGTGGTTTAAACCTGCTTATTTCTACCATTTCAACTAACACAACAAAATTAATGTAAATGTTCTCAACTAATAAATTGTGCAGTTAGCGGTACTAAAACTGCCATTAGTAAGTGGTTCTAGTTGTTTAAAACTGCTTATTTCAACCATTTCAACTAATACAACAAAGTTAATTTAAATATGTTTAACTAATTTATTCTGCAGTTAGTGGTACTAGACCTGTCATTAGTAAGTTGTTCTAGTGGTTTAAAACTGCTTATTTGTGCCATTTCAACTAACACAACAAAGTTAATGTAAATGTTTTTAACTAATAAATTGTGCAGTTAGTGGTACAAAAACTATTATTAGTAAGTGGTTCTAGTTGTTTAAAACTGCTTATTTCTACCATTTCAACTAAAACAACAAAGTTAATTTAAACATTTTTAACTCATTCATTCTGCAGTTAGCGGTACTAAAACTGTTATTAGTAAGTAATTCTAGTGGTTTAAAACTGCCTATTTCTACCATTTCAACTAACACAACAAAATTAATGTAAATGTTTTCAACTAATTTATTCTGCAGTTAGCGGTACTAAAACTGTCATTAGTAAGTGGTTCTAGTGGTTTAAACCTGCTTATTTCTGTCATTTTAACTAACACAACAAAGTTAATGTAAATGATTTCAACTAATAAATTGTGCAGTTAAAGGTACAAAAACTGTTATTAGTAAGTGGTTCTAGTTGTTTAAAACTGCTTATTTCTACCATTTCAACTAAAACAACAAAGTTAATTTAAACATTTTTAACTCATTCATTCTGCAGTTAGCGGTACTAAAACTGTCATTAGTAAGTGGTTCTAGTGGAATAAAACTGCTTATTTCTGCTATTTCAACTAACACAACAAAATTAATGTAAATGTTCTCAACTAATTTATTTTGCAGTTAGCGGTACTAAAACTGTCATTAGTAAGTGGTTCTAGTGGTTTAAAACTGCCTATTTCTACCATTTCAACTAACACAACAAAATTAATGTAAATCTTTTCAACTAATTTATTCTGCAGTTAGCGGTACTAAAACTGTCATTAGTAAGTGGTTCTAGTGGTTTAAAACTGCTTATTTCTACCATTTCAACTAAAACAACAAAGTTAATTTAAACATTTTTAACTCATTCATTCTGCAGTTAGCGGTACTAAAACTGTTATTAGTAAGTAATACTAGTGGTTTAAAACTGCCTATTTCTACCATTTCAACTAACACAACAAAATTAATGTAAATGTTTTCAACTAATTTATTCTGCAGTTAGCGGTACTAAAACTGTCATTAGTAAGTGGTTCTAGTGGTTTAAACCTGCTTATTTCTACCATTTCAACTAACACAACAAAATTAATGTAAATGTTCTCAACTAATAAATTGTGCAGTTAGCGGTACTAAAACTGCCATTAGTAAGTGGTTCTAGTTGTTTAAAACTGCTTATTTCAACCATTTCAACTAATACAACAAAGTTAATTTAAATATGTTTAACTAATTTATTCTGCAGTTAGTGGTACTAGACCTGTCATTAGTAAGTTGTTCTAGTGGTTTAAAACTGCTTATTTGTGCCATTTCAACTAACACAACAAAGTTAATGTAAATGATTTCAACTAATAAATTGTGCAGTTAAAGGTACAAAAACTATTATTAGTAAGTGGTTCTAGTTGTTTAAAACTGCTTATTTCTACCATTTCAACTAAAACAACAAAGTTAATTTAAACATTTTTAACTCATTCATTCTGCAGTTAGCGGTACTAAAACTGTTATTAGTAAGTAATTCTAGTGGTTTAAAACTGCCTATTTCTACCATTTCAACTAACACAACAAAATTAATGTAAATGTTTTCAACTAATTTATTCTGCAGTTAGCGGTACTAAAACTGTCATTAGTAAGTGGTTCTAGTGGTTTAAACCTGCTTATTTCTGTCATTTTAACTAACACAACAAAGTTAATGTAAATGATTTCAACTAATAAATTGTGCAGTTAAAGGTACAAAAACTGTTATTAGTAAGTGGTTCTAGTTGTTTAAAACTGCTTATTTCTACCATTTCAACTAAAACAACAAAGTTAATTTAAACATTTTTAACTCATTCATTCTGCAGTTAGCGGTACTAAAACTGTCATTAGTAAGTGGTTCTAGTGGAATAAAACTGCTTATTTCTGCTATTTCAACTAACACAACAAAATTAATGTAAATGTTCTCAACTAATTTATTTTGCAGTTAGCGGTACTAAAACTGTCATTAGTAAGTGGTTCTAGTGGTTTAAACCTGCTTATTTCTACCATTTCAACTAACACAACAAAATTAATGTAAATGTTCTCAACTAATAAATTGTGCAGTTAGCGGTACTAAAACTGCCATTAGTAAGTGGTTCTAGTTGTTTAAAACTGCTTATTTCAACCATTTCAACTAATACAACAAAGTTAATTTAAATATGTTTAACTAATTTATTCTGCAGTTAGTGGTACAAAAACCGCCATTAGTAAGTGGTTCTAGTGGTTTAAAACTGCTTATTTCTACCATTTCAACTAACACAACAAAGTTAATGTAAATGTTTTCAACTAATAAAATCTGCAGTTGGCGGTACTAAAACTGTCATTAGTAAGTGGTTCTAGTGGTTTAAAACTGCTTATTTGTGCCATTTCAACTAACACGACAAAGTTAATGTAAATGTTTTCAACTAATAAATTGTGCAGTTAGTGGTACAAAAGCTGTTATTAGTACGTGGTTCTAGTTGTTTAAAACTGCTTATTTCTACCATTTCAACTAAAACAACAAAGTTAATTTAAACATTTTTAACTCATTCATTCTGCAGTTAGCGGTACTAAAACTGTTATTAGTAAGTAATTCTAGTGGTTTAAAACTGCCTATTTCTACCATTTCAACTAACACAACAAAATTAATGTAAATGCTTTCAACTAATTTATTCTGCAGTTAGCGGTACTAAAACTGTCATTAGTAAGTGGTTCTAGTGGTTTAAAACTGCTTATTTCTGCCATTTCAACTAACACAACAAAGTTAATGTAAATGTTTTCAACTAATAAATTGTGCAGTTAGTGGTACAAAAACTGTTATTAGTAAGTGGTTCTAATTGTTTAAAACTGCTTATTTCTACCATTTCAACTAAAACAACAAAGTTAATTTAAACATTTTTAACTCATTCATTCTGCAGTTAGCGGTACTAAAACTGTCATTAGTAAGTGGTTCTAGTGGAATAAAACTGCTTATTTCTGCCATTTCAACTAACACAACAAAGTTAATGTAAATGTTTTCAACTAATAAATTGTGCAGTTAGTGGTACAAAAACTATTATTAGTAAGTGGTTCTAGTTTTTTAAAACTGCTTATTTCTACCATTTCAACTAAAACAACAAAGTTAATTTAAACATTTTTAACTCATTCATTCTGCAGTTAGCGGTACTAAAACTGTTATTAGTAAGTAATTCTAGTGGTTTAAAACTGCCTATTTCTACCATTTCAACTAACACAACAAAATTAATGTAAATGTTTTCAACTAATTTATTCTGCAGTTAGCGGTACTAAAACTGTCATTAGTAAGTCGTTCTAGTGGTTTAAAACTGCTTATTTCTGCCATTTCAACTAACACAACAAGGTTAATGTAAATGTTTTCAACTAATAAATTGTGCAGTTAGTGGTACAAAAACTGTTATTAGTAAGTGGTTCTAATTGTTTAAAACTGCTTATTTCTACCATTTCAACTAAAACAACAAAGTTAATTTAAACATTTTTAACTCATTCATTCTGCAGTTAGCGGCACTAAACCTGTCATTAGTAAGTGGTTCTAGTGGAATAAAACTGCTTATTTCTGCCATTTCAACTAACACAACAAAGTTAATGTAAATGTTTTCAACTAATAAATTATGCAGTTAGTGGTACAAAAACTGTCATTAGTAAGTGGTTCTAGTGGTTTAAAACTGCTTATTTCTACCATTTCAACTAACACAACAAAGTTAATGTAAATGTTTTCAACTAATAAAATCTGCAGTTGGCGGTACTAAAACTGTCATTAGTAAGTGGTTCTAGTGGTTTAAAACTGCTTATTTGTGCCATTTCAACTAACACAACAAAGTTAATGTAAATGTTTTCAACTAATAAATTGTGCAGTTAGTGGTACAAAAGCTGTTATTAGTAAGTGGTTCTAGTTGTTTAAAACTGCCTATTTCTACCATTTCAACTAAAACAACAAAGTTAATTTAAACATTTTTAACTCATTCATTCTGCAGTTAGCGGTACTAAAACTGTTATTAGTAAGTAATTCTAGTGGTTTAAAACTGCCTATTTCTACCATTTCAACTAACACAACAAAATTAATGTAAATGTTTTCAACTAATTTATTCTGCAGTTAGCGGTACTAAAACTGTCATTAGTAAGTGGTTCTAGTGGTTTAAACCTGCTTATTTCTGCCATTTCAACTAACACGACAAAGTTAATGTAAATGTTTTCAACTAATAAATTCTGCAGTTAGCGGTACTAAAACTGCCATTAGTAAGTGGTTCTAGTAGTTTAAAACTGCTTATTTCTGCCATTTCAACTAACACAACAAAGTTAATGTAAATGTTTTCAACTAATAAATTGTGCAGTTAGTGGTACAAAAACTATTATTAGTAAGTGGTTCTAGTTGTTTAAAACTGCTTATTTCTACCATTTCAACTATAACAACAAAGTTAATTTAAACATTTTTAACTCATTCATTCTGCAGTTAGCGGTACTAAAACTGTTATTAGTAAGTAATTCTAGTGGCTTAAAACTGCTTATTTCTACCATTTCAACTAACACAACAAAGTTAATGTAAATGTTTTCAACTAATAAAATCTGCAGTTGGCGGTACTAAAACTGTCATTAGTAAGTGGTTCTAGTGGTTTAAAACTGCTTATTTGTGCCATTTCAACTAACACAACAAAGTTAATGTAAATGTTTTCAACTAATAAATTGTGCAGTTAGTGGTACAAAAGCTGTTATTAGTAAGTGGTTCCAGTGGTTTAAACCTGCTTATTTCTGCCATTTCAACTAACACGACAAAGTTAATGTAAATGTTTTCAACTAATAAATTCTGCAGTTAGCGGTACTAAAACTGCCATTAGTAAGTGGTTCTAGTGGTTTAAAACTGCTTATTTCTGCCATTTCAACTAACACAACAAAGTTAATGTAAATGTTTTCAACTAATAAATTGTGCAGTTAGTGGTACAAAAACTGTTATTAGTAAGTGGTTCTAATTGTTTAAAACTGCTTATTTCTACCATTTCAACTAAAACAACAAAGTTAATTTAAACATTTTTAACTCATTCATTCTGCAGTTAGCGGTACTAAAACTGTCATTAGTAAGTGGTTCTAGTGGAATAAAACTGCTTATTTCTGCCATTTCAACTAACACAACAAAGTTAATGTAAATGTTTTCAACTAATAAATTGTGCAGTTAGTGGTACAAAAACTGTCATTAGTAAGTGGTTCTAGTGGTTTAAAACTGCTTATTTCTACCATTTCAACTAACACAACAAAGTTAATGTAAATGTTTTCAACTAATAAAATCTGCAGTTGGCGGTACTAAAACTGTCATTAGTAAGTGGTTCTAGTGGTTTAAAACTGCTTATTTGTGCCATTTCAACTAACACAACAAAGTTAATGTAAATGTTTTCAACTAATAAATTGTGCAGTTAGTGGTACAAAAGCTGTTATTAGTAAGTGGTTCTAGTGGTTTAAACCTGCTTATTTCTGCCATTTCAACTAACACGACAAAGTTAATGTAAATGTTTTCAACTAATAAACTGTGCAGTTATCGGTACTAAAACTGTCATTAGTAAGTGGTTCTAGTGGTTTAAAACTCCTTATTTCTACCATTTCAACTAAAACGACAAAGTTAATGTAATTGTTTTTAACTAATTAATTCTGCAGTTAGCGGTACAAATTCTGTCATTAGTAAGTGGCTCTGCTTTATTTCTACCATTTCAACTAACACAACAAAGTTAATGTAAATGTTTTCAACTAATAAAATCTGCAGTTGGCGGTACTAAAACTGTCATTAGTAAGTGGTTCTAGTGGTTTAAAACTGCTTATTTGTGCCATTTCAACTAACACAACAAAGTTAATGTAAATGTTTTCAACTAATAAATTGTGCAGTTAGTGGTACAAAAGCTGTTATTAGTAAGTGGTTCTAGTGGTTTAAACCTGCTTATTTCTGCCATTTCAACTAACACGACAAAGTTAATGTAAATGTTTTCAACTAATAAACTGTGCAGTTATCGGTACTAAAACTGTCATTAGTAAGTGGTTCTAGTGGTTTAAAACTCCTTATTTCTACCATTTCAACTAAAACGACAAAGTTAATGTAATTGTTTTTAACTAATTAATTCTGCAGTTAGCGGTACAAATTCTGTCATTAGTAAGTGGCTCTGCTTTATTTCTACCATTTCAACTAACACAACAAAGTTAATGTAAATGTTTTCAACTAATAAATTGTGCAGTTAGCGCTACAAATTCTGTCATTAGTAAGTGGTTCTAGTGGTTTAAAACTCCTTATTTCTACCATTTCAACTAATACGACAAAGTTAATGTAAATGTTTTCAACTAATAAACTGTGCAGTTATCGGTACTAAAACTGTCATTAGTAAGTCGTTCTAGTGGTTTAAAACTGCTTATTTCTACCATTTCAATCGACACAACAAAGTTAATGTAAATGTTTTCAACTAATAAATTCTGCAGTTAGCGCTACAAATTCTGTCATTAGTAAGTGGTTCTAGTGGTTTAAAACTCCTTATTTCTACCATTTCAACTAATACGACAAAGTTAATGTAAATGTTTTCAACTAATAAACTGTGCAGTTATCGGTACTAAAACTGTCAATAGTAAGTGGTTCTAGTGGTTTAAAACTCCTTATTTCTACCATTTCAACTAATACGACAAAGTTAATGTAAATGATTTTAACTAATTCATTCTGCAGTTAGCGGTACTAAAACTGTTATTACTAAGTGGTTCTAGTGGTTTAAAACTGCTTATTTCTGCCATTTCAACTAACACAACAAAATTAATGTAAATGTCTTCAACTAATTTATTCTGCAGTTGGCAGTACTAAAACTGTCATTTGTAAGTGGTTCTAGTGGTTTAAGCCTGCTTATTTCTGCCATTTTAACTAACACAACAAAGTTAATGTAAATGATTTCAACTAATAAATTGTGCAGTTAGATGTACTAAAACTGTCATTAGTAAGTGGTTCTAATGGTTTAAAACTGCTTATTTCTGCCATTTCAACTAACACAACAAAATTAATGTAAATGTTCTCAACTAATAAATTGTGCAGTTAGCGGTACTAAAACTGCCATTAGTAAGTGGTTCTAGTTGTTTAAAACTGCTTATTTCTACCATTTCAACTAACACAACAAAGTTAATGTAAATGTTTTCAACTAATAAAATCTGCAGTTAGCGGTACTAAAACTGCCATTAAAAAGTAGTTATAGTAGTTTAAAACTGCTTATTTCTGCCATTTCAACTAACACAACAAAGTTAATGTAAATGTTTTCAGCTAATAAATTCTGCAGTTAGCGGTACTAAAACTGTCATTAATAAGTGGTTCTAGTGGATTAAAACTGCTTATTTCTACCATTTCATCTAAAACAACAAAGTTAATTTAAATATAATTAACTAATTAGTTCTGCAGTTAGCGGTACAAACACCGTCATTAGTAAGTTGTTCTATTGGTTTAAAACTGCTTATTTCTGCTATTTCAACTAACACAACAAAATTAATGTAAATGTTTTCAACTAATAAAATCTGCAGTAGGCAGTACTAAAACTGTAATTAGTAAGTAATTCTAGTGGTTTAAAACTGCCTATTTCTACCATTTCAACTAACACAACAAAATTAATGTAAATGTTTTCAACTAGATTTATTCTGCAGTTAGCGGTACTAAAACTGTCATTAGTAAGTGGTTCTAGTGGTTTAAACCTGCTTATTTCTGCTATTTCAACTAACACAACAAAATTAATGTAAATGTTTTCAACTAATAAATTGTGCAGTTAGTGGTACAAAAGCTGTTATTAGTAAGTGGTTCTAGTGGTTTAAACCTGCTTATTTCTGCCATTTCAACTAACACGACAAAGTTAATGTAAATGTTTTCAACTAATAAATTCTGCAGTTAGCGGTACTAAAACTGCCATTAGTAAGTGGTTCTAGTAGTTTAAAACTGCTTATTTCTGCCATTTCAACTAACACAACAAAGTTAATGTAAATGTTTTCAACTAATAAATTGTGCAGTTAGTGGTACAAAAACTATTATTAGTAAGTGGTTCTAGTTGTTTAAAACTGCTTATTTCTACCATTTCAACTATAACAACAAAGTTAATTTAATCATTTTTAACTCATTCATTCTGCAGTTAGCGGTACTAAAACTGTTATTAGTAAGTAATTCTAGTGGCTTAAAACTGCTTATTTCTACCATTTCAACTAACACAACAAAGTTAATGTAAATGTTTTCAACTAATAAAATCTGCAGTTGGCGGTACTAAAACTGTCATTAGTAAGTGGTTCTAGTGGTTTAAAACTCCTTATTTCTACCATTTCAACTAATACGACAAAGTTAATGTAAATGTTTTCAACTAATAAACTGTGCAGTTATCGGTACTAAAACTGTCATTAGTAAGTGGTTCTAGTGGTTTAAAACTCCTTATTTCTACCATTTCAACTAATACGACAAAGTTAATGTAAATGATTTTAACTAATTCATTCTGCAGTTAGCGGTACTAAAACTGTTATTACTAAGTGGTTCTAGTGGTTTAAAACTGCTTATTTCTGCCATTTCAACTAACACAACAAAATTAATGTAAATGTCTTCAACTAATTTATTCTGCAGTTGGCAGTACTAAAACTGTCATTTGTAAGTGGTTCTAGTGGTTTAAGCCTGCTTATTTCTGCCATTTTAACTAACACAACAAAGTTAATGTAAATGATTTCAACTAATAAATTGTGCAGTTAGATGTACTAAAACTGTCATTAGTAAGTGGTTCTAATGGTTTAAAACTGCTTATTTCTGCCATTTCAACTAACACAACAAAATTAATGTAAATGTTCTCAACTAATAAATTGTGCAGTTAGCGGTACTAAAACTGCCATTAGTAAGTGGTTCTAGTTGTTTAAAACTGCTTATTTCTACCATTTCAACTAACACAACAAAGTTAATGTAAATGTTTTCAACTAATAAAATCTGCAGTTAGCGGTACTAAAACTGCCATTAAAAAGTAGTTATAGTAGTTTAAAACTGCTTATTTCTGCCATTTCAACTAACACAACAAAGTTAATGTAAATGTTTTCAGCTAATAAATTCTGCAGTTAGCGGTACTAAAACTGTCATTAATAAGTGGTTCTAGTGGATTAAAACTGCTTATTTCTACCATTTCATCTAAAACAACAAAGTTAATTTAAATATAATTAACTAATTAGTTCTGCAGTTAGCGGTACAAACACCGTCATTAGTAAGTTGTTCTATTGGTTTAAAACTGCTTATTTCTGCTATTTCAACTAACACAACAAAATTAATGTAAATGTTTTCAACTAATAAAATCTGCAGTTGGCAGTACTAAAACTGTAATTAGTAAGTAATTCTAGTGGTTTAAAACTGCCTATTTCTACCATTTCAACTAACACAACAAAATTAATGTAAATGTTTTCAACTAGATTTATTCTGCAGTTAGCGGTACTAAAACTGTCATTAGTAAGTGGTTCTAGTGGTTTAAACCTGCTTATTTCTGCTATTTCAACTAACACAACAAAATTAATGTAAATGTTTTCAACTAATAAATTGTGCAGTTAGTGGTACAAAAGCTGTTATTAGTAAGTGGTTCTAGTGGTTTAAACCTGCTTATTTCTGCCATTTCAACTAACACGACAAAGTTAATGTAAATGTTTTCAACTAATAAATTCTGCAGTTAGCGGTACTAAAACTGCCATTAGTAAGTGGTTCTAGTGGTTTAAAACTGCTTATTTCTGCCATTTCAACTAACACAACAAAGTTAATGTAAATGTTTTCAACTAATAAATTGTGCAGTTAGTGGTACAAAAACTGTTATTAGTAAGTGGTTCTAATTGTTTAAAACTGCTTATTTCTACCATTTCAACTAAAACAACAAAGTTAATTTAAACATTTTTAACTCATTCATTCTGCAGTTAGCGGTACTAAAACTGTCATTAGTAAGTGGTTCTAGTGGAATAAAACTGCTTATTTCTGCCATTTCAACTAACACAACAAAGTTAATGTAAATGTTTTCAACTAATAAATTGTGCAGTTAGTGGTACAAAAACTGTCATTAGTAAGTGGTTCTAGTGGTTTAAAACTGCTTATTTCTACCATTTCAACTAACACAACAAAGTTAATGTAAATGTTTTCAACTAATAAAATCTGCAGTTGGCGGTTCTAAAACTGTCATTAGTAAGTGGTTCTAGTGGTTTAAAACTGCTTATTTGTGCCATTTCAACTAACACAACAAAGTTAATGTAAATGTTTTCAACTAATAAATTTTGCAGTTAGTGGTACAAAAGCTGTTATTAGTAAGTGGTTCTAGTGGTTTAAACCTGCTTATTTCTGCCATTTCAACTAACACGACAAAGTTAATGTAAATGTTTTCAACTAATAAATTCTGCAGTTAGCGGTACTAAAACTGCCATTAGTAAGTGGTTCTAGTAGTTTAAAACTGCTTATTTCTGCCATTTCAACTAGCACGACAAAGATAATGTAATTGTTTTTAACTAATTAATTCTGCAGTTAGCGGTACAAATTCTGTCATTAGTAAGTGGCTCTGCTTTATTTCTACCATTTCAACTAACACAACAAAGTTAATGTAAATGTTTTCAACTAATAAATTGTGCAGTTAGCGCTACAAATTCTGTCATTAGTAAGTCGTTTTAGTGGTTCAAAACTGCTTATTTCTACCATTTCAATCGACACAACAAAGTTAATGTAAATGTTTTCAACTAATAAATTCTGCAGTTAGCGCTACAAATTCTGTCATTAGTAAGTGGTTATAGTGGTTTAAAACTCCTTATTTCTACCATTTCAACTAATACGACAAAGTTAATGTAAATGTTTTCAACTAATAAACTGTGCAGTTATCGGTACTAAAACTGTCATTAGTAAGTGGTTCTAGTGGTTTAAAACTCCTTATTTCTACCATTTCAACTAATACGACAAAGTTAATGTAAATGATTTTAATTAATTCATTCTGCAGTTAGCGGTACTAAAACTGTTATTACTAAGTGGTTCTAGTGGTTTAAAACTGCTTATTTCTGCCATTTCAACTAACACAACAAAGTTAATGTAAATGTTTTCAACTAATAAATTGTGCAGTTAGTGGTACAAAAACTGTTATTAGTAAGTGGTTCTAATTGTTTAAAACTGCTTATTTCTACCATTTCAACTAAAACAACAAAGTTAATTTAAACATTTTTAACTCATTCATTCTGCAGTTAGCGGTACTAAAACTGTCATTAGTAAGTGGTTCTAGTGGAATAAAACTGCTTATTTCTGCCATTTCAACTAACACAACAAAGTTAATGTAAATGTTTTCAACTAATAAATTGTGCAGTTAGTGGTACAAAAACTGTCATTAGTAAGTGGTTCTAGTGGTTTAAAACTGCTTATTTGTGCCATTTCAACTAACACAACAAAGTTAATGTAAATGTTTTCAACTAATAAATTTTGCAGTTAGTGGTACAAAAGCTGTTATTAGTAAGTGGTTCTAGTGGTTTAAACCTGCTTATTTCTGCCATTTCAACTAACACGACAAAGTTAATGTAAATGTTTTCAACTAATAAATTCTGCAGTTAGCGGTACTAAAACTGCCATTAGTAAGTGGTTCTAGTAGTTTAAAACTGCTTATTTCTGCCATTTCAACTAGCACGACAAAGTTAATGTAATTGTTTTTAACTAATTAATTCTGCAGTTAGCGGTACAAATTCTGTCATTAGTAAGTGGCTCTGCTTTATTTCTACCATTTCAACTAACACAACAAAGTTAATGTAAATGTTTTCAACTAATAAATTGTGCAGTTAGCGCTACAAATTCTGTCATTAGTAAGTCGTTCTAGTGGTTCAAAACTGCTTATTTCTACCATTTCAATCGACACAACAAAGTTAATGTAAATGTTTTCAACTAATAAATTCTGCAGTTAGCGCTACAAATTCTGTCATTAGTAAGTGGTTCTAGTGGTTTAAAACTCCTTATTTCTACCATTTCAACTAATACGACAAAGTTAATGTAAATGTTTTCAACTAATAAACTGTGCAGTTATCGGTACTAAAACTGTCATTAGTAAGTGGTTCTAGTGGTTTAAAACTCCTTATTTCTACCATTTCAACTAATACGACAAAGTTAATGTAAATGATTTTAACTAATTCATTCTGCAGTTAGCGGTACTAAAACTGTTATTACTAAGTGGTTCTAGTGGTTTAAAACTGCTTATTTCTGCCATTTCAACTAACACAACAAAATTAATGTAAATGTCTTCAACTAATTTATTCTGCAGTTGGCAGTACTAAAACTGTCATTTGTAAGTGGTTCTAGTGGTTTAAGCCTGCTTATTTCTGCCATTTTAACTAACACAACAAAGTTAATGTAAATGATTTCAACTAATAAATTGTGCAGTTAGTGGTACTAAAACTGTCATTAGTAAGTGATTCTAATGGTTTAAAACTGCTTATTTCTGCCATTTCAACTAACACAACAAAATTAATGTAAATGTTCTCAACTAATAAATTGTGCAGTTAGCGGTACTAAAACTGCCATTAGTAAGTGGTTCTAGTTGTTTAAAACTGCTTATTTCTACCATTTCAACTAACACAACAAAGTTAATGTAAATGTTTTCAACTAATAAAATCTGCAGTTAGCGGTACTAAAACTGCCATTAAAAAGTAGTTATAGTAGTTTAAAACTGCTTATTTCTGCCATTTCAACTAACACAACAAAGTTAATGTAAATGTTTTCAGCTAATAAATTCTGCAGTTAGCGGTACTAAAACTGTCATTAATAAGTGGTTCTAGTGGATTAAAACTGCTTATTTCTACCATTTCATCTAAAACAACAAAGTTAATTTAAATATAATTAACTAATTAGTTCTGCAGTTAGCGGTACAAACACCGTCATTAGTAAGTTGTTCTATTGGTTTAAAACTGCTTATTTCTGCTATTTCAACTAACACAACAAAATTAATGTAAATGTTTTCAACTAATAAAATCTGCAGTTGGCAGTACTAAAACTGTAATTAGTAAGTAATTCTAGTGGTTTAAAACTGCCTATTTCTACCATTTCAACTAACACAACAAAATTAATGTAAATGTTTTCAACTAGATTTATTCTGCAGTTAGCGGTACTAAAACTGTCATTAGTAAGTGGTTCTAGTGGTTTAAACCTGCTTATTTCTGCCATTTTAACTAACACGACAAAGTTAATGTAAATGATTTCAACTAATAAATTTTGCAGTTAGTGGTACTAAAACTGTTATTAGTAAGTGGTTCTAGTTGTTTAAAACTGCTTATTTCTACCATTTCAACTAAAACAACAAAGTTAATTTAAACATTTTTAACTCATTCATTCTGCAGTTAGCGGTACTAAAACTGTCATTAGTAAGTGGTTCTAGTGGAATAAAACTGCTTATTTCTGCTATTTCAACTAACACAACAAAATTAATGTAAATGTTCTCAACTAATAAATTCTAGTTAGCGGTACTAAAACTGTCATTAGTAAGTGGTTCTAGTGGTTTAAAACTGCTTATTTCTGCCATTTCAACTAACACAACAAAGTTAATGTAAATGTTTTCAACTAATAAAATCTGCAGTTGGCGGTACTAAAACTGTCATTAGTAAGTGGTTCTAGTGGTTTAAAACTGCTTATTTCTGCCATTTCAACTAACACCACAAAGTTAATGTAAATGTTTTCAACTAATAAAATCTGCAGTTGGCGGTACTAAAACTGTCATTAGTAAGTGGTTCTAGTGGTTTAAAACTGCTTATTTCTGCCATTTCAACTAACACAACAAAGTTAATGTAAATGATTTCAACTAATAAATTGTGCAGTTAGTGGTACTAAAACTGTCATTTGTAAGTGGTTCTAGTGGTTTAAACCTGCTTATTTCTGCCATTTTAACTAACACAACAAAGTTAATGTAAATGATTTCAACTAATAAATTGTGCAGTTAGTGGTACTAAAACTGTCATTAGTAAGTGGTTCTAGTGGTTTAAGACTGCTTTATTTCTGCCATTTCAACTAACACAACAAAATTAATGTAAATGTCTTCAACTAATTTATTCTGCAGTTGGCAGTACTAAAACTGTCATTTGTAAGTGGTTCTGGTGGTTTAAACCTGCTTATTTCTGCCATTTTAACTAACACAACAAAGTTAATGTAAATGATTTCAACTAATAAATTGTGCAGTTAGTGGTACTAAAACTGTCATTAGTAAGTGGTTCTAGTGGTTTAAAACTGCTTATTTCTACCATTTCAACTAACACAACAAAATTAATGTAAATGTTCTCAACTAATAAATTGTGCAGTTAGCGGTACTAAAACTGCCATTAGTAAGTGGTTCTAGTTGTTTAAAACTGCTTATTTCTACCATTTAAACTAACACAACAAAGTTAATGTAAATGTTTTCAACTAATAAAATCTGCAGTTAGCGGTACTAAAACTGCCATTAAAAAGTAGTTATAGTAGTTTAAAACTGCTTATTTCTGCCATTTCAACTAACACAACAAAGTTACTGTAAATGTTTTCAGCTAATAAATTCTGCAGTTGGCGGTACTAAAACTGTCATTAGTAAGTGGTTCTAGTGGTTTAAAACTGCTTATTTGTGCCATTTCAACTAACACAACAAAGTTAATGTAAATGTTTTCAACTAATAAATTGTGCAGTTAGTGGTACAAAAGCTGTTATTAGTAAGTGGTTCTAGTTGTTTAAAACTGCTTATTTCTACCATTTCAACTAAAACAACAAAGTTAATTTAAACATTTTTAACTCATTCATTCTGCAGTTAGCGGTACTAAAACTGTTATTAGTAAATAATTCTAGTGGTTTAAAACTGCCTATTTCTACCATTTCAACTAACACAACAAAATTAATGTAAATGTTTTCAACTAATTTATTCTGCAGTTAGCGGTACTAAAACTGTCATTAGTAAGTGGTTCTAGTGGTTTAAAACTGCTTATTTCTGCCATTTCAACTAACACAACAAAGTTAATGTAAATGTTTTCAACTAATAAATTGTGCAGTTAGTGGTACAAAAACCGTTATTAGTAAGTGGTTCTAATTGTTTAAAACTGCTTATTTCAACCATTTCAACTAAAACAACAAAGTTAATTTAAACATTTTTAACTCATTCATTCTGCAGTTAGCGGTACTAAAACTGTCATTAGTAAGTGGTTCTAGTGGAATAAAACTGCTTATTTCTGCCATTTCAACTAACACAACAAAGTTAATGTAAATGTTTTCAACTAATAAATTGTGCAGTTAGTGGTACAAAAACTATTATTAGTAAGTGGTTCTAGTTGTTTAAAACTGCTTATTTCTACCATTTCAACTAAAACAACAAAGTTAATTTAAACATTTTTAACTCATTCATTCTGCAGTTAGCGGTACTAAAACTGTTATTAGTAAGTAATTCTAGTGGTTTAAAACTGCCTATTTCTGCCATTTCAACTAACACAACAAAGTTAATGTAAATGTTTTCAACTAATAAATTGTGCAGTTAGTGGTACAAAAACTGTCATTAGTAAGTAGTTCTAGTGGTTTAAAACTGCTTATTTCTACCATTTCAACTAACACAACAAAGTTAATGTAAATGTTTTCAACTAATAAAATCTGCAGTTGGCGGTACTAAAACTGTCATTAGTAAGTGGTTCTAGTGGTTTAAAACTGCTTATTTGTGCCATTTCAACTAACACAACAAAGTTAATGTAAATGTTTTCAACTAATAAATTGTGCAGTTAGTGGTACAAAAGCTGTTATTAGTAAGTGGTTCTAGTTGTTTAAAACTGCCTATTTCTACCATTTCAACTAAAACAACAAAGTTAATTTAAACATTTTTAACTCATTCATTCTGCAGTTAGCGGTACTAAAACTGTTATTAGTAAGTAATTCTAGTGGTTTAAAACTGCCTATTTCTACCATTTCAACTAACACAACAAAATTAATGTAAATGTTTTCAACTAATTTATTCTGCAGTTAGCGGTACTAAAACTGTCATTAGTAAGTGGTTCTAGTGGTTTAAACCTGCTTATTTCTGCCATTTCAACTAACACGACAAAGTTAATGTAAATGTTTTCAACTAATAAATTCTGCAGTTAGCGGTACTAAAACTGCCATTAGTAAGTGGTTCTAGTTGTTTAAAACTGCTTATTTCTACCATTTCAACTAAAACAACAAAGTTAATTTAAACATTTTTAACTCATTCATTCTGCAGTTAGCGGTACTAAAACTGTTATTAGTAAGTAATTCTAGTGGTTTAAAACTGCCTATTTCTACCATTTCAACTAACACAACAAAATTAATGTAAATGTTTTCAACTAATTTATTCTGCAGTTAGCGGTACTAAAACTGTCATTAGTAAGTCGTTCTAGTGGTTTAAAACTGCTTATTTCTGCCATTTCAACTAACACAACAAAGTTAATGTAAATGTTTTCAACTAATAAATTGTGCAGTTAGTGGTACAAAAGCTGTTATTAGTAAGTGGTTCTAGTTGTTTAAAACTGCTTATTTCTACCATTTCAACTAAAACAACAAAGTTAATTTAAACATTTTTAACTCATTCATTCTGCAGTTAGCGGTACTAAAACTGTCATTAGTAAGTGGTTCTAGTGGAATAAAACTGCTTATTTCTGCCATTTCAACTAACACAACAAAGTTAATGTAAATGTTTTCAACTAATAAATTGTGCAGTTAGTGGTACAAAAACTGTCATTAGTAAGTGGTTCTAGTGGTTTAAAACTGCTTATTTCTACCATTTCAACTAACACAACAAAGTTAATGTAAATGTTTTCAACTAATAAAATCTGCAGTTGGCGGTACTAAAACTGTCATTAGTAAGTGGTTCTAGTGGTTTAAAACTGCTTATTTGTGCCATTTCAACTAACACAACAAAGTTAATGTAAATGTTTTCAACTAATAAATTGTGCAGTTAGTGGTACAAAAACTATTATTAGTAAGTGGTTCTAGTTGTTTAAAACTGCTTATTTCTACCATTTCAACTATAACAACAAAGTTAATTTAAACATTTTTAACTCATTCATTCTGCAGTTAGCGGTACTAAAACTGTTATTAGTAAGTAATTCTAGTGGCTTAAAACTGCTTATTTCTACCATTTCAACTAACACAACAAAGTTAATGTAAATGTTTTCAACTAATAAAATCTGCAGTTGGCGGTACTAAAACTGTCATTAGTAAGTGGTTCTAGTAGTTTAAAACTGCTTATTTCTGCCATTTCAACTAACACAACAAAGTTAATGTAAATGTTTTCAACTAATGAATTGTGCAGTTAGTGGTACAAAAACTGTTATTAGTAAGTGGTTCTAGTTGTTTAAAACTGCTTATTTCTACTATTTCAACTATAACAACAAAGTTAATTTAAACATTTTTAACTCATTCATTCTGCAGTTAGCGGTACTAAAACTGTTATTAGTAAGTAATTCTAGTGGCTTAATACTGCTTATTTCTACCATTTCAACTAACACAACAAAGTTAATGTAAATGTTTTCAACTAATAAAATCTGCAGTTGGCGGTACTAAAACTGTCATTAGTAAGTGGTTCTAGTAGTTTAAAACTGCTTATTTCTGCCATTTCAACTAACACAACAAAGTTAATGTAAATGTTTTCAACTAATGAATTGTGCAGTTAGTGGTACAAAAACTGTTATTAGTAAGTGGTTCTAGTTGTTTAAAACTGCTTATTTCTACCATTTCAACTATAACAACAAAGTTAATTTAAACATTTTTAACTCATTCATTCTGCAGTTAGCGGTACTAAAACTGTTATTAGTAAGTAATTCTAGTGGCTTAAAACTGCTTATTTCTACCATTTCAACTAACACAACAAAGTTAATGTAAATGTTTTCAACTAATAAAATCTGCAGTTGGCGGTACTAAAACTGTCATTAGTAAGTGGTTCTAGTAGTTTAAAACTGCTTATTTCTGCCATTTCAACTAACACAACAAAGTTAATGTAAATGTTTTCAACTAATAAAATCTGCAGTTAGCGGTACTAAAACTGCCATTAAAAAGTAGTTATAGTAGTTTAAAACTGCTTATTTCTGCCATTTCAACTAACACAACAAAGTTACTGTAAATGTTTTCAGCTAATAAATTCTGCAGTTGGCGGTACTAAAACTGTCATTAGTAAGTGGTTCTAGTGGTTTAAAACTGCTTATTTGTGCCATTTCAACTAACACAACAAAGTTAATGTAAATGTTTTCAACTAATAAATTGTGCAGTTAGTGGTACAAAAGCTGTTATTAGTAAGTGGTTCTAGTTGTTTAAAACTGCTTATTTCTACCATTTCAACTAAAACAACAAAGTTAATTTAAACATTTTTAACTCATTCATTCTGCAGTTAGCGGTACTAAAACTGTTATTAGTAAATAATTCTAGTGGTTTAAAACTGCCTATTTCTACCATTTCAACTAACACAACAAAATTAATGTAAATGTTTTCAACTAATTTATTCTGCAGTTAGCGGTACTAAAACTGTCATTAGTAAGTGGTTCTAGTGGTTTAAAACTTCTTATTTCTGCCATTTCAACTAACACAACAAAGTTAATGTAAATGTTTTCAACTAATAAATTGTGCAGTTAGTGGTACAAAAACCGTTATTAGTAAGTGGTTCTAATTGTTTAAAACTGCTTATTTCAACCATTTCAACTAAAACAACAAAGTTAATTTAAACATTTTTAACTCATTCATTCTGCAGTTAGCGGTACTAAAACTGTCATTAGTAAGTGGTTCTAGTGGAATAAAACTGCTTATTTCTGCCATTTCAACTAACACAACAAAGTTAATGTAAATGTTTTCAACTAATAAATTGTGCAGTTAGTGGTACAAAAACTATTATTAGTAAGTGGTTCTAGTTGTTTAAAACTGCTTATTTCTACCATTTCAACTAAAACAACAAAGTTAATTTAAACATTTTAACTCATTCATTCTGCAGTTAGCGGTACTAAAACTGTTATTAGTAAGTAATTCTAGTGGTTTAAAACTGCCTATTTCTGCCATTTCAACTAACACAACAAAGTTAATGTAAATGTTTTCAACTAATAAATTGTGCAGTTAGTGGTACAAAAACTGTCATTAGTAAGTAGTTCTAGTGGTTTAAAACTGCTTATTTCTACCATTTCAACTAACACAACAAAGTTAATGTAAATGTTTTCAACTAATAAAATCTGCAGTTGGCGGTACTAAAACTGTCATTAGTAAGTGGTTCTAGTGGTTTAAAACTGCTTATTTGTGCCATTTCAACTAACACAACAAGGTTAATGTAAATGTTTTCAACTAATAAATTGTGCAGTTAGTGGTACAAAAGCTGTTATTAGTAAGTGGTTCTAGTTGTTTAAAACTGCCTATTTCTACCATTTCAACTAAAACAACAAAGTTAATTTAAACATTTTTAACTCATTCATTCTGCAGTTAGCGGTACTAAAACTGTTATTAGTAAGTAATTCTAGTGGTTTAAAACTGCCTATTTCTACCATTTCAACTAACACAACAAAATTAATGTAAATGTTTTCAACTAATTTATTCTGCAGTTAGCGGTACTAAAACTGTCATTAGTAAGTGGTTCTAGTGGTTTAAACCTGCTTATTTCTGCCATTTCAACTAACACGACAAAGTTAATGTAAATGTTTTCAACTAATAAATTCTGCAGTTAGCGGTACTAAAACTGCCATTAGTAAGTGGTTCTAGTTGTTTAAAACTGCTTATTTCTACCATTTCAACTAAAACAACAAAGTTAATTTAAACATTTTTAACTCATTCATTCTGCAGTTAGCGGTACTAAAACTGTTATTAGTAAGTAATTCTAGTGGTTTAAAACTGCCTATTTCTACCATTTCAACTAACACAACAAAATTAATGTAAATGTTTTCAACTAATTTATTCTGCAGTTAGCGGTACTAAAACTGTCATTAGTAAGTCGTTCTAGTGGTTTAAAACTGCTTATTTCTGCCATTTCAACTAACACAACAAAGTTAATGTAAATGTTTTCAACTAATAAATTGTGCAGTTAGTGGTACAAAAACTGTTATTAGTAAGTGGTTCTAATTGTTTAAAACTGCTTATTTCTACCATTTCAACTAAAACAACAAAGTTAATTTAAACATTTTTAACTCATTCATTCTGCAGTTAGCGGTACTAAAACTGTCATTAGTAAGTGGTTCTAGTGGAATAAAACTGCTTATTTCTGCCATTTCAACTAACACAACAAAGTTAATGTAAATGTTTTCAACTAATAAATTGTGCAGTTAGTGGTACAAAAACTGTCATTAGTAAGTGGTTCTAGTGGTTTAAAACTGCTTATTTCTACCATTTCAACTAACACAACAAAGTTAATGTAAATGTTTTCAACTAATAAAATCTGCAGTTGGCGGTACTAAAACTGTCATTAGTAAGTGGTTCTAGTGGTTTAAAACTGCTTATTTGTGCCATTTCAACTAACACAACAAAGTTAATGTAAATGTTTTCAACTAATAAATTGTGCAGTTAGTGGTACAAAAACTATTATTAGTAAGTGGTTCTAGTTGTTTAAAACTGCTTATTTCTACCATTTCAACTATAACAACAAAGTTAATTTAAACATTTTTAACTCATTCATTCTGCAGTTAGCGGTACTAAAACTGTTATTAGTAAGTAATTCTAGTGGCTTAAAACTGCTTATTTCTACCATTTCAACTAACACAACAAAGTTAATGTAAATGTTTTCAACTAATAAAATCTGCAGTTGGCGGTACTAAAACTGTCATTAGTAAGTGGTTCTAGTAGTTTAAAACTGCTTATTTCTGCCATTTCAACTAACACAACAAAGTTAATGTAAATGTTTTCAACTAATGAATTGTGCAGTTAGTGGTACAAAAACTGTTATTAGTAAGTGGTTCTAGTTGTTTAAAACTGCTTATTTCTACTATTTCAACTATAACAACAAAGTTAATTTAAACATTTTTAACTCATTCATTCTGCAGTTAGCGGTACTAAAACTGTTATTAGTAAGTAATTCTAGTGGCTTAAAACTGCTTATTTCTACCATTTCAACTAACACAACAAAGTTAATGTAAATGTTTTCAACTAATAAAATCTGCAGTTGGCGGTACTAAAACTGTCATTAGTAAGTGGTTCTAGTAGTTTAAAACTGCTTATTTCTGCCATTTCAACTAACACAACAAAGTTAATGTAAATGTTTTCAACTAATGAATTGTGCAGTTAGTGGTACAAAAACTGTTATTAGTAAGTGGTTCTAGTTGTTTAAAACTGCTTATTTCTACCATTTCAACTATAACAACAAAGTTAATTTAAACATTTTTAACTCATTCATTCTGCAGTTAGCGGTACTAAAACTGTTATTAGTAAGTAATTCTAGTGGCTTAAAACTGCTTATTTCTACCATTTCAACTAACACAACAAAGTTAATGTAAATGTTTTCAACTAATAAAATCTGCAGTTGACGGTACTAAAACTGTCATTAGTAAGTGGTTCTAGTAGTTTAAAGCTGCTTATTTCTGCCATTTCAACTAACACAACAAAGTTAATGTAAATGTTTTCAACTAATAAATTGTGCAGTTAGTGGTACAAAAACTGTTATTAGTAAGTGGTTCTAGTTGTTTAAAACTGCTTATTTCTACCATTTCAACTATAACAACAAAGTTAATTTAAACATTTTTAACTCATTCATTCTGCAGTTAGCGGTACTAAAACTGTCATTAGTAAGTGGTTCTAGTGGTTTAAAACTGCTTATTTGTGCCATTTCAACTAACACAACAAAGTTAATGTAAATGTTTTCAACTAATAAATTGTGCAGTTAGTGGTACAAAAGCTGTTATTAGTAAGTGGTTCTAGTTGTTTAAAACTGCCTATTTCTACCATTTCAACTAAAACAACAAAGTTAATTTAAACATTTTTAACTCATTCATTCTGCAGTTAGCGGTACTAAAACTGTTATTAGTAAGTAATTCTAGTGGTTTAAAACTGCCTATTTCTACCATTTCAACTAACACAACAAAATTAATGTAAATGTTTTAAACTAATTTATTCTGCAGTTAGCGGTACTAAAACTGTCATTAGTAAGTGGTTCTAGTGGTTTAAACCTGCTTATTTCTGCAATTTCAACTAACACGACAAAGTTAATGTAAATGTTTTCAACTAATAAATTCTGCAGTTAGCGGTACTAAAACTGCCATTAGTAAGTGGTTCTAGTAGTTTAAAACTGCTTATTTCTGCCATTTCAACTAACACAACAAAGTTAATGTAAATGTTTTCAACTAATAAATTGTGCAGTTAGTGGTACAAAAACTATTATTAGTAAGTGGTTCTAGTTGTTTAAAACTGCTTATTTCTACCATTTCAACTAACACAACAAAGTTAATGTAAATGTTTTCAACTAATAAATTGTGCAGTTAGTGGTACAAAAGCTGTTATTAGTAAGTGGTTCTAGTTGTTTAAAACTGCCTATTTCTACCATTTCAACTAAAACAACAAAGTTAATTTAAACATTTTTAACTCATTCATTCTGCAGTTAGCGGTACTAAAACTGTTATTAGTAAGTAATTCTAGTGGTTTAAAACTGCCTATTTCTACCATTTCAACTAACACAACAAAGTTAATGTAAATGTTTTCAACTAATAAATTGTGCAGTTAGTGGTACAAAAGCTGTTATTAGTAAGTGGTTCTAGTGGTTTAAACCTGCTTATTTCTGCCATTTCAACTAACACGACAAAGTTAATGTAAATGTTTTCAACTAATAAATTCTGCAGTTAGCGGTACTAAAACTGCCATTAGTAAGTGGTTCTAGTGGTTTAAAACTGCTTATTTGTGCCATTTCAACTAACACAACAAAGTTAATGTAAATGTTTTCAACTAATAAATTGTGCAGTTAGTGGTACAAAAGCTGTTATTAGTAAGTGGTTCTAGTTGTTTAAAACTGCTTATTTCTACCATTTCAACTAAAACAACAAAGTTAATTTAAACATTTTTAACTCATTCATTCTGCAGTTAGCGGTACTAAAACTGTTATTAGTAAGTAATTCTAGTGGTTTAAAACTGCTTATTTCTACCATTTCAACTAACACAACAAAATTAATGTAAATGTTTTCAACTAATTTATTCTGCAGTTAGCGGTACTAAAACTGTCATTAGTAAGTGGTTCTAGTGGTTTAAAACTGCTTATTTCTGCCATTTCAACTAACACAACAAAGTTAATGTAAATGTTTTCAACTAATAAATTGTGCAGTTAGTGGTACAAAAACTGTTATTAGTAAGTGGTTCTAATTGTTTAAAACTGCTTATTTCTACCATTTCAACTAAAACAACAAAGTTAATTTAAACATTTTTAACTCATTCATTCTGCAGTTAGCGGTACTAAAACTGTCATTAGTAAGTGGTTCTAGTGGAATAAAACTGCTTATTTCTGCCATTTCAACTAACACAACAAAGTTAATGTAAATGTTTTCAACTAATAAATTGTGCAGTTAGTGGTACAAAAACTATTATTAGTAAGTGGTTCTAGTTGTTTAAAACTGCTTATTTCTACCATTTCAACTAAAACAACAAAGTTAATTTAAACATTTTTAACTCATTCATTCTGCAGTTAGCGGTACTAAAACTGTTATTAGTAAGTAATTCTAGTGGTTTAAAACTGCCTATTTCTACCATTTCAACTAACACAACAAAATTAATGTAAATGTTTTCAACTAATTTATTCTGCAGTTAGCGGTACTAAAACTGTCATTAGTAAGTCGTTCTAGTGGTTTAAAACTGCTTATTTCTGCCATTTCAACTAACACAACAAAGTTAATGTAAATGTTTTCAACTAATAAATTGTGCAGTTAGTGGTACAAAAACTGTTATTAGTAAGTGGTTCTAATTGTTTAAAACTGCTTATTTCTACCATTTCAACTAACACAACAAAGTTAATGTAAATGTTTTCAACTAATAAAATCTGCAGTTAGCGGTACTAAAACTGTTATTAGTAAGTAATTCTAGTGGTTTAAAACTGCCTATTTCTACCATTTCAACTAACACAACAAAATTAATGTAAATGTTTTCAACTAATTTATTCTGCAGTTAGCGGTACTAAAACTGTCATTAGTAAGTGGTTCTAGTGGTTTAAACCTGCTTATTTCTGCCATTTCAACTAACACGACAAAGTTAATGTAAATGTTTTCAACTAATAAATTGTGCAGTTAGTGGTACAAAAACTATTATTAGTAAGTGGTTCTAGTTGTTTAAAACTGCTTATTTCTACCATTTCAACTAACACAACAAAGTTAATGTAAATGTTTTCAACTAATAAATTGTGCAGTTAGTGGTACAAAAGCTGTTATTAGTAAGTGGTTCTAGTTGTTTAAAACTGCCTATTTCTACCATTTCAACTAAAACAACAAAGTTAATTTAAACATTTTTAACTCATTCATTCTGCAGTTAGCGGTACTAAAACTGTTATTAGTAAGTAATTCTAGTGGTTTAAAACTGCCTATTTCTACCATTTCAACTAACACAACAAAGTTAATGTAAATGTTTTCAACTAATAAATTGTGCAGTTAGTGGTACAAAAGCTGTTATTAGTAAGTGGTTCTAGTGGTTTAAACCTGCTTATTTCTGCCATTTCAACTAACACGACAAAGTTAATGTAAATGTTTTCAACTAATAAATTCTGCAGTTAGCGGTACTAAAACTGCCATTAGTAAGTGGTTCTAGTGGTTTAAAACTGCTTATTTGTGCCATTTCAACTAACACAACAAAGTTAATGTAAATGTTTTCAACTAATAAATTGTGCAGTTAGTGGTACAAAAGCTGTTATTAGTAAGTGGTTCTAGTTGTTTAAAACTGCTTATTTCTACCATTTCAACTAAAACAACAAAGTTAATTTAAACATTTTTAACTCATTCATTCTGCAGTTAGCGGTACTAAAACTGTTATTAGTAAGTAATTCTAGTGGTTTAAAACTGCTTATTTCTACCATTTCAACTAACACAACAAAATTAATGTAAATGTTTTCAACTAATTTATTCTGCAGTTAGCGGTACTAAAACTGTCATTAGTAAGTGGTTCTAGTGGTTTAAAACTGCTTATTTCTGCCATTTCAACTAACACAACAAAGTTAATGTAAATGTTTTCAACTAATAAATTGTGCAGTTAGTGGTACAAAAACTGTTATTAGTAAGTGGTTCTAATTGTTTAAAACTGCTTATTTCTACCATTTCAACTAAAACAACAAAGTTAATTTAAACATTTTTAACTCATTCATTCTGCAGTTAGCGGTACTAAAACTGTCATTAGTAAGTGGTTCTAGTGGAATAAAACTGCTTATTTCTGCCATTTCAACTAACACAACAAAGTTAATGTAAATGTTTTCAACTAATAAATTGTGCAGTTAGTGGTACAAAAACTATTATTAGTAAGTGGTTCTAGTTGTTTAAAACTGCTTATTTCTACCATTTCAACTAAAACAACAAAGTTAATTTAAACATTTTTAACTCATTCATTCTGCAGTTAGCGGTACTAAAACTGTTATTAGTAAGTAATTCTAGTGGTTTAAAACTGCCTATTTCTACCATTTCAACTAACACAACAAAATTAATGTAAATGTTTTCAACTAATTTATTCTGCAGTTAGCGGTACTAAAACTGTCATTAGTAAGTCGTTCTAGTGGTTTAAAACTGCTTATTTCTGCCATTTCAACTAACACAACAAAGTTAATGTAAATGTTTTCAACTAATAAATTGTGCAGTTAGTGGTACAAAAACTGTTATTAGTAAGTGGTTCTAATTGTTTAAAACTGCTTATTTCTACCATTTCAACTAACACAACAAAGTTAATGTAAATGTTTTCAACTAATAAAATCTGCAGTTAGCGGTACTAAAACTGTTATTAGTAAGTAATTCTAGTGGTTTAAAACTGCCTATTTCTACCATTTCAACTAACACAACAAAATTAATGTAAATGTTTTCAACTAATTTATTCTGCAGTTAGCGGTACTAAAACTGTCATTAGTAAGTGGTTCTAGTGGTTTAAACCTGCTTATTTCTGCCATTTCAACTAACACGACAAAGTTAATGTAAATGTTTTCAACTAATAAATTCTGCAGTTAGCGGTACTAAAACTGCCATCAGTAAGTGGTTCTAGTAGTTTAAAACTGCTTATTTCTGCCATTTCAACTAACACAACAAAGTTAATGTAAATGTTTTCAACTAATAAATTGTGCAGTTAGTGGTACAAAAACTATTATTAGTAAGTGGTTCTAGTTGTTTAAAACTGCTTATTTCTACCATTTCAACTATAACAACAAAGTTAATTTAAACATTTTTAACTCATTCATTCTGCAGTTAGCGGTACTAAAACTGTTATTAGTAAGTAATTCTAGTGGCTTAAAACTGCTTATTTCTACCATTTCAACTAACACAACAAAGTTAATGTAAATGTTTTCAACTAATAAAATCTGCAGTTGGCGGTACTAAAACTGTCATTAGTAAGTGGTTCTAGTAGTTTAAAACTGCTTATTTCTGCCATTTCAACTAACACAACAAAGTTAATGTAAATGTTTTCAACTAATAAATTGTGCAGTTAGTGGTACAAAAACTGTTATTAGTAAGTGGTTCTAGTTGTTTAAAACTGCTTATTTCTACCATTTCAACTATAACAACAAAGTTAATTTAAACATTTTTAACTCATTCATTCTGCAGTTAGCGGTACTAAAACTGTTATTAGTAAGTAATTCTAGTGGCTTAAAACTGCTTATTTCTACCATTTCAACTAACACAACAAAGTTAATGTAAATGTTTTCAACTAATAAAATCTGCAGTTGGCGGTACTAAAACTGTCATTAGTAAGTGGTTCTAGTAGTTTAAAACTGCTTATTTCTGCCATTTCAACTAACACAACAAAGTTAATGTAAATGTTTTCAACTAATAAATTGTGCAGTTAGTGGTACAAAAACTGTTATTAGTAAGTGGTTCTAGTTGTTTAAAACTGCTTATTTCTACCATTTCAACTATAACAACAAAGTTAATTTAAACATTTTTAACTCATTCATTCTGCAGTTAGCGGTACTAAAACTGTCATTAGTAAGTGGTTCTAGTGGTTTAAAACTGCTTATTTGTGCCATTTCAACTAACACAACAAAGTTAATGTAAATGTTTTCAACTAATAAATTGTGCAGTTAGTGGTACAAAAGCTGTTATTAGTAAGTGGTTCTAGTTGTTTAAAACTGCCTATTTCTACCATTTCAACTAAAACAACAAAGTTAATTTAAACATTTTTAACTCATTCATTCTGCAGTTAGCGGTACTAAAACTGTTATTAGTAAGTAATTCTAGTGGTTTAAAACTGCCTATTTCTACCATTTCAACTAACACAACAAAATTAATGTAAATGTTTTCAACTAATTTATTCTGCAGTTAGCGGTACTAAAACTGTCATTAGTAAGTGGTTCTAGTGGTTTAAACCTGCTTATTTCTGCCATTTCAACTAACACGACAAAGTTAATGTAAATGTTTTCAACTAATAAATTCTGCAGTTAGCGGTACTAAAACTGCCATTAGTAAGTGGTTCTAGTAGTTTAAAACTGCTTATTTCTGCCATTTCAACTAACACAACAAGTTAATGTAAATGTTTTCAACTAATAAATTGTGCAGTTAGTGGTACAAAAACTATTATTAGTAAGTGGTTCTAGTTGTTTAAAACTGCTTATTTCTACCATTTCAACTAACACAACAAAGTTAATGTAAATGTTTTCAACTAACAAATTGTGCAGTTAGTGGTACAAAAGCTGTTATTAGTAAGTTGTCCTAGTTGTTTAAAACTGCCTATTTCTACCATTTCAACTAAAACAACAAAGTTAATTTAAACATTTTTAACTCATTCATTCTGCAGTTAGCGGTACAAAAACTGTTATTAGTAAGTAATTCTAGTGGTTTAAAACTGCCTATTTCTACCATTTCAACTAACACAACAAAGTTAATGTAAATGTTTTCAACTAATAAATTGTGCAGTTAGTGGTACAAAAGCTGTTATTAGTAAGTGGTTCTAGTGGTTTAAACCTGCTTATTTCTGCCATTTCAACTAACACGACAAAGTTAATGTAAATGTTTTCAACTAATAAATTCTGCAGTTAGCGGTACTAAAACTGCCATTAGTAAGTGGTTCTAGTGGTTTAAAACTGCTTATTTCTGCCATTTCAACTAACACAACAAAGTTAATGTAAATGTTTTCAACTAATAAATTGTGCAGTTAGTGGTACAAAAACTGTTATTAGTAAGTGGTTCTAATTGTTTAAAACTGCTTATTTCTACCATTTCAACTAAAACAACAAAGTTAATTTAAACATTTTTAACTCATTCATTCTGCAGTTAGCGGTACTAAAACTGTCATTAGTAAGTGGTTCTAGTGGAATAAAACTGCTTATTTCTGCCATTTCAACTAACACAACAAAGTTAATGTAAATGTTTTCAACTAATAAATTGTGCAGTTAGTGGTACAAAAACTGTCATTAGTAAGTGGTTCTAGTGGTTTAAAACTGCTTATTTCTACCATTTCAACTAACACAACAAAGTTAATGTAAATGTTTTCAACTAATAAAATCTGCAGTTGGCGGTACTAAAACTGTCATTAGTAAGTGGTTCTAGTGGTTTAAAACTGCTTACTTGTGCCATTTCAACTAACACAACAAAGTTAATGTAAATGTTTTCAACTAATAAATTGTGCAGTTAGTGGTACAAAAGCTGTTATTAGTAAGTGGTTCTAGTGGTTTAAACCTGCTTATTTCTGCCATTTCAACTAACACGACAAAGTTAATGTAAATGTTTTCAACTAATAAATTCTGCAGTTAGCGGTACTAAAACTGCCATTAGTAAGTGGTTCTAGTAGTTTAAAACTGCTTATTTCTGCCATTTCAACTAGCACGACAAAGTTAATGTAATTGTTTTTAACTAATTAATTCTGCAGTTAGCGGTACAAATTCTGTCATTAGTAAGTGGCTCTGCTTTATTTCTACCATTTTAACTAACACAACAAAGTTAATGTAAATGTTTTCAACTAATAAATTGTGCAGTTAGCGCTACAAGTTCTGTCATTAGTAAGTGGTTCTAGTGGTTTAAAACTCCTTATTTCTACCATTTCAACTAATACGACAAAGTTAATGTAAATGTTTTCAACTAATAAACTGTGCAGTTATCGGTACTAAAACTGTCATTAGTAGGTCGTTCTAGTGGTTTAAAACTGCTTATTTCTACCATTTCAATCGACACAACAAAGTTAATGTAAATGTTTTCAACTAATAAATTCTGCAGTTAGCGCTACAAATTCTGTCATTAGTAAGTGGTTCTAGTGGTTTAAAACTCCTTATTTCTACCATTTCAACTAATACGACAAAGTTAATGTAAATGTTTTCAACTAATAAACTGTGCAGTTATCGGTACTAAAACTGTCATTAGTAAGTGGTTCTAGTGGTTTAAAACTCCTTATTTCTACCATTTCAACTAATTCGACAAAGTTAATGTAAATGATTTTAACTAATTCATTCTGCAGTTAGCGGTACTAAAACTGTTATTACTAAGTTGTTCTAGTGGTTTAAAACTGCTTATTTCTGCCATTTCAACTAACACAACAAAATTAATGTAACTGTCTTCAACTAATTTATTCTGCAGTTGGCAGTACTAAAACTGTCATTTGTAAGTGGTTCTAGTGGTTTAAGCCTGCTTATTTCTGCCATTTTAACTAACACAACAAAGTTAATGTAAATGATTTCAACTAATAAATTGTGCAGTTAGTGGTACTAAAACTGTCATTAGTAAGTGGCACTGGTGGTTTAAGACTGCTTTATTTCTACTATTTCAACTAACACAACAAAGTTAATGTAAATGTTTTCAACTAAAAAATTGTGCAGTTAGTGGTACAAAAACTGTTATTAGTAAGTGGTTCTAGTTGTTTAAAACTGCTTATTTCTACCATTTCAACTAAAACAACAAAGTTAATTTAAACATTTTTAACTCATTCATTCTGCAGTTAGCGGTACTAAAACTGTCATTAGTAAGTGGTTCTAGTGGAATAAAACTGCTTATTTCTGCTATTTCATCTAACCCAACAAACTTAATGTAAATGTTCTCAACTAATAAATTCTAGTTAGCGGTACTAAAACTGTCATTAGTAAGTGGTTCTAGTGGTTTAAAACTGCTTATTTCTGCCATTTCAACTAACACAACAAAGTTAATGTAAATGTTTTCAACTAATAAATTGTGCAGTTAGTGGTACAAAAACTGTTATTAGTAAGTGGTTCTAGTTGTTTAAAACTGCTTATTTCTACCATTTCAACTAAAACAACAAAGTTAATTTAAACATTTTTAACTCATTCATTCTGCAGTTAGCGGTACTAAAACTGTTATTAGTAAGTAATTCTAGTGGTTTAAAACTGCCTATTTCTACCATTTCAACTAACACAACAAAATTAATGTAAATGTTTTCAACTAATTCATTCTGCAGTTAGCGGTACTAAAACTGTCATTAGTAAGTGGTTCTAGTGGTTTAAACCTGCTTATTTCTGCCAATTCAACTAACACGACAAAGTTAATGTAAATGTTTTCAACTAATAAATTGTGCAGTTAGTGGTACTAAAACTGTCATTAGTAAGTGGCTCTGGTGGTTTAAGACTGCTTTATTTCTGCCATTTCAACTAACACAACAAAATTAATGTAAATGTCTTCAACTAATTTATTCTGCAGTTGGCAGTACTAAAACTGTCATTTGTAAGTGGTTCTGGTGGTTTAAACCTGCTTATTTCTGCCATTTTAACTAACACAACAAAGTTAATGTAAATGATTTCAACTAATAAATTGTGCAGTTAGTGGTACTAAAACTGTCATTAGTAAGTGGTTCTAGTGGTTTAAAACTGCTTATTTCTACCATTTCAACTAACACAACAAAATTAATGTAAATGTTCTCAACTAATAAATTGTGCAGTTAGCGGTACTAAAACTGCCATTAGTAAGTGGTTCTAGTTGTTTAAAACTGCTTATTTCTACCATTTAAACTAACACAACAAAGTTAATGTAAATGTTTTCAACTAATAAAATCTGCAGTTAGCGGTACTAAAACTGCCATTAAAAAGTAGTTATAGTAGTTTAAAACTGCTTATTTCTGCCATTTCAACTAACACAACAAAGTTAATGTAAATGTTTTCAGCTAATAAATTCTGCAGTTGGCGGTACTAAAACTGTCATTAGTAAGTGGTTCTAGTGGTTTAAAACTGCTTATTTGTGCCATTTCAACTAACACAACAAAGTTAATGTAAATGTTTTCAACTAATAAATTGTGCAGTTAGTGGTACAAAAGCTGTTATTAGTAAGTGGTTCTAGTTGTTTAAAACTGCTTATTTCTACCATTTCAACTAAAACAACAAAGTTAATTTAAACATTTTTAACTCATTCATTCTGCAGTTAGCGGTACTAAAACTGTTATTAGTAAGTAATTCTAGTGGTTTAAAACTGCCTATTTCTACCATTTCAACTAACACAACAAAATTAATGTAAATGTTTTCAACTAATTTATTCTGCAGTTAGCGGTACTAAAACTGTCATTAGTAAGTGGTTCTAGTGGTTTAAAACTGCTTATTTCTGCCATTTCAACTAACACAACAAAGTTAATGTAAATGTTTTCAACTAATAAATTGTGCAGTTAGTGGTACAAAAACCGTTATTAGTAAGTGGTTCTAATTGTTTAAAACTGCTTATTTCAACCATTTCAACTAAAACAACAAAGTTAATTTAAACATTTTTAACTCATTCATTCTGCAGTTAGCGGTACTAAAACTGTCATTAGTAAGTGGTTCTAGTGGAATAAAACTGCTTATTTCTGCCATTTCAACTAACACAACAAAGTTAATGTAAATGTTTTCAACTAATAAATTGTGCAGTTAGTGGTACAAAAACTATTATTAGTAAGTGGTTCTAGTTGTTTAAAACTGCTTATTTCTACCATTTCAACTAAAACAACAAAGTTAATTTAAACATTTTTAACTCATTCATTCTGCAGTTAGCGGTACTAAAACTGTTATTAGTAAGTAATTCTAGTGGTTTAAAACTGCCTATTTCTACCATTTCAACTAACACAACAAAATTAATGTAAATGTTTTCAACTAATTTATTCTGCAGTTAGCGGTACTAAAACTGTCATTAGTAAGTCGTTCTAGTGGTTTAAAACTGCTTATTTCTGCCATTTCAACTAACACAACAAAGTTAATGTAAATGTTTTCAACTAATAAATTGTGCAGTTAGTGGTACAAAAACTGTTATTAGTAAGTGGTTCTAATTGTTTAAAACTGCTTATTTCTACCATTTCAACTAAAACAACAAAGTTAATTTAAACATTTTTAACTCATTCATTCTGCAGTTAGCGGTACTAAAACTGTCATTAGTAAGTGGTTCTAGTGGAATAAAACTGCTTATTTCTGCCATTTCAACTAACACAACAAAGTTAATGTAAATGTTTTCAACTAATAAATTGTGCAGTTAGTGGTACAAAAACTGTCATTAGTAAGTGGTTCTAGTGGTTTAAAACTGCTTATTTCTACCATTTCAACTAACACAACAAAGTTAATGTAAATGTTTTCAACTAATAAAATCTGCAGTTGGCGGTACTAAAACTGTCATTAGTAAGTGGTTCTAGTGGTTTAAAACTGCTTATTTGTGCCATTTCAACTAACACAACAAAGTTAATGTAAATGTTTTCAACTAATAAATTGTGCAGTTAGTGGTACAAAAGCTGTTATTAGTAAGTGGTTCTAGTTGTTTAAAACTGCCTATTTCTACCATTTCAACTAAAACAACAAAGTTAATTTAAACATTTTTAACTCATTCATTCTGCAGTTAGCGGTACTAAAACTGTTATTAGTAAGTAATTCTAGTGGTTTAAAACTGCCTATTTCTACCATTTCAACTAACACAACAAAATTAATGTAAATGTTTTCAACTAATTTATTCTGCAGTTAGCGGTACTAAAACTGTCATTAGTAAGTGGTTCTAGTGGTTTAAACCTGCTTATTTCTGCCATTTCAACTAACACGACAAAGTTAATGTAAATGTTTTCAACTAATAAATTCTGCAGTTAGCGGTACTAAAACTGCCATTAGTAAGTGGTTCTAGTTGTTTAAAACTGCTTATTTCTACCATTTCAACTAAAACAACAAAGTTAATTTAAACATTTTTAACTCATTCATTCTGCAGTTAGCGGTACTAAAACTGTTATTAGTAAGTAATTCTAGTGGTTTAAAACTGCCTATTTCTACCATTTCAACTAACACAACAAAATTAATGTAAATGTTTTCAACTAATTTATTCTGCAGTTAGCGGTACTAAAACTGTCATTAGTAAGTGGTTCTAGTGGTTTAAAACTGCTTATTTCTGCCATTTCAACTAACACAACAAAGTTAATGTAAATGTTTTCAACTAATAAATTGTGCAGTTAGTGGTACAAAAACTGTTATTAGTAAGTGGTTCTAATTGTTTAAAACTGCTTATTTCTACCATTTCAACTAAAACAACAAAGTTAATTTAAACATTTTTAACTCATTCATTCTGCAGTTAGCGGTACTAAAACTGTCATTAGTAAGTGGTTCTAGTGGAATAAAACTGCTTATTTCTGCCATTTCAACTAACACAACAAAGTTAATGTAAATGTTTTCAACTAATAAATTGTGCAGTTAGTGGTACAAAAACTGTCATTAGTAAGTGGTTCTAGTGGTTTAAAACTGCTTATTTCTACCATTTCAACTAACACAACAAAGTTAATGTAAATGTTTTCAACTAATAAAATCTGCAGTTGGCGGTACTAAAACTGTCATTAGTAAGTGGTTCTAGTGGTTTAAAACTGCTTATTTGTGCCATTTCAACTAACACAACAAAGTTAATGTAAATGTTTTCAACTAATAAATTGTGAAGTTAGTGGTACAAAAACTATTATTAGTAAGTGGTTCTAGTTGTTTAAAACTGCTTATTTCTACCATTTCAACTATAACAACAAAGTTAATTTAAACATTTTTAACTCATTCATTCTGCAGTTAGCGGTACTAAAACTGTTATTAGTAAGTAATTCTAGTGGCTTAAAACTGCTTATTTCTACCATTTCAACTAACACAACAAAGTTAATGTAAATGTTTTCAACTAATAAAATCTGCAGTTGGCGGTACTAAAACTGTCATTAGTAAGTGGTTCTAGTAGTTTAAAACTGCTTATTTCTGCCATTTCAACTAACACAACAAAGTTAATGTAAATGTTTTCAACTAATGAATTGTGCAGTTAGTGGTACAAAAACTGTTATTAGTAAGTGGTTCTAGTTGTTTAAAACTGCTTATTTCTACTATTTCAACTATAACAACAAAGTTAATTTAGACATTTTTAACTCATTCATTCTGCAGTTAGCGGTACTAAAACTGTTATTAGTAAGTAATTCTAGTGGCTTAAAACTGCTTATTTCTACCATTTCAACTAACACAACAAAGTTAATGTAAATGTTTTCAACTAATAAAATCTGCAGTTGGCGGTACTAAAACTGTCATTAGTAAGTGGTTCTAGTAGTTTAAAACTGCTTATTTCTGCCATTTCAACTAACACAACAAAGTTAATGTAAATGTTTTCAACTAATGAATTGTGCAGTTAGTGGTACAAAAACTGTTATTAGTAAGTGGTTCTAGTTGTTTAAAACTGCTTATTTCTACCATTTCAACTATAACAACAAAGTTAATTTAAACATTTTTAACTCATTCATTCTGCAGTTAGCGGTACTAAAACTGTTATTAGTAAGTAATTCTAGTGGCTTAAAACTGCTTATTTCTACCATTTCAACTAACACAACAAAGTTAATGTAAATGTTTTTAACTAATAAAATCTGCAGTTGGCGGTACTAAAACTGTCATTAGTAAGTGGTTCTAGTAGTTTAAAACTGCTTATTTCTGCCATTTCAACTAACACAACAAAGTTAATGTAAATGTTTTCAACTAATAAATTGTGCAGTTAGTGGTACAAAAACTGTTATTAGTAAGTGGTTCTAGTTGTTTAAAACTGCTTATTTCTACCATTTCAACTATAACAACAAAGTTAATTTAAACATTTTTAACTCATTCATTCTGCAGTTAGCGGTACTAAAACTGTCATTAGTAAGTGGTTCTAGTGGTTTAAAACTGCTTATTTGTGCCATTTCAACTAACACAACAAAGTTAATGTAAATGTTTTCAACTAATAAATTGTGCCGATAGTGGTACAAAAGCTGTTAATAGTAAGTGGTTCTAGTTGTTTAAAACTGCCTATTTCTACCATTTCAACTAAAACAACAAAGTTAATTTAAACATTTTTAACTCATTCATTCTGCAGTTAGCGGTACTAAAACTGTTATTAGTAAGTAATTCTAGTGGTTTAAAACTGCCTATTTCTACCATTTCAACTAACACAACAAAATTAATGTAAATGTTTTCAACTAATTTATTCTGCAGTTAGCGGTACTAAAACTGTCATTAGTAAGTGGTTCTAGTGGTTTAAACCTGCTTATTTCTGCCATTTCAACTAACACGACAAAGTTAATGTAAATGTTTTCAACTAATAAATTCTGCAGTTAGCGGTACTAAAACTGCCATTAGTAAGTGGTTCTAGTAGTTTAAAACTGCTTATTTCTGCCATTTCAACTAACACAACAAAGTTAATGTAAATGTTTTCAACTAATGAATTGTGCAGTTAGTGGTACAAAAACTATTATTAGTAAGTGGTTCTAGTTGTTTAAAACTGCTTATTTCTACCATTTCAACTAACACAACAAAGTTAATGTAAATGTTTTCAACTAATAAATTGTGCAGTTAGTGGTACAAAAGCTGTTATTAGTAAGTGGTTCTAGTTGTTTAAAACTGCCTATTTCTACCATTTCAACTAAAACAAGAAAGTTGATTTAAACATTTTTAACTCATTCATTCTGCAGTTAGCGGTACTAAAACTGTTATTAGTAAGTAATTCTAGTGGTTTAAAACTGCCTATTTCTACCATTTCAACTAACACAACAAAGTTAATGTAAATGTTTTCAACTAATAAATTGTGCAGTTAGTGGTACAAAAGCTGTTATTAGTAAGTGGTTCTAGTGGTTTAAACCTGCTTCTTTCTGCCATTTCAACTAACACGACAAAGTTAATGTAAATGTTTTCAACTAATAAATTCTGCAGTTAGCGGTACTAAAACTGCCATTAGTAAGTGGTTCTAGTGGTTTAAAACTGCTTATTTGTGCCATTTCAACTAACACAACAAAGTTAATGTAAATGTTTTCAACTAATAAATTGTGCAGTTAGTGGTACAAAAGCTGTTATTAGTAAGTGGTTCTAGTTGTTTAAAACTGCTTATTTCTACCATTTCAACTAAAACAACAAAGTTAATTTAAACATTTTTAACTCATTCATTCTGCAGTTAGCGGTACTAAAACTGTTATTAGTAAGTAATTCTAGTGGTTTAAAACTGCCTATTTCTACCATTTCAACTAACACAACAAAATTAATGTAAATGTTTTCAACTAATTTATTCTGCAGTTAGCGGTACTAAAACTGTCATTAGTAAGTGGTTCTAGTGGTTTAAAACTGCTTATTTCTGCCATTTCAACTAACACAACAAAGTTAATGTAAATGTTTTCAACTAATAAATTGTGCAGTTAGTGGTACAAAAACTGTTATTAGTAAGTGGTTCTAATTGTTTAAAACTGCTTATTTCTACCATTTCAACTAAAACAACAAAGTTAATTTAAACATTTTTAACTCATTCATTCTGCAGTTAGCGGTACTAAAACTGTCATTAGTAAGTGGTTCTAGTGGAATAAAACTGCTTATTTCTGCCATTTCAACTAACACAACAAAGTTAATGTAAATGTTTTCAACTAATAAATTGTGCAGTTAGTGGTACAAAAACTATTATTAGTAAGTGGTTCTAGTTGTTTAAAACTGCTTATTTCTACCATTTCAACTAAAACAACAAAGTTAATTTAAACATTTTTATCTCATTCATTCTGCAGTTAGCGGTACTAAAACTGTTATTAGTAAGTAATTCTAGTGGTTTAAAACTGCCTATTTCTACCATTTCAACTAACACAACAAAATTAATGTAAATGTTTTCAACTAATTTATTCTGCAGTTAGCGGTACTAAAACTGTCATTAGTAAGTCGTTCTAGTGGTTTAAAACTGCTTATTTCTGCCATTTCAACTAACACAACAAAGTTAATGTAAATGTTTTCAACTAATAAATTGTGCAGTTAGTGGTACAAAAACTGTTATTAGTAAGTGGTTCTAATTGTTTAAAACTGCTTATTTCTACCATTTCAACTAACACAACAAAGTTAATGTAAATGTTTTCAACTAATAAAATCTGCAGTTGGCGGTACTAAAACTGTCATTAGTAAGTGGTTCTAGTGGTTTAAAACTGCTTATTTGTGCCATTTCAACTAACACAACAAAGTTAATGTAAATGTTTTCAACTAATAAATTGTGCAGTTAGTGGTACAAAAGCTGTTATTAGTAAGTGGTTCTAGTTGTTTAAAACTGCCTATTTCTACCATTTCAACTAAAACAACAAAGTTAATTTAAACATTTTTAACTCATTCATTCTGCAGTTAGCGGTACTAAAACTGTTATTAGTAAGTAATTCTAGTGGTTTAAAACTGCCTATTTCTACCATTTCAACTAACACAACAAAATTAATGTAAATGTTTTCAACTAATTTATTCTGCAGTTAGCGGTACTAAAACTGTCATTAGTAAGTGGTTCTAGTGGTTTAAACCTGCTTATTTCTGCCATTTCAACTAACACGACAAAGTTAATGTAAATGTTTTCAACTAATAAATTCTGCAGTTAGCGGTACTAAAACTGCCATTAGTAAGTGGTTCTAGTAGTTTAAAACTGCTTATTTCTGCCATTTCAACTAACACAACAAAGTTAATGTAAATGTTTTCAACTAATAAATTGTGCAGTTAGTGGTACAAAAACTGTTATTAGTAAGTGGTTCTAGTTGTTTAAAGCTGCTTATTTCTACCATTTCAACTATAACAACAAAGTTAATTTAAACATTTTTAACTCATTCATTCTGCAGTTAGCGGTACTAAAACTGTCATTAGTAAGTGGTTCTAGTGGTTTAAAACTGCTTATTTGTGCCATTTCAACTAACACAACAAAGTTAATGTAAATGTTTTCAACTAATAAATTGTGCAGTTAGTGGTACAAAAGCTGTTATTAGTAAGTGGTTCTAGTTGTTTAAAACTGCCTATTTCTACCATTTCAACTAAAACAACAAAGTTAATTTAAACATTTTTAACTCATTCATTCTGCAGTTAGCGGTACTAAAACTGTTATTAGTAAGTAATTCTAGTGGTTTAAAACTGCCTATTTCTACCATTTCAACTAACACAACAAAATTAATGTAAATGTTTTCAACTAATTTATTCTGCAGTTAGCGGTACTAAAACTGTCATTAGTAAGTGGTTCTAGTGGTTTAAACCTGCTTATTTCTGCCATTTCAACTAACACGACAAAGTTAATGTAAATGTTTTCAACTAATAAATTCTGCAGTTAGCGGTACTAAAACTGCCATTAGTAAGTGGTTCTAGTAGTTTAAAACTGCTTATTTCTGCCATTTCAACTAACACAACAAGTTAATGTAAATGTTTTCAACTAATAAATTGTGCAGTTAGTGGTACAAAAACTATTATTAGTAAGTGGTTCTAGTTGTTTAAAACTGCTTATTTCTACCATTTCAACTAACACAACAAAGTTAATGTAAATGTTTTCAACTAACAAATTGTGCAGTTAGTGGTACAAAAGCTGTTATTAGTAAGTGGTTCTAGTAGTTTAAAACTGCTTATTTCTGCCATTTCAACTAACACAACAAGTTAATGTAAATGTTTTCAACTAATAAATTGTGCAGTTAGTGGTACAAAAACTATTATTAGTAAGTGGTTCTAGTTGTTTAAAACTGCTTATTTCTACCATTTCAACTAACACAACAAAGTTAATGTAAATGTTTTCAACTAACAAATTGTGCAGTTAGTGGTACAAAAGCTGTTATTAGTAAGTTGTTCTAGTTGTTTAAAACTGCCTCTTTCTACCATTTCAACTAAAACAACAAAGGTAATTTAAACATTTTTAACTCATTCATTCTGCAGTTAGCGGTACTAAAACTGTTATTAGTAAGTAATTCTAGTGGTTTAAAACTGCCTATTTCTACCATTTCAACTAACACAACAAAGTTAATGTAAATGTTTTCAACTAATAAATTGTGCAGTTAGTGGTACAAAAGCTGTTATTAGTAAGTGGTTCTAGTGGTTTAAACCTGCTTATTTCTGCCATTTCAACTAACACGACAAAGTTAATGTAAATGTTTTCAACTAATAAATTCTGCAGTTAGCGGTACTAAAACTGCCATTAGTAAGTGGTTCTAGTGGTTTAAAACTGCTTATTTCTGCCATTTCAACTAACACAACAAAGTTAATGTAAATGTTTTCAACTAATAAATTGTGCAGTTAGTGGTACAAAAACTGTTATTAGTAAGTGGTTCTAATTGTTTAAAACTGCTTTTTTCTACCATTTCAACTAACACGACAAAGTTAATGTAAATGTTTTCAACTAATAAATTCTGCAGTTAGCGGTACTAAAACTGCCATTAGTAAGTGGTTCTAGTGGTTTAAAACTGCTTATTTGTGCCATTTCAACTAACACAACAAAGTTAATGTAAATGTTTTCAACTAATAAATTGTGCAGTTAGTGGTACAAAAGCTGTTATTAGTAAGTGGTTCTAGTTGTTTAAAACTGCTTATTTCTACCATTTCAACTAAAACAACAAAGTTAATTTAAACATTTTTAACTCATTCATTCTGCAGTTAGCGGTACTAAAACTGTTATTAGTAAGTAATTCTAGTGGTTTAAAACTGCCTATTTCTACCATTTCAACTAACACAACAAAATTAATGTAAATGTTTTCAACTAATTTATTCTGCAGTTAGCGGTACTAAAACTGTCATTAGTAAGTGGTTCTAGTGGTTTAAAACTGCTTATTTCTGCCATTTCAACTAACACAACAAAGTTAATGTAAATGTTTTCAACTAATAAATTGTGCAGTTAGTGGTACAAAAACTGTTATTAGTAAGTGGTTCTAATTGTTTAAAACTGCTTATTTCTACCATTTCAACTAAAACAACAAAGTTAATTTAAACATTTTTAACTCATTCATTCTGCAGTTAGCGGTACTAAAACTGTCATTAGTAAGTGGTTCTAGTGGAATAAAACTGCTTATTTCTGCCATTTCAACTAACACAACAAAGTTAATGTAAATGTTTTCAACTAATAAATTGTGCAGTTAGTGGTACAAAAACTATTATTAGTAAGTGGTTCTAGTTGTTTAAAACTGCTTATTTCTACCATTTCAACTAAAACAACAAAGTTAATTTAAACATTTTTATCTCATTCATTCTGCAGTTAGCGGTACTAAAACTGTTATTAGTAAGTAATTCTAGTGGTTTAAAACTGCCTATTTCTACCATTTCAACTAACACAACAAAATTAATGTAAATGTTTTCAACTAATTTATTCTGCAGTTAGCGGTACTAAAACTGTCATTAGTAAGTCGTTCTAGTGGTTTAAAACTGCTTATTTCTGCCATTTCAACTAACACAACAAAGTTAATGTAAATGTTTTCAACTAATAAATTGTGCAGTTAGTGGTACAAAAACTGTTATTAGTAAGTGGTTCTAATTGTTTAAAACTGCTTATTTCTACCATTTCAACTAACACAACAAAGTTAATGTAAATGTTTTCAACTAATAAAATCTGCAGTTGGCGGTACTAAAACTGTCATTAGTAAGTGGTTCTAGTGGTTTAAAACTGCTTATTTGTGCCATTTCAACTAACACAACAAAGTTAATGTAAATGTTTTCAACTAATAAATTGTGCAGTTAGTGGTACAAAAGCTGTTATTAGTAAGTGGTTCTAGTTGTTTAAAACTGCCTATTTCCACCATTTCAACTAAAACAACAAAGTTAATTTAAACATTTTTAACTCATTCATTCTGCAGTTAGCGGTACTAAAACTGTTATTAGTAAGTAATTCTAGTGGTTTAAAACTGCCTATTTCTACCATTTCAACTAACACAACAAAATTAATGTAAATGTTTTCAACTAATTTATTCTGCAGTTAGCGGTACTAAAACTGTCATTAGTAAGTGGTTCTAGTGGTTTAAACCTGCTTATTTCTGCCATTTCAACTAACACGACAAAGTTAATGTAAATGTTTTCAACTAATAAATTCTGCAGTTAGCGGTACTAAAACTGCCATTAGTAAGTGGTTCTAGTAGTTTAAAACTGCTTATTTCTGCCATTTCAACTAACACAACAAAGTTATAGTAAATGTTTTCAACTAATAAATTGTGCAGTTAGTGGTACAAAAACTATTATTAGTAAGTGGTTCTAGTTGTTTAAAACTGCTTATTTCTACCATTTCAACTATAACAACAAAGTTAATTTAAACATTTTTAACTCATTCATTCTGCAGTTAGCGGTACTAAAACTGTTATTAGTAAGTAATTCTAGTGGCTTAAAACTGCTTATTTCTACCATTTCAACTAACACAACAAAGTTAATGTAAATGTTTTCAACTAATAAAATCTGCAGTTGGCGGTACTAAAACTGTCATTAGTAAGTGGTTCTAGTAGTTTAAAACTGCTTATTTCTGCCATTTCAACTAACACAACAAAGTTAATGTAAATGTTTTCAACTAATAAATTGTGCAGTTAGTGGTACAAAAACTGTTATTAGTAAGTGGTTCTAGTTGTTTAAAACTGCTTATTTCTACCATTTCAACTATAACAACAAAGTTAATTTAAACATTTTTAACTCATTCATTCTGCAGTTAGCGGTACTAAAACTGTTATTAGTAAGTAATTCTAGTGGCTTAAAACTGCTTATTTCTACCATTTCAACTAACACAACAAAGTTAATGTAAATGTTTTCAACTAATAAAATCTGCAGTTGGCGGTACTAAAACTGTCATTAGTAAGTGGTTCTAGTAGTTTAAAACTGCTTATTTCTGCCATTTCAACTAACACAACAAAGTTAATGTAAATGTTTTCAACTAATAAATTGTGCAGTTAGTGGTACAAAAACTGTTATTAGTAAGTGGTTCTAGTTGTTTAAAACTGCTTATTTCTACCATTTCAACTATAACAACAAAGTTAATTTAAACATTTTTAACTCATTCATTCTGCAGTTAGCGGTACTAAAACTGTCATTAGTAAGTGGTTCTAGTGGTTTAAAACTGCTTATTTGTGCCATTTCAACTAACACAACAAAGTTAATGTAAATGTTTTCAACTAATAAATTGTGCAGTTAGTGGTACAAAAGCTGTTATTAGTAAGTGGTTCTAGTTGTTTAAAACTGCCTATTTCTACCATTTCAACTAAAACAACAAAGTTAATTTAAACATTTTTAACTCATTCATTCTGCAGTTAGCGGTACTAAAACTGTTATTAGTAAGTAATTCTAGTGGTTTAAAACTGCCTATTTCTACCATTTCAACTAACACAACAAAATTAATGTAAATGTTTTCAACTAATTTATTCTGCAGTTAGCGGTACTAAAACTGTCATTAGTAAGTGGTTCTAGTGGTTTAAACCTGCTTATTTCTGCCATTTCAACTAACACGACAAAGTTAATGTAAATGTTTTCAACTAATAAATTCTGCAGTTAGCGGTACTAAAACTGCCATTAGTAAGTGGTTCTAGTAGTTTAAAATTGCTTATTTCTGCCATTTCAACTAACACAACAAGTTAATGTAAATGTTTTCAACTAATAAATTGTGCAGTTAGTGGTACAAAAACTATTATTAGTAAGTGGTTCTAGCTGTTTAAAACTGCTTATTTCTACCATTTCAACTAACACAACAAAGTTAATGTAAATGTTTTCAACTAACAAATTGTGCAGTTAGTGGTACAAAAGCTGTTATTAGTAAGTGGTTCTAGTAGTTTAAAACTGCTTATTTCTGCCATTTCAACTAACACAACAAGTTAATGTAAATGTTTTCAACTAATAAATTGTGCAGTTAGTGGTACAAAAACTATTATTAGTAAATGGTTCTAGTTGTTTAAAACTGCTTATTTCTACCATTTCAACTAACACAACAAAGTTAATGTAAATGTTTTCAACTAACAAATTGTGCAGTTAGTGGTACAAAAGCTGTTATTAGTAAGTTGTTCTAGTTGTTTAAAACTGCCTATTTCTACCATTTCAACTAAAACAACAAAGGTAATTTAAACATTTTTAACTCATTCATTCTGCAGTTAGCGGTACTAAAACTGTTATTAGTAAGTAATTCTAGTGGTTTAAAACTGCCTATTTCTACCATTTCAACTAACACAACAAAGTTAATGTAAATGTTTTCAACTAATAAATTGTGCAGTTAGTGGTACAAAAGCTGTTATTAGTAAGTGGTTCTAGTGGTTTAAACCTGCTTATTTCTGCCATTTCAACTAACACGACAAAGTTAATGTAAATGTTTTCAACTAATAAATTCTGCAGTTAGCGGTACTAAAACTGCCATTAGTAAGTGGTTCTAGTGGTTTAAAACTGCTTATTTCTGCCATTTCAACTAACACAACAAAGTTAATGTAAATGTTTTCAACTAATAAATTGTGCAGTTAGTGGTACAAAAACTGTTATTAGTAAGTGGTTCTAATTGTTTAAAACTGCTTTTTTCTACCATTTCAACTAAAACAACAAAGTTAATTTAAACATTTTTAACTCATTCATTCTGCAGTTAGCGGTACTAAAACTGTTATTAGTAAGTAATTCTAGTGGTTTAAAACTGCCTATTTCTACCATTTCAACTAACACAACAAAGTTAATGTAAATGTTTTCAACTAATAAATTGTGCAGTTAGTGGTACAAAAGCTGTTATTAGTAAGTGGTTCTAGTGGAATAAAACTGCTTATTTCTGCCATTTCAACTAACACAACAAAGTTAATGTAAATGTTTTCAACTAATAAATTGTGCAGTTAGTGGTACAAAAACTGTCATTAGTAAGTGGTTCTAGTGGTTTAAAACTGCTTATTTCTACCATTTCAACTAACACAACAAAGTTAATGTAAATGTTTTCAACTAATAAAATCTGCAGTTGGCGGTACTAAAACTGTCATTAGTAAGTGGTTCTAGTGGTTTAAAACTGCTTACTTGTGCCATTTCAACTAACACAACAAAGTTAATGTAAATGTTTTCAACTAATAAATTGTGCAGTTAGTGGTACAAAAGCTGTTATTAGTAAGTGGTTCTAGTGGTTTAAACCTGCTTATTTCTGCCATTTCAACTAACACGACAAAGTTAATGTAAATGTTTTCAACTAATAAATTCTGCAGTTAGCGGTACTAAAACTGCCATTAGTAAGTGGTTCTAGTAGTTTAAAACTGCTTATTTCTGCCATTTCAACTAGCACGACAAAGTTAATGTAATTGTTTTTAACTAATTAATTCTGCAGTTAGCGGTACAAATTCTGTCATTAGTAAGTGGCTCTGCTTTATTTCTACCATTTCAACTAACACAACAAAGTTAATGTAAATGTTTTCAACTAATAAATTGTGCAGTTAGCGCTACAAATTCTGTCATTAGTAAGTGGTTCTAGTGGTTTAAAACTCCTTATTTCTACCATTTCAACTAATACGACAAAGTTAATGTAAATGTTTTCAACTAATAAACTGTGCAGTTATCGGTACTAAAACTGTCATTAGTAAGTCGTTCTAGTGGTTTAAAACTGCTTATTTCTACCATTTCAATCGACACAACAAAGTTAATGTAAATGTTTTCAACTAATAAATTCTGCAGTTAGCGCTACAAATTCTGTCATTAGTAAGTGGTTCTAGTGGTTTAAAACTCCTTATTTCTACCATTTCAACTAATACGACAAAGTTAATGTAAATGTTTTCAACTAATAAACTGTGCAGTTATCGGTACTAAAACTGTCATTAGTAAGTGGTTCTAGTGGTTTAAAACTCCTTATTTCTACCATTTCAACTAATTCGACAAAGTTAATGTAAATGATTTTAACTAATTCAATCTGCAGTTAGCGGTACTAAAACTGTTATTACTAAGTGGTTCTAGTGGTTTAAAACTGCTTATTTCTGCCATTTCAACTAACACAACAAAATTAATGTAACTGTCTTCAACTAATTTATTCTGCAGTTGGCAGTACTAAAACTGTCATTTGTAAGTGGTTCTAGTGGTTTAAGCCTGCTTATTTCTGCCATTTTAACTAACACAACAAAGTTAATGTAAATGATTTCAACTAATAAATTGTGCAGTTAGTGGTACTAAAACTGTCATTAGTAAGTGGCGCTGGTGGTTTAAGACTGCTTTATTTCTACTATTTCAACTAACACAACAAAGTTAATGTAAATGTTTTCAACTAAAAAATTGTGCAGTTAGTGGTACAAAAACTGTTATTAGTAAGTGGTTCTAGTTGTTTAAAACTGCTTATTTCTACCATTTCAACTAAAACAACAAAGTTAATTTAAACATTTTTAACTCATTCATTCTGCAGTTAGCGGTACTAAAACTGTCATTAGTAAGTGGTTCTAGTGGAATAAAACTGCTTATTTCTGCTATTTCATCTAACCCAACAAACTTAATGTAAATGTTCTCAACTAATAAATTCTAGTTAGCGGTACTAAAACTGTCATTAGTAAGTGGTTCTAGTGGTTTAAAACTGCTTATTTCTGCCATTTCAACTAACACAACAAAGTTAATGTAAATGTTTTCAACTAATAAATTGTGCAGTTAGTGGTACAAAAACTGTTATTAGTAAGTGGTTCTAGTTGTTTAAAACTGCTTATTTCTACCATTTCAACTAAAACAACAAAGTTAATTTAAACATTTTTAACTCATTCATTCTGCAGTTAGCGGTACTAAAACTGTTATTAGTAAGTAATTCTAGTGGTTTAAAACTGCCTATTTCTACCATTTCAACTAACACAACAAAATTAATGTAAATGTTTTCAACTAATTCATTCTGCAGTTAGCGGTACTAAAACTGTCATTAGTAAGTGGTTCTAGTGGTTTAAACCTGCTTATTTCTGCCAATTCAACTAACACGACAAAGTTAATGTAAATGTTTTCAACTAATAAATTGTGCAGTTAGTGGTACTAAAACTGTCATTAGTAAGTGGCTCTGGTGGTTTAAGACTGCTTTATTTCTGCCATTTCAACTAACACAACAAAATTAATGTAAATGTCTTCAACTAATTTATTCTGCAGTTGGCAGTAGTAAAACTGTCATTTGTAAGTGGTTCTGGTGGTTTAAACCTGCTTATTTCTGCCATTTTAACTAACACAACAAAGTTAATGTAAATGATTTCAACTAATAAATTGTGCAGTTAGTGGTACTAAAACTGTCATTAGTAAGTGGTTCTAGTGGTTTAAAACTGCTTATTTCTACCATTTCAACTAACACAACAAAATTAATGTAAATGTTCTCAACTAATAAATTGTGCAGTTAGCGGTACTAAAACTGCCATTAGTAAGTGGTTCTAGTTGTTTAAAACTGCTTATTTCTACCATTTAAACTAACACAACAAAGTTAATGTAAATGTTTTCAACTAATAAAATCTGCAGTTAGCGGTACTAAAACTGCCATTAAAAAGTAGTTATAGTAGTTTAAAACTGCTTATTTCTGCCATTTCAACTAACACAACAAAGTTAATGTAAATGTTTTCAGCTAATAAATTCTGCAGTTGGCGGTACTAAAACTGTCATTAGTAAGTGGTTCTAGTGGTTTAAAACTGCTTATTTGTGCCATTTCAACTAACACAACAAAGTTAATGTAAATGTTTTCAACTAATAAATTGTGCAGTTAGTGGTACAAAAGCTGTTATTAGTAAGTGGTTCTAGTTGTTTAAAACTGCTTATTTCTACCATTTCAACTAAAACAACAAAGTTAATTTAAACATTTTTAACTCATTCATTCTGCAGTTAGCGGTACTAAAACTGTTATTAGTAAGTAATTCTAGTGGTTTAAAACTGCCTATTTCTACCATTTCAACTAACGCAACAAAATTAATGTAAATGTTTTCAACTAATTTATTCTGCAGTTAGCGGTACTAAAACTGTCATTAGTAAGTGGTTCTAGTGGTTTAAAACTGCTTATTTCTGCCATTTCAACTAACACAACAAAGTTAATGTAAATGTTTTCAACTAATAAATTGTGCAGTTAGTGGTACAAAAACCGTTATTAGTAAGTGGTTCTAATTGTTTAAAACTGCTTATTTCAACCATTTCAACTAAAACAACAAAGTTAATTTAAACATTTTTAACTCATTCATTCTGCAGTTAGCGGTACTAAAACTGTCATTAGTAAGTGGTTCTAGTGGAATAAAACTGCTTATTTCTGCCATTTCAACTAACACAACAAAGTTAATGTAAATGTTTTCAACTAATAAATTGTGCAGTTAGTGGTACAAAAACTATTATTAGTAAGTGGTTCTAGTTGTTTAAAACTGCTTATTTCTACCATTTCAACTAAAACAACAAAGTTAATTTAAACATTTTTAACTCATTCATTCTGCAGTTAGCGGTACTAAAACTGTTATTAGTAAGTAATTCTAGTGGTTTAAAACTGCCTATTTCTACCATTTCAACTAACACAACAAAATTAATGTAAATGTTTTCAACTAATTTATTCTGCAGTTAGCGGTACTAAAACTGTCATTAGTAAGTCGTTCTAGTGGTTTAAAACTGCTTATTTCTGCCATTTCAACTAACACAACAAAGTTAATGTAAATGTTTTCAACTAATAAATTGTGCAGTTAGTGGTACAAAAACTGTTATTAGTAAGTGGTTCTAATTGTTTAAAACTGCTTATTTCTACCATTTCAACTAAAACAACAAAGTTAATTTAAACATTTTTAACTCATTCATTCTGCAGTTAGCGGTACTAAAACTGTCATTAGTAAGTGGTTCTAGTGGAATAAAACTGCTTATTTCTGCCATTTCAACTAACACAACAAAGTTAATGTAAATGTTTTCAACTAATAAATTGTGCAGTTAGTGGTACAAAAACTGTCATTAGTAAGTGGTTCTAGTGGTTTAAAACTGCTTATTTCTACCATTTCAACTAACACAACAAAGTTAATGTAAATGTTTTCAACTAATAAAATCTGCAGTTGGCGGTACTAAAACTGTCATTAGTAAGTGGTTCTAGTGGTTTAAAACTGCTTATTTGTGCCATTTCAACTAACACAACAAAGTTAATGTAAATGTTTTCAACTAATAAATTGTGCAGTTAGTGGTACAAAAGCTGTTATTAGTAAGTGGTTCTAGTTGTTTAAAACTGCCTATTTCTACCATTTCAACTAAAACAACAAAGTTAATTTAAACATTTTTAACTCATTCATTCTGCAGTTAGCGGTACTAAAACTGTTATTAGTAAGTAATTCTAGTGGTTTAAAACTGCCTATTTCTACCATTTCAACTAACACAACAAAATTAATGTAAATGTTTTCAACTAATTTATTCTGCAGTTAGCGGTACTAAAACTGTCATTAGTAAGTGGTTCTAGTGGTTTAAACCTGCTTATTTCTGCCATTTCAACTAACACGACAAAGTTAATGTAAATGTTTTCAACTAATAAATTCTGCAGTTAGCGGTACTAAAACTGCCATTAGTAAGTGGTTCTAGTTGTTTAAAACTGCTTATTTCTACCATTTCAACTAAAACAACAAAGTTAATTTAAACATTTTTAACTCATTCATTCTGCAGTTAGCGGTACTAAAACTGTTATTAGTAAGTAATTCTAGTGGTTTAAAACTGCCTATTTCTACCATTTCAACTAACACAACAAAATTAATGTAAATGTTTTCAACTAATTCATTCTGCAGTTAGCGGTACTAAAACTGTCATTAGTAAGTGGTTCTAGTGGTTTAAACCTGCTTATTTCTGCCAATTCAACTAACACGACAAAGTTAATGTAAATGTTTTCAACTAATAAATTGTGCAGTTAGTGGTACTAAAACTGTCATTAGTAAGTGGCTCTGGTGGTTTAAGACTGCTTTATTTCTGCCATTTCAACTAACACAACAAAATTAATGTAAATGTCTTCAACTAATTTATTCTGCAGTTGGCAGTACTAAAACTGTCATTTGTAAGTGGTTCTGGTGGTTTAAACCTGCTTATTTCTGCCATTTTAACTAACACAACAAAGTTAATGTAAATGATTTCAACTAATAAATTGTGCAGTTAGTGGTACTAAAACTGTCATTAGTAAGTGGTTCTAGTGGTTTAAAACTGCTTATTTCTACCATTTCAACTAACACAACAAAATTAATGTAAATGTTCTCAACTAATAAATTGTGCAGTTAGCGGTACTAAAACTGCCATTAGTAAGTGGTTCTAGTTGTTTAAAACTGCTTATTTCTACCATTTAAACTAACACAACAAAGTTAATGTAAATGTTTTCAACTAATAAAATCTGCAGTTAGCGGTACTAAAACTGCCATTAAAAAGTAGTTATAGTAGTTTAAAACTGCTTATTTCTGCCATTTCAACTAACACAACAAAGTTAATGTAAATGTTTTCAGCTAATAAATTCTGCAGTTGGCGGTACTAAAACTGTCATTAGTAAGTGGTTCTAGTGGTTTAAAACTGCTTATTTGTGCCATTTCAACTAACACAACAAAGTTAATGTAAATGTTTTCAACTAATAAATTGTGCAGTTAGTGGTACAAAAGCTGTTATTAGTAAGTGGTTCTAGTTGTTTAAAACTGCTTATTTCTACCATTTCAACTAAAACAACAAAGTTAATTTAAACATTTTTAACTCATTCATTCTGCAGTTAGCGGTACTAAAACTGTTATTAGTAAGTAATTCTAGTGGTTTAAAACTGCCTATTTCTACCATTTCAACTAACACAACAAAATTAATGTAAATGTTTTCAACTAATTTATTCTGCAGTTAGCGGTACTAAAACTGTCATTAGTAAGTGGTTCTAGTGGTTTAAAACTGCTTATTTCTGCCATTTCAACTAACACAACAAAGTTAATGTAAATGTTTTCAACTAATAAATTGTGCAGTTAGTGGTACAAAAACCGTTATTAGTAAGTGGTTCTAATTGTTTAAAACTGCTTATTTCAACCATTTCAACTAAAACAACAAAGTTAATTTAAACATTTTTAACTCATTCATTCTGCAGTTAGCGGTACTAAAACTGTCATTAGTAAGTGGTTCTAGTGGAATAAAACTGCTTATTTCTGCCATTTCAACTAACACAACAAAGTTAATGTAAATGTTTTCAACTAATAAATTGTGCAGTTAGTGGTACAAAAACTATTATTAGTAAGTGGTTCTAGTTGTTTAAAACTGCTTATTTCTACCATTTCAACTAAAACAACAAAGTTAATTTAAACATTTTTAACTCATTCATTCTGCAGTTAGCGGTACTAAAGCTGTTATTAGTAAGTAATTCTAGTGGTTTAAAACTGCCTATTTCTACCATTTCAACTAACACAACAAAATTAATGTAAATGTTTTCAACTAATTTATTCTGCAGTTAGCGGTACTAAAACTGTCATTAGTAAGTCGTTCTAGTGGTTTAAAACTGCTTATTTCTGCCATTTCAACTAACACAACAAAGTTAATGTAAATGTTTTCAACTAATAAATTGTGCAGTTAGTGGTACAAAAACTGTTATTAGTAAGTGGTTCTAATTGTTTAAAACTGCTTATTTCTACCATTTCAACTAAAACAACAAAGTTAATTTAAACATTTTTAACTCATTCATTCTGCAGTTAGCGGTACTAAAACTGTCATTAGTAAGTGGTTCTAGTGGAATAAAACTGCTTATTTCTGCCATTTCAACTAACACAACAAAGTTAATGTAAATGTTTTCAACTAATAAATTGTGCAGTTAGTGGTACAAAAACTGTCATTAGTAAGTGGTTCTAGTGGTTTAAAACTGCTTATTTCTACCATTTCAACTAACACAACAAAGTTAATGTAAATGTTTTCAACTAATAAAATCTGCAGTTGGCGGTACTAAAACTGTCATTAGTAAGTGGTTCTAGTGGTTTAAAACTGCTTATTTGTGCCATTTCAACTAACACAACAAAGTTAATGTAAATGTTTTCAACTAATAAATTGTGCAGTTAGTGGTACAAAAGCTGTTATTAGTAAGTGGTTCTAGTTGTTTAAAACTGCCTATTTCTACCATTTCAACTAAAACAACAAAGTTAATTTAAACATTTTTAACTCATTCATTCTGCAGTTAGCGGTACTAAAACTGTTATTAGTAAGTAATTCTAGTGGTTTAAAACTGCCTATTTCTACCATTTCAACTAACACAACAAAATTAATGTAAATGTTTTCAACTAATTTATTCTGCAGTTAGCGGTACTAAAACTGTCATTAGTAAGTGGTTCTAGTGGTTTAAACCTGCTTATTTCTGCCATTTCAACTAACACGACAAAGTTAATGTAAATGTTTTCAACTAATAAATTCTGCAGTTAGCGGTACTAAAACTGCCATTAGTAAGTGGTTCTAGTTGTTTAAAACTGCTTATTTCTACCATTTCAACTAAAACAACAAAGTTAATTTAAACATTTTTAACTCATTCATTCTGCAGTTAGCGGTACTAAAACTGTTATTAGTAAGTAATTCTAGTGGTTTAAAACTGCCTATTTCTACCATTTCAACTAACACAACAAAATTAATGTAAATGTTTTCAACTAATTTATTCTGCAGTTAGCGGTACTAAAACTGTCATTAGTAAGTCGTTCTAGTGGTTTAAAACTGCTTATTTCTGCCATTTCAACTAACACAACAAAGTTAATGTAAATGTTTTCAACTAATAAATTGTGCAGTTAGTGGTACAAAAACTGTTATTAGTAAGTGGTTCTAATTGTTTAAAACTGCTTATTTCTACCATTTCAACTAAAACAACAAAGTTAATTTAAACATTTTTAACTCATTCATTCTGCAGTTAGCGGTACTAAAACTGTCATTAGTAAGTGGTTCTAGTGGAATAAAACTGCTTATTTCTGCCATTTCAACTAACACAACAAAGTTAATGTAAATGTTTTCAACTAATAAATTGTGCAGTTAGTGGTACAAAAACTGTCATTAGTAAGTGGTTCTAGTGGTTTAAAACTGCTTATTTCTACCATTTCAACTAACACAACAAAGTTAATGTAAATGTTTTCAACTAATAAAATCTGCAGTTGGCGGTACTAAAACTGTCATTAGTAAGTGGTTCTAGTGGTTTAAAACTGCTTATTTGTGCCATTTCAACTAACACAACAAAGTTAATGTAAATGTTTTCAACTAATAAATTGTGCAGTTAGTGGTACAAAAACTATTATTAGTAAGTGGTTCTAGTTGTTTAAAACTGCTTATTTCTACCATTTCAACTATAACAACAAAGTTAATTTAAACATTTTTAACTCATTCATTCTGCAGTTAGCGGTACTAAAACTGTTATTAGTAAGTAATTCTAGTGGCTTAAAACTGCTTATTTCTACCATTTCAACTAACACAACAAAGTTAATGTAAATGTTTTCAACTAATAAAATCTGCAGTTGGCGGTACTAAAACTGTCATTAGTAAGTGGTTCTAGTAGTTTAAAACTGCTTATTTCTGCCATTTCAACTAACACAACAAAGTTAATGTAAATGTTTTCAACTAATGAATTGTGCAGTTAGTGGTACAAAAACTGTTATTAGTAAGTGGTTCTAGTTGTTTAAAACTGCCTATTTCTACCATTTCAACTAAAACAACAAAGTTAATTTAAACATTTTTAACTCATTCATTCTGCAGTTAGCGGTACTAAAACTGTTATTAGTAAGTAATTCTAGTGGTTTAAAACTGCCTATTTCTACCATTTCAACTAACACAACAAAATTAATGTAAATGTTTTCAACTAATAAATTGTGCAGTTAGTGGTACAAAAGCTGTTATTAGTAAGTGGTTCTAGTTGTTTAAAACTGCCTATTTCTACCATTTCAACTAAAACAACAAAGTTAATTTAAACATTTTTAACTCATTCATTCTGCAGTTAGCGGTACTAAAACTGTTATTAGTAAGTAATTCTAGTGGTTTAAAACTGCCTATTTCTACCATTTCAACTAACACAACAAAATTAATGTAAATGTTTTCAACTAATTTATTCTGCAGTTAGCGGTACTAAAACTGTCATTAGTAAGTGGTTCTAGTGGTTTAAACCTGCTTATTTCTGCCATTTCAACTAACACGACAAAGTTAATGTAAATGTTTTCAACTAATAAATTCTGCAGTTAGCGGTACTAAAACTGCCATTAGTAAGTGGTTCTAGTAGTTTAAAACTGCTTATTTCTGCCATTTCAACTAACACAACAAAGTTAATGTAAATGTTTTCAACTAATAAATTGTGCAGTTAGTGGTACAAAAACTATTATTAGTAAGTGGTTCTAGTTGTTTAAAACTGCTTATTTCTACCATTTCAACTAACACAACAAAGTTAATGTAAATGTTTTCAACTAATAAATTGTGCAGTTAGTGGTACAAAAGCTGTTATTAGTAAGTGGTTCTAGTTGTTTAAAACTGCCTATTTCTACCATTTCAACTAAAACAACAAAGTTAATTTAAACATTTTTAACTCATTCATTCTGCAGTTAGCGGTACTAAAACTGTTATTAGTAAGTAATTCTAGTGGTTTAAAACTGCCTATTTCTACCATTTCAACTAACACAACAAAGTTAATGTAAATGTTTTCAACTAATAAATTGTGCAGTTAGTGGTACAAAAGCTGTTATTAGTAAGTGGTTCTAGTGGTTTAAACCTGCTTATTTCTGCCATTTCAACTAACACGACAAAGTTAATGTAAATGTTTTCAACTAATAAATTCTGCAGTTAGCGGTACTAAAACTGCCATTAGTAAGTGGTTCTAGTGGTTTAAAACTGCTTATTTGTGCCATTTCAACTAACACAACAAAGTTAATGTAAATGTTTTCAACTAATAAATTGTGCAGTTAGTGGTACAAAAGCTGTTATTAGTAAGTGGTTCTAGTTGTTTAAAACTGCTTATTTCTACCATTTCAACTAAAACAACAAAGTTAATTTAAACATTTTTAACTCATTCATTCTGCAGTTAGCGGTACTAAAACTGTTATTAGTAAGTAATTCTAGTGGTTTAAAACTGCCTATTTCTACCATTTCAACTAACACAACAAAATTAATGTAAATGTTTTCAACTAATTTATTCTGCAGTTAGCGGTACTAAAACTGTCATTAGTAAGTGGTTCTAGTGGTTTAAAACTGCTTATTTCTGCCATTTCAACTAACACAACAAAGTTAATGTAAATGTTTTCAACTAATAAATTGTGCAGTTAGTGGTACAAAAACTGTTATTAGTAAGTGGTTCTAATTGTTTAAAACTGCTTATTTCTACCATTTCAACTAAAACAACAAAGTTAATTTAAACATTTTTAACTCATTCATTCTGCAGTTAGCGGTACTAAAACTGTCATTAGTAAGTGGTTCTAGTGGAATAAAACTGCTTATTTCTGCCATTTCAACTAACACAACAAAGTTAATGTAAATGTTTTCAACTAATAAATTGTGCAGTTAGTGGTACAAAAACTATTATTAGTAAGTGGTTCTAGTTGTTTAAAACTGCTTATTTCTACCATTTCAACTAAAACAACAAAGTTAATTTAAACATTTTTAACTCATTCATTCTGCAGTTAGCGGTACTAAAACTGTTATTAGTAAGTAATTCTAGTGGTTTAAAACTGCCTATTTCTACCATTTCAACTAACACAACAAAATTAATGTAAATGTTTTCAACTAATTTATTCTGCAGTTAGCGGTACTAAAACTGTCATTAGTAAGTCGTTCTAGTGGTTTAAAACTGCTTATTTCTGCCATTTCAACTAACACAACAAAGTTAATGTAAATGTTTTCAACTAATAAATTGTGCAGTTAGTGGTACAAAAACTGTTATTAGTAAGTGGTTCTAATTGTTTAAAACTGCTTATTTCTACCATTTCAACTAACACAACAAAGTTAATGTAAATGTTTTCAACTAATAAAATCTGCAGTTGGCGGTACTAAAACTGTCATTAGTAAGTGGTTCTAGTGGTTTAAAACTGCTTATTTGTGCCATTTCAACTAACACAACAAAGTTAATGTAAATGTTTTCAACTAATAAATTGTGCAGTTAGTGGTACAAAAGCTGTTATTAGTAAGTGGTTCTAGTTGTATAAAACTGCCTATTTCTACCATTTCAACTAAAACAACAAAGTTAATTTAAACATTTTTAACTCATTCATTCTGCAGTTAGCGGTACTAAAACTGTTATTAGTAAGTAATTCTAGTGGTTTAAAACTGCCTATTTCTACCATTTCAACTAACACAACAAAATTAATGTAAATGTTTTCAACTAATTTATTCTGCAGTTAGCGGTACTAAAACTGTCATTAGTAAGTGGTTCTAGTGGTTTAAACCAGCTTATTTCTGCCATTTCAACTAACACGACAAAGTTAATGTAAATGTTTTCAACTAATAAATTCTGCAGTTAGCGGTACTAAAACTGCCATTAGTAAGTGGTTCTAGTAGTTTAAAACTGCTTATTTCTGCCATTTCAACTAACACAACAAAGTTAATGTAAATGTTTTCAACTAATAAATTGTGCAGTTAGTGGTACAAAAACTATTATTAGTAAGTGGTTCTAGTTGTTTAAAACTGCTTATTTCTACCATTTCAACTATAACAACAAAGTTAATTTAAACATTTTTAACTCATTCATTCTGCAGTTAGCGGTACTAAAACTGTTATTAGTAAGTAATTCTAGTGGCTTAAAACTGCTTATTTCTACCATTTCAACTAACACAACAAAGTTAATGTAAATGTTTTCAACTAATAAAATCTGCAGTTGGCGGTACTAAAACTGTCATTAGTAAGTGGTTCTAGTAGTTTAAAACTGCTTATTTCTGCCATTTCAACTAACACAACAAAGTTAATGTAAATGTTTTCAACTAATAAATTGTGCAGTTAGTGGTACAAAAACTGTTATTAGTAAGTGGTTCTAGTTGTTTAAAACTGCTTATTTCTACCATTTCAACTATAACAACAAAGTTAATTTAAACATTTTTAACTCATTCATTCTGCAGTTAGCGGTACTAAAACTGTTATTAGTAAGTAATTCTAGTGGCTTAAAACTGCTTATTTCTACCATTTCAACTAACACAACAAAGTTAATGTAAATGTTTTCAACTAATAAAATCTGCAGTTGGCGGTACTAAAACTGTCATTAGTAAGTGGTTCTAGTAGTTTAAAACTGCTTATTTCTGCCATTTCAACTAACACAACAAAGTTAATGTAAATGTTTTCAACTAATAAATTGTGCAGTTAGTGGTACAAAAACTGTTATTAGTAAGTGGTTCTAGTTGTTTAAAACTGCTTATTTCTACCATTTCAACTATAACAACAAAGTTAATTTAAACATTTTTAACTCATTCATTCTGCAGTTAGCGGTACTAAAACTGTCATTAGTAAGTGGTTCTAGTGGTTTAAAACTGCTTATTTGTGCCATTTCAACTAACACAACAAAGTTAATGTAAATGTTTTCAACTAATAAATTGTGCAGTTAGTGGTACAAAAGCTGTTATTAGTAAGTGGTTCTAGTTGTTTAAAACTGCCTATTTCTACCATTTCAACTAAAACAACAAAGTTAATTTAAACATTTTTAACTCATTCATTCTGCAGTTAGCGGTACTAAAACTGTTATTAGTAAGTAATTCTAGTGGTTTAAAACTGCCTATTTCTACCATTTCAACTAACACAACAAAATTAATGTAAATGTTTTCAACTAATTTATTCTGCAGTTAGCGGTACTAAAACTGTCATTAGTAAGTGGTTCTGGTGGTTTAAACCTGCTTATTTCTGCCATTTTAACTAACACAACAAAGTTAATGTAAATGATTTCAACTAATAAATTATGCAGTTAGTGGTACTAAAACTGTCATTAGTAAGTGGTTCTAGTGGTTTAAAACTGCTTATTTCTACCATTTCAACTAACACAACAAAATTAATGTAAATGTTCTCAACTAATAAATTGTGCAGTTAGCGGTACTAAAACTGCCATTAGTAAGTGGTTCTAGTTGTTTAAAACTGCTTATTTCTACCATTTAAACTAACACAACAAAGTTAATGTAAATGTTTTCAACTAATAAAATCTGCAGTTAGCGGTACTAAAACTGCCATTAAAAAGTAGTTATAGTAGTTTAAAACTGCTTATTTCTGCCATTTCAACTAACACAACAAAGTTAATGTAAATGTTTTCAGCTAATAAATTCTGCAGTTGGCGGTACTAAAACTGTCATTAGTAAGTGGTTCTAGTGGTTTAAAACTGCTTATTTGTGCCATTTCAACTAACACAACAAAGTTAATGTAAATGTTTTCAACTAATAAATTGTGCAGTTAGTGGTACAAAAGCTGTTATTAGTAAGTGGTTCTAGTTGTTTAAAACTGCTTATTTCTACCATTTCAACTAAAACAACAAAGTTAATTTAAACATTTTTAACTCATTCATTCTGCAGTTAGCGGTACTAAAACTGTTATTAGTAAGTAATTCTAGTGGTTTAAAACTGCCTATTTCTACCATTTCAACTAACACAACAAAATTAATGTAAATGTTTTCAACTAATTTATTCTGCAGTTAGCGGTACTAAAACTGTCATTAGTAAGTGGTTCTAGTGGTTTAAAACTGCTTATTTCTGCCATTTCAACTAACACAACAAAGTTAATGTAAATGTTTTCAACTAATAAATTGTGCAGTTAGTGGTACAAAAACCGTTATTAGTAAGTGGTTCTAATTGTTTAAAACTGCTTATTTCAACCATTTCAACTAAAACAACAAAGTTAATTTAAACATTTTTAACTCATTCATTCTGCAGTTAGCGGTACTAAAACTGTCATTAGTAAGTGGTTCTAGTGGAATAAAACTGCTTATTTCTGCCATTTCAACTAACACAACAAAGTTAATGTAAATGTTTTCAACTAATAAATTGTGCAGTTAGTGGTACAAAAACTATTATTAGTAAGTGGTTCTAGTTGTTTAAAACTGCTTATTTCTACCATTTCAACTAAAACAACAAAGTTAATTTAAACATTTTTAACTCATTCATTCTGCAGTTAGCGGTACTAAAGCTGTTATTAGTAAGTAATTCTAGTGGTTTAAAACTGCCTATTTCTACCATTTCAACTAACACAACAAAATTAATGTAAATGTTTTCAACTAATTTATTCTGCAGTTAGCGGTACTAAAACTGTCATTAGTAAGTCGTTCTAGTGGTTTAAAACTGCTTATTTCTGCCATTTCAACTAACACAACAAAGTTAATGTAAATGTTTTCAACTAATAAATTGTGCAGTTAGTGGTACAAAAACTGTTATTAGTAAGTGGTTCTAATTGTTTAAAACTGCTTATTTCTACCATTTCAACTAAAACAACAAAGTTAATTTAAACATTTTTAACTCATTCATTCTGCAGTTAGCGGTACTAAAACTGTCATTAGTAAGTGGTTCTAGTGGAATAAAACTGCTTATTTCTGCCATTTCAACTAACACAACAAAGTTAATGTAAATGTTTTCAACTAATAAATTGTGCAGTTAGTGGTACAAAAACTGTCATTAGTAAGTGGTTCTAGTGGTTTAAAACTGCTTATTTCTACCATTTCAACTAACACAACAAAGTTAATGTAAATGTTTTCAACTAATAAAATCTGCAGTTGGCGGTACTAAAACTGTCATTAGTAAGTGGTTCTAGTGGTTTAAAACTGCTTATTTGTGCCATTTCAACTAACACAACAAAGTTAATGTAAATGTTTTCAACTAATAAATTGTGCAGTTAGTGGTACAAAAGCTGTTATTAGTAAGTGGTTCTAGTTGTTTAAAACTGCCTATTTCTACCATTTCAACTAAAACAACAAAGTTAATTTAAACATTTTTAACTCATTCATTCTGCAGTTAGCGGTACTAAAACTGTTATTAGTAAGTAATTCTAGTGGTTTAAAACTGCCTATTTCTACCATTTCAACTAACACAACAAAATTAATGTAAATGTTTTCAACTAATTTATTCTGCAGTTAGCGGTACTAAAACTGTCATTAGTAAGTGGTTCTAGTGGTTTAAACCTGCTTATTTCTGCCATTTCAACTAACACGACAAAGTTAATGTAAATGTTTTCAACTAATAAATTCTGCAGTTAGCGGTACTAAAACTGCCATTAGTAAGTGGTTCTAGTTGTTTAAAACTGCTTATTTCTACCATTTCAACTAAAACAACAAAGTTAATTTAAACATTTTTAACTCATTCATTCTGCAGTTAGCGGTACTAAAACTGTTATTAGTAAGTAATTCTAGTGGTTTAAAACTGCCTATTTCTACCATTTCAACTAACACAACAAAATTAATGTAAATGTTTTCAACTAATTTATTCTGCAGTTAGCGGTACTAAAACTGTCATTAGTAAGTCGTTCTAGTGGTTTAAAACTGCTTATTTCTGCCATTTCAACTAACACAACAAAGTTAATGTAAATGTTTTCAACTAATAAATTGTGCAGTTAGTGGTACAAAAACTGTTATTAGTAAGTGGTTCTAATTGTTTAAAACTGCTTATTTCTACCATTTCAACTAAAACAACAAAGTTAATTTAAACATTTTTAACTCATTCATTCTGCAGTTAGCGGTACTAAAACTGTCATTAGTAAGTGGTTCTAGTGGAATAAAACTGCTTATTTCTGCCATTTCAACTAACACAACAAAGTTAATGTAAATGTTTTCAACTAATAAATTGTGCAGTTAGTGGTACAAAAACTGTCATTAGTAAGTGGTTCTAGTGGTTTAAAACTGCTTATTTCTACCATTTCAACTAACACAACAAAGTTAATGTAAATGTTTTCAACTAATAAAATCTGCAGTTGGCGGTACTAAAACTGTCATTAGTAAGTGGTTCTAGTGGTTTAAAACTGCTTATTTGTGCCATTTCAACTAACACAACAAAGTTAATGTAAATGTTTTCAACTAATAAATTGTGCAGTTAGTGGTACAAAAACTATTATTAGTAAGTGGTTCTAGTTGTTTAAAACTGCTTATTTCTACCATTTCAACTATAACAACAAAGTTAATTTAAACATTTTTAACTCATTCATTCTGCAGTTAGCGGTACTAAAACTGTTATTAGTAAGTAATTCTAGTGGCTTAAAACTGCTTATTTCTACCATTTCAACTAACACAACAAAGTTAATGTAAATGTTTTCAACTAATAAAATCTGCAGTTGGCGGTACTAAAACTGTCATTAGTAAGTGGTTCTAGTAGTTTAAAACTGCTTATTTCTGCCATTTCAACTAACACAACAAAGTTAATGTAAATGTTTTCAACTAATGAATTGTGCAGTTAGTGGTACAAAAACTGTTATTAGTAAGTGGTTCTAGTTGTTTAAAACTGCCTATTTCTACCATTTCAACTAAAACAACAAAGTTAATTTAAACATTTTTAACTCATTCATTCTGCAGTTAGCGGTACTAAAACTGTTATTAGTAAGTAATTCTAGTGGTTTAAAACTGCCTATTTCTACCATTTCAACTAACACAACAAAATTAATGTAAATGTTTTCAACTAATAAATTGTGCAGTTAGTGGTACAAAAGCTGTTATTAGTAAGTGGTTCTAGTTGTTTAAAACTGCCTATTTCTACCATTTCAACTAAAACAACAAAGTTAATTTAAACATTTTTAACTCATTCATTCTGCAGTTAGCGGTACTAAAACTGTTATTAGTAAGTAATTCTAGTGGTTTAAAACTGCCTATTTCTACCATTTCAACTAACACAACAAAATTAATGTAAATGTTTTCAACTAATTTATTCTGCAGTTAGCGGTACTAAAACTGTCATTAGTAAGTGGTTCTAGTGGTTTAAACCTGCTTATTTCTGCCATTTCAACTAACACGACAAAGTTAATGTAAATGTTTTCAACTAATAAATTCTGCAGTTAGCGGTACTAAAACTGCCATTAGTAAGTGGTTCTAGTAGTTTAAAACTGCTTATTTCTGCCATTTCAACTAACACAACAAAGTTAATGTAAATGTTTTCAACTAATAAATTGTGCAGTTAGTGGTACAAAAACTATTATTAGTAAGTGGTTCTAGTTGTTTAAAACTGCTTATTTCTACCATTTCAACTAACACAACAAAGTTAATGTAAATGTTTTCAACTAATAAATTGTGCAGTTAGTGGTACAAAAGCTGTTATTAGTAAGTGGTTCTAGTTGTTTAAAACTGCCTATTTCTACCATTTCAACTAAAACAACAAAGTTAATTTAAACATTTTTAACTCATTCATTCTGCAGTTAGCGGTACTAAAACTGTTATTAGTAAGTAATTCTAGTGGTTTAAAACTGCCTATTTCTACCATTTCAACTAACACAACAAAGTTAATGTAAATGTTTTCAACTAATAAATTGTGCAGTTAGTGGTACAAAAGCTGTTATTAGTAAGTGGTTCTAGTGGTTTAAACCTGCTTATTTCTGCCATTTCAACTAACACGACAAAGTTAATGTAAATGTTTTCAACTAATAAATTCTGCAGTTAGCGGTACTAAAACTGCCATTAGTAAGTGGTTCTAGTGGTTTAAAACTGCTTATTTGTGCCATTTCAACTAACACAACAAAGTTAATGTAAATGTTTTCAACTAATAAATTGTGCAGTTAGTGGTACAAAAGCTGTTATTAGTAAGTGGTTCTAGTTGTTTAAAACTGCTTATTTCTACCATTTCAACTAAAACAACAAAGTTAATTTAAACATTTTTAACTCATTCATTCTGCAGTTAGCGGTACTAAAACTGTTATTAGTAAGTAATTCTAGTGGTTTAAAACTGCCTATTTCTACCATTTCAACTAACACAACAAAATTAATGTAAATGTTTTCAACTAATTTATTCTGCAGTTAGCGGTACTAAAACTGTCATTAGTAAGTGGTTCTAGTGGTTTAAAACTGCTTATTTCTGCCATTTCAACTAACACAACAAAGTTAATGTAAATGTTTTCAACTAATAAATTGTGCAGTTAGTGGTACAAAAACTGTTATTAGTAAGTGGTTCTAATTGTTTAAAACTGCTTATTTCTACCATTTCAACTAAAACAACAAAGTTAATTTAAACATTTTTAACTCATTCATTCTGCAGTTAGCGGTACTAAAACTGTCATTAGTAAGTGGTTCTAGTGGAATAAAACTGCTTATTTCTGCCATTTCAACTAACACAACAAAGTTAATGTAAATGTTTTCAACTAATAAATTGTGCAGTTAGTGGTACAAAAACTATTATTAGTAAGTGGTTCTAGTTGTTTAAAACTGCTTATTTCTACCATTTCAACTAAAACAACAAAGTTAATTTAAACATTTTTAACTCATTCATTCTGCAGTTAGCGGTACTAAAACTGTTATTAGTAAGTAATTCTAGTGGTTTAAAACTGCCTATTTCTACCATTTCAACTAACACAACAAAATTAATGTAAATGTTTTCAACTAATTTATTCTGCAGTTAGCGGTACTAAAACTGTCATTAGTAAGTCGTTCTAGTGGTTTAAAACTGCTTATTTCTGCCATTTCAACTAACACAACAAAGTTAATGTAAATGTTTTCAACTAATAAATTGTGCAGTTAGTGGTACAAAAACTGTTATTAGTAAGTGGTTCTAATTGTTTAAAACTGCTTATTTCTACCATTTCAACTAACACAACAAAGTTAATGTAAATGTTTTCAACTAATAAAATCTGCAGTTGGCGGTACTAAAACTGTCATTAGTAAGTGGTTCTAGTGGTTTAAAACTGCTTATTTGTGCCATTTCAACTAACACAACAAAGTTAATGTAAATGTTTTCAACTAATAAATTGTGCAGTTAGTGGTACAAAAGCTGTTATTAGTAAGTGGTTCTAGTTGTATAAAACTGCCTATTTCTACCATTTCAACTAAAACAACAAAGTTAATTTAAACATTTTTAACTCATTCATTCTGCAGTTAGCGGTACTAAAACTGTTATTAGTAAGTAATTCTAGTGGTTTAAAACTGCCTATTTCTACCATTTCAACTAACACAACAAAATTAATGTAAATGTTTTCAACTAATTTATTCTGCAGTTAGCGGTACTAAAACTGTCATTAGTAAGTGGTTCTAGTGGTTTAAACCAGCTTATTTCTGCCATTTCAACTAACACGACAAAGTTAATGTAAATGTTTTCAACTAATAAATTCTGCAGTTAGCGGTACTAAAACTGCCATTAGTAAGTGGTTCTAGTAGTTTAAAACTGCTTATTTCTGCCATTTCAACTAACACAACAAAGTTAATGTAAATGTTTTCAACTAATAAATTGTGCAGTTAGTGGTACAAAAACTATTATTAGTAAGTGGTTCTAGTTGTTTAAAACTGCTTATTTCTACCATTTCAACTATAACAACAAAGTTAATTTAAACATTTTTAACTCATTCATTCTGCAGTTAGCGGTACTAAAACTGTTATTAGTAAGTAATTCTAGTGGCTTAAAACTGCTTATTTCTACCATTTCAACTAACACAACAAAGTTAATGTAAATGTTTTCAACTAATAAAATCTGCAGTTGGCGGTACTAAAACTGTCATTAGTAAGTGGTTCTAGTAGTTTAAAACTGCTTATTTCTGCCATTTCAACTAACACAACAAAGTTAATGTAAATGTTTTCAACTAATAAATTGTGCAGTTAGTGGTACAAAAACTGTTATTAGTAAGTGGTTCTAGTTGTTTAAAACTGCTTATTTCTACCATTTCAACTATAACAACAAAGTTAATTTAAACATTTTTAACTCATTCATTCTGCAGTTAGCGGTACTAAAACTGTTATTAGTAAGTAATTCTAGTGGCTTAAAACTGCTTATTTCTACCATTTCAACTAACACAACAAAGTTAATGTAAATGTTTTCAACTAATAAAATCTGCAGTTGGCGGTACTAAAACTGTCATTAGTAAGTGGTTCTAGTAGTTTAAAACTGCTTATTTCTGCCATTTCAACTAACACAACAAAGTTAATGTAAATGTTTTCAACTAATAAATTGTGCAGTTAGTGGTACAAAAACTGTTATTAGTAAGTGGTTCTAGTTGTTTAAAACTGCTTATTTCTACCATTTCAACTATAACAACAAAGTTAATTTAAACATTTTTAACTCATTCATTCTGCAGTTAGCGGTACTAAAACTGTCATTAGTAAGTGGTTCTAGTGGTTTAAAACTGCTTATTTGTGCCATTTCAACTAACACAACAAAGTTAATGTAAATGTTTTCAACTAATAAATTGTGCAGTTAGTGGTACAAAAGCTGTTATTAGTAAGTGGTTCTAGTTGTTTAAAACTGCCTATTTCTACCATTTCAACTAAAACAACAAAGTTAATTTAAACATTTTTAACTCATTCATTCTGCAGTTAGCGGTACTAAAACTGTTATTAGTAAGTAATTCTAGTGGTTTAAAACTGCCTATTTCTACCATTTCAACTAACACAACAAAATTAATGTAAATGTTTTCAACTAATTTATTCTGCAGTTAGCGGTACTAAAACTGTCATTAGTAAGTGGTTCTAGTGGTTTAAACCTGCTTATTTCTGCCATTTCAACTAACACGACAAAGTTAATGTAAATGTTTTCAACTAATAAATTCTGCAGTTAGCGGTACTAAAACTGCCATTAGTAAGTGGTTCTAGTAGTTTAAAACTGCTTATTTCTGCCATTTCAACTAACACAACAAGTTAATGTAAATGTTTTCAACTAATAAATTGTGCAGTTAGTGGTACAAAAACTATTATTAGTAAGTGGTTCTAGTTGTTTAAAACTGCTTATTTCTACCATTTCAACTAACACAACACTGTTAATGTAAATGTTTTCAACTAACAAATTGTGCAGTTAGTGGTACAAAAGCTGTTATTAGTAAGTTGTTCTAGTTGTTAAAAACTGCCTATTTCTACCATTTCAACTAAAACAACAAAGTTAATTTAAACATTTTTAACTCATTCATTCTGCAGTTAGCGGTACTAAAACTGTTATTAGTAAGTAATTCTAGTGGTTTAAAACTGCCTATTTCTACCATTTCAACTAACACAACAAAGTTAATGTAAATGTTTTCAACTAATAAATTGTGCAATTAGTGGTACAAAAGCTGTTATTAGTAAGTGGTTCTAGTGGTTTAAACCTGCTTATTTCTGCCATTTCAACTAACACGACAAAGTTAATGTAAATGTTTTCAACTAATAAATTCTGCAGTTAGCGGTACTAAAACTGCCATTAGTAAGTGGTTCTAGTGGTTTAAAACTGCTTATTTCTGCCATTTCAACTAACACAACAAAGTTAATGTAAATGTTTTCAACTAATAAATTGTGCAGTTAGTGGTACAAAAACTGTTATTAGTAAGTGGTTCTAATTGTTTAAAACTGCTTATTTCTACCATTTCAACTAAAACAACAAAGTTAATTTAAACATTTTTAACTCATTCATTCTGCAGTTAGCGGTACTAAAACTGTCATTAGTAAGTGGTTCTAGTGGAATAAAACTGCTTATTTCTGCCATTTCAACTAACACAACAAAGTTAATGTAAATGTTTTCAACTAATAAATTGTGCAGTTAGTGGTACAAAAACTGTCATTAGTAAGTGGTTCTAGTGGTTTAAAACTGCTTATTTCTACCATTTCAACTAACACAACAAAGTTAATGTAAATGTTTTCAACTAATAAAATCTGCAGTTGGCGGTACTAAAACTGTCATTAGTAAGTGGTTCTAGTGGTTTAAAACTGCTTACTTGTGCCATTTCAACTAACACAACAAAGTTAATGTAAATGTTTTCAACTAATAAATTGTGCAGTTAGTGGTACAAAAGCTGTTATTAGTAAGTGGTTCTAGTGGTTTAAACCTGCTTATTTCTGCCATTTCAACTAACACGACAAAGTTAATGTAAATGTTTTCAACTAATAAATTCTGCAGTTAGCGGTACTAAAACTGCCATTAGTAAGTGGTTCTAGTAGTTTAAAACTGCTTATTTCTGCCATTTCAACTAGCACGACAAAGTTAATGTAATTGTTTTTAACTAATTAATTCTGCAGTTAGCGGTACAAATTCTGTCATTAGTAAGTGGCTCTGCTTTATTTCTACCATTTCAACTAACACAACAAAGTTAATGTAAATGTTTTCAACTAATAAATTGTGCAGTTAGCGCTACAAATTCTGTCATTAGTAAGTGGTTCTAGTGGTTTAAAACTCCTTATTTCTACCATTTCAACTAATACGACAAAGTTAATGTAAATGTTTTCAACTAATAAACTGTGCAGTTATCGGTACTAAAACTGTCATTAGTAAGTGGTTCTAGTGGTTTAAAACTCCTTATTTCTACCATTTCAACTAATACGACAAAGTTAATGTAAATGATTTTAACTAATTCATTCTGCAGTTAGCGGTACTAAAACTGTTATTACTAAGTGGTTCTAGTGGTTTAAAACTGCTTATTTCTGCCATTTCAACTAACACAACAAAATTAATGTAACTGTCTTCAACTAATTTATTCTGCAGTTGGCAGTACTAAAACTGTCATTTGTAAGTGGTTCTAGTGGTTTAAGCCTGCTTATTTCTGCCATTTTAACTAACACAACAAAGTTAATGTAAATGATTTCAACTAATAAATTGTGCAGTTAGTGGTACTAAAACTGTCATTAGTAAGTGGTTCTAATGGTTTAAAACTGCTTATTTCTGCCATTTCAACTAACACAACAAAATTAATGTAAATGTTCTCAACTAATAAATTGTGCAGTTAGCGGTACTAAAACTGCCATTAGTAAGTGGTTCTAGTTGTTTAAAACTGCTTATTTCTACCATTTCAACTAACACAACAAAGTTAATGTAAATGTTTTCAACTAATAAAATCTGCAGTTAGCGGTACTAAAACTGCCATTAAAAAGTAGTTATAGTAGTTTAAAACTGCTTATTTCTGCCATTTCAACTAACACAACAAAGTTAATGTAAATGTTTTCAGCTAATAAATTCTGCAGTTAGCGGTACTAAAACTGTCATTAATAAGTGGTTCTAGTGGATTAAAACTGCTTATTTCTACCATTTCATCTAAAACAACAAAGTTAATTTAAATATAATTAACTAATTAGTTCTGCAGTTAGCGGTACAAACACCGTCATTAGTAAGTTGTTCTATTGGTTTAAAACTGCTTATTTCTGCTATTTCAACTAACACAACAAAATTAATGTAAATGTTTTCAACTAATAAAATTTGCAGTTGGCAGTACTAAAACTGTAATTAGTAAGTAATTCTAGTGGTTTAAAACTGCCTATTTCTACCATTTCAACTAACACAACAAAATTAATGTAAATGTTTTCAACTAGATTTATTCTGCAGTTAGCGGTACTAAAACTGTCATTAGTAAGTGGTTCTAGTGGTTTAAACCTGCTTATTTCTGCTATTTCAACTAACACAACAAAATTAATGTAAATGTTTTCAACTAATAAATTGTGCAGTTAGTGGTACAAAAGCTGTTATTAGTAAGTGGTTCTAGTGGTTTAAACCTGCTTATTTCTGCCATTTCAACTAACACGACAAAGTTAATGTAAATGTTTTCAACTAATAAATTCTGCAGTTAGCGGTACTAAAACTGCCATTAGTAAGTGGTTCTAGTGGTTTAAAACTGCTTATTTCTGCCATTTCAACTAACACAACAAAGTTAATGTAAATGTTTTCAACTAATAAATTGTGCAGTTAGTGGTACAAAAACTGTTATTAGTAAGTGGTTCTAATTGTTTAAAACTGCTTATTTCTACCATTTCAACTAAAACAACAAAGTTAATTTAAACATTTTTAACTCATTCATTCTGCAGTTAGCGGTACTAAAACTGTCATTAGTAAGTGGTTCTAGTGGAATAAAACTGCTTATTTCTGCCATTTCAACTAACACAACAAAGTTAATGTAAATGTTTTCAACTAATAAATTGTGCAGTTAGTGGTACAAAAACTGTCATTAGTAAGTGGTTCTAGTGGTTTAAAACTGCTTATTTCTACCATTTCAACTAACACAACAAAGTTAATGTAAATGTTTTCAACTAATAAAATCTGCAGTTGGCGGTACTAAAACTGTCATTAGTAAGTGGTTCTAGTGGTTTAAAACTGCTTATTTGTGCCATTTCAACTAACACAACAAAGTTAATGTAAATGTTTTCAACTAATAAATTGTGCAGTTAGTGGTACAAAAGCTGTTATTAGTAAGTGGTTCTAGTGGTTTAAACCTGCTTATTTCTGCCATTTCAACTAACACGACAAAGTTAATGTAAATGTTTTCAACTAATAAATTCTGCAGTTAGCGGTACTAAAACTGCCATTAGTAAGTGGTTCTAGTAGTTTAAAACTGCTTATTTCTGCCATTTCAACTAGCACGACAAAGTTAATGTAATTGTTTTTAACTAATTAATTCTGCAGTTAGCGGTACAAATTCTGTCATTAGTAAGTGGCTCTGCTTTATTTCTACCATTTCAACTAACACAACAAAGTTAATGTAAATGTTTTCAACTAATAAATTGTGCAGTTAGCGCTACAAATTCTGTCATTAGTAAGTCGTTCTAGTGGTTTAAAACTGCTTATTTCTACCATTTCAATCGACACAACAAAGTTAATGTAAATGTTTTCAACTAATAAATTCTGCAGTTAGCGCTACAAATTCTGTCATTAGTAAGTGGTTCTAGTGGTTTAAAACTCCCTATTTCTACCATTTCAACTAGCACGACAAAGTTAATGTAATTGTTTTTAACTAATTAATTCTGCAGTTAGCGGTACAAATTCTGTCATTAGTAAGTGGCTCTGCTTTATTTCTACCATTTCAACTAACACAACAAAGTTAATGTAAATGTTTTCAACTAATAAATTGTGCAGTTAGCGCTACAAATTCTGTCATTAGTAAGTGGTTCTAGTGGTTTAAAACTCCTTATTTCTACCATTTCAACTAATACGACAAAGTTAATGTAAATGTTTTCAACTAATAAACTGTGCAGTTATCGGTACTAAAACTGTCATTAGTAAGTGGTTCTAGTGGTTTAAAACTCCTTATTTCTACCATTTCAACTAATACGACAAAGTTAATGTAAATGATTTTAACTAATTCATTCTGCAGTTAGCGGTACTAAAACTGTTATTACTAAGTGGTTCTAGTGGTTTAAAACTGCTTATTTCTGCCATTTCAACTAACACAACAAAATTAATGTAACTGTCTTCAACTAATTTATTCTGCAGTTGGCAGTACTAAAACTGTCATTTGTAAGTGGTTCTAGTGGTTTAAGCCTGCTTATTTCTGCCATTTTAACTAACACAACAAAGTTAATGTAAATGATTTCAACTAATAAATTGTGCAGTTAGTGGTACTAAAACTGTCATTAGTAAGTGGTTCTAATGGTTTAAAACTGCTTATTTCTGCCATTTCAACTAACACAACAAAATTAATGTAAATGTTCTCAACTAATAAATTGTGCAGTTAGCGGTACTAAAACTGCCATTAGTAAGTGGTTCTAGTTGTTTAAAACTGCTTATTTCTACCATTTCAACTAACACAACAAAGTTAATGTAAATGTTTTCAACTAATAAAATCTGCAGTTAGCGGTACTAAAACTGCCATTAAAAAGTAGTTATAGTAGTTTAAAACTGCTTATTTCTGCCATTTCAACTAACACAACAAAGTTAATGTAAATGTTTTCAGCTAATAAATTCTGCAGTTAGCGGTACTAAAACTGTCATTAATAAGTGGTTCTAGTGGATTAAAACTGCTTATTTCTACCATTTCATCTAAAACAACAAAGTTAATTTAAATATAATTAACTAATTAGTTCTGCAGTTAGCGGTACAAACACCGTCATTAGTAAGTTGTTCTATTGGTTTAAAACTGCTTATTTCTGCTATTTCAACTAACACAACAAAATTAATGTAAATGTTTTCAACTAATAAAATTTGCAGTTGGCAGTACTAAAACTGTAATTAGTAAGTAATTCTAGTGGTTTAAAACTGCCTATTTCTACCATTTCAACTAACACAACAAAATTAATGTAAATGTTTTCAACTAGATTTATTCTGCAGTTAGCGGTACTAAAACTGTCATTAGTAAGTGGTTCTAGTGGTTTAAACATGCTTATTTCTGCTATTTCAACTAACACAACAAAATTAATGTAAATGTTTTCAACTAATAAATTGTGCAGTTAGTGGTACAAAAGCTGTTATTAGTAAGTGGTTCTAGTGGTTTAAACCTGCTTATTTCTGCCATTTCAACTAACACGACAAAGTTAATGTAAATGTTTTCAACTAATAAATTCTGCAGTTAGCGGTACTAAAACTGCCATTAGTAAGTGGTTCTAGTGGTTTAAAACTGCTTATTTCTGCCATTTCAACTAACACAACAAAGTTAATGTAAATGTTTTCAACTAATAAATTGTGCAGTTAGTGGTACAAAAACTGTTATTAGTAAGTGGTTCTAATTGTTTAAAACTGCTTATTTCTACCATTTCAACTAAAACAACAAAGTTAATTTAAACATTTTTAACTCATTCATTCTGCAGTTAGCGGTACTAAAACTGTCATTAGTAAGTGGTTCTAGTGGAATAAAACTGCTTATTTCTGCCATTTCAACTAACACAACAAAGTTAATGTAAATGTTTTCAACTAATAAATTGTGCAGTTAGTGGTACAAAAACTGTCATTAGTAAGTGGTTCTAGTGGTTTAAAACTGCTTATTTCTACCATTTCAACTAACACAACAAAGTTAATGTAAATGTTTTCAACTAATAAAATCTGCAGTTGGCGGTACTAAAACTGTCATTAGTAAGTGGTTCTAGTGGTTTAAAACTGCTTATTTGTGCCATTTCAACTAACACAACAAAGTTAATGTAAATGTTTTCAACTAATAAATTGTGCAGTTAGTGGTACAAAAGCTGTTATTAGTAAGTGGTTCTAGTGGTTTAAACCTGCTTATTTCTGCCATTTCAACTAACACGACAAAGTTAATGTAAATGTTTTCAACTAATAAATTCTGCAGTTAGCGGAACTAAAACTGCCATTAGTAAGTGGTTCTAGTAGTTTAAAACTGCTTATTTCTGCCATTTCAACTAGCACGACAAAGTTAATGTAATTGTTTTTAACTAATTAATTCTGCAGTTAGCGGTACAAATTCTGTCATTAGTAAGTGGCTCTGCTTTATTTCTACCATTTCAACTAACACAACAAAGTTAATGTAAATGTTTTCAACTAATAAATTGTGCAGTTAGCGCTACAAATTCTGTCATTAGTAAGTCGTTCTAGTGGTTTAAAACTGCTTATTTCTACCATTTCAATCGACACAACAAAGTTAATGTAAATGTTTTCAACTAATAAATTCTGCAGTTAGCGCTACAAATTCTGTCATTAGTAAGTGGTTCTAGTGGTTTAAAACTCCCTATTTCTACCATTTCAACTAATACGACAAAGTTAATGTAAATGTTTTCAACTAATAAACTGTGCAGTTATCGGTACTAAAACTGTCATTAGTAAGTGGTTCTAGTGGTTTAAAACTCCTTATTTCTACCATTTCAACTAATACGACAAAGTTAATGTAAATGATTTTAACTAATTCATTCTGCAGTTAGCGGTACTAAAACTGTTATTACTAAGTGGCTCTAGTGGTTTAAAACTGCTTATTTCTGCCATTTCAACTAACACAACAAAATTAATGTAAATGTCTTCAACTAATTTATTCTGCAGTTGGCAGTACTAAAACTGTCATTTGTAAGTGGTTCTAGTGGTTTAAGCCTGCTTATTTCTGCCATTTTAACTAACACAACAAAGTTAATGTAAATGATTTCAACTAATAAATTGTGCAGTTAGTGGTACTAAAACTGTCATTAGTAAGTGGTTCTAATGGTTTAAAACTGCTTATTTCTGCCATTTCAACTAACACAACAAAATTAATGTAAATGTTCTCAACTAATAAATTGTGCAGTTAGCGGTACTAAAACTGCCATTAGTAAGTGGTTCTAGTTGTTTAAAACTGCTTATTTCTACCATTTAAACTAACACAACAAAGTTAATGTAAATGTTTTCAACTAATAAAATCTGCAGTTAGCGGTACTAAAACTGCCATTAAAAAGTAGTTATGGTAGTTTAAAACTGCTTATTTCTGCCATTTCAACTAACACAACAAAGTTAATGTAAATGTTTTCAGCTAATAAATTCTGCAGTTAGCGGTACTAAAACTGTCATTAATAAGTGGTTCTAGTGGATTAAAACTGCTTATTTCTACCATTTCATCTAAAACAACAAAGTTAATTTAAATATAATTAACTAATTAGTTCTGCAGTTAGCGGTACAAACACCGTCATTAGTAAGTTGTTCTATTGGTTTAAAACTGCTTATTTCTGCTATTTCAACTAACACAACAAAATTAATGTAAATGTTTTCAACTAATAAAATCTGCAGTTGGCAGTACTAAAACTGTAATTAGTAAGTAATTCTAGTGGTTTAAAACTGCTCATTTCTACCATTTCAACTAACACAACAATGTTAATGTAATTGTTTTTAACTAATTAATTCTGCTGATAGCGGTACTAAAACTGTCATTAGTAAGTGGTTCTAGTGGAATAAAACTGCTTATTTCTGCTATTTCATCTAACCCAACAAACTTAATGTAAATGTTCTCAACTAATAAATTCTAGTTAGCGGTACTAAAACTGTCATTAGTAAGTGGTTCTAGTGGTTTAAAACTGCTTATTTCTGCCATTTCAACTAACACAACAAAGTTAATGTAAATGTTTTCAACTAATAAATTGTGCAGTTAGTGGTACAAAAACTGTTATTAGTAAGTGGTTCTAGTTGTTTAAAACTGCTTATTTCTACCATTTCAACTAAAACCACAAAGTTAATTTAAACATTTTTAACTCATTCATTCTGCAGTTAGCGGTACTAAAACTGTTATTAGTAAGTGGCTCTGATGGTTTAAGACTGCTTTATTTCTACTATTTCAACAAACACAACAAAGTTAATGTAAATGTTTTCAACTAATAAATTCTGCAGTTAGCGGTACTAAAACTGTCATCAGTAAGTGCTTCTAGTGGTTTAAAACTGCTTATTTCTGCCATTTCAACTATTACAACGAAGTTAATGTAAATGTTTTCAACTAATAAATTGTGCAGTTATCGGTACTAAAACAGTCATTAGTAAGTGGTTCTAGTGGTTTAAAACTGCTTATTTCTGCCATTTCAACTAACACAACAAAATTAATGTAAATGTCTTCAACTAATTTATTCTGCAGTTGGCAGTACTAAAACTGTCATTTGTAAGTGGTTCTAGTGGTTTAAACCTGCTTATTTCTGCCATTTTAACTAACACAACAAAGTTAATGTAAATGATTTCAACTAATAAATTGTGCAGTTAGTGGTACTAAAACTGTCATTAGTAAGTGGTTCTAGTGGTTTAAAACTGCTTATTTCTGCCATTTCAACTAACACAACAAAATTAATGTAAATGTTCTCAACTAATAAATTGTGCAGTTAGCGGTACTAAAACTGCCATTAGTAAGTGGTTCTAGTTGTTTAAAACTGCTTATTTCTACCATTTCAACTAACACAACAAAGTTAATGTAAATGTTTTCAACTAATAAAATCTGCAGTTAGCGGTACTAAAACTGCCATTGAAAAGTAGTTATAGTAGTTTAAAACTGCTTATTTCTGCCATTTCAACTAACACAACAAAGTTAATGTAAATGTTTTCAGCTAATAAATTCTGCAGTTAGCGGTACTAAAACTGTCATTAATAAGTGGTTCTAGTGGATTAAAACTGCTTATTTCTACCATTTCATCTAAAACAACAAAGTTAATTTAAATATAATTAACTAATTAATTCTGCAGTTAGCGGTACAAACACCGTCATTAGTAAGTTGTTCTATTGGTTCAAAACTGCTTATTTCTGCTATTTCAACTAACACAACAAAATTAATGTAAATGTTTTCAACTAATAAAATCTGCAGTTGGCAGTACTAAAACTGTAATTAGTAAGTAATTCTAGTGGTTTAAAACTGCCTATTTCTACCATTTCAACTAACACAACAAAATTAATGTAAATGTTTTCAACTAGATTTATTCTGCAGTTAGCGGTACTAAAACTGTCATTAGTAAGTGGTTCTAGTGGTTTAAAACTGCTTATTTCTGCCATTTCAACTAACACAACAAAATTAATGTAAATGTCTTCAACTAATTTATTCTGCAGTTGGCAGTACTAAAACTGTCATTTGTAAGTGGTTCTAGTGGAATAAAACTGCTTATTTCTGCCATTTCAACTAACACGACAAAGTTAATGTAAATGTTTTCAACTAATAAATTCTGCAGTTAGCGGTACTAAAACTGCCATTAGTAAGTGGTTCTAGTGGTTTAAAACTGCTTATTTCTGCCATTTCAACTAACACAACAAAGTTAATGTAAATGTTTTCAACTAATAAATTGTGCAGTTAGTGGTACAAAAACTGTTATTAGTAAGTGGTTCTAATTGTTTAAAACTGCTTATTTCTACCATTTCAACTAAAACAACAAAGTTAATTTAAACATTTTTAACTCATTCATTCTGCAGTTAGCGGTACTAAAACTGTCATTAGTAAGTGGTTCTAGTGGAATAAAACTGCTTATTTCTGCCATTTCAACTAACACAACAAAGTTAATGTAAATGTTTTCAACTAATAAATTGTGCAGTTAGTGGTACAAAAACTGTCATTAGTAAGTGGTTCTAGTGGTTTAAAACTGCTTATTTCTACCATTTCAACTAACACAACAAAGTTAATGTAAATGTTTTCAACTAATAAAATCTGCAGTTGGCGGTACTAAAACTGTCATTAGTAAGTGGTTCTAGTGGTTTAAAACTGCTTATTTGTGCCATTTCAACTAACACAACAAAGTTAATGTAAATGTTTTCAACTAATAAATTGTGCAGTTAGTGGTACAAAAGCTGTTATTAGTAAGTGGTTCTAGTGGTTTAAACCTGCTTATTTCTGCCATTTCAACTAACACGACAAAGTTAATGTAAATGTTTTCAACTAATAAATTCTGCAGTTAGCGGTACTAAAACTGCCATTAGTAAGTGGTTCTAGTAGTTTAAAACTGCTTATTTCTGCCATTTCAACTAGCACGACAAAGTTAATGTAATTGTTTTTAACTAATTAATTCTGCAGTTAGCGGTACAAATTCTGTCATTAGTAAGTGGCTCTGCTTTATTTCTACCATTTCAACTAACACAACAAAGTTAATGTAAATGTTTTCAACAAATAAATTGTGCAGTTAGCGCTACAAATTCTGTCATTAGTAAGTCGTTCTAGTGGTTTAAAACTGCTTATTTCTACCATTTCAATCGACACAACAAAGTTAATGTAAATGTTTTCAACTAATAAATTCTGCAGTTAGCGCTACAAATTCTGTCATTAGTAAGTGGTTCTAGTGGTTTAAAACTCCCTATTTCTACCATTTCAACTAATACGACAAAGTTAATGTAAATGTTTTCAACTAATAAACTGTGCAGTTATCGGTACTAAAACTGTCATTAGTAAGTGGTTCTAGTGGTTTAAAACTCCTTATTTCTACCATTTCAACTAATACGACAAAGTTAATGTAAATGATTTTAACTAATTCATTCTGCAGTTAGCGGTACTAAAACTGTTATTACTAAGTGGCTCTAGTGGTTTAAAACTGCTTATTTCTGCCATTTCAACTAACACAACAAAATTAATGTAAATGTCTTCAACTAATTTATTCTGCAGTTGGCAGTACTAAAACTGTCATTTGTAAGTGGTTCTAGTGGTTTAAGCCTGCTTATTTCTGCCATTTTAACTAACACAACAAAGTTAATGTAAATGATTTCAACTAATAAATTGTGCAGTTAGTGGTACTAAAACTGTCATTAGTAAGTGGTTCTAATGGTTTAAAACTGCTTATTTCTGCCATTTCAACTAACACAACAAAATTAATGTAAATGTTCTCAACTAATAAATTGTGCAGTTAGCGGTACTAAAACTGCCATTAGTAAGTGGTTCTAGTTGTTTAAAACTGCTTATTTCTACCATTTAAACTAACACAACAAAGTTAATGTAAATGTTTTCAACTAATAAAATCTGCAGTTAGCGGTACTAAAACTGCCATTAAAAAGTAGTTATGGTAGTTTAAAACTGCTTATTTCTGCCATTTCAACTAACACAACAAAGTTAATGTAAATGTTTTCAGCTAATAAATTCTGCAGTTAGCGGTACTAAAACTGTCATTAATAAGTGGTTCTAGTGGATTAAAACTGCTTATTTCTACCATTTCATCTAAAACAACAAAGTTAATTTAAATATAATTAACTAATTAGTTCTGCAGTTAGCGGTACAAACACCGTCATTAGTAAGTTGTTCTATTGGTTTAAAACTGCTTATTTCTGCTATTTCAACTAACACAACAAAATTAATGTAAATGTTTTCAACTAATAAAATCTGCAGTTGGCAGTACTAAAACTGTAATTAGTAAGTAATTCTAGTGGTTTAAAACTGCCTATTTCTACCATTTCAACTAACACAACAAAATTAATGTAAATGTTTTCAACTAGATTTATTCTGCAGTTAGCGGTACTAAAACTGTCATTAGTAAGTGGTTCTAGTGGTTTAAACCTGCTTATTTCTGCCATTTTAACTAACACGACAAAGTTAATGTAAATGATTTCAACTAATAAATTGTGCAGTTAGTGGTACTAAAACTGTTATTAGTAAGTGGTTCTAGTTGTTTAAAACTGCTTTTTTCTACCATTTCAACTAAAACAACAAAGTTAATTTAAACATTTTTAACTCATTCATTCTGCAGTTAGCGGTACTAAAACTGTCATTAGTAAGTGGTTCTAGTGGAATAAAACTGCTTATTTCTGCTATTTCAACTAACACAACAAAATTAATGTAAATGTTCTCAACTAATAAATTGTGCAGTTAGGGCTAAAAGTTCTGTCATTACTAAGAGGTTCTAGTGGTTTAAAACTGCTCATTTCTACCATTTCAACTAACACAACAATGTTAATGTAATTGTTTTTAACTAATTAATTCTGCTGATAGCGGTACTAAAACTGTCATTAGTAAGTGGTTCTAGTGGAATAAAACTGCTTATTTCTGCTATTTCATCTAACCCAACAAACTTAATGTAAATGTTCTCAACTAATAAATTCTAGTTAGCGGTACTAAAACTGTCATTAGTAAGTGGTTCTAGTGGTTTAAAACTGCTTATTTCTGCCATTTCAACTAACACAACAAAGTTAATGTAAATTTTTTCAACTAATAAATTGTGCAGTTAGTGGTACAAAAACTGTTATTAGTAAGTGGTTCTAGTTGTTTAAAACTGCTTATTTCTACCATTTCAACTAAAACCACAAAGTTAATTTAAACATTTTTAACTCATTCATTCTGCAGTTAGCGGTACTAAAACTGTTATTAGTAAGTGGCTCTGATGGTTTAAGACTGCTTTATTTCTACTATTTCAACAAACACAACAAAGTTAATGTAAATGTTTTCAACTAATAAATTCTGCAGTTAGCGGTACTAAAACTGTCATCAGTAAGTGCTTCTAGTGGTTTAAAACTGCTTATTTCTGCCATTTCAACTATTACAACGAAGTTAATGTAAATGTTTTCAACTAATAAATTGTGCAGTTATCGGTACTAAAACAGTCATTAGTAAGTGGTTCTAGTGGTTTAAAACTGCTTATTTCTGCCATTTCAACTAACACAACAAAATTAATGTAAATGTCTTCAACTAATTTATTCTGCAGTTGGCAGTACTAAAACTGTCATTTGTAAGTGGTTCTAGTGGTTTAAACCTGCTTATTTCTGCCATTTTAACTAACACAACAAAGTTAATGTAAATGATTTCAACTAATAAATTGTGCAGTTAGTGGTACTAAAACTGTCATTAGTAAGTGGTTCTAGTGGTTTAAAACTGCTTATTTCTGCCATTTCAACTAACACAACAAAATTAATGTAAATGTTCTCAACTAATAAATTGTGCAGTTAGCGGTACTAAAACTGCCATTAGTAAGTGGTTCTAGTTGTTTAAAACTGCTTATTTCTACCATTTCAACTAACACAACAAAGTTAATGTAAATGTTTTCAACTAATAAAATCTGCAGTTAGCGGTACTAAAACTGCCATTGAAAAGTAGTTATAGTAGTTTAAAACTGCTTATTTCTGCCATTTCAACTAACACAACAAAGTTAATGTAAATGTTTTCAGCTAATAAATTCTGCAGTTAGCGGTACTAAAACTGTTATTAATAAGTGGTTCTAGTGGATTAAAACTGCTTATTTCTACCATTTCATCTAAAACAACAAAGTTAATTTAAATATAATTAACTAATTAATTCTGCAGTTAGCGGTACAAACACCGTCATTAGTAAGTTGTTCTATTGGTTCAAAACTGCTTATTTCTGCTATTTCAACTAACACAACAAAATTAATGTAAATGTTTTCAACTAATAAAATCTGCAGTTGGCAGTACTAAAACTGTAATTAGTAAGTAATTCTAGTGGTTTAAAACTGCCTATTTCTACCATTTCAACTAACACAACAAAATTAATGTAAATGTTTTCAACTAGATTTATTCTGCAGTTAGCGGTACTAAAACTGTCATTAGTAAGTGGTTCTAGTGGTTTAAAACTGCTTATTTCTGCCATTTCAACTAACACAACAAAATTAATGTAAATGTCTTCAACTAATTTATTCTGCAGTTGGCAGTACTAAAACTGTCATTTGTAAGTGGTTCTAGTGGAATAAAACTGCTTATTTCTGCTATTTCATCTAACCCAACAAACTTAATGTAAATGTTCTCAACTAATAAATTCTAGTTAGCGGTACTAAAACTGTCATTAGTAAGTGGTTCTAGTGGTTTAAACCTGCTTATTTCTGCCATTTTAACTAACACGACAAAGTTAATGTAAATGATTTCAACTAATAAATTGTGCAGTTAGTGGTACTAAAACTGTTATTAGTAAGTGGTTCTAGTTGTTTAAACCTGCTTATTTCTACCATTTCAACTAAAACAACAAAGTTAATTTAAACATTTTTAACTCATTCATTCTGCAGTTAGCGGTACTAAAACTGTCATTAGTAAGTGGTTCTAGTGGAATAAAACTGCTTATTTCTGCTATTTCATCTAACCCAACAAACTTAATGTAAATGTTCTCAACTAATAAATTCTAGTTAGCGGTACTAAAACTGTCATTAGTAAGTGGTTCTAGTGGTTTAAAACTGCTTATTTCTGCCATTTCAACTAACACAACAAAGTTAATGTAAATGTTTTCAACTAATAAATTGTGCAGTTAGTTGTACAAAAACTGTTATTAGTAAGTGGTTCTAGTTGTTTAAAACTGCTTATTTCTACCATTTCAACTAAAACCACAAAGTTAATTTAAACATTTTTAACTCATTCATTCTGCAGTTAGCGGTACTAAAACTGTTATTAGTAAGTGGCTCTGGTGGTTTAAGACTGCTTTATTTCTACTATTTCAACAAACACAACAAAGTTAATGTAAATGTTTTCAACTAATAAATTCTGCAGTTAGCGGTACTAAAACTGTCATCAGTAAGTGCTTCTAGTGGTTTAAAACTGCTTATTTCTGCCATTTCAACTATTACAACGAAGTTAATGTAAATGTTTTCAACTAATAAATTGTGCAGTTATCGGTACTAAAACAGTCATTAGTAAGTGGTTCTAGTGGTTTAAAACTGCTTATTTCTGCCATTTCAACTAACACAACAAAATTAATGTAAATGTCTTCAACTAATTTATTCTGCAGTTGGCAGTACTAAAACTGTCATTTGTAAGTGGTTCTAGTGGTTTAAACCTGCTTATTTCTGCCATTTTAACTAACACAACGAAGTTAATGTAAATGATTTCAACTAATAAATTGTGCAGTTAGTGGTACTAAAACTGTCATTAGTAAGTGGTTCTAGTGGTTTAAAACTGCTTATTTCTGCCATTTCAACTAACACAACAAAATTAATGTAAATGTTCTCAACTAATAAATTGTGCAGTTAGCGGTACTAAAACTGCCATTAGTAAGTGGTTCTAGTTGTTTAAAACTGCTTATTTCTACCATTTCAACTAACACAACAAAGTTAATGTAAATGTTTTCAACTAATAAAATCTGCAGTTAGCGGTACTAAAACTGCCATTGAAAAGTAGTTATAGTAGTTTAAAACTGCTTATTTCTGCCATTTCAACTAACACAACAAAGTTAATGTAAATGTTTTCAGCTAATAAATTCTGCAGTTAGCGGTACTAAAACTGTCATTAATAAGTGGTTCTAGTGGATTAAAACTGCTTATTTCTACCATTTCATCTAAAACAACAAAGTTAATTTAAATATAATTAACAAATTAGTTCTGCAGTTAGCGGTACAAATACTGTCATTAGTAAGTTGTTCTATTGGTTTAAAACTGCTTATTTCTGCTATTTCAACTAACACAACAAAATTAATGTAAATGTTTTCAACTAATAAAATCTGCAGTTGGCGGTACTAAAACTGTCATTAGTAAGTAATTCTAGTGGTTTAAAACTGCCTATTTCTACCATTTCAACTAACACAACAAAATTAATGTAAATGTTTTCAACTAGATTTATTCTGCAGTTAGCGGTACTAAAACTGTCATTAGTAAGTGGTTCTAGTGGTTTAAACCTGCTTATTTCTGCCATTTTAACTAACACGACAAAGTTAATGTAAATGATTTCAACTAATAAATTGTGCAGTTAGTGGTACCAAAACTGTCATTAGTAAGTGGCGCTGGTGGTTTAAGACTGCTTTATTTCTACTATTTCAACTAACACAACAAAGTTAATGTAAATGTTTTCAACTAAAAAATTGTGCAGTTAGTGGTACAAAAACTGTTATTAGTAAGTGGTTCTAGTTGTTTAAAACTGCTTATTTCTACCATTTCAACTAAAACAACAAAGTTAATTTAAACATTTTTAACTCATTCATTCTGCAGTTAGCGGTACTAAAACTGTCATAAGTAAGTGGTTCTAGTGGAATAAAACTGCTTATTTCTGCTATTTCATCTAACCCAACAAACTTAATGTAAATGTTCTCAACTAATAAATTCTAGTTAGCGGTACTAAAACTGTCATTAGTAAGTGGTTCTAGTGGTTTAAAACTGCTTATTTCTGCCATTTCAACTAACACAACAAAGTTAATGTAAATGTTTTCAAATAATAAATTGTGCAGTTAGTGGTACTAAAACTGTCATTAGTAAGTGGCTCTGGTGGTTTAAGACTGCTTTATTTCTACTATTTCAACTAACACAACAAAGTTAATGTAAATGTTTTCAACTAATAAATTCTGCAGTTAGCGGTACTAAAACTGTCATCAGTAAGTGCTTCTAGTGGTTTAAACCTGCTTATTTCTGCCAATTCAACTAACACGACAAAGTTAATGTAAATGTTTTCAACTAATAAATTGTGCAGTTAGTGGTACTAAAACTGTCATTAGTAAGTGGCTCTGGTGGTTTAAGACTGCTTTATTTCTACTATTTCAACTAACACAACAAAGTTAATGTAAATGTTTTCAACTAATAAATTCTGCAGTTAGCGGTACTAAAACTGTCATCAGTAAGTGCTTCTAGTGGTTTAAAACTGCTTATTTCTGCCATTTCAACTATTACAACGAAGTTAATGTAAATGTTTTCAACTAATAAATTGTTCAGTTATCGGTACTAAAACTGTCATTAGTAAGTGGTTCTAGTGGTTTAAAACTCCTTATTTCTACCATTTCAACTAATACGACAAAGTTAATGTAAATGATTTTAACTAATTCATTCTGCAGTTAGCGGTACTAAAACTGTTATTACTAAGTGGTTCTAATGGTTTAAAACTGCTTATTTCTGCCATTTCAACTAACACAACAAAATTAATGTAAATGTCTTCAACTAATTTTTTCTGCAGTTGGCAGTACTAAAACTGTCATTTGTAAGTGGTTCTGGTGGTTTAAACCTGCTTATTTCTGCCATTTTAACTAACACAACAAAGTTAATGTAAATGATTTCAACTAATAAATTGTGCAGTTAGTGGTACTAAAACTGTCATTAGTAAGTGGTTCTAGTGGTTTAAAACTGCTTATTTCTGCCATTTCAACTAACACAACAAAATTAATGTAAATGTTCTCAACTAATAAATTGTGCAGTTAGCGGTACTAAAACTGCCATTAGTAAGTGGTTCTAGTTGTTTAAAACTGCTTATTTCTACCATTTAAACTAACACAACAAAGTTAATGTAAATGTTTTCAACTAATAAAATCTGCAGTTAGCGGTACTAAAACTGCCATTAAAAAGTAGTTATAGTAGTTTAAAACTGCTTATTTCTGCCATTTCAACTAACACAACAAAGTTAATGTAAATGTTTTCAGCTAATAAATTCTGCAGTTAGCGGTACTAAAACTGTCATTAATAAGTGGTTCTAGTGGATTAAAACTGCTTATTTCTACCATTTCATCTAAAACAACAAAGTTAATTTAAATATAATTAACTAATTAGTTCTGCTGTTAGCGGTACAAATACTGTCATTAGTAAGTTGTTCTATTGGTTTAAAACTGCTTATTTCTGCTATTTCAACTAACACAACAAAATTAATGTAAATGTTTTCAACTAGATTTATTCTGCAGTTAGCGGTACTAAAACTGTCATTAGTAAGTTGTTCTAGTGGTTTAAACCTGCTTATTTCTGCCATTTTAACTAACACGACAAAGTTAATGTAAATGATTTCAACTAATAAATTGTGCAGTAAGTGGTACTAAAACTGTCATTAGTAAGTGGCTCTGGTGGTTTAAGACTGCTTTATTTCTACTATTTCAACTAACACAACAAAGTTAATGTAAATGTTTTCAACTAATAAATTGTGCAGTTAGTGGTACAAAAACTGTTATTAGTAAGTGGTTCTAGTTGTTTAAAACTGCTTATTTCTACCATTTCAACTAAAACAACAAAGTTAATTTAAACATTTTTAACTCATTCATTCTGCAGTTAGTGGTACAAAAACTGTTATTAGTAAGTGGTTCTAGTTGTTTAAAACTGCTTATTTCTACCATTTCAACTAAAACCACAAAGTTAATTTAAACATTTTTAACTCATTCATTCTGCAGTTAGCGGTACTAAAACTGTTATTAGTAAGTGGCTCTGGTGGTTTAAGACTGCTTTATTTCTACTATTTCAACAAACACAACAAAGTTAATGTAAATGTTTTCAACTAATAAATTCTGCAGTTAGCGGTACTAAAACTGTCATCAGTAAGTGCTTCTAGTGGTTTAAAACTGCTTATTTCTGCCATTTCAACTATTACAACGAAGTTAATGTAAATGTTTTCAACTAATAAATTGTGCAGTTATCGGTACTAAAACAGTCATTAGTAAGTGGTTCTAGTGGTTTAAAACTGCTTATTTCTGCCATTTCAACTAACACAACAAAATTAATGTAAATGTCTTCAACTAATTTATTCTGCAGTTGGCAGTACTAAAACTGTCATTTGTAAGTGGTTCTAGTGGTTTAAACCTGCTTATTTCTGCCATTTTAACTAACATAACAAAGTTAATGTAAATGATTTCAACTAATAAATTGTGCAGTTAGTGGTACTAAAACTGTCATTAGTAAGTGGTTCTAGTGGTTTAAAACTGCTTATTTCTGCCATTTCAACTAACACAACAAAATTAATGTAAATGTTCTCAACTAATAAATTGTGCAGTTAGCGGTACTAAAACTGCCATTAGTAAGTGGTTCTAGTTGTTTAAAACTGCTTATTTCTACCATTTCAACTAACACAACAAAGTTAATGTAAATGTTTTCAACTAATAAAATCTGCAGTTAGCGGTACTAAAACTGCCATTGAAAAGTAGTTATAGTAGTTTAAAACTGCTTATTTCTGCCATTTCAACTAACACAACAAAGTTAATGTAAATGTTTTCAGCTAATAAATTCTGCAGTTAGCGGTACTAAAACTGTCATTAATAAGTGGTTCTAGTGGATTAAAACTGCTTATTTCTACCATTTCCTCTAAAACAACAAAGTTAATTTAAATATAATTAACAAATTAGTTCTGCAGTTAGCGGTACAAATACTGTCATTAGTAAGTTGTTCTATTGGTTTAAAACTGCTTATTTCTGCTATTTCAACTAACACAACAAAATTAATGTAAATGTTTTCAACTAATAAAATCTGCAGTTGGCGGTACTAAAACTGTCATTAGTAAGTAATTCTAGTGGTTTAAAACTGCCTATTTCTACCATTTCAACTAACACAACAAAATTAATGTAAATGTTTTCAACTAGATTTATTCTGCAGTTAGCGGTACTAAAACTGTCATTAGTAAGTGGTTCTAGTGGTTTAAACCTGCTTATTTCTGCCATTTTAACTAACACGACAAAGTTAATGTAAATGATTTCAACTAATAAATTGTGCAGTTAGTGGTACCAAAACTGTCATTAGTAAGTGGCGCTGGTGGTTTAAGACTGCTTTATTTCTACTATTTCAACTAACACAACAAAGTTAATGTAAATGTTTTCAACTAAAAAATTGTGCAGTTAGTGGTACAAAAACTGTTATTAGTAAGTGGTTCTAGTTGTTTAAAACTGCTTATTTCTACCATTTCAACTAAAACAACAAAGTTAATTTAAACATTTTTAACTCATTCATTCTGCAGTTAGCGGTACTAAAACTGTCATAAGTAAGTGGTTCTAGTGGAATAAAACTGCTTATTTCTGCTATTTCATCTAACCCAACAAACTTAATGTAAATGTTCTCAACTAATAAATTCTAGTTAGCGGTACTAAAACTGTCATTAGTAAGTGGTTCTAGTGGTTTAAAACTGCTTATTTCTGCCATTTCAACTAACACAACAAAGTTAATGTAAATGTTTTCAACTAATAAATTGTGCAGTTAGTGGTACTAAAACTGTCATTAGTAAGTGGCTCTGGTGGTTTAAGACTGCTTTATTTCTACTATTTCAACTAACACAACAAAGTTAATGTAAATGTTTTCAACTAATAAATTCTGCAGTTAGCGGTACTAAAACTGTCATCAGTAAGTGCTTCTAGTGGTTTAAAACTGCTTATTTCTGCCATTTCAACTATTACAACGAAGTTAATGTAAATGTTTTCAACTAATAAATTGTGCAGTTATCGGTACTAAAACTGTCATTAGTAAGTGGTTCTAGTGGTTTAAAACTCCTTATTTCTACCATTTCAACTAATACGACAAAGTTAATGTAAATGATTTTAACTAATTCATTCTGCAGTTAGCGGTACTAAAACTGTTATTACTAAGTGGTTCTAATGGTTTAAAACTGCTTATTTCTGCCATTTCAACTAACACAACAAAATTAAGTAAATGTCTTCAACTAATTTTTTCTGCAGTTGGCAGTACTAAAACTGTCATTTGTAAGTGGTTCTGGTGGTTTAAACCTGCTTATTTCTGCCATTTTAACTAACACAACAAAGTTAATGTAAATGATTTCAACTAATAAATTGTGCAGTTAGTGGTACTAAAACTGTCATTAGTAAGTGGTTCTAGTGGTTTAAAACTGCTTATTTCTGCCATTTCAACTAACACAACAAAGTTAATGTAAATGTTTTCAGCTAATAAATTCTGCAGTTAGCGGTACTAAAACTGTCATTAATAAGTGGTTCTAGTGGATTAAAACTGCGTATTTCTACCATTTCATCTAAAACAACAAAGTTAATTTAAATATAATTAACTAATTAGTTCTGCTGTTAGCGGTACAAATACTGTCATTAGTAAGTTGTTCTATTGGTTTAAAACTGCTTATTTCTGCTATTTCAACTAACACAACAAAATTAATGTAAATGTTTTCAACTAGATTTATTCTGCAGTTAGCGGTACTAAAACTGTCATTAGTAAGTTGTTCTAGTGGTTTAAACCTGCTTATTTCTGCCATTTTAACTAACACGACAAAGTTAATGTAAATGATTTCAACTAATAAATTGTGCAGTAAGTGGTACTAAAACTGTCATTAGTAAGTGGCTCTGGTGGTTTAAGACTGCTTTATTTCTACTATTTCAACTAACACAACAAAGTTAATGTAAATGTTTTCAACTAATAAATTGTGCAGTTAGTGGTACAAAAACTGTTATTAGTAAGTGGTTCTAGTTGTTTAAAACTGCTTATTTCTACCATTTCAACTAAAACAACAAAGTTAATTTAAACATTTTTAACTCATTCATTCTGCAGTTAGCGGTACTAAAAGTGTCATTAGTAAGTGGTTCTAGTGGAATAAAACTGCTTATTACTGCTATTTCATCTAACCCAACAAACTTAATGTAAATGTTCTCAACTAATAAATTGTGCAGTTAGTGGTACAAAAACTGTCATTAGTAAGTGGTTCTAGTGGTTTAAAACTGCTTATTTCTACCATTTCAACTAACACAACAAAGTTAATGTAAATGTTTTCAACTAATAAAATCTGCAGTTGGCGGTACTAAAACTGTCATTAGTAAGTGGTTCTAGTGGTTTAAAACTGCTTATTTCTGCCATTTCAACTAACACAACAAAGTTAATGTAAATGTTTTCAACTAATAAATTGTGCAGTTAGTGGTACAAAAACTGTTATTAGTACGTGGCTCTAGTGGTTTAAAACTGCTTATTTCTACCATTTCAACTAACACAACAAAGTTAATGTAAATGTTTTCAACTAATAAAATTTGCAGTTGGCGGTACTAAAACTGTCATTAGTAAGTGGTTCTAGTGGTTTAAAACTGCTTATTTCTGCCATTTCAACTAACACAACAAAGTTAATGTAAATGTTTTCAACTAATAAATTGTGCAGTTAGTGGTACAAAAACTGTCATTAGTAAGTGGTTCTAGTGGTTTAAAACTGCTTATTTCTACCATTTCAACTAAAACAACAAAGTTAATTTAAACATTTTTAACTCATTCATTCTGCAGTTAGCGGTACTAAAACTGTTATTAGTAAGTAATTCTAGTGGTTTAAAACTGCCTATTTCTACCATTTCAACTAACACAACAAAATTAATGTAAATGTTTTCAACTAATTTATTCTGCAGTTAGCGGTACTAAAACTGTCATTAGTAAGTGGTTCTAGTGGTTTAAACCTGCTTATTTCTGCCAATTCAACTAACACGACAAAGTTAATGTAAATGTTTTCAACTAATAAATTGTGCAGTTAGTGGTACTAAAACTGTCATTAGTAAGTGGCTCTGGTGGTTTAAGACTGCTTTATTTCTACTATTTCAACTAACACAACAAAATTAATGTAAATGTTTTCAACTAATAAATTCTGCAGTTAGCGGTACTAAAACTGTCATCAGTAAGTGCTTCTAGTGGTTTAAAACTGCTTATTTCTGCCATTTCAACTATTACAACGAAGTTAATGTAAATGTTTTCAACTAATAAATTGTGCAGTTATCGGTACTAAAACTGTCATTAGTAAGTGGTTCTAGTGGTTTAAAACTCCTTATTTCTACCATTTCAACTAATACGACAAAGTTAATGTAAATGATTTTAACTAATTCATTCTGCAGTTAGCGGTACTAAAACTGTTATTACTAAGTGGTTCTAATGGTTTAAAACTGCTTATTTCTGCCATTTCAACTAACACAACAAAATTAATGTAAATGTCTTCAACTAATTTATTCTGCAGTTGGCAGTACTAAAACTGTCATTTGTAAGTGGTTCTGGTGGTTTAAACCTGCTTATTTCTGCCATTTTAACTAACACAACAAAGTTAATGTAAATGATTTCAACTAATAAATTGTGCAGTTAGTGGTACTAAAACTGTCATTAGTAAGTGGTTCTAGTGGTTTAAAACTGCTTATTTCTGCCATTTCAACTAACACAACAAAATTAATGTAAATGTTCTCAACTAATAAATTGTGCAGTTAGCGGTACTAAAACTGCCATTAGTAAGTGGTTCTAGTTGTTTAAAACTGCTTATTTCTACCATTTAAACTAACACAACAAAGATAATGTAAATGTTTTCAACTAATAAAATCTGCAGTTAGCGGTACTAAAACTGCCATTAAAAAGTAGTTATAGTAGTTCAAAACTGCTTATTTCTGCCATTTCAACTAACACAACAAAGTTAATGTAAATGTTTTCAGCTAATAAATTCTGCAGTTAGCGGTACTAAAACTGTCATTAATAAGTGGTTCTAGTGGATTAAAACTGCTTATTTCTACCATTTCATCTAAAACAACAAAATTAATTTAAATATAATTAACTAATTAGTTCTGCTGTTAGCGGTACAAATACTGTCATTAGTAAGTTGTTCTATTGGTTTAAAAGTGCTTATTTCTGCTATTTCAACTAACACAACAAAATTAATGTAAATGTTTTCAACTAGATTTATTCTGCAGTTAGCGGTACTAAAACTGTCATTAGTAAGTTGTTCTAGTGGTTTAAACCTGCTTATTTCTGCCATTTTAACTAACACGACAAAGTTAATGTAAATGATTTCAACTAATAAATTGTGCAGTTAGTGGTACTAAAACTGTCATTAGTAAGTGGCTCTGGTGGTTTAAGACTGCTTTATTTCTACTATTTCAACTAACACAACAAAGTTAATGTAAATGTTTTCAACTAATAAATTGTGCAGTTAGTGGTACAAAAACTGTTATTAGTAAGTGGTTCTAGTTGTTTAAAACTGCTTATTTCTACCATTTCAACTAAAACAACAAAGTTAATTTAAACATTTTTAACTCATTCATTCTGCAGTTAGCGGTACTAAAAGTGTCATTAGTAAGTGGTTCTAGTGGAATAAAACTGCTTATTTCTGCTATTTCATCTAACCCAACAAACTTAATGTAAATGTTCTCAACTAATAAATTGTGCAGTTAGTGGTACAAAAACTGTCATTAGTAAGTGGTTCTAGTGGTTTAAAACTGCTTATTTCTACCATTTCAACTAACACAACAAAGTTAATGTAAATGTTTTCAACTAATAAAATCTGCAGCTGGCGGTACTAAAACTGTCATTAGTAAGTGGTTCTAGTGGTTTAAAACTGCTTATTTCTGCCATTTCAACTAACACAACAAAGTTAATGTAAATGTTTTCAACTAATAAATTGTGCAGTTAGTGGTACAAAAACTGTTATTTGTAAGTGGCTCTAGTGGTTTAAAACTGCTTATTTCTACCATTTCAACTAACACAACAAAGTTAATGTAAATGTTTTCAACTAATAAAATCTGCAGTTGGCGGTACTAAAACTGTCATTAGTAAGTGGTTCTAGTGGTTTAAAACTGCTTATTTCTGCCATTTCAACTAACACAACAAAGTTAATGTAAATGTTTTCAACTAATAAATTGTGCAGTTAGTGGTACAAAAACTGTCATTAGTAAGTGGTTCTAGTGGTTTAAAACTGCTTATTTCTGCCATTTCAACTAACACAACAAAGTTAATGTATATGCTTTCAACTAATAAATTGTGCAGTTAGTGGTACTAAAACTGTCATTAGTAAGTGGTTCTAGTGGTTTAAAACTGCTTATTTCTGCCATTTTAACTAACACAACAAAGTTAATGTAAATGATTTCAACTAATAAATTGTGCAGTTAGTGGTCCTAAAACTGTCATTAGTAAGTGGTTCTAGTGGTTTAAAACTGCTTATTTCTACCATTTCAACTAACACAACAAAAATAATGTAAATGTTCTCAACTAATAAATTGTGCAGTTAGCGGTACTAAAACTGCCATTAGTAAGTTGTTCTAGTTGTTTAAAACTGCTTATTTCAACCATTTCAACTAATACAACAAAGTTAATTTAAATATTTTTAACTAATTTATTCTGCAGTTAGCGGTACTAAAACTGCCATTAGTAAGTTGTTCTAGTTGTTTAAAACTGCTTATTTCTACCATTTCAACTAAAACAACAAAGTTAATTTAAAAATTTTTAACTCATTCATTCTGCAGTTAGCGGTACTAAAACTGTTATTAGTAAGTAATTCTAGTGGTTTAAAACTGCCTATTTCTACCATTTCAACTAACACAACAAAATTAATGTAAATGTTTTCAACTAATTTATTCTGCAGTTAGCGGTACTAAAACTGTCATTAGTAAGTGGTTCTAGTGGTTTAAACCTGCTTATTTCTGCCATTTCAACTAACACGACAAAGTTAATGTAAATGTTTTCAACTAATAAATTGTGCAGTTAGTGGTACTAAAACTGTCATTAGTAAGTGGGTCTGGTGGTTTAAGACTGCTTTATTTCTACTATTTCAACTAACACAACAAAGTTAATGTAAATGTTTTCAACTAATAAATTCTGCAGTTAGCGGTACTAAAACTGTCATCAGTAAGTGCTTCTAGTGGTTTAAAACTGCTTATTTCTGCCATTTCAACTATTACAACGAAGTTAATGTAAATGTTTTCAACTAATAAATTGTGCAGTTATCGGTACTAAAACTGTCATTAGTAAGTGGTTCTAGTGGTTTAAAACTCCTTATTTCTACCATTTCAACTAATACGACAAAGTTAATGTAAATGATTTTAACTAATTCATTCTGCAGTTAGCGGTACAAAAACTGTTATTACTAAGTGGTTCTAGTGGTTTAAAACTGCTTATTTCTGCCATTTCAACTAACACAACAAAATTAATGTAAATGTCTTCAACTAATTTATTCTGCAGTTGGCAGTACTAAAACTGTCATTTGTAAGTGGTTCTAGTGGTTTAAACCTGCTTATTTCTGCCATTTTAACTAACACAACAAAGTTAATGTAAATGATTTCAACTAATAAATTGTGCAGTTAGTGGTACTAAAACTGTCATTAGTAAGTGGTTCTAGTGCTTTAAAACCGCTTATTTCTGCCATTTCAACTAACACAACAAAATTAATGTAAATGTTCTCAACTAATAAATTGTGCAGTTAGCGGTACTAAAACTGTCATTAGTAAGTGGTTCTAGTGGTTTAAAACTGCTTATTTCTGCCATTTCAACTAACACAACAAAGTTAATGTAAATGATTTCAACTAATAAATTGTGCAGTTAGTGGTACTAAAACTGTCATTAGTAAGCGGCTCTGGTGGTTTAAGACTGCTTTATTTCTACTATTTCATCTAACACAACAAAGTTAATGTAAATGTTTTCAACTAATAAATTCTGCATTTAGCGGTACTAAAACTGTTATTAGTAAGTAATTCTAGTGGTTTAAAACTGCTTATTTCTGCCATTTCAACTAACACAACAAAGTTAATGTAAATGTTTTCAACTAATAAAATCTGCAGTTAGCGGTACTAAAACTGCCATTAGTAAGTGGTTCCAGTGGTTTAAAACTGCTTATTGCTACCATTTCAACTAACACAACAAAGTTGATGTAAATGTTTTCAACTAATAAATTCTGCAGTTAGCGGTACAAATACTGTCATTAGTGAGTTGTTCTATTGGTTTAAAACTGCTTATTTCTACCATTTCAACTAACACAACAAAGTTAATGTAAATGTTTTCAACAAATAAATTGTGCAGTTAGCGGTACTAAAACTGTCATTAGTAAGTGGTTCTAGTGGAATAAAACTGCTTATTTCTGCTATTTCAACTAACACAACAAAATTAATGTAAATGTTCTCAACTAATAAATTCTAGTTAGCGGTACTAAAACTGTCATTAGTAAGTGGTTCTAGTGGTTTAAAACTGCTTATTTCTGCCATTTCAACTAACACAACAAAGTTAATGTAAATGTTTTCAACTAATAAAATCTGCAGTTGGCGGTACTAAAACTGTCATTAGTAAGTGGTTCTAGTGGTTTAAAACTGCTTATTTCTGCCATTTCAACTAACACCACAAAGTTAATGTAAATGTTTTCAACTAATAAAATCTGCAGTTGGCGGTACTAAAACTGTCATTAGTAAGTGGTTCTAGTGGTTTAAAACTGCTTATTTCTGCCATTTCAACTAACACAACAAAGTTAATGTAAATGATTTCAACTAATAAATTGTGCAGTTAGTGGTACTAAAACAGTCATTAGTAAGTGGCTCTGGTGGTTTAAGACTGCTTTATTTCTACTATTTCATCTAACACAACAAAGTTAATGTAAATGTTTTCAACTAATAAATTCTGCAGTTAGCGGTACCAAAACTGTTATTAGTAAGTGGTTCTATTTGTTTAAAACTGCTTATTTCTACCATTCAAACTAAAACAACAAAGTTAATTTAAACATTTTTAACTCATTCATTCCGCAGTTAGCGGTACTAAAACTGTTATTAGTAAGTAATTCTAGTGGTTTGAAACTGCCTATTTCTACCATTTCAACTAACACAACAAAAATAATGTAAATGTTTTCAACTAATTTATTCTGCAATTAGCGGTACTAAAACTGTCATTAGTAAGTGGTTCTAGTGGTTTAAACCTGCTTATTTCTGCCATTTCAACTAACACGACAAAGTTAATGTAAATGATTTTAACTAATTCATTCTGCAGTTAGCGGTACTAAAACTGTTATTACTAAGTGGTTCTAGTGGTTTAAAACTGCTTATTTCTGCCATTTCAACTAACACAACAAAATTAATGTAAATGTCTTCAACTAATTTATTCTGCAGTTGGCAGTATTAAAACTGTCATTAGTAAGTGGTTCTAGTGGTTTAAACCTGCTTATTTCTGCCATTTTAACTAACACAACAAAGTTAATGTAAATGTTTTCAACTAATAAATTGTGCAGTTAGTGGTACCAAAACTGTTATTAGTAAGTGGTTCTAGTTGTTTAAAACTGCTTATTTCTACCATTTCAACTAAAACAACAAAGTTAATTTAAACATTTTTAACTCATTCATTCTGCAGTTAGCGGTACTAAAACTGTTATTAGTAAGTAATTCTAGTGGTTAAAAACTGCCTATTTCTACCATTTCAACTAACACAACAAAATTAATGTAAATGTTTTCAACTAATTTATTCTGCAGTTAGCGGTACTAAAACTGTCATTAGTAAGTGGTTCTAGTGGTTTGAAACTGCCTATTTCTACCATTTCAACTAAAACAACAAAAATAATGTAAATGTTTTCAACTTATTTATTCTGCAATTAGCGGTACTAAAACTGTCATTAGTAAGTGGTTCTAGTGGTTTAAACCTGCTTATTTCTGCCATTTTAACTAACACAACAAAGTTAATGTAAATGTTTTCAACTAATAAATAGTGCAGTTAGTGGTACCAAAACTGTTATTAGTAAGTGGTTCTAGTTGTTTAAAACTGCTTATTTCTACCATTTCAACTAAAACAACAAAGTTAATTTAAACATTTTTAACTCATTCATTCTGCAGTTAGCGGTACTAAAACTGTTATTAGTAAGTAATTCTAGTGGTTTAAAACTGCCTATTTCTACCATTTCAACTAACACAACAAAATTAATGTAAATGTTTTCAACTAATTTATTCTGCAGTTAGCGGTACTAAAACTGTCATTAGTAAGTGGTTCTAGTGGTTTAAAAGTGCTTATTTCTGCCATTTCAACTAACACAACAAAGTTAATGTAAATGTTTTCAACTAAGAAGTTGTGCAGTTAGTGGTACTAAAACTGTCATTAGTAAGTGGTTCTAGTGCTTTAAAACTGCTTATTTCTGCCATTTCAACTAACACAACAAAGTTAATGTAAATGTTTTCAACTAATAAAATCTGCAGTTGGCGGTACTAAAACTGTCATTAGTAAGTGGTTCTAGTGGTTTAAAACTGCTTATTTCTGCCATTTCAACTAACACAACAAAGTTAATGTAAATGTTTTCAACTAATAAAATCTGCAGTTGGCGGTACTAAAACTGTCATTAGTAAGTGGTTCTAGTGGTTTAAAACTGCTTATTTCTGCCATTTCAACTAACACAACAAAGTTAATGTAAATGTTTTCAACTAATAAATTCTGCAGTTAGCGGTACTAAAACTGTCATCAGTAAGTGCTTCTAGTGGTTTAAAACTGCTTATTTCTGCCATTTCAACTATTACAACGAAGTTAATGTAAATGTTTTCAACTAATAAATTGTGCAGTTATCGGTACTAAAACTGTCATTAGTAAGTGGTTCTAGTGGTTTAAAACTCCTTATTTCTACCATTTCAACTAATACGACAAAGTTAATGTAAATGATTTTAACTAATTCATTCTGCAGTTAGCGGTACAAAAACTGTTATTACTAAGTGGTTCTAGTGGTTTAAAACTGCTTATTTCTGCCATTTCAACTAACACAACAAAATTAATGTAAATGTCTTCAACTAATTTATTCTGCAGTTGGCAGTACTAAAACTGTCATTTGTAAGTGGTTCTAGTGGTTTAAACCTGCTTATTTCTGCCATTTTAACTAACACAACAAAGTTAATGTAAATGATTTCAACTAATAAATTGTGCAGTTAGTGGTACTAAAACTGTCATTAGTAAGTGGTTCTAATGGTTTAAAACCGCTTATTTCTGCCATTTCAACTAACACAACAAAATTAATGTAAATGTTCTCAACTAATAAATTGTGCAGTTAGCGGCACTAAAACTGTCATTAGTAAGTGGTTCTAGTGGTTTAAAACTGCTTATTTCTGCCATTTCAACTAACACAACAAAGTTAATGTAAATGATTTCAACTAATAAATTGTGCAGTTAGTGGTACTAAAACTGTCATTAGTAAGTGGCTCTGGTGGTTTAAGACTGCTTTATTTCTACTATTTCATCTAACACAACAAAGTTAATGTAAATGTTTTCAACTAATAAATTCTGCATTTAGCGGTACTAAAACTGTTATTAGTAAGTAATTCTAGTGGTTTAAAACTGCTTATTTCTGCCATTTCAACTAACACAACAAAGTTAATGTAAATGTTTTCAACTAATAAAATCTGCAGTTAGCGGTACTAAAACTGCCATTAGTAAGTGGTTCTAGTGGTTTAAAACTGCTTATTGCTACCATTTCAACTAACACAACAAAGTTGATGTAAATGTTTTCAACTAATAAATTCTGCAGTTAGCGGTACAAATACTGTCATTAGTGAGTTGTTCTATTGGTTTAAAACTGCTTATTTCTACCATTTCAACTAACACAACAAAGTTAATGTAAATGTTTTCAACAAATAAATTGTGCAGTTAGCGGTACTAAAACTGTCATTAGTAAGTGGTTCTAGTGGAAAAAAACTGCTTATTTCTGCTATTTCAACTAACACAACAAAATTAATGTAAATGTTCTCAACTAATAAATTCTAGTTAGCGGTACTAAAACTGTCATTAGTAAGTGGTTCTAGTGGTTTAAAACTGCTTATTTCTGCCATTTCAACTAACACAACAAAGTTAATGTAAATGTTTTCAACTAATAAAATCTGCAGTTGGCGGTACTAAAACTGTCATTAGTAAGTGGTTCTAGTGGTTTAAAACTGCTTATTTCTGCCATTTCAACTAACACCACAAAGTTAATGTAAATGTTTTCAACTAATAAAATCTGCAGTTGGCGGTACTAAAACTGTCATTAGTAAGTGGTTCTAGTGGTTTAAAACTGCTTATTTCTGCCATTTCAACTAACACAACAAAGTTAATGTAAATGATTTCAACTAATAAATTGTGCAGTTAGTGGTACTAAAACAGTCATTAGTAAGTGGCTCTGGTGGTTTAAGACAGCTTTATTTCTACTATTTCATCTAACACAACAAAGTTAATGTAAATGTTTTCAACTAATAAATTCTGCAGTTAGCGGTACCAAAACTGTTATTAGTAAGTGGTTCTATTTGTTTAAAACTGCTTATTTCTACCATTCAAACTAAAACAACAAAGTTAATTTAAACATTTTTAACTCATTCATTCCGCAGTTAGCGGTACTAAAACTGTTATTAGTAAGTAATTCTAGTGGTTTGAAACTGCCTATTTCTACCATTTCAACTAACACAACAAAAATAATGTAAATGTTTTCAACTAATTTATTCTGCAATTAGCGGTACTAAAACTGTCATTAGTAAGTGGTTCTAGTGGTTTAAACCTGCTTATTTCTGCCATTTTAACTAACACAACAAAGTTAATGTAAATGTTTTCAACTAATAAATTGTGCAGTTAGTGGTACCAAAACTGTTATTAGTAAGTGGTTCTAGTTGTTTAAAATTGCTTATTTCTACCATTTCAACTAAAACAACAAAGTTAATTTAAACATTTTTAACTCATTCATTCTGCAGTTAGCGGTACTAAAACTATTATTAGTAAGTAATTCTAGTGGTTTAAAACTGCCTATTTCTACCATTTCAACTAACACAACAAAATTAATGTAAATGTTTTCAACTAATTTATTCTGCAGTTAGCGGTACTAAAACTGTCATTAGTAAGTGGTTCTAGTGGTTTAAAAGTGCTTATTTCTGCCATTTCAACTAACACAACAAAGTTAATGTAAATGTTTTCAACTAAGAAGTTGTGCAGTTAGTGGTACTAAAACTGTCATTAGTAAGTGGTTCTAGTGCTTTAAAACTGCTTATTTCTGCCATTTCAACTAACACAACAAAGTTAATGTAAATGTTTTCAACTAATAAAATCTGCAGTTGGCGGTACTAAAACTGTCATTAGTAAGTGGTTCTAGTGGTTTAAAACTGCTTATTTCTGCCATTTCAACTAACACAACAAAGTTAATGTAAATGATTTCAACTAATAAATTGTGCAGTTAGTGGTACTAAAACTGTCATTAGTAAGTGGCTCTGGTGGTTTAAGACTGCTTTATTTCTACTATTTCATCTAACACAACAAAGTTAATGTAAATGTTTTCAACAAATAAATTGTGCAGTTAGCGGTACTAAAACTATCATTAGTAAGTGGTTCTAGTGGTTTAAAACTGCTTATTTCTACCATTTCAACTAACACAACAAAATTAATGTAAATGTTCTCAACTAATAAATTGTGCAGTTAGCGGTACTAAAACTGCCATTAGTAAGTGGTTCTAGTTGTTTAAAACTGCTTATTTCAACCATTTCAACTAATACAACAAAGTTAATTTAAATATTTTTAACTAATTTATTCTGCAGTTAGCGGTACTAAAACTGTCATTAGTAAGTTGTTCTAGCGGTTTAAAACTGCTTGTTTCTGCCATTTCAACTAACACAACAAAGTTAATGTAAATGTTTTCAACTAATAAATTGTGCAGTTAGTGGTACAAAAACTGTTATTAGTAAGTGGTTCTAGTTGTTTAAAACTGCTTATTTCTACCATTTCAACTAAAACAACAAAGTTAATTTAAACATTTTTAACTCATTCATTCTGCAGTTAGCGGTACTAAAACTGTTATTAGTAAGTAATTCTAGTGGTTTAAAACTGCCTATTTCTACGATTTCAACTAACACAACAAAATTAATGTAAATGTTTTCAACTAATTTATTCTGCAGTTAGCGGTACTAAAACTGTCATTAGTAAGTGGTTCTAGTGGTTTAAACCTGCTTATTTCTGCCATTTCAACTAACACGACAAAGTTAATGTAAATGTTTTCAACTATAAAAATCTGCAGTTAGCGGTACTAAAACTGTCATCAGTAAGTGCTTTTAGTGGTTTAAAACTGCTTATTTCTGCCATTTCAACTATTACAACGAAGTTAATGTAAATGTTTTCAACTAATAAATTGTGCAGTTATCGGTACTAAAACTGTCATTAGTAAGTGGTTCTAGTGGTTTAAAACTCCTTATTTCTACCATTTCAACTAATACGACAAAGTTAATGTAAATGATTTTAACTAATTCATTCTGCAGTTAGCGGTACTAAAACTGTTATTACTAAGTGGTTCTAGTGGTTTAAAACTGCTTTTTCTGCCATTTCAACTAACACAACAAAATTAATGTAAATGTCTTCAACTAATTTATTCTGCAGTTGGCAGTATTAAAACTGTCATTAGTAAGTGGTTCTAGTGGTTTAAACCTGCTTATTTCTGCCATTTTAACTAACACAACAAAGTTAATGTAAATGTTTTCAACTAATAAATTGTGCAGTTAGTGGTACCAAAACTGTTATTAGTAAGTGGTTCTAGTTGTTTAAAACTGCTTATTTCTACCATTTCAACTAAAACAACAAAGTTAATTTAAACATTTTTAACTCATTCATTCTGCAGTTAGCGGTACTAAAACTGTTATTAGTAAGTAATTCTAGTGGTTTAAAACTGCCTATTTCTACCATTTCAACTAACACAACAAAATTAATGTAAATGTTTTCAACTAATTTATTCTGCAGTTAGCGGTACTAAAACTGTCATTAGTAAGTGGTTCTAGTGGTTTGAAACTGCCTATTTCTACCATTTCAACTAACACAACAAAAATAATGTAAATGTTTTCAACTAATTTATTCTGCAATTAGCGGTACTAAAACTGTCATTAGTAAGTGGTTCTAGTGGTTTAAACCTGCTTATTTCTGCCATTTTAACTAACACAACAAAGTTAATGTAAATGTTTTCAACTAATAAATAGTGCAGTTAGTGGTACCAAAACTGTTATTAGTAAGTGGTTCTAGTTGTTTAAAACTGCTTATTTCTACCATTTCAACTAAAACAACAAAGTTAATTTAAACATTTTTAACTCATTCATTCTGCAGTTAGCGGTACTAAAACTGTTATTAGTAAGTAATTCTAGTGGTTTAAAACTGCCTATTTCTACCATTTCAACTAACACAACAAAATTAATGTAAATGTTTTCAACTAATTTATTCTGCAGTTAGCGGTACTAAAACTGTCATTAGTAAGTGGTTCTAGTGGTTTAAAAGTGCTTATTTCTGCCATTTCAACTAACACAACAAAGTTAATGTAAATGTTTTCAACTAAGAAGTTGTGCAGTTAGTGGTACTAAAACTGTCATTAGTAAGTGGTTCTAGTGCTTTAAAACTGCTTATTTCTGCCATTTCAACTAACACAACAAAGTTAATGTAAATGTTTTCAACTAATAAAATCTGCAGTTGGCGGTACTAAAACTGTCATTAGTAAGTGGTTCTAGTGGTTTAAAACTGCTTATTTCTGCCATTTCAACTAACACAACAAAGTTAATGTAAATGATTTCAACTAATAAATTGTGCAGTTAGTGGTACTAAAACTGTCATTAGTAAGTGGCTCTGGTGGTTTAAGACTGCTTTATTTCTACTATTTCATCTAACACAACAAAGTTAATGTAAATGTTTTCAACAAATAAATTGTGCAGTTAGCGGTACTAAAACTATCATTAGTAAGTGGTTCTAGTGGTTTAAAACTGCTTATTTCTACCATTTCAACTAACACAACAAAATTAATGTAAATGTTCTCAACTAATAAATTGTGCAGTTAGCGGTACTAAATCTGCCATTAGTAAGTGGTTCTAGTTGTTTAAAACTGCTTATTTCAACCATTTCAACTAATACAACAAAGTTAATTTAAATATTTTTAACTAATTTATTCTGCAGTTAGCGGTACTAAAACTGTCATTAGTAAGTTGTTCTAGCGGTTTAAAACTGCTTGTTTCTGCCATTTCAACTGACACAACAAAGTTAATGTAAATGTTTTCAACTAATAAATTGTGCAGTTAGTGGTACAAAAACTGTTATTAGTAAGTGGTTCTAGTTGTTTAAAACTGCTTATTTCTACCATTTCAACTAAAACAACAAAGTTAATTTAAACATTTTTAACTCATTCATTCTGCCGTTAGCGGTACTAAAACTGTTATTAGTAAGTAATTCTAGTGGTTTAAAACTGCCTATTTCTACGATTTCAACTAACACAACAAAATTAATGTAAATGTTTTCAACTAATTTATTCTGCAGTTAGCGGTACTAAAACTGTCATTAGTAAGTGGTTCTAGTGGTTTAAACCTGCTTATTTCTGCCATTTCAACTAACACGACAAAGTTAATGTAAATGTTTTCAACTATAAAAATCTGCAGTTAGCGGTACTAAAACTGTCATCAGTAAGTGCTTCTAGTGGTTTAAAACTGCTTATTTCTGCCATTTCAACTATTACAACGAAGTTAATGTAAATGTTTTCAACTAATAAATTGTGCAGTTATCGGTACTAAAACTGTCATTAGTAAGTGGTTCTAGTGGTTTAAAACTCCTTATTTCTACCATTTCAACTAATACGACAAAGTTAATGTAAATGATTTTAACTAATTCATTCTGCAGTTAGCGGTACTAAAACTGTTATTACTAAGTGGTTCTAGTGGTTTAAAACTGCTTATTTCTGCCATTTCAACTAACACAACAAAATTAATGTAAATGTCTTCAACTAATTTATTCTGCAGTTGGCAGTACTAAAACTGTCATTAGTAAGTGGTTCTAGTGGTTTAAACCTGCTTATTTCTGCCATTTTAACTAACACAACAAAGTTAATGTAAATGTTTTCAACTAATAAATTGTGCAGTTAGTGGTACCAAAACTGTTATTAGTAAGTGGTTCTAGTTGTTTAAAACTGCTTATTTCTACCATTTCAACTAAAACAACAAAGTTAATTTAAACATTTTTAACTCATTCATTCTGCAGTTAGTGGTACTAAAACTGTCATTAGTAAGTGGTTCTAGTGCTTTAAAACTGCTTATTTCTGCCATTTCAACTAACACAACAAAGTTAATGTAAATGTTTTCAACTAATAAAATCTGCAGTTGGCGGTACTAAAACTGTCATTAGTAAGTGGTTCTAGTGGTTTAAAACTGCTTATTTCTGCCATTTCAACTAACACAACAAAGTTAATGTAAATGATTTCAACTAATAAATTGTGCAGTTAGTGGTACTAAAACTGTCATTAGTAAGTGGCTCTGGTGGTTTAAGACTGCTTTATTTCTACTATTTCATCTAACACAACAAAGTTAATGTAAATGTTTTCAACAAATAAATTGTGCAGTTAGCGGTACTAAAACTATCATTAGTAAGTGGTTCTAGTGGTTTAAAACTGCTTATTTCTACCATTTCAACTAACAATACAAAATTAATGTAAATGTTCTCAACTAATAAATTGTGCAGTTAGCGGTACTAAAACTGCCATTAGTAAGTGGTTCTAGTTGTTTAAAACTGCTTATTTCAACCATTTCAACTAATACAACAAAGTTAATTTAAATATTTTTAACTAATTTATTCTGCAGTTAGCGGTACTAAAACTGTCATTAGTAAGTTGTTCTAGCGGTTTAAAACTGCTTATTTCTGCCATTTCAACTAACACAACAAAGTTAATGTAAATGTTTTCAACTAATAAATTGTGCAGTTGGTGGTACAAAAACTGTTATTAGTAAGTGGTTCTAGTTGTTTAAAACTGCTTATTTCTACCATTTCAACTAAAACAACAAAGTTAATTTAAACATTTTTAACTCATTCATTCTGCAGTTAGCGGTACTAAAACTGTTATTAGTAAGTAATTCTAGTGGTTTAAAACTGCCTATTTCTACGATTTCAACTAACACAACAAAATTAATGTAAATGTTTTCAACTAATTTATTCTGCAGTTAGCGGTACTAAAACTGTCATTAGTAAGTGGTTCTAGTGGTTTAAACCTGCTTATTTCTGCCATTTCAACTAACACGACAAAGTTAATGTAAATGTTTTCAACTAATAAATTGTGCAGTTAGTGGTACTAAAACTGTCATTAGTAAGTGGCTCTGGTGGTTTAAGACTGCTTTATTTCTACTATGTCAACTAACACAACAAAGTTAATGTAAATGTTTTCAACTAATAAATTCTGCAGTTAGCGGTACTAAAACTGTCATCAGTAAGTGCTTCTTGTGGTTTAAAACTGCTTATTTCTGCCATTTCAATTATTACAACGAAGTTAATGTAAATGTTTTCAACTAATAAATTGTGCAGTTATCGGTACTAAAACTGTCATTAGTAAGTGGTTCTAGTGGTTTAAAACTCCTTATTTCTACCATTTCAACTAATACGACAAAGTTAATGTAAATGATTTTAACTAATTCATTCTGCAGTTAGCGGTACTAAAACTGTTATTACTAAGTGGTTCTAGTGGTTTAAAACTGCTTATTTCTGCCATTTCAACTAACACAACAAAATTAATGTAAATGTCTTCAACTAATTTATTCTGCAGTTGGCAGTACTAAAACTGTCATTAGTAAGTGGTTCTAGTGGTTTAAACCTGCTTATTTCTGCCATTTTAACTAACACAACAAAGTTAATGTAAATGTTTTCAACTAATAAATTGTGCAGTTAGTGGTACCAAAACTGTTATTAGTAAGTGGTTCTAGTTGTTTAAAACTGCTTATTTCTACCATTTCAACTAAAACAACAAAGTTAATTTAAACATTTTTAACTCATTCATTCTGCAGTTAGTGGTACTAAAACTGTCATTAGTAAGTGGTTCTAGTGCTTTAAAACTGCTTATTTCTGCCATTTCAACTAACACAACAAAGTTAATGTAAATGTTTTCAACTAATAAAATCTGCAGTTGGCGGTACTAAAACTGTCATTAGTAAGTGGTTCTAGTGGTTTAAAACTGCTTATTTCTGCCATTTCAACTAACACAACAAAGTTAATGTAAATGATTTCAACTAATAAATTGTGCAGTTAGTGGTACTAAAACTGTCATTAGTAAGTGGCTCTGGTGGTTTAAGACTGCTTTATTTCTACTATTTCATCTAACACAACAAAGTTAATGTAAATGTTTTCAACAAATAAATTGTGCAGTTAGCGGTACTAAAACTATCATTAGTAAGTGGTTCTAGTGGTTTAAAACTGCTTATTTCTACCATTTCAACTAACAATACAAAATTAATGTAAATGTTCTCAACTAATAAATTGTGCAGTTAGCGGTACTAAAACTGCCATTAGTAAGTGGTTCTAGTTGTTTAAAACTGCTTATTTCAACCATTTCAACTAATACAACAAAGTTAATTTAAATATTTTTAACTAATTTATTCTGCAGTTAGCGGTACTAAAACTGTCATTAGTAAGTTGTTCTAGCGGTTTAAAACTGCTTATTTCTGCCATTTCAACTAACACAACAAAGTTAATGTAAATGTTTTCAACTAATAAATTGTGCAGTTAGTGGTACAAAAACTGTTATTAGTAAGTGGTTCTAGTTGTTTAAAACTGCTTATTTCTACCATTTCAACTAAAACAACAAAGTTAATTTAAACATTTTTAACTCATTCATTCTGCAGTTAGCGGTACTAAAACTGTTATTAGTAAGTAATTCTAGTGGTTTAAAACTGCCTATTTCTACGATTTCAACTAACACAACAAAATTAATGTAAATGTTTTCAACTAATTTATTCTGCAGTTAGCGGTACTAAAACTGTCATTAGTAAGTGGTTCTAGTGGTTTAAACCTGCTTATTTCTGCCATTTCAACTAACACGACAAAGTTAATGTAAATGTTTTCAACTAATAAATTGTGCAGTTAGTGGTACTAAAACTGTCATTAGTAAGTGGCTCTGGTGGTTTAAGACTGCTTTATTTCTACTATGTCAACTAACACAACAAAGTTAATGTAAATGTTTTCAACTAATAAATTCTGCAGTTAGCGGTACTACAACTGTCATCAGTAAGTGCTTCTAGTGGTTTAAAACTGCTTATTTCTGCCATTTCAATTATTACAACGAAGTTAATGTAAATGTTTTCAACTAATAAATTGTGCAGTTATCGGTACTAAAACTGTCATTAGTAAGTGGTTCTAGTGGTTTAAAACTCCTTATTTCTACCATTTCAACTAATACGACAAAGTTAATGTAAATGATTTTAACTAATTCATTCTGCAGTTAGCGGTACTAAAACTGTTATTACTAAGTGGTTCTAGTGGTTTAAAACTGCTTATTTCTGCCATTTCAACTAACACAACAAAATTAATGTAAATGTCTTCAACTAATTTATTCTGCAGTTGGCAGTACTAAAACTGTCATTTGTAAGTTGTTCTAGTGGTTTAAACCTGCTTATTTCTGCCATTTTAACTAACACAACAAAGTTAATGTAAATGATTTCAACTAATAAATTGTGCAGTTAGTGGTACTAAAACTGTCATTAGTAAGTGGTTCTAGTGGTTTACAACTGCTTATTTCTGCCAATTCAACTAACACAACAAAATTAATGTAAATGTTCTCAACTAATAAATTGTGCAGTTAGCGGTACTAAAACTGCCATTAGTAAGTGGTTCTAGTTGTTTAAAACTGCTTATTTCTACCATTTCAACTAACACAACAAAATTAATGTAAATGTTTTCAACTAGATTTATTCTGCAGTTAGCGGTACTAAAACTGTCATTAGTAAGTGGTTCTAGTGGTTTAAACCTGCTCATTTCTGCCATTTTAACTAACACGACAAAGTTAATGTAAATGATTTCAACTAATAAATTGTGCAGTTAGTGGTACTAAAACTGTCATTAGTAAGTGGCTCTGGTGGTTTAAGACTGCTTTATTTCTACAATTTAACTAACACAACAAAGTTAATGTAAATGTTTTCAACTAATAAATTCTGCAGTTAGCGGTACTAAAACTGTCATCAGTAAGTGCTTCTAGTGGTTTAAAACTGCTTATTTCTGCCATTTCAACTATTACAACGAAGTTAATGTAAAGGTTTTCAACTAATAAATTGTGCAGTTATCGGTACTAAAACTGTCATTAGTAAGTGGTTCCAGTGGTTTAAAACTCCTTATTTCTACCATTTCAACTAACACAACAAAGTTGATGTAAATGTTTTCAACTAATAAAATCTGCAGTTAGCGGTACTAAAACTGCCATTAAAAAGTAGTTATAGTGGTTTAAAACTGCTTATTTCTGCCATTTCAACTAACACAACAAAGTTAATGTAAATGTTTTCAATTAATAAATTCTGCAGTTAGCGGTACAAATACTGTCATTAGTGAGTTGTTCTATTGGTTTAAAACTGCTTATTTCTACCATTTCAACTAACACAACCAAGTTAATGTAAATGTTTTCAACAAATAAATTGTGCAGTTAGCAGTACTAAAACTGTCATTAGTAAGTGGTTCTAGTGGAATAAAACTGCTTATTTCTGCTATTTCAACTAACACAACAAAATTAATGTAAATGTTCTCAACTAATAAATTCTAGTTAGCGGTACTAAAACTGTCATTAGTAAGTGGTTCTAGTGGTTTAAAAGTGCTTATTTCTGCCATTTCAACTAACACAACAAAATTAATGTAAATTTTCTCAACTAATAAATTGTGCAGTTAGCGGTACTAAAACTGCCATTAGCAAGTTGTTCTAGTTGTTTAAAACTGCTTATTTCAACCATTTCAACTAATACAAAAAAGTTAATTTAAATATTTTTAACTAATTTATTCTGCAGTTAGCGGTACTAAAACTGTCATTAGTAAGTTGTTCTAGTGGTGCTGAATATTTTTTAACGTATGGTCGACCTGTGGCGAGATGAGAGAAGTCTAGGAAAAAAAAGGACGAGGACTCTCAAAGTGAGAAGACATCAGACACGGAGTCACAACGAACGCAAGTCAGAGCATTAATGTGAACGAACGCTTGAGAATTCAACATCAAATTACATGTACATATCGGTAAAGAACTCAATAACTCGTGACCTTTTATAATCGCATTCACAACGGGAAAAACGCTCAAGGATCAAGTCGGAACGGAACAATTAATCGTTCACGAAGTTATTCGTAGTTTCTCATCTCGCCACTCACAAACCTTAGCGAAGGAACGCTGAACTTAACGATATAATTTTCATCATTCTTAACTTGGAATATCATTGATTGGAAGAAATTGAGGATTATGAAATGGAGATAACGTTTAACGAATTTTACCTTTCTTACCTTCACCGTAAACGATTACTGGATATCTAAGAACGCAGGCCTTCCGTGCATATCTGTAAAGATATGCTCAGTCATCTATCTAACAAAAATGGTGCCGTGACCCGGGAACATTGAACGTATTTTGCAGAAATCATGTCTGAAAAGGAAGCCTTAAAGAAAAAGACCCTATCTAGAAATGGCCATCGCTTGGTGGTTAGTAACACGATCGCGAAAGCAAAGGAAATCTTACCGCCACCTGGTGAGGAAGCTCCCGCAGAAATCAAAACAAAATTGAAAGCGTACCTTAATACTATCGAAAAGAAACGTGCGGATATAGCGCCAATTGACAGAGAAATAGAAGAACTTACTAGTGCAGAAGGGGTAGAGAAAGAGATTTTGGACCGAAGTGACTTTGAAGCAGTTACAGAAGAAATTATATGTTTTATCACTGAGGCGATCAAGGAAAGGGTCGTTACAACGCCGCCGCTGCAACAAGGAGCAAGTTTTATTCAAGCGAGATCACCAACAGACAATGTAGGAAAGGTAAAACTTCCCAAATTGCCACTTTCAACTTTTCATGGAAACCCTACAGAATGGACATCTTTTTGGGACAGTTTTTCCTCCACGATTCACGAATGTACGACTCTAGCAGACATTGACAAATTTAAATATTTGAAACAATCGCTGTCAGGAGAAGCTGCACGAACGATTTCTGGGTTAACGCTATCATCTGAGAATTACAAGGAGGCAATCGAAGTGTTAGAAAACAGGTTTGGAGATAAGCAAACTATCATCTCAAGACATATTGATGTGTTAACAGAGCTGCCAAAGATAACATCAAATGAAGATCTACAACAATTACGACGGTTGTACGACAAAACGGAATGTACAGTGCGGAGCCTTCGAGGAATAGGTATCACAACTGAAAATTACAGCGTGTTTTTGACACCAATAATCATGAAAAAGATCCCTCCTGAGCTGAGACTCTTGTTATCTAGAAAGTTATCCAATGAATGGGATCTCAATGGCTTGCTGAAAGCTTTAGGAGAAGAATTAGCATTACGAGAAAAGTGCGCGTTCGCTTCGAGTGAATCCGCGAGCGGCACAATGAAGAGCAGGCCTAATGTAAACAGAGGACAGTTTGGTAACTCACAACCATCTACGAGCGCTACACTTATGGTTAACAATGAGAAGCAAGGTGGAAGAAATTACACTGGAGTTCCTTTCTGTTTATTTTGTGGCAACAAGCACTACTCATCAAGCTGTATGACAGTAACAGATCCAAACGCACGGAAAAAGATTATTCGAGAAAGGAAGAGGTGTTTCGTTTGTTTACGAGGTGGACACATAAGTCGAGATTGCAGAAGTACATCGAAATGCTTTCGCTGTCAAGGAAAACATCATGTATCAATTTGTGGATCTCATGCAGATATTCGAGCAGTCGATAACGAAGCAACCCGTTCAGTCGCCACACCTTATGAGCAAAATCGATCACAACAGGTAACTCAAAACACCTCGCACAATCCACAAAATCCATCAGTAAGTACACATATTTCTACTTCATGTGACTCTAGCAATACGGCTGTTTTACTTCAGACAGCTAGAGCCAAGGTTCATCAAGTCGACAGTGAAAATGAAGTGTGTAATGTTAGGCTGATTTTAGATTCTTGTTCACAGAAGTCTTATGTGACAAGAAAGTTGAAAGAAAGGCTACAAATTCCAACGATAAGCACAGATAAAGTTCTCATCAAAGAGTTTGGAAATGAATCTGGAACACTAAAACAATGTGAATCTGTGCAAATTGCTGTGAAGGGGGCAGATAATCTTACTGTCTTTATCAATGCTTATGTTGTTGACAATATTTGTAGCCCCATTTCGAAACAAGCGATTGATTTTGCTAAGTTCAAGTATCCTCACTTAACAAATCTACCTTTAGCAGACAGTGGAAACGGTAACGAAGATTTAGAAGTAGAGATTATGGTAGGTGCGGACTACCTTTGGAATTTCATGCTTGATCATGTAGTACGGGGGGAGTCAGGTTTAGGCCCCGTCGCTACCCTAACGAGATTTGGTTATGTTTTGAGCGGTCCAGTTCAAGTACCAGCACATCTTGAACACTCCACAAACGTAACAATCGCTCATGTCTTGAAAACCGATGCTTGGGTTCAAAATGAAAATTCAGATTTGAAAGATGAGCTTAAAAAATTTTGGGACTATGAAACTCTTGGGGTGAAAATCGATGAGGCAGATGTCAGTTTGGAAAATCCTTTGGAAGGGAAAATAAAGTTTGATGGAAATCGCTACGAAATTTCGTTGCCCTTTAAAGAGGGACACCCAACTATTCCAGATAACTATAACGTAGCCCGAGGCCGTCTTGAGTCTCTCACAAATCGTTTAAAAGCAAAACCAGATGTGTTACGCCGTTACGATGACGTAATAAAGGAACAACTCGAAGCAGGGGTAGTCGAAAAAGTTGAAGACAGTGAACAATTTTCGAACGCTCCTGGTTCAGTTTTCTACAATCCTCATCGTGAAGTATTAAGAGAGGACAGGTCAACTACAAAATTACGGGTTGTCTATGATGCCAGTTCAAAGAGGAACGGGGAAGTAAGCCTAAACGATTGCTTGGATCAAGGGCCTAACTTAGCACCACTGGTTTTCGACATCTTGTTGCGTTCTCGAATGAAGAAAATTGCACTGGTTGGAGATTTAGAAAAGGCTTTTCTGAATATCATCATTGATCCATCACACAGAAACTTTTTACGTTTTTTGTGGTTTGACGATATAAATGTCGATAGTCCGAAGCTCGTAACCTTACGGTCAACCAGATTATTATTCGGCCTTTCCTGTTCTCCGTACGTTTTAAACGCAACCATTCGACATCATCTTGATCAGTATGAAAATCTTGATCCAGATTTTGTCTCCAATGTCGTAAATTCACTATATGTGGACGATTACGCCTCCTCGCAAAATAGCGATGAAGAATGTTTCGAACTTTACCATAAATTAAAAACACGTTTTGCCGCTGGAGGTTTCAACATGAGGAAATGGACCTCAAATAGTGAAGAACTGTTACAACGTATCGAAAATGCTGAAAACGCGCAAAATGTTACGACAAACTCGCAAAATACTGAAATTAGCGAACTTTGTGAGGACGATGAAAGCTTTGCTAAATCCACATGCAATGCAATTTGCAGTGAAGACGAAGTTAAGGTTTTAGGAATTGCATGGGACAGAAAAAACGATAAATTCAAGTTCAACTTTTCGAATTTCGTGCAAACCGCAGCAAGTAGCGAACCAGTAACGAAACGAGTCATTTTGAGTACAACCGCGCGGTTCTACGATCCGTTAGGTTTGTTGTCTCCTGTTATCGTGCCATTGAAGGAAATTTTCCAGAAAGTTTGTGAACTCAAAATAGACTGGGATGATGAGTTGCCAACAGAAATCTCAAATGAATGGCATACACTAATTAACGATATTGCTAACATTTCATCAATCGAATTTCAAAGATCGTTGCTTGGAGACATTGACGTAAAAGACATCAAATCCATTCAATTACACGGATTTTCCGATGCAAGCCAAAAAGCATTTGGAGCTTGTATTTATCTCAGAATCGAAACAACAAACAAAGTTGAAATCCGTCTAATTTGTTCAAAAACAAGGATCGCGCCACTAAAAGGCGAAACAATTCCTCGGTTAGAATTGATGGCTGCTTTGATTTTGGCACAACTCATCACTTCAGTCAACGAAGCATTAAAACCTTGCCTTGAAATTGAATCAATATTCTGTTGGACTGACGCACAGGTTGCCCTGCACTGGATTTTAGGAGAAAAGAAAGAGCCAAAACAAGTGTTCGTAGGGAACAGGGTTCGTCAAATCAATGGTCTGGTAAACAAGACCTGTTGGGGATATTGCCCTACTAAAAGCAATCCCGCAGATTTAGCCTCAAGAGGTATCGAGTGTTCAAAGATTGCTAACAATAAACTCTGGTGGAATGGCCCTGCATTTTTGAAGGATCAGCCTGAAAACTGGCCTACTTTTGAACACACCAATGTGTCAGCAAATAAAGACGAAGTTTCGGAAATTGCAAACATTTCGACAAGCCTTGCAACAACAGCAACCAACACAAATCAGATAAGTCTAAATGAAGTCATTCCATGTGAAGGGTACAGTAATGTGGACAAATTACTCCGCGTAACAGCCCTAGTTTTGAAATTTGTAAAGATTTTGAAAAGCAAAATATCAAAGGATGAATCTAGAGAGGAATGCGCAGAATTAATTTCAAATCAGGACATTCAAGAAGCGAAACATTTATGGCATAGGGAGGTTCAGAAATCAATGTTTTCCGATAAAAAGATGGAGGAAACGAAAAAGAATTTGCATGTTTTTGAAGATGATGACGGAATTTTGCGTGTTGGGGGTAGAATTGACAATGCACCGTTGCCTTATGAAACAAAATTCCCCATTTTATTACCTCGTAGACATCACTTTACATATCTGATTGTTTACAAGAGCCACACAACAGTGAAACACAACGGGGTTAGGGAAACTTTAACGGAAATCAGATCAGAATACTGGATAACAAAGGGGCGGCAAATCGTGAAAACACTTCTATCAAAATGTGTGATTTGCAAGAAATTGATAGGCAAAGCATATGATTCACCTGATTCACCACCACTGCCGCCATTCAGGGTATCAGAAGATATGGCTTTCTCACAAATAGCGGTCGACTTTGCTGGACCCCTTTATGTAAAGGACATTTATACAAAGAGCACAACAATGAACAAATGTTATATAGCTTTGTTCACATGTACCAGTACAAGGGCAGTACATTTGGAACTTGTCCCAGATTTGCACGCAAATTCGTTCATTCGAGCATTGAATCGCTTCATTGGGAGACGGGGGGTACCCTCACATATCGTGTCAGATAATGGCAAAACGTTCGTTGATCAACACATTCAGAATTACATACGAAGTAGGGGTGCAAACTTAGTTTGGAGGTTCAACGTACCAACGGCGAGCTGGTGGGGCGGGGTATTTGAAGTTATGGTGAAACTTACTAAGAGATGCCTTAGAAAAACACTCGGACACGCCCACTTAACATACGAAGAGTTAGAAACAAATTTGATTGAAACAGAAGGCATCTTAAACTCAAGACCGCTGACTTTCGTTCATGAAGATATCTGTGAGCCACCATTGACTCCATCGTGCCTTGTTACAGGAAGACGGTTGTTGAATAAGGGTACGATTTCACAGAACGTTGAAAAATCTGATCGCCCGAATTTAACAAAGCGTAGTCGATATTTAGACACTCTTCTTAATCGCTTTTTCAGTCAGTGGAAGAAAGAATATTTACCGTCGTTACGAGAGAAGTTCCAGTCGAGAAATAAACCACTTATTCGCGTGCCAAGAGTCGGAGACATCGTCAATATTCACAAGGACAAAGTACCTCGTCAACGTTGGACAATTGGAAAAATTACACGTCTTTTACCTGGAAAAGATGGAATTGTGAGAGCCGTAGAAGTTTTAACATTAGACAAATCGCGCAAACAGATGATAATGAAACGGCCTATTCAACATTTGTATCCACTCGAAGTTCAAGCTGAGAGAACAAAATTAGAACATACTGAACATGATAAACTCGAAAACGAACTCGCAAACGAAGTACAAATTACGACAGTCAGAGATGAAGATGTCCCAGAGCAAATTCAATGACTCTGAACCATTTGTCAAATTGTAATTATATTTTCGTGTAAATAAGGTCCTTTTGATTGACTTTGTCAATCAGGGGGGAGTGTGCTGAATATTTTTTAACGTATGGTCGACCTGTGGCGAGATGAGAGAAATCTAGGAAAAAAAAGGACGAGGACTCTCAAAGTGAGAAGACATCAGACACGGAGTCACAACGAACGCAAGTCAGAGCATTAATGTGAACGAACGCTTGAGAATTCAACATCAAATTACATGTACATATCGGTAAAGAACTCAATAACTCGTGACCTTTTATAATCACATTCACAACGGGAAAAACGCTCAAGGATCAAGTCGGAACGGAACAATTAATCGCTCACGAAGTTATTCGTAGTTTCTCATCTCGCCACTCACAAACCTTAGCGAAGGAACGCTGAACTTAACGATATAATTTTCATCATTCTTAACTTGGAATATCATTGATTGGAAGAAATTGAGGATTATGAAATGGAGATAACGTTTAACGAATTTTACCTTTCTTACCTTCACCGTAAACGATTACTGGATATCTAAGAACGCAGGCCTTCCGTGCATATCTGTAAAGATATGCTCAGTCATCTATCTAACAAGTGGTTTAAAACTGCCTATTTCTACCATTTCAACTAACACAACAAAATTAATGTAAATGTTTTCAACTAATTTATTCTGCAATTAGCGGTACTAAAACTGTCATTAGTAAGTGGTTCTAGTGGTTTAAACCTGCTTATTTCTGCCATTTTAACTAACACAACAAAGTTAATGTAAATGTTTTCAACTAATAAATTGTGCAGTTAGTGGTACAAAAACTGTTATTAGTAAGTGGTTCTAGTTGTTTAAAACTGCTTATTTCTACCATTTCAACTAAAACAACAAAGTTAATTTAAACATTTTTAACTCATTCATTCTGCAGTTAGCGGTACTAAAACTGTTATTAGTAAGTAATTCTAGTGGTTTAAAACTGCTTATTTCTACCATTTCAACTAACACAACAAAGTTAATGTAAATGTTTTCAACTAATAAATTCTGCAGTTAGCGGTACAAATACTGTCATTAGTGAGTTGTTCTATTGGTTTAAAACTGCTTATTTCTACCATTTCAACTAACACAACAAAGTTAATGTAAATGTTTTCAACAAATAAATTGTGCAGTTAGCGGTACTAAAACTGTCATTAGTAAGTGGTTCTAGTGGAATAAAACTGCTTATTTCTGCTATTTCAACTAACACAACAAAATTAATGTAAATGTTCTCAACTAATAAATTCTAGTTAGCGGTACTAAAACTGTCATTAGTAAGTGGTTCTAGTGGTTTAAAACTGCTTATTTCTACCATTCCAACTAAAACAACAAAGTTAATTTAAACATTTTTAACTCATTCATTCCGCAGTTAGCGGTACTAAAACTGTTATTAGTAAGTAATTCTAGTGGTTTAAAACTGCCTATTTCTACCATTTCAACTAACACAACAAAATTAATGTAAATGTTTTCAACTAATTTATTCTGCAATTAGCGGTACTAAAACTGTCATTAGTAAGTGGTTCTAGTGGTTTAAACCTGCTTATTTCTGCCATTTTAACTAACACAACAAAGTTAATGTAAATGTTTTCAACTAATAAATTGTGCAGTTAGTGGTACCAAAACTGTTATTAGTAAGTGGTTCTAGTTGTTTAAAACTGCTTATTTCTACCATTTCAACTAAAACAACAAAGTTAATTTAAACATTTTTAACTCATTCATTCTGCAGTTAGCGGTACTAAAACTGTTATTAATAAGTAATTCTAGTGGTTTAAAACTGCCTATTTCTACCATTTCAACTAACACAACAAAATTAATGTAAATGTTTTCAACTAATTTATTCTGCAGTTAGCGGTACTAAAACTGTCATTAGTAAGTGGTTCTAGTGGTTTAAAAGTGCTTATTTCTGCCATTTCAACTAACACAACAAAGTTAATGTAAATGTTTTCAACTAATAAAATCTGCAGTTGGCGGTACTAAAACTGTCATTAGTAAGTGGTTCTAGTGGTTTAAAACTGCTTATTTCTGCCATTTCAACTAACACAACAAAGTTAATGTAAATGATTTCAACTAATAAATTGTGCAGTTAGTGGTACTAAAACTGTCATTAGTAAGTGGCTCTGGTGGTTTAAGACTGCTTTATTTCTACTATTTCATCTAACATAACAAAGTTAATGTAAATGTTTTCAACTAATAAATTCTGCTGTTAGCGGTACTAAAACTGTCATCAGTAAGTGGTTCTAGTGGTTTAAAACTGCTTATTTCTGCCATTTCAACAACAAACAACAAACAACAAAGTTAATTTAAATATAATTAACTAATTAGTTCTGCAGTTAGCGGTACAAATACTGTCATTAGTAAGTTGTTCTATTGGTTTAAAACTGCTTATTTCTACCATTTCAACTAACACAACAAAGTTAATGTAAATGTTTTCAACAAATAAATTGTGCAGTTAGCGGTACTAAAACTGTCATTAGTAAGTGGTTCTAGTGGAATAAAACTGCTTATTTCTGCTATTTCAACTAGCACAACAAAATTAATGTAAATGTTCTCAACTAATAAATTCTAGTTAGCGGTACTAAAACTGTCATTAGTAAGTGGTTCTAGTGGTTTAAAACTGCTTATTTCTACCATTCCAACTAAAACAACAAAGTTAATTTAAACATTTTTAACTCATTCATTCCGCAGTTAGCGGTACTAAAACTGTTATTAGTAAGTAATTCTAGTGGTTTAAAACTGCCTATTTCTACCATTTCAACTAACACAACAAAATTAATGTAAATGTTTTCAACTAATTTATTCTGCAATTAGCGGTACTAAAACTGTCATTAGTAAGTGGTTCTAGTGGTTTAAACCTGCTTATTTCTGCCATTTTAACTAACACAACAAAGTTAATGTAAATGTTTTCAACTAATAAATTGTGCAGTTAGTGGTACCAAAACTGTTATTAGTAAGTGGTTCTAGTTGTTTAAAACTGCTTATTTCTACCATTTCAACTAAAACAACAAAGTTAATTTAAACATTTTTAACTCATTCATTCTGCAGTTAGCGGTACTAAAACTGTTATTAATAAGTAATTCTAGTGGTTTAAAACTGCCTATTTCTACCATTTCAACTAACACAACAAAATTAATGTAAATGTTTTCAACTAATTTATTCTGCAGTTAGCGGTACTAAAACTGTCATTAGTAAGTGGTTCTAGTGGTTTAAAAGTGCTTATTTCTGCCATTTCAACTAACACAACAAAGTTAATGTAAATGTTTTCAACTAATAAAATCTGCAGTTGGCGGTACTAAAACTGTCATTAGTAAGTGGTTCTAGTGGTTTAAAACTGCTTATTTCTGCCATTTCAACTAACACAACAAAGTTAATGTAAATGATTTCAACTAATAAATTGTGCAGTTAGTGGTACTAAAACTGTCATTAGTAAGTGGCTCTGGTGGTTTAAGACTGCTTTATTTCTACTATTTCATCTAACATAACAAAGTTAATGTAAATGTTTTCAACTAATAAATTCTGCTGTTAGCGGTACTAAAACTGTCATCAGTAAGTGGTTCTAGTGGTTTAAAACTGCTTATTTCTGCCATTTCAACAACAAACAACAAACAACAAGGTTAATTTAAATATAATTAACTAATTAGTTCTGCAGTTAGCGGTACAAATACTGTCATTAGTAAGTTGTTCTAGTGGTTTAGAACTGCTTATTTCTACCATTGCAACTAACACAACAAAGTTAATGTAAATGTTTTCAACAAATAAATTGTGCAGTTAGCGGTACTAAAACTGTCATTAGTAAGTGGTTCTAGTGGTTTAAAACTGCTTATTTCTACCATTTCAACTAACACAACAAAATTAATGTAAATGTTCTCAACTAATAAATTGTGCAGTTAGCGGTACTAAAACTGCCATTAGTAAGTGGTTCTAGTTGTTTAAAACTGCTCATTTCAACAATTTCAACTAATACAACAAAGTTAATTTAAACATTTTTAACTCATTCATTCCGCAGTTAGCGGTACTAAAACTGTTATTAGTAAGTAATTCTAGTGGTTTAAAACTGCCTATTTCTACCATTTCAACTAACACAACAAAATTAATGTAAATGTTTTCAACTAATTTATTCTGCAATTAGCGGTACTAAAACTGTCATTAGTAAGTGGTTCTAGTGGTTTAAACCTGCTTATTTCTGCCATTTTAACTAACACAACAAAGTTAATGTAAATGTTTTCAACTAATAAATTGTGCAGTTAGTGGTACCAAAACTGTTATTAGTAAGTGGCTCTAGTTGTTTAAAACTGCTTATTTCTACCATTTCAACTAAAACAACAAAGTTAATTTAAACATTTTTAACTCATTCATTCTGCAGTTAGCGGTACTAAAACTGTTATTAATAAGTAATTCTAGTGGCTTAAAACTGCCTATTTCTACCATTTCAACTAACACAACAAAATTAATGTAAATGTTTTCAACTAATTTATTCTGCAGTTAGCGGTACTAAAACTGTCATTAGTAAGTGGTTCTAGTGGTTTAAAAGTGCTTATTTCTGCCATTTCAACTAACAAAACAAAGTTAATGTAAATGTTTTCAACTAATAAAATCTGCAGTTGGCGGTACTAAAACTGTCATTAGTAAGTGGTTCTAGTGGTTTAAAACTGCTTATTTCTGCCATTTCAACTAACACAACAAAGTTAATGTAAATGATTTCAACTAATAAATTGTGCAGTTAGTGGTACTAAAACTGTCATTAGTAAGTGGCTCTGGTGGTTTAAGACTGCTTTATTTCTACTATTTCATCTAACATAACAAAGTTAATGTAAATGTTTTCAACTAATAAATTCTGCTGTTAGCGGTACTAAAACTGTCATCAGTAAGTGGTTCTAGTGGTTTAAAACTGCTTATTTCTGCCATTTCAACAACAAACAACAAACAACAAGGTTAATTTAAATATAATTAACTAATTAGTTCTGCAGTTAGCGGTACAAATACTGTCATTAGTAAGTTGTTCTAGTGGTTTAGAACTGCTTATTTCTACCATTGCAACTAACACAACAAAGTTAATGTAAATGTTTTCAACAAATAAATTGTGCAGTTAGCGGTACTAAAACTGTCATTAGTAAGTGGTTCTAGTGGTTTAAAACTGCTTATTTCTACCATTTCAACTAACACAACATAATTAATGTAAATGTTCTCAACTAATAAATTGTGCAGTTAGCGGTACTAAAACTGCCATTAGTAAGTGGTTCTAGTTGTTTAAAACTGCTCATTTCAACAATTTCAACTAATACAACAAAGTTAATTTAATTATTTTTAACTAATTTATTCTGCAGTTAGCGGTACTAAAACTGTCATTAGTAAGTTGTTCTAGTGGTTTAAAACTGCTTATTTCTGCCATTTCAACTAACACAACAAAGTTAATGTAAATGATTTCAACTAATTTATTCTGCAGTTAGCGGTACTAAAACTGCCATTAGCAAGTGGTTCTAGTTGTTTAAAACTGCTTATTTCAACCATTTCAACTAATACAATAAAGTTAATTTAAATATTTTTAACTAATTTATTCTGCAGTTAGCGGTACTAAAACTGTCATTAGTAAGTTGTTCTAGTGGTTTAAAACTGCCTATTTCTACCATTTCAACTAACACAACAAAATTAATTTAAACATTTTTAACTCATTCATTCTGCAGTTAGCGGTACTAAAACTGTCATTAGTAAGTGGTTCTAGTGGTTTTAAACTGCTTATTTCTACCATTTCAACTAACACAACAAAATTAATGTAAATGTTCTCAACTAATAAATTGTGCAGTTAGCGGTACTAAAACTGCCATTAGCAAGTGGTTCTAGTTGTTTAAAACTGCTTATTTCAACCATTTCAACTAATACAATAAAGTTAATTTAAATATTTTTAACTAATTTATTCTGCAGTTAGCGGTACTAAAACTGTCATTAGTAAGTTGTTTTAGTGGTTTAAAACTGCCTATTTCTACCATTTCAACTAACACAACAAAATTAATGTAAATGTTTTCAACTAATTTATTCTGCAGTTAGCGGTACTAAAACTGTCATTAGTAAGTGGTTCTAGTGGTTTAAAAGTGCTTATTTCTGCCATTTCAACTAACACAACAATGTTAATGTAAATGTTTTCAACTAATAAATTGTGCAGTTAGTGGTACTAAAACTGTCATTAGTAAGTGGTTCTAGTGGTTTAAAACTGCTTATTTCTGCCATTTCAACTAACACAACAAAGTTAATGTAAATGTTTTCAACTAATAAAATCTGCAGTTGGCGGTACTAAAACTGTCATTAGTAAGTGGTTCTAGTGGTTTAAAACTGCTTATTTCTGCCATTTCAACTAACACAACAAAGTTAATGTAAATCTTTTCAACTAATAAATTCTGCAGTTAGCGGTACTAAAACTGTTATTAGTAAGTAATTCTAGTGGTTTAAAACTGCTTATTTCTGCCATTTCAACTAACACAACAAAGTTAATGTAAATGATTTCAACTAATAAATTGTGCAGTTAGTGGTACTAAAACTGTCATTAGTAAGTGGTTCTAGTGGTTTAAAACTGCTTATTTCTGCCATTTCAACTAACACAACAAAGTTAATGTAAATGTTCTCAACTAATAAATTGTGCAGTTAGTGGTACAAAAACTGTTATTAGTAAGTGGTTCTAGTTGTTTAAAACTGCTTATTTCTACCATTTCAACTAAAACAACAAAGTTAATTTAAACATTTTTAACTCATTCATTCTGCAGATAGCGGTACTAAAACTGTTATTAGTAAGTAATTCTAGTGGTTTAAAACTGCCTATTTCTACCATTTCAACTAACACAACAACATTAATGTAAATGTTTTCAACTAATTTATTCTGCAGTTAGCGGTACTAAAACTGTCATTAGTAAGTGGTTCTAGTGGTTTAAAAGTGCTTATTTCTGCCATTTCAACTAACACAACAAAGTTAATGTAAATGTTTTCAACTAATAAATTGTGCAGTTAGTGGTACTAAAACTGTCATTAGTAAGTGGTTCTAGTGGTTTAAAACTGCTTATTTCTGCCATTTCAACTAACACAACAAAGTTAATGTAAATGTTTTCAACTAATAAAATCTGCAGTTGGCGGTACTAAAACTGTCATTAGTAAGTGGTTCTAGTGGTTTAAAACTGCTTATTTCTGCCATTTCAACTAACACAACAAAGTTAATGTAAATGTTTTCAACTAATAAATTCTGCAGTTAGCGGTACTAAAACTGTTATTAGTAAGTAATTCTAGTGGTTTAAAACTGCTTATTTCTGCCATTTCAACTAACACAACAAAGTTAATGTAAATGTTTTCAACTAATAAAATCTGCAGTTAGCGGTACTAAAACTGCCATTAGTAAGTGGTTCTAGTGGTTTAAAACTGCTTATTGCTACCATTTCAACTAACACAACAAAGTTGATGTAAATGTTTTCAACTAATAAAATCTGCAGTTAGCGGTACAAATACTGTCATTAGTGAGTTGTTCTATTGGTTTAAAACTGCTTATTTCGACCATTTCAACTAACACAACAAAGTTAATGTAAATGTTTTCAACAAATAAATTGTGCAGTTAGCGGTACTAAAACTGTCATTAGTAAGTGGTTCTAGTGGAATAAAACTGCTTATTTCTGCTATTTCAACTAACACAACAAAATTAATGTAAATGTTCTCAACTAATAAATTCTAGTTAGCGGTACTAAAACTGTCATTAGTAAGTGGTTCTAGTGGTTTAAAACTGCTTATTTCTACCATTTCAACTAAAACAACAAAGTTAATTTAAACATTTTTAACTCATTCATTCTGCAGTTAGCGGTACTAAAACTGTTATTAATAAGTAATTCTAGTGGTTTAAAACTGCCTATTTCTACCATTTCAACTAACACAACAAAATTAATGTAAATGTTTTCAACTAATTTATTCTGCAGTTAGCGGTACTAAAACTGTCATTAGTAAGTGGTTCTAGTGGTTTAAAAGTGCTTATTTCTGCCATTTCAACTAACACAACAAAGTTAATGTAAATGTTTTCAACTAATAAAATCTGCAGTTGGCGGTACTAAAACTGTCATTAGTAAGTGGTTCTAGTGGTTTAAAACTGCTTATTTCTGCCATTTCAACTAACACAACAAAGTTAATGTAAATGATTTCAACTAATAAATTGTGCAGTTAGTGGTACTAAAACTGTCATTAGTAAGTGGCTCTGGTGGTTTAAGACTGCTTTATTTCTACTATTTCATCTAACATAACAAAGTTAATGTAAATGTTTTCAACTAATAAATTCTGCTGTTAGCGGTACTAAAACTGTCATCAGTAAGTGGTTCTAGTGGTTTAAAACTGCTTATTTCTGCCATTTTAACTAACACAACAAAGTTAATGTAAATGTTTTCAACTAATAAATTGTGCAGTTAGTGGTAGCAAAACTGTTATTAGTAAGTGGTTCTAGTTGTTTAAAACTGCTTATTTCTACCATTTCAACTAAAACAACAAAGTTAATTTAAACATTTTTAACTCATTCATTCTGCAGTTAGCGGTACTAAAACTGTTATTAATAAGTAATTCTAGTGGTTTAAAACTGCCTATTTCTACCATTTCAACTAACACAACAAAATTAATGTAAATGTTTTCAACTAATTTATTCTGCAGTTAGCGGTACTAAAACTGTCATTAGTAAGTGGTTCTAGTGGTTTAAAAGTGCTTATTTCTGCCATTTCAACTAACACAACAAAGTTAATGTAAATGTTTTCAACTAATAAAATCTGCAGTTGGCGGTACTAAAACTGTCATTAGTAAGTGGTTCTAGTGGTTTAAAACTGCTTATTTCTGCCATTTCAACTAACACAACAAAGTTAATGTAAATGATTTCAACTAATAAATTGTGCAGTTAGTGGTACTAAAACTGTCATTAGTAAGTGGTTCTAGTGGTTTAAAACTGCTTATTTCTACCATTTCAACTAAAACAACAAAGTTAATTTAAACATTTTTAACTCATTCATTCTGCAGTTAGCGGTACTAAAACTGTTATTAATAAGTAATTCTAGTGGTTTAAAACTGCCTATTTCTACCATTTCAACTAACACAACAAAATTAATGTAAATGTTTTCAACTAATTTATTCTGCAGTTAGCGGTACTAAAACTGTCATTAGTAAGTGGTTCTAGTGGTTTAAAAGTGCTTATTTCTGCCATTTCAACTAACACAACAAAGTTAATGTAAATGTTTTCAACTAATAAAATCTGCAGTTGGCGGTACTAAAACTGTCATTAGTAAGTGGTTCTAGTGGTTTAAAACTGCTTATTTCTGCCATTTCAACTAACACAACAAAGTTAATGTAAATGATTTCAACTAATAAATTGTGCAGTTAGTGGTACTAAAACTGTCATTAGTAAGTGGCTCTGGTGGTTTAAGACTGCTTTATTTCTACTATTTCATCTAACATAACAAAGTTAATGTAAATGTTTTCAACTAATAAATTCTGCTGTTAGCGGTACTAAAACTGTCATCAGTAAGTGGTTCTAGTGGTTTAAAACTGCTTATTTCTGCCATTTTAACTAACACAACAAAGTTAATGTAAATGTTTTCAACTAATAAATTGTGCAGTTAGTGGTAGCAAAACTGTTATTAGTAAGTGGTTCTAGTTGTTTAAAACTGCTTATTTCTACCATTTCAACTAAAACAACAAAGTTAATTTAAACATTTTTAACTCATTCATTCTGCAGTTAGCGGTACTAAAACTGTTATTAATAAGTAATTCTAGTGGTTTAAAACTGCCTATTTCTACCATTTCAACTAACACAACAAAATTAATGTAAATGTTTTCAACTAATTTATTCTGCAGTTAGCGGTACTAAAACTGTCATTAGTAAGTGGTTCTAGTGGTTTAAAAGTGCTTATTTCTGCCATTTCAACTAACACAACAAAGTTAATGTAAATGTTTTCAACTAATAAAATCTGCAGTTGGCGGTACTAAAACTGTCATTAGTAAGTGGTTCTAGTGGTTTAAAACTGCTTATTTCTGCCATTTCAACTAACACAACAAAGTTAATGTAAATGATTTCAACTAATAAATTGTGCAGTTAGTGGTACTAAAACTGTCATTAGTAAGTGGCTCTGGTGGTTTAAGACTGCTTTATTTCTACTATTTCATCTAACATAACAAAGTTAATGTAAATGTTTTCAACTAATAAATTCTGCTGTTAGCGGTACTAAAACTGTCATCAGTAAGTGGTTCTAGTGGTTTAAAACTGCTTATTTCTGCCATTTCAACAACAAACAACAAACAACAAAGTTAATTTAAATATAATTAACTAATTAGTTCTGCAGTTAGCGGTACAAATACTGTCATTAGTAAGTTGTTCTATTGGTTTAAAACTGCTTATTTCTACCATTTCAACTAACACAACAAAGTTAATGCAAATGTTTTCAACAAATAAATTGTGCAGTTAGCGGTACTAAAACTGTCATTAGTAAGTGGTTCTAGTGGAATAAAACTGCTTATTTCTGCTATTTCAACTAACACAACAAAATTAATGTAAATGTTCTCAACTAATAAATTCTAGTTAGCGGTACTAAAATTGTCATTAGTAAGTGGTTCTAGTGGTTTAAAACTGCTTATTTCTGCCATTTCAACTAGCACAACAAAGTTAATGTAAATGTTTTCAACTAATAAATTCTGCAGTTAGCGGTACTAAAACTATCATTGGTTCTAGTACGTGGTTCTAGTGGTTTAAAACTGCTTATTTCTGCCATTTCAACTAACACAACAAAGTTAATGTAAATGATTTTAACTAATAAATTGTGCAGTTAGTGGTACTAAAACTGTCATTAGTAAGTTGTTCTAGTGGTTTAAAACTGCTTATTTCAACCATTTCAACTAATACAACAAAGTTAATGTAAATGTTTTCAACTAATTTATTCTGCAGTTAGCGGTACTAAAACTGTCATTAGTAAGTGGTTCTAGTGGTTTAAACCTGATCATTTCTGCCATTTTAACTAACACGACAAAGTTAATGTAAATGATTTCAACTAATAAATTGTGCAGTTAGTGGTACTAAAACTGTCATTAGTAAGTGGCTCTGGTGGTTTAAGACTGCTTTATTTCTAATATTTCAACTAACACAACAAAGTTAATGTAAATGTTTTCAACTAATAAATTCTGCAGTTAGCGGTACTAAAACTGTCATCAGTAAGTGCTTCTAGTGGTTTAAAACTGCTTATTTCTGCCATTTCAACAACAAACAACAAACAACAAAGTTAATTTAAATATAATTAACTAATTAGTTCTGCAGTTAGCGGTACAAATACTGTCATTAGTAAGTTGTTCTAGTGGTTTAGAACTGCTTATTTCTACCATTGCAACTAACACAACAAAGTTAATGTAAATGTTGTCAACAAATAAATTGTGCAGTTAGCGGTACTAAAACTGTCATTAGTAAGTTGTTCTAGTGGTTTAAAACTGCTTATTTCTGCCATTTCAACTAAAACAACAAAGTTAATATAAATGTTTTCAACTAATAAATTGTGCAGTTAGTGGTACTAAAACTGTCATTAGTAAGTGGCTCTGGCGGTTTAAGACTGCTTTATTTCTACTATTTCAACTAACACAACAAAGTTAATGTAAATGTTTTCAACTAATAAATTCTGCAGTTAGCGGTACTAAAACTGTCATCAGTAAAACTGTTATTACTAAGTGGTTCTAAAACTGTTATTACTAAGTGGTTCTAAAACTGTTATTACTAAGTGGTTTTAAAACTGCTTATTTCTGCCATTTCAACTAACACAACAAAATTAATGTAAATGTCTTCAACTAATTTATTCTGCAGTTGGCAGTACTAAAACTGTCACTTGTAAGTTGTTCTAGTGGTTTAAACCTGCTTATTTCTGCCATTTTAACTAACAAAACAAAGTTAATGTAAATGATTTCAACTAATAAATTGTGCAGTTAGTGGTACTAAAACTGTCATTAGTAAGTGGTTCTAGTGGTTTAAAACTGCTTATTTCTGCCATTTCAACTAACACAACAAAATTAATGTAAATGTTCTCAACTAATAAATTGTGCAGTTAGCGGTACTAAAACTGCCATTAGTAAGTGGTTCTAGTTGTTTAAAACTGCTTATTTCTACCATTTCAACTAACACAACAAAGTTAATGTAAATGTTTTCAACTAATAAAATCTGCAGTTAGCGGTACTAAAACTGCCATTAAAAAGTAGTTATAGTAGTTTAAAACTGCTTATTTCTGCCATTTCAACTAACACAACAAAGTTAATGTAAATGTTTTCAGCTAATAAATTCTGCAGTTAGCGGTACTAAAACTGTCATTAATAAGTGGCTCTAGTGGATTAAAACTGCTTATTTCTACCATTTCATCTAAAACAACAAAGTTAATTTAAATATAATTAACTAATTAGTTCTGCAGTTAGCGGTACAAATACTGTCATTAGTAAGTTGTTCTATTGGTTTAAAACTGCTTATTTCTGCTATTTCAACTAACACAACAAAATTAATGTAAATGTTTTCAACTAATAAAATCTGCAGTTGGCGGTACTAAAACTGTCATTAGTAAGTAATTCTAGTGGTTTAAAACTACCTATTTCTACCATTTCAACTAACCCAACAAAATTAATGTAAATGTTTTCAACTAGATTTATTCTGCAGTTAGCGGTACTAAAACTGTCATTAGTAAGTGGTTCTAGTGGTTTAAACCTGATCATTTCTGCCATTTTAACTAACACGACAAAGTTAATGTAAATGATTTCAACTAATAAATTGTGCAGTTAGTGGTACTAAAACTGTCATTAGTAAGTGGCTCTGGTGGTTTAAGACTGCTTTATTTCTAATATTTCAACTAACACAACAAAGTTAATGTAAATGTTTTCAACTAATAAATTCTGCAGTTAGCGGTACTAAAACTGTCATCAGTAAGTGCTTCTAGTGGTTTAAAACTGCTTATTTCTGCTATTACAACGAAGTTAATGTAAAGGTTTTCAACTAATAAATTGTGCAGTTATCGGTACTAAAACTGTCAAGTAGTGGTTCCAGTGGTTTAAAACTCCTTATTTCTACCATTTCAACTAACACAACAAAGTTGATGTAAATGTTTTCAACTAATAAAATCTGCAGTTAGCGGTACTAAAACTGCCATTAAAAAGTAGTTATAGTGGTTTAAAACTGCTTATTTCTGCCATTTCAACTAACACAACAAAGTTAATGTAAATGTTTTCAACTAATAAAATCTGCAGTTGGCGGTACTAAAACTGTCATTAGTAAGTGGTTCTAGTGGTTTAAAACTGCTTATTTCTGCCATTTCAACTAACACAACAAAGTTAATGTAAATGATTTCAACTAATAAATTGTGCAGTTAGTGGTACTAAAACTGTCATTAGTAAGTGGTTCTAGTGCTTTAAAACTGCTTATTTCTGCCATTTCAACTAACACAACAAAGTTAATGTAAATGATTTCAACTAATAAATTGTGCAGTTAGTTGTACTAAAACTGTCATTAGTAAGTGGCTCTGGTGGTTTAAGACTGCTTTATTTCTACTATTTCAACTAACACAACAAAGTTAATGTAAATGTTTTCAACTAATAAATTCTGCAGTTAGCGGTACTAAAACTGTCATCAGTAAGTGCTTCTAGTGGTTTAAAACTGCTTATTTCTGCTATTACAACGAAGTTAATGTAAAGGTTTTCAACTAATAAATTGTGCAGTTATCGGTACTAAAACTGTCATTAGTAAGTGGTTCCAGTGGTTTAAAACTCCTTATTTCTACCATTTCAACTAACACAACAAAGTTGATGTAAATGTTTTCAACTAATAAAATCTGCAGTTAGCGGTACTAAAACTGCCATTAAAAAGTAGTTATAGTGGTTTAAAACTGCTTATTTCTGCCATTTAAACTAACACAACAAAGTTAATGTAAATGATTTCAACTAATAAATTGTGCAGTTAGTGGTACTAAAACTGTCATTAGTAAGTGGTTCTAGTGCTTTAAAACTGCTTATTTCTGCCATTTCAACTAACACAACAAAGTTAATGTAAATGATTTCAACTAATAAATTGTGCAGTTAGTGGTACTAAAACTGTCATTAGTAAGTGGTTCTAGTGCTTTAAAACTGCTTATTTCTGCCATTTCAACTAACACAACAAAGTTAATGTAAATGTTTTCAACTAATAAAATCTGCAGTTGGCGGTACTAAAACTGTCATTAGTAAGTGGTTCTAGTGGTTTAAAACTGCTTATTTCTGCCATTTCAACTAACACAACAAAGTTAATGTAAATGATTTCAACTAATAAATTGTGCAGTTAGTGGTACTAAAACTGTCATTAGTAAGTGGCTCTGGTGGTTTAAGACTGCTTTATTTCTACTATTTCATCTAACACAACAAAGTTAATGTAAATGTTTTCAACTAATAAATTCTGCAGTTAGCGGTACTAAAACTGTCATCAGTAAGTGGTTCTAGTGGTTTGAAACTGCTTATTTCTGCCATTTCAACTAAAACAACAAAGTTAATTTATATATAATTAACTAATTAGTTCTGCAGTTAGCGGTACAAATACTGTCATTAGTAAGTTGTTCTAGTGGTTTAGAACTGCTTATTTCTACCATTGCAACTAACACAACAAAGTTAATGTAAATGTTTTTAACAAATAAATTGTGCAGTTAGCGGTACTAAAACTGTCATTAGTAAGTGGTTCTAGTGGTTTTAAACTGCTTATTTCTACCATTTCAACTAACACAACAAAATTAATGTAAATGTTCTGAACTAATAAATTGTGCAGTTAGCGGTACTAAAACTGCCATTAGCAAGTGGTTCTAGTTGTTTAAAACTGCTTATTTCAACCATTTCAACTAATACAATAAAGTTAATTTAAATATTTTTAACTAATTTATTCTGCAGTTAGCGGTACTAAAATTTTCATTAGTAAGTTGTTCTAGTGGTTTAAAACTGCCTATTTCTACCATTTCAACTAACACAACAAAATTTATGTAAATGTTTTCAACTAATTTATTCTGCAATTAGTGGTACTAAAACTGTCATTAGTAAGTGGTTCTAGTGGTTTAAACCTGCTTATTTCTGCCATTTTAACTAACACAACAAAGTTAATGTAAATGTTTTCAACTAATAAATTGTGCAGTTAGTGGTACAAAAACTGTTATTAGTAAGTGGTTCTAGTTGTTTAGAACTGCTTATTTCTACCATTTCAACTAAAACAACAAAGTTAATTTAAACATTTTTAACTCATTCATTCTGCAGTTAGCGGTACTAAAACTGTTATTAGTAAGTAATTCTAGTGGTTTAAAACTGCCTATTTCTACCATTTCAACTAACACAACAAATTTAATGTAAATGTTTTCAACTAATTTATTCTGCAGTTAGCGGTACTATAACTGTCATTAGTAAGTGGTTCTAGTGGTTTAAACCTGCTTATTTCTGCCATTTCAACTAACACGACAAAGTTAATGTAAATGTTTTCAACTAATAAATTCTGCAGTTAGCGGTACTAAAACTGCCATAAAAAAGTAGTTATAGTGGTTTAAAACTGCTTATTTCTGCCATTTCAACTAACACAACAAAATTAATGTAAATGTTTTCAGCTAATAAATTGTGCAGTTAGCGGTACTAAAACTGCCATTAGTAAGTGGTTCTAGTTGTTTAAAACTGCTTATTTCAACCATTTCAGCTAACACAACAAAGTTAATGTAAATGATTTCAACTAATAAATTGTGCAGTTAGTGGTACTAAAACTGTCATTAGTATGTGGCTCTGGAGGTTTAAGACTGCTTTATTTCTACTATTTCAACTAACACAACAAAGTTAATGTAAATGTTTTCAACTAATAAATTGTGCAGTTAGTGGTACAAAAACTGTTATTAGTAAGTGGTTCTAGTTGTTTAAAACTGCTTATTTCTACCATTTCAACTAAAACAACAAAGTTAATTTAAACATTTTTAACTCATTCATTCTGCAGTTAGCGGTACTAAAACTGTTATTAGTAAGTAATTCTATTGGTTTCAAACTGCCTATTTCTACCATTTCAACTAAAACAACAAAGTTAATTTAAATATAATTAACTAATTAGTTCTGCAGTTAGCGGTACAAATACTGTCATTAGTAAGTTGTTCTAGTGGTTTAAAACTGCTTATTTCTACCATTTCAACTAACACAACAAAGTTAATGTAAATGTTTTCAACAAATAAATTGTGCAGTTAGCGGTACTAAAACTGCCATTAGTAAGTGGTTCTAGTTGTTTAAAACTGCTTATTTCAACCATTTCAGCTAACACAACAAAGTTAATGTAAATGTTTTCAACAAATAAATTGTGCAGTTAGCGGTACTATAACTGTCATTAGTAAGTGGTTCTAGTGGTTTAAAAGTGCTTATTTCTGCCATTTCAACTAACACAACAAAGTTAATGTAAATGTTTTCAACTAATAAATTGTGCAGTTAGTGCTAAAAATTCTGTCATTAGTAAGTGGTTCTAGTGGTTTAAAACTGCTTATTGCTACCATTTCAACTAACACAACAAAGTTGATGTAAATGTTTTCAACTAATAAAATCTGCAGTTAGCGGTACTAAAACTGCCATAAAAAAGTAGTTATAGTGGTTTAAAACTGCTTATTTCTGCCATTTCAACTAACACAACAAATTAATGTAAATGTTTTCAGCTAATAAATTGTGCAGTTAGCGGTACTAAAACTGCCATTAGTAAGTGGTTCTAGTTGTTTAAAACTGCTTATTTCAACCATTTCAGCTAATACAACAAAGTTAATTTAAATATTTTTAACTAATTTATTCTGCAGTTAGCGGTACTAAAACTGTCATTAGTAAGTGGTTCTAGTGGTTTAAAACTGCTTATTGCTACCATTTCAACTAACACAACAAAGTTGATGTAAATGTTTTCAACTAATAAAATCTGCAGTTAGCGGTACTAAAACTGCCATTAGTAAGTGGTTCTAGTTGTTTAAAACTGCTTATTTCAACCATTTCAGCTAACACAACAAAGTTAATGTAAATGTTTTCAACAAATAAATTGTGCAGTTAGCGGTACTATAACTGTCATTAGTAAGTGGTTCTAGTGGTTTAAAAGTGCTTATTTCTGCCATTTCAACTAACACAACAAAGTTAATGTAAATGTTTTCAACTAATAAATTGTGCAGTTAGTGCTAAAAATTCTGTCATTAGTAAGTGGTTCTAGTGGTTTAAAACTGCTTATTGCTACCATTTCAACTAACACAACAAAGTTGATGTAAATGTTTCCAACTAATAAAATCTGCAGTTAGCGGTACTAAAACTGCCATAAAAAAGTAGTTATAGTGGTTTAAAACTGCTTATTTCTGCCATTTCAACTAACACAACAAAATTAATGTAAATGTTTTCAGCTAATAAATTGTGCAGTTAGCGGTACTAAAACTGCCATTAGTAAGTGGTTCTAGTTGTTTAAAACTGCTTATTTCAACCATTTCAGCTAATACAACAAAGTTAATTTAAATATTTTTAACTAATTTATTCTGCAGTTAGCGGTACTAAAACTGTCATTAGTAAGTGGTTCTAGTTGTTTAAAACTGCTTATTTCTACAATTTCAACTAAAACAACAAAGTTAATTTAAACATTTTTAACTCATTCATTCCGCAGTTAGCGGTACTAAAACTGTTATTAGTAAGTAATTCTAGTGCTTTAAAACTGCCTATTTCTACCATTTCAACTAACACAACAAAATTAATGTAAATGTTTTCAACTAATTTATTCTGCAATTAGCGGTACTAAAACTGTCATTAGTAAGTGGTTCTAGTGGTTTAAAACTGCTTATTGCTACCATTTCAACTAACACAACAAAGTTGATGTAAATGTTTTCAACTAATAAAATCTGCAGTTAGCGGTACTAAAACTGCCATAAAAATGTAGTTATAGTGGTTTAAAACTGCTTATTTCTGCCATTTCAACTAACACAACAAAATTAATGTAAATGTTTTCAGCTAATAAATTGTGCAGTTAGCGGTACTAAAACTGCCATTAGTAAGTGGTTCTAGTTGTTTAAAACTGCTTATTTCAACCATTTCAGCTAATACAACAAAGTTAATTTAAATATTTTTAACTAATTTATTCTGCAGTTAGCGGTACTAAAACTGTCATTAGTAAGTGGTTCTAGTGGTTTAAAACTGCTTATTGCTACCATTTCAACTAACACAACAAAGTTGATGTAAATGTTTTCAACTAATAAAATCTGCAGTTAGCGGTACTAAAACTGCCATTAGTAAGTGGTTCTAGTTGTTTAAAACTGCTTATTTCAACCATTTCAGCTAACACAACAAAGTTAATGTAAATGTTTTCAACAAATAAATTGTGCAGTTAGCGGTACTATAACTGTCATTAGTAAGTGGTTCTAGTGGTTTAAAAGTGCTTATTTCTGCCATTTCAACTAACACAACAAAGTTAATGTAAATGTTTTCAACTAATAAATTGTGCAGTTAGTGCTAAAAATTCTGTCATTAGTAAGTGGTTCTAGTGGTTTAAAACTGCTTATTGCTACCATTTCAACTAACACAACAAAGTTGATGTAAATGTTTTCAACTAATAAAATCTGCAGTTAGCGGTACTAAAACTGCCATAAAAAAGTAGTTATAGTGGTTTAAAACTGCTTATTTCTGCCATTTCAACTAACACAACAAAATTAATGTAAATGTTTTCAGCTAATAAATTGTGCAGTTAGCGGTACTAAAACTGCCATTAGTAAGTGGTTCTAGTTGTTTAAAACTGCTTATTTCAACCATTTCAGCTAATACAACAAAGTTAATTTAAATATTTTTAACTAATTTATTCTGCAGTTAGCGGTACTAAAACTGTCATTAGTAAGTGGTTCTAGTGGTTTAAAACTGCTTATTGCTACCATTTCAACTAACACAACAAAGTTGATGTAAATGTTTTCAACTAATAAAATCTGCAGTTAGCGGTACTAAAACTGCCATTAAAAAGTAGTTATAGTGGTTTAAAACTGCTTATTTCTGCCATTTCAACTAACACAACAAAATTAATGTAAATGTTTTCATCTAATAAATTCTGCAGTTAGCGGTACTAAAACTGTCATTAGTAAGTGGTTCTAGTGGTTTAAAACTGCTTATTTCTGCCATTTGAACTAACACAACAAAGTTAATGTAAATGTTTTCAACTAATAAAATCTGCAGTTGGCGGTACTAAAACTGTCATTAGTAAGTGGTTCTAGTTGTTTAAAACTGCTTATTTCTACAATTTCAACTAAAACAACAAAGTTAATTTAAACATTTTTAACTCATTCATTCCGCAGTTAGCGGTACTAAAACTGTTATTAGTAAGTAATTCTAGTGCTTTAAAACTGCCTATTTCTACCATTTCAACTAACACAACAAAATTAATGTAAATGTTTTCAACTAATTTATTCTGCAATTAGCGGTACTAAAACTGTCATTAGTAAGTGGTTCTAGTGGTTGAAACCTGCTTATTTCTGCCATTTTAACTAACACAACAAAGTTAATGTAAATGATTTCAACTAATAAATTGTGCAGTTAGTGGTACTAAATCTGTCATTAGTAAGTGGCTCTGGAGGTTTAAGACTGCTTTATTTCTACTATTTCAACTAACACAACAAAGTTAATGTAAATGTTTTCAACTAATAAATTGTGCAGTTAGTGGTACAAAAACTGTTATTAGTAAGTGGTTCTAGTTGTTTAAAACTGCTTATTTCTACCATTTCAACTAAAACAACAAAGTTAATTTAAACATTTTTAACTCATTCATTCTGCAGTTAGCGGTACTAAAACTGTTATTAGTAAGTAATTCTAGTGGTTTCAAACTGCCTATTTCTACCATTTCAACTAAAACAACAAAGTTAATTTAAATATAATTAACTAATTAGTTCTGCAGTTAGCGGTACAAATACTGTCATTAGTAAAATGTTCTAGTGGTTTAAAACTGCTTATTTCTACCATTTCAACTAACACAACAAAGTTAATGTAAATGTTTTCAACAAATAAATTGTGCAGTTAGCGGTACTAAAACTGCCATTAGTAAGTGGTTCTAGTTGTTTAAACTGCTTATTTCAACCATTTCAGCTAACACAACAAAGTTAATGTAAATGTTTTCAACAAATAAATTGTGCAGTTAGCGGTACTATAACTGTCATTAGTAAGTGGTTCTAGTGGTTTAAAAGTGCTTATTTCTGCCATTTCAACTAACACAACAAAGTTAATGTAAATGTTTTCAACTAATAAATTGTGCAGTTAGTGGTACTAAAACTGTCATTAGTACGTGGTTCTAGTGCTTTAAAACTGCTTATTTCTGCCATTTCAACTAACACTACAAAGTTAATGTAAATGTTTTCAACTAATAAAATCTGCAGTTGGCGGTACTAAAACTGTCATTAGTAAGTGGTTCTAGTGGTTTAAAACTGCTTATTTCTGCCATTTCAACTAACACAACAAAGTTAATGTAAATGATTTCAACTAATAAATTGTGCAGTTAGTGGTACTAAAACTGTCATTAGTAAGTGGCTCTGGTGGTTTAAGACTGCTTTATTTCTACTATTTCATCTAACACAACAAAGTTAATGTAAATGTTTTCAACTAATAAATTCTGCAGTTAGCGGTACTAAAACTGTCATCAGTAAGTGGTTCTAGTGGTTTAAAACTGCTTATTTCTGCCATTTCAACTAAAACAACAAAGTTAATTTGAATATAATTAACTAATTAGTTCTGCAGTTAGCGGTACAAATACTGTCATTAGTAAGTTGTTCTAGTGGTTTAAAACTGCTTATTTCTACCATTTCAACTAACACAACAAAGTTAATGTAAATGTTTTCAACAAATAAATTGTGCAGTTAGCGGTACTAAAACTGTCATTAGTAAGTGGTTCTAGTTGTTTAAAACTGCTTATTTCTACAATTTCAACTAAAACAACAAAGTTAATTTAAACATTTTTAACTCATTCATTCCGCAGTTAGCGGTACTAAAACTGTTATTAGTAAGTAATTCTAGTGCTTTAAAACTGCCTATTTCTACCATTTCAACTAACACAACAAAATTAATGTAAATGTTTTCAACTAATTTATTCTGCAATTAGCGGTACTAAAACTGTCATTAGTAAGTGGTTCTAGTGGTTTAAACCTGCTTATTTCTGCCATTTTAACTAACACAACAAAGTTAATGTAAATGATTTCAACTAATAAATTGTGCAGTTAGTGGTACTAAAACTGTCATTAGTAAGTGGCTCTGGGGGTTTAAGACTGCTTTATTTCTACTATTTCAACTAACACAACAAAGTTAATGTAAATGTTTTCAACTAATAAATTGTGCAGTTAGTGGTACAAAAACTGTTATTAGTAAGTGGTTCTAGTTGTTTAAAACTGCTTATTTCTACCATTTCAACTAAAACAACAAAGTTAATTTAAACATTTTTAACTCATTCATTCTGCAGTTAGCGGTACTAAAACTGTTATTAGTAAGTAATTCTAGTGGTTTCAAACTGCCTATTTCTACCATTTCAACTAAAACAACAAAGTTAATTTAAATATAATTAACTAATTAGTTCTGCAGTTAGCGGTACAAATACTGTCATTAGTAAGTTGTTCTAGTGGTTTAAAACTGCTTATTTCTACCATTTCAACTAACACAACAAAGTTAATGTAAATGTTTTCAACAAATAAATTGTGCAGTTAGCGGTACTAAAACTGTCATTAGTAAGTGGTTCTAGTGGTTTAAAACTGCTTATTTCTGCCATTTCAACTAACACAACAAAATTAATGTAAATGTTCTCAACTAATAAATTCTAGTTAGCGGTACTAAAACTGTCATTAGTAAGTGGTTCTAGTGGTTTAAAACTGCTTATTTCTACCATTTCAACTAAAACAACAAAGTTAATTTAAACATTTTTAACTCATTCATTCTGCAGTTAGCGGTACTAAAACTGTTATTAATAAGTAATTCTAGTGGTTTCAAACTGCCTATTTCTACCATTTCAACTAACACAACAAAATTAATGTAAATGTTTTCAACTAATTTATTCTGCAGTTAGCGGTACTAAAACTGTCATTAGTAAGTGGTTCTAGTGGTTTAAACCTGCTTATTTCTGCCATTTTAACTAACGCAATAAAGTTAATGTAAATAATAATAATAATAATAATAATAATAATAATAAAAATAATAATAATAGAAATATTTATACAGGTTAAAGCCTTTTCAATGCCAAAAGGCACTGTTATCAATAAGGGTCCTGTTTTTAAAAAAGTATATACTATGGCATGATAATAATAATAATAATAATAATAATAGAAATATTTATACAGATTTATAATGATTTCAACTAATAAATTGTGCAGTTAGTGGTACTAAAACTGTCATCAGTAAGTGCTTCTAGTGGTTTAAAACTGCTTATTTCTGCCATTTCAACTATTACAACGAAGTTAATGTAAATGTTTTCAACTAATAAATTGTGCAGTTATCGGTACTAAAACTGTCATTAGTAAGTGGTTCTAGTGGTTTAAAACTCCTTATTTCTGCCATTTCAACTAACACAACAAAGTTAATGTAAATGTTTTCAGCTAATAAATTCTGCAGTTAGCGGTACTAAAACTGTCATTAATAAGTGGTTCTAGTGGTTTAAAACTGCTTATTTCTACCATTTCAACCAACACAACAAAATTAATGTAAATGTTCTCAACTAATAAATTCTGCAGTTAGCGGTACTAAAACTGTCATTAGTAAGTGGTTCTAGTGGTTTAAAACTGCTTATTTGTGCCATTTCAACTAACACAACAAAGTTAATGTAAATGTTTTCAACTAATAAAATCTGCAGTTAGCGGTACTAAAACTGTCATTAGTATTTGGTTCTAGTGGTTTAAAACTGCTTATTTCTGCCATTTCTACTAACACAACAAAGTTAATGTAAATGATTTTAACTAATTCATTCTGCAGTTAGCGGTACTAAAACTGTTATTAATAAGTGGTTCTAGTGGTTTAAAACTGCTTATTTCTGCCATTTCAACTAACACAACAAAGTTAATGTAAATGATTTTAACTAATAAATTGTGCAGTTAGTGGTACTAAAACTGTCATTAGTAAGTTGTTCTAGTGGTTTAAAACTGCTTATTTCAACCATTTCAACTAATACAACAAAGTTAATGTAAATGTTTTCAACTAATTTATTCTGCAGTTAGCGGTACTAAAACTGTCATTAGTAAGTGGTTCTAGTGGTTTAAACCTGCTTATTTCTGCCATTTTAACTAACACAACAAAGTTAATGTAAATGACTTCAACTAATAAATTGTGCAGTTAGTGGTACTAAAACTGTCATTAGTAAGTGGCTCTGGTGGTTTAAAACTGCTTATTTCTGCCATTTCAACTAACACAACAAAGTTAATGTAAATGATTTCAACTAATAAATTGTGCAGTTAGTGGTACTAAAACTGTCATTAGTAAGTGGCTCTGGTGGTTTAAGACTGCTTTATTTCTACTATTTCAACTAACACAACAAAGTTAATGTAAATGTTTTCAACTAATAAATTCTGCAGTTAGCGGTACTAAAACTGTCATCAGTAAGTGCTTCTAGTGGTTTAAAACTGCTTATTTCTGCCATTTCAACTATTACAACGAAGTTAATGTAAATGTTTTCAACTAATACATTGTGCAGTTATCGGTACTAAAACTTTCATTAGTAAGTGGTTCTAGTGGTTTAAAACTCCTTATTTCTGCAATTTCAACTAACACAACAAAGTTAATGTAAATGTTTTCAGCTAATAAATTCTGCAGTTAGCGGTACTAAAACTGTCATTAATAAGTGGTTCTAGTGGTTTAAAACTGCTTATTTCTACCATTTCAACCAACACAACAAAATTAATGTAAATGTTGTCAACTAATAAATTCTGCAGTTAGCGGTACTAAAACTGTCATTAGTAGGTGGTTCTAGTGGTTTAAAACTGCTTATTTCTGCCATTTATACTAACACAACAAAATTAATGTAAATGTTCTCAACTAATAAATTGTGCAGTTAGCGGTACTAAAACTGCCATTAGTAGGTGGTTCTAGTTGTTTAAATCTGCTTATTTCAACCATTTCAACTAATACAACAAAGTTAATGTAAATGTTTTCAACTAATTTATTCTGCAGTTAGCGGTACTAAAACTGTTATTACTAAGTGGTTCTAGTGGTTTAAATCTGCTTATTTCAACCATTTCAACTAATACAACAAAGTTAATGTAAATGTTTTCAACTAATTTATTCTGCAGTTAGCGGTACTAAAACTGTCATTAGTAAATGGTTCTAGTGGTTTAAACCTGCTTATTTCTGCCATTTTAACTAACACAACAAAGTTAATGTAAATGATTTCAACTAATAAATTGTGCAGTTAGTGGTACTAAGACTGCCATTAGTAAGTGGATCTAGTTGTTTAAAACTGCTTATTTCAACCATTTTAACTAATACAACAAAGTTAATGTAAATGTTTTCAACTAATAAATTGTGCAGTTATCGGTACTAAAACTTTCATTAGTAAGTGGTTCTAGTGGTTTAAAACTCCTTATTTCTGCCATTTCAACTAACACAACAAAGTTAATGTAAATGTTTTCAGCTAATAAATTCTGCAGTTAGCGGTACTAAAACTGTCATTAGTAAGTGGTTCTAGTGGTTTAAAGCTGCTTATTTGTGCCATTTCAACTAACACAACAAAGTTAATGTAAATGTTTTCAACTAATGAAATCTGCAGTTAGCGGTACTAAAACTGTCATTAGTAAGTGGTTCTAGTGGTTTAAAACTGCTTATTTCTGCCATTTCTACCAACACAACAAAGTTAATGTAAATGATTTTAACTAATTCATTCTGCAGTTAGCGGTACTAAAACTGTTATTACTAAGTGGTTCTAGTGGTTTAAAACTGCTTATTTCTGCCATTTCAACTAACGCAACAAAATTAATGTAAATGTCTTCAACTAATTTATTCTGCAGTTAGCGGTACTAAAACTGTCATTTGTAAGTGGTTCTAGTGGTTTAAACCTGCTTATTTCTGCCATTTTAACTAACACAACAAAGTTAATGTAAATGATTTCAACTAATAAATTGTGCAGTTAGTGGTACTAAAACTGTTATTAGTAAGTGGTTCTAGTGGTTTAAAACTGCTTATTTCTGCCATTTCAACTAACACAACAAAATTAATGTAAATGTTCTCAACTAATAAATTGTGCAGTTAGCGGTACTAAAACTGCCATTAGTAGGTGGTTCTAGTTGTTTAAATCTGCTTATTTCAACCATTTCAACTAATACAACAAAGTTAATGTAAATGTTCTCAACTAATAAATTGTGCAGTTAGTGGTACTAAAACTGTCATTAGTAAGTGGTTCTAGTGGTTTAAACCTGCTTATTTCTGCCATTTTAACTAACACAACAAAGTTAATGTAAATGATTTCAACTAATAAATTGTGCAGTTAGTGGTACTAAAACTGTCATTAGTAAGTGGCTCTGGTGGTTCAAGACTGCTTTATTTCTACTATTTCAACTAACACAACAAAGTTAATGTAAATGTTTTCAACTAACAAATTCTGCAGTTAGCGGTACTAAAACTGTCATCAGTAAGTGCTTCTAGTGGTTTAAAACTGCTTATTTCTGCCATTTCATCTAACACAACAAAGTTAATGTAAATGATTTTAACTAATTCATTCTGCAGTTAGCGGTACTAAAACTGTTATTAATAAGTGGTTCTAGTGATTTAAAACTGCTTATTTCTGCCATTTCAACTAACACAACAAAGTTAATGTAAATGATTTTAACTAATAAATTGTGCAGTTAGTGGTACTAAAACTGTCATTAGTAAGTTGTTCTAGTGGTTTAAAACTGCTTACTTCAACCATTTCAACTAATACAACAAAGTTAATGTAAATGTTTTCAACTAATTTATTCTGCAGTTAGCGGTACTAAAACTGTCATTAGTAAGTGGTTCTAGTGGTTTAAACCTGCTTATTTCTGCCATTTTAACTAACACAACAAAGTTAATGTAAATGATTTCAACTAATAAATTGTGCAGTTAGTGGTACTAAAACTGTCATTAGTAAGTGGCTCTGGTGGTTTAAAACTGCTTATTTCTGCCACTTCAACTAACACAACAAAGTTAATGTAAATGATTTCAACTAATAAATTGTGCAGTTAGTGGTACTAAAACTGTCATTAGTAAGTGGCTCTGGTGGTTTAAGACTGCTTTATTTCTACTATTTCAACTAACACAACAAAGTTAATGTAAATGTTTTCAACTAATAAATTCTGCAGTTAGCGGTACTAAAACTGTCATCAGTAAGTGCTTCTAGTGGTTTAAAACTGCTTATTTCTGCCATTTCAACTATTACAACGAAGTTAATGTAAATGTTTTCAACTAATAAATTGTGCAGTTATCGGTACTAAAACTTTCATTAGTAAGTGGTTCTAGTGGTTTAAAACTCCTTATTTCTGCCATTTCAACTAACACAACAAAGTTAATGTAAATGTTTTCAGCTAATAAATTCTGCAGTTACCGGTACTAAAACTGTCATTAATAAGTGGTTCTAGTGGTTTAAAACTGCTTATTTCTACCATTTCAACCAACACAACAAAATTAATGTAAATGTTGTCAACTAATAAATTGTGCAGTTAGCGGTACTAAAACTGCCATTAGTAGGTGGTTCTAGTTGTTTAAATCTGCTTATTTCAACCATTTCAACTAATACAACAAAGTTAATGTAAATGTTTTCAACTAATTTATTCTGCAGTTAGCGGTACTAAAACTGTCATTAGTAAGTGGTTCTAGTGGTTTAAACCTGCTTATTTCTGCCATTTTAACTAACACAACAAAGTTAATGTAAATGATTTCAACTAATAAATTGTGCAGTTAGTGGTACTAAAACTGTCATTAGTAAGTGGCTCTGGTGGTTCAAGACTGCTTTATTTCTACTATTTCAACTAACACAACAAAGGTAATGTAAATGTTTTCAACTAACAAATTCTGCAGTTAGCGGTACTAAAACTGTCATCAGTAAGTGCTTCTAGTGGTTTAAAACTGCTTATTTCTGCCATTTCAACTAACACAACAAAGTTAATGTAAATGATTTTAACTAATTCATTCTGCAGTTAGCGGTACTAAAACTGTTATTAATAAGTGGTTCTAGTGATTTAAAACTGCTTATTTCTGCCATTTCAACTAACACAACAAAGTTAATGTAAATGATTTTAACTAATAAATTGTGCAGTTAGTGGTACTAAAACTGTCATTAGTAAGTTGTTCTAGTGGTTTAAAACTGCTTATTTCAACCATTTCAACTAATACAACAAAGTTAATGTAAATGTTTTCAACTAATTTATTCTGCAGTTAGCGGTACTAAAACTGTCATTAGTAAGTGGTTCTAGTGGTTTAAACCTGCTTATTTCTGCCATTTTAACTAACACAACAAAGTTAATGTAAATGATTTCAACTAATAAATTGTGCAGTTAGTGGTACTAAAACTGTCATTAGTAAGTGGCTCTGGTGGTTTAAAACTGCTTATTTCTGCCACTTCAACTAACACAACAAAGTTAATGTAAATGATTTCAACTAATAAATTGTGCAGTTAGTGGTACTAAAACTGTCATTAGTAAGTGGCTCTGGTGGTTTAAGACTGCTTTATTTCTACTATTTCAACTAACACAACAAAGTTAATGTAAATGTTTTCAACTAATAAATTCTGCAGTTAGCGGTACTAAAACTGTCATCAGTAAGTGCTTCTAGTGGTTTAAAACTGCTTATTTCTGCCGTTTCAACTATTACAACGAAGTTAATGTAAATGTTTTCAACTAATAAATTGTGCAGTTATCGGTACTAAAACTTTCATTAGTAAGTGGTTCTAGTGGTTTAAAACTCCTTATTTCTGCCATTTCAACTAACACAACAAAGTTAATGTAAATGTTTTCAGCTAATAAATTCTGCAGTTACCGGTACTAAAACTGTCATTAATAAGTGGTTCTAGTGGTTTAAAACTGCTTATTTCTACCATTTCAACCAACACAACAAAATTAATGTAAATGATTTTAACTAATAAATTGTGCAGTTAGTGGTACTAAAACTGTCATTAGTAAGTTGTTCTAGTGGTTTAAAACTGCTTATTTCAACCATTTCAACTAATACAACAAAGTTAATGTAAATGTTTTCAACTAATTTATTCTGCAGTTAGCGGTACTAAAACTGTCATTAGTAAGTGGTTCTAGTGGTTTAAACCTGCTTATTTCTGCCATTTTAACTAACACAACAAAGTTAATGTAAATGATTTCAACTAATAAATTGTGCAGTTAGTGGTACTAAAACTGTCATTAGTAAGTGGCTCTGGTGGTTTAAAACTGCTTATTTCTGCCACTTCAACTAACACAACAAAGTTAATGTAAATGATTTCAGCTAATAAATTGTGCAGTTAGTGGTACTAAAAATGTCATTAGTAAGTGGCTCTGGTGGTTTAAGACTGCTTTATTTCTACTATTTCAACTAACACAACAAAGTTAATGTAAATGTTTTCAACTAATAAATTCTGCAGTTAGCGGTACTAAAACTGTCATCAGTAAGTGCTTCTAGTGGTTTAAAACTGCTTATTTCTGCCATTTCAACTATTACAACGAAGTTAATGTAAATGTTCTCAACTAATAAATTGTGCAGTTAGCGGTACTAAAACTGCCATTAGTAGGTGGTTCTAGTTGTTTAAATCTGCTTATTTCAACCATTTCAACTAATACAACAAAGTTAATGTAAATGTTTTCAACTAATTTATTCTGCAGTTAGCGGTACTAAAACTGTTATTACTAAGTGGTTCTAGTGGTTTAAATCTGCTTATTTCAACCATTTCAACTAATACAACAAAGTTAATGTAAATGTTTTCAACTAATTTATTCTGCAGTTAGCGGTACTAAAACTGTCATTAGTAAATGGTTCTAGTGGTTTAAACCTGCTTATTTCTGCCATTTTAACTAACACAACAAAGTTAATGTAAATGATTTCAACTAATAAATTGTGCAGTTAGTGGTACTAAGACTGCCATTAGTAAGTGGATCTAGTTGTTTAAAACTGCTTATTTCAACCATTTTAACTAATACAACAAAGTTAATGTAAATGTTTTCAACTAATAAATTGTGCAGTTATCGGTACTAAAACTTTCATTAGTAAGTGGTTCTAGTGGTTTAAAACTCCTTATTTCTGCCATTTCAACTAACACAACAAAGTTAATGTAAATGTTTTCAGCTAATAAATTCTGCAGTTAGCGGTACTAAAACTGTCATTAGTAAGTGGTTCTAGTGGTTTAAAGCTGCTTATTTGTGCCATTTCAACTAACACAACAAAGTTAATGTAAATGTTTTCAACTAATGAAATCTGCAGTTAGCGGTACTAAAACTGTCATTAGTAAGTGGTTCTAGTGGTTTAAAACTGCTTATTTCTGCCATTTCTACCAACACAACAAAGTTAATGTAAATGATTTTAACTAATTCATTCTGCAGTTAGCGGTACTAAAACTGTCATTAGTAAGTGGTTCTAGTGGTTTAAAACTGCTTATTTCTGCCATTTCAACTAACGCAACAAAATTAATGTAAATGTCTTCAACTAATTTATTCTGCAGTTAGCGGTACTAAAACTGTCATTTGTAAGTGGTTCCAGTGGTTTAAACCTGCTTATTTCTGCCATTTTAACTAACACAACAAAGTTAATGTAAATGATTTCAACTAATAAATTGTGCAGTTAGTGGTACTAAAACTGTTATTAGTAAGTGGTTCTAGTGGTTTAAAACTGCTTATTTCTGCCATTTCAACTAACACAACAAAATTAATGTAAATGTTCTCAACTAATAAATTGTGCAGTTAGCGGTACTAAAACTGCCATTAGTAGGTGGTTCTAGTTGTTTAAATCTGCTTATTTCAACCATTTCAACTAATACAACAAAGTTAATATAAATGTTTTCAACTAATTTATTCTGCAGTTAGCGGTACTAAAACTGTCATTAGTAAGTGGTTCTAGTGGTTTAAACCTGCTTATTTCTGCCATTTTAACTAACACAACAAAGTTAATGTAAATGATTTCAACTAATAAATTGTGCAGTTAGTGGTACTAAAACTGTCATTAGTAAGTGGCTCTGGTGGTTCAAGACTGCTTTATTTCTACTATTTCAACTAACACAACAAAGTTAATGTAAATGTTTTCAACTAACAAATTCTGCAGTTAGCGGTACTAAAACTGTCATCAGTAAGTGCTTCTAGTGGTTTAAAACTGCTTATTTCTGCCATTTCAACTAACACAACAAAGTTAATGTAAATGATTTTAACTAATTCATTCTGCAGTTAGCGGTACTAAAACTGTTATTAATAAGTGGTTCTAGTGATTTAAAACTGCTTATTTCTGCCATTTCAACTAACACAACAAAGTTAATGTAAATGATTTTAACTAATAAATTGTGCAGTTAGTGGTACTAAAACTGTCATTAGTAAGTTGTTCTAGTGGTTTAAAACTGCTTATTTCAACCATTTCAACTAATACAACAAAGTTAATGTAAATGTTTTCAACTAATTTATTCTGCAGTTAGCGGTACTAAAACTGTCATTAGTAAGTGGTTCTAGTGGTTTAAACCTGCTTATTTCTGCCATTTTAACTAACACAACAAAGTTAATGTAAATGATTTCAACTAATAAATTGTGCAGTTAGTGGTACTAAAACTGTCATTAGTAAGTGGCTCTGGTGGTTTAAAACTGCTTATTTCTGCCACTTCAACTAACACAACAAAGTTAATGTAAATGATTTCAACTAATAAATTGTGCAGTTAGTGGTACTAAAACTGTCATTAGTAAGTGGCTCTGGTGGTTTAAGACTGCTTTATTTCTACTATTTCAACTAACACAACAAAGTTAATGTAAATGTTTTCAACTAATAAATTCTGCAGTTAGCGGTACTAAAACTGTCATCAGTAAGTGCTTCTAGTGGTTTAAAACTGCTTATTTCTGCCATTTCAACTATTACAACGAAGTTAATGTAAATGTTTTCAACTAATAAATTGTGCAGTTATCGGTACTAAAACTTTCATTAGTAAGTGGTTCTAGTGGTTTAAAACTCCTTATTTCTGCCATTTCAACTAACACAACAAAGTTAATGTAAATGTTTTCAGCTAATAAATTCTGCAGTTACCGGTACTAAAACTGTCATCAGTAAGTGCTTCTAGTGGTTTAAAACTGCTTATTTCTGCCATTTCAACTAACACAACAAAGTTAATGTAAATGATTTTAACTAATTCATTCTGCAGTTAGCGGTACTAAAACTGTTATTAATAAGTGGTTCTAGTGATTTAAAACTGCTTATTTCTGCCATTTCAACTAACACAACAAAGTTAATGTAAATGATTTTAACTAATAAATTGTGCAGTTAGTGGTACTAAAACTGTCATTAGTAAGTTGTTCTAGTGGTTTAAAACTGCTTACTTCAACCATTTCAACTAATACAACAAAGTTAATGTAAATGTTTTCAACTAATTTATTCTGCAGTTAGCGGTACTAAAACTGTCATTAGTAAGTGGTTCTAGTGGTTTAAACCTGCTTATTTCTGCCATTTTAACTAACACAACAAAGTTAATGTAAATGATTTCAACTAATAAATTGTGCAGTTAGTGGTACTAAAACTGTCATTAGTAAGTGGCTCTGGTGGTTTAAAACTGCTTATTTCTGCCACTTCAACTAACACAACAAAGTTAATGTAAATGATTTCAACTAATAAATTGTGCAGTTAGTGGTACTAAAACTGTCATTAGTAAGTGGCTCTGGTGGTTTAAGACTGCTTTATTTCTACTATTTCAACTAACACAACAAAGTTAATGTAAATGTTTTCAACTAATAAATTCTGCAGTTAGCGGTACTAAAACTGTCATCAGTAAGTGCTTCTAGTGGTTTAAAACTGCTTATTTCTGCCATTTCAACTATTACAACGAAGTTAATGTAAATGTTTTCAACTAATAAATTGTGCAGTTATCGGTACTAAAACTTTCATTAGTAAGTGGTTCTAGTGGTTTAAAACTCCTTATTTCTGCCATTTCAACTAACACAACAAAGTTAATGTAAATGTTTTCAGCTAATAAATTCTGCAGTTACCGGTACTAAAACTGTCATTAATAAGTGGTTCTAGTGGTTTAAAACTGCTTATTTCTACCATTTCAACCAACACAACAAAATTAATGTAAATGTTGTCAACTAATAAATTCTGCAGTTAGCGGTACTAAAACTGTCATTAGTAAGTGGTTCTAGTGGTTTAAAACTGCTTATTTCTGCCATTTCAACTAACACAACAAAGTTAATGTAAATGATTTTAACTAATTCATTCTGCAGTTAGCGGTAATAAAACTGTCATTACTAAGTGGTTCTAGTGGCTTAAAACTGCCTTTTACTACCATTTCAACCGACACAACAAAGTTAATGTAAATGATTTCAACTAATAAATTGTGCAGTTAGTGGTACTAAAACTGTCATTAGTAAGTGGTTCTAGTGGTTTAAAACTGCTTATTTCTGCCATTTCAACTAACACAACAAAATTAATGTAAATGTCTTCAACTAATTTATTCTGCAGTTAGCGGTACTAAAACTGTCATTTGTAAGTGGTTCTAGTGGTTTAAACCTGCTTATTTCTGCCATTTTAACTAACACAACAAAGTTAATGTAAATGATTTCAACTAATAAATTGTGCAGTTAGTGGTACTAAAACTGTCATTAGTAAGTGGTTCTAGTGGTTTAAAACTGCTTATTTCTGCCATTTATACTAACACAACAAAATTAATGTAAATGTTCTCAACTAATAAATTGTGCAGTTATCGGTACTAAAACTGTCATTAGTAAATGGTTCTAGTGGTTTAAACCTGCTTATTTCTGCCATTTTAACTAACACAACAAAGTTAATGTAAATGATTTCAACTAATAAATTGTGCAGTTAGTGGTACTAATACTGTCATTAGTAAGTGGATCTGGTGGTTTAAGACTGCTTTATTTCTACTATTTCAACTAACACAACAAAGTTAATGTAAATGTCTTCAACTAATAAAATCTGCAGTTAGCGGTACTAAAACTTTCATTAGTAAGTGGTTCTAGTGGTTTAAAACTCCTTATTTCTGCCATTTCAACTAACACAACAAAGTTAATGTAAATGTTTTCAGCTAATAAATTCTGCAGTTAGCGGTACTAAAACTGTCATTAGTAAGTGGTTCTAGTGGTTTAAAGCTGCTTATTTGTGCCATTTCAACTAACACAACAAAGTTAATGTAAATGTTTTCAACTAATGAAATCTGCAGTTAGCGGTACTAAACCTGTCATTAGTAAGTGGTTCTAGTGGTTTAAAACTGCTTATTTCTGCCATTTCTACCAACACAACAAAGTTAATGTAAATGATTTTAACTAATTCATTCTGCAGTTAGCGGTACTAAAACTGTCATTAGTAAGTGGTTCTAGTGGTTTAAAGCTGCTTATTTGTGCCATTTCAACTAACACAACAAAATTAATGTAAATGTCTTCAACTAATTTATTCTGCAGTTAGCGGTACTAAAACTGTCATTTGTAAGTGGTTCTAGTGGTTTAAACCTGCTTATTTCTGCCATTTTAACTAACACAACAAAGTTAATGTAAATGATTTCAACTAATAAATTGTGCAGTTAGTGGTACTAAAACTGCCATTAGTAAGTGGATCTAGTTGTTTAAAACTGCTTATTTCAACCATTTTAACTAATACAACAAAGTTCATGTAAATGTTTTCAACTAATAAATTGTGCAGTTATCGGTACTAAAACTTTCATTAGTAAGTGGTTCTAGTGGTTTAAAACTCCTTATTTCTGCCATTTCAACTAACACAACAAAGTTAATGTAAATGTTTTCAGCTAATAAATTCTGCAGTTAGCGGTACTAAAACTGCCATTAGTAGGTGGTTCTAGTTGTTTAAATCTGCTTATTTCAACCATTTCAACTAATACAACAAAGTTAATGTAAATGTTTTCAACTAATTTATTCTGCAGTTAGCGGTACTAAAACTGTCATTAGTAAGTGGTTCTAGTGGTTTAAACCTGCTTATTTCTGCCATTTTAACTAACACAACAAAGTTAATGTAAATGATTTCAACTAATAAATTGTGCAGTTAGTGGTACTAAAACTGTCATTAGTAAGTGGCTCTGGTGGTTTAAGACTGCTTTATTTCTACTATTTCAACTAACACAACAAAGTTAATGTAAATGTTTTCAACTAACAAATTCTGCAGTTAGCGGTACTAAAACTGTCATCAGTAAGTGCTTCTAGTGGTTTAAAACTGCTTATTTCTGCCATTTCAACTAACACAACAAAGTTAATGTAAATGTTTTCAGCAAATAAATTCTGCAGTTAGCGGTACTAAAACTGTCATTAGTAAGTGGTTCTTGTGGTTTAAAGCTGCTTATTTGTGCCATTTCAACTAACACAACAAAGTTAATGTAAATGTTTTCAACTAATAAAATCTGCAGTTAGCGGTACTAAAACTTTCATTAGTAAGTGGTTCTAGTGGTTTAAAACTGCTTATTTCTGCCATTTCAACTAACACAACAAAGTTAATGTAAATGTTTTCAACTAATAAAATCTGCAGTTAGCGGTACTAAAACTTTCATTAGTAAGTGGTTCTAGTGGTTTAAAACTGCTTATTTCTGCCATTTCAACTAACACAACAAAGTTAATGTAAATGATTTTAACTAATTCATTCTGCAGTTAGCGGTACAAAAACTGTTATTACTAAGTGGTTCTAGTGGTTTAAAACTGCTTATTTCTGCCATTTCAACTAACGCAACAAAATTAATGTAAATGTCTTCAACTAATTTATTCTGCAGTTAGTGGTACTAAAACTGTCATTAGTAAGTGGTTCTAGTTGTTTAAATCTGCTTATTTCAACCATTTCAACTAATACAACAAAGTTAATGTAAATGTTTTCAACTAATTTATTCTGCAGTTAGCGGTACTAAAACTGTCATCAGTAAGTGCTTCTAGTGGTTTAAAACTGCTTATTTCTGCCATTTCAACTATTACAATGAAGGTAATGTAAATGTTTTCAACTAATAAATTGTGCAGTTATCGGTACTAAAACTGTCATTAGTAAGTGGTTCTAGTGGTTTAAAACTCCTTATTTCTACCATTTCAACTAATACGACAAAGTTAATGTAAATGATTTTAACTAATTCATTCTGCAGTTTGCGGTACTAAAACTGTTATTACTAAGTGGTTCTAGTGGTTTAAAACTGCTTATTTCTGCCATTTCAACTAACACAACAAAGTTAATGTAAATGTTTTCAACTAATAAAATCTGCAGTTAGCGGTACTAAAACTTTCATTAGTAAGTGGTTCTAGTGGTTTAAAACTGCTTATTTCTGCCATTTCAACTAACACAACAAAGTTAATGTAAATGATTTTAACTAATTCATTCTGCAGTTAGCGATACAAAAACTGTTATTACTAAGTGGTTCTAGTGGTTTAAAACTACTTATTTCTGCCATTTCAACTAACACAACAAAATTAATGTAAATGTCTTCAACTAATTTATTCTGCAGTTAGCGGTACTAAAACTGTCATTTGTAAGTGGTTCTAGTGGTTTAAACCTGCTTATTTCTGCCATTTTAACTAACACAACAAAGTTAATGTAAATGATTTCAACTAATAAATTGTGCAGTTAGTGGTACTAAAACTGCCATTAGTAAGTGGATCTAGTTGTTTAAAACTGCTTATTTCAACCATTTTAACTAATACAACAAAGTTCATGTAAATGTTTTCAACTAATAAATTGTGCAGTTATCGGTACTAAAACTTTCATTAGTAAGTGGTTCTAGTGGTTTAAAACTCCTTATTTCTGCCATTTCAACTAACACAACAAAGTTAATGTAAATGTTTTCAGCTAATAAATTCTGCAGTTAGCGGTACTAAAACTGTCATTAGTAAGTGGTTCTAGTGGTTTAAAGCTGCTTATTTGTGCCATTTCAACTAACACAACAAAGTTAATGTAAATGTTTTCAACTAATGAAATCTGCAGTTAGCGGTACTAAAACTGTCATTAGTAAGTGGTTCTAGTGGTTCAAAACTGCTTATTTCTGCCATTTCTACCAACACAACAAAGTTAATGTGAATGATTTTAACTAATTCATTCTGCAGTTAGCGGTACTAAAACTGTTATTACTAAGTGGTTCTAGTGGTTTAAAACTGCTTATTTCTGCCATTTCAACTAACGCAACAAAATTAATGTAAATGTCTTCAACTAATTTATTCTGCAGTTAGCGGTACTAAAACTGTCATTTGTAAGTGGTTCTAGTGGTTTAAACCTGCTTATTTCTGCCATTTTAACTAACACAACAAAGTTAATGTAAATGTTTTCAACTAACAAATTCTGCAGTTAGCGGTACTAAAACTGTCATCAGTAAGTGCTTCTAGTGGTTTAAAATTGCTTATTTCTGCCATTTCAACTAACACAACAAAGTTAATGTAAATGTTTTCAGCTAATAAATTCTGCAGTTAGCGGTACTAAAACTGTCATTAGTAAGTGGTTCTAGTGGTTTAAAGCTGCTTATTTGTGCCATTTCAACTAACACAACAAAGTTAATGTAAATGTTTTCAACTAATGAAATCTGCAGTTAGCGGTACTAAAACTGTCATTAGTAAGTGGTTCTAGTGGTTTAAAACTGCTTATTTCTGCCATTTCTACCAACACAACAAAGTTAATGTAAATGATTTTAACTAATTCATTCTGCAGTTAGCGGTACTAAAACTGTTATTACTAAGTGGTTCTAGTGGTTTAAAACTGCTTATTTCTGCCATTTCAACTAACGCAACAAAATTAATGCAAATGTCTTCAACTAATTTATTCTGCAGTTAGCGGTACTAAAACTGTCATTTGTAAGTGGTTCTAGTGGTTTAAACCTGCTTATTTCTGCCATTTTAACTAACACAACAAAGTTAATGTAAATGATTTCAACTAATAAATTGTGCAGTTAGTGGTACTAAAACTGTCATTAGTAAGTGGTTCTAGTGGTTTAAAACTGCTTATTTCTGCCATTTCAACTAACACAACAAAATTAATGTAAATGTTCTCAACTAATAAATTGTGCAGTTAGCGGTACTAAAACTGCCATTAGTAGGTGGTTCTAGTTGTTTAAATCTGCTTATTTCAACCATTTCAACTAATACAACAAAGTTAATGTAAATGTTTTCAACTAATTTATTCTGCAGTTAGCGGTACTAAAACTGTCATTAGTAAGTGGTTCTAGTGGTTTAAACCTGCTTATTTCTGCCATTTTAACTAACACAACAAAGTTAATGTAAATGATTTCAACTAATAAATTGTGCAGTTAGTGGTACTAAAACTGTCATTAGTAAGTGGCTCTGGTGGTTTAAGACTGCTTTATTTCTACTATTTCAACTAACACAACAAAGTTAATGTAAATGTTTTCAACTAATAAATTGTGCAGTTATCGGTACTAAAACTGTCATTAGTAAGTGGTTCTAGTGGTTTAAAACTCCTTATTTCTACCATTTCAACTAATACGACAAAGTTAATGTAAATGATTTTAACTAATTCATTCTGCAGTTTGCGGTACTAAAACTGTTATTACTAAGTGGTTCTAGTGGTTTAAAACTGCTTATTTCTGCCATTTCAACTAACACAACAAAGTTAATGTAAGTGTTTTCAACTAATAAAATCTGCAGTTAGCGGTACTAAAACTTTCATTAGTAAGTGGTTCTAGTGGTTTAAAACTGCCTATTTCTGCCATTTCAACTAACACAACAAAGTTAATGTAAATGATTTTAACCAATTCATTCTGCAGTTAGCGGTACAAAAACTGTTATTACTAAGTGGTTCTAGTGGTTTAAAACTGCTTATTTCTGCCATTTCAACTAACACAACAAAATTAATGTAAATGTCTTCAACTAATTTATTCTGCAGTTAGCGGTACTAAAACTGCCATTTGTAAGTGGTTCTAGTGGTTTAAACCTGCTTATTTCTGCCATTTTAACTAACACAACAAAGTTAATGTAAATGATTTCAACTAATAAATTGTGCAGTTAGTGGTACTAAAACTGTCATTAGTAAGTGGCTCTGGTGGTTTAAGACTGCTTTATTTCTACTATTTCAACTAACACAACAAAGTTAATGTAAATGTCTTCAACTAACAAATTCTGCAGTTAGCGGTACTAAAACTGTCATCAGTAAGTGCTTCTAGTGGTTTAAAACTGCTTATTTCTGCCATTTCAACTATTACAATGAAGGTAATGTAAATGTTTTCAACTAATAAATTGTGCAGTTATCGGTACTAAAACTGTCATTAGTAAGTGGTTCTAGTGGTTTAAAACTCCTTATTTCTACCATTTCAACTAATACGACAAAGTTAATGTAAATGATTTTAACTAATTCATTCTGCAGTTTGCGGTACTAAAACTGTTATTACTAAGTGGTTCTAGTGGTTTAAAACTGCTTATTTCTGCTATTTCAACTAACACAACAAAGTTAATGTAAATGTTTTCAACTAATAAAATCTGCAGTTAGCGGTACTAAAACTGTCATTAGTAAGTGGTTCTAGTGGTTTAAAACTGCTTATTTCTGCCATTTCAACTAACACAACAAAGTTAATGTAAATGATTTCAACTAATAAATTGTGCAGTTAGTGGTACTAAAACTGTCATTAGTAAGTGGCTCTGGTGGTTTAAGACTGCTTTATTTCTACTATTTCAACTAACACAACAAAGTTAATGTAAATGTTTTCAACTAACAAATTCTGCAGTTAGCGGTACTAAAACTGTCATCAGTAAGTGCTTCTAGTGGTTTAAAACTGCTTATTTCTGCCATTTCAACTATTACAATGAAGGTAATGTAAATGTTTTCAACTAATAAATTGTGCAGTTATCGGTACTAAAACTGTCATTAGTAAGTGGTTCTAGTGGTTTAAAACTCCTTATTTCTACCATTTCAACTAAAACGACAAGGTTAATGTAAATGATTTTAACTAATTCATTCTGCAGTTTGCGGTACTAAAACTGCCATTAGTAGGTGGTTCTAGTTGTTTAAATCTGCTTATTTCAACCATTTCAACTAATACAACAAAGTTAATGTAAATGTTTTCAACTAATTTATTCTGCAGTTAGTGGTACTAAAACTGTCATCAGTAAGTGGTTCTAGTGGTTTAAAACTGCTTATTTCTGCCATTTCAACTAACACAACAAAATTAATGTAAATGTTCTCAACTAATAAATTGTGCAGTTAGCGGTACTAAAACTGCCATTAGTAGGTGGTTCTAGTTGTTTAAATCTGCTTATTTCAACCATTTCAACTAATACAACAAAGTTAATGTAAATGTTTTCAACTAATTTATTCTGCAGTTAGCGGTACTAAAACTGTCATTAGTAAGTGGTTCTAGTGGTTTAAACCTGCTTATTTCTGCCATTTTAACTAACACAACAAAGTTAATGTAAATGATTTCAACTAATAAATTGTGCAGCTAGTGGTACTAAAACTGTCATTAGTAAGTGGCTCTGGTGGTTTAAGACTGCTTTATTTCTACTATTTCAACTAACACAACAAAGTTAATGTAAATGTTTTCAACTAACAAATTCTGCAGTTAGCGGTACTAAAACTGTCATCAGTAAGTGCTTCTAGTGGTATAAAACTGGTTATTTCTGCCATTTCAACTATTACAATGAAGGTAATGTAAATGTTTTCAACTAATAAATTGTGCAGTTATCGGTACTAAAACTGTCATTAGTAAGTGGTTCTAGTTGTTTAAATCTGCTTATTTCTACCATATCAACCAACACAACAAAATTAATGTAAATGTCCTCAACTAATAAATTCTGCAGTTAGCGGTACTAAAACTGTCATTAGTAAGTGGTTCTAGTGGTTTAAACTGCTTATTTGTGCCTTTTCAACTAACACAACAAAGTTAATGTAAATGTTTTCAACTAATGAAATCTGCAGTTAGCGGTACTAAAACTGTCATTAGTAAGTGGTTCTAGTGGTTTAAAACTGCTTATTTCTGCCATTTCTACCAACACAACAAAGTTAATGTAAATGATTTTAACTAATTCATTCTGCAGTTAGCGGTACTAAAACTGTTATTACTAAGTGGTTCTAGTGGTTTAAAACTGCTTATTTCTGCCATTTCAACTAACACAACAAAATTAATGTAAATGTCTTCAACTAATTTATTCTGCAGTTAGCGGTACTAAAACTGTCATTTGTAAGTGGTTCTAGTGGTTTAAACCTGCTCATTTCTGCCATTTTAACTAACACAACAAAGTTAATGTAAATGATTTCAACTAATAAATTGTGCAGTTAGTGGTACTAAAACTGTCATTAGTAAGTGGTTCTAGTGGTTTAAAACTGCTTATTTCTGCCATTTCAACTAACACAACAAAATTAATGTAAATGTTCTCAACTAATAAATTGTGCAGTTAGCGGTACTAAAACTGCCATTAGTAGGTGGTTCTAGTTGTTTAAATCTGCTTATTTCAACCATTTCAACTAATACAACAAAGTTAATGTAAATGTTTTCAACTAATTTATTCTGCAGTTAGCGGTACTAAAACTGTCATTAGTAAGTGGTTCTAGTGGTTTAAACCTGCTTATTTCTGCCATTTTAACTAACACAACAAAGTTAATGTAAATGATTTCAACTAATAAATTGTGCAGTTAAAGGTACTAAAACTGTCATTAGTAAGTGGCTCTGGTGGTTTAAGACTGCTTTATTTCTACTATTTCAACTAACACAACAAAGTTAATGTAAATGTTTTCAACTAACAAATTCTGCAGTTAGCGGTACTAAAACTGTCATCAGTAACTGCTTCTAGTGGTTTAAAACTGCTTATTTCTGCCATTTCAACTATTACAATGAAGGTAATGTAAATGCTTTCAACTAATAAATTGTGCAGTTATCGGTACTAAAACTGTCATTAGTAAGTGGTTCTAGTGGTTTAAAACTCCTTATTTCTACCATTTCAACTAATACGACAAAGTTAATGTAAATGATTTTAACTAATTCATTCTGCAGTTTGCGGTACTAAAACAGTTATTACTAAGTGGTTCTAGTGGTTTAAAACTGCTTATTTCTGCTATTTCAACTAACACAACAAAGTTAATGTAAATGTTTTCAACTAATAAAATCTGCAGTTAGCGGTACTAAAACTGTCATTAGTAAGTGGTTCTAGTGGTTTAAAACTGCTTATTTCTTCCATTTCAACTAACACAACAAAGTTAATGTAAATGATTTTAACTAATTCATTCTGAAGTTAGCGGTACAAAAACTGTTATTACTAAGTGGTTCTAGTGGTTTAAAACTGCTTATTTCTGCCATTTCAACTAACACAACAAAATTAATGTAAATGTCTTCAACTAATTTATTCTGCAGTTAGCGGTACTAAAACTGTCATTTGTAAGTGGTTCTAGTGGTTTAAACCTGCTTATTTCTGCCATTTTAACTAACACAACAAAGTTAATGTAAATGATTTCAACTAATAAATTGTGCAGTTAGTGGTACTAAAACTGTCATTAGTAAGTGGTTCTACTGGTTTAAAACTGCTTATTTCTGCCATTTCAACTAACACAACAAAATTAATGTAAATGATTTCAACTAATAAATTGTGCAGTTAGTGGTACTAAAACTGTCATTAGTAAGTGGCTCTGGTGGTTTAAGACTGCTTTATTTCTACTATTTCAACTAACACAACAAAGCTAATGTAAATGTTTTCAACTAAAAAATTCTTCCTTTAGCGGTACTAAAACTGTCATTAATAAGTGGTTCTAGTGGTTTAAAACTGCTTATTTCTGCCATTTCAACTAACACAACAAAATTAATGTAAATGTTCTCAACTAATAAATTGTGAAGTTAGCGGTACTAAAACTGCCATTAGTAAGTGGTTCTAGTCGTACTAAAACTGCTTATTTCAACCATTTCAACTAATACAACAAAGTTAATTTAAACATTTCTAACTAATTTATTCTGCAGTTAGCGGTACTAAAACTGTCAATAGTAAGTTGTTCTAGTGGTTAAAAACTGCTTATTTCTGCCATTTCAACTAACACAACAAAGTTAATGTAAATGTTTTCAACAAATAAATTGTGCAGATAGCGGTACTAAAACTGTCATTAGTAAGTGGTCCTAGTGGAATAAAACTGCTTATTTCTGCTATTTCAACTAACACAACAAAATTAATGTAAATGTTCTCAACTAAGAAATTCTGCAGTTAGCGGTACTAAAACTGTCATTAGTAAGTGGTTCTAGTGGTTTAAAACTGCTTATTTCTGCCATTTCAACTAACACAACAAAGTTAATGTAAATGTTTTCAATTAATAAAATCTGCAGTTAGCGGTACTAAAGCTGTCATTAGTAAGTGGTTCTAGTGGTTTGAAACTGCTTATTTCTGCCATTTCAACTAACACAACAAAATTAATGTAAATGATTTCAACTAATAAATTGTGCAGTTAGTGGTACTAAAACTGTCATTAGTAAGTGGCTCTGGTGGTTTAAGACTGCTTTATTTCTACTATTTCAACTAACACAACAAAGCTAATGTAAATGTTTTCAACTAAAAAATTCTGCCTTTAGCGGTACTAAAACTGTCATTAATAAGTGGTTCTAGTGGTTTAAAACTGCTTATTTCTGCCATTTCAACTAACACAACAAAATTAATGTAAATGTCTTCAACTAATTTATTCTGCAGTTAGCGGTACTAAAACTGTCATTTGTAAGTGGTTCTAGTGGTTTAAACCTGCTTATTTCTGCCATTTCAACTAACACAACAAAATTAATGTAAATGATTTCAACTAATAAATTGTGCAGTTAGTGGTACTAAAACTGTCATTAGTAAGTGGCTCTGGTGGTTTAAGACTGCTTTATTTCTACTATTTCAACTAACACAACAAAGCTAATGTAAATGTTTTCAACTAAAAAATTCTGCCTTTAGCGGTACTAAAACTGTCATTAATAAGTGGTTCTAGTGGTTTAAAACTGCTTATTTCTGCCATTTCAACTAACACAACAAAATTAATGTAAATGTCTTCAACTAATTTATTCTGCAGTTAGCGGTACTAAAACTGTCATTTGTAAGTGGTTCTAGTGGTTCAGAACTGCTTATTTCTGCCATTTCAACTAACACAACAAAGTTAATGTAAATGATTTTAACTAATTCATTCTGCAGTTAGCGGTACTAAAACTGTTATTACTAAGTGGTTCTAGTGGTTTGAAACTGCTTATTTCTGCCATTTCAACTAACACAACAAAATTAATGTAAATGTCTTCAACTAATTTATTCTGCAGTTAGCGGTACTAAAACTGTCATTTGTAAGTGGTTCTAGTGGTTTAAACCTGCTTATTTCTGCCATTTTAACTAACACAACAAAGTTAATGTAAATGATTTTAACTAATAAATTCTGCAGTTAGCGGTACTAAAACTGCCGTTAGTAAGTGGTTGTAGTTGTTTAAAACTGCTTATTTCTGCCATTTCAACTAACACAACAAAGTTAATGTAAATGTTTTCAACTAATAAAATCTGCAGTTAGCGGTACTAAAACTGCCATTAGTAAGTGGTTCTAGTGGTTTAAAACTGCTTATTTCTGCCATTTCAACTAACACAACAAAGTTAATGTAAATGTTTTCAACTAATAAAATCTGCAGTTAGCGGTACTAAAACTGCCATTAAAAAGTAGTTATAGTGGTTTAAAACTGCTTATTGCTACCATTTCAACTAACACAACAAAGTTGATGTAAATGTTTTCAGCTAATAAATTCTGCAGTTAGCGGTACTAAAACTGTCATTAATAAGTGGTTCTAGTGGTTTAAAACTGCTTATTTCTACCATTTCATCTAAAACAACAAAGTTAATTTAAATATTTTTAACTAATTTATTCTGCAGTTAGCGGTACTAAAACTGTCATTAGTAAGTTGTTCTAGTGGTTTAAAACTGCTTATTTCTGCCATTTCAACTAACACAACAAAGTTAATGTAAATGTTTTCAACTAATAAAATCTGCAGTTAGCGGTACTAAAACTGCCATTAGTAAGTGGCTCTGGTGGTTTAAGACTGCTTTATTTCTACTATTTCAACTAACACAACAAAGCTAATGTAAATGTTTTCAACTAAAAAATTCTGCCTTTAGCGGTACTAAAACTGTCATTAATAAGTGGTTCTAGTTGTACTAAAACTGCTTATTTCAACCATTTCAACTAATACAACAAAGTTAATTTAAACATTTCTAACTAATTTATTCTGCAGTTAGCGGTACTAAAACTGTCAATAGTAAGTTGTTCTAGTGGTTCAAAACTGCTTATTTCTGCCATTTCAACTAACACAACAAAGTTAATGTAAATGTTTTCAACAAATAAATTGTGCAGATAGCGGTACTAAAACTGTCATTAGTAAGTGGTCCTAGTGGAATAAAACTGCTTATTTCTGCTATTTCAACTAACACAACAAAATTAATGTAAATGTTCTCAACTAAGAAATTGTGCAGTTAGCGGTACTAAAACTGTCATTAGTAAGTGGTTCTAGTGGTTTAAAACTGCTTATTTCTGCCATTTCAACTAACACAACAAAGTTAATGTAAATGTTTTCAATTAATAAAATCTGCAGTTAGCGGTACTAAAGCTGTCATTAGTAAGTGGTTCTAGTGGTTTAGAACTGCTTATTTCTGCCATTTCAACTAACACAACAAAGTTAATGTAAATGATTTTAACTAATTCATTCTGCAGTTAGCGGTACTAAAACTGTTATTACTAAGTGGTTCTAGTGGTTTGAAACCGCTTATTTCTGCAATTTCAACTAACACAACAAAATTAATGTAAATGTCTTCAACTAATTTATTCTGCAGTTAGCGGTACTAAAACTGTCATTTGTAAGTGGTTCTAGTGGTTTAAAACTGCTTATTTCTGCCATTTCAACTAACACAACAAAGTTAATGTAAATGATTTTAACTAATTCATTCTGCAGTTAGCGGTACTAAAACTGTTATTACTAAGTGGTTGTAGTGGTTTAAAACTGCTTATTTCTGCCATTTCAACTAACACAACAAAATTAATGTAAATGTCTTCAACTAATTTATTCTGCAGTTAGCGGTACTAAAACTGTCATTTGTAAGTGGTTCTAGTGGTTTAAACCTGCTTATTTCTGCCATTTTAACTAACACAACAAAGTTAATGTAAATGATTTCAACTAATAAATTCTGCAGTTAGCGGTACTAAAACTGCCGTTAGTAAGTGGTTGTAGTTGTTTAAAACTGCTTATTTCTGCCATTTCAACTAACACAACAAAGTTAATGTAAATGTTTTCAACTAATAAAATCTGCAGTTAGCGGTACTAAAACTGCCATTAGTAAGTGGTTCTAGTGGTTTAAAACTGCTTATTTCTGCCATTTCAACTAACACAACAAAGTTAATGTAAATGTTTTCAACTAATAAAATCTGCAGTTAGCGGTACTAAAACTGCCATTAAAAAGTAGTTATAGTGGTTTAAAACTGCTTATTGCTACCATTTCAACTAACACAACAAAGTTGATGTAAATGTTTTCAGCTAATAAATTCTGCAGTTAGCGGTACTAAAACTGTCATTAATAAGTGGTTCTAGTGGTTTAAAACTGCTTATTTCTACCATTTCATCTAAAACAACAAAGTTAATTTAAATATTTTTAACTAATTTATTCTGCAGTTAGCGGTACTAAAACTGTCATTAGTAAGTTGTTCTAGTGGTTTAAAACTGCTTATTTCTGCCATTTCAACTAACACAACAAAGTTAATGTAAATGTTTTCAACTAATAAAATCTGCAGTTAGCGGTACTAAAACTGCCATTAGTAAGTGGTTCTAGTGGTTTAAAACTGCTTATTGCTACCATTTCAACTAACACAACAAAGTTGATGTAAATGTTTTCAACTAATAAAATCTGCTGTTAGCGGTACTAAAACTGCCATTAAAAAGTAGTTATAGTGGTTTAAAACTGCTTATTTCTGCCATTTCAACTAACACAACAAAGTTAATGTAAATGTTTTCAGCTAATAAATTCTGCAGTTAGCGGTACTAAAACTGTCATTAATAAGTGTATCTAGTGGTTTAAAACTGCTTATTTCTACCATTTCATCTAAAACAACAAAGTTAATTTAAATATTTTTAACTAACTTATTCTGCAGTTAGCGGTACTAAAACTGCCATTAAAAAGTAGTTATAGTGGTTTAAAACTGCTTATTGCTACCATTTCAACTAACACAACAAAGTTGATGTAAATGTTTTCAGCTAATAAATTCTGCAGTTAGCGGTACTAAAACTGTCATTAATAAGTGGTTCTAGTGGTTTAAAACTGCTTATTTCTACCATTTCATCTAAAACAACAAAGTTAATTTAAATATTTTTAACTAATTTATTCTGCAGTTAGCGGTACTAAAACTGTCATTAGTAAGTTGTTCTAGTGGTTTAAAACTGCTTATTTCTGCCATTTCAACTAACACAACAAAGTTAATGTAAATGTTTTCAACTAATAAAATCTGCAGTTAGCGGTACTAAAACTGCCATTAGTAAGTGGTTCTAGTGGTTTAAAACTGCTTATTGCTACCATTTCAGCTAACACAACAAAGTTGATGTAAATGTTTTCAACTAATAAAATCTGCTGTTAGCGGTACTAAAACTGCCATTAAAAAGTAGCTATAGTGGTTTAAAACTGCTTGTTTCTGCCATTTCAACTAACACAACAAAGTTACTGTAAATGTTTTCAGCTAATAAATTCTGCAGTTAGCGGTACTAAAACTGTCATTAATAAGTGGTTCTAGTGGTTTAAAACTGCTTATTTCTACCATTTCATCTAAAACAACAAAGTTAATTTAAATATTTTTAACTAACTTATTCTGCAGTTAGCGGTACTAAAACTGTCATTAGTAAGTTGTTCTAGTGGTTTAAAATTGCTTATTTCTGCCATTTCAACTAACACAACAAAGTTAATGTAAATATTTTCAACTAATAAAATCTGCAGTTAGCGGTACTAAAACTGCCATTAGCAAGTGGTTCTAGTGGTTTAAAACTGCTTATTGCTACCATTTCAACTAACACAACAAAGTTGATGTAAATGTTTTCAACTAATAAAATCTGCAGTTAGCGGTACTAAAACTGCCATTAAAAAGTAGTTATAGTGGTTTAAAACTGCTTATTTCTGCCATTTCAACTAACACAACAAAGTTAATGTAAATGTTTTCAGCTAATAAATTCTGCAGTTAGCGGTACTAAAACTGTCATTAATAAGTGGTTCTAGTGGTTTAAAACTGCTTATTTCTACCATTTCAACAAAAACAACAAAGTTAATTTAAATATAATTAACTAGTTAGTTCTGCAGTTAGCGGTACAAATAGCGTCATTAGTAAGTGGTTCTAGTGGTTTAAAACTGCTTATTTCTGCCATTTCAACTAACACAACAAAGTTAATGTAAATGTTTTCAACTAATAAATTCTGCAGTTAGCGGTAATAAAACTGTCATTACTAAGTGGTTCTAGTGGCTTAAAACTGCCTTTTACTACCATTTCAACCGACACAACAAAGTTAATGTAAATGATTTCAACTAATAAATTGTGCAGTTAGTGGTACTAAAACTGTCATTAGTAAGTGGTTCTAGTGGTTTAAAACTGCTTATTTCTGCCATTTCAACTAACACAACAAAATTAATGTAAATGTTCTCAACTAATAAATTGTGCAGTTAGCGGTACTAAAACTGCCATTAGTAGGTGGTTCTAGTTGTTTAAATCTGCTTATTTCAACCATTTCAACTAATACAACAAAGTTAATGTAAATGATTTCAACTAATAAATTGTGCAGTTAGTGGTACTAAAACTGTCATTAGTAAGTGGCTCTGGTGGTTTAAGACTGCTTTATTTCTACTATTTCAACTAACACAACAAAGTTAATGTAAATGTTTTCAACTAACAAATTCTGCAGTTAGCGGTACTAAAACTGTCATCAGTAAGTGCTTCTAGTGGCTTAAAACTGCTTATTTCTGCCATTTCAACTATTACAATGAAGGTAATGTAAATGTTTTCAACTAATAAATTGTGCAGTTATCGGTACTAAAACTGTCATTAGTAAGTGGTTCTAGTGGTTTAAAACTCCTTATTTCTACCATTTCAACTAATACGACAAAGTTAATGTAAATGATTTTAACTAATTCATTCTGCAGTTTGCGGTACTAAAACTGTTATTACTAAGTGCTTCTAGTGGTTTAAAACTGCTTATTTCTGCTATTTCAACTAACACAACAAAGTTAATGTAAATGTTTTCAACTAATAAAATCTGCAGTTAGCGGTACTAAAACTGTCATTAGTAAGTGGTTCTAGTGGTTTAAAACTGCTTATTTCTGCCATTTCAAGTAGCACAACAAAGTTAATGTAAATGATTTCAACTAATAAATTGTGCAGTTAGTGGTACTAAAACTGTCATTAGTAAGTGGTTCTAGTGGTTTAAAACTGCTTATTTCTGCCATTTCAACTAACACAACAAAATTAATGTAAATGTTCTCAACTAATAAATTGTGCAGTTAGCGGTACTAAAACTGCCATTAGTAGGTGGTTCTAGTTGTTTAAATCTGCTTATTTCAACCATTTCAACTAATACAACAAAGTTAATGTAAATGTTTTCAACTAATTTATTCTGCAGTTAGCGGTACTAAAACTGTCATTAGTAAGTGGTTCTAGTGGTTTAAACCTGCTTATTTCTGCCATTTTAACTAACACAACAAAGTTAATGTAAATGATTTCAACTAATTAATTGTGCAGTTAGTGGTACTAAAACTGTCATTAGTAAGTGGCTCTGGTGGTTTAAGACTGCTTTATTTCTACTATTTCAACTAACACAACAAAGTTAATGTAAATGTTTTCAACTAACAAATTCTGCAGTTAGCGGTACTAAAACTGTCATCAGTAAGTGCTTCTAGTGGTTTAAAACTGGTTATTTCTGCCATTTCAACTATTACAATGAAGGTAATGTAAATGTTTTCAACTAATAAATTGTGCAGTTATCGGTACTAAAACTGTCATTAGTAAGTGGTTCTAGTTGTTTAAATCTGCTTATTTCTACCATTTCACCCAACACAACAAAATTAATGTAAATGTCCTCAACTAGTAAATTCTGCAGTTAGCGGTACTAAAACTGTCATTAGTAAGTGGTTCTAGTGGTTTAAACTGCTTATTTGTGCCTTTTCAACTAACACAACAAAGTTAATGTAAATGTTTTCAACTAATGAAATCTGCAGTTAGCGGTACTAAAACTGTCATTAATAAGTGGTTCTAGTGGTTTAAAACTGCTTATTTCTGCCATTTCTACCAACACAACAAAGTTAATGTAAATGATTTTAACTAATTCATTCTGCAGTTAGCGGTACTAAAACTGTTATTACTAAGTGGTTCTAGTGGTTTAAAACTGCTTATTTCTGCCATTTCAACTAACACAACAAAATTAATGTAAATGATTTCAACTAATAAATTGTGCAGTTAGTGGTACTAAAACTGTCATTAGTAAGTGGCTCTGGTGGTTTAAGACTGCTTTATTTCTACTATTTCAACTAACACAACAAAGTTAATGTAAATGTTTTCAACTAACAAATTCTGCAGTTAGCGGTACTAAAACTGTCATCAGTAACTGCTTCTAGTGGTTTAAAACTGCTTATTTCTGCCATTTCAACTATTACAATGAAGGTAATGTAAATGTTTTCAACTAATAAATTGTGCAGTTATCGGTACTAAAACTGTCATTAGTAAGTGGTTCTAGTGGTTTAAAACTCCTTATTTCTACCATTTCAACTAATACGACAAAGTTAATGTAAATGATTTTAACTAATTCATTCTGCAGTTTGCGGTACTAAAACTGTCATTTGTAAGTGGTTCTAGTGGTTTAAACCTGCTTATTTCTGCCATTTTAACTAACACAACAAAGTTAATGTAAATGATTTCAACTAATAAATTGTGCAGTTAGTGGTACTAAAACTGTCATTACTAAGTGGTTCTAGTGGCTTAAAACTGCCTTTTACTACCATTTCAACCGACACAACAAAGTTAATGTAAATGATTTCAACTAATAAATTGTGCAGTTAGTGGTACTAAAACTGTCATTAGTAAGTGGTTCTAGTGGTTTAAAACTGCTTATTTCTGCCATTTTAACTAACACAACAAAGTTAATGTAAATGATTTCAACTAATAAATTCTGCAGTTAGCGGTACTAAAACTGCCGTTAGTAAGTGGTTGTAGTTGTTTAAAACTGCTTATTTCTGCCATTTCAACTAACACAACAAAGTTAATGTAAATGTTTTCAACTAATAAAATCTGCAGTTAGCGGTACTAAAACTGCCATTAGTAAGTGGTTCTAGTGGTTTAAAACTGCTTATTGCTACCATTTCAACTAACACAACAAAGTTGATGTAAATGTTTTCAACTAATAAAATCTGCTGTTAGCGGTACTAAAACTGCCATTAAAAAGTAGTTATAGTGGTTTAAAACTGCTTATTTCTGCCATTTCAACTAACACAACAAAGTTAATGTAAATGTTTTCAGCTAATAAATTCTGCAGTTAGCGGTACTAAAACTGTCATTAATAAGTGGTTCTAGTGGTTTAAAACTGCTTATTTCTACCATTTCATCTAATACAACAAAGTTAATTTAAATATTTTTAACTAACTTATTCTGCAGTTAGCGGTACTAAAACTGTTATTACTAAGTGGTTGTAGTGGTTTAAAACTGCTTATTTCAACCATTTCAACTAATACAACAAAGTTAATTTAAACATTTCTAACTAATTTATTCTGCAGTTAGCGGTACTAAAACTGTCAATAGTAAGTTGTTCTAGTGGTTCAAAACTGCTTGTTTCTGCCATTTCAACTAACACAACAAAGTTAATGTAAATGTTTTCAACAAATAAATTGTGCAGATAGCGGTACTAAAACTGTCATTAGTAAGTGGTCCTAGTGGAATAAAACTGCTTATTTCTGCTATTTCAACTAACACAACAAAATTAATGTAAATGTTCTCAACTAAGAAATTGTGCAGTTAGCGGTACTAAAACTGTCATTAGTAAGTGGTTCTAGTGGTTTAAAACTGCTTATTTCTGCCATTTCAACTAACACAACAAAGTTAATGTAAATGTTTTCAATTAATAAAATCTGCAGTTAGCGGTACTAAAGCTGTCATTAGTAAGTGGTTCTAGTGGTTTAGAACTGCTTATTTCTGCCATTTCAACTAACACAACAAAGTTAATGTAAATGATTTTAACTAATTCATTCTGCAGTTAGCGGTACTAAAACTGTTATTACTAAGTGGTTCTAGTGGTTTGAAACCGCTTATTTCTGCAATTTCAACTAACACAACAAAATTAATGTAAATGTCTTCAACTAATTTATTCTGCAGTTAGCGGTACTAAAACTGTCATTTGTAAGTGGTTCTAGTGGTTTAAAACTGCTTATTTCTGCCATTTCAACTAACACAACAAAGTTAATGTAAATGATTTTAACTAATTCATTCTGCAGTTAGCGGTACTAAAACTGTTATTACTAAGTGGTTGTAGTGGTTTAAAACTGCTTATTTCTGCCATTTCAACTAACACAACAAAATTAATGTAAATGTCTTCAACTAATTTATTCTGCAGTTAGCGGTACTAAAACTGTCATTTGTAAGTGGTTCTAGTGGTTTAAACCTGCTTATTTCTGCCATTTTAACTAACACAACAAAGTTAATGTAAATGATTTCAACTAATAAATTCTGCAGTTAGCGGTACTAAAACTGCCGTTAGTAAGTGGTTGTAGTTGTTTAAAACTGCTTATTTCTGCCATTTCAACTAACACAACAAAGTTAATGTAAATGTTTTCAACTAATAAAATCTGCAGTTAGCGGTACTAAAACTGCCATTAGTAAGTGGTTCTAGTGGTTTAAAACTGCTTATTTCTGCCATTTCAACTAACACAACAAAGTTAATGTAAATGTTTTCAACTAATAAAATCTGCAGTTAGCGGTACTAAAACTGCCATTAAAAAGTAGTTATAGTTGTTTAAAACTGCTTATTGCTACCATTTCAACTAACACAACAAAGTTGATGTAAATGTTTTCAGCTAATAAATTCTGCAGTTAGCGGTACTAAAACTGTCATTAATAAGTGGTTCTAGTGGTTTAAAACTGCTTATTTCTACCATTTCATCTAAAACAACAAAGTTAATTTAAATATTTTTAACTAATTTATTCTGCAGTTAGCGGTACTAAAACTGTCATTAGTAAGTTGTTCTAGTGGTTTAAAACTGCTTATTTCTGCCATTTCAACTAACACAACAAAGTTAATGTAAATGTTTTCAACTAATAAAATCTGCTGTTAGCGGTACTAAAACTGCCATTAAAAAGTAGTTATAGTGGTTTAAAACTGCTTATTTCTGCCATTTCAACTAACACAACAAAGTTAATGTAAATGTTTTCAGCTAATAAATTCTGCAGTTAGCGGTACTAAAACTGTCATTAATAAGTGGTTCTAGTGGTTTAAAACTGCTTATTTCTACCATTTCATCTAAAACAACAAAGTTAATTTAAATATTTTTAACTAACTTATTCTGCAGTTAGCGGTACTAAAACTGCCATTAAAAAGTAGTTATAGTGGTTTAAAACTGCTTATTGCTACCATTTCAACTAACACAACAAAGTTGATGTAAATGTTTTCAGCTAATAAATTCTGCAGTTAGCGGTACTAAAACTGTCATTAATAAGTGGTTCTAGTGGTTTAAAACTGCTTATTTCTACCATTTCATCTAAAACAACAAAGTTAATTTAAATATTTTTAACTAATTTATTCTGCAGTTAGCGGTACTAAAACTGTCATTAGTAAGTTGTTCTAGTGGTTTAAAACTGCTTATTTCTGCCATTTCAACTAACACAACAAAGTTAATGTAAATGTTTTCAACTAATAAAATCTGCAGTTAGCGGTACTAAAACTGCCATTAGTAAGTGGTTCTAGTGGTTTAAAACTGCTTATTGCTACCATTTCAGCTAACACAACAAAGTTGATGTAAATGTTTTCAACTAATAAAATCTGCTGTTAGCGGTACTAAAACTGCCATTAAAAAGTAGCTATAGTGGTTTAAAACTGCTTGTTTCTGCCATTTCAACTAACACAACAAAGTTACTGTAAATGTTTTCAGCTAATAAATTCTGCAGTTAGCGGTACTAAAACTGTCATTAATAAGTGGTTCTAGTGGTTTAAAACTGCTTATTTCTACCATTTCATCTAAAACAACAAAGTTAATTTAAATATTTTTAACTAACTTATTCTGAAGTTAGCGGTACTAAAACTGTCATTAGTAAGTTGTTCTAGTGGTTTAAAACTGCTTATTTCTGCCATTTCAACTAACACAACAAAGTTAATGCAAATATTTTCAACTAATAAAATCTGCAGTTAGCGGTACTAAAACTGCCATTAGCAAGTGGTTCTAGTGGTTTAAAACTGCTTATTGCTACCATTTCAACTAACACAACAAAGTTGATGTAAATGTTTTCAACTAATAAAATCTGCAGTTTGCGGTACTAAAACTGTTATTACTAAGTGCTTCTAGTGGTTTAAAACTGCTTATTTCTGCTATTTCAACTAACACAACAAAGTTAATGTAAATGTTTTCAACTAATAAAATCTGCAGTTAGCGGTACTAAAACTGTCATTAGTAAGTGGTTCTAGTGGTTTAAAACTGCTTATTTCTGCCATTTCAAGTAGCACAACAAAGTTAATGTAAATGATTTCAACTAATAAATTGTGCAGTTAGTGGTACTAAAACTGTCATTAGTAAGTGGTTCTAGTGGTTTAAAACTGCTTATTTCTGCCATTTCAACTAACACAACAAAATTAATGTAAATGTTCTCAACTAATAAATTGTGCAGTTAGCGGTACTAAAACTGCCATTAGTAGGTGGTTCTAGTGGTTTAAACCTGCTTATTTCTGCCATTTTAACTAACACAACAAAGTTAATGTAAATGATTTCAACTAATTAATTGTGCAGTTAGTGGTACTAAAACTGTCATTAGTAAGTGGCTCTGGTGGTTTAAGACTGCTTTATTTCTACTATTTCAACTAACACAACAAAGTTAATGTAAATGTTTTCAACTAACAAATTCTGCAGTTAGCGGTACTAAAACTGTCATCAGTAAGTGCTTCTAGTGGTTTAAAACTGGTTATTTCTGCCATTTCAACTATTACAATGAAGGTAATGTAAATGTTTTCAACTAATAAATTGTGCAGTTATCGGTACTAAAACTGTCATTAGTAAGTGGTTCTAGTTGTTTAAATCTGCTTATTTCTACCATTTCAACCAACACAACAAAATTAATGTAAATGTCCTCAACTAATAAATTCTGCAGTTAGCGGTACTAAAACTGTCATTAGTAAGTGGTTCTAGTGGTTTAAACTGCTTATTTGTGCCTTTTCAACTAACACAACAAAGTTAATGTAAATGTTTTCAACTAATGAAATCTGCAGTTAGCGGTACTAAAACTGTCATTAATAAGTGGTTCTAGTGGTTTAAAACTGCTTATTTCTGCCATTTCTACCAACACAACAAAGTTAATGTAAATGATTTTAACTAATTCATTCTGCAGTTAGCGGTACTAAAACTGTTATTACTAAGTGGTTCTAGTGGTTTAAAACTGCTTATTTCTGCCATTTCAACTAACACAACAAAATTAATGTAAATGATTTCAACTAATAAATTGTGCAGTTAGTGCTACTAAAACTGTCATTAGTAAGTGGCTCTGGTGGTTTAAGACTGCTTTATTTCTACTATTTCAACTAACACAACAAAGTTAATGTAAATGTTTTCAACTAACAAATTCTGCAGTTAGCGGTACTAAAACTGTCATCAGTAACTGCTTCTAGTGGTTTAAAACTGCTTATTTCTGCCATTTCAACTATTACAATGAAGGTAATGTAAATGTTTTCAACTAATAAATTGTGCAGTTATCGGTACTAAAACTGTCATCAGTAAGTGCTTCTAGTGGTTTAAAACTGCTTATTTCTGCCATTTCAACTAACACAACAAAGTTAATGTAAATGTTTTCAGCTAATAAATTCTGCAGTTAGCGGTACTAAAACTGTCATTAATAAGTGGTTCTAGTGGTTTAAAACTGCTTATTTCTACCATTTCAACAAAAACAACAAAGTTAATTTAAATATAATTAACTAGTTAGTTCTGCAGTTAGCGGTACAAATAGCGTCATTAGTAAGTGGTTCTAGTGGTTTAAAACTGCTTATTTCTGCCATTTCAACTATTACAATGAAGGTAATGTAAATGTTTTCAACTAATAAATTGTGCAGTTATCGGTACTAAAACTGTCATTAGTAAGTGGTTCTAGTTGTTTAAATCTGCTTATTTCTACCATTTCAACCAACACAACAAAATTAATGTAAATGTCCTCAACTAATAAATTCTGCAGTTAGCGGTAATAAAACTGTCATTACTAAGTGGTTCTAGTGGCTTAAAACTGCCTTTTACTACCATTTCAACCGACACAACAAAGTTAATGTAAATGATTTCAACTAATAAATTGTGCAGTTAGTGGTACTAAAACTGTCATTAGTAAGTGGTTCTAGTGGTTTAAAACTGCTTATTTCTGCCATTTCAACTAACACAACAAAATTAATGTAAATGTTCTCAACTAATAAATTGTGCAGTTAGCGGTACTAAAACTGCCATTAGTAGGTGGTTCTAGTTGTTTAAATCTGCTTATTTCAACCATTTCAACTAATACAACAAAGTTAATGTAAATGATTTCAACTAATAAATTGTGCAGTTAGTGGTACTAAAACTGTCATTAGTAAGTGGCTCTGGTGGTTTAAGACTGCTTTATTTTTACTATTTCAACTAACACAACAAAGTTAATGTAAATGTTTTCAACTAACAAATTCTGCAGTTAGCGGTACTAAAACTGTCATCAGTAAGTGCTTCTAGTGGTTTAAAACTGCTTATTTCTGCCATTTCAACTATTACAATGAAGGTAATGTAAATGTTTTCAACTAATAAATTGTGCAGTTATCGGTACTAAAACTGTCATTAGTAAGTGGTTCTAGTGGTTTAAAACTCCTTATTTCTACCATTTCAACTAATACGACAAAGTTAATGTAAATGATTTTAACTAATTCATTCTGCAGTTTGCGGTACTAAAACTGTTATTACTAAGTGCTTCTAGTGGTTTAAAACTGCTTATTTCTGCTATTTCAACTAACACAACAAAGTTAATGTAAATGTTTTCAACTAATAAAATCTGCAGTTAGCGGTACTAAAACTGTCATTAGTAAGTGGTTCTAGTGGTTTAAAACTGCTTATTTCTGCCATTTCAAGTAGCACAACAAAGTTAATGTAAATGATTTCAACTAATAAATTGTGCAGTTAGTGGTACTAAAACTGTCATTAGTAAGTGGTTCTAGTGGTTTAAAACTGCTTATTTCTGCCATTTCAACTAACACAACAAAATTAATGTAAATGTTCTCAACTAATAAATTGTGCAGTTAGCGGTACTAAAACTGCCATTAGTAGGTGGTTCTAGTTGTTTAAATCTGCTTATTTCAACCATTTCAACTAATACAACAAAGTTAATGTAAATGTTTTCAACTAATTTATTCTGCAGTTAGCGGTACTAAAACTGTCATTAGTAAGTGGTTCTAGTGGTTTAAACCTGCTTATTTCTGCCATTTTAACTAACACAACAAAGTTAATGTAAATGATTTCAACTAATTAATTGTGCAGTTAGTGGTACTAAAACTGTCATTAGTAAGTGGCTCTGGTGGTTTAAGACTGCTTTATTTCTACTATTTCAACTAACACAACAAAGTTAATGTAAATGTTTTCAACTAACAAATTCTGCAGTTAGCGGTACTAAAACTGTCATCAGTAAGTGCTTCTAGTGGTTTAAAACTGGTTATTTCTGCCATTTCAACTATTACAATGAAGGTAATGTAAATGTTTTCAACTAATAAATTGTGCAGTTATCGGTACTAAAACTGTCATTAGTAAGTGGTTCTAGTTGTTTAAATCTGCTTATTTCTACCATTTCAACCAACACAACAAAATTAATGTAAATGTCCTCAACTAATAAATTCTGCAGTTAGCGGTACTAAAACTGTCATTAGTAAGTGGTTCTAGTGGTTTAAACTGCTTATTTGTGCCTTTTCAACTAACACAACAAAGTTAATGTAAATGTTTTCAACTAATGAAATCTGCAGTTAGCGGTACTAAAACTGTCATTAATAAGTGGTTCTAGTGGTTTAAAACTGCTTATTTCTGCCATTTCTACCAACACAACAAAGTTAATGTAAATGATTTTAACTAATTCATTCTGCAGTTAGCGGTACTAAAACTGTTATTACTAAGTGGTTCTAGTGGTTTAAAACTGCTTATTTCTGCCATTTCAACTAACACAACAAAATTAATGTAAATGATTTCAACTAATAAATTGTGCAGTTAGTGGTACTAAAACTGTCATTAGTAAGTGGCTCTGGTGGTTTAAGACTGCTTTATTTCTACTATTTCAACTAACACAACAAAGTTAATGTAAATGTTTTCAACTAACAAATTCTGCAGTTAGCGGTACTAAAACTGTCATCAGTATCTGCTTCTAGTGGTTTAAAACTGCTTATTTCTGCCATTTCAACTATTACAATGAAGGTAATGTAAATGTTTTCAACTAATAAATTGTGCAGTTATCGGTACTAAAACTGTCATTAGTAAGTGGTTCTAGTGGTTTAAAACTCCTTATTTCTACCATTTCAACTAATACGACAAAGTTAATGTAAATGATTTTAACTAATTCATTCTGCAGTTTGCGGTACTAAAACTGTCATTTGTAAGTGGTTCTAGTGGTTTAAACCTGCTTATTTCTGCCATTTTAACTAACACAACAAAGTTAATGTAAATGATTTCAACTAATAAATTGTGCAGTTAGTGGTACTAAAACTGTCATTACTAAGTGGTTCTAGTGGCTTAAAACTGCCTTTTACTACCATTTCAACCGACACAACAAAGTTAATGTAAATGATTTCAACTAATAAATTGTGCAGTTAGTGGTACTAAAACTGTCATTAGTAAGTGGTTCTAGTGGTTTAAAACTGCTTATTTCTGCCATTTTAACTAACACAACAAAGTTAATGTAAATGATTTCAACTAATAAATTCTGCAGTTAGCGGTACTAAAACTGCCGTTAGTAAGTGGTTGTAGTTGTTTAAAACTGCTTATTTCTGCCATTTCCACTAACACAACAAAGTTAATGTAAATGTTTTCAACTAATAAAATCTGCAGTTAGCGGTACTAAAACTGCCATTAGTAAGTGGTTCTAGTGGTTTAAAACTGCTTATTTCTGCCATTTCAACTAACACAACAAAGTTAATGTAAATGTTTTCAACTAATAAAATCTGCAGTTAGCGGTACTAAAACTGCCATTAAAAAGTAGTTATAGTGGTTTAAAACTGCTTATTGCTACCATTTCAACTAACACAACAAAGTTGATGTAAATGTTTTCAGCTAATAAATTCTGCAGTTAGCGGTACTAAAACTGTCATTAATAAGTGGTTCTAGTGGTTTAAAACTGCTTATTTCTACCATTTCATCTAAAACAACAAAGTTAATTTAAATATTTTTAACTAATTTATTCTGCAGTTAGCGGTACTAAAACTGTCATTAGTAAGTTGTTCTAGTGGTTTAAAACTGCTTATTTCTGCCATTTCAACTAACACAACAAAGCTAATGTAAATGTTTTCAACTAATAAAATCTGCAGTTAGCGGTACTAAAACTGCCATTAGTAAGTGGTTCTAGTGGTTTAAAACTGCTTATTGCTACCATTTCAACTAACACAACAAAGTTGATGTAAATGCTTTCAACTAATAAAATCTGCTGTTAGCGGTACTAAAACTGCCATTAAAAAGTAGTTATAGTGGTTTAAAACTGCTTATTTCTGCCATTTCAACTAACACAACAAAGTTAATGTAAATGTTTTCAGCTAATAAATTCTGCAGTTAGCGGTACTAAAACTGTCATTAATAAGTGGTTCTAGTGGTTTAAAACTGCTTGTTTCTACCATTTCATCTAAAACAACAAAGTTAATTTAAATATTTTTAACTAACTTATTCTGCAGTTAGCGGTACTAAAACTGCCATTAAAAAGTAGTTATAGTGGTTTAAAACTGCTTATTGCTACCATTTCAACTAACACAACAAAGTTGATGTAAATGTTTTCAGCTAATAAATTCTGCAGTTAGCGGTACTAAAACTGTCATTAATAAGTGGTTCTAGTGGTTTAAAACTGCTTATTTCTACCATATCATCTAAAACAACAAAGTTAATTTAAATATTTTTAACTAATTTATTCTGCAGTTAGCGGTACTAAAACTGTCATTAGTAAGTTGTTCTAGTGGTTTAAAACTGCTTATTTCTGCCATTTCAACTAACACAACAAAGTTAATGTAAATGTTTTCAACTAATAAAATCTGCAGTTAGCGGTACTAAAACTGCCATTAGTAAGTGGTTCTAGTGGTTTAAAACTGCTTATTGCTACCATTTCAGCTAACACAACAAAGTTGATGTAAATGTTTTCAACTAATAAAATCTGCTGTTAGCGGTACTAAAACTGCCATTAAAAAGTAGCTATAGTGGTTTAAAACTGCTTGTTTCTGCCATTTCAACTAACACAACAAAGTTACTGTAAATGTTTTCAGCTAATAAATTCTGCAGTTAGCGGTACTAAAACTGTCATTAATAAGTGGTTCTAGTGGTTTAAAACTGCTTATTTCTACCATTTCATCTAAAACAACAAAGTTAATTTAAATATTTTTAACTAACTTATTCTGCAGTTAGCGGTACTAAAACTGTCATTAGTAAGTTGTTCTAGTGGTTTAAAACTGCTTATTTCTGCCATTTCAACTAACACAACAAAGTTAATGTAAATATTTTCAACTAATAAAATCTGCAGTTAGCGGTACTAAAACTGCCATTAGCAAGTGGTTCTAGTGGTTTAAAACTGCCTATTGCTACCATTTCAACTAACACAACAAAGTTGATGTAAATGTTTTCAACTAATAAAATCTGCAGTTAGCGGTACTAAAACTGCCATTAAAAAGTAGTTATAGTGGTTTAAAACTGCTTATTTCTGCCATTTCAACTAACACAACAAAGTTAATGTAAATGTTTTCAGCTAATAAATTCTGCAGTTAGCGGTACTAAAACTATCATTAATAAGTGGTTCTAGTGGTTTAAAACTGCTTATTTCTACCATTTCAACTAAAACAACAAAGTTAATTTAAATATAGTTAACTAGTTAGTTCTGCAGTTAGCGGTACAAATAGCGTCATTAGTAAGTGGTTCTAGTGGTTTAAAACTGCTTATTTCTGCCATTTCAACTAACACAACAAAGTTAATGTAAATGTTTTCAACTAATAAATTCTGCAGTTAGCGGTAATAAAACTGTCATTACTAAGTGGTTCTAGTGGCTTAAAACTGCCTTTTACTACCATTTCAACCGACACAACAAAGTTAATGTAAATGATTTCAACTAATAAATTGTGCAGTTAGTGGTACTAAAACTGTCATTAGTAAGTGGTTCTAGTGGTTTAAAACTGCTTATTTCTGCCATTTCAACTAACACAACAAAATTAATGTAAATGTTCTCAACTAATAAATTGTGCAGTTAGCGGTACTAAAACTGCCATTAGTAGGTGGTTCTAGTTGTTTAAATCTGCTTATTTCAACCATTTCAACTAATACAACAAAGTTAATGTAAATGATTTCAACTAATAAATTGCGCAGTTAGTGGTACTAAAACTGTCATTAGTAAGTGGCTCTGGTGGTTTAAGACTGCTTTATTTCTACTATTTCAACTAACACAACAAAGTTAATGTAAATGTTTTCAACTAACAAATTCTGCAGTTAGCGGTACTAAAACTGTCATCAGTAAGTGCTTCTAGTGGTTTAAAACTGCTTATTTCTGCCATTTCAACTATTACAATGAAGGTAATGTAAATGTTTTCAACTAATAAATTGTGCAGTTATCGGTACTAAAACTGTCATTAGTAAGTGGTTCTAGTGGTTTAAAACTCCTTATTTCTACCATTTCAACTAATACGACAAAGTTAATGTAAATGATTTTAACTAATTCATTCTGCAGTTTGCGGTACTAAAACTGTTATTACTAAGTGCTTCTAGTGGTTTAAAACTGCTTATTTCTGCTATTTCAACTAACACAACAAAGTTAATGTAAATGTTTTCAACTAATAAAATCTGCAGTTAGCGGTACTAAAACTGTCATTAGTAAGTGGTTCTAGTGGTTTAAAACTGCTTATTTCTGCCATTTCAAGTAGCACAACAAAGTTAATGTAAATGATTTCAACTAATAAATTGTGCAGTTAGTGGTACTAAAACTGTCATTAGTAAGTGGTTCTAGTGGTTTAAAACTGCTTATTTCTGCCATTTCAACTAACACAACAAAATTAATGTAAATGTTCTCAACTAATAAATTGTGCAGTTAGCGGTACTAAAACTGCCATTAGTAGGTGGTTCTAGTTGTTTAAATCTGCTTATTTCAACCATTTCAACTAATACAACAAAGTTAATGTAAATGTTTTCAACTAATTTATTCTGCAGTTAGCGGTACTAAAACTGTCATTAGTAAGTGGTTCTAGTGGTTTAAACCTGCTTATTTCTGCCATTTTAACTAACACAACAAAGTTAATGTAAATGATTTCAACTAATTAATTGTGCAGTTAGTGGTACTAAAACTGTCATTAGTAAGTGGCTCTGGTGGTTTAAGACTGCTTTATTTCTACTATTTCAACTAACACAACAAAGTTAATGTAAATGTTTTCAACTAACAAATTCTGCAGTTAGCGGTACTAAAACTGTCATCAGTAAGTGCTTCTAGTGGTTTAAAACTGGTTATTTCTGCCATTTCAACTATTACAATGAAGGTAATGTAAATGTTTTCAACTAATAAATTGTGCAGTTATCGGTACTAAAACTGTCATTAGTAAGTGGTTCTAGTTGTTTAAATCTGCTTATTTCTACCATTTCAACCAACACAACAAAATTAATGTAAATGTCCTCAACTAATAAATTCTGCAGTTAGCGGTACTAAAACTGTCATTAGTAAGTGGTTCTAGTGGTTTAAACTGCTTATTTGTGCCTTTTCAACTAACACAACAAAGTTAATGTAAATGTTTTCAACTAATGAAATCTGCAGTTAGCGGTACTAAAACTGTCATTAATAAGTGGTTCTAGTGGTTTAAAACTGCTTATTTCTGCCATTTCTACCAACACAACAAAGTTAATGTAAATGATTTTAACTAATTCATTCTGCAGTTAGCGGTACTAAAACTGTTATTACTAAGTGGTTCTAGTGGTTTAAAACTGCTTATTTCTGCCATTTCAACTAACACAACAAAATTAATGTAAATGATTTCAACTAATAAATTGTGCAGTTAGTGGTACTAAAACTGTCATTAGTAAGTGGCTCTGGTGGTTTAAGACTGCTTTATTTCTACTATTTCAACTAACACAACAAAGTTAATGTAAATGTTTTCAACTAACAAATTCTGCAGTTAGCGGTACTAAAACTGTCATCAGTAACTGCTTCTAGTGGTTTAAAACTGCTTATTTCTGCCATTTCAACTATTACAATGAAGGTAATGTAAATGTTTTCAACTAATAAATTGTGCAGTTATCGGTACTAAAACTGTCATTAGTAAGTGGTTCTAGTGGTTTAAAACTCCTTATTTCTACCATTTCAACTAATACGACAAAGTTAATGTAAATGATTTTAACTAATTCATTCTGCAGTTTGCGGTACTAAAACTGTCATTTGTAAGTGGTTCTAGTGGTTTAAACCTGCTTATTTCTGCCATTTTAACTAACACAACAAAGTTAATGTAAATGATTTCAACTAATAAATTGTGCAGTTAGTGGTACTAAAACTGTCATTAGTAAGTGGTTCTAGTGGTTTGAAACTGCTTATTTCTGCCATTTCAACTAACACAACAAAATTAATGTAAATGATTTCAACTAATAAATTGTGCAGTTAGTGGTACTAAAACTGTCATTTGTAAGTGGTTCTAGTGGTTTAAAACTGCTTATTTCTGCCATTTCAACTAACACAACAAAGTTAATGTAAATGATTTTAACTAATTCATTCTGCAGTTAGCGGTACTAAAACTGTTATTACTAAGTGGTTGTAGTGGTTTAAAACTGCTTATTTCTGCCATTTCAACTAACACAACAAAGTTAATGTAAATGTTTTCAGCTAATAAATTCTGCAGTTAGCGGTACTAAAACTGTCATTAATAAGTGGTTCTAGTGGTTTAAAACTGCTTATTTCTACCATTTCATCTAAAACAACAAAGTTAATTTAAATATTTTTAACTAATTTATTCTGCAGTTAGCGGTACTAAAACTGCCATTAAAAAGTAGTTATAGTGGTTTAAAACTGCTTATTGCTACCATTTCAACTAACACAACAAAGTTGATGTAAATGTTTTCAGCTAATAAATTCTGCAGTTAGCGGTACTAAAACTGTCATTAATAAGTGGTTCTAGTGGTTTAAAACTGCTTATTTCTACCATTCCATCTAAAACAACAAAGTTAATTTAAATATTTTTAACTAATTTATTCTGCAGTTAGCGGTACTAAAACTGTCATTAGTAAGTTGTTCTAGTGGTTTAAAACTGCTTATTTCTGCCATTTCAACTAACACAACAAAGTTAATGTAAATGTTTTCAATTAATAAAATCTGCAGTTAGCGGTACTAAAGCTGTCATTAGTAAGTGGTTCTACTGGTTTAGAACTGCTTATTTCTGCCATTTCAACTAACACAACAAAGTTAATGTAAATGATTTTAACTAATTCATTCTGCAGTTAGCGGTACTAAAACTGTTATTACTAAGTGGTTCTAGTGGTTTGAAACTGCTTATTTCTGCCATTTCGACTAACACAACAAAATTAATGTAAATGTCTTCAACTAATTTATTCTGCAGTTAGCGGTACTAAAACTGTCATTTGTAAGTGGTTCTAGTGGTTTAAAACTGCTTATTTCTGCCATTTCAACTAACACAACAAAGTTAATGTAAATGATTTTAACTAATTCATTCTGCAGTTAGCGGTACTAAAACTGTTATTACTAAGTGGTTGTAGTGGTTTAAAACTGCTTATTTCTGCCATTTCAACTAACACAACAAAATTAATGTAAATGTCTTCAACTAATTTATTCTGCAGTTAGCGGTACTAAAACTGTCATTTGTAAGTGGTTCTAGTGGTTTAAACCTGCTTATTTCTGCCATTTTAACTAACACAACAAAGTTAATGTAAATGATTTCAACTACTAAATTCTGCAGTTAGCGGTACTAAAACTGCCGTTAGTAAGTGGTTGTAGTTGTTTAAAACTGCTTATTTCTGCCATTTCAACTAACACAACAAAGTTAATGTAAATGTTTTCAACTAATAAAATCTGCAGTTAGCGGTACTAAAACTGCCATTAGTAAGTGGTTCTAGTGGTTTAAAACTGCTTATTTCTGCCATTTCAACTAACACAACAAAGTTAATGTAAATGTTTTCAACTAATAAAATCTGCAGTTAGCGGTACTAAAACTGCCATTAAAAAGTAGTTATAGTGGTTTAAAACTGCTTATTGCTACCATTTCAACTAACACAACAAAGTTGATGTAAATGTTTTCAGCTAATAAATTCTGCAGTTATCGGTACTAAAACTGTCATTAATAAGTGGTTCTAGTGGTTTAAAACTGCTTATTTCTACCATTTCATCTAAAACAACAAAGTTAATTTAAATATTTTTAACTAATTTATTCTGCAGTTAGCGGTACTAAAACTGTCATTAGTAAGTTGTTCTAGTGGTTTAAAACTGCTTATTTCTGCCATTTCAACTAACACAACAAAGTTAATGTAAATGTTTTCAACTAATAAAATCTGCAGTTAGCGGTACTAAAACTGCCATTAGTAAGTGGTTCTAGTGGTTTAAAACTGCTTATTGCTACCATTTCAACTAACACAACAAAGTTGATGTAAATGTTTTCAACTAATAAAATCTGCTGTTAGCGGTACTAAAACTGCCATTAAAAAGTAGTTATAGTGGTTTAAAACTGCTTATTTCTGCCATTTCAACTAACACAACAAAGTTAATGTAAATGTTTTCAGCTAATTTATTCTGCAGTTAGCGGTACTAAAACTGTCATTAATAAGTGGTTCTAGTGGTTTAAAACTGCTTATTTCTACCATTTCATCTAAAACAACAAAGTTAATTTAAATATTTTTAACTAACTTATTCTGCAGTTAGCGGTACTAAAACTGCCATTAAAAAGTAGTTATAGTGGTTTAAAACTGCTTATTGCTACCATTTCAACTAACACAACAAAGTTGATGTAAATGTTTTCAACTAATAAAATCTGCAGTTAGCGGTACTAAAACTGCCATTAGTAAGTGGTTCTAGTGGTTTAAAACTGTTTATTGCTACCATTTCAACTAACACAACAAAGTTGATGTAAATGTTTTCAACTAATAAAATCTGCAGTTAGCGGTACTAAAACTGCCATTAGTAAGTGGTTCTAGTGGTTTAAAACTGCTTATTGCTACCATTTCAACTAACACAACAAAGTTGATGTAAATGTTTTCAACTAATAAAATCTGCTGTTAGCGGTACTAAAACTGCCATTAAAAAGTAGTTATAGTGGTTTAAAACTGCTTGTTTCTGCCATTTCAACTAACACAACAAAGTTACTGTAAATGTTTTCAGCTAATAAATTCTGCAGTTAGCGGTACTAAAACTGTCATTAATAAGTGGTTCTAGTGGTTTAAAACTGCTTATTTCTACCATTTCAACTAAAACAATAATGTTAATGTAAATGTTTTCAGCTAATAAATTCTGCAGTTAGCGGTAATAAAACTGTCATTAGTAAGTGGTTCTAGTGGTTTAAAACTGCTTATTTCTGCGATCTCAACTAATACGACAAAGGTAATGTAAATGACTTTAACTAATTCATTCTGCAGTTAGCGGTACTAAGACTGTTATTAGTAAGTTGTTCTAGTGGTTTAAAACTGCTTATTCCTGCCATTTCAACTAACACAACAAAGTTAATGTAAATGTTTTCAACTAATAAATTCTGCAGTTAGCGGTACTAAAACTGTCATTAGTAAGTGGTTATAGTGGTTTAAAACTGCTTATTTCTGCCATTTCAACTAACACAACAAAGTTAATGTAAATGATTTTAACTAATCCATTCTTCAGTTAGCGGTACAAACTCTGTCATTAGTAAGTGGTTCTAGTGGTTTAAAACTGCTTATTTCTGCGATCTCAACTAATACGACAAAGGTAATGTAAATGACTTTAACTAATTCATTCTGCAGTTAGCGGTACTAAGACTGTTATTAGTAAGTTGTTCTAGTGGTTTAAAACTGCTTATTCCTGCCATTTCAACTAACACAACAAAGTTAATGTAAATGTTTTCAACTAATAAATTCTGCAGTTAGCGGTACTAAAACTGTCATTAGTAAGTGGTTATAGTGGTTTAAAACTGCTTATTTCTGCCATTTCAACTAACACAATAATGTTAATGTAAATGTTTTCAGCTAATAAATTCTGCAGTTAGCGGTAATAAAACTGTCATTAGTAAGTGGTTCTAGTGGTTTAAAACTGCTTATTTCTGCGATCTCAACTAATACGACAAAGGTAATGTAAATGACTTTAACTAATTCATTCTGCAGTTAGCGGTACTAAGACTGTTATTAGTAAGTTGTTCTAGTGGTTTAAAACTGCTTATTCCTGCCATTTCAACTAACACAACAAAGTTAATGTAAATGTTTTCAACTAATAAATTCTGCAGTTAGCGGTACTAAAACTGTCATTAGTAAGTGGTTCTAGTGGTTTAAAACTGCTTATTTCTGCGATCTCAACTAATACGACAAAGGTAATGTAAATGACTTTAACTAATTCATTCTGCAGTTAGCGGTACTAAGACTGTTATTAGTAAGTTGTTCTAGTGGTTTAAAACTGCTTATTCCTGCCATTTCAACTAACACAACAAAGTTACTGTAAATGTTTTCAGCTAATAAATTCTGCAGTTAGCGGTACTAAAACTGTCATTAATAAGTGGTTCTAGTGGTTTAAAACTGCTTATTTCTACCATTTCAACTAAAACAATAATGTTAATGTAAATGTTTTCAGCTAATAAATTCTGCAGTTAGCGGTAATAAAACTGTCATTAGTAAGTGGTTCTAGTGGTTTAAAACTGCTTATTTCTGCGATCTCAACTAATACGACAAAGGTAATGTAAATGACTTTAACTAATTCATTCTGCAGTTAGCGGTACTAAGACTGTTATTAGTAAGTTGTTCTAGTGGTTTAAAACTGCTTATTCCTGCCATTTCAACTAACACAACAAAGTTACTGTAAATGTTTTCAGCTAATAAATTCTGCAGTTAGCGGTACTAAAACTGTCATTAATAAGTGGTTCTAGTGGTTTAAAACTGCTTATTTCTACCATTTCAACTAAAACAATAATGTTAATGTAAATGTTTTCAGCTAATAAATTCTGCAGTTAGCGGTAATAAAACTGTCATTAGTAAGTGGTTCTAGTGGTTTAAAACTGCTTATTTCTGCGATCTCAACTAATACGACAAAGGTAATGTAAATGACTTTAACTAATTCATTCTGCAGTTAGCGGTACTAAGACTGTTATTAGTAAGTTGTTCTAGTGGTTTAAAACTGCTTATTCCTGCCATTTCAACTAACACAACAAAGTTAATGTAAATGTTTTCAACTAATAAATTCTGCAGTTAGCGGTACTAAAACTGTCATTAGTAAGTGGTTATAGTGGTTTAAAACTGCTTATTTCTGCCATTTCAACTAACACAACAAAGTTAATGTAAATGATTTTAACTAATCCATTCTTCAGTTAGCGGTACAAACTCTGTCATTAGTAAAAGGTTATAGTGGTTTAAAACTGCTTATTTCTGCCATTTCAACTAACACAACAAAGTTAATGTAAATGTTTTCAACTAATAAATTCTGCAGTTAGCGCTACAAATTCTGTCATTAGTAAGTGGTTCTAGTGGTTTAAAACTGCTTATTTCTGCGATTTCAACTAAGACGACAAAGTTAATGTAAATGATTTTAACTAATTCATTCTTCAGTTAGCGGTACAAACTCTGTCATTAGTAAAAGGTTATAGTGGTTTAAAACTGCTTATTTCTGCCATTTCAACTAACACAACAAAGTTAATGTAAATGTTTTCAACTAATTTATTCTGCAGTTAGCGGTACTAAAACTGTCATTAGTAATTGGTTATAGTGGTTTAAAACTCCTTATAAACTTCTACCATTTCAACTAACACGACAAAGGCAATGTAAATGATTTTAACTAATTCATTCTGCAGTTAGCGGAACTAAAACTGTTATTAGTAAGTTGTTCTAGTGGTTTAAAACTGCTTATTTCTACCATTTCAACTAACACAACAAAGTTAATGTAAATGTTTTCAACTAATAAATTGTGCAGTTAGCGGTACTAAAACTGTCATTAGTAAGTGGTTCTATTGTTTCAAAACTGCTTATTTCTGCCATTTCAACTAAAACGACAAAGTTAATGAAAATGATTTTAACTAATTCATTCTGCATTTAGCGGTACAAATTCTGTTATTAGTAAAAGGTTGCAGTGCTTTAAAACTGCTTATCTATACCATTTCAACCGACACAACAAAGTTAATGTAAATGTTTTCAACTAATAAATTCTGCAGTTAGCGGTAATAAAACTGTCATTAGTAAGTGGTTCTAGTGGTTTAAAACTGCTTATTGCTACCATTTCAACTAACACAACAAAGTTGATGTAAATGTTTTCAACTAATAAAATCTGCAGTTAGCGGTACTAAAACTGCCATTAAAAAGTAGTTATAGTGGCTTAAAACTGCTTATTTCTGCCATTTCAACTAACACAACAAAGTTAATGTAAATGTTTTCAACTAATAAATTCTGCAGTTAGCGGTACTAAAACTGTCATTAATAAGTGGTTCTAGTGGTTTAAAACTGCTTATTTCTACCATTTCAACTAACACAACAAAGTCGATGTAAATGTTTTCAACTAATAAAATCTGCTGTTAGCGGTACTAAAACTGCCATTAAAAAGTAGTTATAGTGGTTTAAAGCTGCTTGTTTCTGCCATTTCAACTAACACAACAAAGTTACTGTAAATGTTTTCAGCTAATAAATTCTGCAGTTAGCGGTACTAAAACTATCATTAATAAGTGGTTCTACTGGTTTAAAACTGCTTATTTCTACCATTTCATCTAAAACAACAAAGTTATTTTAAATATTTTTAACTAACTTATTCTGCAGTTAGCGGTACTAAAACTGTCATTAGTAAGTTGTTCTAGTGGTTTAAAACTGCTTATTTCTGCCATTTCAACTAACACAACAAAGTTAATGTAAATGTTTTCAACTAATAAAATCTGCAGTTAGCGGTACTAAAACTGCCATTAGTAAGTGGTTCTAGTGGTTTAAAACTGCTTATTGCTACCATTTCAACTAACACAACAAATTTAATGTAAATGATTTCAACTAATAAAATCTGCAGTTAGCGGTACTAAAACTGCCATTAAAAAGTAGTTATAGTGGTTTAAAACTGCTTATTTCTGCCATTTCAACTAACACAACAAAGTTAATGTAAATGTTTTCAGCTAATAAATTCTGCAGTTAGCGGTACTAAAACTGTCATTAATAAGTGGTTCTAGTGGTTTAAAACTGCTTATTTCTACCATTTCATCTAAAACAACAAAGTTAATTTAAATATAATTAACTAGTTAGTTCTGCAGTTAGCGGTACAAATACTGTCATTAGTAAGTGGTTCTAGTGGTTTAAAACTGCTTATTTCTGCCATTTCAACTAACACAACAAAGTTAATGTAAATGTTTTCAACTAATAAATTCTGCAGTTAGCGGTAATAAAACTGTCATTACTAAGTGGTTCTAGTGGCTTAAAACTGCCTTTTACTACCATTTCAACCGACACAACAAAGTTAATGTAAATGTTTTCAACTAATAAATTCTGCAGTTAGCGGTAATAAAACTGTCATTACTAAGTGGTTCTAGTGGCTTAAAACTGCCTTTTACTGCCATTTGAACTAACACGTTTCAACTAATAAATTGTGCAGTTAGCGCTACAAATTCGGTCATTAGTAAGTGGTTCTAGTGGTTTAAAACTGCTTATTTCTGCGATTTCAACTAACACGACAAAGTTAATGTAAATGATTTTAACTAATTCATTCTTCAGTTAGCAGTACAAACTCTGTCATTAGTAAAAGGTTATAGTGGTTTAAAACTGCTTATTTCTGCCATTTCAACTAACACAACAAAGTTAATGTAAATGTTTTTAACTAATAAATTCTGCAGTTAGCGGTACTAAAACTGTCATTAGTAAGTGGTTATAGTGGTTTAAAACTGCTTATTTCTGCCATTTCAACTAACACAACAAAGTTAATGTAAATGTTTTCAACTAATAAATTCTGCAGTTAGCGGTACTAAAAATGTCATTAGTAAGTGATTCTAGTGTTTTAATACTGCTTATTTCTACCATTTCAACTAAAACAACAAAGTTGATGTAAATGTTTTCAACTAATAAAATCTGCAGTTAGCGGTACTAAAACTGCCATTAAAAAGTAGTTATAGTGGTTTAAAACTGCTTATTTCTGCCATTTCAACTAACACAACAAAGTTAATGAAAATGTTTTCAGCTAATAAATTCTGCAGTTAGCGGTACTAAAACTGTCATTAATAAGTGGTTCTAGTGGTTTAAAACTGCTTATTTCTACCATTTCATCTAAAACAACAAAGTTAATTTAAATATAATTAACTAGTTAGTTCTGCAGTTAGCGGTACAAATACTGTCATTAGTAAGTGGTTCTAGTGGTTTAAAACTGCTTATTTCTGCCATTTCAACTAACACAACAAAGTTAATGTAAATGTTTTCAACTAATAAATTCTGCAGTTAGCGGTAATAAAACTGTCATTACTAAGTGGTTCTAGTGGCTTAAAACTGCCTTTTACTACCATTTCAACCGACACAACAAAGTTAATGTAAATGTTTTCAACTAATAAATTCTGCAGTTAGCGGTAATAAAACTGTCATTACTAAGTGGTTCTAGTGGCTTAAAACTGCCTTTTACTGCCATTTGAACTAACACGTTTCAACTAAAAAATTGTGCAGTTAGCGCTACAAATTCGGTCATTAGTAAGTGGTTCTAGTGGTTTAAAACTGCTTATTTCTGCGATTTCAACTAACACGACAAAGTTAATGTAAATGATTTTAACTAATTCATTCTTCAGTTAGCAGTACAAACTCTGTCATTAGTAAAAGGTTATAGTGGTTTAAAACTGCTTATTTCTGCCATTTCAACTAACACAACAAAGTTAATGTAAATGTTTTTAACTAATAAATTCTGCAGTTAGCGGTACTAAAACTGTCATTAGTAAGTGGTTATAGTGGTTTAAAACTGCTTATTTCTGCCATTTCAACTAACACAACAAAGTTAATGTAAATGTTTTCAACTAATAAATTCTGCAGTTAGCGGTACTAAAAATGTCATTAGTAAGTGGTTCTAGTGTTTTAATACTGCTTATTTCTACCATTTCAACTAAAACAACAAAGTTAATTTAAATATTTTTAACTAATTTATTCTGCAGTTAGCGGTACTAAAACTGTCATTAGTATGTGGTTCTAGTGATTTAAAACTGCTTATTTCTACCATTTCAACTAAAACAACAATGTTAATGTAAATGTTTTCAGCTAATAAATTCTGCAGTTAGCGGTAATAAAACTGTCATTAGTAAGTGGTTCTAGTGGTTTAAAACTGCTTATTTCTGCGATCTCAACTAATACGACAAAGGTAATGTAAATGACTTTAACTAATTCATTCTGCAGTTAGCGGTACTAAGACTGTTATTAGTAAGTTGTTCTAGTGGTTTAAAACTACTTATTCCTGCCATTTCAACTAACACAACAAAGTTAATGTAAATGTTTTCAACTAATAAATTCTGCAGTTAGCGGTACTAAAACTGTCATTAGTAAGTGGTTATAGTGGTTTAAAACTGCTTATTTCTGCCATTTCAACTAACACAACAAAGTTAATGTAAATGATTTTAACTAATCCATTCTTCAGTTAGCGGTACAAACTCTGTCATTAGTAAAAGGTTATAGTGGTTTAAAACTGCTTATTTCTGCCATTTCAACTAACACAACAAAGTTAATGTAAATGTTTTCAACTAATAAATTCTGCAGTTAGCGCTACAAATTCTGTCATTAGTAAGTGGTTCTAGTGGTTTAAAACTGCTTATTTCTGCCATTTCAACTAACACGACAAAGTTAATGTAAATGATTTTAACTAATTCATTCTTCAGTTAGCGGTACAAACTCTGTCATTAGTAAAAGGTTATAGTGGTTTAAAACTTCTTATTTCTGCCATTTCAACTAACACAACAAAGTTAATGTAAATGTTTTCAACTAATAAATTCTGCAGTTAGCGGTACTAAAAATGTCATTAGTAAGTGGTTCTAGTGTTTTATTACTGCTTATTTCTACCATTTCAACTAAAACAACAAAGTTAATTTAAATATTTTTAACTAATTTATTCTGCAGTTAACGGTACTAAAACTGTCATTAGTAATTGGTTATAGTGGTTTAAAACTCCTTATAAACTTCTACCATTTCAACTAACACGAAAAAGGCAATGTAAATGATTTTAACTAATTCATTCTGCAGTTAGCGGTACTAAAACTGTTATTAGTAAGTTGTTCTAGTGGTTTAAAACTGCTTATTTCTACCATTTCAACTAACACAACAAAGTTAATGTAAATGTTTTCAACTAATAAATTGTGCAGTTAGCGGTACTAAAACTGTCATTAGTAAGTGGTTCTATTGTTTCAAAACTGCTTATTTCTGCCATTTCAACTAACACGACAAAGTTAATGTAAATGATTTTAACTAATTAATTCTGCCATTAGCGGTACTAAAACTGTTATTAGTAAGTTGTTCTAGTGGTTTAAAACTGCTTATTTCTACCATTTCAACTAACACAACAAAGTTAATGTAAATGTTTTCAACTAATAAATTGTGCAGTTAGCGGTACAAATTCTGCCATTAGCAAGTGGTTCTAGTGATTTAAAGTTTTTAATTCTGCCATTTCAACTAAAACGAAAAAGTTAATGTAAATGTTTTCAACTAATAAATTGCGCAGTTAGCGCAACAAATTCTGTCATTAGTAAGTGGTTCTAGTGGTTTAAAACTGCTTATTTCTGCGATTTCAACTAACACGACAAAGTTAATGTAAATGATTTTAACTAATTTATTCTTCAGTTAGCGGTACAAACTCTGTCATTAGTAAGTGGTTCTAGTGTTTTATTACTGCTTATTTCTACCATTTCAACTAAAACAACAAAGTTAATTTAAATATTTTTAACTAATTTATTCTGCAGTTAGCGGTACTAAAACTGTCATTAGTAAGTGGTTCTAGTGGCTTAAACCTGCTTATTTCTACCACTTCAACTAAAACAACAAAGTTAATTTAAATATTTTTAACTAGTTTATTCTGCAGTTAGCGGTACTAAAACTGTCATTAGTAATTGGTTATAGTGGTTTAAAACTCCTTATAAACTTCTACCATTTCAACTAACACGACAAAGGTAATGTAAATGATTTTAACTAATTCATTCTGCAGTTAGCTGTACTAAAACTGTCATTAGTAAGTGGTTCTATTGGTTCAAAACTGCTTATTTCTGCCATTTCAACTAACACGACAAAGTTAATGTAAATGATTTTAACTAATTAATTCTGCCGTTAGCGGTACTAAAACTGTTATTAGTAAGTTGTTCTAGTGGTTTAAAACTGCTTATTTCTACCATTTCAACTAACACAACAAAGTTAATGTAAATGTTTTCAACTAATAAATTGTGCAGTTAGCGGTACAAATTCTGTCATTAGCAAGTGGTTCTAGTGATTTAAAGTTTTTAATTCTGCCATTTCAACTAAAACGACAAAGTTAATGTAAATGTTTTCAACTAATAAATTGCGCAGTTAGCGCAACAAATTCTGTCATTAGTAAGTGGTTCTAGTGGTTTAAAACTGCTTATTTCTGCGATTTCAACTAACACGACAAAGTTAATGTAAATGATTTTAACTAATTAATTCTGCCGTTAGCGGTACTAAAACCGTTATTAGTAAGTTGTTCTAGTGGTTTAAAACTGCTTATTTCTACCATTTCAACCGACACAACAAAGTTAATGTAAATGTTTTCAACCAATAAATTCTGCAGTTAGTGGTATAAAAACTGTCATTACTAAGTGGTTCTAGTGACTTAAAACTGCCTTTTACTGCCATTTGAACTAACACAACAAAGTTAATGTAAATGTTTTCAACTAATAAATTGCGCAGTTAGCGCAACAAATTCTTTCATTAGTAAGTGGTTCTAGTGGTTTAAAACTGCTTATTTCTGCGATTTCAACTAACACGACAAAGTTAATGTAAATGATTTTAACTAATTTATTCTTCAGTTAGCGGTACAAACTCTGTCATTAGTAAGTGGTTCTAGTGTTTTATTACTGCTTATTTCTACCATTTCAACTAGCACGACAAAGTTAATTTAAATATTATTAACTAATTTATTCTGCAGTTAGCGGTACTAAAACTGTCATTAGTAATTGGTTATAGTGGTTTAAAACTCCTTATAAACTTCTACCATTTCAACTAACACGACAAAGGTAATGTAAATGATTTTAACTAATTCATTCTGCAGTTCGCGGTACTAAAACTGTTATTAGTAAGTTGTTCTAGTGGTTTAAAACTGCTTATTTCTACCATTTCAACTAACACAACAAAGTTAATGTAAATGTTTTCAACTAATAAATTGTGCAGTTAGCGGTACTAAAACTGTCATTAGTAAGTGGTTCTATTGGTTCAAAACTGCTTATTTCTGCCATTTCAACTAACACGACAAAGTTAATGTAAATGATTTTAACTAATTAATTCTGCATTTAGCGGTACAAATTCTGTCATTAGTAAAAGGTTGTAGTGCTTTAAAACTGCTTATTTCTACCATTTCAACCGACACAACAAAGTTAATGTAAATGTTTTCAACTAATAAATTCTGCAGTTAGCGGTAATAAAACTGTCATTACTAAGTGGTTCTAGTGGCTTAAAACTGCCTATTACTGCCATTTTAACTAGCACGACAAAGTTAATGTAATTGTTTTTAACTAATTAATTGTGCAGTTAGCGGTACTAAAACTGTCATTAGTAAGTGGTTCTAGTGGTTTAAAACTCCTCATTTCTACCATCTCAACTAACACGACGAGGGTAATGTAAATGATATCAACTAATAAATTGTGCAGTTAGTCGTACTAAAACGGTCATTTGTAAGTGGTTCTAGTCGCTTAAACCTGCTTATTCCTCCAATTTTAAATAACACAATAAAGTTAATGTAAATGATTTCAACTAATAAATTGTGCAGTTAGCGGTACAAATTCTGTCATTAGTAAGTGGTTCTAGTGGTTTAAAGTTTTTATTTCTGCCATTTCAACTAACACGACAAAGTTAATGTAAATGATTTTAACTAATTCATTCTTCAGTTAGCGGTACAAATTCTGTCATTAGTAAGTGGTTCTAGTGGTTTAAAGTTTTTATTTCTGCCATTTCAACTAACACGACAAAGTTAATGTAAATGATTTTAACTAATTCATACTGCATTTAGCGGTACAAACTCTGTCATTAGTAAAAGGTTATAGTGGTTTTGAAACTGCTTATTTCTGCCATTTCAACTAACACAACAAAGTTAATGTAAATGTTTTCAACTAATAAATTGTGCAGTTAGCGCTACAAATTCTGTCATTAGTAAGTGGTTCTAGTGGTTTAAAACGGCTTATTTCTGCGATTTCAACTAACACGACAAAGTTAATGTAAATGATTTTAACTAATTCATTCTTCAGTTAGCGGTACAAACTCTGTCATTAGTAAAAGGTTATAGTGGTTTAAAACTGCTTATTTCTGCCATTTCAACTAACACAACAAAGTTAATGTAAATGTTTTCAACTAATTAATTGTGCAGTTAGCGGTACTAAAACTGTCATTAGTAAGTGGTTCTAGTGGTTTAAAACTGCTTATTTCTGAAATTTCAACTAACACGACAAAGTTAATGTAAATGATTTTAACTAATTAATTCTGCCGTTAGCGGTACTAAAACTGTTATTAGTAAGTTGTTCTAGTGGTTTAAAACTGCTTATTTCTACCATTTCAAATTACACAACAAAGTTAATGTAAATGTTTTCAACTAATAAAATCTGCAGTTAGGGGTACAAAAACTGCCATTAGTAAGTGGTTCTAGTGGTTTAAAACTGCTAATTTCTGCCATTTTAACTAGCACGACAAAGTTAATGTAATTGTTTTTAACTAATTAATTGTGCAGTTAGCGGTACTAAAACTGTCATTAGTAAGTGGTTCTAGTGGTTTAAAACTCCTCATTTCTACCATCTCAACTAACACGACGAGGGTAATGTAAATGATATCAACTAATAAATTGTGCAGTTAGTGGTACTAAAACGGTCATTTGTAAGAGGTTCTAGTGGCTTATACCTGCTTATTCCTCCAATTTTAACTAACACAATAAAGTTAATGTAAATGATTTCAACTAATAAATTGTGCAGTTAGCGGTACAAATTCTGTCATTAGTAAGTGGTTCTAGTGGTTTAAAGTTTTTATTTCTGCCATTTCAACTAACACGACAAAGTTAATGTAAATGATTTTAACTAATTCATTCTTCAGTTAGCGGTACAAATTCTGTCATTAGTAAGTGGTTCTAGTGGTTTAAAGTTTTTATTTCTGCCATTTCAACTAACACGACAAAGTTAATGTAAATGATTTTAACTAATTCATACTGCATTTAGCGGTACAAATTCTGTCATTAGTAAAAGGTTGTAGTGCTTTAAAACTGCTTATTTCTACCATTTCAACCGACACAACAAAGTTAATGTATATGTTTTCAACTAATAAATTCTGCAGTTAGCGGTAATAAAACTGTCATTACTAAGTGGTTCTAGTGGCTTAAAACTGCCTTTTACTGCCATTTGAACTAACACGACAAAGTTAATGTAAATGTTTTCAACTAATAAATTGTGCAGTTAGCGCTACAAATTCTGTCATTAGTAAGTGGTTCTAGTGGTTTAAAACTGCTTATTTCTGCGATTTCAACTAACACAACAAAGTTAATGTAAATGTTTTCAACTAATAAATTGTGCAGTTAGCGGTACTAAAACTGTCATTAGTAAGTGGTTGTAGTGGTTTAAAACTGCTTATTTCTGCCATTTCAACTAACACGACAAAGTTAATGTAAATGATTTTAACTAATTAATTCTGCCGTTAGCGGTACTAAAACTGTTATTAGTAAGTTGTTCTAGTGGTTTATAACTGCTTATTTCTACCATTTCAAATTACACAACAAAGTTAATGTAAATGTTTTCAACTAATAAAATCTGCAGTTAGGGGTACAAAAACTGCCATTAGTAAGTGGTTCTAGTGGTTTAAAACTGCTAATTTCTGCCATTTTAACTAGCACGACAAAGTTAATGTAATTGTTTTTAACTAATTAATTGTGCAGTTAGCGGTACTAAAACTGTCATTAGTAAGTGGTTCTAGTGGTTTAAAACTGCTAATTTCTGCCATTTTAACTAGCACGACAAAGTTAATGTAATTGTTTTTAACTAATAAATTGTGCAGTTAGTGGTACTAAAACGGTCATTTGTAAGTGGTTCTAGTGGCTTAAACCTGCTTATTCCTCCAATTTTAACTAACACAATAAAGTTAATGTAAATGATTTCAACTAATAAATTGTGCAGTTAGCGGTACAAATTCTGTCATTAGTAAGTGGTTCTAGTGGTTTAAAGTTTTTATTTCTGCCATTTCAACTAACACGACAAAGTTAATGTAAATGATTTTAACTAATTCATTCTTCAGTTAGCGGTACAAATTCTGTCATTAGTAAGTGGTTCTAGTGGTTTAAAGTCTTTATTTCGGCCATTTCAACTAACACGACAAAGTTAATGTAAATGATTTTAACTAATTCATACTGCATTTAGCGGTACAAATTCTGTCATTAGTAAAAGGTTGTAGTGGTTTAAAACTGCTTATTTCTACCATTTCAACCGACACAACAAAGTTAATGTATATGTTTTCAACTAATAAATTCTGCAGTTAGCGGTAATAAAACTGTCATTACTAAGTGGTTCTAGTGGCTTAAAACTGCCTTTTACTGCCATTTGAACTAACACGACAAAGTTAATGTAAATGTTTTCAACTAATAAATTGTGCAGTTAGCGCTACAAATTCTGTCATTAGTAAGTGGTTCTAGTGGTTTAAAACTCCTTATTTCTGCGATTTCAACTAACACGACAAAGTTAATGTAAATGATTTTAACTAATCCATTCTTCAGTTAGCGGTACAAACTCTGTCATTAGTAAAAGGTTATAGTGGTTTAAAACTGCTTATTTCTGCCATTTCAACTAACACAACAAAGTTAATGTAAATGTTTTCAACTAATAAATTCTGCAGTTAGCGCTACAAATTCTGTCATTAGTAAGTGGTTCTAGTGGTTTAAAACTGCTTATTTCTGCGATTTCAACTAACACGACAAAGTTAATGTAAATGATCTTAACTAATTCATTCTTCAGTTAGCGGTACAAACTCTGTCATTAGTAAAAGGTTATAGTGGTTTAAAACTGCTTATTTCTGCCATTTCAACTAACACAACAAAGTTAATGTAAATGTTTTCAACTAATAAATTCTGCAGTTAGCGGTACTAAAAATGTCATTAGTAAGTGGTTCTAGTGTTTTACTACTGCTTATTTCTACCATTTCAACTAAAACAACAAAGTTAATTTAAATATTTTTAACTAATTTATTCTGCAGTTAGCGGTACTAAAACTGTCAATAGTAATTGGTTATAGTGGTTTAAAACTCCTTATAAACTTCTACCATTTCAACTAACACGACAAAGGCAATGTAAATGATTTTAACTAATTCATTCTGCAGTTAGCGGTTTTAAAACTGTCATTAGTAATTGGTTATAGTGGTTTAAAACTCCTTATAAACTTCTACCATTTCAACTAACACGACAAAGGCAATGTAAATGATTTTAACTAATTCATTCTGCAGTTAGCGGTACTAAAACTGTCATTAGTAAGTGGTTCTATTGGTTCAAAACTGCTTATTTCTGCCATTTCAACTAACACGACAAATTTAATGTAAATGATTTTAACTAATTAATTCTGCCGTTAGCGGTACTAAAACTGTTATTAGTAAGTTGTTCTAGTGGTTTAAAACTGCTTATTTCTACCATTTCAACTAACACAACAAAGTTAATGTAAATGTTTTCAACTAATAAATTGTGCAGTTAGCGGTACAAATTCTGTCATTAGCAAGTGGTTCTAGTGATTTAAAGTTTTTATTTCTGCCATTTCAACTAAAACAACAAAGTTAATTTAAACATTTTTAACTCATTCATTCTGCAGTTAGCGGTACTAAAACTGTTATTAGTAAGTGGTTCTAGTGGTTTAAAACTGCTTATTTCTGCCATTTCAACTAACACAACAAAGTTAATGTAAATGATTTCAACTAATAAATTGTGCAGTTAGTGGTACTAAAACTGTCATTAGTAAGTGGCTCTGGTGGTTTAAGACTGCTTTATTTCTACTATTTCATCTAACACAACAAAGTTAATGTAAATGTTTTCAACTAATAAATTCTGCAGTTAGCGGTACTAAAACTGTTATTAGTAAGTAATTCTAGTGGTTTAAAACTGCTTATTTCTGCCATTTCAACTAACACAACAAAGTTAATGTAAATGTTTTCAACTAATAAAATCTGCAGTTAGCGGTACTAAAACTGCCATTAGTAAGTGGTTCTAGTGGTTTAAAACTGCTCATTGCTACCATTTCAACTAACACAACAAAGTTGATGTAAATGTTTTCAACTAATAAAATCTGCAGTTAGCGGTACTAAAACTGCCATTAAAAAGTAGTTATAGTGGTTTAAAACTGCTTATTTCTGCCATTTCAACTAACACAACAAAGTTAATGTAAATGTTTTCAACTAATAAATTCTGCAGTTAGCGGTACAAATACTGTCATTAGTGAGTTGTTCTATTGGTTTAAAACTGCTTATTTCTACCATTTCAACTAACACAACAAAGTTAATGTAAATGTTTTCAACAAATAAATTGTGCAGTTAGCGGTACTAAAACTGTCATTAGTAAGTGGTTCTAGTGGAATAAAACTGCTTATTTCTGCTATTTCAACTAACACATCAAAATTAATGTAAATGTTCTCAACTAATAAATTCTAGTTAGCGGTACTAAAACTGTCATTAGTAAGTGGTTCTAGTGGTTTAAAACTGCTTATTTCTGCCATTTCAACTAACACAACAAAGTTAATGTAAATGTTTTCATCTAATAAATTGTGCAGTTAGTGGTACTAAAACTGTCATTAGTAAGTGGCTCTGGTGGTTTAAGACTGCTTTATTTCTACTATTTCATCTAACACAACAAAGTTAATGTAAATGTTTTCAACTAATAAAGTCTGCAGTTAGCGGTACCAAAACTGTTATTAGTAAGTGGTTCTAGTTGTTTAAAACTGCTTATTTCTACCATTCCAACTAAAACAACAAAGTTAATTTAAACATTTTTAACTCATTCATTCCGCAGTTAGCGGTACTAAAACTGTTATTAGTAAGTAATTCTAGTGGTTTAAAACTGCCTATTTCTACCATTTCAACTAACACAACAAAATTAATGTAAATGTTTTCAACTAATTTATTCTGCAATTAGCGGTACTAAAACTGTCATTAGTAAGTGGTTCTAGTGGTTTAAACCTGCTTATTTCTGCCATTTTAACTAACACAACAAAGTTAATGTAAATGTTTTCAACTAATAAATTGTGCAGTTAGTGGTACCAAAACTGTTATTAGTAAGTGGTTCTAGTTGTTTAAAACTGCTTATTTCTACTATTTCATCTAACACAACAAAGTTAATGTAAATGTTTTCAACTAATAAATTCTGCAGTTAGCGGTACTAAAACTGTTATTAGTAAGTAATTCTAGTGGTTTAAAACTGCTTATTTCTGCCATTTCAACTAACACAACAAAGTTAATGTAAATGTTTTCAACTAATAAAATCTGCAGTTAGCGGTACTAAAACTGCCATTAGTAAGTGGTTCTAGTGGTTTAAAACTGCTCATTGCTACCATTTCAACTAACACAACAAAGTTGATGTAAATGTTTTCAACTAATAAAATCTGCAGTTAGCGGTACTAAAACTGCCATTAAAAAGTAGTTATAGTGGTTTAAAACTGCTTATTTCTGCCATTTCAACTAACACAACAAAGTTAATGTAAATGTTTTCAACTAATAAATTCTGCAGTTAGCGGTACAAATACTGTCATTAGTGAGTTGTTCTATTGGTTTAAAACTGCTTATTTCTACCATTTCAACTAACACAACAAAGTTAATGTAAATGTTTTCAACAAATAAATTGTGCAGTTAGCGGTACTAAAACTGTCATTAGTAAGTGGTTCTAGTGGAATAAAACTGCTTATTTCTGCTATTTCAACTAACACATCAAAATTAATGTAAATGTTCTCAACTAATAAATTCTAGTTAGCGGTACTAAAACTGTCATTAGTAAGTGGTTCTAGTGGTTTAAAACTGCTTATTTCTGCCATTTCAACTAACACAACAAAGTTAATGTAAATGTTTTCATCTAATAAATTGTGCAGTTAGTGGTACTAAAACTGTCATTAGTAAGTGGCTCTGGTGGTTTAAGACTGCTTTATTTCTACTATTTCATCTAACACAACAAAGTTAATGTAAATGTTTTCAACTAATAAAGTCTGCAGTTAGCGGTACCAAAACTGTTATTAGTAAGTGGTTCTAGTTGTTTAAAACTGCTTATTTCTACCATTCCAACTAAAACAACAAAGTTAATTTAAACATTTTTAACTCATTTATTCCGCAGTTAGCGGTACTAAAACTGTTATTAGTAAGTAATTCTAGTGGTTTAAAACTGCCTATTTCTACCATTTCAACTAACACAACAAAATTAATGTAAATGTTTTCAACTAATTTATTCTGCAATTAGCGGTACTAAAACTGTCATTAGTAAGTGGTTCTAGTGGTTTAAACCTGCTTATTTCTGCCATTTTAACTAACACAACAAAGTTAATGTAAATGTTTTCAACTAATAAATTGTGCAGTTAGTGGTACCAAAACTGTTATTAGTAAGTGGTTCTAGATGTTTAAAACTGCTTATTTCTACCATTTCAACTAAAACAACAAAGTTAATTTAAACATTTTTAACTCATTCATTCTGCAGTTAGCGGTACTAAAACTGTTATTAATAAGTAATTCTAGTGGTTTAAAACTGCCTATTTCTACCATTTCAACTAACACAACAAAATTAATGTAAATGTTTTCAACTAATTTATTCTGCAGTTAGCGGTACTAAAACTGTCATTAGTAAGTGGTTCTAGTGGTTTAAAAGTGCTTATTTCTGCCATTTCAACTAACACAACAAAGTTAATGTAAATGTTTTCAACTAATAAAATCTGCAGTTGGCGGTACTAAAACTGTCATTAGTAAGTGGTTCTAGTGGTTTAAAACTGCTTATTTCTGCCATTTCAACTAACACAACAAAGTTAATGTAAATGATTTCAACTAATAAATTGTGCAGTTAGTGGTACTAAAACTGTCATTAGTAAGTGGCTCTGGTGGTTTAAGACTGCTTTATTTCTACTATTTCAACTAACACAACAAAATTAATGTAAATGTTTTCAACTAATTTATTCTGCAATTAGCGGTACTAAAACTGTCATTAGTAAGTGGTTCTAGTGGTTTAAACCTGCTTATTTCTGCCATTTTAACTAACACAACAAAGTTAATGTAAATGTTTTCAACTAATAAATTGTGCAGTTAGTGGTACCAAAACTGCCATTAGCAAGTGGTTCTAGTTGTTTAAAACTGCTTATTTCAACCATTTCAACTAATACAATAAAGTTAATTTAAATATTTTTAACTAATTTATTCTGCAGTTAGCGGTACTAAAACTGTCATTAGTAAGTTGTTCTAGTGGTTTAAAACTGCCTATTTCTACCATTTCAACTAACACAACAAAATTAATTTAAACATTTTTAACTCATTCATTCTGCAGTTAGCGGTACTAAAAGTGTCATTAGTAAGTGGTCCTAGTGGTTTTAAACTGCTTATTTCTACCATTTCAACTAACACAACAAAATTAATGTAAATGTTCTCAACTAATAAATTGTGCAGTTAGCGGTACTAAAACTGCCATTAGCAAGTGGTTCTAGTTGTTTAAAACTGCTTATTTCAACCATTTCAACTAATACAATAAAGTTAATTTAAATATTTTTAACTAATTTATTCTGCAGTTAGCGGTACTAAAACTGTCATTAGTAAGTTGTTTTAGTGGTTTAAACCTGCTTATTTCTGCCATTTTAACTAACACAACAAAGTTAATGTAAATGTTTTCAACTAATAAATTGTGCAGTTAGTGGTACAAAAACTGTTATTAGTAAGTGGTTCTAGTTGTTTAAAACTGCTTATTTCTACCATTTCAACTAAAACAACAAAGTTAATTTAAACATTTTTATCTCATTCATTCTGCAGTTAGCGGTACTAAAACTGTTATTAGTAAGTAATTCTAGTGGTTTAAAACTGCCTATTTCTACCATTTCAACTAACACAACAAAATTAATGTAAATGTTTTCAACTTATTTATTCTGCAGTTAGCGGTACTAAAACTGTCATTAGTAAGTGGTTCTAGTGGTTTAAAAGTGCTTATTTCTGCCATTTCAACTAACACAACAAAGTTAATGTAAATGTTTTCAACTAATAAATTGTGCAGTTAGTGGTACTAAAACTGTCATTAGTAAGTGGTTCTAGTGGTTTAAAACTGCTTATTTCTGCCATTTCAACTAACACAACAAAGTTAATGTAAATGTTTTCAACTAATAAAATCTGCAGTTGGCGGTACTAAAACTGTCATTAGTAAGTGGTTCTAGTGGTTTAAAACTGCTTATTTTTGCCATTTCAACTAACACAACAAAGTTAATGTAAATGATTTCAACTAATAAATTGTGCAGTTAGTGGTACTAAAACTGTCATTAGTAAGTGGCTCTGGTGGTTTAAGACTGCTTTATTTCTACTATTTCATCTAACACAACAAAGTTAATGTAAATGTTTTCAACTAATAAATTCTGCAGTTAGCGGTACTAAAACTGTCATTAGTTAGTGGCTCTGGTGGTTTAAGACTGCTTTATTTCTACTATTTCATCTAACACAACAAAGTTAATGTAAATGTTTTCAACTAATAAAGTCTGCAGTTAGCGGTACCAAAACTGTTATTAGCGGTACTAAAACTGTCATTAATAAGTGGTTCTAGTTGTTTAAAACTGCTTATTTCTACCATTTCAACTAAAACAACAAAGTTAATTTAAACATTTTTAACTCATTCATTCTGCAGTTAGCGGTACTAAAACTGTTATTAATAAGTAATTCTAGTGGTTTAAAACTGCCTATTTCTACCATTTCAACTAACACAACAAAATTAATGTAAATGTTTTCAACTAATTTATTCTGCAGTTAGCGGTACTAAAACTGTCATTAGTAAGTGGTTCTAGTGGTTTAAAAGTGCTTATTTCTGCCATTTCAACTAACACAACAAAGTTAATGTAAATGTTTTCAACTAATAAAATCTGCAGTTAGCGGTACTAAAACTGTCATCAGTAAGTGGTTCTAGTGGTTTAAAACTGCTTATTTCTGCCATTTCAACAACAAACAACAAACAACAAAGTTAATTTAAATATAATTAACTAATTAGTTCTGCAGTTAGCGGTACTAAAACTGTCATTAGTAAGTGGTTCTAGTGGTTTAAAACTGCTTATTTCTACCATTTCAACTAACACAACAAAATTAATGTAAATGTTCTCAACTAATAAATTGTGCAGTTAGCGGTACTAAAACTGCCATTAGTAAGTGGTTCTAGTTGTTTAAAACTGCTCATTTCAACAATTTCAACTAATACAACAAAGTTAATTTAAATATTTTTAACTAATTTATTCTGCAGTTAGCGGTATTAAAACTGTCATTAGTAAGTTGTTCTAGTGGTTTAAAACTGCTTATTTCTGCCATTTCAACTAAAACAACAAAGTTAATGTAAATGTTTTCAACTAATAAATTGTGCAGTTAGTGGTACTAAAACTGTCATTAGTAAGTGGCTCTGGTGGTTTAAGACTGCTTTATTTCTACTATTTCAACTAACACAACAAAGTTAATGTAAATGTTTTCAACTAATAAATTCTGCAGTTAGCGGTACTAAAACTGTCATCAGTAAGTGCTTCTAGTGGTTTAAAACTGCTTATTTCTGCCATTTCAACTATTACAACGAAGTTAATGTAAATGTTTTCAACTAATAAATTGTGCAGTTATCGGTACTAAAACTGTCATTAGTAAAAGGTTGTAGTGGTTTAAAACTGCTTATTTCTACCATTTCAACCGACACAACAAAGTTAATGTATATGTTTTCAACTAATAAATTCTGCAGTTAGCGGTAATAAAACTGTCATTACTAAGTGGTTCTAGTGGCTTAAAACTGCCTTTTACTGCCATTTGAACTAACACGACAAAGTTAATGTAAATGTTTTCAACTAATAAATTGTGCAGTTAGCGCTACAAATTCTGTCATTAGTAAGTGGTTCTAGTGGTTTAAAACTCCTTATTTCTGCGATTTCAACTAACACGACAAAGTTAATGTAAATGATTTTAACTAATCCATTCTTCAGTTAGCGGTACAAACTCTGTCATTAGTAAAAGGTTATAGTGGTTTAAAACTGCTTATTTCTGCCATTTCAACTAACACAACAAAGTTAATGTAAATGTTTTCAACTAATAAATTCTGCAGTTAGCGCTACAAATTCTGTCATTAGTAAGTGGTTCTAGTGGTTTAAAACTGCTTATTTCTGCGATTTCAACTAACACGACAAAGTTAATGTAAATGATCTTAACTAATTCATTCTTCAGTTAGCGGTACAAACTCTGTCATTAGTAAAAGGTTATAGTGGTTTAAAACTGCTTATTTCTGCCATTTCAACTAACACAACAAAGTTAATGTAAATGTTTTCAACTAATAAGTTCTGCAGTTAGCGGTACTAAAAATGTCATTAGTAAGTGGTTCTAGTGTTTTACTACTGCTTATTTCTACCATTTCAACTAAAACAACAAAGTTAATTTAAATATTTTTAACTAATTTATTCTGCAGTTAGCGGTACTAAAACTGTCAATAGTAATTGGTTATAGTGGTTTAAAACTAGTTATAAACTTCTACCATTTCAACTAACACGACAAAGGCAATGTAAATGATTTTAACTAATTCATTCTGCAGTTAGCGGTTTTAAAACTGTCATTAGTAATTGGTTATAGTGGTTTAAAACTCCTTATAAACTTCTACCATTTCAACTAACACGACAAAGGCAATGTAAATGATTTTAACTAATTCATTCTGCAGTTAGCGGTACTAAAACTGTCATTAGTAAGTGGTTCTATTGGTTCAAAACTGCTTATTTCTGCCATTTCAACTAACACGACAAATTTAATGTAAATGATTTTAACTAATTAATTCTGCCGTTAGCGGTACTAAAACTGTTATTAGTAAGTTGTTCTAGTGGTTTAAAACTGCTTATTTCTACCATTTCAACTAACACAACAAAGTTAATGTAAATGTTTTCAACTAATAAATTGTGCAGTTAGCGGTACAAATTCTGTCATTAGCAAGTGGTTCTAGTGATTTAAAGTTTTTATTTCTGCCATTTCAACTAAAACAACAAAGTTAATTTAAACATTTTTAACTCATTCATTCTGCAGTTAGCGGTACTAAAACTGTTATTAGTAAGTGGTTCTAGTGGTTTAAAACTGCTTATTTCTGCCATTTCAACTAACACAACAAAGTTAATGTAAATGATTTCAACTAATAAATTGTGCAGTTAGTGGTACTAAAACTGTCATTAGTAAGTGGCTCTGGTGGTTTAAGACTGCTTTATTTCTACTATTTCATCTAACACAACAAAGTTAATGTAAATGTTTTCAACTAATAAATTCTGCAGTTAGCGGTACTAAAGCTGTTATTAGTAAGTAATTCTAGTGGTTTAAAACTGCTTATTTCTGCCATTTCAACTAACACAACAAAGTTAATGTAAATGTTTTCAACTAATAAAATCTGCAGTTAGCGGTACTAAAACTGCCATTAGTAAGTGGTTCTAGTGGTTTAAAACTGCTCATTGCTACCATTTCAACTAACACAACAAAGTTGATGTAAATGTTTTCAACTAATAAAATCTGCAGTTAGCGGTACTAAAACTGCCATTAAAAAGTAGTTATAGTGGTTTAAAACTGCTTATTTCTGCCATTTCAACTAACACAACAAAGTTAATGTAAATGTTTTCAACTAATAAATTCTGCAGTTAGCGGTACAAATACTGTCATTAGTGAGTTGTTCTATTGGTTTAAAACTGCTTATTTCTACCATTTCAACTAACACAACAAAGTTAATGTAAATGTTTTCAACAAATAAATTGTGCAGTTAGCGGTACTAAAACTGTCATTAGTAAGTGGTTCTAGTGGAATAAAACTGCTTATTTCTGCTATTTCAACTAACACATCAAAATTAATGTAAATGTTCTCAACTAATAAATTCTAGTTAGCGGTACTAAAACTGTCATTAGTAAGTGGTTCTAGTGGTTTAAAACTGCTTATTTCTGCCATTTCAACTAACACAACAAAGTTAATGTAAATGTTTTCATCTAATAAATTGTGCAGTTAGTGGTACTAAAACTGTCATTAGTAAGTGGCTCTGGTGGTTTAAGACTGCTTTATTTCTACTATTTCATCTAACACAACAAAGTTAATGTAAATGTTTTCAACTAATAAAGTCTGCAGTTAGCGGTACCAAAACTGTTATTAGTAAGTGGTTCTAGTTGTTTAAAACTGCTTATTTCTACCATTCCAACTAAAACAACAAAGTTAATTTAAACATTTTTAACTCATTCATTCCGCAGTTAGCGGTACTAAAACTGTTATTAGTAAGTAATTCTAGTGGTTTAAAACTGCCTATTTCTACCATTTCAACTAACACAACAAAATTAATGTAAATGTTTTCAACTAATTTATTCTGCAATTAGCGGTACTAAAACTGTCATTAGTAAGTGGTTCTAGTGGTTTAAACCTGCTTATTTCTGCCATTTTAACTAACACAACAAAGTTAATGTAAATGTTTTCAACTAATAAATTGTGCAGTTAGTGGTACCAAAACTGTTATTAGTAAGTGGTTCTAGTTGTTTAAAACTGCTTATTTCTACCATTTCAACTAAAACAACAAAGTTAATTTAAACATTTTTAACTCATTCATTCTGCAGTTAGCGGTACTAAAACTGTTATTAATAAGTAATTCTAGTGGTTTAAAACTGCCTATTTCTACCATTTCAACTAACACAACAAAATTAATGTAAATGTTTTCAACTAATTTATTCTGCAGTTAGCGGTACTAAAACTGTCATTAGTAAGTGGTTCTAGTGGTTTAAAAGTGCTTATTTCTGCCATTTCAACTAACACAACAAAGTTAATGTAAATGTTTTCAACTAATAAAATCTGCAGTTGGCGGTACTAAAACTGTCATTAGTAAGTGGTTCTAGTGGTTTAAAACTGCTTATTTCTGCCATTTCAACTAACACAACAAAGTTAATGTAAATGATTTCAACTAATAAATTGTGCAGTTAGTGGTACTAAAACTGTCATTAGTAAGTGGCTCTGGTGGTTTAAGACTGCTTTATTTCTACTATTTCAACTAACACAACAAAATTAATGTAAATGTTTTCAACTAATTTATTCTGCAATTAGCGGTACTAAAACTGTCATTAGTAAGTGGTTCTAGTGGTTTAAACCTGCTTATTTCTGCCATTTTAACTAACACAACAAAGTTAATGTAAATGTTTTCAACTAATAAATTGTGCAGTTAGTGGTACCAAAACTGCCATTAGCAAGTGGTTCTAGTTGTTTAAAACTGCTTATTTCAACCATTTCAACTAATACAATAAAGTTAATTTAAATATTTTTAACTAATTTATTCTGCAGTTAGCGGTACTAAAACTGTCATTAGTAAGTTGTTCTAGTGGTTTAAAACTGCCTATTTCTACCATTTCAACTAACACAACAAAATTAATTTAAACATTTTTAACTCATTCATTCTGCAGTTAGCGGTACTAAAAGTGTCATTAGTAAGTGGTCCTAGTGGTTTTAAACTGCTTATTTCTACCATTTCAACTAACACAACAAAATTAATGTAAATGTTCTCAACTAATAAATTGTGCAGTTAGCGGTACTAAAACTGCCATTAGCAAGTGGTTCTAGTTGTTTAAAACTGCTTATTTCAACCATTTCAACTAATACAATAAAGTTAATTTAAATATTTTTAACTAATTTATTCTGCAGTTAGCGGTACTAAAACTGTCATTAGTAAGTTGTTTTAGTGGTTTAAACCTGCTTATTTCTGCCATTTTAACTAACACAACAAAGTTAATGTAAATGTTTTCAACTAATAAATTGTGCAGTTAGTGGTACAAAAACTGTTATTAGTAAGTGGTTCTAGTTGTTTAAAACTGCTTATTTCTACCATTTCAACTAAAACAACAAAGTTAATTTAAACATTTTTATCTCATTCATTCTGCAGTTAGCGGTACTAAAACTGTTATTAGTAAGTAATTCTAGTGGTTTAAAACTGCCTATTTCTACCATTTCAACTAACACAACAAAATTAATGTAAATGTTTTCAACTTATTTATTCTGCAGTTAGCGGTACTAAAACTGTCATTAGTAAGTGGTTCTAGTGGTTTAAAAGTGCTTATTTCTGCCATTTCAACTAACACAACAAAGTTAATGTAAATGTTTTCAACTAATAAATTGTGCAGTTAGTGGTACTAAAACTGTCATTAGTAAGTGGTTCTAGTGGTTTAAAACTGCTTATTTCTGCCATTTCAACTAACACAACAAAGTTAATGTAAATGTTTTCAACTAATAAAATCTGCAGTTGGCGGTACTAAAACTGTCATTAGTAAGTGGTTCTAGTGGTTTAAAAGTGCTTATTTCTTCCATTTCAACTAACACAACAAAGTTAATGTAAATGTTTTCAACTAATAAATTGTGCAGTTAGTGGTACTAAAACTGTCATTAGTAAGTGGTTCTAGTGGTTTAAAACTGCTTATTTCTGCCATTTCAACTAACACAACAAAGTTAATGTAAATGTTTTCAACTAATAAAATCTGCAGTTGGCGGTACTAAAACTGTCATTAGTAAGTGGTTCTAGTGGTTTAAAACTGCTTATTTCTGCCATTTCAACTAACACAACAAAGTTAATGTAAATGATTTCAACTAATAAATTGTGCAGTTAGTGGTACTAAAACTGTCATTAGTAAGTGGCTCTGGTGGTTTAAGACTGCTTTATTTCTACTATTTCATCTAACACAACAAAGTTAATGTAAATGTTTTCAACTAATAAATTCTGCAGTTAGCGGTACTAAAACTGTCATTAGTAAGTGGCTCTGGTGGTTTAAGACTGCTTTATTTCTACTATTTCATCTAACACAACAAAGTTAATGTAAATGTTTTCAACTAATAAAGTCTGCAGTTAGCGGTACCAAAACTGTTATTAGTAAGTGGTTCTAGTTGTTTAAAACTGCTTATTTCTACCATTCCAACTAAAACAACAAAGTTAATTTAAACATTTTTAACTCATTCATTCCGCAGTTAGCGGTACTAAAACTGTTATTAGTAAGTAATTCTAGTGGTTTAAAACTGCTTATTTCTGCCATTTCAACTAACACGACAAAGTTAATGTAAATGATTTTAACTAATTAACTCTGCCGTTAGCGGTACTAAAACTGTTATTAGTAAGTTGTTCTAGTGGTTTCAAACTGCTTATTTCTACCATTTCAAATTACACAACAAAGTTAATGTAAATGTTTTCAACTAATAAAATCTGCAGTTAGGGGTACAAAAACTGCCATTAGTAAGTGGTTCTAGTGGTTTAAAACTGCTAATTTCTGCCATTTTAACTAGCACGACAAAGTTAATGTAATTGTTTTTAACTAATTAATTGTGCAGTTAGCGGTACTAAAACTGTCATTAGTAAGTGGTTCTAGTGGTTTAAAACTCCTCATTTCTACCATCTCAACTAACACGACGAGGGTAATGTAAATGATATCAACTAATAAATTGTGCAGTTAGTGGTACTAAAACGGTCATTTGTAAGTGGTTCTAGTGGCTTATACCTGCTTATTCCTCCAATTTTAACTAACACAATAAAGTTAATGTAAATGATTTCAACTAATAAATTGTGCAGTTAGCGGTACAAATTCTGTCATTAGTAAGTGGTTCTAGTGGTTTAAAGTTTTTATTTCTGCCATTTCAACTAACACGACAAAGTTAATGTAAATGATTTTAACTAATTCATTCTTCAGTTAGCGGTACAAATTCTGTCATTAGTAAGTGGTTCTAGTGGTTTAAAGTTTTTATTTCTGCCATTTCAACTAACACGACAAAGTTAATGTAAATGATTTTAACTAATTCATACTGCATTTAGCGGTACAAATTCTGTCATTAGTAAAAGGTTGTAGTGCTTTAAAACTGCTTATTTCTACCATTTCAACCGACACAACAAAGTTAATGTATATGTTTTCAACTAATAAATTCTGCAGTTAGCGGTAATAAAACTGTCATTACTAAGTGGTTCTAGTGGCTTAAAACTGCCTTTTACTGCCATTTGAACTAACACGACAAAGTTAATGTAAATGTTTTCAACTAATAAATTGTGCAGTTAGCGCTACAAATTCTGTCATTAGTAAGTGGTTCTAGTGGTTTAAAACTGCTTATTTCTGCGATTTCAACTAACACAACAAAGTTAATGTAAATGTTTTCAACTAATAAATTGTGCAGTTAGCGGTACTAAAACTGTCATTAGTAAGTGGTTCTAGTGGTTTAAAACTGCTTATTTCTGCCATTTCAACTAACACGACAAAGTTAATGTAAATGATTTTAACTAATTAATTCTGCCGTTAGCGGTACTAAAACTGTTATTAGTAAGTTGTTCTAGTGGTTTATAACTGCTTATTTCTACCATTTCAAATTACACAACAAAGTTAATGTAAATGTTTTCAACTAATAAAATCTGCAGTTAGGGGTACAAAAACTGCCATTAGTAAGTGGTTCTAGTGGTTTAAAACTGCTAATTTCTGCCATTTTAACTAGCACGACAAAGTTAATGTAATTGTTTTTAACTAATTAATTGTGCAGTTAGCGGTACTAAAACTGTCATTAGTAAGTGGTTCTAGTGGTTTAAAACTGCTAATTTCTGCCATTTTAACTAGCACGACAAAGTTAATGTAATTGTTTTTAACTAATTAATTGTGCAGTTAGTGGTACTAAAACGGTCATTTGTAAGTGGTTCTAGTGGCTTAAACCTGCTTATTCCTCCAATTTTAACTAACACAATAAAGTTAATGTAAATGATTTCAACTAATAAATTGTGCAGTTAGCGGTACAAATTCTGTCATTAGTAAGTGGTTCTAGTGGTTTAAAGTTTTTATTTCTGCCATTTCAACTAACACGACAAAGTTAATGTAAATGATTTTAACTAATTCATTCTTCAGTTAGCGGTACAAATTCTGTCATTAGTAAGTGGTTCTAGTGGTTTAAAGTCTTTATTTCGGCCATTTCAACTAACACGACAAAGTTAATGTAAATGATTTTAACTAATTCATACTGCATTTAGCGGTACAAATTCTGTCATTAGTAAAAGGTTGTAGTGGTTTAAAACTGCTTATTTCTACCATTTCAACCGACACAACAAAGTTAATGTATATGTTTTCAACTAATAAATTCTGCAGTTAGCGGTAATAAAACTGTCATTACTAAGTGGTTCTAGTGGCTTAAAACTGCCTTTTACTGCCATTTGAACTAACACGACAAAGTTAATGTAAATGTTTTCAACTAATAAATTGTGCAGTTAGCGCTACAAATTCTGTCATTAGTAAGTGGTTCTAGTGGTTTAAAACTCCTTATTTCTGCGATTTCAACTAACACGACAAAGTTAATGTAAATGATTTTAACTAATCCATTCTTCAGTTAGCGGTACAAACTCTGTCATTAGTAAAAGGTTATAGTGGTTTAAAACTGCTTATTTCTGCCATTTCAACTAACACAACAAAGTTAATGTAAATGTTTTCAACTAATAAATTCTGCAGTTAGCGCTACAAATTCTGTCATTAGTAAGTGGTTCTAGTGGTTTAAAACTGCTTATTTCTGCGATTTCAACTAACACGACAAAGTTAATGTAAATGATCTTAACTAATTCATTCTTCAGTTAGCGGTACAAACTCTGTCATTAGTAAAAGGTTATAGTGGTTTAAAACTGCTTATTTCTGCCATTTCAACTAACACAACAAAGTTAATGTAAATGTTTTCAACTAATAAATTCTGCAGTTAGCGGTACTAAAAATGTCATTAGTAAGTGGTTCTAGTGTTTTACTACTGCTTATTTCTACCATTTCAACTAAAACAACAAAGTTAATTTAAATATTTTTAACTAATTTATTCTGCAGTTAGCGGTACTAAAACTGTCAATAGTAATTGGTTATAGTGGTTTAAAACTCCTTATAAACTTCTACCATTTCAACTAACACGACAAAGGCAATGTAAATGATTTTAACTAATTCATTCTGCAGTTAGCGGTTTTAAAACTGTCATTAGTAATTGGTTATAGTGGTTTAAAACTCCTTATAAACTTCTACCATTTCAACTAACACGACAAAGGCAATGTAAATGATTTTAACTAATTCATTCTGCAGTTAGCGGTACTAAAACTGTCATTAGAAAGTGGTTCTATTGGTTCAAAACTGCTTATTTCTGCCATTTCAACTAACACGACAAATTTAATGTAAATGATTTTAACTAATTAATTCTGCCGTTAGCGGTACTAAAACTGTTATTAGTAAGTTGTTCTAGTGGTTTAAAACTGCTTATTTCTACCAAATCAACTAACACAACAAAGTTAATGTAAATGTTTTCAACTAATAAATTGTGCAGTTAGCGGTACAAATTCTGTCATTAGCAAGTGGTTCTAGTGATTTAAAGTTTTTATTTCAGCCATTTCAACTAAAACAACAAAGTTAATTTAAACATTTTTAACTCATTCATTCTGCAGTTAGCGGTACTAAAACTGTTATTAGTAAGTGGTTCTAGTAGTTTAAAACTGCTTATTTCTGCCATTTCAACTAACACAACAAAGTTAATGTAAATGATTTCAACTAATAAATTGTGCAGTTAGTGGTACTAAAACTGTCATTAGTAAGTGGCTCTGGTGGTTTAAGACTGCTTTATTTCTACTATTTCATCTAACACAACAAAGTTAATGTAAATGTTTTCAACTAATAAATTCTGCAGTTAGCGGTACTAAAACTGTTATTAGTAAGTAATTCTAGTGGTTTAAAACTGCTTATTTCTGCCATTTCAACTAACACAACAAAGTTAATGTAAATGTTTTCAACTAATAAAATCTGCAGTTAGCGGTACTAAAACTGCCATTAGTAAGTGGTTCTAGTGGTTTAAAACTGCTCATTGCTACCATTTCAACTAACACAACAAAGTTGATGTAAATGTTTTCAACTAATAAAATCTGCAGTTAGCGGTACTAAAACTGCCATTAAAAAGTAGTTATAGTGGTTTAAAACTGCTTATTTCTGCCATTTCAACTAACACAACAAAGTTAATGTAAATGTTTTCAACTAATAAATTCTGCAGTTAGCGGTACAAATACTGTCATTAGTGAGTTGTTCTATTGGTTTAAAACTGCTTATTTCTACCATTTCAACTAACACAACAAAGTTAATGTAAATGTTTTCAACAAATAAATTGTGCAGTTAGCGGTACTAAAACTGTCATTAGTAAGTGGTTCTAGTGGAATAAAACTGCTTATTTCTGCTATTTCAACTAACACATCAAAATTAATGTAAATGTTCTCAACTAATAAATTCTAGTTAGCGGTACTAAAACTGTCATTAGTAAGTGGTTCTAGTGGTTTAAAACTGCTTTATTTCTACTATTTCATCTAACACAACAAAGTTAATGTAAATGTTTTCAACTAATAAAGTCTGCAGTTAGCGGTACCAAAACTGTTATTAGTAAGTGGTTCTAGTTGTTTAAAACTGCTTATTTCTACCATTCCAACTAAAACAACAAAGTTAATTTAAACATTTTTAACTCATTCATTCCGCAGTTAGCGGTACTAAAACTGTTATTAGTAAGTAATTCTAGTGGTTTAAAACTGCCTATTTCTACCATTTCAACTAACACAACAAAATTAATGTAAATGTTTTCAACTAATTTATTCTGCAATTAGCGGTACTAAAACTGTCATTAGTAAGTGGTTCTAGTGGTTTAAACCTGCTTATTTCTGCCATTTTAACTAACACAACAAAGTTAATGTAAATGTTTTCAACTAATAAATTGTGCAGTTAGTGGTACCAAAACTGTTATTAGTAAGTGGTTCTAGTTGTTTAAAACTGCTTATTTCTACCATTTCAACTAAAACAACAAAGTTAATTTAAACATTTTTAACTCATTCATTCTGCAGTTAGCGGTACTAAAACTGTTATTAATAAGTAATTCTAGTGGTTTAAAACTGCCTATTTCTACCATTTCAACTAACACAACAAAATTAATGTAAATGTTTTCAACTAATTTATTCTGCAGTTAGCGGTACTAAAACTGTCATTACTAAGTGGTTCTAGTGGTTTAAAAGTGCTTATTTCTGCCATTTCAACTAACACAACAAAGTTAATGTAAATGTTTTCAACTAATAAAATCTGCAGTTGGCGGTACTAAAACTGTCATTAGTAAGTGGTTCTAGTGGTTTAAAACTGCTTATTTCTGCCATTTCAACTAACACAACAAAGTTAATGTAAATGATTTCAACTAATAAATTGTGCAGTTAGTGGTACTAAAACTGTCATTAGTAAGTGGCTCTGGTGGTTTAAGACTGCTTTATTTCTACTATTTCAACTAACACAACAAAATTAATGTAAATGTTTTCAACTAATTTATTCTGCAATTAGCGGTACTAAAACTGTCATTAGTAAGTGGTTCTAGTGGTTTAAACCTGCTTATTTCTGCCATTTTAACTAACACAACAAAGTTAATGTAAATGTTTTCAACTAATAAATTGTGCAGTTAGTGGTACCAAAACTGCCATTAGCAAGTGGTTCTAGTTGTTTAAAACTGCTTATTTCAACCATTTCAACTAATACAATAAAGTTAATTTAAATATTTTTAACTAATTTATTCTGCAGTTAGCGGTACTAAAACTGTCATTAGTAAGTTGTTCTAGTGGTTTAAAACTGCCTATTTCTACCATTTCAACTAACACAACAAAATTAATTTAAACATTTTTAACTCATTCATTCTGCAGTTAGCGGTACTAAAAGTGTCATTAGTAAGTGGTCCTAGTGGTTTTAAACTGCTTATTTCTACCATTTCAACTAACACAACAAAATTAATGTAAATGTTCTCAACTAATAAATTGTGCAGTTAGCGGTACTAAAACTGCCATTAGCAAGTGGTTCTAGTTGTTTGAAACTGCTTATTTCAACCATTTCAACTAATACAATAAAGTTAATTTAAATATTTTTAACTAATTTAGTCTGCAGTTAGCGGTACTAAAACTGTCATTAGTAAGTTGTTTTAGTGGTTTAAACCTGCTTATTTCTGCCATTTTAACTAACACAACAAAGTTAATGTAAATGTTTTCAACTAATAAATTGTGCAGTTAGTGGTACAAAAACTGTTATTAGTAAGTGGTTCTAGTTGTTTAAAACTGCTTATTTCTACCATTTCAACTAAAACAACAAAGTTAATTTAAACATTTTTATCTCATTCATTCTGCAGTTAGCGGTACTAAAACTGTTATTAGTAAGTAATTCTAGTGGTTTAAAACTGCCTATTTCTACCATTTCAACTAACACAACAAAATTAATGTAAATGTTTTCAACTTATTTATTCTGCAGTTAGCGGTACTAAAACTGTCATTAGTAAGTGGTTCTAGTGGTTTAAAAGTGCTTATTTCTGCCATTTCAACTAACACAACAAAGTTAATGTAAATGTTTTCAACTAATAAATTGTGCAGTTAGTGGTACTAAAACTGTCATTAGTAAGTGGTTCTAGTGGTTTAAAACTGCTTATTTCTGCCATTTCAACTAACACAACAAAGTTAATGTAAATGTTTTCAACTAATAAAATCTGCAGTTGGCGGTACTAAAACTGTCATTAGTAAGTGGTTCTAGTGGTTTAAAACTGCTTATTTCTGCCATTTCAACTAACACAACAAAGTTAATGTAAATGATTTCAACTAATAAATTGTGCAGTTAGTGGTACTAAAACTGTCATTAGTAAGTGGCTCTGGTGGTTTAAGACTGCTTTATTTCTACTATTTCATCTAACACAAAAAAGTTAATGTAAATGTTTTCAACTAATAAATTCTGCAGTTAGCGGTACTAAAACTGTCATTAGTAAGTGGCTCTGGTGGTTTAAGACTGCTTTATTTCTACTATTTCATCTAACACAACAAAGTTAATGTAAATGTTTTCAACTAATAAAGTCTGCAGTTAGCGGTACCAAAACTGTTATTAGTAAGTGGTTCTAGTTGTTTAAAACTGCTTATTTCTACCATTCCAACTAAAACAACAAAGTTAATTTAAACATTTTTAACTCATTCATTCCGCAGTTAGCGGTACTAAAACTGTTATTAGTAAGTAATTCTAGTGGTTTAAAACTGCCTATTTCTACCATTTCAACTAACACAACAAAATTAATGTAAATGTTTTCAACTAATTTATTCTGCAATTAGCGGTACTAAAACTGTCATTAATAAGTGGTTCTAGTTGTTTAAAACTGCTTATTTCTACCATTTCAACTAAAACAACAAAGTTAATTTAAACATTTTTAACTCATTCATTCTGCAGTTAGCGGTACTAAAACTGTTATTAATAAGTAATTCTAGTGGTTTAAAACTGCCTATTTCTACCATTTCAACTAACACAACAAAATTAATGTAAATGTTTTCAACTAATTTATTCTGCAGTTAGCGGTACTAAAACTGTCATTAGTAAGTGGTTCTAGTGGTTTAAAAGTGCTTATTTCTGCCATTTCAACTAACACAACAAAGTTAATGTAAATGTTTTCAACTAATAAAATCTGCAGTTGGCGGTACTAAAACTGTCATTAGTAAGTGGTTCTAGTGGTTTAAAACTGCTTATTTCTGCCATTTCAACTAACACAACAAAGTTAATGTAAATGATTTCAACTAATAAATTGTGTAGTTAGTGGTACTAAAACTGTCATTAGTAAGTGGCTCTGGTGGTTTAAGACTGCTTTGATTCTACTATTTCATCTAACATAACAAAGTTAATGTAAATGTTTTCAACTAATAAATTCTGCAGTTAGCGGTACTAAAACTGTCATCAGTAAGTGGTTCTAGTGGTTTAAAACTGCTTATTTCTGCCATTTCAACAACCAACAACAAACAACAAAGTTAATTTAAATATAATTAACTAATTAGTTCTGCAGTTAGCGGTACAAATACTGTCATTAGTAAGTTGTTCTAGTGGTTTAGAACTGCTTATTTCTACCATTGCAACTAACACAACAAAGTTAATGTAAATGTTTTCAACAAATAAATTGTGCAGTTAGCGGTACTAAAACTGTCATTAGTAAGTGGTTCTAGTGGTTTAAAACTGCTTATTTCTACCATTTCAACTAACACAACAAAATTAATGTAAATGTTTTCAACTAATAAATTGTGCAGTTAGTGGTACTAAAACTGTCATTAGTAAGTGGCTCTGGTGGTTTAAGACTGCTTTATTTCTACTATTTCAACTAACACAACAAAGTTAATGTAAATGTTTTCAACTAATAAATTCTGCAGTTAGCGGTACTAAAACTGTCATCAGTAAGTGCTTCTAGTGGTTTAAAACTGCTTATTTCTGCCATTTCAACTATTACAACGAAGTTAATGTAAATGTTTTCAACTAATAAATTGTGCAGTTATCGGTACTAAAACTGTCATTAGTAAAAGGTTGTAGTGGTTTAAAACTGCTTATTTCTACCATTTCAACCGACACAACAAAGTTAATGTATATGTTTTCAACTAATAAATTCTGCAGTTAGCGGTAATAAAACTGTCATTACTAAGTGGTTCTAGTGGCTTAAAACTGCCTTTTACTGCCATTTGAACTAACACGACAAAGTTAATGTAAATGTTTTCAACTAATAAATTGTGCAGTTAGCGCTACAAATTCTGTCATTAGTAAGTGGTTCTAGTGGTTTAAAACTCCTTATTTCTGCGATTTCAACTAACACGACAAAGTTAATGTAAATGATTTTAACTAATCCATTCTTCAGTTAGCGGTACAAACTCTGTCATTAGTAAAAGGTTATAGTGGTTTAAAACTGCTTATTTCTGCCATTTCAACTAACACAACAAAGTTAATGTAAATGTTTTCAACTAATAAATTCTGCAGTTAGCGCTACAAATTCTGTCATTAGTAAGTGGTTCTAGTGGTTTAAAACTGCATATTTCTGCGATTTCAACTAACACGACAAAGTTAATGTAAATGATCTTAACTAATTCATTCTTCAGTTAGCGGTACAAACTCTGTCATTAGTAAAAGGTTATAGTGGTTTAAAACTGCTTATTTCTGCCATTTCAACTAACACAACAAAGTTAATGTAAATGTTTTCAACTAATAAATTCTGCAGTTAGCGGTACTAAAAATGTCATTAGTAAGTGGTTCTAGTGTTTTACTACTGCTTATTTCTACCATTTCAACTAAAACAACAAAGTTAATTTAAATATTTTTAACTAATTTATTCTGCAGTTAGCGGTACTAAAACTGTCAATAGTAATTGGTTATAGTGGTTTAAAACTCCTTATAAACTTCTACCATTTCAACTAACACGACAAAGGCAATGTAAATGATTTTAACTAATTCATTCTGCAGTTAGCGGTTTTAAAACTGTCATTAGTAATTGGTTATAGTGGTTTAAAACTCCTTATAAACTTCTACCATTTCAACTAACACGACAAAGGCAATGTAAATGATTTTAACTAATTCATTCTGCAGTTAGCGGTACTAAAACTGTCATTAGTAAGTGGTTCTATTGGTTCAAAACTGCTTATTTCTGCCATTTCAACTAACACGACAAATTTAATGTAAATGATTTTAACTAATTAATTCTGCCGTTAGCGGTACTAAAACTGTTATTAGTAAGTTGTTCTAGTGGTTTAAAACTGCTTATTTCTACCATTTCAACTAACACAACAAAGTTAATGTAAATGTTTTCAACTAATAAATTGTGCAGTTAGCGGTACAAATTCTGTCATTAGCAAGTGGTTCTAGTGATTTAAAGTTTTTATTTCTGCCATTTCAACTAAAACAACAAAGTTAATTTAAACATTTTTAACTCATTCATTCTGCAGTTAGCGGTACTAAAACTGTTATTAGTAAGTGGTTCTAGTGGTTTAAAACTGCTCATTGCTACCATTTCAACTAACACAACAAAGTTGATGTAAATGTTTTCAACTAATAAAATCTGCAGTTAGCGGTACTAAAACTGTCATTAGTAAGTGGTTCTAGTGGTTTAAAACTGCTTATTTCTGCCATTTCAACTAACACAACAAAGTTAATGTAAATGTTTTCATCTAATAAATTGTGCAGTTAGTGGTACTAAAACTGTCATTAGTAAGTGGCTCTGGTGGTTTAAGACTGCTTTATTTCTACTATTTCATCTAACACAACAAAGTTAATGTAAATGTTTTCAACTAATAAAGTCTGCAGTTAGCGGTACCAAAACTGTTATTAGTAAGTGGTTCTAGTTGTTTAAAACTGCTTATTTCTACCATTCCAACTAAAACAACAAAGTTAATTTAAACATTTTTAACTCATTCATTCCGCAGTTAGCGGTACTAAAACTGTTATTAGTAAGTAATTCTAGTGGTTTAAAACTGCCTATTTCTACCATTTCAACTAACACAACAAAATTAATGTAAATGTTTTCAACTAATTTATTCTGCAATTAGCGGTACTAAAACTGTCATTAGTAAGTGGTTCTAGTGGTTTAAACCTGCTTATTTCTGCCATTTTAACTAACACAACAAAGTTAATGTAAATGTTTTCAACTAATAAATTGTGCAGTTAGTGGTACCAAAACTGTTATTAGTAAGTGGTTCTAGTTGTTTAAAACTGCTTATTTCTACCATTTCAACTAAAACAACAAAGTTAATTTAAACATTTTTAACTCATTCATTCTGCAGTTAGCGGTACTAAAACTGTTATTAATAAGTAATTCTAGTGGTTTAAAACTGCCTATTTCTACCATTTCAACTAACACAACAAAATTAATGTAAATGTTTTCAACTAATTTATTCTGCAGTTAGCGGTACTAAAACTGTCATTAGTAAGTGGTTCTAGTGGTTTAAAAGTGCTTATTTCTGCCATTTCAACTAACACAACAAAGTTAATGTAAATGTTTTCAACTAATAAAATCTGCAGTTGGCGGTACTAAAACTGTCATTAGTAAGTGGTTCTAGTGGTTTAAAACTGCTTATTTCTGCCATTTCAACTAACACAACAAAGTTAATGTAAATGATTTCAACTAATAAATTGTGCAGTTAGTGGTACTAAAACTGTCATTAGTAAGTGGCTCTGGTGGTTTAAGACTGCTTTATTTCTACTATTTCAACTAACACAACAAAATTAATGTAAATGTTTTCAACTAATTGATTCTGCAATTAGCGGTACTAAAACTGTCATTAGTAAGTGGTTCTAGTGGTTTAAACCTGCTTATTTCTGCCATTTTAACTAACACAACAAAGTTAATGTAAATGTTTTCAACTAATAAATTGTGCAGTTAGTGGTACCAAAACTGCCATTAGCAAGTGGTTCTAGTTGTTTAAAACTGCTTATTTCAACCATTTCAACTAATACAATAAAGTTAATTTAAATATTTTTAACTAATTTATTCTGCAGTTAGCGGTACTAAAACTGTCATTAGTAAGTTGTTCTAGTGGTTTAAAACTGCCTATTTCTACCATTTCAACTAACACAACAAAATTAATTTAAACATTTTTAACTCATTCATTCTGCAGTTAGCGGTACTAAAAGTGTCATTAGTAAGTGGTCCTAGTGGTTTTAAACTGCTTATTTCTACCATTTCAACTAACACAACAAAATTAATGTAAATGTTCTCAACTAATAAATTGTGCAGTTAGCGGTACTAAAACTGCCATTAGCAAGTGGTTCTAGTTGTTTAAAACTGCTTATTTCAACCATTTCAACTAATACAATAAAGTTAATTTAAATATTTTTAACTAATTTATTCTGCAGTTAGCGGTACTAAAACTGTCATTAGTAAGTTGTTTTAGTGGTTTAAACCTGCTTATTTCTGCCATTTTAACTAACACAACAAAGTTAATGTAAATGTTTTCAACTAATAAATTGTGCAGTTAGTGGTACAAAAACTGTTATTAGTAAGTGGTTCTAGTTGTTTAAAACTGCTTATTTCTACCATTTCAACTAAAACAACAAAGTTAATTTAAACATTTTTATCTCATTCATTCTGCAGTTAGCGGTACTAAAACTGTTATTAGTAAGTAATTCTAGTGGTTTAAAACTGCCTATTTCTACCATTTCAACTAACACAACAAAATTAATGTAAATGTTTTCAACTTATTTATTCTGCAGTTAGCGGTACTAAAACTGTCATTAGTAAGTGGTTCTAGTGGTTTAAAAGTGCTTATTTCTGCCATTTCAACTAACACAACAAAGTTAATGTAAATGTTTTCAACTAATAAATTGTGCAGTTAGTGGTACTAAAACTGTCATTAGTAAGTGGTTCTAGTGGTTTAAAACTGCTTATTTCTGCCATTTCAACTAACACAACAAAGTTAATGTAAATGTTTTCAACTAATAAAATCTGCAGTTGGCGGTACTAAAACTGTCATTAGTAAGTGGTTCTAGTGGTTTAAAACTGCTTATTTCTGCCATTTCAACTAACACAACAAAGTTAATGTAAATGTTTTCAACTAATAAATTCTGCAGTTAGCGGTACTAAAACTGTCATCAGTAAGTGGTTCTAGTGGTTTAAAACTGCTTATTTCTGCCATTTCAACAACAAACAACAAACAACAAAGTTAATTTAAATATAATTAACTAATTAGTTCTGCAGTTAGCGGTACAAATACTGTCATTAGTAAGTTGTTCTAGTGGTTTAGAACTGCTTATTTCTACCATTGCAACTAACACAACAAAGTTAATGTAAATGTTTTCAACAAATAAATTGTGCAGTTAGCGGTACTAAAACTGTCATTAGTAAGTGGTTCTAGTGGTTTAAAACTGCTTATTTCTACCATTTCAACTAACACAACAAAATTAATGTAAATGTTCTCAACTAATAAATTGTGCAGTTAGCGGTACTAAAACTGCCATTAGTAAGTGGTTCTAGTTGTTTAAAACTGCTCATTTCAACAATTTCAACTAATACAACAAAGTTAATTTAAATATTTTTAACTAATTTATTCTGCAGTTAGCGGTATTAAAACTGTCATTAGTAAGTTGTTCTAGTGGTTTAAAACTGCTTATTTCTGCCATTTCAACTAACACAACAAAATTAATGTAAATGTTCTCAACTAATAAATTGTGAAGTTAGCGGTACTAAAACTGCCATTAGTAAGTGGTTCTAGTTGTTTAAAACTGCTTATTTCTACCATTTCAACTAACACAACAAAGTTAATGTAAATGTTTTCAACTAATAAAATCTGCAGTTAGCGGTACTAAAACTGTCATTAATAAGTGGTTCTAGTGGATTAAAACTGCTTATTTCTACCATTTCATCTAAAACAGCAAAGTTAATTTAAATATAATTAACTAATTAGTTCTGCAGTTAGCGGTACAAATACTGTCATTAGTAAGTTGTTCTATTGGTTTAAAACTGCTTATTTCTGCTATTTCAACTAACACAACAAAATTAATGTAAATGTTTTCAACTAATAAAATCTGCAGTTGGCGGTACTAAAACTGTCATTAGTAAGTAATTCTAGTGGTTTAAAACTACCTATTTCTACCATTTCAACTAACACAACAAAATTAATGTAAATGTTTTCAACTAGATTTATTCTGCAGTTAGCGGTACTAAAACTGTCATTAGTAAGTGGTTCTAGTGGTTTAAACCTGCTCATTTCTGCCATTTTAACTAACACGACAAAGTTAATGTAAATGATTTCAACTAATAAATTGTGCAGTTAGTGGTACTAAAACTGTCATTAGTAAGTGGCTCTGGTGGTTTAAGACTGCTTTGTTTCTACTATTTCAACTAACACAACAAAGTTAATGTAAATGTTTTCAACTAATAAAATCTGCAGTTAGCGGTACTAAAACTGCCATTAAAAAGTAGTTATAGTGGTTTAAAACTGCTTATTTCTGCCATTTCAACTAACACAACAAAGTTAATGTAAATGTTTTCAACTAATAAAATCTGCAGTTGGCGGTACTAAAACTGTCATTAGTAAGTGGTTCTAGTGGTTTAAAACTGCTTATTTCTGCCATTTCAACTAACACAACAAAGTTAATGTAAATGATTTCAACTAATAAATTGTGCAGTTAGTGGTACTAAAACTGTCATTAGTAAGTGGCTCTGGTGGTTTAAGACTGCTTTATTTCTACTATTTCATCTAACACAACAAAGTTAATGTAAATGTTTTCAACTAATAAATTCTGCAGTTAGCGGTACTAAAACTGTCATCAGTAAGTGGTTCTAGTGGTTTAAAACTGCTTATTTCTGCCATTTCAACTAAAACAACAAAGTTAATTTAAATATAATTAACTAATTAGTTCTGCAGTTAGCGGTACAAATACTGTCATTAGTAAGTTGTTCTAGTGGTTTAGAACTGCTTATTTCTACCATTGCAACTAACACAACAAAGTTAATGTAAATGTTTTCAACAAATAAATTGTGCAGTTAGCGGTACTAAAACTGTCATTAGTAAGTGGTTCTAGTGGTTTTAAACTGCTTATTTCTACCATTTCAACTAACACAACAAAATTAATGTAAATGTTCTCAACTAATAAATTGTGCAGTTAGCGGTACTAAAACTGCCATTTCTGCCATTTCAACTAAGACAACAAAGTTAATTTAAATATAATTAACTAATTAGTTCTGCAGTTAGCGGTACAAATACTGTCATTAGTAAGTTGTTCTAGTGGTTTAGAACTGCTTATTTCTACCATTGCAACTAACACAACAAAGTTAATGTAAATGTTTTCAACAAATAAATTGTGCAGTTAGCGGTACTAAAACTGTCATTAGTAAGTGGTTCTAGTGGTTTTAAACTGCTTATTTCTACCATTTCAACTAACACAACAAAATTAATGTAAATGTTTTCAACAAATTTATTCTGCAGTTAGCGGTACTATAACTGTCATTAGTAAGTGGTTCTAGTGGTTTAAAAGTGCTTATTTCTGCCATTTCAACTAAAAAAACAAAGTTAATGTAAATGTTTTCAACTAATAAATTGTGCAGTTAGTGGTACTAAAACTGTCATTAGTAAGTGGTTCTAGTGCTTTAAAACTGCTTATTTCTGCCATTTCAACTAACACAACAAAGTTAATGTAAATGTTTTCAACTAATAAAATCTGCAGTTGGCGGTACTAAAACTGTCATTAGTAAGTGGTTCTAGTGGTTTAAAACTGCTTATTTCTGCCATTTCAACTAACACAACAAAGTTAATGTAAATGATTTCAACTAATAAATTGTGCAGTTAGTGGTAATAAAACTGTCATTAGTAAGTGGCTCTGGTGGTTTAAGACTGCTTTATTTCTACTATTTCATCTAACACAACAAAGTTAATGTAAATGTTTTCAACTAATAAATTCTGCAGTTAGCGGTACTAAAACTGTCATCAGTAAGTGGTTCTAGTGGTTTAAAACTGCTTATTTCTGCCATTTCAACTAAAACAACAAAGTTAGTTTAAATATAATTAACTAATTAGTTCTGCAGTTAGCGGTACAAATACTGTCATTAGTAAGTTGTTCTAGTGGTTTAAAACTGCTTATTTCTACCATTTCAACTAACACAACAAAGTTAATGTAAATGTTTTCAACAAATAAATTGTGCAGTTAGCGGTACTAAAACTGTCATTAGTAAGTGGCTCTGGTGGTTTAAGACTGCTTTATTTCTACTATTTCATCTAACATAACAAAGTTAATGTAAATGTTTTCAACTAATTTATTCTGCAGTTAGCGGTACTAAAACTGTCATTAGTATGTGGTTCTAGTGGTTTAAAACTGCTTATTGCTACCATTTCAACTAACACAACAAAGTTGATGTAAATGTTTTCAACTAATAAATTCTGCAGTTAGCGGTACTAAAACTGCCATTAAAAAGTAGTTATAGTGGTTTAAAACTGCTTATTTCTGCCATTTCAACTAACACAACATAGTTAAAATAAATGTTTTCAGCTAATAAATTCTGCAGTTAGCGGTACTAAAACTGTCATTAGTAAGTGGTTCTAGTGGTTTAAAACTGCTTATTTCTGCCATTTTAACTAACACAACAAAGTTAATGTAAATGTTTTCAACTAATAAAATCTGCAGTTGGCGGTACTAAAACTGTCATTAGTAAGTGGTTCTAGTTGTTTAAAACTGCTTATTTCTACAATTTCAACTAAAACAACAAAGTTAATTTAAACATTTTTAACTCATTCATTCCGCAGTTAGCGGTACTAAAACTGTTATTAGTAAGTAATTCTAGTGCTTTAAAACTGCCAATTTCTACCATTTCAACTAACACAACAAAATTAATGTAAATGTTTTCAACTAATTTATTCTGCAATTAGCGGTACTAAAACTGTCATTAGTAAGTGGTTCTAGTGGTTTAAACCTGCTTATTTCTGCCATTTTAACTAACACAACAAAGTTAATGTAAATGATTTCAACTAATAAATTGTGCAGTTAGTGGTACTAAAACTGTCATTAGTAAGTGGCTCTGGAGGTTTAAGACTGCTTTATTTCTACTATTTCAACTAACACAACAAAGTTAATGTAAATGTTTTCAACTAATAAATTGTGCAGTTAGTGGTACAAAAACTGTTATTAGTAAGTGGTTCTAGTTGTTTAAAACTGCTTATTTCTACCATTTCAACTAAAACAACAAAGTTAATTTAAACATTTTTAACTCATTCATTCTGCAGTTAGCGGTACTAAAACTGTTATTAGTAAGTAATTCTAGTGGTTTCAAACTGCCTATTTCTACCATTTCAACTAACACAACAAAATTAATGTAAATGTTTTCAACTAATTTATTCTGCAGTTAGCGGTACTAAAACTGTCATTAGTAAGTGGTTCTAGTGGTTTAAAACTGCCTATTTCTACCATTTCAACTAACACAACAAAATTAATTTAAACATTTTTAACTCATTCATTCTGCAGTTAGCGGTACTAAAAGTGTCATTAGTAAGTGGTCCTAGTGGTTTTAAACTGCTTATTTCTACCATTTCAACTAACACAACAAAATTAATGTAAATGTTCTCAACTAATAAATTGTGCAGTTAGCGGTACTAAAACTGCCATTAGCAAGTGGTTCTAGTTGTTTAAAACTGCTTATTTCAACCATTTCAACTAATACAATAAAGTTAATTTAAATATTTTTAACTAATTTATTCTGCAGTTAGCGGTACTAAAACTGTCATTAGTAAGTTGTTTTAGTGGTTTAAACCTGCTTATTTCTGCCATTTTAACTAACACAACAAAGTTAATGTAAATGTTTTCAACTAATAAATTGTGCAGTTAGTGGTACAAAAACTGTTATTAGTAAGTGGTTCTAGTTGTTTAAAACTGCTTATTTCTACCATTTCAACTAAAACAACAAAGTTAATTTAAACATTTTTATCTCATTCATTCTGCAGTTAGCGGTACTAAAACTGTTATTAGTAAGTAATTCTAGTGGTTTAAAACTGCCTATTTCTACCATTTCAACTAACACAACAAAATTAATGTAAATGTTTTCAACTTATTTATTCTGCAGTTAGCGGTACTAAAACTGTCATTAGTAAGTGGTTCTAGTGGTTTAAAAGTGCTTATTTCTGCCATTTCAACTAACACAACAAAGTTAATGTAAATGTTTTCAACTAATAAATTGTGCAGTTAGTGGTACTAAAACTGTCATTAGTAAGTGGTTCTAGTGGTTTAAAACTGCTTATTTCTGCCATTTCAACTAACACAACAAAGTTAATGTAAATGTTTTCAACTAATAAAATCTGCAGTTGGCGGTACTAAAACTGTCATTAGTAAGTGGTTCTAGTGGTTTAAAACTGCTTATTTCTGCCATTTCAACTAACACAACAAAGTTAATGTAAATGTTTTCAACTAATAAATTCTGCAGTTAGCGGTACTAAAACTGTCATCAGTAAGTGGTTCTAGTGGTTTAAAACTGCTTATTTCTGCCATTTCAACAACAAACAACAAACAACAAAGTTAATTTAAATATAATTAACTAATTAGTTCTGCAGTTAGCGGTACAAATACTGTCATTAGTAAGTTGTTCTAGTGGTTTAGAACTGCTTATTTCTACCATTGCAACTAACACAACAAAGTTAATGTAAATGTTTTCAACAAATAAATTGTGCAGTTAGCGGTACTAAAACTGTCATTAGTAAGTGGTTCTAGTGGTTTAAAACTGCTTATTTCTACCATTTCAACTAACACAACAAAATTAATGTAAATGTTCTCAACTAATAAATTGTGCAGTTAGCGGTACTAAAACTGCCATTAGTAAGTGGTTCTAGTTGTTTAAAACTGCTCATTTCAACAATTTCAACTAATACAACAAAGTTAATTTAAATATTTTTAACTAATTTATTCTGCAGTTAGCGGTATTAAAACTGTCATTAGTAAGTTGTTCTAGTGGTTTAAAACTGCTTATTTCTGCCATTTCAACTAACACAACAAAATTAATGTAAATGTTCTCAACTAATAAATTGTGAAGTTAGCGGTACTAAAACTGCCATTAGTAAGTGGTTCTAGTTGTTTAAAACTGCTTATTTCTACCATTTCAACTAACACAACAAAGTTAATGTAAATGTTTTCAACTAATAAAATCTGCAGTTAGCGGTACTAAAACTGTCATTAATAAGTGGTTCTAGTGGATTAAAACTGCTTATTTCTACCATTTCATCTAAAACAACAAAGTTAATTTAAATATAATTAACTAATTAGTTCTGCAGTTAGCGGTACAAATACTGTCATTAGTAAGTTGTTCTATTGGTTTAAAACTGCTTATTTCTGCTATTTCAACTAACACAACAAAATTAATGTAAATGTTTTCAACTAATAAAATCTGCAGTTGGCGGTACTAAAACTGTCATTAGTAAGTAATTCTAGTGGTTTAAAACTACCTATTTCTACCATTTCAACTAACACAACAAAATTAATGTAAATGTTTTCAACTAGATTTATTCTGCAGTTAGCGGTACTAAAACTGTCATTAGTAAGTGGTTCTAGTGGTTTAAACCTGCTCATTTCTGCCATTTTAACTAACACGACAAAGTTAATGTAAATGATTTCAACTAATAAATTGTGCAGTTAGTGGTACTAAAACTGTCATTAGTAAGTGGCTCTGGTGGTTTAAGACTGCTTTGTTTCTACTATTCCAACTAACACAACAAAGTTAATGTAAATGTTTTCAACTAATAAAATCTGCAGTTAGCGGTACTAAAACTGCCATTAAAAAGTAGTTATAGTGGTTTAAAACTGCTTATTTCTGCCATTTCAACTAACACAACAAAGTTAATGTAAATGTTTTCAACTAATAAAATCTGCAGTTGGCGGTACTAAAACTGTCATTAGTAAGTGGTTCTAGTGGTTTAAAACTGCTTATTTCTGCCATTTCAACTAACACAACAAAGTTAATGTAAATGATTTCAACTAATAAATTGTGCAGTTAGTGGTACTAAAACTGTCATTAGTAAGTGGCTCTGGTGGTTTAAGACTGCTTTATTTCTACTATTTCATCTAACACAACAAAGTTAATGTAAATGTTTTCAACTAATAAATTCTGCAGTTAGCGGTACTAAAACTGTCATCAGTAAGTGGTTCTAGTGGTTTAAAACTGCTTATTTCTGCCATTTCAACTAAAACAACAAAGTTAATTTAAATATAATTAACTAATTAGTTCTGCAGTTAGCGGTACAAATACTGTCATTAGTAAGTTGTTCTAGTGGTTTAGAACTGCTTATTTCTACCATTGCAACTAACACAACAAAGTTAATGTAAATGTTTTCAACAAATAAATTGTGCAGTTAGCGGTACTAAAACTGTCATTAGTAAGTGGTTCTAGTGGTTTTAAACTGCTTATTTCTACCATTTCAACTAACACAACAAAATTAATGTAAATGTTCTCAACTAATAAATTGTGCAGTTAGCGGTACTAAAACTGCCATTTCTGCCATTTCAACTAAGACAACAAAGTTAATTTAAATATAATTAACTAATTAGTTCTGCAGTTAGCGGTACAAATACTGTCATTAGTAAGTTGTTCTAGTGGTTTAGAACTGCTTATTTCTACCATTGCAACTAACACAACAAAGTTAATGTAAATGTTTTCAACAAATAAATTGTGCAGTTAGCGGTACTAAAACTGTCATTAGTAAGTGGTTCTAGTGGTTTTAAACTGCTTATTTCTACCATTTTAACTAACACAACAAAATTAATGTAAATGTTTTCAACAAATTTATTCTGCAGTTAGCGGTACTATAACTGTCATTAGTAAGTGGTTCTAGTGGTTTAAAAGTGCTTATTTCTGCCATTTCAACTAAAAAAACAAAGTTAATGTGAATGTTTTCAACTAATAAATTGTGCAGTTAGTGGTACTAAAACTGTCATTAGTAAGTGGTTCTAGTGCTTTAAAACTGCTTATTTCTGCCATTTCAACTAACACAACAAAGTTAATGTAAATGTTTTCAACTAATAAAATCTGCAGTTGGCGGTACTAAAACTGTCATTAGTAAGTGGTTCTAGTGGTTTAAAACTGCTTATTTCTGCCATTTCAACTAACACAACAAAGTTAATGTAAATGATTTCAACTAATAAATTGTGCAGTTAGTGGTAATAAAACTGTCATTAGTAAGTGGCTCTGGTGGTTTAAGACTGCTTTATTTCTACTATTTCATCTAACACAACAAAGTTAATGTAAATGTTTTCAACTAATAAATTCTGCAGTTAGCGGTACTAAAACTGTCATCAGTAAGTGGTTCTAGTGGTTTAAAACTGCTTATTTCTGCCATTTCAACTAAAACAACAAAGTTAGTTTAAATATAATTAACTAATTAGTTCTGCAGTTAGCGGTACAAATACTGTCATTAGTAAGTTGTTCTAGTGGTTTAAAACTGCTTATTTCTACCATTTCAACTAACACAACAAAGTTAATGTAAATGTTTTCAACAAATAAATTGTGCAGTTAGCGGTACTAAAACTGCCATTAAAAAGTAGTTATAGTGGTTTAAAACTGCTTATTTCTGCCATTTCAACTAACACAACATAGTTAAAATAAATGTTTTCAGCTAATAAATTCTGCAGTTAGCGGTACTAAAACTGTCATTAGTAAGTTGTTCTAGTGGTTTAAAACTGCTTATTTCTGCCATTTTAACTAACACAACAAAGTTAATGTAAATGTTTTCAACTAATAAAATCTGCAGTTGGCGGTACTAAAACTGTCATTAGTAAGTGGTTCTAGTTGTTTAAAACTGCTTATTTCTACAATTTCAACTAAAACAACAAAGTTAATTTAAACATTTTTAACTCATTCATTCCGCAGTTAGCGGTACTAAAACTGTTATTAGTAAGTAATTCTAGTGCTTTAAAACTGCCAATTTCTACCATTTCAACTAACACAACAAAATTAATGTAAATGTTTTCAACTAATTTATTCTGCAATTAGCGGTACTAAAACTGTCATTAGTAAGTGGTTCTAGTGGTTTAAACCTGCTTATTTCTGCCATTTTAACTAACACAACAAAGTTAATGTAAATGATTTCAACTAATAAATTGTGCAGTTAGTGGTACTAAAACTGTCATTAGTAAGTGGCTCTGGAGGTTTAAGACTGCTTTATTTCTACTATTTCAACTAACACAACAAAGTTAATGTAAATGTTTTCAACTAATAAATTGTGCAGTTAGTGGTACAAAAACTGTTATTAGTAAGTGGTTCTAGTTGTTTAAAACTGCTTATTTCTACCATTTCAACTAAAACAACAAAGTTAATTTAAACATTTTTAACTCATTCATTCTGCAGTTAGCGGTACTAAAACTGTTATTAGTAAGTAATTCTAGTGGTTTCAAACTGCCTATTTCTACCATTTCAACTAACACAACAAAATTAATGTAAATGTTTTCAACTAATTTATTCTGCAGTTAGCGGTACTAAAACTGTCATTAGTAAGTGGTTCTAGTGGTTTAAACCTGCTTATTTCTGCCATTTTAACTATTACAACGAAGTTGATGTAAATGATTTCAACTAATAAATTGTGCAGTTAGTGGTACTAAAACTGTCATCAGTAAGTGCTTCTAGTGGTTTAAAACTGCTTATTTCTGCCATTTCAACTATTACAACGAAGTTGATGTAAATGATTTCAACTAATAAATTGTGCAGTTAGTGGTACTAAAACTGTCATTAGTAAGTGGCTCTGGTGGTTTAAGACTGCTTTATTTCTACTATTTCATCTAACACAACAAAGTTAATGTAAATGTTTTCAACTAATAAATTCTGCAGTTAGCGGTACTAAAACTGTCATCAGTAAGTGGTTCTAGTGGTTTAAAACTGCTTATTTCTGCCATTTCAACTAAAACAACAAAGTTAATTTAAATATAATTAACTAATTAGTTCTGCAGTTAGCGGTACAAATACTGTCATTAGTAAGTTGTTCTAGTGGTTTAAAACTGCTTATTTCTACCATTTCAACTAACACAACAAAGTTAATGTAAATGTTTTCAACAAATAAATTGTGCAGTTAGCGGTACTAAAACTGTCATTAGTAAGTGGTTCTAGTGGTTTATAACTGCTTATTTCTGCCATTTCAACTAAGACAACAAAATTAATGTAAATGTTCTCAACTGATAAATTGTGCAGTTAGCGGTACTAAAACTGCCATTAGTAAGTGGTTCTAGTTGTTTAAAACTGCTTATTTCAACCATTTCAGCTAATACAACAAAGTTAATTTAAATATTTTTAACTAATTTATTCTGCAGTTAGCGGTACTAAAACTGTCATTAGTAAGTGGTTCTAGTGGTTTAAAACTGCTTATTGCGACCATTTAAACTAACACAACAAAGTTGATGTAAATGTTTTCAACTAATAAAATCTGCAGTTAGCGGTACTAAAACTGCCATTAAAAAGTAGTTATAGTGGTTTAAAACTGCTTATTTCTGCCATTTCAACTAACACAACAAAGTTAATGTAAATGTTTTCAGCTAATAAATTCTGCAGTTAGCGGTACTAAAACTGTCATTAGTAAGTGGTTCTAGTGGTTTAAAACTGCTTATTTCTGCCATTTTAACTAACACAACAAAGTTAATGTAATTGTTTTCAACTAATAAAATCTGCAGTTGGCGGTACTAAAACTGTCATTAGTAAGTGGTTCTAGTGCTTTAAAACTGCCTATTTCTACCATTTCAACTAACACAACAAAATTAATGTAAATGTTTTCAACTAATTTATTCTGCAATTAGCGGTACTAAAACTGTCATTAGTAAGTGGTTCTAGTGGTTTAAACCTGCTTATTTCTGCCATTTTAACTAACACAACAAAGTTAATGTAATAATCAACTAATAAATTTCAACTAATAAATTGTGCAGTTAGTGGTACTAAAACTGTCATTAGTAAGTGGCTCTGGAGGTTTAAGACTGCTTTATTTCTACTATTTCAACTAACACAACAAAGTTAATGTAAATGTTTTCAACTAATAAAATCTGCAGTTAGCGGTACTAAAACTGTCATTAGTAAGTTGTTCTAGTGGTTTAAACCTGCTTATTTCTGCCATTTCGACTAACACAACAAAGTTAATGTAAATGATTTCAACTAATAAATTGTGCAGTTAGTGGTACTAAAACTGTCATTAGTAAGTGGTTCTAGTGGTTTAAAACTGCTTATTTCTGCCATTTCAACTAACACAACAAAATTAATGTAAATGTTCTCAACTAATAAATTGTGCAGTTAGCGGTACTAAAACTGCCATTAGTAGGTGATTCTAGTTGTTTAAATCTGCTTATTTCAACCATTTCAACTAATACAACAAAGTTAATGTAAATGTTTTCAACTAATTTATTCTGCAGTTAGCGGTACTAAAACTGTCATTAGTAAGTGGTTCTAGTGGTTTAAACTTGCTTATTTCTGCCATTTTAACTAACACAACAAAGTTAATGTAAATGATTTCAACTAATAAATTGTGCAGTTAGTGGTACTAAAACTGTCATTAGTAAGTGGCTCTGGTGGTTTAAGACTGCTTTATTTCTACTATTTCAACTAACACAACAAAGTTAATGTAAATGTTTTCAACTAACAAATTCTGCAGTTAGCGGTACTAAAACTGTCATCAGTAAGTGCTTCTAGTGGTTTAAAACTGCTTATTTCTGCCATTTCAACTAACACAACAAAGTTAATGTAAATGTTTTCAGCTAATAAATTCTGCAGTTAGCGGTACTAAAACTGTCATTAGTAAGTGGTTCTAGTGGTTTAAAGCTGCTTATTTGTGCCATTTCAACTAACACAACAAAGTTAATGTAAATGTTTTCAACTAATGAAATCTGCAGTTAGCGGTACTAAAACTGTCATTAGTAAGTGGTCCTAGTGGTTTAAAACTGCTAATTTCTGCCATTTCTACCAACACAACAAAGTTAATGTAAATGATTTTAATTGGAACATCATTTGGGAACCGCAGCTTGATGATAAATCTTAGGGCGAGTACGACGACAAAAAACATGTTCTTTTGCATATTTCAATGATGCTATATTGACAAACCCATTTTAGTAATAAAATAAAGATGACAAGTCCATTTTAATTATTGACAGAAGACAAGTCCATGATGACAAAATCGAGTGGCTAAGCCATAATAATTATTTAGAACGTTTCGAACCTTCCTAGGTCGTTGTTTCCACCCAGTTACTTGCTGAGGATGGACCTAGGAAGGTTCGAAACGTTCTAAATAATTATTATGGCTTAGCCACTCGATTTTGTCATCATGGACTTGTCTTCTGTCAATAATTAAAATGGACTTGTCATCTTTATTTTATTACTAAAATGGGTTTGTCAATATAGCATCATTGAAATATGCAAAAGAACATGTTTTTTGTCGTCGTACTCGCCCTAAAATGATTTTAACTAATTCATTCTGCAGTTAGCGGTACTAAAACTGTTATTACTAAGTGGTTCTAGTGGTTTAAAACTGCTTATTTCTGCCATTTCAACTAACGCAACAAAATTAATGTAAATGTCTTCAACTAATTTATTCTGCAGTTAGCGGTACTAAAACTGTCATTTGTAAGTGGTTCTAGTGGTTTAAACCTGCTTATTTCTGCCATTTTAACTAACACAACAAAGTTAATGTAAATGATTTCAACTAATAAATTGTGCAGTTAGTGGTACTAAAACTGTCATTAGTAAGTGGCTCTGGTGGTTTAAGACTGCTTTATTTCTACTATTTCAACTAACACAACAAAGTTAATGTAAATGTTTTCAACTAACAAATTCTGCAGTTAGCGGTACTAAAACTGTCATCAGTAAGTGCTTCTAGTGGTTTAAAACTGCTTATTTCTGCCATTTCAACTATTACAATGAAGGTAATGTAAATGTTTTCAACTAATAAATTGTGCAGTTATCGGTACTAAAACTGTCATCAGTAAGTGGTTCTAGTAGTTTAAAACTGCTTATTTCTGCCATTTCAACTAAAACAACAAAGTTAATTTAAATATAATTAACTAATTAGTTCTGCAGTTAGCGGTACAAATACTGTCATTAGTAAGTTGTTCTAGTGGTTTAAAACTGCTTATTTCTACCATTTCAACTAACAAAACAAAGTTAATGTAAATGTTTTCAACAAATAAATTGTGCAGTTAGCGGTACTAAAACTGTCATTAGTAAGTGGTTCTAGTGGTTTATAACTGCTTATTTCTGCCATTTCAACTAACACAACAAAATTAATGTAAATGTTCTCAACTGATAAATTGTGCAGTTAGCGGTACTAAAACTGCCATTAGTAAGTGGTTCTAGTTGTTTAAAACTGCTTATTTCAACCATTTCAGCTAATACAACAAAGTTAATTTAAATATTTTTAACTAATTTATTCTGCAGTTAGCGGTACTAAAACTGTCATTAGTAAGTGGTTCTAGTGGTTTAAAACTGCTTATTGCGACCATTTAAACTAACACAACAAAGTTGATGTAAATGTTTTCAACTAATAAAATCTGCAGTTAGCGGTACTAAAACTGCCATTAAAAAGTAGTTATAGTGGTTTAAAACTGCTTATTTCTGCCATTTCAACTAACACAACAAAGTTAATGTAAATGTTTTCAGCTAATAAATTCTGCAGTTAGCGGTACTAAAACTGTCATTAGTAAGTGGTTCTAGTGGTTTAAAACTGCTTATTTCTGCCATTTTAACTAACACAACAAAGTTAATGTAAATGTTTTCAACTAATAAAATCTGCAGTTGGCGGTACTAAAACTGTCATTAGTAAGTGGTTCTAGTGCTTTAAAACTGCCTATTTCTACCATTTCAACTAACACAACAAAATTAATGTAAATGTTTTCAACTAATTTATTCTGCAATTAGCGGTACTAAAACTGTCATTAGTAAGTGGTTCTAGTGGTTTAAACCTGCTTATTTCTGCCATTTTAACTAACACAACAAAGTTAATGTAATAATCAACTAATAAATTTCAACTAATAAATTGTGCAGTTAGTGGTACTAAAACTGTCATTAGTAAGTGGCTCTGGAGGTTTAAGACTGCTTTATTTCTACTATTTCAACTAACACAACAAAGTTAATGTAAATGTTTTCAACTAATAAAATCTGCAGTTAGCGGTACTAAAACTGTCATTAGTAAGTGGTTCTAGTGGTTTAAACCTGCTTATTTCTGCCATTTCAACTAACACAACAAAGTTAATGTAAATGATTTCAACTAATAAATTGTGCAGTTAGTGGTACTAAAACTGTCATTAGTAAGTGGTTCTAGTGGTTTAAAACTGCTTATTTCTGCCATTTCAACTAACACAACAAAATTAATGTAAATGTTCTCAACTAATAAATTGTGCAGTTAGCGGTACTAAAACTGCCATTAGTAGGTGATTCTAGTTGTTTAAATCTGCTTATTTCAACCATTTCAACTAATACAACAAAGTTAATGTAAATGTTTTCAACTAATTTATTCTGCAGTTAGCGGTACTAAAACTGTCATTAGTAAGTGGTTCTAGTGGTTTAAACTTGCTTATTTCTGCCATTTTAACTAACACAACAAAGTTAATGTAAATGATTTCAACTAATAAATTGTGCAGTTAGTGGTACTAAAACTGTCATTAGTAAGTGGCTCTGGTGGTTTAAGACTGCTTTATTTCTACTATTTCAACTAACACAACAAAGTTAATGTAAATGTTTTCAACTAACAAATTCTGCAGTTAGCGGTACTAAAACTGTCATCAGTAAGTGCTTCTAGTGGTTTAAAACTGCTTATTTCTGCCATTTCAACTAACACAACAAAGTTAATGTAAATGTTTTCAGCTAATAAATTCTGCAGTTAGCGGTACTAAAACTGTCATTAGTAAGTGGTTCTAGTGGTTTAAAGCTGCTTATTTGTGCCATTTCAACTAACACAACAAAGTTAATGTAAATGTTTTCAACTAATGAAATCTGCAGTTAGCGGTACTAAAACTGTCATTAGTAAGTGGTTCTAGTGGTTTAAAACTGCTAATTTCTGCCATTTCTACCAACACAACAAAGTTAATGTAAATGATTTTAATTGGAACATCATTTGGGAACCGCAGCTTGATGATAAATCTTAGGGCGAGTACGACGACAAAAAACATGTTCTTTTGCATATTTCAATGATGCTATATTGACAAACCCATTTTAGTAATAAAATAAAGATGACAAGTCCATTTTAATTATTGACAGAAGACAAGTCCATGATGACAAAATCGAGTGGCTAAGCCATAATAATTATTTAGAACGTTTCGAACCTTCCTAGGTCGTTGTTTCCACCCAGTTACTTGCTGAGGATGGACCTAGGAAGGTTCGAAACGTTCTAAATAATTATTATGGCTTAGCCACTCGATTTTGTCATCATGGACTTGTCTTCTGTCAATAATTAAAATGGACTTGTCATCTTTATTTTATTACTAAAATGGGTTTGTCAATATAGCATCATTGAAATATGCAAAAGAACATGTTTTTTGTCGTCGTACTCGCCCTAAAATGATTTTAACTAATTCATTCTGCAGTTAGCGGTACTAAAACTGTTATTACTAAGTGGTTCTAGTGGTTTAAAACTGCTTATTTCTGCCATTTCAACTAACGCAACAAAATTAATGTAAATGTCTTCAACTAATTTATTCTGCAGTTAGCGGTACTAAAACTGTCATTTGTAAGTGGTTCTAGTGGTTTAAACCTGCTTATTTCTGCCATTTTAACTAACACAACAAAGTTAATGTAAATGATTTCAACTAATAAATTGTGCAGTTAGTGGTACTAAAACTGTCATTAGTAAGTGGCTCTGGTGGTTTAAGACTGCTTTATTTCTACTATTTCAACTAACACAACAAAGTTAATGTAAATGTTTTCAACTAACAAATTCTGCAGTTAGCGGTACTAAAACTGTCATCAGTAAGTGCTTCTAGTGGTTTAAAACTGCTTATTTCTGCCATTTCAACTATTACAATGAAGGTAATGTAAATGTTTTCAACTAATAAATTGTGCAGTTATCGGTACTAAAACTGTCATCAGTAAGTGGTTCTAGTAGTTTAAAACTGCTTATTTCTGCCATTTCAACTAAAACAACAAAGTTAATTTAAATATAATTAACTAATTAGTTCTGCAGTTAGCGGTACAAATACTGTCATTAGTAAGTTGTTCTAGTGGTTTAAAACTGCTTATTTCTACCATTTCAACTAACAAAACAAAGTTAATGTAAATGTTTTCAACAAATAAATTGTGCAGTTAGCGGTACTAAAACTGTCATTAGTAAGTGGTTCTAGTGGTTTATAACTGCTTATTTCTGCCATTTCAACTAACACAACAAAATTAATGTAAATGTTCTCAACTGATAAATTGTGCAGTTAGCGGTACTAAAACTGCCATTAGTAAGTGGTTCTAGTTGTTTAAAACTGCTTATTTCAACCATTTCAGCTAATACAACAAAGTTAATTTAAATATTTTTAACTAATTTATTCTGCAGTTAGCGGTACTAAAACTGTCATTAGTAAGTGGTTCTAGTGGTTTAAAACTGCTTATTGCGACCATTTAAACTAACACAACAAAGTTGATGTAAATGTTTTCAACTAATAAAATCTGCAGTTAGCGGTACTAAAACTGCCATTAAAAAGTAGTTATAGTGGTTTAAAACTGCTTATTTCTGCCATTTCAACTAACACAACAAAATTAATGTAAATGTTTTCAGCTAATAAATTCTGCAGTTAGCGGTACTAAAACTGTCATTAGTAAGTGGTTCTAGTGGTTTAAAACTGCTTATTTCTGCCATTTTAACTAACACAACAAAGTTAATGTAAATGTTTTCAACTAATAAAATCTGCAGTTGGCGGTACTAAAACTGTCATTAGTAAGTGGTTCTAGTGCTTTAAAACTGCCTATTTCTACCATTTCAACTAACACAACAAAATTAATGTAAATGTTTTCAACTAATTTATTCTGCAATTAGCGGTACTAAAACTGTCATTAGTAAGTGGTTCTAGTGGTTTAAACCTGCTTATTTCTGCCATTTTAACTAACACAACAAAGTTAATGTAATAATCAACTAATAAATTTCAACTAATAAATTGTGCAGTTAGTGGTACTAAAACTGTCATTAGTAAGTGGCTCTGGAGGTTTAAGACTGCTTTATTTCTACTATTTCAACTAACACAACAAAGTTAATGTAAATGTTTTCAACTAATAAAATCTGCAGTTAGCGGTACTAAAACTGTCATTAGTAAGTGGTTCTAGTGGTTTAAACCTGCTTATTTCTGCCATTTCAACTAACACAACAAAGTTAATGTAAATGATTTCAACTAATAAATTGTGCAGTTAGTGGTACTAAAACTGTCATTAGTAAGTGGTTCTAGTGGTTTAAAACTGCTTATTTCTGCCATTTCAACTAACACAACAAAATTAATGTAAATGTTCTCAACTAATAAATTGTGCAGTTAGCGGTACTAAAACTGCCATTAGTAGGTGATTCTAGTTGTTTAAATCTGCTTATTTCAACCATTTCAACTAATACAAGAAAGTTAATGTAAATGTTTTCAACTAATTTATTCTGTAGTTAGCGGTACTAAAACTGTCATTAGTAAGTGGTTCTAGTGGTTTAAACTTGCTTATTTCTGCCATTTTAACTAACACAACAAAGTTAATGTAAATGATTTCAACTAATAAATTGTGCAGTTAGTGGTACTAAAACTGTCATTAGTAAGTGGCTCTGGTGGTTTAAGACTGCTTTATTTCTACTATTTCAACTAACACAACAAAGTTAATGTAAATGTTTTCAACTAACAAATTCTGCAGTTAGCGGTACTAAAACTGTCATCAGTAAGTGCTTCTAGTGGTTTAAAACTGCTTATTTCTGCCATTTCAACTAACACAACAAAGTTAATGTAAATGTTTTCAGCTAATAAATTCTGCAGTTAGCGGTACTAAAACTGTCATTAGTAAGTGGTTCTAGTGGTTTAAAGCTGCTTATTTGTGCCATTTCAACTAACACAACAAAGTTAATGTAAATGTTTTCAACTAATGAAATCTGCAGTTAGCGGTACTAAAACTGTCATTAGTAAGTGGTTCTAGTGGTTTAAAACTGCTAATTTCTGCCATTTCTACCAACACAACAAAGTTAATGTAAATGATTTTAACTAATTCATTCTGCAGTTAGCGGTACTAAAACTGTTATTACTAAGTGGTTCTAGTGGTTTAAAACTGCTTATTTCTGCCATTTCAACTAACGCAACAAAATTAATGTAAATGTCTTCAACTAATTTATTCTGCAGTTAGCGGTACTAAAACTGTCATTTGTAAGTGGTTCTAGTGGTTTAAACCTGCTTATTTCTGCCATTTTAACTAACACAACAAAGTTAATGTAAATGATTTCAACTAATAAATTGTGCAGTTAGTGGTACTAAAACTGTCATTAGTAAGTGGCTCTGGTGGTTTAAGACTGCTTTATTTCTACTATTTCAACTAACACAACAAAGTTAATGTAAATGTTTTCAACTAACAAATTCTGCAGTTAGCGGTACTAAAACTGTCATCAGTAAGTGCTTCTAGTGGTTTAAAACTGCTTATTTCTGCCATTTCAACTATTACAATGAAGGTAATGTAAATGTTTTCAACTAATAAATTGTGCAGTTATCGGTACTAAAACTGTCATTAGTAAGTGGTTCTAGTGGTTTAAAACTCCTTATTTCTACCATTTCAACTAATACGACAAAGTTAATGTAAATGATTTTAACTAATTCATTCTGCAGTTTGCGGTACTAAAACTGTTATTACTAAGTGGTTCTAGTGGTTTAAAACTGCTTATTTCTGCTATTTCAACTAACACAACAAAGTTAATGTAAATGTTTTCAACTAATAAAATCTGCAGTTAGCGGTACTAAAACTGTCATTAGTAAGTGGTTCTAGTGGTTTAAAACTGCTTATTTCTGCCATTTCAACTAACACAACAAAGTTAATGTAAATGATTTCAACTAATAAATTGTGCAGTTAGTGGTACTAAAACTGTCATTAGTAAGTGGTTCTAGTGGTTTAAAACTGCTTATTTCTGCCATTTCAACTAACACAACAAAATTAATGTAAATGTTCTCAACTAATAAATTGTGCAGTTAGCGGTACTAAAACTGCCATTAGTAGGTGGTTCTAGTTGTTTAAATCTGCTTATTTCAACCATTTCAACTAATACAACAAAGTTAATGTAAATGTTTTCAACTAATTTATTCTGCAGTTAGCGGTACTAAAACTGTCATTAGTAAGTGGTTCTAGTGGTTTAAACCTGCTTATTTCTGCCAATTTAACTAACACAACAAAGTTAATGTAAATGATTTCAACTAATAAATTGTGCAGTTAGTGGTACTAAAACTGTCATTAGTAAGTGGCTCTGGTGGTTTAAGACTGCTTTATTTCTACTATTTCAACTAACACAACAAAGTTAATGTAAATGTTTTCAACTAACAAATTCTGCAGTTAGCGGTACTAAAACTGTCATCAGTAAGTGCTTCTAGTGGTTTAAAACTGGTTATTTCTGCCATTTCAACTATTACAATGATGGTAATGTAAATGTTTTCAACTAATAAATTGTGCAGTTATCGGTACTAAAACTGTCATTAGTAAGTGGTTTTAGTGGTTTAAAACTCCTTATTTCTACCATTTCAACTAATACGACAAAGTTAATGTAAATGATTTTAACTAATTCATTCTGCAGTTTGCGGTACTAAAACTGTTATTACTAAGTGGTTCTAGTGGTTTAAAACTGCTTATTTCTGCCATTTCAACTAACACAACAAAGTTAATGTAAATGTTTTCAACTAATATAATCTGCAGTTAGCGGTACTAAAACTTTCATTAGTAAGTGGTTCTAGTGGTTAAAACTGCTTATTTCTGCCATTTCAACTAACACAACAAAGTTAATGTAAATGATTTTAACTAATTCATTCTGCAGTTAGCGGTACAAAAACTGTTATTACTAAGTGGTTCTAGTGGTTTAAAACTGCTTATTTCTGCCATTTCAACTAACACGACAAAATTAATGTAAATGTCTTCAACTAATTTATTCTGCAGTTAGCGGTACTAAAACTGTCATTTGTAAGTGGTTCTAGTGGTTTAAACCTGCTTATTTCTGCCATTTTAACTAACACAACAAAGTTAATGTAAATGATTTCAACTAATTCATTCTGCAGTTAGTGGTACTAAAACTGCCATTAATAAGTGGATCTAGTTGTTTAAAACTGCTTATTTCAACCATTTTAACTAATACAACAAAGTTAATGTAAATGTTTTCAACTAATAAATTGTGCAGTTATCGGTACTAAAACTTTCATTAGTAAGTGGTTCTAGTGGTTTAAAACTCCTTATTTCTGCCATTTCAACTAACACAACAAAGTTAATGTAAATGTTTTCAGCTAATAAATTCTGCAGTTAGCGGTACTAAAACTGTCATTAATAAGTGGTTCTAGTGGTTTAAAACTGCTTATTTCTACCATTTCAACCAACACAACAAAATTAATGTAAATATTCTCAACTAATAAATTCTGCAGTTAGCGGTACTAAAACTGTCATTAGTAAGTGGTTCTAGTGGTTTAAAACTGCTTATTTGTGCCTTTTCAACTAACACAACAAAGTTAATGTAAATGTTTTCAACTAACGAAATTTGCAGTTAGCGGTACTAAAACTGTCATTAGTAAGTGGTTCTAGTGGTTTAAAACTGCTTATTTCTGCCATTTCTACCAACACAACAAAGTTAATGTAAATGATTTTAACTAATTCATTCTGCAGTTAGCGGTACTAAAACTGTTATTACTAAGTGGTTCTAGTGGTTTAAAACTGCTTATTTCTGCCATTTCAACTAACACAACAAAATTAATGTAAATGTCTTCAACTAATTTATTCTGCAGTTAGCGGTACTAAAACTGTCATTTGTAAGTGGTTCTAGTGGTTTAAACCTGCTTATTTCTGCCATTTTAACTAACACAACAAAGTTAATGTAAATGATTTCAACTAATAAATTGTGCAGTTAGTGGTACTAAAACTGTCATTAGTAAGTGGTTCTAGTGGTTTAAAACTGCTTATTTCTGCCATTTCAACTAACACAACAAAATTAATGTAAATGTTCTCAACTAATAAATTGTGCAGTTAGCGGTACTAAAACTGCCATTAGTAGGTGGTTCTAGTTGTTTAAATCTGCTTATTTCAACCATTTCAACTAATACAACAAAGTTAATGTAAATGTTTTCAACTAATTTATTCTGCAGTTAGCGGTACTAAAACTGTCATTAGTAAGTGGTTCTAGTGGTTTAAACCTGCTTATTTCTGCCATTTTAACTAACACAACAAAGTTAATGTAAATGATTTCAACTAATAAATTGTGCAGTTAGTGGTACTAAAACTGTCATTAGTAAGTGGCTCTGGTGGTTTAAGACTGCTTTATTTCTACTATTTCAACTAACACAACAAAGTTAATGTAAATGTTTTCAACTAACAAATTCTGCAGTTAGCGGTACTAAAACTGTCATCAGTAAGTGCTTCTAGTGGTTTAAAACTGCTTATTTCTGCCATTTCAACTATTACAATGAAGGTAATGTAAATGTTTTCAACTAATAAATTGTGCAGTTAGTGGTACTAAAACTGTCATTAGTAAGTGGCTCTGGTGGTTTAAGACTGCTTTATTTCTACTATTTCAACTAACACAACAAAGTTAATGTAAATGTTTTCAACTAACAAATTCTGCAGTTAGCCGTACTAAAACTGTCATCAGTAAGTGCTTCTAGTGGTTTAAAACTGCTTATTTCTGCCATTTCAACTATTACAATGAAGGTAATGTAAATGTTTTCAACTAATAAATTGTGCAGTTATCGGTACTAAAACTGTCATTAGTAAGTGGTTCTAGTGGTTTAAAACTCCTTATTTCTACCATTTCAAATAATACGACAAAGTTAATGTAAATGATTTTAACTAATTCATTCTGCAGTTTGCGGTACTAAAACTGTTATTACTAAGTGGTTCTAGTGGTTTAAAACTGCTTATTTCTGCTACTTCAACTAACACAACAAAGTTAATGTAAATGTTTTCAACTAATAAAATCTGCAGTTAGCGGTACTAAAACTGTCATTAGTAAGTGGTTCTAGTGGTTTAAAACTGCTTATTTCTGCCATTTTAACTAACACAACAAAGTTAATGTAAATGATTTCAACTAATAAATTGTGCAGTTAGTGGTACTAAAACTGTCATTAGTAACTGGTTCTAGTGGTTTAAAACTGCTTATTTCTGCCATTTCAACTAACACAACAAAATTAATGTAAATGATTTCAACTAATAAATTGTGCAGTTAGTGGTACTAAAACTGTCATTAGTAAGTGGCTCTGGTGGTTTAAGACTGCTTTATTTCTACTATTTCAACTAACACAACAAAGTTAATGTAAATGTTTTCAACTAAAAAATTCTGCCTTTAGCGGTACTAAAACTGTCATTAATAAGTTATTCTAGTGGTTTAAAACTGCTTATTTCTGCCATTTCAACTAACACAACAAAATTAATGTAAATGTTCTCAACTAATAAATTGTGAAGTTAGCGGTACTAAAACTGCCATTAGTAAGTGGTTCTAGTTGTACTAAAACTGCTTATTTCAACCATTTCAACTAATACAACAAAGTTAATTTAAACATTTCTAACTAATTTATTCTGCAGTTAGCGGTACTAAAACTGTCAATAGTAAGTTGTTCTAGTGGTTCAAAACTGCTTATTTCTGCCATTTCAACTAATACAACAAAGTTAATGTAAATGTTTTCAACTAATTTATTCTGCAGTTAGCGGTACTAAAACTGTCATTAGTAAGTGGTTCTAGTGGTTTAAACCTGCTTATTTCTGCCATTTTAACTAACACAACAAAGTTAATGTAAATGATTTCAACTAATAAATTGTGCAGTTAGTGGTACTAAAACTGTCATTAGTAAGTGGCTCTGGTGGTTTAAGACTGCTTTATTTCTACTATTTCAACTAACACAACAAAGTTAATGTAAATGTTTTCAACTAACAAATTCTGCAGTTAGCGGTACTAAAACTGTCATCAGTAAGTGCTTCTAGTGGTTTAAAACTGCTTATTTCTGCCATTTCAACTATTACAATGAAGGTAATGTAAATGTTTTCAACTAATAAATTGTGCAGTTAGTGGTACTAAAACTGTCATTAGTAAGTGGCTCTGGTGGTTTAAGACTGCTTTATTTCTACTATTTCAACTAACACAACAAAGTTAATGTAAATGTTTTCAACTAACAAATTCTGCAGTTAGCCGTACTAAAACTGTCATCAGTAAGTGCTTCTAGTGGTTTAAAACTGCTTATTTCTGCCATTTCAACTATTACAATGAAGGTAATGTAAATGTTTTCAACTAATAAATTGTGCAGTTATCGGTACTAAAACTGTCATTAGTAAGTGGTTCTAGTGGTTTAAAACTCCTTATTTCTACCATTTCAAATAATACGACAAAGTTAATGTAAATGATTTTAACTAATTCATTCTGCAGTTTGCGGTACTAAAACTGTTATTACTAAGTGGTTCTAGTGGTTTAAAACTGCTTATTTCTGCTACTTCAACTAACACAACAAAGTTAATGTAAATGTTTTCAACTAATAAAATCTGCAGTTAGCGGTACTAAAACTGTCATTAGTAAGTGGTTCTAGTGGTTTAAAACTGCTTATTTCTGCCATTTTAACTAACACAACAAAGTTAATGTAAATGATTTCAACTAATAAATTGTGCAGTTAGTGGTACTAAAACTGTCATTAGTAACTGGTTCTAGTGGTTTAAAACTGCTTATTTCTGCCATTTCAACTAACACAACAAAATTAATGTAAATGATTTCAACTAATAAATTGTGCAGTTAGTGGTACTAAAACTGTCATTAGTAAGTGGCTCTGGTGGTTTAAGACTGCTTTATTTCTACTATTTCAACTAACACAACAAAGTTAATGTAAATGTTTTCAACTAAAAAATTCTGCCTTTAGCGGTACTAAAACTGTCATTAATAAGTTATTCTAGTGGTTTAAAACTGCTTATTTCTGCCATTTCAACTAACACAACAAAATTAATGTAAATGTTCTCAACTAATAAATTGTGAAGTTAGCGGTACTAAAACTGCCATTAGTAAGTGGTTCTAGTTGTACTAAAACTGCTTATTTCAACCATTTCAACTAATACAACAAAGTTAATTTAAACATTTCTAACTAATTTATTCTGCAGTTAGCGGTACTAAAACTGTCAATAGTAAGTTGTTCTAGTGGTTCAAAACTGCTTATTTCTGCCATTTCAACTAATACAACAAAGTTAATGTAAATGTTTTCAACTAATTTATTCTGCAGTTAGCGGTACTAAAACTGTCATTAGTAAGTGGTTCTAGTGGTTTAAAACTCCTTATTTCTACCATTTCAAATAATACGACAAAGTTAATGTAAATGATTTTAACTAATTCATTCTGCAGTTTGCGGTACTAAAACTGTTATTACTAAGTGGTTCTAGTGGTTTAAAACTGCTTATTTCTGCTACTTCAACTAACACAACAAAGTTAATGTAAATGATTTCAACTAATAAATTGTGCAGTTAGTGGTACTAAAACTGTCATTAGTAAGTGGTTCTAGTGGTTTAAAACTGCTTATTTCTGCCATTTCAACTAACACAACAAAATTAATGTAAATGATTTCAACTAATAAATTGTGCAGTTAGTGGTACTAAAACTGTCATTAGTAAGTGGCTCTGGTGGTTTAAGACTGCTTTATTTCTACTATTTCAACTAACACAACAAAGTTAATGTAAATGTTTTCAACTAATAAAATCTGCAGTTAGCGGTACTAAAACTGTCATTAGTAAGTGGTTCTAGTGGTTTAAACCTGCTTATTTCTGCCATTTCAACTAACACAACAAAGTTAATGTAAATGATTTCAACTAATAAATTGTGCAGTTAGTGGTACTAAAACTGTCATTAGTAAGTGGTTCTAGTGGTTTAAAACTGCTTATTTCTGCCATTTCAACTAACACAACAAAATTAATATAAATGTTCTCAACTAATAAATTGTGCAGTTAGCGGTACAAAAAACTGCCATTAGTAGGTGATTCTAGTTGTTTAAATCTGCTTATTTCAACCATTTCAACTAATACAACAAAGTTAATGTAAATGTTTTCAACTAATTTATTCTGCAGTTAGCGGTACTAAAACTGTCATTAGTAAGTGGTTCTAGTGGTTTAAACTTACTTATTTCTGCCATTTTAACTAACACAACAAAGTTAATGTAAATGATTTCAACTAATAAATTGTGCAGTTAGTGGTACTAAAACTGTCATTAGTAAGTGGCTCTGGTGGTTTAAGACTGCTTTATTTCTACTATTTCAACTAACACAACAAAGTTAATGTAAATGTTTTCAACTAACAAATTCTGCAGTTAGCGGTACTAAAACTGTCATCAGTAAGTGCTTCTAGTGGTTTAAAACTGCTTATTTCTGCCATTTCAACTAACACAACAAAGTTAATGTAAATGTTTTCAGCTAATAAATTCTGCAGTTAGCGGTACTAAAACTGTCATTAGTAAGTGGTTCTAGTGGTTTAAAGCTGCTTATTTGTGCCATTTCAACTAACACAACAAAGTTAATGTAAATGTTTTCAACTAATGAAATCTGCAGTTAGCGGTACTAAAACTGTCATTAGTAAGTGGTTCTAGTGGTTTAAAACTGCTAATTTCTGCCATTTCTACCAACACAACAAAGTTAATGTAAATGATTTTAACTATTTCATTCTGCAGTTAGCGGTACTAAAACTGTTATTACTAAGTGGTTCTAGTGGTTTAAAACTGCTTATTTCTGCTATTTCAACTAACACAACAAAGTTAATGTAAATGTTTTCAACTAATTTATTCTGCAGTTAGCGGTACTAAAACTGTCATTTGTAAGTGGTTCTAGTGGTTTAAACCTGCTTATTTCTGCCATTTTAACTAACACAACAAAGTTAATGTAAATGATTTCAACTAATAAATTGTGCAGTTAGTGGTACTAAAACTGTCATTAGTAAGTGGCTCTGGTGGTTTAAGACTGCTTTATTTCTACTATTTCAACTAACACAACAAAGTTAATGTAAATGTTTTCAACTAACAAATTCTGCAGTTAGCGGTACTAAAACTGTCATCAGTAAGTGCTTCTAGTGGTTTAAAACTGCTTATTTCTGCCATTTCAACTATTACAATGAAGGTAATGTAAATGTTTTCAACTAATAAATTGTGCAGTTATCGGTACTAAAACTGTCATTAGTAAGTGGTTCTAGTGGTTTAAAACTCCTTATTTCTACCATTTCAACTAATACGACAAAGTTAATGTAAATGATTTTAACTAATTCATTCTGCAGTTTGCGGTACTAAAACTGTTATTACTAAGTGGTTCTAGTGGTTTAAAACTGCTTATTTCTGCTATTTCAACTAACACAACAAAGTTAATGTAAATGTTTTCAACTAATAAAATCTGCAGTTAGCGGTACTAAAACTGTCATTAGTAAGTGGTTCTAGTGGTTTAAAACTGCTTATTTCTGCCATTTCAACTAACACAACAAAGTTAATGTAAATGATTTCAACTAATAAATTGTGCAGTTAGTGGTACTAAAACTGTCATTAGTAAGTGGTTCTAGTGGTTTAAAACTGCTTATTTCTGCCATTTCAACTAACACAACAAAATTAATGTAAATGTTCTCAACTAATAAATTGTGCAGTTAGCGGTACTAAAACTGCCATTAGTAGGTGGTTCTAGTTGTTTAAATCTGCTTATTTCAACCATTTCAACTAATACAACAAAGTTAATGTAAATGTTTTCAACTAATTTATTCTGCAGTTAGCGGTACTAAAACTGTCATTAGTAAGTGGTTCTAGTGGTTTAAACCTGCTTATTTCTGCCATTTTAACTAACACAACAAAGTTAATGTAAATGATTTCAACTAATAAATTGTGCAGTTAGTGGTACTAAAACTGTCATTAGTAAGTGGCTCTGGTGGTTTAAGACTGCTTTATTTCTACTATTTCAACTAACACAACAAAGTTAATGTAAATGTTTTCAACTAACAAATTCTGCAGTTAGCGGTACTAAAACTGTCATCAGTAAGTGCTTCTAGTGGTTTAAAACTGGTTATTTCTGCCATTTCAACTATTACAATGAAGGTAATGTAAATGTTTTCAACTAATAAATTGTGCAGTTATCGGTACTAAAACTGTCATTAGTAAGTGGTTCTAGTGGTTTAAAACTCCTTATTTCTACCATTTCAACTAATACGACAAAGTTAATGTAAATGATTTTAACTAATTCATTCTGCAGTTTGCGGTACTAAAACTGTTATTACTAAGTGGTTCTAGTGGTTTAAAACTGCTTATTTCTGCCATTTCAACTAACACAACAAAGTTAATGTAAATGTTTTCAACTAATATAATCTGCAGTTAGCGGTACTAAAACTTTCATTAGTAAGTGGTTCTAGTGGTTAAAACTGCTTATTTCTGCCATTTCAACTAACACAACAAAGTTAATGTAAATGATTTTAACTAATTCATTCTGCAGTTAGCGGTACAAAAACTGTTATTACTAAGTGGTTCTAGTGGTTTAAAACTGCTTATTTCTGCCATTTCAACTAACACGACAAAATTAATGTAAATGTCTTCAACTAATTTATTCTGCAGTTAGCGGTACTAAAACTGTCATTTGTAAGTGGTTCTAGTGGTTTAAACCTGCTTATTTCTGCCATTTTAACTAACACAACAAAGTTAATGTAAATGATTTCAACTAATAAATTGTGCAGTTAGTGGTACTAAAACTGCCATTAATAAGTGGATCTAGTTGTTTAAAACTGCTTATTTCAACCATTTTAACTAATACAACAAAGTTAATGTAAATGTTTTCAACTAATAAATTGTGCAGTTATCGGTACAAAAACTTTCATTAGTAAGTGGTTCTAGTGGTTTAAAACTCCTTATTTCTGCCATTTCAACTAACACAACAAAGTTAATGTAAATGTTTTCAGCTAATAAATTCTGCAGTTAGCGGTACTAAAACTGTCATTAATAAGTGGTTCTAGTGGTTTAAAACTGCTTATTTCTACCATTTCAACCAACACAACAAAATTAATGTAAATGTTCTCAACTAATAAATTCTGCAGTTAGCGGTACTAAAACTGTCATTAGTAAGTGGTTCTAGTGGTTTAAAACTGCTTATTTGTGCCTTTTCAACTAACACAACAAAGTTAATGTAAATGTTTTCAACTAACGAAATCTGCAGTTAGCGGTACTAAAACTGTCATTAGTAAGTGGTTCTAGTGGTTTAAAACTGCTTATTTCTGCCATTTCTACCAACACAACAAAGTTAATGTAAATGATTTTAACTAATTCATTCTGCAGTTAGCGGTACTAAAACTGTTATTACTAAGTGGTTCTAGTGGTTTAAAACTGCTTATTTCTGCCATTTCAACTAACACAACAAAATTAATGTAAATGTCTTCAACTAATTTATTCTGCAGTTAGCGGTACTAAAACTGTCATTTGTAAGTGGTTCTAGTGGTTTAAACCTGCTTATTTCTGCCATTTTAACTAACACAACAAAGTTAATGTAAATGATTTCAACTAATAAATTGTGCAGTTAGTGGTACTAAAACTGTCATTAGTAAGTGGTTCTAGTGGTTTAAAACTGCTTATTTCTGCCATTTCAACTAACACAACAAAATTAATGTAAATGTTCTCAACTAATAAATTGTGCAGTTAGCGGTACTAAAACTGCCATTAGTAGGTGGTTCTAGTTGTTTAAATCTGCTTATTTCAACCATTTCAACTAATACAACAAAGTTAATGTAAATGTTTTCAACTAATTTATTCTGCTGTTAGCGGTACTAAAACTGTCATTAGTAAGTGGTTCTAGTGGTTTAAACCTGCTTATTTCTGCCATTTTAACTAACACAACAAAGTTAATGTAAATGATTTCAACTAATAAATTGTGCAGTTAGTGGTACTAAAACTGTCATTAGTAAGTGGCTCTGGTGGTTTAAGACTGCTTTATTTCTACTATTTCAACTAACACAACAAAGTTAATGTAAATGTTTTCAACTAACAAATTCTGCAGTTAGCGGTACTAAAACTGTCATCAGTAAGTGCTTCTAGTGGTTTAAAACTGCTTATTTCTGCCATTTCAACTATTACAATGAAGGTAATGTAAATGTTTTCAACTAATAAATTGTGCAGTTATCGGTACTAAAACTGTCATTAGTAAGTGGTTCTAGTGGTTTAAAACTCCTTATTTCTACCATTTCAAATAATACGACAAAGTTAATGTAAATGATTTTAACTAATTCATTCTGCAGTTTGCGGTACTAAAACTGTTATTACTAAGTGGTTCTAGTGGTTTAAAACTGCTTATTTCAACCATTTCAACTAATACAACAAAGTTAATGTAAATGTTTTCAACTAATTTATTCTGCTGTTAGCGGTACTAAAACTGTCATTAGTAAGTGGTTCTAGTGGTTTAAACCTGCTTATTTCTGCCATTTTAACTAACACAACAAAGTTAATGTAAATGATTTCAACTAATAAATTGTGCAGTTAGTGGTACTAAAACTGTCATTAGTAAGTGGCTCTGGTGGTTTAAGACTGCTTTATTTCTACTATTTCAACTAACATAACAAAGTTAATGTAAATGTTTTCAACTAAAAAATTCTGCCTTTAGCGGTACTAAAACTGTCATTAATAAGTCGTTCTAGTGGTTTAAAACTGCTTATTTCTGCCATTTCAACTAACACAACAAAATTAATGTAAATGTTCTCAACTAATAACTTGTGAAGTTAGCGGTACTAAAACTGCCATTAGTAAGTGGTTCTAGTTGTACTAAAACTGCTTATTTCAACCATTTCAACTAATACAACAAAGTTAATTTAAACATTTCTAACTAATTTATTCTGCAGTTAGCGGTACTAAAACTGTCAATAGTAAGTTGTTCTAGTGGTTCAAAACTGCTTATTTCTGCCATTTCAACTAACACAACAAAGTTAATGTAAATGTTTTCAACAAATAAATTGTGCAGATAGCGGTACTAAAACTGTCATTAGTAAGTGGTCCTAGTGGAATAAAACTGCTTATTTCTGCTATTTAAACTAACACAACAAAATTAATGTAAATGTTCTCAACTAAGAAATTCTGCAGTTAGCGGTACTAAAACTGTCATTAGTAAGTGGTTCTAGTGGTTTAAAACTGCTTATTTCTGCCATTTCAACTAACATAAAAAAGTTAATGTAAATGTTTTCAATTAATAAAATCTGCAGTTAGCGGTACTAAAGCTGTCATTAGTAAGTGGTTCTAGTGGTTTAGAACTGCTTATTTCTGCCATTTCAACTAACACAACAAAGTTAATGTAAATGATTTTAACTAATTCATTCTGCAGTTAGCGATACTAAAACTGTTATTACTAAGTGGTTCTAGTGGTTTGAAACTGCTTATTTCTGCCATTTCAACTAACACAACAAAATTAATGTAAATGTCTTCAACTAATTTATTCTGCAGTTAGCGGTACTAAAACTGTCATTTGTAAGTGGTTCTAGTGGTTTAAAACTGCTTATTTCTGCCATTTCAACTAACACAACAAAGTTAATGTAAATGATTTTAACTAATTCATTCTGCAGTTAGCGGTACTAAAACTGTTATTACTAAGTGGTTCTAGTCGTTTAAAACTGCTTATTTCTGCCATTTCAACTAACACAACAAAATTAATGTAAATGTCTTCAACTAATTTATTCTGCAGTTAGCGGTACTAAAACTGTCATTTGTAAGTGGTTCTAGTGGTTTAAACCTGCTTATTTCTGCCATTTTAACTAACACAACAAAGTTAATGTAAATGATTTCAACTAATAAATTCTGCAGTTAGCGGTACTAAAACTGCCATTAGTAAGTGGTTGTAGTTGTTTAAAACTGCTTATTTCTGCCATTTCAACTAACACAACAAAGTTAATGTAAATGTTTTCAACTAATAAAATCTGCAGTTAGCGGTACTAAAACTGCCATTAGTAAGTGGTTCTAGTGGTTTAAAACTGCTTATTTCTGCCATTTCAACTAACACAACAAAGTTAATGTAAATGTTTTCAACTAATAAAATCTGCAGTTAGCGGTACTAAAACTGCCATTAAAAAGTAGTTATAGTGGTTTAAAACTGCTTATTGCTACCATTTCAACTAACACAACAAAGTTGATGTAAATGTTTTCAGCTAATAAATTCTGCAGTTAGCGGTACTAAAACTGTCATTAATAAGTGGTTCTAGTGGTTTAAAACTGCTTATTTCTACCATTTTATCTAAAACAACAAAGTTAATTTAAATATTTTTAACTAATTTATTCTGCAGTTAGCGGTACTAAAACTGTCATTAGTAAGTTGTTCTAGTGGTTTAAAACTGCTTATTTCTGCCATTTCAACTAACACAACAAAGTTAATGTAAATGTTTTCAACTAATAAAATCTGCAGTTAGCGGTACTAAAACTGCCATTAGTAAGTGGTTCTAGTGGTTTAAAACTGCTTATTGCTACCATTTCAACTAACACAACAAAGTTGATGTAAATGTTTTCAACTAATAAAATCTGCTGTTAGCGGTACTAAAACTGCCATTAAAAAGTAGTTATAGTGGTTTAAAACTGCTTATTTCTGCCATTTCAACTAACACAACAAAGTTAATGTAAATGTTTTCAGCTAATAAATTCTGCAGTTAGCGGTACTAAAACTGTCATTAATAAGTGGTTCTAGTGGTTTAAAACTGCTTATTTCTGCCATTTCAACTAACACAACAAAATTAATGTAAATGTCTTCAACTAATTTATTCTGCAGTTAGCGGTACTGAAACTGTCATTTGTAAGTGGTTCTAGTGGTTTAAAACTGCTTATTTCTGCCATTTCAACTAACACAACAAAGTTAATGTAAATGTTTTCAACTAATAAAATCTGCAGTTAGCGGTACTAAAACTGCCATTAGTAAGTGGTTCTAGTGGTTTAAAACTGCTTATTGCTACCATTTCAACTAACACAACAAAGTTGATGTAAATGTTTTCAACTAATAAAATCTGCTGTTAGCGGTACTAAAACTGCCATTAGTAAGTGGTTCTAGTGGTTTAAAACTGCTTATTGCTACCATTTCAACTAACACAACAAAGTTGATGTAAATGTTTTCAACTAATAAAATCTGCAGTTAGCGGTACTAAAACTGCCATTAAAAAGTAGTTATAGTGGTTTAAAACTGCTTATTGCTACCATTTCAACTAACACAACAAAGTTGATGTAAATGTTTTCAGCTAATAAATTCTGCAGTTAGCGGTACTAAAACTGTCATTAATAAGTGGTTCTAGTGGTTTAAAACTGCTTATTTCTACCATTTCATCTAAAACAACAAAGTTAATTTAAATATTTTTAACTAATTTATTCTGCAGTTAGCGGTACTAAAACTGTCATTAGTAAGTTGTTCTAGTGGTTTAAAACTGCTTATTTCTGCCATTTCAACTAACACAACAAAGTTAATGTAAATGTTTTCAACTAATAAAATCTGCAGTTAGCGGTACTAAAACTGCCATTAGTAAGTGGTTCTAGTGGTTTAAAACTGCTTATTGCTACCATTTCAACTAACACAACAAAGTTGATGTAAATGTTTTCAACTAATAAAATCTGCTGTTAGCGGTACTAAAACTGCCATTAAAAAGTAGTTATAGTGGTTTAAAACTGCTTATTTCTGCCATTTCAACTAACACAACAAAGTTAATGTAAATGTTTTCAGCTAATAAATTCTGCAGTTAGCGGTACTAAAACTGTCATTAATAAGTGGTTCTAGTGGTTTAAAACTGCTTATTTCTACCATTTCATCTAAAACAACAAAGTTAATTTAAATATTTTTAACTAACTTATTCTGCAGTTAGCGGTACTAAAACTGCCATTAAAAAGTAGTTATAGTGGTTTAAAACTGCTTATTGCTACCATTTCAACTAACACAACAAAGTTGATGTAAATGTTTTCAGCCAGTAAATTCTGCAGTTAGCGGTACTAAAACTGTCATTAATAAGTGGTTCTAGTGGTTTAAAACTGCTTATTTCTACCATTTCATCTAAAACAACAAAGTTAATTTAAATATTTTTAACTGACTTATTCTGCAGTTAGCTGTACTAAAACTGTCATTAGTAAGTTGTTCTAGTGGTTTAAAACTGCTTACAGTATTTCTGCCATTTCAACTAACACAACAAAGTTAATGTAAATGTTTTCAACTAATAAAATCTGCAGTTAGCGGTACTAAAACTGCCATTAGTAAGTGGTTCTAGTGGTTTAAAACTGCTTATTGCTACCATTTCAACTAACACAACAAAGTTGATGTAAATGTTTTCAACTAATAAAATCTGCAGTTAGCGGTACTAAAACTGCCATTAAAAAGTAGTTATAGTGGTTTAAAACTGCTTATTTCTGCCATTTCAACTAACACAACAAAGTTAATGTAAATGTTTTCAGCTAATAAATTCTGCAGTTAGCGGTACTAAAACTGTCATTAATAAGTGGTTCTAGTGGTTTAAAACTGCTTATTTCTACCATTTCATCTAAAACAACAAAGTTAATTTAAATATAATTAACTAGTTAGTTCTGCAGTTAGCGGTACAAATACTGTCATTAGTATGTGGTTCTAGTGATTTAAAACTGCTTATTTCTACCATTTCAACTAAAACAACAATGTTAATGTAAATGTTTTCAGCTAATAAATTCTGCAGTTAGCGGTAATAAAACTGTCATTAGTAAGTGGTTCTAGTGGTTTAAAACTGCTTATTTCTGCGATCTCAACTAATACGACAAAGGTAATGTAAATGTTTTCAACTAATAAATTCTGCAGTTAGCGGTACTAAAAATGTCATTAGTAAGTGGTTCTAGTGTTTTAATACTGCTTATTTCTACCATTTCAACTAAAACAACAAAGTTAATTTAAATATTTTTAACTAATTTATTCTGCAGTTAGCGGTACTAAAACTGTCATTAGTATGTGGTTCTAGTGATTTAAAACTGCTTATTTCTACCATTTCAACTAAAACAACAAAGTTAATGTAAATGTTTTCAACTAATAAATTCTGCAGTTAGCGGTACTAAAACTTTCATTAGTAAGTGGTTATAGTGGTTTAAAACTGCTTATTTCTGCCATTTCAACTAACACAACAAAGTTAATGTAAATGTTTTCAACTAATAAATTCTGCAGTTAGCGGTACTAAAAATGTCATTAGTAAGTGGTTCTAGTGTTTTAATACTGCTTATTTCTACCATTTCAACTAAAACAACAAAGTTAATTTAAATATTTTTAACTAATTTATTCTGCAGTTAGCGGTACTAAAACTGTCATTAGTATGTGGTTCTAGTGATTTAAAACTGCTTATTTCTACCATTTCAACTAAAACAACAATGTTAATGTAAATGTTTTCAGCTAATAAATTCTGCAGTTAGCGGTAATAAAACTGTCATTAGTAAGTGGTTCTAGTGGTTTAAAACTGCTTATTTCTGCGATCTCAACTAATACGACAAAGGTAATGTAAATGACTTTAACTAATTCATTCTGCATTTAGCGGTACAAATTCTGTCATTAGTAAAAGGTTGTAGTGCTTTAAAACTGCTTATTTCTACCATTTCAACCGACACAACAAAGTTAATGTAAATGTTTTCAACTAATAAATTCTGCAGTTAGCGGTAATAAAACTGTCATTACTAAGTGGTTCTAGTGGCTTAAAACTGCCTTTTACTGCCATTTGAACTAACACAACAAAGTTAATTTAAATATTTTTAACTAATTAGTTCTGCAGTTAGCGGTACAAATACTGTCATTAGTAAGTTGTTCTAGTTTTTTAAAACTGCTTATTTCTACCATTTCAACTAACACAACAAAGTTAATGTAAATGTTTTCAACTAATAAATTCTGCAATTAGCGGTACTAAAACTGTCATTAGTAAGTGGTTCTAGTGGTTTAAAACTGCTTATTTCTACCATTTCAACTAAAACAACAAAGTTATTTTAAATATTTTTAACTATTTATTCTGCAGTTAGCGGTACTGAAACTGTCATTAGTAATTGGTTATAGTGGTTTAAAACTCCTTATAAACTTCTACCATTTCAACTAACTCGACAAAGGTAATGTAAATGATTTTAACTAATTCATTCTGCAGTTAGCGGTACTAAAACTGTTATTAGTACGTTGTTCTAGTGGTTTAAAACTGCTTATTTCTACCATTTCATATAACGCAACAAAGTTAATGTAAATATTTTTAACTAATTCATTCTGCAGTTAGCGGTACTAAAACTGTTATTAGTAAGTTGTTCTAGTGGTTTAAAACTGCTTATTTCTACCATTTCAACTAACACAACAAAGTTAATGTAAATGTTTTCAACTAATAAATTGTGCAGATAGCGGTACTAAAACTGTCATTAGTAAGTGGTTCTAGTGGTTCAAAACATGCTTATTTCTGCCATTTCAACTAACACGACAAAGTTAATGTAAATGATTTTAACTAATTCATTCTTCAGTTAGCGGTGCAAATTCTGTCATTAGTAAGTGGTTCTAGTGGTTTAAAGTTTTTATTTCTGCCATTTCAACTAACACGACAAAGTTAATGTATATGATTTTAACTAATTCATTCTGCATTTAGCGGTAAAAATTCTGTCATTAGTAAAAGGTTGTAGTGCTTTAAAACTGCTTATTTCTACCATTTCAACCGATACAACAAAGTTAATGTAAATGTTTTCAACTAATAAATTCTGCAGTTAGCGGTAATAAAACTGTCATTACTAAGTTGTTCTAGTGGCTTAAAACTGCCTTTTACTGCCATTTGAACTAACACGACAAAGTTAATGTAAATGTTTTCAACTAAAAAATTGTGCAGTTAGCGCTACAAATTCTGTCATTAGTGGTTTAAAACTCCTTATAAACTTCTACCATTTCAACTAACACGACAAAGTTAATGTAATTGTTTTTAACTAATTAATTGTGCAGTTAGCGGTACTAAAACTGTCATTAGTAAGTGGTTCTAGTGGTTTAAAACTCCTCATTTCTACCATCTCAACTAACACGACGAGGGTAATGTAAATGTTTTTAACTAATTAATTGTGCAGTTAGCGGTACTAAAACTGTCATTAGTAAGTGGTTCTAGTGGTTTAAAACTCCTCATTTCTACCATCTCAACTAACACGACGAGGGTAATGTAAATGATTTCAACTAATAAATTGTGCAGTTAGTGGTACTAAAACGGTCATTTGTAAGTGGTTCTAGTGGCTTAAACCTGCTTATTCCTCTAATTTTAACTAACACAATAAAGTTAATGTAAATGATTTCAAATAATAAATTGTGCAGTTAGCGGTACAAATTCTGTCATTAGCAAGTGGTTCTAGTGATTTAAAACTGCTTATTTCTACCATTTCAACTAACACGACAAAGTTAATGTAAATAATTTTAACTAATTCATTCTGCATTTAGCGGTACAAATTCTGTCATTAGTAAAATGTTGTAGTGCTTTAAAACTGCTTATTTCTACCATTTCAACCGACACAACAAAGTTAATGTAAATGATTTTAACTAATTCATTCTTCAGTTAGCGGTACAAATTCTGTCATTAGTAAGTGGTTCTAGTGGTTTAAAGTTTTTATTTCTGCCATTTCAACTAACACGACAAAGTTAATGTAAATGATTTTAACTAATTCATTCTGCATTTAGCGGTAAAAATTCTGTCATTAGTAAAAGGTTGTAGTGCTTTAAAACTGCTTATTTCTACCATTTCAACCGATACAACAAAGTTAATGTAAATGTTTTCAACTAATAAATTCTGCAGTTAGCGGTAATAAAACTGTCATTACTAAGTGGTTCTAGTGGCTTAAAACTGCCTTTTACTGCCATTTGAACTAACACGACAAAGTTAATGTAAATGTTTTCAACTAAAAAATTGTGCAGTTAGCGCTACAAATTCTGTCATTAGTGGTTTAAAACTCCTTATAAACTTCTACCATTTCAACTAACACGACAAAGTTAATGTAATTGTTTTTAACTAATTAATTGTGCAGTTAGCGGTACTAAAACTGTCATTAGTAAGTGGTTCTAGTGGTTTAAAACTCCTCATTTCTACCATCTCAACTAACACGACGAGGGTAATGTAAATGATTTCAACTAATAAATTGTGCAGTTAGTGGTACTAAAACGGTCATTTGTAAGTGGTTCTAGTGGCTTAAACCTGCTTATTCCTTCAATTTTAACTAACACAATAAAGTTAATGTAAATGATTTCAACTAATAAATTGTGCAGTTAGCGGTACAAATTCTGTCATTAGCAAGTGGTTCTAGTGATTTAAAACTGCTTATTTCTACCATTTCAACTAACACGACAAAGTTAATGTAAATGATTTTAACTAATTCATTCTGCATTTAGCGGTACAAATTCTGTCATTAGTAAAAGGTTATAGTGGTTTAAAACTGCTTATTTCTGCCATTTCAACTAACACAACAAAGTTAATGTAAATGTTTTCAACTAATAAATTCTGCAGTTAGCGGTACTAAAACTGTCATTAGTAAGTGGTTATAGTGGTTTAAAACTGCTTATTTCTGCCATTTCAACTAACACAACAAAGTTAATGTAAATGTTTTCAACTACTAAATTCTGCAGTTAGCGGTACTAAAAATGTCATTAGTAAGTGGTTCTAGTGTTTTAATACTGCTTATTTCTACCATTTCAACTAAAAAACCAAGTTAATTTAAATATTTTTAACTAATTTATTCTGCAGTTAGCGGTACTAAAACTGTCATTAGTAATTGGTTATAGTGGTTTAAAACTCCTTATAAACTTCTACCATTTCAACTAACTCGACAAAGGTAATGTAAATGATTTTAACTAATTCATTCCGCAGTTAGCGGTACTAAAACTGTTATTAGTAAGTTGTTCTAGTGGTTTAAAACTGCTTATTTCTACCATTTCATATAACGCAAAAAAGTTAATGTAAATATTTTTAACTAATTCATTCTGCAGTTAGCGGTACTAAAACTGTTATTAGTAAGTTGTTCTAGTGGTTTAAAACTGCTTATTTCTAACATTTCAACTAACACAACAAAGTTAATGTAAATGTTTTCAACTAATAAATTGTGCAGTTAGTGGTACTAAAACTGTCATTAGTAAGTGGTTCTAGTGGTTCAAAACTGCTTATTTCTGCCATTTCAACTAAAACAACAAAGTTATTTTAAATATTTTTAACTATTTATTCTGCAGTTAGCGGTACTGAAACTGTCATTAGTAATTGGTTATAGTGGTTTAAAACTCCTTATAAACTTCTACCATTTCAACTAACTCGACAAAGGTAATGTAAATGATTTTAACTAATTCATTCTGCAGTTAGCGGTACTAAAACTGTTATTAGTACGTTGTTCTAGTGGTTTAAAACTGCTTATTTCTACCATTTCATATAACGCAACAAAGTTAATGTAAATATTTTTAACTAATTCATTCTGCAGTTAGCGGTACTAAAACTGTCATTAGTATGTGGTTCTAGTGATTTAAAACTGCTTATTTCTACCATTTCAACTAAAACAACAATGTTAATGTAAATGTTTTCAGCTAATAAAATCTGCAGTTAGCGGTAATAAAACTGTCATTAGTAAGTGGTTCTAGTGGTTTAAAACTGCTTATTTCTGCGATCTCAACTAATACGACAAAGGTAATGTAAATGACTTTAACTAATTCATTCTGCATTTAGCGGTACAAATTCTGTCATTAGTAAAAGGTTGTAGTGCTTTAAAACTGCTTATTTCTACCATTTCAACCGACACAACAAAGTTAATGTAAATGTTTTCAACTAATAAATTCTGCAGTTAGCGGTAATAAAACTGTCATTACTAAGTGGTTCTAGTGGCTTAAAACTGCCTTTTACTGCCATTTGAACTAACACAACAAAGTTAATTTAAATATTTTTAACTAATTAGTTCTGCAGTTAGCGGTACAAATACTGTCATTAGTAAGTTGTTCTAGTGGTTTAAAACTGCTTATTTCTACCATTTCAACTAACACAACAAAGTTAATGTAAATGTTTTCAACTAATAAATTCTGCAGTTAGCGGTACTAAAACTGTCATTAGTAAGTGGTTCTAGTGGTTTAAAACTGCTTATTTCTACCATTTCAACTAAAACAACAAAGTTATTTTAAATATTTTTAACTATTTATTCTGCAGTTAGCGGTACTGAAACTGTCATTAGTAATTGGTTATAGTGGTTTAAAACTCCTTATAAACTTCTACCATTTCAACTAACTCGACAAAGGTAATGTAAATGATTTTAACTAATTCATTCTGCAGTTAGCGGTACTAAAACTGTTATTAGTACGTTGTTCTAGTGGTTTAAAACTGCTTATTTCTACCATTTCATATAACGCAACAAAGTTAATGTAAATATTTTTAACTAATTCATTCTGCAGTTAGCGGTACTAAAACTGTTATTAGTAAGTTGATCTAGTGGTTTAAAACTGCTTATTTCTACCATTTCAACTAACACAACAAAGTTAATGTAAATGTTTTCAACTAATAAATTGTGCAGATAGCGGTACTAAAACTGTCATTAGTAAGTGGTTCTAGTGGTTCAAAACATGCTTATTTCTGCCATTTCAACTAACACGACAAAGTTAATGTAAATGATTTTAACTAATTCATTCTGCATTTAGCGGTAAAAATTCTGTCATTAGTAAAAGGTTGTAGTGCTTTAAAACTGCTTATTTCTACCATTTCAACCGATACAACAAAGTTAATGTAAATGTTTTCAACTAATAAATTCTGCAGTTAGCGGTAATAAAACTGTCATTACTAAGTGGTTCTAGTGGCTTAAAACTGCCTTTTACTGCCATTTGAACAAACACGACAAAGTTAATGTAAATGTTTTCAACTAAAAAATTGTGCAGTTAGCGCTACAAATTCTGTCATTAGTGGTTTAAAACTCCTTATAAACTTCTACCATTTCAACTAACACGACAAAGTTAATGTAATTGTTTTTAACTAATTAATTGTGCAGTTAGCGGTACTAAAACTGTCATTAGTAAGTGGTTCTAGTGGTTTAAAACTCCTCATTTCTACCATCTCAACTAACACGACGAGGGTAATGTAAATGATTTCAACTAATAAATTGTGCAGTTAGTGGTACTAAAACGGTCATTTGTAAGTGGTTCTAGTGGCTTAAACCTGCTTATTCCTCTAATTTTAACTAACACAATAAAGTTAATGTAAATGATTTCAAATAATAAATTGTGCAGTTAGCGGTACAAATTCTGTCATTAGCAAGTGGTTCTAGTGATTTAAAACTGCTTATTTCTACCATTTCAACTAACACGACAAAGTTAATGTAAATAATTTTAACTAATTCATTCTGCATTTAGCGGTACAAATTCTGTCATTAGTAAAAGGTTGTAGTGCTTTAAAACTGCTTATTTCTACCATTTCAACCGACACAACAAAGTTAATGTAAATGATTTTAACTAATTCATTCTTCAGTTAGCGGTACAAATTCTGTCATTAGTAAGTGGTTCTAGTGGTTTAAAGTTTTTATTTCTGCCATTTCAACTAACACGACAAAGTTAATGTAAATGATTTTAACTAATTCATTCTGCATTTGGCGGTAAAAATTCTGTCATTAGTAAAAGGTTGTAGTGCTTTAAAACTGCTTATTTCTACCATTTCAACCGATACAACAAAGTTAATGTAAATGTTTTCAACTAATAAATTCTGCAGTTAGCGGTAATAAAACTGTCATTACTAAGTGGTTCTAGTGGCTTAAAACTGCCTTTTACTGCCATTTGAACTAACACGACAAAGTTAATGTAAATGTTTTCAACTAAAAAATTGTGCAGTTAGCGCTACAAATTCTGTCATTAGTGGTTTAAAACTCCTTATAAACTTCTACCATTTCAACTAACACGACAAAGTTAATGTAATTGTTTTTAACTAATTAATTGTGCAGTTAGCGGTACTAAAACTGTCATTAGTAAGTGGTTCTAGTGGTTTAAAACTCCTCATTTCTACCATCTCAACTAACACGACGAGGGTAATGTAAATGATTTCAACTAATAAATTGTGCAGTTAGTGGTACTAAAACGGTCATTTGTAAGTGGTTCTAGTGGCTTAAACCTGCTTATTCCTTCAATTTTAACTAACACAATAAAGTTAATGTAAATGATTTCAACTAATAAATTGTGCAGTTAGCGGTACAAATTCTGTCATTAGCAAGTGGTTCTAGTGATTTAAAACTGCTTATTTCTACCATTTCAACTAACACGACAAAGTTAATGTAAATGATTTTAACTAATTCATTCTGCATTTAGCGGTACAAATTCTGTCATTAGTAAAAGGTTATAGTGGTTTAAAACTGCTTATTTCTGCCATTTCAACTAACACAACAAAGTTAATGTAAATGTTTTCAACTAATAAATTCTGCAGTTAGCGGTACTAAAACTGTCATTAGTAAGTGGTTATAGTGGTTTAAAACTGCTTATTTCTGCCATTTCAACTAACACAACAAAGTTAATGTAAATGTTTTCAACTACTAAATTCTGCAGTTAGCGGTACTAAAAATGTCATTAGTAAGTGGTTCTAGTGTTTTAATACTGCTTATTTCTACCATTTCAACTAAAAAACCAAGTTAATTTAAATATTTTTAACTAATTTATTCTGCAGTTAGCGGTACTAAAACTGTCATTAGTAATTGGTTATAGTGGTTTAAAACTCCTTATAAACTTCTACCATTTCAACTAACTCGACAAAGGTAATGTAAATGATTTTAACTAATTCATTCCGCAGTTAGCGGTACTAAAACTGTTATTAGTAAGTTGTTCTAGTGGTTTAAAACTGCTTATTTCTACCATTTCATATAACGCAAAAAAGTTAATGTAAATATTTTTAACTAATTCATTCTGCAGTTAGCGGTACTAAAACTGTTATTAGTAAGTTGTTCTAGTGGTTTAAAACTGCTTATTTCTAACATTTCAACTAACACAACAAAGTTAATGTAAATGTTTTCAACTAATAAATTGTGCAGTTAGTGGTACTAAAACTGTCATTAGTAAGTGGTTCTAGTGGTTCAAAACTGCTTATTTCTGCCATTTCAACTAAAACAACAAAGTTATTTTAAATATTTTTAACTATTTATTCTGCAGTTAGCGGTACTGAAACTGTCATTAGTAATTGGTTATAGTGGTTTAAAACTCCTTATAAACTTCTACCATTTCAACTAACTCGACAAAGGTAATGTAAATGATTTTAACTAATTCATTCTGCAGTTAGCGGTACTAAAACTGTTATTAGTACGTTGTTCTAGTGGTTTAAAACTGCTTATTTCTACCATTTCATATAACGCAACAAAGTTAATGTAAATATTTTTAACTAATTCATTCTGCAGTTAGCGGTACTAAAACTGTCATTAGTATGTGGTTCTAGTGATTTAAAACTGCTTATTTCTACCATTTCAACTAAAACAACAATGTTAATGTAAATGTTTTCAGCTAATAAATTCTGCAGTTAGCGGTAATAAAACTGTCATTAGTAAGTGGTTCTAGTGGTTTAAAACTGCTTATTTCTGCGATCTCAACTAATACGACAAAGGTAATGTAAATGACTTTAACTAATTCATTCTGCATTTAGCGGTACAAATTCTGTCATTAGTAAAAGGTTGTAGTGCTTTGAAACTGCTTATTTCTACCATTTCAACCGACACAACAAAGTTAATGTAAATGTTATCAACTAATAAATTCTGCAGTTAGCGGTAATAAAACTGTCATTACTAAGTGGTTCTAGTGGCTTAAAACTGCCTTTTACTGCCATTTGAACTAACACAACAAAGTTAATTTAAATATTTTTAACTAATTAGTTCTGCAGTTAGCGGTACAAATACTGTCATTAGTAAGTTGTTCTAGTGGTTTAAAACTGCTTATTTCTACCATTTCAACTAACACAACAAAGTTAATGTAAATGTTTTCAACTAATAAATTCTGCAGTTAGCGGTACTAAAACTGTCATTAGTAAGTGGTTCTAGTGGTTTAAAACTGCTTATTTCTACCATTTCAACTAAAACAACAAAGTTATTTTAAATATTTTTAACTATTTATTCTGCAGTTAGCGGTACTGAAACTGTCATTAGTAATTGGTTATAGTGGTTTAAAACTCCTTATAAACTTCTACCATTTCAACTAACTCGACAAAGGTAATGTAAATGATTTTAACTAATTCATTCTGCAGTTAGCGGTACTAAAACTGTTATTAGTACGTTGTTCTAGTGGTTTAAAACTGCTTATTTCTACCATTTCATATAACGCAACAAAGTTAATGTAAATATTTTTAACTAATTCATTCTGCAGTTAGCGGTACTAAAACTGTTATTAGTAAGTTGATCTAGTGGTTTAAAACTGCTTATTTCTACCATTTCAACTAACACAACAAAGTTAATGTAAATGTTTTCAACTAATAAATTGTGCAGATAGCGGTACTAAAACTGTCATTAGTAAGTGGTTCTAGTGGTTCAAAACATGCTTATTTCTGCCATTTCAACTAACACGACAAAGTTAATGTAAATGATTTTAACTAATTCATTCTTCAGTTAGCGGTGCAAATTCTGTCATTAGTAAGTGGTTCTAGTGGTTTAAAGTTTTTATTTCTGCCATTTCAACTAACACGACAAAGTTAATGTAAATGATTTTAACTAATTCATTCTGCATTTAGCGGTAAAAATTCTGTCATTAGTAAAAGGTTGTAGTGCTTTAAAACTGCTTATTTCTACCATTTCAACCGATACAACAAAGTTAATGTAAATGTTTTCAACTAATAAATTCTGCAGTTAGCGGTAATAAAACTGTCATTACTAAGTTGTTCTAGTGGCTTAAAACTGCCTTTTACTGCCATTTGAACTAACACGACAAAGTTAATGTAAATGTTTTCAACTAAAAAATTGTGCAGTTAGCGCTACAAATTCTGTCATTAGTGGTTTAAAACTCCTTATAAACTTCTACCATTTCAACTAACACGACAAAGTTAATGTAATTGTTTTTAACTAATTAATTGTGCAGTTAGCGGTACTAAAACTGTCATTAGTAAGTGGTTCTAGTGGTTTAAAACTCCTCATTTCTACCATCTCAACTAACACGACGAGGGTAATGTAAATGATTTCAACTAATAAATTGTGCAGTTAGTGGTACTAAAACGGTCATTTGTAAGTGGTTCTAGTGGCTTAAACCTGCTTATTCCTCTAATTTTAACTAACACAATAAAGTTAATGTAAATGATTTCAAATAATAAATTGTGCAGTTAGCGGTACAAATTCTGTCATTAGCAAGTGGTTCTAGTGATTTAAAACTGCTTATTTCTACCATTTCAACTAACACGACAAAGTTAATGTAAATAATTTTAACTAATTCATTCTGCATTTAGCGGTACAAATTCTGTCATTAGTAAAAGGTTGTAGTGCTTTAAAACTGCTTATTTCTACCATTTCAACCGACACAACAAAGTTAATGTAAATGATTTTAACTAATTCATTCTTCAGTTAGCGGTACAAATTCTGTCATTAGTAAGTGGTTCTAGTGGTTTAAAGTTTTTATTTCTGCCATTTCAACTAACACGACAAAGTTAATGTAAATGATTTTAACTAATTCATTCTTCAGTTAGCGGTACAAATTCTGTCATTAGTAAGTGGTTCTAGTGGTTCAAAACTGCTTATTTCTGCCATTTCAACTAACACGACAAAGTTAATGTAAATGATTTTAACTAATTCATACTGCATTTAGCGGTACAAATTCTGTCATTAGTAAAAGGTTGTAGTGCTTTAAAACTGCTTATTTCTACCATTTCAACCGACACAACAAAGTTAATGTAAATGTTTTCAACTAATAAATTCTGCAGTTAGCGGTAATAAAACTGTCATTACTAAGTGGTTCTAGTGGCTTAAAACTGCCTTTTACTGCCATTTGAACTAACACGACAAAAATAATGTATATGTTTTCAACTAATAAATTGTGCAGTTAGCGCTACAAATTCTGTCATTAGTAAGTGGTTCTAGTGGTTTAAAACTGCTTATTTCTGCGATTTCAACTAACACGACAAAGTTAATGTAAATGATTTTAACTAATTCATTCTTCAGTTAGTGGTACAAACTCTGTCATTAGTAAAAGGTTATAGTGGTTTAAAACTGCTTACTTCTGCCATTTCAACTAACACAACAAAGTTAATGAAAATGTTTTCAACTAATAAATTCTGCAGTTAGCGGTACTAAATATGTCATTAGTAAGTGGTTCTAGTGGCTTAAACCTGCTTATTTCTACCACTTCAACTAAAACAACAAAGTTAATTTAAATATTTTTAACTAATTTATTCTGCAGTTAGCGGTACTAAAACTGTCATTAGTAAGTGGTTCTAGTGGTTTAAAACTCCTCATTTCTACCATCTCAACTAACACGACGAGGGTAATGTAAATGATTTCAACTAATAAATTGTGCAGTTAGTGGTACTAAAACGGTCATTTGTAAGTGGTTCTAGTGGCTTAAACCTGCTTATTCCTCTAATTTTAACTAACACAATAAAGTTAATGTAAATGATTTCAAATAATAAATTGTGCAGTTAGCGGTACAAATTCTGTCATTAGCAAGTGGTTCTAGTGATTTAAAACTGCTTATTTCTACCATTTCAACTAACACGACAAAGTTAATGTAAATAATTTTAACTAATTCATTCTGCATTTAGCGGTACAAATTCTGTCATTAGTAAAAGGTTGTAGTGCTTTAAAACTGCTTATTTCTACCATTTCAACCGACACAACAAAGTTAATGTAAATGATTTTAACTAATTCATTCTTCAGTTAGCGGTACAAATTCTGTCATTAGTAAGTGGTTCTAGTGGTTTAAAGTTTTTATTTCTGCCATTTCAACTAACACGACAAAGTTAATGTAAATGATTTTAACTAATTCATTCTGCATTTAGCGGTAAAAATTCTGTCATTAGTAAAAGGTTGTAGTGCTTTAAAACTGCTTATTTCTACCATTTCAACCGATACAACAAAGTTAATGTAAATGTTTTCAACTAATAAATTCTGCAGTTAGCGGTAATAAAACTGTCATTACTAAGTGGTTCTAGTGGCTTAAAACTGCCTTTTACTGCCATTTGAACTAACACGACAAAGTTAATGTAAATGTTTTCAACTAAAAAATTGTGCAGTTAGCGCTACAAATTCTGTCATTAGTGGTTTAAAACTCCTTATAAACTTCTACCATTTCAACTAACACGACAAAGTTAATGTAATTGTTTTTAACTAATTAATTGTGCAGTTAGCGGTACTAAAACTGTCATTAGTAAGTGGTTCTAGTGGTTTAAAACTCCTCATTTCTACCATCTCAACTAACACGACGAGGGTAATGTAAATGATTTCAACTAATAAATTGTGCAGTTAGTGGTACTAAAACGGTCATTTGTAAGTGGTTCTAGTGGCTTAAACCTGCTTATTCCTTCAATTTTAACTAACACAATAAAGTTAATGTAAATGATTTCAACTAATAAATTGTGCAGTTAGCAGTACAAATTCTGTCATTAGCAAGTGGTTCTAGTGATTTAAAACTGCTTATTTCTACCATTTCAACTAACACGACAAAGTTAATGTAAATGATTTTAACTAATTCATTCTGCATTTAGCGGTACAAATTCTGTCATTAGTAAAAGGTTATAGTGGTTTAAAACTGCTTATTTCTGCCATTTCAACTAACACAACAAAGTTAATGTAAATGTTTTCAACTAATAAATTCTGCAGTTAGCGGTACTAAAACTGTCATTAGTAAGTGGTTATAGTGGTTTAAAACTGCTTATTTCTGCCATTTCAACTAACACAAAAAAGTTAATGTAAATGTTTTCAACTACTAAATTCTGCAGTTAGCGGTACTAAAAATGTCATTAGTAAGTGGTTCTAGTGTTTTAATACTGCTTATTTCTACCATTTCAACTAAAAAACCAAGTTAATTTAAATATTTTTAACTAATTTATTCTGCAGTTAGCGGTACTAAAACTGTCATTAGTAATTGGTTATAGTGGTTTAAAACTCCTTATAAACTTCTACCATTTCAACTAACTCGACAAAGGTAATGTAAATGATTTTAACTAATTCATTCCGCAGTTAGCGGTACTAAAACTGTTATTAGTAAGTTGTTCTAGTGGTTTAAAACTGCTTATTTCTACCATTTCATATAACGCAAAAAAGTTAATGTAAATATTTTTAACTAATTCATTCTGCAGTTAGCGGTACTAAAACTGTTATTAGTAAGTTGTTCTAGTGGTTTAAAACTGCTTATTTCTAACATTTCAACTAACACAACAAAGTTAATGTAAATGTTTTCAACTAATAAATTGTGCAGTTAGTGGTACTAAAACTGTCATTAGTAAGTGGTTCTAGTGGTTCAAAACTGCTTTTTTCTGCCATTTCAACTAACACGACAAAGTTAATGTAAATGATTTTAACTAATTCATTCTTCAGTTAGCGGTACAAATTCTGTCATTAGTAAGTGGTTCTAGTGGTTCAAAACTGCTTATTTCTGCCATTTCAACTAACACGACAAAGTTAATGTAAATGATTTTAACTAATTCATACTGCATTTAGCGGTACAAATTCTGTCATTAGTAAAAGGTTGTAGTGCTTTAAAACTGCTTATTTCTACCATTTCAACCGACACAACAAAGTTAATGTAAATGTTTTCAACTAATAAATTCTGCAGTTAGCGGTAATAAAACTGTCATTACTAAGTGGTTCTAGTGGCTTAAAACTGCCTTTTACTGCCATTTGAACTAACACGACAAAAATAATGTATATGTTTTCAACCAATAAATTGTGCAGTTAGCGCTACAAATTCTGTCATTAGTAAGTGGTTCTAGTGGTTTAAAACTGCTTATTTCTGCGATTTCAACTAACACGACAAAGTTAATGTAAATTATTTTAACTAATTCATTCTTCAGTTAGTGGTACAAACTCTGTCATTAGTAAAAGGTTATAGTGGTTTAAAACTGCTTACTTCTGCCATTTCAACTAACACAACAAAGTTAATGAAAATGTTTTCAACTAATAAATTCTGCAGTTAGCGGTACTAAAAATGTCATTAGTAAGTGGTTCTAGTGGCTTAAACCTGCTTATTTCTACCACTTCAACTAAAACAACAAAGTTAATTTAAATATTTTTAACTAATTTATTCTGCAGTTAGCGGTAGTAAAACTGTCATTAGTAAGTGGTTCTAGTGGCTTAAACCTGCTTAATTCTACCACTTCAACTAAAACAACAAAGTTAATTTAAATATTTTTAACTAATTTATTCTGCAGTTAGCGGTACTAAAACTGTCATTAGTAATTGTTTATAGTGGTTTAAAACTCCTTATAAACTTCTACCATTTCAACCAACACGACAAAGGTAATGTAAATGATTTTAACTAATTCATTCTGCAGTTAGCGGTACTAAAACTGTTAGTACCACTAACCACTAAGTTGTTCTAGTGGTTTAAAACTGCTTATTTCTACCATTTCAACTAACACAACAAAGTTAATGTAAATGTTTTCAACTAATAAATTGTGCAGTTAGCGGTACTAAAACTGTCATTAGTAAGTGGTTCTATTGGTTCAAAACTGCTTATTTCTGCCATTTCAACTAACACGACAAAGTTAATGTAAATGATTTTAACTAATAAATTGTGCAGTTAGCGGTACAAATTCTGTCATTAGCAAGTGGTTCTAGTGATTTAAAGTTTTTATTTCTGCCATTTGAAGTAAAACGACAAAGTTAATGTAAATGATTTTAACTAATTCATTCTGCATTTAGCGGTACAAATTCTGTCATTAGTAAAAGGTTGTAGTGCTTTAAAACTGCTTATTTCTACCATTTCAACCGACACAACAAAGTTAATGTAAATGTTTTCAATAAATTCTGCAGTTAGCGGTAATAAAACTGTCATTACTAAGTGGTTCTAGTGGCTTAAAACTGCCTTTTACTGCCATTTGAACTAACACGACAAAGTTAATGTAAATGTTTTCAACTAATAAATTGCGCAGTTAGCGCAACAAATTCTGTCATTAGTAAGTGGTTCTAGTGGTTTAAAACTGCTTATTTCTGCGATTTCAACTAACACGACAAAGTTAATGTAAATGATTTTAACTAATTTATTCTTCAGTTAGCGGCACAAACTCTGTCATTAGTAAAAGGTTATAGTGGTTTAAAACTGCTTATTTCTGCCATTTCAACTAACACAACAAAGTTAATGTAATTGTTTTCAACTAATTCATTCTTCAGTTAGTGGTACAAACTCTGTCATTAGTAAAAGGTTATAGTGGTTTAAAACTGCTTACTTCTGCCATTTCAACTAACACAACAAAGTTAATGAAAATGTTTTCAACTAATAAATTCTGCAGTTAGCGGTACTAAAAATGTCATTAGTAAGTGGTTCTAGTGGCTTAAACCTGCTTATTTCTACCACTTCAACTAAAACAACAAAGTTAATTTAAATATTTTTAACTAATTTATTCTGCAGTTAGCGGTAGTAAAACTGTCATTAGTAAGTGGTTCTAGTGGCTTAAACCTGCTTAATTCTACCACTTCAACTAAAACAACAAAGTTAATTTAAATATTTTTAACTAATTTATTCTGCAGTTAGCGGTACTAAAACTGTCATTAGTAATTGTTTATAGTGGTTTAAAACTCCTTATAAACTTCTACCATTTCAACCAACACGACAAAGGTAATGTAAATGATTTTAACTAATTCATTCTGCAGTTAGCGGTACTAAAACTGTTAGTACCACTAACCACTAAGTTGTTCTAGTGGTTTAAAACTGCTTATTTCTACCATTTCAACTAACACAACAAAGTTAATGTAAATGTTTTCAACTAATAAATTGTGCAGTTAGCGGTACTAAAACTGTCATTAGTAAGTGGTTCTATTGGTTCAAAACTGCTTATTTCTGCCATTTCAACTAACACGACAAAGTTAATGTAAATGATTTTAACTAATAAATTGTGCAGTTAGCGGTACAAATTCTGTCATTAGCAAGTGGTTCTAGTGATTTAAAGTTTTTATTTCTGCCATTTGAAGTAAAACGACAAAGTTAATGTAAATGATTTTAACTAATTCATTCTGCATTTAGCGGTACAAATTCTGTCATTAGTAAAAGGTTGTAGTGCTTTAAAACTGCTTATTTCTACCATTTCAACCGACACAACAAAGTTAATGTAAATGTTTTCAATAAATTCTGCAGTTAGCGGTAATAAAACTGTCATTACTAAGTGGTTCTAGTGGCTTAAAACTGCCTTTTACTGCCATTTGAACTAACACGACAAAGTTAATGTAAATGTTTTCAACTAATAAATTGCGCAGTTAGCGCAACAAATTCTGTCATTAGTAAGTGGTTCTAGTGGTTTAAAACTGCTTATTTCTGCGATTTCAACTAACACGACAAAGTTAATGTAAATGATTTTAACTAATTTATTCTTCAGTTAGCGGCACAAACTCTGTCATTAGTAAAAGGTTATAGTGGTTTAAAACTGCTTATTTCTGCCATTTCAACTAACACAACAAAGTTAATGTAATTGTTTTCAACTAATTCATTCTTCAGTTAGCGGTACAAACTCTGTCATTAGTAAAAGGTTATAGTGGTTTAAAACTGCTTATTTCTGCCATTTCAACTAACACAACAAAGTTAATGTAAATGTTTTCAACTTATAAATTCTGCAGTTAGCGGTACTAAAAATGTCATTAGTAAGTGGTTCTAGTGTTTTATTACTGCTTATTTCTACCATTTCAACTAAAACAACAAAGTTAATTTAAATATTTTTAACTAATTTATTCTGCAGTTAGCGGTACTAAAACTGTCATTAGTAAGTGGTTCTAGTGGCTTAAACCTGCTTATTTCTACCATTTCAACTAAAACAACAAAATTAATTTAAATATTTTTAACTAATTTATTCTGCAGTTAGCGGTACTAAAACTGTCATTAGTAATTGGTTATAGTGGTTTAAAACTCCTTATAAACTTCTACCATTTCAAGTAACACGACAAAGGTAATGTAAATGATTTTAACTAATTCATTCTGCAGTTAGCGGTACTAAAACTGTTATTAGTAAGTTGTTCTAGTGGTTTAAAACTGCTTATTTCTACCATTTCAATTAACACAACAAAGTTAATGTAAATGTTTTCAACTAATAAATTGTGCAGTTAGCGGTACTAAAACTGTCATTAGTAAGTGGTTCTATTGGTTCAAAACTGCTTATTTCTGCCATTTCAACTAACACGACAAAGTTAATGTAAATGATTTTAACTAATTAATTCTGCCGTTAGCGGTACTAAAACTGTTATTAGTAAGTTGTTCTAGTGGTTTAAAACTGCTTATTTCTACCATTTCAACTAACACAACAAAGTTAATGTAAATGTTTTCAACTAATAAATTGTGCAGTTTGAGGTACAAATTCTGTCATTAGCAAGTGGTTCTAGTGATTTAAAGTTTTTATTTCTGCCATTTCAACTAAAACGACAAAGTTAATGTAAATGATTTTAACTAATTCATTCTGCATTTAGCGGTACAAATTCTGTCATTAGTAAAAGGTTGTAGTGCTTTAAAACTGCTTATTTCTACCATTTCAACCGACACAACAAAGTTAATGTAAATGTTTTCAACTAATAAATTCTGCAGTTAGCGGTAATAAAACTGTCATTACTAAGTGGTTCTAGTGGCTTAAAACTGCCTTTTACTGCCATTTGAACTAACACGACAAAGTTAATGTAAATGTTTTCAACTAATAAATTGTGCAGTTAGCGCTACAAATTCTGTCATTAGTAAGTGGTTATAGTGGTTTAAAACTGCTTATTTCTGCCATTTCAACTAACACAACAAAGTTAATGTAAATGTTTTCAACTAATAAATTGTGCAGTTAGCGGTACTAAAACTGTCATTAGTAAGTGGTTCTAGTGGTTTAAAACGGCTTATTTCTGCGATTTCAACTAACACGACAAAGTTAATGTAAATGATTTTAACTAATTCATTCTTCAGTTAGCGGTACAAACTCTGTCATTAGTAAAAGGTTATAGTGGTTTAAAACTGCTTATTTCTGCCATTTCAACTAACACAACAAAGTTAATGTAAATGATTTTAACTAATTAATTCTGCCGTTAGCGGTACTAAAACTGTTATTAGTAAGTTGTTCTAGTGGTTTAAAACTGCTTATTTCTACCATTTCAAATTACACAACAAAGTTAATGTAAATGTTTTCAACTAATAAAATCTGCAGTTAGGGGTACAAAAACTGCCATTAGTAAGTGGTTCTAGTGGTTTAAAACTGCTAATTTCTGCCATTTTAACTAAAACGACAAAGTTAATGAAAATGATTTTAACTAATTCATTCTGCATTTAGCGGTACAAATTCTGTTATTAGTAAAAGGTTGTAGTGCTTTAAAACTGCTTATTTATACCATTTCAACCGACACAACAAAGTTAATGTAAATGTTTTCAACTAATAAATTCTGCAGTTAGCGGTAATAAAACTGTCATTACTAAGTGGTTCTAGTGGCTTAAAACTGCCTTTTACTGCCATTTGAACTAGCACGACAAAGTTAATGTAAATGTTTTCAACTAATAAATTGTGCAGTTAGCGGTACTAAAACTGTCATTAGTAAGTGGTTCTATTGGTTCAAAACTGCTTATTTCTGCCATTTCAACTAACACGACAAAGTTAATGTAAATGATTTTAACTAATTAATTCTGCCGTTAGCGGTACTAAAACCGTTATTAGTAAGTTGTTCTAGTGGTTTAAAACTGCTTATTTCTACCATTTCAACTAACACAACCAAGTTAATGTAAATGTTTTCAACTAATAAAATCTGCAGTTAGGGGTACAAAAACTGCCATTAGTAAGTGGTTCTAGTGGTTTAAAACTGCTAATTTCTGCCATTTTAACTAGCACGACAAAGTTAATGTAATTGTTTTTAACTAATTAATTGTGCAGTTAGCGGTACTAAAACTGTCATTAGTAAGTGGTTCTAGTGGTTTAAAACTCCTCATTTCTACCATCTCAACTAACACGACGAGGGTAATGTAAATGATATCAACTAATAAATTGTGCAGTTAGTGGTACTAAAACGGTCATTTGTAAGTGGTTCTAGTTGCTTAAACCTGCTTATTCCTCCAATTTTAACTAACACAATAAAGTTAATGTAAATGATTTCAACTAATAAATTGTGCAGTTAGCGGTACAAATTCTGTCATTAGTAAGTGGTTCTAGTTTTTTAAAGTTTTTATTTCTGCCATTTCAACTAACACGACAAAGGCAATGTAAATGATTTTAACTAATTCATTCTGCAGTTAGCGGTACTAAAACTGTTATTAGTAAGTTGTTCTAGTGGTTTAAAACTGCTTATTTCTACCATTTCAACTAACACAACAAAGTTAATGTAAATGTTTTCAACTAATAAATTGTGCAGTTAGCGGTACTAAAACTGTCATTAGTAAGTGGTTCTATTGTTTCAAAACTGCTTATTTCTGCCATTTCAACTAACACGACAAAGTTAATGTAAATGATTTTAACTAATTAATTCTGCCGTTAGCGGTACTAAAACTGTTATTAGTAAGTTGTTCTAGTGGTTTAAAACTGCTTATTTCTACCATTTCAACTAACACAACAAAGTCAATGTAAATGTTTTCAACTAATAAATTGTGCAGTTAGCGGTACAAATTCTGTCATTAGTAAGTGGTTCTAGTGGTTTAAAGTTTTTATTTCTGCCATTTCAACTAACACGACAAAGTTAATGTAAATGATTTTAACTAATTCATTCTTCAGTTAGCGATACAAATTCTGTCATTAGTAAGTGGTTCTAGTGGTTTAAAGTTTTTATTTCTGCCATTTCAACTAACACCACAAAGTTAATGTAAATGATTTTAACTAATTCATACTGCATTTAGCGGTACAAATTCTGTCATTAGTAAAAGGTTGTAGTGCTTTAAAACTGCTTATTTCTACCATTTCAACCGACACAACAAAGTTAATGTATATGTTTTCAACTAATAAATTCTGCAGTTAGCGGTAATAAAACTGTCATTACTAAGTGGTTCTAGTGGCTTAAAACTGCCTTTTACTGCCATTTGAACTAACACGACAAAGTTAATGTAAATGTTTTCAACTAATAAATTGTGCAGTTAGCGCTACAAATTCTGTCATTAGTAAGTGGTTATAGTGGTTTAAAACTGCTTATTTCTGCCATTTCAACTAACACAACAAAGTTAATGTAAATGTTTTCAACTAATAAATTGTGCAGTTAGCGGTACTAAAACTGTCATTAGTAAGTGGTTCTAGTGGTTTAAAACTGCTTATTTCTGCCATTTCAACTAACACGACAAAGTTAATGTAAATGATTTTAACTAATTAATTCTGCCGTTAGCGGTACTAAAACCGTTATTAGTAAGTTGTTCTAGTGGTTTAAAACTGCTTATTTCTACCATTTCAAATTACACAACAAAGTTAATGTAAATGTTTTCAACTAATAAAATCTGCAGTTAGGGGTACAAAAACTGCCATTAGTAAGTGGTTCTAGTGGTTTAAAACTGCTAATTTCTGCCATTTTAACCAGCACGACAAAGTTAATGTAATTGTTTTTAACTAATTAATTGTGCAGTTAGCGGTACTAAAACTGTCATTAGTAAGTGGTTCTAGTGGTTTAAAACTGCTAATTTCTGCCATTTTAACTAGCACGACAAAGTTAATGTAATTGTTTTTAACTAATTAATTGTGCAGTTAGTGGTACTAAAACGGTCATTTGTAAGTGGTTCTAGTGGCTTAAACCTGCTTATTCCTCCAATTTTAACTAACACAATAAAGTTAATGTAAATGATTTCAACTAATAAATTGTGCAGTTAGCGGTACAAATTCTGTCATTAGTAAGTGGTTCTAGTGGTTTAAAGTTTTTATTTCTGCCATTTCAACTAACACGACAAAGTTAATGTAAATGATTTTAACTAATTCATTCTTCAGTTAGCGGTACAAATTCTGTCATTAGTAAGTGGTTCTAGTGGTTTAAAGTTTTTATTTCTGCCATTTCAACTAACACGACAAAGTTAATGTAAATGATTTTAACTAATTGATACTGCATTTAGCGGTACAAATTCTGTCATTAGTAAAAGGTTGTAGTGCTTTAAAACTGCTTATTTCTACCATTTCAAATTACACAACAAAGTTAATGTAAATGTTTTCAACTAATAAATTGTGCAGTTAGCGGTACAAATTCTGTCATTAGCAAGTGGTTCTAGTGATTTAAAGCTTTTATTTCTGCCATTTCAACTAAAACGACAAAGTTAATGTAAATGATTTTAACTAATTCATTCTGCATTTAGCGGTACAAATTCTGTTATTAGTAAAAGGTTGTAGTGCTTTAAAACTGCTTATTTATACCATTTCAACCGACACAACAAAGTTAATGTAAATGTTTTCAACTAATAAATTCTGCAGTTAGCGGTAATAAAACTGTCATTACTAAGTGGTTCTAGTGGCTTAAAACTGCCTTTTACTGCCATTTGAACTAGCACGACAAAGTTAATGTAAATGTTTTCAACTAATAAATTGTGCAGTTAGCGGTACTAAAACTGTCATTAGTAGGTGGTTCTAGTGTTTTATTACTGCTTATTTCTACCATTTCAACTAAAACAACAAAGTTAATTTAAATATTTTTAACTAATTTATTCTGCAGTTAGCGGTACTAAAACTGTCATTAGTAATTGGTTATAGTGGTTTAAAACTCCTTATAAACTTCTACCATTTCAACTAACACGACAAAGGCAATGTAAATGATTTTAACTAATTCATTCTGCAGTTAGCGGTACTAAAACTGTTATTAGTAAGTTGTTCTAGTGGTTTAAAACTGCTTATTTCTACCATTTCAACTAACACAACAAAGTTAATGTAAATGTTTTCAACTAATAAATTGTGCAGTTAGCGGTACTAAAACTGTCATTAGTAAGTGGTTCTATTGTTTCAAAACTGCTTATTTCTGCCATTTCAACTAACACGACAAAGTTAATGTAAATGATTTTAACTAATTAATTCTGCCGTTAGCGGTACTAAAACTGTTATTAGTAAGTTGTTCTAGTGGTTTAAAACTGCTTATTTCTACCATTTCAACTAACACAACAAAGTTAATGTAAATGTTTTCAACTAATAAATTGTGCAGTTAGCGGTACAAATTCTGTCATTAGCAAGTGGTTCTAGTGATTTAAAGCTTTTATTTCTGCCATTTCAACTAAAACGACAAAGTTAATGTAAATGATTTTAACTAATTCATTCTGCATTTAGCGGTACAAATTCTGTTATTAGTAAAATGTTGTAGTGCTTTAAAACTGCTTATTTATACCATTTCAACCGACACAACAAAGTTAATGTAAATGTTTTCAACTAATAAATTCTGCAGTTAGCGGTAATAAAACTGTCATTACTAAGTGGTTCTAGTGGCTTAAAACTGCCTTTTACTGCCATTTGAACTAGCACGACAAAGTTAATGTAAATGTTTTCAACTAATAAATTGTGCAGTTAGCGGTACTAAAACTGTCATTAGTAAGTGGTTCTATTGGTTCAAAACTGCTTATTTCTGCCATTTCAACTAACACGACAAAGTTAATGTAAATGATTTTAACTAATTAATTCTGCCGTTAGCGGTACTAAAACTGTTATTAGTAAGTTGTTCTAGTGGTTTAAAACTGCTTATTTCTACCATTTCAACTAACACAACAAAGTTAATGTAAATCTTTTCAACTAATAAATTGTGCAGTTAGCGGTACAAATTCTGTCATTAGCAAGTGGTTCTAGTGATTTAAAGTTTTTATTTCTGCCATTTCAACTAAAACGACAAAGTTAATGTAAGTGATTTTAACTAATTCACTCTGCATTTAGCGGTACAAATTCTGTCATTAGTAAAAGGTTGTAGTGCTTTAAAACTGCATATTTCTACCATTTCAACCGACACAACAAAGTTAATGTAAATGTTTTCAACCAATAAATTCTGCAGTTAGCGGTAATAAATCTGTCATTACTAAGTGGTTCTAGTGGCTTAAAACTGCCTTTTACTGCCATTTGAACTAACACGACAAAGTTAATGTAAATGTTTTCAACTAATAAATTGCGCAGTTAGCGCAACAAACTCTGTCATTAGTAAGTGGTTCTAGTGGTTTAAAACTGCTTATTTCTGCCAATTCAACTAACACAACAAAGTTAATGTAAATGTTTTCAACTAATTCATTCTTCAGTTAGCGGTACAAACTCTGTCATTAGTAAAAGGTTATAGTGGTTTAAAACTGCTTATTTCTGCCATTTCAACTAACACAACAAAGTTAATGTAAATGTTTTCAACTAATAAATTCTGCAGTTAGCGGTACTAAAAATGTCATTAGTAAGTGGTTATAGTGGTTTAAAACTCCTTATAAACTTCTACCATTTCAACTAACACGACAAAGGTAATGTAAATGATTTTAACTAATTCATTCTGCAGTTAGCGGTACTAAAACTGTTATTAGTAAGTTGTTCTAGTGGTTTAAAACTGCTTATTTCTACCATTTCAACTAACACAACAAAGTTAATGTAAATGTTTTCAACTAATAAATTGTGCAGTTAGCGGTACTAAAACTGTCATTAGTAAGTGGTTCTATTGGTTCAAAACTGCTTATTTCTGCCATTTCAACTAACACGACAAAGTTAATGTAAATGATTTTAACTAATTAATTCTGCCGTTAGCGGTACTAAAACTGTTATTAGTAAGTTGTTCTAGTGGCTTAAAACTGCTTATTTCTACCATTTCAACTAACACAACAAAGTTAATGTAAATGTTTTCAACTAATAAATTGTGCAGTTAGCGGTACAAATTCTGTCATTAGCAAGTGGTTCTAGTGATTTAAAGTTTTTATTTCTGCCATTTCAACTAAAACGACAAAGTTAATGTAAATGATTTTAACTAATTCATTCTGCAGTTAGCGGTACTAAAACTGTTATTAGTAAGTTGTTCTAGTGGTTTAAAACTGCTTATTTCTACCATTTCAACTAACACAACAAAGTTAATGTAAATGTTTTCAACTAATAAATTGTGCAGTTAGCGGTACTAAAACTGTCATTAGTAAGTGGTTCTATTGGTTCAAAACTGCTTATTTCTACCATTTCAACTAAAACAACAAAGTTAATTTAAATATTTTTAACTAATTTATTCTGCAGTTAGCGGTACTAAAACTGTCATTAGTAGGTGGTTCTAGTGGCTTAAACCTGCTTATTTCTACCATTTCAACTAAAACAACAAAGTTAATTTAAATATTTTTAACTAATTTATTCTGCAGTTAGCGGTACTAAAACTGTCATTAGTAATTGGTTATAGTGGTTTAAAACTCCTTATAAACTTCTACCATTTCAACTAACACGACAAAGGTAATGTAAATGATTTTAACTAATTCATTCTGCAGTTAGCGGTACTAAAACTGTTATTAGTAAGTTGTTCTTGTGGTTTAAAACTGCTTATTTCTACCATTTCAAATAACACAACAAAGTTAATGTAAATGTTTTCAACTAATAAATTGTGCAGTTAGCGGTACTAAAACTGTCATTAGTAAGTGGTTCTATTGGTTCAAAACTGCTTATTTCTGCCATTTCAACTAACACGACAAAGTTAATGTAAATGATTTTAACTAATTAATTCTGCCGTTAGCGGTACTAAAACTGTTATTAGTAAGTTGTTCTAGTGGTTTAAAACTGCTTATTTCTACCATTTCAACTAACACAACAAAGTTAATGTAAATGTTTTCAACTAATAAATTGTGCAGTTAGCGGTACAAATTCTGTCATTAGCAAGTGGTTCTAGTGATTTAAAGTTTTTATTTCTGCCATTTCAACTAAAACGACAAAGTTAATGTAAATGATTTTAACTAATTCATTCTGCATTTAGCGGTACAAATTCTGTCATTAGTAAAAGGTTGTAGTGCTTTAAAACTGCTTATTTCTACCATTTCAACCGACACAACAAAGTTAATGTAAATGTTTTCAACTAATAAATTCTGCAGTTAGCGGTAATAAAACTGTCATCACTAAGTGGTTCTAGTGGCTTAAAACTGCCTTTTACTGCCATTTGAACTAACACGACAAAGTTAATGTAAATGTTTTCAACTAATAAATTGTGCAGTTAGCGCTACAAATTCTGTCATTAGTATGTGGTTCTAGTGGTTTAAAACGGCTTATTTCTGCGATTTCAACTAACACGACAAAGTTAATGTAAATGATTTTAACTAATTCATTCTTCAGTTAGCGGTACAAACTCTGTCATTAGTAAAAGGTTATAGTGGTTTAAAACTGCTTATTTCTGCCATTTCAACTAACACAACAAAGTTAATGTAAATGTTTTCAACTAATAAATTGTGCAGTTAGCGGTACTAAAACTGTCATTAGTAAGTGGTTCTAGTGGTTTAAAACTGCTTATTTCTGCCATTTCAACTAACACGACAAAGTTAATGTAAATGATTTTAACTAATTAATTCTGCCGTTAGCGGTACTAAAACTGTTATTAGTAAGTTGTTCTAGTGGTTTAAAACTGCTTATTTCTACCATTTCAAATTACACAACAAAGTTAATGTAAATGTTTTCAACTAATAAAATCTGCAGTTAGGGGTACAAAAACTGCCATTAGTAAGTGGTTCTAGTGGTTTAAAACTGCTAATTTCTGCCATTATAACTAGCACGACAAAGTTAATGTAATTATTTTTAACTAATTAATTGTGCAGTTAGCGGTACTAAAACTGTCATTAGTAAGTGTTTCTAGTGGTTTAAAACTCCTCATTTCTACCATCTCAACTAACACGACGAGGGTAATGTAAATGATATCAACTAATAAATTGTGCAGTTAGTGGTACTAAAACGGTCATTTGTAAGTGGTTCTAGTGGCTTAAACCTGCTTATTCCTCCAATTTTAACTAACACAATAAAGTTAATGTAAATGATTTCAACTAATAATTTGTGCAGTTAGCGGTACAAATACTGTCATTAGTAAGTGGTTCTAGTGGTTTAAAGTTTTTATTTCTGCCATTTCAACTAACACGACAAAGTTAATGTAAATGATTTTAACTAATTCATTCTTCAGTTAGCGGTACAAATTCTGTCATTAGTAAAAGGTTGTAGTGCTATAAAACTGCTTATTTCTACCATTTCAACCGACACAACAAAGTTAATGTATATGTTTTCAACTAAGAAATTCTGCAGTTAGCGGTAATAAAACTGTCATTACTAAGTGGTTCTAGTGGCTTAAAACTGCCTTTTACTGCCATTTGAACTAACACGACAAAGTTAATGTAAATGTTTTCAACTAATAAATTGTGCAGTTAGCGCTAAAAATTCTGTCATTAGTAAGTGGTTCTAGTGGTTTAAAACTGCTTATTTCTGCGATTTCAACTAACACGACAAAGTTAATGTAAATGATTTTAACTAATCCATTCTTCAGTTAGCGGTACAAACTCTGTCATTAGTAAAAGGTTATAGTGGTTTAAAACTGCTTATTTCTGCCATTTCAACTAACACAACAAAGTTAATGTAAATGTTTTCAACTAATAAATTCTGCAGTTAGCGCTACAAATTCTGTCATTAGTAAGTGGTTCTAGTGGTTTAAAACTGCTTATTTCTGCGATTTCAACTAACACGACAAAGTTAATGTAAATGATTTTAACTAATTCATTCTTCAGTTAGCGGTACAAACTCTGTCATTAGTAAAAGGTTATAGTGGTTTAAAACTGCTTATTTCTGCCATTTCAACTAACACAACAAAGTTAATGTAAATGTTTTCAACTAATAAATTCTGCAGTTAGCGGTACTAAAACTGTCATTAGTAAGTGGTTATAGTGGTTTAAAACTGCTTATTTCTGCCATTTCAACTAACACAACAAAGTTGATGTAAATGTTTTCAACTACTAAATTCTGCAGTTAGCAGTACTAAAAATGTCATTAGTAAGTGGTTCTAGTGTTTTATTACTGCTTATTTCTACCATTTCAACTAAAACAACAAAGTTAATTTAAATATTTTTAACTAATTTATTCTGCAGTTAGCGGTACTAAAACTGTCATTAGTAATTGGTTATAGTGGTTTAAAACTCCTTATAAACTTCTACCATTTCAACTAACACGACAAAGGCAATGTAAATGATTTTAACTAATTCATTCTGCAGTTAGCGGTACTAAAACTGTTATTAGTAAGTTGTTCTAGTGGTTTAAAGCTGCTTATTTCTACCATTTCAACTAACACAACAAAGTTAATGTAAATGTTTTCAACTAATAAATTGTGCAGTTAGCGGTACTAAAACTGTCATTAGTAAGTGGTTCTATTGTTTCAAAACTGCTTATTTCTGCCATTTCAACTAACACGACAAAGTTAATGTAAATGATTTTAACTAATTAATTCTGCCGTTAGCGGTACTAAAACTGTTATTAGTAAGTTGTTCTAGTGGTTTAAAACTGCTTATTTCTACCATTTCAACTAACACAACAAAGTTAATGTAAATGTTTTCAACTAATAAATTGTGCAGTTAGCGGTACAAATTCTGTCATTAGCAAGTGGTTCTAGTGATTTAAAGTTTTTATTTCTGCCATTTCAACTAAAACGACAAAGTTAATGTAAATGATTTTAACTAATTCATTCTGCATTTAGCGGTACAAATTCTGTCATTAGTAAAAGGTTGTAGTGCTTTAAAACTGCTTATTTCTACCATTTCAACCGACACAACAAAGTTAATGTAAATGTTTTCAACTAATAAATTCTGCAGTTAGCGGTAATAAAACTGTCATCACTAAGTGGTTCTAGTGGCTTAAAACTGCCTTTTACTGCCATTTGAACTAACACGACAAAGTTAATGTAAATGTTTTCAACTAATAAATTGTGCAGTTAGCGCTACAAATTCTGTCATTAGTAAGTGGTTCTAGTGGTTTAAAACGGCTTATTTCTGCGATTTCAACTAACACGACAAAGTTAATGTAAATGATTTTAACTAATTCATTCTTCAGTTAGCGGTACAAACTCTGTCATTAGTAAAAGGTTATAGTGGTTTAAAACTGCTTATTTCTGCCATTTCAACTAACACAACAAAGTTAATGTAAATGTTTTCAACTAATAAATTGTGCAGTTAGCGGTACTAAAACTGTCATTAGTAAGTGGTTCTAGTGGTTTAAAACTGCTTTTTTTTATTCCATTTCAACTAACAGGACAAAGTTAATGTTAATGTTTTTAACTAATTAATTCTGCCGTTAGCGGTACTAAAACTGTTATTAGTAAGTTTTTCTAGTGGTTTAAAACTGCTTATTTCTACCATTTCAAATTACACAACAAAGTTAATGTAAATGTTTTCAACTAATAAATTCTACAGTTAGCGGTAATAAAACTGTCATCACTAAGTGGTTCTAGTGGCTTAAAACTGCCTTTCACTGCCATTTGAACTAACACGACAAAGTTAATGTAAATGTTTTCAACTAATAAATTGTGCAGTTAGCGCTACAAAATCTGTCATTAGTAAGTGGTTCTAGTGGTTTAAAACGGCTTATTTCTGCGATTTCAACTAACACGACAAAGTTAATGTAAATGATTTTAACTAATTCATTCTTCAGTTAGCGGTACAAACTCTGTCATTAGTAAAAGGTTATAGTGGTTTAAAACTGCTTATTTCTGCCATTTCAACTAACACAACAAAGTTAATGTAAATGTTTTCAACTAATAAATTGTGCAGTTAGCGGTACTAAAACTGTCATTAGTAAGTGGTTCTAGTGGTTTAAAACTGCTTATTTCTGCCATTTCAACTAACAGGACAAAGTTAATGTAAATGTTTTTAACTAATTAATTCTGCCGTTAGCGGTACAAAAACTGCCATTAGTAAGTGGTTCTAGTGGTTTAAAACTGCTAATTTCTGCCATTTTAACTAGCACGACAAAGTTAATGTAATTATTTTTAACTAATTAATTGTGCAGTTAGCGGTACTAAAACTGTCATTAGTAAGTGTTTCTAGTGGTTTAAAACTCCTCATTTCTACCATCTCAACTAACACGACGAGGGTAATGTAAATGATATCAACTAATAAATTGTGCAGTTAGTGGTACTAAAACGGTCATTTGTAAGTGGTTCTAGTGGCTTAAACCTGCTTATTCCTCCAATTTTAACTAACACAATAAAGTTAATGTAAATGATTTCAACTAATAAATTATGCAGTTAGCGGTACAAATTCTGTCATTAGTAAGTGGTTCTAGTGGTTTAAAGTTTTTATTTCTGCCATTTCAACTAACACGACAAAAGTTAATGTAAATGATTTTAACTAATTCATTCTTCAGTTAGCGGTACAAATTCTGTCATTAGTAAGTGGTTCTAGTGGTTTAAAGTTTTTATTTCTGCCATTTCAACTAACAAGACAAAGTTAATGTAAATGATTTTAACTAATTCATACTGCATTTAGCGGTACAAATTCTGTCATTAGTAAAAGGTTGTAGTGCTTTAAAACTGCTTATTTCTACCATTTCAACCGACACAACAAAGTTAATGTATATGTTTTCAACTAATAAATTCTGCAGTTAGCGGTAATAAAACTGTCATTACTAAGTGGTTCTAGTGGCTTAAAACTGCCTTTTACTGCCATTTGAACTAACACGACAAAGTTAATGTAAATGTTTTCAACTAATAAATTGTGCAGTTAGCGCTAAAAATTCTGTCATTAGTAAGTGGTTCTAGTGGTTTAAAACTGCTTATTTCTGCGATTTCAATTAACACGACAAAGTTAATGTAAATGATTTTAACTAATCCATTCTTCAGTTAGCGGTACAAACTCTGTCATTAGTAAAAGGTTATAGGGGTTTAAAACTGCTTATTTCTGCCATTTCAACTAACACAACAAAGTTAATGTAAATGTTTTCAACTAATAAATTCTGCAGTTAGCGCTACAAATTCTGTCATTAGTAAGTGGTTCTAGTGGTTTAAAACTGCTTATTTCTGCGATTTCAACTAACACGACAAAGTTAATGTAAATGATTTTAACTAATTCATTCTTCAGTTAGCGGTACAAACTCTGTCATTAGTAAAAGGTTATAGTGGTTTAAAACTGCTTATTTCTGCCATTTCAACTAACACAACAAAGTTAATGTAAATGTTTTCAACTAATAAATTCTGCAGTTAGCGGTACTAAAAATGTCATTTGTAAGTGGTTCTAGTGTTTTATTACTGCTTATTTCTACCATTTCAACTAAAACAACAAAGTTAATTTAAATATTTTTAACTAATTTATTCTGCAGTTAGCGGTACTAAAACTGTCATTAGTAATTGGTTATAGTGGTTTAAAACTCCTTATAAACTTCTACCATTTCAACTAACACGACAAAGGCAATGTAAATGATTTTAACTAATTCATTCTGCAGTTAGCGGTACTAAAACTGTTATTAGTAAGTTGTTCTAGTGGTTTAAAACTGCTTATTTCTACCATTTCAACTAACACAACAAAGTTAATGTAAATGTTTTCAACTAATAAATTGTGCAGTTAGCGGTACTAAAACTGTCATTAGTAAGTGGTTCTATTGTTTCAAAACTGCTCATTTCTGCCATTTCAACAAACACGACAAAGTTAATGAAAATGATTTTAACTAATTAATTCTGCCGTTAGCGGTACTAAAACTGTTATTAGTAAGTTGTTCTAGTGGTTTAAAACTGCTTATTTCTACCATTTCAACTAACACAACAAAGTTAATGTAAATGTTTTCAACTAATAAATTGTGCAGTTAGCGGTACAAATTCTGTCATTAGCAAGTGGTTCTAGTGATTTAAAGCTTTTATTTCTGCCATTTCAACTAAAACGACAAAGTTAATGTAAATGATTTTAACTAATTCATTCTGCATTTAGCGGTACAAATTCTGTTATTAGTAAAAGGTTGTAGTGCTTTAAAACTGCTTATTTATACCATTTCAACCGACACAACAAAGTTAATGTAAATGTTTTCAACTAATAAATTCTGCAGTTAGCGGTAATAAAACTGTCATTACTAAGTGGTTCTAGTGGCTTAAAACTGCCTTTTACTGCCATTTGAACTAGCACGACAAAGTTAATGTAAATGTTTTCAACTAATAAATTGCGCAGTTAGCGCAACAAATTCTGTCATTAGTAAGTGGTTATAGTGGTTTAAAACTGCTTATTTCTGCGATTTCAACTAACACGACAAAGTTAATGTAAATGATTTTAACTAATTCATTCTTCAGTTAGCGGTACAAACTCTGTCATTAGTAAATGGTTATAGTGGTTTAAAACTGCTTATTTCTGCCATTTCAACTAACACAACAAAGTTAATGTAAATGTTTTCAACTAATAAATTCTGCAGTTAGCGCTACAAATTCTGTCATTAGTAAGTGGTTCTAGTGGTTTAAAACTGCTTATTTCTGCGATTTCAACTAAGACGACAAAATTAATGTAAATGATTTTAACTAATTCATTCTTCAGTTAGCGGTACAAACTCTGTCATTAGTAAAAGGTTATAGTGGTTTAAAACTGCTTATTTCTGCCATTTCAACTAACACAACAAAGTTAATGTAAATGTTTTCAACTAATAAATTCTGCAGTTAGCGGTACTAAAACTGTCATTAGTAAGTGGTTATAGTGGTTTAAAACTCCTTATAAACTTCTACCATTTCAACTAACACGACAAAGGTAATGTAAATGATTTTAACTAATTCATTCTGCAGTTAGCGGTACTAAAACTGTTATTAGTAAGTTGTTCTAGTGGTTTAAAACTGCTTATTTCTACCATTTCAACTAACACAACAAAGTTAATGTAAATGTTTTCAACTAATAAATTGTGCAGTTAGCGGTACTAAAACTGTCATTAGTAAGTGGTTCTATTGTTTCAAAACTGCTCATTTCTGCCATTTCAACAAACACGACAAAGTTAATGAAAATGATTTTAACTAATTAATTCTGCCGTTAGCGGTACTAAAACTGTTATTAGTAAGTTGTTCTAGTGGTTTAAAACTGCTTATTTCTACCATTTCAACTAACACAACAAAGTTAATGTAAATGTTTTCAACTAATAAATTGTGCAGTTAGCGGTACAAATTCTGTCATTAGCAAGTGGTTCTAGTGATTTAAAGCTTTTATTTCTGCCATTTCAACTAAAACGACAAAGTTAATGTAAATGATTTTAACTAATTCATTCTGCATTTAGCGGTACAAATTCTGTTATTAGTAAAAGGTTGTAGTGCTTTAAAACTGCTTATTTATACCATTTCAACCGACACAACAAAGTTAATGTAAATGTTTTCAACTAATAAATTCTGCAGTTAGCGGTAATAAAACTGTCATTACTAAGTGGTTCTAGTGGCTTAAAACTGCCTTTTACTGCCATTTGAACTAGCACGACAAAGTTAATGTAAATGTTTTCAACTAATAAATTGCGCAGTTAGCGCAACAAATTCTGTCATTAGTAAGTGGTTATAGTGGTTTAAAACTGCTTATTTCTGCGATTTCAACTAACACGACAAAGTTAATGTAAATGATTTTAACTAATTCATTCTTCAGTTAGCGGTACAAACTCTGTCATTAGTAAAAGGTTATAGTGGTTTAAAACTGCTTATTTCTGCCATTTCAACTAACACAACAAAGTTAATGTAAATGTTTTCAACTAATAAATTCTGCAGTTAGCGCTACAAATTCTGTCATTAGTAAGTGGTTCTAGTGGTTTAAAACTGCTTATTTCTGCGATTTCAACTAAGACGACAAAGTTAATGTAAATGATTTTAACTAATTCATTCTTCAGTTAGCGGTACAAACTCTGTCATTAGTAAAAGGTTATAGTGGTTTAAAACTGCTTATTTCTGCCATTTCAACTAACACAACAAAGTTAATGTAAATGTTTTCAACTAATAAATTCTGCAGTTAGCGGTACTAAAACTGTCATTAGTAAGTGGTTATAGTGGTTTAAAACTCCTTATAAACTTCTACCATTTCAACTAACACGACAAAGGTAATGTAAATGATTTTAACTAATTCATTCTGCAGTTAGCGGTACTAAAACTGTTATTAGTAAGTTGTTCTAGTGGTTTAAAACTGCTTATTTCTACCATTTCAACTAACACAACAAAGTTAATGTAAATGATTTTAACTAATTTATTCTGCAGTTAGCGGTACTAAAACTGTTATTAGTAAGTTGTTCTAGTGGTTTAAAACTGCTTATTTCTACCATTTCAACTAACACAACAAAGTTAATGTAAATGTTTTCAACTAATAAATTGTGCAGTTAGCGGTACAAATTCTGTCATTAGCAAGTGGTTCTAGTGATTTAAAGCTTTTATTTCTGCCATTTCAACTAAAACGACAAAGTTAATGTAAATGATTTTAACTAATTCATTCTGCATTTAGCGGTACAAATTCTGTTATTAGTAAAAGGTTGTAGTGCTTTAAAACTGCTTATTTATACCATTTCAACCGACACAACAAAGTTAATGTAAATGTTTTCAACTAATAAATTCTGCAGTTAGCGGTAATAAAACTGTCATTACTAAGTGGTTCTAGTGGCTTAAAACTGCCTTTTACTGCCATTTGAACTAGCACGACAAAGTTAATGTAAATGTTTTCAACTAATAAATTGCGCAGTTAGCGCAACAAATTCTGTCATTAGTAAGTGGTTATAGTGGTTTAAAACTGCTTATTTCTGCGATTTCAACTAACACGACAAAGTTAATGTAAATGATTTTAACTAATTCATTCTTCAGTTAGCGGTACAAACTCTGTCATTAGTAAAAGGTTATAGTGGTTTAAAACTGCTTATTTCTGCCATTTCAACTAACACAACAAAGTTAATGTAAATGTTTTCAACTAATAAATTCTGCAGTTAGCGCTACAAATTCTGTCATTAGTAAGTGGTTCTAGTGGTTTAAAACTGCTTATTTCTGCGATTTCAACTAAGACGACAAAGTTAATGTAAATGATTTTAACTAATTCATTCTTCAGTTAGCGGTACAAACTCTGTCATTAGTAAAAGGTTATAGTGGTTTAAAACTGCTTATTTCTGCCATTTCAACTAACACAACAAAGTTAATGTAAATGTTTTCAACTAATAAATTCTGCAGTTAGCGGTACTAAAACTGTCATTAGTAAGTGGTTATAGTGGTTTAAAACTCCTTATAAACTTCTACCATTTCAACTAACACGACAAAGGTAATGTAAATGATTTTAACTAATTCATTCTGCAGTTAGCGGTACTAAAACTGTTATTAGTAAGTTGTTCTAGTGGTTTAAAACTGCTTATTTCTACCATTTCAACTAACACAACAAAGTTAATGTAAATGTTTTCAACTAATAAATTGTAAAGTTAGCGGTACTAAAACCGTCATTAGTAAGTGGTTCTAGTGTTTTAAAAACTGCTTATTTCTACCATTTCAACTAACACAACAATGTTAATGTAAATGTTTTCAACTAATAAATTCTGCAGTTAGCGGTACTAATATTGTCATCAGTAAGTGGTTCTAGTGGTTTAAAACTGCTTATTTCTACCATTTCAAGTTAACACAACAAAGTTATTGTAAATGATTTTAACTAATTTATTCTGCAGTTAGCGGTACTAAAACTGTCATTAGCAAGTGGTTCTAGTGGTTTAAACTGCTTATTTCTGCCATTTGAACTAACACGACAAAGTTAATGTAAATGTTTTCAACTAATAAAATGTGCAGTTAGCTGTACTAAAACTGTCATTAGTAAGTGTGCTTCTAGTGGTTTAAACCTGCTTATTTCTGCCATTTTAACTAACACAATAAAGTTAATGTAAATGATTTCAACTAATAAATTGTGCAGTTAGTGGTACTAAAACTGTCATTAGTAAGTGGCTCTGGTGGTTTAAAACTGCTTTATTTCTACTATTTCAACTAACACAACAAAGTTAATGTAAATGATTTTAACTAATTCATTCTGCAGCTAGCGGTACTAAAACTGTTATTAGTAAGTTGTTCTAGTGGTTTAAAACTGCTTATTTTTACCAATTCAAATAACACAACAAAGTTAATGTAACTGTTTTCAACTAATAAAATCTGCAGTTAGGGGTACAAAAACTGCCATTAGTAATTGGTTCTAGTGGTTTAAAACTGCTAATTTCTGCCATTTTAACTAGCACGACAAAGTTAATGTAAATGATTTTAACTACTTCATTCTGCAGTTAGCGGTACTAAAACTGTTATTAGTAAGTTGTTCTAGTGGTTTAAAGCTGCTTATTTCTACCATTTCAAATAACACAACAAAGTTAATGTAAATGTTTTCAACTAATAAAATCTGCAGTTAGAGGTACAAAAACTGCCATTAGTAAGTGGTTCTAGTGGTTTAAAACTGCTTATTTCTTCCATTTCAACTAACACAACAAAGTTAATGTAAATGATTTCAACTAATAAATTGTGCAGTTAGTGGTACTAAAACTGTCATTTGTAAGTGGTTCTAGTGGTTTAAACCTGCTTATTTCTGCAATTTTAACTAACACAATAAAGTTAATGTAAATGATTTCAACTAATAAATTGTGCAGTTAGTGGTACTAAAGCTGTCATTAGTAAGTGGCTCTGGTGGTTTAAGACTGCTTTATTTCTACCATTTCAACTAACAAAACAATGTTAATGTAAATGTTTTCAACTAATAAATTCTGCAGGTAGCGGTACTAAAACTGAAATTAGTAAGGAGTTCTAGTTGTTTAAAACTGCTTATTTCTACCATTTCAACTAAAACAACAAAGTTTATTTAAATATTTATAACTAATTACTTCTGCAGTTAGCGGTACAAATACTGTCATTAGTAAGTTTTTCTAGTGGTTTAAAACTGCTTATTTCTACCATTTCAACTAACACAACAAAGTTAATGTAAATGTTTTTAACTAATAAATTGTGCAGTTAGCGGTACTAAAACTGTCATTAGTAAGTGGTTCTAGTGGTTTAAAACTCCTTATTCCTGCCATTTCAACTAACACAGCAAAGTTACTGTAAATGTTTTCAACTAATAAATTTTGCAGTTAGCGGTACTAAAACTGTCATTGATAATTGGTTCTAGTGGTTTAAAACTGCTTATTTCTGCCATTTCAACTAACACGACAAAGTTAATGTAAATGATTTTAACTAATTCATTCTTCAGTTAGCGGTACAAATTCTGTCATTAGTAAAAGGTTGTAGTGGTTTAAAACTGCTTATTTCTACCATTTCGACCGACACAACAAAGTTAATGTAAATGTTTTCAACTAATAAAGTCTGCAGGTAGTGGTACTAAAACTGCCATTAGTAAGGAGTTCTAGTTGTTTAAAACTGCTTATTTCTACCATTTCAACTAAAACAACAAAGTTAATTTAAATATTTTTAACTAATTTATTCTGCAGTTAGTGGTGCTAAAACTGTCATTAGTAAGTGGTTCTAGTGGTTCAAACCTGCTTATTTCTGCCATTTTAATTAACACAACAAAGTTAATGTAAATGTTTTCAACTAATAAATTGTGCAGTTAGCGCTACAAATTCTGTCATTAGAAAGTGGTAATAGTGGTTTAAAACTGCTTATTTCTACCATTTCAACTAAGACAACGATGTCAATGTAAATGTTTTCAACTAATAAATTCTGCAGTTAGCGGTACTAAAACTGTCATTGATAATTGGTTCTAGTGGTTTAAAACTGCTTATTTCTGCCATTTCAACTAACACGACAAAGTTAATGTAAATGATTTTAACTAATTCATTCTTCAGTTAGCGGTACAAATTCTGTCATTAGTAAAAGGTTGTAGTGGTTTAAAACTGCTTATTTCTACCATTTCGACCGACACAACAAAGTTAATGTAAATGTTTTCAACTAATAAAGTCTGCAGGTAGTGGTACTAAAACTGCCATTAGTAAGGAGTTCTAGTTGTTTAAAACTGCTTATTTCTACCATTTCAACTAAAACAACAAAGTTAATTTAAATATTTTTAACTAATTTATTCTGCAGTTAGTGGTGCTAAAACTGTCATTAGTAAGTGGTTCTAGTGGTTTAAACCTGCTTATTTCTGCCATTTTAATTATCACAACAAAGTTAATGTAAATGTTTTCAACTAATAAATTGTGCAGTTAGCGCTACAAATTCTGTCATTAGAAAGTGGTAATAGTGGTTTAAAACTGCTTATTTCTACCATTTCAACTAAGACAACAATGTCAATGTAAATGTTTTCAACTAATAAATTCTGCAGTTAGCGGTACTAAAACTGTCATTAGTAAGTGGTTCTAGTGGTTTAAAACTGCTTATTTCTGCCATTTGAACTAACACGACAAAGTTAATGTAAATGTTTTCAACTAATAAATTGTGCAGTTAGCGGTACTAAAACTGTCATTAATAAGTGGTTCTAGTGGTTTAAAACTGCTTATTTCTGCCATTTCAACTAACACGACAAAGTTAATGTAAATGATTTTAACTAATTCATTCTTCAGTTAGCGGTACAAATTCTGTCATTAGTAAAAGGTTGTAGTGGTTTAAAACTGCTTATTTCTACCATTTCGACCGACACAACAAAGTTAATGTAAATGTTTTCAACTAATAAATTCTGCAGGTAGCGGTACTAAAACTGCCATTAGTAAGGAGTTCTAGTTGTTTAAAACTTCTTATTTCTACCATTTCAACTAAAACAACAAAGTTAATTTAACTATTTTTAACTAATTTATTCTGCAGTTAGTGGTGCTAAAACTGTCATTAGTAAGTGGTTCTAGAGGTTTACACCTGCTTATTTCTGCCTTTTTAATTAACACAACGAAGTTAATGTAAATGATTTCAACTAATAAATTGTGCAGTTAGTGGTACTAAAACTGTCATTAATAAGTGGCTCTGGTGGTTTAAAACTCCTTATTTCTACCATTTCAAGTAACGCAACGAAGTTATTGTAAATGATTTTAACTAATTTATTCTGCAGTTAGCGGTACTAAAACTGTCATTAGTAAGTGGCTCTGCTGGTTTAAGACTGCTTTATTTCTACCATTTCAACTAACACAGCAAAGTTAATGTAAATGTTTTCATATAATAAATTCTGCAGTTAGCGGTACTAATATTGTCATCAGTAAGTGGTTCTAGTGGTTTAAAACTGCTTATTTCTAAGTTTTCAACCGACACAACAAAGATAATGTAAATGTTTTCAACTAATAAATTGTGCAGTTAGCGGTACTAAAACCGTCATTAGTAAGTGTTTCTAGTGGTTTAAAACTGCTTATTTCTAAGTTTTCAACCGACACAACAAAGATAATGTAAATGTTTTCAACTAATAAATTGTGCAGTTAGTGGTACTAAAACTGTCATTAGTAAGTGGTTCTAGTGGTTTAAAACTGCTAATTTCTACCATTTCAACTAACACAAAAAAGTTAATGTAAATGTTTTTTACTAATAAATTGTGCAGTTTGCGCTACAAATTCTGTGATTAGTAAGTGGTTCTAGTGGTTTAAAACTTCTTATTTCTGCCATTTCAACTAACACGACAAAGTTAATGTAAATGATTTTAACTAATTCATTCTGCAGTTAGTGGTACTAAAACTGTCATTAGTAAGTGGTTGTAGTGGTTTAAAACTGCTTATTTCTACCATTTCAACTAACACAAAAAAGTTAATGTAAATGTTTTCAACTAATTTATTCTGCAGCTAGCGGTACTAAAACTATCATTGGTTCTAGTACGTGGTTCTAGTGGTTTAAAACTGCTTATTTCTGCCATTTCAACTAGCACGACAAAGATAATGTAATTGTTTTTTACTAATTAATTCTGCAGTTAGCGGTACAAATTCTGTCATTAGTAAGTGGTTCTAATGATTTAAAACTTCTTATTTCTACCATTTCATCTAACACAACAATGTTAATGTAAATGTTTTCAACTAATAAATTCTGCAGTTAGCGGTACTAAAACTGTCATTAGTAATTGGTTCTAGTGGTTTAACACTGCTTATTTCTGCCATTTGACCTAACACAACAAAGTTAATGTAAATGTTTTCAACTAATAAATTGTGCAGTTAGTGGTACTAAAACTGTCATTAGTAAGTGGTTCTAGTGGTTTAAAACTGTTAATTTCTACCATTTCAACTAACACAAAAAAGTTAATGTAAATGTTTTTTACTAATAAATTGTGCAGTTTGCGCTACAAATTCTGTGATTAGTAAGTGGTTCTAGTGGTTTAAAACTTCTTATTTCTGCCATTTCAACCGACACAACAAAGATAATGTAAATGTTTTCAACTAATAAATTGTGCAGTTAGTGGTACTAAAACTGTCATTAGTAAGTGGTTCTAGTGGTTTAAAACTGCTAATTTCTACCATTTCAACTAACACAAAAAAGTTAATGTAAATGTTTTTTACTAATAAATTGTGCAGTTTGCGCTACAAATTCTGTGATTAGTAAGTGGTTCTAGTGGTTTAAAACTTCTCATTTCTGCCATTTCAACTAACACGACAAAGTTAATGTAAATGATTTTAACTAATTCATTCTGCAGTTAGTGGTACTAAAACTGTCATTAGTAAGTGGTTGTAGTGGTTTAAAACTGCTTATTTCTACCATTTCAACTAACACAAAAAAGTTAATGTAAATGTTTTCAACTAATTTATTCTGCAGCTAGCGGTACTAAAACTATCATTGGTTCTAGTACGTGGTTCTAGTGGTTTAAAACTGCTTATTTCTGCCATTTCAACTAGCACGACAAAGATAATGTAATTGTTTTTTACTAATTAATTCTGCAGTTAGCGGTACAAATTCTGTCATTAGTAAGTGGTTCTAATGATTTAAAACTTCTTATTTCTACCATTTCATCTAAAACAACAATGTTAATGTAAATGTTTTCAACTAATAAACTCTGCAGTTAGCGGTACTAAAACTGTCATTAGTAATTGGTTCTAGTGGTTTAACACTGCTTATTTCTGCCATTTGACCTAACACAACAAAGTTAATGTAAATGTTTTCAACTAATAAATTGTGCAGTTAGCGCTACAAATTATGTCACTAGTAAGGGGTTCTAGTGGTTTAAAACTGCTTATTTCTACAATTTCAACTAAACCAACAATGTTAATGTAAATGTTTTCAACTAATAAATTCTGCAGTTAGCGGTACTAAAACTGTCATTAGTAAGTGGTTCTAGTGGTTTAAAAATGCTTATTTCTGCCATTTCTACTAACACGACAAAGTTAATGTAAATGATTTTAACTAATTCATTCTTCAGTTAGCGGTACAAATTCTGTCATTAGTAATAGGTTGCAGTGGTTTAAAACTGCTTATTTCTACCATTTCAACCGACACAACAAAGTTAATGTAAATGTTTTCAATTAATAAATTCTGCAGTTAGCAGTACTAAAACTGCCATTAGTAAGGAGTTCTAGTTGTTTAAAACTGCTTATTTCTACCATTTCAACTAACACAACAAAGTTAATGTAAATGATTTACTAATAAATTGTGCAGTTAGTGGTACTAAAACTGTCATTAGTAAGTGGCTCTGGTGGTTTAAGACTGCTTTATTTCTACCATTTCAACTAACACAACTAAGTTAATGTAAATGTTTTCAATTAATAAATTCTGCAGTTAGCAGTACTAAAGCTACCATTAGTAAGGAGTTCTAGTTGTTTAAAACTGCTTATTTCTACCATTTCAACCATCACAACAAAGTTAATGTAAATGATTTCAACTAATAAATTCTGCAGTTAGCGGTACTAAAACTGTCATTAGTAAGTGGTTCTAGTTATTTAAAACTGCTTATTTCTACCATTTCCACTAACACAACAATGTTAATGTAATTGTTTTTAACTAATTCATTCTGCAGTTAGTGGTACTAAAACTGTCATTAGTAAGTGGTTGTAGTGGTTTAAAACTGCTTATTTCTGCCATTTCAACTAACACGACAAAGTTAATGTAATTGTTTTTAACTAATTAATTCTGCAGTTAGCGGTACAAATTCTGTCATTAGTAAGTGGTTGTAGTGGTTATTTCTACCATTTCAACTAACACAACAAAGTTAATGTAAATGTTTTCAACTAATAAATTCTGCAGTTAGCGGTTCTAAAACTGTCATTAGTAAGTGGTTCTAGTGGCTTAAAACTCCTTATTTCTACCGTTTCAACTAAAACAACAAAGTTAATTTAAATATTTGTAACTAATTAGTTCTGCAGCTAGCGGTACTAAAACTGTCATTAGTAAGTGGTTCTAGTGGTATAAAACTGCTTATTTCTGCCATTTCAACTAGCACGACAAAGTTAATGTAATTGTTTTTACTAATTAATTCTGCAGTTAGCGGTACAAATTCTGTCATTAGTAAGTGGTTCTAATGATTTAAAACTGCTTATTTCTACCATTCGAACTAACACAACAATGTTAATGTAAATGTTTTCAACTAATAAATTGTGCAGTTAGTGGTACTAAAACTGTCATTAGTAAGTGGTTCTAGTGGTTTAAAACTGCTTATTTCTAAGTTTTCAACCGACACAACAAAGATAATGTAAATGTTTTCAACTAATAAATTGTGCAGTTAGCGGTACAAATTCTGTCATTAGTAAGTGGTGCTAGTGATTTAAAACTGCTTATTTCTACCATTTCAACTAACACAGCAATGTTAATGTAAATGTTTTCAACTAATAAATTCTGCAGTTAGCGGTACTAAAACTGTCATTGATAATTGGTTCTAGTGGTTTAAAACTGCTTATTTCTGCCATTTCAACTAACACGACAAAGTTAATGTAAATGATTTTAACTAATTCATTCTTCAGTTAGCGGTACAAATTCTGTCATTAGTAAAAGGTTGTAGTGGTTTAAAACTGCTTATTTCTACCATTTCGACCGACACAACAAAGTTAATGTAAATGTTTTCAACTAATAAAGTCTGCAGGTAGTGGTACTAAAACTGCCATTAGTAAGGAGTTCTAGTTGTTTAAAACTGCTTATTTCTACCATTTCAACTAAAACAACAAAGTTAATTTAAATATTTTTAACTAATTTATTCTGCAGTTAGTGGTGCTAAAACTGTCATTAGTAAGTGGTTCTAGTGGTTTAAACCTGCTTATTTCTGCCATTTTAATTAACACAACAAAGTTAATGTAAATGTTTTCAACTAATAAATTGTGCAGTTAGCGCTACAAATTCTGTCATTAGAAAGTGGTAATAGTGGTTTAAAACTGCTTATTTCTACCATTTCAACTAAGACAACAATGTCAATGTAAATGTTTTCAACTAATAAATTCTGCAGTTAGCGGTACTAAAACTGTCATTAGTAAGTGGTTCTAGTGGTTTAAAACTGCTTATTTCTGCCATTTGAACTAACACGACAAAGTTAATGTAAATGTTTTCAACTAATAAATTGTGCAGTTAGCGGTACTAAAACTGTCATTAATAAGTGGTTCTAGTGGTTTAAAACTGCTTATTTCTGCCATTTCAACTAACACGACAAAGTTAATGTAAATGATTTTAACTAATTCATTCTTCAGTTAGCGGTACAAATTCTGTCATTAGTAAAAGGTTGTAGTGGTTTAAAACTGCTTATTTCTACCATTTCGACCGACACAACAAAGTTAATGTAAATGTTTTCAACTAATAAATTCTGCAGGTAGCGGTACTAAAACTGCCATTAGTAAGGAGTTCTAGTTGTTTAAAACTTCTTATTTCTACCATTTCAACTAAAACAACAAAGTTAATTTAACTATTTTTAACTAATTTATTCTGCAGTTAGTGGTGCTAAAACTGTCATTAGTAAGTGGTTCTAGAGGTTTACACCTGCTTATTTCTGCCTTTTTAATTAACACAACAAAGTTAATGTAAATGATTTCAACTAATAAATTGTGCAGTTAGTGGTACTAAAACTGTCATTAATAAGTGGCTCTGGTGGTTTAAAACTCCTTATTTCTACCATTTCAAGTAACGCAACGAAGTTATTGTAAATGATTTTAACTAATTTATTCTGCAGTTAGCGGTACTAAAACTGTCATTAGTAAGTGGCTCTGCTGGTTTAAGACTGCTTTATTTCTACCATTTCAACTAACACAGCAAAGTTAATGTAAATGTTTTCATATAATAAATTCTGCAGTTAGCGGTACTAATATTGTCATCAGTAAGTGGTTCTAGTGGTTTAAAACTGCTTATTTCTAAGTTTTCAACCGACACAACAAAGATAATGTAAATGTTTTCAACTAATAAATTGTGCAGTTAGCGGTACTAAAACCGTCATTAGTAAGTGGTTCTAGTGGTTTAAAACTGCTTATTTCTAAGTTTTCAACCGACACAACAAAGATAATGTAAATGTTTTCAACTAATAAATTGTGCAGTTAGTGGTACTAAAACTGTCATTAGTAAGTGGTTCTAGTGGTTTAAAACTGCTAATTTCTACCATTTCAACTAACACAAAAAAGTTAATGTAAATGTTTTTTACTAATAAATTGTGCAGTTTGCGCTACAAATTCTGTGATTAGTAAGTGGTTCTAGTGGTTTAAAACTTCTTATTTCTGCCATTTCAACCGACACAACAAAGATAATGTAAATGTTTTCAACTAATAAATTGTGCAGTTAGTGGTACTAAAACTGTCATTAGTAAGTGGTTCTAGTGGTTTAAAACTGCTAATTTCTACCATTTCAACTAACACAAAAAAGTTAATGTAAATGTTTTTTACTAATAAATTGTGCAGTTTGCGCTACAAATTCTGTGATTAGTAAGTGGTTCTAGTGGTTTAAAACTTCTTATTTCTGCCATTTCAACTAACACGACAAAGTTAATGTAAATGATTTTAACTAATTCATTCTGCAGTTAGTGGTACTAAAACTGTCATTAGTAAGTGGTTGTAGTGGTTTAAAACTGCTTATTTCTACCATTTCAACTAACACAAAAAAGTTAATGTAAATGTTTTCAACTAATTTATTCTGCAGCTAGCGGTACTAAAACTATCATTGGTTCTAGTACGTGGTTCTAGTGGTTTAAAACTGCTTATTTCTGCCATTTCAACTAGCACGACAAAGATAATGTAATTGTTTTTTACTAATTAATTCTGCAGTTAGCGGTACAAATTCTGTCATTAGTAAGTGGTTCTAATGATTTAAAACTTCTTATTTCTACCATTTCATCTAAAACAACAATGTTAATGTAAATGTTTTCAACTAATAAATTCTGCAGTTAGCGGTACTAAAACTGTCATTAGTAATTGGTTCTAGTGGTTTAACACTGCTTATTTCTGCCATTTGACCTAACACAACAAAGTTAATGTAAATGTTTTCAACTAATAAATTGTGCAGTTAGCGCTACAAATTATGTCACTAGTAAGGGGTTCTAGTGGTTTAAAACTGCTTATTTCTACAATTTCAACTAAACCAACAATGTTAATGTAAATGTTTTCAACTAATAAATTCTGCAGTTAGCGGTACTAAAACTGTCATTAGTAAGTGGTTCTAGTGGTTTAAAAATGCTTATTTCTGCCATTTCTACTAACACGACAAAGTTAATGTAAATGATTTTAACTAATTCATTCTTCAGTTAGCGGTACAAATTCTGTCATTAGTAATAGGTTGCAGTGGTTTAAAACTGCTTATTTCTACCATTTCAACCGACACAACAAAGTTAATGTAATTGTTTTCAATTAATAAATTCTGCAGTTAGCAGTACTAAAACTGCCATTAGTAAGGAGTTCTAGTTGTTTAAAACTGCTTATTTCTACCATTTCAACTAACACAACAAAGTTAATGTAAATGATTTACTAATAAATTGTGCAGTTAGTGGTACTAAAACTGTCATTAGTAAGTGGCTCTGGTGGTTTAAGACTGCTTTATTTCTACCATTTCAACTAACACAACTAAGTTAATGTAAATGTTTTCAATTAATAAATTCTGCAGTTAGCAGTACTAAAGCTACCATTAGTAAGGAGTTCTAGTTGTTTAAAACTGCTTATTTCTACCATTTCAACCATCACAACAAAGTTAATGTAAATGATTTCAACTAATAAATTCTGCAGTTAGCGGTACTAAAACTGTCATTAGTAAGTGGTTCTAGTTATTTAAAACTGCTTATTTCTACCATTTCCACTAACACAACAATGTTAATGTAATTGTTTTTAACTAATTCATTCTGCAGTTAGTGGTACTAAAACTGTCATTAGTAAGTGGTTGTAGTGGTTTAAAACTGCTTATTTCTGCCATTTCAACTAACACGACAAAGTTAATGTAATTGTTTTTAACTAATTAATTCTGCAGTTAGCGGTACAAATTCTGTCATTAGTAAGTGGTTGTAGTGGTTATTTCTACCATTTCAACTAACACAACAAAGTTAATGTAAATGTTTTCAACTAATAAATTCTGCAGTTAGCGGTTCTAAAACTGTCATTAGTAAGTGGTTCTAGTGGCTTAAAACTCCTTATTTCTACCGTTTCAACTAAAACAACAAAGTTAATTTAAATATTTGTAACTAATTAGTTCTGCAGCTAGCGGTACTAAAACTGTCATTAGTAAGTGGTTCTAGTGGTATAAAACTGCTTATTTCTGCCATTTCAACTAGCACGACAAAGTTAATGTAATTGTTTTTACTAATTAATTCTGCAGTTAGCGGTACAAATTCTGTCATTAGTAAGTGGTTCTAATGATTTAAAACTGCTTATTTCTACCATTCGAACTAACACAACAATGTTAATGTAAATGTTTTCAACTAATAAATTCTGCAGTTAGCGGTACTAAAACTGCCACTAGTAAGTGGTTCTAGTGGTTTAAAACTGCTTATTTCTGCCATTTCAACTAGCACGACAAAGTTAATGTAATTGTTTTTAACTGATTAATTCTGCAGTTAGCGGTACAATTTTTGTCATTAGTAAGTGGCTCTGGTGGTTTAAGACTGCTTTATTTCTACCATTTCAACTAGCACAACAAAGTTAATTTAAACATTTGTAACTAATTAGTTCTGCAGCTAGCGGTACTAAAACTGTCATTAGTAAGTGGTTCTAGTGGTTTAAAACTGCTTATTTCTGCCATTTCAACTAGCACGACAAAGTTAATGTAATTGTTTTTAACTAATTAATTCTGCAGTTAGCGGTACAAATTCTGTCATTAGTAAGTGGCTCTGCTTTATTTCTACCATTTCAACTAACACAACAAAGTTAGTGTAAATGTTTTCAACTAATAAATTGTGCAGTTAGCGCTACAAATTCTGTCATTAGTAAGTCGTTCTAGTGGTTAAAAACTGCTTATTTCTACCATTTCAATCGACACAACAAAGTTAATGTAAATGTTTTCAACTAATATATTCTGCAGTTAGCGGTACTAAAACTGTCATTAGTAAGTGGTTCTAGTGGTATAAAACTGCTTATTTCTGCCATTTCAACTAGCACGACAAAGTTAATGTAATTGTTTTTACTAATTAATTCTGCAGTTAGCGGTACAAATTCTGTCATTAGTAAGTGGTTGTAGTGGTTATTTCTACCATTTCAACTAACACAACAAAGTTAATGTAAATGTTTTCAACTAATAAATTCTGCAGTTAGCGGTTCTAAAACTGTCATTAGTAAGTGGTTCTAGTGGCTTAAAACTCCTTATTTCTACCATTTCAACTAAAACAACAAAGTTAATTGAAATATTTGTAACTAATTAGTTCTGCAGCTAGCGGTACTAAAACTGTCATTAGTAAGTGGTTCTAGTGGTATAAAACTGCTTATTTCTGCCATTTCAACTAGCACGACAAAGTTAATGTAATTGTTTTTACTAATTAATTCTGCAGTTAGCGGTACAAATTCTGTCATTAGTAAGTGGTTCTAATGATTTAAAACTGCTTATTTCTACCATTCGAACTAACACAACAATGTTAATGTAAATGTTTTCAACTAATAAATTCTGCAGTTAGCGGTACTAAAACTGCCACTAGTAAGTGGTTCTAGTGGTTTAAAACTGCTTATTTCTGCCATTTCAACTAGCACGACAAAGTTAATGTCATTGTTTTTAACTGATTAATTCTGCAGTTAGCGGTACAATTTTTGTCATTAGTAAGTGGCTCTGGTGGTTTAAGACTGCTTTATTTCTACCATTTCAACTAACACAACAAAGTTAATTTAAACATTTGTAACTAATTAGTTCTGCAGCTAGCGGTACTAAAACTGTCATTAGTAAGTGGTTCTAGTGGTTTAAAACTGCTTATTTCTGCCATTTCAACTAGCACGACAAAGTTAATGTAAATGTTTTCAACTAATAAATTGTGCAGTTAGCGCTACAAATTCTGTCATTAGTAAGTCGTTCTAGTGGTTTAAAACTGCTTATTTCTACCATTTCAATCGACACAACAAAGTTAATGTAAATGTTTTCAACTAATAAATTCTGCAGTTAGCGGTACTAAAACTGTCATTAGTAAGTAATTCTAGTGGTTTAAAATTGCTTATTTCTGCCATTGCAACTAACAGAACGATGTTAATGTAAATGTTTTCAACTGATAAATTGTGCAGTTAGCGCTACAAATTCTGTCGTTAGTAAGTGGTTCTAGTGGTTTAAAACTGCTTATTTCTGCCATTTCAACTAGCACGACAATGTTAATGTAATTGTTTTTAACTAATTAATTCTGCAGTTAGCGGTACTAAAACTGTCATTAGTAAATGGCTCTAGTGGTTTAAAACTGCTTATTTCTGCCATTTCAACTAACACGACAAAGTTAATGTAAATGATTTTAACTAATTCATTCTGCAGTTAGTGGTACTAAAACTGTCATTAGAAAGTGGTTCTAGTGGTTTAAAACTGCTTATTTCTATCATCTCAACTAACACAACAAAATTAATGTAAATGTTTTCAACTAATTTATTCTTCAGTTAGCGGTACTAAAACTGTCATTAGTAAGTGGTTCTAGTGGTGTAAAACTGCTTTTTTCTGCCATTTCAACTAACACGACAAAGTTAATGTAAATGATTTCAACTAATAAATTGTGCAGTTAGCGCTACACATTCTGTTATTAGTAAGTGGTTCTAGTGGTTTAAAACTGCTTATTTCTGCCATTTGAACTAACACGACAAAGTTAATGTAAATGCTTTCAACTAATAAATTGTGCAGTTTGCGCTACAAATTCTGTGATTAGTAAGTGGTTCTAGTGGTTTAAAACTGCTTATTTCTGCCATTTCAACTAACACAACAAAGTTAATGTAAATGTTTTCAACTAATAAATTCTGCAGTTAGCGGTACTAAAACTGTCATTGGTTCTAGTACGTGGTTCTAGTGGTTTAAAACTGCTTATTTCTACCATTTCCACCGACACAAAAAAGATAATGTAAATGTTTTCAACGAATAAATTCTGCAGTTAGCGGTTCTAAAACTGTAATTAGTAAGTGGTTCTAGTGGCTTAAAACTCCTTATTTCTACCATTTCAACTAACACAACAAAGTTAATTAAAATATTTGTAACTAATTAGTTCTGCAGCTAGCGGTACTAAAACTGTCATTAGTAAGTGGTTCTAGTGGTTTAAAACTGCTTATTTCTGCCATTTCAACTAGCACGACAAAGTTAATGTAATTGTTTTTAACCAATTAATTCTGCAGTTAGCGGTACAAATTCTGTCATTAGTAAGTGGCTCTGGTGGTTTAAGACTGCTTTATTTCTACCATTTCAGCTAACACAACAAAGTTAATGTAAATGTTTTCAGCTAATAAATCCTTCAGTTAGCGGTACTAAAACTGTCATTAGTAAGTGGTTCTAGAGGTTTAAAACTGCTTATTTCTACCATTTCAAGTAACACAACAAAGTTCATTTAAAATTTTGTAACTAATTAGTTCTGCAGTTAGCGGTACTAAAACTGCCACTAGTAAGTGGTTCTAGTGGTTTAAAACTGCTTATTTCTGCCATTTCAACTAGCACGACAAAGTTAATGTAATTGTTTTTAACTGATTAATTCTGCAGTTAGCGGTACAAATTCTGTCATTAGTAAGTGGCTCTGGTGGTTTAAGACTGCTTTATTTCTACCATTTCAACTAACACAACAAAGTTAATTTAAGCATTTGTAACTAATTAATTCTGCAGCTAGCGGTACTAAAACTGTCATTAGTAAGTGGTTCTAGTGGTTTAAAACTGATTATTTCTGCCATTTCAACTAGGACGACAAAGTTAATGTAATTGTTTTTAACTAATTAATTCTGCAGTTAGCGGTACAAATTCTGTGATTAGTAAGTGGCTCTGCTTTATTTCTACCATTTCAGCTAACACAACAAAGTTAATGTAAATGTTTTCAACTAATAAATTGTGCAGTTAGCGCTACAAATTCTGTCATTAGTAAGTCGTTCTAGTGGTTTAAAACTGCTTATTTCTACCATTTCAATCGACAGAACAAAGTTAATGTAAATGTTTTCAACTAATAAATTCTGCAGTTAGCGGTACTAAAACTGTCATTAGTAAGTAATTCTAGTGGTTCAAAACTGCTTCTTTCTGCCATTGCAACTGACAGAACGATGTTAATGTAAATGTTTTCAACTGATAAATAGTGCAGTTAGCGCTACAAATTCTGTCGTTAGTAAGTGGTTCTAGTGGTTTAAAACTGCTTATTTCTGCCATTTCAACTAGCACGACAATGTTAATGTAATTCTTTTTAACTAATTAATACTGCAGTTAGCGGTACTAAAACTGTCATTAGTAAATGGCTCTAGTGGTTTAAAACTGCTTGTTTCTGCTATTTCAAGTAACACAACAAAGTTAATTTAAAAATTTGTAACTAATTAGTTCTGCAGTTAGCGGTACTAAAACTGTCATTAGTAAGTGGTTCTAGTGATTTAAAACTGCTTACTTCTACCATTTGAAATAACACAACAATGTTAATGTAAATGTTTTCAACTAATAAATTCTGCAGTTAGCGGTACTAAAACTGCCATTAGTAAGTGGTTCTAGTGGTTTAAAACTGCTTATTTCTGCCATTTCAACTAGCACGACAAAGTTAATGTAATTGTTTTTAACTAATTAATTCTGTAGTTAGCGGTATAAATTCTGTCATTAGTAAGTGGCTCTGCTTTATTTCTACCATTTCAACTAACACAACAAAGTTAATGTAAATGTTTTCAACTAATAAATTATGCAGTTAGCGCTACAAATTCTGTCATTAGTAAGTCGTTCTAGTGGTTTAAAACTGCTTATTTCTACCATTTCAATCGACACAACAAAGTTAATGTAAATGTTTTCAACTAATAAATTCTGCAGTTAGCGGTACCGAAACTGTCATTAGTAAGTAATTCTAGTGGTTTAAAACTGCTTATTTCTGCCATTGCAACTAACACAACGATGTTAATGTAAATGTTTTCAACTGATAAATTGTGCAGTTAGCGCTACAAATTCTGTCGTTAGTAAGTGGTTCTAGTGGTTTAAAACTGCTTATTTCTGCCATTTCAACTAGCACGACAAAGTTAATGTAATTGTTTTTAACTAATTAATTCTGCAGTTAGCGGTACAAATTCTGTCATTAGTAATTGGCTCTGGTGGTTTAAGACTGCTTTATTTCTACCATTTCAGCTAACACAACAAAGTTAATGTAAATGTTTTCAGCTAATAAAACCTGCAGTTAGCGGTACTAAAACTGTCATTAGTAAGTGGTTCTAGAGGTTTAAAACTGCTTATTTCTACCATTTCAAGTAACACAACAAAGTTAATTTAAAATTTTGTAACTAATGAGTTCTGCAGTTAGCGGTACTAAAACTGCCACTAGTAAGTGATTCTAGTGGTTTAAAACTTCTTATTTCTGCCATTTCAACTAGCACGACAAAGTTAATGTAATTGTTTTTAACTGATTAATTCTGCAGTTAGCGGTACAAATTCTGTCATTAGTAAGTGGCTTTGGTGGTTTAAGACTGCTTTATTTCTACCATTTCAACTAACACAACAAAGTTAATTTAAACATTTGTAACTAATTAGTTCTGCAGCTAGCGGTACTAAAACTGTCATTAGTAAGTGGTTCTAGTGGTTTAAAACTGCTTATTTCTGCCATTTGAACTAACACGACAAAGTTAATGTAAATGTTTTCAACTAATAAATTGTGCAGTTTGCGCTACAAATTCTGTGATTAGTAAGTGGTTCTAGTGGTTTAAAACTGCTTATTTCTGCCATTTCAACTAACACAACGAAGTTAATGTAAATGTCTTCAACTAATAAATTCTGCAGTTAGCGGTACTAAAACTGTCATTAGTAAGTGGTTCTAGTGATTTAAAACTGCTTATTTCTACCATTTGAACTAACACAACAATGTTAATGTAAATGTTTTCAACTAATAAATTCTGCAGTTAGCGGTACTAAAACTGCCATTAGTAAGTGGTTCTAGTGGTTTAAAACTGCTTATTTCTGCCATTTCAACTAGCACGACAAAGTTAATGTAATTGTTTTTAACTAATTAATTCTGCAGTTAGCGGTACAAATTCTGTCATTAGTAAGTGGCTCTGCTTTATTTCTACCATTTCAACTAACACTACAAAGTTAATGTAAATGTTTTCAACTAATAAATTGTGCAGTTAGCGTTACAAATTCTGTCATTAGTAAGTAATTCTAGTGGTTTAAAACTGCTTATTTCTGCCATTGCAACTAACAGAACAATGTTAATGTAATTGTTTTTAACTAATAAATTCTGCAGTTAGCGGTACTAAAACTGTCATTAGTAAATGGCTCTAGTGGTTTAAAACTGCTTATTTCTGCCATTTCAACTAGCACGACAATGTTAATGTAATTCTTTTTAACTAATTAATTCTGCAGTTAGCGATACTAAAACTGTCATTAGTAAATGGCTCTAGTGGTTTAAAACTGCTTGTTTCTGCTATTTCAAGTAACACAACAAAGTTAATTTAAAAATTTGTAACTAATTAGTTCTGCAGTTAGCGGTACTAAAACTGTCATTAGTAAGTGATTTAAAACTGCTTTTTTCTACCATTTGAACTAACACAAGAATGTTAATGTAAATATTTTCAACTAATAAATTCTGCAGTTAGCGGTACTAAAACTGCTATTAGTAAGTGGTTCTAGTGGTTTAAAACTGCTTATTTCTGCCATTTCAACTAGCACGACAAAGTTAATGTAATTGTTTTTAACTAATTAATTCTGCAGTTAGCGGTACAAATTCTGTCATTAGTAAGTGGTTCTAGTGGTTTAAAACTGCTTATTTCTGCCATTTCAACTAGCACGACAAAGTTAATGTAATTGAAACATCATTTGGGAAACGCAGCTTGATTAGGAATCTCAGGGCAAGTACAGCGATAAAAAACATCATGTTGTTGGTTGCTTCATAATTAAATCATTTCAGTTTCATTTTCATTTTGACAAATCCATGTTTTGATAGTAAGTAGCGTCCAATGATAATTAAGTTGTAAGTCCATGTTAAAATTAAAGTTAATGAGTAAATGACAAAAATCGAGTGGCTAAGCCATATTAGTAGAACGTTTCGAACCTTCCTAGGTCCATCCTCAGCAAATTGACTGGGTGAAATTGCAATAAATACCAATTAAGATACACGCTAAGGGAATTGGGAATAATTCCAAACATGGGCAAAATCGCCATATAAAGATAAAATGTGTGTAAATGGGAGAAAAACAACTGGGGAAAACCAGTAAAACCAGTTATACTGGTGGAAGTACGGAAAAAACAACGGAGAAAAACAACTCAGAACAGTAACAAGGGGATTGATGATTGCTGAGAATTAAGGGAAGGGTGGTCCCGAAGGATTAAAAGACTCTCGTGAATAAGAAGGTCAAAAGAATTCTCAGTTTTGCTGAGAATATCAAAATCTTCAAGGGATCCATTGTGGCCAAATTTAGAAATATGGTCCCCAATGGCGGAACAGTTACTTTTTATCTTTTGACCTGCTTTGTTGATTCCCAAGTGCTCTCTGCAGCGAGTATCTAGGTTACGGGTTGTTTTCCCATAGTACAAGGCATGGCAGCCAGGACACTTATATGAGTAAACTACAGAAGAGCACATGAGAATGGAGAAGCGGTCCTTAAACCTAAAGTATGATGACAAACGCTTGGGGGAATTAAAGATAACCTTAAGCTTAACATCAGGGTAACATTGTTTAAAAAGCCTTGTGAGCTTAGTTTTAATTTGTAAGCTATAACTTCCTAGAAAGGGGAGGCAAAACATAAGAAACTGCTTTTCTTCACGAGCAGGTGGAGGCTTTTTACTAAACTGTTTGTCCAAGAAAGTCTTAATGACACGGTCAATAAGTGGCACAGGGAAGCAGTTTTCTTTCAAAATGCCCTTTATTCTAACAACCTCAGCATGAAAATTGGAATACGTGGAACATATGTGAAATGCGCGGTACACAAGAACCCTAATTAAGTTAACCTTATATTTGTTAGGCGAGAGAGTTCCGAAATCAGTGTAAAGTCCTGTAAAGGTCTTCTTCCTATACAGGCTGGTTGAGAAACTGTTTTGATCATGGGTCACTGAAACATCTAGAAATGGTAGTGTGTCGTCCATTTCGAGTTCGACAGTAAATTTAATATTGGGATGATAGCTATTTATATGATCTAAAAACTTTTCAATATCAGATCTGCTTCTAAATAAGCAAAACGTGTCGTCAACATACCTACGATATAACACAGGCTTAAATTCGGAAGGACATTCATTAAGATATCGTTGTTCCAACATACACATGAAAATGTTAGCCAGAGATGGCCCAAGGGGTGATCCCATTGCAACCCCATCGATTTGATCAAATAATTGCCCATTAAATACAAAATGAGTGTCCTTCACGGCGAGGCTAAGCAATTTACGAAACTGAGTACGATTAAATTTACAATCTTTGTATTCTAAAGTGTCACAATCTGCAAACAGCAAGTCAACACAGAGGTCTACTGATTCATCCAGAGGGATGTTAGTAAAAAGGCTAGAGACGTCAAAACTAGCCATCATTAAATTACCATCTTTTTGGAAAGCCGTAATTTCAGAGACAAAACTGAATGAATCTTTGACCGTGTATTGACCGACTGTAAGAGGCTGTAGGATAGGAACGATGAACTATCTATGTTTTTCTCCCATTTACACACATTTTATCTTTATATGGCGATTTTGCCCATGTTTGGAATTATTCCGAATTCCCTTAGCGTGTATCTTAATTGGTATTTATTGCAATTTCACCCAGTCAATTTGCTGAGGATGGACCTAAGAAGGTTCGAAACGTTCTACTAATATGGCTTAGCCACTCGATTTTTGTCATTTACTCATTAACTTTAATTTTAACATGGACTTGTCAACTTAATTATCATTGGACGCTACTTACTATCAAAACATGGATTTGTCAAAATGAAAATGAAACTGAAATGATTTAATTATGAAGCAACCAACAACATGATGTTTTTTATCGCTGTACTTGCCCTGAGGTTAATGTAATTGTTTTTAACTAATTAATTCTGCAGTTAGCGGTACAAATTCTGTCATTAGTAAGTGGCTCTGCTTTATTTCTACCATTTCAACTAACGCAACAAAGTTAATGTAAATGTTTTCAACTAATTTATTCTTCAGTTAGCGGTACTAAAACTGTCATTAGTAAGTGGTTCTAGTGGTTTAAAACTGCTTTTTTCTGCCATTTCAACCAACACGACAAAGTTAATGTAAATGATTTCAACTAATAAATTGTGCAGTTAGCGCTACACATTCTGTTATTGGTAAGTGGTTCTAGTGGTTTAAAACTGCTTATTTCTGCCATTTGAACTAACACGACAAAGTTAATGTAAATGTTTTCAACTAATAATTTGTGCAGTTTGCGCTACAAATTCTGTGATTAGTAAGTGGTTCTAGTGGTTTAAAACTGCTTATTTCTGCCATTTCAACTAACACAACAAAGTTAATGTAAATGTTTTCAACTAATAAATTCTGCAGTTAGCGGTACTAAAACTGTCATTGGTTCTAGTACGTGGTTCTAGTGGTTTAAAACTGCTTATTTCTACCATTTCCACCGACACAACAAAGATAATGTAAATGTTTTCAACTAATAAATTCTGCAGTTAGCGGTTCTAAAACTGTCATTAGTAAGTGGTTCTAGTGGCTTAAAACTCCTTATTTCTACCATTTCAACTAACACAACAAAGTTAATGTAAATGTTTTCAACTAATAAATTCTGCAGTTAGCGGTACTAAAACTGTCATTGGTTCTAGTACGTGGTTCTAGTGGTTTAAAACTGCTTATTTCTACCATTTCCACCGACACAACAAAGATAATGTAAATGTTTTCAACTAATAAATTCTGCAGTTAGCGGTTCTAAAACTGTCATTAGTAAGTGGTTCTAGTGGCTTAAAACTCCTTATTTCTACCATTTCAACTAACACAACAAAGTTAATTAAAATATTTGTAACTAATTAGTTCTGCAGCTAGCGGTACTAAAACTGTCATTAGTAAGTAATTCTAGTGGTTTAAAACTGCTTATTTCTGCCATTGCAACTAACAGAACGATGTTAATGTAAATGTTTTCAACTGATAAATTGTGCAGTTAGCGCTACAAATTCTGTCGTTAGTAAGTGGTTCTAGTGGTTTAAAACTGCTTATTTCTGCCATTTCAACTAGCACGACAATGTTAATGTAATTGTTTTTAACTAATTAATTCTGCAGTTAGCGGTACTAAAACTGTCATTAGTAAATGGCTCTAGTGGTTTAAAACTGCTTATTTCTGCCATTTCAACTAACACGACAAAGTTAATGTAAATGATTTTAACTAATTCATTCTGCAGTTAGTGGTACTAAAACTGTCATTAGTAAGTGGTTCTAGTGGTTTAAAACTGCTTATTTCTATCATCTCAACTAACACAACAAAATTAATGTAAATGTTTTCAACTAATTTATTCTTCAGTTAGCGGTACTAAAACTGTCATTAGTAAGTGGTTCTAGTGGTGTAAAACTGCTTTTTTCTGCCATTTCAACTAACACGACAAAGTTAATGTAAATGATTTCAACTAATAAATTGTGCAGTTAGCGCTACACATTCTGTTATTGGTAAGTGGTTCTAGTGGTTTAAAACTGCTTATTTCTGCCATTTGAACTAACACGACAAAGTTAATGTAAATGCTTTCAACTAATAAATTGTGCAGTTTGCGCTACAAATTCTGTGATTAGTAAGTGGTTCTAGTGGTTTAAAACTGCTTATTTCTGCCATTTCAACTAACACAACAAAGTTAATGTAAATGTTTTCAACTAATAAATTCTGCAGTTAGCGGTACTAAAACTGTCATTGGTTCTAGTACGTGGTTCTAGTGGTTTAAAACTGCTTATTTCTACCATTTCCACCGACACAAAAAAGATAATGTAAATGTTTTCAACGAATAAATTCTGCAGTTAGCGGTTCTAAAACTGTCATTAGTAAGTGGTTCTAGTGGCTTAAAACTCCTTATTTCTACCATTTCAACTAACACAACAAAGTTAATTAAAATATTTGTAACTAATTAGTTCTGCAGCTAGCGGTACTAAAACTGTCATTAGTAAGTGGTTCTAGTGGTTTAAAACTGCTTATTTCTGCCATTTCAACTAGCACGACAAAGTTAATGTAATTGTTTTTAACCAATTAATTCTGCAGTTAGCGGTACAAATTCTGTCATTAGTAAGTGGCTCTGGTGGTTTAAGACTGCTTTATTTCTACCATTTCAGCTAACACAACAAAGTTAATGTAAATGTTTTCAGCTAATAAATCCTTCAGTTAGCGGTACTAAAACTGTCATTAGTAAGTGGTTCTAGAGGTTTAAAACTGCTTATTTCTACCATTTCAAGTAACACAACAAAGTTCATTTAAAATTTTGTAACTAATTAGTTCTGCAGTTAGCGGTACTAAAACTGCCACTAGTAAGTGGTTCTAGTGGTTTAAAACTGCTTATTTCTGCCATTTCAACTAGCACGACAAAGTTAATGTAATTGTTTTTAACTGATTAATTCTGCAGTTAGCGGTACAAATTCTGTCATTAGTAAGTGGCTCTGGTGGTTTAAGACTGCTTTATTTCTACCATTTCAACTAACACAACAAAGTTAATTTAAACATTTGTAACTAATTAATTCTGCAGCTAGCGGTACTAAAACTGTCATTAGTAAGTGGTTCTAGTGGTTTAAAACTGATTATTTCTGCAATTTCAACTAGCACGACAAAGTTAATGTAATTGTTTTTAACTAATTAATTCTGCAGTTAGCGGTACTAAAACTGTCATTAGTAAGTAATTCTAGTGGTTCAAAACTGCTTATTTCTGCCATTGCAACTGACAGAACGATGTTAATGTAAATGTTTTCAACTGATAAATAGTGCAGTTAGCGCTACAAATTCTGTCGTTAGTAAGTGGTTCTAGTGGTTTAAAACTGCTTATTTCTGCCATTTCAACTAGCACGACAATGTTAATGTAATTCTTTTTAACTAATTAATACTGCAGTTAGCGGTACTAAAACTGTCATTAGTAAATGGCTCTAGTGGTTTAAAACTGCTTGTTTCTGCTATTTCAAGTAACACAACAAAGTTAATTTAAAAATTTGTAACTAATTAGTTCTGCAGTTAGCGGTACTAAAACTGTCATTAGTAAGTGGTTCTAGTGATTTAAAACTGCTTATTTCTACCATTTGAACTAACACAACAATGTTAATGTAAATGTTTTCAACTAATAAATTCTGCCGTTAGCGGTACTAAAACTGCCATTAGTAAGTGGTTCTAGTGGTTTAAAACTGCTTATTTCTGCCATTTCAACTAGCACGACAAAGTTAATGTAATTGTTTTTAACTAATTAATTCTGTAGTTAGCGGTACAAATTCTGTCATTAGTAAGTGGCTCTGCTTTATTTCTACCATTTCAACTAACACAACAAAGTTAATGTAAATGTTTTCAAATAATAAATTATGCAGTTAGCGCTACAAATTCTGTCATTAGTAAGTCGTTCTAGTGGTTTAAAACTGCTTATTTCTACCATTTCAATCGACACAACAAAGTTAATGTAAATGTTTTCAACTAATAAATTCTGCAGTTAGCGGTACCGAAACTGTCATTAGTAAGTAATTCTAGTGGTTTAAAACTGCTTATTTCTGCCATTGCAACTAACACAACGATGTTAATGTAAATGTTTTCAACTGATAAATTGTGCAGTTAGCGCTACAAATTCTGTCGTTAGTAAGTGGTTCTAGTGGTTTAAAACTGCTTATTTCTGCCATTTCAACTAGCACGACAATGTTAATGTAATTGTTTTTAACTAATTAATTCTGCAGTTAGCGGTACTAAAACTGTCATTAGTAAATGGCTCTAGTGGTTTTAAACTGCTTATTTCTACCATTTAAACTAACACAACAAAGTTAATGTAAATGTTTTCAACTAATTTATTCTTCACTTAGCGGTACTAAAACTGTCAATAGTAATTGGTTCTAGTGGTTTAAAACTGCTTTTTTCTGCCATTTCAACTAACACGACAAAGTTAATGTAAATGATTTCAACTAATAAATTGTGCAGTTAGCGCTACACATTCTGTTATTGGTAAGTGGTTCTAGTGGTTTAAAACTGCTTATTTCTGCCATTTGAACTAACACGACAAAGTTAATGTAAATGTTTTCAACTAATAAATTGTGCAGTTTGCGCTACAATTTCTGTGATTAGTAAGTGGTTCTAGTGGTTTAAAACTGCTTATTTCTACCACTTCAACTAACACAACAAAGTTAATTTAAATATTTGTAACTAATTAGTTCTGCAGCTAGCGGTACTAAAACTGTCATTAGTAAGTGGTTCTAGTGGTTTAAAACTGCTTATTTCTGCCATTTCAACTAGCACGACAAAGTTAATGTAATTGTTTTTAACTAATTAATTCTGCAGTTAGCGGTACAAATTCTGTCATTAGTAAGTGGCTCTGGTGGTTTAAGACTGCTTTATTTCTACCATTTCAGCTAACACAACAAAGTTAATGTAAATGTTTTCAGCTAATAAAACCTGCAGTTAGCGGTACTAAAACTGTCATTAGTAAGTGGTTCTAGAGGTTTAAAACTGCTTATTTCTACCATTTCAAGTAACACAACAAAGTTAATTTAAAATTTTGTAACTAATGAGTTCTGCAGTTAGCGGTACTAAAACTGCCACTAGTAAGTGATTCTAGTGGTTTAAAACTTCTTATTTCTGCCATTTCAACTAGCACGACAAAGTTAATGTAATTGTTTTTAACTGATTAATTCTGCAGTTAGCGGTACAAATTCTGTCATTAGTAAGTGGCTCTGGTGGTTTAAGACTGCTTTATTTCTACCATTTCAACTAACACAACAAAGTTAATTTAAACATTTGTAACTAATTAGTTCTGCAGCTAGCGGTACTAAAACTGTCATTAGTAAGTGGTTCTAGTGGTTTAAAACTGCTTATTTCTGCCATTTGAACTAACACGACAAAGTTAATGTAAATGTTTTCAACTAATAAATTGTGCAGTTTGCGCTACAAATTCTGTCATTAGTAAGTGGTTCTAGTGATTTAAAACTGCTTATTTCTACCATTTGAACTAACACAACAATGTTAATGTAAATGTTTTCAACTAATAAATTCTGCAGTTAGCGGTACTAAAACTGCCATTAGTAAGTGGTTCTAGTGGTTTAAAACTGCTTATTTCTGCCATTTCAACTAGCACGACAAAGTTAATGTAATTGTTTTTAACTAATTAATTCTGCAGTTAGCGGTACAAATTCTGTCATTAGTAAGTGGCTCTGCTTTATTTCTACCATTTCAACTAACACTACAAAGTTAATGTAAATGTTTTCAACTAATAAATTGTGCAGTTAGCGCTACAAATTCTGTCATTAGTAAGTAATTCTAGTGGTTTAAAACTGCTTATTTCTGCCATTGCAACTAACAGAACAATGTTAATGTAATTGTTTTTAACTAATAAATTCTGCAGTTAGCGGTACTAAAACTGTCATTAGTAAATGGCTCTAGTGGTTTAAAACTGCTTATTTCTGCCAATTCAACTAGCACGACAATGTTAATGTAATTCTTTTTAACTAATTAATTCTGCAGTTAGCGATACTAAAGCTGTCATTAGTAAATGGCTCTAGTGGTTTAAAACTGCTTGTTTCTGCTATTTCAAGTAACACAACAAAGTTAATTTAAAAATTTGTAACTAATTAGTTCTGCAGTTAGCGGTACTAAAACTGTCATTAGTAAGTGATTTAAAACTGCTTTTTTCTACCATTTGAACTAACACAAGAATGTTAATGTAAATATTTTCAACTAATAAATTCTGCAGTTAGCGGTACTAAAACTGCTATTAGTAAGTGGTTCTAGTGGTTTAAATGCTTATTTCTACCATTTCAACTAGCACGACAAAGTTAATGTAATTGTTTTTAACTAATTAATTCTGCAGTTAGCGGTACAAATTCTGTCATTAGTAAGTGGTTCTAGTGGTTTAAAACTGCTTATTTCTGCCATTTCAACTAGCACGACAAAGTTAATGTAATTGAAACATCATTTGGGAAACGCAGCTTGATTAGGAATCTCAGGGCAAGTACAGCGATAAAAAACATCATGTTGTTGGTTGCTTCATAATTAAATCATTTCAGTTTCATTTTCATTTTGACAAATCCATGTTTTGATAGTAAGTAGCGTCCAATGATAATTAAGTTGACAAGTCCATGTTAAAATTAAAGTTAATGAGTAAATGACAAAAATCGAGTGGCTAAGCCATATTAGTAGAACGTTTCGAACCTTCCTAGGTCCATCCTCAGCAAATTGACTGGGTGAAATTGCAATAAATACCAATTAAGATACACGCTAAGGGAATTGGGAATAATTCCAAACATGGGCAAAATCGCCATATAAAGATAAAATGTGTGTAAATGGGAGAAAAACAACTGGGGAAAACCAGTAAAACCAGTTATACTGGTGGAAGTACGGAAAAAACAACGGAGAAAAACAACTCAGAACAGTAACAAGGGGATTGATGATTGCTGAGAATTAAGGGAAGGGTGGTCCCGAAGGATTAAAAGACTCTCGTGAATAAGAAGGTCAAAAGAATTCTCAGTTTTGCTGAGAATATCAAAATCTTCAAGGGATCCATTGTGGCCAAATTTAGAAATATGGTCCCCAATGGCGGAACAGTTACTTTTTATCTTTTGACCTGCTTTGTTGATTCCCAAGTGCTCTCTGCAGCGAGTATCTAGGTTACGGGTTGTTTTCCCATAGTACAAGGCATGGCAGCCAGGACACTTATATGAGTAAACTACAGAAGAGCACATAAGAATGGAGAAGCGGTCCTTAAACCTAAAGTATGATGACAAACGCTTGGGGGAATTAAAGATAACCTTAAGCTTAACATCAGGGTAACATTGTTTAAAAAGCCTTGTGAGCTTAGTTTTAATTTGTAAGCTATAACTTCCTAGAAAGGGGAGGCAAAACATAAGAAACTGCTTTTCTTCACGAGCAGGTGGAGGCTTTTTACTAAACTGTTTGTCCAAGAAAGTCTTAATGACACGGTCAATAAGTGGCACAGGGAAGCAGTTTTCTTTCAAAATGCCCTTTATTCTAACAACCTCAGCATGAAAATTGGAATACGTGGAACATATGTGAAATGCGCGGTACACAAGAACCCTAATTAAGTTAACCTTATATTTGTTAGGCGAGAGAGTTCCGAAATCAGTGTAAAGTCCTGTAAAGGTCTTCTTCCTATACAGGCTGGTTGAGAAACTGTTTTGATCATGGGTCACTGAAACATCTAGAAATGGTAGTGTGTCGTCCATTTCGAGTTCGACAGTAAATTTAATATTGGGATGATAGCTATTTATATGATCTAAAAACTTTTCAATATCAGATCTGCTTCTAAATAAGCAAAACGTGTCGTCAACATACCTACGATATAACACAGGCTTAAATTCGGAAGGACATTCATTAAGATATCGTTGTTCCAACATACACATGAAAATGTTAGCCAGAGATGGCCCAAGGGGTGATCCCATTGCAACCCCATCGATTTGATCAAATAATTGCCCATTAAATACAAAATGAGTGTCCTTCACGGCGAAGCTAAGCAATTTACGAAACTGAGTACGATTAAATTTACAATCTTTGTATTCTAAAGTGTCACAATCTGCAAACAGCAAGTCAACACAGAGGTCTACTGATTCATCCAGAGGGATGTTAGTAAAAAGGCTAGAGACGTCAATACTAGCCATCATTAAATTACCATCTTTTTGGAAAGCCGTAATTTCAGAGACAAAACTGAATGAATCTTTGACCGTGTATTGACCGACTGTAAGAGGCTGTAGGATAGGAACGATGAACTATCTATGTTTTTCTCCCATTTACACACATTTTATCTTTATATGGCGATTTTGCCCATGTTTGGAATTATTCCGAATTCCCTTAGCGTGTATCTTAATTGGTATTTATTGCAATTTCACCCAGTCAATTTGCTGAGGATGGACCTAAGAAGGTTCGAAACGTTCTACTAATATGGCTTAGCCACTCGATTTTTGTCATTTACTCATTAACTTTAATTTTAACATGGACTTGTCAACTTAATTATCATTGGACGCTACTTACTATCAAAACATGGATTTGTCAAAATGAAAATGAAACTGAAATGATTTAATTATGAAGCAACCAACAACATGATGTTTTTTATCGCTGTACTTGCCCTGAGGTTAATGTAATTGTTTTTAACTAATTAATTCTGCAGTTAGCGGTACAAATTCTGTCATTAGTAAGTGGCTCTGCTTTATTTCTACCATTTCAACTAACGCAACAAAGTTAATGTAAATGTTTTCAACTAATTTATTCTTCAGTTAGCGGTACTAAAACTGTCATTAGTAAGTGGTTCTAGTGGTTTAAAACTGCTTTTTTCTGCCATTTCAACTAACACGACAAAGTTAATGTAAATGATTTCAACTAATAAATTGTGCAGTTAGCGCTACACATTCTGTTATTGGTAAGTGGGTCTAGTGGTTTAAAACTGCTTATTTCTGCAATTTGAACTAACACGACAAAGTTAATGTAAATGTTTTCAACTAATAAATTGTGCAGTTTGCGCTACAAATTCTGTGATTAGTAAGTGGTTCTAGTGGTTTAAAACTGCTTATTTCTGCAATCTCAACTAACACAACAAAGTTAATGTAAATGTTTTCAACTAATAAATTCTGCAGTTAGCGGTACTAAAACTGTCATTGGTTCTAGTACGTGGTTCTAGTGGTTTAAAACTGCTTATTTCTACCATTTCCACCGACACAACAAAGATAATGTAAATGTTTTCAACTAATAAATTCTGCAGTTAGCGGTACTAAAACTGTCATTGGTTCTAGTACGTGGTTCTAGTGGTTTAAAACTGCTTATTTCTACCATTTCCACCGACACAACAAAGATAATGTAAATGTTTTCAACTAATAAATTCTGCAGTTAGCGGTTCTAAAACTGTCATTAGTAAGTGGTTCTAGTGGCTTAAAACTCCTTATTTCTACCATTTCAACTAACACGACAAAGTTAATGTAAATAATTTTAACTAATTCATTCTGCAGTTAGTGGTACTAAAACTGTCATTAGTAAGTGGTTCTAGTGGTTTAAAACTGCTTATTTCTGCCATTTCAACTAGCACGACAAAGTTAATGTAAATGATTTTAAATAATTCATTCTGCAGTTAGCGGTTCTAAAACTGTCATTAGTAAGTAATTCTAGTGATTTAAAACTGCTTATTTCTGCCATTTCAACTAACACGACAAAGTTAATGTAAATGATTTTAACTAATTAATTCTGCAGTTAGCGGTACTAAAACTGTCATTAGTAAATGGCTCTAGTGGTTTAAAACTGCTTATTTCTGCCATTTCAACTAACACGACAAAGTTAATGTAAATGATTTTAACTAATTTATTCTTCAGGTAGCGGTACTAAAACTGTCATTAGTAAGTGGTTCTAGTGGTTTAAAACTGCTTTTTTCTGCCATTTCAACTAACACGACAAAGTTAATGTAAATGATTTCAACTAATAAATTGTGCAGTTAGCGCTACACATTCTGTTATTGGTAAGTGGTTCTAGTGGTTTAAAACTGCTTATTTCTGCCATTTGAACTAACACGACAAAGTTAATGTAAATGTTTTCAACTAATTTATTCTTCAGTTAGCGGTACTAAAACTGTCATTAGTAAGTGGTTCTAGTGGTTTAAAACTGCTTTTTTCTGCCATTTCAACTAACACGACAAAGTTAATGTAAATGATTTCAACTAATAAATTGTGCAGTTAGCGCTACACATTCTGTTATTGGTAAGTGGTTCTAGTGGTTTAAAACTGCTTATTTCTGCCATTTGAACTAACACGACAAAGTTAATGTAAATGTTTTCAACTAATAAATTGTGCAGTTTGCGCTACAAATTCTGTGATTAGTAAGTGGTTCTAGTGGTTTAAAACTGCTTATTTCTGCCATTTCAACTAACACAACAAAGTTAATGTAAATGTTTTCAACTAATAAATTCTGCAGTTAGCGGTACTAAAACTGTCATTGGTTCTAGTACGTGGTTCTAGTGGTTTAAAACTGCTTATTTCTACCATTTCCACCGACACAACAAAGATAATGTAAATGTTTTCAACTAATAAATTCTGCAGTTAGCGGTTCTAAAACTGTCATTAGTAAGTGGTTCTAGTGGCTTAAAACTCCTTATTTCTACCATTTCAACTAACACGACAAAGTTAATTTAAATGATTTTAACTAATTCATTCTGCAGTTAGTGGTACTAAAACTGTCATTAGTAAGTGGTTCTAGTGGTTTAAAACTGCTTATTTCTACCATTTCAACTAACACAACAAAGTTAATGTAAATGTTTTCAACTAATTTATTCTTCAGTTAGCGGTACTAAAACTGTCATTAGTAAGTGGTTCTAGTGGTTTAAAACTGCTTATTTCTACCATTTCAACTAACACAACAAAGTTAATGTAAATGTTTTCAACTAATTTATTCTTCAGTTAGCGGTACTAAAACTGTCATTAGTAACTGGTTCCAGTGGTTTAAAACTGCTTTTTTCTGCCATTTCAACTAACACGACAAAGTTAATGTAAATGATTTCAACTAATAAATTCTGCAGTTAGCGGTACTAAAACTGTCATTGGTTCTAGTACGTGGTTCTAGTGGTTTAAAACTGCTTATTTCTACCATTTCCACCGACACAACAAAGATAATGTAAATGTTTTCAACTAATAAATTCTGCAGTTAGCGGTTCTAAAACTGTCATTAGTAAGTGGTTCTAGTGGCTTAAAACTCCTTATTTCTACCATTTCAACTAACACGACAAAGTTAATGTAAATGATTTTAACTAATTCATTCTGCAGTTAGTGGTACTAAAACTGTCATTAGTAAGTGGTTCTAGTGGTTTAAAACTGCTTATTTCTGCCATTTCAACTAGCACGACAAAGTTAATGTAAATGATTTTAAATAGCTCATTCTGCAGTTAGCGGTTCTAAAACTGTCATTAGTAAGTAATTCTAGTGGTTTAAAACTGCTTATTTCTGCCATTTCAACTAGCACGACAATGTTAATGTAATTGTTTTTAACTAATTAATTCTGCAGTTAGCGGTACCAAAACTGTCAGTAGTAAATTGCTCTAGTGGTTTAAAACTGCTTATTTCTGCCATTTCAACTAACACGACAAAGTTAATGTAAATGATTTTAACTAATTCATTCTGCAGTTAGTGGTACTAAAACTGTCATTAGTAAGTGGTTCTAGTGGTTTAAAACTGCTTATTTCTACCATTTCAACTAACACAACAAAGTTAATGTAAATGTTTTCAACTAATTTATTCTTCAGTTAGCGGTACTAAAACTGTCAGTTGTAAGTGGTTCTATTGGTTTAAAACTGCTTTTTTCTGCCATTTCAACTAACACGACAAAGTTAATGTAAATGATTTCAACTAATAAATTGTGCAGTTAGCGCTACACATTCTGTTATTGGTAAGTGGTTCTAGTGGTTTAAAACTGCTTATTTCTGCCATTTGAACTAACACGACAAAGTTAATGTAAATGTTTTCAACTAATACATTGTGCAGTTTGCGCTACAAATTCTGTGATTAGTAAGTGGTTCTAGTGGTTTAAAACTGCTTATTTCTGCCATTTCAACTAACACAACAAAGTTAATGTAAATGTTTTCAACTAATAAATTCTGCAGTTAGCGGTACTAAAACTGTCATTGGTTCTAGTACGTGGTTCTAGTGGTTTAAAACTGCTTATTTCTACCATTTCCACCGACAGAACAAAGATAATGTAAATGTTTTCAACTAATAAATTCTGCAGTTAGCGGTTCTAAAACTGTCATTAGTAAGTGGTTCTAGTGGCTTAAAACTCCTTATTTCTACCATTTCAACTAACACGACAAAGTTAATGTAAATGATTTTAACTAATTCATTCTGCAGTTAGTGGTACTAAAACTGTCATTAGTAAGTGGTTCTAGTTGTTTAAAACTGCTTATTTCTACCATTTCAACTAACACAACAAAGTTAATGTAAATGTTTTCAACTAATTTATTCCTCAGTTAGCGGTACTAAAACTGTCATTAGTAAGTGGTTCTAGTGGTTTAAAACTGCTTATTTCTACCATTTCAACTAACACAACAAAGTTAATGTAAATGTTTTCAACTAATTTATTCTTCAGTTAGCGGTACTAAAACTGTCATTAGTAACTGGTTCCAGTGGTTTAAAACTGCTTTTTTCTGCCATTTCAACTAACACGACAAAGTTAATGTAAATGATTTCAACTAAAAAATTCTGCAGTTAGCGGTACTAAAACTGTCATTGGTTCTAGTACGTGGTTCTAGTGGTTTAAAACTGCTTATTTCTACCATTTCCACCGACACAACAAAGATAATGTAAATGTTTTCAACTAATAAATTCTGCAGTTAGCGGTTCTAAAACTGTCATTAGTAAGTGGTTCTAGTGGCTTAAAACTCCTTATTTCTACCATTTCAACTAACACGACAAAGTTAATGTAAATGATTTTAACTAATTCATTCTGCAGTTAGTGGTACTAAAACTGTCATTAGTAAGTGGTTCTAGTGGTTTAAAACTGCTTATTTCTACCATTTCAACTAACACAACAAAGTTAATGTAAATGTTTTCAACTAATTTATTCTTCAGTTAGCGGTACTAAAACTGTCATTAGTAAGTGGTTCTAGTGGTTTAAAACTGCTTATTTCTACCATTTCAACTAACACAACAAAGTTAATGTAAATGTTTTCAACTAATTTATTCTTCAGTTAGCGGTACTAAAACTGTCATTAGTAAGTGGTTCTAGTGGCTTAAAACTCCTTATTTCTACCATTTCAACTAACACAACAAAGTTAATTTAAATATTTGTAACTAATTAGTTCTGCAGCTAGCGGTACTAAAACTGTCATTAGTAAGTGGTTCTAGTGGTTAAAACTGCTTATTTCTGCCATTTCAACTAGCACGACAATGTTAATGTAATTGTTTTTAACTAATTAATTCTGCAGTTAGCGGTACTAAAATTGTCATTAGTAAATGGCTCTAGTGGTATAAAACTGCTTGTTTCTGCTATTTGAACTAGCACGACAAAGTTAATGTAAATGTTTTCAACTAATAAATTGTGCAGTTAGCGCTACAAATTCTGTCGTTAGTAAGTGGTCCTAGTGGTTTAAAACTGCTTATTTCTGCCATTTCAACTAGCACGACAATGTTAATGTAATTGTTTTTAACTAATTAATTCTGCAGTTAGCGGTACTAAAACTGTCATTAGTAAATGGCTCTAGTGGTTTAAAACTGCTTATTTCTGCCATTTCAACTAACACGACAAAGTTAATGTAAATGATTTTAACTAATTCATTCTGCAGTTAGTGGTACTAAAACTGTCATTAGTAAGTGGTTCTAGTGGTTTAAAACTACTTATTTCTACCATTTCCACCGACACAACAAAGATAATGTAAATGTTTTCAACTAATAAATTCTGCAATTAGCGGTTCTAAAACTGTCATTAGTAAGTGGTTCTAGTGGCTTAAAACTCCTTATTTCTACCATTTCAACTAACACAACAAAGTTAATTTAAATATTTGTAACTAATTAGTTCTGCAGTTAGCGGTACTAAAACTGCCATTAGTAAGTGGTTCTAGTGGTTTAAAACTGCTTATTTCTGCCATTTCAACTAGCACGACAAAGTTAATGTAATTGTTTTTAACTAATTAATTCTGCAGTTAGTGGTACAAATTCTGTCATTAGTAAGTGGCTCTGGTGGTTTAAGACTGCTTTATTTCTACCATTTCAACTAACACAACAAAGTTAATTTAAACATTTGTAACTAATTAGTTTTGCAGCTAGCGGTACTAAAACTGTCATTAGTAAATGGTTCTAGTGGTTTAAAACTGCTTATTTCTGCCATTTCAACTAGCACGACAAAGTTAATGTAATTGTTTTTAACTTATTAATTCTGCAGTTAGCGGTACAAATTCTGTCATTAGTAAGTGGCTCTGCTTTATTTCTACCATTTCAACTAACACAAAAAAGTTAATTTAAACATTTGTAACTAATTAGTTCTGCAGCTAGCGGTACTAAAACTGTCATTAGTAAGTGGTTCTAGTGGTTTAAAACTGCTTATTTCTGCCATTTCAACTAGCACGACAAAGTTAATGTAATTGTTTTTAACTAATTAATTCTGCAGTTAGCGGTACAAATTCTGTCATTAGTAAGTGGCTCTGCTTTATTTCTACCATTTCAACTAACACGACAAAGGTAATGTAAATGATTTTAACTAATTCATTCTGCAGTTAGTGGTACTAAAACTGTCATTAGTAAGTGGTTCTAGTTGTTTAAAACTGCTTATTTCTACCATTTCAACTAACACAACAAAGTTAATGTAAATGTTTTCAACTAATTTATTCTTCAGTTAGCGGTACTAAAACTGTCATTAGTAAGTGGTTCTAGTGGTTTAAAACTGCTTATTTCTACCATTTCAACTAACACAACAAAGTTAATGTAAATGTTTTCAACTAATTTATTCTTCAGTTAGCGGTACTAAAACTGTCATTAGTAACTGGTTCCAGTGGTTTAAAACTGCTTTTTTCTGCCATTTCAACTAACACGACAAAGTTAATGTAAATGATTTCAACTAATAAATTCTGCAGTTAGCGGTACTAAAACTGTCATTGGTTCTAGTACGTGGTTCTAGTGGTTTAAAACTGCTTATTTCTACCATTTCCACCGACACAACAAAGATAATGTAAATGTTTTCAACTAATAAATTCTGCAGTTAGCGGTTCTAAAACTGTCATTAGTAAGTGGTTCTAGTGGCTTAAAACTCCTTATTTCTACCATTTCAACTAACACGACAAAGTTAATGTAAATGATTTTAACTAATTCATTCTGCAGTTAGTGGTACTAAAACTGTCATTAGTAAGTGGTTCTAGTGGTTTAAAACTGCTTATTTCTACCATTTCAACTAACACAACAAAGTTAATGTAAATGTTTTCAACTAATTTATTCTTCAGTTAGCGGTACTAAAACTGTCATTAGTAAGTGGTTCTAGTGGTTTAAAACTGCTTATTTCTACTATTTCAACTAACACAACAAAGTTAATGTAAATGTTTTCAACTAATTTATTCTTCAGTTAGCGGTACTAAAACTGTCATTAGTAAGTGGTTCTAGTGGTTTAAAACTGCTTTTTTCTGCCATTTCAACTAACACGACAAAGTTAATGTAAATGATTTCAACTAATAAATTCTGCAGTTAGCGGTACTAAAACTGTCATTGGTTCTAGTACGTGGTTCTAGTGGTTTAAAACTGCTTATTTCTACCATTTCCACCGACACAACAAAGATAATGTAAATGTTTTCAACTAATAAATTCTGCAGTTAGCGGTTCTAAAACTGTCATTAGTAAGTGGTTCTAGTGGTTAAAACTGCTTATTTCTGCCATTTCAACTAGCACGACAAAGTTAATGTAATTGTTTTTAACTAATTAATTCTGCAGTTAGCGGTACTAAAATTGTCATTAGTAAATGGCTCTAGTGGTATAAAACTGCTTGTTTCTGCTATTTGAACTAGCACGACAAAGTTAATGTAAATGTTTTCAACTAATAAATTGTGCAGTTAGCGCTACAAATTCTGTCGTTAGTAAGTGGTCCTAGTGGTTTAAAACTGCTTATTTCTGCCATTTCAACTAGCACGACAATGTTAATGTAATTGTTTTTAACTAATTAATTCTGCAGTTAGCGGTACTAAAACTGTCATTAGTAAATGGCTCTAGTGGTTTAAAACTGCTTATTTCTGCCATTTCAACTAACACGACAAAGTTAATGTAAATGATTTTAACTAATTCATTCTGCAGTTAGTGGTACTAAAACTGTCATTAGTAAGTGGTTCTAGTGGTTTAAAACTACTTATTTCTACCATTTCCACCGACACAACAAAGATAATGTAAATGTTTTCAACTAATAAATTCTGCAATTAGCGGTTCTAAAACTGTCATTAGTAAGTGGTTCTAGTGGCTTAAAACTCCTTATTTCTACCATTTCAACTAACACAACAAAGTTAATTTAAATATTTGTAACTAATTAGTTCTGCAGTTAGCGGTACTAAAACTGCCATTAGTAAGTGGTTCTAGTGGTTTAAAACTGCTTATTTCTGCCATTTCAACTAGCACGACAAAGTTAATGTAATTGTTTTTAACTAATTAATTCTGCAGTTAGTGGTACAAATTCTGTCATTAGTAAGTGGCTCTGGTGGTTTAAGACTGCTTTATTTCTACCATTTCAACTAACACAACAAAGTTAATTTAAACATTTGTAACTAATTAGTTTTGCAGCTAGCGGTACTAAAACTGTCATTAGTAAATGGTTCTAGTGGTTTAAAACTGCTTATTTCTGCCATTTCAACTAGCACGACAAAGTTAATGTAATTGTTTTTAACTTATTAATTCTGCAGTTAGCGGTACAAATTCTGTCATTAGTAAGTGGCTCTGCTTTATTTCTACCATTTCAACTAACACAAAAAAGTTAATTTAAACATTTGTAACTAATTAGTTCTGCAGCTAGCGGTACTAAAACTGTCATTAGTAAGTGGTTCTAGTGGTTTAAAACTGCTTATTTCTGCCATTTCAACTAGCACGACAAAGTTAATGTAATTGTTTTTAACTAATTAATTCTGCAGTTAGCGGTACAAATTCTGTCATTAGTAAGTGGCTCTGCTTTATTTCTACCATTTCAACTAACACAACAAAGTTAATGTAAATGTTTTCAACTAATAAATTGTGCAGTTAGCGCTACAAATGCTGTCATTAGTAAGTCGTTCTAGTGGTTTAAAACTGCTTATTTCTACCATTTCAATCGACACAACAAAGTTAATGTAAATGTTTTCAACTAATAAATTCTGCAGTTAGCGGTACTAAAACTGTCATTAGTAAATGGCTCTAGTGGTTTAAAACTGCTTATTTCTGCCATTTCAACTAACACGACAAAGTTAATGTAAATGATTTTAACTAATTCATTCTGCAGTTAGTGGTACTAAAACTGTCATTAGTAAGTGGTTCTAGTGGTTTAAAACTGCTTATTTCTACCATTTCAACTAACACAACAAAGTTAATGTAAATGTTTTCAACCAATTTATTCTTCAGTTAGCGGTACTAAAACTGTCATTAGTAAGTGGTTCTAGTGGTTTAAAACTGCTTTTGTCTGCCATTTCAACTAACACGACAAAGTTAATGTAAATGATTTCAACTAATAAATTGTGCAGTTAGCGCTACACATTCTGTTATTGGTAAGTGGTTCTAGTGGTTTAAAACTGCTTATTTCTGCCATTTGAACTAACACGACAATGTTAATGTAAATGTTTTCAACTAATAAATTGTGCAGTTTGCGCTACAAATTCTGTGATTAGAAAGTGGTTCTAGTGGTTTAAAACTGCTTATTTCTGCCATTTCAACTAGCACGACAAAGTTAATGTAATTGTTTTTAACTAATTAATTCTGCAGTTAGCGGTACAAATTCTGTCATTAGTAAGTGGCTCTGCTTTATTTCTACCATTTCAACTAACACAACAAAGTTAATGTAAATGTTTTCAACTAATAAATTGTGCAGTTAGCGCTACAAATTCTGTCATTAGTAAGTAATTCTAGTGGTTTAAAACTGCTTATTTCTGCCATTGCAACTAACAGAACAATGTTAATGTAATTGTTTTTAACTAATAAATTCTGCAGTTAGCGGTACTAAAACTGTCATTAGTAAATGGCTCTAGTGGTTTAAAACTGCTTTTGTCTGCCATTTCAACTAACACGACAAAGTTAATGTAAATGATTTCAACTAATAAATTGTGCAGTTAGCGCTACACATTCTGTTATTGGTAAGTGGTTCTAGTGGTTTAAAACTGCTTATTTCTGCCATTTGAACTAACACGACAATGTTAATGTAAATGTTTTCAACTAATAAATTGTGCAGTTTGCGCTACAAATTCTGTGATTAGAAAGTGGTTCTAGTGGTTTAAAACTGCTTATTTCTGCCATTTCAACTAGCACGACAAAGTTAATGTAATTGTTTTTAACTAATTAATTCTGCAGTTAGCGGTACAAATTCTGTCATTAGTAAGTGGCTCTGCTTTATTTCTACCATTTCAACTAACACAACAAAGTTAATGTAAATGTTTTCAACTAATAAATTGTGCAGTTAGCGCTACAAATTCTGTCATTAGTAAGTAATTCTAGTGGTTTAAAACTGCTTATTTCTGCCATTGCAACTAACAGAACAATGTTAATGTAATTGTTTTTAACTAATAAATTCTGCAGTTAGCGGTACTAAAACTGTCATTAGTAAATGGCTCTAGTGGTTTAAAACTGCTTATTTCTGCCATTTCAACTAGCACGACAATGTTAATGTAATTCTTTTTAACTAATTAATTCTGCAGTTAGCGGTACTAAAACTGTCATTAGTAAATGGCTCTAGTGGTTTAAAACTGCTTGTTTCTGCTATTTCAAGTAACACAACAAAGTTAATTTAAAAATTTGTAACTAATTAGTTCTGCAGTTAGCGGTACTAAAACTGTCATTAGTAAGTGATTTAAAACTGCTTTTTTCTACCATTTGAACTAACACAAGAATGTTAATGTAAATGTTTTCAACTAATAAATTCTGCAGTTAGCGGTACTAAAACTGCCATTAGTAAGTGGTTCTAGTGGTTTAAAACTGCTTATTTCTGCCATTTCAACTGGCACGACAAAGTTAATGTAATTGTTTTTAACTAATTAATTCTGCAGTTAGCGGTTCTAAAACTGTCATTAGTAAGTGGTTCTAGTGGCTTAAAACTCCTTATTTCTACCATTTCAACTAACACGACAAAGTTAATGTAAATGATTTTAACTAATTCATTCTGCAGTTAGTGGTACTAAAACTGTCATTAGTAAGTGGTTCTAGTGGTTTAAAACTGCTTATTTCTACCATTTCAACTAACACAACAAAGTTAATGTAAATGTTTTCAACTAATTTATTCTTCAGTTAGCGGTACTAAAACTGTCATTAGTAAGTGGTTCTAGTGGTTTAAAACTGCTTATTTCTACCATTTCAACTAACACAACAAAGTTAATGTAAATGTTTTCAACTAATTTATTCTTCAGTTAGCGGTACTAAAACTGTCATTAGTAAGTGGTTCTAGTGGTTTAAAACTGCTTTTTTCTGCCATTTCAACTAACACGACAAAGTTAATGTAAATGATTTCAACTAATTAATTCTGCAGTTAGCGGTACTAAAACTGTCATTGGTTCTAGTACGTGGTTCTAGTGGTTTAAAACTGCTTATTTCTACCATTTCCACCGACACAACAAAGATAATGTAAATGTTTTCAACTAATAAATTCTGCAGTTAGCGGTTCTAAAACTGTCATTAGTAAGTGGTTCTAGTGGCCTAAAACTCCTTATTTCTACCATTTCAACTAACACAACAAAGTTAATTTAAATATTTGTAACTAATTAGTTCTGCAGCTAGCGGTACTAAAACTGTCATTAGTAAGTGGTTCTAGTGGTTAAAACTGCTTATTTCTGCCATTTCAACTAGCACGACAAAGTTAATGTAATTGTTTTTAACTAATTAAATCTGCAGTTAGCGGTTCTAAAACTGTCATTAGTAAGTATTTCTAGTGGTTTAAAACTGCTTATTTCTGCCATTTCAACTAGCACGACAATGTTAATGTAATTGTTTTTAACTAATTAATTCTGCAGTTAGCGGTACTAAAATTGTCATTAGTAAATGGCTCTAGTGGTTTAAAACTGCTTGTTTCTGCTATTTGAACTAACACGACAAAGTTAATGTAAATGTTTTCAACTAATAAATTGTGCAGTTAGCGCTACAAATTCCGTCGTTAGTAAGTGGTCCTAGTGGTTTGAAACTGCTTATTTCTGCCATTTCAACTAGCACGACAATGTTAATGTAATTGTTTTTAACTAATTAATTCTGCAGTTAGCGGTACTAAAACTGTCATTAGTAAATGGCTCTAGTGGTTTAAAACTGCTTATTTCTGCCATTTCAACTAACACGACAAAGTTAATGTAAATGATTTTAACTAATTCATTCTGCAGTTAGTGGTACTAAAACTGTCATTAGTAAGTGGTTCTAGTGGTTTAAAACTGCTTGTTTCTACCATTTCAACTAACACAACAAAGTTAATGTAAATGTTTTCAACTAATTTATTCTTCAGTTAGCGGTACTAAAACTGTCATTAGTAAGTGGTTCTAGTGGTTTAGAACTGCTTTTTTCTGCCATTTCAACTAACACGACAAAGTTAATGTAAATGATTTCAACTAATAAATTGTGCAGTTAGCGCTACACATTCTGTTATTGGTAAGTGGTTCTAGTGGTTTAAAACTGCTTATTTCTGCCATTTGAACTAACACGACAAAGTTAATGTAAATGTTTTCAACTAATAAATTGTGCAGTTTGCGCTACAAATTCTGTGATTAGTAAGTGGTTCTAGTGGTTTAAAACTGCTTATTTCTGCCATTTCAACTAACACAACAAAGTTAATGTAAATGTTTTCAACTAATAAATTCTGCAGTTAGCGGTACTAAAACTGTCATTGGTTCTAGTACGTGGTTCTAGTGGTTTAAAACTGCTTATTTCTACCATTTCCACCGACACAACAAAGATAATGTAAATGTTTTCAACTAATAAATTCTGCAGTTAGCGGTTCTAAAACTGTCATTAGTAAGTGGTTCTAGTGGCTTAAAACTCCTTATTTCAACTAACACAACAAAGTTAATTAAAATATTTGTAACTAATTAGTTCTGCAGCTAGCGGTACCAAAACTGTCATTAGTAAGTAGTTCTAGTGGTTTAAAACTGCTTATTTCTGCCATTTCAACTAGCACGACAATGTTAATGTAATTGTTTTTAACTAATTAATTCTGCAGTTAGCGGTACCAAAACTGTCATTAGTAAATGGCTCTAGTGGTTTAAAACTGCTTATTTCTGCCATTTCAACTAACACGGCAAAGTTAATGTAAATGATTTTAACTAATTCATTCTGCAGTTAGTGGTACTAAAACTGTCATTAGTAAGTGGTTCTAGTGGTTTAAAACTGCTTATTTCTACCATTTCAACTAACACAACAAAGTTAATGTAAATGTTTTCAACTAATTTATTCTTCAGTTAGCGGTACTAAAACTGTCATTAGTAAGTGGTTCTAGTGGTTTAAAACTGCTTTTTTCTGCCATTTCAACTAACACGACAAAGTTAATGTAAATGATTTCAACTAATAAATTGTGCAGTTAGCGCTACACATTCTGTTATTGGTAAGTGGTTCTAGTGGTTTAAAACTGCTTTTTTCTCCCATTTGAACTAACACGACAAAGTTAATGTAAATGTTTTCAACTAATAAATTGTGCAGTTTGCGCTACAAATTCTGTGATTAGTAAGTGGTTCTAGTGGTTTAAAACTGCTTATTTCTGCCATTTCAACTAACACAACAAAGTTAATGTAAATGTTTTAAACTAATAAATTCTGCAGTTAGCGGTACTAAAACTGTCATTGGTTCTAGTACGTGGTTCTAGTGGTTTAAAACTGCTTATTTCTACCATTTCCACCGACACAACAAAGATAATGTAAATGTTTTCAACTAATAAATTCTGCAGTTAGCGGTTCTAAAACTGTCATTAGTAAGTGGTTCTAGTGGCTTAAAACTCCTTATTTCTACCATTTCAACTAACACGACAAAGTTAATGTAAATGATTTTAACTAATTCATTCTGCAGTTAGTGGTACTAAAACTGTCATTAGTAAGTGGTTCTAGTGGTTTAAAACTGCTTATTTCTACCATTTCAACTAACACAACAAAGTTAATGTAAATGTTTTCAACTAATTTATTCTTCAGTTAGCGGTACTAAAACTGTCATTAGTAAGTGGTTCTAGTGGTTTAAAACTGCTTATTTCTACCATTTCAACTAACACAACAAAGTTAATGTAAATGTTTTCAACTAATTTATTCTTCAGTTAGCGGTACTAAAACTGTCATTAGTAAGTGGTTCTAGTGGTTTAAAACTGCTTTTTTCTGCCATTTCAACTAACACGACAAAGTTAATGTAAATGATTTCAACTAATAAATTCTGCAGTTAGCGGTACTAAAACTGTCATTGGTTCTAGTACGTGGTTCTAGTGGTTTAAAACTGCTTATTTCTACCATTTCCACCGACACAACAAAGATAATGTAAATGTTTTCAACTAATAAATTCTGCAGTTAGCGGTTCTAAAACTGTCATTAGTAAGTGGTTCTAGTGGCCTAAAACTCCTTATTTCTACCATTTCAACTAACACAACAAAGTTAATTTAAATATTTGTAACTAATTAGTTCTGCAGCTAGCGGTACTAAAACTGTCATTAGTAAGTGGTTCTAGTGGTTAAAACTGCTTATTTCTGCCATTTCAACTAGCACGACAAAGTTAATGTAATTGTTTTTAACTAATTAAATCTGCAGTTAGCGGTTCTAAAACTGTCATTAGTAAGTAATTCTAGTGGTTTAAAACTGCTTATTTCTGCCATTTCAACTAGCACGACAATGTTAATGTAATTGTTTTTAACTAATTAATTCTGCAGTTAGCGGTACTAAAATTGTCATTAGTAAATGGCTCTAGTGGTTTAAAACTGCTTGTTTCTGCTATTTGAACTAACACGACAAAGTTAATGTAAATGTTTTCAACTAATAAATTGTGCAGTTAGCGCTACAAATTCCGTCGTTAGTAAGTGGTCCTAGTGGTTTGAAACTGCTTATTTCTGCCATTTCAACTAGCACGACAATGTTAATGTAATTGTTTTTAACTAATTAATTCTGCAGTTAGCGGTACTAAAACTGTCATTAGTAAATGGCTCTAGTGGTTTAAAACTGCTTATTTCTGCCATTTCAACTAACACGACAAAGTTAATGTAAATGATTTTAACTAATTCATTCTGCAGTTAGTGGTACTAAAACTGTCATTAGTAAGTGGTTCTAGTGGTTTAAAACTGCTTATTTCTACCATTTCAACTAACACAACAAAGTTAATGTAAATGTTTTCAACTAATTTATTCTTCAGTTAGCGGTACTAAAACTGTCATTAGTAAGTGGTTCTAGTGGTTTAGAACTGCTTTTTTCTGCCATTTCAACTAACACGACAAAGTTAATGTAAATGATTTCAACTAATAAATTGTGCAGTTAGCGCTACACATTCTGTTATTGGTAAGTGGTTCTAGTGGTTTAAAACTGCTTATTTCTGCCATTTGAACTAACACGACAAAGTTAATGTAAATGTTTTCAACTAATAAATTGTGCAGTTTGCGCTACAAATTCTGTGATTAGTAAGTGGTTCTAGTGGTTTAAAACTGCTTATTTCTGCCATTTCAACTAACACAACAAAGTTAATGTAAATGTTTTCAACTAATAAATTCTGCAGTTAGCGGTACTAAAACTGTCATTGGTTCTAGTACGTGGTTCTAGTGGTTTAAAACTGCTTATTTCTACCATTTCCACCGACACAACAAAGATAATGTAAATGTTTTCAACTAATAAATTCTGCAGTTAGCGGTTCTAAAACTGTCATTAGTAAGTGGTTCTAGTGGCTTAAAACTCCTTATTTCTACCATTTCAACTGACACGTCAAAGTTAATGTAAATGATTTTAACTAATTCATTCTGCAGTTAGTGGTACTAAAACTGTCATTAGTAAGTGGTTCTAGTGGTTTAAAACTGCTTATTTCTACCATTTCAACTAACACAGCAAAGTTAATGTAAATGTTTTCAACTAATTTATTCTTCAGTTAGCGGTACTAAAACTGTCATTAGTAAGTGGTTCTAGTGGTTTAAAACTGCTTATTTCTACCATTTCAACTAACACAACAAAGTTAATGTAAATGTTTTCAACTAATTTATTCTTCAGTTAGCGGTATTAAAACTGTCATTAGTAAGTGGTTCTAGTGGTTTAAAACTGCTTATTTCTACCATTTCCACCGACACAACAAAGATAATGTAAATGTTTTCAACTAATAAATTCTGTAGTTAGCGGTTCTAAAACTGTCATTAGTAAGTGGTTCTAGTGGCTTAAAACTCCTTATTTCTACCATTTCAACTAACACAACAAAGTTAATTAAAATATTTGTAACTAATTAGTTCTGCAGCTAGCGGTACTAAAACTGTCATTAGTAAGTGGTTCTAGTGGTTTAAAACTGCTTATTTCTGCCATTTCAACTAGCACGACAAAGTTAATGTAATTGTTTTTAACTAATTAAATCTGCAGTTAGCGGTTCTAAAACTGTCATTAGTAAGTAATTCTAGTGGTTTAAAACTGCTTATTTCTGCCATTTCAACTAGCACGAAAATGTTGATGTAATTGTTTTTAACTAATTAATTCTGCAGTTAGCGGTACTAAAATTGTCATTAGTAAATGGCTCTAGTGGTTTAAAACTGCTTATTTCTGCCATTTCAACTAGCACGACAATGTTAATGTAATTGTTTTTAACTAATTAATTCTGCAGTTAGCGGTACCAAAACTGTCATTAGTAAATGGCTCTAGTGGTTTAAAACTGCTTATTTCTGCCACTTCAACTAACACGACAAAGTTAATGTAAATGATTTTAACTAATTCATTCTGCAGTTAGTGGTACTAAAACTGTCATTAGTAAGTGGTTCTAGTGGTTTAAAACTGCTTATTTCTACCATTTCAACTAACACAACAAAGTTAATGTAAATGTTTTCAACCAATTTATTCTTCAGTTAGCGGTACTAAAACTGTCATTAGTAAGTGGTTCTAGTGGTTTAGAACTGCTTTTTTCTGCCATTTCAACTAAGACGACAAAGTTAATGTAAATGATTTCAAATAATAAATTGTGCAGTTAGCGCTACACATTCTGTTATTGGTAAGTGGTTCTAGTGGTTTAAAACTGCTTATTTCTGCCATTTGAACTAACACGACAAAGTTAATGTAAATGTTTTCAACTAATAAATTGTGCAGTTTGCGCTCAAATTCTGTGATTAGTAAGTGGTTCTAGTGGTTTAAAACTGCTTATTTCTGCCATTTCAACTAACACAACAAAGTTAATGTAAATGTTTTCAACTAATAAATTCTGCAGTTAGCGGTACTAAAACTGTCATTGGTTCTAGTACGTGGTTCTAGTGGTTTAAAACTGCTTATTTCTACCATTTCCACCGACACAACAAAGATAATGTAAATGTTTTCAACTAATAAATTCTGCAGTTAGTGGTTCTAAAACTGTCATTAGTAAGTGGTTCTAGTGGCTTAAAACTCCTTATTTCTACCATTTCAACTGACACGACAAAGTTAATGTAAATGATTTTAACTAATTCATTCTGCAGTTAGTGGTACTAAAACTGTCATTAGTAAGTGGTTCTAGTGGTTTAAAACTGCTTATTTCTACCATTTCAACTAACACAACAAAGTTAATGTAAATGTTTTCAACTAATTTATTCTTCAGTTAGCGGTACTAAAACTGTCATTAGTAAGTGGTTCTAGTGGTTTAAAACTGCTTATTTCTACCATTTCAACTAACACAACAAAGTCAATGCAAATGTTTTCAACTAATAAATTCTGTAGTTAGCGGTTCTAAAACTGTCATTAGTAAGTGGTTCTAGTGGCTTAAAACTCCTTATTTCTACCATTTCAACTAACACAACAAAGTTAATTAAAATATTTGTAACTAATAAATTCTGCAGTTAGTGGTTCTAAAACTGTCATTAGTAAGTGGTTCTAGTGGCTTAAAACTCCTTATTTCTACCATTTCAACTGACACGACAAAGTTAATGTAAATGATTTCAACTAATAAATTGTGCAGTTAGTGGTACTAAAACTGTCATTAGTAAGTGGCTCTGGTGGTTTAAGACTGCTTTATTTCTACTATTTCAACTAACACAACAAAGTTAATGTAAATGTCTTCAACTAACAAATTCTGCAGTTAGCGGTACTAAAACTGTCATCAGTAAGTGCTTCTAGTGGTTTAAAACTGCTTATTTCTACCATTTCCACCGACACAACAAAGATAATGTAAATGTTTTCAACTAATAAATTCTGTAGTTAGCGGTTCTAAAACTGTCATTAGTAAGTGGTTCTAGTGGCTTAAAACTCCTTATTTCTACCATTTCAACTAACACAACAAAGTTAATTAAAATATTTGTAACTAATTAGTTCTGCAGCTAGCGGTACTAAAACTGTCATTAGTAAGTGGTTCTAGTGGTTTAAAACTGCTTATTTCTGCCATTTCAACTAGCACGACAAAGTTAATGTAATTGTTTTTAACTAATTAAATCTGCAGTTAGCGGTTCTAAAACTGTCATTAGTAAGTAATTCTAGTGGTTTAAAACTGCTTATTTCTGCCATTTCAACTAGCACGAAAATGTTGATGTAATTGTTTTTAACTAATTAATTCTGCAGTTAGCGGTACTAAAATTGTCATTAGTAAATGGCTCTAGTGGTTTAAAACTGCTTATTTCTGCCATTTCAACTAGCACGACAATGTTAATGTAATTGTTTTTAACTAATTAATTCTGCAGTTAGCGGTACCAAAACTGTCATTAGTAAATGGCTCTAGTGGTTTAAAACTGCTTATTTCTGCCACTTCAACTAACACGACAAAGTTAATGTAAATGATTTTAACTAATTCATTCTGCAGTTAGTGGTACTAAAACTGTCATTAGTAAGTGGTTCTAGTGGTTTAAAACTGCTTATTTCTACCATTTCAACTAACACAACAAAGTTAATGTAAATGTTTTCAACCAATTTATTCTTCAGTTAGCGGTACTAAAACTGTCATTAGTAAGTGGTTCTAGTGGTTTAGAACTGCTTTTTTCTGCCATTTCAACTAAGACGACAAAGTTAATGTAAATGATTTCAAATAATAAATTGTGCAGTTAGCGCTACACATTCTGTTATTGGTAAGTGGTTCTAGTGGTTTAAAACTGCTTATTTCTGCCATTTGAACTAACACGACAAAGTTAATGTAAATGTTTTCAACTAATAAATTGTGCAGTTTGCGCTCAAATTCTGTGATTAGTAAGTGGTTCTAGTGGTTTAAAACTGCTTATTTCTGCCATTTCAACTAACACAACAAAGTTAATGTAAATGTTTTCAACTAATAAATTCTGCAGTTAGCGGTACTAAAACTGTCATTGGTTCTAGTACGTGGTTCTAGTGGTTTAAAACTGCTTATTTCTACCATTTCCACCGACACAACAAAGATAATGTAAATGTTTTCAACTAATAAATTCTGCAGTTAGTGGTTCTAAAACTGTCATTAGTAAGTGGTTCTAGTGGCTTAAAACTCCTTATTTCTACCATTTCAACTGACACGACAAAGTTAATGTAAATGATTTTAACTAATTCATTCTGCAGTTAGTGGTACTAAAACTGTCATTAGTAAGTGGTTCTAGTGGTTTAAAACTGCTTATTTCTACCATTTCAACTAACACAACAAAGTTAATGTAAATGTTTTCAACTAATTTATTCTTCAGTTAGCGGTACTAAAACTGTCATTAGTAAGTGGTTCTAGTGGTTTAAAACTGCTTATTTCTACCATTTCAACTAACACAACAAAGTCAATGCAAATGTTTTCAACAAATTTATTCTTCAGTTAGCGGTATTAAAACTGTCATTAGTAAGTGGTTCTAGTGGTTTAAAACTGCTTATTTCTACCATTTCCACCGACACAACAAAGATAATGTAAATGTTTTCAACTAATAAATTCTGTAGTTTGCGGTTCTAAAACTGTCATTAGTAAGTGGTTCTAGTGGCTTAAAACTCCTTATTTCTACCATTTCAACTAACACAACAAAGTTAATTAAAATATTTGTAACTAATTAGTTCTGCAGCTAGCGGTACTAAAACTGTCATTAGTAAGTGGTTCTAGTGGTTTAAAACTGCTTATTTCTGCCATTTCATCTAGCACGACAAAGTTAATGTAATTGTTTTTAACTAATTAAATCTGCAGTTAGCGGTTCTAAAACTGTCATTAGTAAGTAATTCTAGTGGTTTAAAACTGCTTATTTCTGCCATTTCAACTAGCACGAAAATGTTGATGTAATTGTTTTTAACTAATTAATTCTGCAGTTAGCGGTACTAAAATTGTCATTAGTAAATGGCTCTAGTGGTTTAAAACTGCTTATTTCTGCCATTTCAACTAGCACGACAATGTTAATGTAATTGTTTTTAACTAATTAATTCTGCAGTTAGCGGTACCAAAACTGTCATTAGTAAATGGCTCTAGTGGTTTAAAACTGCTTATTTCTGCCACTTCAACTAACACGACAAAGTTAATGTAAATGATTTTAACTAATTCATTCTGCAGTTAGTGGTACTAAAACTGTCATTAGTAAGTGGTTCTAGTGGTTTAAAACTGCTTATTTCTGCCATTTCAACTAACACAACAAAGTTAATGAAAATGTTTTCAACTAATTTATTCTTCAGTTAGCGGTACTAAAACTGTCATTAGTAAGTGGTTCTAGTGGTTTAAAACTGCTTTTTTCTGCCATTTCAACTAACACGACAAAGTTAATGTAAATGATTTCAACTAATAAATTGTGCAGTTAGCGCTACACATTCTGTTATTGGTAAGTGGTTCTAGTGGTTTAAAACTGCTTATTTCTGCCATTTGAACTAACACGACAAAGTTAATGTAAATGTTTTCAACTAATAAATTGTGCAGTTTGCGCTACAAATTCTGTGATTAGTAAGTGGTTCTAGTGGTTTAAAACTGCTTATTTCTGCCATTTCAACTAACACAACAAATTTAATGTAAATGTTTTCAACTACTAAATTCTGCAGTTAGCGGTACTAAAACTGTCATTGGTTCTAGTACGTGGTGCTAGTGGTTTAAAACTGCTTATTTCTACCATTTCCACCGACACAACAAAGATAATGTAAATGTTTTCAACTAATAAATTCTGCAGTTAGCGGTTCTAAAACTGTCATTAGTAAGTGGTTCTAGTGGCTTAAAACTCCTTATTTCTACCATTTCAACTAACACGACAAAGTTAATGTAAATGATTTTAACTAATTCATTCTGCAGTTAGTGGTACTAAAACTGTCATTAGAAAGTGGTTCTAGTGGTTTAAAACTGCTTATTTCTACCATTTCAACTAACACAACAAAGTTAATGTAAATGTTTTCAACTAATTTATTCTTCAGTTAGCGGTACTAAAACTGTCATTAGTAAGTGGTTCTAGTGGTTTAAAACTGCTTATTTCTACCATTTCAACTAACACAACAAAGTTAATGTAAATGTTTTCAACTAAATTATTCTTCAGTTAGCGGTACTAAAACTGTCATTAGTAAGTGGTTCTAGTGGTTTAAAACTGCTTTTTTCTGCCATTTCAACTAACACGACATTGTTAATGTAAATGATTTCAACTAATAAATTCTGCAGTTAGCGGTACTAAAACTGTCATTGGTTCTAGTACGTGGTTCTAGTGGTTTAAAACTGCTTATTTCTACCATTTCCACTGACACAACAAAGATAATGTAAATGTTTTCAACTAATAAATTCTGCAGTTAGCGGTTCTAAAACTGTCATTAGTAAGTGGTTCTAGTGGCTTAAAACTCCTTATTTCTACCATTTCAACTAACACAACAAAGTTAATTTAAATATTTGTAACTAATTAGTTCTGCAGCTAGCGGTACTAAAACTGTCATTAGTAAGTGGTTCTAGTGGTTAAAACTGCTTATTTCTGCCATTTCAACTAGCACGACAAAGTTAATGTAATTGTTTTTAACTAATTTATTCTTCAGTTAGCGGTACTAAAACTGTCATTAGTAAGTGGTTCTAGTGGTTTAAAACTGCTTATTTCTACCATTTCAACTAACACAACAAAGTTAATGTAAATGTTTTCAACTAATTTATTCTTCAGTTAGCGGTACTAAAACTGTCATTAGTAAGTGGTTCTAGTGGTTTAAAACTGCTTATTTCTACCATTTCAACTAACAAAACAAAGTCAATGCAAATGTTTTCAACTAATTTATTCTTCAGTTAGCGGTATTAAAACTGTCATTAGTAAGTGGTTCTAGTGGTTTAAAACTGCTTATTTCTACCATTTCCACCGACACAACAAAGATAATGTAAATGTTTTCAACTAATAAATTCTGTAGTTTGCGGTTCTAAAACTGTCATTAGTAAGTGGTTCTAGTGGCTTAAAACTCCTTATTTCTACCATTTCAACTAACACAACAAAGTTAATTAAAATATTTGTAACTAATTAGTTCTGCAGCTAGCGGTACTAAAACTGTCATTAGTAAGTGGTTCTAGTGGTTTAAAACTGCTTATTTCTGCCATTTCAACTAGCACGAAAATGTTGATGTAATTGTTTTTAACTAATTAATTCTGCAGTTAGCGGTACTAAAATTGTCATTAGTAAATGGCTCTAGTGGTTTAAAACTGCTTATTTCTGCCATTTCAACTAGCACGACAATGTTAATGTAATTGTTTTTAACTAGTTAATTCTGCAGTTAGCGGTACCAAAACTGTCATTAGTAAATGGCTCTAGTGGTTTAAAACTGCTTATTTCTGCCACTTCAACTAACACGACAAAGTTAATGTAAATGATTTTAACTAATTCATTCTGCAGTTAGTGGTACTAAAACTGTCATTAGTAAGTGGTTCTAGTGGTTTAAAACTGCTTATTTCTGCCATTTCAACTAACACAACAAAGTTAATGAAAATGTTTTCAACTAATTTATTCTTCAGTTAGCGGTACTAAAACTGTCATTAGTAAGTGGTTCTAGTGGTTTAAAACTGCTTTTTTCTGCCATTTCAACTAACACGACAAAGTTAATGTAAATGATTTCAACTAATAAATTGTGCAGTTAGCGCTACACATTCTGTTATTGGTAAGTGGTTCTAGTGGTTTAAAACTGCTTATTTCTGCCATTTGAACTAACACGACAAAGTTAATGTAAATGTTTTCAACTAATAAATTGTGCAGTTTGCGCTACAAATTCTGTGATTAGTAAGTGGTTCTAGTGGTTTAAAACTGCTTATTTCTGCCATTTCAACTAACACAACAAATTTAATGTAAATGTTTTCAACTACTAAATTCTGCAGTTAGCGGTACTAAAACTGTCATTGGTTCTAGTACGTGGTGCTAGTGGTTTAAAACTGCTTATTTCTACCATTTCCACCGACACAACAAAGATAATGTAAATGTTTTCAACTAATAAATTCTGCAGTTAGCGGTTCTAAAACTGTCATTAGTAAGTGGTTCTAGTGGCTTAAAACTCCTTATTTCTACCATTTCAACTAACACGACAAAGTTAATGTAAATGATTTTAACTAATTCATTCTGCAGTTAGTGGTACTAAAACTGTCATTAGTAAGTGGTTCTAGTGGCTTAAAACTCCTTATTTCTACCATTTCAACTAACACGACAAAGTTAATGTAAATGATTTTAACTAATTCATTCTGCAGTTAGTGGTACTAAAACTGTCATTAGTAAGTGGTTCTAGTGGTTTAAAACTGCTTATTTCTACCATTTCAACTAACACAACAAAGTTAATGTAAATGTTTTCAACTAATTTATTCTTCAGTTAGCGGTACTAAAACTGTCATTAGTAAGTGGTTCTAGTGGTTTAAAACTGCTTATTTCTACCATTTCAACTAACACAACAAAGTTAATGTAAATGTTTTCAACTAATTTATTCTTCAGTTAGCGGTACTAAAACTGTCATTAGTAAGTGGTTCTAGTGGTTTAAAACTGCTTTTTTCTGCCATTTCAAATAACACGACATTGTTAATGTAAATGATTTCAACTAATAAATTCTGCAGTTAGCGGTACTAAAACTGTCATTGGTTCTAGTACGTGGTTCTAGTGGTTTAAAACTGCTTATTTCTACCATTTCCACTGACACAACAAAGATAATGTAAATGTTTTCAACTAATAAATTCTGCAGTTAGCGGTTCTAAAACTGTCATTAGTAAGTGGTTCTAGTGGCTTAAAACTCCTTATTTCTACCATTTCAACTAACACAACAAAGTTAATTTAAATATTTGTAACTAATTAGTTCTGCAGCTAGCGGTACTAAAACTGTCATTAGTAAGTGGTTCTAGTGGTTAAAACTGCTTATTTCTGCCATTTCAACTAGCACGACAAAGTTAATGTAATTGTTTTTAACTAATTAATTCTGCAGTTAGCGGTACTAAAATTGTCATTAGTAAGTAATTCTAGTGGTTTAAAACTGCTTATTTCTGCCATTTCAACTAGCACGACAATGTTAATGTAATTGTTTTTAACTAATTAATTCTGCAGTTAGCGGTACTAAAATTGTCATTAGTAAATGGCTCTAGTGGTTTAAAACTGCTTGTTTCTGCTATTTGAACTAACACGACAAAGTTAATGTAAATGTTTTCAACTAATAAATTGTGCAGTTAGCGCTACAAATTCTGTCGTTAGTAAGTGGTCCTAGTGGTTTAAAACTGCTTATTTCTGCCATTTCAACTAGCACGACAATGTTAATGTAATTGTTTTTAACTAATTAATTCTGCAGTTAGCGGTACTAAAATTGTCATTAGTAAATGGCTCTAGTGGTTTAAAACTGCTTGTTTCTGCTATTTGAACTAACACGACAAAGTTAATGTAAATGTTTTCAACTAATAAATTGTGCAGTTAGCGCTACAAATTCTGTCGTTAGTAAGTGGTCCTAGTGGTTTAAAACTGCTTATTTCTGCCATTTCAACTAGCACGACAATGTTAATGTAATTGTTTTTAACTAATTAATTCTGCAGTTAGAGGTACTAAAACTGTCATTAGTAAATGGCTCTAGTGGTTTAAAACTGCTTATTTCTGCCATTTCAACTAACACGACAAAGTTAATGTAAATGATTTTAACTAATTCATTCTGCAGTTAGTGGTACTAAAACTGTCATTAGTAAGTGGTTCTAGTGGTTTAAAACTGCTTATTTCTACCATTTTAACTAACACAACAAAGTTAATGTAAATGTTTTCAACTAATTTATTCTTCAGTTAGCGGTACTAAAACTGTCATTAGTAAGTGGTTCTAGTGGTTTAAAACTGCTTTTTTCTGCCATTTCAACTAACACGACAAAGTTAATGTAAATGATTTCAACTAATAAATTGTGCAGTTAGCGCTACACATTCTGTTATTGGTAAGTGGTTCTAGTGGTTTAAAACTGCTTATTTCTGCCATTTGAACTAACACGACAAAGTTAATGTAAATGTTTTCAACTAATAAATTGTGCAGTTTGCGCTACAAATTCTGTGATTAGTAAGTGGTTCTAGTGGTTTAAAACTGCTTATTTCTGCCATTTCAACTAACACAACAAAGTTAATGTAAATGTTTTCAACTAATAAATTCTGCAGTTAGCGGTTCTAAAACTGTCATTAGTAAGTGGTTCTAGTGGCTTAAAACTCCTTATTTCTACCATTTCAACTGACACGACAAAGTTAATGTAAATGATTTTAACTAATTCATTCTGCAGTTAGTGGTACTAAAACTGTCATTAGTAAGTGGTTCTAGTGGTTTAAAACTGCTTATTTCTACCATTTCAACTAACACAACAAAGTTAATGTAAATGTTTTCAACTAATTTATTCTTCAGTTAGCGGTACTAAAACTGTCATTAGTAAGTGGTTTTAGTGGTTTAAAACTGCTTATTTCTACCATTTCAACTAACACAACAAAGTTAATGTAAATGTTTTCAACTAATTTATTCTTCAGTTAGCGGTATTAAAACTGTCATTAGTAAGTGGTTCTAGTGGTTTAAAACTGCTTTTTTCTGCCATTTCAACTAACACGACAAAGTTAATGTAAATGATTTCAACTAATAAATTGTGCAGTTAGCGCTACTCATTCTGTTATTGGTAAGTGGTTCTAGTGGTTTAAATCTGCTTATTTCTGCCATTTCAACTAGCACAACAATGTTAATGTAATTGTTTTTAACTAATTAATTCTGCAGTTAGCGGTACTAAAACTGTCATTAGTAAATGGCTCTTGTGGTTTAAAACTGCTTATTTCTGCCATTTCAACTAACACGACAAAGTCAATGTAAATGATTTTATCTAATTCATTCTGCAGTTAGTGGTACTAAAACTGTCATTAGTAAGTGGTTCTAGTGGTTTAAAACTGCTTATTTCTACCATTTCAACTAACACAACAAAGTTAATGTAAATGTTTTCAACTAATTTATTCTTCAGTTAGCGGTACTAAAACTGTCATTAGAAAGTGGTTCTAGTGGTTTAAAACTGCTTTTTTCTGCCATTTCAACTAACACGACAAAGTTAATGTAAATGATTTCAACTAATAAATTGTGCAGTTAGCTTTACACATTCTGTTATTGGTAAGTGGTTCTAGTGGTTTAAAACTGCTTATTTCTGCCATTTGAACTAACACGACAAAGTTAATGTAAATGTTTTCAACTAATAAGTTGTGCAGTTTGCGCTACAAATTCTGTGATTAGTAAGTGGTTCTAGTGGTTTAAAACTGCTTATTTCTGCCATTTCAACTAACACAACAAAGTTAATGTAAATGTTTTCAACTAATAAATTCTGCAGTTAGCGGTACTAAAACTATCATTGGTTCTAGTACGTGGTTCTAGTGGTTTAAAACTGCTTATTTCTACCATTTCCACCGACACAACAAAGATAATGTAAATGTTTTCAACTAATAAATTCTGCAGTTAGCGGTTCTAAAACTGTCATTAGTAAGTGGTTCTAGTGGCTTAAAACTCCTTATTTCTACCATTTCAACTAACACAACAAAGTTAATTTAAATATTTGTAACTAATTAGTTCTGCAGCTAGCGGTACTAAAACTGTCATTAGTAAGTGGTTCTAGTGGTTTAAAACTGCTTATTTCTGCCATTTCAACTAGCACGACAAAGTTAATGTAATTGTTTTTAACTAATTAATTCTGCAGTTAGCGGTACAAATTCTGTCATTAGTAAGTGGCTCTGGTGGTTTAAGACTGCTTTATTTCTACCATTTCAACTAACACAACAAAGTTAATGTAAATGTTTTCAACTAATTTATTCTTCAGTTAGCGGTATTAAAACTGTCATTAGTAAGTGGTTCTAGTGGTTTAAAACTGCATTTTTCTGCCATTTCAACTAACACGACAAAGTTAATGTAAATGATTTCAACTAATAAATTGTGCAGTTAGCGCTACACGTTCTGTAATTGGTAAGTGGTTCTAGTGGTTTAAATCTGCTTATTTCTGCCATTTCAACTAGCACGACAATGTTAATGTAATTGTTTTTAACTAATTAATTCTGCAGTTAGCGGTACTAAAACTGTCATTAGTAAATGGCTCTTGTGGTTTAAAACTGCTTATTTCTGCCATTTCAACTAACACGACAAAGTTAATGTAAATGATTTTAACAAATTCATTCTGCAGTTAGTGGTACTAAAACTGTCATTAGTAAGTGGTTCTAGTGGTTTAAAACTGCTTATTTCTACCATTTCAACTAACACAACAATGTTAATGTAAATGTTTTCAACTAATTTATTCTTCAGTTAGCGGTACTAAAACTGTCATTAGTAAGTGGTTCTAGTGGTTTAAAACTGCTTTTTTCTGCCATTTCAACTAACACGACAAAGTTAATGTAAATGATTTCAACTAATAAATTGTGCAGTTAGCGCTACACATTCTGTTATTGGTAAGTGGTTCTAGTGGTTTAAAACTGCTTATTTCTGCCATTTCAACTAACACAACAAAGTTAATGTAAATGTTTTCAACTAATAAATTCTGCAGTTAGCGGTACTAAAACTGTCATTGGTTCTAGTACGTGGTTCTAGTGGTTTAAAACTGCTTATTTCTACCATTTCCACCGACACAACAAAGATAATGTAAATGTTTTCAACTAATAAATTCTGCAGTTAGCGGTTCTAAAACTGTCATTAGTAAGTGGTTCTAGTGGTTTAAAACTGCTTATTTCTGCCATTTCAACTAGCACGACAAAGTTAATGTAATTGTTTTTAACTAATTAATTCTGCAGTTAATGGTACAAATTCTGTCATTAGTAAGTGGCTCTGGTGGTTTAAGACTGCTTTATTTCTACCATTTCAACTAACACAACAAAGTTAATTTAAACATTTGTAACTAATTAGTTTTGCAGCTAGCGGTACTAAAACTGTCATTAGTAAGTGGTTCTAGTGGTTTAAAACTGCTTATTTCTGCCATTTCAACTAACACAACAAAGTTAATGTAAATGTTTTCAACTAATTTATTCTTCAGTTAGCGGTACTAAAACTGTCATTAGTAAGTGGTTCTAGTGGTTTAAAACTGCTTTTTTCTGCCATTTCAACTAACACGACAAAGTTAATGTAAATGATTTCAACTAATAAATTGTGCAGTTAGCTTTACACATTCTGTTATTGGTAAGTGGTTCTAGTGGTTTAAAACTGCTTATTTCTGCCATTTGAACTAACACGGCAAAGTTAATGTAAATGTTTTCAACTAATAAGTTGTGCAGTTTGCGCTACAAATTCTGTGATTAGTAAGTGGTTCTAGTGGTTTAAAACTGCTTATTTCTGCCATTTCAACTAACACAACAAAGTTAATGTAAATGTTTTCAACTAATAAATTCTGCAGTTAGCGGTACTAAAACTATCATTGGTTCTAGTACGTGGTTCTAGTGGTTTAAAACTGCTTATTTCTACCATTTCCACCGACACAACAAAGATAATGTAAATGTTTTCAACTAATAAATTCTGCAGTTAGCGGTTCTAAAACTGTCATTAGTAAGTGGTTCTAGTGGCTTAAAACTCCTTATTTCTACCATTTCAACTAACACAACAAAGTTAATTTAAATATTTGTAACTAATTAGTTCTGCAGCTAGCGGTACTAAAACTGTCATTAGTAAGTGGTTCTAGTGGTTTAAAACTGCTTATTTCTGCCATTTCAACTAGCACGACAAAGTTAATGTAATTGTTTTTAACTAATTAATTCTGCAGTTAGCGGTACAAATTCTGTCATTAGTAAGTGGCTCTGGTGGTTTAAGACTGCTTTATTTCTACCATTTCAACTAACACAACAAAGTTAATGTAAATGTTTTCAACTAATTTATTCTTCAGTTAGCGGTATTAAAACTGTCATTAGTAAGTGGTTCTAGTGGTTTAAAACTGCTTTTTTCTGCCATTTCAACTAACACGACAAAGTTAATGTAAATGATTTCAACTAATAAATTGTGCAGTTAGCGCTACACATTCTGTAATTGGTAAGTGGTTCTAGTGGTTTAAATCTGCTTATTTCTGCCATTTCAACTAGCACGACAATGTTAATGTAATTGTTTTTAACTAATTAATTCTGCAGTTAGCGGTACTAAAACTGTCATTAGTAAATGGCTCTTGTGGTTTAAAACTGCTTATTTCTGCCATTTCAACTAACACGACAAAGTTAATGTAAATGATTTTAACAAATTCATTCTGCAGTTAGTGGTACTAAAACTGTCATTAGTAAGTGGTTCTAGTGGTTTAAAACTGCTTATTTCTACCATTTCAACTAACACAACAATGTTAATGTAAATGTTTTCAACTAATTTATTCTTCAGTTAGCGGTACTAAAACTGTCATTAGTAAGTGGTTCTAGTGGTTTAAAACTGCTTTTTTCTGCCATTTCAACTAACACGACAAAGTTAATGTAAATGATTTCAACTAATAAATTGTGCAGTTAGCGCTACACATTCTGTTATTGGTAAGTGGTTCTAGTGGTTTAAAACTGCTTATTTCTGCCATTTCAACTAACACAACAAAGTTAATGTAAATGTTTTCAACTAATAAATTCTGCAGTTAGCGGTACTAAAACTGTCATTGGTTCTAGTACGTGGTTCTAGTGGTTTAAAACTGCTTATTTCTACCATTTCCACCGACACAACAAAGATAATGTAAATGTTTTCAACTAATAAATTCTGCAGTTAGCGGTTCTAAAACTGTCATTAGTAAGTGGTTCTAGTGGTGTAAAACTGCTTATTTCTGCCATTTCAACTAGCACGACAAAGTTAATGTAATTGTTTTTAACTAATTAATTCTGCAGTTAATGGTACAAATTCTGTCATTAGTAAGTGGCTCTGGTGGTTTAAGACTGCTTTATTTCTACCATTTCAACTAACACAACAAAGTTAATTTAAAAATTTGTAACTAATTAGTTTTGCAGCTAGCGGTACTAAAACTGTCATTAGTAAGTGGTTCTAGTGGTTTAAAACTGCTTATTTCTGCCATTTCAACTAACACAACAAAGTTAATGTAAATGTTTTCAACTAATAAATTCTGCAGTTAGCGGTACTAAAACTATCATTGGTTCTAGTACGTGGTTCTAGTGGTTTAAAACTGCTTATTTCTACCATTTCCACCGACACAACAAAGATAATGTAAATGTTTTCAACTAATAAATTCTGCAGTTAGCGGTTCTAAAACTGTCATTAGTAAGTGGTTCTAGTGGCTTAAAACTCCTTATTTCTACCATTTCAACTAACACAACAAAGTTAATGTAAATGATTTTAACTAATTCATTCTGCAGTTAGTGGTACAAATTCTGTCATTAGTAAGTGGCTCTGCTTTATTTCTACCATTTCAACTAACACAACAAAGTTAATTTAAACATTTGTAGCTAATTAGTTCTTCAGCTAGCGGTACTAAAACTGTCATTAGTAAGTGGTTCTAGTGGTTTAAAACTGCTTATTTCTGCCATTTCAACTAGCACGACAAAGTTAATGTAATTGTTTTTAACTTATTAATTCTGCAGTTAGCGGTACAAATTCTGTCATTAGTAAGTGGCTCTGCTTTATTTCTACCATTTCAACTAACACAACAAAGTTAATTTAAACATTTGTAACTAATTAGTTCTGCAGCTAGCGGTACTAAAACTGTCATTAGTAAGTGGTTCTAGTGGTTTAAAACTGCTTATTTCTGCCATTTCAACTAGCACGACAAAGTTAATGTAATTGTTTTTAACTAATTAATTCTGCAGTTAGCGGTACAAATTCTGTCATTAGTAAGTGGCTCTGCTTATTTCTACCATTTCAATCGACACAACAAAGTTAATGTAAATGTTTTCAACTAATAAATTCTGCAGTTAGCGGTACTAAAACTGTCATTAGTAAGTAATTCTAGTGGTTTAAAACTGCTTATTTCTGCCATTGCAACTAACACAACGATGTTAATGTAAATGTTTTCAACTAATAAATTGTGCAGTTAGCGCTACAAATTCTGTCGTTAGTAAGTGGTTCTAGTGGTTTAAAACGGCTCATTTCTGCCATTTCAACTAGCACGACAAAGTTAATGTAAATGATTTTAACTAATTCATTCTGCAGTTAGTGATACTAAAACTGTCATTAGTAAGTGGTTCTAGTGGTTTAAAACTGCTTATTTCTACCATTTCAACTAACACAACAAAGTTAATGTAAATGTTTTCAACTAATTTATTCTTCAGTTAGCGGTACTAAAACTGTCATTAGTAAGTGGTTCTAGTGGTTTAAAACTGCTTATTTCTGCCATTTGAACTAACACGACAAAGTTAATGTAAATGTTTTCAACTAATAAATTGTGCAGTTTGCGCTACAAATTCTGTGATTAGTAAGTGGTTCTAGTGGTTTAAAACTGCTTATTTCTGCCATTTGAACTAACACAACAAAGTTAATGTAAATGTTTTCAACTAATAAATTCTGCAGTTAGCGGTACAAATTCTGTCATTAGTAAGTGGCACTGGTGGTTAAAGACTGCTTTATTTCTACCATTTCAACTAACACAACAAAGTTAATGTAAATGTTCTCAACTAATACGTTCTGCAGTTAGCGGTACTAATACTGTAGTTAGTAAGTGGTTCTAGTGGGTTAAAACTGCTTATTTCTACCATCTCAACTGACACAAGAAAGTTAATTTAAATATTTGTAACTACTTAGTTCTGCAGTTAGCGGTACTAAAACTGTCATTAGTAAGTGGTTCTAGTGGTTTAAAACTGCTTATTTCTGCGATTTCAACTAACACAACAAAGTTAATGTAAATGCTTTCAACTAATAAATTGTGCAGTTAGTGGTACTAAAACTGTCTTTAGTAAGTGGTTCTAGTGGCTTAAAACTGCTTATTTCTACCATTTCAACTAACACAACAAAGTTAATGTAAATGTTCTCAACTAATTTATTCTTCAGTTAGCGGTACTAAAACTGTCATTAGTAAGTGGTTCTAGTGGTTTAAAACTGCTTATTTCTGCCATTTCAACTAGCATGACAAAGTTAATGTAATTGTTTTTAACTAATTAATTCTGCAGTTAGCGGTACTAAAACTGTCATTAGTAAGTGGCTCTAGTGGTTTAAAACTGCTTATTTCTACCATTTCAACTAACACAACAAAGTTAATGTAAATGATTTCAACTAATAAATTGTGCAGTTAGTGGTACAAATTCTGTCATTAGTAAGTGGCACTGGTGGTTAAAGACTGCTTTATTTCTACCATTTCAACTAACACAACAAAGTTAATGTAAATGTTCTCAACTAATAAGTTCTGCAGTTAGCGGTACTAATACTGTAGTTAGTAAGTGGTTCTAGTGGGTTAAAACTGCTTATTTCTACCATCTCAACTAACACAAGAAAGTTAATTTAAATATTTGTAACTACTTAGTTCTGCAGTTAGCGGTACTAAAACTGTCATTAGTAAGTGGTTCTAGTGGTTTAAAACTGCTTATTTCTGCGATTTCAACTAACACAACAAAGTTAATGTAAATGCTTTCAACTAATAAATTGTGCAGTTAGTGGTACTAAAACTGTCATTAGAAAGTGGTTCGAGTGGCTTAAAACTGCTTATTTCTACCATTTCAACTAACACAACAAAGTTAATGTAAATGTTTTCAACTAATTTATTCTTCAGTTAGCGGTACTAAAACTGTCATTAGTAAGTGGTTCTAGTAGTTTAAAACTGCTTATTTCTGCCATTTCAACTAGCACGACAAAGTTAATGTAATTGTTTTTAAATAATTAATTCTGCAGTTAGCGGTACTAAAACTGTCATTAGTAAGTGGCTCTAGTGGTTTAAAACTGCTTATTTCTACCATTTCAACTAACACAAAAAAGTTAATGTAAATGATTTCAACTAATAAATTGTGCAGTTAGTGGTAAAAAGTCTGTCATTAGTAAGTGGCACTGGTGGTTAAAGACTGTTTTATTTCTACCATTTCAACTAACACAACAAAGTTAATGTAAATGTTCTCAACTAATAAGTTCTGCAGTTAGCGGTACTAATACTGTAATTAGTAAGTGGTTCTAGTGGGTTAAAACTGCTTATTTCTACCATTTTATCTAACACAACAATGTTAATTTAAATATTTTTAACTAATTAGTTCTGCAGTTAGTGGTACTAAAACTGTCATTAGTAAGTGGTTCTAGTTGTTTAAAACTGCTTATTTCTACCATTTCCACTAACACAACAATGTTAATGTAATTATTTTTAACTAATTAATTCTGCAGTTAGCGGTACTAAGACTGTCATTAGTAAGTGGTTCTAGTGGTTCAAAACTGCTTATTTCTGCGATTTCAACTAACACAACAAAGTTAATGTAAATGCGTTCAACTAATAAATTGTGCAGTTAGTGGTACTAAAACTGTCATTAGAAAGTGGTTCGAGTCGCTTAAAACTGCTTATTTCTACCATTTCAACTAACACAACAAAGTTAATGTAAATGTTTTCAACTAATTTATTCTTCAGTTAGCGGTAAAAAAACTGTCATTAGTAAGTGGTTCTAGTGGTTTAAAACTGCTTCTTTCTGCCATTGCAACTAGAACGACAAAGTTAATGTAATTGTTTTTAACTAATTAATTCTGCAGTTAGCGGTACTAAAACTGTCATTAGTAAGTGGCTCTAGTGGCTTAAAACTGCTTATTTCTACACTTTCAACTAACACAACAAAGTTAATGTAAATGATTTCAACTAATAAATTGTGCAGTTAGTGGTACAAATTCTGACATTAGTAAGTGGTTCTAGTTGTTTAAAACTGCTTATTTCTACCATTTCCTCTAACACAACAATGTTAATGTAATTATTTTTAACTAATTAATTCTGCAGTTAGCGGTACAAAAACTGTCTTTAATAAGTGGCTCTAGTGGTTTAAAACTGCTTTATTTCTACCATTTCAACTAACACAACAAAGTTAATGTAAATGTTTTTAACTAATAAATTGTGCTGTTAGTGGTACTAAAACTGTCTTTAGTAAGTGGTTCTATTTATTTAAAACTGCTTATTTCTACCATTTCAACTAACACAACAAAGTTAATTTAAATGTTTCCAACTAATAAATTCTGCAGTTAGCGCTACTAAAACTGTCATTAGTAAGTGGTTCTAGTGGTTTAAAACTTTTTATTTCTGCGATTTCAACTAACACAACAAAGTTAATGTAAATGTTTTTAACTAATTAATTCTGCAGTTAGCGGTACTAAAACTGTCATTAGTAAGTGGCTCTAGTGGTTTAAAACTGCTTATTTCTACCATTTCAACTAACACAACAAAGTTAATTTAAATATTTGTAACTAATTAGTTCTGCAGTTAGCGGTACTAAAACTGTCATTAGTAAGTGGTTCTAGTTGTTTAAAACTGCTTGTTTCTACCATTTCCTCTAACACAACAATGTTAATGTAATTATTTTTAACTAATTAATTCTGCAGTTAGCGGTACAAAAACTGTATTTAATAAGTGGCTCTAGTGGTTTAAAACTGCTTTATTTCTACCAATTCAACTAACACAAACTAACTACAAACTAACTACAACTAACTACGAAGTTAATGTAAATGATTTCAACTAATAAATTGTGCAGTTAGTGGTACAAATTCTGACCTTAGTAAGTGGTTCTAGTTGTTTAAAACTGCTTATTTCTACGATTTCAACTAACACAACAAAGTTAATGTAAATGCTTTCAACTAATGAATTGTTTAATTAGTGGTACTAAAACTGTCATTAGTAAGTGGTTCTAGTGGTTTAAAACTGCTTATTTCTACCATTTCAACTAACACAACAAAGTTAATTTAAATGCTTTCAACTAATAAATGGTGCAGTTAGTGGTACTAAAACTGTCATTAGTAAGTGGTTCTAGTGGTTTAAGACTGCTTATTTCTGCGATTTAAAATAACACAACAAAGTTAATGTAAATGTCTTAAACTAATAAATTCTGGACTTAGCGTTACTAAAACTGTCATTAGTAAGTGGTTCTAGTGGTTTAATACTGCTTATTTCTGCAATTTCAACTAACACAACAAAGTTCATGTAAATGTTTTCAACTAATAAATTGTGCAGTTAGCGGTACTAAAACTGTCATTAGTAAGTGGTTATAGTAGCTTAAAACTGCTTATTTCTACCATTTCAACTAACACAACAAAGTTAATGTAAATGTTTTCAACTAATTTATTCTTCAGTTAGCGGTAAAAAAACTGTTATTAGTAAGTGGTTCTAGTGGTTTAAAACTGCTTATTTCTGCCATTGCAACTAGCACGACAAAGTTAATGTAATTGTTTTTAACTAATTAATTCTGCAGTTAGCGGTACTAAAACTGTCATTAGTAAGTGGCTCTAGTGGCTTAAAACTGCTTATTTCTACCATTTCAACTAACACAACAAAGTTAATGTAAATGATTTCAAATAATAAATTGTGCAGTTAGTGGTACAAATTCTGACATTAGTAAGTGGTTCTAGTTGTTTAAAACTGCTTATTTCTACCATTTCCTCTAACACAACAATGTTAATGTAATTATTTTTAACTAATTAATTCTGCAGTTAGCGGTACAGAAACTGTCTTTAATAAGTGGCTCTAGTGGTTTAAAACTGCTTTATTTCTACCATTTCAACTAACACAACAAAGTTAGTGTAAATGTTTTCAACTAATAAATTGTGCTGTTAGTGGTACTAAAACTGTCTTTAGTAAGTGGTTCTAGTGGTCTAAAACTGCTTATTTCTACCATTTCAACTAACACAAAAAAGTTAATTTAAATATTTGTAACTACTTAGTTCTGCAGTTAGCGGTACAAATACTGTCATTAGTAAGTTGTTCTAGTGGTTTAAAACTGCTTATTTCTACCATTTCAACTAACACAACAAAGTTAATGTAAATGCTTTCAACTAATAAATTGTGCAGTTAGTGGTACTAAAACTGTCATTAGTAAGTGGTTCTAGTGGCTTAAAACTGCTTATTTCTTCCATTTCAACTAACACAACAAAGTTAATGTAAATGTTTTTAACTAATTTATTCTTCAGTTAGCGGTACTAAAACTGGCATTAGTAAGTGGTTCTAGTGGTTTAAAACTGCTTATTTCTGCCATTTCAACTAGCACGACAAAGTTAATGTAATTGTTTTTAACTAATTAATTCTGCAGTTAGCGGTACTAAAACTGTAATTAGTAAGTGGTTCTAGTAGTTTAAAACTGCTTATTTCTGCCATTTCAACTAACAAAAACAAAGTTAATGTAAATGTTTTCAACTAATAAATTGTGCAGTTAGTGGTACAAATTCTGTCATTAGTAAGTGGCACTGGTGGTTAAAGACTGCTTTATTTCTACCATTTCAACTAACACAACAAAGTTCATGTAAATGTTTTCAACTAATAAAATCTGCAGTTAGCGGTACTAAAAGTGCCATTAGTAAGTGGTTCTAGTGGTTTAAAACTGCTTATTTCTACCATTTCAACTAAAACAACAAAGTTAATTTAAATATTTTTAACTAATTAGTTCTGCAGTTAGCCCTACAAATACTGTCATTAGAAAGTTGTTCTAGTGGTTTAAAACTGCTTATTTCTACCATTTCAACTAACACAACAAAGTTAATGTAAATGTTTTAAACTAATAAATTCTGCACTTAGCGCTACAAATTCTGTCATTAGTAAGTGGTTCTAGTGGTTTAAAACTGCTTATTTCTGCCATTTCAACCGACACAACAAAGATAATGTAAATGTTTTCAACTAATAAATTGTGCAGTTAGCGCTACAAATTCTGTCATTAGTAAGTGGTTCTAGTGGTTTAAAACTGCTTATTTCTGCCATTTCAACTAACACAACAAAGTTAATTTAAATATTTGTAGCTACTTAGTTCTGCAGTTAGCGGTACTAAAACTGTCATTAGTAAGTGGTTCTAGTGATTTAAAACTGCTTATTTCTACCATTTCAACTAACACAACAAAGTTAATGTAAATGTTTTAAACTAATAAATTCTGCACTTAGCGGTACTAAAACTGTCATTAGTAAGTGGTTCTAGTGGTTTAAAACTGCTTATTTCTGCGATTTCAACTAACACAACAAAGTTCATGTAAATGTTTTCAACTAATAAATTGTGCAGTTAGCGGTACTAAAACTGTCTTTAGTAAGTGGTTCTAGTGGTTTAAAACTGCTTATTTCTACCATTTCAACTAACACAACAAAGTTAATTTAAATATTTGTAACTACTTAGTTCTGCAGTTAGCGGTACTAAAACTGTCATTAGTAAGTGGTTCTAGTGGTTTAAAACTGCTTATTTCTGCGATTTCAACTAACACAACAGAGTTAATGTAAATGTTTTTAACTAATTTATTCTTCAGTTAGCGGTACTAAAACTGGCATTAGTAAGTGGTTCTAGTGGTTTAAAACTGCTTATTTCTACCATTTCAACTAACACAACAAAGTTAATGTAAATGTTTTTAACTAATTTATTCTTCAGTTAGCGGTACTAAAACTGGCATTAGTAAGTGGTTCTAGTGGTTTAAAACTGCTTATTTCTACCATTTCAACTAACACAACAAAGTTAATGTAAATGTTTTTAACTAATTTATTCTGCAGTTAGCGGTACTAAAACTGTAATTAGTAAGTGGTTCTAGTAGTTTAAAACTGCTTATTTCTGCCATTTCAACTAACACAACAAAGTTAATGTAAATGTTTTCAACTAATAAATTGTGCAGTTAGTGGTATAAATTCTGTCATTAGTAAGTGGCACTGGTGGTTAAAGACTGCTTTATTTCTACTATTTCAACTAACACAACAAAGTTCATGTAAACGTTTTCAACTAATAAAATCTGCAGTTAGCGGTACTAAAAGTGCCATTAGTAAGTGGTTCTAGTGGTTTAAAACTGCTTATTTCTACCATTTCAACTAAAACAACAAAGTTAATTTAAATATTTTTAACTAATTAGTTCTGCAGTTAGCGGTACAAATACTGTCATTAGAAAGTTGTTCTAGTGGTTTAAAACTGCTTATTTCTACCATTTCAACTAACACAACAAAGTTAATGCAAATGTTTTAAACTAATAAATTCTGCACTTAGCTGTAGTAAAACTGTCATTAGTAAGTGGTTCTAGTGGTTTAAAACTGCTTATTTCTGCCATTTCAACCGACACAACAAAGATAATGTAAATGTTTTCAACTAATAAATTGTGCAGTTAGCGCTACAAATTCTGTCATTAGTAAGTGGTTCTAGTGGTTTAAAACTGCTTATTTCTGCCATTTCAACTAACACAACAAAGTTAATTTAAATATTTGTAGCTACTTAGTTCTGCAGTTAGCGGTACTAAAACTGTCATTAGTAAGTGGTTCTAGTGGTTTAAAACTGCTTATTTCTGCGATTTCAACTAACACAACAGAGTTAATGTAAATGCTTTCAACTAATAAATTGTGCAGTTAGTGGTACTAAAACTGTCATTAGTAAGTGGTTCTAGTGGCTTAAAACTGCTTATTTCTACCATTTCAACTAACACAACAAAGTTAATGTAAATGTTTTTAACTAATTTATTCTTCAGTTAGCGGTACTAAAACTGGCATTAGTAAGTGGTTCTAGTGGTTTAAAACTGCTTATTTCTACCATTTCAACTAACACAACAAAGTTAATGTAAATGTTTTTAACTAATTTATTCTGCAGTTAGCGGTACTAAAACTGTAATTAGTAAGTGGTTCTAGTAGTTTAAAACTGCTTATTTCTGCCATTTCAACTAACACAACAAAGTTAATGTAAATGTTTTCAACTAATAAATTGTGCAGTTAGTGGTATAAATTCTGTCATTAGTAAGTGGCACTGGTGGTTAAAGACTGCTTTATTTCTACCATTTCAACTAACACAACAAAGTTCATGTAAACGTTTTCAACTAATAAAATCTGCAGTTAGCGGTACTAAAAGTGCCATTAGTAAGTGGTTCTAGTGGTTTAAAACTGCTTATTTCTAGCATTTCAACTAAAACAACAAAGTTAATTTAAATATTTTTAACGAATTAGTTCTGCAGTTAGCGGTACAAATACTGTCATTAGAAAGTTGTTCTAGTAGTTTAAAACTGCTTATTTCTACCATTTCAACTAACACAACAAAGTTAATGTAAATGTTTTAAACTAATAAATTCTGCACTTAGCTGTAGTAAAACTGTCATTAGTAAGTGGTTCTAGTGGTTTAAAACTGCTTATTTCTGCCATTTCAACCGACACAACAAAGATAATGTAAATGTTTTCAACTAATAAATTGTGCAGTTAGCGCTACAAATTCTGTCATTAGTAAGTGGTTCTAGTGGTTTAAAACTGCTTATTTCTGCCATTTCAACTAACACAACAAAGTTAATTTAAATATTTGTAGCTACTTAGTTCTGCAGTTAGCGGTACTAAAACTGTCATTAGTAAGTGGTTCTAGTGATTTAAAACTGCTTATTTCTACCATTTCAACTAACACAACAAAGTTAATGTAATTGTTTTAAACTAATAAATTCTGCACTTAGCGGTACTAAAACTGTCATTAGTAAGTGGTTCTAGTGGTTTAATACTGCTTATTTCTGCGATTTCAACTAACACAACAAAGTTCATGTAAATGTTTTCAACTAATAAATTGTGCAGTTAGCGGTACTAAAACTGTCATTAGTAAGTGGTTCTAGTGGTTTAAAACTGCTTATTTCTGCGATTTCAACTAACACAACAAAGTTAATGTAAATGCTTTCAACTAATAAATTGTGCAGTTAGTGGTACTAAAACTGTCATTAGTAAGTGGTTCTAGTGGCTTAAAACTGCTTATTTCTACCATTTCAACTAACACAACAAAGTTAATGTAAATGTTTTCAACTAATTTATTCTTCAGTTAGCGGTACTAAAACTGTCATTAGTAAGCGGTTCTAGTGGTTTAAAACTGCTTATTTCTGCCATTTCAATTAGCACGACAAAGTTAATGTAATTGTTTTTAACTAATTAATTCTGCAGTTAGCGGTACAAAAACTGTGTTTAATAAGTGGCTCTAGTGGTTTAAAACTGCTTTATTTCTACCATTTCAACTAACACAACAAAGTTAATGTAAATGTTTTCAACTAATAACTTGTGCTGTTAGTGGTACTAAAACTGTCTTTAGTAAGTGGTTCTAGTGGTTTAAAACTGCTTATTTCTGCGATTTCAACTAACACAACAGAGTTAATGTAAATGCTTTCAACTAATAAATTGTGCAGTTAGTGGTACTAAAACTGTCATTAGTAAGTGGTTCTAGTGGCTTAAAACTGCTTATTTCTTCCATTTCAACTAACACAACAAAGTTAATGTAAATGTTTTTAACTAATTTATTCTTCAGTTAGCGGTACTAAAACTGGCATTAGTAAGTGGTTCTAATGGTTTAAAACTGCTTATTTCTGCCATTTCAACTAGCACGACAAAGTTAATGTAATTGTTTTTAACTAATTAATTCTGCAGTTAGCGGTACTAAAACTGTAATTAGTAAGTGGTTCTAGTAGTTTAAAACTGCTTATTTCTGCCATTTCAACTAACAAAAACAAAGTTAATGTAAATGTTTTCAACTAATAAATTGTGCAGTTAGTGGTACAAATTCTGTCATTAGTAAGTGGCACTGGTGGTTAAAGACTGCTTTATTTCTACCATTTCATCTAACACAACAAAGTTCATGTAAATGTTTTCAACTAATAAAATCTGCAGTTAGCGGTACTAAAAGTGCCATTAGTAAGTGGTTCTAGTGGTTTAAAACTGCTTATTTCTACCATTTCAACTAAAACAACAAAGTTAATTTAAATATTTTTAACTAATTAGTTCTGCAGTTAGCCGTACAAATACTGTCATTAGAAAGTTGTTCTAGTGGTTTAAAACTGCTTATTTCTACCATTTCAACTAACACAACAAAGTTAATGTAAATGTTTTAAACTAATAAATTCTGCACTTAGCTGTAGTAAAACTGTCATTAGTAAGTGGTTCTAGTGGTTTAAAACTGCTTATTTCTGCCATTTCAACCGACACAACAAAGATAATGTAAATGTTTTCAACTAATAAATTGTGCAGTTAGCGCTACAAATTCTGTCATTAGTAAGTGGTTCTAGTGGTTTAAAACTGCTTATTTCTGCCATTTCAACTAACACAACAAAGTTAATTTAAATATTTGTAGCTACTTAGTTCTGCAGTTAGCGGTACTAAAACTGTCATTAGTAAGTGGTTCTAGTGATTTAAAACTGCTTATTTCTACCATTTCAACTAACACAACAAAGTTAATGTAAATGTTTTAAACTAATAAATTCTGCACTTAGCGGTACTAAAACTGTCATTAGTAAGTGGTTCTAGTGGTTTAAAACTGCTTATTTCTGCGATTTCAACTAACACAACAAAGTTCATGTAAATGTTTTCAACTAATAAATTGTGCAGTTAGCGGTACTAAAACTGTCTTTAGTAAGTGGTTCTAGTGGTTTAAAACTGCTTATTTCTACCATTTCAACTAACACAACAAAGTTAATTTAAATATTTGTAACTACTTAGTTCTGCAGTTAGCGGTACTAAAACTGTCATTAGTAAGTGGTTCTAGTGGTTTAAAACTGCTTATTTCTGCGATTTCAACTAACACAACAGAGTTAATGTAAATGCTTTCAACTAATAAATTGTGCAGTTAGTGGTACTAAAACTGTCATTAGTAAGTGGTTCTAGTGGCTTAAAACTGCTTATTTCTACCATTTCAACTAACACAACAAAGTTAATGTAAATGTTTTTAACTAATTTATTCTTCAGTTAGCGGTACTAAAACTGGCATTAGTAAGTGGTTCTAGTGGTTTAAAACTGCTTATTTCTACCATTTCAACTAACACAACAAAGTTAATGTAAATGTTTTTAACTAATTTATTCTGCAGTTAGCGGTACTAAAACTGTAATTAGTAAGTGGTTCTAGTAGTTTAAAACTGCTTATTTCTGCCATTTCAACTAACACAACAAAGTTAATGTAAATGTTTTCAACTAATAAATTGTGCAGTTAGTGGTACAAATTCTGTCATTAGTAAGTGGCACTGGTGGTTAAAGACTGCTTTATTTCTACCATTTCAACTAACACAACAAAGTTCATGTAAACGTTTTCAACTAATAAAATCTGCAGTTAGCGGTACTAAAAGTGCCATTAGTAAGTGGTTCTAGTGGTTTAAAACTGCTTATTTCTACCATTTCAACTAAAACAACAAAGTTAATTTAAATATTTTTAACTAATTAGTTCTGCAGTTAGCGGTACAAATACTGTCATTAGAAAGTTGTTCTAGTGGTTTAAAACTGCTTATTTCTACCATTTCAACTAACACAACAAAGTCAATGTAAATGTTTTAAACTAATAAATTCTGCACTTAGCTGTAGTAAAACTGTCATTAGTAAGTGGTTCTAGTGGTTAAAAACTGCTTATTTCTGCCATTTCAACCGACACAACAAAGATAATGTAAATGTTTTCAACTAATAAATTGTGCAGTTAGCGCTACAAATTCTGTCATTAGTAAGTGGTTCTAGTGGTTTAAAACTGCTTATTTCTGCCATTTCAACTAACACAACAAAGTTAATTTAAATATTTGTAGCTACTTAGTTCTGCAGTTAGCGGTACTAAAACTGTCATTAGTAAGTGGTTCTAGTGATTTAAAACTGCTTATTTCTACCATTTCAACTAACACAACAAAGTTAATGTAATTGTTTTAAACTAATAAATTCTGCACTTAGCGGTACTAAAACTGTCATTAGTAAGTGGTTCTAGTGGTTTAATACTGCTTATTTCTGCGATTTCAACTAACACAACAAAGTTCATGTAAATGTTTTCAACTAATAAATTGTGCAGTTAGCGGTACTAAAACTGTCATTAGTAAGTGGTTCTAGTGGTTTAAAACTGCTTATTTCTGCGATTTCAACTAACACAACAAAGTTAATGTAAATGCTTTCAACTAATAAATTGTGCAGTTAGTGGTACTAAAACTGTCATTAGTAAGTGGTTCTAGTGGCTTAAAACTGCTTATTTCTACCATTTCAACTAACACAACAAAGTTAATGTAAATGTTTTCAACTAATTTATTCTTCAGTTAGCGGTACTAAAACTGTCATTAGTAAGCGGTTCTAGTGGTTTAAAACTGCTTATTTCTGCCATTTCAATTAGCACGACAAAGTTAATGTAATTGTTTTTAACTAATTAATTCTGCAGTTAGCGGTACAAAAACTGTGTTTAATAAGTGGCTCTAGTGGTTTAAAACTGCTTTATTTCTACCATTTCAACTAACACAACAAAGTTAATGTAAATGTTTTCAACTAATAACTTGTGCTGTTAGTGGTACTAAAACTGTCTTTAGTAAGTGGTTCTATTTATTTAAAACTGCTTTTTTCTACCATTTCAACTAACACCACAAAGTTAATTTAAATATTTGTAACTAATTAGTTCTGCAGTTAGTGGTACTAAAACTGTCATTAGAAAGTGGTTCTAGTGGCTTAAAACTGCTTATTTCTTCCATTTCAACTAACACAACAAAGTTAATGTAAATGTTTTTAACTAATTTATTCCTCAGTTAGCGGTAATAAAACTGGCATTAGTAAGTGGTTCTAGTGGTTTAAAACTGCTTATTTCTGCCATTTCAACTAGCACGACAAAGTTAATGTAATTGTTTTTAACTAATTAATTCTGCAGTTAGCGGTACTAAAACTGTAATTAGTAAGTGGTTCTAGTAGTTTAAAACTGCTTATTTCTGCCATTTCAACTAACAAAAACAAAGTTAATGTAAATGTTTTCAACTAATAAATTGTGCAGTTAGTGGTACAAATTCTGTCATTAGTAAGTGGCACTGGTGGTTAAAGACTGCTTTATTTCTACCATTTCAACTAACACAACAAAGATAATGTAAATATTTTCAACTAATAAATTGTGCAGTTAGCGCTACAAATTCTGTCACTAGTAAGTGGTTCTAGTGGTTTAAAACTGCTTATTTCTGCCATTTCAACTAACACAACAAAGTTAATTTAAATATTTGTAGCTACTTAGTTCTGCAGTTAGCGGTACTAAAACTGTCATTAGTAAGTGGTTCTAGTGGTTTAAAACTGCTTATTTCTACCATTTCAACTAACACAACAAAGTTAATTTAAATATTTGTAACTACTTAGTTCTGCAGTTAGCGGTACTAAAACTGTCATTAGTAAGTGGTTCTAGTGGTTTAAAACTGCTTATTTCTGCGATTTCAACTAACACAACAGAGTTAATGTAAATGCTTTCAACTAATAAATTGTGCAGTTAGTGGTACTAAAACTGTCATTAGTAAGTGGTTCTAGTGGCTTAAAACTGCTTATTTCTACCATTTCAACTAACACAACAAAGTTAATGTAAATGTTTTTAACTAATTTATTCTGCAGTTAGCGGTACTAAAACTGTAATTAGTAAGTGGTTCTAGTAGTTTAAAACGGCTTATTTCTGCGATTTCAACTAACACAACAAAGTTCATGTAAATGTTTTCAACTAATAAATTGTGCAGTTAGCGGTACTAAAACTGTCATTAGTAAGTGGTTCTAGTGGTTTAAAACTGCTTATTTCTGCGATTTCAACTAACACAACAAAGTTAATGTAAATGCTTTCAACTAATAAATTGTGCAGTTAGTGGTACTAAAACTGTCATTAGTAAGTGGTTCTAGTGGCTTAAAACTGCTTATTTCTACCATTTCAACTAACACAACAAAGTTAATGTAAATGTTTTCAACTAATTTATTCTTCAGTTAGCGGTACTAAAACTGTCATTAGTAAGCGGTTCTAGTGGTTTAAAACTGCTTATTTCTGCCATTTCAATTAGCACGACAAAGTTAATGTAATTGTTTTTAACTAATTAATTCTGCAGTTAGCGGTACAAAAACTGTGTTTAATAAGTGGCTCTAGTGGTTTAAAACTGCTTTATTTCTACCATTTCAACTAACACAACAAAGTTAATGTAAATGTTTTCAACTAATAACTTGTGCTGTTAGTGGTACTAAAACTGTCTTTAGTAAGTGGTTCTAGTGGTTTAAAACTGCTTATTTCTGCGATTTCAACTAACACAACAGAGTTAATGTAAATGCTTTCAACTAATAAATTGTGCAGTTAGTGGTACTAAAACTGTCATTAGTAAGTGGTTCTAGTGGCTTAAAACTGCTTATTTCTTCCATTTCAACTAACACAACAAAGTTAATGTAAATGTTTTTAACTAATTTATTCTTCAGTTAGCGGTACTAAAACTGGCATTAGTAAGTGGTTCTAATGGTTTAAAACTGCTTATTTCTGCCATTTCAACTAGCACGACAAAGTTAATGTAATTGTTTTTAACTAATTAATTCTGCAGTTAGCGGTACTAAAACTGTAATTAGTAAGTGGTTCTAGTAGTTTAAAACTGCTTATTTCTGCCATTTCAACTAACAAAAACAAAGTTAATGTAAATGTTTTCAACTAATAAATTGTGCAGTTAGTGGTACAAATTCTGTCATTAGTAAGTGGCACTGGTGGTTAAAGACTGCTTTATTTCTACCATTTCATCTAACACAACAAAGTTCATGTAAATGTTTTCAACTAATAAAATCTGCAGTTAGCGGTACTAAAAGTGCCATTAGTAAGTGGTTCTAGTGGTTTAAAACTGCTTATTTCTACCATTTCAACTAAAACAACAAAGTTAATTTAAATATTTTTAACTAATTAGTTCTGCAGTTAGCCGTACAAATACTGTCATTAGAAAGTTGTTCTAGTGGTTTAAAACTGCTTATTTCTACCATTTCAACTAACACAACAAAGTTAATGTAAATGTTTTAAACTAATAAATTCTGCACTTAGCTGTAGTAAAACTGTCATTAGTAAGTGGTTCTAGTGGTTTAAAACTGCTTATTTCTGCCATTTCAACCGACACAACAAAGATAATGTAAATGTTTTCAACTAATAAATTGTGCAGTTAGCGCTACAAATTCTGTCATTAGTAAGTGGTTCTAGTGGTTTAAAACTGCTTATTTCTGCCATTTCAACTAACACAACAAAGTTAATTTAAATATTTGTAGCTACTTAGTTCTGCAGTTAGCGGTACTAAAACTGTCATTAGTAAGTGGTTCTAGTGATTTAAAACTGCTTATTTCTACCATTTCAACTAACACAACAAAGTTAATGTAAATGTTTTAAACTAATAAATTCTGCACTTAGCGGTACTAAAACTGTCATTAGTAAGTGGTTCTAGTGGTTTAAAACTGCTTATTTCTGCGATTTCAACTAACACAACAAAGTTCATGTAAATGTTTTCAACTAATAAATTGTGCAGTTAGCGGTACTAAAACTGTCTTTAGTAAGTGGTTCTAGTGGTTTAAAACTGCTTATTTCTACCATTTCAACTAACACAACAAAGTTAATTTAAATATTTGTAACTACTTAGTTCTGCAGTTAGCGGTACTAAAACTGTCATTAGTAAGTGGTTCTAGTGGTTTAAAACTGCTTATTTCTGCGATTTCAACTAACACAACAGAGTTAATGTAAATGCTTTCAACTAATAAATTGTGCAGTTAGTGGTACTAAAACTGTCATTAGTAAGTGGTTCTAGTGGCTTAAAACTGCTTATTTCTACCATTTCAACTAACACAACAAAGTTAATGTAAATGTTTTTAACTAATTTATTCTTCAGTTAGCGGTACTAAAACTGGCATTAGTAAGTGGTTCTAGTGGTTTAAAACTGCTTATTTCTACCATTTCAACTAACACAACAAAGTTAATGTAAATGTTTTTAACTAATTTATTCTGCAGTTAGCGGTACTAAAACTGTAATTAGTAAGTGGTTCTAGTAGTTTAAAACTGCTTATTTCTGCCATTTCAACTAACACAACAAAGTTAATGTAAATGTTTTCAACTAATAAATTGTGCAGTTAGTGGTACAAATTCTGTCATTAGTAAGTGGCACTGGTGGTTAAAGACTGCTTTATTTCTACCATTTCAACTAACACAACAAAGTTCATGTAAACGTTTTCAACTAATAAAATCTGCAGTTAGCGGTACTAAAAGTGCCATTAGTAAGTGGTTCTAGTGGTTTAAAACTGCTTATTTCTACCATTTCAACTAAAACAACAAAGTTAATTTAAATATTTTTAACTAATTAGTTCTGCAGTTAGCGGTACAAATACTGTCATTAGAAAGTTGTTCTAGTGGTTTAAAACTGCTTATTTCTACCATTTCAACTAACACAACAAAGTCAATGTAAATGTTTTAAACTAATAAATTCTGCACTTAGCTGTAGTAAAACTGTCATTAGTAAGTGGTTCTAGTGGTTAAAAACTGCTTATTTCTGCCATTTCAACCGACACAACAAAGATAATGTAAATGTTTTCAACTAATAAATTGTGCAGTTAGCGCTACAAATTCTGTCATTAGTAAGTGGTTCTAGTGGTTTAAAACTGCTTATTTCTGCCATTTCAACTAACACAACAAAGTTAATTTAAATATTTGTAGCTACTTAGTTCTGCAGTTAGCGGTACTAAAACTGTCATTAGTAAGTGGTTCTAGTGATTTAAAACTGCTTATTTCTACCATTTCAACTAACACAACAAAGTTAATGTAATTGTTTTAAACTAATAAATTCTGCACTTAGCGGTACTAAAACTGTCATTAGTAAGTGGTTCTAGTGGTTTAATACTGCTTATTTCTGCGATTTCAACTAACACAACAAAGTTCATGTAAATGTTTTCAACTAATAAATTGTGCAGTTAGCGGTACTAAAACTGTCATTAGTAAGTGGTTCTAGTGGTTTAAAACTGCTTATTTCTGCGATTTCAACTAACACAACAAAGTTAATGTAAATGCTTTCAACTAATAAATTGTGCAGTTAGTGGTACTAAAACTGTCATTAGTAAGTGGTTCTAGTGGCTTAAAACTGCTTATTTCTACCATTTCAACTAACACAACAAAGTTAATGTAAATGTTTTCAACTAATTTATTCTTCAGTTAGCGGTACTAAAACTGTCATTAGTAAGCGGTTCTAGTGGTTTAAAACTGCTTATTTCTGCCATTTCAATTAGCACGACAAAGTTAATGTAATTGTTTTTAACTAATTAATTCTGCAGTTAGCGGTACAAAAACTGTGTTTAATAAGTGGCTCTAGTGGTTTAAAACTGCTTTATTTCTACCATTTCAACTAACACAACAAAGTTAATGTAAATGTTTTCAACTAATAACTTGTGCTGTTAGTGGTACTAAAACTGTCTTTAGTAAGTGGTTCTATTTATTTAAAACTGCTTTTTTCTACCATTTCAACTAACACCACAAAGTTAATTTAAATATTTGTAACTAATTAGTTCTGCAGTTAGTGGTACTAAAACTGTCATTAGAAAGTGGTTCTAGTGGCTTAAAACTGCTTATTTCTTCCATTTCAACTAACACAACAAAGTTAATGTAAATGTTTTTAACTAATTTATTCCTCAGTTAGCGGTAATAAAACTGGCATTAGTAAGTGGTTCTAGTGGTTTAAAACTGCTTATTTCTGCCATTTCAACTAGCACGACAAAGTTAATGTAATTGTTTTTAACTAATTAATTCTGCAGTTAGCGGTACTAAAACTGTAATTAGTAAGTGGTTCTAGTAGTTTAAAACTGCTTATTTCTGCCATTTCAACTAACAAAAACAAAGTTAATGTAAATGTTTTCAACTAATAAATTGTGCAGTTAGTGGTACAAATTCTGTCATTAGTAAGTGGCACTGGTGGTTAAAGACTGCTTTATTTCTACCATTTCAACTAACACAACAAAGATAATGTAAATATTTTCAACTAATAAATTGTGCAGTTAGCGCTACAAATTCTGTCACTAGTAAGTGGTTCTAGTGGTTTAAAACTGCTTATTTCTGCCATTTCAACTAACACAACAAAGTTAATTTAAATATTTGTAGCTACTTAGTTCTGCAGTTAGCGGTACTAAAACTGTCATTAGTAAGTGGTTCTAGTGGTTTAAAACTGCTTATTTCTACCATTTCAACTAACACAACAAAGTTAATTTAAATATTTGTAACTACTTAGTTCTGCAGTTAGCGGTACTAAAACTGTCATTAGTAAGTGGTTCTAGTGGTTTAAAACTGCTTATTTCTGCGATTTCAACTAACACAACAGAGTTAATGTAAATGCTTTCAACTAATAAATTGTGCAGTTAGTGGTACTAAAACTGTCATTAGTAAGTGGTTCTAGTGGCTTAAAACTGCTTATTTCTACCATTTCAACTAACACAACAAAGTTAATGTAAATGTTTTTAACTAATTTATTCTGCAGTTAGCGGTACTAAAACTGTAATTAGTAAGTGGTTCTAGTAGTTTAAAACGGCTTATTTCTGCCATTTCAACTAACACAACAAAGTTAATGTAAATGTTTTCAACTAATAAATTGTGCAGTTAGTGGTACAAATTCTGTCATTAGTAAGTGGCACTGGTGGTTAAAGACTGCTTTATTTCTACCATTTCAACTAACACAAAAATGTTCATGTAAACGTTTTCAACTAATAAAATCTGCAGTTAGCGGTACTAAAAGTGCCATTAGTAAGTGGTTCTAGTGGTTTAAAACTGCTTATTTCTACCATTTCAACTAAAACAACAAAGTTAATTTAAATATTTTTAACTAATTAGTTCTGCAGTTAGCGGTACAAATACTGTCATTAGAAAGTTGTTCTAGTGGTTTAAAACTGCTTATTTCTACCATTTCAACTAACACAACAAAGTTAATGTAAATGTTTTAAACTAATAAATTCTGCACTTAGCTGTAGTAAAACTGTCATTAGTAAGTGGTTCTAGTGGTTTAAAACTGCTTATTTCTGCCAGTTCAACCGACACAACAAAGATAATGTAAATGTTTTCAACTAATAAATTGTGCAGTTAGCGCTACAAATTCTGTCATTAGTAAGTGGTTCTAGTGGTTTAAAACTGCTTATTTCTGCCATTTCAACTAACACAACAAAGTTAATTTAAATATTTGTAGCTACTTAGTTCTGCAGTTAGCGGTACTAAAACTGTCATTAGTAAGTGGTTCTAGTGATTTAAAACTGCTTATTTCTACCATTTCAACTAACACAACAAAGTTAATGTAATTGTTTTAAACTAATAAATTCTGCACTTAGCGGTACTAAAACTGTCATTAGTAAGTGGTTCTAGTGGTTTAATACTGCTTATTTCTGCGATTTAAAAACATAAATTGGCTCCCTACTAAAGAGAGATTTGAACAATGTACTGCTACAAGCGTTTTCAAATTTTTCAATAACTCGGCCCCATCCTATATGTCGGAGATGTTCTTACCAGTTGGCCAAAGCCGGGTTACTCGAAGATCAAAAAACAAATTAAACCAACCTGTTAGAAAAAGTAACAAGGGGCAAAACGGTCTCTCCTACCTAGGACCTAAAATCTGGAACAATCTACACTCTGACCTAAAGTCAGCTGAGAGCGTTAACAGTTTCAAACATAAAATTAAGAACAAATTCTTTAAGGACCTCCAAAATCAAGAAGACAACCCTTATGAATATTACTGAATTTCCAAAATTGCAAAAAAACAAGACTCCACCATTACTTTCTACTTTGATACAAAATATACATTTTTTTTTTACACTTTCCTTTCAAGAAAACTTTTCTTTTAATGGCACCTCTGGGGGGACCATTATGGAAACAAGGTCACACTGACCTTTTAATGCTATCCCTGCCATTTTAAACTGGGGGTGTTTTTATACTTAGGTTTTTATATCAGATCTTAGTTTTTTGTTTTTCTTTTTATCATTATTGTTTTTTCTACGCATGTAATTAGCTTTATGTTTATTTTGCAGTAAATTTTATAATTAAGTTTTTAATTTTAATGGCATAATATTACATACATACATACATACATACATTTCAACTAACACAACAAAGTTCATGTAAGTGTTTTCAACTAATAAATTGTGCAGTTAGCGGTACTAAAACTGTCATTAGTAAGTGGTTCTAGTGGTTTAAAACTGCTTATTTCTGCGATTTCAACTAACACAACAAAGTTAACTAAATGCTTTCAACTAATAAATTGTGCAGTTAGTGGTACTAAAACTGTCATTAGTAAGTGGTTCTAGTGGCTTAAAACTGCTTATTTCTACCATTTCAACTAACACAACAAAGTTAATGTAAATGTTTTCAACTAATTTATTCTTCAGTTAGCGGTACTAAAACTGTCATTAGTAAGCGGTTCTAGTGGTTTAAAACTGCTTATTTCTGCCATTTCAATTAGCACGACAAAGTTAATGTAATTGTTTTTAACTAATTAATTCTGCAGTTAGCGGTACAAAAACTGTGTTTAATAAGTGGCTCTAGTGGTTTAAAACTGCTTTATTTCTACCATTTCAACTAACACAACAAAGTTAATGTAAATGTTTTCAACTAATAACTTGTGCTGTTAGTGGTACTAAAACTGTCTTTAGTAAGTGGTTCTATTTATTTAAAACTGCTTTTTTCTACCATTTCAACTAACACCACAAAGTTAATTTAAATACTTGTAACTAATTAGTTCTGCAGTTAGCGGTACTAAAACTGTCATTAGTAAGTGGTTCTAGTGGTTTAAAACTGCTTATTTCTGCGATTTCAACTAACACAACAAAGTTAATGTAAATGCTTTCAACTAATGAATTGTGCAATTAGTGGTACTAAAGCTGTCATTAGTAAGTGGTTCTAGTGGTTTAAAACTGCTTATTTCTGCGATTTCAACTAACACAACAAAGTTAATGTAAATGCTTTCAACTAATGAATTGTGCAGTTAGCGGTACTAAAACGGTCATTAGTACGTGGTTCTAGTGGTTTAAAACTGCTTATTTCTACCATTTCAACTAACACAACAAAGTTAATTTAAATGCTTTCAACTAATAAATTGTGCAGTTAGTGGTACTAAAACTGTCATTAGTAAGTGGTTCTAGTGGTTTAAAACTGCTTATTTCTGCCATTTCAACTAACACAAACTAACTACAAACTAACTACAACTAACTACAAAGTTAATGTAAATGCTTTCAACAAATAAATTGTGCTGTTAGTGGTACTAAAACTGTCTTTAGTAAGTGGTTCTATTGGTTTAAAACTGCTTATTTCTTCCATTTCAACTAACACAACAAAGTTAATTTAAATGTTTCCAACTAATAAATTCTGCAGTTAGCGGTACTAAAACTGTCATTAGTAAGTGGTTCTAGTGGTTTAAAACTGCTTATTTCTGCGAATTCAACTAACACAAACTAACTACAAACTAACTACAACTAACTACAAAGTTAATGTAAATGCTTTCAACTAATAAATTGTGCAGTTAGTGGTACTAAAACTGTCATTAGTAAGTGGTTCTAGTGGCTTAAAACTGCTTATTTCTACCATTTCAACTAACACAACAAAGTTAATGTAAATGTTTTTAACTAATTAATTTTTCAGTTAGCGGTACTAAAACTGTCATTAGTAAGTGGCTCTAGTGGTTTAAAACGGCTTATTTCTACCATTTCAACTAACACAAACTAACTACAAACTAACTACAACTAACTACAATGTTAATGTAAATGCTTTCAACTAATAAATTGTGCAGTTAGTGGTACTAAAACTGTCATTAGTAAGTGGTTATAGTGGCTTAAAACTGCTTATTTCTACCATTTCAACTAACACAACAAAGTTAATGTAAATGTTTTTAACTAATTAATTCTGCAGTTAGCGGTACTAAAACTGTCATTAGTAAGTGGCTCTAGTGGTTTAAAACTGCTTATTTCTACCATTTCAACTAATACAACAAAGTTAATGTAAATGATTTCAACTAATAAATTGTGCAGTTAGTAGTACAAATTCTATCATTAGTAAGTGGTTCTAGTGGTTTAAGACTGCTTATTTCTGCGACTTAAAATAACACAACAAAATTAATGTAAATGTTTTAAACTAATAAATTCTGCACTTAGCGGTACTAAAACTGTCATTAGTAAGTGGCTCTAGTGGTTTAAAACTGCTTATTTCTACCATTTCAACTAACACAACAAAGTTAATGTAAATGATTTCAACTAATAAATTGTGCAGTTAGTGGTACAAATTCTATCATTAGTAAGTGGTTCTAGTGGTTTAAGACTGCTTATTTCTGCGATTTAAAATAACGCAAAAAAGTTCATGTAAATGTTTTCAACTAATAAAATCTGCAGTTAGCGGTACTAAAAGTGCCATTAGTAAGTGGTTCTAGTGGTTTAAAACTGCTTATTTCTACCATTTCAACTAAAACAACAAAGTTAATTTAAATATTTTAACTAATTAGTTCTGCAGTTAGCGGTACAAATACTGTCATTAATAAGTTGTTCTAGTGGTTTAAAACTGCTTATTTCTACCATTTCAACTAACACAACAAAGTTAATGTAAATGTTTTAAACTAATAAATTCTGCACTTAGCGGTACTAAAACTGTCATTAGTAAGTGGTTCTAGTGGTTTAATACTGCTTATTTCTGCGATTTCAACTAACACAACAAAGTTCATGTAAATGTTTTCAACTAATAAATTGTGCAGTTAGCGGTACTAAAACTGTCATTAGTAAGTGGTTCTAGTGGTTTAAAACTGCTTATTTCTGCCATTTCAACTAACACAACAAAGTTAATGTAAATGCTTTCAACTAATAAATTGCGCAGTTAGTGGTACTAAATGTGCCATTAGTAAGTGGTTCTAGTGGTTTAAAACTGCTTATTTCTGCCATTGCAACTAACACAACAAAGTTATTGTATATGCTTTCAACTAATAAATTCTGCAAATAGCGGTACTAAAACTGTCATTAGTAAGTGGTTCTAGTGGTTTAAAACTGCTTATTTCTGCCATTTCAACTAACACAACAAAGTTAATGTAAATGTTTTAAACTAATAAATTCTGCAAATAGCGGTACTAAAACTGTCATTAGTAAGTGGTTCTAGTGGTTTAAAACTGCTTATTTCTGCCATTTCAACTAACACAACAAAGTTAATGTAAATGTTTTAAACTAATAAATTCTGCACTTAGCGGTACTAAAACTGTCATTAGTAAGTGGTTCTAGTTGTTTAAAACTGCTTATTTCTACCATTTCAACTAACACAACAAAGTTAATGTAAATGATTTTAACTAATTCACTCTGCAGTTAGCGGTACTAAAACTGTTATTAGTAAGTGGTTTTAGTGGCTTAAAACTGCTTATTTCTGCCATTTCAACTAACACAACAAAGTTAATGTAAGTGTTTTCAACTAATAAATTGTGCAGTTAGTGGTACAAATTCTGTCATTAATAAGTGGCACTGGTGGTTAAAGACTGCTTTATTTCTACCATTTCAACTAACACAACAAAGTTCATGTAAATGTTTTCAACTAATAAAATCTGCAGTTAGCGGTACTAAAAGTGCCATTAGTAAGTGGTTCTAGTGGTTTAAAACTGCTTATTTCTACCATTTCAACTAAAACAACAAAGTTAATTTAGATATTTTTAACTAATTAGTTCTGCAGTTAGCGGTACAAATACTGTCATTAGTAAGTTGTTCTAGTGGTTTAAAACTGCTTATTTCTACCATTTCAACTAACACAACAAAGTTAATGTAAATGTTTTCAACTAATAAATTGTGCAGTTAGTGGTACTAAAAGTGCCATTAGTAGGTGGTTCTAGTGGTTTAAAACTGCTTATTTCTGCCATTGCAACTAACACAACAAAGTTAAGGTATATGCTTTCAACTAATAAATTCTGCAGATAGCGGTACTAAAACTGTCATTAGTAAGTGGTTCTAGTGGCTTAAAACTGCTTATTTCTGCCATTTCAACTAACACAACAAAGTTAATGTAAATGTTTTAAACTAATAAATTCTGCAAATAGCGGTACTAAAACTGTCATTAGTAAGTGGTTCTAGTGGTTTAAAACTGCTTATTTCTGCCATTTCAACTAACACAACAAAGTTAATGTAAATGTTTTAAACTAATAAATTCTGCACTTAGCGGTACTAAAACTGTCATTAGTAAGTGGTTCTAGTTGTTTAAAACTGCTTATTTCTACCATTTCAACTAACACAACAAAGTTAATGTAAATGATTTTAACTAATTCACTCTGCAGTTAGCGGTACTAAAACTGCTATTAGTAAGTGGTTTTAGTGGCTTAAAACTGCTTATCTCTGCCATTTCAACTAACACAACAAAGTTAATGTAAATGTTTTCAACTAATAAATTGTGCAGTTAGTGGTACAAATTCTGTCATTAATAAGTGGCACTGGTGGTTAAAGACTGCTTTATTTCTACCATTTCAACTAACACAACAAAGTTCATGTAAATGTTTTCAACTAATAAAATCTGCAGTTAGCGGTACTAAAAGTGCCATTAGTAAGTGGTTCTAGTGGTTTAAAACTGCTTATTTCTACCATTTCAACTAAAACAACAAAGTTAATTTAGATATTTTTAACTAATTAGTTCTGCAGTTAGCGGTACAAATACTGTCATTAGTAAGTTGTTCTGGTGGTTTAAAACTGCTTATTTCTACCATTTCAACTAACACAACAAAGTTAATGTAAATGTTTTAAACTAATAAATTCTGCACTTAGCGGTACTAAAACTGTCATTAGTAAGTGGTTCTAGTGGTTTAATACTGCTTATTTCTGCGATTTCAACTAACACAAAAAAAGTTCATGTAAATGTTTTCAACTAAAAAATTGTGCAGTTAGCGGTACTAAAACTGTCATTAGTAAGTGGTTCTAGTGGTTATTACTGCCTATTTCTGCCATTTCAACTAACACAACAAAGTTAATTTAAATGTTTTCAACTAATAAATTCTGCAGTTAGCGGTACAAATACTGTCATTAGTAAGTTGTTCTAGTGGTTTAAAACTGCTTATTTCTACCATTTCAACTAACACAACAAAGTTAATGTAATTATTTTAACTAATTAATTCTGCAGTTAGCGGTACAAAAACTGTCTTTAATAAGTGGCTCTAGTGGTTTAAAACTGCTTTATTTCTACCATTTCAACTAACAGAATAATGTTAATGTAAATGTTTTCAACTAATAAATCGTGCTGTTAGTGGTACTAAAACTGTCTTTAGTAAGTGGTTCTATTTATTTAAAACTGCTTATTTCTGCCATTTCAACTAGCACGACAAAGTTAATGTAATTGTTTTTAACTAATTAATTCTGCAGTTAGCGGTACTAAAACTGTCATTAGTAAGTGGTTCTAGTGGTTATTACTGCTTATTTCTGCCATTTCAACTAACACAACAAAGTTAATTTAAATGTTTTCAACTAATAAATTCTGCAGTTAGCGGTACTAAAACTGTCATTAGTAAGTGGTTCTAGTGGTTTAAAACTGCTTATTACTGCGATTTCAACTAACACAACAAAGTTAATGTAAATGCTTTCAACTAATAAATTGTGCAGTTAGTGGTACTAAAACTGTCATTAGTAAGTGGTTCTAGTGGCTTAAAACTGCTTATTTCTACCATTTCAACTAACACAACAAAGTTAATGTAAATGTTTTTAACTAATTTATTCTTCAGTTAGCGGTACTAAAACTGTCATTAGTAAGCGGTTCTAGTGGTTTAAAACTGCTTATTTCTGCAATTTCAACTAGCACGACAAAGTTAATGTAATTGTTTTTAACTAATTAATTCTGCAGTTAGCGGTACTAAAACTGTCATTAGTAAGTGGCTCTAGTGGTTTAAAACTGCTTATTTCTACCATTTCAACTAACACAACAAAGTTAATGTAAATGCTTTCAACTAATAAATTGTGCAGTTAGTGGTACTAAAACTGTCTTTAGTAAGTGGTTCTAGTGGTTTAAAACTGCTTATTTCTACCATTTCAACTAACACAACAAAGTTAATGTAAATGTTTTAAACTAATAAATTCTGCACTTAGCGGTACTAAAACTGTCATTAGTAAGTGGCTCTAGTGGTTTAAAACTGCTTATTTCTACCATTTCAACTAACACAACAAAGTTAATGTAAATTATATAAACTATTAAACTGTGCAGTTAGTGGTACAAATTCTGTCATTAGTAAGTGGCACTGGTGGTTAAAGACTGCTTTATTTCTACCATTTCAACTAACACAACAAAGATAATGTAAATGTTCTCAACTAATAAATTCTGCAGTTAGCGGTACTAAAACTGTCATTAGTAAGTGGTTCTAGTGGTTTAAAACTGCTTATTTCTGCAATTTCAACTAACACAACAAAGTTAATGTAAATGATTTCAACTAATAAATTGTGCAGTTAGTGGTACAAATTCTGACATTAGTAAGTGGTTCTAGTTGTTTAAAACTGCTTATTTCTACCATTTCCTCTAACACAACAATGTAAATGTAATTATTTTTAACTAATTAATTCTGCAGTTAGCGGTACAAAAACTGTCTTTAATAAGTGGCTCTAGTGGTTTAAAACTGCTTTATTTCTACCATTTCAACTAACACAACAAAGTTAATGTAAATGTTTTCAACTAATAAATCGTGCTGTTAGTGGTACTAAAACTGTCTTTAGTAAGTGGTTCTAGTGGTTTAAAACTGCTTATTTCTACCATTTCAACTAACACAACAAAGTTAATGTAAATGTTTTAAACTAATAAATTCTGCACTTAGCGGTACTAAAACTGTCATTAGTAAGTGGCTCTAGTGGTTTAAAACTGCTTATTTCTACCATTTCAACTAACACAACAAAGTTAATGTAAATTATTTCAACTAGTAAACTGTGCAGTTAGTGGTACAAATTCTGTCATTAGTAAGTGGCACTGGTGGTTAAAGACTGCTTTATTTCTACCATTTCAACTAACACAACAAAGATAATGTAAATGTTCTCAACTAATAAATTCTGCAGTTAGCGGTACTAAAACTGTCATTAGTAAGTGGTTCTAGTGGTTTAAAACTGCTTATTTCTGCAATTTCAACTAACACAACAAAGTTAATGTAAATGATTTCAACTAATAAATTGTGCAGTTAGTGGTACAAATTCTGACATTAGTAAGTGGTTCTAGTTGTTTAAAACTGCTTATTTCTACCATTTCCTCTAACACAACAATGTAAATGTAATTATTTTTAACTAATTAATTCTGCAGTTAGCGGTACAAAAACTGTCTTTAATAAGTGGCTGTAGTGGTTTAAAACTGCTTTATTTCTACCATTTCAACTAACACAACAAAGTTAATGTAAATGTTTTCAACTAATAAATCGTGCTGTTAGTGGTACTAAAACTGTCTTTAGTAAGTGGTTCTATTTATTTAAAACTGCTTATTTCTACCATTTCAACTAACACAACAAAATTAATTTAAATATTTGTAACTAATTAGTTCTGCAGTTAGCGGTACTAAAACTGTCATTAGTAAGTGGTTCTAGTGGTTTAAAACTGCTTATTTCTGCGATTTCAACTAACACAACAAAGTTAATGTAAATGTTTTTAACTAATTAATTCTGCAGTTAGCGGTACTAAAACTGTCATTAGTAAGTGGCTCTAGTGGTTTAAAACTGCTTATTTTTACCATTTCAACTAACACAACAAAGTTAATTTAAATATTTGTAACTAATTAGTTCTGCAGTTAGCGGTACTAAAACTGTCATTAGTAAGTGGTTCTAGTGGTTTAAAACTGCTTATTTCTGCCATTTCAACTAACACAACAAAGTTAATGTAAATGCTTTCAACTAATGAATTGTGCAGTTAGCGGTACTAAAACTGTCATTAGTAAGTGGTTCTAGTGGCTTAAAACTGCTTATTTCTACCATTTCAACTAACACAACAAAGTTAATGTAAATGTTTTTAACTAATTAATTCTGCAGTTAGCGGTACTAAAACTGTCATTAGTAAGTGGCTCTAGTGGTTTAAAACTGCTTATTTCTACCATTTCAACTAACACAACAAAGTTAATTTAAATATTTGTAACTAATTAGTTCTGCAGTTAGCGGTACTAAAACTGTCATTAGTAAGTGGCTCTAGTGGTTTAAAACTGCTTATTTCTGCCATTTCAACTAACACAAACTAACTACAAACTAACTACAACTAACTACAATGTTAATGTAAATGCTTTCAACTAATAAATTGTGCAGTTAGTGGTACTAAAACTGTCATTAGTAAGTGGTTATAGTGGCTTAAAACTGCTTATTTCTACCATTTCAACTAACACAACAAAGTTAATGTAAATGTTTTTAACTAATTAATTCTGCAGTTAGCGGTACTAAAACTGTCATTAGTAAGTGGCTCTAGTGGTTTAAAACTGCTTATTTCTACCATTTCAACTAATACAACAAAGTTAATGTAAATGATTTCAACTAATAAATTGTGCAGTTAGTAGTACAAATTCTATCATTAGTAAGTGGTTCTAGTGGTTTAAGACTGCTTATTTCTGCGACTTAAAATAACACAACAAAATTAATGTAAATGTTTTAAACTAATAAATTCTGCACTTAGCGGTACTAAAACTGTCATTAGTAAGTGGCTCTAGTGGTTTAAAACTGCTTATTTCTACAATTTCAACTAACACAACAAAGTTAATGTAAATGATTTCAACTAATAAATTGTGCAGTTAGTGGTACAAATTCTATCATTAGTAAGTGGTTCTAGTGGTTTAAGACTGCTTATTTCTGCGATTTAAAATAACACAAAAAAGTTCATGTAAATGTTTTCAACTAATAAAATCTGCAGTTAGCGGTACTAAAAGTGCCATTAGTAAGTGGTTCTAGTGGTTTAAAACTGCTTATTTCTACCATTTCAACTAAAACAACAAAGTTAATTTAAATATTTTAACTAATTAGTTCTGCAGTTAGCGGTACAAATACTGTCATTAATAAGTTGTTCTAGTGGTTTAAAACTGCTTATTTCTACCATTTCAACTAACACAACAAAGTTAATGTAAATGTTTTAAACTAATAAATTCTGCACTTAGCGGTACTAAAACTGTCATAAGTAAGTGGTTCTAGTGGTTTAATACTGCTTATTTCTGCGATTTCAACTAACACAACAAAGTTCATGTAAATGTTTTCAACTAATAAATTGTGCAGTTAGCGGTACTAAAACTGTCATTAGTAAGTGGTTCTAGTGGTTTAAAACTGCTTATTTCTGCCATTTCAACTAACACAACAAAGTTAATGTAAATGCTTTCAACTAATAAATTGCGCAGTTAGTGGTACTAAATGTGCCATTAGTAAGTGGTTCTAGTGGTTTAAAACTGCTTATTTCTGCCATTGCAACTAACACAACAAAGTTAATGTATATGCTTTCAACTAATAAATTCTGCAAATAGCGGTACTAAAACTGTCATTAGTAAGTGGTTCTAGTGGTTTAAAACTGCTTATTTCTGGCATTTCAACTAACACAACAAAGTTAATGTAAATGTTTTAAACTAATAAATTCTGCAAATAGCGGTACTAAAACTGTCATTAGTAAGTGGTTCTAGTGGTTTAAAACTGCTTATTTCTGCCATTTCAACTAACACAACAAAGTTAATGTAAATGTTTTAAACTAATAAATTCTGCACTTAGCGGTACTAAAACTGTCATTAGTAAGTGGTTCTAGTTGTTTAAAACTGCTTATTTCTACCATTTCAACTAACACAACAAAGTTAATGTAAATGATTTTAACTAATTCACTCTGCAGTTAGCGGTACTAAAACTGTTATTAGTAAGTGGTTTTAGTGTCTTAAAACTGCTTATTTCTGCCATTTCAACTAACACAACAAAGTTAATGTAAGTGTTTTCAACTAATAAATTGTGCAGTTAGTGGTACAAATTCTGTCATTAATAAGTGGCACTGGTGGTTAAAGACTGCTTTATTTCTACCATTTCAACTAACACAACAAAGTTCATGTAAATGTTTTCAACTAATAAAATCTGCAGTTAGCGGTACTAAAAGTGCCATTAGTAAGTGGTTCTAGTGGTTTAAAACTGCTTATTTCTACCATTTCAACTAAAACAACAAAGTTAATTTAGATATTTTTAACTAATTAGTTCTGCAGTTAGCGGTACAAATACTGTCATTAGTAAGTTGTTCTAGTGGTTTAAAACTGCTTATTTCTACCATTTCAACTAACACAACAAAGTTAATGTAAATGCTTTCAACTAATGAATTGTGCAGTTAGCGGTACTAAAACGGTCATTAGTACGTGGTTCTAGTGGTTTAAAACTGCTTATATCTACCATTTCAACTAACACAACAAAGTTAATTTAAATGCTTTCAACTAATAAATTGTGCAGTTAGTGGTACTAAAACTGTCATTAGTAAGTGGTTCTAGTGGTTTAAAACTGCTTATTTCTGCCATTTCAACTAACACAAACTAACTACAAACTAACTACAACTAACTACAAAGTTAATGTAAATGCTTTCAACAAATAAATTGTGCTGTTAGTGGTACTAAAACTGTCTTTAGTAAGTGGTTCTATTGGTTTAAAAGTGCTTATTTCTTCCAATTCAACTAACACAACAAAGTTAATTTAAATGTTTCCAACTAATAAATTCTGCAGTTAGCGGTACTAAAACTGTCATTAGTAAGTGGTTCTAGTTGTTTAAAGCTGCTTATTTCTGCGATTTCAACTAACACAACAAAGTTAATGTAAATGTTTTTAACTAATTAATTCTGCAGTTAGCGGTACTAAAACTGTCATTAGTAAGTGGCTCTAGTGGTTTAAAACTGCTTATTTCTACCATTTCAACTAACACAACAAAGTTAATGTAAATGATTTCAACTAATAAATTGTGCAGTTAGTAGTACAAATTCTATCATTAGTAAGTGGTTCTAGTGGTTTAAGACTGCTTATTTCTGCGACTTAAAATAACACAACAAAATTAATGTAAATGTTTTAAACTAATAAATTCTGCACTTAGCGGTACTAAAACTGTCATTAGTAAGTGGCTCTAGTGGTTTAAAACTGCTTATTTCTACAATTTCAACTAACACAACAAAGTTAATGTAAATGATTTCAACTAATAAATTGTGCAGTTAGTGGTACAAATTCTATCATTAGTAAGTGGTTCTAGTGGTTTAAGACTGCTTATTTCTGCGATTTAAAATAACACAAAAAAGTTCATGTAAATGTTTTCAACTAATAAAATCTGCAGTTAGCGGTACTAAAAGTGCCATTAGTAAGTGGTTCTAGTGGTTTAAAACTGCTTATTTCTACCATTTCAACTAAAACAACAAAGTTAATTTAAATATTTTAACTAATTAGTTCTGCAGTTAGCGGTACAAATACTGTCATTAATAAGTTGTTCTAGTGGTTTAAAACTGCTTATTTCTACCATTTCAACTAACACAACAAAGTTAATGTAAATGTTTTAAACTAATAAATTCTGCACTTAGCGGTACTAAAACTGTCATAAGTAAGTGGTTCTAGTGGTTTAATACTGCTTATTTCTGCGATTTCAACTAACACAACAAAGTTCATGTAAATGTTTTCAACTAATAAATTGTGCAGTTAGCGGTACTAAAACTGTCATTAGTAAGTGGTTCTAGTGGTTTAAAACTGCTTATTTCTGCCATTTCAACTAACACAACAAAGTTAATGTAAATGCTTTCAACTAATAAATTGCGCAGTTAGTGGTACTAAATGTGCCATTAGTAAGTGGTTCTAGTGGTTTAAAACTGCTTATTTCTGCCATTGCAACTAACACAACAAAGTTAATGTATATGCTTTCAACTAATAAATTCTGCAAATAGCGGTACTAAAACTGTCATTAGTAAGTGGTTCTAGTGGTTTAAAACTGCTTATTTCTGGCATTTCAACTAACACAACAAAGTTAATGTAAATGTTTTAAACTAATAAATTCTGCAAATAGCGGTACTAAAACTGTCATTAGTAAGTGGTTCTAGTGGTTTAAAACTGCTTATTTCTGCCATTTCAACTAACACAACAAAGTTAATGTAAATGTTTTAAACTAATAAATTCTGCACTTAGCGGTACTAAAACTGTCATTAGTAAGTGGTTCTAGTTGTTTAAAACTGCTTATTTCTACCATTTCAACTAACACAACAAAGTTAATGTAAATGATTTTAACTAATTCACTCTGCAGTTAGCGGTACTAAAACTGTTATTAGTAAGTGGTTTTAGTGTCTTAAAACTGCTTATTTCTGCCATTTCAACTAACACAACAAAGTTAATGTAAGTGTTTTCAACTAATAAATTGTGCAGTTAGTGGTACAAATTCTGTCATTAATAAGTGGCACTGGTGGTTAAAGACTGCTTTATTTCTACCATTTCAACTAACACAACAAAGTTCATGTAAATGTTTTCAACTAATAAAATCTGCAGTTAGCGGTACTAAAAGTGCCATTAGTAAGTGGTTCTAGTGGTTTAAAACTGCTTATTTCTACCATTTCAACTAAAACAACAAAGTTAATTTAGATATTTTTAACTAATTAGTTCTGCAGTTAGCGGTACAAATACTGTCATTAGTAAGTTGTTCTAGTGGTTTAAAACTGCTTATTTCTACCATTTCAACTAACACAACAAAGTTAATGTAAATGCTTTCAACTAATGAATTGTGCAGTTAGCGGTACTAAAACGGTCATTAGTACGTGGTTCTAGTGGTTTAAAACTGCTTATATCTACCATTTCAACTAACACAACAAAGTTAATTTAAATGCTTTCAACTAATAAATTGTGCAGTTAGTGGTACTAAAACTGTCATTAGTAAGTGGTTCTAGTGGTTTAAAACTGCTTATTTCTGCCATTTCAACTAACACAAACTAACTACAAACTAACTACAACTAACTACAAAGTTAATGTAAATGCTTTCAACAAATAAATTGTGCTGTTAGTGGTACTAAAACTGTCTTTAGTAAGTGGTTCTATTGGTTTAAAAGTGCTTATTTCTTCCATTTCAACTAACACAACAAAGTTAATTTAAATGTTTCCAACTAATAAATTCTGCAGTTAGCGGTACTAAAACTGTCATTAGTAAGTGGTTCTAGTTGTTTAAAGCTGCTTATTTCTGCGATTTCAACTAACACAACAAAGTTAATGTAAATGTTTTTAACTAATTAATTCTGCAGTTAGCGGTACTAAAACTGTCATTAGTAAGTGGCTCTAGTGGTTTAAAACTGCTTATTTCTACCATTTCAACTAACACAACAAAGTTAATTTAAATATTTGTAACTAATTAGTTCTGCAGTTAGCGGTACTAAAACTGTCATTAGTAAGTGGCTCTAGTGGTTTAAAACTGCTTATTTCTGCCATTTCAACTAACACAAACTAACTACAAACTAACTACAACTAACTACAATGTTAATGTAAATGCTTTCAACTAATAAATTGTGCAGTTAGTGGTACTAAAGCTGTCATTAGTAAGTGGTTATAGTGGCTTAAAACTGCTTATTTCTACCATTTCAACTAACACAACAAAGTTAATGTAAATGTTTTTAACTAATTAATTCTGCAGTTAGCGGTACTAAAACTGTCATTAGTAAGTGGCTCTAGTGGTTTAAAACTGCTTATTTCTACCATTTCAACTAATACAACAAAGTTAATGTAAATGATTTCAACTAATAAATTGTGCAGTTAGTAGTACAAATTCTATCATTAGTAAGTGGTTCTAGTGGTTTAAGACTGCTTATTTCTGCGACTTAAAATAACACAACAAAATTAATGTAAATGTTTTAAACTAATAAATTCTGCACTTAGCGGTACTAAAACTGTCATTAGTAAGTGGCTCTAGTGGTTTAAAACTGCTTATTTCTACCATTTCAACTAACACAACAAAGTTAATGTAAATGATTTCAACTAATAAATTGTGCAGTTAGTGGTACAAATTCTATCATTAGTAAGTGGTTCTAGTGGTTTAAGACTGCTTATTTCTGCGATTTAAAATAACACAAAAAAGTTCATGTAAATGTTTTCAACTAATAAAATCTGCAGTTAGCGGTACTAAAAGTGCCATTAGTAAGTGGTTCTAGTGGTTTAAAACTGCTTATTTCTACCATTTCAACTAAAACAACAAAGTTAATTTAAATATTTTAACTAATTAGTTCTGCAGTTAGCGGTACAAATACTGTCATTAATAAGTTGTTCTAGTGGTTTAAAACTGCTTATTTCTACCATTTCAACTAACACAACAAAGTTAATGTAAATGCTTTCAACTAATAAATTGCGCAGTTAGTGGTACTAAATGTGCCATTAGTATGTGGTTCTAGTGGTTTAAAACTGCTTATTTCTGCCATTGCAACTAACACAACAAAGTTAATGTATATGCTTTCAACTAATAAATTCTGCAAATAGCGGTACTAAAACTGTCATTAGTAAGTGGTTCTAGTGGTTTAAAACTGCTTATTTCTGCCATTTCAACTAACACAACAAAGTTAATGTAAATGTTTTAAACTAATAAATTCTGCAAATAGCGGTACTAAAACTGTCATTAGTAAGTGGTTCTAGTGGTTTAAAACTGCTTATTTCTGCCATTTCAACTAACACAACAAAGTTAATGTAAATGTTTTAAACTAATAAATTCTGCACTTAGCGGTACTAAAACTGTCATTAGTAAGTGGTTCTAGTTGTTTAAAACTGCTTATTTCTACCATTTCAACTAACACAACAAAGTTAATGTAAATGATTTTAACTAATTCACTCTGCAGTTAGCGGTACTAAAACTGTTATTAGTAAGTGGTTTTAGTGGCTTAAAACTGCTTATTTCTGCCATTTCAACTAACACAACAAAGTTAATGTAAGTGTTTTCAACTAATAAATTGTGCAGTTAGTGGTACAAATTCTGTCATTAATAAGTGGCACTGGTGGTTAAAGACTGCTTTATTTCTACCATTTCAACTAACACAACAAAGTTCATGTAAATGTTTTCAACTAATAAAATCTGCAGTTAGCGGTACTAAAAGTGCCATTAGTAAGTGGTTCTAGTGGTTTAAAACTGCTTATTTCTACCATTTCAACTAAAACAACAAAGTTAATTTAGATATTTTTAACTAATTAGTTCTGCAGTTAGCGGTACAATTACTGTCATTAGTAAGTTGTTCTAGTGGTTTAATACTGCTTATTTCTACAATTTCAACTAACACAACAAAGTTAATGTAAATGTTTTCAACTAATAAATTGTGCAGTTAGTGGTACTAAAAGTGCCATTAGTAGGTGGTTCTAGTGGTTTAAAACTGCTTATTTCTGCCATTGCAACTAACACAACAAAGTTAAGGTATATGCTTTCAACTAATAAATTCTGCAAATAGCGGTACTAAAACTGTCATTAGTAAGTGGTTCTAGTGGCTTAAAACTGCTTATTTCTGCCATTTCAACTAACACAACAAAGTTAATGTAAATGTTTTAAACTAATAAATTCTGCAAATAGCGGTACTAAAACTGTCATTAGTAAGTGGTTCTAGTGGTTTAAAACTGCTTATTTCTGCCATTTCAACTAACACAACAAAGTTAATGTAAATGTTTTAAACTAATAAATTCTGCACTTAGCGGTACTAAAACTGTCATTAGTAAGTGGTTCTAGTTGTTTAAAACTGCTTATTTCTACCATTTCAACTAACACAACAAAGTTAATGTAAATGATTTTAACTAATTCACTCTGCAGTTAGCGGTACTAAAACTGCTATTAGTAAGTGGTTTTAGTGGCTTAAAACTGCTTATCTCTGCCATTTCAACTAACACAACAAAGTTAATGTAAATGTTTTCAACTAATAAATTGTGCAGTTAGTGGTACAAATTCTGTCATTAATAAGTGGCACTGGTGGTTAAAGACTGCTTTATTTCTACCATTTCAACTAACACAACAAAGTTCATGTAAATGTTTTCAACTAATAAAATCTGCAGTTAGCGGTACTAAAAGTGCCATTAGTAAGTGGTTCTAGTGGTTTAAAACTGCTTATTTCTACCATTTCAACTAAAACAACAAAGTTAATTTAGATATTTTTAACTAATTAGTTCTGCAGTTAGCGGTACAAATACTGTCATTAGTAAGTTGTTCTAGTGGTTTAAAACTGCTTATTTCTACCATTTCAACTAACACAACAAAGTTAATGTAAATGTTTTAAACTAATAAATTCTGCACTTAGCGGTACTAAAACTGTCATTAGTAAGTGGTTCTAGTGGTTTAATACTGCTTATTTCTGCGATTTCAACTAACACAAAAAAAGTTCATGTAAATGTTTTCAACTAAAAAATTGTGCAGTTAGCGGTACTAAAACTGTCATTAGTAAGTGGTTCTAGTGGTTATTACTGCCTATTTCTGCCATTTCAACTAACACAACAAAGTTAATTTAAATGTTTTCAACTAATAAATTCTGCAGTTAGCGGTACAAATACTGTCTTTAATAAGTGGCTCTAGTGGTTTAAAACTGCTTTATTTCTACCATTTCAACTAACACAACAATGTTAATGTAAATGTTTTCAACTAATAAATCGTGCTGTTAGTGGTACTAAAACTGTCTTTAGTAAGTGGTTCTATTTATTTAAAACTGCTTATTTCTGCCATTTCAACTAGCACGACAAAGTTAATGTAATTGTTTTTAACTAATTAATTCTGCAGTTAGCGGTACTAAAACTGTCATTAGTAAGTGGTTCTAGTGGTTATTACTGCTTATTTCTGCCATTTCAACTAACACAACAAAGTTAATTTAAATGTTTTCAACTAATAAATTCTGCAGTTAGCGGTACTAAAACTGTCATTAGTAAGTGGTTCTAGTGGTTTAAAACTGCTTATTTCTACCATTTCAACTAACACAACAAAGTTAATGTAAATGTTTTTAACTAATTTATTCTTCAGTTAGCGGTACTAAAACTGTCATTAGTAAGCGGTTCTAGTGGTTTAAAACTGCTTATTTCTGCAATTTCAACTAGCACGACAAAGTTAATGTAATTGTTTTTAACTAATTAATTCTGCAGTTAGCGGTACTAAAACTGTCATTAGTAAGTGGCTCTAGTGGTTTAAAACTGCTTATTTCTACCATTTCAACTAACACAACAAAGTTAATGTAAATGCTTTCAACTAATAAATTGTGCAGTTAGTGGTACTAAAACTGTCTTTAGTAAGTGGTTCTAGTGGTTTAAAACTACTTATTTCTACCATTTCAACTAACACAACAAAGTTAATGTAAATGTTTTAAACTAATAAATTCTGCACTTAGCGGTACTAAAACTGTCATTAGTAAGTGGCTCTAGTGGTTTAAAACTGCTTATTTCTACCATTTCAACTAACACAACAAAGTTAATGTAAATTATATAAACTATTAAACTGTGCAGTTAGTGGTACAAATTCTGTCATTAGTAAGTGGCACTGGTGGTTAAAGACTGCTTTATTTCTACCATTTCAACTAACACAACAAAGATAATGTAAATGTTCTCAACTAATAAATTCTGCAGTTAGCGGTACTAAAACTGTCATTAGTAAGTGGTTCTAGTGGTTTAAAACTGCTTATTTCTGCAATTTCAACTAACACAACAAAGTTAATGTAAATGATTTCAACTAATAAATTGTGCAGTTAGTGGTACAAATTCTGACATTAGTAAGAGGTTCTAGTTGTTTAAAACTGCTTATTTCTACCATTTCCTCTAACACAACAATGTAAATGTAATTATTTTTAACTAATTAATTCTGCAGTTAGCGGTACAAAAACTGTCTTTAATAAGTGGCTCTAGTGGTTTAAAACTGCTTTATTTCTACCATTTCAACTAACACAACAAAGTTAATGTAAATGTTTTCAACTAATAAATCGTGCTGTTAGTGGTACTAAAACTGTCTTTAGTAAGTGGTTCTATTTATTTAAAACTGCTTATTTCTGCCATTTCAACTAGCACGACAAAGTTAATGTAATTGTTTTTAACTAATTAATTCTGCAGTTAGCGGTACTAAAACTGTCATTAGTAAGTGGCTCTAGTGGTTTAAAACTGCTTATTTCTACCATTTCAACTAACACAACAAAGTTAATGTAAATGCTTTCAACTAATAAATTGTGCAGTTAGTGGTACTAAAACTGTCTTTAGTAAGTGGTTCTAGTGGTTTAAAACTGCTTATTTCTACCATTTCAACTAACACAACAAAGTTAATGTAAATGTTTTAAACTAATAAATTCTGCACTTAGCGGTACGAAAACTGTCATTAGTAAGTGGCTCTAGTGGTTTAAAACTGCTTATTTCTACCATTTCAACTAACACAACAAAGTTAATGTAAATTATTTCAACTAGTAAACTGTGCAGTTAGTGGTACAAATTCTGTCATTAGTAAGTGGCACTGGTGGTTAAAGAATGCTTTATTTCTACCATTTCAACTAACACAACAAAGATAATGTAAATGTTCTCAACTAATAAATTCTGCAGTTAGCGGTACTAAAACTGTCATTAGTAAGTGGTTCTAGTGGTTTAAAACTGCTTATTTCTGCAATTTCAACTAACACAACAAAGTTAATGTAAATGATTTCAACTAATAAATTGTGCAGTTAGTGGTACAAATTCTGACATTAGTAAGTGGTTCTAGTTGTTTAAAACTGCTTATTTCTACCATTTCCTCTAACACAACAATGTAAATGTAATTATTTTTAACTAATTAATTCTGCAGTTAGCGGTACAAAAACTGTCTTTAATAAGTGGCTCTAGTGGTTTAAAACTGCTTTATTTCTACCATTTCAACTAACACAACAAAGTTAATGTAAATGTTTTCAACTAATAAATCGTGCTGTTAGTGGTACTAAAACTGTCTTTAGTAAGTGGTTCTATTTTTTTAAAACTGCTTATTTCTACCATTTCAACTAACACAACAAAATTAATTTAAATATTTGTAACTAATTAGTTCTGCAGTTAGCGGTACTAAAACTGTCATTAGTAAGTGGTTCTAGTGGTTTAAAACTGCTTATTTCTGCGATTTCAACTAACACAACAAAGTTAATGTAAATGTTTTTAACTAATTAATTCTGCAGTTAGCGGTACTAAAACTGTCATTAGTAAGTGGCTCTAGTGGTTTAAAACTGCTTATTTTTACCATTTCAACTAACACAATAAAGTTAATTTAAATATTTGTAACTAATTAGTTCTGCAGTTAGCGGTACTAAAACTGTCATTAGTAAGTGGTTCTAGTGGTTTAAAACTGCTTATTTCTGCCATTTCAACTAACACAACAAAGTTAATGTAAATGTTTGTAACTAATTAGTTCTGCAGTTAGTAGTACAAATTCTATCATTAGTAAGTGGTTCTAGTGGTTTAAGACTGCTTATTTCTGCGATTTAAAATAACACAACAAAGTTAATGTAAATGTTTTAAACTAATAAATTCTGCACTTAGCGGTACTAAAACTGTCATTAGTAAGTGGTTCTAGTGGTTTAATACTGCTTATTTCTGCGATTTCAACTAACACAACAAAGTTCATGTAAATGTTTTCAACTAATAAATTGTGCAGTTAGCGGTACTAAAACTGTCATTAGTAAGTGGTTATAGTAGCTTAAAACTGCTTATTTCTACCATTTCAACTAACATAACAAAGTTAATGTAAATGTTTTTAACTAATTAATTCTGCAGTTAGCGGTACTAAAACTGTCATTAGTAAGTGGCTCTAGTGGTTTAAAACTGCTTATTTCTACCATTTCAACTAACACAACAAAGTTAATGTAAATGATTTCAACTAATAAATTGTGCAGTTAGTGGTACAAATTCTATCATTAGTAAGTGGTTCTAGTGGTTTAAGACTGCTTATTTCTGCGATTTAAAATAACACAACAAAGTTCGTGTAAATGTTTTCAACTAATAAAATCTGCAGTTAGCGGTACTAAAAGTGCCATTAGTAAGTGGTTCTAGTGGTTTAAAACTCCTTATTTCTACCATTTCAACTACAGTATTACCCCGCCAATTAGAAACTCATTTTTTAGAACCAGGCTGCTTGGTTTCTTGTAAATTTAGAAAAAAAGATAAAACAGGCTGAATAATTTCTTATGATTACAGCAAGAAACTCACCAAATGTGCATCAAAAGAAACCATGAAATTTGTTTTTATGTAAGTTACATTAAACCAAATGTTTGACAGTGACTATTCAAATTCAGTTACTGTAACATTGAATTGACAATGCCCTCCTATGTAAAGTACGTAGAGACATAATAAGCTAGACATATAATAAGTTGTCTATTATGAAATGCTTGCAAAGGACTTCCAATCAAAATTATTTTTAAGAAACAAAATTTAAAATTTCAGGCTGATTGGTTTCTTATATCAGCGTAGATGTTGGGCCATCTGGCAGGCTGCAGTTTCTTATAAATCAGTTTCTAAGTGGCGGGGTAATACAGTAACACGACAAAGTTAATGTAAATGATTTTAACTAATTCACTCTGCAGTTAGCGGTACTAAAACTGTTATTAGTAAGTGGTTCTAGTGGTTTAAAACTGCTTATTTCTGCCATTTCAACTAACACAACTAATGTAAACTAATGTAATGTAAACTAATGTAATGTAAACTAATCTAATGTAATGTAAACTAATGTAAATGTTTTCAACTAATAAATTCTGCAGTTAGCGGTACTAAAACTGTCGTTTGTAAGTGCTTCTAGTGGTTTAAAACTGCTTATTTCTACCATTTCAACTAACGTAACGAGGTTAAGGTAAATGTTTTCAACTAATAAATTCTAAAAATAGCTGTACTAAAACTGTCATTAGTAAGTGGTTCTAGTGGTTTAAAACTGCTTATTTCTGCCATTGCAACTAACACAACGAAGTTAATGTAAATGTTTTCAACTAATAAATTGTGCTGTTAGTGGTACTAAAACTGTCTTTAGTAAGTGGTTCTAGTGGTTTAAAACTGCTTATTTCTACCATTTCAACTAACACAAGAAAGTTAATTTAAATATTTGTAACTACTTAGTTCTGCAGTTAGCGGTACTAAAACTGTCATTAGTAAGTGGTTCTAGTGGTTATTACTGCTTATTTCTGCCATTTCAACTAACACAACAAAGTTAATTTAAATGTTTTCAACTAATAAATTCTGCAGTTAGCGGTACTAAAACTGTCATTAGTAGGTGGTTCTAGTGGTTTAAAACTTCTTATTTCTGCGATTTCAACTAACACTACAAAGTTAATGTAAATGCTTTCAACTAATAAATTGTGCAGTTAGAGGTACTATAACTGTCATTAGTAAGTGGTTCTAGTGGCTTAAAACTGCTTATTTCTGCCATTTCAACTAGCACGACAAAGTTAATGTAATTGTTTTTAACTAATTAATTCTGCAGTTAGCGGTACTAAAACTGTCATTAGTAAGTGGCTCTAGTGGTTTAAAACTGCTTATTTCTACCATTTCAACTAACAAAACAAAGTTAATGTAAATGATTTTAACTAATTCACTCTGCAGTTAGCGGTACTAAAACTGTTATTAGTAAGTGGTTTTAGTGGCTTAAAACTGCTTATTTCTGCCATTTCAACTAACACAACTAAACTTATGTAAATGTTTTCAACTAATAAATTCTGCAGTTAGCGGTACTAAAACTGTCGTTTGTAAGTGCTTCTAGTGGTTCAAGTGGCACTGGTGGTTAAAGACTGCTTTATTTCTACCATTTCAACTAACACAACAAAGTTCATGTAAATGTTTTCAACTAATAAAATCTGCAGTTAGCGGTACTAAAAGTGCCATTAGTAAGTGGTTCTAGTGGTTTAAAACTGATTATTTCTACCATTTCATCTAACACAACAAAGTTAAGTTAAATATTTTTAACTAATTAGTTCTGCAGTTAGCGGTACAAATACTGTCATTAGTAAGTTGTTCTAGTGGTTTAAAACTGCTTATTTCTACCATTTCAACTAACACAACAAAGTTAATGTAAATGTTTTAAACTAATAAATTCTGCACTTAGCGGTACTAAAACTGTCATTAGTAAGTGGTTCTAGTGGTTTAATACTGCTTATTTCTGCGATTTCAACTAACACAACAAAGTTCATGTAAATGTTTTCAACTAATAAATTGTGCAGTTAGCGGTACTAAAACTGTCATTAGTAAGTGGTTCTAGTGGTTTAAAACTACTTATTTCTGCGATTTCAACTAACACAACAAAGTTAATGTAAATGCTTTCAACTAATTTATTCTTCAGTTAGCGGTAATAAAACTGTCATTAGTAAGCGGTTCTAGTGGTTTAAAACTGCTTATTTCTGCCATTGCAACTAACACAACGAAGTTAATGTAAATGTTTTCAACTAATAAATTGTGCAGTTAGCGCTACAAATTCTGTCGTTAGTAAGTGGTTCTAGTGGTTTAAAACTGCTTATTTAAACCATTTCCACTAACACAACAATGTTAATGTAAAAAACTGTCATTAATAAGTGGCTCTAGTGGTTTAAAACTGCTTTATTTCTACCATTTCAACTAACACAACAAAGTTAATGTAAATGTTTTCAACTAATAAATTGTGCTGTTAGTGGTACTAAAACTGTCTTTAGTAAGTGGTTCTAGTGGTTTAAAACTGCTTATTTCTACCATTTCAACTAACACAAGAAAGTTAATTTAAATATTTGTAACTACTTAGTTCTGCAGTTAGCAGTACTAAAACTGTCATTAGTAAGTGGTTCTAGTGGTTATTACTGCTTATTTCTGCCATTTCAACTAACACAACAAAGTTAATTTAAATGTTTTCAACTAATAAATTCTGCAGTTAGCGGTACTAAAACTGTCATTAGTAGGTGGTTCTAGTGGTTTAAAACTTCTTATTTCTGCCATTTCAACTAGCACGACAAAGTTAATGTAATTGTTTTTAACTAATTAATTCTGCAGTTAGCGGTACTAAAACTGTCATTAGTAAGTGGCTCTAGTGGTTTAAAACTGCTTATTTCTACCATTTCAACTAACAAAACAAAGTTAATGTAAATGATTTAAACTAATTCACTCTGCAGTTAGCGGTACTAAAACTGTTATTAGTAAGTGGTTTTAGTGGCTTAAAACTGCTTATTTCTGCCATTTCAACTAACACAACAAAGTTAATGTAAATGTTTTCAACTAATAAATTGTGCAGTTAGTGCTACAAATTCTGTCATTACTAAGTGGCACTGGTGGTTAAAGACTGCTTTATTTCTACCATTTCAACTAACACAACAAAGTTCATGTAAATGTTTTCAACTAATAAAATCTGCAGTTAGCGGTACTAAAAGTGCCATTAGTAAGTGGTTCTAGTGGTTTAAAACTGCTTATTTCTACCATTTCATCTAACACAACAAAGTTAATTTAAATATTTTTAACTAATTAGTTCTGCAGTTAGCGGTACAAATACTGTCATTAGTAAGTTGTTCTAGTGGTTTAAAACTGCTTATTTCTACCATTTCAACTAACACAACAAAGTTAATGTAAATGTTTTAAACTAATAAATTCTGCAGTTAGCGGTACTAAAACTGTCATTAGTAAGTGGTTCTAGTGGTTTAAAACTACTTATTTCTGCGATTTCAACTAACACAACAAAGTTAATATAAATGCTTCCAACTAATTTATTCTTCAGTTAGCGGTAATAAAACTGTCATTAGTAAGCGGTTCTAGTGGTTTAAAACTGCTTATTTCTGCCATTGCAACTAACACAACGAAGTTAATGTAAATGTTTTCAACTAATAAATTGTGCAGTTAGCGCTACAAATTCTGTCGTTAGTAAGTGGTTCTAGTGGTTTAAAACTGCTTATTTAAACCATTTCCACTAACACAACAATGTTAATGTAAAAAACTGTCATTAATAAGTGGCTCTAGTGGTTTAAAACTGCTTTATTTCTACCATTTCAACTAACACAACAAAGTTAATGTAAATGTTTTCAACTAATAAATTGTGCAGTTAGTGGTACAAATTCTGTCATTAATAAGTGGCACTGGTGGTTAAAGACTGCATTATTTCTACCATTTCAACTAACACAACAAAGTTCATGTAAATGTTTTCAACTAATAAAATCTGCAGTTAGCGGTACTAAAAGTGCCATTAGTAAGTGGTTCTAGTGGTTTAAAACTGCTTATTTCTACCATTTCATCTAACACAACAAAGTTAATTTAAATATTTTTAACTAATTAGTTCTGCAGTTAGCGGTACAAATACTGTCATTAGTAAGTTGTTCTAGTGGTTTAAAAGTGCTTAATTCTACCATTTCAACTAACACAACAAAGTTAATGTAAATGTTTTAAACTAATAAATTCTGCACTTAGCGGTACTAAACTGTCATTAGTAAGTGGTTCTAGTGGTTTAATACTGCTTATTTCTGCGATTTCAACTAACACAACAAAGTTCATGTAAATGTTTTCAAATAATAAATTGTGCAGTTAGCGGTACTAAAACTGTCATTAGTAAGTGGTTCTAGTGGTTTAAAACTACTTATTTCTGCGATTTCAACTAACACAGCAAAGTTAATGTAAATGCTTTCAACTAATTTATTCTTCAGTTAGCGGTACTAAAACTGTCATTAGTAAGCGGTTCTAGTGGTTTAAAACTGCTTATTTCTACCATTTTAACTAACACAACAAAGTAAATGTAAATTTTTTTTCAACTAATAAACTGTGCAGTTAGTGGTACAAATTCTGTCATTAGTAAGTGGCACTGGTGGTTAAAGACTGCTTTATTTCTACCATTTCAACTAACACAACAAAGTTAATGTAAAAGTTCTCAACTAATAAATTCTGCAGTTAGCGGTACTAAAACTGTAATTAGTAAGTGGTTCTAGTGGGTTAAAACTGCTTATTTCTACCATTTCATCTAACACAACAAAGTTAATCTAAATATTTTTAACTAATTAGTTCTGCAGTTAGCGGTACTAAAACTGCCATTAGTAAGTGATTCTAGTTGTTTAAAACTGCTTATTTCAACCATTTCAACTAATACAACAAAGTTAATTTAAATATTTTTAACTAATTTATTCTGCAGTTAGCGGTACTAAAACTGTCATTAGTAAGTTGTTCTAGTGGTTTAAAACTGCTTATTTCTGCCATTTCAACTGACACAACAAAGTTAATGTAAATGTTTTCAACTAATAAATTGTAAAGTTAGTGGTACAAAAACTGTTATTATTAAGTGGTTCTAGTTGTTTAAAACTGCTTATTTCTACCATTTCAACTAAAACAACAAAGTTAATTTAAACATTTTTAACTCATTCATTCTGCAGTTAGCGGTACTAAAACTGTCATTAGTAAGTGGTTCTAGTGGAATAAAACTGCTTATTTCTGCTATTTCAACTAACACAACAAAGTTAATGTAAATGTTTTAAACTAATAAATTCTGCACTTAGCGGTACTAAAACTGTCATTAGTAAGTGGTTCTAGTGGTTTAATACTGCTTATTTCTGCGATTTCAACTAACACAACAAAGTTCATGTAAATGTTTTCAACTAATAAATTGTGCAGTTAGCGGTACTAAAACTGTCATTAGTAAGTGGTTCTAGTGGTTTAAAACTACTTATTTCTGCGATTTCAACTAACACAACAAAGTTAATTTAAATGTGTTCAACTAATAAATTCTGCAGTTAGTGGTACTAAAACTGTCATTAGTAAGTGGTTCTAGTGGTTTAAAACTACTTATTTCTGCGATTTCAACTAACACAACAAAGTTAATGTAAATGCTTTCAACTAATTTATTCTTCAGTTAGCGGTACTAAAACTGTCATTAGTAAGCGGTTCTAGTGGTTTAAAACTGCTTATTTCTGCCATTTCAACTAGCACAACAAAGTTAATGTAAATTATTTCAACTAATAAACTGTGCAGTTAGTGGTACAAATTCTGTCATTAGTAAGTGGCACTGGTGGTTAAAGACTGCTTTATTTCTACCATTTCAACTAACACAACAAAGTTAATGTAAAAGTTCTCAACTAATAAATTCTGCAGTTAGCGGTACTAAAACTGTAATTAGTAAGTGGTTCTAGTGGGTTAAAACAGCTTATTTCTACCATTTCATCTAACGCAACAAAGTTAATTTAAATATTTTTAACTAATTAGTTCTGCAGTTAGCGGTACTAAAAATGTCATTAGTAAGTGGTTCTAGTGGTTTAAAACTGCTTATTTCTGCCATTTCAACTAATACAACAAAGTTAATTTAAATATTTTTAACTAATTTATTCTGCAGTTAGCGGTACTAAAACTGTCATTAGTAAGTTGTTCTAGTGGTTTAAAACTGCTTATTTCTGCCATTTCAAGTAACACAACAAAGTTAATGTAAATGTTTTTAACTAATAAATTGTGCAGTTAGTGGTACAAAAACTGTTATTAGTAAGTGGTTCTAGTTGTTTAAAACTGCTTATTTCTACCATTTCAACTAAAACAACAAAGTTAATTTAAACATTTTTAACTCATTCATTCTGCAGTTAGCGGTACTAAAACTGTCATTAGTAACTGGTTCTAGTGGTTTAAAACTGCTTATTTCTGCCATTTCAACTAACACAACAAAGTTAATGTAAATGTTTTCAACTAATAAATTGTAAAGTTAGTGGTACAAAAACTGTTATTATTAAGTGGTTCTAGTTGTTTAAAACTGCTTATTTCTACCATTTCAACTAAAACAACAAAGTTAATTTAAACATTTTTAGCTCATTCATTCTGCAGTTAGCGGTACTAAAACTGTCATTAGTAAGTGGTTCTAGTGGAATAAAACTGCTTATTTCTGCTATTTCAACTAACACAACAAAGTTAATGTAAATGTTTTAAACTAATAAATTCTGCACTTAGCGGTACTAAAACTGTCATTAGTAAGTGGTTCTAGTGGTTTAATACTGCTTATTTCTGCGATTTCAACTAACACAACAAAGTTCATGTAAATGTTTTCAACTAATAAATTGTGCAGTTAGCGGTACTAAAACTGTCATTAGTAAGTGGTTCTAGTGGTTTAAAACTACTTATTTCTGCGATTTCAACTAACACAACAAAGTTAATTTAAATGTGTTCAACTAATAAATTCTGCAGTTAGCGGTACTAAAACTGTCATTAGTAAGTGGTTCTAGTGGTTTAAAACTACTTATTTCTGCGATTTCAACTAACACAACAAAGTTAATGTAAATGCTTTCAACTAATTTATTCTTCAGTTAGCGGTACTAAAACTGTCATTAGTAAGCGGTTCTAGTGGTTTAAAACTGCTTATTTCTGCCATTTCAACTAGCACAACAAAGTTAATGTAAATTATTTCAACTAATAAACTGTGCAGTTAGTGGTACAAATTCTGTCATTAGTAAGTGGCACTGGTGGTTAAAGACTGCTTTATTTCTACCATTTCAACTAACACAACAAAGCTAATGTAAAAGTTCTAAACTAATAAATTCTGCAGTTAGCGGTACTAAAACTGTAATTAGTAAGTGGTTCTAGTGGGTTAAAACAGCTTATTTCTACCATTTCATCTAACGCAACAAAGTTAATTTAAATATTTTTAACTAATTAGTTCTGCAGTTAGCGGTACTAAAAATGTCATTAGTAAGTGGTTCTAGTGGTTTAAAACTGCTTATTTCTGCCATTTCAACTAACACAACAAAGTTAATGTAAATGCTTTCAACTAATAAATTGTGCAGTTAGTGGTACTAAAACTGTCTTTAGTAAGTGGTTCTAGTGGTTTAAAACTGCTTATTTCTACCATTTCAACTAACACAACAAAGTTAATTTAAATATTTGTAACTACTTAGTTCTGCAGTTAGCGCTACTAAAACTGTCATTAGTAAGTGGTTCTAGTGGTTATTACTGCTTATTTCTGCCATTTCAACTAACACAACAAAGTTAATTTAAATGTTTTCAACTAATAAATTCTGCAGTTAGCGGTACTAAAACTGTCATTAGTAAGTGGTTCTAGTGGTTTAAAACTGCTTATTTCTGCGATTTCAACTAACACAACAAAGTTAATGTAAATGCTTTTAACTAATAAATTGTGCAGTTAGTGGTACTAAAACTGTCTTTAGTAAGTGGCTCTAGTGGTTTAAAACTGCTTATTTCTACCATTTCAACTAACACAACAAAGTTAATTTAAATATTTGTAACTACTTAGTTCTGCAGTTAGCGCTACTAAAACTGTCATTAGTAAGTGGTTCTAGTGGTTATTACTGCTTATTTCTGCCATTTCAACTAAAACAACAAAGTTAATTTAAACATTTTTAACTCATTCATTCTGCAGTTAGCGGTACTAAAACTGTCATTAGTAAGTGGTTCTAGTGGAATAAAACTGCTTATTTCTGCTATTTCAACTAACACAACAAAGTTAATGTAAATGTTTTAAACTAATAAATTCTGCACTTAGCGGTACTAAAACTGTCATTAGTAAGTGGTTCTAGTGGTTTAATACTGCTTATTTCTGCGATTTCAACTAACACAACAAAGTTAATGTAAATGTTTTAAACTAATAAATTCTGCACTTAGCGGTACTAAAACTGTCATTAGTAAGTGGTTCTAGTGGTTTAATACTGCTTATTTCTGCTATTTCAACTAACACAACAAAGTTCATGTAAATGTTTTCAACTAATAAATTGTGCAGTTAGCGGTACTAAAACTGTCATTAGTAAGTGATTCTAGTGGTTTAAAACTACTTATTTCTGCGATTTCAACTAACACAACAAAGTTAATTTAAATGTGTTCAACTAATAAATTCTGCAGTTAGCGGTACTAAAACTGTCATTAGTAAGTGGTTCTAGTGGTTTAAAACTACTTATTTCTGCGATTTCAACTAACACAACAAAGTTAATGTAAATGCTTTCAACTAATTTATTCTTCAGTTAGCGGTACTAAAACTGTCATTAGTAAGCGGTTCTAGTGGTTTAAAACTGCTTATTTCTGCCATTTCAACTAGCACAACAAAGTTAATGTAAATTATTTCAACTAATAAACTGTGCAGTTAGTGGTACAAATTCTGTCATTAGTAAGTGGCACTGGTGGTTAAAGACTGCTTTATTTCTACCATTTCAACTAACACAACAAAGTTAATGTAAAAGTTCTCAACTAATAAATTCTGCAGTTAGCGGTACTAAAACTGTAATTAGTAAGTGGTTCTAGTGGGTTAAAACAGCTTATTTCTACCATTTCATCTAACGCAACAAAGTTAATTTAAATATTTTTAACTAATTAGTTCTGCAGTTAGCGGTACTAAAAATGTCATTAGTAAGTGGTTCTAGTGGTTTAAAACTGCTTATTTCTGCCATTTCAACTAACACAACAAAGTTAATGTAAATGCTTTCAACTAATAAATTGTGCAGTTAGTGGTACTAAAACTGTCTTTAGTAAGTGGTTCTAGTGGTTTAAAACTGCTTATTTCTACCATTTCAACTAACACAACAAAGTTAATTTAAATATTTGTAACTACTTAGTTCTGCAGTTAGCGCTACTAAAACTGTCATTAGTAAGTGGTTCTAGTGGTTATTACTGCTTATTTCTGCCATTTCAACTAACACAACAAAGTTAATTTAAATGTTTTCAACTAATAAATTCTGCAGTTAGTGGTACTAAAACTGTCATTAGTAAGTGGTTATAGTGGTTATTACTGCTTATTTCTGCCATTTCAACTAACACAACAAAGTTAATTTAAATGTTTTCAACTAATAAATTCTGTAGTTAGCGGTACTAAAACTGTCATTAGTAAGTGGTTCTAGTGGTTTAAAACTGCTTATTTCTGCCATTTCAACTAACACAACAAAGTTAATGTAAATTATTTTAACTAATAAACTGTGCAGTTAATGGTAGAAATTCTGTCATTAGTAAGTGGTTCTAGTGGTTATTACTGCTTATTTCTGCCATTTCAACTAACACAACAAAGTTAATGTAAATGCTTTCAACTAATTTATTCTTCAGTTAGCGGTACTAAAACTGTCATTAGTAAGCGGTTCTAGTGGTTTAAAACTGCTTATTTCTGCCATTTCAACTAACACAACAAAGTTAATGTAAATTATTTTAACTAATAAACTGTGCAGTTAATGGTAGAAATTCTGTCATTAGTAAGTGGTTCTAGTGGTTTAAAACTACTTATTTCTGCGATTTCAACTAACACAACAAAGTTAATTTAAATGTGTTCAACTAATAAATTCTGCAGTTAGCGGTACTAAAACTGTCATTAGTAAGTGGTTCTAGTGGTTTAAAACTACTTATTTCTGCGATTTCAACTAACACAACAAAGTTAATGTAAATGCTTTCAACTAATTTATTCTTCAGTTAGCGGTACTAAAACTGTCATTAGTAAGCGGTTCTAGTGGTTTAAAACTGCTTATTTCTGCCATTTCAACTAGCACAACAAAGTTAATGTAAATTATTTCAACTAATAAACTGTGCAGTTAGTGGTACAAATTCTGTCATTAGTAAGTGGCACTGGTGGTTAAAGACTGCTTTATTTCTACCATTTCAACTAACACAACAAAGTTAATGTAAAAGTTCTCAACTAATAAATTCTGCAGTTAGCGGTACTAAAACTGTAATTAGTAAGTGGTTCTAGTGGGTTAAAACAGCTTATTTCTACCATTTCATCTAACGCAACAAAGTTAATTTAAATATTTTTAACTAATTAGTTCTGCAGTTAGCGGTACTAAAAATGTCATTAGTAAGTGGTTCTAGTGGTTTAAAACTGCTTATTTCTGCCATTTCAACTAACACAACAAAGTTAATGTAAATGCTTTCAACTAATAAATTGTGCAGTTAGTGGTACTAAAACTGTCATTAGTAAGTGGTTCTAGTGGTTATTACTGCTTATTTCTGCCATTTCAACTAACACAACAAAGTTAATTTAAATGTTTTCAACTAATAAATTCTGCAGTTAGCGGTACTAAAACTGTCATTAGTAAGTGGTTCTAGTGGTTATTACTGCTTATTTCTGCCATTTCAACTAACACAACAAAGTTAATTTAAATGTTTTCAACTAATAAATTCTGCAGTTAGCGGTACTAAAACTGTCATTAGTAAGTGGTTCTAGTGGTTTAAAACTGCTTATTTCTGCGATTTCAACTAACACAACAAAGTTAATGTAAATGCTTTTAACTAATAAATTGTGCAGTTAGTGGTACTAAAACTGTCTTTAGTAAGTGGTTCTAGTCGTTTAAAACTGCTTATTTCTACCATTTCAACTAACACAACAAAGTTAATGTAAATGCTTTCAACTAATTTATTCTTCAGTTAGCGGTACTAAAACTGTCATTAGTAAGTGGTTCTAGTGGTTTAAAACTACTTATTTCTGCAATTTCAACTAACACAACGAAGTTAATGTAAATGCTTTCAACTAATTTATTCTTCAGTTAGCGGTACTAAAACTGTCATTAGTAAGCGGTTCTAGTGGTTTAAAACTGCTTATTTCTGCCATTTCAACTAACACAACAAAGTTAATGTAAATTATTTCAACTAATAAACTGTGCAGTTAATGGTAGAAATTCTGTCATTAGTAAGTGGCACTGGTGGTTAAAGACTGCTTTATTTCTACCATTTCAACTAACACAAAAAAGTTAATGTAAAAGTTCTCAACTAATAAATTCTGCAGTTAGCGGTACTAAAACTGTAATTAGTAAGTGGTTCTAGTGGGTTAAAACAGCTTATTTCTACCATTTCATCTAACACAACAAAGTTAATTTAAATATTTTTAACTAATTAGTTCTGCAGTTAGCGGTACTAAAAATGTCATTAGTAAGTGGTTCTAGTGGTTTAAAACTGCTTATTTCTGCCATTTCAACTAACACAACAAAGTTAATGTAAATGCTTTCAACTAATAAATTGTGCAGTTAGTGGTACTAAAACTGTCTTTAGTAAGTGGTTCTAGTGGTTTAAAACTGCTTATTTCTACCATTTCAACTAACACAACAAAGTTAATTTAAATATTTGTAACTACTTAGTTCTGCAGTTAGCGCTACTAAAACTGTCATTAGTAAGTGGTTCTAGTGGTTATTACTGCTTATTTCTGCCATTTCAACTAACACAACAAAGTTAATTTAAATGTTTTCAACTAATAAATTCTGCAGTTAGCGGTACTAAAACTGTCATTAGTAAGTGGTTCTAGTGGTTATTACTGCTTATTTCTGCCATTTCAACTAACACAACAAAGTTAATTTAAATGTTTTCAACTAATAAATTCTGCAGTTAGCGGTACTAAAACTGTCATTAGTAAGTGGTTCTAGTGGTTTAAATCTGCTTATTTCTGCGATTTCAACTAACACAACAAAGTTAATGTAAATGCTTTTAACTAATAAATTGTGCAGTTAGTGGTACTAAAACTGTCTTTAGTAAGTGGTTCTAGTCGTTTAAAACTGCTTATTTCTACCATTTCAACTAACACAACAAAGTTAATGTAAATGCTTTCAACTAATTTATTCTTCAGTTAGCGGTACTAAAACTGTCATTAGTAAGTGGTTCTAGTGGTTTAAAACTACTTATTTCTGCAATTTCAACTAACACAACAAAGTTAATGTAAATGCTTTCAACTAATTTATTCTTCAGTTAGCGGTACTAAAACTGTCATTAGTAAGCGGTTCTAGTGGTTTAAAACTACTTATTTCTGCAATTTCAACTAACACAACGAAGTTAATGTAAATGCTTTCAACTAATTTATTCTTCAGTTAGCGGTACTAAAACTGTCATTAGTAAGCGGTTCTAGTGGTTTAAAACTGCTTATTTCTGCCATTTCAACTAACACAACAAAGTTAATGTAAATTATTTCAACTAATAAACTGTGCAGTTAATGGTAGAAATTCTGTCATTAGTAAGTGGCACTGGTGGTTAAAGACTGCTTTATTTCTACCATTTCAACTAACACAAAAAAGTTAATGTAAAAGTTCTCAACTAATAAATTCTGCAGTTAGCGGTACTAAAACTGTAATTAGTAAGTGGTTCTAGTGGGTTAAAACAGCTTATTTCTACCATTTCATCTAACACAACAAAGTTAATTTAAATATTTTTAACTAATTAGTTCTGCAGTTAGCGGTACTAAAAATGTCATTAGTAAGTGGTTCTAGTGGTTTAAAACTGCTTATTTCTGCCATTTCAACTAACACAACAAAGTTAATGTAAATGCTTTCAACTAATAAATTGTGCAGTTAGTGGTACTAAAACTGTCTTTAGTAAGTGGTTCTAGTGGTTTAAAACTGCTTATTTCTACCATTTCAACTAACACAACAAAGTTAATTTAAATATTTGTAACTACTTAGTTCTGCAGTTAGCGCTACTAAAACTGTCATTAGTAAGTGGTTCTAGTGGTTATTACTGCTTATTTCTGCCATTTCAACTAACACAACAAAGTTAATTTAAATGTTTTCAACTAATAAATTCTGCAGTTAGCGGTACTAAAACTGTCATTAGTAAGTGGTTCTAGTGGTTATTACTGCTTATTTCTGCCATTTCAACTAACACAACAAAGTTAATTTAAATGTTTTCAACTAATAAATTCTGCAGTTAGCGGTACTAAAACTGTCATTAGTAAGTGGTTCTAGTGGTTTAAATCTGCTTATTTCTGCGATTTCAACTAACACAACAAAGTTAATGTAAATGCTTTTAACTAATAAATTGTGCAGTTAGTGGTACTAAAACTGTCTTTAGTAAGTGGTTCTAGTCGTTTAAAACTGCTTATTTCTACCATTTCAACTAACACAACAAAGTTAATGTAAATGCTTTCAACTAATTTATTCTTCAGTTAGCGGTACTAAAACTGTCATTAGTAAGTGGTTCTAGTGGTTTAAAACTACTTATTTCTGCAATTTCAACTAACACAACAAAGTTAATGTAAATGCTTTCAACTAATTTATTCTTCAGTTAGCGGTACTAAAACTGTCATTAGTAAGCGGTTCTAGTGGTTTAAAACTGCTTATTTCTGCCATTGCAACTAACACAACAAAGTTAATGTATATGCTTTCAACTAATAAATTCTGCAAATAGCGGTACTAAAACTGTCATTAGTAAGTGGTTCTAGTGGCTTAAAACTGCTTATTTCTGCCATTTCAGCTAACACAACAAAGTTCATGTAAATGTTTTAAACTAATAAATTCTGCACTTACCGGTACTAAAACTGTCATTAGTAAGTGGTTCTAGTGGTTTAAAACTGCTTATTTCTACCATTTCAACTAACACAACAAAGTTAATGTAAATGATTTTAACTAATTCACTCTGCAGTTAGCGGTACTAAAACTGTTATTAGTAAGTGGTTTTAGTGGCTTAAAACTGCTTATTTCTTCCATTTCAACTAACACAACAAAGTTAATGTAAATGTTTTCAACTAATAAATTGTGCAGTTAGTGGTACAAATTCTGTCATTAATAAGTGGCACTGGTGGTTAAAGACTGCTTTATTTCTACCATTTCAACTAACACAACAAAGTTCATGTAAATGTTTTCAACTAATAAATTGTGCAGTTAGCGGTACTAAAACTGTCATTAGTAAGTTGTTCTAGTCGTTTAAAACTGCTTATTTCTGCCATTTCAACTAACACAACAAAGTTAATGTAAATGCTTTCAACTAATAAATTGTGCAGTTAGTGGTACTAAAACTGTCTTTAGTAAGTGGTTCTAGTGGTTTAAAACTGCTTTTTTCTGCCATTGCAACTAACTCAACAAAGTTAATGTATATGCTTTCAACTAATAAATTCTGCAAATGGCGGTACTAAAACTGTCATTAGTAAGTGGTTCTAGTGGTTTAAAACTGCTTATTTCTGCCATTTCAACTAACACAACAAAGTTAATGTAATTGTTTTTAACTAATTAATTCTGCAGTTAGCGGTACTAAAACTTTCATTAGTAAGTGGCTCTAGTGGTTTAAAACTGCTTATTTCTACCATTTCAACTAACACAACAAAGTTAATGTAAATGATTTTAACTAATTCACTCTGCAGTTAGCGGTACTAAAACTGTTATTAGTAAGTGGTTTTAGAGGCTTAAAACTGCTTATTTCTTCCATTTCAACTAACACAACAAAGTTAATGTAAATGTTTTCAACTAATAAATTGTGCAGTTAGTGGTACAAATTCTGTCATTAATAAGTGGCACTGGTGGTTAAAGACTGCTTTATTTCTACCATTTCAACTAACACAACAAAGTTCATGTAAATGTTTTCAACTAATAAATTGTGCAGTTAGCGGTACTAAAACTGTCATTAGTAAGTGGTTCTAGTGGTTTAAAACTGCTTATTTCTGCCATTTCAACTAACACAACAAAGTTAATGTAACTGCTTTCAACTAATAAATTGTGCAGTTAGCGGTACTAAAACTGTCTTTAGTAAGTGGTTCTAGTGGTTTAAAACTGCTTATTTCTGCCATTGCAACTAACACAACAAAGTTAATGTATATGCTTTCAACTAATAAATTCTGCAAATAGCGGTACTAAAACTGTCATTAGTAAGTGGTTCTAGTGGTTTAAAACTGCTTATTTCTGCCATTTCAACTAACACAACAAAGTTAATGTAAATGTTTTAAACTAATAAATTCTGCACTTACCGGTACTAAAACTGTCATTAGTAAGTGGTTCTAGTGGTTTAAAACTGCTTATTTCTACCATTTCAACTAACACAACAAAGTTAATGTAAATGATTTTAACTAATTCACTCTGCAGTTAGCGGTACTAAAACTGTTATTAGTAAGTGGTTTTAGTGGCTTAAAACTGCTTATTTCTTCCATTTCAACTAACACAACAAAGTTAATGTAAATGTTTTCAACTAATAAATTGTGCAGTTAGTGGTACAAATTCTGTCATTAATAAGTGGCACTGGTGGTTAAAGACTGCTTTATTTCTACCATTTCAACTAACACAACAAAGTTCATGTAAATGTTTTCAACTAATAAATTGTGCAGTTAGCGGTACTAAAACTGTCATTAGTAAGTGGTTCTAGTGGTTTAAAACTGCTTATTTCTGCCATTTCAACTAACACAACAAAGTTAATGTAAATGCTTTCAACTAATAAATTGTGCAGTTAGTGGTACTAAAACTGTCTTTAGTGAGTGGTTCTAGTGGTTTAAAACTGCTTATTTCTGCCATTGCAACTAACACAACAAAGTTAATGTATATGCTTTCAACTAATAAATTCTGCAAATAGCGGTACTAAAACTGTCATTAGTAAGTGGTTCTAGTGGTATAAAACTGCTTATTTCTGCCATTTCAACTAACACAACAAAGTTAATGTGATTGTTTTTAACTAATTAATTCTGCAGTTAGCGGTACTAAAACTTTCATTAGTAAGTGGCTCTAGTGGTTTAAAACTGCTTATTTCTACCATTTCAACTAACACAACAAAGTTAATGTAAATGATTTTAACTAATTCACTCTGTAGTTAGCGGTACTAAAACTGTTATTAGTAAGTGGTTTTAGTGGCTTAAAACTGCTTATTTCTTCCATTTCAACTAACACAACAAAGTTAATGTAAATGTTTTCAACTAATAAATTGTGCAGTTAGTGGTACAAATTCTGTCATTAATAAGTGGCACTGATGGTTAAAGACTGCTTTATTTCTACCATTTCAACTAACACAACAAAGTTCATGTAAATGTTTTCAACTAATAAATTGTGCAGTTAGCGGTACTAAAACTTTCATTAGTAAGTGGCTCTAGTGGTTTAAAACTGCTTATTTCTACCATTTCAACTAACACAACAAAGTTAATGTAAATGATTTTAACTAATTCACTCTGCAGTTAGCGGTACTAAAACTGTTATTAGTAAGTGGTTTTAGAGGCTTAAAACTGCTTATTTCTTCCATTTCAACTAACACAACAAAGTTAATGTAAATGTTTTCAACTAATAAATTGTGCAGTTAGTGGTACAAATTCTGTCATTAATAAGTGGCACTGGTGGTTAAAGACTGCTTTATTTCTACCATTTCAACTAACACAACAAAGTTCATGTAAATGTTTTCAACTAATAAATTGTGCAGTTAGCGGTACTAAAACTGTCATTAGTAAGTGGTTCTAGTGGTTTAAAACTGCTTATTTCTGCCATTTCAACTAACACAACAAAGTTAATGTAAATGCTTTCAACTAATAAATTGTGCAGTTAGTGGTACTAAAACTGTCTTTAGTAAGTGGTTCTAGTGGTTTAAAACTGCTTATTTCTGCCATTGCAACTAACACAACAAAGTTAATGTATATGCTTTCAACTAATAAATTCTGCAAATAGCGGTACTAAAACTGTCATTAGTAAGTGGTTCTAGTGGTTTAAAACTGCTTATTTCTGCCATTTCAACTAACACAACAAAGTTAATGTAAATGTTTTAAACTAATAAATTCTGCACTTACCGGTACTAAAACTGTCATTAGTAAGTGGTTCTAGTGGTTTAAAACTGCTTATTTCTACCATTTCAACTAACACAACAAAGTTAATGTAAATGATTTTAACTAATTCACTCTGCAGTTAGCGGTACTAAAACTGTTATTAGTAAGTGGTTTTAGTGGCTTAAAACTGCTTATTTCTTCCATTTCAACTAACACAACAAAGTTAATGTAAATGTTTTCAACTAATAAATTGTGCAGTTAGTGGTACAAATTCTGTCATTAATAAGTGGCACTGGTGGTTAAAGACTGCTTTATTTCTACCATTTCAACTAACACAACAAAGTTCATGTAAATGTTTTCAACTAATGAATTGTGCAGTTAGCGGTACTAAAACTGTCATTAGTAAGTGGTTCTAGTGGTTTAAAACTGCTTATTTCTGCCATTTCAACTAACACAACAAAGTTAATGTAAATGCTTTCAACTAATAAATTGTGCAGTTAGTGGTACTAAAACTGTCTTTAGTAAGTGGTTCTAGTGGTTTAAAACTGCTTATTTCTGCCATTGCAACTAACACAACAAAGTTAATGTATATGCTTTCAACTAATAAATTCTGCAAATAGCGGTACTAAAACTGTCATTAGTAAGTGGCTCTAGTGGTTTAAAACTGCTTATTTCTACCATTTCAACTAACACAACAAAGTTAATGTAAATGATTTTAACTAAATCACTCTGTAGTTAGCGGTACTAAAACTGTTATTAGTAAGTGGTTTTAGTGGCTTAAAACTGCTTATTTCTTCCATTTCAACTAACACAACAAAGTTAATGTAAATGTTTTCAACTAATAAATTGTGCAGTTAGTGGTACAAATTCTGTCATTAATAAGTGGCACTGGTGGTTAAAGACTGCTTTATTTCTACCATTTCAACTAACACAACAAAGTTCATGTAAATGTTTTCAACTAATAAATTGTGCAGTTAGCGGTACTAAAACTGTCATTAGTAAATGGTTCTAGTGGTTTAAAACTGCTTATTTCTGCCATTTCAACTAACACAACAAAGTTAATGTAAATGCTTTCAACTAATAAATTGTGCAGTTAGTGGTACTAAAACTGTCTTTAGTAAGTGGTTCTAGTGGTTTAAAACTGCTTATTTCTGCCATTGCAACTAACACAACAAAGTTAATGTATATGCTTTCAACTAATAAATTCTGCAAATAGCGGTACTAAAACTGTCATTAGTAAGTGGTTCTAGTGGTTTAAAACTGCTTATTTCTGCCATTTCAACTAACACAACAAAGTTAATGTAAATGTTTTAAACTAATAAATTCTGCACTTACCGGTACTAAAACTGTCATTAGTAAGTGGTTCTAGTGGTTTAAAACTGCTTATTTCTGCCATTTCAACTAACACAACAAAGTTAATGTAAATGCTTTCAACTAATAAATTGTGCAGTTAGTGGTACTAAAACTGTCTTTAGTAAGTGGTTCTAGTGGTTTAAAACTGCTTATTTCTGCCATTGCAACTAACACAACAAAATTAATGTAAATGTTTTAAACTAATAAATTCTGCACTTACCGGTACTAAAACTGTCATTAGTAAGTGGTTCTAGTGGTTTAAAACTGCTTATTTCTACCATTTCAACTAACACAACAAAGTTAATGTAAATGATTTTAACTAATTCACTCTGCAGTTAGCGGTACTAAAACTGTTATTAGTAAGTGGTTTTAGTGGCTTAAAACTGCTTATTTCTTCCATTTCAACTAACACAACAAAGTTAATGTAAATGTTTTTAACTAATAAATTGTGCAGTTAGTGGTACAAATTCTGTCATTAATAAGTGGCACTGGTGGTTAAAGACTGCTTTATTTCTACCATTTCAACTAACACAACAAAGTTCATGTAAATGTTTTCAACTAATAAATTGTGCAGTTAGTGGTACTAAAACTGTCATTAGTAAGTGGTTCTAGTGGTTTAAAACTGCTTATTTCTGCCATTTCAACTAACACAACAAAGTTAATGTAAATGCTTTCAACTAATAAATTGTGCAGTTAGTGGTACTAAAACTGTCTTTAGTAAGTGGTTCTAGTGGTTTAAAACTGCTTTATTTCTACCATTTCAACTAACACAACAAAGTTAATGTAAATGTTTTCAACTAATAAATTCTGCAGTTAGTGGTACAAATTCTGTCATTAATAAGTGGCACTGGTGGTTAAAGACTGCTTTATTTCTACCATTTCAACTAACACAACAAAGTTCATGTAAATGTTTTCAACTAATAAATTGTGCAGTTAGCGGTACTAAAACTGTCATTAGTAAGTGGTTCTAGTTGTTTAATACTGCTTATTTCTGCGATTTCAACTGACACAACAAAGTTAATGTAAATGCTTTCAACTAATAAATTGTGCTGTTAGTGGTACTAAAACTGTCTTTAGTAAGTGGTTCTAGTGGTTTAAAACTGCTTATTTCTGCCATTGCAACTAACACAACAAAGTTAATGTAAATGTTTTAAACTAATAAATTCTGCACTTACCGGTACTAAAACTGTAATTAGTAAGTGGTTCTAGTGGTTTAAAACTGCTTATTTCTACCATTTCAACTAACACAACAAAGTTAATGTATATGCTTTCAACTAATAAATTCTGCAAATAGCGGTACTAAAACTGTCATTAGTAAGTGGTTCTAGTGGTTTAAAACTGCTTATTTCTGCCATTTCAACTAACACAACAAAGTTAATGTAAATGTTTTAAACTAATAAATTCTGCACTTAAAGGTACTAATTCTGTCATTAATAAGTGGCACTGGTGGTTAAAGACTGCTTTATTTCTACCATTTCAACTAACACAACAAAGTTCATGTAAATGCTTTCAACTAATAAATTGTGCAGTTAGTGGTACTAAAACTGTCTTTAGTAAGTGGTTCTAGTGGTTTAAAACTGCTTATTTCTGCCATTGCAACTAACACAACAAAGTTAATGTAAATGTTTTAAACTAATAAATTCTGCACTTACCGGTACTAAAACTGTTATTAGTAAGTGGTTTTAGTGGCTTAAAACTGCTTATTTCTTCCATTTCAACTAACACAACAAAGTTAATGTAAATGTTTTCAACTAATAAATTGTGCAGTTAGTGGTACTAAAACTGTCTTTAGTAAGTGGTTTTAGTGGCTTAAAACTGCTTATTTCTTCCATTTCAACTAACACAACAAAGTTAATGTAAATGTTTTCAACTAATAAATTGTGCAGTTAGTGGTACAAATTCTGTCATTAATAAGTGGCACTGGTGGTTAAAGACTGCTTTATTTCTACCATTTCAACTAACACAACAAAGTTCATGTAAATGTTTTCAACTAATAAATTGTGCAGTTAGCGGTACTAAAACTGTCATTAGTAAGTGGTTCTAGTGGTTTAAAACTGCTTATTTCTACCATTTCAACTAACACAACAAAGTTAATGTAAATGCTTTCAACTAATAAATTGTGCAGTTAGTGGTACTAAAACTGTCTTTAGTAAGTGGTTCTAGTGGTTTAAAACTGCTTATTTCTGCCATTGCAACTAACACAACAAAGTTAATGTATATGCTTTCAACTAATAAATTCTGCAAATAGCGGTACTAAAACTGTCATTAGTAAGTGGTTCTAGTGGTTAAAGACTGCTTTATTTCTACCATTTCAACTAACACAACAAAGTTCATGTAAATGTTTTCAACTAATAAATTGTGCAGTTAGCGGTACTAAAACTGTCATTAGTAAGTGGTTCTAGTGGTTTAAAACTGCTTATTTCTGCCATTTCAACTAACACAACAAAGTTAATGTAAATGCTTTCAACTAATAAATTGTGCAGTTAGTGGTACTAAAACTGTCTTTAGTAAGTGGTTCTAGTGGTTTAAAACTGCTTATTTCTGCCATTGCAACTAACACAACAAAGTTAATGTAATTGTTTTTAACTAATTAATTCTGCAGTTAGCGGTACTAAAACTTTCATTAGTAAGTGGCTCTAGTGGTTTAAAACTGCTTATTTCTACCATTTCAACTAACACAACAAAGTTAATGTAAATGATTTTAACTAATTCACTCTGCAGTTAGCGGTACTAAAACTGTTATTAGTAAGTGGTTTTAGTGGCTTAAAACTGCTTATTTCTTCCATTTCAACTAACACAACAAAGTTAATGTAAATGTTTTCAACTAATAAATTGTGCAGTTAGTGGTGCAAATTCTGTCATTAATAAGTGGCACTGGTGGTTAAAGACTGCTTTATTTCTACCATTTCAACTAACACAACAAAGTTCATGTAAATGTTTTCAACTAATAAATTGTGCAGTTAGCGGTACTAAAACTGTCATTAGTAAATGGTTCTAGTGGTTTAAAACTGCTTATTTCTGCCATTACAACTAACACAACAAAGTTAATGTAAATGCTTTCAACTAATAAATTGTGCAGTTAGTGGTACTAAAACTGTCTTTAGTAAGTGGTTCTAGTGGTTTAAAACTGCTTATTTCTGCCATTGCAACTAACACAACAAAGTTAATGTATATGCTTTCAACTAATATATTCTGCAAATAGCGGTACTAAAACTGTCATTAGTAAGTGGTTCTAGTGGTTTAAAACTGCTTATTTCTGCCATTTCAACTAACACAACAAAGTTAATGTAAATGTTTTAAACTAATAAATTCTGCACTTACCGGTACTAAAACTGTCATTAGTAAGTGGTTCTAGTGGTTTAAAACTGCTTATTTCTGCCATTTCAACTAACACAACAAAGTTAATGTAAATGCTTTCAACAAATAAATTGTGCAGTTAGTGGTACTAAAACTGTCTTTAGTAAGTGGTTCTAGTGGTTTAAAACTGCTTATTTCTGCCATTGCAACTAACACAACAAAGTTAATGTAAATGTTTTAAACTAATATATTCTGCACTTACCGGTACTAAAACTGTCATTAGTAAGTGGTTCTAGTGGTTTAAAACTGCTTATTTCTACCATTTCAACTAACACAACAAAGTTAATGTAAATGATTTTAACTAATTCACTCTGCAGTTAGCGGTACTAAAACTGTTATTAGTAAGTGGTTTTAGTGGCTTAAAACTGCTTATTTCTTCCATTTCAACTAACACAACAAAGTTAATGTAAATGTTTTCAACTAATAAATTGTGCAGTTAGTGGTACAAATTCTGTCATTAATAAGTGGCACTGGTGGTTAAAGACTGCTTTATTTCTACCATTTCAACTAACACAACAAAGTTCATGTAAATGTTTTCAACTAATAAATTGTGCAGTTAGCGGTACTAAAACTGTCATTAGTAAGTGGTTCTAGTGGTTTAAAACTGCTTATTTCTGCCATTTCAACTAACACAACAAAGTTAATGTAAATGCTTTCAACTAATAAATTGTGCAGTTAGTGGTACTAAAACTGTCTTTAGTAAGTGATTCTAGTGGTTTAAAACTGCTTATTTCTGCCATTGCAACTAACACAACAAAGTTAATGTATATGCTTTCAACTAATAAATTCTGCAAATAGCGGTACTAAAACTGTCATTAGTAAGTGGTTCTAGTGGTTTAAAACTGCTTATTTCTACCATTTCAACTAACACAACAAAGTTAATGTAAATGATTTTAACTAATTCACTCTGCAGTTAGCGGTACTAAAACTGTTATTAGTAAGTGGTTTTAGTGGCTTAAAACTGCTTATTTCTTCCATTTCAACTAACACAACAAAGTTAATGTAAATGTTTTAAACTAATAAATTGTGCAGTTAGTGGTACAAATTCTGTCATTAATAAGTGGCACTGGTGGTTAAAGACTGCTTTATTTCTACCATTTCAACTAACACAACAAAGTTCATGTAAATGTTTTCAACTAATAAATTGTGCAGTTAACGGTACTAAAACTGTCATTAGTAAGTGGTTCTAGTGGTTTAAAACTGCTTATTTCTACCATTTCAACTAACACAACAAAGTTCATGTAAATGTTTTCAACTAATAAATTGTGCAGTTAGCGGTACTAAAACTGTCATTAGTAAATGGTTCTAGTGGTTTAAAACTGCTTATTTCTGCCATTTCAACTAACACAACAAAGTTAATGTAAATGCTTTCAACTAATAAATTGTGCAGTTAGTGGTACTAAAACTGTCTTTAGTAAGTGGTTCTAGTGGTTTAAAACTGCTTATTTCTGCCATTGCAACTAACACAACAAAGTTAATGTATATGCTTTCAACTAATAAATTCTGCAAATAGCGGTACTAAAACTGTCATTAGTAAGTGGTTCTAGTGGTTTAAAACTGCTTATTTCTGCCATTTCAACTAACACAACAAAGTTAATGTAAATGTTTTAAACTAATAAATTCTGCACTTACCGGTACTAAAACTGTCATTAGTAAGTGGTTCTAGTGGTTTAAAACTGCTTATTTCTGCCATTTCAACTAACACAACAAAGTTAATGTAAATGCTTTCAACTAATAAATTGTGCAGTTAGTGGTACTAAAACTGTCTTTAGTAAGTGGTTCTAGTGGTTTAAAACTGCTTATTTCTGCCATTGCAACTAACACAACAAAGTTAATGTAAATGTTTTAAACTAATAAATTCTGCACTTACCGGTACTAAAACTGTCATTAGTAAGTGGTTCTAGTGGTTTAAAACTGATTATTTCTACCATTTCAACTAACACAACAAAGTTAATGTAAATGATTTTAACTAATTCACTCTGCAGTTAGCGGTACTAAAACTGTTATTAGTAAGTGGTTTTAGTGGCTTAAAACTGCTTATTTCTTCCATTTCAACTAACACAACAAAGTTAATGTAAATGTTTTCAACTAATAAATTGTGCAGTTAGTGGTACAAATTCTGTCATTAATAAGTGGCACTGGTGGTTAAAGACTGCTTTATTTCTACCATTTCAACTAACACAACAAAGTTCATGTAAATGTTTTCAACTAATAAATTGTGCAGTTAGCGGTACTAAAACTGTCATTAGTAAGTGGTTCTAGTGGTTTAAAACTGCTTATTTCTGCCATTTCAACTAACACAACAAAGTTAATGTAAATGCTTTCAACTAATAAATTGTGCAGTTAGTGGTACTAAAACTGTCTTTAGTAAGTGGTTCTAGTGGTTTAAAGCTGCTTATTTCTGCCATTGCAACTAACACAACAAAGTTAATGTATATGCTTTCAACTAATAAATTCTGCAAATAGCGGTACTAAAACTGTCATTAGTAAGTGGTTCTAGTGGTTTAAAACTTCTTATTTCTACCATTTCAACTAACACAACAAAGTTAATGTAAATGATTTTAACTAATTCACTCTGCAGTTAGCGGTACTAAAACTGTTATTAGTAAGTGGTTTTAGTGGCTTAAAACTGCTTATTTCTTCCATTTCAACTAACACAACAAAGTTAATGTAAATGTTTTCAACTAATAAATTGTGCAGTTAGCGGTACTAAAACTGTCATTAGTAAGTGGTTCTAGTGGTTTAAAACTGCTTATTTCTACCATTTCAACTAACACAACAAAGTTCATGTAAATGTTTTCAACTAATAAATTGTGCAGTTAGCGGTACTAAAACTGTCATTAGTAAATGGTTCTAGTGGTTTAAAACTGCTTATTTCTGCCATTTCAACTAACACAACAAAGTTAATGTAAATGCTTTCAACTAATAAATTGTGCAGTTAGTGGTACTAAAACTGTCTTTAGTAAGTGGTTCTAGTGGTTTAAAACTGCTTATTTCTGCCATTGCAACTAACACAACAAAGTTAATGTATATGCTTTCAACTAATAAATTCTGCAAATAGCGGTACTAAAACTGTCATTAGTAAGTGGTTCTAGTGGTTTAAAACTGCTTATTTCTGCCATTTCAACTAACACAACAAAGTTAATGTAAATGTTTTAAACTAATGAATTCTGCACTTACCGGTACTAAAACTGTCATTAGTAAGTGGTTTTAGTGGCTTAAAACTGCTTATTTCTTCCATTTCAACTAACACAACAAAGTTAATGTAAATGTTTTCAACTAATAAATTGTGCAGTTAGTGGTACAAATTCTGTCATTAATAAGTGGCACTGGTGGTTAAAGACTGCTTTATTTCTACCATTTCAACTAACACAACAAAGTTAATGTAAATGTTTTCAACTAATAAATTGTAAAGTTAGCGGTACTAAAACCGTCATTAGTAAGTGGTTCTAGTTGTTTAATACTGCTTATTTCTGCGATTTCAACTGACACAACAAAGTTAATGTAAATGCTTTCAACTAATAAATTGTGCAGTTAGTGGTACTAAAACTGTCTTTAGTAAGTGGTTCTAGTGGTTTAAAACTGCTTATTTTTGCCATTGCAACTAACACAACAAAGTTAATGTATATGCTTTCAACTAATAAATTCTGCAAATAGCGGTACTAAAACTGTCATTAGTAAGTGGTTCTAGTGGTTTAAAACTGCTTATTTCTGCCATTTCAACTAACACAACAAAGTTAATGTAAATGTTTTAAACTAATAAATTCTGCACTTACCGGTACTAAAACTGTCATTAGTAAGTGGTTCTAGTTGTTTAATACTGCTTATTTCTGCGATTTCAACTGACACAACAAAGTTAATGTAAATGCTTTCAACTATCAAATTGTGCAGTTAGTGGTACTAAAACTGTCATTAGTAAGTGGCTCTAGTGGTTTAAAACTGCTTATTTCTACAATTTCAACTAACACAACAAAGTTAATGTAAATGATTCTAACTAAATAATTATGCAGTTACCGGTACTAAAACTGTCATTAGTAAGTGGCTCTAGTGGTTTAAAACTGCTTATTTCTACCAATTCAACTAACACAAGAAAGTTAATGTAAATTATTTCAACTAATAAACTGTGCAGTTAGTGGTACAAATTCTGTCATTAGTAAGTGGCACTGGTGGTTAAAGACTGCTTTATTTCTACCATTACAACTAACACAACAAAGTTCATGTAAATGTTTTCAACTAATAAATTGTGCAGTTAGCGGTACTAAAACTGTCATTAGTAAGTGGTTATAGTGGTTTAAAACTGCTTATTTCTACCATTTCAACTAACACAACAAAGTTAATGTAAATGCTTTCAACTAATAAATTGTGCAGTTAGTGGTACTAAAACAGTCATTAGTAAGTGGTTCTAGTTGTTTAATACTGCTTATTTCTGCGATTTCAACTGACACAACAAAGTTAATGTAAATGCTTTCAACTATCAAATTGTGCAGTTAGTGGTACTAAAACTGTCATTAGTAAGTGGCTCTAGTGGTTTAAAACTGCTTATTTCTACCAATTCAACTAACACAACAAAGTTAATGTAAATTATTTCAACTAATAAACTGTGCAGTTAGTGGTACAAATTTTGTCATTAGTAAGTGGCACTGGTGGTTAAAGACTGCTTTATTTCTACCATTTCAACTAACACAACAAAGTTCATGTAAATGTTTTCAACTAATAAATTGTGCAGTTAGTGGTACTAAAACTGTCTTTAGTAAGTGGTTCTAGTGGTTTAAAACTGCTTATTTCTGCCATTGCAACTAACACAACAAAGTTAATGTATATGCTTTCAACTAATAAATTCTGCAAATAGCGGTACTAAAACTGTCATTAGTAAGTGGATCTAGTGGTTTAAAACTGCTTATTTCTGCCATTTCAACTAACACAACAAAGTTAATGTAAATGTTTTAAATTAATAAGTTCTGCACTTACCGGTACTAAAACTGTCATTAGTAAGTGGTTCTAGTTGTTTAATACTGCTTATTTCTGCGATTTCAACTGACACAACAAAGTTAATGTAAATGATTTCAACTATCAAATTGTGCAGTTAGTGGTACTAAAACTGTCATTAGTAAGTGGCTCTAGTGGTTTAAAACTGCTTATTTCTACAATTTCAACTAACACAACAAAGTTAATGTAAATGATTTTAACTAATTAATTATGCAGTTACCGGTACTAAAACTGTCATTAGTAAGTGGCTCTAGTGGTTTAAAACTGCTTATTTCTACCAATTCAACTAACACAACAAAGTTAATGTAAATTATTTCAACTAATAAACTGTGCAGTTAGTGGTACAAATTCTGTCATTAGTAAGTGGCACTGGTGGTTAAAGACTGCTTTATTTCTACCATTTCAACTAACACAACAAAGTTCATGTAAATGTTTTCAACTAATAAATTGTGCAGTTAGCGGTACTAAAACTGTCATTAGTAAGTGGTTCTAGTGGTTTAAAACTGCTTATTTCTGCCATTTCAACTAACACAACAAAGTTAATGTAAATGCTTTCAACTAATAAATTGTGCAGTTAGTGGTACTAAAACTGTCTTTAGTAAGTGGTTCTAGTGGTTTAAAACTGCTTATTTCTGCCATTGCAACTAACACAACAAAGTTAATGTAAATGATTTTAACTAATTCACTCTGCAGTTAGAGGTACTAAAACTGTTATTAGTAAGTGGTTTTAGTGGCTTAAAACTGCTTATTTCTTCCATTTCAACTAACACAACAAAGTTAATGTAAATGTTTTCAACTAATAAATTGTGCAGTTAGTGGTACAAATTCTGTCATTAATAAGTGGCACTGGTGGTTAAAGACTGCTTTATTTCTACCATTTCAACTAACACAACAAAGTTCATGTAAATGTTTTCAACTAATAAATTGTGCAGTTAGTGGTACTAAAACTGTCATTAGTAAGTGGTTCTAGTTGTTTAATACTGCTTATTTCTGCGATTTCAACTGACACAACAAAGTTAATGTAAATGATTTCAACTATCAAATTGTGCAGTTAGTGGTACTAAAACTGTCATTAGTAAGTGGCTCTAGTGGTTTAAAACTGCTTATTTCTACAATTTCAACTAACACAACAAAGTTAATGTAAATGATTCTAACTAAATAATTATGCAGTTACCGGTACTAAAACTGTCATTAGTAAGTGGCTCTAGTGGTTTAAAACTGCTTATTTCTACCAATTCAACTAACACAACAAAGTTAATGTAAATTATTTCAACTAATAAACTGTGCAGTTAGTGGTACAAATTTTGTCATTAGTAAGTGGCACTGGTGGTTAAAGACTGCTTTATTTCTACCATTTCAACTAACACAACAAAGTTCATGTAAATGTTTTCAACTAATAAATTGTGCAGTTAGTGGTACTAAAACTGTCTTTAGTAAGTGGTTCTAGTGGTTTAAAACTGCTTATTTCTGCCATTGCAACTAACACAACAAAGTTAATGTATATGCTTTCAACTAATAAATTCTGCAAATAGCGGTACTAAAACTGTCATTAGTAAGTGGATCTAGTGGTTTAAAACTGCTTATTTCTGCCATTTCAACTAACACAACAAAGTTAATGTAAATGTTTTAAATTAATAAGTTCTGCACTTACCGGTACTAAAACTGTCATTAGTAAGTGGTTCTAGTTGTTTAATACTGCTTATTTCTGCGATTTCAACTGACACAACAAAGTTTATGTAAATGCTTTCAACTATCAAATTGTGCAGTTAGTGGTACTAAAACTGTCATTAGTAAGTGGCTCTAGTGGTTTAAAACTGCTTATTTCTACAATTTCAACTAACACAACAAAGTTAATGTAAATGATTTTAACTAATTAATTATGCAGTTACCGGTACTAAAACTGTCATTAGTAAGTGGCTCTAGTGGTTTAAAACTGCTTATTTCTACCAATTCAACTAACACAACAAAGTTAATGTAAATTATTTCAACTAATAAACTGTACAGTTAGTGGTACAAATTCTGTCATTAGTAAGTGGCACTGGTGGTTAAAGACTGCTTTATTTCTACCATTTCAACTAACACAACAAAGTTCATGTAAATGTTTTCAACTAATAAATTGTGCAGTTAGCGGTACTAAAACTGTCATTAGTAAGTGGTTCTAGTGGTTTAAAACTGCTTATTTCTGCCATTTCAACTAACACAACAAAGTTAATGTAAATGCTTTCAACTAATAAATTGTGCAGTTAGTGGTACTAAAACTGTCTTTAGTAAGTGGTTCTAGTGGTTTAAAACTGCTTATTTCTGCCATTGCAACTAACACAACAAAGTTAATGTAAATGATTTTAACTAATTCACTCTGCAGTTAGCGGTACAAATTCTGTCATTAATAAGTGGCACTGGTGGTTAAAGACTGCTTTATTTCTACCATTTCAACTAACACAACAAAGTTCATGTAAATGTTTTCAACTAATAAATTGTGCAGTTAGCGGTACTAAAACTGTCATTAGTAAGTGGTTCTAGTGGTTTAAAACTGCTTATTTCTGCCATTGCAACTAACACAACAAAGTTAATGTATATGCTTTCAACTAATAAATTCTGCAAATAGCGGTACTAAAACTCTCATTAGTAAGTGGATCTAGTGGTTTAAAACTGCTTATTTCTGCCACTTCAACTAACACAACAAAGTTAATGTAAATGTTTTAAATTAATAAATTCTGCACTTACCGGTACTAAAACTGTCATTAGTAAGTGGCTCTAGTGGTTTAAAACTGCTTATTTCTACCAATTCAACTAACACAACAAAGTTAATGTAAATTATTTCAACTAATAAACTCCGCAGTTAGTGGTATAAATTCTGTCATTAGTAAGTGGCACTGGTGGTTAAAGACTGCTTTATTTCTACCATTTCAACTAACACAACAAAGTTAATGTAAAAGTTCTCAACTAATAAATTCTGCAGTTAGCGGTACTAAAACTGTCATTAGTAAGTGGTTCTAGTTGTTTATTACTGCTTATTTCTGCGATTTCAACTGACACAACAAAGTTAATGTAAATGATTTCAACTATCAAATTGTGCAGTTAGTGGTACTAAAACTGTCATTAGTAAGTGGCTCTAGTGGTTTAAAACTGCTTATTTCTACAATTTCAACTAACACAACAAAGTTAATGTAAATGATTTTAACTAATTAATTATGCAGTTACCGGTACTAAAACTGTCATTAGTAAGTGGCTCTAGTGGTTTAAAACTGCTTATTTCTACCAATTCAACTAACACAACAAAGTTAATGTAAATTATTTCAACTAATAAACTCCGCAGTTAGTGGTATAAATTCTGTCATTAGTAAGTGGCACTGGTGGTTAAAGACTGCTTTATTTCTACCATTTCAACTAACACAACAAAGTTAATGTAAAAGTTCTCAACTAATAAATTCTGCAGTTAGCGGTACTAAAACTGTCATTAGTAAGTGGTTCTAGTGGTTTAAAACTGCTTATTTCTACCATTTCAACTAACACAACAAAGTTAATGTAATTGTTTTTAACTAATTAATTCTGCAGTTAGCGGTACTAAAACTGTCATTAGTAAGTGGCTCTAGTGGTTTAAAACTGCTTATTTCTACCATTTCAACTAATACAACAAAGTTAATGTAAATTATTTCAACTAATAAACTGTGCAGTTAGTGGTACAAATTCTGTCATTAGTAAGTGGCACTGGTGGTTAAAGACTGCTTTATTTCTACCATTTCAACTAACACAACAAAGTTAATGTAAATGTTCTCAACTAATAAATTCTGCAGTTAGCGGTACTAAAACTGTAATTAGTAAGTGGTTCTAGTGGGTTAAAACTGCTTATTTCTACCATTTCATCTAACACAACAAAGTTAATTTAAATATTTTTAACTAATTAGTTCTGCAGTTAGCGGTACTAAAACTGTCATTAGTAAGTGGTTCTAGTGGTTTAAAACTGCTTATTTCTGCCATTTCAACTAACACAACAAAGTCAATGTAAATGCTTTCAACTAATAAATTGTGCACTTAGTGGTACTAAAACTGTCATTAGTAAGTGGTTCTGGTGGCTTAAAACTGCTTATTTCTACCATTTCAACTAACACGACAAAGTTAATGTAATTGTTTTTAACTAATTAAATCTGCAGTTAGCTTTACTAAAACTGTCATTAGTAAGTGGCTCTAGTGGTTTAAAACTGCTTATTTCTACCATTTCAACTAACACAACAAAGTTAATGTAAATGCTTTCAACTAATAAATTGTGCACTTAGTGCTACTAAAACTGTCTTTAGTAAGTGGTTCTAGTGGTTTAAAACTGCTTATTTCTACCATTTTAACTAACACAACAAAGTTAATTTAAATATTTGTAACTAATTAGTTCTGCAGTTAGCGGTACTAAAACTGTCATTAGTAAGTGGTTCTAGTGGTTAAAGACTGCTTTATTTCTACCATTTCAACTAACACAACAAAGTTAATGTAAATTTTTTTAACTAATAAACTGTGCAGTTAGCGCTACAAATTCTGTCGTTATTAAGTGGTTCTAGTGGTTTAAACCTGCTTATTTCTACCATTTCCACTAACACAACGATGTTAATGTAATTGTTTTTAACTAATTAATTCTGCAGTTAGCGGTACTAAAACTGTCATTAGTAAGTGGTTTTAGTGGCTTAAAACTGCTTATTTCTACCATTTCAACTAACACAACAAAGTTAATGTAAATGTTTTCAACTGATTTATTCTTCAGTTAGTGGTACTAAATCTGTCATTAGTATGTGGTTCTAGTGGTTTAAAACTGCTTATTTCTGCCATTTCAACTAGCACGACAAAGTTAATGTAATTGTTTTTAACTAATTAATTCTGCAGTTAGCGGTACTAAAACTGTCATTAGTAAGTGGCTCTAGTGGTTTAAAACTGCTTATTTCTACCATTTCAACTAAAACAACAAAGTAAATTTAAATATTTTTAACTAATTAGTTCTGCAGTTAGCGGTACAAATACTGTCATTAGTAAGTTGTTCTAGTGGTTTAAAACTGCTTATTTCTACCATTTCAACTAACACAACAAAGTTAATGTAAATGTTTTAAACTAATAAATTCTGCACTTAGTGGTACTAAAACTGTCATTAGTAAGTGGTTCTAGTTGTTTAATACTGCATATTTCTGCGATTTCAACTAACACAACAAAGTTCATGTAAATGTTTTCAACTAATAAATTGTGCAGTTAGCGGTACTAAAACTGTCATTAGTAAGTGGTTCTAGTGGTTTAAAACTCCTTATTTCTACCATTTCAACTAACACGACAAAGTTAATGTAAATGATTTTAACTAATTCAATCTGCAGTTAGCGGTACTAAAACTGTTATTAGTAAGTGGTTCTAGTGGTTTAAAACTGCTTATTTCTGCCATTTCAACTAACACAACTAAACTTATGTAAATGTTTTCAACTAATAAATTCTGCAGTTAGCGGTACTAAAACTGTCGTTTGTAAGTTCTTCTAGTGGTTTAAAACTGCTTATTTCTACCATTTCAACTAACGTAACGAGGTTAAAGTAAATGTTTTCAACTAATAAATTCTAAAAATAGCTGTACTAAATCTGTCATTAGTAAGTGGTTCTAGCTGTACTAAATCTGTCTTAGTAAGTGGTTCTAGTGGTTCAAAACTGCTTATTTCTGCCATTGCAACTAACACAACGAAGTTAATGTAAATGTTTTCAACTAATAAATTCTGCAGTTAGCGGTACTAAAACTGTCATTAGTAAGTGGTTCTAGTGGTTTAAAACTGCTTATTTCTGCGATTTCAACTAACACAACAAAGTTAATGTAAATGCTTTCAACTAATAAATTGTGCAGTTAGTGGTACTAAAACTGTCATTAGTAAGTGGTTCTAGTGGCTTAAAACTGCTTATTTCTACCATTTCAACTAACACAACAAAGTTAATGTAAATGTTTTTAACTAATTTATTCTTCAGTTAGCGGTACTAAAACTGTCATTAGTAAGCGGTTCTAGTGGTTTAAAACTGCTTATTTCTGCCAATACAACTAGCACGACATAGTTAATGTAATTGTTTTTAACTAATTAATTCTGCAGTTAGCGGTACTAAAACTGTAATTAGTAAGTGGTTCTAGTGGTTTAAAACTGCTTATTTCTGGCATTTCAACTAACACAACAAAGTTAATGTAAATGGTTTCAACTAATAAATTGTGCAGTTAGTGGTACAAATTCTGTCATTAGTAAGTGGCACTGGTGGTTAAAGACTGCTTTATTTCTACCATTTCAACTAACACAACAAAGTTCATGTAAATGTTTTCAACTAATAAAATCTGCAGTTAGCGGTACTAAAAGTGCCATTAGTAAGTGGTTCTAGTGGTTTAAAACTGCTTATTTCTACCATTTCAACTAAAACAACAAAGTTAATTTAAATATTGTTAACTAATTATTTCTGCAGTTAGCGGTACAAATACTGTCATTAGTAAGTTGTTCTAGTGGTTTAAAACTGCTTATTTCTACCATTTTAACTAACACAACAAAGTTAATTTAAATATTTGTAACTAATTAGTTCTGCAGTTAGCGGTACTAAAACTGTCATTAGTAAGTGGTTCTAGTGGTTAAAGACTGCTTTATTTCTACCATTTCAACTAACACAACAAAGTTAATGTAAATTTTTTTAACTAATAAACTGTGCAGTTAGCGCTACAAATTCTGTCGTTATTAAGTGGTTCTAGTGGTTTAAACCTGCTTATTTCTACCATTTCCACTAACACAACGATGTTAATGTAATTGTTTTTAACTAATTAATTCTGCAGTTAGCGGTACTAAAACTGTCATTAGTAAGTGGTTTTAGTGGCTTAAAACTGCTTATTTCTACCATTTCAACTAACACAACAAAGTTAATGTAAATGTTTTCAACTAATTTATTCTTCAGTTAGTGGTACTAAAACTGTCATTAGTATGTGGTTCTAGTGGTTTAAAACTGCTTATTTCTGCCATTTCAACTAGCACGACAAAGTTAATGTAATTGTTTTTAACTAATTAATTCTGCAGTTAGCGGTACTAAAACTGTCATTAGTAAGTGGCTCTAGTGGTTTAAAACTGCTTATTTCTACCATTTCAACTAAAACAACAAAGTAAATTTAAATATTTTTAACTAATTAGTTCTGCAGTTAGCGGTACAAATACTGTCATTAGTAAGTTGTTCTAGTGGTTTAAAACTGCTTATTTCTACCATTTCAACTAACACAACAAAGTTAATGTAAATGTTTTAAACTAATAAATTCTGCACTTAGTGGTACTAAAACTGTCATTAGTAAGTGGTTCTAGTTGTTTAATACTGCATATTTCTGCGATTTCAACTAACACAACAAAGTTCATGTAAATGTTTTCAACTAATAAATTGTGCAGTTAGCGGTACTAAAACTGTCATTAGTAAGTGGTTCTAGTGGTTTAAAACTCCTTATTTCTACCATTTCAACTAACACGACAAAGTTAATGTAAATGATTTTAACTAATTCACTCTGCAGTTAGCGGTACTAAAACTGTTATTAGTAAGTGGTTCTAGTGGTTTAAATCTGCTTATTTCTGCCATTTCAACTAACACAACTAAACTTATGTAAATGTTTTCAACTAATAAATTCTGCAGTTAGCGGTACTAAAACTGTCGTTTGTAAGTGCTTCTAGTGGTTTAAAACTGCTTATTTCTACCATTTCAACTAACGTAACGAGGTTAAAGTAAATGTTTTCAACTAATAAATTCTAAAAATAGCTGTACTAAATCTGTCATTAGTAAGTGGTTCTAGTGGTTCAAAACTGCTTATTTCTGCCATTGCAACTAACACAACGAAGTTAATGTAAATGTTTTCAACTAATAAATTCTGCAGTTAGCGGTACTAAAACTGTCATTAGTAAGTGGTTCTAGTGGTTTAAAACTGCTTATTTCTGCGATTTCAACTAACACAACAAAGTTAATGTAAATGCTTTCAACTAATAAATTGTGCAGTTAGTGGTACTAAAACTGTCATTAGTAAGTGGTTCTAGTGGCTTAAAACTGCTTATTTCTACCATTTCAACTAACACAACAAAGTTAATGTAAATGTTTTTAACTAATTTATTCTTCAGTTAGCGGTACTAAAACTGTCATTAGTAAGCGGTTCTAGTGGTTTAAAACTGCTTATTTCTGCCAATACAACTAGCACGACATAGTTAATGTAATTGTTTTTAACTAATTAATTCTGCAGTTAGCGGTACTAAAACTGTAATTAGTAAGTGGTTCTAGTGGTTTAAAACTGCTTATTTCTGGCATTTCAACTAACACAACAAAGTTAATGTAAATGGTTTCAACTAATAAATTGTGCAGTTAGTGGTACAAATTCTGTCATTAGTAAGTGGCACTGGTGGTTAAAGACTGCTTTATTTCTACCATTTCAACTAACACAACAAAGTTCATGTAAATGTTTTCAACTAATAAAATCTGCAGTTAGCGGTACTAAAAGTGCCATTAGTAAGTGGTTCTAGTGGTTTAAAACTGCTTATTTCTACCATTTCAACTAAAACAACAAAGTTAATTTAAATATTGTTAACTAATTAGTTCTGCAGTTAGCGGTACGAATACTGTCATTAGTAAGTTGTTCTAGTGGTTTAAAACTGCTTATTTCTACCATTTCAACTAACACAACAAAGTTAATGTAAATGTTTTAAACTAATAAATTCTGCACTTAGCGGTACTAAAACTGTCATTAGTAAGTGGTTCTAGTGGTTTAAAACTGCTTATTTCTGCGATTTCAACTAACACAACAAAGTTCATGTAAATGTTTTCAACTAATAAATTTTGCAGTTAGCGGTACTAAAACTGTCTTTAGTAAGTGGTTCTAGTGGTTTAAAACTGCTTATTTCTACCATTTCAACTAACACAACAAAGTTGTTTTAAATATTTGTAACTACTTAGTTCTGCAGTTAGCGGTACTAAAACTGTCATTGGTAAGTGGTTCTAGTGGTTTAAAACTGCTTTTTTCTGCGATTTCAACTAACACAACAGAGTTAATGTAAATGCTTTCAACTAATAAATTGTGCAGTTAGTGGTACTAAAACTGTCATTAGTAAGTGGTTCTAGTGGCTTAAAACTGCTTATTTCTAGCATTTCAACTAACACAACAAAGTTAATGTAAATGTTTTTAACTAATTTATTCTTCAGTTAGCGGTACTAAAACTGTAATTAGTAAGTGGTTCTAGTAGTTTAAAACTGCTTATTTCTGCCATTTCAACTAACACAACAAAGTTAATGTAAATGTTTTCAACTAATAAATTGTGCAGTTAGTGGTACAAATTCTGTCATTAGTAAGTGGCACTGGTGGTTAAAGACTGCCTTATTTCTACCATTTCAACTAACACAACAAAGTTAATGTAAATGCTTTCAACTAATAAATTGTGCAGTTAGTGGTACTAAAACTGTCTTTAGTAAGTGGTTCTAGTGGTTTAAAACTGCTTATTTCTGCCATTTCAACTAACACAACAAAGTTAATTTAAATATTTGTAACTACTTAGTTCTGCAGTTAGCGGTACTAAAGCTGTCATTAGTAAGTGGTTCTAGTGGTTATTACTGCTTATTTCTGCCATTGCAACTAACACAACAAAGTCAATGTAAATATTTGTAACTACTTAGTTCTGCAGTTAGCGGTACTAAAACTGTCATTAGTAAGTGGTTCTAGTGGTTTAAAACTGCTTATTTCTGCCATTTCAACTAACACAACAAAGTTAATGTAAATGCTTTCAACTAATAAATTGTGTAGTTAGTGGTACTAAAAGTGTCTTTAGTAAGTGGTTCTAGTGGCTTAAAACTGCTTATTTCTGCCATTGCAACTAACACAACAAAGTTAATGTATATGCTTTCAACTAATAAATTCTGCAAATAGCGGTACTAAAACTGTCATTAGTAAGTCGTTCTAGTTGGTTTAAAACTGCTTATTTCTGCCATTTCAACTAACACAACAAAGTTAATGTAAATGTTTTAAACTAATAAATTCTGCACTTACCGGTACTAAAACTGTCATTAGTAAGTGGCTCTAGTGGTTTAATACTGCTTATTTCTGCGATTTCAACTGACACAACAAAGTTAATGTAAATGCTTTCAACTAACAAATTGTGCAGTTAGTGGTACTAAAACTGTCATTAGTAAGTGGCTCTAGTGGTTTAAAACTGCTTATTTCTACAATTTCAACTAACACAACAAAGTTAATGTAAATGATTTTAACTAATTAATTATGCAGTTACCGGTACTAAAACTGTCATTAGTAAGTGGCTCTAGTGGTTTAAAACTGCTTATTTCTACCAATTCAACTAACACAACAAAGTTAATGTAAATTATTTCAACTAATAAACTCCGCAGTTAGTGGTATAAATTCTGTCATTAGTAAGTGGCACTGGTGGTTAAAGACTGCTTTATTTCTACCATTTCAACTAACACAACAAAGTTAATGTAAAAGTTCTCAACTAATAAATTCTGCAGTTAGCGGTACTAAAACTGTCATTAGTAAGTGGTTCTAGTGGTTTAAAACTGCTTATTTCTACCATTTCAACTAACACAACAAAGTTAATGTAATTGTTTTTAACTAATTAATTCTGCAGTTAGCGGTACTAAAACTGTCATTAGTAAGTGGCTCTAGTGGTTTAAAACTGCTTATTTCTACCATTTCAACTAATACAACAAAGTTAATGTAAATTATTTCAACTAATAAACTGTGCAGTTAGTGGTACAAATTCTGTCATTAGTAAGTGGCACTGGTGGTTAAAGACTGCTTTATTTCTACCATTTCAACTAACACAACAAAGTTAATGTAAATGTTCTCAACTAATAAATTCTGCAGTTAGCGGTACTAAAACTGTAATTAGTAAGTGGTTCTAGTGGGTTAAAACTGCTTATTTCTACCATTTCATCTAACACAACAAAGTTAATTTAAATATTTTTAACTAATTAGTTCTGCAGTTAGCGGTACTAAAACTGTCATTAGTAAGTGGTTCTAGTGGTTTAAAACTGCTTATTTCTGCCATTTCAACTAACACAACAAAGTCAATGTAAATGCTTTCAACTAATAAATTGTGCACTTAGTGGTACTAAAACTGTCATTAGTAAGTGGTTCTGGTGGCTTAAAACTGCTTATTTCTACCATTTCAACTAACACGACAAAGTTAATGTAATTGTTTTTAACTAATTAAATCTGCAGTTAGCTTTACTAAAACTGTCATTAGTAAGTGGCTCTAGTGGTTTAAAACTGCTTATTTCTACCATTTCAACTAACACAACAAAGTTAATGTAAATGCTTTCAACTAATAAATTGTGCACTTAGTGGTACTAAAACTGTCTTTAGTAAGTGGTTCTAGTGGTTTAAAACTGCTTATTTCTACCATTTTAACTAACACAACAAAGTTAATTTAAATATTTGTAACTAATTAGTTCTGCAGTTAGCGGTACTAAAACTGTCATTAGTAAGTGGTTCTAGTGGTTAAAGACTGCTTTATTTCTACCATTTCAACTAACACAACAAAGTTAATGTAAATTTTTTTAACTAATAAACTGTGCAGTTAGCGCTACAAATTCTGTCGTTATTAAGTGGTTCTAGTGGTTTAAACCTGCTTATTTCTACCATTTCCACTAACACAACGATGTTAATGTAATTGTTTTTAACTAATTAATTCTGCAGTTAGCGGTACTAAAACTGTCATTAGTAAGTGGTTTTAGTGGCTTAAAACTGCTTATTTCTGCCAATACAACTAGCACGACATAGTTAATGTAATTGTTTTTAACTAATTAATTCTGCAGTTAGCGGTACTAAAACTGTAATTAGTAAGTGGTTCTAGTGGTTTAAAACTGCTTATTTCTGGCATTTCAACTAACACAACAAAGTTAATGTAAATGGTTTCAACTAATAAATTGTGCAGTTAGTGGTACAAATTCTGTCATTAGTAAGTGGCACTGGTGGTTAAAGACTGCTTTATTTCTACCATTTCAACTAACACAACAAAGTTCATGTAAATGTTTTCAACTAATAAAATCTGCAGTTAGCGGTACTAAAAGTGCCATTAGTAAGTGGTTCTAGTGGTTTAAAACTGCTTATTTCTACCATTTCAACTAAAACAACAAAGTTAATTTAAATATTGTTAACTAATTAGTTCTGCAGTTAGCGGTACGAATACTGTCATTAGTAAGTTGTTCTAGTGGTTTAAAACTGCTTATTTCTACCATTTCAACTAACACAACAAAGTTAATGTAAATGTTTTAAACTAATAAATTCTGCACTTAGCGGTACTAAAACTGTCATTAGTAAGTGGTTCTAGTGGTTTAAAACTGCTTATTTCTGCGATTTCAACTAACACAACAAAGTTCATGTAAATGTTTTCAACTAATAAATTTTGCAGTTAGCGGTACTAAAACTGTCTTTAGTAAGTGGTTCTAGTGGTTTAAAACTGCTTATTTCTACCATTTCAACTAACACAACAAAGTTGTTTTAAATATTTGTAACTACTTAGTTCTGCAGTTAGCGGTACTAAAACTGTCATTGGTAAGTGGTTCTAGTGGTTTAAAACTGCTTATTTCTGCGATTTCAACTAACACAACGGAGTTAATGTAAATGCTTTCAACTAATAAATTGTGCAGTTAGTGGTACTAAAACTGTCATTAGTAAGTGGTTCTAGTGGCTTAAAACTGCTTATTTCTAGCATTTCAACTAACACAACAAAGTTAATGTAAATGTTTTTAACTAATTTATTCTTCAGTTAGCGGTACTAAAACTGTAATTAGTAAGTGGTTCTAGTAGTTTAAAACTGCTTATTTCTGCCATTTCAACTAACACAACAAAGTTAATGTAAATGTTTTCAACTAATAAATTGTGCAGTTAGTGGTACAAATTCTGTCATTAGTAAGTGGCACTGGTGGTTAAAGACTGCTTTATTTCTACCATTTCAACTAACACAACAAAGTTCATGTAAATGTTTTCAACTAATAAAATCTGCAGTTAGCGGTACTAAAAGTGCCATTAGTAAGTGGTTCTAGTGGTTTAAAACTGCTTATTTCTACCATTTCAACCAAAACAACAAAGTTAATTTAAATATTTTTAACTAATTAGTTCTGCAGTTAGCGGTACAAATACTGTCATTAGTAAGTTGTTCTAGTGGTTTAAAACTGCTTATTTCTACCATTTCAACTAACACAACAAAGTTAATGTAAATGTTTTAAACTAATAAATTCTGCACTTAGCTGTAGTAAAACTGTCATTAGTAAGTGGTTCTAGTGGTTTAAAACTGCTTATTTCTGCCATTTCAACCGACACAACAAAGATAATGTAAATGTTTTCAACTAATAACTTGTGCAGTTAGCGCTACAAATTCTGTCATTAGTAAGTGGTTCTAGTGGTTTAAAACTGCTTATTTCTACCATTTCAACTAACACAACAAAGTTAATTTAAATATTTGTAACTACTTAGTTCTGCAGTTAGCGGTACTAAAACTGTCATTAGTAAGTGGTTCTAGTGGTTATTACTGCTTTTTTCTGCCATTGCAACTAACACAACAAAGTCAATGTATATGCTTTCAACTAATAAATTCTGCAAATAGCGGTAATAAAACTGTCATTAGTAAGTGGTTCTAGTGGTTTAAAACTGCTTATTTCTGCCATTTCAACTAACACAACAAAGTTAATGTAAATGTTTTAAACTAATAAATTCTGCACTTACCGGTACTAAAACTGTCATTAGTAAGTGGTTCTAGTTGTTTAATACTGCTTATTTCTGCTATTTCAACTGACACAACAAAGTTAAAATAAATGCTTTCAACTAACAAATTGTGCAGTTAGTGGTACTAAAACTGTCTTTAGTAAGTGGTTCTAGTGGTTTAAAACTGCTTATTTCTGCCATTGCAACTAACACAGCAAAGTTAATGTATATGCTTTCAACTAATAATTTCTGCAAATAGCGGTACTAAAACTGTCATTAGTAAGTGGTTCTAGTGGTTTAAAACTGCTTATTTCTGCCATTTCAACTAACACAACAAAGTTAATGTAAATGTTTTAAACTAATCTATTCTGCACTTACCGGTACTAAAACTGGCATTAGTAAGTGGTTCTAGTGGTTTAAAACTGCTTATTTCTGCCATTTCAACTAACACATCAAAGTTAATGTAAATGCTTTCAACTAATAAATTGTGCAGTTAGTGGTACTAAAACTGTCTTTAGTAAGTGGTTCTAGTGGTTTAAAACTGCTTATTTCTGCCATTGCAACTAACACAACAAAGTTAATGTATATGCTTTCAACTAATAAATTCTGCAAATAGCGGTACTAAAACTGTCATTAGTAAGTCGTTCTAGTTGGTTTAAAACTGCTTATTTCTGCCATTTCAACTAACACAACAAAGTTAATGTAAATGTTTTAAACTAATAAATTCTGCACTTACCGGTACTAAAACTGTCATTAGTAAGTGGTTCTAGTTGTTTAATACTGCTTATTTCTGCGATTTCAACTGACACAACAAAGTTAATGTAAATGCTTTCAACTAACAAATTGTGCAGTTAGTGGTACTAAAACTGTCATTAGTAAGTGGTTCTAGTGGTTTAAAACTGCTTATTTCTACCATTTCAACTAACACAACAAAGTTAATGTAATTGTTTTTAACTAATTAATTCTGCAGTTAGCGGTACTAAAACTGTCATTAGTAAGTGGCTCTAGTGGTTTAAAACTGCTTATTTCTACCATTTCAACTAATACAACAAAGTTAATGTAAATTATTTCAACTAATAAACTGTGCAGTTAGTGGTACAAATTCTGTCATTAGTAAGTGGCACTGGTGGTTAAAGACTGCTTTATTTCTACCATTTCAACTAACACAACAAAGTTAATGTAAATGTTCTCAACTAATAAATTCTGCAGTTAGCGGTACTAAAACTGTAATTAGTAAGTGGTTCTAGTGGGTTAAAACTGCTTATTTCTACCATTTCATCTAACACAACAAAGTTAATTTAAATTTTTTTAACTAATTAGTTCTGCAGTTAGCGGTACTAAAACTGTCATTAGTAAGTGGTTCTAGTGGTTTAAAACTGCTTATTTCTGCCATTTCAACTAACACAACAAAGTTAATGTAAATGCTTTCAACTAATAAATTGTGCACTTAGTGGTACTAAAACTGTCATTAGTAAGTGGTTCTGGTGGCTTAAAACTGCTTATTTCTACCATTTCAACTAACACGACAAAGTTAATGTAATTGTTTTTAACTAATTAATTCTGCAGTTAGCTTTACTAAAACTGTCATTAGTAAGTGGCTCTAGTGGTTTAAAACTGCTTATTTCTACCATTTCAACTAACACAACAAAGTTAATGTAAATGCTTTCAACTAATAAATTGTGCAGTTAGTGGTACTAAAACTGTCTTTAGTAAGTGGTTCTAGTGGTTTAAAACTGCTTATTTCTACCATTTTAACTAACACAACAAAGTTAATTTAAATATTTGTAACTAATTAGTTCTGCAGTTAGCGGTACTAAAACTGTCGTTAGTAAGTGGTTCTAGTGGTTTAAAACTGCTTATTTCTACCACTTCAACTAACACAACAAAGTTAATGTAAATTTTTTTAACTAATAAACTGTGCAGTTAGCGCTACAGATTCTGTCGTTATTAAGTGGTTCTAGTGGTTTAAACCTGCTTATTTCTACCATTTCCACTAACACAACGATGTTAATGTAATTGTTTTTAACTAATTAATTCTGCAGTTAGCGGTACTAAAACTGTCATTAGTAAGTGGTTTTAGTGGCTTAAAACTGCTTATTTTTGCCATTGCAACTAACACAACAAAGTTAATGTATATGCTTTCAACTAATAAATTCTGCAAATAGCGGTACTAAGACTGTCATTAGTAAGTCGTTCTAGTTGGTTTAAAACTGCTTATTTCTGCCATTTCAACTAACACAACAAAGTTAATGTAAATGTTTTAAACTAATAAATTCTGCACTTACCGGTACTAAAACTGTCATTAGTAAGTGGCTCTAGTGGTTTAAAACTGCTTATTTCTACCATTTCAACTAATACAACAAAGTTAATGTAAATTATTTCAACTAATAAACTGTGCAGTTAGTGGTACAAATTCTGTCATTAGTAAGTGGCACTGGTGGTTAAAGACTGCTTTATTTCTACCATTTCAACTAACACAACAAAGTTCATGTAAATGTTTTCAACTAATAAAATCTGCAGTTAGCGGTACTAAAAGTGCCATTAGTAAGTGGTTCTAGTGGTTTAAAACTGCTTATTTCTACCATTTCAACTAAAACAACAAAGTTAATTTAAATATTTTTAACTAATTAGTTCTGCAGTTAGCGGTACAAATACTGTCATTAGTAAGTTGTTCTAGTGGTTTAAAACTGCTTATTTCTACCATTTCAACTAACACAACAAAGTTAATGTAAATGTTTTAAACTAATAAATTCTGCACTTAGCTGTAGTAAAACTGTCATTAGTAAGTGGTTCTAGTGGTTTAAAACTGCTTATTTCTGCCATTTCAACCGACACAACAAAGATAATGTAAATGTTTTCAACTAATAACTTGTGCAGTTAGCGCTACAAATTCTGTCATTAGTAAGTGGTTCTAGTGGTTTAAAACTGCTTATTTCTGCCATTTCAACTAACACAACAAAGTTAATTTAAATGTTTGTAGCTACTTAGTTCTGCAGTTAGCGGTACTAAAACTGTCATTAGTAAGTGGTTCTAGTGATTTAAAACTGCTTATTTCTACCATTTCAACTAACACAACAAAGTTAATGTAAATGTTTTCAACTAATAAATTCTGCACTTAGTGGTACTAAAACTGTCATTAGTAAGTGGTTCTAGTTGTTTAATACTGCATATTTCTGCGATTTCAACTAACACAACAAAGTTCATGTAAATGTTTTCAACTAATAAATTGTGCAGTTAGCGGTACTAAAACTGTCATTAGTAAGTGGTTCTAGTGGCTTAAAACTCCTTATTTCTACCATTTCAACTAACACGACAAAGTTAATGTAAATGATTTTAACTAATTCACTCTGCAGTTAGCGGTACTAAAACTGTTATTAGTAAGTGGTTCTAGTGGTTTAAAACTGCTTATTTCTGCCATTTCAACTAACACAACTAAACTTATGTAAATGTTTTCAACTAATAAATTCTGCAGTTAGCGGTACTAAAACTGTCGTTTGTAAGTGCTTCTAGTGGTTTAAAACTGCTTATTTCTACCATTTCAACTAACGTAACGAGGTTAAAGTAAATGTTTTCAACTAATAAATTCTAAAAATAGCTGTACTAAATCTGTCATTAGTAAGTGGTTCTAGTGGTTCAAAACTACTTATTTCTGCCATTGCAACTAACACAACGAAGTTAATGTAAATGTTTTTTTTAACTAATAAATTCTGCAGTTAGCGGTACTAAAACTGTCATTAGTAAGTGGTTCTAGTGGTTTAAAACTGCTTATTTCTGCGATTTCAACTAACACAACAAAGTTAATGTAAATGCTTTCAACTAATAAATTGTGCAGTTAGTGGTACTAAAACTGTCATTAGTAAGTGGTTCTAGTGGCTTAAAACTGCTTATTTCTACCATTTCAACTAACACAACAAAGTTAATGTAAATGTTTTTAACTAATTTATTCTTCAGTTAGCGGTACTAAAACTGTCATTAGTAAGCGGTTCTAGTGGTTTAAAACTGCTTATTTCTGCCAATACAACTAGCACGACATAGTTAATGTAATTGTTTTTAACTAATTAATTCTGCAGTTAGTGGTACTAAAACTGTAATTAGTAAGTGGTTCTAGTGGTTTAAAACTGCTTATTTCTGCCATTTCAACTAACACAACAAAGTTAATGTAAATGTTTTCAACTAATAAATTGTGCAGTTAGTGGTACAAATTCTGTCATTAGTAAGTGGCACTGGTGGTTAAAGACTGCTTTATTTCTACCATTTCAACTAACACAACAAAGTTCATGTAAATGTTTTCAACTAATAAAATCTGCAGTTAGCGGTACTAAAAGTGCCATTAGTAAGTGGTTCTAGTGGTTTAAAACTGCTTATTTCTACCATTTCAACTAAAACAACAAAGTTAATTTAAATTTTTTTAACTAATTAGTTCTGCAGTTAGCGGTACAAATACTGTCATTAGTAAGTTGTTCTAGTGGTTTAAAACTGCTTATTTCTACCATTTCAACTAACACAACAAAGTTAATGTAAATGTTTTAAACTAATAAATTCTGCACTTAGCGGTACTAAAACTGTCATTAGTAAGTGGTTCTAGTGGTTTAAAACTGCTTATTTCTGCGATTTCAACTAACACAACAAAGTTCATGTAAATGTTTTCAACTAATAAATTTTGCAGTTAGCGGTACTAAAACTGTCTTTAGTAAGTGGTTCTAGTGGTTTAAAACTGCTTATTTCTACCATTTCAACTAACACAACAAAGTTGTTTTAAATATTTGTAACTACTTAGTTCTGCAGTTAGCGGTACTAAAACTGTCATTAGAAAGTGGTTCTAGTGGTTTAAAACTGCTTATTTCTGCGATTTCAACTAACACAACAGAGTTAATGTAAATGCTTTCAACTAATAAATTGTGCAGTTAGTGGTACTAAAACTGTCATTAGTAAGTGGTTCTAGTGGCTTAAAACTGCTTATTTCTAGCATTTCAACTAACACAACAAAGTTAATGTAAATGTTTTTAACTAATTTATTCTTCAGTTAGCGGTACTAAAACTGGCATTAGTAAGTGGTTCTAGTGGTTTAAAACTGTTTATTTCTGCCATTTCAACTAGCACGACAAAGTTAATGTAATTGTTTTTAACTAATTAATTCTGCAGTTAGCGGTACTAAAACTGTAATTAGTAAGTGGTTCTAGTAGTTTAAAACTGCTTATTTCTGCCATTTCAACTAACACAACAAAGTTAATGTAAATGTTTTCAACTAATAAATTGTGCAGTTAGTGGTACAAATTCTGTCATTAGTAAGTGGCACTGGTGGTTAAAGACTGCTTTATTTCTACCATTTCAACTAACACAACAAAGTTCATGTAAATGTTTTCAACTAATAAAATCTGCAGTTAGCGGTACTAAAAGTGCCATTAGTAAGTGGTTCTAGTGGTTTAAAACTGCTTATTTCTACCATTTCAACTAAAACAACAAAGTTAATTTAAATATTTTTAACTAATTAGTTCTGCAGTTAGCGGTACAAATACTGTCATTAGTAAGTTGTTCTAGTGGTTTAAAACTGCTTATTTCTACCATTTCAACTAACACAACAAAGATAATGTAAATGTTTTAAACTAATAAATTCTGCACTTAGCTGTAGTAAAACTGTCATTAGTAAGTGGTTCTAGTGGTTTAAAACTGCTTATTTCTGCCATTTCAACCGACACAACAAAGATAATGTAAATGTTTTCAACTAATAACTTGTGCAGTTAGCGCTACAAATTCTGTCATTAGTAAGTGGTTCTAGTGGTTTAAAACTGCTTATTTCTGCCATTTCAACTAACACAACAAAGTTAATTTAAATATTTGTAGCTACTTAGTTCTGCAGTTAGCGGTACTAAAACTGTCATTAGTAAGTGGTTCTAGTGATTTAAAACTGCTTATTTCTACCATTTCAACTAACACAACAAAGTTGTTTTAAATATTTGTAACTACTTAGTTCTGCAGTTAGCGGTACTAAAACTGTCATTAGTAAGTGGTTCTAGTGGTTTAAAACTGCTTATTTCTGCGATTTCAACTAACACAACAGAGTTAATGTAAATGCTTTCAACTAATAAATTGTGCAGTTAGTGGTACTAAAACTGTCATTAGTAAGTGGTTCTAGTGGCTTAAAACTGCTTATTTCTAGCATTTCAACTAACACAACAAAGTTAATGTAAATGTTTTTAACTAATTTATTCTTCAGTTAGCGGTACTAAAACTGGCATTAGTAAGTGGTTCTAGTGGTTTAAAACTGTTTATTTCTGCCATTTCAACTAGCACGACAAAGTTAATGTAATTGTTTTTAACTGATTAATTCTGCAGTTAGCGGTACTAAAACTGTAATTAGTAAGTGGTTCTAGTAGTTTAAAACTGCTTATTTCTGCCATTTCAACTAACACAACAAAGTTAATGTAAATGTTTTCAACTAATAAATTGTGCAGTTAGTGGTACAAATTCTGTCATTAGTAAGTGGCACTGGTGGTTAAAGACTGCTTTATTTCTACCATTTCAACTAACACAACAAAGTTCATGTAAATGTTTTCAACTAATAAAATCTGCAGTTAGCGGTACTAAAAGTGCCATTAGTAAGTGGTTCTAGTGGTTTAAAACTGCTTATTTCTACCATTTCAACTAAAACAACAAAGTTAATTTAAATATTTTTAACTAATTAGTTCTGCAGTTAGCGGTACAAATACTGTCATTAGTAAGTTGTTCTAGTGGTTTAAAACTGCTTATTTCTACCATTTCAACTAACACAACAAAGTTAATGTAAATGTTTTAAACTAATAAATTCTGCACTTAGCTGTAGTAAAACTGTCATTAGTAAGTGGTTCTAGTGGTTTAAAACTGCTTATTTCTGCCATTTCAACCGACACAACAAAGATAATGTAAATGTTTTCAACTAATAACTTGTGCAGTTAGCGCTACAAATTCTGTCATTAGTAAGTGGTTCTAGTGGTTTAAACTGCTTATTTCTGCCATTTCAACTAACACAACAAAGTTAATTTAAATGTTTGTAGCTACTTAGTTCTGCAGTTAGCGGTACTAAAACTGTCATTAGTAAGTGGTTCTAGTGGTTTAAAACTGCTTATTTCTGCCATTTCAACTAACACAACAAAGTTAATTTAAATATTTGTAGCTACTTAGTTCTGCAGTTAGCGGTACTAAAACGGTCATTAGTAAGTGGTTCTAGTGATTTAAAACTGCTTATTTCTACCATTTCAACTAACACAACAAAGTTAATGTAAATGTTTTAAACTAATAAATTCTGCACTTAGCGGTACTAAAACTGTCATTAGTAAGTGGTTCTAGTGGTTTAATACTGCTTGTTTCTGCGATTTCAACTAACACAACAAAGTTCATGTAAATGTTTTCAACTAATAATTTGTGCAGTTAGCGGTACTAAAACTGTCATTAGTAAGTGGTTCTAGTGGTTTAAAACTGCTTATTTCTGCGATTTCAACTAACACAACAAAGTTAATGTAAATGCTTTCAACTAATAAATTGTGCAGTTAGTGGTACTAAAACTGTCATTAGTAAGTGGTTCTAGTGGCTTAAAACTGCTTATTTCTACCATTTCAACTAACACAACAAAGTTAATGTAAATGTTTTCAACTAATTTATTCTTCAGTTAGCGGTACTAAAACTGTCATTAGTAAGCGGTTCTATTGGTTTAAAACTGCTTATTTCTGCCATTTCAACTAGCACGACAAAGTTAATGTAATTGTTTTTAACTAATTAATCCTGCAGTTAGCGGTACTAAAACTGTCATTAGTAAGTGGCTCTAGTGGTTTAAAATTGCTTATTTCTACCATTTCAACTAACACAACAAAGTTAATATAAATGTTCTCAACTAATAAATTCTGCAGTTAGCGGTACTAAAACTGTAATTAGTAAGTGGTTCTAGTGGGTTAAAACTGCTTATTTCTACCATTTCATCTAACACAACAAAGTTAATTTAAATATTTTTAACTAATTAGTTCTGCAGTTAGCGGTACTAAAACTGTCATTAGTAAGTGGTTCTAGTGGTTATTACTGCATATTTCTGCCATTTCAACTAACAGAACAAAGTTAATTTAAATGTTTTCAACTAATTAATTCTGCAGTTAGCGGTACTAAAACTGTCATTAGTAAGTGGTTCTAGTGGTTTAAAACTGCTTATTTCTGCCATTTCAACTAACACAACAAAGTTAATGTAAATGTTTTCAACTAATAAATTGTGCTGTTAGTGGTACTAAAGCTGTCTTTAGTAAGTGGTTCTAGTGGCTTAAAACTGCATATTTCTGCCATTTCATCTAACACAACTAAACTAATGTAAATGTTTTCAACTAATAAATTCTGCAGTTAGCGGTACTAAAACTGTCGTTTGTAAGTGCTTCTAGTGGTTTAAAACTGCTTATTTCTACCATTTCAACTAACGTAACGAGGTTAATGTAAATGTTTTCAACTAATAAATTCTGCAGTTAGCGGTACTAAAACTGTCATTAGTAAGTGGTTCTAGTGGTTTAAAACTGCTTATTTCTGCGATTTCAACTAACACAACAAAGTTAATGTAAATGCTTTCAACTAATAAATTGTGCAGTTAGTGGTACTAAAACTGTCATTAGTAAGTGGTTCTAGTGGCTTAAAACTGCTTATTTCTACCATTTCAACTAACACAACAAAGTTAATGTAAATGTTTTTAACTAATTTATTCTTCAGTTAGCGGTACTAAAACTGTCATTAGTAAGCGGTTCTAGTGGTTTAAAACTGCTTATTTCTGCCAATACAACTAGCACGACATAGTTAATGTAATTGTTTTTAACTAATTAATTCTGCAGTTAGCGGTACTAAAACTGTAATTAGTAAGTGGTTCTAGTGGTTTAAAACTGCTTATTTCTGCGATTTCAACTAACACTACAAAGTTAATGTAAATGCTTTCAACTAATAAATTGTGCTGTTAGTGGTACTAAAACTGTCATTAGTAAGTGGTACTAGTGGCTTAAAACTGCTTATTTCTACCATTTCAACTAACACAACAAAGTTAATGTAAATGTTTTCAACTAATTTATTCTTCAGTTAGCGGTACTAAAACTGTCATTAGTAAGTGGTTCTAGTGGTTTAAAACTGCTTATTTCTGCGATTTCAACTAACACAACAAAGTTAATGTAAATGCTTTCAACTAATAAATTGTGCAGTTAGTGGTACTAAAACTGTCATTAGTAAGTGGTTCTAGTGGCTTAAAACTGCATATTTCTACCATTTCAACTAACACAACAAAGTTAATGTAAATGTTTTTAACTAATTTATTCTTCAGTTAGCGGTACTAAAACTGTCATTAGTAAGCGGTTCTAGTGGTTTAAAACTGCTTATTTCTGCCAATACAACTAGCACGACATAGTTAATGTAATTGTTTTTAACTAATTAATTCTGCAGTTAGCGGTACTAAAACTGTCATTAGTAAGTGGTTCTAGTGGTTTAAAACTGCTTATTTCTACCATTTCAACTAACGTAACGAGGTTAATGTAAATGTTTTCAACTAATAAATTCTGCAGTTAGCGGTACTAAAACTGTCATTAGTAAGTGGTTCTAGTGGTTTAAAACTGCTTATTTCTGCGATTTCAACTAACACAACAAAGTTAATGTAAATGCTTTCAACTAATAAATTGTGCAGTTAGTGGTACTAAAACTGTCATTAGTAAGTGGTTCTAGTGGCTTAAAACTGCTTATTTCTACCATTTCAACTAACACAACAAAGTTAATGTAAATGTTTTTAACTAATTTATTCTTCAGTTAGCGGTACTAAAACTGGCATTAGTAAGTGGTTCTAGTGGTTTAAAACTGCTTATTTCTGCCATTTCAACTAGCACGACAAAGTTAATGTAATTGTTTTTAACTAATTAATTCTGCAGTTAGCGGTACTAAAACTGTAATTAGTAAGTGGTTCTAGTAGTTTAAAACTGCTTATTTCTGCCATTTCAACTAACACAACAAAGTTAATGTAAATGTTTTAAACTAATAAATTGTGCAGTTAGTGGTACAAATTCTGTCATTAGTAAGTGGCACTGGTGGTTAAAGACTGCTTTATTTCTACCATTTCAACTAACACAACAAAGTTCATGTAAATGTTTTCAACTAATAAAATCTGCAGTTAGCGGTACTATAAGTGCCATTAGTAAGTGGTTCTAGTGGTTTAAAACTGCTTATTTCTACCATTTCAACTAAAACAACAAAGTTGATTTAAATATTTTTAACTAATTAGTTCTGCAGTTAGCGGTACAAATACTGTCATTAGTAAGTTGTTCTAGTGGTTTAAAACTGCTTATTTCTATCATTTCAACTAACACAACAAAGTTAATGTAAATGTTTTAAACTAATAAATTCTGCACTTAGCTGTAGTAAAACTGTCATTAGTAAGTGGTTCTAGTGGTTTAAAACTGCTTATTTCTACCATTTCAACCGACACAACAAAGATAATGTAAATGTTTTCAACTAATAAATTGTGCAGTTAGCGCTACAAATTCTGTCATTAGTAAGTGGTTCTAGTGGTTTAAAACTGCTTATTTCTGCGATTTCAACTAACACAACAAAGTTCATGTAAATGTTTTCAACTAATAAATTGTGCAGTTAGCGCTACAAATTCTGTCATTAGTAAGTGGTTCTAGTGGTTTAAAACTGCTTATTTCTGCCATTTCAACTAACACAACAAAGTTAATTTAAATATTTGTAGCTACTTAGTTCTGCAGTTAGCGGTACTAAAACTGTCATTAGTAAGTGGTTCTAGTGATTTAAAACTGCTTATTTTTACCATTTAAACTAACACAACAAAGTTAATGTAAATGTTTTAAACTATAAAATTCTGCACTTAGCGGTACTAAAACTGTCATTAGTAAGTGGTTCTAGTGGTTTAATACTGCTTATTTCTGCGATTTCAACTAACACAACAAAGTTCATGTAAATGTTTTCAACTAATAAATTGTGCAGTTAGCGGTACTAAAACTGTCATTAGTAAGTGGTTCTAGTGGTTTAAAACTGCTTATTTCTGCGATTTCAACTAACACAACAAAGTTAATGTAAATGCTTTCAACTAATAAATTGTGCAGTTAGTGGTACTAAAACTGTCATTAGTAAGTGGTTCTAGTGGCTTAAAACTGCTTATTTCTACCATTTCAACTAACACAACAAAGTTAATGTAAATGTTTTCAACTAATTTATTCTTCAGTTAGCGGTACTAAAACTGTCATTAGTAAGCGGTTCTAGTGGTTTAAAACTGCTTATTTCTGCCATTTCAACTAGCACGACAAAGTTAATGTAATTGTTTTTAACTAATTAATTCTGCAGTTAGCGGTACTAAAACTGTCATTAGTAAGTGGCTCTAGTGGTTTAAAATTGCTTATTTCTACCATTTCAACTAACACAACAAAGTTAATGTAAATGTTCTCAACTAATAAATTCTGCAGTTAGCGGTACTAAAACTGTAATTAGTAAGTGGTTATAGTGGGTTAAAACTGCTTATTTCTACCATTTCATCTAACACAACAAAGTTAAGTTAAATATTTTTAACTAATTAGTTCTGCAGTTAGCGTTACTAAAACTGTCATTAGTAAGTGGCTCTAGTGGTTATTACTGCTTATTTCTGCCATTTCAACTAACAGAACAAAGTTAATTTAAATGTTTTCAACTAATAAATTCTGAAGTTATCGGTACTAAAACTGTCATTAGTAAGTGGTTCTAGTGGTTTAAAACTGCTTATTTCTGCCATTTCAACTAACAGAACAAAGTTAATGTAAATGTTTTCAACTAATAAATTGTGCTGTTAGTGGTACTAAAGCTGTCTTTAGTAAGTGGTTCTAGTGGTTTAATACTGCTTATTTCTGCGATTTCAACTAACACAACAAAGTTCATGTAAATGTTTTCAACTAATAAATTGTGCAGTTAGCGGTACTAAAGCTGTCATTAGTAAGTGGTTCTAGTGGTTTAATACTGCTTATTTCTGCGATTTCAACTAACACAACAAAGTTCATGTAAATGTTTTCAACTAATAAATTGTGCAGTTAGCGGTACTAAAACTGTCATTAGTAAGTGCTTCTAGTGGTTTAAAACTGCTTATTTCTGCGATTTCAACTAACACAACAAAGTTAATGTAAATGCTTTCAACTAATAAATTGTGCAGTTAGTGGTACTAAAACTGTCATTAGTAAGTGGTTCTAGTGGCTTAAAACTGCTTATTTCTACCATTTCAACTAACACAACAAAGTTAATGTAAATGTTTTCAACTAATTTATTCTTCAGTTAGCGGTACTAAAACTGTCATTAGTAAGCGGTTCTAGTGGTTTAAAACTGCTTATTTCTGCCATTTCAACTAGCACGACAAAGTTAATGTAATTGTTTTTAACTAATTAATTCTGCAGTTAGCGGTACTAAAACTGTCATTAGTAAGTGGCTCTAGTGGTTTAAAATTGCTTATTTCTACCATTTCAACTAACACAACAAAGTTAATGTAAATGTTCTCAACTAATAAATTCTGCAGTTAGCGGTACTAAAACTGTAATTAGTAAGTGGTTCTAGTGGGTTAAAACTGCTTATTTCTACCATTTCATCTAACACAACAAAGTTAAGTTAAATATTTTTAACTAATTAGTTCTGCAGTTAGCGTTACTAAAACTGTCATTAGTAAGTGGTTCTAGTGGTTATTACTTCTTATTTCTGCCATTTCAACTAACAGAACAAAGTTAATTTAAATGTTTTCAACTAATAAATTCTGCAGTTATCGGTACTAAAACTGTCATTAGTAAGGGGTTCTAGTGGTTTAAAACTGCTTATTTCTGCCATTTCAACTAACAGAACAAAGTTAATGTAAATGTTTTCAACTAATAAATTGTGCTGTTAGTGGTACTAAAGCTGTCTTTAGTAAGTGGTTCTAGTGGTTTAAAACTGCTTATTTCTGCCATTTCAACTAACACAACAAAGTTCATGTAAATGTTTTCAACTAATAAATTGTGCAGTTAGCGCTACAACTTCTGTCATTAGTAAGTGGTTCTAGTGGTTTAAAACTGCTTATTTCTGCCATTTCAACTAACACAACAAAGTTAATTTAAATATTTGTAGCTACTTAGTTCTGCAGTTAGCGGTACTAAAACTGTCATTAGTAAGTGGTTCTAGTGATTTAAAACTGCTTATTTCTACCATTTCAACTAACACAACAAAGTTAATGTTAATGTTTTAAACTAATAAATTCTGCACTTAGCGGTACTAAAACTGTCATTAGTAAGTGGTTCTAGTGGTTTAATACTGCTTATTTCTGCGATTTCAACTAACACAACAAAGTTCATGTAAATGTTTTCAACTAATAAATTGTGCAGTTAGCGGTACTAAAACTGTCATTAGTAAGTGGTTCTAGTGGTTTAAAACTGCTTATTTCTGCGATTTCAACTAACACAACAGAGTTAATGTAAATGCTTTCAACTAATAAATTGTGCAGTTAGTGGTACTAAAACTGTCATTAGTAAGTGGTTCTAGTGGCTTAAAACTGCTTATTTCTGCCATTTCAACTAACACAACAAAGTTAATTTAAATATTTGTAGCTACTTAGTTCTGCAGTTAGCGGTACTAAAACTGTCATTAGTAAGTGGTTCTAGTGATTTAAAACTGCTTATTTCTACCATTTCAACTAACACAACAAAGTTAATGTAAATGTTTTAAGCTAATAAATTCTGCACTTAGCGGTACTAAAACTGTCATTAGTAAGTGGTTCTAGTGGTTTAATACTGCTTATTTCTGCGATTTCAACTAACACAACAAAGTTCATGTAAATGTTTTCAACTAATAAATTGTGCAGTTAGCGGTACTAAAACTGTCATTAGTAAGTGGTTCTAGTGGTTTAAAACTGCTTATTTCTGCGATTTCAACTAACACAACAGAGTTAATGTAAATGCTTTCAACTAATAAATTGTGCAGTTAGTGGTACTAAAACTGTCATTAGTAAGTGGTTCTAGTGGCTTAAAACTGCTTATTTCTACCATTTCAACTAACACAACAAAGTTAATGTAAATGTTTTTAACTAATTTATTCTTCAGTTAGCGGTACTAAAACTGGCATTAGTAAGTGGTTCTAGTGGTTTAAAACTGCTTATTTCTGCCATTTCAACTAGCACGACAAAGTTAATGTAATTGTTTTTAACTAATTAATTCTGCAGTTAGCGGTACTAAAACTGTAATTAGTAAGTGGTTCTAGTAGTTTAAAACTGCTTATTTCTGCCATTTCAACTAACACAACAAAGTTAATGTAAATGTTTTCAACTAATAAATTGTGCAGTTAGTGGTACAAATTCTGTCATTAGTAAGTGGCACTGGTGGTTAAAGACTGCTTTATTTCTACCATTTCAACTAACACAACAAAGTTCATGTAAATGTTTTCAACTAATAAAATCTGCAGTTAGCGGTACTAAAAGTGCCATTAGTAAGTGGTTCTAGTGGTTTAAAACTGCTTATTTCTACCATTTCAACTAAAACAACAAAGTTAATTTAAATATTTTTAACTAATTAGTTCTGCAGTTAGCGGTACAAATACTGTCATTAGTAAGTTGTTCTAGTGGTTTAAAACTGCTTATTTCTACCATTTCAACTAACACAACAAAGTTAATGTAAATGTTTTAAACTAATAAATTCTGCACTTAGCTGTAGTAAAACTGTCATTAGTAAGTGGTTCTAGTGGTTTAAAACTGCTTATTTCTGCCATTTCAACCGACACAACAAAGATAATGTAAATGTTTTCAACTAATAAATTGTGCAGTTAGCGCTACAAATTCTGTCATTAGTAAGTGGTTCTAGTGGTTTAAAACTGCTTATTTCTGCCATTTCAACTAACACAACAAAGTTAATTTAAATATTTGTAGCTACTTAGTTCTGCAGTTAGCGGTACTAAAACTGTCATTAGTAAGTGGTTCTAGTGATTTAAAACTGCTTATTTCTACCATTTCAACTAACACAACAAAGTTAATGTAATTGTTTTAAACTAATAAATTCTGCACTTAGCGGTACTAAAACTGTCATTAGTAAGTGGTTCTAGTGGTTTAATACTGCTTATTTCTGCGATTTCAACTAACACAACAAAGTTCATGTAAATGTTTTCAACTAATAAATTGTGCAGTTAGCGGTACTAAAACTGTCATTAGTAAGTGGTTCTAGTGGTTTAAAACTGCTTATTTCTGCGATTTCAACTAACACAACAAAGTTAATGTAAATGCTTTCAACTAATAAATTGTGCAGTTAGTGGTACTAAAACTGTCATTAGTAAGTGGTTCTAGTGGCTTAAAACTGCTTATTTCTACCATTTCAACTAACACAACAAAGTTAATGTAAATGTTTTCAACTAATTTATTCTTCAGTTAGCGGTACTAAAACTGTCATTAGTAAGCGGTTCTAGTGGTTTAAAACTGCTTATTTCTGCCATTTCAACTAGCAAGACAAAGTTAATGTAATTGTTTTTAACTAATTAATTCTGCAGTTAGCGGTACTAAAACTGTCATTAGTAAGTGGCTCTAGTGGTTTAAAATTGCTTATTTCTACCATTTCAACTAACACAACAAAGTTAATGTAAATGTTCTCAACTAATAAATTCTGCAGTTAGCGGTACTAAAACTGTAATTAGTAAGTGGTTCTAGTGGGTTAAAACGGCTTATTTCTACCATTTCTTCTAACACAACAAAGTTAATTTAAATATTTTTAACTAATTAGTTCTGCAGTTAGCGGTACTAAAACTGTCATTAGTAAGTGGTTCTATTGGTTATTACTGCTTATTTCTGCCATTTCAACTAACAGAACAAAGTTAATTTAAATGTTTTCAACTAATAAATTCTGCAGTTAGCGGTACTAAAACTGTCATTAGTAAGTGGTTCTAGTGGTTTAAAACTGCTTATTTCTGCCATTTCAACTAACACAACAAAGTTAATGTAAATGTTTTCAACTAATAAATTGTGCTGTTAGTGGTACTAAAGCTGTCTTTAGTAAGTGGTTCTAGTGGCTTAAAACTGCATATTTCTGCCATTTCAACTAACACAACTAAACTAATGTAAATGTTTTCAACTAATAAATTCTGCAGTTAGCGGTACTAAAACTGTCGTTTGTAAGTGCTTCTAGTGGTTTAAAACTGCTTATTTCTACCATTTCAACTAACGTAACGAGGTTAATGTAAATGTTTTCAACTAATAAATTCTGCAGTTAGCGGTACTAAAACTGTCATTAGTAAGTGGTTCTAGTGGTTTAAAACTGCTTATTTCTGCGATTTCAACTAACACAACAAAGTTAATGTAAATGCTTTCAACTAATAAATTGTGCAGTTAGTGGTACTAAAACTGTCATTAGTAAGTGGTTCTAGTGCTTTAAAACTGCTTATTTCTGCGATTTCAACTAACACAACAAAGTTAATGTAAATGCTTTCAACTAATAAATTGTGCAGTTAGTGGTACAAATTCTGTCATTAGTAAGTGGCACTGGTGGTTAAAGACTGCTTTATTTCTACCATTTCAACTAACACAACAAAGTTCATGTAAATGTTTTCAACTAATAAAATCTGCAGTTAGCGGTACTAAAAGTGCCATTAGTAAGTGGTTCTAGTGGTTTAAAACTGCTTATTTCTACCATTTCAACTAACGTAACGAGGTTAATGTAAATGTTTTAAACTAATAAATTCTGCACTTAGCGGTACTAAAACTGTCATTAGTAAGTGGTTCTAGTGCTTTAAAACTGCTTATTTCTGCGATTTCAACTAACACAACAAAGTTAATGTAAATGCTTTCAACTAATAAATTGTGCAGTTAGTGGTACTAAAACTGTCATTAGTAAGTGGTTCTAGTGGCTTAAAACTGCTTATTTCTACCATTTCAACTAACACAACAAAGTTGATTTAAATATTTGTAACTACTTAGTTCTGCAGTTAGCGGTACTAAAACTGTCATTAGTAAGTGGTTCTAGTGGTTTAAAACTGCTTATTTCTGCGATTTCAACTAACACAACAAAGTTAATGTAAATGCTTTCAACTAATAAATTGTGCAGTTAGTGGTACTAAAACTGTCATTAGTAAGTGGTTCTAGTGGCTTAAAACTGCTTATTTCTACCATTTCAACTAACACAACAAAGTTAATGTAAATGTTTTCAACTAATTTATTCTTCAGTTAGCGGTACTAAAACTGTCATTAGTAAGCGGTTCTAGTGGTTTAAAACTGCTTATTTCTGCCATTTCAACTAGCACGACAAAGTTAATGTAATTGTTTTTAACTAATTAATTCTGCAGTTAGCGGTACTAAAACTGTCATTAGTAAGTGGCTCTAGTGGTTTAAAATTGCTTATTTCTACCATTTCAACTAACACAACAAAGTTAATGTAAATGTTCTCAACTAATAAATTCTGCAGTTAGCGGTACTAAAACTGTAATTAGTAAGTGGTTCTAGTGGGTTAAAACGGCTTATTTCTACCATTTCTTCTAACACAACAAAGTTAATTTAAATATTTTTAACTAATTAGTTCTGCAGTTAGCGGTACTAAAACTGTCATTAGTAAGTGGTTCTAGTGGTTATTACTGCTTATTTCTGCCATTTCAACTAACAGAACAAAGTTAATTTAAATGTTTTCAACTAATAAATTCTGCAGTTAGCGGTACTAAAACTGTCATTAGTAAGTGGTTCTAGTGGTTTAAAACTGCTTATTTCTACCATTTCAACTAACACAACAAAGTTAATGTAAATGTTTTCAACTAATTTATTCTTCAGTTAGCGGTCCTAAAACTGTCATTAGTAAGTGGTTCTAGTGGTTTAAAACTGCTTATTTCTACCATTTTAACTAACGTAACGAGGTTAATGTAAATGTTTTCAACTAATAAATTCTGCAGTTAGCGGTACTAAAACTGTCATTAGTAAGTGGTTCTAGTGGTTTAAAACTGCTTATTTCTGCGATTTCAACTAACACAACAAAGTTAATGTAAATGCTTTCAACTAATAAATTGTGCAGTTAGTGGTACTAAAACTGTCATTAGTAAGTGGTTCTAGTGGCTTAAAACTGCTTATTTCTACCATTTCAACTAACACAACAAAGTTAATGTAAATGTTTTTAACTAATTTATTCTTCAGTTAGCGGTACTAAAACTGTCATTAGTAAGCGGTTCTAGTGGTTTAAAACTGCTTATTTCTGCCAATACAACTAGCACGACATAGTTAATGTAATTGTTTTTAACTAATTAATTCTGCAGTTAGCGGTACTAAAACTGTAATTAGTAAGTGGTTCTAGTGGTTTAAAACTGCTTATTTCTGCCATTTCAACTAACACAACAAAGTTAATGTAAATGTTTTCAACTAATAAATTGTGCTGTTAGTGGTACTAAAGCTGTCTTTAGTAAGTGGTTCTAGTGGCTTAAAACTGCATATTTCTGCCATTTCAACTAACACAACTAAACTAATGTAAATGTTTTCAACTAATAAATTCTGCAGTTAGCGGTACTAAAACTGTCGTTTGTAAGTGCTTCTAGTGGTTTAAAACTGCTTATTTCTACCATTTCAACTAACGTAACGAGGTTAATGTAAATGTTTTCAACTAATAAATTCTGCAGTTAGCGGTACTAAAACTGTCATTAGTAAGTGGTTCTAGTGGTTTAAAACTGCTTATTTCTGCGATTTCAACTAACACAACAAAGTTAATGTAAATGCTTTCAACTAATAAATTGTGCAGTTAGTGGTACTAAAACTGTCATTAGTAAGTGGTTCTAGTGGCTTAAAACTGCTTATTTCTACCATTTCAACTAACACAACAAAGTTAATGTAAATGTTTTTAACTAATTTATTCTTCAGTTAGCGGTACTAAAACTGTCATTAGTAAGCGGTTCTAGTGGTTTAAAACTGCTTATTTCTGCCAATACAACTAGCACGACATAGTTAATGTAATTTTTTTTAACTAATTAATTCTGCAGTTAGCGGTACTAAAACTGTAATTAGTAAGTGGTTCTAGTGGTTTAAAACTGCTTATTTCTGCCATTTCAACTAACACAACAAAGTTAATGTAAATGTTTTCAACTAATAAATTGTGCAGTTAGTGGTACAAATTCTGTCATTAGTAAGTGGCACTGGTGGTTAAAGACTGCTTTATTTCTACCATTTCAACTAACACAACAAAGTTCATGTAAATGTTTTCAACTAATAAAATCTGCAGTTAGCGGTACTAAAAGTGCCATTAGTAAGTGGTTCTAGTGGTTTAAAACTGCTTATTTCTACCATTTCAACTAAAACAACAAAGTTAATGTAAATGTTTTAAACTAATAAATTCTGCACTTAGCGGTACTAAAACTGTCATTAGTAAGTGGTTCTAGTGCTTTAAAACTGCTTATTTCTGCGATTTCAACTAACACAACAAAGTTCATGTAAATGTTTTCAACTAATAAATTTTGCAGTTAGCGGTACTAAAACTGTCTTTAGTAAGTGGTTCTAGTGGTTTAAAACTGCTTATTTCTACCATTTCAACTAACACAACAAAGTTAATGTAAATGTTTTCAACTAATAAATTGTGCAGTTAGTGGTACTAAAACTGTCATTAGTAAGTGGTTCTAGTGGTTAAAGACTGCTTTATTTCTACCATTTCAACTAACACAACAAAGTTGATTTAAATATTTGTAACTATTTAGTTCTGCAGTTAGCGGTACTAAAACTGTCATTAGTAAGTGGTTCTAGTGGTTTAAAACTGCTTATTTCTGCGATTTCAACTAACACAACAGAGTTAATGTAAATGCTTTCAACTAATAAATTGTGCAGTTAGTGGTACTAAAACTGTCATTAGTAACTGGTTCTAGTAGTTTAAAACTGCTTATTTATGCCATTTCAACTAACACAACAAAGTTAATGTAAATGTTTTCAACTAATAAATTGTGCAGTTAGTGGTACAAATTCTGTCATTAGTAAGTGGCACTGGTGGTTAAAGACTGCTTTATTTCTACCATTTCAACTAACACAACAAAGTTCATGTAAATGTTTTCAACTAATAAAATCTGCAGTTAGCGGTACTAAAAGTGTCACTAGTAAGTGGTTCTAGTGGTTTAAAACTGCTTATTTCTACCATTTCAACTAAAACAACAAAGTTGATTTAAATATTTTTAACTAATTAGTTCTGCAGTTAGCGGTACAAATACTGTCATTAGTAAGTTGTTCTAGTGGTTTAAAACTGCTTATTTCTACCATTTCAACTAACACAACAAAGTTAAGGTAAATGTTTTAAACTAATAAATTCTGCACTTAGCTGTAGTAAAACTGTCATTAGTAAGTGGTTCTAGTGGTTTAAAACTGCTTATTTCTGCCATTTCAACCGACACAACAAAGATAATGTAAATGTTTTCAACTAATAAATTGTGCAGTTAGCGCTACAAATTCTGTCATTAGTAAGTGGTTCTAGTGGTTTAAAACTGCTTATTTCTGCCATTTCAACTAACACAACAAAGTTAATTTAAATATTTGTAGCTACTTAGTTCTGCAGTTAGCGGTACTAAAACTGTCATTAGTAAGTGGTTCTAGTGATTTAAAACTGCTTATTTCTACCATTTCAACTAACACAACAAAGTTAATGTAAATGTTTTAAACTAATAAATTCTGCACTTAGCGGTACTAAAACTGTCATTAGTAAGTGGTTCTAGTGGTTTAAAACTGCTTATTTCTGCGATTTCAACTAACACAACAAAGTTAATGTAAATGCTTTCAACTAATAAATTGTGCAGTTAGTGGTACTAAAACTGTCATTAGTAAGTGGTTCTAGTGGCTTAAAACTGCTTATTTCTACCATTTCAACTAACACAACAAAGTTAATGTAAATGTTTTTAACTAATTTATTCTTCAGTTAGCGGTACTAAAACTGTCATTAGTAAGCGGTTCTAGTGGTTTAAAACTGCTTATTTCTGCCAATACAACTAGCACGACATAGTTAATGTAATTGTTTTTAACTAATTAATTCTGCAGTTAGCGGTACTAAAACTGTAATTAGTAAGTGGTTCTAGTGGTTTAAAACTGCTTATTTCTGCCATTTCAACTAACACAACAAAGTTAATGTAAATGTTTTCAACTAATAAATTGTGCTGTTAGTGGTACTAAAGCTGTCTTTAGTAAGTGGTTCTAGTGGCTTAAAACTGCATATTTCTGCCATTTCAACTAACACAACTAAACTAATGTAAATGTTTTCAACTAATAAATTCTGCAGTTAGCGGTACTAAAACTGTCGTTTGTAAGTGCTTCTAGTGGTTTAAAACTGCTTATTTCTACCATTTCAACTAACGTAACGAGGTTAATGTAAATGTTTTCAACTAATAAATTCTGCAGTTAGCGGTACTAAAACTGTCATTAGTAAGTGGTTCTAGTGGTTTAAAACTGCTTATTTCTGCGATTTCAACTAACACAACAAAGTTAATGTAAATGCTTTCAACTAATAAATTGTGCAGTTAGTGGTACTAAAACTGTCATTAGTAAGTGGTTCTAGTGGCTTAAAACTGCTTATTTCTACCATTTCAACTAACACAACAAAGTTAATGTAAATGTTTTTAACTAATTTATTCTTCAGTTAGCGGTACTAAAACTGTCATTAGTAAGCGGTTCTAGTGGTTTAAAACTGCTTATTTCTGCCAATACAACTAGCACGACATAGTTAATGTAATTGTTTTTAACTAATTAATTCTGCAGTTAGCGGTACTAAAACTGTAATTAGTAAGTGGTTCTAGTGGTTTAAAACTGCTTATTTCTGCCATTTCAACTAACACAACAAAGTTAATGTAAATGTTTTCAACTAATAAATTGTGCAGTTAGTGGTACAAATTCTGTCATTAGTAAGTGGCACTGGTGGTTAAAGACTGCTTTATTTCTACCATTTCAACTAACACAACAAAGTTCATGTAAATGTTTTCAACTAATAAAATCTGCAGTTAGCGGTACTAAAAGTGCCATTAGTAAGTGGTTCTAGTGGTTTAAAACTGCTTATTTCTACCATTTCAACTAAAACAACAAAGTTAATGTAAATGTTTTAAACTAATAAATTCTGCACTTAGCGGTACTAAAACTGTCATTAGTAAGTGGTTCTAGTGCTTTAAAACTGCTTATTTCTTCGATTTCAACTAACACAACAAAGTTCATGTAAATGTTTTCAACTAATAAATTTTGCAGTTAGCGGTACTAAAACTGTCTTTAGTAAGTGGTTCTAGTGGTTTAAAACTGCTTATTTCTACCATTTCAACTAACACAACAAAGTTAATGTAAATGTTTTCAACTAATAAATTGTGCAGTTAGTGGTACTAAAACTGTCATTAGTAAGTGGTTCTAGTGGTTAAAGACTGTTTTGTTTCTACCATTTCAACTAACACAACAAAGTTGATTTAAATATTTGTAACTATTTAGTTCTGCAGTTAGCGGTACTAAAACTGTCATTAGTAAGTGGTTCTAGTGGTTTAAAACTGCTTATTTCTGCGATTTCAACTAACACAACAGAGTTAATGTAAATGCTTTCAACTAATAAATTGTGCAGTTAGTGGTACTAAAACTGTCATTAGTAACTGGTTCTAGTAGTTTAAAACTGCTTATTTATGCCATTTCAACTAACACAACAAAGTTAATGTAAATGTTTTCAACTAATAAATTGTGCAGTTAGTGGTATAAATTCTGTCATTAGTAAGTGGCACTGGTGGTTAAAGACTGCTTTATTTCTACCATTTCAACTAACACAACAAAGTTCATGTAAATGTTTTCAACTAATAAAATCTGCAGTTAGCGGTACTAAAAGTGCCACTAGTAAGTGGTTCTAGTGGTTTAAAACTGCTTATTTCTACCATTTCAACTAAAACAACAAAGTTGATTTAAATATTTTTAACTAATTAGTTCTGCAGTTAGCGGTACAAATACTGTCATTAGTAAGTTGTTCTAGTGGTTTAAAACTGCTTATTTCTACCATTTCAACTAACACAACAAAGTTAAGGTAAATGTTTTAAACTAATAAATTCTGCACTTAGCTGTAGTAAAACTGTCATTAGTAAGTGGTTCTAGTGGTTTAAAACTGCTTATTTCTGCCATTTCAACCGACACAACAAAGATAATGTAAATGTTTTCAACTAATAAATTGTGCAGTTAGCGCTACAAATTCTGTCATTAGTAAGTGGTTCTAGTGGTTTAAAACTGCTTATTTCTGCCATTTCAACTAACACAACAAAGTTAATTTAAATATTTGTAGCTACTTAGTTCTGCAGTTAGCGGTACTAAAACTGTCATTAGTAAGTGGTTCTAGTGATTTAAAACTGCTTATTTCTACCATTTCAACTAACACAACAAAGTTAATGTAAATGTTTTAAACTAATAAATTCTGCACTTAGCGGTACTAAAACTGTCATTAGTAAGTGGTTCTAGTGGTTTAATACTGCTTATTTCTGCGATTTCAACTAACACAACAAAGTTCCTGTAAATGTTTTCAACTAATAAATTGTGCAGTTAGCAGTACTAAAACTGTCATTAGTAAGTGGTTCTAGTGGTTTAAAACTGCTTACTTCTGCGATTTCAACTAACACAACAAAGTTAATGTAAATGCTTTCAACTAATAAATTGTGCAGTTAGTGGTACTAAAACTGTCATTAGTAAGTGGTTCTAGTGGCTTAAAACTGCTTATTTCTACCATTTCAACTAACACAACAAAGTTAATGTAAATGTTTTCAACTAATTTATTCTTCAGTTAGCGGTACTAAAACTGTCATTAGTAAGCGGTTCTAGTGGTTTAAAACTGCTTATTTCTGCCATTTCAACTAGCACGACAAAGTTAATGTAATTGTTTTTAACTAATTAATTCTGCAGTTAGCGGTACTAAAACTGTCATTAGTAAGTGGCTCTAGTGGTTTAAAATTGCTTATTTCTACCATTTCAACTAACACAACAAAGTTAATGTAAATGTTCTCAACTAATAAATTCTGCATTTAGCGGTACTAAAAGTGTAATTAGTAAGTGGTTCTAGTGGGTTAAAACTGCTTATTTCTACCATTTCATCTAACACAACAAAGTTAATTTAAATATTTTTAACTAATTAGTTCTGCAGTTAGCGGTACTAAAACTGTCATTAGTAAGTGGTTCTAGTGGTTATTACTGCTTATTTCTGCCATTTCAACTAACACAACAAAGTTAATTTAAATGTTTTCAACTAATAAATTCTGCAGTTAGCGGTACTAAAACTGTCATTAGTAAGTGGTTCTAGTGGTTTAAAACAGCTTATTTCTGCCATTTCAACTAACACAACAAAGTTAATTTAAATGTTTTCAACTAATAAATTCTGCAGTTAGCGGTACTAAAACTGTCATTAGTAAGTGGTTCTAGTGGTTTAAAACTGCTTATTTCTGCCATTTCAACTAACACAACAAAGTTAATGTAAATGTTTTCAACTAATAAATTGTGCTGTTAGTGGTACTAAAGCTGTCTTTAGTAAGTGGTTCTAGTGGTTTAATACTGCTTATTTCTGCGATTTCAACTAACACAACAAAGTTCATGTAAATGTTTTCAACTAATAAATTGTGCAGTTAGCGCTAAATTCTGTCATTAGTAAGTGGTTCTAGTGGTTTAAAACTGCTTATTTCTGCCATTTCAACTAACACAACAAAGTTAATTTAAATATTTGTAGCTACTTAGTTCTGCAGTTAGCGGTACTAAAACTGTCATTAGTAAGTGGTTCTAGTGATTTAAAACTGCTTATTTCTACCATTTCAACCATCACAACAAAGTTAATGTAAATGTTTTAAACTAATAAATTCTGCACTTAGCGGTACTAAAACTGTCATTAGTAAGTGGTTCTAGTGGTTTAATACTGCTTATTTCTGCGATTTCAACTAACACAACAAAGTTAATCTAAATATTTGTAGCTACTTAGTTCTGCAGTTAGCGGTACTAAAACTGTCATTAGTAAGTGGTTCTAGTGGTTTAATACTGCTTATTTCTGCGATTTCAACTAACACAACAAAGTTCCTGTAAATGTTTTCAACTAATAAATTGTGCAGTTAGCAGTACTAAAACTGTCATTAGTAAGTGGTTCTAGTGGTTTAAGACTGCTTACTTCTGCGATTTCAACTAACACAACAAAGTTAATGTAAATGCTTTCAACTAATAAATTGTGCAGTTAGTGGTACTAAAACTGTCATTAGTAAGTGGTTCTAGTGGTTTAATACTGCATATTTCTGCGATTTCAACTAACACAACAAAGTTAATCTAAATATTTGTAGCTACTTAGTTCTGCAGTTAGCGGTACTAAAACTGTCATTAGTAAGTGGTTCTAGTGGTTTAATACTGCTTATTTCTGCGATTTCAACTAACACAACAAAGTTCCTGTAAATGTTTTCAACTAATAAATTGTGCAGTTAGCAGTACTAAAACTGTCATTAGTAAGTGGTTCTAGTGGTTTAAAACTGCTTACTTCTGCGATTTCAACTAACACAACAAAGTTAATGTAAATTTTTTCAACTAATAAATTGTGCAGTTAGTGGTACTAAAACTGTCATTAGTAAGTGGTTCTAGTGGCTTAAAACTGCTTATTTCTACCATTTCAACTAACACAACAAAGTTAATGTAAATGTTTTCAACTAATTTATTCTTCAGTTAGCGGTACTAAAACTGTCATTAGTAAGCGGTTCTAGTGGTTTAAAACTGCTTATTTCTGCCATTTCAACTAGCACGACAAAGTTAATGTAATTGTTTTTAACTAATTAATTGTGCAGTTAGCGGTACTAAAACTGTCATTAGTAAGTGGCTCTAGTGGTTTAAAATTGCTTATTTCTACCATTTCAACTAACACAACAAAGTTAATGTAAATGTTCTCAACTAATAAATTCTGCATTTAGCGGTACTAAAAGTGTAATTAGTAAGTGGTTCTAGTGGGTTAAAACTGCTTATTTCTACCATTTCATCTAACACAACAAAGTTAATTTAGATATTTTTAACTAATTAGTTCCGCAGTTAGCGGTACTAAAACTGTCATTAGTAAGTGGTTCTAGTGGTTATTACTGCTTATTTCTGCCATTTCAACTAACACAACAAAGTTAATTTAAATGTTTTCAACTAATAAATTCTGCAGTTAGCGGTACTAAAACTGTCATTAGTAAGTGGTTCTAGTGGTTTAAAACAGCTTATTTCTGCCATTTCAACTAACACAACAAAGTTAATTTAAATGTTTTCAACTAATAAATTCTGCAGTTAGCGGTACTAAAACTGTCATTAGTAAGTGGTTCTAGTGGTTTAAAACTGCTTATTTCTGCCATTTCAACTAACACAACAAAGTTAATGTAAATGTTTTCAACTAATAAATTGTGCTGTTAGTGGTACTAAAGCTGTCTTTAGTAAGTGGTTCTAGTGGTTTAATACTGCTTATTTCTGCGATTTCAACTAACACAACAAAGTTCATGTAAATGTTTTCAACTAATAAATTGTGCAGTTAGCGCTAAATTCTGTCATTAGTAAGTGGTTCTAGTGGTTTAATACTGCTTATTTCTGCGATTTCAACTAACACAACAAAGTTCATGTAAATGTTTTCAACTAATAAATTGTGCAGTTAGCGGTACTAAAACTGTCATTAGTAAGTGGTTCTAGTGGTTTAAAACTGCTTATTTCTGCGATTTCAACTAACACAACAAAGTTAATGTAAATGCTTTCAACTAATAAATTGTGCAGTTAGTGGTACTAAAACTGTCATTAGTAAGTGGTTCTAGTGGCTTAAAACTGCTTATTTCTACCATTTCAACTAACACAACAAAGTTAATGTAAATGTTTTCAACTAATTTATTCTTCAGTTAGCGGTCCTAAAACTGTCATTAGTAAGCGGTTCTAGTGGTTTAAAACAGCTTATTTCTGCCATTTCAACTAGCACGACAAAGTTAATGTAATTGTTTTTAACTAATTAATTCTGCAGTTAGCGGTACTAAAACTGTCATTAGTAAGTGGCTCTAGTGGTTTAAAATTGCTTATTTCTACCATTTCAACTAACACAACAAAGTTAATGTAAATGTTCTCAACTAATAAATTCTGCAGTTAGCGGTACTAAAACTGTAATTAGTAAGTGGTTCTAGTGGGTTAAAACGGCTTATTTCTACCATTTCTTCTAACACAACAAAGTTAATTTAAATATTTTTAACTAATTAGTTCTGCAGTTAGCGGTACTAAAACTGTCATTAGTAAGTGGTTCTAGTGGTTGTTACTGCTTATTTCTGCCATTTCAACTAACAGAACAAAGTTAATTTAAATGTTTTCAACTAATAAATTCTGCAGTTAGCGGTACTAAAACTGTCATTAGTAAGTGGTTCTAGTGGTTTAAAACTGCTTATTTCTGCCATTTCAACTAACACAACAAAGTTAATGTAAATGTTTTCAACTAATAAATTGTGCTGTTAGTGGTACTAAAGCTGTCTTTAGTAAGTGGTTCTAGTGGCTTAAAACTGCATATTTCTGCCATTTCAACTAACACAACTAAACTAATGTAAATGTTTTCAACTAATAAATTCTGCAGTTAGCGGTACTAAAACTGTCGTTTGTAAGTGCTTCTAGTGGTTTAAAACTGCTTATTTCTACCATTTCAACTAACGTAACGAGGTTAATGTAAATGTTTTCAACTAATAAATTCTGCAGTTAGCGGTACTAAAACTGTCATTAGTAAGTGGTTCTAGTGGTTTAAAACTGCTTATTTCTGCGATTTCAACTAACACAACAAAGTTAATGTAAATGCTTTCAACTAATAAATTGTGCAGTTAGTGGTACTAAAACTGTCATTAGTAAGTGGTTCTAGTGGCTTAAAACTGCTTATTTCTACCATTTCAACTAACACAACAAAGTTAATGTAAATGTTTTTAACTAATTTATTCTTCAGTTAGCGGTACTAAAACTGTCATTAGTAAGCGGTTCTAGTGGTTTAAAACTGCTTATTTCTGCCAATACAACTAGCACGACATAGTTAATGTAATTGTTTTTAACTAATTAATTCTGCAGTTAGCGGTACTAAAACTGTAATTAGTAAGTGGTTCTAGTGGTTTAAAACTGCTTATTTCTGCCATTTCAACTAACACAACAAAGTTAATGTAAATGTTTTCAACTAATAAATTGTGCAGTTAGTGGTACAAATTCTGTCATTAGTAAGTGGCACTGGTGGTTAAAGACTGCTTTATTTCTACCATTTCAACTAACACAACAAAGTTCATGTAAATGTTTTCAACTAATAAAATCTGCAGTTAGCGGTACTAAAAGTGCCATTAGTAAGTGGTTATAGTGGTTTAAAACTGCTTATTTCTACCATTTCAACTAAAACAACAAAGTTAATGTAAATGTTTTAAACTAATAAATTCTGCACTTAGCGGTACTAAAACTGTCATTAGTAAGTGGTTCTAGTGCTTTAAAACTGCTTATTTCTGCGATTTCAACTAACACAACAAAGTTCATGTAAATGTTTTCAACTAATAAATTTTGCAGTTAGCGGTACTAAAACTGTCTTTAGTAAGTGGTTCTAGTGGTTTAAAACTGCTTATTTCTACCATTTCAACTAACACAACAAAGTTAATGTAAATGTTTTCAACTAATAAATTGTGCAGTTAGTGGTACTAAAACTGTCATTAGTAAGTGGTTCTAGTGGTTAAAGACTGCTTTATTTCTACCATTTCAACTAACACAACAAAGTTGATTTAAATATTTGTAACTATTTAGTTCTGCAGTTAGCGGTACTAAAACTGTCATTAGTAAGTGGTTCTAGTGGTTTAAAACTGCTTATTTCTGCGATTTCAACTAACACAACAGAGTTAATGTAAATGCTTTCAACTAATAAATTGTGCAGTTAGTGGTACTAAAACTGTCATTAGTAACTGGTTCTAGTAGTTTAAAACTGCTTATTTATGCCATTTCAACTAACACAACAAAGTTAATGTAAATGTTTTCAACTAATAAATTGTGCAGTTAGTGGTACAAATTCTGTCATTAGTAAGTGGCACTGGTGGTTAAAGACTGCTTTATTTCTACCATTTCAACTAACACAACAAAGTTCATGTAAATGTTTTCAACTAATAAAATCTGCAGTTAGCGGTACTAAAAGTGCCACTAGTAAGTGGTTCTAGTGGTTTAAAACTGCTTATTTCTACCATTTCAACTAAAACAACAAAGTTGATTTAAATATTTTTAACTAATTAGTTCTGCAGTTAGCGGTACAAATACTGTCATTAGTAAGTTGTTCTAGTGGTTTAAAACTGCTTATTTCTACCATTTCAACTAACACAACAAAGTTAAGGTAAATGTTTTAAACTAATAAATTCTGCACTTAGCTGTAGTAAAACTGTCATTAGTAAGTGGTTCTAGTGGTTTAAAACTGCTTATTTCTGCCATTTCAACTAACACAACAAAGTTAATTTAAATATTTGTAGCTACTTAGTTCTGCAGTTAGCGGTACTAAAACAGTCATTAGTAAGTGGTTCTAGTGATTTAAAACTGCTTATTTCTACCATTTCAACTAACACAACAAAGTTAATGTAAATGTTTTAAACTAATAAATTCTGCACTTAGCGGTACTAAAACTGTCATTAGTAAGTGGTTCTAGTGTTTTAATACTGCTTATTTCTGCGATTTCAACTAACACAACAAAGTTCATGTAAATGTTTTCAACTAATAAATTGTGCAGTTAGCGCTACAAATTCTCTCATTAGTAAGTGGTTCTAGTGGTTTAAAACTGCTTATTTCTGCCATTTCAACTAACACAACAAAGTTAATTTAAATATTTGTAGCTACTTAGTTCTGCAGTTAGCGGTACTAAAACTGTCATTAGTAAGTGGTTCTAGTGATTTAAAACTGCTTATTTCTACCATTTCAACTAACACAACAAAGTTAATGTAAATGTTTTAAACTAATAAATTCTGCACTTAGCGGTACTAAAACTGTCATTAGTAAGTGGTTCTAGTGGTTTAATACTGCTTATTTCTGCGATTTCAACTAACACAACAAAGTTCCTGTAAATGTTTTCAACTAATAAATTGTGCAGTTAGCAGTACTAAAACTGTCATTAGTAAGTGGTTCTAGTGGTTTAAAACTGCTTACTTCTGCGATTTCAACTAACACAACAAAGTTAATGTAAATGCTTTCAACTAATAAATTGTGCAGTTAGTGGTACTAAAACTGTCATTAGTAAGTGGTTCTAGTGGCTTAAAACTGCTTATTTCTACCATTTCAACTAACACAACAAAGTTAATGTAAATGTTTTCAACTAATTTATTCTTCAGTTAGCGGTACTAAAACTGTCATTAGTAAGCGGTTCTAGTGGTTTAAAACTGCTTATTTCTGCCATTTCAACTAGCACGACAAAGTTAATGTAATTGTTTTTAACTAATTAATTCTGCAGTTAGCGGTACTAAAACTGTCATTAGTAAGTGGCTCTAGTGGTTTAAAATTGCTTATTTCTACCATTTCAACTAACACAACAAAGTTAATGTAAATGTTCTCAACTAATAAATTCTGCATTTAGCGGTACTAAAAGTGTAATTAGTAAGTGGTTCTAGTGGGTTAAAACTGCTTATTTCTACCATTTCATCTAACACAACAAAGTTAATTTAAATATTTTTAACTAATTAGTTCTGCAGTTAGCGGTACTAAAACTGTCATTAGTAAGTGGTTCTAGTGGTTATTACTGCTTATTTCTGCCATTTCAACTAACACAACAAAGTTAATTTAAATGTTTTCAACTAATAAATTCTGCAGTTAGCGGTACTAAAACTGTCATTAGTAAGTGGTTCTAGTGGTTTAAAACAGCTTATTTCTGCCATTTCAACTAACACAACAAAGTTAATTTAAATGTTTTCAACTAATAAATTCTGCAGTTAGCGGTACTAAAACTGTCATTAGTAAGTGGTTCTAGTGGTTTAAAACTGCTTATTTCTGCCATTTCAACTAACACAACAAAGTTAATGTAAATGTTTTCAACTAATAAATTGTGCTGTTAGTGGTACTAAAGCTGTCTTTAGTAAGTGGTTCTAGTGGTTTAATACTGCTTATTTCTGCGATTTCAACTAACACAACAAAGTTCATGTAAATGTTTTCAACTAATAAATTGTGCAGTTAGCGCTAAATTCTGTCATTAGTAAGTGGTTCTAGTGGTTTAAAACTGCTTATTTCTGCCATTTCAACTAACACAACAAAGTTAATTTAAATATTTGTAGCTACTTAGTTCTGCAGTTAGCGGTACTAAAACTGTCATTAGTAAGTGGTTCTAGTGATTTAAAACTGCTTATTTCTACCATTTCAACCATCACAACAAAGTTAATGTAAATGTTTTAAACTAATAAATTCTGCACTTAGCGGTACTAAAACTGTCATTAGTAAGTGGTTCTAGTGGTTTAATACTGCTTATTTCTGCGATTTCAACTAACACAACAAAGTTCATGTAAATGTTTTCAACTAATAAATTGTGCAGTTAGCGGTACTAAAACTGTCATTAGTAAGTGGTTCTAGTGGTTTAATACTGCATATTTCTGCGATTTCAACTTACACAACAAAGTTAATCTAAATATTTGTAGCTACTTAGTTCTGCAGTTAGCGGTACTAAAACTGTCATTAGTAAGTGGTTCTAGTGGTTTAATACTGCTTATTTCTGCGATTTCAACTAACACAACAAAGTTAATGTAAATGCTTTCAACTAATAAATTGTGCAGTTAGTGGTACTAAAACTGTCATTAGTAAGTGGTTCTAGTGGTTTAAAACTGCTTACTTCTGCGATTTCAACTAACACAACAAAGTTAATGTAAATGCTTTCAACTAATAAATTGTGCAGTTAGTGGTACTAAAACTGTCATTAGTAAGTGGTTCTAGTGGCTTAAAACTGCTTATTTCTACCATTTTAACTAACACAACAAAGTTAATGTAAATGTTTTCAACTAATTTATTCTTCAGTTAGCGGTACTAAAACTGTCATTAGTAAGCGGTTCTAGTGGTTTAAAACTGCTTATTTCTGCCATTTCAACTAGCACGACAAAGTTAATGTAATTGTTTTTAACTAATTAATTCTGCAGTTAGCGGTACTAAAACTGTCATTAGTAAGTGGCTCTAGTGGTTTAAAATTGCTTATTTCTACCATTTCAACTAACACAACAAAGTTAATGTAAATGTTCTCAACTAATAAATTCTGCATTTAGCGGTACTAAAAGTGTAATTAGTAAGTGGTTCTAGTGGGTTAAAACTGCTTATTTCTACCATTTCATCTAACACAACAAAGTTAATGTAAATGTTTTAAACTAATAAATTCTGCACTTAGCGGTACTAAAACTGTCATTAGTAAGTGGTTCTAGTGGCTTAATACTGCTTATTTCTGCGATTTCAACTAACACAACAAAGTTCATGTAAATGTTTTCAACTAATAAATTGTGCAGTTAGCGCTAAATTCTGTCATTAGTAAGTGGTTCTAGTGGTTTAAAACTGCTTATTTCTGCCATTTCAACTAACACAACAAAGTTAATGTAAATGTTTTCAACTAATAAATTGTGCTGTTAGTGGTACTAAAGCTGTCTTTAGTAAGTGGTTCTAGTGGTTTAATACTGCTTATTTCTGCGATTTCAACTAACACAACAAAGTTCATGTAAATGTTTTCAACTAATAAATTGTGCAGTTAGCGCTAAATTCTGTCATTAGTAAGTGGTTCTAGTGGTTTAAAACTGCTTATTTCTGCCATTTCAACTAACACAACAAAGTTAATTTAAATATTTGTAGCTACTTAGTTCTGCAGTTAGCGGTACTAAAACTGTCATTAGTAAGTGGTTCTAGTGATTTAAAACTGCTTATTTCTACCATTTCAACCATCACAACAAAGTTAATGTAAATGTTTTAAACTAATAAATTCTGCACTTAGCGGTACTAAAACTGTCATTAGTAAGTGGTTCTAGTGGCTTAATACTGCTTATTTCTGCGATTTCAACTAACACAACAAAGTTCATGTAAATGTTTTCAACTAATAAATTGTGCAGTTAGCGGTACTAAAACTGTCATTAGTAAGTGGTTCTAGTGGTTTAATACTGCATATTTCTGCGATTTCAACTTACACAACAAAGTTAATCTAAATATTTGTAGCTACTTAGTTCTGCAGTTAGCGGTACTAAAACTGTCATTAGTAAGTGGTTCTAGTGGTTTAATACTGCTTATTTCTGCGATTTCAACTAACACAACAAAGTTCATGTAAATGTTTTCAACTAATAAATTGTGCAGTTAGCGGTACTAAAACTGTCATTAGTAAGTGGTTCTAGTGGTTTAATACTGCTTATTTCTGCGATTTCAACTTACACAACAAAGTTCATGTAAATGTTTTCAACTAATAAATTGTGCAGTTAGCGGTACTAAAACTGTCATTAGTAAGTGGTTCTAGTGGTTTAATACTGCTTATTTCTGCGATTTCAACTAACACAACAAAGTTCATGTAAATGTTTTAAACTAATAAATTCTGCCGTTAGCGGTACTAAAACTGTCATTAGTAAGTGGTTCTAGTGGTTTAATACTGCTTATTTCTGCGATTTCAACTAACACAACAAAGTTCATGTAAATGTTTTCAACTAATAAATTGTGCAGTTAGCGGTACTAAAACTGTCATTAGTAAGTGGTTCTAGTGGTTTAATACTGCATATTTCTGCGATTTCAACTTACACAACAAAGTTAATCTAAATATTTGTAGCTACTTAGTTCTGCAGTTAGCGGTACTAAAACTGTCATTAGTAAGTGGTTCTAGTGGTTTAATACTGCTTATTTCTGCGATTTCAACTAACACAACAAAGTTAATGTAAATGCTTTCAACTAATAAATTGTGCAGTTAGTGGTACTAAAACTGTCATTAGTAAGTGGTTCTAGTGGTTTAAAACTGCTTACTTCTGCGATTTCAACTAACACAACAAAGTTAATGTAAATGCTTTCAACTAATAAATTGTGCAGTTAGTGGTACTAAAACTGTCATTAGTAAGTGGTTCTAGTGGCTTAAAACTGCTTATTTCTACCATTTTAACTAACACAACAAAGTTAATGTAAATGTTTTCAACTAATTTATTCTTCAGTTAGCGCTAAATTCTGTCATTAGTAAGTGGTTCTAGTGGTTTAAAACTGCTTATTTCTGCCATTTCAACTAACACAACAAAGTTAATTTAAATATTTGTAGCTACTTAGTTCTGCAGTTAGCGGTACTAAAACTGTCATTAGTAAGTGGTTCTAGTGATTTAAAACTGCTTATTTCTACCATTTCAACCATCACAACAAAGTTAATGTAAATGTTTTAAACTAATAAATTCTGCACTTAGCGGTACTAAAACTGTCATTAGTAAGTGGTTCTAGTGGTTTAATACTGCTTATTTCTGCGATTTCAACTAACACAACAAAGTTCATGTAAATGTTTTCAACTAATAAATTGTGCAGTTAGCGGTACTAAAACTGTCATTAGTAAGTGGTTCTAGTGGTTTAATACTGCATATTTCTGCGATTTCAACTTACACAACAAAGTTAATCTAAATATTTGTAGCTACTTAGTTCTGCAGTTAGCGGTACTAAAACTGTCATTAGTAAGTGGTTCTAGTGGTTTAATACTGCTTATTTCTGCGATTTCAACTAACACAACAAAGTTAATGTAAATGCTTTCAACTAATAAATTGTGCAGTTAGTGGTACTAAAACTGTCATTAGTAAGTGGTTCTAGTGGTTTAAAACTGCTTACTTCTGCGATTTCAACTAACACAACAAAGTTAATGTAAATGCTTTCAACTAATAAATTGTGCAGTTAGTGGTACTAAAACTGTCATTAGTAAGTGGTTCTAGTGGCTTAAAACTGCTTATTTCTACCATTTTAACTAACACAACAAAGTTAATGTAAATGTTTTCAACTAATTTATTCTTCAGTTAGCGGTACTAAAACTGTCATTAGTAAGCGGTTCTAGTGGTTTAAAACTGCTTATTTCTGCCATTTCAACTAGCACGACAAAGTTAATGTAATTGTTTTTAACTAATTAATTCTGCAGTTAGCGGTACTAAAACTGTCATTAGTAAGTGGCTCTAGTGGTTTAAAATTGCTTATTTCTACCATTTCAACTAACACAACAAAGTTAATGTAAATGTTCTCAACTAATAAATTCTGCATTTAGCGGTACTAAAAGTGTAATTAGTAAGTGGTTCTAGTGGGTTAAAACTGCTTATTTCTACCATTTCATCTAACACAACAAAGTTAATTTAAATATTTTTAACTAATTAGTTCTGCAGTTAGCGGTACTAAAACTGTCATTAGTAAGTGGTTCTAGTGGTTATTACTGCTTATTTCTGCCATTTCAACTAACACAACAAAGTTAATTTAAATGTTTTCAACTACTAAATTCTGCAGTTAGCGGTACTAAAACTGTCATTAGTAAGTGGTTCTAGTGGTTTAAAACAGCTTATTTCTGCCATTTCAACTAACACAACAAAGTTAATTTAAATGTTTTCAACTAATAAATTCTGCAGTTAGCGGTACTAAAACTGTCATTAGTAAGTGGTTCTAGTGGTTTAAAACTGCTTATTTCTGCCATTTCAACTAACACAACAAAGTTAATGTAAATGTTTTCAACTAATAAATTGTGCTGTTAGTGGTACTAAAGCTGTCTTTAGTAAGTGGTTCTAGTGGTTTAATACTGCTTATTTCTGCGATTTCAACTAACACAACAAAGTTCATGTAAATGTTTTCAACTAATAAATTGTGCAGTTAGCGCTAAATTCTGTCATTAGTAAGTGGTTCTAGTGGTTTAAAACTGCTTATTTCTGCCATTTCAACTAACAAAACAAAGTTAATTTAAATATTTGTAGCTACTTAGTTCTGCAGTTAGCGGTACTAAAACTGTCATTAGTAAGTGGTTCTAGTGATTTAAAACTGCTTATTTCTACCATTTCAACTAACACAACAAAGTTAATGTAAATGTTTTAAACTAATAAATTCTGCACTTAGCGGTACTAAAACTGTCATTAGTAAGTGGTTCTAGTGGTTTAATACTGCTTATTTCTGCGATTTCAACTAACACAACAAAGTTCATGTAAATGTTTTCAACTAATAAATTGTGCAGTTAGCGGTACTAAAACTGTCATTAGTAAGTGGTTCTAGTGGTTTAAAACTGCTTATTTCTGCGATTTCAACTAACACAACAAAGTTAATGTAAATGCTTTCAACTAATAAATTGTGCAGTTAGTGGTACTAAAACTGTCATTAGTAAGTGGTTCTAGTGGCTTAAAACTGCTTATTTCTACCATTTCAACTAACACAACAAAGTTAATGTAAATGTTTTCAACTAATTTATTCTTCAGTTAGCGGTACTAAAACTGTCATTAGTAAGCGGTTCTAGTGGTTTAAAACTGCTTATTTCTGCCATTTCAACTAGCACGACAAAGTTAATGTAATTGTTTTTAACTAATTAATTCTGCAGTTAGCGGTACTAAAACTGTCATTAGTAAGTGGCTCTAGTGGTTTAAAATTGCTTATTTCTACCATTTCAACTAACACAACAAAGTTAATGTAAATGTTCTCAACTAATGAATTCTGCAGTTAGCGGTACTAAAACTGTAATTAGTAAGTGGTTCTAGTGGGTTAATCCTGCTTATTTCTACCATTTCATCTAACACAACAAAGTTAATTTAAATATTTTTAACTAATTAGTTCTGCAGTTAGCGGTACTAAAACTGTCATTAGTAAGTGGTTCTAGTGTTTTAATACTGCTTATTTCTGCGATTTCAACTAACACAACAAAGTTCATGTAAATGTTTTCAACTAATAAATTGTGCAGTTAGCGCTACAAATTCTCTCATTAGTAAGTGGTTCTAGTGGTTTAAAACTGCTTATTTCTGCCATTTCAACTAACACAACAAAGTTAATTTAAATATTTGTAGCTACTTAGTTCTGCAGTTAGCGGTACTAAAACTGTCATTAGTAAGTGGTTCTAGTGATTTAAAACTGCTTATTTCTACCATTTCAACTAACACAACAAAGTTAATGTAAATGTTTTAAACTAATAAATTCTGCACTTAGCGGTACTAAAACTGTCATTAGTAAGTGTTTCTAGTGGTTTAATACTGCTTATTTCTGCGATTTCAACTAACACAACAAAGTTCCTGTAAATGTTTTCAACTAATAAATTGTGCAGTTAGCAGTACTAAAACTGTCATTAGTAAGTGGTTCTAGTGGTTTAAAACTGCTTATTTCTGCCATTTCAACTAACACAACAAAGTTAATTTAAATATTTGTAGCTACTTAGTTCTGCAGTTAGCGGTACTAAAACTGTCATTAGTAAGTGGTTCTAGTGATTTAAAACTGCTTATTTCTACCATTTCAACCATCACAACAAAGTTAATGTAAATGTTTTAAACTAATAAATTCTGCACTTAGCGGTACTAAAACTGTCATTAGTAAGTGGTTCTAGTGGTTTAATACTGCTTATTTCTGCGATTTCAACTAACACAACAAAGTTCATGTAAATGTTTTCAACTAATAAATTGTGCAGTTAGCGGTACTAAAACTGTCATTAGTAAGTGGTTCTAGTGGTTTAATACTGCATATTTCTGCGATTTCAACTAACACAACAAAGTTAATCTAAATATTTGTAGCTACTTAGTTCTGCAGTTAGCGGTACTAAAACTGTCATTAGTAAGTGGTTCTAGTGGTTTAATACTGCTTATTTCTGCGATTTCAACTAACACAACAAAGTTCCTGTAAATGTTTTCAACTAATAAATTGTGCAGTTAGCAGTACTAAAACTGTCATTAGTAAGTGGTTCTAGTGGTTTAAAACTGCTTACTTCTGCGATTTCAACTAACACAACAAAGTTAATGTAAATGCTTTCAACTAATAAATTGTGCAGTTAGTGGTACTAAAACTGTCATTAGTAAGTGGTTCTAGTGGCTTAAAACTGCTTATTTCTACCATTTCAACTAACACAACAAAGTTAATGTAAATGTTTTCAACTAATTTATTCTTCAGTTAGCGGTACTAAAACTGTCATTAGTAAGCGGTTCTAGTGGTTTAAAACTGCTTATTTCTGCCATTTCAACTAGCACGACAAAGTTAATGTAATTGTTTTTAACTAATTAATTCTGCAGTTAGCGGTACTAAAACTGTCATTAGTAAGTGGCTCTAGTGGTTTAAAATTGCTTATTTCTACCATTTCAACTAACACAACAAAGTTAATGTAAATGTTCTCAACTAATAAATTCTGCATTTAGCGGTACTAAAAGTGTAATTAGTAAGTGGTTCTAGTGGGTTAAAACTGCTTATTTCTACCATTTCATCTAACACAACAAAGTTAATTTAAATATTTTTAACTAATTAGTTCTGCAGTTAGCGGTACTAAAACTGTCATTAGTAAGTGGTTCTAGTGGTTATTACTGCTTATTTCTGCCATTTCAACTAACACAACAAAGTTAATTTAAATGTTTTCAACTAATAAATTCTGCAGTTAGCGGTACTAAAACTGTCATTAGTAAGTGGTTCTAGTGGTTTAAAACAGCTTATTTCTGCCATTTCAACTAACACAACAAAGTTAATTTAAATGTTTTCAACTAATAAATTCTGCAGTTAGCGGTACTAAAACTGTCATTAGTAAGTGGTTCTAGTGGTTTAAAACTGCTTATTTCTGCCATTTCAACTAACACAACAAAGTTAATGTAAATGTTTTCAACTAATAAATTGTGCTGTTAGTGGTACTAAAGCTGTCTTTAGTAAGTGGTTCTAGTGGTTTAATACTGCTTATTTCTGCGATTTCAACTAACACAACAAAGTTCATGTAAATGTTTTCAACTAATAAATTGTGCAGTTAGCGCTAAATTCTGTCATTAGTAAGTGGTTCTAGTGGTTTAAAACTGCTTATTTCTGCCATTTCAACTAACACAACAAAGTTAATTTAAATATTTGTAGCTACTTAGTTCTGCAGTTAGCGGTACTAAAACTGTCATTAGTAAGTGGTTCTAGTGATTTAAAACTGCTTATTTCTACCATTTCAACTAACACAACAAAGTTAATGTAAATGTTTTAAACTAATAAATTCTGCACTTAGCGGTACTAAAACTGTCATTAGTAAGTGGTTCTAGTGGTTTAATACTGCTTATTTCTGCGATTTCAACTAACACAACAAAGTTCATGTAAATGTTTTCAACTAATAAATTGTGCAGTTAGCGGTACTAAAACTGTCATTAGTAAGTGGTTCTAGTGGTTTAAAACTGCTTATTTCTGCGATTTCAACTAACACAACAAAGTTAATGTAAATGCTTTCAACTAATAAATTGTGCAGTTAGTGGTACTAAAACTGTCATTAGTAAGTGGTTCTAGTGGCTTAAAACTGCTTATTTCTACCATTTCAACTAACACAACAAAGTTAATGTAAATGTTTTCAACTAATTTATTCTTCAGTTAGCGGTACTAAAACTGTCATTAGTAAGCGGTTCTAGTGGTTTAAAACTGCTTATTTCTGCCATTTCAACTAGCACGACAAAGTTAATGTAATTGTTTTTAACTAATTAATTCTGCAGTTAGCGGTACTAAAACTGTCATTAGTAAGTGGCTCTAGTGGTTTAAAATTGCTTATTTCTACCATTTCAACTAACACAACAAAGTTAATGTAAATGTTCTCAACTAATAAATTCTGCAGTTAGCGGTACTAAAACTGTAATTAGTAAGTGGTTCTAGTGGGTTAATCCTGCTTATTTCTACCATTTCATCTAACACAACAAAGTTAATTTAAATATTTTTAACTAATTAGTTCTGCAGTTAGCGGTACTAAAACTGTCATTAGTAAGTGGTTCTAGTGGTTATTACTGCTTATTTCTGCCATTTCAACTAACAGAACAAAGTTAATTTAAATGTTTTCAACTAATAAATTCTGCAGTTAGCGGTACTAAAACTGTCATTAGTAAGTGGCTCTAGTGGTTTAAAATTGCTTATTTCTACCATTTCAACTAACACAACAAAGTTAATGTAAATGTTCTCAACTAATAAATTCTGCAGTTAGCGGTACTAAAACTGTAATTAGTAAGTGGTTCTAGTGGGTTAATCCTGCTTATTTCTACCATTTCATCTAACACAACAAAGTTAATTTAAATATTTTTAACTAATTAGTTCTGCAGTTAGCGGTACTAAAACTGTCATTAGTAAGTGGTTCTAGTGGTTATTACTGCTTATTTCTGCCATTTCAACTAACAGAACAAAGTTAATTTAAATGTTTTCAACTAATAAATTCTGCAGTTAGCGGTACTAAAACTGTCATTAGTAAGTGGTTCTAGTGGTTTAAAACTGCTTATTTCTGCCATTTCAACTAACACAACAAAGTTAATGTAAATGTTTTCAACTAATAAATTGTGCTGTTAGTGGTACTAAAGCTGTCTTTAGTAAGTGGTTCTAGTGGCTTAAAACTGCATATTTCTGCCATTTCAACTAACACAACTAAACTAATGTAAATGTTTTCAACTAATAAATTCTGCAGTTAGCGGTACTAAAACTGTCGTTTGTAAGTGCTTCTAGTGGTTTAAAACTGCTTATTTCTACCATTTCAACTAACGTAACGAGGTTAATGTAAATGTTTTCAACTAATAAATTCTGCAGTTAGCGGTACTAAAACTGTCATTAGTAAGTGGTTCTAGTGGTTTAAAACTGCTTATTTCTGCGATTTCAACTAACACAACAAAGTTAATGTAAATGCTTTCAACTAATAAATTGTGCAGTTAGTGGTACTAAAACTGTCATTAGTAAGTGGTTCTAGTGGCTTAAAACTGCTTATTTCTACCATTTCAACTAACACAACAAAGTTAATGTAAATGTTTTTAACTAATTTATTCTTCAGTTAGCGGTACTAAAACTGTCATTAGTAAGCGGTTCTAGTGGTTTAAAACTGCTTATTTCTGCCAATACAACTAGCACGACATAGTTAATGTAATTGTTTTTAACTAATTAATTCTGCAGTTAGCGGTACTAAAACTGTAATTAGTAAGTGGTTCTAGTGGTTTAAAACTGCTTATTTCTGCCATTTCAACTAACACAACAAAGTTAATGTAAATGTTTTCAACAAATAAATTGTGCAGTTAGTGGTACAAATTCTGTCATTAGTAAGTGGCACTGGTGGTTAAAGACTGCTTTATTTCTATCGTGTCAACTAACACAACAAAGTTCATGTAAATGTTTTCAACTAATAAAATCTGCAGTAAGCGGTACTAAAAGTGCCATTAGTAAGTGGTTCTAGTGGTTTAAAACTGCTTATTTTGTACCATTTCAACTAAAACAACAAAGTTAATTTAAATATTTTCAACTAAGTAGTTCTGCAGTTAGCGGTACAAATACTGTCATTAGTAAGTTGTTCTAGTGGTTTAAAACTGCTTATTTCTGCCATTTCAACTAACACAACAAAGTTAATGTAAATGTTTTAAACTAATAAATTCTGCACTTAGCTGTAGTAAAACTGTCATTAGTAAGTGGTTCTAGTGGTTTAAAACTGCTTATTTCTGCCATTTCAACCGACACAACAAAGATAATGTAAATGTTTTCAACTAATAAATTGTGCAGTTAGCGCTACAAATTCTGTCATTAGTAAGTGGTTCTAGTGGTTTAAAACTGCTTATTTCTGCCATTTCAACTAACACAACAAAGTTAATTTAAATATTTGTAGCTACTTAGTTCTGCAGTTAGCGGTACTAAAACTGTCATTAGTAAGTGGTTCTAGTGATTTAAAACTGCTTATTTCTGCGATTTCAACTAACACAACAAAGTTCATGTAAATGTTTTCAACTAATAAATTGTGCAGTTAGCGCTACAAATTCTGTCATTAGTAAGTGGTTCTAGTGGTTTAAAACTGCTTATTTCTGCCATTTCAACTAACACAACAAAGTTAATTTAAATATTTGTAGCTACTTAGTTCTGCAGTTAGCGGTACTAAAACTGTCATTAGTAAGTGGTTCTAGTGATTTAAAACTGCTTATTTCTACCATTTCAACTAACACAACAAAGTTAATGTAAATGTTTTAAACTAATAAATTCTGCACTTAGCGGTACTAAAACTGTCATTAGTAAGTGGTTCTAGTGGTTTAATACTGCTTATTTCTGCGATTTCAACTAACACAACAAAGTTCATGTAAATGTTTTCAACTAATAAATTGTGCAGTTAGCGGTACTAAAACTGTCATTAGTAAGTGGTTCTAGTGGTTTAAAACTGCTTATTTCTGCGATTTCAACTAACACAACAAAGTTAATGTAAATGCTTTCAACTAATAAATTGTGCAGTTAGTGGTACTAAAACTGTCATTAGTAAGTGGTTCTAGTGGCTTAAAACTGCTTATTTCTACCATTTCAACTAACACAACAAAGTTAATGTAAATGTTTTCAACTAATTTATTCTTCAGTTAGCGGTACTAAAACTGTCATTAGTAAGCAGTTCTAGTGGTTTAAAACTGCTTATTTCTGCCATTTCAACTAGCACGACAAAGTTAATGTAATTGTTTTTAACTAATTAATTCTGCAGTTAGCGGTACTAAAACTGTCATTAGTAAGTGGCTCTAGTGGTTTAAAATTGCTTATTTCTACCATTTCAACTAACACAACAAAGTTAATGTAAATGTTCTCAACAAATAAATTCTGCAGTTAGCTGTACTAAAACTGTAATTAGTAAGTGGTTCTAGTGGGTTAAACCTGCTTATTTCTACCATTTCATCTAACACAACAAAGTTAATTTAAATATTTTTAACTAATTAGTTCTGCAGTTAGCGGTACTAAAACTGTCATTAGTAAGTAGTTCTAGTGGTTATTACTGCTTATTTCTGCCATTTCAACTAACAGAACAAAGTTAATTTAAATGTTTTCAACTAATAAATTCTGCAGTTAGCGGTACTAAAACTGTCATTAGTAAGTGGTTCTAGTGGTTTAAAACTGCTTATTTCTGCCATTTCAACTAACACAACAAAGTTAATGTAAATGTTTTCAACTAATAAATTGTGCTGTTAGTGGTACTAAAGCTGTCTTTAGTAAGTGGTTCTAGTGGCTTAAAACTGCATATTTCTGCCATTTCAACTAACACAACTAAACTAATGTAAATGTTTTCAACTAATAAATTCTGCAGTTAGCGGTACTAAAACTGTCGTTTGTAAGTGCTTCTAGTGGCTTAAAACTGCTTATTTCTACCATTTCAACTAACGTAACGAGGTTAATGTAAATGTTTTCAACTAATAAATTCTGCAGTTAGGGGTACTAAAACTGTCATTAGTAAGTGGTTCTAGTGGTTTAAAACTGCTTATTTCTGCGATTTCAACTAACACAACAAAGTTAATGTAAATGCTTTCAACTAATAAATTGTGCAGTTAGTGGTACTAAAACTGTCATTAGTAAGTGGTTCTAGTGGCTTAAAACTGCTTATTTCTACCATTTCAACTAACACAACAAAGTTAATGTAAATGTTTTTAACTAATTTATTCTTCAGTTAGCGGTACTAAAACTGTCATTAGTAAGCGGTTCTAGTGGTTTAAAACTGCTTATTTCTGCCAATACAACTAGCACGACATAGTTAATGTAATTGTTTTTAACTAATTAATTCTGCAGTTAGCGGTACTAAAACTGTAATTAGTAAGTGGTTCTAGTGGTTTAAAACTGCTTATTTCTGCCACTTCAACTAACACAACAAAGTTAATGTAAATGTTTTCAACAAATAAATTGTGCAGTTAGTGGTACAAATTCTGTCATTAGTAAGTGGCACTGGTGGTTAAAGACTGCTTTATTTCCACCGTTTCAACTAACACAACAAAGTTAATGTAAATGTTTTAAACTAATAAATTCTGCACTTAGCTGTAGTAAAACTGTCATTAGTAAGTGGTTCTAGTGGTTTAAAACTGCTTATTTCTGCCATTTCAACCGACACAACAAAGATAATGTAAATGTTTTCAACTAATAAATTGTGCAGTTAGCGCTACAAATTCTGTCATTAGTAAGTGGTTCTAGTGGCTTAAAACTGCTTATTTCTGCGATTTCAACTAACACAACAAAGTTAATGTAAATGCTTTCAACTAATAAATTGTGCAGTTAGTGGTACTAAAACTGTCATTAGTAAGTGGTTCTAGTGGCTTAAAACTGCTTATTTCTACCATTTCAACTAACACAACAAAGTTAATGTAAATGTTTTTAACTAATTTATTCTTCAGTTAGCGGTACTAAAACTGTCATTAGTAAGCGGTTCTAGTGGTTTAAAACTGCTTATTTCTGCCAATACAACTAGCACGACATAGTTAATGTAATTGTTTTTAACTAATTAATTCTGCAGTTAGCGGTACTAAAACTGTAATTAGTAAGTGGTTCTAGTGGTTTAAAACTGCTTATTTCTGCCACTTCAACTAACACAACAAAGTTAATGTAAATGTTTTCAACAAATAAATTGTGCAGTTAGTGGTACAAATTCTGTCATTAGTAAGTGGCACTGGTGGTTAAAGACTGCTTTATTTCCACCGTTTCAACTAACACAACAAAGTTAATGTAAATGTTTTAAACTAATAAATTCTGCACTTAGCTGTAGTAAAACTGTCATTAGTAAGTGGTTCTAGTGGTTTAAAACTGCTTATTTCTGCCATTTCAACCGACACAACAAAGATAATGTAAATGTTTTCAACTAATAAATTGTGCAGTTAGCGCTACAAATTCTGTCATTAGTAAGTGGTTCTAGTGGTTTAAAACTGCTTATTTCTGCCATTTCAACTAACACAACAAAGTTAATTTAAATATTTGTAGCTACTTAGTTCTGCAGTTAGCGGTACTAAAACTGTCATTAGTAAGTGGTTCTAGTGATTTAAAACTGCTTATTTCTACCATTTCAACTAACACAACAAAGTTAATGTAAATGTTTTAAACTAATAAATTCTGCACTTAGCGGTACTAAAACTGTCATTAGTAAGTGGTTCTAGTGGTTATTACTGCTTATTTCTGCCATTTCAACTAACACAACAAAGGTAATTTAAATTTTTTCAACTAATAAATTCTGCAGTTAGCGGTACTAAAACTGTCATTAGTAAGTGGTTCTAGTGGTTTAAAACTGCTTATTTCTGCCATTTCAACTAACACAACAAAGTTAATGTAAATGTTTTCGACTAATAAATTGTGCTGTTAGTGGTACTAAAGCTGTCTTTAGTAAGTGGTTCTAGTGGCTTAAAACTGCTTATTTCTGCCATTTCAACTAACACAACTAATCTAATGTAAATGTTTTCAACTAATAAACTCTGCAGTTAGCGGTACTAAAACTGTCGTTTGTAAGTGCTTCTAGTGGTTTAAAACTTCTTATTTCTACCATTTCAACTAACGTAACGAGGTTAAAGTAAATGTTTTCAACTAATAAATTCTAAAAATAGCTGTACTAAATCTGTCATTAGTAAGTGGTTCTAGTGGTTCAAAACTGCTTATTTCTGCCATTGCAACTAACACAACGAAGTTAATGTAAATGTTTTCAACTAATAAATTCTGCAGTTAGCGGTACTAAAACTGTCATTAGTAAGTGGTTCTAGTGGTTTAAAACTGCTTATTTCTGCGATTTCAACTAACACAACATAGTTAATGTAAATGCTTTCAACTAATAAATTGTGCAGTTAGTGGTACTAAAACTGTCATTAGTAAGTGGTTCTAGTGGCTTAAAACTGCTTATTTCTACCATTTCAACTAACACAACAAAGTTAATGTAAATGTTTTTAACTAATTTATTCTTCAGTTAGCGGTACTAAAACTGTCATTAGTAAGCGGTTCTAGTGGTTTAAAACTGCTTATTTCTGCCAACACAACTAGCACGACATAGTTAATGTAATTGTTTTTAACTAATTAATTCTGCAGTTAGCGGTACTAAAACTGTAATTAGTAAGTGGTTCTAGTGGTTTAAAACTGCTTATTTCTGCCATTTCAACTAACACAACAAAGTTAATGTAAATGTTTTCAACTAATAAATTCTGCAGTTAACGGTACTAAAACTGTCTTTAGTAAGTGGTTCTAGTGGTTTAAAACTGCTTATTTCTACCATTTCAACTAACAGAACAAAGTTAATTTAAATATTTGTAACTACTTAGTTCTGCAGTTAGGGGTACTAAAACTGTCATTAGTAAGTGGTTCTAGTGGTTTAAAACTGCTTATTTCTACCATTTCAACTAACACAACAAAGTTAATGTAAATGTTTTTAACTAATTTATTCTTCAGTTAGCGGTACTAAAACTGGCATTAGTAAGTGGTTCTAGTGGTTTAAAACTGCTTATTTCTGCCATTTCAACTAGCACGACAAAGTTAATGTAATTGTTTTTAACTAATTAATTCTGCAGTTAGCGGTACTAAAACTGTAATTAGTAAGTGGTTCTAGTGGTTTAAAACTGCTTATTTCTGCCAATACAACTAGCACGACATAGTTAATGTAATTGTTTTTAACTAATTAATTCTGCAGTTAGCGGTACTAAAACTGTCATTAGTAAGTGGCTCTAGTGGTTTAAAATTGCTTATTTCTACCATTTCAACTAACACAAGAAAGTTAATGTAAATGTTCTCAACTAATAAATTCTGCAGTTAGCGGTACTAAAACTGTAATTAGTAAGTGGTTCTAGTGGGTTAAAATTGCTTATTTCTACCATTTCATCTAACACAACAAAGTTAATTTAAATATTTTTAACTAATTAGTTCTGCAGTTAGCGGTACTAAAACTGTCATTAGTAAGTGGTTCTAGTGGTTATTACTGCTTATTTCTGCCATTTCAACTAACAGAACAAAGTTAATTTAAATGTTTTCAACTAATTTATTCTTCAGTTAGCGGTACTAAAACTGTCATTAGTAAGCGGTTCTAGTGGTTTAAAACTGCTTATTTCCGCCATTTCAACTAGCACGACAAAGTTAATGTAATTGTTTTTAACTAATTAATTCTGCAGTTAGCGGTACTAAAACTGTTATTAGTAAGTGGCTCTAGTGGTTTAAAATTGCTTATTTCTACCATTTCAACTAACACAACAAAGTTGATGTAAATGTTCTCAACTAATAAATTCTGCAGTTAGCGGTACTAAAACTGTAATTAGTAAGTGGTTCTAGTGGTTTAAAACTGCTTATTTCTGCCATTTCAACTAACACAACAAAGTTAATGTAAATGTTTTCAACAAATAAATTGTGCAGTTAGTGGTACAAATTCTGTCATTAGTAAGTGGCACTGGTGGTTAAAGACTGCTTTATTTCTACCATTTCAACTAACACAACAAAGTTCATGTAAATTTTTTCAACTAATAAAATCTGCAGTAAGCGGTACTAAAAGTGCCATTAGTAAGTGGTTCTAGTGGTTTAAAACTGCTTATTTCTACCATTTCAACTAACACAACAAAGTTAATGTAAATGTTTTAAACTAATAAATTCTGCACTTAGCGGTACTAAAACTGTCATTAGTAAGTGGTTCTAGTGGTTATTACTGCTTATTTCTGCCATTTCAACTAACACAACAAAGTTAATTTAAATGTTTTCAACTAATAAATTCTGCAGTTAGCGGTACTAAAACTGTCATTAGTAAGTGGTTCTAGTGGTTTAAAACTGCTTATTTCTGCGATTTCAACTAACACAACATAGTTAATGTAAATGCTTTCGACTAATAAATTGTGCAGTTAGTGGTACTAAAACTGTCATTAGTAAGTGGTTCTAGTGGCTTAAAACTGCTTATTTCTACCATTTCAACTAACACAACAAAGTTAATGTAAATGTTTTTAACTAATTTATTCTTCAGTTAGCGGTACTAAAACTGGCATTAGTAAGTGGTTCTAGTGGTTTAAAACTGCTTATTTCTGCCATTTCAACTAGCACGACAAAGTTAATGTAATTGTTTTTAACTAATTAATTCTGCAGTTAGCGGTACTAAAACTGTAATTAGTAAGTGGTTCTAGTGGTTTAAAACTGCTTATTTCTGCCATTTCAACTAACACAACAAAGTTAATGTAAATGTTTTCAACTAATAAATTGTGCAGTTAGTGGTACAAATTCTGTCATTAGTAAGTGGCACTGGTGGTTAAAGACTGCTTTATTTCTACCATTTCAACTAACACAACAAAGTTCATGTAAATGTTTTCAACTAATAAAATCTGCAGTTAGCGGTACTAAAAGTGCCATTAGCAAGTGGTTCTAGTGGTTTAAAACTGCTTATTTTTACCATTTCAACTAAAACAACAAAGTTAATTTAAATATTTTTAACTAATTAGTTCTGCAGTTAGCGGTACTAAAACTGTCATTAGTAAGCGGTTCTAGTGGTTTAAAACTGCTTATTTCTGCCAATACAACTAGCACGACATAGTTAATATAATTGTTTTTAACTAATTAATTCTACAGTTAGCGGTAAAAACTGTCATTAGTAAGTGGCTCTAGTGGTTTAAAATTGCTTAGTTCTACCATTTCAACTAACACAAGAAAGTTAATGTAAATGTTCTCAACTAATAAATTCTGCAGTTAGCGGTACTAAAACTGTAATTAGTAAGTGGTTCTAGTGGGTTAAAACTGCTTACTTCTACCATTTCATCTAACACAACAAAGTTAATTTAAATATTTTTAACTAATTAGTTCTGCAGTTAGCGGTACTAAAACTGTCATTAGTAAGCGGTTCTAGTGGTTTAAAACTGCTTATTTCTGCCAATACAACTAGCACGACATAGTTAATGTAATTGTTTTTAACTAATTAATTCTGCAGATAGCGGTACTAAAACTGTAATTAGTAAGTGGTTCTAGTGGTTTAAAACTGCTTATTTCTGCCATTTCAACTAACACAACATAGTTAATGTAAATGTTTTCAACTAAAAAATTGTGCAGTTAGTGGTACAAATTCTGTCATTAGTAAGTGGTTCTAGTGGCTTAAAACTGCTTATTTCCACCATTTCAACTAAGACAACAAAGTTAATGTAAATGTTTTCAACTAATTTATTCTTCAGTTAGCGGTACTAAAACTGTCATTAGTAAGTGGCTCTAGTGGTTTAAAATTGCTTATTTCTACCATTTCAACTAACACAAGAAAGTTAATGTAAATGTTCTCAACTAATAAATTCTGCAGTTAGCGGTACTAAAACTGTAATTAGTAAGTGGTTCTAGTGGGTTAAAACTGCTTATTTCTACCATTTCATCTAACACAACAAAGTTAATTTAAATATTTTTAACTAATTAGTTCTGCAGTTAGCGGTACTAAAACTGTCATTAGTAAGTGGTTCTAGTGGTTATTACTGCTTATTTCTGCCATTTCAACTAACAGAACAAAGTTAATTTAAATGTTTTCAACTAATTTATTCTTCAGTTAGCGGTACTAAAACTGTCATTAGTAAGCGGTTCTAGTGGTTTAAAACTGCTTATTTCCGCCATTTCAACTAGCACGACAAAGTTAATGTAATTGTTTTTAACTAATTAATTCTGCAGTTAGCGGTACTAAAACTGTTATTAGTAAGTGGCTCTAGTGGTTTAAAATTGCTTATTTCTACCATTTCAACTAACACAACAAAGTTAATGTAAATGTTCTCAACTAATAAATTCTGCAGTTAGCGGTACTAAAACTGTAATTAGTAAGTGGTTCTAGTGGTTTAAAACTGCTTATTTCTGCCATTTCAACTAACACAACAAAGTTAATGTAAATGTTTTCAACAAATAAATTGTGCAGTTAGTGGTACAAATTCTGTCATTAGTAAGTGGCACTGGTGGTTAAAGACTGCTTTATTTCTACCATTTCAACTAACACAACAAAGTTCATGTAAATTTTTTCAACTAATAAAATCTGCAGTAAGCGGTACTAAAAGTGCCATTAGTAAGTGGTTCTAGTGGTTTAAAACTGCTTATTTCTACCATTTCAACTAACACAACAAAGTTAATGTAAATGTTTTAAACTAATAAATTCTGCACTTAGCGGTACTAAAACTGTCATTAGTAAGTGGTTCTAGTGGTTATTACTGCTTATTTCTGCCATTTCAACTAACACAACAAAGTTCATGTAAATTTTTTCAACTATTAAAATCTGCAGTAAGCGGTACTAAAAGTGCCATTAGTAAGTGGTTCTAGTGGTTTAAAACTGCTTATTTTTACCATTTCAACTAAAACAACAAAGTTAATTTAAATATTTTTAACTAATTAGTTCTGCAGTTAGCGGTACTAAAACTGTCATTAGTAAGCGGTTCTAGTGGTTTAAAACTGCTTATTTCTGCCAATACAACTAGCACGACATAGTTAATATAATTGTTTTTAACTAATTAATTCTACAGTTAGCGGTACTAAAACTGTCATTAGTAAGTGGCTCTAGTGGTTTAAAATTGCTTAGTTCTACCATTTCAACTAACACAAGAAAGTTAATGTAAATGTTCTCAACTAATAAATTCTGCAGTTAGCGGTACTAAAACTGTAATTAGTAAGTGGTTCTAGTGGTTTAAAACTGCTTATTTCTGCCAATACAACTAGCATGACATAGTTAATGTAATTGTTTTTAACTAATTAATTCTGCAGATAGCGGTACTAAAACTGTAATTAGTAAGTGGTTCTAGTGGTTTAAAACTGCTTATTTCTGCCATTTCAACTAACACAACATAGTTAATGTAAATGTTTTCAACTAAAAAATTGTGCAGTTAGTGGTACAAATTCTGTCATTAGTAAGTGGCACTGGTGGTTAAAGACTGCTTTATTTCTACCATTTCAACTAACACAACAAAGTTAATGTAAATGCTTTCAACTAATAAATTGTGCAGTTAGTGGTACTAAAACTGTCATTAGTAAGTGGTTCTAGTGGCTTAAAACTGCTTATTTCTACCATTTCAACTAAGACAACAAAGTTAATGTAAATGTTTTCAACTAATTTATTCTTCAGTTAGCGGTACTAAAACTGTCATTAGTAAGCGGTTCTAGTGGTTTAAAACTGCTTATTTCCGCCATTTCAACTAGCACGACAAAGTTAATGTAATTGTTTTTAACTAATTAATTCTGCAGTTAGCGGTACTAAAACTGTTTTTAGTAAGTTGTTCTAGTGGTTCAAAACTGCTTATTTCTACCATTTCAACTAACACAACAAAGTTAATGTAAATGTTCTCAACTAATAAATTCTGCAGTTAGCGGTACTAAAACTGTAATTAGTAAGTGGTTGTAGTTGGTTAAAACTGCTTATTTCTACCATTTCATCTAACACAACAAAGTTAATTTAAATATTTTTAACTAATTAGTTCTGCAGTTAGCGGTACTAAAACTGTCATTAGTAAGTGGTTCTAGTGATTTAAAACTGCTTATTTCTACCATTTCAACTAACACAACAAAGTTAATGTAAATGTTTTAAACTAATAAATTCTGCACTTAGCGGTACTAAAACTGTCATTAGTAAGTGGTTCTAGTGGTTATTACTGCTTATTTCTGCCATTTCAACTAACACAACAAAGTTAATTTAAATGTTTTCAACTAATAAATTCTGCAGTTAGCGGTACTAAAACTGTCATTAGTAAGTGGTTCTAGTGGTTTAAAACTGCTTATTTCTGCCATTTCAACTAACACAACAAAGTTAATGTAAATGTTTTCGACTAATAAATTGTGCTGTTAGTGGTACTAAAGCTGTCTTTAGTAAGTGGTTCTAGTGGCTTAAAACTGCTTATTTCTGCCATTTCAACTAACACAACTAATCTAATGTAAATGTTTTCAACTAATGAACTCTGCAGTTAGCGGTACTAAAACTGTCGTTTGTAAGTGCTTCTAGTGGTTTAAAACTGCTTATTTCTACCATTTCAACTAACGTAACGAGGTTAAAGTAAATGTTTTCAACTAATAAATTCTAAAAATAGCTATACTAAATCTGTCATTAGTAAGTGGTTCTAGTGGTTCAAAACTGCTTATTTCTGCCATTGCAACTAACACAACGAAGTTAATGTAAATGTTTTCAACTAATAAATTCTGCAGTTAGCGGTACTAAAACTGTCATTAGTAAGTGGTTCTAGTGGTTTAAAACTGCTTATTTCTGCGATTTCAACTAACACAACAAAGTTAATGTAAATGCTTTCAACTAATAAATTGTGCAGTTAGTGGTACTAAAACTGTCATTAGTAAGTGGTTCTAGTGGCTTAAAACTGCTTATTTCTACCATTTCAACTAACACAACAAAGTTAATGTAAATGTTTTTAACTAATTTATTCTTCAGTTAGCGGTACTAAAACTGTCATTAGTAAGCGGTTCTAGTGGTTTAAAACTGCTTATTGCTGCCAATACAACTAGCACGACATAGTTAATGTAATTGTTTTTAACTAATTAATTCTGCAGTTAGCGGTACTAAAACTGTAATTAGTAAGTGGTTCTAGTGGTTTAAAACTGCTTATTTCTGCCATTTCAACTAACACAACAAAGTTAATGTAAATGTTTTCAACTAATAAATTCTGCAGTTAACGGTACTAAAACTGTCTTTAGTAAGTGGTTCTAGTGGTTTAAAACTGCTTATTTCTACCATTTCAACTAACACAACAAAGTTAATTTAAATATTTGTAACTACTTAGTTCTGCAGTTAGCGGTACTAAAACTGTCATTAGTAAGTGGTTCTAGTGGTTTAAAACTGCTCATTTCTGCGATTTCAACAAACACAACAGAGTTAATGTAAATGCTTTCAACTAATAAATTGTGCAGTTAGTGGTACTAAAACTGTCATTAGTAAGTGGTTCTAGTGGGTTAAAACTGCTTATTTCTACCATTTCAACTAACACAACAAAGTTAATGTAAATGTTTTTAACTAATTTATTCTTCAGTTAGCGGTACTAAAACTGGCATCAGTAAGTGGTTCTAGTGGTTTAAAACTGCTTATTTCTGCCATTTCAACTAGCACGACAAAGTTAATGTTATTTTTTTTTAACTAATTAATTCTGCAGTTAGCGGTACTAAAACTGTAATTAGTAAGTGGTTCTAGTGGTTTAAAACTGCTTATTTCTGCCATTTCAACTAGCACGACAAAGTTAATGTAATTGTTTTTAACTAATTAATTCTGCAGTTAGCGGTACTAAAACTGGCATTAGTAAGTGGTTCTAGTGGTTTAAAACTGCTTATTTCTGCCATTTCAACTAACACAACAAAGTTAATGTAAATGTTTTCAACTAATAAATTGTGCAGTTAGTGGTACAAATTCTGTCATTAGTAAGTGGCACTGGTGGTTAAAGACTGCTTTATTTCTACCATTTCAACTAACACAACAAAGTTCATGTAAATGTTTTCAACTAATAAAATCTGCAGTTAGCGGTACTAAAAGTGCCATTAGCAAGTGGTTCTAGTGGTTTAAAACTGCTTATTTTTACCATTTCAACTAAAACAACAAAGTTAATTTAAATGTTTTCAACTAATTTATTCTTCAGTTAGCGGTACTAAAACTGTCATTAGTAAGCGGTTCTAGTGGTTTAAAACTGCTTATTTCCGCCATTTCAACTAGCACCACAAAGTTAATGTAATTGTTTTTAACTAATTAATTCTGCAGTTAGCGGTACTAAAACTGTTATTAGTAAGTGGCTCTAGTGGCTTAAAATTGCTTATTTCTACCATTTCAACTAACACAACAAAGTTAATGTAAATGTTCTCAACTAATAAATTCTGCAGTTAGCGGCACTAAAACTGTAATTAGTAAGTGGTTCTAGTGGGTTAAAACTGCTTATTTCTACCATTTCATCTAACACAACAAAGTTAATTTAAATATTTTTAACTAATTAGTTCTGCAGTTAGCGGTAGTAAAACTGTCATTAGTAAGCGGTTCTAGTGGTTTAAAACTGCTTATTTCTGCCAATACAACTAGCACGACATAGTTAATGTAATTGTTTTTAACTAATTAATTCTGCAGATAGCGGTACTAAAACTGTAATTAGTAAGTGGTTCTAGTGGTTTAAAACTGCTTATTTCTGCCATTTCAACTAACACAACAAAGTTCATGTAAACGTTTTCAACTAATAAATTGTGCAGTTAGCGGTACTAAAACTGTCTTTAGTAAGTGGTTCTAGTGGTTTAAAACTGCTTATTTCTACCATTTCAACTAACACAACAAAGTTAATTTAAATATTTGTAACTACTTAGTTCTGCAGTTAGCGGTACTAAAACTGTCATTAGTAAGTGGTTGTAGTGGTTTAAAACTGCTTATTTCTGCGATTTCAACTAACACAACAGAGTTAATATAAATGCTTTCAACTGATAAATTGTGCAGTTAGTGGTACTAAAACTATCATTAGTAAGTGGTTCTAGTGGCTTAAAACTGCTTATTTCTACCATTTCAACTAACACAACAAAGTTAATGTAAATGTTTTTAACTAATTTATTCTTCAGTTAGCGGTACTAAAACTTTCATTAGTAAGCGGTTCTAGTGGTTTAAAACTGCTTATTTCTGCCATTTCAACTAGCACGACAAAGTTAATGTAATTGTTTTTAACTAATTAATTCTGCAGTTAGCGGTACTAAAACTGTAATTAGTAAGTGGTTCTAGTGATTTAAAACTGCTTATTTCTGCCATTTCAACTAACACAACAAAGTTAATGTAAATGTTTTCAACTAATAAATTGTGCAGTTAGTGGTACAAATTCTGTCATTAGTAAGTGGCACTGGTGGTTAAAGACTGCTTTATTTCTACCATTTCAACTAACACAACAAAGTTCATGTAAATGTTTTCAACTAATAAAATTTGCAGTTAGCGGTACTAAAAGTGCCATTAGTAAGTGGTTCTAGTGGTTTAAAACTGCTTATTTCTACCATTTCAACTAGAACAACAAAGTTAATTTAAATATTTTTAACTAATTAGTTCTGCAGTTAGCGGTACAAATACTGTCATTAGTAAGTTGTTCTAGTGGTTTAAAACTGCTTATTTCTACCATTTCAACTAACACAACAAAGTTAATGTAAATGTTTTAAACTAATAAATTCTGCACTTAGCTGTAGTAAAACTGTAATTAAAAAGTGGTTCTAGTGGTTTAAAACTGCTTATTTCTGCCATTTCAACTAACACAACAAAGTTAATGTAAATGTTTTCAACTAATAAATTGTGCAGTTAGTGGTACAAATTCTGTCATCAGTAAGTGGCACTGGTGGTTAAAGACTGCTTTATTTCTACCATTTCAACTAACACAACAAAGTTCATGTAAATGTTTTCAACTAATAAAATCTGCAGTTAGCGGTACTAAAAGTGCCATTAGCAAGTGGTTCTAGTGGTTTAAAACTGCTTATTTTTACCATTTCAACTAAAACAACAAAGTTAATTTAAATATTTTTAACTAATTAGTTCTGCAGTTAGCGGTACAAATACTGTCATTAGTAAGTTGTTCTAGTGGTTTAAAACTGCTTATTTCTACCATTTCAACTAACACAACAAAGTTAATGTATATGTTTTAAACTAATAAATTCTGCACTTAGCTGAAGTAAAACTGTCATTAGTAAGTGGTTCTAGTGGTTTAAAACTGCTTATTTCTGCCATTTCAACCGACACAACAAAGATAATGTAAATGTTTTCAACTAATAAATTGTGCAGTTAGCGCTACAAATTCTGTCATTAGTAAGTGGTTCTAGTGGCTTAAAACTGCTTATTTCTGCCATTTCAACTAACACAACAAAGTTAATTTAAATATTTGTAGCTACTTAGTTCTGCAGTTAGCGGTACTAAAACTGTCATTAGTAAGTGGTTCTAGTGATTTAAAACTGCTTATTTCTACCATTTCAACTAACACAACAAAGTTAATGTAAATGTTTTAAACTAATAAATTCTGCACTTAGCGGTACTAAAACTGTCATTAGTAAGTGGTTCTAGTGGTTTAATACTGCTTATTTCTGCGATTTCAACTAACACAACAAAGTTCATGTAAACGTTTTCAACTAATAAATTGTGCAGTTAGCGGTACTAAAACTGTCTTTAGTAAGTGGTTCTAGTGGTTTAAAACTGCTTATTTCTACCATTTCAACTAACACAACAAAGTTAATTTAAATATTTGTAACTACTTAGTTCTGCAGTTAGCGGTACTAAAACTGTCATTAGTAAGTGGTTCTAGTGGTTTAAAACTGCTTATTTCTGCGATTTCAACTAACACAACAGAGTTAATGTAAATGCTTTCAACTAATAAATTGTGCAGTTAGTGGTACTAAAACTGTCATTAGTAAGTGGTTCTAGTGGCTTAAAACTGCTTATTTCTACCATTTCAACTAACACAACAAAGTTAATGTAAATGTTTTTAACTAATTTATTCTTCAGTTAGCGGTACTAAAACTTTCATTAGTAAGCGGTTCTAGTGGTTTAAAACTGCTTATTTCTACCATTTCAACTAAAACAACAAAGTTAATTTAAATATTTTTAACTAATTAGTTCTGCAGTTAGCGGAACTAAAACTGTCATTAGTAAGTGGTTCTAGTCGTTTAAAACTGCTTATTTCTGCCATTTCAACTAACACAACAATGTTAATGTAATTATTTTTAACTAATTAATTCTACAGTTAGCGGTACAAAAACTGTCATTAATAATTGGCTCTAGTGGTTTAAAACTGCTTTATTTCTGCCATTTCAACTAACACAACAAAGTTAATTGAAATGTTTTCAACTAATAAATTCTGCAGTTAGCGGTACTAAAACTGTCATTAGTAAGTGGTTCTAGTGGTTTAAAACTGCTTATTTCTGCGATTTCAACTAACACAACAAATTAATGTAAATGCTTTCAACTAATAAATTGTGCAGTTAGTGGTACTAAAACTGTCATTAGTAAGTGGTTCTAGTGGCTTAAAACTGCTTATTTCTACCATTTCAACTAACACAACAAAGTTAATGTAAATGTTCTCAACTAATAAATTCTGCAGTTAGCGGTACTAAAACTGTAATTAGTAAGTGGTTCTAGTGGGTTAAAACTGCTTATTTCTACCATTTCATCTAACACAACAAAGTTAATTTAAATATTTTTAACTAATTAGTTCTACAGTTAGCGGTACAAAAACTGTCATTAATAAGTGGCTCTAGTGGTTTAAAACTGCTTTATTTCTACCATTTCAACTAACACAACAAAGTTAGCGTAAATGTTTTCAACTAATAAATTGTGCTGTTAGTGGTACTAAAACTGTCTTTAGTAAGTGGTTCTAGTGGTTTAAAACTGCTTATTTCTACCATTTCAACTAACACAACAAAGTTAATTTAAATGTTTGTAACTACTTAGTTCTGCAGTTAGCGGTACTAAAACTGTCATTAGTAAGTGGTTCTAGTGGTTTAAAACTGCTTATTTCTGCGATTTCAACTAACACAACAGAGTTAATGTAAATGCTTTCAACTAATAAATTGTGCAGTTAGTGGTAATAAAACTGTCATTAGTAAGTGGTTCTAGTGGCTTAAAACTGATTATTTCTACCATTTCAACTAACATAACAAAGTTAATGTAAATGTTTTTAACTAATTTATTCTTCAGTTAGCGGTACTAAAACTGGTATTAGTAAGCGGTTCTAGTGGTTTAAAACTGCTTTTTTCTGCCATTTAAACTAGCACGACAGAGTTAATGTAATTGTTTTTAACTAATTAATTCTGCAGTTAGCGGTACTAAAACTGTCATTAGTAAGTGGCTCTAGTGGTTTAAAACTGCTTATTTCTACCATTTCAACTAACACAACAAAGTTAATGTAAATGATTTCAACTAATAAACTGTGCAGTTAGTGGTACAAATTCTGTCATTAGTAAGTGGCACTGGTGGTTAAAGACTGCTTTATTTCTACCATTTCAACTAACACAACAAAGTTAATGTAAATGTTCTCAACTAATAAATTCTGCAGTTAGCGGTACTAAAACTGTAATTAGTAAGTGGTTCTAGTGGGTTAAAACTGCTTATTTCTACCATTTCATCTAACACAGCAAAGTTAATTTAAATATTTTTAACTAATTAGTTCTGCAGTTAGCGGTACTAAAACTGTAATTAGTAAGTGGTTCTAGTCGTTTAAAACTGCTTATTTCTGCCATTTCAACTAACACAACAAAGTTAATGTAAATGTTTTCAACTAATAAATTGTGCAGTTAGTGGTACAAATTCTGTCATTAGTAAGTGGCACTGGTGGTTAAAGACTGCTTTATTTCTACCATTTCAACTAACACAACAAAGTTCATGTAAATGTTTTCAACTAATAAATTGTGCAGTTAGCGGTACTAAAACTGTCATTAGTAAGTGGTTCTAGTGGTTATTACTGCCTATTTCTGCCATTTCAACTAACACTACAAATTTAATATAAATATTTTCAACTAATAAATTCTGCAGTTAGCGGTACTAAAACTGTCATTAGTAAGTGGTTCTAGTGGTTTAAAACTGCTTATTTCTGCGATTTCAACTAACACAACAAAGTTAATGTAAATGCTTTCAACTAATAAATTGTGCAGTTAGTGGTACTAAAACTGTCATTAGTAAGTGGTTCTAGTGGCTTAAAACTGCTTATTTCTACCATTTGAACTAACACAAAAAAGTTAATGTAAATGTTTTTAACTAATTTATTCTTCAGTTAGCGGTACTAAAACTGTCATTAGTAAGTGGCACTGGTGGTTAAAGACTGCTTTATTTCTACCATTTCAACTAACACAACAAAGTTCATGTAAATGTTTTCAACTAATAAATTCTGGAGTTAGCGGTACTAAAACTGTCATTAGTAAGTGGTTCTAGTGGTTTAAAACTGCTTATTTCTGCGATTTCAACTAACACAACAAAGTTAATGTAAATGCTTTCAACTAATAAATTGTGCAGTTAGTGGTACTAAAACTGTCATTAGTAAGTGGTTCTAGTGGCTTAAAACTGCTTATTTCTACCATTTCAACTAACACAACAAAGTTAATGTAAATGTTTTCAACTAATTTATTCTTCAGTTAGCGGTACTAAAACTGTCATTAGTAAGCGGTTCTAGTGGTTTAAAACTGCTTATTTCTGCCATTTCAACTAGCACGACAAAGTTAATGTAATTGTTTTTAACTAATTAATTCTGCAGTTAGCGGTACTAAAACTGTCATTAGTAAGTGGCTCTAGTGGTTTAAAACTGCTTATTTCTACCATTTCAACTAACACAACAAAGTTAATGTAATTATTTTTAACTAATTAATTCTACAGTTAGCGGTACAAAAACTGTCATTAATAAGTGGCTCTAGTGGTTTAAAACTGCTTTATTTCTGCCATTTCAACTAACACAACAAAGTTAATGTAAATGCTTTCAACTAATAAATTGTGCAGTTAGTGGTACTAAAACTGTCATTAGTAAGCGGTTCTAGTGGTTTAAAACTGCTTATTTCTACCATTTCAACTAACACAACAAAGTTAATGTAAATGTTTTCAACTAATTTATTCTTCAGTTAGCGGTACTAAAACTGTCATTAGTAAGCGGTTCTAGTGGTTTAAAACTGCTTATTTCTGCCATTTCAACTAGCACGACAAAGTTAATGTAAATGTTTTTTACTAATTAATTCTGCAGTTAGCGGTACTAAAACTGTCATTAGTAAGTTGCTCTAGTGGTTTAAAACTGCTTATTTCTACCATTTCAACTAACAAAACAAAGTTAATGTAAATGTTCTCAACTAATAAATTCTGCAGTTAGCGGTACTAAAACTGTAATTAGTAAGTGGTTCTAGTGGGTTAAAACTGCTTATTTCTACCATTTCATCTAACACAACAAAGTTAATTTAAATATTTTTAACTAATTAGTTCTACAGTTAGCGGTACAAAAACTGTCATTAATAAGTGGCTCTAGTGGTTTAAAACTGCTTTATTTCTACCATTTCAACTAACACAACAAAGTTAGTGTAAATGTTTTCAACTAATAAATTGTGCTGTTAGTGGTACTAAAACTGTCTTTACTAAGTGGTTCTAGTGGTTTAAAACTGCTTATTTCTACCATTTCAACTAACACAACAAAGTTAATTTAAATATTTGTAACTACTTAGTTCTGCAGTTAGCGGTACTAAAACTGTCATTAGTAAGTGGTTCTAGTGGTTTAAAACTGCTTATTTCTGCGATTTCAACTAACACAACAGAGTTAATGTAAATGCTTTCAACTAATAAATTGTGCAGTTAGTGGTAATAAAACTGTCATTAGTAAGTGGTTCTAGTGGCTTAAAACTGCTTATTTCTACCATTTCAACTAACACAACAAAGTTAATGTAAATGTTTTTAACTAATTTATTCTTCAGTTAGCGGTACTAAAACTGGCATTAACAAGCGGTTCTAGTGGTTTAAAACTGCTTATTTCTACCATTTAAACTAGCACGACAGAGTTAATGTAATTGTTTTTAACTAATTAATTCTGCAGTTAGCGGTACTAAAACTGTCATTAGTAAGTGGCTCTAGTGGTTTAAAACTGCTTATTTCTACCATTTCAACTAACACAACAAAGTTAATGTAAATGATTTCAACTAATAAACTGTGCAGTTAGTGGTACAAATTCTGTCATTAGTAAGTGGCACTGGTGGTTAAAGACTGCTTTATTTCTACCATTTCAACTAACACAACAATGTTAATGTAAATGTTCTCAACTAATAAATTCTGCAGTTAGCGGTACTAAAACTGTAATTAGTAAGTGGTCCTAGTGGGTTAAAACTGCTTATTTCTACCATTTCATCTAACACAGCAAAGTTAATTTAAATATTTTTAACTAATTAGTTCTGCAGATAGCGGTACTAAAACTGTAATTAGTAAGTGGTTCTAGTCGTTTAAAACTGCTTATTTCTGCCATTTCAACTAACACAACAAAGTTAATGTAAATGTTTTCAACTAATAAATTGTGCAGTTAGTGGTACAAATTCTGTCATTAGTAAGTGGCACTGGTGGTTAAAGACTGCTTTATTTCTACCATTTCAACTAACACAACAAAGTTCATGTAAATGTTTTCAACTAATAAATTGTGCAGTTAGCGGTACTAAAACTGTCATTAGTAAGTGGTTCTAGTGGTTATTACTGCCTATTTCTGCCATTTCAACTAACACAACAAAGTTAATTTAAATGTTTTCAACTAATAAATTCTGCAGTTAGCGGTACTAAAACTGTCATTAGTAAGTGGTTCTAGTGGTTTAAAACTGCTTATTTCTGCGATTTCAACTAACACAACAAAGTTAATGTAAATGCTTTCAACTAATAAATTGTGCAGTTAGTGGTACTAAAACTGTCATTAGTAAGTGGTTCTAGTGGCTTAGAACTGCTTATTTCTACCATTTCAACTAACACAACAAAGTTAATGTAAATGTTTTTAACTAATTTATTCTTCAGTTAGCGGTACTAAAACTGTCATTAGTAAGTGGCACTGGTGCTTAAAGACTGCTTTATTTCTACCATTTCAACTAACACAACAAAGTTCATGTAAATGTTTTCAACTAATAAATTCTGCAGTTAGTGGTACTAAAGCTGTCATTAGTAAGTGGTTCTAGTGGTTTAAAACTGCTTATTTCTGCGATTTCAACTAACACAACAAAGTTAATGTAAATGCTTTCAACTAATAAATTGTGCAGTTAGTGGTACTAAAACTGTCATTAGTAAGTGGTTCTAGTGGCTTAAAACTGCTTATTTCTACCATTTCAACTAACACAACAAAGTTAATGTAAATGTTTTCAACTAATTTATTCTTCAGTTAGCGGTACTAAAACTGTCATTAGTAAGCGGTTCTAGTGGTTTAAAACTGCTTATTTCTGCCATTTCAACTAGCACGACAAAGTTAATGTAATTGTTTTTAACTAAATAATTCTGCAGTTAGCGGTACTAAAACTGTCATTAGTAAGTGGCTCTAGTGGTTTAAAACTGCTTATTTCTACCATTTCAACTAACACAACAAAGTTAATGTAAATGTTCTCAACTAATAAATGCTGCAGTTAGCCGTACTAAAACTGTAATTAGTAAGTGGTTCTAGTGGGTTAAAACTGCTTATTTCTACCATTTCATCTAACACAACAAAGTTAATTTAAATATTTTTAACTAATTAGTTCTACAGTTAGCGGTACAAAAACTGTCATTAATAAGTGGCTCTAGTGGTTTAAAACTGCTTTATTTCTACCATTTCAACTAACACAACAAAGTTAGTGTAAATGTTTTCAACTAATAAATTGTGCTGTTAGTGGTACTAAAACTGTCTTTAGTAAGTGGTTCTAGTGGTTTAAAACTGCTTATTTCTACCATTTCAACTAACACAACAAAGTTAATTTAAATATTTGTAACTACTTAGTTCTGCAGTTAGCGGTACTAAAACTGTCATTAGTAAGTGGTTCTAGTGGTTATTACTGCTTATTTCTGCCATTTCAACTAACACAACAAAGTTAATTTAAATGTTTTCAACTAATAAATTCTGCAGTTAGCGGTACTAAAACTGTCATTAGTAAGTGGTTCTAGTGGCTTAAAACTGCTTATTTCTACCATTTCAACTAACACAACAAAGTTAATTTAAATGTTTTCAACTAATAAATTCTGCAGTTAGCGGTACTAAAACTGTCATTAGTAAGTGGTTCTAGTGGCTTAAAACTGCTTATTTCTACCATTTCAACTAACACAACAAAGTTAATGTAAATGATTTCAACTAATAAACTGTGCAGTTAGTGGTACAAATTCTGTCACTAGTAAGTGGCACTGGTGGTTAAAGACTGCTTTATTTCTACCATTTCAACTAACACAACAAAGTTAACGTAAATGTTCTCAACTAATAAATTCTGCAGTTAGCGGTACTAAAACTGTAATTAGTAAGTGGTTCTAGTGGTTTAAAACTGCTTATTTCTACCATTTCAACTAACACAACAAAGTTAATGTAAATGTTTTCAACTAATAACTTGTGCAGTTAGTGGTACTAAAACTGTCATTAGTAAGTGGTTCTAGTGGTTTAAAACTGCTTATTTCTAAGTTTTCAACCGACACAACAAAGATAATGTAAATGTTTTCAACTAATAAATTGTGCAGTTAGCGGTACTAAAACTGTCGTTTGTAAGTGCTTCTAGTGGTTTAAAACTGCTTATTTCTACCATTTCAACTAACGTAACGAGGTTAAAGTAAATGTTTTCAACTAATAAATTCTAAAAGTAGCTGTACTAAAACTGTCATTAGTAAGTGGTTCTAGTGGTTTAAAACTGCTTATTTCTACCATTTCAACTAACACAACAAAGTTAATGTAGATGTTTTAAACTAATAAATTCTGCACTTAGCGGTAGTAAAACTGTCATTAGTAAGTGGTTCTAGTGGTTTAATACTGCTTATTTCTGCGATTTCAACTAACACAACAAAGTTCATGTAAATGTTTTCAACTAATAAATTGTGCAGTTAGCGGTACTAAAACTGTCATTAGTAAGTGGTTCTAGTGGTTTAAAACTCCTTATTTCTACCATTTCAACTAACACGACAAAGTTAATGTAAATGATTTTAACTAATTCACTCTGCAGTTAGCGGTACTAAAACTGTTATTAGTAAGTGGTTCTAGTGGTTTAAAACTGCTTATTTCTGCCATTTCAACTAACACAACTAAACTAATGTAAATGTTTTCAACTAATAAATTCTGCAGTTAGCGGTACTAAAGCTGTCGTTTGTAAGTGCTTCTAGTGGTTTAAAACTGCTTATTTCTACCATTTCAACTAACGTAACGAGGTTAAAGTAAATGTTTTCAACTAATAAATTCTAAAAGTAGCTGTACTAAAACTGTCATTAGTAAGTAGTTCTAGTGGTTTAAAACTGCTTATTTCTACCATTTCCACTAACACAACAATGTTAATGTAATTATTTATTTATTATTTAACTAATTAATTCTGCAGTTAGCGGTACAAAAACTGTCATTAATAAGTGGCTCTAGTGGTTTAAAACTGCTTTATTTCTACCATTTCAACTAACACAACAAAGTTAATGTAAATGCTTTCAACTAATAAATTGTGCAGTTAGTGGTACTAAAGCTGTCATTAGAAAGTGGTTCGAGTGGCTTAAAACTGCTTATTTCTACCATTGTAACTAACACAACAAAGTTAATGTAAATGTTTTCAACTAATTTATTCTTCAGTTAGCGGTACTAAAACTGTCATTAGTAAGTGGTTCTAGTGGTTTAAAACTGCTTATTTCTGCCATTTCAACTAGCACGACAAAGTTAATGTAATTGTTTTTAACTAATTAATTCTGCAGTTAGCGGTACTAAAACTGTCATTAGTAAGTGGCTCTAGTGGTTTAAAACTGCTTATTTCTACCATTTCAACTAACACAACAAAGTTAATGTAAATGTTTTCAACTAATAAATTGTGCAGTTAGTGGTACAAATTCTGTCATTAGTAAGTGGCACTGGTGGTTAAAGACTGCTTTATTTCTACCATTTCAACTAACACAACAAAGTTCATGTAAATGTTTTCAACTAATAAAATCTGCAGTTAGCGGTACTAAAACTGTAATTAGTAAGTGGTTCTAGTGGTTTAAAACTGCTTATTTCTACCATTTCAACTAAAACAACAAAGTTAATTTAAATATTTTTAACTAATTAGTTCTGCAGTTAGCGGTACAAATGCTGTCATTAGTAAGTGGTTCTAGTGGTTTAAAACTGCTTATTTCTACCATTTCAACTAACACAACAAAGTTAATTTAAATATTTGTAACTACTTAGTTCTGCAGTTAGCGGTACTAAAACTGTCATTAGTAAGTGGTTCTAGTGGTTTAAAACTGCTTATTTCTGCGATTTCAACTAACACAACAGAGTTAATATAAATGCTTTCAACTAATAAATTGTGCAGTTAGTGGTACTAAAACTGTCATTAGTAAGTGGTTCTAGTGGTTTAAAACTGCTTATTTCTGCGATTTCAACTAACACAACGGAGTTAATGTAAATGCTTTCAACTAATAAATTGTGCAGTTAGTGGTACTAAAACTGTCATTAGTAAGTGGTTCTAGTGGCTTAAAACTGCTTATTTCTACCATTTCAACTAACACAACAAAGTTAATGTAAATGTTTTTAACTAATTTATTCTTCAGTTAGCGGTACTAAAACTGGCATTAGTAAGCGGTTCTAGTGGTTTAAAACTGCTTATATCTTTCATTTCAACGAGCACGACAAAGTTAATGTAATTGTTTTTAACTAATTAATTCTGCAGTTAGCGGTACTAAAACTGTCATTAGTAAGTGGCTCTAGTGGTTTAAAACTGCTTATTTCTACCATTTCAACTAACACAACAAAGTTAATGTAAATGTTCTCAACTAACAAAATTCTGCAGTTAGCGGTACTAAAACTGTAATTAGTAAGTGGTTCTAGTGGTTTAAAACTGCTTATTTCTGCCATTTCAACTAACACAGCAAAGCTAATGTAAATGTTTTCAACTAATAACTTGTGCAGTTAGTGGTACTAAAACTGTCATTAGTAAGTGGTTCTAGTGGTTTAAAACTGCTTATTCATAAGTTCTCAACCGACACAACAAAGATAATGTAAATGTTTTCAACTAATATACTGTGCAGTTAGCGCTACAAATTCTGTCATTAGTAAGTGGTTCTAGTGATTTAAAACTGCTTATTTCTACCATTTCAACTAACACAACAAAGTTAATGTAAATGTTTTAAACTAATAAATTGTGCAGTTAGCGGTACTAAAACTGTTATTAGTAAGTGGTTCTAGTGGTTTAAAACTGCTTATTTCTGCCATTTCAACTAACACAACTAAACTAATGTAAATGTTTTTAACTAATAAATTCTGCAGTTAGCGGTACTAAAACTGTCGTTTGTAAGTGCTTCTAGTGGTTTAAAACTGCTTATTTCTACCATTTCAACTAACGTAACAAGGTTAAAGTAAATATTTTCAACTAATAAATTCTAAAAATAGCTGTACTAAAACTGTCATTAATAAGTGGCTCTAGTGGTTTAAAACTGCTTTATTTCTACCATTTCAACTAACACAACAAAGTTAATGTAAATGTTTTCAACTAATAAATTGTGCTGTTAGTGGTACTAAAACTGTCTTTAGTAAGTGGTTCTAGTGGTTTAAAACTGCTTATTTCTACCATTTCAACTAACACAAGAAAGTTAATTTAAATGTTTTCAACCAATAAATTCTGCAGTTAGCGGTACTAAAACTGTCATTAGTAAGTGGTTCTAGTGGTTTAAAACTGCTTATTTCTGCGATTTCAACTAACACAACAAAGTTAATGTAAATGCTTTCAACTAATAAATTGTGCTGTTAGTGGTACTAAACCTTTCATTAGTAAGTGCTTCTAGTGGTTTAAAACTGCTTATTTCTGCCATTTCAACTAACACAACAAAGTTAATGTAAATGCCTTCAACTAATAAATTGTGCAGTTAGTGGTACTAAAACTGTCTTTAGTAAGTGGTTCTAGTGGTTTAAAACTACTTATTTCTGCAATTGCAACTAACACAACGAAGTTAATGTAAATGTTTTCAACTAATAAATTGTGCAGTTAGCGCTACAAATTCTGTCGTTAGTAAGTGGTTCTAGTGGTTTAAAACTGCTTATTTCTGCGATTTCAACTAACACAACAAAGTTAATGTAAATGCTTTCAACTAATAAATTGTGCAGTTAGTGGTACTAAACCTTTCATTAGTAAGTGCTTCTAGTGGTTTAAAACTGCTTATTTCTGCCATTTCAACTAACACAACAAAGTTAATGTAAATGCCTTCAACTAATAAATTGTGCAGTTAGTGGTACTAAAACTGTCTTTAGTAAGTGGTTCTAGTGGTTTAAAACTACTTATTTCTGCAATTGCAACTAACACAACGAAGTTAATGTAAATGTTTTCAACTAATAAATTGTGCAGTTAGCGCTACAAATTCTGTCGTTAGTAAGTGGTTCTAGTGGTTTAAAACTGCTTATTTCTACCACTTCCACTAACACAACAATGTTAATGTAATTATTTTTAATTAATTAATTCTGCAGTTAGCGGTACAAAAACTGTCATTAATAAGTGGCTCTAGTGGTTTAAAACTGCTTATTTCTGCCATTTCAACTAACACAACAAAGTTCATGTAAATGTTTTCAACTAATAAATTGTGCAGTTAGCGGTACAAAAACTGTCATTAATAAGTGGCTCTAGTGGTTTAATACTGCTTATTTCTGCCATTTCAACTAACACAACAAAGTTAATGTAAATGCCTTCAACTAATAAATTCTGCAGTTAGCCGTACTAAAACTGTAATTAGTAAGTGGTTCTAGTGGGTTAAAACTGCTTATTTCTACCATTTCATCTAACACAACAAAGTTAATTTAAATATTTTTAACTAATTAGTTCTACAGTTAGCGGTACAAAAACTGTCATTAATAAGTGGCTCTAGTGGTTTAAAACTGCTTTATTTCTACCATTTCAACTAACACAACAAAGTTAGTGTAAATGTTTTCAACTAATAAATTGTGCTGTTAGTGGTACTAAAACTGTCTTTAGTAAGTGGTTCTAGTGGTTTAAAACTGCTTATTTCTACCATTTCAACTAACACAACAAAGTTAATTTAAATATTTGTAACTACTTAGTTCTGCAGTTAGCGGTACTAAAACTGTCATTAGTAAGTGGTTCTAGTGGTTATTACTGCTTATTTCTGCCATTTCAACTAACACAACAAAGTTAATTTAAATGTTTTCAACTAATAAATTCTGCAGTTAGCGGTACTAAAACTGTCATTAGTAAGTGGTTCTAGTGGCTTAAAACTGCTTATTTCTACCATTTCAACTAACACAACAAAGTTAATTTAAATGTTTTCAACTAATAAATTCTGCAGTTAGCGGTAGTGGTTCTAGTGGCTTAAAACTGCTTATTTCTACCATTTCAACTAACACAACAAAGTTAATGTAAATGATTTCAACTAATAAACTGTGCAGTTAGTGGTACAAATTCTGTCACTAGTAAGTGGCACTGGTGGTTAAAGACTGCTTTATTTCTACCATTTCAACTAACACAACAAAGTTAACGTTAATGTTCTCAACTAATAAATTCTGCAGTTAGCGGTACTAAAACTGTAATTAGTAAGTGGTTCTAGTGGTTTAAAACTGCTTATTTCTACCATTTCAACTAACACAACAAAGTTAATGTAAATGTTTTCAACTAATAACTTGTGCAGTTAGTGGTACTAAAACTGTCATTAGTAAGTGGTTCTAGTGGTTTAAAACTGCTTATTTCTAAGTTTTCAACCGACACAACAAAGATAATGTAAATGTTTTCAACTAATAAATTGTGCAGTTAGCGGTACTAAAACTGTCGTTTGTAAGTGCTTCTAGTGGTTTAAAACTGCCTATTTCTACCATTTCAACTAACGTAACGAGGTTAAAGTAAATGTTTTCAACTAATAAATTCTAAAAGTAGCTGTACTAAAACTGTCATTAGTAAGTGGTTCTAGTGGTTTAAAACTGCTTATTTCTACCATTTCAACTAACACAACAAAGTTAATGTAAATGTTTTAAACTAATAAATTCTGCACTTAGCGGTAGTAAAACTGTCATTAGTAAGTGGTTCTAGTGGTTTAATACTGCTTATTTCTGCGATTTCAACTAACACAACAAAGTTCATGTAAATGTTTTCAACTAATAAATTGTGCAGTTAGCGGTACTAAAACTGTCATTAGTAAGTGGTTCTAGTGGTTTAAAACTCCTTATTTCTACCATTTCAACTAACACGACAAAGTTAATGTAAATGATTTTAACTAATTCACTCTGCAGTTAGCGGTACTAAAACTGTTATTAGTAAGTGGTTCTAGTGGTTTAAAACTGCTTATTTCTGCCATTTCAACTAACACAACTAAACTAATGTAAATGTTTTCAACTAATAAATTCTGCAGTTAGCGGTACTAAAGCTGTCGTTTGTAAGTGCTTCTAGTGGTTTAAAACTGCTTATTTCTACCATTTCAACTAACGTAACGAGGTTAAAGTAAATGTTTTCAACTAATAAATTCTAAAAGTAGCTGTACTAAAACTGTCATTAGTAAGTGGTTCTAGTGGTTTAAAACTGCTTATTTCTACCATTTCCACTAACACAACAATGTTAATGTAATTATTTATTTATTATTTAACTAATTAATTCTGCAGTTAGCGGTACAAAAACTGTCATTAGTAAGTGGTTCTAGTGGTTTAAAACTGCTTATTTCTGCGATTTCAACTAACACAACGGAGTTAATGTAAATGCTTTCAACTAATAAATTGTGCAGTTAGTGGTACTAAAACTGTCATTAGTAAGTGGTTCTAGTGGCTTAAAACTGCTTATTTCTACCATTTCAACTAACACAACAAAGTTAATGTAAATGTTTTTAACTAATTTATTCTTCAGTTAGCGGTACTAAAACTGTCATTAGTAAGTGGTTCTAGTGGTTTAAAACTGCTTATTTCTGCCATTTCAACTAGCACGACAAAGTTAATGTAATTGTTTTTAACTAATTAATTCTGCAGTTAGCGGTACTAAAACTGTCATTAGTAAGTGGCTCTAGTGGTTTAAAACTGCTTATTTCTACCATTTCAACTAACACAACAAAGTTAATGTAAATGTTTTCAACTAATAAATTGTGCAGTTAGTGGTACAAATTCTGTCATTAGTAAGTGGCACTGGTGGTTAAAGACTGCTTTATTTCTACCATTTCAACTAACACAACAAAGTTCATGTAAATGTTTTCAACTAATAAAATCTGCAGTTAGCGGTACTAAAACTGGCATTAGTAAGCGGTTCTAGTGGTTTAAAACTGCTTATATCTTTCATTTCAACGAGCACGACAAAGTTAATGTAATTGTTTTTAACTAATTAATTCTGCAGTTAGCGGTACTAAAACTGTCATTAGTAAGTGGCTCTAGTGGTTTAAAACTGCTTATTTCTACCATTTCAACTAACACAACAAAGTTAATGTAAATGTTCTCAACTAACAAAATTCTGCAGTTAGCGGTACTAAAACTGTAATTAGTAAGTGGTTCTAGTGGTTTAAAACTGCTTATTTCTACCATTTCAACTAAAACAACAAAGTTAATTTAAATATTTTTAACTAATTAGTTCTGCAGTTAGCGGTACAAATGCTGTCATTAGTAAGTGGTTCTAGTGGTTTAAAACTGCTTATTTCTACCATTTCAACTAACACAACAAAGTTAATTTAAATATTTGTAACTACTTAGTTCTGCAGTTAGCGGTACTAAAACTGTCATTAGTAAGTGGTTCTAGTGGTTTAAAACTGCTTATTTCTGCGATTTCAACTAACACAACAGAGTTAATATAAATGCTTTCAACTAATAAATTGTGCAGTTAGTGGTACTAAAACTGTCATTAGTAAGTGGTTCTAGTGGTTTAAAACTGCTTATTTCTGCGATTTCAACTAACACAACGGAGTTAATGTAAATGCTTTCAACTAATAAATTGTGCAGTTAGTGGTACTAAAACTGTCATTAGTAAGTGGTTCTAGTGGCTTAAAACTGCTTATTTCTACCATTTCAACTAACACAACAAAGTTAATGTAAATGTTTTTAACTAATTTATTCTTCAGTTAGCGGTACTAAAACTGGCATTAGTAAGCGGTTCTAGTGGTTTAAAACTGCTTATATCTTTCATTTCAACGAGCACGACAAAGTTAATGTAATTGTTTTTAACTAATTAATTCTGCAGTTAGCGGTACTAAAACTGTCATTAGAAAGTGGCTCTAGTGGTTTAAAACTGCTTATTTCTACCATTTCAACTAACACAACAAAGTTAATGTAAATGTTCTCAACTAACAAAATTCTGCAGTTAGCGGTACTAAAACTGTAATTAGTAAGTGGCTCTAGTGGTTTAAAACTGCTTATTTCTGCCATTTCAACTAACACAACAAAGCTAATGTAAATGTTTTCAACTAATAACTTGTGCAGTTAGTGGTACTAAAACTGTCATTAGTAAGTGGTTCTAGTGGTTTAAAACTGCTTATTCATAAGTTTTCAACCGACACAACAAAGATAATGTAAATGTTTTCAACTAATATACTGTGCAGTTAGCGCTACAAATTCTGTCATTAGTAAGTGGTTCTAGTGATTTAAAACTGCTTATTTCTACCATTTCAACTAACACAACAAAGTTAATGTAAATGTTTTAAACTAATAAATTGTGCAGTTAGCGGTACTAAAACTGTTATTAGTAAGTGGTTCTAGTGGTTTAAAACTGCTTATTTCTGCCATTTCAACTAACACAAGAAAGTTAATTTAAATGTTTTCAACCAATAAATTCTGCAGTTAGCGGTACTAAAACTGTCATTAGTAAGTGGTTCTAGTGGTTTAAAACTGCTTATTTCTGCGATTTCAACTAACACAACAAAGTTAATGTAAATGCTTTCAACTAATAAATTGTGCTGTTAGTGGTACTAAACCTTTCATTAGTAAGTGCTTCTAGTGGTTTAAAACTGCTTATTTCTGCCATTTCAACTAACACAACAAAGTTAATGTAAATGCCTTCAACTAATAAATTGTGCAGTTAGTGGTACTAAAACTGTCTTTAGTAAGTGGTTCTAGTGGTTTAAAACTACTTATTTCTGCAATTGCAACTAACACAACGAAGTTAATGTAAATGTTTTCAACTAATAAATTGTGCAGTTAGCGCTACAAATTCTGTCGTTAGTAAGTGGTTCTAGTGGTTTAAAACTGCTTATTTCTGCGATTTCAACTAACACAACAAAGTTAATGTAAATGCTTTCAACTAATAAATTGTGCAGTTAGTGGTACTAAACCTTTCATTAGTAAGTGCTTCTAGTGGTTTAAAACTGCTTATTTCTGCCATTTCAACTAACACAACAAAGTTAATGTAAATGCCTTCAACTAATAAATTGTGCAGTTAGTGGTACTAAAACTGTCTTTAGTAAGTGGTTCTAGTGGTTTAAAACTACTTATTTCTGCAATTGCAACTAACACAACGAAGTTAATGTAAATGTTTTCAACTAATAAATTGTGCAGTTAGCGCTACAAATTCTGTCGTTAGTAAGTGGTTCTAGTGGTTTAAAACTGCTTATTTCTACCACTTCCACTAACACAACAATGTTAATGTAATTATTTTTAATTAATTAATTCTGCAGTTAGCGGTACAAAAACTGTCATTAATAAGTGGCTCTAGTGGTTTAAAACTGCTTTATTTCTACCATTTCAACTAACACAACAAAGTTAATGTAAATGTTTTCAACTAATAAATTGTGCTTTTAGTGGTACTAAAACCGTCTTTAGTAAGTCGTTCTAGTGGTTTAAAACTGCTTATTTCTACCATTTCAACTAACACAAGAAAGTTAATTTAAATATTTGTAACTACGTAGTTCTGCAGTTAGCGGTACTAAAACTGTCATTAGTAAGTGGTTCTAGTGGTTTAAAACTGCTTATTTCTGCGATTTCAACTAACACAACAAAGTTAATGTAAATGCTTTCAACTAATAAATTGTGCAGTTAGTGGTACTAAAACTGTCATTAGAAAGTGGTTCGAATGGCTTAAAACTGCTTATTTCTACCATTTCAACTAACACAACAAAGTTAATGTAAATGTTTTCAACTAATTTATTCTTCAGTTAGCGGTACTAAAACTGTCATTAGTAAGTGGTTCTAGTGGTTTAAAACTGCTTATTTCTGCCATTTCAACTAGCACGACAAAGTTAATGTAATTGTTTTTAACTAATTAATTCTGCAGTTAGCGGTACTAAAACTGTCATTAGTAAGTAGCTCTAGTGGTTTAAAGCTGCTTATTTCTACCATTTCAACTAACACAACAAAGTTAATGTAAATGATTTCAACTAATAAATTGTGCAGTTAGTGGTACAAATTCTGTCATTAATAAGTGGTTAAAGACTGCTTTATTTCTACCATTTCAACTAACACAACAAAGTTAATGTAAATGTTCTCAACTAATAAGTTCTGCAGTTAGCGGTACTGATACTGTAATTAGTAAGTGGTTCTAGTGGGTTAAAACTGCTTATTTCTACCATTTCATCTAACACAACAAAGTTAATGTAAATGTTTTAAACTAATAAATTCTGCACTTAGCGGTACTAAAACTGTCATTAGTAAGTGGTTCTAGTGGTTTAAAACTGCTTATTTCTGCAATTTCAACTAACACAACAAAGTTCATGTAAATGTTTTCAACTAATAATTTCTGCAGTTAGCGGTACTAAAACTGTCATTAGTAAGTGGTTCTAGTGGTTTAAAACTCCTTATTTCTACCATTTCAACTAACACAACAAAGTTAATGTAAGTGTTTTTAACTAATTAATTCTGCAGTTAGCGGTACTAAAACTATCATTAGTAAGTGGCTCTAGTGGTTTAAAATTGCTTATTTCTACCATTTCAACAAACAAAACAAAGTTAATGTAAATGATTTCAACTAATAAATTGTGCAGTTAGTGGTACAAATTCTATCATTAGTAAGTGGTTCTAGTGGTTTAAGACTGCTTATTTCTGTGATTTAAAATAACACAACAAAGTTCATGTAAATGTTTTCAACTAATAAAATCTGCAGTTAGCGGTACTAAAAGTGCCATTAGTAAGTGGTTCTAGTGGTTTAAAAACTGCTTATTTCTACCATCTCAACTAAAACAACAAAGTTAATTTAAATATTTTAACTAATTAGTTCTGCAGTTAGCGGTACAAATACTGTCATTAATAAGTTGTTCTAGTGGTTTAAAACTGCTTATTTCTACCATTTCAACTAACACAACAAAGTTAATGTAAATGTTTTAAACTAATAAATTCTGCACTTAGCGGTACTAAAACTGTCATTAGTAAGTGGTTCTAGTGGTTTCATACTGCTTAGTTCTGCGATTTCAACTAACACAACAAAGTTCCTGTAAATGTTTTCAACTAATAAATTGTGCAGTTAGTGGTACTAAAACTGTCATTAGAAAGTGGTTCGAGTGGCTTAAAACTGCTTATTTCTACCATTTCAACTAATACAACAAAGTTAATGTAAATGTTTTCAACTAATTTATTCTTCAGTTAGCGGTACTAAAACTGTCATTAGTAAGTGGTTCTAGTGGTTTAAAACTGCTTATTTCTGCCATTTCAACTAGCACGACAAAGTTAATGTAATTGTTTTTAACTAATTAATTCTGCAGTTAGCGGTACTAAAACTGTCATTAGTAAGTGGCTCTAGTGGTTTAAAACTCCTTATTTCTACCATTTCAACTAACACAACAAAGTTAATGTAAGTGTTTTTAACTAATTAATTCTGCAGTTAGCGGTACTAAAACTATCATTAGTAAGTGGCTCTAGTGGTTTAAAATTGCTTATTTCTACCATTTCAACAAACAAAACAAAGTTAATGTAAATGATTTCAACTAATAAATTGTGCAGTTAGTGGTACAAATTCTGTCATTAATAAGTGGTTAAAGACTGCTTTATTTCTACCATTTCAACTAACACAACAAAGTTAATGTAAATGTTCTCAACTAATAAGTTCTGCAGTTAGCGGTACTGATACTGTAATTAGTAAGTGGTTCTAGTGGGTTAAAACTGCTTATTTCTACCATTTCATCTAACACAACAAAGTTAATGTAAATGTTTTAAACTAATAAATTCTGCACTTAGCGGTACTAAAACTGTCATTAGTAAGTGGTTCTAGTGGTTTAAAACTGCTTATTTCTGCCATTTCAACTAACACAACAAAGTTCATGTAAATGTTTTCAACTAATAATTTCTGCAGTTAGCGGTACTAAAACTGTCATTAGTAAGTGGTTCTAGTGGTTTAAAACTCCTTATTTCTACCATTTCAACTAACACAACAAAGTTAATGTAAGTGTTTTTAACTAATTAATTCTGCAGTTAGCGGTACTAAAACTATCATTAGTAAGTGGCTCTAGTGGTTTAAAAACTGCTTATTTCTACCATCTCAACTAAAACAACAAAGTTAATTTAAATATTTTAACTAATTAGTTCTGCAGTTAGCGGTACAAATACTGTCATTAATAAGTTGTTCTAGTGGTTTAAAACTGCTTATTTCTACCATTTCAACTAACACAACAAAGTTAATGTAAATGTTTTAAACTAATAAATTCTGCACTTAGCGGTACTAAAACTGTCATTAGTAAGTGGTTCTAGTGGTTCAAAACTCCTTATTTCTACCATTTCAACTAACACGACAAAGTTAATGTAAATGATTTTAACTAATTCACTCTGCAGTTAGCGGTACTACAACTGTTATTAGTAAGTGGTTCTAGTGGTTTAAAACTGCTTATTTCTGCCATTTCAACTAACACAACTAAACTAATGTAAATGTTTTCAACTGATAAAATCTGCAGTTAGCGGTACTAAAAGTGCCATTAGTAAGTTGTTCTAGTGGTTTAAAACTGCTTATTTCTACCATTTCAACTAACGTAACGAGGTTAAAGTAAATGTTTTCAACTAATAAATTGTGCAGTTAGCGCTACAAATTCTGTTGTTAGTAAGTGGTTCTAGTGGTTTAAAACTGCTTATTTCTACCATTTCCACTAACACAACAATGTTAATGTAATTATTTTTAACTAATTAATTCTACAGTTAGCGGTACAAAAACTGTCATTAATAAGTGGCTCTAGTGGTTTAAAACTGCTTTATTTCTACCATTTTAACTAACACAACAAAGTTAGTGTAAATGTTTTCAACTAATAAATTGTGCTGTTAGTGGTACTAAAACTGTCTTTAGTAAGTGGTTCTAGTGGTTTAATACTGCTTATTTCTACCATTTCAACTAACACAAGAAAGTTAATTTAAATATTTTTAACTAATTAGTTCTGCAGTTAGCGGTACTAAAACTGTCTTTAGTAAGTGGCTCTAGTGGTTTAAAACTGCTTTATTTCTACCATTTCAACTAACACAACAAAGTTAGTGTAAATGTTCTCAACTAATAAATTCTGCAGTTAGCGGTACTAAAACTGTAATTAGTAAGTGGTTCTAGTGGGTTAAAACTGCTTATTTCTACCATTTCATCTAACACAACAAAGTTAATTTAAATATTTTTAACTAATTAGTTCTGCAGTTAGCGGTACTAAAACTGTCATTAGTAAGTTGTTCTAGTGGTTTAAAACTGCTTATTTCTGCCATTTCAACTAACACAACAAAGTTAATGTAAATGCTTTCAACTAATAAATTGTGCAGTTTGTGGTACTAAAACTGTCTTTAGTAAGTGGTTCTAGTGGTTTAAAACTGCTTATTTCTACCATTTCAACTAACACCACAAAGTTAATTTGAATATTTGTAACTACTTAGTTCTGCATTTAGCGGTACTAAAACTGTCATTAGTAAGTGGTTCTAGTGGTTATTACTGCTTATTTCTGCCATTTCAACTAACACAACAAAGTTAATTTAAATGTTTTCAACTAATAAATTCTGCAGTTAGCGGTACTAAAACTGTCATTAGTAAGTGGTTGTAGTGGTTTAAAACTGCTTATTTCTGCGATTTCAACTAACACAACAAAGTCAATGTAAATGCTTTCAACTAATAAATTGTGCAGTTAGTGGTACTAAAACTGTCTTTAGTAAGTGGTTCTAGTGGTTTAAAATTGCTTATTTCTACCATTTCAACTAACACAACAAAGTTAATGTAAATGCTTTCAACTAATAAATTGTGCAGTTAGTGGTACTAAAACTGTCATTAGTAAGTGGTTCTAGTGGCTTAAAACTGCTTATTTCTACCATTTCAACTAACACAACAAAGTTAATGTAAATGTTTTCAACTAATTTATTCTTCAGTTAGCGGTACTAAAACTGTCTTTAGTAAGTGGTTCTAGTGGTTTAAAACTGCTTATTTCTACCATTTCAACTAACACAACAAAAGTTAATGTAAATGATTTCAACTAATAAACTGTGCAGTTAGCGGTACTAAAACTGTCTTTAGTAAGTGGTTCTAGTGGTTTAAAACTGCTTATTTCTACCATTTCAACTAACACAACAAAGTTAATTTAAATATTTGTAGCTACTTAGTTCTGCAGTTAGCGGTACTAAAACTGTCATTAGTAAGTGGTTCTAGTGGTTTAAAACTGCTTATTTCTGCGATTTCAACTAACACAACAAAGTTAATGTAAATGCTTTCAACTAATAAATTGTGCAGTTAGTGGTACTAAAACTGTCATTAGTAAGTGGTCCTAGTGGCTTAAAACTGCTTATTTCTACCATTTCAACTAACACAACAAAGTTAATGTAAATGTTTTCAACTAATTTATTCTTCAGTTAGCGGTACTAAAACTGTCATTAGTAAGCGGTTCTAGTGGTTTAAAACTGCTTATTTCTGCCATTTCAACTAGCACGGCAAAGTTAATGTAATTGTTTTTAACTAATTAATTCTGCAGTTAGCGGTACTAAAACTGTCATTAGTAAGTGGCTCTAGTGGTTTAAAACTGCTTATTTCTACCATTTCAACTAACACAACAAAGTTAATGCAAATGTTCTCAACTAATAAACTCTGCAGTTAGCGGTACTAAAACTGTAATTAGTAAGTGGTTCTAGTGGGTTAAAGCTGCTTATTTCTACCATTTCATCTAACACAACAAAGTTAATTTAAATATTTTCAACTAAATTGTGCAGTTAGTGGTACTAAAACTGTCTTTAGTAAGTGGTGCTAGTGGTTTAAAACTGCTTATTTCTACCATTTCAACTAACACAACAAAGTTAATTTAAATATTTGTAACTAATTAGTTCTGCAGTTAGCGGTACTAAAACTGTCATTAGTAAGTGGTTCTAGTGGTTAAAGACTGCTTTATTTCTACCATTTCAACTAACACAACAATGTTAATGTAAATTTCTTAAACTAATAAATTGTGCAGTTAGCGCTACAAATTCTGTCGTTAGCATGTGGTTCTAGTGGTTTAAAACTGCTTATTTCTGCCATTTCAACTAGCAAGACAAAGTTAATGTAAATGTTTTCAACTAATAAATTGTGCAGTTAGCGCTAAAAATTCTGTCGTTAGTAAGTGGTTCTAGTGGTTTAAAACTGCTTATTTCTACCATTTCCACTAACACAACAATGTTAATGTAATTATTTTTAACTAATTAATTCTACAGTTAGCGGTACAAAAAACGTCATTAATAAGTGGCTCTAGTGGTTTAAAACTGCTTTATTTCTACCATTTCAACTAACACAACAAAGTTAGTGTAAATGTTCTCAACTAATAAATTCTGCAGTTAGCGGTACTAAAACTGTAATTAGTAAGTGGTTCTAGTGGGTTAAAACTGCTTATTTCTACCATTTCATCTAACACAACAAAGTTAATTTAAATATTTTTAACTAATTAGTTCTGCAGTTAGCGGTACTAAAACTGTCATTAGTAAGTGGTTCTAGTGGTTTAAAACTGCTTATTTCTGCCATTTCAACTAACACAACAAAGTTAATGTAAATGCTTTCAACTAATAAATTGTGCAGTTTGTGGTACTAAAACTGTCTTTAGTAAGTGGTTCTAGTGGTTTAAAACTGCTTTTTTCTACCATTTCAACTAACACCACAAAGTTAATTTGAATATTTGTAACTACTTAGTTCTGCATTTAGCGGTACTAAAACTGTCATTAGTAAGTGGTTCTAGTGGTTATTACTGCTTATTTCTGCCATTTCAACTAACACAACAAAGTTAATTTAAATGTTTTCAACTAATAAATTCTGCAGTTAGCGGTACTAAAACTGTCATTAGTAAGTGGTTCTAGTGGTTTAAAACTGCTTATTTCTGCGATTTCAACTAACACAACAAAGTCAATGTAAATGCTTTCAACTAATAAATTGTGCAGTTTGTGGTACTAAAACTGTCTTTAGTAAGTGGTTCTAGTGGTTTAAAACTGCTTATTTCTACCATTTCAACTAACACCACAAAGTTAATTTGAATATTTGTAACTACTTAGTTCTGCATTTAGCGGTACTAAAACTGTCATTAGTAAGTGGTTCTAGTGGTTATTACTGCTTATTTCTGCCATTTCAACTAACACAACAAAGTTAATTTAAATGTTTTCAACTAATAAATTCTGCAGTTAGCGGTACTAAAACTGTCATTAGTAAGTGGTTCTAGTGGTTTAAAACTGCTTATTTCTGCGATTTCAACTAACACAACAAAGTCAATGTAAATGCTTTCAACTAATAAATTGTGCAGTTAGTGGTACTAAAACTGTCATTAGTAAGTGGTTCTAGTGGCTTAAAACTGCTTATTTCTACCATTTCAACTAACACAACAAAGTTAATGTAAATGTTTTCAACTAATTTATTCTTCAGTTAGCGGTACTAAAACTGTCTTTAGTAAGTGGTTCTAGTGGTTTAAAACTGCTTATTTCTACCATTTCAACTAACACAACAAAGTTAATGTAAATGATTTCAACTAATAAACTGTGCAGTTAGCGGTACTAAAACTGTCTTTAGTAAGTGGTTCTAGTGGTTTAAAACTGCTTATTTCTACCATTTCAACTAACACAACAAAGTTAATTTAAATATTTGTAGCTACTTAGTTCTGCAGTTAGCGGTGCTAAAACTGTCATTAGTAAGTGGTTCTAGTGGTTTAAAACTGCTTATTTCTGCGATTTCAACTAACACAACAAAGTTAATGTAAATGCTTTCAACTAATAAATTGTGCAGTTAGTGGTACTAAAACTGTCATTAGTAAGTGGTCCTAGTGGCTTAAAACTGCTTATTTCTACCATTTCAACTAACACAACAAAGTTAATGTAAATGTTTTCAACTAATTTATTCTTCAGTTAGCGGTACTAAAACTGTCATTAGTAAGCGGTTCTAGTGGTTTAAAACTGCTTATTTCTGCCATTTCAACTAGCACGGCAAAGTTAATGTAATTGTTTTTAACTAATTAATTCTGCAGTTAGCGGTACTAAAACTGTCATTAGTAAGTGGCTCTAGTGGTTTAAAACTGCTTATTTCTACCATTTCAACTAACACAACAAAGTTAATGCAAATGTTCTCAACTAATAAACTCTGCAGTTAGCGGTACTAAAACTGTAATTAGTAAGTGGTTCTAGTGGGTTAAAACTGCTTATTTCTACCATTTCATCTAACACAACAAAGTTAATTTAAATATTTTCAACTAATAAATTGTGCAGTTAGTGGTACTAAAACTGTCTTTAGTAAGTGGTGCTAGTGGTTTAAAACTGCTTATTTCTACCATTTCAACTAACACAACAAAGTTAATTTAAATATTTGTAACTAATTAGTGCTGCAGTTAGCGGTACTAAAACTGTCATTAGTAAGTGTTTCTAGTGGTTAAAGACTGCTTTATTTCTACCATTTCAACTAACACAACAATGTTAATGTAAATTTCTTAAACTAATAAATTGTGCAGTTAGCGCTACAAATTCTGTCGTTAGCATGTGGTTCTAGTGGTTTAAAACTGCTTATTTCTGCCATTTCAACTAGCAAGACAAAGTTAATGTAATTGTTTTTAACTAATTAATTCTGCAGTTAGCGGTACTAAAACTGTCATTAGTAAGTTTCTCTAGTGGTTTAAAACTGCTTATTTCTGCCATTTCAACTAGCAAGACAAAGTTAATGTAATTGTTTTTAACTAATTAATTCTGCAGTTAGCGGTACTAAAACTGTCATTAGTAAGTGGCTCTAGTGGTTTAAAACTGCTTATTTCTACCATTTCAACTAACACAACAAAGTTAATGAAAATGACTTCAACTAATAAATTGTGCAGTTAGTGGTACTAAAACTGTCTTTAGTAAGTGGTTCTAGTGGTTTAAAACTGCATATTTCTACCATTTCAACTAACACAACAAAGTTAATTTAAATATTTGTAACTAATTAGTTCTGCAGTTAGCGGTACTAAAACTGTCATTGGTAAGTGGTTCTAGTGGTTAAAGAATGCTTTATTTCTACCATTTCAACTAACACAACAAAGTTAATGTAAATTTTTTCAACTAATAAATGTTGCAGTTAGCGCTACAAATTCTGTCGTTAGTATGTGGTTCTAGTGGTTTAAAACTGCTTATTTCTGCCATTTCAACTAGCAAGACAAAGTTAATGTAATTGTTTTTAACTAATTAATTCTGCAGTTAGCGGTACTAAAACTGTCATTAGTAAGTTTCTCTAGTGGTTTAAAACTGCTTATTTCTGCCATTTCAACTAGCAAGACAAAGTTAATGTAATTGTTTTTAACTAATTAATTCTGCAGTTAGCGGTACTAAAACTGTCATTAGTAAGTGGCTCTAGTGGTTTAAAACTGCTTATTTCTACCATTTCAACTAACACAACAAAGTTAATGAAAATGATTTCAACTAATAAATTGTGCAGTTAGTGGTACAAATTCTGTCATTAGTAAGTGGCACTGGTGGTTAAAGACTGCTTTATTTCTACCATTTCAACTAACACAACAAAGTTAATGTAAATGCTTTCAACTAATAAATTGTGCAGTTAGTGGTACTAAAACTGTCTTTAGTAAGTGGTTCTAGTGGTTTAAAACTGCTTATTTCTACCATTTCAACTAACACAACAAAGTTAATTTAAATATTTGTAACTAATTAGTTCTGCAGTTAGCGGTACTAAAACGGTCATCAGTAAGTGGTTCTAGTGGTTAAAGACTGCTTTATTTCTACCATTTCAACTAACACAACAAAGTTCATGTAAATGTTTCAACTAATAAAATCTGCAGTTAGCGGTACTAAGGGTGCCATTAGTAAGTGGTTCTAGTGGTTTAAAACTGCTTATTTCTACCATTTCAACTAAAACAACAAAGTTAATTGAAATATTTTTAACTAATTAGTTCTGCAGTTAGCGGTACAAATACTGTCATTAGTAAGTTGTTCTAGTGGTTTAAAGCTGCTTATTTCTACCATTTCAAGTAACACAACAAAGTTAATGTAAATGTTTTAAACTAATAAATTCTGCACTTAGCGGTACTAAAACTGTCATTAATAAGTGGTTCTAGTGGTTTAATACTGCTCATTTCTGCGATTTCAACTAACACAACAAAGTTCATGTAAATGTTTTCAACTAATTTATTCTTCAGTTAGCGGTACTAAAACTGTCATTAGTATGTGGTTCTAGTGGTTTAAAACTGCTTATTTCTGCCATTTCAACTAAAGTAACGAGGTTAAAGTAAATGTTTTCAACTAATAAATTCTAAAAATAGCTGTACTAAATCTGTCATTAGTAAGTGGTTCTAGTGGTTCAAAACTGCTTATTTCTGCCATTGCAACTAACACAACGAAGTTAATGTAAATGTTTTCAACTAATAAATTGTGCAGTTAGCGCTACAAATTCTGTCGTTGGTAAGTGGTTCTAGTGGTTTAAAACTGCTTATTTCTACCATTTCCACTAACACAACAATGTTAATGTAATTATTTTTAACTAATTAATTCTACAGTTAGCGGTACAAAAAATGTCATTAATAAGTGGCTCTAGTGGTTTAAAACTGCTTTATTTCTACCATTTCAACTAACACAACAAAGTTAGTGTAAATGTTCTCAACTAATAAATTCTGCAGTTAGCGGTACTAAAACTGTAATTAGTAAGTGGTTCTAGTGGGTTAAAACTGCTTATTTCTACCATTTCATCTAACACAACAAAGTTAATTTAAATATTTTTAACTAATTAGTTCTGCAGTTAGCGGTACTAAAACTGTCATTAGTAAGTGGTTCTAGTGGTTTAAAACTGCTTATTTCTGCCATTTCAACTAGCACAACAAAGTTAATGTAAATGCTTTCAACTAATAAATTGTGCAGTTTGTGGTACTAAAACTGTCTTTAGTAAGTGGTTCTAGTGGTTTAAAACTGCTTATTTCTACCATTTCAACTAACACCACAAAGTTAATTTGAATATTTGTAACTACTTAGTTCTGCATTTAGCGGTACTAAAACTGTCATTAGTAAGTGGTTCTAGTGGTTATTACTGCTTATTTCTGCCATTTCAACTAACACAAGAAAGTTATTTTAAATGTTTTCAACTAATAAATTTTGCAGTTAGCGGTACTAAAACTGTCATTAGTAAGTGGTTCTAGTGGTTTAAAACTGATTATTTCTGCGATTTCAACTAACACAACAAAGTCAATGTAAATGCATTCAACTAATAAATTGTGCAGTTAGTGGTACTAAAACTGTCATTAGTAAGTGGTTCTAGTGGCTTAAAACTGCTTATTTCTACCATTTCAACTAACACAACAAAGTTAATGTAAATGTTTTTAACTAATTTATTCTTCAGTTAGCGGTACTAAAACTGTCAATAGTAGTGGTTTAAAACTGCTTATTTCTGCCATTACAAATTGTTTTTAACTAATTAATTCTGCAGTTAGCGGTACTAAAACTGTCATTAGTAAGTGGTTCTAGTGGTTTAAAACTGCTTATTTCTACCATTTCAACTAACACAACAAAGTTAATGTAAATGTTTTCAACTAATAAATTGTGCAGTTAGCGGTACAAATTCTGTCATTAGCAAGTGGTTCTAGTGATTTAAAGCTTTTATTTCTGCAATTTCAACTAAAACGACAAAGTTAATGTAAATGATTTTAACTAATTCATTCTGCATTTAGCGGTACAAATTCTGTTATTAGTAAGTTTCTCTAGTGGTTTAAAACTGCTTATTTCTGCCATTTCAACTAGCAAGACAAAGTTAATGTAATTGTTTTTAACTAATTAATTCTGCAGTTAGCGGTACTAAAACTGTCATTAGTAAGTGGCTCTAGTGGTTTAAAACTGCTTATTTCTACCATTTCAACTAACACAAAAAAGTTAATGAAAATGATTTCAACTAATAAATTGTGCAGTTAGTGGTACAAATTCTGTCGTTAGTATGTGGTTCTAGTGGTTTAAAACTGCTTTATTTCTACCATTTCAACTAACACAACAAAGTTAATGTAAATGCTTTCAACTAATAAATTGTGCAGTTAGTGGTACTAAAACTGTCTTTAGTAAGTGGTTCTAGTGGTTTAAAACTGCTTATTTCTACCATTTCAACTAACACAACAAAGTTAATTTAAATATTTGCAACTAATTAGTTCTGCAGTTAGCGGTACTAAAACTGTCATCAGTAAGTGGTTCTAGTGGTTAAAGACTGCTTTATTTCTACCATTTCCACTAACACAACGATGTTAATGTAATTGTTTTCAACTAATAAATTGTGCAGTTAGCGCTACAAATTCTGTCATTAGTAAGTGGTTTTAGTGGCTTAAAACTGCTTATTTCTACCATTTCAAATAACACAACAAAGTTAATGTAAATGTTTTCAACTAATTTATTCTTCAGTTAGCGGTACTAAAACTGTCATTAGTATGTGGTTCTAGTGGTTTAAAACTGCTTACTTCTGCCATTTCAACTAGCACGACAAAGTTAATGTAATTGTTTTTAACTAGTTAATTCTGCAGTTAGCGGTACTAAAACTGTCATTAGTAAGTGGCTCTAGTGGTTCAAAACTGCTTATTTCTACCATTTCAACTAACACAACAAAGTTAATGTAAATGATTTAAACTAATAAATTGTGCAGTTAGTGGTACAAATTCTGTCATTAGTAAGTGGCACTGGTGGTTAAAGACTGCTTTATTTCTACCATTTCAACTAACACAACAAAGTTAATGTAAACGTTCTCAACTAATAAATTCTGCAGTTAGCGGTACTAAAACTGTCATTAGTAAGTGGTTCTAGTGGCTTAAAACTGCTTATTTCTACCATTTCAGCTAACACAACAAAGTTAACGTAAATGTTTTCAACTAATTAATTCTGCAGTTAGCGGTACTAAAACTGTCATTAGTAAGTGGCTCTAGTGGTTTAAAACTGCTTATTTCTACCATTTCAACTAACACAACAAAGTTAATGTAAATGTTTTCAACTAATAAATTGTGCAGTTAGCGGTACTAAAACTGCCATTAGTAAGTGCTTCTAGTGGTTTAAAACTGCTTATTTCTGCCATTTCAACTACACAACAAAGTTAATGTAAATGCTATCAACTAATAAATTGTGCAGTTAGCGGTACTAAAACTGTCATTAGTAAGTGGTTCTAGTGGTTTAAACCTGCTTATTTCTTCCATTTCAACTAACACAACAAAGTTAATGTAAATGTTTTCAACTAATAACTTGTGCAGTTAGTGGTACTAAAACTGACATTAGTAAGTGGTTCTAGTGGTTTAAAACTGCTTGTTTCTAAGTTCTCAACCGACACAACAAAGACAATATAAATGTATTCAACTAATAAATTGTGCAGTTAGCGCTACAAATTCTGTCATTAGTAAGTGGTTCTAGTGATTTAAAACTGCTTATTTCTACCATTTCAACTAACACAACAATGTTAATGTAAATTTTTTCAACTAATAAATTCTGCAGTTAGCGGTACTAAAACTGTCATTAGTAAGTGGTTCTAGTGGTTTAAAACTGCTTATTTCTGCCATTTCAACTAACACGACAAAGTTAATGTAAATGATTTTAACTAATTCATTCTGCAGTTAGCGGTACAAGATCTGTCATTTGTAAAAGGTTGTAGTGCTTTAAAACTGCTTATTTCTACCATTTCAACCGACACAACAAAGTTAATGTAAATGTTTTCAACTAATAAATTCTGCAGTTAGCGCTACAAATTCTGCCATTAGTAAGTTGTTCTAGTGGTTTAAAACTGCTTATTTCTGCGATTTCAACTAACACGACAAAGTTAATGTAAGTGATTTTAACTAATTCATTCTTCAGTTAGCGGTACAAACTCTGTTATTAGTAAAAGGTTATAGTGGTTTAAAACTGCTTATTTCTACCATTTCAACCGACACAACAAAGTTAATGTAAATGTTTTCAACTAATTTATTCTTCAGTTAGCGGTACTAAAACTGTCATTAGTAAGTGGTTCTAGTGGTTTAAAACTGCTTATTTCTGCCATTTCAACTAACACAACAAAGTTAATGTAAATGTTTTCAACTAATAAATTGTGCTGTTACTGGTACTAAAACTGTCTTTAGTAAGTGGTTCTAGTGGTTTAAAACTGCCTATTTCTACCATTTCAACTAACACAAGAAAGTTAATTTAAATATTTGTAACTACTTAGTTCTGCAGTTAGCGGTACTAAAACTGTCATTAGTAAGTGGTTCTAGTGGTTATTACTGCTTATTTCTGCCATTTCAACTAACACAACAAAGTTAATTTAAATGTTTTTAACTAATAAATTCTGCAGTTAGCGGTACTAAAACTGTCATTAGTAAGTGGTTCCAGTGGTTTAAAACAGCTTATTTCTGCCATTTCAACTAACACAACAAAGTTAATGTAAATGTTTTCAACTAATAAATTGTGCTGTTAGTGGTACTAAAACTGTCTTTAGTAAGTGGTTCTAGTGGCTTAAAACTGCTTATTTCTACCATTTCAACTAACACAACAAAGTTAATGTAAATGTTTTCAACTAATTTATTCTTCAGTTAGCGGTACTGAAACTGTCTTAGTAAGCGGTTCTAGTGGTTTAAAATTGCTTATTTCCGCCATTTCAACTAGCAGGACAAAGTTAATGTAATTGTTTTTAACTAATTAATTCTGCAGTTAGCGGTACTAAAACTGTCTTTAGTAAGTGGCTCTAGTGGTTTAAAACTGCTTATTTCTACCATTTCAACTAACACAACAAAGTTAATGTAATTGTTTTTAACTAATAAATTGTGCAGTTAGCGCTACAAATTCTGTCATTAGTAAGTGGTTTTAGTGGCTTAAAACTGCTTATTACTACCATTTCAACTAACACAACAAAGTTAATGTAAATGTTTTCAACTAATTTATTCTTCAATTAGCGGTACTAAAACTGTCATTAGTATGTGGTTCTAGTGGTTTAAAACTGCTTATTTCTGCCATTTCAACTAGCACGACAAAGTTAATGTAATTGTTTTTAACTAATTAATTCTGCAGTTAGCGGTACTAAAACTGTCATTAGTAAGTGGCTCTAGTGGTTTAAAACTGCTTATTTCTACCATTCCAACTAACACAACAAAGTTAATGTAAATGATTTCAACTAATAAATTGTGCAGTTAGTGGTACAAATTCAGTCATTAGTAAGTGGCACTGGTGGTTAAAGACTGCTTTATTTCTACCATTTCAACTAACACAAGAAAGTTAATGTAAATGTTCTCAACTAATAAATTCTGCAGTTAGCGGTACTAAAACTGTAATTAGAAACTGGTTCTAGTGGTTTAAAACTGCTTATTACTAACATTTCAACTAACACAACAAAGTTAATGTAAATGTTTTCAACTAATTTATTCTCCAGTTAGCGGTACTAAAACTGTCTTTAGTAAGTGGTTCTAGTGGTTTAAAACTGCCTATTTCTACCATTTCAACTAACACAAGAAAGTTAATTTAAATATTTGTAACTACTTAGTTCTGCAGTTAGCGGTACTAAAACTGTCATTAGTAAGTGGTTCTAGTGGTTATTACTGCTTATTTCTGCCATTTCAACTAACAGAACAAAGTTAATTTAAATGTTCTCAACTAATAAATTCTGCTGTTAGCGGTACTAAAACTGTAATTATTAAGTGGTTCTAGTGGTTTAATACTGCTTATTTCTGCCATTTCAACTAGCACGACAAAGTTAATGTAATTGTTTTTAACTAATTAATTCTGCAGTTAGCGGTACTAAAACTGTCATTAGTAAGTGGCTCTAGTGGTTTAAAACTGCTTATTTCTACCATTTCAACTAACACAACAAAGTTAATGTAATTGTTTTCAACTAATAAATTGTGCAGTTAGCGCTACAAATTCTGTCATTAGTAAGTGGTTCTAGTGGTTTAAAACTGCTTATTTCTGCCATTTCAACTAACACAACAAAGTTAATGAAAATGTTTTAGACTAATAAATTTTGCAGTTAGCGGTACTAAAACTGTCATTAGTAAGTGGTTCTAGTGGTTTAAAACTGCCTATTTCTACCATTTCAACTAACACAAGAAAGTTAATTTAAATATTTGTAACTACTTAGTTCTGCAGTTAGCGGTACTAAAACTGTCATTAGTAAGTGGTTCTAGTGGTTATTACTGCTTATTTCTGCCATTTCAACTAACACAACAAAGTTGATTTAAATGTTCTCAACTAATAAATTCTGCTGTTAGCGGTACTAAAACTGTAATTATTAAGTGGTTCTAGTACTTTAAAACTGCTTATTTCTACCATTTCAACCGACACAACAAAGTTAATGTAAATGTTTTCAACTAATAAATTCTGCAGTTAGCGCTACAAATTCTGTCATTAGTAAGTGGTTCTAGTGGTTTAAAACTGCTTATTTCTGCGATTTCAACTAACAGGACAAAGTTAATGTAAATGATTTTAACTAATTCATTCTTCAGTTAGCGGTACAAACTCTGTCATTAGTAAAAGGTTATAGTGGTTTAAAACTGCTTATTTCTACCATTTCAACCGACACAACAAAGTTAATGTAAATGTTTTCAACTAATAAATTCTGCAGTTAGCGGTACTAAAACTGTCATTAGTAAGTGGTTCTAGTGGTTTAAAACTGCTTATTTCTGCCATTTCAACTAACACAACAAAGTTAATGTAAATGTTTTCAACTAATAAATTGTGCTGTTAGTGGTACTAAAACTGTCTTTAGTAAGTGGTTCTAGTGGTTTAAAACTGCCTATTTCTACCATTTCAACTAACACAAGAAAGTTAATTTAAATATTTGAAACTACTTAGTTCTGCAGTTAGCGGTACTAAAACTGTCATTAGTAAGTGGTTCTAGTGGTTATTACTGCTTATTTCTGCCATTTCAACTAACACAACAAAGTTAATTTAAATGTTTTCAACTAATAAATTCTGCAGTTGGCGGTACTAAAACTGTCATTAGTAAGTGGATCTAGTGGTTTAAAACTGCTTATTTCTGCCATTTCAACTAACACAACAAAGTTAATGTAAATGTTTTCAACTAATAAATTGTGCTGTTAGTGGTACTAAAACTGTCTTTAGTAAGTGGTTCTAGTGGCTTAAAACTGCTTATTTCTACCATTTCAACTAACACAACAAAGTTAATGTAAATGTTTTCAACTAATTTATTCTTCAGTTAGCGGTACTGAAACTGTCATTAGTAAGCGGTTCTAGTGGTTTAAAACTGCTTATTTCTGCCATTTCAACTAGCACGACAAAGTTAATGTAATTGTTTTTAACTAATTAATTCTGCAGTTAGCGGTACTAAAACTGTCATTAGTAAGTGGCTCTAGTGGTTTAAAACTGCTTATTTCTACCATTTCAACTAACACAACAAAGTTAATGTAATTGTTTTTAACTAATAAATTATGCAGTTAGCGCTACAAATTCGGTCATTAGTAAGTGGTTTTAGTGGCTTAAAACTGCTTATTACTACCATTTCAACTAACACAACAAAGTTAATGTAAATGTTTTCAACTAATTTATTCTTCAGTTAGCGGTACTAAAACTGTCATTAGTATGTGGTTCTAGTGGTTTAAAACTGCTTATTTCTGCCATTTCAACTAGCACGACAATGTTAATGTAATTGTTTTTAACTAATTAATTCTGCAGTTAGCGGTACTAAAACTGTCATTAGTAAGTGGCTCTAGTGGTTTAAAACTGCTTATTTCTACCATTCCAACTAACACAACAAAGTTAATGTAAATGATTTCAACTAATAAATTAAGCAGTTAGTGGTACAAATTCAGTCATTAGTAAGTGGCACTGGTGGTTAAAGACTGCTTTATTTCTACCATTTCAACTAACACAAGAAAGTTAATGTAAATGTTCTCAACTAATAAATTCTGCAGTTAGCGGTACTAAAACTGTAATTAGAAAGTGGTTCTAGTGGTTTAAAACTGCTTATTTCTGCCATTTCAACTAACACAACGATGTTAATGTAAATGTTTTCAACTAATAAATTGTGCAGTTAGTGGTACTAAAACTGTCTTTAGTAAGTGGTTCTAGTGGTTTAAAACTGCTTATTTCTACCATTTCAACTAACACAACAAAGTTAATTTAGATATCTTTAACTAATTAGTTCTGCAGTTAGCGGTACTAAAACTGTCATTAGTATGTGGATCTAGTGGTTTAAAACTGCTTATTTCTGCCATTTCAACTAACACAACAAAGTTAATGTAAATGCTTTCAACTAATAAATTGTGCAGTTAGTGGTACTAAAACTGTCTTTAGTAAGTGGTTCTAGTGGTTTAAAACTGCTTATTTCTACCATTTCAACTAACACAACAAAGTTGATTTAAATATTTGTAACTAATTAGTTCTGTAGCTTGCGGTACTAAAACTGTCATTAGTAAGTGGTTCTAGTGGTTTAAAACTGCTTATTTCTGCCATTTCAACTAACACAACAAAGTTAATGTAAATGTTTTCAACTAATAAATTCTGCAGTTAGCGGTACTAAAACTGTCATTAGTAAGTGGTTCTAGTGGTTTAAAACTGCTTATTTCTGCCATTTCAACTAACACGACAAAGTTAATGTAAATGTTTTCAACTAATAAATTGTGCTGTTAGTGGTACTAAAACTGTCTTTAGTAAGTGGTTCTAGTGGTTTAAAACTGCCTATTTCTACCATTTCAACTAACACAAGAAAGTTAATTTAAATATTTGTAACTACTTAGTTCTGCAGTTAGCGGTACTAAAACTGTCATTAGTAAGTGGCTCTAGTGGTTTAAAACTGCTTATTTCTACCATTTCAACTAACACAACAAAGTTAATGTAATTGTTTTCAACTAATAAATTGTGCAGTTAGCGCTACAAATTCTGTCATTAGTAAGTGGCACTGGTGGTTAAAGACTGCTTTATTTCTACCATTTCAACTAACACAACAAAGTTAATGTAAATGTTTTCAACTAATTTATTCTTCAGTTAGCGGTACTGAAACTGTCATTAGTAAGCGGTTCTAGTGGTTTAAAACTGCTTATTTCTGCCATTTCAACTAGCACGACAAAGTTAATGTAATTGTTTTTAACTAATAAATTGTGCAGTTAGCGCTACAAATTCTGTCATTAGTAAGTGGTTTTAGTGGCTTAAAACTGCTTATTTCTACCATTTCAACTAACACAACAAAGTTAATGTAAATGATTTCAACTAATAAATTGTGTAGTTAGTGGTACAAATTCAGTCATTAGTAAGTGGCACTGGTGGTTAAAGACTGCTTTATTTCTACCATTTCAACTAACACAACAAAGTTAATGTAAATGTTCTCAACTAATAAATTCTGCAGTTAGCGGTACTAAAACTGTAATTAGTAAGTGGCTCTAGTGGTTTAAAACTGCTTATTTCTACCATTTCAACTAACACAACAAAGTTAATGTAAATGTTCTCAACTAATAAATTGTGCAGTTAGTGGTACTAAAACTGTCTTTAGTAAGTGGTTCTAGTGGGTTAAAACTGCTTATTTCTACCATTTCAACTAACACAACAAAGTTAATGTAAATGTTCTCAACTAATAAATTGTGCAGTTAGTGGTACTAAAACTGTCTTTAGTAAGTGGTTCTAGTGGTTTAAAACTGCTTATTTCTACCATTTCAACTAACACAACAAAGTTAATGTAAATGTTTTCAACTAATTTATTCTTCAGTTAGCGGTACTAAAACTGTCATTAGTAAGCGGTTCTAGTGGTTTAAAACTGCTTATTTCTGCCATTTCAACTAGCACGGCAAAGTTAATGTAATTGTTTTTAACTAATTAGTTCTGCAGTTAGCGGTACTATAACTGTCATTAGTAAGTGGTTCTAGTGGTTTAAAACTGCTTATTTCTGCCATTTCAACTAACACAACAAAGTTAATGTAAATGTTCTCAACTAATAAATTGTGCAGTTAGTGGTACTAAAACTGTCATTACTAAGTGGTTCTAGTGGTTAAAGACTCCTTTATTTCTACCATTTCAACTGACACAACGAAGTTAATGTAAATTTTTTCAACTAATAAATTGTGCAGTTAGCGCTACAAATTCTGTCGTTAGTAAGTGGTTCTAGTGGTTTAAAACTGCTTATTTCTACCATTTCCACTAACACAACGATGTTAATGTAATTGTTTTCAACTAATAAATTGTGCAGTTAGCGCTACAAATTCTGTCATTAGTAAGTGGTTTTAGTGGCTTAAAACTGCTTATTTCTACCATTTCAACTAACACAACAAAGTTAATGTAAATGTTTTCAACTAATTTATTCTTCAGTTAGCGGTACGAAAACTGTCATTAGTATGTGGTTCTAGTGGTTTAAAACTGCTTATTTCTACCATTTCAACTAACACAACAAAGTTAATGTAAATGTTCTCAACTAATAAATTCTGCAGTTAGCGGTACTAAAACTGTAATTAGTAAGTGGTCCTAGTGGTTTAAAACTGCTTATTTCTGCCATTTCAACTAACACAACAAAGTTAATGTAAATGTTTTCAACTAATAAATTGTGCAGTTAGTGGTACTAAAACTGTCTTTAGTAAGTGGTTCTAGTGGGTTAAAACTACTTATTTCTACCATTTCAACTAACACAACAAAGTTAATGTAAATGCTTTCAACTAATAAATTGTGCAGTTAGTGGTACTAAAACTGTCTTTAGTAAGTGGTTCTAGTGGTTTAAAACTGCTTATTTCTACCATTTCAACTAACACAACAAAGTTAATTTAAATATTTGTAACTAATTAGTTCTGCAGTCAGCGGTACTAAAACTGTCATTAGTAAGTGGTTCTAGTGGTTAAAGACTGCTTTATTTCTGCCATTTCAACTAACACAACAAAGTTAATGTAAATGTTTTCAACTAATAAATTGTGCAGTTAGTGGTACTAAAACTGTCTTTAGTAAGTGGTTCTAGTGGGTTAAAACTGCTTATTTCTACCATTTCAACTAACACAACAAAGTTAATGTAAATGCTTTCAACTAATAAATTGTGCAGTTAGTGGTACTAAAACTGTCTTTAGTAAGTGGTTCTAGTGGGTTAAAACTGCTTATTTCTACCATTTCAACTAACACAACAAAGTTAATGTAAATGATTTTAACTAATAAATTGTGCAGTTAGCGGTACTAAAACTGTCATTAGTAAGTGGTTCTAGTGGTTTAAAACTGCTTATATCTGCCATTTCAACTAACACAACAAAGTTAATTTAAATAAAGTTATAAAAATACATTACATTATTCATCAGTAATTTGATAAAGATTTCCGGTGAAAAGTCCCCCGGATATTGTTGCGTCTTGTTTCGTAAAAGACCAACAAGGCGCTACCAAATCCGGGGGATCACCTTCAAGATTTTCATCGAAAATCTGACGAATATCGAACGTCGGCGCTCTTTACTCTGGACATGTTGCCAAGACCGAGCTCCGTCAGTCCATTATTACTAGTGACTCTAGAAGGTAGTACAGTTTGAGGCAAGAAGCCACGAGAGACGAGAAGTTCCAAATATGTTTTCACGCTTTTGTGCTTACTGTTGTTGTATTTAAGTAAGTCTATGTTTAGGTCACCAATTAAGATTGCTTGTCTGAAAGAATGTTGACCTATTTTTTCTAGGTCCTTATGAAAGTTATAGACCATTTGAAAGCTCTTTTGCTGTGGATTAATGATATTTGATCCAAACTATTAAATTAGAAAATTTCGCGTATGAAAATTTGAAAAGATTGGTTTTTGCGTATTTTGAGAGATGATTTTCAGGCCTTTCAGAAACGGGTTTTTATAAAAGTTATACACCATTTGAAAGCTCTTTTTGCGTAGAGTAATGATATTTGATCCAAAGTATTAAATTAGAAAATTTCACGCATGAAAATTTGAAAAGATTGGTTTTTGCGTATTTTGAGAGATGATTTTCAGGCCTTTCAGAAACGGGTTTTTATAAAAGTTATACACCATTTGAAAGCTCTTTTGGCGTAGATTAATGATATTTGATCCAAAGTATTAAATTAGAAAATTTCACGCATGAAAATTTGAAAAGATTGGTTTTTGCGTATTTTGAGAGATGATTTTCAGGCCTTTCAGAAACGGGTTTTTATAAAAGTTATACACCATTTGAAAGCTCTTTTGCTGTAGATTAACGATATTTGATCCAAAGTATTAAATTAGAAAATTTCACGCATGAAAATTTGAAAAGATTGGTTTTTGCGTATTTTGAGAGATGATTTTCAGGCCTTTCAGAAACGGGTTTTTATAAAAGTTATACACCATTTGAAAGCTCTTTTGGCGTAGATTAATGATATTTGATCCAAAGTATTAAATTAGAAAATTTCACGCATGAAAATTTGAAAAGATTGGTTTTTGCGTATTTTGAGAGATGATTTTCAGGCCTTTCAGAAACGGGTTTTTATAAAAGTTATACACCATTTGAAAGCTCTTTTGCTGTAGATTAACGATATTTGATCCAAAGTATTAAATTAGAAAATTTCACGCATGAAAATTTGAAAAGATTGGTTCTTGCGTATTTTGAGAGATGATTTTCAGGCCTTTCAGAAACGGGTTTTTATAAAAGTTATACACCATTTGAAAGCTCTTTTGCTGTAGATTAACGATATTTGATCCAAACTATTAAATTAGAAAATTTCGCGAATGAAAATTTGGAAAGATTAGTTTTTTGCGTATTTTGAGAGATGATTTTCAGGCCTTTCAGAAGCGGGTTTTTAGAAAAGTTATACACCATTTGAAAGCTCTATTGGTGCAGATTAATAATATTTGATTGAAATTGTTCAATTAGAAAATTTGACAGGTGAAAAATTGAAACATGTGTTTTACGCATTTTGAGCGATCACATTCATCCAGGCCTTTCAGAAACAGGTCTTTATCAAAAAAAAGTACACACCATTTGAAAGCTCTTTGGGCGTAGATTAATAGTATTGGATCGAGATAATTCAATTAGAAAGTATGACGGGTGAAAAATTGAAGTATGTGTTTTTAACGCATTTTGAGGGAAGATTTCCAGGAAAATAACCCTAACCCTAACCCTAACCCTGACCCTAACCCTAGTTTATGAATGAGGCCAAATGTGTAGCCTCGTTTGCAGGTAGGTTTGGCGCATTTCTTTTGTTTCTTTTGTACTACTTCTTCACTTTGGCGGGAGGGCTGTGGTATGAAGACAGCTTGCAACTCTACTAGAGATAAGCAGAAGATGACAAGCTAACTTAAGATCCCTGTTTCAGTGTTGACAACACAGGTAAGCAGTACGTTTATCTCAAGACCTTTTGACTTGTTTTTATGGATTTATTGGTTGTTCTATCATCAATTGGTCTAGCCTAGGCCTACACCCTTTCCTCTTCTATCTCGCCAATGATGAAAATTAGCCCTACTTGTAGGAGCCAATAAAATTTTTGTTAAACGTGGGAATTATATGTTGCAAATAGTGATGTTTGTGACCAAGGGGGACGAAGATTAAAGAAAAGGGTGGAGCTTACACTCTTTCTTGCCAGGCCAGTAGTAGGCCAGCAGCATTAAACTGCATGTCAACTGTATTGTATATCTGTAAGACCACACACATTGATGTACTTTTGTTCATCATGTCCTATACACTTAGCCACGGATAAAGTTTTCAAGTAATACTTGCTGTAATTTACTGATGTTTCACTTTGTTTTATGTATAGGCTAGTTGACTGTCAAAAAGCTCAGGTCCTTCAGTTTGTTTGGAGATTAATGTTACTTGCATCCAATTGAATCATTATGATCTGACCTTCCCCTTGTTGGGAAGTCCTTAAAGGGCAGGGGTATGCACAAAAAGGTTATGTTACTATGAACACACAAATGCTACTATCTTTAAAGGAAACAAAATCGCACGGAGCAGAAAGGTTATAGATATTTGGCATCAACATCAGGAGAGATAACCCTTACATTGCTAGATATTGAACTACATTAGACTGTTGAAAGGAAATAACTTTTTTCAGTGGCTATGATTAAGGAAATAGAATTATCAAATTCAAGCACTGTTGGCAGAGGGCTGTTAAGTTGAAGTGGAAGTAGAGGCTACAATGTAACCACAAAAATTCCATTAAAACATGGAAACTGAAAATTGATTTCCTCTCAGTTGAGTTACATAAGGAGTGAATTTGACATAGAATGCACCTTGCGGTGAAAGATTTTACAACTGTATTGTTCTTTACCAGTTTTATGCATTGTTGTACTTAAATAAGGGATGCAAACATAGTAAATTGGATTAACTAATTGTGCACTTTACATGGTTCTGCCCAGATGTGTTCAAATAACTTTTGCACATCTCCTGCCTTTCAGAAAGGCGTTTTAGAATGTGTCAGAAGAATCAGACTCCATTCATAAAGACTGGCTGAAAAGAGATTTCTCATGCTTCAAGTCAAGACAAAGAAATAGGTAACTCTCTTACTCTTTTAAGTTTGTTCAGAAATGGATGTAAATGCAAATTTTTGGACAAGTCATGTACAATATGCACATATTTTATGAAGTAATGATCAGCCTACATCCAATTCCTGAAAACTTGTTGCTAAAGTGTCATAGTCATTGTTTGAAAAACATTACTTGGCTACAAACTTTGAAGTCGGAATTGTTTATATTATTGTTGCTCATGTTATTGTTTATTGTTAATTGTTCTGAAATTAGTTCAATATCAAAGCACAAAAACAAAAGGAAAAGGCATTAGCCTGCCACAAACATATTAGGCAATGAAAGAGCATGCTAAACGAGATATTGATAACCCCAATTATGTCGCATGGCAACTTAGAAATAACACCCTCATCCTATCAGATTTAGACCAAAATTGAAGCATACTGGCACAATGTACGCATGCACATATATATTTTTACTTTTATGATATGCTTTAACAATGCCAATTTGAGAGAAAGGCGTATTGAAATTTATTTGTTTGTGTTTTTCAATTTGCTTTGAATGGACTTTTCAGGATTTCTAGCTACTGAAAGCTAATTTGGGCCCACTTTGCATGCCGCATCCAGGCATTGGACCCCTAGTGTAAAGTCCCTTGTGAAGGAGGGTAAGTTGAGTTGTGATGTCAGGCCTCCGAAGTCATCCATCCGGAAATCGTGCTTAACTGTAGTTACCTGATGAAAACTGTTTAAGCCATTGGGCCACTTACCCCGTAATTTCTGTGTGAAATTTCTATACATGCTTTCATTTCATGTTTAAATCATAAAAATGAATGACAATATGACATGTGACTAATTGGCAGCCTAGTGTTGCACAGATGAACACTTGTGAAGAGTTTGTGAAATACAGGAAACATTTTGCATAGTCTAATTGCATGTAAAAATGTGTTGTAAAACTTTGGGTGCACTAATTAAACATACAATGGAGTGGAGCATGCACATGGATCATCATGCCAAGAAATTGCAACCTTGCATTCTGGATCCCTTTCACTCCAGACACTATAAGTTTGCGGTGCATCCAGTTACCTTGTCTCCAATGATGCTCTCTGCCCTCCTCTGCATGACAATATGTTTGTAACTAGTTATGTGAGGAAGTAACATACCATTTTTCAAAATTCTGTTTCGTGTATGAGGCTCTTAAATGAATCTCTTCTTGGGAGAATTTAGAAGCTTTGTCAATTTTCTATTTGTTTCATATGCATAGCATAGCTTCTGCTGATGAGGTTAGGTTTGAATTGATCAAGATTCTGGTGTAGGTTCTCATTTGATGTTATGACTTATCTGTACTACAGGGGTTGGCTGAAATGAAACTGTTCTTGTAATTGTTGGGATTGAGAGACGTAAGAATGTGCAAAAGTGTTGCTTTTACATCAACAGCTTGGTTTCAAGATAGCTTTCATTACTGGAAAGATTGTTGTTTTGAGGAAAATTGTTTTCCCTTTTTTGATTGATGCAAGGTGAATTTGAATAAGAGAATAGTGTAAGGCAGTTTGGTCATTGGGGCCAAATCATTAATATTCCTTACAAGCTAAATTCCATACAGAAGTTCTTTCTCCAAGTCCTGACCTGGCTCTACAAATTTAGGTGGAGACCTCATCATATGCATATTTTCCTAAGTCAGGATGTGCATTGTGCAATTTGTGAGGATTAGCCTATGTGCAATTTGTAAGTAATTGATAGTTAAATTTCATGCATGTTTTACATGCAACGCATAATTGAGCTGTGTGCAATTTGTGGGACTTGCATACATAAATGTGTTTCAGTTACATGATATGTCTTAGCTATAAACACATTGTTGAGTGTCATAGAGGGTTTTATTTGTAAGGTATTATTTGGCTAGACTTCATAGCTGACTGGTTTTACTTTGAAGACATTTCTTTTTCTATCCATATAAAAAATTACACTACATGCTACATCTACGTTCTACTATACTTTCTAATTACTCGACAACAATACAACACTACAGGGACAGGACCACAAGGAGCAAGAGACGATGACTACCCTGTGGCCATTAACATAAAGACATATAGATAAAAATTAAGTAAAGTAAGACTATATACTGATACTAACACATACTGCAATCTGTTCCACATTGGATGTCAGGGCAGCATAGGCGCGTGATGGCAAACGTATGCTGTTAGGTCAGGGTTGAGTTAACAATATCGTTGGTCGTGGACCCTTTATGTGCTTGACATCAAATGTGAAACAGACTTGCAAAAAAAAAATCTAGGGAAAAACGTACTGTAGATAGTGGCTGTGTGGCGTAAAACAAAAGTTTAAAGTTATCCAAGCCGACCCGTTTTGTGAATGAAATTTAGAGTAAGTTGGAGCAAATTTTTATTTACGTCATCAGGAAGTTCTTTATTACCATACAATAAGTATTGTACCAGAACGTTGTTTGGAAGGGTATTGATTCGGACAAATGGTCGTAACAATTCTGAAGCTCCAGCGAGAAGATCTCGTCGTTGAATGTCAAATGAAGGGCAAAGCAACAAGAAGTGCTCCGTATCCTCAATGCCATCATTCGTTGGGCACATTGGGTTCACCGTATCCCTAAAATTGTGGTTGAATTTGTGAAAATTTAATTTACTGAGACCGACCCTTAATTGAAAAAGATAACCTAAGCCTATTGGGTCATGAATGCAGAAGATAGATTTTGCAGGGGGGCGAATTTTTGACAAAAGCTTTGCTTTAAAAACAGCAACAGAAGGTGCAAGCCTGATTTCTGGGTCAAGTTTATTCCATTCACAAATGCAATTAGGATAGAAGCTTGATAGAAATTTCTCTGTCCTTGCCCTTATTTGCCCAATAACATCCTGGTTACGAAGTGAGTAATTTGACTGTTGAAGTGGTGGGATTGGTTCTTTCATGTACAATGGGGTGAGGTTATTTATGATCTTATAGAACAGGGTAAGGCGTCTGCTCCACCTTTGAAGACATACTATGGCTATAATCACACATTACTGAACTCCACATCAAGTGACCCAAAAAAGTGACCCCAGGTAATCTATTTTTGTAAAATAGTAAGGGGTTGATTGAAATGATCCAAACGTTGCTTTGTCACGAAAAACTTATCGTACATTTTAAGCATTTTTCAACATTTTTTTGACATGGTAAAGTTCCTGAATTAAGGATTTTGAGGAAAAGGGCAGGCTCGAAATCCTGAAAAAGTCGTCAAAGACAGGGGAACAATTTAAAGCCATTTGAGATCTTAAAAACAATGAGGAACGTGTTTTTTCACACTGGGAATAGGCAATGCAGTTGAAAGTTTCTTGAAAATTTTCAGAGAAAGTTCAACATAAATTGCTGAAATTGAAAAGGTTTTCTAAATAATGCCAGTGATTGATTTTGGAAAAGCAATTTTATGGAGGTACAGGTACATGTACCCCAAAAGCCACAAAAAAAGCGTGTGGTTATAATTTTTTTCCTACTAGTTGATTTCAAAAATGGTTTTGTGTCAATGAAGGGCTGCAGAAAACGAGGTCTTCCCGTTGGGTATTATTATTTTTTGCCTAAGATTGACCGAGTACTGATGTGACAAAGTTTCTTGTTTTTCACTATGTGTACCCCAAAAACCACAAAAGCAAAAACACGGAAAAGATTACAGCTGATGCACCTATCACTGTGATATTTGGGAAGAAGTCATCATTATAAATCAGTAATGGATAGAAAGTATAGCTGCAAACTTATTTTCAGTGGAAGTATCTAATGTGCCACAAAACCCGCATGGGGTGTACCCCAAAAACCACATTAGTTTTTCACTTATCAAGCCGTTTGCAGCATATCAATCTTCAAAAGCATTATTTTTCTTGATTCTGCATATATTTTGAAATCTGCTGACAATCCGACCTAACAGAGAGGAACGGTGTTATTCATTTACCAGCAATTACAAAGTGCATGCTTTTTCCAAGTATAAAGTATCAAAATGTTTGAGAATATCAATGTTCCTGGTAATTTTTTCATAAATAATGAAAAGTTTTGATGTTTCTATTCCATGGATAAATTTTCCTTGCTTTTAATTTCACAACTGCATTCATTTTAGAGTCTACCAGACTTATAACCACCTCAGAGGTTTCATTTATCACCCCCAAAATGTTTGAGAGCAACCTCAAATGGTTTAACCTCAAAGTAACCTCAAATGAGAGTAACCTCAAATGAGAGTAACTTTCCAGTGGTATCCAAAATTAACAGAAGTCTTCTAAAGTGATTGGTTAGTTAATAATATCTGGACAGCAAATACCTATGTTGATTGACTTTTAGAAAGATATTTTTGTTACTGTGTTAAAATATGGGCAATTTTAATTAACTGTCTGTCAATTGAATTGCATAAAATGTTTATTATTTTGTTGAGACATATACCATTTTACCAACTGTATGTTGATTGTCTTGAAGATGTGTTCGTTATTTTGCTGAAAAATGGAAAATTTACTTGCTGTTTGTTTACAGACTTTCAGGAAATATTTGTTATTTTGTTAATTTTGTTAAAAACTTGACCATTCTAACCTTGACTTTCAGAAGATATTTTGTTATGTGGACAAATACCTTATGTTAATTGCTTTCAGAGAGTGTTAATAATATATAAATATAGATGTGATTTTGCTGAAAATACATAATTTCATTTGGTTTCTCTGTGGCACACCACACCCTGTACTTGTGTTTTCCATGTTTCAGTGAAATGTACCCCAAAACCACACAAAAAATCACCAAAGTCAGGATGCCCATTCAATAGGTTCACTATATTGCAAGGTAACCATTGTGCTTTTCTGGCAAGAGGACACATGAAAGGTACTGAAAAACACTGGTTTGCAAACTTATAGTAAGAATTTGCGACTTGCTACTCGTTCATAGAAATAATCTGTAAAATTTCAAGTTCAAATTTTTGCGTTTACACCCTATAATTTTTTTTTAAATCCAATTTATTCATGGCAAACCTACATTTTTAGGTAGCCCAGTTACCTAAGCATCATTGATCAGTAAGAGTTTTATGTTGTATGTTGATCTTCTATAGATATTGCCTTTCAACTGACCTTGTGGTTTTTGGGGTACCTTAGTTTTTGGGGTACATGCACCTGTAGTACATTATTCCAAAACTGTTCTGACTCTGTTTTGTGTAGATGAATGATTTTGGCCTGGAATTATTCAATCATAAATTTTGACAGGAGAGAACTTAAGCTTTTTACATGTAAAAACGTGATGGAAGAAAACTTTAGGGATGGGAAGAAAACTTTCAGGAATGGGAAGAAAACTTTATAAGAATAGTACATCATTTGTTAGCTCAATTAATAATATTGGATTGACATCATTCAATTAGAGACTCATATGGGTGAGGAATTGAATCATTTGCTCTGACGCATTTTGAGCAATTATTTTAGGCCATTCAATACTTTGTTTTTGAAGTGTAGTTATACATCTTTTGAAAGCTCTTTTGGTATAGATACTATTGGATTGAAATCATCCAATTGGAGACTTTCACTGGTGAAAAATTGAAAAATAGGTTTTATGCATTTTTAGTGATGATTTTAAGGCCTTTCAAAAATGGGTACATGTAGAAGTAATACATCACTCAAGCGCTCTTTGGTGTAGATCGCTGATCTTGGATTGAAATTATTTAAATAAAAGTTTGACCAGTGACAAATTAAAGTGTTGGTTTTTAGGCATTTTGAGTCATGATTTTATGACCTTTCAAAAACGGATTGTTATAAAAGCAATACATCATTTGAAGTTCTCTCAATGTAGATCAATTTCAGGGACTCCTGAAATGTTTCTGAGATACAATGCATCATGTAAATGCCACTGGCAATGGTGAAGCTTAAATATCCCAGAGCTAATTGTTGATACATTGAATGTCCCCAGAAAGTGTGTACATTGGATGTCCCCAGAAAGTGTGTACATTGAGAGTTCACATATCTGATGTTCAGTGACCATCATGGAAGCAAAAATTGGGTTAACTCTCAGGATAATTCAATTAAGTGGTCTGTAGTATGGTATTTGTGACCAATGAATGCTAAACTGAAAATGTGTCCCCACAACGTTGGTGTAAAACTAACAGTCCCCACAATGTAGATACACGAATTTTGTTTACGAGTGTACTACCATTGAAATGAGTGCAAGGTCAAGGTCTTTGTTTTCCTTTGACCAGCTCTCGGTTGCTACTTACTGTTGTCAAGTTACATTCAAATATCAGTTGTCCCCACAATGTATGCAGGATGGCAAAGTCCCCACAACCATAGTCATGTCAGTATGTATGTATGTATGTATGTATGTATATTTTCGCCAAAAAAAACTATCAAATATCAAAATACAATAAATCTATTTGAAAAGAAAAGAAAAATCTAATAACAGGCGTGTGAAATTAAAATAAATACAGCTATCTAAATTAAAAACACCCTTATGTAAAATGGCAGGGATAGCATTAGAAGGTGCGACCTTGATTCCACAATGGTCCCTCCAAAGGTGTCAATGAAAGAAAAACTTTAATGGAAAAAAAGAAAATTCTAGTAGATGTTGAAATATTTTTAGTTTGAACCAAGTCGGTAGTAAGAGAGTGTGTGAGCTGTTAATAATGCACATATACATCATCTTCCTTTCTTTTTATATGTTTGAAGAAATTTTCTTTGATCTTGTGTTTAAATGTGCAACAAATTCTTACCCCCATAGGCCTTTGTACAAAGAGGACCCCCGGAAAAAACATTTCTTGAGTGCACAAAGCACGATAAATTTTCAAATTTTTTGTTCAAACTTATTCATTTATGTTAGAAGATGTCAACTTATTAATGTCGTGAAGTAGCACGAGGCCGATTAGAAAATATTGGGCCCTCGGCGGAGGGGGCCGATGTAACAAATTCTCAGGCCCGTAGGCCTTCGTACAAACATGACCACCGGAAAAAAACACTCACTGAGTGCACAATGCACGATAAATTTTCAAATCTTTTGTTCAAACTTATTCATTTATGTTAGAAGATGTCAACATTTTCATATTGTGAAGTAGCACAAGGCCGATTAGAAAATATTGGACCGTCTTTGGAAGGGGGCGATGTAACAAATTCTCAGGCCGGTAGGCCTTCGTACAAGAAGGACCCCCGGAAAAAAACACTCACTGAGTGCACAATGCACGATAAATTTTTAAATTTTTTGTTGAAACTTATTCATTTGTGTCAGAAGATGTCAACTTATTAATTTCGTGAAGTAGCACAAGGCCGATTAGAAAATATTGGACCATCGGTGGAGGGGAACGATGTAACAAATTCTCAGGCCCGTAGGCCTTTGTACAAAAAGGACCCCCGGAAAAAACACTCCCTGAGTGCACAATGCACGATAAATTTTTAAATTTTTTGTTGAAACTTATTCATTTGTGTCAGAAGATGTCAACTTATTAATATCATGAAGTAGCACAAGGCCGATTAAAAAACATTGGGCCCTCGGCGGAGGGGGCCGATGTGACAAATTCTCAGGCCCGTAGGCCTTGGTACAAACATGACCACCGGAAAAAAACACTCACTGAGTGCACAATGCACGATACATTTTAAATTTTTTGTTGAAACTTATTCATTTGTGTCAGAAGATGTCAACTTATCAATATCGTGAAGTAGCTCAAGGCCGATTAGAAAATATTGGGCCCTCGGTGGAGGGGGCCGATGTAACAAATTCTCAGGCCCGCAGGCCTTCGTACAAAAATGACCCCCGGAAAAAACACTCCGTGAGTGCACAATGCACGATAAATTTTTAAATTTTTTGTTGAAACTTATTCCTCTGTGTCAGAAGATGTCAATATTTTCATATCGTGAGGTAGCACAAAGTCGATGTAAATGAATTTGTGCCTGCTTTGGAAACACGGTCGGTAGTGGAGTTTGCTTAGGCCTTGTCGATATCATATATCAATCAGGAATGATCAGAAGTGAATTATATGCTATGTATCACTTACCTTTGCCTCAACTGTGTGCGTTATTGTAGCTCAGGCTCTGTTGACTGAAGAAGCCCCTGATCCTCATTTTCTTGCTCCAAAAATTGCTTATTAATAGGACGCAGAGCTCAATCAAACAAAATCGAACCACGAGGCAAGGGATGTTGTTGTTGATTCCACGATCCCAAAGTATCTTGGTCAGCGGTAAAACGAATTTCGCCTTTCTTGTGGCTCAGCACTTCTCAACTTTGTCAGCTCGATCGAAGCCATGGCTTTCTCCCTTATAGGGAAGTCACAATGTATCGCGCAAAGGAACACAGCGCGTGCGTATGTTTTTGCTCTCATGTCATACCCAGTTAAAATTTCTCTCAAGGGCTCGTTGCTGCGAGGGCAGTTCGTTAGGGTAAGCTAGGGAGGCGAAATGTTGTTGCAGTTGGGATTCAGAATTTTCAGAATTTGAAGCAGGAGGGTAGGCCACGATGTTTGACCACGATGTTTGACCGGAATACAAACGTTGCTTGCCAGGGGTGAGTATTGAATAATTATTGTTTCTTCGTTAGTTTAGAAAGCACAACAATAGTGTCCGGATTGCCCATGGTTTAATACATCAATTGAAACAAATATTTTTCCTGACTCATGGAAAATTGCTAGGGTTACTCCTATTTACAAAAAAAATGGAGATAGGGCTGATAAGTCAAACTATCGCCCTATATCAGTCTTACCTGTCATTTCAAGGCTCTTTGAAAAACTTGTATCCAATCAGGTATACCAGCATATGGAAGATAATGGTTTGTTTTCATCTGGCCTATTTGCCTACTTGCAACTCCATTCTACTGCAACGCACTTACTAAAAATACAGATGACTGGTACAATAGGCTGGATCTTGGCAAGCTTGTAGGCCTAGTTTTCATTGATCTTAAAAAGCTTTTGACACCGTTGACCATGAGATTCTCTGCGAGAAATTGGTTCACTACGGTATCCAACAGCGGGAACTCGTATGGTTTAGATCATACCTGTGCAATCGAAAACAGTTCTGTCGGGTCAACGGTGTCAGCTCAAAAACTGAGGGTACTCTCGGATGCTAATGCAAGGGGGGTCTTAATAAACGGGGCGTGGGAATCCCTCAAAGAAACTAATAAACAGGGGTCTAAATAAATGGGGGGGGGCAGAAATTCGCAAAAGACGGGTTTTTACGTTATCTACTGGAGACAAGTGCATTTTATATGCTTAGAACTCTTCAAGTCTTCAAGAAACAAATGTAAATAAACAGAGTAAAAACATAAAAAGAACGAAGTCTCTAATCTCGAATTAGTTTACGAGTACACTGCAATGGTTTATCTTTCGAACAAAATTTCGTATAAAAATCATATTGAGCTTTGGACATTGTATTGCCAAAAGTAATAAATGGGGGGTCTTAATAAGGGCTGGGGGGTGGATAAAATTTTTGAAAATTAGTAAGCATCCCCCCTTGTATTAGGCACCCGAGAGTATAGATGTTGGTGTTCCCCAAGGCTCATGTCTGGGTCCCCTTCTTTTCCTTATCTATATCAATGATCTACCGCAAGCTGTCCAAAATTTAACCGTTTCCATGTACGCTGATCACACAAGTCTGTGCTACCAGTCCTCGGACATAAATGTTTTGAATGAGGCCATTAATAACGACTTCAAACAACTGGATACTTGGCTTCAAGGCAACAAGCTCTCTTTAAATGTTGCAAAAACTAATGCCATGCTTGTCTCCACCAAGCAAAAGCATAATATCCTCAAAAGTCGAAATGAAGACTTGGCAAAGTCGACAATGAGCTCGAAATAATCCAAACAACAAAATACCTTGGTGTTCAGATCGACAACTCTCTTAACTGGAAGGAACACATCAAAACTGTCTCTACCAAAGTTTCTAGAGCTATTGGTTTTTTAAAGCATGCCAAGACGTTCCTACCGCAGGAAACACTGAAGACTCTTTACACAGGTATTGCTGAGCCACAATTTCGATATTGTTGCTCTGTTTGGGGTTGTGCCGGTTCAACTGAGCTTAATCAGGTGTAAAATCTTCAAAATCGAGCTGCTAGGATTATAACCAACAGCAGCTTTGACACCCCAAGCAGACCACTAATCGACCAGCTGGGCTGGAAGACCATTGAACAACTCGTCGCAAGTGAATCTAAAACAATGGTCTTCAAGTCTCTGCATGAAGTGGCTCCCCAATACTTGTGCGACCTTTTCACCCGAAACTCTAAGTGCTCTTCGTTATGTTCTGCGCAATTCAGAAACAGATTTAAGACTACCCATGAAAAAGTCAAGTAATGGGCAGAAATGCTTTTCCTATCGAGGAGCAAAAATGTGGAATGAACTTCCTGCCGATACCAAACAGGCATCTTCCCTGAATAGTTTTAAAAATTCTATTTAGGAAGTTTTCCTTTTTTCTCTCTTTTTTTATGCTAGATTTTGTAAATATTGTATTAGGCTTTTATAATAGGGTTTTTATAAAGTAATTTTTCTTTTTCGTCATGTAAATGTATTATAATGTTTTTAGTGGAGGGCCCCTTGTAAAACAACTCTGGTTGAAGGGCTACCCTCCTTGATAAAATGAAAATGAAATGAAAAATGAAAATGAAATGAAATGAAGAGACTCAGCATTGGTTGTTTTGATATTTTATTTAGCGAAAGATTGAGCGTTTTCCAACTTTCTTGAAGATTTCCCTTTTCAAAGGCTAAGGGAATCGTTCCAAACGTTTGGAAACTTGCAAAAATAACACCAATTTTCAAAACTGGAGCTCGAAATGAGAAAAATAATTACAGGCCAATTTCTGTTCTCTCAGTTTTTGCAAAATTATTTGAAAAGATTGTGCATGACCAGTTATCCGATTTCCTTCTTTCTAACAGGAAACTGACAATGAGTCAATTTGCCTATCGTAAACTGCATTCAACCATCACCTCTCTGATGAGTGTTTCAGATTACTGGTATGAGAATATAGACAAAAACGATGTCAACTTTGCGCTGTTTCTCGACCTCAAGAAAGCTTTTGATACAGTAGATCATGAAATACTTATCAGAAAGCTGAAAGTATATGGAATTGATGGTATTGAGCTAGAATGGTTCAGATCTTATCTTAGTTGCCGTCAACAATATTGTACATTAAACGGTAACAAGTCGAGTTCCCAACAAGTCACATGTGGGATACCGCAGGGATCCTGTCTAGGCCCATTATTATTCATCCTGTACCTTAATGACTTTGAATCTTGCCTAAAGTTCTCCAGGGCTAATCTCTATGCAGATGATACGGAAGTTTCATTCTCGTCGAACGAACTTAGTGATGTGGCGAGCAACTTCCAGGCAGAACTGAAAAACATTTCTGAGTGGATGAGAATTAATAAGCTAAGCATACACCCCGAGAAAACCGAGTTCATGGTTATTGACCACCCTCGAAGGCAAAGCAAACTACCAGAGCTACAACCGTTTTATCTGGATAATATTAGAATAAAGCAGGTTCATAAAACGAAGTACTTAGGACTTACTGTTGACGACAAGCTAAGCTGGAATGAACAGTACAAATCTGTCAAAGGGAAAGTAGCGGGTGGCCTGGCATCTCTCAGGAAACTGAAAAACATCTTACCACAATCTCAGTTGCTTAATGTGTATCAAGAGCACTTGTTGAGAGCCATCTAAGGTATGCAAACGTGGTCTGGGGCGCCCTCTCCAGTACTAAGCTTAGCACTCTACAAAGATATCAGGACAGAGCTTTCGATCTGATAGAATCTTCCAAGATAAAAGACGATTACAATAAGAACATCCTTAATGTAAATCAACTAATGACATTTGACCGAGCGGTCATGACTTTCAAGATTGTCAATCAGCTTTGCCCTGAAAGCCTACAAAATAAGTTCATAGAGAGGTCTGCCTTATCAAAATATAACACGAGGAACATGAAGGATCTCCATGTGCAAAAACTAAAATTAGAACATACGAAAAAAAGTTTTTTGTACACTGGTCCAAAAGCCTGGAATAGTATCCCACAGCTCATCAGAGACACCGAATCCGTTGTTCGATTCAAAAAAGATCTGAAATCTCATCTTTTGAGCTGATATAAAATAGGTTTGCACGAATCCATGGAAGATCAGTACACAGGGGGAGGGAAAGGGTGTAATATAGCTTGAGCTTATATTGTAAACTTTTAATTGTAATTTATTCTATTTTCTTTTGGTATCGTATTCAACTGAATGGATTTTGTGCTTAAATAAGATTAAATGAAATGAAAAATGAAATGTTGGAAAGTATTCTCGTTTCAAATTTTTGTTGAGATTATTGACTCGATTACGAACGTGTCGGAAGAATTATTCTTGATGGTCATGTTCTTAAGTTTATCCCTTGTACGAGCAAGGACTTTAAACTCCTTAGTCAACCATGGGGAGTACTTGTCAGAAATTTTAAGTTCTGTTGTTAACTTAACTAATGAGAGAAGATATGACCACTTGTTGACTGCCTTATCATTATCTTACTTGAACTGACCATACTGTCACAATCAATCTGGCCTAGATCCGACAGGAAATTGTCGCTGTTGAAATTTTTCATTTTTCCAGTGGATATAGTTTTACGTTGACGTTTTGTGGAGCCCATAAAGTTCCAAGACACCATATGCAACCACGTTTTCAGGCTTGTTCGTGGTTATGTGGTCGATAAACGTTGATGAAGTTAGGGTCACTTTTTGTAGGCTCGCCTACCATTTGCGTCAGGCCGAACAAATCATAGATCGCAGCTAAATCATCGCGTGAGCTACTGTACTCATCAGCTACCTTTGACGAGAAGTCACAGTTGGTATCACCCAGGATAATCATTTCTTTGTTTTCCCTATCGAAAAATTCTAAATTTCCTTCCAGTTTTTTGAAGGACTCAATAAGGGCAGATGGAGGTCGGTACCAGGCGAATATACGAAAGGGCCTGGCTTTTATAGGTTCAATTTCGATGCAAACCAATTCGAGAGACTTATCGGGTATGTCCGTTCGTCTATTGTGTTTTAACGAAAAGTCCTCTGAAAAGCAGTTCTCATGGACTGATGGGGCTACCGTGCCTAAATAAATAAAAATAAAAAAAAAATGAAAAACGAATTGCACACATACACGGCAACTCCACCCCCATTCCTGTTTCTGTCCTCCCTGTGTAGAGTGTAACCCTCGATCTCGAGCAAGTTATTGGTGATTTCAATGTCAAGCTTAGTTTCGTTCACTGCAACGATGTGGATTCCTTCTCCATTAACTAAGCATTTTATTTCATCTTTTTTTTATACATTTCTATGTACCAGCCACAGCGGGGAAGGACACTTGGTCATCAGGTCTCCACTGCGGCTGGCACTTACAATTCAACTATACTAGATACAATAAGAAAACAAAAACAAAGGATAAACAGGTAAAGGGAAGGGATTGCTGCTTTGTGTTGTGATATGATATACCGGCCGAGTCAAAAATGTCCGCCGATGTGTAGTACATAAAAAATTTCGAGTAATCAAGCCATTTCCACGCGCTATGCACTCACCCCACAGCAAAAATGCCCACCACGATGCAAGGACCCCCCACCACATACGGTTAGGCAGAAGCCTCACACCCAAGCCAACACCCCCGCCACAGGGTGAGCCACAGCACGCGGGAACGCTTGGAAGATGATATCGAATAGCTTCATAAACATCAGCCGCCATTTTTGACTCACCCGGTGCAATTTAATCAAAACGATTCGTTTTGTCAATAAAGGCTATTGTAGCTTCAAAAATGAGTCGATTCGCCATAATGTTCAGTTGAGAGCTTCCAAATAATAACAGATCGCATAGGGCGTTTGAATCCAAATTCGCGATATTTAAGCCTGGAATATCAGTGAGCTGACCAAAGAGATCTAAACGCATTGGACTAAACAGGAGGCAGTGCAGGAGAAAGTGCTGGTTATCTTCAATGGCACATCCACATGCACAAATTGGGCTGAGACAGTCAAAATTATGCCGAAATCTGTGTTCATTTAAAGGACTAAATTCCATTCGAAGTTTTGTCAAGCGTCTAACGCCAACAATATCATAAACACCATATATGGAGTCTTTTAACGGTCGTACAGTTGAAATTAACTTCCTTTTGAATGCCGCGAGAGATTCTGAATTTCTCACGTCACTATTAAGGAGGTTCCATTCCGCTATTACATTTTGGAAATATGTACTTGAAAAAAGAGCAGTCCTGGAACCTTTTTCCGGATAAGCGCCTGGATTTCGCAGATCGTAGGTAATTTTACGCTCCGGTGAGATGTGAGAAAAAAGGTATTCAGGATGTTGAGTAGTTTTTAAGGTGAAGAAATGACAAAGTCGTCTGTACCATCTTCTGTCATAGAGATTTTCCCAGCCTAGTTCATTGAACAGCCTCTGCCTACTTGTACCTCTCCATGCTCCAGTCACAGCAAGCGCTGCAGAAATTGAGTTTGTTCTAGTCTCTTTGTGAGATCTAACCTCAAGTCTGGATCATACTTATGATAGATTATATCTCCATAATCGAGGTGGAGCCGCACGTAAAGTTTATAGGGTTACGGTTAGGGTTATTTCATCTAGATGTAAGTGTAAACTACCAACATCTAAAGAAGCAATCACCATTCCCTTGCCGTGACCAAGACGTTCCACTCCAACGTTCCACTCCAACGGGGATTTTACTAGTATCAGTAGGACTATCATGAGCAATATCTTTTAGCGAGGAGCCCCGTGGATCATTTTCTTGTTCTTGTCAATGTTTAAAAGATCTAAGTTTCTCTATAATGTTTAATGTAAGCTGCAAGCATGGAGGATACAAAATCAAGGCTCTGAATGTAAGTAGAAAAATCGAAGAAACATTCTCAATAAACACGTTCACAATAAAATCGAAAAAATCTTTACGCTAGGATTTCTAAAACGACGATCATTATTTATCAGTTTCTGTCAAATTCGTTGAGGCTTGTGTTACCACATGGTCTATGACGCCAAATGCCTTTGCTTCTTCTGGTGACATAAAGTTGTCTCTTTCAAGGGCATCCTCTGTGGAACATACAAAATGGATATTCGCTAATTAGTCAATATGAAACGAGGAAGTTTCCATTGAAAGGATCATGTAAAGGTAGTTGCAGATAAAACATTATTAAAACGTTCTAAGATGGAAAGCATCAATTTGAAGTAGCGTAAGTAAATAAGGCTTTTGATGTTAAAAACTACACTGAAATAAAAAACCAGTCCCAAATTTTTTGAAGGTATGCATATTGACGTCATAATTACGTTCGATTATTTGAGTGGCAACTGAGTTCATAATGACGGCCGAGAGCCTACAGTCTGCATGCAAAACTACTTCTGAATTAAATAGTCGGAGTCTTAAACTTTTTGCCAAAAATTAGCCGATAAGGAAGTTGAGAGTTTATAGTGCCTACTTTTATTCCTTTTCTTACACTTATGTTCCCCCCACAGAAGCGCGACTGAGAAATAAAACCAAGTATGTCATTTCATTTCATTTAATTTCATTTTAAATTCTTTATACACGGTGGCCCCATCAATCAAAGACTGCTTTACAGGGGGTCGTGTTAAAAACTTACAAAATTAATACTATATTTCTAAAATAACTTAAGATCAAAACCTAAAAAAACCTAATACAAGTATATCTTAAAAGTCAAACTAAGGGATATATGATAATAGAAATAAAAGGAGTAAACTCAAAACTGGTGAATGGATCGAAATATTATATTCAAAGAGTAGGCTGCAAGTGGCGTTTTAGTTTGCATTTAAACGAATTAAGCGAACTTGCTTCTTTTATATCATTCTAAAGTTGATTCCAAGTTTTAGCGCCACGAAAAGATATCGCTTTTTGTCCTTTGCTAGTTGTCATTCTGGGGATGTAAAGATCGTTTGCTGCATTTCGCAAATTAATATCAATATTTCGGTCAGTATTTTTTGTGAACAAATTAGAAAGGTAGCTCGGTGCAAGATCAATTATTGCTTTATACTTTATACGTCACCGTAGCTGTTTCACTTTTGATTATGTCGGTGACAGTAATCCATTTAAGGTTCTTAATCAAAAGAGTTGCAGATGTATCATAACTGCTATTGGAGACAGTTCTTGCAGCCCGATTTTGCAATTTTTGCAACGCCCTCAATCTTGTTTCACCACAGCTTCCCCACACTGAAGAACAGCAACGAAAATGTGGCTCAACAATGCCTCTGTACGTATGTATGAGAGTTTCTTTCGGTACGAATTTCTTTGCATATTTCAAAGAGCCAATAGCATGGGATTTCTTGCTGCATAAAACTTTCATGTGCTGATTCCAATCAAGGTTACTATCAAGTTGAACTCCTAAGTATTTCACATCTTTAACGATATCAATAGCAGATTCTCCAATAGAAAAGGATGGCGTGTCTACTTTCTTATCGGCAATTTTCTTCAAGTTTGGTTGTGATCCTATAACCATCGCCTGAGTCTTTACAACATTTAATGACAGTTTGTTACCCTGTAGCCATTTATATAGACAATCGAGATCCCCATTCATAACGGCATTTAGTTCTCCAATATTTTTAGAGGCATAAGAAATGCTTGTATCATCAGCATACATTGTCAGATTACATTTATGGAGAGCCAATGGAAGATCGTTAATGTAGATTAAAAAAGAAGTGGTCCTAAGCAAGATCCCTGTGGAACACCACAATCAATGTCTTTCAAATCAGAGCATGCACCATTTACCCTACAGAACTGACGTCTGTTTTCTAGATAGGATTGGAACCATAAATTTCGAGGTCATCAATGCCGTATTTCTTCAGTTTTGCAAGAAGAATCTGATGATTGACCGTGTCAAACGCTTTCTTAAGGTCAATGAAGACCATGGCAGTGTACTTTCCATTATCTATGTTGACGTACCAATCATTTGTATTATTTAAGAGGGACGTAAGTACAGAGTGTAAACTCCTAAAACCCGATTGATGCGAGAAAAGATGCTTATTTACGTCCAAATACTCATAAAGTTGATTATAACCAACTTTTCGAACACTCTTGATAAAAGAGGGAGAACTGAGATAGGTCTGTAATTTGAGCGATCAGTTTGTTCACCACTTTTAAATATGGGGGCAGCCCTTGCAATTTTCCAACAATCTGGGAAAACACTGGTAGCTAAAGAGAGATTAAAAATGTCGCTAAGAGACTCGGCTAAGATTGGAAGTCCAGCTTTCAAGAAAAAGTTAGCAATGCCATCAGGCCCAGATCCCATTGAGCCTGTATTTTCAGAACTCCTGAAATTTCCACCAAACAGGTCCAATTCCACTTCATTTTCAATTTGCAAATTGCATGCGATCCTTTGTTTGAAATTCGTATGCGAATGTTTGCAATGTGATTTGACATGTTGGCAAAATTTGATATCTGGCGAATGTTCGCATGAGACCCACTGCCCCAGATCGAGGGCAGCCAACTGGAAAACTTTATGAAACAAGGAGACAAGGGCAGCATATGCTATCAAAGCCTACAAATTTCATTGACTGAACAAACAACTGACATTAGTGCGAATCTGTTTGAAGTGCATAGTTTGAAGGTGTTGTGGCGCCGTGGTGTAATCCTCTGACATTGCAGCCAAGAACAGTCAGGCGGAGTGGGTTCGAATCCCGGTAGGGCCCCACCACTTGAGCGTCATGAAAACGCAACTTCATCTTCACCATAGGGTAAGACGGGTAAAATGAACTATATTGGAGATTTGTCAAGAATACCCAAAAGAAACTGTAGCTGAGGGCAAGCTTGTCAACGTTGTTTTGAGATTATGTCTTTGGGCCCGTTTTTCCAGCAAAAATAATTTTCAGATCTTTCCTATTGTTTCACTAAAGAGTTTTCATGGGAGATCACTTGGTCTAGTTCATTTTGCTTGACACGGGATAAAGTGATCTTCTCAGCAACTTGTCCGATAAAACCAGCGAAGTAGCGGTAGAACCTGAATCACGATATATTTTGCAGCTCTAATGAGTCGTTTGCATGCTGACCAATTCAAGGTAGTTCTCTTTACCCCCAAAATTAACAAAAATTTAAAATGCAATAAAAGCTAAAACCTAGTCTATCCAGCCAACTCTCAAAAATTGGCCATTGGTTCCATATTCACACAGCTCTGCAAGTACGATCAATAATGTCTTTATATACTACCATTAACAGCTTAAAAGTTCGATAGATTTCCATTCTTTATTTCTACGACAAAATACATAGTACGACGATCTTACAAAAATATTTGTTATTCTCTTGGTGAGTTTCATTCTCTAGTTCCCTTATATATCGTGGGAGTTCGAAGGGGTTTCTGCTGTCTTTCTCTATAAAACCGCAAGCACTCATGGACACATTCCAAAGCAAGCACCCCTTCCAAATATAAAAGATTGGAAGGGAGAAAATTGTCCATGCAAGCTGTGTCGCACTTTTATTCCGAATTTGGGCTTTTTATAATGTTTTTAGAATTTGTTTTTATTGTATACTTTGATGGATTGTAAATAGTTTAATTTTCTAAATATTTTACTACACTTGTAACATACATTTTTAGCGTTGGAATTAATTAGCTAAATATTTTTAGCTATCTGTTATTTTAACCAACGAAAAAGAAATTGATAATAATAATAATAATAATAAAATAATAATAATAATAATAATAATAATAATTAAAATAACGAACGTCATCATATTTCAATAGTAAGTTAGACTTCAACGTTATTTTGCTGTTCCCTCCATATTTGTTTAAAAACCAATGATAAGCTCTAACGACTTTCTGCTGATAATAATCATATGGCAGAAATACAAACAGCAAAGGCCATACCGGAAAAAGAGGATCCAGGACCCTCGCCAGGACCAGGACCAGGATCCGGAAGAAGACCCGGAAGAGGACCCGGAAGAGGACCTAAGGCCCCGTTCACACGGGAACGCAATCGTTCCGTTCCATCTTCGTTCCAGTTTCTGGAACGTAAAAAGAGATTGTTCACACGGGAACGGAACAATTGCGTATCGGTTTTTGTTTCTGTTCACACGGGAACGCAATCGTTCCGTTCCACAGTTTTCTCCTTAGTCCTTGCCATTTTTTCCAGAAAAACTATATCCACGCATGCGCTTAGGGCAAAAATCTTATCGCTCCGTTTTTTGGACCAGTCTTGCACCTTATTGCCTGTTCACACGGGAATGGAACGGAACGATTGCGTATCGTTCTACTTTTCGTATGACTTATTTTATCGTTCCACTTTTTGGAACGGAACGATGTTATTGCAAGCGTTCCCTTGTGAACGCAACCCCTGAGCGTTCCACTTTTCGGAACGGAACGATATGGAACGGGACGATTGCGTTCCCGACCCGGAAGAGGACTCTAGGGAGGACCCGGAAGAGGACCTCAAATTGTTCTCCGTGAGTACAATATCGATATCCTGACGCTAAATGAAACAAGACTTGAACCTTTGATTGATGATATTGAAGTTGCTACACCAGGTTACAAAATTTACCGCAATGATCGTAATAAAAATGGTGGGGATGTGGCAGTATATGTGAAAGATGAACTGCCAGAACCAAAAGTATTTCATATTTCATATTTCATATTTTAAACATATTTATACAGGGTACAAATTCAATAAGGATATTGTTTTACAATTTGGCCCTGTTAAGGTTAAAGTACCTGATAAACTATTTACAAATAAATTAATAGATAAAAATATATACATCTGGCGACAATAAGCAATATACAAAATTAAAGATTTTCGTACCCCAACTGTCTCAACCTTGATTTAAAAGAGTATACCGAGGGGGCCTCTTTGATATCATTGTTAAACTTGTTACACACTTTGCTACCACGGTAAGAGAATGCCTTTTGGCCACTTACTGTTCGCATTGACGGTACTGCAAGATCATTTTTGGTGTTTCTTAGCTCTCGTGTGTGGAAATCTGATAGTCTAAAGAATAGGTCACTAAGGTACTGTGGTGCAAGATCGTTTAGAGATTTATACATCATTGAAGATGTCTCATTCACAATCATTTCTTTGACGGACAACCAGCCAAGTTCTTTGCGTAATGGCACAGAAGGTGCATCATAAGAACTACCCGTAACGATACGAGCAGCCCTGTTTTGTAGCTTTTGTAGAGACTCTATTCTCGTAATACCACCACAGCCCCAAACGGAGCAGCAATAGTTAAAATGTGGTTCTACAATACTACGATAAGTGTCGTTCAAGGTTTCCATCGATACAAAGTTTTTACCATATTTTAAAAGGCCTATTGCGCGAGAAACTTTCCCTTTTATGTTCTCAATTTGGCACTTCCACGTTAGACTATTGTCTATATGGACACCAAGGTATTTCACTTTGTTCACTAAGTTAATATCAGTACCACATACGTGAAACACTGGCAACAAAGTAGGCTGCACTGCCATTTTATTTACATTTTGCATTGACACAACTATCATAGCCTGTGTTTTGACGACGTTCAAGGATAGCTTGTTACCTTGAAGCCATTTCTCGATATTGACAAGCTCAGCGTTCAACACCACGTGCAATTCATCCAAAGTTTTGGAGGAATATGAAATCATGGTATCATCAGCATACATATTTGTCTCAGCCTTCTTTAGTGCAAAGGGAAGATCATTTACATAAAGCAGAAAAAGAAGTGGTCCCAAACAAGACCCTTGTTTGGGACCACTTCTTTTTCTCTCAAGAGTAAGTAAAACTCAAGAGTAGCAATCTTGAACTTCTTTGCCTAGAATTTACCCTCATCAACCCTCAATCAACTTTTTGAATTTTTAACAGCAAACGATCTGCTATCCAAGAACCAATTTGCCTACCGCAAACTTCATTCAACAATAACATCACTGTTGAATGTAACAGATTCTTGGTATAGCAATGTTGATCGAAAAAATGTCAACATTAGCCTTTTCCTTGATTTGAAAAAGGCATTCGATACCATTGATCACGATATTCTCTTGGCAAAACTACAAAGATATGGCATTTGTCAGACAGAGCTCGAATGGTTCGCTTCCTATCTAACAGAACGCCAGCAGTATTGCTACCTTAACGGCCAGAATTCCGAGAAACGACTGGTTTCCTGTGGCATTCCTCAAGGGTCATGTTTAGGGCCTCTTCTATTTATATTGTATACCAACGATTTTGAGGAGTCGCTTACAAAATTCGCACCCAATATGTATGCCGATGACACAAGTATTACTCTTGGTGGAGGGGACGCTTACCAACTTTTGGAAGACTTAAGCAAGATGTCATAGATTGGCTAAGACTCAAAAAAAGTTAAGCCTAAATGTAACGAAATGCGAATTCATGTTCTTAGGAAACAGCAAGCAATTAGGCAAGATCTCCGAAATCGGTGATCTTAAGGTTGGAGAAGATGAAATCAAGCGAGTTAGAAAGACGAAGTATTTAGGGTTAACTATTGATGAAACTCTGTCATGGAATCAACAGTATAAGATAGTAAAAGGAAAATTAAAGGGAGGTCTTGATTTCATCAGAAAACGTCGACAATTGCTCCTTCAATCACAACTTTTTCAAGTATACCGGGCATTGGTGGAAAGTCACCTCAGATATGGTAATCTCCTATCGGGTCACCTTTCTGCAACTAAACTCCATAGCTTGCAAAAGTTACAGGACAGGGCAATGACTCTGATCCAATCCGCGCCTATTAAAGACTGGATACCATCTGCAACATTAAGTGTAAATGAACTAATCAAGCTTGACCAAGCGATGATGGTGCATAAAATTCTAAATGAGCAATGTCCAGAAATCCTTAAGCAAAAGTTCACAAAAAGATCTCAGGTTTCAAAATATGAAACAAGGAGAGCGAATGACCTGCAGGTACCAAGACCTAAGCTAGAGATAACAAAAAAGAGCTTTTCGTACAAAGGTGCCAAGGTGTGGAATGATATCCCAAACAATATTAGAAATGTGGAATCTGCTGCACTTTTCAAAAAGCAGGCTAGAAACTATTTTTTGGGCCAATAAGACAACGAAGACCCCTTGAAACATGACCTCCTGGAAGAACAGTATGTATATCTATCTTTATCTTTGTTTTTTTTACTATGACTGACGGAGTATCATGTATAAAAAAGATTAAATGAAAAAAAAAATGAAAAACCCCTCTCCACGCACAAGCATTCTTAGTAATTGCCTGGTATCGTCCCCCAACATCAGCTATTGACAACCTTTCTTTCGAAGCACTTACGGAAATACTAAAGGGCTTAGACTCGGAAGATAAGGAGATTCAAAGCAAAAATGCTAAAGCAACTGTACCGTGAATATCAATTTGAACAAATGATCACTGATTATACAAGGGTTACCGTCACTACAAATGAAACTGGTGAATCTACTACCAGTAAATCGCTAATAGACCATTTTTCTACAAATAGAGCAAAGTACATTGTGAAATCTGGTGTCTTAGAACTAGGAATGGTAGACCATTATATGATTTATGCAGTGCGAAAGATAAATGCTTGGAGGCTCAAAAGAAAAAGTCCAAAAACCATCGAGTCTCCTGCCCTAAGAAATTATTGTAAGGAGAACTTTCAGAGGGACCTACAACTAATTAACTGGGCTTCTATTTTAGAACCAATGAGTGACAACGCAAATGAAATGGCCTCAACATTTCAAGAAATCTTCGAGCATCTACTAAATCTCCATGCCCCTCTAAAGAAAAGGAAGGTAAAGAACGAGTACTCTCCATGGATTACCTCAGATATCAAAAGGAGCATGGAAGAGCGTAATAAAATGAAAAAACTAGCATTAAAGGATCCAAACTTATGGCCTAGATACAAGATTCTTCGTAACAAGGTAACAAATAACATAAGACTTTCAGTCACAAAATATTATCAGGACCTTGTCTCTACAAACAAAAATAACCCGAAAGAAACGTGGAAAACTATCGATAAAATATTACACAGAACTTCGGGGACCACAACAATCTCTGAAATAAAAGATGGAGACACGATCGTTAAAAACCAAAATCAGATTTTAGAAAAGCTCGACGAACACTTTGTCAGTGTGGGCCCAAAACTTGCCAGTAAACTAAAGATTATGCCTGACGATGATCCGATAAAATATTTGCACACTATTGATGCCGATCAGAAATTTTCATTTAAAATGATGAGCGAAGAAGCAATGCTTACTTCTCTAAATATGCTGAAAAATGGAAAGGCTCCCCTTCCAGATGGAGTCCCAACACATCTGGTAGGAGATGCTGCAAATTTTACTGCTAAGCCCTTGATGAGGATATTCAATGCATCCTTGAAACAAGGAATCTTTCCAAACATCTGGAAACTTGCAAAAATCACACCAATTTACAAATCCGGAGCTCGAAATGAGGAAAATAATCATAGACCCATTTCAGTTCTCTCGGTTTTTTCAAAATTATTTGAAAAAGCTGTGCACGATCAATTATCGGACTTCCTTCTCTCCACCAGAAAGTTGACTATGAGCCAATTCGCATATCGCAAACTGCATTCGACCATCACCTCTCTGATAAAGTGTTTCAGACTACTGGTATGAGAATACCGACAAAAGCAATGTCAACTTTGCGTTATTCCTTGATCTAAAGAAAGCGTTCGACACAGTAGACAATGAAATACTTATCAGAGAGATGAAGGCATGTGGAATAAAGGATATTGAGGTAGAATGGTTTTGGTCATACCTTAAAAACCGTCAACAATATTGCTCTTTAAATGGTAACAAATCGAGCTCCCGGCAAGTTACATGTGGAATACCACAAGGTTCCTGACTACAATCCTCGCCAAAACCTATTGTCACAAACAAAGATTTTCAGCATTTTTCGACAAAAATCACAGCGCCTACTAGTTCAACTGAAATATTCTGTAAACCCCCCTTCCCCCCAAGTCAATGTTGTTTGTCTTGACTCAGGAGACGTGCTGCATGATTTTTTCCGAGTTACAGAAATCAACAACATTGACTTGGGGGGTAAAGGGGGGCATTGGCTCTTCAGATCTACTTTTTTCCGTTTTGTGACAAGGGTCTTGGCGAGGATTGTCTGAGGTCAAGTGAGTGGATGTATGCATGTTTAGGCATGTAAAATCGGACTAGAAAACAATTAAACGCGAGGAAGTCATTGAAAACTCGAAGGGGTATGTATGTCTCCAAGACATAGTCAGCACAAACTATTTCTATAATCCCCCTCTTCTGACTGGAGGATGCTTCAAAGCCAGCATCAAAATATGAAAACGAGCCGAGAATGTTGATGACTTGCTCAGGTTCTTTCTTTGTGCTTTGTTATGCATTGCATGGAAGAGCAGTGATGCTACAATGATTGTATGTGGCTATGAAAGCTTTTACTCTAATTTTGTCGAATGTTTCCATTAATTGAAGGTGGTTAGTTTAGTGTTCAAATTCGGACTGCTGGATAGCAGAGTGTGGTCCCACCACAAGTTATACTACGGGTCACAGTACAGGTCACAGCACGGGTCACACCCTTCCTAGATGCTGCAGTGCACTTTTTGCTAAAGAAAACCACGGGTCACACGGGTCACACTTGTTTTTTATAAAAGAATGGTATCTAACATTTTTTTATAAAAATCAGTGTGACCCGTGTGACCCGTGTGACCCGTGCCAACTTCTATACAATTTCAATGGATATTGTCATTCAGTTGTGTGACCTGTGGTGTGACCCGTAGTGTGACCCGTGAATTTTTGCAGTATGACTGTGCTAGTCTACGAATAAATATTTATTTCATAAAATTGATGCTATTTGACTGCCAGTACACTTGTTTAGTTTGATTAAAGGAGGAAACTCTATGATTTCGGAGCCACAGGCCATCCCCATTCATTTCGTGACGTCAAATTGAAAAATCAACATCACTAATCACTAAACAAATCACATATCTGGAACAAGCGCTATCAAATTAGTAACATGCGACTGAAAAGGTTTGAATTTGAGCTCTTCCAAAAATTTTTCCCCTCAGACAATCCTCGCCAAAACCTCTTGTCGCATACAAAGATTTTCAGCATTTTTCGAAAAAAATCACAGCGCCTACTAATTCAACTGAAATATTCTGTAAACCCCCCTTCCCCCCAAGTCAATGTTGTTTGTCTTGACTCAGGAGACGTGCTGCATGATTTTTTCCGAGTTACAGAAATCAACAACATTGACTTGGGGGGTAAAGGGGGGCATTGGCTCTTCAGATCTACTTTTTTCCGTTTTGTGACAAGGGTCTTGGCGAGGATTGTCTGAGGTCAAGTGAGTGGATGTATGCATGTTTAGGCATGTAAAATCGGACTAGAAAACAATTAAACGCGAGGAAGTCATTGAAAACTCGAAGGGGTATGTATGTCTCCAAGACATAGTCAGCACAAACTATTTCTATAATCCCCCTCTTCTGACTGGAGGATGCTTCAAAGCCAGCATCAAAATATGAAAACGAGCCGAGAATGTTGATGACTTGCTCAGGTTCTTTCTTTGTGCTTTGTTATGCATTGCATGGAAGAGCAGTGATGCTACAATGATTGTATGTGGCTATGAAAGCTTTTACTCTAATTTTGTCGAATGTTTCCATTAATTGAAGGTGGTTAGTTTAGTGTTCAAATTCGGACTGCTGGATAGCAGAGTGTGGTCCCACCACAAGTTATACTACGGGTCACAGTACAGGTCACAGCACGGGTCACACCCTTCCTAGATGCTGCAGTGCACTTTTTGCTAAAGAAAACCACGGGTCACACGGGTCACACTTGTTTTTTATAAAAGAATGGTATCTAACATTTTTTTATAAAAATCAGTGTGACCCGTGTGACCCGTGTGACCCGTGCCAACTTCTATACAATTTCAATGGATATTGTCATTCAGTTGTGTGACCTGTGGTGTGACCCGTAGTGTGACCCGTGAATTTTTGCAGTATGACTGTGCTAGTCTACGAATAAATATTTATTTCATAAAATTGATGCTATTTGACTGCCAGTACACTTGTTTAGTTTGATTAAAGGAGGAAACTCTATGATTTCGGAGCCACAGGCCATCCCCATTCATTTCGTGACGTCAAATTGAAAAATCAACATCACTAATCACTAAACAAATCACATATCTGGAACAAGCGCTATCAAATTAGTAACATGCGACTGAAAAGGTTTGAATTTGAGCTCTTCCAAAAATTTTTCCCCTCAGACAATCCTCGCCAAAACCTCTTGTCGCATACAAAGATTTTCAGCATTTTTCGAAAAAAATCACAGCGCCTACTAATTCAACTGAAATATTCTGTAAACCCCCCTTCCCCCCAAGTCAATGTTGTTTGTCTTGACTCAGGAGACGTGCTGCATGATTTTTTCCGAGTTACAGAAATCAACAACATTGACTTGGGGGGTAAAGGGGGGCATTGGCTCTTCAGATCTACTTTTTTCCGTTTTGTGACAAGGGTCTTGGCGAGGATTGTCTGAGGTCAAGTGAGTGGATGTATGCATGTTTAGGCATGTAAAATCGGACTAGAAAACAATTAAACGCGAGGAAGTCATTGAAAACTCGAAGGGGTATGTATGTCTCCAAGACATAGTCAGCACAAACTATTTCTATAATCCCCCTCTTCTGACTGGAGGATGCTTCAAAGCCAGCATCAAAATATGAAAACGAGCCGAGAATGTTGATGACTTGCTCAGGTTCTTTCTTTGTGCTTTGTTATGCATTGCATGGAAGAGCAGTGATGCTACAATGATTGTATGTGGCTATGAAAGCTTTTACTCTAACTTTGTCGAATGTTTCCATTAATTGAAGGTGGTTAGTTTAGTGTTCAAATTCGGACTGCTGGATAGCAGAGTGTGGTCCCACCACAAGTTATACTACGGGTCACAGTACAGGTCACAGCACGGGTCACACCCTTCCTAGATGCTGCAGTGCACTTTTTGCTAAAGAAAACCACGGGTCACACGGGTCACACTTGTTTTTTATAAAAGAATGGTATCTAACATTTTTTTATAAAAATCAGTGTGACCCGTGTGACCCGTGTGACCCGTGCCAACTTCTATACAATTTCAATGGATATTGTCATTCAGTTGTGTGACCTGTGGTGTGACCCGTAGTGTGACCCGTGAATTTTTGCAGTATGACTGTGCTAGTCTACGAATAAATATTTATTTCATAAAATTGATGCTATTTGACTGCCAGTACACTTGTTTAGTTTGATTAAAGGAGGAAACTCTATGATTTCGGAGCCACAGGCCATCCCCATTCATTTCGTGACGTCAAATTGAAAAATCAACATCACTAATCACTAAACAAATCACATATCTGGAACAAGCGCTATCAAATTAGTAACATGCGACTGAAAAGGTTTGAATTTGAGCTCTTCCAAAAATTTTTCCCCTCAGACAATCCTCGCCAAAACCTCTTGTCGCATACAAAGATTTTCAGCATTTTTCGAAAAAAATCACAGCGCCTACTAATTCAACTGAAATATTCTGTAAACCCCCCTTCCCCCCAAGTCAATGTTGTTTGTCTTGACTCAGGAGACGTGCTGCATGATTTTTTCCGAGTTACAGAAATCAACAACATTGACTTGGGGGGTAAAGGGGGGCATTGGCTCTTCAGATCTACTTTTTTCCGTTTTGTGACAAGGGTCTTGGCGAGGATTGTCTGAGGTCAAGTGAGTGGATGTATGCATGTTTAGGCATGTAAAATCGGACTAGAAAACAATTAAACGCGAGGAAGTCATTGAAAACTCGAAGGGGTATGTATGTCTCCAAGACATAGTCAGCACAAACTATTTCTATAATCCCCCTCTTCTGACTGGAGGATGCTTCAAAGCCAGCATCAAAATATGAAAACGAGCCGAGAATGTTGATGACTTGCTCAGGTTCTTTCTTTGTGCTTTGTTATGCATTGCATGGAAGAGCAGTGATGCTACAATGATTGTATGTGGCTATGAAAGCTTTTACTCCAATTTTGTCGAATGTTTCCATTAATTGAAGGTGGTTAGTTTAGTGTTCAAATTCGGACTGCTGGATAGCAGAGTGTGGTCCCACCACAAGTTATACTACGGGTCACAGTACAGGTCACAGCACGGGTCACACCCTTCCTAGATGCTGCAGTGCACTTTTTGCTAAAGAAAACCACGGGTCACACGGGTCACACTTGTTTTTTATAAAAGAATGGTATCTAACATTTTTTTATAAAAATCAGTGTGACCCGTGTGACCCGTGTGACCCGTGCCAACTTCTATACAATTTCAATGGATATTGTCATTCAGTTGTGTGACCTGTGGTGTGACCCGTAGTGTGACCCGTGAATTTTTGCAGTATGACTGTGCTAGTCTACGAATAAATATTTATTTCATAAAATTGATGCTATTTGACTGCCAGTACACTTGTTTAGTTTGATTAAAGGAGGAAACTCTATGATTTCGGAGCCACAGGCCATCCCCATTCATTTCGTGACGTCAAATTGAAAAATCAACATCACTAATCACTAAACAAATCACATATCTGGAACAAGCGCTATCAAATTAGTAACATGCGACTGAAAAGGTTTGAATTTGAGCTCTTCCAAAAATTTTTCCCCTCAGACAATCCTCGCCAAAACCTCTTGTCGCATACAAAGATTTTCAGCATTTTTCGAAAAAAATCACAGCGCCTACTAATTCAACTGAAATATTCTGTAAACCCCCCTTCCCCCCAAGTCAATGTTGTTTGTCTTGACTCAGGAGACGTGCTGCATGATTTTTTCCGAGTTACAGAAATCAACAACATTGACTTGGGGGGTAAAGGGGGGCATTGGCTCTTCAGATCTACTTTTTTCCGTTTTGTGACAAGGGTCTTGGCGAGGATTGTCTGAGGTCAAGTGAGTGGATGTATGCATGTTTAGGCATGTAAAATCGGACTAGAAAACAATTAAACGCGAGGAAGTCATTGAAAACTCGAAGGGGTATGTATGTCTCCAAGACATAGTCAGCACAAACTATTTCTATAATCCCCCTCTTCTGACTGGAGGATGCTTCAAAGCCAGCATCAAAATATGAAAACGAGCCGAGAATGTTGATGACTTGCTCAGGTTCTTTCTTTGTGCTTTGTTATGCATTGCATGGAAGAGCAGTGATGCTACAATGATTGTATGTGGCTATGAAAGCTTTTACTCCAATTTTGTCGAATGTTTCCATTAATTGAAGGTGGTTAGTTTAGTGTTCAAATTCGGACTGCTGGATAGCAGAGTGTGGTCCCACCACAAGTTATACTACGGGTCACAGTACAGGTCACAGCACGGGTCACACCCTTCCTAGATGCTGCAGTGCACTTTTTGCTAAAGAAAACCACGGGTCACACGGGTCACACTTGTTTTTTATAAAAGAATGGTATCTAACATTTTTTTATAAAAATCAGTGTGACCCGTGTGACCCGTGTGACCCGTGCCAACTTCTATACAATTTCAATGGATATTGTCATTCAGTTGTGTGACCTGTGGTGTGACCCGTAGTGTGACCCGTGAATTTTTGCAGTATGACTGTGCTAGTCTACGAATAAATATTTATTTCATAAAATTGATGCTATTTGACTGCCAGTACACTTGTTTAGTTTGATTAAAGGAGGAAACTCTATGATTTCGGAGCCACAGGCCATCCCCATTCATTTCGTGACGTCAAATTGAAAAATCAACATCACTAATCACTAAACAAATCACATATCTGGAACAAGCGCTATCAAATTAGTAACATGCGACTGAAAAGGTTTGAATTTGAGCTCTTCCAAAAATTTTTCCTCTCAGACAATCCTCGCCAAAACCTCTTGTCGCATACAAAGATTTTCAGCATTTTTCGAAAAAAATCACAGCGCCTACTAATTCAACTGAAATATTCTGTAAACCCCCCTTCCCCCCAAGTCAATGTTGTTTGTCTTGACTCAGGAGACGTGCTGCATGATTTTTTCCGAGTTACAGAAATCAACAACATTGACTTGGGGGGTAAAGGGGGGCATTGGCTCTTCAGATCTACTTTTTTCCGTTTTGTGACAAGGGTCTTGGCGAGGATTGTCTGAGGTCAAGTGAGTGGATGTATGCATGTTTAGGCATGTAAAATCGGACTAGAAAACAATTAAACGCGAGGAAGTCATTGAAAACTCGAAGGGGTATGTATGTCTCCAAGACATAGTCAGCACAAACTATTTCTATAATCCCCCTCTTCTGACTGGAGGATGCTTCAAAGCCAGCATCAAAATATGAAAACGAGCCGAGAATGTTGATGACTTGCTCAGGTTCTTTCTTTGTGCTTTGTTATGCATTGCATGGAAGAGCAGTGATGCTACAATGATTGTATGTGGCTATGAAAGCTTTTACTCTAATTTTGTCGAATGTTTCCATTAATTGAAGGTGGTTAGTTTAGTGTTCAAATTCGGACTGCTGGATAGCAGAGTGTGGTCCCACCACAAGTTATACTACGGGTCACAGTACAGGTCACAGCACGGGTCACACCCTTCCTAGATGCTGCAGTGCACTTTTTGCTAAAGAAAACCACGGGTCACACGGGTCACACTTGTTTTTTATAAAAGAATGGTATCTAACATTTTTTTATAAAAATCAGTGTGACCCGTGTGACCCGTGTGACCCGTGCCAACTTCTATACAATTTCAATGGATATTGTCATTCAGTTGTGTGACCTGTGGTGTGACCCGTAGTGTGACCCGTGAATTTTTGCAGTATGACTGTGCTAGTCTACGAATAAATATTTATTTCATAAAATTGATGCTATTTGACTGCCAGTACACTTGTTTAGTTTGATTAAAGGAGGAAACTCTATGATTTCGGAGCCACAGGCCATCCCCATTCATTTCGTGACGTCAAATTGAAAAATCAACATCACTAATCACTAAACAAATCACATATCTGGAACAAGCGCTATCAAATTAGTAACATGCGACTGAAAAGGTTTGAATTTGAGCTCTTCCAAAAATTTTTCCCCTCAGACAATCCTCGCCAAAACCTCTTGTCGCATACAAAGATTTTCAGCATTTTTCGAAAAAAATCACAGCGCCTACTAATTCAACTGAAATATTCTGTAAACCCCCCTTCCCCCCAAGTCAATGTTGTTTGTCTTGACTCAGGAGACGTGCTGCATGATTTTTTCCGAGTTACAGAAATCAACAACATTGACTTGGGGGGTAAAGGGGGGCATTGGCTCTTCAGATCTACTTTTTTCCGTTTTGTGACAAGGGTCTTGGCGAGGATTGTCTGAGGTCAAGTGAGTGGATGTATGCATGTTTAGGCATGTAAAATCGGACTAGAAAACAATTAAACGCGAGGAAGTCATTGAAAACTCGAAGGGGTATGTATGTCTCCAAGACATAGTCAGCACAAACTATTCCTATAATCCCCCTCTTCTGACTGGAGGATGCTTCAAAGCCAGCATCAAAATATGAAAACGAGCCGAGAATGTTGATGACTTGCTCAGGTTCTTTCTTTGTGCTTTGTTATGCATTGCATGGAAGAGCAGTGATGCTACAATGATTGTATGTGGCTATGAAAGCTTTTACTCTAATTTTGTCGAATGTTTCCATTAATTGAAGGTGGTTAGTTTAGTGTTCAAATTCGGACTGCTGGATAGCAGAGTGTGGTCCCACCACAAGTTATACTACGGGTCACAGTACAGGTCACAGCACGGGTCACACCCTTCCTAGATGCTGCAGTGCACTTTTTGCTAAAGAAAACCACGGGTCACACGGGTCACACTTGTTTTTTATAAAAGAATGGTATCTAACATTTTTTTATAAAAATCAGTGTGACCCGTGTGACCCGTGTGACCCGTGCCAACTTCTATACAATTTCAATGGATATTGTCATTCAGTTGTGTGACCTGTGGTGTGACCCGTAGTGTGACCCGTGAATTTTTGCAGTATGACTGTGCTAGTCTACGAATAAATATTTATTTCATAAAATTGATGCTATTTGACTGCCAGTACACTTGTTTAGTTTGATTAAAGGAGGAAACTCTATGATTTCGGAGCCACAGGCCATCCCCATTCATTTCGTGACGTCAAATTGAAAAATCAACATCACTAATCACTAAACAAATCACATATCTGGAACAAGCGCTATCAAATTAGTAACATGCGACTGAAAAGGTTTGAATTTGAGCTCTTCCAAAAATTTTTCCCCTCAGACAATCCTCGCCAAAACCTCTTGTCGCATACAAAGATTTTCAGCATTTTTCGAAAAAAATCACAGCGCCTACTAATTCAACTGAAATATTCTGTAAACCCCCCTTCCCCCCAAGTCAATGTTGTTTGTCTTGACTCAGGAGACGTGCTGCATGATTTTTTCCGAGTTACAGAAATCAACAACATTGACTTGGGGGGTAAAGGGGGGCATTGGCTCTTCAGATCTACTTTTTTCCGTTTTGTGACAAGGGTCTTGGCGAGGATTGTCTGAGGTCAAGTGAGTGGATGTATGCATGTTTAGGCATGTAAAATCGGACTAGAAAACAATTAAACGCGAGGAAGTCATTGAAAACTCGAAGGGGTATGTATGTCTCCAAGACATAGTCAGCACAAACTATTTCTATAATCCCCCTCTTCTGACTGGAGGATGCTTCAAAGCCAGCATCAAAATATGAAAACGAGCCGAGAATGTTGATGACTTGCTCAGGTTCTTTCTTTGTGCTTTGTTATGCATTGCATGGAAGAGCAGTGATGCTACAATGATTGTATGTGGCTATGAAAGCTTTTACTCCAATTTTGTCGAATGTTTCCATTAATTGAAGGTGGTTAGTTTAGTGTTCAAATTCGGACTGCTGGATAGCAGAGTGTGGTCCCACCACAAGTTATACTACGGGTCACAGTACAGGTCACAGCACGGGTCACACCCTTCCTAGATGCTGCAGTGCACTTTTTGCTAAAGAAAACCACGGGTCACACGGGTCACACTTGTTTTTTATAAAAGAATGGTATCTAACATTTTTTTGTAAAAATCAGTGTGACCCGTGTGACCCGTGTGACCCGTGCCAACTTCTATACAATTTCAATGGATATTGTCATTCAGTTGTGTGACCTGTGGTGTGACCCGTAGTGTGACCCGTGAATTTTTGCAGTATGACTGTGCTAGTCTACGAATAAATATTTATTTCATAAAATTGATGCTATTTGACTGCCAGTACACTTGTTTAGTTTGATTAAAGGAGGAAACTCTATGATTTCGGAGCCACAGGCCATCCCCATTCATTTCGTGACGTCAAATTGAAAAATCAACATCACTAATCACTAAACAAATCACATATCTGGAACAAGCGCTATCAAATTAGTAACATGCGACTGAAAAGGTTTGAATTTGAGCTCTTCCAAAAATTTTTCCCCTCAGACATTCCTCGCCAAAACCTCTTGTCGCATACAAAGATTTTCAGCATTTTTCGAAAAAAATCACAGCGCCTACTAATTCAACTGAAATATTCTGTAAACCCCCCTTCCCCCCAAGTCAATGTTGTTTGTCTTGACTCAGGAGACGTGCTGCATGATTTTTTCCGAGTTACAGAAATCAACAACATTGACTTGGGGGGTAAAGGGGGGCATTGGCTCTTCAGATCTACTTTTTTCCGTTTTGTGACAAGGGTCTTGGCGAGGATTGTCTGAGGTCAAGTGAGTGGATGTATGCATGTTTAGGCATGTAAAATCGGACTAGAAAACAATTAAACGCGAGGAAGTCATTGAAAACTCGAAGGGGTATGTATGTCTCCAAGACATAGTCAGCACAAACTGTTTCTATAATCCCCCTCTTCTGACTGGAGGATGCTTCAAAGCCAGCATCAAAATATGAAAACGAGCCGAGAATGTTGATGACTTGCTCAGGTTCTTTCTTTGTGCTTTGTTATGCATTGCATGGAAGAGCAGTGATGCTACAATGATTGTATGTGGCTATGAAAGCTTTTACTCCAATTTTGTCGAATGTTTCCATTAATTGAAGGTGGTTAGTTTAGTGTTCAAATTCGGACTGCTGGATAGCAGAGTGTGGTCCCACCACAAGTTATACTACGGGTCACAGTACAGGTCACAGCACGGGTCACACCCTTCCTAGATGCTGCAGTGCACTTTTTGCTAAAGAAAACCACGGGTCACACGGGTCACACTTGTTTTTTATAAAAGAATGGTATCTAACATTTTTTTATAAAAATCAGTGTGACCCGTGTGACCCGTGTGACCCGTGCCAACTTCTATACAATTTCAATGGATATTGTCATTCAGTTGTGTGACCTGTGGTGTGACCCGTAGTGTGACCCGTGAATTTTTGCAGTATGACTGTGCTAGTCTACGAATAAATATTTATTTCATAAAATTGATGCTATTTGACTGCCAGTACACTTGTTTAGTTTGATTAAAGGAGGAAACTCTATGATTTCGGAGCCACAGGCCATCCCCATTCATTTCGTGACGTCAAATTGAAAAATCAACATCACTAATCACTAAACAAATCACATATCTGGAACAAGCGCTATCAAATTAGTAACATGCGACTGAAAAGGTTTGAATTTGAGCTCTTCCAAAAATTTTTCCCCTCAGACAATCCTCGCCAAAACCTCTTGTCGCATACAAAGATTTTCAGCATTTTTCGAAAAAAATCACAGCGCCTACTAATTCAACTGAAATATTCTGTAAACCCCCCTTCCCCCCAAGTCAATGTTGTTTGTCTTGACTCAGGAGACGTGCTGCATGATTTTTTCCGAGTTACAGAAATCAACAACATTGACTTGGGGGGTAAAGGGGGGCATTGGCTCTTCAGATCTACTTTTTTCCGTTTTGTGACAAGGGTCTTGGCGAGGATTGTCTGAGGTCAAGTGAGTGGATGTATGCATGTTTAGGCATGTAAAATCGGACTAGAAAACAATTAAACGCGAGGAAGTCATTGAAAACTCGAAGGGGTATGTATGTCTCCAAGACATAGTCAGCACAAACTATTTCTATAATCCCCCTCTTCTGACTGGAGGATGCTTCAAAGCCAGCATCAAAATATGAAAACGAGCCGAGAATGTTGATGACTTGCTCAGGTTCTTTCTTTGTAATTTGTTATGCATTGCATGGAAGAGCAGTGATGCTACAATGATTGTATGTGGCTATGAAAGCTTTTACTCCAATTTTGTCGAATGTTTCCATTAATTGAAGGTGGTTAGTTTAGTGTTCAAATTCGGACTGCTGGATAGCAGAGTGTGGTCCCACCACAAGTTATACTACGGGTCACAGTACAGGTCACAGCACGGGTCACACCCTTCCTAGATGCTGCAGTGCACTTTTTGCTAAAGAAAACCACGGGTCACACGGGTCACACTTGTTTTTTATAAAAGAATGGTATCTAACATTTTTTTATAAAAATCAGTGTGACCCGTGTGACCCGTGTGACCCGTGCCAACTTCTATACAATTTCAGTTCAGTTCAGTTCAGTTTTCATTTTAAAATTCACAACATACAAGTTTCAATATAAAATACATTAAATACAAGAATACAGATATATATATATAAAAGAAAAAAAAACAATACAAACACCTAAATTAATCTAAGAAAGAGAAACCTGTATGTGGGGAATTCCTTAAAGGAGGAGCTCTCTCAATAGATAAACTAATCGAGGAGAGAGCACCCCCTGTGTTAAAAAATCCATATTTCAGTATATCAAATGATTCCAAAAGTTGCGTAATGTGCAAGAGACCCAGAGTGACCGCAGCGACCCCAAGCCCACGGAGCCCACTCCAGGCAAAAAACCCAAATCCACAGCTAACGCCAAGGAAGGGTTCTATACCCAGAGCAGGCCCCAAAAGCAAGAGCCCACCAAAGCCACTCCAAGGTCAGCATGCTTTAGAGAATTGTGAGATTTACAATCTTGACTGAAAAGTGCAACCAGAAACGAATATTTAGTATTTTGTTGAGAACAGATGGACTTTCAATTGCTGGCGAAAACGTAACTTTGAGGGGCATTGCTTGATGATGATAGGAAGTTCATTCCAGGATTTCGCACCTGTATATCTGACAGATCTTATTCCATATTGCAACGTATTTCTACGATTTAAGAAAATGCCACCCATACGTGCCTGCCTGGTATCATATTGATGAACAGAAGACAACAAAGTAAAATAATCATGAAAATATGAGGGAGAAGTTTTGTTAATACATTCATACACAAAAGAAAGGAGCTTTAAATAAAATAAATCATATAACTTAAGAATTTTCAACTCTGAAAAGATTGGGGTAGAAGGAGCAGCAAAATTATTGAAAGTAATAGCTCTAACAACTTTCTTTTGTAAGATATAGATAGGCTTAGTGTGGATGTCATAGGTTAGACCCCACACAACAATCCCATATTGAATAAATGAGCCAAATAAGGAATAGTACAGGGAGACTAAAACACTAGAAGGGAGAAGATGCCTAATTTTGAAGAACACACCGGATGTTCTTGCTAACTTTTTAGAGAGTTCATTCAAGTGATATTTCCAGGTGAGGTTTTCATCCAGGAGAAGACCAAGAAATTTAACATATTTAACCTGCTTGACATGCTTCTTTCCAATTTTAATGTTAACAGTTTCATGCAACGAATTCTTTAGAGAATGAAAAATGATAAAGTTAGTTTTTTCTACATTTAGAGCAAGTTTGTTAGCATCAAGCCACTTTTTTACAAGCTTAAGTTCCTTGTTAACTACCTTTTGTAATTTATATAAACAGTGTGATTCATAGTAGATGTTAGTATCATCAGCAAAAAGATAAAAAGTTAGTTTAGTTGATGAGTTAGGAAGATCATTGATATACATGAGGAATAGAAGTGGGCCAAGGACCGATCCCTGTGGTACTCCACAAGTAATATTGAGGCAGTTAGAGTTGTGACCATTAACAGATACATATTGGCTTCTATTGCAAAGATAGGAACTGAACCATGCCAAAGCTGTACCACGAATACCATAATGTTCAAGCTTGCTGAGGAGAATTTGGTGATTGACTGTATCAAATGCTTTTTGTAAGTCAATGAAAATGCCACAGCCATACTTCTTGTTATCCAAGGTATTCTTGATTGATTCAGTTAAGCTAATCAAAGCATGATCTATCGAGTGAGAAGCACGAAAACCAAACTGGAGATTATACAAAACTTCATGTAGCTCCAAAAAATTATACAAGCGCTTATACATTAATTTTTCTAAGATTTTACTGAAAACAGACAAAAGAGATATGGGCCTATAGTTTGAAGAAGTCACAGAACAACCCTTTTTGAACAAGGGTATAACTTTGGCTTGCTTCATCTTGGTAGGAAAAACACCAGTCTGAAAAGACTCATTTATGATAAGAGATAAGGGAGAAGATACATAAGGAGACAGAATTTTAAGCAACTTCATAGGGATACTGTTAGGACCTATTGATTTACCAGTTTTAAACTGATCAATTATATCAGATATTTCATAAGGAACTGAAGGAGATATGAAGAAAGAATGTGGATTTTTATTTGAAAGATAATCCATTGGGGATTTTTTAGACCTGGGTATCTTCTTAGTGATATTATCAGCTACATTAACAAAGAAGTCATTAAAAATGTTAGCCATTTTTGATGAATCAGTTGTAAGATTACCATTTACATCCTTAATTTTGTTGATAATATTTACATGAGAGTTTTTTAAACTAATGATGGATTTAATTCCTGTCCATAAAAGCTTCATATTGTTGCTATTAATATTAAAATAATTATGAAAATAATTCTTTTTGCTCTCTTTAAGTTCAATCGCAATACGGTTTCTGAATTGTTTATACAAAAGCTTGGTTGCTTCATCAGGTTTTTTCCTGAGTTTTTTCAATGCTTTATCCCGTAATCGCATCATCTTTTGAATTCTGCTATTAATCCATGGCTTATTACGCAATTTGAGTTCTTTCTTGGTGAGTTTCTTCAATGGGGCATGCTTTTTAACAATATCATTAAGATTATCAAGAAATCTGTTAAATTTGGCGTTTACATCATTTATGTTCTCATTCAGGTACTCAAAGTTAAGGTTATTAAAATCTTCAAGAAAGCTTTCCTGATTAAATTTGGAATAGTCATGTTGGTAAAAAGATAAGGTTCTGTTTGAGATTCCTGCTTTCTTAACAATCAAAAACTGTGGAAAGTGATCTGCAATATGCGTTAAGATGTTACCACTTTTAGTTTCTAAATTACAAATGTTAGAAAAAATATTATCAATAATAGTGGAAGAATGATCAGATACTCGAGTTGGGTGAACTACAAATGGAAGGAAATGCTGAGAAAGAAAAAGACTAACAAAGTTTTTAGTAGGTGTATGAGAATCATAGTTTAGTAAGTTTAAGTTGAAGTCACCTAAAATGAAAACATTCTTGTTAGTGATGGTAGGATTAGCTAAAATATTTTGTATGTACTCATTAAAGGTTTCAGGGTCAGAGTTTGGATGACGATAAGCACAGCAGATCAAAATGTTTTTATCTTTAGGATTTTCAATTTCCGTCCAAACTGTCTCAAAATCATCACTGTCACTAGCTAAATCAGACCTTGGAATGGGACCTAAACTCGATTTTATATAAAGACCTACACCACCATTCTGACTTTGAGATCTTGTGGAAAAAAATGTATATCCAGGAATTTCAACATTGACTTTTAAGGGTCTTTTAAAAGAATCCCAAGTTTCAGAAACAGCAACAACATCAAAAGGAACCTTAAGGTTAACCAACAATGTCTGAAGCTCATCAAAATGACAAGAAAGACTTCTTATATTCATGTGTAAGAAAGGGAGATCAGTGTGGTTAGTATCAGAAGAAGATAAATCTTGAATTGATACATAATTAGAGTCAATATTTGAAGGCAGTTGTTCATCAATATCATAGTCTTGTAGGTTAGGCAAGTTGGTAAGATGGGAGGTGATTTCAAATGACGGTAACGAATCAACAACAGAAGGTTTATCAAGCTCAAACAAATCTGATAGTGTTTCATTTTCAACTGTGCCAAAAGGGAAAATTGATTCACGATCTGCAATAGTACACTTTTTACAAAACCATGGAACTTCATCAGGCTCATCAGCAAGGATTTTGTACTCAGAAGGAGAAACTTCACTGCAAGTGATATGAACATAAAAATTGCAGTTATTACAAAGAATGGATGGTTGAGATTCACGCACATTTTTGTGGCAAATACCACAAGGAAATTTTTGCTTAATCATTTGGGTTTGCGGAAAACAAAATTAAGACTATGCAACAGGGCATAATTGATCTGATTATAAGTTTAAAAAAGCAAACAAGGAAAGATTGCAAAAATAACACAAAAAGTAGGCTCCGCCTACGACAAGAGTCAAACATCACCTTACTGCTGCATGTTAACTATAATTTCACTGTCATCAGCACCGTCACCAGATATTGGCGAGGATGCAGCTTGTTCATAAGGTGGTGAAGATGCCTCATGGCCATCATGACTGGGGGATCCAAATCCTGGTCCAAATCCTCCAGTTGGCACTTTCTCTTTCACAACAAGTTTGTCCAGGACAAAATATGCAATCTTACCATGTCTCCTTGCATCAAGAAGTTGGGGTACCAATCTTTCACGTTTATCCAGTGTGCGTTGGCTGAGATCAGGGACGAACTTTATGCCATCTGGCTTCTTTGCTCTGGCCTCCCTCAAGACAGACTCCTTTTGTTTCCATGACTGAAACTTGGCTACAATTGGCCTAGGCCTAGCTTTGACCTTTGACCCGTCGGGCCGTGTGAAGAAGGCTTTCGGTTTGCCAACTCGATGGGCTCTTTCAATTTGGAGATCCTCTGACATTCCAAGAAGGGTGTTGATTTTATCTTTGACAATTTGTTCACTCTCCTCCCATGACTCCTTAAATTGAGGAGCTTCAGGCACTCCAACAATTCTAATGTTATTACGGCGGCTGCTGTTCTCCAGGTATTCCACCTTGTCCTCAAGATTGATCAGGTCCACATCGCTGTTACCCAGTTGGTCTTTAATCAGTTTTAATTCCTTCTCAATGCAATCTATTTTCACGTTGTAAGAGTCAATAGTATTGCTCTGAAATTGAGCACTTGCTTTGAGATCATTAATATCATTTTTTATGAACCTGATTTCGTTGCGAAGGTCTGCAGTGAGAACCTCGATCATCTTGGCATAGCTCGTCTGCTGAACAGCCAGCAGCTCTTTGCACATCGCAATAGTAATAAATTCCGTCATCTTTCATGTAGAATCCATAAATTGATGAATGAAAGACTGAACTGAAGATGTTTTATGTAAAAACTTGCATTAGCAAAAGCGAAACTGATAATCCTAATAAGGCTGCAAAGTTCAGCCAAGACCGCGACTCAAAAAACACGTGTGGTCGTCAGCCATCTTGGTGTTGTGTGATGAATTTCAATGGATATTGTCATTCAGTTGTGTGACCTGTGGTGTGACCCGTAGTGTGACCCGTGAATTTTTGCAGTATGACTGTGCTAGTCTACGAATAAATATTTATTTCATAAAATTGATGCTATTTGACTGCCAGTACACTTGTTTAGTTTGATTAAAGGAGGAAACTCTATGATTTCGGAGCCACAGGCCATCCCCATTCATTTCGTGACGTCAAATTGAAAAATCAACATCACTAATCACTAAACAAATCACATATCTGGAACAAGCGCTATCAAATTAGTAACATGCGACTGAAAAGGTTTGAATTTGAGCTCTTCCAAAAATTTTTCCCCTCAGACAATCCTCGCCAAAACCTCTTGTTGCATACAAAGATTTTCAGCATTTTTCGAAAAAAATCACAGCGCCTACTAATTCAACTGAAATATTCTGTAAACCCCCCTTCCCCCCAAGTCAATGTTGTTTGTCTTGACTCAGGAGACGTGCTGCATGATTTTTTCCGAGTTACAGAAATCAACAACATTGACTTGGGGGGTAAAGGGGGGCATTGGCTCTTCAGATCTACTTTTTTCCGTTTTGTGACAAGGGTCTTGGCGAGGATTGTCTGAGGTCAAGTGAGTGGATGTATGCATGTTTAGGCATGTAAAATCGGACTAGAAAACAATTAAACGCGAGGAAGTCATTGAAAACTCGAAGGGGTATGTATGTCTCCAAGACATAGTCAGCACAAACTATTTCTATAATCCCCCTCTTCTGACTGGAGGATGCTTCAAAGCCAGCATCAAAATATGAAAACGAGCCGAGAATGTTGATGACTTGCTCAGGTTCTTTCTTTGTGCTTTGTTATGCATTGCATGGAAGAGCAGTGATGCTACAATGATTGTATGTGGCTATGAAAGCTTTTACTCCAATTTTGTCGAATGTTTCCATTAATTGAAGGTGGTTAGTTTAGTGTTCAAATTCGGACTGCTGGATAGCAGAGTGTGGTCCCACCACAAGTTATACTACGGGTCACAGTACAGGTCACAGCACGGGTCACACCCTTCCTAGATGCTGCAGTGCACTTTTTGCTAAAGAAAACCACGGGTCACACGGGTCACACTTGTTTTTTATAAAAGAATGGTATCTAACATTTTTTTATAAAAATCAGTGTGACCCGTGTGACCCGTGTGACCCGTGCCAACTTCTATACAATTTCAATGGATATTGTCATTCAGTTGTGTGACCTGTGGTGTGACCCGTAGTGTGACCCGTGAATTTTTGCAGTATGACTGTGCTAGTCTACGAATAAATATTTATTTCATAAAATTGATGCTATTTGACTGCCAGTACACTTGTTTAGTTTGATTAAAGGAGGAAACTCTATGATTTCGGAGCCACAGGCCATCCCCATTCATTTCGTGACGTCAAATTGAAAAATCAACATCACTAATCACTAAACAAATCACATATCTGGAACAAGCGCTATCAAATTAGTAACATGCGACTGAAAAGGTTTGAATTTGAGCTCTTCCAAAAATTTTTCCCCTCAGACAATCCTCGCCAAAACCTCTTGTCGCATACAAAGATTTTCAGCATTTTTCGAAAAAAATCACAGCGCCTACTAATTCAACTGAAATATTCTGTAAACCCCCCTTCCCCCCAAGTCAATGTTGTTTGTCTTGACTCAGGAGACGTGCTGCATGATTTTTTCCGAGTTACAGAAATCAACAACATTGACTTGGGGGGTAAAGGGGGGCATTGGCTCTTCAGATCTACTTTTTTCCGTTTTGTGACAAGGGTCTTGGCGAGGATTGTCTGAGGTCAAGTGAGTGGATGTATGCATGTTTAGGCATGTAAAATCGGACTAGAAAACAATTAAACGCGAGGAAGTCATTGAAAACTCGAAGGGGTATGTATGTCTCCAAGACATAGTCAGCACAAACTATTTCTATAATCCCCCTCTTCTGACTGGAGGATGCTTCAAAGCCAGCATCAAAATATGAAAACGAGCCGAGAATGTTGATGACTTGCTCAGGTTCTTTCTTTGTGCTTTGTTATGCATTGCATGGAAGAGCAGTGATGCTACAATGATTGTATGTGGCTATGAAAGCTTTTACTCCAATTTTGTCGAATGTTTCCATTAATTGAAGGTGGTTAGTTTAGTGTTCAAATTCGGACTGCTGGATAGCAGAGTGTGGTCCCACCACAAGTTATACTACGGGTCACAGTACAGGTCACAGCACGGGTCACACCCTTCCTAGATGCTGCAGTGCACTTTTTGCTAAAGAAAACCACGGGTCACACGGGTCACACTTGTTTTTTATAAAAGAATGGTATCTAACATTTTTTTATAAAAATCAGTGTGACCCGTGTGACCCGTGTGACCCGTGCCAACTTCTATACAATTTCAATGGATATTGTCATTCAGTTGTGTGACCTGTGGTGTGACCCGTAGTGTGACCCGTGAATTTTTGCAGTATGACTGTGCTAGTCTACGAATAAATATTTATTTCATAAAATTGATGCTATTTGACTGCCAGTACACTTGTTTAGTTTGATTAAAGGAGGAAACTCTATGATTTCGGAGCCACAGGCCATCCCCATTCATTTCGTGACGTCAAATTGAAAAATCAACATCACTAATCACTAAACAAATCACATATCTGGAACAAGCGCTATCAAATTAGTAACATGCGACTGAAAAGGTTTGAATTTGAGCTCTTCCAAAAATTTTTCCCCTCAGACAATCCTCGCCAAAACCTCTTGTCGCATACAAAGATTTTCAGCATTTTTCGAAAAAAATCACAGCGCCTACTAATTCAACTGAAATATTCTGTAAACCCCCCTTCCCCCCAAGTCAATGTTGTTTGTCTTGACTCAGGAGACGTGCTGCATGATTTTTTCCGAGTTACAGAAATCAACAACATTGACTTGGGGGGTAAAGGGGGGCATTGGCTCTTCAGATCTACTTTTTTCCGTTTTGTGACAAGGGTCTTGGCGAGGATTGTCTGAGGTCAAGTGAGTGGATGTATGCATGTTTAGGCATGTAAAATCGGACTAGAAAACAATTAAACGCGAGGAAGTCATTGAAAACTCGAAGGGGTATGTATGTCTCCAAGACATAGTCAGCACAAACTATTTCTATAATCCCCCTCTTCTGACTGGAGGATGCTTCAAAGCCAGCATCAAAATATGAAAACGAGCCGAGAATGTTGATGACTTGCTCAGGTTCTTTCTTTGTGCTTTGTTATGCATTGCATGGAAGAGCAGTGATGCTACAATGATTGTATGTGGCTATGAAAGCTTTTACTCTAATTTTGTCGAATGTTTTCATTAATTGAAGGTGGTTAGTTTAGTGTTCAAATTCGGACTGCTGGATAGCAGAGTGTGGTCCCACCACAAGTTATACTACGGGTCACAGTACAGGTCAAAGCACGGGTCACACCCTTCCTAGATGCTGCAGTGCACTTTTTGCTAAAGAAAACCACGGGTCACACGGGTCACACTTGTTTTTTATAAAAGAATGGTATCTAACATTTTTTTATAAAAATCAGTGTGACCCGTGTGACCCGTGTGACCCGTGCCAACTTCTATACAATTTCAATGGATATTGTCATTCAGTTGTGTGACCTGTGGTGTGACCCGTAGTGTGACCCGTGAATTTTTGCAGTATGACTGTGCTAGTCTACGAATAAATATTTATTTCATAAAATTGATGCTATTTGACTGCCAGTACACTTGTTTAGTTTGATTAAAGGAGGAAACTCTATGATTTCGGAGCCACAGGCCATCCCCATTCATTTCGTGACGTCAAATTGAAAAATCAACATCACTAATCACTAAACAAATCACATATCTGGAACAAGCGCTATCAAATTAGTAACATGCGACTGAAAAGGTTTGAATTTGAGCTCTTCCAAAAATTTTTCCCCTCAGACAATCCTCGCCAAAACCTCTTGTCGCATACAAAGATTTTCAGCATTTTTCGAAAAAAATCACAGCGCCTACTAATTCAACTGAAATATTCTGTAAACCCCCCTTCCCCCCAAGTCAATGTTGTTTGTCTTGACTCAGGAGACGTGCTGCATGATTTTTTCCGAGTTACAGAAATCAACAACGTTGACTTGGGGGGTAAAGGGGGGCACTGGCTCTTCAGATCTACTTTTTTCCGTTTTGTGACAAGGGTCTTGGCGAGGATTGTCTGAGGTCAAGTGAGTGGATGTATGCATGTTTAGGCATGTAAAATCGGACTAGAAAACAATTAAACGCGAGGAAGTCATTGAAAACTCGAAGGGGTATGTATGTCTCCAAGACATAGTCAGCACAAACTATTTCTATAATCCCCCTCTTCTGACTGGAGGATGCTTCAAAGCCAGCATCAAAATATGAAAACGAGCCGAGAATGTTGATGACTTGCTCAGGTTCTTTCTTTGTGCTTTGTTATGCATTGCATGGAAGAGCAGTGATGCTACAATGATTGTATGTGGCTATGAAAGCTTTTACTCTAATTTTGTCGAATGTTTCCATTAATTGAAGGTGGTTAGTTTAGTGTTCAAATTCGGACTGCTGGATAGCAGAGTGTGGTCCCACCACAAGTTATACTACGGGTCACAGTACAGGTCACAGCACGGGTCACACCCTTCCTAGATGCTGCAGTGCACTTTTTGCTAAAGAAAACCACGGGTCACACGGGTCACACTTGTTTTTTATAAAAGAATGGTATCTAACATTTTTTTATAAAAATCAGTGTGACCCGTGTGACCCGTGTGACCCGTGCCAACTTCTATACAATTTCAATGGATATTGTCATTCAGTTGTGTGACCTGTGGTGTGACCCGTAGTGTGACCCGTGAATTTTTGCAGTATGACTGTGCTAGTCTACGAATAAATATTTATTTCATAAAATTGATGCTATTTGACTGCCAGTACACCTGTTTAGTTTGATTAAAGGAGGAAACTCTATGATTTCGGAGCCACAGGCCATCCCCATTCATTTCGTGACGTCAAATTGAAAAATCAACATCACTAACCACTAAACAAATCACATATCTGGAACAAGCGCTATCAAATTAGTAACATGCGACTGAAAAGGTTTGAATTTGAGCTCTTCCAAAAATTTTTCCCCTCAGACAATCCTCGCCAAAACCTCTTGTCGCATACAAAGATTTTCAGCATTTTTCGAAAAAAATCACAGCGCCTACTAATTCAACTGAAATATTCTGTAAACCCCCCTTCCCCCCAAGTCAATGTTGTTTGTCTTGACTCAGGAGACGTGCTGCATGATTTTTTCCGAGTTACAGAAATCAACAACGTTGACTTGGGGGGTAAAGGGGGGCACTGGCTCTTCAGATCTACTTTTTTCCGTTTGGTGACAAGGGTCTTGGCGAGGATTGTCTGAGGTCAAGTGAGTGGATGTATGCATGTTTAGGCATGTAAAATCGGACTAGAAAACAATTAAACGCGAGGAAGTCATTGAAAACTCGAAGGGGTATGTATGTCTCCAAGACATAGTCAGCACAAACTATTTCTATAATCCCCCTCTTCTGACTGGAGGATGCTTCAAAGCCAGCATCAAAATATGAAAACGAGCCGAGAATGTTGATGACTTGCTCAGGTTCTTTCTTTGTGCTTTGTTATGCATTGCATGGAAGAGCAGTGATGCTACAATGATTGTATGTGGCTATGAAAGCTTTTACTCTAATTTTGTCGAATGTTTCCATTAATTGAAGGTGGTTAGTTTAGTGTTCAAATTCGGACTGCTGGATATCAGAGTGTGGTCCCACCACAAGTTATACTACGGGTCACAGTACAGGTCACAGCACGGGTCACACCCTTCCTAGATGCTGCAGTGCACTTTTTGCTAAAGAAAACCACGGGTCACACGGGTCACACTTGTTTTTTATAAAAGAATGGTATCTAACATTTTTTTATAAAAATCAGTGTGACCCGTGTGACCCGTGTGACCCGTGCCAACTTCTATACAATTTCAATGGATATTGTCATTCAGTTGTGTGACCTGTGGTGTGACCCGTAGTGTGACCCGTGAATTTTTGCAGTATGACTGTGCTAGTCTACGAATAAATATTTATTTCATAAAATTGATGCTATTTGACTGCCAGTACACTTGTTTAGTTTGATTAAAGGAGGAAACTCTATGATTTCGGAGCCACAGGCCATCCCCATTCATTTCGTGACGTCAAATTGAAAAATCAACATCACTAATCACTAAACAAATCACATATCTGGAACAAGCGCTATCAAATTAGTAACATGCGACTGAAAAGGTTTGAATTTGAGCTCTTCCAAAAATTTTTCCCCTCAGACAATCCTCGCCAAAACCTCTTGTCGCATACAAAGATTTTCAGCATTTTTCGAAAAAAATCACAGCGCCTACTAATTCAACTGAAATATTCTGTAAACCCCCCTTCCCCCCAAGTCAATGTTGTTTGTCTTGACTCAGGAGACGTGCTGCATGATTTTTTCCGAGTTACAGAAATCAACAACGTTGACTTGGGGGGTAAAGGGGGGCACTGGCTCTTCAGATCTACTTTTTTCCGTTTTGTGACAAGGGTCTTGGCGAGGATTGTCTGAGGTCAAGTGAGTGGATGTATGCATGTTTAGGCATGTAAAATCGGACTAGAAAACAATTAAACGCGAGGAAGTCATTGAAAACTCGAAGGGGTATGTATGTCTCCAAGACATAGTCAGCACAAACTATTCCTATAATCCCCCTCTTCTGACTGGAGGATGCTTCAAAGCCAGCATCAAAATATGAAAACGAGCCGAGAATGTTGATGACTTGCTCAGGTTCTTTCTTTGTGCTTTGTTATGCATTGCATGGAAGAGCAGTGATGCTACAATGATTGTATGTGGCTATGAAAGCTTTTACTCTAATTTTGTCGAATGTTTCCATTAATTGAAGGTGGTTAGTTTAGTGTTCAAATTCGGACTGCTGGATAGCAGAGTGTGGTCCCACCACAAGTTATACTACGGGTCACAGTACAGGTCACAGCACGGGTCACACCCTTCCTAGATGCTGCAGTGCACTTTTTGCTAAAGAAAACCACGGGTCACACGGGTCACACTTGTTTTTTATAAAAGAATGGTATCTAACATTTTTTTATAAAAATCAGTGTGACCCGTGTGACCCGTGTGACCCGTGCCAACTTCTATACAATTTCAATGGATATTGTCATTCAGTTGTGTGACCTGTGGTGTGACCCGTAGTGTGACCCGTGAATTTTTGCAGTATGACTGTGCTAGTCTACGAATAAATATTTATTTCATAAAATTGATGCTATTTGACTGCCAGTACACTTGTTTAGTTTGATTAAAGGAGGAAACTCTATGATTTCGGAGCCACAGGCCATCCCCATTCATTTCGTGACGTCAAATTGAAAAATCAACATCACTAATCACTAAACAAATCACATATCTGGAACAAGCGCTATCAAATTAGTAACATGCGACTGAAAAGGTTTGAATTTGAGCTCTTCCAAAAATTTTTCCCCTCAGACAATCCTCGCCAAAACCTCTTGTCGCATACAAAGATTTTCAGCATTTTTCGAAAAAAATCACAGCGCCTACTAATTCAACTGAAATATTCTGTAAACCCCCCTTCCCCCCAAGTCAATGTTGTTTGTCTTGACTCAGGAGACGTGCTGCATGATTTTCTCCGAGTTACAGAAATCAACAACGTTGACTTGGTGGGTAAAGGGGGGCACTGGCTCTTCAGATCTACTTTTTTCCGTTTTGTGACAAGGGTCTTGGCGAGGATTGTCTGAGGTCAAGTGAGTGGATGTATGCATGTTTAGGCATGTAAAATCGGACTAGAAAACAATTAAACGCGAGGAAGTCATTGAAAACTCGAAGGGGTATGTATGTCTCCAAGACATAGTCAGCACAAACTATTTCTATAATCCCCCTCTTCTGACTGGAGGATGCTTCAAAGCCAGCATCAAAATATGAAAACGAGCCGAGAATGTTGATGACTTGCTCAGGTTCTTTCTTTGTGCTTTGTTATGCATTGCATGGAAGAGCAGTGATGCTACAATGATTGTATGTGGCTATGAAAGCTTTTACTCTAATTTTGTCGAATGTTTCCATTAATTGAAGGTGGTTAGTTTAGTGTTCAAATTCGGACTGCTGGATAGCAGAGTGTGGTCCCACCACAAGTTATACTACGGGTCACAGTACAGGTCACAGCACGGGTCACACCCTTCCTAGATGCTGCAGTGCACTTTTTGCTAAAGAAAACCACGGGTCACACGGGTCACACTTGTTTTTTATAAAAGAATGGTATCTAACATTTTTTTATAAAAATCAGTGTGACCCGTGTGACCCGTGCCAACTTCTATACAATTTCAATGGATATTGTCATTCAGTTGTGTGACCTGTGGTGTGACCCGTAGTGTGACCCGTGAATTTTTGCAGTATGACTGTGCTAGTCTACGAATAAATATTTATTTCATAAAATTGATGCTATTTGACTGCCAGTACACTTGTTTAGTTTGATTAAAGGAGGAAACTCTATGATTTCGGAGCCACAGGCCATCCCCATTCATTTCGTGACGTCAAATTGAAAAATCAACATCACTAATCACTAAACAAATCACATATCTGGAACAAGCGCTATCAAATTAGTAACATGCGACTGAAAAGGTTTGAATTTGAGCTCTTCCAAAAATTTTTCCCCTCAGACAATCCTCGCCAAAACCTCTTGTCGCATACAAAGATTTTCAGCATTTTTCGAAAAAAATCACAGCGCCTACTAATTCAACTGAAATATTCTGTAAACCCCCCTTCCCCCCAAGTCAATGTTGTTTGTCTTGACTCAGGAGACGTGCTGCATGATTTTCTCCGAGTTACAGAAATCAACAACGTTGACTTGGTGGGTAAAGGGGGGCACTGGCTCTTCAGATCTACTTTTTTCCGTTTTGTGACAAGGGTCTTGGCGAGGATTGTCTGAGGTCAAGTGAGTGGATGTATGCATGTTTAGGCATGTAAAATCGGACTAGAAAACAATTAAACGCGAGGAAGTCATTGAAAACTCGAAGGGGTATGTATGTCTCCAAGACATAGTCAGCACAAACTATTTCTATAATCCCCCTCTTCTGACTGGAGGATGCTTCAAAGCCAGCATCAAAATATGAAAACGAGCCGAGAATGTTGATGACTTGCTCAGGTTCTTTCTTTGTGCTTTGTTATGCATTGCATGGAAGAGCAGTGATGCTACAATGATTGTATGTGGCTATGAAAGCTTTTACTCTAATTTTGTCGAATGTTTCCATTAATTGAAGGTGGTTAGTTTAGTGTTCAAATTCGGACTGCTGGATAGCAGAGTGTGGTCCCACCACAAGTTATACTACGGGTCACAGTACAGGTCACAGCACGGGTCACACCCTTCCTAGATGCTGCAGTGCACTTTTTGCTAAAGAAAACCACGGGTCACACGGGTCACACTTGTTTTTTATAAAAGAATGGTATCTAACATTTTTTTATAAAAATCAGTGTGACCCGTGTGACCCGTGCCAACTTCTATACAATTTCAATGGATATTGTCATTCAGTTGTGTGACCTGTGGTGTGACCCGTAGTGTGACCCGTGAATTTTTGCAGTATGACTGTGCTAGTCTACGAATAAATATTTATTTCATAAAATTGATGCTATTTGACTGCCAGTACACTTGTTTAGTTTGATTAAAGGAGGAAACTCTATGATTTCGGAGCCACAGGCCATCCCCATTCATTTCGTGACGTCAAATTGAAAAATCAACATCACTAATCACTAAACAAATCACATATCTGGAACAAGCGCTATCAAATTAGTAACATGCGACTGAAAAGGTTTGAATTTGAGCTCTTCCAAAAATTTTTCCCCTCAGACAATCCTCGCCAAAACCTCTTGTCGCATACAAAGATTTTCAGCATTTTTCGAAAAAAATCACAGCGCCTACTAATTCAACTGAAATATTCTGTAAACCCCCCTTCCCCCCAAGTCAATGTTGTTTGTCTTGACTCAGGAGACGTGCTGCATGATTTTTTCCGAGTTACAGAAATCAACAACATTGACTTGGGGGGTAAAGGGGGGCATTGGCTCTTCAGATCTACTTTTTTCCGTTTTGTGACAAGGGTCTTGGCGAGGATTGCCTGAGGTCAAGTGAGTGGATGTATGCATGTTTAGGCATGTAAAATCGGACTAGAAAACAATTAAACGCGAGGAAGTCATTGAAAACTCGAAGGGGTATATATGTCTCCAAGACATAGTCAGCACAAACTATTTCTATAATCCCCCTCTTCTGACTGGAGGATGCTTCAAAGCCAGCATCAAAATATGAAAACGAGCCGAGAATGTTGATGACTTGCTCAGGTTCTTTCTTTGTGCTTTGTTATGCATTGCATGGAAGAGCAGTGATGCTACAATGATTGTATGTGGCTATGAAAGCTTTTACTCTAATTTTGTCGAATGTTTCCATTAATTGAAGGTGGTTAGTTTAGTGTTCAAATTCGGACTGCTGGATAGCAGAGTGTGGTCCCACCACAAGTTATACTACGGGTCACAGTACAGGTCACAGCACGGGTCACACCCTTCCTAGATGCTGCAGTGCACTTTTTGCTAAAGAAAACCACGGGTCACACGGGTCACACTTGTTTTTTATAAAAGAATGGTATCTAACATTTTTTTATAAAAATCAGTGTGACCCGTGTGACCCGTGTGACCCGTGCCAACTTCTATACAATTTCAATGGATATTGTCATTCAGTTGTGTGACCTGTGGTGTGACCCGTAGTGTGACCCGTGAATTTTTGCAGTATGACTGTGCTAGTCTACGAATAAATATTTATTTCATAAAATTGATGCTATTTGACTGCCAGTACACTTGTTTAGTTTGATTAAAGGAGGAAACTCTATGATTTCGGAGCCACAGGCCATCCCCATTCATTTCGTGACGTCAAATTGAAAAATCAACATCACTAATCACTAAACAAATCACATATCTGGAACAAGCGCTATCAAATTAGTAACATGCGACTGAAAAGGTTTGAATTTGAGCTCTTCCAAAAATTTTTCCCCTCAGACAATCCTCGCCAAAACCTCTTGTCGCATACAAAGATTTTCAGCATTTTTCGAAAAAAATCACAGCGCCTACTAATTCAACTGAAATATTCTGTAAACCCCCCTTCCCCCCAAGTCAATGTTGTTTGTCTTGACTCAGGAGACGTGCTGCATGATTTTTTCCGAGTTACAGAAATCAACAACATTGACTTGGGGGATAAAGGGGGGCGTTGGCTCTTCAGATCTACTTTTTTCCGTTTTGTGACAAGGGTCTTGGCGAGGATTGTAGGCCCATTGCTCTTCATATTATACCTTAATGACTTTGAAACTTGCCTAAAATTCTCAAAGGCTAATCTGTATGCCGATGACACAGAAGTCTCACTCTCGTCAAATGAGATTGGAGACGTGATACAAAACTTCCAGGCTGAATTAGAAAACATTTCCGAGTGGATGAGAATAAATAAACTAAGTATACACCCTGAGAAAACCGAGTTCATGGTTATTGACCATCCTCGTAGGCAAAGCAAATTAGAGGGGTATCGCCCTGGTTGACGGTAAACGCATTTTGACCGATTTTAACTCTCTTGCGTTTGTTGCTGAATAGCAGGCGTTTGGGCCTAGTTAAAACTAAAAACTGTGCAAAAATATTTTGGTGACTTCATTTGCTTAACAATTTCTTGTTTGTGTTTCTTAAAACTGCGTCCACAAACAGAGGGAGAAGTGCACAAAGAAGCTCACCTAAGATGTAACTGTAAGCATCCGCCATTTTGCCTTTCACATTTTGTTGCACAATTTTCTTTTTGCTTGGTTTCTTGACGTTGTTAAAACTTTCACAGCAAACAAATTTCCCTCTTTCCAAGCTCCGCTAGTCCAGGATAAGCACTTCACGTAAATTAAGAGATATGGCATCCGCTTCCGCCACGACGGGCTTCTTTTTGCACGCCGTCTGATTGGCCTAAAGTCGCCCTGGTTGAGGGTACTGTGGTATCTTCCAGTTCTTAAAATCTGCATTGTCAACGCATGACAGGCGACTACTATTTGCTGTAAAAGGACACATTACGGGGCAAAAACAGCTTTGTTCTATTAGTGGACTGTAAAACTATTTTTTTAAATCATAAATTGATCTAAGCATCGTTCAGTTCACCGAAGGAGGAAAACTTGACGTCAGCTTGCTTGAAAAGTCCTTGAACAAAAGCGGCAAATAAAGGTCAGTGTTTAGGATAACGAAACAAAGCAAAAACAATTAGAAAACATTTGATAACAACAAAAACTCTTTAATCGTTGATATGCTGCTAATTTTCGCATCAAGTTATCTTAAATTTACCAGAAACCAAGTGAAAATTTGGATACCCTCAACCAGGGCGACGTTGGAAATTTAGGCCCTCTCGACCACTCTATTCTCGAGTAGCTCGCTCTTAAAGGGGAACTAAACAAAAAAATTTTATTTCATTAATTTGTAGCCACTATCATTTCAATGTCAACAGTGAAAAAATTTCTGAAATCGGACATGGGGTTACGATTTTATGGCTTCCCAAAGTTGGGAATTTGGGGGTTTTGCGTGATCCAGGATTGCGTTCGTAAGAGGCCTGGTGCTAATGCGGATGTGATGTCATGCTGGGAAGGGAAGTTGCACGCGACCTCAAAAGACAATGCATGCAAGAGTTTGTTGTGAGTGTTTCTTCGAAAATCCTGATACTTTTTCGCCAAATCTATGCGTGAAAACTGCTTGTTGGCTCAATATAGCAATGTATCAGATCATGGGAGATGCATAGCGCTTTATCAGATACTAGAAATCAGCGATGACATAGCTGATCGAAAGTGAACGAGGAAGAAATGACAGTGAATTGGAACAGCAAACTGGACTCGTAGTCGTACGAGAATTCGAAATGGGAGGAATGGAAATGGGGTATGCATTTGTTCCTCAAGAACACGACAGTGTCACTTTAGAGAGCTGTTCAGTAAGAGAGTCTATCCCAGCCCGAAGAAACCAACGAAATGATGTGAAGAGTCACGCCAAGCGGAGGGCTTCTGCCCGTGTCTTAGGCCAATCGTCATGTCAAGGCTCAAAGGTCAGTAGTGACACGATTTTACTTCATGAAGTTCCTTCCGTCCAAAGAACATTTGGCTCACTTGTTAACCAGCATAACCTATCTATTGCCGTAAAATAGCGTGATCTGCAAGGAGACAGGAGCCAGAATAGACAGGAAACTAAATTTAGGCCCAAACAGTACTTCCTTTTGGTACGTAAATGCAGTAAATAGCAAAGGATTCTGAGTTAAAGTCTTGAAATCTGCAGTGCCATGCCTATGTATAAAACTGAATAGGGTCTACTGGGTTAAAATGGGTGAGTTTAGGGCTAACATGGGTAACGTGAAAAATCTGGATGAATTTTACTAAAATCTCCGTTCACACAGTTTTCTACTTCAAGCTTCAATTTTTCAAACTGCCCTCCTTGGCAAAGTAAGTGTTGATTTATCAGTTCTAGGTCTACTTTTGGCAAGCAATTAACATTACCCACTTTACCCCAGCCTTACCCATTTTACCCCAGCCTTACCCATTTTACACCAGTAGACCCCACATGTTATGGTACAATGAGGCAGTAATTCAACAAATAATAGTACTACGGTGCAAATTTAAAGAACAATCGGTTTTAACAATTTATCCGAGGAATTTTTTCCTACATTGTTTTAATCTTTTTGCAACGCTCATAAATTTCCTCTCCTTTTCAGTTGAACATTTGCAAGCCAAGGCACAAAAACTGGAAGGAAGAAACTGTTTTGTTCCACAGGGGGAGTTTATTCTCTGGCAAAAGGTTGGGCCAGGTGCCATGGTCCAAGAGCATATTTTTCAAACTTCTATTCTTGGATGGGACATTAATGACAATTTTGACTTCATAAGGGAGCTCATCTTGGTAGCTGTGGTCTAGCGAAGGCCAACTTGTGGTAGTTTGTGTCTCAAAAATGATAAATTTTTGTGATTTCGCTCTAGAGATGGCCAAAAAATGTGGTGAAATTTGTTCACAGGTGCCAAATTTTGGAACTGTTGGTCTAAAAATTAGTATATATGCTGTAGCCAAGGATTTCATTTTTACAAAACTGGTCTGGCCACCAAAACTATCATGAGAATGTTCTTGGCACACCCTTACCCAAAGTTTGAAAGCACAGTTGCCAGAAAGAGTCAATTTCAAAGTTTGGTAGAGAACCTCCCCCAGTGGTTTGTCCTTAGTGATAATGAAGGAAAAGAATGAACTTCAAAAGAACTGCTAAAACATGTAAAGTGGTATGACCCTTCAGCCTGGAGGGGGGGGGAGTACTTGGTATATTTGTCCAACAAGGATGTGCTGTTTTCAGGGTATCATTTTCACCTATCTTTTCTAGAATGGGGTATCAGAAGAAGGCAATTTTTCTGGAGCAAGTTGTCAAAAAAACATGTCAAAGGGGGAAATTTTGTCAGATTGGGTTATCATTTAGTCAAATTTTTGTGTTTTGGAGTATACTTTTCACTGTTTTTTTCTAGAATCAGGTATCATTTGAAGGCAAAAATTCTGGAGCCATGCAAAGACTTTCTTTTGGGCACATCCCTGTGCACATCTATGTCAAGTAACCCCTGGGCCCTTCAGGTCCAGGCATTGTACAGATTACATTGCAGAAATTCTGGAAAATTCAAACACTTCAAAATCTGTTTAAACTATGATGAGAATTCTTGTATGGTGGGCAGGAAAGAGTCAAATCTTTAAACAATATCTGCGCTTTTGTATGATGCTGCAATCAAAGACTGCCAAATGAAATCAATAAACCGTGTACACATGTTTTTTATAAGAAAGTGCTTATAAGAAACTCAGCTCTCAGACTGCTGAAAAATTGAGAAAATCCTTTACATATTTATTCTATCTACACTTGCTTCCTGTATCATGTTACTTAGAAGGTACTTGATTGATGTCTAGACCTTGGTATGGCTTCAATAAACATTTTTTCAATGCCCAAGACGGCATAGGTAGTGAACATGAAGATTGTTCTGAAGCCTTTTAAAAACCCTCAAGAAACTCTGAGCACTACTCAAAATCTGATAATTTTAAGAAACTTTCAGTACTGGCCCAAATTCTTAGTTTCTTATAAAAACATGTGTATTCTCATTAAGATATGGATGTGACTGTTTTTTCATTGTTCACTCTTTGTTACATGAGAGATCCTAAGACAAAAGATAAAAGTATAAGTCATGATAATAAATATGACATTTCTTCTTGGTTTTCTTCCTGTGCAATAACTTTGGCATCATATCCTATTCTGGGCAACATTTGGTCATCATCATGAGGTGTTATGCACAACCTGCTGAACATCCTTCTGTTACTGAGGTAGCCATGCATCAACCTTGTAAATTTGCATGAAGTAATGATGCATATGTATCTAGAATAGAAAGAGAAAATGTGAGAAAGAAACAAATAACCATTCAGAGAACACTTACCATATATGCAACAAAAATCTAAATGCAATAATGACTATTAGCAGGCCTAATCAACACAGAGAAAAATTGTCTTGGAAATATAAACACAAACATTTTCCAATTCCAAATTAAATCATCAAGAATATCGGAAAAAAGCTCCTCGGAAAAAACGATGGTATTTGTCCAAGATTTTACCTTGATTTGTCTGATTTTTTATGACCAGCGACTCCAAAGTCCAAACGATGCATCATAGAAAAAATATCAAGAATGTTTGTTTTACGCAGTACTGGTGTTCATACATACCATGTCGAAAATTGTTCTACTTCTCCCATCCTCCTCGACAACTAGAGTTTTTTATTATCATGAATTAGTCTTTCTCTCTCTCGTGATTCTATTTACCCGGATACTGTAACATCATTTGCGGCTGGGTCGAGACGATTTAGGCCCGTTGTCAGCCTACCATTCTGCTCTTGCCCGAAGCTTGATCCACTTCTTCCTCCAGTTCCATAGCGTAAAATCCGAGAAACGATAAAGACAAAGCTCTTCTGCATATTGATGAACTTAAATCTGAAAATTTATCGTAAAAAACAAATGGCGAAGGAGGAACTTCCAGTAAACACTGCCGGCTTGACTGCTGAAGATGACTAGACGGGCGAGTATTTTCCTTGTGGGTGGACCTTCCGCCTGGTTCCCAGCATGACGTCAACGTCGCTAGTACCCAGTCTACCAAAAACGCGGTCGTGAAACACGGTGGGGCGCTATAAAACTCCTAATAACGCTGAAAGGGTAAATGGTAAAAAGAAAATTTTCACACATTTCGACATTTCAGACCATTCTCTTTCAAATTAGTCAATGAAATTTTTTTGTTTAGTTGCCCTTTAAAGACAGCATCACCAATGACAAATACATTTTATATCAACAACGGTGAAGAGTTTACGAAGGTGTTCGTGATAAGTTTCGTTCTGACGTTTTTTTCGTTCAACAGGAATATTCTACCAACGTGAAATACCCTCAATCAGGGCGAAACCCCTCTACTAGAGCTACCACCATTTTATTTGGATCATACTAGAATCAAACAGGTTCATAAAACGAAATACCTAGGACTTACGGTTGACGATAAGTTGTGCTGGGATGAACAGTACAAATCAGTCAAAGGGAAGGTAGTTGGTGGCTTAGCATCGATTAGAAAGCTGAAAAATATCCTACCACAATCACAGCTACTCAATGTATATCAAGCACTTGTTGAAAGCCACATTAGGTATTCTAACGTGATATGGGGAGCCCTCTCCGATACAAAGATAGGCACTTTGCAGAAATACCAAAACAGAGCACTCGATCTGATAGAATCTTCAAAGGTGAGGGATGCTTGGAATAAGGACCTCATGAACATAAATCAATTGATGACGTTTGACCGAGCAGTTATGACCTACAAAATTGTTAATCAGCTCTGTCCTGCAGGCCTACAAAATACGTTCATCGAGAGGTCGGTCATATCAAAACATAATACAAGGAATAGGAGGGATCTCCATGTGCAAAAACTGACATTAGAGTACACCAAAAGAGGTTTTTTGTACACTGGTCCAATTGCTTGGAATAATATCCCACAACCCATTAGAGACACCGATTCCATCGTACGATTAAAAAAAAACTAAGATCTCACCTTCTGAGCTAAGAGAAATCAGCTCCGCAAGAATCCATGGAAGATAAGGCAATGTATTTTAATCATTGAGAGTAACCTTAGGAAATTTGTATTGCAATTAGTTTTTCTTTTTTGTATGCTATAACTGAATGGATATCGTGGATAGATAAGATTAAATGAAAAAATGAAATGAAAATTAGGAGGACCCGAAAGAGGATTCAAGGGAGGACTCTAAGGAGGACCTTTACCAGGACTCTAGGGAGGACCCTTGCGATTAAAATGTTTGTTGTTTTGTAACTTTTACAAGTAGGGTTTAGACTTTGCACCTCACATTAACCTTTGATTATATATTGTTTTGGGTTCTTGTCATACATTCCTTCCTTGGGATCCTAATAAGTACTTTGAAAGCATTTGAAATAACAGTGAAAGAATTATGAATTTAAAGACACTCGTAAGAAACTTTAGGCTGTAAAAATGACCTTGATTGTAGAAACTGATATCTGAGTTCCTTGCGTAATACGAGGGGTTGCACAAAAAAGAATAAAGCCTCAGATTCCTTGCTAGATTTCTACACGGGAGAGGGGGGGGGGGGTTCTTCCATAGTAAAGGTACCTGGGGATGTGCAGCCCGCAAGAGTATACCTTTTCAAACTTTGTAGTCTAACCAAGGGTATAAATTTTGCCAATTTTAGTCCATTTAGTCTGGGCAAGGGTATCCTTTTTGTCAACTTTTTTTGGTCGATTTTAGTCTGGGCAAGGATATGCTTTTTGGAAATTTCGGTCAAAGAAATGTCAAACTTCTTTAATTCCGGTAAAGAAACACAAATTTTTCAAATTTTGGTCCTTAGAATGCAAAAATTTGGCAAATTTTGCCTAGAAAATGCCAACTCATGGCACTTCTGACGTAGAAATTAGTCTAGCCAAGGGTATCATTTTCATAAAAATTTGTCTAGCAGACGGTGCCATTTTGAAAGTGTGGGCGGCACACCCCTACCCAAAATTTAGCCGAGAACCCCCCCTATGGATTTCTATTTCAATTCGCGCTTCCATGTAATTAGCCTACGCATGGTTTGTAAATACTATGCTTCTGCTTTGACCAAGAAATAAAACTTTCTGATAATATTTGGGGCAGTAACTGCATCGTAATTGAATGTGGGAATGGAAGGAGAAAAAGCATCCACCTCCCGAACTACAGTGGTTGGGAGTCTTGGCACACAAAGCATGTTTACCGGCTGCCTTGTTTCTCATGGGACTGAAGGTTAGCGTGAAGTTTATAGCAGGTTCGCGGTCTTTCGTGAGGAAATTTTGTATAATGGTCAATTAAATCCTAGGTAAAACATCATGCTTGACAAAGGATTAAAAAGACTATGTCTCAAATAATCAACAATATGACAGCAAAAGATTTTGGGCACAAACAACGGCCAGAACTAAATTTTGCAATCAGACGTCTTCATGAAAATCTTGTAAAATAATGACAGAAGTCATGTTGGTTCTCGAGAAATCCTCGGGATCCTCTAGAAACTTCTTTGCTTTCTCACAGAAATAAACACGTAAGAAACACGTAAGAAACTTTTGGTAACAAAAAGGCCCACACATCTGGGAAACTGCTTTGCAGCCTCGGACCTTAGTTTCTTATAAAATACGTGTATTTGAATTTGTTCTAAATAAATAACAAATAATAAATAATCTCTTTATTTACAGTTGGTAGTGAGATAGTTAATATACAGAAATAATTATGTAAAAACTAATTAATACCAACTATTTACATACAAGAAAAAAGAAAAATTACAATATAGATCTACTTATTTACATATATTACAGCTATATTTGTCTCCATTCCAGGCTCTTATGCCTTTCTTAAATCTGAATACGTTTTCAGCACTCTTTATCGCATCAGGCATGGCGTTCCAGAGGATGCTTCCTCGGAAGGCTAGAGAATTTATGCCGAAAGATATCGTTTTGGTAGGCGGAATTTGTAGCGTGTTTTTGATTCGTAGATCATACGTCAGTACCCTCTGCACGAAAAATTCTCCTATAAATGATGGACTTTCATGATTTAATGATTTATATATCTCTGCCATTAATTTCTGTAAGTTTTTCGTGTGGATCGCTATTTCATTGTTCTTGGTGGAGGTATTCAAAAGTGGATTCAGAATCATCAAGCAGTGCGCGTAGTGCACGTTTATGCACTCGGTTCACCACCTGGACACCACCTAAAAACCTAGACCCCGCACTTGACTCGTACATCCACAACATAGAACGCGACATAACGAACATACAACCGACTAAAATCTCTGACAACTTGACCACACAAGAACGGGACGCGCTACAGAAACTTACAAGACGCACGGACGTCGTCATCAAGCCAGCAGACAAAGGATCAGGAACAGTGGTTACGGACAAACAGTTTTACATCGACGAATGCAACCGACAACTTACTAACACCAAATTCTACGAAAAACACGACAACGACACCACCAACAAAGTTACTAGGACCGTCACACGATACTTAGAACAAATGAAACAGAACGAAGACATAGATAAAGACACGTACAGTTACCTCCTTCCTAAAGATCCCAGATGCTCCAGATTCTACATCCTCCCCAAAATCCACAAAAACAGACAGACGCCACCTGGCAGGCCTATTGTCTCAGCTAACGGTCATCCTACTAAACGCATTTCTGAATATGTTACTAATATTCTCAATCCTCTTGTCTTTAAATTACCTTCCTTCATCAAGGACACTACACACTTCCTCAACAAACTTTCTTCACTTGATAATCTCCCTAACAACTCTCTCCTTGTCTCTCTGGACGTCTCCTCGCTCTATACTAATATCCCTCACTCTGAAGGCATCCAGGCTGCCAGGGAACACCTCAACAAACGTACCACATAGAGGCCACCTACAGAAACCATATGCGACCTCATCAACATCATCTTACAGAACAACAATTTTGAGTTTGACGGACAATTTTTCCTACAGAAACATGGTACCTCCATGGGCACTAGAATGGCTCCCCATATGCAAACTTATTCATGGGGTCCCTTGAAGCTACTGCCCTAGAAAACGCACCATATAAGCCCCTTGTATGGTGGCGTTTTATTGACGACGTTTTCTTAATTTGGACACACGGACAAGACAAACTTACAGACTTCATCACCACACTTAACCACATACATCCCACTATCAAATTTACCAGCGAAACCTCCTCCACATCCATTAACTTCCTTGACGTCACTGTTATACTTAACAACGACAACAGCATCTCCACCGATCTTTACGTCAAACCGACAGACACGCACCAGTACCTCCTCAGCTCCTCCGCACACCCTAGACATACCAAACAATCCATACCCTACAGTCTAACATTACGACTTCGACGAATCTGTTCCAACGACACGACTTTCAAAAAACGTACCAACGAACTACTGACCTACCTTACGAACAGAGGATACAAACGGAAACACGTACCCAACGAAATACGGAAAGCCTCCACTACCACCAGACAAGACAGCCTCAAAACGAAACAGAAACGACACAACAACAGAACACCGTTTGTGGTAACATACAACCCCTGCTTACCACAAATTACAGCCATACTTAAACAACACTACCACATCCTACAAGACACTGAAATTTGCAAGGAGGCTTCCCCCAAGCACCCATAAAAACCTCCGGGATCATTTGGTTCACGCCAAATTAAAAAGTGGCGCAACCAGTGCTCCACGGTGGTCATACAAATGTAACTCACGACGCCACTGCAACACATGCTCACACATACTGGACGGAGACGACACAGTCACTTTTACGAACACCAACAAGACATTTACTATAAAACAGCGACTAGACTGCAAATCGACTAACATCATCTACGCCATACAATGTAAAACATGCACACAAAACGGAAACGACAACTGCCAATACATCGGACAAACAGGAAGACGACTACGAGACAGACTTAACGAACACCGCAGAGACATCATTAACAAAAAACCTGACAAATCCGGAGTTGCAGAACACTTCTGTAAACCCGGACATTCTGTTAATGACCTACAGATACTGCCACTGCTACAAATACACAACGAACGCGAGAGCGTTAGGCGAGCCAAAGAACAATACTTCATTGGCTTGGCTAACACTCTCACACCCAACGGCATGAACAGGACCACTGACCGCTAACACAAATACTACTAGTTGTAACTTACCACTAACAATCACAAAGTATAATAATAAAAATATAGATTCAGATTCAGATTCAGATTCAGTTTCATTGACAAATATACCTAAATACATTCAATACAAATACTAACATTACCTAAATTAAATTAAAAAGACAATAATACATACAAAACAAAAAATACATGAACATACACTGAATAAATTAACGTAATAGGAAAACATTACAAGACATTATGTATTTAGATATATTAGTCTAAGGAGGAGCTCTCTAGTAGATAAACTAATCGAGAGAGAGCCCCTCCATCTAAAACTAAAAAGGAAAACAGGAATTTGTCTCAAGAAACAGAAAAAAAACCAGAATAGCCCCAAAGAACAATTTACTTCTATATAGTTAGGAATTAGAGGTCATAGCCATGAATGAGGAATTCTTTTAATTTTGACTTAAAGATATTAAAAGAAACTGACATTTTGATAAAAGTTGGAATACCATTCCAGAGTTTAGCACCAACATATTTTATTGATCTAAGACCATACAGAAATGTTTTTCTTATGGACTGAAAGATGTCACCCCAGTTGCCTGACGAGTTTCGTGGCTATGAACAGTGTTACTGAGCTGGAAATAGTTCTGAAAATGAGAAGGTGAGAGACCATTTAAAGATTTGTAAACAAACTTGCGAATTTCATGATTGATCATATCATTTAGTTTCAGAATTTTCAGGGAATGGAAGATGGGTGTCGAGGAAGAGAGGAAAGGCTGAAAAGAGATAGACCTTAGTACTTTCTTTTGCACTAAGAAAAGAGGTGCAAGATATGTATCATAGGAGAGTCCCCAAGTTGATGAACCATAACTTAGAAAAGAGGAGAATGTGGAATAGTAGAGATTTTTCAGAATGTCAAGTGGAAGGTAGTGTCTGATCTTGAAGAAAATCCCAGTTGTCCTTGAAAGTTTTTTGGTTAGTTCAGGAATATGAAATTTCCAAGAGAGATGCTCATCCATCAGGACACCTAGAAATTTAACGTACCTAGCTCTGGCCACTGGTTTTTTGCCAAATCTGATTTGGATATCATTAGGCAGTTTCCTCCTAGATGAGTGAAATACAACAAAATTAGTTTTCTCAATGTTTAGAGCTAGCTTATTGATCTCCAGCCAAGACTTTACTTTCAGCAGTTCTTTGTTTATTCTATCCTTAAGATTTGTTATATTTTCAGATTCATAGTAGATATTTGTATCATCAGCAAACAAGAACAATGAGAGAACTTTGGATACATTAGGAAGGTCATTGATATAAATTAAAAAAAGTAAAGGGCCAAGTACAGACCCTTGAGGGACACCACAAGTAATGCCCCCTAGTGGAGAAGAACGGTTGTTGACCGAAACATACTGCTGTCTACCTGTCAGGTAGGATTGAAACCAAAGGAGTGAGGTGCCTCTGATCCCATAGTGACTCAGTTTTTGTAGTAGGATGGTATGGTTAACAGTATCAAAGGCTTTTTGCAGGTCAATGAAGATTCCACAACCCACTCTATTTGAGTCAAGTGTACATTTTATTCTTTCACTTAAACTTATCAGTGCATGATCAGTAGAGTGTCCATTTCGAAATCCAAATTGCATTTGAAACAGAATTTCGTGGAGCTCTAAGAAATTGTACAAGCGTTGGTGCATAAGCTTTTCAAAGATCTTACTGAAAATTGACAGTAATGATATGGGTATATAATTTGAGTTCTTTGAAGCATCACCTTTCTTAAATATGGGGATAACCTTAGCAATCTTTAATTTTTCAGGAAAGATGCCATTTTGAAATGAGTCATTGATGATCTGGGAGAGTTGTACTGAGATTTGAGGGTCAAGAATTTTCAATAATTTAACTGGAATGCTATTGGGCCCAGTAGACTTGTTTTTCTTGAGTGACTGGATTATAGAAGATACCTCATCTGGGACAGTGGGAGATATAAAGAAGTTATTGTTGTTCGGAACATTTAGATACCTAAGAGCAGAATTTGGATTTCTTGGAATTTTACTTGTGATTTTGTTGGCAACATTGAGAAAATAGTTATTGAAGTTACTAGCAATCATATCAGGATCAGTTATTTTACAACCATTCTCATCAGTTAATTTGTTGATTGAATGTTCACTGCCATTTGCTTTCATTTTTATAACATTTCTAATTCCTTGCCATAGCAATTTCATATTTGATTTATTTTCCATAAAATAGTTTTGGTAGTACTTTGTTTTGCTAGTCTTTAGTTCATTAACAACGCGATTTCGAAATTGTTTGTAAAATGAGTAAATTTCAGGAGACTCAGTTTGTTTGAATTGTTGAAAGAGCTTGTCCCTGATCCTCATCATCTGCAGAATTTGACTGTTGATCCAAGGTTTGTTCCTAAGTTTCAGAGTTTTTTTGTTTAATTTCTTTTTGGGGCAATGTTTATTAACAAGATGACTGAGATTTCCTAAAAATTTATCAAACTTGCTATCTACATTCTGCCCTACAGAATCCAAAAATCCAAAATCCATGTTCCGATACTCATTAAGAAACTGGGATTGATCAAAATTTTTATAATCATAAACAAGATGGGAACAATTGGAGAAGTCGGGTGCAGAGTTTTTGAGAATAGAAAATTGAGGGAAGTGGTCTGAGATCTGGATCAGAATGTTTCCACTTGTGACTTTACTTGACACATCATTAGAGAAGATATTGTCAATTAGGGTTGAAGTTGAGTCAGTAACTCTGGTTGGTTGGAGTATAAGAGGCTGTAGATGGTTGGTACAGAAGATATTTATAAAATCATTTGTGGGTGTATGATTTTCATAATTAAGTAGATTAATATTAAAATCACCCATTATGAACACAAGTTTATTTTCATTTTCAATCTTAGTTATGATTTCTTGCATGTGGTCATTGAACTTATTAATCTCAGAGCTTGGATGTCGATAGGCACAACAACATAAGATGTTTTTAGATTTTGCGTTCTGAATTTCAATCCATAGCGTCTCAAAATCGGATGTAGAGGTACTCAGATCTAATCTTTTGTCAGCTTTTAGATTAGACTTCACATATATACCAACCCCACCAGCAGAGCTTTGTGAAGGTGTATTATGAAATTTATATCCAGGAATATCAGTATTTGTAGAGACAGGAGAATCAACAGTATCTTTGGTTTCAGAAAGACCTATGATTTCAAAGTCAGCACCAGTGTTTGTTATAAGAGTAAAAAGTTCATCAAAATGTAGGTGGAGACTCCTTATGTTCATGTGAAAGAGTGAGATATCCTTAGCAGATGTTTTAATAGACTGAAACTCTTGAACATTGTAGTAGTTACAATCAATGTCAGGCTCAATATTCTCATCTATATCATAGTCAGAAAGGTTTGGAAGATTTTGCAGTTTAGAAAGAATTTGCAGAGATGGAAGTAAATCAACTATTGAAGGTAGATCAGTAACATTAGTTCCTAGCAGAACATCATCAGTTTCTAGGGTGAAAGGAAGGATCTGGGAATGTCTCTGTATTGTACAAAGGATACAGTTCCAGTTGGTGGCTGCCCTTAGGGATTCATATTCAGCAGGTGAAATATCATTGCATTTGATGTGGATGTGGTTTCTACACTGACAGCAAAGAAGAGCTTTTTGGTTCTTATGAGCACTTTTCATACAAATACCACATCGATTATTACTAGGAACTGTGTTTAAATCTTTGAGTCTTTCCACAATTAACTCAGTTAAATTCTCTTTTGAGACCATCTGATTTAGATTGTTATAAGAATAAGTGAGAATAAAAATAGCAATTCAATTGCAAAAGTGTTGCTGACTAACACAACAATGCTGAGGACAACCTAACCTTGAGTGCGCCTAAACATAGATGAAAGATAAATAATTAACTAAGACCATTAATGTAACTCTCAGTCTCTGAAGCAATAGAATCAGTGATATGAAGCTTTCTATAGTCCTTCATTGTACTTGACTTGTACATGATGTCAGCAGGGTATCTCACATATATTTTCCAATCTTGGTGAACTGAGCGTAGATATTTTCTGATCTTCATGGAGTTGTTCTGCATTTCTCTTATTTTGGGTGTCACCATTTGATCAATAAATATTGGAACTTTCTTACCTCCCATTATGTATGGTGATTTGATCAAGGCTGTAGTGCCTGATTGCAGAACTGCATTTGCATCAGACCATCGAAGAAATTGAGCATAGATAGGTCTTGGTTTAGAAGAGCCATTATTTTGACTGTTCTTTGGTCCACGATGGGCTCTTTCAATTTCAACAGCAACAGGGAGATCAAGCTTTAGGCCAGTGATAAAAGTTGTCAAGAAAGACTTGCAATTATCCCAAGTGTCCTGTCCCTCACATCCTTCGGGAAATCCTCTAAAAACAAGTGTTTTTCGCATCTGTCTGTTTTTAAGATCATCGAGGCTGTTCTCTAAGCTTTTCACTTTATTCTCTTGCTCGAGGAGTTGTTGTTCAAGGCCATCGACACGTGCGACGAGGTCTTCTGTGATGTTCGATGATTCAACCTGCCTTTCTTGCAGATCTACTATTTCACCTTTAAGCACTGCGACATTAGCCTCAATTGACGAGAGATGTTTTGTTATCTTCACGTCGAGATTGGATAGTTTGGAATCCATTACTAAACTGAATTTACTTGTTAATCCTTCCAATACGGTTTCCAGCCACTGTGGTTTGCTTGCAGGCAGGTCTCGGCCAGTGCCTAGGCCAGCTAGGCCCAAGCCCAGTCCATGCCCTCCGCTACCAGTCTGGATTTCCTCTGTATCTTGTGCAGTTGCTTGCTGTTTCTTTTCAGTTGTGTTTCTTTTCGGAGGCATTGGATACTAGTTAATTTTTTCAATCAATTAATTTTGCAACTTTGACGGTCTATATCCTATAAGTATTGGCGCAAAGTCGGAGCCTCAGATCACACGTCCGAGTAGTCCATTGATAGAAGTGATGATACATATCCTCTACTCATCTATCATTCTGTATTCTATCACATCACCATTATTCTCTGTATTATCATCACGTCACTTTCCTCCTCCACATTAGCATGTTTGCGATACACATACTCATCCCCCACATCCACCAACATTCACCCCTGCGATGTAGCACAACTTAGCCAATCATGTTTCAGTTTACCTTATTCAAATTATTGTACATTTGTGATAACGTTAGTTTAGCTCTGAGGAAGCCTCGTATGCCGAGGCGAAATATCAGGTCTCATATAATCAATATTTAATCCAAATCATAGTTGTCATTTCTTACGCGTTGTATTGTGGTGTTCCTGTCTTCAAATAGATTAAGAGCACCCTCCTTATTCTATGGGTAGGAACGAAGCTAGCCCCATAAATGAGGAAACAGTCCTCAGAATTTGGAGTCAGGGAAACAACTAATTGCTGTCCTTTTCCACTGCGCTTTCACTTTTCAAAATGTCCTTAAATGCCCTTTCATTGATGATAATTGAGAAAGACCCACGACACTAACCCAGAAACAATTTTTCACCTTCTTCAACGTAGCAAAGTTTGGACCCACCTGAAGGAATGAAATCGGGATTTTTTCTTCGCTCGTCACACCACAGCATAATCTCTCAGCTTCCCGACGTTGATACTATGTTGATCTTACGGCATATCAGCAGTTCAATTTCGTCAGAAAGCCAAGTGTACAAACTAAATCAAATCTCTGCAGCAGAGGCAGGCTTGTTGAACGAGTCTTGTTGCTTCAGTTAGGTCTGGGCCTACTACCGATGGTCTTCGAAGATCCTCTGCTTGTACCAACTTCTCGACACTTCTGCTGTATGGAAGTTCTCCGGAGCAACTGCGAGTGTGTGACTATATCTCACGTTGCTAAAGTCACAAGAAAACTGATATTTTCTGATTTTTAAACAGTTTGCCAGAGGCTTCACGCGACCTCTTGGGTGAAATGCAGTTGTAAACATACCACGCCATGGCGAGCAATAAATCAGACTACGTTACAAATTCCTGTTTGGCCGCGTAATTTTACTCGCACAAAATACTTCGGAATTGGCACTTTAGGGCTTTAAAGAAGATACTCATAGGAACGTGGACTTGCTTCAAGCCTCGCTCTTGATCAATAAACAAAGGGGAGGGAAGTAGAAGAAGAGGGAACGGAAAAGGGAAGGAGAGCGAGACTTGTGGACTACGTGTTCTGAAAACGAGACCGGTCAAGATCTTGACCGGCGGCTTTCTTTCATGTTAGCGGAAGAGCGGAAGAGCGGTTCAAGTCATACTTAAGTGGACGAAAGCAGTTTTGTTCTGTAAATGGTCATAAGTCAAAAACCGAGGAAGTTCTGTGTGGTATTCCTCAGGGGTCATGCTTAGGTCCCCTCCTTTTCATTGTGTACCTCAATGACTTTGAGGGTTGCTTGGACTTCTCCAAAGCAAACATCTATGCCGATGATACACACACGACAATTGCATCTAATGACATAAAAGAGCTCGTACGCATGACAAAGAAAGAGCTGTTAAATATCAGTGACTGGTTGAGGGTAAATAAACTAAGTGCAAACCCGAAAAAAACTGAATTTATGGTCATTGGCCATCAACGAAAAATAAATGAAATTGATGACCTCCCTCCACTCGAACTCAACGATTCCGAAATAAAACGTGTGGAGAAAACCAAGTCTTTAGGTGTCATCATTGATGAAGGGCTGAAATGGAAGGATCAATATAAATCACTGACAGGAAAGTTAGCAGGTGGTTTATCATCTTTGAAAAAACTTAAAGACGTTCTTCCCCAATCAAAGTTATGTGATGTGTATCACGCTCTCTTTGAGAGTCACATACGCTGCGGAAACGTAGTATGGGGTAGCATCTCTTCATCTGAACTACAAGCACTTCAACGTCTCCAAAACAGAGCCCTATCAATTGTAGAGCGCGCAAGATTTAAGGACCCGTGGCCTAAGAAATGGCTAAGCGTTGTGAATCTTATTCGCTTTGATCGCTGTGTTATGGTATATAAGATTGTAAACTTACTTTGTTGGGAAGATTGAAAAAAATCAGAAGAGAACTTGATAGTTATGATGAGTTTGAGCCGGAAATGAAGGAAGTTGTGACTTTTGAGAGATTTCAAGAGATTTCTGCAGATCAACTGAAAAGATTCATAATGGATGCAAAAACAACAGACTGCGTCTTGACCCTTTTCCTACTAAACTGATAAAGCAATTCATTGATATATTACTTCCTGTGATCTTGAAAATAGTTAATCTGTCCTTGTCCACTGGTCATTTTCCAAGTAACTGGAAAGAAGCCTTGATAATACCTTTGCTGAAAAAATATGGACTTGAGCTTGTTAACAAAAGTTACAGGCCAGTTAGTAACCTGCAATTTGTGTCAAAAATAACTGAAAAAGCTGCCTTATCTGGCTTTAAATTACATCTGAATGAAAATAAGCTTCTCCCTGGATATCAGTCTGCATATAGAGAAGATTATAGCACAGAGATGGCCCTTACTAAAGTACATAATGATCTGCTCCTGGCAATGGACAACCAAAAAGTATCATTTTATGTAGCCTTGGATTTATCTGCTGCATTTGACACAATGGATCACAACATTTTGAAGAAGGTTCTTGAGAAACAGTTTGGAGTAACTGGGTTGGCACATAGGTGGTTTTGTGCTTACCTTGAATCTAGATCTCAAAGGGTCAAGATTGATAACACTTTCTCTGACATCATGGAGTTGAAATATGGGGTGCCTCAAGGTTCTTGTGCTGGTCCTGTCCTTTACACTATGTATGCAAGTACCCTAAAATCAGTTACAAAATTGTTGAGCCACCCTCAGATTTTCTATTTTTTTGCCCCTGTTTTCCTCCCTCCCCCCAAATCAATGTTGCAGGACCACAAAAAGTTGCCGAGTCACGCGTGTCATCTCGATCAGGTACTTTTTTCAACACAACATTGACATGGGGGAAAGGGGGGGGGACTAAAATGTCATTTTTTCAAGGGTGGCTCAACAATTTTGTAACTGATTGTCTGAAAATGTAGCACCTTTTAATGGATGTAAATCAAAACCAGTTGCTTCAAACCCTGTGAAATTAACAGCATTTGCAATGCATCAGTAGATAAATGCCTCAAATATTTTCGGAAATTTTAGAAGATTGTGCGGCCTCGCAGCGTCCCTTTCAAAATATGCCTATTTTCAACATTTCTTGATTATGTGCCTACTTGTTTGGGCCTCGCAATAATCAGGTTCGACGAAGAGGTATACCACAATAATTATTTTTGTTAGCACGGGGGAGTTTAGGTCAACTTTTTGAATTGCTAACATTGCCTTGTTAAACGAGAGTGGTGGAACTGCATAGGTTTACATTTTCTGCGCGATTTCTGTTAATTTAGGCCAATTCTCTGGAACCTGCCTTTTTTGTCACAATAACTGGGCCATGGGGAAATGATGATTATCTTCTAGAAAAACTGGTTTCTTGAAACTTTACTGATGTATGTTCATATGCAGCAGCTATCAAATAGATACCGCGTCTGTGATCGCCTCTGTCTGGATGGAAACTCATAGGAGTTTGGTTGTGTGAAAGAAGGCACTTTTTGGCCCTACACAAAGAGGAAAAACAGATTTTCAAACGACACTACCAATTCTTTAGTGGAAATTCATGATACATTCAGAATCGAACGTATGTTCACACAATTATTGTCATAAACCAAACAATATTGTGCCGTATTTGTGTCTTTCAATGGAATCATTTCACTTGAGCAGGCGCGGGAAATTTGAAAAATCGACATTTGGATTTCAAAGGGCATACGCTACCCCTTTGAAATCAGTCTTAATTCTTTTGTGAACGGACAAAGCCCTATAGCAAATCATTTCTTATCGGTCCACTGAGCCCACAGTGATTTGACAGCCCAAATAACCAAATAAAGATATTGACGTCACCGAGTGTGGGGTTGAGATTGAAAACAATTCTCACCAACAATTCCCACTTTTTAATGTTCCTTAAAACGACCAAAAGCATCGATAAATAGTCAATAAAGTCAACCAAAATGTAGCAAAGACCTGTGAGTAGACATGTGCGGAGTTTTCAGCAGAAAGCTGGCGCTCATTTGATGTAAAATGGCGAAAAGGTCTACAATTCCCACTTTCAACACCACTAAAATGATTTCCATTAGTTTTTTAAGGCATCAAAAGTGGGAAATGTCGGTGTGATTCCTAAAAGTTTAGCTTTGTTGTGCAAAATATTGTTCGTTATTGGTCATAAATAGGAGTCTCCACTCCCACTGACATCAAAGCCTAGGTTCTTTTGATGAATTCGCTATGTTTACCCTTGCAAAGAAGCACAGAATGGAATGAGCAATATTAATGAGAAATGTACTGAGCACTGAGCATTGTGGCGAGCGACGGTGACGTAACTGGCCACGCAGACGAACTGCAGCACGGGCACAAACTGCTCGCGCCCTGTTGCCATCTTCAGGGCGTTCGAGTTGCCAGAGTATGATCAAGGTTTGATGGTATCAAAAAGCGTTATGATTACTTTCTATCGTGATTTGAGCGAAAGGAAAACGAACCTTAAATATTCACTATTTCAGACCATTAGGCCATTTTCTTGCAAAATCGCGGAAAAACGCGAATTTCAAAAATCGCGTAAGAAAGTTCCAGTTGATGAAATTCCTTGAGCCCAACGATTATATCAACTATGTATCAATAACATTCTGCTAGCGAAATTGTGTATCATCGCCTTCACCACTTTTCTTGAAAACTGAATTTAAATTTGTTAGCCTTTCAGACAATCAGTTACAAAATTGTTGAGCCACCCTCAGATTTTCTATTTTTTTGCCCCTGTTTTCCCCCCACCCCCCAAATCAATGTTGCAGAACCACAAAAAGTTGCCGAGTCACGCGTGTCATCTCGATCAGGTACTTTTTTCAAAACAACATTGACATGGGGGAAAGGGGGGGACTAAAATGTCATTTTTTCAAGGGTGGCTCAACAATTTTGTAACTGATTGTAGGTGAGGTTTTCGAACAGTTTGATATATCGGTAATGGGTTATGCAGACGACCATGCTTTGTACTCATCTTGTCTTGACAAAGAAACAGTATCATCAACAATTGATAACATTGAGGTTTGTCTTAAAGAGGTGAAAGTGTGGATGGGCAGGGATCGCTTAATGATGAATGAGGAAAAAACTGAGTTTGTAGCTTTTGGGAGGCGTAACACGTTAGATAATTTGGCAGTTGAATCAATTAGTGTTGGTGGTGAGCTAGTTGAAGTTTTTTCAGCTGTGAAATACCTAGGTGTTTGGCTAGACAACACTCTTGATATGAAAAAGTTTATTTCAGATAGATGTCGCATTGCATCTCTGAAACTGTACAACATCAGGAAAATTAAAAAGCATCTGTGTCGTGAATCACTTACAAGGCTTGTGAACGCCTTGGTACTATCGCATCTGGATTACAGCAATGCTTTGCCATTTGGACTTCCAGAATCGACCATAAGACCGATGCAAAACATTCAGAATTCTGTTGCTAGACTTATACTCGGTCTATCCAAATTTGAACATATCATTCCAGCTCTACAACAGCTACACTGGTTGCCAATTAGATATCGCATTCAATTCAAGATCATGACTATTGTTTACAAAGCAGTTCATAATGCGGCTCCAGAATGTGATTTGATTGAGCCAAAACAGTCAAAGTATTCACTGCGCTCGATCAATGGTATCAATCTTCGTGAACGACGATCTCACCTGAAGACTTGTGGAGACAGAGCATTTTCAGTGTGTGCGCCTAAACCTTGGAACTCTCTTCCATCAGAAGTTAGGACTTCGGAAACTGTTTATCTCTTTAAAAAACGCCTTAAGACACATTATTTCAAACTTGCTTTTAATACTTCATAGAATATTTTAGATACTCTTAGATACACGGGACACTGGACATTAGGTATTGTAAAGCGCTAAAGATAAATAAGCTTTTTATTTGGTTTGGTGCTATAAAGTTTTAATGTATTATTACTATTATCATTATAAACAAACAATGCCCTGAAAGCATGTGGAATATGTTCCAACAGAGATGTTCTATATCAAATCAAATTACAATACGAGGAATTATAGAGATCTCCATATTCCCAAGGTAAACCTTGAATCAAGCAAAAAGGATTTCATTACTCGGGCATTAAGGCTTGGAACGAAATTCCAGTTAACATCAGAGAACTGCCATCACTGCGCCTATTTAAACCACATCTAAAAAGGCATTTGATGAGCCTTGATAATTAAATCAAGCCCCCTCAAGAACGACTCCCTGGAAGATCAGATTTATTAATTAACTATTTTATATCCTCAGTTTTTTAGATTTGGTAAGTTGCATTTTACTGAAGGGATATCGTTGTTTAAATGAATTATATAAAAAAAGAGCCAATCAAACGTGAGTAGGTGAATGCTGTGCCTCGTTTGCGGAACACGTAGTCCACGAGTCTCGCTCTCCTCCCCCTTTCCATTCCTTTTCTTCTTTTTCTTTCCTACCGTTTGTTTATTGATCAAGAGCGAGACTTGGAGCAAGTCTAAAAGGAACGATGTAGGGGAAATAATTACACCATTCGATTCAGCAGCTCTTGTTCTTTCAAAATCACGAAAAAAATCACGTTACCGACATTTTTCAGTAAAGCAGTTCAGTGGCACTTTAGACCCAGTTTACATGATGCCAGTAGAATTTGAAAACGGCATAAAAAATGCCGTTTTGGCCTCCCGTTTATATGATGCCGGCGTTGCGGTTAAAAAACGAAAAGTTTGTAATTCTGCTGTTTTCAAATTCCGCCGGCATCGTGTAAACGCACTTTGCCAGCAGAATTTTATGCCGCTTTCGTCACAAGACTAATATTTTTAATCCTCCCTATTGTCCTTATTGTCGTAGTTGCTTTATCTGTCTTGATTGATGATTGACGTCAGTTGTTATTGTCTATGGAATTAGCATAAATTCTACCGGCATCGTGTAAACGGGAGGCCCAAACGGCACTTTTTCATGCCGTTTTCAAATTCTACCGGCATCGTGTAAACAGGAGCTCATTTTCCAAGGCGGCATAAAATCCTGCCATTTTCAAATGCTGCCGGCATCGGGGGTACTTCGATGCCGGAGGTACCTTGGAGGTACTTCGTATAATAAATCCTTCGTAAAGTCGGAGGTACTTCGTATAATAAATCAAACTTGTAACTTGTAACTCATGGATTAGAACTCCACTGTAAACAATATACCATTACGCTAAAGATGGTGGCGTGGAACTTTTTAAAAACATGCATTGCGCTCTATAATCGAATCCCCATTGATTTTCTAACGTTCCTGACCCAATATATCTTGGTAAAAGTTCCTCGCCGCCATCTTCAGGGCAATCATTCCACAAAGCTATCAGATTTCGAGTACTGAGCGTTTCCTTGCAGTTTCTGGGGAGCCTCCTCAAATTTTTTCTGTTTACATATCGTCTTAAGATCTATGGTGCCTTCATGAAAGGTTCGTAATCGAACTTTCAGTCAATGGTTATGTCACGTGTCATCAAGTCGATCAAATGAGAACAGCGCGCTTACCTTAATCTAACTTTGATAACCAAAGCTACTTGATTCGTCGCTTTGAGTATAATTTCAAAGGTTACCATATGATTGATTTCAAAGGTAGAAAAAAAATCACGAAATAATATGACTAGCTGTTCTGAAAACATTTCATACAGAGCAAATGATATGAACGTGTGCACAAACAAAGGCTGCTGTTTGATTTCTCATAGAGGATGAAGTACTGTTTTGTGTCATAGCAAAGGCCCCTCCATAAATGAAACTGTTGTATGATGATACGTTTAATTAGCGCAAATTTCAATCAAGATGTTGCTTTGCAACGGGTATTCATTGACAAATTGGGAATTTAGGAATTCTGGGAAGTGTCAAGCGAATTGATATGTGATTTCGGGTGATATACAAATGGTTTCAAGTGATTGAATATGATTTAAAGGTAATTTGCAGGTGGTTTCAGGTGACTTTGATACTACGATCTTGGTAAAAATACTTGGAAAAAGTCAGGTCTTAATTTCGCCTTGATATTGTAGAGAACAACACCAAAACATCGAAATTTGCTTTCGTCCGAGCTTCTTTGGCCATCATTGTAGTCGCAATGCTACCTACATCGCGATCGCGTCTATGGCCCGACATTTCGGCAAAAAACATTGGACAATTACTGCTGGAAGGAAATTACTGCCTAACTGGGAAGTTCCTCGAAGGACATAACGACATTGCAACCCTAGAAAAAGCAATGCTTTGGAAAGAAAGGTTAACAAAAATGTTCGGAGATATCATTACCAATTTCTTTAATATCTTTCATTGTGTGTTTTGAATAAAGGCCATTCAACATAGTCTTCAGTTTGAGGATCTCTTGTGCTTGGATTGCGATGTCAGTTGCTTGTCCCTTCAAATTAAACCAGAACTTGTTAGAGAATGTTTATAACTAGATGCCATTACCTTACAGAGAAAAATTTGTTCCTATCAATGTTAAAAATAAGAAACAACAAGGGAATATTCTGCACCGTCTACAGCAGAAATAGACATGACGGCATCTGATGTTGGCTATGAACGACTCTCAAATGTTTCTTCAACAACGACCTAAGAAGACGCAAAAATTTAGCTTAAATCTTAAGCACTCTGTGTATAATGGCCCCATCCAATTGTGACGGGCACTAGCACTCACCAGTTTAGGGTGGTGAATTGATATGGAAAAGTACAGACTGGCTAAGACGATTGAGGAGCTACCAACGAGTGGTACCATGGTTCACAAGAGCGAAATTGAAGCTAATCTAAATATAGATAAGGCAGAAGTCGCAAATCATGAGGTCTCTAAAGGACTCCTAGCCCCTACTACTACTAAGACGTCACACGCAGTTGATACTGCACAACGCGTTTCACAATGCCACGCCAGTTCTTTCTATCATGTGTCAGATCAGAAAGTCTTTTCAATGTTTGTGCTTCTTTTGATAGGTCTAGTTTAATTCCAATGCTTGTTAAATCTTGCCTGACTGTCTGCATCCAGGTCGTCTTTGGTCTTCCTTGTGGACGTTTCACCTTCCTGAGATATTCTTTAAGGGCCTTCCTTGCTGGTGTTTCTGGATGCAAGCGCATGAGATGTCCTAGCCATGTTAGTCTCCTTTCTCTTATTATTTCACTCCATGGTTCACATTTCGTTCTGGCATAGAGCTCGTTGTTGCTAATATTTCTTTGCCAGTTGATTCCTAGAATCTTTCTTAGATGTCTGCGTTGGAAGGTGTCGATGGTGTTTTCTAACTTCTTCGTCAGAGTCCAAAGTTCGCTATCGTACAAAAACACACTTGCTACATAGGCATTGAAGGTTCTCAGTTTGATCTTGATGGAGTTTCTCTTGCTGCTGAAAATGCTGTTGAACGTTTTATAGGCATCAATTGCTAATATCTTTCTTCTGTTGATGTCTTTTTCTGTACTGAGTAGACTACCCAGAACTTTGCATTCTTTCCATGCTTCATTTCCCTTTTGCTCGATGTTATATTCTTCCGTTTTTGATTCATTTATTCGTAGGTTTCTTTCTGCAAGTTTACCAGGAATGGTTTCTTTAATATGATCTATTCGATGTTTCACAGTAGATGCCCATGTGATGTCATCAGCGTACTGAGGGCTTATTTCAAAGTAACTGTTTTCTCTGGATAGGTCTGTTGCTGCGTTCTCTGTATCCATGGATCTGGCAAGGTAGAAGATGAAAAGTACTGCACTGAGACAGTCACCCTGTGCAATCCCCATTTCTGTTTTGATGTTTTCACCTTTCTCTTTTCCGACTTTGACTCGCAAATTTACATCCTTTATTAGAAGAGACATCATGTGTAGCTCATCAGGTTCCAGTATTTCTTGCAAGTCTTTTAGTAATTTTCCGCGGCTAACAGTGTCGAAGGCCTTACTCATATCTAGCAGTAAAAGGTAGATGTTGTAGTTGCTGGATGTTATAGCTTTCTCTACTAGTATCTTGATTGCAAAAACTCCTAGCCCCACCAGACCAAAAATATCCCTGGTCACAGAACCGTCATTCCACCGCCAAATACCGATAACCGGCCATCACCGAAAGAGCTGAGCGAGGGGAGCTCAAACCACGGAAAGGCCACAACATCTCTAGGGCCAAGGCCCCACCAACCGACCCTACCAAATGAGATCCAGTCCGCAGCAGCCAGCGACAAAACGGCAGTCCAAAGCCAACACCTCCAGCCAAGAGGCTTGGGAGGAAGCATTGTTACTGTGAGATCTTTTTTTGTGTGTACATTATGAAAATGCATATTGATCGGGCAGTTTAGGGGGCTTTTCAGAAATACAGGGGGCCGGAGGTAAAAGACAGAGCTGTGATGGCAGCTGCAAGAAGCTCCACAAATTAGAGTGAAGGAATGGTGTGAAGGTGACTTTTTACATCAGTTGTGCGAGTGTAATAAACATGAACATCAAAAGGATGGCTGAGTAGGGGTGTCCTATCTACTGGGTGTCAAATGCCCAAAATTATGAGAAAAACCAAAAGCCATCATTTTAGCATGTTGTCCAGTTGCAAGAAAAGGTCCTTTAGACCAGTTTTCTTGTATAGATTACGAATCCCAGACTTGATTGGGTGATTGAAGGGGCTGTACTGCGGGACAATGCGCGTGGCAAAGTCGTGAATGTTGCTTGGGTGAAACACCAAAATCTCAATGGAAGATTGTGTAGGGGAATTTTTCACTTGAAAGTATCCGCTCCCATCAAACACAGAATGCAGTTTTTTATGTAATTCTTGGTGCAAATGTTACAGAAACGATTTATTGATACATTTCCAAAACTATTTCGGACGAAAACGGATGGAATTACCCAAGAAGAAGAGAATGATTTGGACGACTGCGGCAGCCAATGCAAAGAAACTTGAATCTGGCTGCTTTCCATATTCATCAGGAGAAAGAGGTATCTTTTGAACCATTTAGGCCATTTGCTAACTGTTATGGGTGAGCCTAGGCCTACATGATAATTATCGAGACCTGATAGAACACTTAACGAACATATTTGTCTGAACTGGAAGTATTTGCAAGTCAGCTGAAGACTTGCATCAAGAGAGAAAACAATTGTTCTCATATGCCCCCCCGTGGGCGGTATGTACAATTTTTCGAAATCTCAAATATCAAATATTCCAAATAGAAGAAATATCCAAAACTATATGCATAGTTGGATATAAAATCCAGCTAAAAACTTACAATACATATTACGTAATAACACCACTTACAAAATACTATACCCTACTACTAAAACAATACCTTTATTATTATCATTATTATCTATTTATTTAAAGTAGGCGTATAATAGATAGCATAAAATAAAAGCTAATTTAAGCCTACTACAAAGTAAAATTGTTTCAAAATAAAAGAAAAAAAACTACATGTATATCTAACATAAATAATAATCCGGTATAATACATATATACAGATTTTTACAATGTTTTTACAGAAATTTTTAATATTTTCAATGCAACGCATTTATCCTTCTAAGAACCCAACCTGAGCCACGAAAGGTCTACACAGTCTACAATTGCATCCCTCTCCTTTCCAAGTTTTTATTCTCCTTTTAAAGGTGGAGAGGGAATCTGATTGTTTCATGTCATTGGGAAGTGCCTGCCATAATCTACTCCCTAGAAACGAGATCGTCTCTAAGCCATAGCACGTAGCGCGCGCTTGCGGCAGTAGTAGATTATGGCAGCTTCAACAAAGATCTCCTTCATGAAAGTAGGATTGAGTTCCCATTTTGTTTTATAAATTTCAGTCATCAGCAACTGTAAATTTCTTATGTGGATTGTGACCGCATTGTCTCTGAGCAACATTGTGCCAAAATCTGATCTCCTATCTTTGTAAGTTATCCGCAATGCCCGTTCGTGAATACGATTGACTTTGTTATCATTATTATTATTGTTATTATTATTATTATTATTATTATTATTAAATTCTTTATAGTTGGTATTTACAATAGCTTAAATACAATTAGCTAATTCAAACCAACTATCTATAAAGGAAAAATTTACAATAATATAAAGAAAATAAGTATATTTACATCGATTTACATGATTTACATAATTACTGTTTGCGGAGGGATTTCCAAGATGTTGTTCTCAACAGCAGTTTTTGCATGTACAATTTTCACCATGTATCAACAATGTATCAAGTGTTCTATTGCAGAACATCCAAACAAGAGGACAGTAGTTGAACTGGGACAAGATGAATGCCAAGAAGAGAAGGGGTCCAAGGCAGGATCCCTGAGGAACTCCGCAATTTATAAAAGCCCAATCATAAAAATTCATAAAAATCCGACGTTTGGAATAAAAGGTCGACATAGTCTGCAAGAGCATTCTTCACCGTGCCACTTTTTTATCTTTGATTTAAACGATGAGAGAGATTCAGTATTCCTTATATCTTGAGGGAGGGAAAACCAAAGTTGAGGCCCTCTGTATCTGATGGATTCGGATCCAAAATGTACGGTCTTTATACTTGGTAATACAAATTCATTGTTATTTCTTAGATTATAAATATTATCTCGCTCTCTGAAGATCTCATTCACATAAGGAGGGTTCAGATTGTTCTGCGTTTTAAGTGTTTCTACCATTAGGGTTTGTAAATTCTTCGTGTGGATAGTAACCGCTTTATCTCTTTCTAATAAAACGTCAAAACTAGAATCATAATCTTTGTAAGCAATTCTTAAAGCCCTTTCGTGTATCTTATTAATTTTGTTATTCAAATAACTGCTGTGGAACATCCAAGCCAACTGGCAGTATTGAAACGGGCTCATTACAAAGGCTCTCATTAAGATTCGCAGTTTGTTGGAGTTCATATATGGAGACATACGAGAGAGTGCAAAAAGCTTATTACCAGCTTTTTTACTTAACTTGTTGATATGCGTCTCAAAAGTTAGTTTTTTATCAATCGTCACCCCTAATAACTTTTCCTCGTCGGTATTTCCAATAACGCTGCTACCCACGTTAACAGTAACATCTTGATTTGAACTTTTCCCTAGTACCATGAAATGACATTTGTCGGTGTTTAATTTCATAAAATTATCTGTAAACCACTGGATAATTACAGTCGAATCATTTTCCAAGCTCCAAATTACATTGTCAATATTCTTGTGGCATGCATATATGGTTGTATCATCTGCATAGTTGCAAATATCAGTCTCCTGAATGGAGAGCAACAGATCATTTATGTAAATGTTAAAGAAAAGGGGATCAAGAAACGATCCTTGCGGAACACCTAGGGCAAGATATTTAAATGTACCAAACGATCCGTTGATTTTCACCCGTTGCTGCCTATTCTCCAAAAAGCTTTGAACAAGGGACAGAGATTCACGGCAAAAACCATAAGCATGTAGTTTTGCTAATAACAGGTCATGCTTAATACAGTCGAACACTTTTGAAAGGTCCATCAGGATTGCACCTACGTTCTCTCCATTATCCAAACTGACTTTCCATTTTTCGACCATCCGAATCAAGGCGTGTTGTGTATTAAAACCTTTGCGAAACCCACACAGCAGAATTGATAGAAATGGCGTTATATATTTAATTATCTGCCTGTCCATAATTCTCTCAAAAACTTTGGAAACCGTTGGAAGTACACTTACAGGTCTATAATTTTTCTTTGATGTTTTCGCCTCAGCTTTGTGGAGAGAAGAGACATCTGCAGATTTTAGCTTATCTGGAAACGAACAATTTTCTATACCGTCATTAAAGATTATTTGCAAAGATTCAGCACAAATGTCAGAACTTCCTTTCAAAACTTTTGGAGGAATATTTTTGAAAGTCGTTGCTTTACTAGGATTGAGTCTGCCAATTTCCGTTTCCATCTCTTGAACCGAAACATTATTAAAATGAAATAGGCTGTCATTTTGCACAAGACTGCGGATTTTCCTGATGCTAGGGTGGTTGGAGTATTTAATAAGAGCCTGGTCTATAGGATCCGTTACACCTTCTGTGCTTGTGATAATCTCACAATTTTCTGTAAGACCAAAGAGTCGGTAACAGTTACAAAATAATCATTTAGAGTTTCAGCAACTTCCTCGTCCTTAGAAATTATCCTTGCCTTTAACACCATCTAAAGGAATGAAACCATCTAAATTCCTTGCCTTTAACACCATAGTATTCGAGTTTACTCAATAGAATCTCGTGATCGACTGTGTCGAAGGCTTTCTTGAGATCAATATAGACCGCTGCCGTATATAAGCTCTTATCGATATTAAGGTACCAATCATTCGTGCACCTGAGCAGACTTGTAAGAGTTGAATGAAGTGATCGAAAACCCGACTGATCCGAAAATATCAGTTTGTTGTCGTTGAAATATGAATACAGCTGGTCAAAGACTAATTTCTCAAACAGACGTGAAACAACGGGGAGTACTGAAATGGGTCTATAATTTGACTTGTCTTGAGTGGACCCTTTTTTGAAGATGGGCGCGACCCGAGCAGTCTTCCAGTTGTCTGGAAAGTGTCCAACAGACATGGACCAGTTGAACAGCTGTATAAGGAAGCCTTAGATTTGAGAGTCTAGATTTGAGCCTTATCTTCCGAGAAGTGGTATTGCAGTATTGTTAAGAAGTATTGTTATTGTTATTGTGAAGAAGTATTGTTGAGAACTAATGGATTTGTTTTTCATCTGGCAGATCAATGTGCTCACAACGACACACGGGAATTACTAAATATTCAAATTGCACCTTCCAGAATCACCCTGCATCAATTTCCCGACACCTGTTAGGCCTGTTAGGCCTGCTTGATGCTGGGTCGTTTTGGTCTTTGGGGTCGTGCGGAAAGATCCCAAAAGACAAAGACTCGGAGTTTGAGTCCTTTGTCTTCAGGGTCTCTCTGCGCAGCCCTGACGACTCGGGGTAGTAGTGTGAACCAAGCCTTACCAACTAGCAGTCTATTTGCAGTCGCAGGACCCGTGCTAAACGACCATGCTAACGGTGTTTGCTGTTTCCTTTATGTTGTTTTGTGACTTTGAGTTTGTATGTTTAGATCATCCGTTTTTCTTTTCTGTGCGCGTTTTTAATAGCGGTTATAGAATGACTAATTGCCCCTTAGGACCAGCGAGATTTCTTTATAATGATGCCGGTTGAAATAAATGAATGGCGAGCAACAATAGGGGCGAGCAACAATAGGGTACCTCCGCGTATCCATGCATTTTCTGTCCCACTGAACAAAAATTTCAGGCCATTTTCACTTAGTTTTCAAATCCAGTTGTATTGGTTTTGTTGTTCTTTTATTGCTTTTATTTATTTTTGCGTTACCCTTGACATTAACATTAATTAACTGCCCTGTTTCAAAAGAAAAAGTTACAAAATTACAGTTCAAGATAAAAACTATTTAAAATACGTAAAAGTAAAGTAAAGGTGAGACAATGCTAAGGATTTGTCACCTCTTAGTGACGATTTGAATTGGGTAAAAGTATTGCCCATCTTACTTTCTCTTTATAGATCTGTTGACAAACCTAAAACGAGGCCAATGAGACTCAAGAGACCCCCAGTGCTTTATGTCCCTTGAGAGAGTTCATTAGCCTTTCCAGTCGTAAATGTTTTTCCCCTGTGTTTGGTGGTGTTCGCTTCTCTCCGTTCCCAGAGGAGCTCAAAAATATCGTTGCGAGACAGAGTTGAAGAGGAGTAAGTTGCGCAGTTATGATTTGAGGAGACTACAAGGTGCAAGATAAAACCGAACGCGTTCAAGTGAAGTCAAGATAGGCCAGGCCGCAAGTCAAGCGTCGACCCTAGCCCAACCGATGACGGCATGTAGGTGAGCGTATATTTTATTATTATTTGTCGGGGAGTCAGAGATGAGGCATCAAAGAGAAACTTTCAACAACATTGGGTAACTTAAAGGCATTGAGTTCATATAAATAGCACTCTCATGACCAATATCAACTTCTTTTCAATCATGAAACAAAAGTTGTCATTTAATCCCTATTGAATTTAAACCAAAGACATTCCTTAGAATAATGCAAGGATTAAGAAGTCTTTGGTCTCCAGTGCTAATGACTTTTGCACTATTGTACAACAACAAAGGGACATCAGCGATTTGTCAGCAAAGATTGAGGACAGCGTTAACGCTCAACTATCTATGTGGACTCAATTCCTTTAACTTTTGTTGTGTTGATCTTTTGATCGTGTCATAACGTTGCAATTTGAACAAGGTGAATGTAGCTAGTTTAACCTAAAACTCAAAACATAATAGGTCCATTGTTTAAGCTAACGCAATGACTTCAATGGTTTCTAAAGAACAAGTTCATAGAATGCAAAACAACGCTAGAAGCATCAACAACAACAGATTAGTTTCACCACATTCTCCCCCGATGGAGAAAGTCACTCACCATCTTGAATCCCGTATCTTTCAGGCTTCTTGCGCAATCGAGTAGAACGTCGGAGTTGCTGAACAGGTTCCGCCATATCGCCATCAGCATCCTCAATGATTGGGAAGGGAAAATGAACAGTATCTGATTGCCCGAGCTCAGACATAGCCTTCATGAAGCAGTTTTGGATCATTTCCAACTATTGTTCCAGTCTCTGCATCTAAAGTATCTCTTGGGCAGGGTGCAAGGTCTGTGAGGGAAACTGATGATTCACGGCCATCTTTATAGCGAATGTGAGCATGCGTTGGATTAGCATGAGTAAGCTCAACTTCTTCCATTAGATCATCCTGTTTACTGGAACGCACAAACATTCTCAGAAGGACTGGTCCTGGTGATAACCATGAGGGTAGAGATACTCCTTGACTGAATTTCCTTGAAAAGTTGAAGAATCTGTCATGTGGGGTGGTATTTGTGGCCGTTGAAAGTAAAGATCGAATTGAATGAAGTACATCAGGTAAAACCCTCTCCCATTGCTCAACAGGTAGCTTAACAGAGGCCAAAGCAAGCCTTACTGATTTCCACACAATACCATTCAATCTTTCTACTTGTGAGTTGCGGGTGGGATGATAGGGAGTGCTACGGCTGCTGGCAATACCTCTGCTTCTAAGATAGTTGACGAGTTCTTCAGACATGAAAGAAGAGCCACGATCACAGTGAGTGAATTCAGACATCCCACAAAGGGAAAACAGCACTTCCAAGCATTTTATAACTGTTTCAGTGGCAACATTAGGACAGGGAATGGCAAAGGGGAACCGCGAGTATTCATCAACTTCGGTGAGAAAGAACTTGTTCCTTGATGAAGATGGTAGGGGTCCCTTGAAGTCTACACTCAATCGCTCCGTGGGACGCGTTGCTTTTACTAATTTACTGTTCTGGCTCTGATATAACTTAGGCTTGAGCTCAGCACAAATCCGACAATTAGAGCATACATCTCGCACATCCTGTGTTGAAAATGGAAGGTTCTTTGCTTTCACAAAATGAAGAAGACGGGTCACACCTGGATGACAAAGCTGAGCATGGATTTCTGCCAGACTTGTCGAAACTGCAGCACAATGAGCACGAGTGAATGAATCTGGAACGAAATTATCCTTTCCTTCCCGCTACTGGATAGCATAACTGAATTCTGCAAGTTCTAGACGCCAAGACTGAATTTTGCTATTCTTGATCTTCGAACGTTTTCTGTTGTCAAACATGAAGGAAACTGATTTTTGATCTGTCATCAGGATGAACTGCTGATGAGATAGTAAATGATTCCACTTCCTAACAGATTCAATGATGGCTAGAGCTTCTTTCTCTACAGCTGGGTATCGGCGTTCGGTAGCGGATAGCGTTTTAGACATAAATGCGACAGGTCTTCCATTCTGGTTCAGAGAAGCAGAAATTGCAACATCAGATGCATCAAATTCAACAACAAAAGGTATATCCTCATCAATCGGAGAAAGTGCGAAACGTGCAAGTTCATCCTTCAAAGCATTGAATGATGCAAGAGCTTCTTTGTCGAGAGGGAAAGATGTCGTGTCTGCCAATGGGCGAATCTTGTCAGAGAATTGTGGAATCCACCTGGCATAGTATGCGAACATCCCCAAAGCTCTACGTAATGAAGGAAAATTTGAAGGAGGTGGGTATTCCTGCAGAGGCTGCAATCTCTCAGGGTCTGGTTTGATGCTCTGGTGGCTAGGTCGGTACCCAAGTATATCGATAACTACCCTGGGTACCAGACTCTCCCAAGAAAGAAAATTGAGAGTCTGGTACAGTGCGACCAAAACCTCGTCCTGGTGGCGTTCATATTGACCAATCAGGAGCCTACATACATATCCCTCTATGTTCAAAGGTCACGGCGAAACAATAGAAAGCACTTGAGATAAGCTTCGATGTGAAACGCTGAACAGGCCTGAACAGTGATAGAAGATAGCAACCCACTGATAGGGAATACGATTGTGAATGAATTTAAAGATACTGTAACGCCTTGAGTCGCCAGCCAGAAGTGAAGTACTCGCCAAACTGCCCATTGAGTTGAAAAATTCGTCAAGCTGCCGCTGTCACAACGAAGTGAGGCCTAATTCTCATGCAGTTGACAACCACCATGGCGATTGGCTCCCCCAAAGCTTGTTGCCTTGATTGATCCAATATGCAACATCTGATCTCATTTGTACACCATAGAAAGGAGATTTGTAGCAGTATACAGGGAAAAGGGTAAGTTCGGCTTGTTCTTCATCACTCGCTGACCTCCCAATGTATTTTGTACTCTGTCAACTTGTCAGCAAGCCTGCCAGAGAATTTGGAAATCCCCATACTTAACAATTTGCGGTCAATTTACACAAGACATTTTTGGCAGATTAAAAAAAACAGCTTCACAAAGCAGAGGGATCTTGTTGAAAGCCCCAGTACTGTGAAGGGGAGGGGGCAGAGAGAAGTAACCTATCGAAGGTGATTTTGCCTCGTGCCATTTTTAGAGTGCCTTTTCAAAGCACTTATGGATTTTTGGGTATGCTTTGTCTGTCGCTGTAGAATTTTTAAGAATACCTTCTTCAGCGGTCTTGGATTTAATTACAAAATGCGAAGATGGACCAACCTTTAATTAGGACTCATCTCCATTATTATCTACAGGTTGTCTGGCTATAAAGAGGAGATCTTATTCTATCAGATGATCATCACCCTACCTAACCATCAATACCAGATCTGAACAAAGAAGTATGTTGATAAAGGAATCATGCATCAGTTTGTCCCAAGACATACTGCTGGGATCTTTGAATATGGGCTTCATTATCAGAATAAAGCTAGACTAGTTCATTTATTGGACTCTTTGTGTTTTGATCCAATGCTTATTGCAACCGGACATTATTAATCTTTTGTTTTGTTAAAACAGAATTTTGATATCATGCATACATGGGATTGTTGTTAATTGGAGAGAACTCTGAAGCACTGTTGCAGAATCACCATTTAGCTCATATGCCAATATCATGTCTTGATATTATGATGTTTCAGCCCTAAATGCTGTAGTTTTTTGCTTATTTGCCTGTCTGTTGGCCACAAAAATGTACAGTACAGGTCTTGTGTACATTAGCAGTGTTCTGTTGCCCAACATTCAAAACAGAGCTATAAATTGGAAATTCTTTCACACATTTCAAAAATCCTTAAAGAATGTGAAAATCAATGTGTACATGACATATACTGTAATAAGTAAGATCTACAAGCTGTCACTGCAGTCTTCAAATGAGAAAGTCGGACACTAGAAATCAAAACAGAAACTTTTTGCTCTCAAGCAGTCTTGTATGCCATGCAAAACATCAAATCAATATTTAACCTAAAACTAGTCATCTTCTCTTTCATATCATTTTGTGGTGTTCCTCCCTTCAGAAACTTCTTAGCCCGCACTCAACTACCAATATGAAAAAATTCAGCTTGCAACAAGCTTGCGCAAGCTTGAAAGGAGCATGACTTTGGCTTGACGTAGCTTGAAATGAGTATGTTGATACAATTTTGGCCAGTTTGCATGTATGATTAGAACTTGATCAAGCTTGACAATAATTTCATGCTAAAATCATTTTCAAACATATTACAATCAAGCTTGATTGATTTGTTTGCAGTTCAAAAGATGCATGGTGTAAGCTTGTGCAAGTGGTGCAAAATCCTTACTTGAATCAAGCTTTAAAACTTACTCAAATCAAACTCAAAACAAGTTAGTATCAGGCTTGAAGCAAGCTGCAAACACTCAACATTTTGCTAAGGGTATGCAGTTTTCATACAGTGCTCACAGTACACATAATTTTTCAAAAGAAATTCAGACATCGCTGTTTCACCGTGACTTGCGATTCTTTGCAGTGCTAGGTGGACAGTCTCTTCCCAAAACGTCGGTCCCATAACTCCTGATCATCCCGATAAGTAAGCTTAGGTGGTTTGCAAGTGGCGAAAAGAAGTCCTGGTCTTCTCGTCTTCGGTGTTATTCCAAGTAGGCCTGATCTAGCCGACCATGGAATCTGATTCAAGGGTTCCTGATCCCTGATTCCAGTCCGTGGAATGGGCTAAGCTGCGTCCAGGGATTTTGCACCAGGACGAGGTTTTGGTCGCACTGTACCAGACTCTCAATTTCTTTTTTGGGAGGGTCTGGTACCCAGGGTAATCGATAACTGGAACTGAAAGAACGCTTTTCGATGCGTTGAGGGTTATGTTCCTTCGTTTAATCATTTCGAGGAAGGCAGCGACATTCTTGTCATGGTCATCTTGATCGAAACCAGCCACTGTGACATTGTCCAAGTAAGGGAAAGTATTCTTTAGACCTTCTTGAGTAACTACATTGTTTATGATTCTCTGAAAAGATGGTACTCCATTTGTGACTCCGAACGGCAATACAACAAATTCATACAAGTCACCAAGTGCTTCAAATGCAGTGAACTTTGTCTCGGATTCTCGAAGAGGTATTTGATGGTATGCACTCGTTAGATCAAAAGTAGGAAAACACTTTGTATTGGGATACTTTATTGACCATATCTTCAATACGTGGCAGTGGATATGCGTCCAACTCCGTGAATAGGTTGATCGTCTCAGAATAGTCAATGCACATTCTCTACTTACGGTGTTGAAACTCGTCTCGTGCAATCATGACCTGTGCTCGCCATGGTGAATCACTTCTCTTTATCAAGCCTTTTGCTAGTAATGACGAGGTCTGATCTCGAACAAAAGCTCGATCATCCTTATTAAAGAATCTTGATTTAGTAGCAATAGGTTTTACATCATTTGGAACGCTCTTAAACAAAGTGGGCGGGTCAACAGCGGCTACATTGGCATCAGTGATCGGTTGAGGGAGAGGTTGATTTGTATTGACAGTAGATACCACTTTGGGGGTACAGCTTGTGACGACTAAGTCCTCTTTATTCCCTCCATAATGAACAGTAAGATTCTTGTGCAGTTTCTGAAAGTCATGTCCAAGGATAACATCACTGCAAAGATTGTGTAGAATATCTAGTCTGACATCGTCATATCTCTTTCCCTTCAATTCTAACTCGCAATATGGCACAGTATAGTTTCCCTACAATATTAAGATGTAGTGGCCTGCTGTTTGCGTCGTTTGATCAAGAGTTCAAGAAGATTTTTGGCCTTGTTTACATAACTGATTGGAGAGGTGAGTAAAAAGAGAGATGATTAAAAAGTTCTAAAAACATTCGAAAAAAGAATGAAACATTGCAAATCACATTCTCTTGAGATTTGCATAACAAAAGTATTGCAATGGCTTCAGTTCACTCGACCGAACATAACATTCGAGCTCTTTAACTTTCTTTCAGAATTCTCACTCTTTTGGGATTTCTCTCCGCCAAGTCTGACGGTTCTCGACTCTACTGTTTTCAGAATTTGCATCCTTTGGGTAGCTGAAGTTTTATCTGCGAAGTCTACCGTTTTCAGAAGACTTCGTAGACTTCAGGTGCCCAAAAGAATACGCGTAGATTTCACGATAAAGATGCAACGGCCTAAGTCTATAGTAGCTGTGGTCAAGATTTTATGCTGCAGTTGTAAGTTTTGGTAGCTATGCGTTGCTAGGGGGCATATTCCTATCATGCATTGCGTGAAATAAAGTCCGCCATCTTTTCCGTAATCATCTATTGTTGGAGACTTCATGGAAGTCTGCGCCATTGTTACCTTCCTGCTTGACGGATGGGCTGGTATTTGCAACTTTTTGAAAGCATCTTCACTGATAAAGTTATCAGAGCTGCAAGAATCAATTAAGGCGGTCATGCTCACTTTGTCATTTATTTTGACCGAAATCGAAGCATGATTGAGATCAGAGGGGCAAGCGGCTGTAATAGTGCAGGGTGGAGGCTTATAAATGGCATTGACTGTGGCAGCTTTCTTTGTAGATTGGCATACTTTGGCAAAATGTCCTTTCTTTGAACAGTTATGGCAAACAGCGTCACGGGCAGGGCAAGAAGCACGGTTGGCACGAAGGAAGCCTCCACAAAAGTAGCAGAACTTTTTTACAGGGGTTTGTTTTCTCGAGGCAGCCAATGATTCTTGATCTGGGTTAATATGTGGACTAGACTGATCATTGGTAGATGCAGCAGCATCATTACTTGGTGTTAGTTGAGGGCTTTGTTGAATATATAATTCAGAGTTCTTCTGAGCTGTATGAAGAGTGCGTGCTATTTCGCAAACCCTGTCCAACGACAACTCAGAATTTTCCAGAAGCCTTTGCCGAATATGATTAGATGTAAGCCCATTGATGAAAGAATCTCTTATCATCTCAGATCGGTAAGTTTCAGCGGTAACTGCATCGAAACCACAATGCTTGCTTAATTTCTTTAACTCTTCCAAAAATTCGTCCAGGGATTCACCAGGCTGTTGTTTTCGTGTAGCAAGATCATGGCAAGCAAAAAATTTGTTTGGCGTCTTCACATAGAGTCTGTCAAATGTCTCAATAACAGCTTCATGGGTTTCGCATTCCTCGACGAAATCAAAGACTTCTGCAGAAATGATGTTAACTATGGAACGAAATCGACCAGGACCTGTGTCTCCACACTCCTCGATAAAGTTGTCAGAAGTTCTTTTCCAGTATTTTCATTGTTTGGCAGCAGTTGGAGAGTTAGGAGCAAGATCCAGTCGTAATGGCTTCAACGCCTTGCTCATCGTCATTATGATGTTTTTGATTAAATTGTCATAATGTTGCAGTTTGAACAAAATGAATGTAGCTAGTTTAACCTAAAGAAGGCTTTAATCAAAAACATCCTATCTAGAAACTCAAATCGATCGACGCTTCAATGCGCTAATGCGCCTAAACTCAAAACATAATAGGTCCTTTGTTTATGCTAACGCGATGAATTCAATGGGTTCTAAAGGACAAGTTCATAGAATGCAAAATAACGCTAGAAGCATCAACAACAACAACAGATTAGTTTCACCACAGATCGTATGCTTTGATATTGAAGATTGATTGCATTACATTTTGAGGAAATAGGATATTTTGTTTTGTCGTGTTTATGGGCCGCACGAAAATCCACTACAAGATCATACCAAAGTTTAGCTCCCCTATACGAGAAGCATTTTTGGCCACATGCGGTTTTTAGTAAAGGTACAAAAAGGTAATACCAGCACTGACTTTATGTGCCTTTTCTAAAAACCGCATGTGGCCAATAATGCTTCTCGTATAGAGGGGTAAAACTTTGGAATGATCTAAAAAGAGAAAGTAAGAGGCGTAAATGATGACGACAGACGATAGCAATTTTCCCGCCAAAATTCACTTGGTTAGTGCCCAGTTCTCCTTCACAACACACTGCAAGTATTCAACGGGATGTTGGAGGTCTTCAGTCTAACGCTGAGGCAATTCCGAATGGTGACTCTTTCTTTTCTACCAAGATGAGTCAATGAAGCTTATCATTCCTCAAAAATATTAATGATGGAGGCAGTTTTCCTACAAGTGTTGGCTAAGATGCTCTAGTTTACTCAAGCAAAAACTTTGCATTGACGAAGAAAACATGAAAAGCAAGAGCAAAGGAACGCATACGAGGCAGTCCCAACAAAGCAGTTTGTGGGCTGGACATTGAGAAGGATTTTCAACAATGGGCATCTTGATGGACACTTTGTGTGCAACCAGGCCATCAAAGTAGGCAAGAAAACATATGCTAAAAATCCACAAAAGAACCAAGACTATAGCATCGCAGATCAGCTGCTATCAGATCCTACGGGTAATGGCAGACTAGCCATCATGGACAGCGCATTTCCTATTGTAAACTTGCTGAAGGATGCCAGAGTGCTTTGGGAAAGCAGATAATTGCAGCTCGACGTGGAAACATGAAACATCTCCCTAAAAGCCATAAGGAACATCTGAGCAAAGCAAAAAATTCGCGAGGAGATTTTCCAAAAAGAGAAAATACAGGAAAAACCACAATGCTATCATATTCCTTGACGATGGAGTTGCATCGTGAAAAGAATTTTAGGACACAATCAATGTCAACCAGGGTGCAGAGAGGCCAATTGTTCATGTTTCCATGGTCGCACAATTGTGCTGAAAATTCTACACTTGAGAGACCGATCAAGCCAGCAATTCTCCTATTACAACAGTGAGTTCAAGATCCAACAGCAAAGCAGAATTTTCTACAATCAGAAACAGACAGTGAAGATCGGAGGCTTAGATGTCGCATCTGTCAACAATCGTCGTTCAAATGCATGAAGTTTTCCAGACTCTCTACCAATTTCGAGATAATTTCACAAAGTTTCAATTTTAAGTAATTTTCTGTTCTATTTTTGTGCAATTTGTACACCACTTTGGACCACTTTGTTTGCAACATTTTCAAACCTTCATACAAAGTCGTAATCACAATTATGGGAATGGCCTCTGTTCAGATTCTGGGATCATTCCACGCTGTTTCCACTTCTGGTCATTTGTGCCACTATGTGTGCCACTTTGTGTGCCATTGGGAGCATTTTGGCGACAATATTTTCAAAATATTCATTCATATTCGCAATCAGAATGCTTGAAATAGGCTCTGTGCCAACTTTGAGATGATTCCACGCAGTTTCGATTTATAGTCATTTGTGCCACTATGTGTGCCACTTTGTGTGCCATTGGGAGCATTTTGGCGACAATATTTTCAAAATATTCATTCATATTCGTAATCAGAATTCTTGAAATAGGCTCCGTGCCAACTTTGAGATGATTCCAAGCAGTTTCCATTTTTGGTCATTTGTGCCACTATGTGTGCCACTTTGTGTGCCACTTGGAGATCTTTGGTGACAATATTTTCAAAATCTTCATTTATATTCGTAATCAGAATGCTTGAAATAGGCTCTGTTCCAACTTTGAGATAATTCCACACAGTTTCGATTTATGGTCATTTGTGCCATGATGTGGACCACTTTTGTGTGCCATTTGGAGCACTTTGGTGACAACATTTTCGAAATCTTTGTTCATATTCGGCATCAGCACGTTTGAAATAGGTTTAGTACGGACTTTGAGAAAATTCTGAGCATTTTGAATTTTGGGTCATTTGTGCCACATTTTGTACCAATTGGAGCACTTTATTGACAATATTTTCAAAATTTTTGTCCATTTTCGTAATCAGCACACTTGAAATAGGTCGTGCACCAACTTTGAAGCTATTTGAAGGGATTTCAATTTTTAGCTAAAATTTTTTGGTGGGACCTCAAGTGACACACAAAGACGGAAAGGGTAAAGGGATCTGAAAACCATTTTCTGAGATTCAAAATCAATAAGTTCCATAAAAGTGGGCCATCGAAGCGCACGAATAACAGGTAAAGCGGTAGCATCAAATGGACTGTTGGTAACGAGTTTTGCAGCACGATTTTGGAGTTTCTGCAATTTTTCAATGACAGTCACCCCAGCATTTCCCCAGACAGGACAGCAATATCTAAAGTACGGCTCCACTAAACTCTTACACATAGTCTTGATGGTTGATAATGGAAGGTACTGCTTGGCATAACGAAGCATACCAATACCTCTAGAGATCTTATTAGTTGTTAAGGCCAATTGAGATGTCCATTTTGGTTGATGGTCAACCTGAACACCAAGGTATTTGACCTCCTTTATCAACTTGATATCCTCGAAACCAATCTTAAATTGCGGTTTAGTGGAATCGACAGAGACGATTTTTCTAAGCTTTCCATTGCTTCCTATGATCATTGCATCTGTCTTAGCTACGTTCACAGACAACTTGTTTCCTTCAAGCCAGCCCTTCAAAGCTTCTAAGTCAGCATTAACTGCCCGATTAATTTCTGAAACAGATTCAGAGGCATAGTAAATGCTTGTGTCATCTGCATACATGGATACAAGGGAATTTTTCAAACAACTAGGAAGATCATTGATATAGACAAGAAGGAGAAGTGGACCAAGACAAGATCCTTGTGGTACCCCACAGGTTATACTGCCTGTAGCGGAAATTCGACCGTTTACCTTGCAGCATTGTCGCCCATCGGTGAGATACGAACGAAACCAGCTTAGTTCTTTTCCTCTTAGGCCACAGAAGTTGAGCTTCCTCAATAGAATATCATGATCTACTGTGTCAAAAGCTTTCTTGAGGTCTATGCAAACAACAGCCGTGTATTTACCTTTATCAATGTTTAGGTACCAGTCATTCGTACACTTCAACAGAGACGTCAGGACCGAATGAAGGGCTCGAAAACCAGACTGATCAGAAAAAATCATCTTGTTTTTGTCGAGGTAGTCGTACAGCTTTTTTTTACATAATCTCATAAAAATACAACAACTACACAATTACACAACTACACAACTACATAACTACGAAAGATTACAAAAAACGATGCCACAAGGAGAACTGAAATACATATCAACCCTGTGGCCATTTAACATAAAATGACAATATTGTATATGACAATATTGTAATATCGTACCCCATCGTATGCGTTATTGAAAGTAACTGGTGACTGTTGAGTCTCCTGGGCGAAAACCTGATTGATTTTGATTAAGGAGTTCATGTGTTACAAGATGCGAATAAGGAGAATCATATATGAGTTTTTCAAGTATTTTTCCAAAAATTGGTAAAAGAGAAATAGGACGGTAATTCCCCTTAACATTTTTTTCATGTTTCTTATGAACCGGCACCACATTTGCACATTTCCATATTTCTGGGAATAATCCCCGCCTTAAACAATTTGTGAAAACTATTTTAAGTGGAAGAACCAATGCACCATCGCTCAACTTTATCATCCTCACAGATATTTCGTCCCATCCATGTGCTTTATTAGGATTAAGTGATCGTATGATATTAATTATTTTCTCCTCGGAGATGACAAAATCAGTCAACAAGGTTGTAGTTGCTGGAGTACCTTGTGGAATTTCACTGCCAGTGTCAATGGTCGTGCACTGAAGTATGAAATAGTCATTAAATATCTGTGCCTTTTCAGTAAAATCCGTTACAAACAAGCCGTCTTCTAGAAGAGGTGGTATCAGTGGAATCTTAGCTTTGTTTAGGACAGTGTTTATCAAATTCCAGTAGGTTTTGCTATTAGTCCCTGGATCGGCTAAGGTATTTCCAGCCTTACGGAAGTAATTTCGCTTGGCTTCCTCGATCATTTTGGCGCCTTCAGATATCATCTTTTGTATACCTTCAAGCTTGTCAACTGGCCTGCCACTCCTTACAAAACTTCTACATGCACGATTTTTTTTTCCTGAGAAAGGTTTTAACGGCTTGTGTTATCCACAGAGTTTGGCGAGGCCTAATTGTTTTAATTTTATTTGGGATGAAATTAGAGTAAATGTTCAAAAGGACTTCATTGAGTAGTTTAACCTGTTCATTAGGGCATGTTATGTTTACAAGATATTCGTTCCAAGCAAACATTTCAGTGCTTTTCCTTATAGCTACGAAATCTGCCTTATCGTAGAGCCAAATCTTGCGGGTGTATGGAGGTAGTGCTACGTTTGAAACCGATAATTTACCATAAATAATTTGGTGGCATTGCTCATGTAGTGACGGATGTACACCAGACTCAATAATGAGGTTTGGTTGATCAGTGAATATCAAATCAATACAGGATTTCGAATCACCCAACAAATGGGTTGGTTCTGTTATCAACTGATGAAGCCCATTGTCAGACGCTAGTGGCTCAAATAGTTTACCCTCGCTATATTCGATATCATTTTCCCACCACTGAGTTGACCTACAGTTGAAATCGCCAGTAATGATAACACAGAAAGGACTTTCAGAATGCATTTTGGATAACATCAACTCAAAGTTTATTGTGAAGTTATCAAACTCCTCCGTGCCCTGACTTGGACTTCTATAAATTACGGCGAAGAAGTACTTTTTCCTGTTTACTTGAATTTCGTACACAATACATTCTGGGAGGGTCACTAAGTCAGAACGGTTTTTTGACGCAAGAGAATCTTTAATGTATAGGCCAACGCCACCCCTCTTCACACTTTGAGGATGGTTATCTTTTACAAACGAATAGCCATCTAGTGCTAATCTATCTTCCTCCACGGTGCTGTCAAGGTGAGTTTCAACAATGCCAATAATGTCGTAATTATAGACCGAGTTGTAAGCCTCTATGAGCGAGACTCGTAAGAAATCATACGCAGTAATACTATTCAGATTCCAAGTACAAAAATCAAGTGTTTCAGGGCCTGGGTTTGCCCCCACATCACCACTCAGTAGAACTGTCCTAAAAACCAACCACTGTGCATGAAGTGTGTTGCATGTTAAACACCCAATGTAAAAGTACGCATACAAGAAAAGAAACTGCCTCACAGCTACATGCCTGTAGCGAACAAGACCAATGATACAACGAGGAATTCGTTTGAAAATTTCAAGAGTCGTGTAAAGCACCGTCTTCGCAAAGTGATGCACGCGGGCAAACAAAGGCAGAAACATGACTGCGATGTCACAGAGTGCACCTTAAGGAATTGTATTGTTATTGCACAGGGCAGAGCAAGGATAGAAATTGCGATGAAACAATAACAAAACCAATATAACTTGAGGATTTGAAAAAGAATTGAAAACGGTTCAACGCTTTTCCTCAATGGGGACGATTATTGCACGGATGCTCGGAAACAACCTATTGCTGCTCGCCACTGATTAATTTCAACCAGCATCATCACAAAAGAATCTTCTCGCTGGTCCTAAGGGACAAAAAGATCTCAAGAAACCACCATTGGTAAGTCCTGGGGGAAACGAAGAAAAATGAACTTGACACAAGGAAAATGAATATTTATGAAAGACAACAGAGACAAAAACAAACTCACGAAGACGACAGTAAATTTGGTAAAAAACAGGAACACAAAGTGAAACGACATAGTGTAAAGGGTTGCAGGCAGGCCATTTTAGCTGATACTTTGTTTTCATTGAACTGTCCTATCCAGGTTTTGTAAACTGCATTTACCATTTGAGAGCATTTCAAATCAAGGGGTTCGTTGATGAGTTTTGCTGCTGTCAAGGTGAAAAAAAAATATCAAAATTTTCTGTTGAAATAATTAAACAGCTTTAGGAGCCCTGTTACCTCCTCACCTTTCTTTATGGCAAAATTTAAGTTTCTTGTTATACTAGTCAATACCACAGATATCAAAATAACGAGGCACTGAATCCTCAAACAAGTCCAAGACCAGCTGCGCAAAATGTCATGCCCCCTCCCCAGAATGAGCCACCCAGGAGGAGAACCAGGCAGCCCACCATGACCCCCCGGAGACAGCACCCCCAGAATCACCATGATCCCCAGAACCACAGCACCTACCAATTTATTGGAAACTTAAAAAACGATCAGCAGAAATATTAGAGGTACTGCAATTCCAATAAAAACGATGACCCCAGAGAAGCAACACCCCCATGGGACCACAGAAAACCTCCCAAAGCCCCCCAGGCCACCCACCCAGAAGAAAAGGGCAACGAGTCCCAGACCCAGAGCCGTCAGGGTAACAAATCCTAATTGTTTTTCAAATACTCCCAGTGACAAGACAACTCGAGGGTTTTCACTGCCAGCACATTTTTCACCTCAATACACTTACTGGCAAAAATTAGTGGGGCTCAGAACAACACCAGTTACTTTCAATAACACATACAATATTTAAAGCGTTTGACTGTAATCCTCCTCTGGATGCTCGTTCTGTGTATCTTGACATATCTAAAGCGTTCGATAGGGTTTGGCACGACGGTCTAATTTATAAACTAAAGCGATGTGGTGTCTCGGGACAGCTCCTTTTCTAATCCAGAGTTTCCTCAAGGATCGAAAGCAGAGGACTGTACTGAATGGACAGAGTTCTACTTGGGGAGATATTTCAGCAGGGGTGCCTCAGGACTCTATTCTGGGACCAATATTTTTCCTTGTTTATATAAATGATCTAGCCGTAGGCCTGAAGTGCAATGTTAAGTTATTTGCTGATGATACATCGTTGTTCACAGTGGTTGAAGATTCCAATACAGCTGCCAACGACATGAACCATGACTTGGACTTGATAGGTCAGTGGGCTCACGCTTGGAGAATGTCTTTCAATCCTGACCCACAAAAACAAGCTGTTGAATTAACATTTTCAAAGAAGAAAATTGAAATTGATCATCTAGTGATCCTTTTTAACGACATACCTGTGAAAAAAGTTAATGAACATAAACATTTAGGGATTATCCTAAACTCAAAATTATCTTTTTCAGCTCATATCAAATCAGCTATCTCTAAGGCAAGAAGGGGCATTGGTTTGCTGAAATATCTCTCCAAATATCTGCCCAGGCATACCCTTAACGAATTATATAAGCTCTATGTTCGACCCCACCTGGACTATGGTGATGTTATTTACCACATTCCTGCCAAAGCATGTGAATTCAGTCAAAATATCATCTTACCAAATATGATGGAAAAGCTAGAGTCTGTTCAGTATTCTGCTGCTTTGGTTATAACAGGAACATGGAGAGGAACGTCTCGCGAGAAGCTGTACACGGAACTTGGCTGGGAGTCATTAAATTCCCGAAGATGGAGTAGGCGCCTTACCTTGTTGTACAAGTTTGTAAACAATCTTAGCCCTGAGTATACAGTAGATCCAATTCCCCCACTTCATCAGTCGCAGTACTGTCTTCGTGACCAGGATGTCATTGGGCAAATGAGAGCAAGAACAGAAAAATTCAAATCTAGTTTCTATCCCAACAGTTTATCCGAGTGGAATAAGCTTGACCCTGAGTTGAGACTTGCACCCTCAGTTGCTGTTTTCAAGAAAAAGCTATTATCAATAGTCCGTCCCCCTGCAAAATCTGTTTTCGGAATTCACGATCCAATAGGATTACCCTATCTTACTCAACTTAGGGTTGGTCTCAGCAAGTTAAATTTTCACAAATTCAAGCATAATTTCAGGGACACCATAAACCCTATGTGCCCAACAAGTGATGGGATTGAGGATACGGAGCACTTTTTGCTGCTCTGCCCTTCTTTTGATCTTCAACGGAGAGATCTTCTCGCTGGAATTGTAGAGTTACTACGACCATTTGTACAAATCGCTAGTCTTTCAAATGACGCTCTGACGCAGCTTTTACTATATGGCGATCAAGACCTTTTTAATGATTTGAACAAAAATATTCTCGAATGGACTTTACGTTTCATCCACAAAACTGGTCGGTTTGATTAATATCCTTTGAAACCTCAGCAATGTGTCAAGTCCCAACCACCAAGTCCCTTTATGTATGATGTATCATCAATCAGTTTATTTTCTTCGTTTTAATTGCTTGTAATGTACAGTAGTTGTATGTAATTTTCTGTTGCTTGTCTTTATGTTTTGGCCATGGGGTAGTCATTGTCTTTCGCTCCCCTTGGCATCGTTCCTGTGGTGTTGTAGAGTAATTAGATAAGTAGAGTAGTATGTAAAATTTGTTGTTAATTCTTTTTGATGAATAAAAAAAAACATAAAATTATAAATCTAAACATAAAGAAATCATCTAATATAAATCTAAGGTTACATTTACAAGGGAAAGATGTGTCCATGTGTTGGGGTTTGCAGTAGAGATTTAAAAGTGCTTAGTCGTGTGAATGAATTTCAAGGTAGCCTCTATGAGTCGTTTATTAACATCAAATGGTAACCTTTCATTGCCATACAGAATGAGTTCAATTAACAATTCATTTGAGAGGTTAGAAATGTCACAAGGAGGCAAAATTGCGTTGAGACCATTGAGAAGCTCGCGTCTAGGTTCTTCATAAGATTGGCAAAGCAGCAGGTAATGTTCCGTGTCCTCAACACCATCGTTTGCAGGACACATCGGGTCTATTGTGTCTCTAAAATTATGCCTAAATTTGTGAAAATTTAATTTGCTGAGACCGACTCTTAACTGTGTAAGAATAGCTAAACCTTTGGGGTCATGAATCCCATATACTTGTTTTGAAGAGGGCCGAATTTGAGCAAGTATTTTTGATTTAAAAACACTTAGCGAAGGCGCCTGCCTAACTTCAGGAAGTAGCTTGTCCCATTCGTTCAAACAATTTGGGTAAAAGCTGTTTTAAATCTCTCTGTTCTCGCCTTTATTTGCCCAATGACGTGGTGCTCACGAAGAGAGTACACAGGCTGTTCAAGTTGCGGTATAGGATGCCTTGTATACTCTGGCGTAATGTTATTCACAATCTTATACAACATAACAATGCGTCTACTCCATCGTCGCAGATTCAAAGATTCCCATCCGAGCTCATTGTACAGTTTCTCGCGGGATGTCCCCCTCCAAGCACTAGTTACTGCCAACGCAGCAGAGTACTGAACAGATTCTAGTTTCTCCATGTGGGTGTTCAACATAGTATCATGACTGAATTCACAGATTTTCGCTGGGATATGGTAGATAGCATCACCATAATCTAGATGCGGTCTCACATAGAGTTTGTACAGCTCATTTAACGTGTGACGTGGCAAGTACTTTGACAGATATTTGATCATACCTATTCCCTGTCTAGATTTAGTAATAGCTGGCGTAATAGTCGTACAGCTGGCTACAGACAAGCTTTTCAAATAAACAAGAGACAACCGGTAGCACCGATATAGGCCTATAATTCGACTTGTCATCTTTTGAGCCTTGCTTAAAAATCGGGGCTACGCAAGCAGTCTTCCAGTTGTCAGGGAAGCAGCTGACGGACAGAGATATTGTGAAGAGTTGGGCAAGCGAAGGAGCCAAAATCTCAATACCTACTTTTATAAAGTGACTAGAAATGCGATCAGTACCAGATCCATTTGACTTTTTAATCTTAGAACATGCTTTTTTAACCTCATCAGTAAGGTTTAAAAGAAAAGGTGGAATCAGTCTCTCTGTCACCATAATCACCATTTAAAAGAGGGTACATACCTGAATTCCTCCATGAGGTTGATGCAGCATGATTCGTGAGTGCGGTAAAGCATTTCGAAGACCAGGTGAGCCACTGGCAAGTAATAACGATCCCATACTGCATGCTTGCCCAATACACCAAGTTGCGACAGGTGGTTGCATGTACTTTAGAAAACATATTCATCATTAGGCATTAGCAGAGATTGTGAAATTACATCTTTGTAAGTAGGATACAGTAGTTGACGAAAATCGCCATGTTGGGAATTGAATCAATGATCTCAAGATCTCAAAAACTTCTTTAACAAATCTGTTGCGAGGCTCAGAAGCAATGTAACAGACGGAAAAATCACGGATTTGTCAAATCTTTTGCATTCCACGCGTGCAGAAGTAAGTATCTGTTGCGTCACCCTCATCACAATCATGAACACATGAAGCTTTCTCATTATGTAGAAGCTTAAGTTGCACATAAGATTGGTCCAAGAACTTTGAGATCTCTCCGATTCGATTCCCAGCCGAAGGACATTTTCCCATAGTTGTAGCCTATGCATGGAAATACTGTAGGAAATAAATAGACCCCATACGTTCATTCAAGTATAGCACGAACTTGGAATCAAAACCATTGCTATAAAGAAATAAATTCCATATCAACGATGTGATCAGTGACAGCAGCTTTCCAAGTGACCTTAAGTAGCAGATGTTTCGCCTGTCTTCAAAACTGATATTTGCTATCAAAAAGAACTTTCAACACATTTGTGTACTGCAATGTCTCTTGAATCAAATGGTGCGATTTATGAAGGAAAGGCTCTCAGATCTGCTCTGTGGCTTCAGAGAAAAATATAGCACGCAACATGCCCTTATGAGATTTCTTAAATCTTGTCGATATTGTCTTGATAATAAGGGGGTCATGGGAATGGCTCTTATGGATCTTTCCAAAGCACAAGACTGTCTACGTCAAGACGTACTTATTGCAAAACTTCCAATTTACGGATTTGGTAATGATAGCATACATTTGATCTTAACTGGCAGAAAACTAATTCTAAAGATTGGTTCGGCCTTCAGTGACTTTTCATTTTTTTCATTTAATATTATTCATACACAAAAGAATCCTTTCAGCAAATAAATGTATACAATATCTACTTACAATGATAAAACTCAAAAAATAAAAACCTTAAGCCCTATAACCCTAATCATTGCTGTTCTTCCAGGGAATTGTGTTTGAGAGTCTAGCTCTTTAGATACATTTTCAGTTGTTTTTTAAAGCGATCTAATGACGGTAGCTCACGAATTTCGGCAGGTGTATCATTCCATAATGAGAGCTGCGCAGTGAAACCCTTCTTTGGCAAATTCAGTCCCATGTCTAAGGATCTGGAGATCTTTGCAGTGCCTCGTATTGTAGGTCGAATGAAGAGATCTCGGTTGGAAATTATCCCATAGGCTTTCAGGACAGAGTCAATTCATAATCTTGTACATCATGACATTCTGGTCGTAACGGAAAAGATTTTCTACGTTCACCCAGGATATGGACCAGCTATCTTTTATTCTTGCGTTTGATATTATTGAATAGGCCCGATCTTGAAGGCGTTGAAGAGCAGCTAGTTTTGTTTTCGACAGATTACCCCAGATAACATCGGCATAACGCAGGTGACTCTCAATTAATGCATAGTTTACATTACACAGATGGGATTGCGGAACGACATTTTTCAATTTTTTTAGAGCTGCAAGTCCTCCACTCATTTTACCTTTGGTGCGCTTAAACTGTTCATCCCAATTTAGCTTTCATCAACTATGACTCCGTGGGATTTCGTCTTATCGACTCTTTTTATGTCAGAGCTATTTAGTTTCAGCATTTCAGGCAGGTCTAGATTTTTGGTTTTAAGCGGATGCCCTATGATCATGAATTCAGTTCTTTTCGGATTCGGGCTAAGTTTATGCACCCTCATCCACTCAGAGAGGTTGGAAAGCTCTTGACGTGCGTCCTCAACTACAATCTTGGTCAAAATTCTTGGGACATGTCACAAAATTGCAGTACTTCAGTCTTTGACTACGTGCCCCCCGCTCCCGCCCGATTCAATATTGCTTGAATCAAACGCCATTCGACCACCTCAACATTGAACTAGGGGGGAAGTGGGATGAGAAGGTTCTAAACGTATGTTTTCACCTCGATATTTTAGGAAACATGACGAAAACACAGAAATTTTCCAGTGTCCCAATATTTTTTGACCAGGATTGTAGTTTCGCTACATCATCCAATGCAATCGTTATACTAGTATCGTTTGCTAGCCCGGGAGAGTTTAAGACACTTTTCTAAGTCATTCAAGTAAGTGATGAAAAGAAGAGGGCCTGAACAAGAACCTTGGGGAATACCACAAGTTACGTCTCTGGCTTCTGAATGCTGACCGTTCAGAGAGCAGAACTGTTTTCTATTATTTAGGTAGAAATCAAACCAACCCCCAGCTTTGCCTTCTTTTCCATATGCACTTAATTTTTTTAGGAATATATCGTGATCGACAGCATTAAAAGCTTCCTTGAGGTCGAGAAATATAGTGAGATTGACATTACTGCAATCTATGTTTTCGTACCAGAAGTCTGTAACAAACATGAAGTTGGAAGGAACATATCAACGTTATTGCCTCGAAGATTTAGCGAGGGATAGGGATGCTGAGATATGCAAAGAGGTACGTCCCACTCAGTACAGTAAAAACCATGTACGGAAGTATAGTCGAGCCCTATCTACGATACTGGTGCACGGTATGGGGATGTTGCACTGAGACAGACTTAAAAAGATTGCAAATTCTCCAAAATCGCCCTGCCCATATTTTGACAAATAGTGCGGAAGTATGTACGGAAGTACATATGGAAGTATGGAAGTATACGGAAGTATGTACGGAAGTATGTACGGAACCATGCACGGAAGTATAGTCGAGCCCTATCTACGATACTGGTGCACGGTATGGGGACGTTGCACTGAGACAGACTTAAAAGACAGCAAATTCTCAAAACTTGCGCTGCCCGCATAGTGACAAATAGTGCCTATGATGCACACTCCTTGCCTCTTATTAAAGGTCTGGGCTAGACTTGCCCCAAGTCTATTTCGTCAATCAAAAAAAAATTGGGAAAGGGAAAATTAGGAAAGGGGAAAGCGAAATAGACTTGTATATTCCGGGACCTCATGAATAATTAATGAGCTAGCTAATCTTTTTGCGGTCAACTGAAAAACCAGGGGGTTGCGTTCCAACGGAAGCTGAGCAAAGATGGCGGCACGCAGCAACACGTGAAAGATCGAATCTACAGCTGCCCAGCAATCAACACTGCCCATTTAACTCCCAGCATACACATGTTACCCCGTAGACCCTATTAAAATAAAAAAACTCAAGCTGAATGATGAAACTTATAGCATTTATGGCCTGTTGAGAGGCTGTTGTTTTGTTTGAAAGCTCGTTCAAGTTTAGTAACATGTAATGAAAACACACAAAGATAATTAAATAATGGTTGGAAATTGCATCTCAGTTCGCAAAAATAACATTCTGAAACAAAAGGAATGTATCTTTTAAATACAAAATATTTTGAAACCTCAAATACTGCTCCTTCAGTGGTGGTGCCAGGCGAAGGTTAAGGGCCTCCTGTCGGAAGCACGTAGCCCCCGTCTAAGGAAATTTGTGGTTATGGCTGGAGAAAATTTGTCAAAAGAACATTTGAAAACTAGACATTTTAGCCCCCTGTCAGAAGCTTTAGCCCCTCTATGGGAAGACTTCTGGCACCACCCCTGTGCTGTGCAGCTTGCTTTGATTGAATTCATGGATAAAACTTCAAAAAATCTGTAGTGTATTTCTCTGTCAGTTTCATAATATGATTTTTTTGCAGGGTGCATAAGAGATGTCCTTCCATCGATACAAGCCAATCCTCCTCTCAGAGCAGGAGATCTTAAATGGCTCTGTGCATATCAAGCACCACTTCTAGTGAGGATAAAACAGTTCTTGCCCTCTCATATTGATAATGTAAAGTTATCTTGTCCCAAGATCATGCCCTTTGTTGATGAATACATATCGACTCGCATATACCCGTTGATTCCAGTGATCTTTGGGCTTTCATATAAAAGTTGAATAACCAAAACTACACAGTTTATTTTCTTGCGATTGATATGCCTTTAAGAACAAGCTACTGTTCCAACTGATATGCAAGTCCCAAGCCCAAACGGAGGCAATAAGCAACAAGGAACATTTGTGGACAGTTTAATATCGATTCTTCTTTGGCTCAATAGCTAATGTATCGGTGCTTGTTAGCTTTGAGGAATTGTCCATAATTTACTGGCAGTACGTAGTACGTTTAAACTTTCCATGACATCATGTCGTCTTTATAGCTCTGTAAACATTTAGATTTTGGAAATTCAAAATAAAATATCGCGCGACATGGACAACAACACCTGGTGGAAACACCAGTAAATGAACTAGCTGTCCTTCAAGCATGTTGCGACCTTGAATCAGTCCAGAAAGAGCATTCACTTGATAGGATGTGGCTGCAGTTCAACAGTATTTGAAACTATCTCCTAATCTTCTCCGTTGCAAAGATTCAAGCCAACTCGCATCACAGGAACACAGCTTTCCATTTTGTTCAATACTCAATGACAGGAAGTGTGTTAAACGCAACCTAGACTAGCTCCACTAGCTCCTCAATTTCGCTGTTGTTGTTGTTGCTGATGGCCAGCTCAATGAGGGACTAGTTGCCAAAGAGTATCTCAAATCGGAATTTTGGAGCGGAAAAATCTGCTCCTAACCTGATTGGAGCATTTTGGCGAAAACAATAGCTAATTCCTTTGTAGCCAATCGATTTCTGATCTCTTTACTTTTTATTCCTCGAAAGCCTCCTTTTCAAAGTGAGGCCAATGCATGGTCCGAGATTTTCAAGAAACGCAATAATGGCGTCGGATCTCCTTGTCGCAGTTCGCAACTCGATCGAGCAGAAGCCAACGAAGTTGTGGTGATTATGGCAGCCGTTTTTTATAACATGAGCAATGGGAAGAAATAATTGTTTGTGCTCTGACAGGACATGGCAAAGTGTGATGTTTTTGCAACTTTTTAGAGGCATTTTCAAGCACATCCAACTCTCTGCCGGTGGTGTTGGTTGCTACTGTATCAGTCCATCAGTTTAGGCCCAGTCCAGGCTAGTCACTTTTCGTTTACATTTAGCTCATGTATTTGAAGTCATAACAACAATTAAACTGCAAACAAGTTACTTGGCATGTGAATACTGAATTTCTTGCCTTTCTGTTGGGGTTTTGTTTACAGCTGTTTACTCTTGAATTCAGTGGTTTTGGTTTTGATTAATGAATGGATTTGCTAAAGTAGAAATTTGGTAGTCTTTAAAAAGGATTTGCCTAAAAATTTGCTTATTTTGTTAGCATAACCAAGAATGGTCCACATTTATAAGTGACTGAATCCAATAGTTTATTATTATTGCCTTGGTGTGCAAAGTTATATTTTGTCTGGTGTTGGGTTACACAAAGAAAAACAAAAGGGGTGAAATTTTTGCTTGTGATTTTAATAGTACCCATCACTTTACATTGATGTCAATATTTGTAATCCACAGGGATGGTCTAAAGCAAGATAGCTGCTTCATTATTATCAGATCTCATGTCAGTATGCATTTAGATGGCACTCATCTTGGGGAGAGATTGTCTTTCTGATGAAACAAAGCACTGGAACAAACTATAAAGAACACTTCCCTTGAAAATTTCTTGTTTTTCAGATGCTACTTAAAGGGTTTGTGTAAGGCTATAAGCCTGCATTTGCACAAGGCAGAAAAATCTAAAAATAGCCCATTAAAATTGATGTCCCACACGTGTTGTTAATGATCGATAGCTACAGAAACAATGCTGTGTTTCAGTATTTTCTTTGTTCTATTTATAGAGCAGCCTATTTACCATTGCACACTCCCTTCAACTGATTGCTAAAAATGACAATGTATAATGCTAATATTATTTCTAATGTCAAATCTTTGGTTTCTTGATGTTTAGTCACTCTGAACTTCTCTGAAATTTTAATTTTGTGTTCACTATACATGCTCCAATTTTGTCAGAGTCACAAACTGTTTTCAATCGTTTTCAAGAATATTCTTAATTGATGATTACTGATCACAGCAACAACAACCGCAAAAACATTAATTCCGTGGTCCGAATTTTAAGCATGCAGCGATTATGAAAACGAGGCTATCAAGTCAATCCGATTTCAGATACTGTTTGGCAACAAGTCTCTGTATTAGCGACAGATCAGCTCTTAGGAGCATACAGAGATGATGCCAGTCTGTGCTACCAGTCTCCCGACTTAACTCAGCTGAATGAGGCTATTAACAGTGATCTTAGGAAACTGGATAGTTTGCTACAAGGAAACAAGCTTTCTCTCAACGTTGCGAAAACTCATTCTATGCTTATTTCCACAAAGCAAAAACATCGTATTCTCAAAAGTCAAAATGAAGACCTAAAATTGAAAATACGTGATAATGAGCTCGAAGTAGTCAACAAGACAAAATACCTTGGTTTGCAAATTGACTGCTCTTTGGATTGGAAAGAACAGATCAAGACAGTTTCTGCCAAGGTCTCCAGGGCAGTTGGATTTCTAAAGCATGCCAAGTCTTTTCTTCCGAAAGAAGCTTTGCAAACTCTCTATGCAGGTAGTGTGGAGCCCCACTTTCGATACTGCTGTTCTGTCTGGGGCTGCGCTGGTTCTACGGATATCAATCAGTTACAAAAACTTCAAAAACGTGCTGCTTGGATAATGACGAATAGCAGCTTCGATGCCCCAAGCAGACCTCTTATTGAACTGTTGGGATGGAAGACCGTTGACGAACTGATTACTGGTGAATCTAAGACAATGGTCTTCAAGTCCCTGAATGAGCTGGCCCCACAATACCTCTTTGACCTCTTCACCAGAAGCTCGCTCTGCTCATCTTACAGTCTGCATAATAAGGGGACCGACTTAAGGTTACCGATGAAGAAGTCAGCAAATGACCAGAAATGTTTCTCTTATAGAGGTGCTATACTATGGAATAGCCAGTCAACCGAGTCGAAGCAAGCAACCTCTCTGTATGGTTTCAAGAAAACTATTTAGAAACAGAACCTCTATTCCTTTCATTCTTTTTTCTTTATTGTAAATTTTGAATATTTTTGTACATAACTTTTAAACATTGTAAATAGGGTTTTATAGTTTGATTTGATTAGTAGCTTTTTATTTCTATATTATATTGTAATTAACGTTTTTATCGGAGGGCCCCTTGAAAATCAACTTGTTGAAGGGCAACCCTCCTTAAAAGAATTAAATATGAAATATGAAATATGAGATCGAAATTAGAGGAAATCGTCAGAGATGTATTTAAGGTTCGTCCGCAGTAGATAGTAGTTCAGTGCGCTGGACTATTTTGATCGTTTTTAGAAGCCTAGGTAATACATGTAAGAGGATCGAAATGAAATTAGAAATTAGAGATAATTAGTGACATAGAAGAAATTAGGAGCTCAGTTTTTCGAAATTAATTAGTTATGGGAGCTCACATTCGGATCATGCCATGGAAGGAATTTTGTAGTGGGGCAGATTCAAGGGAATCCATTGGGTCAGGGTAGGATTAGACCTCCTGTCATTTTCGAAAGCCCTAACAGTTTATCGAAGTCTATGGTCACACCAAAATACTATGTGGAAAGTATGTGGAAAATTCTCAGAAAAGCAATTCGAAATATTTAGTCGTCGTGGTTCATCAGGGATCACATCCCCGGGCTGGTTTTTGGCATTATTGTTGTAAGCGAATTAGGGTAGATATATTGCATGAAGTAATTTCGAACAGTTACAGAAGACCAGGACATTTTGCAAACGAAGAACTTGTATCGTAGAAATTAGCATGGTTTGAATTCGAAGCATTTTAATGCATTAAGTCTTAAGCACAAGGTTAGATCAAGCAGAAATTGTTGTATAATGTGTCCATCTTAGATTAAAGCACAATTAGGAAGTCCTCATAGTTGATTTGATTGCTGTAGCAATCAACCGGGGGAGTGTGTTGTGAGGATTAGAACGCAATTAGAGTACATTAGGTCACATCGCAAGTTGGCAGTAATACCTCAAGAAATGAGGTCATAAGGTCTCCATGTACATGTGCACACGGGTCATAGGCTAATAACAGATCACGCTGGATTCATGTGATGGGAAGTAGAGCAATTACTACAATGCCATTATACCGTATAAGGGCATTTTGGAACTGAGGCGTGGCATGCAGTCATGTATATGTAGGGAATACATCGCTTCCCTAAGTTAGTTACAACAAAGGAATCCTAGGAGAAGGTATTGTGTAGAATTGCCCTCTGGCTTAGGCCAGAGGGGCCGAAAAGTGTATCTGACCACGGATTTGTTGTCGTATCGTAGTATTGAAGGGCCTATGCATGTAGTGTTCCTATGTTAATAAAGAGAAAGAGGAGTCTTTATGTTGTCTCTGTGTCAACCCTGAGAAGCCCCTGAGATGTATCGAGAGAGAAAACTTTCCAATAGAAGGGAAAAAGGCAAGACTACATAGAACTATACTCTCGAGTACCAAATAAACGGGGGGGGGGTGAAGATAATCGGGGGGTTGGAAATGGTTTGATATAACAATAATTGGGGGGGTTGGAATAATCGGGGGGGGGCGTGTTGGAGAAATAGAAAATAGTCATTTTCTTAGTGAACAAGTATCTTTTACATATTTATGTGAACAGTGATGTTACTGATACATTTAAAATGCACTTTTTAAGACGTTTTCTTGTGTTTATTCAGAAATTGTGTTTACTATCATTTCATTTTTCCAAAAATTGATAAAAGGGGGGGGGGTTGGAATAAGAGTGGGGGGTTGGAAAATTTTTCAAAAATTAATAGGCGGGGGGACGATTATTCGGTACTAGAGAGTACTCAAAAAGAAAATTACTAAAAAAGGGGGACTTGGTGGCTGCTTGACGGATGGCAAAAATTTTGACGAATTCAATCAAATCGACCAGTTTCATGGATAAACCGTAGAGTTAATTCACGGATATTTCTATTGATTTCATCTGGGAAGTCCTTATTACCATACATTAACAGTTGCGTTAAAACCTCGTTTGAAGGGTTAGTGAGTCCAAACGGTCGAACTAATGCAAGAACTCCAGCGAGAAGATCTCGTCGTTGGGTTTCAAAAGATGAAAAACATTATTTTGCCTGCAGGCAAAGACAGTATTATCGTCCACAAAGTTGCATATTTTAGACTCTTCTATGAAGAAAACAGCGTTATTTATAAAGATGCTGAAAAGCAGGGGCCCTAGAATAGAGCCCTGTGGAACACCTGATGTGATATCAAGCCAGTAAACGAAGAAATGCTGTTCAAACCAGTCGACAAAAAGTATTTAATGAATGCTATCAATCAGCTAAAGAATGGAAAAGCGTCTGTCTGTGACAGAATTACCATAACTTTGGTAAGGGACACGAGTGAATTTATCGCTCACCCTCTTATGCTGATTTATAACTCATCACTTGCGAATGGTGTTTTCCCTGATATTTGGAAATTAGCGAGATTCACCCCAATTTGTAAGTCGGGCCCAAAAACTGGTGTAAACAACTACAGGCCCATCTCTATAATCTCAATGTTTTTAAGGATGCTAGAAAGGCTAACGCACGATCAGCTGTTTGAGTTTCTCAAAATCAATGAGTATTACATGCAACCAAGCAGCTTCTCGTAAATTATACTCCATGATAACATCACTCACGAGCAGCACATTTCATTTCATTTCATTTCATTCATTTTAACTTGTTTATACAGGGTAAAAAACATTCAGTTGATACGGAAAAACTGTTTTACAATGTGCCCTGTTAAAATAGAAAAGTAAAAAAAAAACAAAAGAAAAATTAGTTTATCAATAAACTCCTGATACTACTTAATACATTGAAAAGTCCTGTTTTAAATAGTCCTATCGAAAAGAAAAAGAAATTAAATTGCTACAGAAAGGAAAGTCAATAGAATTTGTTCTTGATGAAAGCAAGTATGTAAAGTTTGCGTTATAATCCTTCCTTTAGTTTTAATTTGAAATTTGATGGCGAGGGAGACAGTTTGATTTGGTGATCTAGACTATTCCAAACTGTCGCCCCTTGATATGCAAATTACTTTTGTCCATTGTTTGTTTTAAACTAAGGAAGTTTCAGATCAGTTTCTGTGTTTCTTAGCGTCCTTTTTGCCTGTTCGCGCCATCTTTGAAACATTTGAGCCATATAATCTGGGCAAAGTTGCTTTGCAGGTTTGAAAACAGTAGTTGCTGTTTCAAACCTGATCAGCTCTTTAACTGTTAGCCAGCCCAGACCTAGACTTGCCCCAAGTCTATTTCGTCATCTGTAATAAGTCTGCCTGATACGGTGAACAACGAAACAGACTTGTCGAACATCGGCCCTCATGAATAATTAATGAGTAATTTGATCCGAAGCGTCCCACTTTCACTTTTGGAACGCTGTCGGTACCTTTGATATAAACTGCAGCCAATCATTGAGCTCCTAAACACAAAAGAATACAATAGGCTAGCCACACTGCAGAACAGATCGGGGTGTTGCGTAGGTTGCGTTTAGACTGGTTCCACAATCTGCATACATGGACACATTGGAATATCGGACTGCTTGTGGGAGATCATTGATGTAGATGAGGAAAAGAAGGGGGCCAAGACACGAGCCTTGTGGAACACCAACTTCTATATCCCCAATTTCGGAATCAACCCCATTAACCCTACAAAATTGTTTCCGGTTCGTTAGGTAGGATTCAAACCAAGAAAGTTCACGTTGCTGTACACCGTAAAGCTCCAGCTTTTTGCAGAGAGTGTTATGATCAACGGTATCGAATGCCTTTTTAAGGTCAATTAACACCAGACCCACAAGCTTTCCGAGATCCATTCCATTTTACCAGTGATCAGTATTTTTTAGTAAACATGTTACTGTAGAATGAAGGCGCAAAAAGCCGGATTGGCCAGATGAGAAGTGGCCATTATCATTCATATGCTGGTACAGCTGATTTGTTACTAATTTTTCAAAGAGCCTTGAGATGACAGGTAAGACTGATGTTGGTCGATAGTTAGACTTTTCAGTCTTATCTCCATCTTTGAAGATCGGAGTAACCCTAGCAACTTTCCATGAGTCTGGAAAACAACTTGTTTCAATGGCTGTATTGAACAAGAAAGCAAGCGAGTTTTCAATAAAAGGCAGCGCAAGCTTCAAAAAGTAGCTAGAGATGTTGTCAGTCCCAAAGCTCTTTGCTGTCTTAACTGTGGCAAATGCATCCCTGATCTCCTGCACTTCAATAGTCCTAAAATGAAATGTTGCCTTAGGTTTGTTAATTTCATAATCACCTGCAAGGAGGGGATTTGGGGCTGGATCTACTTTGTCAGCAAGATCCTTACCTACTGAGCAAAAGAAACTGTTCATTGCATTAGAAATATCTTTTTTATGAACAGTTTCGGAACCTGACTCTTTAAGACAATCAATGTTGCTGGACTTTGATCTCTTATTGAGGAGTTCATTGATTGCCTTCCATGATTCTTACATGTTACCTTGACATGCAGAGATCTTATTAGAATAGTACTGCTTCTTTAGTTGGGGTTTTTTTAGTTTATCCCTGGTCTGCATTAGCTTCTTCAGGTCCTTGTCTATCCAGGGGCAGTACTTCTCTGAAACACGCATTACAGTCATTGGGGCATGCTTCTCTATGATCGAAGAAAATAGGTTTGACCAATTGCTTACAAGAACATCTATGTCATCCGTTTCATTAAGCATTCGCTCCCAACATATGCCAGAAACATCAGCTTGGAATGCTTCTTCGTTAAAATTCTTCATCTTTCGAGTTTTGATCACTTTATGGCCCTTTTCAACTGCTCCATTAAATTTTCGAATGCAGTACACCATATAATGGTCACTCAGGGAAACTTTATACACTCCAGATTTGACAATGTTTCTGGCACGTGTTGTAGCAATATGGTCAATAATAGAGGCAGTATTTAGAGTGACCCTAGTTGGTTCCTCAATAAGCTGTTTGAAGCTGAGCAACTCATAGAGATCAAGCATGTGCTTTGAATTGTCATCTATGGGCTGCTCTGCTTGTTTTGGAGTGAGATCACAATTAGTGTCCCCTAAGAGGATCATTTCTGTACCCTCTTCGTCCAAAAAGGAAAGAACTTTTTCCAGCTTACTGAACGATCCAACAGGGTCGCTGGGTGGGCGATACAAAGCCAGAACAAGAAAGGACTTGCTTTTTGGTGGTTCAACCTCAATACAGATGAGTTCCAAGTCATCGGTAGGGATATCAAGACGACGTTTGTACTTGACAGAGTCCCTGATATAAATGGAAACACCACCACCATTGCATGTCCTATCCAGACGCTCTTGCTGGTATCCAGCCACAGTAGTGAGCTCCTTTGGGAATTCTGGATCGAGCTTGGTCTCATTCAAAGCAAGAATGTGAATCCCAAGGTCCCTAATTAATAGCTGAATCTCATCTAGGTGACTGCGGAGACCGTTGATATTCAGGGATGAAATTGCCATGCCCTTTTTAAACCCTAAATGCTGATGACACCTGCCAGATGCCGCAGTATCACTAGTGGGTGTCATATTTTTAGGTGAGAAGCAAGTATTGCAAGCATCTTCTCTGTTAAGAGTTTGAGGTGGGGATGGGTCAGTTACTTCCACCCCGGTAGCACTGCTACTATTACCCAGATTTCGTATGGGCAAGCAAATTCCTGGCAAACAAGCGATTACCCTCAGGGGTGAGGTGCATGCCTCCCCCATCCAAATGCTTGAAGGCGATAGATATTTCCATGCTCAATGAAATCCCACCCCTTGGTAAGACAGCATCGCTTGAGTGCCTGGTTTGCTTCGACCACATCAGCATTCTTAGATGGGTCGTAGCCTTGTAAAAATATGGAGAAAAGTGTTATCTTTATGCCAGGTTTCACTTCTTGCAGCCTATGGCCAGCTGTATCAACATTGTCAATTATTTTCTTGACAGGGATGCCTTTGGAAATGTCATTGCTTCCTATATGGATTATCACTTCATCAAATTTTTGGAGCTCGCTATTAATAGTTTGTTTTTGTCTAGATATTATTTGATCACTCTTGATTCCTCCAATTCCCTTCGCTGTAATCGATTTTGTTAGAAGTTTTTTCTCTTCAAGTCTTCGCACGTGTGAATCACCAAGCGGCAAAGTCTTTTGGGTGTCTTCATTCGGGCTTCCCTGTTCGCATTGTTTCTTTTATGTTGAGCCTTCCTTTTGTTTCGTTTATTCCCTTGAGATCCACTGGCTACATCCAATGTTGCTTTGGCCCCGGCCTTTGGAGGGAGGAGTGTCTGTGCTCTCCTCCCTCGATTGCGCCTATTGACTCGATTTCTTGGGTAAATCCTGATTTCTGTTTCTTCCTATGTTTTTCTAACAGTCTAACCTTGCAACGTGAGCAACGGTATGCTAATAACTTGGAGATGAACAAGATAACTTTCTGAGACAACCCACTTCTCCTGGGTTAACTTTCGACTGACTGTTGGTTACCAAAAGGACAAACAGACCCCTTACTTTTTCTCTCATAATCTTTTCGACGGGCTTTTTGAAAGAGCTCTTCTCAGCTTGGAGACAAAATTACCTTATTGCTTCACATTCAAATGATTTCTTGCTACTCTATGACAAACAATCGGCACTTACGTATGTCTCCATTGTGCGACTACCTCAACGAGTTCCAGTAATTAGATTCCTTTCAAGTGCTCTAACAGTCCTTCTAATAGCCTTTCATTTCCGATATTCTGACAACCAAACTCCCCTGACTTCCAAACTTGTTTTCGTCGATCTCCGCTCAATTTCTTCTTGTTCCTTGATTCTCTCGTCTCTCGAATTTCTCCACCTGATTCTCTTTCGGTTCAATTTCGGTCTTTCGATTTCCAAATGTCTTAAAGCTGCATATGTAGCATAAATTTCGATTCGATCCTTCGGCTTCAATAACAACTTCCTTTTGACAAATTTCGACAGTGTTCATTTCTTCATGATACGCAAACTTCGATGATTACTTTTTCGATGATTGTATGTTCAGTTCTATCCATCTTCGTTTATAAATTCGATTCTCTTTACTGTCCAAGTGTTCCTTCGTCTCTTTCGCAATTGTCAGTGTCTCTGTCTTTTTCTCTTGGTGAATTCTCGCCCCAAGTTGGCATTTATTGGAAAGTTTGCTTCTCTCTCGATACATCTCAGGGGCTTCTCAAGGCTGACACAGAGACAACATAAAGACTCCTCTCTCTCTTTATTAACATAGGAACACTACATACATAGGCCCTTCAATACTACGATACGACAACAAATCCGTGGTCAGTTACACTTTTCGGCCCCTCTGGCTTAAGCCAGAGGGCAATTCTACACAATACCTTCTCCTAGGATTCCTTTGTTGTAACTAACTTAGGGAAGCGATGCATTCCCTACAAATGCGTGACTGCATGCCACGCCTCAGTTCCAAAATGTCCTTATACGGTATAATGGCCAAGTAGTAATTGCTCTATTTCCTATCACATGAATCCAGCGTGATCTGTTATTAGCCTATGACCCGTGTGCACATGTACATGACCTTATGACCTCATTTCTTGAGGTATTACTGCCAACTTGCGATATGATCTGATGTACTCTAATTGCGTTATAATCTTCACAACACCTTCATTTTTCTTCCTAAAGAAAGCCACTTGGTAGACATGATATCTTGCTCCTCGTGGTATTGTATTTGTAGTATTGTAGAGTACTTTGTAAGTAGTGTAGTGAGTATCTTGTATTTGTAAATTTTTTAATGGATGATATAAAAAAATAAAATAGAATCGGGAAAGAGCCCAATATCCAAGAAAATTAAGCCATGAACCGCCAAAAAAGTCATGCTACAACTGCGGAGAGGCATACCGCCATTCAGGAGTCCGAATGTGTCCTGCTAAAGGAAAGAAATACCAAAACCATGAGAAATATCAGCAATTAAGTAAAGTCTGCACAGGGCAATGAAAGATTAATTACGATGAACCCAAAGCTAATCATATAGCAAGTTCCAAAGAAAAACTGTCAACCTTAGGTCTGATGTTGAATTTGTTTAAACAGTTAACAGACATAACCAATCCAATGCAAGACCCAAACAAGAAGCAACCATCAGTATTGAAAAATCCAAGATTAACATTCTCATTGATTCCGGTGCAAATGTAAATATCATGGACATGTTACATTAAAAAGAAACCATCTCCAGTAATTATTAGTCAAAGATCTTCGACAAAATTCATGCCAATGGAAATCAACATAGCCCGTTATTTGAACGAAATTTACAGCAATGGTTCAAAAAAGGAGATATGCCATTGCAACGTTTTGTTTTATACGAAGTTCAAGTGGATATCTACTCAGCCACGACACAGCAACTAACTTAAGGCTTATTATCTTAAAAATTGATGCAATCAAAGATCAGAAGTCTCTCAGTCATGAACAAAGTCAACAGGTTGTTTTTCCAAGCACAAAAATCCACAAGACTGCGGATTTGTGTTGATATGGGATGGGTGAAAAGGTACGACATCCTTCCCCAACATTCGAAGAAATAGTCGAAAAGTTCAAGGGAGCAGCAGTGTTTTCAAAATTAGACCTTGCATCGGGCTATCGTCAAAAAGAACTTCATGAAGACCGTCGCCACCTAAGCAACTTGCGACTCACAAAGGACTTTTTCCGTTGTATTAAATTTTGCTCTATCTTCCAGCGCAGAAATCTTTCAAAATGAAATACAGCCGTGTCTCGAGGGAATACCAGGAACACTGAACATAAGGGATGATATTCTAGTTCTTAGAAAAGATCAAGAAAATCATGATGCAACAGCTTTCCACAATGTGTTAGACATGCTCAGAAAGAAAAACCTGAGAGCAAATTTGAACAAGTGTGCATTTAGCAAGGAAGACATAACTTCTTAGAGTGCCATTTTAGTCACGATGGCATTGAATCTGGTCAGCCAAGATGAAAGCAAGTCAATAAAAAGCAATAAACAGCAAAAGATAAGAGCAATGCACCTCAACCAGAGAATGTTCAGCCAGCAAAAAAGCTTTATAGGGTATGAAAAACCACCTTTCACGCTTTATTCTAAATTATGCCACACTAAGAAACGAAGGATGAGGCAATATGATAATAAATATAATAATTTATGAACTAAACCATCATCAAACTTTAACAGAGAATAAGAAAAGAAAAACGAGACTGTTGAAAATCCATACGTTTCGATCTAAAAATCTTCCTCAGTCACACTATGGCACTCAAAATTAAATAAAATAATAATAATAATAATTACCTTATTTTAAGTTGGCTTCTCGTCTAGCCAGTTAATTGGCTAATTAACGCCAACCAAAACTTAAATACACGGTATAATTTACAATCATAAAAACCCTAAATTTTGAATATATCGTTTGCACAATCTACAGTTGCGTATTTTTGTCTCGCTTGAAGCTATTCAACGTGTGGGATTCTTTTAAGGAAGATGGCATTGTATGCCAAATCTTCGCTCCAAGAAAATGTGCATTTTCAATACCATACCCTGTCGTGTTTGGTTGTGGTGCCAAAATATTTCTTCCACTACGAAGTGTGTATGGAGTATCTTTCTCCACAAAGATTTGATTCATAAAACTTGGATTGTAGCAAGCAACTGTAAATTTTTGTGGTGAATCGTTAATGACTTCGCTTTAGTCAATAATTCCTCGAAATTTGAACAACTATCTTTGTATGCGGTTCTCAACATTACAGGCAAGCGACGACAATCATTGTGTCAAACTTCCTATTTATAGACGTTCCATTTTATTTTGACAAATCCAGTTGTTAAGACATTTCCAGTTGTTAAGACATTTCCAGTTGAGATATAACAATTAGTTAATTAGACGTAAGCATATTTTATTTATCATTCGAACGTTTCGAACCAACTAGGTTCATCTTCAGCAAATCTAAATAATAATGAGTGGTAATTTATATCAAGAGACAAACAACTAAAAAACCGAGGGAAACAAGCGTGTGTTGCATTTCTTTGATTTAATCAATTAAAAGAATAAAAAAAATACAACTACTGTGCCGATAATGGCGGAAATAGACGCTAGGTCATCGAAGTTCCCACCATGAAAGGCACTTCAAGCAGCAACACAATTAAATGTCCTGAAAAGATTGAAATCCTTCATTGGCTTAGAAGAAAGAAAAATTCTGGTTGAAAGTTCTATATATTCAAATTTTAATTATTGTCCTTTGGTTTGGCATTTTCGTCAGCTAAATCAGCGCAAAAAGTTGACAAAATACAAGAAAGAGCATTGAGGTTTCTTTATAAAGACAATGATAGTTCCTATGAAGATCTTCTTCGTAAGGCAGGCAAGAACTTTATGCATGTTTCTCGTCTACGAAGTTTGTGTATTGAAATTCACTAGACTATGAAAAAACAAAATCCAACTTTTATGCAGGAAATTTTTAATTTCAAATCAGTTTGTAATCCTAATCGTTCTTCGAGAAATCCCCACGACCTACATCATCATCATCATCATCATCATCATTATCATCATCATCATCATCATCATCATCATCATCATCATCATCATCATCATCATCATCATCATCATCATCATCATCATCATCATCATCATCATCATCATCATCATCATCATCATCATCATTTATATTATTTATTCACGATATCCATTCAGTGTAGTTAAGTATAGTAAAATAATATAATAAAGAGAGCATGTTTAATAATATATATAAAAGCCAGTACTGTTCTTCCATGGATTCGTGTGACAACATATTTTTTCCTCAGCTTAGAAAATGACTTTTTAGCCCATTCTTAAACCGGGTGAGTGTGCCAGACTCTCTTATGTGTGTTGGAATAGAATTCCAAGTTTTTAGACCAGTATAATTGAAACTTTTTCTACTGAAATCATAGACCTAATCAAATAACATTTGGTACGCACAGTCTCGGATTTTGGGCCCCAAGGTGTGGAATAGTTTACCAAATGAAATCAAACAATTAACATATTCAAACGATTAATAAAACGATGGTCTGGCATTCCGTGCAATTGCAATGTGTGTAGGTATGAAAATACTCGATACCTATGTTTGAAGCGAATTCAACATCATCTAGTGAAAACTCAGTGCCGGCTGAGTACTCGAATCAGGGGGGGGGGGGGAATTTTCGTTTTGTTACTAGCTTTTAGAATATATTTTAATTTTCGTCGATTTGCAAATCTGGAAAAACTCTATTAGCTCTTTGCTTTATTCGAATTAGATTAGTTTCTTATTAATTGTAATTAAAAACCAGAATTATGCGTATTTCGAATCGAAATAAGATCACACACGCACTCACATACACACAGATACACACAATTCATTGGTTTCATTTGGTTCCATCAATGGGAGTTAAACCATATATCCATGACATGGAAAATGAAAGGCATGACAGCTTACAACTTCCAAGCACACTGATTTTTTAGGATAGAACTCAAAGCATGTCTAAGAAATTGTATCTATGAATCTGAGAGTCTGAAATCTGTAGCCATGCTAAAAGACCTAACACCGTAAGGCCTGAGCGGCAATATAAAGTAAGATTATATTATCGTCCTATAAAACTAAGATATATTCTGTTCAAGATGATCTACGTAAGGTAAATTATCAGAAGATGCTTGCAGAAGAAGAAAGAAGAAAAAGTTACTCACATATACTGTATGAGTGGTCACTACAATTTTCTTTGATACAGTATGCAGCCATCATTAAACAGCTTCGTTTAGGCTATGGTTAGGACGCCTTAAAACCTGTGCCGAGGTCACGTGACTAGCCGTGTTACCACGCGTTGCTAATGTGTTGCTAATGTGTTACTATTCGTGTTACTATGAAATGCATACGGATGATATCGACTTCAACGTGATGCCACGTGTTTCCATCAAAATAAAAAAAAATATAGATGTACTTTGTTATATTTTTGATAGTAACAAGTGGTATCACGTCAAAACTTTTCACTGATATGAAATTTTGAACTTTTAAAAACTACAAAAATATCCAACAGAAAAGATGGAATGATAAAAGAAAAGACAGCCTAACGAAAAACATCATTAAAGCTGAATCAAAACTTAAAGTGCTTCTCTTAATGCATTCCAGATAGCATGTGCCACAACGCAACACTGTTTGATAAATTCAGCTGGGCAGCAAGCACCCCATCACATCACACAACAAATCATTTCAAGTGTGAATTCACTGTAAACTTTCCTATGCTGATACAGAACCCAAACCCTTATATCCTTAGCTTCCCTCCTCCCCCATGCACTTTTCTACGATTTAAAACATATTTTTCACATAAAGTTTAACTTCGTTATCTAAGCTGAGATGGAAACTGAATTTGACAAAGCAAACAAGTTTTAGAAATCTTTTTAAGTCTAACTTTTCTTCAGACATAGTAGCAGGCCATAGCACTGCAACTGAACCTGGGGAAATTCCATTCGTGACAACTTGCTGGACACGAATTGATTTTTGCCATCATTCAAAGATATTTGTGAGGACTCTAACCACCCCCCTGTACTAAGGATTAACCCCCGTATTAAATTCTTTTGTATACTAACCCCCGTGTTAAAATTCTTTTGGAGAACGGAGTTGATCTGAACACGAATGGACGAGAGAGTAGATGTCACTGGAATTTATCTTTGAGTTGATATGTTGGAATTTATGTTGGAGTCAATTTACTGAAATATATGTTGAAGCTGAGTTTATATGAGTGTGATTTTATTCGATCGTGATATCTGCTACAAAATGGTGACCTCGACGTGACATTGTAACAGGGTTTTTGGAGGTTTGTTGTTGTTTGTCAAGAGAAATTTACGCGAGTTTGGAAGGGTTTTGGAGCAGACCGTGAGTACGATTTTGATTTTTCCTTGTGTTGTTATGCACTCTCAAGAGGAAGATTCCAAGATGAAAGGGAACGTGGAAAGAATTCTCGATGTTATTTTGTATTTTTGATTGATTTTGTGTTTGCAAATTCGAGAAGATTCAAGCCACGCGGCAATCAGAAGAATGATGTCACTGTTTCAGTAGTAAATTTTGCTTACTGTATGAAAATTTTGTTTGCAATGTTGTGTGTAGTTTTCTCGGGTGTTTTCTCGGATTTTTGAAACGCCTTTTGGATGGAAAAGGGGGATCCGTTAAGCCATGTCTGTGGGGACAGAAATTGAGGATATTCAGTTAGAGCTTCAGGGTCTGTTGGTCACGCTTGGGAAAGAAAAACTCATTGCGCTTTGTGCTAAATTTAAGCTTTCTGAAGAAAATCTTGGGAACAAAACGCGATTGACTTTGACAAAACTCTTACTCAACGCTATTGAAAAGGAACTAGGAAATTTGAGAGACGAGGAAATTGTTCCGTACTTGAATGATGTGATTCAAGCTATTTCTGATGGGGTTCCTTGTGAGATTTCTGGTGCTGATAAAAATAGTGACGCAGATAAAATAAAAGAAATAGAAAAGGAGGTCGAGGCGTTGAAAGTTAAACAAAAGGATGAATTGGAAGCTGCGCTGTCTAGGTTGGAGACTGCAAGAGGTCAACCGGGGGTCGGTGCGCAAGCAGGAAGTGGGCAGCTTGATAATTTGAAGACGCTGCTCAGGCGTGATTTCAGGATTGCAGGGATGGTGGCCCCCCAGGGACAAAAAGATCAGCTGTCCTTTATGAGTTTGAATCGCCAGATAGAAGATGGTTTGCAACGAGGCTACTCTGAAAGGGAGGTAATAGATGCTGTGATTAAATGCATTTCTCCAAGCTTGCCCCTCAGGGACTACATCGAAGCGATGCGTGAAACAGGAATCGATGCAATTCTAAAGATTCTTCGAGCTCATTTTCAGGAAAAAAATGCGAGTGAATTGTATTCTTCCCTTGCAAATCTTGCCCAATCTCCTTCTGAGGAACCGCAAAATTTTCTGATGCGAGCATTAAATTTGAGGGAGAAAATTATTTTTGCCTCTAAACAGGGTGGCTCGAAGCTGAGATACGACCCAGATCAATGCCAATCAATGTTTCTTCACACCATAGAAACGGGCCTTATTAGCAATACTTTGAGGTCCAGAATGAGGGTGCTGCTGCAGAAACAAGGAGTTACCGATGCAGAATTGATCAGTGAATTAAATCTAGCTGTTACAGAAGAATCAGAGAGGAATGCAAAATTGGGATTTGGAAGGGGGAAGGCCAAAATCAGTGAGGTTCAAGTGACACCCCCAGAAAAGGGTAAGGCAAAGGTTGAAAAGAAGGAAGAGCCATCAGTAACTGAGACTCTTTTGGCTGAAATAAAATCTCTGAAATCAGATGTAGCGAATTTGAGAGAAAATTGGAAAAAGAATCAAGCACAGGGTTCTCTGCAAGAAAAGCCCCAAAGATACCGAGGTCCAAGAAAATCCCGCCGTGGGTGTGAAAGTTGTTGTAAGGCCGGACGAGGGAGTGAGTGTACTCATTGTTGGAAATGTGGGGGCAATGGTCATTTCGCCCATGATTGTGCTGGAAACCAGGGAAACTTTCCACGGCTGCTGACGAGGGACAGCCAGTAGCCGAGCATCAGTTTGATTCGTCCCATTGCTGTAGAACTTGTCATAGAGATGTTGGAGACGAAAAGCTCCTTCACTGCGGTAGCTGTAGAGCTGCAAGTTATTGTTCAAAATCTTGTCAGATGAGGGATTGGGGTGAACATAAAATCATTTGCCTTGCAATTCGAGAGCTCTCTGAAAGATACGATAGGAACGATAATATTGAGAGTGAAGATTCAGATTTTTACACTACAAATCTCACCCCAAAAGAGCAAACGAAGATTGCAAAATTGATTGGTCGCAAATGCACAATGTTTTGCAAATTAAATGGAGTCGAGCGCCAGGTTCTTCTGGATACAGGGGCGCAAGTTTCCATAATGAGTGAAAGAGACTTAACGAGTGGTTTAGGAGACATTGAAGTTCATCGAATTGAAGAATTACTGGACTCAGGGGTGGATTTAGAATTGTCTACAGCAAATGGAACGCAGCTGCCGTACCGTGGGTGGGTAAAGATGACAATTGAACTGAAAGGATCCTCAGAAGGATCAAACAAGATAATTGTACCAATGCTGATTACAAATGCTGCGTTGGACTTACCGATCATTGGGTACAATGTGTTAGAGCAACTGCTGAGCGATGTAGTTACTGAAACCCCAGAAAATAACTTAATGGACCAGTTATCTGCAAGTTTTCCAAAGGTGACTGAAGCAAATTTAGACGCCCTAGTAGATGTCGTTTCGACAGAGAATGAAAATTATCTTTCTTCTGTAAAGACATGTAAAAGAAACACTCTAATAAAAGCGGGTGAAATCGCAAAAATATCATGCCGTGTGAATACTGGTTTCTTTACGAGGGACACTCCGGTAGTGTTTGAAAACGACATAATGTGCCCTCTTCCCCCAGGACTCGAGATAAGCGAATCACTGTTGAATTTAAAACGTGGAAATTGCTCTAAAATAGATCTTGCTTGCCAGAATACAAGTGCACATGACATAGAGCTTAAGGGTCGCACATCAATAGGATCGATTCATTTGATTAGATCAATTTTGCCAGTTGCAGTGAAGCTCAAAGAAGAGAACAATGAAATCAAGATTCATTCAAAGCACGAGCCGAAAAATAGTGCTGCAGTGGCTGCAGGACACAATGACACAGATTATAATGACGCTCTTGTGCCTAATGTTCCTTTAAGTGAAAACCTGACGGCTGAACAGAAGGATCTTGTGCGGAAGATGTTGTACGAAGAGCGAGACGCTTTCTGTAAGGATGATGATGATGTGGGTTGTGCAAAGGATTTCGAAATGAAAATAAACTTATCGGACAGTACGCCTGTGCAGAAAAACTATGTGGGTGTACCACGCCCTCTTCTCCGAGAATTGAAGGATTATGTAGAGGACCTCTTGAATCGTGGGTTTATACGAAAGTCCAGGTCGTCTTATAGTAGCCCATGTGTAGTAGTGCGGAAAAAAGATGGCTCAATGCGTTTGTGTATCGACTACAGAGCACTCAACAACAAAACAATTGCAGACAGACATCCTATACCACGCATTCAAGAAACATTAGAAAGTTTTTCAGGGCAACGATGGTTTTCAACACTGGATCAAGGGAAAGCATACCATCAAGGGTTTGTTCATCCTAGCAGTCGCTCTTTGACAGCCTTTGTTACGCCATGGGGACTGTATGAGTGGCTGAGGGTCCCAATGGGTTTGAAAAATGCACCTGCTGAGTTTCAGCGCTATATGGAGGATTGCCTGTCCGATTATCGGGATAAATTCTGTCTCCCATATTTGGATGACGTGATTGTTTATTCGAAAAGCTTTGAGGATCACGTTGAACACTTGCAGAAAGTCTTGCACAGACTCAAAGAGAAGGGAATCCGTCTAAAGGCCAGAAAATGTAATCTATTTGCTCAGGAAGTGACCTATCTAGGACGTATAATCACTGCCGATGGATACCGTGTGGATCCGAAAGGAATTAAGCCAATCTTAGACCTCAAGAGCTGGAAACCAAATACGCTAGGAGAGGTTCGGCATCTTGTTGGGTTGCTGGGATACTATCGCCGCTACATCCAAGACTTTTCGCGTGTAGCAAAGCCTATCTATGATTTGCTCAAAGTTGATAAGCAACAGCTCGGGAGTATGCAGCGAGGACAGAGGAAACGTGGTAATCAAGGTCAAGCCCCTTCAAGTTTGCCTGTCAAATGGGAGGAAGTTCATTCTAATGCATTGGGTTCTCTCATAGAATGTCTAGTAAATCCACCAGTAATGGGGTACCCAGACTTTGAGAAGCCATTTGTGTTGCATACTGACGCTTCTCAGGAAGGTTTGGGGGCAGTTTTATACCAGAAGCAAGAAGGACGTATGCGAGTGATTGGTTACGCTTCGCGAACTCTGTCGCCAGCCGAACGAAATTATCATCTCCACTCAGGCAAATTAGAGTTTTTAGCTCTTAAGTGGGCAGTAACTGAACAATTTAGAGACTACTTATTTTATGCACCACAGTTCACGATCTACACGGATAATAATCCGTTAACTTTTGTCATGTCAACGGCAAAGTTGAACGCTACTGGACACCGATGGGTAACGTCTTTATCAGATTTCAACTTCACGATTAAGTATCGACCTGGATCGAGCAACAAAGATGCTGATTTTTTGTCAAGGAGCCCAGTACATATTGATTCAATGATGAAAGATTTCACTACACAAATCTCACAAGATGAGATTCGATGTATGCTGAATGCAGTTTCTGCACAAAATGATGAACAGTTATGTTGGGTTACAGCAGTTACAGCAGATGAGAAAGTGTTTGCAGATTTTGATTGTCCTCCCGTAGGAAAGACATGCTGGCCAATGAAGCTGGACTTTATTCGCCAAGCACAACAAGAAGACCCGGTTATTAGTCGCATACTTGCATTTAAGTTGTCAGGAAAACCTTCCGCAAAAACATTGCAAACCGAATCTACTCAAGTCAAGTCTTTAATGCACGAATGGAACAAGTTATCGTTAGAAAATGATGATATTCTTTACAGGAAATCAAATGGCAGAATGCAGCTGGTTCTTCCTCATCGTTACCATAGGCTTGCCATGAAACATTTACATGAGGAGCTTGGACATTTGGGAGCTGATAGAGTTATCGAACTAGCTCGTGAACGATTTTATTGGCCTTATATGGCCAGGGATATCGACCACTTTGTAACTAAAGTTTGCCAGTGCATCAAAAGTAAGAAACCTGTGGTGAATCCCCGTGCACCAGCCCAAAGTATTGTAACGAGCGAACCATTTCAGCTAGTCTCGATAGACTTTGTTCATCTAGAGAAATGTGCAGGTGGTTACGAGTACATCCTGGTCGTTATTGACCATTTCACTCGTTTCGCACAAGCGTATGCGACCACTAACAAATCTGCCAAGACAGCTGCAGAGAAACTTTTTAACGATTACATTCAACGTTTTGGTCTGCCTGGTAAAATACATCATGACCAAGGCACCGAATTTGAAAATGACTTGTTTCATCATTTAGAACAATTAACAGGGATAAAGAGATCCAGGACGACTCCCTACCATCCTATGGGTAATGCCCAGTGCGAGCGTTTCAACAAGACACTTTTGGGAATGATGCGAACAATGGCCGACAATCAAAAGTCACGATGGAATGATCATATAAATAAAATGGTTTTCGCGTACAACTGTACCAGAAACGATGCCACAGGTTACTCTCCCTATGAACTTTTGTTTGGTCGCAAACCTCGCCTTCCAATAGATATTATTTTTTGTAAGACGAAAGCAACTGTCTGTAAAAGATATCCAACTTATCTTAGAGACTGGAGAAACGCAATGGAGCAAGCCTACAAGATTGCTGCTGAAAAATCCGGACAATCTATGCAACGTGGACGTGAAGCTTATAATCGTAAAGCAAATACCTCAATTCTCGAGGCCGGTGATAGAGTTTTGGTTAAACGACTGTTAGAACGTGGAGGCCCAGGCAAACTCCGGTCGTTCTGGGAGGATCAAGTTTACATTGTTATACGTCGCATAGAGCCAACAGGAGCAGTCTATGAAGTGCAACAAGAGGATGGAAGTGGACGTAAACGTATTTTACATCGTAATTTATTGCTGCCATGCCCTTACTTGCCAAGTGAGCCTGACAGGAATGTACAGCTACAGCCTCAAAGACAGCGAAGTGCACCAACAGTTGCAACTCGTCAGAAAACAGTTTCAAACGCAGATTACGAAGTAGATTCCACAGCGTTACAAGAAGATGATCACGCTACATTTAGCCCACGTCAAGTGGATGGAATTATCAGACATCTTAACGAGACCTCAGAGGTATATGATGTTCATCAACCGGACGCACCTGACCAACCAGTGCTACCTGAACGGGAAAGGGATGACATTGACCCAGAATCATCAATGAATGTTTCTCAACCTACAACCGGAGAAGTTCCTGAAACCGTCGTGACAGCTGCTACGAGTGAATCACTAGGAGGAATCTCAACACTACGAAGACCATTAGAGGAGTCGCTAGCTCATGAGCCAATGCCCAACTCGCCAGAAGATGCGCAATTTCCACCTCGAAGCCGACCACAAAGAACACGACAGCCGCCAGCTTTGTTATCGTATTATTCATTTGGACAGCCAAGCAGTTCTCAAGCTCGGATCTCGAATATTCATCCAGCAGTTCAACCAGTGCCACAGTTTGCGTATAGGCCGACGCATTTGCAGATGCAGCGACAGAATTCAAGATTCGTACCAACAACTTCTTTACATCCTGGCTATTCTCATGTATTTGCACCACAGGGACAATTCGGACAGTTCGGATCGCCAGGACAATTTGGACCATACGGCCAAAGAATGATTCCAGTTGTGTATGGCTGTTAACTTTATTATGTTATCATAATCGTTAAATGGAATGTTTGTTATTGACACTTATTATCGTCTCGTCAGAGGAATGATCCATGTTAGTCAACATACGAATTGCGACAAATGTCGGGTAACTGTTTGGAGTCTAGTGAGTTTCATTGCTGCGCAGCCGAAGTACATGATGTTAGAGAACTAGAACTAGGACAACTGTACCCTGAATGTAATATGTCAGGATGAGATAATGTTGTTTGAAGAGAACTGAGTGAAGAAGATGATGATACAGTTAAAGAACTAGATTGAAGAATCCAAGGATTTTTTTTTTCAAATGTCAGGAGACATTTCATTTTGAGGGGGAGAGTGTGAGGACTCTAACCACCCCCATGGACTAAGGATTAACCCCCGTATTAAATTCTTTTGTATACTAACCCCCGTGTTAAAATTCTTTTGGAGAACGGAGTTGATCTGAACACGAATGGACGAGAGAGTAGATGTCACTGGAATTTATCTTTGAGTTGATATGTTGGAATTTATGTTGGAGTCAATTTACTGAAATATATGTTGAAGCTGAGTTTATATGAGTGTGATTTTATTCGATCGTGATATCTGCTACATATTTAATCATTTGGGAGTCAGGACCACACACTAGCCACGGCCCTATTCGCCAAATAACCGAATATTCGCTAAAATTAGTACCGAATATTCGAATAGCCATAATCTTTCAATTGGACAGCCATATACCGAACCTAATTGGGCATATTGGGAACAAAACAAGACAGCTATCAATTTTATTGCCTCGACATTCATGGGGCACAATTTTTTGAAATGCTGACCTTTTTCTTCATTCACCCGGATATTTGTTACCAAAGAAGTGTAACCAATGTATGACACCACCCGTAATGAATAAAATAGGTAATCTTTGATCATATAAACATCTGAAAGAGCCAGATTTATGGCAGAAACGCAGGGACATTATGACCAAAGATTTGACAACGAAAGTACTTTAACTGTTTGTTAAAGCTAAACTGTCGGGCTAAAACTGAGGCTCCCCAAGCCTTAGCATCTAGCAATTCAATGCATAGGGGCAAAGGGAATCACTTTTCATTTCATATTATTTTTTCCATCAATTGTAGCCACCCAGTCAAAAGGAAAAGTACAGGGGCTATGCTTCAGGCCGCAGTTACTTGGACAGTAGTTACCTACCATAAATGCAAGGCTTCATGAAATATTTTTCAGTTTGGTTTCCGTACAGTTATAAAGGATCACTAGAATAAATACCCGAAAGTATAAATCTTTACCTGTATCGTGTCATAGATCGCAAGACCAGCGGTAACTGCACCACCTACAATGAATGGAAAACAATGACTGCTTATAAAGTTAAAAAATGCGAAACAACGGGCCGTTTTTGTACAGTAATGGATTCCGGATGTTTGATATACCCCCTTGAAAAAATATCCAGCGAACAGGTTGTAAGGTCCTTTGCATTCCTGTGGTAGATCTGAGTGAAACAGGCATCGTTCAAATCAACTTGGACATTAGACGCAGAAGAACGAAGGGATAAGGTTAAACTTAACGGCAAGTTAACAGCAAGCAACAGCAAGTTAAACTTAACAGCAAACTCAACAACTTCGGTTGAAGGGCAACCCTCCCTAAACAAATGAAATATGAAATATGAAATATGAAATATACAAGTCACAAAATGCAGCAAAGAGCAACCAGTCACCTTGCACAGATACTGACCTGGAAAACAAATTAATGCTGCAAGCTATTGAAACATCCTTGCGCAATAACTTCACGCTGTTTGTCTGTCTGCTTGCTTCAACAATTTTTAGGGCCTCATTGTAGCTGTCAAATGATAGTAATACGGTTTTCCCCACAGTATAGAAAGCATGATAATGATAAGTTACTTTGAATAACGAAAACAGCATCCATTTGTATGGTTAATTGACTTGACTAAAAGACAACACACCAAACCGTTTGCTTCGTTGCTGTAGTTCTTATTGGAGATTCCTGATTTTGGAACTGAAGAGGACTCATGCATTAATGCATTTTCTCCACAAACTGCTATTAACCATAATAGATGATTACCCTAAAGATGGCCATGCGGAGCCTTTTTCAAGATGCAGTGCGTTCTTTAATCGAATTCACATAGAATATTTAATGATTCGTAGTTGGAACGCAATGCATCATGGCAAAAAGATCCTCGCTGCCATCTTTAGCACAATCATCTATTGTAAAATTTTACAGTGTAAACGTAACTTGTTAAAGGTATGCTAATATGTGTCGATTCAAATTTAACTTAGGGCCTGTTATATGGAGGCAAGCCAGCCCGCTTACTGGGCTGTCCCGGCAGGGCAGACAGGTTCTATCTTGACAGGTTGGAATATGAAGATATTCCAACCCGATTGCCGAGTGAAACATGTGCCCATTGTTTACACAAGCAGTGCATGAGAAATAGCGACATTTTTGTCTCGGTAGCTGGGATGGAGTGTTATTGCAAGTGTCACGACGAACAGTTTCATTTTAGTAACCCTCAGGATGACATAATAGAAAAGACTGAGCAAGTTGTAATTATTCGACTAATCCAAGTAATATTCTATTAGTAATGACAATCTATGCGTTAAAGACAAATCCAAGTAGAAAATATTGACAAATCCATGTTAGTGACAATCCAGTAGTTAAGACAATATAAATCAATTAAGACATGATCAGGTATATAATTTCAGGACGTTTCGGCACACAAACTCTTGCCATCCTCAGCTAATTAATCACAACACACGTGCTGTTTACATAGCACTGATTATTAAACTGGTTGAACTGGTCAATCAAGACAACTTGGAAAAAACAAGTAAGTAAACAAGCCAAATACCCCAGGGATCAGAACAAAACGAGGGAACTCTCAAAAATCAATGGAGTGTTCATATGGGAAAATTTGCATCTCGAAATCAAATTTTGTATTGAAATTAGGGATGAGGTGCGATCTCGGCGTAGAGCTCCAGCCCGGTAAGCGGGCAGGCTCGCCTCCATATGCACAGGCCATTAGTGTTTGATTTCAGCAGAGTCAGATGTTACTCCCCACCACTCCCCCGGGTAGATACCTCACATTGATTATTAATAGATGGCACCCTCATATTGATGTGAGAAGAGCAATAGAAAACTTCACTTATTCACTGTCCGTTATCCCATTGTTCTCTTTTATACTCCAATTTGCTGGTCAATCCTTGACTGTTGTTAGAACCCACAAAATAGAAACTACTACTTTTAAGACACCTCACACTCATTCTTTTGAGAAATGGTACCCTCATATTCACGTAAGAAACAAAGGATACTTGTGCAATATTTAATGGGGAAACGAACAGACTCCTTTGAAAGAAGTGGTTTTCTGCGGTACTTTTAATGTTACTTTACTTTTCTACTGTCCGTTATTCCACTCCAGGGACAAATCACTTCTCAAATTAGCATGCGTGACTTTTTACGATACACGCAGTGTAGAGTATTAATTTCGGCTGAATGTCAGAAACTCGACTTTCCCGTGCTACGTAAGCAATTGTGACACCCGCGGTTTGCCTCGGGTTTTCAATGTATGACGTCAATGACAGTGAAGAAGAAAAGAATTCTTAATCCTTGTTGTTCTCGCCTGTTGCTCTCATTCTGACAAGCACAGTTGAGTCTTTCATCATGAAACAAAAGCTGTTATCTGATCGCTGCTGAAATGATGACTTTAGGTACTGGCCCCGGGGGCTACTTGACTTTAAATTGTACGAGGGTGTGCACTCCAAGAAATAACTTTTTCACCAGGCTTTACAGGTACATGTACCCCAAAAGCCACAAAAAAAGCGTGTGGTTATAATTTTTTTCCTACTAGTTGATTTCAAAAATGGTTTTGTGTCAATGAAGGGCTGCAGAAAACGAGGTCTTCCCGTTGGGTATTATTATTTTTTGCCTAAGATTGACCGAGTACTGATGTGACAAAGTTTCTTGTTTTTCACTATATGTACCCCAAAAACCACAAAAGCAAAAACACGGAAAAGATTACAGCTGATGCACCTATCACTGTGATATTTGGGAAGAAGTCATCATTATAAATCAGTAATGGATAGAAAGTATAGCTGCAAACTTATTTTCAGTGGAAGTATCTAATGTGCCACAAAACCCGCATGGGGTGTACCCCAAAAACCACATTAGTTTTTCACTTATCAAGCCGTTTGCAGCATATCAATCTTCAAAAGCATTATTTTTCTTGATTCTGCATATATTTTGAAATCTGCTGACAATCCGACCTAACAGAGAGGAACTGTGTTATTCATTTACCAGCAATTACAAAGTGCATGCTTTTTCCAAGTATAAAGTATCAAAATATTTGAGAATATCAATGTTCCTGGTAATTTTTTCATAAATAATGAAAAGTTTTGATGTTTCTATTCCATGGATAAATTTTCCTTGCTTTTAATTTCACAACTGCATTCATTTTAGAGTCTACCAGACTTATAACCACCTCAGAGGTTTCATTTATCACCCCCAAAATGTTTGAGAGCAACCTCAAATGGTTTAACCTCAAAGTAACCTCAAATGAGAGTAACCTCAAATGAGAGTAACTTTCCAGTGGTATCCAAAATTAACAGAAGTCTTCTAAAGTGATTGGTTAGTTAATAATATCTGGACAGCAAATACCTATGTTGATTGACTTTTAGAAAGATATTTTTGTTACTGTGTTAAAATATGGGCAATTTTAATTAACTGTCTGTCAATTGAATTGCATAAAATGTTTATTATTTTGTTGAGACATATACCATTTTACCAACTGTATGTTGATTGTCTTGAAGATGTGTTCGTTATTTTGCTGAAAAATGGAAAATTTACTTGCTGTTTGTTTACAGACTTTCAGGAAATATTTGTTATTTTGTTAATTTTGTTAAAAACTTGACCATTCTAACCTTGACTTTCAGAAGATATTTTGTTATGTGGACAAATACCTTATGTTAATTGCTTTCAGAGAGTGTTAATAATATATAAATATAGATGTGATTTTGCTGAAAATACATAATTTCATTTGGTTTCTCTGTGGCACACCACATCCTGTACTTGTGTTTTCCATGTTTCAGTGAAATGTACCCCAAAACCACACAAAAAATCACCAAAGTCAGGATGCCCATTCAATAGGTTCACTATATTGCAAGGTAACCATTGTGCTTTTCTGGCAAGAGGACACATGAAAGATACTGAAAAACACTGGTTTGCAAACTTATAGTAAGAATTTGCGACTTGCTACTCGTTCATAGAAATAATCTGTAAAATTTCAAGTTCAAATTTTTGCGTTTACACCCTATAATTTTTTTTAAATCCAATTTATTCATGGCAAACCTACATTTTTAGGTAGCCCAGTTACCTAAGCATCATTGATCAGTAAGAGTTTTATGTTGTATGTTGATCTTCTATAGATATTGCCTTTCAACTGACCTTGTGGTTTTTGGGGTACCTTAGTTTTTGGGGTACATGTACCTGTAGAATTTTTCCCTCAAAATGATAGCCGGCTTTGAAAAAATCGGCGAAAAGTATTCTCAAAGATTTAAAAAATTCATAGGAAAACAATGAAATAACACTTTTGACAACCGACTTAACGAAAATTGCCTTCCTCCGATGCCCGGTGTTGAAGAAAGGGGCAAAAACGATACCCGGGAAGGAGTGCTCATCCCGTCAGCAAAATATACTAAGTACACCACCCGGGGTACTGGCACAAATTCTTAGTTTCTCATACAAAAAAATACGCGTTATTTGTTTCAATGGAAAATTTCAATGAGATATCCCCTTTCAAAAATATTTCCATACACGTATTTCTTTATAAGAAACTAAGAATTTGGGCGAGTACTGAGAGTTTCTTAAAATCATCAGATCTTGAGAACTCAGAGTTTCTTACGAGTTTCTTAAAGGTTCCATAACAATCTTTATGTTTATTTGCTGCGCCTGTCTGAATTTTCAAAACAATGTTTTTTTTAACAACTTTCCGATGTTTAGGCATCACTCAAGTACATTGCGACTAATATGATAACAGGAAACAAGTGAAATAAAGTAAAATATATTAAGGATTTCCTTTGTTAAAAATAACTAGTTTCTTAAGTCTGACAGCTGAGTTTCTTATAAGCAGTTTCTTAAAAAAATACGTGTATCGTCTTCAAGCCGTTCGGCTTCTTGTGTGATTTTAAAATCACAGGAGGTTTGTTTGTGATTTTAGTGAATTCATAATGATTTTTTGTGTGATGTTTCAGTATTTTCTCAGTGATTTGTGATTTTTGCGCTTTTCGCAAGTGATTTATTTCTGATTTTGTGGTTTTTTGTATGTGATTTTTTCATGACTTCAAGGAAGGTGTACGAAAAGAAATCAGTGATTTGCCCCTCGATTCCACTGTTCTCTTTTATACGATTCTTCGATTTCCTGGTCAATCCTTTGTTGTTAGAGCACCTAAAATAGAAGCTACTACTTTCAAGACACCTCACCCAAATTCTGTTAAGAAAAGGTACCCTCATATTCATATGAATAATATAAGACACTTGATTCAAATGGAAACTTGTATGAGAAACTTCATTCATATAAGAAACTTGTACAATATTTATCAGGCCCGTTGGAACGAAATTCATATTCTCCCCGAGGAAAATTTTCACGACCACGCCCTTTAGATCGTTGGAAAACGCCCTATTTTTGGAAAATGTGCCATTGATAGAAGCAAAGGATCATGACTAATGAGAGTCTTTCTATGAAAATTTTGAAACTTTGGACTTCCATGACGTGGAAAGATTTTGCATTTTTGATAAGCCTTGGGGTATACCACAGGTAATTTTTCTGATGTTTGGATCGGTGTCCATTAGCAGCGCAATACTGTTTTCTCTCCTTTAAATATGATTCAAACCAATCCCCTGTAAATCCTCTCATACCATACGCACGAAGCTTTTCATAAAGACAGAATGGTCAACTGTATCGAAGGCTTTCTTGAGGTCCAAAAATAAAGTCAAATTAATTTTCCGAGAATCCACGTTATCATACCAATAATCAGTGCTGCTGATTAAGGAGGTTATGGTGGAACATAGTTGTTGAAAAGCTGATTGGTTACAGGTAAGTTTTTTATTCACTTGGAGGAAATCAAACAGCTGATCATGCACTAGCCGTTCTAGCATCTTGGAGAAAATCGAAATGACAGAAATTGGCCTATAATTGTTTGCATCATTTTTAGCACCCGATTTAAAGATTGGAGTTACCCTTGCCAGTTTCCAGATATCGGGAAAAATGCCATTCATCACCGAATCAATAAAGATTATTTTCAATGCTTTTGCAATGAGGTCTTTTACATCTTTTACAATGGTGATCGATACCTTATCAGGTCCTGATACTGATCCATTTTTTAGCTGATTAATTGCATCCAAAATGTAATTTTCATCAACAGTTTTGAAAATCATATTATTTGATTCAATGGTGATGTTCTGAAAATAATCATTATCATTTCGAGCCTCAATTTTTTGGGCAAGTTTAGGTCCTATAGAGGTGAAATGATGATTAAATACCTCAAGAACATCGGACTCCCTTGTTAAGCGTTTTCTTTCGAACTCAAGACTCGAAAGGATATTTGAGTTAGTGTTTTTATCTAAGACCTTGTTTATTGTCTTCCACATTCTTTTTGGATCTTTCTCGTTTTCCTTGAATAGCCCACTATAATAATCCTGAATGGCAATACGAATCTCTCTTGTTACTCGATTACGCAGTTGCCTATATGTCGGTCACATCTCCGGTTGACCCTCGGCTATCTGCTTCGCCTCATCACGTTCCTTTATTAGGTTTCTAAGAGAAGCAGACAGCCAAGGGGCATATTCAATGCGTACCTGTTTTTTGCGAAGGGGGGTCAAACAAATCCTGAAACGTGGCCGCCATACCGGCAGGATCGCCTTCAAATGGGCCAAGTATGGATTCCCAATCTATCTGTTGCATATCCATTCGGAAAAGCGATTTGTCATATTTTTTCATGTTGCGAGATTCAACGAATTTTCTTTCTTTTTTCTTCATTCTCGAAGCATTGATTTTCCGAATCGCATGCACCAAATAGTGGTCAACCATTCCCGTTTTAATAACAATAATAATAAATATATAATAATAACAATAATAAACAATTTATTTAAAGTTGGCGTACAACTCTAATAGCTGTGTAAAGCTAATTAATGCCAACTAAAATATTTTTTTTTTAGCGAAATAGAAAAAGGAATGGATAGTTTTAGTAGTTTTAGTTTTAGTAGCCTTGTTTCACATCTGACTTGGCATCATGGCGGCTGCAGATTTAACGCTCTCTGATCTAGACAGCAGAATGCTGGTCTCAGACCAGCAAATCAGCCCTGAAACGAGCAAAACATCGCTGGAACAACAAGGACAGATTTCGTTTTGAGCCAATCAGTGAGTTTGTTTACATCTGCAAGATTGACCAATCACACTACTTAATCTAACATCACGTGATACACTGTGATTTTGTGGGAAATCAGAAGCTGTGGGGATGAATACAAAAATACCCTCCCCAAAAACCGACGACGTGCAAGTGGATTTTTGACCAACCATAAATGTTTTTACATTTTCTGTTAGACTACAAGCTTGCCGAAAATTCTACCGCCTCGGATTTTGATATTCAACTTAGATCGAGAGAAATCTCTGTTCAAATAACGCCTTAAATCAGGTTAGCGCCCAACGTTTTGGGTTCAACAGAAAGATATTTCTTCACCGACTACTTCCATCTTTTGCAAAAAGGCAACAAACATTGATTCGTAGACAACATGAAACTTATCTCAATGAAATTTTCGGTGTTGCATAGCTTTCAATAGGGGGCACTATCTGCTATGATACCGAGCGCAATATCAACTTCTGTAGCACTACAATCACATTCTTAAGGGCTAAGTCATGACGCATCTCAACAAGAAACTACCAATAATGTCCAAAACAAAATGCAAGTTCAAGGTACTCACCATTCTTCATTTCTATGATAAACAAAGGCTGGTTAAGTCGAAATATCCATAGGTTGCATGTGAACAAACGAACTAAGCCAGAAGTAATTGATTAGTTCCACTAGTTTGAGAAGCACAGTCCTCACTGCACTAAAGCGTTGATGAACGTCTACTCCTCTCAAATTCTGAGCTAAAATGGTGCAAGACTGATCACGTCTCAAAAAGTAGCGTTAGTTCGCATAAACAAGTCGATTTATTATCCTTAGATAATTATTTGTCGGTTTATCGAGGGAAAAGTTGGGAAATAGACAACGGGATCAGGATAGATTCTGATGAAGGGGTCAAGTCAAATGAAATGTACAACTCATTTATTCTCCTGTACTGTTGTCTATTTCCCAAACTGTTATCTCGAAAAACTGCGAAATAATTATCTAAGGATCTGAAATCGACTTGTTTATGCAAACTAATGCTACTTTTTGAGACATGATCAGTCTTGCTCCATTTTAGCTCAGAATTTGAGAGGAGTAGGAATTTCATCAACACTATAGCGCAGTGAAGACTGTGGTGCTCAAACTTATGGAAATATTCAATTTTCTGTCTTAGTTCGTTTGTTCGCATGCAACCTATGGTTTCTTGGACTCATCCAATGTTGGTTCATCATAGAAAATGGAGAATTAGTGAGTCCCTTTGTGACTTACACTTTGTTTGTAGCATTGTTAGAGAGTTTCTTGTTGAAATTGCCTCAGAACTTGGCCCTTTAGACTGTGATTGTAGTGCTTCAGAAAACGATACCGCTCTCGATGGCGTAGAAGAAACTGCCCCTATTGAAAGCTGTGCAACACCGAAAATTTCATTGAGATAAGTTTCATGTTGTCTTCGAATCAATGTTTGTAGCCATTGTGCAAAAGATGGAAGTAGTCAGTGAAGAAATATCTTTCTGTTGAACCTGAAACGTTGGGCGCTAACCTGATTTTAAGGCGTTATTTGAACAGAGATTTCTCTCGATCTAAGTTGAATATCAAAATCCGAGGCGGTAGAATTTTCGGCAAGCTCGTAGTCTAATAGAAAATGTAAAAATATTCATGGTTGGTCAAAAATCCACTTGCACGTCGTTGGTTTTTGGGGGAGGGTATTTTTGTATTCATCCCCACAACTTCTGATTTCCCACAAAATCACAGTGTATCACGTGATGTTAGATTACGTAGTGTGACTGGTCAATCTTGCAGATGTAAACAAACTCACTGATTGTCTCAAAACGAAATCTGTCCTTGTTCGCTGGAACTAGAAAGAGTAATTTTGGATAAAATTCGAAGAACACAGAGTTCGAATAAACTTGCAAACTCGGATACAATTCCTGCCATCATTGCAAAGAGACATGGCCTAGATCCGCACGTGATCTCAACTCATTTAAGTGACATGATAGCGGAAGGCAAAATCAACAATATTACGTACCGAGGTAAGAAGTCATTTAGAATCCCATCCCAGCTAGATGCTTCGTTTGAAAATGATTCGGATTCACCTATCCGGTTTAATGCTGATCACGAGGATACTGCTGGTGCTCAGATGGACGGCTCTGCTTTGCATTTTGGTCACGAGAAACAATTAAACAAACAGCTGGAAGTTACAACCAAACTCCATGATGAAAATGAATCCCTTAAGCGTCGTATAAACGAACTTGAAAACGACAAATCTTTAAAGTTTTCCGATGGGGCAAGCTTGTAGTCTAACAGAAAATGTAAAAACATTTATGGTTGGTCAAAAATCCACTTGCACGTCGTTGGTTTTTGGGGGAGGGTATTTTTGTATTCATCCCCACAACTTCTGATTTCCCACAAAATCACAGTGTATCACGTGATGTTAGATTACGTAGTGTGACTGGTCAATCTTGCAGATGTAAACAAACTCACTGATTGTCTCAAAACGAAATCTGTCCTTGTTCGCTGGAACTAGAAAGAGTAATTTTGGATAAAATTTGAAGAACACAGAGTTCGAATAAACTTGCAAACTCGGATACAATTCCTGCCATCATTGCAAAGAGACATGACCTAGATCCGCACGTGATCTCAACTCATTTAAGTGACATGATAGCGGAAGGCAAAATCAACAATATTACGTACCGAGGTAAGAAGTCATTTAGAATCCCATCCCAGCTAGATGCTTCGTTTGAAAATGATTCGGATTCACCTATCCGGCATAATGCTGATCACGAGGATACTGCTGGTGCTCAGATGGACGGCTCTGCCTTGCATTTTGGTCACGAGAAACAATTAAACAAACAGCTGGAAGTTACAACCAAACTCCATGATGAAAATGAATCCCTTAAGCGTCGTATAAACGAACTTGAAAACGACAAATCTTTAAAGTTTTCCGATGGGGCAGTTAGACCACGAAACACTGGTATCAACGAATTTTCTAAAATGCAGTCTCCACTCTCGACTTGTGGAAGCAAGGATGGCTCCTCCTCCGCCTGCAAGGCGCCACCGCCATCGCCACCACCACCGCCAAGCCAGAATGTCATGAAGGCCAAAGTAATTCAACGCCTTCAAGAAAGGATCGACTCTCTAGGACGGCAATTAAATCAAAAACAACATATCATTGAATTACTTCTTTATAATCCAACAATACGAAATATGCATACAAATGGAAATGAAGCGAAAATGTCTATGGAGACTACGAAGGTTACTACAAACGATGCCCCAAGAGGACTGGATGTTGAAAATAATGCTCCTGTTGGGCTTGGTAACGCTGCAAACGCTGCTCGAATGACGAACAAAGGCCTAAACAATCCAAACATTGTCCTGGAATCAATTGAAATAAAAAATGACACCAAGGGTAAAAAGAAACAGCGACCAAATAAGAGGCAGCGCGAAAGTAACCGCAGGTCAAATTTGCAGAAAACCCAGGAAAACAAAACAGTCGGCGTAGATGGAAAAAACACAAAGGAATGTCAGATACCGAGTGGCCTTGTAAACCAAAATCAAACCGAGACCCGGAATAACCTGTTACCAGAAGAAACTGAAAACAAAAATCAAACTGAGATGCGGAAAAACCCACTAGCGGAAGACACTTGCAACAAACATCAAACTGGGATGCGGAATAACCCGCTACCGGGAGGCATCGATAACATGCGTAAAGCTGAGATCCGGAAGAATGGGAATAAGACCACGTTCATAATTGGAGATTCCTTGCTGAAAGATGTAAAAGGCTGGGAACTAAATGATAGATGTAGTTCAGAAGAAAATGTGTACGTCAAGTCATTTAGTGGGGGTACGGTGTCTGATATGGAAAGCTATGTCAAGCCGACTATTGACAGGAAACCTGACTGCATAGTTCTCCACGTAGGAACAAACGATCTTGGAAAGAAGTCAAAATCCGAAGTAGAGATTGCAGAAAGCATTGTGAATCTTGCTAAGAACATTGCAGAAAGCGGTATTAAACCTATTGTTTCAGCAATAGTTCCTAGATATGATGCTCTTGAGCCTAAACGTGTTAAGGTAAATTACGTTCTGCGTGACCTTTGTGAGGAGAATAAGATCTCTTACACAGATCATGCAAATATAGATCCTTCCAAGAATCTCAACCGTAGTAAAGTACATCTAAATAAATCAGGTATAGATATCTTTGCAAACAATTTGTTTGAAGTCACAAAAGGTAATTTACAACATTGACTAAAAACTAACTCGGATGTAACTGAAAATGAGGATGCAGGTCTGACATCTCCATCTGGATTCCAATCTCATACCCTCCCAGACCGCTCTTCGGAAAGGGGCAACGCTTTCCTGGGTCATAGGAAGGGGGTAGTGGTCGCATCTTTGAATGTGAATAGCCTTCTCCTGCATATCGACGAGATTCGTGCGACTGTTAAGGAGCTGGGTATACATATCCTGGCTATAAATGAAACTAAGCTGGATGGACACATCGCTCACGAACTCATGGATATTGATGGCTTTTCTATTAAAAGATGTGACCGGAATCGAAATGGGGGTGGTGTGGCAATCTACGTTAAAGATAACTTGTTCGACAAATGCAGTGTTCGGGAGGATGTCCCCATTTCTTCCCCTGAAGCTATGTGCATCGAATGCAAACCGGTTCGCTCCGCTCCTTTTATAGTATTTGCTTGGCATCGACCCCCTGATGAGTCTGTTGACATCTTTCTTCAACTAGAGGAATCTCTGCAGTTTTTGGATAATGAAAATAAGGAAGTCATCCTTTTAGGTGACACAAATTGTGACGTTTTAGCTAATCATTCAAGCACGGAACCAACTTCAGCAAATAGTCTTCCTGCTCATTCAAAGCGTCTCATGGAAATTTATGATCTTTTCGGATTTCAACAGCTAATTGACAAGGCGACGAGAGTAACTCTAACATCTAAGACCTTGATAGATCATATTGCTACGACGAACAAGTCTAACATTGTTGTTTCCGATGTAAAGGAAATCAGTCTTAGTGACCATTTTCTAGTTTTTTTTTTTTTTTACATTTCAACTAAAAACGTACAATACATATTACTTGATAACACTACTTACAAACTACTATACCCTACTACTACAACAATACCATTTGGAGCGAAAACTACGTCTACCTCATGGCTACAAATAACAGGAAACACGAACATAGCACTACACGTTACGACTAGAAAGACAAAGATAGCACAGGAATTACACGTTACTAACTGCACGGGGAAAAAAAGAGAAACGTTTACTTAGAGAGAACTTGGTGGCTTTATGGCTTATAACTGAGATCTAAATATTTCTAATCAAAACGACCAGTTTCATGAATAAATCGGAGCGTTAAAAGAAGTATATCTTTATTGAGACTAGCGGGAAAATCTTTATCACCGTACAATAAAATCCGCATTAGAAACTCGTTTGAAGGATTGGTATGTCCAAGTGGTCGTAATAAAACGGAAACACCAGCGAGAAGATCTCTACGTGGTACGTCAAAAGAAGAGCAGAGCAACAAAAAGTGCTCCGTATCCTCAATGCCATCGTTGGTAGGACACATTGGGTTTATAGTATCTCTGAAGTTGTGTTTGAATTTGTGAAAATTCAGTTTACTGAGACCCACCCTAAGTTGGGTAAGATACCATAGTCCTGTTGGATCATGTATACGAAAGACAGAGTTTGGCAGGGGGCGAATTTTGGACAACAGCTTAGTCTTAAATGCAGCTATAGAAGGAGCAAGTATAATTTCTTGATCAAGCTTATTCCATTCAGATAAGCAGTGAGGATAAAAGGTGGATTGAAATCTTTCTGTCCTTGTTCTTATTCGCCCGATGGCGTCCTGCTTGCGAAGAGAGTATCGCGACTGCCGCTTTGGTGGTATTGGATCCGTAGTATATTTAGGGGCCAGATTATTTATGAACTTATAAAATAGAATAAGACGTCTGCTCCACCTACGGGAGCTTAGCGATTCCCAACCAAGCTCTGCATACAGCTTCTCTCTTGACGTACCCTTCCATGTTCCTGTTACAGCTCGAGCAGCAGAATACTGAACGGACTCTAATTTCTCCATAAGATTTGGCAAGGTTATGTTTCCACTAAATTCACACACTTCAAATTCACACACTAAATTCACACACAATTCACACATTTTCTAGTCTACTGTGTCAGAAAATTCCGAGGTGCTTCTAAAAAGCAGCACAAAATCATCTCCACTAGGCAGATGAAAAATTTCAGTGAGGAGGATTTTCTGAAGGACATGAGTAAAGTTGACTGGAAGAAGATAGTTCCAAGCACTGATGATATTAGCCTTATTGTAGAGCAATGGTCAAATATGTTTTCTATTATTCTGGAAAAGCATGCCCCCACGCGAAACAGAAGAGTATCTGAAAAGTTTTCCCCCTGGTTGACGAAAGATTTCAAACTCATGTGTAAATCTCGGGATATGCTTAAGAAACTTGCTGTTAGGTCTAAGTCCGAAATTTTGATGCAGGCTTATAGGCAGATGAGGAATCGCGTAAATAAATTGAATTTGAACTTGAAGCGCGAATTTTTCACAAACAAGATCGCCTCCTATGATGGCGACCTAAAAAACACGTGGAAAACAATTAATCAAGTTCTAAATAAGAAGTCAAAGACCACCCATATTACATCCTTGGAGGTTGAGGGGAAAACGGTATCGGGAGATACAGCTATTGCAGAGTCAATGAATAACTTTTTTTGTGAAATTGGCAAGACCCTCAGTGACAAAATACCTCAGTCATCTAATCCTCTTTTAGATAATGACTACGAGGTGAATCCTAAAAGCGTGCAATTTCATTTCGAACCTATCACTGTTCCTCAAATCGAAAAAGTTTTAGGAAAATTTGACACCTAAAAGGGGTCTGGCCCTGATGGTCTAGCCAATTTTTTCATAAAGATTGGACTGCCTGTGATAGCTGAATCCCTATGCGACATCTTCAACCTCTCTCTTGCTACTGGAGTTTTTCCTGACAGCTGGAAAATTGCGCGTGTTGCCCCTGTCTTCAAGAGCGGTGAACAAGGTGACAGTTCAAATTACAGGCCTATTTCTGTTTTGCCATTTTTAGCTAGACTGTTCGAAAAGATGGTCTATAATCAGATCTATGATTTTCTGATCAAAAACGATCTACTGTTCTCGAATCAATCTGCTTTCCGATTGCTACATTCTGTTGTAACCTGTCTGCTTGCAAGTACTAACGACTGGTACGTAAATATGGATAACGGAAAATACACAGCAAATGTATTCATCGACCTTAAGAAAGCATTTGATACTGTAGATCATGACATTCTCCTTTACAAGCTACTTAGATATGGTATCAGAGATCTGGAACATTCTTGGTTCGTTTCATATCTCAATAACAGACAGCAGTTTTGCAAAGTTAATGGTGCATTGTCGCACATAAAGGATGTCACTTGCGGTGTTCCACAGGGCTCATGCCTTGGTCCCCTGTTATTTTTAATCTATATTAATGACCTCCCGCGTGCTCTGCATGATTGTAAAGTGACCATGTATGCAGATGACACTAGTCTTTCATTTGCATCAAATAACATCGATGATCTAAACCAATTTATGAACGAAGATCTAGATTGTTTAAAAGATTGGCTTCAGGGAAACAAACTGTCTTTAAACGTCCTTAAGACTCACGCAATGGTAGTTGGATCCCGTCCAAAGCTCAAGACGATTTCCGAAGAAGTCAGTGAGCAGCCTTCCTTTTTCATAAATGGCACACAGATAGAAACTGTCGAGAGGACTAAATACCTCGGTGTTCAGTTGGATTGTCATCTTGTTTGGGATGAGCATTTGTTTGGGATGAGCATATAAAGGGTATGAGAAACAAAGTCTCTCGAGCTTTAGGCTTTCTGAAATATGCAAAGAAATTTCTCCAACAGGGAACGCTCAGTAAAATGTACAGAGGAATTGTTGAGCCCCACTTTCGTTATTGTTGCTCAGTATGGGGATGTTGCGGCAAAGCTCAAATTGATGCCCTCCAAAGACAGCAAAATCGAGCTGCCAGAATTGTTACGAATAGCAGCTATCATGTTTCAGCAACTGGTCTGATTAAAAAGCTGGGGTGGCCAACAATCTCGGACATTATTCTAAGTGAAACAGCGACCATAATGTTTAAGTCAACAAATAGTCTTGCGCCTGAATATCTTTCCGAGCTGTTTGTAAAGAACTCAGCGCTTAACACAATGAGACTTAGAAATACCGAAGCTGACTTGCGTGTTCCTCTCTTCAAAACGGCAAATGGGCAGAAGTCAATATCATTTCGTGGGCCTAAGCTGTGGAATCAATTAAGCTCTGATGTCAGACTTGCACCCTCCCTTTCTACCTTCAAAAGGAGGTTTAAAGACGTAGTGGAGGGTTAAAGATCTTTTTTATGTACATTCATTTGGTTTTTTTTTTCGTTTTTGTGAACACAATTGTAAATTAATTAGTATTAGGTTTTAAATTTGGAAATTATATGTATTTTTGCACGGCCCCCTGTAAAGCAATCAATGCAGATTGACGGGGCTACCGTGGATAAAAAATAAAAAATGAAAAATGAAATGAAAAAGTATGAAAACTTTATCATAATTGGTGACTTCAACTGTGAAGTTGGCGAGAGTGTAATCAACGATTTCATGGATAGCTATAATCTCTATAATCTTATCAAGGACCCAACCTGTTTTAAGTCAGATAACCCCCGGTGCATTGATTTAATATTAACAAATAGGAAACATAATTTCCAGAATACGACCAAAACCGAAACGGGGCTATCTGACTTTCACACTATGATCGTTAGCATGCTCAAAGGCGGATTCAGCAAGAGGGGCCCTAGGATAATTACCTATCGTGACTATAGCACATATCGCACCGTGGACTTCAGGTCTGACCTAATCGCCAATATTCGGTCTGTCTCGTTGGATCATGGAAACTATGGGGCCTTTGATGGTATGGTCACAAATGTGCTATTCAAATACGGTCCAATAAAGAAAAAGTACCTTCGTGCAAATGATGGCCCTTTCATGAGCAAAGAACTGCGAAAAAAAATGATGCACCGCAAAATATTTCTGAACAAATATAACGAAGACAAAACAGACGAAAATCTCGCGGCTTACAAACGGCAAAGAAATAAGTGCGTGAAAATACTGCGCAAAGCTAAATATAATTATTACCAAAACCTGGATTTAAAAAATCTTACAGATAATCGTAAGTTTTGGAAAACTATTAAACCAGTTTTCACAGATAAGGTACAAGTATCCCAGTCTATCATACTTATTGAAAACGGTGAAATGGTTACCGATGATCTCAAAATTGCAGAAATTTTCAACGACTATTTTGCTAATATCACGCAAGATCTAGAAATTACTGACACTGGTGCTTATCTGTTACCTTCAATAGGCATAAAAGACCCTGTAGATAGAGCTGTTGAAAAATATAAAAACCGTCCTAGCATCAAGAAGATTAAGGAGTGTTTTGAATACTCAGAATCATTTAATTTTACGCTAGTAACTGTTGAAGAAGTGTTTTGCCAACTACCCCGGGAAATCATCTTCAGTTTGAAGTATACCCGCGAAGATTATAAAAGAAAATTCCGATATTTTTGCACAAGCTCTTCAAAACCATTTCAACGCAAATATCTCACAAAATGTCTTGCCAGAAGTATTGAAAGCAGGAGACATCACATCACTTTATAAATAGGACGATAATTACATAAAGAAATTATAGACCAATCACAGTCTTGCCTGCTACATCCAAAGTCTACGAGAGACTGATGGAATCTCAAATGAAAGCCTATGCTCGCTGTTTTCTTAATGCCCTGCTATGAGGTTTTCGGGAGAATTATAGCACACAGCATGCTCTACTTCGATTCCTAGAAAACTGCAGAAAGGCACTAGACAGCGGAAACACTGCCGGGGCCGTGTTTATGGACCTTTCAAAAGCCTTCGACTGCTTAAATCACGATCTTTTAATTGCAAAATTAGAAGCATACGGCTTTGGCAAAGGAGCTTTGCAGCTTATCCACAGCTATCTAGATAGAAGGAAGCAGAGAGTTAAGGTCAATGGGTCATTTAGCACTTGGAAAAAGACTAGCGCAGGCGTACCACAGGGATCCGTCCTTGGGCCTCTCTTGTTTAATATTTACCTGAATGACCTATTCTTGTTTGTGTCAGACAGCAAAATATGCAACTATGCTGATGATACAACAATCTATGTCTGCGATCGCGACCATGAAAACATCAATAGACTAGAAAATGAAACCCTAATCCTTTCAGAGTGGTTTCAAAATAACTACATGCGGCTAAATGGCGAAAAGTGCCACTTGATGATTTTCGGTGAAAAAAGCAATAATTTATCAATAAAGACTGGCAACACAACAATCAAAGAAAGCACAGAGGAAAAATTGCTAGGCGTCACTTTAGACAAACAATTTTCTTTTAAAACACACGTGCAATGAGTCTGCTAAATCGAGAGGGTAGCGAGGGTCGAGAGGGTGGCGAGGGTCGAGAGGGTAGCGAGGGTCGAGAGGGAAGCGAGGGTGGCGAGGGTAGCGAGGGTGGCGAGGGTCGAGAGTGTGGCGAGGTTCGAGAGGGTGGCGAGGGTATAGCGAGGGTCGAGAGTGTGGTGAGGGTAGGTGATGGTGGAGATAGACGAAATGGTAGGTGGATGGTCGCGAGGGTCGAAAGGATAAAGCGAGAGTAGGCGAGGGTAGCCTAGGGTAGGCGCTGAATTTTACCATTTTTTAGGTTTTCAGAAATACATTTGAGAATTTTTTTGCTGTTTCGTACAATTCTTGGTTCAATTCTTGATGAAATGTGCTAAACCATGAATTTCAGCCCTCCAAAGATTAAGCAACTCTACAAGAAACATTTGCTGTAAAGATTGGCCTAGAATTAAGCAATCGTGGTGTTCAAATTTTACTTTCAAAGTCCTGCTAGTTATCGCTGAGTCTCAGAACAAAAGAAGGTAAAAGGCAGACCTTGTGAGCTCAAAGTCATCTTATGAGATCATATGAAATGTGGAATCCTTGTATTAGATTTAACTGCACTGTTTACGTTGATTAATATGTAAGACTCATTCTGTCGCGTTTTATCGGTCGCATATCTTGAAAGAAGTCCGCAAGGCAGTTCGAGAAGTGTATGTTCCCATGTCCCAAGGTCTCAGAATTTTGGCACTTTAACCTCTCCACACCTGATGATTCTTTTGATTATCAAATGCTGTATGTCATAAGCCAGTTGTCTTTTCAAACAGCAAGCATCAATCTTCTTAGCCTTACTCCCGCTAAGTCCTTTGCTCATCCCATTGAACTTAGGTTGCTGTCCACATGACTTTAGGGAAAAAGCGAGACTGTTTTCTATGTGTCGAGTCTGTCTTTGTTGACAGCTAGCCCAGCAATTTACAATATATCCTTTCTAAGGAGCAATGAGAAATTTTGTACCAAGTCACAATGGCAGATCTAAAGTGGACTAAGGGGGCAACTGCTCCCTCAGAGCCTAAATCTCTGCTTAGTACCCGCTTTCTAGCAGGAGCGTACCTCAAAATTGTTAAACTAACACAGTTTTTAACTGCGCTTAACAGAGAGTGCCGGAAAAGCATACGAGACAAGCATCATTTTGCATAAACGTTTGTTCGTATATATGCTTCAAACATTTTCTGTTTCACTTCATATTCTGAGCCCGCTCTTCTGGCCGTTTCACGTCGATTGGCAAGGCGTAGGTCTACGAGCATCATTTTATAAGAACTAAAAGTTTGGGCCGTTACAGGAAGCTTCTTAAATTTACCAGATCTACCCCCCTGAACATTTCAAGATAAGTTGTTTTGAAGCCTTTCCGAGAAATGTGTCACGAGAAACAACTGCGACTAAAAAAACATGTTGGAATTCTTAATTTTTCAGCCTTAAGAGTATGAGCTTCTTACTAAGCGGTTTCGTATAAAAACATGTGTATTAATGAATATGTGCTACTGCTGTACCTCGTCTTTATATTCCCCTACCCTCTCGACCCTCGCTACCCTCTCGACCCTCGCTACCCTCTCGACCCTCGCCACCCTCTCGACCCTCGCTACCCTCTCGATTTAGCAGACTCACGTGCAATCACTATGCAAGAAAGCAAGCCAAAAACTTCATGCTATATCGCGTATTTCCTGCTTACCTGACACCGAAAAACTCAAGCAGGTAATGCGGGCTTTCATCCTTTCCCAGTTTAGCTATTGTCCCTTAGTGTGGATGCTCTGTAACAGACATCTTAATAACATAATCAACCATATCCATAAAAAGGCACTGAGCATCGCAAACAAGGATCGTGTTTCTGACTTTGACGCATTGCTGACGAGAGATAATTCCGTATCCATTCACAAACGGAATCTGCAGTTGCTGATGACAGAGATTTTCAAAACAAAGTCGAATATAGCCCCAAGCTTTATGAGGGAGATTTTCATTGAGAAGAATCATGCCCATCTTCTTAGAAACAAAAGTCTCTCACAGATGCCCAATGCCCGAACAGTTCAGTTTGGGACAGAAAGTATTGCTTTCTTAGGATGTAAACTGTGGCATGGACTCTCAAACGACATTAAACAGTCACCGAATGTTTCCGTCTTCAAAAAGCACATCAGAAAATGGATGGGCGAAGAATGCAACTGTTGATTATGCAAGACATTCGTAGCACAGGTTGGGTTCTTGAACTAAATTAGTTTTATCTACTTTGAAAACTCACCTGTAAATATGTATTATATGTAGATATCATTTTATTGTTAAATTAATTAGATTTTACTTTGCACTTTGTAATTATTTTATCTTAATGTTTGTTTTATGTTTTAGTAGGCATCAATTAGCTGTAGTACCTATCCTTAACGCCTACTATAAATAAATTGATAATAATAATAATAATAATAATAATAATAATAATAATAATAATAATAATAATAATAATAATAATAATAATAATAATAATAATAATAATAATAATAATAATAATAATAATAATAATAATAATAATAATAGGACTGAAATGATACAAAAAACGGCATTGTTAGGAACTGCAAGAACATTGAGAAAGGTTCTCGAAACCTGAGGCTAGTTGTTCTAGCTTGCATTCGGGACGAACTTACCAGGAACTTTTTTCTGTGATAAAAAGAACATAATAATAATAATAATAATGGGTTGGGTTGCACTGACAACATGCTGAGTAATGGGTTGCACTGACAACATGCTGATTGACAAAATGATCCTAGAAGATGCAAAAATAAATAAAAAGAATTTATCAATGGTTTGGACTGATGTAAGAAAAGCATTTGATTCTGTGACACATGCTTGGATTCTTAGAGAGTTATCAATGAATAAAACAAACAAACGAATCATAAAGTTTGTAGAAAGCATAATGAAAGGCTGGAAAATCTCAATAACAGTCAACACAGTAAGTGGAAAGGAACAACTAGAGCCAATAAATGTCAAGAGAGGTATATTACAAGGAGACAGCTTTGTGGTCAAGCTTTTTATACTATGTCTTGACCCAATAGCTTGGGCAATTAGAGGACATGAGGGTTACCAACTGACGCACGACAGGACAATGAAAATAACACACCTATTGTTCGTTGACGATTTAAAACTCTTTGCAAAATCAGAGAACAAAATATCAGTCGTGACAAGAAAGTTAAGGAAATGTACGAAGATATTGGAATGTCCTGGGGCCTGGAAAAGTGTGCTTCTTTGCATATAGTTAGAGGGAAAGTATCAAAGAGTGAAGATTTACCAATAGGAGCAACGGATTCCATCTCAGTTATGGAATCTAGCGACAAGTATAAATTCCTTGGAAAGGATGAAAATTTCGAACAACTAGACACGTTCACGTTCCAACAAGCAGAAAAAGAGTATCTACGAAGATTGAATGTTATATGGTCATCGCCTTTGTCAGTACCAAGAAAACTGACAGCTTCCATCGTCTTTGCTATGCCTACATTAGAATACTTCATGGGGACAAGTGACTGGTTGATAGCAGATATTCAAAATCTTGATAGGAAAAGCAGAAAGGTAGTCGAGATGCATGGGGGAAAACACATCTCAGAATCAATAGCAATGCTCTATTTGCCATAGAAATGTGGTGGAAGGGGCTTCAAGTCTGTGGAGGATACCTATAAGATCTCAAAAATTAAGGTGGCACATCACATTAACATAAGCCAAGATTCAAGAATGAAGCTGGTACGCTCGTTCCAACATTACAAAAGCAAAAAGAACTTCAAGTCAACTTTTGTCGAAGCAACAAGGTACGCAAAAGAACATTACAAAGCTGACTTGAGCCTTTTAGAGGAAAAGTCTGTATTAACGTACAAACAGGAAAGAGTGGAGATAAAAGATGACAACTATAAACTGATCCAACGAAGACTAGGAAGTATCCTCCAACGACTATATGAAGAAAGAGTTAGAAACCAACCTTGGTTAGGATTCTACACCGTTTCAATGCTAGATAGTGATGAAATATCAAAGAACAGTAGAAACATTTTTCAAAGCTGGAAAAACATCCCAGATATAGTTTTATCAACAAATGAATCAATAAAGCAACAGTTACTACCTACTAAAGCATATTCAAAGTATAAGTTAAAGATGGAAACTGCAAATACAACATGCAGTCTATGTAAGCAAACAGAAGAAACAGTCGTTCATTTGCTGTGCTCCTGTCCAGCATTAGCACAAACACTCTACAAGGCACGACACGATAGAATGTTAAGACCTATTTATCATCTAATACGAGCAAAGTTTGAATTTGATGGAAATAATTGTGGAGTTCCATGGTACAAGCAAGCATTACCTCTTGCAAGCATCGAAAACGATCATGCTAAGATTATGTGGGACATACCGATGCATTTAGACAAAAGACCAAGCAACAATGCCATTAAGCCCGATATGCTGATAATTGATAAAGAAGGAAAAAAGATCAGATTGATAGAGGGGACTATATGTGCACCTGGGTGTATTGCCAAGAGAGAGAAAGAAAAACAAGACAAGTATTCCGAAATGAGAAAGGCTCTGGAACGGTTAAATCGTGGATACGAAATAGATCAAATCAATGTTGTATTTGACTTTCTAGGCTGTTACAGCAAGCAATTGGAGTGTCAAATCAAGAGACTATGTGAAGGAGAGAAGGAGGCAAAATTAGTAATCGAACAATGTCAGAAATGGGTACTCAGCCAAAACTGCGAGATAGTGAAAACTTTTCACGAAAGAAAATAGAACTATGGGAAAATGATGATATGTGATCTTAGAAATGGAAAAAACAATTAGTAAAAAGAAAAAAAAAATGTAACAAAACAAAAATAATCTGCCTAGGCATCAGCCAGCAGTATAGCGGACTCAAGAAAAAGTAACAGAAACAATTTTGACAATAAATAATAATAATAATAATAATAATAATAATAATAATAATAATAATAATAATAATAATAATAATAATAATGATAATAATAACAACAATAATAATAATAATAATAATAATAATAATAATAATGATATCTATCATACATATAAAAAATGTTGCAATGTTCAGAAAGGATTTTAAAGAAAAAATGCTAAATAAAGCCTAAACCAGAAATGAATATTTTACACAATCTACAGTCACACTCTATTGTGTAGGCTCTTAATTCTTTTTTAAAAGCAGTCAGTGATTGGGACTCTCTAACACTGTGAGGTAATGTTTGCCACAGCTTTGACCCAAATGTCTCACAGTCTCTATGCCATAAGAACTTGTCTTGGCATTAGGAATGCCAAGAGTATTCTTATTTCACAAGTCATATTGTTATTTCGCGGGGTGAGTGGCTGAGTGGCTTATACAGTCTTCGTCATGTGACTGAAGTTAAGCTTAGTCGAGTGAGGTCAAACTCCGGATGGGTGACCTCGGAGGCCTGACCTTGCAACTCACCCCGCCGTCCTTCGGAAGGGACGTTAAACTAGGGGTCCCATGCCTGGATGCGGCATGCACAGTGGACCTAAATTAGCTTTCAGTAGCTAGAAATCCTGACAAGCCCACTCAAAACAAATTGAAAACAAAAACAAACAAACATCTCTTGCCTCAAAAATCTCACTCATGAAACAAGGATTCAGGTTCTTTTTGGTTTTGTATATTTCTATCATTAAGAACTGTAGAATTAGCAGAAGCAGTTTATCAGGATTCATGAAAGCAGATACCCTAGAAAGGGCATGCAGTTTTTGGCTGGCTCTTTTGCATAAATTTGAGACGTGACTTTTAAAATTCAAATTTTTATCTATTGTCACCACTAGTAACTTTTCTTCAGAGCTTTCTTTAACAATAGCCTCACCGACTGTGATCTTAAGGTTACGGTAAACGTTTTCTAGGTGAAAATATCCATTTTTCGATTTTTTCATATTCTGTTAGCCGAACTTTCAGGGCACACAATGATACCTTGCTTGAAGCCAACAGAAGTTTTGAAAATGGAAGAAATTTCATGAAAACGAAGCCTTCCACGATTTCTTAAGTTTTTTGTTTGTGGTCTTCAAAATCCATACCAAAGTGCTTGACCTGTTAAGCCGATAATCCCTAAGTCCTTGTGGTTTGTGTGAAATAGCATTGCGCGTTCTTGTATGCTTTTGTTTATCGGGTAATTATTTGGGGACTCTAATCGATTTTTAAGCCTAAATGGCATGATCCGGATTAGTGTGGTTTATATGGTCCCGTTGTGTACTTTACCAGTACCTTTACGGAAAATCCATTTTTCTCAGAACTCACAAATCCATGAGGTAAAGGTACGAAAAAGCTATTTTGTACCCTTTGAGCCAATGGAATGGCTCGAAATTTTTCACATGGCCAGGACAGACTTGGAGCTTGGAAACTGTGTCCCAAATTTTTTGTATGTGTCCTGGTCCGTCTTTTATAGCCAAATACAACTGTGGGAGGGCAGAAAAATCATTTGCTAATTTTTGACAGCATGTAGTTTCAAAGGAAGAAGGAATTTGAAAAATCCCAGACACACTTTAAAAGCTTAGGATCTGCACTTCCTGCTGATGTAAGTCAGATTCTGTTACCTCAAACGCAAGGGTACAAAATAGCTTTTGAAGGTCGTACACTCTTTTAAGCAATAAATTTTCCTGGAAAATATCATTTTACAGTATTTGCCAATAATTTTAATATGGTTAAAATCCCCACGTTCTTGTGCATCGAATGATGTATAGTTTACCTAGACTCAGTCAATAGTTCGGCTTTTCGGGAGCGAAAACCAAATTTCGTGTCACAATCGTTTACCGTAACCTTAATATCTTCTTGGGTTGTCCCAAAAGTTAGCAGATGGCACTTCCCTTCTTTCAATTTCATAAATTTTTCAGGAAACCATTTTGATAAAACAAGAGCATCAGTTTCTAACCGTTCCAAAACTCTATCTAATTGACAGTCAGCTGCAAAGATAGTTGTATCATCAGCAAAGTTACATACTGCCGTATCCATTACCGAAAGAAATAAGTCATTGATGTAGATATTAAAAAGAAGAGGTCCAAGAACTGATCCTTGCGGTACACCTCCAAAGGTCTCTCGCCAAGTACTGAAATGAACCATTTCAAAATATACTTTGGGCCGGAGGTAGAGAAATGATCTATTAGTGTTTCCTTGGCCTACAAGATGATCTCAAACTGTGTATTGACATAAATGGAAATGTCGTTCAGATGACTGACAGTGTGAAACTATTGGGTATAACAATTGACTCCAAACTAAACTTCAAGGAGCACGTAAAGTCAATGTGCAAAAAGACGTCAAATAAAGTCAGAGCCTTTTCTAGGATTGCTCGAAATCTTGAATATGAGAAGAGCACAACATTATACAATTCTTTTATACTGTCCAATTTCAATAACTGCCCATTGATCTGGATGTTCTGTGGGAAAACATCAAACGATGATATAAACAGACTTCATAAACGTGCCCTGAGAGTGCTGTTAGATGACTATGAGTCTACGTTTGAGGAACTCCTTCATAAGAGAGATGAAAGCACGATACATACAAGAAACTTACAAAAACTAATGCTGGAGGTCTACAAGTGCTTAACCTCTGGCAATCCCACCTCCTTATGGGACTTCTTCAAACGTAAACCCGTAAAGTATAATCCCAGAGTACAGGATCTCGTCCAACTTCCATATACGAGGACTTTGAGACACGGGAATGATTCATTGGCATTTAGAGGAAGCATACTTTGGAACACACTCCCTGACGAAATAAAATCTGCAAATAGTGTCAGTCAGTTAAAAAATAGTATTGAAGACTGGACGGGATCCAAATGTAATTGCGTAATATGTAGATGAAAGAAAATGTAAATAGGTACGAACAGTTGGCATTTATCAGTTTGTTTAACTATTCCTTTTTTAGCCAACTATAAATAAATGTATTATTATATTATTATTATTGTACTCATTCACAGTGTTGTTGTAATTTACTGGTTTGCGTCCTACCAGCAGGCTACTTCCCGTAGCTTTAGCAGGTAGGCTTCTACTGTTCAACTAATCTTTTCTTGATGTTATCTCCTGTTCTTCTACTTTGTGTCCAAAACTTTCCTCAGTATTCTTGCTGATCCCAGAAGGCAGGTTGAGATCAGCACTACTTCCAACTGAACATCGCACTTCAGCTGCTCTAGGTAACTTTTGAATCTTTGGTCACTGAGCCTAACGCTCCGATGATAATTGGAATGATAAAACTTTGTTGACTTCACCTTTATATACTTTGAATATCTCGTACTTCAGATCGCAGTAAGCATCTTTCTTTTCCATTTCTTTTTTCTCAATTCTGGTATCGAAGGGACATGCCACGTCTATTATATAACATGTTTTTGACTTTTTCTCAATGACAACTATATCTGGCCTGTTATGTTCGATTTTAAACTCAGTCTGCATAGAGAAATCCCATAGAAGTTTAACTGCTTCATTTTCTAGTACAGCAATTGTGTTATCTACAAAGTGTTCACAGTTCTTTGATCCGCAAGAAAATCCAAACTTATGACACAGATGCCAATGTATCACGGCAGCCAAATCATCATGACGCCATTTCTTGTACTCATTTTGTGCCAGCTTTTTACACTCCGAGAGAATGTGGCTTATAGTTTCATCCCTCTCCCCGCACATCCGACACATTGCAGATCCTTGTCTTTTATCTATCATAACCGATACCCAGTTTGTTCTGAGTGCTTGATCTTGGGCTGCCATGAGCATTCCTTCTGTTTCCTTTTTAAGATATCCATTGGCCAGCCACTTCCAACTTTCTTTTTCATTTTCAAATTTCTTTATTATTATTATTATTGTTATTATTATTATTATCATTATCATTATTATTATTATTATTATTATTATTATCATTATTATTATTATTATTATTATTATTATTATTAGGGGCAAAGAAAAACAAGATTATTTGTGCGAAAATTTTCGATACATCTTATATCTTCTTCAATCGCTAATGAAAATTCTATAAATGGATCTAAGCTTAAAACAGTAGTATGGGAATGTGGCGTTCGGTAAATATGGAATATAACGTTCTCCTAAAACTATCGAGTGCAGAATTCTAATAATGTGGCGCAATATAAAGGAATCGTGAAACCGAGCTTCTATCCTGATAAACAATTACTTACAATTACCATAAAGAGAATAATATAAACGTCCATGTTCATTCGTCATGCTGTTCAGGCCAAATGGCTCACGTGAGCCCAATCGAGTCATCCAAAGATTTTCATAATGTTCGAGTTCATCATCATCATCATCATCATCATCATCATCATCATCATCATCATCATCATTAATTTATTTACAGTAGGCTAAAAAGTTTTAAAATAGCAACATTACTGCTAATTAAGGCCTACTACTTAACTTAAAATTAAAAGAAAATATATTACAAATCGTTTAAAAAATTTAATTATAACATATCGTATCATGTTAGGTACCCAACCTGTGGTATATATGTTTTGCAAAGTCTACAATGGCAGTTCTCGCCCTTCCAACATTTAATATGGTTTTTGAAAATAGGAAGTGTGCTTGCTTGTTTGACTATATTTGGTAAAGTCGACCAAAGTCTATTTCCAAGGAATGATATAGTCTCAATTCCATGTGATGTTGTACGAACTTTTGGAATCAGCGAGTCGTTACCGTGCCTTAGATTGTAACCAGTATTGCGCTCAGTGAAAATATCCTTCATAAAAGGAGGACTTAAGCCAGACTTTGTTTTATAAATTTCGGTCATAAGCAACTGTAGATTCTTTACGTGAATAGATACCAAATTCCTTTGCCCCAGAAGAGACTCAAAATCTGTTTGATAGTCTTTGTACGCAAAACGCAATGCTCTTTCATGGATATGATTTATTCTATGATTTAAAGTTCGATCATAGAACATCCAAACAAGGGGGCAGTAGCCAAAGTGAGATAAGACAAACGCTTGCATCACCTGCTTCAACTTTTCCGTGTCCATGTAGCAGGATATTCTGGCGAGGGCATGAAGTTTTTGACTGGCCTTTTTGCAAAGAGCTCTGACATGCTGTTTAAAGCTCAATGTTTGATCAAAAATTATCCCTAGGAGCTTCTCCTCTCTGCTTTCTTTCACGCTAGCCTCTCCTATTTTGACGGAGACTTCGTTGCTCTTTCCACCAAAAATCATCAAATGACATTTATCTTCATTCAACTTCATACGATTCTTTGGAAACCATTCACTTATCACGAGTGCGTCATTCTCTAATTTTGCGAGAACATTCTCGACGTTAGGACCACATGTATAAATTGTTGTGTCGTCCGCGTAATTACAGACTTCAGTCTCTTCCAGGAACAGAAACAAGTCATTCAGATATATGTTAAACAAAAGGGGCCCCAGGACTGAACCTTGTGGTACACCCAGAGAGGTTTTTGTCCATCAAGTCCTCCTTCTATTTTCTCTAAAACATGTACTTTGAGGTCGCGCTGAAAGTTACAGTTTTTACTTTCATAAAAATGTTTTGCCAACTCTGTGCTCGTCGGGTCATGTCCTGCATCATGGCGTTGTTTATTAAAGCGTTGGCTCAGAGTAGTTGATATGAAACCTACGTATAGTTTTTGATGCTTAACGCATTCTGCCGCATATATCACGTTCTTCGACTGGCAAGAACCTCCGGATATATAACTTGGCCTGCCATTGTTGCTGTTTGTTATGAACTCTTTCTGTCCCATGTGGCCGCAGAGTTTGCATGGGCGTCCTCGTTTCTTTGTGTTCTTTGGGGTATATCTAACACTTGGTCCTTTTGTTCGTAATCTTTTCTTTTGTGTTCTCACTAGAATTGAGCGAATGTTTGGATTCCTTCGATATGAGACGATTGGTGGTCCTGGAAATGTTTCTTTCAATGCAGGATAGTCATTGACCATACACTCATAGTTTCTGTGTAGAATACGTGATAATCCTTTGAACTTCGCGTGCCAGTTGATGAACAATGGCACCCTTTCCTTCGATTTTCGTTTCATATCTGCCGATGGTTCAAGTAGCTCCTTTCTGTCTCTCTTTTCAACGTCCGTTGCTATTTGAACAAGTTTTTGCTCCGAATAACATCGGTTTATATAAAAGCGTATAAAGTCAGCAGCATGTCTTCGATAATCCTGGACTAAGGTACAAATTCTACGAATTCTTATGAACTGCGACAATGGATTAGAGCGAATGGTATGGTTTGGATGATCTGAATGCCTATGAAGGTAGGTATGGGTAGCCGTAGGTTTGCAGTATAGTTCAGTTGTTAGTTGACCATTATGTAATTTCACCTTTGTATCTAAAAACACTACACTCTCCGTAGAAAATTCCGATGTAAATGTAATCTTTGATCTGAAGTTGTTTTCTCTTGCAAATGAGTTACAATACGATAAGAAGTCGTCCAGACTTTTGATATCTCCGGTCCAGATAAAAAAGATGTCGTCTATATAGCGAATCCAAGACAATGGCCTTTTTCCATGATTTCTTTCATACGCGTCTAACATTTCCGTTTCGAATTTGGACATAAATAGATTTGCAAAGTCAACTGCCATTGGTGTTCCCATTGCAGTTCCCTTTAACTGATGATAGACTTTATCCATGAAGGTTAATGTGTTGCTTTTCAAAATGAAATTTATTATGTTTGAAATGCAATCTGATGGTATGGACTTATCTTTACGTTGTTCTAAGGCTTCTTTGCATGCGTTCACTCCTTCCTCGTGGTCTATGTTCGGGTACAACGAACAAACGTCCATCGTAACTAGGAAGAATCCTTTATTTGCAAATGCGCTTATGTCAATTTTTTCGATGTGCTTAATAAAGTCTGTAGTGTCCTTGATATACGGGTTAGTCTTCATAGCAGCCGGTTTTATAAAACTATCAACCCATTCTGAAACTTTCGCTGTACAAGGATTATATCCGCTGCAGATCGGTCGCAAAGGAGGTAGTGTATTAAATTGTTTGTGAATCTTTGGCAGACCATAAAAGCAAGGGGTTCTGTTTCCTTCTCTTAGCTTGATATCCTCAACTTCTGTGATGTAATCTTTGTTTTTCATTTCATTAATCATCGAATCCAAATTTTTCCGATAATCAGGGTTAGGGTCGGAAGTGACCTCTTCGTAATATTCCTTATCATTAAGTATTTTCATACATAATTCGTTATAGTCATTTATATCCATGAGTACTATACCACTGCCCTTGTCAGCTGGCTTAATCATCAATGTTTCATCAAAAGCAAGAGAATTCAATGCTTCACGTTGTTTGTTTGTTAAGTTGTTTATCCATTTACTCTTGTTTGAAATTAGATATGAACGAATGTCATGGACAGTGTTATCTAAAAAGTCAGAGAGGCCAGTTGAACGACCTTCTCTTACCTCTTCTGCATACCAATGTTCATTCTTTATAAACCAGCCTAAGTCATGTCGTTCATCATTTGCCTGTGAATTGACTTTTGTGTTAAGGTGACTAGTCTCTTTGCCATTTTCTTCAAAGAAGTATTCACGAAGTTTGAGTTTTCTAAAGAACTTGAAAATATCGTTTGCGAACGTCTCTTTGTTAAAATTAGCTTGACTGGGGCAGAAGGATAGACGCAGCTCCAAAACATTACTTTCATCTTTCGTTAGAATACGGTTAGACAAGTTGTAAACTGTAGATTTACTTGATGGCAGTTAACTTTGCAAATCTATTTATGTCCAAATTCGAAACGGCAATGTTAGACGCGCATGAAAGAAATCATGGAAAAAGGTCATTGTCTTGGATTCGCTACATAGACGACATCTTTTTTATCTGGACCGGAGATATCAAAAGTCTGGACGACTTCTTATCGTACTGTAACTCATTTGCAAGAGAAAACAACTTCAGATCAAAGATTACATTTACATCGGAATTTTCTACGGAGAGTGTAGTGTTTTTAGATACAAAGGTGAAATTACATAATGGTCAACTAACAACTGAACTATACTGCAAACCTACGGCTACCCATACCTACCTTCATAGGCATTCAGATCATCCAAACCATACCATTCGCTCTAATCCATTGTCGCAGTTCATAAGAATTCGTAGAATTTGTACCTTAGTCCAGGATTATCGAAGACATGCTGCTGACTTTATACGCTTTTATATAAACCGAGGTTATTCGGAGCAAAAACTTGTTCAAATAGCAACGGACGTTGAAAAGAGAGACAGAAAGGAGCTACTTGAACCATCGGCAGATATGAAACGAAAATCGAAGGAAAGGGTGCCGTTGTTCATCAACTGGCACGCGAAGTTCAAAGGATTATCACGTATTCTACACAGAAACTATTTGATTTGATTTGATTTTGATTTTATATTTTTTACCCATGGTAGCCCCTCAGTTAGAATAACTGATTTACAGGGGGCCATGCTAAAAACTTACAATAATTAATAATTTACAATAAAACCAGTATTTCGAACTAAATTAAAATTACAATTGTTCAAAAATCAACAAAAAAAACGAAAAGATTTAAGTGTTCATTTTTCCACCTCTCTCTTGAAGGCTCTCAGGGTTGAAGAGTTCTTAGCGTCGGTACCAAGACTGTTCCAAAGCTTAGCGCCTCGGTACGAGAAGCATTTCTGCCCCCCTGCTGATTTTAACAATGGCAACCTGAGGTCGACTTCAGCATTCCTAAGAGAACGAGCAGTGGAATTGTTGACTCTCGTGAACATGTCTTTCATGTAGGAAGGCGCGTCTCCTTTAAGGGATCTGAAAACTATTTTCTGAGATTCAAAATCAATAAGTTCCCTAACAGTGGGCCATTGAAGCGCACGAATAACTGGTAAAGCGGTCGCATCAAATGGACTGTTGGTAACGAGTTTTGCAGCACGATTTTGGAGTTTCTGCAATTTTTCAATGACAGTCACCCCAGCATTTCCCCAGACAGGACAGCAATATCTAAAGTACGGCTCCACTAAACTCTTATACATAGTCTTGACGGTTGATAATGGAAGGTACTGCTTGGCATAACGAAGCATACCAATACCTCTAGAGATCTTATTAGTTGTTAAGGCCAATTGAGATGTCCATTTTAGTTGATGGTCAACCTGGACACCAAGGTATTTGACCTCCTTTACCAACTTGATATCCTCGGAACCAATCTTAAATTGCGGTTTAGTGGAATCGACAGAGTCGATTTTTCTAAGCTTTCCATTGCTTCCTATGATCATTGCATCTGTCTTAGCTACGTTCAGAGACAACTTGTTTCCTTCAAGCCAGCCCTTCAAAGCTTCTAAGTCAGCATTAACTGCCTGATTAATTTCTGAAACAGATTCAGAGGCATAGTAAATGCTTGTGTCATCTGCATACATGGATACAAGGGAATTTTTCAAACAACTAGGAAGATCATTGATGTAGACAAGAAAGAGAAGGGGACCAAGGCAAGATCCTTGTGGTACCCCACAGGTTATACTGTCTGTAGCGGAAATTCGACCGTTTACCTTGCAGCATTGTCGTCTATCGGTGAAATACGAACGAAACCAGCTTAGTTCTTTTCCTTTTAGGCCACAGAAGTTGAGCTTCCTCAATAGAATATCATGATCGACTGTGTCAAAAGCTTCCTTGAGGTCTATGTAAACAACAGCCGTGTATTTACCTTTATCAATGTTTAGGTACCAGTCATTCGTACACTTCAACAGAGACGTCAGGACCGAATGAAGGGCTCGAAAACCAGACTGATCAGTAAAAATCATCTTGTTTTTGTCAAGGTAGTCGTACAGCTGGTTATAGACAAGCTTTTCAAATAAACGAGAGACAACAGGTAGCACCGATATAGGCCTATAATTCGACCTATCATCTTTTGAGCCTTGCTTAAAAATCGGCGCTACGCAAGCAGTCTTCCAGTTGTCAGGGAAGCAGCCGACGGACAGAGACATTGTGAAGAGTTGGGCAAGCGAAGGAGCCAAAATCTCAATGCCTACTTTTATAAAGTGACTAGAAATGCGATCAGTACCAGATCCATTTGAATTTTTAATCTTAGAACATGCTTTTTTAACCTCATCAGTAGTAATAGGTTTAAAAGAAAAGGTGGAATCAGTCTCTCTTTCACCATAATCACCATTTAAAAGAGGGTTTTCTTTGTTAGGTATATTTTCGCTGAGGTCCTTACCAACGTTGCAGAAAAATTTATTCATGGTTTCCGCTATATCTTGGGGTCTAGAAATTGTGTGTTCGCCATCTTTCAGAGACAAGATCTCAGTTGTTTTGGACCTTTTTTTAACCAACTGGTTTATTGTCTTCCAAGTTTCCTTAGTGTCCCCAGCACAGGATTGAATCTTATTTGAAAAATAGTTTCTTTTCATTTTAGAGTTCAAATTATTGGCCTTACATCGCATTTGTCTGTAGGCACTCATAAGTAGTTCAGATTTTGCCTTTACTGCAGCAACCTTCATTTTGTCTCGTGTCCTGAAGAGCTGCTTCAGATCAGGGGTGATCCATGGACTGAAACGCTCAGTGACTCTGCGCTCTATGAGTGTATGGTCAATGACTATCCTGCATTGAAAGAAACATTTCCAGGACCACCAATCGTCTCATATCGAAGGAATCCAAACATTCGCTCAATTCTAGTGAGAACACAAAAGAAAAGATTACGAACAAAAGGACCAAGTGTTAGATATACCCCAAAGAACACAAAGAAACGAGGACGCCCATGCAAACTCTGCGGCCACATGGGACAGAAAGAGTTCATAACAAACAGCAACAATGGCAGGCCAAGTTATATATCCGGAGGTTCTTGCCAGTCGAAGAACGTGATATATGCGGCAGAATGCGTTAAGCATAAAAAACTATGCGTAGGTTTCACATTAACTACTCTGAGCCAACGCTTTAATAAACAACGCCATGATGCAGGACATGACCCGACGAGCACAGAGTTGGCAAAACATTTTTATGAAAGTAAAACTGTAACTTTCAGCGCGACCTCAAAATACATGTTTTAGAGAAAATAGAAGGAGGACTTGATGAACTCGAACGTTATGAAAATCTTTGGATGACTCGATTGGGCTCACGTGAACCATTTGGCCTGAACAGCATGACGAATGAACTTGGACGTTTATATTATTCTCTTTATGGTAATTGTAAGTAATTGTTTATCAGGATAGAAGCTCGTTTTCACGATTCCTTTATATTACGCCACATTATTAGAATTCTACACTCGATAGTTTTAGGAGAACGTTATATTCCATACTACTGTTTTAAGCTTAGATCCATTTATAGAATTTTCATTAGCGACTGAAGAAGATATAAGATATATCGAAAATTTTCGCACAAATAGTCTTGTTTTTCTTTGCCCCTATCTACAACAAGCAAGGCTCTCGATCACTACTTATTATTATTATTATTATTATTATTATTATTATTATTATTATTATTATTATTATTATTATTATTGTACTCATTCACAGTGTTGTTGTAATTTACTGGTTTGCGTCCTACCAGCAGGCTACTTCCCGTAGCTTTAGCAGGTAGGCTTCTACTGTTCAACTAATCTTTTCTTGATGTTACCTCCTGTTCTTCTACTTTGTGTCCAAAACTTTCCTCAGTATTCTTGCTGATCCCAGAAGGCAGGTTGAGATCAGCACTACTTCCAACTGAACATCGCACTTCAGCTGCTGTAGGTAACTTTTGAATCTTTGGTCACTGAGCCTAACGCTCCGATGATAATTGGAATGATAAAAACTTTATTGACTTCACCTTTATATACTTTGAATATCTCGTACTTCAGATCGCAGTAAGCATCTTTCTTTTCCATTTCTTTTTTCTCAATTCTGGTATCGAAGGGACATGCCACGTCTATTATATAACATGTTTTTGACTTTTTCTCAATGACAACTATATCTGGCCTGTTATGTTCGATTTTAGACTCAGTCTGCATAGAGAAATCCCATAGAAGCTTAACTACTTCATTTTCTAGTACAGCAATTGTGTTATCTACAAAGTGTTCATAGTTCTTTGATCCGCAAGAAAATCCAAACTTGTGACACAGATGCCAATGTATCACGGCAGCCACCTTATCATGACGCCATTTCTTGTACTCATTTTGTGCTAGCTTTTTACACTCCGAGAGAATGTGGCTTATAGTTTCATCCCTCTCCCCGCACATCCGACACATTGCAGATCCTTGTCTTTTATCTATCATAACCGATACCCAGTTTGTTCTGAGTGCTTGATCTTGGGCTGCCATGAGCATTCCTTCTGTTTCCTTTTTAAGATATCCATTGGCCAGCCATTTCCAACTTTCTTTTTCATCTTTAACGTCTTTAAAGCATCTGCTTTAACGTCAGTAAGCAGAATGCAACGGTTTTTCCCTAAACCTTTCTTTTCTATTCTCAATGATCATTCTTTTCTTTTCCTTAGGGCTTTGTCTCTCTTTGATGATATTTTCCTTGCAAACTTCTTTCAGTAGTTGATCTTGTTTCGTGTTTATATAATATCCAAGACTATTTTCTTCAATAGTGATACAATCCTCTATACTAATTAGGCCCCGACCCCCTTCTTTCCTCTTCCAATACAATCTATCGACATCTGCTTGCGGATGCATGCACTGATATACAGTTAGCAGCTTTCGTGTTTTTCTGTCCATTTCTCGTGAATCTTCCTTTGTCCAGCTGACAATTCCTGCGCTATATCGCACTGTTGCAACTGCCCATGAATTTATTGCCTCGATTGTATTCTTTCCATTAAGACTTGCCTTTAAGACCTTTCTCACCCTTCTGAAGTATTCTTTTTTTGTCATTTGCTTCATTTCCTTATTCTTGGTATCATCAATTTGAAGAATGCCGAGATATTTATATTCCTCACTCTGCTCCAAAGATCTAATCTCTGTTCCATTTGGTAAAGCTATGCCTGAACTTTCCACAATATGGCCTCTTATCAATTTAACCATTGCGCACTTTTGGATGCCAAATTCCATTCCGATATCTTCACTAAAGATTCTCACCGTCTGTACAAGTGTGTCAAGCTCTTTTTCATTTTTCGCGTATAGCTTCAGATCATCCATAAAAAGAAGGTGGTTTATCTTGCCACGGTCTTTTCCAAGCTTATATCCATCACCCATTCCATTCAACAATGCAGATAGTGGTATCAAACATAGAATAAACAAGATTGGAGATAAACTGTCTCCCTGAAAAATCCTCTCCTGATATTCACCATCCCTAATCCATCTGTGCCTGATGTCAACTCTACCCTCCAGGATTTCATAGAATTTGCTAACAGTTGTTCCACATTTTCAGATATCTTAAACATTTGCAAACATCGTATGATCCAGGAATGGGGCACCATATCATATGCCTTCTTGTAGTCAATCCACGCAAGGCATAGATTTGTCATCCTTCTCTTGCAGTTCTTGATGACCATTTTATCGATCAAAAGCTGGTCTTTAGTACCCCTACTATTTCGTCTGCAACCTTTCTGTTCTTCCGGTAGCAACTTGTTCGTTTCAAGATGGTCATATATTTCTTCAGCAAATATCCCAGTCATTAACTTCCACATCATGGCAAGGCAGGTAATGGGCCGAAAATTTGAGACAAGATTCCCTTTTGAAACATCTTTGATGATAAGAGTCGTTCTACCCGCCACCATCCACCTCGGTACTTCTCCTGTATCTACGCATTCTTGAAGATGTTTAGACATTCTTTCATGTACACTATCAAATATTTTTAACCAGTACCCATGCACTTTGTCCGGGCCACACGCCTTCCATTTTGGTAGTTTAGATAGCTGTTTTTTAATTTTTTCCTGGTCGATTTGGACACTCTCTTGTTGTGGAATGTTACGATAATTTCCTTCTAGATCTTTGAGCCATTCTGCATCTTCGTTGTGCTTCTTCTCTACACCCCAAATGTTACTCCAGAATGTTTTACTCTACTCTGCATCTGGTTTGATCTCGTAATTCCCTTCCTTTCCATCGATTTTTCAAATAATCTCTTTCTGTTTGTTTGGAAGAGCCTATTTTGCAGAAACTGATTGTTTCTTTCCTCATATTTCTTTATCTTAGCTGCCTTAGCCTTCACCCTTTGCTTAAGCTCTTCAATAACCACCAGAACCATGGTAAAGTTGTTCCAGCCTTTTCTTGCTATGTTCACTTTTTAACGATTTTCTGTTCCATTGGTCCAATTTGCTGATATCCTTTCGTAACTTTCGTATTTTTCCGGTTATTCTCTTCTTCCACCAAGGATCTTTATCTCTGGATGCCTTCTTTTTCTTGATATTCATTAGATCAGCAACAACATTCGCCCCAGCCAGTACTAGCACATTCGTCTCTGTGATGTTCTTAGTTTTAACTCTATTGATAACACTATTTACTATCGTTGACGTTTCTCGCAATTTCTTCCTGTCTACATAACGTAAGTTTTGAGCTTCTAATCTTTCTGGATGCTCCAATTTTTCTTTTATTCGTCCCAATACTCTTTCTTCTTCAGCGGTGATGCCTTCCTCCTCCAATTCTACTTCTACCTGTACGCAATTATTATTATTATTATTATTATTATTATTATTATTATTATTATTATTATTATTATTATTATTATTATTATTTCTCATGTCTTTTTTATTTACAACGAGTTCTGTCTTCAAGTGTTTCCACCTCAGAAATGGGGTAAGGTATCACTGTTTGTTTGCATTGAGTCCCAGTCTTCACTAGTTCCATGGTTTCACTAGTTCATTAAGAATCTCCTTACTGCGTAGCACGTTCCCAATAATGTTATCTTTTGTATCTCGAAGATATTGATCTTTCCTGGTATCTTTTCAATGTATTTCGCAAACGTTTTGTCAACAACCCCTGTACATCCAACAACGATAGGGACTATTGCAATTTCTTTGAGTTGCCATAATGCTTTCAACTCGATAGCAAGATTTTGGTACTTCTCCACTTTCTCGATACGCTTATCAACAATGTTGTCATCTCTTGGTACTGCAATGTCTATTAACAAAGCGGTTTTGTCTTTTTTGTTCATGAATACAATATCGGGTCTAATTGCCGTTATTTCTTTATCTGTTTGGATCGTTATTATTATTATTATTATTATTATTATTATTATTATTATTATTGTTATCATTCTTTATATCTCGGCGATAATGTTATGCCGGCGTTCTTCTTGGGAGCGGGCTGCAACCAGCAGCTTTAGGTCTCAAGAGTCTTTCTTAGTATTCTTGCAGTGCCCAAAAGAGTCGCTTTCTGCAACTGCGCTGTGCTACTTTTCAAACTAATCTTCTTCATCCAGCCTTCCAAGTTCTTTGACACAATTCCTAAAGCTCCAACAATGATTGGGACAATTTCAATATGTGAGCATTTCCATATTTGCTTCAATTCTCTCTTGAGGTCTGAATAATGCTCAATTTTCTCTTGTTCTTTCTCTACAACTCGCTTGTCACCAGGAGATGCTATATCAATGATGAAACACCTTCTAGAATCCTTTATTATTATCATCATTATTATTATTATATTAGGTTTAGAACGACAGATTGTAGAAGGAAAAATGGAAGGGAAAAGGGGACGTGGACGACCACAGACATCCTGGTTGACCGATATAAAACAATGGACAGGTGGCAGCATAGCACCATCAATACGTCAAGCAGAAAGCAGAACTGGCTGGAGTGCTCTCGTGAAGACCACAGCAGCGCGTTGCGCTAACTGACCAAGAGAGATTATTACTATCAAACTCTCGTTAATGCTTTTTCAAGGTGGTGTAATTGGGCTAAGATGAAAATCAGACCTGACAAGTGCCAAACATTTGCTATGAAAAAGGTTCTAACACAATCCAAACAGTTTAAGCCAAAAATTTACGTAGACAATATATTGATTAAAAGCATCGAAGAAGAGGAAAGCTTTCGATACCTCGGGCGTTGGTTTAACTTTGACATGGACAATAGTGAGCATAAAAGGCAGCTTCTTGACACTACAAATCGAATCCTCAGCTTGATTCATCGATTACCGTTACATCCAAAAAATAAGCTTCAAATATACAATCGGTACTTTCTCAGTAAAATCAGTTGGGATCTCACGATAGCAGACATAGATGCAACGTGGATAAAGCAAAACCTAGACATGATTTGCCACGGATATTTCAGAAAATGGTTAGATATACCTGTAAGTGGAACATTTGAAATATTGCAATTATCTAAGGCACAGTTTGGACAGGAAGTCATTGATACAAGTACAAAACATACTCTTTGTCAAGTGACTTTCCGTAAATGTCTGAAAAACTCCATAAATGATGACATTCGATATCTGCATAATACAACATCAGAAAAGACTAACATCCAATATGACTCGTTCCATACAACAAAACTTGCGCTAAAAAAGATCCGGGAAGACAAAAAATCGAAGGTAGAGTCATTGCAGGTTCAGAGTACAGTAATTACAGAGTTATGGAAAACAGCACTCCCGAAGGCAAAAGATTTTTGGTTTAAACATGGGCGATTCTGACACGTGAAGAATGTTTCAGAATTGTCCATAATACTTCTCAAATAGATTAAAATCCTTACCTGCCTGTTTTTGTGGGTATTCCCTTTGATTTCCTTGATTTTGTTTGAGCCTTATTGCTCGCTGCAAGTCTCATCCCGTCTGTCATTTTGAAATTTGAAATTCGGCCGTTGGCTGACTTTGCAAAAAGTCATATTTCTCAAGCAGGTCTTCTTATAAGCAAATCCCTACTACTGGTAAAAAACTTATGGGTACGCAAATAGCCGATTTTCTTAGGAGACCCATGGCAAGCACCGCGTAACTTTCTTTTGCCCAAATCATGCAAGAACAGAAGGGAGTTTCGATCGAATCACGGGGGTAACTACATGGCATTGCTACATAGAGGAGATATTTCGCTGCTTGCGTCAAGGAATCTCAAATACAGCAATAGTATGAAATGTTTGAAATGCTGCGGTTGTTTGAGACAATAAAAGAATGAATTGCAATGGATGGTTATAGCGTAATAACCTCCGTGTCTCAATGCAGAAAAGGAAGGTTTCATGAGGTCCCGGGTGTCTACTTGTTTTGATTTGAACGGGGATATGCACTCCAGTCCAAGAAATGATCTTTTCACCCGGCTTTAGAAATTTTGCGTCCAAGTAATAGGCCGAAAATATCTGCAGAAATTATACACGTTTTTTTATAAGAAGTTGAGGATTTGGACTAGTACTGAAAATTTCTTAAAGTTACCTGATTTTGAGAACTCAGAGTTTCTTACGAGTCTCTAAAAGGTTTCAGAACAATCTTCATGTTCACTACCTGTACCCTCCTGAACATTTCAAAACAATGTTTATTGAAGCTTGAAGCGGGCTTGAAGCCTTTCCAAAGCCTTTACATCACTCAAGTGCCTGTTGAGTAACATGATACAGGAAACGAGTGAAAAAAGAATTAAACTATGTCAAGGGTTTCCTTCATGAAAACAAATAGTTTTTTAAGCTATATTTTCCCAGTACTGGTGTTTCTGAATTTTTTGGCGATCTGAGAGTTTAGTTTCTTATAAGCAGTTTCTTACATAACAAATACGTGTACTCCAAAACGCAAAAGATACACGGGAAATGACGAAACAACAACTCGCTCTAACAAAATACCCCTTCTTACAACCGGCTGTAGATCAATTGTCTTCTTTTGATGCCTGGCTTTAGAAAAGACGATACCCGGGCAGGAATGCACATCCCGTCAGAGAATTTCAGTCACTCCAAAAAGCCTTACAGCCATGCGACAGATTTTAAGAGGTTAAGGGGTCGAGGCCACCGATCATTTTCAATAATTAGCCCGACAACAACGCGTATTTTACCAACAAAATTCGAATTTTTTTTGTCAAATTATTTTCTTTAGATTCACCCTTCTACCAAATTTGGGCCATCCCCTTGGACAAAAATATTGCCAAAAAGTATAGCCCTTCCTAACACAAGTTGTCAAAAAGTATGGGTTAAAATCCCAGCTTACCTGGACAAACAATTTGGGATTGGTCCATCATCTTTGTCAAGGCAAATATATGAATACTCGAATGTTTAGATTTTACCATTTTCAAACATTTCATGGGTCAGACATTTTTCGTGTCTGAAAGTGTTCTGTTAAAGATGTCCGAAATTCCCTGAAAAAAACATCCGAAAAATAGTTGTCCAAAATTCATTAGTACGAATTGTTTTGCTTTTTATGTAACTAAAACGATCATTTACTGCGGTTCATGTTGTTTCCCGGCCTTTTAATGACAATACTGTTGTTGTTGCTACCGCAAAACCTTCTCTCGCGTTTACCCCCATGTGTTTAAAACCTTGCTCAGTCGCTAGCTAAAAATGCCCGGGCAGTATTCCAAATATGGGCAAAAGAAAGTTACGCAGTGCTTGCCATGGGTCTCCTAAGAAAAATCGGCTATTTGCGTACCCATAAGTTTTTTACCAGTAGTAGGGGTTTGCTTATAAGAAGACCTGCTTGAGAAATATGACTTTTTGCAAAGTCAGCCAACGGCCGAATTTCAAATTTCAAAATGGCAGACGGGATGAGACTTGCAGCGAGCAATAAGGCTCAAACAAAATCAAGGAAATCAAAGGGAATACCCACAAAAACAGGCAGGTAAGGATTTTAATCTATTTGAGAAGTATTATGGACAATTCTGAAACATTCTTCACGTGTCAGAATCGCCCATGGTTTAAAGTGCAACATCGTCTTCCTAGAAACATCTTTAATTTTACCATAAGATACATGAACAACTCTCTTGCTTGTTTTTCTAATTTAGCAAGATGGGGCATAAACGTCAGTGCAAGCTGTTCATTCTGTAGGGAGGTTCAGACCACAAAGCATATTGTAGCTGGCTGTGCATCATGTTTAAATCGCTACACATGGCGACATAACTCGGTGCTGTTAAATTTAGCTAAATTTTTGCAACCAATGGTCAAGAAGCTTTACTGTGACATTCCATCGTTTTTATCACCCGAAATTGTGACTGGTACTGCTGCACGACCGGATCTACTCGTTGTGGACAGGATGAACACTCTGTTTATAATTGAGCTAACAGTAGGCCACGAATCTAACACGGCGGCGAATGCTACAAGAAAGGCAAAGAAATACGAACATCTCTTAAATGATGGTGACCTAAAACGTTCGAATCTAAAAATCTGTTTTGTGAATCTCGTGATGACTACTATCGGCAGCTATTCAAAACATTCAGAGGATTTCTTCAAATTGCTGAAAGATTTAAACATTGACAACAGAGCAGCAACGTACATTTCTACAAAGCTAACAGAAATTTGTATACGTTCGTCTTATTATATCTTTTGTATGAGAACGAAAGAGTGGACGGAAGTGGATCTAATGAACTTCTAAGTTGAACCTTACCTTACTTTTGTTAACTATTTTGAAGCACCTATGCGAATGCAGGCAGACTATGGCTACACCGTAGTGAGTAGTCTGATTCTGTTACTGTTTTTAAGTTGTATGTAATTAGTTGGATTTTATCATGAAAAGTTTCCATTATTATTATTATTATTATTATTATTATTATTATTATTATTATTATTATTATTATTATTATTATTATTATTATTGTTATTATTATTATTATTATTATTATTATTATTATTATTATTATTATTATTATTATTATTATTATATTTGCTTGTTTTTTGCTCTCCGGTCTCAGTTGTTGTAGTGGCAATTCTGGTATAATCTTTTATCATTTGTTCCAAGTGATACTCAGGATAAACCAGTCGTAGCTTCTTTGCATTAGTATTTTTGCTGTCTTTGAAGTCACAGTTTGTATCACCTACCAATATTATCTCCTTTTCATCCTTATCCAAGTAGCTCAAAACCTTTGTCAGTTTCTCAAATGCCTCATCAGTTTCTCAAATGCCTCATCATCAACACCACAGGTTGGTGGACGATACCAGCACCCAAGAAGAAAAGGCTTGGCGCGGCCTGGGAATATTTCAACAGATAGCAATTCAAGATTCTCACTCTTGAGTTTAACTTTCTGCTCTGGGAGACTATTCTTAACATATATGGCAACGCCTCCTCCATTTGCATCTCTGTCATTACGAAAAATCCTATACCCTTCTATGGAGACCATAGAGTCAGTAACAGTACCATTCAAACGCGTTTCACTTAGGCCGATAATATCAGTTTCGTTTTCTCTAAGAATGATTTCTAATTCATTCCAGCACTCCAGGTTGATGGGAGGCAAATTTGTGATAGTGAAAGCATTGCTGAATCTATGAATGAATTTTTTGGAGTATTGGTAATACCCTTAGAGATAAGATACCTAAAACATCAAATCCACGTCTAGAGAATGAGTACTCGGTAAACCCACAAAATCTACGCTTTGAATTTGAAGCTATCAATGTATCTCAGTTACGGAAGGTTTTCGGCAAATTCAAAACATCTAAGGGATCTGGTGCTGATGGTATTGCTAATTATTTTCTGAAGATAGGCCTACCCGTTATCGCTGTATCACTTTGTGACATTTTTAATCTTTCAATCGCAACTGGTGTATTGCCAGATAGCTGGAAAATTGCAAGAGTGGCCCCTATTTTTAAAAGTAGTCAATCAAATGATCGTTATAATTACAAACCGATCTCAGTGCTGCCGTTTCTGTCCAGGGTTTTCGAAAAGTTGATTTACAGCCAACTTTACGACTACCTTGACAAAAACAGGCTTCTTTTTCCCAAACAGTCTGGGTTTAGATCGCTGCACTCTGTTGTCACCTGTCTGCTTAACTGTACGAACGACTGGTATATTAACATGGACAAGGGTCAGTATACAGCGATGGTGTTCATAGACCTCAAAAAAGCTTTTGACACTGTTTGAAATTCTTCTTAAAAAGCTGACGAGGTATGGTATCATAGGTCTTGAGAATACCTGGTTTGCTTCCCATCTAGAAAACGGAAAGCAATTCTGCAGAGTTAACGGGGTTCCCTGAAACGTTGACAATGTAAGATTTGGGTTGCCACAAGGCTCTTGTCTTGGTCCTCTTCTTTTATATATACCGGGTGAGCCAGAAAAAAGTTCCCACTTTTGAAAATTCATAGCACCAAGATTACTCCACAGATTTGAATCATTCAAATTCTAGTTAAAAGCCGAAAGATTGAAGTATTTTTGTGTTTTTTCTCACTGTCCTACCAGCACTAGAAGTATTGGTAAATCTAACTTTATAAAGATTGTATGGTTGCAAAATGACGAAAAAAGGGCCTAAAACATTGATCAAATCGTAAGGATTCTATTCAAATCGAACAATAGGCCATGGGCGTTTCACCTCCCTCAAGAGCTATAAGATATCGATTTTCAAACAGATGCGAACGATTTTCAATCCCAAGGAAGTTAGTGCCTAGAGGATATCTCTCACCCATGAGAAATTGCATTTCCTTAATTATTTTGTGCGAGAAGTCATTTATGCATTGATCGATGTTTTGGGCCATTTTCCAGTAATCAATCAACCATGAAGTTTTTGTAAAGTTGAATTTACCTATATTTGTAGTGCTCGTGATACAACGAGAAAAATCACAAAAATACTTCAACCTTTTGGCTTTTAACTAGAATTGGAATCATTCAAATCTGTGAAATACTCTTGCTGTTATAAATTTTCAAAAGTGGGAACTTTTTTCTGGCTCACCCGGTATATATATCAATGATCTGCCATTTTCTCTTCAAAACAGTCAGGTTACCATGTATGTAGACGATACCATCATATCATATTAGTCCAATAGCATCGATGATCTCAACGATAACTTAAATAGAGACTTGAACTGCCTGAAGCGATGGCTTCGAGGAAATAAACTGTCTTTAAATGTTATTAAGACTCAAGCCATGGTTGTAGGATCTCGATCTTATCTTAAAAAGATTTCTGAAGGAAATGTTCAGTCCCCCTCCTTTGCTATAGGTGACTCGCACATTGACATCGTTGAGAAAACCTGGGAATTCAGCTAGATCAACATCTTGTTTGGGATGAGCACACTAGGTTCTTGCGTGCTAAGGTCTCTCGTGCCATAGGGTTTTTAAAGTATGCCAAGACAATACCACCTCAAGAAACTCTTAGCCAAATATATAGAGGAATCTTAGAACCGTACTTCCGCTACTGTTGCTCTGTGTGGGGGAGCTGTGGGGAATCCAGCAGGCTTACACTGCAGAAGCTACAAAATCGGGCTGCCAGAATTGTAACAAACAGTAGCTATGATGCACCCTGCTGATGCCCTTATACAACAGTTAAAGTGGCCAAATATCGCTGAAATCATAAAACGAGAGACAGCGACGATCGTTTACAAATCCCCAAATGGTCTTGCACCGACATATCTCTCAAATATCTTTTCAAAGAACTCATCACAGAGCACTGTCAAGTTGAGAAACTCGGAGACTGACTTACGCATTCCTCTTTATAAAACCAGTAATGGGCAAAAGTCATTCTCATATCGTGGTGTACATCTGTGGAACAGCCTTGAACCTGAGGTTAAGCAAGCACCCTCTTTATATGCTTTTAAACATCGTCTTTAATTTGATCGTAGGTGGCTGGATGCGGTTTGGGTTTGACTGGGGTCGGTCTTATTCTTTGCCTGCCATGAGGTGCTGTAATGGTGTCTTATTTCAGGGTGGGCATGGAGTTCGGTTTGCTCTGGTCCGGTCTGATTGTGTCCTGCCGCTCACGATATGATAATTATTTTAATACTGATTTTAATTTTACTTTAACTTTGTAATTAGATTATTTAGTTTCGTTTGCTAATATATTTTACTTGTAAATTTTAGGTTTTAAGTTTTTGTCACGGCTCCCTAAAAAGCGGCCTTTGCCGACGGGATTACCGTGTTTAAAGAGTATAGAATGAATGAATGAATCAATCAATCAATCAATGAATGAATCAATGAATGAATCAATGAATGAATGAATGAATGAATCAATGAATGAATAAATAAATGAGTGGTTTTGCAAGATGCAAGCCCCCTCAAATGTTGTAAGCGGAAGAGGCTTCGCTACTGTCTTTTCTCTTCCAATCAACCGTCATTGCGAAGCCAAAATGTGTTGCGCATTCTACGATGGAAAACAATGGAAGTTTGCGGTGATTACTATACCATAAGACTTTCCTGTGGCTTTGCGGTTTTAAAAACCTTTGTTGTGCGAAGGCACACTAAGACACAGAAATGCAAGGGAGCTCTATTCGAACAACTTGAGAGCGGTTGGGCCTAGCCACGTTCAGTTGAAGACGAAACAGAACAGAAAACAATACAACAAAACAGGACACAGGGATCAAAACAAGGTAAATAAATAATCAATCAAAACATCCGTGTCCTAACCCTTGGACCACACAGTGAGCATAAAAATACATAATGAAATATTACATAATACAAATTACAAAAAAAATAAAAATAGCTATTGCAAATAACAATTAGAAATAATTCCAACGACAAATGATTACAAAATAATAAAACATGAAAGGTGCCAATTTACACGAGTGAGGAAGCATTTAAAAGCAACTTTTTGAAAAGTTCTGAGGCCCGAATATAATTTACTCGTGTTAACAGCTGTTTCCTGACTTCAAAATTTAAAATTTTCAAACTTACTACATCTTTAGCGTTTGGTTCGGAAAATTTAATGTCATCAAATTGCTAAATCGTATCCATACTTTAGTCATTCAGAAACGGAGGCTTTTTCATAATACTACTAATCTCCCCCATTCATTAGACTTTATACGGTCTTAAACCGGAAGTTGATTTTGATTGGTTAATCTCGAAAGACTTAGCGACGGGGTAGCAACGGTTCGAAACAGAGTTGTCTATGGTTTTATACGACGGATTTCACCATGATTTCACTACTGTTCACGAAAAATCGAAGTCAGTTTATTTTTTTTCTGCAAGATTCATTGTTTTTTTACGTTCATTGCCTTAATGGAAGTTATCTGAGTTCAAGAGACACGTTTCGAAGTACGTTTTGCTGTTCACGGCGATCGAATTTACTGTATTTCTTTCGGTTTTAAGGCCTAAGAGGCTGTATTCTATCTCAAGCAACTTGACTTACATTACCTTCCGTGTCATCGTTCGAAAAAGGTGAACAAGAGTACTGTTTTTACCCTGTAAAATGGCCAAGGAAGTCATTACTCTATCCGGCATCATGGAATTCTTTAAAGATGACCTTAACTCTGTCACGAAAGGCGAGTCAAAATACAAAGCTGGCTTTGTTTTAGAGCTAAAAGTCAAAGAGTTTGTGATCAAAGCACAAGTCAGAGCCTCTATGAAGGACAAGAGCTATAAAGTATCTTTGACTGTCGATGGTGATGGTGGTATAAGCAAAGAGGAATGTGACTGCCCTAGAGGAAAATGGCTATGCAGCCATATGGCAGCCACATCAATTTATGCCAACAAGCAGGGGCTTTCCAAGACTGACCTGCCAAATTCTTGGATAGCAAGGCCAAAGAAGGCTGCAAAATTGGACGCAAAGCCATTTCAAGAGTACTTCCCAAGTCCAAGATCCGCTTACAAAGCTACCAGTAGACCAGTATCTCAAGATGACAAAGAATTTTTATACAGCAAATTGTCACGTGTTGGAGTTCAATGCCCCCTTAAATGGACTTGTGACCCAGAGCCACAGCTGCCTGAGAATGATCTCCTTGCTCCAAGTCTCATCGAAGATTTACTTGACTGTTATATAACTGACAAGGGGGATTTTATTGAAAAATGCAAGGTGTTGCCTGCTCAGGTAAAATGGCTTGCAAATAAAACCACTCAACAGCGCCATTCTCATATGTGGGCCCAATATCGCCGACTAAGACTAACTGGAAGCAATTTTGGTCATGTCATTGATGCTTGCCAACGAAAAGAAATCAAAAACTGCCCCATACCATCTTCTCTTTTGAAAAAACTGAAAGGAGAGTATTCTTTGGGGACTAAAGATTCAATCATGTGGGGTCAAATGCATGAAGATGTAGCCATAAAGAAATACAGCTCTGCAACAGGCAATGTTGTTGAACCAGCTGGGCTGCACCTATTTCCTGGTGGGTTTCTTGGTAGCAGTCCAGATGGCATCATTATCAAGGCATCAGCCACTTCATATGGATGTGGGGTATTGGAAGTTAAATGCCCTTGGAAATACAGGGAAATGACTATGGAACAAATGATAGCCAATGAATTAGGCGATAAAGATGAGAGAAAAACTTTCTATCTTACCAGTCATATGCAGCTGAACCAAAAACATCCGTACTGGCATCAAGTTCAGGCAGAAATTGCATCAGTTGGTGTAACTTGGGCACATTTTGTAATTTGGACAAAAGTTGATATGAAAGTCATAACAGTGGAGAAAGACAAAGCATGGGAACAAACTTACATTCCAGTACTGACAAAGTTTTATCTTGATGAACTCCTTCCCTCTCTTTATCTTAAAGCAGACTAAAGCTAAGACATCACTTTTTCTCTCTTGTGATTACTGTACGCAAAATCCTAGCCTACATGATGTCTTTATTTTGTGTAAATTGAGGAATGGGAGAAGAGAAAGACTAAAATGCAGTCTAAAATGCAAGGAACAATTTTTCACACCCAGGTGAATAAATCCATATTAAGTCCATAAATATGAGCAAATTAGATCTTGAGCACATTGAGACTTCCAAAACTGAAACACAATTAACTTTCGTGGCATACCGTAAAAGCTCTATTAAGCCCCCCTCTCTAATAAGCCCCTCCCCTCTGAGTCAAAATTTGAAATAAGCCCCCCTCTCTATTAAGCCCCCCCCCACTCATACGAAATCCTAGAATTTACAAAACATTTTCCGTTTATTTAGCTTATACAACCTTACATGTTAATTTCAGTATGATTTGGGATAAAAACTGAGTCGAATTTGTGTATTTGAGCCGGAAAATTGTGTGTTGAATCCGCAAAATATGGAATAAAAGAACTGAAAAGCTACCAAATATATCCTTTTCGCTTGATTTTGTGAATAAGCCCCCCCTCTCTAATAAGCCCCCCTCTCTAATAAGTCCCCCCTCTGGAAGGTCCAAAATTAAATAAGCCCCCCGGGGGCTTAATAGAGCTTTTACGGTATTTGTTCTCTTGGTTTTGAAATTGAATGGTTTGATAGAACAGACTGCATTCATACGAGAAATCTCTTGGTGATTTGGTGATGTACAGCCATTTTACTGCCAGTAATATCACTTTGACAAAATGAAGACTGTATGCAGGCTAGCAAAATCGTAACTAGAAACAGAACTCATAAAATCTGTTGAATACCCTCAAGTCTGGATTAGAAGGGTCTTGGGAAAATAAGGAGGATGGGAAAAATGCCAAATATCCAACATCAAAGGGTTGGGGTTGTACTTACATGAGAACTATCAGAGAGTCCAACTGTCTGACCAACGCTGAACAATCGATGCAAACTTGGAGCAATTCTTAAAAAAAGCAATACCCCACCTTGAATTGGTTCCAAATGTTGAATATATAAAGGTAGGTGGAATAGAATATTTTGGTAGAAAATACTTGAAGAATAATTTTAGGGAGATTTCAATTCCAGGCTTGAGAGTATATCTGTATTCTTCATTATGTTACAAATAGCCTTGTTGCTCATATATATACAGTTCTTCTGTTTTAGTCACTTGTTGTTGAAGATAAAAAAGAACTATATTCATCAAATGCTCAAAAAATTATGGCGGACTGGAAATTTACTAAGACTGCACAAACTTGAATTATTTTATCTGCAAATGGTTGCAAAAGCTGACTGATCAAATCCAGGATTTTGTAATTTCTAAGACGCTCAATAGCACGCTCAACGTGAATTCTACATCCAGAAATTTTCCTTGAAAACACAGCCTTTTCTTTTGTCAGCTGCGATTTGCCACATACCGGGTGACCCAAAAAAAAATTTCACGAGCTAGATCATAACTAGCTCCCTGAAGTCAAAAGCTATTGCCGAATGCTTTCCATCATTGTTTAGTTGAAAGGCTTAGCTACCTTTTGAGATGCTGCATGGTCATTTTGAGAAATGATTATCATCCGAGAAACCAGATTCAATGAAAATTTTGAATTCAGGATTTCTCATTTTGAGTGAAATAATAATCATCATTTCTAGTTAACATTCTTTGAAAACTCGATATAGCGATGCATTAGAAGTCGTCTGGGGAAATTTTTTGTTTGCAAAGATGAGTCACCTGAGTTCCTCATTCAAATTTCATGCTCCAAAGCTAAGTTTGAATTCAGGTTTTGTCATACTTTCCAAAAAACGGACTGGAAAGCGAGGGAATGGTCCAAGAAATGAATGAATTTCCATTTTTCAGACAGTACGCACATCTTAAACTGACTAACCAACATCTCAAAAGATAGCGGAGCCTTTCAGCTACATGCTGACACCTTGTTAGTCTTCATGACGTTTGCTGTCAAGGAGATATAGGCGATCTGGCTCGTGAAGTTTCTTTGGGTCACCCGGTAGAAAAGCTGGAAGATTCAGGAATACATTCTTTGGCAAAAGGTCATGGATCAAGAATCCTTTATCTACCAGAATTAAATCACCAGCCTGAAAAATGAAGAGTGAATATTCTATCTAATCAAAACACACCATATAATCAGTTGGAACATCATACCCTAAAAATTGGCAATCTTTTAAACCTGAATCAAGAGATTTTCATTGAGCCAGGGATCAATTCAGAGCCACTGTAGGCAATAATGAGGCATGCATATAAAATTCATAATTGCTACCAGCAACTGACACAGATTCTGTCTGTGATTTTCAGACACAAATAACAAACTTATGGGCTCTCATGCTAGTAATGTCTGTTGTGGGAGAGGTGATTTTTAAAAGTAACTTCATCATTTTCATGAAATCGTTACCTACCATCAAATGTGATATTACACCTGACTCAGCTGTAATCACCTTGTCACTGGTACATCCTGGGAAACCTTTACTCAGAAATGTAATGGCTCCATTTGGAGTAACACCAGCCAGATACTTTACAGGCAGAAAATGCTTGTAGCTGCTATAAGAAGCTGATGCAGCAACAAGATCTCTTCTTGGGGTAGAAATTCTCAGCTCTGTGCAATCAATAATGATTCGGCAATTGGAAAAGTCACTAAATGAGTCTGGCACACTTGCTTTGTTGCTTTGTTGCGAAGGCAGTTTGTCCATAAAGCCAACAAACAAAATCTCATGCATTGTGTGAAGATAGGTCATTACAATATTCTGGATGGTTGTTTGGCTAACACCATACCTCTGAGCAATATCATGATAAGGCAAGTTAAGTTTAATCGAATCAGGAAAATTAAAAATTGATCTTCTGAACTGATAGATCGAACTGGTTTCCCAGACCAGTACTTTAATGGCTGAAACCTTTCAATCATGTCAACAATAACTTCAAAAACTTGCTTATCAATTCCTGTGTAACTTTTAATTGCATCTGCCCCTAGATTTCTGAACAAGAAACGTCTCATTTCAAGAAAGTGAAGCTTCTCTTTCAAAATCCTAATTTGCTCATCTTTAACATGATCAGTGCTATGATCAAGAGATGTATAGGTGCTACTGGATGTGTTTGTGAATAAGGGGTTGCCATCTGCTGCATCTTCTTCTCGATTTGAGACGCAAGACTCGACAGATCCAGGAATATCTGCCCTTTTTCGAAGGAGGGGGCATTTTGGTATATTCTCGTCAATCAACTGACCTCTAAGATTCTTACTGGGCACCACACCTTTTTTCAGACGCTTCTTCTTGAACATGCTGGGGGTGTCAGCATTTGAATTCGTAAAATCATCCTCTGCAAAGTGCCTAGAGCACACATAAGACGAGGATGTTGGGGCAAAATTCTCTCGGCGTATTCTGCATGTCGATGCTTTAAAAAGTTTTGCATCTTTTGAAAATGAAAGAATGACGATGCTTGATCTTTTTCACGAGAAGAGTAACAACCATACACACAACAATACTTTGGAATCCTTTCCCTTGCAAGAAGTTCGTGCATAAACCTTTTTGGACTGAATCAACCTCGTTAGGCCCAAAATCCGATAGAATAATAAATGGGATCGTGAGCGGCAAACTGTACTTGAAAACGTGTCATTTGAGCTAAGATAACTTCAATTGAGGTAGAAAACGTAAAAAAATCAATGAATCTTGCAGCAAACAAACAAATCGACTTCAATTTTGCGTGAACAGTAGAGAACAGTAGTGGAATCTATCGCAGAACTGTGCTGTAACAATCTGCTTAGAACCGTTGCTACTCCGTCGCTAAGGCTTTAGAGATTAACCAATCAAAATCAACTTCCGTTTTAGAGCGTATAGTGCTATTAATGTTTGTGGAAGCTGTCGATGAATTTCTTTCACAGACTCTTTCATACAATTGAAAGCACTTTAATTTTGAAAAAGATATCAAAACTGTGCTCCCTGTAAGCATGGTAAAAATGGCCTAAACTCCCAATTCTCCAATCTAACTATGGAAGAAATTACATTTACCTTCTTAACTCGATGTTTTGATTTGATACATCTGTTAATTCTTTTTGAAACAGTTCTGTAACATGGAATAGATCTTCAAATTACCTGGGCTATTTATATACATATGAATTGGTTTTTTGCTACTTTCTGACTGCAGAAATAGTAATTGCGCAACTATTAATCCAGAGATTGTATCATCAATCTAAAATAACGAAAAGAAAACATTTAGTTAATCTCAGGGGTGGCAGAGTAACAATATAGCTTGTTTGGAGGGCTAATGTATAAAAATTTCTGGTTATTTGCCATTAAACTTGCAAGCAGATACGTCCAAAACGCAAATCCTTAGGCATCACGTAACCTTCTAGGGCAATGTCAAGGTATCAAACAATTGAAAACTGGAATGAGTTCGTTCTTAAGCTTTCACAGCAACTCAAGGTAGAGTAGTGGTCAATAATGCAGGTATTTATTTTCTCGCCTCTAGAAGGAATGCCTCCCGTAAAACAATAACATAGCAGTTGCAAATTTGTGACAATTTACTGAGCAAAATGTAGTTCATAACTCCCAGGGTGGACACTCGGAACACACGCATACGGAGAGGTCAGTCCGAGAAATTTTCTGGCAACCCAAAAATATCAGTTCAGAGGCCGTTCAGCTTCACTGCAGCCCATAAAAATCAGCTAATTTTATACTTAGGCACTCGCTAACACACATAAAAATCCTGAAACAATGCAGGCAGAAACATCGGTTTTACTATGCTTTATGCCCAAAAGATGTCATAGCCATAATTTCAGACTTACTTCCCCGTATGTGCATGAGCCCAGTGCCCCCTTGAGGAAGAAGTAGCAATAGACCATTACGCTAAAGATGGCGGCGAAGAACTTTTTACCAAGATGCACTGCGTTCTTTAATCGAATTCTTATAGATTCTTATAGATTCGTTAAAGATTCGTAATTCGAACACAATGCATCATGGTAAAAAGTTCCTCGCCGCCATCTTTAGCATAATCGCCTATTGAAAATAGAATGAAAAACAGAGTATGGTTTTCAAGCAGCAAAAAAAGGAATTTCTTAGACTGCGTTCACACGATGCCCGCATATTTTGGAAAAGCCTCCCGTTCTCACGAAAACGCAATAGTTTTGCCATTAGAGAAGATCTTGAAAACGGAACATGTTATGTCAGACATTTCCATAAGAATAACTGGGGTCATAAAAAATGAATGCTAATTCCTAGTACCAAGATAGTCCATAGGAGATTTTCTTGTTCTTGGTATGCTCTTAGCAACATTTCCAGCTACATTTACCAAAAAATCATTGAAGGTGTTAGCTATCACTGTTGGACAAGTTGTTCAATTTCCATGATTTTGTGTATGGTGTACGGTCGTGTTTTCTTTTTTGACTGGCAGAAACCCGCCAATTTGAAAGTCGAAAAATTACAAAAATGAGCACCTAGAGGAGCAAAACGTGATGAAATTACATGCAACTTTGGTCAAGTATGTATTTTCACAGACCTAACCAGATAAAAGTAGACGAAAATGTGATTTTAGAGTACTTTATGAGGTATGACTTTATGAGGATTTCGCTCACAAGGTATTCCTTCTCGAACGAGGATAAGTAAAACCTAAATCAGTACTTAACATAGTACCTTGGTTAACTCTGAAGACCCCTAAGAGAAGTTTTTAGTTAGAAATGAGCAATCTATGAGCATCTTAGTTACCAAGAAGGTTCTAGGACAGTTTTTGAAAGTAATGGAACTTTCCCCCTCATGTTTACAGCATTTCTGTTCCCACAACCATTTGTCAATTCGTTCTCATTTGTCCAAGTGACAAAAGGGGAGTAGCTCGAGAGCAAATAGACCCTAAAGCATAAGATGAGGGAATATTGCACTTGCCATTCGCGAATCAGCACAGGGAGTCCAGGATATAACAACTATGCTGCATCCTCAAATTCAATGCGCCATATGGTTGATTTTACAATTCTCTGTTCATGGTGTGACGTGAGACATTGGCATACAAAGGTATAACTTTGTGGTATTTTCATTCAAACATTAAAGTGTCTTTAGGAAAGTTTTATGATACACAATTTCCCTTGTGACCAAAAGACAGCTTAACCAAAACAGAGGAAACTTACGAGAAGAGCGCAGTGTCCACTGACACTACGAGAAGACTGCAGTGTACACTGCCCACTACACTGAGACTCCCTCGACATGGAGACACGCACGAGGAAGAAATTAGCGCTGTGCTGTGGAAAAGATGTTACGATGTTGAGGAGTTGTTATGAAAGGGTTCTGCCCTTGCGAATGGCAGACTGCGCTCAGCGACTACAAATCAATTTGCTACCCAACGAGGTATTGTTAGAAACTAACGGATTTGACCAGTATCTACCTTGTTTATGCCCCAAAACTCCCTGAAAATCTCATACTGTTACATGGTGTAGTTATTTTTCTAGAAGTTTTTCGCAATCAAGGCATTTCTTATGGAGTGGCTTGATTAAGGGCGCTCCCGATTTGGAAGGCAGATTGCGTTCATTGATTATAGCTCTAATTTCTGCCCAAAAAATATTTTTAGAAACTAACAGATCTGACCAGTATCTGCCTTGAAGATGCCTCAAAGCCTCTTGAAAATCTCATACTGTTACATGGTGTAACTATTTTTCTATTATTTTTTGCGATAAAGACATTTCTTACGGAGTGGCTCTAATTAGGGCCCTTCCCCTGCGGATGGCAGATTGCGTTCAGTGATTACAGCTCTATATTCTACTCAACAAATATTTTTAGAAACTAATAGATTTGACACATGTCTACCTTGGTTATGCCTCAAAGCTCTGTGAAAATCTCATGCAGTTACAGTGGCTTTGCTTAGGGCATTTCCCCCAGTTGATTGCAGATTGCGTTCAGTGATTACAGCTCTATTTTCTACCCAAAAAATATTTTTAGAAACTAACAGATCTGGCCAGTATTTGCGTTGGCAATGCCTCAAAACTCCCTGAAAATCTCATATTGTTACATGGTGTAGTTATTTTTCTATAATTTTTCGCAGTCAAGGAAAAGCTTGATTCGGGCACTCCCGATTTGGAAGTCAGATTACGTTCTGTGAATACAGATAAATTTCCCACCCGACAAAATATTTTTAGCAACTAACGGATTTCACCAGCATTTCATTTTCATTTCATTTTTTCATTCAATTCTTTTAAGGAGGGTTGCCCTTCAACAAGCTGATTTTCAAGGGGCCCTCCAATAAGACATTAATTACAATCTGAGATAAAAAAGTAAAGAGCTATTAATAAAATTAAACTATAAAACCTTATCTACAATATCCAAAACATATTTACAATAATGGTTAAAAATTAACAATCAACACGAAAGAAAACAGTTTCTATATAGTTTTATAGAAACTATACAGAGAGGTTGCCTGCTTCGACTCGGCGGACAGGCTATTCCATAGTTTTGCACCTCTATAAGAGAAACATCTCTGGCCATTTGCCGACCTTTTCATCGGTAACCTCAGGTTGGTCCCCGTATCACGAAGGCTATATGATGAGCAGGACGAATTTCGGGTGAAAAGGTCACACAAGTATTGTGGAGCCAGCTCATTCAGGGACTTGAAGACCATTGTCTTAGATTCACCAGCAGCAAGTTCCTCAACTGTCTTCCATCCTAGTCCTTTAAAGAGAGGTCTGCTTGGGGTATCAAAGCTGCTATTCGTTATAATCCTAGAAGCACGATTTTGAAGTTTTTGCAACTGAATAATTTCAGTTAAACCAGCGCAGCCCCAGACAGAAAAGCAGTATCGAAAGTGGGGCTCCACGATACCTGTGTAGAAAGTTTGCAAGGTTTCTTTCGGGAGAAAAGAACTGGCATGTCTTAAGAAGCCAACTGCCCTCGAGACCTTACTAGAGACTGCCTTAATTTGCTCTTTCCAATCCAAGGAGCAGTCGATTTGCACACCAAGGTAATTTGTTTTTTTTTTTTGACTACTTCAAGCTCGTCATCGCGAATTTTCAGAACCAAGTCTTTATTCTGACTTTTGAGAATATTGTGTTTCTGCTTGGTAGAAATAAGCATAGAATGAGTTTTCGCAACATTCAAGGAAAGCTTGTTGCCTTGTAGCCACGCTTCCAGTTTTCTAAGGTCACTATTAAGCTTCTGAGGTTATTTGCTCCCCTCATTTAGCTGAGTCAAATCGTGAGACTGGTAGCACAAACTGGTGTCATCAGCATACATGGATACGGTAGAATCTTGGACAGCTTGTGGGAGATCGTTGATGTAGATGAGAAAGAGAAGGGGGCAAGGCATGAACCTTGTGGAACGCCAACTTCTATGTCCCCTATTCTTGAAGCTACACCATTAACCCTACAAAACTGTTTCCAATTGAAAAGGCAGGATTCAAACCAAGAGAGTTCACGTTGCTGTAAACCGTAGAGCTCAACCTTTTTGCAGAGAATGTTATGATCTACAGTGTCAAACGCCTTTTTAAGGTCGATGAACACCAGACCCACAAGCCTACCAAGAACCATTCCATTGTACCAGTCGTCTGCATTTCTAAGTAAGCATGTTACTGTAGGATGAAGGCGCAAAAAGCCGGATTGGCCAGATGAAAAATGCCCGTTGTCATTCATGTACTGGTACAGCTGGTTTTTACTAACTTTTCAAAGAGCCTTGAGATGACAGGCAAGACTGATATTGGTCGATAGTTAGACTTGTCAGTCTTATCTCCATCTTTGAAGAGTCAGGAAAACGACTTGTTTCAATGGATGTATTAAACAAGAAAGCAAGCGAATTTTCAATAAAGGGCAGCGCAAGCTTCAGAAAGTAGCTAGAGATATTGCCAGTCCCAAAGCTCTTTGCAGTCTTAGCGGTGGCAAATGCATCCCAGATCTCCTGCACTTCAATAGTCCTGAAGTGTTTCTTAATTTCATAGTCACCTGCAAGAAGGGGACTTGGGGCTGGATCTATTTTTTCAGCAAGATCCTTACCTACGGAGCAAAAGAAACTGTTCATTGCATTAGAAATATCGTTTTTGTGAACAGTTTCAGAACCAGATTCTCTAAGGCAATCGATGTTGCTGGACTTTGATCTCTTATTAAGGAGTTCATTGATTGCTTTCCATGATTCTTTCATGTTACCTTGACAATCAGAGATCTTATTAGTATAATACTGCTTCTTTAGCTGGATGTTAAGGGCATTGATCTTGTCACGGATCTGTCTGTAAGAGTCCATAAGGAATTGGGACTTTTTAGCTTATCCCTGGTCTGCATTAGTTTCTTCAGGTCCTTGTCTATCCAGGGGCAGTACTTCTCTGAGACACGCATTGCGGTCATCGGGACATGCTTTTCTATGATCAAAGAAAACAGGTTTGACCAGTTGCTCACAAGAACATCAATGTCATCTGTTCCAGTAAGCATTTGCTCCCAACATATGCCAGAAACATCAGCCAGGAATGCTTGTTCATTAAAATTTTTCATCTTCCGAGTTTTGATCATTTTATGGCCTTTCTCTACTGCTCCATTAAATGTCCGAACGCAGTAGACCATATAATGGTCACTCAAGGAGATCTCATGCACTCCAGATTTTACAATATTTCTGGCACATGTTGTAGCAATATGGTCAATAGTGGAAGAAGTAGTTAGAGTGACCCTAGTGGGTCCCCCAATAAGCTGTTTAAAGCTGAACAACTCATAGAGATCAAGCAAGTGCTTTGAATCATTGTCTATAAGTTGTTCAGCTTGTTTTGGAGTGAGATCACAATTTGTCTCCTAAGAGGATTATTTCTTTACCCTCTTTGTCCAAAAAAGAAAGAGCCTTTTCCAGCTTATTGAACGACCCAACTGGGTCACTGGGTGGCCGGTACCAAGCGAGAACAAGAAAGGACTTGCTTTTGGGTGGTTCAACCTCGATACAAATGAGTTCCAGGTCATCAGTGGGGACATCGAGGCGACGTTTGTACTTGATGGAGTCCCGGACATAGATAGAAACACCACCACCATCCTTTGTCCTATCCAGACATTCTTGCTGGTAGCCAGCCACACTAGTTAACTCCTTTGGGTAGCCAGGATCGAGCTTAGTTTCATTGAAGGCAAGGATCTGAATCCCAAGGTCCCTCATTAATAGCTGAACCTCATCTAGGTGACTGCGAAGACCGTTAATATTCAGGGATGCAATTGCCATGCCCTTTTTAAATCCTAGATGCTGATGAGACCTGCTCGACGCAACACTCTCAGTGGTGGGTGTTAAATTTTCTGATGGAAAACCACAGGCAACCTCTCTGAAATTCAAATTATCGGATACCATGCTAAACACACCGGATTTTCTCATTTAGGTGAAATTTCTCATTTTCTCATTGTTAATTGAAAATTTCCTTGAATTAAATGTAAACCTCTCATACATAGATGTTCGACTAAAATGTTCTGCTGCTGCAAGATATCCACATTCATCGATTACTGTGATTTGTTGAATTCGGCGATTTTCTTCGCTTTGGCTTTGTTTTCATTTCCATTTTTCATCTTTCGTTTGATTATTTCAGAAATTACAATATGACAATCTGGGAAGCTTTCAGTGATCTGTTCCATGAGACGCTTGATGTTTTTTCAAGATGTCAGCTCCAGGTCGACGCTGTATGTCATTTGTTCCCACGACAAGAAAGATTCTGTCTGGTTTTTTTCGCAAAAGTGGTTTCAAGTAATCCTCGAGGTCTGTCGTAGTTGCGCCTGAGAAGCTACACACTTTTGTTTGATACCTTTGCCAAGTTGCCTTTCATCGACGTTGTGTTAATCATACTGTCGCCAACAACTAGTACCGTATTCTTATTCCAAATTCCTGCTTTTCGTTGCTTGTTTGGTTGCGAATTTAAAGGGTTGTCATCCCCCGGGGGGGGGGGGGTACTATACATATCTTGGGTACGGGGACGTGCCATCGAGAAGGGTATCGATTTTCACGATTTTGGTATAAGGAACTGTATCGATTTTCACGGTTTTGGTATCAGGATATGCATTTTCGGAAAATTGGTATAAAGTCGGGTATATATTTTTGAAAAATTGGTATAAAGTCGGGTATACATTTTGGAAAAATTGGTATAAGGAACGGGTATGTTTTTGAAACCTCGATGGCACGTCCCCGTCCAAAATCTGGTCAAGTACCCCCCCCCCCCGGGCCCCGGGGAGTTGCCATTTCTCCTTTCAGCTGGCTCATTCCGCTTTGCATTACGCTTTCGCTTTGTTCTTTTTCTTGCCAGACTTGTTTGTTTTGCTGTTACTGTTAACGTTTTCATTTAGTTCCAGTTCGATGCTTTCAGTTACGATGGAAACCCCTTTGTTTTGAATCGTATGGGTCTTTTGATTAAAATTGTTTGGTTTTCAGTCTTCTGAAAGGAGCTTTTGTTCGGTGCATTGTCTCGGTCATCAGAAACAATGGCGTTATTATCCTTTGAAATAATACCAGAGGTGCAAAGCTGCAATTTCAGAGCAAAATTTTCGTCGTTTAATAAGCTATTTTTAATTCTTTCTTCATGGAGTTGTTTGCTCAGATCAGCAAACGATGATGCCAGTTGGCTGTAGGCAATGTAAATATCATTACCCAACTGGTTTTCCTGATTGTTTGAATCTATCGGCGTGGATGTTTCCGATGCTTTCGGCGCCATTTTCTGAAAAGTTGGATTATCCAGCATTTTCAAAGCATTAAAAATGTCACTTTCCTGCAAATTTGAATCATATATTTCCACACATTCAGAGGGAAATTCGGCTGAGACATCGAGATGGCCATAGTTACTTTGATTAATGGGATTTGAAAGGTCATCGTCGTCCGAACTTTGGTCAATGATGGTTTATTGTGGCATTTTCCAGTAATTCTCCCTCGTTTTCGGAACTACAGATTATTGACTCATCATGTCAAGTTCGGTCAGAATGCCTGTCACGCTTAGGCCACTGCTCTTCGAAGCAAGAGTCGAAATAGATTCTTTGCCAGGAACTTTTCTCTTGATCTTTCTGATTTCATTGATGGCATTGATAATCGCATTACTGATTGAGGCTGACTTGTCGGTAGGCTGAGTCATAGTACGTTTGGTACGAGCCGTAAAAAAAATGGCGCTGTCTGTAGCGACACACAGTTGTTGAGCTCGGAGAAAGATTTCGATTTTATCGAGTTATATTCACCTTACCTCTTATTTGTTCCTGAATCTATATTCCCATGCTGTTATTGCATCTTTGGATGACACGTTACTTTGCCTCAAACTTACACTTTGGACGCTGCTGCATGGCAAATTATTCGAACTTGGTTGTACTAGATGGGCCTAACTTATGCCCTGTGAAGGACAATGGCAGTGATCCAAGTATCGGCACTTGTTGTGTTTATCCTTAGACCTAATAGTAGAGCCGAGAAGAACAGTAAACAGAGAAGCAGGCCATGATTTAAAACAACTTAGTTCAAGCACGAGACATCACGAGAAGATGACGATAGGAATCAAATGTTTTAGCCGATTTTTGCTCGTGGCCCATGGCCCGAAACCTTCAAAGCCTCATTTTCACGGACCAATCAGATGGTGAATAAGCGAGGAAGACAGAAGAAATGTGTGAAAATTTTTCTCAACTTTACCAACCTTCATAAAACGCAACCAGGACAAAAAACTGCTGGAACTTTCCCAAATTTTTTTGAAGATACCTACGCACCAGATGTTTGGGTATCCAGATTTGGATGCCGGTTTAAATACCTCACAGTTTGGTGGAGATATAGCGTTTTCTATTAGGCAACATCGGCCGAGGCTTGCCAAGCCTTGTTTACGCCACTTCAAGTCAGGTGATAAAGCCTCTTGATAAAACCTCCTTTCAATTTCATTACTAATTTCGAACCATGCCATGAATGCAAAGAGTAGTATAATACAGAAATTTCTCAAGAGTATTGCCATGTGACTTGAAACGTGTGAACTAACCGAAGCAAATTTCTTCAGTTCACACAGAAATCGAAGGGGCATTGAATCTTGAACCAAAGAAACTGCGGTGGAAGGACAATAGCAAGAACAATTGGAAACGTAAATATCTGCCGCTCTGGGATCGTTGTTAAAACAATCACTATTGTTATTGCCATTGTTTCTAACCCAGAGTCTCTATTGTTTAAGGTTGAGTGCCTCATCGGTTTTGGAAGGGCTATAACTTTGAGAAACCGCGAGGTATTTAAACCGGCATCCAAATCTGGATACCCAAACATCTGGCGAATAGATTCCTTCAAGAAAATCCGGGAAATTTCAAGCAGTTTTTTGTCCTGGTTGTGTTTTATGAAGGTAGGTAAAGTTGAGAAAAATTTTCACACATTTCTTCTGCCTTCCTCGCTCATTCACCATCTGATTGGTCGGTGAAAATGAGGTTTTGAAGGTTTCCGGCCATGGGCCACGAGCAAAAATCGGCTAAAACATTTGATTCCTATCTTCGAGAAGATGTCAAATCGAAGATGGCGGCCTAAACCAAATCGAGGTTCTAAACATAAAACGAGTCTATAAACGTATAACGAGGCTTAACAATAAAGGATAAACACAACATGGTGTCAGGTGTTTTAAGTCACCTTCTCATTCAAGAACAGTTCTATTTGGAATAGAAGCTTTGACAGTTTGAAAGTATGGATAAACTGGAGCCTCCCTCGCCGTTTTCATTCGATGGAAATGTTTCTCATGGGTGGAAGAAATGGAGTAAGCACTTTGATTTCTTTTTAACAGCCACAGAGTCAGATGCAAGGTCTGATAAAGTTAAAACTTCCATACTTTTATCATGCATTGGGCCTAAAGGTAGAGACATTTATGAAACATTTCAGTTTGGTTCTGAAGGAGACAACCTCAAACTCAAACCAGTTCTTGAAAAATTCGATGAGTACTGCAATCCTCGTAAGAACATTACTATCATTCGTCATCAATTCTTCACATATAAGCAGCAAGAAGGTCGGTCTTTTAATGATTTAGTTACTGAGCTCAAAAGACGCAGTTCTGGATGTGAATTTGATACACTTCAAGATTCATTGATTCGAGTCATGATTGTTTGTGGCGTAACTGATCGTTCCTTGCGTGAAAGATTACTTAGAGATGCAGAACTTACCCTAGAAAAAACTGTTGCTGCAGGTCATGCTGCAGAAGAAACCAGACGTCATGCCAAAGAATTAAGGTCTTATCAAGACAATGTAGATGTTCATAAAGTCAACCGACGAGTGGGAAAGGAACACAAGAAACACGATAAAGATAAACGTGATAAACAGAGCAAACATGAGAATGATATAATCAAGAAATGTAAATTTTGCAACTCCACTCATCCCCGTGGGAAGTGTCCCGCATATGGAAAAAAATGCAGATCTTGCAAAAGGAAAAACCACTTTGAAATTTGTTGTCCTCACAGAGAAGTGAAAGCAGTTGCAGAAAATGTTGACGACTCGTACTCCGAAGTTTCATCGTCCTGTGATACTTGCGATGATGAATTTTTCATTGATTCAATTAATGAAGAAAGCTCCTCCAATTCAGCCTACTCCAAGGATATTTCAGCTGTAGATAATGGTAAATCTGATTGGTCAGTTGCACTAGAAATGAATGGAAACAATACGCTATTCAAAATTGATACTCAAAGAATCTTCTCAAGAAGGTATCTCCTCGTCCAAAACTTAAGCCAGCAACCGTGAGGCTCTCAGCATACAATGGTACTGAGATACCAGTTGCAGGAAAGTGTATTACTTCAATCAAGCACAAGAGTCAGACTGTGAATGTTTTGTTTACTGTTGTTGAAACTGACTCAGTCCCTATCCTTGGTTTGAATACCTCTGAGAAGCTGAATTTAATCAAACGAATCTATAAAATCAGTGGTAGTTCTCAATCTGATGTTCCCATTGAAAAGGAATTTTCTGATTGTTTTGGCGAAACTGGTTGCCTAAAACGTACCCATCACATTGAAGTTAGAGATGATGTGAAACCAGTCATCGCTCCTATACGAAAAATTCCACTTGCTCTTAAGTCAAAGCTCAAAGAAGAGTTACAGCGTACGATCAAGCTTGATATTATTGATTTTATTATTATTTTTTATTATTGTTTGTTATTCATTTGATATTATTGAGCCTGTAGAAAAGCCTACTGACTGGGTCAACGCTCTAGTTATTGTTTCGAAGCCGAATGGCAAGTTGAGGATTTGTCTTGATCCTCATCCACTCAATAAGGCAATTAAACGACAGCACCATAAATTGCCGACTGCAGAAGAAATCATTTCTGAAATGTCTGGTGCACAATTTTTCACCAAACTTGATGCCTCAAATGGCTACTGGAAAATCGAAGTTGACAATGAAAGTGCAGCTTTGCTGACATTTGGCACTCCATTTGGACGCTATCGTTTCAAACGCTTACCTTTTGGAATTCACTCGGCAAGTGAAGTATTTCAAGTTGAAGTTGCCAATATCATTGTGTGGAGTGCAGAGACAGGACACTATTAAATCTATTTTTTTAATTATCATTTTAAACAATAACCCAAATAGGTTGCGGGTCGTTGACCCTAGACGCTGCGAAGGAACTGGTTCCCAGACCATTAAGTTGTCCACGAGGCCGCGTTCTTGTTGTCGTGAGCCTTCGTGAGTCTTGTTGTATTAAGCCAACTTTCAGGTAGCCGATTTTATAGAAACCTGATGTAAATCTTCCACTGCGTGTTGCTGTTATCATCAAGGACATTTTGTAGAGAAAGAGGAGTCGTTATTTCATACTCGATCTACTCGGCTAGTAAAGCCAACAATTTGGTAGCAGAGGGTAGTTCCTCTTCTCTTTCGCTGGTCGAAGGGGACTACCCCTCGCCTACCGGTTTTTGTTTTGACAAGGATGTGCGGAGTAATATGGCGTAAGAAACAACTTGGAAAACAGTTTTGAGTGGATTTTACGTTGTTGGAGCGTTCCTGACAGCTTTTTAGGAGTTGCTTTGCGATTTGCCTGATTGGTTTTGTGAGCAAGAATGGAGGAGCTACAGTTATTAGTCGAGGCAAAGCTGTATGATCAACCAGTGGAAAAGTTGAGGGAAGTTTGCCAATATTTTAAAATCACGGTTGAAACTGGTCTTTCCAAAAGTCGTTTGCTTCGAAAGATTCGCACGGAAATCGAGAAGAAAGTTGATGAGAATGGAGATGATTTGGAGCAGTTTTTACAGGAGCTGGGAAACTTTTGTGAAGAAAGTCAGCAGCAGTTTCATGAGGAAGTAGAAAGTGGTCCTGATTATTATGGAGATATGATCCAGGCCAGAAAGGAGGTTGAAGAAATGACCACAAAATTTGCAGAATTAATGGAACTGCAGCAAAAGAAGTTGCAAGAAGCTGAGGAGAGGTATAATGAAACCTTGAAAGGTAAGAGAGTATCAGCATCAGATGGAATGAATGTAGATGGGAAGAATATTATCAGAATAAAAGATTTCAAAATTTCTGGCTCTATATCAAGTGAAAAGAATCGCCTACCCTTCTCTAGCCTAAGTAAACAAATAGAGAGTGCTTTGCAGAAAGGTTATTCAGAGGCTGACATAATTGATGGGGTAATAAATGCAGTATCCCCCAGTTTGCACCTAAGGACTTATTTGGAGAGTATAAAATCACTAACACTGAAAGAGCTTAGGAAGATTTTGAGAAGTCATTATGGGGAAAAATCATCAAGCGAGTCCTACCAAGAACTTGCTTGTGCTGTGCAAGAAAATTCTGAGAGCCCGCTAAATTTTCTTATGCGTGCACTTAAGTTTAGGCAACAGGTTCTTATGTCAAGCCAGGAACCTGGGTCTAAAATGCAGTATGATGAGCAGTTGGTTCAAAATGTGTTTCTTCACACAGTTGAAACAGGTCTAATCGATGATACAATACGGTTAAGGCTTCGCCCATTTCTACAAGATCAAAATCTGTCTGATGATAATTTGATTAAAGAGTTGAATTTGGCTGTTGCCGCAGAAAACGAAAGGGCTAATAAATTGAGCACAAGAAAAAAAGCCACCCAAAAGCCTGCTCAAGTCAACACAAATTGCATAAGTTCAGCAAAATCTGCACCAAAAGAAAAGGCATCTGAAGGTCAAGAAAAAATTTTAGCAAATTTAGATGCTTTAAAGGCTGATTTGGAAAGTTTGAAGGAAAAGGTCAGTCAAAAAGATCAGCCACCCAACCAAAGAAGCAAATTTATAAGGAAGTCTGCTTGCAAAGACTGTGTGTCAAAAGGGATAGAAAAAGAATGTGATCATTGCTTTTTCTGCGGCTCCTCGGAACATTTTGCGAGGGGTTGCCGAAAAAGAAACAAGCAGGGAAACCGCAACCAGCTGCACCAGGGGGGAGACGTGTAGCTGGGTTTTCATCCCCAAATTCATGCAATTACTGTTTTAAAGATTTGACAAATGATCAACAGTTCAAATGTGGCGACTGTGAATTGGTGCTTTACTGTGATAAAACTTGTCAAAAGAAACATTGGTCAAGTCACAAGCTTATCTGTCATTCCATCAACACTTATGAAAATGTAAACAGTGTGTCAAATGAATTGAAAACGAACTTTGTTAGTCATGTCAACCCAAAAAAGTACGTAAAAATTACACAATTGGTTGGTGAAAAGTGTTTGATTGACTGTGTTTTAAATGGAAAGAAAACTCAGGTTTTATGGGACACTGGCTCTCAAATTTCCATTCTTTCGCAAGAATTTCTGCTTGAACAGTTTCCAGCCATTGAAGTGAAGGACTTGAAAGAACTTCTAGGAGTAGAGACAGACCTAGATATACGAGCAGCCAATAACTCACGCGTCCCCTACCTTGGTTATGTTGAACTGAAATTTGAACTCCCAAGTGGAACAACCTTTTCAGGCTTGACTGTACCATTTCTTGTTACAAATGAAAAGTTACCGAGGACCATTGTTGGTTATAATGTTATTGCAGAAGTGGTAAGATTAAATGGAAGTTCAGTTAAGACTTTTGATGAGTTAAGCCTTGGTAAGCAAAACATTGCTGCACAATTTGTGGAGTCGATGCAACTGTCCTTTTCAAACAATGACCCAGAAACTGTTCATGCACTAATCCATAGTATGTCTTCTGTCGATCATGATTATCTAAGCGAAGTAAAGTCACCAAAACAACCAATAACAGTTCAGCAAAATCAATGCGTTCGTGTTAGCTGTAGAGCAAATGTGCAAACAATTGAATCAAAAACCCCTGTACTTTTTGAGCCAGATGAGGCATGCTCATGGCCACCAGGATTAGAAGTTTCTGAAACATTACTAATAGTTCCCAAAGGTTCAAAATGTCGTGTCAACATTCAAGTCAGGAATACCACTGACCACAGCATCACTTTAAAGGCAAGAACTGCTCTTGGTCGTTTGTCATTAGTTTCATAAGTGACACCACTTGATGTCAGATTAAGACAATCAGCAGAACCATCTCTTGCAGCCAAAAACAGTAATGATCTTGATTCCAGTATCAGTAGCAACGCTGTTACTGTTGATCCAAAAATTGAAGATGAATTTCTTAAACAATTCGATTTTGGCGATTTAACTGACAATCAAATGACACTGGCCAAAAACATGTTGCTGGCAGAGAGAAATTCATTCTCTGTCAATGATGATGATATCGGTTGCACTAAAGGATTACAGATGAAAATTAACTTGCATGACACCACTCCAGTTCAGAAACAGTATACATCAATACCTAGACCTTTATACCCCGAGGTAAAACAGTATATAGAGGACCTTCTTAACAAAGGCTGGATTAAGCGTTCTTGCTCAAGCTATTCAAGTCCAGTTGTTTGCGTACGCAAGAAGGACGGCTCACTGCGGCTATGCATTGATTACCGTCAACTCAACCAGCGCACAATACCTGATCGTCACCCCCTACCTAGGGTCAAGGATGCTTTAGAAAGTCTTGGCGGAAACAAATGGTTCTCTTTGCTTGATCAAGGTCGTGCCTATCATCAGGGGTTCATCACTGAGGAACATCGATATATGACTGCTTTTGTTACTCCCTGGGGCCTATATGAGTGGGAACGTATACCGTTTGGTCTTACCAATGCCCCAGGGGGCTTCCAGCGCTACATGGAACAGTGCCTTGAAGGTTTGCGCGATACCATGTGCATTCCTTATTTGGATGACATTATCGTATTTAGTCCAACCTTTGAGATGCATTTAGACCATGTAAAGCAAGTGTTACAACGTTTTTAAGGGAAAGTGGTATTAAACTAAAGCCTCGAAAATGTGAGCTATTTAAGAAAGAAGTCAAGTACTTAGGCTATGTTGTGTCTGGTCAAGGTTATCAAACAGACAAGTCGAATGTAAGAGTCATTGAAGCGTTAAAGGATTTCCACCCCAAAACAGTTGGAGACGTTCGCCATACTTTAGGCCTGATGAATTATTACCGTAAATTCATTGAAAACTTCTCACAAATTGCGAAGCCATTATTCAAATTCTTGCAGACCAAGACTAAAAAAAATGGGGACCAAAAGTGTAAAGGAAGTCGTATGTCAAAGACAAATCAGTCCTCATCAAGCGAAAAGATAGAATGGACGGCCAGCCACCAGGATGCCCTAAATAAGTTACTTGACTGTCTAGCAACACAGCCAGTGCTAGCATACCCTAAGTACGATCTACCCTTTGTACTACACACAGATGCAAGTAACTCAGGTCTTGGTGCAAGTAACTCAGGTCTTGGTGGTGTGAAGAGATATCTGTCTACAAAACATCAAATGACATTGAATGTGGCATTATTGAAGTAACTCTCAAGAAGCAAAAATGGCTACTTTTCTGTATTTACCGACCTCCAGCTCAATCTGAAAGATATTTCTTTGATGAGATAGGAAAGGGGCTGGACTTTTACAGTAGCAAATATGAAAGTTTCTGTTTGATAGGTGATTTTAATTGTGAGCCCAAAGATAGTGCTATCAGTGATTTCATGGATAACTATGATTTATGTAATCTGGTCAAGAGCCCAACCTGTTTTAGGTCTGACAGCCCTAGATGTATTGATCTGATCCTGACGAACAGGAGGAGAAGTTTTCAGAATACGGTAACAGTGCACACAGGGCTGTCGGATTTTCATGCCATGATAGTCACAGTACTGAAAGGTGGATATAGGAAAAAAGGGCCCAAGATCATTACATATAGAAATTACACAAACTTCTGTGCTGAAGACTTTAGGAAGGATCTTTGTGATCAGATTTCGTCTGAACTGCAGGATAACGAGGACTATGGCGCTTTCGATGCTGTAGTTACCAACACACTTAATAAACATGCTCCTCTAAAGAAAAAATATTTGCGTGCAAATGATGGCCCTTTTATGACAAAGGCCTTACGAAAAGCGATGATGCATCGCAAGAAATTACGCAATAGATACATCAAGAGTAGAACTGAGGAGAATCTTAAAGCTTTTAAAACGCAAAGAAATTTTTGTGTGAAACTCCTGCGCAAGACGAAATCTGATTACTATCGGAACCTTGACCTTGGAGACCTGACGGATAACCGTAAATTTTGGAGGACTGTCAAACCGGTTTTCTCAAATGAAGTACAAACAAATTCATCTGTGACTCTAATGGAAGATGGAAAAATGATAATCGAGGACTTGAAAATTGCAGAAATTTTCAATCATTATTTCACAAACATAACAGAGAGTTTGGGAATTTCCGAAGACCAGACACTACTCTCACCAACTAATGGGATAAATGATCCAGTGGAAAAAGCTATCAAAAAATATGCAAATCATCCCAGCATTAAAAAGATCAAAGAATGCTGCGAACTAAATCAATTTGAATTCAAACCTGTGACTATTAATGAGATACTTTTACAGATTCAAAAACTGAACTCAAAGAAGGCATCTCCGTTAAACAGCATTCCAGCTAAGATCCTCAAACAGAATGCAGATATTTTTGCTGTCCTCATCCAGAAAATCTTCAATTCGAATTTGTCTGAATGCTATTTTCCAAAGGAACTGAAAGCTGGTGAGGTCTCGTCCCTGTTCAAAAGTCTTGATGCTTTTATCAAGAAAAATTATAGACCTATAACGGTTTTATCGTCTGTGTCCAAAATTTACGAGAGAGTCTTGGAGAGTCAAATAAAATCTCATGCCCTTAGCTTCCTCTCTCCTCTTCTGTGTGGATTTCGAGAGGGCTATGGAACCCAACATGCACTTTTACGACTCATAGAAACCTGCAAAAAGACCTTAGACAAAGGGGGTGTTGCTGGAGCACTGCTCATGGATCTCTCAAAGGCTTTTGATTGCTTAAATCATGAGCTTTTGATTGCAAAATTAAGTGCTTACGGTTTCAGTACGAGTGCATTGCGGTTGATCCATAGCTATCTCAATGAGAGGAAGCAGCGGGTGAAGATGAATGGATCCTTCAGCACATGGAGAGAAACAACGATAGGTGTGCCACAGGGTTCGGTCTTGGGACCTCTTCTGTTTAACATATACCTCAATGATCTCTTCATGTTTGTGAATGATGCTGAAATATGTAACTATGCAGATGATACGACTATCTATGCTTGTGACAACAATGTTGAAAGTATCATTGAAACATTAGAGCGTGATGCCCTTAAAATTGCAGAATGGTTTCCGAACAACTGTATGAAGTTGAACGAGGACAAATGCCATCTGATGATCTTTGGAGATAAAAGTAATGATATTTCTTTAAATATCGGAAGTGTGAGGATAAAAGAGAGCAACGAAGAAAAGTTGCTTGGAGTGATTCTAGACAAAAAGTTATGCCTTAAACAGCAAGTAAGCTCCATTTGCAAGAAGGCTGGGCAAAAGCTACATGCTCTCTCAAGAATCTCTCACTTTCTTGACACTGAACAACTAAAGAGAATAATGAGGGCATTCATCTTGTCCCAGTTCAACTACTGTCCTCTTGTTTGGATGTTCTGCAATAGAACACTTGATAACAAAGTCAATCGTATTCACGAACGGGCATTGCGGATAACTTACAAAGATATGAGATCAGATTTTGACACAATGTTACTCAGAGACAATGCGGTCACAATCCACATAAGAAATTTGCAGTTGCTGATGACAGAAATTTATAAAACAAAATGGGAACTCAATCCTACTTTCATGAAGGAGATCTTTGTTGAAAAGCACAGTACGTACGGGTTAAGAAGCTGCCATAATCTGCTGCTGCCACAAGCGCGCACTACGTGCTATGGCCTAGAGACGGTCTCGTTTCTGGGGAGTAGATTATGGCAGGCACTTCCCAATGACATGAAACAATCAGATTCCCTCTCCACCTTTAAAAGGAGAATAAAAACCTGGAAAGGAGAGGGATGCAACTGTAGACTGTGTAGACCTTTCGTGGCTCAGGTTGGGTTCTTAAAAGGATAAATACGTTGCATTGTAAATACTAAAAAATTTCTGTAAAAACATTGTAAAAATCTGTATATATGTATTATACCGGATTATTCTTTATGTTAGATATATATGTAGCTATTTTTTTTTCTTTCTTTTATTTTGAATCAATTTTACTTTGTAGTAGGCTTGAATTAGCTTTTATTTTATGCTATCAATTATACGCCTACTTTAAATAAATCAATAATAATAATAATAATAATAATGTATTGTATCAGCGACAGGAAGGAAAGATGCGCGTAATTTCATATGCCTCAAGGACCCTCACTCCTAGTGAGCGAAACTGCAATTACCACTCTGGAAAGTTAGAGTTTCTTCCCTTAAAGTGGGCTGTTTGTGATGAGTTTAGAGACATCTTGTATCATGCTCCAGAATTCACTGTTTATACGGACAACAACCCACTAACGTACATAATGAGCACAGCAAAACTGAATGCAACTGGTCACAGATGGGTGTCAGAATTAAGCCTACTTTCCACTAGGCGGAAAATTACTCTCGCAAAAATCTTCCTTTGTTTGCAAGCACGATTCTGCTCGAAAGTTGAATGGGTTTCTACTTTTGAGCGACGTCGCCTTTCCGCAAGCCAATCAGATTGCTGGAAAAGGTTGCTGCGAGCGGAATATTCCGCCTAATGGAAATCAGGCCTTAGCAGAGTTCAACTTTCACATCAAATATAGACCTGGAAAGGTTAACATGGATGCAGATTTCCTGTCACGGATGCCAGTTAATATCAAAGAGTACATACCCAAGTGCACAAAGGAAGTCCAGTCAGAGTTTTTCAAGCGACTGCCAATGCATGTAGTTGTTCCAAAAATCGTGAAGTTGTCTGGGTATCAGCATTATCAGGCAATACATCCAATTTTGATCTCCAGGAAAATGAATTGTTAAGCCCACAAAGTCATAAATCTTTTACTTCTAAAGATATTCGTGAAGCTCAAGAAAAAGACAAAGTGATTACACCAGTTGTAAAGTACAAATCATTGAATCATGCACCATCTTCAGAAGAAAAGCGCCGATTGTTGCATCCAAGTAAGGTTCTCTTACGTGACTGGGATAAACTCTATGTTGACGATGATGGTATCTTAAGACGTAGAACAGCAGAACATGAGCAGATTGTACTTCCAGAAAAGTTCCATCCTATTGTTTATCAAGAACTTCATGATGAAAATGGCCATCTTGGTAGTGAAAGGGTTTTTGATCTTGCATCCCAACGATTTTATTGGGCACACATGAAGTCTGATATAGAGCATTATACAACAAAAGTGTGCAAGTGTTTGAAACAATGGCATCCAAACAAACCTCCCAGAGCACCAATGCAGAGTATTGTCACGACCCAGCCCTTTGAGCTTGTTGCAATTGACTTTTTACATCTCGAAAGAAGCTCTGGTGGATTTGAATACGTACTCGTTGTTATGGATCATTTATTGCGTTATGCTCAGGCATACCCAACACGTGACAAGTCGGGAAAGACCGCAGCAACAAAGCTCTATGATGATTTCATTCTCTGCTTTGGATTCCCAGCGAAGATCCACCACGATCAGGGTGGGGAATTTGAGAATCAACTCGCAACAAGTTTAGAGAAACTCTGCGGGATCAAACATTCCACAACTACGCCATACCACCCCCGAGGAGGCCAGGTCTAAGGCGCGGACATCGCGGACATCGCGGACGTCGCGGACATGTCCGCCTCAAATCCATGTCCGCGTTTTAGGTTTTCGCATAGGGAAAAACCTAAAACACGGACAACGCGGACATAGACCATCATCATTCACAGGATGTCACGGAAAACTAATGGCGTGCAATTTTCTTCAGGTCCGCGAAATCAATGTCCGCGTTTTAGGTTTTGGTATAGGGAAAAACCTAAAACGCGGACATCGCGGACATTATCTAATTCTCCGAAAAAAGTGTTGAGCTGATAAGCTTTCTGATCTTTATTTTCTGATTCTTCAAATATAGAAAAGTACTGAGTAATTTTAAATGTAGTGACCATACCCTTTTGATCGAGGTGGGAAAGCACAAGGCCTACAAGTGTAACAGTGTCTCTGCAAAATGTGTCAGCTAACCTAAATGAATACGAATTTCACTTTTTGACAATATGCTCAGCGTATGATGATTTAGAGCTGCTCTACGCATCAGAGGAATTTGGCAAAGAGCAATGGTGGCGCAAGGGGAGGGCTAAGGGGCTGCAGCCCCCCGTCGGAGGAAATTTTGGTTCTCGTCGGAGGAAATTTGGCAAAATAACGCACGAAAACACCCTTTTTCAATCATTTTAGCCCCCCAGTCAGAAGCTGCAGCCCCTCTGTCGGAAAATTTCTGGCACCACCCCTGGCAAAGTGACGTAAGAAAACTGCATTTTTAGGCATTTAAGCCCCATGCCCGAAGCTCCAGCACCCTGTTGGAAGAGTTCTGGTGCAATTGGAAGATCCCTCCTGGCCCGAATTCTTAGTTTCTTATCAAAAATATGTGTATTAGGTCAAAAGAGGATAGTCTGGTTGGACCCATGAAAGTTTCTTTAATTTCTCAGATTTCGAGGGCTATTCGTCTTTTAATAGTTTCTTAGGAACGACAATGCACAAACTGATGGCGCTGTTTGTCAAACCTCTCGGCCAAACTCCTCCCCCGAGAAACTCATTCCCCAAAGAGTTCTAATAACATTGTTCCGGAAAAGATCAATATGTGTACAGTAGGGCAGCACTTTTCCTACATCCTGGAGGGTGGCTATGGGGGAGGGTACTAGAACCCGCTAACCCGAAGAATATAATAATTCATTTATTTACAGTTGGCAAAGTGTCTAGTCAATATAAACTAATAAAAACCAACTATCTAAACATAAATCCTATTTACAAATGTTGCATCGGCATTGTTCTCCCTTCCAATTTTTGATCATTGTTTTGAACTGTTTTGTATTTTGTGCGGATTTTATGCTGTCTGACAAAGTGTTCCAAAGTGTACTACCTCTGAACGATAGGGAACTTTGTCCATATGAAGATGTCTTAACTTTTGGTACCTGGAGTAGATTCTTTATTCTTAGGTCATACGTGATTTCCTTCGTTGTGAAAAACTCTGACAAAATAGAAGGACTAACGAAATTGGAGCATTCATATATTTCAACCATTAGCTTTTGCAGATTACTACAATGGATCGTTATCTCTTCCGACCTTGCCAGTAGTTCTTTAAATGTAGATGTATAATCGCCATGGAGAACTCTCAAGGCACGCTTATGCAACCGGTTTATTCTATTATTAGATGTTTTACCACAAAACATCCATATCAGTGGACAATAGTTGAAGGCTGACTTTATAAAAGTCTTGTATAGTATGTTTGCTTTGTCCTTTTGTAGAAACCCAGCAATACGAGAGAAGGCCTTAACTTTTTGACTTGCCTTTTTGCAAATACCTTCAACATGATTATGGAACTGTAGCTTTGAATCAATCGTTATTCCAAGGAGTTTAACCTCCTCGGCTGTCTTGATAGGTTGACCATTTATTTCAAGGCTGACTTTTTGCCCCTTTTCAAGACCCATGAAAATAACCTGAAACTTGTCTGGGTTAGCTACCATTCGGTTGTCCTTGAACCATTTTAAGGCATTATCTATGTCTCCTTTGAGGGATCTCAGAATGTTATCTATACTATCTTCGCATGAGTAGATAGTGTTGTCATCGGCAAAGTTGCAAACTTGCGAGTTTTCGACCGCGTATATGAAATCATTAATAAATAGATTGAACAGTAAGGGTCCAAGAACTGAACCCTGTGGAACACCAGATTTTACTTGCTGCCAGTTACTGTAGGTACCATTTATCTTCACTCTTTGTAGCCTGTTCGTGAGGTAACTATGCAGTAAATTCAAACGATCTAAACTGAAGCCATATGCCTCAAGTTTCGCTAACAGCAGGTCATGAGGGATGCAGTCATAAGCTTTTGAAAGGTCCATTAAAACCATCCCAACCTTGCCTGACTGGTCAAGTGTTCTACGGCATTGCTCAATAACTCGAAATAGAGCATCTTGGGAACTGTAGCCTTCTCTGAAGCCACATAGGAGTTTAGACAATTTTGGCTGAATGAACGGCATGATTTGTTTCGACAGCAACCTCTCAAAAACTTTGGATATTGCTGATAAGACACTTATCGGTCGAAAATTCTTTTTCGTTGTTGTTTCTCCTGTCTTAAAGGCAGGTGACAGATCAGCTTTTTTAAGGGTGTCTGGAAACGTACAGTTTTCAATCATTGAGTTAGCAATGTTGGTTACCTCACTAAAACATAAGGCAGATGATAACTTCAAAGTTTTTGTGGGAATGTTGCCACTAACAGACTTTGTGCTATCGAGTCGATTGATTTCATCCCAAACCTCTGTTATACCAATTTTGCAGAAACTAAATTGGTGATTGGATTCAACTAACTGCTTTATTCTGACAATGCTTGGATGTGTCTTATACCTTTCAATAGCTGCCATCACCGAATTGTCTATGATAATTGGCCGATCAATATCTAAGGTGTCTGTTATATTTGTGAAGTAGGTGTTAAAACATTCACTGATATCCTTGTCATTGGTCAACAATGACCCATTTTCTACCAATGTTATTTTATTTGCCCCACTTTGACAATTGTTTGACAAAAGAGGCTTAAAAGTCCGCCAGAAAGCTTTATTCTTACCGACTTCATTGGGATCAAGATTCTCAAAATATTCCCTTTTTGCTGTTTTATTTAGTCGAACCACTAGATTCCTTTGCTTCTTGTATTCTGCAATATCCGCAGCACTTTTTGACTCATTAGCAACTCTTTTTAGTCTGGTACGCTTCATCATTGCCCTTCTCAGATTTTTGTTCATGTGGGGTTTATTATTTCCTCGAACAATGACTGTTTTTAAGGGGGCATGTTTATCAAGTGTCGAGATGAAAGTTTGTTCGAAATCATTGTAGTCATTCGAGGGATGTGTTTTAAAATTTTCTGTTAGATCCTCATGGAATTTGTTTTCTGAAAAATTCCGATAGCATCTATATTTGATTTTCTTTGGAGGCAACTTAACACTACTTGTCTTAAGTATAGTGTACACTAGATGATGGAAATCACTGAAACCTGTTTCAAATGTCTGGCTAGAAAAGCAACTGTGCTGTTTATTTGTGAGGATTAGATCTATACATCGTCCTCTATCAGATTTGAAACATGTAGGTGTCTTAATCAGGCTACACAAGTCATGATCTTCCATCAGTGAGTGTAGCGGTGGGTCTCCCTTTTCCATGTTGAAATCACCAATTATCATATGATTATCATAAGATTTGGAATAGAAATCAATCACTCTCTCTAACTCCTCCTTAAAATACGCAAAATTCTGACATGGAGGTCTGTAAATAGGTATTAACAGCCACTTTGTATTCTTAAAGTTTAACTCTAAAGGTATTATTTGTACATCGGTACGTAACGATATGCCACAGAGGCGTTTAGAAATGATATGCTCTTTCACAAAAACCAGTAGACCCCCAGAACTGGCCGAAATATCAAGGCGAAAAGGTGCCTTGAATCCTGGCATCCTAAACATTGCATCGGGGAAGGAGTCATCCAGTTTTGTTTCAGCAATTATCAAAATGTCCACATAATCAGCAGCAAGTGCTGTGAAATTTTCAAATTTGTTCCTAACAGAATTTATATTGATATATGAAACAATAGTTTTCTGAGGATACTTAATCCTGAGGTTTTTCATCGATAAGACCCAATCGTCCTCATCAAGATTTTCCGAAGCATCTGGGGCTCCTGGTGATTGTAAAATGCGTGTGCTGTTCTCACCTTCGTCAGAACAATAATCTGGATCATTACTATCCGGGAGATTACAATTTCAATGATCAATATAATTAATAAAGTTTCTTGCTAATTGCGAGTTACCTTTGCGGTTTAAATGAAGCTTACCAATACCAAGTCCTTCTGTGTCAATATTTTCGTTGTCTATCCGATCTATTCCTTCCTTTGTACAAAATGCCTTCATTTTCTTCACCAGGTCCTTCACTTTCTTTTCTAGTCCTGGTCTATCCTTTCTTATCGTCGGCATAGAGTAGGCAACTGTAGCCTCAGGGCACTCTTCTCTCAGCGTATCGAGGGTTTTCTTTACGTATTCTTCAGTGTCAACTGAATTTGTGAGATCATTTGTCCCACAGTGAATAATGACAATGTCTGGCTTACGTCTTGCAATTGGTTTGATATGATCTGTAAGATCTAAGCTGGTTGCTCCAGGATGCGCCCTTACTCGTACATGATGTTTTCCACTTAGGCCCCGCTCTTTCAACCCATTCAAAATTGAGTCGCCAATAATGGTAACGGTTTGCTTATCTTTCTTTGGCTGCTGAGATTGTACAGTTTCATTGATAGCTTTTGTATCATTTTTAACACTTTTCTTTGTTTCAGTGCTCTCACTCTTAGGTAGATGTTGCGGGATTTTACCACTCTTTTGATTCTTTTGTTCTACTTTCTCTTTTGAATTCTTTCTCTCAGTGTTGTTTGTCACTTTACTTTGACACGCTTTGGGAATATTTAACTCTGAGTTGTGTTCTGGCAATAGTACACTTGGGGATGCCTGCTTTCCACTGGGTTGTTCACGGCAGTTTATCATGCTTTCAATAATTCTTTGCTTGGCATCTAGTTGTCTTTCGAGTGACAATATTCTTTCATCATGATTGCGAAACAATCGACGTTCGTATTCTCGATTGCCATAATCATAATATTCATCACGCTGCGTATTCCCCACGGTATTCTTGTTCACAACAATTTGTTTGATATTTCGCATCTCAGCCTTCAACTCAGAAATGGCGTCCCAGGCAAATTTCTTGAAGTTATTGAAGTCGTCAGTGAAGTCGTTATTGGTTGTACTGGATGTTTCTGTTGCGGCCTTGGTTAACAGACCCAGCTCACTGGTCATCAGCCTTTTGAAATCTATGAAATCATCATAGAGAGCGTCCCGCTGTTCACAATGGACACCAATAATGGGTTCACTATCGGAGGATGAGTCTTGTGCCGCATCTTCATCCTCAACATCAATGGTTTGTAATACTTCACTTGCGACTTTATCTTTGGCAGGAACACTTTGTGTTGATTTAACGATTCTGTATGAAATTTTTCCCTTACTCTTAACTTCACGGACGGCTTGTTTCTCCACGGCCTTCTTGAGCGCCATGACAGTTTTTGACCTATCCCATCCAAGCTCGCTTTGACATTGTGTTACGATATTTTCGATGTATTGGCCTCCGTGTTTCATCTGAATCTTGTTAATTGACGTAAGTACACTTTCAACTTCTTGTTCGTCTGTTTCACACTTGTTGTCCTGCTGTAGCTGAGACATTTTCAGAACTTTCGTTGGAGCGTAGAAATCCACGTCCACCTCTCAAACTTGCAACAACAACCTTTTTCAGAATTCAATTCAAAGAATTCAAAAGAATTCAAAGAATTTCAAACATGTCCGCGATGTCCGCGTTTTAGGTTTTTCCCTATACCAAAACCTAAAACGCGGACATTGATTTCGCGGACCTGAAGAAAATTGCACAACATTAGTTTTCCGTGACTTCCTGTGAATGATGATGATGGAAACGTACTTATTAACATTTTTTTCGAAGAATTAGGTAATGTCCGCGATGTCCGCGTTTTAGGTTTTTCCCTATACCAAAACCTAAAACGTGGACATTGATTTCGCGGACCTGTAGAAAATTGCACACCATTAGTTTTCCGTGACATCCTGTGAATGATGATGATGGAAACGTACTTATTAACAGTTTTTTCGAAGAATTAGACAATGTCCGCGTTGTCCGCGTTTTAGGTTTTTCCCTATGCGAAAACCTAAAACGCGGACATTGGTTTCGCGGACCTGAGGAAAATTGCAAACCATTAGTTTTCTGTGACGTCCCGTTAATGATGATCATGGAAACGTACTTATTAACACTTTATTCGAAGAATCAGACAATGTCCGCGTTGTCCGCGTTTTAGGTTTTTCCCTATGCGAAAACCTAAAACGCGGACATGGATTTGAGGTGGACATGTCCGCGACGTCCGCGATGTCCGCGATGTCCGTGTTTTAGACCTGGCCCCCCCAAGGAAATGGTATGGTGGAAGGGTTTAATCAAACGCTTCTATCAAAGTTACGAACCTTACCAGGAACCAAAAAGTCGAATTGGAAGGGCTGTGTTAACGAGCTAACACATGCGTACAATACTACAAAACATGCTTCAACAGGCTTTGCACCATTTTATTTGTCACTTGGAAGACATCCACGTCTACCGGTGGACCTGATTTTCAAGACCAATCGAAGCTCTACACACAATGACCAAGTGAATTACCCTGATTACGTAAAAAAATGGAACAGGGCAATGCGTGAGGCTTACGAAATTGAATCAAAACATTCAAAGATTTCCCAGGACAGAGGCAAGAAGAGATATGACAAACATGTTCATCAAAGTACACTTGAGGAAGGAGATAGAGTCCTTGTTCGAAATGTGCGCGAAAGGGGCGGTCCCGGAAAGATTCGATCTTGTTGGGAGAGTGGTGTTTACCGTGTTGTCAAGCGTATTGAGGATAGTCCTGTTTATCAAGTTGTACAAGAGTCGTCAAAGGATAATACAATTCGTACATTGCATCGCAACTTGCTACTACCTTGTAATGATTTACCTCTTGATGAGCAGAATGTTCCCAGACAAGAAAATGAGCAGAGACGCACAAAACCAATCGCTCGCAATGCTCCCAGACAAGCTACTCATCCGCAGCATGATGATTCGGAGTTGGAAAGTGAAGACGAACTGGTTCTCTATGTTGGTCAACCACGTGTTGAGGAGAAGACATCACAGCGTCGTTATCGACCTCCAACACCATATCCGCGAGGTATTACAACACCATCACCTGAACCAGATTCCCCTCCATCCCCCCATCCCCAGCAAGGACAGTCAGACGTGGTTTCACCTGATAACTCATTCCAGAATGAGATGAATACATCTTCTGAGTTCAGTGATGCTAGTCCAGTACCAGTACGACCACAGAGAGTTCGCAGAGCACCAGAAGTTTTGCAATATACACACCTCGGGAAGCCACAGTCGTTTCCAGTTTGCAACTCAGTTCGAATTCCGATGCTACTGCCAGTCCTACAGCATCATTGCATGCCAATTAGAACATGTTTCCCGCTACAAACATTTCATCCTACTTTTCTGAATAGCTGTTGATTTCTATTGAGACATTGACTCATTGTTCGTGATTACACTTACTGCTACTATCTATCATTACACTGCCACCTTGCACTTCAGAGTCGAACATTTGAATTCAAACATTATATCGATTTTTAGACGTCGTCTTGAATTATCGTATTCAAACTCACGTTGCAGAACATGTTAACAAAACATGAGATATACCATACTGTTGAGTCCCAATCCGTTAAGTTGTGTTGGCTGCTAGTCGTCGCGAGCTGTTGCTGCCATCTGTAATCGTTCAGGGATGTTAATTGGGAATTGAGCTAAGAACTTATTATCATGCTAGGACTATCACGGAACACTTGGACCGGATCCACCAAGGGTTTCCACGATGGACAAATGATAAAGGAACAATGACATCTTCGCAAGACTTTGTTTTATACTTCTTCAAAGAACTTACTCAAAGGTTTTTAAAGACCAGCGAACTTCCTTTTCGAAGAGCGGGAGAGTGTGGAGTGCAGAGACTGGACACTATTTAAATCTATTTTTTTAATTATCATTTTATGCGATGACCCAAATAGGTTGCGGGTCGTTGACCCTAGACGCTGCGAAGGAACTGGTTCCCAGACCATTAAGTTGTCCACGAGGCCGCGTTCTTGTTGTCATGAGACTTGTTGCATTAAGCCAACTTTCAGGTAGCCAATTTTATAGAAACCTGATGTAAATCTTCCACTGCGTGTTGCTGTTATCATCAAGGACATTTTGTAGAGAAAGAGGAGTCGTTATTTCATACTCGATCTACTCGGCTAGTAAAGCCAACAATTGCCGGTATTGAAGGATGTGCTAATTCACAAGATGACATCATTGTCTGGGGTGCATCAAAGGAAGAACATGGCCTGCGCTTGCATGCATGCCTCACCCGTATTCATGACAGTGGTTTAAAGCTGAATCAAAGCAAGTGTATTTTTGCTTCCAAGTCACTTACATTCCTTGGACATACAGTCTCAGCTGATAGGTTAAAACCAGATCCTACCAAAATCAATGCCATCATTGACATGCCCATTCCCAAATCGCAAGCAGATCTTCAACGTTCAGATAGAACTGATAAAAATTCCAACAGGCCTATCGATAGGGTCTCGTGTCCTCAGCAATTAGGATCAAAAAAGGGCATGGCAATCGCGTCCCTGAATGTCAATGGCATTCGTAGTCACTTAGATGAAGTTAAGCTTATGATGAAGAGGTTAGGAATTCATATTTTGGGATTAAATGAAACTAAATTGGACAATTCTGTTCCCAAAGAATTGACCAAAGTTCCTGGGTACCAACAAATTCGCCTTGATAGGACCTGTCATGGTGGGGGAATTTCTATTTACGTACAGGACTCAGTCAATTTTAAGCCCAGAGATGATATACCAATAGATGGGCTTGAACTTATTTGTATTGAAATTGAGCCCCCAAAAAGCAAGCCATTTCTTGTTATTACATGGTACCGACCACCTAGTGACCCAGTTGGTTCCTTTGACAAGCTGGAAAAAGTACTTGCCTACTTGGATAGGGAAGGAAAGGAAATGATCCTCCTTGGGGACACAAATTGTGATCTCACCAGTAGATCAAGTGATCAGCTCATGGATAACAATGCCAAACACATGGCAGATATCTATGAGCTATTCAGTTTTAAACAGCTTGTTGAGGAGCCGACAAGAGTCACTCTTGAAACAGCAACTCTCATAGACCACATTGCCACAACATGTGCCAGAAACATTGTTAAGACAGGCGTCCATGAGGTTTCCCTCAGTGATCACTTTCTAGTCTATTGTATCCGAAAATTCAATGGAGCTGTTGAAAAAGGCCACAAACGGATAAAAACTAGGAGTATGAAACATTTCAAAGAAGATGAATTCTTATCTGATGTTTCTGATATTTGTTGGGAGCAATTTTTTCAACAGACCGACAATATTAATACACTTGTTGATGACTGGTCTACCTTGTTCGCCTTAATCATAGAAAAACATGCCCCTCTAAGGGAAATGCGTGTTTCTGAAAAACATTGTCCCTGGATTAACAAAGACCTTAAGAGTCTGATGAAGACTAGGGATAGACTGAAAAAGGCTGCTCTTAAGTGTAAGTCTACTATTCTCATGGATGCATACAGGCAAGCTCGAAATAAGGCCAACTCTGTTAATATTAAGCTCAAAAAGCAATATTTTTCTACAAAAATCTCTGAATGTAAAGGGAATATGAAAGAGTCTTGGAAAACAATCAATGAAGTCCTGAACAAGAGATCCAAATCCTGCAACATTGATTGTATCAAGGACTCTGGGAATGCTATTGTTAATAAAAAAGACATTTCAAACGCCATGAATTGTTTCTTCTGTACAATTGGTGAGAAACTAGCCAGTAAAATTGATGCCACCCCTAACCCACTTCTGTCTGGGGACTTTACCGAAAGGAGTAACAATGTTCAGTTTCAGTTTCGGACCATTGGAGTGCAGGAAATCAGGGATGCGATTGCCAAGACCAAAACTTCAAAGAGCTTTGGGAGTGACAGTATCTCCTGTTATTTCCTGAAACTAGCCTTGCCTTTTATTGAAAACTCATTGGCATGTTTGTTCAATACGTCACTTGAAACAAGCCAATTTCCAGACTCATGGAAATTGGCCAGAGTTACACCAATCTTCAAGGAGGGAGACAAGGCTGATAAATCAAATTATCGCCCTATTTCAGTTTTACCTGTCATCTCAAGGCTCTTTGAAAAACTCGTTGCTAACCAATTGTACCAGCACATGTATGATAATGGGCTCTTTTCATCTGAGCAGTCAGGCTTTTTGCGCCTTCATTCTACAGTAACGTGCTTGCTTAAAAACACTGATGACTGGTATAATGGGCTGGATCTCGGAAAGCTAGTGGGACTCGTATTTATTGACCTGAAAAAGGCATTTGATACAGTTGACCATGATATACTCTGTAAAAAATTAGAATATTATGGTATTCAGGAGCGGCAGTTAGCATGGTTCAAATCTTACCTTGCCAATAGGAAACAATTTTCTAGGGTGAATGGCATTGACTCATCAGTTGAGGAAATTAATGTCGGTGTACCCCAAGGCTCATGTCTTGGTCCCCTTCTTTCCTCATTTATATTAATGATCTCCCACGATCTGTCCAGGGATCAAGAATGTCCATGTAGGCAGATGACACGAGTATCTGCCATCAATCCTCTGATATTGCTCAGCTGAATGGGGCCATCAACAGTGACCTTGTACTAGTTGAAAAATGGCTCAAGGGTAATAAACTCTCTCTTAATGTAATGAAAACACATGCCATGCTCATTTCCACAAAACCGAAGCATAAAACTTTAATGAATCAAGGTGAATCTTTGAAGTTAAAAATTCGGAATGACGAACTTGAAGTTGTGCAAAAAACAAAATATCTTGGAGTGCAGATCGACAACAAGTTGGATTGGAAGGAACACATTAAGACAGTTTCCTCAAAGGTCTCAAGAGCAATTGGCTTTTTGAAACATGCAAAATCATTTCTGCCAGAAAAGACTCTGAGAACTATGTACACTGGTATTGTGGAGCCGCATTTTCGCTATTGTTGTTCTGTTTGGGGCTGTTGTGGTCTGACTGAGATTAACCATTTGCAAAAATTACAAAACCGGGCTGCACGCATTATAACTGGCAGTCGCTATGATGCACCGGGCTTGCCACTTGTAAAAAGACTTGGCTGGAAGACCATTGATGAGCTAATCAGTAGTGAGTCTAATATCATGGTCTTCAAATCCCTTCATGGTCTTGCTCCACAATACATGTCCAATCTATTCACAAAGACATCCCAGGTAACCTCAAGGAATCTTAGGAATTCAGCAACAGATCTAAGAGTACCAAAGAAAAAGTCAGCAAATGGGCAGAAATGCTTCTCTTTTAGGGGTGCTAAATCTTGGAATGGCCTCTCAGCTGAGCATAAGAATGCTTCCACAATTTACAAATTCAAACGTGTTGGCAATCAGTAGGTGTATATATGTATTTGGATTTCTTTTTATTGTAAATATTCATTTTAGATCTTAGGCTATTTTATTAGTATTTATGAAATTGTAATTAGGTTAATTTAGTTTTTTTTTCAATATGTTTTAATTTATATGTATTTAAGTGGAGGGCCCCTTGTAAATCATCCTTTTTATTGATGAAGGGCTACCCTCCTTAAAAATTTGAAAATGAAAATGAAATGAAATGAACGTTTTCTCGGAATGATCAATTACCTTGCAAAGTTTGTACCTAACCTATCACAGATCACAGCCCCCCTTCGCGCCTCGTTGAAGAAAGAAATTCAATTCAGTCTGCAAAAGCCACAACTCGATGCCATTGCAGAGCTCAAACGCCTCGTCACCACTTCACCATGCCTCAAGTTTTTTGATCCAAACTTACCAACACGACTCAAACCAGATGCTAGTTCAGAAGGTCTTGGAGCATTACTTGAACAAAACCATGGATCAGAAAATGAAGAAAAATGGCATCCCATTGCGTATGCATCCAGAGCCCTACAACCTTATGAGACAAGATATGCTCAAATTGAAAAAGAAATTCTTTCAGATGCATTTGGAACAGAGCGTTTCCATGAACATCTGTATGGACGTCATTTCACTGTTTACAATTACCATCAACCACTAAAGTCGATTTTCAGCAAATCAATCATTGACTGTCCACCACGCATACAACGCTTCTTCCTCAAACTTCAGAAGTATGATTTCAAACTTGAGTATTCACCTGGAAGAACAATGGCTGTTTCAGATGCCCTAAGCAGAGCATACTTGAATAGTCAGACAACAGAGGTTCAAGAGCCTGATCTCATTCATCAAGTCAACTCCACATTCCAGCTGCTCCCCATTAGCAAAACCCGCCTTGCACAGCTACAACAGGAGACTGCCTCAGATGAAGTTCTACAACAATTACTCAACTTCACCCTAAATGGATGGCCTTCCAAGCATAGTATTCCACAAGTCGTAAAACCTTACTACAATTTTCGCAGTGAAATTGTTTGTCATGAAGGACTCCTCCTCAAGGGTCAACGCATCATAGTCCCATCTACATTACGCAGCACAATGAAAGAAATCATCCATCAAGGTCATAACGGAATAGAAAGATGCAAATTTCGTGCTCGACAGTCTTTGCACTGGCCAGGAATGAATGCAGAAATTGAAGAATTAGTTGCCAGATGTTCATATTGCCTAACATACAGAAATAAACAACAAAGTGAACATTTGATAGATCATGAGATACCAAATTCACCTTGGACAAAAGTAGCATCAGATGTTTTTCACCTGTTTGGACATCATTTTTTTTTATATACATATTCCATTAAAAATTTACAATACATGATTACTACTATACCTATGCCTAACGCTACCCTACTACGAAGACGATACCCCAAGGAGCAAAACATTTTGTCTACCCAGGGGTCATAACATAAAGAAAAAGACACAGAGCTACAACTACAAGTTAAGGATTCTTGCAACCAAATAATTGCCAGTGAAGATTTAAAAGTTTCGAACCATGAAAGGTAGTGAAAAAAAAACATTATTTGGTTGCAAGCTTCCTTAAGACATTACATAATTACTGAAAACAGACACATACAGAAGGGATTTGGGTGCTCTTTTTGGGGATTCCAATAACTTTCAACCAAAGCGTTCTGTCTCAGAAATGTACTTAATAGTTAAATTTAAGATCATTTTATTGGCTTCAAAGGGCAAATTTTTATTTCCGTACAGAAGAAGTTGCAACATATTGATATCTGCACTCTCAGGATGTCCACAAGCTCTGAGTACATCGTTGACACCAGCGAGAAGACTGCATCTCTGCTGTCTGAAAGAATTGCAGAGCAGCAAAAAGTGTTCCGTATCTTCTATGCCATCGTTAACTGGGCACATTGGATTGATTGTATCTTTAAAATTACATCATTATGTATCTTTGCACGTCATTGAAAAATGTATTGTTGAATTGGACATCATTATGTCATTGTTACTGATTACTACTCCGGATACATAGAACTCGAACGAATAGCTGACACAACAAGCCCGTCTGTTATTACCAAGTTAAAGAAGATTTTTGCACATCATGGTATACCACAAGAGTTATTTTCTGACAATGGTCCAGAATATATTGCCAACGAGTTTACTCGCTTTTCAAAGGAATGGGATTTTAAACATACCACTTCTAGCCCGTACTCTGCACAATCCAATGGTCTTGTCGAAAGATCTATCCAAACCGTCAAACGTGGATTCAAAAAAGCAAGAGATGCAAGAGAAGATAATCCTCAACACAATACCAGGTTCAGACGGAGTATCGCCAGCCATGCGTTTTTTGTTCAATCGCAATCCGCGAACAACATTACCATCCTTGATACAACACCCTCCACCAACAGATTTTTCAAAAAGAGCAAAGCATCTTCGTAACAAGAATACAAAGGATTTACCATCAATCAAACCAGGTTCAGTTGTTAGAATGAGCGTCAACGGAGACAACGATTGGTTAAAGAAAGGTAAAGTCATAGAGAAATCCAAAGAGCCACGTTCATATCACGTTCTAAATGAGAAAGCCAATGTAGTTCGACGTAATAGACGCCATCTTATTCCATGTCATGACAAATTCACCGTACAGCATGATTACGATCCGATTGAGCCAAATCACCTGCCACATGCCGTACATGCCCCCAACCTAAATCCACATGCCCCCAGCCCAAATCCACATGCTCCCAACCCAGATCCACATGCCCTCAACCCAGATCCTCGACCCAGATCCCAGATCTAGAATCCGGAGACCATTCCCCCACTTCCAGCATCACAAACACAGCCAGTCATGCCGCCTGAAACTTCCAACCAATCCACCTCTGCAACACTTCCAGTTCAACATCCAAATGAACAATCAGAGCCGGTGCAAGTTACACGTCGTGGAACAGTCATTCGGAAACCTCTACGTTATCGTTGAATTTACAAACTTTGTTGAATTTGAAGAACCTTCATTGAGAGAACCTAACGAAGAAAAGGCATTTTATAACATTGAGAATTCATTGTTGTTTAATGGACATTTATCTCGTAAGGGAGATGTTGTATTATTGTTTAGCCTCGTTATACGTTTATAGCCTCGTTTCATGTTTAGAACCTCGTTTTGGTTTAGGCCGCCATCTTAGATTTGACTTCTTCTTGTGATGTCTCGTGCTTGAACTAAGTCGTTTTAAATCATGGCCTGCTTCTCTGTTTACTGTTCTTCTTGGCTCTACTATTAGGTCTAAGGATAAACACAACAGCACTGATACTTGGGAATCAAGTTTGTATCAAAGAAAAAGGGGAAAGCAAGCTGGAAATCATGTATATAAAAAATCAACAATCTGTCAAATGGGAGTGAGCAAAAACAGTCTTGTGACTATAAACAGAAAGCAAAATCACAAAGTGCAGCAAGTGTCTGAGAAGTCTAGGATAATGCTTGTTAATGCTCAGGCAATGAAAAATAAAGAGCATGCTTTGTTGGAGCACATTGATGACTTGAATATTGATATATTGGGAGTTACAGAGACATGGATCACAAACAATGACAAGGATAAAGTTTGGAAAAATAGTTGTTGCTTCAATATTGATGGCTGGAAGCCAGGATTTCAACACAGAAAGGGAAGGCCAGGCGGTGGTTTGTGTCTGGTTTATAGAAGCCACATCAAAGTGAAAAGGATTAAGGCTGGGAAAAAGAAATCATTTCAATTTTGGTCTATGGAGGGCTTGCTATAAAAATGTCTCACTCCATATTATGCTTATTTATCGCCCACCTCGATCCCTGACCCACCCAGTTGAAACAGCAATATTTTTGGAAGAATATCCTGAATTTTGGAGTGAAATTCTATCACAACATAAGAACATAATCATAATAGGTGATTTCAACATCTGGATTGATGACAGGAATAATAAAGATGCTAATACTTATCTTAGAGCTATGGAATCCCTTGGATTAGAGCAACATGTGACATTCTTAACACACAATAAGGGACACACACTTGACCATGTGTTTACAGAGTCTGGCAGCAAAGTGATAGTTGATTGTAAACCTGGGATTTATATTTCAGACCACAGAAGTGTGATGGTTGAGGTAAACATTCCAAAAGAGAACATCTCAAAAGTCACCAAAACACAGAGGAAGCTGAAAACCTCAACATCGAGGAACTGATTATGTATGTATGTATGTATGTATGTATGTATGTATGTATGTATGTATGTATGATTTTGCCATAAAATTAAAATTACAATATAAATTAACAAAAGGAAAGTGATCTAATTACAGGCAAAGTTCTATATAATTAACAACTTGGATTTCACATGTGTCAATGACTCTGTTGATTCAGTTGATGAATGTGTAAAGATAATGGAGGGAGAGGTTAAGAGAAGCTTAGACATAGTTGCTCCTGTTGGGGCGTTCGCTTTGGTAGTCAGACAGAGGAAAGACTGGTTTGATGAAGAAAAGAAAGGTCAGAAGAGAGGAAAGGAAATGGATCAAGTATGGAGAACAACAACAGTGGAGGGTATACCATCATGAAAGAAATAAATATGATTACATGATATCAGAGAAGAAAACCAAAATACTTTCTGATAAAATTATAATGTGCAAAGGAGATACAAAAGCACTATACAAACCTTCAACAAAATAACAGGATCAAAATCAGAAAATCAGATGCCAGAAGGGAAATCAGAAGATCAACTTGCCACAGAGTTTGCTGAGTTTTTTTAGCTGAGTTAGTTGAGGAAAAACCAAAATTTGTTTCAAAAAAGAATCACTCAGTTGCAGGGTTTAGCAAGTTTAAAATTTTAACACAGGAAGAGGTGAAAACACTAATAAAAGGAATGTCAACAAAGTCCTGTGAACTAGATGCCATGCCTACAAATATACTGAAAAATGACATCATCCTGAAGAAAATTCTTCCAGTTATCACTAAACTGATCAACTTGTCACTGCTACAAGGAGTTTTTGCAAAAGAATGGAAAATATCAATTGTCAGGCCAACATTGAAGAAAATAGGATTAGAACTTTTATTGAATAATTAAAGGCCAGTAAGCAACTTGAGTTTCTTGTCAAAATTACTTGAAAAAGCTGCTCTGGTACGGTTAATGGAACACTACTGCAGCAATGGCTTACTTCCAGACTATCAGTCAGCCTACAGAGAGAGCTGTAGTTGTGAAACAGCACTAGTTAAAATATTTAATGATATTTTATGGAAGATGGAAAAGCAAGAAGTGACAGCATTAGTGGCAATTGATCTTAGTGCAGCATTTGATACAGTGGACCATGATATCTTGTTAGATGTACTATCCATGCACTTTGGCATTGAAGGAGTAGCTCTTAGCTGGCTTGAATCTTATCTTCGATGTCGCAAGTTCAAGGTCAATGTAGGATCAGAATATTCTCCACTAAAGGATGTGATGTGCTCTTCCCCCCAAGGGTCATATTTGGGGCCAGTTCTCTACCTAATCTGTGCCAGTACGATAGCAAATAGTATCCCTGAAAACCTGCATATCTATGGTTATGCTGATGATCATGCTTTAAGTACATCTTTCAAACGAAGTCACCACCAAGATGAACGTGAAGGCAACCAGAAACTACAGGGAATTTGTCTTGCTGTGAAAGACTGGATGGATAGCAATAGACTGAAAATGAATGCCTCTAAAACGGAGTACATATACTTTGGTTCTTCTCATCAACTTACAAAATGTGAGAATAAGAGCCTTGATGTTAATGGAGAGCTAGTTGGGAGGACTGAAGTAAGAAAATACCTTGGAGCCTATATGGATGAACAACTCAACATGCAAAAACATATAACGGAGATGTGTCGAAAAGCAATGTATGGATTGTACAGATTGAAACAAGTGAGGAAAGTTTTAACAGATGAAGCTGCAGAAACAATAGCTATGGGTATAGTGATGTCCCACATAGACTATTCGAATGCAATGTTGATTGGCCTACCAAAACATGAAATTAGTAGGCTGCAAAGAGTACAGGTATTAGCTGCCAGAGCTGTACTAGGAAGGAAAGCTCATGAAAGTAGCACAAAATGTCTTAAATAATTTCATTGGTTACCTATACATCTCAGAATTGAACACAAAGTTCTAACTCTAGTTTTTAAGGCACTGAAAGGCACAGCTCCTCAATATCTGAAAGATATGCTGAAGCTAAGTAAAAGTGTGAGACTATTAAGATCAAACAATATGTACATGAAACTAGATATTCCCAGAGTAAAGAGAGAATCATTTGCAAACAGATCATTCAGTGTAATGGGACCACGACTGTGGAATGACATTCCTAATGATGTAAAACAATGCGTTAATGTTGAAACATTTAAGAAAAAGTTAAAGACCTTTCTTTTTAAATGGACATTTTAAGCTTTTAGGGACTTTTAGGAACTGTGAAGCGCACTTGAAGATGTTATATCAAAATGCACTATATTAAGTGATTTATTTGTATTTGTATTTGTACGAGCCATAAGGAGAGGAGAGAATTCTTTCAGCCACTCAGTAAGCGCCCCAGTTATACCTCAGTTATGTCTCTACCTCAGTATCTACCTCAGTTATGTCTCGAAGCTCCCTGAAAATCTCATACTGTTACATAGTGTAGTTATTTTTCTCTAATATTTCGCAACATAGAGTTTGCAATTTCAGCTCCTTTTTGTGGCCTTGTCGATACCAAAGGCTTTCAATCGCTGTAATTAAAAATCATTATAGTCAGTGTTAAAACGGAATTTAAAGTAAATTCTCTGCTGAAATTCAATGCCTTTTTCTTTGAAGAAGCTACGTATTGGGGGATAGCAAAATGAATGCATGAAACATGATTCTGTTGATTGAAGAAGCTTCGATATTTTCTGGTTTTCGCCACGGGGCACTTTGGTCAGCGGTATACAATTTTCCCTCATCTTCGAAAACATAGGGACCTACCAATGTCTCCAAAATTCTTAAAGACCTGTTAGATTTGCCACAAAAAATATTTGTGCTCCTTTCAGAAAGTATGAAATCCACTAACATACCAAAATAGACCTTTAGCTGTTCCACAAAGGAGTCTGGATCGAGCGATATTTTTATACACTTTTATACGCGAAGTTCGATCGAGTGGCGTTGAGGCTTCTATCGCTATTGTGCACAATCGAAAATTCTTCAAAATGTAAACAAATTTCGTTCGAGGCTCTTTCTCAGAATTGCTAAAAGGTTTATTAAGAGTAGGTAAAGAGCTACAAGCCTTTAATAACGTTAAGTAGCTCGTAGCTCAAAATGGGTAGAGAGCTTAAAAGTGGCCTAGCAAGCTGTCCTTCACAGGTTTCTAGCAGTTACAAGTAGGCATGAAACTGTCAGGTAAAAACGAAACTTTAAAATCAATTAGGTTGGAAAATGAGCGAACAGTTTTCGCGCACTCCCTGCGCTTTGAGTACAATTGGAATATATTTAAGTTCAGGCTTAGGTGAACTGTGGTTAATCCTCCCTCTCCCATGCGAAGGAGCGATAGGCAAGATAACGACGTCACCCCTTACACTTGCAGTTTAGAACACACAGGTAGGCTTTGTTGCTTTACCCGAGGCGGATTAGGCAGCTAAAAAGAAAAACCGTTATAAAAAACTCAGAGGAAAGGAATTTTATCCTACGCATATATTGTCGAGCAACCAGGAAATGCCCTTGGCATCGTCATACCTAGGACCATCACCTTTCGGGGATTTGAATAGCAACAGTCTTGCTTTAAGCCAGAAGGCATCATTAAGATTCCTGACTTGTGAGTTGGATTCGACCAATGAAAATGTACCCCTGAGCCATGTGATTTTGCTTGACCAATCAAAGGTTTTGTCACACACCCTAACTTCCCATGCTTTAAAATGTCCAGCACGTGGTCAAAAACCCCTCTTATGTTGTATACCAACGATTTTGAGGAGTCCCTTACAAAATTCGCACCCAATATGTATGCCGATGACACAAGTATTACTCTTGGTGGAGAGGACGCTTACCAACTTTTGGAAGACTTAAGAAATGAGTTGCAAGATGTCATAGATTGGCTAAGACAAAACAAGTTAAGCCTAAATGTAACGAAATGCGAATTCATGTTCTTAGGAAACAGCAAGCAATTAGGTAAGATCTCCGAAATCGGTGATCTTAAGGTTGGAGAAGATGAAATCAAGCGAGTTAGAAAGACGAAGTATTTAGGGTTAACTATTGATGAAACTCTGTCATGGAATCAACAGTATAAGATAGTAAAAGGAAAATTAAAAGGAGGTCTTGATTCCATCAGAAAACTTCGACAATTGCTCCCTCAATCACAACTTTTTCAAGTATACCGGGCATTGGTGGAAAGTCACCTCAGATATGGTAATCTCCTATGGGGTCACTTTTCTGCAACTAAACTCCATAGCTTGCAAAAGTTACAGGACAGGGCAATGACTCTGATCCAATCCGCGCCTATTAAAGACAGAATACCATCTGCAACATTAAGTGTAAATGAACTAATTAAGCTTGACCAGGCGATGATGGTGCATAAAATTCTAAATGAGCAATGTCCAGAAATCCTTAAGCCAAAGTTCACAAAAAGATCTCAGGTTTCAAAATATGAAACAAGGAGAGCGAATGACCTGCAGGTACCAAGACCTAAGCTAGAGATAACAAAAAAGAGCTTTTCGTACAAAGGTGCCAAGGTGTGGAATGATATCCCAAACAAATATTAGAAATGTGGAATCTGCTGCACTTTTCAAAAAGCAGGCTAGAAACTATTTTTTGGGCCAATAAGACAACGAAGACCCCTTGAAACATGACCTCCTGGAAGAACAGTATGTATATTTATCTTTACCTTTGTTTTTGTTTTTTTACTATGACTGATGGAGTATCATATATAAAAAACATTAAATGAAAACAAAATGAACCCCTCTTAGCTTTCACTTCGAGTTGAACAACGTATACAAATCGGAGCAACGATATCGGTAAAAAGTTAGAAGATGCCGAATGAGAAAACAGTGAGACGAAGCGCCAGAAACTCGACGCAAGCGAGTACACGGAGCTCCAGACCGAACGAACAGCCTGCACGGCCAGCAGCACCCAAAGAAGGGAATCAGCCAGGGCCATCAGGAGTAAGTGAACAAGGTCAACTGGCAACTGGGCCGCCCGTAGTTCCCCAATCGGTGGATTTACCAGCGAGAGCACTTTCTCCCGTTCGAAATCTGCCCCCACCGACAGCACCAACAGCAGCAGCATTGTCATCAACGACCAGCCTAACGACGGAAATCACCGATTTGGTGAAAAGAGTGCGTGTGGCCGAGTGGTTAAGGCGTCTGACTCGTAAGCCAAAGGTCAGAACGGCCGTAGGTTCAAATCCCGCGCTGGACAGTTTGGTCGCTGTCCGTAACTCTAGCCCGGGTCGACCAGTGCCATGTGAGGGAAATCTGGTAGCTGCAGCGGGTAGCTGCGGCGGACTGATGGTAAAACATCTGTGGCCCTTGCTGGAAATAAGTCTGTCAGACTTTCGCAGGCTAGCCACGTTAAATAAAATACCTACCTACCTAGTGGTGCAAGATAGTTTAAAGGAGGCAACCAGCGAGATTCTTAAGCAAGTTATGGACATAGAAAAACATGCCCCTTTGAGTGAAATGCGGGTCTCTGAGAAATATTGCCCATGAATTGACAAGGATCTCAGGGACTTGATGCGAACAAGGGACAAAATAAAAAAATCAGCGGTCAAAGGTAAATCCCCAATACTTATGGACTCTTATAGACAGATCCGTAATAATGTCAAGGCCCATAATGTTCAGTTAAAGAAGCAGCATTATGCCAATAGGATTTCTGACTGCATGTAAAGGTAATATGAAAGAATCTTGGAAAACAATTAATGAACTTCTCAACAAGAGATCAAAGTCAAGTAGCATTGATGGTCTCGAAGAATCTGGTACTGAAACTCGGAATAAAGAGGATATTTCTAATGCTATGAACAATTTCTTTTGCACTATAGGAAGCGATCTTGCAGATAAAATACAACCTGCCGCCAACCCCCTTCTGTCGGGTGAATATGAAGTTAATAAAGATAAGGCCAAGTTTCACTTTAAGACAATTGAGCTGAAAGATATCAGGGATGCATTTGCCAAGGTTAAAACAGCAAAGAGCTTTGGGATTGACAATATCTCTAGCTACTTTATGAAGCTTGCTTTGCCATATATTGATACTTCCCTAGCTTCCTTGCTTAACACATCCATTGAAACTAGCCAGTTTCCAGATTCTTGGAAAGTAGCTAGAATTACTCCGATTTTCAAAGATGGAGATAGGACGGAAAAATCTAATTATCGCCCCATATCAGTCTTGCCTGTCATCTCAAAGCTCTTTGAAAAACTTGTTTTCAACCAGTTGTACCAGTAAATGAAAGAAAATGGTCTCTTTACATCTGACCAATCAGGTTTCTTGGGCCTTCATTCCACACTAACATATTTGCTTAAAATGAGCGATGACTGGTACAACGGGCTTGATCTAGGTAAGCTCGTGGGATTAGTATTTATTAACCTGAAAAAGGCATTTGATACGGTCGACCATGATATTCTCTGTAAAAAGCTCGAACTTTATGGTGTTCAACAGCGAGAGCTGTCTTGGTTTAGGTCTTACCTATCGAACCGCAAACAATTTTGTAGGGTTAATGGCGTTGATTCGGATGTCGGGGAAATAGAAGTGGGAGTCCCACAGGGTTCATGCCTTGGCCCGCTTCTCTTCCTCATCCATATCAATGATCTTCCTCAGACTGTTCAAGGTTCATCTGTGACTATGTATGCTGATGACACCAGTCTTTGTCATCAGTCTCACGATTTGACTCAGTTAAATGAGGCTATAAATAGCGATCTCACGAAACTTGAGACTTGGCTGCAAGGCTGCATAAGCTTTCGTTGAATGTGGCAAAAACTCATTCAATGCTCATTTCCACCAAGCAGAAACACAACTCTCTCAAAAGTCGAAGTGAAGCCTTGGAACTGAAAATACGTGACAATGAACTCGAAGTCGTTCAAAAGACAAAGTACCTTGGAGTGCAAATCGATTGCTCTTTAGATTGGAAAGAGCAAATTAAGGCAGTTTCTACCAAAGTCTCCAGGGCGATCGGCTTTTTGAGACATGCTAAATCCTTTCTGCCTATGACAAGTTTGAAAACTCTCTACACAGGTATTGTTGAGCCTCACTTTCGATACTTTTGCTCTGTCTGGGGCTGTGCTGGTTCTACAGAAATCAACCAGCTGCAAAACCTCCAAAATCGTGCTGCTACACTCACAGAAAAAAGGTGGTTTTGAGGGGTACTACATAGTACCCTAGGGTACTTCAGCACCTAGAGTACCCTTAGGTAATCTAGAGTACCATGTAAGGTACTTTGAGGGTACTCTGGAATACCCTAGGGTACTTCAGGCCAGAAAAGGTACTCCAGAGTTCCCCTACGACTGAAAATATCACGTGACTTACGCAAAGTGTTCGAAAATGGAATGTATTTGCGTTATCTTCTTCTCTTGATCACGGTTGAATGTTGAATCGGTTGAATATGAATTTTGAAGTTTCGTTGCTGCGGTGAAGGTTTGAAGGAAAGAAAGGAAAGAATATCGCGGAGAAGGTAAGCTTTAATGAATTTATTTCATCCGAATTGACAAAATATGATTGATAAGTAGGATGATGCATTTTACTGGCATACAATAGTTTCATTAACTTTATCCTGAGAAAGTTAGCTACGCGTTGTAGGTTTTGACTTGCCAAAATGCGTCTCCCACTGAATTGAGAGCAAATTCAGCCTGGCTGTGTTTAGCTATTTCACCTTAATGAAATTTTACCCACAAAGAAGCATTGGGTTTTGTTCATATCACCTCTCTCAAAAGATTATCTGGCCTACGAATCGGTTGACTACCTATACCGTTGTTATGACATACATGACCTACATGGAATAGGCCTAAAGGCAGCAAGAACTGCAAGAAATACTTCTTGCCCTTCTGCTTGTTTAGGAAATAGTATTCTCGACCTGAAGCCCAACTTGCTTGCATTTTGTAATAGTAGGTCAGTTTCTTGACCAAAATTTTACGCAAGCCTGCTGCCTTAGCATTTTCAACATGGTACCTACAGTTTCTTGGAATTTTTCGAGACTTTTTTAATATCTTTTATTCACATCTAATTCATGTTTTGATGGCGATTAGGTCTTTTAGTTCTAAGAATTTTCAAGTCTTCCAAAGACTGTACCTATAACAAAGTTTATTTCTGAGAGCCCTATTTTCCTGAACTTTCTTGTCAGGTCTGGCACCTGTGGTGATGCTATGGAATTGAATTTATCTTTGCTGTTTTCAAGAAACTGACAATCTAGACTTGGTAAAGACAGAAATCAAAGTAGGTCAAGGCAAGCAAAAGATGCGACACAAAAATTACATGAAAATGGAGAAATGTTGGAATGACTGTCAAAGCTGTGAAACGTTCTGTGTTTTGAAAATTGGAACGAAACATTCGTAATCTTAGGCATAAGGGTAGCGGAAAATAAAATTTAGGGTGGGGGCTGCCCGATAAAAGATCCATTGTTTACGAAAATTTTGCCCGACTTTAGGCTGATTTTCTGCCCGATTATGGCTGATTTTTGCAAATTTTTCCAAAGCTGGGAGGGCTGCAGCCCCCTAGCTCCCTGTCTCCTACGCCTATGATCTTAGGGATGAATGACTGCCTGAAACTTAAAATGAAGACAAGACTGTTAAATAAAGATGGTAAAAACGTAGGACTTGTGGCCAGAGAGGAGTAATAGGATGGAATGATGATATAAAATTGAAGAATGTAGTGATTAGGGTGAAATGAAGGGATGAAACTGTAAGACAGAAGGATGAAATTGAATGATGAATGGAGTGCTCAATGGAAGGAGGAATATGAAGAATGATCGAGAAGAATGGATAAGATATACAGTTTTTCAAGGAGCTCAACATTGCAGAAACAGTTTTGTCTTCATTAAGATAATTTTCTTCTTTTTCATGTGCAGTAAAATGCCACCGTTAACCCTTTCTCACCTATTGGTTAATACCTGAAGGGGTGGCTTTGAATGCCAAGAAAAATATTTGCACCAGTAGTGTTATACTGTAGACAACATTGATAATTTGTGCATTCAAAGAATAAGAAACTAATTAAGAAACTATTAGTATTAAAATGAACAAAATTTCATGTTCAAGCAAGAAACTTTTACTATGCCTGCGCTAAGTTTCTTATTATAAAAAAGTGTAATATCTGAAACAATTGAAAAAATCTATACAATGTTTGCTGACTAAAAAGTATGTTGACAACAATATGAATTGAATGACAACAATTGAATGACAACAACAGCAGATAAGAAATCTGAAATCAAATCTCAAGCATTTTACGAAAGATTATTGCAAGGGGACCAGTCTTAATTAATGTCGGGTAGGGGGCCGGAAGATATTTTTAGGAGTAATAAACATTTTCATAACCCCTTCAAATTCTTATTAAGATTTTCAAGGGCCCCTGATTATTTAGCTGTAATTTGTGGTGGCCCCTCTCTGTATCAAATTTGATGAAATATTCCCAAGCATGTTTTCTGATGGCAAGTGAATCAAAAATGACATAGAAATGCTTTCAAGAGAAAAGGTGGCAGAGCACCTGTAGATTTTATGTAAAATATGATACTTTGCGCAAAAACGCAAGGCATAAACAAAGATCATAAAAGGGTGACGTTTTAGCATTTCAATAGCTGGGATCAACTTTGTTAAGTTTTCATGGCCCCTTATTTTACACTGAAGTTTCTTTACAGAGCAAATATTATTTTAACATAGAATACAATGAAATTGGTCCAATGTCCTTAGTGCTTTTTGTTTCCTCACAATCAACGATTGAACATATTTAGTACTGAACCCTATTGACTTTGAAATTTGAACAATGTGATGTCATGGAAAGATCACGCGATATATCTAAAAATAGATTTCATCTTTTCGCTCACCATAAGATGTTGTATACACATGCAAAGTTTCAAGACTCTAGGTTGTCCAGAACAGAAACAAATTAAGGGGGCGAATCAGCCCCCCCATAGGCTGCGTGGAGCATCAAATACCCTAGGCCTGATAGGGTTAAAGTTTGGCCCAAGTTAGCTGTAACGTAGCTATTGTTCCTTTTAATGTTGCCTACACTAGATAAATCTATGATGATGATGAAGATTGGTGATATGATGTGGAAACAAGTGCTTATTACCGGAGTACTGGTGAACATCACACAAAGATTTTTTACTGTAAAATATTTTGGACAATTCTGCAAGATTACAGGATTTTTTCGTATAAGAAACACATTTATAAAGCAAATGAGGCTCAAATCAGGTCAAGAATAAGAAACATTTAAAGACAAATGACGGAGATATAAGGCGACTTAAATCAGGGGCCTGGGCAATCTAAATATAGTCTATTGTATTCCATTGTATTTGTTGATCTCGAGAGATTATCAAAACAATTGGACAATTGATGGCAGGCGCCCATCTTTTGTTCTATTTTAAACTAGACGATATATATCCGTCATTTGTCTTTAAGAAACACAGGGAGGCTGAGCTTCGAAAGTAAACTTGAAAAGAGCTGGTTTTACTCAAAGCAAAATACAAACAGCATTCAAAAAAGTACTCCCGTTTGAAAACTCACTAAAATTTGATTAACCGGGAAAAATAGTAAGGACACAATTAGGATCTTTTTCACTTGATGCAGGAAAAGAAACATCTCGTTTCCTGTCATCCATTGTCATGATCAGTTGTTGGAAATTTAATTGATTTTAAGAAAAATTTAAGAAACATTTAAGAAACGTGTAAGGCCGGATTTGACAAAATATTAAGAAACACCCAGACTGAAGGCAGAAGGATTGTTTCTCGTAAGAAGAAAAAGTGCACTCAGGTTATTGTTTATTAATTTTTATAAATGATTCAGTGTCATACCTAAATGGCAGGGGTGGCGTCAGAGATCTTCCGATGGAGGAGCTGGAACTTCCGACAGGGGGGCTGAAGTGGCTAGAAAATGCAGTTTTTGTACATCATTTTGTTTGATTTTGCCAAATTTCCTCTGACAGAAACACAAAATTTCCTCCGACAGGGGAGCTAGATGCTTCCAACAGGGGGCTGTAGCCCCCCTCTAGCCTTCCCTGGCGCCACCACTACTAAATGGAAATTAATAACGTTAAGAACACATAGATATAAAAGTGTGTGTGCTTCTAGCCTTCTGTAATTCTGTAACTAGTAACTCGTTTGTAGCTTTAATTCATCTTGCAAAGAAGCAGCCAGGCATTTTATAGCAAGCTGAAGTTTTAGCGTTCTGTATAGCCTGAGATCCCAAAATTTCCATCAACAAAAGGCCTGTTAACAGGCTACGTTCTGTACAGCATTCGTATATCAATTAGCTAACGTTGAACAACGCGAAATATTTTTGTTATATATTTTCATGTGAAGCCAGTCAAGGTCATGATAGCAAGACAATGATTATGTTTTTCTCTTTGTTACTGACTCCCGTTGATTCTTTCCCAAGGAAATAATAATTTACACTGCGTTCACACGATGCCGGCACACTTCGAAAACGGTGAAAAATGTGACGGATAGGCCTCCCGTTCTCAAGAAAACGGCACATTTTTTGCCGGCACATTTTGAAAAGGGTAGATTTTGAAAATTCAACTCTAACCGGCACATTTTGGAAACGGCATCGTGTAAACATCTAAAATTGATGAAAACAGAAAATCTTTAGACACTCTTGGAACGAGACTAATCGACTCTTAGGGTGTAGGTGAGCTTCTTTGGCATCAAATTGTTGCAACGAGTTTTTGTCGTCTAAGTTCCTACCGTTTTCAAATTATTCCGGTATCGTGTGAACGCTAGCTTAAATTTTGCAGCCGTCACGTTTTTCGCCGTTTTCAAAATGTGCCGGCATCGTGTCAACGCAGTCTTAGATACATTCTGAACTACCCTTAAGGGTCTTTCTGAAGTGCCTTTAAGTGTACTCTAGAGTACCTTCAGGGGTACTCTGGAGTACCTTTATGGGTACTCTAGAGTACCTTTACGGGTACTCTGAAGTACCTTTAGAGGCACTCAGGAGTACCTTTAGCGTTACTCTAGAGTACCTTTAGGGCTTCTCTGGAGTGCCTTTAGGGACACTCTGGAGTACCGTTAGCGATACCCTCGAGTACCTTTAGGGATGCGCTGGACTACCTTTAGGGGTACTCTGGAGTACCATTAGGGGCACTCTGGAGTACCATTAGGGGAACTCTGGAGTACCTTTAGGGGAACTCTGGAGCTCTATTAGGGGAACTATGGAGTACCATTAGGGGAACTCTGAAGTACCATAAGAGGAACTCTGAAGTACCATTAGGGGAACTCTGGAGTACCTTTAGAGGAACTCTGGAGTACCATCAGGAGAACTCTGAAGTACCATTAGGGGAACTCTGAAGTACCATTAGGGGAACTCTGGAGTACCTATAGGGGAACTCTGGAGTACCATTAGGGGTACTCTGGAGTACCTTTAGGGGAACTCTGGAGTACCTTTAGGGGAACTCTGGAGTACCATTAGGGGAACTCTGAAGTATCATAAAGGAACTCTGAAGTACCATTAGAGGAACTCTGAAGTACCATTAAGGGAACTCTGCAGTACCATTACAGGAACTCTGAAGTACCATTAGGGGAATTATGGAGTACCATTGGGGGAACTCTGAAGTACCACTAGAGAAACTCTGAAGTACCATTAGGGGAACTCTGAAGTACCATTAGAGGAACTCTGAAGTATCATTAGAGGAACTCTGAGGTACCATTAGAGGAACTCTGAAGTACCATTAGAGGAAGTCTGAAGTACCATTACAGGAACTCTGAAGTACCTTTAGGTATGCTCTGGAGTACCTTTAGGGGAACTCTGGAGTACCATTAGGGGAACTCTGGAGTACCTTTAAGGGAACTCTGGAGCTCTATTAGGGGAACTATGGAGTACCATTAGGGGAACTCTGAAGTACCATTAGAGGAACTCTGAAGTACCATTAGGGGAACTCTGGAGTACCTTTAGGGGAACTCTGGAGTACCATCAGGAGAACTCTGAAGTACCATTAGAGGAACTCTGAAGTACCATTAGAGGAACTCTGGAGTACCATTAGGGGAACTCTGGAGTACCATTAGGGGTACTCTGGAGTACCATTAGGGGCACTCTGGAGTACCATTAGGGGAACTCTGGAGTACCTTTAGGGGAACTCTGGAGCTCTATTAGGGGAACTATGGAGTACCATTAGGGGAACTCTGAAGTACCATTAGAGGAACTCTGAAGTACCATTAGGGGAACTCTGGAGTACCTTTAGGGGAACTCTGGAGTACCATCAGGAGAACTCTGAAGTACCATTAGAGGAACTCTGAAGTACCATTAGGGGAACTCTGGAGTACCATTAGGGGTACTCTGGAGTACCTTTAGGGGAACTCTGGAGTACCATTAGGGGAACTCTGAAGTACCATTAGGGGTACTCTGGAGTACCATTAGGGGAACACTGGAGTACCATTAGGGGAACTCTGGAGTACCATTAGGGGAACTCTGAAGTATCATAAAGGAACTCTGAAGTACCATTAGAGGAACTCTGAAGTACCATTAAAGGAACTCTGAAGTACCATTACAGGAACTCTGAAGTACCATTAGGGGAATTATGGAGTACCATTGGGGGAACTCTGAAGTACCACTAGAGAAACTCTGAAGTACCATTAGGGGAACTCTGAAGTACCATTAGAGGAACTCTGAAGTATCATTAGTGGAACTCTGAGGTACCATTAGAGGAACTCTGAAGTACCATTAGAGGAACTCTGAAGTACCATTACAGGAACTCTGAAGTACCATTTAAGGAACTCTGAATTACCATTACAGGAACTCTGAAGTACCATTAGGGGAACTATAGAGTACCATTAGGGGAACTCTGAAGTACCATTAGAGGAACTCTGAAGTACCATTAGAGGAACTCTGAAGTACCTTTAGGTATGCTCTGGAGTACCTTTAGGGGAACTCTGGAGTACCTTTAGGGGAACTCTGAAGTACCATACCTAGGGTACTCCAGAGTACCCTCACTAAGGGGTTATTTGTACCCGGCTGGAGTAACCTAAAGGGTACTCCAGAAACCACCTTTTTTCTGTGAGTGTAGAATCATTACAAATAGCAGCTTTGATACCCCAAGCAGACCACTTATTGTGGAGTTGGGCTGGAAGACCATTGAAGAACTCATTGGTAATGAGTCTAAAACAATGGTCTTCAAGTCACTCAATGATTTGGCTCCGCAATACCTGTGCAATCTCTTCACCAGAAACTCGGCATGCGCCTCCCGCAACCTCCGGAACACTGAGACTGATTTAAGGTTGCCAAAGAAAAATTCAGCAAATGGGCAAAAATGCTTCTCTTTCCGGGGAGCTAAACTATGGAATAGCCTTCCTGCTGAGTCTAAGACGGCATCCTCCCTAAATAGTTTTAAGAAATCAATAAAGGGTTAACTTTTTCTTTCCATTCTAAATACTGTATTATTGTAAATAGGCTTTTAAATTATGGTTTTTTATATTCTAGTTTTATTATTAACTGTTTATTGTAATTAAGTTTTTATCGGAGGGCCCCTTGAAAAACGGCTGTGGCCGAAGGGCAACCCTCCTTAAAAGATTCAAATATGAAAATATATGAAATAAATATATGACATCACGCTGGCGGCGACGCAAAAACCAGCCGACAAAGAGCCAGCACCGCCGCAGTCCTTTCGAATCGATGACCTGGAGACTTTGGGCCGACAGTTGCCATTCCAAGTACAGCACACGTACCCGCCGCCGCAAAGCAACACCACATTCACGGCCCGGATGGTGGCTTCACCCCGGAAATCCCCAGCAGTTACGTGAAAAGCATCCAAAGCGGTGAGTTTTTTGAGTTTTCCAAATCATTGCCAGAAAATCTACATGGTTTAGGCAGCCCTCATGAAGAGGCATCCTTTCATTTGGCTTTGGGCGAAAATTCAACCATCAAACTATCAAGCAACCAGGCTCCGAAAAAGAAGATAGGAGATATTCAAAGCTAGACGACTGCATTTACCGTTCATATGAAAATTGTTATTGATAAATTGCCTGGAAGAGCGAAAGAATTAGTATCGTATTTAGATTTGATACGTTATGCCGCATCCTACCACCAATCTTTAGGGTGGCTACTCTATGATCGTAAATTTCGTTATAAAGCTGCTAACGATAAATCACTAAACTGGGGCCAAATAGATCTGCAGCGATGGATGCGTATTTTTACTGTCAATCAAGCTAAGCTCTTGTCGGAGCACTCACATTTTTTACAATGGACCCTCTTCTAGGTCAAGTTTCGGACCAGTGATTGCTGCCGTGAGGGACGACAAATGCAGCAATTTCGACCGAGGACCGCGAAGCTTGACCAACACAGCCTTTACCGTGCTCTCACAATAAGTTGACGAATGTGAAATGTACATCGATCCCGAATCAAGGAAGAAATGGCGCGAAAACAATCTTGTCTCCAGTCTCCAAAAATATTTCCATTTTATGAAATATACAAATTTACTTGATAACAGTAAAAAGTTCTGGCTTTATAAGAAACCAAACTGTCAGATTACACTAAAACTAAGAACTTGAATGCTTGAACATTATCTACAGAACAGCTTTTATAGGGGGCAGACAGGGTGTTTGGAAAACTAAGACCCCGAAAACGACGACCTAAGACCTAAGACCTCGAAAACGAAGACCTCAAAAACTAAGACCTCGAAAACTAAGACCCCGAAAACTAGAGTTTCATAGAGTTTTTGCCATCTTAACACTAATTTCTTATACCAGCACGTGTAAGAGAGGTTTCCAAGGATGCCTTCCAAAATGTGCATATTCTCATTTTGGAAAACATGCTGGTGCAGATTTAACAAACTAAAACGGAGCAATGTGAACGGGCAGCATAAGCAGAAGCAAAGTGAACAGAAGATGAAATCGAAAACCAAGTTTCTCCAGAACAAAAATCACGAAAACTAAGACCTCGAAAACTAAGACCTCGAAAACGAAGACCTCGAAACCTAAGACCTCGAAAACTAAGACCTCGAAAACTAAGACCTCGAAAACGAAGACCTCGAAAACGATTCCGCACATACTTTAAGGTGGGGGTCATCAGGGTTTGCGGAACAGCGGAATTTGAAGAAAATTTTCATTTCATTTCATTTTTCATTTTTTTCATTTTATACATTTAAGGAGGGTTGCCCTTCAACAAGTTGATTTTCAAGGGGCCCTCCGATAAAAACATTTAATTACAATTTAGAAAAGAAAGTAAAAAGCTATTAAATAAATTAAACTATAAAACCTTATTTACAATGATCAAAACCTATTTACAATGAAGTTAAAAATTCAAACCTAAAATGAAAATGAAACGGAAGACTCTTTAAATAGTTTTCTTAAAACTGTACAAGGAGGTTGCCTGTTTTGACTCGGCTGACAGGCCATTCCATAATTTTGCACCTCTATATGAGAAACATCTCTGACCATTTGATGACCTTTTCTTCGGTAACCTCAGGTCGGTTCCCGTATTACGAAGGTCATATACTGAGCAGAGCGAATTTCGAGTGAAAAGGCCACAGAGGTATTCTGGAGCCAGTTGATTCAGGGACTTAACGACCATTGTTTTAGATTCACATGTAATTAGTTCGTCAATGGTCTTCCACCCCATCCCTTCGATAAGAGGTCTGCCTGGGGCATCAAAGCGGCTATTTGTTATTATCCTAGCAGCACGGTTTTGAAGCTTTTGCAACTGATTAACTTCAGTAAAAGCAGCGCAGCCCCAGACGGAACAGCAGTATCGAAAGTGGGGCTCCACAATGCCTGTGTAGAGAGTCTGCAAAGTTTCCTTCGGGAGAAAAGACTTGGGCGTGTTTTAAAAAGCCAACTGCCCATGAGACCTTGCTAGAAACTGCTTTGATTTGTTCTTTCCAGTCCAAGGAGCAGTCGATTTGCACACCAAGGTATTTTGTCTTTTTGACTACTTCAAGAGCGAATTTTCAAATCCAGGTCTCTATTTTGACTTTTGAGACTGTTCTGTTTTTGCTTGGTGGAGATAAGCATGGAATGAGTTTTCGCAACATTCAGGGAAAGCTTGTTGCCTTGCAGCTAAGTATCCAGCTTTTTGAGGTCGCTATTAATAGCCTCATTCAGCCGAGTCAAATGGTGAGACAGGTAGCACAAACTGGTGTCATCAACATACATGGACATGGTAGAATCCTGGACAGCTTGTGGGTTTTCTTTCTTTTTTTTTGTCGCGGAATACGGAATTCTAGCAATTTCTCGGCGGAACGACGGAATTCTCCACCCCTACCGGACGCGGACCTCCTCGAAAATGATAAGCGGAATGCGGAATTTTCATGAAATTTTATGGATTTGCGGATCCTTCATTTATCTGTTGTCTTGTAAAATGTGGTCGTGGTCGCATCTCTGTTTTTCTGGTCAGCACTATGAGAATATTTTGATATTTTCAAAGCTTTCCACAAGAATTTTAAGTGTCACTCTCCTCTTTCCACATTGATAGATGAAATGCCTAACAATACTTATGAAAGATCATGGTCATTTTTCACACTGTCAGCATGGCTTCAGACAGCTCCATAGCACAGTTACGTCACTGCTCAATGTGACAGAATTGTGGTTGTCCAATATCGACAGAAAAAAGGTAAACATGAGTGTCTTTCTAGATCTTAAAAAGGCCTTTGATACGGTGGACCATGATCTGTTACTCGCAAAGTTAGCTGTCTATGGCATTGTTGGAGGTCCTCATCAATGGTTCTCGTCCTACCTAACAAGGAGAGAACGGTATTGCCAAATAGGTGGTCAACGGTCGAGTCGTAAGGTTGTAAAACATGGAATACCACAGGGATCGTGCCTTGGGCCACTTTTATTCATCCTTTATGTAAATGATTTTGCTCAGTGTCTGGTTAAATCTTCCCCAAACATGTATGCAGATGATACCAGTGTAACAACTTCGGCAGAAGATATAGACACACTTTGCGATGACTTGAGAACCGAACTAACAAATATCTCAGAGTGGATGAGACAAAACAAGCTTAGTCTTAATGCAAACAAATCTGAATTCTTGATTGTTGGCCACAAAAGACAACTTAACGGTATCCATGAACCCGTGCAGCTACAGGTTGATGAGGAACCGACAAGAAGAGTTCAGACAGTGAAATATCTTGGAATAAGGGTCGATGAAAACTTAAGTTGGAACGAACAATACAAAAGCCTTAAATGCAAAGTAAAATGTGGACTATCCTCTATTCGCAAACTTAAAGATATTTTACCCCAATCTAAGTTAGAGCAAGTCTGCAGAGCCCTGGTTGAAAGCCACCTGTGGTACGGTAATGAACTATGGGGCAGTTTGTCTGATACCAAATTAAATTGCATTGAACAATCATCTTTTCCCAATGAACTCAAGTGCGCGGATGTCACATCTCTTCCAAAGAATGGACCAAGTAATACAAGGACTAACTTTAGGCCAATTAGCGTTCTGCCTACGGTCTCAAAGCTCTTTGAAAGAATAATGGATAAACAAATTGCTGCTTATATTACATCCTTTTTATCGTCACTTCTCTGTGGTTTTCGAAAAGGTTATAGTGCCCAGCATGCGCTTGTAAGGCTTTTAGAAAAATTCAAAATTAGTCTTGATGAAGGTGGTAAGGCAGGTGCTGTAATGATGGATCTCTCCAAGGCATTTGATTGCATCAGACATGATCTATTGATTGCAAAATTGCATGCCTACGGTTTCTCTCACGAAGCATTAACACTGATTAATGATTACCTCACAAATAGACAACAAAGAGTCAAAGTAAATGGGCCATTCAGTTCTTGGAAAAACGTTACACGTGGTGTTCCCCAGGGGTCAGTTTTAGGACCTCTATCATTCAACATCTATATCAATGATCTTTTACTGTTTATTCAAAATGTAGATGTATGCAACTATGCAGATGATACCACAATCTATACTTGCGATAAGAACCTGAGGAATATAACTCATAGGCTTGAACATGATTGTAGTGTAGCTTTGAAATGGTTTTCCGACAACTTCATGAAATTAAATGCAGATAAATGCCACCTTTTGGTCCTTGGGCAGCGTAGCGATGATCCAGTTACTGTTAGAATTGGAAATTCCGAAGTTGTAAATAGCTCTGAAGAGAAGCTACTCGGCGTTCAAATTGATAACAAACTGTCCTTTGGCAATCATGTCTCGAAATTGTGCCAAAAGGCTAGCAATAAACTTTACGCACTTGCTCGCATATCGCCATATATGGATCAGAGCAAACTAAGAACCCTCATGAGAGCTTTTATCACTAGTCAATTTCAATATTGCCCTTTAATCTGGATGTTTCATAGCAGGCAGCTCAACAAAAAGATTAACAAAATACAGGAAAGGGCTCTGAGAATTACTTATCAGGATGCCGAATCTACTTATAGTGAACTATTAGAGAAGGACTGTGCCGTTACTATTCACACAAAGAACTTGCAGTTACTTATGACAGAGATGTATAAAACTAAAAACGGGCTTAACCCTTCATTTATGCAGGAAATCTTCTGTGAAAATGCAACTCACTACAATTTACGCAATAATAACGAATTTGTACAACCCAGAGTGAAATCTGTTAACAACGGGACAGAAAGTGTCCGATTTAAAGGTCCGCAGTTGTGGCAAATGTTACCACCAACGATACGAAATTCGAATTCGCTTTGTCAGTTTAAAACAAAGATCAAAAATTGGTACGGGGAAAATTGTCCATGCAGATTATGCCGCACTTTTATTCCGAATTTGGGCTTTTTATGATGAAACAATTTTAGATTTCTGCTTTTATACTATATATTTTTGATGGCATGTAAATATTTTATCAACGTTGTTATTGAGTATTAATTTGTATTTTAAAGGATTATTTCGTATTTTAATTTTTAGAGTTGGAATTAATTAGCTATCTACTGTAGCTATCTTTTACCATCCAACAATAAATAAATGAATAATAAAAAAATCATTTGCAGCGTCTCCAAGACAGAGCTCGCACATTGATTGAAAGCTCCAATGTAAAGGACGGATGGACGTGCAATTGGCTCTCTGTCTCTAACCTTATCAAATACGACAAGGCTGTTATGGCATATAAGATAATGAATAATTTATGTCCGAACAGCCTTCAAGGAAAATTCACCATGAGATCTCAAATATCTGCTTACGCAACGAGAAACTGCCGAGATATTGATATCCCAAAACGCAACCTAGAATTTTCAAAAGAGAGTTTTCTTTACTCTGGTGCTAAACTGTGGAATGATATACCTCTTGATATAAGGAATAGCCCCACAGTTCTCACATTTAAAAAGAAACTGAAGGACTACTTGCTACACTAGCATTTAACCCAAAGCACGATCCCTAGGAAGAGCAGCACTTACCACGGTTACATTCCATACTATTCTTTGTAGATATGATATAGTACGTTGATCTTTTTCTTTTTTTATTTTTCTTTTTACTATTGTTATTTTTCAAACTATTATCTTGTTGTTGTATAAGCTGATAGGGATTTGTGGATAAATATGATTAAATGAAAATAGATGAATACTAATTTGTGCCATCATTTTGATAACGAAGTGGCGGGACGCGGAACTATGGCTAAAAGTGACCGGAACGGTGAATTTTAACTGGAAATCGCGCGGAACGGCGGATTTCTAACCCCCTTGATGACCCCCACTTTAAGGGTCTCAGAGGTTTTTCAAAGATACACCGATACACCGAAGAGACCGTTGCTGAGAGCAAACTTTTTATGTTGATATGTCTTCGGGTCAGTTTATCGAGCAGAAATATTTTTCAAATCCTTTTACTGGGGACAGGGATGACAGAATTTTTAATGACAGAGATAACAGAATATCTTTAAAATATGAAGATACACCCCTAGTCACCACCCCGGTCACTTGAAATGATTCATGGGGGTATTATGTGATTGTTGAGCTCAGGAATTGGGTTCAAGTTTCAAATTCAAATTCTGGACTCTGATAATGTACAGATTTAGGGTAAACAACGATAGTCTTGTGGATCTGTACTGAAAAGTGAAACAAGTGTTTAAAACCTCAAGTACATCTGGAATTGGGTATCAAAATCTCACCTTAAAATTCCTTTTAGGTATTCTAATAGAGAAATCTGAATCGAACGATAGTTTAATCCAATTCGTGGAATGTTTGAATTTGCGCAAATGTGAAAGAACAGTTAATTTTCTATTCTCCTGTCAATGAAACCTTCCAAGTCGAAATTCAGTCGTTGGTGAAACAAAATGTTCCCTTGAGTTGTATAGATATGCCCAGTTCTGACATAGATAGGCCCACTTCGTACGTCAAGGCGCTTGTGCCAAGGCAAATTGCATTGTTAAGGTCTTGATTAACAATCGTTTACCGTGCTCGATGTTTAGACCATGGTTTTAAACTATTTTGGGGTCTTAGTTTTCGAGGTCTTAGTTTTTTTGAGGTCTTAGTTTTCGAGGTCTTAGTTTTCGATGTCTTAGTTTTCGAGGTCTTAGTTTTCGAGGTCTTAGTCTTCGAGGTCTTAGGTCTTAGGTCTTCGTTTTCGGGGTCTTAATTTTCCAAACACCCGGGGCAGACTTCAATGATTGAATTGGTTCAATTCTCTCTAAGTTGTCAAAAAATCAGTCTCATTTCAAAAAGACACTCATTTTGAAATCCTTTGCAGGGACGTAGGAAGTATCTCGAACCTATGGGGCGCGACACCTCGGGGGCACTTTTTCCTAATGAAAAGGGGGCAGTTCCTAAAAATAAAAAAGGTAAAACTTCTTTGTTTGTTGCAAAATTTGGGGAGCACGTATCCCCAGTAGATTCTTTGTATTCCCAGACAATTCTTTGTATCCCCAGTGGCCCCCGGTTCCTACGTCTATGATCCTATGCCTGAAACGTATAGTTCCGTGACCAGTAGGTATATGTATTTTGTATAAGAAACTGCTTATGCTAAGAAATTCAACTCTCAGATCACCAAACAAATTAAGAAACTCCGGTAGAGACAAAATGAAAATTAAGAAACTATCTGTTTTTTACAAAGGAAATCCTTGACATATTTTTGCGCTATTTCAGTTGTTTCCTCTATCACATTACGGCAGTTGAGCAACGACCTAAACATTAGAGAAGCTTAAAAACATTGTTTGAACTTTTCACGAGGGCACATAGGTAGTAAACATGAAAATTGCTATGGCAATTTTTGAGTAGATACTCAAAATCTGATAGTTTTAAGAAATTTACTGGCCCAAATTCTTTGTTTCTTTAAAAACTACATGTAGAGTGCTAAATTTTGGAACTGTATATGAGTTCCTTCATATAAAGAATTGAAGAATTCTAGAATTTTAATGCAAAGTTTGGAGATGTCAGGAGCTTATCTTTTGTTGTTAGAAAAGTTTCCAACTACTTACTTCAGTAAAGTCTAATCAAAACATCGACAATCAAACACATCTTCTCGTCAGTTTCTTAGCTTTGAGCTGAAAATGACTGCTCTACAACGCTAGAATGAAGGTTGTTATGGAAACATCTTATATTTTTTGAGACTGGAGACAAGATAGTTTTCACGCCATTTCTTCCTTGATTCGGGATCGATGTACATTTCACATTCGTCAACTTATTGTGAGAGCAAGGTAAAGGCTGTGTTGGTCAAGCTTCGCTTGTGAAAACAGTTTCATTTTATCGCTGAGAATTTGCTCTGTTCAGGATTAGGCAAGTGGACTTTTGTTTATTCAGTATTGCTTGGTTTCAGTGAATGAAAGCTGGATTTGGGTAAGTTATTACTTATTTCAGAATTACCTTAACTTTCGGTTTTCCGACTAAGGCCAATCTGATGAGACTATAAGGTCAACCAGAGGTCAGGCAGACTTCTCAGCGCCTAGTCAAGTAATCACAGCTTCAAAGTGCTAGCTGAAAAAGCTATAACATCTGAAAACTACAAAATTTTCCTACTTCTGCTGGACATGGACAAGGCCTTTGACACTGTAAGAAGAAATGATCTGTTTACAATTCTTGAAGATATTTTAGAAGCAGACGAACTACATATGATGAAGATCCTTGTTGAAGATGTGATACTGAGAGTAAAAATTGGAAAAACAACAGGTGAAGCCATTAAGACAAACATTGGGATACTACAGGGTGATTGTCTGAGCCCAATCCTCTTCATATTGTACTTAGCAGAGGCATTAAAACCAACAAGAACAGTAGCAAAACCACCAAACTTCGATAGTACTAAGATACTAATGATAGACCAACAATATGCTGATGATGTAAGCTGGATCACAAATCATGATGAAACAGTCCTACAGCTAAGGAAAGAAGTACCTTCAATTTTGAAGGAAAAGAACCTGCAAACAAATGCAGGGAAAACAGAGCAACATGAAGTTGAAAGAAATGGAAGTAACTCCTGGAAAAAATGCAAATATCTAGGTAGCCTTTTAGACACAGAGCATGACATCTCCAGGAGAAAGATCTTAGCAACAACAGCTTACAACCAATTGAAACAAATTTTTGAGAGTAAAAAAGGCCAAATACCCACTAACGTGAGACTACTTAAGAGTCACATAGGGAGCATATTCTTGTACAATAGCGAGCTCTGGACCCTTACCAAAAAGCTTGAAAACACAATAAATGTCTTCCAGACAAATCTCCTCCGCAAGGTCCTAAACACCAAGTGGCCCAACAAAATATCAAACAAACAGTTATACGAAAGAATGAAAATTGACGAATGGAGCAAAACAATAAAGGAAAGAAGACTAAGTTGGTATGGACATCTATTAAGACTGCCAGACAATACACCTGCAAAAACTGCATTAAGAGAAGCTCAGAGGTATGTAAAGAAACCAAGGGGTGGACAAAAGTTAACATGGATAAAAATGATTGAAAAAGATCTTGAAACAGCAAGGGTGATGGTTGCAAAAGGAGATGGGACGATCTTTGTACCAACTGATGAATACTTGGCACATAACAAGCCATTATGGCATTCCGTAGTTAGCCGCGCAATGTTAAATTAAACGAAATGCATATCAGATAGATAGATAGATAGTCAAGTAATTCTTGGATACGTTTGATTTTCTAGAGATACTTGCGAGTAGAGAATAGATCTACACTTCGCTGCAATCATTTGTGCCTTGAAGTTGTTTCATTCCCTTCATTCCTTTTCCATCGCATTATTTCTGATGTAGCAAATTGTAAAATTAAAACTCAAAATGCAGAGGGATCACAAGCAATCTCACTTAGTTTAATAGCGATCTATGATCTAGAATCTAACAGTTGAGCTAACCTTGGGCTTTCCAGTACAATTTTGTAGTGTTGTTAAATCAAGAAAAGTTGAAAAGCATTTCCAAATATTAGTTTCCGTTGCGTTGAAAACTGTGTTGTAGAAACAAATTTTTATCAAGGAAGACGAAAACCACGAAATCTAAGGAAGGCAAGGCCTAGCGATCGACGATAAAATGACGATTTTGATTTTGAATGGATGAAGCAAACCAAACCATAACAGCGATGACGATAATATCAGTAGCATGTGCATTCAGGTGGCTTTACTGAAAGACAACATCGGCTTTAACCGAATAGGTTCATGCTATTTGTGTGTCATAATACGTACGCTGATATACAGGGAAAGCCCCGCCTCGAAGCTTTGATTTACGACGAACCAATGCAGATATTGAAAATCTACGCGGTAACATTTCAGAGAAACTCCCGTTCTCTACGAAAAAGTTTTTAAGCTGATGAAATCGGCCAAAAAACGACTGCATCGCACACTTTCAAAGGGTCATGGTTTTTGGCATCTTCCCACAGCTTTGTTTGTTTACTTTTGTAAAATAACGCTGACGCCCGCATATTCCATTGCCATTTCTAGCGATCTGATTGGCTGAATCGCACCATAACAAATCCGCTGATTGGATAAAAACAAAATTCTCCTACGCTACTTGAAATGGCATTATTTGGAATTCAATCATTCTTATGAAATTATCCTTCCTGTTCTGGCAGATTCAAATGCCAATCGTTAATGTGCAGCAAGAAGTTAGGTATAAAAGGTCTCTTATTTTAGTGATTCCTGTTACTTTTCCTCTCTGAGTGACTTTAAGAATGCCAAACAGCAATCATGATAACTCAAAAAATTTTGACTCATGGCTTTGGTCTGGAGGGGAGAGGGAATATCAAACCCCGAAATTACTAGAAAGAGATGTCAATCAGCTTTGACCAAAGAAACATTTTGGTGGCTAGACATGTAGTTATTCTTGTCGATTTTCATGCATCATCAACGTTTCCAAACCTCCAACCTTTGCAGATTAAATTCAGAAGAAGGTTCAGGCTGTCTCAGAATTTGAAAGCATTAAAAATGTCAATTTTGTGATGATTCAATTGCTACTATGTTACCATCTTCACATCACATGAACAAAATCATAAGTATCAATTATTACAGCACAGAAAAAGTTTCTTATACTTTGCAATGGTTTCTTCATTCAATGATTCATCTGCAACATTGATGTTCCATCGATTTTGCATCGATCTTCAGGCATTGTAACAAAAGCATTCCTGTCTTCGTTGTTGTCATTTATGCTACATCACGGTCGTGCTTGATAACGATAAACTTGCTCTTTTTGAGAATCCTAAAGTGGAACAAACAGAAATGTCCAGCAAATGTCTGTACTGCATAATAAATCTTATCCAGTCTCACATGGAATTTGATGTGCAAAAGAAACTGATCGAGGACAATAACATAAATCTAGTGGCAGTAGGCTTCGCATTTATAGGCAACATGATAAAAGCTGATGAGTTTTTTGTACAAGACAGTCTTGATAAATATTATTCCACATGTAACCTCCTATTTCAAAGCCAGAATTCCCCAATTGGTGCGAAGTTCATCAACAACGGAGAAACTTTATGATGCTTTATGATTGTTTACATTTAAGACGAAGCCAAAAAATTTCTCAGAACGCGCAAGTCAAAGTTTTGTTATTATTCTTCTTGCCTATGAGCCGAAACGGCAAGAAAAGTACTAAAAAACATCCCCGTTTCCATAAACTTCAAATAAACTTCGAAGGTAGTAAATTTAGTAGGGGTCAACATCTATTTTCCGACTAAAAGGCAAACACGTTTGTGAAAAGAAGCACGTAAAGTTAACGAGGAATAAACGGTCATGACTCTGGAGCAAAAATTGCCTTTGAAAACTGTAGGAAAATGGCAAAGGCTACAGAAAAACCGCAAACATTTTTAGAAACTAGATGCCGACAGCTATTGCGTTATATCTCCTAATTGAGAATTTCTGCCATAGTTTAGAAAATATTGCACTTTGAAAAAACTTTGGGTAAATTTAGGCCAAGAAAAGTTGATTTTCTTGAAACATCGTGGCCAAGTTTAAGACGAGAAAAATATAACTTTATTTGGTCAACAGTTCGTAAAAAGCGATTAAGTAGGTCAAAAAATATCGAGGAATCCAAAATTTTAAACGAAATTTCTATGAAACCAACGAAAAACATTAAATTTACGAAAAAGTCTGCTCACCTGCTGTGCTGCATTCCAAGTTTGTAAACAGAGTTGTCCATGGCCTTTGAAAAGTTTGATAAACCAGGAAACTTTGAGCCCAAAACTCTTAAAGAAGTTGAAAGAGCAAAGATACAGCTATTGCGTTATATCTCGATATTTCACTTTGCGACACTTAAGATGCCTGCTGACGCCATTTACTACAAAATTTTGCTTTCGCGCCACAGCTTTCATGCAACAGAGGCCGGCAGTGACGTCAGAATTCAGGCTTGGTGTTGTCGGGCGTGATTACTGTACGTTTGAAAAATAATAAAAAACTGAGTTTCGTGGCTCTTTCGCAAGATTTACAATGTTGATTAAAGAGTATAGCTCAGAAATAGGTTTTCCAACACCTTATTTCAGTAAAAAGATCTATTGTTCTGAAAACATTCTCCAATTTTAAAGGCGTCGCTCTCTACTGCTCTCTACAATAAGACCCCGCAAAGGTAGACGTTTCATACATGACGGCACAAGATCGCAGCAAAATCAGGCAGAGGTTTCTTAAAATGTGGTGTCTACTTTGCGGATTGTTACCGTAGCAATTTTCTAACATGGACTGGGAAATCCAAGAATTCAAAGTTTACTCCCCATAAGGACTTAATGGAATTAACAGGGGGTAGTTGCATCTTAAAGTGATCCTGCAGAGCCTCAAAAGTAAGCCAAGCCCTTCAAATAAGTGGCGATTAAAGGCACTGTTATCATAAATTTGATATACAACTTAAAATAAAAAATCCATATAATCTTACCGGTCCCATAACACAAACTATTCTTTCCTTCAGAAGTCTTGAGTAAATGTCATAAGCTCTTTCTGACCTACCCTAGTGGAAAAAGTTAAAGCGGAAAGATTACAATTTCATTGAGGATAAAAATATTAGTCATGAAAACGGTGCTGTGGAAAAACTGACGTATCATAGTCAGCCATAGGAAACATCAACTTTTAAAACATCGAAGAAGACAATACAATGAGAACACTCTTCAAAATAAATTAGTAATCAAATGATCCATGATTGGCTGCGGTAACTTATGTTCAGTTTGGATGAGTGGTCACTCGATGCACAGTGATCCAGGGTTGGAAAAAATACCCAAAATTCAAATTTGAAATATGATTTTTATTTTATTTTTCCGTTGTTAAGAGGGAATTTTCCATCATTATGCAAAAAATTTGAAACGAGTCGAGCCAATCGTTCCGGAGAAAGAATTTGTCAAACTTATAGGAAATTGCATTGCATCATATCTAAGCAATTTCAGGAAGAAATTGACCATTGTTTACTAAACATAACAAACTTCAAAATACTGCTGCATCACACTTACTAATCCGATTTGCAAAATCTTTTTTTTATTTAAAAGCCAGCAGAGTCCATCGATACTCTCCTGGAAAACGTATTCGTTGATACATTTCATCAAGGCAAAATTTTGCAAAATTCAGACTATGCTATTTTTCACAAAGTTAGGCCTAGAAATCGTTCCTTTTCAACTTTGAAGCTGAAAATAAAAAATAGATGTCAAAAGATGTCTTAGCTATTGGTTTAGATAATACATTTGAAGTATTTTGTATATATTGGCCAAAGATTCCGTGCAGAAACGTACCCAAAAATTTTTCATAAAATTTTTAAAATGTGTACTTTTTGTCAGTGCTTTCTCTCAATTTCGAGGAACAACCAAAGAATCAATGAATGAACTTTTATGATTATTTCAAAAGGTGTCTACGATTTCAGATTGATGTGTGATGATTTTGCAAGGTACCTTAGGAAAGAATACCAAAAACTTTGAAAGAAATTGATTACCATTTTTCAAAAATTTAGGCCTAGAAGTAGTTAAGTTGCACCTTTAACGTTGAATATGAAAAAGGTATCAAAACTATGTCTTACATATTAGGTCAGCTATTGAACTTGTAGTACTGTGTACGTATCGACCAAAATTTTTCAAAACTCCCTGACCTGCAACCTGTTAAAGCCTACTCCGGCGTTGTCCATCGAGGACGAGTAACCAACAGCACAACAGATATTTTTCACAAAACTCAACGATAAATCAGAAATCAACGACACAGTCCAACTTCCAAATCATTTCCAATTTCAGTCAAATGTACATTGCCTTTATTATTGACTCTTCATGACTTGCTACGGAGAAAACAACTGTTTACTTTCGCTCTTTCCTCAAAAGATGCTGCCTAGCATTTGCAATAGCTGGAGCGGGAGTTATTAGCATTCTGGCAAAAATGCCCCACTGTGGTCAAGCTGAAGAAAGAAAATACAAAATATCGGAAAAATCAAACCTAACCAAAACATTAATCGTAATATATGGTCTTAAAGAGGATACCTTAAGGATCAAAATAAAGCAAAAATTAGACTTTTCTGACTTTTAAGTCCGGAGATATTTGCTTGCAAAGGTGGATGAAATTGACATTGTTTACTTTTCATGTACTATTTGGTAGATTTCTACCGAAGACTAATTACACCAACAAATTCATTTGCTAAGATTTCTGCCCAGGATTATCCAATTTCAGGTCTGTTTGTTTTAATTGATAGAACTACATGTCAGCTTACAGATGAGTCATTCACAGCCTCTTCTGGTTCGTATTTTTTGTTTTCTTATTGTTTATCCTCTGTGCACTTTTTTTCCTGAAATTGACATCAAAAATGCGTAATTCGAAATTAAAAATACAAAATGAAAAAATTAAGGAAAATAAGTCTACCAAACCTAGATATTATTAAAGAAGCACATTTCAGCAGGTAGTCTGCCAAAGCGATCATTCAGGATCGTGCAGTGAACAAAGTTATGTTATTTTGAATATGTCCACTACCACTTTTTTGCTATTTTTGACCCCCCCCCCCCCATTATTTTGATTTTCACCTCCAGACAAACGCAAACCCTGCAACCTAGACTATGCAAACCTGAATGGTCTTATCCTTTTAAACAAGTTTTCTGACATAACTGTGAGAAGTTTTATGAATTCTACGCCTCCTCCTCAGAGGCCTTTTGTGGCTTTTAGTTGAACGATCTCAAGCCCAGGGTAAGCATTGTCTGAAAATGCAATTTTAGCCTTGCAAATGTGCATCAGGAACATTTTGTAGGCAACCAGCTTCAGGACATAGCAATAGTATGTGGAAAAAGTTATTTCTGATGTTTTTGTGTGCAAGCTGATCATCATACTTCAGTAATTGCCATAAAATGAGTTGTTATGGTGTCAAAGTGATGAAACTTTGCACTTCCAACTCTATCAGTTTTAGGGAGCCGTCGTTGATGACATCTACAATTTTGTATGGATCATTTCTATCAATAAGAGTCGAAAAAGCATTTAAGTATAACATTTTTACAGTGTTTTTTCAATTGCATACAGATAGGATTCTCAATGCAATGACAGTTCAACTAGAAAACCGCAAAAGGCCTCTGCGGAGGAGGCGGTGAATTCAAACTTTCTCTCAGTTATGTCAGAACACTTGCTGAAAAGGACAAAACCAGTCAGGATTGCATATCTCAAGTCTGGGTTGCAGGATCCGCGTTTGTCTGAAGGCGAACATCGAAATAGTGGGGGGTCCAATGTCGTAAAATAGTCGTAGTGGACACATTCAAAATAACATAATTTTGTTCCCTGCACGATCCTGAATGATTGCTTTGGCAGAATACCTGCTGAAATGTTCTTCTTAAATAAAATCTAAGTTTGGCAGACATCTTTTTCCTTAATTTTTTTATTTTCTACTTTTAATTTAAAATTACGCATTTTTCGAGTCAATTTCAGGAAAATAAGCCCATTTAAGAAAAATAACATGAAAACAAAAAAATGCGTACCAGAAGAGGCAATGACCAAATTATTTGTAAGCTGACATGTAGTTCTATCAATTAAAACAAACAGAGCCAAAATCGGATAACCCTGGGCAGAGATATTAGCAAATGAATTTGTTGTTGAAATGAGCATTCTGTAGAAATCTACCAAAAATTAGGCAAAAAGTAAACAATGTAAATTTCATCCAACTTTGCAAGCAAATATCTCCGGACTCAAAAGTCAGAACAGTCTACTATTTGCTTTATTTTGATCCTTAAGGTATCCTCTTTAAGACCATATACCACCATTGATGTTTTGATTAATTTTCATTTTTCCGATATTCTGTAATTTTTTCCAAAATTTGCACTTTCTGGATCACTGTGCGATGGCTGACAAATTTAGTAGTAGTACTTTTATCAGGTGCAAAAGCATATATTCTCAATAACTTCAATCAAATCTTGTGTAGAGCGGCCTCCTCACCTTAACTGAGGACACTTTGCAGAAAGTGCTACTGGCTTCCTTTTCTAGTCTCTCTTAGCGCAAGATATTATTGTTTAAGGTCAAATCATGCGAGCTTTCTCTTTAGTAAGCCAGCAACTCAAACATGCAGCAGGAGTTTAAGCGGGTAATCCTCCAAAATCCATCCAATTCAATTGCTCCTTTTTTATGCATTTCTATTATCTATTATTTATTATCATTATTAACAATTAATTTACAATGTTGGCATAAAAAAGGTATAAAATAGCTACACATGCATAAAAAGTATTTACAAGTATAGTTAATAAAAGCAAACTAATTCAAATAGCAAAAACAGAATGGATAAAAATATCATGTTGAAACAAACCTAAAACCTAAAACCTATATAAAACCTAAAAGTGGTATAAAATTTCGGCAGAGCCTACATTGGCATTGGCACTCATTTCCTTTCCAAGCTTTGATTTTGGTCTTAAATTCAATCAAGCTTAATTGAAACTGGAAGTGTACACCATAACTGTGGACCCCTATATCGAACAGTTTCTGAGCCATACATTACTGATCTCACTCTGGGTAAGTTAAAATCGCGATCATTTCTGAGGCTATACTGGTTGGTTTGTGGACAAAATATTTCTTTCATACTAGCAATAACGTTAGTTAGTGAGTGCAGCGTTTAGGGAAATGCGAACAAACTGCACCATCACGTATAAAATGGAATAACAGAAATAGACCTTTCTCATTCTGCCGATATTACAAGATGGCTTTGCCCCCTCCTCTGTGTACGCAACCAGTTCAGTCTGTTTTTGCCACTCTTCCTGCCCACTGTCTGAAGACCATGACGAAGTCACACAAACACGCATTCATTCTAGGTGGCGTAGACAATTAAGGTGTCTTTGATAACAGCGCCTCGTCCGCCTCTGATGATTTTGTTATTTTGTGATAAAAATAGGTTATTTGGAGCAAATCAAATAGCAGGATTGTGATGTTTTCACAAACCGACAGAAAGAGAGACTCGGAGAGACTTCACAGCTTGCTGATTCTTTTGAAAAAGTATGCAGGTGACACTGCAACAAATGCTTTTTAACTGAAAGAATTGCTTTAACTTTGCTGTGTGTGTGTAATTTTATTTCAATTCGATTATTTACAGTAGCTAAAAATATATACACTTAGGATATAAATATATACAAGTCAACTAATCCAAATCGAATTTCAAAAACAAAAGCTATAAACAAAATAAATAAATTTTCAAATATACACAACTAATTAAAACTAATTTGGTAGTCAATTGCAGGCACTACATTTGCAATTGGGACCATTCCATTGTTTTATCAAATCCTTAAAACTTTTCAAATTTTCTGCTGACTTTATTCTGTCTGGCAATCCGTTCCAAATCTGTGGCGCAATAGACGTCAGGCTATTGGACCCAAATGTTGTTTGGTTTGGCCTAACATGAGCTAAGTTATTTGGATTTCTTAATGAATAATTTGAAGACCGTAATTTAAAAATGTTCTGCATAAAAGGTGGGTTTAAATGTTTCACTGTTTTGAATATCTCTATGCAAAGAGTTCTTTGGCGAGCAACAAGCATCGTGCCTTTATCTGACTTCAAGAGCAAGTCATTATACGAACTGGTATGATCATTATAGAGAAATCGTAGTGCATGTTCTTGTAACTGTTCAATTTTCTGCAATGATTTTGCAGATGAAAAATACCACACAAGGGGACAGTAGTTAAAATTAGAGTATACAAAGCTCTGAACAAGAATTTTTTTCTCCTGGAAGCCAATGAAATTATTTAATCTTTTAAGAACATTTAATTGTGTTGCAGCTTTTTGCAAATATTTGAAATATGTGGGTCGAAATCAAGTCTATAATCCAACGTAACGCCTAAAAGTTTAACGGTTTCCTCAGATTTGATCATCTTGCCATTAATGTTAATTGGCTCCCCACTAGTATTCGTTTGATTTTTCCTGAGCAATATAGCATGGAATTTTTCAGGATTGGCAATCATTTCATTGTTTTCTAACCATGAGAAGGCCACTCCTGTTTCTTTTTCCAAAGTGTTTACAAGATCCGGCATGCTTTCAAAAAAATAAGCAAGTGTATTGTCATCAGCATAATTATGGAGCGTTGCCTGCTTCATGAAAAGAAATAAGTCATTTATGTAAAAATTGAAAAGGATGGGTCCCAATACAGAGCCCTGGGTTTATCCGGACACATTGTTTTCGTCTTCTAAGATAAGAATAGATAAGGACTAGTGCATCTTATGCATGTAATTTGCTTATACATATGCATGTAATTTGGCAATAAGCAAGTCATGTGGGATACAATCGAAAGCTTTACAAAGATCCATAAGGATCACACCTACGAGATAGTCGTTATCTAGTTTAGATCTCCAATCTGCTATTAGACAGCGGATGATAAGTGGAGAAGCTATATGCAAAAACGCGACAAACTTTTTCAGCCCCACCACTTATGGCTTACAGACCAGATTCCAACCTGAGAGATACACTGGTTAGATCCAAGCTTCACAACGACAATGAACGCCCCGGTACAATAGCCTGTGGCCGCTCTAATTGCAGAACGTGTGATCATGTCAGTGGTGATACCAAGATCTCTACACCATCCGGAAACTTTTCTGTGCGCCAGTCCTTCACCTGCTCCTCATCCTGCCTCATCTACTGCATTCGATGTGCCAGATGCCAAGCCATATATATTGGAGAGACATGTCGTCAGCTTAACAATCGACTCGGCGAACATTTAAGCAATGTCGAAAATAAGTCCCACGAGAAGGAACAAAAGGTCGAACATTCCGACACAAATGTTTCAAGACACTTCAATTTGGAAGGTCATTCAACAGGAGACATGGTCGTTCAAGGACTTTTATTCGCAGAAAAAGACAGTCGAAAACGAAAGACTTTGGAAAAGCGAATTATTTTTTAATTGGGAATTTTAATACCACAAGGACTTAACAAACGCTTCTCATTTATATCATAGCTTCTCCACTTATCATCCGCTGTTTAGTTTTTCCTTTTCGAATCTCACTCTCTATCTTTTACGTCGCATTCTTGCGTCGCATTCTCTTCTCCATTCTATTAATACACTATTCTATCAATCGTTCTTTCTCTGCTTCTTTAGTTTAATCGTACCTTTTCTCGTTACTACTGATGAAGGGTCAAGCCCGAAACGTTTAGTAATACAAGCTCTAGGCTATATTCAATTCAACAAAATTTATGTATGTTCAGTAATTGCTCTGGGTTTTGAATGATAGCGAGCACACTAGAGTGGTTTTTATACTTGTCTAGAATCAATCGACCAATTTACACGATACCTCCCTATCCGCACAAATATTTGTTCGTTTATCAGGACAAAAACTTGTATTGGTACGAAAGCGTACAAGTTGTGAACTTGTGCGGACAAAAACTTGTGCGGTACTAGACTGACGACGTGATTCCTTGTATTCGTTCAACATTTATAATCTGATGTTTTAATTTCACTCATACAAAGGACTCACAACCAAACAGATTCTAAACAGGGACTAAAATCTTACGAAAAATTAGAAGAAACTTAGAACATCTTCCATCCTACGAACGTCGAAAGAAAAGTCGAACGTCCCTTCGAACGTCATTTCGAGCGTCGCTTCGCTTCGAGAAATCGAACTTTGAACTAATGAGCCAATCAAACGCTACAAATAGGCACGTGGGTTGACCATATTAAGAAAGTAGCGATCTGATTGGTCGCGCCGTGAACGCGGCGGACTTTGTAAACGCAATTTGCCGAACTTCTTTTTGTTTGGATTCACAACGAGGGTAGAATTTTCCTATACTGAGGCAGTGCCAAAATGGTAGCGTTTCTGGCGCCAAAAATGAATTTGGTTGTAAAAAGTGGTGGTTCTGGTTGACCTGACAAAAACGAAAAAGAGATGGATAATAATTTGTTTTGCCTGTTGACTTCATTACTCAGCACTTTAGCTGCAACTGCAAGTACATATGCAGCAGTGGCTGTTTTGTCGCAAAGTTACCACAGGATTAGACGCCGAAGATTGGCATCCATCATCGAAGAAAGTTCACACAAGATTGAACAGATCTCAAAAGTTCTTAAAGTTAATAAGGGAAGGAAGCGACGGGACCGCAGGTTCTGGGTAAGACCGGGAAGGACAAGTGCATGGTGGAGGAATTTCGAAAGGGCTGTTGTTTTACCATAGAATGGAGGGAAAATTTCAGGATTTTTAAAGATTCGTTTATGATGCAATGCAGCCAATTGAGGCCATTGTTGGAGAAACAAACAACAAGTATGCGATCTCCCATATCCGTCGTGAAACAACTGGCAATAACTTTGTATTATTTGGCAGATGAGAGGAGATATAGGAAAGTTGCTAATGCTTTTGGTATTTCAAGGGCGGCAGTGCCTCTCACTATCCGAAGGGTCTGTACGGTCATCACTAGCAACCTTGGCCCCGCATATATCAAACTGCCATCCACAGAGGGAGAAGTTAAACTTTCTGCAAGCAGCTTTTTGATATGTCATAGATTGCCCTAATGTATTAGTGCAATCGATGGAACTCATGTATTCATCAAGAGGCCAACAGATAATCCTACCGATTTTTTAAATCGAAAAATAGATACCCCTTTAATGTCCAAGCAACATGTGACTATAGATACTGTTTTACAGATGTTGTAATCAAATGGCCTGGTAGTGTCCATGATGCACGCATTTTTGTCAATTCAACCATCAACAAGCTACTAAGAGAGGGTAAAATTCCGAAATGGGAAAGAATCATTGTTGATGAAATGGATCCAGTTCCAATATGCATCCTTGGTGACCGTGCCTATCCTCTTTTGCCCTTCCTTATGAAGGAGTTTCCTGGTGGTGGAAACAATGCACGAGAGCAGTTTGGTGTTCCGGCTATCATCGGCCCGAATGGTGATCGAATGTGCATTTGGGAGGCTGAAGGCAAGGTTTGGAGCGTCGAAGAGAGAAATGGATATCAATTGTGCCCAGTTTCCTCAGATCATTAATGCGTGTTTTGTCCTTCACAATTTCTGTGAGATCAAAGGTGAGAAGATTGGGGGAGACCATGTGACAGCAGCTCTTACATGTGACAGAGAGTTCCAACAAGCATTGCAGGCAAATAGATATACCCTTGGAAGTCATGATGAAGCAGCTGGTAAGCAGATCAGGAAAACTTTCATGAAGTATTTTGAATGATGGCACAGTTAAAATAGTTTCAACATATCTAGACTAAAAACTTTACTATCACATCACCCCCGTAAATCGATCTTATCAATATGTGTGCTAATCTTAAAGATTTTCAACAGGGGCACGGTTTTCACTTTCTTGGAGCAAGCAATAAGGTTCTTTCTAACACTTATTCATTTGGTCTTCATGTGCACATATTTTCATAACAGGTAGGTAGGTCGGTATTTACATTTAACGTGGCTAGCCTACGAAAGTCTGAGAGACTTATTTCCAGCAGGGGCCACGGATGATTTACCATCAGTCCGCTGCAGCTACCCGCCGCAGCTACCAGATTTCCCTTACATGGCTCTGGTCGACCCGGGCTAGAGTTACGGACAGCGACCAAACTGTCCAGCGCGGGATTTGAACCTACGGCCGTTCTGACCTTTGGTTTACGAGCCAGACGCCATAACCATTCGGCCACGCGCTCTCTGTCACAAACTAGGAATTTGGGCCAGTACTGAAAGTCTCTTACAATCTTCAGTTCTGAGCTCTCAGAATTTCTTATAAAAATCTTCATGTTCACTTTGCCCTCATGAAGATTTCAAATGAGGCTTTTAAAAGCCATTCCAATGTTTAGACACCAGGAAACAAGTGAAAATAGGGTAAAACCATGTATTTGATTTCCTTTATTAAAAAGATTGGTTTCTTAATAACCTTCTAATACTGCTGAGTTGGGATTTCTATTATTATTATTATTATCATTATTATTATTATCATTATTATTATTATTATTATTATTATTATTATTATTATTATTATTATTATTATTATTATTATTCATTCATTTATTGTTGGATAGTAAAAGATAGCTACAGTATATAGCTGATTAATTCCAACTCTAAAAATTAAAATACAAAATAATCCTTTAAAATACAAATAATACTCAATAAAAACGTGGATAAAATATTTATATGCCATCAAAAATATATAGTATAAAAGCAGAAATCTAAAATCGTTTTATCATAAAAAGCCCAAATTCGGAATAAAAGTTCGGCATAATCTGCATGGAAAATTTTCCCCGCACCAATTTTTGATCTTTTGATTTTTGATTTCAGTCACCATACTGTTTTGGGTTCTTGTCTACCCCCCCCCCCCCCCCGCCACTGAATTTTGGATGAGCAATATTCACAAATCTACACTTTGAGAAAGAAGTCTCTAACGAGAACACATGCTGTATTCTGGGTCAAAATGATACACTCTACACATCACCATATGGAAATGTTGGGATCGCCCCCAGAGATATGTGACAATTGTTTCTGCTAGTTACCAAATGCTTCCACGTTTGGATCTGGCAAATGTATTCACTTGGACTAGAGGATGGAATCTCCTCATAGAGTTGAGGTTGCAAGCAAGCTAGGAATAAGATAGTTCACCAACCTCTCAATTTGTGACTATTAAACCCTAGGTTGTCTGCAGTTTTATCTGATATGTATGTATTTATGAATTATCTAGGAAACGCTCAGGGTTGCCACCAGTATGAAGATAACTACAAGGTAGACAAGTTTTATATTGTGAAAATTTGTAGAAAGACTTCATTTGCAACTTCATTTGCATTGCAGACACAAACTCGCATTTTCTTTGCTTTCTCCCCCATTTGTTTTTTCTACCTGGTATCATCATGGTCATCTGTATTACATACAAGGGAGATACAAGATATGAGAAGCGGTAGAAATAGAAACATTTGAATTCTATAATACAGAAACTTAACCATAAATTTCTGTTGAACTATGTAAAAAAATCTTGAAAAAGTTGTACTTGTATATTTCTCCAAGGGAGCTCACATAAGAAAATATACTCATTTTCATTTTACTTTCGAGTAACTACATTTGCTATTCAGCTTACAACAAGCATGAGCAAGCTTGAAGGAAGCATAATTTTGGCTTGAAGGAGCTTAAAATATGTATGTTGACACAATTTTGGCCAGTTTGCAAGTATGATTAGAACTTGATCAAGCTTGATAATAATCACATGCTAAAATCATTCTCAAACATGCTACAATCAAAACAAATAAGGTAGTATTAATTGCGCTACGAACAGAGCTTTGTAATATACGACGTTTCGGGCTTGAACCCATTATCAAGATCAAGCTTGATTGAGTTTACTTTCCAGTTCAGAAGATGCATGCTGCAAGCTAGTGCACGCTGTTCAAAATTCTTACTTAAATCAAGCTCTTAATCATACTCAAATAATACTCAAAATAAGTTAGTATCAGGATACTCAACATTTTGCTGAGGGTAGGCGTGAATTTCAGTGGAGGTATGATGATTGAGACTTAAGAATTGCTTCATTTGCTGCATATAAAGTAATAGCGTCATGGCTTGAGCCAGTTGCAACTCAATGGATGAATCCTATTGTATTTATATTATATGAATCCTGATGTATTTAAATTTTAATAACACCAATTCATTTTATGCAGTTCCGGTTCTTAAAACTGTTCATCACCACGTAAAGCTTGATATTAAGACTGTCGGTTGTTCCCTGCAGGCTTGAAGCCATTTCTGAACCCATTTGAGTGTGATCCAAAGTAAGGCTGTTCAGTTCAGTTCAGTTCAGTTGATTCATTTCATTTTAAATTCCACTACATACAAACACTCTAATATTAAACTACTTACAACAATTATAATAAATACATAAGGTGATACACATAGAATAAAACAAAGATAAATAACACTACACTAGAGGATTTGTATGAAGGGGAATTCTTTAAGGAGGAACTCTCTCAGTAGCAAAGCTAATCGAGGAGAGGGCACCCCCTTTTTGGATAATAATTTTAGAAACTATGTGGGTAAATTATCATTTGTCTATAATACCCTTTCAATAATTATTTTCAAAAAAGTAGGTTTTAAGCTTAGAACGAAAGACACTAACAGATGGTGACCTTTTTATATTTACAGGAATGTCATTCCAGCACTTTGCTCCGTAGTAGCTTACTGATCTGAGACCGTATTGACTGGTGTTTTTTCGAGTTAGAAAGATGTCATCCTTGCCAGCCTGTCTTGTACCATATTGATGAACAGATTCCAAAGATTGAAAGAAATTATGAAAGCAAATAGGAGAGATTTTATGAACAGATTCATATACAAAACGCAGCAATTTGAACTGAAAAAGATCGTGCAGCTTTACGATTTTCAAATCAGAAAAGATAGGAGTAGAGTGAGAAGTAAAGTGTTGAAAAGAAATTGCCCTTATAACCCTTTTCTGTAACAAGAACACTGGGTTAATGTAAGTTTCATATGTAAGACCCCAAACTAAAATTCCATATTGCAGGAAGGGTGAAAATAAAGAATTGTAAAGACGGATTAAAACATCAACAGGTAAAAAGTGTCTTACTTTGAAGAATATACCACATGTTCTAGCCAGTTTTTTAGACAGTTCAGTCAGATGATACTTCCATGAAAGATTTTCATCCAAAAGAACTCCAAGAAATTTTACATAGCAAGTCTCTTTGACAGGAAGGTTTCCGATTTTGATATTGATAATTTCAAAGGAAGAATGTTGAGGAGACTTAAAAATAATAAAGTTAGTCTTGTCAATATTCAATGACAATTTGTTAATATCAAGCCACATTCTAACTTTCTTCAATTCTTTGTTAACTGTTCTTTGAAGAAGAATGAGATTGTCGGCTTCGTAATAAATGTTAGTATCATCTGCAAATAGATAGAAGGCAAGTTTTGATGATGATTGAGGTAAATCATTAATGTAAATTAGGAAAAGGAGAGGACCAAGAACTGAACCCTGTGGTACTCCACATGTAACATCAAGACAACTTGAGTTTGATCCATTTACAGATACATATTGCTTCCTACCTGAGAGATAAGATTTAAACCAATCTAGGACAGTTCCTCTAATTCCATAATGGTCAAGCTTGGTCAAAAGAATATCATGATTCACTGTGTTAAAGGCCTTTTGTAAATCAATAAATATTCCACATCCAAATTTCCTATTATCTAATGAGTTCTTGATTGCTTCTGTTAAACTAACCAGGGCATGGTTGATAGAATGACTAGCACGAAAACCAAATTGCAAGGAATATAATATTTCATGCTTTTCCAGAAATTTATAGAGACGTTCATACATGACCTTTTCAATTATTTTGCTAAAGACAGATAGAAGAGAAATAGGCCTGTAATTGGAAGCTGTAAGTGGACAATCTTTCTTGAACAGAGGAATTACTTTAGCCAACTTCATCTTGTCTGGGAATATCCCAGATTGAAATGATTCATTTATGATCTGAGAAAGTGGAGAAGATATCAGTGGAGAAAGGGTCTTCAAAATCTTCATAGGAATGCTATTTGGCCCCATGGATTTTCCAGTTTTGAGAAGCAAGATAATCTCAGATATTTCAAGAGGAACTGAAGGTGATGTGAAAAAGGAATTTCCAATTCTGTTACCCATACAGTCAACAGGAGACTTGTCAGATCTTGGAATATTCTTGGTGATATTATGAGAAACATTTACAAAAAATTTATTAAAGATATTTGCAATAACCGCTGGATCTGATGTAATGTTACCATTTGAATCTTTAAGCTTACTTATTACATTAACATTACTTGATTTCTTAATACTGATAACAGATTTAATTCCGGACCATAACTGCTTCATGTTGTTGCTGTTTTTTTGAAAATAGTTATAAAAATAGCTAGCTTTACTTTCTCTTAAAGAGTCAGTAACCCGATTTCTAAACTTCTTGTAGAGATCTTTCACAGACTGGTCATTAGTCTTTTTCAGCCTGCCAAGTAACCTATCTCTGATGCACATCATTTTTTGAATTTTACCATTAATCCATGGTTTGTTTCTGAATTTAATGTCTCTCTTGGTGAGCTTTTTCAAAGGAGCATGAGATTTAACTAGTTCATTAAGAATGGATAAAAATCTTGGCATTTACATCTAAGACACTATCATTCAAAAAGGCAAAATCAAGGTTTTCAAAATCTTTTAGGAGATTTTCTGCATTAAGCTTAGAAAAATCATGTTGGTAATATGATAAACTTTTATATGATATCACTGCATGCTTGACAATCAGAAATTGAGGGAAATGATCCGTTATATTAGTCAAAATGTTACCAATTACTGTTTCATTATCAGAGATGTTGGAAAAGATATTGTCAATGAGAGTGGAAGAGTTTTCAGATACCCGAGATGGGTGAGTGATATATGGAAGAAATTGCTTAGAGAAGAGGAAATTAACATAATTTGTAGTTGGTGTGTGAGAATTATAGTTCAGAAGATTGACATTAAAATCTCCAAGGATAAAAACTTGTTTATTTGATACCGCTTGATTGGACAGAATTTCTTGCAGATATTCACTGAAACTAACAAGATCTGAGCTTGGATGACGATATGCACAACAGAATAGATAATTCTTACCATTTCTATTTTCAACTTCAACCCAAACTGTTTCAAAAACTGGTACTGTCTCTACTCAGATCAGGTCTGGGAGTTGGACAAAGACCTGACTTCACATAAAGTGCAACCCCACCATTTTGACTATGTGACTGGTATGGAAAGTAACTATAACCAGGAATTTCCACATTTGTTTTTACAGGATTCTCAATCGAATTCCATGTCTCGGACAAACCAATAATATCAAAGTTAATTTTCAGAGTTGCAAGAGTTGAAATAAGCTCATCAAAGTGAAGTGAAAGACTTCTTATGTTCATATGAAACAAGGAAAGGTCATTATCAGAAGTACTAAGAGTTGATAATTCCTGAAGAGTATGATAATTTGAGTTGACTTTTGAAGGTAAATGTTCATCAATATCATAATCATCCAGGTTTGGCAAGTTAGAGAGACCAGAAGTTATTTCAAAGGATGGCATTGAATCAAGAAATGATGGAAAGTCAAAATCATAAAGATTCCAAAGTTCATCATCGTCCAATTGACCAAAAGGAAACATAATCTTTGTACATAGTAAGCAAAACCAAGGCACATCATCAGCCTCATTTTGAAGCTCTACATATTCAGAATTAGAAATATCGTTGCATTTCACATGGACCCAAAAGTTGCAATTATTGCAAAAAACTGATTTTTGACGAGCAGCAATATTTTTGTGGCAAATACCATATGTTGTTTTTGTTGTTGTTGTTGTTGTTGCAAAAACATATTTCGGGGTGGCTGCATACACTGTTGTAACATGTTGAAACCATTTCCAATAATAGCTGTCAATGCATTTATGCTCTCTCTAAACATTTTCATATCATTCTAATGCTTCAAATCAGCTTCCTCTATCTTTTCCATAGCTTGCTGTTTCAATGCTATCTCTTGCTTTGTCGTGTCTAGCAATTGTGCATCCGTTGACATCCTTTTAGTAAGTTTGCAGTCCTTCTTTTCCTTCAGATTTTTTACAAGATGTCTTCTAATCTCAGCCATATCCTTTATGGAAGGTCGCTTGGGAGGATCGTCAGTTTCTGTATCTTCTGAAGTGTCATTATTGGTACTACTTAGACTGTCTTCAATGCAGCTATCCAGAAGCAAACTGTCTGCATTTTGCTGTCAGCCTCATTCAGTAAGTTTGAGCTCTCGACACCCAAGGAAATACTTTCAACGGCTGGTGAACCAGACCATACTTCCAAACAATCATCGTACAAAAGCGAGGACAACTATTCCGCCTCCACTGTGGCGCCAACTGTCAATTGCTTTTCTGAAGTTTGCTTTCAATCTCTTGACTTTTGGAGTCACTCTTTCCTTCGTAAATGCTGTTGGATCATTGCAGTTTGGAAATGCCTCCTCGCTAACACCACTGTATATCTTTGGGTATCTCGCCTGAAATCTTTCTGTTATCTCCTTGTATTTTTTCTTCTAACTTTCCCAATCTAGGCTATCCGCAGCTTAGATTGGGAAAGTAAGGTCGATTATCTCCTGCATGAGTAGAGCTGTCTCTTCATCAGTCCAAACAACATTTTTCTCAGATTTCTTGCTGTCCTTCGATGGACCCTTCTTCATATTTAATTGTTCGCTTGATTCTTGATAAGTATAAATACCACCCTAGTGTGCTAGCTATTATTCAAAACCCAGCGCAAGTGCTGGGCACTTTCACTTTTCAAGAGGTAGGAAATCAGGAAGTTGGGCATCTACTAAAATCCTTGGATGGCAGGAAATCTACCGGTGAAGATAAAATACCGCCAAAGCTGGTGTCTCTAGCTGCAAATGAGCTTACAAACAATTTAACCACGGCAATAAATTGTAGCATTTTCGAAATTCCAGCTTTCCAAATGATGCAAAAAAAGCGGCAGTCTGCCCTTTAGATAAGGGGGAGCCAAATAGAACAGTAGAGAGGAACTTTCGCCCACTTAGCGTTCTCAATACCTTTTCTAAGATATACGAGAAGGTATTGAAACAGCAACTAAACAAGCATTTAGACAATACGCTTTCTGTTTTCATTGCGGCCTATCGATGAGCATATGAAACTCAACATGTCTTGATACGTCTTGTAGAAGATTGGAGGTCTAAACTAGATAACGACTATCTCTTAGGTGCAATCCTTATGGACCTTTCCTAAGCATTCGATTGTATCCCTCATGATTTGCTTATTGCCAAATTACATGCATATGGACTTGATGAAGATGCACTAGTCCTTGTCTATTCTTATCTCAAAGACGAAAACAATGTGTCCCGATACAAAACATATATAGATCTTTTCAAGAGGTTATGTCTGGTGTACCCCAGGGCTCTGTACTGGGACCTATCCTTTTCAACTTTTACATAAATGATTTATTTCTTTTCATAAAGCAGGCAACGCTCCATAATTACGCTGATGACAATACAATAGCTTATTTTTCTAAAAGCATGCCCGTTCTTGTAAATACTTTGGAAAAAGAAACAGGAGTGGCCTTGCCATGGTTGGAAAACAACGAAATGATTGCAAACCCTGAAAAATTTCATACAAAACTGCTCAGGAACAATCAAACGAATACTAGTGGAGAACCAATTAACATTAATGGTAAAATGATCAAATCTGAGGAGACCGTAAAACTTCTGGGGGTTACGTTGGATTACAGACTTGACTTCGACCCACATACTTCAAATATTTGCAAAACAGCAGCAGCACAATTAAATGTTCTTAAAAGATTAAAGGCATTTATTGGCTTTACAGAAAAACAGATTCTTGTTCAGAGCTTTGTTTATTCAAATTTTAATTACTGTCCCTTGGTGTGGTATTTTTGATCTTCAAAATCATTACAGAAAATTGAAAAGCTACAAGAACGAGCTCTAAGATTTCTCAATAATGATCATACCAGTTCGTATGACGACTTGATCTCGAAGTCAAATAAATGCACAATGCTTGTTGCTCGCCTGAGAATCCTTTGCATTGAAATTTTCAAAACAGTAAAACAATTAAACCCACCTTTCATGCAGAATATATTCAGATCGGGGTCTTCACATTATTCATTAAGAAATCCAAATAGCTTAGCCCATGTTAGGCCCAACCAAACAACCTTTGGGTCAAATAGTCTGTCGTGTATTGGGCCACAGATTTGGAACGGCCTACCAAACGAAATAAAGTCAGCAGAAAATGTAAAAAGTTTCAAGTCTTTGATAAAGCAATGGAATGGTCCCATATGCAAAAAATGTAGTGCCTGTAAATCCCTACCACCTTAGTTAATATGTATTTTAGGAAATATTTAGTTTGTTTATTGCTATTTCTTTGTAAATTCGATTTGGATTAGTTAACTTGTATATATTCAAATAATGTATATTTTGTTAGCTATTGTAAATAATCGAATCAAATAAAGTAACACACACACACACACACACACACACATATTGTTATTTCTTGATACTTTCTGATCCCTTCGGCGATTTGATAGCAACCTGCGAAGTTTATTTGATAGCAACTAGCCAATCCAAGACACAAACACACGAGGAGGAATTTAGCGCCATTCGATAGTGCGCATGTCAAAAGCACGAAAATACGTTCGGATCAAGTCCCGTGTAAACGGAAGAGCAAAAGGAACAAATACTTGTCCGGTAACGTGTAAACGTAACTTATCCGTACAAAAACTTGTACGGCTAAAAATTTGTCCGGCACCGTGTAAACGGGGCCTATGAAAGAAAGGTTTTTACAAAAGAACAGAAAAAAAAGTTTATTGCTTAAAGGTCAGATAAAGGCAAATGCGATTTTTTTATATTTATAAATTTGAACTATGAGGAATCCGATGGCAATAATATTATTTATCTTTGCGGTGCGAAAGGGTAGGTTTGGGGGTTTTGAAAAGGGGCACTTCTCTAAAAAACCGCGTGATGATAGAGGCCTGGAACTAGCTAAATCGTGACGTGGAAAGAGTCATAAGAATTTCATCACTTGAGAGGCCCTAGGCACTTGAAGAAGTAATCTGAAGAACACACGCCACGCCGCGTGGCAGATACACATCGAACAGATCGAACAGCAAACAAAATAAATTTCGGATGCTGGCCCAGAACTTCTCTGATATTTCAAAAGATTGAGTATTCAGCGACACACCCTCAGAGTTTTCCCTCGATGCCGAAGAACGAACTGAGAACCGGTCATGGTCTATGGTCAGGCCAAGCTTCCTGTGTTCTGCTCTCCTCAACTGGGACGGACTCTTGAATGAAAACATAAAAACATCATTTGAATTATTTTGATGCAAATTAGCAATGATTGTCTTTAGTTGTGAATGGCTGGATCAGCCATTGTCTCCATCAAACAGTTAACTATTGTGTTATTTGCAAAGAGCACAGAAAAACACGCCTTGATCATTCATTCTCATCATCAAGCCGAAGAGAAGCTCCTATCGAAGACACATGGCTTCACGAATAACCTGTAAATACATATTATGTTGTGCGATGCAATAATAGGGTCATCTAAAAAGTTTGCAAAGAACCAGAGCATTATCGAAGAAGACGAAACATAAATGTGGAGAAAGAACCTGCCCTTGCCTGTCGATGAGCGCATGGCCTAGTCCTGACATGGCAATTTGCGCGATCATCGTGAACCTTCGAAATCTGGGTAAGTGTATTATTCGATTTCAACTACAATTTCATGTTCAGCACGTTGAAGAGTTCTGAGAAAGGTGCTCTGGAAGCCAGCCAGTGTACTTATAGCAACCAATGAATATTCAAAGTAGTTAGGATTGAAATATTTTGTGGAGACCCGCAATGTTTTCGTTGTTGCAAGTCTTACGGCTTCCCTCTCCAAGTCAGTCCACAGCTCACTGCTGCAACAAGTCTAACCGCACCGAAGTTAGGAATAATGTGCACACACATTTTTCTCTGCACGAGGTGACTAGCCACAGCCATATACTACCCACTTTCTCGGCGTTTTCATTTGAGATAGTCAAAACAGGTAGTCGTTTCTAACTTTCGTGACTTGACCGTCAGTGAGTGCAAACAGACTCATCCATTCTCTCGCAGCTTTGCAATGACTCCTTCGACTCTTTCCACGTCACGCCTCTGCTAGTTCCAGGCGCTTTTGCTTGCGCGGTTTTTTTGGAAAATTCCACTGAAAAACGGAATTCGACAGACGATTTCGATAGGTTCCAGAACTCGTGTCGAAATTTCGTTTGAAATTTTGAAATCTCCAGGCCGTAAATGGCAGAAATCAATAAAAATGTCTTTTGCCTTTATCTGACCTTTAAGACACAGACAGTAATGCTGCATTTCTTATATTGTTGATGGACACTTCTGCTACGGCTTTTAGAAATTTAATAATACATATAGGGGCTATTTTCTCGATTTTGAAGATCATTAAAGAATTTTTCCTTGATCTTATGCTTGGAGCTGTTGACATTCTTAGAAGATATTAGGTTAGACTGTCGACTGTTCGAAATTGTGGGTCCTAGATAGGATAGACCATTTTGTTCTTTTGAAACAGTTGATTTAGTTCGTTTTTAGATGTACGAGTGATATGGTCCTGGCCAACTGGTGAGAACATCTCCGACATATCAGAAGTGGCTGAATACACCACTTTAATTAAGCAGCCTCGTTTTGGAAATTTGTCAAAATCTCTTCCTATTGTTAATATGAAAATTTCGAGCCCAGATTCGGATTTAGCATCCAAACTTTAGTCTAATTACATGTTTTTAAACTGCTAACTATTGTGATGTTGATTTTATGACGATGTAAAGTTCAGAGATTTACAAGGGATTTGACCGTGAAAAGTCGTTCGGGGTGAAACTTTACACCCCGAGTCATTTTCACGGTCAAATCCCTTATAGATTTTCAAACTTTACATCGCCATAAAATTAACACTTCAACCGCTAGCAACATGAAAACTTAGGGTTAGACTAAAGTTTGGGTGCTAAATCCGAATTTGGCGTCTAAAATTTCATACGAACGAATTTTGAATAATTTCCAAAACGAGGCTGTTCATTAAAGTGGTCAATTATCAAAAAATTTGAAAACGTTAGTAGCTGTCCATTGTTCAAATCTCTCTTTGGTGGGGGGGGGGCTAATTTATATCTTTGAATTCTTTTATTCCTATATGTGCTCTATTATTCAGATTCAAACAGAATCTGATACATTTATTTTGAGCTGCTTGAATCTCTTTGGTGAATCGATTATTAAGCATTGGAAACCAAGCACTAAATGCATGGTCAAAGTGGGGCTGAATCAGTGCATTTAAAAAGTAACCTACGAAGAAAGCAGTCAAGATAGTTTAGTTTTCTATAGCGGGATCTTAGTCTGCCATTGATTTTACACGGGGTCCTGGTTGCCATCGACGATGTATTGTCTGATCTTTATGTCACCTCGTATGATGTCACGCCAAAAGGTATAGAACTCGTCTTGTCCTCTGCGAAGTGATAATAACTGCAAAATCGTGCTGAAGCAAGGGCATTGGGCTCAAATACCACGGAGACTCAGCACATACGTCCATTTGCTGAAAGAAGAATTCAACGATGGAAAGAATCTGACTTTTATCATTCCATGAGAATTTCTAGGGCCTGTGTTGCTGTCTCCTGTCCTTCGATTTTCGAAACCATAGTGCGCATGTCACCAACATTCCCCTTCTGTCGCATATGGACAATAGTGATAGAAGCTCAAACATGATGATTTCCTTCAAAGGCAGTCTCTCTTTTGGTATCAACTTAGTCATTGCTTAGTTACATGGCCGTGAAAATCACACATTACTGAGTCTCTGTCACCTGGATGTCTTAGGATAAAGAAAATTAGTGCAAACTTTTCATCGTTTTTATATTTTCACTGATCAAGGCTTTAATCTCTTTCAAACAGCCTGCGCACATCAATTAATTAACATAAGATTTAAGTAAACAGTCTTGTTATTTACTTACCGATTGCTCTATGACAATTGGCACCATTGGGTTAGACAATCTTGATGATGTGTGTAGAATTCTTGTTGCACTTTGGATAGAACTGTCAGATTGATAACTGATACTTGAATAAACTCTCTGCGATGAAATTTGAAAGCAGATATTTATATCACATCATAAAGCAAAGAAAATGCTCCCACTCATTTGTACAAAGGACCCTATTTGTTCGAAATATTGCGAACTCTCATTGGCTCGCTGATCAATGATGCGCGAATTGACAAAGAAAAAGGAAGGACAACGACAAGAAATCGCTAATGCCCAGAATCTGACATAGCAGTGACAGCAGTCGTGGCGATCACAGCAGTGACAGGAACTTGGAGAGAAACATCTTGGGAATAACTGTACAATGAACTTTGATGGGAATAGTTGAGCTCTAGAAGATGGAGTCGACCTCTTAATCTTTTCTATAAATTCATCAATAACATGACACCTGATTACGTGAGGGACCCCATTCCACGACTGCATGGAGCTACAATCTCTTACAAAAGTATTGGACCGCTATGAAAATCCACGTTTTTCATCTACATTGTCCCCCCTCCCCCCTCCCACGGGGGGAGGGGGCAAAATTTCGATTTTTTCGACAGGAGTCCAACACTTTTGTAAGAGATTGTCTGAAAGTGGATATTTTCAAAAATTATTTTAAAGGCATTGTATAATTAGTGGCCAGATGAGATTTGGCCCGAATATTTTGAAGGCTAACATGTTTTTTTTGGGATAGAATACATATTCAGTGCTTTCTTATTTCTTCTACAATAGTTCATTAAAAAATTCTAAAAATCCCGCATTTCAGGTTATTTTCCACTGTAACTTCCAATCATCACAAAATTGGAAGAAATGTAAAAACACTTATTTATATATTTCATCTGCATGTACTAATAAGAAGTAAAATTTCAGGACAGCAAAGAACTTTACATCCAATGTTTAAGACCGGTTTTGAGAGTTTTATCTTTGACTTTATTGACTTTTTATTCTGTTCTGACATGCAAAAATGGCAAAATTGCTCCAAAGCGTATTCGTCTCGAGTAATTGATGCAACCGCCATCGTAATTATTACCCATGACACAGGTTCTCATTGGTAGGAAAGAAGGATCCTCTCGATTATGCATTACTACATGAGACACAACCAAAAAATTGCCATTTCAAGAGGATTTTTGCTTGGAAAAAACTAGCTCAAGATGTATTCAGCCTAATTACATGTGCAAAGAAAATTTTTCCAATTCTTTCTTTTGGTGCAGCCTTGAGGCTACTACTCAAAAATATCCTGGTTTTCAACATAACATTGATAAATTTGATAAAATGCATCCTTGAACTTGTAGAACTTGCTTAAAAACTGCATTTTTACCACAAGAATTGGCTCTTTACAAAGAAGCCACGCCCTTTTAAGGTAAGACACGCCCTCTTGAAATTCCAGTTTTTGCTGCCGTTTAGGTCATTCTGATGACTAATGTGTCGTCTGAATTGCTTATTAATTGTCAAAGTACACAGGAGACATTTAAAGTCAAAATTACCTATACAGAAACAACAACAAGACTGAGTACTGTAATGAGTACTGTTGACAGTACTCACCACGATACTCACTTTGAAAAAAGGCTAATAATACTAGCAGATTCCTTGGGATCTGCCCATAAATGAGCTTTAATCATGTCAAATACCCATATGAACGATTATATTCATTGACGCTGTTAGTGCAAACAGTTGCAAAGCAGTATTTTGAAAATTCTCAACGGTGCTCACTTTCTTCCCTTTAAAAAGAACAAATTCGTTTCGCTGATTAACTTTGAATACACGCCTTTTCTATTATTTTGCTACAAGACAATGATTTTTTATTATCGTGCTGCGTTTATTATCATTATGCAAATCATCACGATTTTTGTGCTGTTGAGAATTTGAGAACCAGGACACGACTTTGTGCTGTAATTTTGCTGTTTTACTGATTTTGTTTTATATGCTAACCAGGATAAGTCAAATGTAACTTTGCTAACCAGAGACTAGAAACCAGGAACTGTGAGACTTTGGACAGACCACAAAGTGAGTTTATTTTGATGTTATTTTCCGTTTCGCATCGATTTCAGTTTGCTATTCCGTTGTAAAACCCTGATTGTAACTTTTATTGATTTACCTTATTATCTATTTGTTTATCTTTTCGTTTTAGATCGAATAAAACCATGATAGAAACTACTCTAAAGTTTATACGATTGGGTTACTCGTCTGACGTCTAACTGATATCCCAAATTAATAATTCTTATTAAGAGAAAAGTGAGTACCGTTCATATTTTCATTTTAACTGGATAGAAAATATGAAAGTTATACATGAATTGAAAACTTGTGGTGTGCTGAAGACATTTATGGGCATATTAGCCCCTTTCATTGTCAAAATAGAGAAATAGGGACTGTGAGGACAGAGAACATTGCCATATTACTTTCTATGCATTAATCTTGACGAAAAATATCTTATCTTCATGGCAGAAACTAATGTTGACAAATAGAGTTGCCATTGGTGCAATGGCAGCGGGCCTTCTCTCCGTAACTATAGGGTTTTCCTTCAGACAATCTCTTACAAAAGTGCTGGACCCCTATGAATATTCACGTTTTTCAGAAATATTGTCCCCCCTCCCCCCATTTCAATGTTAATTGCTTTGGTGAATCATTCTTTTCCTGGACCTGCGTGAAAAAATCCTCTTTGCAATTCATTCAACATTGAAACGGGGGGAGGAGGGGGCAAAAATTCAATTTTGTCAACAGGGTCCAACACTTTTGTAAGAGATTGTAGGTAGCTACCCTTTTCGAAGTCAACCATTAGTAGGGCAAATAAGAGCAAGAACAGCAAAAATTCAGATCTAGTTTCTACCCCGACTGTCTATTTGAATGGAGTAAGCTTGATCCCGACGTAAGAGAATCCCTTCTGTCAGCATCCTTAAGAAGAAACTATTCTAGCAAATTGGGCCTCCTGTTTATTTCATTTCCTTCATTTCATCTTATCTAATCACGATATCCATGAAGTCACAAGTCACGATGAGGGAGAAAAAAGATCCTACTTACAAATGAAGGTGATTGATATTGCAAGTTTGATTAATAGATAAAAAAAGCCAGTACTGTTCTAGAATTGAAAGGAAAAGACATGATACATTCTTGTGTATAAAATCAAGAATAGAAGAGCAGATATTCAAGCATATACCACTCAGCAAACCAAAGAAAGGGCATAGGTCTAAGCCACTTTGGATGAACCAAACTACACTTGCTAAAGTTAAGAAAAAACACCAAGCATATAAAAGACTAGGAAGTAAAAGCGCTCGCTTCGCTCGCGCTTTAACATTCCTAGCTCCTGCGGAGTGCTTTTATGGTTACTGTACCCTTTCAGTCACCACCATTCAAATTCAGCATGAAACCAGGGTTGGTAGATCACCGGACCGCACCAAAGCCAAACCGAGGTCGGAGAAAGCCAAATAACCTATTGTTGTATCAACTATTGTTATATTGTTATTTCAAACAATATGAACACCTGCATTCTGTTGTTTTCACATACTATACTGTGTAGCTCCGGATGGAAACCCTTTGTCTTCGATGTTGTCTTGCAAAGGAAAATGTCCTGGATTGTGCTCGTCCCACAACATTTTAGGCTTTGAACACAAATCAGGTTAGAAATATAGTCTAGTTTGAAGAGAATTGAATAAAAATTGACAAACTTATCAAAAGAAGACTAAATTAAGCCAAAAGCCAAACTTAATTATGAATTCAAAAATAAAAGGAAGGAGCCAAATTTCCAAAATTTTGCTTAAAGAAGCCAAGTTACCAACCCTGCTTGAAATCAGAGCAGTTATGATCATTCATAACGCCAGAAAATGAGAAACTCGGAGATGCCCCCCTTTCTATAACATCAATATACCCCCAAATAAGCCTCACATAAGCGTTAACAAAATGGTTATGTTTTCAACACACGAATCCAGTAGCAGATGCTTCAGAGTTCCCTCGCTTGTATTAGCTTCAGAATGATTAATGAGACGATTTTGCCCTTCACCCCTGGCCACGTTTTGAAATTCATTCAAATGTTAAAGTTGGTCCCTACCATTTTTCTCTAAACTGAGACATCCTTTGATTCCTCTATGCTAAGTATGATTTGCTAACGAGCCATTGTCACTTAGAGTCCTTTGTGTACAGGCTGCATCTTCAGAAAGTCTGAAAATCAAATTTGGCCTAGTACAAAATACGAGTATCCACTGTACAAAATACGAGTAGTTGAACTGATGATGAAAATTTGACTTTAGATGACTTTTCCATTAGTTCATCTACTGCACAGTGGATACATATTTCCGCTTACTTAGGCTAAATTTGATTTTCAAATAATCTGACATTGCAACATGCCTGCAAAGGACCCAGGGTGACAATGGCTCTTTAATTGCTGACTATTGCTGCTATAAATCTACTATAGATAGATACATCAGTCTCTGAACAAGCGACGTACGCAGGAATTCGAAAGGGGGCTCGGATGGTTGTTTCCCTTAATGCGATTTAAGTCAAACCGTCAAACCTGAAGCCTATTGATAAATACATGCCATACATGGATTCGTTTCAAATATCAAAAAAGGTGGCTCCTAGAGTACTCCTTTGAATGGTCAGATTTCGAGTGGAAAGCCTCTCCCTTCCACGCTCCAAAATCACTGGGAACTATTGCTAACCTTCGCGACCACTCTCTTCTCAAATTTGAAAGAAATCCAAGCGTAAATAAAAGGTGAACAATATGCTTTTGAGCATATTCTTTTTATTTGCTTTATCAGATAAGAGATCCTTTTTCTCCATAGTGACTCGTCTTTTCGTTGCAGTTTCGATCCTACCTAAGGATTTTTGACTTTTCAGTAAACTTTCCTAACCTTTTCGAATTTGGCAAGTGCTATTTCACTCATTCGAAAAAGCGTGCGTGATTTTGTCAGAACAGAAGGATTTTTACGGATTTTGGTGGAACATTCGTGGAAACAAAAGGATTTTGCCAAAGATGTACCAGAATCTTTGGAGTGAAATGCCCTCGGAATTTGTGGGCAGTGTTTCTCAATCCCCCACAATTTCTGCCGCTGTTGTAGAATCCTATAAATCTTTGAAATTGCTCCAGGGCCTTCGCAGCGGTACGGGAAGCTGTGAAGGCAGTAGTAATACTTGTTTCCTGCATAGTATGATACAGGAAATAAGTGAAAATAAGTAAAACTATGTCAAGGCATTCCTTGGATGAAATGAATAGCTTCAATTTATATTTCCTTGCACTGGAGATTCTTAATTTTTGATGATCTAAGAATGGAGTTTCTTATAAGCAGTTTTTTATGAAAGAAACATTCGTGTACAACTGCACACTTGTGAAATAGATGTGTAAGGAATTAAAAATAAGGTGCTCTGTGAGAAAATACTATGGTATGCTAGAATTCAGCTCTTCACATGAATAAACTTCAATTTTATTGAAATATAGAATGTCTTGTTGGTCCCCATACGTTACCTTTAGCCTCAATGGAGGATTCAGTGGAACATGTCCTTGTAATCGGACCGTACGACCGCACTATCCCGGACCTTATGACACTGGACCCTACGACCCCAGACCACACGATCATACGAACATTCAACCATACCACCCCGGTCCAAAGTTTGATACATCTAGCTTACAACATATTTTCACCACCGATCAGACAAGCCATCAGTATGTGTCAAAGTTTTCATTGTCACGTAGAATTCCGTGTATTAGTACTGAGCTAAGAACGAAGAAAGAAATTCGAAAGCCAGTTGTTGTAAACAAAACCGGCCCCTCTGAATGCAAACAAGAAGCCGAACGGCTTGAAGACGATACACGTATCTTTTTTATAAGAAACTGCTTGCAAGAAACTCAACTGTCAGATCGCCAAAAAAATAAGAAACTCCAGTACTGGGAAAATATAACTTAAGAAACTATTTACTTTTAACAAAGGAAATCCTTAACATATTTTATTTTATTTCATTTGTTTCTTGTATCATATTACTCGCAATGTACTTGAGTGATGCCTAAAACATCGGAAAGTTGTTAAAAAAACATTGTTTTGAAAATTCAGACAGGCGCAGCAAATAAACATGAAGATTGTTATGGAACCTTTAAGAAACTCGTAAGAAACTATGAGTTCTCAAGATCTGATAATTTTAAGAAACTCTCAGTACTCGCCCAAATTCTTAGTTTCTTATAAAGAAATACGTGTATGGAAATATTTTGGATAGTGGATATCTCATTGAAATTTTCCATTAAAACAAATATAATTTACGCGTATTTTTTTGTATGAGAAAGGAAGAATTTTGGCCAATACCCCGGGTGGCGTACTTAGTATATTTTGTTGACGGGATGTGGACTCCTTCCCGGGTATCGTTTTTGCCCCTTTCTTCAACACCGGGCATCGGAGGAAGGCAATTTTCGTAAAGTCTGTTGTCAAAAGTGTTATTTCATTGTTTTCCTATGAATTTTTTAAATTTTTGAGAATACTTTTCGCCGATTTTTTCAAAGCCGGCTATCATTTTGAGAGAAAAATTCTAAAGCCTGGTGAAAAGTTATTTCTTGGAGTGCATACCCCCGTACAATTTAAAGTCAAGTAGCCCCCGGGGCCAGTACCTAAAGTCATCATTTCAACAGCGATCAGATAACAGCTTTTGTTTCATGATGAAAGACTCAACTGTGCTTGTCAGAATGACAGCAACAGGCGAGAACAACAAGGATTAAGAATTCTTTTGTTCTTCACTGTCATTGACGTCATACATTGAAAACCCGAGGCAAACTGCGGGTGAAACAATTGCTTACATAGCACGGGAAAGTCGAGTTTCTGACATTCAGCCGAAATTAAAGACTCTACACTGCGTGTATCATCAATAAAATCGATAATTATCTATGTTGTCTATCTACAAATATGCACTTCTTTGCTTGATTCAAATCAGAGAAAGCAAATTTTCCAAGTTTGAGTTAGAGCGCCATGAAAATAACAGACTCAGAAGAGGGCTATAAAGCATTTGGACTGTTAGGGCTACTCCAGTCTTTCTAGCCTTTCTAATTTTTTTAGAAAAATAACAAAGAAGCTAGAAAGTTATATCTTAAAGACAAACTTTTCTGTATTCTATCCAGATCCCCAGTCACTCTTGAGCACCTCTGTTGACATTGAAGACAATGGAAGTATTAATGCATCATAACAAAGTCTTGTTAACCAAATGCATAAAACTTGGGCCTGGCCTGGGGTCGTATTGTCGTATGATCTGGGGTTGCAGAATGAAGTCCCGGGTCGCAGAGTCCCAGGGTCCAGTCAAAAGGACGCCTCATTTTTTTGTGCGAATGATGAACACATTACGTGATCGGGCACATTTTCAGTATTGCGGGTTGGCAAGCTAACGGCTTCCCACATTATACAAGTAAAAAGGCCTTAGAAATTATCTTGCAGGAGAAAATCTGTCCATTATTTGACCTTTTTGTGCTGAATTCTCTTTCAGAGTTTGTAAACAACGTAGTACAAAAGATGATACTGTTAGAAGGGAATTAGTTAAGCAATCATTTACTAACTCGTTGAAATATAGACCTAGGACCGATAACCAATAATTTCAGACCTGGTAACATAACATGGTCATTGACTTTAAAGCAGATTTTGCTCGCCTTTCATCATTATTTACAGACATCTGCATAAGTTTGAAATCATGGAAAAGCGATGCATTAGGGGAGTAGCAAAGGCAGTTACTGGATTGCATTATTTTCATCCAACGACAGAACCAAAGAAATAGTTTTTCTGTCATCAAATGCCACTTGCTTTGCCAAATTTGGACTCTGCACACCTCAGTTATGTTACTTAGCTTGGCAGGTAGGTAGGTAGGTAGGTAGGCAGGTAGGTAGGTAGGTAGGTAGGTATATATGTTTAACGTGGCTAGCCTGCGAAAGTCTGAGAGACTTATTTCCAGCAGGGGCCACGGATGCTTTACCATCAGTCCGCCACAGCTACCCGTCGCAGCTACCAGATTTCTCTCACATGGCTCTGGTTGACCCGGGCTAGAGTTACGTACAGCGACCAAACTGTCCAGCGTGGGATTTGAACCTACCGCAATTCTGACTTTTGACTTACGAGTCAGACGCCTTAACCACTCGGCCACACGCTCTCTAGCCCTAGTGGTGAGTGGATTGTTGAAGTGTTATTTCCAACTCACCCCTTTCATAATAACCAAGGACTCTCCCTTGCTGCGATAAATTTATATTTAGAATTCTGAAAAACATTGCACAACATACTTTAGTCATATGCTATTTGGTAACATAGCTTGGTTAAAGAACAGTCAAGCTTTATACTAGCAATCAAACATCCTTTATTCGGGTAAGCAGGATTTGTGGTTGTGGCCTTGAGCCAGTCATCCCGTTAACATTTGGAAATGACGACTCTCTGTTCCTAGGGTCACAGGTCTGCTTTCTATGGTATGCCATTTTGGCCGAAGTTGAGCAACTCAAGCTATGCGTATGGCCTTTAAAATCGTCAAAAATCAGTTTCAAGTGTAATCACTTTGTAGCTTAAGAGCTAAATCTTCAGTAAGAGTTGAGTAAAGAATCTATGTTGTAATCAGTAAATTTATTAGCAGAAGACTTAAAAAACTACAAGAGCAAACTGTGAATTTGTAACACTGCGATAAAGCCAAGAGGAGAGCCTCTGCAAAAACAGAGCAATAACTTCGCTGTATCCAACCTGAGAATCGAAATACTTTACCACAAGCCAGATACTGCAGCTAACATAATGTCAACTATTTGCAAGCTTTTACTGCCTCGGTCTTTGGAAAAAGCAACTGCAAAACTTGTTTTTAGCTAAGATTGAACGCTGCCATCACATTTCTATGGTTGCGATCAGCATCCACAAAGAAAGGTTGAAGGTTAAGGCCTATTGTTGAATTGAATTACTAAAATTTGGGTACAAAACCCCTCCTCACATTACCCCAAGATACTGTACGAAGAAAAGTATTGGACTACAGGCAAGCCTTTTTCGTCAGCTACTTTTCATCGTTTTTCTGAAAATATTGGAGGTAAGCAGTAGACGTGAGGAGCTGCGTGCGGGAAAGTGTCACAAACAGGAATATGCGTAACAAAACTCTTCATTGCTTATATGTATATAGATACCTCAAGACAAAGAATGGCAAGGAATATGCAGAATACGCAAGGGCCAGAAATCAAGCAAGATGGGAAATCCGTAAGGCTAAGAGAGAATATACCAAAAGCAACTTGCAAATATATGTAAGAGTAACCCAAAGGCATCTTATAATTATGTCAACTCAAAGCTAAAGACAAAGCCAGGTGCTTCCAATTTGACAAGGAATGATGCGACCACTACGAATAACGATCAAGAGAAAGCGAGTGAATTGAACAAGTTCTTTTCAAGTGTATTTACTGATGACCTTCCAAGACAGACACAACGATGCTCTGTTAGAAAATGTTGAAATAACAGAGGAAGATGTTTACGATTGCTTGAAAGCTTTGAATGTAAGCAAATCACCTGGACCAGATGGCTTGCACCCGCAGGTACTTAAAGAAGCCAGCAAAGAACTGACAATACCATTCACAACATTGTACAGAAAGTCTCTTACTGAAGGAGCAGTGCCAAAAGAATTGAAGGATGCTCACATAACCCCTATTTTCAAAAAGGGTAGTAGAGCTGCTAGTAGCAATTAGAGACCAGTCAGTCTAACATCTATTGCATGCAAAAAATTATGGAAAAGATTATCAGGAAGAAGACTATAGAGCATTTAAAGGGCTTATGATAATTTGCGAAGTTTTTAAAAACTTTGCAAAAACTTTGCAAAAACTTTGCAAAGTTTTTGCAAAGTTTTTTCGATCCATCTAATATAGAGCAAAAAACTGTCAAATGCAAGGTGAAACGGCTGAATCTAAGAAAATTGGACGAAATTAGAAACTTTCAGAAAAACTTCGCAAATTATCAATTGGCGCCCCTAATTGATAATTTGCGAAGTTTTTTCTAAACAGCCCTGAATTGGTCAGCAACCAAGGTGGAGCATTGTGGATATGTAGAACATTGTACAGTGCGTTGAATCGTCATCAAATCCACCCTTTCAAACAACTTTTGCCGATGTTTACGAGGAGACTTGCAATCACCACACGTTTTAGGCCTAAAAGATGAAATTGCTCAGAACAACGGGCAAACGCGTGAAAACTACTTTATTTGCCGCTAAATCAGCTTGCCTTGATACTGTCTTGATGATTAGACACAACAAAATCAAGTATCAGGCAAATTTAATAGCATTTTAAAAAAACTTCGCAAATTATCAATTGGCCCCCCTAATTGATAATTTGCGAAGTTTTTTCTAAACAGCCCTGAATTGGTCAGCAACCAAGGTGGAGCATTGTGGATATGTAGAACATTGTACAGTGCGTTGAATCGTCATCAAATCCACCCTTTCAAACAACTTTTGCCGATGTTTACGAGGAGACTTGCAATCACCACACGTTTTAGGCCTAAAAGATGAAATTGCTCAGAACAACGGGCAAACGCGTGAAAACTACTTCATTTGCCGCTAAATCAGCTTGCCTTGATATTGTCTTGATGATTAGACACAACAAAATCAAGTATCAGGCAAATTTAATAGCATTTTAAGAAAACTTCGCAAATTATCAATTGGCCCCCCTAATTGATAATTTGCGAAGTTTTTTCTAAACAGCAATGAATTGGTCAGCAACCAAGGTGGAGCATTGTGGATATGTAGAACATTGTACAGTGCGTTGAATCGTCATCAAATCCACCCTTTCAAACAACTTTTGCCGATGTTTACGAGGAGACTTGCAATCACCACACGTTTTAGGCCTAAAAGATGAAATTGCTCAGAACAACGGGCAAACGCGTGAAAACTACTTTATTTGCCGCTAAATCAGCTTGCCTTGATACTGTCTTGATGATTAGACACAACAAAATCAAGTATCAGGCAAATTTAATAGCATTTTAAAAAAATTCGCAAATTATCAATTGGCCCCCCTAATTGATAATTTGCGAAGTATTTTCCAAACAGCCTTGAATTGGTCAGCAACCAAGGTGGAGCATTGTGGATCTGTAGAACATTGTACAGTGCGTTGAATCGTCATCAAATCCACCCATTCAAAACAACTTTTGCCGATGTTTACGAGGAGACTTGCAATCACCACACGTTTTAGGCCTAAAATATGAAATTGCTCACAACAACGGGCAAACGCGTGAAAACTACCTTATTTGCCGCTAAATCAGCTTGCCTTGATACTGTCTTGATGATTAAACACAACAAAATCAAGTATCAGGCAAATTTAATAGCATTTTTAAAAAAACTTCGCAAATTATCAATTAGGGGGGCCAGTTGATAATTTGCGAAGTTTTTTTAAAATGCTATTAAATTTGCCTGATACTTGATTTTGTTGTGTCTAATCATCAAGACAGTATCAAGGCAAGCTGATTTAGCGGCAAATAAAGTAGTTTTCACGCGTTTGCCCGTTGTTCTGAGCAATTTCATCTTTTAGGCCTAAAACGTGTGGTGATTGCAAGTCTCCTCGTAAACATCGGCAAAAGTTGTTTGAAAGGGTGGATTTGATGACGATTCAACGCACTGTACAATGTTCTACATATCCACAATGCTCCACCTTGGTTGCTGACCAATTCAGGGCTGTTTAGAAAAAACTTCGCAAATTATCAATTAGGGGGGTCAATTGATAATTTGCGAAGTTTTTTTAAAATGCTATTAAATTTGCCTGATACTTGATTTTGTTGTGTCTAATCATCAAGACAGTATCAAGGCAAGCTGATTTAGCGGCAAATAAAGTAGTTTTCACGCGTTTGCCCGTTGTTCTGAGCAATTTCATCTTTTAGGCCTAAAACGTGTGGTGATTGCAAGTCTCCTCGTAAACATCGGCAAAAGTTGTTTGAAAGGGTGGATTTGATGACGATTCAACGCACTGTACAATGTTCTACATATCCACAATGCTCCACCTTGGTTGCTGACCAATTCAGGGCTGTTTAGAAAAACTTCGCAAATTATCAATTAGGGGGGTCAATTGATAATTTGCGAAGTTTTTTTAAAATGCTATCAAATTTGCCTGATGCTTGATTTTGTTGTGTCTAATCATCAAGACAGTATCAAGGCAAGCTGATTTAGCGGCAAATAAAGTAGTTTTCACGCGTTTGCCCGTTGTTCTGAGCAATTTCATCTTTTAGGCCTAAAACGTGTGGTGATTGCAAGTCTCCTCGTAAACATCGGCAAAAGTTGTTTGAAAGGGTGGATTTGATGACGATTCGACGCACCGTACAATGTTCTACATATCCACAATGCTCCACCTTGGTTGCTGACCAATTCAGGGCTGTTTAGAAAAAACTTCGCAAATTATCAATTAGGGGGGCCAATTGATAATTTGCGAAGTTTTTCTGAAAGTTTCTAATTTCGTCCAATTTTCTTAGATTCAGCCGTTTCACCTTGCATTTGACAGTTTTTTGCTCTATATTAGATGGATCGAAAAAACTTTGCAAAAACTTTGCAAAGTTTTTGCAAAGTTTTTGCAAAGTTTTCAAAAACTACGCAAATTATCATAAGCCATTTAAAGAGACTGATGTCTGAATCTCAACATGGTTTTGTAGAAGGTCGATCATGTATGACACAATTGATAGAGTCAGTTGCAGTGTGGACAAGACTTTTAGATGAAGGAATACCCATTGATGTTGTGTGCTTGGACTTTGCCAAAGCTTTTGATTCAGTACCACACAGGAGGTTGCTGATTAAATTAGAGAGCTATGATATTCAAGGAAATCTTTTGAATTGGATTGAGGACTTTCTAATAGGGAGAAGACAGAGAGTTGTTGTGAATGGTGCACCCTCTAGCTGGGCACCTGTTAACAGTGGTATTCCTCAAGGCAGCGTTCTTGGGCCACTTTTATTCATATGCTATGTTAACGATATGCCAGAAATAAATAGTAACTAGCATGATTAAAATGTTTGCTGATGACACAAAAATATTTGCAGAGTGATGATAACAGGGATGATGCGGACATGGAGAAGTTACAGAGGGATCTGGAATCTATGCAAAAGTGGCCTAGAACATGGCAAATACGATTTAACGCAGACAAGTGCAAAGTTATGCATACGGGTAGAGGAAATCCAAAACACAAATATAACATGTTAAGAGATGATCACCCTATTACACTTGAATCAACTGAATGTGAGAAAGATCTAGGAGAGTGTATAGATAATGAGTTGACATTTTGATCACATGTAGACAGAGTATCCAAGATATTTTAGGACTAATCAGGCGATCCTTTGAATATACAGATGCGGACATATTCAAAACCTTATTTACAAGCTTGGTCAGACCACACTTGGAATATGGCAACATCATATGGGCCCCTTACTACAAGAAAGGCATAAAAGTAATTGAAAACGTTCAGAGGAGAGGAAGCAAAATGGTACCACAACTGAAAGATCTTGGATATGAAGAGAGGCTAAAGCGATTGAGTCTCCCAAGTTTAGTTTATCGAAGGTTCCGTGGGGACATGATTGAGACATACAAATATATACATGGCTGCTATGACATGAAGTCTGTGTTGAAAATGGACACCTATGGGAAAACCAGGGGACACGAGGCAAAGATCTTCAAAGGAAGATATAACACCAATGTTAGGAAACGTGTCTACAGTGTCAGGGTTGCGCATGGATGGAACCGTCTTCCAAGAGATGTAATAAAAACCAAATCATTGAACTCATTCAAAAAGAAATTGGATGATTACGAGACAGAAAATACTCATGTGACCCAGTGTTTGCTTAGTCAGTAAAAGTATTACCAAGATAAGGTGAAACTTGTGTTTTTAGATAGTACAGTATAGTCCCAGGATAACATACTTCGGGCATAATAATCCTTGGATACAAACATACCATTTCATCACCAAAACAGCGTACCACCTTTTGGGATCCTTAGGACCCTGAATCCAGTTATATACAGTAGTTTTGATGTTCTTCAACATTTTTCAAATTTACCCTTTCAGCCGATCCCTAGCTTTCGGGCTTCTGATCCCAGAGCCCAGTGTGCATTCCAATGCCCTCCCACCACATTTATGTGGCGGAGCAGCATGAAGGAAAATTACCCGCCACTGGCTTTTCACATGAAATGTATACTGTTTCAGCTGCTGGAAACTCTAGTTAGTTATTGAACTTGACCTTTTGGCGTAAATTTTTCTTTATGCTTCTTAATTACTGGTGTAAATGTGTGGCGGACAAAATTTACAGAATGCAGACTGGCCCAGAGCTATGTTGCAATTTATTTTGAAATGTTTTAGTCGTGTTTCTGGCTGTTGAAAGCTGCGTGTGCCTGATATATCCCGCTGCCTGATAAATCCCGCCAGTACCCTATATACTACCGGGTGAGTCAGAAAAAACATGGGGCCTTTGGCGGACTGTGACGCCTCATTTAGCCATCCAATTGTCATGAACTAAATTTTTCTGTGTAGCGCAGAGCCTAACTTAGATCATAAACCTTTTCCCATTAAAATCAGTCATTTGATGCATTTGTTAAAAATATTGTCTTCGTAAGACCTTGTATGGGAGGCTTGCAAACTGGTGAAATCTTTAGCCAAGCCCCTTCAGCATTTTAGCCTTGCCAGAGTTGCAGGTACATGTGGTATTATCAGGGGATACTGAAATAATTAGACATGGTTCACATTAGGTTGTTTGGGTCATTGCAGTAGTGCAGAGAGACCCAAACGACAAAGACTCACAGTTTGAGTCCATTATCTTTTGGGTCTTTCTGCACAACCAGCACAACTCTGACAACTCAAGAGACCTAGTGTGCACCAGGCTTTAGGAAAAAGTGTTGTCTACAAGGAGTCCCATTGCGATTTACAGAGCGCTGATCTGCTTGAAAGAGACCTCTTCGCAAGACAAAGAAGTGGGCATTATTAGTGTCTTTCAAACATATTCTTCACGCAGGGCAAGTTATGATAGACATCCCAAGAGAGAAAATGCTATCTCCTAGCTATTTCATTCTCCCCTGATAATGCCAATTGTACCTGTAACTGTTGCCAAGGTAAAACACGGAAGGGGCTTGGCAAAAGATTTTGCAACTTTGCAAGATTCCCATACAAGGCCTTAAGAAAGAAAATCTTTTTTAAAAAATGCATCAAATGACCGATTTCGATGGCGAAAAGTTTACGATCTAAGTTAGACTCTTGGCTGTATGGAAAAATTTAGTTCACGACAATTGGGTGGCAAAATTTGACGTCACAGCCCGCCAAACGCCCCACGTTTTTTCTGACTCACCCGGTATGAAAAAAGATTGACATGAATTGAACTGTAAAAGGCTTTTAGCCTAAACCGTATATTTTTTTTCTATCCAATGTAAAAATTTACAATAACGATATTACCTAAAACAGCACTTACAAACTACTGTACTACACTACAAGAACGATGCCATGAGGAGCAGAAGACCATGACTACCCCATGGCCATAACATAGAGACAGGTCATTAAAACTAAGCCCAAATATACAATCAAATATAGATACAAAAACTAAGTACAAACAAGTTCGACTGATAAATACTAAAGTCGGGTTCACAAAGTAGTTTAATATTAGAGTGTTTGTATGTAGTGGAATTTAAGATGAAATGAATGAACTGAACTGAATGAACTGAACATTGGATGTCGGCAATTGCTGTGTTTTGGATGTATCCGCTAACTAAGTGATTACCTGGGATGGACGCTAAATTTTACTGAAAAATTGAGATTAAAATGAGTTTTTGGACTACTAACCGTATGTTGATATGATATATGATATGATATGATGATGATGAAATGAAACGAAGACCTACAGAGCGCAGGCCTTAAGACATAAAGCTATAAAAAAGACCCTTGAGGCCTTGCTCAAAGCCATACCTAGTAGAGAGCCATGTGCTCTATTACTGATCATTTTATATTGTTTTATATGACCAAAAACCCCATTATTACGGAGAAAAGTGCGAAAAGAAATATAACATCGTTAGACCTACCGAAAAATTTGCTTAACTCACCCGCAAACTGTGAAGAGCCCGAGCCATTTTGTTGAGAGTAACTGCCTCATAAGCACCGCATACCATTCAGACGTAGATTCATATTCAGAATGAGAATGAGATTCATCCTAAGAATCATATTCACAGGAAGCCCAGGCAGTTTGTTAACTGAACAATGATGAGTTTACGATCGTAAAATTGTTAATTGTATACTACCTTTGTGTGTTATTTGTTGCACTTCTCCCCTGCTGTACTTCTGCACTGTACTGCATAATTTTTCGAATGCGAGGTTCAAGCCAAATTCAATAAACTGTTTTGTCCTCGCTCGTAATACGGCATCCATGCTCCAAATCCGCATAACAGCGTTTCAAAATGTTCCTCAATCATTGAACTTTACTCTCCAATACTTTGTTTCTTCATGTGCAATGTCTGACATACAAAACTTTGCAGCTTCTTGATGCACGTCTCGTCAGATCTGGATTCTCCCCATGCTCCGGCCATCGAACGGTCTACCCTGGGTACCAGAGCCAAAAATTATAAAAAGAAAAAATAAGGAAGGAAAGAAAGTTGGCTCTGGGTCAAATGGTGACATCCATTGTAGGAATTGAATTGACCAATGAGAAGCCTATAATACCCAATCGGGTATATAGATTGTGTGAGATTTGATTGGATAGCGTGAGTCACATGACAAGACTTCGATTTGATCAGAAAAATTGATTCAGACGGTTGTGATCACGTTTGCTTTCACAACAATGGCGAATGTTCTGAGGGTAGCTGTGGAGTCTGTAATAAGTGGAAAGCTTTTCAGCCAAAATAGGAACTTAACTCAACAACAGTTTGAGACAATAACTTCATTATCATGGAAAAGTCGTTTCATTTTTCATTTCATTTTAAAAATATTTATCCTGGGATACAATTCAGTTAAAAAAATAATGTAGCAACTGCTTTCCAATTGTCCCAGCAAAGGAAAAAAAAATTAATAAGATCTAAGCCTATTTACAATAATTCATACTGAAATAGCTATAAAAACGTAAAAGGAAAAAAAGGTAACTCATTCGATACGATTCGATGCAGATCAGCTTTCCTTGAATGTTCTCAATTCGAAGCTTTTAGTTTACTTTTAAATGACTGAATCAAAGGGGCTAGTTTCATTTCCGAGTCGAGTTTATTCCATGCGTTGGCTCCACGAAACGCAAATGATTTGTGGCCATAAGCTGTTCTCATTTTTGGTAGAGCAAGATTGCATTTGGTATTACGTAGAACCCTGGCATGAACATCAGACAACTTAGATAAAATGTTACCTAGGTTTTCAGGTACGAGGTCATTCAACGTTTTGTTGCTGTTTGAAGTTGAGATTTCATTCGCCCAGTGAACTTGGTTGAAAGTTTAGGCCCAGTTGAGGCAAGGGACAAGAAGAGAGAGCAGTTTCGAGAATTTAGCCGTGATATTGTGATTGTCACGCTATATCACTGAGATCATGGGCACAACTGGCAAAAGAGTAATCGTTGCTGATGAGGATTGCATTCCAAACTGGTAGGAACGTTATTATCTTTCTTATTGTATGTGATATGATTTGTGTTTACTTGAAATATCGAGGATAAGTCTCACAAGATGATCGTAGCATCGTTGACCATAGATTTTGGATTTCAGATTGATCCCTACCGAAATGTGACATTCTCTGTCTTCACCCCGTTTCTTGCGATAAACTTTTCCTACTGGTACCCAAGAAATACTTCCTGTATCGGATATTTCGCAGCGAAACTGTAGCGGTTATTTCGCATTCTATCGGAGACTGGGAGATATTAAGGATGACTTTATTTTCATATCATTCTTCTCAGCAATTTTTAGTTGTTCAAAGTTTGTTTGAGCTTTGAGCAAAGACATTTGTCAAAATCATAATAATTTACAAATACCAACACAACACGACGTTTGGATTTGACCTTGGTTTCCCCATCCTGGTACCCAGGGTATCCGATAAGTGGCTTGACCTTGGTTTTCGCATAAGTGTTTTAACAACCGCAGACGGTACAGTGCAATTTTTTATGATAAATACTTATTTCGGAAACCGTTAAATCACTCTTACTGTAGTTTTGAATTTAGGATATTTCGCCTGAATCTCGCGAGACAGACTTCAGTTCCATGTTGATAGTTACAAAAGGCTGGAAGCAATTGAAATCAGTTATTGCGGTCAGACGAATTTAGCATTACGGGAAGCTTTCAGCAAACATCCAGCTCCACAACAATGAAACTTTTCTCGCCATAATAAAGCTCAGATAACAACAAAATATGTGATTAATAGTATGAATGACTAAGGTGTTTATTGATTACAATCATTGCGCAAAAGGTGATCGAATTGATTCACAATTACGCTGATCAGCTCCAAAACGAGGTTGTGTTATCATTTGACCAGAGCCTCCTTTCTTCCTTCTCTCTTTTCCTCTTACCAATTTCCTTTCATTTAAGTTTTGAGGCTCTGGTACCCAGGGTACGAACGGTCCCAAAGCGATCGAAATTCGAATTTTTTCGTCTGCCTGCCTTGCTTTGCCTTGCACAGAATGTACACAGGGATCCCCCGGTCCATCTGTTGATCGATTCAAACCGAAACTGCGCTCTATCACGCCCGACAACCCCTACTGACGTGTGACGTCACATTGAATCCTCGAAGCTGTGGAGGCAGGTGGAGGTCATGTGATTTTTGCGCGCCCTTTTCCTGATTTCATCACGCGTACACACCAAAAAACATTTCATTTTTGCAAGATTTGATATTAAGCGTGTTTAGTAATAAAAACGGGGCAAGAATTAAAGATTTTCATGATTTGGAAGCAGAGAAACAAACGCTATGGATGCTAACAGGTAAGCAGATCCTCTTCGATTTCACGAAAATCTCGTAGGCCCGGAATTGCAACTCAACATTAATCTTTGAATTTCTTATCCATCTGCTGTGATATTCCAAAGATGTTTGATTTTGTTTGGAAGAACAGGCTTCACAAACTTAGTTTTCTTTTGTTTGGGATATTTTGAAATGAAATTACCCATTTTCAAGAAGTGTTAGTCTTAAGACTCCCTTTAGATTTTTCTTTCGTTTGGTAAGACGAAAATTCATGATTTTTATTCAGGGTTGTTTTCTCGAGAAGTGACGAGTTTATTTGAAAAGCGAACCATCCTATACCATGCAAAATTTATTTTTATTTTATTTGATATGGCACTTTGCATCTTTTTGGTTTCCGTTTCAGATCCTTTGAATTAGGCGCGGATCAACTTCGCTTTGCAACTCCATTATTTTTGCTAGGCCAACCAGTCTCCACCTCGACTTTTTGTCTCTTTCTCAGTCGTAAGTTCTCTATTTGATCGATAAGTCGGCATTTTCAGGAAACAAAATTCATGCTTTCTTCCGAAAACCAATTAAATTGTGATTCTGTAGCTTTTTCTGAACTTAGAGTTGCATTCCACCTGCATGTTGAATTGCTGCAATTCCGTTCGTCGAATTTTACCAAAATTTCACTTTTTCATCAAAGGCCAATTTTCTTGCAAATGCTACGTCCAATGAGAAGGAAACCCTTCCTATACCATGCAAAATTCATTTCTCTTTCTTTGAGCTAAAGTTTGGTATATTTTTTGTTGTTGTTATAAAACCCATAAAAAAGGCGTGGACTAACTACGAATTTTTACCCATTATTTTGGTTAGGCCAGTCTGTCTCCATCTCCATTTTTCAACATTTTCGCGGCTTTCTGCCGCCTTGGCACCCAACTTTTTTCGATTTTACCTCACTATATCCATATTTCCATGCAAAAATCACTACTCCCATGAAATTTTGGCTTTATCTTGTTTCTAGGGTTTCTCTCAACTTGCACGCCATTCATTTACTTATCGCTTCGTCAAATTTTACGGAAATTGATCTGATTCATTAGGAGTGTATTTTCTAGCAGAAATGACAAGTTATAGCTAGAATCAAGAAACGTCCCAAGCCACGTAAAGATTATCTGCCTTTCTCGTGATGTAAAATATGACTTGCTTATTATCGGAGTTTGTGAGCCTATCAACTAGGCGCTGGCCAGGTTCATCTCTTGTTCCCTTCATTTTGGTTAGGCCAGTCAGTCTCCGCTCCACCATTTTATGCTCTCTCGCGGCTCAGAAGTGTTCTCTTAGGCCCGTTTTATAAGTCGTGCCGCGCCGCGCCGAACCATAGAAATTTGAGTTCGACTGAGGTTCGACTTGGAGCGCCTCTTCTGTTTTATAAGAACAAAATTTTTGTCGTGCTGTGCCGTGACGAACCATGATGACGAATGCGCATACTACTGACTTTGGAAAATTTTCTTTTTAATTTCATACATTTTGAATACATTCGTTCATCAAATGAGAAATTCGATGTGGCTCGACTGAAATTGGCTTTATAAGTCGCACCGGGTCGACCCATTCAAGAGGCCTTTGGCGTATGGTTCAACTCAGTCGAACCAAGTGTCAGGTTAGTTTTATAAGAGTCGCGCCGTGCCGAACCAGGCAAAATTGATCGAAATTCACTCGGTTCGGCACGGCGCGGCGCGACTTTTAAAACGGGCCTTAGCCTACCGTTCATGTAGAGAACTATCGCCATTATCAGACCACTTTTCAGAAAACTAAGATTTTCGGAGAGGTCAAAGAAGTTCTGGAAGAGAACTCGCCTTGAATAGGCTTCTCAACTCTTGCTACAAACCTCAGAGTGAGATCTATACCATTCGTTTCCTTGTTGTCATGCTGGAACCACACAAATACGGACTTAGCAAGGAAATTCCTGATACTGGTAATGCTTTTCTAGACAGTGCCTCTGATGGTAGTACCGAGAGCGAGAGGTTCACTTTTTCGCCACTTCAACCAGACCATTTGCTGAAAGCTATAAACAAATTTAAAACATCTCATAGTTTTGGTGTAGACAACATTTCCAGCTATTTTCTTAAAGTTGGAATGCCTATTTTAGCTCCTTCATTGCGCGAAATATTCAACCTATCCATGTCTAAAGGCTTATTCCCTAATGACTGGAAAATTGCCAGGGTTGCACCAATTTACAAGGATGGTCCGACTGACGTGGATTCAAACTATCGGCCTATCTCGGTACTGCCAGTAGTCTCGCGCCTGTTTGAGAAGCTAATCTGTGACCAATTCTATTCTTTCCTTAATGAACACCGTCGTCTGTTTTCAAAGCGATCAGGATTTCGGAAATTTCATTCCGTGCTTACCTGTTTGTTAGGATGTACAAACGATTGGTATCTGAACCTCGATAAGGGACAATATACTTCTGTCACCTTCATTGACTTAAAGAAGGCTTTTGACGCTGTTGATCACCAAATATTGATAAGAAAGCTATGTGTTTATGGAGTTGCGGGGAAAGAGTTGAATTGGTTCAGATCTTACTTGCAAAATCGTAAGCAGTGTTGCAAGGTCAATGGGCACGTTTCCAGCATGGAGTCAATTAAGTACGGGGTTCCCCAAGGTTCTTGCCTTGGGCCTTTACTATTTCTTATCTATATTAATGATCTTCCCCTCTCACTTAAGTTTGGAGAAGTTAATATGTATGCAGACGATACCAGCATCTCCTACTCCTCGGACTCGGTTACAAATATTAATGATTCAGTCAATGAAGAATTGGATCACCTTAAGAACTGGTTGGAGGGTAATAAGCTATCGCTTAATGTAGCAAAAACACAGAGCATGCTAATCGGTAGCCGAACTAGACTCAAAAAGATCGGCATGTCTGAAAACCCTGAGCCAGCCCTGAAAATAGGAGAGGAGCCTATCTCTATGGTTAAGCACACTAAATATTTAGGTGTTCAGATCGATCAGCACTTACTATGGGATGAGCATTTAAGTATTATTACCAAAAAAATTCCTCGAGGTTTAGGAATGCTGAAATACTCAAAAAAATACCTCCCATTATCCACCATTCAAAGAATGTGTAAGAGTCTTGTAGAGCCTTACTTCAGGTATTGTTTACCTGTCTGGGGTAATTGTGGTACTACGGCTCTTCAAAAAGTGCAAAAGCTGCAAAACAGAGCAGCCAGGATATCACAAATAGTCCCTATGACGCCTCCGCATTACCGCTAATTAAACAACTTGGCTGGCTAAATATTCAACAAATGATTGAGTTTGAAACAACTAAGATTGTTCATTCATTTTTTCATTTTAAAATATTTATACAGGTATAAGTTTCATTTATAAATAAATGCTTTTCAAACTGACCTGTTTAAAACAAAAAATTTAAAGGAAAAGAGACTAAACTAAGAACAAAAGAAATTCATACACCTAATTTACAATATAATATGCTAAAATACCTAATTTACAATAAAATACAATGGATATGAAAAAGAACAAGAAAGTAAAGTTGTACCGCCCTCTATAGTCGTTCCTTGAAAGATTTCAGGGAAGGTGCCAATTTTGCTTCTCTTTCTAAACTGTTCAAAGTTCTGCACCGCGATATGAAAAAGCCTTTTGGCCATTGGCAGTTTTCAATAACGGTAACCTAAGATCAGTTTCTGTTGAACGCAAAGATCTTCCTCGATCATCTGAATACTTAGTAAATAGATTTCTCATGTAGACTGGGGCAAGCGAATTCAAAGACTTATATGTTAGCGTGGCGGTTTCTTTTCTTATAAGATTACTGATAGTCGGCCAGCCAAGATTCTGAATTAGTGAAGCAGCAGAGGCATCGTATGAGCTATTAGTTACGATTCTTGCAGCTCTGTTTTGGATTTTTTGCAAGGCGTTAATTTTTGATTCACTACAGCAACCCCAGACGGAGCAACAGTAGCTCAACTGGGGCTCGACAATGCCCCTGTACATTTTGTTGAGCACATCAGATGGAAGATATTTCTTAGAATATTTAATAAGTCCAAGGGCTCGATTAGCCTTGGTCTTGATAGTACCGACATGTTTGTCCCAGTTTAGTTGACTATCTACTTGAACACCTAAGTATTTTGTATTAGCAATAATTTCAATTTCCAGATCACCTATTGAAGGAGATGGTTGAGCATCAGACTAGCTATCTACCTTACGGATGTTTGGACCAGAACCTATGATAAGCGACTGCGTTTTGACAACGTTCAAAGAAAGTTTGTTTGCATGCAGCCAATCCTGTTGCTTCAGAAGATCTAAATTTAAGTCATTTTGCAGGTCAGCAATGCTTTTTGAAGAAAGCGAAATGATCGTATCATCAGCATACATGCTGACATGAGACTTTTGCAGGGAAAAGGGCAGGTCATTGATGTAGATCAGGGACAAAAGTGGGCCAAGACAAGAGCCTTGAGGAACTCCACAGTTTATTCCCTTCACATCAGAAGAAGAGCCATTTATCCTACAAAATTGCTTACGATTATCCAAGTACGATGTAAACCAGTCATGTTCCAGGCCATTCACTCCATACATTTTCAGTTTTTCTAACAGGATTTCATGATCGACCGTGTCGAAGGCCTTCTTCAAGTCAATAAAGATTAGGCCAGTGTATTTTCCTTTATCTATATTCATGTACCAGTCATTGGTGCTAGCCATAAGGGCTGTAGTAACCGAGTGTGAGAGTCTAAAACCAGACTGATGCTCGTATAGTGATTTATTTGCGTCCAGGTATTCATAAAACTGTTTAAAAATCAATTTCTCAAATAGTCTAGATATGAAAGGAAGAACAGATATTGGCCGATAGTTGGACCTGTCGTCCCTTGCTCCACTCTTGAAGATTGGTGCAATACACGCTATTTTCCAGTCCTCCGGAAATTTCCCTGCAAACATTGATTTGTTGAAGAGATCACACAAGGACCCGCCGACAGCTGGCAGAGCAATCTTCAAATAAAAGCTTGCAATGCCATCGTGGCCTGATCCATGCGATGTCTTCATCTTATTTAAAGTTGATTATAATTTATCGGTCATAATGGCGGAAAAAGAGAAGCTCAACGGAGGAGTTTCGATAGCACATTCGCCTAATAAGAGTGGATTAGCTTTTCTAGGAATTTCCTCACTGAGTTTATTCCCAATGTTACAGAAGTACTCATTCATAGAAGACGCAATTTCTTTGTGACCTCTAACTATCTGGCCGTCTATAGTAAGACAGGGCACAACTGTAGTGCTAGACTTTTTGTTAATAACTTGGTTGATGGTTTTCCAAGTTTTCTTGAGATTTCCTTGAAACTGCATGAGTTTTTCAGAAAAATATTTTCGCTTAAGTTGCGTATTCAAGTTGTTTACTCTGTTACGAATTTGCTTGTAGCATTCCATCAGCAGTTTTGAGTTGCCTTTCACAGCTTGACTTTTGAGTTTATCTCTCGTTTTAGCCAATTTGAAGTAATCAGCGTTAAGCCAAGGCGTGTATCTATCAGAAACTCTTCTACTTAAAGTAGGGGCATGCTTTTCAACAATTAGCGCGAAAATATGGGTCCACTGACGAACTGCGTCATCTATGTCATGAGCATTTGCAACAATTTCCTCCCAATCAACCTCGGAGAGATCAGAGAGGAAAGCATCTTGATGGAAGTTTTTTAGTTGTCGAGAAGTAATATATTTATGTTGGCGTTTAACCCCACCATGTAACTTTCTTATACAGTAAACAAGATAATGGTTCACAAGACATTGCACAATGAACTACCTGAATATCTACAAGGTCTGTTTACTAGGGTCTCTGATAAATGCGTCAGGGAATTACGCAATTCCAAACTAGATTTGAACCTTCCGCTGTTGAAAAAATCCTTTGGACAAAAGAGCTTTTCATTCAGGGGAGCAAAGCTTTGGAACAAATTAGGATCCGAAGCCAAAACTACGAGTAGCTTTTCTGCTTTTAAGAAAGCTGTCACGCAAAATTGACTCCATATATTCTTTTACTTTTACTCTATTATTTTTTTTTCTTATACGTTAGCTGCGACATAAAATTGTAAATAGGTTTTTTTTTCAACATTATTTTGTTTAGTTGACAGGGCAAGCTGTAAAGCAGTAATTTTAGTTATTGAAGTTTTTACCCTGTATAAAGAATTAAAAAAGAAATGAAATGAGATGACAGGTCTGAAACACATAAATTAGGCCGTATCGCCCTTATCAGACCACCGTAGAAGAACGATGAATTTAGCACATCAAAATCTTTTCACGGCCATTGACAGTTCAACAAAGTATTCTTTACTTTCACAGAAAGCCAGAAAGTTACATGACCAATTCTAATTTGATTGAAAACGATTTCAAAATATTGTTAATTTCACTCCTGCCTTTAACTCTCTAAGCCTTGACCTCAGTCAACTCTAACCACACGATGTGTCAATAGTATACAAAACTAAAGGGTTTCACGTGATGGACGCACCTGGGCGGCATAATGTCAGTTGCAGTGCTCTTCCAAAAGGAGCCTTAGGTCTCGCAATTTGTGTGCGATTCTGGAAATTTCTTTGGGTATGAAACGAGAAGAAGAGTTGGAGGAAACATTCCTGAAGACTATTCTATTTTAACTGAAAGGCATATTGAGAAACGACACAAAATAGACATGGTGTGTGGAAACATCGAAGGAAATGTGAATTGTACTTACACCTTCGTTGCAGGTAGGTCAACTTCAAAACTTAATTACAAGTCTTCTGAGCAAAACAAAACAGCGAAAGCGAAGAAATATCAAAGAGATGACATCGGCAAACAACTTTCGCGTGCTTTTTGGATTAGCTAGGCTCAAGCTCCCTTTTAAATTTAACATTTTATTCAAGGCCGTTGCACAACACGGAATCGATGGTGGTCTGATAGGGGCGATATTACTCTATATATCATCCATCATCTTACAGCTGAATATACAATATGAAAATCCCGGATTGTGTAAGTTGTAGTGTCATATTTTGGAAAATTCAGTCCTGTGACAAGAAATTTTTCTTCCCGAAACGGCTCTTCGACCTGTTTGATGTTGGAAAAGTTGTGCCAAATAAGGGTGAACCAATACCATATATGGGGTTTACCAGAAGAATTTATGACCTGTCTTCAAAAACAATTGATACCCGGTCATTTAAACTTTTGGAATGAAAAAAAATTTGGGGTGAACAAAATCTCTGATAAATTTGCTCAAGTTTTGCTCAGGTTGGTTGACACAGGTCATATTTTTCTTTCGCAAAATCAGGCCAAAGTTCGAGAAAAATTATGCTCCTATAGAAACACTATTACCATCAGAACGAGGCTACGGTAGTCCAATGATGGGTTGTCGGCCGTGTCTATGGTATGAAAGGGGTAGGGTCCCTGTGCACATTCTGCGTAAAGCTAAGCGAGGTTGGCTGACGAAAACCTTCGAATTTCGCTTGCAATTTAAGCATTGATGATGAAGAAACAAAGTATTGGAGAGCATAGTTCAATGACTTTGGAACATTTTGATATGTTGCATTGCGAATTGGGAGCATGGATGCCGTATTACGAGCGAGGACAAAACAGTTTATTGAATTTGGCTTGAAGATTAGTTGCAATCCTTGTTTACATATAAAAGAATGCCAGCAAGAAATTTTGTATCGAACTCTCGCATTCGAACAATTATGCAGTACAGTGCAGAAGTACAGCAGTGGAGAAGTGCAACAAATAACACACAAAGGTAGTATACAATTAACAATTTACGATCGTAAACTTATCATTGTTCAGTTAACTAACTGCCTGGGCTTCCTGTGACCTTCCTGGGCTTCATATTCAGCCTAATATTCCGTTTCTTTTTTATTGTCAAATGCTGTGGTGTTCTCCAATGAAATTTCCTTGGTGTCTCTTTCTTGTGGTGGGGGTCATCAAGGGGGTTAGGAATCCGCCGTTCCGCGCGATTTTCAGTTAAAATCCGCCGTCCCGGTCATTTTTAGCCAAAGTTCCGCGTCCCGGCACTTTGTTATTAAAATGATGGCACAAGTTAGTATTGTTAGACATTTTCACCCATCCAGGTGAAAAGAGGAAGATAATGTCACTTAAAATTCTTGTGCAAAGCTTGGAAAACATTCTCATAGTGCTGACCAGAAAACAGAGGTGTGACGAAGACCTCTTTTTACAAGACCACAGATGAGCATACAAGTCAAATCTTTCAATAGGGCACAGGGAAACCCATAAATCTTCCAATTTCACGCTTATCACCCAATGGTGTTGCCGTATTCTCGTCACATGATCGAAAAAACTCTCTACAAATCTCTACAAATCAACAGCAAGAAAAACTGACATAAGCCTAGATAAAATAATTTCATTTGATTCACTTACCACTCAAAAGCAGCTTTTCAACTCTTGCAGCCCTTGCAGTGCATGACGGCAGCCATTATTACAATGGTGGTGATTGGTGAAACTCGTCTGCTTCCGAAGTTATAACAGCGACTAACGTCGTCGCTGCATTCTCGGCCTCGTTTGGCATTGACCAACCGATCGCCTATCTACCTGGAGTAGAATCTACTTGGAGTAGATTCCCAGTCGACCAAACCCATAACTGCAATGGCCCCCCCGGGCTGAATAGGGTTAAGTTATATATTCCCAGCACTAAAATTTCTTGACATTTTATAGCTTTGAGTGAGGGGCATTTCACTCCTAAAAAATCTCGTACACCTTTGGCAAAAATCCATTTCTTGTCAAGAAAAATCCACCAAAAATCGGTAAGAATCCTTAAGAATCTCGTACACTTTTTCGAAAGAGTGAAATGCCCCTCAGATCTGAGGGCTTACCTCACAACCAGCTTCTTACATAAAAGTACTTGCATGGAGACATTTCAAATCGGATTGAAGCAAAAGAACGCGATTCTTTCATTAGTCATTTTTATCCGTGGAAATTTGTCCGTTTAAGAGCAAGAAGGAATTGCCGACCTGTTTCGAGTCTGAGATACCAAACCTGCATTAACGTTTGCAGGTGGCTGGAGCAATCCGTTGAGGAGCTGATAACAGTTTTCCACAAAACCTTGAGATAAGGGGTAAATCTAAAACATTATTGATGTTTCAAGTAATTTCAAACACAAAATACGAATGTATTAGCCCTGAAGTCGAATCTGCGCCTGTATGGTACGTTGAGAACGAGCACAAGGTGCCCAGTTTGACATGAAACAACTTTCGCATATCGAAAATAAAGTCGTTCTTGATCCCTCCCCTGCCTTTAGAATCGAAATTTACAAATTTTGCTGCTTTCATTAGAGTAGGACAACGCAGTTCTTTTTGTTTTTCATTCCTTTCCATGGTTTGTTGTGCGAATAAAAAAAGAAAAGCAACTTATGACCTTGAAAGTCAAAGGATTTGAAAATTTTGAATCTGAGATACGAAACCTGCACTAACGTTTGCAGGTGGCTGGAGCAATCCGTTGAGGAATTGATGACAGTTATCCACAAAACCTCGAGATAGAGGGCAAATCTAAAACATTATTGAGGTTTCAAGTAATTTCAAACTCAAAATACGAATTTATTAGCCCTGAAGTCGAATCTGCGCCTGTATGGTACGTTGAGAACGAGCACAAGGTGCCCAGTTTGACGTGAAATAACTTTCATATATCGAAGATAAAGTCGTTCTTGTTCCCTCCCCTGCCTTTAGAATCGAAATTTACAAATTTTGCGGCTTTCATTAGAGTAGGACAACGCAGTTCTTTTTGTTTTTCATTCATTGGCTTGAACTTCGCTGGAAAAAGCCACCCGTTTGTTCATCATAAATCGCTGATTACTTGATAGAATCCATATGGAAGAGATAACAAGGGAAATTTCATTGGAGAAAATCAGAGAATTTGACAATAAGCAAAAAACTGAATATAAGGCTGAATATGATTCTGAGGATGAATCTCATTCTCATTCTGAATATGAATCTACGTCTGAATGGCATGCGGTACGCCATCGAGTTGAAGCAAAAACTCCTTCTCAGAAGCTTGTTTTCCATCAGGATGAAGTCGAAAGATGGTTTGCTTTTCTCGTCAAAAGATCAAGTCCACACCTTGCAACAAAAGACATGAACTTGGAGAACTTCGTTGCAAATCTTTACTGCACTCTGCTGCGCGCCGCCATTTTGCGTTGTTTTGGTTCAGCGATTCCAATGAGTGATTCGATATTATTAGATTCAAAGCTCAGAAGGAGGCTATGTTTGAATGGTTCCAGAGCCTCATTTTCCTTTCTTCTTTTATTTTTTTTAGGCTTTGGTACCCAGGGTAACCCATTGTTTAACGATGATCAAGATTCATCACGGGTTCTCTGAAGGTTTCGTTGTGTGGAGTGGTCACTGCGGGGTCACTGTAGTGGTTCTTTTTTCTTCATGTATTTCTTGTTAGATTATTTTCCTGTATTTGTCTTAGTATCTTTAGCATTCGTATTGGTATTGGTATCTATGTTAAGTAGTATTTATGTTAAGTGTAAATATTCAATTAGTGAGTAGAGTAGCAACGTAGTGTGATGTTAAGTGTAATAGAGCAGGGTTGCAATGTTTTTTCATGCTCCTGGCACTATCGTCTTGTAATGTAAATTGTTCGTTAGTATATTGTAAATTTTAGATGAATATATATATATATATAAAGACAAATTATGGTCCCATTTCTCTTCTACCAATCTTTGGCAAAGTTCTGGAAAAGCTTATATTTGACTCCTTGTACTCACACTTAACGTCAGAAAATTTTCTGAATCCCAGTCAATCAGGCTTTCGTCCGTGTGACTCAACAATAAATCAACTACTTTCCATAACTCACTCTATTTTCGAAGCCTTCGACTGTGACCCTACCCTAGAAGTTCGTTCTATCTATCTTGATATCTCTAAGCATTCGATAGGGTATGGCATGAGGGTCTTATTTATAAACTAAGAAGATGTGGAATCTCGGGAAACTTACTGTTTCTTCTCCGAAGTTTTTTGTCCGAAAGGAAACAGAGGACAGTTTTGAATGGGCAGTCCTCAAGCTGGGGAAATATTTCTGCTGGCGTTCCGCAAGGCTCAATTTTAGGCCCCCTTTTCTTCTTGATATACACAAACAGTGGCGTGGTGGCTCAACATTGGCTGGGGGGGGCACAACCGGTTTTGGCGCCCCCTAGAAAACTGTGACTGTTGTTTGTTGTACAATGTGCTATGGCTATTCAAAGGTGGTTAATTCTAGACTATACTTGGAAATTGAATAACTACGTTTTTTTATAATCCCGTTGGAATCGAAAACAAACAGTATGGGATTTTATGGAACAGTATGGGACGCTCGCGAAAAGGCCTGAACCTTTTCGCAAGCGGAGCGAGCGAAAATTTTTGAGACCATGCTCTTCATATCGTTGAAAAATGCTCCCTCTGTGAAGAATTTACCATTTTACTGTGAAAAGGAATCTGAAATAATGAGGGTTCTTGGGGAAAATTCGGAAAATAGAGTATCAAAATCTCAAAGACTATGAAGTAAGCAAATAAAACTTAAATGATTCCCTTCGTTCTCTTTTGGATAGTTAGCGACAACAGACATTCACCTTTATGCCCAAACTCTTGATATTCATCCTTTCCACCTTTAGGTAGTGTCATCTGGATCCACTGTGACGTTCAAATGAGTAAAAATGGTATCGAAGTCTTGTACCCCCATCCTGGATAAAGCCCAACGAACGGGCTTATGTTGATTTTTACAAGGAAGTCAATCGCAGAAGATCTTTGCGAATATGATTTTCTGGCTTGGCCTGATTTATTAAATTAGAAGCTTAAAAGCTTTAAAAGCTAAGTTCACACTGGAATTGAACACCTTTGAGCCCTTAGAATTGCGATGAAAGTTGTATTCTCCGAACACATTTTGAACGTGTTTCTGGTGAGCTATTATTGAGCTACCTTGTCATTATCGACTGTTCAATTCTAATTCCATCAAAACATCTTTAAAGGCCAGAAGTCTTTAGTTGAGGCAAAACTATTTCGCATAAGTTTTTCTATCGCATTGGTGTGAATCAGACTTTCTGGCACTTGGCGCCCCCTCAAAGCATTGGGCGCCTTCGACGCCCCCATCTTCTCACATCGCTGGGGGGCACGTGCTCCCCCGGCCCCCCGGCCACCACGCCACTGTACACAAATGACTTGACTGAAAACTTGAGCTGCAGTGCAAAGCTTTTTGCAGGTGATACCTCACTCTTCACAATTGTGCAGGACCCAAATTCAGCTGCTAGCGACCTAAATCATGATCTGGATCTCATTAGACTATGGGCATATAAGTGGAGGATGTCTTTCAACCCAGACCCAAGGAAGCAAGCTGTGGAATTAATCTTTTCAAAGAAAACTGCTAAAACCGACCACCCCCCAGTTTTATTTAATGATGCACCAGTGATGAAAGTTGATCAACATAAACACCTAGGAGTAATATTAAACCCTAAACTTTCTTTCTCTGCTCATATATAGGCAGCGATAAGTAAGTCGCCAAAAGCAATTGGTATTAAGTCGCCAAAAGCAATTGGTATGATATAGGATTTTTGTCCAAATATGTTTCCAGAAATACCTTGAATGAATTGTATAAGCTATATATTAGGCCCCATCTGGATTATGGTGATGTCATCTATCATATACCGCAAAAAGAGGTCAATATAAGTTGCTTGGGAAGTCATTTGATGGAGAAACTTGAATCAGTGCAGTATGCTGCTGCATTGGCAGTAACAGGAACATGGAGAGGCACTTCTCGGGAAAGATTGTACAATGAATTAGAATGGGAACCCTTAAGTTTAAGAAAATGAAGTAGACGGCTTATTCTTTTCTACAAATTTGCCAATGAGTTAACACCTGATTACACGAGAGGCCCTATTCCTGACTACACGAGAGGCAAATAAGGGCAAGAACGGAAAAATTCAAAGCCAGTTTTTATTCTCACTGTTTATTGGAATGGAACAAACTTGATCCTGAGATCAGAGCATCACCTGCTGTTGGCATTTTTAAGAAGAAACTGTCTTCACAAATAAGGCCACCTGCGAACTCCGTATATGGTATTCATGATCCAAAAGGGGTTGCATATTTAACTCAACTCAGGGTCGGACTGAGCAAACTCAATTTCCACAAATTTAGACACAATTTTAGAGACACAATAAATCCAATATGTCCAATCAATGATGGTATAGAGGATACGGAGCACTTCTTGCTGCTTTGCGACTCTTTTAAAGAACACAGATGTAATCTTCTCGCTGCTGTACTACAAAATAATGGGCATTCTGTCTGGAGCAGCAGCTTTTTGCAACTTCTTTGTACGGTGATCAGAATCTGTCCTATGAGGCAAACAGATCAATTCTAACTTTGACTATTACGTATATCCTCAGGACAGAACGTCTTGATTAAAGAATCTTCATATCAGTCCAAGGAATTGTACCGTTTCCTTCCATTTCCGTCCATTCTCTCCTTCTCGCCGTTACGTGTAACCCAAATCTCGAAATATCTAACCTAATAGCTTTATCTTATTATCGGTTCAGTTTCATTTTCACTTCTAAAATACAAGAAACAAGGAACGATGGAATTATGTAAGAAGTACTTCTGTTACCAACCAGCCTCAGCGATCGGCAGCTGTGATCATAGAAGAGTAATGTAGTTTGTACAATTAGCGGTTTCTTCATAGTATTGTTCAATTTGAAGGGCTCTTTAAACAATAAGCAAAAGTGTTTGAGAACTCCCAGGGTACCTCATATTTACAGGCAGACCCCGCATACCCGCCATTTTCCAGAAAAGTAGCGCGCCGTCCCAGACCTCTTTGGAAAGGTCTAATCAGGGGGGGGGTTCTCGGCTAAATTTCGGGTAGGGGGTGCCGCCCACAGTTTCAAAATGTGACTGTTGGCTAGACCAATTTTTGTGAAAATTATACCCTTGGCTAGACTAATTTTCCCTTCCAAAAGTGCTCTGAATTTGCGTTTTCTAGACAAAACTTGCCAAATTTTCGCATTTTCTGGACCAAAATTTAAAAAAGTTGGGGTTTTTTTTACGAAAATTAACGAATTTTGACATTTCTTTGACCTAAATTGCCAAAGAGCATACCCTTGCCTAGACTTAACTCGCTTAAAATTGCTAAAAAGTACACCCTTGGCTAGACTAGAAGTCCGAAAAAGTATACCCTTGCGGGTAGCACATCCCCCAGGTACCTTTACTATTGAAGAACCCCCCCCCCCCGTGGGTCTAACATTGAAGAATTATCAACATTACTCAGGAAAAACCATTTCATAAATTCCCCTTTACTCTCAATGTCTAAAAATTCAATAAAAAAGATCATAAATTGATACTATTCAAACCAATGGAAGTTCCAAACGAATGTTCCAAAGCAACTTTATATAGAATGCACAAACAAAACATCTCACTTTCCGAAGCACAATAACAAAAATACGACTCAGCGACCACTGTTTAGCAATCGAAAAAGGAAGACATACAAAACCAAAAACCGAGAAACGTGAGAAACGTGGCGAGAAACCGAGAAATGTGATGAAAACAAAATTGAAGACGAGATACACTTCACTATGCAATGCAAAACCTTTGCAGCAGATAGAAAAAGTTTCAGTAGCAAACTCATCGAGATTTGCCCAAACTATAGAAACATTGCGACAAATGAGCAAAAATATATATTCCTCCAGATGAATGAAGATAATTGCTTTCTCGAACTATTTAGCGAATACATATTTGCAATTTATAACAAAAGATTGCAATTTCATACCGACATTCGACATAGTTAATACCGAGGGGCAATTCACTGATTTTTTTTTCGTACACCTTCCTTGAAATCACAAAAAAATCACATACAAAATCACAAAATTACAAGAAAAATCACATACAGAAAGCACCAAAAATCACAAATCACTGAAAAATTACTGAAAAATCACATGAAAAAATCACTAGAAATCACTAAAATCACAAAAAATCACAGAGAAGAAATCATGTGATTTCAAAATCACAAAAATCACGTACGCTATTTTGAGAAGTGATTTGCCCCTCGGTTAATACACAGAAATACCTCCATTTTAAATCACGGATAGTCTGATTTTACTTTGATTTTACGAATAATTTAGCTATTTACCTACATATTATCGTTACTGTTACTATCATCATTATGATTGTTATCAAAATAAAAATTGTTAGTAGAAAAGTAAAAGTTTAGACCATGTATCCTTAGATATTGTGTCTTATGAAAACATAAGATCCTTTTGGATGATTACAAAGTCCGTCCTGAGCTAAACAAGCATAAGAATATCTGATTATTGATTTCTTCATAACCCCAAATGATCGTTGATTCTGTTTTTTGCTACAGTCAGAGAGATGAGTGTTGCTGCTAAAGTCGCCTTCAATGGAAAATCGAGCGCCTAGTATAAGGACAAGAATCGCCTCAAGGTCAAAGGCAATATTTTGGTCTTTATGTCAAACAAGAAAAATACGCAAAAATCAAAAGTCATTACCCCTAGTTTGCTTATAGTTCGTGCGCAAAACTATTGGTGCATCTGTGTCAAATGAGATGTCATGTGAGATTTACGATAACGCAAAATTACTTATGCAGAACCCTACAGAACGTTTCAGTTGTTGCTATTCGCGGGCATTTAATTTGAGACAAGCAGTCACGAAGATTCCTCTGTGCAGAATGATATGCATGAAGATGTTTTGGTTCAGTGTGATCACGTCCCTTCCCCCAGTCCATGGCGCCATTGCTTGCTGGGATTCTGCACCTTTCGTCTCAACTTCACCTGCGATGATTGCATCCGTTGCTGTGTAGGAGGGGGGTCCTTCTACCTTTGGTTATGCTGCAAATGCTAGCCTCTGTGCAGGCCGCCGGTTACATCATCCTCTAAAGGTGAGTAATTTGCATAATGAGTACTATCAATAAGTGGCTAATGATTCGTTCGTTCTAGAAAACGATTGTTTTGACATAATTAAGCTGCTAATGAAGTCAAGAACGTGCCAATTCTGGGTGAATTTGTTGCTGTGCCAGGGTAAACATCCTAGTAATTTATCCATCTTATGGTGTCAAATCTGTCTAACATGAAATAAGCCGACGTCAAATGTTGCTGTAGGATCGCGGGAAACTTCTGTCTTGTATGTGCTTTATGTGCGCTTTCTTTATTTCAGTGCCAATTAGCAGAGATAAAACGTTAATCAATTGCTTTAAAGGTCAGATAAAGGCAAAATACTTTTTTATTGATTTCTACCATTTACAGTCTGGAGATTTCAAAATTTCAAACGAAATTTCGATATGAGTTCCGGAACTTATCGAAATTGCCGCTCGAATTCCTTTTTTCAGTCAAATTTTTCAAAAAAACCGCGCAAGCAAAAGAGCCTGGAACTAGCAGAGGCGTGACGTGGAATGAGTCGAGTCGATTGAGTCAATGCAAAGCTGCGAGAGTATGAAGGAGTCTGTTTGCACTCACTGACAGTCAATTCAGGAAAGTTCGAAAGTTCTCAAATCAAAACGCCGAGAAAGTGGGATTTGAATGGGATATGGCGAAATGGGATATGGCGATGCGATTTGAATCGATATGGCGATGCGATTTGAATCGATATGGCGATGCGATTTTGGCAGGAAATCTCCGTGAAGCCATAGAAAAATGCTGACTTGAGCAGGCTCCTAGCAAGAATAAACCTACTGCTTCTAAAGTTGTAGAAAATAATAAAAGAATTGCGATTGAAAATGATGGAAACTTAGTAATCGATGAAATTGCTAATGGTAGCGAGAAAGGGGAACCAAGTACCATTTTAAAAGATCTAAGAATAAAAAACCACAACGGTATAATCATTGCCTATTTGAACATAAATTCTATAAGAAATAAATTTGACTTTTTAGAAGTCATCATATCAAACAACATAGACATACTGGGCATTGCGGAAACGAAACTTGACGATACTTTTCCCACCAGTCAATTCTTATTGGATGGCTTTCATCCTCCCTTTCGTTATGATAGAAATAGACATGGGGGCGGAATCCTTGTATATGTAAGAAATGGAATTCCAGCTAGAGAGCTGAAGGAGTATCAGCTTCCTGACGATATAGAATGTGGTTTTGTTGAAATAAATATCAAAAATAAAAAATGGCTTCTTGCGAATATATACCGTCCTCCTAATCAAGGAGAAAGATATTTTTCCAGGAATTAGGAAACTCGTTAAATCACTTCAGTACAAAATTCGAAAGTTTCATCTTGATGGGAGACTTTAATACGGAAGAGAACGACGAGAATATTAGCAATTTCATGGAATCCTATAACCTTAAAAACATCGTTAAGACACCAACATGCTTTAAGTCCGATAGACCTAGGACAATTGATTTGATTCTCACTAACAGAATCTCTAATTTTCAAAATACAGTATCGATTGAAACAGGGCTATCGGACTTTCATTGCATGATTGCAACTGTTGTACAGGGTGGTTTCATAAAAAGGGGCCCTAAAATAATCAATTATCGGGACTACAGTAAGTTTGATATTGACAGCTTTAGGAAAGATCTCAAAGATAGACTAATTAGACAAAGCCAACAGGCTTTGATTAGCTATGATATCTTTGATGCAATAGTTGCGCGCGACGAAGGAGCGTGCTTACTAATTGCGAGGTAGTGAATTTTCGTTTGCTGGTCACGCATATTTGTTTTGTCTATTGCTTCATTGCCGCTGTTCAAAACGTTCGCATACCTACAACTTTCCTGATCACATGCATTGATTAGCGACGACGCGGCAAATCGAGCAAATGAATGCTCGTCAATAGGATTAACTCAGCACAATAATCTGTTGACCGTGCTTTCATCACCCTCCTTCTAGTCATAAAACATGGAATAGGGAATAATGGAACAATTAAAGGGAATAGACATAGGTATATCCCATAGTCGCTATAAATAGGCAAGGGAAACGCCCACAAATCCATTGTTTCTTTAGCTACACAATGAAACCGGATGCGTCTAAGCTGTCGAGTACAATAGATTGTATTTTTGACCTGGCCCGGGCCAGCTTTTAACCATGTCGATTCCCTTTAAATCCAGTTCAAGGGAACAGCAAAAAAGTCATTTACGAATTTAGTGTGGCTTTATCTGAGTTCAGAAATATCTTAGAGTGCGCGCAGTTGATAACTTTTAGTTACTTCTAGTCTTAAGTGTATTGAATAAGCATGCTCCGGTGAAACAGACGAAAGCACTCAGAAAAGCCATTATGAATCGAACTCATCTCCGCAATAGATATAACAAAGACAGAACAGACGAAAATAAGACAGCTTTCAAAAAACAAAGAAATTTATGCGTGAAACTCCTCCGTGAGGCCAAGCGAGAATATTATAAAAATATTGATCTTAAAAGTCCTAACGACAATCGAAAATTCTGGAAGACAGTAAAGCCTCTCTTTTCTGGTAAAGTAAAAACTACTTCAAGTGTGACTCTGCTTGAAAATGACGAGATAGTCTCCGACGATAAAGCTGTTGCAGAGATATTCAATGATTATTTCGCAAATATAACGAGTTCACTGGGTATAGAGGAAACAGGATCAAACGTGGTATCAGCCGATGGTATCGACGATACTGTTGAGCTCGCTATTATTAAGTACAGTTTACACCCAAGTATTAAGAGGATAACAGAGTGCTTTCATCCTTCCGAAACATTTGAATTTCGGCCTTGCTCGCCAGAGGAGATAATGACTCAGATAGAAAGATTAGATCATAAAAAAGCATCTCCAATTGAAAGTATTCCAGCTAGAGTTCTGAAAGAAAATTCTGATTTGCTGTTGCCACACTTGGTTAGCACTTACAACTCATGTATTTCTGAAAGCGATTTTCCTAGCGAACTGAAAGCTGGGGATATTTCCTCACTTTTCAAAAAAGATGATGCTTTTAGCAAGAAAAATTTTAGACCGATTACTGTTCTGTCATCAGTCTCTAAGATCTTTGAGCGGCTCATGTATGAGCAAGTAATGCCTTTTGTCGAGTGCTTTCTGTTTCCTCTACTGTGTGGTTTTCGGAAGGGCTATAATATGCAACATGCACTTCTAAAATTCCTAGAAACATGCAAGATAACCATGGATAACGGAGGCTTTGCTGGTGCACTATTAATGGATCTCTCCAAAGCATTCGACTGTCTAAATCACGAGCTACTAATAGCAAAATTGCATGCATATGGTTTTAGTAGAAGTGCCCTCGCGCTTATTCACAGCTATCTTTCGAATAGAAGGCAAAGGGTCAAAATTAATGGTTCCTTTAGCACGTGGAAAAATACTAACTTAGGTGTGCCACAAGGTTCGGTGTTAGGGCCCCTTTTATTTAATATATATATCAACGATATATTTCTTCTGATGAACGGAACCGAGATATGTAACTATGCAGACGATACTACCTTGGAATCATGCGATTATGAGGTTAGAAATGTGATAACAAGACTAGAGCAAGATGCAAACCGACTAACAGCATGGTTTCCAGAAAACTATATGAAATTAAATGAAGATAAATGTCACTTCATTCTTTTTGGGGCTAGTAACGAAAGAGCTAATATTCACGTTGGAGAAGCCCAGATTGAAGAAAGCGGCGAAGAGAAGTTATTGGGCATTACTCTTGATAAGAAATTAAGTTTTAAAAACCATGTCAAAACGCTATGTAAAAAAGCTAGTCAAAAGCTTCATGCTCTTGCGCGCATTTCAATCTGCATGGAGCCCGAGAAACTAAAACTGTTGATGAAAACATTCGTCATGTCCCAGTTTAGCTATTGCTCGCTGATATGGATGTTTCACGATAGAAATTTGAATAATAAGATAAATAGGATACATGAAAGGGCCTTAAGAATCGCATACAAGGACAATGTTTCTACTTTTGAAAAACCGTTAGAAATGGATAATTCGGTAACCGTTCATCAAAGGAACCTGCAGTTGCTCATGGTAGAGATCTACAAAACAAAATATAATCTAAATCCCAGCTTTATGAAGCAAATTTTTGAGGAAAAAGAAATGCCTTACAACTTAAGGTGTTCTGATAAACTGCGACTACCAAAGGCGAAAACAACCTGCCTTGAAATCGATACAGTCAGATTTATGGGGAAAAAGGTATGGGAGACATTACCAGCAGAGCTGAAAAACTCGGATTCCCTTCAAGTTTTCAAAAGGGTTATCAAAGCCCATAAATGCCATGCCTGCAACTGCAGATTATGCAAAATGTTTTATCCAAATTTAGGCTTTTTATTGTAAATTATATCTTCACTTTAATCTTACATGTATTTTTTTGTTTTCTTTGTTTTTGTAAATAGTTGGCCTTAATTAGCAATTTAGCTATAACATTTAGCCAACTTTAAATGAAAGAATTAATAATAATAAAGTAGGTAGTTTATGGTTGTGGCTAGTCAGCTTGTGCAGAGAAGAATGTACATGCACATTATTCTGTACTTTGGCACGGACAGACGTGTTGCAGCAGTGAGCTGAGCTGTGGACTGGCTTGGAGAGTGAACACGTACATACACGTACAAGAATTGCAACAATGAAAACATTGGGGGTCTGCACTAAATATTTCAATCCTAGCGACTTTGAACATTCATTGGCTGCTACAAGTGATTTAGCTAGCTTCCATAGCACCTTCTTCGGCGTGAGGAAAATGAAATGGTAGTTAAAATTGAAAGATATACTCACCGAATCGCAGATGCAGACAGCGGGAAAATTGCCATGTCATGACTAGGCCAAGTGATAGTCTCTTACCATAGACCGATAAGAGAGCGTTCTTTCTGCAAATATAGTTTTCCTTTTCTTCGATGACTCTATTTGCGAACTTCTTAGGTGGCCTGTGTATTTCCTACCTCGTACAATATAATTTGTATTTAAAGATCATTCGTGAAGCCATGCAAATGTACCTTCGACAGGCGCTTGTAAGCCCAACGAGGAGAATGAATCCTAATAAAAACAATCTAACCCTGAGGGGATGAAGGTGTGTTCTTCTGGTAGCCTTTGCAATTAACACAATGGTCAACTTTTTGATCATTACTATGGTTTCATTCGGCTATTCACAGATCAAATAATCCTCCAAATGATGTTTTTGTAGTTTGATGCCAAAACGCTGCACTCAATAACTAATGTTATTGCTAGTCACATATCAAATAATCCTCCAAATGATGTTTTTGTGTGCTTCCATTGCAGAGTGGTATCAAGTTGACACGCCGCATGCGATCTTCGTCGTTACTGCTTTCTCTCAGCGCCTTGGGCCTCTCAAGTGATGAATTTCCGACGTTGCTAAAACACGGAACGAGCGGAACAAGCCAGTAACAAGCGGGAACAACCAAGGAACAAGCCAGTAACAAGCGGAACAACCAAGGAACAAGCCAGTAACAAGCGGAACAAGCCAGTAACGCATTGAACAAAGCGTGGAATTAGAGTGGGCACATGGCTGAACTCCACAACATTGCCGCAACAATAAGAAGAAAAGGACCGTCCATTCCAACGGAAATTTCGAAATACGTTGTGGTGTGAAATGAAAAAGTAGCGGCAAATGTAAAAAAAACCAGAAAAAGACACCAAGAGAGCAGGAATCGCTGAAAACCTTTTGTAAGAAACTCAGTCTGAAAATTTAGGCAGCGAGTGTCCTCGAGGTTAAGAAAGTACTTATAAAAAATGAATGTACACATATCTTTTAAGAAAGTTTCTCAAAATTCTCAGATTTTGATTACTTGGAGTTTCTTACGAGTTTCTTAAATGCTCCATAACACTCTTGATATTTACTTCCTGTTCCCCTGCGAACATTTCGAAACAATGTTTTTCGAACTTTTTCCAATGTTAGGCATTACTGAAGTACCTTCCAAGTGATATGATACAGGAATCGTGTTAGAATAAAGTAAACTATGTTAAAGATTTCGTTCGCCAAAATAATCTTAAGTTATATTTTCCCTGTACTGGAGTTTCTTAATTTTTTGGCGATCAGGGAGGCGAGTTTCTTATAAGCAGTTTCTTATGAAAAATACGTGTATGCGACTTCGAGGGTTAGTTACATTTGAATACTTTAATTCTGGTTATCCGTTATGCGCAAATTTTCGTGCTTTATCTCATCTTATCTTACGATAATGTTAAGTTGTAATGTAAAGTAAAATATGTTGGATTTTCTTTATTAAAATGAATAGTATCTTACGAGGGACGTATCATTTTCTAAAAATCCCGTTCAACTTCGGCAAAAATCCTTCTCTTTTCAAGAAAAATCCGCAAGTGGCTTTCTTACGTTATATTTTTCCCAGTGCTTCTACGGCGATCTGTTTTTCATAACCAGTTTCTTATGACAAGAAAATACGGTTCCTTGTTCATTTCGCCATAGTTTTTTACTGTGATTTCACACCACAACGTATTTCGAAATTTCCGTTGCCCTTTTCTTCTTATTGTTGCGGCAATGTTGTGGAGTTCAGCCATGTACCCACGCTAATTCCACGCTTTGTTCAATGCGTTACTGGCTTGTTCCGCTTGTTAATGGCTTGTTCCTTGGTTGTTCCGCTTGTTACTGGCTTGTTCCTTGGTTGTTCCGCTTGTTACTGGCTTGTTCCGCTTGTTCCGTGTTTTAGTAATGTCGATGAATTTCTCATTACTCATTCCACGTCACGACTTAGCTAGTTCCAGGCCTCTACCACCACGCTGTTTTTTGAAGCAGTGCCCTTTTTCAAAACCCCCAAACCCATCCTTTTGCATCCCAAAGATAAAAAATATTATTGCCATCGGATTCCCCATAGTTTAAAGTTACAAATATAAAAAAATTGCATTTGCCTTGATCTGACCTTTTACGAGCGTGACGGAAGTGGGTTACCTTCTTTCTTTCTTTCTTTCTTTCTGACTGACTGACTGACTGACTGACTGACTGACTGACTGACTGACTGACTGACTGACTGACTGACTGACTGACTGACTGACTGACTGACTGACTGACTGACTGACTGACTGACATCGAAGCCCCTTCTTAGATTACAAAGTGGACTTTGTAATCAAAAAAAGAACAAGGTTGGAAATGATGTAATAAATCTACAAAAAGCGTGACCTTCGAAATTACCCAAAATGCAATGGTGTCATCATTCCTTCTTTCTCCTTTCACCATCAAAGTTGACTACGAAGGGGCGCTGCCATTTAGAGGTATAACTTGTACACTTTCTCGCATTTTCGCTTTGTTTTCGCCTTACGTATCGAAGTTTGCTTTGAAACTTCACACTTTTTCAGGCGTAAAGTTGAAGTATGAACGACAGTGCTTCTCAAGAGGAGAATTCAACTTCAAGTGGCGTTAAGGTGAGTTGAAACACGTGTCATGGTGCTCCTCCTTCACCTGTGAACCGTTTCACAATCGGCTGTAGCAATTGTCATCTTACGACAACAGGAACCCTGTTTATGACGTTTCAGAAAGTAAAATGAAAAGTAAATTCTGATGTCTGATTATTCGACATCACTGTATGAGATTTAGCTATTGCAGATCTTGATTCTTCTGCCCTGCAAACTGCAAACACGATGCATGATGGTCCTTGACCCCCACGTTTTCAACAAGGCCTAGCATCGCACCTCCAGTCTGCGGACTGTAGAAGTTGCACACAAACAAACCTTTGAACGCAGCAAAAGTACAATGCCTGCCAAAAGTCCTTGGAACACTTAGGCCATTTCTTCATAATCCGCATTTCTAACCATAGCCATCAGGTTCAAATACCCCCTCGCCCCCGAAACAATGTTGATTTCGAAGGTTATTGTCCCAGCATTCCAGCAGAGTCGCGGATCGTCCTATCATGCCGATTTTTTGACCACAACACAACATTGTTCTGAGGGGGAGAGGGGGAAATCGCAAAACAAGGCAAAATTTGCAGAGGTGTTCCAAGACTTTTGGCAGGCATTGTAGTTCAAAACATTTGCTACCGGAATAGGGTAAACTGGGGTAATTTGGGACAATTTTGTCATTTTGAGTTATGACTGCTTCGTTGCATATTTAAATAAGACTAATTCAGCTTTTTATATACATTTGAGTGGTAAATAATTGATATTGAGTAAAAGATTCTCTTAATTCATGTTGTTGCTGATATGTTAGCATGGAAATGATGCTGTCCCAAACTACCCCTAGATGGGGTAATTTGGGACAGCACTATGGTCCAGTATGGAAAGTATGGCAGATGCACACCCAAGATTTTTGGTTGACTTGTTAGTTGCACACCTAAGTGATTTATGACAAAACAACTGAGCAGGATCTGTGTGCGGAAGGGTGAAAATTTGCAACTTTGAGCTCCCCTTTCCATAGCTGAAATGATGATGATCACGGGATACATAGAACAGCATAGATGCATAGATTGACCAAAGATTTGAGGGAAAAAAGAAGGATAAGAGTGCCATTAGGAATACTGATAAGGAACAAAAAGTACTCAAGACATTTGATTTGGCAGTGGCTTGAAAGAACTTTCTATGACTGTTGGAACGAATTTCATATTGGGGAGCTGAAAAGAAGCACAAGTGAAGTGAATGAAAAACGGGGGTCCGGGGGCTTGCCCCCGGGAAAATTTTCCATGATCCGGCCCTTTAGACTGCTGGAAAACGACCCATTTTTGGAAAATGTGCCATTGAGGGAATCAAAAAGGATGATGACTAATGGGAGACTTTTCAAATTTTGAAAAGTTTGAATTTTAGACTTCTATGACATCAAAAGATATTGCATTTTTGATAGATACTGGTAGCTTCCTCGAATAAATAAGAGTTAGAATCTTCATTCCTACTACCTTAGCTGTTACAGCCTTTTTCACTTACAAAATCAACAAACTTCATCTGATTTGAAAAGTTTCAAGATGTGCACACTTGAAGTGCCGACTTGCTAGCCGTTGCACACTGCACACTTCAAATTTTCTTCGTGCACACCCGAGATCTCGTCAAAAAGTGCCGTACTTTCCATACTGGACTATGGTGGCCCATCGTTCTCATAGTGTTTTTGAAGTGGAATCTTGGTAAGAAGATTTAAAGCGGTAAAAGAAACATTTAGAAACAGATAAAATGAAACTTAAATATCTAGAAGCAAGTAAATTCCAAAAAAAATTTGCACAAAAATCAAACAAAATCTGATGACAACGGAACTTAAATCATTTGAAGTACAAAGACATGAAAGAAAAGCGCTACAAAACAAACTGAAAATTCAACAGAAAATTCTACATGAATTAACTACACAAGAAACAACATGAGAATGACAACTGAATGGTCAGTATTTGAAGGGTGCGGATCTAAAAGCGGAAGTGAATTTGTCAACAACTGAATTTGTTACTTTATTTTTTATGATGTCAGTTTCTTCAAAGTTTTTTTGCAAAGTTGTTTTTCAAAGTTGTTTTCAAAGTTGTTTTCAAAGTCGTTTCTCAAAGTTGTTTTTCCAAGTTGTTTTTCAAAGTTGTTTTCAAAGTCATTTTTCAAAGTTGTTTTCAAAGTTGTTTTTCAAAGTCGACGGCGTGGCCCATCGTTCTCATAGAGATTACGCTGGGTGCGCGACGTTTCTAAAACACGGAACAAGCGGAACAAGCCAGTAACAAGCGGAACAAGCAAGGAACAGGTCAGTAACAAGCGGAACAACCAAGGAACAAGCCAGTAACAAGCGGAACAAGCCAGGAACAGGCCAGTAACAAGCGGAACAAGCCAGTAACGCATTGAACAAAGCGTGGAATCAGCATGGGTACATGACTGAACCCCACGAGATAACGTTAACATTGCCGCAAGGGCCGTCAATTCCAATGGAAATTTCAAAAAATTGTTGCGGTGTGAAATGAACAAGTAACCGTATCTTTTTTGTTGCAAGAAACTGGAGAGAAACATATCGCCATAAAGTTAAGAAACTCTCTCACTGGGAAAAATATAACGTAAAGCCTGATTTCCACTCAGAAAATTCTCTTTTTAAAGACAAATGACGGATATATAGCGGCAAGTTTAAAAATAGAGCGCCTGCCATCATTTGTTTTGATGTAATCTCTGGAGATCATCAAATACAATAATGGAATACAATAGACTATATCCAGATTTCCCAGGGCCCTGATTATATCTTATAACGCCCAGCTTACAAAAAGAGCAAAAGAGGGCCGCCTGCCATCATTTGTCCATTGTCCATCTTTTGAGATCATAAGATATGCAGGAATACAATTAGGCTATTTTTTAGATTGCCCAGGCCCCTGATTTAAGTCACCTTTTCTCTCCGTCATTTGTCTTCACAGTTTTTCTCGATAAATTTTTTCGCTCTTCAATTTCCACTCTGTGTGAAATATTCTTGCGAAATCTGAAGAAACTTGTCTAGGCCAATCCTGAACTTTCAGTCATTTCAGGAATGCGGTAGTGCGTCCTCAGCTGCATCCTGATTGGCCAAATCATTGTTTCGCAAGCGAAATGCGAAAAAAGTTGAATTGAGTTCAACTTTTTTTCGCAGAGAAATTTTTTTCACAGAGAACTGGTGAAATTTTAGTGCGCATGAGCAGACGGTTTTTCGCGAGAAATTTTTCGCATTTCGCAAAGATTTTTCTCAGTGGAAATCGAGCTTAAGAAAGCGACTTGCGGATTTTTCTTGAAAAGAGAAGGGTTTTTGCCGAAGTTGAAGGGGATATTTAGAAGAAATGATACGTCCCTTGTAAGGTACTATTCATTTTGATAAAGAAAATCCAACATATTTTACATTGATTAATTGACGGTGACTTCGCTATTCTGATTTTACAGGCCCCTTTCACTTTAGACTTGCTTAGTGCTGATATACCACGGAATAGACTTGGAACATACTTTCACTTTCATCTGGCTCTATTTTTGTATTAGGTGTCGAATTTTTGAAAAAAAACATCAAACAACTAACCTGATTGGTCAAGCTTCTGTATCGAGCCATACATGACTGCTTTGAGAGGAGGCATTAAAATCAAACGGTGGAAATCAAAGTCGAAAAAGTATATCTTGGATGGAGTGCGGCCGGCACTTCCCAGGTGGGCCCCGGGTATACTTACATGGAAGAGCCCCCTACCCCGCCCTGTGCTACTTCCATTGGTATTCTGTCCCCAAAAATTCCTTGAAACCCTGTAGAAATCTTCCTAGAAACCTTATGCGCTTTTTGAGTGTCTATTGTGTTGACTGAATTTGGAATTGAAGGAAATGTCAAGAGGTTCACTTTGCTGTGTTTACTTGATAGCGGATTACCATTCGAATCGGACTCCGCAACCTCCGGAACACTGAGACTGATTTAAGGTTGCCAAAGAAAAATTCAGCAAATGGGCAAAAATGCTTCTCTTTCCGGGGAGCTAAACTATGGAATAGCCTTCCTGCTGAATCTAAGACGACATCCTCCCTAAATGGTTTTAAGAAATCAATAAAGGGTTAACTTTTTCTTTCCATTGTAACTACTGTATTATTGTAAATAGGCTTTTGAATTATGGTTTTTTATATTCTAGTTTTATTATTAACTGTTTATTGTAATTAAGTTTTTATCGGAGGGCCCCTTGAAAAACAGCTTCGGCCGAAGGGCAACCCTCCTTAAAAGATTCAAATGTGAAAATATATATGAAATATAGGACTGGTCTGTTCGGTCTGAGCAATCCGGTATGGAAAGCATACCGTTAAGCCGGATCCACTAGGCGGAAAAATGTCGAGGCGGAAAAATTTCCGGCAATCTCATTGGCTGATGGAATTGTCGCCGTGGAAAAATTCGAGCCGCGAATAGTAGGAATGCGTTCTACTTTTCGCGGCTCAACATTTTTCCGCCTAGTGGAGATCCGGCCTTAGCCATGTGTAACCATCGTACAAGATTACTTTTGACATAGCCTCCTGGGGGGGGGGGTACTTGGATACAAAACGACGGGGGTGTGCACGCCTACGATAGTTTTTGTGAGCCGGCTTTAGAAAAAATGGCCAAAAACGATACCCGGCATTAGAATTTTTGGAATCGCCCAAAACCACATTTCTATAGATAATGTTCTGTAGACAGGAATAAGCAGAAATGCTGAATGATTGCCTCAAAAATCATCCTTCAAACTATTAATATTTGCAATACACTCAACAGTATCTCCACCACACTTTCAAGAAAGATGGCCATTTCCTGGTTCCCCATAATTCTTTCATAAAATACAACAGTGTCAAGGAACTTCATTGGGAAAATTGGGGAAATTATCAGAAGCTCTGTTGGGTTGGTGAAAAAGTAACCGGTTTTAGAAAAAATATTAAATTAGGGCAACCGGCGGCTTTAGATCTTATCTGTAAAACAGATACCCGGCCTTAGAATAAATCGCTGAAAATGATACCCGGAAAGACGTGGACATCCCGTCAGCAAAATATACTAAGTACCCCCCCCCCCCCGGGTATAGCCTTCTGAAGGACTAGGCTTTCTATTTATAGGATGACGCTCCGCTCCGCACAGCGAAATCCTTGGCGATTTCATGGGGCATTTCACTCCCAATCTTTTTGTTTCAAAGCAAATTCCATCAGAAATCCTTAATAATCCTAGTTGTTCCTAGTGATTCCTAGTTGCTTGTTACTTGTTCATTTTACACCGCAACCTATTCGAAATGGCCCTTTTCTTCTTATTGTTGCAGTAATGTTAACGTTATCTCGTGGGGTTCAGTCATGTGCCCATGCTGATTCCACGCTTTGTTCAATGCGTTACTGGCTTGTTCCGCTTGTTACTGGCCTGTTCCTGGCTTGTTCCGCTTGTTACTGGCTTGTTCCTTGGTTGTTCCGCTTGTTACTGACCTGTTCCTTGCTTGTTCCGCTTGTTACTGGCTTGTTCCGCTTGTTCCGTGTTTTAGAAACGTCGCTGGGTGCGAAAAACCCAGTTTGGCTAGGCCCAGAAACAAGTCTGGTCATCTAAAATGCTAACTGAGGCTCTTTGATTGATGCTAGGTTGGTAATCATCGGATCACGCCAACCTGCTAACGAGTTTTTAACAAGAAATTTGATGCTCTCGTCTGTAACCAGCCCATCGTTATCATAGCCCACGCACCCAATATCCAGCGGCCACTTTGCGTCTATTATTAGGTTTATCACATCAAACAGCATGCCTGAAACCTTAGGAACGTTTGGGACGTTGTATACCTGTATTGAGAGGAGTACCACGAGGGGAGTCTATTTACGCCCGGATTTAGAACTTTTCCCTCGAACTGACTGCTAGCTTTACAAAAAAAAATGGCCAAAAGTATTAGTAAATTCCAAAACGTAAAGATTCATAGCAACAAAATAACACTTTTGTCAACCGCTTTCGGGAAAATTGTCTTCTTTTCAAATCCGGTGAAAAGAGGAGCAAACGAAATCCAGGAGGGAGTGCTAATCCTCTGGCAGCAAAGTATACTCACAGTGGGGGAAATTCAGCTTTTAGTGGAGGGGCAAGAGCCATCAATTTTCCGAGTCGGGAGAAATGCTTTTGTTTGACGTATTTTGCTGGAAGACCTAAATAGGGTCCTTGAATGTGCTAAGAGAATAAATATCAGATTTCACAACTATCTGTATTCAGCAAAAGTTGATAGAACAAAACAAAAACAGACCATAAGGGTAAGTTGAATAGTTTTCAGGAATCTGGGGCAAAACCCCGTGAAAATTTTTGAGGACACGCCGTCTACTTTTGCCTAGAATGCATCTCGCGACCCCATGTTTACCGGTATTGAATTTAGATTTCGACAATTTTGTAACAATTTTTGCACAGTAGCAGCCCCATGAAATTCTTTGAGCATGAGCAAGCACAATTTACTTTCACAAGAAGACCTCTTGGATCCCTTATCTGCCAGTGACAAACTTGAATATTCAATGAGTATTAGTTGCTATTTCTCAAACAAATTTTGCGTAAAGGACCTCTAGTTTGTCTTAGATCCCATCTCGCCATCCTATTATTGCCTGCCCCAAGCACAGACGTGGAAACTTTCACAATTCTCGGATCGTTCGCCTTGTAGTTAGCGTCCCAAGGAAAATTTTGAAAACTCCAGCCTTTACATTGGCTAAGAACGGCTCTCCTAATCACGCTCCCACACCTCTCAGAAATATCGATACTGTACCCAACCTATACCCAACCACTTTCTCCTTGTTTTTGAAAGGAATGTTAGTAATATGTTAATGCATAAAAACTTAAAAACATGCTGCAGATAGAGCGTGAGCATTTTGTTTGCTCATTCAAAATAGAAACTCTTTGCTTCTCAACGGCGGCTCGTTTCTTCATTGCAGTTTCGATCCCACCTTCGAATTTTCCGACTTCTTCGGAAAAATTCTGAGTCTTGTTGAATTGGGGGGAGCAGTTGCCCCCCCCCAACCTCCCATAATTTCCACCATTGCCTCCTTAAAGTTCTCCTCTCAATACAGGTATACAATGTCCCAAACGTTCCTAAGGATTCAGGCAGGCTGTTTGATGTGATAAACCTAATAATAGACGCAAAGCGGCCGCTGGATAGTGGGTGCGTGGGCTATGATAACGATGGGCTGGTTACAGACGAGAGCATCAAATTTCTCGTTAAAAACTCGTTAACAGGTTGATGTGATCCGATGTTTACCGACCCAGCATCAATCAAAGAGCCCCAGTTAGCATTTTAGATATCCACACTTGTTTCTGGGCCTAGCCAAACTGGGTTTTTCGCACCCAGCGTAAGGGACCTGTCATAAAGTATCTACCACAGGGGGGTGGAGGATATTACACTTTGGCCAAAATATTTGTCAAAGCCCCTTTTGAAAAGGAGTAAAAAATTCTGTGGCCCCTTGTGAAGAGAAGAATAATTTTTGTGGCCCATTTTAATTTGAAGTTTTGAAATTTGCCCATACCACCACAAGATGAAGTTTCAAATGGAGAGAGAAGAGCATCTGGAGAGAGAAGAGCATCTTCTCTCTTCTCTCTCCAGTTCATCTTCAGACTTTGACTATGATATTAATATTGTTCTCGTACCATAGACCTAACGCTATTTTATACTGACCTACTGTGCATAGCATAACTGTTCCTACTAACTTAAAGGGGCTTAAAGCTAATTGTGGTTTGGTTCAGTGCTTGAAATTCATTGCAATGTCATTACCTGTTATTGAGTTATCATGGATACTAGGCAACATGTCCACTCTTCATCTTCATGATTGTTGCTCAGCTTTGTTGATGAAGCAAAGAATAGATAAAATTTAAAAGAACAGCCTTCAATCAATCAATCAATCAATCAATCAATCAGTCAATCAATCAATCATCAATCAATCATCAATCAATCGTCAATCAATCATAATTTATTTGTTTACGCAGGTTAAAAAGTGGCAGCCTCAAGGTGGCTGATGTGGACCTGCAAAATTAAAAGTATACATAACTAAAATGGTAAAATTAGGAATGAGTTAACACTGTTCTTACATTTGCTTTGATTTAAATTACGACTATCCTAATACAATGTGACATCTTTGGTTTAAAATTCTTAATAATATATATAATTTTTCAAATCCTTGTTCCTTGTAACTGTTGTTCCTTTAATGAAAGTTGTTGTTTTCAGTTCAGTTATTGCTTTATTCTTTAGTTCATATTTGAAATTTTGAATGTTCTTAGCGTCCTTCACAGTATCCGGCAGAGCATTCCACAGCACTGGCCCTCTAAAACTTAACATATTTCTCTCAAACTCTGATGTTAGTCTTTTAACTTGGAGTCTATCCTTTTTGTATGAAGACATTGTAAAATGATCTTTCAATGCATGCTCTTTCTCCTTTTATTATCTTGTACATCTCTGCTGCTACCTTTTTGTTATACATATATCCCAAGTTGTTCCAGCAAGCAACATATAAGACATTGTTTGAGTCAACTGTTCTAGGAATGTTCTTGATCAATTTTGCTGCTCTTATATGCTGACTCTCAACCCTTTCGAACTTGCTGTTTGTGCAGGTGCCCCATACAGTCATTGCATATGTGGTTGTTGGAATTACGGTTTTAAAGTAAATCTCCTCTAGTACTGTTGGCAGGAATTTGACATTTTTCAGAATGGACAATTTTTTTGAGAATTGCTTGTACACCTTATCTATGTGGGTGTCCCAATTTAGTTTGTTGTCAATATACACTCCTAGGAGTTTACTATTCTCCTTATATTCAATGATATTATCTCCAATTGATATTGGTAATAGGGGCCCCGTAAACTTCTTTCTGTTGATTATCATAGCTTTGGTTTTCTTACTATTTATGGTCATCTTATTTTCTTTGCACCATGCGTTTATTTCTCTTGCAAGCAGATTCAGCTTGTTCACGCAATCATCTACTGATTTTGATGTGACGTATGCAGTGATATCATCTGCATACAAGTGCACTTCTCCATTGTTGACACTATCAGCTATATCATTTATGTAGATAGAGAATAGTCTAGGACCCAATAAAGATCCTTGCGGGACACCATACTTTACTTCTCTCATTTCTGACCTTACATCATTGATTTCTACATATTGCTTTCTTCCGTCTAAGTAGCTTTCAATTAAGTTGTACAATCCTCCTGTTATCCCTGCTGCAATCATTTTCTGCTTTAATATGTCGTGGTCTACAGAATCAAACGCCTTGCTAAAATCCACAAAAAGTACCCCTACTACCTCTCCTTCTGTAACATGAGCTTTCCATTTTTCGCTTAAATAGAGCAAAACTGATTCTGTTGACGTCCCCTTTCTATATGCCCATTGATTTTTGTGCCTTGTCTTTTCTACTTGGTTGTCAAGTTGATCGCATATCACAGCCTCAGACACTTTGCTGGGTACAGACAGCATAGTCAAAGGTCTGTAATTTCCCCTTTCTGATGCTTCCCCGCTTTTAAATGCAGACTTCACCTTCCCCTCCTTCCAACTACTAGGATATTCCCCTTGCATGTACCCAATCCTACATATATTTGCTATGCTGTAACTAAGCTCTTGTGAAGCAATTTTCAGTTCCTTTGTTGTTATCCCATCAGGTCCACTGGCTTTATTGGGGTTCAGTTTACTCATCTTTTCTGAGAACAGTTAATTTGTTATCCTTAGTTCATTTATCGTTGGTGTGACTCTGTAAATATACTCAACAGGTGTCTTAGTTACGGGCATTAGATTTGATGCTAGATTTTCTCCTACAGTAGCAAAAAACCCATTCATAATTTCTGTTTTCATTTTTCATCATACACCAATATCCCAGATTCGTTTTTTATAGGACCTATCCTCTTCTTTTTTGATTTCTCAGTTTTTGTGACTGTTCTCATTGTCTTCCAAAAATCTGAGCTTCCTTGTGATATTTCTTCTAGGAATTAGCCTTGTGATATTTCTTCTAGGAATTAGCCTTGTGATATTTCTTCAAAGAATTAGCCTCCAAACTTTGAGTTTGTTTTCACCAACCTCAATGCACTTTCAGCATCCAGCAAAAAAAGGAAGAATTTGCAACTATTTTGTGTTGATGGGCTGATACAAGGATTTGAAGAAGGATGGCTCAGTTGTGTACATTAAGAGGCAGACAGTAAAACAGACTTAAGAAAGGGAAAATCTGCTTATGCTTTGAAAACAGTGAATGAAACTGGAAAGTTGAACCAGTGACTGGATTGGATTCTGACTGCATAAATGATCTGATTTTACTTTTTTTGAAGACTTAAGAATTTTCTCTCGCATTAAGTTCACAGTATCTTAAACATTTCAAAACGCTTTTGTACGGTTACTCACCAAAACATTTCATGGCCCATTAAAAATCTGCTAATAGTTTCTGTGGCCCATTATCAAGCTTGTCAGATTTTTGGTGGCCCCGGCCTATATCCTCCGCAGTCCTGGTAATATGAAATTTACTGGCGTGCTGCCATTCACACGCCTTGAAAATTCTAGGCGTGCGATGGCGTGCAATCCAGAAAAGTTCTTTCTATCCATGTTCAAGACACTTCATCTTTGAGGAGGATTTCACTCCCAGAATATCTCATACACTATCGGCAAAAACCTATTTGTTTTAACAAAAAATCACTAAACTCTTTTTGCTCCCAAAAAAGAGTGAAATCTCTCCTTCGATTTTTTTAATCATCACTGGATGATCAAATGGCAAGCGTTGTCAGTCTCGCAAGGAGTTCAATGCACAAGACAAACTTCATCGTAGCATAATGATCCCAATAAAAAATCATACGAAAAGAACTGCAACAAGCACAGGTAACGGGGGAAAATTGATAAAAACAACAAGTACCTCTCTGTTTACTTTAGTGTTTGCCAAATTTGCCAGCTTTGTCTAGATAAGGCCAACGACAACGATGTTTATCATACAAACAGTTCTGGCTTCCACTCACAAAGAAAAGAAATTTCTTTTCTTTTGGAGTGGAAACCGGAACTGTTTGTATGATAAACATCGTCGTCGTTGGCCTAGCCCAGACAAAGTTGGCAAATTTGGCAAACACTGAAGTAAAAAGAGAGGTACTTGTTGTTTTTATCAATTTTTCCCTGTTACCTGTGCAACAAGCAAGGAGGAGACACTTCATTCTGTCAGCGTAAATAATTGTGTTCCCGCACTCTATCGTCATTTTGGACAGTTGAACAAAAGTTACGATTACCCAATATTTACCACCATTTACAAGGCTTCACTTATCTGAAAAGTACTGAAAAGTACTCAGAGTTCATTGTTCTAATCCCGTTCTTTAATCTGCTAATGACTCTTTTGGAATCTTTATTCATTTTGAATTGACCTTCACACTTCATCAAATGGGACAACAGGAAAAGCCGGATCATTCATCTTCTTGACCTCTCCAGTCTGCCGCTCAAGTTTGCTAGTTCAATCGACCAACAAGGATTACAATTAGAAAATGCTCCTAAACTTTCAGAGACTTCCTTGAAAATACTGCCGACAGAAGGCCCATGAAGGAAAGCAAACCAAAGCAAAAACGTATCATTATTTATTAAGAACAAGGCAGAAATCTACGAAAGTACCATAGTAAAAAGCATTGTTGCACGTGTGATGAAACGCACACCTTGGAAAGTTCAGGCGTGTGTGGAGGCGTGCACGTGTGATCGCCCGCCTAATATCACCAGGACTGCCTCCGCCCCCCTGTAGCAGATACTTTATGACAGGTCCCTAATCACTATGAGAACGATGGGCCACGCTGTCGACTTTGAAAAACGACTTTGAAAACAACTTTGAAAAACGACTTTGAAAACAACTTTGAAAAACGACTTGGAAAAACAACTTTGAGAAACGACTTTGAAAACAACTTTGAAAAACAACTTTAAAAAACAACTTTGCAAAAAAACTTTGAAGAAACTGACATCATAAAAAATAAAGTAACAAATTCAGTCGTTGACAAATTCACTTCCGCTTTTAGATCCGCACCCTTCAAATACTGACTATTCAGTTGTCCTTCTCATGTTGTTTCTTGTGATTGTTTGGATGATTATTTCTGTGTATATTTTCAATGTTTGAAAAACTTGTGTTGGATGTATAGTTAATTCATGTAGAATTTTCTGTTGAATTTTCAGTTTGTTTTGTAGTGCTTTTCTTTCATGTCTTTTTTCTTCAAATGATTTAAGTTTCGTTGTCATCAGATTTTGTTTGATTTTTTTCCTTCTTTATATTTTTGTGCAAATTTTTTTTTTAATTTACTTGCTTCTAAATTCTTAAATTTTATTTTATCCGTTTCTAAATGTTTTTTTTTTACCGTTTTAAATCTTCTTACTAAGATTTCACTTCAAAAACACTATGAGAACGATGGGCCACCATACAGCACCGAGTTCCACCTGCAAATGATACATATTCAAACCTAATGGCAAATTCGGATCAGAAAGTAGTGTATCTGCCACAGTTCACTCCAATTTAATCAAAAATGGCCGCTTTCATAAATGTACGGTAAAGTAGCCATAGTCATATCAATGATTCAAAATATCAAAAAAAGTACTCGACATCAATGCAAACGTTGAAAAACTTGCTTAAAAGAATAGATGATTGCAATATGCAGTTTTAAGCAATGTCCCAAATTACCCCAGGGGTGTCCCAAATTTCCCTTGTCCCAAATTACCGCGGTTTACCCTATCTAAGTGAAATGTTATCAATTTCTTGAAAACGGATTTCTTGAATCTATTCTTTGATTTGTTGTCTCTTTCCAGTTTGCGGACATGACCCAGACTGATAACTTTGAAGAGTGCGCCTGGCTATTGTTTCTAAACAATAAACTGTTGTTCTTCCTGGAAGATCTTCCACGCGCACGACATAGTTAGCAGTCTGGGACATGACCTCCAGTCTGTGGACTTGTTATAAATTCACTGCGAGTGTGCCTTGAAGTGCATTATCGTAGAATGTTTCCAACAATTTAACCATTGCTATTACCTTGTTTCTAAAATCGCAGTGATTCAAATAAGCTCTGTACACAGCAGTTACGACCGGGAAGTCAAGTCCATTTAGGCTAGTTTTGCTACCTTGGCTATACATTCTAGTGTAACTTGTGTTCCGTAAAGGATATGTATAAACCAACAACAGATTCAGATTCAGCGTTAAATTCTCTACAAATCTCCCTTTAAATGCTTGTTCCTAACGCAACATGGAATTTTAAAGAATTTTTTAAAGTCGATCTTACCAGTTTTGGCAAAGCGTGACAGCAGAATCTGCAAAGTGATAACAGACCGCACTGCCTGCAGTCGACAAGAAAGAACGTAAATGGATAAGTAATTGCTTAATAATTATTCAGAAACTATAATAGAATGGCTTTCCTTGAAAACATGTTGGAAAATCGTTGAGACATTCATCAGAACACTACTGATGAAGGGTCAAGCCCGAAACGTTTAGTAATACAAGCTCTAGGCTATATTCAATTTAATGAAATTTATGTATTTACTGGTTATTATAGCCGCATGTACAAACAAACACTTTGTCATTCATCAGAACAGCCTGCCTTTGCTAACTTCGAGGGAATTCCCCTCCATTCTGGTTTTCCTAGCGGCAGCTAAGCCAACAAATTTTGCTCCAACTGGTCACCGAGAAGTTGCTGGGGATCTTGTCAGAGGGGGTTTAAGGTAAAAATTAAACATGAGATACAAAGATAAAGAACAAACTTATCCATGGCTCCGCAATTTCCAGAACGTCCGTTGGTCTCTCTGCACATGTTGAACTTTTGAAAACGCCGTCAGCATTGCTTAGCAACTGTGGATACAAGGGAGCCAATGATATTCGAGCAGCCTCGTTATTAAACTAATTGATGCCGAGAAACTGAAATAATTATCTTACTTCGTTTGGAATCCCCAACATAAAGTTTGAGGATTGTTTTGGGCCTGGTCAAAACAAATTTTGAAAACACTACTCGGATTTAGTTTTTTATTTCATAAAGGAAAAGAACGAAGAAAAATGCATTTAAACAGGTAAATTAACTGATCTTTCATCAGTTCAATGATACTAAACTCTACCAACTTATCCATTTCTGAATGCTTGAAATTTATGTTGAAAAAACTTGAAAATTTGCAAAATCGAGGCGTGCGGTCTGTTGTCGTGGGAATTTGGGCAGACTTGACTTCCACACAAACAACGTAAAAAGCCTTTTTGGGAATAGCTCAATTTTGTCAAAAATTCGCATCATGTGACCAAAATTAATTGATGCTATTTCGGATTCTCCTTTGTTAAAGGGACCTGGTCAACCAGCATCCCTTGCGCTCTTCAGCTGTTGTTGATTTGTAATAATCCAAAGCGGCAACCTCTCATAGACAACGGGCGATCGGCAAAGCGTTATGCTTGTCCGCCTGTCTCGCGCACGACTGCAGTTCAAATCCCATCGAGGACGAAGAAATATTTATATTTTTTGATCTTCAAGTGACTGCTTGTACAATTTGACGTTAAGAGACAATCTTAGGTATATGAAAATGAGAAACCGTTGGTGTAACATTATCCGAGAATATCACCGTTTCAAGAAAATACACAGCAGGCTAATTTGAAAGAGCAAGAAACTGCAATCCCATTACATGGCGTTAAAAACAGTTTATAAAAACAGTAGCAACTTGCTGGTTAATCCTTCCAGCCTTCAAAGATATCAACTGGATACTGTGTTGAGCAGCCATGCGCCATCTTTTCTGCCTGGCAGAAACTCTAAATCACAGGGAAACAAGGAAGAAAAAGAGCGCACTGCATTGATATTGACCAGGGCCCTTGAAGTTATGGCACAGCACAAGTTTTATCATCATATCTCTTATGCCTGTGAAGGTAACTGGGGGAGGGGAGAGTGAAAAATGCCCCTGGTAGAGAATCACTAAGTTTCACCAGGTTAGAATGGGGGTGGTGTCTGTTTCTTTAAATTTTATGACAATATGGAAATAATTTGTAGATATAATGTTGCGTACAATTTTCATTGCAGCGAAGTGCAGATGACAGTATGGATGCAGGTCAGAAGAAAGTAAGTTCCTCTTTCATTAGTCATCACAAGTCTGAATCATTTAAACATGATTACTCCAAATTTAAAGAAGACAAGTTTCCTGAGGATTTTAACCAGTCTAATTTCACTTACATAGCATGGATATGAATATGAATACCAAATTTGACAGGTTTTTTGGTGAACTTAATTCTTTTTTGACACATAAACATGCACCAATTAAAAAGAGGAGTAGAAATGAATTAAAGCTAAAAGAAAAACCATGGATAAACAGTAAAATACAAAAGATTGTGAGAATCAGGGACAAAATTTTGCTGAATATGATGTTCACTTTTCCAAACTTTAGTAATTAGTTTCAAATAAGAAGGCTTTGATTTTTTGGCGAAAACTACAAACAGATGGTGATTGTTTTATATCAACAGGAATGCCATTCCAGTATTTAGCTCCGCAATAACGTACTGACCCAAGACCATATCGTAGGGTATTTTTCTGAGTTAGGAAAATATTACTTTTGATGGCTTGCCAAGTACCATATTGATGGACAGACCCAACTAATTCAAAGAAAGAATGAAACCAAGAAGGCAAGATCTTATTAACACATTCAAAGCTAAGCAATTTTAGGTGAAATAGATCTTGGAGTTTCAGAATCTTCAAATTTGAAAAGATAGGTTCAGAAGGTGCAGTATGGTGTTCAAAGGAAATTTCCCTCACAGCCCTTTTCTCTAACAAAATCACTGGATTGACGTGTGTTTCATAAGGATGGCCCCAAACTAAAATACCACATTGGAGGAACGGTGGAAACAAAGAGTTGTAAAGACAGACCAAGACATGAATAGGTAAAAAGTGTCTTATTTTGAAACATACCACATGTTCTAGCCAATTTTTTAGATAGTTCAGTCAAGTGATACTTCCATGAAAGGTTTTCATCTAAGAGAACACCAAGAAATTTGACATAACAAGCCTGCTTGATAGGAAGTTTCCCAAATTTGATATTGACAGATTGAAGAGAAGGATGCTGAGGAGACTGGAAAATGATGAAATTGGTTTTATCAATATTTAGTTAAATCATTTAGTTGTTAACATCAAGCCACATTTTTACTTTTTTTAGTTCCTTGTTAACTACCCTTTCAAGTTGATTGAAGCCTTCTGCTTCATAATAGATATTGATATCATCTGCAAATATATAAGAGGCTAGTTTTAATGAAGAAAGAGGTAAGTCATTAGCATAGAGCAAGAACAGGAGGGGGCCAAGGACAGAACCCTGTGGAACCCCACAGTTAACACTAAGATCACTGGAATTGGATCCATTCACTGCCACATATTGCTTCCTATCAGAAAGATAAGATTTAAACCAATTCAAGGCAGTTCCTCTAATTCCATAGTGTTCTAGCTTCATCTAAGGAATATTATGATGTCATTAAACATTGATAAGACTAACTACATTATTTTTCATTCTTCATCTGCCACTGTCCCTTCTGATGCTGTTGTTAAAATAGGTAAAGCACATATTAAAAAGAATGAAATTCATTAAATTCTTAGGACTCCTCTTAGATGAGCATCTAAGCTGGAAATACCATCTCAGCGAACTCTCTAAAAAATTAGCCAGGACATGTGGAATCATCTTCAGAATTCAAAACTTACTACCACCGCTGGATGTTTTGCTCTGCTTGTCTAATGCTTTATTCGTTTCTTCGTTTTTGAATCTGTCAACAGAACTGCACCTTATTGCTTTCATAACTTTTTCTTATTCAATTCATCTGTTCATTAATATTCCACAAGACAGGCCAGTCTAAGGTGATCTATGTTTATTCCTAAAAAACAGTTTTCAACATGGTCTTAAATCAGTTCATTATCTTGGTGCTATGCTCTGGAATTCTTTACCTGTGGAACTCCTCAATGCTCCATCTAAAGTATCATTTAAAACGCAAATTAAAATTTACTTATTGAGCAAGGCTAACCAATGAATCTGATCTATTTGTCATCTGGAACAATTTCACAACTATTATGCAAACATGCTATGGTGCCCATGTGCTGGCTTTGTGGTTGGTCCTGTGCTGGGTTGGTTGTTGTCCTGGGCTGGGTTTGCTGTCTTGGGTGGGTGGGTTGCTATCTTTGGATGAGGATGGTGGCCTGCCCATTTGAGATGTGGCCTGCCCATTTGAGATGTGTCCTGTGTGGGATGGTGGCCCATCTGGTGTGGGGTTGTCCGCATGTTTTGGTGCGTGGGCTCCATAGCGTGATGATACGCGATTCTGTCTACTTCTAAGAATAATTTTAATTCATATAAATTCAACCGATAATATTCTAGGAAGGGGGGGGGGGGGCTCTCTCCTTGATTAGTTTACGTACTGAGAGAGCTCCTCCTTTAAGTAACTCCCTGCATACAATTTATCTTTGTTCGTTGTTTTGTATTTGCATGTTGTATCCATTTATTATAGTATCTTTAATTCTTTGAATATTGCCTAATGTTCTTGTAGTTTAGTTATTACATTTTTACTGTGCCATTTCTACAATTTCAGACTGACACGTTCTCCGGAATACTTATTTGCCGAAATTCCATGTGAGCGCCAGTTATCTTACAATCTTCAAAACACTCGGGCTTATGACCAAAATGTAAGCAGAACAGTTCGTTTTACGAACACATACTGTCAGAACACACTGTTTGAATGGAATCTGCTGGTTGATGATATAAAAAATGCCAGATCTCCTGTTCACCACCATTTGTTCATCAGGAAACAGATATTTGCTTCCTTGTTTAAAGCACAAGAGCTTCACATCGATAAGAAGCGCCACCGCAATAGCCCAAGCAATCATCTGGAAGACAATCGCAGTCATTGCTTGCAAGTGAACATTTCTTTGCGGTTCAAAAGGAGTGAATCACGTGTTCGTTGAGGGTAGCTTTTCTCAAATAATCTGACCGGGTTTTTGAAACCTGTGAACCCTGTCTGGATCCGCTCCTGAGTGTTACGTTGTGTTCCTTTGTTAGTTGATTATTGTTAAAATTAATAGAGGATTGTGCTAAAGATGGTGGCAAGAAATTTTTACCGAGATGCACCGCGTTCTTTAATCGAATTCCTATTGAATTGTTATAGATTTGTATTTCGAACGCAATGCATCTCGGTAAAAAATTCCTCGCCGCCATCTTTAGCGCAATCCTCTATTGTGAGAGTCATTCATAGTGGGGACTAGATGACCATATGTCTTTTCCCGCTATGATTGGCTCAGATTATGGTATTGTAGTTTTTTCAATGTTATATTTGTAAATAAAATATTTTTACTGAATTGTATGTAGCGGAATTTATAATAGTAATAATAATAATAATAATAATAATAATAATAATAATAATAATAATAATAATAATAATAATAATAATAATAATAATAATAATAATAATAATAATAATAATAATAATAATAATAATAATAATAATAATAATAATAATAATAATAATAATAATAATAATAATAATAATAATAAGAGAGAAAAGCATCATATCATCAGAAACCAATGCATGGACAGTTTGCAAAGATAGTAGCTGAACAAGGCAGTAAAGAGACATGGGCATGGCTGAGGCAAGGAACGTTGAAAAAAGAGACAGAGGGCACTATTTTTTTTTTTATATCCATTAAAAGATTACATTATGAATTTACAACCTACACTACTCTACAAGATTACTATACCATACAGCTATACAATACTACTGGAAACGATACCCCGAGGAGCAAAAGACTATGACTACCCCGAGGCCAATTGAACATAGAGGTTAAACTACTCTCTGTCTCAAATTACATGCCACGGGTCCGCGATCGAAATAACTTAAATTTTTCCATTGGCAGTTAAGACATAATCGCAAATAATGTGTGGCATCTAGTTTGAGACAGAGACAGACGTTAAATATACGAGTAAAAGAAAACAAGGAAAACAAATACAGAAAAGAAACACACGTTTACTTAGATGGGACATGGTGGTTGTGTTTGTGTGGCATATAACGAAGTGCGAATCTAATTAAATCGACCAGATTTGTGGATAAATTGTAGAGTTAGCAGGAGTACATTTTTGTTTAGTTCATCGGGAAATTTTTCATCACCATACAATAAAATCTGCATTAGAGCATTATTTTGAAGATTTGTATATCCAAATGGTCGAAGTAGAGCAAAAACTCCAGTGCGAAGATCTCTGCGTGGTACTGCAAAGGAGGGGCAAAGCAACAAAAAGTGTTCAGTATCCTCGATACCATCATTCGTAGGGCACATTGGGTTTATGGTATCCCTAAAATTGTGCTTGAATTTTTGAAAATTTAATTTACTGAGGCCAACCCTAAGTTGAGTGAGATAGGATAAACCTGCTGAATCATGAACGCCAAATATAGATCTTGCAGGGGGTCTGATTATTGACAAAAGCTTCTTCTTAAAAACTGCAACGGATGGTGCAAGTTTAACCTCAGGATCAAATTCATTCCATTCTGATAAGCAATGGGGATAGAAACTAGATTTAAATTTTTCTGCTCTGGCCTTTATTCGCCCAATAACATCCTGGTTGCGAAGAGAGTAATGTGACTGTTGAAGTGGTGGAATTGGATCCTTCGTGTAATCAGGAGTTAGATTATTAATGATCTTGAAGAACAAAGTAAGGTGCCTGCTCCATCGTCGGGAGCTTAATGATTCCCATCCAAGTTCTGCGTACAGCTTTTCTCGTGATGTTCCTCTCCATGTTCCCGTAATTGCTCGCGCAGCAGAATACTGAACGGACTCTAATTTTTCCATTAAGCTTGGTAAAGCGACGCTACCACTAAATTCACATACTTTCGCTGGAATATGGTAAATAACGTCCCCGTAATCAAGATGCGGTCGCACATAGAGCTTATATAACTCGTTCAGGGTATGCCTGGGCAGATATTTGGAGAGATATTTCAGCAAGCCAATACCCTTTCTTGATTTGGAGATAGCTCATTTGATATGGGCAGAAAAAGTCAACTTAGAATCTAGTATAATCCCTAAATGTTTATGTTCATCTACCTTCATCACTGGTGAGTTGTTAAAGTAAAGTTCTGGATGATCAGCTTTAATCTTTTTCCTTGAAAATATTAGTTCCACAGCTTGTTTTTGCGGATCAGGATTAAATGACATCCTCCAGTCATGAGCCCACTGTCTTATCAACTCCAAGTCGTGGTTCATGTCATTGGCAGCTGAATTAGAATCTTGTACGACCGTAAACAATGACGTATCATCAGCAAAAAGCTTGACATTGCACCTCAAGTCTTCAGTAAGATCATTTATGTATACGAGGAAAAATAAGGGTCCTAGAATAGAGCCCTGAGGTACTCCTGCCGAAACATCTCCCCAAGAAGAGCTCTGCCCATTCAAAACAGTTCGCTGTTTTCTATCCTTAAAGAGCCATTGTCACCCAGAATTCTCCGCGCACCGCGGGGAGAAAAACATAACACAACACAGCTTGCTTGTTGAAAGGGGAAGAAGGGGGAAAAATCAACGGCGAAATTTTATCGATCACTGGAAAGGGAATTGAAAACGACGGTAAGTATCCACATTAGCAGCAAACGTTTCACTGAAATTCTTGTCGAGTATTTGCTTCAAGCTTGCAGCCTCTTCGTATTGATCAAGACAAATGCGTTTGGTTCCCTCTTTTGTCTCCTCCATTGTATTGCACCTATAAATGAAGACTCCCACGCTCTACCTCATTGTATCATATCAGCTTTAGCGATTGTTCATATGGAGTCATTATTGTTCTTATTAATTTCATATTAATCACAGTGCAGATGCCTATTTTCCGCTTAGGCCAAATTTGATTTTCAGATAATCTGAAATTCGAAGATGCCCGCTAAGGCGCCTGGGTGACAATGGCTCTTTAAGAAAATTATTGATAAGAGCGAGAAGATTTCCTGAGACGCTACATCGTTTTAGTTTATAGATCAAACCGTGATGCCACACCCTGTCAAATGCTTTCGAAATATCAAGATATACAGAACGAACATCGAGGGGAGGATTACAGTCAAATGCTTTGAATATCGTGTGCGTTATTGAGATTAACTGGTTGACTGTTGAATCACCTGGGCGAAAGCCTGACTGATTAGGGTTAAGTAACTCAGATGAAACAAGATGTGAATATAGAGAATCATAGATGAGTTTTTCTAGTATTTTCCCAAAGATTGGAAGAAGAGAAATTGGACGGTAGTTTCCCTTCAAATTTTTCTCGTTCTTTTTGTGAACAGGCACAACATTTGCATGTTTCCATATATGGGGAAATAGACCACTCCTCAGGCAGTTTATGAATATTATCTTTAGTGGAACAACTAGTGCAACATCACTTAGTTTTTCATTCTTACAGATATTTCATCCCAGCCGTGTGCCTTGTTGGGATTGAGTGATCGAATGATTTGTAGTATCTTTTCGTCAGAGATAGCAAAATCGTTTATCAGAGTACAAGTTACTGGGATATTTTCTGGAATTTCGCTGCCTGTATCAATCGTCGTACATTGAAGTATGAAATAATCGTTGAATAATTGTGCCTTTTGAGTAAAGTCAGTTACAAATAGCCCATCCTCTAAAAGTGGTGGTATTATTGGAATCTTGGCCTTGTTTAAAACGGTATTGATCAAAGACCAATACGTTTTACTAGGGGTTCCAGGGCTAGCTAAGGTTTTCCCTGCCTTGAGAAAGTAATCTCGTTTTGCATCTTCTATCATTTTCGAACCTTCAGCTATCATTTTTTGTATCCCCGCACGCTTGTCGTCTGGTTGACCATTCCTTACGAAGCTTTTATAAGCACGACTCTTGTTCCTTAGAAAATTTTTGACAGTTGGCGTTATCCATGGGGCCTGGCGAGGCCTGATCGTTTGAACTCTGTTAGGAATGAAGTTGGAATAAATATTCAAAAGCACTTCATTGAGCAATTTAACCTGCTCATTAGGGCATCCAATGTTATCTAGATGTTCTCTCCACTTAAACATTTCGATACTTTTCATGATGGCCACAAAATCTGCCTTGTCATAGTACCAGATCCTGCGAATGTAAGGAGGTAGTGTTATGTTTGATACTGATAATTTTTCGTAAACAATTTGATGATGGCACTGTTCATGCAGAGACGGATGAACACCAGATTCAATAAAGAGGTTAGGCTGATTGGTAAAAATTAAGTCAATGCAAGATTTCAATTATTATGGCTGCACAAGACTATTATGGCTGCACAAGACCAAGCGCTTCCAACCAATGCCATGAAAGCTAATATACAGGCTCAAAACATCAGTCCACTATGCAGGATGTGTGGAAAAGAGAACGAAACAGTTTCTCATATAATATCAAATTGCGAGAAGCTTACGCAGAAGTATTACAAGCAGTGGAGACACGATAAAGTTGCGCAAATCCTTCACTGGAATTTATGTAAGAAATATGATCTACAGGCAGCCACAAAATTGTACGATCATGTCCCAGAGAAAGTATCAGAAAATGATCTTGTGAAAATACTGTGGGACTTCAATATACAAACAGATAAAAAGCTGGAACACAATAAGCCAGATATTACCATACATGACAAGAAAAACAACGAGTGCCTACTAATTGAAGTGTCTTGCCCATTCGATAAGGACATCAATGAAGTTGAGGAAGTCAAATTAGAGAGATACCAAGCTTTGAAATGGGAACTGAAGAAGATTTGGAATTGTAAAAGCGTAAAGATAATACCGATAATTATTGGGGCGCTAGGCACTGTTAATGCAAAGCTTTATTTATTATTATTATTAACTATTTATTTAAAGTAGGCATATACATAAGTAGCAATAGAAAAGCTAATTCAAGCCTACTACAAACTAAAATTTTTTAAAAAGCAAAGAAAAAATATCTATAATTCAGAATAAATAGCTATGAATATACATATGTACAGATTTTTACAATGTTTTTACAGAATTTACAATGTTTTAAAATTTTCGATGCAACATTTATCCACTCAAGAACCCAACCTGCGCCACGAAAGGTCTACACAGTCTACAGTTGCATTCCTCTCCTTTCCAGGTTTTTATTTTCCTTTTAAAGCTGGAGAGGGTATCTGATTGTTTCATGTCATTGGGAAGAGCCTGCCATAATCTACACCCCAGAAACGATATCGTCTCTAAGCCATAACACGTAGTACGTGCTTGTGGCAGCAGTAGATTATGGCAGCTTCTTAACCCATAAGGACTGTGTTTTTCGACAAAGATCTCCTTCATGAAACTAGGATTAAGTTCCCATTTTGTTTTATAAATTTCAGTCATTAACAACTGTAAATTCCTAATGTGGATTGGGACAGCATTGTCTCTGAGTAACATTGTATCAAAATCTGATCTCATATCTTTGTAAGTTATCCGCAATGCCCGTTCGTGAATACGATTAACTTTATTGTTCAGTGTTCTATCGCAGAACATCCAAACAAGCGGACAGTAGTTGAACTGGGACAAGATAAATGCTTTCATTACTCGCTTTAGTTGTTCAGTGTCAAGAAAGTGAGAAATTCTTGAGAGAGCATGTAGCTTTTGACCAGCTTTTTTGCCAATAGATCTTACTTGCTGTTTAAAGCATAATTTTTTGTCAAAAATCACTCCAAGCAACTTTTCTTCCGTGCTCTCTTTTATGGTTACCCTTCCGATATTTAAAGAAATTTCATTACTTTTATCCCCAAATACCATTAGGTGGCACTTGTCCTCATTCAACTTCATGCAGTTGTTTGGAAACCAGCTTGCAATTTTAAGGGCATCACTTTCTAATGTTTTAACGACATTTTCGACATTACTATCGCAAGCATACATAGTTGTGTCATCTGCATAGTTACATATTTCAGCATCTTTCACAAACATGAAGAGATCATTGAGGTATATGTTAAACAGAAGAGGTCCCAAGACCGAACCCTGCGGTACACCTATCGTTGTTTCTCTCCATGTGCTGAATGACCCATTTATCTTTACCCTCTGCTTCCTCTCATCGAGATAGCTATGGATCAACCGCAATGCACTCATACTGAAACCGTAAGCACTTAATTTTGCAATCAAAAGCTCATGATTTAAGCAATCAAAAGCCTTCGAGAGATCCATGAGTAGTGCTCCAGCAAGACCCCCTTTATCTAAGGTCTTTTTGCAGGTTTCTATTAGTCGTACAAGTGCATGTTGGGTTCCATAGCCATCTCGGAATCCACAAAGAAGAGGAGACAGGAAGCTAAGGGCATGAGATTTTATTTGACTCTCCAGAACTTTCTCGTAAATTTTGGACACAGATGATAAAACCGAGTAGTTACTTGGAGAATGGTTAAAGAGCATCGATATCAACTGCAGTATTAGACAAGTACAACAAGCAAGCCTACTCGGTACAGGAAGAATACTCAGGAAAGTACTGGACATCTGAAGTGACTGGGAGTTACTTGATGTCTAGACTTTGGTATCAACGTCCAGCTAGAAGCTGTGTTTAGATAAAGGACAATAATAATAATAATAATAATAATAATAATAATAATAATAATAATAATAATAATAATAATAATAATAATAATAATAATAATAATAATAATAATAATTGACGATTCCTTTCATCTGACGATTCCCTAACAATAAAGCCAGCTGATAAAGGCAATGGAATTGTCATCATGGACAAAAATGTCTATCATGAAGCATGTGTAGAAATATTAAGTAACAGTAGCTACTATGAAGAAGTTCCAGAAGATCCCAACCCTAAGTACCGTAAAGAATTAGATAAAATAATTAGTGAGATGAACGATCTTGATTACATTGGAAAAACGGAAGAGACAAGACTTAGAGAAGGATCAAGAACACCCTGTTTTTATGGCTTACCAAAAATCCACAAGAGTTACAGCAAAATTCCACCTTTACGACCGAGTTGTAGTGGTTTTAAGTCATGCACAGCTAGATTATCGGAATGGGTGGACAGTTTCTTAAAGCCAGCTGCTATGAAGACGGAATCATATATCAGAGACACAACAGACTGTTTTGCATATTGAAAGTTTGAACGATAAAGAAATCAATCTCACTGACGTGTTTCTCGTAACGATGGACGTTGTTTCCCTTTATCCCAACATATCACACCAAGAAGGAATATCTGCTTGTGAAAAGGCTCTTGAACAGCGGAAAGTCAAATCAATCCCCTCTTCCTACATAACAAAGCTGATCAGTTTCATATTGACAAGCAATATGATGCGATTTTTGGACAAGTATTACCATCAAATAAAAGGAACTGCGATGGGAACGCCGATGGCAGTGAATTATGCTAATTTATTCATGTCAGCATTTGAAGACCAAATGATTGATGCCTACAGAAAAGAACATGGCTGTGTGCCACTTTCATGGGTCCGATATATAGACGACATATTCTTTCTCTGGAATGATGACATTGAGAGCTTAAATAAATTCCTCGCCTTTTGTAACTCTTATTCAGAAAATAACGGCTATCAATCAAACATTAAATTCACCGCGGAGTATTCGAAAACTGAGGTAGCATTCCTGGACACCAAGATAAAAATTGTCGATGGAAAAATTATGACAGAACTGTACTGCAAACCAACTTCAACTCACTCTTACCTTCACAGGCAGTCTGACCATCCCTTCCACACTATACGCTCAAATCCCCTGTCTCAATTTATTCGCATTAGAAGGATTTGCCATCTTTTACAGGACTATCGAAAACACGCTAGGAAATTCATAACTTTTTACGTCAATCGTGGATATTCTTTATCAAAGTTAAACAAGCTCGCGAAAGAAGTCGAAGAAAAGGACAGAGCATCACTCCTGAGTGGACAAGAACAAAAGAATAACCCAAACAAAGATCGAATACCATTAGTAATTAACTGGCACAGAAAATTTAAAGGACTAGCAAAGATTCTCCACAAAAATTACGAATCGATGATTCGTGGTGACCCGGATATGAAGAATATCTTTTCAAATGCCCCCCATGATTGCTTATCGTCGTAACCCAAATATCCGCTCGAAATTAGTAAGATCAGAAACAAGGGAGCCAAAGCAATTTGCAGAGAGCATAAGATGCACCCAAAAAATACCAAAAAACGAGGACGTCCTTGCAAATTATGTCCACATATGGGGCAAACGAATACAATGAGCAATACAATTACAGGAAAAGTTTCAAAAATTTCTGGAGGTACCTGTCAAAGCAAAAATGTAATCTACGCAGCAGAGTGCAATAAACATAACATTCTTTACGTTGGTTATACCTCGACGTCAGTCAGCCAAAGATTTAACAAGCATAGGAGTGATTCGAAGAATGATCCCTCTGCAACGGAACTCGGAAGACACTTTTTCAACAGTCAAGACTGTAATTTCGATCGGAATTTGAAAGTGCACATTTTGCAGCAAGTGGAAGGAAATGAAACCGACTTAGGTAACTTTGAAGACAAATGGATCACTAGACTGGACACAAAAGAACCTCATGGAATGAACAGCACCATGGGTGAACTAGCAAAAACGCATTATAAACTATTCTCAAGTTTTTGAATATGTAATAGCATTTCCTTGTATTTATTTCTTATTTCTGGTTTTATGTTCTTATGTGCTTAATAATAATAATAATAATAATAATAATAATAATAATAATAATAATAATAATAATAATAATAATAATAATAATAATATATATATATATATTATAATAATAATAATAATAATATATAATAATAATAATAATAATAATAATAATAATAATAATAATAATAATAATAATAATAATAATAATAATAATAATAATAATAATAATAATAATAATAATAATAATAATAAATTCTGATATGATTTGACTAACGAGAGCTAACTAAGATGTCTCAACGTCAAATGTTTGTCCAGCATACTCATAACATCAAATTCCAGTCCTTCCGTGAATCCATTTGCATCGGTTTCGCCATATCATGTTTCCACATATCATATTAGATACACTGCACCATTTCATTGTAGACTTTGCCTCCTCACTCGACAGTCCTAATCCTCTTAAGTTCTTTCTTGCGTCTTGGTGAACAGTTCCAAGCGATCCAAAGCACAATATTCTTATATTTGTCTTTATCCCATTCCGATTCAATATGTTTTTGAGTTGTTGGTACTTCCTAGCTTTACTTTCATATGACTCTGACATGTACAAATCGAAGCATACAGTTACTTCTATGATCTCGCATTCTTTTTCGTTAGACTTTATCTCTAGCAAATCAGGCTTCCGGTTATTGATTTGCTGTAGTTCAGTTCGTAAATTTGGAAATGCTGTTTCTGCCATCCTGTTAACAAACTTGACTGACGTTTCACTGTACCGACGAATCTTTTGATAGATGGCTTCTACTATCCTATCGTGTCGTTTTGAGTAAAGATCTTTAAATCTGTTGCAAGAGTTCATTAAATGGGCTACCGACTCTGTGTGATGGTTGCACAACGAGCATTTTTTGTTGTGATCTTTATTCCAAAAATTGATCAGCTGGTTGCAGGGTATTTGGTTCATCCTTGCTCGTAACACAAATTTTACTAAACTATCTGAAAGCTTCCAACCGTAGTATATTTGATGTGATATTTTCCGATCAATGGCATCCATTCCTATGAATTTCCCTTGAAACCTGAGTTCTGAGCACTTTGCTACATCAAGTTTTTCCAATTCTCCCTCGATCTCTTGCTTCAGATTTTTATGACTAAGTTTTTTTTCCATTGACAACAACTTTCGCCAAATTATCCTCGTATATGACACACCCTTTCAACTTATTCACTTGGAAAAGAAGATCTGGCCAATCTGAATTTCCACCGTAAGTTTTGTTTTTCACCAGTCTGTCGTTATCATCTAATTCATAGCCTAAAAAGTTCTTTTCACCGTTTGTAGCTCTTACACCCCGCGCTCTCATATCCAAACTTAACGATTCTCTTGCTATATACCTTATATTTTCTTCTTCGTGGTTTAGCATGTTGACTAGATTTGAGATTCGTGTAGCTCTGTAAACGTTGGATGGCTTTTTTATACCAAGACCCCCTTGTAGCCTGCCAATGAAAAACACTTTATCGGTTGTTTTAGGGTACAACCCAAACATATTTCTTACGACACAGCTAACTTTACTGTCCATCTCTCCTAGTTGTTGTTCCTCTATTCTTGTGTTGTCAAAGTGATGTAATATTTTGGCTAGAGCCATGTTGTTAAACGCACTAAGTTTTAGAGGGATTGGAAGGGAGCTAGCGTCAATCTTATTTAAAGTTTCTTTGAATTCTTCGATAAAGGCTTCAACTTGCTTTGGGTCTTCACCACAAATGCTGAGAGATTTACCAAGATATTTGTATGCCTGCGATCTCTTATATGTTTCAATCTTTTCTCCTTGAATCTCTATGACTGGTTGTCTATCATTCTTTCCTTTATACCAATTATTGCCCGAACGCCTTTCATAGAATAATGCACATTTTGGTCCCTTCACTTTTAATCCAGCATCATTAAAGAGTGGCTCACTTATTTCTAACATGTTCTTGAGCATTCTGAAATCATAAGAAACCATTGCGATATCACCTGCATATGCTTGAATAGGTAGGGGGTTAATTTTTCTTTCATTTTGAATACTAAGAGCTATCAAGGAATAATTGAAAGCAGGCTGTAAAACTCTATTTAATACCATCAGAAAGATGATAACACTTAGTGGGTCTCCTGTTTTTGTGCCCCTCGTGATGTAAATCTTTTTCGATAAAGTATTCCCACATATGACTTGAAACATGCTCCTTCATAAATGTTCTTGATGATCTTACAATAAGTAGCAGGAACATCATACTCGCTCAGTGTCTGTATCATTTTATCATGCTTGATGCTACCATAGGCATCTGCGAAGTCAATAAACAGGACGTGCAACTTTGTACTGATATGTTTGAAGTCATCCAAAGCCGTTTTTAAACTGAAAATCAGATCCTGCCTGTTTCTTCCTTGCAAAAAGGCTCGTTGCCAGAATTCAATCTTTGGCTCAATCAGTGGTAAAATTCTCTGGATGATACATCGGGAAAAAATCGTATAAATCACTGATGACAGGCATATGTCACGCAGCGTTGTTAAATCCTGTTGTTGAAAATTCTTCTTCGGTATCCTTTGTATTATATCATGTTTCCAACTGCTAGGCACCTTTTTGTTGATTAGACATGTATTAAAACAGCTTCTAATGTCTACCCCCTTGTCATCGTATTCCTTTTTCACATCTTCATAGCGAACCCCATCAAGCCCTGGTGATTTCCCATTGGGAAGCTTCCTCAGAACACTTTGTATCTCCTCCGCAGTAAACGGCGGAACTTCATCCTGGTATCTTTCCGCTTCCTGTTGGTGTCCTATTGCGTTGTTTTCATCCCACTCATTTTCCAAAATAAAGTTCTTTTCATTTTGATAGAATGCCTCTGTTTCTGCTTGATTAATTTCTACGTGTACCTTTATTGTCCATTTGTTGTCATTCTTTATGATTTGAATGGCTTTCTTCCGTTTGTGAAGCCAAAGATTTGTTAATTTATTTCGTGAAACTGGATCCTGTGAGACGTGTCCTTGTCCTTTTGAGAAGAATGGTTGCATTGTTTTTGTAACATAGTAAAGTTGTTTTTCTAATTGAGCTATAATTGGGACTCCCTCGTTTAATTGCGATGGCTCATGAGGCATTGAATTCAAAATCCTTAGACAATAACTGCACAGATTTGGATTCCAAGGGGTCCCATCGATAGTTTGCTTCTGAAACTCTCCCCCCTTCGTAAAGATTCCGTTTATAAGCTTTATTAATTGCATCCTTGAAACATATCTTCAACTTCTGTATCAATTGCATTGACTTTCAGTGTTTCATGAGTATACTGGACAGCATTTTCGACGGCAGTTACGACGGATTAGTATTGAAAGGAGACAGCGAAGGCAGACGTGTGGCCGAGTGGTTAAGGCGTCTGACTCGTAAGCCAAAGGTCAGAACGGCCGTAGGTTCAAATCTCGCGCTGGACAGTTTGGTTGCTGTCCGTAACTCTAGCCCGGGTCGACCAGTGCCATGTGAGGGAAATCTGGTAGCTGCGGCGGGTAGCTGCGGCGGACTGATGGTAAAACATCCGTGGCCCCTGTTGGAAATAAGTCTCTCAGACTTTCACAGGCTAGCCACGTTAAATATTAATACCTACCTACCTACGCGCTTCAAAGCACGTCCATCTTGCAACGCCACGGCAACAACAATAATAATAATAATAATGATAATAATAATAATAATAATAATGATAATGATAATGATAATGATAATGATAATGATAATGATAATGATAATGATAATAGAGTAACATTAATAATAATAATAATGATAATAATAAGAGAGTAATCGAGCACAGAAGACCAGACATTGTTGTAGTTGAGAAAATAGGTGGAAAATGTTTCATCACCGATATTGCGGTTCCCGATGATCATAATGTTCAACAGAAAGAACTTGAAAAGAAAACAAAGGCTAGACCGAAAAAGAGACAGAGAAAATCGAAAAGTATGATGAATTAAAAAGAGAAGTGGAAAGATTATGGAAAGTGAAAGCAAAAGTAATCCCTATTGTCTTGGGTGCCCTTGGAACAGTAACACGAAGTTTGAGCAACTACATCAAGGAAATTGGAGTCAAAACACAATTAAAACTGATTCAAAAATCTGTACTTTTAGGAACTGCCAGAGTGTTGAGAAAAGTTCTTGAAATCTAAGATCATGGGTTGTGATCCGATCTCAGGAAACATCAAGAGCAAGCCAGTTTTAACATCAGAACTGTGGAAATCAGCATGATAATAATAATAATAGTAATCACTTTCTTTAAGGTTGGCATGGTGAATAGGACTAGGCTAATTAATGCCAACCATTTTTGAATACAAGCATCATCGATAATCACGAAACCTAAATGTAACCTAAATTTACAATAAAATCCTTACACAATCTACAGTTGCATGAAAAAGTCCAAAACTTAATTGCCTTTTTAAAATACTGTACAGATCGGGGCTCTTTTATACGCAATGGTAAATATCGCCAGAGATTTTGCCCCAGGAAACTCACAGTTTCTAACCCATATAGGAACTGAAACTGAGACTGAAAGAATAAGCCAAGGTTCTCCCATGTTTAGCCTATTTCGAAAGAAAGAACATGCCAAAAAGTTTCTTGATTTTATCAATGGTCAACATCTGAACATTAGATTTACAGTTGAGTTTGAAAATGATAACTCACTTCCGTTTCTTGGCGTCCTTTTCACCCATGATGATACAGGATTTTCCACTGGCCTATACTGAAACAAGACTTACACCGGTTTACATTCTGATTTTGATAGCCTTGCCCCTGATAAGTACAAAACAAAACTTGTCAGTGTTCCTCGTTGTATTATTCTAACTTTCTCCTATCCATTGTTTGCTCCTTCCATTTTCTTGATTTGTGCCTTCATTTTCATACCTGTTCTAATTCCCTTGTCAATTCTTGTTTACCAATTAGGTTGTTTATTAACACACATTCTTTGTTTCCTTTGTTTCGTATTCATTTATAACGTGGTTTGGTCATTGGTAATTTTGGTGGTTCTGAAGATGGAGCATTGCATGCTTTGAAACGTTTACTCTTAAAATTCAAACATGGATTTGTCAGATATGGGTTAAATAAAAATTTCTTAGTAACTGGATTCTGCGAATATGGTGAAATAATCAATCTGAACTTTTTGTGTGTCTTCGAAAACTTCGAAAAAAATGAGTATCATCATCGTAGTTTTACTATTATAATTTATGTTTTGCAGATTAAAGTTGAGGAGAATCCAGTTTCACGAGTGCTTCACATCAGAAATATTCCAAGAGATGTCACAGAGTCTGAGGTAAATACTTTTGATACTCTTTCAAGTCCATCAACGCAATTGGAGATATTTTAGTGATATCAAAAAATGTTGTTAATTTTTACAGCATTAAAAAGGTTGTCTTCCTTTATTGTTTTATCAATTGTTTCATTTTCCATTCAGTTTTTCTGCATCCGTCCTTATTTATTGCTTTCCCTGTATATTTCAGCTTCTGTCCCTACTTCTTGTTTCTATTTTCTTCCTTATCCAGCTTGTTCTTCTTTCCCCCTTCCTGCCTTCATTACCAATGAGCTACATATGAAGCTGCTTTACCACTTTGTGAAATGTGAATGTTTCGTATGATTCACCTTTGGTATGGCTGTTACCGCTCAAAGTGTATGTTGCTGTTTTTTACTGTTAGTGCTGGAAAACTCATTTCTTCATCCTCAGTGTCCAAAATCCCTCTTTACACAGTGATGATGTTTATTAGATGCTTAAAATATGTGCTTCTGTAACAGGCCTGTCCTTCAACCATGATTTTACTGTGGATTAATTGTACGCAATAATTGAATCAAAGGCAGGAACAAGAAACATAGCAATAGAATAGAATTCCAAGATTAAAACGTCCATTATAGCCGGAACAATGAAATAGTTGGTCATCTTCATTTCCTGTTTGGTTTCAAGCGGGCATTTTTTGATTAATCGGTTAGGCCAGATGATAAGTGATTAATCAGACCTTGATGATAAAATTGATCAAGCAAAGGTTGATGGACAGGCACACTTCCCAAGCAAGGTGCATTGTACAGTAGCTCATGGCGTGGCCTGTATTACAACTTGTTCAATTCTTGCCTTGACCATCCCACCATGACACCCTCCATGTATTTGCACATAAAACATTTGAGTCCATATGGCTGCCAATTTTTCCATGGCTCTGGGTCCTTTGACAATGTTAGGAATAGACTTTTTAGCTCTTCAGCAAAGGAGCCTGGATCGAGCGTTATTTTTATACATTTTCATACACGAGATTCGATCGAGTGGCGTTTGAGCTTCTATCACCATTGTGCACATTCGTAAATTCTACGAAATGTAGCAAAGTATCGTTCGATTGAGATTCTTTTTCAGAATAGCTAAAAGGTCTATTGTGCTTATAAAGTTACCGGGAATTCGAGCTTTTCCTGTGCCCAGCCCCTGGACTTTTCGAAAAGACTTTCCCGGAGAAGACTTTGTGCAAAAGATTTTTGGTGACCCCAGGCTGCCAGGAGAGGGGATGGTTAGGGTAGGAATGAGTGAGACATTAAACCATATGGATACAACATTTCAGAAGCAGTATACAGCTTAATTTGTTTTGTCACCTCTGGAAGTCTTATACATTTATATATGATTTGTATGACTTTTTTCAAAGGGATACCCTTAAATACAATTTTTACCGATTTGCAAGATTCTGGTCTCTGAAATTATTTCATAATCTTAGGGACAGGGTTATCGTCCCATGAGTCTGTTAATGCTATCGTTATTTTTCAACATTTAATCAAACGCCAACAGTTTTTTTGAGACACCCTGTGCATACATTCATGCATCTTGTAGGCATCAAGTTTTCAAGTACAGCATTTTTATTAACTTGCTGACTACATAGTACTGATTGTAGTCTACAGGGTGTCCCAAAAAATTTGTCAACGTTTGATTGAATGTTGAAAAATCACGACAACATAAACATGCTCGCGTGGGAAAGTAACCCTAACCCGAAGATTTCAAATAAGATTTAGAATTTTGGAGACCATAATTCCAAATTGGTTGAAAATTCACTGAGCTGGGAGCTTTCAAAGATAACACATAAGCGATAGCTGAAACTAGCTCCAGTCAGTGCCAGTCCCAGTCACTGAGCTCACAAAAAAAGCTCTGTATCATATCTATCTATCTGTAGGTTCAGTTTCAGTTTTTCATTTATCATTGAGGGGGCACATTCCCTCAGTAAATGTGAAATTCATAACAGTATAGAACAACTCGAAATAACTCTTCCTTTCACGTTGAATTTATCTCAGCATAGAACGCGTAGCTAAACAGTGTACGTAGATCGATAGATAGCTAGTTCGAGGATAGGTTTTCGCTACAAAAAAAAATACAAATAAACACATAAGCTAGCGAAAACAACGAACAAAAACGAGAAAATACGAAGGAATAAGGGAATTAATTTACTCACAAATATTGTCCATTGATGTCTTATCGCCATTACAAATCCAAACCAACCCGAAGTAAACAACCTGTCCCGAAGACCCTCAGGGAGCGCCTCCACGCTCCGGTTCGAGCCAACAGTCACAAAAGGTCCTATTGTCTAAGCAACAAAAGGGTTCTTCGAACTGAAAACAATACCAATAACTGTTCTCTGTCCTACGCAACGTTATGAGGGGTGCAGTAAATTGCCCCTCTCTGGTCCAGTAAAAGATTATGCGGGGAGAGACCATAACATCTGGCTCCCCAAAAACATTACACAACGTTCAAATGTTTTTCTCACGGTCTTCGTGGCTCCTTCGATGGGGAATGAACCTCATGCTCTCATTATTCACAGCGTTCGTGCTCCTCTTCTCTGTAAAGTAGAACGATCTTGTTCACTGGTCTTTCAATGGGCTTTCGAGAGTCAAACTGCATACCAGTTGTCTTCATTTTTACGCTTCGAACGACGCCTTGGTCATCTTTTCGTACGTCAACGATTCGAGCTTTTGACCATTTGTTTCTCGGCAAATTATCTTCAGCGATCAGAACTATGTCATCCTTCTGGAAATTCTTCTGTGGAACATTCCATTTGGTCCTACGCTGTAAATTGATAAGGTATTCCTTCTGCCATCTCTGCCAGAATTCGTTTGCAAGATGCTGAACGCGACGCCAATATTTCCTTGAATACATGTCTGCTCTTTGAAAATTTCCAGGCGGAGGCAATATTACCTTGGTCTTCATTGTCAGCAAACTTGAGGGGGAAAGTGGCAGAGGGTCATCTGGCCGATCAAGATTATCTGTCGTCAAGGGTCTTGAATTGATAATTGCAGTAGTTTCCGCCATAACTGTGCGGAAAGCCTCGTCGTTCAAGGAGCTGCCATGTGTCTTGAACATTGAAGAAAGGATTGATCGAACGGATCTGATCTGTCTTTCCCAAACTCCACCCATATGACTCGCCGCAGGTGGATTTCTCTTCCATCGAATGACAAGATAGTCTGATCCTTCATGTAACAGGAAATCTCTGATCCTTTCATGATCCATCTCCTTAACTGCTTCTTTCAGCTCTCTCTCTGCGCCTACAAAATTTGTTCCCCAGTCGGATCTTAAGGATCTGATGTTTCCGCGAATACTGATAAACCGCCTCAAAGCCATGATAAACGAATCAGTTTCCAGAGAATTTGCTACTTCTATGTGTACTGCACGTGAATTCAGACAAGTGAAAAGAGCACCATATCGCTTGACTTCTTTCCTTTTCTCTTTGATCAGGAATGGGCCAAAATAATCGACACCGCAGTGAGTAAATGGGGGTGCTGGCAAAGTCCTGTCTGCAGGCAGATCTGCCATCTTCTGTTGGCCAAGTCTTCCTCTGAGAAAGCGACAAACTGTGCACTTTGAAATTATTTGTCGAACAATCAAGCCACCTCTTACGATCCAGTATCCTGAACTTCGAATCTCATTCGTAGTTATTCCTCTTCCTGCGTGATACACTGCATCATGACAATGTCTTGCAATCAAAATTGGGATCTTTCCACCATGTGGTATGATTACAGGATGCTTCAGATTATCAGCTAATTTCGCTCTTCGTAGACGTCCTCCAACTCTCAAGATGCCATTGGAATCAAGAAAAGGATCAAATTGAAGAAGGTTGCTTCTTTGGCGTAACAAAAGTTTCTTTTTCTTTTCCGATTCTCTGTCAATGCTTCCAGAATCTATGTCTTTGAGAATCTTTATTGTGCTTGCAAATTCTTTGTGTTGAATCCACTTGATAAGCTTATCTTCGGCTTTTTGTAAATCTTCAACTTTCGGTTCTTCTCTGATGAACTTCTTTCTCTTGATGATTCCAATGACTATTGCTAGTACTCTCTTCATACGATACCAGCTTGAGTTATTCTTCTCCAATGAGGCTAGAACATGATTTTCTTCTTTTAAAAGCATAACTTCTTTTGTGAAGATCTTCTTTACCTCTTTATCATCCTCATCTATTTCAGTTGACACGTTTTCCGAGGGAAAATTTCTTTCTGAATCCCATAAAATTTCGGTCCCTTTAGCCAGTCTTTGGCTTCAGTAAATTGCTTTCCTGTTGTACCGCGTGATGCATGATCAGCTGGATTGATTTCAGATGGCACATATCTCCATTGCTCCACATCAGTGTGATCACAGATCATCTTTACTCTGTTGGCTACGAATGTATGAAATCGTTTTCTTTCGTTGTTCAAATAGCTTAACACGACTTGAGAGTCAGTCCAATAAAATTCTTTCACATCGTTGATCTGTAACTCTTTATAAAGTAGATATCCAACTTTTGTAGCCACTGTGGCAGCAGTTAATTCAAGTCTCGGTATAGATGGTGCATCTTTAGGAACAACTCTTGACTTTCCCATAACAAGGGCGCAATTGATTCTATTTTCAGTGTCTTGTAGACGAAGGTAACTTGCAACTCCATAACCAATAGTGCTTGCATCAGAGAAATGATGTAGTTGTGCTGATTTTACCTCACCAAAAGATTGTGGTGTGAAGCTTCTGTCAATCTTTATATGATGCAAGACATCAAGATCTGCTCTCCATCTTTCCCATGCTGCTCGTTGCTCTTGTGACAATGGTTCATCCCATCCTTGTTTGTCGGCTGATATCTGCTGTAAGATTTTTCTACCAGGTAGCAGGAGAGGTCCAACCAGTCCCAGCGGATCATAGATTGAGCTTATCGTTGCAAGTATGCCACGTCGTGTCAGTGGTCGATCTTTCAATGTAATGCGAAATTCCAGCTGGTCATTCTCTATGTTCCATAGCATTCCTAGCGCTCTTTCCATGGGCAAACGGTCATGGTTGAGATCCACATTCTTAATCTCTTTTGCTTGCTCCTCTCTTGGAATAGAACTAATGACTTTACGATCATTTGAAATGAACTTGGTAAGTCTAAAACCACCAGCAGCACACATCTTTGTTACTTTGGGAATGAGCTCTACGGCTGCCTCTGTTGTAGGAGTTGATTTGAGAAGGTCATCAACATAAAAATCATGCTTAACTACTTTAGCTGCTTCATTTCCATAGACTTTGGCGTTGTCTTCAGCTGTCTGTTTCAAGGCGAAATTTGCACATGAAGGTGAACTGACAGCTCCAAACAAGTGAACGCACATTTCATACTCAGTCAAATCATTCTCTGTGTTTCCATCAGGCCACCATAAGAAACGAAGATAACTTCTCTGTGCCTTTGGAACTTGCACTTGATAGAACATTGACTCTATATCAGCAAGAAAAGCAATTTGATTGATGCGGAATCTCATCAAAACTGCAACCAGGAGATTAGTTAAATCTGGGCCTTGCAAAAGCTCTCTATTGAGAGACGTCCCTTTATATTCACTACTGCAATCAAAAACAACACGGATCTTATCAGGTTTTCTCGGATGATAAACCCCATGATGTGGCAAATACCATACTTTCCCTTCTTCTACATCCAATTGAGATTCTAGAACTTTTGCTGCGTATCCTTGCGTGATGATTTTATTCATGAAATCTACGTAGTCTTCATGATACTTTGAGTCCTCGAACTTATGTTTGATCCACATTGCTCGTTTTATCGCGTGTTGACGATTGTTTGGCATATTCACAACTTCATTTCTGAAAGGGAGTGGCAACTGGTAATGGCCATTAACTGATTTAACCTCAGTTCTCATTTTCTCCAAAAATCTGTCATCTTCTTTTGAGTTGGCAGTCTCCTTAGGGAGTTGATTTCTTTCAGTACCTTGTGATATTTGCGCTTTCTTCATTTCCTTTGGGCTTGGCTCATTAAAATCGTGTTTGTACATTTCTACCAGCATTCGAGACAAATCGTTATCTTTCACCGTTTCTTCAACTCCAAAGAAATGCTGTGCGATCTTATTTGACGGGCTATCCACAACTGCAATTCTATTGCACCGTAATGTTGACATATGCTGTTCTGCATTGGTGAGGGGACCAACTATACACCATCCAAGAGCAGTTCTTTGAGCAAATGGGCCGTTGTTTTCTTCATTGATTACTTCCAATGGTCTAAGTGCCGTGGGACAGTTGACTCCAATAAGCAAAGCAACTGGAGCATCAGGATCAATATCAGGAATTTCTTTCATGATACTTTCAAGGTGTGGCCAATGTTTCACTTTATCTACTGTAGGTATTTCATCTTTGTTGATAGGTAAACCTTTCCGGGTAAATAATCTTGGTAAACTCATTGTATTTGTGCCGCTGACATCAGAAACCATGAAGCCATCCACTATTTGTGAATCTTCTGACTTTGTGCCAGTCATGGTCTTTATACAAATTTTTGTATCAGTACCTTTGATGTCAAAGTTATCAAGCACATCTTGATTTATAAACGAACCTTGACTGCAATTGTCTAGCATGCCATAAACTTTTAATACTTTATCAGGAGTACTTTTGTGAAATAACAGCATTGGCAGCACACTCAGTGACATTATAGAACCATTTGTTCCCAAGGTAGAAGTTCCTGATTCGCTAGCCTTTGTACATCCATTACTAATTTCTGTACGATCGTTCGATTTTGCTTCTGAGGTGTGATTCTTGGCTTTTGGTTTAAACTTGTGAGTACCGTGCATTCCTAACGGATGAGATCCACCGCAACCTTCTTTGCTGCATACTCGTTTCTGTGGGCAGTCAACAACAGTGTGATCTGAAGAATAACATCCAAAACAAAGCTTCTTTGAAATCACAAACATTTTTCGAGCATAAGATGACTTGGCAAGAAAATCTTTGCAGTCGTCCAAATCATGCTCTTTACTGCAATGAGGACAAAGATGATCTTTTACGGCTGTTTCAGCGCCGGCATCGTAATTTTCTGATCTAGTAACAAAGGAACCTACTCTTGTCTTGGAACCTCCTTTTAGTGCTTTGGACTGGTCAAGCTTTATAGGCTTTTTGTCGATCACTTTCGACGGAGCTTCTCGACTAAATGTCGGATCGTTGGCGACTTCTGATTCTTTTCTAACGAACTCGACAAAGTCAACGAAAGTTGTTCTTCTTTGGGCTCTTGACAAAATCATGCACACATTCTCTGACCACTTTCTTTGCATTCGTTGGGGCAATTTAATGCATAGTGACTGTAGAAGAGAGCTGGTGTTTAATTCATTGACGTAAACTTGATCCCACAGTGCACCTTGGCATTTGATTAAGAAAACATAGAATTCACGAATCCCTTTACACTCACAGAAAAAAGGTGGCTTACGAAGAACCTTTTAGGGTTCTTGAGCAGGATACATATATGGAACCCCTAAAGGTTCTTCAAAGAACCCCAAGTCAGGGGTTCTTCAAAGAACCCCTACCAATGGTTCTTCAAAGAACCCCTAAAGGTACTTCAGAGAACCCTTAGAGGTTCTTCAGAGAACCCACGAAGGTTCTTCAGAGAACCCATGAAGGTACTTCAAAGAACCCCTAAAGGTTCTTCAAAGAACCCCTAAAGGTACTTCAGAGAACCCCTAGAGGTTCTTCAGAGAACCTATAAAGGTTCTTCAGAGAACCAATAAAGGTTCTTCAGAGAACCCATGAAGGTTCTTCAGAGAGCCCATAAAGGTTCTTCAAAGAACCCATAAAGGTTCTTCAGGGAGCCCATAAGGTTCTTCAGAAACCCATAAAGGTTCTTCAGAGAGCCCATAAAGGTTCTTCAAAGAACCCATGAAGGTTCTTCAGAGAGCCAATAAAGGTTCTTCAAAGAACCCATGAAGGTTCTTCAGAGAGCCCACGAAGGTTCTTCAAAGAACCCATGAAGGTTCTTCAGAGAATTCCTAAAGAACGTCAGAGAACCCGATGAAAATATTGTCACTAAAGTCGCCCAAATGGCACAAAAAGTGGCACAAATGACCTAAAATTGAAATTGCACAGAATTATCTCAAAATTGATGCAAAGCCTATTTCTGGTACGCTGATTATGAATATGGGCGAAGATTATGAAAATATTGTCACTAAAGTCGCCCAAATGGCACAAAAAGTGGCACAAATGACCTAAAATTGAAATTGCACAGAATTATCTCAAAATTGGTGCAAAGCCTATTTCGGGTACGCTGATTATGAATATGGGCGAAGATTATGAAAATATTGTCACTAAAGTCGCCCAAATGGCACAAAAAGTGGCACAAATGACCTAAAATTGAAATTGCACAGAATTATCTCAAAATTTGTGCAAAGCCTATTTCGGGTACGCTGATTATGAATATGGGCGAAGATTATGAAAATATTGTCACTAAAGTCGCCCAAATGGCACAAAAAGTGGCACAAATGACCTAAAATTGAAATTGCACAGAATTATCTCAAAATTGGTGCAAAGCCTATTTCGGGTACGCTGATTATGAATATGGGCGAAGATTATGAAAATATTGTCACTAAAGTCGCCCAAATGGCACAAAAAGTGGCACAAATGACCTAAAATTTAAATTGCATAGAATTATCTCAAAATTTGTGCAAAGCCTATTTCGGGTACGCTGATTATGAATATGGGCGAAGATTATGAAAATATTGTCACTAAAGTCGCCCAAATGGCACAAAAAGTGGCACAAATGACCTAAAATTGAAATTGCACAGAATTATCTCAAAATTGGTGCAAAGCCTATTTCGGGTACGCTGATTATGAATATGGGCGAAGATTATGAAAATATTGTCACTAAAGTCGCCCAAATGGCACAAAAAGTGGCACAAATGACCTAAAATTGAAATTGCACAGAATTATCCCAAAATTGGTGCAAAGCCTATTTCGGGTACGCTGATTATGAATATGGGCGAAGATTATGAAAATATTGTCACTAAAGTCGCCCAAATAGCACAAAAAGTGGCACAAATGACCTAAAATTGAAATTGCACAGAATTATCTCAAAATTTGTGCAAAGCCTATTTTGGGTACGCTGATTATGAATATGGGCGAAGATTATGAAAATATTGTCACTAAAGTCGCCCAAATGGCACAAAAAGTGGCACAAATGAACTAAAATTTAAATTGCACAGAATTATCTCAAAATTTGTGCAAAGCCTATTTCAAGTGCGCTGATTATGAATATGGGCGTGGATTTTCAAAATATTGTCACTGAAGTGGTCCAAAGGGCACAAAAAGTGGCACAAATGACCTAAAGTTGAAATTGCATAGAATTATCTCCAAATTGGTGCAAAGCCCATTTCGGGTACGCTGATTATGAATATGGGCGAAGATTTTGATAATTTGTTCACTAAAATCGCCCAAATGGCACAAAAAGTGGCACAAATGACTTAAAATGGAAATTGCACAGAATTATCTCAAAAATTGGGCAATGCCTATTTCAAGTACGATGATTATGAATATGGGCGAGGATTTTGAAAATATTGTCACTGAAGTGGTCCAAAGGGCACAAAATGTGGCACAAATGACCTAAAATTGAAATTGCATAGAATTATCTCAAAACTTGTGCAAGGCGTATTTCAAGTACGCTGATTATGAAAATGGGCGAGGATTTTGAAAATATTGTCACTGAAGTGATCCAAAGGGCACAAAAAGTGACACAAATGACCTAAAATTGAAATTGCATAGAAATATCTCAAAATTTGTAAAAAGCCTATTTCGAGTGTCCTGATTATGAGAATGAACGATTTTAAAGATTTTAAAAATATTGTCACTAAAGTGGTCCAAATGGCACAAAAAGTGGCACAAATGAACTCGAATTGAGATTGCACAGAATTATATCAAAATTGGTGCAAAGCCTATTTCAAGTACGCAGGTTTTGAATATGGGGGAAGACTTTGAAAATATTGTCACTGAAGTTGTGTGGTCCAAATGGCACAAGAAGTGGCACAAATGACCTAAAATTGAAATTGCACAGAATTATCTCAAAATTGATGCAAAACCTATTTTGAGTGTGCTGATTACGAATATGGACAAAGATTTTGAAAATGTTGTCACTAGAGTGGTCCAAATGGCAGAAAAAGTGGCACAAATGACCAAATATTTAGCCTGCGCACAGGCTTTAAGTAAAGTCTGTGCGCAGGTTACCAAATATTGAAATTGCACGGAATTATCTCAAAATTGACTGTGACCGTAACTCGACGTGAATCTGGACTTTGACAAAAAGATCCATTTTTTGGACTGAATTTTTCAAGAATTTCTTCCCCTTTTGCATGAATTTTAGGAAGTTTGGAAACTTTGGCTATGAATTTTGTCCATTTGAAGATACAAGCTCTATTCAAATTTCTTCAGTTGCGATAAAAATTCTGAAAAAGCTACCCAAAATCCCGCCCATATAAGCGGCACGTCCAATATCACTCAACAAGCAAGTACCAAGAAATTTTTAAGATTCTACAGTACCGCGGCCATAACCGATGTTTACTGTTCAGTCCGTAAACATCGTAGAACTTTTCTCAGTTGTTCAAGATATTACACATTTTTACAATAGACGATTACGCTAAAGATGGCGGCGAGGAACTTTTTACCAAGATGCATTGCGTTCTAATTACGAATCCTTAACGATTCTATAGGAATTCGATTAAAGAACGCAATGCATCTTGGTAAAAAGTTCCTTGCCGCCATCTTTAGCGTAATCGTCTATTAGAAACTTGGCTCAGACCATATCACCAAAAGTTTCTTGATTTAACATGGAATTTTCTTTTAATACTAAAGGTTTCTTGATTGGTTTCTTATTTTTGAATGCATGAATAATCAATGTGGTCTCTAACACAGCTGCAGATATGGTTCTTGACATTCAAAACAGAATTTAGGATACTGTTCTCTTATGTTCAAAACACAAATGGCTAGTTAATATTACTCCAGAATAAAGGTTCAACAATATATTTGCTTCATTGTCCATAACTTTTAAAAAGCTTCTTATTACTTCTCAGACATAGTACTAGAGTTTCACTTTTAAAAAATTTCTTAATACCTCTTAGACATAGTACTAGAGTTTCTTAAAATCGTGCTCATCTTAGTATTAAACGTTTTTAATAAGAAACTTAGATCAGGCAATGGTATTAAAAGTTTCTTAATTTCACATTGAATTTTGTCCGCTTTTTAGTACTAAAGGTTTCTTGATTGGTTTCTTATTTTTTGAATTCAGAAATATAAATGTGGTCGCTAACACTGCAGCAGATATGTTTCTTGACATTTAAAACATCATAAATAAACAGTGTTCTGTTATCTGAAAACACAAATGGTAAGATAATATTGCTCAAGAATAAAGGTTCAACGATCTACAGTAGTGTCCCGCATATAAGAAACAAAATTTTCAATTTGAGGTCTAATGAGATATAAACTTCAATTCAGGGTGAAATTTCTAAAGTTTCTTATTAGAAAAATCATGTACTATCAATGAACTAGAATCAGACACGAGCTTTATGATTGTCATGCAAAACATACTTTTTACATTAAGAAAGGTTACATTTATTCCAGGAAGGTGATTTGTGCTTCATTTGCATGTATATCTCATGTTTTTATGTGAATAGGTACAGGCAGATTCAACTGCAAAGCTGAATTCGCCATGTTTTTCAAATTTCTAATGCACACATAGTTTTTTGAATAAGAAACATCTGCACCAGTTTCTTATAAGAGAGGATATTATTTTGATCAAGGTCTGGTGTTTCTTAAATTAATGTTTCTTATATGCGAGACACTACAGGGTGTCTCAAAAAAATTGTTCGACGTTTGATTAAATATTGAAAAATAAGGACAACATGAACAGGCTCATGGAAAGATAACCCTGTTCCTAAGATTATGAAATAATTTTAGAGACTAAAATTTTAGAGACTTAACTCTCTGCAATCTTCTATTCCCTTAGCTCTGTTTTAGGTATTGTCCTCTGGGCGTGCCTCATTATTTATTTTTCACGTAGGATTTGTAAAAATGCATTTTTGGTAGTTTATTGTCTTTATGGATATAAATATAGCCTCGTGCTTTTGGAAACTTGGTATATACTAACATGAATATCTAGTTATCAAACAAGAAATCAGTTAGATATTGACACTCCAAGGCAGAACCTAGAATTCTCCAAAAACAGTTTTTCTATTCTGGTGCAAAGACATGGAATGAAATCCCATCAGAAATCAGAACAAGTTCCACTATCACGTTTTTACCACTTTGATTGTCAAAGCTCAGATTTCTGTAGAGAAAATTTAACAGTCTTGTCTTCATTTTAAGTTTCAAGAAGACATTCAGCCCTATAAGATTATAAGATTACGATTGTTTCTTTCCAATCTTCAAAACGCAGAACATTTCACTTCACAGCTTTGGCCAATATTTCTCTATTTTCAGGTGATGTTTGTGTCGCATCTTTTTGCTCGCCTTGAGCTTACTTTGATTTCTGTCTGTCAATTTCTTGAAAACAGCAAGATAAATTCTATATCCATGGCATCACCACACTTGCAAAACCTGACAAGAAAGTTCAGGAAAATAGGGTTCTCAGAAATAACCTTTGTCATGAATAAGGATATCAGAAAAGTCTTGCAAAAATTCGAAGAAACTGTATCACGCTGATTTGCACAACCAATACAAACGGTTTCTTACTCAAACATTATTTGTTTGAAGAAAAGTAAGGCAGCACAATGCTAATGCTTAGGCTTGCCTAATAATGTTGGTCAAAGAATTGACCTATTACGAAGTGCAAGCAAGTTGGGGTTCAGGTCGAGAATACTGTTTCCAAGACAAGCAGAAAAGCAAGTATAGAAGTATTTCTTGGGGATTTCTTGCTGCCTTTAGACCTATTTCATGTCTACCCAACATCATAACGTTACTTCAACTGATTCGTAGGCCAGATAATCTTTTGAAAGAGGCGATTTGAACAAAACCCAATGCTTCTTTGTAGGGAAACTTCCAGAAAGGTGAGATAACGAAACACAGCTAGACTGTAGTTTGCTCTCAACTCAATGGGAGACGCGTTTTGGCATGTCCGTGCGCCTGTAACGCGTAGCTAGCTTTCTCGGGACTTTCTCCCTATTTCAGATCAAGTTAATGAAACAATTGTATTCCAGGAAAATGCATCATCTTTCTGCTTAATCATATTTTGTTTATTCGGGTGAAATAAATTCAGTAAAGCTTACCTTTTTCGCGATATTCTTTCCTGTCTTTTCTTCAAACCTTCGCCGCAGCAACGAAACTTCAATCATTTAACCGTTTTCAAGAGAAAAAGAAATCGCGAATACATTCCATTTTCGAACACCCTGCGTAAGTCACGTGATATTTGCAGTCATGGGGGTTCTTTGAAGAACCTTTTTGACTTGAAGAACCCTTAGGGTTCTTCAGAATACCTTTGAAGAACCCTATGGGGTACTCTAGAGAACCCTAAGGTTCTTTGAAGAACCTTAGGGCATCCAAGAACCCTAGGGTTCTTTGCCAGAACCTCTGAAAACCACCTTTTTTCTGTGAGTGTACCATCACCTTCAAAAATACGTGGCCATTGTCTCAGTTTCTCCATGTACATATTTGCAAACTTGATAGGATTTCCGTAGTTTTCTTGTAGCAAACTTTTAGCTCTTTGATAAGCTGCAGATGCTTCCAGATACAAGCACGTCTCAATTACAGACTTTGCTTCCCCATATGTATGCTCAATCAGCAAAACTAATCGATCTCTGGGATCTTTAACTCTTGCCTCAACCACTGTTTCAAACATGTTAATAAAATATTGATACTTCATTGGATTTCCACCAAACTTTTCAAGCTTGGGCTCTGGAGCTCCTTGCCGATGCAAATACTCTCCTTGTTTGGCTATTAATTGATATAACATCTTAATTGCTTCAATATTCTCTTCGTTAGACACCCTGCTCCCTGTCTGAGCTGCATTTCGAGAAGTAGGTTGAACTGTCTGAGGATCATGTGCTGCAAACATAGCAGGGCCATGTTGGAAACCAGACGGGTTTGGTGTAGCTGCATATCTCTGTGTAAACTGTGGTCTGGCAGGTGCTGTGAACTTTGGTACAAATGATGGAGTTTTAGCATCTAAAACATTTGTTTGTTTGTTTATCAATGAATCTATCTTCTTTTTTAACACAATCTATATGTGCTTCTGACTTCTTCTGGATCTTATTATCGCTAAAGCCATTGTCCTCAAATATCTTAGATGGGTTTAAGACATAACTGTCCTCTAAAAATTCTCTATGAACCTTGTCAGCTGCTTGTGCTACAGCTAACTCTTTCTCCAGCCTCGTTCTATCAAGCTCTGTTTCTGCTTTTTTCTCCTTTTCAAGGTATTCTGATTTTGCTTTCAGCTCTGCAATTTTCGCTCTGTTTCTTATGACGTCATCCAGAGTGCTGCTAGGTGCTCCAGATATCCTTGATCTATTGGATTTTTTCGAACGAACTGAACTCCTTGAAGACTTCGACGAATTTGAGACTGTTTCACTGCCGGTATTAAAATCTTGTAGCCATTTTGTGACACGTAACTCTGCATTCCTAACATCTGAACAAACACGCAGGTAGGTAGGATCATTTAATTTATCGTCTTCACTGTCAAATTGGCGAATAAAATCTTGATATGTACGTGAAACTTTATTCAAGCAATCTTTGACGATATCGATATTTTCCATTGAAACCATTAGACTCTGAATACGAATAATATGATTATTGATAACCTCACTGTAGTAGCTTTGATTCTTACGCCTCTGTTCGCGATTTTCCATCCAATATGCCAAGCCCTTTTCAGTCATTCTACACTCTCTTTGTGGCCTTGAGTCAAAATAAGTAAAACCAGCATATTCTGGCAATGACCCAAAATTAGCAGGATCGTGGCGATTGTCTTTGTTGATATCCGTTGGCAATGACCGTGGTGGTGACAATATATTTTGCCCCTGAGGGTCAACTTGTGATTTTTCGTCCTTTGAATGTTCCATAGCGCAGCAACATACGAAATTGTTCGAGAATGATAAAAGCAGTATTCAGGCTATCATAAAGTGTTCTCGAAAAGTGGCAATTTTGCAGCTAACGCTTCAAAGGGGTCTATCACATAAATTAGGCCATAACAGTTTCCAAAGGGGTCTTGAAAATCAAGATAAATCCTCGCAAGCGATTCGTAAACACGGGTAAATCTTGGCAAATGTTCATCATCAAGTAAGGTGAAGGCGATAATATTTCGAAAACGATGAGGGGGCACATTCCCTCAGTAAATGTGAAATTCATAACAGTATAGAACAACTCGAAATAACTCTTCCTTTCACGTTGAATTTATCTCAGCATAGAACGCGTAGCTAAACAGTGTACGTAGATCGATAGATAGCTTGTTCGAGGATAGGTTTTCGCTACAAAAAAAAAATACAAATAAACACATAAGCTAGCGAAAACAACGAACAAAAACGAGAAAATACGAAGGAATAAGGGAATTAATTTACTCACAAATATTGTCCATTGATGTCTTATCGCCATTACAAATCCAAACCAACCCGAAGTAAACAACCTGTCCCGAAGACCCTCAGGGAGCGCCTCCACGCTCCGGTTCGAGCCAACAGTCACAAAAGGTCCTATTGTCTAAGCAACAAAAGGGTTCTTCGAACTGAAAACAATACCAATAACTGTTCTCTGTCCTACGCAACGTTATGAGGGGTGCAGTAAATTGCCCCTCTCTGGTCCAGTAAAAGATTATGCGGGGAGAGACCATAACAATCATCAATCAATCCTAAATACAATTTCAACAAATACACTCTACAACTAGATACATTACAACAATAGAAATGAAAACAATGCTGTACATGATTGTATTTAAGATTGACTGATTAAGGAGGAGCTCTGTAAGTAGGTTAACGAATCGAGAGAGAGCCCCCCTAATTAAAACGAAAAGCAAAGGCAAACTTTACATAAAAAGAACAGCCAGTAGCAAGGTACAACAAAATTGAAAGAATGATTTCAATACCTTTAGTGGCAAAGGAGGACATTACGATGTGGTGTATGAATCTATGAAATAAGAATTCAATTTGGACCGAAAAGCTGCAACGGATGTGGCAACACGAATGTAGATTGGAAGGGTATTCCAAGTTTAGAGCCAAAATATTGCATAGTTTGAAGACCATACAAGGTAGTATTTTTAAGAGCACTAAAGGGGTCACCTCTGGTAGCCTGACGAGTACCAATCCTATGAACAGTTGCATTTGGCTGAAAATAATCATGAAAGTAAGGAGACAGCTTGTTAAATGCCTTATAGACGAAGGTTAAGTTATTTGTGTGTAGCACGTCTTGTAGTTTGAGAATTTTTAATGAAGGAAAAATTGGCGAGGAAGGAGCAGAGAAGGGTTGGAATTTTATAGCTTGCCGAATTTTCTTCTGCAGTCGGAATAAAAGATTAAAATATGTTTCATAGGTAAGGACCCATGCAGAGATACCATAGTTAAGAAAATATGAGAATAGAGAGTTATAGAGACAGATAAGAGTGGGAAGCGGGACAATGCCGCACCTTAAAGAAAATACCTGCAGTCCTAGAGAGTTTCTTGCAAAGTTCAGTGGTATGGTACTTCCAAGTCAGGTGCTTATCCATAAGAAAGCGAAAAAATGCATACCAGAAGAGGCAATGGCCAGGTTCACTGTAAGCTGATTTGTAGTTCTGTCAATTAAAACAAACAGAGCTAAAATCGGATAACCCTGAGCAGAGATATTAGCAAATGAATTCGTTGTTGAAATGAGCATTCTGTAGAAATCTACCAAAAATTACACGAAAAGCAAGCAATTTCAATTTCATCTAACTTTGCAAGCAAATACTTCCGGACTCAAAAGTCACAAAAGTCTACTTTTTGCTTTATTTTGATTTTCAAGATATCCTTTTTTAAGACCAGATATCACGATAAAAGTTTGACCAAATTTAATTTTCCCGATATTTTGTATTTTTTCCTTCAGCTGAATCACTGTGTGGCAGTTCTACGGTAGTCGCTTGTGACAAATCTTGCGCTCCCGCGTTGAACCATTTCAAGATTGTTGACATTTTTTGAGGTATGAGGATCCCAAACAGTACACGAATATTCAAGAATTGGCCAGACAAGCGCTTTATAGCATGCATCTTTCACATCTTCACATCAGAGGACAGCCGCTCATATTTCTTCTGAGGAGGCCCAACATGCTGTTTGCTTTAGAGCAGACTTTTGTGTTTGCACATTCCAGCTGAGGTTTTTTTGGATAATAATCCCCAGATATTTTTTGTCGGAAACTTCTTCTAGACTATGGTCTTTTATCGTGTGCAAGGACTCTAAAGGTTTTCTCTTTCTCTATGTTAATCACAGGACTTAACATTTCTCTAGGTGAAAGAACATAAGCCAGTCATTGGACCATTTCTGTAGACTATCAAGATCGTTTTGAAGGGCGGACGCATCACTTCGATGTTTGATATTTCTCTGTAGAATGCAGTCATCAGCAAAATGGCGTACTTGTGATTTTACTTCTCTTGGCAAGTCATATACCGTGTGAGCCAGAAAAAGTGCCCACTTTTTAAAGTTCATAGCACCAAGACTACTTCACGGATTTGAATCATTCAAATTTTAGTTAAAAGCCGAAAGATCAAAGTGTTTTTGTAACTTTTCTCGTTGTCATACCTGCACCAGAAGTATTGGTAAATTCAACCTCATAAAAATTTCATGGTTGCAAAATGACGGGAAAAGGGCCTAAAACATTGATCAAATCTTAAGGACTCTACAGGGTGTCTCAAAAAAATTGTTCGACTTTTGATTAAGTACTAAAAAATTACGATACGCTGGGTGGACCTTTGGTGAAGTCATCCTTTTCCTGAGATTTTAAATTAATTTTTGACACAAGAATTTTGCAAATCCGATAAAAAATCACGGGGTTACAAGCTTGTGAAGTTCAAGTTTGTGCGAAAGCTGAAACCAGAGGCCTCGAAATGGCTTTTTTGGTAAAAGGCCCATAGGCCGTCGTTTCTGTTATTTCTCACTAGTTTCAGTGCGAACCAAGTGGAATTCAAACAGGTATTCGATAGCCTAAATGTTAAGCATATGGATGCTTTGAGGAAACAGATTCAGTCTCTCACCGATTTTGTTTTGAACTACTGTTTTTGGACTTATGCACTGTTAAGGAAATTTTTGGAATGATCGCAAGAAATAATTTACTTTAGAATTCGTATTTGGTTTGCCCTGATATCAACGAGAGGTATGACATTGGATAAGCTTCTCTTACCTCCGTCTTAGAGCTTTTTGCAATACAAGTAATCTGGGGGGGGGGGGGTCTCTGGTTTCAACTATCGCATATTTTTGATCTTCGAGAGCTTGTAACTCAGTGAATTTTCAACCGATTTGCACGATTTTATTCTCTAAAATTATTGCATAAACTTAGGAACAAGGTTATCTTTCCATGAGCCCGTTCATGTTGTCCTTACTTTTCAACATTTAATCAAACGTCGAATAATTTTTTTGAGACACCCTGTATTCACACCGAACAATAGGCAATGGGCGTTTCACCTCCCTCAAGGGTTTTAAGACATCGATTTTCAAACAAATACGAAAGATTATCAATCCCATGGCAATTAATGTGCGGAGGATATCTCTCACCCATGAGAAGTTGCATTTCCTTCATTATTCTATTCTAGGAGTCATTCATACTTTGATCGATGTTTTAGGCCATTTTTCGGTCATTTTGCAATCATGAAATTTTTGTAAAGTTGAATTTACCTATATTTGTAGTGCTCGTGAGACAACGAGAAAAATCACTAAAATACTTCAACCTTTTGGCTTTTAACTAGAAGTGGAATCATTCAAATATGTGAAATACTCTTGCTGGTATGAATTTTCGAAAGTGGGAACTTTTTCCTGGCTCACCCGGTAGACTGAAAAGAGGATTGGGCCTAATACCGATCCTTGGGGGACTCCTGATGTAACGTTTATCTCATTAGATTGTTCATCTCCAATGACTACTCGCTGAGTGCAATTAGAAAGGAATGAGTAGATCCAAGCATTTAAATCACCCTGGATCCCATAGTGATCTAAGTTTGCCAGAAGTCGTTTGTGAGGCACTTTATCAAACGCATTTTCGAAAGTCAAGTAGTATTACACTGTTTTTTCTCCTTGATCAAGTGCCTTGGCAGTTTCATGGATTGTTATTATCATCTGCGATTCACAGGATCTCTTTTCCAATGTCATACCCCTCGTTAATATCACAGCATACCAAATAGGATTTTGATAGTAATTCAGTTTTTACATCTAACGTCAAATCTTTTTAAGAATTCTTGTATTAAAAAAACATCAATTGACGAGAGACTGCATTATTTTCAACTTTTGCTCTAGAAAATTCCTCAAAGTATCCATCTGCTTGAATGTTAGGTTATCAAAGTTCTTTTCGATTCCATTGGGTTTGTTGACTCTAAAAGCAAATGGGAAACAAAAGAAGTGATAACCGATGCCACTTTTGCCACAAATTCCATTTAGAGGCCTCTGGTTTCAGCTGTTGCACAAACTTGGGAATTCAACGGATTTTGAAGATTCTGGCATTTGAAGTTAATTATTGATCTTAGGATCTTCATGATATTGTAATTGTTTTGATATTTTATCAGACGCCCAACACGTTTTTGTGGGGCATCCTGCAGTTTTTCCCTTGAGAGAATGGAGTTCCCAGGCTTGTTCATCCTCGCAGGAGGTAAACTGGTGCTAATGCTTAGGCGCATGTGTCATTTCTTCAATCTTAAAAAAACACGAAGGCCAGCGTATTTCTTCGATGAAATTCCTGCTGAACGCAATGTTTCATACAACTTGGGACGTCAGCGTGAATACCAACCAACTGGAAGAGCCGCGCGTTTTGCAAGTACCTATTTCCAAAACGTCCTTTTTGCTGGATCAAAATATCAAAGACTCCAATACTCTTGCGGAATTTAAGTGAAAATTTCTTGCAGTTATCAGACCAGTTGAAAAACCTGTGTACAATGTTTATAACATGACAGGTATTAGGAACCTGACCAAATTGCGGGTGAAATTCAGCCCACTCAATGAGCATAGGTTTCGACACAACTTTGACTGCTTAAGCCCTCTTTGTGTATGTGGTACGGGAAACGAAGATAGCGAGCATTTTCTCCTGCATTGCCCTCTGTTTGACTTGATGCGCACGGATCTCTTCAGTCAACTAGCAGAGTTACCTGGGTTAGACATCACAAGCATGGATTCGAAAGATTTGTGTGAGCTACTATTGTACGGAACTTCTGATTTGAATGTAGTCGAGAACAGAAACATCATTGAAGCAACAATATCCTTCATTGAACGATCTAAGAGATTTTGCTAGAAACTCTTTTCGAGTAATTTTATAGCAGCAACTTCCCTCTATTTCTCTTTTCTTTCTTTGCTTTATTTTTTGTTTTATGTTTGGTTTCTTTTATTGTTCTCGTTGTTTTGATTGTTTGTTGATTTTCTTTTTGGACATTGTGAGGCTTAATTTGTAAGTCCCATCTACGGTGGGAACTAGGTGACCTCGTGTCTTTTCCCGCTGTGGATGGGACAAATAATGTATAGTATATTTACTTTAGGGTTTTGCTTGATAAAAAATGAAAAAAAGTTGCTGTTAAAGTAGTTTTGCCTGTGATTCTTGCCTGAATCATGGAAAACTTGCTTTTGATAATAGCATGTCTTTTCATTAAGGTTTCCAAAGGGACCTTCTCGTAAATTTCCCTTGTAAAATCTGAATGGAGTGACCAGTGTCAGCCAGGTAAATTTAAAAGCCCATTTGAACATGTCTACCATTCAGTGTTACAATAGCCAATATTATTGCCGTACTATTTTTGCTTTGTATCCCAATTTCTGCTCTGGGTAGTAATTTCTTGCTATCCAGGGAGCAGTAGCATTTCCAGCAAGAATGTTTTTATTGACTGACCCAGTAGCATGGTAGCTGACTAATTATATGTATGTATTTGTTCATGACACAGATAATTGCGCTGGGAACTCCATTTGGACGAGTGACAAATATTCTGTACATGAAGAATAACCAGCAAGCACTTCTGGAGCTGGAAGATGAAAACTCTGCTGAGAAGACTGTCAATTATTATACTTTTGTTACGCCAACAATTGGGTAGGTATATAAAAAATGATTGTTTTTAAGCAAATGAGTGCAACTCTTACCAGACTCCACCTGTGACAGGGCTTTCATTTGATAAGTGGTTTGTCTTTTTTTTTTTTTTTTTTTATTCATTAAAAGTAATACAACAAATCTTACATTCTACTATACGGATCTAATTACTATACAATACTACGGGGACGATACCATGGGGAGCGAACGACAATGACTACCCCATGGCCAATATGAAACGACACGCAATGCTAACCTAAATACAACAAACACTACGGACAATTTAATATCTACTAAACTAGATTCGGTTCCACATTAGATGTAAAGTCAGGGTTGCGATAAGTTTACGTTCTTTGAAGTAATTTCAAATTCCTGACATCTGATGTGAAACAGAATTTACAAAGTAAAAGGACATTTACGTTAACGACGTGGTGGTTGCTTTGTGCATAGCTGAGGGTTGAATGATTTTAGTCAAAGCGACCAGTTTCGCGAATGAAACGTAAGGTCAATTCGAGTATATTTTTATTCAGGTCATAAGAAAGGTCTTGATCACCATATAATAAAAGCTGTGTCAAAGCGTCATTTGAGAGATCGGTGATTTGCACAAATGGTCGTAATAATTCAACCATTCCAGCGAGAAGATCTTGTCGTTGAGCATCAAAAGAGGGGCAGAACAACAAAAAGTGCTCCGTATCCTCAATACCATCGCTTGTTGGGCACATCGGGTTTATGGTATCTCTAAAATTATGCTTGAATTTGTGGAAATTTAACTTGCTAAGACCAACCCTAAGTTGAGTAAGATGGGACAATCCTTTAGGATCGTGAATTCCATAAACAGATTTTGCAGGAGGACGGATTATTGACAAGAGTTTCTTCTTAAAAACAGCAATAGAAGGTGCACCTCTCAGTTCAGGCTCAAGCTTATTCCATTCGGATAAACAATTTGGATAGAAAGTCGACTTGAATTTTTCTGTCCTTGCATTCAAACGCCCAATGACATCCTGGTTGCGAAGGCAGTACTGCGACTGGTGAAGAGGGGGAATTGGATCTACTGTATACCCAGGACTAAGATTGTTTACAAACTTGTAAAACAAGGTAAGACGTCTACTCCATCTTCTGGAACTCAGGGACTCCCAACCAAGCTCTGTGTACAACTTCTCCCGAGATGTTCCTCTCCATGTGCCGGTAACAGCCAAAGCAGCAGAATACTGAACAGACTCAAGTTTTTCCATTAAGTTTGGTAGAATGATATTTTGACTGAAATTACACAATTTAGCAGGAATGTGATAAATAACATCACCATAGTCCAGGTGGGGTCGAACATAGAGTTTATACAACTCATTCAGGGTATGCCTTGGCAGATAACTGGAGAGATATTTCAGCAAACCAATGCCCTTTCTTGTTTTAGAAATAGCAGATTTGATATGAACAGAGAAAGAAAGCTTAGAGTCTAGGATAATTCCTAAATGTTTATGTTCACTTACCTTTTTCACAGGTATGTCGTTAAAAAGGATCATTGGATGATCAGTTTCAATTTTCTTCCTTGAAAATGTCAATTCAACAGCTTGTTTTTGTGGATCAGGATTAAAGGTCATTCTCCAAGCGTGAGCCCATTGACTTATCAAGTCCAAGTCATGGTTCATATCACTGGCAGCTGTATTTGAATCTTCAACCACTGTGAATAGTGATGTATCATCGGCAAATAGCTTAACATTGCACTTCAAGCCTACAGATAGATCATTTATATACACAAGGAAAAACAAGGGTCCTAGAATAGAACCCTGGGGCACACCTGCCGAAATATCTCCCCAGTTAGAACTTTGTCCATTCAGTACTGTCCTCTGCTTTCGATCATTGAGAAAACTTTGAATCAAAAAAAGAAGTTGCCCTGAGACACCACATCGTTTTAACTTGTAAATTAGACCTTCGTGCCATACCCTATCAAATGCTTTCGAAATGTCAAGGTACACCGAGCGAACATCAAGAGGAGGATTACAGTCAAAAGCTTTGAAAATAGTATGCGTTATCGAGAGTAATTGGTTGATTGTTGAGTCTCCTGGGCGAAAACCTGATTGATTCGGGTTGAGAAGATCATGTGATTCAAGATGTGAGTAAAGAGAATCGAATATGAGTTTTTCAAGTATTTTCCCAAAGATTGGTAGCAGAGAAATGGGACGGTAATTCCCCTTCACATTTTTTTCATTTTTCTTATGAACCGGCACCACATTTGCATGTTTCCATATTTCAGGAAATAAACCACGCCGCAAACAATTTATGAAAATTGTTTTCAGTGGAAGAACCAATGCATCATCGCTCAACTTTATCATCCTCACAGATATTTCATCCCAGCCATGTGCTTTATTAGGATTAAGTGATCGTATTATATTAAGTATCTTCTCCTCGGGGATGACAAAATCAGTTATCAAGGTCGTAGTAACTGGAGTTTCTTGTGGAATTTCACTGCCTGTGTCAATGGTCGTGCACTGAAGTATAAAATAATCATTAAAGATCTGCGCCTTTTCCGCAAAATCCGTTACAAACAGCCCGTTCTCTAGAAGAGGTGGTATCATGGGAATCTTAGCTTTGTTTAAAACTGTATTTATTAAAGACCAATAGGTTTTGCTACTGCTTCCAGGATTAGCCAAGGTTTTTCCAGCCTTAAAGAAGTAGTTCCGCTTCGCTTCCTCAACCAGCCTTGCGCCTTCAGATATCATCTTTTGAATACCTTCTAGCTTGTCGCCTGGCCGTCCACTCCTCACGAAACTTTTATATGCACGATTTTTTTTCCTAAGAAAGTTTTTGACGGCTTGGGTTATCCAAGGTGCTTGGCGAGGCCTAATTGTTTTAACTTTGTTGGGAATGAAATTAGAATAAATGTTTAGGAGGACTTCATTGAGCAGTTTTACCTGTTCATTGGGGCAGATCAGTTTTTCAAGATGTTCGCGCCAAGCAAACATTTTAATGCTCTTTCTAATGGCTACAAAGTCTGCCTTATCGTAGTACCAAATCTTACGGGTGTATGGAGGAAGTGCTATGTTTGAAACAGATAACTTTCCGTAAACTATTTGATGGTGACACTGCTCGTGCAGTGACGGATGAACACCAGATTCAATAATAAGGTTAGGTTGATCAGTAAATATTAAGTCAATGCAGGAGTTAGAATCGCCCATCAAGTGAGTTGGTTCTGAGATCAACTGATAAAGACCATTATCAGACGATATTGGCTCGAATAGACGGCCTTCGTTATTGTCGATGTCATTTTCCCACCATTGCGTTGATCTACAGTTGAAGTCACCAGTAATGATAACGCAGAATGGATTTTCGGCATGCATTTTGGATAACATCAACTCAAAGTTTGTTGTGAAGTTATCAAACTCCTCTGGGCTCTGACTTGGGCTTCTATAGATTACGGCGAAGAAGTACTTTTTCTTGTTTAACTGAATTTCATACACAATACACTCAGGAAGAGTCACCAGGTCGGGACGATTTACGGAAGGAAGTGAATCTTTGATGTATAGCCCAACACCACCCCTTTTCACATTCTGGGGGTGATTATTTTTGATAAACGTATAGCCATCTAGCGCCAGTCTCTCTTCCTCCACGGTGTTGTCCAGGTGGGTTTCAACAACGCCTATAAGGTCATAACTATACACTGAATTATAAGCCTCTAAAAGAGAGACTCGTAAAAAATCATGCGCAATGATACTCTTCAGATTCCAAGTGCAAAAATCAAGTGTTTCAGGGCCAGGATTCGTTTCTACATCACCGCTCAGCAGAATTATCCTGAAAACTAACCATAGTATGTGTAGAGAGCAACATGCTAAGCATGCTGTGTAGAAGTAAGCATATCGAGAGGGACAGTACTTATATCGAACAATGATACCTAGTGGGATTCGCTTGAAAAGTTCTACAGAAATGTACAGTACTATCTTCGCAGACCGATGTATGCGGGCGAACAAAGGCACAAAACATAACTCTGGTGCGATAGAGTGAACTGCAAGAAACTGCACTGTCAGTGTAAATGGCAGAACAAGAATTGAGACTGCTATGAACCAATAACAGAACCAATATAATTTCAAAATTTGGAAGAGAACAGAAAGTGGCCTAATATTTCTGCTCAGTAGGGATGTGTTTTGCATAGGTACACGGGAACACCCTATTGTTGCTCTCCATTGATTGATTTCAACCGGCATCATCATAAAGAAGTCTTCTCGCTGGTCCCCCTAAGGGGCAACCAGTCAGAATGCAACCACCAACAGAAAGTAAGGAAAGTGAAAATGACAAGACATAAACCAATCGAAAAAACCAGAAATAAAAATACATTGAGGAAACAAAATGGGACAGAACATTCAATACATTGGAAAACAATACAAAGTAGAAATAAACAACAAGGAATAAAATAGTTAAGCTTTGACAATTCAAAAGACTTACGATGGGTTTGAAGATTCGTGCACCATTCAAAAGATTCAATTTGCAAATAAACAGAGTAAAGACTATTTTCCAGCCAGCAGAATCCCCCGAGCGCTAGGGACTTCTTCTTGGTGGTGGTTCGGTATAAAGCGTAATGGAATGGACAAAAGTCCCACGCGCCAGGAGATCCCCCAGGATGGAAAGAAGCCTTTAGGGAGAATCATCATTAATGCAGGGCCTCACAGGAGTTTACAATCTTTTCATTGCTCAGACAATCAGACAAGATGATCGAAACTGGTCGAAATGTTGTTTTTGGTTGTTTTTCCAGAGAAACGCGTAAAGGCTGACTTACACTCAGTAGAACTCTCCGAGTGGACTGAATTTGACACAATGAAATGTTAGACACGTGTAATATTCTATTCAAATTCAAAGCAACATGTTCACACGTAAACAAAAGATTTCCCATCCAATCGGAAAATTCCACCGAGTGGAAATCAGCCCTAACTTTCATTGTAAACAAGAGCTAATTTGTTATTATTCCCGATTGAGTATTGCGTTCGTGCTTGCTATAAACTTGAAAATTACAACAAGGCACGCAGGGGAGGATAATCACCCAAAAGTCGCATAATGGCTCAAAAATCTCAAGAAAAGCCTTACAGAGTCTAAAAAAGCTTTAAAAATCTCAGAAGAAAAAGAAAAGGGGGAAAATCACAGACTTTGACAAATCTGATAAATCTTAAAAAAAAAACCCGAAACTGCTATGCCATTTTCTGAAAGATCAACCCCTCTATGTAAAGCAGGGAGCAGGGTTTGATTTAAATTGGACCTAACATGAGCTACAAAACGTCTCAGAACCATTTCACTGTCACCACTTTACCACTGGTAGATTAAAAAAGATGAAAAAGTACATAAATGAAATAGAGAGAGGTGATGGGGGTCAAACCAAAGGACATGACCTAGTAAAACTGAAATTTACGTTTAAGAAGAGGAGAATTCCATAACCCTATTTCCTAACTGGTAAGAAGGCGTAAGAGTGAAATTGTTCTCGAGACAGATTTGAGTTATCCACCGATAGAATCAAGCTCTACCTTAATATAAACAAACAAACACTCAAACTCAAGAGCGAAAATACTAATTTTCGTTACAGTTCTGGAAAGTGAAATTACGTTCACCAAAGCGACCAAGTCCAATAAAACATGAGATTGTTCGAGTTACTCACTTAAGTTTAGATTTCAGGCTTTCAATTGATGTGAAATACACAAAGTTTCCATTCACTAGCTTTACAGCTAGGCTGCAGTTTATGTCTGCAAAAGCGTAATCCAATATATCTTTCCTTTCTTCGACTAGATCCTTGGCCTTCTTCAACAAACTTAGCCGCTGTTTAGTCAGATCGAGTCTTACCTTTGCAGTTGCAGCTTTTTTTCTGGCTCTGTAAACCATAGTGCGTTCTCTGAAACCTCTGAACTTGACTATCATTTGCTGCCTAATTTTACCATCGTCGTCCACACTGCGTTCCCCGATTCGGTGAGCACGGTCCACCATGTCGATTGTGACTCCACAATTTAATTCCTTCAGAAAGCTCTCAACTTTTTGCAGGCAGTCCTCCATAGAACCATCTTGAGGTAGATCAAGGTTGTATAATCTCAAACAGGTTCGCCGACTGTACTGTTCTCCATTCTCCACACGCTGTTCTAGCTTTTCCAGAGCTTCCATCTTTTTGTCTACTCGCTCCTCGAGTTTTTGGAGAACAGCCATGCTACTTTCCTGAATTTCGAGCCTTTCTTCAAGAGCCTTTATTCTCGCATCTTGTTCTTCGAAGCGGGATTCAAACTGCACAGTCAAATTTGTTGACAAGGCGCTTACAAGGTTGTCTATACATTCCATGTTGGGCAGATTTTTGATATCCTCTTTTACAGGAGTAAGAGCCTCCTCAATGAGGGCCTTGATTTCATCCTTCAGTAGAACCATGCTTGCTACGAACTTTGTTTATCTCTTCGCGCTATGACTCATTCATGTCAGTGAGTGTATCCAAAATTGCTGGGAATCAACATCCAAGAAGTAAATTATGATTAAACTCCGTTTGTGCAATCAATTTTAACAGCTTTTAACCCATAATAAGTGCGCTTTTTCTTACATTACGGAACTGTTCAAAACACGTCCGAACAGTGCGCGTGGCGGCGAAAGTGGTTTGTCTTTTCTTCATTGATACCATTATTTAAACATCATTTGAATAACGTGCAGGAGGACACAAAAAAGTGCACACCCGTGCTTCAACTCCCAAATCTGAACAACAACCACAACAACATACAAGTATTTCATGTAATATTGTAACATCCTTTCTTTTGCAGATTAAAACACAAATGTTCACACGAATTCTCTTTATAGAGTCACAGTAGTTCACTTGATAGTCCTTTGCCGTAATAGCCCTTCAAATGGGTAGGAGCTCTTCTCTCTCTGGTTAAACGACGAAGTGTCCTGGTCTTTATCATTGGTTTCAGGGGACTGTTCTTACAGGGGACTGCTTGCTGTGATACTTGTTCTCTATCACGTGATACTTGTACGTGATACTTTACAGTGATACTTGTCTCATGGTTTATGTTGGAGCAGGTCTGTTAGTCTGATTCAATGCTTTGTCACAGAACCTTATCCACAGAACATTTAACTGGATCCATGTTAATTAGAACTTTCACTCCCCCTCTATCGTAGATCACAGCCAGTGTACATTCAGTTTTCTAAGCACAAAGAGCTAGTTGTTTCTAATCCATCTCAAGCATTGAGTGCAGCAGCGTCTTCTGATAACACAGAGTCATCATCAAATGCAATTCTCCATGTGACCGTGGAACACCTGATTTATCCAGTTACTGTTGACATTTTGCATCAGGTATGTGTCAATTTCCTAAATGTAACTTCGAAAGCTTTGTAGTGCATGAAATGCATTGAAAAGCTTAAAGGTCAGATAAAGGCACATGCAATTTTTTTATATTTGTAACTTTAAACTATGGGGAATCCGATGGCAATAATATTTTTTATCTTTGGGATGCAAAAGGATGGGTTTGGGGGTTTTGAAAAAGGGCACTTCTTCAAAAAACCGCGTGGTGGTAGAGGCCTGGAACTAGCTAAGTCGTGACGTGGAATGAGTAATGAGAAATTCATCACTTGAGAGGCCCAAGGCGCTGAGAGAAAGCAGTAACGACGAAGATCGCACGCGGCGTGTCAACTTGATACCACTCTGCAATGGAAGCACACAAAAACATCATTTGGAGGATTATTTGATATGTGACTAGCAATAACATTAGTTATTGAGTGCAGCGTTTTGGCATCAAACTACAAAAACATCATTTGGAGGATTATTTGATCTGTGAATAGCCGAATGAAACCATAGTAATGATCAAAAAGTTGACCATTGTGTTAATTGCAAAGGCTACCAGAAGAACACACCTTCATCCCCTCAGGGTTAGATTGTTTTTATTAGGATTCATTCTCCTCGTTGGGCTTACAAGCGCCTGTCGAAGGTACATTTGCATGGCTTCACGAATGATCTTTAAATACAAATTATATTGTACGAGGTAGGAAATACACAGGCCACCTAAGAAGTTCGCAAATAGAGTCATCGAAGAAAAGGAAAACTATATTTGCAGAAAGAACGCTCTCTTATCGGTCTATGGTAAGAGACTATCACTTGGCCTAGTCATGACATGGCAATTTTCCCGCTGTCTGCATCTGCGATTCGGTGAGTATATCTTTCAATTTTAACTACAATTTCATTTTCCTCACGCCGAAGAAGGTGCTATGGAAGCTAGCTAAATCACTTGTAGCAGCCAATGAATGTTCAAAGTCGCTAGGATTGAAATATTTAGTGCAGACCCCCGATGTTTTCATTGTCGCAATTCTTGTACGTGTTCACTCTCCAAGCCAGTCCACAGCTCAGCTCACTGCTGCAACACGTCTGTCCGTGCCAAAGTACAGAATAATGTGCATGTACATTCTTCTCTGCACAAGCTGACTAGCCACAACCATAAACTACCCACTTTCTCGGCGTTTTGATTTGAGAACTTTCGAACTTTCCTGAATTGACTGTCAGTGAGTGCAAACAGACTCCTACATTCTCTCGCAGTTTTGCATGGACTCAATCGACTCATTCCACGTCACGCCTCTGCTAGTTCCAGGCTCTTTTGCTTGCGCGGTTTTTTTGAAAAATTTGACTGAAAAAAGGAATTCGAGCGGCAATTTCGATAAGTTCCGGAACTCATATCGAAATTTCGTTTGAAATTTTGAAATCTCCAGACTGTAAATGGTAGAAATCAATAAAAAAGTATTTTGCCTTTATCTGACCTTTAAAACTACCGTTAATCGCAAAAGCTGCATTCTAGGTATCATTTAAGACAAGTTTGATAGTGGAACCTGAATATTTCAAGCATTAAACTCTTGAATCTTTCAATCTTCCAAAACAAATTTAGCATCTTATGAAAATTCCGTATCTCATGATTAGGAATCTACAAACAGAATACAGTAGGAGTTGTTCCTTATGAAACAGTGAGCGGCTGAATAGCCTCTGATCGAGGTTTCTGTCAAATTTTGTTAAGAATGTATTGCAGCAAAAAAACTGACCATGTTGCATTCTGTGACAGGTTGCAGTCAAACCAGTGGCTCTATGCTAAATCTAACTTGATATTACTGTTTGCAATATGAAGTGACTATTCCCCCTCATATCTGTCCTGATCTGTTATCAAGTGACCAAACTTAGTCGAATTCTGTGTAGCAGAATATTTTGCATATTTACATTGCACCAAATGTCATTCAATAGCGAATTTAGTTCCTCTCTTTGTTCATCTACATTTACCTCACGTAAGTATTGTACCACCGTGTCCAAAATGGCGGCCAAAAATGTCATGCAACTCAAGCAACAAAATTTGCATGACAAAAGCATCAGCATTTCAAAGGTTTCTTTGCCGGGTGTTTCAGCGGGAAAATAATTGTCTGTTTGTCTACTTTTTATTTAACAGTAAAATGAAATGTTGTTTTGCTGCTTTCCTTGATAAATTGACAAAAATCTGAGGACAAAATTGAACAAGATTTTGGCTGCATAACTGGAGGACAAGGCCATAACAAAACGAAGAATGAATAGATTTCTTAGAGCAAAGATAATAAAACTTCGTAATTTTCAAATTTGGATTCTGCAAACTTTATCGTTATGACAAAAGTTTTCCGTGAGGAATGCGACCTGGCTATAAAACAGAGGTGAAACTTAAAGAAGCCATTCCAAGGTAAGAATATCCTTGACACTATTTTTATCACATCAGCATTAATTTTGTTCATGGGAAACTTTAGGTAGGTGGTTGACAATTAAATATCTTGATTTGGATATGCCTCACAATATCCTCTCGCACAAATTTAGTTTGAAGGTGATTAAAACCTTGAAAGTGACTTGAGCTTGTTTTTTTCAACATGACTTCTCCTAAGATCCATTCAAGTTCACTTACCTAAAATGACTTCCTCCTTGTTTACGTGAATTCTATCCTTTCACCCTATTCAAAGAGGGAAACTTTTTCACGGCAATGAAGTCTGCAGAGTCCAGATTTGAATACAACAAGACTTTGTTATCTTGGATCTAAGAAATCTGTTCATTCTTCGTTTCTACATGGCCTACTCTTCTAGATTTTTTACTAAAATCTTGTTTGAAGTTGTTCTAAAGTTTTTGCTACTTTATCAAAGATATCAACAAAATAACACTTTATTTCACTTTGATTATAGAGAAAATGAATTAGTAATTAATTTCTTTCCAAAAACACCCAGTAGAGAAACCTGTAAATGCTGGTGCTTTGTTATGTAAATTTTGTTGATTTTAAGAAACTTTAGGTCGCCATTTTGTGTCTTGGTGGTGCAATACTTATGTGAGGTAAGTGTACTTCCTCTTCGATACTTAGAACAATTCTGTCCTCGTTGATTTGCACTGTGGAGCTCCTGTCCGATCCGAAAAATCATAAGGGAGAGAACGTTTTTGACCATTTCTAATAGGAGATTCTGTTTTGAAAATTTTAAATGAGTGATTTGAACACTCATTTCAAATTTTCAAAACAGAATCTCATGTTAGAAATGAATCGCCACTGCTTTTAGCATTCCAAATGGCAGTAGGAGCCTTATTCAAAATGGAATCGTAATTTTTTTTCAATTTTTTAAACACGGTAGCCCCATCAGTTAATCAGCAACTGCTTTTCAGGGGGCCGTGGCAAAAATCTAAAGCTTAAATCAAAGAAACGAATAATATTGTTAAGGAAAAGAAAAAGAACATGTCAATCAAGTTTTTGATCCTTTTTTGAAGGTGGCAAGGTAGGGTGCCTGTTAAAGATCAAGTTCGAGTTGATTCCAAAGCTTAAATCCACGAAAGGAAATTGCGTTTTGCCCATTTTTAGTTTTCCGCAGTGGTAGCGAAAGATCAGTTTCAGTCTTTCTCAGTTGTCTGACATTTCGAGTTGAATTTTTGACAAAGAAGTTGGTGAGGTACTCAGGTTTGAGGCCATTTGGAGACTTGTACATAGTAGTAGCTGTTTCGCTTCTAATAATATCATTTGCAGGTGGCCAATTGTGCATTAGTTCCATGCATGACAAAATCCTTCATTCAATATTGTAATTAAATGTGGGCTGAATTCATTTGGTCTCAAAAGGGGAAGAAAAGAAGTCCTATACTGCCTTTTGAAAGCAATATTTGAATGAAAAGGAAGCAAATAACAAAGGCAATATTCATGGAGGCAAATGTAAACATCTGAAACATCAACATGTCTTACCCTGCCAAGGCCAGCATAAAAATTATCCTGCTGTCTTTGAAGCATAGGCTTATCAGCGTTGCGATCACTTCTGTTGTGGTTGCCGAAACGCCTTGGCCAAGTCCACCAGTTCTCTAGATACAAATCCTCTCAGATATTCGTAATAAAATTTTTAACTCAAGAAGATGTAATACATACCAGTTTGTGTAAAATCCCCGTCTTCTGCTGACCTGAGAGTTCAGCCATCGCTTCTTTCCAAAGACCCAAAAAGCCAGCGTGCAGACGTGCAGTGCAGTGGCAACCATGACACTTCACAGCCGCTGTTGTTGATTTGCTTATCCAAGCAGCTCCTCCGCGAAAGTTGCGGCAGAGCGCAGAGGCTACATTTACAACGATACAAAAATTCCCGGATCGCCAGATAAATAATCCATGATTCGTAATGTGTACAATCTAAACTGCCGCTTCGCAGGCGCTTCGCGCTGCAGCGCTGCAATAAATTACATATAATATATACATCCGAAGACAATAAGCTATCTCCAAAATTGAAGATTTTCGTACCGCAACTGCCTCAACCTTGATTTAAAAGAGTATACCGAGGGGGCCTCTTTGATACCATTGTTAAACTTGTTCCACACTTTTGTACCACGGTAAGAGAATGCCTTTTGGCCACTTACTGTTCTCATTAACGGTACTGCGAGATCATTTTTAGTGTTTCTTAGCTCTCGTGTGTGGCACTAATGACTTGTACGTGAATATAGATAGGGGCAAGTACACTGGTTTGATTTTCATTGACCTAAAAAAGGCGTTTGATACAGTAAATCATGATATCTTATTAAAGAAGCTAGAAAAATACGAAATAAGTGGACTAGAGCTTGACTGGTTTACTTCCTACCTGCATAAGAGAAAGCAGTTCTGCAAGGTAAATTCCACCTCTTCTAGTATTAACGCTATAGGTTGTGGTGTCCCCCAGGGTTCCTGTCTTGGCCCACTTCTCTTCCTTGTTTACATAAATGATCTACCATTCTCCCTAAACAAAGGAAAGGTCACCATGTACGCTGATGATACTGCGATTTCACACTCCTCGAGATGCCTTTCTAAATTGCAGGATGATCTAAACCAGGATCTTGTGAATTTACAGAACTGGCTACATGGCAATAAATTATTATTATTATTATTATCATTATTATTATTATTAGCAATTTATTTATCGTTGGATAATAGGATACGATAGCTAAAATAAAAAAGTAGCTAATTAATTCCAACGTTACAAGATGTATTTACAGTATGGCATAAGAAGGTAATAGATAAAATATTTACAAGTCATCAAAATATACAATTAAAATATACAATTAAAACCGGATATCTGAAAACAATCATTATAAATAGCCCAGGTTTGGAATAAAGATTCGGCATAATTTACAGGAACAGTTTTCTCCGTACCAATTTTTTATCTCTCTTTTAAATTGACAAAGGGTTTCTGAATTCCGCACTGTTGATTGCAACGTTAGCCACAGCTGCGGACCTTTAACTCGGACGCTTTCTGTCCCGTTACTGACAGATCTCTAGCCTGCGTGCAGTCTTTCTTTTGTGTAAATTGAAAGAACCAGAAAATAGAAAGACTGCGCATTAGTAAACAATTTTTCGTATTTTGATGAATTAATCCATTGTAATATGAGCCAATTAGAGCTTGGTTAGGAATTTTCCGAACCGCAACACAATCAGCTTACGTAATGTCTTTGTTTCGTTTTTGTTTGAAATTGAACAGATTGACAGACCAGATAATGTTCATTGATTTCATTTTGCTGAGTCATCCATACGATAAATCTCTTGGTGATGCGCAGTCTTTCAACTTTACCTTCTTTATATTTTACAAAGGAAAGACTGCACGCAGGCTAACAGATCTCACTCCAGGTTGAATAAATTCGTTATTATTTCGCAAATTGTAGCAAGTTGTATTTTCACGGAAGACTTCCTGCATAAATGAAGGGTTTAGCTCATTTTTAGTTTTGTACATCTCAGTCATAAGTATTTGCAAGTTCTTCGTATGAATAGTAACTGCACAATCCTTCTGTAATAGCTCACTAAAAGTAGATTCGGTGTTCTTGTAAGTAATTCTCAAAGCCCTTTCTTGTATTTTGTTGATTTTTTTGGTTAAGCTGCCTACTGTGAAACATCCAGATTAAAGGGCAGTATTGAAATTGATTGGTAATAAATGCTTTCATCAAATATCTTAGTTTGTTCTGATTCATCTACGGGGATATGCGGGCAAGTGCATAAAGTTTGTTGCTGGCTTTTTGGCAAAGCTTCGAGACGTGACGGTCAAAGGAAAGTTTGCTATCTATATGAACTCCGAGCAATTTCTCCTCGGAACTATTAACGACATCAGTATTTCCAATCTTAACAGTAACTGGATCGTCACATCTCTACACAAGAACCAGAAGATGGCATTTATCTGCGTTTAATTTCATAAAGTTGTCTGCAAACCATTGTAAGGCTACGTTACAGTCACTTTCAAGCTGATGAGTTATGTTATCTAGGTTCTTATCACAAGAATAGATAGTAGTATCATCTGCATAATTGCAGATATCTGAGTTTTGTATAAAAAGTAGAAGATCATTAATGTATATGTTAAACAACAGAGGACCTAAAACTGACCCCTGACGAACGCCGCGTGTTAGGCCTTTCCACGAACTGAAGGAACCATTTACCTTAACTCGCTGTTGTCTGTTTGTGAGGTAATCGTTAATGAGTTTTAATGCTTCGTCAGAAAAACCATAAGCATGCAATTTTGCAATCAGGAGATCATGTCTAATACAATCAAACGCCTTGGAGAGATCCATCAGTACGGCCCCTGCCTTGCCACCCTCATCAAGGCTAATTTTAAATTTTTCTGAGAGCCTTACGAGAGCATGTTGTGCACTGTAGCCTTTTCGAAAACCACAGAGAAGTGAGGATAAGAAAGGTGTAATATAAGTAACTATCTGTTTATCCATTACTCTTTCAAACAACTTAGAGACCGTTGGCAGAACGCTAATTGGCCTAAAGTTAGTCCTGGTATTGGTTGGTCCACTCTTTGGAAGAGATGTGACATCCGCACACTTTAGCTCATCGGGAAAGGTTGAATCTTCAATGCAATCGTTAAAGATTTGTGTCAAAGGCTCTACACATACATCAGAATTAGATTTGAGGATTTTGGGAGGGATATTTTTGTGTGTTGTAGCTTTCCTAGGATTTAAATTTCTAACCTCCTCGTCAACGGTATCAGGGGCAACTTTTTTAAAAACGAAGGGGCCAGCAGTTTGATAGTGACTTTTGATTTTTAGAATGCTAGGATGATTTGAGAACTTTATTACAGCCTTCTCAATAGGGTCTGTGATTCCGTCTGTTGCATTTTCATCACTGAAAGTGTTGAAAGTGTGATTGTCCCTAAACGTTGTAAAAACACAGTCGTCGATTATTGGTTCCAGACCAAATATTCAGAAAATCGAAAAGCAGACTGAAGCTATGCCTAGTTTCGAAATAGGTGATCAAAAGATCAATATGATAACCGATACTAAGTATCTGGGAGTTCAAATTGATGACAAACTCCAATGGCATCGCCACATTGAACATGTTAAGGCTATGGCACTGCGAGCTCTCGGTCTTATTAAGCATGCCAAGAAATTTCTTCCATCAGGTGATCTGCAGAAAATGTATAGAGGAATTGTTGAGCCACATTTCAGTTATTGCTGCTCGGTTTGGGGTTGTTGTAGTGAAACCAAACTTAATTCTCTCCAAAAGATCCAGAATAGAGCTGCAGGAATAACTACAAATAGTCCTTACGATGCTTCTGCTGCCCCTCTGCTCCAAAATCTTGGCTGGCCATCAATCAAAGATCTTATCAGAAAGAAACAGCAACGCTGACCTATAAGGCATTGAACTCACTTGCTCCTCAATATTTAGGGGAACTTTTCAGTAAATGCTCAGAGGGCAGTGATCGCATTCTTCGCTCTACCGAAACAAACTTGCAGATACCCCTGCTAAGAACAAGCACAGGCCAAAAAGCATTTTCGTATCGTGGAGCAAAATTATGGAATGAGCTGAATAGGGAAACTAAATTGGCATCGTCCCTGGCTACCTTTAAAAAATTCATATGAGAGGTACGTTATATTTTCATTTTTAGTTCTATTATGCTCGTTTGTACATTATATTATAATCCTCTTTAATTTAGGCTTTCTGTTTTTGCACAGGTCAATTTGTAAAGCAGTTATCTTTTTACTGAAATTTTGTAACCTGTATAAATATTTAAAAATGAAATGAAATGAATCTAATAGTCTAACGAATAGGTCACTGAGGTACTGTGGTGCAAGATCGTTTAAAGATTTATACATCATCGTAGATGTCTCTTTCACAATCATTTCTTTGATGGACAACCAGCCAAGTTCTTCCAAATAATTGAAAATCCCAATAATGAGAACTTCATCAGTAGAAATCTCGGACCCTGTTGAGAAAGCTGTGCAAAAATTGCGAATCATCCAACCGTTCTAAAAATCAAAAGTTACTATCAAAATGCTGGCCCCTTCGTTTTTCAAAAAGTTACCCCTGATGCCGTTGATAAGGAGGTTAGGAATTTAAATCCTAAGAAATATCCACACAAAAATATCCCTCCTAAGATTCTTAAATCTAATTCTGATGTGCGCGTGGAGCCTTTAACACAAATCTTTAACGATTGTGTTGACAATTCGACTTTTCCTGATGAGGTAAAGTTCGCGAATGTCACATCTCTTCCCAAGAATGGACCAACCAATACCAGGACTAACTTTAGGCCAATTAGCGTTCTGCCAACGGTCTCAAAGTCGTTTGAAGAATAATGGACAAACAGATAGTTACCTATATTACACCTTCCTTACCTTCACTTCTCTGTGGTTTTCGACAAGGTTACAGTGCTCAACATGCTCTCGTAAGACTCTTAGAAAAATTCAAGATTAGCCTTGATAAAGGTGGTAAAGCAAGGGCAGTATTGATGGATCTCTCCAAGGCGTTTGATTGTATTAGACATGATCTCTTGATTGCAAAATGGCATGCCTATGGCATTTCTTATGAAGCGACACTCATTAACGATTACCTCACAAATAAACAACAGAGAGTCAAGGTGAACGGTTCCTTCAGTTCTTGGAAAGACCTAACACGAGATGTCCCCAGGGGTCAGTCTTAGGCCCTCTGTTGTTTAACATATATATCAATGATCCCTAATTTTGTATTCAAAATTCAGATACCTGTAATTATGCAGATGATACCACAATCTATGCTTGCGATAAGAACCTGAAAAACATAACTCATAAGCTTGAAAGTGACTATAATGTAGCATAGAATGGTTTGCCAACAACTTCATGAAATTAAATGCAGATAAATGTCATCTTTTGGTCATTGGGCAGAGATGTGATGATCCAGTTGCTGTTAAGATTTGAAATGCCGAAGCCATTAATAGCTCTCAAGAGAAATTACTTGGAGTTCACATTGATAGCAAACTCTCCTTTGACCATCACGTCTCGAAACTTTGCCAAAAAGCCAGTAATAAACTTTATGCACTTGCCCGCATATCCCCGTATATGGATCATAACAAACTAAGAATCTTGATGAGGGCGTTTATTGCCAGTCAATTTCAATACTGCCCTTTGGGTTGGATGTTTCACAACGAGCAGCTGAACCATAAAATCAGCAAAATGCAGGAAAGGGCATTGAGAATTACATATAAGGACACCGAATCGACTTTTAGCGACCTATTACAGAAGGACTGTGCAGTCACTATTCATACAAAGAACTTGCAAATACTTATGACTGAGATGTACAAAACTAGAAATGGCTTGAATCCTTCATTTATGCAGGAAATTTTCTTTGAAAATCTGACTCACTACAATTTGCGTAACAATAACGAATTTATTCAACCAAGAGTGAGATCAGTCAACAACGTTTCAGAAAGTGTCAGATTTAAAGGTCCGCAGCTGTGGCAAACTTTACCACCAACAATACGCAATTCAGAATCCCTTTATCAGTTTAAAACAAAGATGAAAAATTGGTACGGAGAAAATTGTCGATGCAGGTTGTGCCGCACATTTGTTCCGAACCTGGGCTTTTTATGATGCACATTTTTAGATATCTGTTTTTATACTATTTAATTTTGATGATTTGTAAATATTTTATCCACCAGTTTTATGTAATATTTGTATTTTGTAATGTTTTTAGCTTGGAAGTAATTAGCTAACTATTTTAGCTGTTTTTGTTGCCATCCAACTGTAAAGAAATTGATAATGATAATAAATGCCGTAACTGCGCAGAAGGTGCATCATAAGGACTACCCTAAACGATTCGAGCAGCCCTGTTTTGTAATTTTTGTAGATACTCTATTCTTGTAACACCACTACAGCCCCAAACGGAGCAGCAGTAGTTTAGATGAGGTTCTACAGTACTACGATAAATGTCCTTCAAGGTTTCCATTGAACAAAGTTTTTACAGTATTTCAAAAGGCCGATTGCTCGAGAAACTTTCCCTTTTATATTCTCTATTTGGCACTTCCACATTAGACAATAGACCATTTGCCAATTAGGAAAAGGGATTGAGGCGAGCGCGGCCAATTCCGACAGCCCTAGTAACGGTTGGAAGTCCGGGGAATCCTCTCCACTTCAGTACACGGCAAGCTGTACTGTTCGGTCTAGTCGCTGTGCAAACTTGAATGCTTTACGATCCATTTACCACTTCCAAGAGTTATTCGGCTCTTTCCTTGCAAGGTAAGTGTTTCCCTTTATTTTCAAGCCATTTTCTCATCATTTCACTCACTTTGGAGTGTGCTTCGAGGCACTTTAATTCGACGTATTTCCCAACGATCGGAAGGCGGCTCAGTGTTTAGGCCATGTCAGCACCCGGAAACTTCCCCTCTTCAATGGCCTTCAGTGGGGAACCTTTCCGACTGTTGTTACTTGTAAAATGGGCTTAAATGGTACAAGGCTTTATTATGGACCCTTTGAAGAATTTCAAACATTGTTCTTCGTTCATTTAAATGGCAGATTATCTGCTCTAATATTCCGGTAAAATAGCTCAACTTCACGGTAGATTTAACAACAAACTGGAAGTAGAAGGATTTTTAACTTTTGAAGGAAGGTTCGAAAGACAATCTTTGAATCTGGTTAAATCAGCAAGGAAACCTAAATGTGCTTCGAGCAGGTAAATGTCGATCTTTTCGTTTGCCAAGTTCAATTGACTTTTAAAATATTTTCGCCTGAAATTAATCTTTTAAATCTCCGAAAAATAAAGCAATTCAGCATTCATTCTTTGTACAGTTGATTTTTAGTCGAGAAGGCAACAAAATCTTTTTCAGAAGAATATTTTGAGGCAAAAAGTACAAGTGAAAGTGAAACCTGATTAAAGCACATTTAGGTTTCCTGGTTCTTCAATGAATTTCGTAGATTTTCCTTCGAATCTTCTTTTAAAAGTTAAACACAAATTGTATCGAAATACGTCGAATATCGAGCCTCGAAGTACACTCCAAAATGATTGAAATAATGGGAAAATGGCTCGAAAATCTAGGGCAAACACTTAACATAGAAGAAAATTAGCAAACAACTCTTGGAAAGGGAACAGCAAAATATTCAAGTTTGCTCAGTGACTAGACCCCTCACCGCGGCCACTTGTTTCACTGAAGTGGAGAGGATTCCCCGGTTTTCCGACTGTTACTAAAGCTGTCGGAATTGGCCGCGCTCGTCTCAGTCCCATTTTCCTAATTGGCAAATGGTCTATTGTCTATATGAAGACCAAGGTATTTCACTTTATTCACTGAATCAATATCAGTACCGCCTACATGAAACACTGGCAACAAAGCTGGCTGCACTGCCATTTTATTTGCATTTGGCATTGACCCAACAATCATAGCCTTTGTTTTGACGACGTTCAAGGATAGCTTGTTGCCTTGAAGCCATTTCTCAATATCGACAAGCTCTGCGTTTAACACCCTGTGCAGTTCATCCAAGGTCTTGGGGGAATATGAAATCATGGTATAATCAGCATACACGTGTGTCTTTGCCTTCTTTAAAGGATTGGAGGAAAATAATTGTGAGGGCAATTTATAAGAAGAAAGAGAACAGAAAGGAGAAAGGTACTAAAAGCTGGAGAGGAATATTCTAACAGTGAGCATTAGTAAGATCTATGAAAAATTAACAGACAGATCAGTGTTATTGAGAAAGGATTTTCAGAGGCAGCTGCAGGAGGAAGAAAGGATAGATTAGCATTGGATCATTTATTCATTTGGCAAGCAATAAATAACTACAAATATCTAAAATGTGCTGTGAAGTTTGTTTATTTAGACCTGGAGAAAGCTTTTGATAAGCTGTGGCTAAAGTCTTGCATTATAGATATGTTTAGAAGTGGGGTAAAGGGAAACTTTCTTACAAACTTTTATGAATTAAACAACGAAGGATCCATTCAAATCCATACACCTAATGGAATTACGGGGGAGGTGAAAATTAAAGAAAATTTGAAACAAGGAACTATCTTGGCAGCCCCCATTTGTGCCAATCAGATTGATAAAGGTATGCAGGTAGTAAAGAAAGAAAACTTAGGGATTAATCTTGGGAACATTTTGATACCTCCATTGCTCTATCAGGATAATATATTGATTGCTTCCATATCTCATAAAAATATGCAGGAAATGGTAAATATTGCTGAAGAATTCGAAGAGACTCCTGAATTTTAACTTGGATAAAAGTGAACAAATGGTAACGCAGTATAGCAAAATTAAAAAAGTTCAAAACGAAACTTTAATTTTAAATGGCAAAGCCATCAAAGAAGTAGAGTCATATGAGTATCTAGGGGACCTGAAAAACACCAAAGGAGCCTCTTAGGCTTGTGCATCAATAAACAAATAAACTCTCCTATGATGGTAATTGATGAAATGAAATTCCTTATTAAGCAAGAGGCCCTCAAAAACAAAGTTTTGCCATCAGTATAAAGTTGATTGAAGCAATTTTGATGCCCAAAGTACTGTATGCATGTGAAACCTGGGCTAATTTAACTAAGAAGCGAGTTAAAGACTTAGAAAAATTGCAAAAAGATGCTGTAACAATAAGTAACTCTCTGCCCCAATCAATGCCATATGATGGAATAATCCTTGAATGTGGCTTGATGCCTATGGAATTCAGAATCAAGGAGAAAAGATTGATATACTTCCATAAAATTCTAAACATGAATGAAAGTAGACTGACCAAGAAAGTTTATGAAGAGCAAAAAAGGTTAAATTTCCGAAACTGTTGGTATAAAGAAGTAAGTAATGACCTAAAAATGATTGATATTAACCTAAAAGAATGTCAAATCAAAAACCTAACCAAAAAGCAATGGAAGAAAATTGTTAGAGAAAAAATGATCAAAATCATAGAGACTAATATTAAAGATAATAAGAAGACTAAACTTATATTTAATAAGGGTAGTAAGTTTGAAATGAAAGAGTATCTGGGGTGTGAAGAAGCCTTATCACTGCTGAAATTAGAAATAAACATGGTTGACCTAAGACGAAACTACAAAGGAAAATACACTGATTCTCTTTGCAGGAGATGTGGGCTCCATGAGGAATGTCTTGAACAATTATGGGATTGTCCATGTTTCTATCAAAAACCCAAGACTTGCTTAGTTACAAGTAAATCCGAAGTAGTGAAAAATGTCAACAAAACCCTTCAAAAATTTCTTGCCCAGGGATGATTAGATATGTATATATATTTATTTATGAAAAAAAATGATGACTTTTTAAAACTTAGCACCAGCTAGTGTTACCCAGGCGTTGGATAACTGCTCCAAAATGGGGATTTGGCTTCAATTTATTATTATTTTTGTTATTTAATGCAAAGGGAAGATCATTTATATAAAGCGGAAAAGAAGTGGTCCCAAGTGGTCCCGTAGGCATGCCAATTGATTAATACCACGACCCCTTTCTATATATTTTTTGTTTTATTTGTAGATTTTTTCAAAATATGGTACAATTTTGAAGATTGTTACTTTCACCAGAAATGGTAAGTTGCCTTGATGTCTTGGAATTCTTATGTATGCATCATAGTCAGCGAAACCATTTACCCTATCAGGCCTAGGGTATTTGATGCTCTAGGAAGCCTGGGGGGCGGATTCAACCCCCCTAACTTATTCTGTTCTGGGCATCTTGCAACCTTGAAAATTTGCATGTGTATAGAACATCATATTTTTTTGATGCTTTTGAAACTTTGCATGTGTATAGAACATCATGTGTATAGATTTTTTTTCGTCATGGCTTCCGGTTGAGATCAGACGTTTATACGGCTATTCAACATCTACATTAATGATCTTCTGCTCTTTATTCAAGACTCGGATATATGTAATTATGCAGATGATACTACAATCTATACCTGCAATAAGAACCTTGACAACGTAGTTCATAAGCTTGAAAATGATTCTTCTATAGCTTTAAAGGCCTTATGCAGCCAAATTTTCGACTTTGATTTTTTACCATATTCATAATATTCAAACTTTACTGATTTCATTGATACCAAATTTTACTCAATATCATTGCGGAAAGGGTGCGAAATTCTGTTTCGAAAATTGGTTCTCAACGTGACATTAGGCCTTCGCGCGTGACGTCACAATTATGACCAAAACCACGACGCGCACTTTTTGCCAATGAAAACCATTTCATTTCATTTTCATTTTATCAATGTTTATACACGGGCTACCTTTCAGCAAATACACTAATTATTAACAATATTTGTTCAAAATAATATGGGAAAAGATATAATTAATATGAGTTGCTGCTCTACCAAGGGGTCGTGTTTGGGTCCTGTGAAAGGTTCAAAAGATAGTCTCTAAGACCTGTTCTAAAACGAGCGATTGAGACTGCGTTCACACGATGCCGGCACATTTTGAAAGCGGTGAAAAATTCAACGGATAGGCCTCCTGTTCACACGAAAACGGCACATTTTTTGCCGGCAGATTTTGAAAACGGTAGATTTTGAAAACGGAACATTTTGGAAACGATATTCTGTGAACACTTGTAAATGATGAAAACAGAAAATTTTTCGACGCTTTTTGAACGTGACTGATCGATTCTTAAGTGTAGGCACACTTCTTTTGCATCAAAGTCTTGCAAGGAATTTCTTACTGTCAAATTTCCAACCGTTTTCAAATTGTTCCGGCATCGTGTGAACGCTAGCTCAAATTTTGCTACCGTCACATTTTTCATCGTTTTCAAAATGTGCCGGCATCGTGTGAACGCAGTCTGAGTCTCTTTCTCGAATGTTGTCAGGGATATCATTCCAGTTTTTGACACCAGAGAAGTAGAAACTTCGCTTTGCATATTCTAACCTAACTTTAGGAATTTGCAGATCTCCACTGTTTCTGGTTCTATACTCTGAAATCATGGATCTTTCAGTGAACTTATGGCGAAGATTTTCGAGACAGAGGTCATGCAAGATTTTATATGTCATGACTCGCACGTGGAGCTCGCGAGGATTGCTTCACATGTCAGATGCCGATGGCAGTTAGTTTCAAATGCCTTCTGATGACAAGCTAGACTCAGAAGATGAGGCTAGATTCAACAGCGACCATGGAGTTGTCCAACTGGGAGCTAAAGCTATGAAGCTATACCAAGAGGAACCATTGGCAATAAGTCGGCTTATAGGCCAAGAATGACAGAAGTTGGCGACGGCAGGGCAGAAGTTGAGAATCCAGACAGCATACCCATTGCCACCCAGATATATGATCAGATACTTTCTTCTGCAGAGCATGAAATGAATCAGAAGTGAATTAGAAATAGTTTCTGCACCCTTGCAAATCATATTTAATAACTCAGTAGAACATTCTTCCTTTCCTGATGAATTGAAATTAGCCGATGTATCTTCTCTTTTTAAAAAGGAGGTCAAAACCTTCAAGGGTAATTACAGACCTATCAGTGTGCTCCCAACAGTGTGAAAGGTATTTGAAAGGCTCATGGGTACTCAAATATCAGCATATATGTCTCAGTATTTATCATCTCTGCTTTGCGGATTTCGTAAGGGCTACAATGCACAACATGCATTGATACGGGCAATTGAGAAATGGAGAACGTGCCTCGACAAGGGTGGAAAAGTTGGAGCTATATTCATGGACCTTTCAAAGCCTTTGACTGTATTCGACATGACTTGCTGATTGCTAAGTTGCATGTGTACGGATTTAGCCGTGAAGCTTTATTGCTTGTCTACAGCTATCTGGAAAATCGGCAACAAAGAGTAAAAATCAATGGTTCTTTCAGTAACTATAAGCATGTTCAGCTTGGTGTTCCGCAAGGATCCGTCCTTGGACCTCTCTTTTTCAATATCTACATCAATGACCTTCTGTTATCGATTCAAGAGACAGATATATGTAACTATGCCGATGATACAACCATTTATACGTGCGATATGCGTCTCGAAAATGTAATCTCCATGTTAGAAAATGACTCCAAAATTATAATTGAATGGTTTGGAAATAATTACATGAAACTTAACAAAGACAAATGCCACTTTATGATTTTTGGTGAAAGAACAAATCAAGATGTCGTCATAAATATTGGCAACTGTACCGTTGATAATTCACAAGAAGAGAAACTTTTAGGGGTGTTGATTGATTCAAATCTCAACTTTGAAAAGCATGTAAGCAATATTTGTAAAAAGGCTGCCAGCAAACTATTTGCCTTGTCACGCATGTCCACATATCTTGGAACTGATAAATTAAGACTTTTGATGAGAGCATTCGCAACTAGCCAGTTTCAGTACTGTCCTTTGGTATGGATGTTCCATAGCAGAAAAATGAATAACAAGATTAACAGACTGCATGAAAGAGCCTTACGAATAGCTTATAAAGACTATACTTGCAGCTTTGTATGATTATTAGAAAAAGATAGATCTGTAACAATACACCAGAAAAATGTGCAATTGCTAATGACTGAAATGTTCAAAACTACAAATAATCTAAACCCCAGTTTTATGGATGAAATTTTCCTGAAAAGAAGTGTCACATATAATTTGAGAAATGCCAATACATTTTTACTTCCTATGGTACATACAGTTAATTATGGTACTGAATCAGTCCGATACAGAGGGCAGCGTATTTGGCACTCTCTTCCACAGGAAATTAAGGATTCTTCTTCTGTGCAACAATCCAAAAATAAAATCAAATATTGGAACAATGAAGGCTGCGACTGCAGACTTTGCAGGCAGTATATTCCTCGGCTCGGCTTTTTATAGTTTTTATAGTTTTACACCATTTTTAATATGAACTTTGTAAATTGATATGAACTTTGTGAATTTTGTAATTTTATCGACTTATGTTTCTTGTGTATATTCATGTAGCATTGTATTAATTTGTTGGCTTGAATTACTCTTTTTAATTATATATAGCTATGTAAGTTGCCAACGTAAAACAAATTGATAATAATAATAATAATAATAATAATAATAATAATAATAATAATAATAATAATAATAATTATTATTATTATTATTATTATTATTATTATTATTATTATAATCAGTGCACAAGAGCAAGCTCTCCGAACAAATTACACCAAATTCAAAATTGATAAAACCATCGACTCCCCATTTTGCAGAATGTGTGGCAATAAAAATGAAACAGTTTCACATATCATAAGTGAATGCAGCATGTTGGCGCAGAGGGAATACAAACGGAGGCATGATAATGTTGCCAAGTATGTACATTGGCGCATCTGTGAAAAATATGAACTGGACAGAGCCAACAAATGGTATGAGCACAAGCCAGATGGGGCCATTGAGAATGCCAACTATAAGATTTTGTGGGATGTCATGATTCAGTGTGACAAAGAGATTGAGGCCCGCCGACCGGACATTGTTGTAGTAGGCAAGCAAAGAAGAGAAGTTAAAATCATAGATGTTGCGATACCTGGAGATGTTAGAGCATGTGAGAAGGAGCTAGAAAAGATCGATAAGTACAAGCCATTATAGGATGAGATTGCACGTTTGTGGGAAATGCAGAAAGTGACTATAATTCCGATTGTAGTCGGAGCGCTGGGAGCAATCACAAATCGGTTTGGGAAATTTATGCAGGAGATTGGGATAGACATTCGAATTGAGCATGTGCAGAAAACAGCTCTACTTGGGACAGCAAGATTATTAAGATTGGTACTTGGTTCCTAAAAGTCTGGTTCAGTGACCTGTGAGTTCCTTGGCAGCTGGTTGATGCCCGCATTCACAGTGACTAATCCAAAGCAAAGACAGCCAAATGCTTTGTGTTGAGAATCAAACAATAATAATAATAATAATAATAATGATAATAATAATAATAATAATAATAATAATAATAATAATAATAATAATAATAATAATTACGAGAAATGGTACGAGCATGAGCCAGATGCAGTCAGTGAGAACAATGATTTCCACATTCTGTGGGATTTTGAAGTGCAAACAGACCATGTGATTGAAGCGAGAAGGCCTGACATGATCGTGACAGACAAGAAGAACAATACATGCAAGATAATTGACTTCGCAGTGCCTTACGATAGCAGGGTAGATGCAAAGGAAATGGAAAAAATTGAAAAATATCAAGATTTAGCCAGGGAGCTTCGAAAGATTTGGAACGAACAAGTCAAAGTCATCCCTATCATAATTGGAGCTTTAGGAACAACTCCAAAACTGTTGAGAAAGAGACTGGAGGACATTGGCATCGAAACAAAGATAGTGGAATTGCAGAAGAGTGCAATCTTGTATTCTGGAAGGATCCTCAGGAAAGTTCTTGAGATTTGAGAAGACTTGTTGTCACCGAACCTCAAGGAAAAAGATCTCTACTGACTTAGACAGTATGCGATATGACGATAATAATAATAATAATAATAATAATAATAATAATAATAATAATAATAATAATAATAATAATAATAATAATAATAATAATGGAAACTTTTCATTGAATATATCCTAGTACATATGTTTCTAAAATGCTATAAAAAAGTAAAAAGACTCTATTTATGCCTATTCAATACAACCACTCTCTAAATAAGTAGGCATGGCTGAATTGCATACACAGTATGAAATCTAGAGTTAATGCGCGTAAAAATGAAAGTTTGATTCCATAAGTTCAGGTGATGACCAGTCCTTATCTCTCATACAAAATATGTAGTACGATGTTCTGATGCAGATACATGTAACTTTAACTGCTGTGTATTTGATCAAAGAACTGTCAATTTTGAGAGTGTTCAGCATTGTGAAAAATGATCTTGTATCTTTAGAGAAGACGCCTCCGGTTGTCATTACCAGGTTAATGAACTCAATGCTCTTATATGTCCTACATAATGCTTCATCATGAAGTAATTGACTGTATTTCTCTGCTTTACGCTTTGCGTTAGATTCAGCGTTCGATTCGTGACCAACAGTTAGTTCTATGATGTACATCCTATTACTTTTATCAATTACAATCATGTCAGGTCTTAGACTAGGTCCAGTGATGATGTCTGGAGTTGAGAATCTTCCAGGTAAGTCAACGAAAGTCTTCTTGACGAATGGTTGTAACACGTTTGCAAGGTTTAAGAGAACTGAATTGTGACGCCATGTGTATCTGTCTAAGCAAGACGAGCAGCCAGAGAGAACGTGCTTCGTTGTTTGAACGTGTCTACATTGACTGCAACTGGCTGTAAGACTCTTACCCCATCTGAATAAATTGGAGAGCGAGGGCAGAGTGTCATTCATATAGCGAACTGTATAATTGTAGATGTTACGTGGCAGCATATGCTGGGCCTTGAACCAGTACTCCCGAGCAGAAGGCAATGCGCAGTTCCATAGCTCTTTAACTACTGAGCCTTGCACTTGAAAGTTTTTTACAGTGTTTTCTTTTTGAGATCTTATGCTTTTTAGTGCCTCTTTGGCTGTCGAAAATGTATCGTATTGGATATTTTTCTCTGATGTACCCTTGAAGAGATTATGTATGTCTGGATTCGGTGACTTTTTCAGACACTGTCTAATTGTTATTTGGCAAAGGGTGAATTTAGAGCTGATATCTAGAAGTTCCATCCCAAATTTTGTTTTCGAGAGTTGTAATATTTCAACTGTTCCGGCAGCGGGGATGTTTAACCATCTGCGGAAATAGTTGTGACATAATAGATCGAGGTTTTGTTTGATCCAAGTAATATCTATATCGGCAATCGTTAGGTTCCAGCATAACTTTGGAATCAGATAATTACTATACAGCCAAAGCTTATTCTTGGGGTGCAACGGTAGTTTGTGGATTATGTCCAACTTATTTTCAAGTGTCCACGGAGTTCCTTTTTGTGTTCACTGTTATCCATGGAAAAGCTAAACCATCGACCTAAGTACTTAAAGCTTTCGTTTTCTTCTACTGCGTTGATAGGTTTATTGTTCACATATATTTTAGGTTTATATTGCTTCACAAGTGTTTTGAACTTTTTCATGGCAAAAGAATGACACTTGTCTGGTCGTATTGTCATTTTAGCCCAATTACACCATCTACAGAACGCATTCACTAGAGTTTGGTTTTCAAATTCTGTGGCAGAGACTGCAACTGCATCGTCTGCAAACTGTAACCAATGCCTTGGCATTAGAAGTTTGCTTGATCTGTAGCTTAACTGTTCGAACTCCTTCGTTTTGATGGACTGTATAAAGGAATTCATGCATAAGTTGAACAATAAGGGGCTCAAGCAGTCACCTTGTAAGACTCCTTTCTCAATTCGTAGGAAGGGGGTTGCGTAATCTTTTGTTGTTATACTGGTGTGAAAACCGTCATATAAATTCTTGACGATTGAAGTAAAGGAGTCTGGTACGTGATGATATTTCAAGATGGTATGAATCAGATTATGTTGTACCTCTCCAAACGCATTTTTAAGGTCCAAGAGAGTGATGACAATGGACTTCTGTTTTAGTTTTGCATCGCGGATCAAATGTGCAAGTAAAGCTGTATGCTCAGAAGTGCCAGACATTTTTGGAACAAAGCCCTTTTGTATGCAGCATTCGATGTAGTTATTGTTCTTTACAAATTCAAATAAACGATTTCGAAGCACTGAAGTGAACACTTTTAAACAGATTGGCTGGAGTGTGATTGGCCTAAAATTTCCTGGATCATTAGCTACGCCTTTTTTTATGGATTAAAATTGTTGTAGCTGCTTTCCAAGCACAAGGAATCTGCTTCGTTAGCCAGACTTTCTGAAAGATGGCAGTTAAGTAGGTTCTCAGATAAGGACATATTTTTAGAACAATTACTGATATCTGGTCCAGGGGGCACGGTGATTTACCCGCTTTCATACGTCGAACAGTTCTGGTTATTTCTTGATACGTTGGCAAATTAGAATTAAAAACACACCTTGTTGGTTCAGGGAACTCTGGTATCCAGGAAGGAAGAGTGAACTCATGATTGACAGTTCTCTTGAACATTTTTCGGAAATAATGAGAGCATGTATCTCTGTTAAAGAGTGGCAAGATAACGTCCTTAACATCAATTACTCTTCACGTATGACCAAAATCCTCGTTGTATTTCATGATCATGGTCAAATTTTTCAAACGATGACGACTCACTCGTATTTTTTGTAAGATGTGACCGAATTAAGCGCGACAGAAACATTATCTCACTCGAAATGTCATGATCCTCGCTGTTTAACCCTTTTAGATATCTTAAATGCTTTTTTAGTTGGTTTTTGGTAAGTCCAGAGTACTTATTTTCGAGATATTTTATGTGATCGTCGAGTCCCTTGGCTATGCCATAATTTTCCTTGAAATAGTTGTAAATAACCTCGTTCATTTCAGCCACACGATCATCCAGATTTCCGTCGTCAGGGTTATTAGCTGAAAAACGCGTTTGGAAGTATGCGTTGGCAGTTGACCATTCAGTTGTTGTGTTTGGTAATTTAACCCCAGGCTTTAGGAACGGGCTTTCAGTTAAGATGACATCCATATCATGGTCTTCCAAGTTTCCTTCGTTGGAAAGTACGTTCAAAATTTCCCTGTTTACTGTTTTCGCAAGGCCCTCAATTGTTTTCCACGTTCGCTGATGAATTCGCAAGCCCCTTCGTCCTTTACATTGTTTCCCACAGCAACAAACAAAGGCAGCATTGTTTTCTGGCTCGACGTATTTCAATTGATAATGCTTGATGTTATTGAATCCATTGTTGATTGGATTTGCATCATTGCTTCCTTCGATCTTGCTCTCGCAACGCCAAGAATGGCGACCAAGCGATTGAAAATCCTTTCCGCAAAACGAGCAAACCGCAAGCGTGATAAGTAGCATGGTTAATGATAATAATAATAATAATAATAATAATAATAATAATAATAATGATGATAATAATAATAATAATAATAATAATAATAATGATAATAATAATAATAATGATAATGATAATGATAATAATGAACATGTATAACGCCCTACATCCAAGGGATAGTGTAGCGAGACTGTATTTGCCCAGGAAAGAGGGAGGAAGAGGACTAATGTCGGTAGAAGATTGCGTAGAGTTGGCGATTTTGGGGTTGGAAAACTACATTCAGAAGTCAAATGAAAGGTTAATAACCAGTGCAAGAAGAGATCTTGAAGATGAAGAATTAGGTACAGAAAAGGAATTCAAGGCACAGAGAAAGGAAGATAGAAAATCGGAATTAGAGGCCAAGGCATTGCATGGGCAGCACTTTCGACAAACAAAGGAATTTAGTGATACTGAATCGTGGAGATGGTTAAGAGAAGGGGAACTCAAGAAGGAGACAGAAGGCCTTATCATGGCTGCACAAACCCAATCATTAAGAACAAATGCAGTGAAAGCAAAGATTGACAAAAGCACTTCCGATGCCACGTGTAGAGTCTGCAAACAGGCAGAAGAGACGGTAGATCATATTGTCAGTGGGTGTTCAAAGTTTGCTCAGAAAGAGTACAAAAGACGACATGACTGTGTGGCGCGTGCACTGCACTGGGACTTATGTCGAATGTATGACATACAAACTGCACAAAAATGGTATGAGCACCAGCCTGAAGGAGTTGTGGAGAAGGAAAATGTAAAGATATTGTGGGACTTCAATATACAGACCGATAACGAAATTCAAGCAAGAAGACCAGACATAGTAATCCACGACAAGAGTAATAAGAGCTGCTATATTATTGATGTCGCCATTCCAGGTGATGCAAGAGTTCCACAGAAAGAAGCTGAGAAGATTGAAAAGTACAGTGATTTAAGGAGAGAATTGCAAAAACTCTGGAAAGTCAAGGCAAAAGTTGTTCCGATCGTAGTTGGTGCTCTTGGGACGGTGTCTAAAAGTTTGACTGGCTACCTGAAGGAAATTAAAGTGTCAACCAAGATCCAAGTGATTCAAAAATCTGCTTTGCTCGGCACCGCAAGAATTCTGAGAAAAGTTCTAGAGATCTAAGGCCATGGGTCATGACTTGATCTTTGGAAGTCACAAGAACGTCCAGTGAACATATCATCAATAACCACTGTGAAGAAAGCAACATGATAATAATAATAATAATAATAATAATAATAATAATAATAATAATAATAATAATAATAATAATAATAATAATAATAATAATGATAATGATAATAATTATAATGAATTTTCCCCTTTACACCTGCAATTTCGGTATTTGGATCAGTGAAGTCAATTTCACACCATGCTTTCCGCACCAACGATAAAGGTCAAATCAAACTATTCTACTCGATTCTACTCTCCTGATCCTGCACTAAACAAACTGCAGTGGCTTATTTTGTGAAAATTCACGCAAACCTTGAATATGTATCAAAAAGCTTAGAAAAGAAGAAAAGCGGCCGTGACCTAGAACGACTCTTACCTTTGTCTGTTCAATGCTCAATCAGAGTTGCACTGCCTTCTCTTCTGCGTTTGTAGCATGTAGGGTAGGGTGGAAGTATTCTTTCCTTTTTTCGTTAAAACGGTCGTAAGTTAGGAATTTGATTCATACAGTAGCTCATCGAACGATGAAATCTATTCTTTCATTCAGGAGCTGTATCCGTGGTGTCGAAGAACCATCGGATAATTTCCAGTGCTTCAATTTCGAGACTTTCCCCGGCATGAGCTTTGATAATGATTTGACATCGTAGTAAAGCCTTCCAATCACCCCACCGCCACGATTTATTTTTGTTAACAAGTCATTACGGATCTCAAGTTCAATCATTTGGAAAGGTGTCAAAGTTTTTTCATGATTCTTGCGATTCAATAGATTTTATTTCGATAATTTTGCAAGGTGGGAGCAATTTGGGTCCACTGGGGCTTTGTTCAACGAGTCGGGCTGTGTAAGAATTGATATTCATTTCATGGCCTCACATCAAAGCAAAACATGAAGAAGATGTTGAAACTGAATGAATAAATCGAAAACGGTGTTTGCAGGTACACTTCCGAGCACAATAAACGCAAGGATTTGCTTCTCTTAACTTTCACTTGAGGTAAAAACTTTGTTTACATTTACATGTTGTCAAGAATTGGGCCCTCGGCGTTACAAATACTGATTTTCTCGAACATACCCAAATTTCCCGCAGATAGTTTGAAACGAGGACAGTAAACATTGCAAAACATTGTTCAAACTCTAGATTAGAGAACGGGAATAAGTTCCCGAGAACGACCGGTGATTCAATGTATGTAAAACGAAAAAAAGATCGTCAACATTTGCGACGAATCCGTAAAGGTATTCTGTTTACTCAGAAAGATGCCCTTTTAGGCCCAATGGTCGATGGTGACGAACAAATCTAACCCACTAAATATATGTAAAGATTGAATGTTTTCATTCGGGAATGTGTGGACCAGGGAGATTAAGTAGGGAGAGGAAACGCATAATAAAAGCGCGAGCGATGTGGTATGCAACCTCCTTCGCAGCGCATCACAAATTTTGCTGTGGGAGCGAGAAGGAGCTGTGCGTGGAAGGAAAGACAAATCACACTTTTGGATTGGATTTGATCTCAGTAAGCCTGTAAGTTTATTTTGGACATTGATCTATCTCTCTTATGTTTTATCTTTGACTTAGTCACTCTCTCAGCCATTTTGACTGAAGGAAATGAGTCAATCGACATATTTTCTTTGGGAGGTAACTTAGGCCAGTTCATCTTTTGATCACCAAGCTAGCACGCACTTGTGAAAATTTATCGTGCCCATGAATGCCCATTCTTGAGGTGATTTTGTCTTTGTGTGGACGTCTATAAGCAAGAAACATGGCAAAAAAGATTTATGATATTTTATGATACTTTTTAGATATTCATATTTTCCTGCTCAGTTTGGGTAGGCATTTTATTTTTAGGCCTAATCTTTACGCTTGATCTGTCTCTTTGAACAACCAAACCGAAGCTGCTTGCAAAACCAGGAATTAACATTAGTTTTTCTGAGCATTTTTTTTCTTTTTGGGACATTAAAATCTGGAGAAAAGTTGAATATTAAAAGAATTGTTAGGTCTACATTTAACATGACCACTGTACACTGCTGCATACCGTGTCTTCTTGCAGGTTTTGAAGGGAACATCAGAAACAAGACACAGACACAGACATGACACAGTAAACTAAAGACTCTGCTGAGATTGCATATAAAGAGGCTTACCATTTGAACAAAGAAAGAACTGCTACTACTAATCCAATCAGGCTTGGCTTGGCTCTCAATTTTTCTGTCTTCTACTATGAGATTGTAGGCAAGACTCTGCTGATAGACTGTGATTTGAAAAATGTTTTACTGCTTGGCCTTTGAATATAGATATATGGAAAAGAGCAAAGAATGACTGCATTTTATTCATTCTTGTCCAATTCTGTTGATGTAATAAACTGAAGTCCTTCTCAAATTAGGTATCAGATGAGATTTGCAGCAACATAAAAATGCCCATGCAAAACACTTCAGTTGTTTTTTTGTCATGTTAAGTTTCACCTGACATCTGATTTGAGACAAACTTTGAAATAGGTTTCAACTTTAACTGTTTGACACAGTGCTGTAATCCTTTGACTTTGCAGCCAAGGCAGTGTGGCAGGCAGGGTTGAGCCACACATGAGCATCACAAATAGGGATCAAAAACTTGATTAAGACTTCTTAACTTCTGTGATGCCAGCAATTGGCACTATAAAAAATACACACACCAACCAATCTGGTGTTTATTCATACCAGCCTCATTTTTCTGATAGCTTCCAGTTAGAAATGTCAAATGCAAGAATTGTAAGACTGACAATTTTCTCCTAATTTATACACCAGTTAGGCTAAAAAGGTTTGAAATCCTGAAAAATTTATGTCAGCCTTGAAAGTTCAGTACAGCACATGATGCTTAATAATACTCAGCCCCTTGACAACTGGTACACTGAAGAAATTGTGGTTCATTCATTTTGGTGAATATTTGTTGGCACTAATTGTATAATTGCAAGCTTCTTTTCTAATTTTTTTGCTACCATTTTGCAGCTTTGCCAAACCTGTAAATTCACACTTTTAATAAGAAACTTTGATGATCAAAGTCTCTTAATCTTTAATGAAAGTGTCCACATTTGAATGCAAAGATTGTGATGTTTCTTTGGCAATTTTGCAAGCTTCCCACAAACATAAAACAATACTGGACTAGCCTGCATGCACACTTTACAGAACAGCAATGGGTCAAGTCTGCATAGTGATGCCTGATTCACTGTTTTTCTTAGAAACAATGCTTTTGTATGCCCCTGACCATTATTGTCCCATAACTAATGAAAATATGCTTTGCATTTCTCAGAAGCATTGTTCAGCAGAACATATAGTATTGTTCCCAATGGCACCTCTACACGAATGATTCTTCCTGCACCCTCAAAAGCATTGTCCTGCAGACATGTGCAAATGATTCTGCCAACTCTTTAAAACAGCAAACAGTGCATCATCATGCAGACCTCATTTATTTAACTGTAAAGTTTGAATACAGGCTACACTGGACAGGAAGTGGTGCTTTGGGTTCAAAAGACAAACTTGCATGAAAACTAATCTATTGCTTATCTAACTCAGTGCATGTCACATTAGAATTCCACTGATACAAAAATCACAAACTAAAGCAGAACTAACATGATACATAATACAGCAAATAAACAAAATCATACAAAAGATGTGCAAGGGAGTGTGACCATCTTGTCACAGGTGGGAAGACAGTCCATGAGTTGGCAGCAGGATAGATCACAGATCTTAGTCCATATTGCATACTATCATTTTTCTTGGAAAATATCACTGGTGAACAAATGCTGCATGCTTCAGTCAGATGACATTATGAAAGCTGAGGAGAAAATTTTACTGACCAATTTGTGATTAAAACCAGGCAAAACTGAGAAGATCATGCATACATAAGGATTATTTTGTTGATGGCTCGCCCAGATAGTGTTTCCAACTCAAATATTTACAAAATGTAAAAATTTGACAAATTCAGTCAGTGATGAGTCTTTGAACATTAGTACCAAGAACAGCTTGTTCATGATGACAGCAATAATTGAGAAACGGCAGCCAACAGACTTTGTACCAGCAGAATCTTTTAGAATGCACCAATTTGGTCTGTTGATGTAATATTTTATCCAGCTTTTACATCAGTAGTCTTCTCAATGCATTGTCTGTCAATTGAAAGACAAAACTCATTCTAACCTTAGTACACAAAATATGGCCGGCAAAGAAATATTTGGTTATTTAATGTCATTTGCTTTGAAGTTGGCTGACAGATATATAGTATAGCTATTTCAGGAAGTGTACAGTATGTGCATGCCTAAATTTAGTCATGTATTTTGTTGTATTTGAAAAGGTCAACATTCATGGAATTCATTCAGCTAGAGGGCGCACTGACCTTGAAATTAATGCTATCCCAGTCATTCTGTGCAGGCCTTACTGGGAATGGCGTGCGATCGCTCTCGCACGCCTTGGCGCACACCTTCTCTTTCCAAGGAGTGCGATAGATCGCACGCCTTATCTTTCCAAATGAGGATTAAAATCTTGTATTTCTCTGTAACAATAAGCCATTCAGGAAGTCCTAAATCCAAAATCCTTAATGATTTGATAGTTATCATTAAATTGTTTACAAAAGATAATCCTGCAGGATGTAATATAACTTAGACTGAAGAGTTGTTTCTTTGACTTACTGTTTGTTCTTGAGAGACCAGTTCCTTTCTTGGTAATTCAACTTATTTTCGAATACATGTACATTCTTATAAGAAACTAAGAATTTGGGTCAGCACTGAACTGAAAATTATCAGATTTTGAGTACTTAGAGTTTCTTACGAGTTTCTTAAAGGTTCCATAACAATCTTCATGTTCACTGACTGTTCCCACGTGAACATTTCAAAACAATGTTTGTTGAACCCATTCCGATGTGTAGAAATTACTCAAGTATATGCCTTCCGAATAATTCAACACAAAAAACAAATGCAAATAACATAAAACTATGTTCAGGATTGCTTTTATCAAAATAAATAGTTTCTTAAGTTACATTTTCCGAGTACTAGAGTTTCTTAATTTTTTTGGCGATCTGAGAGTTCCTTGTGAACAATTTCTCATGAAAAAATACTGGTACACAACAGAGACATTTGATAACCTGGTGTCTTCTTTTATATGAGGTTCAGCAGGCACTTTCACCAAAACGAGAAAGCATGATGAATTTTCTGCTTGCTTGGCTCTTCTTATGGGACTGGAAGATACTAGAAGTATTGTCTTGGCCTATTTTAATGGGGAATTTTACAAAGTTTGGCCTGTTGAAGGACAGGTGTGAAAATTCACTGATGTTCAAGATGTGGGACAAAAATCTTCAAGATATCGAAAATCCTCTCATCTGAGAGTTTGAGTTAGCCCCATATGCCTAAGAAAGTGAGTAAGAATTGTGATAGATCTCTTGATAGAATACTTAGGCCCCATCCTTACATTTTAGCTCCTTTTATCTTCGTTATCCATGATTATAGTTTATTCGAAATTGTGAGCTCAGATGAATAAATTTTTTGAACAATCAAACATTTTTCTTTCAACAGTGAAGGATGGGAATAACTTTGCACTAGTAAAACTGGTCAAGTAAAACTCCAGTCAACATATTTTTAATGCTGATTTGTAACTGCACTCCATCACACGCCTAAAGTGGACTAGGAGTGCGATTTGCCACTCCCCTACCAAAATATTCCCAGTAAGGCCTGCTGTGCAATGCTGTTTGACTTCAAAAACTATCTCCCATTCTTTTGTTTTCTCAGATAAAACAACTTCAGTTTGAGAATAGCCCTTTGGTATGAAAAAAACAAAATACATTTTTTTTCCTGGTCACTTTCAAATGTTCATCCAGGGAAACATTCTTTGAATTCAGGAGTTAAAAGATCTTCAACAGTTTTTCCTTATTCACAGTGTTTGTTCACATTTGCACAGATTTTGATAATCATTCTCTAGAGTGTTTGCAATTTCAAGGTCAATGTCACCACTCTGCTCTAAGAGTGCTGTCAAGCCACTCCTTCTCATGCTTCTGTTTACAAATCTCAATTTATTCCTTGAATTCACCCTATCTAAGATGCTCCTTATCTGCCTTTCCTACATTCTACACCATATTATTCCTAGCTCTGTATTTAAGATCGCATATCTTTAATTCAATGTTGAACACTTTAGAAACTACATTTGCAATTTGACCATATTCTCCATAGAATAACATTGAGCATAGCTGTTTCAGGAAACAACAGCAGTCTAAGTCAGATTTACAGTAAATCAACAAAACAATTCTTCAGGTTGAAGAGGTACCATTGGTATTCCTTTGCAAAATAAGCTTTTTACATTAACAATTTTGTATCCCTCCCTCTGAATATCTGTTTCACAAACATGTCTTTTCTTAACAGGACTTGTAGTTGTAATGCCTGCCAAACCTTGCTTGGCCAATTATCCTTCCTCGTCACTGCAAAAATTTTCAGGAGTTCCTTCCATTTCGTTTCGATTTGCCCAAACCAACTCAAAACAATCCGCAAGCCTGCTCTTATGTAAAACTGCCAGACTACTTACAGTGGCTAACTGAGCTAACTTACCCAGATTTATCAGATGTGGTATACTTCACAAAAACATGACGAGTGACAAAAATTTTTCAGTTGTAAACAAACGCTGCACAATTTAACAACAGCCTGTTCTCGAATCCTCACCTTCGACTACAGAAGCATGAGAAGTGCGGTGATGCGCGGTGACGCACAGAAGCGAAGGCAGTAGAACTGAGTACCCCACGAAAAGCTTCTTATTTCTAAAAAGTATCAAAAAGTATCAGAAAAATTTTTGCACAGTCTTCAAGCATATGGATTTCCTCAGCAAAAGATGGTATACGCTTGCATGGGCATGCATGGGCACAGCAGTTATCAGCAAAGTGCGTGCTTGGTCGTGATCGAAAAGTTGTGATGGCCTAAGTTGCCATCGAAGAAAATGAGTCAAAACAGAGCAACGAAAGTCTTAATGAGATCTGAAACAAGCTGGATTGGCAAAGTGTAGCACTAAATAAAGAATAGTTTCTTTACCTAAGTTAAAATTGTACACACCTTGGGAGGATCCAATCCAAAACAGAGCCGGCCTCACCACAACGCATGTCTTTTTCCATCTTGTCTCCACTGCAAAACGAGCGCTGCGCTGCGAAGGAGGTTGCATACCACCTCGCTCAACGCAAGTCAATGCGCGTTTCCTCTCCCTACTTAATCTCCCTGGTGTGGACGGATACATCGTTTATAAATTGTGTATTCTTGCAGCTTTCTCCATTTGGTGCTTCAGCGACAAATGACCTCCCACGCGAAGTTTTTCCCATACTTTTTTAAGCAGTGGCCATTGCTTGCACAGTGTCTCCAATGCGCGCTGTATCGTCGGTCATAATTGTGACATCACATTTGTCAGTTCAATGTCGCGTTGAAATAGCGAAATCACTCAACTTTGACACACAATTTCTTCAACTTAAACTCATAATTTCCATCTAAAACTTTCACAAAGTTCTTATGACACTATGAACTATCTAAAATCATCAAAAAATCGAGGACCAAAATTTGGCTGCATAAGGCCTTTAAAATGGTTTGCTGACAACTTTATGAAATTAAATGCAGATAAATGCCATTTGTTGGTTCTTGGGCAGAGATGTGACGATCCTGTTACTGTTAGCACTGGGAGTTCAAATTGATAGTAAACTGTCCTTCGATAACCATGTTTCCAAACTGTGCCAGAAGGCTAGCAATAAACTTTATACGCTTGCTCGCATATCACCATATATGGATCAGAGAAAGTTGAGAACTCTCATGAGGGCATTTATTACCAGTCAATTTCAATACTGTCCTTTCATCTGGATGTTTCACGGCAGGCAGCTCAACAATAAAATTAACAAAATACAGGAAAGGGCTTTGAGAATAACTTATAAGGATGACAAATCTACTTATAGCGAACTATTAGAAAAGGATTGTGCCGTTACTATTCATACAAAGAACCTTCAAATACTTATGACTGAGATGTACAAAACCAGAAATGACCTCAATCCTTCTTTCACACAGGAGATTTTCTGTGAAAATGAAAGTCATTACAATTTGCGTAACAATAACGAATTCGTTCAACCTAGGGTGAGATCGGTCGGAAATGACACAGAAAGCGTCAGATTTAAAGGTCCGCAACTATGGCAAATGTTGCCGCAAACAATACGAAACTCTGAATCCCTTGCTCAGTTTAAAGCAAATATAAAAGATTGGAAGGGAGAAAATTGTCCATGCAAGCTGTGTCGCACTTTTATTCCGAACTTAGGCTTTTTATGATATTTTTGAAATTTGTTTTATTGTATACTTTGATGAATTGTAAATAGTTTTAAATAATTTTGTATCTTTTATGAACACTTTGTAATATATTTTTAGCGTTGGAATTAATTAGCTAAATATTTTAGCTATGAGTTATTTTGTTGCCAACGGTAAATAAATTGATAATAATAATAATAATAATAATAATAATAATAATAATAATAATAATAATAATAATAATAATAATAATAATAATAATATGTTAACAAAAACCACCATCAAAAATAAACAGAAAAAAGAATATAAAAACACAACTGTTTATAAAATACGTTTCGATGATAAAATCTTCTTCAGTTCACATTAAAATCTTCTTCAGTTCACAATAATAATAATAATAATAACAATAATAATAATAATAATAATAATAATAATAATAATAGTAATAATAATAATTTGAGTTCGTTGTAGCGAAGGGCTTTGAGGACCAATGTATGATTCTAGTTCGTTCGATTAACAAGGGCAGATAATGTTTTCAATAGATTTTCGGGTTTGTTTACATTTGTGAGATTAACCAATTGCGTTGCGTTACATCCGTCACGTGACTCACTTTTCCGCGACAGGCAAACAGGAAGCTGTGGGGATAAATAACAAAATACCCTCCCCCCAATTCTTATGACGTGCAAGTGGGTTTTGGAAAAATCTTAGATATTTTTCAATTTTCTGTGAGACTATGACCTTAACTAAAATTCTATCGCCTCGGATTTTTCTATTCCGCTTAAATTCAGAGAAATCGGATCTTGAAGGCAGGCGTAAATACTCTCAAAAAATTAGGCCCATACAAATTTTCCGTCCCAGCATCAGCTACCTCATGCCACCATAAAAGTTGCGATACCGAAAGTAATTGTTCAGCAGTTGTTTCTGTGCCTTAAAAACCTGTCTCCTGGTAAATTTTCATTCATTCCGTCCTTATTTCGACAAGCATGTCTCCTGTTTTCAAAAAAAAGTCGTGGGGGCAAAGGTTATCCTTCACCTCGTCTTCGGTTTGAGTCAGAATTCGATTCACTAAGATTCACACATCAGAATGAACTTCAGACAAGAAACAGGAGGAGTAAAGTGAACTTTGCAGACAAACGATCAACTCGAAACAAACTATAACCAGCGTAACAAACAGCAAAACAAACTAATGTCGATGAGCTGCAGCTATCAAATCATCACGAAGACCGCCAAACTTCGAGGCGCGGCGCGGCGCACCATACAGGAGATACAATAACAATCATCTGAAAACCTGGACAGACGGCCTGGACGGCCATGTTTTCATCCACTGGCGGTATCCTTTTCCATGTTCAAACACTGTTGCATCTCTCTATTTTCAGTCATCAATTTCTTAAGCTGGGGTGGCCTTTTCCTGCAATCTTATTGGTTGTAAGTATCTTTTGGCGGGACAATGAAATGGAAGCTCGCTGGCAGGCCTAAATCTTTAGTTGCTTGTCAGAATGAATGAGTTATAGTAAACGCACCGCTCGCAAACATGCCTAAATTTAGGAAAAAATGTAGTAATCCTCTTCACGAAGAATGGGTATCTGGAGAAGGCCAAGGTGAAGAACTAAATCTCATCAATTTACGAGCTCGTGGACTTGGAGACATTTTAGCTGTTTTAAAAGAAGTTTTGGTCGAGAAGGGAAGAGATGCTCACAATGTTGGTTGCAATATGTGCAGCTTCTGCTTGGAAACATGCACTCAAAGACTTGAATTTTCAAAATATTTCCCCAGTGCTCAATGCTCTTCAATAAGGACAAGGGTGAGGTTTTCCATTCTGTAAATTTGGCCAATTTTAACATTCTTTACTGCCACAATGATTAGGTTCTTGGGATTATCAAACTGTAAAATGAACATGTCTCAAGTTGTGTTTTTAGTTCAAGGGTTTTTCATTTGCAAGATAGTAGTTTCCTTAATTATTTGCTAGATTCTGGCTGGTACCTTTTCACCACGAGTGGAACAATCAAACAAGAAAATTCAGACAAGAATAGAACACATATTCTGATGAAGTTTAATCCTACATCCTAAATTCAAGCATAGCACAACTAATGAACTTTGGGCCTACTAATTCAAAGGGTCATTCAGCTGTTCTAAATTCGAGTCTGAATCAAAAAATATTTTGTTACTTTAAGTAGGATTTACAATAGTGACAGGAGCTACAACATCACTCAATTGAAGTAATCTTTTGGGTAACAAATTGTTTATTGTCTACCTTTCATTTGGTACAGGGTGAATCAGAAATAAAAACTACTCAGGCCCTTTGGGTACCTCTGGATTTTCTGCAAGTATTCAGACAGGCAAAACGCCCCCAGACTTGGGGGGTGCAAAACAAAGAAAATCTGATTCCCCTCAACTTGGAGAAATAATCTGTTTTGAGCAGACTATTTCTCATTCAATCCTTACCCTGACCAACCCCCTTGGACACCCCTGGGCATTTGCATATTGACATGCCCCATTGAATGTCAGGCATTTGACAGTACTAGGCACTGTGCTTATGAACGTTTTCAGTGCTCAGCCCATGGGCATTTGTGCATGAAAATTTTTATTGACCCCCAGGCTGCCTGAGGGGATGGTCAGGGTAGGATGGAACAAGACATTATTAACAGTAGTTATGAATCCAAAAATGCAACAAAAATATGTACATAAGGTAAAATGTTGCAGAATTATTGTCAAAGAAAATTTTGAGAAACATTGATTTTAAAATGCTGAGAAATATAACTTGTGTGTAGATATGAAGAAAATTTTGCTGTCACTAAAAGCTAGTCTTTTTGTCTTTCCTTAGATTCAGTCTATTCTTCATGGTAGTGTTGATGAAAATCCCAATACCATAGTTGATAATAATGACTCTGAGCAATATTATGAAGATGACACACCAGCAAGTAGTTTGTCAGTGCAAGTTACCGAGTCAACATGGAGTGCTTTTAGCCAGAGTAGTCAGATGCAGTGGGAGTATTCCCAAGAGTCAGAAATAGAGAGGCATGATAAAGAGTGCCAGACTGATCCAGTTTTTGTTTTGAATGAGGGAGAATACCATGATTTGTTGAAAAGGGCAAGTTCCTACTGTAACTTTAAGACAGAACTTGAAAAAATTAGGTCCTCTCTTTCTGCAAAGCCCAAAACTCCAGAAATGGACCCAGAGATCTTTGAAAAACTGTGCATTGATGCAGGTGCAGGAAAGCTTTTTGCCACAATCTATCAATCAATGTGCACAGAAAGAATGTCAGAGAGCAGAGTTTGCCTAAATAAATCCAGAACAATGCTCATAATTTACATGTTAATTTATGGGCAGTCCCAAAAAGCAAATTCCTTCCAAGTTGCTCTTTCAAGAACACTGAGACAATTTGGTATAAGCGAGCAAGGTCTGATGTCACTAAGAAATTTGGGAATCGCAGCACATCCCCACACTGTTAAGGCTGCTGCAAAGTCTTCAGCTTCCTCCCACCCCACCAGTCTTGTTAAATTTTTCCAGGATGCTGTCAATGATGAAAAGCTTGTTGTGGTTATGATTGATGACTACCACAACATACATACCAAGCACAGGCCTGAAAGCAAAACACAGACAAATGCTGTGCACATGTCCACCCTGCTAGTGAAAGTCTTCAATGATGTTGATGCCATAAGTAAAAACAGCAGTCAGTGTCCATTATTGAGTAGAGATCCAGTTCAGATAGAGGAAGTTCAGAGTGTAATTGGCCAGAGAATGCCATTACTATGTAGCAGATATGCAGAGAATATGCCCGACTGGGTTGTTGCTAAGTATTTTGACCCTGCATCAGAGAGACAAAGACTAGTAATTCATGACTACCAACAAACTGAGATTCAAAAGATGAGATGTATGGATGGTTGTAAACTAGTTGATTGCATAGAGGCACCCCTTAAGTCATCAGCTGATATTCTTTCTGCCCTCAACTATATGCTTGCTAATGGTCTCTCCATCTACCTGGATAAGTTCCTTGTGCCATTTGTTGGTGATTGGCCCACTCAGTTTTACATGCGCCAAATTGCTTATTGTGATGATGATAGTATGCCAAGTCTTAGTAAACACATTGCTCCATTGATTGGTCCCCTCCATATTTCTTTGAATGCCAGGGAATGTGTTGTCATTAACTTCCATCCTGTTTTTGCTGACCTGTATTCACATCTTTTTGGGCAAAAGGCAAAATTAGCGAAAAAGCCTAGGCCATGGAGAATATCTCTTTTGTTAGAAGTCTTGTATGGTGGTTGGACACTTCTTCGAGACACAATTCTTCCTGTGTTTGCTTCTTGCAAAGATATTGAGTATCTCACTCTGTTAAACTTGCTGGACAACTACCTTCCTCTTGTTTTAAGTATCTATTCAGTTGTCTTCAAATGCAATGATTATGAGCATTACTATCTTTCACTCTTACACTGCTGGGTTATGATGATGGTATATCAGAGACGTCATTATGACAAAGCATTATTGATTGCCCTCTCATTGTTGAAGTATTGGAAGGATCATTGTCATCCCATTCATCAGTCTTTGATCACTGCATTGCCAGCATTTGATGAATATCCAATAGAAAACTTCCATTCAGTCTTGAGGGGAAGAACACGAGAATTTGACACTGGGAGCCAAATCAACCTGATGGCAAAAGAGATTGATGCATGTAAACATGAACTCCACAATTTTAAGTGTATGTTTGTCCCACCTAAGAGATTCACCTTCAGCCAAAAGAAGATAGACAATCTAAAAGTGAAAGCAGCTGAATTCTTAAAGAAAAAGTTCCAGACAATCAATGATGATAGTGGAAAAGCAGTAGAGCTACCTAGAGCAAGAGGTCAGCGTAGAGATGTTACAAAATGGAAGCTCCCAAATGTTTTTGGAGAAATGGCTGTAACACAGAAAGTCTTACCACTTGGCTTTACATCAATTGAAAATCAACCAAATCCTAGGAAGTAAGTTGCCATGAAGTACATGGCTAAGGATGTAACCAGAAATTTCAGAAAGGGCTGCATACATTTCTAACCACATAAATATGTGCTGGAAATGATACAAAAAACCAATTGCTGTGATTTTTAATGAGGGAATCTATCATGCTCCCTTCATCTGATCCTACTGGCTACAACTATGACACAGGTCCTCCAAACAAGACTACTTGCAGCAAAATTCATTGCAATTTTAAACAAAATCACCATTTGAAAGAAATGCAGGAAGCCATTCCAAAAAAGATACTCTACCAAATTATCAGAGATCATTTTGAAGCCAAGAAACAAAAATTACTGTTTCTTGGTTATGAGCTGCAAAATTTTATCAAAGATGGCCTCTCCCCATACCCTAAACAATTAAACTTTGTTGAAAACATGCTAAAAAAAAGTCAGCTGCCCTCACAGAAAATTGTATATTTAACACATTGGAGAGAATAAACAATATATTTTTGATAAGAAACTACGGATTTGGGCCAGTACTGACAGTTTCTTAAAAATAATCAGATTTTGAGTTTCATATGAGTTTTTCAAGGTTTCTGTAACAGTCTTCATGTTCATTACCTGACCCCTTGTTAATATTTCAAAATTCAAGCCTTTCTAATGTTTACGATCTCCCCTATCAAAACAAATAGTTTTCTTATATTTCATATTTCCACAGTACTAGAGTTTCTGAATTCGTTGATGATCTGAGAGTTGAGTTTCTTAATAGCAGTTTCTTATAAAAATGTGTGTATCCAGAGGGAATTTTATCTTGACTTCCTTTGATGCCAAACTTCAAAATAAAGGGAACAAGAGCAACTGAACAACAAACAAGCAAAAATTGAAATCATTCAATCTCTGTATGGTTTCAAAAGAATCAGTCTCTAGAATTGCTTCTTGCACCTTGACAGAAAACAAGTTGTCAGATTTTAAAACCAAAGGGGCACTATTTGGATGCTGCATAATTTGAATCAGTAACAAATGTGGGGTGTGGCCAGACAAAATGGGATACAGGACAAAGGAAAAGATTCAGTAATATGTTACTTCTAAATAGAGGCAGAATTTAAAACGCATAGCTTGCTTCCAAGTATACTTGTTGTGTTCTAAAGTTTTGTGCATCAGAAGACTTTTCAAGAAATTGACTTTTTCGTTGAAACGCAAGGTGACAAAAGTGAACTTTTTGCGAAATTTTCAACATGGCATAGGTGGCAACACCACTGTCCTCCCTGTCCCAGATCCATTTTGCCCCACACCACCCTACTGCCAGCATGGAATGTAGGATTTTTGTGCACAGCACATAGCAACTGAAGGTTGCGATTGTACACCTGGTGAGCAGAGTGGGCCACTAACATAATGGAGTATTTTATGTGCACCTGAACCAAAAATTAAAGGTTGTGCATTGTGGAAGCCTTGTGCACGGCACAAGTGCAGTGCACATCACCTACATTCCATACTGGCCCTACTGTATGTCATATGATGCAAACAGATGAATTTAAGTTACCTTGATTTTACACAGGAAATGTGACAAGATCGAGTGTACCCGTGTTCGTCCGCAGTGGAAATTGTTCTCTGGATGTGGTCACTCTTTCCATTTGGAATGTATTTTGCCAAATGTGAGTACATGTCCAGTTTGCAAAGCCACTCTCCTTTCGAAAGTTCAAACACTGGGAAAGAAGGCGAATGATGCAGTATTCGGTGGTTCATTTGATGAAGACGAAGCAGTCGATGATGAAGTCAACGACAGTGGTGAGGCAGATGACAATGAAGAAACTAGTGGTGCTGATGTTGACGGAGATGTTGATGAGAATGAATCGGAGGAACAGCAGGAAATGCTTCGATCGCGGACAGTTCAGAGTCTTGTGCAGGACATAAACGGGTGGGCCCGTGCTGCAGCTCCTCGAGATTAGTTTTTTTTTGCTGTGTCTTGCTGAGTTTGTTTGTTTTGCTGTTTGTTACGCTGGTTATAGTTTGTTTCGAGTTGATCGTTTGTCTGCAAAGTTCACTTTACTCCTCCTGTTTCTTGTCTGAAGTTCATTCTGATGTGTGAATCTTAGTGAATCGAATTCTGACTCAAACCGAAGACGAGGTGAAGGATAACCTTTGCCCCCACGACTTTTTTTTGAAAACAGGAGACATGCTTGTCGAAATAAGGACGGAATGAATGAAAATTTACCAGGAGACAGGTTTTTAAGGCACAGAAACAACTGCTGAACAATTACTTTCGGTATCGCAACTTTTATGGTGGCATGAGGTAGCTGATGCTGGGACGGAAAATTTGTATGGGCCTAATTTTTTGAGAGTATTTACGCCTGCCTTCAAGATCCGATTTCTCTGAATTTAAGCGGAATAGAAAAATCCGAGGCGATAGAATTTTAGTTAAGGTCATAGTCTCACAGAAAATTGAAAAATATCTAAGATTTTTCCAAAACCCACTTGCACGTCATAAGAATTGGGGGGAGGGTATTTTGTTATTTATCCCCACAGCTTCCTGTTTGCCTGTCGCGGAAAAGTGAGTCACGTGACGGATGTAACGCAACGCAATTGGTTAATCTCACAAATGTAAACAAACCCGAAAATCTATTGAAAACATTATCTGCCCTTGTTCGTTCGATTAGGCCGTAAAATGGGTTTATCAATGAAATGTTAAGGGTTATGAGGACTTTAGGATGATTCATCTCATTCGAGAGGAAAATTTTTAACTTTTCTTGCTCACTTCGCTTGCACGTGTTGATGTGGCCTAATGGCAGGCGGTGTAAAGGAAACAAGAATCTTAGAAGTGTATCAGGCATACCTCGACGATAAGTTTTTCAGAGTTGAAGGATAGTATGGCGACGAAGAACTGTGTGGAGAAACTACATACTACCATCAAAGATCAAAATGAGCAAATCCAAATTTTAAAGTCGAGGATCGCTATCATGGAGAGGCACATTTCTGTATTGCAAAACAATGTTGACGAGAATGAACAGTATAGTCGTAAACTGTTTTTGCGAATTAATGGAATTCCCCCTGTACCAGAAGGCAAGAATGAGTCCAGCGAAAGCTGTTTAGAAAAAGTCAAAAATGTTTTCAGTGAATTGGGTGTTGACATTCCCGATGTCGTAATTGACCGCGCTCATCGGATTAGTCGCCCAAGGATTGTGCAAGGGAAAAGAGTTCATCAGGTAATAGTAAGATTCACATCCTGGAGACACAGAACCTTGGTTTATAGAGCCAGGAAGAACTGTGCCAAGTACAAGATAAAGTTGGATTTGACAAAGAAGAAGGTCGAAACAATTGAGAAGATAAGCGAATTCCTTACAAGGAAGAAGCTCGGTTTTGCATTTGCAGACGTTAACTGCCGTTTATGCGTGAAGACTGTCGAGGAGTTTCATCATATATATAGTGAAGATGATATGCATGATATCATGAGAGAATATGATGAAAGAAATGACGATGCCCGAAGTGATAGCCGAAGTGATACAGATGATCAGCAAGGCCATCATAATAATTATAATGGAGATGATGCTGATGCTGATGCTGATGATGATTATAATGTTGATGGAGGAAATGATACTAATTCTGGATAAGTACCTTTGTTATAGACCCTTTTTGTGTTATACTTATAAAGCTTCTGATGGCAATTATGGTTTCTTCTCACAACATCATTTTATAGTTAAATAAGATTTAATGTGTGTAGGTAATAGCTACCAAGTTTAGTCGCATCTGGCCTGTTAATTTTTTTTTGAATTAGATTTGGTGTTTGCCTCATGTTCCCTATTTCTACCACTCTGTGAACCCCACCTCTGAAGGTAGCCTACCAACAAATAGAATAAATTTCTTGCAAAAATTTCCATTCATTTTAGCTCCTTTATTTGTTTTTTGACTCCCAGATGGAGGTTTGTGAACGATTTTGATAACTTGGACTGTTGCGGTTTTTTTGCTGGTGAGCTACCCCCAAAATACACTCAGCGGTTTTTTTTGCTATTCAAGTCTCAAAGTGGCACTTGTTTATTTTGTGCTTTAGGTTCCTTGTTACCCTATCCATTTGGATGAATTCGTTTTTCGGCCCTTGCCAAAACGCCCTTTCTAAATTCACTCCCTTTGTGAGCATACTTGTTACAGTGCTTTGTTCCTTTGCCAATTTGTACCTGCTCATTTGCCTATCAGTGGTAACTCTTCCGCTGTCACTCATGATTGATTCTTTGCTAAATATTCTTCCTCGGCCTTTTTCCATAGGGCTGGGTACCCAGGGAATATTTCGTATTTACGTGCAAATAACCAGTAATGCAATAACTACCGTGTATTTTGTAATCTACCTGCTGCTGCATATTTCTGACACGAGATTTATCTCACAAGTAAAATCTAATCGTCAAATACAAACAGTTTTGGCGATTTTCCTTCACTTGTTGTATGCATTGTTTTTAGGTGCAGTGATTGATTCAATCTACCTATTCCCTTTAGACATACTTTTACTCCTCTCAGGAGATATTGAATTGAATCCTGGTCCACAAACTGAAAACTCCGTACGATTTTCTCATTGGAACTTAAACGGCATCTGCGCAAGGAATGATGTAAAAATTCCACTTATTGTGAACAATTGGAAGTGTTCATAGATAAAGTGCAGATGACGTTAACTCGTCTCAGACAGGAGAAACCAACTGCATTGATTATAACAGGGGATTTTAACTGAAGATCATCTCAGTGGTGGGAGGGAGATAATGAATATCCAGAAGGAAATGCTCTAAATGAATTTATTGAGACAAATAACTTATACCAATTAATAAATGAGCCCACAAACATACGTGGTGAAAGGATGTCTTGTATCGATCTTATTATAACCGACCAACCGAATCTTTTTGTTGAATCTGGAGTTCACCCTTCCTTGGATGATCATTGTCAACATCAGCTTATTTATGCCAAGTTGAATTTGTCTATCCCTGCCCCACTACCCTATAAGAGGACCATGTGGGATTACGCAAAAGCGGACACCCAGACAATTAGGGACAGAATTAACGGGATCGATTGGGAATCGCGGTTTATGGGTTTTGGTCCAAATGAGATGAGCGAAGTCTTCACTGCAACGATTTATTCCATATTGTCTTCTAACATAGCAAACGAAGTTGTTAAATGCAATGACAAGGATGCCCCATGGGTGACGGTGGAAGTAAAAACAGCAATAAGGCGAAAACATAGGGTGTACAAAAGTTTCTACAGCGTGGTAGAAAGCAAGAGGACTGGATCAAAGTTAGGACGTTCGGAAAGAAACATCAAAAATAATTCTTGATGCCAAAGAAAAATATTACGTAAAGCTAGGTAGGAAAATTGTCCGATCCCAGCAATGGTATCAAAACGTATTGGACTACCTTGAACAACTTAATGAATAAGAAGAGCATTGCGGGATCATTGTTACCTATGTAGATATCAAGGCAAACATTTTGAATGATTTCTTTGTGCAACAATGTTCCGAAACATCAACCGGCAGTACAATTCCCAACTTTTTGCCTCCGTGCAATTCATCGTTAACGGACGTTGCCATTAACAGGGATAAAGTTTTACGACTAATTCGGGCACTTGATTCCAAAAAAGCTGGTGGTTGTGACAACGTGAGATATCTGATAAGATATCTGTTCATATGATTAAGATATGCGATACCTCAATAGTTGAGCCCCTGTGTTTAATTTTCGAAAAGTCTTTGGAGACGGGAACGTATCCTTCTGTCAGGAAAAAGGCTAATATTATTCCTGTCCACAAAAAAGACAGCAGGCTGAACAAAATGAACTACAGGCCTATTTCGCTCCTACCTATCTTTGGGCAGATATTTGAAAAAGTAACCTTTTATGAAATTTATAAACATCTTTGTGAGAATGGACTTCTTGCTCAACAACGATCAGGCTTTCGGCCGGGAGACTCCACTATTAATCAATTGTTATCTATAACTCACAACATCTACAAAGCATTTGAAGCTTGCCCTACGCCTGAAACTAAAGTGCGACCAAAAACCATGTAGAGTTAAAGCGTTTTTCGATGCCATATCGGCTCTATTTGCTTAATAGTAAAAGTTAAGGTCTCTTTCGAAAGAGGAAGAGGAGCGTGATATCCTTAAGCAGCATTTTCGAAATTTAAACTTACAGAAGGGGGTTTAAATCAAGCCTCAAAAAAGCAACTCTTAGCCCACGCATCCATCGAGGTTGAAAGTATATGGCTGAAAAGCTCTATCTTTGCTGTATCCAAATCTGTGCTCCATTTATTTGTTAACTAAGTACATTTTCATCCATATGCGAAGAAATGGCCAAGGGTTAGCAGATTTTGGAAAAGTTGGTTTCACTAAAATCGGGGGAAGCAACAAGTCGCTACTGCAACAAATAACACGGACTTTATCACAGTAAAACTGTATCGAGCATGGAAGGTTATCTTAAGGGAGTTTAACCGAAAGTCACTTTCTCGTGATTATTGATGCTTTCATTGAAAAAATATTTCATTTGAATTTCGAGATGTTCGGTCAAGCAAGTTAGATAACAACTATTTCTTGCAAAAGCACATGAAATGCATCGATTGTAACCTATCAAGCGGCTAGATTCGCAAATGAGAAACACTGCGCTACTGCAAAGGCTCTTTCAAAAACTGTAAGCGTACCAAAGTTAATTGTTTAGAATCTATACAAAGTATTCTTTGAAAGAAATCAACAACATTTAGGAAGAGAAAGTGAATTTTGACTAAGCTCTCTCGAGGCAATCTTTCATGCTAGGTACAGTCTTTTGCGATAAAGTCCCTGTTATTTGTTGTTGTAGCGACTTGGTGCTTCCCCCGTTATTGAGAAAACCAGATTTTCCAAAACCTGCTAACCCTTGGCCATTTCTTCGTTTGTAGACAGAAACCTATTGGGTTGACAAATAAACGGAGCATAGATTTGGATACAGCTAAGATAGAGCTCTTCAGCCATATATTTTTCAACCTCGATGGATGCGTGGGCTAAGAGTTGCTTTTTTTGAGGCTTGATTTAAACCCCCTTCTGTAAGTTTAAATTTCAAAAATGCTGCTTAGGGATATTACGCTTCTCTTCCTCTTTCGAAAGAGACCTTAACTTTTACTATTAAGCAAATAGAGCCGAAATGGCATCGAAAAATGTTTTAACTCTACATAGTTTTTGGTCGTACTTTAGAGCCGTCTTTCTTGATCTTTCCAAAGCGTTTGACAGGGTTTGGCACGAGGGCCTTTTGTACAAATCAAAGTGTAATGGTATAAATGGGAACGTCCTTGTTTTGATCCAGAATTACTTAATCCTTCCTTCTTATTTCCATTCTTTCTGTGAATTAGTTGAATCTGTTCATCCATATTGTACACGGCAAGCTACAAATGGTAATGTTTTTGAAACCGGAAAGAGTCCCTGCGATATGATCTCAGGTCACGTCCTACGTTGGATCAAAATGCTGGAACAACGTACATTTGGATGTGAAAACTCAGTCGACGTTGTTTACACCCATTTCAATGCACTTGATTGTACCATGCCGTTTGAAAACTTTTTGCGAACAAGTATTCTATTTTTGGTCATCTGGGTTTACTTTTGAAATAGTTCTTTTGTATTTTTCTTTATGGGGTTCCTCTCTCGATTAGTTTATATCTTTTTTGGGGACTTCTCCATAGACAATCATTCTAAATACAAATTTTAACGTTGACTTATGTAATATTTAATTTTCATTGTTTTTTGTATGTAGGTTTTTATTTTCATGTGGTTGTTTTATGTATTGTATCTGTCTTATCTGTTATTTTGTTTAGGAAGATTGTTCGATAAAATGAAACTGAAACTGAGAGAAGTTGATAACTCGGTATAATGAAAATTGTCAGCAGATATATGGGAAGTAAAGAGATGATTTCCCAAGTTTAAGGTCATTTGACATGCAGTGAGTATGAACAACGGTATATAAATTTATCTATTAAAAACTGTTTTCTGAGTTGATGATAGATTTTGTTCCTTGTGCAAAGACTATAAATCTCTTTTCTTTGACTCTTATCAGGCCAGTTTCAAGCTCTTGTGCAGTACCAGTCAGGCAATTCTGCTGAGCAAGGGAAAAAGGTTCGTCTCATGTTATGTTTTACTGCTGATATACCGGGTGAGTCAAAAAAAGTTTAGGCGTTTGGAGGGCTATGGAATAAAAAGTATGTGACCGATATTCAAAACTGAAATGTAAATCTATCAGTCAAAGGTCAACTTAGATGAGAAAATTTTGTTTGGTAGTATCCCTCATCTTACAGATCCAGAAATTAAGAAAATGCTGGTAAAGGGCATGTTTGGGAACAAACATTCCACATTCCATTCTGGTCCATGATTTACCTTCTATTGAAATTGGAATTCAGCATCCCAAACTGCCAACTTCAATGCTACATAAATGATGGACCAGAATGGAATGTGGAATTCTCGATTCCCATACAAACCCCTTACAAGCATTTTGATTGTTGTTGGATCTTATAGATGTTTGATTTTACAAAACAAAATTTTCTCATCTAAGTTAGCCCTTGACTGATAGATAAACATATCAGTTTTGAATATCGGTCAGATAGTTTTTATTCCACAGCCCTCCAAACGCCTAAACTTTTTTTTGACTCACCCGGTAGTTAGGTACCATATGAAGATCCCAGGGGGGGTACTCCCTAACTTTCAATACGGGGGGGTCCATGCCACGATTTCGTTGCTGACCCCTAAATATTAAGCCTAATGTTTTGGGGACCCCAAATATTGAGTCTAATGCCTTGGAGACTCACACCAAACTCCACGATTCTTCCTTTTTTCAGATTTATGGACCCAAAATATTGAATTTTTGTCCATGTTGTAATTCACAGACCCCAAATATTGATTTAACGTAAAATTTGGGACCCTAAATATTGGCATGGACCTCCCCGTATTGAAAGTTATGGAGTACCCCCCCTGGGATGAAGATCCACTTGAGCATTTTAAGGACTTTATGCGTTGCTTTGTTAAAGAACAAGTCCGGGTGTTGTTATAATTGTTGATTATTCAAGAGATTAAGCTGTTATGGATGGTGTGTAGTACTTTTTTTTCAAATTTTTTTCTCTTTTAATATGCGAAACTACCGGGTCACCCAAAAAAGAACTTCACGAGCTAGATCGCACATATTTTCATGAAAGCATATGTTATGAAGACACATAAGGTATCAGCATGTAGCCAAAAGGCACCGCTATCTTTTGACACGTTGCTTGGTCAGTTTAAGATATGCGTACTGTCCGAAAAAACAGTTTTAAAAATATGGAAATTCATTCATTTCTCAGACCATCCCCTCGCTTTCCAGTTCATTTTTTGGGAAGTGTGAAAAAAGCTGAATTCCAAATTTTTTTCGGAGCATAAATTTGAATGAGCAACAGAGGTCAATCATTTCTCAAACAAAAAATTTCCCCAGACAACTTCTAATCTTTCGCTAAGTCGATTTTTCACAAATTTTTTTTTTTATCAATCTAAAATTTTAAAAACAACAATTCAATACAGGAAAGACACAAGGTCACCGGGTCCTCACTACAAATGCCACTTACAATTTTCTACAAAATATTAACGGTATGCTGCTTTATATTGAGTTTGTTCTAGTTGTTGCGTAAAGTTCAGCTGCCTATCTGGGTCATATTTATGGTAAATTATGTCTCCATAGTCTAGGTGAGGTCTCACGTAAAGCTTATAGGTTTGATCAAGGACCTCTCTTGATACATATTTAGAAAGGTATTTTAACAAACCGATTCCTCTGCGTGCTTTCAAGATAGCCTCTCGAATATGACTTTTGAAATTTAGCTTTGAGTCAAGAATAACACCAAGATGCTTGTGTTCCAATTTTGAGGCAATGACCTCCTCTCCCAAGACCGGGGTGGATTGGCTTATTCCTTTTGCATGAAAATATAACCTCCTCTGTCTTGTCAGCGTTAAACTGCATTTTCCATTGCCATGCCCATAGGTTAATTTTTTCTAAATCTCTGTTTAAGTCAAGTGCAGCTACATTTTCATCCTGAACGGTAGTGAACAATGACGTGTCATCGGCAAATAACTTAATACCACATTTAACATTGTGGGTTATATCGTTAATGTAGATCAAAAACAAGAGTGGTCCAAGAACTGATCCTTGAGGTACACCTGCGGATATTGTATCCCACTTTGAACATTGTCCATTTAATACGACCCTTTGCTTACGATCTGCCAAAAAACTTTTAACAATCCGAAGAACGTTTCCATGTAAGCCATTGAATTCCAACTTATAAATTAGACCCTCGTGCCAGACCCTGTCAAATGCCTTTGATAGGTCAAGGAAGATGGCACGTGTTTCTTTACTAGGAGTTTCATCAAAGGCTCTATAGATATTTTGTGTGATTAGCAGTAACTGATTGATAGTTGAATCACCGGGACGAAACCCTGATTGATGAGGCGATATAAGACCATTTATACAGAGGTGCTCGTAGATGGCATCAAATAATAGCTTTTCAAACAACTTGCCAAAGATTGGAAGAAGGGAAATTGGGCGGTAGTTTTTCTTGTTCTGTTTGCAATCCTTTTTATGCACAGGAATTATGTTCGCTTTCTTCCACTGGGAAGGGTAAATTCCTGTTTCAAGACATCTTTCGAATATGCAACACAGAGGATCTACTATTGAATAACTGCCATCATTTTTCACAAATTGTTGACTGGAAAATGATGGCAGTTATTTCACTCAAAATGAGGAATCCTGGATTCGAAATTTTCCTTGAATCTGGATTTTCGGATGGTAATCATTGCTTAGAATGACCATGGGTCGCAGGAAACGAAGTAATAGTTAAAAACATAAACGCAAACATAGCTGTGTCTTTATCGTGGTTTCTTCTGCCTTTCTTGGCTTTCCTTTGCTTCCCTGCCTCAGCTCAATTCATTGCTTCAAGTTCGTAATGGCCTAAGTCTCTTTCTCTACAAAAGCGAGGCTGCCCTCGTTTGCAGTTTTGTGATTAAGCGGCGGGAAAAAACTAGAAAATTAGATGGGAATGAAATGTCGTTCGCTTCTTTGTCTGAATTTCGCAAGAGGCGCGTTCATCTGAAATGACCTTATTTGGAATAAAGCCATGGTTGCGACGTCACAGCTATGGCAAACTCGTCAGGAGGGCTGCAGTCAAGCCAAAGATTTTGAAGCGACGAAGGCGCCAAGCCAAATGCTGTTCTCCTGCATTCATTGAGACAAGGCGAAGGGAGGCATGTTTGGAGGCGGCCGCCGTATCGTCTATCGAACTTGTTTTATGGATTTTTCTGGCCAAGTTCTGTTGAAATATGGTAAGTATTGTTTTACTATTTGATACTATTTTGCAGTAAATAAAACGCATTCTGTCAATCAGATGGCTTTCATTCTTTGCAGTGGGGGCTTCGAGGGCGGGCCTACCTACCAGCAACCTCTCATTTCATTTTAAATTCTTCAAATTCATTTTCATTTTACATTCTTTAAACACGGTGGACCCAGCAGCCTAGAATGGCTGCTTTTCAGGGAACCATGGCAAAACCTACTTACGCAATGCTACAAAAATAAATAAAAAAGCATATTTACGGTGCAAAATAATGAAAAATTCAAAGCTACTTACATTTGAGTCTACATTTAAAAGTAGACAGAGAGGGGGCTAGCTCTACTTCTGTTACTTCATTTCAAACACATTTTCAGTGTGTGTGTGTGTGTAGTCTTGGCCCCATAGATCATAGACATAGGAACTGGGGGGATGCTGGGGGCATGTGCCCCCCAAGATTTTGCTATAAACAAAGAAGTCCCCTTTTTATTTTTTGAGAATGCCCTGTTATCTTAAGGAAAAAGTGCCCTTAAAGTGTTGTGCCTCCCCCAAGTTTGAGATGCCTCCTACTTCCCTACCCAAGATCAATAATTTCATTGCAGTTCACCCCTAAAATGCATGGATGTTAGTGAAAACAAGGCAAACAAAGTCCTACATCATCTAATTTTTATCAAGGATATTTATGATGGTATCTCTACTACTGTAGATAGTTATCCATTAGTGCCTATACTGATCCTAACCCAAACTCTGCCAAAGCCCTAGTAAAGGTGTGCAGTTCTTGGATACAGTGCCTTTTCTCATCCATGCTTAGTTCTACATTTCAATTTTTCAATTTCAGGTGCTGCTGCAGATACAACAATAATGAGATGTTTCCATTGGTTTGCTGTCATAATACATGGAAAGATCATTTACTGTATATGTAGGAACTTGTACTTGTTGGAAGTAGCAGCAGTTTACTTTGAGCAAACAAGGGACACATCTCTGTGTGAAGAAATTTATATATTGAGGATCATTTGACAAGTGAAAGAAACAAGGCCAGGGCATTTGAAAGCGAAAGATTATTGTTCCTGAGGTTGATAGTAGTTTTTGCATGGAAAATTATGGGAAGCTTGCCATCAAGCAGAAATCTTATGAAGTTGTCTTCTTGTGCTTCTGACTCCAATGCACTCTTTTGTGGATCGTTAAAGTTTTGCTTGTGCCAATGAAACAACGAAAACTTACAGAAACAAAGTGCTCTGTGTGCTGAACTTGACCAGCTCAGAGCCTCTTTCCTTGGGGCGGGGGGGGGGTACTATTCTGCTGATGGGATGTGCACTCCTCCCCAAGTATCATTTTTTAAAGTCAGCTATCATTTCAAGGGGAAAATGCTAGAGATGAAAAAATTATCTCTTGGAGTGCGCACTCTAATTTCAATTGAAAGTCAAGTAGCTTGGCTCTTTCATGGAAAAGTGTTGGAACAAAACTGATCATTGGTGTGAGTAGTTTAACCTGACTTCCTTGACCTGACTTTAACTATGCGTCACAAGAAAAATCATAGCTTGGTGAAAATGGATGAATGGGCTTTGGCATATTGTTTGCCACAGAGGAAAATTTTTTGGCAAGTAAATAGTTTTGATAAGTTCATCACACTGGAAGATATCCAAGTGACTTAAGGTCAAGGGCACATTGAATTCCAATGACAGAGATGAATGTTAAAGTTGGAGCTCAAATCTTTAGCAGCTCTGTTGCAAATTTCATTCAATGCCTTATGCTTGCAGACCATCCAGGATCTGAAGATCCCGGGGGGGGGGGGGGTACTTAGTATATTTGTCCGACGGGGATGTGCCGTTTTTCAGGGTATCGTTTTCGCCTATTTTTTCTAGAACAGGGTATCAAAAGAAGGCAAATTTTCTGGAGCAGGTTGTCAAAACATGTCAAAAGAGGAAATTTTGTTACAACGGGCTAACTTTTAGTCCAATTTTTGTGTTTTTGAGTATGCTTTTCAGCGATTTTTTCTAGGACAGGGTATCATTTGAAGGCGAAAATTCTAGAGGAGGGTGGAAAATTTTTTTTCGTGGGCACATCCCCGTACAAATTTAGGTCAAGTACCCCCCCCCCCCCGGGCTGAAGATGCCCATGGTACTACAATGTTCAAAAGGGTACCCATAAGAAAAAGTTTAGCTTTGCAGCAAGCTTGCACAAGCTTGAAAGGAGCATGATTTTGGCTTGAAGGAGCTTGAAATGAGTGTGTTTACACAATTTTGGCCTGTTTACAGATGATTAGAGCTTGATCAAGCTTGATAAATCACATGCTGAAGTCATTATAAAACATGCTACAATGTAGCTTGATTGAGTTTACCTTCCAGTCAAAAGATGCAAGCTAGTGCAAAATTCTTATTCAAATCAAGTTCTCAAACATACCCAAATCATACTCAAAACAAGTTAGTATCAAGCTTGAAGCATGCTCCAAACATTTGAAATCTTTTGCTGAGGGTAGTTTACTGGCGTTTTTGTTTAAATTAACAGTATAGAAAAGTGTTTTTGAGTACTTAATTGCAGGCAAAACCCTACACACAGAAGAGAAAATATTTCTGATTGAGTTCATTGTTGCTGCTTCAGTCAGATATTAAAGAATTATCACATGGACTTTCTACTATCATGGGAAGAAAATCTCCTCCAAATACATTTCTTACAAACATCTTGTCCAAAGATCAACTTGAATTCTTCTTTGCTTGCATTCAGGGAAAAATAGATTCAACAATAACTCAGAATTGAAAATTGTGCACAGAGCTGCAAAAAATATTTTCCTTTCTGGGAACCTGGTAAACTGGGAAAGATTTTCTGTGAAGTCAAATTATGTTGTGCAAAATACAAGACATCTCTGCTGGCCAAGATGTGCTGAAAAGGTCCAAAGGACATGCTGACCAAGCTAGAGTTTTTGGATATATAAAATCATAAAATCCATACTTAAATTAAGAATGCTCTATAAGACCTCAAACAAAGAAATTTTTCATGTAAATTATTAGCCATGTGGTAAAACGTGTACAGTACTGTATATTTATTGAAAAATTTTGTTGAACAATTTTACCAAAATTGTAGAATCGGTCATGAAACATCTTCAGGAATCAAAATGCACAAGTAGGTTGTCTGTTGATCAATTCAGTCTTGCCAAAATTTGGCTGAAACTAAGAACTAAGAACTAAGGACATTTTCTAAGAAATTGTAAAAAAGCAATCATTTTCTCCTTATGTGAGCAAGCTTTTCCTGAAAAATTTTCTGCCAAGGCTGAAAATTTTCTGGGAACCTAGTTCCCAGGTTCCAATACTTTTTGCAGCTCTGATTGTGCAACTGAACTTTGCAAAACTCTTTTGAAGAATCGATAGATGGGTTCTTAGTGTGTCAACAGCTTAAAATTTCAAAATGAATCTGCTGCCTCCATGTTTTCTCTGAAATTGAGCAAAAGCAGGGACATGGGAAGCATCTCAAACTTGGGGGGGCATGAAACTTCAAGGGCACTTTTTTCCTTAAGAAAAAGGGGTTTTTTCAAAAAATGAAAAGGGCACTTCTTTGTTCACCACAAAATCTTGGGGGGGCATGTGCACCCAGTGCCCCCCGTTTCCTACGTCTATGAGCAAAAGAAATGCCTTTCTTGTAAAAAATTAATTGACTCAGCAAGCAAGATGTTCAAAGTATGACAGAGCTTTCTTCAAAGTTAGATGCAATGTGCAAACTCATTGCTAAAATAGATTGTCCCATATGTGCCAGAGCATTTAATCATTGATTCAAATGAAAAAGCCATAGTCAATAATCACAATAATTCCAGTTCACATTGGGCAACACTTCTCATTTGGGAAAGAGTGCCAAAAAACTGGTCAAGAAACTCCAAGTGCTCAAAATCTGATATTTTCACGAAACTTAGTACTGGCCCAAAATTTTTAGTTTCTTGTGAAAAATTACATGTACACATACATAAAATTCAACTTAAATCAGCAAAAGTTCATAATGACAACAAACTGCAGTCAGGGTAGATTTAGTTTCCCCCTCTAAATTTACTGGTTTTGGTAGCATTTGCCATTTGCATTATCGATGAAGTCTCTCAGTCTAGTGTCTGTTTGAAATAAACTCCATTGATGGACATTTTTCTGGTGGATAGAAAGGCGGTAAAAAGGGTATTTCCACCTCCATGTTCTTCTAATGTTTGAATCTTCACTGCTGATGTATTTAGCTAACAAATGCATCATGTAAACATGTCTTTCTTTCCCTTTGCATATTGCCAAAGGCATTTTGTTCAAATAGATACAAACACAAATTGATCACTGCAGTGTTTGAAATGAAATGAGTCTCTGCTATGAGCCATCCAGTTTTCTCAAAAATAACTGACACCCACTGGCCTTGTCATATCATGAAAGAAAAGCGATTGTGTGCATTTCTGTGTTGGTTATAATCCCATAACAAAACTGGGTGTACATCTGTATTCCTGATCATATAGTCAATTGAACATGGTCTGATCAAATGATTTGTGTTGGTAGACTCAATGTTTTATGCTTCCCATTTGCACCTCCATTTACTTCAAGTTCCAGATTCCTGTGGGCACACAGAATGCAGACACCAACTATGTGATGGTCCTTACTTCTTCTACAACACTTCTGATGTGTTGCCTCGAACCATATCACCAATTAATTATTCGTCTCTAACTGTTCTCCTTTGATCAAAATGTCATAACAAATAACAGGAGATTTTGGCCGGTGTATTTGTTGGTTGTCCTGTGGTGTTTTGTACCTTCGCTTTTGATTTAGATCTTTTTCTTTTCTGGCAACACAGGTAAACCATCCTGCATCATATCTTCTGTTTCAGGGGGCAAAATTCTTGATGAAATCAATTTAATTTACCTTGAAAAAGATTTAACAACACATTCCTTTGACTTCCGACCGAGTGAGAAACCTGTCGTCCGCCATCTTTACCATTCTCCTACAAACATTACCCCCGGTTTTAGCAGTTTCTATTCCTCAGTTCCATGTGTTTTATCGCCATTCAAGCATGACGTAATGCACGCGCTTCTGACGAATTTTGCAAGGACGCAGAACAATGAATCCTATTGTCCCCAGCCTCCTTATTTCATTCCCATCTAATTTTCTAGTTTTTTCCCGCCGCTGAATCACAAAACCACAAACGAGGGCAGCCTCGCTTTTGTAGAGAAAGAGACTTAGGCCATTACGAACTTGAAGCAATGGATTGAGCTGAGGCAGGGAAGCAAAGAAAAGCCAAGAAAGGCAGAAGAAACCACGATAAAGACACAGCTATGTTTGCGTTTATATTTTTAACTATTACTTCGTTTCCTGCGACCCATGGAATGACCTCTCAGCATCTCACAAGATAGCTAAGACTGTGTTAGAAAGCATTTGGCAATAGATTTTGATTTCAGGGAGCTAGTTTAGATCGAGCTCGTGAAGTTTTTTTGGGTCACCCGATACGCATTTCAATCTTCTAAGAAGTGCGAAGTGACCTCATTTTCTATGACGTCACTTCACGTTGATCTGAACGAGGCTGCCAAATATGTATTGTACAGTTCACATTGCCAGCCTCCTTATCGCGACTTCGCACACTAGGGCAAAAAACAAAATGGCGACGATATTTGGCCTAATTTACTAAGATTCATTGATCAATTAATAAAAGTTGGAGGCATCAAAACTTGGAAAGAACTCATGACTGTTGTTCTGCAGTTGGTATGGCTGCTTTTTAACAACAATTTTATCAATCCCGGACTTGTCCTTTAAATGCATGATTTGATGTTTTTAAAGTATTGTACAGCAGTGTTCCGCATGTAAGAAACAACATTTTCAATTTGAAGTCTGATGTGTTTCTTATAAAATTAGATATAAACTGCAAATCAGGGTAAAGTTTCTTAAGTTTTTTTTGAAAAATCATGTAATAACAACGAACTACTCAGATACAAACTTCATGATTGTCATACAAACATACTATTTCATTTGTATTTGTAAATCTTCACTACCAAGACGGGCTACATTTAATCCAGTATGCATAGTTTTTTAAAACGAAAAGTCTTATTCAGACCTGCACCAGTTTCTCGTAGGAAGAGATATTATTTTGAAAAGTCAAGGTCTAACGTTTCTTATATTCATGTTTCTTATCTGCGGAACACTACTGTACCCGATTGTGCAGATGTGGCTGCATGAGCTGTGATGCAGTGGTGAAATATCATATTGTGCTACTTATACACATTGTTGCGCACGATGAAGGAGCAAGCTTACGTGATCCTGCCAAGTTTCTGTGATGTCCACGAATTTGTTTATTGTATTATTTTGTTACTTTGATTATGTATGATTGAAAGATTGAAAGATTCGCTGGCCACATTTCCTTTGTGACTAAAGTTTGATTGTGTCTGTGTTCGTCTTCGTGAACAGTGATCATAAGTCGTGATATTCTGTCGTCTTCAAAGATATCTTGAAGGCGAATTTGCCTAAGCCAGAGTAGGGGCAACTGAATAGAACTTCCTCTGCGTTTCATTCGAACTTCCTTTAGCAGTCTATCTTGACTGACGGGGCAACCGTGGCTAGAAATGTAAAGTAAAAATTAAAAATCAAAAATTTCATGAGACAGAGGCAGTTAGTTCATGCAGCTTCACATAACTTTCAGTTCTACCATCGACACATTGTACTACTTCTTCTGGCTATTGTAGGGGAAAGATACCAAAAATGGTGTAAATAGCTGTGAAGCTGTGATACGGATGTCTTCGATGATTCAACTTCACCCAGTCAAGCGTTGCTTTGTATTTGACCCAAAGGAATGTTCCCAAATATAGAAGGAGAGCAGCAGCCCAGGGAAGCTCGTGGTCTCGAATCATTTCATGTGCTCGTTTTTCCAAGGACTTGCCGTCACGAATGTTACACAACACTGGTATCGACGTAATTCAGTTTTTACATGCAATCACATTTTCAATGGGATTAACTCAACACAATTAAGTGTTGACCCAGCATACAGCTCAAATCCTTACTGGTTGCTGAAGCAGGCGGAAATAATCCAATTTCGCGGTAGTCAGCCAATCAAATAGCCCCTTTTTAACCACGTGATACCATTCGAAGTGAATTCTTGAGTACCCTCACGAAAGTTGAAATGGCTACTCGAAGTGAATTCTTGAGTACCCTCACGAAAGTTGAAATGGCTACTAAGTTACAATAACTACATGGAATTTTCTCTGATAAATCAATAGAAGGGATGCCCCTCTACAGTTTTCAGTGTGCTTGGAAAAATATCTCATTTGGAGCCGAAATTACAATCATTTTCAGTTCGAAGAATATTGACATTCGTTCAAACATCGATAAAATTCGCTGCAAATGAGTTATTAGGATAAAATCTCTGCGATTATGGATATTGTTCTAAGCAATAACCCAAGCACTGTCCCTTCAATTGCATCTCAAAATCGCTGGTGATTCTCAACGATTTCTGCCGGAAATGTGATCGGGCCTAAACTTCTTGCTGATTAAAAGTCATTCGTTGACCCCAGAGGGGCTAAGTTTGTATTCTTGAGCTAAATAATTAACTTACCAGCGACTCAATGATCTATTTTGGCTTCATTTTCCATTTAGATGTCTCCAGATTTCGTTTGAAACATCCAGTCTTGACTAACTTCTTGCAAATTAGTCTCGTTCCATATGATCTCTGCAAGCGCCAGTAATCTCCTCAAAAACGTCGCATCGATAGGCTTTGTTCTACTGATAATGCGATTCGATACAGTTCAGACACTCGTAAATAGATATGGCATGCCTGATTTTGCTCAATTCGCTCAAATGGAAACAAAAAAGATGAAACATTTTTCGGCTGTTTGGTTCATCAATGAATTGATCTTAAACAAAGCAACAAAGCAACAAAAAGTTTGTGCAAGAAATGTGTCAAATCTATTCATGAGTCAATAAAGTTAAACAAAAGATTAACAGCGGTAGACTTTCAACACAACAAAACATCTAGTTTTGTTGTTTTGTGTAAGATCTATTCATTGGTGAAGGAAAAAGCCAAAAATGTTTTATCCTTTTTGTTTCCATTTGAATGAATTGAGCAAAATCAGGCATGCCATATCTATTTGCGAGTGTATGAACTGTGTCGAATCGCATTATCTGTAGCACAAAGCCTATGGATATGACGTTTTGAGGAGATTGCTGGTGCTTGCAGAGAAGGTGTGGAACGAGAAAAATTTGCAAGAAGTTGCTCAAGACTGGATGTTTTAAACGAAATTTGGAGACACCTAAATGGAAAATGAAGCCAAATAGATCATTGAGTCGTTGGTAAGTGAATCATTTAGCTCAAGAATACAAACTTAGCCCTTTTGGGGTCAATAAATGAGCTTTAATCGGTAAGAAGTTTAGGCCCGATTACATTTCTGGCAGAAATCGTTGAAAATCACCTGCGATTTTGAGATGTACTTGAAGGGACAGTGCTTGGGTTATTGCTCAGGGCAGTATCCATAATCGCTGAGATTTCTATCCTCATATCTCATTTGCAGCGACTTTTATCGATGTTTGAACGAATCTCAATATTCTTCGACCGGAAAATGACTGTAACTTCCGCTCCAAATGAGATATTTTTCCAAGCACGCTACAAACTGTAGAGGGTATCCCTTCTACTGACTTATCAAAGAAAATTCCATGTAATTATTGTAACTTAGTAGCCATTTCAACTTTCGTGAGGGTACTCAAGAATTCACTTCGAACCGCCAATTTGGTATCACGTGGTTAGAAAGGGGCTATTTGATTGGCCGACTACCGTGAAATTGATGATTTCCGCGTGCTTTCTGCAGCCAGTGAGGATTTGAGCTGTATGCTCTGTTGACCCTGAGTTCATTACCTTCCTTTACGGTCATAAAACATGGAATACGGAATAATGGAACAATTGAACCCAGCTCATAGGTCATTGTCATTGGGCGTTTGAATGCAAGGACAGAAAAATTCAAGTCGACTTTCTATCCAAATTGTTTATCCGAATGGAATAAGCTTGAGCCTGAACTGAGAGGTGCACCTTCTATTGCTGTTTTTAAGAAGAAACTCTTGTCAATAATCCGTCCTCCTGCAAAATCTGTTTATGGAATTCACGATCCTAAAGGATTGTCCCATCTTACTCAACTTAGGGTTGGTCTTAGCAAGTTAAATTTCCACAAATTCAAGCATAATTTTAGAGATACCATAAACCCGATGTGCCCAACAAGCGATGGTATTGAGGATACGGAGCACTTTTTGTTGTTCTGCCCCTCTTTTGATGCTCAACGACAAGATCTTCTCGCTGGAATGGTTGAATTATTACGACCATTTGTGCAAATCACCGATCTCTCAAATGACGCTTTGACACAGCTTTTATTATATGGTGATCAAGACCTTTCTTATGACCTGAATAAAAATATACTCGAATTGACCTTACGTTTCATTCGCGAAACTGGTCGCTTTGACTAAAATCATTCAACCCTCAGCTATGCACAAAGCAACCACCACGTCGTTAACGTAAATGTCCTTTTACTTTGTAAATTCTGTTTCACATCAGATGTCAGGAATTTGAAATTACTTCAAAGAACGTAAACATATCGCAACCCTGACCTTACATCTGATGTGGAACCGAATCTAGTTTAGTAGATATTAAGTTGTCCGTAGTGTTTGTTGTATTTAGGTTAGCATTGCGTGTCTTTTCATATTGGCCATGGGGTAGTCATTGTCGTTCGCTCCCCATGGTATCGTCCCCGTAGTATTGTATAGTAATTAGATCCGCATAGTAGAATGTAAGATTAGTTGTATTACTTTTAATGAATAAAAAAAAAGGCTCATATGTTATCAAAAATTCATTTACAAATCTAGCGTGGCTTTATTCGAGTTCATAAATGTCTTGGAGTGTTCGCAGTTGATAATTTTGAATTAGTTTTAGAAATAGGAAAGTTCTCTCATACGTATTTGTTCCGGAATTTTCGTGTTAAGAATGTTCCTCTGAAAATGCTACAGTCTTTCAGGTATCAACCAAACTTTGAGTTATTTCAATGTATCAAGTGTTCTTCCCAAAGCGAATTTGCAAACTTGATTTTTTTCCACCCGTTAAAGTGAATGCACACGCTTGCAGTATTGCACAATAGTAGTTGTTATGCATTTCGATTAATTATGATAAAAGTACAAGGTGCTTTACTTTGTGCATATATCGTCCTGAATAAGAAATGTAACAAAGCTGTCTGCATTTTGTGCTTAGTATTGCCAACTCTGTTCGTACTGTAATTTTCTTAAAACTGTCTTTTAGAATCTGGATGGACAAAACATCTATACTGGTTGCAATACTCTGAGGATCAAATTCTCAAAGCTCACGAACCTCAACGTTAAATACAACAACGAAAAGAGCAGGTATCTTTGTATTTGTAAATAAAACCATTGGACTGTTATATGAACTGACACGACCTGAGAATTCTATGTTGTCATTGCCGTAATTGTGTTCTTTCATGTTTGTCTTTAGAGCAGTTCAATGACAATTTGAAATGCTGAATGCTGCAAGAAGTCCCAATAGTAGGCTAAGTGCAGAGGAAGTTTGATTTTGGAATTGCACAGATCTTCTTGAATAGAAGGGAATGGTAACTTGAACCGACTATGAATCCTTCATGAGATATGTGTTGCCATGCTAGACTGGGTGTTTATAATAGTATGCAAGAACTGGAAGCAATACAAAACCTTCACGGCTGTTGATCAAATCAGTTTCAAGGGCAACAGTCACCATTTGAGCTGGATCCGCCACTGGGGCCAAGAAAGTCATCCAGCTTTGCAGCTGTGAGCTGTCGGGACTATCGTTTGTTTGCTTTCAAGACGACATGGGCAAGTCCAGTTTTTGTCATTGGAAAAGTCGTTTAGAAGTGCAATGATACACCCATCCGTGAAGTGTAGCGTGGATGTCTACGCGTATGATTTTCCTGAGCATTCCTGGAGATGAAAAGAATCAGACCTAAGGCCTCGTCCACACGTGTCCGGACATTTTTGAAAACGCACCTTTTTTATCGGTATAAAAATATCTGCGTCCACACACACGAGGAGCATTTTCGAAAATATCCCCGTCCACACGAAGATACTGCTACATCCAAACTTTGATGTCCCGCCTTCGATAAAAGAAGACAGACAATCAAAATGTCCTTGCAAGATCTGTGCGCATGCTCTGATACGTCGTAAATCGATGCTGTGACGTCAGCGTTTTCGAAGAAGCTCAATTTTCAACCGTCCACACGACAACATGAAGACGGCGTTTTCAAAAAGATCCACTCTGGAGAGCGTTTTCGAAAAGCGTCGTTTTTGGTGAGCGAAAGTGTCGTCTACGTGTGGTCACTAATCCAAATCGGATAAAAAAGATGCGTTTCCAAAAATATCTGGATACGTGTGGACAGGATGCTGGGCTATCTCATGGATAGAGTTCCTTTTTACTACCATAGCATACCCTGCCGACCTAGCTGAGCCACATTGGTGAGTTTATTATGGTGAAATCGAGTGAAAGTCAATTAATCGAGATTAGAATTACAAAGCTCGTAGATTGTGCATCGTTGAACTCTGAAAAAAGAATCACAATATTTGTTTTGATTATAACTTTTGGTCCAGAAATCAATATGGCATCCAAAAGCAGGTTGTTTGCCAGACAGTAAATTTAACAATCTTTTCCTAATCATGAATAGCCTCTAGAATGTTATTTGGCTAGAAAGAGGTTTTAAAAGTTGTATGATAATAATATGAGTTGTGATATTATCATCAGAAATCTTTGATTTAGTTGTGTCTGATCCTCAAAATTCTTACTAGACTTCCAAAGATCCTCTTTATCCATTCCTAAAGTTTCCTTCATCTCTTGGTGCCCTATGAAATGAAAACTTTTCTTTACCCGTCATCTTTACATGTGCCATGACTGCATACAATCAGTGATTGTTTAAGTCGTCGAATAGAGATCATATCTTCCAGCCAAACTGATGCCAACCTGGCTGATTTGAAGAGAACTGCTCCACTATTACGTTAAATTCTAAAATTTTGCCTTTATTATCTGTGAAAGCGTTACGAGGTATTTGGACACGGTACTTATCAATGCCAATCTTCCGTTGAAATTTGGTTGAGTCTGTGCAAAGTTATTACACTTCAAGTGAAAGACTTTGTTAATAAGCTATAAAGAAGGAAATGGAAACTACTTTGCCCAAAGGTGTTTGTCCGAAGCTTTTTCATTCGACACGTTAAAAGTTTCTGTTAAGTAATGTTAAACTGTAAAAGTTTCAACCTCACATTGCACAGTGATCCAGAATGGTAAATTAATGTAATAAATGCCGAAAAATGAACGTCCTCCAAATTAATCAAGCTATAGCTCATTGGAAAGAGCAATGATTTTTTTTTATATTCCAATAAATTTTACGAAACAAACAAAGGTTACAAGACGATGCCACGAGGAGCATGGAAATGCATAGCAACCCTGTGACCATACCATTTAACGGAGAGATTCAAATTAGTATTACATTTAAATGTTACGAATAACATATTACAAATAGCAAATCAAAAATAACAATTACAAACAATTCCGACGCAAAAGATCACAAAGAATAAATGTACGAAAGAACAAATTGCATGAGAGAGGAGACAACAAACTTACGAACTTATTGAAACCGTTCAGAGACCTGAATGTATTTTATCGTTGCCTCAAGGATTTTTGTATTTAAATAGAAGGATAACTTTTCATGGCCATACAGGGGGATTTGCAGTAAATCTTCATTTGAAAGATTTGTTAATCCATGGGGTCGCAGTGATTGACAATCAAGATAAAAGAAGAGTTATTAAAACCAGACCGATGAGAGCCAAGCAACTGATTTATGAAGTTTCAAGATATCACAAGTCTACAAATTTCACATCAAAAAGGCAATGAGCATTAAATTTAGGCTAAATTCAAAATTCAATTTCTCTTCCTACACTAATCCGATTCTTGGGATTCTTTTTTATTTTGATCGTATACATCTCAACATCATTTCTGATTCACGTGATCGAGAAAAAAGTGAAAGATTTTTTAATAGTTTTCTCCTTTAATAATTCTTCTTTCACCTTGATTGTCAATCTTTGTTCTTTCCAATGAGCTATAGCTTGATTTATGTTGAGAACTTTTTGGGCATTTATTACATGTGCTGGATCACCATGCATTGCACTTCTGCATCAAATCTTATTTTCTCAATAGACACGAGAAAGCAGGCGAGCATATCGAATTAATAATTAATATCAATTCGAATTAATATTAAATATCGAATGAATATTTATATAAATATTTATGTAAATATCGAATTAGTATTTGACTTGATAACGAGTATACGCTCGAAGCGTCGTGTTTTTTTAACATCTACGCTTCACTTGGTACTTTAATCATTTCTTTATAACATTATTGTTTGGGCGTATTGAATGCTCTTACTAAAAGTTGTGAATTTTAGTTCAAACTTGACAGGTTTTAGTCCAGCAGCAATGACCCCTTTCAGCTTGCGGCCATTGCTACATTAACTTGCTTGCTACCCTTGCTTTTTCATTCAAACTGAATTGTTCTCAGGAAAGAATGAAATTCAGCAAAATTTCAAATCAGTTTAAGGTATGGGAGATGCATGCTCGGTACGGTAGAGTCTTCTTTGAAGTTAGCACCTGCTATACCACCGAGAGAAACGTTGGAGAACAACTAGAACGGTGATAAAGCCAAGGTCATTTTTTTAGATTAAAAATTGGTAGAATTTGCTCTGATTTTCTACCAGACACGAAGCTGTTTTTGACGCACGAAGTGAAGTTATCTGGTATAATAGGCACAAATCCTGTCCGCCGGCCAACGTCCAGCATCCAACGTGCAGATTCTTTTTTTGTCATGGTGCAAGGTATTGTTTTAGGGAGTGATACAGTATGGAGTTAATATGGTTATCAAAGTGTGTGTGACATTTGTCTTGCTAAAATCCGTCATGTTATGGTGACGTCAACTGCCATAATAAGCAATTGATTTTATTGATTGAAGATGCACTATGAACATAGCTTGTTCCCAGTGGGAGGATTATTATATGGCTCAATTTGATTGGATGTAAACAATTGGATCTTTTTCAACGAATTTCTTTGTTTTCAACTGACTCAGTTTGCAGTTAGATAAACAAATGGCAAACAGTTTAAACCAATTCCCTTCCATTTTTATCAGGCACCTCATAATGATATGTGAGAGACAGCGTGTTAAGAAATAGCATTGATGCTTCCCCATCCATTTTTGATTTACGTTACTCCTGTTGTCTGAAACCGATGTAGTTTGCGGAGGCTGGAAAGTTTCTATATGATTGGCATTATCTAAGAATGATAGATCTGCTGTAACTTTGTTTTAAGTGATAGACTCGTGCGTCATCCCAATGGTCTTTGATTTCCAATCAGAAAACTCGGCCTGCATTTTAGTGCCAGCGTTCTCGAAACTACACAATCCTTTGGCTGGAGCCGTTTTTGCCCAGTTCTGACCCAGTACATCAAACATTACCCTACATTGCGTTTTATTCCAATCGTTGTCCATTTACAGGCCCTCCAATTGGTTCATAAAAATATTGAAACTATCTTAGGCTAGGAAAGTTCAAACCAATGATATGTTGTCATCAGGTATTGTCAAAAGATTGATTTTAACATCCTTGACCAAAAATTTGTTCCTCTTAATTAGAGACTACACGAGACAAGACCTCCCATCAGTTGAAAATGGACGTGGAGTTGACCCCTCTGTTGGATTATCACTTGGTAAGCCCTTAAATCTGATTCCTTAGTTAGAGTGTTAAAACAACACAACCCATCTTTATGTGAGGCACTTCAGAAAAAATGAGATTCTAATTATTCTGAAAGCACATCTATCTTCTTTTCAATGATCCAGCTTTTTCAAATTTATCAAGTTATTAATCAATTGACGTTTCACCGAGTGTAGCCAATTCCTGATGCAGAAAACTGGTACGACATTCACATCGGCCAAAACTCTTTTATGAGAAGTAATTTAACCCTCTTTTACCCGGAAAATGTTATAGTGTTATAGCCTGGGGACCAGTTTGGCCCCCCAGTTTATTTCTGTCTCTGTAACCCCTATGTTGCTGAAATCTTCCAGATTATTATTATCAATTTCTTTACAGTTGGACAATAGTAAAAATAGCTAAAGGTAGTTAGCTAATTAATTCCAACCTAAAAATATTACAATACAAACATTACATAAAAATGGTGGATAAAATATTTACAAATTGTCAATATCAAACAGTATAAAAACAGATATCTAAAAATGTGCATTACAAAAAGCCCAAATTGGGAACAAATGTGCGGCATAACCTGCATGAACAATGTTCTCCGTACCAATTCTTTATCTTTGTTTTAAACTGATAAAGGGATTCTGAATTGCGTATTGTTGGTGGTAAAGTTTGCCTTAGCTGCTGACCTTTAAAACTGACGCTTTCTGAGCCGTTGTTGACTGATCTCACTCTTGGTTGAATAAATTCGTTATTGTTGCGCAAATTGTAGTGAGTCATATTTTCACTAGCCTGATTCACAGACCAAACGAGGAACTCGTATGGTCTGTTAAACAGCGCTTGTTTTGCTGTCCAGTCACGTGACCCGGAATCCCGAAAAGTGAGGAGATAAGTTATGCAGTGATAGCCTCTTTCTAGTGTTGGCGGCCATTAATGTTGGAAGAGTTGCAGCGATGAAGGTGCGAATTTTTCCCTTCGACCAAAACAAATTCAGGGAAGCGATCAATTACATTACAGCGATCCATTAACCCTTTGCGGTATTGCAAAAGTACACTAAGATCATTTGTTAGCGGTGAAAGCCTTCTTGGATGGAAAAGATGCCCACTTGCTTCAGTGCTTGCTGGAACTGGCTGTTTTCTTTGTGGTGCAGAAAGTTGCAATAGGATAGTATAAGCTTGTTTGGTCAGAATTTAAAGAATAAATTGACGTTGCAGCAAGTATTGAAACTATGTTTACTGACACATATCCAAATAGTTTGTATGTCAAGTGCTGGAAAACAATGAAAAACTGTCTCGGGAGTTTTACATCCAGAGATAAAAACTTTGTTGAAATTTGGAGGAAGCTTCATGATAACAATATTCTTGCAATGGTAGAAGAGGCTGTTGGGGACACAAGTGTTGATATTGATAAACAAGAGTTGACTGAATCTGCAAAGAATCAGAGCTTCTTGAAATGCCTGAGCCATGGACTATTATCTGTGATAATACAGAAATTGGTGACAAACAGCAGGATAGTCGTGATCTGAACAGTACCAGCAGATGCATTGATTTCAAATCTTGATGGCAAGATTCCATCAGATCAGGAAAGAACCTTACTGAGTGTTTAAAAGGGGGGGGCTTCTCCACCATCTAATCACATGGGCTGCCTGCAGATGTGTGCCAGTTTGGGGTGGTTTTTGACACAAAGATGCTGGGAATGGGATGAACCTTTTAACGACATTTTGGGATTGGGGTATAATTTTTCCTAGAAGATTTGAAAATGCTCAGGTTTGGATAAATCATAATTCTTATATTTTGCCAGTGAAAACACTTGACAGAAACGACATCCATATTCTGGGACTGGGTCTCAAAATCCCCCCAGACTTCTGGGATTGGGTCATAACAGAAATTCTTGCAGTGCACACTCCCATATGACCCAGTAGTGAAGTGCCCCAGGGCTTCAAGTGCTTCTGGTAAAAAGGATGCGCCTTGCATCTGATATGATATTTGAAAACCGAGTCCATGATATAATGATATGTCATTACCTCTCGTGCCTACAATGATAGTCTTCATTTCTTTCTGGTGACCAAAAGTAGAAGCTTAGTATACCGAAATAAATTAATCTCGTAATTATCAGTACTTTTTGCATTGTGCTTCAAACCAGGCAGCCCTGCTGATTCTATTTGGAACCACGAGATCAGCTGTACCTGGGAAAATAATTTTGGTCTTTGAACTACGTGCCACAAATGGAAATTTGAAGATAGCCCATGCATGTAATCAAATTTTTGTGATTTTTCAAACAGGAATTCCTGTTTGGGCCACCTGGTATAAAGCAGCATCCTACAAAATGTTTGTACTTCTTCAGGTTGCTGAGATAATACCAGGTGACTCACAAAAGTATTTTTTTAGAAATTGAAACCATTCTTTCAAGCCAAAATGTATGCTATTTGCTATCAAGGAAAATGAGAGATACATGATTTGCAAAAATGTTAAATGCAAAGGCCACCAACTCTGTGTTTTGAGTTCTCAGATTTTGTGTAACTGTTTGGGATTGGCTGCATGATTTTAACTTGTTTTTACTTGTGTTCAGGGTCTTTTGCATGTAACAAACATTTATTACAAAATTTGTTACAAGCAAACACACTGAACACAAGTTAGAACAAAAGTTCAATCGTGCAGCCAATCCCAAACAGTTCCACAAAATCTGAGAACTCAAAACACAGAATTGGTCGCCGCTGAGCAGACTCTGCAGAGAGCTTTCTCCTCCTTTTCGCTCCTCTGCACTGACTGTGGAGTCTGCACGCAGGCTATGCAAGGCCAGAGGCAGTGTTTTGTTGCAAATTGAATGGATAGGTAAAACTGGATGAAAATTTTTAATATTTTCTTGTTAAATCAAGGAGCTTTGTCTCCCTCACTGGGAGAGTACTTTTTGCTGCCAGTTGCCTTGTGAATATTTCAAAACAAAGTCTTTCGCTGCTATTCCGATGTTTCCGCATGTGATTCAGGACAACAGGTTAAAATAAAGGAAAAATATTTCAAGGATTCCATAAAGTTTCTCAAGCTGTAATTACACAATACTGCGGGGTCTGGCAATGTGAGAGTTAAGCTCCTTTCAGGTAGGAAGTTTCTTATAAAAAAATAACTGTGATTATTCAAGTTTGAAGAGGGCCAGAGCCGAGAGTCCACCTTCATTTCCAATGCAATAGTAAGTTACTGCATGCCTTGTCTATTTTCTTTTTGAATTTTCTGTTAAGTTTCTTGCTTGCACCTTTAATTTCTTGTATCCATGAAACTCACTTTACTCAAATTTGGCATTTATTTTAACCTTTTGTACAACACAGTTAATTGTGTTCAGTTTTAAATTTTCCAGCCCATCTTGCACCCTCCTGTAACTTGATCAACTTTTTATGCTCATCAATCCATTGAGATAAAGTGCTTGCATCTAAGTTGTCTGAAAGACTGCTGCTGATTGCTGATCAAGACGGAGACGGGAAGAGCTTGAAAAATTAGTGACTTTCAAAATCTAGTTCCATGCAGCACTAGTAGATATCTCTCCATCCAAGAAGGCTTTAACTGCTTGCAAATGATCCCCGTGTAATTTGGTAATAACGTGAAATCGTTAACAGATGTAATGGATCGCTTCCCTGAATTTGTTTTCGTCGAAGGGAAAAACTCACGCCTTCAATCGCTGCAACTCTTCCATCATTAATGGCCGCCAACACTAGAAAGAGGCTATCACTGCATGAATTATCTCCTCACTTTTCGGGATTTGGAGTCACGTGACTGGACAGCAAAACAAGCGCTGTTTAACAGACCATACGAGTTCCTCGTCTGGTTTGTGAATCAGGCTATATTTTCACAGAAAATTTCCTGCATAAATGAAGGATTTAGGTCATTTCTAGTTTTGTACATCTCATTCATAAGTATTTGCAAGTTCTTTGTATGAATAGTGACTGCACAGTCCCGCTGTAATAGGTCACTAAAAGTCAATTCAGTGTTCTTATATGTTATTCTCAATGCCCTTTCCTGTATTTTGTTGACTTCCTGGTTCAGCTGCCTGTTGTGGAACATCCAAACTAAAGGGCAGTATTGAAATTGACTGGTAATAAATGCCCTCATCAAGATTCTTAGTTTGTTATGATCGATATACGGGGATAGGCAAGTGCATAAAGTTTATTAGTGGCTCCTTGGCAAAGTTTCGAGACGTGATGGTCAAAGGAGAGTTTACTATCAATATGACCTCCAAGTAATTTCTCTTCAGAGCTATTTCTTCATAGAAATTATAATTTGCTGACTTCAGCAAATATACCGAGTGTCCCAAAGAAACTTTCCCCGTTTGAACAGTTCCACAACAACAACCGTTGCCTCGTTTTGAGCGACGTAAACGGCAATTTCGTCCCCAGGGTCGTTTGCCATGTTGGGACGGAGACGAAAAGGCTCAGGGATCGGCTGGTCACATAAGCAATCTGATTGGCTGTTGCTTTTCCCATAAATTAAGTTCAATTCAATTCAATTTTTGCCCTGCACCAAAGCGAGGCTTAGTAGTACTCCGTGTGTGAAAATATATATAGCGAGAGCATCTCAATGCAGCGGAAAGAACCTGTTTTTTGTCGTTTCTGGTTGAACCGGTTTTGGACCGCCGATTGGAAAGAGACCGTGATCGCCGAGGTTGACAAAATGGCGGATGCGGGTAGCGTTGTCCACTCTACAGAAAAGATAAGTCCTCAGAAGAAGAAATATGTAGATGCGAGTTTGATTTTACTTCACTTGAGCCCAAATGGCCTCCATATTTAGGCGGAGCCAACACTACAACGCATGCAAATGGCCTTACGCCTGGCCTCTAACTAAGCCAATCCTACCAGAAGACCAGGTATTTATGAAGAAATCAACAACTTTATGTTCTTCACCATGCCTGTAGTGCCATATGGTACTTTTGGTTTAGGGCGTCACCTATGGCAAGGCCCAATCCGTGAAGCCGTATAGAACCACCTGGGGGGCGGGGCATTTTATTATTTACTATTGCCAGTTTAAGAGTTTGTTGTAATAATCCTTGCATCCGTTATTTTGACAAGGAGAATTCCATATGATTGAATGAAATCAATTATGTGGTCAGGGATCTCAGCTTGAAATAACAAACTGAGCACTTTCGGGAAAGAGGAACCAGGATCAGGATAACAACAGAATAACGACAGAAACAATCTTTTGGGCGAACAATCGAAATAACAAATGAATTTCTCTCAACTCGCAAATTTGAAGCTATCTTAGATTGGTATTTTCCTTTGGTTTTGTTCGAACACGGTCCGTGAATAGAAGTCACTCTGACCAAAATACTATTGGTGTATGTTAGAAATGTGACCGACACAATGCGAATGAAAAACATATTCATTATTAAATTGGGAGGGAAAAGTTGTAGGAAGCAGTTCGATAACAACTTGCAGAATTTCTGTCACGACTAGCTCGATATTGTTTGTGGACTTCGATTCGATGAGAGAATATCCGGCGGCAAGTCGACAGAAGCAGCAGGGATTTTCCAAAACCACTTGGCAAGACAGCGATCGCATTTGTGGCATTTTGATCAGACTTTGAACCAGTTCAAAACATCGCGCCCTCTTTCGTTTTATCGAAAACTTTGATCACACGACAAAACCCAGTTGTAAATCCTTGAAAAACTTGACAGAAACTTGAGCTGTTCGTAGCAACCTGTGTTTTGACACAGCCGTAGCCTAACGAACGTAAACTGCTGCAAACATTACGATTTCTATAATTTAAGACACCCACGGAGAGCGGGTGTTTAGATGGTCATGTGACCAGCCGATTTCAGGGCCTTTTCGTCTCCGTCCCAATATGACAAAAGGCCCTGGGGACGAGATTGGCTTGAAGGCTTACTAGACTTATGGCGATATGTAGGACAAGCTGCCAAATCAATATCTGTGCTCATCTCGGGTGTCCCGAAAAAAATTTAATAACTATGATCAGGACTAGCGATAAGAGTTTAAATTGAATCAATTCCCAATGAGTTTTGAAGTACCAGTTGATAGTTACCTTGAAGGTTAATATCCTGGTTGTTTATATTATTGCATCGAGGGTTGAAGTATTAAGCTTTAATAGCCAAATTTGCGTCCACCTCCAAACCAGAGCTTTTGGGTATTGACCTAAACTGCAAACGCGCTGTTCAGGGGATCCTCCTCAGTCATAGACTTTTTTTTACCAAGGATCCATCTTCTGATATATCATTTGAATACAGGAGAATAACTGAAAACTGACGAAAAAGAAAAGATTAATGATATAGTCACCAAGGAATATCTTTCTGCAGTCAAAATGCATTACAAAAGTACACCATGTCAAGTGCGAGTGAGCATTTTTTATGTTCCCTTCGGCATATACGACTCGCTGCTTCGTGATAATTTGGAACGAGGTGATACAAAATCATTTCATTAAAGTTATGAAGATTGCAAGATACATATGTGTTAAAGCCCAAGACAGTTATCTCGTTGATGACTAACTTTTAGTAGGCATACGTAATTCAAACGTTTTGTTGAATGAAGATTAAGGCCTCTCCTCATTCTTGTATGCGATGCTCAGTGCCTATTTATGGATATGGTTGATTTTGTTATTAAGATGCCTGTTACAGAACATCCACACTAAGGGACAATAGCTAAACTAGGAAAGGATGAAAGCCCGCATTACCTGCTGGTAATAGCAGTAAATTATTTTATTAATCTTAGGTGCTGCTGCTGCTGGTTTAATGCCTATGCCATTTGGTGCTGGTGGTGTCCCAGGAATTCCAGCTCTCCTTGGATCTGGTGCAGTTGGAAGTATGTTATATATCAATTTGATGCGGGATGTCCCATAAAATGTCCTTGGTCTGAAGCGGATCTAGGATAAATTCTGACCAAAGCATGACCTTTTTCCTTGGGCGGACTCCCCGGAGAAAATTTTGCGACTACCTCCCAAAAGAATTAGATATGAAATTAGATATTAAAAAATTGAATGTAAAACCATATTATGATCAAAAATTCTCTCAGAAACCCCCATATTTTTCAAAAACCTCGTCACCGCGCCTTTGTTCTCATTGAGTCCAAATGTATCTGTACATATTACAAATCGCAGGTGATTTTCAATGATTTCTGCCAGAAATGTGATCTGGGCCTAAAGTTCCTACCGATTGAAACTTATTCGTTGACCCCAATCATATCATATCATATCATCATATCATCAGTTGTTTTAGCATGGTAGCCCATTCAACAAAGCTGGTTTACAAGGGGCCATGCTGGTTTACAAGGGGCCAAGGAGCCAAAAGGGCTTACTTTGTATTTTTGAGCTAAATGATTCACTTACCAACGACTCAATGATCTATTTGGCTTCATTTTCCATTTAGATGTCTCCAAATTTCGTTTAAAAGATGCTGTCTTGAGCAACTTCGTGCAAATCTGTCTCGTTCCATATTTTCTCTGCAAGCTTCAGTAATCTCTTTAAAAAACGTCGCATCGCTAGGCTTTGTGCTAGAGATAATGCGATTCGATACAGTTCATACACTCGTAAGTAGCTAGATATGGCACGCCTGATTTTGCTCAATTCATTCAAATGGAAACAAAAAGGATAAAACATTTTTGGCTGTTTGGTTCACCAATGAATAGATCTTACACAAAACAACAAAACTAAATGTTTTGTTGTGTTGAAAGTTTACCGCTGTTAACCTTTTGTTTAACTTTATTGACTCATGAATAGATTTGACACATTTCTCGCACAAACTTTTTGTTGCTTTGTTGTTTTGTGTAAGATCAATTCATTGTTGAACCAAACAGCCAAAAAAATGTTTTATCCTTTTTGTTTCCATTTGAATGAATTGAGCAAAATCAGGCAATGCCATATCTACTTACGAGTGTAAGAACTGTATCGAATCGCATTATCTGTAGCACAAAGCCTATCGATGCGACGTTTTGAGGAGATTACTGGCGCTTGCAGAGATCATATGGAACGAGACTAATTTGCAAGAAGTTAGTCAAGACTGGATGTTTCAAACGAAATCTGGAGACATCTAAATGGAAAATGAAGCCAAATAGATAATTGAGTCGTTGGTAAGTGAATCGTTTAGCTCAAGAATACAAACTAAGCCCTTTTGGGGTCAACGAATGAGTTTTATTCGGTAAGAAGTTTAGGCCCAGATCACAATTCTTGAAGAAATCGTTGAAAATCACCTGCGATTTTGAGATGTAATTGAAGGGACAGTGCTTGGGTTATTGCTTAGGGCAATATCCATAATCGCTGAGGTTTTTATCCTTATATCTCATTTGTAGCGACTTTTATCGATGTTTGAAGGAATGTCAATATTCTTCCACCGGATAATTTTGGCTCCAAATGAGATATTTTTCCAAGCACGCTACAAACTGTAGAGGGACATCCCTTCTACTGATTTGTCAAAGAAAATTCCATGTAATTATTGTAACTTAGTAGCCATTTCAACTTTCGTGAGGGTACTCAAAAATTCACTTCGAACGGCCAGTTTGGTATCACGTGGTTAGAAAGGGGCTATTTGATTGGCTGACTACCGTGAAATTGGATGATTTCCGCGTGCTTTCAGCAACCAGTAAGGATTTGAGCTGTATGCTGTTGCAGGTTAGCTGGAGGAGTGTAAATGGGGGTCTTATTTAATATACTTTCGTCATGGATCCCAGGTTGTATTAGTACAGTGTAGAGCGGTATCTTCCAAACAAATAAGCACACTAACAATTTGCTTGGTTTTGACCGCTTTGAGTAAATTCAAAATAAAGACGGCTTGGGCCTAGTTAGCACCAAATTACTCCCAAAAATAGTTGGCTGACGCCTTTGAGTGGCTCCCGCTAATTTTCTTTGGCATTCATGCACAAACGTAATAATGTCTTTCGTGGAGGTGTTTTCATTTTACTCGCTGAAACGTTTTGCTTTACCTCAAGTGAAACTAAAAATGCCACAAAGACTTGCTCCACCTCTCAGGATTCACTTAAAAGTGAAATCGACCAGTGCCCTCTTTTTGTTCGCGTTTCAAGGGGTTTTGATGAGGAAGCAGCCAGATGGTCAGTTTTCGCCCCATTTGAGCATCTTGTAGTACTTCGATTCATTGCGGAGCAAGTATATTACTCCATGAGAATCTTCCATGCTTTTCATAAGAAATCTTTATATATTGACATAAAATCCCAAAGAAATCCCCAGAATCCCATTTTTTAAAGAAAATATCTTTCTGTTCTTCTAAACAGAGGTACACCCCACCCTTGGTTAATGATGGTTTTCAGTTCAGTTTAGTTTCATTTGATTATCAATCTATCCTACATACAATTCTATACATTTACAATACGATTAAATACAATATAACACTAAAATGAATTACATCAAAGGGTCACATGACTACATACTAAAACAAAGGGAATGACTTTACATGATTGCATATAGGATAAGACTGATTAAGGAGGAGCTCTCTAATTAGGTAAACTAATCGAGAGAGCCCCCCCCCCCCCATGAAATTGAAGAAACTAAAAACTTTATAAATAGAACATAAACCTGATAAACATCCTCAAATTTCCAAATTAGACAAATGACAGGAGTTGGGTGAAGGAGGGAATGGTAATCCGCTGAATTGCAGATACACTTTTGATGTTATTGAAGAGATATTTCTTGAAATTGAACGAGATAGGGTTAAATTCTGCGATAGCAGAGTTAAGAAAATGGCATTATTGTCGATGGATATTTGTCGGAGCTACTGTGGGGAGTCTTAAAGACTCGCATTGCAGACGTTACAAGGTCGTGCTGCTAGAATTGTGACAAGCAGTAGCTAGGATGCACCTGCTGATGCCTTTATGCAAAAGTTAAAGTGGCCAAATATATAAAACGAGAGAAAGCGACGATCGTTTACAAATCCGTAAATGGTGTTGTACCGATATATCTCTTTTCAAAGAATTCATCACGTGACACTGCCATGTTGAGAAACTCTACGCACCCCTCTTTTTAAAACGACTAGTGGGCAAATTTCATTCTCATATCGTGGTGTACATCTGTGGAAATGCCTTGAACCCGAGGTTAAGCAAGCGCCCTCTTTATTTGCTTTTAAACTTCGACTTCAAAACTTGATCGTGATTGGTGAGGTGCAGCAAATGCTTACTGGAACAGATGACATTGATGTTCTTGTGAGCAATTGGTCAAACCTGTTTTCTTTGATCATAGAAAAGCATGTCCCGATGACCGCATTGCGCGTCTCAGAGAAGTACTGCCCCAGATTGACAAGGACCTGAAGAAACTAATGCAGACCAGGGATAAGCTAAAAATGGCTGTAGCCAAAAGAAAGTCCCAACTCCTTATGGACTCTTATAGACAGGTCCGTAACAAGGTCAATGTCGTTAACATCCAACTAAAGAAGCAGTATTATACTAATAAGATCTCTGATTGTCAAGGTAACATGAAAGAATCATGTAAGCAATCAATGAACTCCTCAATAAGAGATCAAAGTCCAGCAACATCGATTGTCTTAGAGAATCTGGTTCTGAAACTGTTCACAAAAAAGATATTTCTAAGACAATGAACAGTTTCTTTTGCTCCGTAGGTAAGGATCTTGCTGACAAAATAGATCCAGCTCCAAATCCCCTTCTTGCTGGTGACTATGAAATTAAGAAACACTTCAGGACTATTAAAGTGCAGGAGATCAGGGATGCATTTGCCAGCGTTGAGACTGCAAAGAGCTTTGGGACCGACAATATCTCTAGCTACTTTCTGAAGCTTGCGCTGCCCTTTACTGAAAATTCGCTTGCTTTCTTGTTTAATATATCCATTGAAACAAGTCGTTTTCTGACTCATGGAAAGTTGCTAGATTCACTCCTATTTTCAAGGATGGAGATAAGACTGACAAGTCTAACTATCGACCAATATCAGTCTTGCCTGTCATCTCAAGGCTCTTTGAAAAGTTAGTATTAAACCAGCTGTACCAGTACATGAATGACAACGGGCATTTTTCATCTGGCCAATCCGGCTTTTTGCGCCTTCATTCTACAGTAACATGCTTACTTAAAAATACTGACGACTGGTACAATGGAATGGATCTTGGTAGGCTTGTGGGTCTAGTGTTCATTGACCTTAAAAAGGAGTTCGACACTGTAGATCATAACATTCTCTGCAAAAAGCTTGAGCCCTACGGTTTACAGCAACGTGAACTCTCTTGGTTTAAATCCTACCTTTCCAATCGGAAACAGTTTTGTAGGGTTAATGGTGTAGATTCAAGAATTGGGGACATAGAAGTTGGCGTTCCACAAGGTTCATGTCTTGGCCCTCTTCTCTTCCTCATCTACATCAACGATCTCCCACAAGCTGTCCAAGATTCTACCGTATCCATGTATGCTGATGACACCAGTTTGTGCTCCAGTCTCACGATTTCACTCAGCTAAATGAGGCTATTAATAGTGACCTTAGAAAACTGGAAGCGTGGCTACATGGCAACAAGCTTTCCTTGAATGTTGCGAAAACTCATTCTATGCTTATTTCTACCAAGCAGAAACACAATATTCTCAAAAGTCAGAATAAAGACTTGGTTCTGAAAATTCGCGATGACGAGCTTGAAGTAGTAAAAAAAAAAACAAATTACCTTGGTGTGCAAATCGACTGCTCCTTGGATTGAAAAGAGCAAATAAAGGCAGTCTCTAGCAAGGTCTCGAGGGAAGTTGGCTTCTTAAGACATGCCAAGTCTTTTCTTCCGAAAGAAAACTTGCAAACTTTCTACACAGAAATCGTGGAGCCCCATTTTTGATACTGCTGTTCTGTCTGGGGCTGCGCTGGTTTAACTGAAATTATTCAGTTGCAAAAAGTTCAAAATCGTGCTGCTAGGACTATAACGAATCGCAGCTTTGATGCCCCAAGCAGACCTCTTATTGAAGAACTGGGATGGAAGGCCGTTGAGGAACTTGCTGCTGGTGAATCTAAGACAATGGTCTTCAAGTCCCTGAATGAGCTGGCTCCGCAATACTTGTGTGACCTTTTCACCCGAAATTCGTCCTGCTCATCATTTAGCCTTCGTGATACGGGGACCAACCTGAGGTTACCGATTAAAAGGTCAACAAATGGCCAGAGATGTTTCTATTATAGAGGTGCAAAATTATGGAATAGCCTGTCCGCCGAGTCAAAGCAGGCAACTTCTCTGTATAGTTTCAAGAAAACTATATAGAAACTGTTTTCTTTCGTTTTGATTGTATATTTTAAACATTATTGTAAATAGGTTTTGGATATTGTAAATAAGGTTTTATAGTTTAATTTAATCAATAGCTTTTTACTTTTTATCTTAGATTGCAATTAATGTTTTTATTGGAGGGCCCCTTGAAAATCAACTTGTTGAAGGGCAACCCTCCTTAAAAGAATTTAATGAAAATGAAAGTTGGATTGGTTGGACTCAATCGGATTCTTTGCCTGCCATGAGGTGCTGAAATGATGTGTAGCATTTCAGAATAGGTCTGATTTGTTCTGGTCCGGTCTGATTGTGTCCTGTCACTCACGGTTTGATCGTTTCATTTCATTTCATTTCATTTCATTTCATTTCATTTCAACTTATCAAGGAGGGAGGCCCTTCACCCTACTGGGTGATTTTCAAGCGGCCCTCCACATAAAAACTTACAATAAATACAAGAAAAAAACATCTAAAAACTACTTACAATAAATACACAAAACTAAAAAGTAAAAATTAATTTTCATAATTAAAAGAAATGTACAAAAACCAATAGAATGGAAAAATTCTCCAACGATAAAGCAACCATGGCAGCCCCTGCCCCGCACCTGATCCTGCCAAAACTGACAACTGAGGCCCCCAAAACAGATCTCCTTCGCCGATCCAGCAGCAATCAAGCACAAAGACTTCGGGCCGTGGCCAACCACCAAATCGCAAGAAAAGTCCCCAAGTCTATCAAATGTTCTGTTTGAAAACAGCATAGGAGGGTGCCCGTTTAGTTTCAGCTTCGAGACTGTTCCACAGTTATGCACCTCAGTGAGAAAAACATTTCCACCCGTTTGCGGATTTTCTCTTTGGCAGCCTCAAGTCCTTTCTCGTATTTCGAAGGCTGCGAGAGCTGCAGGCGGAGTTTCTTGCGAAAAGATTACTAGTATACTTCGGAGCAAGCCCATTGATAGACTTGTAGACCATCAGTGTAGAATCCTGGTAGATAAGCTCGCAAACGGTTTTCCAACCAAGGCTCCCGTTATGAATTCATTTCAATTTCACCTTAGCGTTGTAATTGATTTTTTATTTTCGTTTGTAGGTTTTTTACTTACAGATTTTAGATTGCAAATTTTTGTCACGGCCGCCCAAAAAGCGGCCTTTATCGACTGGGGTACGGTGGATAAAGAATATACAATGAAATGGAAGATGCTAGAGGCGGGTGGCGCTCGAAAAGGGCGAATTTTGGAGAATTACGCCGTTGAGACTGCCGCATGTTTAAATTGCTGACTAAGAAAAGGGAAAGCTCATATGCTGCTTGCCATTAGCAGCAATCTGTCACAAATGTGGACGATTCTTTTTGCTGGAAGTACTTTTTTAAGCGACTTGTTTGGGAAAATAATGGCATTTTCTGCGAAGGGTGCTCTTTTGGGGTGAGGTCACTCTACATGGGAGCATAGAGCTCAAATCTTTAGAAAGGTGGGTGTAACATTCTATTACAGTTTTCTTTGAATTAAAGTGCTTGAAAGGAACTTTGGATAGCTTGCTGTAGTTATGCTTTGGCAATCTTTTGATACCTTGATTTATTTCAAAATGGCGGCATTTGTTAATCTTGATGCTGTGACGTCATCAATTTCTAAATCCCAAATCAAATGAGCTACAGATTTCTCCTTGCAACCATATTGTTGACCTTCATAAACTATGGTTTTCTAGCAGATTGTATCAATTTTCATCAAGTGTTTTAAGATTTAAGAAGATTTTAATTTTTTCAAAATTTTCAATGAATTTTTTGCAAAACGCTGCCATTTTGAAAATAATCAAGATTTCAAAAAGTTGCCACCGTAGATTTACAGCAAATTACTTAGTTCCTTTGAAGTCATTGAGTTCAAAGAAAAATATGATACAATTTTACGCGTACCTTTTTTAAAGATTTGGAAGGTTTGAGCCATGTGCTCTACATGGGGTCACAAGCTATTTGTACACCAAAATGGGAAATAACAATTGAAACAATTCTTGATGCAAAGATTTTAATGCATGTAGAATTCGTAAATGTTTTCAGTCCCGTTGCAGGGCCAACGTTTTTCCCATCGAATAACATGCATTACACAAGTCCTTATTGAATGGGCCTCCGATTTTTTTTCTGATCAGGTAGTTTATGAAAGATTCTACATCACTTTCTGAGTTTGAAAACAAAATTAAATCTTGGTCTGTTATTTTAGTATTTGAGGTTTTATCTTGAACCTGACTAATATTTTGTTCCGTTTCATTTGTGAAAGGTTGAAATGGAGCTGTGGATGTTGGGACTTGAATGCTTTTCTAGAAGCCAAAGTTCTTTGAAGTATAAATCACAGAAAAATATCACAAAGTCCCTTCCTCATTTATCAGAAAACGAACAATAGATTTGGTAAGATTTGGTCAACCGACCAAAATGGCCGATAGACATCAGTAACTCGATTCAGTACACCTACCCGGGCCAAATATTCCATTTCTTCAACTCCAGTCTTCTAAACCTGTATAACAGCGAACGAGAAACTTTCTGCAGTATGCAATGTCTTGAAGAATGGCACCCAGAAACTTTGTGAGGAGCCTTCCCCCTGTTAGCTCACGGACTTTAAGATTTTTAGAGTATGACCTGTTTGCAACCCTCATGCGTAAGCATGTAGGGCATGAGGGTAGCCATAGAAATACTAAGGTAAATGAAGATGGAGTTTCCCTAGCAAATTTAATGTATTTTTGCTGTCATCATTGATTTGAATGCTGTTTAGCATACAATTCTGTTAAAGGTGACATGGTAACAGGTAGAACTTTGATCATTTTTATCAGTTGCAAATCTACATGGTCTGCATGCGCTAGCTGGGAATACACAGATGGGAGGAGGACATCAAATGATGCGTCAAGGTGGTGGTGTTGTATTTGTCAGCAATCTTGACGAAGAGGTAACGAACTTTCTCTTTTAAGGTTTTAAATAGATCACTTATTTGTCAGATGTCAACTGTCTGTTTGGTAGCATTCCAACCTTTGACAGTCATTTTGAAACTATAAATAAAAACCACAATAACGACAGTACGAATTCATGGCATGCAATATGATGTGGCTTTGTTATACTTCTTTGAAAGTCCTGGTTGAGTAAATAAAACCATTCCCATTTGAATGGCCACTGCTCCCTGGATATCAACACTGTGATATGAGGAAATAAATTATTAAGTGGCTGACATGTTCAAATCCGTTTTAAGTTGGCCTAACTGAAATCTACCATTCCGTTCTGAAATTGCAAGGGATTGTCTTTAGAGAGCCCCTTCAAGCAGCCTTCAAAGCATGTCTGAAATCTTTACCAAATTTTTTGCTAGCATTTCGGCTTTACAGAAACTTTTAGCAGGTTTGTCCTCTTGGAAGAATGAATTCACCCTGTGTTGTGCTGTTATACTCCCTATTAGATAACACAACCTGGCAAAATGCACAAATGCTGGAAACTTAATTATGTTTTCCGTCTGTTTTGAAGACTTCTTAAAGTTGCTTTCTTGAGAAAATCCTTCTCGATTGGCCTCAGCACCGAGTGGCCAATTTCCCTCATGTAAATTTTTAAGATGCATGAAGTATACAAAACCATGTTTACTATTACATGATATTGTTTTTTTTTATCTTTCTATATGGTTTTTGCCAGTTTTTTTTTTCATTTGAAGACGGGGAAATAGTGTACTTTCAAATGTAATTTTCCAACAGAAGTTAGCCGTTTTTGGATTTTTTAGAGGAAATATTCATACTCAAGGTGAAAATGTAGATCTAGAATGGACAATGAGAGTAAGAATTCGCACAGTTTCCGTTAGCACGTCGAAATTTAACTGTTCACACCTGCATGTTGTTCCTTCAAAATTTCCCTTCACAGTCTACTACCTTTGGTTGTTCATTGACTCCATTTTGAATCTGCTATCATCATGTATGCTTGTTTCCTTCCTCACAGGGTTTCTTAATCAATAGCTTGTACTAAATTTCTGTTCTTTTTTCCAACGCTACTAGCACGTTACCTGTGACGATCTCTTCATTCTCTTTGGTATGTTACACCTTTTCATCTTCTTTAGCTGTTCTATATTAATCATTTCTCTCCTCACAGATTCTCTAGATTTTAATTTCTCTTTCTAGAAGAGTGGAATTTTCAACTCCCTGGAAAGTGTTGTTGTGAAGCTTGTGAACAAACGAATATCAACTGTATCTTACATTTTCAGTTCATCGATTTCCTAAGTGGCTGTAACCCATTACTCTACGGGCTTAAGTTCACAACCGTAGCCTTTTCCAAGAAGATTCTGCTAACCTGAGATAGAAAGGGTTCCTGTAACCTACGTTAATTTTTGCCCCCTATGTTAACCCCCTACGTTAATTTTTGCCGATTGATTGTAAGCTCTGTGTTATTCCCAAGTATTTCTTTACTCAACCGTTTGCTAAGGTGCAAAAGCGCAGCTTTTTATAACACACTATCTTCACTTTGCAAATGCTAGATAGAAGCAGTACGAAGTACAAAGCAGTGTGAATTTATGACACCATTTTTTTATGCTTTTATAAAATTCTTCAAAGTTTCCTACTTCCGTGGTACTGCCGAAATGTTCTGAAAGTAGCGGGTATGTTATTTTGCTAAGAACTTTGCTTTTGCTTGACTCAAACATCTGGACCGTCTGTTTGTTCAGTCCTTCTTTTGGATCCTTCGCATCAGAAACTTTCAATCCCATTGCTTTTCACCTGTCTTTCGTGCAGTTGCATCTTAGACTCTAGAAACCAAAGAGCCAGGTGATTTAAAGCATTATTACTAGGCGATCTTAAGACTTTCAATCAAGATTTGCATGCATTCGGAGACACTTTAGTGAGGTGATGCATTGACACTTACGCAGTGATTGACATTAAAATGTGAAACCATTTGATATAAATTAGCATTAGATTGAACTTAATTGTGCTTTTTATAAACTACGCTGAGGGGTAATGAATTCATAGTTCCTTTTTATCTTTCATTCCAAAATGTAGCAGATTTATCGCTAGAAGCTTACGTCTTATAACCGTGTAGTGGGTTCCTGCTCTGAGAAAATCTGCCTATTTGAAAAGTATTCGTTTCAAAGTTGTTTCTTTTTTGTGATGTTTAAGCTTCATCCTCCACCTTCACACGAATATAAATATCAGTTTTTCAAGATGGCAAATTCTGAAAGTACGGTTTCATATTTTTATGGAAGTTGCCTGCTTTTAACTGATCGCCTTGGGCTTTTTTCTTCTTTGCCATCCCATTTTTTTACTGTTTGCCGTTGCAATCAAAAAGGCCTATTGCATCCAGTAGGAGCTCATTCTGTTAAGTAGGATGCAAAACTACTTCTACCACCATTTGAAATTGTACGAACCTATCTCTTTTCTCTGAAAATTATCAACTTACTGGCACAAGCTGTGGAATTCGAACTTGAAGACAAAACACTGCAAATAGCAAAGCTATATCTGCATTTGCATTATCATCCTTTGCAAACTTTCTATTTTCGGTCATTTTACCGAACCTTCCGATCTAAATATCTGTTCTGTATGTGCATTATGTTGATTCTTTGTCCTTAAGCTTCATGTATGTTTTCCGGATGGTGCATACTGATCTTGAACATGCTCTGATCTTGAAAGCAGACCTCTCAGTCTCTAGCCACCTTACAATGAGTCATTATGTTTTTGTAATGTATTGTGCAATCAATTTTGAATTTAGGCCACTATGGTGATGTGCTAAGAGTGAAGGTGTTGTTTAACAAGAAAGACAGTGCTCTCATTCAGTTGTCTGATGCATTGCAAGCTCAAACAGGTAACAGGATATTATTACGTATAATGTTGTCGCAAGAAGAGAGCAAATATTTGTCTAGACTTTTGTTACAACTCTTCATTTAGCCATCTAAGATTTCAAAATTGAACTGATGAAATACGAAATGTTTGTAAAATGGCATGCTGAGAAATTGCATAACGGTTGTTGTCTTACCTACCAAGATCGCGATGATGCTTAAATCACGAACTTCTTTGTGGCCCACGTACATGCTTTTAAAATGTTGCACACTAATCCGCTATTATGATGGCCCTAGGACTCTGTGGTAATGAAACTGCTTTTTCCTGTAGCTCAACAGCATTTAAATGGAGTGAGAATTTATGGAAAGGAAATTCGAGTGTCAAAATCAAAACATACGACTGTGAATATGCCCAGAGATGAAGATGAGGTATCTTTCCAAAACTCGTTTACTCTCTATTTTCTCAATGAGTCTTCTTTGCCAAACCCGCATGACTTTTGACCGTGGTGAAAACAAATGGCTTCATTAGATGGCAATGCTTCATTAGATAGAATCTGTCATTGTTCACTTAATTTATTGATTCTCATCATTCTTTTAATCTTTTTACGTGACAGTACAGAGAACTCACGAAAGATTTCTCCGATTCACCTCTTCATCGTTTTAAAGTAAGTAGATCTCTTTTGAGTTTCATGATCAAGCCCATATAGGTAGTCAAATCATTCACATAAGCAGCCATGTAAGGTGTTGCACTCAAGTGACATGACCAACAAAGGCAATGCGATGGTGAAACATTAGGTTAGCTGCATGTATCTGTCTAAAATGCCGAAGACAGTAAATATTGTTTTCAGCGCAAAGAATACTTGCCATTTGTCTCTGCAAGGGATTGTCTTATCATTGCAACTTTGTTTGAAGCTCCCGTCATAGGGTAGGTTAGCCGATGACTTGCTGCCTGATGTAGGAAGCTTTAAGGGGACGGTGCATGGTTTGTGTATACACATTTTGTAGTTCATTATTTGTCGCTATTTCCATGGTAGGCAAAAGTGGCCACCAACAAAGATATAGCACATGCAAGGCATGTTGCTTGCAGAGACCTCTTTAAATCCGATTAAAGTACGTTTCCAAGACGCAGTCACATGCAATGAAAATATTTTATGACGTTTTCATGAGAAATTTTACTTACGGCCAATATCACTGGATCTGGTCTTTTTCAACAGGAAGTTTTTCTTCTGTCGTAATGATTGATGTTATTTTCATTTTGTTGTTATGATGTCCCCTTTCTTCGCTGCTTTTCAGTTGGACACATCTTTTGATTTTACTTTTCTCGATTGAAATTAAATGTGAGATTTTGTTTGTTACAGAAACCTGGATCCAAGAATTTCCAGAACATATTCCCGCCCATCAAGACATTGCATCTTTCAAATATTCCGTAAGCAATTGTTGTTGATGCCTTCCTTTTCTTTGATGAGGTTCTGATGACCAGGAATATTATCTGTACTGTAGACTTCAGAACACTGTTTTTGATACAATGCCTGCTTTTTGCCTTAGGATTTGATTTATAATGATTTTTTGCCGTCTTTTTTCTTGGCTCGCATCTTCTCCATAAATTCCAGTCAATGAATACCAGTTGCATTGGTCCCATCAGGTCACATTCGTATTACCTGACTGCAGCTAGCAGGTTTTGTATTATTTTGCCTTGTTCCAATTTCAGCTGAACTAAGATTTTTAATTTGAATGAAAAACTTATAATGTTTAACTATTACTTTTTAGTGAGCAGACATCTGGAGATGAGCTCCAAGATATCTTTGGAACCTATGGCACAGTTGCAAACTTTCGGTTTTTCCCGTAAGTATGAATGTTATATATATTTTTATCGCTCTGTTTGTATTCTTTCCGCACTTCGACAGGCATCTTGAAATGTTCAGTATCTCAAGATTCCACATTGGAAGTGCAAGAACAAAATATTAGCAGATAACTGCTTTTGCGGCGTTACTTGTGTTGTCAAGAGTTTTAATTGTTAATGACATTCAATTTTGTTTTGTCACAAGGCTGTAAATTATTAACTTAAGGATGCCGAGAAAGTATTTGGGTCATCTAATGCATGAAATGGAGTCCAAAGTTTCCATTTTTCAAAGCTCAGCCTTAAGATGCCTTCCTGAAAATTTCCATTGGCTAACAAAGGAATGTAGTCTGTTGGTAATGCGATACCGTAGCCTTTAGTGCATTGGGTGAGTTTTTTAATTTTCCTAGCAATCTCACAAGCCAGTGTTTATCCATTACTACATTAAAGCAGTATTCCCAGTTTTGCTACTCAGTTGTGGGGGTTTAGCGCACTCAATTGGTTTATATTTGCTGATGATGCAGTTTTTCTAGCTGCTGGGCTTAAAAGTGAATATCAGGTATCCTCAATGAATGAATATCAATGAATATCTTCAATGCCTTTCACAAGATGGTGCACATGGAGTGAAATGACTGTAAGAGGTGACAAATGTAGGTCAGTTGTCATTATGAAAACGGTAGCCAGTCAAAGCAAGTTAAAGCAAATTTTACAGTAAGAAACCGATTGATATCAGCGGTAGAAATAGGAAAGAGCTTGGGATATTTGAGAGAATACGTTGACTACCAAATTAGTGACAAAGATCATGAAAAGAACCTCCTGTCTGAATGAAAAGAAGTTGTAGAGATCCTGAAAATCTTTCCTTACACCCTGAAGATATGCTGTTTATTCTTCAGTCAAGGTATGACAACAACAATGTCAGGTTTCATTAAACTGAGTCACAAATTATCCGGACAGAGCAACGTTTAGACATTGTTGTTGCTAGGCTTAGAGATTCCCATTTTGACAAGCAGCAAACGTGGAAAGATGTTACTGATTGTTCAGTATATCTAAGTGAAAGAAGATACAATTTGAGACATGACTCAGACTTGATGAACAGTACGAGGGTTTTGTTCCAAAATCAGTCGGAGGCCTGCTTACATGAGGAAAACAGTTCACCCTCCAGGCTATGAGGTTTCAGTTGGGATGAAATGCAGCCTTTTCCGACAATGGTGACCAGATTTGGCCTAAATATGCAGAATGTTTAACAAAGTTAAAGATGTTACGACTCTCAAAAGTGTGGATTGAGATAAAAATTTGCATCAGCAATTGGTAAGTTTGTTTTGTATCATTAATCAATCCTACCCCGGACTTGTTCTTGAACCATTTATAATTCCAAAGCTAAAACTGCAATATGTTAACTTTGTGTTAATTCGTGGTTTCAATTTATTCACGACATCTTTATGCAACAGGAAAGACAGAAAGATGGCTTTAATTCAGATGTCATCAGTCGAGGAAGCTTGTCATACTCTCATGGTAGGTCTTGGCTATCTAATATATTTCTTTTAATCGATTATTTGTAAATAGCTTTGCATGCTCCCATATTGTTTATTGAACCTCAAAGATGTGTATGTTTGGATTGATTTGTTCTCCAATATTTGCCTAGGGTAAGGTGGGGGTAATTTGGGTCTAAATTGGGCATTTTTCGAAACAAATAGAGTATGCTCGCAAATTCGTTGGAAATATTGAAGATCTTTTTTCGTTTTTCCTACATTGAATCTTTTTTCGTTCTTGGGAACTTGTTCCTGTTCATTAATTTGAAGTGTAAATATTTTTCAAGAATTTTCTACTTTCCTCACTTTTGCGTGCAATTTCGACCTGTCGGCGGGAAATTTGGGTCTAGTCGAGGAAAAAAAGCATCTATTTCATCAGGAGCATTGTAAATTCAATATAATAAAATTTTGGAATGCTTTTATGGATATCTGTTATTGAATTTTCAGAGTTTCGCAGTCAACGAGTTGAAAACTTGCACAGAGGCAATTGAAAATAAATCGTACCACCATCGGCGCATCCTAGACCCATTCTTGAAGATGGAAATGTAAACAAAGTTTCGTTCGAAATGATATTTAAAAGAAGTGAATCCTTGTGTCGTGTTCTGAAACCACTAAAACATGAACAAAACGTATACGTTATGCTGTTTTTGATGTATCATCCATTTGCTTGCAGTATTATCTCAATTTTTGTTTTGATTCGGGAGCCATGCCAATTTTTGCACAACGCGACTCAATCCTATGAAATCCCAGTAGACCCAAATTACCCCACCTTGCAAAGTAATTGAAATAGAATCTACCGAATCGCAAAGAAATTCCGAAAAACTCTTAGCACCTTTCCAAATGATTGAACATGAGATTGATAGTGATTTGTTGACGAAAAGAAGTTGCAAATTGGCATAAATCGAAAGTTTTCTACGCTGTCAGATCATGATAAAAGTTTAGGCCGGCGAAAATAACGAAACTGAAGCATTAGAAATTATCAAATGATTCTTTGACACCACTTAAACAGCTCCTGAAAGCATAGATTTCAACACCCTCGGGATCATGAATTGAAATTTTTAACTTACGATCGCTTTAAAAGCGAAAAAGAAAATAGATCCAAATTACCCCGTAAATTACCCCCACCTTACCCTATTGCTAAGGGCCAATTTCCAGTCAGCGGGATTTTCCGACCGGGCGGAATTTTAGACAATAAAAAGTTACTCAACCGTAATTATCCATTCAATTTCAGAGCGACATTTTCTCTCGTAAACAAAAGAATTTCCGCCCGCTCGGAAAATTCCACTGACCGGAAATCAGCCTTAAGACCAATGAGGATATTTCACATGTGACAAATATAGGTAGATTTTGTACGGTATCTAGTTGCAGAAACTGTTTCAATTATTTGAATAAACACCTTATCAAAGATCGGCAACTAAAATATGGATGTTTTATTCAGTTAGAAGACCAGCAGTTGTTTCTGTCGATTTTTCGACATAACACCCTCAGCAACAATGAGTTGCTCTTTTGGGAGTTTGGCAACCTCCGCATTAGAAAAGTAGTAAGAAATTCACTGCCTGTCATCTGAGACTCAGTTCCTCCTAATTTAAATCTGCGATGAATTTTTCTGAAACACATGGACCTTATGAATTATAACCCAAAGACTAGACCCTTGTTTTGGCAAAGACCAGTGGCGGAGCCAAGGGGGAGCATAGGGGGGGGGGGGGTGGGTAAATACTTTTTTGAAATTATGGTAATTTAAATTCGTCCAAAAACCTCATAGAAATCTTGGGGTACTTCAGCTTTTAATTCGCTGTCTTACTCTACAGTATGAACTCATTGTTTTGAAATCTTTTTCTGTCTTTGTCATTTTAATTTTGTCTTTGTCATTTCACATAATTACGTGACTCATTTAAACTTTCACAAATTGTGATACTTCTTGTAGTACAAATCAAAACCCTGTATTAAATAAAGAGCCATTGTCACTCAGAATTCTCCGCGCACCGCGGGGAGAAAAACATAACACAACACAGCTTGCTTGCTGAAAGGGGAAGAAGGGGGAAAAATCAACGGCGAAATTTTATCGATCACTGGAAAGGGAATTGAAAACGACGGTAAGTATCCACATTAGCAGCAAAAGTTTCACTGAAATTCTTGTCGAGTATTTGCTTCAAGCTTGCAGCCACGTCGTATTGATCAAGACAAATGCGTTTGGTTCCCTCTTTTGTCTCCTCCATTGTATTGCACCTATAAATGCAGACTCCCACGCTCTGCCTCATTGTATCATATCAGCTTTAGCGATTGTTCATATGGAGTCATTATTGTTCTTATTAATTTCATATTGATCACAGTGCAGATGCCTATTTTCCGCTTAGGCCAAATTTGATTTTCAGATAATCTGAAATTCGAAGATGCCCGCTAAGGCGCCTGGGTGACAATGGCTCTTTAAGGTTTCTCGTGTACACAAATGATTTCATGTCGTTTATTATTCAAAGGTGGCGTATCTCTATATTCAAAAGTCCTTATTTCTATTTTCAAAAGAAGCGTTTCCCAAAGTTCTAAAGGGCGTGGTCCCTAAAAATTTTCCTTGGTCCCTAAATAAAAATCCCTGCTGGCGCCGCCTTTGGCAAAGACTTGCAAAATGTACGTCTCTCCATTCCCAAGGGACTAATTTCTTGTTTTATTGAATTATCAAAAAGGCCCAAATTAGGCCCATATTTGGCTAGGCTCATCTGAAAGCTGATGATTCATCGATTCAGAATCTTATATGGTTTATATGGGCCAAATTTGGGTCTTTTGAGCTATTTACAAATATCCACTCAGTAGAATTTTCCGATTGGACAGGAAATCCCTTGTTTACGTGCGAAAATGTTGCTTTGAATTTGAATAGAATTTTTTTTTCATATAAAAATTTTACAACATATCTTACATTCTACAAAAACTTCCCTAATTACTTTACAACACTACAGGGACGACACAATGGAGAGCGAAAGACAATGACTACCCCATGGCCAATATATAAAGACAAGCAAGTTAAACCTACCTTCCACATAAAAAACTACGAACGATTAAAAACGAACGGATACTGTGCTAGATTCTATTCTGCATTAGGTGTCAGGTTGCGATGATTTTAAAATGTAACGAGCGCAATTCGTGAGATGTTTTTAGTGAAAAAAATGACCTGACACCCAATACAAAACAGGATCTGCAAAGAGAAAGAACATTACATTAAAGGACTTGATGGCTTGTTTGTACATAAATGAAATTTCAAAAGATCTTAGTCGAACCGACCAGTTTCGTGAATGAACCGCAAGGTCAATTCGAGAATGTTTCTATTCAAGTTATAAGGAAGGTATTGATCACCATATAGTAAAAGCTGGATCAAAGCATCATTTGAAAGATTGGTGATTTGCATAAATGGTCGTAATAATTCAACAATTCCAGCAAGAAGATCTCGACGCTGAAGATCAAAAGAAGGGTAGAGTAACAAGCAATGCTCCATATCCTCAATGCCATCACTTGTTGGGCTCATTGGATTTATGGTATCCCTAAAATCGTGCTTGAACTTGTGGAAATTCAACTTGCTGAGACCAAATCAAAGCTGCGTAAGATAAGATAATCCTTTTGGGTCGTGAATTCCAAAGACAGATTTTGCAGGGGGGGGGGGCCGATTATTGAGAAGAACTTTTTTTGAAAATAGCAACAGAAGGTGCAAGTCTCAATTCAGGCTCAAGCTTATTCCATTCGGATAAACAGTTGGGATTTAAGCTACTCTTTTGTTTTTCTGTCCTTGCCCTCAATCGCCCGATGACATCCTGACCGCGAAGTCAGTACTGCGATTGATGGAGTGGTGGGATTGGATCCTTTGTATACACAGGGCTAAGGTTATTTATAATCTTATAGAGCAAGGTAAGCCCTCTGCTCCATCTTCGGGAACCTAGTGACTCCCAGCCAAGTTCTGTGTACAACTTCTCTCGATATGTTCCCCTCCATGTTCCTGTTACAGCCAAACAGCAGAATACTGAACAGCCTCTAGCTTTTCCATCAAAATTTGGTAAAAGTATACCGGGTGAGTCAAAAAAAGTTTAGGCGTTTGGAGGGCTGTGGAATAAAAAGTATGTGACCGATATTCAAAAGTAAAATTTAAATCTAAAATCAATCAAAGGCCAACTCAGATGAAACAATTTTGCTTGGTAAAACCAAACATCTTTAAAACCCAACAACGATCAAAATACTTGTAAGGGTTTGTATGGGAACCAAGAATTCCACATTCCATTCTGGTCCATGATTTATGTGGCGTTGAAGTTTACATTGCCAGTTTGAGATGCTGAATTCCAATTTTGATTCCAATTCCAATTTTGATTTTCGATCATGGGCCAGAATGGAATGTGGAATTTTTGTTCCCAAACGTGCCTTTTACCAGCATTTTTCTAATTTCTGGGTCTGTAAGATGAGGGATGCTACCAAACAAAATTTTCTCATCTGAGTTGACCTTTGACATTTCATGAATTCAGAAGTCTTCAGAAGTCAGAAGAATTCATGAAGACAGATGAACATTTCAGTTTTGAATATCGGTCACATACTTTTTATTCCACAGCCCTCCAAACGCCTAAACTTTTTTTGACTCGCTGAAAAAGGCAGTTTTGAGTCCAGGATAATTCTTAAATGTTTATGTTCAGTTACTTTCTTCACCGGTATGTCGTTAAAGAGGATCACCGGATGAACGATTTCAATTTTTTTCCTCGAAAATGTCAATTCAACAGCTTGTTTTTGCGGATCAGGATTAAATGACATTCTTAGGATCGCTTAATCCTAATAAAGCATATGGCTGGGATGAAATATCCGTGAGGATGATAAAGTTAAGCGATGTTGCATTGGTTCTCCCACTTAAAACAATTTTCACAAATTGTTTGAGGCGTGGTTTATTTCCTGAAATATGGAAATACGCAAATGTAGTTCCGGTCCATAAGAAAAATGAGAAAAATCTGAAGGGAAATTACCGTCCCATTTCTCTTTTACCAATTTTTGGGAAAATATTTGAAAAACTCATATACGACTCTCTATACTCGCATCTTGTATCGCATGAACTGCTTAACCCAAATCAATCAGGTTTTCGTCCAGGAGACTCAACAGTCAATCAGTTACTCTCAATAACACATACCATATTTAAAGCTTTTGACTGTAATCCTCCTCTCGATGTTCGTACTGTGTATCTAGACATATCTAAAGCATTTGATAGGGTGTGGCACGATGGTCTAATCTATAAATTAAAACGATGTGGTGTCTCGGGACAACTTCTTCTTCTAATCCAAAGTTTTCTTAAGGATCGAAAGCAGAGGACTGTCCTGAATGGTCAGAGTTCTACTTGGGGAGATATTTCAGCCGGGGTGCCTCAGGGCTCTATTCTGGGACCTCTGTTTTTCCTAGTGTACATAAATGATCTAGCCGTAGGCTTAAAATGCATTGTTAAGTTATTTGCTGATGATACATCATTGTTCACAGTGGTTGAAGATTCCAATACAGCAGCCAACGATATGAACCATGACTTGAATTCGATAAGTCAGTGGGCTCACGCTTGGAGAATGTCTTTTAATCCTGACCCACAAAAACAAGCTGTTGAATTAACATTTTCAAGGAAGAAAATTGAAATTGATCATCCAGTGATCCACTTCAACGACATACCTGTGAAGAAAGTAGATGAACATAAACATTTAGGAATTACCTTGGACTCAAAGCTATCTTTTTCAGCTCACATAAAATCAGCTATTTCAAAAACTAGAAAGGGTATCGGTTTGCTGAAATATCTCTCCAAGTATCTGCCTAGGCATACTCTAAATGAATTATATAAGCTTTATGTTCGACCCCACTTGGACTATGGTGATGTTATTTACCATATCCCTGCTAAAGTATGTGAATTCAGTCAAAACATTATTTTACCAAATCTAATGGAAAAGCTAGAGTCTGTTCAGTATTCTGCTGCTTTGGCTGTAACAGGAACATGGAGAGGAACGTCTCGCGACAAGCTGTACACAGAGCTTGGATGGGAGTCATTAAGTTCCAGAAGATGGAGCAGGCGCCTTACCTTGTTCTACAAGTTTGTAAACAATCTTTGTCCTGAGTATACAGTAGATCCGATTCCCCCTCTTCATCAGTCGCAGTACCGTCTTCGTGATCAGGATGTCATTGGGCGATTAAGGGCAAGGACAGACAAATTCAAATCTAGCTTCTATCCAAATTGTTTGTCCGAATGGAATAAGCTTGAGCCCGAATTGAGACTTGCACCGTCTGTTGCTGTTTTTAAGAAAAAGCTCTTATCGATAATCCGCCCCCCTGCAAAATCTGTGTTTGGAATTTACGACCCAAAAGGATTATCCTATCTTACCCAACTCAGGGTTGGTCTAAGCAACCTGAATTTCCACAAATTCAAGCATAATTTTAGGGATACAATAAACCCAATGTGCCCAACCAGCGATGGCATTGAGGATACGGAGCACTTTCTGTTGCTCTGCCCAACTTTTGATGCTCAACGTCGGGATCTTTTCGCTGGAATTGTTGAATTAATTAATACGACCATTTAGGCAAATTACCGATCTTTCAAATGATTCTTTGACACAGCTTTTATTATATGGTGATCAAGACCTTTCTACTGAATTGAACAGAAATATACTCGAATTGACTTTGCGCTTCATCCACGATACTGGTCGCTTTGATTAAAATCATTTGCAACGTCCGTACCAAGCAGCCACCAAGTCCTTTAAAGTAAATGTTCTTTTTCTTTGTAATTCTGTTTCACATTAGATGCCAGGCAGTCTTACCATCTTTCAACTTCACGGAACGACTTGTTCTCGTGACTACATGTTATTTATCTGAAGCCCTGACCAGACATCTAATGTCAAACAGAAACTAGCACATTATCCATTAGGTCTTAAATCGTAGTGTAGCTGTTTGTCAGTTTAATGTTGCGTGTTTTCTTAGTGGTCATGGGGTAGTCATTATATTTTCGCACCCCATGGTATCGTCCCTGTAGTGTAGTATAGTAATTAGAAATTTTGTATGGTAGAAAGTAATATTGTTATTTGTAATATTTAATATCAATATAAAAAAAAAATGACATTCTCCAGGCGTGAGCCCATTGACTTACCAAGTCCAAGTCATGGTTCATGTCACTGGCAGCTGTATTTGATTCTTCTGCCACTGTATCATCAGCAAATAGCTTAATATTGCACTTCAAGCTTACAGCTAGATCATTTATATACACAAGGAAAAACAAGGGCCCTAATAGAATAGAATGTTACGCGTGACTAACATTTTATTATGTCAAATTTAGTCCGCTCGGAAATTTCTATGGAGTGGAAATCAGCCTTAAAACGCGTACATTTTTTCTAAAAATTGTCACTGGGCGGACTTTTCATGTGAAGCGACTGTTCTCTAGCTAAATTCATGTCAATACAAAGCCGAGCTTAAGTTTGCTGCAAAGTTTTGTAATTATGGTCGAGACAGCTTCGCATGAATAGGGGCGTTCAGTGGAAATCAGGAATCAACAACAATTACCCTTAGCGTATGTACTCATTAGTGAGTTAGTAGCTAAGTAGCATACAGATACAGATATTGTGACATGGAGTGATCCCCTGGGGAGCTGGGATGCTGGAATTTTCTCTTGAATTAATGTTGTGGTTTTAAGTATTGATGTGATATTAAATAGGGTGAGGTGGGGTAATTTGGGTCTAAATTGGGCATTTTTCGAAATAAATAGAGTATCCTCACAAAGTCGATGGAAATATTGAAGATCTTATTTCGTTTTTCCTACATTGAATCTTTTGTCGTTCTTGGAAACTTGTTCCCGTTCTTTGATTTGAAGTGTAAACATTTTTTAAGAATTTTTTACTTTCCTTACTGGGGTCTATTCGAGAAAAACAGTATCTATTTCATCAGGAGCATTGTAAATTCAATAAAATAGAATTTTAGAATGCTTTTGCGGATATCTGTGATTGAATTTTCAGAGTTTCGCAGCCAACGACATGAAAACTTGCACAGAGAAAATTGAAAATAAATCGTACCACCATCGGCATATACTTAGGCCCATTCTTGAAGATGGAAATGTAAACAAAGTTTCTTTCAAAATGATATTTAGAAGAAGTGAATTCTTGTGTCTTGTTCTGAAACCACTAAAACATGAAGAAAAACGTGTACCTTGTGCTTTTTTCGATGTATCATCCATTTGCTTGCAGAATTATCTCAATTTTTGTTTCGATTCCCGGTGCCCTTGCCCAATTCTCGCACAACACGACTCATAACAAAATCCTACATGAAGTCCCAGTAGACCCAAATTACCCCACCTTGCAAGATATTCGAAATAAACTCTACCGAATCCCAAAAAAATTTCGAAAAACTTTTAGCACCTTTCCAAATGATTGAACGTGAGATTGATAATGATTTGTTGACGAAAAGAAGTTGCAAGTTGGCATAAATCGAAAGTTTTCTACGCTGTCAGATCATGATAAAAGTTTCTTCTTCTTCTTCAGGTGCCATGCCGTATAGCTTGGGCGATCATGGACCTCCATTGCTCTCTGTCCCTGCAACTGTGAATTACTTCGCAGCTCCTGTCCAGTTTTAACCAACCTCTGATATTGTCAAGCTGTTTTATTCTTTGTCTCCCTCTGTCCCTAGTGTCTTCAATTCTTCCTGTTGTGATCAATTCTTCTATGTTTCTTTCTCTAACTATATGTCCGAAAAACTTCATTTGTTGTTCTTTGATTCCGTGCAGTAACTCTTTCTCTACGCCCACTGACCTCAACACTTCATCGTTACTTTTCCTTTCGGTCCAGCTGATTTTTTGCATTCTCCTGTAGCACCAAAATTCAAAACTATCAATTTTCCTTCCTTCTTCTTTTCCTATGTTCCATGTTTCACAAGCGTATTTCATGATGGGCCAGATATAAGCTTTTAATGTCCTAAGCCTTGTTTGGATTGAGATTTTTTTGTTGGCTACTTAGAATATTTGTCATATTTCCAAATGCGCTTTTTGCTTGTCCGATTCTTCTGTCAATTTCGACTTTGCTTCTGCCATCTGAGGTAAGGATACTACCCAAATAATTAAATTGCTTCACTTGCTCAAGTTCTACTCCATCTATCTTGATGCTGCACTTCGGAATCTCTTTCTTTTTAGAAAATACCGTAGTATACGTTCTCTTCTTGTTTAGTGATAAGCCATATAATTTACTCTCTTCTTTTATCTTGTTTAGGTTAGGCCGGCGAAAATAACAAAACTGAAGCACTAGAAATTATCAAATAATTCTTCGACACCATTTAAACAACTCCTGAAAGTATAGATTTCAATACCCACGGGATCATGAATTGAAACTTTTGACTTACGATCGCTTTAAAAGCAAAAAACCAAATAGACCCAAATTACCCCGTAGACCCAAATTACCCCCACCTTACCCTAGTTGCTCGAGGGCTAACAGTGGTTTGCATTTAATATAATTTTCTCCGTTGTTTGGTCCTTAAAACTTTTGAAGAGTGTTGAGATGGTCTTCAAGTCAGTGTCATATTTGCAACGTGGGTAGTACGTTGTCACGAGGGGTATCATGTCTTTCTTTTGTCGTTCTGGCGCTGGGACCGAAAACAGAGATGTATGCTCGAGATGTATGCGCGAGATACAGAGGTGTATGACGTAAAGAAAGGAAAGCGCAAACAATATCCTATGGTTTCCTTAAACACCAAGACTAGTTTCCATGTAGCAATAAGTTGTGAAGGCAGTGGTGAGACATACCAGTGCTGAGATAGTGCTGCGAAGCGTAAAGTTGAACAAAGTTTAACTTTTACATTGCCACCAGCAACAATCACAGCTGCGGTCGAACCATTAAAACTGAAAACGTCGCAGCACTGGCGCTTTTACTTACGGCTATATGGAAATCAGGCTTCATTAATTTTCTCGGCTGGTCAAGATTCTTGTAGCCCTATAGTGGTTGGGCTATCTGATACGTCCTATGTTAGTTGGGGGGCAAAAAGCGCCTCCCCTACCTACCTCTTGGCAAGTAATAGGTAGAGCAACCAAATTTGGTGTGCTAATAGTATCAGGCATGTACTTTCTGTAAATATAAGATTTAACCTAAGATAAGGCATGATTGGTGCTCACGTCAGCATTTTCCTTTGTGTGGTCAAGAGAAGCGGCAAAATTGGCCAAAAATTGGAAAATCGTGATAAAATTAAATTTGGAGCGCCATTTCCATCCATACATGAAAATTATGATAAAATACATCAAATAACACTGCATCACAAAAGAAATTAGCAAAATATTCAAATTCTGCTTCTTTTTTCGCGATAACTGAGATTTGAAAATTTGCGATTTTTCTAGGGTAAGTGCCAGAAAATTGTCTCCCGCCCACTCATTTTTCAAAATATTTCAATAAAACTTTCTGAGAAGTTGTACAATAAGTTGTTGCAAAAAGTCAAGAAGTTTCATGGCTATAAAATTCTTCCTGACAGATTTGTTAAAAAAATCTACCAGGGGGCAAATTAACCCCCCCCTCCGCCAACGAAAATAGGGTTGAGGTACCTAACTGATGTTTTCACGTATTCAAAGTACCTGGATTAATACCTACCTTTCCTCCTGCAGAAACTGCACAACTACAAGCTTTCAGACACAAACCATTTGAGAGTCTCTTTTGCCAAGAATGAAATGTGAGCAAGAGAACTTCACTTGTATATTAAGCATCAGACTTCTTTTGTAGGCGTATTCCAGTTTGAGCAGTTCATGTTAAATCATATCGTAGATTAAAGTCGTAAATTTGAGTGAATAGTGAAGGGGATTTCAAGGTGATATGTAGGATGCGCAAGTTTGCTACTCAAGTAGAGCTGAGATGCACATAGAAAGAGGACTGTTTGACTTTTAGCAAGGATATGGAAAATAAGTTGTAAATCATAACAGTAAACAACTGTAAATGTCGTACAAAGTATTAGACACAACTTTGTAACCAAGATATTTTTGTTTTGAAAATGTCGTTTTGCTTTAATTCACGACACTATATCTGTGCAACAAGCACGAGTCACTCATTGTCAGAAGAGCCATCAAGATTTTCACACTACCAGGTGAGTCAGCAAAACTTGGGCTGTTTGGCAATGCTGCATTTTGCCACCCGATTGTCTTGAACTAAAGTTTTCCATGCAATCAAAGGTGTAACTTTTATCATAAACCTTTCCACATTTCAGTCTGTCACTTGATGCGTTAGTTGAAAAAATTTTATCCATAAAGCGTGGTCCACACTAAGTCTATTATGTCGTTAGGGTCGTTCAGAAAGACCCAAAATACAAAGACTCAGGCTATGAGTTCTTTTTCTTTGGGCCTTCCTGACCGACTCTAACAACCCAAAGACCTAGTGTGGAAACTCGGCTTACCCTCGGCTTACTGGAGGGCATTTGTCACCCTCTACCAAACTTTTCTGTACGACGACAAATAAGTCAACCACCAATATTTTTCTAGTCAAATTTAATGGGCAAATATATTATTAACCTTTTATTGTTCTTACCCTGATCATATGACCACAGTAATCCATAAACATCCATGGCTTCTTGCTTTTGATGAATGCTTTCGTTTGATATATAACTAGCAATAGTAAAAACTAGTGCCCCACATCGCTGTGCAAATACTAAAACATGATTTATCAAATGTAGGCAATTTCTTCTGTTCTTTTGGTTGATTGATGTGGGTGTGGATATGTGGGTGTTGTGAGGCTTCAGCTAAAGAACCTATTTATCTTTGTGAGGAATTTTGAAAGAAAGTGATGTTACTTAGTTCTAATTATATTGGCCGGCCCGTTTCCAATTGCTTTCACCTGCAGTTGCTTTTCCTAACTCATTTTGTGCAATATCTCCTCAACATATTCTACAAAAAATATAATTGACTGGTTTTCTCGTACCAACCAGAATCAGACATAAAACAATGTTTGAAAAATGCATTAACATTAATTCCATCGTGAAATGAATAACAATCAACCATATGTATCTTTCTGCTTATTGACAACAGAATTCCTTGCTTCTATCACTGTATATCACTGTTCTTTTTACACAATTCAGTTTATCTTTACATTAAATCTTCATCATTTGTCAGTTGCAGTATGCTTTGAAAGACTTGCCTTTTGTTTAAAGTCCTTTTGTATTCGCTAGTGTAATTTTGTATTCGCTGTTGGTTTGCCTCATTACCACAAGTTCTTGCCTCAAGTTCTTGCATTTTCCGCACATGGACGTGACGTGATGTTTTCATCTGCAACTGAAACAAAGAATGAAGTGGATTAGGAAACCGAATTAACAAAACTCTTGCAATTCATTATCAAAATTTGGTTCCATACAAAATTTGGTTCTATGAAACAGCCTCATAAACTGGGGGCCTAAACAACTTTATCTTACTTTGAACTCCACACGGCTTGGCGCTTTTGTCACAACAGGATTGATAATGATCGAATTCATTCATAATTCCAAGACTGCATACAAATCAAACCTAAAGGTTATTTGGTTCAACTTACCAAGCAGTTCCGACCACTCGTCGCAAGTTACTATCTTGTTTACAATCAAATGCAGCCTCTCTTTGCGCACCTCGTTTCATTTCATTTAAATTCTTTGGCAACGTGGCTGCGTCAGACGTACAGGACTGAGGATAGTGCTTTTGCAAAACGGTAACTCGCTGCTCACAGGAGCGGAAAGACCTTAACTACTAATGAAATATTTCCATTTGCGACGTGTGTGTGGCAAGCCACTTGAATTTTCTTAGTTACTTGCCTATGCTAGGGGATACGAACACACATGCCTATTGCCTGATCGAATGAAAGAATGGAAAAGAAACGAGCACGTACAGAAAATATTCAAACGAGAAATGAATCGTTGTCAAGCAATAGCGAGAAAGAGCCAGAGAGCGTACAGAGTCTGGGAAGCAGCATGTCGAAGGGTAATGAGGCCTCAAAACGTCGAGCTCCAAGTGGATTTCAAAAAAGAACGAAAGCAAAGTTGAAACTTGCTGTATCTTGGCTGTTTGAAAAATATGATCAGCTATATTATTGTCGAGCACTCGTTGTGACATGTTTGCTTAAATCCACCAATGACTGGTGTATGTTAACATTGACAATAGTAAAGTCAACGCTATTTCTACATGCTATTAAGGGTGCCAGGATGCCGCATTCATCTAAAAAAGGCGTTCGACACTGTGGATCATGACATACTCCTAGCTGAAATGCATCATTATGGCATCGAGCATAATTGGTTTTGTTCTCATTTAAATAACCGGAAGCAGTTCTGCAATGTCAATGGCGTCCTCTGAAATCCAGGCTATAGAATTGGAGTTCCACAAGGCTCGTGTCTTGGACCTCTCCTTTTCTTACCTTATGTCAACGATCTACCCTTTGCTTTGAACGAAGCTCACTCTACTATGTATGCAGACGATACAACCATCTGTTACTCCTCTGATAATACTGAGGATTTGAATGCCGTTGTTAATGCAGAACTTACTTGTCGTAATGATTGGCTTCGTGGCAATAAACTTTCATTGAGCACATTGAGAATCATTAAAACTCCAAACGCAAAATAAGTCGCATCATGAATTTATCATCTGTTAATCTAGCTTTTAATGTAGCGAACGATAAATTGGTCGTGTGAATGAAACAAAATATCGAGCATAATGATCGATAATATGGGATAGCCAAATCAAGAACATTCAGAGAAAAGTTTCTCGGGCTCTTGGTCTGTTGAAATAAGCTAAACGAAATGTTCCCCTGGCACGCTCAAGTATAGTAGAGCCTCATTTCAACTATTGTTGCTCGGTATGGGGCTCCTGTAGGTTGAACTAGGTTGAACGAATTACAAAACTCTGAAAACAGAGCAGCCAGAATAGTAACGGACAGTGATTTTGACACATTGGCTGCACCTTTGATTCAAGACCTTGATTCAGAAACAAAGTTGGCATCCTCTATTCATTGTGTTTCAAATCAAGACTAAAAAATTGCTTGGGCCTCTGATGCTGGATAATTCCGCTTTCTGTTCCCGTTTTTTAGTTCGCTCCTTAGTTGACATTGTATTGATTGATTGCAATAGATATAAAAGTAAAGATAAGTTTTTAGTTGTAGATTTTAAAACTTTATTTGTAGTGTTTTTTTCACAGGGCCAATTGTAAAGCAGGTTTATAATTGTAAAGCACTCTGAATTGATTAGAAAGCTTTTTTAGAATGAATCGTCTGACAACATAGTTTATTTTGATAACGGAAAATGATGTTTTCGTTAGGATCGCGCCTCCAGTCTGCGGACAGCATTATTCAAGTGGTAATCATCATCATTATTCAAGATGGTAATCATTAATGCCAGGTGGCACTCACCTGGCATTAATACTTCTAAGTCCGGCGAGAGTGCCCATGACCCAGATATGCCTCCCTTAAACACAACTGAGCCCTTTGACTCCCTCGCAGCACCCCCCCATTCAGCAGATATCAATGCCACGGATGCCAGATCTTCCCTGAAGTTATTAAGGATAAGAAACATTGGTAAGATCATTATTGGATACCTAAACATTAATTCTGTTAGAAATAAATTTGATGCGCTCAAGGAAATCACTTCACAAAATCTGGATGTACTGATGCTTGCCGAAACAAAAATTGATCCTACTTTTCCAACGGGGCAATTTGCCATAGATGGATTTGCGAGTCCTTTTCGATTAGACAGAAATGCAAATGGCGGTGGCTTACTAGTCTATGTCCGAAGTGATATACCTTCGCATCAATTAAAGTCTTTCAAATTTTCCGACGATATCGAATGCATTAGTTTCGAAATAAATTTGAGGAAAAAGAAATGGGTACTTTTTAGCGTTTACCGACCACCGACTCAATCTCAGGATAATCTGTTTGAAAATCTTGGTCTTGCGCTCGACCACTACAGTGAAAACTATGAGAATTTTATGTTTTTAGGGGATTTTAATATGACTGAAACTGAGGAACAGCTCAAAAATTTTTTGGACCTATATAGTCTCAAAAATCTAGTCAAGGAGCCAACCTGCTATAAATCTCACACACCAAAATGTATAGACCTTGTATTGACAAATAGAGATAGGAGTGTACAAAAAACCACCACTGTCGAAACTGGTCTGTCAGATTTTCATAAAATGGTTGTCACTGTCCTTAAAACTACTTTCCCCAAACAAGGGCCGACTGTAATTAACTATAGGAATTACAAAAAGTATAATGAGAATGTTTTCAAAAGTGATCTTCAACAGGAGTTACAAAAAATAGAGCCATTGGATTTGAATTACAGTTCATTTGAAACTGCTTTTGACAGAGTTCTGGACAAACATGCGCCAGTCAAGAAAAAATATGTCCGGGTAAATGATAAACCATTTATGACACGTGCTTTGCGTAAAGCTACCATGTTGCGTTCTAGGCTGCGTAATAAATATAACGAAGATCGAACTGCTGAAAATTGGAACAACTTTCGCAAACAGCGAAATTCTTGTGTTAAGTTATTTCGAAAGGAAAAAAGAAATTACTACAATAACTTAGACATCTCACTTGTCACAGATAATAAGAAATTCTGGAAGACCGTCAAACCCTTCTTCTCTGAAAAATCACAATCTCAGAATAAAATTGTTCTGACCGAAGGTGAAAGAATAATTTCCGACGATTTTGAAGTAGCAGAAACAATGAATGAATTTTTTGTTACCGTTACCGATTCTCTTGGAATAAATGAAAATTTCATTGATGAAAACCCAACAGATGGAGTCACAGACCCTGTTGAGAAGGCCGTAAAAAAGTTTTCGAATCATCCTAGCATTCTAAAAATCAAAAGTCACTATCAAAATGTTGGCCCCTTCGTTTTTCAAAAAGTTGCCCCTGGTACCGTTGACAAGGAGGTTAGAAATTTAAATCCTAAGAAAGCTACAACACACAAAAATATCCCTCCAAAAATCCTTAAATCTAATTCTGATGTATGTGTGGAGCCTTTGACACAAATCTTTAATGATTGCATTGAAAATTCAACCTTTCCCGATGAGCTTAAGTGTGCGGATGTCACATCTCTTCCCAAGAATGGACCAACAAATACCAGGACTAACTTTAGGCCAATTAGCGTTCTGCCAACAGTCTCTAAGCTATTTGAAAGAATAATGGATAAGCAGATAGTTGCTTATATTACACCTTTCTTATCGTCACTTCTCTGTGGTTTTCGAAAAGGTTACAGTGCACAGCATGCTCTCGTAAGGCTCTTAGAAAAATTCAAAATTAGCCTTGATGAGGGTGGTAAGGCAGGGGCTGTACTGATGGATCTCTCCAAGGCGTTTGATTGTATTAGACATGATCTTCTGATTGCAAAATTGCATGCTTATGGTTTTTCTCACGAAGCGTTAACACTCATTAATGATTACCTCACAAACAGACAACAGCGAGTTAAGGTAAATGGTTCCTTCAGTTCTTGGAAAGACCTAACACGTGGCGTTCCTCAGGGGTCGGTTTTAGGCCCTCTGTTGTTTAACATATACATTAATGATCTCTTACTTTTTATTCAAAACTCAGATATCTGCAATTATGCAGATGACACTACTATCTATTCTTGCGATAGGAACCTAGATAACATAACTCATAAGCTTGAAAATGACTGTAACGTGGCCTTAAAATGGTTTGCTGACAACTTCATGAAACTAAACGCAGATAAATGTCATCTTCTGGTTCTTGGGCAGAGATGTGATGATTCAGTTACTGTTAAGATTGGAAATACTGATGTCGTTAATAGTTCCGAAGAGAAATTGCTCGGAGTTCACATTGACAGCAAACTTTCCTTTGACCATCACGTCTCGAAGCTTCGCCAAAAAGCTAGCAATAAACTGTACGCCCTTGCCCGCATATCCCCGTATATGGATCAAAACAAACTTAGAAATTTGATGAGGGCTTTTATTACCAGTCAGTTTCAATACTGCCCTTTAATTTGGATGTTTCACAGTCGGCAGCTTAACCAAAAAATCAACAAAATACAGGAAAGGGCCTTGAGAATTACTTATAAGGACACCGAATCTACTTATAGTGAGCTATTGCAGAAGGACTGTGCAGTTACTATTCATACAAAGAACTTGCAAATACTTATGACTGAGATGTACAAAACTAAAAATGAGCTAAATCCTTTATTTATGCGGGAAATCTTCCGTGAAAATACAACTCGCTACAATTTGCGAAGTAATAACGAATTTACTCAACCCAGAGTGAGATCCGTCAGCAACGGGACAGAAAGCGTCCGATTTAAAGGTCCGCAACTGTGGCAAACATTACCACTAACAATACGGAATTCAGAAACCCTTTGCCAATTTAAAAATAAGATTAAAAACTGGTTCGGAGAAAACTGTCCTTGCAGATTATGCCGCATATTTATACCAAACTTGGGCTATTTATAGAGATTGCTTTTAGATTTCCGTTTTAAATTGTATATTTTGATGACATGTAAATATTTTACCTACTATCTTCTTTTGTTGATATTGTATATACACTTTTTAACGTTGGAATTAATTAGCTACTTTTTATTTTAGCTATGGTATTTATATCCAACGATAAATAAATTGATAATAAAAATCACTTAGAAATTGCATACAAACCTTTAAATCGCAACAAAAGTATATCTAAATTAGATTTTATTAAGGTCTCCAAAACGGACTTCTTGGCTTCTCTTTGTTGTTTCTCTTTCCAGTTTGCGGCCATGACCTTTAGTCTACGGACAAGTAATAAATTCGCCACAAATTCACATTGAAATGCATTACTTCAGAATGTTCCCAACAATTTAATCATTGCTATCAAATCACCATACTTTCCAAATCGCATTGATTCAAATAAGCGTGCAGGAATCGACAATGGTAACACTTTTGAAGACCATGCAAGAGAGATTGTAGGTCTCATATATTTCATATTCATGTCATATTTATATTTCATATTTAATTCTTTTAAGGAGGGTTGCCCTTCAACAAGTTGATTTTCAAGGGGCCCTCCGATAAAAACATTAACGAATATAGATTCAAGCCAAAATTAACGAAAGAAATCGATCATAACATCCCGTAAAGAAATCAGTCATAAGAGGCGTTTCTAAATTGTCGCATTTCCACAGGCCATCAAAGTGCAAATAGACTCGTCCGTTCGTTATTTCTCGTCTGTTCGTTATTCAGTCGGAGTGGCCCGAATAACGAACGGACGAGACTTGGAGCAAGTATAAAGTGCAGAAGAAACAAATGGAAGAACATGTGTCCGCAGACTGGAGAAGAGGCGTGTCGGTACGAAGTTGCCCTTAACCCTATCAGGCCTAGGGTATTTGATGCTCTGGGAAGGCTAGGGGGCTGATTCAGCCCCCCTAATTCATTTCCGTTCTGGACAATCTAGAGCCATGAAAACTTGCATGTGTATAGAACAGCATATGATGAACCCAAAAATGAAATCTATTTTAGATATGTCACGTGACGTCACATTGTTCGATTTTCAAAGTCAATAGGGTTCAGTAATAAATATTTTCAATCGTTGATTGTGAGAAAACAAAAAGCGCTACAGACATCAGTCCAATTTCATTGTATTCTATGTCTAAATAGAATTTGCTTTGTGAAGAAAAATTAATAAAAAGTGATGACGTCATCACACAGGACTGCAAAGAATGTGCGCATGCGTAATACGAAAATCCCCAAAACCGTATGTTCAAATTAAAAATTAGCTAATTTGCTGGATAGAGCATCAAAAGTAGTATGTATTCCTATCTTTTCATCATTTTATCACATTAACTGTAGATTTTATTAGGAATTATTCAAAATTTTACACATACATCTCTCAAGAGCTGATCGCGTTTACCCCCTGGAATGAATTTTTTTTTTCAAAAAATTAATTTTAGATCGTAGATAAAAGCTAAAAGTTACAAAGTTTCAACATTGTAGGTGCACTTGGTAAAAATCTACAAACAAAAAGCCGCTAGGGGGGCTGATTCATCCCCCCAAGGCTTGATAGGGTTAATTAATTAATTAATTTTTACTAATGAATTTGCCTTACTATACCTGATTTGTCGAATAAACTGGATTGTCAACTACCGAATAATGTCAACTTTACTGGAATGTCTATGAATAATGAAATATACAATGATGGTCGTCGCTTGCCTCATCCTTCGATTTCTAGTAGAACTGCACTTTCCACCTGAATCACATCCATTATATTTTTTCTCTCTTTCTGAAATTTGCTTACGGGAAGCTTGGGAAACTTATGGGAGGCTTATGGGAAACACGGAGGGAGACTTGGCCTCGGGCCAAGCTTCCGAAACAACAACGCAAAATAACAACAGCGTCATAGGAAGTTCTTCGTCTTCTGCCAGCGTGCAGGAATCGACAATGGTAACACTTTTGAAGACCATGCAAGAGAGATTGTAGGTCTCATATATTTCATATTCATATGTCATATTTATATTTCATATTAAATTCTTTTAAGGAGGGTTGCCCTTCAACAAGTTGATTTTCAAGGGGCCCTCCGATAAAAACATTAATTACAGTCTAAGATACAAAGTAAAAAGCTATTAATTAAATTAAACAATAAGACCTTATTTACAATATCCAGAACCTATTTACAACAAGAGATATTGCTATCTGAAGATTTGCGTTCTATCAGATTATCGTTTATCATAAAGGAGACATAAAGAAGGAGTCATGAATGCTATTTTGCGCGAATATTTTACTCACATTAAAAATTGGCAGCGTAGATATTTGTCACATACTGCCGAGTTGCACAGAAAGTGAACGTTTAGAAAGCAAAGTGAAGTGATGATGAATTTTTGGTCAAAAAGTGAATTTAAGACGGGCCATTAAAGCATATCAGTAAATTTATCGTTACTCTTTGTGCCATCGTTAAGTCAATTTATTGCCGAGATTGGGTTAAGGACATATGCCTGCAATGGATTCAAAAGGGAGTGCTGAATTTGGATCTTATTGTTCCTTGTTTCATGACCCTGTTGGAGACACAGTGGGCACAGATACGGAAGTCAAGGGAAAATCGAATTCTTAGCCCATTCTTCGAGAATTCTAATTTCATCAAAATTTCTGCAAGATGAATAGATTCTATGGACTCTTTTTTGAAAGGCGAGCCCATATGTCTTTCCAATATCTCATCCTGAAACGTCCAGGAGGAACAGGCTAACTTTCAGTACAGAAGAATCCATGCCAATATTTGGGATCTGAAATCCTTCATTAAATCAATATGTGGGGGCTATCAATAATGGCATAACCAGGTATGGAGAATATCACACTCTCATCGCTAGTTCTAGGCTAACTTTCAAATTCACAGAATGACTCTGATGAAAAAGGCGATCTTGGTGTTGTCGTACATCATGTTGCCATCATTCTTACAGACATTTCATTTCATTTCATTTTAAATTATTTATACAGGGTAAAAAACATTCAGTTCATACGGGAAAAAAAACTGCTTTACAATGTGCCCTGTTAAAACAGAAAAGAAAAACAAAAAGAAAAAATTAATTACTCAAGAAATTCCTAACACCACTTAATGCATTGTCAGATAAATTCCCTAAAAAAAACCTAATTTCAATTATTCCTATCCAAACGAAAAAAGGAAATTAAATTGCAATTTCATCATGTCTCATGTAACATAGTCAACTCAATACTTAACGAGACTAATTCAGTTCATACAATAACAATAACAGGAAAAGTGACTTATCTCTAAATACAATAGTTTGACGTTACACCTAGCCATTAAAGGTATTGTATCCTTAGTCAGTTTCCGAATCTCAGTTCCAAGCTGAGGCTCTTACGCATGTAAGTAAGTTACAACAATGGTAAGAAAGATACTTTGACTCATAAAGTGAACAAATAAAGTTGCCGTTCGAATCAATGAATATAAAAATACTGGCAAATGCATAAAACAAATACATAAAACTACCTTCTTCTGATACCCAAATATATTCAGTACCCCCATAGTCATGGTACCCCTTACCTGGTGTTGGAAAAACCCACATGCTTGCTATTACAAACATTGCAAGTCGGTTAGCAACTAAAATTAGTACATACTAATTTTTTTAGTTGCTAACCGACTTGCAATGTTTGTAATAGCAAGCATGTGGGTTTTCCCAACACCAGGTAAGGGGTACCATGACTATGGGGGTACTGAATATATTTGGGTATCAGAAGAAGGTAGTCTCTCTACACCTGGTTGTTAAAACGTGTCAAAAGGGTGTAGTGTGTTAGAACTGGTTATTGCTCTGTCCACGTTTTTTTCCTTTTAACATAATAGGAAATACTCTGGTGGTGGGTAAAAAGTTTTTGGTAGCCTGGACACATCCCTAGACTAACCCCAAATCTATTTTGTCATCTGTAGTAAGTCTATCTGAAAGTTATAAACGAAATTTTCCCTGTCCCAATTTTTTTGACCGACGAGATAGACTTGGGGCAAGTCTAATACATTCCAGAACAAATTTAGATGTAATACTATGCCCTCCTTATGGGGGCATAAGAATAATTCAAAGGTTGGGGTCCATAAATTCGAAAAATCGGAGGATCTTATCCTGGGTACCAGAGCCTCAAAAAATAAACAAACGAAGAACTTTTGAGGCTCTGGAACCCAGGGTAGGAGGATCATAGTGACTCATTCGATCAGTAGAACGACCCCAGTGTTCATGTGTTTATATAGACAACAGTATCTGGGGTCTCCAAAATATTACACTCGATATTTGTCAAGAAAAGAAATACTGGCATAGACTTTAAAATCCCTGTATTGAAAGTCAGGGAGCACCCCTTTGAGCTGAGATGAGGAGAAGTTGAAAAAATTCTTTGTATCACTCAGAAACTGGCAACCGAGGGGCAAATCACTTCTCAAAATAGCGTACGTGACTTTTGTGATTTTGAAATCACATGATTTTCTTTCTGAGATTTTTTGTGATTTTAGTGATTTCTAGTGATTTTTTCGTGTGATTTTTCGGTAATTTTGCAGTGATTTGTGATTTTTGCTGCTTTCTGCATGTGATTTTTCTTGTGATTTTGTGATTTTGTATGTGATTTTTCTTGTGATTTCAAGGGAGGTGTATGAAAAAAAAATCAGTGAATTGCCCTTCGCTGGCAACTGTAAATTGTCAAATGTGTTTCGATAACACAGATGGTTTCTTGGACTTAAAAACCAGGATTTTCTTTCACCAATTCCAACTGTTTGAAGTCAAGTTCCCCCGCTTGACTTCCTCCTGAATCCCTAATCGTGCCATTGTGGGGATAAAGGCAGTGTCAACAGTTTATTGTGTCGAGTTAATGCCGATTGAACCAAGGGTGTTAGGACACGAATGTTTTGATTGATTATTTGTTTACCTTGTTTTGATCCCTGTGTCTTGTTTTGGTGTCTTGTTTTGTTTCGTTTTCAACTGAGCGTGCTTAGGCCCAACCGCTCTCCAAGTTGTTCGAATACAGCTCCCTTGTATTTCTGCGTCTTAGTTTAAAACCTATCTTGTGCGAAGGCGCACTAAGACACAGAAATACAAGGGAGCTGTATTCGAACAACTTGGAGAGCGGCTGGGCCTAAGCACGCTCAGTTGAAAACGAAACAAAACAGAAAACAAGACAACAAAACAAGACACAGGGATCAAGACAAGGTAAACAAATAATCAATCAAAACATTCGTGTCCTAACACCCTTGATTGAACTGTCAATGAAAATGAAAATGTGATTGAACGTTAACATTGAATTGTGCAGTATTGTGCAGCTGAAAGAATTTGAACGTTGCTCTTGCCCTCTTGGGTTGCATGAAGGCAGCCACTCGATCTCGTAGTTCTTTGCATGATGTTTCGTCTCTTCTCTGTTTCAAAGCCAAACAAAATAATGAAAGAAGAATCCATAGAAAGAAGTAACACAAGTAGAGAGCTGCACAAACTTATTGCCTGCTTGAGTGCTTGTCGTGAACCATTGAGAAAGTTCGACTGACTGCCACTACTCGACCCAAGGCCGCACGCCATCGTATGATCTGGGATAGGTCACTTTGCGTGTTCAGTGCAGACAATCTTGCGTGTTCTCGATGCAGACAATCAAGCATGTTAGAAACAATGGCAATGCTTGCTGACATCGTCACGAAACTGCGTACGCATATGAAAAACGCATTATTTACAAGTTGTGTCTGTTTGGCGTCTCGCCGTGTGCAAATTGAGCATAAGCCAGCATAAGTGCAATTTACGATTATTTACTTATTGTTTACTTTCATCGATGTTCGCCTGTCCGCGCTATAGTCCGAGTTTGTTTTGGAACCCAATGTAAAGATTTGCGTGCCCTTGGCAACGCAAATCAATAATGTTTAAAATTTACAATTAGAACGTAAGAAAAGAAAACAGTTTCTAAATAGTTTTCTTGAAACTATACATAGAGGTTGCCTGCTTTGACTCAGTGGACAGGCTATTCCATAGTTTTGCGCCTCTATAAGAGAAACATCTCTGGCCATTTGCTGACCTGTTCATCGGTAACCTCAGGTCGGTCCCCGTATCACGAAGGCTATATAATGAGCAGGACAAATTTCGGGTGAAAAGGTCACACATGTATTGTGGAGCCAGCTCATTCAGGGACTTGAAGACCATTGTCTTAGATTCACCAGCAGCAAGTTCCTCAACGATCTTCCATCCCAGTCCTCAACGGTCTTCCATTCAATTAGAGGTCTGCTCGGGGGATCAACGCTGCTATTCGTTGTCATCCTAGCAGCACGGTTTTGAAGTTTTTGCAACTGATTAATTTCAGTTAAACCGGCGCAGCCCCAAACAGAACAACAGTATCGAAAGTGGGGCTCCACAATACCTGTGTAGAGAGTTTGCAAGTCTCGAATCACCACCTCGAGGCAAAAGGACACGCACTGAGTCTGCTACGTTCTCAGTTGCCGCGCATCGTCAGAAGAAGCTTTCGGTGATGAATGACTTCAGTGACAAGAAGCCTTCAGTGATAAATCTTCTGCTACATCTCGGCCCCGACTGATATTTCTTTTGGGGTACAGCAAAGTGGACCTGGGGATAATATGCCTCAAAACTCGCCTGATCCATCTCAACAACAGCCAGTTGATGATGATGTCTTAAGCCTTTATGGTGATTACGACATTGATCAGGCTGATCATCGCGTTAATCGCAAAAGTGATGATCCAAATGATCCTGAGTTCAGATCCTGTTGCTGATCAAGGCCAAGCCAATCTTCAAAATAAATCCGAACAGCAGGGTCATGAGGAGCTGATATCTTCGGATCGGATGTGTTCCTCGAGAGCATCGACAGCTCAACAAGCAATACTGCCCTTAAAGGTCCTCCGGTTTCTGCTAACTTGGCTACTCTCATTACAGCTTGAAACAGGCTAGCGTTAGCAAATCAAGGCAAAATATCTCGTTCCAGAGAACTGCACAGATTTGTTCTGGCCTCCAGTCAATGAACATATCTGGAATCCTTTAAAACCTGATGTAAGGGTGCCGATCGTGCCTAGGCGGAAAAATGTCGAGCCGCGAAAAGTAGAATGTATTCCTACTATTTGCGGCTCGACATTTTTCCGCGGCGACAATTCGATTAGCCAAGGAGATTGCCAGAAATTTTTCCGCTTCGACATTTTTCCGCTGGGTGGAGATCGGGCTTTAGTGGCCATGCAAGATGTTACCTTTTCTGGTGCCATTGCAACATGTCTAAATGATTAGCTCTTGTCTCGTGACAAAACTAAACAAGGCTTTTTCAACACGCTTTATCGATTTTATAGGCTCGGTCTGCAGAGAGCTTTCATATCGTCGAAAAGAGGCTCTCCACCCAATCTGATTTCAAATTTGCCTGTAATCGTTCCACGAAGCCTGATAAGATTCTGTTTGGGAACGATATCAGTGGAACACTGCAAGAAGTCAAAACCATGGGCAAGATCGTGCAAAATTCCCTCAACCGAAATAGCAATGCTAACAAGCTCAAATTTTTCTACTCAGAATTTCAGTTGGAACAGCTAATCGAATGATTGCAGTGACTCACAATGAGGACGGTGATCCTATAGTTAGTGAGACGATTATAGTCACTTCCCTACCGATAAGGTAAATTACATCCTTAATGTAGATATTATGGATACTGGAATGGTTGACCACTACATGATTCAAGAAAGGTCGTTTTGACTTTTCGTCACATCGAGGCTCAATTCCTCCAAAGAAAAGTCAAATCGAGGGTCAATTCCTCCAAAAAGCAGAGGCTGGCTGAAACTCATAGCTTAAAGCAAGATCTGCAAGAAATTAATTGGAATTATCTCCTTGTAGCCCTAGCCGATTAACCGAGTAAGATGGTAACAACTTCTCAACCGCTTTTGAATGTGCATGCACCCCTTAAAGTCAAAAAGCTACGCAATTGCTCCTTGGCTCACAACCTTGTTCTTATGACTAAAACAGATAGAATGAAGAGGGTAGCTACAAAGAATCCTATCCTTTGGCCAAACTATGAAGGGCTACATAATCAATGTACTTATGCGATGCGGAAGCCCCCCCCCCCCACGGGTGCAGTAGGCAACCCCCACGGGTCAGTTGTAGTTGCAGTTGGTGTGAGACGGACGTGCTTTCTGTGGCTCATAAGTTTTCATTGACAATGGAGGATAAAATCCTAAAAGCAATGGTAGATATCCGTGGCAAAACACATCACAGACCTTGGAAAACTACCATATATGATCATTTTGTAAAAGAGGGAATCAAATGCAGTATGGAAGAAGTCGAAACAAACTTGAACCACCTCGTGCAAAATGGCCTAATCGAAAATCGTGGCGCCATTGGTAAAGATTCGTTCTTCATCCTTGAAGCACCCCAAGCCTCACAAGTCAAAAATTGCAAAGAAAATGATTCCAAAGAAAAAGATGAAGCCTCAATAAAATGCACACCATACAGTGATTTTCTTTCGTTACGTGCCAAAGTTGAAGTCCTTGTAAAAGCATACGAAGGAAGCCAAGCTGCCAAAGGCACTAGTGAGGCAGAGTTAAAACAAGAAATCTTGCTGTTAAAAAAAGAAAACGAATCCCTGAGAAATGAATTAAGACGGAAGGACTTATTGATTCGAAGTTTGGATGTAGAAAATCCGTTTATGGGTAGTTTTGGTTCAAACTTTGATCAAAACCCGCTCGGTGGTATCATCTGCAGAAATCGTCCGGAGGCCCCCATTGACTTATTGCAAAACAGTTCACATTATGAGAAAAGAGATGAAAAGAGCTCATTTCAATTACCAAGCAAGAGACACTCGACCAGACTTCAATTTCCGAAGCCCTCGTGGGAGCCAACTGATATGAATGAGAATAGATATGCATGCTTGGCACGCCACCCTGACATTGAAGAATCGTATGCATCTGTGGTCAAAAGCAGAACTCAATCGTCGACAGTCCGTAGCAGGTTGCAAACCGAATTTGCAGACAGCAACACAAACAGGAAAACAGAATCTGCAAGAGTTTCGAATACAAGTCAAGCTAGGAATCAATACCGCTCACAGAGAACTAACAAGATTCAGAATTGCACAGAAATTATTGGTGACTCCATCATAAAAGATATCAGAGGATACAAGATGAACGAAGCATGTGATAATCAAGAAAAGATCTTTGTCAAATCATTCAGTGGAGCAACAACAGACTGCATGAACAGCCAACAATCAAACGAAATCCAAAGAGAATTATTCTGCACTGCGGAACAAATGATCTGCGCAGCCAAGCTTCAGCTGAGAACATCGCAGAGGAAATTATCGAACTGGCAAAAGCAATGAAGACCGAAGAAAACACTGTATTTGTAAGTGGTCTGGTGGCACGTGGGGATCATTGGAACGTTAAGGTACGAGATGTAAATCGGTTTTTGACCAGGAGATGCCAACAAGAAGATTTGAGATTCATTGACAATGCTAACATAAATACAGAACACCTTAATCGCAGTTTACTGCACTTAAATTCAGAGGGAACAAGGCTTTTGGCAAATAATTTTTTGCATGAATTAGGTTATTTCTGACAAAATTTTGTTGACCGGGCTTCAGGCACACAGCAAATTATCAATTCTTCCGATTCCGACGACACATCATACGAAAACAAGGTCATAGATCAAACGACATCTGTTTTAAGTCTAGGCTCCCCACAGTGTCTCTCAGGGGATCGTTCTGACCCATACGAGGGTAATGCTACTCTTCCAGAGTCTGAGCGATCTAACCCTTCCACTTTCGATACCCCCGTCAGTACCCCTGTCTCATCTGTAGTGGAGGAGAGAAACATGGAATCCATTGGGCTTGACCATCCAGCAGATGAGAGTGACGCTAAATCTGAATTAGAACAACTGAGGCGAAGAAACATTAGTCGCGTTATTGTTGGCTATCTAAATGTAAATTCGATTAGAAATAAATTTGATACGCTGAAAGACATGGTCTCATCAAACATTGATATTTTAACGGTCGCTGAAACAAAGATTGATGATTCTTTTCCAAAAGAGCAATTTTTCATGGAAGGTTACTCTGATCCATTGCGGCTGGATAGGGATGCTAATGGCGGTGGTCTCTTGGTATATGTCAGGAGCGATATGCCATCCACTGAACTGAAATCTTTCAAGTTTGACAATGATGTGGAATGTGTTTGTTTTGAGATCAATTTACGGGGTAAGAAATGGGTTATTTTCAGTATCTATCGACCACCATCACAATCGGAAGCTCACTTTTTTGAAAATCTTGGCAAAGCGGTTGATCATTACAGTGAGAAATATGAAAACTTTTTGCTTCTTGGTGACTTTAATGCAGTGGAAACAGATGAACAGGTTCATAATTTTATGAATGGTTATGCGCTCAAAAATTTGATAAAGGAGCCAACTTGCTTCAAATCTGAAAATCCAAGGTGTATCGACCTTATCCTAACCAACAGGTACAGGAGTTTCCAAAATACTACCACAGTTGAGACAGGGCTTTCTGATTTCCATAAAATGGTACTCACAGTTTTGAAAACAACTTACCAAAAAGCTGGGCCCACGGTTGTAAATTATAGAGATTATAAGAATTTTTCCGAGCAAACTTTTGAACAAGATCTCAGAGAAGAGTTAGAAATTATCAAATCATCTGATCTAAGTTACGATTCCTTCCAAAACTGTTTCGAAAAAGCGCTTGATAAGCATGCCCCCATGAAAAAGAAATATGCAAGGGCGAATGATGGTCCCTTCATGAATCGAGCTCTCCGTAAAGCCGTTATGTTACGTACGAGATTAAAGAATAAATACAATAAAAGCCGGACAGTTCAAAATTGGGAAGCTTTTCGCAAGCAACGCAATTTATGCGTAAAACTATTCAGGACTGAAAAAAGGAACTTCTACAAGGATTTAGATATTTCTCAAATAACAGACAATAAAAAGTTTTGGAACACCGTAAAACCTTTCATTTCAAATAAAAACAAGGCTAAAGCGAAAATCACTTTGATTGAGGATGAAAGGATAATTTCTAAGGACGAGGAAGTTGCTGAAACTCTAAATGATTATTTTGTAACTGTTACTGACTCTCTTGGTCTTATAGAAAATTGTGAGACTATCACAAGCACAGAAGGTGTAACGGATCCTATAGACCAGGCTCTTATCAAATACTCCAACCACCCTAGCATCAGGAAAATCCGCAGTCTTGTGCAAAATGACAGCTTATTTCATTTTAATAATGTTTCGGTTCAAGAGATGGAAACGGAAATTGGCAGACTCAATCCTAGTAAAGCAACGACTTTCAAAAATATTCCTCCAAAAGTTTTGAAAGGAAGTTCTGACATTTGTGCTGAATCTTTGCAAATAATCTTTAATGACGGTATAGAAAATTGTTCGTTTCCAGATAAGTTAAAATCTGCAGATGTCTCTTCTCTCCACATAGCAGAGGCGAAAACATCAAAGAAAAATTATAGACCTGTACTTCCAACGGTTTCCAAAGTTTTTGAGAGAATAATGGACAGGCAGATAATTAAATATATAACGCCATTTCTATCAATTCTACTGTGTGGGTTTCGCAAAGGCTTTAATACACAACACGCCTTGATTCGGATGCTCGAAAAATGGACAGTCAGTTTAGATAATGGAGAGAACGTAAGTGCAATCCTGATGGACCTTTCAAAAGCGTTCGACTGCATAAAACATGACCTGTCATTAGCAAAACTACATGCTTATGGTTTTAGCCGTGAATCCCTGTCCCTTGTTCACAGCTTTTTGGAGAATAGGCAGCAACGGGTGAAAATCAATGGATCGTTTAGTACATTTAAATATCTTGCCCTTAGGTGTTCCGCAAGGATCGGTTCTTGGCCCCCTTTTCTTTAACATTTACGTAAATGATCTGTTGCTCTCCATTCAAGAAACTGATATCTGCAACTATGCAGATGATACAACCATATATGCATGCCACAAGAATATTGACAATGTAATTTGGAGCTTGGAAAATGATTCGACTGCAATTATCCAGTGGTTTACAGATAACTTTATGAAATAAAACACCGACAAATGTCATTTCATGGTACTAGGGAAAAGTTCAAATCAAGATGTTACTGTTAACGTGGGTAGCAGCGTTATTGGAAATACCGACGAGGAAAAGTTATTAGGGGTGACGATTGATAAAAAACTAACTTTTGAGACACATATCAACAAGTTATGTAAAAAAGCTGGTAATAAGCTTTTTGCACTCTCTCGTATGTCTCCATATATGAACTCCAACAAACTGCGAATCTTAATGAGAGCCTTTGTAATGAGCCAGTTTCAATACTGCCAGTTGGCTTGGATGTTCCACAGCAGGTATTTGAATAACAAAATTGATAAGATACACGAAAGGGCTTTAAGAATTGCTTACAAAGATTATGATTCTAGTTTTGACGTTTTATTAGAAAGAGATAAAGCGGTTACTATCCGCACGAAGAATTTACAAACCCTAATGACAAAAATATTTAAAACGCAGAACAATCTGAACCCTCCTTTTATGAATGAGATCTTCAGAGAGCGAGATAATATTTATAACCTAAGAAATAACAATGAATTTGTATTACCAAGTATAAAGACCGTACATTTTGGATCTGAATCCATCAGATACAGAGGGCCTCAACTTTGGTTTTCCCTCCCTCAAGATATAAGGAATACTGAATCTCTCTCATTGTTTAAATCAAAGATAAAAAAGTGGCACGGTGAAGAATGCTCTTGCAGACTATGTCGACCTTTTATTCCAAACGTCGGATTTTTATGAATTTTTATGATTGGGCTTTTTATTATCTACATTTTATGTCATTTCTTGCATCAAACCATTTTATCTGCTATTTTTATATCAAACCATTTTATCATACTTTTTTATAAATTGTATATTTTTAAGTAGTTGGCCTTAATTAGCAATTTTAGTGTTTTTACTATACTTAGCTATGTACTAGCCAACTTTAAAGAAATTGATTATTATTATTATAGGACTGATTGAAGAAACCAAAGATGATTGTAAGAAAATGTAGAAAAGCATCAACAAGGTGTTGAATAAGGGCTCGGCTCGGCTATTTCCAGTCTAAATGTAAATGGTAAAGTAGTGACTAGAGAGAGTGAATTGGCTGAAGCTTTGAATCAGCATTTTGTATCTGTTGGTATTTTGTAGCTTGCAGAAAAAGTCAAAACGACGCCAAGTGACAACCCACTTAAACCTGATAGCTATGGTTAGAAACGCGGATTATGAAGAAATGGCCGAAGTTTTCCAACGACTTTTGGCAGGCATTATTGTATGGTTACTGCTTCGCAACTATTGGAAATTAGCTCTATTTGAATGGTTTGAGCATTCATAACAAATCCTTACGGAAATAATTGTTTGGTTGATACGAATCAATGTGGTCCGATTCTACTCAACAACAATGTGAATGCCTGGTAACATAAATGCTGAGACCTAATTCAGAAAAACAGCAGACAATTCAAACAGGAAATAAAATATAACATTTCACATCATGTATCTTTATATCATTCGACATTTTTTTCACTCCCATTAACGAAACATGTCACCTCAGAAGTTATGGTAAAGGTCTGCAGGGTAAAAATGTCAATTTTCGGATATCCTCAAACATCAACAGCCTACAATCTTAGACAAAAGTCTTGAGACACTTTGCTGTTTGGAGGGAATTTCAAGTTGCGATCCCCCCACCCCCATTGCTGTAGCAGGACTACAAGTATGTTCCTTAAGCCTCGCTTTCACTCAAATGTAGTTTCGTTATCATGTGCTCTTTCTATTGTATTCTATTGTGCATAGTCATTTCCGTTCTGCATTTAAGTTCTAATAGCATGTAAATTCTTTAGTCAGTCAGTCAGTCAGCTTGTATCATATCGTCACACAACACCGTTGCTTTCTGGCTCCGTGTCTGCGCAAGTTCTGCACCTCGATCCCGAAAACATAACTTCGATCCCTATTACAAATGGTGGAGGAGTGCTGTTCTGAAAGCCCATATTTGGTTCAGAACATATCAAGATCTTCAAGAAGAAACCAGTGGCGTAACGGAGGCAGTCGGGGCCCTTAGGGATTTTTCAGCTCGGGGCCCCCAGCTAAGAGCATATGTAAAATGATACGATAGACATAGAAAAGGATTTCCAGTAAAAAAATTTGAGGCTAATGGTTGCAACCTAGTGTGTTGTCTAAGCCAGGAGCTTGGTAATTACGAATCAATGTGAGCAATAGAGCAGGGGATCTGGGGGAAGCCCCCAGGAAAATTTTGACAAAACGTCTGCTACTTTGGCTTAGAAGAACGTCTCCTGATTACATCTAAACTTTTTGAGACAACATCACTTACTTTTGCTCAGAGGGCCTATATCGCTCCAACGCTTACCTCGTCAAATTGGAATATTTGTCAAGTTTGCCAAAGTTTTCTATGAATCACCTCCTTCATAAATTTTGTGTAAGCACCCTTTACTTAGGTTAAAAATGCTGTCACAATTCCGTGTTTGGATGCTCCAAAATTAGAAGCCTTTCCACGTTCCAGCTTTTTTTCGCTAAAATTCATACTCTACCGTACCTATCCATACCCGACAACCTCCCCTTGTTTTGAAAGAACCTGAAGAATATATTTGGACAAAAGGCAGAAATGTCCCATCCCATCAACACGCTTTTCATTTAGAGTGACAAATCATGCAGGCATGGGGCCCCTTGGTCATTTTATCAAAGCTACAGCACCAGTTTTACAATAAAATAACAAAGGAATTTTACTTGCTTGGGGCCCCTTTGGGGCCCTTAGTGGTAGGGGGCCCTTAGTTTTTTAGCTAAAGGCAACTTTAGTCCGTTACGCCACTGGAAGAAACACTCAGCTCTTTCGCGTACACAGCTCAAAGCAAATTTCAGAAATTCAAGAAAGACAAGAACCAGACACACCAAGATGACCTTCTCCATCCAAGGAAGGACACAACAGATGCTCCGTTTGCTTCTTCAAAAGGTTCGGCAGTTTCCCATTACAAAAGCTGGTCTTACAAGAGTTGCAAGATGTCATAGATTGGCTAAGACAAGGCAAGTTAAGCCTAAATGTAACGAAATGCGAATTCATGTTCTTAGGAAACAGCAAGCGATTAGGCAAGATCTCCGAATCGGTGATCTTAAGGTTGGAGAAGATGAAATCAAGCGAGTTAGAAAGACGAAGTATTTAGGGTTAACTATTGATGAAACTCTGTCATGGAATCAACAGTATAAGATAGTAAAAGGAAAATTAAAGGGAGGTCTTGATTCCATCAGAAAACTTAGACAATTGATTCCATTAGAAAACTCAATCACAACTTTTTCAAGTATACCGGGCATTGGTGGAAAGTCACCTCAGATATGGTAATCTCCTAGGTCACCTTTCTGCAACTAAACTCCATAGCTTGCAAAAGTTACAGGATAGGGCAATGACTCTGATCCAATCCGCGCCTATTAAAGACAGAATACCATCTGCAACATTAAGTGTAAATGAACTAATTAAGCTTGATCAGGCGATGATGGTGCATAAAATTCTAAATGAGCAATGTCCAGAAATCCTGAAGCAAAAGTTCACAAAAAGATCTCAGGTTTCAAAATATGAAACAAGGAGAGCCAATGACCTGCAGGCCTAGGCTAGAGATAACAAAAAAGAGCTTTTCGTACAAAGGTGCCAAGGTGTGGAATGATATCCCAAACAATATTAGAAATGTGGAATCTGCTGCACTTTTCAAAAAGCAGGCTAGAAACTATTTTTTGGGCCAATAAGACAACGAAGACCCCTTGAAACATGACCTCCTGGAAGAACAGTATGTATATTTATCTTTATCTTTGTTTTTGTTATTTTACTATGACTGATGGAGTATCATGTATAAAAAAGATTAAATGAAAAAAAAAATGAAATGTCTTCAGACGAAAAAGGTTTGCAGCTCATCCTTGCCCAGAAAAGCTCGCTTCGTCTCGCAGTTCATACCTTGGACGCGCTCATTTCGGTTCGCTAGCTCATCCTCAAAGCTACAGGTCTCGCAGTGTATACCTCGAATGCACTCATTTCAGCACAAGCATCTCAGCACGCATCATCTCTGGTCGGTTCGCCAGCTGTTCAAGTCATAGCAAGAGGCAGGGTTTACAAAGAAAATTCAAAGACAATTTCAAGGACACCATTGCAAGTATATTCGCACAAACAGATACGTAACTATGAACTACTATCGATGTTTATCGTAGGTTAAAGACATATTTCAAAAACTTTTCGCAAAGTTTTCACATATCATACGTAAATAATGAGTTTTAGGGATTTGTTTGGACTGAAAATTAGGGTTAGGGTTAGGGTTCAAAGTTTGGACTGAAAATTTTGTCCTCATCGGTTTGTCGCATTTGCCAAAACAAAAACTTGGCACACTAGTAACTCGAATAACAGAGTTGCATTCATTGCATAATTGCAGGATATCGTTAAGGTTTACGACCGCCATCATAGTCCATTAGCAGAATTATGGATCTATGCTAACGGCTCATTCTCCAAAGCAGTATCAATCGTACTATTGCCAAGCACGCTATCATTTGGCCATGATTTGGCATGGAAGCCAGCACCATTGTCTCGCAGTCGGCACTAAGTCCACATACCATTATCGGTAGCACAACAGTGTCACGACATCGTTAAGTCTAACAGGCATTGTTCTTCATTGTTTCTTTGTGGCATGTTAGCTTTAAGATATTTCCCCAGATTCGTCGTTAGAGTATTGTAGCGTAATACTTCTACAATGTTGTAATGCAGTAAAAGTGACATTATATTTCATTTAGTACTACTCGCAAAGAAGTACTTCAACAAGTTTTCGTATTTTTTGGCAAGGAAGGGTAGGCTGTAGCAGGTATGTTCCTTAAGTATGTTCCTTAAGCCTCGCTTTCACTCAAATGTAGTTTCGTTATCATGTGCTCTTTCTATTGTATTCTATTGTGCATAGTCATTTCCGTTCTGCATTTAAGTTCTAACAGCATGTAAATTCTTTAGTCAGTCAGTCAGTCAGCTTGTATCATATCGTCACACAACACCGTTGCTTTCTGGCTCCGTGTCTGCGCAAGTTCTGCACCTCGATCCCGAAAACATAACTTCGATCCCTATTACATTGCAACGTTGGAATCTGATGAAAATTTATAGGTGAGTTCACACGGTATGTGTTCTTCAATCAACCAACATTTCAATGGGAGGAGGGGGGCTGAGGTAGTAGTTTACATGCCCGAAAGGCATCTTTCAACACAAAACTCGCGTGTCTCAACGACTTTTGTCTAAGATTTTAATTTCCAAAGTTCGGGGAATATTCCATTTTTTATTGACGAATAAGAGTCAATAATAGTCAATGGGTATGAAATGAAATTAGCTGCATCTTTTACCAAGGTTGTAGGTATTTTATCAGTCCCACATGCTTTGCTATTTTTGAGTTGTTTCAAGCTCTTCAGGACCTGAGAGTTAGTTACTCGTTTTATTATTATTGTCCATAATGTAAATCTCAGACACGTTTGTCTGGTAAGTTCTTTTGTTCTTTTATCTTTGAGAGCGGGTAACAACAAGTCACCAGGGGTCTCAAAGCTCCTTCTCCTGTTTCTCTAAAGAGACAAAACTTTTCGCAGTATCCTTGCTGTTCCAAGCAGTGCCGTTTTCTGAATAATTTCCATCGCGATCTTCACATCCAACTTCTCCACGTATCTTTCAAACTTGTCTGAAATGACTCCCAATGCTCCAATTACTACGGGTATCACCGTAACTTTATTCATTTGCCATACATGACCTATTTCTTCTCTCAACATTTGGTACTTTTCAGTCTTTTCAAGTTCTTTTTCTGCTACTCTTGAATCTCCTGGCACAGCAATATCGATTATTTTCGCTTCTTTGTTCTTCTTATCTACTAACACGATATCTGGTCGCCTTGCCTCAATAAATCTATCACACTGAATGGTGAAATCCCATAAGAGCTTGAAATTCTCATTTTAAATTACTGCTTCGGGTTGCTGTTCATACCATTTCTCAGCTCTTTCCAAGCCTCCTTTGTTGCAAAGTTGCCAATGAACATATCGCGCCACATTATCATGTCTTCTTTTGAACTCCCTTTGAGCTAATTTTCCGCATTCACTAACCAGATGACTAATAGTTTCTCCTTTTTCTCCGCACATTCTGCACAGTGGAGAATCAGCATTCTTATCGATATGGAACTTTGTGTAATTCGTTCTTAAAGCTTCCTCTTGAGCACTGCATATCAGTGCTTCTGTGCATCCCTTCAAATCTCCTTTTGCAAGCCATTGCCATGATTTATCCCACTTCACTCCTTCCTTGTCCCTCACAAACTGTCCATGCATCACCTTCTGTCTCCATGCATCTTCCATTTCCTGGCTCTTAGACCTTTTGTATTCATTTGGTTCCATTGCCTCCTCGGTCTTAACTATGCTGGTTTCCCCTACTTTTCTCAAGACAATCTCTCTGCTGTTCTTTATGTACCAACCCAGGTTATTTTCTTCTCCCTTCACACAATTCTCACAACTCATCAAACCTCTTCCACCTCTTTTTCTTGAAACGTATATTCTTGCAACGTCACTCCTTGGATGAAGTTCCTTGTTTATTGTCATAACTTTTCTTGTTTTTCTATCGATCTCTTGAAGCTCATTCTTAGTCCATCTAAGTATGCCTGCTCCATATCTCATAAGTGACACAGCCCAGGTGTTTGCTGCCAATATTTTGTTCCTACCGTTCAATTTTGATTTCATAATGAGATTGACTCGTCGCAAGTATTCCGTTCGGAATAATTCTTTCATCTCCTTCTCCTTTATCTTATCAAGCTCTAAAATACCAAGGTATTTGTATCCTTCATCACCAACCTCCTTAATACTTTCTCCATTTGTTAGTTCTATATCTTCACATTCGACCAATTTCCCTCGTTTCATGATAGTAACGCCACATTTCTTTACCCCAAACTGCATTCCAATATCCTGACTTATCACTTGCACTATCGAAACAAGCCTCTCAATTTCATTCCTGTTCTTCGCAAACATCTTCAAATCATCCATGAATAAAAGATGATTGATTTTCACGTCTCCAAGCCTGTACCCTGCTTTAGCCTTGCGCAATACTTTTGACAAAGGTATCATACAAACTACAAAAATGAGTGGAGAGAGGCTGTCTCCTTGAAAGATCCCTCTCTTAATGTTGACTGTTCCGAGAGACTCTCCACATGACGTCAATTCCGTTTTCCAGTTCCTCATTGATCGCTGAAGAAAACTTGTCACATTTTGTGGTACTCGTGCCATTTTCAAACATTCGATTATCCAGGAGTGGGGCACCATGTCCACCCATGCCATAGCAAGGTTCTTTTGCCGTTTTTTGCAATCAGTGAGAATCATCTTGTCAATCAAAAGTTGGTCCTTCGTTCCTCTGCTCTTTTTTCTGCATCCTTTCTGTTCTGTTGGTAGAATATCACTTTCTTCTAGCATCTTGTATACACTATCAGCAATTACTCCTGTCATCAGTTTCCACATAAGTGGTAGGCAAGATATTATTATTATTATTATTATTATTATTATTATTATTATTATTATTATTATTATTATTATTATTATTATTATTATTATTATTATTATTATCGTCATATCGCATACTGTCTAAGTCAGTAGAGATCTTTTTCCTTGAGGTTCGGTGACAACAAGTCTTCTCAAATCTCAAGAACTTTCCTGAGGATCCTTCCAGAATACAAGATTGCACTCTTCTGCAATTCCACTATCTTTGTTTCGATGCCAATGTCCTCCAGTCTCTTTCTCAACAGTTTTGGAGTTGTTCCTAAAGCTCCAATTATGATAGGGATGACTTTGACTTGTTTGTTCCAAATCTTTCGAAGCTCCCTGGCTAAATCTTGATATTTTTCAATTTTTCCATTTCCTTTGCATCTACCCTGCTATCATAAGGCACTGCGAAGTCAATTATCTTGCATGTATTGTTCTTCTTGTCTGTCACGATCATGTCAGGCCTTCTCGCTTCAATCACATGGTCTGTTTGCACTTCAAAATCCCACAGAATGTGGAAATCATTGTTCTCACTGACTGCATCTGGCTCATGCTCGTACCATTTCTCGTTAACATCAAATCCACACCGTTTACTGACTTCCCAATGCACTTTCTTCCCAACCCAGTCGTGTCGACGTTTATATTCCTTTTGTGCCATTTTACTGCACTCGCTCAGAATATGATTGACACTTTCGTCAGCTTGACCGCACATTCTGCACTTACTTTCTTGTTGGGTCTTGTCTATCTTTGCCTTGATCAAATTAGTTCTGATTGCCTGCTCTTGAGCTGCCATTATCAATGTTTCTGTCTCCCTTTTCAACGTGCCATCCTTTAACCACATCCATTGTTGCTCGTCCGCTAGATTTTCTGTCTGCCTAATGAACTGCCCATGTAGCATCTTTGCTTTCCAGTTGTTTTGTCTTTCTTGTTTTTTTCGTTTCTTGAAATCATTCTTACTTTCAATTGCTGCTTCCCAGTCTGTAACTTCATCGGCACCTCTTGCAGCACTTATGAGCCTCTCGTCACTCATTTTTACGTATCCTTGCAATCCCAGTTTAGATAAATTCACTGTATCTTCGACACTCAGGAGTCCTCTTCCCCCTTCACTTCGTGGTATGTACAGACGATCAACATTGCTCCTAGGATGCAGCGCATTATGCATAGTCATTAATTTTCTTGTTCTTCTATCCATTTCTTGTAGCTCACTAATGGTCCAGTCAAGGAAAGAAGCTGAGTATCTTAGCATTGGTATGGCCCATGTGTTGATTGCTTTGATTATGTTGCCACCATTCAGCTTGGTTTCAAGTATTTTCCTGACACGCCTTTTGTATTCTTTTCCAACTTTTTCTTTCATTATTATTATTATTATTATCATTATTATTATTATTGTTATTATTATTATTATTATTATTATTATTATTATTATTATTATTATTATTATTATTATTATTATTATTATTATGAGAGGGCGGCTGATATTGAATTGGATATGTTTGCCTGTGGAACCGCCTAAATCCGGTCACTACATTTTAATAAGTCTTTCGCTTTCTCTTGGGGCATGCTTCCCTCCGTATTTCGTGTCAGGGTGCACGTGGTGTCAGGGTGGAATTCCTTGTCTTGCAATCTAGGGATTTAGCAATTTAAGCAAATCCCAGGAGGATTGTTAGGGGGCATGCTTCTGGTTTGGCTTGAGACTTCACGTACAAAGAGCTTCCATTCTGATGCCGCAAACATAAAAATTAAAGTAAGGGAAATGGCTACAAAAAATATTTTTTTGAAATTGAAAGTTTTGGCTTTACAACTAATACTTTAGTGGTCTGGGTGTTTTGTTTGGTATGTTTTTTAGGGGGGACTCGGGGGAATTTTATCACGATTTTATGGAAGTGTTATTTTGTAAGTTTTAGGGTATAAATACTTGGCTGTTCTGTGGATTGTAAACACTGATGAAGATTTGAACATCGAAACGTTTGTTTTTAAACAGTCTTGTTTTTATTTATCTTTTTCTGTTTATTTTGATTGTGGTTCAGTTTTAATTATTATTATTATTATTATCATTATTAGTATTATTATTATTATTATTATTATTATTATCATTATTATTATTATGTTCTTCCCTTTGCTCAGCTTGTTTCTTCTTTAGCTGGAGATGTAACATTAAGGTGTTAGCTGTTTACTGCCAGTAAACTGAGGTAACATCTTTATTCTTCAAGCACCTTCCGAAGTATTCGAGCAGTTCCAAGAAGTGCTGTTTTCTGCAAGTGTTCCAATCGTATTGTAATCCCTAGTTTTTCAATATAGTTCTCAAGGTCTTTACTCACTGTTCCCAAAGCACCAACTATTATTGGTATGACAGTCACTTTTTTTAGTGACCATAACTGCTTTATCTCAAATGCTAATCTGTCATATCTATCCTTCTTCATTCCTTCTTTATCGCACACCTTATTGTCAGCTGGACATGCAATGTCTATGATCCAACATAGTTTGCTTTCTTTCTCTATCAAGACGATGTCAGGTTTCCTATGCTCTATCTGATGGTCGCACTGAATCATAAAATCCCACAGAATTTTTGCACGTTCATTCTCTATGACACCTTCAGGTTTATGGTCATACCATTTGTCATCTCTTTGAATATCATACTTTCCACAAATCGCCCAATGCACTATCCTTGCCACATTGTCATGACGCCTTTTATATTCTCTTTGGGCCTGAGGCGTGCATTGACTGGTAATATGCCATACAGTCTCTCCCTTGTCGCCACGAACCCTACATCTATCACTTTCAGCTGTATGATCAACTCTGTGCTTGATATAGTTAGTTCTAAGTGCTTGCTCTTGAGCAGCACAGATTAAGGCTTCCGTTTCCGGTTTTAAATCACTCTTTGCCAACCATAACCACCTTTTCTCTTGATCAGTCCATTCTTCAACATCTCTGTGGAACTGTCCGTGCATGGGCTTTTCAGTCCATCTGCTTACGGTTTCAGTCACTTTCACTGTCTTGTATTGCTTCTTATCCTTGCAGTCTTCGGTTTTAATCATCCCTGATCTTCTCACTTCCAAAAGAAGCGGTTCCACAGCATTTTTTATATACCATGCGACGTTATTTTCCTCTGCTCTAACGCAATCTTCACAACCTATCAGCCCTCTGCCTCCTCTTTTTCTTGGTACATACAACCTGTCAATGTCACTCCTTGGATGAAACACACCATGTATGGTCAGCAGCTTTCTCGTCTTTCGATCCAAACTCTTAAGCTCCTCTACTGTCCACATGATCACTCCTGCTCCGTACCTAAGTAGTGACACTGCCCATGTATTGATGCCTGCAATCTTGTTTCGTCCATTTAACTTCGACTTCAAGATAAGTCTTAATCTGCGGAAGTACTCATCTCTAGTTCTACCCTTCATTTCCTCCTCCATCACTTTATCTATTTCCAACATTCCCAAATACTTATATCCTTCCTCGTCGATTTGCTTCATAACATCCCCAGATGGTAGCACCAATCCGTTCATTTGTTTAACCTTGCCTCTCTTCAGTACTAAGGCACCACATTTCTTTAATCCAAATTCCATCTTGATGTCAGTGCTGAACGCATACACAGTGTCAACGAGGGAGCTCACTTGGGATTCATCCTTAGCATAAAGCTTGAGATCATCCATGTATAATAAGTGGTTTACCTTTTGCTGTCGACCCTTGAATTCATATCCAGCTTTAGCCTTTCTCAAGATCATTGTCAGTGGAATCATGCACAAAATAAAGAGCAGCGGTGACAAACTATCTCCTTGGAATATACCTCTCTTGATTGCTATTGATCCTAAACTATTTCCGTATGCTGTTAGTTCTGTTTTCCATTGCTCCATACTTTTCTTCAGTAGCCGCTCAACATTCGATGCAACACCAAACAAATTCAAGCATTCCATGATCCAGGAATGTGGGATCAAATCGTAGGCTTTTCGATAATCGATCCATGACATAGCCAAGTTAGTTTTCCTCTTCTTACAATCCCTCAATATTACCTTGTCTATCAGAAGTTGGTCCTTGGTACCCCTGCACTTACGCTTGCAACCTTTTGTTCCTCTGGGAGGATATCATTCTCCTCCAGGTGCCCATACATTGTCTCTGCGATTATTCCTGTGAGCAGCTTCCACATGAGTGGTAAGCACGATATTGGCCTGTAGTTGTCCACGGCATTCCCTTTCGCGATATCTTTCAAGCATAAAACCATCCTTCCCTTTGTTAGCCACTCCGGTATCACTTGGTCGTCACTCAATAAGTTGTTGAGCTGTTCAGCTATTTGTGTGTGACATTCACTAAATCGCTTGATCCAATACCCTTGGACTCCATCCGGTCCCGGAGACTTCCAATTGCTCATCTTTTTACTGATTTCCTTCACGTCTCTGACTGTAATTTCTATTTCCGCCTGTTTTGGGCTAGTAGTCGTTTGCTTCAGTTCTTGTAGCCACTCGGCATCTTTCTTGTGCTCTATTTCGATACTCCAAATGTCACTCCAAAACTTTTGACTTTCATCGCTATCTGGTATTACTGCTTCATTTGTACGCTCTCCATTAATTTCCTGGTAAAATCTCTTTTGATCTACTCTGTATAATCTATTTTGCTCGTATTGCTTTATTCGTTGGTCATATCTCATTAGTTTTGCTTTCTTTGCTATGAGACGTTGCTTGAGCTCCTCAGTTACGACCTTCAAGCCTTTTCTTGCAATGTGATACTTTCTACTCAATGCTCTATACTTCTGCTGATTTCTGAGCTCTCCTTTTGCTTTTCGATCTAGTACAGAAATGTCCTTCAAAATTGTTTTTATACTCTCCTGTATTCTCCGTTTCCACCACGGTTCTTTCCTATCACTTCTATTAGCGTTCTTTTTCCTGACATCCATACCCATATTTTCTGCAACAACCATACTTGCTGCTTTGATCAGATTATTCGTCTCTGTGATGTTGCTAGTTCTAATGTACTTGAGCACCTTATTCACCTTTTGTGTCTCTTGGGTGAGCTTCCATTGGTCTGCTTTTTTTAGGTTACATATAATTTCGTTATTGTCCTCTTGTAGCCTTGCCTTAATTCTATCATATATCAGTTTCTGCTCAGCTGTCATGTCTCTAATACTTTCACTTTCCTCCGTAGAATCTATCCCTGTCTCCCCTGGTATATCATTGTCACTACTCTCGTGTGGGTTGTCAGTGTCTTCTTCAATCATCTCGTCATCTGCTTCTTCCCTATCGTCCACTCTAACTGCAATTTCTCCATCTCCTTGGTCACTGTTTTCTAAAACTCGCCTTTTAATGAGTTCAAGCTCCACTTCCGTCAACCAGTGATTTTTTCTTATTGCTCTTGCTTGATCACACAGCCTCTGCTCCGTCAGTTGGAACATACCTCTTTCTTGCCATTGTCTATGCATCCGTTTTCGATATCCCCTAACAGGTACTCCATTCTCGTCAACAGGCTTACTTAAGAAGTAGCACTCCATTATAACAACATTTACTTGTTTACTCCACCTCCGACGTGTTTGTTATTATTATCATTATTATTATTATTATTATTATTATTATTATTATTATTATTATTATTATTATTATTGTCTCTGTTACACACTGACTTCAGTTCTGTTCTTTGTATATTGGTCAGTGGATTGATGTTCTTGAGCTTTGGTAACAACAAGTTTCCTCAAATCTCAAGCACTTGTCGGAGAATTCTGGCAGATTGTAGCAACACAGTCTTTTGCAACTCTACGATTCTGGTAGCTATCCCAATCTCCTTCAGTCTTTTTGGCAATGCTTTTGGTGCTGTTCCTAGCGCCCCAATTATAACTGGGATCACTTTAACTTTTTTATTCCACAGTTTTTTCAGTTCCCTTGCTAAGTCTTGGTACTTGAATATCTTTTCCTTTTCTTTTTCATCAACCCTAGTATCGAAAGGAACAGCAAAGTCTATAATCTGGCATTTGTTGTTTTTCTTCTCAACTATAATCATATCGGGCCTTCTTGCTTCGATGACGTGATCTGTTTGTATTGAAAAGTCCCACAAGATCTTATACTCTTCGTTTTCGCATACAGATTGCGGCTCATGTTCATACCATCTATCTTTTGTGTCAAGACCATACTTTCTGCATACCTCCCAATGTATCTTTCTTCCTATCCAATCATGCCTCCGTTTATACTCTTTTTGTGCCATTTTACTACATTCACTTAAGAGGTGGTTGATGCTCTCATCTGCTTTGCCACACATCCTACATGTACTGTCTTCTTGAGTCTTATCAATTTTAGCTTTCACTAAGTTTGTTCTCACTGCCTGCTCTTGTGCTGCCATAATGAGGGTCTCGGTTTCTCTCTTGAGGCTTCCCTCTTGTAGCCACAACCATTGATCTCTATTTGTCACATCCTATTATTATTATTATTATTATTATTATTATTATTATTATTATTATTATTATTATTATTATTATTATTATTATTATTATCAATTTCTTTACAGTTGGATGAGAATAAAAATAGCTAAAAGTAGTTAGCTAATTAATTCCAACCTAAAAACATTACAAAATACAAATATTGCATAAAAAATGGTGGATAAAAAATTTACAAATCATCAAAATTAAACAGTATAAAACAGATATCTAAAAATGTGCATCATAAAAAGCCCAGGTTCGGAACAAATGTGCGGCATAACCTGCATTGACAATTTTCTCCGTACCAATTTTTTATCTTTGTTTTAAACTGATAAAGGGATTCTGAATTGCGTATTGTTAGTGGTAAAGTTTGCCACAGCCAGGGGCAGCTGGCCCTGCTATTAGTGCTATTAGTCTAATAGCCACTTTTTCTCAGAGATAGCCCAAGAATTACCGTCAGATAATATTTCGTACGTGACCCTTTCAACTGTATTTTAAAGATCTTTACAATTTTGTTGGAAACAAAACGATCGCAGCGTATTCAATTGCATGAAACATCGATCATTGGTCTCTTTTGAAATCTGATGCCGGTTAACAAATTTTTAACAATACCAATGACGTAGTGCTATTGCCACTGAGTTCTCCTATTGCATTCGATGAATGAATTGGCCATGCTATTAGTTTTCTGATTCTAATAGCAGCAAGCCTCTGCCAAAGATGCCGCAACCATGTAAACCTTTGTTTCCATCTGTCAATCAAATTCTCAGTCTATGAGTCAGGGCAGCCACGCTATTAGTTTCGCAAATCTAATAGCATGGGCAACTTCAGTCATAAGCCTGATCTCAGTACGCACGAAAATAAGAAAGAATTTTGAAAATAGACTTTCGAAATGAACCGTGTTGTTGATAGCTCTTCTCTTTGGGGTGTTGCCAAGGTTTTTTCCTTACTTTCAACCCAAGATAGACTCAGGCATGAACAGCACTTACAACTGAAACAAGCAGGCAGGCCGTGCCCGAAGGTTACAATTAAGGACAGGTCTTCAAAATCAGTATATGAAACCTTTCCATGGATTTGTGGTGATGGAGAGAAGAATAGCTACTTTTGCTGGCCGTGTTTGATTATGGGTGACAGGTCAAAGGTATGTGCAAACAATTTTTTCGTTAATACTTAATAGAGTTATGACTTATGAAGATGCTGTCATGAAGACTTGTAAAAAGTTAGCAATAATAGATATACACTACGGTAAGATAGATCGGGTAAACAGAGCTTCTGATTGTCTTGAGAAGTCGTATTTACTACTGGTGAAATATGGAGTGCAATGGAGGAATTAGTAATGGCAGATAAGACAAACAGTAGACCTGAGTAGCTGTAGCTCTTCGTGCCTTCACACCAGGCCGATTGCTATTAGAATTGTCATCCTAATAGCACGGCTCTGGTGTGGAAGGCTGAGAGCCGCAGATTATCTACTCGATCTATCTATTTGTAGGTTTTAACTCGCAGCCGTTCAGCATATCACTCCTTAACCGCAGGAATTCGAACGTTGCTAAAGCGAAGAATTTCAAACAAGATCGCTTTCAGAGACAAATTATTTCTCAATCTTTTCTTGCCCTCTCAAGATTAACTGAACTGCTATATATTTCCTTTTAGATGAAAAAAGTTTCGTTTGTGCAAGAAACAGGATATTCAGCATCCGGTAGCAATGTATCGAGTGTGGCGACCCGGCATGAAACAGGGAAGACCCACATGACCAATTTTACAGCGTACAAGTTGCTGGGAAATGTTGATGTTGCCAGTGCTCTAGATGAAGCAAGGCAGAGGGAAATTTAAGCCCACAACCACAACGCATCCCGACTCTCTCAAATGATGCAGCATCACATCAATGCAGCTGTATATTTGTCTGCACAGGGGCTTGCTTTTCGGGGACACGGCGAGTCGAGGCTTTCATCAAACAGAGGGAATTTTCTTGAACTTATGGAGCTTCTTGGGGACTTCAACCATGACCTAAAAACATTCCTTGATAAGGAACATATTACGTACACGTCTCATGAGCCCCAGAATGAACTTATTAAATCTGTTTGTGATGAGGTACGCAATGAGATTCAAAAAAGGATAACTAACTCCACATTTATATCGGTAATGATGGACGACACGTCAGATAAGAGCAACGTTGAGCAATCTGCTGTCTCAGTGAGACTGGTATATCAAGGAGAGATTGAAGAACATCTACTTGCTCTCGTAGATTCCTCTGAAGATCAATCTGCAGATGGTTTAACGACAGTCATGCTGGAAACTCTTCAAGATTTTGATGTCAAGCCAGAGTCTTGTTCTCAAAAATTAATTGGCCAGTCATACGATGGGGCATCCACCATGAGTGGGGAGCTAAATGGTGTCCAAACTCAAATGAGGGAACATTTCCCTGCTGCGTACTACACCCATTGTGTAGCACATAGAATGGCCCTCTGTGCTAAAACGTCTGCAAACAAAATTGCAAGAGTTACTGAGTTCTTCAAGAGCACAGACAAGATCATAACCTTTTTTAGGAGCAGTCCAAAACGGACGAGAAATCTAGGACAGAATCTACCAAAACCAGGGGACACAAGATGGCTTTCACGTGACTCGGCTATATCTGTCATTGATTCGTCATATGAAGCCATTGGAAATGCCCTTTTCGTTGTCGCAACAAACAGGGAAGAAAATTCAAAAATTCGCGAAAAGGCACGAAAACTAGTTTCCAGAATTCAAGGGATCGAGTTCATCTTCCTGCTGAAATTGTATAGGAGGATATTCGAGCACTGCAGCCCAATCATGAAAGTAATGCAACGACCATCGTTGGATGTCGTACAGTTGAAGTCAATGCTGAATGATTTCCTTCGTACTTTGGAAAGATTTGACCTGAATCAGATTTGGAGTGAATCAATGGAAAATGATCCTGTGTTTCCCATCATTGTTGTAAGAGAAGGTTGGAGAGCAGGTATGGAGGAGGAAGGCGATGGATCCAAGGAATCATGGCAGGCGTCTCTATTTGAAATTGCTACAGACGTAATAAAGGAATTTTCTGATCAGGTATCCTGGAGATTCCAAAATCTAGAAAGGTTCCAGTGGATAGAATTGATTCATCCAGCAAAGTTTGAAGAGAGGTGAAAGGCATCATCTCAAGATCAAACGGCCCTGATACGAAGTGTCCAGGAGTCTTATCCGTTTGCAGTGGCTGACGTTGGTGCTGTGGAGTTTAATCTCAAAGTCTTGTACAACTGCACAGAAATATCACTCCTCTTGGAAAGATCTGTTCGAGAACGAGATGCCCTCGCAAAGAAGCGCAGGAGAAAGCAAAAACGTTTGGAAGGAGAATCTGCTCCAGAATTTGACAACACAGGAGAGGCTGAAGAGGAACAGAGCGTGGAAGACAGAGATGAGTTTGAGGCAACAACAGGAAAAGAAATCGATCTGGATGCCCTTAAGGTTGGGTCAGCGGGTATTCAAGACCTTCTAATAATATTCTGAATACTTGGGTGCCTCGAAAATTTTAACACTATTTGATCGATGGGGTCACTGATATCTTCAGAAGCAAGAATAATATTTTGGATGGATGATTCGCAAATTTTTGTACAGCTTTCTCAACGGGGTCAGAGATTCCTTCTGCTGCATTTTCATTATTGGAATTTTCATTTATTCCAAGAGAACCAGGAACGGTAACGAAAAATTCATTCATAGTTACTGCTACTTCAACATCGTTGGAAATAATTTTTTCTCCGTCGGTCAAAACTATTATGTGATTTGTCAGAGAAAAAAGGTTTCACAGTCTTCCAGAATTTCTTATTGTCGGCGATATGTGAGATGACTAGGTTGTTGTAATAATTTCTTTTTTCTTTTCGAAATATTTTAACACAAGAATTTCGCTGTTTGCGAAACCTGTTCCAATTTTCAGCAGTTCGATCTTCGTTATATTTATTACGCAGCCTAGAACGCAACATGGTAGCTTTACGCAAAGCACGTGTCATAAATGGTTTATCATTTGCCCGGACATATTTTCTCTCAACTGGAGCATGTTTGTCTAGAACTCTGTCAAAAGCAGTTGCAAATGAACTGTAATCCAAATTCGATGGATCTATTGTTTGTAACTCTTGTCGAAGATCACTTTTGAAAACATTCTCATCGTACTTTTTGTAATTGCTATAGTTAATTACGATTGGTCCTTCTTTGGGGAAAGTAGTTTCAAGGACAGTAACAACCATTTTATGAAAATCTGACAGACCAGTTTCGACAGTAGTAGTTTTTTGCACGCTACTATTTCGGTTTGTCAAAACAAGATCTATACATTTTGGCATATGAGATTTGTAGCACGTTGGCTCCTTAACAAGAGTTTTGAGACCATATAGTTCCAAAAAATTTTCGAGCTGTTCCTCGGTTTCAGTCATATTAAAATCCCCTATAAACATAAAATTCTCATAGTTTTCACTGTAGTGATCGAGTGCACGACCAAGATTTTCAAATAAATTATCCTGAGATTGAGTTGGTGGTCGATAAACACTAAATAGTGCCCATTTCTTTTTCCTTAAATTCATTTCGAAACTAATGCATTCGACACCATCAGAAAATCTGAAAGAATTTAACTGACGCGAAGGTATATCACTCCGGACATAAACTAGTAAGCCACCGCCATTTGCATTTCTATCTAATCGAAAGGGAGTTGCAAATCCTTACCCTAACCCTAACCCTAACCCTAACCCTAACCCTAGGTTTCTAATCATGTTGGAATTGCCCTGTTGGAAAAGTAGCATCAATTTTTGTTTCCGCAATCATTAATACATCCAAACTTTGTGCCGCAATTTCTTTGAGTGCATCAAATTTATTTCTAACAGAATTGATATTTAGGTATCCAATGATGACCCTACCAATGTTTCTTATTCTTAGCAATTTTAATGCAGATTTGGCATCAGTAGCAAGAGTATCAGTTGTAAGAGTATTAGCTGCGGAGGAGTCTAAGGGAATAGCTGACATTTCTCAGTTTAAGGGCAGCCTTTCTGCATCCTGTGCACTCTCACCTGATTGAGAAGTAGTAACTGCGTTAGATGATATAGGTACTGTAGGCTGATTAGGAAGAACCTTGGTGCTAGTTAGTCAGTAACCCAGGGCATATAAAAAGTTATTTGCAGGAAGACGTGTCCTCTCTCTGTTCAAATGAATCCTACTTCTACTTAAATGATACTCCGCTTGTAAATTTGTATTGTCAATGTAATAAAAATCTTGGTAAATGCATAGTTGCTTCAAAAATATATTTACCTCCATAGCTTTATTATGCAACAAGTCTCCTCTAGGTACAAGTCCAGAAAGCATTACCTTGTTTACGTTTGTTTTCAGTGACTTTCCTAAATCAACTATCTCTTCTGCGATATCTTTTGGTGTAGCCTTCGAGCGAAGATCGTTGGTTCCACAATGAAGGATGACTTTTCCTGGGTCCCGTTTAATAGTTGGACAAACGTGGCTATTCATACAGTCGACCGTTGCACCAGAGAATGACTTGACAAAAATTCTCTCGTCGGTATTTCCAGCAGCTGCATTCATCTTGTATGACTGGATATCCTTTACAGTCTCGCACAATTTCTACCGTCCTTCTCGTCTTCTTGCCTTCCGCTGGAATAGTATTTCGTCGAATATTGTTCACAGTATTACTTGCAGCAGCAGGTCGTAGTTCAAATGTTTTCCTTCTAACACTGCCATTTTTGATTTTGCCTGACCACTCCTTGACTACTTTTTGGTCCTGTGGGAGTCGTCCTGCTTGCTTCCAAGGGCGTGCAGTTGCACCGGTAGTTTCTTCTGTTAATTCTTCTTTTCTATCTTTAAAGTTTCCTGGGTAGCGTTTTGATTGATTCTTAGTTGTATTATGCAATCCAAGCAGCATTTCCTCCTCGTCCGATTCTGACGGTGCAATTGGCGAAAATCCGTTCCGGTCACAGATGAAAGGCTCCCATGTGGGCTTCGGTGACTCATTGCAGGCATGTTTCTTCTTTACGATCCTAAAATTTGGTTCAGGAATGGGATTAAAAGAATGATGCTTTCCACTCTCGTCGTTTGCATTTGTGTCATCCGTCTGAAAACTCTCAATAACCAAGTCCTTTCGTCGAATCTCGTTTTTTGATGACTCGTTTTCCTTTTTTAGGGACCGATTATATGAGAGTTTTCAGCCCGGGCTGGAATTTCAGCCCGCCTAACCGGGCTGAAAACTCAGCCCCCCTCTGCAGTCAACTTTTTGTAAAACTGAATTTGTAATTGAGGAGGCGTGTCGAGGAGGCGTGTCGAGGAGGCGTGTTCGTAAGGCTGTTGAATCCGTTTATTATTATTTATGATTAAATGCAATATGGAACAGGAAATAGTCGCTGCAATTACTGAGATCAGGTACATGAATCATAAGAGACCTGACTGCGATGCAATTTTCAGTTGTATTGCGAAGAAAATGGAAAAATGTGACATCGTCAGGGTCAAGGATGCAGTCGATAAATTGGTAAACGATGGCCTAATTGAAGACAAAGGAAGCGATGGCAATGAATCTTTTTATAACACCTCTAAAGGCTGGCAACATCTCTTGGAGTCCAGAAAAAATCCAACTTCCTCGGAGCAATCCAGGAATTTTGATATTAATGATTTGAATGGATTGCGTTCTGATGTACTTCAAGAAATTGAAAATACGCGCTTGCAAATGCGTGGGAAGGATGATTCTGTCTGTGAGAATGTACCCGATGATTTTGAGAGGTCACATCTCTATCGCCATATGAAAGAGGAAATTGAATTTTTAAGGCAAGAGATACGGAACAAAGATGAAATGGTAAAGTTGGTGTTTTTGAATAAAGTTCCCCATATGATACCAAATATAAATCAAGGGGCGACCCGAAGTATCAGCAAGGATGCAGAAGGTCAAAGTTCAACCAGGGTCGAATCCATTGGAAAACAAAAGGCTGTTGCCACTAATAATAGCGCTCACAATGGTTCAATTGAAACAGTAAACAATGCTCACATTGTCTTGGAAGACATCACAGACAATGATATTCAACCAACCAAAACAAAACACCAAAACAAATCGCGTCCAAACAAACGGCAACGAAAGAAAAACAGGGCTGAAGCCTCGACGAAAAACGCTGAAGATCCAGCTTGCGAGGGTGACCAAGCGGTTATTGCACCGAGCACAACAAGTATTGCAACTGATAAAGCCAGGAAATCCGAAGGAAATTGCAAGCCGCGATCCATACATATACTAGGAGACTCAATGTTGAAAAATTTAAACAGCTGGAATTTTAACAAAGATTGCCCCTCTGGTGACAAGGTCATCGTGAAGTCTTTCAGTGGTTCAACTACTAAAGATATGCATTCATATGTGATACCATCGATAGAAAAGGGGCCAGATTGCATCGTTTTACATGTTGGAACAAACGATCTGCCGGATGCCAAAAATCTGATGTAAACATTGCCCAAGGTATTATCGCACTTGCAAAAAAGATCCGTGAAGACAAGATAGAAGTCAAAGTATCAGGATTGGTACCAAGGTATGACAAGCATGAACCGAAACGAGTTAAGGTGAACTACATTCTAAGAGACCTTTGCTCAGAGAACAGCTTTGCTTATTTTGACCATTCGAATATCGATCCAGCGAATCATCTGAATAGAAGCAAGTTGCATTTGAACAAGGATGGTAGTAAACTGTTTGCTGACAATCTTTTGAATGCCATTATGGATTTCTGACTTATTGATAATAATGTAGTAGAACCAGGAGTAGGCGTAAATGCTAGGCACCATTCAACCCCCAGCACGTCTTTACCAGCTAGGGGCTCAACTGCCTCTCTCCGCGCAGATGATTCGACACTTGGCCCTGTTGGTACAAAGCTAGGGTTCAGAAAGGGTATGGTTATAGCCTCTCTCAATGTGAACAGTCTCCCTGCTCATATTGATGAAATTAGACTCCTTCTTCATGAGAAAAATATCCATATTTTAGCGCTGAATGAAACTAAAATTGATTCTGACTATCCAAGTGATCTTCTAAAGATTGAGGGTTATCGGTTTGACAGACTTGACCGTAACCGTAGAGGGGGTGGCATTGGTTTTTATATAAGAGACTCTTTTGAGGTAGATGTACGGGCAGACTTACCAGTCTCCAGTCTTGAGCTTAGATGCATAGAGGTGAAGCCAGTCCAGGCTAAGCCTTTTTTCGTGGTTTCTTGGTACCGACCCCCATCTGATCCGGTAGAGGTCTTCGATAAGTTAGAAGAAGTTTTCAAGTTTTTAGAGTCTGAGGGGAAAGAAATCATCTTATTGGGCGACACGAATTGTGACCTTAGCTCTACTCTGAGTCCTCTAGAAAGCCCATATTCTGATGTTCCAATTTGTACTAAGCATATTCTGGATTTTTATAACTCTTTTGGGCTGAAGCAACTTATTACCGAACCTACAAGAGAGACACTTGATACTGCCACTCTAATTGATCACATTGCGATCAGCAACCCTTCTAATGTTGTTGAATCTGGCGTTGTGAAAACATGCATTAGTGATCATTATTTGGTATACGTGACTCGCAAGTTTCGGGGATCTATCAAAGCCAACCATAAAGTTGTAAAGTCTAGGCAAATGAAAAAGTTTGACGAAGACCTTTTTATTAGTGACCTTGCCAAAACTGACTGGTCTGCTATTGCATACAACAGTGATGGGTTAGACAATGCAGTCCGTTTGTGGTCCTTTCATCTGTCTTCAATAATTGAGAAGCATGCCCCTCTAAGAGAGCGCAGAGTCACTGAGCGTTTCAGTCCATGGATCACCCCTGATCTGAAGCAGCTCTTCAGGACACGAGACAAAATGAAGGTTGCTGCAGTAAAGGCAAAATCTGAACTACTTATGAGTGCCTACAGACAAATGCGATGTAAGGCCAATAATTTGAACTCTAAAATGAAAAGAAACTATTTTTCAAACAAGATTCAATCCTGTGCTGGGGACACTAAGGAAACTTGGAAGACAATAAACCAGTTGGTTAATAAAAGGTCCAAAACAACTGAGATCTTGTCACTGAAAGATGGCGAACACACAATTTCTAAACCCCAAGATATAGCGGAAACCATGAATAAATTTTTCTGCAACGTTGGTAAGGACCTCAGCGAAAATATACTTAACAAAGAAAACCCTCTTTTAAATGGTGATTATGGTGAAAGAGAGACTGATTCCACCTTTTCTTTTAAACCTATTACTACTGATGAGGTTAAAAAAGCATGTTCTAAGATTAAAAATTCAAATGGATCTGGTACTGATCGCATTTCTAGTCACTTTATAAAAGTAGGTATTGAGATTTTGGCTCCTTCGCTTGCCCAACTCTTCACAATGTCTCTGTCCGTCGGCTGCTTCCCTGACAACTGGAAGACTGCTTGCGTAGCGCCGATTTTTAAGCAAGGCTCAAAAGATGATAGGTCGAATTATAGGCCCATATCGGTGCTACCTGTTGTCTCTCGTTTATTTGAAAAGCTTGTCTATAACCAGCTGTACGACTACCTTGACAGAAACAAGATGATTTTTACTGATCAGTCTGGTTTTCGAGCCCTTTATTCGGTCCTGACGTCTCTGTTGAAGTGTACGAATGACTGGTACCTAAACATTGATAAAGGTAAATACACGGCTGTTGTTTACATAGACCTCAAGAAAGCTTTTGACACAGTCGATCATGATATTCTATTGAGGAAGCTCAACTTCTGTGGCCTAAAAGGAAAAGAACTAAGCTGGTTTCGTTCGTATCTCACCGATAGACGACAATGCTGCAAGGTAAACGGTCAAATTTCCGCTACAGACAGTATAACCTGTGGGGTACCACAAGGATCTTGCCTTGGTCCCCTTCTCTTTCTTGTCTACATCAATGATCTTCCTAGTTGTTTGAAAAATTCCCTTGTATCCATGTATGCAGATGACACAAGCATTTACTATGCCTCTGAATCTGTTTCAGAAATTAATCAGGCAGTTAATGCTGACTTAGAAGCTTTGAAGGGCTGGCTTGAAGGAAACAAGTTGTCTCTGAACGTAGCTAAGACAGATGCAATGATCATAGGAAGCAATGGAAAGCTTAGAAAAATCGACTCTGTCGATTCCACTAAACCGCAATTTAAGATTGGTTCCGAGGATATCAAGTTGGTAAAGGAGGTCAAATACCTTGGTGTCCAGGTTGACCATCAACTAAAATGGACATCTCAATTGGCCTTAACAACTAATAAGATCTCTAGAGGTATTGGTATGCTTCGTTATGCCAAGCAGTACCTTCCATTATCAACCGTCAAGACTATGTATAAGAGTTTAGTGGAGCCGTACTTTAGATATTGCTGTCCTGTCTGGGGAAATGCTGGGGTGACTGTCATTGAAAAATTGCAGAAACTCCAAAATCGTGCTGCAAAACTCGTTACCAACAGTCCATTTGATGCGACCGCTTTACCAGTTATTCGTGCGCTTCAATGGCCCACTGTTAGGGAACTTATTGATTTTGAATCTCAGAATATAGTTTTCAGATCCCTTAAAGGAGACGCGCCTTCCTACATGAAAGACATGTTCACGAGAGTCAACAATTCCACTGCTCGTTCTCTTAGGAATGCTGAAGTCGACCTCAGGTTGCCATTGTTAAAATCAGCAGGGGGGCAGAAATGCTTCTCGTACCGAGGCGCTAAGCTTTGGAACAGTCTTGGTACCGACGCTAAGAACTCTTCAACCCTGAGAGCCTTCAAGAGAGAGGTGGAAAAATGAACACTTAAACCTTTTCGTTTTTTTTTGTTGATTTTTGAACAATTGTAATTTTAATTTAGTTCGAAATACTGGTTTTTATTGTAAATTATTAATTATCGTAAGTTTTTAGCATGGCCCCCTGTAAATCAGTTATTCTAACTGAGGGGCTACCATGGGTAAAAAATATAAAATCAAATCAAATCAAAATCAAATTACATGAGAAGTTTTCAGCCCGGGCTGAAAAGCCAGCCCGGGCTGGAATTTCAGCCCTCCTTGAGCTAAGCGGGCTGGGATTTTCAGCCCGGGCAAGCGGGCTGAGATTTCTCATATAATCGCAAATTTTTCCAGCCCGGGCTGAGAATATAGTGTGCGAACACGCATTTTTGGTACGGTTTGTGCCAAAACAACAACGAAAAGCTTGCCAAAGCTGGCGGAAGCAAGTAAAAGCAGCAAAGAACGCTTCCAATGGAAAACTGCTGGAGATAAAATTGCAAATCTCATTCAATGTTTAGCAACCAACCAGAGCCAAATGGAATGTAATAGCAGTGACTTCAATGGAGACAAAGTAAAACAATATGAGGGGCCGTTTGCAGGGTCATGGCTATCATCTATAAGGATAATCCCTCATATTTTGGGCCACCAGAAATTAGAGAATGGAATATGTTTAGGGAATCGCAGCCAGAATATAAATTTTATTGCAAGTGTCACGACGAACAGTTTCATTTTTATTAACTCTCAGGATGCTCAGGATGACATGATAAAAAGACGACAAATCCAGTAGAAAAATTGACAATCCAGTGATTACGACGTATCCAAGTTAGTGACAATCCAGTAGTTACATTATTAAATAAATTAAGACATGATCAATTATTTAGAACGTTTCGGCACTCAAACTCGTGCCATCCTCAGCTAATAAATCAAAATACACGTGCTGTTTATATAGCACTGATTATAAAACCTGTTAAACTGGTCAGTCAAGACAACTTTACCACTCACTTGTTTTTCTAAGTTGTCTTGACTGACCAGTTTAACAGGTTTTATAATCAGTGCTATATAAACAGCACGTGTATTTTGATTTATTAGCTGAGGATGGCACGAGTTTGAGTGCCGAAACGTTCTAAATAATTGATCATGTCTTAATTTATTTAATAATGTAACTACTGGATTGTCACTAACTTGGATATGTCGTAATCACTGGATTGTCAATTTTTCTACTGGATTTGTCGTCTTTTTATCATGTCATCCTGAGCATCCTGAGAGTTAATAAAAATGAAACTGTTCGTCGTGACACTTGCAATAAAATTAGAGAATCCCGCCGAATTGGAGAACATAGAACGACAACATCTTCCGCGCGATTGTTTGCGAAACCATTTTGAATTTGTAAACTTCGAACGATTTTGGCGCGAAAACAGCAGTTAATTCCAGCCCGGACTGAAAACTCTCATGTAATCGCACGCCAATTTCGCCTCCCCTAGCCGGGCTGAAATTCCAGCCCGGGCTGAAAACGCTCATATAATCGGCCCCTTAAAAGAGAGATTTCCTCCTTCAGCTCCAGATCCTTACTCCTACTAATGCTGTTCTTTGTGAATTCATTGTTCTCCTCTACTGCCTTCCTCAATGATTCCACTTGTTGTTTTAATGATAGAAATTCTGATAACGGAGTGTACTTGATAGCTTCAACTGCAATCGTGTGATTTGTTTTATCATTGGCATTCTCTTTTCTTGGTAATTCAGGCCATTCAGAGATATCTAGCACAAAGAAAGAGTCCTCGCCATCTTCTCCTCGGTTTTCGATCCGTTTTCGTTGCACGAGACGTCTGAGTCGTCAACCTCGTGCAAGTAAATTTCTTTTTTCCAAGTTTTGTGGTAATCGTGCTGCAATAGGGCCTTTTCCTATCTTTTCCTCTTATTTCGTTGATTGCAGTTATGACTTCAGTGTCCATATCCCATGATTTTGTTTCCTTTCCCATCTCGACGAATTTGGGCCTAACCTTCGGTTCGCCTTGCACGTGCTGCAGAAGTTTGCATCCAAATTGGCTTCAATATCCAGTCAGCTCCAATGAAAGTTCTTGATTCTTCGAAGAATAAGTAAATAAAATGCTACCATGTAAAGTAAATAACAAAAATGTTTATTTAAAAGAACGTAATAGATAAAATCATACTAATATCGGAGCTACTCAAAAACACGTCTGCTCTCAACTATTGCTCACAACTATCACGGTAGCTGAATCGTTCGATTTGATGTGTTTAAATACCCCCTCACCCCGAAACAATGTTGATTTCGAAGGCTATTCCAGCAGAGTCGCGGCGCGGATCGTCCTGTCATCCCAATTTTTGTTACCACAAAACAACATTGTTCTGACGGGAGAGGAGAAAATCGCAAAACAAGGGCAAATCAGCAGAGGTGTTCCAAGACTTTGGAGCTACAATCTTACAATCTACCATCTTACAATACAATCTACGACAAAAGTCTTGAGACACTTTGCTTATTGGAGGGAATTTCAAATAGCAATCCCCCCACTCTCCATTGGGATCTGATGAAAATTCATAGGTGAGTTCACACGGTATGTGTTCTTCAATCAACCAACATTTCAAAGGGGGGAGGGGAGCTGAGGTAGTAGTTTAAATGCCCGAAAGTCAACACAAAACTCGCGTGTCTCAACGACTTTTGTCTAAGATTGTAAGTTTTGAGAAACACAGAGATAAAATCTTGGGAAGTAACAGAATATTTAAAGGTTCTGATCAAAAGGAAGAAATTGCAATGTCCTATTCACTCGAGCTTTTCTGAAGTGGTTTAAATGCTAACCCTAGTTTGTGACCTTTCAGCCACTCTCGTACTTGAAAAAAGCTGAGAACCACATTTTGCATATAGATTCCTTTGTTAAAATGGGTAAACTGTGTTTCAACACCAAACATATTGATCCGGGTTACCTTGTGGCTTCCTTGGGTTAGATGTTTACACATGAAGTGGCATCAATAAACACCTTTTCTAGAACCTGAAAAATCCATTAGGCATTGGTACAAGAAAGCTATTTTGCCCAAATTAAACAAATAGCTCTACGTTTTGTACTTTGCCAGAGGAGGCTTTAGGCATACAAAGTATGCCTCAGAAACTTATAATATTCTCTGGTCAACCTTCTGTAATATATAATATCTATAATATTCTCTTGTCAAAAAGAACTTTCGAAGGGTAGGGAAATATATGCAAACATTTGAAAAAGGATATTTTCAAAGGAAAGAGGAATTTGAAAATCTGAGACACCCTTTGGAAGCTTTGGATCTGCACTTTCTGTTAATATGAGCTAGATTTTGCTACCTCAAACTCCAGGGTACAAAATAGCTTTTGAAGGTGACGTACTCTTTAAAGCAATAAATTTGCATGGAGAATGTCATTTTACAATGCTTTCCAATCATTTTATGAGGCTAGAATCAGTACGTTGATACGCATCGAATGATGTATAATTTAGCTGGATTCCTCTAAAGTATTCTTTCTGGGGAGAAAACCAAACCTGAAGCTTCACACATTTACAGTAAGCATTGCATGCAATTATGTACGAAGCAATCATGTGCTGCAACAGCTTACTGTATTCCATTTCCTCGTGTACATTATGACTCAAAAGATTTGCATTTGGCATTAAAGTCGATTAAAATGTCTTGGCAGTTCGTCTTCTTTTCCATGTTATAGACAATTCTTTCTTTGTTCGCTACAATTGAATACATACAAAATCTGCATTAAATATTGAATTACATTAAGACTTCAATTTTACGATTTCTGTTTACAGTGCTCAAATCAAAACAGGAATGAGACATCAAAATTTACCTATCATGTTGATCCACTTTTGCAGGTCACGATAAATCGCACACTGGACCGACTTTTAAAATTGACGGCTTAGTCTTTATCTATCTTTCTATCTACCTATCTATCTATCTATCTATCTGATACGCATTTCGTTTAATTTAACAAAGCGCAGCTAACTACGGACTGCCATAACGGCTTGTTGTTGTTGTTGTTGTCGACTCATTTTACCTCGAATGAAATAAATAGCTTCTAATTATATATAATATACAAAAAGAAGCTAATCAAATTCGAAGGAAAACTAAAGCTAATGGAAGCACCAAGGAAAAGAAATTTTATTTGAAATTTTTGGAAATTCTATATGGAGGATGAATAGTTGCAAGCCCATCAGAAGGCCCTTGCAAAGACCAATTCGATTTTTGAAAAGAAGACACTACAACAATCAATGTAAACTTTGACACAAGTGCAAGAGGGTGAAGCAAGCAGGACACCCAGCATGCGAACGGACAAACCACGCCACAATAGGCGTAGCCATCCAACCGAACACCGGGTATCCCAGGGCCTATTTTGAAATTGGTCACACTTAGAGAAAATCGTGTTTCTGCGAATAACAAAAATTGTATCAGTTCCAAAGTAATTTAACTGTTTTCAGTATCTGCAGGCGGAAGATAGTGACTCACTTTACCATCATTTTCACGAAAAAATCATGAAGTAAAAATTTTGCTGCATAAAAACTGATTTTTGACCAAAAACGTGCCATTTTTGAACTTGTCTTAATGGGACTGAATGGAGACGAAGTTTTCATTCAACATGGGGCTGAGGAAAAAATTTTGCACGGGCTTATGCTGAATTTTACTCGAAATGGCGCCACATAAGAGCTTCCAGTATGAAGTAGGCGTTGCCAAACGGATAGGAAAATTCTGTCCATCCGACAGTGTCCGTCCGACAGATAGACTGCATGCACTTAATGTATTCATATGCCATGTGATTAATCATTAAAGCAAAACTTTGTATCGAAACGCAATCTTGAAGAGTTAATAATAATAATAATAATAATAATAAAAGCGAACTAAACCATCTTTCAAAGCCAAACAGAAAATAAAATATAAAAACAAACACTGTTGGATTACGTAAACGTTTCGATTAAAATCTTCATCAGTAATAATAATAATGATGATAATAATAATAATAATAATAATAATAATAATGATGATAATAATAATAATGGTGATAATAATAATGATAATGATAATATAATGATAATAATAATAATGATAATGATAATAATAATATATTCGTATCTGCCCTAGTGCCTGAGCTAACAGCTCAGTTAACGTATGAATACGCTATACTAGGTTTATGTTAGCTACTACAAACAGTATCACATGAAAATACCTCAGCAAAGGCGGGGGGGAGTCTATCCAAGCACAGGCAGACATTTAGCTGACTCATTCTCAAACGAGAAAGAGAGCAATGCCCTCGAATTTCAAAAGTGCTAAATGTAGGCCTAGACTATGGGAATAACTTCCGCACCCTGTGCCTCCAAATATAATTTGCCATAATAACATTTGATATTGAACACCATTGTAACATCTGCTTTGCAACTAATTTGTCAACCGACAAAGATCTCAGTTCTCTCCAAATATCCTTCTTTATGCAACCAAGCGAGCCAAAACACATAACCTTTAATTCAACGTTCCATCCATGACCTCGTAATAGACAGCAAACGCTCTCGTAACGCCCCAACTTCTCTCGAAACACGTAATCAAAGTACAAATCATAACACACAGCTACTTCGACAATGGTGCACTTCTGTGATACATGATCAATTAAAAGAATGTCTGGTTTGCGATGTTCAATCAACAGCAGTTCCTCGCGATACTCTGTGAATATTGTCTCCATTAGCTTGTTTGAGTAGACTCGTAGACGACGGTTACTCTGAGAAATAACATCTTCTACTTTATCAGCGATTCGATTGTGGCGACGACTATAAAAATTTCGAAATTCATGACAACCATTCATAAGATGCGCCATACTTTCGGTATGATTTCGGCAAAAGAGGCACAAAGGATCATTTTCACGGTTCCAAATGTGCAGCGTAAAGTTAGTTGGAAGGAGGCTGAGTCGTGCTTTTACGCTGAATTTCACTAACAAGTCGTCTATTTTCCAGTTGTAGAAAATGGAATGTGATGACTTCAAATGAATGCCATCCATACCGAAAAAGCACCCCTGAATTGACAATTCTTTTGCCTTAATCAAATCACGTTTAACTGTGTAATGAAATAGAATCTTTTGTAGCGATGAAGTGTCGTCGTGAAACTTCCCATCAATGATTACACCTGCTTTCCCATCTCTGAAAACGATGGAGATATCTAGTTTCCTTGCATAGCGCAACAACTCAGGCCAGTCAGACTGACAACCAAAGTTTGTTTTATTATTCAAATATCCATCAACTGTGACTTCGTAACCAAGAAAGATAATAATAATGATAATGATAATAATAATAATAATAATGATAATGATAATAATAATAATAATAATAATAATGATAATAATAATAATAATAATCAATTTATTTTAAGTTGGTTACAATTCTAGTTCTACATTAATCTAATGTGAACTAATTTACACCAACTATTTACAATTTTACACAAAAAGAAACCTATAATACAATACAATAAAATGTCTGTAATCATTATCTACAAATTTTGCACTTGCATTTGTCTCCACTCCAATTTTTATGTTTCTTTTGCATATAGCAGCTGATGAAGCGCTCTTTATTAAATCAGGCATGCTGTTCCACAAGAGGCTGCCTCGAAACGTTATAGAATCAATGCCAAACATAATGCTTTTCGCTGCAGGAATTTGCAATAAATCTTTCGTCCTGAGGTCATATTTGGTGTCCTTTCTGACAAAACACTCCTGCATAAATGACGGATTAGTACAATTGAGTGTTTTGTATATCTGAATCATAAGTACACGAAGGTTTTTGATGTGGATAGTTGTTTCATTGTTCTTTGCAAGTAAAACTTCAAATGTGGATTCATGATCGTCAAGTAGGACCCTGAGAGCTCTTTTGTGTACTCTATCTATGTTTTCATTCGCTGTTTTTCCGCAGAAAAGCCATATCAAGGGGCAGTACTTGAACGTTGATGCAACGAATGATTGGTACAATAATTTTGCTTTTTGGAGATCTAGATATCTAGCAACCCTAGCAAATGCACTCACTTTTCGATTAGTTTTCACACACAGAGCTTTGACGTGGCTTTTAAAGTTCAATTTTGAGTCAATTGTGACACCAAGTAGTTTTACCTCTTTGGAGGTGGTTATCGCGTCTCCATTAACTTCCAAAACCAAATTTTGGTTCTTTTTAAGACCTAGAAACATTACCTGAAATTTTGTTGGATTTGCCACCATAAAATTTGAATCAAACCATTTTAGTTTATTATAAAGATCAATTTCTAATTTGGCAATCATTGATCCAACATCACGAGATAACGCATAAATTGTATTGTCATCAGCAAAGTTCCAGATCTCAGAAGCCTCTATTGCATAGAAAATATCATTGATGAAAACATTAAAAAACAAAGGGCCTAATACAGATCCTTGCGGGACACCTGATTTAACATCGAGCCAGCTGCTGTATGTTGATTTTATCTTTACACGCTGTTTTCTTGATGTTAAGTAACTATACATCATTTGGAGGCTAGATAGGCCAAAGCCATAGGCATGAAGTTTTGCCACGAAGAGATCATAAGGGAGACAGTCGTATGCCTTTGACAAGTCTGTTAGTACCATTTCTATAACGCCTTTGTCGTCTAGGCATTTTTTGCATCTTTCCACCAGCCTTAAGAGGACATGTTGTGTCCTGTAACCTTCCCTAAAGCCACACAATAGGTTTGACAACTTTGGCTTGATGAAAGGTAGCATTTGGGAATACATTAACCTTTCATATATCTGAGCGATGCATAGATACCAAGATTCATATATTTGAGTTGAGCGATGCATACACCAAGAGTGTAAAGAATAGTGCTTCTTAGCAGCACAGAGATGCAATTGAAAAACATGCATTAAAATTTCACTTTCTATCTAGTCCGTCCGACAGACGAGGAAACCCTGGGTTCCTGCAGAACAGGGAGGGTCAAACGCAGATTCAGACGGTCCATTTTATAGACAACAATTTGTTTTAGATAGGTTCATAACCGAGGTAGCCATACACATTAAGGTTTGGGCAGGTAGAAGCTTTAAAGTATCTAATGACCGTCCGACAGATTTTTGAATTAAAAAATAGGCCCCCCCCCACCGGCCGACCATCCCGCACCTGTGTTCATTAGGATTCTATGTGCCTGCAGACGTTGCAGCCACATTTGATACCCTCCCATTCTTTAATTAAACGTTTAAAAAAGCAGCGAAGTTATCAGCCGATTTAATCTCATTTGGCAAACTGTTCCAAACCTTTGGTGCCAAGGCTCTAAGGCTATTGGAGCCGTAATTTACCTGATTAGGCCTGTGGTGCAGTAGGTCATAAGGATTTCTTTGAGAACGAGTTGAGTTCGTTGATGATTTGAATTCGAAAAGATCCTTCATGAAAATGGGATTCAAATCTTTCATAGTCTTGTAAACTTCTATACAGAGGGACCGTAGCCTAGAACGTGCATGTAGCATCTACCGGACTTCACTAGCAAGGCATCATACGAGCTAGTGTGATCATTGTATAGAAATCTCAATGCCCTTTCCTGTATCTTATCAACTTTTTGCAAGGACTTTGCTGACGAAAAATTCCAAACCAACGGACAGTAATTAAAATTCGAATGTACAAAACTTTGAATCAACACCTTTCGTTCTTCAAAACCAATAAAAGACTTGAGCCTTTTCAGGACATTAAGCTGAGTTACAGCTTTATGGCAAAGATCAGAAATATGCGAATCGAAGTTTAGCTTGTTGTCAAGTTTTATGCCTAGGAGCTTCACGCTGTCTTCCGATTTTATACTCTTGTCCTGGATACTGATATTAACACCACTGGTATCAGACTGATCTTTTCTAATCAAAAGTGCATGAAATTCCTCAGGATTTGCAATCATATCATTATTCCTAAGCCATTCTAAAGAAATATTTGCTTCGCACTCCAAAACATCTATAAGATCGGACATTGTTTTAGAAGTGTAAACAAGGGTGTTATCATCGGCAGGTAGGTAAGTAGGTAGGTATTCATATTTAACGTGGCTAGCCTGCGAAAGTCTGAGAGACTTATTTCCAGCAGGGGCCACGGATGTTTTACCATCAGTTCGCCGCAGCTACCCGCCGCAGCTACCCGCCGCAGCTACCAAATTTCCCTCACATGGCTCTGGTCGACCCGGGCTAGAGTTACGGACAGCGACCAAACTGTCCAGCGCGGGATTTGAACCTACGGCCGTTCTGACCTTTGGCTTACGAGTCAGACGCCTTAACCACTCGGCCACGCGCTCACTTAGGCATAGTTATAAACCGATGCTTTTTGATGAACAAGATCAGGTCATTTATGAAAAATTTAAAAAGAATAGGGCCTAGTACGGAACCTTGGGGGACACCCGATAGGATGAGTTGAAACTTGCTATAAGTATTATTAATCCTAACACACTGTAGGAATAGATATATACTAAAGAGTTTTTATCAAGCCCATATGCAGCCAGTTTTGCTATCAAAAGGTCATGAGGGATACAATCGAATGCCTTCGAAAGGTCCATAAGGATAGCTCCTACCACGTAATCGTTATCTAACCTAGATCTCCATTCTTCGATTAGTCTTATCAAGACGTGTTGAGTGCTATAGCGTTCTCTGTAGGCTGCAATAAACACAGAAAGAGACTTATCGAGGTGTGGGATTAACTGATTTTTGATGACTTTTTCGTAGATTTTGGAGAATGCGTTTAGAACACTCACAGACCGAAAGTTTCCCTCAACTGTTTTATCTTGCTCTCCCTTGTCTAAAGGACAGATGGATGCACGTTTTCCTTTCTCTGGAAACTGAGAGTTACGGATACTAGTGTTAATAGCGTTAGTCAACGGAGCTGTGAGTTCAGCCGAAGCTAGAGAAACTAGTTTTGGGGGAATGTTATCTTCGCCTGTAGATTTCTTACCGTCCATCTCCTTTAATAGTCGCAAAACTACAGAGTTTTCCACTTCTTTGAAAGAAAAAGGCTCGAAATTGTTATTCGGGTTTTGAATGATTGCTAGAACGCTTGGATGATTTTTGTGTTCTGCAAGAATCTTTTTAACAGCTTCACGATCATCTTTGATGCCGTAATTCTCGGCCATACTGCTAGGTTTCTTGCAACTGGATTTCTGAACAATATCAACATAGTGGTCATTAAAAACTTCTGTCAATTCGGCATCATCTGTTATCATTTTTTCGCCCTTTACTAAAGTGATATTGCTATCTGATAGGCCCCCTTTGTTGGAGAGGAAAGGCTTGACTAGGTACCAAAAATCTTTGTTCGACATAAGGCCTTTACTTGATGCCTTCTTGAAATGGTCTCTTATGGCTTTTTTCCTCAAAGAAACGCACTTATTGCGATGCTTCTTGAATCTTGCTTTATTTTCATTGGTTGGATTTTTATGAACTTTTTCTTCAAATTCGTTCGGACATAGATTGCCTTTTTTAAGTTTCTGTTCATGAAAGGGGCATTATTTCCTCTAAGAAATTTCTTTTTCAGCGGGACATGCTTGTCAACGACTTTCCGAAATTTGACTGAGAGGTCAATGTACAGATAGTTAGGGTCATCAACGTTACAGTCCAGTCCAATATTTCCTACATCAAGTAAAAATTCATTTGAATTAAAATTTTTGAAGCTGCGATACATAATTGTCTTGGGTTTAAGGCGAGGAATATGAGATTTCATTATAGTAGCAATAAGGCCATGACAGTCACTCAGCCCAGTCTCATAAACAGAGGTCAACTGAAAGCTTTTCGGACAATTTGTAAGTATAACATCATACACCTAAAAGATATGTGCAGAAAGATCAATTACGGCTTACAAATAATGAGACGTGTAAATGTGTACCTCCCCAAAGAAAGTCTGATCCTTCTTGCCAACTCCTTGGTCCTAAGCCATCTGGATTATTGCTCCCCTATCCTATATAATTTGAACTGCGGTCAGCTTGACATATTGCTGAAGCTCCAGAAACAATGTGCGCGCATCATTTTTGGCTATGATAGAAGAACTCATAGCAAGCCATTATTCATCCAACTTAACTGGCTACCATTGCACCAACGAATCGAATATAACATATGCCTCCTTCTCTACAAAGTCAACAATAATATAGCACCACCTTACTTGTCTGAAATGTTTGTGAAAACAGCTGAAGTTCATCAACATCGAACGAGAGCTGCTGTAAATAGTCACTTTTTCAAAATTAGAGGAACTGGACATACTTACCTAAAATCATTTAGATATTATGGAGCAAAAGTTTGGAATTTGTTACCAACTGAAATACGTCACACTGAGTCTATTGAGAACTTTAAGATAAAATGTAAAGCCTACTTTATGGACAAAATTAAATCTGACTCTTATGTAAAATATGACTGGTCATTCCATTGAACTTTTATGCCAAAGAATTTTTTACTGTACACAATTTGATTAGAATTTTAGTTTTGATTTTAGTTTTTTACTTTGTGAACCAGGCTGTAAACAAGTTTTTAACTTAGCGCTGTTATTCACGTTAAAGAATTTCATACATACATACATGGAAGATTGGTATTGATTGGAAAAGCAAGTTTTACCCGTTACTAAATTGGATAACCCTAAAGCGTCACAGAAAGATTTCAACTTGTTGTAGCCAGGATGTTTCTTATCATGTGTATCTATGTTGATATCACCCATAATAATAATGTTATCATATTTGTCAAGAGCTGTATTTACTGATTTGAACATGACCAAGCTTGTTATGTGCCAAGTATTCATCAGTTGGTACAAAAATCGTCCCATCTCCTTTTGCAACCATCACCCTTGCTGTTTCAAGATCTTTTTCAATCATTTTTATCCATGTTAACTTTTGTCCACCCCTTGGTTTCTTTACATACCTCTGAGCTTCTCTTAATGCAGTTTTCGCAGGTGTATTGTCTGGCAGTCTTAATAGATGTCCATACCAACTTAGTCTTCTTTCCTTTATTGTTTTGCTCCATTCATCAATTTTCATTCTTTCGTATAATTATTTGTTTGATATTTTGTTGGGCCACTTGATACTGAGGACCTTGCGGAGGAGATTTCTCTGGAAGACATCTATTGTATTTTCAAGTATCATTTTAGTCTTAAGCAAAGTCGGAACTAGATTCTAGGATTCTTTGCGAATTCTTTTCCTTCAGTTTCTAGAGCTATAAGCAAGTTTTTTAAAATTTCCGTTTTCGAAAACATGGTCAAAAGCATCGAACAAATTTTCAAGGGACTTGACATGGATAGGCAACGGAATCGCTCTTTCATGGTAATTTGGGATTTAGAAATCGATTAATTGTAACTTATGAGAAATGTGAAATTACTTTCGATGGCACAAAGATCCTTCACTTCACTTCTCCATTTCCATTCCATTCAATGCTTCTCTAGTCCTGCTCTACAGTAGGTTGCATTGCTATATAAAATGGGTAAAAAAGACAAGCAGGGTGGCGTCATGAGGGCAAGCAAACATGGAGTCTTGTTGAAATAATGATGCGCGGAACGGCTTGGTGTGGCACTTTATTGTAACTACTAGATAATTTTGCAACAAAGGAAGCTTGCACTAATCATCTTCTAAATCCCCTAGTCTAGCTTGCGTGCAGACTCTACTGATTCCCTGAATGGAAGGGGGGGGGGGTTCCTCCTCTGGCTACTAATCATCCCGCAAAAGTTTTCTCCCTGTCCATGCATGCCGAGTCGTTAGAAATTTGATCAAGATTTATGATCATTCCCAGTGTTTTCGAGACCAAAATTTTTTAAAAACTCGCTTAAAGCTCTAAAAACTTAAAACAAATAAGGTAAAAATATACTAAAATCTAATTCAGACTTTTTCCTGAGGATTTAGGTATAAAATCATCAGAAATTGGTCCAGTGCACGATTCATTGGTCCAGTTTACTTTGGAGCACCCAATATAATTGGCTACGCCTGATTGGCAAGAGATTATGGTACAAAGTGTTCTTCAGGGTTTGCCAGATGTCTCATCATAAAATATTCATTCATTTGAAAGAGAATACATCGGATTTGTGGCAAAAGCTTAACTTAGATGCAGACATTCATGGCACTAAAATCCATCATAGATCTGTGGGATTACGTTGGATGTGACTAAGATAGCAATCAAATGTTTCAGCCGATTTTGCTCGAGGCCCATGGCCGGAAACCTCCATGACGGCAAATAAACAAAAAAGACACCAGAAACCTGTCAATATTTCCTTAAATTCTACTGACGCAACCAGGACAAAACTACTGGAAACTTCCTGAATTTTTTTGAAGAAATCTACTAGCCAGGTGTTTGGGTATCCGTGGCTTGGATGCCAGTTTGAATATCCCACTGTTGTGTGACCTTTCACTTACGCTTTACGAAATTTTCATTGCAGTGAAAATTCAGCCTTGATCCTGTGCTTTTGCAATAAACAACAGAGAGGCCTGTATCGTGTGATCCAATAAGGTTCATGAAATATGTACTTTAACCCCCGATTAAACAAGGAGCCCAATGTCACCACTTCATCAGGTCCAGTATTTACTCAGTGAAGATGACACAATCGACCAAATACTGGCAAGGACAGCAAAATATAAATCTAGTTTTTATCCTCACTGGTTTTCTAAAAGGAGTAAAATTGATCCTGAAATTATATTTTCACCTTCTGCTACTGTTTTTAAGACCAAGCTACTATCGACGAGTACTACTCCGAAAAGTATTAAGGAAAGCAAAGCCCGAGTAAAGCTGTTGTCCTGTGTGCGTGATTCTTTATCGGTTTTTGCTGCTGCGGTTTTTGCTGCAAGATTTTGCTTTCGTCTAGATTTCTATTTCAGATGAAGCCGAAGTTCAATTTGGTGGTATTTGTAATATTGAAAGTTCGCCTGGATTGTGCTTTAATGAACTAGAAATGGATCCTCAAAACAAATATCAAAACAAAGAAAACTCAACAAGTCAAGAAACTTTTGCATGCATCCTGGACCGATTAACAAGAATTGAGGGGCGTGTGGATGAAATTACCAAAAAAAGTAAAAAAATCCCCCAAAAAACGAAAAAATAAGCTCTGTTGATTTTAATATATTTTTTGCAAGAATAAGTCAACTAGAACAGGAAAACAAATCACTGCCTGATGAAAATATAGGCCTAAAGTTTGAAAACAGAAAGTTGAAAGAGTCACACAGCATGGGAGGTGTCGCTTGTAGACCACGTGACCCAATCTCAACATTCCAATACAAAGTTCCACACCATAATGTTCCAAAGCAAAGTTCAACAACCCAACGGCCTCAGGTGGATTCAACGAAACTCATTCAAGGTATACAAATGATGTAGCAGATGGTGAATGGAAAGTACAAAGTCCAAAGTCCAAAGTTCGGAGAGAAGGCTCCTAGGGAACAAATGTGAATGGAAAGGAGTTTCCTTTTTCCAAACCTCTAGATACCGCAAACAAATTTAGCTGCTTAGAAAATCTATCAACGGAAAGAGAGTCCGAAGTGACAGAGAGTACTCAGCTGCTGTAAAATCTCAGGGTTTTCCTCAGACAACGAGTAGTAGGAGCATGAGACAACATAAGGCGACTGCACTGGACAAACGCGATGGAGATTGGGGAAATTCTTGGGCAGCAAACAGCAAAACAACTTCTGAAGACGTAAGGAGGCCAAGAAAACCTGTTTTCTCAATTCTGGGTGATTCCATGGTTAAAAAGATTAGGAGACAAGATATCAATGCTGAGGTCTCGCATGCCAAAACATCTATCAAAACTTTCCCTGGTGCCACAATCGACCAAATGAAGTCTTACATCAAGCCAGCGATAGACGACAAGCCAGGTGGAAAAATAATCTTATGTGGAACAAACAACTTGAGATCAGAGAGCCCTGAAGAAACAGCGAACAAGCTGATTGATCTGGCCACTGAAACGAAGAAAACATTGAGAGACGTCGCTGTTTTAAGTATCATAAAAAGGACAGATTATAAATAACAGAACATATCAACTCGACTCTGCATTCTGAAGGCGAAATAGCTATCCAAGCTAGCAATGCAGGCACACCAAGTGATAATGATACGTGATACGTGAACTTGAGATGAAACGAAGAAAGGCAAATGATTTAGTTAAAGTTGGCCTCTCAAGAAGTAACATAAGTTTCATTGAGCATGATAACATTGAAAGGAGACTTGATAAATGGGGACTTCATCTAAACTTCCAAGGTTTAACCGGAAACTTGATTAATTTTTTAAACGGTATATGACTGATAGATTTAGGACAGGAGACATTTAACATTAAAACCACCGAACACACACCCAATTCAACTGACGTTCATAATGAAGGGTTTGATGTTAGATTTAGTTGTAGCCTAACAGAACATATCAACTCGACTCTGCATTCTGAAGGCGAAATAGCTATCCAAGCTAGCAATGCAGGCACACCAAGTGATAATGATTCCACTCCACCCATACCTTGTTGTGAAGTTTAGGTTCAATTTAGCGTCGTAAGAAACCCATAGAAAACCCTCTCGTGCACATCAAAGGAAAATAGCGAGCACGTGATGTGTGCAGGGTCAAGGGTCAGGTCAGCCTCATTCGGAAACAATACGTTCACACGTGAACGTGCACAGGTCACAGGCCAAAGGTCATTATGCCATATAAGGCAATAGCGGAAGTGCATATGAGCATAACAAATCAAGATCCGAAATTGTAGTTCAGTTACTGAAGGAGCTCCAGGAGAAAGGTCGCGGGAAAAGAGTGCTATTCCCTGGGGTAGCCCAGTGGAGTGGCGGGAGTAACTCACACGGAATTGTCGCATCAGTAGCAGTAGAGAACCGGATAGTCGATAAAGGCCTATGTAAATAGTGCATAAAATATAAATATGTAAAACCTCAAGAAGTGTCTTCATTGCATTTGCCCTGAGATCCGAACAAGAAAGGACATATCTTTGCAATATATCTGATAGTGAAACTGATGATGAAATAAACAGGCTTTTTCAGCTCAGGACAAAATATCATCCTGACTTCAAAACTTCATCTTATTTTTCATATGACTACAAGGCCTTTGATGAAGCTAAATTTCTTGCAGATTATAAAGAAATGGATACCTCCTTTCTTGATGATGGAAGTCAGGACCTAAATGGAAAATTTGACACCTTTCTTCTTAATCTTCATAATCTTGTAAACAAACATTGTCCTCAGAAAAAGCTGAATAAGCGGGCCTTAAAGCTAAAAAATAAACCTTGGATTAATTTTCAAATTCAAAGAATGATGAAAATCAGAGATAGTTTATTTCAGCAATTTAAATCAACAAAATCCCCAAATGATCTTAAGGCATATAAACAGTTTCGAAATCGCATTGTCAATGAAATAAGAGAAAGCAAAAAAAGCTATTTTCACCAGTACTTTGATGAACATAAAAATAATATGAAAATGCTTTGGAAAGGTATAAAGAACATAATAAGCATTAGACCTGGAAATTTTGATAGTGTTAGGTTCTTAAAGGAAGAAAATGGTTCCAAAATCTCAGACCCAGTGAAGATAGCAAATGAGTTTAATAACTATTTCACTAATGTTGCTGATAACATCACAAAGAGGATTCCAAGAACACCAAAATCTCCTTTAGACTATTTATCCAATCCTAATTTGGACTCATTCTTCATATCCCCGTGTACAGCAGAAGAAATATCTTCCCGTATTCAATCTCTGAAAAATGGTAAATCCAGTGGGCCAAATAGTATTCCAGTCAAGCTACTAAAAATTCTTGATCTGCCTATCTCAAAAGATCTTGCTGTTTTGACAAATGAATCCTTTTTGACAGGAACCTTTCCTGAAAAACTGAAAATAGCTAAGGTTATTCCAATCTTTAAAAAGGGACTTGCCACCAGTAAATCAAATTATAGGCCAATTTCACTCCTATCTGTCTTCAGCAAAATTTTTGAAAAATTAATGCACAAGCGCCTGTCCCAATTTCTTGAAGTCTGTGAGGTATTATTCTGCATGCAATTTGGTTTCCGCACAGGTCATTCAACTGATCATGCTCTTATTAGTTTAACTGAAACTATAAAATCTTCTTTGGACAAAAACAAATTTGGCTGTGGTATCTTCATTGACCTTCAAAAGGCTTTTGATACAGTTAACCATGATATACTTCTAAAAAAGTTAGAACATTATGGTATCAGGGGCACCGCTTTAAGCTGGTTCCAATCTTACCTCAGTAACCGCAAACAGTTTGTTTCAATTAATGGCCATTCTTCTTCCCTCACTAACATAACTTGTGGTGTCCCCCAAGGATCAGTTCTTGGGCCACTGCTATTTTTAATCTACATCAACGACCTACCGAATTCATCACAGTTTCTATCCTTTTTCCTTTTTGCTGATGATACCAACATTTATTGTGACTCTGATAACCTTCAACTTCTAACCAAAAAAATCAACAGAGAATTAAAGTAGGTTAAGCTTTGGCTTGATTCAAATAAGCTTGCACTAAACATTGAGAAGACAAACTTTGTACTCTTTCATTCCCCAAGGAGGAAATTGTCAGAATTCACCAACCTCAAAATTGGTAAACAGTTTATTCAAAGAACTAAGTATGTAAAGTTTTTAGGAGTTCTCATGGATGAACATCTGACTTGGAAGTACCATACAACTGAACTTTGTAAAAAACTTTCTAAAGCTGTTGGCATTTTCTTCAAAGTGCGGCATTATGCCCCCTTGCCTACTCTTGTCTCTCTCTACAACTCACTTTCCTTGTCCTTCCTCAACTATGGTATTTCAGCCTGGGGAATGACGTATGAATCCTACCTAAACCCACTCTTTGTTCTTCAGAAGAAAATTCTTCGCTGCATTAAATTTGAACCCTTCCTTTCTCATAGCACACCAATTTTTCAGTCATTAAGGACTTTAAAAATTGTGGATGTTCTGCACCTGAACATCTTAACCTTTGTTTATAAATCTATTAATAAGCTATCTCCTTCCTGCTTTCATGATTATTTTCAGCCAAATTCATCTGTTCATAGAATTGGGACTCGCCAGGCTACAAGAGGTGATCTTTTTAAGTCTATTAAAAATACAACTCTGTATGGTCTGCAAACAATTCAGTACTTTGGCTCAAAACTTTGGAACACCCTTCCACTGTTCATACGTGTTGCTAGCTCTACTGTGGTTTTTCGTTCAAAACTAAAAAGATACTTCCTTGATTCATATTCACAAAATAACTCTTAGTTTAACACACAAGTCCTATCCCGTTGAGGTTCATCTGGTTCTTGGTTATTGTCTGTCTTTGTTTTTAAAATAATTTTTGGTTTCTTTGTGTTTTATGGGGGGGCTCTCTCTCGATTAGTTTACCTACTTAGAGAGCTCCTCCTTAGTCAGTAAATCTTAAATACAATTGTGTAAAGTAATTTTTCTTCTTTTGTTTTTTCAGTAGTGTTAGTTTTAGTTCTTATTGTTGTAATGTATCTTAGTTGTAGAGTTTTGTGTAAGAATTGTATTTAGGATTTATTGACAATGAATGAAACTTGAACTTGAAACTTGATCATCATAATCCTCTTCTTGGCTTTTTGAACATTAACAGCCTAAGATATAAAGTAGTGGACCTTAGAGAAGTGGCAGAGCGTTGCTTACCAGATGTTTTGGTGATTGAAGAGACAAAATTGAACGAAGACTTCAAAACAGCGTTATTGTAATGAACAACTATCAATATCCCATGCGTCGAGATAGGAATGAGTTTGGAGGGGGCATAATGCAATACGTGAGAAAAGGGGTGATATGTAATCGCATCACTGCGTATGAAACACAAAATGTTGAATCGATATGTTCAGAACTCATCATCAGCAAAAAAAGGTGGATGATTTTTGCAGTCTATCGTCTACCTGACTCTGCAAATTTGAATAGTTTTTTTAACGAGCTATCCAATTCCATGAATTTTGCTCTAGAGAAGTACGACAACATTATAGTTTTCGGAGACTTTAACGTAGATACCCAAAACGAACAACATCCAGCCTATAACAAATTTAAATCCTTTTCAGATACAATGGGCCTACAAAATTTGGTAAAGGAGAAGACCTGTTTTACCAAAAATCATGCGTCTTCAATTGATGTTTCTAACAAATCGACCCAGATTGTTACAAAAAACATGCGTATTTGAAACAGGTCTGGGTGATTATCATGGGCTCGTAGTTACTTTTCTGAAAGCTCAGGTACCCCGCCTCAAGGCAAAACGTATAACGTATCGATGCTATAAGAATTTTGCGGAAAATGAATTTTTGTCCGATGTCAGATTAGCAAATTTTGAAATTGATCATCTGAGTGTAGATGATGCATATGAACATATAACCAAAACTTTTCGTGCGATAGTAGACAAACATGCACCGTTGAAAACTAAGACACTTCGAGGGAACACAGCTCCTTTTATGAATAGAGATCTAAGGAAAGGAATTATATACGCGATCTAGGCTTCAAAAGAAGCTAAAGAAATATCCTTCACGGGAAAATGAAGCCAAGTTAAAAAAACAACGAAATAAATGCGTTTCACTAAGGAAGAAGGCAATTAGAAACCATTTTAGGAATGCAACTAGTAATGGGTTGGTTTCAAATCAGGATTTCTGGAACCTCGTCAAACCCTTTCTTTCCAATAAAGGGGCTCGTAGTTACTTTTCTGAAAGCTCCGGTACCGCGCCTCAAGGCAAAACGTATAACGTATCAATGCTATAAGAATTTTGCGGAAAATGAATTTGTGTCCGATGTCAGATTAGCAAATTTTGAAATTGATCATCTGAGTGTATATGATGCATATGAACATATAACCAAAACTTTGGTACTGATATCACCCTAGTCAAAGAAGACAAAATTATAACTGATGATGGAGAACTCACCGAAGTTTTTAATGATCATTACATCAATATCGTCGACCTCAGACGATCGATGTATAGTTAGACGGATACTGCAACAATATCAAAATCACCAAAGTGTTCTAGCAATTATTCAAAGTCTAGAAAATCCATTTAACACGTTTTCTCTTCGTGAAGTTTCAACAGAAGATGTTCTCCGACTTTTGCGGGCAATAAATGATAAGAAATCAACCGGTGAGGATAAAATACCCCCTAAACTTGTTCATTTAGCGCCAAGGGAGCTATCTGTCGTTGTTGTTGTTGTTGTTCATTTATTTTAATTCGATATTTACATAGCTAACAATATATACAATATATATACAAAGTTAACTAATCTAAATCGAATGAAATTAAAATGTTAAAAAAAAGTTATTGTTCAGTAAAAGTAAAACTACAGCAGGCACTACATTTGCATTCTGGGCCATTCCATTCCTTTATCATAAGTTTGAAGTTTTTCAAGTTTTCTGCAGATTTCATTTTGTTTGGTAAGCCATTCCATATTTGAGGTCCAACGGACTCAAGACTATTTGAACCGAAAGTTACTTGATTTGGTCTTACATGCTTTAAGTCATAAGGCTTTCTGGAGGAATAATGCGAAGATCTGAGTTTGAAGAAATTTTGCATAAATGGCGGATTTAGATTATTCATTGTTTTGTAAATTTCAATGCAAAGACTGCTTTGACGCGAAACTTGCATAGTACATCTTCCTGATTTTTGGAGCAAGTCCTTATATGAGCTCTTACGATCATCATAAAGAAACCTTAGTGCACGTTCTTGTAACTTTTCAATTTTTTGAAGCGACTTCATAGAAGAAAAATACCAAACCAATGGACAATAATTGAAGTTAGAGTAAACAAAGCTCTGTACAAGTACCTTTTTTGTTCAAATCCAATAAATGATCTTAACCTTTTCAGAACGTTTAGTTGTGTCGCAGCTTTTTTACAAAGGTTTGATATGTGTGTATCAAAATTCAATTCATTATCCAGGGTTACGCCCAAAAGTTTTACAGTTTCTTCTGACTTGATGGCATGATCTTGAAGGCTTATATTTTGTCCAGTAGTATTTTCCCGATCTTTTCTGACCAGCAGAGCATGAAATTTATCAGGGTTTGCAATCATTTCGTTTCGGTCTAGCCAAGTTAAAGCGACATTGGTTTCATTCTCCAAAACCCTGACGAGATCGGGCATAGTTTTGGAAAAATATGAAAGTGTATTATCATCAGCATAATTAAGGTTAATAGGTTAATAAGGTTAATAATTAAATGTCCAACTAACAAAGGACAACTCCCACTAACAAACATTAGCATTCGCAACATCAAATTTCCAGAACGCGCAAAAAAGCTGCAGTCACACCTCTCGACAAAGGTGAACCGATTTGAACAGTAGAAAAAATTTTCGCTCCGTAAGCATACTTAAAGTGAATAACCTGAGTTAAAAGATGAGATCGCATAGGTTTATAAATAGCCTATTGTATTTGATAATCCAGCTCATGGCGAAAGAAAGCAACGCAAAGGTAAACACCGCAGGGATTAAGCGCTTCTTTGTCCTATTTGCATACAAGCGCTATATATAGTCATTCACTTAAACGCTTTCTCCAAAATATACGAACAGATTGTTAAAGAGCAGATAAGTCCATTCCTCGAGAAAACTCTTTCGGTCTTTATTGCAGCCTACAGGAAGGCTTACGGTACGCAACATGTCCTAGTTGGAATGCTTGAAGATTGGAAGACTAAACTTGACAATGATTTCACTGTCGGAGCAACATTGATTGACTTATCGAAAGCTTTCGATTGTATCCCGCATGATTTGCTCATTGCGAAACTCCACGCATATGGTTTCAATGAAAATTCTCTTTTCTTCATTTATCCTTATCTAAAACGGCGCAGACAATCGGTTCGCATAAACAAAGTTTACAGCAATTAGCAGTCTGTTTTATCAGGGGTTCCTCAAGGATCCGTCTTAGGCCCTATTCTTTTCAATTTTTATATTGATGAATTATTTCATTTCATCAAAAAAAGATCCCTCGTCAACTACGCAGATGACAATACCCTTGCATATTTTCAAATAGTCTCCCACGACTAATTGATGTGCTAGAAAAGGAGGCATGCGTTGCTCTCACATGGCTCGATCGAAATGAAATGATCGCCAACCCAGAAAAATTCCACGCAGTTCTCGTAAAAAAAGATCGAACGGAAACCCCTGGGCATAGTATTTCTATTGGAAAGAAAACTATTGAATCTGAAGCTTCGGTTAAGTTGCTTGGTGTAAATCTCGACCATCAACTAAACTTTGACCTCCACATATCTGATCTTTGCAAAAAAGCAGCAACCCAACTAAATGTAATAAATCGACCAAAGCCTTTTCTTGGTTTCGCAGAGAAAAAGGTACGTGTTCAAAGCTTTGTCTTTTCTAACTTTAACTATTGCCCTTTAGTATGGTTCTTCTCGTCAGGTAGATCTATGGATAAGATCGAAAAAATACCGGAGAGAGCATTACGTTTTCTTTACGACGACCAGGGTTCTTCTTATGAAGAATTACTTGGCAAATCACAAAAATGCACAATGCATGTAAATAGGCTTAGATACCTTTGTATTGAGATTTTCAAAATTGTAAACCAGCTAAATCCTGAATTCATGCAAAATATTTTCGAAACAAGAGCCTAAAATCGACCTACACGTCGTCCAAATGATTTACAGCACTACAGGCCAAACCAGAAAACATACGGTTCAAATAGTCTAAGGTCCCTTGGGCCGCAGATTTGGAATCGTTTGCAAGATGACATCAAGTCAGCCGAAAATCTGGTCCAATTCAAAAGGCTAATCAAGAGCTGGGATGGGGCCACCTGCAGGTGCAACGTATGCCTTTGAAATTAATCTTGTATATTTTAAATAATCGAATTAGACTAGCTATTTTTTTTAGCTAATAGATATTTCGATTTAAAAGTAGATGACACACACACACGCTGCTAAGGCAGTGTACAATTCTTTCATTCTCCCAACAATGCTTTATTGTTCAACGCCAGTTGCCAAAGTTTCAGATACAAAGAGGCAACCCTGTATCAATAATTATATTATCATTATCCATAATACCCCTCCCCCTAAAAAATTTGCAATTGCAATTCATGACCCGAAGCGCCTGTCTTATCTTACTCAACTCAGTGTTGGTCTCAGCAAGCGAAACTCTCAAAATTTCAACATAACTTTGAGGATGTTGCTGAATCTTTAGAAGCTACCTCGCCTAGCCGCCGTAAAGGTAAGTGTTTCTCCAAGTCCTGCTATTGTGGGGCGAGCCCTTGGTCACGGGAAAGGAATGGCTATCGGTTCTATTAAGGTAAATAGCTTGCTACTTCATATCGATAAAGTCAGAGAGCTCATTGAGATAAAGGACTCTCTTGTATACTTGTAATCAATGAGACTTAACTTGAGAGTGCTATTACAGATAGCCTTCTTGGTGTCGATGGGTATGCCTTGCATATACTTGTAATCAATGAGATTAAACTTGACAGCGCTATTACAGAAAGCCTTCTCGGTGTCGATGGGTATGCCTTGCATATACTTGTAATCAATGAGTTTAAACTTCACAGTGCTATTACAGATAGCCTTCTCGGTGTCGATGGGTATGCCTTGCATATACTTGTAATCAATGAGATTAAAATTGACAGTGCTATTACAGATAGCCATCTTGGTGTCGATGGGTATGCCTTGCATATACTTGTAATCAATGAGACTAACGTTGAGAGAGCTATTACAGATAGCTTTCTTGGTGTCGATGGGTATGCCTTGCATATACTTGTAATCAATGAGATTAAACTTGACAGCGCTATTACAGACAGCCTTCTCGGTGTCGATGGGTATGCCTTGCATATACTTGTAATCAATGGGACTTAACTTAAGAGTGCTATTACAGATAGCCTTCTTCGTGTCGATGGGTATGCCTTGCATATACTTGGAATCAATGAGAATAAACTTGACAGCGCTATTACAGATAGCCTTCTCGGTGTCGATGGGTATGACTTGCATATACTTGTAATCAATGAGTTTAAACTTGACAGTGCTATTACAGATAGCCTTCTCGGTGTCGATGGGTATGCCTTGCATATACTTGTAATCAATGAGATTAAACTTGACAGTGCTATTACAGATAGCCTTCTTGGTGTCGATGGGTATGCCTTGCATATACTTGTAATCAATGAGACTAAAGTTGAGAGTGCTATTACAGATAGCCTTCTTGGTGTCGATGGGTATGCATTGCATATACTTGTAATCAATGAGATTAATCTTGAAAGTGCTATTACAGATAGCCTTCTTGGTGTCAATGGTATGCCTTGTATATACTTGTAGTCAATGAGACTAAACTTGAGAGTGCTATTACAGATAGCCTTCCTGGTGTCGATGGGAATGCCTTGCATATACTTGTAATTAATGAGATTAAACATGACAGTGCTATTACAGATAGCCTTCTTGGTGTCGATGGGTATGCCTTGCATGTGCTTGTAATCAATGAGATTAAACTTGACAGCGCTATTACAGATAGCCTTCTTGGTGTCGATGGGTATGCCTTGCATATACTTGTAATCAATGAGATTAAACTTGACAGCGCTATTACAGATAGCCTTCTCGGTCTCGATGGGTATGCCTTGCATATACTTGTAATCAATGAGACTAAAGTTGAGAGTGCCATTACAGATAGCCTTCTTGGTGTCGATGGGTATGCATTGCATATACTTGTAATCAATGAGATTAATCTTGAAAGTGCTATTACAGATAGCCTTCTTGGTGTCAATGGTATGCCTTGCATATACTTGTAGTCAATGAGACTAAACTTGAGAGTGCTATTACAGATAGCCTTCCTGGTGTCGATGGGAATGCCTTGCATATACTTGTAATTAATGAGATTAAACATGACAGTGCTATTACAGATAGCCTTCTTGGTGTCGATGGGTATGCCTTGCATGTGCTTGTAATCAATGAGATTAAACTTGACAGCGCTATTACAGATAGCCTTCTTGGTGTCGATGGGTATGCCTTGCATATACTTGTAATCAATGAGATTAAACTTGACAGCGCTATTACAGATAGCCTTCTCGGTCTCGATGGGTATGCCTTGCATATACTTGTAATCAATGAGTTTAGACTTGACAGTGCTATTACAGATAGCCTTCCCGCTGTCGATGGGTATGCCTTGCATATACTTGTAATCAATGAGTTTAAACTTGACAGTGCTATTACATATAGCCTTTCCGGTGTCGATGGGTATGCCTTGCATATACTTGTAATCCATGAGTTTAAACTTGACAGTGCTATTACAGATGGCCTTCTCGGTGTCGATGGGAATGCCTTGCATACTCTTGTAATCAATGAGATTAAACTTGACAGTGCTATTACAGATAGCCTTCTTGGTGTGGATCGGTATGCCTTGCATATACTTGTAATCAATGAGACTAAAGTTGAGAGTGCTATTACAGATAGCCTTCTCGGTGTCGATGGGTATGCCTTGCATATACTTGTAATCAATGAAATTAAACATGACAGTGCTATTACAGATAGCCTTCTTGGTGTAGATGGGTATGCCTTGCATATACTTGTAATCAATGAGATTAAACTTGACAGTGCTATTACCGATAGCCTTCTCGGTGACGATGGGTATGCCTTGCATATACTTGTAACCAATGAGATTAAACATGACAGTGCTACTACAGATAGCCTTCCCGGCGTTGATGGGTATGCCTTGCATATACTTGTAATCAATGAGTTTAAACTTGACAGTGCTATTACAGATAGCATTCTCGGTGTCGATGGGTATGCCTTGTATATACTTGTAACCAATGAGATTAAACATGACAGTGCTACTACAGATAGCCTTCTCGGTGTTGATGGGTATGCCTTGCATATACTTGTAATCAATGAGTTTAAACTTGACAGTGCTATTACAGATAGCCTTTTCGGTGTCGATGGGTATGCCTTGCATATACTTGTAACCAATGAAATTAAACAGGACAGTGCTATTACAGATAGCCTTCTTGGTGTCGATGGGTATACCTTGCAAATACTTGTAATCAATGAGATTAAACTTGACAGTGCTATTACAGATAGCCTTCTCGGTGTCGATGGGTATGCCTTGCATATACTTGTAACCAATGAGATTAAACATGACAGTGCCACTACAGATAGCCTTCTCGGTGTTGATGGGTATGCCTTGCATATACTTGTAATCAATGAGTTTAAACTCGACAGTGCTATTACAGATAGCCTTCTCGCTGTCGATGGGTATGCCTTGCATATACTTGTAACCAATGAAATTAAACATGACAGTGCCATTACAGATAGCCTTCTTGGTGTCGATGGGTATACCTTGCAAATACTTGTAATCAATGAGATTAAACTTGACAGTGCTATTACAGATAGCCTTCTCGGTGTCGATGGGTATGCGTTGCATATACTTGTAACCAATGAGATTAAATATGACAGTGCTACTACAGATAGCCTTCTCGGTGTTGATGGGTATGCCTTGCATAAACTTGTAATCAATGAGTTTAAACCTGACAGTGCTATTACAGATAGCCCTCTCGCTGTCGATGGGTATGCCTTGCATATACTTGTAATCAATGAGACAAAAGTTGAGAGTGCTATTACAGATAGCCTTCTTGGTGTCGATGGGTATGCCTTGCATATACTTGTAATCAATGAGATTAAACTTGACAGTGCTATTACAGATAGCCTTCTCGGTGTGGATGGGTATGCCTTGCATATACTTGCAATCAATGAGACTAAACATGACAGTGCTATTACAGATAGCCTTCTCGGTGTCGATGGGTATCCCATGCATATACTTGTAATCAATGAGATTAAACTTGACAGTGCTATTACAGATAGCCTTCTCGGTGTGGATGGGTATGCCTTGCATATACTTGCAATCAATGAGACTAAACATGACAGTGCTATTAGAGATAGCCTTCTTTGTGTCGATGGGTATGCCTTGCATATAATTGTAATCAATGAGACTAAACTTGACAGTGCTATTACAGATAGCCTTCTCGGTGTCGACGGGTATGCATTGCATATAATTGTAATCAATGAGACTAAACTTGACAGCACTATTACAGATCGCCTTCTCGGTGTCAATGGGTATGCCTTGCATATACTTGTAATCAATGAGACTAAACTTGACAGTGATATTACAGATAGACTTCTCGGTGTCGATGGCTATGCCTTGCATGTGCTTGTAATCAATGAGATTAAGCTTGACAGCGCTATTACAGACAGCCTTCTTGGTGTCGATGAGTATGCCTTGCATATACTTGTAATCAATGAGATTAAACTTGACAGCGCTATTACAGATAGCCTTCTCGTCTCGATCGGTATGCCTTGCATATACTTGTAATCAATGAGTTTAAACATGACAGTGCTATTACAGATAGCCTTCTCGGTGTCGATGGGTATGCCTTGCATATACTTGTAATCAATGAGTTTAAACTTGACAGTGCTACTACAGATAGCCTTCCCGGCGTTGATGGGTATGCCTTGTATATACTTGTAATCAATGAGTTTAAACTTGACAGTGCTATTACAGATAGCCTTCTCGGTGTCGATGGGTATGCCTTGCATATACTTGTAACCATTGAGATTAAACATGACAGTGCTACTACAGATAGCCTTCTCGGTGTTGATGGGTATGCCTTGCATATACTTGCAATCAATGAGATTTAACTTGACAGTACTATTACAGATAGCCTTCTCGGTGTCGATGGGTATGCCTTGCATATACTTGTAATCAATGAGTTTAAACTTGACAGTGCTATTACAGATAGCCTTCTCTGTGTCGATGGGTATGCCTTGCATATACTTGTAACCAATGAGATTAAACATGACAGTGCTACTACAGATAGCCTTCTCGGAGTTGATGGGTATGCCTTGCATATACTTGTAATCAATGAGTTTAAACTTGACAGTGCTATTACAGATAGCCTTCTCGGTGTCGATGGGTATGCCTTGCATATACTTGTAACCAATAAAATTAAACTTGACAGTGCTATTACAGATAGCCTTCTCGGTGTCGATGGGTATGCCTTGCATATACTTGTAACCAATGAAATTAAACATGACAGTGCTATTACAGATAGCCTTCTTGGTGTCGATGGGTATACCTTGCATATACTTGTAATCAATGAAATTAAACTTGACAGTGCTATTACAGATAGCCTTCTCGGTGTCGATGGGTATACCTTGCATATACTTGTAATCAATGAGTTTAAACTTGACAGTGCTATTACAGATAGCCTTCTCGGTGTGGATGGGTATGCCTTGCATATACTTGTAATCGATGAGACTAAAGTTGAGAGTGCTATTACAGATAGCCTTCTTGGTGTCGATGGGTATGCCTTGCATATACTTGTAATCAATGAGATTAAACTTGACAGTGCTATTACAGATAGCCTTCTCGGTGTCGATGGGTATGCCTTGCATATACTTGTAACCAATGAGATTAAACATGACAGTGCTACTACAGATAGCCCTCTCGGTGTTGATGGGTATGCCTTGCATATACTTGTAATCACTGAGTTTACACTTGACAGTGCTATTACAGATAGCCCTCTAGCTGTCGATGGGTATGCCTTGCATATACTTGTAATCAATGAGACTAAAGTTGAGAGTGCTATTACAGATAGCCTTCTCCGTGTCGATTGGTATGCCTTGCATATACTTGTAACCAATGAGATTAAACATGATAGTGCTACTACACATAGCCTTCTCGGTGTTGATGGGTATGCCTTGCATATACTTGTAATCAATGAGTTTAAACTTGACAGTGCTATTACAGATAGCCCTCTAGCTGTCGATGGGTATGTCTTGCATATACTTGTAATCAATGAGACTAAAGTTGAGAGTGCTATTACAGATAGCCTTCTCGGTGTCGATGGGTATGCCTTGCATATACTTGTAATCAATGAGTTTAAACTTGACAGTGCTATTACATATAGCCTTTCCGGTGTCCATGGGTATGCCTTGCATATACTTGTAATCAATGAGTTTAAACTTGACAGTGCTATTACAGATAGCCTTCTCGGTGTCGATGGGTATGCCTTGCATATACTTGTAATCAATGAGATTAAAATTGACAGTGCTATTACAGATAGCCATCTTGGTGTCGATGGGTATGCCTTGCATATACTTGTAACCAATGAGATTAAACATGACAGTGCTACTACAGATAGCCCTCTCGGTGTTGATGGGTATGCCTTGCATATACTGGTAATCACTGAGTTTACACTTGACAGTGCTATTACAGATAGCCCTCTAGCTGTCGATGGGTATGCCTTGCATATACTTGTAATCAATGAGACTAAAGTTGAGAGTGCTATGACAGATAGCCTTCTCGGTGTCGATGGGTATGCCTTGCATATACTTGTAATCAATGAGATTAAACATGACAGTGCTATTACAGATAGCCTTCTCGGTGTCGATGGGTATGCCTTGCATATACTTGTAATCAATGAGACTAAACTTGACAGTGCTATTACAGATAGCTTCCTCGGTGTCGATGGGTATGCCTTGCATATACTTGTAATCAATGAGTTTAAACTTGACAGTGCTATTACAGATAGCCTTCTCGGTGTCGATGGGTATGCCTTGCATATACTTGTAACCAATGAGATTAAACATGATAGTGCTACTACAGATAGCCTTCTCGGTGTTGATGGGTATGCCCTTCATATACTTGTAATCAATGAGTTTAAACTTAACAGTGATATAACAGATAGCCTTCTCGATGTCGATGGGTATTTCTTGCATATACTTGTAATGAATGAGACTGAAGTTGAGAGTGCTATGTGCTATTACAGATAGCCTTCTCGGTGTCGATGAGTATGCCTTGCATATACTTGTAATCAATGAGTTTAAACTTGACGGTGCTATTACAGATAGCCTTCTCGGTGTCGATGGGTATGCCTTGCATATACTTGTAATCAATGAGACTAAATTTGACAGCGCTATTATAGATAGCCTTCTCGGTGTCAATGGGTATGCTTTGCATAGGCGGGATAGGGATAGACACGGGGGTGGGGTGGCTGTGTATGTCCGGGAATCTTTAAAACATCATAGGTGGAGAGATATCCCTGAGGGAGGTTTAGAATTTATTGGTATAGAGGTTAAACCTACTAAGGCTCTGCCATTTTTAGTAGTGACCTGGTATAGACCTCCTTCGGATCCGATTGAATCTTTTACTAGACTCGAGGGAATTCTCGAATTCTTTGATCGTGAAAGTAAGGAAACAATACTTCTTGGTGATACAAACTGTGATATGTATTTGTTGGAGAACTCCCCTGAAAATTCAACAAATAATGTTAACGCTGCTGTGCATATGGCCTCAATATATGATAAATTGTCTGATCCTAGTCATGGTATCAAAGCATATTGGTCTGTCCTAAACAGATTGATCAATAAAAGAAATCCCTGAACATCCCCCCTTTGCTAGAAAATGGGCTATTTGTCACCAATCCTTCGAGTAAAGCCAATATACTCAATGATTACTTTGTTGAGCAGTGCTCCATACTAACAACTGGAAGTACTCTCCCTACTTTCCAACCGAGACCAACATCTTTCCTCCAAAATGTTAATATTGACAGGGAAGAGATTCTTAAGATAATTCGGTCGTTGGACTCTAATAAGGCCCATGGGTGTGACGAAATTTCCATTGCAATGATCAAAATATGTGACTCATCAATTGTGGAGCCGTTACTCATGATCTATGAAAAAGGATTGGAGAAGGGGGTTTACCCTTCTATTTGGAAACGAGCCAATATCATTCCTGTGCATAAAAAGAACAGCAGACAATGCAAAAAGAATTACCGCCCAATTTCGCTCCTGCCGATATTTGGAAAAATCTTTGAAAAGCTCATTTTTGACTCTGTTTATCGTCATCTATGTGATAACAACATTTTAACCCCTCACCAATCTGGTTTTCGTCCTGGTGACTCAACAGTCAACCAATTGTTATCTATAACACACAAAATTTACACAGCCTTTGAAGCGATGCCGACCAAAGAAACTCGAGCAGTTTTTCTTGATTTGTCGAAAGCATTTGATAGAGTATGGCACGAGGGATTACTGTACAAGCTTGAATGCTGCGGTATCTCGGGTAATCTTCTTTCCCTCATTTCAAATTTCCTTACTAATCGGGAGCAGCGAGTAGTGCTGAATGGAAAAAATTCCGAATGGCGAAGGATATCTGCGGGAGTACCCCAAGGCTCTGTTTTAGGTCCTCTATTCTTTCTTGTTTATATCAATGACCTTGTTGAAAATATTAACAGTGATATTAAACTCTTTGCAGACGATACTTCTCTTTTTTCTGTTGTTGAAAATGTGACCAGAAGTGCCGATGAGTTGAATAGGGATTTAGAAAGAGTGCGATTGTGGGCATGGCAGTGGAAAATGCAATTTAATGCAGAAAAAACTGAAGAGGTTATTTTTTCTACCAAGAGAAAAAAGCCTAACCACCCAGCTCTAATGTTGGGGAGTGATGAAGTAGTGAGAAAAACCGAGCACAAACATCTTGGAATGATCTTGGATGACAAATTGAACTTCCAAAGCCACGTTAAAGAGGCGATTCTTAAGGCAAGGAGGGGTATCGGTTTAGTTCGGTATCTTTCCAAGTATGTTTCAAGGCACGTGTTGGACCAAATGTACAAGCTGTATGTAAGACCCCATCTTGACTATGGTGATATTGTGTATCATAAATATGATCCAGAAATGAACCTAGATACCACTAAGAGATTGGAACGAACACAATATTCTGCAGCATTAGCTGTAACAGGAGCTTGGAGGGGGACAAGCAGGCAGAGGCTATTTGAGGAACTGGGATGGGAGAGTCTTTATCAGAGGAGGTGGTATAGGCGCATGTGTCATTTCTTCAGTCTTAAAAAAACACGAAGGCCAGCGTATCTCTTCGATGAAATTCCTGCTGAACGCAATGTTTCATACAACTTGAGACGTCAGCGTGAATACCAACCAACTGGAAGAACCGCGCGTTTTGCAAGTACCTATTTCCAAAACGTCCTTTTTGAATGGAATTTGCTGGATCAAAGTATCAAAGACTCCAATACTCTTGCGGAATTTAAACGAAGATTACTTGCAGTTATCAGACCAGTTAAAAAATCTGTGTACAGTGTCTATAACATGACAGGTATTAGGAACCTAACGAAATTGCGGGTGAAATTCAGCCCACTCAATGAGCATAGGTTTCGACACAACTTTGACTGCCTAAGCCCTCTTTGTGTATGTGGTACGGGAAACGAAGATAGCGAGCATTTTCTCCTGCATTGCCCTCAGTTTGACTTGATGCGCACGGATCTCTTCAGTCAACTAGCGGATGTACCTGGGTTAGACATAACAAGTATGGATTCAAAAAATTTGTGTGAACTACTATTGTACGGAACTTCCGATTTGAATGTTGTCGAGAACAGAATCATTATTGAAGCAACAATATCCTTCATTGAACGATCCAAGAGATTTTGCTAAAAACTCTTTTAAGTAATTTTATAGCAGCAACTCTCCTCTATTTCCCTTTTCTGTTTTTGGTTTTTTTTTCTAGTGTTTTTTTTGTTTCATTATCATTTTATTATCTGTTATTATTTTTTTTTTTTGTTCTCGTTGTTTTCGATTGTTTGTTGATTTTCTTTTTGGAAATTGTGAGCCTTAATTTGTAAGTCCCATCTACAGTGGGAACTAGGTGACCTCGTGTCTTTTCCCGCTGTGGATGGGACAAATAATGTATAATATGTTTAGATTAGGGTTTTGCTTGATAAAAAAAAAAAAAAAAAAAAAAAAATACATTTGGCCTTACGCAATTAATCAAGGATCCTTCCAGAGAGACTTTGGATACCTCTACATTGATTGATCATGTACCATCAACTCACCCACAAAACATTCCTGAATCTGGAGTTCTGAAAGTAGCCCTTAGTGATCACTATGCTGTCTACTGTATTAGAAAACGTATGGGCACATTTAAGCGACAGCAGAAAATTATCACCACGAGGAAAATGAAAAATTTCGTTAATAGCAGTTTCTTGTTTGACCTCAGTCAAGTTGACTGGGATCTGTTAGTTGAGTCTAGTAATGACGTAAATGAGGCTGTAGAAATGGTCGGCCCTATTATCTTTGATTATTGAAAAACATGCCCCAATGCGAGCTATCAAAGTTTCAGATAAGCTGACCCCTTGGTTGATTGCTGATTTCAGAAAACTTGCTCGTTCCAGAGACAAGCTCAAAACTTCTGCTGTTAAAAACAAGTCTTCCATTCATATGAATTCTTACAAACACGTGCGGAATGAAGTAAACAATCTAGGCAAAAAGCTCAAGCGAGAGTACTTTACCAGAAAGATTGCTCTTCACAAGGGAAATTTGAAGCAGACATGGAAAACGATCAACCTTTCGTTGAATAAAAGATCAAAGCCAACAAATGTTAGTTGTCTTGATGTGGAAGGTCACAATGTAACTGACAACAACGAAATCGCTCAGTGGATGAATTAATTCTTTTGTAGCGTAGGTAAAAAGCTAAGTGACGATATACCGCAGCAGCCTAACCTCATACTTCCGAATGAATATAACATCAATGAAGAAGGTACGAGTTTCCAGTTTAAGACCGTCTATTCTGTTTCTGTAGAAAAGGCTCTCAAGAAAATGAAGACTTCATTCGGCTTTGGATCAGATGGTATTGCAAGCCATTTCATCAAAATTGCATTTCCAATTATCTCATATTCTCTATGTAGGATCTATAGGATTTCGAGAGGCCTATGGAGCCCAACATGCACTTTTGCGACTCAAAGAAATCTTTAAAAACAACCCTAGATAAAGGGGGTTTTGCTGGAGCACTACTCATGGATCTTTCAAAGGCTTTTGATTGCTTAAATCACAAACTTCTGATTGCAAAATTAAGTGCTTATGGTTTTAGTCCAAGTGCATTGCGGTTAATGATCTATCATTCATAGATCATTCATAGCTATCTCAGTGAGAGGAAGCAGGGGGTAAAGATAAATGTGTCATTCAGTGCATGGGGAGAAACAATGATAGGTGTGCCACAAGGTTCAGTCTTGGATCCTCTTCTGTCTAATATCTACATCAATGATCTCTTCATGCCTTCATGTAAAAGATGCTCAAATATGTAACTATGCAGATGACACCACGATCTATGCCTGCGATACCAACATCGAAAGTGTTATCAAAACACTGGAGAGCGATGCCCTTAAAATTGCAGAATGGTTTCCAAACAATTGCATGAAGTTGAATGGGGACAAATCCCATCTAATGGTATTTGGGGACAAGAGTAATGATGTGACATTAAATATCGGAAGTATAACGATAAAAGAGAGTACAGAAGAAAAGTTGCTTGGAGTGATTCTTGACAAAAACTTATGCTTTAAACAGCAAGTAAAGTCAATTTGCAAAAAGGCTGGTCAAAAGCTACATGCACTCTCAAGATTTCTCAAGAATTTCTTGCTTTCTTGATACTGATCAACTGAAACGAATAATGAAGGCATTTATTTTGTCCCAGTTCAACTACTGTCCTCTTGTTTGGATGTTCTGCGATAGAACACTGAACAATAAAGTTAATCATATTCACGAACGGGCATTACGGATAACCTACAAAGATATGACATCAGATTTTGATACAATGTTAGTTAGAGACAATGCAGTCCCAATCCACATGAGAAGTTTCCCAGTCTATTGGTTTATATGTAACTATATATAAAAGATCAAAGCCAACAAATGTTAGCTGTCTTGATGTGGAAGGTCACAATGTAACTGACAACAACGAAATCGCTCAGTGGATGAAATAATTGATCAGTTGATCAGTATCAAGAAATCAATTGATCAGTTGATCAGTTGATCAATATCAAGAAATCTCGTTTACGTTTGCGAATTAGGTTTTACTCTTTAGTTTTGTACAAAAAGTTTGTGCAAGAAATGTGTCATATCTATTCATGAGTCAATAAAGGTAAACAAAAGGCTAACAGCGGTAAACTTTCAACACAACAAAAAATTTAGTTTTGTTGCTTTGTGTAAGACCTATTCATTGGTGAAACAAACAGCCACAAACGTTTTATCCTTTTTGTTTCCATTTGAATGAATTGAGAAAAATCAGGCGTGCTATATCTAGCTACTTACGAGTGTATGAACTGTATCGAATTACATTATCTCTAGCACAAAGCATTATCTCGATGCGACGTTTTGATGAGATTGCTGGCGCTTGCAGAGAAAATATGGAACCAGAAAAAGTTGCAAGAAGTTGCTCAAGACAGCATCTTTTAAACGAAATTTGGAGACATCTAAGTAGAAAATGAAGCCAAATAGATCATTGAGTCGTTGGTAAGTGAATCGTTGGTAGCTCAGGAATACAAACTAAGCCCTTTTCGGATCAACGAATGAGTTTTAATCGGTAAGAAGCTTAGGCCCAGATCACAATTCTAGAAGAAATCGTTGAAAATCACCTGCGATTTTGAGATGTAATTGAAGGGACAGTGCTTGGGTTATTGCTTAGGGCAACATCCATAATCGCTGAGATTTTTATCCTTATTTTTATCCTTATTATTTTAGGGCATTTGCAGCGACTTTTATCGATGTTTGAACGAATGTCAATATTCTTCGACCGGAAAATGACTGTAATTTCGGCTCCAAATGAGATGTTTTTCCAAGCACGCTATAAAATGTAGAGGGGCATCCCTTCTACTGATTTATCAAAGAAAATTCCATGTAATTATTGGAACTTAGTAGCCATTTCAACTTTCGTGAGGGTACTCAAGAATTCACTTCGAACGGCCCATTTGGTATCACGTGGTTAGAAAGCGGCTATTTGATTGGCTGACTACCGTGAAATTGGATGATTTCCGCGTGCTTCAGCAACCAGAAAGGATTTGAGCTGTATGCTGCCTAAATTACAAAGGCGCTGTTTTGGGGAATCTCCTCAAGGACAGACATGGTGTAGAAATTCTGAACAAGGACCAGTGTGCTTAGGTACACATTCGAATGGAAATGTAAAAACTAAAAACTGACAAATTTATCAATGAATATCTTTCTTTACCAAGAATATGAATATCTTTCTTTACCTTTATTTACCAAGGGATATCTTTCTTCAGTCAATATGAATTTACAAGATAGAAAACATTTAAGTATGAGTGAGCACTTTCAAAGATCTTATCTTTATGAATTCTTATCCTTTGGGTATACGCGATTGCTTGTTTCGTAATAATTCCAATGATAACAGAAATGCATTTTATTCAAACAAGGAAGATTTTTTCACACACAACGGAATTATTTCGCTCATGAATAACTTTTATTCGGCAGGTGTAATTCAAAGGTTTTGTTGACTGAAAGGAAATGTCTCTTTGGGAAAAAAATTCGTGAATTTGATTTCAAGCTCGATTTGGATTTCCATCTAGAATTTTTCCGAAGCACGAGGTTTCTTGCCTGTACTTCGTTATGATTCAGGAGATTCCACAACAAGCGCGTCAACAACTTAGGCCAAAACCCAAAAGCTCTGGTTTAAGGGTGGAGGTAAATCTGGACTTTCGTACTAAAAATGTCTTCTCTCAATGCTCCAATATCAGCAAACAAGGTGTCTATGTTCAAGTTGACTATTGAGGAATAGTTTAAAGATTATTTCCGATTGATTCAAGTCAAATCCTTAACGCTAGCCAATATCAAATCCGTTACCTTTTTTCTGGGACACCCGGTATAATTATTGTAAGTAGTTTTAAGTGTTTTTAACGTATTATCTATTATATGTGGAGGGCCTCTTGAACACCATCCACTAGGGTGAAGGGCAGCCCTCCTTTATAGATTGAACTAGCTGTTAACGAAGTTAAGTAAGTGCTGCTCAAGCATTGGTGTACAACATACTATTTCTGCAAATTTGTCGAAGAAGAGTTTTGGGAGATGCTTGACTTGCTAAGCATAACTGCAGCCCTTTGAGGTAGAAATTGTCCCAAGCAATGAAAGAACTGTTTGTAACTTTCAAGTCTGTTTAGTATTACTAGCTACAACATCTAAAACATTTTGATACACAAAAATTTTTCTCATTTCAAATATTCAATTGTAACTTTAAGGCACAGTTAATTGATGTTGGTACGTAATGTGTTGGACAGTATGACTTTCTTTTACCCTTTTTGATACCTCACATGGCGTGGTTTTCTTCGTTGTCCACAGATCATCTTATGTGTAGAAATACCATAAAAGCTCTATCAAGCCCCCCTCTCTAATACGTCCCTCCCCTCTTGGTCAAAATTTGACAAAATTCTTATGCAAAGTTCAAGAATTTACCAAATATTCCATTTACTTAGCGACACAACCTTGCATGTTAATTTTGATATTGTTTGGGATAAAAACTGTGTTGAATGTACGTATTTGAGTCGTAAAAGTGCATGTTGATCCCGCGAAATATGGGATAAAAGAACTGAAAAGCTAAAAAAAATACATCCTTGTCACCTGATTTATGAATAAGCCCTCTGTCTATTAATTAAGCCCCCCTTTGGATGGTCCGAAATTATATAAGCCCCCTGGGGGCTTAATGGAGCTTTTACGGTATATTTCATCCATTATCTGCTTCTATCAGCAATACACATATCTTTTTAAATATCCTAATGGTGTTCCGATGCAGTGTTGGTCTTTGAATGTTCCAAGTTGGATTAACACTGACAAGCAGTGAACGCATACATAGTGATCCAATGCTGCCTTGATCTCACAAGTGAATACATTGCCTTTCACTCCTGCAACAATAAACAATGAAATGAGCTTGCATGTGTAAAAAGTATTGAATAGGATTGTGGGTCACGGTTTGCAACATAAAATTAATGTGACTTCTTAGCAGACAGTAGCAGTTTATTGTCAATGGAATGTTATGCTGAAGATGGAATCACAAGTGACTTTTACACATCCTTTGCATTGTAGGAATATTTATGAAAGAAAGCTTTTTATTGAAACTCCATCAGATGCAAATGATCATGGTCAAAGATTGTTATCACTGACTTCCGTGCAACTTTCTGTTTGATGATTTCCAATTTTTTGTTGAAAGAGAAATTATCGTCCATTCTGTTCTAAAAACGATTCATTCACATCTCTGAAGGAATTTCCAGTGTGATTGGTGTGACTATGGTTTGAGATAGTGTTGGTCCAGGGTTCAATTCAACATCTCCTGCCAAGAGCAAAAGAAAAGCAGGGAAAAGCTTGAAACACTAATGGAGTTATCATTAGGCCTAATACCACATCTCCTTCCAATTCGCAATGGCTCTTTATCCACCTCCTCCCGGTGGCAAGCAGTGCTTCCTGCCGTGTGTTGGTGAAAGCGTGAGCAACACCTAATAGGCCCTCTTTGATGACATCTTCCTGCCATTTTTGAAACATGTTCGCCGTATAACAACAAACGGTCAACACAACAGAGATGATAAAAAGAAATCCTCGCATATTTGCTGTGAAAATAAGATTCAAAAACGATTCGATACGTACCAGAATCCTTGAAAACTCCTTCTTCTCGCAATGACAGTGTGCTAGCAGTCGTAGTATGGGCGTTCTCAGGCAGACGATACCACAGAAGTGACGATCCTTTACAACCTTTTGTTGTTGTTGTTGACACTCCACTGTCCAACTGTCCACCCATTGACCCTCGACAGTTTGTCATAAATGGCTGCTCGCGCATGCTCGCAGCAAAAAGAAATGAAATGAAATGAAATGAAATGAAATGAAATGAAACATACAGTATTACCCCGCCATTTCGAAACTGACTTATAAGAAACGGAAGGCTGCCAGATGGCCCAATATCAACCTTGATAACATGTGAAAACATTGCAGGGCATTGTCAATTTAAGGTTTAACTGAATTTGAATAGTCATTGTCCAACATCTGGTTTAATGTAACCCACATAAAGACAAATTTCATGGTTTCTTTTGATGCACACTGGTGAGTTTCTTGCTGTAATTATAAGAAATTATTCAGCCTGTTTTGTCTTTTTTTCCTCATTTATGAGAAACCAAGCAGCCAGGTTTTAAAAAATGAGTTTCTAATTGGCGGGGTAATACTGTAGCTGTAAATGATGCAAATGTCTCAAAAACATGATTTATTCCCAACCACTGAAATACCAAGACTGAAATACCAGATGATAATTCTTGATGAGCAAAAAATACACTAAATAGATCTTAAAGATACTCAAATATTTCAAAACTTGACACACGTGACAAAATAACAAACAAGCAAGCTCTGGCACTTGCATATACTCACAAAAAGTAACTTCAATCTCTGGTGTGCTTCCATCATTGAGCATTTGTGATTTGACCGCACATTTTGGATTCGTTGGCTTTAATGATTCCGCTGATAAAATCCTCAAAAATTCCCTGCAATAAAGGGTAGTCAAATTGTAAAGCTTAGTTTCAAGGAAAAGTGCAGTGGCATTTATCCAGGTGGTATATATTCAGTTTAACATTGCAGAGGCACTGAATTGGTACTGAATTGAATAAAGCTACGAATTCTTCTTACCATCTCTAGTGCCGCGCATCGAAGGGCCAGGGCGAAAACTCGGACAGTTCGGAAAGTTCGGAAACTACCGGGTATCCCAGAAAAAATGCAACAGATTTGATCAGGGCCAGCGCTAAGAATTTAGCTAGAATCAATCGGAAACAATCCTTAAGCTAATCCTTCACAGTTAACTTGAAAATAGGAACCTTGTTTGTGGATATTGGAGCATTGAGAGGACATTTTGATCTTGAAAACCCAGATCTGCTCCAACCTCCAAATCAGAGCTTTGGGTTTGGGCCTAAGTTGTGAAGTCTCCTGAATCATAGCGAAGTAAATGCAACAAGCCTAGTGCATGATTTGGGAAAATTCTTACAAGAAGTCAAAATCGAATTTGACGATTGAATTCACGAAGTTTGTTCCGAAGAGATATTTCTGTTCATTCTACAAAGGTGGTGAATTACATCTGCTGAATAAAAGTCATTCATCAGCGAAATTATTCTCATGGGTGTGAAAAAATCCTCCTTATTTGAATAACGTGCATTTGTAACCATTGGAATTACTATAATATGAAAAATTGCATATACTTAAAGGATGAGAAGTCCACAGGAAAGTTCACTCGTGCTTAGATTGTTTCTTTTTTTGCGTAAATTCATTTTGAACGATGAAAGATATATTCATTGGTGACTATGCTCATTGATATGTTTGTAAGCTTTCATTTTTCACATTTTAATAGCAAGGCGCAGATTCGTCTTTTATGCGCGCACAGAAGCGTCATGAATGGCTCCTGGATACGAGGAGAAGATCACATGATAATCACTACAGTGGAAAGCCTGAATCAAATCAGCTGATGTGATAAGCAGCGAACGATTGCAATGAAAAATTGAGTTTAAAGTGATTATTTGTCCCTTATTTCATAATTTCCGGAAAGAATTGTTATCAATCATCTTTAGTTTCCATCCAAGCCCCTTTCAAACTCAACTAGAAACATCTAGGCTAGTGGTAGATGCAAGCCAAACTTCAAGCGCCAACAATTGAGTGCCAATATTTTTGACCAGATCTAGCAAAGAAAATCAGGATTTTATGCTAAATGATTCTTTTATTTGATACTATCCCTTCATTTTGGTCCAAAGATTAAAAAAGTGGGTTACCATCAAAGAGGTAGGAACCAGGACACTGGGGGTACTGCCCCCGAAGATTTTGTAATAAACGAAGAAGTGCCCTTTTCATTTTAGAACATGCCCCTTGTTTCTTAAGGAAAAAGTTCCCTTAAAGGGTCATGCCCCCAAGGTTGAGATGCTTCCTATGCCCCTGGTTACCATCACAATTTTGGGTGACTTTTTCCCAAAGTTGGGCACCAAGCACAAAACTGAGTCCTCTCCTTGAAAGGGGACAGTGGCAACCCACCTCAGCAACTGATTTAGTCTTAAACACGTAGTTGCAACTCGTTGGTATCAAAGTACACTGTCACACAGATGATTGGCTCCTAAAACCAATGAGATCCTGTTGGGGTAGACTCAGTACCAATTTTTTCAGAGGTACCAAATGGTGCCTGTTTGTACAACAACAGAATACCATTGTTTTTTGGGAGCCAGTAAGCTTGGAACAAAATGCATCTTGGAAAAAGTTCCTCCCCTCCATCTTGAATGTAATTTTCTATCCTGGATCTTTGCATTGAATGGTGGAATATTCCAGATGTAAAAGATTCAAACCACGAGATCAGCAATAATCATACTGTAGTCACAGAAAAAATGCCTCAAGACTCTACAGTGCATTCAGTATCATCAAATACTCAGAATCATTCAAACGTTAGGTGCAGGAAACAAATCAATCAGTGGAGGCAATACCTCTGGAAAATCCGAAGGAAGTGCGGAGGGGGATTTTAAATTAATTGTTGAATCTAAAGGTGTACCTAACTAATCTTATGCCACGTCTTTGACAATTTTTGCCAACTTTTGGGATTTGGGGGAGAAAAGTCCCCCAGTCTCCCCTGTGGTGCCACCACTGAAATCAATCTGAAATTTCTTCTTTATTTCACATTTGGCAATATTTATGCAAGTCTAAACAGAAGTATTCCTCAAGATTTCCTAGAATTCATCCTATTCAAACAGTGTCCATTCTTCTGTGGGAATATATTGGAGTCTTGTAAGGTTACATAGTAAGTAGCTATTCAGCCAAAAATTTGCAACTTGCAGGAGCTCTATCAGGAGCAAACACATTCAAACAAATATGAGATTTGATGTTGCAGTATCTGAAAATAATAAAGGAGAAGTTAGAGACTTAGGAAAATGACAATGGACATAAAGCAATAACAAACACAATCTTGAAGAATCATTGATAAAATAGTGTATGTGCAATGACTGAAAAAAATTTCTTGCTATGCAGTCATCAGACTCGGGGCAACTTGTAGGTCAGTCAATCAAAAATAAGTTCTTGTATTTTTGTTTTTGTATCAAAATTAAAATATGAACTCAAAGCAATAAAACAAGTTATAAAATGGCAATTGATGCATTGAAGAGACAAATAATCCTTCTATAAAATAATGAAACAACACAGCAGGGCAGCAAAGCATCCAGAAACTTTTAAGTTGAAAGGCAGTACAGAAAAACAAAAGGCCACCAAGGGACAACAACAGCAAAAAAGCTAAGAAAATAGAATGGCCTAGGCATGAATGTCACAGTTTCTTTAACCCTATCCAGACTAGGGGGGCACAAAGTGCCCCCCTAGTAAATTTTTCCACACAGCTCCTTGAATATCACTTAAAATAGTCTGGTTTTTAGTGAATTTTAGTTTCTATCTATGAGACATCCTTCCGTGTCAATTTCAAAATTTTTCGTCCTGATTCAGGGGGTCAACGCATAATTTTAAAGTGAGTGCTCTGTAAAAGAATTCCTTTTTCAGTCATAACTTTTGAACTACTGGCTCTATAACAAAGAAACAAACATTACTAACCTCGTCTTGAAACAGGCTTTCATTTGATCTGTAGTTTATTTAATCTTGATGATGTCATCAATATTTGGTTGTTGCGCATGCGTACTGATGAAAAACCATGTTAGGCTTCATTTTTCGAAAAATTAGCAATATCCTATGATTCAGCAGGTCTTTTTATCAAGATTCAGCATTTTTGCTATTTTCAAACCGATTTAACCCAAATTTTAGACTAAAATTGCTCTTTATTGCAGACAAAACAAATAAATGCTGACATCAGCAAAAACATTGCAGGTACGAGGCACAAATTTCAAAATAAGAATATCAAGGATATAATCTTTCCATGTTTCAAATCTCATATTGCTATGTTGTATCAATTAGGAGATACAACAAGACAAAGTCCATGTGGTTTTGCACATGATGTAGCAACATTTGCTGACGTCAGCACTTAGTCACGTGACATAAACAAAGACAAATGACGTCATTTTGTTTGTCTGATGATGTTTTTTGTTACTTGTGCCAAGTTTCAAGTCTCTAGCTCTCATGGTTCTGAGAAAACAGAGGGTTAAGTGATGTTTACAAACTAAACGCAAAACAATCAATTCAATATTAGCCAATTTTTCGACCAAAACGGGTTCGAGAAATTTGAAGCTGAACATGTCACCAACGCAGTCGTGATAGTTTCGTTTTGCGGCAACACTAGATTTTTTGCCATTTTCAGTTGTTTCGGGGTAGTAAATTTTTGCATTTTCCTTCAGAAAATGAACTGTTGCAAGAAATCGAAAATTTTCGTGGACATGATATGCTGGAATAGATGATCAGAATGAAATTATAGGCCCTGACGAGGCTGATATAAAAATTTCCGTGGGATATTCATCTTGTAGACCTCCCTACGAACTGCCTGTTTAAAAGTAAAAAAAACAAGTGATACATTCGTCCTTGAAAACTGACCCGACTGTATGGCAAAAAAGTAGCACAAGGACAGTTTTTCAAGAATACTGACCTGTCTCAATATGATGCTCATATTCTGCAGATAATTTTCACCAACGCTTAGTTTGTGGCAGCAAGCAGATTTTCCAAAAAATCGTTTCTTCATTTTGAAATTTTCTTGATAAATATCGCCTCCATCCCAAGAAAAATAAAGTCAAATCTTTATCGAAGCTTTCCAAGGTCGTTAATTTTTTCAGCAATGCTTGTTCATCTTCTGAACACTTTCCGCATGAGCTTGATCCCAAACCGCGTCTAAAGAGGCCTGGATCACAATAGATTCGGCCACGACTGCGTGAAGCCCTCAAAAAGTTCACCCCTCCCAACTTTCTGTTTGTGGCAGCTTGAGAAGATGCAAAAATATTTTATTTTGCACAGCGGTCAAAACGAATCAGGTCTTTGCAGCAAAGGTTCCAAATCTTTGATTGGCTAACGCACAGACACACCCTAAAAATTTTCAAACCTTGAAAGCCAATGCCGTTCGAGAATTTGTGATCACATGACGAGAAACGCCCCTTTTCGCCGGTTTTTATCCCTTCCCTCTAAAGAAGCCCGGTGGTATAAAACCTGTTACAAAATTTTCGAAATTTTTTTTTCTCGTTCGTGTTCAGCAAGCCTCAGAGCACATTTTCCTCGCGAACTTTCCTGATATTCAAAATATTCATGAAATTACACCACGTTGAAATCGATGCAAGCGTTTTTAATGTCTAAAATAGGCTAAAAACATGGGAAGAAGCAAATATTTCGCAGATAAACAGTAAATTTGACATTCAAGAACAGCACGTCATCGATTTCAAAAATCCTTAGTCACATTGGCCTGTTTTGGTCAAGGAATGAAGGCCAAGTTTGTGGTTCGTTTTACGAAGAATGCAAATCAAAACTTACAGAGAGTTGCCACGAATGCTTATCAATCCATACTCCATCTGTTTAGTGAATGAAGACATGCAATTATGCAGTAAAGTAATCATAAAATCCTTCTCCTCGCAGCCTCAACTCCCAACACTTGCTATTCTTGTCTTCAAAACAATTTCATGACGAAAGTGAAATTGACATCTTCATAAAACGGCGCGAAAACAACTCATCACGTGGGACGAAGCTCAACAATTTCTGTATTGGTTCCTTGGAAAAGGGAATACGTTGTTTTTACAGGAGATTTCGATGGAAATTTTGAAGAAAAATCAAATTGGCTCCTATTATCAAATTTTGGTCGAATAAACAAGATAATACCAATGATAGAATCGTGTGTGATTTATTTGTTTATCATCATATTGTGATACCTAGTGTCAGTATTCTTCCTTATATCTGACTAGTAAACTGAAAAATACAATAATTAAAGATATTTGCAAGCCCATCAAAAATCCCCAACCTACTTTCAATCAATTCACCAAGCAGCTGCCTTCATTCATTTTCCTACGGAAAATCGACTCAGCTAAAATCTCTGGAATATGGGATTCTCGGGACTTAGGGCATAGTTGTAGTTCTTAGGAAAAGTTAAATACTCCGACAGAAATCTGCTGCCATAAGTCCATTATTTTCTTCCTTCCATTATGGTGTAAGCTTCAAAGAAGTGAGAGTCTTCACATCTATTTTGGCACGAAATTTTCTGATGATTTTTCGTCAGTTCAAATTTTTTTTGCGTTATGTATTAAGTTAGATGTTTTCAATACTAAAATCGTGATTTTTCTTTATCACTTTGTTGTTTTTTGTATGTCTCTGGACTAAGAAGATACACATATTTCTTTGAATAAGAAACTCCATAATACGAAGCTCAGCTCTCAGATCGGCAAAAATTAAAGAAAGTCCAATGCTGGAAAAATACAACTTAAGAAACTATTTTATTTGTGAAGTAAATCTTTGGCACATTTTCGCCTAATTTTCAGGATTTTCAGTTGTTCCAACTTATAAATCGCGAAGTACTGGAGTAATGTGTAAACATTGATCAGGCTACTCATCCAAATTCTTAGTTTCCTACAAAACAAAACATGTACATGAACGGTCATGTGAATGGTCCTCAATGAATTTCTCTGATTTCTATGTCACAAAATGAATAACCTACAGCATAAGAAATGTTGCTATGAAGCCAAGAACGTGGACTTGCCTAAGTCGTCCTGGAAGAAATGAAGAGACGATTTTGTCGCGAACTGTTCACAGCTGGATAACACAGCTGGATGGCCGGACGGTTTTTGGTACGGCAGACGGCACCTTTGATCATAATGTTTGACCAACGGCAGACACGATACTGCTTTTTCCTGAAGGAAAATGACGGGGGAAAACCAACATTGAAACATGAATGGCTGGCTGTATGCCAAAACGAATAGATGTTTATATATTTTCGCCACATTTCCAAAACAGCGCCCTTGTGTAGACAGATCCAATTCCTTGTGGTTGGGTCATATTACAAACATTGGGAAAAGTCAGGTCAAATACATCTTATGAATAATTAATGAGCAGCTGTTCGCGACAAGTCGTCACTTTCCTTCTTGTATGACGACTTGGGCAAGTCCACCAAGAACGAAGCTTCTTGTCCAAAATAAAACTAATTGACAAATTTACCCTTCCTTTGACCCTCTCTTCCTTGCGTATGACAAATTTGAATGTTTTGGCTAATTGAACTTCACTGATTTACACTTTTTGTAGATATTGAGAAGTTTCAAAACAATCGGACAAATGTGATGTGCTCTCAGATTGACCTTTGTGTCAATTACTGATCACCTGTGTATGACTGCTGTATCTATATCAAACATTCCCAGTGTATGGATTTTGGCGTACATTTCTTCTAAATAACACGAACTTTCTAGTTATATGATAGCAAGAATTACAACCAAAAGTAGGACAATACACTTATTTTCATATTATTGAAACTGTTTTAGAAACTCTAGTAGTCTCTTCCAGCAAAAAGAAACCCTACTAGATGTGATCATAGGTCGATTCGAGGTTGAGAAACATTTCAACTTCTGCATGAGTTACAAAGTGTTTCAACCAAAGAGTGCGTAGCTTACACAAGCATGCTAAGATATATCATTTTTTAACGATATTTTTCTTTCTTGTAATCCTCTTCAATCACGAACCTTAGTTTTATGAAAATTGGGAAACTCTGCTGGAAACTTTCACATAAAGAATTGAGCTCAAATTTAAGAAATTCCGCTACAAAATAATTAGTATAAAGGTTTAGGTAAGGTTTCTGAAAAGCTGAAAGAATTGATAAACCCATGAATGAATGAATGAATGAATGAATGAATGAATGAATGAATGAATGAATGAATGAATGAATGAAAGGAATGAATGAATGAATGAATGAATGAATGAATGAATAAATGAATGAATGAATGAATGAATGAATGAATGAATGAAAAAATGGAAGACTGAATGAATAAATAAATGAATGGTACGTGTCAGGGGTAAGAAATCCAAGCCTTTGTGAACTTGCTTACGTGTAGTAGTGCCTTAGGCTTTGCAATTTTTGCCTGTTGCCTGTTTTAGCACAAATGCACTATATATTCAAGTATTTTTCATAAGAAACCAAGAATTCTGGCCAGTTCTGAAAGTTTCTTAAATTATCAGATTCTCAGTACTCAGCGTTTCTTACGAGTTTCTGAAGAGTTCCAGGACATTCTCTATGTTCACTACCTGTTCCCTGAACATTCAAAGTTTCTTAAGCCTTGCAAACGCTTAGAATTCATTCAAGTACCTTCCAAATAATATGATACGGGAACGAAGTGAAAATAGAGTAATTATGCCAGGGATTTCCTTTGTGGAAATAAATAGTTTCTTAAGTTATATTTTCCAAATACTAGAACCAGAGTTTCTTAATTTTTTGGCGATCTGAGAGTTGAGTTTCTTATAAGCAGTTCCTTATAAGGAAAAATTCGTGTAGCCTGTAAGTCACTTTCGAATCAATTTCGAGCATTGAGGAGTGCAATGCGAGGAGCCAGTGCTCTGTAATAGCAGAAAGCATTGGAAATATTGGCCAAAGTTCTCAATTTAAAAATTTGTATTCTCCCTCCCGAGGAACCAAATAACCTTGCAAACAAAAGTCAGAAATTGTTGAGCTTCTTCCCACGTGATGAGTTGTTTTCGCGCCGTTTTATGAAGATGTCAATTTCACTTTCGTCATAAAATTGTTTTGAAGACAAGAATAGCAAGTGTTGGGAGTTGAGGCTGCGAGGAGAAGGATTTTATGATTACTTTACTGCATAATTGCATGTCTTCATTCACTAAACAGATGGAGTATGGATTGATAAGCATTCGTGGCAACTCTCGGTAAGTTTTGATTTGAATTATTCGTAAAAAGAACCACAAACTTGGCCTTCATTCCTTGACCAAAACAGGCCAATGTGACTAAGGATTTTTGAAATCGATGACGTGCTGTTCTTGAATGTCAAATTTACCGTTTATCTGCGAAATATTTGCTTCTTCCCATGTTTTTAGCCTATTTTAGACATTAAAAACGCTTGCATCGATTTCAACATGGTGTAATGTCATGAATATTTTGAATATCAGGAAAGTTCGCGAGGAAAATGTGCTCTCAGGCTTGCTGAACACGTACGAGAAAAAAAATTTCGAAAATTTTGTAACAGGTTTTACACCACCGGGCTTTTTTAGAGGGAAGGGGTAAAAACCGGCGAAAAGGGGCGTTTCTCGTCATGTGATCACAAATTCTCGAACGGCATTGGCTTTCAAGGTCTGAAAATTTTTAGGGTGTGTCTATGCGTTAGCCAATCAAAGATTTGGAACCTTTGCTGGTCTTTGCTCATTTCTATCCAAATGATTACCGAAGCACACACGGGTCCTTGTGCAGACTGTGCGGAATTTCTATGCTATGATCATCCTTGAGGCAATAGACCTTTTAGCTATTCTGGGAAGAATTAGAATCGAACGATATTTTGCTACATTTTGTAGAATTTTCGAATGTCCACAATGGTGATAGAAGTTCTAACGCCACTCGATCGAACGTCAGGTATAAAAATGTATAAAAATAACGCTCGATCCAGGCTCTTTTGAGGAATAGCTAAAAGGTTCATTCCCCAAAAAAATGCGTTTATAGTTTAGGCCAAATCCTAAAAGCTTTGGCTTGGAGGTGAAGGCAAAAAATCTAGACTTTCAAGGTAAAGATTTCTACTCTCAATACTCCAATATCAACAAGCAAGGTATCTATCTTGAAGTTAACTATTGAGGATTGACTTAAATATCATTTCCGATTGATTTGAGCTATGTCCTTGGTGATGGCCATGATCAACTTTGTTACCTTTTTTCTGGGACATCAGGTATTTTACTAGCCCGACTTCTTGTATTTCTCACGCCAAAGTTGAAAACAGCAAAAACTTTTGGATATTTCAGAGGCACGGAAAATATTCTCCAAAGTCTTGAAAACACGAAAAAATCTTTCCGAACATTTCTGCTGGTTTCTGGCCTCGCAATAAGCCAACGAGCCCAGGGGGGCACTTGCAAAAATTTTGATAGGGATGCTCGTGCATTGTTTTGGGTTTGAAACTTACGAAAACGTCACTTTCTTGGGTTTCTCTACATTGGCGTCATTCTTTTGGGGTGAAAAATTTCCGTCATTCTTTTAGGTTCATTGAAAATTTGCCTCATTATTTTGGTTACCGAACTAAAATGTAGAAGAAGCTAATTCCATTAGCCTGAAAACCAGTAGCCTGTTAAATGATAACTTTAACTGCACTATATATATCATACCATATCATACAAAGCAAAATGCTTTGTATGTAAATAGTAACTGGTCTCTCATAGATTGAGAAATTAAGTTAGAGTGCTATCGAAAACAAGCAAATTTCACCACCGCTTCTACCGGGTGAGTCAATAAAACGCCCAGTGTTTGAAAAATCCTAATCCCTGAATATCAAAGAAATGTTGAAAACTGTCTTTTTTTATCCCCAATATGTCAAATTAGTTTCAGTAATTTACCCGGCTTTAATCGGTCATTCCTTCCCGTCGAAATAGGAGATTTTCTGCAGAGAGCCCCTTTCAAAACCCTGCAAAAACGAGCGAAAAATAGCAAACAAAAATTTCCCTTTGTTCTCCTTCCTAGCGATAATGACTCTTGGATGTGCTCATGTATTTTGCTCCCATGGGCGAATGGAATCCCCCTGAGTAAGTTATTAACACTAGGGGGAAGACTTTTCAACCCGCCAAAACGAACGCACGTGCTAAAGCGTGCTGAAAGTCATAGGTGTGAGGTAAACACATTGGGGATCTTTGCTTGTAATTTTAGCACGTTTTTTAGGTTTCTCAAAGGGATTTCTTTTAGGAAATTGCCTACAGAATCTGAACGGAGTGACCAATTTCAGCCAGGAAAAATTTCTAAAAATAATTGGACATGTTAGCTATTTAATCAGATATTGCACAATATCGTTGCTTACATATTCAGGGAGCAGAAGCCTTTCAAACGCCGGGCGTTTTTGTTGACTCACCCGGTATTTAGAAATTATAATCTCAATCAATTAATGGTTGTTAAATAATTCTTTTTTCCTAATTATGCTGAATCAAAAGTTTTACCTACTCTATGTGTCAATTCATTTATATGGTTTTTGGAAAGAAAAGTTGGTTATTAAAATATTATGATTTAGACAAATCATAAGAGTTGTTGTGATGGTTTCCAAATTCGATATCATTTTTACTATCTTGTGCAGAATTGTAAGGTGCAATTTTCCCATTTCAACTTTTTCTATGGGAGCTCGAGAATAATTCTATCATTTTTTAGGGTTTGAAATTTTGGGCCTGTCATTATGGAGTGTAATTGAGGCCAAAATTAAATCATAAAATGAAAGCACAATTTGAAATTGAATCTGACGAAACCAAATTATAACCTCAATCAAATACTCTATTCGAAAAAATAAAATGCATTTTGAAATCAAAAGACAATATTAAAGGCAGAAAAAACACACAAGATGAAATAGAAATCAAAATAGAAAACATTTTCTAACTGGAATTCACAAGACGAAATCAAAATGCAAACACGAAATCCAATCCAAAATGAAAAGAAAATATGCAAGACGAAATCGAAATGCAAACATGAAATAAATCACAAAATGAAAATGTGCAAGATGAAATCAAATTCTAAAATGAAATAAAAATTGAAATGCAAAGCAAAATCGACCAGCTTCAAATCTTGGTGGATGCTGTGTTTGTCTTGGGGGCCTCTAGCGTGCACAGAGCATGTTTAAAAGAAAAATCTCGTTTTCACGTTGAAATGGCCGTGTTTTGTAGAGCGAAATCATTCATGCACTAAGTGAAATCAATAAAAATCAATCATGCACTAAGTGAAATCAATCAAAATCAATCATGCGCTAAGTGAAATCAATCAAAATCAATCATGCGCTAAGTGAAATCAATCAAAATCAATCATGCGCTAAGTGAAAAACAAACGAAGCAAGCGCGCCTACAAGAACAATTGTAGGCCCTCAGTCGCGTTGGGCGTTCGTCGAGGTTTGCAACGTCTTGGTTTCCAACGGCAGGTGGACTTGTGTTGGCTCTCAGGGCTGTCCCAAATTCTCAGTTTCTTATAAAAAATAAATGTATTTGAGAAAATAACAAAGCAGATCAAAATTGTTATAATAAAGGGTGTATGGCACAAGAACTAGACGAGAGGCGGTGCTTATAAGAAGGGAAAATCTAATTTAATTGAATGTCAAGAAAGCAGAGGAAGTGACCGCGCAGCCTTTGGGCTATCACGTGCTAAAACCATCCCCTCCCCAGGGATAGCGCAACCGGGGGGCTTAGGCGGCAGGAACCCCCAAATATTCACAGAGCCCGCCTTTGGCATTTGAATTCTTGAAAATTGCTGTGCAGTGTCTTTTCATCATCATCATCATCATCATTACTTTATTTTTAGTAGGCTAAGTTGAAAATAGCTACTTTACAGCTAATTAAGGCCTACTTTAAAAATTAATACAAATATCTAAAAAAGAAAGAATATATATATATAAAGAAATTTACAATGCGTATATATACAAAAAGATTACATGATAAAAACATCTATCTTGCCAGGAACCCCACTTTAGGAATATATGTCTTGCAGAGCCTACAGTTGCATTTATCACCTTTCCAGCATCTAATTCGTTTTTTGAAAATAGGAAGGGTATTTGATTGTTTTATTTCTAGCGGTAATAGCTGCCACAGTTTATTTCCAAGGTAGGCTATGCTCTCAATTCCAAATGACGTAGTTCGTACCTTTGGAAGTTGAGCATCATTACCACGCCTTAGATTGTAGCTAATATTTCGTTCCTTGAAAATATCCTTCATGAAAGGTGGGTTTAGATCGGATTTGGTTTTATACATTTCTGTCATTAACAACTGCAGGTTTCTTACATGGATTGGTACCGATTTGGTCTGCTCCAAGAGAAAGCCAAAATCATTCCCGTAATCTTTATATGCTATGCGTAATGCCCTTTCTTGAGTACGATTTATTCTATGGTCCAAAGTTCTATCATAAAACATCCAAACAAGTGGACAGTAACTAAATTGAGATAAGATAAACGCCCTCATTAACTGCTGTAGTTTTTCAGTGTCCATGTAACGTGATATTCTGGCAAGAGCGTGGAGTTTTTGGCCAGTCTTTTTGCAAAGAGCCCAGTCTTTTACTTCCGTAATTTCCTTGTTATGTTTTGAGAGAGTGTAGTCGCATTTTAAACCAATCTGCAAGATGTGGTCCGTAAAAATTTAGCTCGCTTCGCTCGAATTTCGTCCCTGGCGCCATCTCTGCCCCTCCCTCCCCCACCCCCAACTTCTTCAAAGATATGCTTTGTTATTTTCTCAAATACATTTATTTTTTATAAGAAACTGAGAATTTGGGACAGCCCTGAGAGCCAACACAAGTCCACCTGCCGTTGGAAACCAAGACGTTGCAAACCTCGACGAACGCCCAACGCGACTGAGGGCCTACATTTGTTCTTGTAGGCGCGGTTGCTTCGTTTGTTTTTCACTTAGCGCATGATTGATTTTGATTGATTTCACTTAGTGCATGATTGATTTTGATTGATTTCACTTAGCGCATGATTGATTTTGATTGACTTCACTTAGCGCATGAATGATTTTGATTGATTTCACTTAGCGCATGATTGATTTTGATTGATTTCACTTAGTGCATGAATGATTTCGCTCTACAAAACACGGCCATTTCAACATGAAAACGAGATTTTTCTTTTAAACATGTTCTGTGCACGCTAGAGGCCCCCAAGACAAACACAGCATACACCAAGATTTGAAGCTGGCCGATTTTGCTTTGCATTTCAATTTTTTATTTCATTTTAGAATTTGATTTCATCTTGCACATTTTCATTTTGTGATTTATTTCATGTTTGCATTTCGATTTCGTCTTGCATATTTTCTCTTCATTTTAGATTGGATTTCGTGTTTGCATTTTGATTTCGTCTTGTGAATTCCAGTTAGAAAATGTTTTCTATTTTGATTTCTATTTCATCTTGTGTGTTTTTTCTGCCTTCAATATTGTCTTTTGATTTCAAAATGCATTTATTTTTCCGAATAGAGTATTTGATTGAGGTTATAATTTGGTTTCTTCAGATTCAATTTCAAATTGAGCTTTCATTTTATGATTTGATTTTGGCCTCAATCACACTCCATATGTCATCTTTTGGGTTTCAAATTTTGGCCTGTCATATTTTTGGGTAGACAAAAAATCTGTCTTAATGAGCATCCCTATCTTAAATTTCATAGTGTGCCAACAAGCCTCACAATAGCCTTTATTGACAAAACGAATCGTTTTGATTGACTAGACCAGTTTCACAATTAAATTAAATTCGAGGTAAGAGATCTGATTCCCTGAACAGCAAGGAATTTACATCATATTATTACGTTGCAACTACACGTACAAAACAATGTCATGCGTTGCTGAGAGCAATGCACGCTCTAGAGATTTAGATGGACATGATATCGAGGCAAGTGATGTTCATGGAAGTATTTCAAAAGAACTGACGTCATTGTGAAAGTGGTCTATTTCACCGGGTGAGTCAAAAATGGCGGCCGATGTTTGTGAAGCTATTTGATATCATCTTCCAAGCGTTCCCGCGTGCTGTGGCTCACCCTGTGGCGGGGGTGTTGGCTTGAGTGTGAGGTTTCTGTCTAACCATATACGGTGGGTTGGGTCCTTGCATCTTGGTGGGCATTTCTTGAGGTGGGGTGAGTGTATAGCGCGTGGAAATGGCTTGATTACTCGAAATATTTTATGTGCCGCACGTGGGCGGGCACTTTTGACCACGGGGGGGTTCTCAGCTAAATTTCGGGTAGGGGGGTGCCGCCCACAGTTTCAAAATGTAACCGTTGGCTAGACCAATTTTTGTGAAAAAGATACCCTTGGCTAGACTAATTTTTCCTTCAGAAGTGCTCTGAATTGGTATTTTCTAGGCAAAACTTGCCAAATTTTCGCATTTTCTGGACAAAAATTTTTAAGAAGTTGGGTTTTTTTACAAAAATTACCGAATTTTGACATCTCTTTGACCAAAATTCCCAAAAAGCATACCCTTGCCTAGACCTAACTCGACTAAAATTGCCAAAAAGTACACCCTTGGCTAGACTAGAAGTCCGAAAAAGTATACCATCGCGGGCGGCACATCCCCAGGTACCTTTACTATGGAAGAACCCCCCCCCCGTGCTTTTGACTCAGCCGGTATATCATGTCACAACAGAAAGCAGCAATCCCCCTCCCTTTACCTGTTCATTGTTTTGTTCGTCTTTGTTTTGTTTTGTACCTAGTATAGCTGAATTGTAAGTGCCAGCCACAGTGGAGACCAGATGGCCATGTGTCCTTCTCCGCTGTGGCTAGTACATTAGTGCACTCGCTTAGCAGTTGCATTGTGCATTTTATGATACAAGAATAAAATTTGGTACAAGTACACAATTTGATACGCTGAATATGATTAAAAACAGATCCCACTCAAAAAATGGCCCCGAAACAATTTTTAGAATGGGGTACTTTGCCCCAGCCCTCTAAAGGGCTTCCCTTTACAAATAGAAAACTGCTTGTTTCATTTAATTGAAAATCAGTATTCCTACACATTTTGACATGCTGAATAGGATGAGAGACGGACCCAGTATGGAGTTCTCTGCCCCAGCCCTCTAAACGGTTTCCCTTCACAAACAGAAAACTATCTGTGTTATTCACCTGCTATTCTTACACACTTTGACATGCTAAATTCGATTAAAAACAGACCCCACTCAAAAATGCTATGTGCAAGAATACTGATTTTCAAGTACATGGGACAAGTAATTTTCTTCTTGTAAAGGAAAGCCCTTTAGAGGGCTGGGGCAAAGTACACCATTCCAAAAATAGCTTTTGGGGGCATTTTCTGAATGGGGTCCGTCTCTCACCATATCAACCATGTCAAAATGTGTCAGAAAACTGATTTTCAATTACATGGGACAAGTAATTTTCTACTCGTAAAGGAAAGCCCTTTACAGGGCTGGGGCAAAGTACCCCATTCTAAAAATAGATTTTGGAGCATCTTTTGAATGGAGTCTGTTTTTAATCGTAATTAGCATGTGAAAATGTGTAAGAAGAGTGAGTTTCAGGTGAATAACACTGATAGTGCTCAGTCTGTGAAGAGAAACCGTTTAGAGGGCTGGGGCAGAGTACCCAATTCTAAAAATAGCTTTTGGGGCATCTTCTGAGTGGGGTCCACTTTCCATCGTATTCAGCGAATCAAATTGCGTACTCATACCAAATTTCATGCTTTTTTCTGACTTTCATTTTATCGTATTTTAACACAAAAAAACCCTATCAACTAAAAAAGAACAAAAAACAATCTATACAAAGATCTATTTACATAATAGACATTTGCTGGTCTTCCTAGAAGTCAAGTTTCAAGTTCAAGTTTCAATTTCATTTGAACAACAACATTTCTTTAACTACTACTACAATCATGTTTGCAATAAAGAAATTTTAATAAAAATACAGTCGTTCAGGATACTTGGATACTCAAGGCAAGAACCGGAGTTATTCCCTTGAGAAACCCTAAAGGGCTGACGAGCCAAGTACCCCTTACTCAAAGGAATGGCTTACATATCATGGAAACTCATTTATGCATCATATATTCTTAAAAAGTATTTTTGTTTCTGAAATATATACAAAACATCATTAATACAGAGCGAAAAAATAGGAAAACGAGGGAAGAATTAATGAAAAAGAATGGTAGAAACAAGTATTTGTTTGCTGCTTAAGCACGACATTTTGTTGACATTTAAGGAGTTAGTATTTTTCTCGTAGATATTTTGAAAAAGCTTTACAAAATGTGGCTTTTGATTTAGAATTTTTGATTTCACTGGGAATTCTATTCCAGGTGATGGCACCAGTGTATGTTATGGTGCGTTTAGTGGTACTTAATCTCGTTTTGGGGGGAACGAAGTCATTTCTAGACGCTTGTCGTGTACATCGCGTATGTCTTTTATTTGTTTTTTGAAACATTTCTAAGAACGTTGTGTCTAGGGTTTTATTTTCTATAGAATACATAAACTTTCCTATTTCTAACTCAACTATGTCGTCGAAGCATAAAAGATTTTGTTTCTTGAAGAGCGGTAGACTGTGACCTCGAGCTTTTGCAAAGCATATTGCTCGAATTGCCTTTTTCAGACAGCGCTTTATAGGGTTTAGATTGGTTTCTGTCGCTGAACTCCAATTGATTAATGCGTAGTTGACATGGGGCATGATAAACGCGTTGTAGAGGGACAATAAGGCGTTTTTTGGCACAAAGTGTCTTAGTTTATAAAGTAGGCCTGTGTACCTTGAGAGTTTAGTAGAAACATGGCTGATATGCCTTTTCCAGTTTAAATTTTGGAAAGGAAAGGAAGGAAGTCGTTCTTCGGAAAGGATGCTAATTTTGCAAGAATTCCTTCAGTTTCCTTTTGACAATGGTAATCGTGGAACTCCTTCTTATTTCTAATGGGATTTCATTGCACGTCCTTGTTGAAAGGATGGAACAAGTACCATGATAATTGGTGGCTTGTTATTTTTAGGCTCTCCGTGTTACCAGGCTGATGAAGACTTAGCCAAAATGTGAACACAAAGTGTTATCTTTTGATTATCTATTTATGTCTTAATTCAAAGCTTATACATACATATCTATACATTTTTACATATTTTACATATTTTACATATTTTACATTTTTACATATTTTACATTTTTACATATTTATACATACATATCTATACAAACCCGGGCGTGGCTACTGATACCCTAGTGGGGTTGGCGTCCTTGGTTTTGGAGAATAATTATTTTGAATTTAATGATAGGTTATATAGGCAGAAATTGGGGACAGCTATAGGCACGAAGTTCGCTCCGGCCTATGCCAATCTCTTCATGACCCGGTTGGAAGAGAGGTTGTTGGAAGCTTCACCTGACAAGCCCCTCATCTGGATGAGATTCATCGATGATGTTTTCTTTATCTGGATGCACGGGGAAGAAAGGTTGAAGTCTTTCATCAATCATCTTAACAGTAACCACGAAACCATTATGTTTACTAGCGAGCAATCACGGGATAGTATTAGTTTCTTAGATGTTCAGGTTAGCGTGGGGGAGGGGGGAGTCCTTTCGACAGACTTGTTCTGCAAGCCAACTGATACACATCAGTACTTGCATAAGAAGTCTTGTCACCCCTGGCATACGAAGAAGGCGATCCCCTATGGTCAGGCTCTTAGGTTTCGTAGGATATGTTCGGAAGATCGCCAATTTCAGGAGAGGGTAGGCGAGCTAGCTGGATGGCTTAAGGAAAGGGGCTACGAAGAGTCTTTAGTTAATGAGCAAATAGATAGGGTACGTAGGTTGGATAGGACAACTCTCCTAGCAAATTCGGGAAATAGGACCAATGACCAAGGGAGGGGGGAAAGGGTTCCACTTGTTGCGACATACCATCCAGCACTCAATAGTTTGGGGAAGGTTGCCAGGCGACTCCATCCTATGCTCACCAACTCGGAAGAGCATAGGGAGCTGTTTCCTGAGCCACCGTTAATAGCATTTAGGAGATGTAAGAACGTTAAGGATATACTTGTTAGGGCTAGGCTCAGTAGTGAGGGAAATGGGGGGACCGATAAGAAGGGATGTTCTCGTTGTGGTAAATCTCGTTGTCAAGTGTGTAATGTTATGAGTAATAGTGAGCATTTTCATTCAAACATAGATATCAGGGAATATAGGATAAACTATTCGTTTACTTGTGACTCGTCAAATGTTGTGTATTTGTTGGAATGTACTGTCTGTGGTGTACAATATGTTGGTAGCACCTGCACGCCTTTTAGGCTTAGGTTTAACAATTACAAGGCGTGCAGTCGTAAGTTTAATGCGGGGGCCTCAGTACCCCTGGTGGAATTCTTCAGACATTTTACTGAAGAAGGCCACCACGGGTTTCTGAAGGATATTAGTTTTAAGATAATTGATAGGCTAACTGGGGGAAATAGGATGCGGGAAAGCTTCTGGCAGTATCGGCTGGATTGCTTTGCCCCTAAGGGTTTAAACACTAGGCAGGTTGATACATAGATTTCATTTTTGATTACAAAGTCCAACTTTGTAATCTAAGGGGGGACTCGATGTCAGTAAGAAAGTAAGAAAGAAAGAAAGAAACAAAGAAAGTAAGTCACGCTCGTTAAAGCAATTGATTAACGTTTTATCTCTGCTAATTGGCACTGAAATAAAGAAAGCGCACATAAAGCGCATACAAGACAGAAGTTTCCCGCGATCCTATAGCAACATTTGACGTCGGCTTATTTCATGTTAGACAGATTTGACACCATAAGATGGATAAATTACTAGGATGTTTACCCTGGCACAGCAACAAATTCACCCAGAATTGGCACGTTCTTGACTTCATTAGCAGCTTAATTATGTCAAAACAATCGTTTTCTAGGACGAACGAATCATTAGCCACTTATTGATAGTACTCATTATGCAAATAACTCAACTTTAGAGGATGATGTAACCGGCGGCCTGCACAGAGGCTAGCATTTGCAGCATAACCAAAGGTAGAAGGACCCCCCTCCTACACAGCAACGGATGCAATCATCGCAGGTGAAGTTGAGACGAAAGGTGCAGAATCCCAGCAAGCAATGGCGCCATGGACTGGGGGAAGGGACGTGATCACACTGAACCAAAACATCTTCATGCATATCATTCTGCACAGAGGAATCTTCGTGACTGCTTGTCTCAAATTAGATGCCCGCGAATAGCAACAACTGAAACGTTCTGTAGGGTTCTGCATGGATAATTTTGCGTTATCGTAAATCTCACATGACATCTCATTTGACACAGATGCACCAATAGTTTTGTGCACGAACTATAATCAAACTAGGGTAATGACTTTTGATTTTTGCGTATCATTCTCGTTTGACATAAAGACCAAAATATTGCCATTGACCTTGAGGCGATTCTTGTCCTTATACTAGGAGCAACACTCATCTCTCTGACTGTAGCAAAAAACAGAATCAACGATCATTTGGGGTTATGAAGAAATCAATAATCAGATATTCTTATGCTTGTTTAGCTCAGGACGGACTTTGTAATCATCCAAAAGGATCTTATGTTTTTACGTTTTGGTTGTTGTGTTGTTTTGATTTTAGCGCTGAGCTTTTCTTTAGGGATACACGCTGTTTTATTAGGAATTTCTTTCTGCCCATCCGCTCTAGGATCTTTCTATCGGTTTTGTTTTACACACGTTATTTCTAGTTCCTGCGAGACAGACAAGGCCGCCGACTTCAGTGGCTCCTATTTCTGCGCTTTCTCTGATCTTTCCTCTGCCGATAAAAGGATTACGCTTCGTTTACACCTTGTACTAGGTAGGGCTCGTCTGTAGCTATTGTTTTATAAATCAATTGTATTTTTGTTTATATGTACGCCTATTTGGATTTGAACAGCATTACTGATGAAGACGCAAGTCGAAACGCTTAACAAGTTGTATTTTTTGAGTCTATATACATATCTATACATATATATCAATATACAGCAAGGAGCAGCAAAATTAAACCACTTTTTAAGAAACCTCAGACTAATTTTGCTGAGAAAGCATGGTTTCCGTGCATAAGAAACGTAATATCTAAGTTGAAGGGAAAATTAAACAGGCTGCTTTGGAAGAATGGCTTCTTATGTATCATTCATATGAATAATGAATACGTGAAGGTCTAACTTTTCGATCACGAAATCTTCATCAAATCAAATATCATCATATATTATCAGACCATAAAATTTCACAGCAGTATGGGGCAAGGGGCACTTCAATCCTTCCTTGTACACCTTCAGCAGAATTTTTTTTTCTCAAAAAAATCCAACAAAATCCATAAAAGTCATTTTGTTCTAAAATCTTGTATGCTTTTGCGAGAGAGTGAAGTGCCCCTCAGTATTAGGTCACTGTCCATATCTTTCACTTCCCTTATTCCAAATGTGAACTCCTGAAATAAGGTTTTCCAAAATCATTGCTTTGCAAAAATATGCAATGTCATCTCCTTCTCTGTTTGTTGATTAATTTTATACTTCTGAAGACAAAACCCAGTTGACATTTGATATTTTGTTGATTATCGTCATAATATTCCTGTCCTTTCACAAAATTTAGAATATCGCTTGTTTGTCTATGTTTAATAATCAATTATTAGGCTTTGTGTGTCATAAGTTATCTATTTATGTTTCAGAGGTGCCCTAAATGCGGTCATGGTGAGAAAGAAGTCCAAAATGGACGGACAGCATTATCAAGGCAATGAAACAAAAACGGATAAACAAGTTGAAGACAAAACAGAAACTTGTTGTATTTCTAAGTACATGGATTTTGTTTTTGTCAGGCTAGGTATTTGTCTAATTTTAACTTATTGACAGTACACATAAATTATGCATAGTATGTAAACTTGTATCTTACATTTATAAAACAAAATGCAAATATCTGACAGTTTGACTTCTGTGATCTTTGGTGAAGCACATGGTTCAGTAAAATTGTTACTTTTTGCTTGCTTTGGACATTCTGGTATTGGTACAGGATCCTGGAGAAACCTATATCCAAGATCCTACAGAATCCTAATCTTAAGATCTTTAACGGGATCCTGCAGAATCCTATCATAAGATCTTTAATAGATCTTTAACAGAATCCAGCAGAATCCTATGAGATCCTATGAGATCTTCAACAGGATCCTGCAGAATCCTATAAGAGATCTTAACAGGATCCTGCAGAATCCTAATAGATCTTTAACAGGATCCTGCCGAATCCTATAAGATCTTGCACAGGATCCTATAAGATCTATTACATGATCCTGTAAGACATCGTACAAGATCCTATAGGATCCTGCAGGATCCTAGAGGAATATCGCCCTTTTGGAACACTCTGTTGAACTGAGTAGATTTTTGTAATTTTAGTTACAATTGCAAGATAATGCTTACCGTTATTGTAATCCTTTGCTATTCATATCACCTTTCTAAAAGCAACGTGTCTGATTGTCGCTCCATCTTTCCATGATATTAATTTTAGTGCCAAGAGGTCTGAGCGGCCTAATGTCCAGCATTCGCCCATTTGGAACGTGGGCAAAATTGTTACGAGCGCCTTGCGTGAAGTATAAAAAGCCAAAATATCAATTTATTTGATGTGCAACGTGAAAAGGCTATTATTTCTTCATGATCTTACCCCTCCTCCTTACCACCCTCAACTGCTTGGAAACATGATTTCCGATATTCCAACATTTCCTGTTGCCTCCACCCAGTTTCCTACACGGAAATGACGAGCATGTGACGCAGCAGGAAGTCACCTGGAAGGTTCGAGCGGTCACAGGTGCACTATAAGGGTGGCTTAGGCCAGTCAGCGTGGCTGTTAAATCAACACATCCTCAAAGGCTCAATGTCAACAACAGGCCATGCAGGTTCAGTTGTTGCCGGAGAATTTCAACAAAAGAAAGAAAACAGACTGGTAGAAAGGCAGCTTGAAAAGATGAAGACACTTACGCATTCATTTCAGGTCGGTACTTTTATCTTCAATTTGCAAAGCAATGAAAGGAAATATAACAACAAATACAAATGATAACAAAGAAGATGGCGTCACCAAGCCATTTTCGCGCGCTTTTGGCGAGAAACTAGACTAAGGCCCCGGCCATAGCGAAGTTTTGCTGTGTAATCAAATGTGTCAATATTCGAGAGTGTTCCAAAAGGGCGATACTCCTTCTATGTAGGGTCTGGACAGGATCCTGTAGGATCCTATAAGAATTTTCACCACGGTCTATAAGACTGCGTTGACACGATGCCGACACATTTTGAAAACGATGAAAAATGTGACAGTAGCAAAATTTGAGCTAGCGTTCACACGATGCCGGAACAATTTGAAAACGGTGGAAAGTTGACAGTAAGAAACTCGTTGCAAGACTTAGTTGCTAAAGAAATGTACCTACACTTAAGAATCGATCAGTCGCGTTCCAAAAGCGTTGAAAAACCTCCTGTTTTCATCATTTACAAGTGTTCACAGAATATCGTTTCCAAAATGTTCCGTTTTCAAAATCTACCGTTTTCAAAATTTGCCGGCAAAAGATGTGCCGTTTTCGTGTGAACGGGAGGCCTATCCGTCGAATTTTTCACCGTTTTCAAAATGTGCCGGCATCGTGTGAACGCAGTCTAAGATGATAAGGGGACTTGTACGGTGGCCCACAACTGCCACGCACAAACAAAACGAATCGCACAAATACAAAACTGAGTCGCACAAATACAAAACGAATCGCACAAATAGAAAGCTGAGTCGCACAAATAGAAAACGAATCGCACAAATATAAAATGAACCTCACAAATAGAAAACTGGTCCGCACGAATATAAAACTGAGTCGAACGAATAGAAAACGAAGGACACAAATTTTTAATGAATCACACAAACATAAAATGAACCTCACAAATAGGAAACTGGGGCGCACGAATAGAAAACTGAGTCGCACAAATACAAAGCGAATCACACAAAATCAAACAAATTGCAAAAAAACAAAACCTTCCTGACACAAATGGGGGCAATGTCGTGCAACTAAAAGCTGAGTCACACAAATTAAAACCGATTCGCATAAAATAAAAGTGATTCACACAAATAAGGTTCAGTTGCACAAATAAATATTTGATCTCACACAAAGAAAAAAATTCACACAAGAAGTTTCACGTGAACAATTGTGCAATTCTATCAAGTGCTCAGGAGTGGAGGCAAGACAAGAAAAATGATTTTCTCCCTAGTTATTGCTGCTGCTACCTGAAGGACCAAATGGTTACGGTAGAAGTAGCGATAACAGGGACATTCTGTGAGGACGGTATTGACCTCCATGGGTATGGTCTGCACGCAGAGTATAAGTTTGCTGCAGAGTGCACGTACATTTTCATAAGAAACTATGAATTTAGGTCAGAACTGAAAAAATCTAGAAATTGTCCGATTTTGCATACTCAGAGTTTCTTGTGGGTTTCTTAAGATTCCATAACAATCTTCATGTTTACTGTGTGCCCTCGTGAAAAGCCCTTCCGATGGAGATCACATGTTTTTTTCATAAGAAACTGCTTGTATCGACTCTCATGTCACCAAAAAAGTGAGAAATCAAGCACTGGGAAGAAATTTGCTGAGAAATCATTTTTGGTAAAGGAAATCCTTAGCATAATTGAATCAAGAATCAAGAATCAAGTTTCTTGAATCAAGTTACTCAACAGGTGCTTGAGTGATGTCTAAACATCGAAAAGGCTTGAAAAATCTATATTTTGAAACGTTTAAGAGGGCATAACTACAGTAAACATGGGGTAAACTTCAAGACTGCTATGGAATCTTTAAGAAAACCATAAGAAACTCTGGATATTCAAAATCAGATAATTTCAAGAATCTACCTTATTTTTCACTTGTTTTCTGTTTCATATTAGGTACTCGGGAGGCACTTGAGAAACGTCTAAACATTAGAAAGGCTTCAAAAAAACGTTGTTTTGAAATGTAAACGAGGGCAAAGGGAGCGAACATGAAGACTGTTATGTAGCCTTCATTTTGGGAAACTAAGCTGCGCGCAGACCATGCCCAACAAGGTGGCCAATGCCGTCCTGAAAGAGTGTCTCTGTTATCGCTACTGCTACCTTAACTGTTTGGTCCTTCATCTTGTCCAGTCTCCACTTTCCTGAGCACTTGATAGCATGGCACAATTGTTTAAATTGCGCATTGATCACTGAAACTTTTGGTGTGAATTCCTTTCTTTGTGCGAGATCAATTCTTTATTTGAGCGACTGAACCTTATTTGTGTGAATCACTTTTATTTTGTGCTAATCGGTTTTAATTTGTGTGACTGAGCTTTAATTGTGTGACATTGCTCCTATTTGTGGGAGGAATGTTTGTTTTTGTACATTTGTCTATTTTTTGCGATTCGTTTTCTGTTTCCACGAGTCAGTTTTGTATTTGTGGAACTTTGTTTTCTATTTGTGCGAATCGGTTTTAATTTGTGTGACTGAGCTTTAATTGTGTGACAATTGCTCCTATTTGTGGGAGGAATGTTTGTTTTTGTACATTTGTCTATTTTTTGCGATTCGTTTTCTGTTTCCACGAGTCAGTTTTGTATTTGTGGGACTTAGTTTTCTATTTGTGCGAATCGGTTTTAATTTGTGTGACTGAGCTTTAATTGTGTGACATTGCTCCTATTTGTGGGAGGAATGTTTGTTTTTGTACATTTGTCTATTTTTTGCGATTCGTTTTCTGTTTCCACTTGTCAGTTTTGTATTTGTGGGACTCAGTTTTCTATTTGTGCGATTCACTTTATATTTGTGTGATTCGTTTTCTGTTTGTGCGACTCAGTTTTCTATCTGTGCGACTCCTTTCATATTTGTGCGATTCGTTTTGTATTTGTGCGTGGCAGTTGTGGGCCACCGTAGACTTGCGAATCTTCTCCTGAATCTGATTGTTCTGGAGCTGAATCTGAACCTTTTTCTGTCGACGTTACAGTATTTTTTGTATTTCGGCCTGGTAGCCTACCTACTCGTACTCGGCCTAATGAAATTGTGTATTATCGAGAGGATCGCTCGCTCGCTCGGTGATGATGATGGTGAACTGAAACTGTTACTCACCTAGCCGTGACTGCTTGTGGATGAAATGGATCAAACTTTACGTTGATACCCTTTACAACCTTCAATGAAAGCCCTCTAAGAGCAGCCATTACCTTTTGCATAGAGTCCAGGATATTGCTGTTGTTGTGTTGTTGTCGTTGCGATGCTGAGGTCAGAAAGAAAGTAAGTACTGATTGCTGTTTTATCCACGAGGGGGGGGGGGGAGGGTTCTTCCATAGTAAAGGTACATGGGGATGTGCCGCCTGCAAGGGTATACCTTTTCGGACTTCTAGTCTAGCCAAGGGTGTACCTTTTGGCAAGTTTATTCGAGTTAAGCCTAGGCAAGGGTATGCTTTTTAGCAATTTTGGTCAAAGAAATGTCAAAATTCGCTAATTTTTGCATAAGAACCTAACTTTTTTTAAATTGTGGTCCAGAAAATGCGAAAATTTGGCAATTTTCGTCTAGGACATGCCAATTCAGAGCATTTTTGAGCGAAAAATTAGTCTAGCCAAGGGTATCATTTTCACAAAAATTGGTCTAGCCAACGGTAACATTTTGAAACAGTGGGCGGCACCCCCTACCCGAAATTTAGCCGAGAACCCCCCCCCCCCGTGGTTTATCTCTGCTAATTGGTAGTGGAATAAAGAAAGCGCACGGCAAGCGCATACGAGACACAAGATGGCTATGATGCTTTCACTGATAGGAAAACAACTTTGACCTAAAAGGCACGAACTTGACTTAATTAGCAACTGAATTACGTTCAAAGCACGTTGAAAATTGAGCGGTCTCTCTCATTAGCGTAGGAACGAAACGAAAAATTTGCTCTCACAAACAGTGTGCTTGGTGCAAAGAACCTGGGGGGGGCATCGATGGCTCGTACCCCAACGATTTTGGAACTAACCAAAAAGGCCCCTAGCTGTGCCCCTTTTCCCAACCGATGTGAACAGAATGTCGTTTAGTTTTGTTACCACCTACTTTTTTACCTAGTTATGTTTACTTCCCATTTCGTGTTGTTGTGAAGGAAATTGTATATCTAATCCTTGCCATGAAAGTCTGAGAGATATGATAATTCGCGAGTTGCGAGTTGTCAGTTGGTTTTTACTTTAGAAGGGGTCTCGTGTTCCTTCACTTTTGGCTCGTTTGCATTCGGTATTTTCATTCGTTTGGGTTGTTTTTCCTTCGTTGTGCTCGTTTTTCTTCGTGTGGACTACTTGCCTGTCGCGGCATCTTTTCTAGGATTACTCAGATTCTGTATTCGGTACTCATATGGTGTACACGTAAGGCATCATGCATCTTTAGTACTAGGTGAAGGACGGGTTAAGACAGCCAACCATTGTCACCATAGGTAAAAGTCCCTTGTCGTACCGACAGTGCATGCCGCCCAAGTTAATTGTAGTAATTCTCTAGATCTTTGGGAGCCGACACATTAGTTACGTATCCATCCAAACATATATATACCAGATGCAATTATCATTTTAAAGCAAGTGGTCCAGTGGTACCCGTGGTAGTCATCGCCACAAAAAGTAAAGTGTCCGATAACCAGTTGCAAGAAGTTGGTAGAATCATTTGGGTGAAAATTTGGAACTCCTAGCCCTTTCTTAATTCAATATAAAGTTTACAATGACAAATTACCTAAGACAATCACTACGAAGCACTATACCACACTACAAGGAATTGTAGTATCGACCAGGAGGAGCAAAGATATCATGATTACCCCCCGGCATTTAACACAGAACACATACGACCTAAACTACAATTAAGATACGACACAAAATGTTATTTAGCTAATACAAAAAAAAAAGATTTACAGATAAACGAAAAGGAAACTATTTAAGGAAAGGGGAGAATTTGCGGACAGGTTTTCATTACCAACTTGTTCAAAACATTTGGAGGGCTGGACATATCCTAGCGCTGCTGTGAGAGTTTTCGCATTTGAATCAAGTGATAACTGTTCATGGCCATATAGGATGATCCTTAATAACTCTTCATTTGAAAGATTTATCAAACCATGAGGCAATAATATCACATTTACACTGTTGAGAAGATCAAGTCTATTTCCATCATCAGTACGGCAGAGCAGGAAATAGAGTTCCGTATCCTCAACACCATCATTTGTTGGGCACGCATCCCTGAAGTTATGCTTAAAGTTGTGAAAATTTAGCTTACTGAATCCAACACGTTTTTGCGTTAAGATGGATAAGCCTTTTGGGTCATGAATACGGTAAACCAACTTTGGAGGTGGCCGGATAATTGACATTAATTTTCTCTTGAAAATATTTACAGAGCTGTGTAGCGTATGAGTCTAATAGTATTGGAATGTGTTGACGTAAAGAACATTGAACAGGACTAATTAGTTGTTGTCAACGAGCAATTAGCATAAGTTGAGTAAACAGCCTTTTATGTTGTTCAGAAAAGAATTGTAGTTAGTTGTCGTCGAACTGAGATAGAGGCAAGTCACGCAAACAAGAGTAGTGCTTTCTACCAAGGCTTAGGCCCGCGGGCCTTGCCTTTGTGTATCTCACCCCATCGGAAAGAGCCAATTCGTTACAACTGGTGACAGAGGGGGAGTGGAGTGCAGATACAGAGTTCGACAGAGAGAATATATATTATTATAGAGATTATTAAAGTGACCAAGGTCTTTGAAAGAAAGAGTACGTGGCTGGACTGAGCAGCTGAGTGAATGGAACATCAAATCTGTTCTATAAACTATGATCTTACGGGCGTATCAGTCGACATTGACGAGACTGCAGACAGAAACATAACATGTCAGAAAGCTGTCAAGATAGGAACAAGTTAAAACACACGAAAGCCCTCAATAGAAAGTTGAATTAGAGTGATGTGATTTTGGACGAGAAATGTACAAGTTTAAGTTGGTATACTCGCAATCAAAAATTTGGTGCGTACGGGAATGGTAGTAGCTGAAATCAATGTTTGAGAGGAGTTCGATGACGGTCTGATCAAGCAATGATATCAACGCTGTTCAGGAGAAGTATACCTGATTTCTGAGACTGTGTGGGGGACGTGACTTTGCAGAAGTGAATAATCAACGAGCGATGTTTCACGGCGACCACCAGGCGACAGAACTTTTGGATACTGGACACTGTTTCTGGCGGAGATTCTTGCAGCGATGAGTACAGCTTTGAACGATGCTTGAAGTCTTCTGTGAACCTTCCTTTGCCAAAGCTTCCGGGCTTTTTGGAGTTACCGAGAATTTTCTTTTAGTTTTTGAGTTTAGAGGATTGTGGACAGTTCAGGGAAACGTCAAGAAATTGTGTTACGAGAATAAGTCAAAAAGGGAGGGGATGGTGTAGCGTATGAGTCTAATAGTATTGGAATGTGTTGACGTAAAGAACATTGAACAGGACTAATTAGTTGTTGTCAACGAGCAATTAGCATAAGTTGAGTAAACAGCCTTTTATGTTGTTCAGAAAAGAATTGTAGTTAGTTGTCGTCGAACTGAGATAGAGGCAAGTCACGCAAACAAGAGTAGTGCTTTCTACCAAGGCTTAGGCCCGCGGGCCTTGCCTTTGTGTATCTCACTCCATCGGAAAAGAGCCAATTCGTTACAGCTGGATAGTCTTATCTCAGGGTCGAGTTTTTCCAATTCCGATAAACAGTTGGGATAGAAACTTGATTTGAAACCTTGTGTTCTTGCACATAATTGCCCTACTGTAGCGCGTCTACGAAGATCGTAATTAGATCCTTGAAGATGAGGAATTGGATGTCTTGTATAGTCTGAAGTCCGATTGTTGACTATCTTTTGGGAGAGGATAAGGCGTCTACTCCATCGTGGGAGATTAATGATTCCCATCCAAGTTCATCATGCAGCTTATCACGAGAAGTACCCTTCCAAGCGACTGTTACTGCTAATGCATTTGGTTGGTCAAAACAACACTGTGACAAAATTAGCAAATATTTTGCGGGATGTGTAACGTCACCATAATCTAGATGCGGCCGAACATAAATGTACATTTCGTTCAGGGTGTGTCGCGGTAGGTATTTAGAAAGAAATCTCAACATTCCTATTCCTTGCCTAGCCCTTTTTCGTAAATCTGGCGGACATATACGTATACATTTTTCATTCACTTCATTAATTCTTACTTACTTAGGCCCGTTGGAACAGTCAGTCCATGAGAACTGCTTTTCGGGGGGCCATTGCAAAAACATCTACGAATAGGAAGATACATACTACGATCATCATAGTTTGTTTTTATTCTTCTCTTAAAGGTGGCAAAGGAAGGTGCCTGTTTGGCATCGAGTTCAAGTTGATTCAAAAGCTTAGGTCCACGCAAAGTAACAGCCCTCTGCTCATTGTTTGTTTTTCGTAATGATAGCGAAAGATCAGTATCGGTATTCCTCACTTTTCTAACATTTTGAGTCGACTTTTTTCTGAACAGGTTGGAAAGGTACTCTGGGACGAGGCCATTTAACGAATTGTACATAGTTGTGGCTATTTCGCTTCTAATAATATCATCTACCGGGTGACGCAAAAAAAACTTCACGAGCTAGATCATAACTAGCTCTCTGAAATCAAAAGCTATCGCTAAATGCTTTCCATAATTGTTTATTTGAAAGGCTTAGCTATCTTTTGAGATGCTGCATGATCATTTTAAGAAATGATTATGATCCGAAAAGCTAGATTCAATGACAATTTTGAATCCAGGATTCCTAACCTTGAGTGAAATAATCACCATTATTTTCCAGTTAATATTCTGTGAAAACTCGACATAGAGATGCATTAGAAGTCGTCTGGGGGAATTTTTTGTTTGCAAAATGAGTGACCTGAATTCCTCATTCAAATTTCATGCTCCAAAGCAAAGTTTGAATTCAGGTTTTGTCACACTTTCCAAAAAATGGATCGGAAAGCGAGGGAATGGTCCAAGAAATGAATGAATTTGCATGATTTTGAAACTGTTTTTTCGGACATACGCATATCTTAAACTGACCAAGCAACATCTCAAAAGATAGGGGAGCCTTTCAGCTACATGCTGACACCTTGATTGTCTTCATAACGTTTGCTGTCAAGAAGATCTATATCTAGCTCGTGAAGTTTTTTTTGGGTCACCCGGTACAGTTGGCCAATTCAAACTGCAAATTATTGGCATAGCAGGCGCATCAAAGCTGCTTTTAACAATTCTAGCTGCTTTATTCTGCAACTTTGCTACATTGCAGTATAGTCACCCCACAGCAACCCCATACCGAACAACAGAGCCGAAAATGGGGCTCGACGATACCCTGATACATTTCACTCGATGTGTTTTGTGGTAAAAATTTTCTGGAATATTTCGAAAATCCGATTTCACAAGAAACCTTGGTACGGAGCTTGTCAATGTGTTCATCCCAACTTAAGCTCCTATCGATCAATGCATCCAGATACTTTGTTCGGACAACATTTTCAATTTGAGAGTCACCGATAAAAAACTGTGGATGAAGCAATGGTTACATTGTAACCATTGCTTCAACTCGTTCAGTTCACTATTTAAAGTTTGGTTTATATCGGCTATTATTTTATTATCAATTTCTTTACAGTTGGACAATAGTAAAAATAGCTAAAAGTAGTTAGCTAATTAATTCCAACCTAAAAATATTACAATACAAACATTACATAAAAATGGGGGATAAAATATTTACAAATTGTCAACATCAAACCAGTGGCGTAACGGAGGCAGTCGGGGCCCTTATGGATTTATCAGCTGGGGGCCCCCAGCTAAGAGCATATGTAAAATGATATGATAGACATGGAAAAGGAAATCCAGTTAAAAATTTGATGCCAATTGTTGCAACCTAGTGAGTTGTCTAAGCCAGCAGCAAGGTAAGGACTAATCAATGTGGGCATCGGAGTAGGGGGTCTGGGGGCGAAGCCCCCAGGAAAATTTTGACAAAATGTCTGCTACTTTGGCTTAGAAAACGTCTCCTGATTACATCTAAACTCTTTGAGACAACATCACTTACTTTTGCTCAGAGGGCCTATCTCGCTCCAACGCTTACCGTGTCAAATTGGAATATTTGACAAGTTTGCCAAAGTTTTCTATGAATCACCTCCTTCAGAAATTATTGCGTAAGCAACCTTTACTTTGGCTAAAAATGCTTTTCACAATCCCATGTTTGCGTGCTTCAAAATTAGGAGCCTTGTCAAGTTCGAGCTTTTTTCGCTAAAATTCACACTCTACCGTACCTATCTATACCCGACAACTTTCCCCTTGTTTTGAAAGAACCTGAGGAATATAGATATTTTTTGACAAAAGGGAGAAATGCCTCATCCCATCAACACGCTTTTCATTTAGAATGACAAATCATGCAGGCATGGAGCCCCTTGGTCATTTTATCAAAGCTAAAGCACCAGTTTTACAATGAAATAACAAAGGAATTGTACTTGCTTGGGGCCCCTTCGGGGCCCTTAGAGGTCGGGGGCCCTTACTTTTTGAACTAAAGGTAACTTTAGTCCGTTACGCCACTGCATCAAACAGTATAAAAACAGATATCTAAAAATGTGCATTACAAAAAGCCCAAGTTGGGAACAAATGTGCGGCATAACCTGCATGAACAATTTTCTCCGTACCAATTCTTTATCTTTGTTTTAAACTGATAAAGGGATTCTGAATTGCGTCTTGTTGGTGGTAAAGTTTGTTATAGCTGCGGACCTTTGAATCTGACGCTTTCTGAGCCGTTGTTGACTGATCTCACTCTTGGTTAAATAAATTCGTTATTGTTACGCAAATTGTAGTGAGTTATATTTTCATAGAAAATTTCCTGCATAGATGAAGGATTTAGGTCATTTCTAGTTTTGTACATCTCAGTCATAAGCATTTGCAAGTTCTTTGTATGAATAGTGACTGCACAGTCCCGCTGTAACAGGTCACTAAAAGTCAATTCAGTGTTCTTATATGTTATTCTCAATGCCCTTCCCTGTATTTTGTTGATTTTTTGGTTCAGCTGCCTGTTGTGGAACATCCAAACTAAAGGGCAGTATTTGAAGTTGACTGGTAATAAATGCCCTCATCAAGATTCTTAGTTTGTTATGATCCATATACGGGGATATGCGGGCAAGTGCATAAAGTTTATCACTGGCATTTTGGCAAAGTTTCGAGACGTGATGGTCAAACGAGAGTTTGCTATCAATGTGAACTCCAAGTAATTTCTCTTCAGAGCTATTAACGATTTCGGCGCTTCCAATCTTAACAGCAACTGGATCATCACATCTCTGCCAAATGACCAAAAGATGGCATTTATCTGCATTTAATTTCATGAAGTTGTTGGCAAACCATTCTAATGCTACATAACAGTCATTTTCAAGCTTATGAGTTATGTTTTCCAGGTTCTTATCGCAAGCATAGATTGTGGTATCATCTGCATAATTACAGATATCTGAGCTTTGAATGAAAAGTAAGAGATCATTGATGTATATGTTAAACAACAGTGGGCCTGAGACTGACCCCTGAGGGAAACTTCGTGTTAGTTCTTTCCAAGAACTGAAGGAACCATTTACCTTGACTCTTTGTTGTCTGTTTGTGAGGTAATCATTAATGAGTGTTAACGCTTCATAAGAAAAGCCATAGGCATGCAATTTTGCAATCAAGAGATCATGTCTCATACAATCAAATGCCTTGGAGAGATCCATCAATACTGCCCCTGCTTTACCACCTTTATCAAGGCTAATCTTGAATTTTTCTAAAAGCCTTACGAGAGCATGTTGAGCACTGTAACCTTGTCGAAAACCACAGAGAAGTGAAGATAAAAAAGGCCTAATAAAAGCAACTATCTGTTTGTCCATTATTCTTTCAAACAGCTTTGAGACCGTCGGCAGAACGTTAATTGGCCTAAAGTTAGTCCTGGTATTGGTTGGTCCATTCTTGGGAAGAGATGTGACATCCGCGCACTTCAGCTCATCAGGAAAAGTCGAATTTTCAACACAATAGTTAAGGGTTCGTGTTAAAGGCTCCACGCACACATCAGAATTAGATTTAAGAATTTTAGGAGGGATATTTTTGTGTGTTGTAGCTTTCTTAGGATTTAAATTCCTAATCTCCTTGTCAACGGCATCGGGGGTAACTTTTTGAAAAACAAAGGGGCCAGCATTTTGACAGTGACCTTTGATTTTTAGAATGCTTGGATGATTCGCAAATTTTTGTACAGCTTTCTCAACAGGTTCCGAGATTCCTTCTGTTGCATTTTCATTATTGGAATTTTCATTTATTCCAAGGGAATCAGGAACGGTAACGAAAAATTCATTCATAGTTTCTGCTACTTCAACATCGTTGGAAATAATTTTTTCTCCGTCGGTCAAAACTATTTTGTTATTAGATATGTTATTAGAATGTGATTTGTCAGAGAAAAAAGGTTTCACAGTCTTCCAGAATTTCTTATTGTCGGTGATATGTGAGATGTTTAGGTTGTTATAATAATTTTTTTTTCCTTTTCGAAATAACTTAACACAAGAATTTCGCTTTTTGCGAAACTTTTTCCAATTTTCAGCTGTTCGATCTTCGTTATATTTATTACGCAGCCTAAAACGCAACATGGTAGCTTTACGCAGAGCACGTGTCATAAATGGTTTATCATATTTTTCTTGACATATTTTTTCTTAACTGGAGCATGTTGGTCTAGAACTCTGTCAAAAGCAGTTTCAAATGAACTGTAATTCAAATTCGATGGATCTATTGTTTGTAACTCTTGTCGAAGATCACTTTTGAAAACATTCTCATCGTACTTTTTGTAATTGCTATAGTTAATTACGATTGGTCCTTCTTTGGGGAAAGTAGTTTCAAGGACAGTAACAACCATTTTATGAAAATCTGACAGACCAGTTTCGACAGTAGTAGTTTTTTGCACGCTCCTATTTCGGTTTGTCAAAACAAGATCGATACAGCTTGGCGTATGAGATTTGTAGCACGTTGGCTCCTTGACAAGGATTTTCAGACTATATAGTTCCAAAAAAAATTTTTGAGCTGCTCCTCAGTTTCGGTCATATTTAAATCCCCTAGACTGATTGCATATTCGTAGTTATCGCTATTGATAGACTGATGGACGCTCAAACTACGACTTATGGACTTTGATACTAAAATTTGGGATGAAGTTTTTCCCTATCGATTTCATAACTAGATATGGAAACCATAGCAACACTGTACGAACACCAGGCGATCGTTTGTTCCACAATGAAGGATGATTTTTCCTGGGTCCCGTTTACTAGTTGGACAAACGTGGCTATTCATGCAGTCGACCGTTGCACCAGAAAATGACTTGACAAAAATTCTCTCATCGGTATTTCCAGCAGCTTCGTTCATCTCGTATGACTGGATATCCTTTACCAGCGAGTCTCCGACAATTTCTACCGTTCTTCTCGTCTTCTTGCCTTCCGCTGGACTAGTATTTCGTCGAATACAGTAGAAACCCGCGTATAAGAACCTACAGTTTTGGAAGTCAGCCTGATTAGGTTCTTATATATTGAGTACTTAGTGGGAAATTAGGTTGTATAGGTTCTTAAATTGGTTCTTATTTAATTCAGGGCTTCCAGGTATTTCCTTTGTTCAGATTGGAACTTCAAGACCATTATTTACTGTCAGTTGAGATGCACCTGAGTTCATGAGGCCTTATTCAAAACATCAGTTTGTGGAAGAATCAAGAATTTTACAGAATACAATGAAAAGCTTTCACAGCGTCTTCAGAGCTCTTTGCAATTTACACATATGGTAGAATCAGTACCTATAGGCTCAATCACAAAGGAACTACAGTTTTGATCTTGTTTGATGATCTCCATGAATAAGAACCTATTTCAAACCTCAGGCTGAATGGGTCCTTATATATTGGGGGTCTAACTTCAGAATTTTCAGCCTGTAGGTTCTTAATCACTAGGTTCTTATACGCGGGTTTTTACTGTATTGTTCACAGTATTGCCTGCAGCAGCAGGTCGTAATTCAAATATTTTCCTTCTAACATTGCCATTGTTGGTTTTGCCTGGCCACTCCTTGACTACTTTTTGGTCCTGTGGTAGTCCTCCTGCTTGCTTCCAAGGGCGTGCAGTTGCACCGGTAGTTTCTTCTGTTAATTCTGCTTTTCTCTTCCAATCTTTAAAGTTTCCTGTGTAGCGTTTTGATTGATCCTTACTTGTATCATGCAATCCAAGTAGCATTTCCTCCTCGTCTGATTCTGATGGTGCAATAGACCTTTTAGCTATTCTAGAAAAGAGCCTGGATCGAGCGATATTTTTATACAATTTTATACGCGAGGTTCGATTGAGTGGCGTTAGAGCTTGGATCGCAATTGTGCACATTCGAAAATTCTACTAAATGTAATGAAATATCGTTCGATCCACATTCGTCTTCAGAATAGCTTAAAGGTCTATTGGAGAAAATCTGTTTCGGTCACAGATGAAAGGCTCACGTGGGCTTCGGAGACTCATTGCAGGCATGTTTCTTCTTTACGATCTTAAAATTTGGTTCAGGAATGGGATTAAAAGAACCATACCTTCCACTCTCCTTGCTTGCATATGTGTCATCAGACTGAAAACTCTCAATGACCAAATCCTTTCTTCGAATCTCGTTTCTTAGTGACTCGTTTTCCTTTTTTAAAAGAGAGATTTCCTCCTTCAGTTCCAGTTCCTTACTCCTACTAATGCTGTTCCTTGTGAATTCATTTTTCTCCTCGACTGCTTTCCTCAATGATTCCACTTGTTTCTTTAATGATAGAAATTCTGATAATGGGAGTGTACTTGACAGTTTCAACTGCAATCGTATCATTTGTTTTATCATTGGCATTCTCTTTTCCAGGGCCGTCGAGAGCCGGACCGGGCCCCAGGGTTTGGAGCAAAAGGGGCCCTCCAGAGCTAAAGGCACCGAAAAATTTTTTGGGCCACGCCATTTTCTCTTGGACCACGCCCTCAAATTCACTGGTAAAACACTGCTTTTAGGAGGAGATGCCCTCCTAAACACTGTTGGAAACACAATTTTTGACGAAAAAGCTCTTTTGATCTCTGCCAGTGGGCCCGCCGGTCTAGAGACGTTCCTTGAGGAAACTGAAAACAAAGAAAAAATTCAAAATATATGTCTTTCCGGGCCCCTAAAGGCCCCGGGCCCCCTGGTAACTACCCTGGCTACCCCCCCTTCTCGACGGTCCTGCTCTTTTCTTGGTAATTCAGGCCATGGCGGGGACAGGTAGCAGCAGACAGCCAAAGTTTCTGTCAGTTTTCCAAAGGTTGTCAATCGCACTATCGAATCATGATCAATGTTTTTGTCTAAAGCCAAAGCAGGTACTGTGTTTTGAAAGTTTGATCGATGTCTCAGATGTAATCGCAGTTTTGCCAACTGGTTATAGGAAGTCCCTCCTCTTCCAGCTTCTTCCAGATATCCTTCCAACGAAGACGACAAGCAATGTTGTGTTGGTCGTTACTCCCCTGAATTCGATCATTGAAGATCAACTGATGGCTTGTAAGTTCTCCATATTTTCTCAATGACTTCAGGGAAGCTTGCCATTTGACCAGATTTCAAATACATTTCGAGTTGAGAGTTACTTGAATTGTTTGTACAAAGTATTATTCTTCGGTCATGCACTACCGAGTAACACGAAAATAATCAAAATGTTATTTTTAAATTACTTTCATTCAGTCTCAGGGAAGTTTCCTTATCAAAACAAATGTACTAAAATGCCGCAGGAAGTTTGACAACGAATTTTGCCAGCCCAAGGAATTGCAAGGTTTTGTTCTCAACCTCTTCCCACGGGCCTCTTGTCATAGTCCCAATATGACAAAGGCCCTGGGGACGAGGTTGGCTCATTCTTCATTTTGAAAGAAATGAATTTCGAAACTTCAATCACAAACGGAAGTGATTTTGACATTCACAACAACAAACCGGTAAGTCATTGATTTGAATTGTATGTAATTTATGTAAAAAGCAACAGCCAATTAGATTGCTTAGGCGACCAGCCGATGCCAGGGCCTTTTCGTCTCCGTCCCATTTCGTCTCCGGCCAAAAGGCCCTGGGGATGAGGTTGATCGGAGCAACTCAAAAACACGTCTGCTCTCTGCACCGCAGTCAGCCCCCTGGCTAAGCTCGAAGAAGAATGAGAAATATTGGTGTCGTCGGCGTACATGGTCACTTTACCTTTTTTTTAGAGAGAATGGAAGATCGTTGATATATATCAGAAACAATAGAGGGCCAAGACAAGAACCCTGGGGCACATCACAACGAATATCTTCGGTTTTAGAACATATCCCATTTACTTTGCAGAATTGCTTTCGAAAGGTTAGACATGACGTAAACCAAGTAAGTTCAACAAGGGCAAATAATCTTTCAATAGAGCCGAACCGGATGTTTACATTTGCACGTTAGCCTGCGATTTTCTATTTTCTAAATATCATTGAATATACATTAACAAGACAATAGTTGGGTTTTAAAAGGTACTGAACTTTCTTTACCGAGGCAGTGGAGATGGAGAAGGTAGCATATGATACGTTCCTAGGGAATCAATTCAAAGCAACACAACAGCTGAACTTTCTTTGCTGAACTATAATGATTCAGTTTGTAGATTTCATTTCATTTAAAGATAAATTTTGATTTATAAACATGATGGTCAATTTACAATTTCTTTCATCAATTATTGAGCCTGACCTTAGCCCGCTTCTGTCGTTGGTCAAATCTGGAGTAGCGTGAAAACTCTTGACCTGACGTGAGATAAGGCCGTTGAGTACATTAGGATTGCTCTTCAGTCGTTCATTCCTATAACGTCTACAAAAAGTGTCCAAGATTCAGAAGAAATGCTGAAAATAGCCACTGAAGGGACTCACCTTACCAAAGATAGTGCCACAAGTGTACCAGGCCCTTCTGGACTCGTGAAGTATTCTGTTGCTTCCCGACGGGAGATTTGCTTGATCTGCATTGCTTTGCATGCTCGACAGAAAGGCTTACCCAAGTCAGATATTTGGATAGCAAATTGCTTAAGGAATCATACTGGACCAACAAACGCCATTCTGTCAGTGAAGTTGCAAGGAAATAACCAGGTATATGTTGACAGTCATATTTCCCTCTATCTTCTGCCCTTTGCATAAACTACGCTAGGTAGACTACATTTATTTGCTTTTTAGTGAGCCCAAAGTTTCTTACAAGCAGTTTCCAAGAAAAAAGATAAGTGTAGAGTCTAAAATATCTCAGGAAGCCAAATTCAGAAAATGCAGACACTTTTAATTAACAGCATACAACGTTTAGCTAAAAGCTACAGTTTTTAATCGGGGAATGGGTGGGTTTTCTCGGCTTTATTGCACCCCTAGGTAGATCTGTTAAAGGACTGTACTCTCGAGGTTGACAATCTTGCCCCTTTTACTTTTCATTTTGGTGTTATAAACTGAAACTTGATATCTTGTCTTTGCTCTTAAATGCTGAAACATCAACTCTCAGTGGAAAGGAAATAAGCGAAGCTTTTCTCATACCTTTTTGGCAACATATATTCTTACGTTCAAAATGCAGCGTTTCAGAGATCGATAGCGGGTTTGCAATAGGTAGTGGACGTTATGGAGCTTTTACATGACGTTTGGCTTAACCAACCGCATAATTTTGAAAACTGGCAGCTGATAGGATATTTTTGAGGATTGGTAACAGCAAGAAGTAAAGATCAAAGTTTGAAAGATACTTCAGATACAAGGTTTTTAAGTGCGAATTGTTTGTGTATGAAAAATGCAAAATTCTGTGTTGCCTCCGTAATAAGAGTTCGGTACCTTTTACAATCCAGCTGCTGTCGCTTGCATTAGCGATTCATTTTCGGTGATATTTAGAAAATAGGAAGACATTGATATGAATTGATGTCGTTTTTGAAGGGCTTATTTGTTAAGGATCAAGACCCCAAATGATAGGTCTTACTCATAAGCCGTTTTCTCTGGATTTACGCGTTCTTTTAGAAAAACCCGCGACGAAAATTTAACCATATTAGTACAGAGTTGAAAAATATAAATTTTTTCTGAATTTACCTAATAGTCGCATGCACGACTCGCTATATGTGTGGGGTCGATTCTTTCTTCCTAATATGTCTCACGTCGATTCTTTTGTTTGCGTGACGTCATGGTCATATCTGATTGGCTAACGTGCAAATGTAAACATCCGGTCCGGCTCTATTGAAAGATTATTTGCCCTTGTTTGTAAGTTATAGATTTTCAACACCATACTTTCTCAACTTTGCAAGTAAAACGTTATGGTCACCAGTGTCAAATGCTTTTTTGAGATCAATGAAAATACTTGCAGTGTATCTGCCATTGTCCATGTTCACATACCAGTCATCTGTGTTGTTAAGAAGGCAAGTGACAACAGAATGAAGGACTCTGAAGCCAGATGGATTTGAAAATAGATGTTTGTTTTTGTCCAAATAATCGTACAGCTGGTTAAAGATCAGCTTTTCAAAAACCCTGGCTAAAACAGGCAGAACAGATATAGGTTGGTAGTTAGATCGATCGTTAGGTTTATACACTTTTAAAAATTGGGGCTACTCTGGCTATCTGGAAAACAACCAGTAGCAATTGAAAGATTGAAAATATCACAAGGAGATTCTGAGATAACCGGAAGTGCTATTTTCAGGAAACAGCTAGCAATGCCATCAGTACCACACCCTTTGAGGTCTTGAATTTGCCATAAAATTTACATAAACTGGGGGCACTCGGGCACGTAGAAACTGGGGGCATTGGGGTCACGTGCCCCCTAGATTTTGCAGTAAACAAATAATTGCCCTTTTCAATCTTAGAAAATGCCCCATTTTTCTTAAGGAAAACGTGCCCTCGAAGCGTCGCGCCCCCAAGTTTGAGAAACTTCCTACGTCCTTGCTGGCGGACAGAGGTAGAACCGTTTACGTGAGAATTTGAGATACAAAGAAAGGATCTGCTCACAGGTAAACTTCAGGACTTTGATTATACAGGAGGTTAGGAAGTTGATTCTTTGAGACAAATGGATGGAAAAGAGAGAGTGATTCTAAAATTTCACCTTTGTACAACTACTGGCTGCTCTATGCAGAAATGTTACGAGAACCGGTTCGTTTCCAGTTTTCTTTGGAAAAAACATGGGGTCAAGTATTTCACATCACCTGCTCGCCTTTGGGTCGTCAAGCGCTTTGAGTTTAGAAAAATATCTTTCGTGCATCTTTCGTTGCGCCAATTTTGTGCACCGAGCACATTTTTGGGAAAGTGATTTGATTTGATTGATTTAAGGAGGGTTGCCCTTCGGCGTTTTTCAAAGGCATTTTTCAAGGGGCCCTCCAATAAAAAACATTATTACTAGTAACTTGTAAATTAAAAACATGCGACCGGGTAGCTGAATCATAGTATTGTTGGATATAAAATGATTTTGAATCAGGAAAAATCGTCCCCAAAAGTGTAGACTTGCCTTAAGTCTTTCAGTTCGACTTATTACAGATGACGAAATAAACTCGGGGCAAATCTGCCAAAAGTGCTGTTTTACTGCAAGGGGGAGGCTCTTTCAACAAGATTGCTTCTGCGGAGGATTTGAAATAATAGAAGTGTCAAAGTATGAACTTTTTGTCACCAATTGTCAAAATACGATCTGTAAGTTTCTTGCGTTGATGTGATCTGACTTGGATTCACGTGCAGTTAAGGCACGAGCGGATAAATCACACAAACTTCGGTTATATGATTATACACAAACGCTATGTACAAGGTTAACGGCTCTCCAGTGAGATCCGGAATTAACGTGTAGCTGGTAGCATAAACGATAATCAAAGATCAACTCAAAAGTTACAGAATATATTAGAAACTACGCGGAAATAGGAATTAAGACTAACCAATCAAATATAAGAATAACAGGAAAATGACTAAGATGAGATTTGCGTTAAAGGACCAACCTAGGTAATAAAACAACTAGTCATATACCAAAAGTAAATGCCGAAAAGGAATGAAAGCGAGGTTCATACGTAATCAATGCTGAAACTATGTGAAATGATACCTAGTCATAATCTGAAAGGAAAATCATTAAAACTTGAATGAATAAACCAAAGCTAAAGGAAAAATATATTCAAATGAATGAACTCATAAAAATGCTAAAAAGTGCGTATCGTCACAGAAGAAACATTTGAAAGAAGCGCAGAATTTGTCCTTTGGTGCTTTGACCTTGCAACCATGGAAATGAATTACATTGTTATTCAAATTTGTTTCCATTGATTTGTGTTGAAAGGAAGGAATGAGTAAGAGGAAGTTGATTTTAGGATGCATCTCGAAGCAAGTTTACCAATAGTTTACCAAGTGTTTATGACTTTGAAGTGCCTTGAAATTCAAACGTTGAGCTTTTACCATGTTCTACAGAGAGAATGTTAAAGTTCCTTTGACGTAACAAACTCGTTTGGTGGAGAGTTTGCTTCTTATATTGAACCCATGTGGAATTCAGCTTTGATCCTGCGGAACTGAAACTTGAAAGAGAGATGTTTTGGTTTCTTATGCTGTCCACAGGAGTCGAGCACAGCTTCGTATTTCATGTTGTTTTCTAGGTCCCATAAAAGCTTCCACCTTCCACGTCGGCAATTTCCAAGTATTTGTTCGTAACTTGAAATGAAATTTCAAACTCCAGCCCCTTTCCAACGTCACCGCAACTTTTCCTTGGTCAGTCGCAGTCGCTGTGTCGCTCGATTGTTGGTTATTCTTTTTTTCGAGTCAGCCAATAAAAACCCTATCAATTGTTAGGCTGGCCAATGATAACCTATTCATTGTTCCTTTCAACCAATCACATAAAGTCTTAGCATGTGACTGCCATTGTTTTAACAATTGAATAATTAGCAAGGTATGTGCTCAAATCTCAAATTCACTCAGCTACATACAGATTAGTAAGCGCCCTTCGGCCGCAATTATCACAAAAATACCAAAGAAAACTACCCTAATCTAATTACAACAAGAAGCCGAACGGCTTGAAGACAATACACGTATCTTTTTTATAAGAAACTGCATATGAGAAACTCAACTGTCAGATCGACAAAAAATTAAGAAACTCCAGTACTGGGAAAATATAACTTAAGAAACTATTTATTTTTAACAAAGGAAGTCCTTAAGGTGGTCCACTGGTCGAGAATCTAAAACCTATGTTCTTTGGAATATCATAATGAAAGTTGGTATTCAGATGGAAATTGATGCGATGATTTCAAATGTGCCATTGAAAATTTGATATGCTAATTTGTTTCTATGGTAACCATGAAAACAATTGATCAGAGCAGTCGTCCTTGGTGTATGCAAATTTTTTTCACTACACATTCCACTGCCTCTTGCTGTATGTCAAATGGATCCTGAGTACCTAGAGAATGCACTCTAGGTCTTTGATTTTTATTTTAACATTTTTGAAAAAATTTATTCAAATTGTTCAAAAAAGTAAGCTTTTCGGAAAATAAACAATACAGTTGAACATTTGTAACTTCTTTATAGATGTTTGTATCAAAATTTGAAGACTTAGAGTGCATTCTACAGGTTTTCAGCATTCTGTTGATATACACAGATGCAGGATAATGATTAAATTGAAAAAAATTTGCACGCACTAAGCAGCACCATTTCATGAAAAAGTGCGTTTTGAGAAAATCCATGTCAAAAGTAGGAAACAGCTTTCAAGATGGATACCAACAGATTCATATGGCAGTTTGACACTGGGATGTTCTTGCACCATTTTTAATCAAGTTACAACAAATTATTGCTTCTCAAACATTTATTTTTTGATTATTCATTCTATTTTTGTATTAAATTGTGTTGTAGCAGTAGCAGAGAAACTATCGTCTGCACCTAATGCAAGGGAGATTAAGGCATCATGTTCTCTTGTTTTTGACTGGTAATCTGATCATCTGATGGAAGTCAATCCAGGCTACTGAATATGCTGCCAATGGATTCTTTGTAAATTACCTGTACCATAATCATATTTCTCAATGCTGCAACACAACGAAACTTGACAAGAAAAGAGTTCCTGAATTAGGTTATAAATTAATGCGCTGTTCAACTATGATTCTTGGTCTTAAAGCTGTCTACAAATAACTGTTCCACAGTTGAGGCAATGTCTGAAATGTTCTGTGGCATCCGGTTAGGTTTGATTACTGACTAACTTCTTGTCACTTCTCACCTGTGTCACCTTTGTGAGGGAAATATTTCTGTCATTACATTTAGGCTATACACGAGGCAAAATAATTCAAATATTAATGTCAAAAATGGATAGAGTGACATGGTTTTGTGACAAAATGATCTTTTTGTGAAACTTGTCTGATGTTTCCTATCCTCTGGAAGACTAAATTTGACAAAACAAGCAAGACTTCATGTGCTACAAAATCCCTCCACAGCTTGACTTTTATTTCACCCACACCAGTGTCCACATTACATTTTTACCCCAGTTTCACAACATTGAACATTCCATTGTCATCATCTGTCTATTGTTTATGATACTGTGCTGGCTGAGTTTACCAGAATACTTGGTGTGGATTTCAACTATGTGACCATAAGAATAGTGCCATTTTTCCATTCCATCAATGAAGATTGTCCAATTCAGCTTTTCTCCATCATCAGAACGATTCTTTAACGGTTCTCCTTCGAGTTTTGTCCTCTTCAGTCATTGCCATTTTCCTCAGACCTCGATGGGCCTGCTCCTCTCCTCTGAAAACGCCCTTGTTTCCTTTTGTTAGGCTCCTTCCTTTTGCTTTATCATTCGATGTTGTTGTTTTCACTTGATTTAGTTCACTGGTTCGGTCTTTAATCAAATAAATGAAGGATTCACGCCAGATTGAGGGCAAATGTCTTCATGTTATCGCAAGCTTGCAGCCTGAATATGAGCTCCGAGTCCGCCATATTGATAATCATGACAACCAATCAAAAGACAGAGCTTCTGCAATCAGCCAATGAAATTCGGGTAAACAAAGGTTAGTTTCATGGCAACCATGAATCTACTGTTAGAGATGCTTGAAACCATTGATGAAACAATGAATGATCTTTGGCAGCAGGCAGTCCATAAATGAAATGTATTGGGTTTATTCGACTCTTTGGGAGCAGGGCTTTCAAACGATATGTCATTTGCCAGGTTCGGATGATGGGAAGAGGTTGAAACGAGCGAAGCAAAATTCGAAGTTGATGTCAAATGTTATCCTCATTTTGGCCGAAAATCATGATACCACTACCTACTTAAACGCCGTTTCACTCAAAAATAGGATTGGTAAGAGAATGAGACTCTGTCTACACGTTCTTGGATACCTAATGCATATAACTACTTCAAAAACTCAAAATCAAAATTTTGAGGAAAAATCCGTATTTTTCGAGGAGTGGACCACCTTAACATATTTTACTTTATTTCACTTGTTTCTTGTATCATACTTGTATTTCTTGTATTCTTGTAGCAATGTACTTGAGTGATGCCTAAACATCGGAAAGTTGTTAAAAAAACATTGTTTTGAAAATTCAGACAGGCGCAGCAAATGAACATGAAGATTGTTATGGAACCTTTAAGAAACTCGTAAGAAACTCTGAGCTCTAAAGATCTGATAATTTTAAAAAACTCTCAGTACTCGCCCAAATCCTTAGTTTCTTATAAAGAAATACGTGTATGGAAATATTTTGGATAGGGGATATCTCATTGAAATTTTCCATTGAAACAAATAAAATTTACGCATATTCACCCTAGGTAACGTCTGCGCAGTAACGTGGAGGGTGCGGAGTATTGTGGAGGGTGCAGAGTAACGTGGAGGGCTATCATGAGTAATGTGGAATAATGTAGAGGAGTAATGTAGAGTAATGTATGAGTAATGTGGAGTAATGTAGAGGGCCATCTTGAGTAATGTGGAGGGTGCGCAGTAACGTGATGGGAGTTCATGAGTAACTGTGGAGGGCTATCATGAGTAACTGTGGTGGGTGCGGAGTAATGTGGAGGGCTATCATGAGTATTGTGGAGGGCTATCATGATGTACGTGGAGGGCTATCTTTGAGTAATGTGGAGGGTGCGGTGTAATGTGGAAGGCTATCCTAAGTAATTTGGCGGGTGTGGAGTAACGTGGAGGGCTATCATGAGTAACCGTGGAGGGCTATCATGAGTAATGCGGAGGGGGTGGAGTAATGTGGAGGGCTATCATGAGTATTGTGGAGGGCTATCATGATGTACGTGGAGGGCTATCATGAGTAACGTGGAGGGATATCATGGACTAACCTTGGAGGGTGCGGAGTAACGTGGAGGGCTATCATGAGTAATATGGAGGGTGCGGAGTAATGTGGAGGGCTATCTCTGAGTAATGTGGAGGGTGCGGAGTAATGTGGAGGACGAGATGGATAAACTTTAGCGGTTGCCGGGTTGTGTGGACAGGCTCTTGGCCTAACCTTCAGTCTGTTTGTGCCGGCCATAGAAATACAGGTGTAGTTAGCTTCAAAATGTGAATATTTGACCAATGTGAGAATTTTCAAAATGATTTGCCTAGAGTCAAGCAAATTTTGCTATGGAGGACGATTTTGCTGACTTGTTAATCAGGGCGACTCTGAAAAGGAGCCCATAAAGCCAGTACCAGAGGTTCCGTCACGAGAGAGGCAAAGACTCTTCAGAATTGGATGACAATGTTGTGGAAAAGGGATATCGCCGAAATCTCTTCAAACCTTCAATCTCAGTTTGTCTGGATTTGCAAATATTGACTTATCAAATCTAAGTGAAGGCGAAGAGCCAACCTTGGGAGACATCGTAGGAGATTTCGCGGATCACCCAGAATATCAGGAGGAAACTACTGAACTGGAGTTTGTTGAACTGATTAAAGCAGCTCTTCCCTGGTGGGTGCAATGTCAATGAAAATATGACACCACGCTTATCTATGATTTTGCTGAGAAACTATATTCGAAGTAGAATCCTACGACCTAGAATCTCGAAAAAAGGGCTATTGCTCTCTAGGAGATATCCCAAAAACAATCAACTGTTCTGAATCAAAACTCTTGAATCTAATCAGTTTCATAGGCCCGAGTTTCATACCCTTAGTCTCGTGGGATTCTATCGTTTTCCAGTAAAGAGATATCAGTAAAGTGAATATAGTGCAATAGTTCCAATCCTTTCTTTCAGAACCAGTATTGGTACAGTTACAATCATTTCAAGGTTCATCGCTACTCTTTTCAAAGGGGGTTACCTTCGAAAATCACCTGTGATGAGGGGTATTTTCACCACGGGGGGGGGGTTCTTCACGATGAGTAGGAATGCTGAAGTATTCCAAGAAATTTTTGTCTTTAGAGACTGTCCAGGAAATGTATTTAGGCATAGTAGAACCACATATTAGATATTGTTGCTCGGTCTGGGGTTACGCTGGCGATACAATCCTTCAAAAGCTCCAAAAGATACAGCTGCTCGAGCAGTTCACATCGTTACAAACAGTCCTTTTGACAAAGCATCACTGCCCTTGATTTCTCAACTTGGGTGGCTAAATATAAGGGAAATGATTGATTTCGAAACTGCTACCATGGTTTATAAATCGCTCCATGGACTTGCTCCTCCTTACATGCAGGACATGCTTCACAAACTGCCTGATTGTAGGAAATGAGTCCTACAGAGTACTGAAACAGATCTTGAGATCCCACGATATAAGACATCTAATGGACAACGTAGCTTTTCGTATCGCGGAGTTAGTGTTTGGAACCAATTGAGCCCCGAAATCAAAACTGCCCCATATCTGGCGATTTTCAAAAACAGACTTTTTTTTTTTTTATTCATCAAAAAGAATTAACAACAAATTTTACATACTACTCTACTTATCTAATTACTCTACAACACCACAGGAACGATACCAAGGGGAGCGAAAGACAATGACTACCCCATGGCCAAAACATAAAGACAAGCAATGGTAAATTACATACAACTACTGTACATTACAAGCAATTAAAACGAAGAAAATAAACTGATTGATGATACATCATACATAAAGGGACTTGGTGGTTGGGACTTGACACATTGCTGAGGTTTCAAAGGATATTAATCAAACCGACCAGTTTTGTGGATGAAACGTAAAGTCAATTCGAGAATATTTTTGTTCAAATCATTAGAAAGGTCTTGATCGCCATATAGTAAAAGCTGCGTCAGAGCGTCATTTGAAAGACTAGCGATTTGTACAAATGGTCGTAGTAACTCTACAATTCCAGCGAGAAGATCTCTCCGTTGAAGATCAAAAGAAGGGCAGAGCAGCAAAAAGTGCTCCGTATCCTCAATCCCATCATTTGTTGGGCACATAGGGTTTATGGTGTCCCTGAAATTATGCTTGAATTTGTGAAAATTTAACTTGCTGAGACCAACCCTAAGTTGAGTAAGATAGGGTAATCCTATTGGATCGTGAATTCCGAAAACAGATTTTGCAGGGGGACGGACTATCGATAATAGCTTTTTCTTGAAAACAGCAACTGAGGGTGCAAGTCTCAACTCAGGGTCAAGCTTATTCCACTCTGATAAACAGTTGGGATAGAAACTAGATTTGAATTTTTCTGTTCTTGCCCTCATTTGCCCAATGACATCCTGGTCACGAAGACAGTACTGCGACTGATGAAGTGGGGGAATTGGATCTACTGTATACTCAGGGCTAAGATTGTTTACAAACTTGTACAACAAGGTAAGGCGCCTACTCCATCTTCGGGAACTTAATGACTCCCAGCCAAGTTCCGTGTACAGCTTCTCGCGAGACGTTCCTCTCCATGTTCCTGTTATAACCAAAGCAGCAGAATACTGAACAGACTCTAGCTTTTCCATCATATTTGGTAAGATGATATTTTGACTGAATTCACATGCTTTGGCAGGAATGTGGTAAATAACATCACCATAGTCCAGGTGGGGTCGAACATAGAGCTTGTATAATTCGTTAAGGGTATGCCTGGGCAGATATTTGGAGAGATATTTCAGCAAACCAATGCCCCTTCTTGCCTTAGAGATAGCTGATTTGATATGAGCTGAAAAGGATAATTTTGAGTCTAGGATAATCCCTAAATGTTTATGTTCATTAACTTTTTTCACAGGTATGTCGTTAAAAAGGATCACTGGATGATCAATTTCAATTTTCTTCTTTGAAAATGTTAATTCAACAGCTTGTTTTTGTGGGTCAGGATTGAAAGACATTCTCCAAGCGTGAGCCCACTGACCTATCAAGTCCAAGTCATGGTTCATGTCGTTGGCAGCTGTATTGGAATCTTCAACCACTGTGAACAACGATGTATCATCAGCAAATAACTTAACATTGCACTTCAGGCCTACGGCTGGATCATTTATATAAACAAGGAAAAATATTGGTCCCAGAATAGAGCCCTGAGGCACCCCTGCTGAAATATCTCCCCAAGTAGAACTCTGTCCATTCAGTACAGTCCTCTGCTTTCGATCCTTGAGGAAACTCTGGATTAGAAAAAGGAGCTGTCCCGAGACACCACATCGCTTTAGTTTATAAATTAGACCGTCGTGCCAAACCCTATCGAACGCTTTAGATATGTCAAGATACACAGAACGAACATCCAGAGGAGGATTACAGTCAAACGCTTTAAATATTGTATGTGTTATTGAAAGTAACTGGTTGACTGTTGAGTCTCCTGGGCGAAAACCTGATTGATTTTGATTAAGGAGTTCATGTGTTACAAGATGCGAATAAAGAGAATCATATATGAGTTTTTCAAGTATTTTTCCAAAAATTGGTAAAAGAGAAATAGGACGGTAATTCCCCTTAACATTTTTTTCATTTTTCTTATGAACCGGCACCACATTTGCACATTTCCATATTTCTGGGAATAACCCCCGCCTTAAACAATTTTTGAAAATTATTTTAAGTGGAAGAACCAATGCACCATCGCTCAACTTTATCATCCTCACAGATATTTCGTTCCATCCATGTGCTTTATTAGGATTAAGTGATCGTATGATATTAATTATTTTCTCCTCGGAGATGACAAAATCAGTCAACAAGGTTGTAGTTGCTGGAGTACCTTGTGGAATTTCACTGCCAGTGTCAATGGTCGTGCACTGAAGTATGAAATAGTCATTAAATATCTGTGCCTTTTCAGTAAAATCCGTTACAAACAAGCCGTCTTCTAGAAGAGGTGGTTACAGTGGAATCTTAGCTTTGTTTAACAAACAGACTCAAGACCTTTTTGAAATATCATAGATGTATACCCTATTACATCAAAACCAGTATTTTTTGGTCAATTTTCTTTTTCTTTTCCCTTCAAATTGAGATTTGTTTTCCTTTGATCTTATTGTAGAGTTTACATTATAGATACATCCTGTAATTAGGTTAGATTTTATCTTTTTCTTTAAGCAGGGCACATTGTAAAACAGTTTTCTTAAACACAAACTGAATGTATTACCCTGGATAAATAATTAAAAATGAAAAATGAAATGAAGTGAAAGGCAGACCCCGCAGCGCCAGCACCAGCCGCCCCCAGGCGACAAGACATCCCAGAGCGAACAGCGATCAAAACCATGACCGCTATACGCCCCGAGCCTACCCGCCACCCCAGGACAACCAGCGCCACCACCGCAGGCCCCACCCCTGCAGTTATCACTGAACAGACTTTTTGAAGCTGTCTAGGGACGATGCCTGCTTTCACTCAGCCGAAAGGCTCCCCTAAGAGATTTTAGAGAGAAGGCACAATTTTGCTCCCCTAAGAGAGAAGCATTTTTGCCCATTTGCAGAAGTTTTCTTTGGTACCCTGAGGTCAGTCTCGGTATTTCGAAGGCAGCGGGTGGAGCATTGTGAATTTCTTTTGAAAAGGCTACTCAGGTATTGCGGAGCCAACTCATTGAGTGACTTGAAGACCACTGTTTTTGACTCATTGCTGATGAGTTGTTCAATAGTTCTCCAGGCCAACCTTTCGATGAGTGGCCTGCTTGGGGTGTCAAAACTGGTAACGATCCTGGCAGCTCGGTTTTCAAGCTTTTGTAGCTGGTTGATTTCACTAGGACCACAACGACCCCAAACAGAACAACAGTACCGAAAGTGCGGCTCAACAATACCTGTGTAAAGATTCTCAAGAGGTACCCTTGGTAGGAACTTCTTGGCATGCTTTAAAAAGCCAATGACACTTGAGACCTTTATAGAGACAGCTTTTACTTGCTCTTTCCAATCTAAAGAGCAATCAAGTTGGACACCAAGGTATTTTGTTTTTTGGACAATGTCAGGCTCATTGCCACGTATGTTCAATTCCAGATTCTGATCTGTACTTTTAAGAACGTTACGTTTTTGCTTGGTAGTAATAAGCATGGAGTGTGTTTTTGTAACATTCAAAGAAAGTTTATTGCCTTAGAGCCATGCGTCCAATTGCTTAAGATCATTGTTTATAGCCCCATTCAGCAGAGTTATATTTAATGCCTGGTGACACAAGCTGGTGTCGTCAGCATACATGGACACAGTGATACGAGCAATTTTGCTCTTTCTGGAAGTAGTTATGTGCATGAGACATAAAATTATATAATTCTCCAAAGGCGTCGTGTCTGGCCTCCGTTTTTAGCTTCTGCTCAGCGGATAGCGGAAATGGCCAATTGCTGTTTGCGGACTTGCGGAAATATGGCAAAAAGTTGCGGAAATGAGGAATTGCATACCCCCAGCGACCATTAAACTTTGGTCAGAGTATCCTGGATTAAAGATTAAAAGGAGGGGTATCCTCGTATCATTTCCTGGTTAAAACCAGGGGTATCCAGTGCTTTTGATTACGATCAAGGAGGGTGTTCCAATTGGAACTAAAAGCGACGGGATGATAGGAGGATACTCCAGGCTTTAACATTCCATCAAGCATTTCACAAAGTTTTTCAGAGCATCAAATGCTCTATGCTTGATAGGGTTAGCGATTATGTCTTTACAGAGTTATGAAAATGGGGAAAATCAGGTGGAAATCGCAGTCTGACGATAGAGAACGGCGACAAAACAAATCAATCCCGGTAATAATTGAGAAAAATCCAAGTGGCTAAGCCATAATGTAAAAATGAGGGAAATTAAAGTTATAGGATGCAGCTACAACTCAAACAACAACTAAACTGCAAATCAAAATGAATGGGAAAACGAAAGGCAAAACATTTTGATAGAAGTGGGATGGTCTTTTGAGTGAATGAAATTTTAACAAACTCTCGATACTGGCCAAACTTCTTAGTTACTCATAAAATAAGTGCAATAGCTTTCTTCGGTTAACTTCTTAGGGCCCCGTGAGGCTCTACAATGTTCAATGAAAATCAATATTCTGTTTCGTACCTTTAAGGTATACCGTGTTCAAAGAATACAAAATGAAATGCGCTGTCAAAACAAGGCAACATGCCTTGAATAGACGGTACTGTTAGTTCAAGAGTAGAAAGCGGGTATCATCACCCGACGAGGGAGTTTATGGGAGTATATTTGCGGATCTTCTGGCTCATATTTAGGGGGAAGGGCTTGATTTTTGGGCTGATCGTACCTCATAATAAAGAATGCGTTTGGTCAATTACAGTATGCTGATTCTAAAAATTGACATCATATTGGGAAATTTGGCGCCCTACGGGTATTCTTCTGGAGGAAGACATCACTTTGGGGGGGGGATTGGGCTTTTTGTGAAAAGAAGCACAGGCCAATTACTATTATTATTATAATTATAATAATTATAACTATAATAATAATAATTATTATTATTATCATTATAAACATTGATTGATTAATCAATTAAATAATTAATTATTAATTGATAATAATGATAATTATTATTATCATAATTATCATTAATTATCATTATTATCATTATCATTATTATTATTACTATTACTATCATTATTATTTCTGCAACGGAATACGACAACCTAGTTAATGCTTTTTGTCGGTGGTGTAGATAAATGCCAGTCATTTGCAATGAAGGAAGTAGCCACACTGTGTAAACAATACAAACCAAAAATCTACATCAACAATGTTTTAATCAAAGGTGTCGAGGACAGCGAGAGCTTTAAATACCTCGGTCGCTGGTTCGGCATGGAGATGAACAATGATGAGCACAAGGAAGAGCTGTTGGTCACTACTGAAAAGATTTTAAGCTTGATCCATCAGCTTCCATTGCATCCAAGAAACAAGCTTCTACTCTACAATCAAAATCCAAAATAAGCTGGGACCTAACAATCACTGACATCGATATAACTTGGGTAAAACAAAACCTTGACTCGATACGTCATAGGTACTTCCGGCGATGGCTCGAAATTCCAGTAAGCGAGACGATAGAAATTCTACAACTCTCCAAATCACAATTTGGCCTAGAAGTCATTGATGTCAGCACTAAATTTACCCTTTGTCAGGTGACTTGTAGAAAATGTCTTGAAAATTCATTGAACGAGAACATACGATACCTCCATAACGTTACGTCCGAAAAATCGAATATACAGTGCGATTCGTTTCATTCGGCAAAGCAAGCATTGAAAAAGATAAGAGATGATAAAAAGTCAAAAATTGAAACTCTCCAGGTACAGGGCTCAGTAGTAACGGAACTTTGGAAAACTGCTCTCTCCAAGGCAAAGAATTATTGGTTCCAGACGCAACATCGGCTCCCAAGAAATATCTTCTGCTTCACAGTGAGATACATGAACAACTCCCTAGCCTGCCTATCTAACCTAGCGCGATGGGGTATAAACACAAGCCCCAACTGTATTTTCTGCCGAGAAATTCAAAAGACAAAGCATATTGTGGCTGGATGTACACCGTGCTTGGATCGTTATACATGGAGACACAATTCAGTGTTGTTAAATCTAGCAAAGTTTATTGAGCCGATTGTAAAGAAACTTTACTGCGATCTCCCTTCCTATTCGTCACCTGAAATAGTAACGGGTTCAAGCTCAAGACCTGATCTTCTGGCAATTGATAAGAAGAACAACCTCTACATCGTTGAACTAACAGTAGGTCATGAAACAAATACGGAGAAGAATGAAAAAAGAAAAAAGGAGAAATACGAACACATTTTAAGAGATAGTACCTTAAAACGCGTCTATAAGAAAATTAAGTTTATTAATCTTGTAATGACAACTGCTGGGATATATTCAAGAGAATCAGATCAATTCTTTAAAATGTTGCAAGAACTGAATGTTGATGCCACTGCTGTAAAATACATTGCTTCTAAGTTGATTGAGATTTGTATACGGTCTTCGTATTACATATTCTGCATGAGAATGAAAAATTGGACTGACCCTGAGCTCATGGACTTTTAAATGTCTTACAAAGTATTTTACCATAGAACCTTTAGAGACACCTTTGTGTAGACAGCCATGCTATGCCTATATCATAGAGGATAGTTTGCTCTGATTAGCGTATTTTTAAATTGTAAGCATTTAAGTTCGAATTTATCATGAAAGTTTCCATTATCATTATTATCCATTTCTTTATATTAGGCGTTAAGGATAGCTACTACAGCTAATTGATACCTACTAAAACGTAAAACAAAAATTAAGATAGGGAGCAAAGTTGCCCTCCTAGTAGATTTTTTTCTAATAACACGATCAAGACACATTTTATAGCCATGAAACGTCTTGACTCTTTGCAACTACCTATTGTGCAACATCTCAGAAAGTTTCTTTGAAATATTTTTAAAAATAGGGGGCGGGAGACAATTTTCTGGGACTGACCCTGGAAAAACCGCAAATTCTCAAATCTCAATAGACCTTTTAGCTATTCTACAAAAGAGCCTGGATCGAGCGATATTTTTATACAATTTTATACTCCAGGTTCGATAGAGTGGCGTTAAAGCTTCGATCGCAATTGTCCACATTCGAAAATTCTACAAACTGTAATGAAATATCGTTCGATCCACATTCGTTTTCAGAATAGTTAAAATGTCTATTATCACGAAAAAAGAGCAGAATTTGAATATTTTGCAAATTTCTTTTGTAATGTAATGTTATTTGATGTATTCCATCATAATTATCATGTTTGGGTGGAAATTCTCCTTCAAATTAAATTTCATCTGATTTTGACCAATTTTGCCTCTTTTCTTGACCACACAGAGGAAAATGCTGACGTGAGCAAAAATGACGGCTAATTCAAGGTTCATTCTTAAATTTTCAGAAAGTACATGCCTGCCATTTGGTTGCTCTATCTATTACCAGTCAAGAGTTAGGTAGGGGGGGGGGGGCTTTTTTGCCTCCCCCAACCAAAACAGGACGTATATCAGATAGCCCAACCACTACAGGGTTAACAATAAAATGATATCAACATATAATACATATTTACAGGTGAGTTTTCAAGGTAGATAAAAACTGAATTAGTTCAAGAACCCAACCTGTGCTACACATGTCTTGCATAATCGGCAGTTGCATTTTTCAATGATAAGCAAGAAAATTTGGGCTTCCAGGCTTCCTTTTGAGAGAACTGGACGTCTTGGGGGGTTGTAGTGAACGAAAGGCTACTAGAAGCAAATCTATACAAGTAGCGAATTTGGTAGCTTTTAAGAAAACATTTTGGATACTGATTTGATAAAAAAATGGCGTTTATGAATTTCAAATGCTCAAAAAACTCGACCACCTACTGGGGGAAACTGATACTGCATCATTCGAAAGTCTACATGAATTTCTCAAAAACTTGACAGCGATGAAAAAGAAATTATTCTCGTAGGTGACATAAATTGTGATTTTAAGGGTTCCCCCTTAAGTTCAAATGCAAAAAAGCTACAATCTGTGTATCCTGAATACCAAATAGAGCAATTGATCAAAGCTTATACGAGGGTAGCAATAAGTAACGGGGTGAATGAACAGTCTCAAATAAGTCATTCATTGATTGACCATTTCTCTACCAACAAACGTAAGTACGTTCTAGAATCGGGCGTGCTTGAAACAGCAATGGTAGACATCTACATGATTTATGCGATAAGAAAGGTTAATGCATGGAGACTCATAATACCAAACATGAAAATAAAATTGTTGAAAGCAGAAACATGAAAAATTACGATAAAACTGCTTTCCAACAAGACCTTAACCCTATTAATACCGGGCTTTTTGGACCCGTGTAGTACCGTAAGTAAAGTCGCCAATATTGCAGATATGAGAGCTAAACATGGTGCGATGGTATGGTGTACAGTAACAAAGTCTACAGAATAGGCTACTTTTTTCATTTCTAATTACACCTATGACGTCACAATGAAATTCATAAAAGCGATTTTTTATCAATTCAGCATCCAAAGTTTTTCTTAACAAACCCTACCAAACTCGCAACTTGCATAGATTTGCTTTGTCGGTTATAGTAGCCAATCGTTCACTAACGCCCCCCCCAGGATGTCCTCCCCTCTCAAAAGAAGCCGGAGTTCTCAAAATTACCTTACATTAGCATCATTAAATTTGCCAAAACACGTGTTTTGGCGACGGCCTGCACTTCTTTTCATAAAAAGCCCACTTCCCCCCAAAAAAATGACGTTTCCCCATAGAAAATACCCTTAGCACCACTAAATTATCCAATATGACGTCAATTTTTTAGAATCAGAATATTGTAATTAATTGACCAAAACCATTCTTTATTATGAAGTCACTCACTTTCCTAGTCTAAAGGTACGATTAGCCCAAAAATTAAGAACTTCCCCCTAAAAATGAGCCAGAAGATACCCAAAATATCCCCAACATGAATTTTCGAAATCAGCGCCTAAAAATGAGCAAGGTCACATGCTCCCATAAATTCCCTCGTAGGGTGACGATACCCCCTTTCTCCTCCTGGGCTATGTAATCCTCAAGCTTCAACTTCACCAATAGTTGCGTACTGTGGATCGACAGTGGCATAAGCTGAACTATTTTCTTCGACCTGACTTCTAACTCGCCGTGAGGATTGTGGAACAGTATTTCGTGTATCGCCACCTCGAGTGTTTTCGTATTGAGGCTGTATTGTAGCATATTCAGTGTTTCTTTTCTGCATATCACTCACTTGTAATTCCATGTAATGCATTCGATGCTGACTGCCATCGTCAATTGCAGTTGTCATATTTTGAAGAGTGCTGCCTTCTGCGGAATGAAATAAAACCGAGATTGATAGTTGCTTATGTAAAATATCTCAAAATTGTTTTCCATGCACTTTGCCTTGTCCAAGTATCAAACCAATGTAATTCGCACATTAGATGAGAGATAAGATTTCCGATAAGATTATACACAAAGGTATGTGCAAGGCAAATCAATTGTATTGTTATTTGCGGAAACTCTTGCGTTACATGAATTAGGAAACAACACGGTTCTAAACTCCGCTGTCATCTGCTTGCAAAAATGCACAGGCGATTGGATTTGTAAGTTTGACTGGCGTGGTCTTCATTGCCCGGGGAGGGGGGGGGGGTTAACTCCTATATGTAGGTGAACGGGGTCGTGCCGCCCATAAGGATGGGTTCGAGAGCTTCAAAATCCCTAAATATGGGTCTTAAAATGCCGTGATTCCAATAGAAATGGGTAGGCTTTACTGTTCTAAAACCTTAAAAATGGGTTTCGACGAAATGTTTCCACAAAAAAAAACAGGTAGTTCAGTTACGTTTCTTCGTGTGCGAAATACTTTGCAGATATTCCCATCGACTCTTTTCTGCGAACTTTTTCTTCCATTTCAAGCGCCTACCTGTCGACAGCTGGTTAACAGGCTACAACCGGTTTAACAGGTTAACAGATGATTTCCATTTCAATGATGATTCCACACATTGCTGTTGTTGTTGGTCACAGGAAAGCGCGTGCAAGAAATCCTTGAATGAACGGTTGAAGATCTTTAGTATGCTCCAAAACCTCTCTCCTAATGAACCTAGAACCAGAGGGCCCATACACTGAGAAGCATGTCAGAAGCGCGGGAAGAAAACTGCCGAAGAGAAAGGAGAATAATAACACAGGTTTTGAAATATAGCTAAAATTCAGGTCTCTGCCAGGTTCATGATCAAAAAAGGGCCCGGCCCCAATAACTTCTCAAATTGCTATAATGTATTAAAATCAAGAAGAGGCAACTTGTTATTATATCGTGATTCTTGTGCATTATGACTGGCTAGTTCGATGACATGATAATTGTATTTAGAGGTGGAAATAGCTACCAGAGCAATTCTAACAAGCTTGATTTTAAAAATTTTCCCGGGGGAGCATGCCCCCGGACCCCCCTAGATGAGTGCACCTCCAGCGTACCATCGACAACTGGCTTTGCCATAAACCCATGTTTCGTTTTGACCCGGAGGCGTAGCGTCGTAGCTTCGTCGAGTTACCGTTCATATTCAATCTTTTTGGCCTTTTGAGACGTTCGTTTCCATAGACTCTGGCGACTACTCAAGCAACTGCAACGACCTGGTGTGAACCAGACTTGAAGTACATAACATAAAAACAATGTCCTTGATTCATAAATACATTTTTTGCATAACCTTGACACAGCATTTTTTTAAGACAATCAGTTTTAAAAGGGGCATTATCCTCATTTTCCGGGAGTCTAGAGGGCGTGGTCACCAAAATTTTTCTTGGGGCCCCGTTCCCGTAGATCAATCCAGGGCCCCAGCTGGGCTCTCGGCGGCCCTGCACTGTAATGTGCACGCTTTTTCTTGCAAGAAACTAGTTACAAGAAACTGATAGCAAGATGGCCGCAATGTTAAGAAACTCTAGCACTATGTCTGAGAGTTAGACCTGTAGAAGTTAAATGCAACGGATATCATGGCAACTATGTCGTTGAGCCTTGATTCTTGAGAAATACCAACCGACAGTTTTTGTTTTGAACATAAAAGAACACTGTTTATTCCACATGATGTTTTAAACCACGAGGAAAATATCTGCAGCAATGCTGAGACCAAAATGACAAGTCATACGTTTGAAAAGTAAGAAAAAAATCAAGAAACTTTCAGTACTTAAGATGCAAAAATCGCTGAATCATTTTGAATTATGAAACGTTTAGTACTGTTACAAGATCCAAATTTCTTATAAAGAAAAAGTGTACAAAATATCAGTAGTAGTCTACTTACGTTATTATTCAATCTCTTTCATGTTACATACAGTGCAGTTTGGAAACCATAAAACTGGGTACTTTTTTCTCAAAATCCTTAAAAGTGGGTATGCAAAATACATGTTAATTAATAAGGGTGGGTATGACGCTACAATTTGGGCGGCACGCCCCCGTCATTCTTTGGTCCAAGTTACCCCCCGGGCTTCATTGACACAAGTAAAGCGTTGAAACAGGTTATCAAGCAACCTCTGTGTAACCAAGAAAACTTAGGAGCATTCGATTGGGAACTATTAATCATATGTTGCAAACAGAAGACAATTTGTTACAAGTTATCTTTGTAGGCATTTATATCGGCAGCATCGAGGTGGGAGTCTCACAGGGCTCTTGTATTGGTCCACTCTTAGTTTTAATGCAAATGAATGTCTTTCCCTACATTGAAAAGAAAATTGACTTGAAAAGGCTGATGCACTTTTCTTGTAACTTATTTCCATATTTTAGGAAACATCACGAAGACACCGAAACTTTTTGCTTGTGTCCCAGCTTTTTAGACCAGGATTGTAGGTGTTCCAATTGATGAAATCTTACATGGAAGGAGTGCTAGATGCAGTCACAGTGAAAGCTTCAAGAACAATTGCTACCTTGAAATTCGCTACAAAGCATCTTGTTATCGTAATTGCGATGATCCTCTATAGAGTTATTGTTGAGCCTCAACTCCAATAAAGTTCCAATATCAGGGGCTACAGTTCCTTACACATGTTATAATAGCAGAGACTCCCAACGGAGGAGCTCGTCTCGAAATTAAAGACATTGTTCTTTGATAATCTTTTTACAAAAATACTGATTTAAGGGTGCCTGTGACAAAAATCAGTTTCACTTAGAGGAGAAAAAAATTTGGTACTGCCCTTCCACAAGGTTAAAGCAAGCATCTTCGATTAATACGTTCAACAGCCATTCATAGACAGGACTAATGTGTAGACATGTTCAATCTATATCCTGATCAACAGAGGAGAAACTGCGCATGCATGCGCAAAAACTCACAGCTTTGAGCTCCCTTAGCTCCAACTTTGAGCTCCTGCGGATCCCGAAATAGGCAACTGTTGATATTTTCTTCCTACGGCCTTAAACTCTTGATCTGTCTTTTCAAAAAGCTTATCCCTTCAAAAACTTCCTTATCTCAGATTGGTTGATGACGTAATTTTACGCAGTTTCTGCTCTGTCATCCTGATCTGTAAACTGGTTTTTGCTTCTATGTTGTGGTATATCAATTTGACTTATCTATTTGTTTGGACCATTATTGTTCTTTTCTTCATAAGTTAGCAGTTTTTAAAAACAGCAGGCCCATTGAAAATCACACTTTGCTTGTCAACTTAATTAAAAATAAGAAACCAATCAATTATCAATCGATTGATCAATCAATCAACACATTACCAATCGTCTTTTCCAATGCTCTCTTTGAAGATTTCTTTACCTTTCTTCGCCTAAGAGGAATGAGAGCTACATTTTGACTTCATCAATAGCAAATAATCAATATTTCCCATTACCAAGCATGAGCATTTTTTGATAGAATAGTGAACACGATGCCCTTGTGAAAAAATGTGGAATAATGAGGCTTTTAATTTTTCAAATGTATTCGCATGTAAATCGATACAATGCATTCGTTAAGGAAAATTAATGTACGTAATATTGAGAAAGTACGTAATCAACATAACATCGAGAAATGACACAAGTGAGATGTGACGACATAATGTCATTTCTCAATGTTATGTTGATCCGTAGGGCATACCCACATTGCATCATGTACTCATTGCCCTGATATCTGTGCCTCTGCCGTACTTGCATTCGTATCAAAGACAAAATTGGCGCTAGACATATCGTAAAATCTTAAAAAAGGCATCGAAATTTAAGGTTTCGATGCTTTTAGAAGCTGCCTATTGCTTTGAAAAATCGCTCAACATCACAACAAATGATATGAAATCGAACGTCAATTGTACAATATACAATTGTTTCTCCTGTCGTTGATGAAGCTCATGTTGAGAGTAGCACTCGAAGTCTCACATAAAATCACAACTGAGAACGCAACACAAAGTTCTATCCCTGAAAATTTCGTGTGCTACATGAATACTATAGCTTTTAACCCTAATCCTACCGGGGGGGGGGTGTTTTCCACCCCCCTCATGGTTTTTTAATCGCTATTTCTTTGTGTTATGAAAAATTATCCCCAAACTCACTGATTTTTAGTTTTTATATGTTTGCCACATATTTTTGGAAAAAAAATTTCAAAATGGTAGCCAAATGTCACGTGACAATACCATATTTGGAGAGTGGTCGATGGAAGTTAGGTTTACTTAGTCATTTCTATCAGTAAAACTACCGAAAATGGGTTAATTCTTTGTGAGCTAATAGAATTTATTAATTAAATCCAAAATTTGTAGTTATTTTTATAATTTGATGACGTCAGTATCCTCTATTTTGTGTGACGTCATTGATGACGTCATTACTGATGATGTCATCAGAAATTTTCAAAAATATTTTTTTGAATTCTCCATTCAAAACTTGATCGTTTTCTGACCTTTTCGTATCTTTAACAAGCTTTAAACATGCTTTTCTGCGTTTCTGAAGTTCTTGGGTTGCCGAAAAGTTAGCATTGGTTTTGATTTTCGAAAAATTCTGACCATTTTTTGATACTGTGTGCAGTTATTGGCATGTTTATGTGATCGAAATTAATGGAGAATCATATTCAATGTATTTTGAGACCATTTGCATTAATACAACGCTTTGTGCTTGCTTCTGATGGATTTGTATCCAAAAAAATGAAAAGAGTGTAATTTTTCTGGAGTGCGTCTTTGTTATGACGTCATTGTGACGTCACAATGGGCGTTGGAAACACCCAAATCACCATAATTGTTAACAAAGCATTGTTTAATGCCTCTGCCAAGTCTTGCAGCGACAGCTGTTCGGGAAGGCACTTTTCAACAGGGGGGGGTGGAAAACACCCCCCCCCCGGCTATGTTAGATCAAAAAAAGCCCGGTAGGATTAGGGTTAAAGACAAGTGACGGATTCATAGCGTCTAGCTTAATCTTTTTTTTTAAATCAATGTAAAAATTTACAATACGTGCTACATTCTACCATACTCTAACTACTATGCAACACTACGAGGACGATACCATGAGGAGCAAAAGACAATGTCTACCCCATGGCCAACACATAAAGATATACAATTAGATAGACAACTAAATAAATACGTACAAAAAGGTACACATACGATACGTTACTATAAATGGTGGAAACTGTTTCACATTGGCTGCCAGGTCAGCGGAGGCGAAATTTCTGCCGTTTCTGACGCCCTCCAGAGTCCCACTGCTCAAGACATTGCCTCTAAGCTAGCTTAATTTGATTGTGGATCAAAGAAGATGGGCGCTTGCCACTGTTTTGATAATCTCTCGAGAAGAGATCATAAAATACAATGTAAAACAATAGATTATATTTAGGTTGCTCAGGCCCTTGATTCAAGTTTTCTGATATCTCCCTCATTTCCCTCTCCTGGAAGACAAAATAACTAAACAGAGATGAAATGGAAAGATCGGTAAGACAGGTAAATTTGATGGTTTTCCAACAGATGCAAATTTGACTCAACGGGTACATGTGGTAATCGCTCTGGTATCAAGCAATTTTATTCGAAGGTTTTGATTCGAAAGTTTGATCAATGCAACATACCTTGTTTCCAATCTGGCTAATAACTTTTCTGTTGCCTCTGGTATGATACCCTAACTTTTGTAAACATTTATCGTGAAAAATCGTGAATCGTGAACTACATTCGGGGAAAAATCTGGTTATGGAGATCTGTCCAAATAAAACTTCGAGACTTCATGAAATAATCTTATCCTATTATTTCACACAATTGTACCGGGTGAGCCAGAAAAAAGTTCCCACTTTTGAAAATTCATAACACCAAGACTACTTCACGGATTTGAATTATTCAAATTCTAGTTAAAAGTCGAAAGATCGAAGTATTTTTGTGATTTTTCTTGCTGTCCGACAAGCACTAGAAGTATTGGTAAATTCAACTTTATAAAAATTTCATGGTTGCAAAATGAAGGAAAAAGGGCCTAAAACATTGATCAAATCGTAAGGACTCTATTTAAATAGAACAATAGGCCATGGGCGTTTCACCTCCCTCAAGAGTTGTAAGACATCGATTTTCAAACAAATGCAAAAGATTTTCAATCCCAAGGCAATTAATGCCTAGAGGATATCTCTCACCCATGAGAAGTTGCATTTCCTTCATTGTTCTGTGCGAGAAGTCATTTATGAATTGATCGATGTTTTAGGCCATTTTTCAATCATTTTGCAACCATGAAATTTTCTTAGAGTTGAATTAACCTATATTTGTAGTGCTTATAGGACAGCGAGAAAAATCACAAAAATACTTTGATCTTTCGGCTTTTAACTAGAATTTGAATAATTCAAATCCGAGAATTAGTCTTGGTGTTATGAATTTTCAAAAGTGGGAACTTTTTTCTGGCTCACCCGGTATATCACAATAGATGTATCTCAAAGCTGCGAAAAGGCAACATAAAACTTCAACGACCACTGTGTCCCCTCTTTTTTGTCGGCATTTGCAACTTGCTTGAAGTATTTATGTAATGAATAAAAGAATTAAATGATCAAGTAATAAACAGCCCTTTTCAGAAATGAAGAGAATCCTACCTTAGAAGCAGGAAAATGATTGATGCAAGGACGATAATTATGACAAACTGGATAATCAGACCAGCAATAAAGCCAAAATTCCAGCTATCTTTGCTGCCAACTCCACTGCCAATGCTGCCTGCATTGGTTGTCGCTGCTAAGGTTTAATTGGTAGATAAATGAATAGATAGATACAGGGTGTCTCAAAAATTGTTCCACGTTACCAACATAAGGTGATAACAATAGCATGAACAGGCTCGTGGAACGATAGCCCAATCCCAAAGATTTGAAAATAATTCTGGAGACCAGAATCGTACAAATCGGTTGAAAATTCACCGAGCTGCGAGCATTCAATTATTGAAAATATGCGACAGCTGCAACCAAGATGGTGTAGCCTACTAATTTTCATTGAGCATGCTGCTGGCCTTGCCAACGAATATGTTGATAGTAAATCAAATTTATTCACTTTAAGTATAAACTAGACATGGCATTTTCATGTTTCTATCAAGTCATTTGCAAGTGCTTAAGTTGGGGGAGGCCTCAATTAGAAAAATCGCTAGGGGTCCCGATTTGTCTCCGTTACGCCACTGAAGAGAAGAATGTACATGGAAGTCGAACAAGAAGCATGGTATGTCATAGCCAAGCGGTCAAAAAAAAGGGATATCATTTGTACCTGTTTGAAGAGGTCCCATCCATGCTGATGAATAATATACAGTCTGCAATGGAATTTTTATCCAAATTTAAACAGCATAAATTCGTTTAATGATTCAATCTTTAACAAAGACGTGTAGTTAATTACAACGTTTCAAACGTAGCTACCTCTTCATCAGAAGACTTAAAGAGAGTACAAAGACCAGCAGCCCTCGCAATCGTTTGCCCTTTCGTGTGAATTTCGTACGGTCAGTTATTCCAGAAGCTGTGCAGACTAGTTCGCTAACTTCACGCAAAGCATGCTGCTCTTTTTAATCCCTTTAACTACTAACTCGGCACTTAACTCTTAACCCTTAACCCATAACTCTTACGTTTTATCAGAAAACTTAAGTCAGGAGCTTAACTACCCAGGGGCGGGGGTACCTAGTATATTTGTCCGATGGGGAATGGGGATTTGCCATTTTCAGGGTATCATCTTTGCCTATATCTACTAGAAGAGCGTATCAAAAGAATGCTGTTTTTCTGGAGCCGGTCGTCAAAACATGACAAAATGGGAAAGTATGTTAGATCCGTTTGTTATTTTGTCAAATATTTGTGTTTTCGAGTATAATTTTGACAGATTTTGTAGAGTCGGGAATATTTGGAGCACAAAAATTCTGGAGCCTGGTAATAATAATTTTCTTCATGGGAACATGCATCCCCATGCAAATTTTTGGTCAAGTAATGCCCCTCCCGGGGGTTTAACTCTTCTTCATTCTTCATCCTGATGAAGATTTAAGCTCGAAACGTAGTAAATTACCAATGTCTTGTACAAAGTCGAATCTTTGAATAAATCTATGCTTATAATGATAATACTGTACGTACAACACGCAAAACAACTTTGTTTTCTGTTTGGCAGCAATTTGGAAGCTCCGTAACACGGCGGATTACGATTGCTCATGATCAGATTTCTGCCATACAACAATGACTGTTACATTTTTTATAAAGCAAAACCCTAAACTAAATATACTATACATTATTTGTCCCATCCACAGCGGGAAAAGACACGAGGTCACCTAGTTCCCACTGTAGATGGGACTTACAAATTAAGGTTCACAATGTCCAAAAAGAAAATCAACAAACAATCAAAACAACGAGAACAATAAAAGAAACCAAACATAAAACAAAAACTAAACCAAAGAAAGAAAAGAGAAATAGAGGGATGTTGCTGCTATAAAATTACTCGAAAAGAGTTTCTAGCAAAATCTCTTAGATCGTTCAATGAAGGATATTGTTGCTTCAATGATGTTTCTGTTCTCGACTACATTCAAATCAGAAGTTCCGTACAATAGTAGCTCACACAAATCTTTCGAATCCATGCTTGTGATGTCTAACCCAGGTAACTCTGCTAGTTGACTGAAGAAATCCGTGCGCATCAAGTCTGTCAATGTTACCAACATTGTACACAGACTTTTTAACTGGTCTGATAACTGCAAGAAATCGTCGTTTAAATTCCGCAAGAGTATTGGAGTCTTTGATATTTTGATCCAGCAAATTCCATTGAAAAAGGACATTTTGGAACTAGGTACTTGCAAAACGCGCGTGGCCTTCGTGTTTTTTAAGATTGAAGAAATGACACATGCGCCTATACCACCTCACCTCCTCTGATAAAGACTCTCCCATCCCAGTTCCTCAATAGCCTCTGCCTGCTTGTCCCTCCAAGCTCCTGTTACAGCTAGTGCTGCAGAATATTGTGTTCGCTCCAATCTCTTAGTTGTATCTAGCTTCATTTCTGGATCATATTCATGATACACAACATCACTATAGTCTAGATGGGGTCTTACATACAGCTTGTAGGTTTGGTCCAGCACATGCCTTGAAACTTACTTGGAAAGATCCCGAACTAAATCGATACCCCTCCTTGCTTTAAGAATCGCCTCCTTAATGTGGCTTTGAAAGTTCAGTTTGTCATCCAAGATCATTGCAAGATGTTTGCGCTCGGTTTTTCTCACTACTTCATCACTCCCCAGCATTTGAGCTGGGTGGTTAGCCTTTTTCTTCTTTGTAGAAAAAATAACCTCTCCAGTTTTTTCAGCATTAAATTGCATTTTCCACTGTCATGCCCACAATCGCACTCTTTCTAACTACCTATCCAGCTCATCGGCACTTCTTGTCACATTTTGAACAACAGAAAAAAGAATACGTCTGCAAAGAGTTTAACATCACTGTTTATATTTCAACAGTATACATTCAACAATATGACTGTTACATGCTTAAGCACGTAATATACCTTTGACATGATGAAAGCGACATCACTGGGAGCATAATGGGATCATTCAGGAAACTTTAATCCTTCTAAGAGCTATCGCGCTAGAACTCATCTAAGTCAATTGTGTAAGGCAAAATGTTCGAAAAATTTGCCGCAATCTTGGCAAGCTTTGATCGGAGCCTTCCTAAGAAGATCCTTCATAATTTTCAGAACAGAGTAGCCGATTTCAGTTAGAGAGAAATTTCAACTTTTACCTGTAGAATGACATGCCATGCCAACATTATTGCCTTTAATATCACAGCAAGATATTTTTAAATTTCCGATGGTGTTGGAAGAAGAAACTCAGCAGAAACTAGAAATTTCCTCTGAGAAAACTACGAGGAAAGGGAAGTTTCCGTTTCATGCATCAGAAATCCTAGGAAATTGTGCCTTTCCTCTAAGTTTCCACAGAGAAAATTCTAATGAAATTTTGATATTTTTTGCTGTGTATTAAGCGAGTAGTGGCCTTTCAAATGGGGATTGCATCCTTTGACGAATTCGGTATATCACAGTTACTAAATTTACTATTTCGCTTTTGTTTTCACAATGTTGCAGCTTTCCTGCTCTTAACAGGATAAAATACATTCGTCTTCAGCTATGCAGCCTCTGGGGAAGAACTGCAAAAATGAGGAAACTGAAGGCTTACTTACATTTGACAAGAAGGCCCGTTGAAACACAGAATATGGGGTATCCGGCTTTAAAGCGATATTCGAGTACTTGATTCCTCTAGTATGTCGTCGCTTTCTATTAGAGCGCAAATAGTCTTTCCCATCACCAATAAAGAATTTATTGACAAATGAAGCGGAACTAATCTCAGCAGCTACGTAGGGTGTTCCTGGTTTGTACGTCGCTGCATTATACGGGCCTAGTTCTTTTAATGTATACCGGCTTGGGTCCCTCAGATTTGCAGACGAAGGTCCTTCAACAACCACAATGTGGTAGTACCTGAAAAAGCAAAGGAGACTGATCATCTATTTAGCAATAGGTTGCATTGACAGTTAGGTGTACAGTTACAGTAGCATTTTGTCCTGCATCAGTGAAGGGGATACTACGTAATAAGAAATAACAGAATTTTGAGGTATAGGATGTCGAAAAGTATTCAAATTTTCTTCCTAAATTTTCATCAGTCTAGGTGTCGAATTTTTCCGAAAATTTGGAATAAGACGTTTAAGATGTGAATTTTTAATGTTTACATGAAAAAGCTAAAGTATGTAGATTTTATGGTTTATGGTGCGGGCCTATTTTGAAATTGGCCACACTCAGACAAAATCGTATTTCTGCGAATAACAAAAATCATGTGAGTTCCAAAGTAATTTAACTGTTTTCAGTATCTGCAGGTGAAAGATAGTGACTCATTTTACCATCATTTTCACAAAAAAATCGTGAGATGAAAATTTTGCTGCATAAGAACTGATTTTGACCAAAAACGTGCAACTTTTGAACTTGTCTTAATGGTACTGAATGGAGACGAAGTTTTCATTCAATAGGGGGCTGGAGACAATATTTTGCACGGAATTATGCTGAAGTTTACTCGAAATGGCGCCACATAGGGGCTTCCAGTATGAAGTGGGCGTTGCCGGGGGGATGGGAAAATTTTGTCCATCCGACAGTGTCCGTCCGACAGACAGACTGCATGCACTTAATGTATTCACATGCCATGTGATCAATCATTTTAAGCAAAAAATTGCTTCGAAACGCAATCTTGAAGAGTTGAGTGATGCATAGATACCAAGAGTGTAAAGAAAAATGCTTTGTAGCAGCACAGAGATACAATTGAAAAACATGCATCGAAATTTCACTTTCTATCTAGTCCGTCCGACAGACGAGGAAAACCTGGATTCCTGCACAACAAGGAGGGTCAAAAGCAGATCCTGATGGTTTATTTTATAGAAAATCATGTGTTCTAGATAGGTTCATAACTGAGTTAGCCATACGCATTGAGGTTTGGACAGGCAGAAGCTCCAAAGTATCTAATGTCCATCCGACAGATATTTGAATTAAAAAATAGGCCCTTTAGCAATCTGATGACGTCTCAATTGGCCGAAATGTTTGGTAAGTTCCCATTCTCAAAATAATGATGAAATCAACGATGGTCTTATGGAATCATTGCAAATTACACAAAGCTCCTTTGGATCAATTTAATTGAAAGAACGGGGCAACATATACTTTCCACAGATTCGACGCCTATGCTTGTTTCAGCATGTCTTCATCGTCACTGAAGGCATTTATAGACATTAAAGGTAGCGGCTTGTTGGATCTAGAGGAGATGGAAGTTAAGTAAAGTTGATTTATCATGGTCACTCTCCTGACAACAGTCACCCCGTTGAATGATAGCTACACCTAACATATATACTTTTATCATATCTCTTTGCACAAAAATAGAGGCATTTGAAGATGAACATTCTAATGAATTAAACAAAAGGAGAATTAAAAAGACTCACTTAGTTTCAATCGGTCCACGTACTAAAGGAATAACTAAGTACGTTGGCCCAACTTCCGATCCATACAGAGATGCGTTGACTTTCTCCATCGTTTTGCGTTCTATAGAAATACGGAATTGAAACTGACATACATTTAAAAGCAGAAGCTTTTCAAGAATATTCAGTCGTAATAACTGCGGTCGAGACTTCGAAATACCTTAAACACTATTCATGAAAGAAAGGGCTCCACGTCATGACAAAAGGGAGACTTAAAGAAGACTTCGTTGTTATTTCTGTTCTTTTTTGATTAATTTACCAGCTTGTAAAGAGTTCATGCAAGCAGCCATTAGTTGTATGACGGAACTCTTTGCAACCTAAGGTTGAAACGTGCTATGTCAGTTTAGAGTTCAGTTTCATCATCATTTTTCCATCATCATTTTAAAATTCCACCTACATACAATACATTGAACACAAAAAAATTATTAAAAATAAATTTAACTTCACTGACATACAACAACAATACTATTAACTACAAATAAGGAGAATTGTATGCAATGGAATTTCTTGAGGAGGAGCTCTCTCAGTAGCTAGGCTAATCGAGGAGAGAGCACCCCCTGGTTTAAAAATGACTAACGAAAGTTAAAGTCATTTCAATTGTTGGTTGACTTTTAGTATCATTAAAAGAGTTACACATTGCAAGTGTATGACAGCTATGATTGGTAATTATTCTCAAAAAATAGGCTTTTGAGTTTTCGACGAAAGCTGGGGGCAGACGGTGAACATTTAAGATCAGCAGGAATGCTGTTCTAGCACTTTGCTCCAAAGTATCGCACAGACCTGAGACCATATTGAAGGGTGTTTTTCTGAGTTACAAAAATGTCATTCTTGGAAGCTTGCCGCGTATGACATTTTTGTAACTCAGAAAAACACCCTTCAATATGGTCTCAGGTCTGTGCGATACTTTGGAGCAAAGTGAGTTTCGAAACTTGGTGAAGAAGTAAATTTTCAAATTTGTATGCTTAAAAAGAAAACTATGGAGATGAGCAGGAAGGTACTCCAAAAAGAAGCCATAATTGTAATCACGAGGGTTTGTTGATGTTGTTAGTGCACAGTGGATAATGAAAAAGAAAGAAGATGCATCGGCAAGAACTATGATGGAAAAAGCAGTTGTATTGAAGAGCAGCGTGATAGATAAAGGCTGGGATAAACAGAACCACTACAGTATCTCAATGTAAAGTTGATTTAATGAGTTTAAGAAGATCATTTCGAACTTTAAGGTCTCTGAAGTCATTCCTGGCACGGAAATGTTTCGAGAACACACTCGAAACGCATAAAATGGAAAATGGAACAGTAAGTGAATTATCACATTTGAAAAGTCATTGTTTCCATGATATCGAAACAACTATGATGGTTAAGCTGTTGCTTAGTAGCAAACGCATTGAATTAAATCTTTAAAGTCACGTGGCATTTTCTGCACAAAGACCTGCAGGAACGCCTTCAAAAACAGCTGAAAAAGATGGCAAGAGTCGCCTTCAGCATTGCTTAGGGGTGGTTCACACTAGGTCTTTTGAGTCGTTAGGGTAGTGCAGAAAGACCAAAAAGGCAAAGGACTTAAACTCCTATTCTTTGTCTTTTGGGTCTTCCTGCATGACCTTAACGACCTAACCGGCTTGTATGGCTCAAGCTTTACATATCCAAGGACGAATAACTATTCGAACGGGGATTACTCTGTATAAAGTAACGGGGATTCTTCCGGGGATTATTTGTAACGGGGATTCTTCCGGTTTGTAAAAAATATGCAAGAATGAAAGAATAATAAAAAGATCTTTTATATGGCGGCAAAACATGAAAGCAAACTAAATCCTTCTTAAAGTATCTCATCATGCAAAAAGACGTTACCCTGACAGGCATAATAGTACTAGAAGAATCGTAGACTTATGACATAGTCCCAGATATCGCAACAATAGCAAAAACAACGACAACAATGACAACAACGGCAACAACAACATTTTTTATCTTTGCTCAATCTGGGCCTTCATGGACTTTGATATAAAATTTTGAGATGGAGATGAGCACGTTAACTTGTGCCCTCTGGAAGCTAATTGGCCTTAAAAATGAGGAACCCCTGATTCACAGTGAAAGGATCGTTGAATCTCGGATTCAGGAAACATTCGTACGGATAATTGTGGCCTTTGTTCATGTCTAATATCATTGAAAACTTGATCTCTGAGCTGTTTTAACATTGGAGGTTCGAGTCGGAAACTTAGGCCCATCCACCATTGCCTGGAGTTCGTACACAGTGTTGCTATGGTTTCTATATCTAGTTTTGAAATCGATAGGGGAAAACTTCATCCCAAATTTCAGTATCAAAGTCCATGAGTCATAGTTTGATCGTCCATCAGTCTATCAATAGCGATAACTACGAATATGCAATCAGTCTAGAAGAGTGGATCGCTCTTTAGTTAGCAACAGACAACTCTGCTGGCCACGATAAGAAGCGTAAATATTCTTTTCAAGAATCCATTATTATTCATTTCTCCCAAGAACCATTCTTCTAGAATTTCTGTGCCTTGGCTGTAGACTCAAGAAAGCAATGAATTTCATGATCTTTCCTACAACTGAGAATTGCATCGTTGCAAAGCATGTATTATAGATACTATTTCAACGACAGCTGATTTCAAAATAGTAGGGTTGCTCTAACTCCAGTGTTAGCACCATATATTTTCTTCGAAAAAAACTCACCAATGATGGTTGAAGCAAACGAACTATAGTAGGCTGTTCGCTGCAAGAAAATAAAAAAATCATCTTATACTTTATTCACATTTGCTATACCAGAACACAAGCAAGTTAAGCCATCTCCCAAACAAATCAAATTCATAAGATGGCTAAAATCCTAGTTTTAAATAAGGCTGGTACAAGTTCATCAGTATGATGAGGTATTGGCCACTTAACGTGTGAAATGAAATGAAGAGCCGCCACTGAAACAACAAACGGAAATTATTCAAATTTTAGAATTCTATCTCTAGACATTTTCATACATCTGGCACCATGGCTCTAAAACAGAAACATCCCATACTTTATAAACATGTGTTTCTATTGCAGAAATATCACATGTAGATAGACGATTGCACCCATGAGGTTAATAAAGATAGGAAGAACGAACGGGTCAACTTTATAACTATTGTTCTGCCAAGAAGAAGACTTTGCAAAAACATATTGCATCAAGATCAGATGTTTGAAAAAGGGCTCCTAATCGATACCACACACCATTGTTCGACAAAATAACCTATCAAAACATCAGCTTTTCCTACTTAGGAATAAACAATTCTCTAAGAATGGTGGTATGTTAAATTCTTTCTCCTTCTGACAAGCTCTTGCAAAACATAAAAAATAAGCATTTCCTTGGCCTTGAAAATCGGTTATTGAAGAAGTAATGCGAAGGCCAATCGTCTTTCCTCCTCCCATTTGGAAGAAAAATTTTTAAAGTTCGTTGATTGTGGTTAAAGGGAAAAAAATATTGTAGGCACATAAAAATTGATGCTATTTTACGGCTAAAGATAATGCCTACGCTCCAATTTTTTAGCTGTACAATGAAACGGTAAGTGTCAGAGTTATCAAATACAACAAGGCATTTGAAAAGGTATTTTAGCTTGACTTGGGCCAGCTTTTAAACATTTTGATCCACTCTGATGGATCTTTGAGTTGTGGGGTATCTTTATTAGTGCATGTAACTACTTCGTCGGGGCAACGTGAAGAGAGAATAGAGGTTGTTGTTGTTATTGTTGTTGTTGTTGTTGTTGTTGTTGTGACTTCATTTTACATAGATTGATTTCTTCTTTTTCTAGCCAGCTATATACATATGTACAAGCGAACTAATAATAATCGATGGACGTAATTAATAAGAAAAGAAATAAAGCTAATAATTATTTTCAATGCTATTTATACAATATTTACAATAAAACGACAGGCATTGCAGTTGCATGTGGGACCATTCCATCGAGTTATTAAGCTCTTGAATATACTGATGCTATTTGCCGATCTTAGGTCCTCTGGTAAGCAGTTCCTAATCCGAGGTCCTAAGGGTTTAAGACTATTCGTGCCGAAAGTAACCTGATTTGACCTATAATGAATAAGATTATGAGGATTTCGCGATGAATAGTTAGAGGTTCTAATTTGAAAAATATCTTTCATAAAGGATGGATTCAGATCATGCAAAGTTTTATAAATTTCCAAAGAGAGAGAGAGATCTAAGTCGGGAAACATGCATCGCACATCGTTGCGACTTCAGTAGAAGATCATTATACGAACTGACATGATCATTATAAAGAAATCTAAGTGCACGCTCTTAGGCCTCTTGTATCTTTTCGATCTTATTCATGGATTCTGCTGAACAGAAATGCCACACTAAAGGACAGCAATTGAAATTTGAATAAACGAAACTCTGAACAAGGACTTTTCTCTCTTCGAAACCAATATAAGATCGAAGCCTCTTTAGAACATTAAGTTGAGTTGCAGCTTTTCTACAAAGCTCTGAGATGTGTGGATCAAAATTTAGTTGATAGTCTAGCTGAACTCCGAGAAGCTTGACTGAATCTTCTGACTCAATAGTCTTTCCTTGGATGCTTATTTTCTTTCCACTGGTTTTTGTTTGGTCTTTTTTGATTAAAAGTGCATGGAACTTTGATGGATTTGCAATCATGTAGTTTTCTTTCAACCAATCTATTGCAACACCTGCTTCTTCCTCGAGGACTCGCACTAGATTCGGTAGCCTGCTTAATAAACAAAAAAAGATCATTTATATATACATTAAAAAGAATAGGGCCTAACACCGAGCCTTGGGGGATACCAGATAAGATTGTTTGAAAGGAACTATATGTATTGTTTATCCTCACGGACTGCTCACGCCGTTTAAGATAAGAATAGATTAGTACCAAGGCATTTTCATCTATACCATACGCATTTAATTTCGCAATCAGCAAATCGTGTGGGATGCAATCAAATGCCTTTGACAAATCCATTAATACAGCACCCACGATATAATTATTGTCAAGTTTAGTTTACAGGAATAGAGGAAAGCTTTTTATAAAGACTGTCGTCATTTCTTCCGGTCCACGTCCAACGACTCAAGGGTGTGAATACATGCAAAACCTTACCTGGTCCCTAATAATAGCTCTGTAGCAAAATGTGAAGTTACCAATGGTGTCAGTGCTGAAGGAGGCTCCCTGGACTGCTTTGATTCCAGCTTCGATACTAAGAATAATTGGTGCACTTGGTAAAGTCACCAGCTTTCCAGTTGGCCTATTGGAGCATTGTGCTCGACCATTGACCACCAGCAATTGATATTCACTAAGAGATGAGAAATTTCATAATGTTTTCATAATGTTTTCATAACCCTAACCCTAACCCTGACCCTAAACCTAACCCTAACCCTAACCCTAACCCTCGAATGGTGAACAGACAGTTTAATGAACAGACATGTCTTTCACCTTGTTTTAAATTCTATCCACGAAACTGGTTGATCCGGAAGCAAATACTTTGATCACTGCTCTCAACTTTATCATCGTTTTTCTTAAGGCTACAGTAACTTCAAATAGCAAAAGATTGGGTTTTCTCTCCCTAAAAAGATACTCAAATTTGTATATAAGGTGCAGGTGCTGGATTACATGACAGTAAACATTTTGTAAGTGTTACTTTGTCAAATGGCTTTTAAAATTGCTTCAAAGAATTCTGGTCACTTAAACATCTTTGGTCAAAGACAGAACGGCTGGCAAGGAAATGAAGTCAACAGCAACAAAGAAAATATTTCTGAGAGGTATGTAGTTCTGTTTGTGATTAGATCTATTCTGGGCCATCAACAGTAATAAAATGTCCTGCTCATATATGAAACTTCAGTCAGTTCAGCTGGGTCTAATGGTCTAACAAACACCCCCCTCCCCCATCAACCATCAGATGTCTTGGTAAAACCCTGCTCAATGAGACTGTGAAGCATCTCCGTTGAATAATTGTCGTATAAAATTGTTGTATCCCCGGCCAAACAGGCAAAGTTAAATAGGTCTTTGTGCATCATGGAAACATAGGAGCCTTACACGTACAAACAGTTCTTCAACAAAACCTACGCTTGGTGGTAGAGCATTGGAGAGGGAACTGGTCGGTAGCATGAGATCACAAAAAGATTCATTATCAATCAACTCGACTTGATAATTCATATGAAAGGGTTAAAGTGTTAAAAAGCCTTGGAATAAAAATTTAAATTCGAGCCTTCAAATTTGGGTTTCAAAAGATTTTGCTCCCAGAACATCTCTCTGGACCCCCCCCCCAACCATCAGAGGTTCTTAAGGTAACAAGAGTACAAAATGAGACTTTATTGAAACTACACCTGATTGGTCCATGTATATCAGAAACTGGTTCAAGTGAAATTTCTGTCTTTCCTGTAACTTTGACGGCAACATCCATTAATGGCTTTGGAGGAGCTGTGTGAAGAAAAGGAAAAAGCACCATTAATCACAGAATTGGACCAGGGTGCTTGATTTACGTTCAGTGTCTCTACTGCATTAGCAGAAATAGAAAATCTCAGTTGAAAGGCTTCTGCTTCCTAGACCTCAACACGATAATATCGACAAATGTACTGTTTACTGGTGGACATGTTCAAATCCAGCTCAGAATTTGCCTCACAGAGAACAGTCACTGCTCAATTTAACAATATGAGTGATTTTCTCGAAAGAGCGTTTTCAAGGACCCTCCAAGCAGGTCTAAAATGATGCAAAAAAGATTTGTTATGCTTCTGCATTACAGTGATGAAATCAATAGGTTTTACAATAAGCTATTCTCTTGGGATGATAAAATCGGTCACAATAACGTTGGTATGCTCCCAAAGGATACTCATCCTTTCAAAGACAAAACATTGCTTACTATATGTTAGACTCACTGCACTAGATAGAGTTGCTTAAATTACACCTTTCTTATCCTCACTGCTTTGTGGTTTTCGACAAGGTTACAGTCCTCAACATGCTCTCGTAAGGCTCTTAGAAAAATTCAAAAGTAGCCTTGATGAGGGTCGTAAGGCAGGGGCATTTGGCTCTATTGGACATGATCTTTTGATTGCGAAATTGCATTTTTTCTCACGGAGCATTAACACCCATTAACGATTACCTCTCAAACAGGCAACAACGAGTTAAGGTAAATGATTCCTCCAGTTCTTAGAAACTCTTAACACATGGAGTTCCTCAGGGGTCAGGGGTCTGTTGCTTAACATATACATTAATGATCGGTTTACTTTTTAGTCAAATCTGAGATATCTGCAATTATGCAGATGGCACTACTATCTAAGCCTGCGATAACAACCTAAGTAACAAAACTGACAAGCTTGGAATGACTGTAACGTGGCTTTAAAATGGTTTGCTGATAACTTCATGAAATCAAATGCAGATAAATGCCGTCTTATGGTTCATGGGCAGAGATGTGATGATCCACTTGCTGTTAAGATTGGAAATGCTGAAGTCGTTAATAGTTCCGAAGATCAGGTCTCGAAGCTTTGCCAGAAAGCCAGCAATAAACTTTATGCTCTTGCCCGCATATGCCCGTATATGGATCAGAACAAACTAAGAAATTTGACTAGAGCATTTACTACCAATCAGTTACAATTCTGCGGTTTAAAAGGGATATTTCACAGCAGGCAACGTAACCCAAAAATCAATAAAATGCAGGGAAGGACTTGAATTACTTATAAGGACACCGAATCTACTTTTAGTGAGCAATTACAGAATGACTGTGCAGTTACTATTCATACATCATCATCATCATCATCATCATCATCATCATCATCATCATCATCATCATCATCATCATCATCATCATCATCATCATCATCATCATCATCATCATCATCATCATCATCATCATTTATTTATTTACAGTAGGCTTAAATCAGAAATAGCCAAATTAAAGCTAATTAAGGCATACTAGGAAAAGAAAGAAAATAAAAAACATTTTACAATGTCCATAATAAATTTTCGATTACATAAAAGTACTATACATATATTTTACAAGATAAAAGCAGAAAAGCCCCCTCCCCAATAGAGGCCCAGGACGGCGACCAGCCCCGAGAGACAGCACACACGCCGCCCGAGCCCCCCACGCTCCCCCCTGACGCAAACACCGACCACGGCGGCCGCAGCGAGAGAAGCCACGGATGAACCACCGCACCCAGCACCAACCAGTGGGCACACGGAGGACCAAGAAGGCCTACAGCATGAATGTCTTCATGCTGCAAGCCTCCCGTCCCCCATAGGCCCACCAGTGGACGCCAAGCGCGAAACACCGAGGACAACCCCCACCACAACCGCCACCCAGCATCCGCATCACGAGGAGGAACCCGCACAGCGAGCCCACCACCCCCAGAACAGCCGCGAAATACACATCATCATCTATACATACTTAGCGGTTAACAGCCATTATGCCCTTCACTAAATTTCTCCACCTTCTTCTGTCTTCAGCAAGTCCCTCCTGTGTTGCAATTGTTTCATCTGGTGCTTTTTTGTTTAAATTTAGTTTAGTGTCTCCCAGTGAGAGATCCTTTTCTATCATCTTTATCCAAGTTGAGCATGGTCTGCCTCTCTTTCTTTGCACCGGTTGCAGTGATTCATATAAAGCAAGTCTAACTGGCGTTTTCTTATCAAGTCTCATCAATTTTATTATTATTATTATCAATTTCTTTACAGTTGGACAATAGTAAAAATAGTTAAAAGTAGTTAGCTAATTAATTCCAACCTAAAAATATTACAATACAAACATTACACAAAAATGGTGGATAAAATATTTACAAATTGTCAATATCAAACAGTATAAAAACAGATATCTAAAAATGTGCAATACAAAAAGCCCAGGTTGGGAACAAATGTGCGGCATAACCTGCATGAACAATTTTCTCCGTACCAATTCTTTATCTTTGTTTTAAACTGATAAAGGGATTCTGAATTGCGTATTGTTGGTGGTAACGTTTGCCATAGCTGCGGACCTTTAAATCTGACGCTTTCAGAGCCGTTGTTGACTGATCTCACTCTTGGTTGAATAAATTCGTTATTGTTACGCAAGTTGTAGTGAGTAATATTTTCACAGAAAATTTCCTGCATAAATGAGGGATTTAGGTCATTTCTAGTTTTGTACATTTCAGTCATAAGTATTTGCAAGTTCTTTGTATGAATAGTGACCGCACAGTCCCGCTGTAATAGGTCACTAAAAGTCGATTCGGTGTTCTTATATGTTATTCTCAATGCCCTTTCCTGTATTTTGTTGATTTTTTGGTTCAGCTGCCTGTTGTGGAACATCCAAACTAAAGGGCAGTATTGAAATTGACTGGTAATAAATGCCCTCATCAAGATTCTTAGTTTGTTATGATCCATATACGGGGATATGCGGGCAAGTGCATAAAGTTTATTACTGGCTCTTTGGCAAAGTTTCGAGACGTGATGGTCAAAGGAGAGTTTACTATCAATATGAACTCCAAGTAATTTCTCTTCAGGGCTATTAACGATTTCGGCGCTTCCAATCTTAACAGCAACTGGATCATCACATCTCTTCCCAATGACCAAAAGATGACGTTTATCTGCATTTAATTTCATAAAGTTGTTGGCAAACCATTCTAATGCTACATTGCAGTCATTTTCAAGCTTATGAGTTATGTTTTCCAGGTTCTTATCGTAAGCATAGATTGTGGTATCATCTGCATAATTACAGATATCTGAGCTTTGAATGAAAAGTAAGAGATTTTGGACCAAGCCAATCAAGCCTTCCCTTTCTAATGATGATGCTCCATTCTGTTGTTTCTGTTTTCTCATATAATATTTTGTTTGAAATCACTATTGGCCAACAGATGTTAATTCCTCTCCTTAACATCCTTCTTTGGAACGAATCTATCTGTTTTTCAACTGTATCTGTTAGGGTCCATAGTTCAGAGTTGTATAGGAATACATTGGCATGCATTAAACGTTCTGACTTTAAGTGGTATGCTTATTCTTTTTGACTTATGAATGTCCTGGAAGGACTTCATGCTATCGATTGTTAATATTCTTCTTCGACTTATATCTACTTGAGTATCTAGCATTGATCCTAGTAGCTTGCACTTTCTCCAGTCTGGTTGAGGTCTATTTTCAGGCTCATAATTTACAAGCCAATCAAGCTCAAACCAGAGTACTTTATCATTTTTATGTTTAAAGAGATCCTCCATCGTAGGTGGTGGTGGTGGTGGTCTAGGTATCTCATATTTACCTGTTTTCTCAGCATTCACCTTCAGATTAAATTTTTCTAGTTGTGTAGACATCTTTTGCTCTAGCTCATTCATACAAAGAACTTGCAAATTCTTATGACTGAGATGCACAATACTAGAAATGAGCTAAACCCCTCATTTATGCAGGAAATCTTCCGTGAAAATATAACTCGCTACAATTTGCGAAATAATAACGAATTTACTCAACCCAGAGTGAGATCTGTCAGCAACGAGACAGAAAGGGTCCTCTTTAAAAGTCCGCAGCAGTATCAGACGTTACGACCAACAATACGAAATTCAGAAACCCTTTGTCGATTCAAAAAAAGATTAAAAATTGATGTGGAGAAAACTTTCCTTGCAAATTATGCCGCATCTTCATTCTAAACTTGGGCTATTTACGATGATTGTTTTTAGATATCAATTTTACATTGTATATTTCAATGACTTGTAAATATTTTATCTACCACTTTCTTATGTAATACTGTATATACATCTTTTAACGTAGGAATCAATTAGCTACTTTTTTATTTTAGTTACCCAATTTACAGTCCAACGATAAATTGACAACGAAAGATCTAAGGCAGAACAATTTCTCATGATATCAGGCTTGCTTTGTAAGTTTCTTGAAAGGGCTTGCTTGACGAAAAGACTCCTGATAAGTTCATAAAGAAGTAACAGATTTAAAACAAATATAAGCATATAAAGGTGATTCAAGCCACTTGTGGTAAAATTCTAGCCTATCAATATCAGCATTTTCTCTCGACACAGATCATTTATTCAATTATGGCTCGGCACGTGTCACAGCATATTGTCTTTAGACGGCCAATTTCATCAAAGACTTACATAGGCCTAGGTTCCCTTTTAAATTCTTTAGGCACGGTGACTACGTCAATAAGAGGATTGATTTACAGTGGGCCATGCTAGTACATACAAAGTAAATAAATCTAAAAAATTAGACAATCTTATTTACAAAACGTCTTTGTAAGGACATGTTTTTTTTGACTGGCGGAAAATCCGCTATTTTGAAAGTCGAAAAATCACAAAAATGAGCACCAGACCCGGGGGGGGGGGGGGTACATGACTTGCGGATGGACGGGGGTCTGCCGCCCGGTTTTCAGAAAGGTACCCTCTTCTATATAACTATACTATAACTATATAACTATTATATTAACTATAACTATATAACTATGCTGATGACAACACGCTGGCTTATTTCTCTAGGACTCTACCAAATCTGGTGCGAGTCCTAGAGGAAGAAGCAGGTGTTGCACTAGATTGGTTGAAAGAAAACCATATGATTGCAAATCCATCTGTTTCATGCATGCTATTTCATGCACTGTTAATCAAAAAAGACCAAACGAAAACCAGTGGCGAGAAAATAAGCATCCAAGGAAAGACTATTGAGTCAGAAGATTCAGTCAAGCTTCTCGGAGTGCAGCTAGACTATAAACTAAATTTTGATCCACACATTTCAGAGCTTTGTAGAAAAGCTGCAACTCAACTTTATGTTCTAAAGAGGCTTCAATCTTATATTGGTTTCGAAGAGAGAAAAGTCTTTGTTCAGAGCTTTGTTTATTCAAATTTCAATTACTGTCCTTTAGTGTGGCATTTCTGTTCATCAAAATCCACGCACAAAATCGAAAAGATACAAGAACGTGCACTTAGATTTCTTCATAATGATCACGGCAGTTCGTATAATGATCTTCTACTGAAGTCGCAGAGATGTACGATGCATGTTTCCCGACTTAGATCTCTTTCTTTGGAAATTTTTAAAACTTTGCACAATTTGAATCCATCCTTCATGAAAGATATTTTTCAAATTAGAACCTCGAACTATTCTTCGCGAAATCCTAATAATCTTATTCACTATAGGCCAAATCAGGTTACTTTCGGTACAAATAGTCTTAAATCCTTGGGACCTCGGATTAGGAACTGCTTACCAGAGGAGTTGAAATCTGTGAACAGCCTCAATATATTCAAAAGCTTAATAACTCAATGGAATGGTCCAACATGCAACTGCAATGCCTGTCGTTTTATTGTAAATATTGTATAAACTGCATTGAAAATAATTATTAGCTTTATTTCTTTTTTTATTAATTGTGTCCATCGATTTTGATTAGTTCGCTTGTACATATGTATATAGCTGACTAGAAAAACAGTATTTTTGTAAAAATAAATCGATGTAAAATAAAGTCACAACAACTTCTAATTACCGAAACTTGCGGTGATACCCACTTTTATGATGAATTTTGGCAGAAAACCACCCATTTTTTGCTATTTTTCGCCAATTTCTGGATAACCCAGCCTTGTTTAAGGAAAATCTGACGAAAAAGGGACCCTTGTTTAGAGAATCTGGGGCCCCAAAACCCACCCATATGGGCGGCACATACCCATACCCTCAACATGTTATGTACCCCCCCCCCCGGGGCACCAGAGGAGCAAAACGTAATGAAATTACATGAAACTTTGGTCAAGTATGTATTTTGAAAGAACCAACCAGATAAAAGAAGACAAAAATGTGATTTTAGAGTACTTTGTGAGATATGAGTCATTTAAGGACTTTGCTCACAAGGCACTCCTTCTGGAGCAAGGATAAGTAAAACCTAATTCAATACTTAACATGATACCTTCGTTAACTCTGAAGACCCTGAAGAGCAGTTTTTAGTTAGAAATGAGCAGTCTATGAGCATCTTAGTTGCCAAGAAGGTGCTAGAATAGTTTTTGAAGGTAACGCCACTTTCCCGCTCACGTTTGCAGCATTCCTGTACCCACAACAATTTGTCAATTGTTTCTCATTTGTCCAAGTGACAAAAGGGGAGTAGCTCGAGAGCAAATAGTCCCAAAAACACAAGGACCTACCAATGTCCTCAAAATCCCCCATAACCTTCAGATGTGCTGCAGAAACTTTTGTGCTCCTTTTAGAAATGATGAAACCCACTGATATACCAAAATTAAGAGTAGGTAAAGAGCTAAAAGTCCTTAATAACTCGTAGCTCGTAGCTCAAAATTGGTAGAGAGCTTAAAAGTGGCCTAGCAAGCTGTCCTTCAAAGGTTTCTAGCAGTTACAAGTGGTCATGAAACTGTCAGGTAAGAAGGACACTTTCAAATCAATTAGGTTAGAAAATGAGCGAAAAGGTATCGCGCACTCCCTGTGCTTTGATCAAAATTGGAATATCCTTTCGGTCATAAGGATCCTTTGCTCTGGAACTGCTCATTGATTAAATCTGCTCTCAAAATCCATTCTCTAGATCCATATCCACCGTAAATAGCTTAGTAAAAGCTCTTTTCATGGGAACGTTGATTAATTCTGTTACTTAAGTTCTATGTTTTATGTTAGTGAAAAATCCTTGTTTTGATAGAAGGACTCTTTGCGCCTGCAGTACTCTTGCGCATCCAAAATGAGCTCTTAAGGTTCTTTGAAGTCCGAAGATAGTCCTAACACTGATTTACTGTTCATAACATTAATGAGCATGTTATGATCAAGCCAGCAAGAGGTCTGATAATTTTACATTTCAAGGACTATTGTGCTCACTTAGTGCTCTTTTTTAACATCTCACAAAGCAATAGCACCAACAATACAGTCTTCAATCAACCTGCAATGTTTCGCAGACAACATACCAAGTTAAGATTCATTTATTGATTAAAAACTTCTTAGCTCATTCGATCCAAGGATTCCGTGGCTCACCAACTACTCCTAACTTTGACCGTTTATAACTCAAGAACAAAGCGTCATAGAATCATGGAGAAAAAGGAACTAGAAATTCAATGTTTTCTCCTTTGCACAGCACTCCCGCTGACACTTGAAAAAGGAGCGACGATTTCTCGTATCAACTTTAGTTTTGATAGTCAAAAATTGCAGTTTTCTGCCACTCAAAAAAAACATGTCCATAAACAAATTAAAAATACTGCTAACCATAGCGGGCGAGAGAGAACATAGCATTGACTGTTGACGCTGTTGCTGATACGTTTTTCAAATATTTCATAAGTTTTAGATGATTTTGACTTCAATGGAAAGATCGTTCCACAATTTAGCGCCCGTGTACTGATACGACTGACATAATTTATTGCACTGACATGACTGCCTCACATTAAAGGGAATAGACATTGCTATATCTCGTAGCCACCATAAATAGCCTAAAGAAAATTCCTACGTATCCATTGTTTCTTTGGCTCTACAATGCAACCACACGTGTTGAAATTATCGAATTCAAAAGATTATATCTATAAATTGGCCCGGGCCAGCTTTTAACTATGTCGATTCCCTTTAAAAAACCTCTTCTTGATAATCCTGGTCTAGCTCCTAAAGCTAACTTTAACATAAAATTGGATTCTGAATCAATCTCCTAGCCTAGCGTTCGACTTTCTTTACTTTTCCCAACTTTATTGGGTTTGAGATAAAGAAAAACTCAATTCCAAAATGTTTATAACATCATAATGATTGGCTCCTTTGAATCGCTTGGTAGCGATTATTGCGGTGACAATTTGCACGAAATACACTTCCTTTGCTTGTGATCGTACATAAAAGGAAGGGAAGGTTCAAGTTGGTATAAAGCTAAATTCGGAGGAAAACTTTGAGTTATCTCAAAGAAATGAATTTAACGGATTCGCTTCTTACACAGAGCAAAACCAGGTACACCAAGTACGACAAAACAATTCAGGCATTTGAAAATCCAGTGGCAACTAGGGATTTAGATGGAATATGTAATAAACTCTATCGGGCTGCGAAATGATGGAAATATGTTTGTGATCTTTCTTGCATCTTTATAAGTACAGAAGAATAGGTAAAGTCAACTTTTTCGCAAAATTCTGTGCTTAAGATTTTGCACTAAAACGCACCAAAACACTAGCCTGCGTGCAGACTCTTAATAAAAATCAAAAAGATGGAAAAAAGTAGAGTCTGCGCAACTGAGCCACTATTCTTGTTCAAGGGTTCCTCGAAATCAAGGAACCTAATTTGAATGGTCTAGCAAATTTCTGTTGTCTCCTTCAACTATCTTTTAGATAAACAACGTTTTATTTCTGTTGTTCAAATGAGGAAACGTTTGACAAAGCATTGACATTATGGGTACAATACATTTCATAGAGGAGATTAAATCTGTTGTTCAAGCTTTTATTTTGCTATACAAAGGGCGCCCTCAGTTGTGTGATTTATTGTGATTTCTGTATGGGAAGGTCATGGGGATAAGCACCATTTCACTAGTGTCTAATTTTGCCTAACATGGAGAACAAAGGGATTTGACAACCGTCTCTCATGATAGGAAGCTTCAAAATAGAATGCCGACGTCAGCGAACAAGAAGAGTGGCTCGGTTGCGCAGACTCTACTTTTCTCTATCTTTTCAATTTTTTATCAAGAGTCTGCACGCAGGCTACAAAACACTGGATCAAATCGCAAAGAAACTTTTACACAGAGCAGACAGACGGACATTTTTCACAGACACGAGATGACGTCTGCACATTTATTGTCACGAAATCGAAGGAGATAGTACTTATTCAACATTTCATTTCACATAACCTTCGAGATGCCATGCGTATCGTTATCTTTTTTGCGAGCGATTCCTTGTGATCATATTGAGGATTTTGGCCCCTTTAAAGTAATTTCGCCACTGCAGAGGTTTAGTATATTCGTACCTATGCCTACCACTGGCTTCCTTGCTCATAAAATAACGAGGAAAATCACAAATAATATTTTTCTTTCGTACTAGAAAGAAAAACTTGATGCAGTCAGATCCATCCAGCACTTGAGTAATCAAACGCCTGAATTCTTTTAGCACACCTGGCATATAAAGAATTTTTATGAAAATAATGGCAATATTTGCAACAATTTCCAACCACAAACTTTTATTCAAATGCAAGGACACGACAATGCCAGCTTTTCTGTTCCGTCGGGAGTCTGCACGCAGGCTACAATAATTAAGCTAATAATTAAGAACAATAAAGAACAATAAAAAACAATAATAAAGAACAGAGTTGATCAACTTACATGTGTAAACATTATGAAATTTTTCAAAGGAACGGCTCCAGCTTATGCTGACGAAATTTTCTGATCAGTTGACCAAAGCCGTGTGACCAGAAGATCTAAGTTTAAACTACACCTGCCATTTCACAACAGTAGCGCTGGCTAAAAGTGCCTGTCCTACATGGGGCCAAAAATATGGAATAACCTATCATCTGATCTAAAGTCTACAAATAGTATCAATTTGTTTAAGCACAAGATCAAGGACAATTTTTCCAAAATATGCAGAGAGAGGAAAAAGACATATATGTGTTCTACGAAAACCGCGCATCCTCTCTCACATTCATGTTTCGGCCTTACCATACTTATGCTTTGTCCAAAAGCACATACAAATATGATGTTTATACTTTTTTGCAATCACCTCTAAGGGGACCATTATGGAAATCAGGTCAACTCGATCTTTTAATGTTATCCCTGCCACTATAATTAGGGGTGTTTTAACTTGTATATATCAAATTTGCTATTTAAAATTTACTGTAAATAATTTGCTTATTTTTTCATTTATTTTTACCTTTTTCTTTAACCATTGTAAATTATTTTTTTAGTGGCAAATGCATACATACGTACATAAGCTGATTCGTTGGGTGAATGTCTCTTGCTTAGCATACTCTTATGAGCGACCTGTTCAGTTCTTTTCCCAGCAACGAGCGTTCGCGAATGGCAGATATCATAACTTCTCACTTGATTTATCTTCGCAGATCTGCCTCCAACCGTGAAAGCCTACAAGGCTATTCTCGTAAACTGTTCTTCTCTTTTCAGTGGTGTTCGAGAAAGTTCTGTTCTCCTTTCGGTTTTACTATACATCATAAATCTGACTCAAAAACATATGACATTAATATTGCAAATCTGAGGAAAATGCATACCTGAATACAAAGTATTTATCAGTAATTGTTGAATGTTGCTGCGTCTTCCATCACTGATAGCAGCTACTTGAACCGTGTAGTTAGTACCAGGTACAAGATTGGTCATCATGTATTGCACGGTATTTGGTGGTAATACGGACGACGTGTTGTGTTTAAATGTCTCATTGTAGGATTTAGTGCCAATAAAATCCACCTGTAAAGTGATATATATCAAATTAGTTTCCTTGAACGAAGGAACTCGTCTTCCATTCTAATGATATGCCCTACTTGAATACAAAATTGCCGACAGGATGCATCAAAACGTACTTCCTGTGCCTGAAGTTTATAACCTAGGAGCTGAACGATCTTGATGCTTCAGTTATACTCTTGACAATCTGAGCATTGGATCTATACCCAAATAAACTTACAAAGAATCCCTTGCATAGAAATGCGACAAGATAGTCACTGCACATTGACAAAAGTTGCACTAAATATTGACAAAACAAATTTTTTATTATTTCATTCATCTAGAAAGAAGTTACCAGACCTGTTAAACCTTAGATTTGGCAAGAGAAGTATTAAAAGAACAAAGTATGTTAAATTCTTGGGTGTTCTTGTTGATGAGCATCTCTGCCGGAACTACCACATTAGTGAACTTCGTAAAAAACTTTCCAGAATAAGTGGACTTTTCTTTAAACTTAAACATCATGTTCCACTGCCTACTCTTTTCTGTTTGTACAATTCACTTCCTTCATCTTTTCTCGATTATGGTATTTCCGTTTGGGGGTCTCTTTTGACACCTACCGTGATCCATTATTTCTTCTCCAAAAGAAAATCCTCAGATGAATAAAATTCCAACCAATCACTGCCCCATCTGCATCTTTATTTCATTCATTAAAGATATTAAAACTTGAAAGTATGATTCACTTAAATATTTTAACATTTGTTTTTAAAGCTATCAATAAACTGTCACCAAATTACTTTCATAACTATTTCACTACAACTTTTCTAACCATGGCTTTGGAACTCGTCAGGCCACCAGAGGTGATCTAATTCTTTCTCTTAAATGGACCACCCTCTATGGACTCAAACAGCTCAGTATTTTGGCTCTAAGTTATGGAATACTCTTCCACTTTTCATACTTGTTGCTGGTTCTATCTAAATTTTTCGATCTAAGTTGGAAACCCATTTCATTGACTCGTATATCTAATTTGGAAATTCCTCGAGAATTATCTGGTTTATGGGGGGCTCTCTCTCGATTAGTTTATCTACTTAGAGTGCTCTTCCTTAATCACTCTATCCTATATACAACCATGTAAAGTCATTCCCTTTGTTCTAGTTTTTAGTTATGTACCCTTTAATGTAGTTAATTTTAGTATTGTATTTAATTAGTAGTGTATTTAATTAGTATTGTATTTAACTGTATTGTTAATGTATAGAATTGTAAGTATGATAGATTGATAATCAAATGAAACTGAAACAGATGAAACTGAACTGATAGGCCTTAATCCGTCGACCTAAAGATAGAAATTGCTTCACTCACACGATATCCAAATAGAAATTGCTTCACCCCTTGATGTCCGTTCTGTGTATCTTGACATTTCTAAAGCGTTTGATAGGGTGTGGCACGATGGTCTAATCTATAAATTAAAACGATGTGATGTATCGGGACAACTTCTTCTTCTAATCCAAAGTTTTCTTAAGGATCGAAAGAAGAGGACTGTGCTGAATGGACAGTGTTTCACTTGGGGAGATATTTCAGCAGGGGTGCCTCAGGGCTCTATTCTGGAACCATTATTTTTCCTTGTTTATATAAATGATCTAGCCGTAGGCCTGAAGTGCAATGTTAAGTTATTTGCTGATGATACATCATTGTTCACAGTGATCACAATGATATGAACCATGACTTGGACTTGATAAGTCAGTAGGCTTACACTTGGAGGATGTCATTTAATCCTGATCGACAGAAACAAGCCGCTGAATCAAAATTTTCAATGAAGAAATCTGAAGTTGATCATCCTGTGATCCTTTTTAATGACATACCTGTGAAGAAAGTAGATGAGCATAAACATTTAGGAATTATCCTGGACTCAAAACTATCCTTCTCAGCTCACATCAAGTCAGCTATATCAAAGACAAGGAAGGGTATTGGTTTGCTGAAATATCTCTCCAAATACCTGCCCAGGCATACTCTAAACGAAATATATAAGCTCTTTGTTCGACCCCACATGGACTATGGCGATGTTATTTATCATATTCCTGGTAAAGTATGTGACTTCAACATCTCGAGAGAAGCTGTACACAGACCTTGGTTGGGAGTCACTAAGTTCCCGAAGATGGAGTAGACGCCTCACTTTGTTCTCTAAGTTTGTAAACAATCTTAGCCCTGAGTATACAGTAGATCAAATTCCCCCTCTTCACCAGTCACAGTACCGTCTTCGTAACCAGGATGTCATTGGGAGATTAACGGCGAGGACAGAAAAATTCAAGTCTAGCTTCTATTCAAACTGTTTATCTGAATGGAATAAGCTTGAGCCTGAATTAAGATATGCACCTTCTGTTGCTGTTTTCAAGAAAAAGCTTTTATCGATAATCCGCCCCCCTGCGAAATATGTCTTTGGAATTCACGATCCAAAAGGACTATCCTATCTTACTCAACTCAGGGTTGGTCTCAGCAAATTGAATTTCCACAAATTTAAGCATAATTTTAGAGATACCGTAAACCCAATGTGCCCAACAAGCGATGGGATTGAGGATGCGGAGCACTTTTTGTTGCTCTGCCCTTCATTTGATGTTCAACGACAAGATCTTCTCGCTGGAATTGCTGAATTATTACGACCAGTCGTACAAATTACCGATCTCTCAAATGATGCTTTGACCCAGCTCTTGTTATATGGCGATAACGACCTTTCTAATAACATGAATAGAAGCATACTAGAATTAACTTTAAGTTTTATTCATGAAACTGGTCGGTTTGATTGAGATTCTTGCAACCTGAGAACTATGCAACCACCAAGTCCCTTAACGTAACACGTTATTTGTCATTGTAAATTCTTTTCCACATCAGACGTCGGGCCCTTTATCTACTGCAACAAATGAGCCGAAATGAGCTGTGCTTGAGACATCATTTCCAATCATCGCAACCTTGACCTGATGTAGACCGGAGGGTGGAGGGGGTGCATTGTCACCTGAGATGGGACTTTTTCAGACCAACTTTTCCTAGACCAACTTTTGATGTAGATTACGAATTTCGATGTTGGTCGACCAGATTAGGGGGCCTTTTCCAGATATTAGGGGGTCGAGGGTCAAATTTTTGGTTTTTAAGCAAAAAGACTTTTAAAATGCAACTTGGTTGCCTAGAAGTCATCTCTTTGTATGATAAACACAAAAACAAGCTTTCAGCATGTAGATCTGAAAATATAGTACTCAGGGGGGCATCTACCTATTCAGGGGGGCATGCGCTAAAATGTTTAAAACTGAATTCCAAGCCTTATGAAAGTTCTACATATGTGGAATCCAGACAGATGTATCGAAACCTAAATACTTCCTTTTTTGTAATCATTACTACCTTTATAAACATACGTAAATGTATTCATAAAATAGATAAAATCAAATGCATTCCACCCCATGTTTAGTAGAAAATTTTATCTATGAGCGAAATTAAGTCACAACGGTCATCTTCATCAGAAACGTCTGTCCCTCACTCAACTTTTGTATGATTGGTTGCCATCCATTGCGTTCTCATCCATGTGAATTAAAATTTGTGCTACATTGTTTGGATATGGTCCAGTCACCCATTGCTCTATACAATTTCATCTTTCATACATTGGATCTGCAGATGTGTCAGGTCCAGTAAAGCATCTACGTTGTCTGATAAATGAAAAAGTTTGACCTTATGGGGGAGTGCATGTCTTTGTCTTGCTTGGTAGACAGTCATGACAAACAACATGTTGTATTTGACTTGTGTTAAAACTGAGGACTTTCCAACCGAGACACTATGGATTTTTTTAAAGGTATATAATATAATGCTTTATTGAAAGGTTTCCCAATGGTGTCAGGTATATCACTTCGAATGTACTAAAATTCAAACTTAAAATGTTAATTTGTCTTCCGTTGTTAAATCTGACTTATATCAACTAAAGCACAGAATCTCAAAAATGATGTAACTCGTTGAAACTCTGGATTGAAATCCCATTTAGGGCAACTAATTTTAAAAAGACTTCGTAAAAAATACATGGCTCTCTTATTGTGTATAAATAGGAATAGAATGTACATTAGTCAATGTTAAAGTTTATGGACATGCAAATTCCTTCCAAGTAATATCTTCTTGCATTCGTTGCAGACAGAAGTAAGGCTTCTCTTTACACCAAATGTTTGCCAAAACTTGCTATTTGTCGACACAGCTTCAAAAGTTTTATCTGAATAAGGATGGTCTGGACTTTTGCAGAGGTCACAAATCTTCTTCTAAGTTGATGACTTCTGACTATATGGCTATCTTTTGAATCTAAGCCCAGCCCTCTTTCCTGCACTCCCTTCTTTAGTTTTCACCCCTGTTTTTCCCCAATTTGCAACTTTTCTGCCTTCCATATTTTACATATTAGTAGTTTCAATTGAAAGAATAAAATCATCGCATTGCAGATTCCTATATTCTTTTCTATAAAGCATATAAAATTAGGTCATATGACTCCCAACCTCCTTGTGAGTTATCTTAGTTGTCCTTTTCAGCAGCATGATCAGAGCAGATTTAAATAGTTGTTTTCAAATGCATTTACTTACTATGATCGTCATTCTGTACAACTTGTAAAGTATTTCATATCACATTAGCGTGTTATCTTTAGTTGAGAACATGCATCAAATTGAAGAAGCTAAAGCTATACCTTGCATCTTGCTCAGAGTGACTGGACCATTACAAATGGCTATGAAACTGCTTCTATTCTTCCATCATCTTCAAGAGAAATCGACTTTCTTCAAATACATACTACTGTCGACAAGCTGGTCACCCAACAACTTGATTGTTTAAAGTAATAAAGAAACAGGAAAGTACAGAAAATAATAATGAAGAACTTCATGGAATATACGTCTGTAATGACAATGTTGCAACTTCATACGCAAAGGTACAAAATGCCTTGTTAGGAGGTACAACAGAACACATGTAGCAACAAAGTCCCTAAGGTATAGCTTTAAAATTTTCTGTCTCATCAAAAGCGAAAAACGCTGCATTGTAGTTCACCTTTCAACAGCGTCTCTGTTTCAAAGTCATCAAACAAGTCAAATGCAACATGTTGTCTGTTATCACTGTCTACCAGGCAAGACAAAGACATGCACTCCCCCATAAGGTCAAACTTTTTCATTTATCAGACAACGTAGATGCTTTACTGGACCTGACACATCTGCAGATCCAATGTATGAAAGATGAAATTGTATAGAGCAATGGGTGACTGGACCATATCCAAACAATGTAGCACAAATTTTAATTCACATGGATGAGAACGCAATGGATGGCAACCAATCATACAGACGTTGAGTGAGGGACAGACGTTTCTGATGAAGATGACCGTTGTGACTTAATTTCGCTCATAGATAAAATTTTCTACTAAACATGGGGTGGAATGCATTTGATTTTATCTATTTTATGAATACATTTACGTATGTTTATAAAGGTAGTAATGATTACAAAAAAAGATGTATTTAGGTTTTGATACATCTGTCTGGATTCCACATATGTAGAACTTTCATAAGGCTTGGAATTCAGTTTTAAACATTTTAGCGCATGCCCCCTGAATAGGTAGATGCCACCCTGAGTACTATATTTTCAGATCTACATGCTGAAAGCTTGTTTTTGTGTTTATCATACAAAGAGATGACTTCTAGGCAACCAAGTTGCATTTTAAAAGTCTTTTTGCTTAAAAACCAAAAATTTGACCCTCGACCCCCTAATATCTGGAAAAGGCCCCCTAATCTGGTCGACCAACATCGAAATTCGTAATCTACGTTAAAAGTTGGTCTAGGAAAGGTTGGTTTGAAAAAGTCCCAGCTCAGGTGACAATGCTCCCCCTCCACCCTCCGGTCTAATGTCTGGTGTGAACAGAATCTAGTACATTATCCATTAGTTTCCAATCGTTTGTAGTGTAGTCGTAGTTAGTTGAACGCTGCATGTCTTTTTATATTGGCCATGGGGTAGTCATTGTCTTTCGCTCCCCATGGTATCGTACCTGTAGTGTTGTATAGTAATTAGGGACGTATAGTTAGATGTAGAAATCATTGTAACCTATTATATTGCATAAAAAAATACCCAAATAAATTTCACTTAACTCCAGAGCTGTATAATGGAGTTTTCAGTTGCAGTTGCAGTTTCAGTTTCATATCATTTCTCTACATACAATTTACTGTTGTTTTAACAATACAGACAAATAGCTACACTACAAATATAATAATGTTACAGAAAATTAATACAATGATACAGAAAAATTAATACAATATACAAATACAAAAGGAACTAAATAAATTGTATGCAGGGAATTACTTAAAGGAGGAGCTCTCTCAATAGGTAAACTAATCGAGGAGAGAGCCCCCCCCCCTTTCCTATGGATATTACCAAGTAACTTCAGTTGAATTTATATTAATTATTTGCATCATCAGTAGCAAAAAGAGCTTAAATTCATCGGTCAACCTTATTCAATAACTAGTTTTTCAGTTTTGTTTTGAACGATACTTTTGATGGCGCACTACGGACTTCAACGGGCAAGGAGGGCATCAGATCAAGAGAAGGGCATCAGATCAAGAGCTATAAAGAACTACGAGGTGTCCCAGAAAACTGTGCCCCATTTGCCTGAAGGCTGCGACGAAACAGCAAGGGATTTTCGTTAACCTTTTCAATGATCTTGCTCTTCAAATGTTCAATTAAAGTTTGCCACCGTACCCTTCAAAATCCGTTGAAAAGTGATGGAGATATAATAGACTTTCAGAAGATAAATTTGCCTGTTGACTGAAACCAACACTCGGCCACTTTATCTTACTACTTTGCAACGATAAACAGCTACATGGATGAACTGAAAAAGCAGCCTCTAATGTCATAGCTTTCATGTAAATGCCAATAATCATCAAAGAGTTCAACTATTTTGTACCCCACTATCTTTGATGGAATGCAAAGATGAAGATAAGAATTCTCAAAGTAATAATAAATCAAAAGTTTTGACAAAAATGTATTTCACGTTCAATTTGTCGCCTTCCCTACATAGAAATCTTCCTTCATTTGTTACAACCAATTGTTTATCTAATCACTTCGAACTGATCAATAAACTAAATAATTGGTTCAGCTACCCACACCTACCTGTATATATGTCACATGGGCATCAGTGTAAATGCGAAGGAAAAAGCGGAGGAGGAGCGAGAAAAGAGAACTCTCGAGGTAATTTGTGTTTATTTGCTTCTTCGCTTTTAAACTGATTGCAACTTGAAAATTTCGATTCATGACTCCATTGGTGTTAAAATCTACGCTTTTAGGAGTAGTTTAAGTGGTGTCAAAGGATTTTTTGACAACTTCTAGTGCTTCAATTTCCAGATTTTCCCGGCCCTAAATCATGATCTGACACCGTAGGAAACTTTCGATTTATTCCAACATGCGACCTCTTTTTTGCGATTCGGTAGATTTTATTTAGATTATTTTGCAAGGTGGGGTAATTTGATCTGCTGGGATTTTGTTATGAATTGCGTTGTGCAAGAATTGGCAATGGCCCACAAATTAAAAGCAAAGATGGAAAAAGTATTGCAAGAAAATGGAAGTATACATCGAAAGCAGCATAAGGTACACTTTTCCGTTCATGTTTTAGTGGTTTTGGTGCAAGACGTTTGATTTACTTAAGATTTACTTCTTTTGAATTTATTTCGAAGGGAACTTTGTTTACATTTCCATTTTCAAGAATGGACCGAGGCGTTGCAATGTACGATGATGGTGATATGATCTATTCTTATTTTTTCTCTGTGCAAGTTTTCAACTCTTTGATAGAGAAACTCTGAAAATTCAATCACAGATATCCTTGAAAGCATCCTGAAATTCTATTATATTGAATTTACCGTACTCCTGGTGCAATAGACACTGCTTTTCTCGAAAAGACCCAAATTTTCCGTCAACAGATTGAGATTACATGCGAAAGTGAGGATGGTAAAAATTTTTCTTCCTCTCTCCCCCTCCCCCTATACAATGTTGGTTTCTTGTTCGATTACGTAGTGCGTTAGGGCACAACCAAGCAGCCGAATTGCTTTCCTTCAAGTCTGGTAATCATACATTTTCGGACCAACATTGTTCAGGGGGGCAGGGGGCGCGGAAAAAAGCGTGAGGTGAAGTTTCCAGCGATATATTTTGTATGGTGAATCAGACGAAAAAGCATCAAAATGAAGTTTTTTTTCAAGTTTTTTTGGCAAGGATTGTCTGAAGGGGTGAATTTGCGAAATTGCGTTTTTAAGGCTGAATTTCAAACCACAAGGTAATTCGATGGTGTAGATCGCGAATCTGATGAAAAAAATCACTGATTAATGATCATTCGTGATTTGTGACGTCATATCCTATACGTATTCGCCGCAAGCTTATAGCTGGCTGAAATCTATGGTATTATGCTATGTAGGGAGCATACAGGCTTCCCATATAGTTACAAATTATGAAAGTCATAATCCTAACAACTCTGGAAGAAGAGTATAGGGAGTAGTTTGTTACGTAGTCCTAACTGCTAATCAAGCGCGCACACGAGCATCACCACACTCCACACACTTGAGTCATCGATTGACACAACGATTGACACAACGATTGACAGTCAAGGTTAAAATCCTTTTAATTCGACTTCAAATTGTGCAAGTTAGTTCTTTTTTAGCATTTCGACTGTTCAAACGTATAAACAATGTATCAACATTCTCATTTAGTTTAAAATTGAACGTGCTGCAGAATTATAGGGCTCATAGCAAGTGTCAACCTATCTTCTTAAAAGAACTTCACCATGTAATAACCTTTGCCAATGTAGTGTCAATCGTTACAGACCGCTTTCCTGCTGCATTTGCAATTAAAGGCGGTCTGTCACGCATTTGATTGGGTGATAATGGCAATACAAAGAATAGGAAATTTGAATGGCTGACGATCCTCTGACTTTCTACGGCCGTAGAAAGTCAAGAAGATTAGCCCTCCTTTGTTTCAAATACATACATTCACAAAGAAATCCGTTGTGTTGAGCTATGATTGTAGCGACCAATCAGATACGTGACAGACTGCCTTTAATAGAGGGTTGCCAATAAACCCTGTACATAGGTTTCAATGATTAACACCCTTGTGTGAAAGAATTTGTTAGAAAAAGCAGTCTCCTGGGGAGGAAAGGGCTGAAAAGTGGGACTGTCAATCGTGTGTCAACCGTGATACGAAACACATGAAGGAGTGTGACGTATACAGTGAGGAGTTACTGACATTAAACGCATCATTTGCCATTCACGATTGTTCATAGAACAAAAGCTATTAGACATGAAGAGAAATCAATGATATCTTGCTTTCCAAAATTTTCATTGAGGAATGAATTCTTTGTGGAATAGCCTTTGTTTCAAACTATGGCTTTTAATCGCGTGAACTGTCAATTGCATGGGAGCTGCCGCTGTATGGCGGGGTTATGGCAGCTGTGAGGCCATACAAGCTATTTTCTAACTTTCCTTTGCATCCTTTGCATAGTTCCATCAAACTACGCGAAAAACTCTTTTGTCGCATGCTTCCTAAGCGATATCAGTCAAGTGACGAGATTTTAGAAGCAATAACCCCGCCATTTTTACAAGGGCCAAAAATTCCTTCGTTTTACATATTAATGACGTCATAATTCCATTATCTTAATATGGAAAAATTTTTTACACCGGCATGTTGATAAGTGTACAAAACTGCATATCTGTGCCAATTTTGCCTTAAATTGATGCACTTTTTCAAAAATAGTCCCCTCAGACAATCTTTGCCAAAACTCTTGAAAAAAATCGCATATTTTTCTTCCTCTCTCCCCCTCCCCCTATACAATGTTGGTTTCTTGTTCGATTACGTAGTGCGTTAGGGCACAACCAAGCAGCCGAATTGCTTTCCTTCAAGTCTGGTAATCATATTTTCGGACCAACATTGTTCAGGGGGGCAGGGGGCGCGGAAAAAAGCGTGAGGTGAAGTTTCCAGCGATATATTTTGTATGGTGAATCAGACGAAAAAGCATCAAAATGAAGTTTTTTTTCAAGTTGTTTTGGCAAGGATTGTAGCTTTGCGTCACTAGACTTTTCGCGCGCTTTGTGACTAACGCGTAATGGTTCAGGTAGGAAACCATATTGCTTTTAGAGCTTATGCCACTTACAGTTCAGGTAGTCATTCCAATACCAACCATTGTGACTCAACCCTAGGACTTACTGGCTAGACTTCACACTCACATCTAAGTATCCGCCACAACGAACATAAAGGATTGTGATTAGTGTTAATCAGTATAACCTCCAGGCAAACTTGAAGCATAAATAGTGCATCATAACAGCGTTGATTAAACTTCAGTAACTTGAGTTCATTGCGTACACGTGGTGCTTGAGAAAGACCTCGTGGTACGTCAGAATATTCGATATACGTTTAAGAAAAGTATATCTGTGTGTCTATTTATTCATGAAAACTCTGCTCGGACCTTGCCATATTTTGAAGCCGATTACAGGTCCTTTTGCCTCTTTGTCGTAATCTTCAGGCAAACGGGGCACGAATTTCTTGTACACCCTGTAGAACATACAGGATGTCTCACAAAGAAATCGTTAGAAGATTGATTGAATCTTGAAAAATAACGATATCATGATGGTTTGGTAGCCCTATATCTGAGATTTCAAATTATTTCCAACGTCGGAATCTTGCAAACTGGAGTGGCACCACGGGGTGGACTGGGGTGGACATGTCCACCCTCACCTTTTTGAGGATCGATTATGTAATTCGCCTAGATTAAATTAAAATCGCTGCGGGGGCGGGGGTTCATTTATTTCTGCTTAGAGATAGGTACTCACTTAATTCAGTCACCAGTTGCTGCAATGATCTTCTTCCTAGATCTTTAATTTGCATGTAAAGGAAATGTTAAGATAAATTGGCCCAAACTTTTTCTTTCTCTTTCACTGTTTGAAGTGAGCAAGGTTTTGCAAATAAAGTATATCATGTTACGTCAATGTTGAACGCAAATGTTATCCTATTATTTTAAAAGGCGCTTTCCGACGTTCTAGAGGGCGTGGTCAAAAAGAATTTGCCTACAACAGGTCCCCCGATCCCAACCTTTCGCTCACTCCCTTCGCCTGTTCACCCTACTTCTCGTTGGCTGGCGCCAGCCCTGCTTGCAAATCTGCTGAAAATGCCTGCAGTTACAAGCCTTTGAAGCATGTGTTAGAGTTAGTCTCTCGCCGATTATGTCATAAAATACTGTTTCTAGAGACAATCAATCTTAAGTACATTTCGACAATGACTATAAGGATTAAATTACCTTAGAAGTCCTACTTGGTTTGGTCTGATATTAACAAGAGGTATGACATTAGATAATCTTCTTTCCCCTCGATCTTTGAGCTTCTTGCATTTCAAGTCTCAGATTTCAGGTCTCTGATTTTAGCTGCCACATATTTCTAATCTTTGAAAACTTGCAACTCAGTGAATTTTCAACTGATCTGGAAGATTCTGGAGTCTAGAATCATTTCAAAATCTTAAGGACAGGTTTATCTTGCCAAGAGCCGTTCATTAAATTGTTATTTGTCGATAATTAATCAAACGTCAAGCAAGTTTTATGAGGCATCCTGTTTGTGTCACAACTATGTACGACTGATTATGTTTAATTTTATCTTAATTATCATGGATTTGCCTAACTGGATATGTCTGATACTTCAACTGGATTTTTCTTTCTGATGAATGATGAATAAATTTATAATGATTGTCGTCGCTTGCCTTATCCCTCGGTGTCACAACTTGTACAAAGACTGGGTTCTTAACTCTCTCTCGAGAGGAACTGAATTTGAGTCAACAGGTTCTTCGATCATTGGGCACATTTTCAAGGATTCAAAAGGACACACTTTTATCTAAATTGAATCATACCTGTTTTTCCGATGCTTAAAACAAGAAGAAACGTCTCAAAGAAACTTTCAGCCTTTCGGCTATCAACCAAAGCTAGATTCACTCAAGTTTCGTTAGCAGTCTTCATGACACAAGTTTTTGAGCAAGTGGAGTTGTTTTGGCATACGCGGTACTTCGACTTTGACTTCGAGTTGATATTAGCTTTGGCCTAAACCTCAAAACGCAGGTTGCATGGGGAGGTTCGATAGCAATACAATGCATTATTTTTGATGGATGGGCTGGTATAAATGGATCGATATTCAAATGTTCGTAAATAAGTTGAAAAGGATGCGTTCAAGTCTGGGTAACAAACTCATGAAAACTGATATTCGTATATGATATTTCCTCCGAGTCTATGTGAGGCTTTCTTCGAGCTAAAAATTTATAAGGGGGAGGGGGGGGGGTCGGCTTCTTCCATCCTATCTGAAAACTGCCCTAGATTCACTAAATTGTAGCACATAGCACAATGTCGATGAGGCTGCAACAACTTATTACTTTAAAGTGACGTCATATGTATGTATGTATGTATGTATGTATGTATGTATGTACGCATGTATGTATGTATGTATCATTTGCCACATAGAATATATATACAAGCTACTATAATAAATATAGAAAATAGATATAATACAATACTTTAGACTAAAAACGTAAAAAGGAAAGCACCCCTAATTTACAGTGGCAGGGATAGCATTAAAAGGTCAAGCTGACCTTATTTCCATAATGGTCCCCTTATAACAGAAAAAAGATAAAAAATAATAACATTAATAAATAAATAAATAAATAAATAAACAAATAAATAAATAAATAACGAAAACAGGAAAGTACTGTAGTTGTTATCAGTATATAACACGGTTTGTGCGACAGAAACATGGTTGGGAGAGATGAGGAAGGGTCTTAGTAGAAGACGTATCTGTCATCTTCCTCTTTTTGTATTTTTTGGAAAAAATTTTCTTTGATCTTATGTTTGAATGTGTTTGGATTTTCAGCTGATTTTAAGTCAGATGGAAGACTATTCCATATTTTCGGCCCGAGGTAAGATAAGCATTTTTGTCCAGCAGTACTTTTGCGAAGTGGAAATTCTAACTTAAACTTGGATCTTCCCAAAACTTGGATCTTCGCGTTATTCGCCCTAGGTTGGCTGGATGGAATATTTCGGCACTGTAAGCTGCGGCAGTTCCATTAAAAAACTTCATTACATTAACACAAACACATCGATCCATCCTATTCTTTGTGGGCAGCCAATTTATAGCCTTAAATTCTGTGGCACCAGTATGGGCTGTATTTTTTAAATTCAAGTAAAAGCGAATGCATTTGTTTTGAGCAGCTTGGATTTTTTTGGACAGCCTCTTATTCAACATTGGGTACCACGAGGTGCATGCGTCATCAAAATGGGGTTGAATAACGGCATTCAAAGCAACCTTCGAAGGGAGCCATCTAGAGGGGTATCGCCCTGATTGAGGGTAAACGCATTTTGACCGATTTTAACTGTCTTGCGTTTGTTGCTGAATAACAGGAGATTGGGTCTAGTTGAAACCAAAAAGTGGGCGAAATTATTTTGGTGACTCCATTTGCTACATTTTTTCTTGTTGGTGTTTCTTAAAATTCCGTCCACAAACAGAGGGAAAAGTGCGCAACGAAGTTCACCTGAGACGTAACTGTAAGTATCCGCCATTTTTCCTTTCACGTTTCGATGCACAATTTTCTTTTTGCTTGGTTTCTTGACGTTGTTAAAACTTTCACAACAAACAAATGGCCTCTCGCCAAGCTCCGCTTGTCCAGAATAAGTACTTCATGCTTCTTCAGAGACATGACATCCGCTTCCGCCACGACGGGCTTCTTTTTTCCACGCCGCGTGATTGGCCTAAAGTCGCCCTGATTGAGGGTACTGTGGTATCTTTCGGTTTCCGGTTCTTGAACGAAATCTGCGCTGCCAACGCATGACAGGCGAATACTATTTGCTGTAAAAGGACATATTACGGTGCAAAAACAGGTTTGTTCTATCGTTGGACTGTAGAAAATATTGTTTTGTCATGAATTGATTTAAGCATCGTTCAGTTCACCGAAGGAGGAAAACTTAATGTCTGCTTGCTTGAAAAGTCTTTGAACGAAAGCGGCAACAAAGGTCAGCGTTTAGGATAACGAAACACAGCAAACACAATCAGAAAACATTTCATAACAACAAAAACTCTGTACCTGTTGATATGCTGCTAATTTTCACACCAAGTTATCTTAAATTTACCTGAAACCATGTAAAGTTTGGATACCCTCAATCAGGGCGACGTTGGAAATTTAGGCCCTCTCGAGCACTATGTTCTTGAGTAGCTCGCTCTTAAAGACAACATCACCAATGACAAATATATTTCATATCAACAACAGTGAAGAGTTTACGAAAGTGTTCATGTTAAGTTTCGTTCTGAAAATTTTTTCGTTCAGCTGGAATATTCGACCAATGTAGAATACCCTCAATTAGGGCGACACCCATCTAGGAAGTTCTGTTTTCTGTACAAAAATTTTAGCTTGCCATTTATTTTTCCAAGCATCCTAGTTGCCATTGACTCCCCAGAGAGATTTTCATCCAGAATACATCCCAGATATGTGACCGTTGAATGTTGTTTGATCAATATGTCACCTCTCCTGATATCTAGCTTTTTAAGGTTCTTGCAATTTTTATGCCCAAAGAGAATGCACTTAGTTTTGTCTTCTCCAAAATGAATACTCAGCCTGTTTTCTAAGAAGCAATCGCAGAGTGAGTTAAAATTTCTATTCAAATTGATTTCTATTTGTTGGATGCTTTTGTCTCTAAATATTTAGCAAGAATCATCTGCGTACAAAAGCGGGTCACAGTCAACTGCCCGTGCCATGTCATTCACGTAAAGAAGAAATATGAGGGGACCAAGAATTGAGCCCTGAGGAACCCCGCATGACAGATTTCCATGATTTGAATATTCCTTTCCTATGTTGACAGTAAACGATCGGTCCTGAAGATAAGATTTAAACCATAATATGGTAGAATTACTAAAGCCAAGGCAAGCCATTTTATCCAGGAAAATTTCGTGGTCAATTGTATCAAATGCCTTTTGAAGGTCAATTAAGATCATGCTTGTAAACATTTTGGCTTCAAATCCTTTAAGGATCTTATCATTCAAGTAAGATAGGCAGGTGTCTGTTGAATGATGAGCGCGAAAGCCAGATTGGTATCTATATAATATTTTCTTTTCGTCTAGGTACTTTTGTACTTGATTATGGATGGTTTTTTCAATAATTTTTGAGAGTTGTGGGAGCAAAGAAATTGGTCGATAGTTTTTGGGATCATCTTTCGATCCTTTTTTAAAAAGTGGTTTTAGTTTAGCTTGTTTGCAGCCGTCAGGAAATTTTGATTGTAGGATTGAGAGATTACACAACTCGGTTACCGGTTCGGCTAGGGCAGATGCACCGTCTTTGAGGAATTTCCCTGCAATATTATCCAAACTTGTCGCTTTTGAGGGGTTTATCTCTTTTAAGAGTTTGAGGACATTGTCAGTGGATGCGGGAAGCAGTGAAAATGGTTCAGTAAGTAAGTGCTGATAATACTTTCGCATACTGTCTAGTCTATGGGGGGATGGGTTGAGTTTCTTTACTAAATCTGAGGCTAGATTTGAAAAAAAGTCCTTAAAAATTTCAGCATTTATTTTATCATCGAAAGATGGTTTGCCTTTATCATTTAAACAAATTTTAGAGGGCGAGTTGTTTCCTGACGACAATCCGAAATATTTTAAACACTTCCAAAGTCCAAAGTTCTTTATCTTTATGTTTCCCTATATTCTCGTTAAGTTTTCCAACAACAAATGGTTTTTTCTTCTTTTTGATCAAGTTTTGGACATGCCTTTCTTGAAATTTACATAATCAACGTGAGTTTTAGATGACCTAAATTTTGTCAGTAATCTGTCACGAATTCTAATCCCCTCCAGGACTTCCTGGTCCATCCACTCTTGTGTGTTCTTTCTGACACGAACCTCCCTCATGGGGGCAATCTCATCAATGGTATTTGTGACCAGTTCAACAAAATGGGAGTAGGCAACGTTAATGTTATCAAAATCAATGTATTTTGGAAAACTGACCTGACTTAGGTTATCGAGAAAGAGCTGTTTTGTGTAATTCTTTAATGTACGGATGTTGACATAAGTATACTCATGTATTTTAGTGCGGGTAGTCTTTCTTGTGCAATAAATCAGTTGATGATCGGACAAACCCAAATCGAGAACCCCTTGTTGAGAAATTTTAGAAAATGAGTTTGTAAGTATGTGATCAACGAGGGAAGACGATCTGTCGGTGGTACGAGTAGGTGCCTCAATTATTTGCTTCAAACCATGGAGAGAGCAGAATTCTTTATACCTTTTAATACCGTTTGATGAATCATTCTTGTTGTTCAAATTGATGTTTAGGTCTCCAAGAATGTAAACCTCTTGATTGTCGAAGTTATTTGTTTTAGAAATTGCCAGCGTTAGTTTATCTAGAAAATAACTAGTTGTTGGAGGCCTATACACAACTCCAACAAGGACTGGTTTTGATTTTGGTAGCTGGATATCAAAAAATTATATTCTCAATGTCTGTTGAAAAATTTTCTCTTGGGTTGAACACCAAGTCTTTCCTTATGTAGCAAGCTACTCCTCCACCATGCTTATCTCTGTCACATCTTTTTATCTCATACCCGTCAATGCCTACCTCGCCATCTAGGACAGACTTATTTAATTCACTTTCCGAAATCCCAATGACTGCTGTGTTGGTTTCATTGGCAATCAGACGAAGCTCATCGATTTTGGGTAACAAACTATTTATCTTTAAATGGAGAAAATGTAAACCTCTTTGCATAAAATTTGCCCATATATCTGTGCCTGTTAAATGTTCCTCAATATCAATGTCCAAATTAGAGGTATTCGGTTCTTCAGGTGAATGTTCTGTAAAGGAGACTTCTGCAAAGGGCAGTTGATCTAAGTAATTATCCCTTGATATACGTTTACAAGATAGGAAAACATATGTTGCTTCATTTTTAGGAACCCTAGAGTATTTATCATAGTCTAAATCTGAGATGTTATCACATCTTTTATGCACCCAAAGTCCACATTAGTTGCAGGGTAGTCCTTTCCTAACTGATTTATTGCAGAGTGAGCATGGGTAATAGGTAGGCCCAGGATGGAGATGAATATCACCAGAGAGCAGCAACAGAAACCTGAAAAACGTCGATGATTTTTGCATTTCAAGTGTAATATGGCACTAGCTGAAAGATGCTGTTTTAAGCATTCACCCCTAATTTCTTCAATATTGGAGAGACAATCATTGGTAAAAAATTCTTGTTTCTGTTGGTGTTCAAGGGTGTGAAAAGGGTTGAGTTTTCTATTTCCCTCCTCATTATAGGTGAGGATGACAAGGAGGCACAGTGTCAGACATGACATAAGGCAGCCCAACCTGCGTCCTGGCTTCCGCAACGCTAATCTTTTCTTTATGAACTGGTTCCGGAAACTATTTTTCAATTCGTATTTGGTCACTATCTCTCTGGAAAGCCAGTGACCAAGAATAAAAATTCCTATTGAAACAAATGGCAATAAAAAGCATTTTGCAATGTGGGAAGCTATCCCTGCCAATTTGAGACAAGTTTCAGAACCCCACAACCACCCAATTCTAAAAACTAAGTCCCCATTCCCTAAATCAAAGTTAAAATTTTCTATCAAAAACCAAAAAATAAAAGAAACTGAGAAAATTTAAAACCATATGATAATTTATGTGATATGTATGAGGCTGGTGCATGTGTGGATGTTTGTTTCACTTGTGGAGGTGGTTTTATGGCTGTGGGCTTTGGCAGAGATGGTTTTGTGGATATGGTTGAGTATGGAGATGGCTTTGTGGATGTGGTCTTTGGTGGATTTGGCTTTGGTGGTGAAGTCTTGGATGAAGATGTTTTTGTGGATTTGGCCATTGGTGGAGATGGTTTTGTGGATATGGTTGAGTATGGAGATGGCTTTGTGGATGTGGTCTTTGGTGGATTTGGCTTTGGTGGTGAAGTCTTGGATGAAGATGTTTTTATGGCTGTGGGCTTTGGCAGAGATGGTTTTGTGGATATGGTTGAGTTTGGAGATGGCTTTGTGGATGTGGTCTTTGGTGGATTTGGCTTTGGTGGTGAAGTCTTGGATGAAGATGTTTTTGTGGATTTGGCCATTGGTGGAGATGGTTTTGTGGATATGGTTGAGTTTGGAGATGGCTTTGTGGATGTGGTCTTTGGTGGATTTGGCTTTGGTGGTGAAGTCTTGGATGAAGATGTTTTTGTGGATTTGGCCATTGGTGGAGATGGTTTTGTGGATATGGTTGAGTTTGGAGATGGCTTTGTGGATGTGGTCTTTGGTGGATTTGGCTTTGGTGGTGAAGTCTTGGATGAAGATGTTTTTGTGGATTTGGCCATTGGTGGAGATGGTTTTGTGGATATGGTTGAGTTTGGAGATGGCTTTGTGGATGTGGTCTTTGGTGGATTTGGCTTTGGTGGTGAAGTCTAGGATGAAGATGTTTTTGTGGATTTGGCCATTGGTGGAGATGGTTTTGTGGATATGGTTGAGTTTGGAGATGGCTTTGTGGATGTGGTCTTTGGTGGATTTGGCTTTGGTGGTGAAGTCTTGGATGAAGATGTTTTTGTGGATTTGGCCATTGGTGGAGATGGTTTTGTGGATATGGTTGAGTTTGGAGATGGCTTTGTGGATGTGGTCTTTGGTGGATTTGGCTTTGGTGGTGAAGTCTTGGATGAAGATGTTTTTGTGGATTTGGCCATTGGTGGAGATGGTTTTGTGGATATGGTTGAGTTTGGAGATGGCTTTGTGGATGTGGTCTTTGGTGGATTTGGCTTTGGTGGTGAAGTCTTGGATGAAGATGTTTTTGTGGATTTGGCCATTGGTGGAGATGGTTTTGTGGATATGGTTGAGTATGGAGATGGCTTTGTGGATGTGGTCTTTGGTGGATTTGGCTTTGGTGGTGAAGTCTTGGATGAAGATGTTTTTATGGCTGTGGGCTTTGGCAGAGATGGTTTTGTGGATATGGTTGAGTTTGGAGATGGCTTTGTGGATGTGGTCTTTGGTGGATTTGGCTTTGGTGGTGAAGTCTTGGATGAAGATGTTTTTGTGGATTTGGCCATTGGTGGAGATGGTTTTGTGGATATGGTTGAGTATGGAGATGGCTTTGTGGATGTGGTCTTTGGTGGATTTGGCTTTGGTGGTGAAGTCTTGGATGAAGATGTTTTTATGGCTGTGGGCTTTGGCAGAGATGGTTTTGTGGATATGGTTGAGTATGGAGATGGCTTTGTGGATGTGGTCTTTGGTGGATTTGGCTTTGGTGGTGAAGTCTTGGATGAAGATGTTTTTGTGGATTTGGCCATTGGTGGAGATGGTTTTGTGGATATGGTTGAGTTTGGAGATGGCTTTGTGGATGTGGTCTTTGGTGGATTTGGCTTTGGTGGTGAAGTCTTGGATGAAGATGTTTTTGTGGATTTGGCCATTGGTGGAGATGGTTTTGTGGATATGGTTGAGTTTGGAGATGGCTTTGTGGATGTGGTCTTTGGTGGATTTGGCTTTGGTGGTGAAGTCTTGGATGAAGATGTTTTTGTGGATTTGGCCATTGGTGGAGATGGTTTTGTGGATATGGTTGAGTATGGAGATGGCTTTGTGGATGTGGTCTTTGGTGGATTTGGCTTTGGTGGTGAAGTCTTGGATGAAGATGTTTTTGTGGATTTGGCCATTGGTGGAGATGGTTTTGTGGATATGGTTGAGTTTGGAGATGGCTTTGTGGATGTGGTCTTTGGTGGATTTGGCTTTGGTGGTGAAGTCTTGGATGAAGATGTTTTTGTGGATTTGGCCATTGGTGGAGATGGTTTTGTGGATATGGTTGAGTTTGGAGATGGCTTTGTGGATGTGGTCTTTGGTGGATTTGGCTTTGGTGGTGAAGTCTTGGATGAAGATGTTTTTATGGCTGTGGGCTTTGGCAGAGATGGTTTTGTGGATATGGTTGAGTTTGGAGATGGCTTTGTGGATGTGGTCTTTGGTGGATTTGGCTTTGGTGGTGAAGTCTTGGATGAAGATGTTTTTGTGGATTTGGCCATTGGTGGAGATGGTTTTGTGGATATGGTTGAGTATGGAGATGGCTTTGTGGATGTGGTCTTTGGTGGATGTGGTTTTGGTGGTGAAGTCTTGGATGAAGATGTTTTTGTGGATTTGGCCATTGGTGGAGATGGTTTTGTGGATATGGTTGAGTTTGGAGATGGCTTTGTGGATGTGGTCTTTGGTGGATTTGGCTTTGGTGGTGAAGTCTTGGATGAAGATGTTTTTGTGGATTTGGCCATTGGTGGAGATGGTTTTGTGGATATGGTTGAGTATGGAGATGGCTTTGTGGATGTGGTCTTTGGTGGATTTGGCTTTGGTGGTGAAGTCTTGGATGAAGATGTTTTTATGGCTGTGGGCTTTGGCAGAGATGGTTTTGTGGATATGGTTGAGTTTGGAGATGGCTTTGTGGATGTGGTCTTTGGTGGATTTGGCTTTGGTGGTGAAGTCTTGGATGAAGATGTTTTTGTGGATTTGGCCATTGGTGGAGATGGTTTTGTGGATATGGTTGAGTTTGGAGATGGCTTTGTGGATGTGGTCTTTGGTGGATGTGGTTTTTGAGGTGAGGTCTTGGGTGGGGATGTTTTTGTGGGTGTGGTCACTGATGGAGATGGTTTTGTGAATGTGGTCTTTGATGAATGTCGCTTTGTTGGTGTGATTTGGGTGGGTGTCATAAAAAAGAAACAACCCACCGTGTAATTCTTTATAGAGCAATTAACTTTAATTGGCAGCTCCCACTTTACAAATGATGATCTAGCAAGCGTAACGACTTCCTGAAACTTAAGTGGACTTTGCGGGGCTATTGAAGAAAAGAAAGATTGGTTAAAAGATAATAATTTCCGCCTGACTGACAGAAAAAGAAATCATCCAGCAATGCGAATTGATGCAAGATGAAGTTTGATCAAGACCAACAACAAATTTTTTTTCAAATGTTGGATGGAATGCTGGATGTATTTGACCACTTGATCCAACGTTTCGTCCAACATTTCATTATTGGTCAAGCACATTATCCTCTAAAATTTAACAGTTTTCGTTAGACCGCCTTTTTCAGTCTATTCCAGCACTTTGCATTCTAAACCAATGATTCTCATCTTAGTTTGCTGTACGAGTATTTGTAATCACTTCAAATCTTTCACTGCGCAGGTGAATGATGATCACGATTTTAATAGCAATATGCCGGATGAAATGTTAGATGAATTGTTGAATGCGTTTGACCACCAACATCAACAAACTTTACGAATTGTTCTGAAGTAAATATTGAATGAATTGCTGGGTGCGTTCGACTAAGGCGTTAGCCATTGATTTAAACAGACAGTAAAGCATCGCATTTGAATTTCAAAACAATTTCAACAACTACATGTTGTGCTTGCATGAACTCAACTTGGAAAGCCTCTAAACTCAACATCTTCTCATTGTATCTGTTTGGTAATGGCTTCCTTTCATTCATTTTCAAAGCTTACGGTGGGAAGCTCTCCAACGATGTCATCGATGGTGGTTCTCGAGGGTCCCTCCACTGTGAAGCTTGCAAATTGAAATACAGTGTGTCCCAAAGAAATTGTGCCCCGTTTGTGCGGCTGCTGTAGAGGAGCTGTAGGTTCCATCATCTCGAATTTTACACATCTGCATAAGTCAGGCTTCAACTTAAAGTTTGAGACCTTGCATGAGTCAATCTGACATGTGTCTGCTGATTTATACGCAGGGGCGGTCTGGCATGATAATTTTAGGGTGGCTAGGAAACCAAAAGGGCCCGAATCGGGAGTGGCAGATAATGTTTTAACCACACCTAATGGAGAAATTGCTGCAAACACGCTCAGTCCGCGATGTTACTCATTGACTGATTGATGGATATGCTGTCGGAACGAAATTCATATTGGGAGTTGCAATGTCACTCCTACGGTTGAAGGTCCTACGGTGCAAAACATTTCTCTGAAATTTGTCTTTGTGCAGTGGCGTAACAGAGCAGCGTGAACCCCTCGTAACTTGGCTACTCAGTGACCTCCTCTGGCTGCAAATATATCAAAAAAATTTTACTGATGTTCTAAATTGAAAATTATGTCTTATGAGCAATATCGTTTTGAAGGCAAGCCCGGCACAGGTTCTATACGAAGTCCCATTGGGTAGAAAAAGTATCACGTTATCGGAAAGTCCAACTATCGTAAAACTTTTACCATTGAGTAGAAAAGAAGCTTGTGATCGATGACAACCTTACCCTGGGTACCAGACTCTCCCAAGAAAGAAAATTGAGAGTCTGGTACAGTGCGACCAAAACCTCGTTCTGGTGCGAAATCCCTGGACGCAGCTTAGGCCATTTCACGGACTGGAATCAGGGATCAGGAACCCTTGAATCAGATTCCATGGTCGGCTAGATCAGGCCTACTTGGAATAACACCGAAGATGAGAAGACGAGGACTTCTCTTCGCCACTTGCAAAAACCACTTAAGCTTACTTATCGGGATGATCAGGAGTTATGGGACCGACGTTTTGGGAAGAGACTGTCCACTTAGCACTGCAAAGAATCGCAAGTCACGGTGAAACAGAGCGATGTCTGAATTCCGATTGAACGAAATGCGATGAAAATAAGCCTAAAATTACACTGACACATCAGATGGAATGAACTGCCTAAAAGTACAATGAGAAATCAGGGGAATAAACAGCGATTAACTACCAGATTTCATTCGTTTCAAACTTCGGGAAAATTGGACGTTTACACAATAGACAAAAGAAGCCATATTCTGATGCAAAGAACCAACTAAAAAATTTATTCCTTTCCCTGTCATTCATTATTTATGTATAGGCCTATCGATTTCCATCCTGGCAGCTGACTGAAACTTGAATGGAGGGAAATGGCACTGTGATATCATGATTTGAACTAAAGCATGACTGGAGTAGTTTCTTAATTTCTTAGTTTGTTTCTCACTTTGAGGTCAAATGGTCTGGGCCCTTGCAGCAAATGTGTTTCTAGGTATCAGAAAAAAAGTCATATTGAACTAAGCCCTCTAAGTTTCTTACTGCTGCCTAACCATAGCACTAGAGTTTCTTAAAATTTCTTTTCCATGAAATTAAGTGCAGAGTTTCTTAAAACAGTTCCTTGTGAAAAAACCTGTATTCAGTTCACTCCATGGTAAGAAAGGAAGAGCAGAATGCCACCTAGCTGAGTGTGTTGAAGGTGGCTGTTAAGGTTTGCATTTCAAGGATGCCTGTAATTTATGATAATCATCTATTCTATAAGAATCCTTACCCTGAGTTGGTCCCGGGGGGGGGGGTACATAACATGTTTAGGGTACGGGTATGTGCCGCCCATATGGGTGGGTTTTTGGGCCCCAAATTCTCTAAACAAGGGTCCCTTTTTCGGCAGATTTTCCATAAACAAGGGTGGGTTATCCAGAAATTGGCGAAAAATAGCAAAAAATGGGTGGTTTTCCGCCAAAGCCTTCATAAAAGTGGGTATGACGGCAACGTTCGGTAATTAGAAGAGGGTACCTTTCTGAAAACCGGGCGGCAGACCCCCGTCCATCCGCAAGTCATGTAGCCCCCCCCGGGGAGTTGGTACCATGTTTTCTTGGCTTTTGGCAATACAATGGTTTGTTCCCAGCAACATATTTGTACTGCTGTTGCAGGTTGTGTGAAAATTTTTTAGCAGAACTTTACTTTAAATGTTGAGGCTGTATGTCACAGCAGATACTTTCTCTTTAGCTTCAAAATCATTGTTTTGAAATGCTCACATGGGCACTAAACATGAAGATTGTTGTGGAACCTTTGAGAAACAGGTCATAACATAGTCTATTTAACAGAGTACAAACTATGGTCATAAGAAACTCTTGGTTATTCAAAACTAAATAATTTTAAGAAACTTCAGTACATGCACAAATTCTTTGTTTCTTTTGAAAAATTATGTGTACTGTGAGCACTGTATGAAAACTGCATAGCCTTAGCAAAATGTTGAGTGTTTGCAGCATGCTTCAAGCCTGATACTAACTTGTTTTGAGTTTGATTTGAGTAAGTTTTAAAGCATGATTCAAGTAATGATTTTGCACCACTTGCGCAAGCTTGCACCATGCATCTTTTGAACTGCAAACAAAATAAATCACGCTTGATTGTGGTATGTTTGACAATGATTTTAGCATGAAATTATTGTCAAGCTTGATCAAATTCTAATCATACATGCAAACTGGCCAAAATTGTGTCAACATACTCATTTCAAGCTCCTTCAAGCCAAAGTCATGCTCCTTTCAAGCTTGCACAAGCTTGTTGCAAGCTGGATTTTTTCATATTGGTAGTTGAGTGCGGGCTAAGAAGTTTCTGAAGGGAGGAACACCACAAAATGATACAAAAGAGAAGATGACTAGTTTTAGGTTAAATATTGATTTGATATTTTTTATGGCATACAAGACTTTTTGAGAGCAAAAAGTTTCTGTTTTGATTTCTAGTGTCTGACTCTCTCATTTGAAGACTGCAGTGACAGCTTGTAGATCTTACTTATTACAGTATATACAGGGTGTCTCAAAAAAAAATTGTTCGACGTTTGATTAAATACTAAAAAATAACGATACGCTGAATGGACCTTTGGTCAAGTCTCCCTTGTCCTGAGATTTTAAATTAATTTTTGACACAAGAATCATGCAAATCCGATAAAAATTCATGGGGTTACAAGCTTTTGAAGTTCAAGTTTGTGCAAAAGCTGAAACCAGAGGCCTCGAAATGGCATTTTTGGTAAAAGTCCCATAGTCCGTCGTTTCTGTTATTTCTCAATTGTTTCAGGGTGAAACAAGTGGGATTCACACAGGTATTCGATAACCTAACTGTCAAGCATATGGATGCTTTGAGGAAACAGATTCAGTCTCTCGCCGATTTTGTTTTGAACCACTGTTTTTGGACCTATGCAATGTTAGGGAATTTTGAGAATGATCGCAAGAAATAATTTACTTTAGAAGTCGTATTTGCTTTGCTCTGATATCAACGAGAGGTATAACATTGAATAAGCTTCTCTTACCTCCGTCTTCGAGCTTTTTGCAATACAAGTAATCTGAGGGGTCTCTGGTTTCAGCTGTCGCATATCTTTTATATTCGAGAGCTCGTAACTCAGTGAATTTTCAACCGATTTGCACGATTTTAGTCTCTAAAATTATTTCATAATCTTAGGAACAGGGTTATTTTTCCATGAGCCTGTTCATGTAGTCCTTATTTTACTATATTTAATCAAACGTCGAACAATTTTTTTGAGACACCCTGTATATGTCATGTACACATTGATTTTCACATTCTTTAAGGATTTTTGAAATGTGTGAAAGGATTTCCAATTTATAGCTCTGTTTGAATGCAGGCAACAGAACACTGCCAATGTACACAAGACCTGTACTGTACATTTTCGTAGCCAACAGACAGGCAAATAGGCAAAAAAATACAGCATCTATGGCTGAAACATCATAATATCAAGACATGATATTGGCATATGAGCTTAAGTGATTCTGCAACAGTGCTTCAGAGTTCTCTCCAATGAACAACAATCCCATGTATGCATGATATCAAAATTCTGTTTTAACAAAACAAAAGATTAATAATGTCCGGTTGCAATAAGCATTGGATCAAAACACAAAGAGTCCAATAAATGAACTAGTCTAGCTTTATTCTGATAATGAAGCCCATATTCAAAGATCCCAGCAGTATGTCATGAGACAAACTGATGCATGATTCCTTTATCAACATACTTCTTTGTTCAGATCTGGTATTGATGTTTAGGTAGGGTGATGATCATCTGATAGAATAAGATCTTGTCTTCATAGCCAGACAACCTGTAGATAATAATGGAGATGAGTCCTAATTAAAGGTTGGTCCATCTTCACATTTTGTAATCAAATCCAACACAGCTGAAGAAAGTATTCTTAAATTCTACAGTGACAGACAAAGCATACCCAAAAATCCATAAGTGCTTTGAAAAGGCACTCTAAAAATGGCACGAGGCAAAATCACCTTCGATAGGTTACTTCTCTCTGCCCCCTCCCCTTCACAGTACTGGGGCCTTCAACAAGATCCCTCTGCTTTGTAAAGCTGTTTTTTTTAATCTGCCAAAAATGTCTTGTGTAAGTTGACTGCAAATTGTTAAGTATGGGGATTTCCAAATTCTCTGGCAGGCTTGATGCTGACAAGTTGACAGAGTACAAAATACATTAGGAGGTCAGCGAGTGATGAATGACAAGTCGAACTTACCTTTTTCCCTGTATACTGATACAAATCTCCTTTCTGTGGTGTACAAATGAGATCAGATGTTGCATATTGGATCAATCAAAGGCAACAAGCTTCGGGGGAGCCGATCGCCATGGTGGTGGTTGTCAACTGCTGAGAATTAGGCCTCACTTCGTTGTGACAGCGGCAGCTTGACGAATTTTTCAACTCCATGGGCAGTTTGGCGAGTACTTTACTTCTGGCTGGCGACTCAACACGTTACAGTGTCTTTAAATACATTCACAATGCTATTCACTATCATTCAGTTGCCTTCTTCCATCACTGTTCAGGCTGTTCAGCGTTTCACATCGAAGCTTATCTAAAGTGCTTTCTATTGTTTCGCCGTGACCTTTGAACATACAGGGATATGTATGTAGGCTCCTGATTGGGGAATATGAGTGCCACCAGGACGAGGTTTTGGTCGCACTGTACCAGACTCTCAATTTTCTTTCTTGGGAGAGTCTGGTACCCAGGGTATGAAAACCTTCACTTGGAAATTTTTTGTGAATTTTGCTTAAAGTGGACCTGGTCTGTCAAGCAATTTTTTAAAGATGCTCATCTCGTCTGGAAGATAGATAAGAATCATTTTCAAGTGTAGCTCTTGCGCTCCATTCTATTCACGAATGTGGTCAGTTCACTAAAAGATTTAGGGCGCCAAAGTATTCAGTTGCTCTTCATCAGTGTCAAAGTAAAGTAAGTTTCAAACAAAGGATTCTAGTTTCAAACTAAAAGTTCTGCTAAATCTTTTAAAGGGTTAGCAGTGCTGTGCATTTTGACATTGCTGGAGAACAACAGAAGTGGCGTTTTTGAAGCAACCACTAATTTCGCCTTTCCCTGCCACAAATCAGCAACCACATGTCAGACTAAATTAAACAAGGTCTCAAACTCTAAGTTGAGGCCTGACCTATGCAACTGTGTAACAGCCAAGATGATTGAATTAACAGCTCCTCTACAGCAACCGCACAAGCAGGGGACATTTTTTGGGACATCATGTACGCTGGAAAAAACTATACTAATCTGATTACAATTTTCGATTTATGAAAAACTAATGAAGGATCCCTATAATCTAAAATTTATATTTACAATAAAAGGGGGTCCAAGATTACGTATAAACCAACTAATCGTCAAGTTTTTTCAATTTATATGCTGTGGAGGCCTTATTACGTTCAGCTGAGAGGCTATATCAAGACTTTTTGTGCAACATTACAATTACTTGGTGTAACATTAGATTTCAATTTTAATGTTCATGTTAACAAACTCTGTGTGCAGGCAAGTCAAAAACTTTATGCCTTTAGCAAGGGTATCCAATTACATTGATACAGAAAAAGTAAAACTGATAATGATGTCTGTTTATCATGTCACATTTCAGCTATTGTCCGTTAATTTGGGTGTTTCATGACAGAGCCGCAAATAATCGAATTAATAAAATTCATGAAAGAGCTTTGCAAATGGTATACAGAGACACTGAATCCTCCTTTGATGAACTTTTAGCAAAAGATAAAGTTAAAGATGGCGGATGATGAGGATGACACGTGCAGAGCGCGGCAATACAGAGACAAAATTAGTACGAAAAATCAATTGCTTACATTGTTTGGAATCATTTAAATCCGACCAAAATTACTAATTTCAGATTATCACAGTGTTGAAGGGGAGGGGGGGGGGGGCTCTCTCCTCGATTAGTCTACCTATTGAGAGAGCTCCTCCTCTAAGTAATTCCTCCATACAATTTATTTCGTTTCTCTATATTTTGTATATTGTATTAATTTTCCGTATCAATGTATTAATTTTCTGTAATATTGTCTTATTTCCCTGTAGTTTAGTTATTTGTTAGTATAGTTAATTATATATAAATTGTATGTGGAACATAAAGATATATGAAACTGAAACTGAAACTGAAAAGATAACTCAGTATCAGTTCACCAAAGAAATTTGCAGTTGTTTAGGACAGAGATGTACAAAACCAAAAACAGTCTAAATCAATCTTTCATGGAAGACATCTTTGTCGAGAGAATGAACATATCAAAAAATCTTTAAAATAATGATGGCCTTCTATTACCATGGGTAAATACAGCTGCTCATGGTATAGAAACCATACAATATGTCATGGACGGCGCCAGCCACCAAAAATTGGGGTGGACAGGAGTACGGAAAGAGGAAAAAATGGGGGCTTGGGGGCTTGCCCCCAGAAACTTTTTAGAACTACGCCCTCCAGAACATTAGAAAACGCCCTTTTGCAAGATAAGGTAAAATGTGTGTTCATCATTGATTAAACATGATAGACTTTACTTACAAGCCTGAATTCACTTGAAACCATAAGAAGCAGAAAAGTTAGATATGACTTCTGTCTTAAATTACGTTAGGGACAGCGCAAAATTTAATATACTACATGGCCGGTGGAGAAGAAAAATTGTTGCAAAAAAATCTGCTCGCCCCGTTTGAAATCATTGCAAAAAATACGACTGCCCAGTCACCTGTTCCTTAGAAAATGCATCTGCCCCGTATTCATGAACATTAGATTTGTATGGTACTACAGTACCACCGATCAATTAGCCAAAGACCACAAGAAAGGCAGTTCATTTCTATAAGAGTCTTTGTCAATGACTGTTGAATCCTCCTTGAAAGAAACTAACAAGGAAATTTGGCGTCATTTATATACATCTTTGAATGCAATTCTCACCTTGCATTATTCACAATTTTGTCCTCAAGGTGAACCATGTTAAAGTTAAAAGTTGATCCTATCTTGAGCTCATAAAAAGTCACTGCCCAGTTGAAGCTCGTTCATATTCGCTTAATAAAAAGTGTTGACCCAGTTGTGTACGAGCTCAAAAAAAGTAGATGCCCCGTTACGTTTTGCACCGGCCATGTTATAAAATAAACTTTGCACCGTCCCTTAACACGTATATAGATGAATATTCTAGAGATCTAAGAAATAAAATCTCATCCGATTGTTGTAAGCAACGCAACTCAAACGACTATGACTGATGACTGAATTGTAAACGAAGGGAAACGAGTACCGATCCCTGAGAAGGAAAAACGAGCCCCCCCAACCCTTTATCATAGAGTTTAGACTAATTGGAAAATCGATCCTAAAAAAATGGGGTGGATATTTCTACCCCAGTCCACCCCGTGGCGCCACCCCTGCAGACTTTGGCAGACAAAACCAATTGAAATCAAAGAGCCTCGAACCATAGAAATCTTTAAGGGTCTCATTAAACAGCTGGACTACAGACAAATGCAACTGCAAGCTTTGCAAAACATTTATATAGCAAACTTTGGCAATAGCTACTTAGCATTTGTACGTACATCTTTGACTTCAGAACTTATGTAAATATGTTACTTTTGTACCGGGTGTCCCAGAAAAAGTATACGGATTTCGTCGACCCTAGCAATAAGAATGTAGCGTGAATCAATCCGAAGTAATTTTCAAAACATACCTCGATAGCTAACTTGAACATAGGTACTTCGTTTGTTGATATCGGTGCGTTGAGAGTGAAGATATTAATCTTCAAAGGACAAATTTGCTTCCACCTTGAAACCAAAGCTTTGGCGTTTTGGCCTAAGCAAACTCTTGAAGCGCAGTGAATAAAATCAACAAAATTTGAAGACGGCACAATAGATGTGTTTTGCAAAATACAGTTTACGTCAGACCTATCGTCAAAGGAGCTCCGAAATCACCTGTGAAAGTCTTCCCTTGAGCTCAACGCGCTTTTGACAACGTCGAATCATTCCTTGAAAAGAATTTGTTATCAGATCTCTCGAAATCAGGTTGATCATGACGTATCTTCGAAGCTGCTTTCGCAGGTGGGTCATCAACAATATATGAGACATCTTTTGGCCCCCAAAAGATCTCTAGACCTTCCTGTCTTGACTCCCAAGAGATCTGATAACAAATTCTTTTCAAGGAATGATTCAACAGTTGCACAAATGTGTTGATGCTCAAGGGAGTACTTTCGCCGATGATTAGTAAGAGTAAAATCAATTGTCCATATTGAGATGAATGAAGCTGATTTCGAAGCTCCCTTGACGATAGGTCTAACATAAACTGTATTTTGGAAAAGAAATCTGTTGTGCCGTCTTCAAATTTTGTTGATTTTATTCAATCTGCTTCAAGAATTTGCTTAGGCCAAATCGTCAAAGCTCTGGTTTGGAGGTGGAGGCAAATTTGTCCTTTGAAGATTAATATCTTCACTCTCAACGCACCGATGTCAACAAACGAGGTATCTATGTTCAAGCTAGTTATTGAGGTATGTTTTGAAAATCATTCCGGATTGATTCACGCTATATTCTAGTCGCTAGGGTCGACCAAATCTGTATACTTTTTTTTGGGACACCCGGTATATAGTTGGCTTTAATTTGCATTGTCGCCAACTTAAAATGAATTGTATCATTATTGGTACCTCTAAAACAGAAAAATTTCTGCCCATTTGTGGAGTTTCTCTTTGGCATCTTTCGATCAGTTGATGAGTTCCTAAGACTCCTTAAAGTTAGTTGGGATGCTTTTGTGAATAGATTACACATGTACTGTGGTGTAAAAAGATACAAAAACCTCCACCACCGCTGAGGTTTGATATCACCTTGACTGACAATGAATACACGGTTAGTGTGGAAAATAAATTTGAAGAATTGCTGAGGTGTTAAGAAGAAAAAAGTCCAAAAGAAACATGAGAAACAGGCAAAAAAACCATACTGGAAATTGGCAAGAAAACATCCCAGGAACTAAAGACCAAATACTCAACCTAAACATGCTACTTGAGAAGAACCGGGAGGTAGGAACAGATGTTTATCTTTTCCGCACTGTTGCACAAGAAGTCCCCTGGAATGTGATGGCAGATATGGGATTCCCCATATACACAACTGATCTCATCAGAAGCCTGCATATCTCCCAGAAAGCAGCAATAAGAACAACTCACGGAATGACAGACTTTTTTGAAATTGGACAGGGTGTTAGGGAAGGATGCATACTATCGCCTCATCTTTTTAATATATATGCCGAACAAGTAATGAGAGAAGCCCTCGAATTTCACCCAGCAGGAATCAAAATTGAGGGAAGAACAATCAACAACCTGAGATACGCTGACGATCTAGTTCTGATTGCAAGATGTATGCAGAAACTGCAAGGCTAAACAAACAAGGTAAAAGCTGCCAGCGAAGCAGCATGACTCTTCCTCAACGTCAGCAAAACAAAGGTAATGAAAGTAACAAAGGCACCAAATGACAAAAACCTGATTGTGGACAGTCAAAACGTTGAAAATGTAGAAGAATTGAACTGCCTGGCCGCAGTTCTCATAAACAAAGTAGATGACACTAAAGAAGCAAGACGACGAATTGCAATGGCAAAGACTGCAATGATATTCGCTAACCAATGTCTGGAAAGACATTCATTTCACAACGTTACAAGAAACGACTTCTGCAAGCATTGGTATTCCGAATAGCAACATACGGAGCGAAATGCTGGGTCTTGAAGGAAGTCGACAGGAGGAAAATTGCCTATTTTGAATTGTGGTGCTACCGTAGACTTCTTCATGTAAGCTGGGTAGACAAACCTACAAAAGAATGGGTTCTGGAGGAGATTGGACTGTTCCGAAGACTGCTGGACAACATCAATGACAAGAAATTGCAATTTTTGGGGACATGTGGCCAGAACAGACGGCCTAACAAAAGATCTGCTCATTGGTACAATCCCTGGCAAAAGAGGACGTGGAAGACCAAAAACAAGAATGTCAGACAATGTGGAGGACATCGCGGACATTACCATGGCTGAGTTGCTCAGACTGGCACAGAACCGGAGTCAATGGCGACGATTCGTGAAGAATGCCTCGGCTGGTCAGAAATGACCATTCCATTAAAGAGTACTGTGGAGCAAGTCCATGAAGGGATTTGAAGACCATGATTTTAGACTCACTACTGATTAGCTCATCTATGGTTTTCCCTGCTAAATCTTTTTACAAATGGCAGGCTCGGTGTATCAAAAATGACTACCAGTTACAATGCGTGTAGCCCAATTTTGTAATTTTTGCAGCTGGTTAATCTAAGCCAGATCAAAACAGCCCCAAACAGAACAACAATAGCGAAAATGTAGCTCCACAATGCCTGCGTACATAGATCTCAGAGTCTTTTCTGGCAGAAAAGATTTTCCATGTTTCAAAAAGCCAATTGCTATTGAGATCTCCGAGCAAATAGTCTTGATGCATTCCTTCCAATTCAATTTTTCGTCTATCTGTACACTTAAATATTTTGTGCTTTGCACAGCATCAAGCTCATTATCCAGAATTTCTAGCTTCAAAACTTCACCTTGATTTTTTTTTTAATTTTATGCTTCGGCTTTGTGGAAATGAGCATGGCATATGTTTTCATAACATTAAGAGAAAGTTTACTACCTTTGAGCCATTTTTCAACTAGTGCAAGGTCACTGTTGATGGCCTCATTCAGCTAAGTGGTTACAAATGATTAATGGAAAATGCTCGTGTCATCAGCATACAAGGACAATCTTGACCCTTGGACGACTCGTGGGCGGTCAACACACGAAGAAGGGGACCAACACACGAGAGCCTTGTGGTGCATCAACATTTACTTCCTCAACTTCCAACATTCATTTATACAGTCAATGCCAATGACTCAAAAAATATTTTCTATTGGTAAGCGAAGATTTGAGCCACACTAACTGCCACTGCTGAATAACAAAATACTCCAGCTTGTTACATAATATGACATGATCAACTGTGTCAAATCAGTGGTGTAACGGAGGTAGTTGGGGCCCTTAAGTATTGTTCAGCTCGGGGCCCCCACCTAATAGTATATGTAAATGATATGATAGACATAAAAAGCATGCTATATCATTGATGCTCAGTTAAAAATTTGAGGCTAATGATTTGCAACCCAGTAGGTTGTCTAAGCCAGCGGTATGGCAAAGACGAATCAATGTGGATATGCCAAGCCCCCAGGAAAATTTTTACAACTCGTTTTCTATTTTGACTTAGAAAACATCTCTCGATTACATCTAAACTTTTTGAGACAACATCACTTACTTTTGCTCAGAAGGCCTATCTTTAAAAGGAAGAAGTGTCCCATCCCCTCACTTGGCAACTACGCTGGTCAGAGCTTCTTTTGATAGAAAAGTGCATAAATCTGCAATAAAGGTAACACGTCCATTTTCGATTACAACTGAGAGGGAATCAACACGCTTTTTATTCATTTAGAGGCTGAAATCATGCAGGTATTGGGCCCCTTGGCCACTTTATCATAGCTGCAGCACCAGCTTTACATCAAAATAACAAGGGACTTTTTGTTACTGGGAGCCCCTTGGGGGCCCTTAGAGGTCGGGGGCCCTTAGTTTTTGAACTAAAGGTAACTTTAGTCCGTTACGCCACTGTGTCAAATGCCTCCGTCAATTCAATAAATACGAGTCTCACAAGCTTTCCAAGATCCAGCTCATTAAACCAGTCTACATCAGAGTTTTTAAGCAAGCAAGTTATGGTAGGATGAAGGCGCAAAAAGCCTGACTGTTCAGAAGAAAAGTACCAATTATCATTCATGGGCTGGTACAATTAGTTTGCCACAAGTTTTTCAAAGAGCTTTGACATGACAGGTAAAACGAAAATAGGGTGCTACTTTGACTTTTCATTTTTGCCTCCCTCCTTAAAGATTGGTGTAACTCTGGCCAACGTCCACAAGTCTAAAAATTGGCTTTATTTCAAGTGACGCATTGAACAAACATGTCAGTGAGTTGTCAATGAAAAGCCAGGTTGACTCATGATTCCCATCCAGCTAATTTCACATCGAAGGGTACAAAACTTCATACAGGCTAGATATTCAGAAAGAAGCGGAAAATAGCGGAATCCTAGGTTATGTCAAAGATTGCCTCAGGAGCTTAAAATAGCCATGCCACATGATATCCAAGCTGTATTATTTGAGTTAAACCTAAGGAGACAAAAGTGGTTTATAGTTACAATCTATAGGCCCTCACAGCAAGATCTTAAATATTTTGTTGAACAAATATCTGAAAATACCACTTTTTCAGTTGAACTCTGAAGGAATCCCAGCATATTTTCAAGAAACTATATGCAAAATAGATGAAACCGATCCTGACGAACAGATCGGTAAATTTTTTTTCAAAACTTACGAGTAGTTAGGCTATTCTATCTTGACTATTCCATTCCATCATTCCATTCCATTACTCCATGTTTTACAGATTTTGTTCCCACAATTCACACCAATTAAACGACTTAATGATGTCTGCCCACACTGTCTGCAACTATGCTTATCATTTTAGTCGAAATTGAAGGGAATTTGTTGAATTTTCATAAAATATGAGCAAAATACACTAAGGAGATCTTGAAAAACACACTGGTGTAATTTTTTTTTCAAAAGCGACCAGTAGTTTGGCTATTCCATCTCTGCTATTCCATTCCATCATTCCATTCCATCATCCCATTCCATCATTCCATTCCATCATTCCACACTCCATGTTTTACAGATAGCCCCCTTTAATCGAAGATTACAACTTGTATAATCTTATAAAAAACCCTACATTGATTTAGTGGGCCGCTGCATTGATTTAGTATTAACGAATCGTAAACACTCTTTCATGCACTCCAAGTCATTTGAGAAAGGATCCAGTGACCATCATCACATGATCTCCATCATTAATACGCACAATTTGAAAATATTTTTATGAAAACTGTCGAGGCAAATGCCCCTGAGAAATAAAGATTATTAGGGCCAATCACAAGCCCCATGTAAACGAAGAGCTACGAAAAGCGATAATGAAAAGAACAAGGCTAAAAAATATTGCCAATGACACTAAGAGAGATGAGGATATAAAGAGATACCGAAAATAGAGGAACCTTGTTGTAAAAGTAAACACCAGTGCAAAGCGTACATGTCATAAGTCCATCTAAGCCAAGTCGATAGAAAATGATAAACAGTTTTGGAAAACGGTGAAACCACTTTTCTCAAACACAAACCCAATGAGTGAAAAAATAACGCTGATTGAAAACGGTAAGATCCTATCAAATGACGAGGAAGTTGCAGAATGTTTTAACGAGTATTTCATCAACATAACAGATGGAATGGGTATTGATCCATGCCTTAAAGAAGTTTATGAAAATTTGACCGTAGATGAAATGGTAGTGCGAGCAGTAAAAAAATACGAACACCATCCAAGTATCAAACGAATCAAGGCTATAAATCAAGGTACTGAAAAATTTAGATTCTCTCATGTAAACCCAAACGAGGTCATGCGGCAGATCGAGGCATTAGATAAAAATAAATCGAACAGTGGGAAAATCCCAACAAGTGTATTAAAGGCAACAAAAGAGGCTGTTTGCCCCTTTCTAACTGATTGCATAAACTCTGCAATATATATCTGTAGATTCCCAGATGAATTAAAAGAAGCGAATGTCTCCCCTAAATTTAAAAGCAAAGATGCTACTTCGAAACCAAATTTCAAGTCAATCAGTATACTACCATCTGTCTCAAGAATCTACGAAAGAGTCCTCAAGAACCAAATAACACCTTTCTTCCAAGACAAACTCTCAGTGATATAGTCTGGTTTCCGAGAGTGTTATAGTACACAACATGCACTGATCAGGGTACTGGAATTATGGAGACGATGCTTAGCCCATGCTTAGACTCATCAGGAATCGTAGGAACGATACTCATGGACCTTTCTAAAGCCTATGACTGTCTGCCCCATGACCTCCTAATAGCGAAATTAGAGGCTTATGGATTTAGCAATGACAGCCTTCAGCTCGTATGTAGTTACCTAGAAAGCCGATACCAGAGGGTAAAGATTGTTTCATGCAAGAGTTCACGACGAAAAATAAAGATTGGTGTCCCACAAGGTTCTCTCCTGAGTCCATTACTTTTCAACGTCTTCATAAATTATCTATTTGCCATGAGCCTAGAATCCGAGATATGCAACTTTGCCGATGATAATAACATATTTGCATGTGGCAATAATATACAAGAAATTGTGATCAAATTGGAAAATGACTTAGGCCTACTGTTAGACTGGTTCTCAAAAATGGAATGATAGCAAATCCTGAAAAATTCCAGATTATGTTCCATGGTCTAAAAGATGAAAGGTGCCTCCGCCTTAATATAGAAGGAAAAAAATTACCTATTACAGACACGGTGAAACTTCTAGGCATACAGATTGATAACAAGCTTAAGTTAAATAAAAACATACACGGACTCTGTTCAAAGGTCAATCAGAAAGTTAGCGCTTTTGCAAGGTTGAATACATATCTATCGCAAGATCAAGCAACAAAAATCTATAACACCATAATCCTATCGAATTTCAATTACTACCCCCTGGTATGGCTTTTTGCAGTGATGCTGCAAACGATGAAATAAATAGAGCACATAAACGTTGTCTGCGGATACTCTACCAGGATTATGAATCTTCCTTCCAGCTACTATTGAGCCGAGATATAAATATTGAAATGAAATGAAATGAAATGAAATGAATGAAATGAGATAACAGCCAAACTATCCATGTTGAAAATATAAGTCAACCAAAAACTAAACCTCTCATATTTATGGGAATTTCACGAGAGGAAAGAAGTAACGTATGACCTAAGAACTAAAGACCTGTGTAAACTTCCAAAGATCAAGAAACGTTATGGCGTGGAATCACTTTCTTTCAGAGGAAGTCTCCTCTAGAACACACTTGGTGACAGAATCAAGCAAAGTCCATCCCTTGCAGCATTTAAGAATCAAATAAAAAAACATGGACTGGTGACAAGTGCACATGCAGACTATGTTTATAACGTTTTTGTTTAGATATATACAATACATTTTTTATATTATTAAATAGTTTACTTTACAGTTAGAATGAATTAGTACCATGTACTATGTTAAATCCAACTTTAAATAATGTTAATGATGATAATGATGAAGGCAAGTTTTAGGAAATAACAGGAGATATTGCCACTTCCAAAGCTCTTTAATGTCTTACTTAGTCTTAGCATTCGCATCCCAGATTTCCAGCACTCCAATGGCCTTAAACTGAAACTAGATATTACTATCACTTTCAGTAAGGTCTCTAGAGGCTTGATGGCAATGCAAGCGCTATGGCTGGAAAAATTATTGGTCCATTTAGTTTCGGCAGTACTTTAGAGCTGTTGAAGGCCGTTAGTCACGTTTTCGATTGAGATATAAATTTTCCATTTTTTCTATGGAAATTTCTTTTGGAAATAGCTTTTTATGAATGGCTTTCTTTTTGCACCATACTAGGCTGACACAGTGTAGCCTAACGTTAAAAGGTCTGATTGAACTAGCATGCTTTGCATGTGTCATCTCATTGTTTTCAAATTTTCATGGGCCATGGAAAAGGCAACAGCAACATGAACAACGAGTTGCCAACAAAGAGATGACCGGCATGCACGCTGGATGAAACAGAAGGAGCGATGTAGACATCTACTTACTACAGCCTTTTTTTGTCCTTTCTTGGGCAGATGAGCTCCAAGCTCCTTGTATTGTGCCACCCTTGGTTGTTGCAGATACCTGAATAACAGGAACGGAAATCAAATCTATTCGATACACCAATCATCACTAAAGATACAAATATTCTATTTTGTACATTCATCTGGCTCTTAAATGAGAAGAATGACAACTGTCTCAATTAGGTAGCAACATTCCTGTTCAGATGTTTCAAACTGAAGTCAGAATCACCGATGTGGACATTGCATGTCATAAAGTTCACATGCAAGATTATTCGCTTACATTCATCGCTTGAACTCATATAGATTCTAGTAATTAATCCTATTCTATATCTATTTAGCTAAATGGTACAGTGGTGTCTTAATCATGGTACAGACCCTCTTGGCCTTCACACTATTTGTTTATGCATCTGCTTCTACGCTTTCTCTGTTCTCGTTATGCGTTCGTTGTGAGGCTTCCTTTATGAGACGCATGACGCATTATCCGGGAGACGAGAATCTTACTCGTCCAACGTTGATAGAGAATCTTAAAATTTGAATTCCCTTTGCACATTGGAGAATTTTTGGATCAATTTGAAAAGCCAGACTGGCCATGAATTCGAAAAACAGGCGAAGTTCTGAGGAGGCATTTACATCGTTCCGAATATGGAGCTGCAACGGTACACAACAGCAAGGTGGACGCAAAGTTTTGACACTTGCTCTTGTTGATGTAGTGAACGCCGGGTACTCCACCATTGTAAATGGATCTGTGTGGTACTCTGACTGTAGCACGGGTCCTTCACCATTGTAAAAGGATCGAATTTTGAATAGATACGTTCCACGAGCCAGAGAGCGGAAAGCAGGGAAGAGACGTGTTGTTGGTGTTAATGAGTGAGCTACTCTCCTGTTACATAGAAATAAATGATTAGGTGAATAAGGATTTATACGTGAAGGTAAATGCGACACTAAGTCCACGTGATATTAGGTGCAAGTGATATAGGGTGTCCACGTGATGTGTATACAGATGAGCATTCCCACCAAAAGTGGCGGGAGGTCAGAGAACCGAAGGATAAGATATCAACATATTTGAAGTGTCATTTCACTCCAAAGTCAAAACTGCACAGAAAATACGAATCTTTCAAATTGGCTCGTTCCTGTAGCAACCTCGTTCGTGCACATAAATCTGTCCAGTTTAGCATTTGGATATTTCAAATTTTTGATAACTGATACTTACCTTGCTGTATTAGTGTGAGATTAAAGATTATTCATACAAAGACAAGTGAATCATTCATAGATGCGAATAACTGTTGTAGTTTCTGTTAAAGTCGAATAATAGATGACAAACGTAAACGATTGAAATTATGTATACCATAAGATTGAAATTGAATTTTATGTAACCAACAGGCAAGCATTTGGAAGGAAAACTTCAATTTGAACAACATATAGTATCAAAACGTAATTACAAAGTTTAAACCATAGTCTTAAAAATTTTGAAAAAAGGTATGATTTTGATTATCTCGTGCTAATAAATGTTGAACGGTACAGAGTTTAAACATTGCCTGAAATCAAAAGAACAGACACACTGTCCTGAACAAAATCGTCATAAGTTAGCCTGATGATAAAAATTTAAACCGTGCAAAATAGCACAAAGCAAGGAAGGTCATCATCAGGTTGAACTACTAAATGTTTTTTCTGACTTTAAACGGTGTCAATTTCTGCGTTGTTAATAGCAAACAATGGAGTCTCTGCTGTATTGTCAGCAATTCTTTTAGGTTTGATCCAGATCCTACAGGGTGCTCCAAAATACGTCTACCGTTTTAATAGCACTGGGAAGGCAAATTTTCCCATTTTTCAAATGCATTTAGATATGAGAAAAGGTACTGAAGGATTTAATAGTCACTGTCAACCGACACGTAAATGTAAAACAGATTCAGTTTCAGTTTCACTTGATCATCTATCTTTACTACACACAATACTACACAATTACATTGCAAATAATACAATACCAAATTAATAACATCTAATACAAAACTACAAATAAGAAAAAAGGACTGACATTACATGATTGTATATAGTATAGATTGATTAAGGAGGAGCTCTCTAAGTAGGTAAACTAATCGAGAGAGAGCCTCACACCATAAAAACAAAGAAACTAAAGAAAAAATATTAATTATATGCAAGAAGAAACGAAGAACCAGATAAGCCCCAAGGAAATGACAAGTCTTGGTAATGCAGAGAAAGAGAGGAAGACAGACTAGACATGGGAGTCAATATAATAAGCTTTCAATCCCAGGGGACACTCGGCACATACGCATACGGGGGGGTCAGACCAAGAAATTTTCAGGCAACCCAAAAATATCACTTCAGCTTTATTTCAACCCAAAAATATCAGCTTATTTTATACTTAGAAACCTGTACATGAACATAAAATATCCTGAAACAATGCAAGTAAATGTCAGGATTCCCTCTAGCGAACCCAGAAATATCAGTTACACGATGTTTGGTGTCAAAAAATATCATGAAGATGGTTTTAGTTGTATTTGAACCCAAAAATATCACTTTTGGCAATATTCTGACCCAAAAATATCGGACTTACCTCCCCATATGTGCATGTGCTGAGTGCCCCCCCCGGGCTTTCAATTTAGACCGAAAAAGTGAAATAGAGCAAGCTACTCGAATGAAAAGTGGAAGAGTATTCCATAATTTAGAGCCAAAATATTGGACCGTTTGGATTCCATAAAGGGTGGTCCTTTTAAGGGAAAAGAATAGATCACCTCTGGCGGACTGACGAGCTCCAATCCTATGAACAGAAGAATTGTGAGTAAAGTAGTTATGAAAACAGACAAGTGAGAGTTTGTGAATGGCTTTATAAGCAAAAGTTGATATATTTAAATGAAGCATGTCGTGAAGTTTGATTATCTTAAATGAATAAGATAGAGGTGCAGATGGAGCAGTAAATGGCTGGAATTTTATACATCTTAGGATTTTCTTTTGTAGAAGGAACAACTGGTTTAAGTAAAAGTCATAGGTAAGACCGCAAACTATAATACCATAATTGAGAAAAGATGAAAAGAGGGAATCATAGAGACAGATTAGGGTCTGCAGAGGAACATAGTGCCTGATTTGATAGAAGGTTCCAGTAGTCCTAGGAAGTTTCTTACAAAGTTCATTGATGTGGTAATTCCAAGATAGGTGCTCATCAACAAGAACACCTAAAAACTTAACATATTTAACCCTTTTGATGCCTTTCTTGCCAAATTTAAGGTTTATCAAGTCTGGTAATGGCTTTCTAGGGGAATGAAAAAGGACAAAGTTAGTTTTGTCAATATAAAGAGCAAGTTTGTTACAATCAAGCGAGGATTTTACGTTGTTAAGTTCCTTGTTAATTTTCTTAGTTAGTCTTGTCATGTCATCAGATTCAAAATAGATATTGGTATCATCAGCAAAGAAAAAGAAACTCAATATTTTGAACGAGTTTGGTAAATCATTTATGTAGATCGGAAACAGCAAGGGACCTAGTACTGCCCCTGTGGAACACCACATGCTATGTCATTTGTCAATGATGGGATACCATTAATTGAAACAAACTGTTTACGATCACTCATGTAAGACTTAAACCAACTTAAGGCAGTTCCTCTGATACAATGGTGTTCCAGTATTTTCAAAGAATATCATGATTAACAGTATCAAAGGCCTTTTGCAGGTCAATAAATAAACCACATCCTACTTTATTACTATCTAGTGATGATTTTATACTCTCAGTTAAACTGACTAGTGCATGATCAGTTGAGTGACCACTACGAAACCCAAACAGCATGTTAAACAACAGCTCGTATATATCAAAAAATGTATAAAGACGTTGGTACATTGCTATTTCAAATATTTTACTGAAAATGAAAAGCAGAGAAATTGGCCTATAGTTGGATTTTTTGGTAGTAAGACCTTTCTTAAATTCATGAATCACCTTAGCAATTTTTAATTTGTCAGGGAAAATACCTGTTACAAAAGACTCACTGATCAAGCATGAAAGATGAACAGAAATGTGTGACTCAAGTATCCTTAATAATTTGATTGGGATACTATTTGGATCACAAGATTTACCATTCTTTAGAGCCTGAATAACAGAAGATACTTCACTAGGAGTGCAAGGGGAAGTGAAAAAAGAATTCAAGTTAGGATTTGCTAAGTATGATAGTGGAGATTTAAGGGTTCTTGGGATTGTCTTTGTGATATCATTTGCCACATTTGTGAAGAAATGATTAAATTCATTTGCCATCCTTCCTGGATCATAGATTCGGGAGCTTTTGTTTTCCACGAGATAAGAAATAGTATCAAGATTGTTGGACTTTAAGCAAACAATGTTCTTTATGCCAGTCCAAAGCATTTTCATGTTATTCTTATTTTCTTCAAAGAAATGATGATAATAATTTTTCTTACTCTCTCTCTTTTCATTCACAACACGATTACAAAACTGTTTGAATGCTTTTAGATCGGCTGTGGATGTGGTGGATTTAAACTTTTGAAATAACCTATCTCTGATTTTCATCATTTTCTGAATACGCAACTTAATCCAGGGTTTATTTTTTAGCTTCAATCTTTTTTTTTGGTTAGCTTTTTTTGGGAGCAATGCTTAACAATGACGCAATGAAGACTTCGTAGAATGTTATCAAACTTTCCATCCACATTGATGCTTTGATCAGCCGGGAAGGAAGTATCAATTTCTGAATATTCTTTTCCTTTTCCAAGGTGAATGGAAGCGTTTTAGAATTATTAAGGATGATGCAAGAAATGCAGATATTCCCTTGTTCACGTGTTGAGGTGGGAGTACCATTATATTTTGCATGTAGCACGTTGTTGCACTGACTACAAGTGAAAGCCCTTTGAGTCCTGTTCACTTTTTTGCAACAAATTCCACAGCAGGATGTGTTAGTCAGCTCCCTCGAAAAAGTCTGGTATGACAGGGCATCGATTCTGTAATAGGTAGACGTTTCGTGAGTAAGTTACCATAATTAGAACTGTTTTCAACTTTTGGGCAGGAAAAGGTCAATCGATCTCCTCGAGGATTTGGAAGCAGTGTGCATCGAGATGTGGGATAGAAGGAATATTTTCCCTACACAGCTGTTCTAGCTCGGAGCAACAGGGATTGATTGCTATTGATTTTATTTCAGTTCTTCGACTTGGCTTTGTTTTCGAGGAATCGGCGTTCGGTTTACTATGACTTAATTTTGTGTCTTTTATGAAAATTTGGCTTCTCCGTATTTGGCTTCTCCCTAAAAATTGACTCTTGGTACGATCCCCAACTGACAAAAGTGCGACGAAACCTGGCTTTCAGTACACTGATTTTACAGGTAAGTATTGCTCTCCGTTCTTGTGCAGCTTTGTTTTGCATTTATTCTATTGCAAGTCTTAAAGAAATCTGGTTTGTTTGGTGAAAATTTGCAGAGTTCAATTTTTCCACAAAGGATAACTAAGACTCCGTTCACACGATGCCGGCACACTTTGAAAACGGCGACAAATGTGACGGTAGCAAAATTTGAGCTAGAGTTCACATGATGCCGGCATAATCTAAAAACGTTAGGAAATTTGACAGAAACAAACACATTGCAGTGTCCCTCAGAATTTACTGCCAGAAAATGGTAGTAAGAATAAGAATGGTTGAAAAATATTTTACCACAATCTCAGTTTCGTAGTGTGTACTATGCTCTCGTCGAGAGTCACCTACGTTATGGCGACATTATTTGGGGTAGCTTGTGTAAAACGGAATTAGCTTCTCTTCAGCGCCTCAAAGCCCAAGCATGCTCAATAATAAAGAGTGCAAAAATGAAAGATCGCTGGTCTTGTTCCTAGCTGAATGTAGACAATGTTATCCATTATGACAGGAGCGTGATGACCTACAAGATCATAAAGAGACTATCTCCTGAAAGCCTAATACCTGCCCATATCATGTTTTTCTACGTACAATACGAGAATCGGATCTGCAGATCCCTAGATGCAGGACAGAATTTTTCAAAAGGAGCTTTCATTATGCATCTTTGAAAGACTGGAATGATACGCCTACCAGGGTTCGTAAAGGTCCGTTTGCAAAATCTACCGCTTTTGAAATCTAAAGGAAAATAATATGCCATATTCAGTGAGAGCCAGAGGCCTATCCATAACATGTGCCCCAGCTCAGGAATTGTTTGTTTTTGAAACGCATATGTGAACAAGTCCATGCAGAGACGTATGCCCATGCAGAGACGCATATTACACCGGTATCGTATTAACGCAGTCCAACACTGTGTTGCGTATTCATAGTGATGAGTCCGGCGTTTCAGTCAATTCTTGATCAGTACAATGAAATTGAATGTAAAAGGAAGGGTGATCGCCAACACTTTTGATTTTGGTGCAGGTTGCAGAGTCCAAACTATTGTCTTGGGGGACGATAGATAAAGATTACTGACTTTGAAATAAAAATGGCAAGATGTAACTTACCGTGATCTCATACAACGTGTCTGGATCAAGCCCATCAATGATTTTCATTCTTGTAGTTTTGCTCACAGCGATGGGTGACGAGAAGCTTCCACCTGATTTTCTGTATTTAATCTGATAACTGTGAAGAATTCCATTTAAAGGAGATGGTTCATTCCATGTGACTTTAATACTCCTTGATGTTTCAGATACAACAGTTGGAATTGCAGGAGCAGATGAAGCTTAAAGATAATTTAGAGAAAGAGGTATATATAAATATGTATGAATCAGAATGCTTCTACTGATGGCAAACACACTGTGGAAAATAGTTGGAAATTTAAATAAAATCTATATGTATATATACATTTAAACTCAAGAAAAATACATTAGCAAACGTTTCGGCGAAAACCCTCTTTAGACTTATGACGACGAGTCTCTTGTTTCCATGTGCTCTTTGACTTGATGATGGCGCTTCGGTCAATAGAGACTCAACTCTGAGAAACCTGACCCTATTTAGGCCCAAACTTCGCAGTTCCTCCAGTACTAATCAGATTGCAAGGTTTGGCCAAGAACAATGCTGTCAAATTTTCAATTCGAATGATGCAGTTGACTAGACATTGAACAAAGTTGCTGCAGCAGGTTGCTGTAAATTGCTCTGGTTAGTTTTGGTCTTAAAAACATGGAAAATGTAGCTTAAAGAGACTGATTTTGCACTCACCAGGTAAAGTAAACTTCCGTCTTCAGATTTGAGCCAAGTTTCTTTGATGAAACGTCTGCTTAACGTAGTTTTTGTCGCATTTTCTTTCCGAGGAGTGACCGTTGAACAAAGCTACGGCAGTCGTTCGATCATGATTCGATCGATCGAATGTCTAAGATAAGGCCAGGTTTTTACTGTTTCATTATGAGTCCCTCTTGAGCAAGGTTTACCGCATGGATACAAGGGACTCATCGTCATCAGTCTAAGCCCTCCTCAGTAATGACTATAATATGATTATCATTGTGAAACAATAATTGTATCAAATTCATTGTTTTTCTCGAGTTTATATGTCTATTTAAATACACACTGAGAAGGAGCTTACAGAGACTATGTATATTACATTCATAATTCTGTTCATTTTTCCTCTTTCACCTTAATGCAGTATTTCTGACAATAAATTCAACGTATTATGCAGCTTGCAATAGACCTTTTAGCTGTTCTAAAAGGAGGTCTGGGCTCAGCCATGTCAATTTTTCTATTGAACGGTCGATCGAGTAGTTGCAAAGTTTCTATCCCCTTGTACACATTGTATGTATCAAGTATTTTTGCTTCAGATTTATCGTGGAACACCCAACAGATATATGGCCCAGCCTTTGTGGAAGTCAAAGTATTTGAAAAGGCTTCTTTGAAGAAATGAGTTGATAGGTTGTCTCGAAACTGCTCGCCAACATTTTGATATTTTGCTTTAAAAACAATAACAGATGCAGTATAATTGTCATCAAGGACCCAGCCAACAAATTTCAGTATCAATAATTGATAGGAAACTGGAAATAACTGCTTTGGGAATTCGGGAAAATTCAGTCTTTCACGAACTCTGAACCAAAGTCATCGCCTCTTTTGCTTACGGGTGTGCTGCACTGTAAATAGCATGCAGTCTTGAGCTTACAATTCATCGAAGATTTGACATCACGAAGATGAGATTCTATGTTCAGAGAGATAAGATTGAGCAAGAGCTAATAGTGTGAGCAGTGTTATTTGATAGGACAACGATTGTAACAAAATGAACACTTCAAATGTAGAAAATTCAAAAACTAGTGACACTAGAACCTCCTTTTGCAATGGCTGTAGAACTGCTAGAGAACAATGGAAGTGCTGCTTTGAAGTAAAGTGTTATTTATTTGCCTGTCTTGTAGAACAAATTAGCAAGCACGCGCCCTAATGTCCCAAGTTCTAATTTTGGCATATCCTTTGAAGGTTGGGTGAAAAATGATGTTCAAAGCTCCTCCACACAAGGTACACAGACAGGGCACATGTTTTCTACGACACATAGCAAATAACGTTCCAAAAAGGAAGTAGGGGGAAAATATGTCAATCAAGAGGGTAAATCAAACCAAGGGGAAACATGGAAACAGCAAAAGCGAGTAAAACGTATAAAGTTATGGTAATGACAAACCAATGTTACAAGTGAGTGGCTAAGCCATAACTAGCTACAAGGAACGTTTCGGACCAATTCCAAAGTCCATCCTCAGCGTGTGAAATAGGGCGTAAACAGCCATTAAATAGGACAGTAACATTGGCTACCAAAAAGGCAAAAAACATGCAAAAAACGTAAGTAGGGGGAATAGTAAGTAAAACATCTACCTCCCTCTCCTGTTCTTACGTCGAATGTTCCAGCATCGGAATAAACATGCACTCTCCTACATCTAGCAGATATCATAACTGTATATTCAGTAAATACATCTAAGCCACTGAATGTCTTTGTGGTCCCAGTAATACCAACATCTGTTTTCGAAGCGATTTCTGACGACGTCCCCTTTTTCTTTATTGCAGCTCTGTAATCGTGAACTTGGAAATCTGCTGCTATTGCAGCATTCCATGAAATTGTTACTCCTGTCCTTGTAATTCCACTAGAAGTGAATCCTGTTGGAGCTGCAGCTTTCGCTACGAGCAAAACACTTTGATGTAAGATAATTTGATCAAATTACTTTGTTGTAAGTTATGGGTTCATGCAGTCGAACAATAGAAACTTCGTTGCTGCGTTACCTAATCGCGTACATGAAACAATTCCTAAATTTTGTGTTATGAGGAACAACCGATATTCTTCCTACTGGGTGGCCCCAAAAATGCAACCTTGAAAAAGCCTTCACGCATAACAGAGTACAGCAAGAAATCGAAAAAAGGAACAATTTCTTTTCAAAAACCCTGCTTAGTTTCCATTTAAAACTTACAGAACCTTCCAATATTAGAGAACCACCCCTCAGCCTAATCAATCTGAGGTTTCTTACAAAGAGGATTCTATTTTACGGGTTCTAGCTGCAATGAACAGAGATCAACGATTCAACTTATTTAGTAGCCAAATGGCTTGTCTACATCGCTACTTTTTCTTGCTATTTACATCATCATGGTAAACTGACCAAATATTGATGAATTTGAAACTGGCACTTCGAAACCCGTCAAAACATGGGCTCGATTTCAGTTCAGTTCAATTTAGTTTAATTAATAAGACAACAAATCACAAATTACAATAATGGCAAATGACAACAAGTAGATAACAGAAAAAATAATGGTACGTATGCAGATGAATTTCTGAAAGGAGGAGCTCTCTCAGTAGCTAAACTAATCGATGAGAGAGCACCCCTAGATTTGTTGAGTAAAGGACAGCAAAGAATGAGTTTAACATTACCAAATGAAGACACATGTCGAATTGAAGCTCCCGTTCTCAAAGTAACCAATTCCAAAATTGACATTAAAATTTCCATAAAGAATATCTTACCAGAACAAGGAAATTGTTTGGATGCATCCAATATAAGTGCATAAGCCTGTGATATGTTAAATGTTTCGCAGCGATGCAGCTGAGATAAATCGATCCCGTTTTTGATGCATTTTGACAAGCTTTAGGATTGCATGCAGTGACCTAATCCTTATTTTTACCTGTATGTATTTAATCTATTCTTGTTCAACAGATTTGAAAGACTCAATTTGTCTCAGCCACCCATTATGAATTGTGAAACCGCTAAATGCTTGTTAAATCTAACTGCACTCGTTCCTAGACTGTCCTTAATGAAGGTAAATGTCACTTAGGTGATCTTTAAACATTCGTAAATAGAAGAAAGCAAAACCAGAAGATTACACATTGAAAAGATTTCACCTTTTCTGAAAACTGCTGCTCTAAATAAGGTTTGAAGATGGATTCCAAGGCATAAAACAAAAAAGAGTAAAGCCTTTGTGATTTGTGAAAATCAGTTTCTACATTGACAAATGCTACTGATACAAACTATGTATCAAAATCTTGCAGAAGATTAATTTAGCTCATCTAGCTCAACTTGCAAGTTCCGTCTCATCTGTGAAGACTGGCTAATCGCATATTCATACATATCTTTCAAAATCATCATTACTTTAAAAATCCTGGCTAGGTGTTCATGAAAAGAAATTAAGTCAACGTGCTTCAGGGAAAGGTAGAAATAAGACTCACGCTATAATACATTTACATAGAAAGGAATATAGTACCTACCTTGGAGCCCTGTGACTTGAAATGTAACCGTATTAGCACTTGTGGAGCTACCAATGCTGTCATACGAGGCAGAACACGTGTAATATTGCTCACATTTCACTAGGCCCTGACTTGCATCAGTAATGGCACAGGTACTGAATGTCGTCGCAATAAATGGACCATTCGCTGTTATCTCCAAGGTGCCTTTACTTTGTCCATTTACATCAGAATTGGAAATGGTGGTAGTTCCAACAACGTAGCTTCCAGAGCTTTGAATTACCACTGTAGATTTTTTCCACTCTATAGTCATACCAAGTTGCCCGGATGCTGTACATGTTACTGTTGACTTGCCTCCTCTAGCTGTAGTTGCTGTTGTCGGCGAGACCGCGACACTTGATACCCTTAGAACTGTAAATAGAAGAATCATGATTAATTGAATAAGCACCTAAGAAATCTGGTTTTCAGTTTGCATCATTACACCTTGACAAACATGAAAATAAAGTAAATGTGGGCGATGATTCAGAAGAACAAAAGATAAATGAATGTGAGAGACTAATACTCTCATTATAGATTTTGGAAGTACTTTGGGGGGAGGGGGTATTATGCGATTCTTAGAACGCCTTTTTGGAGAAGCTACGAGATACGGATATCAATTTTGAAATTCTACCGAAAGCTTTTCTCCACGACCCCTGAATTCATGGTCACCGTTTCTCCCTCTCTGTGCTAAATGTCCTCCAGGAAGTAATGAATTTCAAATGTTGAAAGTAAAGAATTCATAAACCACAGGACATGTTCGATGTCAAACTGGGCTTGTAGCTTCGATTTAGAAAACTCTTTCGCTTTATACCTATGAAAACATAGTTAAAAAGAATGATATGTGTATTTCAACCATCAATGTCCGTGAATTTGACCAATGATAAAACAAGAGGTATGAATACCTGTGCTGCATCCAAGTAGTTCCCATCTTAGGCCAGGATTAATATTAGATGACTTTGTTTCCACTTGAAGACGTAAACATTTTGCAACGACAGCAACTGGAAGATCCACTTGAACAGATTCGTGACGACCTTTCACGCCTGCAAATATCTGAAAGAATATAAAGAGCAGTTGCCGTTGTAAAACACTTTCATACGAAATACGAGAAGCTCGCAGGCATTTGGTATGAAAACTGGTTCACTGCAACTCCCTTCCTTAGCTAGAGGAGTCTACACAATCAAGTCAGTATTAGAACGACAGAGCAGAAACTTGGTAATGAGGTCATCGACCAATCGGCGATAAGAAAATGTTTGAATAGATAAGCATTTTGAAATGATAAATGAAGAGTTTAAGGCCCTAGGAGGAAAACATCAAGTGTTGCCTAATTTCAGGATCCGTTGCAGGGAGCTAGGGGGCTCAAAGTTACGAGTCTTTGCGCATGCGTGAGCAGTTTCTGCTGTCCATTAGAACAGAGTATCCCTGCAAAGGGACAGTAGTTCCTCGACGACTGTTTTGTACTAAACTAATTCGATGGTGATTAAAGCTATTGTTTGTAGCTGACTTAATTGCCTTATTTCACTAAATTTCCGACCAATGCCAACATTGGGAATCAAACATTACGGTAGCGAAGCTATAGTGATTCTATTAAACGTGATTCATCATGAGAAAGTGAAGCAGAAAGCGTGAATCAGGTAGTAAATCTAGTTTGCTACGGAAAAATGACATAGATAAGCACAAAATAGTTAGCTACAGTTTCATTGCTACAATTTGGCATTCATGCTTATACATTGACTTTAGCGTATCTACTCGTTAGTGAGTGGTAGCTAAGTATTGTACAGATACTCGTAAGAACATCTTACATAAGTCTTCACTAAATCAGATTTACCTTCAATGCTCCTCCATGTCTATAATCATAGCCTGTACCAGAAGTGGAATAAAGATACTTCAATGAAAATCCAGTCACTTTTGCGATGTTGTCTTTGCTACCAGGGCCTTGTATAATTACACTACTTATTTTCTGAATGGAAGAAAAACAAACTTGTATCCATGGTTTACTCCCTCCAGAAGCTTCCCATGTTCCATCTGCATTAAATCGTCCATTTTTGGCCTCATTTCCAGAAATTGCAGTTGATGATGTCAAGTCAGAATCTGGCACTTTAACAGATGAAGCAATACCAAGCTCATCAAAACAAGCTATGTAAAGCAGAGAAATCAGTCTTAGCAATATAGCTGATAGAGGATCAACAATATACTTTCTTTAATCCAGTCTTCCCGATCACATCGAGCAACAAATCAACGTTGTTTCGTTGCAGTTAACTGGTCAATTCTCAGTCTCATAAGTTACATCTTGCACCCTTATAGACGTTCCACAGTGATCCAGAATGGCAAAATAATGTAATAAATGCCGAAAAATTAAAGTTCTCAACATTGATCAAGCAATGGCTCATTTTAAAGAGCAATGATTGGCAATCAAAATAAAAGAACGATATTTCAAATCGGACTTAAGAGAGCCATGAAAAAGATTTTTGAAGTTTCATGATATCAGAAGTTCCAAATTATGTCTTAAAAGATAATCAACGCTCAATTTAGGGAAACTTCTAAATTCCATTTCCCTGCTCACATTGCTCCGATTCTTGGAATTCTTTTCTATTTTTATTTCATACATCTCAACATGATTTGTACTTCATTTCAACGAATGCGAATGGAAAATTTTCGCAAATTTTGCGAATTACTACATAGTACTATATTTGTTGATAGAAACCGAAATTTGCATGAAAACAGTTGAAAATCTAAAAGACGGGTCAAACGGTGTCTTAGCAGAAATGTTATGATTAAATAGAACATGTCTCAAATGTGTGTGCCAAACGATATGTTCAGGAGCCTTCTGCAAAAAATGATATGGCCGTTTCAGAATGTGTGGTCATTTACTTCAAAAGACAACTTGCGATCGTTCTAAAACCAGCATTGTTTTGTGTTGAATGAATTGCTCTTTTCAATAATGCCCTGATTTTTCACTTCAAACTAAAGACCAGTCAATCAATAGAAGTGTAAAAATTCAAATTAATTCAATTCATTGATTAAACGTACAAAAAATTCAAGGCATACCTCGATAGCCAACTTGAACATAGATACCTCGTTTGTTGATATAGGTGCATCACGAGTGAAGGTATCAATCTTCAAAGGGCGAATTTGCCTCCACGTCTAAATCAGAGCTTTGACGTTTGGGCCTAAGCAAATTCTTGAAGCATTGTGAATAAAATCAACAAATTTGAAGACGGTGCAACAGATGTGTTTTACAAAATATAGTTTATGTGAGACCTATCGTCAAGGGAGCTCCCAAATTAATTTCATTCATCTCAATATGGACAATTTATTTTACATATACTGTTCATCGGTGAAAGTAATCCCTTGAGCATCAACGCACTTTTGACATCGTCCAATGATTCCTTGAAAATAATTTGCTCTGAATCTCTCGAGTTCATGTTGATCATGACTCATCTTCGAAGCTACTTTCCCGGGTGGGTCATCAACAAGAGAGGGGATATCTTTTGCCCCCAAACAATCTCCAGACCTTTCTGCCTTGATTCTCAAGAGATCTGAAAACAAAGTCTTTTCAAGGAATGATTCGACAGTTTCATGAATGTGTTGATGCTCAAAGGAGTACTTTAACCAATGACGAATGAAGCTGATTTCGGAGCTCCCGCTAGGTCTCACATAAACTGTACCGGGTGAGTCAATAAAAACGCCCGGCGTTTGAAAAAATCCTGCTCCCTGAATATCAAAGCAATGATGTTGAAACCTGTCTTGTTTTATCCTCGATATGTCAAATTAGGTTCAGTAATTTACCCTGCTTTAATCGGTCATTCCTTCCCGTCGAAATAGGAGATTTTCTGCAGAAAGCCCCTTTCGAAAACCTGCAAAAACGAGCGAAAACAGCAAGCAAAGTTTCCCTTTGTTCTCCTTCCTACCAATAATGACTCCTGGATGTGCTCATGTATTTTGTCCTCTTGGGAGAATGGACTCCCCCTGAATAAGTTATTCACACTAGGGGGAAGACTTTTTAACCATCCAAAACGAAAGCACGTGCTAAAGCGTGCTGAAAGTCATCACTTTGAGGTAAACACATTGGGGACTTTTGCTTGCAATTTTAGCACGTTTTTTAAGGTTTCTCAGGGGGACTCATTTTGGAAAATTGCCAACAGAATCTGAACGGAGCGACCGATTTTAGTCAGGAAAATTTCTAAACACAAGTGAACATGTTAGCTATTTAATCAGATATTGCAAAATATCGTTGCTGATATACTCAGGGAGCAGTAGCCTTTCAAACGCCGGGCGTTTTTTCTGACTCACCCGGTATTTTGGAAAGCACACATGTTGTGCCGTCTTCAAATTTTGCTGATCTTATTCACTGTGCTTCAAGAATTTGCTTAGGCAAAAACGTCAAAGCTCTGGCTTGGAGGTGGATGCAAATTTGTCTTTTGAAGATTAATATCCTCACTCTCAATGCACCGATATCAACAAACGAGGTATCTATGTTCAAGTTGGCTATCGAGGTATGGTTTGAAAATCACTTCGGATTGATTTATGCTATATCCTTATCGCTAGGATCGACCAAATCTGGATACTTTTTTTGGGACACCCGGTATATGTGGATGTCATCTATATATATAAGGCAGGTAAACGATTATTCAATTAGCTTTATTCTTTTGTTAACCATTGCGAATTGAAGAATCCTCCTTTGTAAAATAACAATAAGCAATTGTATTTGAACAATGAAAATATTGGATGTATAACCGGGAAATCAATTCAATAGACTTCCCAGGGCGGTGACTGTGGCCCTGGGGTCCTCAGTACAAAAATCGCAGTCCTACCCTTTTGCCCTATGTGAAAACAATAACTTCTAAAGTTCTTCCTCCTATTGAATTTACCTTGGAGCACTTCTTCCGATATGTGATAACAATATATTCTTCCGCCTATGCAATTTGAAAACAACAAATTCTAAAGTTCTTCCTCCTATTGAATTTCCATTGGGGCACTTCTTCCTATGTGTGATAACAATAAGTTCTTCCGCCTGGTGACTTTGGCCTTGGGGTGCTCAGTGCAAAAATCACAATCCTGCCCTTTTGTCCATTGGAGCACTACTTCCTATATGTGATAACAATCAAAAGGTGACTACCAATGCTAAAGAAAGCCGAAAGTAGTGCCCGCTGAAAGATTCATTTGGCACCGCCGTCAATACCACACCTGCTTGCAGGCTGTCGACAAATTGATTCTTTCACACAAAACATCGACCGCACATTCTTAGAAATACCCCTACCACTCATACACATCCCCAGGGTGGTTCCACGTAATATCCGTACCCCCCCCCCCCCCTATGGAAGAGAAGATCCGGAGTATGCAAAAATCCCCAAAATCCAGGGGCATGCAACAAAAACATAGGGGTAACATTGTAGTCTGTAACATTGAAAAATCCGAACATTCCTGTGCTTTCAGAAGGAAAATCTCGGATCTTTCCACAACATTTTATCACGAAAAATCCGGGGCCTTCGATTTGATGAGTTGTTCTTCCATAGGAGGGTAGGGACATTAACTGGAACCATCCCTATCAACGCTCCATCGAAGAATCGGTACGATTTTCCGATCGCGAGACTATTCCTTCGCACCGGCCAAAAATATTTGCAGCACGTCAGAAATGAGGAACAGGACAATATCGAAAACTATTGCAAAATATTGCAAAATAAGAAGCTGCAAAGATCTTGAACAATGTTGCAAAATTATGAAACTGATGGCCCAGTGTAGCAAAGTTGGCCATGGGCTATTCTATTTTAAATCCATACAGGCGTATGAAGGCACCTTTTGCCGACGTTTTGCACCCCAGAAATCCAGGAGGATCATATCAATTTTAGCCCTGGAATTACAATTAGGTCATTGCTTTGAGGACCCTGGCATCCACGGTAAGTTTTAGGAGGTCCATGGATTCCTGGGGGCTCTTCACAATAACCTGGATTCCCTGGGGATTCTGTACACATCCCCAGATTTCCAGGGTGCTTTGAGTTAAAGTACCCTGAAAATTACGCTTAATCTCACCCCTGGAATTTGTCATCCGTGCCCCCTCCCCTATCCACATTAAAAATGGAATGGCCCAATGCCACACCTTCTGGCAAGTTGTGCACAAATCAAACACCCATTGCACATTTCTTTTAAACATCCCAACCCTACCACAGTTTCATTTCATTTCTACTTATATAGGCACGGTAGCCCCGTTAGTCCATGAGAACTGTTTTTCAGGGGGCTGTGGCAAAAAACATTTACAAAAAAGAAGAAAGGTGAAATAGGAATGATCATCATAGTTAGATTTTGATTCTTCTCTTAAAGATGACCATCCACACACATCCCCCAAGGACGTCCCTTTAAAAATTGTTACGTTTTTCCGCGAGACTATTTCTTCGCTTCGGCTGAAATATTCGCTGCACGTCAAAAATGAAACACAGAACAGATTTTGGAAAAATTTGGAAAAATCTCATTATGAGAAGCTGAAAAAATATTGTAGAATTGACATCTGTCCTTAGACAGTGTTCGTTGCATAGAGGTGTCTGTTAATAGGAATTCCACTGCTCCACTGTTATCCGAGGTCAGTGAACTACAGTAAAAGCTCTATATTGCAAAATAAATGTTGGGGCCTTATTTCATTTCAGAAAATCCAATGACATGGATACGAATGATAGCCTTTTGCTTCTGTACTCCATATTTTCCGGCTTCGACAGGCAATTTTCGGATCAAATGCATTCGGCACAGGGTTTGACCAGTGTATACCAAACGACATCAAAATATAAAATGCAGCACTGTTTTCGCTAAACAAATGGAAAATCTTTGGCAATTTCTTTAATTTGATATAAGTGGGGGACTTAATAGAGAAGGGGGTTTATCTATGATTTTGCCTCAGAGGGGGCTTATCAGAGAGGGGGCTAAATAGAGAGGGGGCTAAATAGAGAGGGGGCTAAATGGATCTTTTACAGTGGGCGGAACTTCCATCTTCAGAAACTGATCTCAAGATACGCTTACCAAAAGCTCTGAAGGGTGAACAGGAATTTCTTATTGCGGCTAAACTGTGGAACTGACTAGAAAGAAAAGCTAAATTGTCACCGTCCGCAAAGCATTCACACAGAAACTATCAACAAACCCGCAAAACAGGGGTGCAATTGCCCCGCATTCTATAATCGCTACTTCATTTTTTCCCTATTCACAGAAAATTTTTCATTTTCACCTTCTTAGGGACACGGCAACCATGAAAGACAAAACAAGCATTCCAACTAAGTCACACATCCAGAAGGTTGATTGTTCAAATAAAATGGTTCATCGCTGTTTTACAATGAAGGACTGTCACGGAAGGAACTCCCAGTACTCAAATCGTGATAATTTTAAGAAACGCTTAGCGCTACAACTAATTCTTAGTATTATAATTACACAGATAATGTCCAAAAAAAAAAAACTGGAAAAAACTTGCCTTTGCGTGATATTTGAAAAACGTCTCCATGAACTGAGCATGTCAACATTCTGCTCGCTCTTTTCAAGTCAACCTTCCTACTTCCAACTTCCTTCAACATTCGTGTTGCTTTCCTCGAAGTAAGCTTGCTCTCCATTCAACATTCTGTATGTGATGGTTTCATTCACCCCAAACAATAAGTTTTCCTCCACGTGACAAGTCATGCAACAAAAAAACTTCCTACCTTTGAAGTGGAAAAAAAATTTTTCACAATTGGTCAAATTCTTCGTCAGAATAAGAAGTCTTACTATGCTCAACTTGATCCCAAAGTTGTCAGTGACAATAAGAGGTTCTGGAAAACTGTAAAACCCTTGTTTTCAAATAAGATTCAAAGTAGCTCTTTTATCACCCTTTTAGAAAATGGTGTCGTTGAATCAGATGAGGGGAAAGTTGCTGAAATTCTAAATAACTACTTTGTTAATATAACGGAAACTTTGGGTATCGCCAGTGAACATGAGCAAGAGCCTTTGAATGATCACGAGGACGATCCCTGCTTAAAGACAGTAAAACGTTTTCAGTCACATCCCAGTGTCCTTAGGATAAAGTCGTCCGTCAAGAGCACTATAAACTTCTCCTTCAGGAAGATCACAGTCGAAGAAATGCTAGAACAGTTGCAAAATTTAGATCCTAAGGAGGGTTCACCACAGGAAGCAATCCCTGCAAAAATATCAAAGTCCAACGCAGATTTGTTCTGTTTTCCTCTCACCGAGCTTTTTTATAAACTTGTTGAGGAAAGTAGCTTCCCAGATGATATGAAAAATGCCGATGTTTCTTCACTCTTCAAAAAGGATGATAATATGAGCAAAACGAATTACAGACCAATAAGTCTCCTTCCTACAATCGCAAAAATATTTGAGCGACTAATGCATAGGCAATTATCTGAATTTACTGCACGCTTTTTTTCACCACTATTAGGAGGGTTTAGACAAGGGTACAACACACAGCATGTCTTGTTGAACTTTTTGCAATACTGTAAGAGCAGCATTGATAATAAGGGACTTGCAGGGGCAGCGTTCATGGATCTTTCAAAGGCTTTTGATTGTGTAAACCATGATGTTTTAATAGCAAAATTGAGTGCCTATGGACTTAATATGGATGCCCTTCAGCTCATAAGAAGCCATCTATCAAATAGACAACAGAGAGTAAAGATCAACAGCTCTTTTAGTGATTGGAAAGAAATAAAGATTGGAGTACCCCAAGGGTCGGTCCTAGGGCCTTTATTGTTTAATGTCTTTGTAAATGACATATTCTGGTTTTCACATCGCACGAAGATATGCAACTATGCTGATGATACCACAATCTTTGCATGCCATCCGGATCTTGATACTATTATCAAACAATTAGAAGAGGACAGCTCTGTGCTAGTAAAATGGTTTTCTGACAACTTTTTAAAATTAAATGATGACAAATGCCACCTGATGATATTTGGCGATAAAAGTACTGAAACAACAATCTCAATTGGAAATTCAAGGATTAATGAAAGTGATTACGAGAAATTATTAGGTGTGACTTTTGATAAGAAATTAAGTTTCAAAAAACTTGTTGAAGATTTGTCTAAAAAGGCCAACCAAAAGCTTCACGCGCTTGCTCGCTTGTTAAATTACATTGATCCCATCAAATCAGAAATTTTATTCATGAAACTGGTCGTTTTGATTAGAAATATTTAGATCTCAGCTATAAGCCATAAAGCCACCAAGTTCTCTCTAAGTAAACGTTTCTCTTTTTTTTCCCCGTGCAGTTAGTAACGTGTAATTCCTGTGCTATCTTTGTCTTTCTAGTCGTAACGTGTAGTGCTATGTTCGTGTTTGCTGTTATTTGTAGCCATGAGGTAGACGTAGTTTTCGCTCCAAATGGTATTGTTGTAGTAGTAGGGTATAGTAGTTTGTAAGTAGTGTTATTAAGTAATATGTATTGTAAGTTTTTAGTTGAAATGTAAAAAAAAAAAAATTTTAATGAATTCTTTCATCAGGTCGCAATTTAATTCGGTCGCCACGCCTTCAAGGAGAGCGGTCATGCTTTCACTCGCTCTCTGAAGAACAAGGTTTATTGCTTGTTATGGGTTAATTTATGAATTAAAGATGTAGGAGAACGTTACAAATAAGCACAAGATGCATGTTTGACAAGTTTCAGGACGTTTATGCCGTGGAAATATCGAATTGAAGCCAGTTTCATCATCCAAAACGTGGCAATCTAGGCCCGCAGCACGCCAACCTTGAATTCCTGATGCCACCCAAGAAAGCAAATCAACCTCCCAACATGGATGAGGATACTCTCAAGAAGATTATTAACGATGCCGTTGCAGACCTTGTCAGTAAAGACTACATGGATACTCTGATGGAAACATTACAAAATAATATTGAAGAAATGATGAATAGGAAAATTGCTGAAGCAACGGAGCCTCTGAAGCAACAAATATTAGCCCTCGAGGGGAGACAAGAAGTCTTCCAGGCACATTTATCCCCGGGGGGTCTACTTAATACAATGACCACCCGGGGATATGCCTGCCAATAGGGTGTCATTTTCAGCTGAAAATTCCGGGACAGGGTTATACATTTTTCGTCTTTATTCCAGGACAGGGTTATACTTTTCTGGTCTTTATTCCGGGACAGGTCAGATTGTTGTGAAATACTCAAAGGTATGATTTACGAATTGATTGAATACAAATTTTAGCAGCGTGGACCCCTTTCCCTCACCTGTTTGGGTATGGGATACACCCGTATCACACCTGTGTCCAATGTCTCCATAGACCTTTTAGCTATTCTGAAAGCGAATGTGGATCGAACGATATTTCATTACAATTTGTAGAATTTTCGAATGTGCACAATTGCGATCGAAGCTCTAACGCCACTCTATCGAACCTCGCGTATAAATTGTATAAAAATGTCGCTCGATCCAGGCTCTTTTGTAGAATAGCTAAAAGGTCTATAGACCTTTTCAAAGAGGTCTGGGACGGCGCGCTACTTTTCTGGAAGATGGCGGATACACGGGAATCTTCTCCGCGATGCTGAACTGGAGTTGCAGTGGGAAAAGTAGTGAACAACAAAATATGGAATTTAACTCTAGTTATATAGTTCATGAAAGACCAGAGGGGCTTCAGCATGAAAACAAATACTTGCTGATCACATGAACGCAAAGTTTAGCACATTTTACGAGGAGGAGACGCTTATACCTTCGAGTTGTTTCAGCGAAGTTTGGACTTCGTGATGACTTCAGACTCGGTCACATAAATTAGATAAATTTAGATTTCTGTTTGCGAGTTGGGCTTATCCCCCGATAACTGAAGGAATTAGAGCAGTCGTATGTATCGAGAACTGTTAAGAAACAAACAACGATTCACGTTTCTTCTTTCCAATGCTAAAGTTACCGACCATGCCTTTCCAAATCAATGAAAAGTTTCTTCGATCTTTTAATTTGTTCACATGTGCCTAACAAAGTTTGGAGTGTTTTGAAATAAAGGGTTTCTGGATGCACTGGTAAAATAAGGCCACTTACCTGCTCCAGACAGCTTAACTTGCACAAGATTCCCATTTACTTATTATTTGTAAAAACTTTTGCTCCGATTGAAAAGTCAACACAACAAACTGCACAACTGCTTGCAACCAATATGCCACTAACACTTTGCCTCCTCCAAACAAAACAATATACTTATTACTTTAGCAAATCTTTGACTTGTAATTTCTTCCACATTGTACAATCAAGAAACGACTAAATTTTTTCTGTTTTCGTTCTGAAATCCACAAGTGTTTTGTCGCAAACCAGTTCTTTTTGTTTCATCCAAGAAACAGAGAACGAAGTGACGAATACAAATTTGATGAGGAATGTTTTCCCGCCAAAGTCTCTCTTTTGCTACGAGGCTCGAAGGGTCTGGGAGAGGAAGGACATGTTTGCCCCCATACGTTTGTACCAAAAGTGCCCTCGTATATCCTTAGTTAGGGCAATAGACGACCTCAAGTTTGTTCATGAATAAAAATCTAACATTGGCAACTAATTATCATACAATCCAAATTCAACGAACTCGAAGAAATAATCTTTTCCTTGTAACATATCACTTTAATGTGATAACTAACTCTTTATTTTGATGTTGTAAGATTTTTTGGGCATTTCTGGTCCTTTGAGTGCACATTAGCTGGAATTAATTTCGGTTTTCCTTGCATTATGTCGCCCACTGCAACTGCATTTTAACGTTTGCAATGCGAAGGGGATTCCTCTCCTCAGCTTATCCGCCATCTTCCAGAAAAGTAGCGCGCCGTCCCAGACCTCTTTGAAAAGGTCTATTGCTGCTAGGAACAACAACAGCAACAAAAATTCAACTCAACTGTCAGGTTTTGATTTTGGCGGCAAAGCAAAGCCTAGAAAACTACAAAAAGGCCTACTGCATGTATGGCAACGTTAAGACGTTGAAAGTGAAATCAGGGTGCTGCAGTCTAAGGCACTGACCAACACTTCATGTTCATGAGATATTGCAACGAAGGAGAACTAAAGGTGGTATGTAATGTTTAATTTGCGTCAAATATGACTTGATTGAGTTATACAAAACAATTTTGACATGCATGGCCCAGTATGGAAAGAAAGCGATGTGCACCGGGACATGTCCAATGCATAGAGTAAAAATTGGTGCACAAACTGGTGCACAAATAGTGTAAAACATTGTGGTGCACAAGTTGAACTTCTTTCTTCTTGATACAGACATAATCTTAAGAACAAAAGTAATGAATTAATTCTGTCTGTGGTGTCTTTTTGGAGTCCAGTAGTAGTAGTGGTCTTTCCCTAATTTAAAAATGGCTTCGCATGGCTGGTGCTTGACAACTGTATCTCAAGATTTCCATTACAAAATAAAAGTTTTCCATGCACAAATTCTTTGATGGGTGGTGACAAGAAAACTGTGACAGAAATGTCAAACTTTCCAATTTAAGTTCTAGCAAACAGCTCTAGAAGGGATCAAAATAGGCAATTTTGATTTGATGCTAGAAAAAGATGTTTACGCAAAGATTTTAATGAGGATATTAATTTATAGGGATACTGTTACAAATGGTCAAATGTTCTAGTTTAGCACAAGCAAATATGGGATTAAGAAAAGCATTCTAAGTCAAAGTGGAGGGTCCATGCTCAAAACTTCATGAAATCAAGTTCCTTGACAAACTGCCTTTTGGAAGAAGAGCAAAAGTTGGTTCTGTTTTCACCATTCTAGATGTTGCAATTGCAAATTTTTTCTGGGGGAGTATGCCCCCAGACCCCTCTAAATTGGTGTGTGTTGGCACTTTACTGTAGTGTAGGAGGAGATTCATGGGTTTTGTTTTTCTATAAGCAGGCCTATGACCACTACCCCTACCCCTAAAATATTGGTGATAATGTTTTCAAATGTTTTGTTTACTGTTGTTTTTACTCTTTTGAGTGCCTAGGTGCTTGGCTGTTGACCATGGATGGACTGAAATCATTTGTGCCATTTTATTTTTATGTATTAATACATTTTTATGTATGTACGTACTTTGTACCTTGAATTCAAATTTTGAATGGTTTGCATTGCTGATTGATTAAGCTAAATTAAGTGTCAGAGAATTAAGCGTTAGCCAAGTATTTACAACTTGTTTGTTTGTGAAAAGATTGGCAGAGAAGTCTCATTTTTTATTTCTGAGGAAACTGTAAGATTTAGGATGAAGTCATAAAAGAAGTACAATGAACTCTGAAAAATCCTGAGGGTTTTCTCCTATCCAATTGATTTCAGTGAGAACCTTTGCCTGCTGGACACTCTGAGTTAGGTTACAAGTCACAAATCCTGTCCATTTCATAGAGCTGTTCTCCTCAACTTTAGAATGCTAACAAAAATGTTTTGCAAAATGATAAAAGATGTGAATATAACCAAATAATTTGAAGAAGAGGTACTTTTCATAAAGCAATTGGGGAAACACATTCTCAGTAAAATTATTTTCACAATAAACATCAGTTCCCGGAAGTTATTCTGGGACAGGTACTATGTTTTCAGCATTTTGTTCCAGGACAGGGTCTTAAATTTTTGTTCTGGCAGGCACATCCCCGTTGTTTTCCTCCAAAGTAGACCCCCCGGGCATTTATCAGAGCTAGAAACTAGACTCGATGACTCGGAGCAATATAGTAGAAGGTCATGCTTACGTGTATTTGGAGTTCCGCTACCAGCCAGTGGCAATGAATCCAACAGTGACTGTGTTGCCATCGCAAAAAAGATCTTTGCAGAAATGGAAGTTACCGTCCCCGAAGATGGACTCAATAGAGTCCACCGTATTGGCAAAAAGGAAAAGAATGCAGCTGGAATTATGGAGCAACCTCTCATTATGAAGTTTACATCGTGGAAGTACCGCACTGCTGTATATAGAGGAAGGAAAAAGTTGGATAGTCAGAAGGTTCTGTTGGATCTAACTCCAAGAAGAGCAAAGCTTCTTTCAAAGGCCCGATTGATGGTGAAAGACAACCCCAGCGTCGATTATTCCTTCGCAGATGTGAACTGTCGTCTGGGCATCAAAACAATAAATGGGGTTTTTAAATTTTTCAACAGCGAAGAAGAACTCCTAGATATTCTTGCAAAACTATGAATTAACTGAGACTTACCTTATTTTTTCCAGATTTTTTCCAGGTGTTTTTCGGTGTTTCGCGTCGGTTTTTTTTTGCGTTGTTTTTTAGCTGTTCGAACTTTGTCAACAGGTACTTTTTCCTCAAATCCCCAGAGGAATTGTCAAACTGATAAATAGCATAAATTTCTGTGCCCCCTATTTGCTATTGAAATATCCTCTAACAATACAAAGTTCATTTGAAAAGATCATGCCGCTTTTTGCAAAAACCATTGTTTTCATGATTGCATAGAGCGATCTAACCCTTCCGCTTTCGATACCCCCGTCGGTACCCCTGTCTCATCTGTAATGGAGGAGAGAAACATGGAATTCATTGGGCTTGACCACCCAGCAGATGAGAGTGACGCTAAATCTGAATTAAAACAACTGAGGCGAAGAAACATCAGTCGCGTTATTGTTGGTTATCTAAATGTAAATTCGATTAGAAATAAATTTGATACGCTGAAAGACATGGTCTCATCAAACATTGATATTTTAACGGTCGCTGAAACAAAGATTGATGATTCTTTTCCAAAAGAGCAATTTTTCATGGAAGGTTACTCTGATCCATTGCGGCTGGATAGGGATGCTAATGGCGGTGGTCTCTTGGTATATGTCAGGAGCGATATACCATCCACTGAACTGAAATCTTTCAAGTTTGACAATGATGTGGAATGTGTTTGTTTTGAGATCAATTTACGGGGTAAGAAATGGGTTATTTTCAGTATCTATCGACCACCATCACAATCGGAAGCTCACTTTTTTGAAAATCTTGGCAAAGCGGTTGATCATTACAGTGAGAAATATGAAAACTTTTTGCTTCTTGGTGACTTTAATGCAGTGGAAACAGATCAACAGGTTCATAATTTTATGAATGGTTATGCGCTCAAAAATTTGATAAAGGAGCCAACTTGCTTCAAATCTGAAAATCCAAGGTGTATCGACCTTATCCTAACCAACAGGTACAGGAGTTTCCAAAATACTACCACAGTTGAGACAGGGCTTTCTGATTTCCATAAAATGGTACTCACAGTTTTGAAAACAACTTACCAAAAAGCTGGGCCCACGGTTGTAAATTATAGAGATTATAAGAATTTTTCCGAGCAAACTTTTAAACAAGATCTCAGAGAAGAGTTAGAAATTATCAAATCATCTGATCTAAGTTACGATTCCTTCCAAAACTGTTTCGAAAAAGTGCTTGATAAGCATGCCCCCATGAAAAAGAAATATGCAAGGGCGAATGATGGTCCCTTCATGAATCGAGCTCTCCGTAAAGCCGTTATGTTACGTACGAGATTAAAGAATAAATACAATAAAAGCCGGACAGTTTAAAATTGGGAAGCTTTTCGCAAGCAACGCAATTTATGCTTAAAACTATTCAGGACTGAAAAAAGGAACTTCTACAAGAACTTAGATATTTCTCAAATAACAGACAATAAAAAGTTTTGGAACACCGTAAAACCTTTCATTTCAAATAAAAACAAGGCTAAAGCGAAAATCACTTTGATTGAGGATGAAAGGATAATTTCTAAGGACGAGGAAGTTGCTGAAACTCTAAATGATTATTTTGTAACTGTTACTGACTCTCTTGGTCTTATAGAAAATTGTGAGACTATCACAAGCACAGAAGGTGTAACGGATCCTATAGACCAGGCTCTTATTAGATACTCCAACCACCCTAGCATCAGGAAAATCCGCAGTCTTGTGCAAAATGACAGCTTATTTCATTTTAATAATGTTTCGGTTCAAGAGATGGAAACGGAAATTGGCAGACTCAATCCTAGTAAAGCAACGACTTTCAAAAATATTCCTCCAAAAGTTTTGAAAGGAAGTTCTGACATTTGTGCTGAATCTTTGCAAATAATCTTTAATGACGGTATAGAAAATTGTTCGTTTCCAGATAAGTTAAAATCTGCAGATGTCTCTTCTCTCCACAAAGCAGAGGCGAAAACATCAAAGAAAAATTATAGACCTGTAAGTGTACTTCCAACGGTTTCCAAAGTTTTTGAGAGAATTATGGACAGGCAGATAATTAAATACATAACGCCATTTCTATCAATTCTACTGTATGGGTTTCGCAAAGGCTTTAATACACAACACGCCTTGATTCGGATGCTCGAAAAATGGAAAGTCAGTTTAGATAATGGAGAGAACGTAGGTGCAATCCTGATGGACCTTTCAAAAGCGTTCGACTGCATTAAACATGACCTGTTATTAGCAAAACTACATGCTTATGGTTTTAGCCGTGAATCCCTGTCCCTTGTTCACAGCTTTTTGGAGAATAGGCAGCAACGGGTGAAAATCAATGGATCGTTTAGTACATTTAAATATCTTGCCCTATGTGTTCCGCAAGGATCGGTTCTTGGCCCCCTTTTCTTTAACATTTACATAAATGATCTGTTGCTCTCCATTCAGGAAACTGATATCTGCAACTATGCAGATGATACAACCATATATGCATGCCACAAGAATATTGACAATGTAATTTGGAGCTTGGAAAATGATTCGACTGTAATTATCCAGTGGTTTACAGATAACTTTATGAAATTAAACACCGACAAATGTCATTTCATGGTACTAGGGAAAAGTTCAAATCAAGATGTTACTGTTAACGTGGGTAGCAGCGTTATTGGAAATACCGACGAGGAAAAGTTATTAGGGGTGACGATTGATAAAAAACTAACTTTTGAGACACATATCAACAAGTTATGTAAAAAAGCTGGTAATAAGCTTTTTGCACTCTCTCGGATGTCTCCATATATGAACTCCAACAAACTGCGAATCTTAATGAGAGCCTTTGTAATGAGCCAGTTTCAATACTGCCAGTTGGCTTGGATGTTCCACAGCAGGTATTTGAATAACAAAATTAATAAGATACACGAAAGGGCTTTAAGAATTGCTTACAAAGATTATGATTCTAGTTTTGACGTTTTATTAGAAAGAGATAAAGCGGTTACTATCCACACGAAGAATTTACAAACCCTAATGACAGAAATATTTAAAACGCAGAACAATCTGAACCCTCCTTTTATGAATGAGATCTTCAGAGAGCGAGATAATATTTATAACCTACGAAATAACAATGAATTTGTATTACCAAGTATAAAGACCGTACATTTTGGATCTGAATCCATCAGATACAGAGGGCCTCAACTTTGGTTTTCCCTCCCTCAAGATATAAGGAATACTGAATCTCTCTCATTGTTTAAATCAAAGATAAAAAAGTGGCACGGTGAAGAATGCTCTTGCAGACTATGTCGACCTTTTATTCCAAACGTCGGATTTTTATGAATTTTTATGATTGGGCTTTTTATTATCTACATTTTATGTCATTTCTTGCATCAAACCATTTTATCTGCTATTTTTATATCAAACCATTTTATCACACTTTTTTATAAATTGTATATTTTTAAGTAGTTGGCCTTAATTAGCAATTTTAGTGTTTTTACTATACTTAGCTATGTACTAGCCAACTTTAAAGAAATTGATTATATGTTATTTTCCATTTTCGATAGAAATAGAAACTAGAGTCCTTGACAAACTCAAAGATTTCCATGACTTTATGGGATATCATGCTCAAATCTTTTCGCCTATTGTGAATCTCGGAATGTGCGATGGTGGAGTGGGGGTGGTGGGATAGTACAATTCGCATTGTTATGATGGGTTTTCTGGTGTCCCGTTCCGTCGTTCCGTCGTCTCATGTTCCGTGATTCGAGATGAACATAACTTTCCGCATTGTTGTTGCTTAAAAACCCCCTAGCGCCTTGTTGACAAAATATGACGAACGACGTCTTTCTTTTTGTAATTGTTACTTTGTTTTTAATTGTGAGTTACGTTTGTGAAAGTATGTTTACCCTTTGTCTGTATGCGAGAGGAAAACCAAACAAACCCAACGGCCATAACAAATCTTGGACGTGCGGAATCGCTTTTCGTTTGTTGAGAAGATTAATGTTTCGTGATGCCGGTTGATACAAATCATTGGCGAGCTGCGATAGCGTCGTTCCGTTTATCGCTCAACACAAGGGCTAACGTGCATCTGCAAATCAAACCTTTATCAACGTTTCTTTCAATCTCCAAATTATACATATTTTGCTGTATTTTTGTTTTGATCTCGATTCCTGTCTTGCCACTCACGTTGGTTGTGCAAATCGCAGTCAATTTTTTGTTTTATCCAAACATTCGTTTCATCCACGTGTTTGCCTGGCTCTACTCGTCTGTCAAGGCAATAGTCTACGTATTTTTCGAGCTAATTAAACGCTTCCCATTTTTGTTTCTTGATCCTCACAAACGCACGAGCTTGAAATTTCTACTTCTTCGATACGCTTACTTTTATGCAATATGTTTAGCATGTTATAGGCTTCACTTACAGTGGACAACACACAAGGCAATTATGATGAGTGGCGACGTTGAGACCAACCCTGGTCCAGACCATAGCACTTTCAGCTTTTGCTCCTGGAATTTAAATAGCATTTGTGCACACGACTTTGCACGTGTTTCTCTAATTGAAGCGTATAACTCAGTTTATAATAGCATACAAGTCAAATCTTTCAATAGGGCACAGGGAAACCCATAAATCCTCCAATTTCACGCATATCAGCCAATGGTGTTGCCGTATTCTCGTCACATGACCGAAAATAAGCTCTTTGAGACGAATTTTCGAGTACCCTTACGAAAATCAAAATGGACATTCGAGTAATAAAGATACAGAGCTGCTTTTGCCACGAGTCGATTCTACAGGCCCTACTCCATATTTTACATTTTGCATTTCAAGAAAATCTCATCAGGGATCAGCACTACATTGAATTTCATGCAACCGAAAATAGGCCTATATTCAAATATCATTTGGGAACGCAACAAATAAGATATAGCTTCCAAAATTTCACACCTTACGTGAAAATATAGCAAGGAATAAGCTGAAGATGTTTCTTTGCTTCAGTTTCCCAAATCCTTGACGAGTCTCAGCTATTTGCGACGAAGAAAGCTATTGGGCCTACCTTCATCCACTGCATAATGCCATTATTCTGTTTCAAATCGGCTTCTTTGCTGTAGCAAGGTAGCAGAGCTATTCACCAACAACATAACACCAATTTCCACTATTCTCCGCTGAAAAATTGCCATCAACTTTGGTAAAACGCGATGAACTTTCAACAGCTCTTCGCCACACTATCTATTCCAAGTTTTGAAACAGTGTGCTCACGTGGAAAAATTTCTGTTATTATGAAAGCGCTCATGATGTCATGGTCAAGAGGTAGGTCTCGTATCATCATATCTCTACAAAGACTTGGCCTTTGTTTTAGTATGAAAAAGTGGAAGGGATTGAGGCCGGGCTTTCAAAATTATCTGTATTTCTGGAAAAAAGGAAAATGGTGAATGCATATTTCAGAATAGTTTGAATGAATATGAGTGTTTTTTTCATGGAAGTTAAAGGGTATTGGAGCTTGCGAAGATACCTAGGCCCCCTGTCATTTGAATAATTCGAATTCATTTGAAATATGCATTCACTATTTTCCTTTTTTTAGAAAATAAAGGTAATTTTGAAAGCCCGGCCTCAATCCCTTGCACTTTTTCATACTAAAACAAAGGCCAAGTCTTTGTAGAGAGAGGGTGATACGAGACTTATCTCTTGACCATGACATCAAGAGCGCTTTCACAATAACAGAAATTTTTCCACGTGAGCACACTGTTTCAAAACTTGGAATAGATAGTGTGGCGAAGAGCTGTTGAAAGTTCATCGCGTTTTACGAAAGTTGATGGCAATTTTTCAGCGGAGAATAGTGGAAATTGGTGTTATGTTGTTGGTGAATAGCTCTGCTACCTTGCTACAGCAAAGAAGCCGATTTGAAACAGAATAATGGCATTATGCAGTGGATGAAGGTAGGCCCAATAGCTTTCTTCGTCGCAAATAGCTGAGACTCGTCAAGGATTTGGGAAACTGAAGCAAAGAAACATCTTCAGCTTATTCCTTGCTATATTTTCACGTAAGGTGTGAAATTTTGGAAGCTATATCTTATTTGTTGCGTTCCCAAATGATATTTGAATATAGGCCTATTTTCGGTTGCATGAAATTCAATGTAGTGCTGATCCCTGATGAGATTTTCTTGAAATGCAAAATGTAAAATATGGAGTAAGGCCTGTAGAATCGACTCGTGGCAAAAGCAGCTCTGTATCTTTATTACTCGAATGTCCATTTTGATTTTCGTAAGGGTACTCGAAAATTCGTCTCAAAGAGCTTATTTTCGGTCATGTGACGAGAATACGGCAACACCATTGGCTGATAAGCGTGAAATTGGAAGATTTATGGGTTTCCCTGTGCCCTATTGAAAGATTTGACTTGTATGCTGTTTATAATTACGATTTGATTGGTATTGTTGAGACCCATCTCGACGACACTGTAGAAGTTAGAAATTTAGATCTCACTGGTTACACCTTCATGAAAAGCAACCACCCAGATAATGTAAAGCGAGGAGGTGTAGGGCTTTATGTCAAAGATTCGTTTCCAGCAAAAAGTAGGCAAGACCTCGCGATCTTGCCAGAATGCATTGTGTGTGAAGTTCAGCTTGATAAAAAAAGTATTTCTTTGCAATCCTTTACCGTAGTCCCAGTCAGAGCCAAGCTGAATTCCAGGACTTCATGAATAATTTCGAACTCATGTTGTCCAAGATGTCTAGCGAAAATCCTTACTGTGTTATCATAACTGGTGATTTTAACTGTCGTGCTACCAACTGGTGGGAAAATGATATCGAAAATGATGAGGGAAAACTCTTCGAACCACTTACAGCCGACCTTGGACTTCATCAATTAATTAATGAGCCAACGCACTTAATTGGAAATTCTAGATCTTGCATCGATATTATTCTCACTGATCAGCCTAATCTATTCCTCGAATCTGGTGTCCACCCCTCTTTACACGAGAACTGTCATCACCGGATTATCTTTGGTAAATTGAGCGCAAAAAATTTGTCTCCACCTCCGTATAAACGCAGAATTTGGTATTATGATAGAGCAAACGTCATTGCAATCAAAAAAAGTATTGAAATGTTTCCTTGGAGTGATACCTTTTCTGAAGTCATATGCCCTGATCTTCAAGTTAAAACTCTAAATGAAATTTTATTGAATATCTTTTTCAAACTTCATACCAAACAAAATAATCACAGTCAGGTCTCGCCAGGCACCTTGGATGACGCAGTCAATTAAAAACTTCATCCAGAAAAAGAATAGGGCTTACAATACCTTCATCAGGAATGGACAACCGGAGGACAGGCTGGAGGCAATCACTAACATGATATCCCAAGGATCCAAATTAATTGAGGACGCTAAGGACAAGTACTTTACGAAAATAGGTAGAACACTATCTAACCATGACACTGGAAAGAAACTGTATTGGTCCTTGATTAATAAAATCCTGAACAAAGCTAAGATACCCATAATCCCCCCTCTGTTAGAAAACGATGTATTTGTCTTGGATTTCACTGCAAAGGCAGAAATTTTCAATGATTACTTTATACAGCAGTGCACCACAATCAATACTGGTAGCGAACTTCCACCGATATTAGTGCCCAATGCTCCACTGCTCACTGACGTTTCCATTTCTGATGAGAAGATCTTGAATATTATTCGATCATTGAATCCAAATAAGGCTCATGGCTGGGACGATATCTCAGTGCGTATGATAAAGATATGTGATGATGCACTCCTTCTACCCCTTAGTATAATATTTGAGTCGTGTATGAGCCAAGGTGTTTTCCCTGAAGTGTGGAAACAAGCTAACGTAGTTCCCATCCATAAGAAGAACAGCAAGAACTTGAAACAAAACTATCGTCCAATTTCCCTTCTTCCGATCTTTGGTAAAATTCTAGAGAAGCTGATCTTCGACTCCCTTTATCAACATTTAAACATGAACAGTTTATTAAACCCAAATCAGTCGGGATTTCGCCCAGGAGATTCAACTGTTAACCAGTTGCTGTCAATCGTCCATTCCATATTTACAGCATTTGACTGCAACCCCACACTAGATGTCCGCTCTGTTTATCTCGATATTTCAAAAGCCTTTGACAGGGTCTGGCATCAAGGTCTCATATACAAACTACGCCGTTGTGGAGTCTCTGGTAAACTACTAACACTAATGCAAAGCTTTCTTGAAAACAGAAAACAGCGGACTGTCTTGAATGGTAAAACATCAACATGGAGTACCATTTCAGCCGGTGTCCCGCAGGGTTCTATCCTAGGTCCTCTTTTCTTTCTTATCTATATCAATGACTTGACTGATGGCATAAAGTGCAATGTGAAACTATTTGCCGATGACACATCAATTTTCACAGTCGTTCATGATCCACATACAGCTGCTCTTGATATGAACCATGATCTGAATCTCATCAAGCTGTGGACTTCGCGCATGCACACGTGGCGGTCAGACGTGTCTTGCACCGCTCCAAAATGTTCTGAATTTCACTCCAAAAGTAATATGGGTTAGAAGTTAAAGTTGAGGTTTCATAATGGAGCATTTGTTCTAAGTGGTCAAGTGTCAGTTATTCTATGAGTTACAGTTCCAAGGCAAAGACAAGGCGCCAGGCAGGCATGGATGAGATTCGAGATGAGCTGAAAGAGCTTATTAATGCTGCATTGGTTCCCATCAAAACTGAACTGGGAAACCTACCTGACAAACAGTTCCTCGATGATCTTGTAAATACAATATCGACAACCTTGACAAACAAATTCGATGCAAAGTTTCAGTTGCAGGAAGAGAGAATTAAGGCGTTGGAAGAGCGTTTGGCTATCCAAGAAAGCAACATGACAGTCCTCCAACATCTTGAGGCGAGGGTAGATCAAAAGTTGGAAAAAATTGAAGAGCTCGAAGAAAGGGTGGATAACGGCGAGCAGTACAGCCGCAGGCTGTGCCTGAGAATGTACAACATCGATTTACCACCGCCTGGAACGAAAGAAGATTGTATGAAGAAGGTCAAAAAAGTTTTGAGAGAACTGGACTGCGGAGTTAAAATCGATGCAGTCGATCGAGCGCACAGGATCGGACCGCGAGAGACAGTTGAAGGAAAGGAAAAACAACAAATGATCGTGAGATTTAAAAGTTTCAACGAGCGCACTGCTGTATATCGAGCCAGGAAGAAGGCTGCAGTCACCAGAACCAGGATTGACCTGACACGAAGAAGACTTAAAATACTAAAAGAGGCGAAGACGTTGGCAGAGGAGCACAAGGACAAAATTGACTATGTTTTTGCTGACATTAATTGCAGCCTTGCCGCGAAATTGAAGAACGGCTCGTTCATCTTTTTCAATTCAATCGAAAATTTAAAGGATGAGTTAGACAAACTGTAAGTTTTTTTTTTCTCTAAAGCTTTATCTTTGAAGCCTTGTCATTGTGTTTTTTCTTTTTAAATCAACACTTGTCTTTTCATATTTGGTGAGGGGAGTGTCACTCCTTCGAAAACACGCACGAGGAATTTTAGGAATCTGTTTTCAAGAGATTTTTGGTGAAAAGATATTAAAGGTAATTATTCATTCCACTCTTTATTTTATTTATTTTGTTACCATCTATTCCTGTATATATATCTATAGATTTTTTTTTTATTGTTTTTGTTTATTTTTGCTCAAAGTGTGCGCGTTTTCGTGGAGTGATTTTGCCCTCGAAATTTCGGAGCATGAAACTGTTCTCTTTCCCGTAACCATTTTCAAACCTCTAGACCAGCGAATCTATTTATTTTACTTTTTCCAGCCAAAGGTTCTGATAGTTACTGTACATATAAGCCATAGGCCTTCCCTTGATAAATGTCCCTTAATAAAAACTGTCCCCCCTATCAAATTCCATGGGCAGGGAAACATTTTCTTTTTCGTTGTTTTCACTCAAAAACCGACAAACATGCTTGTTGTTAGTGTTTTGTTCTTTTCCCTTGTTTTTCTCACAAACTTTTGTAAATTTATTTTTTTTTGCCGTTTGTTTTGTTTCTTTTCAGTAAACGAATTATTTCCGATAAACACCATTGTCTGCTAATGAATTTTTTGGCACCAGCAAAGCTTTTGTTGGAATGTTAGAAAAGTTAATTTTCTTCTTTTCAAAGGACCCAAGTGTGGAGACAATGCATCCATTGTATCCACTGATAAATTTTTCTGTCCTCCAATTATGCTACTTTTTTGGAATAATTCTTCACCGTTGAATTCCCAATGCAAAACTTCTAACCCTTAAATCGACAAAGAGACATTTGTCCGTTGTTTTGTTTTTTCAATATGATATATTTTCTTATCCCCAAGATGCAACTGCTGCTTTCTTCGTGTAAGTATCGTTTGTTTGCCTCCAAATGTTTCCAAATTGAGGTTGGCCGAGGAGATCTTTTTTGTTTCAAATGCCCATAGGAACTGAGGAATGGCGTGCAGGGGTTGGTTCCTATAGTTACAGATGTTCTCTGTCAAAGGCCGTCCTGCGTGTTTCTCTCTGTGGTTTGCTTGCAACTGCGTTTCGATGTTTTGCTTATTTGTACCTGATAATTGCAGTATCATTGATAACTGTCCCTGTGTCCGTTCTTACCACGTCATTATTTGCGCACTTTCCGACTTCCTCGTTCTTGCCATCGTCTTGGCAACAAAGCCTGGTTAATCTCAAGGGCCAAAGGTCGAATTTTGCCTTAAGTACTTCCTATGTTATCACCACAATTTATTTTCTGTTTTCGTTTTCAACAGATTTTATAAAAATAAATGTTACTCTGATGACTTGCCCCAAAATCAGAAAACAGGGCATAATTTTCCTACAGCATGCAGTATATGCACTCCTGATTAGCAACTATTTCGGTATTTTCAGTGCCGGAGAAAATTTCCCTACTAAGCTGATTATGCTGCTTGCTGGTGACATTGAAACTAATCCAGGCCCTGAAACTGCAAGTTGCCTCAAATTTTGCCACTGGAATTTGAATAGTATATGTGCAAGGGGTGGTATAAAGACCTCATTGATAGAAGGTTATAATTCTGTACACCATTTTGATGTTATAGCTATTTCTGAATCCATGTTAGATCAGTCTATTAGTAATGAAGACATCTCCATTGAAGGCTTTAGTAGAGAAATTTTCAGAAGTGACCATCCAAGTAACTCCAAAATTGGGGGGGCTTGTTTATATTTTCGCGAAGGCCTACCCATAAAACGTAGAGGTGATCTGGAAGAATTGCAAGAATCGATTGTTACCGAAATCACTATTTCTCGTAAAAAAGTGTTCTTTGTCACACTGTATCGTAGTCCTAGTCAGAATAGTGCGCAATTTGAAGTTTTTCTCGACAAACTACAGAGAATCGTAGAAAAAATCCAGGCTGAAAACCCGCACTCTTTGATTCTCACAGGGGACTTTAATTGTAGATCTTCACAGTGGTGGGCAGGTGATGTACAACAACCCGAGGGAACAGCGTTGGAAGAACTGGTCGAGGTTAACAATCTCCATCAGTTAATTGAAGAGCCAACGAATATTCGAGAGGGTAGTATGTCTTGCATAGATCTAATCATAACTGATCAGCCGAACCTATTTGCTGACTATGGAGTCCACCCTTCCTTAGATGAGCACTGTCAACATCAGATAGTGTATGGCAAAATGAACATTTCTATACCCTCTCCACCACCATACAAGAGAACTATATGGGATTACTCTAAGGCAAACATGCAGAGTATTCGCAATGACCTACAGGCTATAGATTGGCATACCCGGTTCGATGCTCTTGGATCAGAGGAAATGACTGAGGTTTTCACTGCGTCGATCTACGCCACGATGACTTCTTACATTCCCAACAGGGTTGTTAAGTGTTGTGACAAGGACCCACCCTGGATCACTCCTCGCATAAAAACAGCCATCAAGCGAAAGCAGAGAGTTTACAGAAATTTTTGCCAGCGGGGGAGAAGGGACCAAGATTGGGATCGTGTAAAACATGTTCGAAATGAAACATCTAAAATGATTCTGAATGCTAAGGAAGAATATTTTAAGAGGCTTGGTCGAAAGCTTTCAGATCCAAATGAAGGTATAAAGAGTTATTGGTCCACTTTGAACAGGCTCATAAACAAGAAAAAAGCTGTCAATATTCCTCCGTTATTGGAAAATGGACTATTCATCACAAATGTACACACCAAAGCTACTTTATTAAATGATTTCTTTGTGGAACAGTGCTGTGCTATACCGACAGGAAGCACTCTCCCAAATTTCCTACCCAGGTGCATTTCAGTTCTTGAAAATGTAGAGATTGATAGGCAAAAAGTGAGCAAACTGATACGAGCACTTGATCCGTCAAAGGCTCACGGCTGTGATAACATTTCCATAGCTATGATAAAAATATGTGACTCCATGATTGTTGAGCCCCTTTGCATGATTTTTGAGAAATGCCTTACAACAGGTCAGTATCCTTCAATTTGGAAAAAGGCAAACATCATCCCAGTTCATAAGAAGGGTAACAGGCAATGTAAAAACAACTATCGCCCAATTTCTCTGCTTCCTGTTTTTGGAAAATTGTTTGAAAAATTATTATTTGATTCGATATACAATCACCTTTGTGCCAATGGTCTCCTGACTGCCCACCAGTCGGGTTTTCGTCCTGGTGACTCAACAAGAAATCAGTTATTATCCATATCTCATAAAATTTACACTGGTTTTGAAGAAACTCCAAGCAGGGAAACACGGGCTGTTTTCTTAGATTTCTCTAAGGCATTTGACAAGGTATGGCACGAGGGATTATTATATAAACTTGAGTGTAACGGAATTAACGGGAACCTCCTACATCTAATTAAAAATTTTCTTTCTAATCGTAAGCAACGGGTCTTGTTGAATGGTAAAAACTCTGAATGGAAGGACATATCGGCGGGAGTTCCCCAAGGATCAGTTTTGGGACCTCTTCTTTTCCTTGCATACATTAATGACCTTGTTGAGAATGTAAGATGTGATATCAAGCTCTTCGCTGATGACACATCGCTTTTTTCAGCTGTGCATGATGAGTCTAAAACTGCAGAAGAACTAGATCGAGATTTAGAGAGAGTGCGACTATGGGCGTGGCAATGGAAAATGAAATTTAATACTGAGAAGACAGAAGAGGTCATTTTCTCTGCCAAGAGGGTTAAACCATTCCATCCCCCTTTGTCTTTTGGCAATGATGACGTGGTAAGAAAGAGCGAGCATAAGCATCTTGGCATGATTCTTGATTCAAAGCTAGATTTTCAAAGTCACATTAAAGCGGCAATACAAAAAGCGAGGCGCGGTATTGGGATGATAAGGTACCTTTCCAAATATGTTTCGAGAGACATTTTAGATCAAATATATAAGCTTTATGTTAGACCGCATCTAGACTATGGGGATATCATTTATCACAAATACGATCCCCAAATGCGTTTAAACTTTACACAGCGACTAGAACAGACTCAGTATTCTGCTGCCCTTGCAGTGGCTGGTGCATGGAGAGGAACAAGCAGGGAACGTCTTTACAGGGAACTTGGCTGGGAGGACTTGTATCACAGAAGATGGTATAGACGACAGTGCCATTTCTATAATTTGATAAAATCGCGTTCCCCTAATTATCTGTTTGCGGAAATTCCCCCTGAGCGCAACGTAAGCTACAATTTACGAAACATGAGAAGTTATGACCCAAATGTTGGAAGAACAGCGCGATACTCGAACACCTATTTTCAAAATGCTCCTTTTGAGTGGAATTTGCTTGATGATGACACAAAAAACTCAACATCAATTGCTGTGTTTAAACGTAAATTACTTGCTATGATAAGACCTAATAAGAATTCAATTTACGGTATAAATGATATTGTTGGCGTTAGGTATTTGTCGAAATTGCGCCTTAAGCTCAGTATCCTAAATGAGCACAGATTCAGGCATAATTTCGATTGCCTTGATCCTGTCTGCCTTTGTGGCAGAGCTGAAGAAGATAACGAGCATTTCCTCCTGCACTGCCATTTTTTCGAAGAAGCACGGAGAGATCTCCTCGGCAGCTTATCAGATATTCCTGGATTAAACATAGCAGAACTGGACTCACCATCTTTATGCCATTTAATTCTATTTGGAAATCCAGATCTGACCCAAATTGCAAATAGGATGATTATGGAAGCAACAATTAGTTACATCAAGGCAACGAAAAGATTCGAATAAAGCACATTTCAAAAAAAAACAAAGCAGCAACCCCCCCCTCATATTTCTTTGTGTAGTAGTAGTTAGTAGTTAATTTCTGTCTCTCATTTGATGTTAGGGGATTAAAACTCCAAACATTTTTATCACTCAATGTGGGTGCGGGGAAATGGGTGGATGGGATTCCTGCTGTGTGGCTGGATGGCTGCTGCCCCTTGCTTTCTTACTTGCTATCCCAATTGGGGTGGCGTGGGGGCAGGGGGTAGTGGCTGTTTTGTCTGCACATGGGGGTCCCATGCTCACTGACTTGCACTCATTTTCTAAGCTAAAATATTTGCAGGGGTTGTTGTCTGACATCAAATTTGAGACAGACATTAAAATTTTTTTTTTTCCTCAGAAAAATGTAAACTTTGAATTGTGAGTGTCTGTCATGGTGGGAACTCCGATGACCTTGTGTCTATTTCCGCCATGACAGGCACAGTAGCTGTAAATTTTTGTGTTTATTTTAATGGATTATATAAAAAAAAAAAAAAAAAAGCTGTGGGCACACAGTTGGCGAATGTCCTTTAATCCTGACCCAACTAAACAAGCAGTTGAGGTGACCTTTTCCAAAAAGAGAATTCAAACGAATCACCCGCCCATCTTTTTTAATGGTGCTCCCGTAATGAGGGTCCAAGAGCAAAAACACCTTGGTGTCATACTAGATTCTAAGCTGTCCTTCGCGAGCCATATTCAGTCAGTTATTTCCAAATGTAGACAAGGAATAGGGATGTTGAGATTCCTCTCGAAATATTTGCCCCGACACACGCTTAATGAAATGTATAAGCTATATGTTCGACCGCACCTGGATTATGGTGACATAATATATCACATTCCCCAAAATATATGTGAATTTAGTCAAACTGTCACTTTGACTAATTTAATGGAAAAACTCGAATCGGTTCAATATTCCGCTGCTTTATCTGTGACCGGCGCTTGGAAGGGCACATCTCGTCAGAAAATCTATGATGAACTTGGTTGGGAATCGCTCAACTTCCGAAGATGGAGTAGACGCCTTGTTCTTTTTTATAAGATTATAAATAATTTGACTCCAGACTACACAAGGAATCCTGTACCTCAGCTTCAGGAATCTGACTACAGTCTTCGCAGAAGAGCTGCAGTAGGGCAAATACGTGCGAGAACGGAGAGATTCAAATCAAGTTTCTATCCTAACTGTTTGTCGGAATGGGAAAAGCTTGACCCTGAGATTAGACAATCCTGCTCAGTGAATGTTTTCAAGAAACGACTATTAGCAATGATCCGTCCACCTTCAAAAAAGGTCTATAACATTCACGACCCAAAAGGTTTATCAATTTTAACACAACTTCGCGTTGGACTCAGCAAGCTGAATTTTCACAAATTCAAACATAACTTCAGCGATACTTTAAATCCTTTGTGCCCGATAAACGATGGTATTGAGGATACGGAACACTTTTTGCTGCTCTGCCATGCTTATGACCAAGAAAGACGTGATCTTCTCAACAGTGTGAATGCGATACTGCGCCCCCACGGATTAACAAACCTCACAAATGAAACCTTACTTCAAATCCTCCTGTATGGCCACGAAAAGTTATCCTTTGATTTGAACACAAAAATTCTTGAGGCAACGTTAAACTACATTCACGCCTCAGAACGGTTTCAATGAGTTCGTAAGTTTGCTGTCTCCTCTCTCTTGTAACTTGTACTTTGTTTTTTCGTACATTTATTTCTTGTGATTTTTTTGTCGGAATTATCTGTAATTGTTGTTTTCCTATTTGCCTTTTGTAATATGTTATTTGTAATATTTATATGTAATATCAATTTGAATATCTATGTTAAATGTTATGGTCACAGGGTTGCTATGTATTTCCATGCTCCTCGTGGCATCGTCTTGTAACCTTTGTTTGTTTACTGTAAAATTTTATTGGAATATAAAAAAAAAAATAAAATTAATTATTGTCCACTTGTATGGATGTTTCATGACAGAGCAACAAATTCGAAGTTAAATCGCATTCACGAAAGACCATTGCGGTTGGTATGCAAAGATAGTGAATCAGAGCTAGAAAAATTGAAGAAAAATATGGAACTATTCATCAGCACAATCTGCAAGTGCTAATGATTGAAATATTCAAAACGAAAAACAATCTGAATCCAACATTTATGAAAAACATTTTCACGGAGAAAAATATTCCATACAGTTTACGAAGTGAAAATCATTTGCGGTTGCCAAAAGTTAAGACAACAACGCACGGAATAGAGAATATTCAGTACAGAGGTTGCCATTTGTGGTCCTCATTACCGAGGGAAATTAAAGATTCCAACAGATGGAAATACTTGCATCTGCAGATTGTGCAAAGTTTTTATCAAAGATTTAGGGTTTTTGTGGGCTTGTTTGGGACACTGTAAAGTAGGTTTTAAATTATTTTGTTGGCTTTAATTAGCTTATTAGCTATGTATATATATATTTTCTCTTGCCAACGTAAAATAAATTGTCAATAATAAATAATAATAATAAATAATAATAATAATTGGTACAAGACACAAAATGCCAGAGATGGCATGGTCTATCAACCAGACCCTGGTCTGCTAGGACCTTGGACCCTAGGATCATAGGTCCAAGACTCATACTGACCAGACCTTGCAGAAATTCCTATTTATCGCTACCATAAAAGCTCTATTAAGCCCCTGGGAGGCTTACTTGATTTCAGAAACTTCAGAGGGGGGTTATTAGAGAGGGGGCTTATTCACAAAATTAAATGACAAGGATTAGGATATGATAGCTTTTCAGTTCTTTTACCCCTTACTTTGGGCAGTCGGTAAACGACGGAATCACGAAACGGCGGAACGAAATGACGAAACGACAGAACGAAATGACGGAATCATAAAATAATACAGTATCTCTATTTGGTACGCTCCTACTAACTCTAGACACTGTGTCAATGACCCCAGTTTCCTTGTTTCTCAGTGGAAAACTAAAACTTTGGTAAAATGGTGTCAAGAGAGCAATGCAAGTGACAAGTTGCGGGGGATTCCCTGGTGCTTCCCCTCGCTGTGCACTGTTCAAATCATAGATGTTTATGGATGGATGAACGTACACGTATTTACATGGCTCCTGTCAAGAAATGATCAATATTCTACCGTCAAAAGGAAAGAATATTCAAGGTTCTTTTCGTTAGCGTCCTCAAGATGTGATCTCGGGCATTGTTTTCGACATTGTACCAGAGGGGCAGTTCACTCATTGGAAAAAGCGTACGAGATTTTTTTTAGAACAAAGGGATTTATTCGGATTTTTGATGCATTTTTCTTGAAAAAAGGGATTTTTGCCAAAGATGTACGAGATTTTTGGGAGTGAAAAGCCCCTCGATTATACCTAAGTATGAGGAATTCGATGCTTTTTAAGAAAATAGCAGGAATAAACCACAACTTACATTGAACGTAATACATGTATTTTTTATAAGAAACTAAGAATTTGCACGCATTTTCTTCATAAGAAACTAAGATTTCGGCCAGTACTGGAAGTTTCTTGAAATTATCAGAATTTGAGTACTCAGAGTTCCTTATGAGTTAAGGTTCCATGACTGTCTTTCTGATGTACTTGCTTCGTCTTTCCTCTTGCACATTTCAAAGGAAGCTTTTTTGAAGTCTTCCAATCCATAGATGTAAGTTAGGTGCCTTTCGAGTACATTGATACAGGAAACAAGTAAAGTAAAGTCAAAATATGTTAAGAATTTTCATTAGCAATATAAATAGTTTCTTAAGATATATTTTGTCAGTACTGGAGTTTCTTGTTCTTTTGGCGATCTGACAGAAGAGCTTCTTATAAGACATTTCTCATAACAAAACACGTGTACTTGCTTTCAGACCTTCCTACAATGGATGAATAGGTGATCTGATCTGCCCTTTTGACAAAGAATACACGTACGAAACTTTTGCCAGCAAAATGGCCTTGAAATTAAAGAATGGCCCTAAAACTGCCTACCAGTGCCGGACCTCAGTTTCATATAGCAAAACAAACATACGTGTACGTTCATGCATCCATAAACATCTATGATTTGAACAGTGCACAGCGACGGGAAGCACCAGGGAATCCCCCGCAACTTGTCACTTACATTGCTCTCTTGACACCATTTTACCAAAGTTTTAGTTTTCCACTGAGAAACAAGGAAACTGGGGTCATTGACACAGTGTCTAGAGTTAGTAGGAGCGTCCCAAATAGAGATATTGTATTATTTTATCATTCCGTCATTTCGTTCCGTCGTTTCGTCATTTCGTTCCGCCGTTTCGTGATTCCGTGGTTTACAGACTGCCCTTACTTTGCGGATTCAACATACAATTTTACGAGTCAAATACATAAATTTGACACATTCTCAATCTCAAACACTATCAAAACTAGCATGCAAGCTTGTCTAGCAAAATCCCAGGGGGGGGGGGACTTGGTAGTTCAATGTGACGTACCCGTTGCAAAAACTAGGGTTTCGAATTCTGCGATTTACTACCTCTTAGGGTCAAAAAATTTTCAAATTTACTACCGCGCAGGGTTGTGAAGATTGATATGATAAGTTCACGGAAATTTAAGAAAGTTTGATGAACTGAATTGCTGTTTGTAAGATGCTGTAACGACAGCGATCAACCAGTTACTCAGTCTCATCACGTTATGCAAACCTATCAAAGCAAATTTCTGATCAATGATGGACCATTGCATTGACCATACTGTCATATACTCACACTAGGAGAAGGTCTTAAGTTGTTTTCTTTTTCATGTCTGCCATACAATAGCAGCATTGTTTCTGGGACAATGAACCTATTGTTATTGGTGCATACGGAAGCCAAAAGTTACTACCGCTTAGGCTAAAAGCTACTACCGCTAAGCAAGGACCGAGATACGATTTTTTACATGAGGGGGCCATGGGAAAGCGAGCAAAGACCTAGAAGGCAGAAGGAGGTCTGGGGGTACCCCCCTGGAAAAATTTGATACCAGGCTTCTCAAATTGACTTAAAACAACGCTAATTTTCGTTACTCAATACAGATTGACTTTACAGGTAAATCTATGTTGGGATGTACGTATAGCTCTGGTGTGGGACAAGTTTCATACCTTGTAAATACCGCAAAATGGCTTCCTAAACTAATGAAAGGTAGAAATTGAACGAGATATACATAAGAATATGGAGTACTTATCTGATATTCTGAAATACTAATAAATGAATAAAGATTTACGGCAACAACAATTGAAAATTTTTGAGGGGGCGATGGCCCCCCTGGACCCCCCTGTATCTCGCTCCTTGCCGCTAAGGGTTTAGGGTTTTGCAACATTTTGCAACGGACATGTGACCTTGAACTACTAAGTCCCCCCCCCCTGGGAGCAAAATATATGGAAGTCGTTGGTAGTTTCTGGAATTTGTTATAAGAAGGGGGCTTAATAGATTAATAGGGAGGAGGGCTTATTTAAAATCTCGGCTCAGAGGGGAGGGGCTTATTAGAAAGGGGGCTTAATGGAGAGGGGGCTCCATAGAGCTTCAGTGGTATATGGGAATGGTCACGGAAAGCACATGATATGGGATGTCATACTCTTGGTACCAACGAATGAAGTGAAAAAAGGAATTGCAATTTTCTATTTCTTTGGCTCGTTGAAAATAGCATGACGTAATGTATTTGATAGACTTACGATGTGATTCCTTGTGTTAGTTGATTATCTGACGTTTTGTTTTCTCCCATTTTTCCCTAATATTTGTCTCCCACATTTTCGAAGCTCTGGTTCCTAACGTAACATTTGGTTAGCTTGCCACATGTGCTGGCATTGAGTAGAAAATATTTGGTATTTTGGCATTTTCCACCCCTCCTATTTATCCATGCCTGTTCCTTCCCGATGAGATTAGGAAGTTAATCCATTGGTGTCGGCAGGGAAAGACCAAGGGGGCTACAGCGCCCTCCCTTGGAAGCATCTAGCCCAAGCTCCAAAAGATCCCTGGCACCACCCCTGAGGTTTTCAATATTGGGACTTCAATTGAGCTTTCTCTATTCGCAACACAGCATTCCAGCAGCAAATGGAAAGTATTACAATTGAGCTTGCTCTTGGTACTTTTGAAATGAAATGCATTAACAAAAATCTTGACCACTTTGTTCATTTTGCAAAGCGCACTTATAGCAGGAGAAATTTCTTGTCGTGTATTCATGGTGTATTCCAACAAAATCATCTGCCCTGTTCTGGCCTTTGTGACCTTGCCAAGTTTTTCTATTGTATATCGTTTTGCTTGTTGCGGTTCTATGATTCAGCTGAATTTCAGAACTGAGAATGTTATATTCGGCTGGGATTCGTCAATGGTCTGGTTAATATGGGTCCTGGTCCTATGGTCCAAGGGTCCTAGGTCCTAGCAGACCACGGTCTGGTTAATAGACCGTGCCGCCAGAGATGGATGATGGTGGGTGGCTACGATAGTTCCCTGGTAACAACCTTCTATGGATTGAATTTTCCAAACAGTGCACCTAAAAAAATTACAAATGTGCGGCCGGGTAGCTGAATCATAGTATTGTTGGGTATAAAATGATTTTGAATCAGGAAAAATCGTCCCCAAAAGTGTAGACTTGCCCCAAGTCTTTCAGTTAGACTTATTACAGATGACGAAATACACTCTCCTTTTCCTCCGCAACTCCTTCTCTATTCCCCCGCAGCACCATTTACTTTCCGCGTTTTTGTCTCAGTCGACTGATTAAAGAAAGCGAGAGTTGGACAAGTCCAAAAGTGCTGTTTTACTGCAGAGGGAGGCTCTTTCAACAACATTGCTTCTGCGGAGGATTTGAAATGATGGAAGAAAAATTTGAAAGAAGCATAGAATTTGACCTTTGGTGCTTTGACCTTGCAACCATGGAAATGAATTTTATTGTTATTCAAATTTGTTTTCATTGACTTGTGTTGAAAGGAAGGAACGAGTAAGAGGAAGTTGATTTTGAGATGCATCTCGAAGCAAGTTTACCAAGTGTTTGTGACTTTGAAGTGCCTGGAAATTCAAAGGTGGACTTCTTGAGCTTTTACCATGTTCTACAGAGAGAATGTTAAAGTTCCTTTGACGTAACAAACTCTTTTGGCGGAGGTTTGCTTCTTATATTGAACCCATGTGGAATTTAGCTTTGATCGTGCGGAACTGAAACTTGAAAGAGATATGTTTTGGTTTCTTATACTATCCACTGGAGTCGAGCACAGCTTCGTATCTCTGTAAGTTTTGGATCTTTCTTGTTGTTTATTAGGTCCCACAAAAGCTTCTACCTTCCACGTCCGCAATTTCCAAGTATTTGTTCGTAACTTGAAATGAAATTTCAAACTCCAGCCCCTTTCCAACTTCCCTGCAGTTTTTCCTTGGTCAGTCGCAGTCACTGTGTCGCCCGATTGTTGGTTATTCTTTTCTTCGAGTCAGCCAATAAAAACCTTATCAATTGTTAGGCCGGCCAATGATAACCTATTCATTCTTCCTTTCAACCAATCACGTAAAGTCTTAGCATGTGACTGCCATTGTTTTAACAATTGACCAATTAGCAAGGTATGTGCTCAAATCTCAAATTCACTCAGCTACACGCAGATTAGTTAGTAAGCGACCTTCGGCCGCAAATAAACATAGCCGCCAAATCTTTTCTTTTGTCCGAAGTTCCCAAGGGGCGCTCACTCATATCGCATTTTTTGCGGGAATTGACCAATCAGATGCCGTCATTTCATTACTTCCGCGTTTCGCAGCTAGGTTTAGGCCATTTTGGGTACCCCCCAATAAAAAAACATTGCACGCTCGAGTAAATCGAATTTTTTTAAAATTTCAACGGGAAAAGGATGCTAATACATAGGATCACAAGTGTTCATGTGGTTTCCTCGCAGTGGCTTGAAATGAATGATTGGTGGCAGTTTTAGAGGCAAACATCAGTTTCTTTAGTCGATTTTCATACAATTTCCAGTATGAAATCAATAGGAAGATTTGTCGATTACGACTGAAGTTGGATGGAGCAAAGTATCGAAACAACTGCCAAATTTAATTCCTGCGCTTGGGATGGAGTGTGAATGAGACCAAATTAACGGAATTACGAACAATTCACAATGAAGACGACGGCGGCATTGCACCAGGAGCGGTAAAGATCATGATGAAGCAGGTTTTCTTTCTATCTACTTTGCAGATGTTGTCTTGCTGTCAGCACATTTCAAATTTTAAATTCTTCTCGAGGAAGATTTCGACAACGATAAATGCTCATTGCTTGCAAGCAATGCTATATCATTGCTTTACAAGAAGCCGCTAATGGCCAACTTTGTGCCTGTGTGAAGTTGCAAATTCAATTTTGTAAAAAGTTAGAAAATCTATAAAAAAAACTTTAAACCCGGGAAGAGCTGGGGTCAAACGTAACTCTAAGTCCACAGACAAGTTTGTTGTAAAAGTTAATATAGTTTTCACATCCTTTTTATAAGGAACTGAATATTTGGCTCAATACTGAAAGTATCGAAAGTTTCTTATAAGATTATCAAATTTTGAGCACATTTCAAAACAAAAAATTTTGAAGCCTTTCCAAAGAGACCTTTCTCAAGTACCTTTCGAGCAATATGATACAAGAAATAAGTGAAAATGACGTAAAAATAACGTCAAAAACAGCATTGCAAAGGTTTCAAGGACCTTGTTTTGAAATTCACGAGGACACAGGAAAGGGAACACGAAGAATCTGATAATCTTGAGACTTGTAATACTGACGTAAATTCTTAGATATTCTTAGTTTCTAATCAAAGGTACGTGCACTGGAGTTTCTTAATACTTGGCGGTCTGATGGCTGAGTTTCTTAAAAGCAGGTTTTTACGAAAAGAATTCGTGTAAAGGCAACTGTTAGCAATATTATTGTCTGGGAAATTCATTTTGTTTCGAACTCCAAAAAACCTTTTGACAAGCGGGCCCCAAGCAGGCAAACTTTTGAAATTTGTTGCAAATTTTTTGTATATTCTCTCTTGTCGAGACATATCAGACAGTCAATGCAAATATGTTCGTAGCGTCTTTTCTTTCGATGTGAATGATTTGCAACAGTTGGAGATGTTGCCAAGTCCAGTCGAGCTTTCAACGAACATTGCATTTGAATGAGATTTCCCCATTTTTGAAGTAACATTTAAAGGGAATCGACATGGTTAAAAGCTGGCCTGGGCCAGGTCAAAATTATAATCTATTGCACTCGACAGCTTCGACGCATCAGGTTTCATTGTGTAGCTAAAGAAACACTGGATTTGTGGGCGTTTCTCTGGCCTATTTATAGCGACTATGAGATATACCTATGTCTATTCCCTTTAAGACGGTAAATTATCTTACCGACAAAAATATGACAACACCTTCGCCTTTATTTCTTTACCCTCCATTTCCTGTTGAGTCTGGATCAGAGTGGGGCACAAGTTGCCATATGGGGATGAAGCAAGGACTCTGGAGGGGCATGGGTCAGAAATTCGCATGGCAAGGTGAAATAAAGCGCAGATCTCGAAAATTTCAGAAGAAATATGCATATTGTTGATAATTTTGCTAAAAAAAACTACTTTTTGGGGGGGACGGCAAGCAAGATGCCGCTACCTGTTTGAAAAAACATCGAATTCCAGCATTCAGATCACCGTAATTTTTTAATCTTGAGTGATGGCACGGAGACTACATGAACACTTGTGATCCTATGTATTAGGATCCTTTTCCCGTTGAAATTTTAAAAAAATTCGATTTACTCGAGCGTGCAATGTTTTTTTATTGGGGGGTACCCAAAATGGCCTAAATCTAGCTGCGAAACGCGGAAGTAATGAAATGACGGCATCTGATTGGTCAATTCCCGCAGAAAATGCGATATGAGTCAGCGCCCCTTGGGAACTTCGGACAAAAGAAAAGATTTGGCGGCTATGTTCCGCAAATATACTATTCAAATAGGAAATTATCGTCATAAGTACATCGCTTTGATCTCCAATGATTGTTCTACTGCTTGATCAAAAGACAATAAGTGCTTCAAACTCAAACTTGGCGAGGACACACATTTTCTTGGCCGGTCATTCTTTATTCCTTGGCGGGCAGCGTTTCAGCGGGGTTGTTACCGGGGAGTGTGCTCCAGGCATGCAAGGGTTGTATCTCTCCCTCAAAAAGGGCACGAGAACGAAGGAACTTCTTGGAAATTTGTGGGGAACTAAAATATTTCATTGCAAACAGTAAAGCTTTTCTAGGGAGTGATTTGCGTTTATGTTTTCCATTTCGACTGAAATAAATTACACCCCCCCCCCCCAGTAACGACCCCACCAGACCTTGAAAATGCAGCGGGGGAATTTTGAAAACCATGATGAAAACAAACATTTTCAGCGGGGATTAGAAATACCATGACGGGGAAATGGAAGTTTTGGCTATCATCTATGATGAAACTTGCATAATTTTGACGGGGAAGCAAAAATTTCAACGGGGAAACAACGAAAACAAGGCGGGGAATGTGTTTGAGCTCAAAACTTAGCGGGGAAACAAGTTTTCTTGGTGGGTCATCCTTCAACCATAGCGGGACAATGTTTCAGCGGGGTCGTTACTGGGAGGTATTAAATTCTTCGGCACTGACTGTACTGTCTTCACGAAAACTAGGTTTGGCCGTCAACAAGACATTAAAATGATGCAATGAAGTCTGAAAATTCGATAAGTGAGGACTTTTAACAAGGACTGCGTTATAAAATGTTTTCAGCTAGGGAGGATTCAAACTTTGATTTGTTGCAAATTAAGAGCTAATATTCTCATTTCCCAAACTCGTCCCCACGCCCCTAAAGGTGTCTACGAATTTGGCCTTCGCAACCAGCTTCGTTGTTTCCATGAGTTTCCTTTAAAATTAGGGCGTTGTCCCCAAAATTTTCCCGGTAGCTCGTTCCCCGGTCCCCAATAACCTGCACCTTTTGAGTTTCTTAGTTCTCGTGTTTGAAAATCTGATAGTCTGACGAATAGATCACTGAGGTACTGTGGTGCAAGATCGTTTAAAGATTTATACACCATCGTAGACGTCTCTTTCACGATCATTTCTTTGATGGACAACCAGCCAAGCTCTTTGCGTAACGGCACAGAAGGTGCATCATAAGGACTACCCGAAACGATTCGAGCAGCCCTGTTTTGTAATTTTTGTAGAGACGCTATTCTCATGATGAGGTTCTAGAATACTACGATAAATTTCACATACACCTATTTTTTATAAGAAACTAAGAACTTGGACCAGTACTGAAAGTTTCTTAAAACTATCAGATTTTCAGTTATCAGAGTTTCTTACAAGTTTCTTAATGGTTTCACAACATTTTCTATGTTCATTACCCGTTCTCTCCTCAACATTCCAAAACAAAGTGTTTGGAAGCCTTGCCAATGTTTAAACTTTATTCAAGTACCTTCCAAGTACTTGAAATTAAATCTTCCCAGTACTAGAGTTTCTTCATTTTTGGCATTCTGAGAGTTAAGTTTCTTATATGCAGTTTCATCTAAAAAATACATGTATAGTACGCCTCCTAAGGTGCGCCTTCGACACATGTCGATTTGAGCTATAGTCAAATTTTCCCCTGGATCCGCTCGTGAGACCTTTTTTAAAAACAAAGATGTATTATAATCATGCTCAATAAAAAAGGCCCAAAACTTTGCCCTGTAGCATTTTCATGGGTGCATGGCAAGATGTTTTGGCATTCTGTCCACTAGAGTACCATCGCCCTGAATCGGCACCCTAGCGCGTTCTCCGAGATTTAGGCCTGTTTACAAACGTTTAAAAATGGAACGGTCTGAGACTCGTAAATGAAAATAAAGTGAAAAAATGGTTTGCTGACTATTCTTGCTCTCTGACTGTTCTTGCTTGTTTTCTTGGATTTTTTTACATGCTACGAAGATGTTTTCGACGTAACTGAAAAGTGACGGTTAGCGTTCGTTCATTTCTCCATTTATTTTTCCAAGCCGCGCTTTTGTTTTGATTCATTTTCATTGATAAAATACTGGCAAAAGTCAAATAACTTGTTTCGCTAGTTTCTTCTCCCCCTTTGAATGAAATATTTCAAAGTCCTTCAAGTTGTCGATTTCTATTTTTGTTCAGGGGGTTTCTATTGCAAAGCGAATGGATTGGATAAAAATCGCCCTGAATCGGCATAGTGTGTGAAAATGGTCTCGTGTTGTGAATAGTGACCTCCCCCCCTTTCCGCTGGACCACTTTGTGAATAAAAACAGGTGGTAAATAATGTTTTGACTCTAGGAACACATTTCTGACCTGGCGATCTTTCGTGGAGTTGGAAGAAGAGCATTTTTGGAATAACGTAATAACGGAAGTATGTATGAAAGGTTAAAACTGGGGAGGAACGAAAAGCGTTAATTTTCCATCCGATCGAAATGCAATGAATATTAATTACATTGGGGATGTGACCCTAGAAAATAGCTGTTTTGGCAGTATAGTACAATTTTCTTTCGGGATAGCTGATTGCAGTAAAATGAGGGGTGCCGGTTCAGAGTGATATGATTCATTTAGGCCGATTTTTGCCGTTGTTCCTTTAAGTTCTGGCTGTACTTCAAAAAGTGGGAAGATTAAGTTGATGAAGTGATACAGTAAACACCATAAACTGAAGAATCTTCTGATGGCAAATTATTGTTTTAAGTCCCTATCATAACGCTCATAATAGGTGATCTATCTGAAAGGTGCCGATACAGGGCGATGGTACTTTAAGGTATGAGATGTCCTTCTCCTTTTCAGCCTCAGTTACTGTACTTCAAGGATGCGCAATAAGAAACATATAATGTACACTCACCGAATGTGGGTTGTTTTTGTGTCAACTCTTCTGTCAGTGCCATCTTGACCTTAACTGACTGCGCATGGTGCTTCGCAGTGTTTTGCTTCATCACAGTCAAGATGGTGCTGACAGAAGATTTGACACAAAAACAATACACATTCGGTGAGTGAACATTATATGTTTCTTATTGCGCATGCTTCAAGGTGAATCATCAAATGTTGTCAGAAAGCTCTCCGCAGGAGCTAGGAATGTTGAAGCGCGAGCGAAACGAGCGCTTAACTTCCTAGTATATGTAGAATATTGGTAATGTGGATGGACACTGTCTTGACCACATCTCGGTCAACAAATTCGAACAATATTTTTTTAGAAAAGGACATTATGAAAAGTTGGACGAGAAATACAATAAAAAAAAATTGGACTTTTAGAGAATAGGAGTACTAGTGGTAATTCAAAAGCCTTTTCAATTTTAAGTTGTTTATTTCAAACCTGAAAATGATTTAAATGTTATAAGGGCATAACAATTGCAGTTTATTGTTTTTATCAGTAAATACTTTAACTAGGCTACGTTCATGTTCGAAAACAACATCTGTCTCAAAGAAATTAAATTTTTTCCAATCAGGCAATGCTTTTGTAAAAAAACAAGCCCATTCAAATAGTTTTCAAGATCATGCAGCAAATCAATCCTTTGTAATGCTCCATTCCTTTTGAATACCGTTCACTTGATACCCTGATTGAATACATTGACGATGTTGATTAGGGTTACAACGAAATGACTGGTAAAGACATTCTGGCTATTCGAAACTCCTATGAGACACCTTGGAGCACAACTGATGGAGACACGAGGATCAGTGATACAAACATCGACATGTTTGTCAGAATAGTAACTCATTCAACACGAAAACAATACTGGTTTCAGAAACGATCGCACGTTGTATGATAGCACGATCGCACGTTGTGCGAACGATCGCACAGTCCATGACATGATCAAACAAGGGATGGCTACCATTGTTTTTAAATCAATAAGTGGTCTCGCGCCCACTTACCTCTCTACTCTATTCACAAGAAACTCGACAAGGGAGACTGTAAATTTGAGAAATTCTGAGACTGACTTGCTTGCTCCACGAATGAAAACAAGTAATGGCCAAAAGGCATTTTCGTTCCGTGGATCCAAGGTTTGGAATGAATTAGAACATGAGGTCAAGCTAGCCTCCTCTCTGTCTACTTTTAAATGTAGACTGAAATGTAAATAGATTTTAATTTTTCATTTATTCTGATTTAACATTGTAAATATTCTTTTTTTTTATTTATTTATTTTATTAGCATTGTAATTAGGTTTTTCCACGGCCCCCTGAAAAGCAGCCACTCCTGGTTGATGGGGAAACATAAACTAGGATTATGTGCACATAACTAAGATTATGTCGACATAATATAGGTTTATGTAACAAAATCATAGTTTGTGTGCACATAATGCGGGCTATGTGGACATAAACCTACATTTTGTAGTGAAAACCTATATTATGTCGACATAATATAGGTCTATGTACATAATCATAGTTTATGTCGACATAGGAACTACTGAACTACTGAATGTGCAATTTGGGAGTTTGCCTTCTCTTTTCCTTTTCCTTTCATATTCTCTCCTTGGTTTATAGTACTGGCTGCCAGGGAAAGATAGATGCAGTGTTCCAAAACAAAGTCACAACTCTAACTATCATTATGTGCTCGAACCCTTATTCCTCTTCTTTTTCTTACTGGCTTTTCCGTCTTATTCAAGACGTTGGCCTCGCCACTGTGTTCTTCCATTCCTTTCGCTCAAGTCGTTTTCAGTTAGTTCATCCACTGTTTTATTTATTGGTTCTAGGTCTTTATTTATTTGTCTGAGCCAACCCTTATTATGCCGACATAAACTAGGATTATGTACATAAACCTATATTACGTGCAATCCTATATATTATGTCATTTTTGTGCAAATGCCGTTCCATGGTTGTCTTTTGAAGAAAATGACCACACATTCTAAAACGGCCATGTCATTTTTGCAGAAGGTTCCTGAACATATCCTTTGGCACACACAGTCAAGACATGTTCTAGTGTTAATCATAACATTTCTGCTAAGACACCGTTTGACCCCGTCTTTTACATTTTCCACTGTTTTCACGCAAATTTCGGCTTTTATCCACAAATATAGTACTATGTAGTAATCCACAAAATTCGCGAAAATTTTCCACTCGTTCTCAATGACATGAACTCCAAATTATGTTGAGATGTATACGATCAAAATAAAAAAAGAATTTCAAGAATCAGAGCAATGTAGGCAGAGAAATGGAATTTTGAAGTTTGCCTAAATTGAGTGTTCATTGTCTTTGTAAGACGAAATTTGGGAACTTCTGGTATCATGAAACTTCAAAAATTTCTTTTATTCTGATTGCTAATCATTGTTCTTTAAAATGATCAATTGCTTGATCAATGTTGAGAACTCTAATTTTGCATGAACTATCACATCTGCTGGATCACTGTGCGGTCCATGGCATGACTCCCAAAGACCCTTTGATTCCATATTTGGGAGGAGAGAATCTTAGCGGGCGGCAGTAATTGTCACAAACCATCAATGAGATATTGTTCAAAAATTTCTAGCCCTAACTCTTACCCTAATCCTGATTTAGACTTGTGCCTTTCCCTTCCTTGCTTCCCTGCGCTCTTTGATGTGCACACATCACTTGGTCAGCTCTGACTTATAATAGTCCACTTAAAAAGTGGGCCCAATTTAGGCCCGTGTAGAGTGGTTCCGAATTCACCAATCAAATCGCTATAACTTAGCTTTCAACCAATCAGGATCCGCTATTCAAACAGTTGCTGTTGTTGCATACATAGAGTCATTGCTTGATCAATGTTGAGAACTTTAATTTTGCATGAACTATTACATTTGCTGGATCACTGTGCGGTCCATGTCATGACTCTCTAAGACCCTTTAATTCGAAATTTGGAAGGAGTTTATTTTAGCCGGCGGCAGTAATTGTCAAAAACCATCAATGAGACATTGTTCAAAACTTCTAACCCCAACTCTGACTCTAAGCCTGATTCAGACGTGTGCCTTTTCGTTCCTTGCTTCCCTGCGTTCTTTGATTTGCACACATCACTTGGTCAACTCTGACTAATAATAGTCCACTTAAAAACTGGGCCCAATTTAGGCCCATGTAGAGTGGTCCCGAATTCAACAATCAAAGCGCTAAAATTTAGCTTTCAACCAATCAGGATGCACTATTCAAGCAATTGCTGTTGTTGCATGCAAAAAGGCCGTTGACGAGGTTTAGAGTTCTGACAGCTTCGATGGGCGTATTTTATTTCCACAATTGAAAATTGCTGCATGAAAGGTATACGTTCAGCGATTTGTCGGATAAGACAACACCATTCTTTGTTGGACTTTCCTTTTCATTGTTCAAGCTCTTTAGACCAAATTTCAAAGCGACTTTTTCGAGTGTACGAGAGCTCCCGCCTGTTTAGACCATTTTGGACAATAGGGCCCCTTCCTTCATAGTGATATTATTTGAGCTCTTTGCAAAAAGGCTGTTATGTTATGTTATATTATATTATACCGGGTGTCCCAAAAAAAAGGTAACAGATTTCATCAAGGCTAGCGCTAAGAAATTGACTCCAATCAATGGGAAATAACCTTTAAACTAATCCTCGATAGTGTACTTGAAGATAGACACCTTGTTCGTTGATATTGGAGCATTGAGAGTAGACATTTGTATCTTGAAAGTCCAGATTTGCCTTCACCTCCAAACCAGAGCTTTTAGGCTTTGGCCTAAACTACAAACGCGCTGTTGTGGGGAATCTCCTCAAGAATAGGCACAATGTAGAAAGTCCGAGGAAGGACCTTTGCTTTGTGCATGCACATATGAATACAAATGCAAAAACTGAAAACTGAAAAAGTCACCAAGGAATATCTTTTACTCAGCCAAAATGAAAATGAATTTACAAAGAAGAAACAACTTAAGCACGAGAGAGCCCTTTCAAGGATCTTACCCTCGTGGATGTTTAATCCTTTTGGTATAAGAGACGGATTCTTGTTTCGTAATAATTTCAATGATCAAACAATGCCTTTTATTCGAACAAGGAAGAGTTTTCCACACTCAAGGGAATCATTTCCCTGTAGGATAACTTTTATTTGGCAGCGGTAATTCACAGCTTTCGTAGAATGAACAGAGATATCCCTTTGGGAAAAAATTATTGAGTTTCATTGTCAAGTTCGATTTGGATTTCTATTGAAAATTTTTCCGAAGTGCGAGGCTTCTTGTGTGTACTTGGCTATGATTCAGGAGATTCCACAACAAGCGCGTTGACAGCTTAGGCCAAAACCCAAAAGCTTTGGTTTGGAGATAGAGGCAAATCTAGACTTTCAAGACAAAAATTTCTACTCTCAATGCTCCGAGATCAACAAGCAAGGTATCTATCTTCAATTTAACTATCGATGATTAGTTTAAACGTTATTTTCGACTGATTCGAGCCAAATTCTTAGTACAAGTCGTGATCAAATCTGTTACCTTTTTTCTGGGACACCCGGTATTATGTTATATTATATTATATTATATTACATCATATTATGTTATATTATATTATATCACATTACATAACATTATATTATATTATGTTATATCATATTATATTGCATATTCTATTTTATTCTATTGTATGGGCTCTCAGGGCTCTTTGCAAAAAGGCTGGCCAAAAACTCCATGCTCTTGCCAGAATATCACGTTCCATGAACACTGAACAACTACAGCAGTTAATGAGGGCGTTTGTTTTATTTCAATTTACTTACGGTCCACTTGTTTGGATGTTTTATAATAGAACTTCGGACCATAGAATAAATCATACTCAAGAAATGGCATTACGAATAGCATATAAAGATTACGGGAATGATTTTGGCTTTCTCTTGGAGCGGACCAAATGGATACCAATCCATGTAAGAAACCTGCGGTTGTTAATGACAGAAATGTATAAAACCAAATTCGATCTACACCCACCTTGCATGAAGGATATTTTCATGGAACGAAATATTAGCTGCAATCTAAGGCATGGCAATGATGCTCAATTTCCTAAGGTACGGACTACGTCATTTGGAATTGAGAGCATAGCCTACCTTGGAAATAAACTATGGCAGCTATTACCGCTAGAAATAAAACAATCCAATGCCCTTCCTATTTTCAACAAACGAATTAGATTCTGAAAAGGTGATAAATACAACTGCAGGCTCTGCAAGACATATATTCCCAAAGTGGGGTTCCTAACAGGACAGATGTTTTTATCACGTCTATTTGTATATACAGGGTGTCTCAAAAAATTGTTCGACGTTTGATTAAATATTAAAAAATAAGGACACCATGAACAGGCTCATGGAAAGATAGCCTTGTTCCTAAGATTATGAAATAATTTTAGAGACTAAAATCGTGCAAATTGGTTGAAAATTTACTGAGTTACGAGCTCTCAAAGGTCGGAAATATGCGATAGCTGAAACCAGAGACCCCCCAGATTACTTCTATTGCAAAAAATTCGAAGACGGAGGTAAGAGAAGCTTACCCAATGTCATAGCTCTCGTTGATATCAGAGCAAACCAAATACGACTTCTAAAGTAAATTATTTCTTGCGATCTTTCTGAAAATTTCCTAACATTGCGTAAGTCCAAAATCAATGGTTCAAAACATAATCGGCGAGAGACTGAATCTGTTTCCTCAAAGCATCCATATGCTTGACAGTTAGGTTATCAAAAACCTGTTTGAATCCCATTTGGCTCGCCCTGAAACAGTTGAGAAATAACAGAAACGACAGCCTATGGGACTTTACCAAAAATGCCATTTTGAGGCCTCTGGTTTCAGCTTTCGCACAAACTTGAACTTCAAAAGCTTGTAACCCCATGAATTTTTAGCGGATTTGCAAGATTCTTATGTCAAAAATTAATTTAAAATCTCAGGAAAAGGGTGACTTGACCAAGGGTCTATTCAGCGTATCGTTATTTTCTAGTATTTAATCAAACGTCGAACAATTTTTTTGAGACACCCTGTATACCCACTGTACATTTCTTTTTTATAAATTTGATTTAGATATATGTAAAAATTTTAAAGTAGAAGTAGGCCTTAATTAGCTGTAACGTAGCTATTCATTTAACCTAGCCTACTAAAAATTAAGAAATGATGATGATGATGATGATGATGATGATGATGATGATGATGATGATGATGATGATGATGATGATGATGATGATGATGATGATGATGATGATGATGATGATGATGATGATGATGATGATGATGATGATGATGATGATGATGATGATGACTTCATTTCATATCATTTAAGGAAGGTGGCCCTTCGGCAGAAGCCATTTTTCAAGGGGCCCTCCGATAAAAACTTAATTACAATATACAATTAATAATAAAGTGACACTAGAATATAAAAAACCATAATTTAAAAACCTATTTACAATGATAAAATATATACAATAGAAAGAAAAGGTTAACTCTTTATTGATTTCTTAAAACCATTTAGGGAGGATGCCGTTTTAGACTCAGCAGGAAGGCTATTCCATAGTTTAACTCCCCGGAAAGAAAAGCATTTTTGCCCATTTGCAGCATTTTTCTTCGGCAACCTCAGATCAGTCTCAGTGTTCCGAAGGTTGCGGGAGGAGCATGCTGAGTTTTTCGTGAAGAGGTTACACAGATATTGTGGAGCCAAATCATTGAGCGCCTTGAAGACCATCGTTTTAGACTCACTGCCAATGAGTTCTTCAATGGTCTGCCAGCCCAACTCTGCAATGAGTGGTCTGCTTGGGGTATCAAAGCTGCTATTTGTAATGATTCTAGCAGCACGATTTTGGAGCTTTTGCGTCTGGTTGATGTCTGTAGATCCAGCACAACCCCAGACAGAACAACAGTATCGAAAGTGGGGCTCAACAATACCTGTGTAAAGAGTTTTCAAGCTTGCCAGAGGCAGAAAGGATTTAGCATGTCTTAAAAAGCCGATCGCCCTGGAGACCTTTGTAGAAACTGCCTTAATTTGCTCTTTCCAATCTAAAGAGCAATCTATTTGCACTCCAAGGTACTTTGTCTTTTGAACAACTTCGAGTTCATTGTCGCGTATCTTCAGTGCCAAGGCTTCATTTCGACTTTTGAGAGAGTTGTGTTTTTGCTTGGTGGATATGAGCATTGAATGAGTTTTTGCCACATTCAACGAGAGCTTATTTCCTTGAAGCCAAGTCTCCAATTTACTGAGATCACTATTTATAGCCTCATTAAGCTGAGTCAAATCGTGAGACTGATGACAAAGACTGGTATCATCAGCGTACATAGTCACAGAGGCACCTTGGACAGCCTCAGGAAGATCATTGATATAGATGAGGAAGAGAAGAGGGCCAAGGCATGAGCCCTGTGGTACTCCTACTTCTATTTCCCCGATATCTGAATCAACACCGTTAACCCTACAGAATTGCTTGCGGTTAGATAAGTAAGACTTAAACCAAGACAGCTCTCGCTGCTGGACGCCATAAAGTTCGAGCTTTTTACAGAGAATATCGTGGTCGACCGTATCAAATGCTTTTTTCAGGTCAATAAATACTAATCCAAGAGCTTACCGAGATCAAGCCCATTGTACCAGTAATCGCTCATTTTAAGCAAACAAGTAAGTGTGGAATGTAGGCGCAGAAAACCTGATTGATCAGATGTAAAGAGACCATTATCTTTCATATACAGGTACAGCTGGTTGAAAACAAGTTTTTCAAAGAGCTTTGAGATGACAGGCAAGACTGATATGGGGCGATAATTAGATTTTTCAGTCTTATCTCCATCTTTGAAAATCGGAGTAATTCTAGCTACTTTCCATGAATCTGGGAACTGGCTAGTTTCAATGGATGTGTTAAACAAGAAAGCCAGAGAGTTTTCAATATATGGCAAAGCAAGCTTCATAAAGTAGCTAGAAATATTGTCAATTCCAAAGCTCTTTGCTGTTTTAACCTTGGCAAACGCATCCCTATATCTTTTAGCTCAACTGTCTTAAAGTGGAACTTGGCCTTATCTTTATTAACCTCATATTCACCTGATAGAAGGGGATTAATGGCAGGTTGTATTTTATCTGCTAGTTCCCTACCTATAGTGCAAAAGAAATTGTTCATTGCATTAGAAACGTCCTTTTTATTCCGAGTTTCAGTGCCAGATTCTTTGAGACAATCAATGCTACTTGACTTTGATCTCTTGTTGAGAAGTTCATTAATTGTTTTCCAAGACTCTTTCATATTACCTTTACATGCAGCGATCCTATTGGTATAGTGCTGCTTCTTCAGTTGAACATTAAGGGCATTGACCTTATTACGGATCTGTCTATAAGAGTCCATAAGGATTGGGGATTTACCTTTGACTGCTGACTTTTTTAGTTTGTCTCTTGTACGCATCAAATCCCTAAGATCTTTGTTGATCCATGGGCAATACTTTTCAGAGACCCGCATTTCACTCAAAGGGGCATGTTTTTCAATGATCAAAGAAAACATTTCAGACCAATAGTTGACAAGCATGTTGATATCATCACTTTCAGTAAGCATTTGTTCCCAACATATCCCAGAAACATCAGCAAGGAATGCTTCCTCATTAAAATGATGATGATGATGATGATGATGATGATACTGATGATGATGATGATGATGATGATGATGATGATGATGATGATGATGATGATGATGATGATGATGATGATGATGATGATGATGATGATGATGATGATGATGATGATGATGATGATGATGATGATGATTCTCTTTTTTGACCTAGTGATATGGGCAAATCAAAGAGCACAGGGAAACAGGGCATGAAACGGTACAAGTCTAACCCTAATCCTTACAGTATGAAATACAACAACTTTAATGCTGCCTGCCAAACTACACTCTAGCTCCACTTTACCCTATGGTTCCGTCCCTACACGTTACTGCATTTGAATAACATAGATTTCGATACACGTATATTTGATCGTCAGGCAGAGGATATATCGAAGATAGTACGCCATTCTAAACAACGCACAAAAGTTGTCTTCCTACCTGATGATGGGCATCCATAAACATTAACTCGCAAACATATTCCCGTTTCCCAAGTCATAGGAACAATTCTCAAGTATCGTGTCTTCAAATTTGTTGCAAACCAATTGTAAACAATGAGATCACGTGACGTGCTACCAACGAATGTCTGCGAAATAAAGATAAATGTTACCATATAGTTCAGCATACATATTGGCTACGTTAAACAAGCCTATCAAATTGCAAATTGGGATCTTGAAATGAATGCTGGTCAAGACGCATCTAAAGCTACCAAGTATCAAAATCATAGTAACCTAACCTAACCTAACCTAACTTAACCTGACCTATCCTAATCTAATCTAATGTAATCTAATCTAATCTAATCTAACCTAACCTAACCTAATCTAATTCACATATACATTACAAGTCCCGTTACGGGTATTACGTACCAGAGGTACGAAGGTTAGCGTTTTTGAACGTAAAGTTCATAACAAGGAAAAAACATGATTCATAGCATCTCTTTGTGACACACCAAGACATACCGGGTGAAAACTTACATAGTTTACATCGTACATAGCTTCATGAAAGTAAACGTCATGAACATAAACAAGGTATCGGCACGTAGTTGAAAGCTCAGCTATCTTTTGAGATGTTCCTTTGTCAGCTTACGGTATGCCAATTGTCCGAAAAAAAACAGTTTCAAATGTATGGTTATTCATTCATTTCTCGGACTATTCACTTGTTTTCCAGTCGATTTACTGGAACATGTGGAAAAAGTTGAATTTGAAATTTCCCTTAGCGCACTAAATTTGAATGAGGCACAGAGGTTAATCATTTTGCACAAGAACTTTCTTTAGACGATTTCAAATCCATCGATGTGACGTTGTTATATTGTTTCTGTTGCTGTAAATATTGAGGCTTGTTGTTGTTGTTGTTATTCATGATCATGGCGGACTAGATAACTCTTGCTCTCTTTCGTTGCACAACTTTACATGGTATCAGGCGTGGTGTGAACCATATTTTCAACATGACTCAACCTGATGAAGGAGCTCAAAGTACAGCCCACATAGCTGAAGCACAGCCAACTGCGTTCATCTCAAATGTTCCATTGCCTCCAAGACTTGAATTGCATGGGAACCTTGCCCAAAACTGGACAAAATGGCGGCAAGTCTGGACTGCATACGAAACTGTAACCAATTTGGCTTCACAGTCCAGCCCCTTTCGTGTTGCTGCCTTTATAACTTGCATTGGCCCAGATGCACTTGATATCCACAATGGACTGGCATTTGAAAATGAAATTGATAAGCAAAACATTGACAAAATACTCGATTTATGGCATGCGTACTGCTTAGGAGAGACAAATGTCATTTATGAAAGATTTAAATTCAATAATCGAAACCAAACACCGGATGAATCGATTGATGCTTATGCTGCTGCACTTCGTGCCCTGGCTGCCACATGCAATTTTGGCAATTTGAGAGATGAACTCATTCGAGACAGAATTGTTTGTGGAATCTCAAATATCAAAGTACAACAAAAGCTTTTGCAAGAACCCAAACTTACTTTGAATAGATGTATTGACATTGCTCGATCAGCTGAAACCACAACCGCCCAATTAAAAGTGATTACTGGACAAAGTGAAGACTCAAACAATGAAGTTCATGCTGTAGGAAAGTGGAAAAGAAATCAAAATAATATTGGAACCAAAAGAAACATTATTTCTGATTGTAAGTATTGTGGTGGTGAACACGGATGGAAAAAAGAGTTCTGCCCTGCATTTGGCAAGATTTGTGAACACTGCGGTAAGAGAAACCACTTTGCTGCCATGTGCCTCCAACGCAAACATGCTGGTAAGAGAGATTACACTACTAAGCCTCATGTGAATGCTGTCTCTAATGCATATGATGATATTCTCTCTGTTGATTATGATGCAAATGACCATCTGCATATTCATACAGTTTCAAAATCTCAGTACAAGTCTAAGATTTTTGCTCACATCACATTATCTGACCAGAAAATCACAATGCAGGTTGATTCTGGTGCATCTTGCAATGTGCTACCAGAAAAGTATGTCCCTCTTGGAACAAAAATCCAAGAATCTAACCACCCCCTTACCCTCTACAGCAAAGCTAGCCTGCCTGTAGTTGGCACCTGCACACTGCAGATCAAAAATCCCAAAAATGATCTTTGCTATGAAATCCCTTTTGTCATTATCAAGGGTGACTACATACCACTTTTAGGCTCACAGGCTGCCCAACAAATGCAGTTACTCACTGTACAATATGATAACATTGATGAGCCTTTTAGCAATGATTGCTTTAGTTGCAGCGGCGCTTTTCCTTCCCAAGCTCCTGCACAGGAATCTTCTTCATCTCCAAAAGCAAATCTAAGCAAAGCTACACATCATACAGCTGGCCTTACAAGAGACCATATCATGAAGAATTATGCAGATGTGTTTGAAGGTCTTGGTCACATGCCAGGAAAACTTCACTTAGATATTGATGAAACGGTCAAGCCAGTTGTCATGCCACCCCGGCGTGTCCCACTTGCCCTGAAGAGTAAACTAAAAGAAGAGCTTGACAGACTTGAAGCTCTTGGGGTTATCACAAATGTGACAAAGCCTACTGACTGGGTTTCCAATCTTGTTGTCGCCGAGAAACCCAATGGCAAATTGCGGGTGTGTATTGACCCCCAGCACCTAAATCAAGCCCTGAAAAGGAGCCATTATCCCCTTCCCATCATTGAGGATATCTTACCAGACTTGGATGATGTAAAAGTCTTCAGCAAAGTTGACCTCAAGGAAGGCTACCTGCAAATTGAATTGGATGATGAGTCAACAGACCTCACAACGTTTCACACGCCATGGGGGAGATGGAAATTCCTCAGAATGCCTTTTGGCATCTAGCCAGCTAGTGAGCACTTCCAACATCGCTTTGATCAAGCACTTGAAGGCCTCACTGGAGTTTACGCCGTTGCTGATGATGCACTAGTGACAGGGAAAGGAAAAACATACTCAGAAGCCACGAAAAATCATGATGAAAACATGATTGCTCTTCTCAAGAGATGCCAAGAGCGTTGTATCAAACTCAATGCTGACAAACTTCAATTCAAATGTGATGAAGTCTCCTTCATAGGACACCTTCTAACTCCAGATGGGGTCAAAGCAGACCCTGCAAAAATCAAAGCAATTCTAGAGATGGAGAAACCAAATGATGTCTCTGGAGTGCAGCGACTAATCGGCATGGTTAAATACCTTGGAAAGTTCCTGAGCAGCCTCTCTGATATATGTGAGCCCCTAAGGAGACTAACACACAAGGATGCTGCTTGGAATTGGAACAGCGAACATGATGAAGCGTTTCAAAACATCAAAAATGCAGTCACAAAAGCACCTGTGCTCAAATTCTTTTAGTCAAATATGCCAGTTGAAGGACAAGGGGATGCATCCTCCAAAGGCCTTGGGTTTGTTCTACTACAAGATGGCCGACCTGTCACATACACCAGTAGAGCACTCACATCAGCTGAACAAAAATATAGTCAAATTGAGAAGGAACTCTTGGCCCAAGTTTTTGGAATGGAACAAAATCACCAATATGTCTATGGGCGTGAAATCACCCTTTGGACTGATCACCAACCTTTAGTCTCCATAGCCACAAAGCCACTTGCCTCTACACCAAAGAGGTTACAACGTCTACTCTTGCGACTTCAAAGCTATGATGTCAAAATTTGCTACAAGCCTGGGAAAGAAATGGTCCTTGCCGACACGCTTTCAAGGGCCTACATTCCATCTCAAAATGATGATCGCTCAGAAACAGAAAAAGACACTGAAATTGTCCATATGGCTAGCCATTTAGCTATATCAGAGCCTCAACTGAAGGAAATTCAGCAAGCCGCATCCGAAGATGAAACACTCAAGGACTCATGAAGATTATCATTGAAGGCTGGCCTGCAAAGAAAGATAGCCTACATGCAAGAGTACACCCATATTTTCATATCAGAGATGAATTAGCGACCCAAGATGGAATCGTATTCAAAGGGCATAGAGCAGTCATACCAGAGCACCTTCGCAAAAAGATTAGAGAAAAGCTGCACGTGGCCCACACTGGGGTCCAAAGCTGTCTTCGACGAGCACGTGAAGTTGTGTACTGGCCTGGTATGAACAAGGATTTGACAGATTACATTGCAAAATGTGACACCTGCAACACTTTTCAAAATAACCAGCAGAAAGAGCCACTGATAAGCCGTGAAATCCCTGCACGCCCTTGGCAGTTTATTGCCGCTGATATCTTTACTGCTGACGACAAAGATTACTTGTGCACAGTGGACTGCTACTCGAATTATTTTGAAGTTGACAGGCTATACCACAAGACAGCTGGAGAAGTCATCCTTAAGTTAAAAAGACACTTCTCAACCCATGGAATCCCTGACAAGTTGATCAGTGATAACATGCCATTCTCATCACGCGAATTTGACGAATTTGCAAAATCCTATGAATTTGAAAGAGCCCCTAGCTCACCTGAATACCCTCAAAGCAATGGAAAAGCTGAAAATGCCGTTAAGACCACCAAGGTACTGATGAAAAAAGCGAAAGATGCAAAGACTGATTTCTACCTTGCACTTCTAGAGTGGAGAAACACACCATCAGAAGGTATGGATTCTTCACCAGCACAAAGAATGTTTGGCCGTCGCATGAGAACTTTGCTACCCATATCGAAACAACTCCTAAAGCCCGAAACACAGAAAGGAGTCAGTGAAAAGCTCAAAGAAAGAAAACAAGTACAATCCAAGCACTTTAACAGAGGTAGCAAGGAACTGCCAGAGCTTCAGAAAAATGAAATTGTGCGCATACAGCCAAGTAAACAAGATCGCTTTGGTCGTTGGAAGAAAGGAAAAGTATTAAGAAAAGCCGATGTATGATCTTACATTGTGAGGAGAGAGGATGGGATGATTCTAAGAAGAAACAGAAGATTCCTGAGAACATCCAAAGAAACGTTTGATGACATCGATGAAGATGTCCCAGACTTCCCATCCCCAACAAAAAAGGAACAAAGTCCTGGTAATGTAAACCACGAAAGGGAAATTGAAATTGAAACCCAGACAGAGTCAAAGGAGCAATTAGACCCATCTGAAGCATCTCAAAGCAATGCAACAGAGGCTCATGAAAACTATGAAGCACAAGAAACATTCCAACCCATGAAAACCAGGAGCGGGCGCATAATCAATCGCCCGGACTACTATTAATCAATGACATATACAAAGACTATCATTTAAGTTTATTTTTTATTATCTGTTTGTTTTTGTTTATTCTTAGTGAGAAGGGAAGATGTGACGTTGTTATATTGTTTCTGTTGCTGTAAATATTGAGGCTTGTTGTTGTTGTTGTTATTCATGATCATGGCGGACTAGATAACTCTTGCTCTCTTTCATTGCACAACTTTACAATCGATACATGGAGTTTTCACACAGTGTTGCATGAAAATGATGGTGATTAATTTCACTCAAAATGAGGAATCCGAGATTCGAATGTTTTCAATTTGGTTTTTCGGAAGATACTCATTGTTTAAAATGACCGTTAAATATTTCAAAAGATGGCTACGCCTTTCAACTGGTACAAAACCTTTGGCAATAACTTTTGATTTCAGAGAAGCAGTGATAATCTAGCTCGTGAAGCTCTTTTTGGGGAATTCATACTATCAAATGTGTGGACATTTGGTACATTTCGGTAATCAAGAAAAACGGGGGAAGGCAATACTGAAATTGGGTGTCCCAAAAAGTATATAGATTTGGTTGACACGAATGATAAGGAGGTAGGTAGCGTCAGTCAATCTGAAATAAGTGGTAAAAACATACCTCGATAGCTAACCTGACTATAGTTTCAGTTTCAGTTTCATTCATTATCTATCGATCCTAAATACAATTTAACAAAAAAGATACAATACTATTGAAAAGAAACATAATTACTACATTTCACATCAAGAACTAAAACCAAAAATGTTGAAAACAATGACTACAGCTACTTTAAACGATTGTATTAAGATTGATAGATTAAGGAGGAGCTCTCTTAGTAGCTGAACTAATCGAGAGAGTGAAGTAAAAAGACAGACAATCAGAAGAAAACAATATCTAAAAAAACCAAGGCAGCAAGTAATAACCAGATGAAACTCAATGGGAAAGATCATAAGTGGTTGAATCAGGTTTTCAAAACCACAACAGAGCAAGCAACGCGTATGAGCAGTGGGAGAGTGTTCCAAAAAATTGAATTGTTTGTAGACCATACAATGTAATGTTTTTAAATGACGTCAAAAGATCACCTTTGGTGGCCTGGCGAATACCAATCCTATGAACAGATAAGTTTGGCTGAAAGTAATCATGAAAGCAGAAGGAGAAACTTAATTTTTGAGAATTTCAATGATTGGAAAATTGGTGTGCTAGAAGAGAAAGGTTTGAAATTAATACACCAAAGAATTTTCTTTTGAGGTTTAAAAGAGCGGGTCCAAGTAGGACTCGTAGGTCATTCCCGATGCTGAAATAGAATAGTTAAGGAAGAGCAAGAAAGGGGAGTTATGAAGAGAGATGAGTGTAAGCAGGGGGACATAATGCCGTAAAAATATACCTGCAGTTCTGCAAAGTTTAAAAACTTCACATACTTAGTCCTTTGAATTTTTTGTTTACCAATTTTCAGGTTGCTGTGTTCCGTCCATTTTCCTCCAAGGGGAGTTAAAGAGTACACAGTTTGTCTTTTCAATATTCTTTGCAAGCTCTTTTGAGTCAAGCCAAAGCTTTACTTTCTTAAGTTCTCTGTTGACCTTCTTTGGTGAGTAGCTGAAGGTTATAACATCCACGTAAATGTTGGTATCATCAACAAAGAGGAAAAAAGACAGACAATACGATGAATCTGGTGGCCCCAGGACTGTTCCTTGGGGAACACTATATAGGATATATTGGCAAGAGAAGAAGAATGACCATTAATCGAAACAAACTGCTTGCGATTAGCAAGGTAAGATTTGAACCAATTTAGAGCAGTATCTCCAATACCATAATGTTCTAACTTCTTCAGAGGTATGTCATGATTACCCGTGTCAAAAGCCTTTTGTAGATCAATAAAGATTCTGCAACCAAATTTGTTTCTATCCAATGAAGCTTTTATTTTTTTTTTTCAACTAATAAGTGAATGAGCAATTGAATGACCAGCGCGGAAGCCAAATTGCATGCAAAATAATACCTTACAGACCTCAAGAAACCGGAACAGGCGCTAGTGCATTAAATTTTCAAATAGCTTGCTGAAAATAGCAAGGAGTGAAATTGGTCTATAATTAGATTTACTTGAAACAAGTCCCTGTTTAAAGATTGGAATAACCTTAGCTATTTTTTGTTTTTCAGGGAAAATTCTTGTCAAGAATGATTCATTTATCAAGAAAGCAACATTTTTGAGAGAGGGAGACTAAGAATTTTGAGAAGCTTTATACTGGAATGCAGTTTGGTCCACTTGACTTACCATTTTTCAATGACAGTATAAGAGAAGATATTTCTTCTGTTGTGCAAGGGGATACGAAGGAAGAGTCCAGATTAGGATTGGACAAATAGTCTAAAGGAGACTTGGGTGTTCTTGGAATCTTCTTATTATTATTACTAGCAACATTGATAAAAGAATTGTTGAATTCATTAGTTATTTCCACTGAGTCTAAAATTTTGTAACCAAACCATATCCTTCCTTTAGGAATCTAACAGTATCAAAATTTCCAGGTTTAATGCTCATTATGCTCTTTATTCCTTTCCAAAGCATTTTCATTTTGTTTTTATTTTCATCAAAACATTGATAATAGTAGTTCTTTTTGCTTTGTCTTATTTCATTGATTTGAATATAGATACCTCACCATTTGATAACGGTGTGTTGAGAGTGGACATAACAATCTCCAAAGGACAAATTTGCATCCAGTTATAAGCTAGAGTTTTGACGCTTTGGCCTACGCAAATTCTGGAAGCACAGTGGATATAGTCAACAAAAATTTGAAGAAAAACTAAAGACGGCACAACAGATGGGCTTAAAAAAATCGATGTAGCACTTATAGCCAAAGGAACTCCGAACTCAGCTTAATGCACCTCAACACCGACAATCTATTTCACACATACCGTTCGTCAATGAAAGTACTCCCTTGAGCATTTTTCCGACAGGGAAAGAGGTTGGGCAACTGTTGAAACAACTACTTTAATTGATCATACTGCAACCACAAATCAAACAAATATTGCTGATTCTGGGGTATATGAGACTTGTCTCAGTGATCATTACCTTGTCTATTGCATTAGAAAGCTCCATGGAGGGGTGAAAAGGAAGCACAAATTATAACATCTAGACAGCTAAAAAATTTTGATAAAGCAGCTTTCCTATCTGATCTTTCTGAGGTAGACTGGGAGGGACTTGTATCGCAGGCTCAAGATATTGATGAAGCGGTTAACAGCTGGACCGAAATGTTCTCACTTATCCTTGAGAAGCATGCACCAACATTACACAGACGAGGGTCTGATAAATTCACGCCTTGGCTAAATAGCAGTTATTTCAAACTGGTGAAGACAAGGGACAAATTGAAAATCAAGGTTGTTAGAAGTAATTCTACGCTATTAATGCAGTCCTATAGGCAAATGCGAAACAAAGCCAACAACTTGAACAGGCAACTAAAACGTGAATATTTCTCTGAAAAAATCACCCAGTTCCAAGGTGACCTGAAGAAAACATGGAAAACGATAAATCAAGTCATTAATAAGAAGTAGAGAACAACATTTGTTGCTTCTCTTAAGGTTGATGGTGAGACCATTTTGAATTCGGCTAAGATTGCATTATCGATGAATGAGTTCTTTTTGCACTGTTGGAGATCGGCTTAGTAAGAAGATTCCTGACAAACCTAACCCTCTCTTATCGAATGAATATTCGATTGATAGACCTTCGTCGAGCTTTGCCTTCTCAGCAATCATGATGGATAAATTAACAGCTTCATTAAATAAAATGAAAACTTCCCATGGATCTGGTAATGATGGAATTGCAAGCTACTTCTTGAAGATAGCTTTGCCCATTATTAAAGGATCTTTGTGTGATTTGTTCAATTTATCGCTATTTTCTGGGAAGTTCCCAGATTGTTGGAAGATAGCTCGTGTTGCCCCTATCTTTAACAGTGGTCAAAGGGATGACCGATCTAACTATAGGCCTATCTCTGTCTTACCATTTATCTCGCGCCTTTTTGATAAACCTTTGTACAATCAGTTTAATGATTACCCAAGCACCAGTAAGCTTATATACAGGCATCAGTCTGGCTTTAGATCCTTACACTCCGTTGTTACCTGCCTTATGAAAAACACTAACGACTGGTACCTTAACATCGACAAAGGAGAATATACTGGTTTGATTTTTATTGACCTAAAGAAAGCATTTGACACGGTGGACCACAACATTCTTTTGCAAAAGCTTACAAAGTATGGTGTAAATGGTCTTGAAAACGATTGGTTCGCCTCTTATCTAAACAGCCGTAAGCAATTTTGCAAGGTCTATGGTGTTTCATCTTGTATAAGTGATATGAATCGTGGTGTCCCACAAGGCTCTTGTCTTGGCCCACTTTTTTTTCTGATCTACATAAATGATTTACCTTATTCGCTTGAAAAAGCACATGTCAGTATGTACGCAGATGACACTACAATATCACACTCCTCTTTGAGTCTCGCTGATCTTCAACATGATTTAAACTGCGATCTTTCGAATTTGCAGGACTGGTTGCATGGAAACAAGCTTTCATTAAATGTCGTTAAAACCCAATCTCTGATTGTTGGTTCAGGCCCAAATATCCGTAGGATCCAAAGCCAGCCGGATGCTCAACCATCGTTTAAAATAGATAATGATAATATTGAGATCGTCAGTAGTTTTAAATATCTGGGTGTTTAAGTTGACAATCAACTCAAATGGGATCACCATATTGATGGGGTAAAGAAAAGGTACTCCAAGCTCTTGGACTGGTCAAATATTCAAAGAAGTGTCTTTCTTCAGAAGTCCTTGCAAAAATGTACCGTGGCTTGGTTGAGCCCGATTTGAGTTACTGTTGCTCCGTATGAAGTAATTGCAGTAATCGTAAATTTGACAGCTTGCAAAAGGTACGAAATCGGGCAGCGAGAATAGTTATGAATAGTGGATATGATGCATCATCGGCCCCACTTATCCAGAGTCTAGGGTGGCCAACAATTTCTAATCTTATTCACAAAGAAACAGCAGCATTGATTTATAAATCTTTGAATGAGCTCGCACCCGAACACATGCGAAATCTTTTCACAAGATGTTCAGAAAACAACGGTCGTGTACTACGCTCAACTGATACAGATCTGAAATTGCCACTTTTAAAAACTAGCGCTGGTCAAAAGTCATTCTCGTATCGAGGGGCCAGACTTTGGAACAGCGTGAGTAGGGAAGCTAAAGTGGCAACCTCCCTCAGTGCCTTCAAACGGCTATCAAAAAGCGATGTCGATACACTGAGCCAGAGCTAAAGTTTTCCTTTGTCTCATTTCTTTTCTTTGTTCTATCAAATGATTGTATTGGGGCTACTTTGTTTGTAATATCATATCTATTAATTCTTTTCTTCTCTTCTTTTTTAACACGTCGGTTTGGTAAACAGTATTTATAACTTATATTGAAACTTCTTACGTGTATAAATATCATAAAATGAAAAAATGAAAATGAGGCCTCGAAGACACATTATACTCAAGTTATAGATTGAGTATTTATGGTTGATGAATTGAAGCAAACACATACACGCTAATGTAAACTGATCCGAAGAGACCTGCAAACAAATTCTTTTCAAGGAATGATTCGAATGTGCCGAAACTGCGTTGATACTCTCAGTTGAGTACTTTTACAGATGAATGGTATTGAAATGAGAAACAGTTGATATTGAAATGAGTGACGTTGACTTCGGAGCGCTCTTGAAGATGTCTGCTCTGCCGTCCTTAGCCTTTCCCCTATGCTTCAAACTTTGTTGACTCTATTCACTGTGCTTTAAGAATTTGCTTAGGCCAAAACGTAAAAGCTCTGGTTTAGAGATGGAAGCAAATGAAATTTGTCCTTTGAAGACTGATATCTTCACAATCGAAAAAGCATCAATATGAACAAGGGAGGCGTCTGTGTTCAAGTTAGCTATCAAGGTATGTTTTAAAACTTATTTCATATTGATTCATGCTATATCCTCAACACTACGGTCGAAAAAATCTGTATACTTTTTTGGAACGCCGGACGGATTTCTGATTCTTTGAAAGAGCACATATAATGTTCACAAGCAAATCTGAATCTATATGTTGCTTGGAAGCTGAATTCAGTTATGTACAGGAAACGGAAGCAAAGCTGTAGTGGAGGTGGTGATCTAGATAGCAGGGAACAAGCTGCAGCACAGGCAAAAAAAGCCGCGGCCATCTTAGAAACTGCGTTCAAATCTCCTACCACCAAACTGAACCAATACCAACAGTTTTACGGCTGGAGAGACAATGCATGACATGCAGTCATGTGTCTTGTCTTCAAATTTGGCTACGGAGGTAAGCTCATTAAGAACGTAAGCATAGGAATGCAGGAACATACCTTAAAATCAGTCATGGCAGCCGCTCAAGTATGCCTTTAAACTCAATGATAGCATTAATGTCATTGCTTCAGTGTTTGCGACAACGAGTGCGAATGGGTCAAAAAAGAACGTCAAAAATTCGGAAATTTGCATTGCAAACAAAACTGAAGGTAATCGAATGAATCAAAGTATGATTGATAGCCAGATTCTGACAGTCTGAAGCACTTTTTTGACTTTTCTGCTATTGTTCTGAGCATGGCAAAGAAAGGTTAAAATTGGGTATATAAGCATTCCTTTAAGCCATGGCCAAACGACTGGACATTTGCACTGAACAGTGTGTGGACATAAAAAAACTTTGGGATATGGCTACATGACTGAAGATTGACCTGTGAACAATTCCTCTGTGATTGAATTCAAGCAGTTTTAAGGTCTCTTTCATTTGAAACGTGCGTGCGCAAACTAGTCAACGTGCAGTTGGAGTGGCAAAACGACTGAACATTTTGTCTCAAAATTATCGAATAATTTAAGTTCAATCTTGTTCACTGTACATTGTTCACTTGCTTTTGAAATCGATTGAACAACTCTCAACATGACAGAACATGACAGAACATGACTGAAACAAGACTGGACGAGGTAGCTAAACAATCCAACATTTCATGCTGAGCATTTTTTGCTGTTCAATGCACATGGCCAGTCGTTTGACCATGGCTTTTCCTACAAATGATGAAAAAGGACAAGTGATATCCCCCCTTAAAAAATGATGAACTTGACTTTTTCACAAAAAGCAAAGAGCAAAAAGCAAAGACTGTTTTTGGCTTCAATGGTTAAACTGATTTTTGCAAAGGAATCAGACTACTTAAAGTGAATGACCTGAGATAAGCGCTTGTCTATAAATAGGACAAAGAGACATTGTTCCATTGTTCGTAATAGTTTCTCGCAATTGTATATTTAGTTGTAGTTTTAGATTGATATTCTTCATGTGGATGGCCCTGGGGTAGTCATAATCTTTTGCTCCCCTTGGCATCGTTTTGTGGTATTGTATGGTAGATCGTTCGTAGTCGTAGGTAATTCGTAAATTGTAAATTTTTATATTGAATTTATATATATAAAAAAAGAAAAATTTAATCCCTCCATCATTTTCGTTGGCTCTGCTTTCTTTCGCCACGAGCGGGATTATCAAATACAATAGGCTATTTATAAACTTATGCGATCTCATCTTTTAACTCAGGTTATTCACTTTAAGTTATTGCTTTTATAAGATTTGAGAGGATCAATCCTTATTTGAGTGATGATATTGCTCAAGGTAAATTATGATCAAGGATGTTTTAGGCCTCTTTTCACGTAATTCGAAGAGTCACCGAACTTTTATGTACTCCTCAAATGCTTTAGAGAGGTAGAACAAAAATCATTCAAACTCATGAAACAGGGATTCGATACGATACATTGATCACATCCTAGGAAAACTTACTTCAACATTCCACCAATTTGAATAGCTGAAGTTCATTTTGGTCTACACGGTATGCGAGTGACCGGTAACTCAAGATGCAAGCTGCTACTTGCTTTTTTAACTGATGCATACAAATTGGGATTAGACATATTGTTTATTGGCAAAGACACATTTCTAGAGCTACCAAGGACATCGATGAACATATCTCAACCATCTATTATATTTGTCTTGACCTTGTGGCTAAAATCTGAAACCATTGTAGGGTTAGGGTAAGGATGGGACTAAATGGGTCAGAAAGAGACAGAACGTGTCATAAACAATTTTGTAGATTTCAATTCTGCTGCGCTTTACGGCAGGAAGATTACTTTTCAGTTGGAAATAGTTGGCTTTAGTTGAGAAGGTTACTGCAAATTGAAAACAAGTAACCGATTTACCTAAAGTTTCAAGCCAAGAGTCAAGAAACACATTTTGCCTCACCCTGGCTAATTTCGTTCAAACTCTACTCAGGGGATTTTTAGCGGCAAGATGCGGCGTCTAATTTCTTTCCAAAATGAAGATTTATCAGACCACGTTTGAAATGGGCACACCACCTTGCACCAGAAGAACGAAGCAGATTTGATAAAATATAAATAACCTTTTCACTAGGTCCTTCTTTATATGTTGTAAGTGATGATGGTTGAGTTCCATATTTGACTTTAAAACTCTTAACCCATTCACTAGCGTTTGGATTTCCTTGAATTGCAATGCCACTTATTGTCTTCTCAATTCCAAAATCATATTGAAAATATTCGTTTACAGACAATGTGGAAGCACACCAAGCCACTGCAGAGTTAATTTTTGCATCTGCTGAAGTTCCACTTGATACGGTGATCGTTGGTTTATAAGTATCCACCTCACCGGCAACCATTCCAAAGCTATTTGCACAAACTGAAAGGACAGAAAACAATCATAAAACGGAATAGTTATTATTGTAAGCTTTGCGTAAAATCAACAAGTAGGACTGTTAAACGAGGAAAGACACCACTGCATACTATAAGGAATGGTTCTAATGGCATGGACTAGACGGAAACATGGAGAATGCAATGACAAATACTGTAATCAAACAAAAAATCCAGTTTTTAGCAAATAAGGTGATACCTCCGAATAATGCCTTTACAAGGGCGCTATTGAATGATGTCGAATCCTTCTTTTTCCAGTGTATGGAGGGTTTACCACTCCATAAGACTCTTCTTATTCAATAAGACAAAGACGAGGAAAAAAGACGTGTACCCACTTTGCCATAAACGTACTATGGTTACCTCTTCTCTCCAGATATTGGTAGATAATGTCGAGGAAACGGCTTGCAAGTTTATTTCTTATATAAGTCAATAAAATGTTACAAACACATATTACGGTCTACAGCACTTACAAGAAATTACTTTACAATACTACTTGGACAAATACCCCCGGGGAGCAACAGGCTGTGACTACTCCAAGGGAATTAACATAGATAAAAAGAAAGAAAAACTACTTAAACTAAAACAACACTACTAAAAACAACAATTACGAATAATAAGAACAATGTGATACCCAAGTCTGATGCATATTAGACGTAAGGTCAAAGTGATGGCGAGGAAACGTAGCTAGGGGAGAAAAATATATCTTGGAGTTTCTTTAAGTATCTGCAAGTTCCAGAGCAGCTAAGCAGACATTGAACTACTCTCGCACAGAAACGATATTCATAAACTTTCCCTTTAAGCCTCTCAGAAATGAAGAAAAGTATCATGCTACCAAGCCGATGTTTTACTTTCACTTGGTGGTAGTTTTTGGTCCTTTTTAACAATCTGATTGATTCCAATTAAGACTATATGGACCTTTTTACTTCTTAAAAATGAGGTTTGGATCGAGCGTCCAAGTCTGGTAAATTTTTGAAGGAACACAAACGCATCACCCACATTCTCGTTATAAACACTGCTAGCTGTGGCAAGAAGTTGCTTCACAGTTCAAAACACTTCTCAGAGAGTTTATTATTGAAAAATCTGCACAAAGTAAGTTAACAATGATTCAGATTTCAAAGAAACAAATGTCATCCGTCTTGTTGCTTTGTTTCTCGTTATTTTCATTCATTTTTGATGACATTTCTTTCAACTGAATAACAACGTTTGAAAACAACAAACTTCGATTTGCAAATCGCAAAATGAAACCCTTGCATGCTTGCACTTTTCAGCTGTAACTATTTCATCACAAAATCCGCTAACAATGACAGAAAACAACGAGAAAAAAGGCCGGAAAGCAGATAAAACTTCCCATGTATCAACTTAATAATTCTTAGCTCACTTATAGTAAAGTTATCGTTGATTAATTCTCTGAAAAGTGTCCTGAAATCCGAAGTAACTTCTCGCTACAGCGAGCATCGTTCTGTCAAGAGCTTAGGTTATACTTTAATTTTCGTTCACAAATTTAATAGAGTTGGACGTTCGACCCAAACCTCTTTTTAAAAGTACAAGGTCAATTGATTTAGATGATTGATTTAGGTAACATTCATGATTTAGATGAATTCCACCTTTAGCGCAACCAATTTGCATAATACTATGACGAGAAATCGGGTGAAAAAATGCGATGCAGGGAAATGTTACAGCAAACTAGGCTTACTACGTGAGTTACCATTTCCACCAGGGAGCCAACCTCGTTCCCAGGGTGTTCTTACGTCATATACTGATCATGAAGCCGAATGAACACCCTGGTACACTTCGATGAAATGTGCCCAGAATCTGGGTGCATTTGGAAGCCATTATGGATTTCACGGTTCCTAGGCAACGCAAATCAACGGAAAATGGCCGCAGAAGATAAATTGAGAAATTGAAAACAAACACTTCGCAGACCTTATTTCAACCTTTTTGAAGGTATTTGAGCAATGATCTGGGGTTTGTAAGTATGTTTAACGTGAATATAAGCTCACTTTGTTTGTAGCGAAAATTGGGCCTAAGTTGCAAATTCGATAACTTTCACCGCAGCTTGAAATATAAAATAGCTTATTGTTATCCTTCGAATTTTGGAAAGAGATTGCAAACGATGGTCGGAATAGGTAAAGAATATAGTTTTACGTTGAATTTCGACATGCCGCGGCTGTTTGCCCTGCGCAAAACGGAGTATCGGCGTAAAATGGCGAACATCCAATCAGATTGCCGAACGGCCTCTTGTATCCCAGAGGAGGTAGAGCAACGAACTCACTCTGGGGTCGAGATTGCCAGGGAGCTATGCATGGGAGAGGAATCGCGCGTTGATTTGCATTCTGCAATGTGATATGCGCCTCCTTCGCAGCTGATCGCGCACTTCGCAGTGAAACCAAAATTGAAACTGAAGTTTGGACGGACAAGTGCATCTAATTTTTGGATTGGATTTCTACAAGAATGGTAGGCATCTTAGGCCAGTTTAAACAATCATATGGCTCTGGAATGTTTTATCTTTGCATAGCGAGACTCGCTCAGCCGTTAGAAATCATGAATTAGCTGCAGCGGCTAAGCTTGTTCAGCAGTAGCTTAGGCCAGTTTAACTTTGGCATGACGCTCCATGCACGCACCTGCAAAAATTTCACCCTGCCCAACCCCGCCCAACTTTTTGAGTTACCGAAGATACTTTCGGATAACTATTGGCAATAAATCGAGCGAAAAATATTACTGAGATAGCATGAGACCCGCGAGATAGTTCAGTTTTTATTCGGGGTACTTGGACCGATTCTGATTTAGGCCCATTCTCAAGCTTCAACGAAATTCTGAGATGGCAACCGATTCGAAACTGTCGCGATTTCGTCTAATTCAATCGATGGGGGTCGAACGGTTTATAAAATAGTGAGGCAAGTTGAAGTCCTGTGCAACATTTCAATGAATCCATTTCCAATCCACCTGTGCCCCCTTTCCGGTCGTTCTCCACAGCAAAAATGTCGTTGCTAAGCGACTTAATTATCGTTGCTCCGTTGCTACGTCAATACAGACGAGGTCGCATATCACATTGCAGACAGCGCCAGCGGGCGTTTCTTCTCACTTCTTTACCTCCCTGATTTCCACTCGCAAAAAGTCATCGGTTGTTTCCAGGTACCGCGGCGAGCCCCTTTGGTAGTAAAAAAGCACCTAGTTAAGACACAATTACGCCTTTCGAGATCCATCGCAAACAGATTTCCTATCCAAAATGACTGCAAATTGCGGACTTTGCATACCCTGCCAGAGCACGATACTTGTCACAAGTTATTAAAAATGCTGTCCTTGTGATAACAGACCACGTAGAAATAAAATGAACAAAAAATCTACAAAGATAGCTGATGATTGATATGCAGTAGCGATGATAAATGGCGAACTGCAAGCAAACGAACTGAAAGCAAACCAAAAGAACTATGGAAAAGCTTAAAACAACTGGGACTTCCTTCCGAACAAGACAAGCCTTCCAAGATCTGCCTGGGAAAAGATTGCGAGCATTGTTTCAATGACAAAATCAATTCTAACATTTTCAAAGATCTCTTTTCAAATTTGGCTAAAGAACTAGTAAAGTTACCAAAGCCACCCCATAGATTTGGAACAGAGAATATCGCAAAATATTACAAGCACCTCAGCCTTGGAAAAGAGACATTCACACTACACCTTGCAACTGAGGAAAATGTTCTCAAACTCTTGAAGGGAATAAATCCCACAAAGCAGCAGGACTCGATAATCTTGCAGGAAAATTCCTTAAGGACGGTGCACCAATTTTGACAAAACCTGTTACAGAGCTATGTAATCTTTCCACCTCTCTACCTTGTTTTCCAGATGATTGCAAGAATGCTGAATTGAAGCCACTATTTAAAAAGGGTAGCAAAGAAGAACCAAAATACTATAGGCTAATATCAACCTCGCCACAGATTTCTAAGGTAATAGAAAAAATTGTCCATGAGCAGACACTAGAATACATGGAAACAAACAAAATTCTTTATCGATACCAGTCTAGCTTTCACCCTCACTACTCAACAGACGGCATTTGCTAATCCACGGCACTACGGCACCACGGCACTACGGCACTACGGCACCACGGCACTACGGCACTACAGCACCACGGCACTGAATACTTTAACCAGATTATAGAATTCCGTTGAAATAACTTCAAGAAAACTGTTCTGGCAATAATCTCATCGACCAGTTAAGTCCAAGGTACATCAGCTCGTTTGTGAATAGGCCTTTTGTTCCTTCAAGCCTGTCCGGAGGTTAAACAGTAAACACCAGCAGTGGTTTGGTTCACACAGGATGTCCTTGGAACCTTTTCTTTGTTTGCTCCCCAGCCGAAGTTGCCCCCCCTCCAAACAAAATAAAGTTATGAGTTGGTACCGGTACCAAAGACTTCTCCTGTCAGCCCCATCTAGGGAGATCGGATCTTTCTTGGGGATCGTTAAAGCAAAGGAATTCGTGAAAAAGGAGTCCGAGGACAAGGGACCATTACCACCCCTCGGCTGATGTGGCCAGTTGTAGTTTTAGTAGAACTAAGAAATTTTTAAAAGTTAAAATCATGGATATCATGGTAAATATATCATCGAACCTCTATTCTTGAGCAATATTAACTAACCATTTGTGTTTTCAACATAACAAAACACTGTTTATTCCTATATAATGTTTTAAATATCAAGAAATATATCTGCCGCAGTGCTAGCGACAACATCGATAATCCTACATTCAAAAAATAAGAAACAAATGAAGAAATTTTTAGTACCAGAATGGACAAAATTCAGGTTAGATTAAGAAACAATTAGTACTATGGTCTGATCCTAGTTTCTTATGAACAAAATATTGCTCAAGAATAGAGGTTCGAATTCCTTTGCTTTCAAGAACGATCCCCAAGAAAGATCCGATTTCCCAAGAGGGGGCTGACAGGAGAAGTCTTTGGTACCGGTACCAACTCATAACTTTATTTTGTTTGGTGGGGAGGGGGCAACTTCGGCTGAGGAGCAACCAAAGAAAAGGTTCCAAGGACATCCTGTGTGAACCAAACCACTGCTGGTGTTTACTGTTTAACCTCTGGACAGGCTTGAAGGAACAAAAGGCCTGTTCACAAACGAGCTGGTGTACCTTGGACTTAACTGGTCGATGAGATTATTGCCAGAACAGTTTTCTTGAAGTTATTTCAACGGAATTCTATAAACTGGTTAAAGTGCTCAGTGTCGTATTGCCGTAGTGCCGTGGCGCCGTGGTGCCGTAGTGCCGTGGTGCCGTGGTGCCGTGGTGCCGTGGTGCCGTGGTGCCGTGGTGCCGTGGATTAGCAAATGCCCTCAACAGACACATGCTTATCATACCTAAGTGACAATATCATACAAGGCTTTGAAAACGGGATGTTTACTGGTATGATTTTAATCGATCTACAGAAAGCGTTTGATACGATCGACCACGACAATTTCCTTAGAAAAATGAAACACCTTGCCTTCCCGATTCAGCCATATATTAGATCTTATCTAACAAGCCAAACTTTCTTTGTAAACATTGCGAAAGAGACCTCATCAACTGGGGATTCCACCATGTGGACTTCCACGAGGCTCTATCCTTGGCCACTCATTTTCCTCTCATATGTCAACGATATGCCTCAAGCTGTTGACTGTGACCTACTTTTTTTAACGCAGATGACTCCTGTCTTGTATTCAGAGATGATGACGATCCATCAAATTGAAAAGCAACTAAATCAGAATTTCAACTCTCTTTGTGATTGGTTTGTTGACAAAAAACTAAGCATTTACTTTGGAGAGAGACAAGACAAAGTCCATACTTTTTGGCAGAAGAAATAAACGGGCTGACAGCAAGAAACTGACATCAGGAGAGGTGACATCAAGATCAAACAATACACCTCGTATCTGGGCTGTGTCCTGGATGACAACCTGTGTGGTGAGTCGATGGCTCCAAGGACCCTGGGTAGGATCAGTGGCAAACTAAGGTTCCTCTATAGAAAGCAAAACTTTCTTGATTTTTCTCCTCGTAGGTTACTGGCAAACGCACTGATTCAGCCCGACTATGACTATGCATGCAGTGGGTGGTTTCCGATGCTTAATTAAAGATCAATCAAAAAGATTCAAACAGCTCAAAATAAATGTATCAGGTTCTGTTCGAATGTGGATGATAGAGCGTATATAGGCATCAAAGAATTCAAAGATATGAATTGGCTCCCCACAAAAGAAAGATTTGAACAATGGACTGCTACGAACGTTTTCAAATTTTTTGATAATTCAGCCCCTTCCTATATGTCAGAAATGTTCTCACCAGCTGGCCAAGGCCGGACCACTCGAAAATAAACTAAATCAAGCATTTCGAAAGAGTAACTGGGGGCAGAATGGCCTTTCAACCTAGAGCCCAAAACTTGGAACAGTCTTCAATCTCACCTAAATCTTGTAAGAATGTCAACAGTTTCAAGCATAAGATCAAGGAAAAACTTCGTTAATGATTTTCAAAACCGAGAAAACAGCCCCTATATATTTCTAAAAGCTACAGACGTATCTATCCATCAACCAATATTCAAAATGCTGCATCAATATCAAATTTTAAGCAATAGTCCATTTTTTCTTCTCCTCCGTGAAAACCTTTATTTCAAAGACACCTCTGGGGGGGCATTATGGAAACAAGATTGCACTGACCTTTTAATGCCATCCTTGCCATTTCAAACTAAGGTTATTTTTAACTACTCTTTTAACTTTTAAATATTATTATAGTACGCATTTGTAATTAGATTTCTTTCTTTCCCTAAATTTCATGATTTTTAACTTTTTTTATAACAGTATGGCAAATTTTTACATACATACATACATAAACACAGTTCAGTTTCAATTCAAACAATGAAGCGCAAAATTACCTTCCACACCAATTCTCGTCCCAGTTTTCTTACAGAGATTAGGTGTGCGGAAGTCAAAAACATGTATAGATTTAAAGCTTAAATATCGCTATAAATTACATTTCTCGACACACTTTATCAGTTGTATTCTAACGCCATGAGAGACGGTCGTCAAAGCTATTTACTTTTTCTTGCTATGCGAATTGCACTTTGTTTATCTCAAAAGGAAGCCGAGCTAAGCCTCCTGACCGAGCGATAATTGCAAGGTTGAAAGTTGAATCATTCGAGGGGCATTTCACTTCCAAAAATCTCGTACACCTTTGGCAAAAATCCTTTTGTTTCCAAGAAAAATCCATCAAAAATCCGTATAAATACTTTTGTTCTGAAAAAAATCTCGTACCCTTTTTCCAATGAGTGAAAAGCCCCTCGGAATCATTGGTTGCCAATAGTTCAGGCATGCTTATATAGCGATTATAAAGCTGTAATATGAGACAACATCAATTGGATCTTTAACGTAAAGTAACAGAGTTTGAAAAGGACTCATTTCGTCTTCTTAAAGGATAAGTCCGGGGTTGGTATACTTTTGTGAATGGCGTGTAGTACATTTTTTCAACGGTTTTCTCTTTTAATCTGTGAAACTACATATTTCAATCTGCTATATTAAGAAGTGCGAAATGACATAATTTTGTATGACGTCACTTCACGTTGACCTTAAAGAGGCTGCCAAATGTGACTACCAACATTGCTAGCCTCCTTATCGCGCCTTTGCACATTCGTGCAAAATACAAAATGGCGACAACACTTCGCCTAACTAAGAATAATTGTCGAATTTATGAAAGTTCGAGGATTCAAAACTTGGAAAGAACTCACGATTGGTGTTAAGCAGTTGGTAAGGCTGCTTTTTAACAATGATTTTATCAACCCCGGACTTGTCGTTTAAATATTACCCTGAGGACGGCCATAAATCTCGACTCTGAGAGTGTAATCGTTCAGCAAATTACTGTTTTTGATAAACTGCACGTATCTTGTAGAGATTTGACTGCCCTTCAGGAAATTGAATTTTACTCCAGCGTTATTTGTATTTCCAGCAAAAACCTAAACAGAAAAATTGAAAGAGCAGTAAATTCAAACATCAATCAACGGATGAGAAAAAGCATCACAGTGCAATCAAAGAGCAAGCGTCTGCTAAGCATTATGATCATTTTATTTGTTATGAACAATTGCCCCTCATGGCATCCTCCATATAGTACCGGATGAGCAAGGAAAGTTGCCACCTTTTGAAAATTCATTACACCAATGATACTGCATGGATTGCAATGAATCAAGCCAACATCGAATGATGTATTTTAGTAGCTAATTCATTCTCTCGCGTTTTTATTAGCACTGCATCTTAAAATGAATTCGACTCCATGAAATTTGCTTGGTTGGAAGAGGCCTCATATGAGCCCTAAGAAACTTGATGACATCGTAAAGAAACTCCTGGTACATGATAATGGAGAAAGTATGATTGTTCATAACGGGAAGAAGACCTGCCGGCATAGTTATTATTGTGGGATAGAAAAACATTAAAATCAGTTTCAAAATCTATTTCCGATGACTCTTGGCAGCGAAGAAGTGTCCTTTCAGCATTGCTTACTAATCTTAGTGAACTTACTCATTGTGATCAAAAAAATCTTCTTGCTGCGTGTAGTGCCACAATACAAAGACAAACAAGTAAATAACATAAAATATAAGCACTTTGATGCGAATTGAAAGTAGCGACGTTTCGAGCATAGCCCGTTATCAAGCCAAACGATAACGGGCTTGATAACGGGCTATGCTCGAAACGTCGCTACTTTCAATTCGCATCAAAGTGCTTATATTTTATGTTATTTACTTGTTTTACTCATTGTGACATCATGAAATGTTATACGCCCTTTCTCACGTATTTCCTACACAAGGAACTTCCAGACAGTAATAATATAATAATAATAATAATAATAATAATAATAATAATAATAATAATAATAATAATAATAATAATAATAATAATAATAATAATAATAATAATAATAAGAGTAATATTTATACAGGGTAACCTTGCCAATACTATGAGTATTGTTATCAATAAGGGCCCTGTTTGAACATAAAGAAAAGTAATCTATCAATTTACGATGTAAAAACCTAAAATATCCTCCAATGTTTACTGTTTAAAAATCCTGTCCTTAGGTTAACGACTATAATCCTAGCAGATGTTCTTTTAGTCGGTGCTTGAAAATGACAATAGAATCTAAACTTCGAATGTCATTGGGTAGTTCGTTAAAGCAGAATTTTACCAGCGTAACATACCTTTACTGCAGATGAGCTTTCTTGCTTGACATGAACAACAATCGCTCCATTTGCATCAAAGCTGTACTGTAATTTGTAGTCAGGGAAATAATTCGGTCCATAAGTACTATCTCCCTGTGTTGCAATTCCATTGACTAACATAACTCTTCCTAAGTCTACTTTAAACCACATAAAATTTGTATCTGTTTTTGCTCGTCCCCAAGGTCTGTCGTTGTTTAATCTACCATCTTTGGCTTCATATCTCCCTGTTAGCCACGACCCTGTAAAAGCATATGCACTAAATCTGCTGTCTTCTAAGGCTCGATTCTCTGCTCCAAGTTCACCGATAAATTCTGTAGACATGAAATAACAAATTCAATAGAGTAGTCTCTGTAACACTAAGTGCAAAATCAACCTCAAAATTCGTCCTCTATCATCACTTATGTTGACCTGACGTCCAGGGTGAAACCGGCTCAAGTAATTATTAGTAAAAAGATTTTCTAAATATTCATATTTAGTACTTTGCATTTAAGGGTGTATTTAGCTGTAGTTGTATTTCTTAGGTTTATGTTAAATGCCAGAGGATTGTCATGATATATTGCTCCTCCTGGTACCGTATTTTGTACTTTCGTATAGTAGTTCATAAGTAGTGTCGTAGGTAATTTCATTAACGTAAACTTTAAATTGAATGTAAAAAAAATAGCACTAAATGTATTCCATAGCTTTTCTTATCTCGTAGGACAACCAGGAGCTGGCATCCTCGTGACTTCATCCTGATAAAAATGAGCCTGAGACTAAAATCGTCCTTTTCCTAAGCTCACGTTAAGCGCAGTTTTAGTGTCCCTTTGTTTCTAGATGAAATATCCATGTCAGTTGGACATCTTTAGAAGTCTTAGATAAAGAAAAACTGATTTCGATTGTTTTCTCCATCTCATCAAGGGCACCGGAGGCACGGGGGCAGCGGGGGCAGCTGCCCCTGTTGCCCTGATGTTACGGGGGCAGCACGGGGCTAGGAAGTGCCTTTTTCAAACAAACCATTTTCGTATATCCGCTACATCTGAAACTTTTGGTCTGTTGAGATTCTGCAAATGCGATTCACCTCTGTCAAAAGATGGTTTTCGGGGTTTTTTTTAAAAGAAGCCGAAAGAGTTGATGAGTATGCGGCAGGTTGGTAGGATAAGAACTTTCCCGAGAAATGCCGGAAATTGCTGGGAGAGTAATGTGTCAGTTCTCCGATTTGCAGTGCCTTTTTTGATTAGCTGCCCCCGCCGCTTCGCCTTCCTTCCGGCGCCTCTACATCTCATATCTAGCACACTTTCAACACAATTTCTACTACGATGTGAAAGCTCTCCTGAGATCCACTTGAAATCCTTATGATAAGCAACAAGAGCAATCAAGTGATAAACTGAACATCTATTTTCTATCACTTTAAATGAAGAGTACGAAAACAAAAGAAAACAGATGAAAATTCGCGTCAAGACATATCTATCAAAACTGATTTCTTCAATCATTCAAATCTACCAAATATTTTCATTTAAACTACAACAGATATAAAAGATATTTTGATCTTTCAGTGGTAGAAAGATTTTCTAATCGACTGCAATGAATTTTCGAGCAAGACTTCCTTGTTTGACCGTTGCACTAAAAATCAGTATGGACTCGATTTTACTGGATTTTAAATAATGAATAAAATCATAAAATATTTCAAGCCAAATGACTGAAATCATCAAATAAAATATTTCATCAAAGTGAATAAGAAATGATATAAATAAAACCTGAATCACAGCCAATAATTTCCACTCTCATGCAGATCCAATTATTCCATGCTTTTGGTTTGACTCTTACATATCTTGCAGCCAATCTCACTCGAAACCAATTTACCACGATTGTGTTCTTGTCCTTGTTTCCAACTAGCACCTAGAAATTATAGAGATGTAAGAGGAATGAATATCTGACTACTTGCATATTCGATTAAAGAAAAGTTCAGGATGAACAGAATCATGCATTTTCACTATCCACTGTTTCAGCTAAGCTCCAGTCTTTGATCTCTGACCGCGAAATCGAGCTCAACCTGAATTACTTATTGAATGGAAACGAGAAAATTTTTTTGTTAGCTTTCGTACGGTCTATAGGACATGTCATACTAGACATCATTACCTTTTGGTTTTCATGAGGGAATGACATGAGGCTTCTCAGGAGCAAGACAACGCTTTGAAAACAGGCGGGAATTCAAGGGAATGATGGTATGAAAGTGCGCCAAGATTTCATTTGAAAGGAACACAAAAAGAAAAAGATGAAGGAATGCTGCTGACACTTTCATTCTGCTAGCTGAAAGAGATCTTTATTAGTGGTATGATCACTACTTCTTGCATGAGACCCCTGGGGAGAGCCAATCTGCCATGTTGTTTATCCCGAAAATAGCAAATCATTTTGCTTTATTCAACAATATGTACAACAGTGGTCCCATATTATGTGGCCCAAATGTTTCAAAGACAGCGCGAACAGGCAATAAAGACGTTAGGAAACACTAAACTGACTTGAAACTTCCTTTGTTTGAAACAAACAATTGACAAAAATCAGTTGCATATCGAGAGACAACTGTTTGGAAAGTCTAGATCACCAAATCAAATTGTCGCTATCAAATTTCAAATTAAAACGGAACCAAGGATTAGACAATTTACGTACTTCCTTGAATAAAGACCAAATTCTATTGATTTTCTTTTATGTAGCAATGCAATTTTCTTTTCCCTTTCGATAGGACTAATTAGAAAATTATGTTTTCTTTTGGAATTTCATCTGACAATATATAATAAGCATTAGGAATTCATTGCTTAATTCATTTATAATGACATTTTTATATTTTCACAGGGCATGTTGTAAAATAGGCTTTTCCAACTAACTGAATGTAATCACCCAGTTTAAATCTAAAACAAGAGATATTCCTATCTTAAGATTTGCGCTATAGCATGCATCATAAACTTTATATATCATTGCTCTGGACTAATAAGGTGGCTTCGGATGAGAACTGGCTGACCTTCTAAATGTAATTTGTGTGGCAGCAACTCATCTACCCACAAGGGGCATTTCACTGCCTAAAACAATCATACACCACTGGCCAAGATCCTTTTTGTTTTCCAAGAAAATCCACCAAAATCCGTAAAAATCCTTTCCTTCTGAAAATCTTTCACACTTTTGTGAAATGCACTTCGATCTTCGAAATTTCTGCATCAGTGTAGTATTTTTAGTGACTTTTCAATCAAATTCTGTTAACTTTGATTTTCTTTCGAATTTAATTCAAGTCACTCACCTTTGCCCCCAGTTTAGCCCCCCCCCCCCTAAATCATAAAATTTTCAGAAACTAAGTCAATTTTCGAAATCTCCATATCAGAATTATACTTTTTGGTGATTTTCATCAAATTCTGTGAAGTTTCAATTGTTGATGATATTTTTTCGTTGGGGACCAGGATGGGGGTACCCTGGGTACCAGACTCTCCCAAGAAAGACTGGTACCCAGGGTAAGGATGGGGACGCAGCGGCGGAAAGGGATCTAAATTCGTACGGGGGTGTGCTTACGGAAAAAAAATTGCCCAGCTCCAGAATTTTTGCCTTCAAATGATACCCGATTCTAGGAGATATCTGTGAAAAGCATACTCCAAAACACAAAAATTGGACAATATAATAACCCGACCTAGCAAAATTTCCCCTTTTCACATGTTTTGACAATTGGCTCTAGAAAAATTGCTTTATTTTGACACCCTGTTCCAGGAAAAATCGGCGAAAACGATGCCCGGAAAAATAGCACATCTCTGGTGGATAAATGTTATGTTATTTTTAGTTAGTAGCCGTATAGTGTAGAAGCTATTGTGCTGAAGAAAATAAATCATAATTTCACAGAATGAGGTTTGTTGTTTGTAGCGCGTGCATCCCCTATTGTTTCCGTAGAGTTGAGATCTCCCGTCAGAAAACGAATTCAATTCAAAGGAGGAGGGCAGGCCCTTCCAGTCCTGTTGACATGATGAGTGCTGTCTAACCCCCTTCTTGCGAATAATTAGGCCGTTACTGCTTTTTGTTTTGATCTCATTGAAAATTGCAGTCGTTGCAGACAAAAGAGCTTTTATGGTCATAACTGAAATTACAAAAATTCACATTCCAAGAGGCTTTGACGTTTTTGTTATTGTGTCAAAACCCCCGGCAGCACCAGAACGAACTTCCGCATTCTAATGTAGCTGCAGGTTTCCTTTTCGATTCAAAATCATCATTAGACTGATTCCATGTCGCAGTTGTGCTTGTTTGTGATTTGAGTGATTTGAAGTATTGTGCCATGCAAGTGTGATCATCCAGTTCAATGATGAAACGGAATCTGGGACCGATGTAACTTGCTCTAAGTCAGGAGATCAGAAGTTTTATTACAAATTTCAATCATTATCGAATGAAAGGAACCCTTCCAGCTATAAAAAAGTTTCTACATTTATCTCCAAGTTATCCTCATTTCGCAAAATTACGATTAAAAATAACCTCCTGCAAATCTTAATTTTAAGGTTTAACGGCTGTTAGCTGTCAGCTGTTGCATTTCTAATTAATATTTTTTCATTACTTTTTAAAAGAGTTGCTCAAGTAGTGTCCATTTGATGTAAGAGTGACTCTTGATGTACATATTTTTACATATTCATAAATGTTATATCCCAACTGGGGGTATGAGTAAAGATAGGTAATGTTATTGCACCAAGTCCAGTAGGGGACGTGTCAGTAATCAGCTCAGTATGTTTTGACAAATCAAAATATGACATGACTCATAGCTGAACGTCCCATTCTGCTTTCGCAAACAGTTGAAATTATCAGATTTGAGTACTGCTGGTCTCTCAGCAGTTTCTGAGCATCCTCCTCAAATTTTCGTTATGTTTTTCGAAAGGTATTGACAGGTGCCTTTGTGAGAACTTCGTAAGTTTTATGATCAGTGAAGGCACAAGACTGTGAAGGCACGGCACACAGCAACTTTACAAAAATCCTACTTTCCTACAAGGAAAGAGAAAACGGCATTCGAGGAAATATAACAGGTAAAGTTTCACAGTTAAATAGCACTCACATACGTTCGTTTCACTGCCTCCTAGGCTTTCACGACGGCCTCACGGCTCTTCCAGGAGATATCCCTGAAGCTTCCATTCGCAACTGAACTCGTTTTATCATCTGCGCATACGAGCTTGTGCCCTTTCAGCAAACACCGCGCATGCAAACACTATTGCGCAAGGGATATCTCATTGGTTACAAAAATAGATCCATTGTAAAAGCAAGCCCTGAAACAATAATGCACTCTATGTCGTGAGTGCAAGACCGAAGATGTTTTAATGATTTGCATGCTGCTGCGCTGCGCAAATCAATGAATGAAGTGAAGTGATCTCATTGATGGTCAACAATATTTCAAGGAAGCCTCCTTGCAGCTTCTCGCTGTAAAACAACAAACTCTAACTAGATGGGATGCACCACAGTTTATGCTCCCACCAAGAGTATCACGACTTTTTCACATTATCTTCACGAGTAAATCTGAGTTCTTACCAAGCTCATTTATGAAATTTTCCCCAAGGTTGGAGAAAACGTTTGCAACAAAACAGGCATTTTCGACTGTGTTTGCTTAGGCCCATCGTCAATCACTGATGATGATGGTCATTTCGACACGCGATCATCGAATGCAATTTCCTGTGTTGCACAGCATCCAAAAAGGAGAGTATTCTCTTTGATGCAGAGCATGGTATTGCTTTCTTGATCACTATAACCACACTAGAAAATAACAGTTTCGGAGCCAAATGGATGAGAAACCTTACTGGCTCAAGACCAAATTCCGACACGATCTATGGGTCTGTATCGCACTAGATAAGAAATGTATTTGACGTTAAAATTTTCGCTTCAATATGCAGGGTTTTACAGACACTTACAGCAAGAGGTACCCACTATGCAAAATTCTAAATGCAATCAATGAGAATTTCACAGAATGCTCCAGACGAAAATTGTCTGTTTCATCTGCAAAAGTCCTGCAGGAACGTCAATTCTGTATCACAAATCAAATTTCAGTACATAAATGAGCAGCTGCTTGATGCAAGTATTCGTGGCAACCCCGGCGAAAACAGCTGGTGGATAGCAGAAACAGATCCACGTATTTTTTCACTGCGAGATTAAGAAGCACCGGTACTGGGAAAAACCATTATCGTGACATTTTACTCATATAAAGTAAATCCTAGGCATAATTTTACTTCCTTCACTGATATATTTCCTGCATTTTTTCTGCAAGAAACCGCATTTAAATTTGCAGTTCACCGACTATTTATGTCAGCAATTCGCATCATTATCACTCGAAATTTCTTTTCCCATGTCACACAATTTGATTCTGATCAAGTTAGACTGCGGCGAAATCTTACATTTCTTACTACAATGCAATTCTCCTTTGGGCCACAATGCTGTACGCTGGTACGTTAACATTTAGGATGCCTTTGAATAGCGGGGTATTTCATAGCAATTCAAGAATTAGCGGAAGTCTACCCTAAGATTTCTTTGGCTCAGGCTTGCTCCCAGTTGAATTCTTCTCGAGAAAATTCTTTGCAAACTGCCAGATACTGAACTGAATTTCTTTGTTTAAGGATATCCAGAGTGTCCGTTATCCTCATCTTCTCAGATTTCGCATTCAGTGCTAACGCAAATTTTGCATCCAGTTCTGTCAGAAACTTTGCTCCGAACAAAGACAGGTCTTAACACCTCACACGCAACACTGAACGATAAAGAGCCGGCAGCACAGAAGCGCAAGTGTTTCTACCGGGTGAGTTAGGAAAAAACGTGGGGCGTTTGGGGGACCGTGACATCGTATTTTGCCACTCGATGGTAGTGAACTAAAGTTTTCTGTGAAGCAAAAAGTCTAACTTAGATCATAAACCTTTCCCTATCGAAATCGGTCTTTTGATGCATTTTTTAAAAAACCCTTTCTTCATGAGATCTTGTATGGAAATTTTGCGAGCTGGTGAAATCTCTTGCCAAGCCCCTTCTGCATTTTATCTTGGCAAAGGTTACAGGTAAACGTGGAATTATCAGGGGAAAATGAGATAGTTAGGAGATAGTATTTTCTCCCCTGGGATGCCTTACCATAACTTGCCCTGCGTGGTGAATATGTTTGAAAGACATTAGTAATGCGTGCTTCTTTGTCTTGCGAAGAGGTTTCTTCCAAGTAGATCAACGCTTTAAAAATCGCAATGGGACTTCTTGCCGACAACATTGTTTCGTAAAGCCTGATTCGCATTAGGTCTTTTGAGTCATTAAAGTCGTGTAGAAAGACCCAAAAGACAAAAGAGTCAAACTCTGAGTCTTTGTCTTTTTGGTCTTTCTGCACGATCTTAAAGACCTATACGACGTATTGTTAACCGGGCTTAACATTTTGTATCCCCTGATAATACCACATGTACATGCAACTCTGGCAAGGCTAAAATGCTGAACGGCCTTGGTCAAAGATTCCATCAGTTTTCGAGACTCCCATACAAGGTCTTCTGAAGAAAATCTTTTTTCATCGAAGCATTAGGATACCAATTTCAATCGGGAAAGATTTATGATCTAAGTTAGAGTGTTGGCTGCATGGAAAAAATTTAGTTCCTGATGATCGAGAGGCTCAATGCGACGCCACAGTTCGACAAACGCCCCAGGCTTTTTCTGACTCACCCGGTATATCATGGGCTTTAACTGAAAACTTTTAGTTCCTACTTTAGATATCAAAGTGGAAGGTTTGTCGTAAGGTATTAAAAACAGGAATGGCTAAAAACAAACAATGTTAGAAAATACCTTTATAGTGCCATCTTCTTGATAGTTTGTGAGTGAATCGATAGCATTTCCATAATCCAAGTAGAACTCTTTCACCCAATCATTAGTAATCGGACTACCTTGAGTCGCAATACCAGTGATAGTAACTACTCTACCAAAGTCAAATTGTAAATGATAATTTGCAGCAGGTGAAGTAGAGCACCACGATGAAGCACCATTATTTAATCGGGCATGTGAAGGCAGCCTATGACTTTGAGAATGTGATGCAGTGATTGTTAAACCAGTTGGAAGAGTACTGCCAGATTCAATACCAAATCCCTTGTCACATACTGAAAAGGAATTAATGTGCTGATTTGGAATTTCTCCATAACTCAAAGTCCGAAGAGAAACAATAGTTCTCGAGATAAAAGAGACCAACGTTGAATATAACGTGAAGAGCAATGTCGAAAAAAATTGATACTGGAAGAATGCTTAAAAGCAGCATTTTGGGACAAAAATCTACCCTCGAGCAAGAATATTGGGAAAAACTGAATTTTTATTGGGCAGTCCTCCTAGATTTTATCTTCTTGTCCGCTTATGAGACAAACCTCTGATTACTTCCTTCTTTATTGATTTCCAGAGTTGATCAGCCACACCAGCGCCATCTTTCTCCAAAAAGTGGTTTCCACCCAGGAGCTGTATCTGTTGCCTGGGTCAACTTCTAGCATTTATCGCATGTGATCTGTCCGCTGAATTCCTTTTATCGTGCAACTGCAGCATGATTGAGGAGTCCAGTTGTACAATAACCCAGACGTTGATTATTCATTACAAAGTTGGTTTTGCGTGTGGTGCGTCGTTAGCTTTGCAAGGAATAAATTCTTTAGAAAATACGACTTTCAACTTGGAAAATGACATTAAACTTTTCAAGCATTGCTCTTCATCAGGTGTCTATAAAATCATTTCTATTTGGTAGGAGATTACTTCATGTATTTTATCAGATTTATCCATGAGGCCGCGTGACTCTGCTGAATTAGTATTTGATCATTGTGCTTGCAGAGAGATGTTCGAGAAGAGAAACATCAAAGATCAAAATGACTTGATCTGAAATATAGACGCAATCTACGAAGATCTAAAACTGTTCTTTAGTTCATTATTGCAAGGGTTCTTCATCATCATCATCATCATCATCATCATCATCATCATCATCATCATCATCATCATCATCATCATCATCATCATCATCATCATCATCATCATCATCATCATCATCATCATCATCATCATCATCATCATCATCATCATCATCATCATCATCATCATCATCATCATCATCATCATTAATTTATTTACAGTAGGCTAAAAAGTTTTAAAATAGCAACATTACTGCTAATTAAGGCCTACTACTTAACTTAAAATTAAAAGAAAATATATTACAAATCGTTTAAAAATATAATTACAACATACCGTATCATGTTAGGTACCCAACCTGTGGTATATATGTTTTGTAAAGTCTACAGTGGCAGTTCTCGCCCTTCCAACATTTAATATGGAATATTGATCTTGATCGGTAAGATGTCTCGACGAGTTTCGCTACCTGCACGTGCGATTTCAGGCGAAGATAGTAGCCTAGATCAGGTTAGTGCTGGCAGCATCAGAAGAATACGAAGGGCTAGTACTCAGGAGGCAACCCGTTTCTGATGAAGCGAAAGCAAAACGTAACTTGAATTCACTATATCTTCGAAATTCTTCGTACTTTCAAAATTCGTTATTAAACTTTTACAATTTACAGAAAGGGGCTTATTATGTATTGTTATCATCAAAAGGTGAGATACGAAAAGCATACCATAAGAGCAGCCGTATAGCTCAAATCTGGCACATATGTCATGGCCTCCTGCATCCCTTGCTGTTGGTCTGAATTCTACATATCTGGCAGCAAATGGCTTTGACAGGAAATAATTATCTTTCCGTTGATTTTGAGCGGTTGCTCCATCCAACACCTAAAATGATTTCATGCTAATAGTTATCAGTCACATACAATCAAGATGTAAAGAGTCATAAGAAAAGTAAACAGTCATAAATTACATTTGCATAAGCACCAAAAGTTTGATCATCTGTAATGTTAGTCATCACATCCTCTGTAAGGACATCTTCAATGGGATATTCGGGACCTTAAGCCATCAATATGACGAAAGCAACTACAATGTTGCCTTTTCTTCTGAACTTCATTTTCAATCAATTTCCTGTTTCTCAAAGCAAATTGGTTTTACTTGAGAGATTATAAAGTCGACTTCTGACGTGTTGCTCTTCAGATTGAGGTCTCCAAAGTAAAACTCAATAATTACAAATATCAATTATCAAAGAAGAAAGAATTTTCCATGGCAACTGAAGAAGGAGTTCTTGTCTTGGCCCGCTTTTATGACATTTGAAGGTAACGTATGGTATCGTATGAAAAACAATACTTGGTTTGTATCATAAAAGCCGACGTTATGGCCGGCATTTGCCGATATGGTTGCTTACAGTCCGTAAGGATACATGACCGGGCAGCAAATGGTTTCACAAGCTATGTTTCTCTCTTTTTGATACTGAACAGTTGCTTCATCTAACATCTGAATTATACAGGGTGAGCCAGAAAAAGTTCCCTCTTTCGAATATTCATAGCACCAAGAGCCTTTCACAGATCAGAATGATTCAAATCCTAGTTAAAAGCCGAAGATCTAAGTATCTTTGTGACTTTTTCTCACAGTCTTTCCAGTACTAGAAGTATAAGCATATTCAGCTTTTTAAAAATCATATGATTGCAAGATGAAGGAAAAAGGGCATAAACCATTGATCACATCACACCTATTCACACAGAAAAAGGAGCAATGGGCGTCACACCTCTCTCAAGAATTACAAGACATCGATTTTGAACCAAATACTGATGATTTGATGCTATGGCAACAAATGTGCACTGAATATCTCCCAACGATGAAAAATTACATTTTCTTCATTATTCTGTGGGAGGAGTCCTTTATGATTTTATCGACTTTTTAAGTCCTTTTCAATCATTTTGCAGCTATGAAATTTTTGTTAATTAGAATTTACCTATTTTTCTATTGCTCGTAAGACAGCAAGAAAAAATACTTCGATCTTTGGGCTTTCAACTAGAATTCAAATCATTCAAATCTGTGAAACACCTTCGATGTTATGAAGTTTTAGTCTGCGTCCGCAAAAGGGACGTCTGCAAGCAGGCTAATGAATTTTCAAATGTAAGAACTTTTCTGGCTCACATCAAATAATTTTGTTCTGTTAAACTAAAAAATATCCGTCTTTTGCTGTCAGGTGAGCCGATCAAGAACCAAGCCTGCTGAGTGCGTTCAAGAAATTCAGATGGAGCTCGAAAATACCTCAGAATGAAAGAGGTTGAATACGATGAGTACTAGAACTTAAGAGATTGAATAAATGATCATTGGACACCCTGGTAGGACTAACAAGATTACTTGGAATGTTTGAAATAATTGAGACAGAAATTACGATAGCACATAAAGTCAAGTCTGTTGGGTTGATCATAGGTGAAAAAGTCAACTGAAGTGGCTGTTTTAAACTCTTAAGAGAGAAAGGTTCTAGCTGAGTTACCTCACCTTAATTAAGCTAAGGACATCTGTCGTCAATCTCAACAATGCTTTTTATATATAGCCTTGATCGAATGTCATGTTTGATACGCTCGTCTTATTTGAAGAAATCTATCTTATCCAAATTTGCATGCCCAGCAATCTTTCAAGGACTGAACCTTGTCATGTGAGTAAGAATAAACATGGGGCTTTAACAATCCTCTCATTGATAAAAAAGAAGTAAAATGGGAATTCTGAAGTTTCATATTGCCATTGGTTGAAACAATAATATGTAAAACTGTGGCATCCAAACTGATGAACGAATGAAAAGGAATACAAAAGATAGGGTGTGAGTAATTCGTCACCTTCGCGCAGCTCCAAGGTAGTTAAAGCAAGCCCTTCAGATATCACATTTGCATTGAGCACGAACAGCGGCAAGCGTGTTCTTTTGCATTTTGGTGCGTTTTGGAGATACAATTGTCAACTCCGTTTCATTTTCAGTTTGAGATTTGTTTCATTTTCAGTTTGATGTTGTAAATTCCGCAACATACAATCTAACAACAAATATAACAAATAACTATACATTAAGCATCAAAATTAATACAATGGCACAGAAAATCAATACAGTATATAAATACATAATACAGAAACAAATAAATTGTATGAAGGGAATTATGTAAAGGAAGGGATATCTCAATAGGTAAACTAATCGAGGAGAGACCCCCTCCCCACTATTCTGAGACAATAATTGAATGACTTTTGATGAATTCAAATACTCCAAAAAATTGGCACATTTGCTTTCTATACAATTCAAAACTTAGATCCAACTAATCAAAACAGGTATGTACTAAGCCATGTCGGAGAACGCCCCCAAGCCCACCTAGAAAACAGGTCAATCCTCAAACAAGGCAGACAACTCTCTTGGCAACAATCGCACAAAAGGAAACCCCAAAGGCACCACCAAACACGACCAGACATATCCCCGCTGAAACCAGCTGGAAAAACCAAAAGCAGAAATTTTGTAAACAGAATAACTGAGCCGACCGTGAGAGTGTTTCGGGATTTAAGGTCAGTACACCCTCAAGCACCTTGGCCAAAGGTCACCTTGTATCTCATATGTAGCCAAAAGGGTAAAACTGTTTCATACCTCTCATTCTCGTCCTTCAGGTCTGTGTGTTCAAGTATGTCCCCAATGCTTCTGTTCTTTTGTAACACCAGGAAGGACTGAGTTGGCCAGATGGTTTTCAAGCTTTTGTTTCATGGATTATTTTCAAATCTTTTTTAGTATTTTGCTGATTTGTGAGGTATTTTTGTCACAAGGTATTATGAAAGAAAGTGTTCCTCCTTGTTTCTGTGTCTGGTGTGTCCAAAGAGGGCATCTGTTTGTGAAAGTTATTGTATCTTTTGGAATTGTTGATTCATTTCTTGAATCGAGTAACCTCTTTTGATGAGATTAGTTTTTTATTTTTCAAATTTGATTCTTAAAGTTTCGATGTTGGTTATACTGCATCGATACCCGCGGGTATGGCGACCACGTCTCAGGAGGTATTCGAATCTATTTTAGATCTTAATGCGCCACTAAAAATAAAGAGGGTTCGCAGCGAATTTGCTCCATGGCTTACCCCCTCTTTGAGAAATTCAATGTTTGAAAGAGACAGACTGAAGGTGCAAGCGGAGAAATCTCCTGAAGTATGGTCTACCTACAAGAGGAAGCGCAATCAAGTAACAAATGAGATGCGTATTTCTATCAGGGATCATTACCATGGGTTAATCCAAGGAGATATAGGAGATCCTAAGAAAATGTGAAGGACAATAAATAAAGTCCTGGACAAAAATGTTAACACAGCTTCACTCTCAAGTTTAGAAAGAGATGGTAAATATCTAACACGAGAGCGTGATGTATTGGAGGCAATGAACCATCACTTTGTTTCGGTTGGTCCAAAACTTTTTTTTTATATTCATATAAAATAATTTACAAACAATTTATACGTTCTACTATACCTATCCAAAACTACTAGACGACACCACAGAGACGATACCAAGGGGAGCGGAAAAAAAACAACGACTACCCCAAGGCCAAAAACATACGAGACACACAACATTAAGCTAAGACTACAGGATACACTACTAGGGTTCTGTCTCATGTTAAATGTTGGATCAGGGTTCGGATGAGAAAAAAAAGGAAAAGTCGCGAGCGGAAGCTCGTCGTGGTTTTTTTTCGTGGTTTTTGTGGTCCAAAACTGGCGGAGAAGATTATTTGTAAGCAAAGGTAAAGATCAATTCAGAGTCAAATGAAATGGTATTGAAATCTGTAGATGAAACTCATATGGCGGATGCTTTCAGAAAGTTGCAGAATGGAAGAGCAGCAGGTCCAGATAAGGTCTTCACAACTATCATTAGAAGTGTAAGGGATCTGGTATGATACCTCTGACAATGATTTTTAATTCATCGCCTATGGGTGGAGTCTTACCAGAAATTTGGAAAATTGCCAGAGTTACTCTTATTTTTAAGTCAGGTGCTAAGAAAGATGTTAACAATCATAGGTCTATATCAGTCATTTCGGTTTTCTCGAGGATCTTGGAGAGAATAGTTCATATCCAGCTTTTTGAGTTGCTAGTGGCAAATAAAGTGATCAAAAGAAACCAATCTGCATTTCAAAAACTACACTCCACTGTGACATCCTTGATTTGTAGCACCGATTCTTTGTATGAAAATATCGACTGCAAGAAACTGAATCTGACGATTTTTCTGGACCTTAAGAAAGCATTCGATACGGTCGATCATACAATCATGATTGAAAAACTGAGAGCATACGGCATCAAAGGGATCCCTGGAAACAGGTTCAAGTTTTATCTTGATAATAGACAGCAATACTGTTCCCTAAACGGTAAAGAATCTAAGGCGAGAGAAGTTCTTTGCGGCATACCCCAATGCTCTTGCTTAGGCCCCCTTTTCTTCACAACATACCTGAATGATTTTGAAAGAAGCCTAAAACTTTCGAAGGCAAATATCTATGCTGATGATACTAATGTGACAATAGCATCAAATGACATCGAGAAACTAGTAGTGGATGCGCAGGAAGAGTTACTCAACATTTCTGAATGGATGAGAGTAAATAAGCTAAGTCCTACCCCCTCAAAAACAGAGTACTTGATTATAGGCCACCCCAGGGAAGCAAAGGCTGTAAATAGACCAAATGAGTTAAAGTTGGATGACTCTGAAATCAAAGAGCTTCCAAAACCAAATCATTAAAAGTAATGGTAGATGAAACTCTGAAATGGGACGAGCATTTTAAACTGCTAAGAACAAGATTTGTATGGGGACTTGCTTCACTGAAGAAACTGAAAAATATTCTGCCTCAGTCGAAGCTATTTAGTGTACATTACGCTATTGTTGAAAGTCACCTATGCTACGCAAATGTAATTTGGGGCAGTCTTCCAACGAGGAAACTCGAAACTCTCCAACGATTACGAAATTTAGTTTATACATTGAGAGAACTCCTCCTTACAGTAACTCCCTGCATATAATTTATTTATCGGATGGGGATAGCTTGAATAGTAATCTTCCAACCCATTCGATGCGTATTCTAGAACTTTATGACCTTTTCGGCTTTCATCAGCTGATCAAAAGAGGGACCAGGGAAACCTTGAAATCTTCCACCTTAATTGATCACATTGCCACAACTAACAAGTCAAACATAGTAACCTCTGGTGTGCATGAAACAAGTATCAGTGATCACTACATGGTATACTGTGTAAGAAAAATCCGTGGGGCTTCGAAAAGACAGCACAAAAAGATTACTACAAGACAACTGAAACACTTTGATCAAACCGAATTCATAAATGATTTACTTCTTGTTGACTGGAAGGGTATTGTCTCGAATGGAGATGACATTAACCTCATCGTTGAACAGTGGACCAAGATGTTTTCATTGATACTTGATAAGCATGCACCAGTACGTAACAGGCGTGTTTCCGATAAGTTTAGTCCCTGGTTGACAAAAGACTTGAAGCAGTTGTCTGCCACTAGAGACAGGTTGAAAAAACAAGCCGTGCGTTCCAAATCCAAAATCCTGATGGAAGCTTACAAGCAGACGCGGAACAAAGTTAATAAGCTGAATACAGATTTGAAGCGAGAGTTTTTCACTAATAAAATTGCTTCGCACAATGGTGATTTAAAAAAGACTTGGAGGACTATCAATATGGTCCTTAACAAGAAATCGAAAACCACCCAAATCGCAGCACTCCAGGTTGATGGGAGGCAAATTTGTGACAGTGAAAGTATGGCTGAATCGATGAATGAATTTTTTTGTAGTATTGGCAATACCCTTAGCGACAAGATATCTAAAACATCAAATCCACTTCTAGAAAATGAGTACTCGGTAAACCCACAAAATCTACGCTTTGAATTCGAAGCCAATCAATGTGTCTCAGTTAGAGAGGGTTTTCGGTAAATTCAAAACATCTAAGGGATCTGGTGCTGAAGGTATTGCTAATTATTTTCTTAAGATCTATCCGTTATTGCTGAATCACTTTGTGACATTTTTAACCTTTCAATCGCAACTGGTGTATTCCCAGATAGCTGGGAAATTGCAAGAGTGGCCCCTATTTTTAAAAGTGGTCAATCAAATGATCGTTCTAATTACAGACCGATCTCAGTGCTGCCGTTTCTGTCCAGGGTTTTCGAAAAGTTGATTTAGAACCAACTTTACGACTACCTTGACAAAAACAGGCTTCTTTTTTCCAAACAGTCTGGGTTTAGATCGCTGCACTCTGTTGTCACCTGTCTGCTTAACTGTACGAACGACTGGTATATTAACATGGATGGGGGTCAGTATACAGCGATGGTGTTCATAGACCTCAAAAAAGCTTTTGTATAATCTGCAGTATAAAAAGCTGCAAAAAAGCTGCAAAAAAGCTGCAGCATAATCCTGTAATTAATTACCTCACTAATTGCAACTTAGTCTGAGATGAGTTACTGAAGTTTAAAAACAAAACAAACATGATAAAAATCCAAAGTTTTAGTTTCCCCTGTTTTGCTTCCCTTTCGAACCAACATGTAGCGTAGCGAACCAAAAGTTTTAGGAGTTGTATATTTAGCATTGCAAGTCAGAGTGACTGCTAATTGTGGATTATTTAAATCTTCGTTGATGTTTTGCTTCTCAATAACGATCGAACTTTGCTCCAGGTACATTCTTACTGGGTTATACTGCTTTTTTTTCTCTTGTAATAAGGTATCCAAGGTTTTTCGTTTTAATTGTCGGTGGTTCACACATAATGTAGCCCCAGTAGCGCATAAAGTCTGACGTGCCCACCAGGGTGCCCTCCATGATTAACTGCCGGCAGTGCTTCAAATTAGATTAATCATTTTCACGCTTTCCGTCAGACTCGATTTGTCCCTTGTGGAGTGCCGTTAAAAATTAGAAAACTGCCCCATCAGTGATTTTTTTTTGCTCTTTGGGAAACCGTTCCTTACATTTTATTCAAAGTATTCACAGTTTTTCAACCTAACTACTTGAGAAAAACCACTTCACTACTATGATAATAACATATGAAATTGATGTCCCTGGAGAGCCGCTGCAGTCTGGGAAACACCTGCTACCTGTTTGTAGCTAGTATGGACGTGCGAATTGTCCCTCATTGCATGAGCAGTGTCATCATCAGATAGTTCATGGAAAACTTTCTGTTTCGAGCATAACACTACCACCGTACACCCGCAAGATTTGGTTTTATGATAAAGCAGATTTTGTGAAAATCGTATAAAGCATTGAAATGTTTCGTTGGCAAGAGCATCTGCAGAAAATTGCATGTCCCAATGAGCAGGTCAAATTGCTCAATGAAGTACTTTTAAACATCTATTCTAACTTCATTCCTAACCAAGTCAAAACCATTAAGCCTCGTCAAGCTCCGTGGATTACGAAAACTGTTAAAAATTTTTTGAAGAAAAAGAGTCGAGCTTATAAGAGCTTTGTGAAAAACGGTCGGCCTGACGACAAGCTCGAGGGAATGCAAAACATGACATCTGAAGCCACAAGACTGATTGAGGATGCCAAACGCAATTACTTTCGTAAGGCTGGGAAAACCTTAGCTAATCCTGGAACTTATAGCAAAACTTATCGGACCTTAATAAATACTGTTCTAAATAAGACGAAGATTCCAATAATACCACCTCTTTTAGAGAATGGACTATTTGTAACTGATTTCACTGAAAAGGCACAGATATTCAACGACTATTTTATACTTCAGTGTACGACGATTGACACAGGTAGTGAAATTCCACATGATGCACCAGTACCCACTTCCCAGATAAGTGAATTTCTCATCTCCGACGACAAAATACTGAACATTGTAAGATCGCTTAATCCTAATAAAGCACATGGATGGGACGATATATCTGTCAGAATGATAAAATTAAGTGATGCTGCTTTAATTACCCCCCTAAAGATCAAATTCACAAACTGTTTGAAGTGTGGTGTATTTCCTGAAGTATGGAAATGTGCAAATGTCGTGCCAGTTCACAAAAACAAACGAGAAAAATCTAAAGAAAAACTACCGTCCGATCTCTCTTTTGCCAATATTTGGAAAAATTCTCGAAAAACTCATATACGATTCTCTATATTCACACCTTGTTTCACTTGAGCTACTTAACTCAAATCAATCAGGTTTTCGTCCCGGTGACTCAACAGTCAACCAATTAATCTCCATAACACACACAATATTTAAAGCGTTCGACTGCAATCCTCCTTTGGACGTTCGTTCTGTGTATCTCGATATCTCAAAAGCATTTGATAGAGTATGGCATGATGGTCTTGTCTACAAACTAAAACGATGTGGTGTTTCAGGACAGCTCCTTTCCCTTATCCAAAGTTTCCTAAAGGATCGCAAACAACGAACTGTTTTGAATGGGCAGAGCTCCAACTGGGGAAATATTTCAGCAGGAGAACCTCAGGGTTCCATATTGGGTCCCTTGTTTTTCCTTGTGTATATAAATGATCTTTCTGCTGACTTAAAGTGCAATGTTAAGCTGTTTGCTGATGATACATCACTGTTCACTTTAGTAGAAGACCCAAACACAGCTGCCAATGACATGAACCACGACTTGATGTTAATAAGACAGTGGGCTTGTGATTGGAAGATGTCCTTTAATCCAGATCCGCAAAAACAAGCAGTTGAGTTGATATTTTCAAGGAAAAGAATTGAAATTGATCATCCAGTGATAACTTTTAATGATATTCCTGTGAAAAAAGTAAGTGAACATAAACATTTAGGTATTATCCTGGACTCGAAACTTTCCTTCTCTGCCCATATCAACGCAGCTATTTCTAAAACAAGAAAGGGTATTGGCTTGCTGAAATATCTTTCTAAATATCTCCCCAGGCAGACTCCAAGCGAATTATACAAGCTGTATGTGCGACCCCATCTAGACTACGGAGATGTTATTTACCATATTCCGGCGAAAATATCTGAATTCAGTCAAGATATGACCTTGTCAAATCTAATGGGAAAGTTAGAGTCTGTCCAGTATTCTGCTGCTCTGGCTGTAACAGGAGCTTGGAGGGGAACATCGCAGGAAAAACTTTATGCAGAGCTTGGCTGGGAATCACTAAATTTCAGAAGATGGAACAGGCGTCTAACTTTGTTCTTTAAGATTGTAAATAATTAGACCCCTTTGTATTCAAAGGAACCAATTCCACTTCTCCACCGGTCCAACTATTCTCTTCGTAACCAGGATGTTATTGGGCGAATAGGGGCAAGAACAGAAAAATTCCAATCTAGCTTTTATCCGCACTGCTTAGCTGAATGGAATGAACTTGATCCGGAACTGAGACATGCACCATCTGTCGCCGTCTTTAAGAAGAAGCTTCTCTCCATAATTCGTCCCCCTGCAAAATCTGTCTTTGGGATTTACGACCCAGTAGGTTTATCCTATCTTACTCAAATCAGAGTTGGTCTAAGCAAATTAAACCTCCACAAATTCTTACATAATTTTAGGGATACTGTAAATCCAATGTGCCCAACGAATGACGGCATTGAGGATGTGGAGCACTTTTTGTTGCTCTGCCCTTCATTTGAAATGCAACGACGAGATTTTCTCGCTGGAGTTTCGGAATTATTACGATCATTTGTCCAAATCGACACAGTTCCAAACAACGTTCTAATAGAATGCTTGCTGTATGGTGATAAAAACCTTACTGATGACGTCAATAGAAGTATACTCGAGCTGACTCTTGAATTCATCCACCGAACAGGTCGGTTTGATTAAGATAACTCAACTCCTAACTTTTGCGATGCGCCACAAAGCCATAGACAAAATCGGCTAGGGTTTGTTTACAAACATTTCGATTCATGTGATCAGTCTCTTGTTAAATCAACTTTTGATTTTTCCAACATATTCCGTGTCATGAAAAGTTGTGCCATGAGTACAACAGTTGAATAATACTTAAAATTTTCCAAGAGTTTGGTCACATGACTCGGGATGGGTAAAGCAAACCTTGGCCGATTAGGTCAATTAATTCCCCTCTTAGTTAGACGTTCTTTCTTTTTTGTAGTAGTTACGTGTAGTTTATGTGCTATCTTTGTCTTTCAATGCCGTCACGTGTAGTGCTATGTTTGTGTTTTTAGTTTTATGTTGCCATTTGGTAGACGTTATTTTTCGCTACAAATGGTATTGTTTTAGTAGTAGGGTATTTTATTTTGTAGGTAGTGTTATTAGGTAATATGTATTGTAAGTTTTTAGCTTGATATATATATATATATATAAAAAAAAGCTTTTGACACTGTTGATCATGAAATTCTTCTTAAAAAGCTGGCGAGGTATGGTATCATAGGTCTTGAGAATACCTGGTTTGCTTCTTATCTGGAAAACAGAATGCAATTCTGCAGAGTTAATGGGGTTCCCTCAAACGTTAACAATATAAATTGTGGGGTGCCACAAGGCTCTTGTCTTGGTCCTCTTTTGTTCTTGATATATATCAATGATCTGCCATTTTCTCTTCAAAACAGTCAGGTTACCATGTATGCAGATGATACCACCATATCATATTCGTCCAATAACATCGATGATATCAACGATAACCTAAATAGAGACTTGAACTGCCTGAAGCAGTGGCTTCAAGGAAATAAACTGTCTTTAAATGTTATTAAGACTCAAGCCATGGTTGTAGGATCTCGACCTAATCTTAAAAAAGATCTCTGAAGGAAATGTTCAGTCCCCCTCCTTTGCTATAGGTGACTCGCAGATTGAGATTGTTGAGAAAACTAAGTATCTGGGAATTCAGCTAGATCAACACCTTGTTTGGGATGAGCACACTAGATTATTGCGTGCTAAGGTCTCCCGTGCCATAGGGTTTTTAAAGTATGCCAAGACAATACTACCCCAAGAAACTCTTAGTCAAATATATTGAGGAATCGTAGAACCGCATTTCCGCTATTGTTGCTCTGTGTGGGGGAGCTGTGGGGAATCCAGAAGGCTTACACTGCAGAAGTTACAAAATCGGGCTGCCAGAATTGTAAACACATTATCGCGGGTTAATAGAAAAAAATAAGGATAACCCAAAGAAGATGTGGAAGACCATTAACAAAGTGTTAGATAAATCTTCACAATCAATAACAACCTCATGTTTAGACGTTGAGGGCAATAGAATTACGAAAGAAGCAGACATAGCAGAGACACTAAATCATCATTTTGTCACAGTTGGCCCAAAACTTGCAGGTAAAATCGAACAATGGACGAATAATGATCCCCTAAAATACGTAGTTAAGCAATCTAGTGTCATGAAGTTTAATCTTGTTAGCGACATCTTCATACTTAACTCCATCAAGCAGTTAAAAAATGGGAAGGCACCAGGACCCGACAAGATTCCGACTATGCTAATAAAGGATGCTGCAGAGGTTATATGTGAACCGTTAGCGATGATTTTTAACTCCTCCTTACGGCATGGCATCTTTCCTGATATCTGGAAATTGGCGAGAGTCACTCCCATCTTCAAATCGGGCTCGAGAAAAGATGCAAATAATTATAGACCTATCTCAGTCATCTCCGTTTTTTCGAGAATTCTGGAAAGAATCGTGCATGACCAGATGTATGATTACCTAAGATCACGTGGCATCTTGACGATTAGCCAATCCGCTTTTCAGAAACTCTGCTCAACGGTAACATCTTTAATTGACAGTACGGAGTTTTGGTATGAAAATGTTGATCACAGAAAGGTTAATTTGGCAATATTCCTTGATCTGAAAAAAGCGTTCGACACCGTTGACCATGAGATCTTGCTTGAAAAATTAGAAGCGTATGGAATCCGAGAATTAGCCGGTAACTGGTTCAGATCATATCTGGAAGGCAGACAACAATACTGCAAGCTTAACTGCTATGAGTCTAAGGCTAAGACTGTCACTTGTGGGATTCCCCAAGGATCCTGTTTGGGTCCTCTTCTGTTCATAGTGTATCTAAATGACTTTGAAAAATGTTTGAAAGCATCTAAGGCTGGCATGTATGCTGATGATACTCAAGTATCGTTGGCATCTTCAAGTGTCGATGAGTTGGTTCGCAAAGCCCAAGATGAATTAAGTAATATCTCTGAGTGGATGCGACTGAATAAATTAAGTGCTAATCCACAAAAAACAGAATATATGTTTATTGGCCACCCAAATAGAACTAATAAGATAACCGAACAAGAAAAACTAAAATTAAATGGCTCAGAAATAAAACGAGTGAAGAAAACAAAATCATTGGGGGTAATTATCGATCAAGGACTCAATTGGGAGGACCAATTTAAAGCTATCAAAGCGAAAGTACGCGGGGGCCTTGCTTCTTTAAAAACCCTAAAAAACATTGTCTCGCAATCTCAATTAAGCAATGTCTATCGTGCGCTCGTAGAGAGTCATATAAGATACGCTGATGTCATATGGGGTAGTGTATCCAACTCCAAAATGGAATCATTACAGCGTTTTCAAGACAGGGCCATTTCGATAATTGACACTGCCAGGATAAAGGATGACTGGTCGAAGAATTTTTTACAAGTTAAACAACTCATTACGTTTGATCGATCAGTCATGACATATAAGATCATGAACAGGCTATGTCCAGAAAACCTTTGGAATAAATTTTTTTTTTTTTTCAACGGAGATCTCATTACTCAAACTATAATACTAGATTTTGTGAGAACCTTCAAATCCCAAAGTAAAATCTGGAATATTCTAAAAAGAGATTTTCTTACACAGCTCTGAAGGCTTGGAACGAGATTCCTATGAATATTAGGGAGCTCCCCACCTTGTATCAATATAAAAAACAGTTAAAAAGTCATTTGATGAGCTGAAACCAATGCAAACACGGCCCCCTGGAAGATCAGCAGTAGTTTTCTTTTTTTTTGTTTTAAAAAATGATTGTAATTAGATTTATGTTTTTTTAGCTAAAGTTATTTTGTTGCTGAAGGGTCTCGGTGTATAAAGAATTAGAAATAGAAAATAGAAATGTAACAAACAGTAGCTATGATGCACCTGCTGATGCCCTTATACAACAGTTAAAGTGGCCAAATATCGCTGAAATCATAAAACGAGAGACAGCGACGATCGTTTACAAATCTTTAAATGGTCTTGCACCGACATATCTCTCAAATATCTTTTCAAAGAACTTTTCACGGTGCACTGTCAAGTTGAGAAACTCGGAGACTGACTTACGCATTCCGCTTTATAAAACCAGTAATGGGCAAAAATCATTCTCATACTGTGTCCATGTATGCTGACGACACCAGTTTGTGTCACCAGGCACTGAATATGACTCAGCTGAATGGTGCTATTAATAATGATCTTAAGCGATTGGACACATGGCTTCAAGGCAATAAACTTTCTTTGAATGTTACAAAAACACACTCCATGGTTATTACAACCAAGCAAAAACGTAACGTTCTCAAAAGTACAAATCAGAATCTGGAATTGAACATACGTGGCAATGAGCTTGACATTGTCCAAAAAACAAAATACCTTGGTGTCCAAATTGATTGCTCTTAGATTGGAAAGAGCAAGTAAAAGCTGTCTCTGCAAAGGTCTCAAGGGCCATTGGCTTTTTAAAGCATGCCAAGAAGTTTCTACCAAGGGCAACTCTTGAGAATCTGTACACAGGTATTGTTGAGCCGCACTTTCGATACTGTTGTTCTGTTTGGGGTTGTTGTGGTTCTAGTGAAATCAACCAGCTACAAAAGCTTCAAAACCGAGCTGCAAGGATTGTTACCAGTAGCAGCTTTGACACCCCAAGCAGGCCACTCATTGAGAGGTTGGGCTGGAAGACCATTGAACAACTCATCAGCTATCAGTCGAAAACAATGGTCTTCAAGTCACTCAATGAGCTGGCTCCACAATACCTGAGTAGCCTCTTCAAGAGAAATTCACAATGCTCCACCCGCTGCCTTCGAAATACCGAGACTGACCTGAGGGTACCAAAGAAAACTTCTGCAAATGGTCAGAAATGTTTCTCTTTTAGGGGAGCAAAATTGTGGAATAGCCTTTCAGCTGAGTCAAAGCAGGCATCCTCCCTAAATAGCTTCAAAAAGTCTGTTTAGGGATAACTGCGGGGGTGGGGCCTGCGGTGGTGGCGCTGGTTGTCCCTGGGTGGCGGGCCGGCTTGGGGCGAATGGCGGTCATGTTTTGATCGCTGTTCGCACTGGGCTGGCCTGGCGGGTCGCCTGGGGGCGGCTGGTGCTGGCGTTGCAGGGTCTGCCCCCGTTTGAGAATTCTCGGATTCGTTTTATTTTTCTCTCTTTCATTTTATTTTCAATATGTATATAAATAATTAATTCTTGTAAATAGGTTTTTGATATTATGGTTTTTATTGTAATTAGCTTAGGGCAGTTTATTTGGTATTTTTGTAATTAACGTTTTTATCGGAGGGCCCCTTGAAAAACGGCTTTTGCCGAAGGGCAACCCTCCTTAAATATATGAAATGAAATGAAATGAAATGAAATCATATCGTGGCGTACATCTGTGGAACAGCCTTGAACCTGAGGTTAAGCAAGCACCCTCTTTATATGCTTTTAAACATCGCCTTTAATTTGATCGTGGGTGGCGGGATGCGGTTGGATTGGACTGGGGTCGGTCGGATTCTTTGCCTTTCTTAAGGTGCTATAAATGGTGTCTTATTTCAGGGTGGGCATGGGGTCCGGTTTGCTCTGGTCCGGTCTGATTGTGTCATGCCACTCACGATATGAAAATTATGTAAATATTGATTTTAATTTTACTATAACTTTGTAATTAGATTTTTTAGTTTCGTTTCTTCATATATTTTACTTGTAAATTTTAGACTAAGTTTTTACGGCCCCCTGAAAAGCGGCCTTTGCCGACGGGGTTACCGTGTTTAAAGAATATAAAATGAAAATCCCAAGACTAAACACAGAACACGCAAAAAAGGGTTTTAAATATTCGGCTCTAAAAGTATGGAACGATACGCCTGTTGATCTACGAGAGGCCTCAAAACTCTCGGTTGCTTCAACAAACAATTGAAAGCACACCTTGTGGCGGATCAAAAACGTTAAGATCAAAACACGACCGCCTGGAAGGACAGAAATATCAACAATTTGGATACTACATTTTTATTGAAATTATTTTTGTTTGTTCGCTTTATAAGACTGTATACCGTAAAAGCTCTATTAAGCCCCCGGGGGGGGCTTATTTAATTTCGGACCTTCCAGAGGGGGGGCTTAATAGAGAGGGGGGCTTATTAGAGAGGGGGGCTTATTCAAAAAATCTAGCGAAAAGGATATATTCGGTAGCTTTTCAGTTCTTTTATTCCATATCTTGCGGATTCAACATACAATTTTACGGCTCAAAAACACAAATTCGACTCAGTTTTTATCCCAAATCATACTAAAAATTAACGTGTAAGGTTGTGTGGCTAAATTAACGGAAAATATTTGGTAAATTCTAGAATTTTGTATAAAGGGGGGCTTAATAGAGAGGGGGGCTTATTTCAAATTTTGACTCAGAGGGGAGGGGCTTATTGGAGAGGGGGGCTTAATAGAGAGGGGGGCTTAATAGAGCTTTTACGGTATACGTATTATTAGATGCTGAAGGGTTTATTTTTCGTGTATAAATATTCATATATCTCAGCGCTTGGATATAGTTGTTCAAATTTGGCTTGTTAACATCGGTCATTTCCGTCAACATTACTTTTGATTTTGTAATGTAGCTATATTGAAGGAATAATGGATTCTTTAGAGCCTTCTTCTTCCGAGTAATGTCACTTGAAATTATAGTCCCCTGTTTGTTTGGGAGAGTTGATAGTGAGCCAGCCCCGAGTCAGCTCGGCAAATTTGTAGCCACTTGCCGTCATTCTTTTGTGTAAAATTGAAAGAATGAGGAAACGTTTCTGGTTCTTTCAATTTTACAAAAGAATGAATGTGTGCAGGCCAGACCCGTGGTGCCATATGTGATACTGCGAGGGCGTCACAGGCAGGCTGGGGGCTGGCGGGCTGGCGGGCTGGCGGGCCTATTTCTTCCGTTTTATATCAGAAAAGTCTGCCTGTTTGAGACTGGATCCCGGCACTCGATAACCCGGATGACGGCAAAGCAGGTCAGTCCGGCATGCATATAAACAAAAACTGATACTTTCAAAGCCTTTACCAGATATGTGGGGTCCCACCTGAAGGTGAGCCAGCTCGCTAACGGGCAATCCCGCCTCTTATACGCAGGTCCTTCGTTTCTTATGCCCTGCAGGAGTCATTAAAATCTTTCCGCACTGATTGATCAAGGAATAGTGCCTAATCTTTGCATCTTTAACAACACACCCACGCATTATTTATAAGAAACTAAGAATTTGGGGAAAAACTGAAGCTCCATAGAATCAGCAGATCTACCCCTTTCCCCCTCCCTATCGCTTGAACATTTCAAAAACAAGGTACTATGAAGCCTTTTCAACGTTCAAAAATCATTCAAGTAATTTCAGAGTAATATGATACAGCAAGGCCGTACACAGCGGGGGGTATATTCATATTTCATATTTCATATTTGAATCTTTTAAGGAGGGTTGCCCTTCGGCCGAGGCCGTTTTTCAAGGGGCCCTCCGACAAAAACTTAGTTACAATAATCAGTTAAAAGTAAAACTAGAATATAAAAAACCATAATTTAAAAGCCTATTTACGATAATATAATATATACAATGGAAAGAAAATGGTAACCCTTTACTGATTTCTTAAAACCTTTCAGGGAGGATGCCGTCTTAATTTGCTCTTTCCAACCTAAAGAGCAATCGATTTGCACTCCAAGGTACTTTGTCTTTTGAACTACTTCGAGTTCATTGTCACGTATTTTCAGTTCCAAGGCTTCACTTCGACTTTTGACAGAGTTGTGTTTCTGCTTGGTGGATATAAGCATTGAATGAGTTTTTGCCACATTCAACGAAAGCTTATTGCCTTGCAGCCAAGTCTCAAGTTTCGTGAGATCGCTATTTATAGCCTCATTCAGCTGAGTCAAATCGTGAGACTGATGACAAAGACAGGTGTCATCAGCATACATAGTCACAGATGAACCTTGAACAGCCTGAGGAAGATCATTGATATAGACGAGGAAGAGAAGCGGACCAAGGCATGAAGCCTGTGGGACTCCCACTTTAATATCCCCGACACCTGAATCAACGCCATTAACCCTACAAAATTGTTTGCGGTTCGAAAGGTAAGACATAAACCAAAGCAGCTCTCGCTGTTTAACGCCATAAAATTCGAGCTTTTTACAGAGAATATCATGGTCAACAGTATCAAATGCCTTTTTCAGGTCAATAAATACTAATCCCACGAGTTTACCGTGATCAAGCCCGTTGTACCAGTTACCGCTCATTTTAAGCTAACATGTTAGTGTGGAATGAAGGCACAAGAAACCTGATTGGTCAGATGTAAAGAGACCATTTTCTTTTATATACTGGTACAGCTGGTTGAAAGCAAGTTTTCAAAGAGCTTTGAGATGACAGGCAAGACTGATATGAGGCGATAATTAGATTTCTCCGCCCTATCTCCATTACTTGAAAATTGGAACAATTCTAGCTACTTTCCAAGAATCTGGGAATTAGCTAGTTTCAAGGGATGTGTTAAACGAGAAAGCTGGGGAAGCTTCAATGTATAGCAAAGCAAGCTTCATAAAATAGCTAGAGATATTGTCAATTCCAAAGCTCTTTGCTGTTTTAACCTTGGCAAATGGACCCCTGATATCTTTTGTTCACTTCATATTCCCCTGATAGAAGGGGGTTGGCGTCAGGTTGAATTTCATCTGCAAGATCCCTACCTATAGTGCAAAAAAATCGTTTATTGCATTAGAAACATCCTTTTTATTGCGAGTTTCAGTAGTAGATTCTTTGAGACAATCAATGCTACTTGACTTTGATCTCTTGTTGAGAATTTCATTAATTGTTTTCGAAGATTCTTTCATATTACATTTACATAATGCTGCTTCTTCAACTGGACATTAAGGGCATTGACCTTATTACGGATCTGTCTATTAGAGTCCATAAGGATTGGGGATTTACGTTTCACCGCTGAGTTTTTTATTTTGTCTCTTACACGCATCAAATCCCAAAGATCTTTGTCAATCCATGGGCAATATCTTTCCGAGACCCGCATTTCACTCAAAAGGGGCATGCTTTTCTATGATGAGAGAAAACATTTCAGACCAATAGTTGACAAGCAAATTGATATCATCAGTTTCTGTAAGCATTTGTTCCCAACAAATCCCAGAAACATCAGCAAGGAATGCTTCCTCATTAAAATGTTTCATTTTGCGAGTCTTACTCGTTTTATGACCTTTTTCTATGGCACCATTAAACTTCCGAATGCAGTAAACCATATAGTGATCACTCAAGGAAACCTCATGCACTCCAGATTTCAAAATGTTTCTGGGACATGTTGTAGCAACATGGTCAATGACAGTTGCAGTGTCAATGGTGACTCTTGTTGGTTCCTTGATAAGCTGTTTGAAGCTGAAAAGCTCATACAAACTAGAAATGTGTTTTGCATTGTTATCCAATGTCTGATCCGATGATTTTTTGGCAAGATCACAATTTGTGTCTCCAAGGAGAATAATGTCTTCGCCTCGTCAAGGAAAGCTAGAGCTTTTTCCAGCTTATCAAAGGAGTCGACAGGGTCACTTGGTAGTCGTTACCAAGCAACAACAAGGAAGGGCTTGAGTTTTGGGTGGGGAAATTTCAACACAGAGAAGTTCCAGTCCATCGGAAGGCACATCATCCCTCGGTGTAATTGTGATAGAGTCTCTTACGTAAAAAGTGACACCACCAACGTTGCAAGTCTTGTCAGGGCGTTTTTGCTAATAACCGGAAATTTCAGTAAGCTCTTTTGGAATAGATGCATCAAACTCAGTTTCGTTTAGGGCAAGAATATGAATGCCCTGGTCACTTAAAAGGAACTTAATCTCATCATGGTGACTGCGCAAACCATTGATATTCAGAGATGCATATGCCATACTCTTCTTAAAACCTAGATGTTGATGACAACCTGTCGAGACAGTATCATGATCTACAGCATCCTCCCTAAATGGCATATGGTTAGCCGCCTGTGAAACATCCATTTAAGAAACTTGAATCAACGTTACATAGTCACGTTTGGATTTCGTTCAAAAATGTTCTCTGTAAGATAGCGTTACCTGCTTTGTTAAGATGCAGCTTGCTAGAGTTTGTGTGCTTTTTGGCATTTAACTGATCGTGCTCAATGAAACCAAGCTTTTGACGATGGCATCTCTTAGCAAGGTTCTCATTGACACTTTTAGCTTTATCATAGAGGTTATCTTCTCCGGGGCAAATTCCCGAGACCGTCACTTCATTTGTTTCATTCTTCAACGCAATCAGGGCCGTCGCTAGAGGTATCAACATCAAGCTGGGGGGGGGGGGGGTGCAAGCTCTCGATTTGCCGACTGGTGGGCATGGCTTTGAGCGTTGCTTTTTTGTCCCGCACATATAATCCTTGTTGAGGGGCTCAAGTTCCTCTCCACTAGTGGCATAGATAGGTAAATGCGTTTAGAGGGAGGTAAATTACGAGTGGAGAGGGCTAAAATCGGGGTCCCGAGGCTTGCCCCCGGAAAAATATTTGGAGGCTACGCCCTTTAGAATGCTGTAGACGCTAGTTTTTAGCCCAAGCTGCCCAGAACCATTCCAGAACCTAGGGATAGAAAGGACAAGTTCAATGAACTCGTCGATAATATATAGCAATTTGCACGTGCCTAAACTCTTAGGAAAAATAAGAATTTGCCCAAAGGAAACAAGAAAAAGAATTTGAAATTTGGCTTTTTTTAAAACTCTGACCAAAGTCTAGAAAGAACAATGATGCATATGCAAGGGAAGGGTGGCTATTAACGCCACTCTTCCCTTCCATAAGCATTTTACAGTATATGTGGAATACGAAGAGAATGCTAGCGACGGAAGCTGAAAATTTTTAGAAGAGCACAAACAAACAAAGAGTTTCCCAGCACTCAGTGGTTTCACTACATTGTTATAGTGAACAAACGTGGCGTTATCTTGTTTAATTCATACAGTGAAGTACTTATTGAAGAAGCACTAGATAATGCAGAAGGAATTAAAGTGAATGGTAAAAGATATACTGATTTCCGATACGCAGATGACACCCTTCTTATGGCAAATAATGAAACAGCTCTTCAAAACATGATAAATGAAGTTATTAAAACATGTAAACATTAAATCCAAAAAAAAATAAAGTGACGGTTGTGTCCAAAAAGGAATTCCCTGTTATTACAATTTTGCTGTAAAAATTAGATTAGAACAGGTAATAGAATACAAGTATCTCGGAAGTTGGATTTCGGAAAATGGGGACTGTTTGACTGAGATTAAAAGACGTATCGGAGTAGCTAAAAGCTTCTTTTGGAAGCATAAAGAACTATTAAAACAAAACATAAGTATGGAGCTAAAGAAAACGATCCTAAACACATACATCTTCTCGGAAATCAGTTATGGATGTGAATCTTGGACATTTAATGCTGCTATCGTCAAACAATTAAACTCGTTCGAAATGTGGTGCTACAGAAGAATATTGAAAATAAAATGGACAGAAATGGTTTCAAATAAGGATGTTCTCAGCAGAATGGGACTATTTGGACCATGGCTTGCAAAGGAACTGTTCAAAAGAAAAATGGAATTTGAAGGTCATATATTACGAGGCTCTAGTGGGGCAATATATAATGAAATTATAGAAGGATATATCCATGGAAAGAGGGACAAAGGAAGGCAGAGTAGAACCTGGGTCGACGATTTGAAAGATTGGACAGGAATAAAAAACGTTGGTACATTGATACGAACAGCTGAGGGCAGAGTGAAATGGATCATTTAGTTGTTAAACGTCTTTATGTCAATGGCCACAGGGTAGTCATTGTCCTTTGCTCCTTGTGGTCCTGTCCCTGTAGTGTTTGTATAGTTTGTATAGTAATTAGAAAGTATAGTAGGATGTAGACGTAACTTGTATTGTAAGATTTTAGATGATCTGTCAAAAATATATGGTGATGCCATTATGGCTAACAAACGTGGAATTGCAATATCTGTGGATCTCCCTGTGCCCTATTGAGATATTTGACTTTAATGCTAATTAAGAAGAGCTTATGAAAACTTCTTTACATTTATTTAGACTTCAGTTTATTTCTTTCAACACTTATTTGCTACTGTAGGTAATGGCTATGTTGGATGTGTCCTTGGTACCTGGCTCTACGGTACCGAGTACTGGCCACAATGGTACTGGGCCGTACCGTGGTGCATTTTACCTGTCACCATCTTCAAGATTGTTTCACTGTTCATCTGCTAAGATCAATGAAATACGCAATATCCTATCTGACTACAGAGTGAGATGCAAAAATTATGAAGTGCTTTTCTGCAAAACAATCAAAGAGGCTTGAGACCTTTTCAAGTTAAAGTTAAACTTCTTATCAATAATCCACCCCCTGCAAAATCTGCCTTTGGAATTCACGACCCAAAAGGATTATCTTATCTTATGCACCGTAGAGTTGGTCTCAGCAAGTTGAATTTCCACAAGTTCAAGCATAATTCTAGGGATACCATAAATCTAATGTGCCCAACAAGTGATGGCATTCAGGATACGGAGCATTTTTTGTTGCTCTGTCATTCATTTGATCTTCAGCGTCGAGATCTTCTTGCTGGATATGTTGAATTATTACGACCATTTGTGCAAATCAACAATCCTTCAAATGATGCTTTGATCCAGCTTTTACTATATGGTGATCAATACCTTTCTTATAACTTGAATGGAAACATTCTCGAATTGACCTTGCGGTTCATTCACGAAACTGGTCGGTTCGACTAAGATCTTTTGAAATTTCAGTTATGTAGAAACCAGCCACTAAGTTCTTAAATGTAATGTTCTTTTTCTTCGTAGATTCTGTTCTGCATTGGGTGTCAGGTCATTTTGTCACTAAAACATCCCACGAATTGCGCTCGTTACATTTTAAAAATCATCGCAACTTGACACCTAATGTAGGACAGAATGTAGTACAGTATCCGTTAGTTTTTAATCGTTCGTAGTTTGTTATGTGTAAGGTAGATTAACTTGCTTGTATTTATATGGCCATGGGATAGTCATTGTCTATCGCTCTCCATGGTGTCGTCCCTGTAGCGTCGTAAAGTAATTAGGGAAGTATTGTAGAATGTAAGATATGTTGTACAATTTTTATATGAATTAAAAAGCAAAAAAGAAAGTTTGATTCTCCTCCCCAATTAGTTATTAGGTCCATAAAAACCCTTCTAAAGAATAATGGGGCTGAACATATTTTGTAAGGCTCCAAAAGGGCTTACACAAATGGCTCCCTTCAAGTAAGAACTTCAAATAGGAGCCTCTATACCTTAAAATTAGTGCTAGCACCCTTGAAATAAGAAGCTATTTCAGCCTCTCTCTCAAAAAAGGTAGGTTCTTATATGCAGGGATTTACTGTATGCTGGATACAATGTCTGAGAGGGATGGTACGGGGTGGCTGGAAACGGAAAGGAAACAATAATGAGGATGAAGAAGATTTCAGCCCTGTGTACTCAAATGATGGAATTCACGAGATTGTAAGAGCACAACCAATCAAAAACCACATTAACAAACAGTACCTCAATTACATTGGACATATTTGCAGAGGAGAGAACACTGCGTTGACAAAGAAAATGATGTTTGCGAAAGCAACCAGAGGATATTACAGAGACCCATGGATAAAGATATCATCCTTACTAGGTGTGTAAGTTGAACAGGCGAAGAGAACGACACAGTCAAGGAAGGAGTTTGTCGAGTTAGTGCGGATGCACTTCTTCGTCTCCATGATGTTCAAGGGCGGGCATGTCACACTGAGAACGATGGTCCTAAAATCAGTAGTTCATGAAAAAGTTTTTCACCATCTTTGTCCCGAAAACTGGATGCTGTAGGCCACGAAGGAGGAGTCTACAGGCACAGGTATAAGCGCTTTCTTAAGAAAACCTTGGAATACGCGCAACACACAGTTGCATTCTTATCAGCTTATAATGCCACATGAAGGGTCAAGCAGCACCACAAACCCGACGCATTATAAACACATACAATGAATAACAAAACATAGTAAATTTTGTTCTGTGATGCATCGGCAAACAACCAAGGTTCATGTCAAAAATACTTCATCAAAATATTCAAGGCTATATATTCTGCCCATGATGGTCGTGTACATTTAAATAATTACAGCCACGCGTGCAAATAAACACTACAAGAACTTTTGACAGGCTGCCTATCTTGGCAAGTCTGATTGATCACGGATGGCTAGATTTCCTGCAGTAGAATTTTGCGTTTCTGTTTACGTTTCACAGCGAAGGATGAGACGAGCTAAGAGTGGAGTAAATAAAGAAAATCGGCATACTAACCTTCACATTACTGAGATTATCAATCTTATAACGGTAATTGATGCCATCAACACTGTACTGCAGTTTGAATTTTGTCACAAAGTTTGTAGGCCAATTAGGATCACCTTGAGTTGCAATGCCAGTTATGCTCATTGGATGTTTTAGATCTACTCTGACCCATTGGTTTGATTGTTGTGAAGTAGCAGAGCACCAACACTGGTTATTATTCAAGCGGGCTTGATATCCTTCATGAGTATTCGCATTAAACACACTTGATCGTGTTATTTGTGAGTCAGCTATTATTTTTCTCTCCATGCCAAGTGGCTGGCTGCAGACTGTAAGGTACAAATATTGATGTAGGATTTAGGCTTCTTTCCCAATTCACCTTGGAATATGGATTGGGGCATCGTTTCTTGTTATAGGGGCAATGAATTCCTTTTTAGGTGTGGATCAATATACGTTAAAGAAAATTTGTAGGTCTCATCACTTTCAGACAACACAAAGATGTCGATGTGATTTTTGTTTTATTTTTTCATTTTGAAAATTAATTTGTTAAATATCATTCACATTTCTAAATGGCTGTACTTTGTCCATGATTTTTACATAAACCTGCCATGCTGGATACTAAATGTCAAAATTCCAAATTTTTAACATTTTCCAGCTGCCGATTTTCATGTTCTTGATATATGGATGGATGATTTTCCCGAATGGGAGAACTGCGGGTATGGGATACGATGCCCCAATACAGGGTACGGGAGAACTGCGGGCTGACTAAGCAGCAAACCTTTCAAAGTTGCAGAATCGAGGAATCAATCCACCTTTTCGACACAAAATCCACGTGCTGCAGGTGGTCACCTGACCTCTAGAATAGCGCGCTATGATCGTCTGAGGTCTCATCTTTGTAAAAAGAGCGCCAAAAAGCAGGACAAATTTGTTTTGAGTGTCGAAGAAAGCTTTTGATGATTTTCAAACATGGTAGTTTCGGCGAGTTCAGGTCAGTGAACCTGCTAACATATGAGATAGATGAGATAGATAAGATGAACGTATACAACTGACGAAACTTCTTGCTATCGAGAGGAATCACTGTCTCCAAGTGCAAGAAAACAGACTTTAGTCAGGGTCACGAAGGCTGCAGTCAATTTAGGCCTTGAAGATAATGTCGATTTTCATGAAGATTCTCTTGATCTGTCAGAAAGACTGAAAATCAAGGGGGCAAATCTTCCAGACCCTTTCTTTCATTCTCTTCTCCACTGAAATGTCGAGAACAAAAGAAATGTGTGATTGTGCATAGGTCAGCTTTTGCAATCAAAGTGACTTGCGAAGCCTAACGGCATGCCCTTATGCTTATCCACCGCCTTGCTTTGGCTTCGTTTCTTACTTTTCCAGGAAAATGAAGAAACCTGACATCTTCTCCACATCTGTAGGAGCGTGTGGTCGCCTGGAGTCGTTGTGACACCCCTTGTGATAGCAGTGTTTCACCATTTAGATTACTTGCTGTTCTTGTTGGAGAATCCTGTCCTAGTTTTGGCGCTCTGTTTACAAAGATAATCATAGGTCAGCCAATCATAGCGCACTATTTTACAGGTCATGTGACCATCAGTACCACGTGGATTTTGCGTCGAAAAGGTGGATTCTGCCTTTCTTGGCTTTCCTTTGCTTCCCTGCCTCAGCTTCAACCCATTGATTCAAGTTTGCAATGGCCTAATTCAGTTTCTCTGCAAAAGCAAGGCTGCTTTCGTTTGTGAAGAAACTGCTCATAGCTTAGTTGGCCTGCATTTCCTTCGCCCCTTATGGAATCGCTATGCTGCGAGCCGACATATTTTAGCAAGCGTGTTTCATAGAGGTGAGGGGGTTTTGATAAAACAATCTGGAGTATGCCCTATTTCTGGTTCAGATCCCTGCCCTGTAACATTTCTTGTTGCGCACCTGAGAGACGTTTGTTCGATATTTATTTGTTGATATTTTATACAGCTGATTCTATGTGCTGTGTAGATCTTGGATTCATAAATTCAAGGGTATTGGAAGCAGTTCTCACTTAGAGGGGCTCTGTTCTGAAAAGGCATCTTTATAGAAATAAGTAGGCATTTCTAGGTCATTTCAAAGAAACTTGCAGCATCAAAAGAATTAAGCCATTGTGAACTTGAATCAATGGGTTGAGCTGAGGCAGGGAAGCAAAGGAAAGCCAAGAAAGGCAGAAGAAACCACAATAAAGACACAGACATGCTTGCGTTTACATTTTTAACTATTACTTCGCTTCCTGCAACCCATGCTAAAACGTGCAAATGCAGACATCACTGCAGCCTTAGGGTAAGGTGGGGGTAATTTAGATCTAAAACGGGCATTTTTCGAAATAAGTGGAGTACCCTCACAAAATTGTTGGAAATATCGAAGATCTTTTTTCGTTTTATCTTTCGTCGTTCCTGGGAACTTGTTCCCGTTCTTTAATTTGAAGTTTGAATATTTTTTAGAATTTTTTACTTTCCTCACTTCTGCGCGTAATTTCAGCTTGTAGGCGGGAACTTTGGGTCTATTCGAGAATGAAAGGAAGCCGTCTGGCGACTCAAGGAAAGCTGTTTATTTTATTGCAGCAAATAGTCTGGATTATGGAGTGCCAAAGCCAAAAAACTAATTCATATCTTAAGCAGTTCTTATCATAATTTTGTAAAACGCATATTATCATTTTGTAAAATATGTTATCATTTTGTTAAATATATTATCATTTTGTAAAAATATATTATCATTATGTAAAAATTTATTATCATTATGTAAAAACATATTATTATTTTGTAAAAATGAATTATCATTTTGTAAAAGTAAATATCATCTTTCTGTGAATATTTCATTATCATTGTGCAACCATGGCAACGTATCTTGAACATTTCTATTCTGCAACCATAGCAACTGACTATATCGAATCCAAGTCATAGGCTCCCTGTGTTCTGTGTTGTGTTTTTCGCGCCAAAAAGCACATTCATCAACACTTCTTACTGCACTGACTGTGCACGATGGATCCGAGGAACATCGTTCAAAGAATCATCACATCATCGGCAATGCGAAGGGACACTCTTGAGCAGCGAAGAAAAGACCCCTACAAAATGCAGTACTGGGTATATTATACTATATTATGTTATATTATATTATATTATGTTATATTATATTATATTATATTATATTACATTATATTATATTATATTACATTATATTACATTATATCATATTATATTATATTATATTACATTATATTATATCATATTATATTATACTATATTATATTGTATTATATTGTATTGTATTATATCATATTATGGTCTTCATGTTTGTTTTCTTTGCATCTCTTTTGAGTTGTGTCAAGTGTCAAGTGCAGGCCAGGCCATCTTGGAAGGGAGGCTGCAGGCTAGGGGATAAGTGGTTGCCATTGGTTGCAGAATAGCAATGACTTGGATTCGATATAGTTGCTATGGTTGCAGAATAGAAATTTTCAAGATATGTTTCCATGGTTGAACAATGATACTAAAATATTCACAAAATGACAATTTACTTTTACAAAATGATACTTCATTTTTATAAAATAATATGTTTTTACATAAAGATAACATATTTTTACATAATTATGGTATATTTTTACAAAATGATGATATATTTTCACAAAATGATAATATATTTTTACAAAATGATAACATATTTTACAAAATGATAACGTATTTTTACAAACTGATAATATGCGTTCAATAAGAACTAATATTCCATATAAATTAGATTTTTTTGGCTTTGGCACTCCATACTGGATCGAGCGATTTGTATACACTTTTCATACGATAAATTGGATACAGTTGCATCTAGCGTTTCATAATTATGACTTTCTGCACTTTCCTCACACAATTAAAACTTGGAATTTGTTATGACATTCAGCGATATACTCAACAACTCTCAAATCTGTTTAAGATCCTATTTAGTAGAAGTAAATACTAAAAATAAATTTCAAGAATCTAAAAATGCCATGAAGAAACTATAAACAGATAGATAAGTATGGTTGCAGAGCAGTCTTACTGTGTGTTGAGCTTGTTCTATATCCCATATGATTGCATACATTTTTCATATGAGATATAGAACAATATAACATTTTGCCATTTGCAAAAATGCTATTTTCAGCCAAGGTATTGTTCCTCCGTTGCCTTATCTATTTGTTCTTTTTATAATCCTAGCAAATGAATCCCCTCTATTCTTCATTTCATTCTTTTTGATTTACATTAAAATGAACCTTCAGTGTTGAAATTGTTGATTTAGCCGTGGAATCAGAAGTACTAATGTATGTAGTAAAAACTTCTACAAAAGATTGAAAATCATTATTCTATTCAGACCTTTGTGGCAAATACAACAATTAATTATCGACACGCTTCAAATCCATTATTTTAACTTCACCTGACTGAAATCAGCCACTTCATTCTGAAATAATGATGGATTTTCTCAAGAAAGCCCCTTCAAGGATACTTTAAAACTTGCCTAAAATCATGAGCAAATTTCCGGATCCACTTGGGAGGATGAATTCGCATGAAATAATGTTGCTGTGTTCCCAGGGATGACACATTTGTCATCCTAAGGGGGCCACATGTACTATGCTATTCATTGTAAAGCCAATAAAGTGGTTGTGATTTGGGCCTGTTTTGAAAGGTTATGAAGCGGCTCGCTTGGCAAATTAAGCCAATCTTAATCATGTGAATTTATGATCTATTTGAAAATGTTCACTATTGCCAATTGCCTTGATATCCAAGGAGTGCTGCCTTTAAAAAACAGGATTTTTCCTATTCAGCTGGTATTATATTTCCATACTTTGCAAAATGTTATAAGCAATCTTTCATTAAGATTTCTAGCATCAGAAACCAACGCATTCCTCATCAGAAATGTTTTCAGCAATATTAATCTCTACAGTTCACCTAGTAACTGTTCATACATTGCAATAACAGCTCTTTTTGTAATAGTTCAGTTCTCCACAGAATATTTTTCTTTTTACTTCTTCATTTCTGTGACATTGTTGGCTTTGGAAACTTGTAACTTGCTGTCCACTGTATGTATACAGATATATCAGTATAGTAACTAGTAAATTGTCGTTTTTAAATATCAGCTTTTGGTTTTCATGTTCTTCCAGAGCACAGCTGCCTTGTTCATGCAATTCTTTCAGAAATAAAGTTGATAAACCCTCTTTACTCTAGCGTTTCTCCTGTTTTAAATTTTGCAAATGTCTCTTCTATTTGCTAGCATTCCTTTACAAAACATGGCAAGTCGTATCTTTACACAATGGAATGCTTTACACGATGACACAATGACATGTTTGTAGAATGCCACTCTTTTGAAATATAATGGAGCTAGTATTCAGTCTCTGGTACTCTGGCATTCAAGTTCCTTGATTTCTTGTTGTTGGTTTGCATTGTAGATATCATTTGCCATGGATAATTAATACATCTATCAACGGTCATTTTCTCCATTAAACGCAATTGTGCTATGGAATTTTTTAAATAGTTGGCAAAACTGGCAGCCACTGGTATCCTGTGTGTTTATCAGTGAGCCCTTCAAAACATCATTTGCAATCAAGACTGTAAATTCCAAAGTTAAAACTATCATTCATCTCCATTCACAACAAACATCGACGCTCTGTAATCATGCCATGATACAATTATTTTATTCTGCATGCAGTTCTGAAAAATATGAATATATAATTGAGTGGAATGCATACATAATTGAATTAAAAATCAAGCAACTACAATGAAAGATTGCGCACAACACTACAAAAAGAAAATGAATACTAAAGCACGCAGGACAAAAATGTATCAGGCTGGGCATGGCTTAACCAATGGCCTAAGATACCTTTGAATCAAAATCGGCTGTGATATGAATAAAACGGAGAGAAAATTAAAAATGCTAGGCTTGAATTGAAAACGATATGTAAACGAAACGATATGCAAAAATAAAATGATTTCAAGCGGCTACGAATTAGCCTGCGTGCAGACTCTACTGATTTCTTTTCAGAGAGGTTCTCCTCCAGTAGAGTCTGCGCATCGTCGACCAAATCCTTGTTTTGAGCCACGCGCGATTCCCTCTCTTGAGGAACCAAGTCACTGAATTGGATTCAATAAAGCGACCTATAGAGTGGGAAGGCATAACACTCTCATACAATAAGGTTTCATTTGCCAGCTTTGTCCATGGAAGAGCTAATTAAATACCTGCAGACTCGAACAAAGACAGCGACGCTCATGAAAGAAAGGGGATATGCGTCAGCCAATCAGGAAAGGTTCCATGTTTCTCATGAACTGACAACAAGGATTTGGTCGCTGATGCGCAGACTCTACAGGAGGAGAACCTGTCTGAAAAGGGATCAGTGTAGAGTCTGCACGCAGGCTACTACGAATAAGTTTCTTGATAAATTTATTGATCAAAGACGAGAGACGTACCGTCCTTCCTTCGCAGTTGTTTGTGTCTTTGTGCAATGTGGAGTCTTCCTGTGTCGTATTGGCTAAGATGTACAACGTGCGCTAAAATTCATCGCAGCAACCGCGCGTGCTCAAATCGCTGCAGCTCTAGCCTCTAAATTGTCATTCATCTCGAGATCTCCAGATCCATAACAAGCTTTGACCTCGTTTCCCTGTAAGGCTTCTTATTGGCTTAACCACTCCCTTCAGCCAATGACAAAAAAGAAAAGGTGCACACGAATTTTGCTCCCCCTCCCATAGACAGAACTTCCGTTCGCCAAAAACGGTATTTATTTCGTCAAGAGTATTGTAAATTCACAAAAATAAAATTTTGGAATGCTTTTCTGGATAACTGTGATTGAATTTTCAGAGTTTCGCAGCAAAAACTTGAAAACTTGCTCAGAGAAAATTAAAAATAAATCGTACCACCATCGGTGTATATTTAGGCCCATTCTTGAAGATGGAAATGTAAACAAAGTTTCGTTCGAAATGATATTTAAAAGAAGTGAATCCTTGTGTCGTGTTCTGAAACCACTAAATCATGAACAAAACGTATGTCTTATGCTGATTTCGATGTACTATCCATTTGCTTGCAGTATTATTTCAATTTTTGTTTCGATTCGGGAGCCATTGCCGATTCTTGAACAACGTGACTCGTAGCAATATTCTATGAAATCCCAGTAGACCCAAATTACCCCACCTTAAATAATCGAAATAAAATCTACCGAATCGTAAAAAAATTTCGACACCACTTAAACAACTCCTGAAAGTATAGATTTCAATCATGGATCGAAATTTTCAACTTACGATCGCTTTAGCAGCAAAAAAGCAAATAGATCCAAATTACCCCGTAGACCCAAATTACCCTACCTTACCCTACTTCCACAGAGCGGCACTTTGTGACCGAGCGGACTTTGACACAATAAAAGCCACTCAGCCGTAACTTTCCTTTCAATTCAAACAAAAGAACATGCTCGGGAGCATTTTCCGTTCGAGCTAGCAGGGGCAAATTTTGTAACAATTGAAATTTCAGTTCGTATACATTTTGCACCATAGCCAATCAACGAGCTCCATTTTGATCACGTGATCAACAAATTCCCGCGTCGAGAGTCGTAGCTGTGGGGACAACTATAGGAAAACTACCCTCTCAACGTTTGGTCGCCGCGAAAATATACTTTTGAAGAACCTTTAAAAAAATTTTAAATGTGCGTTGTCACATAAATTTCCTAACCAGGGTTGCTTGTCTGCTCTACCTTGTGTTTGTGCAATGATTTCTTGAAACGTCGTCATTTTACGGACCTCTCGTTTCCTTTCAAGGAGCTGAGGTCCAGCGCAAGAAAACTAATCTTTGCCTGTAGGAACGACAAAATGGCACTATTAACGGCTAACATCAGTTTCAGACTGGAAACTAAAGTTACAATATATTTAATATTGATTTACCCGAAATAAGTGCTGCAGCAGCTTATCCTAAATAGTCATCAATTGAAATTGGCCGCTACAACAAAATTTGCAGAACAAGAAAAATCAGCATGGAAGGGTTTCTCTTCTCAGTGTTTTGGGGGGTGTTTTTGTCAATTTGTCGACTGATCAGAGAGTAACACGACGAATCAATTGCTGGTTTCTTCGGACAATAAAAACACTAGGACAACACTGAGCGAGGCCCTGGCCGGTGAACTGAAAGAGTAACCAAGAAATAGTTACACAACAGAGTTGTGCAACAAAGTTTTGTGTTATCTAAATTTGGATTCTCCAAATTTAATGATTATGATAAAGTTTCCTTTCGATGAATGTTGGAAGAATACACATATATTTGTAACAGATTTATAACTTAGTCTAGTATTGAAGGTTTATCAAAATTATCAGATTTTCGGTCAAGGATCGAGTTTCTTAGGAGTTACGAGTTCCATAAAAGAGGGGTACTTCGGGGTTTGCGGTAATGCGGTATCGGATGTCATTTCTGCGCGGTATTGCGGTAGTAAGGGAAAAAATTGGCGGTATTGCGGTATTGAGATTTTACAGTGCGGTATGCGGTATCGTTATATATCAGCATCCAAAGTTCATGAAATACCATTTTCCTGACAAGGAGCGCAGCATCTTCGAGACGAATTCATGGAGGAAAGGAAAACACGGGAGAATGGGCATTCTCTTTGTCTTTCTCCACCTGTTCAACCTGGAAATACCGGGTGAGTCAGAAAAAACGTGGGGCGTTTGGCGGACTGTGACGCCTCATTTAGCCATCCGATTGTCGTGAACTAAATTTTTCTGAAAAATTGCAGAAACTCCAAAATCGTGCTGCAAAACTCGTTACCAACAGTCCATTTGATGCGACCGCTTTACCAGTTATTCGTGCGCTTCAATGGCCCACTGTTAGGGAACTTATTGATTTTGAATCTCAGAATATAGTTTTCAGATCCCTTAAAGGAGACGCGCCTTCCTACATGAAAGACATGTTCACGAGAGTCAACAATTCCACTGCTCGTTCTCTTAGGAATGCTGAAGTCGACCTCAGGTTGCCATTGTTAAAATCAGCAGGGGGGCAGAAATGCTTCTCGTACCGAGGCGCTAAGCTTTGGAACAGTCTTGGTACCGACGCTAAGAACTCTTCAACCCTGAGAGCCTTCAAGAGAGAGGTGGAAAAATGAACACTTAAACCTTTTCGTTTTTTTTTTTGTTGATTTTTGAACGATTGTAATTTTAATTTAGTTCGAAATACTGGTTTTTATTGTAAATTATTAATTATTTTAAGTTTTTAGCATGGCCCCCTGTAAATCAGTTATTCTAACTGAGGGGCTACCATGGGTAAAGAATATAAAATCAATCAATCAATCAATCAATCTGTGCAGCGCAGAGCCTAACTTAGATCATAAACCTTTTCCCATTGAAATCGGTCATTTGATGCATTTGTTAAAAAATCTTTTCTTCGTAAGACCTTGTATGGGAGTCTTGCAAACTGGTGAAATCTTTAGCCAAGCCCCTTCAGCATTTTAGCCTTGCCAGAGTTGCAGGTACATGTGGTATTATCAGGGGATACTGAAATGATTAGACATGGTTCACATTAGGTTGTTTGGGTCATTGCAGTAGTGCTGAGAGACCCAAACGACAAAGACTCGGAGTTTGAGTCCTTTATCTTTTGGGTCTTTCTGCACAACTATGACGACTCAAGAGACCTAGTGTGCACCAGGCTTTAGGAAAAAGTGTTGTCTGCAAGGAGTCCCTTTGCGATTTACAGAGCGCTGATCTGCTTGACAGACCTCTTCGCAAGACAAAGAAGTGGGCATTATTAATGTCTTTCAAACATATTCTTCACGCAGGGAAAGTTATGATAGACTTCCCAAGAGAGAAAATGCTATCTTCTAGCTATTTCATTCTCCCCTGATAATGCCAAGTGTACCTGTAACTGTTGCCAAGGTAAAACACGGAAGGGGCTTGGCAAAAGATTTTGCCACTTTGCAAGATTCCCATACAAGGCCTTACGAAAGAAAATATTTTTTAAAAAATGCATCAAATGACCGATTTCGATGGGGAAAAGTTTACGATCTAAGTTAGGCTTTTGGCTGCATGGAAAAATCTAGTTTACGACAATTGGGCGGCAAAATTTGACGTCACAGCCCGCCAAACGCCCCACGTTTTTTCTGACTCACCCGGTAGATATCCTGCGGAGGCGACAAATTTATTTTTCATCTGAAAACTTGGTGGCAACAAAAGTTTACCAAAGAGCCTTATTTTTGCTTTGGAAAGTTTTCTTGTCGATTCATGTTGCATTTGAATTCATTCGCACCACAGATCAACCAATAATATAGCGTTGTAATGTAAGCAAGACGGTTCCAGGTTAGACAGTTTACCACACCTTCGCATTTCTTGTATATCACTTAAATCAATTTGAAAATATTCTTGAATAACGGACACACCATACTAACCCCATAAGCGCAACAAAAACACTGTGATCCGTAAATAGTGGTTTAGACAAAATTTGAAGGTTTCTTGAAGGGGCTTTCTTGAGAAAATCCATCATTATTTCAGAATGAAGTGGCCGATTTCAGTCAGGTTAAGTTAAAATAATGGATTTGAAGCATGTCCATAATTGATTATTGTATTTGCCACAAAGGTCTGAGTAGAATAATGATTTTGAATCTTTTGTAGAAGTTTTTACTACATACATTAGTACTTCTGATTCCACGGCTAAATAAACCATTATTTTTAGTGCAACCTTTGTGTTTTGGAGTATAATTTTTGCCAATTTTTCCTGCATTCGGCTATCATAAGGAAAAATTCTTGTTCAGGGTAAAAAGATTTTTCCATCGGCACACCCCAGTACAAATTTAGGTCATATACCCCTCCCCGAAGAAAAGTGGTTCGGTAAATGCACTAAAGAACAACATAATGTTGAATGGACAGAAACGCGTTTTGCCGCACCCTCGTCATTTCGTTAACAATACTAGCAGCTATTGAACGTTGCTCTTTATTGCAGTTGCTAACTTATTTTACCGTTTCAGGTTTTAAGATTAATTCGCTGTTATCTTGGACGATTCAAACGTTTTCTCTCTAGTTACAGGCAGGTTTTGGTTGATGTTCCTTTACAGGAGTTAACTATGCTACATTCATGGGTTTAGCACGATGAGTTCATTATTAAAAGCTATTTTCAAATTTTGTACCACAAATCATTTGTTTAAACCTTTACATAAATGCTGAAGAGCTTTGGGCCAAGCATTGATCCTCGTGGCACTCTGCAAATAACTTCTCGAAGGTGTCGTGATGCCGTGGTACAATCCTCTGACTTTGCAGCCGGAACGGTCAAGCGCTCTATCTCAGGTAGAGCCCCACTACTTGAGCGTCATGATAAGGAGTCGTGGACTCGATTACGTCTTCTCTACTCCTGCTGTCCCAACGCTTGTCGCTAAAAACCACGACTTCACTGTGCAGTCACCTTCGTCTTAATGAAATCTCTGACCCTCAATTCTAACTTACTGTTTTCAGTTCGGTAAATGAAGCATTAATGAGTTGTGTAAGTTCTCTGATATTCTACAAGCCTAGCGTTTCATGGCCATTATTGGCTCGTGGCAGATCAAATGAATGGCTTTTTGAAGTCTATGACTATCATGTTGAGAACTATCTTTCACCCGATGCCTGTCTCCTGACTTCAGTCAGATGTAGCTAACATCAATAATTCAGTTGATCCTCCATTTACAAAACCCCTCTGAAATTGTGCTTGCCATACCTCTATCGATGACGTGCTTGTCTGTACCCTCGCCTTTGATCCCCTCATATACTTTGCTGGGAATACTTAACAGTGAAAGCAGTGAAAGAGGGGTATGATTCCCCATTTCGGAACTGCCTCCTTTCTTTGGCGCTGCTTTTTCCATTGACATGGAGATGTTGCACATTGCTAATCTATGTCCGTGACCTATGATAATCCTACAGCTATTGAATCTTTAGCAAGCTTGATTCTTTAGAACCAATGTTAACTTAGTCATATGATTTCAGAGGCTGTTCCCTCTTGTTTAACCATAACGCTCTTCTAACAATTTTCAGATAAAATTGTAATTTTATTGCATGCATGCACAGTTCTTTGACTTCTTACTACATCATGCTACCATCTAAGAAGATCGAACTACAGCTTTGGATGTAGAAAACGTGCATACAAGTTGGAATCAAATTACCTTTAAAGCTGCAGTAAACGTTTTCTGGTTGGAAACATCTATTTTTTTCGATTTCTTCATATTCTGGTAGCCGAACTTTCAAGGCACACAATGATACCTTGTTGGAAGGCAACAGAAGTTTATTGCCAGGACGGTTTTCTTGAAGATGTCTCAACGGAATTCTATGAACTGGTTAAAGTACTCAGTGCCGTAGTGCCGTAGTGCCGTAGTGCCGTAGTGCCGTAGTGCCGTAGTGCCGTAGTGCCGTAGTGCCGTAGTGCCGTGGATTAGCAAATGCCGCTACGAGGTTTCTGAATTATGGAAACTTAATGTATGCAGCCTTTGTTTAGACGCGCTTCGCAAATAATTTGAAAAGAGGATTAGAATAATTAATTGGGCGGCCGTAGCAAGCCTTTGCTCTTTGTTTCGTAGACCCTTTCTTCTTTTGGAATAATGGGTCTATCGTAGGCTACCCAATAGCACAAGGTGCTCTCCTCTTTCCACGTCATGTTCAGACTTTGATTATGAAACTAATATTGTTCACGTACCATAGACACAACGCGATTTTTTACTAAACTACTGTGCATAGCAGTGGCAAGGCAACATGTCCACTCTTCGTATTTATGATTGCTGCCCAGCTTTGTTGATGAAGCAAAGAATCATGAATTTTAAAAGGACACCTTTCAAGTAATACTTTTGTTTACTTTTTGTGCTCAACGACCGAGCACTTGGCCACTCCCACACAAGGGGATTTTACTTTGTTTACTTTTTGTGCTCAACGACCGAGCACCTGGCCACCCCAACACAAGGGGATTTTACTTTGTTTACCTTTTGTACTCCATGACCGAGCACTTGGCCACCCCAACACAAGGGGATTTACTTTGTTTACTTTTTGTGCTCAACGACCGAGCACCTGGCCACCCCAACACAAGGGGATTTTACTTTGTTTACTTTTTGTGCTCAACGACCGAGCACCTGGCCACCCCAACACAAGGGGATTTTACTTTGTTTACTTTTTGTGCTCAACGACCGAGCACTTGGCCACCCCCACACAAGGGGATTTACTTTTGTTTACTTTTTGTGCTCAACGACCGAGCACTTGGCCACCTCAACACAAGGGGATTTTACTTTGTTTACCTTTTGTACTCCATGACCGAGCACTTGGCCACCCCAACACAAGGGGATTTTACTTTGTTTACCTTTTGTACTCCATGACCGAGCACTTGGCCACCCCAACACAAGGGGATTATACTTTTGTTTACTTTTTGTGCTCTACGACCGAGCACTTGGCCACCCCAACACAAGGGGATTTACTTTGTTTACTTTTTGTGCTCAACGACCGAGCACTTGGCCACCCCAACACAAGGGGATTTACTTTGTTTACTTTTTGTGCTCAACGACCGAGCACTTGGCCACTCCCACACAAGGGGATTTTACTTTGTTTACTTTTTGTGCTCAACGACCGAGCACTTGGCCACCCCAACACAAGGGGATTATACTTTTGTTTACTTTTTGTGCTCAACGACCGAGCACTTGGCCACCCCAACACAAGGGGATTTTACTTTGTTTACTTTTTGTGCTCAACGACCGAGCACCTGGCCACCCCAACACAAGGGGATTTTACTTTGTATACTTTTTGTGCTCTACGACCGAGCACTTGGCCACCCCCACACAAGGGGATTTACTTTTGTTCACTCTTTGATGTTTTAATCCTTTTATCTTTCTCCTTCTTCTTTCTCTTTTTTTAATAACGTTTTGTGCCCTAAGAAGGGACTTTACTTTTCATTAACTTCACTCTTTTCTTCTTGTTTACTCTCGTTGCTTTTTGTCTTTTTCCTCTTCCTTCTTCTCCAACCATTACTGGTGACTTTAACTTTCTTCTTACGAACTATACGAGACATAAACCGAACAACGGAAAACGTAACACGTAAATTTCTTCTTTTTTGTAATTTTTCACTCAATTTTCCTTTTTTCTTCGTTATCTCCGCACTTAACCGCAATCATATATACAACTTTTAAAACGAAACTAAACTTAGGCCTCCAACTCTTGACTTCCTTATTTAATGAGCCAATAATAACGAGGACTAATCGCTTTGGACAAACAAGGACGTGCCAGACCAAAAACTACCAACAATGGTATTCTAAACCAAGTTTTCTTTGTAAATTTATTTACCTATATATTTTTTGGACGATGCAAATTCAAAAAGAAAGACCATTCCTATTTGCAAATTCCATTTGGAAAAGAAAATAGGTAGAGGCTCAAAGTATTGCTGACGATTGATTTTTCTCTTAAGTCCCTCCCTCCCCCCCCCCCAGAAAATATTGTAACTCGACTGGAAGAAATTAGATCTTTACAGTCTGAGTAACGAAGCCAAAACTGGGCCTGTTGTGAAAGCCCAAAAGAAAAATAGAAAGTTTGCCTTAACTTGATTCATTTTCTTTTAAAGTCGCTCCGTTCTTACAAACCTTATCAAAGGTCGAAAACCGTAATTATCAAGGTACCCGTTATTTACCGTGGATAACTTGCCTGATATAGCACACGCATCACGTACCCAAACTACGCTCTAGAAAGCCAAAACATTTGCGAATATCTGCATTTCATTTCTTCCATCCGTATCCTTACTTTGTTTATTGAAGCCGTTAAATCTACTCCTTTTTTGTATCTTCATACCAGATTAGTATATTTTCAGCAACTACTACTAGGATCCTCCTACACATGATATAATCAAATAGTCTGACCGACCGGAAAAATGCAAATTGAGATCCCACTAGTATCCTCCATTTCAAGTATCTAGGCAAAACGACCCTTTAACCTTAAAATCATTTGACTAGATTGCATAACATGGAAACTCTGGAAAACCACGTTCAGACTTTATTTTTATTGCCAAGAAAATGAAATAAGAAAGGAACGAGGAGCATTTCACTCAGCCGAAAAGCATATAAGAGGATTGCTGGACCATCGGAAAATGGCGGATGTTTGTCAAAAACCAACGGCTCCCTGCCAAATGCATACGAGCTTACCTGGGCACGCAAAGCCCCATGCAAGGGAAGGCCCGAACTTGCAACTTGATTTGTATGAGGAACGAACAAAAAAGAACGATCTACCAAATGATAATGATAATAATGAAAAATGATAAAATAATAATAATAACAATAATAACAATAATATTAAGAATAATAGTAATAATTTGACTGAGGAAGACTTGTAGATCGAAACGTATGGATTGTAAACAGTCTCATTTTTCTTCTCTTTTTTCTGTTAAAGGAAGTTTGATGAGGTTATAGTTTATTAAATACTAATAATGATACTAAGAATTATAAAAAAATGATGATACTAATAAAAATAATGATAATAATGACAGCTGACAAAAACTAGGAGCCAGATAAATTTAAATATTGATACATTGATTAGTTTCGGCCAAGGACTAACATTCATGCAAACCAAGGGTCGACCAACAGCCAAATACGGCGTAAACATAGGTCAAGAGAATTTCAAACTCTGTTTGCTATAGAATACACTTTGAACTTCTTTTTGGACCGAAAAGCTGTATCCGTACAAGAAACTTTCCTACTCGAGCAAGATTTCAAACAGCTTGATAGACAACCACAAACCTTAATTTTGGCTTACACTTTTGCTCTTTGTTTGTTTTCTTTAGATGTACCAATTTTTATACCAATATATATATATATATATAAGCATGCTTTGGTTAATTTGAGTTGAGTAAATTCAACCTATAAGGAGGAAGCTTGAACAAATGATTCAATCTGAAAAAGGAATACTGCTGAATTAGATTTTTGCTTCGAGAAGGCTTGCAGGGCCAGCCTTCGCAATCACTGTCAAAGATTTCAATATAGATTTACAAAGGGCAAAACAAATTTCCGTTCGCAATGATCGCTGTTGTGTTTGTACAAGTTTTTACAGGTACAAGTTTTTACAGGTACAAGTTTTTACATGAGGGGGCTATAGTGTTCCAAGTGGGCTTGGAACTGGACTTATTCGATTCGTGGTCGCTATCTTAGCTCCTCGTGTTCGAGTCCCCGACCTAAAGGGGCTGGGTCCTAGTGACCGCAAAACCGGGGGGTTAGTCTCTACACTACATTACTCCCCCTTTTTAGAAAAACGAATTATAACTGACGATATGTGGTGTCCTCTCACAACAAAACACGGTTACTGCTCGGGCGTCCATTCCGCAACACAACAAGTTACGCCAATACGAAGACTAAAGACGAATGCTACTAACTACGCTACTGGATAAATTGCTGGTCCGAATAGTTGTGTTCGATTTCTCCTCCTCACTGGATAACGTCTAGCATTTCCGTCCTCCTCTGTCTCCGCATCCTCAGGAACTACAACTGGGAATGGTTCTGCGATGTAGCGTTCATCCTCAGCATTACAACGTTCTACTTCAACGGTGCTCGACTCCTCAATATCCTCTCTTCCAGGTAACCTTTTAAAGAAGCTCACGTTTCGAGTTATGCGATGAGTGTCATTTTTTGCAGTTACTTTCGAACCTTGTCGCGATATTACGATGTACGGTGCCGTGTTAAATCTTGTCGATAATTTGTTCTTTTTGTCTTGCTTAACGAAAACTGTGTCACCGACAGCTATATCGGACGGTCGTGCGTGTCTCTTTTTGTCTGCATACTCTTTTTGCTTTTGTTTTGCAACTTCATCATTCTTCGTTGCTTCATTGTGTCTGTTCAGGTGTTTCTTCAACATGAGGCCTGGTAACTTTCCGTTTACAATGCGATTAAATAGAAGTTCAGCGGGCGGCAAGATAGGAATCAAATGTTTTAGCAGATTTTTGCTCGTGGCCCATGGCCGGAAACCTTCAAAGCCTCATGTTCACGGACCAATCAGATGGTGAATAAGCGAGGAAGACAGAAGAAATGTGTGAAAATTTTGCTCAACTTTACCAACCTTCATAAAACGCAACCAGGACAAAAAACTGTTGGAACTTTCCCAAATGTTTTTGAAGATATCTACGCACCAAATGTTTGGGTATCCAGATTTGGATGCCGGTTTAAATACCTCACAGTTTGGTGGAGATATAGCGTTTTCTATTAGGCAACATCGGCCGAGGCTTGCCAAGCCTTGTTTACGCCACTTCAAGTCAGGTGATAAAGCCTCTTGATAAAACCTCCTTTCAATTTCATTACTAATTTCGAACCATGCCATGAATGCAAAGAGTAGTATAATACAGAAATTTCTCAAGAGTATTGCCATATGACTTGAAACGTGTGAACTAACCGAAGCAAATTTCTTCAGTTCACAAAGAAATCGAAGGGGCATTGAATCTTGAACCAAAGAAACTGCGGTGGAAGGACAACAGCAAGAACAATTGGAAACGTAAATATTTGCCGCTCTGGGATCGTTGTTAAAACAATCACTATTGTTATTGCCATTGTTTCTAACCCAGAGTCTCTATTGTTTAAGGTTGAGTGCGTCATCGGTTTTGGAAAGGCTATAACTTTGAGAAACCGCGAGGTATTTAAACCGGCATCCAAATCTGGATACCCAAACATCTGGCGAATAGATTCCTTCAAAAAAATTCGGGAAATTTCCAGCAGTTTTTTGTCCTGGTTGTGTTTTATGAAGGTAGGTAAAGTTGAGAAAAATTTTCACACATTTCTTCTGTCTTCCTCGATTTCTTTGTGAACTGAAGAAATTTGCTTCGGTTAGTTCACACGTTTCAAGTCATATGGCAATACTCTTGAGAAATTTCTGTATTATACTACTCTTTGCATTCATGGCATGGTTCGAAATTAGTAATGAAATTGAAAGGAGGTTTTATCAAGAGGCTTTATCACCTGACTTGAAGTGGCGTAAACAAGGCTTGGCAAGCCTCGGCCGATGTTGCCTAATAGAAAACGCTATATCTCCACCAAACTGTGAGGTATTTAAACCGGCATCCAAATCTGGATACCCAAACATTTGGTGCGTAGATATCTTCAAAAAAATTTGGGAAAGTTCCAACAGTTTTTTGTCCTGGTTGCGTTTTATGAAGGTTGGTAAAGTTGAGCAAAATTTTCACACATTTCTTCTGTCTTCCTCGCTTATTCACCATCTGATTGGTCCGTGAAAATGAGGTTTTGAAGGTTTCCGGCCATGGGCCACGAGCAAAAATCGGCTAAAACATTTGATTCCTATCTTGCGGGCGGCACATTTGTTGACGAATGTAGAGTTGTGCGATATGCGAGTAAGAAACGCTGAATGTCCTGCCGCCAATTTGCGGCCTTCTGCTTCTGCCGCGCGGATGGATTTTCCTAGCGGTCTGTTGAAACTTTCTACTTCCCCCTTTCATTCATTCATTTCATTTTTCATTTTTTATTTTTTATCCACGGTAGCCCCGTCAATCTGCATTGATTGCTTTACAGGGGGCCGTGCAAAAATACATATAATTTCCAAATTTAAAACCTAATCCTAATTAATTTACAATTGTGTTTACAAAAACGAAAAAAAAAAATCAAATGAATGTACATAAAAAAGATCTTTAACCCTCTACTACGTCTTTAAGCCTCCTTTTGAAGGTAGAAAGGGAGGGTGCAAGTCTGACATCAGAGCTTAATTGATTCCATCGCCATAACGGGGTTGGTGGGGGAAAATCAATTCCAAGCGTCTTCATATAGCGCTTGAAGTCATTGCCATTAAATGGCGGTCCTCCATCAGCTTTAACGGTAAGAGGTATTCCATGCATTGCAAAAATCTTGTCAAGGATAGGGATTATTGCTGGTGTTGCAGTTGAACGAGTGATCTCAACAACTGGAAAACGTGAATACGCGTCAATTACTACGAGTAAATACTCGCCGCTCGGCAGCGGACCGAAGAAATCTATGTTGAGACGCTGCCATGGGCCATCTGGTAACTTTGTCATTTTCAGTTTCTCTGGTGGATTTTCTTTACCAATTGCTTGACACGCAAGGCACTTTCCGATTTCATCTTGAACAAACTTGTCTATGAGAGGGAACCACACTTTCTCTCGAATTAAAGCTTTGGTTTTGGCAATACCTTGGTGGCCCTCATGTGCGATTTGGACAGCACGCTTTTGCAAGGGCGTTGGCATGATGCTTCTTGTACCGCGTAAAATAACTCCATTAGAAAGGTTGATGGTGAGCTCATCCTTTACTGCTTTAAATGATTGTATCGCAAGTGAATTCCAATTACCAGATGTAATTGCTTGCTTTACTTCTTTACTTCAGATTGTTAGTTTTATGCTTAGTTTTCTTTGTTAATGTTGGTTGCATTGTTACATATCTTGTAAACATTTAGCCCATGGTTCCCTGTAACATCGGTGTTTACAATGATGATTATTATTATTATTATTATTGTAATGTTTTGTCTTCATTGGTCGCTGAAATGATTTCTGCTAACGACATGCTCTTGGGTACTGAATGTTCCGTTAATGTGTTTACACACAATTCAGCTTTATTTTCTTTGGTAGGTTGTGCTACCGGATGACGCGACAGGTAGTCTGCCGGATTTTCTGCTCCTGGTTTGTATTTCACCGTAAATTCATACTGCTGCAACCGCAATAGCCAGCGTTCGATTGATTGATTGATTTGATTGATTTTTATTTATTTATACAGGGTAATACATTCAGTGATTAATAAGAAAACTGATTTACAATGTGCCCTGTCTAAAAAACCTACGTTAATCTACTTACAATTAAATAACAAAAATAAGCGAAAATTAATATACAATATATTCTGGTACGAAAAGAAAAAGTTTGTTGCTGTACAAGAACTTTCACACCCTTTGATTTTTCAAAGATTGTTTCAGCAAATTTTTGAATGTAGCCAGTGACGGGTCATTTTTTATTTCAGTGCTTAATTTATTCCACACAGTCCCACCTCTATATGAGAAACTACGTTGCCCGTAAGATGTTGCAAAGCGAGGTATTCTAAGATCCGTGTCGGTATTACGGAGGGATCGTGAACTGTTTTCCGACAATTTTGTAAACATTAGCTGCATATATTCAGGAGCTAATCCATGGAGAGACTTGTAAACTGTAGTTGCAGTTTCAAATTCGATCATTTCTTTTATAGTCAACCACCCTAGGGTTCCAATCAAAGGAAGAGATGATGCATCGTAAGAGCTGCTGGTAACGATTCGTGCGGCACGGTTTTGCAGCTTTTGCAGCTTATCAAGCAGGGTTTCTCCACAACAACCCCACACCGAGCAGCAATTTCTGAAATGCGGTTCTACTATACTTGTACGCGCAGGCGGTTTCGATTGTGGGTTGCCGTAAATACATTCCAAGGGCTTATGATCTGTGATGAGTGTGAAGGGTGCACCATATACAAATAAATGAAAATATTCTATGCCCCACACTATACTGAGCGCTTCACGCTCTGCTTGTGAATAACGTTGTTCAACATCCGTAAGTGCACGGGAAGCGTATGCAACTATGCGAAACTCATTTGACCCCTTGGGTGCTTGGGCGAGAATTGCCGAAATTCCGACTGGGCTAGCATCAACTACTATTTGAGTATCCTTTTGAACGTCAAAGTAAGCCATAACTGGACTTTTGCTTAATGCTTGTTTTAGCTTGTTGAATGCGTTTGTGTGTTCTGTTCTCCAAACAAAAATAGCATTCTTTCGAGTTAGCCTGCGTAGGGGCTCTGTAATACTTGCGTAATTGGGAATGTACCGAGACGAATAGTTGGCCATTACTAAAATGCTTCGAACTTCAGACGCGTTTTGTGGTCTGGGTGCTTTGATAAAAGCCTCAATTTTCTTGGGGTCAGGCTTTACCCCCTCTTTGGAGAAATTTACACCATAAAAATCGATTTCTGTTTTCAAAAAGTCACATTTGTCCTTGTTTAATGTTAAACCACATTCTTGCAGCCTGTCTAGACAACTTCTCAGAGCTAAATCATGCTCTTCGCGCGTTGTTCCAAATACCAAAATGTCATCCACTAAGTTTAAGACACCTTTAACACCACGCAAAGCATTTTGGAGTGCATACTGGAAGGCTTCGGAAGCAGCATTAATGCCCATACTTAATCTCTTATAGCGAAATCTTCGTGTGTTGTGAACGTGGTTGTGTAACGTGAATCCGGATGTAGCTCAATTTGGTGGTATGCCTGATTGAGATCCAACTTAGAAAAATAACATGCACCATTGAGTTGCATTGTGATGTCATCAACAGTTGGAATATTATGTCTGACTCTTTTTATAGCTTTATTGGCACAACGCATGTCCACACAAATTCTAATGGAACCATTCTTTTTGGGCACAACAACAATAGGTGAAACAAATGGTGTAGCTACATCATCAGGAAATTTCTCAATTATGTCTAAACCTTGCAAATTTTTGAGCTCTTTTTTTCACTTGTTTTCTTAAGTGGTAGGGGATTCGCCTGGTTTCACACTGGTTTCACAGTCTCATCAATGTCTAATTTTAACTGATAATTTTTCAACTTTCCAATACCTTCAAACAATTTAGAACTTTCTGCAATTTCTGGAATGCTGTTTACATTCTTGGCTGCTGTTGTTTGGACTGGGAAAAGATTCCCGTTTTTCAGTTTTAGGCTTTGTTGATTGCACAGCACATAAATTAAATTTTATCAAACTGAGATCTTGTGCAGTTGCTGAACTAAGAAGACAGCCAGAATCACCTTCAGCAACATAAAATGTTGCAACTGCATATTTCCTTTTTGTTTCAATTATTGCCTTTTGTACTTTTAAACTTTTGTTTTTGTTGCGCGTAACTGTGCATTTTTCATTTTTGCATGAGTTGTTTCATCAATTACATTAATACTTGCACCAGTGTCAATCAAAAGTTTGAAGTTATGACCTTTTATAGTTACATTAGCCATGTTGTTGGTTGTTTTAGATTGAGATGAAACTGGGTAAACATACACATTATCTTCTGAGTCACTGGAACTTTCCTCTTTAGTGACCTGTCTGACTTGTTTGGGCCTAAATTTCCTTGTTTGACTTGGTTTGTCAGATTCATGGCTTGAATTTGACATGCAGAATTTGGCAAAATGATTATTCTTACCACATTTATGACATTTCTTGCCTTGAGCTGGGCATGTAGACTAATGTGGGTATTCTCCTCCACAATTTCTGCACTTTTTGTGGGCTGGCTGTTTCTTCCCTTTGATTATATTGACTTGATCTGTGGCTGCACATAAGGTAGTTTCAATTTGATTTGTCTGCTGGGTACTTGCCTCCACTCTTTGACCTTCTTCAAGCAATTGTTTTAATGTGAATTCTGGATCTCGAAGGGCTTTCTTTCTTAAATGTGTTGATGTACCGTTTGTGACAATTTGTAACTTGATTTCGAAGTCTACACGATCTCCAAAGTCACACTTCTCTGCTAGGGTACGTAAACGTACATGATATTCAGCTAAGGATTCTTGTGATGATTGTGTACACTGCCTGAACATATATGTAGCATGTAACACTTTTTTCTGGGGTTTAAAATAGTCTGTGAGTCTGGTCACAGCTGTGTCATAATCGTCCTCTTCCCCAGTGTTTTCCAGTGTCTGAAAAATCTTATCCACTGCAGGGCCAGCTTGGTATAGTAGCATGGCACGTTTCCTGCTTGTATTGTTGATATTGGCTGCCACTAAGAATCTGTTGAAACGATTTAGCCACTCTTTCCAACGTAAACTGATTGTTGATGGGTCAACGTTCGGGTCGAACGCGACCATCGGAGCTAAAGACGACATTGCCATTCCACTCAGGACACTTGTGGACCGTTAGAGGCCACTAAACAACTCTAGAAGCTTCTTTCTTGTTTATTTCAGTTCTTTTGACATCCTCGTCGCCAATTATAGTGTTCCAAGTGGGCTTGGAACTGGACTTATTCGATTCGTGGTCGCCATTATTATTATTATTATTATTGAGTTCCAAGTCCTCGGACGTCACACGAGGGCACTATCATTTCAGTGATGTGCTGGAAGAACTTTTTTCCCCCTCTTATTCTGCTTGTTCACAAATGTGTTTATAAATTTTCTTCATTTTTCCTCCTAGCGTTATAATCCCTTCTTCTGTTCCTTCAAGCTCTATCAATCTCTGCCAAGTCTTTTTTCTGTCATCATTGTCTGCAAAAAATCTTTGTGTTCCTTTGCAAGATAACACATAGTGTCTCGTGGATTGTTCTTTTTCTAGACAAAACGCACATCTCCATTTCTTTTTCCAATAAGGATTACGCGGCGTTGGGTCCCTGGGTCTAGTTGTCCTGATCTCGCTCTCATTATTGCCGTTGCTGCTTTTCTTTCCAATCGCATGTATCGTTTTGGCTGGCCTACTACTATCTTTTCAGTTGCAATATATTTTTCACTCTCATTTCTTTGTTGGTCAGTTTGTCTTCGAAGGCATTCTTTTATCCGTTTGGTTACCATATTTTTCCATTTATTCTTCGACATCTGTTTTACTATAGTTAGATCTATGTCATATTTACGTGCAACTTTTATTATTTGTTTAACCCAAGGTAGTTGCGATTCCACTTGCTCTTTTACTGCAGCTTTTATTGCTTCATTCGATTTTTCTTCATTCATTTTATGCCACATCATTAATTTCATTTTATTTATTTGATCAGCTGCTGGTAATATTCCAAACTCATCATAAAGTGCAACTTTTGGAGTGCTGATTGGAAGATTTGCGAAGTTTCTGATTATTTGTCTTACAATATTCTAAAAGCTTTCATCTTCTTGTTTTGTAGTGGCGAAGGCTGCCATCCCGAAAATAAGCTTTGGAAGTATGCTTTTTTTGTATATTATGATCAAGGCCTGAATCTGTGCATTTGCTAAAGTTCCATTTTGAATTGTTAGACCCAATGCTGCTACCATGTTTATAATCTCAGTCTCTTTTTTATTTGTATGGGCTATGTTATTGTTTTCTTCATTGAAGAAATGCCCTAGAACTTTTTCCTCCTTTGTATCTTTTATCTCTACTTCACCTAACTTTGTAGTGTAAAATCTATGGTCCTTTTTCTAAAGTTTTTTCCCAATTATCAAAACTTTGCATTTCTCCTCTGAAAATGTAATTCTGTTCTTCACTGCACTCTTTCTCAGTATTTCAGTGATCCTTTCTTCTTCCTCCCTGTCTGATATTATCACGGTAATATCATCTTGCCAGCCGATCGCGGGAAAGACTTTTCCTCCAATTTTTATCCCATTATCAATCTCCTCAAGGTCTTCAATTATCTTTGCAGCATGTTGTGCATACAGGATAGCAGATAAACCACTTCCCTGCCTTATAGAGTCTTCTACTTCAAAAGTTTGACTGTATTGTTCTTCGTCAAACTTTATTCTCGCTTTCAGGTCATTGTTTATTTCCCATATTAAGCGCAACATTCTTCCTTTTATGTTTCTTTTCGCAAGGTTTCCAAAAACTCCTGTTCTCCACGCTTGATCAAAGGCTTTGCTAACATCAGTTATTATAAGTTTAGTATCTTTCCCGTGTTTCTTATTTTTGTCGATTGCTGTTTGCAGCATGAAAAGGTATTCCACAGCTGATTCGTTCTGTTTACCTCCACCTTGCAAGTCTGTTGTGTATTTTTTTATCAAAGGTGATATTCTATTTGCAATTATTTTTTCTAAACATTTTAGGATAGAAGATGTCATGCTTAGACCTCTTTGATTTCTCATGTCCAGTTTTTCTCCCTTGCCTTAGATATTATGTCTCCTAGTCTCCAAGTTTCTGGTATGAGTTTCTCTTTTTCATCTTAGCTCCTCGTGTTCGAGTCCCCGACCTAAAGGGGCTGGGTCCTAGTGACCGCAAAACCGGGGGGTTAGTCTCTACACTACAGGGGTCATGGGCAAACCGGGTGACGAGCAAAGCGAAACCAAGACCTTGAAGGACTCTGAGTTACTCCCCTGGAAAAATTCGAGACCTCTTTCTGCAGATTTGGTTCAAACAACGCTAATTTTCGTACCTCAATACAGACAGACTCTACAAGTAAATTTACATTGGGATGTACACATCCCCAAGAAAACGAAAATGTTTTTGCGGTTTGACATCGGTTTGAGACAAGTTTGTTAACTTGTAACCTCCAAATACACCAAATGGCTTCCTAGACTAATGAAAGGTAGAAAATGAACGAGAAAAACTTAAGAACATATTCTGAAATAAAATAGTAAAAGAATAAAGATTTACTGCAGCAACTACTGAAAATTTTTTAGGGGGCCATGGCCCCCCTGGACCCCCCTGTATCTCGGTCCTTGTGCAATGACCGTAAAAACCTCAGATATGCACGCTTGTGGGAGCTGCAAATACAAGCACGCATTCCCGAAATGAATGAGACTACTAAAAACAAATTGAAAACTCGTTGGAAAGCAAGAAAATGACGCTAAACATGTTTTCGACAATACAAAAAAAAAAGAATTATTATTTATTTTATTATTTTTTATTATTATCAATTTCTTTTTCGTTGGTTAAAATAACAGATAGCTAAAAATATTTAGCTAATTAATTCCAACGCTAAAAATGTATGTTACAAGTTTCGATAAAATATTTAAAAAATTAAACTATTTACAATCCATCAAGGTATACAATAAAAAACAAATCTCTGAAAACATTATAAAATGCCCAAGTTCGGAATAAAAGTGCGACACAGCTTGCAGGGACAATTTTCTCCCTTCCAATGTTTAATATTTGCTTTAAACTGAGCAAGGGATTCAGAGTTTCGTACTGTTTGCGGTAATATTTGCCATAGTTGTGGACCTTTAAATCTGACGCTTTCTGTGCCATTTCCGACCGATCTCACCCTAGGTTGAACGAATTCGTTGCTGTTACGCAAATTATAATGACTTTCGTTTCCAAAGAAAATTTCCCGCATAAAAGAAGGATTCAGGTCATTTCTGGTTTTATACATCTCAGTCATAAGTAATCGAAGGTTCTTTGTATGAATAGTAACGGCACAGTCCTTCTCTAATAGTTCACTATAGGTAGATTCGGCATCCTTATAAGTTATTCTCAAAGCCCTTTCCTGTATTTTGTTAATTTTTTTTGTTCAGCTGCCTGCTGTGAAACATCCAGATTAAAGGACAGTATTGAAATTGACTGGTAATAAAAGCCCTCATGAGAGTTCTTAATTTTCTCTGATCCATGTATGGTGATATGCGAGCAAGTGCATAAAGTTTATTGCTAGCCTTTTGGCACAGTTTGGAAACATGATTATCGAAGGAAAGTTTGCTATCAATTTGAACTCCGAGTAGCTTCTCTTCAGAGCTATTTACAACGTCAGCACTTCCAATCCTCACAGTAACAGGATCGTCACATCTCTGCCCAAGAACCAACAAATGGCATTTATCTGCATTTAATTTCATAAAGTTGTCGGAAAACCATTCTAAAGCTATACTACAATCATTTTCAAGCCTATCAACTATATTGTCAAGGTTCTTATTGCAGGTATAGATTGTAGTATCGTCTGCATAATTACATATATCCGAGTTTTGAATAAAGAGCAAAAGATCATTAATGAAGATGTTGAATAACAGAGGCCCAAAGACTGACCCCTGTGCCCTAAGACTGACCCCTGAAAGAAAATCTCATTCATCACCAAAAATCCCAAAACTATAAGATCACTCAGAACTCCCTACAGCTTCTCATTTCCAAGGTCGAGACAAATCCCGAACTTTGGTCACAATAATGTGCTTGTCGCTTTTTCTGAACAGTTCGAACTAAGCTGGAGAGAGAAATTGCCGAAAGAAAGACTTTAGAACACAGCACGGGCTAAAACCCGATCCACAAGATAACGAAAAACTTTTACTAGGCGAATGTCATTAGGCCAAGCACAGGACTGAAAAAAAATGACCCAAGGACTATTTCAGAAATAAAGTTCAGAATACATTGTCCGAGCCGTAGTCATACCGAAACAAAAATCTCCTATGTGTAAAGTTGAAAACAAACTGGGCGCGGCCCTTTGTAATAGCCCAGGCGAATTATTGAGAATAGGAAGAAGCTGCAGGAATGCCACCACACGACCAATAACATATGCAATAGTAGGTCTTTGAACAAAATGTTTAGATTGTATCAAATGATTAAAACATTGGACCCAATTCAAAGTGGGCGAGGCGAGCACAGGAAAAATACGACATACAGCACAAGATAAACAACGAAAACACCGCATGCAGTTCATACGAAAAAGCTGATCAACTCACTGTTTCCATGCAGTTAGTCGGGATGCGAAACACTGCAGCGTGGAAAATTGCGTCGATAAACTGCACTGATATTCAATAGCCAATTCCACCCGAAGGGAAGCAAAAAAAAACCAGGAAAAGGGAGACATGAAAATGCGAGCAGCCCGAAAACTCTTACAGTGTAGAAGTGCAAAAAAAATTCCGCCCTTCAACATCCATACAAGATAAAATAACTGTGGTGATACATGTTAGGCCCCACCAAAAGGGTCAACGCATGAAAATCGTGGACCAAAAATTAGACACGCCTGTTGCCCGACCTTAGTCCTAACTACACATCTTTTCCCATTATGAAATAAGAAACTAGAGTACCATCGCCCTGAATCGGCACCCTAGCGCGTTCTCCGAGATTTTGGCTTGTTTACAAACTTTAAAAATGGAACGGTCTAGGGACTAGTATATGAAAATAAAGCCTGAAAATGGTCTGCTGACGCCATATTCTTGCTCTCTGACTGTTTTTGCTTGTTTCCTTGGCTTTGCTTACATGTTGCGAAGATTTTTTCAACATACCTGAAAAGTGACGGTAAGCGTTCGTCCAGTTCTCCATTTATTTTTCGAAGCCGTGTTTTTATTTTGATTCATTTTCATCGATAAAATACTGGCAAAGGTCAAATAACTTGTTTCAATAGTTTCTTCTGCCCCTTTGAATGAAGTATTTGAAAAGTCCTTCAAGTTGTCGATTTCCAGTTGTGTTCAGGGGGTTTCTTTTCCAAAGCGAGTGGATTGACTAAAAATCGCCCTGAACCGGCATAGTGTGTGAAAATGGTCTGGTGTAATGCATAGTGACCTCCCCCCTTTTCCCTGGACGACTTTATGAATAAAAACAGGTAGTAAATGATATTTTGATTCTGGGAACACATTTCTGACTTGGTGACATTTTTCGTGGAGTTGGAAGAGGTGCATTTTTGAAATAACGTAATGACGGTAATATGTATGAGAGGTTAAAACTAGGGAGGAACGAAAAGCTTTAATTTTCCATCCGATCAAAATGCAATGAATATTAATTACATGGGGGATGTGAGCCTAGAAAATAGTTGATTTGACAGTATAGTACAACTATCTTTCGGGATAGCTGATTGCGGTAAAATGAAGGGTGCCGGTTCAGGGCGATATAATTCATTTAGGCCAATTTTTACCGTTGCTTCTTTAAATTCTAGCTGTACTTCAAAAAGTGGGAAGATTGAGTTGATGAAGTGGTACAGTAAACACCATGAATTGAAGAATCTTTTGATGGCAAATAATTATTTTAAGTCCCTATCATAACGCTCATAATAGGTGATTTATCTGAAAGGTGCCGACTCAGGGCGATGGTACTCTAGTTCAAAGAATCAAAAGATATAAACAAACAACTAGTAAATGAAATAAAGTGCTGGTTGGATCTCACCATGAAAGACCAGCCAGGCAACAAACCAAGCCACATAAGGAAGGGCCACTTTCTCAGCAAAAAAACTGCTCTATTCTTGCGCAAACCAGCTCGCCGCCTTACTGCAGCATACAGCTCAAATCCTTACTGGCTGCTGAAAGCACGCGGAAATCATCCAATTTCACGGTAGTCAGCAAATCAAATAGCCCCTTTCTAACCTCGTGATACCAAATTGGCCGTTCGAAGTGAATCCTTGAGTACCTTCACGAAAGTTGAAATGGCTATTAAGTTACAATAATTACATGGAATTTTCTTTGATAAATCAGAAGAAGGGATGCCCCTCTAAAGTTTGTAGCGTGCTTGGAAAAATATCTCATTTGGAGCCGAAATTACAGTCATTTTCCAGTCGAAGAATATCGACATTCGTTCAAACATCGATAAAAGTCGCTGCAAATGAGATATAAGGATAAAAACCTCAGCGATTATGGATATTGCCTCAAGCAATAATCCAAGCACCGTCCCTTCAATTACATCTCAAAATCGCAGGTGATTTTCAACGATTTCTGCCAGAAATGTGATCTGGGCCTAAGCTTCTTATCGATTAAAACTCATTCGTTGACCCCCAAAAGGCCTTAGTTTGTATTCTTGAGCTAAAAGATTCACTTACCAACGACTCAATGATCTATTTGACTTCATTTTCCATTTAGATGTCGCCAAATTTCGTTTAAAATATCCAGTCTTGAGCAAGTTCTTGCAAATTTTTCCGGTTCCATATTTTCTCTGCAAGCGCCAGCAATCTCCTCAAAAACATCGCATCGATAAGCTTTGTGCTAGAGATTATGTGATTCGATACAGTTCATACACTCGTAATAGATATGGCACGCCTGATTTTGCTCAATTCATTCAAATGGAAACAAAAAGGATAAAACCAAGATAAAACATTTTTGGCTGTTTGGTTCACCAATGAATAGATCTTACACAAAACAACAAAACTAAATGTTTTGTTGTGTTGAAAGTTTACCGCTGTTAACTTTTTGTTTAACTTTATTGACTCATGAATAGATTTGACACATTTCTTGCACAAACTTTTTGTTGCTGTATTGTTTTGTGTAAGATCAATTAGTTGATGAACCAAACAGCCCAAAATATGTTTTATCGATTTTGTTTCCATTTGAATGAAGTGAGCAAAATCAGACATGCCATATCAATTTACGAGTTTATGAACTGTATCGAATCGCAGTATCTTAGCACAAAGCCTATCGATGCGATAAGGCGATTGCTGACGCTTGCAGAGAAAATATGGAACGAGACAAATTTGCAAGAAGTTGCTCAAGACTGGATGTTTTAAATGAAATTTGGCGACATATAAATGGAAAATGAAGCAAAATAGATCACTGAGTCGTTGGTGAGTGAATCGTTTAGCTCAAGAATACAAACTAAGCCCTTTTGGGGTCAACGAATGAGTTTTAATAGTTAAGAAGTTTAGGCCCAGATCACATTTCTGGCAGAAATCGTTGAAAATCAACTGCGACTTTGATATGTAATTGAAGGAACAGTGCTTGGGTTATTGCTTAGGGCAATGTCCATAATCGCTGAAATTTTTATCCTTATATCTCATTTGCAGCGACTTTTATCGATGTTTGAACGAATGTCAATATTCTTCGACTGGAAAATGACTGTAATTTTGGCTCCAAATGAGATATTTTTCCAAGCACGCTACAAACCGTAGAGGGGCATCCCTTCTACTCATTTATCAAAGAAACTTCCATGTAATTATTGCAACTTAGTAGCCATTTCAACTTTCGTGAAGGTACTCAAAAATTCACTTTGAACGGCCAGTTTGGTATCACGTGGTTAGAAAGGGGGTATTTGATTTGCTGACAACCGTGAAATTGGATGATTTCCGCGTGCTTCAGCAACTAGTAAGGATTTGAGCTGTATGCTCCATACTGCACTCTCTCGCCTGCAATTATTAGCAAAAAACACGAGGCGCTGAACCACTAGCTCTCTCTCTGGCTGATGACAGCAGACGGCATACCGGAATTTTATGACCCGGGACGCAAGTGGGAACCGGGAACCGGGACGCAGGTGGGCATATGATTGTCTGATTGGCATATGATTGGCATATGATCCAAGGCATATGATTGTCTGCCTTATGACCTCCTTATTGCAAAATTGGAAGCTTATGGACTAGATGTAAATAGCCTTCGCTTGATGTACAGTTACCTGGATGGCCGTCTTCAAAGGGTAAAAATTGGTTCACATAGAAGTACAGCAAAAGAAATCAAAATTGGGGTCCCACAAGGATCGGTCCTAGGCCCCTTGCTCTTTGATATCTTTATTAATGACCTCTGTCTCATTAAAGGTGGCAGAACAGGAAAAAAGTCATAAAAAATTTTTTTTTTAGTTTTTGCTTATTTGCAACACTGGTCATTCTACAATATGTACAACGTCACCTGATATGAATAACTCCCCTACAATTGAAGAAAAAAGCTTTTTTCGGAACGTACATAAAATTCTAATTTTCGTTACCATGGTAACCACAACTAAATTTCGATGGTTTCACTGCCTGGAATATGCCTCGAGCTCCATAGCGTACTATCCAGTTCCCTGATTTCCATTTTACAATAAAAGAGAGGCTACATCACCATTTCGAGGCAGTTAGGCCTTGGCAACCAGTTTTGTTTTCCCCTTAGCAACCTTCTAAGATATTCGCCTCAAACCATCGATCTTGCTCCAAAATGCCTCCAAAGCGAAAATTTCGCTGTGTAAAAAGAAGGAAGAGAAGATTTTACGGGAATCAGCACATACAGAAGTCAGTTGTTGACCCTTACGACTCGCCTGACGATGATGATGCACAGTGTAGTGTGAACATGGCACAAACATCAACACCAAGGCCAAGGACTCCTGCCACTATACGCAAGCTTTGTGAAGATGCAAGTGAGCTTACTTCCTCAGAGTCTTCCTCGGATGATGAAGAGAATCAGCCATTTGGATACAGAGTGTTTGATATGTCTTGCCTGTCTGCCATGATCAAAATCCTTATTTGTCCGTTGTGCAAGAACAATAATGTTGGGATGGAGGAAAAGCCGCATTCAAAGATGGGACTTGCCTCAACAATTCAAGTAACATGTACCAGCAAGAGATGTTCCTTTAGTGCTGAATTTCCAACATCAAAAAAGGTTGGCAAGGCTTATGAAGTCAACAACAGAGCTGTGTTAGCTGCTAGAAATATTGGTGTAGGCCATCAAGGTCTAGCAAAATTCCTTGGAACAATGAACACTCCACCGCCAATGCACAAGAATGCCTACAAAGATACACTGAGCTCCATATGTAAGGCTGCAAAAAAGGTTGCTGAAAATAGCATGGCACAGGCAGTGGAAGAAACCAAAACTTTTTATGAAGTTTCTGATGATGGTACTTATAATGTGGGCATATCTGGTGATGGTTCATGGAGGAGACGTGGATATGCATCTGCATTTGGCATTGTTTCAGCCATTTCCATTGTAACTGGAAAAGTGTTGGACATTGAAATTATGTCCAAAGAGTGCAGAACATGCATGATAAACAAGACACAAAAAGGAACTCCAGAATTTGATGCTTGGTGGGAGGGCCATAAAGACCAATGCCATGCCAACTTTGAGGGTTCTTCTGGAAAAATGGAGCCTGAAGGTTGCTCAAACATGTTTCGAAGGTCTGTTGACAAAAATGGCCTCCGTTACACAGAGTTCTTAGGTGATGGTGATAGTAAAGCACATAATCAGGTTACTGCAGAGAAGGTATATGGAGATGTGAAGGTGGAAAAGCTTGAGTGCGTAGGCCATATACAAAAACGCATGGGTTCTCGCCTAAGAAATTTGAAAGCTAAATCTGGTAGAACACAGCTGTCTGACGGCAAGCCCATTGGGGGCCAAGGTAGGCTGACAAAGAAAGTGATTGACAGCATGCAGGTCTACTACGGGAGAGCAATTAGAGACAACACTCATAGTGTAGATGCCATGAAAAAAGCAACAATGGCAATATTATACCATAGCAAATCAACAGATACGAATCCACAGCACCATTTCTGTCCAGAAAGGAAGGATTCATGGTGTGGCTTTCAAAGAGATGTTGCAAATGGCACAAATGAATACAGCCATAACCATCCATTACCATCTGCTGTAGCAGATGCAATTGAGCCTGTATTCATAGCTCTCAGTTGTGAAAGTCTGTTGCAGGCATGTACCCAAGGGGGAACACAGAACCAGAATGAGTCGTTCAATGCACTCATTTGGCAGCGTAGCACAAAGCAGACACATTCTGGATTGCCAACAGTTGAGCTATCCACCCACCTTGCCATTGCCCATTTCAATGATGGCTCATCAGCAATAATGAAAATACTGGAGGAAATGGGTATTGATCCAGGAATGTTCTGCAAGAGATCATGCAAAGCGCTAGACTCTTCCAGAATATATCACTCTATTGTGAAGAGCAGTGACAAAGCCAAAAAAAGGAGAAAGGCAATAAGGAACAGAAAGAAAGGCTTTTCTGATGCCTTAGAACAAGCAGAGGGACCCCAGTACCAGTCAGGGGCATTTTAGACACAATTACTTTCTCGTTGTTGTTGAATTTATGCTTGCAGACTTTAACGCTCATTTTCTGACAATTGAAATTTTGATAGAAACCTGACATTCTGTCCAGGATATTTCTAAAACAGTAAAAGCTATCCTGCTGAAATTTTCACAATAACTTCTAGTTAGACAGAGCAGTGCAATTAAGCTCTAAATTTGAACCAGGGGGTTGTGTCTGCAAGATTACCCAAGTTTTTGTTTTGTCAATCTTTAAGATTTTGTATCAAATCTTATCAACAGCCAAAAATATATTTGTCATGGTGTAACTGGGTAGTTATGAGCTTTGTTGCATAGCATTATGATAGTAATATCTGCCAACAAAGTCTTAAAGTCTTACTAACTCTACTTAGAAATTTATTTTGGACAGCCTGGGGCAACTTTTTTGACTTTCGGAAATGGGTGTGGTTTTGTTTTGGGTGTGGCTGTAATTCTAATTGACCTATGAGCAACTAATTAGTGTAGATGTGTTTCAAAATGCTTACATTTGATGGAAATAGTGATTGTTTTGTGCAAGAACCAATTTTATGCCCTTTCTCCTGCACTTCAAAAATACCAATTTTTTCCTGTTCTGCCCCTTAACCTAGACTCTGAGATATGCAATTTTGCAGATGATAACACCTTATACTCACTCATGTGGACATGATCTACAAGAAATAGTGACCAATTTGGAGAATGATCTCAGTAAATTACTCGAATGGTTTAAAAGCAATGGAATGGTTGCTAACCCTAAAAAATTCCAGCTAATGTTCCTTGGTTTGCAAGGGGAAAAAAGACTTCGTCTTAACATCGAGGAAAACAAAATACCTACAGCAGGTCACGTTAAACTTCTAGGAGTGGAAATTGACAGCAAATTAACGTTTAACAAACAAATTGAAACGTTATGTTCCAAAGTAAACAAAAAGGTCAGTGCATTTGCTAGGCTGAATATCGAGAGCAGGCATTAACAGTTTGTAATGCGATAATTTTGTCGAACTTCAATTATTGCCCTTTGATATGGCTATTCTGCAATAAAGGTGCAAATAAAGAAATTGACCGCACTCATAAACGTGCGCTTCGGATCCTCTATGAAGACTACGAATCTTCATTTGAAACATTGCTTGCTCGAAGTGGCAGCAATAGCATGCATATAAAGAATTTGCAGAAACTGATGACAGAGATCTACAAGTCCATGAATTACTTGAACCCTTCAATTGTATGGGAATTTCATGAAAAGAAACCCATAATGTACAATTTAAGAATATAAAACTTTTGTAAGCTGCCAAGAATTAAGACACTTGGCTTTGGACTCGATTCACTGTCTTTCGAGGTAGTTTCCTATGGAACACTCTTGATGACGGTATCAATCAAGTACCAACTCTGTCACATTTTAAAACGAGGATCAAAGATTGGACAGCAGATAGATGCACCTGTAAAATATGTCACTGATTATAAATACTATTTTTTTTATTTTTGTATATATTATTTTTTGTAAATAGTTGGTTTGAATTAGTGTCAGCTTGATACTACTGTAAATACCAACTCTAAATATTGATTTGAAATGAAAATGGGAACCGGGAACCGGGACACAGGTGGGAACCGGGACCTGGGACGCAGGTGGGAACCAGGTGGGTCCCACCTGTGTCCCAGTTCCCGGTTCCCACCTGTGTCCCGGTTCCTGGTTCCCACCTGCGTCCCGGTTCGGGACATTCCTTGTCAAGTGGGACCAAAAAAATTCAATTTTGGACCTGAATGTTGTAGATTTCTTTCAAATTTTGCACATTGCTTCACCTATGGATACTAGTTGCAAGAGAGAAAAAATTTTCCAAAAAAGTCCCATTACCTCTTAATTACGCCCAATCAAAGTTTTCCCAATTGCGGCCGCTCCGCTAACCCCTAAATATTGTAACTCTGGTTATACTTGTCCTATCAACATGCAGTTTATGTCATTTAAAAGCTCTCTGTGCAGAGATGTCATTTTTTCCATCAAAATAGACCTAGTAACCAAGCTAACATGATAATATCATGTTCGAATACTTTGACCTTTGACCCTGTCCGATCGTCAATTGCGAAAACAAAAAAAAGTTTTTAAATGTTAGAACTGGCTTTACTCCATCATTTCTGAAAATTACAGAATGGGACATCCATGGGATTGGTCACAATCACCAATCAAAAACCCCTAGGTCAATCTCAAAATTTTTCATGATGAGGGTTTCCACTGGGAAAATGACTCTTCTTGTGTTTCTGTGTTCATCTATGTGCATACAAGTTTGAAAGAATGAAACTATGCTAAATATATAGGTTATTTCTAGCTCTTAATATTGCATTGTGTTATTGCTGGTTCATTTATACAGTTTTTTCAAGTCTCTTTTTAAGTGCAGCCACAGCTCTGTTTGTGTCATCCCTTTGCAATGTGTATGTTCGGCCAGTAGCTGTTGAAGGATTAATCTGTATCAACACATCACTGATGTCAATTACAAGAGTGTCTTGAGGCTCTGGAAATACGTAGGATGGACTAGGACCATGTGGATGAAGAAAATTGACAGAAACTTCATGTGTCCCAGGGCGCAGTTCATCGACATAGGCAACCCACCATTTCCTGTTGTACTCCACAGCAATGTAACCTTGAATTGCTCCAAGTTCCAACTCCTGGACTGAACTCTTCACTGCTGAAACAATGAAACTTGAAGTGCTGTTGCTGTACTCACTGACTCGCAATTTTGTTTCCGAGACTGGCTGAAAGGAATGGAGTTTTTGAGTGCCAGGAATAGTCTTAGCACTTGCAAATCTATCACAGAGCAATTGTTCTTCTTCCTTCCACTCTGCTACTGTCATAAACTGGGCCTCAATGCCAGGCAAGTTAAGTTTTACAAAGTTGAACAACTTCAATGGATTTAAAATTTGATCTTCGTAAGGCCTTTGAAGGCTTGCCCTGGTTGCCTCTCTCTTAATTGTTCCTCCTATTCCATCTGATGGTCCCTTCCCATGACTTGTTGCGAAGAAATGCCATTCTGCTGGAATACCAAAATCTTTCTCGTGACAGCAAAGATTGATAAAATTCTTCAAGTTTTTGTACTGCCCTGCACAACCATCTGAAAAGTATATTATGTTATTCAGGACCGGGAACTTTTCTCTCAAGTGATCCACAAGACGCCTTATAAAGTGGTGGACTGCAACAGTATCATGTGTACCACAGTCTGAAATGATGACAAGATTTCCATGAAGCACTTTGTTATCTTGTTTGTAGTAATACACAAACTGGTGGAGAGTGGCGCTGCTGTTGTTCCAATGAAAGGATCGAGCAGCATCTTGGCACACAAAAGTAAAGTTCTCCGAAAAGTCTCCAATTACAAGAAATTCTCCCTCTTTTAAATTCTCTTTCCTTTCATTCAAATAATTTGCTTGCTGCTTTGCAATAAAATCGTGTCGCTTTAGTGCATCAAGTTTCTCTACAAAATTATCCAGGAACTCTTCCGTTGGCTGAACCATTGTCTCCATGTTTGATCGATCAGTTGTTGTCCACTGCTTAAATTCAATTTCGTCTATCCCAGCCTCCTCAAAGCAATGTTCTAGCATTTCACGAAGTGGCTCCTTTCCTGGGCAACAAGAACATGATCCCAAGTGGCATGAAGGAAGTGATGGGTTGCACATCATTTTAGCTAGTGCATGGCTGTAGTGATGCAACGGAACTTCCTCATTGCTTGTTATCGTTGCCATCTTTGCATTTATCATCATAAGCTTCACGTTATTGTGAACTGTGCAAACACACACTTGGTGAGTGCCATTAGCCCCTGCAAGAACACACTCTTTCGGACGCAACATAGCAAATTTTGAAAACCCTATTTTTTTGTCTGGATACTGCTGCTTAAACTGTGCATAGACTTCCTTAAGGTTAGCAAGAATGAGTCGTTTTTGCACCTTGACTTTATTTCCTCGAATATTGATACTCAAGCAGTCTTTCTTTCCTGGCATTGTTCTACTGATATCATCATGGTGATAAAATGCCCGAACCGCCTCTGCTGTGCCATCTTCCAATGCTTTGCCAATTTTTGGATTAGGGGTGGAAAGAATGCCCTTTTCCAAAGCAAGATGCTTTGATTGTGTTGCCATTCTATTTGAACAGCCAAATTTCGCCATCATTTTCCTACGACTCCATGAAGGTGCAAAGATTGTCAAAATTAATATCTTCTCACTTCTGTTGGCAGTGTTCTCATACTTCCTGATGAGGGACTTAACAATCTCTTGAGCATCTTCCTTTTCTGAAATCTCCTTTGTTTTGGGAGTGCTTGCATGTGGTGCTGTAGCTGCATCAATTTTGGCTGACATGGCTTCCTGCACTCTCTGTTTCTTACGCGGTACATATGACGTTGTTCTCTTCATATTCTTTTCTTTGAATGGGCTAACTCCAATAAGCTCAAGCGATCTATTGATAGTTCCTAATTCTGTTTCTAGAAAAGCAAAACTATCATCGATATCCATTTCCGATTGATCCATCATTGCCCCTTGAATTTCTTCCTCGTCCTCTCCAGATGAACTAGAAGATGACGGTTGAGCTTCAGCTGGCAATTTTGCTAGCATCTTTCTACATCTGCTGCAAATCTTTTGTCCCAAAAGAACCTTTGAAGGATGACTTTTAGCTTGGCTTTCCGTTACCCATCTCAAATCTCCCTTCCATTTGGCGCTATGATCACCAAAGGAATTGCAGCAATACTTATGTCGGTTGTTGATGTCATCACCTCTATTGACAGACATTGTGAAGTATCAAAGGACCGAGTTGTAAATGAACGAGGATGAGCAGCCTTCACGAAAGAACTGATTGAAGAACTAATGTTTGCTCTTTATATAAAGTTTCTTACAGTGCTTAGGTCATTTGATAAAGGTGCTGTAATTTTTCTCATGTTATTTTCTCTTTTCCGTTTTTGATATTGTTACAACCAAATATTGTGCTTAGATTAGCTGCTAATGGTAAGTACATGTTCATAAAAACAGTTCATTTCCTGAGTTCTATATGGTTCTATGAGAGGATTGGTCATTCATACCCACTGAAAATTTTTTGCTGGTGACTTATAATTGCTGTTGATAGCTTATTCAAAACCATATTAAAGTTTCTGTTGATGGTCAACATCCATTCATGGATTAATACATTTCCTGTTACAGGAGACAGAGTGGAGGCTACTCCCACTTGACATCATACCTCACTGCACCTTTGAAGAGGAAAGGCAGGAAATGGTCTTAGGCCAAATGGCTCATCTCATTGACCATAGGTTAAAAGTCTACATGAGTTCTGTACTAAATATTGATAAAGCTTGTTCAATGTTCTTCGACTGCATGGACCTAGTCCATCATGAGTAGTTCCAGAGCCTCAAGACACTCTTGTTGTGAACATCAGTGACATGTTGATACAAGTAAGCCTTTCAACAGTTACCGTCCGAACATAAACTTGCTATGTATGTATGTATGTACAATATCTTTAATGTACGTAACAGGTCTAAGTAAGATACTTGTTTTCAGCCTGCCTGGTGTACAAAAAAAGGGTTAAAAGGCTTAATTAGAGCTAAATAAAAATTAAAATATGTACTGTTTGTATAAGAATTTTAATGCAAATGTGGAAAATATTTACAGTTACAAAATCCATCCATCCATGCTAAATTACAAAATTCAGCATGCTCAATTACAAAATTCATCCATGCTAAGGGATGACACAAATAGAGCTGTTGCTGCACTTACAAAGAGACTTGATAGAAGTGATAAATAAGCCAGGAATAACACAATGCAGTCTTTAGCGTTGGAAATTAATTATTCGGTAAAGTTTGATTTGTTTTGAGCTTGTATGCATATAGATGAACACAGAAACACAAGAAGGGTCATTTTCCCAGTGGAAACCCTCATTATGAAAACTTTCGAGACTGACCTAGGTGTTTTTGATTGGTGATTGTGACCAATCCCATAGATGTCCCATTCTGTAATTTTCAGAAATGATGGAGTAAAGCCAGTTCTAACAATCAAAAAAATTTTTTTTGCTTTCGCAATTGACGATCGGACAGGGTCAAAGGTCAAAGTATTCAAACATGATTTTGTCATGTTAGCTTGGTTACTAGGCCTATTTTGATGGAAAAAATGACATCTCTGCACAGAGAGCTTTTAAATGACATAAACTGCATGTTGATAGGACAAGTATAACCAGAGTTACAATATTTAGGGGTTAGCGGAGCGGCCGCAAATGACAAAACTTTAATTGGATGTAACTCTAAACCAGGTCAAGTTATGAAGCTAAAATTTTCCATGAGCATTGTCCCTATCAAGTTGATGATGTTAGGAAAGTTTCAAGAAAATCCATGACATTTGTGTCCATGGGTTGGTCCCACTTGACATGGAATGTCCCGTTCCCAGATCCCACCTGCGTCCCGGTTCCCGGTTCCCACCTGCGTCCCAGTTCCCAGTTCCCACCTGCGTCCCGGTTCCCGCGTCCCACCTGCGTCCCAGGTCATCAAATTCCAGTATGCCAACAGCAGACAAATGATAAACAATAACTTACTTTCTTTTATACTAGCCACGAAAAGCAGACATTCCACGTGCAGCCACTGAGCAAAAATGCGTTAAGTTACAGCCAGCAACTTTATCACAATGAAAAAGATATACCCCTGGTCACAAGGGACTCAGCCCTATTGTGTAAGAAACTAAAAACATCACATTCCATTAATTGCAATTAAATTTCATTCAATCGCCATTAAAAATTGGCTCCATGACAGGCCCAGGGGGGGACTTCTATTGGTATGTGATGGGGGGGTCAGACATAGTAAATTTTTGAAAAAACCAACAATATACTAAATTTAGGAGATTTTAGACCCCAAAAATATACTCAGCCCAAAAATATACTGAAATTAGGACATTTGTAGACCCCAAAAATATACTCATACCTTCAAGGTATATACATGAAAATTAAAGGTTTTATAGCATTTTGGCAACTGCCCTGCAATATTTTGGTGAAAAACTCAGCCTAGCACTCACCTTGTCAAACTTTCTCATCAGCAACCCCAAAAATATGCCAATTATGCTCCAAATTGCGTACCCAAAGGTATACTAGACAACGTTTTACAAACCCAAAAGATGTCTGACCCCCCCCCCATCACTTACTAATTGGGAGTCCCCCCCCTGGGATGACAGGGTCCATATTAGTCATTTTTGACTTCGAAAGGTTGTTTTAGGCCATTTGCACTCTGTGAATGTGATTTTAATTGCATGGATGGCAACATTTCCACATTTTTCGATAGATTTTGTCCAAGTTTCCTTGCCCAGGGGGGGGGGGGCACTTGGCACATGCCACATACGGGGAGGTAAGTCCGATGTTTTTGGGTCAGAATACTGCCGAAAGTGATATTTTTGGGTCCAAAGAAAACTGAAACTATGTTGATCATATTTTTTTTAATACCAAACATCGTTGAATTGATATTTCTGGGTTCGATGGATGCAATCCTGACTTTCATTTGCATTGTTTGGGGATACTTTATGTTCATGTACAGGTTTACATATATACACAGGTACAGGTCTGACTTGATATTTTTGGGTTGCATTGAAGCTGAAGTGATATTTTTGGGTTGCCTGAAAATTTCTTTGACTGTATGCGTATGTGCTGAGTGCCCCCTGGGTTTCCTTGCAGGGCACCATTTTGTCTGAAGAAACTAAAGGACAGGGTATTGTGAAAAACTTTTGAATTTTCTCTTGCATAAATTTCGCAGTATCGTCGACATTTCAAAAATCTTTCGTAAGGTTATTCACTGACACATTTCATGGCCCATTCGAAACCTGCAAATATTTTCTGAGGCCAATTATCAGGCCCATAAAATTTTTGGTGGCCCCAGCCTATACCATCCGCCCCCCATGTAGCAAATGCTTTATGACAGGTCCCTTACACTGCTACATACTCGAAGTTGGACTGTCATCATCAACAATAAGACAATAAAGTTCGGCTATTACGAGCCATTACATGTTTTACTCACAGTCTGTTACACTGCTGAATACTCGAAGTTGGACTATCATCAACAATGTGACAACTGTGATGCTATTCTGACTTGATTTTTTCATGGTACATTCTTCGTCCTAAAAAAAAACCTTGATACTCTCTGTGATTTGGTGATTTGATCTGCAAATAATTCACAACATTTATGTGTTCTCGTTACAGTTTGCTTCGGTACGATATGTCTCTTCAGGAACAAGGAAGTTGTTTGGATTTCTCCTGGTTAGACTTATGACATGAGTTATATAGGATCGAAAGGAAATCACGTGATATATTAAGAGACTGTTTCTGTGCAGTTTTTGCTTGAAATTCAAATTGTAGTAAGTCAACATGGTTCGAAGTCAACCCCCTGACCAGCATTGACAACGCAGGCGCATGATAGCCTGCGTGCAGACTCTTGCACGCAGGCTAGCGCATGAAGGCGTTATGAGGATGCGAGGCATGCAAGCCTGATACAGGTTGCAGTTGCTGACTCCTTGAGACAGGTTGCAGTTACTCCGTAAAGGAAAAAATCCAGTCAACCTCGTCCCCAGGGCCATTTCGTCTCCGTATATCATTGGTCTCCGTCCCAATATGACAAAAGGCCCCGGGGACGAGGTTGAGTATCTAATGTGAGGATCTTAGCTAAAGAGTGATTCAAAAGTCTTCAAAATCGGTCCGGTATACGATTCGTGGCCGGTCAAAAGTAAATGGTTTATTTGGGTGCACGTGGTATATTTTTACCAAATGATAATGTATTTTCAGATAGTGATATAGTTCTACATAATGATAATGAATTCTTAAAAATGATAAAATAGTTTTAGAAAGTGATAATGCATTGTTACATAATGATAATATATTTTTGCATGATAATGATATGCGCTTCACAACATGAATTAGTTTTTTTTGGCTTTGGCACTCCATACATTTTTGCCCGCAGATGTTGAAAGCGGTGGATTTTGAAAGCGGAGCTTTTACCGGCAAACTTTGAAAACGGTATCGTGTGAACACTTAAAGTAAATCAACGGGGTTAAAAGCAAACTAAGCTAAGGGGACTGGGTAATCTAAATATAACCTATTGTATTTGATGTTTTCGATCTATGAAACAAAAGGAAGATAAGTGGCGCCTCCGGTTCTTTGTGCTATGTTTAGATTGTCGCTATCTCTCTATTCAGTTACTTTAAAAATGATGAAAACGGAACATTTTCCACGCTCAGCTTTCAGGGCCCTTATTGATAACAGCACATTTCTTGCTGAAAAGGCAACCCTGTATAGCTAAATAAAAATAATTATATCGTTTTAGCTTTCAAGTGAAGGCTAATTGATGCTCTTGGTGTAGGTGCATTTCGGCTATCTTTAAAACCCGGAATCTGGAAATTCCGGCGGAATTTTTAGAAAATCGGAACTTCCGGATTTTCTCGGCCAATTGAGATAAATCCAAGTCAACAAATTTTCCAAAATTATGGATTCTGTTCTCATCACTAACGAATTTATGTAAAACATATATAAGATGTATATACAGTCAGTTTGAGTTCGAAGTTTGTGTCGATGAAGAATTGCTAGACTGCTAAGTTTTTGTGGTTTTAGGGTCATGATCGATGCCACGTCTTGAGACGCCTTACCACTGACAGACCCTTCGGCTTTCACCAGTAACACTTAATGCCAGATTTACATGAAGCAATTTGCAATCAATTAAAACATTCTTTTCATGAGGATGCTTTCTGCAGATGATAACTTTTCTCTTTCTACAAAAAATCATCAAAACAGACTGGGTTACTGATATTTTCTTGAATGTAACCAGCAGCAATCTAAGTTGAGAAAGTAAGGTGAGGGCATCTTATAGAGAATAGTTTCAAGTTTTCAAATTCACCTGCAAAATCATCGGATGCCATGCCGCCAATTCGCCAATGCCTCGAGGATTATTATTATTATTATTATCAATTTCTTTATCGTTGGATTACATTAAAAATATAGCTAAAAGTAATAAGCTAATTAATTCCAACGTTAAAAATACAAAATACAAATATTACATAAGAAAAATAGTGGATAAAATATTTACAAGTCATCAAAATTTATACAGCATAAAATCAATGTCTAAAAATATGTATTATAAAAAGCCCAAGTTTGGAATAAAGACGCGGCATAACTTGCATGGACAATTTTCTCCGTTCCATCTTTTTATTTTTGTTTTAAACTGGCAAAGGGACTGTGAATTTCGTATCGTTGGTGGTAACATTTGCCATAGCTGTGGACCTTTGAATCGGACGCTTTCTGTCCCGTTATTGACAGATCGCACTCTTGGTTGAAAAAAGTCGTTACTATTACGCAAATTGTAGTAAGTTGTATTATCACAGAAGATTTCCTGCATAAATAAAGGGTTCAGACCATTTCTAGTTTTGTACATCTCAGTCATAAGTATTTGCAAATTTTTTGTATGAATAGTAATTGCACAGTCCTTCTGTAATAGCTCACTAAAAGTCGATTCAGTATCCTTGTAAGTAATTCTTAATGCCCTTTCCTGTATTTTGTTAATTTTTTGGTTGAGCTGTCTGCTGTGAAACATCCAAATTAAAGGACAGTATTGAAACTGACTGGTAATGAATGCCCTCATGAGGGATCTCAGTTTGCTCTGATCCATGTATGGGGATATGCGAGCGAGTGCATACAGTTTATTGCTAGCCTTTTGGCACAGTTTGGAAACGTGATTATCGAAGGAAAGTCGGCTATCAATTTGGACTCCAAGTAGCTTCTCTTCAGAGCTATTTACAACATCAGCACTTCCAATCCTAACAGTAACGGGATCATCACACCTCTGCCCAAGAACCAAAAGATGGCATTTATCTGCATTCAGTTTCATAAAGTTGTCGGCAAACCATTCTAAGGCTACACTACAATCAGTTTCAAGCCTATGAGAAATATTGTCCAGGTTCTTATCGCAGGCATAGATCGTAGTATCATCTGCATAATTACATATATCCGAGTTTTGGATAAAGAGTAAAAGATCATTTATGTAGATGTTGAATAGCAGAGGCCCTAATACTGACCCCTGAGGAACACCGCGTGTGACGCTTTTCCAAGAACTGAATGACCCATTTACTTTGACTCTTTGTTGCCTATTTGTGAGGTAATCATTGATTAGTGTTAATGCTTCGCGAGAGAAACCGTAGGCATGCAATTTTGCAATTAAAAGATCATGTCTGATACAGTCAAATGCCTTGGAGAGATCCATCAATACAGCCCCTGCCTTTCCACCTTCATCAAGACTAATTTTGAGTTTTTCTAAGAGCCTTACGAGAGCATGCTGGGCACTGTAACCTTTTCGAAATCCACAGAGAAGTGACGATAAGAAGGGTGTAATATAAGAAACTATCTGTTTATCCATTATTCGTTCAAAAAGCTTTGAGACCGTAGGCAGAACGCTAATTGGCCTAAAGTTAGTCCTAGAGTTAGTTGGTCCATTCTTTGGAAGAGATGTGACATCCGCGCACTTTAGTTCATCAGGAAAGGACGAATTTTCTATGCAGTCATTAAATATTTTCGTCAAGGGTCCTACACATACATCAGAATTGGATTTAAGAATTTTAGGAGGAATATTTTTGTGCGTTGTAGCTTTCTTAGGATTTAGGTTCCTAACCTCTTTGTCTACAGCATCAGGAGTAACTGTCTGAAAATAAAAGGAACCAACATTTTGATAGTGATCTTTAATTTTTAGAATGCTAGGGTGATTCGAAAATTTGTGTACAGCCTTATCAACAGGATCTATGATTCCTTCAGTAGCATTTTCGTAATTAGAGTTTTCATCTATGCCAAGGGAATCCGTTACAGTGACGAAAAATTCATTCATAGTTTCTGCTACCTCTACATCGTTGGAAATGATGGTTTCATCTTCAATCAAAACTATTTTGCTCTTAGATTGTAATTTGTCAGAGAAAAAAGGTTTCACAGTCTTCCAGAATTTCTTATTGTCAGTGACAAGTGAGATGTCTAGGTTATTATAATAATTTCTTTTTTCTCTTCGAAATAACTTAACACAGGAATTTCGTTGTTTTCGAAATTTGTTCCAATTTTCAATAGTTTGATCTTTGTTATATCTATTACGAAGTCTAGAACGTAACATGACCGCTTTACGCAGAGCTCTGGTCATAAATGGTTTGTCATTTGCACGCACATATTTCTTTTTAATTGGAGCATGTTTGTCTAGAACTTTATCAAAAGTAGTTTCGAACGAACTGTAATTCAGATCCGATGGTTCTATTCTCCCTAATTCCTCTCGGAGATCATTCCTAAAAGCAATTTCGTTAAAATTTTTGTAGTTTCTATAGTTAATTACAGTTGGTCCTTGTTTGGGGAAAGTAGTTTTAAGGACAGTAACAACCATTTTATGGAAATCTGACAAGCCAGTTTCCACTGTAGTAGTTTGTTGTACGCTCCTGTTTCGGTTTGTCAGCACAAGATCTATGCATCTTGCTGTTGGAGATTTGTAACACGTTGGCTCATGCACGAGATTTTTAAGACTATATAGGTCTAGAAAGTTTTTCAACTGTTCCTCAGTTTCAGTCATATTAAAATCTCCTATAAACATAAAGTTTTCATAATTTTCACTGTATTGGTCGAGTGCACGACCTAAGTTTTCAAGTAAATAATCTTGTGATTGTGTTGGTGGCCGATAAACACTAAACAGTACCCATTTCTTTTTCCTCAAATTTATTTCGAAACTAATGCATTCGATGCCATCGGAAAATTTGAAGGAATTTAACCGATGTGAAGGAATATCACTTCTTACATAGACCAGTAAGCCACCGCCATTAGCATTTCTGTCTAAACGAAATGGAGTTGCAAATCCTTCTATGGCAAATTGCCCTGTTGGAAAGGAAGCATCAATTTTTGTCTCAGCAATTATAAGTATGTCTAGATTTTGTGAAGCAATTTCCCTGAGCGCATCAAATTTATTTCTAACTGAATTTATATTAAGATATCCAACTATCACCCTATCCATGTTTCTTAATCTCAACAATTTCAAAGAGGATTTTGCATCTAAGGCTCTATCTGCGTAGGTATCAGGCGTTGACGTTTCTACCCCTGAGATTTCTGGCCCGTTATTTGCATCTTCCGAGATAAGATTCGCATCGTCTGAATTATCACCTACTTTATTTACATTATTTGGAGTCTGCTCTCTTCCTTCTCTATTTGATAGTCAATAATGACCTAGAGCTCTCAAAAAATTATTAGCGAGCATGCGTGTCCCTTCAGAATTTAAATGCAAGTTACTACGATTTAAGTGATAAGCCGGATCTATGTTGGAGTTATCGATAAATGGCAATCCTTCTCTGTGACACCTAGCCTTCAAAATGTTATTCACTTGACTTACATGTTCATTCCATCTATCTCCTCTAGCAACTAAACTTGATACCAATATCTCATTTTCGTGGCTTTTGAGATTCGTTGCTAAATCCACAATTTCTTGAGCAACTTCATTTGGTGCTGCGCCACTGCTTACATCGTTGGTACCGCAGTGTAGTACGATTCTTTTTGGGTTTTTCTTCGTTGTTGGCACAGAATAACTATTCATGTCATCCAGTTTTGCTCCATGAAACGCCCTTACAAAGATCTTTTCCTGGCCATTCGTTGCTTCACTCATCTTGTAGCCTTGAATGTGCTTTACCATCGAGTCTCCGATGATTTCCGTTGAATTGTGCATTGGTGGCCTCATCCAGGATCTCATTTTCTTCCGTTTATCAATGGAACTTCGAGTGGATTCGTGATGATTTGCTGATGTTGTGATTTTGTTTAACCCACTTGCACTTTTCGCTGCACTTTCCTTTGGTTGAACTGCATTGTCTAGTTTTGGAAATTCCGTGGTCTGAGACACATCTTCAATTGGCGGGGCTATGGGTGCAAACCTGTTGTTATTCGTTGAAATGTAGTCCCATGGGCAAATCGAAGAATCAATCTTTGCAACTTTCTTTCTCGCTGGGAATTGGAATTCGCGGATCTGTGGTTCCTCCGTTTTCTCCATACTATTGATCAAAAGATCTTTTCTTCTAATTTCATTTTTCAGCGATTCATTTTCTTTCTTCAACAACAATATCTCTTCTTTCAATTCTTTTTCTTTTTCAAGTTGCTTGGTTGTGTTGTTTCCATGGTTACTCCTATATGCCTTCTGCAGGGTTTCCACTTGTTTCTGAAGCAAAATAAATTCTTCGTAAGGGGTACACTTAGTATTGGCACATGGACATGGTTTGGGCATTTGCATTGTGTCAGGAGTCACTACGTAAAGGGATTCTTCTCCATTTTTTCCACGATTTTCTACCTGTCCACGCTTGATGAGCCGTTCGACAGCTACTTTTATTTCACATGCCTTGTGACTGCTGTTTTTCTGTTCAAATCTCTTGGTGATGGTATCAGTAGTTGGTTTTTTATGACCTTTCTCCCTTATTTCAGGTATAGCCTTGATGATCTCATCCTCTAGTTTGCAACTTTCAGCCATCTCCTGCGAGTTTCATGAGGAACGTGCGAAATCAAATTTAGGCCCACGTGTGTCGAAACTTGCTGAAACTTGTCTCGCTGTTTTCCGTAGTCGTGTCTCGCTCTTTCCCGTCAGTTTTTCAAGCCACTTGCAGATAAATCCTTGTTATACTGTTTCAAATGTAGATGAGCAGCTACGATAATGATAAAAATCCAAAAGCCGTGAATCGTACAGCAGTGTCTCGTACAGCCGAACTTGGTAGTATGGAGTAACAATAAGAGCTGTTGTTATGCTTAAAAACTTGGATGATTGAATCGCAAATCTATCAAGTGTACTGTGAGATCAAAAGCTTCAAAATATATCCTTCTGATTTCTTCTTTAACAGTTTCAATTTCAGCTTTTTCTTCGGCTGACTAAGTGCTAATTATTTTCAAAATTTTGCATAAAAATAAAGCCATTTGCAAAAAAGTTGGTGGGCTTTCCCACCCTGCTCCGCGGTCCCTGTTCCAAGTGAAAAATACCCCAATCACAGAAATTTTCCAGTAAAAGTATATCCCAATCCCACAATTTTCAGGTCACAAACTACCCAAAACTGGCGCACATGCCCGTCTTACTCCATAGTGAAGTATTCTCGGGATTGTGCCGGTATCGTGTGATCTCTCACTCCAATTTTGCTACCATCACATCATTTGCGGCGCCACGGGGAAACTGGGAGAGACTTGTCCCCCAAGTCCCAAAAGTGGGCAAAAATTGTCAAAGAAAACTGGCATAGAATTATTTGGGTATACTTTTAGATTGAAAAATCCCTCCCACCTCCCTACTTCTTTCAGATTTTGCAGAGATGGCGCCGCCACTGCCTCACACTTTTTCACCGTCTTCAAACATTCCAAAACAACATATGTGGCAGACCCGGGTGGCAGAGTCCTGCAGTTCAAGGGAAGAAAATATGGCTGAGAAAGGCCCAAAATATCAAGGAAGAGAACTTTATGACATTTAAAGGTTGGGAGATGTTTAGGGAATCGCAGCCAGAATATAAATTTTATTGCAAGTGTCACGACGAACAGTTTCATTTTTATTAACTCTCAGGATGCTCAGGATGACATGATAAAAAGACGACAAATCCAGTAGAAAAATTGACAATCCAGTGATTACGACATATCCAAGTTAGTGACAATCCAGTAGTTACATTATTAAATAAATTAAGACATGATCAATTATTTAGAACGTTTCGGCACTCAAACTCGTGCCATCCTCAGCTAATAAATCAAAACTAGGCTTGCCGCGCGGCGCCTGCGGCGCCGCGCTGGCCCGCCGTCGTACCGAGTGATTCTTGGGAGTGGAATTTGCTGCCTGTTATCATTGGTAGCTGTTAATCACATTTTTCAACCGGCTCCAGAAAAATTGATTTCTTTTGATACCCCGTTAAGGAAAAATAAGCGAAAAAGATACTCCAAAAATGGCACATCCCCGTCGGCCCCCCCCCCCCCGGGAGAACACGAATATCGAAATGTCTAAAGAGGAAGAAACTTGGAGGCGAGGGACAATGGGAATGACGCCACATCCGACTGCAACGAATAATATAGTAGATACACGTGCTGTTTATATGGCACTGATTATAAAACCTGTTTAACTGGTCAGTCAAGACAACTTAGAAAAACAAGTGAGTGGTAAACAAGCCAAATACCCCAGGGATCAGAACAAAACGAGGGGTATTGATGAGTTTTGAGCGTTAAGGGACGGGTCTGTCAGGCAAAATTAATAAACTCTCAAAAATCAATAGATCATATTCATTGCTGGCCTTCTCCAGAATAGTAAAATTTTCTAAATTCGCACAATGGCCTGTTTGTTTAATGTGTTCACTTATGGCCGAAGGTGATGTCTTGATAGGCTGACCTTTTTTACCTATTCCCAAATGTTCCCTACTTCTAATTAACAAGTGGTGAGATGTTTTACCTATGTAACAGGCCTGGCAGCCTGAGCACGAATACTTATAAACCACATGGGAGCAAACATTCTTAGGAATACGATCCTTAAATGGGAAAAAGTTTTCGATACGTCTTCCTGATCGGGTAGCTGCAGCGGACTGATGGTAAAACATCCGTGGCCCCTGCTGGAAATAAGTCTCTCAGACTTTCGCAGGCTAGCCACGTTAAAGATAAATACCTACCTACCTACCTGTGTCCTACCACTCATGCTTTGATTGCTAAAGGAATGAAAACAGTGGCGTAACGGAGGCAGTCGGGGCCCTTAGGGATTTTTCAGCTCGGGGCCCCGAGCTAAGAGCATATGTAAAATGATACAATAGACATGGAAAAGGATTTCCAGTTAAAAATTTGAGGCTTGCAACCTTGAGTGTTGTCTAAGTCAGCAGCATGGCAAGGACGAATCAATGTAGGCAATGAAGCCCCCAGGAAAATTTTGACAGAACATCTTCTAATTTGGCTTAGAAACGTCTCCTAATTACATCTAAACTTTCTGAGACAGCATCAATTACTTTTGCTCAGTGGGCCTATCTCGCTCCAAAAGCTTACCGTATCAAATTGGAACATTTGACAAGTTTGCCAAAGTTTTCTATGAATCACCTCCTTTATAAGTTTTTGCGTAAGCACCCTTTACTTAGGCCCCGTTCACACGGGATCGGATCCAAATGGAATCGGATCCATTTGGATCCGATCCACTTTTTGAGGGGCGTTTACACGGGATCGGATCCAGAACTGTTGGCGTTTACACGGGATCGGATCCATTTAGATTTTATGAACTCTTAGCAGCGCTCTAGTAAACGTTGTCTCTTATTTTAGTCCGATCCTTTGAAATTTTGCACTCTAATAGACTCTGTTACATCTCTGATTCCCCTCTTTGAAATGTCAACAAAGGATTTTCAGTTTAATAGTGTAACTTCCTATCCGTACCAGTTTGGATCCGATCCCACCCGTTTACACGAGACCTTTTTGGGATCGGATCCAAACGGGATCACTTTCGAAAGTGATCCCGTTTGAGTACGGATAGCAGATCCAAATGGGTTCGGATCCGTCGAGTCCCGTGTAAACGCAAGGCCTATCCGTTACAGTTTGGGTACAGATCCATTTGGATCCGATCTCGTGTAAACGGGGCCTTAGGCTAAAAATGCTTTTTACGATCCCGTGTTGCATGCTCCAAAATTAGAAGCTATGTCACGTTCCAGTTTTTTTCGCTAAAATTCACACTCTGCCGTACCTATACCGTACCTATATACCCGACAACATTCGCCTTGTTTTGAAAGCACCTAGGGAGAAATGTCCAATCCCATCAACACGCTTTTCATTTAGAGTGACCCGTCATGAAGGCATGGGGCAGTGGCGGACTGGCAACCATTCTACCCGCCGGGAAAAGCAACAAAAGGGCGCCACAGTAGGTGGTCCAGCTGCTCAACTTTGGGGTTAGTGACACGATCTCGAAAGCTGTGTGGCGGAGAAGCAGTTTCTTTCACAGCAATCTTATATCTTTTCGAAACCGTCACCATGGACTGCCCGAAAGGTCTACAAATTGGGGGGGGGGGGCTAAGTCTCGAACGAAGCGAGAAAAATGGGGGTCCGGGGGCTTGCCCCCGGAAATTTTTAGAAATACACCACATAGAATGTCGGAAAACGCCCCATTATGCAACCTTTTCCAGGCCCTTAAGTGACAGGCCGGTTTTAGAGAGCTCTTCAAAACGATTGGTGTCAAAACAAGCTGTGTCCTTGATCAACTCTGAATTTGAAGAAAAGCGCTCCGTGATACTCATTGTTATATGGTCAATAACATGTCTGAAAACATCTCACAAAACCTCTGAACAACCTGGGGTGTCATCCCGATTAACTTCTCAGGGGCTATAGACCTCTGAAAAGGGAATATTTTGAAAAAAACACAAAAATATAGTTCTTTCCCATATGTAGGTCAATTGATGGCTGTAATCATTTTTAGTTCAATTCGATAAATGTTTGCCGTTTAATATAACAAGATTTTGGAAAAGAAACTTGAGGCCAAGGGCGCACCGGGAAATTTCCCGGTGTCCCGGTGGGCCAGTCCGCTTCTGGCATGGGGCCCCTTGGTCATTTGATCAAAGCTACAGCACCAGTTTTACAATAAAATAACAAAGGAATTTGACTTGCTTGGGACCTTTTTGGGCCCTCAGAGGTCGGGGGCCCTTAGTTTTTGAAGTAAAAGTAACTTTAGTCCGTTCCGTTACGCCACTGAATGAAAAGTGAACTTTTGAGCGCTACTGCGCCTGCGCCGTTGATTGTTTCCGGGGGCTAAGAATAGGATAGTAGACTTTGTTGTCTTTGTTCTCGTTGGTATTCTCTGGTAAAAATAACTTCCTTGTTTCGATATGGAGCAAAAGTGCGGATGCCTTGGTTTGGCATGCACAAAGATCCTCTCATAATCATGCGTGGTTGTTTGCGAAAAATTGAAGTTAGTGCAGGAATTTGATGATGCATCATGGCGAAGACAAGGCTACTTATCACTGGCCTACTTATCATTTTTGGTATACTTCAAGCTTGTAGTGGTGTTACAGATTGTGAGTACAGGCCTAAAGACTATTTTGGCTTTGCCAGGCTTAATTAGGCAGGAAATTGAGAGCACGGTCGTTTTCTGTACGTTTTCTGACTTTTGGCGAAGCCCAAAGTATGACAGCATGTCTGTAGAAGCAACCATGCTGAATGAGATAGCAATGGAGTTGTGCCCTAAACTTGAAGTCGGGGCATATAGGGGTATTATGTTTAGCTCCAATTGTTGGTCAACTGTGAAGCGGTGGGGAAGGAATCAACCAGTGGCGTAACGCACGGTGGTTGGGGTTAGAGCAACTCCTAAGGGCCTCTGAGCTTTAGGGGCCCCCAAGGGGCCCCTTACGATTTTCAGCAATGTACTGACGTCGCTTTGGAGAAACAGCCCTCCAAAGAGACCCAGAGACTCCCAGTGAATTGAACACCGTATTGCAGACTTTTCAAAGATGCCATGCTATCTTCTAGCGAATATGAATCTTTAGAAGATGACTTGACCAAAAATCCATTTCTGTACGATACCTAAGGTTAACTTTGGAATGTTTCCGTGGGAAGCATGTCGTCAACCACGATCCTTTTTCTGAATTTGATGGTGAAAGTTCTACGAAAGATGCATTTTCCGATATTCTAAAGAGCATGGTTCAAAAAGTTTTCCTGACATACCCCAGGTGTAGCTCGCTTTGCTAGCATTTCACTTTCGGCCACCATTCGCAATATTTTTCTTGTACAAACGTGCCTTCATAAAAAACTTCCATTGACGCCGGTTTTGATATTGCCGATAACAAGACCGCTTTGATGTTGGAAATTTGGTGAACTTTTGTTGATCTATCTGCCGCCTCAGGGGGCCCCTGCATAGCTAAATTACTAAGGGCCCCGAGCTGCTCCGTTACGCCACTGGAATCAACGCTTTTGATTTAGCACCAAATGAATATCGTATAATTTAAGTTTCTTAATGCTAGACTAGCATCCCTTTTGGAATTCCTTTGGTATCTCTTACCATCTAAAGCAACTGTTTAAGGCCATTCCATTCAGCTTCATTTTGTGACACAAGAAGGGCCCATGAAGCAAATGACCTAACTGACGGATGCTGTTGAAAGCAAACATGGAAAGAGTTTCAATTTCAGTTATGAGAATCAATTGCAACCCAAAATATCTTAGCTCACTTAGAAACCTGTACCTGAACATGAACATGAACATGAACATGAAACATTCTGAAAAAATGTAAATGGAGGTCAGGATTGCTTCAAGGAAACCCAAAGCTACCAATTCAACAGTTTAATTTCAAAAAATAGCATGATCATAATTTCAGTTTTATTTGGACCCAAAAAATATCACTTTTGGCAATATTCTAGCCCAAAATAATCCAACTTACCTCCTGGTTGTGCATATGTTGAGTGCCCCATGCTCCCCTGGGAACCCAACAAAATGATAGGATCAATTATGTTTAACAACTTTTACATTAACACCAGATCTAGATAGCACTTTTCAGTGCATCTTTTACATAAGAAACAGCTGACAAGAGAAGGTAATATAAAAGCTGAGGATGTAAGACCTTTGTTATGAAAAGGACCAGAAAGGTTTTGATTATGAAGCTCCAATCTTTCAAGGTCACTCAAAATACTTTGACACTGTGCAATGTATCATCAACTGTTCTGACATTATTCTGAGTGCCAGTTATGACACTGCTTGCTTTGAGATCTCACAAAGTTATTCGGAAGCCATTCTGACCAGAGGAAAACTGATCAAATCTTACTTATAGGCTATCAATTACAGAAGAAATTTAAAGAAACTGTTGATGGCAAAACTGTCTTTGAAACATGCGAAAATACTGAATAGTTGCAGACCTTGATTTCAAGGAGTTGATGTAATTCAAAGTATATAAACAAAAAAATGAACTTAAACTGATTGACAAGGGAAGAGACATACCACAGTATTTTGTTGTAAGAAACCTGCTTATTACAGGAAATTCCACTCCAGGATCACCTCATAGATGAGATGCTCTGGTATTGGGAGAACTTAAAGAAACACAAGGTTTCTGAAACTGAAACTGAAACTGAAACAGGCAATTGTAAATAAATATGGTTGAAATTAGAACAGCTACAAAGGAAATGTGCTGTTTTCTTTAATTTGATTTCTCCTGTGCATTGCAAAGTCCCTTTTCTAGATCAGCAGGCTTAAAATTGATTATTGAAAGTCAAACTTGCCACCAGCACTAAACCAACAAATCTGAAGGAAGGTATAAAGATTCTGAACCTTTATGTTGGTGTGATATTTTTCATAAACAAAACCTTAATGAATCAATCTCCATTTTGATATCAAGTAAGTTCATTAGACCCGTTTCTGAATTACATTCAATTCGAGGTAGAAGATGTGATTCCCTGTGCAGCGACAAATCTACATGACTAGATGGTATCATTATGTTGCAACTACACATACAAAACAATTTCATGCGTTGCTGAGAGCAATGCACACTTTTGAGACTTCGATCCATATTAAATCAAGGCAAGTGATGTTCCTGGAGGAATTTCAAAAGAGCTGACGTCATTGTAAAAAGGGTCTATTGTTGTACCTGAATCGCAGTATACTTTCCAAATTTGATCTAAAATTTGCTGTGAATTGAAATGATTGAGTGTGTACAACACCATTCATAGAGATGGCCCGATGTCAGTTATTTTATGTCAACATATGACTGGTAAAGGCCCATTTAGACGATCATGTTCATAGAAAATTTGCTTCACATCTTATGTGATCACAGAATGTGCTCATGTATTACAAGTTGCTTGAAGTTATGCGAAGCAATTAGAATTGATCCCCTTTAATGTGCCATCACGGATTTATTACTTGACCAGCTTTCAAATAAAAAATCTGTGATAGCAAGTCAAAGGGGATTAATATTCATTGCTTTTAACTTCAAGCAACTTGTGAAACTGTTTACATGATGTTATTCTATGATCACGTGAAAAATGTGAAGCAAATTTTCATGAATATGACTGTGTAAACCAGCCTTCATTCAAGGCATGCGTGGTACCCAAAAGAAATTCTGATGGAACATAACCAGCTGATAAATGATGAAAAGATTAAAATACAATTGTAGAAAGAGAAAGAAAAGTAGAAGATGAAGCATGGTGAAATGTTATAAAACTTGGGTCAAAAATTAGGAGACAGAGAGGACATCAAAAAGAGAAAAAATTTGTGAGCACAGCTATGAACAGCAACAACAGCATTTGGAGAAAGAAAAAGCTGACTAATTTGACTACCAGAATCAAACTTTATGAGACCCTTGTACAAAGTATACTTACTGTATGATGCAGGCACTTGGGGGATGTCGAAAAGCGATGAAAAGAACATAGACAGCTTCCACAGAAAACAACTCAGACAAGTGTTAGGCATCAAATGGCCTCATAAGATATGAAATGAAAAACTATACAAGAAGACAAAAACCCAGCCACTATCAAAGACGATTACAGAACGAAGATGGAAATTGCTTGGACATATTATGAGACTACCTGAAGAATGTTCAGGAAGAAGAGCCATGCAGTACTATTTCAAAAAAAGAACATGCAAAAAATTTCCGGGAAAGAAACGGACAACAATAGTAACAACGATTAACAGAGACATTCAAAGGGCTAAAAACAAATGTCTGTCATTCAAAGTCATTTCACTCATTTCACTAGTCAGTCTCCAAAATCTTTACACAAAAGCAAAGAACAGGACGCTGTGGAGGAGCATTGTGAAACAAGTCGTTGACTTTTTCTATCGTTATTGATCACTGATAAAGAACCATCCTTTATCCAGACCAACGAGATAAAGAGGAAAGACAAAGAAGAAGAAGAGTGGTACCCGCACCAAAAAAAAAAAAAAACTGGGGAAATAACTGGGAAAGCACGGATTTCCTAGTATTTCCCCAGTTTCCCAGTTTTTTCCCCAGAACGTTTTGTAAGCTGGGATTTCTGTTTCCCAAAGCTGGGGAAACTTGGAAGACAGCCAAATACTGTGGCTGGGATTGAAAAGTGGGAAACTGGGAAGAGATGACCTCACAGCAGAAAAGCTTGGTATTAAAGGTGGGAAAATGGGAAAATCACTGAGAACTCGTTGCAAAATTGGAATTCCGTCAACAAGCTGGGTATGATAGCTGGGAAAACCACAGAAACTGGAAAATTCTGTATAAATGCCCGTTAGCGATTTCACCAAATACAATGCCCAGCAGAGTGTCGTTACGAAATTGAAATTCTAGAGATACAGTTTTTCCAAGGTTGATGATCTTCATCAACTTAACCAATAATAAACCAAATCAGGGCCGTAGGAAGCATCTCAAACTTGAGGGCCACGACACTTAACGGACACTTCTTTCCTTAAGAGAAAAGGCACTCTCTAGAAATAAAATGGGCACTTCTTTGTTTATTGCAAATACTTGGGGGCACTTACCCCCAGTCCAGTCCCCCCTGGTCCGTACGTCTATGGTCCAAATGCTGCAAAAACTAAAACGCCAATATTTTTCTGGCATTTGAACGTTCGTATAAAAGTCTTCGTCTCGTACACAAAGCGACGATGTCTAACTAACGATATTAGACTCTTTTAGCAGCAAGGCGCGGACGTCTTTGAAAACGCAGCTACTTTTTATGTTTTTATAGTGCATTGTAATTTTCCAGCCTTTTCTCTCACAGAAACCAGCTCAAAGATAGATAAATTCCCCAAGGACAGTTTGCATTCTCGCATTTCCATCATCTGTGTATATGCTCACACTGCATTTTGCTTCCCTTCTCGACGTCCTATGTTTGCAGTGCGGCCTACAAAAGTATATATACTTTTCAAGTTTTCAGTTTCAGAATAGAACTTACAATAAGTCTCTCGAGACTCGCAAAAGTTATGAAGTTGATTTCACTTTGAAATTTACATCCTCGAACAAAAGAATTAGGCTAGCGTCTTCTTGAATCGCGTTTTCTTGCCGAAATTTACGACGTGAAGCCGTTTGCTATTTTTTCATTTCTTTTCTCCTTCTTTTCAGAATGTTTCACGTCGAAAAGGATTTTCTAAACCTCACCGTTATCATAGGCCTAGAGACAATTTTTCCTTTTTCCATCCTCATTTTTATTTTCATTTTTCATTCCATTTGATCATCTTTATCCACAAATCCCTATCAGCTAATAATTTGAAAAATAATAGTAAGGAGAAGTGAGCTTTGATACGCTCTTCCCCAACTAATAATACCTGGATGTAAATAAATCACTTTACGAGCATCAGTCTGGTTTTCTACTCTTACATTCGGTTGCCACAGCCCTTATGGCTAGCACCAATGATTGGTACCTGAATATAGATAAAGGAAAATACACTGGTCTAATCTTCAGTGACTTGAAGAAGGCTTTCGACACGGTTGATCATGAAATCCTACTGAAAAAACTGAAATTGTTTGGAGTGACTGGCCTGGAACATGACTGGTTCACATCATACTTGGATAACCGTAAACAATTCTGCAGGGTAGATGGCACCTCCTCTGATGTGAAAGGAGTGAATTGTGGAGTTCCTCAAGGCTCTTGCCTTGGTCCACTTTTGTTCACGATTTACATCAATGATTTGCCTATCTCCTTGCAAAAATCAGCATGTATGCTCATGATACGGCCATTTCTCTCTCTTCAAAAAGTATTGATGACCTACAAAATGACCTAAACTTAGATCTTTTGAAGCTACAGGATTGGTTGCATGCAAACAAACTTTCTCTGAACGTTGTTAAAACGCAATCACTTATTATAGAATCTGATCCAAATATCCGTAAGATCGAAAGCCAGCCTGATGCTCCACCATATTTTTCAATAGGTGATCAGGATAATGAAATGATTACCAGCACAAGATACTTAGGTGTTCAAATAGATAGTAAGCTCAACTTGGACAAGCACATAGATACTATCAAGACCAAGGCTAATCGAGCCCTTGGACTTATTAAGTATTCTAAGAAATATCTTCCATCTGATGTACTCAACAAAATGTACGGAGGAATTGTTGAGCCCCATTTGAGTTACTGTTGTTCCGTTTGGGGCTGCTGTAGTGAATCAAAGATTGACGTCTTGCAAAAAATCCAAAATAGAGCTGCTAGAATTGTAACTAGCAGCCCATACGATGCCTCTGCTGCTCCGATAATTCAGAACCTTGGGCGGTTAACTATCAGTAATCTTGTGAGAAAGGAGACGGCCGCGCTAACGTACAAGTCTTTAAATTCGCTTGCACCAAACTACTTGAGAAAGTTATTCGCAAAATGTTCGGATGAAAGAGAGCGCTTCTGCGTTCATCAGAAGCTGATCTTAAGATACTGCTGCTAAAAAACGACCAGTGGCCAAAAGGCTTTTTCTTATCGCGGTGCAAAAACTGTGGAACAGCCTAGAAAGAGCTAATAAATTGGCCCCCTCCCCTAAAACTTTCAAAGAACAGCTTTAGTCGGGGACAACTTTTATTTCATTTTGACGTTCTCTTTTATAGCCTTAGTTTTGTATGATGTTGTAAATTAGATTAGGTTTGTAATTTCTTTTGTCTCTTTAATTATTTTAATCTTTTAAACAGGTCAGGTTGAAAAACATATTTATTATGAATCTAATTAACCCGCATAAATATCACAAAATGAAAAAATGAAAAATGAACCATAACTAATGTGTGGAGAAAGAAAGGCATGTTTCGTAAGATGTCATTTGGTGCACAGTGTGTCCCTTTTGTTAAGATCCCAAAACTTTTTGTAATTTTTAGCGTTAACGCGTTGGATATGTTGTTTCCAAATAAGGTTGTTGTCGATTAGAATTTCAAAATATTTTGCAAAGTTCGATTTATTTAAGTGGTCACCACTTATACAGGGTGTCTCAAAAAAATTGTTCGACGTTTGATTAAATATTGAAAAATAACGATAGCGTGAACAGACTCATAGGAAGGTAAACCTGTTCCTAAGATTATGAAATAGTTTTAGAGACCAGAATCTTGCAAATTGGTTGAAAATTCACTGAGTTGCGAGCTTTCGAAGATCAAAAATATACGATAGCTGAAACCAGAGACCCCCAGATTACCTTTAATGCAACAAACCGCAAAGACCGAGGTAAAGAAGCTTGTCTAATGTCATACCTGTCGTTTATATCAGAGCAAACCAATTGTACTTCCAAAGTAATTAGATCCTTGCAATCATTGTCAAAATTTGCCTGACATTGCATGTCCAAAAACAGTGGTTCGAATCATAATCAACGCGAGACTGAATCTGTTTCCTCTAAGCATCCATATGCTTGAAAGTTAGGTTTTCGAAAACCAGTTGAAATCCCATTTGGTTCGCCCTGAAACAATTGGGAAATAGCAGAAACGATGGGCTATGAGATGTTTACAAAAACTGCCATTTCGAGGCTTCTGGTTTCAGTTTTCGCACAAACTTGAACTTCAAAGGCTTGTAACTCCATGAATTTTGGCGGATTTGCAAAATTCTGGTTTCAAAAATTAATCTAAAATCTCAGGAAAAGGGTCACTTGACCAAGTGTTCATTCAGCGTATCGTTATTTTTGAGTATTTAATCAAACGTCAAACAATTTATTTGAGACACCCTGTAGGTTAGGTTTGCTTTTTTACGTAACGTTAAATTTCGAGTTTTACGTGATGAAAGAGCTTTTCCAAGGACTTAGGCAACACATTTAAGTGGTACTGCGGGTAAGGGTTTAAAAGTTTCTGCTTTTTTGGAGTATGCCTTGCAAGCAGGGGAGAAAATTCATCGTTATCCTTGAGTTTTATGATGGTGAGGAATTAAAGTAGCTACTTAGGTTATTTTTTGTGCTTTGAATATGATTCAGGATGATCATTATAGTTAAATAAATCAACACTCTTGTCTTATAGTCTGCAGCCAGCCACTTGGCATGGAGAGAAAAATAATAGCTGATTCACAAATTACACAATCAAGTGTGTATGCTGCAAATACTCATGAAGGATATCAGGCCCGCTTGAATAACAACCAGTGTTGGTGCTCTGCTACTGCACAACAATCAAACCAATGGGTCAGAGTAGATCTAAAACATCCAATGAGCATAACTGGCATTGCAACTCAAGGTGATCCTAATTGGCCTCCAAACTTTGTGACAAAATTCAATCTGCGTTACAGTGTTGATGGAAACAATTACCGTTACAAGATTGATAATTTCAATCATGTGAAGGTTAGTATGCCGATTTTCTTATATCAATTCAAGAGAAAAACCAGATAAACCACTAGTAATTGTTCTAAGATTGGTTGACTGCAATTTAGGAATGCGTAATTTGGCTGGGCCGTTTTTTATAAAGATTTAAGTACTTCATGTTAGTTAGTAGTTGAAAATGCCAGTCTTTGATCTGCAAGGATGATGACTTTTATTTTACGACTCTAAATTGGTTTTGTTAAATTTTCTTGAGGATGCATTGCCAACCAACCCAAATTTTCAAAGAGTGGTTATAGTGGCCTTATGATTATTTCCTATTGTGCACAGAGTTGTGCGTTGGAATGGCAGAGGCTATTGCCTGACCTTAGTATCAACTCTTGTGTGTCCCGAAGTATTGTGCACATTTGGTGGGGAAACTACCACTAATATCTGGTAGTTTACTGAAAATAGTTAACGTTTCTATAGAAACTAGCTTACCTCTTGATACCTGGAAATTGACAGAGTCACCCCAATTTACAAAGACGAGAAAAAGTCTGAAAAATCGAACTACAGACACCTTTCTGTACTGCCTGTCACATCTATGCTATTGGAGAAACTTATTTTTGACCAGTTCAAGAACTTATTTGTACCAGTACATGAATGAGAATGAACTTCTGTCACCAGATCAGTCTGGATTCAGGGCTCTACACTCAGCTATCACCTGCTTGCTGAAATGCACAGATTATTGGTTCAATGGCATATAGAAGGGGCTTTTGACTGGAATGGTCGTGAAATCCTTTGCAAGAAACTGGCGCACTACTACAGTGGTGTGCTTGGTAGGGAGCTATCATGGTTCAAGTCTTATCTTGCCAACAGGAAGCAGTATTGTCGAGTTAATGGTGTAGACTCTAATTTTTGTTTGTCAACTTATTTTAATTCGATCCTTGCCTAGCTATACATATTTACTTATATACAACTAATCTAAATCGAATATACAAATGAATTAATAAAGGAATGAAGAAATTAATTGATAAAAGGCATATATGGGCAAGATTACATGGTAGAACTGAAGTCACAGGCATTACATTTACAGGTCAGGCCATCCCATTGTTTGATCAGATTCTTGAAGCTCTTTAAATTTTCAGCTGATTTTAATTCATTTGGCAAGCAATTCCATATTTTAGGTCCCATGGCTCTCAGGCTATTGGAACCAAAGGTTACTTGATTTGGCCGAAAATGATTCAAATTGTTCGGATTTCGCGACGAATAATTTGAAGTCCTAACACTAAAGATATCATTCATAAATGTTGGATTAAGTTTCTTTAATGTTTTGAAAATCTCAATACAAAGTATTCTTTGACGAGAAACCAGCATTGTGGATCTATTTGATTTTAGAAGTAAGTCATCATAGGAGCTTACATGATCATTATGCAGGAATCTCAGCGCACGTTCTTGTATCTTTTCGATTTTCTGTAACGATTTAGTTGACGAAAAATACCAAACCAAAGGACAGTAGTTAAAGTTCGAGTATACAAAACTTTGGACTAAGATTTCCTTCTCGGCAAAACCAATGAAAGATTTAAGTCTTATCAGGACATTTAGTTGCGATGCAGCTTTCTTGCAAATATTTGATATATTTGGATCAAAATTCAGTTTGTAATCAAGTGTTACACCGAGTAGTTTTACGGACTGTTCGGACTGAATAGATTGTCCGAGAAAATCAAGATTTATTCCAGAAGTATCTGCCTGATCTTTTTTGACAAAGAGTGCATGAAATTTGTTAGGATTAGCAATCATTTCATTTTGATCTGTTACTGTGAGGATTGGAAGTGCTGACGTTGTAAATAGCTCTGAAGAGAAGCTACTCGGAGTTCAAATTGATAGCAAACTTTCCTTCGATAATCATGTTTCCAAACTGTGCCAAAAGGCTAGCAATAAACTTTATGCACTTGCTCGCATGTCACCATACATGGATCAGAAAAAATTAAGAACTCTCATGAGGGCTTTTATTACCAGTCAATTTCAATACTGTCCTTTAATCTGGATGTTTCACAGCAGGCAGCTCAACAAAAAAATTAACAAAATACAGGAAAGGGCTTTGAGAATAACTTATAAGGATCCCGAATCTACCCATAGCGAACTATTAGAAAAGGACTGTGCCGTTACTATTCATACAAAGAACCTTCAGTTACTTATGACTGAGATGTACAAAACCAGAAATGACCTGAATCCTTCTTTCATGCAGGAAATTTTCTTAGAAAATGAAAGTCATTATAATTTGCGTAGCAATAACGATTTCGTTCAACCTAGGGTGAGATCGGTCGGAAATGGCACAGAAAGCGTCAGATTTAAAGGTCCACAACTATAGCAAATACTACCGCAAACAATACGAAACTCTGAATCCCTTGCTCAGTTTAAAGCAAATATAAATGATTGGAAGGGAGAAAACTGTCCATGCAAGCTGTGTCGCACTTTTATTCCGAATTTGGGCTTTTTATAATGTTTTTAGAATTTGTTTTTATTGTATACTTTGATGGATTGTAAATAGTTTAATTTTCTAAATATTTTACTACACTTGTAACATACATTTTTAGCGTTGGAATTAATTAGCTAAATATTTTTAGCTATCTGTTATTTTAACCAACGAAAAAGAAATTGATAATAATAAATAATAATCGAGCCAAGGAAGGGCGTTGCCTGCTTCCTCTTCCAAAACCTCGACAAGTTTCGGCAATGACCTAGAAAAGCAAGCTAGCGTATTATCATCAGCATAATTGTATAAAGACGCTTGCTTTATAAAAAAGAATAGATCATTTATATAGAAATTAAAGATAATAGGCCCTAGCACTGATCCTTGTGGTACCCCTGAAACAATATGTTGGAAGGAGCTGTACACATTGTTTATCCTCACACTCTGTTTTCGCTTTTTTAAATAGGAATGGATCAATACTAATGCATTTTCATCAAAACCATATGCATGGAGTTTAGCTATAATCAGTTCATGCGGAATGGAATCAAAAGCTTTTGAGAGATCCATGAAAACGGATCCAACAAGGAAGTCATTGTCTAATTTAGATTTCCACTCTTCTACGAGTCTAATCAACACATGTTGAGTACTGTAGGCCTTTCTGTAGGCTGCAATGAAAGTCGACAGTGTTTCATCTAAGAAAGGAGTAAGTTGTTCCTTGAGAATTTTTTCAAAAATCTTTTGAAAATGTGTTGAGTACACTGACTGGACGATAATTTTTCTCGACGGTACGAATAGGTTCCCCTTTGTCCAAAGGACAAACCGCAGCAGTCTTTGCGTTCTGGGGAAATGCAGAATTTCGAATGCTGCAATTTATGGCTCTTGTCAAAGGGGAAGCTAGTTCATCACTGGCCAGACGAATAAGTTTTGGTGGGATTTGGTCCACACCAGTGGATTTTCTACCATCAAGCATTTTTAGCTGTAGCCATACATCGTTGGTAGAAACCTCGTTGAAGGAAAAGGTTTGAAAAGTGCGTTCAGTGTTTTGCACTATAGCTACTATGCTTGGATGATTCTTGTACTTATCAAGAATTAACCTAACAATTTCTCGATCGTCATCAATAGAATTAGCTTCGTCAATTTTGCATGGTTTCTTTTCAGAAATATTTTCCACAATATTTATGTAATAATCATTGAAGACTTCACACAACTCAAGATCATCTGTGACAATTCTGTCGCCATTTACCAGGGAAATTTCGTTACCAGTCATGCCACCCTTATTTGAAAGAAACGGTTTTACGAGATCCCAGAAGGCTTTATTTGACATGAGATCGTCACTTGTAACTTTTTTGAGATGATTCTTTATAGCCTTTTTACGTAGAGCAACACATCGGTTTCGCTGCTTTTTGAAAGCTATTTCGTTTTCCTTGGAAGGGTGTTTGTTCAACCTATTTTTTAGCCTTGTGCGAGTATAGATACCTTTTTTCAGTTCTGGGTTCATAAAGGGTGCGTTATTTCCCCTCAGAAACTTTGTTTTGATAGGTGCATGTTTTTCAACTAGGTCTCGGAAAGTTTTAGTCAGATGGTCATATGATTTATCCGAATCGTGATCATCACATTCAAATTTTGCCTGCTTAACATCTTTTAAGAACTTCTCTGTGACAAACTCTTTGTTGCTTCGATACTTTATTTTTTTCGGTTTTAACCTAGGAACAGTCGATTTCATTGTTGTGACTACAAGACTATGGTAGTCACTTAGACCAGTTTCAAAAACAGACATTTTCTGAAAAGATCTCGGTCGATTGGTAAGAATGACATCAATGGAGGAGCTGTGACTTTTGGTGAAGCAAGTTTTTGACTCGACTATGTTGGTCAGATCGAAGACGTCACAAAAGGACATCAATTTTTCAAAGCCCGGATCTGCTCTGTCATGAGTATCGATGTTGATATCACCCATAATGGTGATGTTATCATAATTATCCAATGCTCGATTTACGGAGGAAAATAAGTCTGAAAGAAAAGTTTCTATATTTGAATTTGGTGGACGTTAAATGCTGTAAATAACCCATTTCTTTTTTGCAACCGTTAATTCAGAACACAGAAGCTCCAGGGAGGGAACTTCAAATGCAGTCATACGATTGCAGATGATGCCATTCCTTGAGTATTGATGTGGAGAGTATCGATGTTTAGAGTCCCACATTCTAATGTGGAGAGTATCGATGTTTAGAGTCCCACAAGGCTCTTGTCTCTGTCCACTCCTATTTTTAGTCTACTGAAATGATCTTCCCTGCATTGTAAAGAACTCAAAAGTATCTATGTATGCTGATGACACTAGTCTTTACCATTTTTCGAAAGATATTTCTCAGTTAAAAAAGGCTATCAGTGAAGATCTAGGGAAGCTTGATAGGTGGCTAAAGGGGAGAAAATTATCCCTTAACGTAACTAAAACCCACTCTATGCAGATCACCACCAAACATAATAAGATGCTGCTTGAGATTTCGGGTCAAGCTTTCCAACCTTCCATTCGTGAGACGAGTGTCGAAGTTGCAAGTAACACTAAATACTTAGGTGTCCAACTAGACGAGCATCTCTCATGGAAGGAGCACATAAAACGGTCACTGCCAAAGCTTCACGTGCAATAGGCTTCTTGAAGTACGCCAAAAATACCTTACTTCCAATATTGTTGCTCTGTCTGGGGTTGCTGCAATTTCACTGACATCTTACAATTGCAAAGACTTCAAAACAGAGCAGCTCGTCTCCTAACCAATAGTCAGTTCGATGCCCCTAGTAAACCTTTGATACAAAGTTTAGTTTCTGGTCCATGATTTATATGACATTGAAGTTTACATTCTATGTTGTTGTCAGTTTCAGAAATTGAATTTTAATGTCAATAGTAAGTATATCATGGACCAGAATGGAACGTGGATTTCTTGATCCCAAAATATGCTCCTTCCAGCATTTTCTTAATTTCTGGGTCAAAATGATGAGTGAGTTTACCAAATAAAATTTCTCATCTAAGTTAGCCGTTGAATGATAGGTTAACATGTTAGTTTTGAATATCGCCCACATACTTTTCATTCCATAGCCCCCAAACGCCTGAATTTTTTTTTTGATTCACCCGGTATATTATATTAACATCATTGTATAGTAGTTTAGATGGAGGGCCCCTTGAAAATCAGCATTTGCTGAAGGGTTACCTTCCTTAAAGATATGAAATCGATCAGTCAATCAATCCATCGATGTGAATAATTCACAGTGAATTAGGCTTTAGTCAGTGGCTCTTCACCATCAAAATTTCCTTCGATTTTGAACTTAAACATAGATTCCTTACTTGTTTATACTTGTGCTTTGGAAGAAGAAGTATTAATTTCGAATGCAGAGATTTGCCTCCACCTCCTAGCCAGAGATTGGCCATTGGCTTTTGCAAATTCTTGGAGTACACCGAGAAACGAAGCTGAAATTAGAGAAAAATTACGAAACTCCACAATGGGTGATTTCTCGTAAACAGAATATAATTCGTCTTGCCCTGAATATTGTCCCTGGTGTATTCGCTGTGCTTCAAGAATTTGTTCCTTCCAAGACACAAGAGCTCTGTTTGGGAGATGGATTTCAATTCTAGCTTCAAAGATTTATATTTCAGGTCTCTGTGACGTTATGTAACCTGACTGAAGAATCACATGACTTTGTCACATGACTAGAACTCGTGATGTTTGTGATGTTGAGAGGTGTGAAATTTGAGTTGTTGACAGTGATGTTGAACATGTAAGAACTTAGTCTTTTCTCGTGTTTCTCTACCGAGTTTTACGGTTTCACAGAACGTTACATGAGGGGTACTTCGGAGGGGTCCCAATACCGCAATACCGCACGAAAAAGTTGCCAAATACCGCAATACCGCATCGAAAAATTGCCAAATACCGCAAACAGTAGAAAAGTGAAAAACCACGCTGTTCATATAGTATACTGTTGTACTGCTATGTTGTGAGATGGATACTAGTAGCCAGACTTACATATATGCGCCCTGTATATTGGATTGTGTTTGCCATGGGATCGCTGTTGCAAGTTTCAAATGAAATTCTGCTTTCTCAAGTAAATTCTAACGCAGGATACAACATGGACCGTTTAAGGTTTTTCAGGGCCGCGGAGAGAATTTGTGGGCCGGGGGTCAGAATGCAGCATGGGCCCTTTGTCAAATGAGTTTCCGAAAGGTACGCCAAAGGCGTACCCGTGCGCCAGAGGCGTAGCCACCTAGGGGGGTCCGGGGGCATGCTCCCCCGGGGAAAATTTTAAAAGTAAGGTTGCTAGAATTGCTCTGGTCACTATTTCCGCTTCTACATACAATCGTAAAATCATATAACAAGCTAGTCATGTTTTAGGCTCCTATCTAGCACTTCGCAACCAAAAAGTCAGTGAAGTCAAATTTTCCTATATCTTCAGTGTTCACAAGAACGTTGGAAAGATCAACAAAATTTGTTCGTCTTTCATCTTTTAACAAGAATCTGAATCGTTCAACTCCGTTTAACATTCTTGCTAACATGAATTTTCGGGAATTTTTTCTAGCTCACCTGGTAAAATTCAATGGTTTACAAGATGTATTTAACTTTTACCGCTTATAAGAAAGCGTTGTAACTACTGTTTTCAGTCTCTTCTTGATTTTTGAAGCATGATGACAATTGAGAAATTATTGATGGATGGGCCCTCTATTAGCACTGGCCGTGGTCTAGAGACCTTCATTTGAGCCTTATTTCGAAAAAACTCAGTTATCATTTATGGGCCCCTTAAGGCTATGGGCCCCAGGTTTCTGACCCCCCCAACCCCCCTCTCCTCGGCCCTGGGTTTTCTCTCCCTAAAGCCGAACCATTAGCGGAATCTAGCTAACATCTTGTGATACAATTTCCAAGGTCCAAGTCTGTCCTGGTCGAGTGGAAATTTTCCCACCATTCGATTGATTCAAAGGGTACAAAATAGATATTTCGTACCTGTACCTCTTGGATTTGTGAATCCAGAGGAAAAGGGATTTTACTCATCGCACTGTCAGTGTACAAATCGGGGTCACATGAGCCACTTGTAATAAAAACTTTGATTAAAGAATCATGGAAACTTTAGTTTAAATGAGATTTCTTCCATTTTCTAAACTTCTGTTGCCTTCCAACAAGGTATCATTGTGTGCCTTGAAAGTTCGGCTACCAGAATATGAAGAAATCGAAAAAAAAAATGGATGTATTCAACCAGAAAACGTTTACTACAGCCTTAAAGGTAATTAGATTACAACTTGTATACACCTTTTCTAAATTCAAAGCTGTAGTTTGATCTTCTTAGATCGTAGCATGATGTAGTAAGAAATCAAAAAACTGTTAATGCATGCAATGAAATTCAGGGACCGTGGAGCATTAATGCTTTATTTACCGAACTGAGTTAAAATTGAGGGTCAAATATTTCATTAAGACGAAGGTGACTGCACAGTGAAGTCGTGGTTTTAGCGACAAGCGTTGGGACCGCAGGAGTAGAGAAGACGTAATCGAATCCACGACCCCTTGTCATGATGCTCAAGTAGTGGGGCTGTACCTGATATAGAGCACTATCCGCTTGACCGTTCCGGCTGCAAAGTCAGAGGATTGTACCACTGCGCCAGACGACACCTTCAAGAAGTTATATGCGGAGTGCCACAAGGATCAATGCTTGGCCTAAAGCTCTTCAGCATTATGCAAAGGTTTAAACAGATGATTTGTAGTACAAAGTTTGAAAGTAGCTTTTATTAATGAACTCATCGTGCTAAACCCATGAATGTAGCAAAGTTAACTCCTGTAAAGGAACATCAACCAAAACCTGCCTGTAACTAGAGAGAAAACGTTTGAATCGTCCAAGATAACAGCGAATTAATCTTAAAACCTGAAACGGTAAAATAAGTTAGCAACTGCAATAAAGAGCAACGTTCAATAGCTGCTTGTATTGTTAACGAAATGACGAGGGTGCGACGAAACTCGTTTTCGTCCATTCAACATTATATTGTTCTTTAGTGCATTTACTGAATTATTTTTCTTCGTGGAGGGGTATTTGACCTAAATTTGTTCTGGGGTGTGCATACAACAAAGTCTTTTTACCCTGTACTAGAATTTTTTCTTATGATAGCCGACCGTAGGAAAATTGGCAAAAATTATACTCCAAAACACAAAGGTTGGACTAAAAACAATCCAATCTGACAAAATTTCCCTTTTAACATGTTTTGACAACCAGCTCCAGAAAAATTACCTTCTTCCCGTTCCAGAAAAAATAGTCAAAAACGATACCCTGAAAAATGGCAAACGCCCGTCGGAAAAATATACTAAGTAATTCCCGTGTTTTTCTCTTAAGATTAATTTGTTTCTTCTTGCATGAATCAAAAGGTCCAAAAGTTTTCTCTCTAGTCACTGGTTTATTTTTGTGTTGTTCTGTTCCAGGAGTTAGCAGTCTTCCTTTTACGGATTACAGTGTTTTTGTTGCGCTTATGGGGTTAGTATGATAAGTCCGTTGTTCAAGACTTTTTTCAAATTGATGTAAGTTATCCGTTACATACAAGAAATGCACAGGTGTGGTAAACTTTCTAACCTGGAACCGTCTTGCTTACATCATAACGCTATATTGTTGGTAGATCTGTGGTGCGAATGAATTCAAATGCAACATGAATCGACAAGAAAACTTTCTAAAGCAAAAATAAGGTTCTTTGGTAAATTTTTGTCGCCATCAAGTTTTCAGATCAAAAATAAGTTTGTCTCCTCCGCAGAGTGTCTATTTACATGTTGAACAGGTTGAGAAAGACAAAGAGAATGCCCATTCTCCTCTGTTTTCCTTTCCTCCAAGAATTCGTCTCGAAGATGCTGAACTCCTTGTCAGGAAAATGGTATTTCATGAACTTTGGATGCTAATATATAACGATACCGCATACCGCACTGTAAAAACTCAATACCGCAATACCGCCAATTTTTGCCCTTTATACCGCAATACCGCGCAGAAATGACACCCGATACCGCAATACCGCAAACCCCGAAGTACCCCTCTTACATGGTACCAGAAGTGGTCAACAAAATGCCTTAAAGTGTATTCGAAACCTTGCAGTAGAATAGAGAGTCGCAAATAGTTTTCCTAGAGCCATGAGTGACGATGAAGAAGCGGGAGTTGTGGCCCCTACACCCCTGATGTTGCAGAACGTGCTGTTTCCTCGGAAGTTGGAAATGAGAGGCAATCTTGCAAATAACTGGAAGAGATTCAAAAGAATTTGGTGCAATTATGAAATGCGTCGAGATTGAGTAACCAAGGAAATGAAGAGAGAACGGCGACTTTGTTGACGTGTTTAGGTCCTGATGCTTTGGAAATTGTCGATGGACTAAACTTTGCTAGCGATGAGGAATGCACAAATCTGGATATTGTTATTTAGAAACTGGAGACATTTTGCATTGGTGAAACGAATAAAACATATGAAAGATACCAATTTAATAAGAGGGATCAGGAATTGCGAAAAACACCTTAGAATCACAGCGAAAAACATCCTACAAAAGGCAAACTATGCTAGATCAGATCCTAATTTAGCACTTTTAGCCTATCGTAATACACCAACGGAAGGAGTAGGAAGTTCCCCGGCACAGAGATTATTTGGAAGGAGGAAGGAGAACAAGGACGCTGCTGCCAACAAGTGATATGTTGTTAAAGCCAAAGACAGAGAGACACATGCAGAAGAAATTAGAGGGGAGAAAGAACAGAGAAAAGTTTTACTATGACAGAGGAGCTAAAGATTTGAAAGAGTTAAGACCAGGAGATGTTGTTAGAATAAAGATCCAAGATAAAGATAAAGAATGGGTTAAAGCCAAAGTAGCTGAAAAAGTAGATCCTAGGTCATATAAGGCTAGAACTGAAGACGGAATGTTGTATAGACGTAACAGGAGAGAGTCTGCTAAATCGAGAGGGTAGCGAGGGTCGAGAGGGTAGCGAGGGTCGAGAGGGTAGCGAGGGTCGAGAGGGTGGCGAGGGTCGAGAGGGTGGCGAGGGTCGAGAGGGTAGCGAGGGTCGAGAGGGTGGCGAGGGTCGAGAGGGTCGAGAGTGTGGGGGAAGACAAAGACGAGGTACAACAGTAGCACATATTCATTAATACACATTTTTTTATAAGAAACCGCTTATTAAGAAGCTCATACTCTTAAGGCTGAAAAATTAAGAATTCAAACCTCTTTTTTTAATCGCAGTTGCTTCCCGTGACACATTTCTCGGAAATGCTTCAAAACAATTTATCTTGAAATGTTCAGGGGGTAGATCTGGTAAATTTAAGAAGCTTCCTGTAACGGCCCAAACTTTTAGTTCTTATAAAATGATACTCGTAGACCTAAGCCTCGCCAATCGACGTGAAACGGCTAGAAGAGGGGACTCAGAATATGAAGTGAAACAGAAAAGGTTTGAAGTGTATATACGAACAAACGTTTATGCAAAATGATGCTTGTCTCGTATGCTTTTCGAACACTCTCCGTTAAGCGCAGTTAAAAACTGTGTTAGTTTAACAATTTTGAGGTACGCTTCTGTTAGAAAGCGGGTACTAAGCAGAGATTTGGGCTCTGAGGGCGCAGTTGCCCCCTTAGTCCACTTTAGACCTGCCATTGTGACTTGGTACAAAATTTCTCATTGCTCGTCAGATAGGATATATTGTAAATTGCTGGGCTAGCCGTCAACAAAGACAGACTTGACACATAGAAAGCAGTCTCGCTTTTCCCCAAAATTCATGTGGACAGCAGCCTAAGTTAAATGGGATCGCCACCATCACCTACCCTCACCACACTCTCGACCCTCGCTATACCCTCGCCACCCTCTCGACCCTCGCTACCCTCGCCAACCTCTCGACCCTCGCCACCCTCTCGACCCTCGCTACCCTCTCGACCCTCGCTACCCTCGCCACCCTCTCGATTTAGCAGACTCAACAGGAGACATGTTATGGAGACAAAAGAGAAGTTTAATGACAAATTGAATGAGTATCCAACATCAAAGAAGGATACTGGAAGCAAGAACACTATTAATGAAAGGAAATCAAGTCAGTTTAGCAAGAACACTGCCAATAATGAGAACACTGTTAATAATGAGAATGCAAATACAACAACTGTTGCAGCAGAACAACATATTAACAATGAAAATCCTAAGGTTATTACTACAAGAAGTGGACGAACTGTAAGAAGACCACAGTATTACCAAGCATAGACCGATAAAGAAGTTGAGAATGTTTGTGTTGATGAAGGAACAAAGACATAATTGAGTTACTAATGAAGAACTAAAGATTTGACTTGTTTGAAGGGAAGATGTGACGTTATGTCACCTGACTGAAGAATCACATGACTGTGTCACATGACTAGAACTCGTGATGTTTGTGATGTTGAGAGGTGTGAAATTTGAGTTGTTGACAGTGATGTTGAACATGTAAGAACTTAGTCTTTTCTCGTGTTTCTCTACCGAGTTTTACGGTTTCACAGAACGTTACAGTCTCAAGGCATCATTACCAAGTAGCAAGGTACCTATGTTGGGAACGATTTAAAAGAGATGAACCATTGATTAAATACATTGACCCAGGGTAAATAGACCGGGTAGTCGCTCATACCAGTCTGATTGGATATTATTCAAACTGCACACATGATACAGCCTCACAAGTATCGTTCGGTCATGGGGATTAGCGTTGGCAGGTGTAATTTCGCATAAAGTAGGAATCAAATGTTTTAGGCTATTTTTACGCGTGGCCCATGGCCGTTAACCACCAAAGCCTCATTAACGTACCAATAAGCGAAGAAGACATGAGAGACCCTTGAAGATTTTTCTAAATTTTACCTACCTTCGTAAAACGCAACCATGGCAAAAAACTGCTCGAAACATTCCAATTTTTGAAGATACCTACTTGCGAGATGTTTGAGTATCCAGGCTTGGATTGTGGTTTGGGTAACTCAGGGTTTGGTGGAGATATAGCGTTCCCGATAGGCAAAATTGGCCGATTCTCGCCAAGCCTTGTTCACGCCACCTCAAATCAGGTGATAAAGACTCTTGGTAAAACGTCCTTTTCAAAAAAAATTCAATTAATAGAAAAGGCATTCACTAGGACTGCGGGATTACCAACTGTCCAACATTACCAACTACAAGTCCCAATCTTCTTTCCGCGTGCAGGCACTGGACATTCCTGGTGAATGGAATAGAAATGGAATTTAGTGGGCAACAGCATGCCAATACAAGGGCTATATCCATCAAAATAGGTATACGTACCAAGGATTCGCATAAAGACGCTGTATCAAGCTCCAATAGCTGGTCAATGAGGGCTGCGTAATGGAATTTTGTTTTAATTGAGAAGGGTTCAAAGTTTTTTCATTGACTTTCGTTCCGTGTTTCCGGCCGTTTACGTTAATTGAATATTTGGTTTTTAGCCAAACAACAACCGAATTTACGAGGCTGTCTTTCTCGTTGCAAGTGGGCACGGGACGCCTGACAAAGATTCTAGATATAATACGAGCAGTTTCATTCTCAAAGATACTTTGCATTCATTCATGCTTTCCTCGACACTTTTTTTTGCTTGTTGTCGTTCATCGTCTCATGGTCTATATTCCTTGGACTCTCCTCGACGGGGCTAGTGTTCTTGACGGGGCTAGAAGTTCATGACTCTCCAAAGTATTTGTGCATTTGTTATCACACGCTGGGAGACACTGTGGGAGCATGCCGGAAGCACTTCGGGAAGGAAAAGAAAGGGGGCTTATCAACATAACTTCTGTTGTATTTGATGCAGGAAGACAAACCGTCCTTCGTTAGACCACATAAATATCATGTGCAATCTGAATTAACAGTCGAAGCAAAATATCTCCTGATATTATTTGTATGTGGTACCTATTCGACTCACCTCTCCTCTCCAAGACTGAAAGTGAAAATGCAGTAACTACATGACTTTCCGCACTGTGTCGACTGCAAATCGTGAATAAACTTGAAAGTAAGGATACAATTGTTAAGTTTACCGATCAAACTGATAAGAAGTGGGGTATACTTCAATGATATTAATGCCAACATGGCGACTGTTAGCTTTAGGAAGGGGCCGTGTTTCATAAGTTTGCTGCTTTGCCTGTTGTAGACCACAATGTAGGACCTGACTTCAATGGGCTGATGGAGGAATAAACAGATCAGAAGAATATGCGCAGGCAAGTCACAAAATCAACGATGAAATACTTGAAGATAAAATCGGTATAAGCCATTTCAATCACCTTCCCATCTTTAGTGCGAAAACTCTAACCACACGACTACACAACCTTCCTCCTGAGTGTGTCTTACGGTCTGCTCTGTTTATGTTTCATTTCGTCACAAAACTTGACAAAAAGGAATAATTCTCCTTGCTCGTGGTCATCCTTTGCTTGACCAAATGCGTACGCACAGATTTTAGGAGTAACTTATTTACTATTTTTCTCTTTGTTGGTAAATGAACCCAAATCAAACACATTCCCGAATAATCCCGTGAAATTCCGCTTAATCAGACATATTCGATGATCTTATTGGCTGAATTCTTTTGGACTCGTGCCCGCTCAAGCTCGACCGCCGATACTTGGAACACATTCCAGAGCCTCTGCTATTTAATAATTTGCTGCTTCTGCTTCGCAGAGGCGCAAATTAATGAGTAGCATTTGAATCATATCAAAAACTTGCCGAGATATTTATTCTATCGTTAGATTTTCTTCGCCTTAGTTGTGAAAACTAGTTTGTAGCAAACTAATCTTTAATTGATACACATTTACAATGAAATGAATCTTGATTCCCGGAAATTTCAACAGGCTTTGCCCCCTAAAATCCCTAAAAATGGGTAAGAGAGTTGACCGAAGTTCCTTAAGTGTGGGTTTTCCCCTAAAATGTTGGGCTATCTTCCCCGAAAATATTGGGCGGCACCCCCCGTCCGTCATCCCAAAAACTCGAGTTACCTCCTTCCCCCATGAGCTGGGTATCCAAATTTGGATGCTGGTTTAAATGTTTTCTGCTTTCTCGGAGTTACGGCCTTTCCACAAGCGCTAAGGGACTAAGAACCTTAAACAATAGAAATTCTGGGAGAGGGACAATGGTGATAACAATGGTGAATGTTGTAAGAACGATCCAAGAATGCAAAATATCGACGTTTCCAATCGTTCTTGCCATTGCCCTCCACCACAGTTTCTTTGGTTCAATATTCAAAGCCCCTTCGACTTCTATGTAAAACTGAAATAATGTGCAATGGTTCGTTTGCGCACTTCAAGTCATATGTCAATACGCTTGGAAAATTTCTGTGTTATGCTACTGCCTGCATTCATGGCACGACTTTCATGGTGCGAAATAAGTTATAAAATTCATGACGAACAACAAATTGTCAACCAAATATCACGCCGGACGCGTCCATCTCCACGAATAACCGTCGTATAATGTCGATAATGTCCTTCATTTCACTTTACGCCGTTGCGGTACTTTGTGCTTTCTCCTGGCTAGTAACGTCCCGGTCGCTTTAAGCTAAAACTTCGTCCTGTCAAAGCCGCGTTAAAACTCTTTGACAGCACAATCAGCCCCATCCTCCTATATGGCTCAGAAGTATGGGGTGCCTTCGAAAACCTCTCTGCAGATCACTGGGACAAAAACGACATCGAAAAAGTACATTCCTAAAACGCATCAGGATAATACCCTCTCTCAACTCAAATAAATACTAGAAACGCAAATTTCCTGAAACATATGCAAAATGATCATGACCAAAATACCTTTGCATATCAGGCCCTTCGGTATGAAAATCTGCGAAAGACCGTACAACAGTGACGACAAACATTATACTGCTTACAGACGACTCCATCACATCCAAAACAAAAGCTTCAATAAAAGTTCAGGGGCGGATCCAGACAGTCGCCACAGACGCACGGAAGACGGTCAACTTTCCAAAGGCTTCTTCTTTTTGCGTTAAACATCTGATGATTTATGGTGTGCCATCAGCGAAGGAAAATTCAGGCACTGATATTCAAAATTTGTTCTGATTTTCTTCGTTCAGCCCTAAATTATTGAAACTTATTCGTATTCAATATTTCAATTCCCATATCGTTCTTGCTCATATCACCAATCACTTATCACTTTTGGAGGTTCCATATTTGAATTGCCTCGTTCTGTTTCCTCTGGTTTGAATGCTTTCTATATTTGGGAGCTCTTTCTTTACAAAACAATAGCAAGTTTTACGCATACATTAGAGAACAAGTGTGCGACTGTACGCATATTTTAAAAACTGCGCGGTCATAAAAAAACAATCGATTTTGGAACCAATTTTTTTAGCATTGTGTTTGTGCGACTGTTGAGGCGAAGTATGATAAATGGTATCCAATACAAAATGTATGGTGGAAAGATTGTGAGATGGTCGTGGCGATGTATGTGATCTACCACAGTCGCCAAAAATCGCCAGAAGGAATGCTCAAAACACAGCCTCACTTTGATCCTTGGGCTTGGATTTTATCGTCTTGGCCTAGGCACTTTGAAATTCCCACAGCCCGATGTCTTCGCGCCAAAATATTAAGCTTAAATTTCTTCATAAGTTGGAAATTGTCATCATGAAGATCCTTGAGAAAGACAAAGATTTGATGGAGACAAAAGCTGCAGATGGGTTCAAAAGATCATAATCAAACTGTTCTCTGCTCTGGTTTAGTGGCGGAAGGTGACGTTTTTCTTACAAAGTCAAAGTTGGGTCACCAAATCATGAAATGAAAAATCAAAGCTACCACACACAGGCACCGTCAATAAGGAATTTCTCTTTGGCATAGTCTCTGCTTGTTGTGCATTATTTATTAATAGTGATTAGTGGGTAGCCTGGTAGCACATCCAAATAATTATTGTTATTTATATTGTTATAGTAAATAATAATAATTTTTTGATAAGAAACTGGTCTGGAGCTGGTAGGTAGCTTCCTAAAGTAATCAAAAATGCTTTTGCTACCAAAAGTTTCCAATGGGTTTCTTATATTATAATCCAATGAAGGTAGAGTTACTTCATATTTGTTTTTCAAAGCTTACAAAATACTTTGTAAAGTCTTAACTTTCTTCTTATCTGACAGTTGAGTGTCATATGTGTATTTAACATTTCACATGTATGCTGTAGGTTACACAAAATCAGACCCTATACTGGCTGGACTTTTGATATTAAGTTGATTTTCTTTGTTTCAAAGAGATTTTGCCCATGAACATTATCATTATTATTCTTATAAAGCACTTCTTGCTGTTACCCTTGTCTTGTTCACCCAATAGACAATATCCTGATATGTTTTCCATTACAAGTATTTTATTTTATCTTTAAATACTTGACATCCATCATACAGATTCATGTTTACATCCACAAATAATAAGCATGGTATTATTTCTTAAAACAAATAATATGCAACACAGCAGTGCATAAATTTAAGGGATTGCCATCACTGTACAAAACAGTGTAAACTGGAGTTTCTGAGTCAAAAGGTTTGTGGAAGTTTAATATGTTGGAAAAGTGTTCTGTAAACAGAGACCATATTGAAGGTACTGTAAGATGTTTCAAACACTGGACAGCATAATTCATCTATTGCAGAGCACCATTGTTGGGTTGCGCAGGGGTTGTTCCCCACATGAAAGAGATTCGTAAATAAAGGGGGTACATGGGCATGCTCCCCCAGAAATTGTTTGTAGATATGACTTGTAAAATAGCTAGAATGCACTGAGCTTCCCTTTTTTCAAGGCAGTTTGGCATGCTGCTAGTTTCCCAAAATATTTGGACAGGCTTTTTAGTTCCAATTTCTGACTTGCCTTCCAAGCTGGTTTTGGCACTATTTTCAGTGTGCTACAAAATAACACCTGCATTGTATATTTTTCCAACTTTCTGTTTGGAGAAACTAACAGGAGGTGATTTAGTTTCAATAAGAGAGATGATTTAGTTTGAGATGAGAGATGATGACAGGAGGTGATTTAGTTTCAATAAGAGAGACAAAGATTTCCTGTAGAAAGGGAATGCCAAGCTGACTTGCACTGAAAGGAATTAGTGATTCATTCTTGTTTTGAATACACCCAAAAACAGTAGTATTTCACACTAAGATACCAAACAAATTCATCACTGCATCATATTCATTTCACCACTGCACATTTTCAATTTATCACGGAACAAATAGGTCATCGCTGCACCTTAAATTAAGCCTTGTGATACAGAATCTGAGAGCTGTTAACTCCTGCACAAGAAAAAAACCAAAATAAACCTGTAACTAGGGAGAAAACTGTTGAATCTTGCAAGAGAACGAATTAATCAGAATGTTGTAATAAACAGCAACATTGAATGACCAAAGATGCGTTTAGTCGCACACTCGTCCGTTGGGTTCTTCAGAATAACAAATTAATGATACAAACAAGACGATTGAACACCAGTCTAAGCTACGTGACCATAACACTAAACCAATGCTTATTTCTTTGATTATTAACGGACTCATTTGCGAAATACTTTCTTCTGATACTGGTCATAGCACATCATCAGATCAGATTCGAAAGAGGAGAATTAAATTTGCTGCCAAAGTTTATTGATGCAATATGTAAATGAAATGAAGAAAAGTGTCGAGAAATGGGAACATTCGCGAAATATTTTGTCTGATATTGGTCACAACAAATCGTCAGATATAATTCGAAAGTAAGGAATGAAACTTACTCCCGAAGTATATCAAAACAAAGTACTGCTTCAAACAATAAAACAACTCAATGAAAGTTTCGTGCAATACCAGTTACAAGTTTACAGGACAGTTTTGTTTTCAGTATTATTCAGTAGTTGGATTGACTTCCCTATTCTACTGCTGATGGTTTCAATTTTGTTTAAGTTCCTAGAGAGGTAATACGAAGGAAACTTTCAATTTTAGTTTTTCATTTAATTTGAGTGGTTTTTTTTCCAAAAGGGTGATTTCTCGTTCTCATAAATGGACAGATAAACCACTAAATAGGGCGTTTTCCGGCAGTTCTAAGGGCGTGGCCCCCAAAAATTTTTCCGGGGGCTCCGCCCCCGGACCCCCGAATTCCTCGCGCTTCGCGCTCGCTGCTACGCCCAAATCCAAACTCGCGCTTCGCGCTCGTGCTGGCGACTGTCAAATTTTGGGCTGGATCCGCCCCTGAAAAGTACCTGCCAACAGCAATACCAAAAGAAGTGGCATGAACTGGTTCAAGCTAGCCTAAAGCGCTTGTATACAAGTTTTACAAAAATTGGATTAGATCCGAGCAGTAACTTTCCATAGTGCAAAATAGATTCGATAGGAGAATAATTACGAAACTGCGACTGAGCGACCATTGCCTTGCCATAGAATCTAGCCACCACACAAAACCACAAGCCCCAAGAGAAAGGCGTTTTTGCAAAGAATGCCCAAACAAGATTGAAGATGAAACCTACTTCATCTTATCATGCCCATCTTTCAGTAGCGAACGAAATACCTTTCTTGAATCCATGCAGGTGCTTTATCCAAACTTCTCCAGCATCCCTACTGATAATCAAAAAATGATGTTTCTTTCAACTAACGAAGGTGGAAACTTTTTATCCCTCTTTTTACAGTATTTGACTACCATTTACAAGAAACGTCAAACAAAGCAAGCAAAAATGGTCTAACCCACCCATGAAGTTTAGGTTCAAAGTTAATACAAGATGTCTAGAGTGCAATACTATACATATTATTGTTTTGTTCTTTAAAAAAGTAGTCTGTAGTTTAGTTGACCATGTGTCATTAGATATTTTGTCTAAAATTAAAAAAAAAGAATAGCTACAGGGAATTACTTTGTCTTTCTATCAATTCAAAATAAAAAATGAAGTACTTTCTCTTCACTAAGCAAGCTTACGTTGGTTTTAGGAAACAGCATGGTCCTAACAGTTAGTGATCAGACTAGCTTAAGCTTACTTTGTAAATCCCACCGGATTGCCATCTCGTACTGAAATGATATCACACTGTCAATGGCATTCAGTTTGAGGCCTTTAGGAAAATGAACGGCAGCATGTCTAAGCCACGGGGTGGGGGGCTTCTTGGCTAGATTTCGCGTAGGGTTGAGCCGCCCACAGTTTCGAAATGCTACCGTTGGCTAGACCAATTTTGTGAAAATGATGCCCTTGGCTAGACTGAATTTTACATCAAAAGTGCCATGAATTGGCATTTTCTAGATAAAAATTACCAAATTTTCGTATTCTCTTTTTTTTCTATTCATAATAAATTAAAATTAAACTTAAATACATTAATACTGTACCGCCCTTGGTGTAAGAAGACACAAGGTCATCTGGCCTACACCAAGAACGGCACTTACAATTTTCAAATACAACTTCAAAAGTAACGAAAACTACTGGGAACAGGAAAAGAAAACAGGTAAATGAAGCAAAGATTAAAGGAGAGAGAGAGACTTGCAGTTCCAAACCAAACTCAAACCATGCTATGTGTCTAATCCTTGTATCGTAGGTCTATGGTCGTAATGGACGTAAAGCACTATTAGAGCATTTGGATGGTTTGGTGTGGAACTGTGAGTCTTATTCTCTTGTGAGTCTTATTCTCTGGACGAAAAAAGAATGGGTTTCTATACAGGAATTACCGAAGTCTGCCCTTGGGTAGAAAAGTATACCCTTGGCTAGAGTAGAAGTCGGAAAAAGTATACCCTTGCAGGCGGCCTATCCCTAGGCACCTTTACAATGGAAGAACCCTTCCCCCCACCGTGGTTTAAGCAGCTAATGCTTACCAATCTGAAGACTTTTTAATAATAAAACTCAGCATTTCATTGTGTGCAAAAGAAACGGAAGATTGTAGACAAAAACAGGTTATTTGTTCACAACTCGAAGGTTTTTAAATTGACAAGTGAAGGGCACCGTGAAGGTTTTTACCTACCAGCGTAGGAGCAATTGATATCCCTCGTTTCTAGTGGAACAGTTACTTTGAAGACCCATATTTAAGGATTTTTGAAGTTCAGAACCCATCCTTATTGGCGGCACATACCCGTTGCTGCACATTAATCTCGACAATCAGTGTTTCACAGGCCTTGGCCATCCAGCCCCTTTTATCAACATTAATTAATTGATTTATTTATTGAGAAGCTCGTAACTGGGCAAGTAATATGTTAGAGGTATAGGTCTGTGTTTGTTAATCAAGTTCATGAAGCATCTTTCGATATTTGAAAGCAAGGGTGAATTGTGTAAGACAAATGATGCAGCTCTTAAGCATCATGGAATGATTTGCTGTTTTACAGTATATGATTCAAATTAAATTAAGTAGAAGGAGCAAGGGGTCATGGTTGGCTGCGCTGAAGGATTGAAATCTTTTCCTTTGGAAGGAAAACCGCTCTTCATTGTCAGTAAGCTGAATCTTTTGTTTCACAATTTTTTTTATATCCATCTTAAAACCTAACTCAACAATTTGAATACAACTAATGTACCATCCATAGCCAAAAAAGACACATGGTCACCGAGTTCTGGCTATGAATGGTACTTACAATTTTCAACTTGTTACAATTCTAAGGATAAAAAATAAGATAAAATAAATAAATGAAGAAGTAAACTGAACAAAAAGTTCAACAAGTGTATCTCAAGATAAATGCCAGGAGTTTCTACGGAAACTAAGGATAGTAATTGAAAGATTAATTTAAAAAATAATTCCAGCAGACTTCTCCAGCATCTATCCTGAGACAGACATCTTAGAAAGAAAAGTAAAAAGAAAAGTAAAAACTGCTGCTGTTTAGGATAATCTATCCCTAATCAAACCGTCCCGTATCTTTGATGAAGGATATTGTAGACTCGAGAATAATGCTATTTTCTATCACACTACAACGGGGGCTTCCATATAGAAGAAGATTACACTGGGATCTATCATCGAGACGAGTGAGATCGATTCCTGAGATGTCAGAGAGCTGGCCAAAGAGATCCAAACGAAGGGTGTAATACTATTTCACAAAATTCATCATTGCTTCATATGAATATGATATCACATCTCCTCTTTCACTGTTGTTTGCATGGAGATGTCAGCCTATATTGATAATATTTTAATGAATTCAAAAGTATGCTAAAATTTAGTAATTTGGTAGTTTTTCGAGGATTTTCATCTATGAAAGTTTCTTTTTACTGACATTTTATCGACTAAGATCACCATTTGATACATTTGAAACTAAGCTTTCGATTTTAGTTCTTGTGTAATTCTACATAGAATGGTTTGGGGCTATGTTGTGTTATGTTGTGTTGTGTTGTGTTGTGTTATGTTGTGTTATGTTATGTTATGTTATGCTGTGTTATGTTATGTTATGTTATATTGTATAAATAAAGATATCTTCAAAGAGGATGTGATGACTAACAGTTTCAATATATTAAACTTTTGATGCTTACGCAAATGCAATTTTTTGCTGTTTACTTTTTATGACTCTTTGCATCTTAACTGTATGGCAGATAACCATCAGCATTAAATCATTTTAGGAGTTGGATGGAGCAACTGCGCAAAATGAAAAGAAAGATAATCTTTTCCCGTCAAAACCATTTGCTGCCAGATATGTAGAATTCAGACCAACAGCAAAGGATGGAGGAGGCAATGACATATGTGTCAGATTTGAGCTATACGGCTGCTCTTATGGTATGTGTTTCATATCTCACCTTTAGATGATAACAATACATAATAAGCCCCTTTCTGTAAAAGTGTAATGAAGAATTTCCAAGATACGAAGAATTTCAAAGATATGGTGAATTCAAGTTATGTTTCTCGTTTGCTTTACAGAAACGCTTTGCCTTCAAAGTATTAGTTCTTCTGATTCTTGTGATAGTGCCAGCACTAAACTTTCAAGACTCTTCAATACCATTGCATTTGCTTTAATTCTCCCTGGACTTTCATTCATTTCTGTTCTATTGTCTTACCTTCTTTGGTCAAAAATTTTGCTACAAATTCTCACACTTGTTTCACGCCCGACAACACCAAGCCCGAATTCTGACGTCACTTCCGGCCTCTGTTGCATGAAAGCTGTGGCGCGAAAGCAAAATTTTGTAATAAATGGCGTCAGCAGGCGTCCCAAGTGTCGCAAAGTGAAATATCGAGATATAACGCAATAGCTGTATCTTCGCCCTTTCAACTTCTTTAAGAGTTTTGGACTCAAAGTTTCTTTGTTTATCAAACTTTTCAAAGGCCGTGGACAACTCTGTTTACAAACTTGGGATGCAGCACAACAGGTGAGCAGACTTCTTCGTAAATTTAACATAAAAAAACTTTCAATATAAGTTTTTCTCCATCATTACTTTTCCTCACCATCACATGGATCTGACTTCTAATATGCAGCAGACTTAGTGTCAAATCGTTCTTATTATCCGTATGTATTGTTTTTAGTAGTGTTGTTTAAGTTTAAGTAGTTTTCTTTTATCTATGTTAATTCCCTTGGGGTAGACACAGCCTCTTGCTCCCCGGGGGTTTTTGTCCCAGTAGTATTGTAAAGTAATTCTTGTAAGTAGTGGAGACCGTAATATGTATTGTAAAATTTTAATGACATATATATATATATATGTATAAAATTAACGTTTTGTCGTAGGTTTTAATAGCAATTTCGTTTAAAATTTTGGATTCCTCGATATTTTTTTGACCTACGTAGTCGCTTTTTACGAACGGTTGACCAAATAAAGTTATATTTTTCTCGTCTTTAACCAGTTTCTTCTTGTTTTGATGAGACTGAGACTTGGCCTTCTTCTGCAAGATCTCGCTGATCGTTTTCAAATCTCAGAAAGCATTAGCTCAAGCATTTTTGCCACCTGGGTACGCTTTCTTTCTAAGTTCCTTGGCAGTGCTCTTATTGTCTGGCTCCCCAAAGAAGTAATAGTATCACAACTTCGTCAGTGTTTTGTTGAAGGACATTACCAAAATACAAAGTGTTACAACCACCATTCATTACCAATGAATATGGTAGTTGTAACACCCTGCTGAAGAGACCTCTAATTAAGCCTCTGGAATTTACAGTTTTGATTGCAGATGATGTTGTGAAGAGCTCACCGATAAACACACAGGATACCAGTGGATACCAATTTTGCCAAACTATTACGAAAATTCCATAGCACAATTGAATTTAATGGTGAAAATAACCCTTGATAGGTGTATTTATTATCCATGGAAAATGACGTCTACAATACAAGCCAATAACAAGAAATCAATGAACTTGAATGCCAGAGTACCAGAGACTGGATACTAGCTCCATTATATTTCAAAAGAGTGGCATTATACAAACATGTCATTGTGTAAAGCGTTCTATGGTGTAAAGATACGACTTGTTATGTTTTGTAAAGGAATGCTAGCAAATAGAAGAGACATTGGCAAAATTTGAAATAGGAGGAACACTGGAGTAAACAAGGTTTATCAACTTTTCTTCTGAAAGAATTGCATGGACCAGGCAGCTGTGCTCTGCGATAACATGAAAACCAAAAGCTGAAATTTACAAAGTACAAGTTACTAGTTACTTTACTGATATATTCATATACGTGTAGTGGACAGCAAGTTACAAGTTACCAAAGCCAAGAGGATGTCACAGAAATGAGAAAGTAAAAAAAAATATTCTGTGGAGAACTATTTTAAAAAGAGCTGTTATTGCAATGCATGAACAGTTACTATGTAAGCTTTAAAGATTGATATTGCTGAAAACATTTCTGATTAGGAATGCTTTGCTTTCTGATGCTAGAAATCTGAATGAAAGATTGCTTATACCCAGTATGGAAATATAATACCAGCTGAATAGGAAAGTCCTGTTTTTTTAAAGGCAGCACTCCCTGGATATCAAGGCAATTGGCAACAGTGAACATGTTCAAAAATTATAGATTTACATGATTAAGATTCGCCTCAAGTTTCAAGGAATTTTCCAAGCAAGCCCCTTCAAGAAACCTTTCAAAACAAGCCCAAATCACAAGCACATTTTTGGCTTTACAATAACTAGCATAGTACATGTGACCACTTTAGGATGACAATTGTGTCATCCCTGGGAACCCAACAACATTATTTCATGAAAATGCATCCTTTCAAGAGGATCTGGAAATTTGTTTATGATTTTAGGCAAAATTTGAAGGTTTCTTGAAGGGGCTTTCTTGAGAAAATCCATCATTATTTCAGAATTAAGTGGCTGATTTCAGTCAGGTAAAGTTGAAATGATGGATTTGAAGCATCATTGAATATTGTATTTACCACAAAGTGCACCACCAAGGTCTGAATAGAACAATAATTTTGAATCTTTTGTAGAATTTTCTACTCTACATACATTTGTACTTTTAATTCTACAGCTAAATCAACAATTTCAACACCGAAGGTTCATGTTGATGTAAATCAAAACAAAGAATGAAATGAAGAATATAGGGAATTCATTTGCTAGAATCATGAAAAGAACAAATAAATAAGGCAACGAAGGAACAATACCTTGGCTGAAAATAGCATTTTTGCAAATAGCAAAAATGTTATATTGTTCTATATCTCATATGAAAAATGTATGCAATCATATGGGATATAAAGCAAGCTCCATACACAGTAAAGCTGCTTTGCAATCACACCTATCTATCTGTTTATAGTTTCTTCGTGGCTTTTTTAGATTCTTGAAACTTATTTTTAATATTTACTTACACTATTTTAAAAAGATTTGATTGTTTTTGAGTCTATCACCGAATGTCGTAACATATTCCAAGCTTTAATTGTGCCGGGAATTTGCAGGAAGTCATAATCATGGAACACTGGATGCCACTGTATCCAATCTATCGTATGGAAAATGCATACAAATATCGCTCGATCAAGACTCTTTGCTATGATAGAATAGACAGCTTTCCATGAGTCGCCAGAAGGCTTTCTTTCATTTACATTTTGGTCTCATTCTGATCCTCTGAATGTGTGCTTAGAGGCAATGTAAAGCATGCTAAAATATTTTGCCTTTTTTGGACCGTTTTTAGACCATTTCACAATGGCACTTTTCTAAAAATTTCTTGTATTCAGAAATTAATTGTAGAATTGAAAGCTAAAGACAAAAAAGTATATTTCGCTATGCTCTTCAAAATAATTTCAACAATTAGAAACACCTTTTTAACAAGTTTAATAAGTAACAAGAAATATCGAAAAGGGCTGGTGCCAATTAGAACCCAAAAATCTTTTATGACTATTTTCATTTCACAAATCTTCAATTTGATTTCTAAGATTTTTGCATATAATAACCACTAAATGTTAACAGACATCCAGTGAGAGGACCAAAGATGACCATTCCTTATCTACAGGTTTAAACAATGTAATGACTAACATTTGACACACTTTGCAAGTCTTTATCTTATCTGTTAACATTCTTGCAAATTTCAAAAATTGTGAATTCTTTTAGGGTACGAATGGCTACAAAATTTGCAAAATTAAGGTCGTTGTCAAAATTTTTTGGAGGTGAATTGGCACCAGCCCTTTGTTAGAAACTTGTTAAAGATGTATCTAATTGCTGAAGATATTTTGAAGAGCATAGCGACACATACTTTTTTATCTTTAGCTTTTAATTTTACAATTGGTTTTTGAAGACAAAAATGTTTGAAAAAGTATCATTGTGAAATGGTCTAAAAATGGTCATAAAAAGGCAAAATATTTTACCATTCTTTACACTGCCTTAAAGCACACATTAAGAGGATCAGAATGAGGCTAAAATGAAAGAGATTGGTGAAGTTTGAACCTTCCTAGTTGTAATTTTCTGTCAAAACAGTTCCATTCCTCTTCCGTTCATGTAAACAAAGATCTGATTTAGACTCAACTACAAAAATCAATATCTTCGCCTTCGGTTAATTGATCTCGAAATTTTTTGCAGCAAATGAACCCCTAGGTTATGATGCATGTCACAAGTCTAAACTCTTATTAGGATTAGAAACTTTATTTTTTTGGCATAAATTTGATAAAAAGGGCTTAATGGATCACACTGCATGAAACGGCATGTGATCACAAATACTTTTTGAACTTTGTAACAGGTCGGTCGTTTAGTTGCTTGTGCAAGAGCTTATAGCTAATCGTCTTTCAAATCCCCTAGCGCCAGGAAAAAGTATTCTCTTTGTCCATACATGTCAGATCGTTAGGAAGGTTGATAGTGATTTTTTATCATTTTCAATGATCTCAAGACCGAAATTTCAAGGAGTTCTCTCGTTTCTCCACAAGAAAGCTATGAATATTGCAAAGATCATAGGATCTAATGCAGTATTATAGGTAAAGACTACGTCATTAATCGTCAAAATCGGCCCATTGTACGATTTATCGTAGCCTGTCAAAAGTTTATTGTTTACGGCACATCCGTATTATTATGTTGTGAATCTTCAGTTCTTTTTGACGAGTTCAGCTCCATTCCATTTCTTTCAGTTTGTGACAAGGGATTTGGTATTGAATCTGGCAGCACTCTTCCAACTGGTTTAACAATCACTGCATCACATTCTCAAAGTCATAGGCTGCCTTCACATGCCCGATTAAATAATGGTGCTTCATCATGGTGCTCTACTTCACCTGCTGCAAATTATCATTTACAATTTGACTTTGGTAGAATAGTTACTATCACTGGTATTGCGACTCAAGGTAGTCCGGTTACTAATGATTGGGTGAAAGAGTTCTACTTGGATTATGGAAATACTATAGGATCACTCACACACTATCAAGAAGATGGCACTACGAAGGTACTTCACTGTCATGATCCAGTAAAAGATCTGTAATTTGAACCGTTTCTCGTAGAGACTATTTATCAGTTTCATTTCATTTTCATTTTCAGTTTTTGGCATGGTAGCCCCTCAGAGAAAACTGATTTACAGGGGGCCATGCAATAGAATACACAAAAACTAAATTAAATATTTAACACAAAGTAAAACTAATCGATGACGTGATAACAATCGTTGAAAGAAATTAAGAAAAACAACATTAAAAACGAAAACGGCGGTTTTTGTTGATTCTTCGAGAACAAACCCCAGACCATGCAAACTACGATATTAAGAAATGCTTACAGAAAATGCTTTTCAACTTCTAAGAATTTTTTTACTAACCCGGCATGTAACTCCTTTGTAGGTACTAGTTGGAAACAAGGACAAGAATACAATCGTGGTAAATTGGTTTCGGGTGAGATTGACCGCAAGATATGTGAGAGTCAAACCAAAAGCATGGAATAACTGGATCTGCATGAGAGTAGAAATTATTGGCTGTGATTCAGGTTTTATTCATAAATTTTTCTTTGTTTCTTGCAGCCATCGATTAATAAATCTGATGAAGAACGAATTCATTGAAATCTCCAACGCAAAGTATCAATAAGCTGACCCAGTTAACAGTAAGCTCTTCTCCCCCCCCCCCCCTTGTAATGTCTGTGCAGTATCGGATGACCCAGGAAAAGGTGACCCAAGGAAATCTGTTATAGAAAGAAAAGTAAGTGGCCGATCGATATGCTTCAACGTTATTCTATCCTTTAAAGACTAGCCTACGTGGTGAGTATACCGTGAGACACTGACCCTTTTTATGAGACACTGACTACTACTACTCTTATTGATCACAAAGCTACGACAAACAAAAGTAATAAAGTATCTTTGGGGATGCATAAATCTTGCCTCAGGGATATTTATTTGGTCTATTGTGTCAAAAAATTTCGAGGTGCTTGCAAAAAACAATACAAGAACACTTCAACCAGGCAAATGAAAAAATTTGATCAGAACGAGTTTGTGACCGACCTTTTAGGGGTTGACTGGAGAGGTATCGTACGAAATTCAGACGATATAAATGTTGTTGTTAACAACTGGACAAAAATTGTCTCACTTATTCGTGAAAAACATGCCCCGACACGTAACAGGCGTGTTTATGACAAATCCTGTTCTTGGTTGACTAACGATTTCAAACATATGTGCAAGGCAAGGAATAAATTAAAAAACAAGCTATTCGTAACGTTTCATTTTTTTTCATTTTCATTTAATATTATTCATACACAAAAGAAACCCTTCAGCAAATCAAAATATACAATATCTAATTACAATGATAAAACCCTAAGAATAAAAACCTAAAGCCCTATAAACCTAATCATTGCTGTTCTTCCAGGGAGTTGTGTTTGAGAGTCTAGCTCTTTAGATGCGTTTTCAGTTGTTTTTTAAAACGATCTAATGTCGGTAGCTCACGAATTTCGGCAGGTGTATCATTCCATAATGTGAGAGCTGCGTAATGAAAGCCTTTTTTGGCAAATTCAGTCCTATATCTAGGGATCTGGAGTTCTTTACAGTGCCTCGTATTGTAGGTCGAATGAAAAGATCTCAGTTGGAATTTATCCCATAGGCTTTCAGGGCATAGTCTATTCATAATCTTGTAGGTCATGACATTCCGGTCATAACGGAAAAGATTTTCTACGTTCAACCAGGAAGTCGACCAGCTATCTTTTATTCTTGCACTTGATATTATTGAATAGGCCCGGTCTTGAAGGCGTTGGAGAGCAGCTAGTTTAGTTTTAGACAGATTACCCCAGATAACATCAGCATAACGCAGGTGACTCTCAATTAATGCGTAGTATACGTTACACAGTTGGGATTGCGGAACGACATTTTTCAATTTCTTTAGAGCTGCGAGTCCTCCACTCATTTTACCTTTGGTGCGCTTAAACTGTTCATCCCAATTTAGCTTTTCATCAACTATGACTCCGAGGGATTTTGTCTTATCGACTCTTTTTATGTCAGAGTTATTTAGTTTCAGCATTTCTGGCAGGTCCAAATTTTTGGTTTTAAGCGGATGCCCTATGATCATGAATTCAGTTTTTTTCGGATTCGGGCTAAGTTTATTCATCCTTATCCATTCAGAGAGGTTGGAAAGCTCTTGATGTGCATCCTCGATTAGTTTCGCTACATCATCCGATGCAATCGTTATACTGGTATGGTCAGCATAGATGCTAGCCCGGGAGAATTCAAGACACTTTTCTAAGTCATTCAAGTAAATGATGAAAAGAAGGGGGCCTAAACAAGAACCTTGGGGAATACCACAGGTTACGTCTCTGGCTTTGAATGCTGACCGTTCAGAGAGCAGAACTGTTTTCTATTATTTAGGCATGATTCAAATCAGCCCCCAGCTTTGCCTCTTATTCCATATGCACTTAATTTTTTTAGTAATATATCGTGATCGACCGTATCGAAAGCTTTCTTGAGGTCGAGAAATATAGTGAGATTGACATTACTGCGATCTATGTTTTCGTACCAGAAGTCTGTGCTGCTTATGAGTGATGTTATCGTGGAGTATAACTTACGAAAAGCTGCTTGGTTGCATGTAATACTCTTATTGATTTTGAGAAACGCAAACAGCTGATCGTGCGTTAGTTTTTCTAGCATCCTTGAAAACACTGAGATTACAGAGATAGGCCTGTAGTTGTTTACGTCAGTTTTTGGGCCTGACTTGTAAATTGGGGTGACTCTCGCTAATTTCCAAATATCAGGGAAAACACCATTCGCAAGTGATGAGTTATAAATCAGCATAAGAGGGTGAGCGATAAATTCGCTCGCGTCCTTTACCAAAGTTATGGTAATTTTGTCAGGACCAGACGCTTTTCCGTTCTTTAGCTGATTGATAGCATTCATCACATACTTTTTGTCGACTGGTTTGAACAGCATTTCTTCGTTTATTGGAGTAATATGCTGCAAGCAATTATCGCTAGGTCTCGTTTCTATGCTTCTTGCAAGCTTTGGTCCAACAGATACAAAGTGGCAGTTTAAAGCTTCAAGCACATCACGCTCTTTTGTCAACGTTTTGCCGTCGATTTCGATACTGGCGAGTGTCGTGGATTTCGCATCTTTATCCAAGACCCTGTTTATTGTTTTCCACATTTTCTTTGGATCCCCTTTATTTTTCTCAATTAAACCTTTGTAATAATCCTGAATAGAATATCGAATTTCTTTGGTTACTTTATTCCGCTGCTTTCTATAAGCTGACCACATTTCAGGAGATTTTGCCGCTACTTTTTTCAGTCTGTCCCTAGTCTCCATCGATTTTCTAAGATTTTGAGTTAGCCAAGGAGCGAATTCTGATCTTACCCTTCTTTTTTTAATCGGAGCGTGTATATTCAACAGCGATTCGAAAATCTCCTGAAATGTGCCAGCCATGGCAGATGGACAAAAGAGAACTCTCTGCTTCGTTGATCTACTGATTCCACAAGTTTTCAACGAATCATCGATTTCACATTGTTTGATTCGATGATTCATCGATTCCATAGTTTTTTATTCAATGATTCATCGATTTCATATGTTTTGATTCGACGATTCATCGATTCCATAGTTTTTTGATTCAATGATTCATTGATTTCAATGATTCATTAATCCATACTTTACATTAATCCATACGTCCTTAATCCATACATCTTTAATCATTAATCCATACATTACAGCAAAAGGGGTAAGAATGGTTTCCCAATCTATTTGTTGCAGGTCGTGTTGGATATTTGCCTTATCGTATTTCTTCATTGTACGAGATTCGACAATTTTTGGCTTTGCTCTTTTCTGCTTTATTCGCCAGGCATTTATTTTCCTTATTCCGTACACCAAATAGTGGTCCACCATCCCCGTTTCTAGGACGTCTGCATCTAAAATACATTTGGAATTCGAGGTAGAGAAATGATCTATGAGTGATTTGCTTACTCTTTGTTCACCTAGTTCTGTTGTTGATACTGCAACTCTCGTGTACTTTTTAATCAACTGCTCTATTTGATATTCGGAATACACAAGCTTCAGTTTTTTTGTATTAGCGTTTGTGCTATTCTTAAAATCGCAGTTTGTGTCGCCAACAAGGATAATTTCCTTTCCTTCCTTACGAAGTCCGAAATATTGATGCAGTCCTATAGACATGTACGTAATCAAGTTAATAAACTAAATGGGGAACTTAAGCGCGAGTATTTCACTAACAAAATTGCTTCCTGCTAAGGGGACCTCAAAAACACATGGAAGACCATCAATAATGTTTTATACAAGAAATCCAAAACTACCAACATTTTGTCCATAAATGTCGAAGGGAAACACATCTTCACCAGTGCTGGCGTAGCTGAATCTTTGAATGATTTCTTCTGTACCATAGGAGAGACACTTAGTAAAAATTTCCCAGAGCCAATGGCCTTTTTCTTGAGAATGATTACGAAGTAAATCCACAAAAATCTATGTTTAATTTCCACGTTATTTGCACCTCTCAGTTAGGAAAAGTTTGTGGCAAATTGAAAACATCAAAGGGATGTGGGAATGGTGGTATTGATAGCTGTTTTCTAAAAATTGCACTTCCGGTTATTTCAGAATCTCTTTGTGATATTATCAATATTTCAATGGCTACTGGTTGCTTTCCAGACAGCTGGAAAATCGCACACATTTTTAAAAGTGGCCAACGTGATGATCGATCTAACTACCGGCCTAGATCAGTTCTGCCTGTTTTAGCTAGGGTCTTTGAAAAACTTATTCATAAGCAATTATACGATTATTTGGACACAAACAGACATCTGTTTTCAAACCAATCTGGCTTCAGAGCTCTTCATTCTGTTGTCACGTGCCTTCTTAACAACACAGATGACTGGTATGTGAAAATGGACGATGGCAAATACACTGCAAATATTTTTATTGATCTCAAAAAAGCATTTGATACTGTGGATCATGACATTTTACTTGCTAAGCTGAGGAGATATGGCGTTGACAATCTAGAACTTAAAAATCTGTGCTGCTCAGCACTGGTAGAGATGTGTTACAGAGGGCCTCAACTTTGGTTTTCCCTCCCTCAAGATATCAGGAATACTGAATCTCTCTGATTGTTTAAATCAAAGATAAAAAAGTGACACGGTGAAGAATGCTCTTGCAGACTTTGTCGATCTTTTATTCTAAACGTCGGATTTTATGAATTTTTATGATTGGGCTTCTTATTATCTACATTTTATGTCATTTCTTGCATCAAACCATTTTATCATACTGTCTTCATAAACTGTATATGTTCAGGTTGTTGGCCGTATTTAGCAATTTTAGTGTTTTTTACTATACTTATCTATGTACCAACCAACTATAAAGAATTTGATTGTTATTATTTTTATCATATTAGTTTACGTCTTATCTTACTAACAGAAAACAATTTTGCAAGTTTAACGGGATCTGTTCCTAAACTAAAGATATTTACTGTGGTGTACCCCAGGGTTCTTCTCTTGGCCCTCTTCTGTTTCTGATGGGCAGCGAAATATTTGAGGTAACGATGTTTAGTGTAACATTATTGTTAATTTATTGCATGTGTCTTAAAGAGAATGGTCACCGAAACAAGATTACCAGACTACAACGTTTCTTTCATGTTTTCCCAGTGCACAGTTTCTTAATTTTTTGACGATCTGTGAGTTGAGTTTCTATAAGTATAAATATACATGTAGTTCTCTGCTGGTTTTTACCAGGCTGATCATTCATATTGGAACATTCTGTGTGAAAATATGAGAAGAGCACGACTCTGGCAAAAGAGTTGTAGTCAAGAAATGCCATAGGTTAGAGCACATGATAAAACATCAAGAAGGACCGGAATGTCTCCAATTCCAAAGGTTCTTCTGGAACTCCAAAAATCTTTGCTCGGCCCTGTCTGAAATATTTTCCACTTAGAAATGCATAGATTGATCTCCAAAGTAGTTCAAAGTCGATAAAACAATTGAGTTTTGACCATCACTGTTCTATTTCACTTTACCCCGTTTTACGGGGTAAAGTGAACTGCCCAGCTGCTTGCCAAAAACATGCTGATGCGTGGAAACGCCAATCATCAAAGATTAAAAACATGCATCAATATTTCAGCAAAGGCCACAATGTCACTTTAACGCAAGCAGATTTGATATTTTCATCGAAATAAAAATTTAGTTCTACGAAAACCTACAAAATAGTTCACTTTACCACGTCTTACCCTAATCGATTATTCCCATATCGATTTTCCATAATCATTCCATAATCCTTGGGTCACTTTTTTGTGGGTCGCCCAGTACAGTGTAGGCAATTCTGCACTGTAGAGGTGATTCAGTTCAGTGTAGGGATGGCATTAGCACAATAGGAAGGACAGCATTGACGGATGCCAGCTGGCGTACTCTCCAGTGCAGAGGTTCCTCAATCATTTCGTTCCTCAATCATTTCGCAGTGCAACTCGCTTTACATTGCAAAAGGATAATGCGCAGTGGAACAGAAACCTCTGCGTAGGAGAGTATAATAATAATATAATAATAATAATTGCTTTATTTAACGTTGGCTTCTCGTCTAGCTAATTACATAGCTAATTAATGCCAACCAAACTTAAATACACGTTGTTGATAAATCTATCTACAAAGAGGATATCAGTTACATCATAAAAACCCTAAATTCACAACAAATCGTTTGCATAATCTACAGTTGCAATCAAACTGATGGTTTTTAATGCCTTTTTTGAAGCTGTTCAGTGTCTGGGACTCTTTTAAGGAAGATGGCATTGTATGCCATATCTTCGCTCCAAGAAAACGTGCATTTTCAAGACCATACCCTGTCGTGTTTGGTTTTGGTGCCAAAATATTTCTGCCACCACGAAGGGTATATGGAGTATCTTTCTCTACAAAAATTTGATTCATGAATCTTGGATTAAGATTCCTTTGAGTTTTAAAAATTTCAGTAGCAAGCAACTGTAAATTTTTTTGGTGAATGGACACTGTATTTGCTTTCGTCAATAATTCCTCGAAATTTGAACAACTATCCTTGTATGCGATTCTATAAGCTCTCTTGTGGATTTGTTTATTTTCTTATTAACCGACCTATCATGAAACATCCAGACAAGTGGACAGTAGCTAAACTGAGAAACAACGAAAGCGTTCATCATAACCCTCAGTTTCTCAACATCAACATAGTTTGAAATACGTGCAAGTGCATGCAGCTTCTGTCCAGCTTTTTTACAAAGTGTGTTTACGTGGTTCTTGAAATCTAGCTTCTTATCCAGCGTTACACCAAGAAGTTTTTCTTCAACAGATTCTGTTATTGTAGTTGCACCAATGTGCACTGATACGTCAGTATTTTTCTCCCCAAAAATCAAAAGATGAAATTTGTCAGGATTCAGTTTCATACTGTTATCAAGAAACCACTTAGAGAGCTTCTGAGCATCTGTTTCAAGGCTAGATACAATATGTTCTGGTTCATGACCGCACACATAGATAGTCGTATCATCAGCATAATTGCAAATGTCAGTCTCTTCCACCAAAAAGAAAAGGTCGTTTATGAATACATTGAATAAAAGGGGCCCCAAAACAGAGCCTTGCGGTACACCCTTAATTGATTCCTGCCAGGAACTGAATGACCCATTGATCTTAACTCGCTGTTTCCTATTCGAAAGATAGTCATAAACCAGTTTTAGGGCAGATCTACTGAAACCATAAGCTTCAAGCTTTGCAATGAGTAGTTCGTGATTCAGACAATCAAACGCCTTCGAAAGGTCCATTAGTATTGCACCTGCGAACCCTTTCTTATATAGGAAAGATCTGCATTTTTCAATCAATCTAAGGAGTGCATGTTGGGTGTTATAGCCTTTACGATACCCACGAAGATAAGGAGACAAGATATTTTCCATGTAATGAGCAATTTGACCCGAAAATGTTCTTTCGTAGATTTTGGATATAGCCGGCAAGACTGTTATTGGCCTGTAATTCTTTTTTGCAAAGGCATCACTACTCTTAAAGAGGGATGTAATGTCTCCTTTCTTTAATTCTTTTGTAAATTTGCTTGTATCTATTGTCTCATTAATGAAGAGTAAAACCTGCGTACTCAACACTTCCACTGTTCTATGTCATCCACTGCCACCCATCATTTGATCCCTTCCCTTTACTGAGGAGCCTCCACTGTACCGATGATGTTACCTCTCCAGCTGTCCCCCACAGTACCGATGTTATCTCTTTACTGTACTTAACTGCTTCCCCCCTGCTTCCACCGTGTTGCATAACCATTACTTGGAATGATTATCGTGAAGTTAATCACAAGCCCCCGTAATTGATTTATTTCAGTGTATGGCAGAAGAGACGGGCAGAGAGTCGATACATAAATCAAGGCATAATTCCATCTCACGACATCTACTGTTTTTAATTGGTTGTGCACTGCCAACTAAAGTTAATGAGCGATCCTTCCCAACCTACACCCCTTTAATGCAATGCCATATGCTTAGTGTCTAATTTTATTGGATACTGTACTAGTTAAGTTGAATGTCTTGAATGCAGTAAGGCAACTTAGCTTTCAACTTTTATATGAATTTTAGATGCATAAGGATTTCTTTGCTTTTATTTTAAGGTCACTGGTAAGGCTTAAAGTCCTTAGAAGGTCTTATGCTATATACATTAATTGTTAGCGTTAAATCAAAGGGAAGCAAACTTGCAACTTGAAATTACATGGATCGATTTGAAAACATCTGACGTCGAAGTTGTTCATCTCAAATTTTATTATTTTGAAGCATTTCCCCTTCTGGTCGCATCACTAAATAGTATGCAGTGCCGTAACTCTATCAGTCATAGAGCGGTTGCCAGTCTGCATAGAAAAACCTATATAGTGTTCTTCTCATTGCTTCCCAGGGATGTTTCCTGACATAAAATTTAGCTCCAACGAGAAATCACTAGTTTGGAAAATCAGTTGCCTCTTGGATTGATACCATATGTATTAAAATGCTTGTTCATCGTTGTCTAGAAATTGCAAACGAACAACGCTCTATTTTGCGATACTGTCTTGAAATGTTTGTTACTTTTTTGACAGGTGCTGCAGATTCGATTCTCCTTTTCCAAATATAATCCGTGATATTATTTCTTTAACCATCTTAAACCAATCAGATCCGTTTCCTTTGCTCATCTTGCAAAGCAGGATGGGAGGAGAAAAAAATGTTAGACAGGCAGGTAGCCAGAAGTAATTGCAGTCCAGAACGAGCACATAACTACACTCCGTGGCAAAAAATAATTACCAGCAAAAGAAGGCTACTACACAAGAGACAATGCTCAAATCCTTACTGGTTCTCAGAAGACGCGGAAGTCATCCAACCCAGCGAAAATCAGCCAATGACATCGCCGCTTCTAACCCCCTGAGACAAAATCGGTCGTTGAGGTGAAGTTTTGAGTACCTTCGCAGAAACTGAAATGGATGCTCAAATGTTGCAGTTATTTAGAATATTTTTTGATAAATTGGCTGCAGAGATTTCCGTCCTGGGTTGCTTACATGTTTTGGCAAATATCTTATTTGGAGCCTGAGCTGCGAGCGTTTACAGGCCAGGGAAAAGTTACCTTTCATCGACAATTCATATGAATTGCTAAAAAGGAGATATATTATTGAAAATTTCACAGAGTATATACATAAACCTAGACAGGCAGGTAGCCAGAAGTACCCAGGTGCATGTTGTTTTCCTAGGATCTCAAAATAGTTGACAAATTTCAGCGATTTCCAACAGTCAAGGCAAATGGTCCTACACCCATCCTGTGTAACAGCCCAGTCTTGGCCCCGGAATCGGCCAAATATGCATCCCTGAGCAAGATCATTCACTCACCGTTGACTACAGCATCCATTTGAGCTCAGTTTTCCATCAAATTGGGGCCAACATAACATGGAACATGGAAGCTTCTTCAAATTTGCACAAAAGTGTTTGCTTTCTTTCGAAGTTAGCCCCTAAGGTTGGATGATTTCCGCGATTTTCGTGATGTTGGATAATTTCCGCGTGTTCTGAGAACCAGTAAGGATTCGACCATTCGAGCCTTGTCTTATCACGCAGCTTGAAGGACCACCACTTGTCTGTTATCAAGCTCTCTTCTATCTGAATGTCTAAGTGTCATTCAAAATCATTATTCAAGCTATTTTGCTGATATTTGAGCATGTAAAAGCAAAGCCATCATATCACTTGTTTCTCATTCTGGTAATATCTCTTGCATTATCTGTGACTCTATTCTCTGAACCTCTTGAATACGTCACAGTCGTAATCGTCATCTAAGCCATTATGCGTGTTTGAATTCTTGTAACTTGCAGTATCTCTGATGTCTTTATCCAAGGGCCATTGTAGAAAACATCATCATTCTGGAACAACAACAACATTCTGGAACATATCGTAGTCTCAGGCTCTCAGGCTTGATTCCATCCCAGGATCGAATTACACTTTCCTACATTATCCTATCAGATCGCAAAGAGTTGCAGCATGTATCTAGTGTTACAAAAAGCAATTATATTGAATGTGTTATCTCATTTCTGCAGAATTTATCAGTGAACTTGGAGCAGAGAATCGAGTCTTGGAAGACAGCCGATTTAGTGCATATGCATTTACACCCTGGACATCAGGGAGATATGAAGCCAAAGATGGTAGATTAAACAACGACAGACCTTGGGGACGAACAAAAACAGATACAAATTTTATGTGGTTTAAAGTAGATTTAGGAAGGGTCATGTTAGTCAATGGAATTGCAACACAGGGAGACAGTACTTATGGATCGAATTATTTCCCTGATTACAAATTACAATACAGCTTTGATGCAAATGGAGCGGTTGTTGTTCATGTCAAGCAAGAAAGCTCACCTGCAGTAAAGGTAAGTTACGCTGGTAAAATTCACTGTGCAAAAGTTCCTTGTGTATGAAATACCTGATAAAGGGCGTGAAACATTTCATGATGTCACAATGAGTAATTTGACAAAGATTAATAAGCAATGCTGCAAGGACACTTTATCGCTGCCAAGAGTCATCGGAAATAGATTTTGAAACAAATTTTAAAGTTTTTCTATCCCACGATAATAAATGTGCCGGCAGTTTTTCTACCGATATGAACAATCATACTTTCTCCATTATCATGTACCAGAAGTTTCTTTACGATGTCATCAAGTTTCTTAGGGCTCATATAAGGCCTCTTCCAACCAAGCAAATTTCATGGAGTCGAATTCATTTTAAGCTTCAGTGCTTATAGAAACGCGAGAGAATGAATTAGCTACTAAAATACAGCATTCGATCTTGGCTTGATTTATTGCAATCCATGCAGTATCATTGGTATAATGAATTTTCAAAAGGTGGCAACTTTCCTTGCTCATCCGGTACCATAGGGAGGATGCCATGAGGGGCAATTGTTCATTATAAATAAAATGACTATAATGCTTAGCAGACGCTTGCTCTTTGATTGCACTGTGATGCTTTTTCTCATCCGTTGATTGATGTTTGAATTTCCTGCTCTCTCTATTTCCTGTCTAGGTTTTTGCTGGAAATACAAATAACGCTGGAGTAAAATTCAATTTTCTGAAGGGCAGTCAGATCTCCACAAGATACGTGCAGTTTCTCAAAAACAGTAATTTGCAGAACGATTACACTCTCAGAGTCGAAATATATGGCCGTCCTCAAGGTATTAGCATCTTTACATTGAGAAGATTGAATGAGTCTATTACTTTACGATATAGATGCACTTGATCATGTCTCATCTTACAGCCTTATTATCGCTGTATGAAGCATGCTTGAATTATTGGCAACCAATGATTCAGCGTTCAGCCTTGCAAGTATCGCTCGGTCAGGAGGATTAGCTCGGTTTCCGTTTGAGCTCAACAAAGTCGAATTAGACCTTCGCGTTATTCCACTTTGGTCGGCTGGATGGAATACTTTGGTCGGCTGGATGGAATAACGACCGTCTCTCATGGCGTGAGAAGACCACTGATAAAGTGAAAGTATGTCGAGGAATGTAATTTATAGCGATATTGAAGCTTTAAATCTATAGACATTTTGGACTTGCGCACACCTAATCTGTGTACGAGGACTGGGACGAGAATTGGTGTGGAAGGTTATTCGCGCTTCATTGTTTGAATTGAAACTGTATTGAGTTTGCTTGCAGTTCGCCATTTATCATCGCTACTACAATCAATCATTAGCTATCTTTGTGGATTTTTTGTTTATTGTATTTCTGCATGGTATGTTATCACATGGACAGCTTCTTTAATAACTTTTGACAAGTATCGTGCTCTGGCAGGGTATGCAAAGTCCGCAGTTTGCAGTAATTTTGGATAGGAAATCTGTTTGCGATGCATCTCGAAAGACGTAATCGTGTCTTAACAAGGTGCTTTTTCTACTCCCAAGAGGACTCACCTTACCTGGAGACAACCGATAACTTTTTACTAGTGAAAATGGTAACTCACGTAGTAAGCCTAGTTTGCTGTAACATTTCCACTGCATCGCAATTTTTTACCCAATTTCTCATCCTAGTATTATGCAAATTGGCTGTGCAAAAGGTGGAATTCATCTGAATCATGAATGTTTTAAGCCATTAGACCTTTTACTTTTAAAAAGAGGTTTGGATCGAACGTCCAACTCTAGTAAATTTGTGAACGAAAGCTAAAGTATAACCCCTGCTCTTGACATAACGATGCTCGCTGTAGCGAGAAGTTACTTCTGATTTCAGAACACTTTTCAGAGAATCAATCAACGATAACTTTACTATAAGTGAGCCAGGAATGATTCTGTTGATACATGGGAAGTTTAATCTGCTCTCTGGTCTTGTTTCTCGTTGTTTTCTGTCATTGTTAACGGATTTCGTGATGAAATAGTTACAGCTGAAAAGTGCGAGCATGCAAGGGTCTCATTTTGCGATTTGCAAATCGAAGTTTGTTGTTTTTTTAACCGTTATTATTCAGTTGAAAGAATAGTCAGCTAAAGTGAATGAAAATAACGAGGGAAAAAGCAACAAGACCGATGATATCTGTTTATTTGAAAGCTTAACCATTGCTAACTTACTTTGTGCAAATTTGTCTATTTTAAACTCTCTGAGAAGTGTTCTGAAGTGTGAAGCAACTTCTCGCCAAAGCTAGCAATGTTTATTACGAGAACGGGGGTGATGCGTTTGTGTTCCCTCACAAATTGACCACATCTGGACGTTCGATCCAAACCTCTTTTTTAAGAAGTAAAAAGGTCTATAGAGTCTTAATTGTGATCAATCAGATTCCTGCAAAGGACCAAAAATATGATCAGGCGAAATTAAAGCATCGGCTTCGTAGAATGATTTTTTTTTCTAAATTTCTGAGAGGCTTTAAGGGAAAGTTTATAAATATCGTTTCGGTGTGAAAGTAGTTCAGTGTCTCCTTAGCTTCTCTGGAATTTGCAAGCTGTTTCCTAAACATTTTCTACCAACATTTGGAGAGTGAGAGTGGGGGTAACCATTTTACGTTTGTGGCAAAGTGGGTACACGTATTTTTGCCTCGTCTTTTACCTTATTGCATAACAGAGTCTTGTGGAGTGGTCGTATGTGTTGAACAATCAGTCGATCGTAAGTTTTTGTTTTTGGTTGTTATTGATGGCTCCTCCACAACTACTCCTACTTCCAATTCTGCTGTGACTAACATGTTTGAAATTTCTATAAAAAAAGTTCAAAGTATTTTTTCGCCCAAGAATACTATAGAAAAGAAAGTTCAGAAAGTTAAGCTTGCAGAACCGACAGCTTACAATTTTCTATGCATTTAATAATGAAACACTGTGATTATTTTAGTTTCAAATTAATGAAAGTTGATTGGGTGCATCTGCACCGGTTGCACCCGTCAGGATCCGCCCCTGAGTGGTAGACCCTCCATACACTGGAAAAAGAAAGAATCCTCATCATTCAATAACGACCTTGTAAAGGCATCGTTCGGAGGTATCATCTTATTTGCTAAAAACTGGATTGTTTGATTGCATTATTTTCTATTGCATGCTCCATGTTTCGGTCCAGTCCATGCCATTAGAACCATTCCTTATAGTATGCAGTGGTGTCTTTCCTCGTTTAACAGTCCTACTGGTTGATTTTACGCAAAGCTTACAATCATAGCCATTCCGTTTTATGATTTTCTTCTGTCCATTCAGTTTGTGCAAATAGCTTTGGAATGGTTGCCGGTGAGGTGGATACTTTTAAACCAACGATCACCGTATCAAGTGGAACTTCAGCAGATGCAAAAATTAACTCCGCAGTGGCTTGGTGTGCTTCCACATTGTCTGTAAACGAATATTTTCAATATGATTTTGGAATTGAGAAGACAATTAGTGGGATTGCAATTCAAGGAAAACCAAATGCAAATGAATGGGTTAAGAGTTTCAAAGTCAAATATGGAACTCAACCATCATCACTTACAACATATAAAGAAGGACCTAGTGAAAAGGTTATTTATATTTTATCATTACTATTTCGTTCTTCTATTACAAGATATTGTGCCCAATTCAAACTTGATCTGATAAATCTTCATGTTGGAAAGAGATTAGATGCCGCATCTTGCCACTTAAAATCCTTTGAGTAGAGTTTGAATGAAATGAGCCAGGGTGAGGCAAAATGTGTTTCTTGACTTTATGTATGTATGTATGTATGTATGTATGTATAATTTCGCCAAAAAAACAAATCCTATCGAATATTAAAATACAATAAATCTATTTAAAAAGAAAAGAAAAATCTAATAACAGGCGTGTGATATTTAAATTATATACAGCTATCTAAATTAAAAACACCCTCAGGTAAAATGGCAGGGATAGCATTAAAAGGTCAGTGCGACCTTGATTCCATAATGGTCCCTCCAAAGGTGTCAATGAAAGAAAAATTTTAATGGAGGAAAAGAAAATTCTAGTAGATGTTGAAATATTTTTATTTGAACCAAATCAGTAGTAAGAGAGTGTGTGAGGTGTTAATAATACACATATACATCATCTTCCTTCCTTTGTATATCTTTGAAGAAATTTTCTTTGATCTTATGTTTAAATGTGTTGACATTGTTGGTAGATTTCAAGTCTGATGCGAGACTGTTCCATGTTTTTGGCCCCTGATAAGGTAGACATTTTTGGCCTGTGCTACTCTTACAAAAAGGAACGTTTAGTCTAAACTTAGACCTTCGCGTTATTCGACTTTGGTCGGCTGGATGGAATATTTCGTCAGCATAAGCTGGGGCAGTTCCGTTGAAAAATTTAATTATATTAACACAGATATTTTTTTCTACTCTGTGCTTAGTGGGGAGCCAGTTTATAGATTTGAATTCTGTTGCCCCAACGTGTGCTGTGTTTTTTGAATTAAGATAAAATCGGATGCATTTGTTTTGAGCCGCCTGGACTTTTGGCTTGAAATTTGAGGTAAATCGATTACTTGTCTCCAATTAGCAAAAACCTTCTCAACTAAAGCTGACCATTTCCAACTGAAGAGTGATCTTCTTGCAGTAAAGCGCAGCTGAATCTAAGTCTGCAAAAACTTTCGATGAACCTTTTTGTCTCTTTCTGACCCATTTAGTCCTATTCTTACCTTACAATGGTTTCAAATTTTGACCACAAGGTCAAGACAAATATAATAGATCGTTGATATAAGTTCGTCGATGTCCTTTGTAGCTCTATAAGTTTGTCTTTGCCACTGTAGAATACGTCTAAAAAATAAGGATTGCTCCTCTCAAATCTTATAAAAGCAATAACTTAAGTAGTGTTATTCCTTTGCAAGAATCAGTTTTACGCATTGAGGGCAATAACAGTCTTTGCTTGTTGCTTTTTTCTATAAGAAAGGTAAGTTCATCATTGTTTAAGGGGGGATATCACTTGTCCTTTTGCATCATTTGTAAGAAAAGCCATGGTCAAACGACTGGCCATGTGCATTGAACAGCAAAAAATGCTCAGCATAAAATGTTGAATTGTTTAGCTACCTCGTCCAGTCTTGTTTCAGTCATGTTCTGTCACGTTGAGAGTTGTTCAATTGATTTCAAAAGCAAGCGAACAATGTTCAGTGAACAAGATTGAACTTATCTCATTTGAAAATGTTGAGGCAAAGTGTTTAGTTCTTTTGCCGCTCCAACTGCACGCTGACTAGTTTGCGTACGCACGCTTCAAATGAAATAGACCCCAAAACTGCGTGAATTCTGTCACAGAGGAATTGTTCACTGGGCAATCTCCAGTCGTTTAGCCATATCCAAAAGTTGTTTTTATTTCCAATCACTGTTCAGTGAATCTTCATTGCAAATTTCCAGTCGTTTGGCCATGGCTTAAAGGAATGCTTATATACCCAATTTTAACTGTTCTTTACGATGCTCAGAACAATAGAAGAAAAGTCAAAAAAGTGCTTCAGACTGTCAGAATCTGGCTATCAATCATACTTTGATTCATTCCATTACCTTCAGCTTCGTTTGCAATGCAAATTTCCGAATTTTTGACGTCCTTTTTTGACCCACTCGCACTCATTGTCGCAAACACTGAAGCAATGAAATTAATGCTATCATTGAGTTTAAAGGCATACTTGAGCGGCTCCCATGACTTATTTCAAGGTATGTTCCTGCATTCCTATGCTTACGTTCGTAATGAGCTTACCTCCGTAGCCAAATTTGAAGACAAGACACATAACTGCATATCATGAATTGTCTTTCCAGCCGTAAAACTGTTGGTTTTGGCTCAGTTTGGTGGTTGGAGATTTGAATGTAGTTTCTAAGATGACTGTTGGCTTTTTTGTCTCAGTTGATCTTGTTCCCTGCTATCTAGATCACCACCTCCACTACGGCTTGCTTCCGTTTCCTGTATGTAACTGAATTTACCTTCCAAGCAACATATAAATTCAGATTTGCTTGTGACCAGTATGTGTGCTGTTTCAAAGAATCAGAAATCTGTCGGATGTTTCAAAAAGTATACAGATGTGGTCGACCGTTGTGATAAAAATGTAGCGTGAATCAATATAAAATGAGTTTTGATGCATACCTCGATAGCTAACTTGAACATAGACGCCTCGCTCGTTGATAATTGATGCATCAAGAGTGAAAATATCAGTCTTTAAAGGACAAATTTGCTTCCATTTCTAAATCAGAGCTTTTACGTTTTGGCCTTAGCAAGTTGGCACAGCGAATAAAGTCAGCAAAGTTTAAAGCACAAGGGAAAATCTAAAGACGGGAGAACAGATGTGTTGTACGGGATGCAATTTATGTGACATCGTCAAGAGAGCTCGGAAGTCAACGTCATTTGTTTCAATATCAACAGCTTTTTTTACACATACCATTTATCTGTGAAAGTATTCCCTTGAGTATCAATACAATTTTTGCAAAGTCGAATCATTCCTTGAGAAGAATTTGTTGCATTGGCGTGTATGTATTTGCTTCAATTGATCAACCATGAATGCTTAATCTATAGCTTGAGTATAATGTTTCTTCGAGGCCTCTTTCCCGGACAAATGCTCAAGGGAGCACTTTCACTGATGAGTGGTATGTGTGAAATAAATTGTTGGTGTTGAGTTGAACGAAGTTGAGTTCGGAGCTCCTTTGACGATAAGTGTTACACCTAGTTTTTTAAACCCATCTGTTGTGCCGTCTTTAGGTTTTCCCTCGTGCTTCAAATTTTGTTCACTATTCTAACTATGCTTCTAGAAGTTGGTTAGACCAAATCGTCAAAACTCTAGTTTATAACTGGATGCAAATTTGTCCTTTGAAGATTGATATGTCCTCTCTCAACGCATCATTATCAACAAGCGAGGTATCTATATTTAAGTTAGCTAGCGAGGTATGTTTTACCACTTGTTTCAGATTGATTGACGCTATTTCTTCATCATTTGTGTCAACCAAAACTACATACTGTTTGGAACACCCAATTTGAGCATTGCCTTCCCCCGCTTTTCTTTATTACCGAAATTTACCAAATGTCCACACATTTGATAGTATGAAATCCCCCAAACCGAACTTCAAGAGCTAGATCACAACTGGTTCCCTGAAGTCAAAAGTTATTGTCAAATGTTTTGTAACAGTTGAAAGGCGTAGCTATCTTTTGAAATATTTTGCGGTGATAGCAAACAGCGATAATCATCCGAAAAACCAAATAAAAAAAATTCAAATCTGGCCTCGGTGGCACAGTGGTAAGGCGTAGGGCTCACAATCCAAGGGTCGTGTGTTCGATACCGGCACTGGCCACATTTGAGGATAGCATCCTTGGGCAAGGTGTTAACACAAATTGTGCCTCTCTCCACCCAGGAGTATAAATGGGTACCTGGTCCGTAGTTATGAGCGCCGTCTGTGGCTGCACCCTGCTATATGCTACTAAGCATAGTGACCAGGGGGTAAGATGTAAAGTCGTTTGAGTAGCCTTGGGCTAGATAAAAGACTATAAAACTACTACTTACTTACTTAAATCTCGGATCTTGAGTTCTCATTTTGAGTGAACCATCATATTCCAGGCAACACTTTGTGAAAACTCAATGTATCGATGGATTTGAAGTCGTCTAGGGAATTTTTTTTGTGTGGAAAATGATTAACCTTTGTTCCTTATTCAAATTTCGTGTGCTAAAGCAAATTTCGAATTTAACTTTTTTCACATGTTCCAAAAATCGACTGGAAAACAAGTGAATAGTCCGAGAAATGAATGAATAACCATACATTTGAAACTGTTTTTTTTTCGGACAATTGGCATACCGTAAGCTGACAAAGGAACATCTCAAAAGATAGCTGAGCTCTCAGCTTCGTGCTGATACCTTGTTTATGTTCATGATGTTTACTTCCATGACGGTGTGTGCGATCTAGGATCTAGCTCGTGAAGTTTTTTTTGGCCACCCGGTATGTCTTGGTGTGTTATAAAGGGATGCTATGAATCGTGTTTTTTCCTAGTTATGAACTGTACGTTAACAAACACTAACCTTCTTACCTCCAGCACGTAATTCCCGTAACGGGACTTGTACTTATATGGATTAGAGTAGATTAGATGTGATTAGATTAGATTACATTAGATTAGGTAAGATTACTATGATTTTAATGTTTTGGTAGCTTTAGATGCTTCTTGATCAGAATTCATTTCAATATACGAATTTCCAATTTAATAGGCTTGTTTAACGTAGCGAATAGGTATGCTGAACTGTATGGTAATATGTATCTTTGCTTTGCAGACATTCGTTGGTAGCACGTCACGTGATCTCATTGTTTACAATTGGTTTGCAACAAATTTGAAGACACGATACTTGAGAATTGTTCCTACGACTTGGGAAACGGGAATATGTTTGCGAGTTAATGTTTATGGATGCCCATCATCAGGTAAGAACATAATTTTTGTGCATTGTTTAGAATGGCGTACTATCTTCGATATATCCGCTGCCTGACGATCAAAGATACGTGTATCGAAATCTATGTTATTCAAATGTAGTAACGTTCAGTGACGGAACCATAGGGTAGAGTGGAGCTAGAGTGTAGTTTGGCAGGCAGCATTAAAGTTGTTGTATTTCATACTGTAAGGATTAGGGTTAGACTTATACCGTGTCATCCCCTGTTTCCCTGCGCTCTTTGAGTTGCCGAGATCATTTGGTCAAAAGGGACTCTTAATATCACCACGAAATAAGGGCCCAATTTTTCAAAATGGCCTAAACAGGCAGGAGCTCTCGTTCACTGAAGAAGTTCGCTTCAAATCTGGTCGAAAGGGCTTGAACATTGAAAAGGAAAGTCTTACAAGGAGTGATGTTGTCTTAACCGACAAATCGCAAAGCGCATACCTTTCAGGCAGCAAGTTTCCATCGTAGAAATAAAATAGATCCACCGAAGCTGCGAGAACTCTAGACCTAGTCAGTCGTTAACAGCTCTTTGTACGCAAAAACAGGAACTGTTTGAATAGCGCAGCCTGATTGGTTGACAGCTAAATTCTAGCGATTTGATTGGTGAATACGGAACCACTCCACACAGACTTAAATTGGGTCAACCTTTTGAAAGTCAAATATGATGAGTCTCTGTTGACCAAGTGATATCTGCAAATAAAAGAACGCAGGGAAACAAGGGACGAAAAGGATGTTACTGATTTCTCTGCTTTGCATAGGTTGTTTTGATGAGCTTGGTATTGCTTCATCAATTAAAGTGCCAGATTCTGACTTGACATCATCAACTGCAATTTCTGGAAATGAGGCCAAAAATGGACGATTTAATGCAGATGGAACATGGGAAGCTTCTGGAGGGAGTAAACCATGGATACAAGTTTGTTTTTCTTCCATTCAGAAAATAAGTAGTGTAATTATACAAGGCCCTGGTAGCAAAGACAACATCGCAAAAGTGACTGGATTTTCATTGAAGTATCTTTATTCCACTTCTGGTACAGGCTATGATTATAGACATGGAGGAGCATTGAAGGTAAATCTGATTTAGTGAAGACTTATGTATGATGTTCTTACGAGTATCTGTACAATACTTAGCTACCACTCACTAAACGAGTAGATATGCTAAAGTCAATGTATAAGCATGAATGCCAAATTGTAGCAATGAAACTGTAGCTAACTATTTTGTGCTTATCTATGTCATTTTTCCGTAGCAAACTAGATTTACTACCTGATTCACGCTTTCTGCTTCACTTTCTCATGATGAATCACGTTTAATAGAATCACTATAGCTTCGCTACCGTAATGTTTGATTCCCAATGTTGGCATTGGTCGGAAATTTAGTGAAATAAGGCAATTAAGGACACTTTAGTCAGCTACAAACAATAGCTTTAATCAGCACAAGTTAATCAGCAATAGCTTTGATCAGCACCGAATTAGTTTGGTACCAAACAGTCATCGAGGAGCTACTCTCCCTTTGCAGGGATACTCTGTTCTAATAGACAGCAGAAACTGCTCACGCATGCGCGAAAACTCGTAACTGAGCAGCCCTAGCTCCCTGCAACCGATCCCGAAATTAGGTAACACTTGATATTTTCTTCGTAAGGCTTAAACTCTTCATTTATCTCTTCAAAATGCTTATCTATTCAAACATTTCCTTATCGCCGATTGGTCGATGACCTCATTTAACCCAGTTTCTGCTCTGTCGTTCTAATACTGACTTGATTGTATAAACTGCTCTAGCTACAAGGAGGGGAGTTCAAGAGAATCAGTTTTCATACCAAATGCCTACGAGCTTCTCGTTTTTCGTATGAAAGTGTTTTACAACGCCAACTCCTCTTTACTTTCGTTCAGATATTTGCAGGCGTGAAAGGTCGTTACGAATCTATTCAAGTGGATCTTCCAGTTGCTGTCGTTGCAAAATGTTTACGTCTTCAAGTGGAAACAAAGTCATCTAATATTAACCCTGGCCTTAGATGGGAACTACTTGGATGCAGCACAGGTATGCATACCTCTTGTCTTATCATTGGTCAAATTCACAGACATTGATGGTTGAAATACACATATCATTCTTTTAAACTATGTTTTCGTGGGTATAAAGAGAAAGAGTTTTCTAAATTAAAGCTACAAGCCCAGTTTGACATCGAATATGTCCTGTGGTTTATGAATTCTTTACTTTCAACATTTCAGATTCATTACTTCCTGGAGGACATTTAGCACAGAGAGCGAGAAACGGTGCCCATGAATTCAGGGCTCGTGGAGAAAAGCTTTCTGTAGAATTTTGGAATTGGGATCCGTATATCGTAGCTTCTCCAAAAAGGTGTTCTAAGAATCGCATAACACCCGCTCCTCCCAAAGTACTTTCAAAATCTATAGTGAGAGTATTAGTCTCTCGCTTTCATTTATCTTTTGTTCTTCTGAATCATCGCTCACATTTACTTTATTTTCATGTTCGTCAAGGCGTAATGATGCAAATTGAAAACCAGGTTTACTTGGTGCTTATTCAATTAATCATGATTCTTTTGTTTTTACAGTTCTAAGGGTATCAAGTGTCTCTGTCTCACCTACAACAGCAACTACAGCTAGAGGAGGCAAGTCAACAGTAACATGTACAGCATCCGGGCAACTTGGTATGACCATAGAGTGGAAAAAATCTACAGTAGTAATTCAAAACTCTGGAAGCTACGTTGTTGGAGGTACCACCATTTCCAATTCTGATGTAAATGGACAAAGTACAAAAACATTAGAGATAACAGCGAATGGTCCATTTATTGCGACGACATTCAGTACCTGTGTCGTCACTGATGCAAGTCAGGGCCTAGTGAAATGTGAGCAAGATTACACGTGTTCTGCCTCGTATGACAGCATTAGTAGCTCCATAAGTACTCATACGGCTACATTTGAAGTTACAGGGCTACAAGGTAGGTACTATATTCTTGTCTATGTAAATGTATAACATGAGTCTTATTTTTACCTTTCCCTAAAGCACGCTGACTTAATTTCTTTTAATGAAGACCTAGCCAGGATTTTTAAAGTAATGATGATTTTGAAAGATATATATGAATGTGCAATTAGCCACTTGTCACTAACAGATGAGACGAAACTTGCAAGTTGAGCAACATGAGCTAAATTTTTTTTTCTGTAAGATTTTGATACATACTTGGTATCAGTAGCATTGATCGATCAAGGAACTGATTTTCAGAAATTACAAAGGCCTTCCATTTTGTTTTATGCCTTGGGATCCATCTTCAAATCTTATTTGAAAAGAAGAGGTGAAATCTTTTCAATGTGTAATTTTCTGGTTTTGCTTTCTTCTATTTACGAATGTTTAAAGAGCACCTAAGTGACATTTACCTTCATTAAGGACAGGCTAGGAACGAGTGCAATTAGATTTAACAAGCATTTAATGGTTTCACATTTCATGGTCGGGTGGCTGAGGCAAATTGAAGCGTTCAAATCTGTTGAACAAGAATAGATTAAATACATGCATGCAAAAATAAGGATTAGGTCACTACATGCTGTTCTAAAGCTTGTCAGTCAAAATGCATCAAAAACGGGATCGATTTATATCAGCTGCATCGCTGCGAAACATTCAGCATTTCATAGGCTTATGCATTTTATATTGGATGCATCAAAACAATTTCCTTGTTCTGCTAAGATATTCTTTATGGAAATTTTAAAGTCAATTTCGAGAATTGGTTGCTTGGGAAATGGCAGCTTCAATTCGACATGTGTATTCATTTGGTAATATTAAACTCATTCTTTGTTGTCCTTTACTCAACAAATCTAGGGATGCTCTCTCATTGATTAGTTTAGCTACTGAGAGAGCTACTCCTTTCAGAAATTCATCTGCATACGTATCCTAATTTTTTTCTGTTATCTACGTGTTGTCATTTGCCTTTATTGTGTGATTTTTGATTTGTTGTCTTATTAATTAAACTAAATTGATCTGAACTGAAATCGAGCCCATGTTTTGACGGGTTTAGAACTGCCCATTTCAATTTCATCAATGTTAGGTCAGTTTACCATGTGATGTAAATGGCAAGAAAAAGTAGCTATATAGACAAGCCATTTAGCTACTAAATGAGTTATGATCGTTGATCTCTGTTCATTGCGGCAAGAACCCGTAAAATAGAATCCTCTTTGTAAGAAACCTCAGACTGATTAGGCTGAGGGGTGGTACTCTAATGTAGGAAGGTTCTGTAAGTTTTAAATGGAAACTAAGCAGGGTTTTTGAAAAGGATTTGTTCCTTTTTGCGATGTCGTGCTGAACTCTGTTATGCGTGAAGGCTTTTTCAAGGTTGCATTTTTGGGCCACCCAGTAGGAAGAACACAAAATTTAGGAATTGTTTCATGTACGCGATTAGGTAACGCAGCAACGAAGTTCCTATTGTTTGACTGTATGAACCCATAACTTACAACAAAGTAATTTGATCAAATTATCCTACATCAAAGTGTTTTGCTCGTAGCGAAAGCTGCAGCTCCAACAGGATTCACTTCTAGTGGAATTACAAGGACAGGAGTAACAATTTCATGGAATGCTGCAATAGCAGCAGATTTCCAAGTTCAGGATTACAGAGCTGCAATAAAGAAAAAGGGGACGTCGTCAGAAATCGCTTCGAAAACAGATGATGGTATTACTGGGACCACAAAGACATTCAGTGGCTTAGATGTATTTACTGAATATACTGTTATTATATCTGCTAGATGTAGAAAAGTGCATGTTTATTCCGATGCTGGAACATTCGACGTAAGAACAGAAGAAGGAGGTATGTCTTTTATCTATAGGTTGTATGATACTGACGTGTAGTGTCCAAGGGAGGCAGATATTTCAATGATCACGGAGTTCCGAATTGACCACAAAGTCAAGTTCTGCGTTTGAAAATTTTTGATGAAGTCTTTGGTGATGGTTATACTACAACTGTTAAAATTGAAAATTAGTTGTTCTTTACGCAGCATGTAGAAGATTTAAGATTTATTGCTTGCCATACACCTGATGTCCTAGAAAAACTGCAATAGATTTGACCGGGGCTAGTGACAAGAATCTTGGTCCAATCAATGAGAAGTAATATTTGCAATAATTGTCGATAGTTAACTTGTAGACGGATACCTTGTTTGTTGATATTTGTGGATATCGGTGGATAGTGGTGCATTCGGACTTACAATATTAATGTTGAAAGTCCAGTTTTGCCTCCACTTCCAAATCGGAGCTTTCCGATTTTGGCCTAACTGCCAACGCTGTCTTTTAGGGAGTATACTCATGCATAAGCATACCGTGGTAGTCGTGAGCAATGCCCCATGCTCTAAGCGCACATTTCAATAGAAAGTTGAAAGAAGAAAATTAAGAAAATGTTATTGCTTGTATCCATAAAGGAATATATTTCTTCAATTACAGTGCATCCGAGCATGAATGAGTGTTTTAAAGATCTTATTCGTTGATGATTTTTACTTTGGTTATATTTGATCGCTCGTTTTGTAATATTTCATATTTGTTTTTTCATATTTCAATTTATTAGGGAGGGAGACCCTTCAACCAACTGGTTGATTTACAAGGGGCCTTCCATATAAAAACTAAACGAGTTAAAAACCGCTAAAACTATTTACAATGAATAAAACTAACCAAAAATCCTATCTATAAAAAATAAAAGAAAAGTACCTAAAAACTAAACGGCCAGTTCATTATAAACAACTAGGCTTGCCGCGCGTCGCCTGCGGCGCCGCGCCGGCCCGCCGTCGTACTTTGCTTTGGTAACGATTACGAAAGGAATAAGAAACTCTGCTCAGTCCCGCTCTATAACGTTCCTTGCCTAAAAAACCCCACCCTTTCAAGGCATACTTATAGGTATGCCCATTCTATTCACTCCTTTAACTCACATGAAACACAACAGGCTATCAACCATCCCTGGGGGGGGGGGGTACTTGTATATTTTTCTGTACGGGGACGTGCCGCTGAACCGGGTATCATTTTCAGGATTCCGACTCCGGGACAGAGTATCATTTTGTAAAAATCGGCTCCATGACAGGTCCATATTTGTCATTTGTACTCCGAAAGGTCGTTTGAGGCCATTTGCACTCTTCGAATGTGATTCAAATCACTTGGAAGGCAATATTCCGTCATTTTTCGATAGATTTTGTACAACTTTCCTTGCAGAGCACAATTTTGTCTGAAGAAACTGAAGGACAGGGTATTGTTTAAGAAAATTTTACTCCGGGACAGGATATCTTTTCAGAAATGTGACTACGGGACAGGGTAGCTTTTTAGATTTTCCAGCGGCACCTCCCCGTATGTTGGTAGGCCAAGTACCCCCCTCCCCGGGCAACCATCGTCATCAATGTTTCCCATGTTTGCAACTTGGGTACCAGACTCCCTAAGAGATAGAGTCTGGTACCCAGGGTAACATATATTGAACTAAGATAATGTCGATCTTGATGTTCATATAATCATGCCACGCTCGATTAGTGTTAAGAAGCAAATGAGGTCCTTCAATAAAAATTCCGCTCCATTTCAAGCCTCGTTCCGTAACCTTGGAGATGAAATAGGCCTCCTGGGGAAGAGGACTTAATGGGATATTGACATTTTATTATCTGCGTTTGTCTTTTTGTTTCTGTAATGCAATGTTCCTGACAAAACAGTGTTTTAAAGGATTGCACTACAGCGTAGAAATACATTTAACAGGAAAGGGAAAGGTTGATACTTTCCTATTCAAAGATATTTAAAGTTATGCATCAACAAAGTTTTTTGATATATCAAATTCATCCGCTCGCCAAGTTCAGGATGTAAAAACTTTTCGGATCTTTGTGAAAGAATTCACTACAACCCATGAGTGAAAAGTCTTAAAGGGAAAACTCAAGTAGGATCTAATACTACGAAGCATATACTAAGTAAAAAACCAATGCAGTGTTTGTAACAGTTCCCTATTTACATGCCTCTTCCCGTTGTGCTTGCTACATTTCCAAACTCGACATAAACCTTTCATGCCGATTTTTTGTTGTTCCTTACCTTCATTTTATTAGTACTTTCTTATATTTCATACTTTGGCTGTCTTTCAAATTGCAACATTTCGCGTGCAAAATGTGCTACAATCACTAAAGTCGTGTGAATTTTTTTCTGTAGATATTCTACGATGGCAGTTTCATGAACCCCATTGTTCTCCTTTTGCTTCTTTTATCTCAGAAAGCGGTCCCTGGGAAGCAGTTTTTTAAGTGCTATCTACCTCAGAAACTTAACTATCGCAACGTTTTTAATATTTCTTCTCATGCTGCACTCACTGTGAATTGAATCATTTCCATTTCCTTCCGTCCTCCTCTTTTAATAGTTTTAAAATGACTCTCTTCACTCAGTTTCAGAGGGATTACATTCTGCAAGTTGCGAGTTGTCAGTTGCGAGTTGCTTTTTACTCATACTTTGCGAGTTGCGAGTTGCGAGTTGCGAGTTGCGAGTTGCGAGTTGGTTTTCCATCATATCAATTCGTTCTATGCTTTTTTTCTAATTTTAGATTCTAGCCAGAGTTTCTTATGATTTTCTTAATTAATTTCTACTTCCCTAAATGAAGAAATGTCCAAATTACGTTTGTCTGTTCAAGGAGGGATTGTATTCTGCGAGTTGCGAGTTGTCAGTTGTGAGTTGGTTTTGCTCATATTTTGCGAGTTGCAAGTTTGTTTTCCATCATATCCATACATTCTATACTTTTGTTCTAATTTTAGATTCTAGTCAAAGTTGCTTATGATTTTCTTAAATGAATTTCTACTTCCCTAAATGAAGAAATGAGATGACCAAAGAAATAAGAACCATTGCACCTGGGGGTTTCAATTGACACTTCAAAGTGGAAATAAGAAATCTGTTGAAACCCTCCCCATCATGTTTTAAATTACCCTGGGTAAAAGCAGTTCTTTTTGACAGGGCCACCGAGAGAGGACAGGGGACAATTTGCCCCTCGGCCTCAGGGTCTAGGGGCCCTCATAATCAAAGATTTTTAACACATTGAGTGCAGGAAATGTTCTGAAATTCCTTTTAATCGAATCAAATGGGTTTAAAACAAAGATAGAACCCTAGAGCCTGTATGGGTGAAAAATGTAATTGTAGAATTTGTAAGTAGCCTAGCCATGATGTTATGAAAGTTGCAATATCATTTTTCAGACATACTTGTCCAGTACATTGTAAATAGTTTGTATTAAATAGTTCTTCACACCAACTCTAACGCATGATTATGATTTTATTTAATCTGATTTGATTTGCGATCAAAACATTTCTGGTGGCTTCCCTTGCAGGGGCCTAAGTCCGCATTTTTGTCCCCAGGCCTCAAAAGTCTCTCGGCGGCCCTGCTCTCTGAGTGGGATTTAACCCTGGTCAAATCCTTATTCAACTGCAGTGTGATGCAGCCATCGTACATAGTAATTATTTGGGGAGGGATTTGCTGCCTGTCGGCATTTTTAACCAGTAATCACTTGACCAACTCCCGCAGAGATCAAGGCTCCTCAACTCTTAACTTTAGTTGATGTATCCTCTAGTGTAGGCTACGTCATGATAACTTTTCATTTCGTGTTGCAATTGTCATCACAGACAGCCTCATGTTTCCGCAGAAGACACATCAACTAAAGTTTAGACTTACTCCAAGTCTATTCCGTGGTTTTAACAGCATTTAACATTTAAGAAAATAATTACCTCTGCGGGGGCGTAAAGCAGGGAGGGGACGCTGCGAAGGAAAAGCGAACTTCGCAGCGTCCTCTCCCTGCTTTACGCCCCCGCAGAGGTAATTATTTTCTAAAATGCTGTTAAAACACGGAATAGACTTGGAGCAAGTCTAAACTTTAGTTGATGTGTCTTCTGCGGAAACATGAGGCTGTCTGTGATGAAAATTGCAACACGAAATGAAAAGTTATCATGAAGTAGCCTACACGGGGATTCCCAGAGTGAACATGCGAAAGGTTTTGTAATGCAAAGTCTCCCGTAAGTCCTTGAATAAGCCCCCACCTTTAAAGAGGTGCCCCTTGAATAACCTCCCACCCAAAAATTTTTTTTAACATGCCCCAGCCAGAAAGCCCCCGTGGGGAGCACTACTGTCAGTTAAAATTATTTCTTATTTTAGTGAATACTTTTGATTCTTTTCTTTAGCTGACTTCGTTGTTTTTTTTCAACTTACTCAGGCTTGGGTATTGCCTCTAAAACAATAATTCCTATTATATCTGCTGCTTGCGCATACTGACCCGCCTCGAGTGAAGGGAAAGGTACATGTATGTTTAAGAATTTGCTTATAAGAAACTCAATTCTCAGATCACCTAAAATGGAGAATCTCCAGTACTGGGAAAACATAACTTAAGAATCCTGAACACAGTTTACTTTACGTTCGCTTGTTTCCTGTCTAATATTCCTCAGAAGGTACTTGATTATAGTATCCAAACACTGGAAATGCTTCAAAAAAACATTGTTTTGAAATGTTCATGAGGGAACAGGAAGTGAATACGAAGACTGCCATGAAACATTTAAGAAACTCGTAAGAAACTTCCTTCGAGTACTAAAAATCTGATAATTTTAAGAAACTTTCAGTACTGGCCCAGATTCTAAGTTTCTCATAAAAAAGATACACGTAGTGCTGGTTTTGGCTGCTGCTAGATAAGCCCCTCTCCCTCGAATAAGCTATCACCCCAAATTTTAGCGAAATTGGCCCAAAGGAGGCTTACTTCAGGACTTAATGTATGTGGAGAGTATCATCTGACAGTTGCCAACCCATCTTTCTGGTACAGTGTGAATCCTGCATCCATTTTCAGTAGCCTACCTATACACATCAGAACTGTACTGTAAGGCCAAGTTAATGAGCTAGAATTTCATACAAATAGACCTTGGAAATCTGATAAGTTAAAGAGACTTTCAGTGCAGGCTCAATGTCTCATCTTCTTACCAAAAATTCTTGTACCCATAGGCTTATGCCTTTTTGCTAAATTGAAAAAACAGTTCTAAGGAATTAACCCTGAAACGTTCAGTGCCCACTCAAAATGCAATTGAGACTTAAATGTGGAAATAGGAAATCAATGGGCAGTCTTTCCCCTTCTTTTGAAATAAAAACAGACCTTTATGGTGGAACTACACCCCGGGCAAATCCTTATTCAGCTGAATAAATGAACGTATCTTTAGAACGGGAATTCTATAAGAAATTGGTCAATTCAATAATGACCAAAGAAATAAGAAATTTGGTGCTGGAAAAGTTAAATTGAGCCTTTTAATTTGGAAATAAGAAATTGCTGCGGGATTTCCACCAGCCAAATCCAGCTTATCCAAATTAGTGACGAAACAGATCGTTGATTCTTTGCAATGAATGAGTCAGTTTCCTGGCCATTCACCGCAACAAAGTATTTCGGATCAAAGAGGAAAGCAAAGAACAATAGAAATAAAGTCTTTGTTTTCTCTCTCTTTGCAGTGGAAATCCCTTGCAGTTGAGACACCTAAGGTTTTATCTGGCCCTTTCCCCCTCCTTATGGCGAAAATATAAGAAATAGAATTTTTATTGAAGTATCTAGCGGGAAGACAAAGATCTGTTTAGGAAGTTTGGTGAGCATTGGTTCTGCAGTATTCAAGTTATCAACAATTCTGACTGATTCCAGCAGGTCCTATCATCCCGTTCCTCACTTTCCTCGCTTTCTGTAGCCTCCAATTCGTAAGGGGAGTCCATCGATCCTTTGACTTTGCCGCTTTGCCCCATTACCCCGCTTTTAGGGTGAATTTGAAAAAACGAAATCTCTATTGCGTTAGGTACAGTGAAGACGAAGATATCTGGAAAGTTTCGCGAGGATTGGTTCAACGGTGCTCGAGTTTTACGTGCAACAAAATTTGCTTCATAAAATATTAATATAGACTAGGCTTGCCGCGCGTCGCCTGCGGCGCCGCGCCGGCCCGCCGTCGTACTTTTCTTTCCTAACGATTACGAAAGGAATGAGAAACTCTGCTCAGTCCTGCCCTATAACGTTCCTTGCCTAATAAACCCCATCCTTTTCAAGACATACTTATAGATATGCCCATTCTATTTACTCCTTCCACTCATATGAAACACAAAACGTTATAAACCATCGTCCTAAATGTTTCCCATGATTGTAACTTGGGTACCAGACTCCCTAAGAGATAGAGTCTGGTACCCAGGGTAACATTTATTGAACTAAAATGATGTCGATCTTGATGTTCATATATAATCATACTACGCTCGATTAGTGTTTTTAATTCCGGAGGATATACGGTAAAGTAAAAGAAGCAAATGCTATCATTCTTAGCATTGACAACTGACTCAATGGATGAGGTCCTTCTGTAGAAATTCCGCTCCAGCCTTGGAGATGAAATGGGCCTCCTGGGGAAGAGGACTTAATGGGATCTTGACATTATGTTATCTGCGTTTGTCTTTTTGTTTCTGTAATGCACTGTTCTTTACAAAACAGTGATTTAAAGGATTGCATTACAGTGTAGAAATGCTTTTAGCAGGAAAGGGAAAAGTTGATACTTTCCTATTCAAAGATATTTAAATTTATGCATCAACCAAGTTTTTTGGCATATCAAATTCATCCGCTCGCCAAGTAAAGTTTGTAAAAACTGTTCGGATCATTGTAAAAGAATTCACTACAACCCATGGGTTAAAGGGAAAACTCAAGTAGGATCTACGACTTCGAAGCATATACTAAGTAAAAAACCAATGCAGTCTTTGTAACATTTACCTATTTACCTATTTACATGCCTCTTCCCATTGTGCTTGTTACATTTCCAAACTCAACATAAACCTTTCTTGCCGATTTTTGGTTGTTCTTGACCTTCATTTTATTAGTACTTTTTTATATTTCATACTGTAGCTGTCCTTCAAATTGCAACATTTCTTGCGCAAAAAGTGCTACAATCACTAAAGTCAAATGAATTTTTCTCTGTAGGTATTCTACGATGCCACTTTCAAGAACCCCTTCATTCTCCTTTTGTTTCATCTATCTCAGAAAGCGATCCCTGGGAAGCAGAATTTTAACTGTTATCTACCTCAGAAACTTAACTATCGCAACGTTTTTAATATTTCTTCTCATGTTGCACTCACTGTTAATTGAATCATTTCCTTTTCCTTCCGTCCTCCTCATACAACAGTTTTAAAATCACTCTGTTCCCTCTCAGTTTCAGAGGGATTGTATTCTGCGAGTTGCGAGTTGCGAGTTGCACGTTGCAAGTTGGTTTTCCATCATATCAATTAATTCTATACTTTTGTTCTAATTTTAGATTCTAGCCAAAGTTTCTTATGATTTTCTTAAATGAATTACTACTTCCTTAAGTGAAGAAATGTCCAAAATACTTTTGTCTGATCAAGGGGCCTTCAAGGTACTTCGGAAGATTTCTCTCAAACGGTGTCAAAACATTTGTCGGCATCAGGAAAAAACCATAGGCATTTGAGACATAGGGTCTTGGAGGGCTGCATCATACCTAATCTAGCAAACTTTATCGCATTTCAGGCTCACTTTGGGCAAGATCCATTCTAAGCCCTTCCCCCCAAGCACTGAGCATACCCAACATAAGTGGAGGAAACCCCTTTCTGATCTGAGATCTCAAAATTCTCCCTAAATAAATATTAGTACAAAGAAGAAGGTTCCTAAAGGGTGCACCTCAGTCCCGTTCTGCTCCCAGTCGTATTGTACATGAAATCTTATTTATAGTCGGTGATCAAATCATAGGACCAACAGGAAAACCTCATTCCTTGAGTGTGACTTTAGCAAATCCAGATCTCACTTTCCCCTTGCAGTGCCCTTGAAAGGAAAGACAGTCGACGCAAACTTTGAAATTACTTTAGCAACGGGCTGTACCGAAGAAGAAACATTCAACTAAAATCTTAGTCCCAAAATATAACCCTTTTCCTTCAAGAGAAGTAGAAATTCATCAAAGAAACTCATAAGAAGCTTTGGCTAGAATCTAGAATTGGAACGAAAGAATAAACTGAATTGATATGATGGAAAACCAACTCGCAACTTGCAACTCGCAACTCGCAAAATAAAAGTAAAAACCAACTCGCAACTGACAACTCGCAACTCGCGAAGTATCATATCTCTCAGTTTCAGGTATCTAACCAAGGCTCTGACTTTGCTCAATTGGAGCCCCGTTCTGTTTTCTTTTACTTATAGCCACCGTTTGGAAAGGTCTTGTTCCGAGATAACTTCATACTATTCCCGATTCCAGCCTCTCCTTCTATTGCTCGACTACCCCTTTTATAATCTCAAATGTAGTTGCTAGCATAAATCCGATTAATTGAATTGTACTATATGTAGTCATTGATCACTACCCCGTTAAAAGGCAAGTGGATTTTTCATGCTTGATGCTTTCCGTTATGGGAACCATTCCAGCACATGATCCATTTAAATTGCATATAGGTCACATTGCAGCTTTCAATTGATATAAATAGTAATTTAGCTTTTTCTGACGTGTTTCTCCCTTTTCTTCCATGTACTTTACAGTTATTTTCCTCCCTTGGTCGCTTTTACTATTACATGAATTTAGTGGCGTCTCCTGCGTCTCCTAACACTTGCAGCAATCTATTGAGGCACATAAGAATGTTACCATTTACATCAAGGAATTGCCTAAATTTGCCTGTAAATATCTACGCTCTTTACCTTCTAAAACCACAGACCCTAATCCCTCTATTGCCATGCTTCTCGTTTCTTCGTTTATTTATTGAACAGAGATCCAAACATTAACAAAGCCTCTTCTGAAGACCCTTTCTTGTAACTTTCTCCCCAGTCTTACATACTTTTCGCACCACCAACCTGCGTAAATCAAAGGCAAATTTCACCTTAACTTCATTCTAGGATGTCATTCCAACAATTCCTATCCTACAAATAATGCTATCACCCTTTCCTGAAGTCTTCGTAATTCATCGACATTCATTTTTATGAAGCAATGCCCACTAACCTCTCAATCTCGGTAGTTGCAGACTTTCCTCCAAAATATAGTCTTGCCATTGCTACTCTGTAAAGATTTGGGAAAAATTTTGTCGAAACATATGAACTTAAGCGATTAACATTGAAATAACACTTTCCTATGAATTTATCCCCTTGATGACAAATGGTTCTAGAACAACGCGCTACCAAAACTTTGTGAAAAACGATACCCTGAAACCTGACATTAATCGACTCTATTGAATGCATGGACACATATCTTTGAATAGGAAACTATATAAGAAATTCATGAACCCCTTAGATACCAAACAAATAAGAACCTTTGCACCTGGGGGTTTCAATCGACACTTCTAAGTGGAAATAAGAAATCTGTGGAAAGCCTCCCCATTATGTTTTAAATAAAAAAGCAGTTCTTTCTGACAGGGCCACCGAGAGAGGACAGGGGGCAATTTGCCCCTGGGCCTCAGGGTCTAGGGCCCGGGGGGGGGGGGGTACTTGACCATAACATTGAAATAACACTTTCCTATGAATTTATCCCCTTGATGACAAATGGTTCTAGAACAACGCGCTACCAAAAGTTTGTGAAAAACGATACCCTGAAACCTGACATTAATCGACTCTATTGAATGCATGGACACATATCTTTGAATAGGAAACTATATAAGAAATTCATGAACCCCTTAGATACCAAACAAATAAGAACCTTTGCACCTGGGGGTTTCAATCGACACTTCTAAGTGGAAATAAGAAATCTGTGGAAAGCCTCCCCATTATGTTTTAAATAAAAAAGCAGTTCTTTCTGACAGGGCCACCGAGAGAGGACAGGGGGCAATTTGCCCCTGGGCCTCAGGCTCTAGGGCCCGGGGGGTACTTGACCAGATTTTGGACGGGGACGTGCCATCGAGGTTTCAAAAACATACCCGTTCCTTATACCAATTTTTCCAAAATGTATACCCGACTTTATACCAATCTTTCAAAAACATATACCCGACTTTATGCCAATTTTCCGAAAATGCATACGCGACCCAATACCAATTGTGAAAATTGCAAAATCTGATACCGTTCCTTATACCAAAATCGTAAAAATTGATACCGTTCCTTCTACCAGAATCGTGAGAAGTGCTTTGCGTTTGCCCCAATCTTGGTAGGATGAGAACCTGAATCTGTTGAACTGGGTAGCAATCTAAACTTATTCCCAAAGGCGTACCGATCAAATAGCAGAGTGCACTCATGCTCATGTTGCACAATGCTGAAAAGGCTATTGCAAATTCTGTCCAATCAGATTTAAGGATAAGAGGAAAGCGGGTAATACGCAATACATGTTAATGGCTAGACACCGTTCCTGTCCAATACCCCAACTGTCAAAACAATCAAAAATCGTGTAAGTCCTGGCCAATGACAACTGGAGTCTTTGAAGCATGCGCAGAATTTAGGATTTTATAGACTGATAACCTGATTTAAAGTTGCGCCCCCTGCGCAATAACGGAAAGATTTGGGATTGCTTGTTTGAAGGAGCGACAGCCTTGACTCATAGTAATCAGTCCAGTGCCGGTAAAATCAGAGGATAAACTATTGTTGTAAATAATTACATTTCACAGCTCAATTGGCAAGACTAAATTGGAGTTTGTTTTCTTTGCATGCCAAAAATGTATATTTAATTAATCCGTTTAATCACTTGGGCTAAATACCTTTGCTGTGAACAAATGCTTATTCAACTGTGTGACACAGCCGTCGTGGCAAGTTATTGTTTGAGGAGGAATTTGCTGCCGTTTATGATTCTTTACAATGAATGAGTCAGTTTCCTGGCCATTCACCGCACAGTTTTTCAGATTACAGAGCAAGGCAAAGAACAATAGAAAGTTTTGTGTTTTGTCTGTCTTTGGAGTGGAAATCCCCTATCGTAGAGGCACGTAAGGTTTTTTTTGTGTTTTGTGTTCTCTCTCTCTTTGGAGTGGAAATCCCGTATGGTTGAGGCACGTAAGGTGTTATCTGGCCCTTGCCCCTTCGTTATGGGGAAACTATGAAGGGAAAGTATCTGGCGGGAAGAAAAATATTTATTTATCTAGAAAGTTTCGTGAGGATTAGTTCAGCAGTATTCAAGTTATCAACCGTTTCCATTATCCCGGTCCTCGCTTTCCTCGTTTTCTGTAGCCTCCATTTCGTAAGGGGAGTCCATCGATCCTTTGACTTTGCCGCTTTGCCCCATTACCCCGCTTTTAGGGTGAAATTGAAAAAACGAAATCTCTATTGCGTTAGGTACGGAGAAGACGAAGATACTTGGAAAGTTTGGCGGGGATTGATTCGACTGTGCTCGAGTTTTTCGTGCAACAAAATTTGCTTCATAAAATATTAATATAGATGTTTAAAAACATTTATAGAGGATGCCTGTTTGGTAGAAAGTTGTTTCCAAGATAGATTTCACAAAATGCCTTTCATTCAAGCATTGAAGACTGTAAAAGGTAACTTACTATGCACAACGAAGAAAACTACTTCACTGATAAATTTCGTGACAAATGCACTTGAAAATTTTTTAATCGTTTGTAGAATGAACAAAAATGTTTGTTCAGAACAAATTTAATGGATTTCTAAGCATATATTTTCCTCAGCATGGGGCATTACACTCGTATATTGTTGCAATTCAGAAAATTCCGCAAAACAGTGCATTTGCAATTTATGCCGAGACCCACAAGCTCTGGTTTGGAGGTGGCGGCATAGGTTAGAGTTTCAAGATTAATCATCCAACGATCAATGCACCAATGTAAAAAACCCCAAGGTATGCATCATCTAGTTAACTATCGAGGATTACTTGAAAACGTATCAGGGAAAGATTCCTCCTAAATTCTTGTTGCTAGCTCTGATCGAACCTGCTGCGTTCTTTTTGGGACCCCTGATTATTTGTCCTTTAATTCTTAAAGCTTCATCTGCTCCTGCAACTCCAACTGCTGTATCTGAAACATCAAGGAGTATTAAAGTCACCTGGAATGAACCATCTCCTTTAAATGGAATTCTTCACAATTATCAGATTCAATACAAAAAGTCTGATGCCAGCTTCTCGCCATCTATCTCTGTGGATAAACATATAAGAGAGAAAGTCATTGATGGCCTAGATCCTTACACATCATACGAATTTCAGGTAAAGTTATTTATGTTTGAATTGTGGAACGCTAAGACATTTGACAGGTTGTTGAATGAAAAGCACGTGGCCGATATTAAAATCAGTCAAAGGCCAACGAAGATTTGAAAATTTGTTTTGTAAAATCAATTTGCCTTCATAGTCAAGAATTAAGACAATGCTTCTAAGTCGTTCTCATGGCAACGAGAACTCCACGTCCTTTTCTGGTCCGTCCTTTACTTGCCATGGACATTTCGATTATATTCTTAAAGATAAAAAGTGTATTGAAGTTCAATTTCAATAGCAAGCTAATTATGGACCAGAATCGCAGGTGGAATTCTCATTCCCATACAAACCATTTCATTTCGATCTTCATTTAATTCTAAATCTTTTATCCATGATAGTCCACTCAATAATGTGAGTCCACTCGATAATGTGTCACTGTTTTATAGGGAGCCATGCTAAAACAAAATTTAATAATGAATAAAGACAAAAAGTAATACAGCTTTCAAGAATCTTTGACAAAATGAAGGAAAAACGAAATGAGTTATAGCTTATATTTCATATATTTCATATTCATATTTCATATTTCAAATATATCTATACAATGTGCAAATTCATTAAGAGTATTGTTTTACAATTTGGCCCTGTTCAAATTAAAGTACGTAATAAACTATTTACAAATAAAATAGATAAAATATATACATCTGACGACAATAAGCTATCTACAAAATTAAAGATTTTCGTACCCCAACTGTCTCAAACTTGATTTAAATGAGTATACCGAGGGGGTATTGTTGTATTGCTCTTTCATATTGTTGTTAGATTTGTTCCACACTTTTGTTTCACGGTAAGAGAATGTCTTTTGGCCACTTACTGTTCGCATTAACGGTACTGCAAGATCATTTTTAGTGTTTATTAGCCCTCGTGTGTGGAAATCTGACAGCCCAATGAATAGGTGACTTAGGTACTGTCGTGCAAGATCGTTTGAAGACTTATACATTATGACGGATGTCTCTTTTACAATCACTTTTTTTTTACATTCAATCTAAAAAATTACAATACATATTACAACTACACTACTTACAAAATACTATACCCTACTGCTAATACAATACCATTTGGAGCAAAAAACAATGACTACCTCATGGTAACATAAAACAGGAAACACGAACACAGCACTACACGTAACCGCGAGAAGGAGAGAATGGACGGAAATGGAAGGAAACGGGACAATTTCTTGGGATGATATAAAGATTCTTTAATCAAGACGTTCTGTCTTGAGGATATACGTAATAGTCAAAGTTAGAATTGATCTGTTTGCCTCATAAGACAGACTCTGATCACCGTACAAAAGAAGTTGCAAAAAGCTGTTGCTCCAGACAGAATGCCCACTATTTTGTAGTACAGCATTAACATCAGCGAGAAGATTACATCTGTGTTCTTTATAAGAGTCGCAAAGCAGCAAGAAGTGTTCCGTATCCTCTACACCATCATTGATTGGACACATTGGATTTATTGTGTCTCTAAAATTGTGTCTAAATTTGTGGAAATTGAGCTTGCTCAGTCCGACCCTGAGTTGAGTTAAATATGCAACCCCTTTTGGATTATGAATACCATATACAGAGTTCGCAGGTGGCCTTATTTGTGAAGACAGTTTCTTCTTAAAAATGCCAACAGTGGGTGATGCTCTGATCTCAGGATCAAGTTTGTTCCATTCCAATAAACAGTGAGGATAAAAACTGGCTTTGAATCTTTCCGTTCTTGCCCTTATTTGCCCAACAACGGACCTATTTCTAATAGGATAGCTAGTTTCATTGAGAGGTGGAATAGGGTCTCTCGTGTAATCAGGTGTTAACTCGTTGACAAATTTGTAGAAAAGAATGAGCCGTCTACTCCATCTTCTTAAACTTAAGGGTTCCCATCCTAATTCATTGTACAACCTTTCCCGAGAAGTGCCTCTCCATGTTCCTGTTACTGCCAATGCAGCAGCATACTGTACTGATTCAAGTTTCTCCATCCAATGATTTCCCAAGCTACTTATATTGTCCTCTTTTTGCGGTATATGATAGATGACGTCACCATAATCCAGATGGGGCCTAACATATAGCTTATACAATTCATTCAAGGTATTTCTGGAAAGATATTTGGACGAAAATCGTAGCATACCAATTGCTTTTCGCGACTTACTTATCGCTGCCTGTATATGAGCAGAGAAGGAAAGTTTAGGGTCTAATATTACTCCTAGGTGCTTATGTTGATCAACTTTCATCACTGGTGCATCATTAAATAAGACTGGGGGGTGGTCGGTCTTAGCAGTTTTCTTTGAAAAGATTAATTCCACAGCTTGCTTCCTTGGGTCTGGGTTGAAAGACATCCTCCACTTATATGCCCATAGTCTAATGAGATCCAGATCATGATTTAGATCGCTAGCAGCTGAATTTGGGTCCTGCACAATTGTGAAGAGTGAGGTATCATCTGCAAAGAGCTTTACACTGCAGCTCAAGTTTTCAGTCAAGTCATTTATGTATATCAAGAAGAAAAGGGGGCCAAAAATTGAGCCTTGCGGAACGCCAGCAGAAATATTTCCCCAGCTTGAAGACTGCCCATTCAAAACTGTCCTCTGTTTCCTTTCGGACAAAAAACTTCGGAGAAGCAACAGTAAGTTTCCCGAGATTCCACATCTTCTTAGTTTATAAATGAGACCCTCATGCCATACCCTATCGAATGCTTTAGAGATATCAAGATAGATAGAACGAACTTCTAGGGTAGGGTTACAGTCGAAGGCTTCGAAAATAGAGTGAGTTATGGAAAGTAGTTGATTTATTGTTGAGTCACACGGACGAAAGCCTGATTGATTGGGATTCAGAAAGTTTTCTGACGTTAAGTGTGAGTACAAGGAGTCAAATATAAGCTTCTCCAGAACTTTGCCAAAGATTGGTAGAAGAGAGATAGGACGATAATTTGTCTTGAGGTTTTTCTCATTTTTCTTATGAACAGGTACAATATTTGCCCGCTTCCACACTTCAGGAAAGATACCTTGACTTAGGCACTTTTCAAAAATCAATTTCAGTGGTTTTACTAGCGACGCGTCACACATTTTTATCATACGAACTGAAATTTCGTCCCAACCATGTGCTTTGTTTGGATTGAGATTGCGGATAATTGTCAAGATCTTTTCGTCAGAGATAGAAAACTCGGCAAGTTGGGAACAGTTTGTTGGGAGGTCATGGGGCACATCACTGCCTGTGTCTAATGTCGTGCATTGGAGAATGAAGTAGTCATTAAATATTTGAGCCTTTGATGCAAAATCCAACACAAAGACATCATTTTCGAGAAGAGGGGGTATTTCAGGTGTCTTAGCCTTGTTAAGCATCTTATTTACCAAAGACGAATACAGTTTACTACCTGTCGATGGATTTGAGAGAGTGCAACCAACTTTAGCAAAATATTTCTGCTTAGCATCTTCCACAAGTTTTGAGCCTTCAGTGATCATATTTTGAATGCCTTCAAGCATATCTGCGGGTTCTCCTTTTTTAACAAAAGATTTATACGCATGATTTTTTTTTCTGAAAAAAGTTTTTATATTTTGAGTGATCCAAGCAGCCTGGCGAGGCCTCATCGTTTTAACCCTGTTCGGTATAAAATTCGAGCAGACATTTAGAAGGACCTCATTCAAGATCTTGACTTGATCTTCAGGATGTGTAACCGTCTTAAATGATTCCTGCCAGTTGTACATTTCAATACTTTTTCTGATAGCGAGAAAATCAGCTCTATCATAATACCACAACTTACGAGAATATGGGGGTGGTGCATAATTTTTAACGGACAGTTTGCCATGAACAATTTGATGATGGCATTGTTCATGAAGGGAAGGGTGAACGCCCGACTCAATGAACAGATTTGGCTGATCAGTAAATATCAAATCAATGCAGGATTTTGACTGGCCAATTTTATGGGTGGGTTCGGAAATTAGCTGATGTAGTCCTAGTTCTGATGTTAGTGGCTCAAAACTTTTTCCCTCATCATTTTCATTATCGTTTGCCCACCACTGGGTGGAGCGACAGTTGAAGTCTCCTGTAATAATGACTGCGTACGGATTCTCAGCAGACATCTTTGCCAACATTAGCTCAAAATTAACCATAAAATTTTCAAATTCGTGCTGGTCCTGGCTAGGACTTCTGTAAACAACAACAAAGAAATACTTTTTCCGATCGAGACGAAGTTCACAAACAATGCACTCGGGTAGTGTCACAATGTCTGTCCGATTTGATTTAGGAAGTGTCTCTTTGATATATAGGCCAACTCCGCCTCTCTTTGTATTCGATGGATGGCTATTTGTAATAAGATCATACCCTTTCAGAATTAGCCTTTCTTCGTCAATAGTATCATCAAGGTGAGTCTCAACGACACCCATGAGGTCATGGTTACATATTGAATTGTATGCCTCTATTAGGGAAACACGGAGAAAGTCATAGGCAATAATGCTATTCAGATTCCAACAACAGAAACTTAAGGTATCTGGGCCAGGATTTGTCTCAACATCGCCACTAAGCAATATCATTCTTGAAGTCACCCAATGTGTGTGGATCAAATGGAAAGTGAGGCAAACAGCATATGACTGGAGATATGCAAGCCAAAGGAAACTAATTTTACCCCATTTCGATCGGAACAGGCAGTACAAAGCAAGAGGAATCCTTTTGGAGAGCTCAAGGACCAAATACAGGAATACCCTGGCGTGCGAGTATGTGAGAGAAAATAAGGGCAAGAACAATGCGTTAGGGTAAAACAAGTGGCCTGCGAAAAATTGAATCGCAATTGTAAATGGCAAAATAATCGCAGAGATGAAAATAAACGAACATGCGAATTTGTACAAACGAAAAACCTGCAGAAACATGGAAGCAAGTGTAAGCGCACAATGAAATCTAACTGATCTTTGAGTGGAGGCACGGAAACAACCTATTGCTGCTCGCCATTGACAAATATCAACCAGCATCATACAATGGGAATCCCCTCACTGATGTTTTAATAGCCAAACCAGTAATTGTGAACAGGTACCACTGCCTTTTGAAACTGTTCCCATTTCTTAAATTCCCAAGAAAGATATTGAATACAGACAACAATACAAGGTACACACACAAAAAGTAGTGATGGTTAAAATGTATCGGTCCCAGGTGGATGTAAAGTGAAAGCATGCTTTGCAATTAGAATGCTGTGTTTTCGAAAATACTGCAATGAAAATACCATGAGAACATATTTTCCTCGTTGTAAGAGCACATTGAATTGAGTTACTTTTTTCCTAAAGCCTTGTTCACACTAGGTCCCCTGGGGCGTCAGGGCCGTGCCGAGGGCCCAAAAGACAAAGACTCTGTCGAGCCCTTTGTGGCCCGAGCTCCTCTGCACGACCCCAACGACCCAATAGACCCAGCCCGAAGCCTAGTTTTATCATCACTTGGCCGTGCAGTAAAAGCAGCTTTGTATTCAAATTTCTTTAGCCAACGAGAAAGACGAGATATAATGTGATTTGTGACGAAAAGTCCGTTCATGATAAGTCTTCTGGGATGTTCGGGAAAGAAAAAAAACATACACACACAAAACTGCCAGGTACCAGCAACGACAAATGCCCCCAAACAAAACAAAGGAGCCAGCCCCCCTCCCACCACCGAGCGACCTGCCCTCAAAGCTTAGATCCCTCTTGCCTAGGCGCGCTCCATTTTAACAAATAAACATGAAATGTAGAGAAACATTTTGCTGGACTGATGACTTGAAAACTAGTCCCCAGAAAGGCAAAACGCCTAATGATGCAAGAGAGCCAGCTCCACCGCCCCAAAGGACCCACCCCCACCACCCCAAGCATATACATCAAGTGTAAAGTTTTTGGAAGACAGAGAAAGGAATTATGAGAGATCGGGTCCCATGAAAATATTACAGAGACATTTTTGGAACTTCATACAAGTAAATTTCGGGATAAGTGTGTTTTGTCCGGGATAAGTTTTTAGAAGACAGAAAAAGGAATTGTGAGCAATCGGGTTCTACAAAAATATTACAGAGACATTTTTGGAACTTCGTACAAGTAAATTTCAGGATAAGTGTTTGTCCGAAGGTCTGTCATGCCAAAAACTTCACACCCAATTTAGGCTAAACTCAACGAAAGGAATTATAGACCTAAACATGTGACCTAAACATACTTGAGAAGTTCCTTTAACTCAGTTTGTGTTTCGAAATAGTGAAACCCGTCGTCTAACTTTAAACATAACCTGCAATCATTTAAACATAACCTGCAATCATTAACCTGCAATAAACAAAACCTTACAATCATTTCTTTGAAGAACAACCAGCCAAGCTCTTTGCGTAACGGCACAGAAGGTGCATCATTAGAACTACCAGTAACGATTCGAGTGGCCATGTTTGTAATTTTTGTAGAGACTCTATTCTCATAATACCACTACAGCCCAAACTGAGCAGCAATGGTTTAAAAGTGGTTCTACAATACTACGATAAACGCCCTTCAAGGTTTGCATTGATACAAAGTTTTTGCAATATTTCAAAAGGCCGATTGCACAAGAAACCTTCCCTTTTATATTCTCTATTTGGTACCTCCACGTTTGACAATTGTCTGTAATGAGACCAAAGTATTTCACTTTGTTCACTAAATCAATATCAGTACCACCTTTGTGAAACACTAGCAACGAAGCTGGCTGCACTGCCATTTTATTTACATTTGGCATTGACCCAACGATCATAGCCTTTGTTTCGACGACGTTCAAGGATAGCTTGTTGCCTTGAAGCCATTTCTCAATATCGACAAGCTCTGCGTTTAACACCCTGCGCAGTTCATCCAAGGTTTTGGAGTAATATGAAATAATGGTATCGTCATACATGTTTGTCTATGCCTTCTTTTATGCAAAGGGAAGATCATTTATACGTATAAGATGGTCCCAAACAAGACCCTTTTGGCACTCCGATATCAATATCTTTGATGTCAGAAGAGACACCATTTAATTTGCAAAACTGTTTTCTGTTATTCAAATACGATCTAAACCAATCATGTTCAACGCCACTGATACCACAGAATTTAATCTTTTCTAGAAGAATACCATGATCAGTGGTATCAAAGGCCTTCTTAAGATCAATGAAATCATAGCTGTAAATTTCCCTTTGTCAGTGTTGACCGTGCATTTTAGAAGACAGGTGACAACAGAGTGAAAAGAGCGAAAACGGGACTGTTCCATTCATGAGTTTGTTTTCGTCTAGGTATCGAGATAGTTGGTCGTTCACGAATGTTTCAAAAAATCTAGAAACAGCTGGTAAAACGGATATTGGCCTGCAATTTGATCTTTCATCGGATGGGCCTTCCGTGAATATGGGAGCTACTCTAGCAACTTTCCAGCTGTCAGGGAAAGCTCCAGAATATAAGGAAAAGTTCAAATATCACAGAGTCAATCGTAAATAACAGGAAAGGAAATAGCGGGCAATGTTATCCACACAAGATCCATGTGATGTCTTGATCTTAACAGCATTTTCCTGATTTCTAGGTCTTAATGATAAGTGATTTTACCAGTTAGAATTTTCACATCTGAGTTAGCCTTTGACTAATGAATTAATCTTTCAGTTTTCAATATCAACCGCATTCCTTTTGTTCCACAGTCCGCCAAGTTTGTTAACAATATTAAGAATTTTTGCTCCTGTACAATTTTTGCCCCCTTTTTTTAACTCAAATATCCTCCGACATGCTTAGCTCAGCAAACAAATAAACCGTTTTCTTGAAGCATAGTGATGGAGTATATAAATGAGCACTAGTGTGATGAAATTGAGCAGCGGAAACAAGTGTGGGACATCGTCAAATCTGAATCAGATTTTCAGAACTTGCAAGCAATGACTCATAACATCAGCGTTTGCAATTGGACACACCGTAATGATTTGCGTATATTTCGTAATTCATCTGAACATCAATGACACCGATTCGTTCTCGTTGCTCAGTTTTATCAAACTATTTCACATCTATTACAATCAATTAATTTTCTTTTGAAAATACAACTTTGTACTTGAGAAATGATAACACACAACGTTTCGAGCATTACTCTTCATCAGGTGAAGGACCTGATGAAGAGTAATGCTCGAAACGTCGTATGTTATCATTTTTCAAGTACAAAGTCGTATTTCTAAAGGAAAATTAATTGATTGTAATATACTAACGACGTACTACACGCAAAACCAACTTTGTTATTCATTACTTCACAACTATTAATGGCATTACTACGCTTTCTGATCAGAGACTGTCCCTCTACAAGAAACAGCAATTCTTGAAGTTTTAGTTGAACAGCTCAGCGTCGTTTAGAAAGGTTAAAATTCTCCTAGCATCATTTGAAAAAGGAAGGCAAATATTTGCATATTAAAAATTATTTTTGTGGTCATATAAGAATAGTACTGAAAAGGAAATTGATGTATTTTATTGAAGTAGATTGGTATGTTCTGAAAGAAATAGCATTAAAAAGCCTATCAACAGAAAGTTGTCTCAAAAAGTTGTTCGACGTTTGGTTAAATATTGAACAATAACAATAACATGAACAGGCTCGTGGCAATAAACTCTCTGGTGATTATTGAAAAATTCATGAGAGCTATGAAATTTGAGGTTGCTGTTTCAGCACATCTATGAAGCTGTTTATCGTTGCAAAATAGTAATACAAAATGGCCAACCCCTGGTTTCAGTCATCAGGTAAATTTGGTCTTCTGAACATCATCGCTCCATCATTTCTCAACAGATTTTTACGGGGATGGCAGCAAAATTTAATTGAACATCTGAAGAGTAACATCATGTAGAAGTATGGCGAGGATCTTTTGCCGCTTTGTCGTAATCCTCTAGCAAACGGGGCACACATTTTCTAGGAAACCCTGTTGGTCCTAGATATTTCCTGAAAATTCACCCCTTTCTCAGAGAGACCATGGCCACGCGTGCCAGATAGATCTCGATATTATATGCACCTGCCGGGGGATTGTGCGATAGTCCACTTTTTATCTAAGGAGTTGTTTTCTTCCCAGATAGTCATTTTCAAAGATCAGTCAAAAATTCGTACTGCTCACACGGATCGTTTGCGCATGCGCAGATAATTTTCTCTGCTTTGTTAGGATACGAGATATTTTGCCACCTTTTACTCGATTGAAACTTGATTCATTACACCCAATATCGCTGAAGGCCTGCTTGTATCAATATGCAAATAGAGTAATTCATTGCCCAAACTTGATTATGCCCGTCCGTCAATGCTATCATTAATTTCATTGTTTTTTCATGAGTCAGGTATCTGCTACGACCAAAGGTGGTACAATCCAGGGTGCTTGGAGTCCATCTGCAACACAAAGAACAAAAGAAGATTGTTAGTATTCTGCTTATTTATCTTCCTCCTTTTTACAGTCATCCCTGTTATAAGCTGAAGCAGCCCTTGTTGATGACTCTTTAATGTGGTTTTCATACTGTCTACGGAAGGAACTTGAAACGGAAGGAACTGTTAATGATTCCATCTGCACGACTCCTGTTTATTGATTTGACCCTTAGAAATTTAGCTGGCAATATCCTATCTTCGTCGTTATGCCAAATTTTGATATACATGCGCCTTTGTATAGGTATTTAAGTTGGTATTTCATTTTATCCAGCTATTTTATAATATTCAAGAGCCTCTTCGAGAGTGACGAAATAGCCAAATTCTTCCGGATGTCCCAGAAAAACGCGACAAATTTGATCGTGACTAGAAACATGAAGTTAGGTTGAATCAATCCCAGTTAAAGGCATTGAGTCCATATAAATATCGTTCTCATGACCAATATCTACTTCTGTTCAATCATGAAACGAAAGTTGTCATTTTAATCCCTATTGAAATTAAACCAAAGAAATTCCTCAGGATAATGCAAGGATTTAGAAGTCTTTGGTCTCTACTGCTAATGACTTTAGCACTACTGTGCGACAACAAAGGACCGTCAGCGGTTTGTCAGCAAAAATTACAGACAGCGTTAACGCTCAACTATTTATATGGACTCAATTCCTTTAAGCTATCAAGTAATCATTGATAGTTAACCTGAAGCTATGCATACATTGTTTTCTTTATACTGATGCATCGAGAGTTGCAATATTAACCTTAAAAGTCCAATTTTGCCGCCACTTCCAAAACAGAGCGTATGGAATTTGGCTTATCTGCATACGCACTGGTCGAGGAATCTCCTGATTAGTGCGAAATATGAGCATAACGCCTCGTGCTGAGGAAAACATTGTATATTAAGCATATCGAAAAATTGCATACGAATAGAGAAGGATTTGACTGAATAGCCTTCAGAAAGAAGTTACTTGTTTTTTGATGGAATTATTTGTGTTTTTACAGCTTTTCCCAGACTGATAAGGTGTGAAAATGCATTGCTCTTGAAAAAATGCATTCGAATACTGCATTCAAGGTTGATTTCAGGAGAATTGATACATGATTTACTCAAATACTACATTGGAATGAGGAATTCACACTAACTACGAAACGCTGCAGAAGGAAAAGTTCTGAAATCCAAAATGTCCTTTTAGACCAAAAGTTGGGGATAGCACGGTTGAAAAATGACCGCCTGCAAGAACAATGAGAACCACTGTTTAAATTGACAGTACTAACAAGACATTCAAGTGCACAAAAGCTGGTGAGCACAGCTTTAATAGCGGTGGAGAAATACCCTCTGTTACAACTTGCCTGATACTTCTAGCCCCGGTGGCCCCTGCTCAGAACTAAAAAAAAATTTGACGAAAAAGCTCATTTAATAACGAGAAACGCTACCTAAGAACGGTTCCTTTGTCAAAGTACTTAGAAAGTTATTCTGTCAGTTTTCGGTAGTGTAAGTACATCCTTTGTATGATTTCTTCGAATCGTAATTCAATTGATTACTGACATTGTAAGAAAAATAAATTTAACTGCTTAGCTGCCTAAAACACTTCCAACTTACGCATAGTTCAATTGCATAGTTCAATAACCATCCGTCGTAGGCTGCCTCAGAAGTTTGCGTGTTAAAGTGGAATTACAGTGCTATTTCTATTTCATAACCTCTTTGGTCATGTGAGGTCGCAGATTCCTTAATGACTTAACGAACATAGTAGGTAGGTAAGCTAAAGCTCTTAAAGTATTTGTACAGAAACGGAAATCTTCAAGTCAACTAAAGAGAAGGAGGCAGATACTGTAAAAACCCGCATGAGAGAAACCGCGGCTTAAGAACCTCCAGGCCGATGACGTCAGTTCTTTTGAAATACACCTTGGAGTATCCTTAGAGTATCTCGATTTGATGTGGATTTAAATATCAATAGCGTGCGTTGCTCTTAGCAACGCATGACATCGTTTTTAGCTACGTGTATTTGCAAAATAATAGATCTGGTGTAGATTTCTTGCTGTACAAGGAATCTCATTTTTTGCATCGCATTGATTTTAATAGACGATTACGGAAAAGATGACGGACCTCATTGAAATCTATGCGTATTCTTTTGGGCACCTGAAGTCTACAAAGTCCTCTGAAAACGGTAGACTTCGCACATAAAACCTCAGCTACCCAAAGGATGCAAATTCTTAAAACAGTAGAGTCGAGAGCCGTCAGACTTGGCGGAGAAAAATCCCAAAAGAATGAGAATTCTGAAAGAAAGTTAAAGAGTTCGAATGTTGTGTTCGGTCGAGTGAAGTGAAGCCATTGCAATACTTTTGTTATGCAAATCTCAAGTTGCAATGTTTCATTCTTTTTTCGAATGTTTTTAGAACTTTTTATTCACCTCTCTTTTTACTCACCTCTCCAATCAGTTATGTAAACAAGGCCAAAAATCTTCTTGAAATCTTGATGAAAAGAGGCAAACAGCAGGCCACTACATCTTGATATTGTAGGGAAACTGTACTGTACCTCATTGCGAGTGACGGCTTGGACGGCTTGGAGCTGTGGTCAAGATTTTATGCTGCAGTTGTAAGTTTTGGTAGCTATATGTTGCTAGGGGGCATATTCCTATCATGCATTGCGTGAAATGAGGTCCGCCATCTTTTCCTTAATCGTCTATTGTGAAATAGTTCTATGAAGCACCTTCTTTATGAGAATCACTTTATGGACTTTAGGGGCCATTTCAGCCAGTTACAGAAAATCGCAGGTTCTTTTATGCAGGTTTTCAGTGTAAATTGTAGAAAATATTCCTTGTTTTAGAACTTGGAAGAAGCGGGGATATGATCTAACCATTGCAAGACTTGCTCAGTGTCATTTGATTTCTTTACAACTTAGATTACTCCACACTACACTTTTTATTTGTCTTATTAAGTCATTTGTAACAATTCCATTGTGTAGTAGTGAAATTTACGCTTGAAACAAGTGCTTGCTGTGCTGTGGCACAACAAGATTAAGTTAACTTTTCGTTGCGTTGGAAATGCGTCGCTGCGCTTCATTGTTATCAGGAATTCATCAAGGAGGCTGATTCAAATGTAGTTTCATTTAACTTAATCGTTTGTTTCGAAATTCATAGATCCTTCAGAGCCACTGGGATTACAAGAGAACAATACCCAAGCACGATATTCAGTAATAAAATGGTCGAAGCCAGCCATTGAAAATGGAATTCTTAGAAATTATACGGTTCGTAACTTTTTAGTACTTGTTTTACCTTTTTCGAACATCTGTCAGATGTCCCAAAAACAAACTTTTCTTGTCAAAATTACATGAAAAATCAAATAGACGATTGCGCTAAAGATGGTGGATTCATTTCTTGCAAAGGGTGGCGGTAAAAAATTCCTTACAAACGAGTTTCATGACAGTGCAGCCGTAGCAACACAATTATATACAGCTTCTGCGGAGGAGAGTGAGCTGCAGCGAGGAAATAGGGAATGACATATCCGAAGAAAAGTGGCCCTTCTTCTCCATCTAATAACTTTATTTCATTTCATTTCATTTTGAGTTATTTCAACAGGGTAAATACATTCAGTGTATATAGAGAATTACTGTTTTACAATGTGACCTGCTTAAAACCTAACTTGCTTAATTTCATGAATTATTCCATAACAGCTTTAAAATCCAATATATAAGAAGAAAGGAAATACGCAGAAGAAATTCGAGAAGCTAAGATGAAACACTTGGAGGACCTTTGCTCAACCCTTTTAAAGGTTTTTAAACAATCTAGGGTTAGCAAGTGCATTCGATGGCGAAGTAAGCACGATTTCTGTGGAGCAAAAATGGGCCTAAGCATAAAAATTAGGAAACTTTCGCCACAGCTTCCAAAATGAAATGGCTTATTTTTCTTTAAACTTGAGAAATAAATGACCAGTAATAATTAGAATTGGTAGAGAATATGGTTTCATATCGAATTTTCTCATGCCGCGGTCGTTTACTTTGCGTAAATATGAGTTGCCGCGCAATTTTCGTGGGCTAATAGTTTACCCCATTTTCAAGGTGCCAGCGCCGAGCCCCTGGAGACGGTATCGAGCCCAAAACTTCCTTTCGAGGCTTGTAGAAGAGGCATCTGTTGTAATCTTTTTTCGTTTGGAAATTGTGTAACCAGCGAGAAAAAAAAACTCAAATGCAGCCTCGGTTTAGAAGATGGGAAATTTAGTTCCCGCGATCATATAAGTACATAGAATACACAGTCTTTGGTAAGTTCATCGTTCGGTGTTTCATCGCTGCAACTCGAAATTCGTGTTACTACAGCTGCACTGCGACGTAACTTGTTGATAAGGAATTCTTTACCGTCATCCTTTGCGTGAAATATGAATCTTTAGTGCAATCGTCTATTGTGGAATAGGATTCTGTATGTCTACACACTCCTGATTTTTGTGTGACCTCCTTTCAAGCAGATACCTAGCACCTGAGTGAAAAGACGACCTTTCACTCTCAGTTATTTGAAACTCAGTCTTTGTTCTCCGCTGAAGCAATTTTTGTCAGTAGTTGAAACCATACAGCAGGATGTTCCGTTTAGTTTTAGGCAAAAGTTTTAGTTCCACATCCAACAACCCATTCTGTGTTTGTGAGCTGCAAAAGACCTAAACTTGGTAATTAGAAAAGCAAAAGCCAATCTAAATTGAAAAACTGCTTTTTTCACATCGTAACATCAAGATAATTTTTGTCATTTGGCATAAGCTGACATGCTGCCAAAAAGTGTTGTATGAGCGGACAACCAAACAGTGCCAATAATACCTCTTGGTCATATGTCACGACCTTGTTTCTTTTGAATCCTGAGCGAATTCCTTGGTCTAAGATTGCTAATTGCTTTGAAATGCAGAGTCAATGAAAAGTAGCTGATTCTATTGAGGTGCCATTGCTGTACGGCTATGAGAACAAGAGGAGAATTTTGTCGTATTTACCAAGTCTCTCTATAGTTTTGGAAATAATCACAGTATTTGAGATCTTCAGTTGTAGAGTTATCTCAGTTATGGCAGTTCACCTAAATTTGCTTTCAAGTCATTGAATTCCATGGAAGACGTTATAAAATTGGCAATGTAACCTCGACCTGCCTTCAACTCTATTCCACTCCAGGCGGGGAGCAAAAATGTGCCCACCAACGTTGATTGTAAAGCCGGGAGTAAAAAGGATCAAAAGCTGAAACACCAATGAATTTCCCTATTTTTTAATTGATTACATTTTAAGCTTTTCATTGTCTTGATTGAAGTCACGTGACCAGCAGATGGCCATATTTGGAGAGTGGTTCCAAAAAGTAGCAAAAACAATCATTACTTCTTTGTTTTGATTTTGATTAAGTCATGCATTTTACCAAACCATTTCCTTTTGCTATGTAATTTCATTTGATATACAGGGTGTCTCAAAAAAATTGTTCGACGTTTGATTAAATACTAAAAAATAACGATACGCTGAATAGACCTTTGGTCCAGTCACCCTTGTCCTGAGATTTTAAATTGATTTTTGACACAAGAATCTTGCAAATCCGGTAAAAATTCATGGGGTTACAAGCTTTTGAAGTTCAAGTTTGTGAGAAAGCTGAAACCAGAGGCCTCGAAATGGCATTTTTGGTAAAAGTCCCATAGGCAGTCGTTTCTGTTATTTCTCAATTGTTTCAGGACGAACCAAGTGGGATTCAAACAGGTATTCGATAACCTAACTGTCAAGCATATGGATGCTTTGAGGAAACAGATTCAGTCTCTCACCGATTTTGTTTTGAACCACTGTTTTTGGACCTATGCAATGTTTTGGAATTTTGAGAATGATCGCAAGAAATAATTTACTTTAGAAGTCGTATTTGGTTTGCTCTGATATCTACGAGAGGTATGACATTGGATAAGCCTCTCTTACCTCCGTCTTTGAGCTTTTTGCAATAAAAGTAACCGGGGGGGGGGGGGGGGGGGGTCTCTGGTTTCAGCTATCTCATATTTTTTACCTTCGAGAGCTCGTAACTCGATGAATTTTCAACCGATTTGGAAGATTTTAAGTCTCTAAAATTATTTCATAATCTTAGGAACAGGGTTATGTTTCCATGAGCCTGTTCATTTTGTCCTTATTTTTCAATATTCAATCAAACGTCGAACAATTTTTTTGAGACACCCTGTATACATTATTCATATTTGCTGACATCAACACTCCATAGATTCTATGACGTCGTTCAAATTGACGACGATACATTTCTAACAAAGAAAGAAATAATTCAAAATTTTCATGTTAATCGATTTAAATGATTTTTCTTTACTTTTAAGTGGTTTTTCGAGGATTTAATCATCGTATTCTGATTTAATTGGCCTTTGTTGCTTCCTCAGTACTGAATCTTATAGCGACATGGTCCTAGTATTTGGTTGCCTGGCAATAAACCACGTGACCAATTAGCACCGGGCTTTATGATTAAGCTCCTAATAGATGTAACTACTATGGTGCGAAGTTAATTTGGTATACTAGGTATCGTTTAGGAGGTAATTGAGGGGGGCATTTTCCCCCGCGGGCTTACCCAAATCGCCCCTGGTGGAATATTCTTATAGATTTGAAACCTTTTTTTGTTTGGCAAGGATAAGACATAGTGATTTTCTAAATAATACAGTAACAATATTTTGATGTTTTTCTTTCTTATTTGCAGTTGAATTTTATTGGAAGGAAATCATACAACAGTACATTTATGCACGACAACGTAACATTGCTATCAACGAGTGCGTTGCAATACACGATGACCAATCTTGTTCCGGGTACAAATTATACTGTAAAAATTGCTGCAAGCACTGGTGCAGGAAGAGGCAACTACAGTCAACCAGTAGTGATCATTACATTGTATGCAGGTTTGTAATTTTATGAATGTTGATACCAAGTATGTTTGTATGTCTGCCGAGTGTCGAGTTATCCGGTTGTTCCACAAATTCCAACGTTTTGCAAAGCCGCAGAAAGTTGAATAATCTGCTAGTCCAGGAAATATCTGTTTTCTCAGTTTTTGTGGGACCGAATCAATTTTGGAAATGTTTCAAAACTTAGCTTTCAACTAATATGGTCCATTGTTGAATTTATAGAGCAATTCTGATGTAAGATTAATTTGAGATTTCCTGGTAGATACAGTTTTTCTAACAACAGACCTGTTTGCATTTCGGAGAAAGGGACTGAGGAGAGTGCAGCCCATTCTGACAACCTTGGCAACAGTAGGAGGTCAAGGGGTCCTCTCCTTGTAGCATGTTTGCATTTGCCTGCAAACTCGAGTTATCTTCGAGTTATTTCACTTTCCGAGAGTTTTACGACACTTTTTTATTATGGTAAATGATTTCTTTGGATTCTTTAGCCTTCTGATCATCCTTTAACCCATTGGTGAGTATATTTTGCGCCACTTTATTGCAGGTATTTGTCCTCGGCTATACAGCATCTCAGTTTAGGTCCTACCAATCAATGGGCCTACACTCACGAATGGGCGGAAAGATGGGAAGACGCCAAGATAATCCGTAGAAAGCACTAAAGGTTTTTAAAAAGTACCATACAACTCTTGAAAGGCAAAATAACGAGAGTTTGCATCGAGAAGCGACCAAGACGCAAGCGGTACGCTTATCACTGCAGCAGGGGGGATTCCCTTGATTTCCCAGTGTTGCCAAGGCTGTTAGAATGGGCCGCGTTCTCCCCATTCAACTTCTCCAAATTGCGAAAAGGTCTATTTCCATACTCAAGCTTTGGTCGAGGAGGGCCCAGGAGCTGATCCAGGATAGAATCTGACCGAAGCATGATCCGTGTCTGGGGGCAGGGCCCTTGGAAATTTTTGGACAACGCCCTAAAATTCTCTAGGAAACGCCCACTGTACAACACTGGTTACCATGCCCATGACCTCGATAAAACATGAAATGTATCGATGGATCTCCTTCGCGAAAAGAAATAGTTTCTAATTTAATTTCCTTGAATTTCTTGCAAGAAAAAGCTGTTATAAACCGATGCCAAAAGGAGGGTCGGATGAAACAATTCTTGACGCAAAAAAATCTTATTCGGCTTTGGATGTCCACATTCATCCTGAGGGTGAAATTTGAAAACTTTTTCAGGCCCTTTGCTTTCTTCTTGTTATCTTCCGCGTTTGAATAGCCAACATTTCTAACCACTGTCACTATTCTGAATGTTGATAAAAGAAAAGATGATGTTCTAAGATCTTTGATAAAAGGCCGAAGTGGCCCTATGTTCTCAGACAATGAATAGTTCTCGGAATAATGCACAGCATGCATCACTCACTTCCTTGTTGAATGGACCTCCTATTGTTCTTGGTACCTTGAGGCTCTACGAGTTCTGATTGGCTTGCTACTGTCAAGCCTTCCTGTGATTGGCTTGCAACCCTCAAGCCCTCTTGTGATTGGCTTGCAACCGTCAGCCTCGAATGTGACAGTAGCTCCCGCCAATTTCCTGCAACCTTCAGATACAAATGCTGATTGGCCAGCAATGCGGTGAGCAGCAGAACGGTAGCCCCATGGCCAAGGGCAGCGGCACGGCAAGAGGCAAGCCTGTAGCAAGGAGAGCATAAGCTTGGCGTTGTTGAAGCCTCGGCCTTTGCAATGGGTCGCCAAATAGAATACCGCATTTGCGTTTGTTTTCTCGAGGACAAGAGACAAGATTCGAATCGTGAGAAATCCGAGGGGCATTTCACTCTCTAAAATCTCGTACACCTTTGGCAAAAATCCTTTTGTTTTCAAGAAAAATCCATCAAAAATCCGTATAAATCCTTTTGTTTTGAAAAAATCTCGTACGCTTTTTCCAATGAGTGAAGTGCCCCTCGGAGAAATCAATTTCTTAATTTATCGATTCACTCAAACCAAAGCTAGCAAATACATGCGATGTTCTTATAATTTCTGGACGAATATATTTAACGAATCTAAATTTTTTACCATGATTTATCCTTTTCCTATTTGCGTAATTTTTAAATTCTGACTTAAGAATCTGACAGTAGCAGCAGCTACCGTTGCAACCGTCTGGATCCGCCTCTGGGGCCGTAACAATTATCAGTTGTATTTACTCGTTTCCTGACAAAATTCACAAAGCCATGTTTCCAGATATCATGACGGTTATTTCAAATAGTCTTTGATCTTATATTATCTATCCGAAAGGTAAAATTATAAACAGAATTAGTTGTCTCTAAGTTTCTGACAAACTGTGTACAGCTCTCGAGTAGAGATGGAATGATTGGTTTCAAATAGCTACTTTTCCTTCAACGCCCAATACGACATGTTTTCTTTTCTTTGCAAAGATCCTCCAAAGCCATCAATGACCTCAGCTGTCAAAGGTGGAGACATTACTGAAGTTACACTCAAATCTGCTTCCGATATAAATGGGCCTATCAGGTATGCTTTGTAATAGCCTGCTGAATATTTGAGTAGTCGTCCTGCATAGCTGTAACAAATTCTTTTCATTCCAGAAATCGAACTGTCACTGGTTGATAATTTTTCAACCAGATAGCGGTAGCCGAATTATTTAATTGAGACTGCGCAGAGCTGATATTTTAGGTAATTGGATGGTATGCATAGGCAATAGGGGAACACATGATGACTAAGTTCTTTTTCTTGGAGAACAAAGTTTGTTTCAAAGTATTTTTTGACAGATGTGATAGAAAGATGACCTACGCGAAAACTGCAAGAGGAATTTTGAGGAACTTTCTAAGGAAATTTTAGACCTGGTTTTTAAATAAAAAATGACATTGAATGAAAAGGAAGCAATGTCTCTCGATATCTCCGTAAAGGCATTACTGTATTTTTTGTGCAGTGCAACTGTAACTTTTCTCATTGTTTCATCGAAAAAGTACTACAATAGGATTCGTTCAATGTGTTATCGCAAAGAATGAATGCCATAAAATCAAATTACTTTGAAAGAGACAAATAGATTTTTCATTAGTGAAGGTGGAGGCCCCCTCTTCATTTATCTATAGGTGAAACAAGTGTTGTATTTTTTTTTTGTAGGGAGTTCTGATTTGATGATGTATATTCAACTGAACTTGTAGATTGTACATTGCCTATGAATATATCTAAACAACGCTATTTAGAAGTTTAGATGAGATGTGTTGATGTGTTAAGCTCACATAAACTTCATTTGGATGATTTTTTCTCCACATATCAATACTCATAAGTAATTAATATATAAGTAAGTAAGTAGTATAATTACAGTTTGTCTTGACATTGTTAAAGACCTCTCATATTTGAAGGATGTATGTTGTCAAATTGTAATGTACTGTCATGGTATCTTTTAAATTGGTTAAGTGTTAACGGCCTTATGCAGCCAAATTTTGGTCCTCGATTTTTTGATGATTTTAGATAGTTCATAGTGTCATAAAAACTTTGTGAAAGTTTGAGATGGAAATTATGAGTTTAAGTTGAAGAAATTGTATGTCAAAGTTGAGTGAAATCGCTATTTCAACGCGACATTGAACTGACAAATGTGACGTCACAATCATGACCGACGATACAGCGCGCATTGGAGACACTGTGCAAGCAATGGCCACTGCTTCAAAAAGTATGGGAAACACTTCGCGTGGGAGGGTCATTTGTCGCTGGAGCACCAAATGGAGAAAGCTGGAAGAATACACAATTTATAAAAGATGTATCCGTCCACACATTCCCGAATGAAAACATTCAATCTTTACATATATTTAGTGGGTTAGATTTGTTCGTCACCATCGACCATTGGGCCTAAAAGGGCACTTTTCTAAATAAACAGAATACCTTTACGGATTCGTAGCAAATGTTGACGATCTTTTTTTCGTTTTGCATACATTGAATCACCGGTCGTTCTCGGGAACTTATTCCCGTTCTCTAATCTAGAGTTTGAACAATTTTCGCAGTCCGCATTTCAAACTGTCGGCGGGAAATTTGGGTATGTTCGAGAAAATCAGTATCTGTAATGCCGGGGCCCAATTCTTGACAACATGAAAATGTAAACAAAATTTTTACCTGAATTTAAAGTTAAGAGAAGCAAATCCTGGCGTTTATTGCGCTCGGAAGTGTACCTGCAAACACTGTTTTCGATTTATTCATTCAGTTTCAACATCTCCTTCATGTTTTGTTTTGATGTGAGAGCCATGAAATGAATATCAATTCTTACACAGCCCGACTCGTTGAACAAAGCCCCAGTGGACCCAAATTGCTCCCACCTTGCAAAATTATCGAAATAAAATCTATTGAATCGCAAGAATCATGAAAAACTTTGACACCTTTCCAAATGATTGAACTTGAGATCCGTAATGACTTGTTAACAAAAATAAATCGTACGGTGGCGTGATTGAAAGGCTTTACTACGATGTCAAATCATTATCAAAGCTCATGCCGGGGAATGTCTTGAACTTGAAGCACTGGAAATTATCCAATGGCTCTTCGACACCATGGATACAGCTCGTGGATGAAAAATTAGATTTCATTGTTCGATGAGCTACTGTATGTATCAAATTCCTATACGACTGCTTTAACGAAAAAAGGAAAGAGACCCAAATTTGCTCTTGGACCCAAATTACTTCCACCTCACCCTAGATGCTACAAACGCAGAAGAGAAGGCAGTGCAACTTTGATTGAGCATTGAACAGACAAAGGTAAGAGTCGTTCTAGGTCACGGCCGCTTTCCTTCCTTTCTAAGTTTGTTGATACATATTCAAGGTTTGCGTGAATTTTCACAAAATAAGCCACTGCAGTTTGTTTAGTGCAGGATCAGGAGAGTAGAATAGTTTGACTTGACCTTTATCGTTGGTGCGGAACGCATGGTGTGAAACTGACTTCACTGATCCAAATACCGAAATTGCAGGTGTAAAGGGGAAAATTCATGCTCTGCAGAAGAAAGTACCTTATCTTATATCTGGGCTCGAGGGTGGCAATGGGTATGCTGTCTGGATTCTCAACTTCTGCCCTGCCGTCGCCAACTTCTGCCATTCTTGGCCTATAAGCCGACTTATTGCCAATGGTTCTTCTTGGTATATCTTCATAGCTTTAGCTCCCAGTTGAACAACTCCATGGTCGCTGTTGGATCTAGCCTCATCTTCTGAGTCTAGCTTGTCATCAGAAGACATTTGAAATTCACTGCCATCGGTATCTGACATTGTGAAGCAATCCTCGCGAGCTCCACGTGCGTTGGTTTTCATTGGCAAGAACTGCGCGTCGTGTTTATGGTCATAATCGTGACGTCACGCGCGAAGGCCTAATGTCGCGTTGAGAACCAATTTTCAAAACGGAATTTCGCACCCGTTCCGCAATGATATTGAGTAAAATTTGGTATCAATGAAATCAGTAAAGTTTGAATATTATGAATATAGTAAAAATCAAAGTCGAAAATTTGGCTGCATAAGGCCTACATCGAATAGGCTTTTTTTTCTTGTCATTCAGAGCATGGCATTCTCCTTTTCGTTGCAGTAAATATGAATTGATCGTTGTGAATGGTCACACTCAGTGCGCAAGCCAGCCTAGTGGAACTCCAGTCACTGTGCCACATGTACCATTGATCTTAACCATTGAAGCTGGAATCAAAGAAGTTAAAGGCTTCTTGTTGAATATCGAAACAGTCGGTAATTTCACATTGTGCTACAGAGCTGTTATCACGAGCAAGGTATGGCTAAAGTGGCAATTTCTTCAAATTTCCGCAAGTTTGTGCCAAGAAGTCTTTGTAAACCCATCGTTGTTTAGTATTCTTCAAGCGGCCAGTAGAGGTTAGGAATTTGTCGTTACTGGCTACAGTATCATCAGCTGATTGGCTGCTTCAGTGTCTAACTGTCTGTTTACGTGGATTGAATTATAGTTTCCAACAAGGAAGAACCTTCTCGTAGTAAATCCATACTGTGTGCATGAGATAAATAACATTAACATTACCTTTTTTCGAGAGGCTCCTAAGACCCTGCTCCTAAGACGCCAGAATTGATGGATTTGTCCATCTGTAGACCTCTACTCAGCGTTCAAAGCACCATCCATGGAAATGCATATGTTTGACCACAGGAGGCCCAATTGCGTACTACAGGGCTTACGTGGCTTGTCCAAGGTGAAGGTGAAGTTGCGGTTTTTAGCGCCAAGCGCTAGTAGCTAAAGCGCTCGCAGAAGTAGCTAAGCGCTAATTGAGTCCGTGACCCCTGGTCATGGCGCTCAAGTGGTCGGGCCCTACCTGGTTTCGAACCCATTATAATAATAATAATAATAAATTCTTTGTTTAAGGTTGGCGTAGGTGATAGCACTAGGCTAATTAATGCCAACCATAATTACAACAGCATGAAACTAGAATAAATTAATATAATAGATATTAAGGTGACTATGCCCACCGCCCCCGCGAAGCCGCAAGCCTCCGCCCAGCGAAAAGCCACCCCCAGGGACCATCCCGCCCCCGAGCCCCACCCAGCCCGCCGAAAAAGCAGCAGAGAGGCGGCCGCTCCGCACAGTCCTGACAATAGAAGAAACTTTGAAAGCCGAGACCACGCAACACAACACCGCCCCACCGCCCCCCAACAGGCCGAGCAGCACCCGAGAAGCAGAAAACCCCCAAAGAGGGCGGCCCCCGCAGGACGGCAGCCCGCGACCCACTACAGCGGACAGCATAGCCACCCTAAATGTAACCTAAATTTACAATGTACGTCTTACATAATCTACAGTTGCATGTAAAATTCCAAAACTTAATATACTTTTTAAAATGTTTTACAGTTAGGGACTCCTTTATATGCAATGGTAAGTCTCTCCAAAGATTTTGCCCTAGGAAGCTTACATTTTCTAATCCATAGGCTGTAGTCCTAGGTTTACGTGCATATATGTTCTTTGTAACTCTTAAGTTATATTGTATTTCTCTTTCTACGAAAATTTCTTTCATAAATGGGGGACTTAGATTCATCCTTGTTCGGTAAATTTCGGTGACAAGCAACTGCAGATTCCGTTGATGAATAGAGACTGAATTATCTGTGATTAACAGTTCTTCAAAAGTAGAGGTCCGATCTTGATACGCTATTCGTAGTGCTCTTTCGTGAATGTAGTTAATTTTTGTGTTTACACGTCTATCGTGAAACATCCGTATCAGCGGACAGTAACTAAACTGAGACATTATAAAGGCCCTCATGACCATTCTAGTTTTTTCTTTGGGCATATACGTCGAGGCCCTTGCAAGAGCATGTAGTTTCTGACTTGCCTTTCTGCAAACCGTATTTAAATGTTGCTTGAAATTTAGCTTTTGGTCAATTACAACGCCTAACAATTTTTCTTCTTTGCTCTCTTTGATCACGGAGGGGCCAACATTTATTGAGATTTCTGTGTCTTTTTCACCAAATACTAGGAGGTGGCATTTTTCTTCATTCAATTTCATAAAATTTTCTGCGAACCAATTGCTTAGTTTAACAGTATCATTTTCTAGCCTTAAGGTAACCTCCTGTAACTCCTTGTGAGAACAGTAAATTGTCGTATCGTCTGCATAATTACAGATTTCAGTCTCATTCAACAAAAGGAAAATATCATTGATAAATATATTAAACAAGAGAGGCCCTAGAACTGATCCTTGAGGGACGCCTAATTTCATTTCTTTCCAAGAGCTGAATGAGCCATTTACTTTGACTCGTTGCCTTCTACCTGTTAGATAGCTATGCACCATTTGTATGGCATCTGTACTAAAGCCGTATGCATTCAATTTAGCAAGCAAAAGTTCGTGGTTGAGACAATTCCGCCTGACTGTTCTATTTCTATTTCTAATTCTTTATACACTGAGACCCTTCAGTAACCAAATAACTGTAGCTAAAAAAACAGAAATCTAATTGCAATCATTTTTCTAAAACAAAATAAGCTACAGCTGATCTTCCAGGGAGCCGTATTTGCGTTGGTTTTCAGCTCATCAAGGGACTTTTTAACTGCTTTTTATATTGATACAAGGTACGGAGCTCCCTAATATTCATAGGGATCTCGTTCCAAGCCTTCAGAGCTGTGTAGGAAAATCTCTTTTCAGAATATTTTAGATTATACTTTGCAATTTTTTCGCAGAATCTAGTATTATATAGTAATAAGATCTCCGTTGAAATTTATTCCAAAGGTTTTCTGGACATAGCCTGTCCATGATCTTAGATGTCATGACTGATCGATCAAACGTAATGAGTTGTTTAACTTGTGAAAAGTTCCTCGACCAGTCATCCTTTTTCCTGGCAGTGTCAGTTATCGAAATGGACCTGTTTTGAACACGCTGTAATGATTCCACTTTCAGTTGGAGACACTGCCCCATATGACATCAGCATATCTTATATGACTCTCTACGAGCGCACGATAGACATTGCTTAGTTGAGATTGCGAAAAAATATTTCTTAGGGTTTTTAAAGAAGCAAGGCCCCCGCGCACTTTCGCTTTGATAGCTTTAAACTGGTCCTCCTAATTGAGTCCTTGATCGATAATTACCCCCAATGATTTCGTTTTCTTCACTCGTTTTATTTCTGAGCCATATAATTTTAGTTTTTTGTCTCGGTTATCTTATTAGTTCCATTTGGGTGCCCTATAAACATATATTCTGTTTTTTGTGGATTAGCACTTAATTTTTTAAGTCTCGTCCCCTCAGAAATGTTACTCAAAGATGTTAACGTGAAATAAAACTTATCTCTGCGACGGTTTGAAATCTGCCGAAGCTCGGTCTCAGCATCCTGTCCAAGTCAAGGAGCTCTGACGTTCAATATTCGAACAAAATTCATTGCAAGTCACAGTTTCATTCCCCGGATCTCTAGCAGGAATGTTTGCAGCCAACATTCATCGCTGGGAAAGATGCTTCGGCAGATTTCAAAACGTTGAGAGATAAGTTTTATTTCGCGTTTGTTTCCAATTATGTCACGGAGAAAAGTGAAAGTGAACTTTTAAGCATTGAGTACAAAGTTTAAAAGCTGGGGAGCACTTTAATGCAAAGAACTGGGTATTTAATGCAAATTCGCCGAGATCGAGCGAGGACAAAACTGTTGTTAGATAGAGGCAAGTAACATAAGCTGCATTCCTTGTTACTTAATACTATAGACTGTACAATACAGAATAAACAAGTAGCCAATAATGTTGAGTCATTGTAGTACAGGAACAGCAACAGAATATCGGATGTTGTCATTGCGGCAGGATGCTGTATTTGTAATGATTATGGAGCACGAGGAAAGACAGAGTTAATCAGATCTCAAATATCAGATCTCAAATATCTCAAGATCTCAAATCTCAAATATCAGATCTCAAACATCTAGTTATCAAACAAGAAATCAGTTAGATATTGACACTCCAAGGCCGAACCTAGAATTCTCCAAAAACAGTTTTTTCTATTCTGGTGCAAAGACGTGAAATGAAATCCCATTAGAAATCAGAACAAGTTCCACTATCACCCTATTCAAAAGGAAACTGAAGGAATTCCTACAAAATTAGCATCCTTCCCGAAGCACGATCCCTAGGAAGACCAGCAAAGTTGTAAGAATTTATATATATGTAAATAGACATTTGTATAGTTTCTCTTTTCTTTTTTAGCTGATAGGGTTTTGTGTTTAAATATGATAAAATGAAAAAATGAAATGAAATCAACCATTCCATGGTATGAATTTCAATTTCGTTCCATTCAAGGAAAAGGTACTGCTTTCTTTATGCTGCGGTTAGAAACAGCAGCGGCAGAAGCTGCTTCAGTGGCAAAGCTATGCAAGCCCCGTAATACGCAATTGGGCCTCCTGTGGTTTGACAAGACTGTATCCCTGGCAATCCTCAAACTTCTAAAGAGGTTGCAAGGAAGGCGATTATGAGTCTCTAATTTAATGACCCCCTTCAGCGCTAAAGAAGGTGTGAATTAAATGTCTATAGACACTGGCACTCGAAGACGTGCTTTCATTCAAATGAACTTCTACAGGATTTTTCAAATCGTGTTCAGCTTTTTCGTGATTGTTTATGCCATTTGTAGTTATCTTGGCTGCCCGTTTATGTTATATTTTATGGCATCACTACTTTTAAGGTACAGATGTTTGTGAAAATGAAATGGGAGTCACAGTTGACTTTCCGTTTTGCAAAATGTTAATTCGAAAACTCTGTGTTGTTAGTCATCACCAAAGGGATCATGGTAGCACCGGCCGCGTTTTCTAATAAACCCGATAGTATTGCCCTCTGACTTAGGTGGCTGGCAAAAGAATTTCTTTTTTCACAATTAAGGCCAAGAAAGCCTCTAGCCTAATTAAAATTTAGCTGAAATTGCTATTGCATAAAACGTGAATTTTGCTATTAAAAACAAGAATACCATTAGATTTGGAATCTCAATTTTGTTTTGAGACATTAAAGCAAAAAGTTACGACCAAGACAAGGAGGTACCTGTCCTGTTGACTTATTAACCAGATACTTTTCGATGCTCTTGAAAATGTGGGCACACCATGACGAAATGAACTTCATTACTCAGTTTTGATTCCAACTGACAGACTGTATCTACAGTGCCTATCATATCTAGATATGTCACATCCTCTTCAAATCTTTCAGCTTCAATTTCAAGATTACACGCACTCATCAGTTCAAGTATCATTGAATAATTACATTAAACACTGTGTGCAGCATTAGTGTAAGGCAGTTTGCTTGGCATTGCAAGAAGTCCTTGAAGCTTCCTGCTTTCTGTCCCTTTGCTTTACATTGGCAGTCTCAATGTTAAAGTTAGGTTTTGTTGTAGATGACATCGAACGTTGATACCAGTTGATCTCGTTATTAAGTTGCTCATCGCAGGCCTCTTGTCATTCAAGTAAAGGGTCTCACCTCTCAAGCATAATCAATTTGCCGAAATTGCAAGCATAATTAATTTGCCGAAATTGCAAGCATAGTCAATTTGCAGAAATTGCAAGCATAATCAACTTGCCGAAATTGCAAGCATAGTCAATTTGCCGAAATTGCAAGCATAATCAACTTGCCGAAATTGCAAGCATAGTCAATTTGCCGAAATTGCAAGCATAATCAATTTGCCAAAATTGCAAGCATAGTCAATTTGCCGAAATTGCAAGCATAGTCAATTTGCCGAAATTTGTCAAGCATAATCAATTTGCCGAAATTGCAGAAATTGCCGAAATTGCAGAAAATGCGAGATTGCATTATAGCCATGAAACTCTCAGTTCTCTGAAGAATTTTATAAGATTCTAATTAATTGAAGCGTAGCTTTACTTTGTTTGGAATTTTAGGTGTATTTTGCGGCAGTCAAAGCGCAGTAAGCATTGAAATATTATAATGATTTCATTTTGGTATCCGTACAGTGTTCTTTCACTGCATTTTCTACAAATGTATCATTTTATTGCATATTTGTTTTCAGAGATCCTACTACAGTGAATTCACACCTACGCATCTTGGTATGTGATTTTATTTTGTTCATGAGATAAAATCTTTCCCTACCGAATTGTTATTATTTAGTATTAAGTGCTATTATCTCAAGAAGTTCAGATTCTAATGTAACAGCATGAGAATTTTGCAATAGAACAGTCCTTTCACAATGTAGTGGTTGCGCTATCTGGCACGTCCTAATTCGGGTTGGGGGAGGGCAAAAAAAGTCCTCATACATAAGCTCTTTTGACTGGAATTACGTAGACAATCAGGTTTGTTGTGCTAGTTGCCCGATGCATTCGCTGTGTAAGAATATTTGCGTCATCGAGAAAAGCTGCAAAACCTCCCGAAATCGGGGGAACGCGATTAAAACCATATTTAGAGTACAGTTTTCATCCAGGCATGACAATTATGATAGACTTCATCATATAATACTATTCCGCAATGAAATTTGCAGAGTATTTCGCAAACATTGAGATTCCAGAACGTTCGATTTTCACACGAGTCATTCCCTAAGTGTAATGACCTATATTTACCAGCCACGTTAGGAGTAACGAATATTTGAGTTGCCAAGTGTATATACCTTCCAAATGGATTTCTTGGTCGCTCAGTTGCTGTAGCAAGCGTGAGTAACGATAGCCGGTCGCAGCCATGTTAGAAAGTTAAATGTTTGCAAGCCTAAGTGGCTAGCTATGAATCAGATAAAAAAAAACGTTCCTCATTGTATAGCCACCGTGCCAACTTAGATATTAGAATTGAATCTTATGTTAGTCGGGCTATCTGACACATCCTATTTCAGTCCCGGGAGTTGAGGGAACACCCCCCCCCCCTACTTAGCTCTTGAATCGAAATAGGTAGAGCAACCATATACGGTTGCTAATAGCTCGCAAAACATGTGATTTTTTCAGGGTCGGTGCTGGTAAATTGTCTCCCTCCTCTTCACTTGTGGAAATATTTCAACAAAACTTTACTAGCAGCGGCACAATAGGTAGCTGGGAAAAGTCAAAAAGCTTCATTGCCATAGACTTCGTCATCGCAGTGTTATCAGAAAAAGCTACGGGGAGGCAAGATAGGTTCAATTGATTCAAATTGAACATGTTGTTCTCTCTTTCTGGACCCTTTAAAGCAGGCCCAGAATCCTCATCAGATGTTCCAACTTTTGGGCATGGATCAAGCTCTATATCTAAACAACAGTTACAGGATAGCCTAAGTTTACTTGTCTTCAGTTTGGGCTTAAATGCTACCAAATTTACGATAAAGCTTTGGCCTCTTTTGAAGTACCCCCACGAGAAGACACTGTTATAAAGCACTGGTGACATAAAACACTAAAGTTTAAATTCTATTTAAGTTTTAATGCTAGCTATTCACTAAGTGTCCGTTGAAGGGGTATCTTGACTAGCCAGCAAACTGTAGGCTTGCTCACATTTTAGCATTTTAAGCTGCAATTTGTTAAGGAATGCCACAAAACTTGCCTACTTAAATGATCGTTGAGCTTCATTTGCAGTCAATTTTCTAAGGATTCAAATTGTTGTTACATCGGGTGAGTCAAAGGAAAGGGAAAATTATTTCAGAATCAAACTTTGAAAATTGTCCAATCGATTTCGTGAACTGTATAATGTTCTGTCTCAATGAGATCTAAAGTTAATTTGTGTACATGTTATCGTACTTTGAATTGCGTTATTTTTCTCAGAATTGATTAGGTAATCAAAATTAGATTTCCTTGATTGAGGCCAAAGCGATCAGAGATGAACTGTTCAACGTGATACAGAATTTAAGGGAAAAGGTTCTTTATTACACTGAGCATTGCTCGAAGAGCATGCTTAAAGGCATTGAGTCCGTATAAATAGCTTCTCATGACCAATATCAACTTCTATTCAATCATGAAACAAGAGTCGACATTTAATCCCTATTGAAATTAAACCAAAGAAATTCCTTGATATAATGCAAGGATTAAGAAGTCTTTGGTCTCCACCGCTAATGACTTTAGCACTATTGTGCTATAACAAAAGGCCGTCAGCGGTTTGTCAGCAAAAATTCAGGACAGTGTTAACGTTCAACTATTTATATGGACTCAATTCCTTTAAAGCCGTATAATTGCCTTGCCAGGAAATAATTACCATAAGCCCCAAAGCCGTCTTAAATAATTCTAAAAGTTGAAAAGTGTTTTTTTAACTTCTTTATGTAGTTTATGGTGATTTTCAACAATGATTCCCAAATTGTGTTAACATCTCAAAACTATATCTAACCTCCAGTCAGACTTTTAAATTTGAATTTTAAAGTCAAACTGTTGCTAATTGAAATATTGAATGAAAATTATTGCCTTAGAGTAATTTTTAAGCAGGAGGATCTTTTTTAGTTTTGAGGGTCGTCTGGTGTGACAAGAGTCATATCAAATTTATTTGCATCAACAGGGATTTAGCTGAAAGAGCAAGACATAATATTTGTATAACTGATAATTTCTTAGAGCTTCGTATTTTTCACAGAACGCAAAACTCTGGAAAAAGTGAATTCAACACTTTATGACTCAGAATCTGGAGCAACGCAGCTTGTTGTCCCCTTGGTGCAGGGTCCTTCTGGATCCAAGTAAGTATTTGTTATTGGTGTTTAATTACTGCTTTTGCACATAATCATATTTTTAAATAGACTATTTTTCATTTGTTGTTTGTGCCAGGCTGTAGATTAGGCTATAGGTTATCGTTTTCGTCTTCTCCGGAGAAGGTCGTGACTTTGGCCCCTGCTGGACGCATTCTGCAATAAAATATACTTAAAATAAATGAGTTAAGTTATTGATAATTTGCCTAAGATAATATTTATATCAGGGACGGCTAACCCTCTTTGCTGACATCCTTGATCCACTCTAATTTGTAATGAAATTTTTATACGAATATGAGGGGATAGTCAGACCTCTGAGATGAGATCTCAGTATTGAGTGCTTTAGAGGTCTGGAAATTGCGAATTGTGTGTACCAGATTCTCTGATAGATATCTGGGGTAGAAATTGTCCATATAAATGCAATCAAGAGGGCTAGCGCTTCTTCAAGGGCGGCTGAACACAATGTGATTTTCCAGGAAAATAAGATTGCAATGGTTGACGCCATCATTTGCAGCCCGCTTAGAAGGTCTGGTCCTCCTGGTCAGACCTCATGTAAAAGCAAAAAGAATTCAGCCCTCTTGATAAGGTATGTCTTCCTTATTTAAACTGCACATGGAATTGCAAGATAGTGTAACGCTTCCAGTTGGCTCGCTTTTGCCCTTGCTTTTGGGTTGTCAGGAATACAATGATTACATGGGTCAACGTTTAAAGGCATATGTTTCAGATAGTTCCTCTCCTTTCATCGTGGTCAAAGGCTCTTGAATGAGCACAGTAGAGAAATCAAGCTAGCAGCGAAAGTTTTAAATCAAGTTTTGATATGAATTTCTTTTTACTTTTTCGTCTATTTCCTATAAACTAGAAATTATTTCAGTCAGTAAGTACGGCGCTGTAGGAACTGAAAACAAACTGAACCAATATGCCTTTCTTCAAGCATTTCAACCTTTCCAAAACAGAGCCTTATCAATTGCAGAGCGCGCAAGATGGAATATGTTCCAACAGAGATGTTTCATATTTCATATACCGGGTGTCTCAAAAAAAAGTACCCCCTTTTGACTGGAAATAGGAACGAAACGATAAAATATTATTACTTTCGGAGTGAACAGCTAAATTTATCAATCTTCAACTTAAATTCACGTACCTTGCATTTAAAAATCGTCAACCAAGCACCGGAGATACGAGCTTGCAAAGTCAAAATTTACAGTGCACCCGAAACCAGAGGTTTTGTAAAAGGGTCTAGCCCTGATTTGATATCACAGGCATATTGCAAAAGAATTCGAACTTTGACCTTTTGCTTTTTCTTTTGAAAGGAGTTATACCTTGAAATGCTTAAATTGCTCTACAGATGATTATTCCTTTGAGGAATCAATCTGTACATTGGATTCCATCCCAAATGTCAAAGAAAAAGAAAAGAGCACATGCACGTTCATTTTGGGGATGTGGCACGACTTTATCATTCTTGAGCCTGATTCAGACTTGGTCGTTTGGTCGTTGGGGACGTGCAAAAAGACCCAAAAGACAAGACGCAGGGTTTGAGTCCTTTGTCTTTTGGGTCTTTTTGCACGATCTTAAGGATCCTAACGACCTAGTGTGAATCAGGCCTCTCCGCATCTTTATTATATTGGTTTTATCAGGGCGATGTCCACGAGTCTTTTATTCTTTTCAAAAGAAAAATGAAAGTTAACTTTTGCAGGTGCTTTGGAAAATATCCATGATACAAATCATGGCTAGGCCCTTTCTCGAAACCTCTGGTTTCAGATGCACTGTAAATTTTGAATTTGCAAGCTTATATCTCCAGTATTTGGTGGGCGATTTTGAAATGCAAGGTATGTGAATCTAAGTTGAAGATGGACGAATTTAGCTGTCCACTCGCAGAGTAATAATGTCTTATCGTTTCGTTCTTATTTCTAGCCAAAAGGGGGTACTTTCTTGAGACACCCGGTATATTTCATATATATATATATATATATATATATATATATATATATCATATTTCATATTTGAATCTTTTCCCGGGAGGGGGGGGGGGGGTAACTACCATATATGAAGGTACGGGATGTGCCATTTTTTGGGGTGCCGTTTTTCCAGCAGAGAATAAATTTTTGGGGTATCATTTTTGGTAAAATCACAAGTAGTCATAAATTTTAGGGTGTCATTTTAGGAAAATAACTCTTTAGGGTATTGATTTTGATCAAATTTTACTTACTTGCTTAAAATTTTGGAAGGCTGTCACAATTTTAGGGTATACATTTTCAATGGCCTGTAAATTTTGGGGTATCGTTTTCGCGAAGATCTATAAATTTTAGGGTACGATTTCAGACGTCGAATGGCACACCCCCATCACCCGCCTATTGAAGTTACCTCCCCCCCGGGAATCTTTTAAGGAGGGTAGCCCTTCGGCATAAGCTGTTTTCAAGGAGCCCTCCGATAAAAGCTTAATTACAGCATACCTTTAGAAATAATAAGTCACTAGCATATAAATATCATAATTCAAAAGCCTTTTTACAATTATACAATATATACAATAAAAAGAAAAAATTAACCCTTCATTGATTTCATAAAACCATTCAGGGAGGATGTCGTTTCAGACGCAACAGGACGGCTATTCCATAGTTAAGCTCCCCGGAAAGAAAAGCATTTTTGCCCATTTGCTGAATTTTTCTCTTCAGTATCAGTGTTCTGGAGGTTGCGGGAGGAGCAAATTGAGTTGTTTGGTGAACAGGCATTTTCATTTCATTTCATTTATTCTTATTTAGACACAATACCCTATCAGCATAGCAAAGTAAATATAAATATCAATAGTATCAAGAAAAAATAAAGCTGCTCTTCCAAGGGGTTGTGTTTGTGTCCCTGTACCTCAAGAACTCTCTCAATCTTACTTTGAAGGAGCTCAATGAGGCGGAGTCTCGTATTTGCTTTGGGATCTCGTTCCAGGCACTTGCTCCCTGGTATCCAAAATACTTTTTGCAGTACTCAAGACGAAGGCGAGGAATTTCAAAATCATCAATTTTTCTTGTGTTATATCTCGAAATATTCGACCTAGGAGTGAATTTATTTTTGAGGTTCTCTGGGCAGAGTCCATTGTTTATTTTGTATGTAGTAATTAGCCTGTCATATTTTACTAGATTGCGTACATCGAGCCAATCACATACCCAGCCATCTTTGTGCCTTGCACATTCAATTAGTCTGCGTGCCCTGTTTTGCAGCCTCTGTAGGGATTCCAATTTTGTGTTTGACAGACATCCCCAAATGACACTGCAATATCTCAGATGGCTTTCAATTAATGCTCGATAAACAGTTGCCAATTGTTTCTGGGAGAGGATGTTTTTGAGTTTAAACATCGCCCCTAAACCATTTTTTATCTTTCGCTTTACGGTTTTGAGTTGTTCTTCCCAATTCATGCTTTCGTCTATTATGACACCCAGATATTTTGTTTTTTGAGCTCTGCATAATTTTTGATATTCTACTTCCAGGTCAGGGAAATCTTTGGCTTTGTTCAGTTGTTTTAGATGCCCTATCAACATAAATTCGCTTTTTTCAGCATTTAGGCTAAGTTTGTTTTGCCTCATCCAGGATGAAACAAGATCAAGTTCTCCCTTTATCTCATTAAAGAGCTCGTTGATCTCATTGGAGGCATAAGAAATGCTCGTGTCATCCGCGTACATATTTGGTTTAGATTTTTTCAAACATTTTTCAAAATCATTCATATAAATGATGAAAAGTATGGGACCCAAACACGACCCCTGTGGTATTCCACACTGTACTAAACGCTTGTTTGACGATTTACCTTCTACATAACAATACTGCTCTCTCCCAGCAAGGTATGAAGTGAACCAACCGTGTGCAAGATCGGTGACTCCATAGGCTGATAACTTCAACAACAGAACATCATGGTCGACGGTATCAAAGGCTTCACAGGTATTGCGGAGCCAGATCATTGAGCGACTTAAATAACATCGTTTTAGACTCATTACCAATGAGTTCTTCAACTATGCATGTGGGCAAAGCCTAGATTCCGTCGTTTCAAACATCGAGAAGGATATGAAAATTGCTATAGATTGGTACCAAGACAACGAGATGGTTGCAAATCCTGAGAAATTTCAACTAATGTTCCTTGGCTTAAAAGACGATCTCAAACTGTGTATTGACATAGATGGAAATGTCGTTCAGATGACTGACAGTGTGAAACTATTGGGTATTACAATTGACTCCAAACAAAACTTCAAGGAGCATGTAAAGTCAATATGCAAAAAGACGTCAAACAAAGTCAGAGCCTTTTCTAGGATTGCTCCAAATCTTGAATATGAGAAGAGCACAATATTATACAATTCTTTTATACTGTCCAATTTCAATTACTGCCCATTGATCTGGATGTTCTGTGGGAAAACATCAAACGATGATATAAACAGACTTCATAAACATGCCCTGAGAGTGCTGTTAGATGACTATGAGTCTACGTTTGAGGAACTCCTTCATAAGAGAGATGAAAGCACGATACATGCAAGAAACTTGCAAAAGCTAATGCTGGAGGTCTACAAGTGCTTAACCTCTGGCAATCCCACCTTCTTATGGGACTTCTTCAAACGTAAACCCGTAAAGTATAATCTCAGAGTAAAGGATCTCGTCCAACTTCCATATACGAGGACTTTGAGATACGGGAATGATTCATTGGCATTTAGAGGAAGCATACTTTGGAACACACTCCCTGACAAAATATAATCTGTAAATAGCGTCAGTCAGTTTAAAAATAGTATTGAAGACTGGACGGGATCCAAATGTAATTGCGTAATATGTAGATGAAAGAAAATGTAAATATGTACGACCAGTTGGCATTTATTAGTTTGTTTAACTATTCCTTTTTTAGCCAACTATAAATAAATGTATTATTATTATTATTATTATTCAATGGTTTTCCAGCCCAGCTCCACAATAAGTGGTCTGCTATGGGGTATCAAAGCTGCTATTCGTAATGATCCTAGCAGCACGATTTTGGAGCTTTTGCAGCTGGTTTATGTCTGTAAATCCAGCACAACTCCAGGCAGAACAATAATATCGAAAGTTGGGCTCAACAATACCGGTGTAAAGTCTAGTCGATTTACTACTTTCGAGTTCATTGTTGCATATTTCAGTTGCAAGGCTTCACTTCGACCTTTGAGAGAGTTGTGTTTCTGCTTGGTTGATATGAGCACAGAATGAGTTTTTGCCACATTCAATGAAAGCTATTGCCTTGCAGCCAAGTCTCCAGCTTCCTCAGATCGCTCATTCTATATTTCACATTATAATACGAAGAATCATAGAGATCTCCATACTCCCAAGCTAAATCTTGGATTAACCAAGAAAAGGTTTCATTTCTCGGGCATTAAGGCTTGGAATGATATTCCAGTTAATATCAGAGAACTGCCATCACTACGCCTATTCAAGACTCATCTAAAAAGGTATTTGATGGGCCTTGATAATAATTCAAGCCCCCTCAAGAGCTACCCCCTGTAAGATCAGATTTGTGTGATTACTATGTTTTATGTTAAAAGTTTTTTATTTTTTCAAGTTGTATTTTTTACTAATGGGATATCGTTGTAAAGTAATTATTCATACAGTATATATATTCTCGCTCCGTTGCCATTAAAAGGTTTTAATTCTATGATTTAGAGATGGATTCCTTCCCAGCATTCGCTTCCTCGTCTGAATTCGCTTCCCTTCCCCAGCGCACAAAGAAGACAAAATCACTTGGGGTCATCGTAGATGAAGGGTTGAACTGGAAACAACATTTCAAAGTTGTTAAAGGGAAAGTTCGTGGAGGTCTCTCATCTCTTAAAAAACTGAAAAATCTTGTACCACAAAAACAACCAGATAGTGTATATCGAGCCCTTATAGAAAGTCATTTGCGGTACGCAAATGTTATTTGGGGCAGTATTCCTAGTTCCAAAATAAAGATCTTACAAAATCTACAGGATCAAGCCCGAACCATAATTGAGAGGGCTAGAATCAAAGACGGTTGGTCATATAACTGGTTCAATGTTGAACAATTAATCAAATTCGATCGATCAACCATGACCTACAAGATTATGAACAGGATGTGCCCAGAGAGCCTTTGGGATAAATTCCCCCAGATATCCTTGCATTCAAACTACAATACGAGAAACTGCAAGGACATCCAAATTCCAAGATATAACCTTGAATATGTGAAAAAAGGCTTTCATTATTCAGCTCTTACTGCATGGAACAGCATCCCCATCAGTATCAGAGAACTGGCAACCTTCCCGCAGTTCAAAAGAAATTTAAAAACTCATCTAAAGAGCTGAAACATGAAACACGACTCCCTGGAAGAGCAGCAAATAGGCCCTAACAGTTAGACTGTAATTTTAATTTTTATGACTTTTTTTCTTTTATGCTGAAGGGATTTTGTGTAAAAATAATTTAATATGAATATATGGAATATATGAATATATTCAGCAGTTGCTTTCTGAATGTCATTTGGAATTATTGGCAACTTCAATAACCCTGAAAGCTCTTTATGGTGACAATTGAAATAAGACAAATCGACATTCCACAAAACAAAAGACAGATTAAGATCTTTCATGATTGTGTGATTTCAATAGGCTGCTGACAAACAATTTCCTCTATTCCCTTGCATCAGCCAGTCTCGTTTTGGAAACAGACAATGCTGGGGCTAATCTTGGTATCACAAGCTTCGATTCAAGTAATCTAATCTTTGCAGCTTCTCCGCTGTGATATCTGTTGCTAATGTTATTTTGTAATCAGGTTGCCATTTTGTAGCAAGTCAGCTTGTAGCACTGATTGATTCTTGACCTGGATAAATATTTCAAAATTAAGTGATACGATCAACAAATCTGCTCATCGTATTCCTGCTCAAAGAATAGGTGTGTGGAGCCAAAGAATTGTGAGCAATTGCTAACAATTTTGCTTTTTTTTCTGCAGATTCTATCAAGTTGTAGTGTATGAACATACGACGTCATCTCCGAACCGCAAAGACCCTAAGCTATACACATTAAATGAGCTGGGACCGTACAATGCAGCCACGTACAAACCTGGAACACCGTATATAACAGCTGAGATTAGTTCCACACCATTTGTTAGTAAATTCTCCATTGGCGATGGGAAAGATTATTCACGATCTAGTAGAAAGCGACGCAATACCGAAGGGGTCAAATACACAAATGTACCTTTGAAGCCGAATACGCAATATTATGTGTTTCAACGGGCGTTCATTTCAGATGTAAGTACTGATCTATCTCTCTTTTATGCCATTGCATAAGCAGTTTAAACGTGTACCTCACTTTCGTTCTGTGTGCCGATTCTAGAATGCAGGCAAAGAATTTTTCTCGAGTCTAGTCTAGGGATGAATTCATTGTCTAAAATAGTGATCGTGTCAAAAGGTGGGCCGTGAAAGCTCCATTAAGCATACTGAATGTCGAAGACTCTAGGACAGGATGCCTTAAAGTAGATGAGGTCATGTTAGAGAGAGGAGATTTATAGTAAGAACCCCGAAAATTACGGGTTACAAATCACAAATATATGATAATAATCCGTACTACTGCTTTTTGGTAAATGAGAATTTGTTGTTCAATGTCCATGCAATATCGTTAATGTACTAATGAAAGGGAAGTTTTAGCAGTCAGTTATAACAGAACAGCCACTAATTCATATTTTGATTCAACAAGAGCGATGCTCTGTACAAAGAGATACTCCTTAAAGAGGGAGCACAGATTGATGTGAATACAATAGCCCTGGTTCGATGATATTATTGGATCATGCAAGTGAAATGTACTTCCTACACATGGGGTCTTCATTTCTTTGAACTGATGAATATGATAACCTTGAATGAATTGCTTTTCAGGCTGAATTCTATTCATCAGCTTGGAGTGCACCATTAAAAACAAGTAAGTTTTTTTGCACACTTTCCTTCAACCCTACTGGTAATGTACGACCCAATGAGAAACAATGTGAGGTGACAAAATTTAGGAGGCCAACACTGTTTATTATTTGCTTCACTATGTCTATATGTTTATTCTCTTGGAAGCGTATACTCCTTAATCTTATTGGATTAAACTTAATTTCTCAAGTGTGTTTTCCGACCTCTAACTTTTGCAATTTTGTCTGCCATCATATCAAAACTAAATCTCCATTTGAATAAAAGCTTTTTAATTTGAAATAGCAAATATCGAGTCGTTAACTCGCAAGATGAATCCCTTGAATGCTCATACTTTGTTGTACGACTGTTACATGACAAAATCAAAGGACGATAAGTGAAAATAGCGAGAAACAAGGCATGAAGGCAAATATTGCATGTGTATACACTGTAACATTCATTACTCACTTTGAGTAGAGCGATCAATGATTACCGCTCTAAAAGTATTCCCTTCCCAGGAGTGGATCCAGGATAGAATCTGACCGAAGCATGATCCGGGTCTAGGGGCGGGGCCCTTGGAAAATTTTTGGACTACGCCCTAAAAATTCTTCAGGAAATGCCCACTTTACAACACTTTGGTTGCCATGCCCATGATCTCGATCAACATGGAATGTATCGGTGGATGTCCTTTGCGAAAAAAAATAGTTTCTCATTGAATTTCTTGCAAGAAAAATCTATTATAAACAGATACCAAAAAGAGAGTCGGATGAAACAATTCTTGACGCAAAAAAATCTTATTTCAGCTTTGGATGTCCCATCCCCTCTATTCACGCCCGACAACATCAAGCCCGAATTCTGACGTCACTTCCGGCCTCTGTTGCATGAAAGCTGTGGCGCGAAAGCAAAATTTTGTAATAAATGGCGTCAGCAGGCGTCCCAAGTGTCGCAAAGTGAAATATCGTGATATAACGCAATAGCTGTATCTTTGCTCTTTCAACTTCGTTAAGAGTTTTGGACTCAAAGTTTCTTGGTTTATCAAACTTTTCAAAGGCCGTGGACAACTCTGTTTACAAACTTGGAATGCAGCACAGCAGGTGAGCAGACTTTCTCGTAAATTTAACGTTTGTCGTTGGTTTCATAGAAATTTCGATTAAAATTTTGGATTCCTCGATATTTTCTTGACCTACTTACTCGCAGTGGCGTAGCCAGGTCCCTGCTTTTGGGGGGCAAGGTGCGAGCGTAGCGAGCAGACATGGGGGTCCGGGGGCTTGCCCCCGGAAAAATTTTTGGAGACCACGCCCTTGAGACGCTCGGAAAACGAGGGAAACGCTCTTTTCAGCTATGTTTTGCATCATAAACCTGACTACATTGAACAAAAAATAGGCTGGATGTTTTGTTCAATTTGGATTAAGGATTTATGCTCATTGTAGCAAGTTGCTAAGAAAGCAAAAGAATTCTTATGCAATTACAAGGGGTCCGACATATCAAGTACGAAATACGAAATGGATCTTCTCAGCTTTACTGCAAAATGATTTGATGCTGGTCGCGCCATCTTGATTCGAGGAACTGTCTCTTTTCACTACTTTATCATTTTCTTGTCAGTCTACAGCATCTAAGAAATTCTTCTTCAGCGTACAGATTCTTCAAATCATCATTTGATGAGATTTTTCCAGAGTAGTAGCAAATAAGGATCCCTTACAGCCAACGGCAGGCATTTACAGGCTAAGAGTCACATGGGGATTGAAATGGATGGGTCCAGGGTCAACTCACTAGGAAAATTTTTGATAACATGCATTCTACTTTGGCTTAGAATGCCTCTGCCAACATTGTTCAAGAATTTCTTAGGACGCCGCATTCCTTCTTAGGTACGCCACTGGAAAAACAAGAAAAATTTTCTATGCCATTTTTAGAATGGAAGCGACGAAAGCTTTTCTTTTTTCTTTCAGTCATGATTCAGTTCTCGCCAAAATTTTGCAACTTAGTGCCATAGGTACCTGATACAAAAGAGGTAAAAATATAGCAATTTAGAAAGTCCAGGAAACAGGACAATATTCATGTCACGCTGGGCAGATCGATTAGAAACATTTTCATGAGGAAGAGCTGAGCCATTAAGGATCATTGCGGAATGATGGGATTTATGGTACCGTTCTCAAATTTCAACTTTGAATTGCTTTGAAACATTGATAAAAAAAACTCTAAAGGAGCAACGAAGATCATGGGGTATACGGAACGTGAAGAGAATTCGAGTGAGGCGAGCCGAACATTTTTGAGAAGCACACATTGAATTTCACTGGATGGTTGATATGTCACAGCACTGTAGAAGAGATGCACTGGCAATTGAAGTGGAAGTTTAAGTTGGATTCATAAATTCTTGTAATGCTTGATACATAGGAAGATGCAGAAATCGTTCAAGGATACAAGTGGCTGCATAAGTACACATGAAAGAAAGTCTTGATTCTTGATTGAAGTGTAAGCGAAGCGAGAAAAATTCGAGAGATGTGATTAACTTGATTCTATGTTCTGTACCAAATAGACTCGTACACACATCAAATTAAAGGGGTGCCTAAGTCAGATTCAAAGAAACTAAAGAAACTAATGGCAGGCCAGGCGGTACAAAGATGATACAGTGATGCACGTATGGAAATGCGAGCGAAGCGAGCAGAAAAATTTTGATATTTTCGTTGGCTAAATCGTGCCAAGATGCCATTTATTAGCTCAAGAATTTCATTCCTGTTTCTTTTATAACATTGACAAACCATACTGCCACGAGTGTTGGAGAAAAATGCAGCTCACCCCCCCCCTTCAGTTTCTCAACGGATTTGGAAGAATCACAAAACTCATCTTTGGCGATGATTGGGGGGCGGCCGCCCCCCTTTGCCCCCCCCTGGCTACGCTACTGCTTACTCGCTTTTTACGAACTGTTGACCAAATGAAGGTATATTTTTCTCGTCTTAAACTCGGCCTCGATGTTTCAAGAAAATCAACTTTTCTTGGCCTAAATTTACCCAAATTTTTTTCAAAGTGCAATATTTTCTAGACTAAGGCAGAAATTCTCAGTTTGGAGATATAACGCAATAGCTGTACGCATCTAGTTTCTAAAAATGTTTGCGGTTTTTCTGTAGCCTTTGCCAATTTCCTATTGTTTTCAAAGGCAATTTTCGCTCCAGAGCCATGACCGTTTAATCCTCGTTAACTTTACGTGCTTCTTTTCACAAACGTGTTTGCCTTTTAGTCGGAAAATAGATGTTGACCCCTACTAAATTTACTACATTCGAAGTTTATTTGAAGTTTATGGAAACGGGGATGTTTTTTAGTACATTTCTAGCCGTTTCGGCTCATAGGCAAGAAGAATGATAACAAAACTTTGACTTGCGCGTTCTGAGAACTTTCATTGGGTTCGGCCTAATGTAAACAATCATAAAGCATCATAAAGTTTCTCCGTTGCTAATGAACTTCGCACCAATAGGGAAGTTCTGGCTTTGAAGTAGGAGGTTACATGTGGAATAACATTTATCAAGACTGTCTTGTACAAAAAACTCATCAGCTTTTATCATGTTGCCTATAAATGCGAAGCCTACTGTCACTAGATTTATGTTATTTTTCTTTGATCAGTTTCTTTTGCACATGAAATTCCTTGTGAGACTGGATGAGATTTATTATCCAGTACAGACATTTGCTGGACATTTCTGTTTGTTCCACTTTAGGATTCTCAAAAAGAGCAAGTTTATCGTTATCAAGCACGACCGTGATGTAGCATAAATGACAACAACGAAGGCAGGAATGCTTTTGTTACAATGCCTGAAGACCGATGCAAAACCGATGGAACATCATTGTTGCAAATGAATCATTGAATGAAGAAACCATTGCAAAGTATATGAAACTTTTTTCTGTGCTATAATATTTGATACTTATGATTTTGTTCATGTGATGTGAAGATGGTAACATAGTAGCAATTGAATAATCACAAAATTGACATGTTTAATGCTTTTCAAATTCTGAGACAGCCTGAATCTTCTTCTGAATTTAATCCGGAAAGGTTGGAAGTTTGGAAACGTTGATGATGCATGAAAATCGACAAGAATAACTACATGTCTAAGCCACCAAAATGTTTCTCTAGTCAAAGCTGATTGACATATCTTTCTAGTAATTTCAAAGTTTGATATCCCTTTTCCCCTCCAGACCAAAGCCATGAGTCAAAATCCTTTGAGTTACCATGATTACTGTTTGGCATTTTAAAAGTCACTCAGGAAGGAAAAGTAACAGGAATCACTGGAAATAACAGACCTTTCATACCTAACTTCTTGCTGCACATTAACGATTGGCATTTGAAGCTGCCAGAACAGGAAGGATAATTTCATAAGAATGATTGAATTCCAAATAATGCCATTTCAAGTGATATCAAAGAATAAAAGTCAAAGAAAACATGGCAAAGACTTCTCTTTCCAACAGCTGCATCTCTTGAAGAATATGCTTAAATCACTAAAGTTTTATTGTGCCTTCCAACTCAGCAGAAATGAAAATTGATAGTACATCGTGTTGCACTGCAGCGGAGGTAAAATGGGCAAGCAAAGGTTAAATCTGACACCTAGAAAACATTGAATTTTTACCAGTTCTGAGAAAAGCGTGAATCAACATTTTTGGTTATCCCATTATACTTCCAGCGTGCCCATTTTACCTTGTGGATACTATTGCTATGCTTGTTTATAAGTTTCTGAAAATCATCAAAATAGCAGTCATTGCACTTGTCCATCGGAAGTAATCATTTCAATTCCAATAGACAGCATCCCCTTGTATCTTGTCTGTCATTTTTGGAGCCAATATTATCCTGAACTGTCTGTCATTTTGGAGCCACTATTATCCAGAACAAGAGGAAGTTTCCAGAAAAGTTTCAAAAGTTTACAAACTCTCTTCATTGAGCAGTTAACCAATATGTCCAATAAGTGGAACTCACTGTCCAGTACAAATAAGATATTCTTTATCATGTGCTCTCCATCTGTCCATTAAAGACATCTGTTTTCATAAACGAAATTTAGTTCTTGGATCCATAAACATGCAAAATTTCTTCTTTCGAAGATGTGGCCTAAACAAGCGGATGTTCTTCTTCTGTCGTGCTTTCTTTCTGGCCAGTTTGTTGCAAAAACACGAACGCACCTTGAACAAGAAACTCAGATACTGCCCTTGACTAGTGGTCAAATGGATAACTGGTGCTGTTCGTAATTATCTATTGCTTCGTTCAGAATTAAAAAGTTTGTTGAAGCAAGCAGCACGAAGACCATGCCGTTTTCAAAACAATTTCTTCGCTCTACTGTATTTTCCAAATGTCATGGCCTTGGAGGCGCTACCAGTGACGTCAAAGACAATGAGTTCGAATGATTGTACCGAAAGACAATGGAAGTTCTCTCAAAATAAGACCACCCCCTCTCGTCCAAACTGGTGGAGCTTGCCAAGGAGTTTAAATCAAAACAAACTTAGTTTTGAACGTTTCTTAGAAAAATCCACTACATTTTAGAATTGAATTGAAAAGGAAAAGTAACACCTCGTTCCCATAAGAAACATTCAAAGTCGTCAAACATATTCACTTCCGGTCATTTTCCTATACATTTGTATAGGGGCATCAAAACGAGGCAAAACTCCTCGAGAAAGGTGTTGTTGGGCGTGCTATTGCAACATTCATCCCCTTTGAGGGTAAAATTTGAAAAATTTTCAGGCCCTTTGCTTTCTCCTTGGCATCCTCCATGCTTTTATGGCCAACATTTCTAACCAATGTCACTATTCTGAATATTGACAAAAGGCCAAAGTGGCCCTCCGTTCTCAGACAATGAAGAGTTCTCGGAGAAATGCACGGCATTCATCGCTCACTTCCTTGTTGAATGGAACTCCTATCGTTCTTGGTAGCTTGAGGCTGTACGAGTTCTGATTGGCTTGCTACCGTCAAGCCTTCCTGTAATTGGTTTGCAACCCTCAAGCCCTCTCGTGATTGGCTTGCTACCGTCAGTATTGAATGTGACAGTAGCTCCCGCCAATTTCTTGTAACCTTCAGATACAAATGCTGATTGGCCAGCAATGCGATGAGCAGCAGAACGGTAGCCCCATTGCCAAGGGCAACGGCGCGGCAAGAGGCAAGCCTGTAGCAGAGGGAGCCTCGGCCTTTGCAATGGGTCGCCAAATAGAACACTGCATTTGCGTGGGCTTTCTCAAGGACAAGAGACAAGATTCGAACTGTGAGAAACCAATTTCTTAATTTGCCGATTCACTCAAGCTAAAGCTAGCAAATACATTCGATGTTCTTATAATTTCTTATTGAATATAGTTAACGAATCTAAATTTTTTACCATGATTTATCCTTTTCCTATTTGCGCAATTTTTAAATTCTGACTTGACAATCTGACAGTAGCAGCAGCTACTGTTGCAACTGTCTGGATCCGCCTCTGCTTCCCAAGTTCGAAGAAACATGATACCACAGCAAGCAGTCTTTATACTGAGGACGGGTCCATGCATGTGTATTCCTTGACAAACTTTGCCAGATTTAGACGCTCGATCCAAACCTTTTTCTGGCAGATGTAAAGGTCTATTAGTCTCCTCCATGAATCGATCAATCGTGAAGAAAAGTACTTTGCTAAATAATTGAACGTTTTCAATCAAATCATCGTCTGTTTCATCATCTTGAGTCAGATCATGCTTAAGATGGCGGCTGACGGTGTTTTTTTCATTTCATTTCATTTATTTTATTTATCCACGACATCCACTCAGTAAACTTTAAAATTACTTATTTCCAGATGAAAGTAATAGATATTTCTAACAAACCTAATAAACCTATATTAAAAGCCAGTACTGTTCTTCCATGGATTCGTGCGTAAATATATATATATATATGCCCTAGTGGGCGAAACATGTCAGCACTGAAAAGAAAAAGCGCAAAAGACCAAACAGATGCCTGTTTCTTTGAGTAGTTAGGCCCTCTTCTAACCGTACACTATATATATATATATATATATATATAACCTGCACACATATAGATACACATATAAAAATATATATGTACACCCATACACATATATACATATATATACATATATATATAATTTGTTGTTTTTTCAGCTTAGAAAATGATTCTTTAGCCCATTTTTAAACTGGGTGAGTGTATTAGACTCTCTTAATTGTGTTGGGATAGCGTTCCATGTTTTTAGACCGGTGTAGTGAAAACTCTTTCTACTGTAGTCTAAATTTAGTCTTGGAATTTGGAGATCAGTCTTATTTCTCGTATTATACTTGCTTGTCGAGGATCTTTCAGCAAATTTACCGTGCAGACTCTCAGGACATATCTTGTTAATTATCTTAAACATCTGAACCGACCGATCAAATTGGAATATCTGATCGATGCTAAATGTTGGTCTAATCCAAGAGTCCTTTATCTTTGAAGCTTGAATAATTTCAAATGCACGATTTTGCAGTCTCTGAAGGGCTGTTATTTTAGTGTTCGATAAGCTCCCCCACACTACGTCAGCATAACGAAAATGACTCTCAACAAGGGCTTTGTACACTTGAAAAAGCATTGATTGTGGGAGGATGTCCTTAAGTTTTTTCATTGCCACGAGGCCCCCAGCAACCTTTTTCTTCACTGATTCATACTGTTCTTCCCAACCTAAAGTATCGTCAACTATTACCCCGAGATATTTTGTTTTGTGAACCTGTTTAATTATTTCTCGGTTTATAAATAATTGCGGTAATGATTCTCCTTTTTTTCTTCTACGAGGATGGTCTATTATCATGTATTCTGTTTTGGTGGGATTGAGACTGAGTTTGTTAATCCTCATCCATTCCGCGATATTTAGTAGCTCAGCTTGTGCTGTCTCTATAAGCTCTGCTTGGTTGTTTGAGGATATTGTTATCTCAGTATCATCCGCATACATGTTGGCTCTTGAGTGTTCGAGACAGTGCTCAAAATCATTCAAGTAAATGATGAAGAGCAGCGGTCCCAAGCATGACCCTTGGGGAATTCCACACTCTATTTCCATAATATCAGATACTTGACCATCAATAGAACAATACTGGCTTCTATTAGTTAAGTATGATTTAAGCCAGTTGTTCTCTCTACCTTTTACCCCGTATTTGGCTAATTTACTGATCAGAATCTCATGATCCACGGTATCAAATGCCTTTTTTAAGTCAAGAAAAAGAGCGAAGTTAGCTTTTTTGTTATCGATATTTGAGTACCAATGATCTGAGACACCAATCAGCGAGGTAATTGTAGAGTGAAGCTTACGGAAAGCGAACTGATTCTTCGTTAGTTTTTTGTTAGACTGGAGGAAGTTGGTCATGTGCAATTTTTTCGTATAGCTTAGATAACACTGACAAGATTGAAATTGGCCTATAGTTATTCGTATCATCTTTGGCGCCAGATTTATGAATTGGGGTTATTCGTGCTATTTTCCAATTTTCTGGGAAAGTCCCTAGCCTGAAAGAGCTGTTAAAGATCATCGTTAATGGTTTACATATACAGTCAGCAGCATCTTTCAAAATTACTGTTGGTATATTGTCTGGACCAGCAGATTTTCCTTGTTTTAGATTTTGAATGTATTTCATAACTGTGTTTTCATTTACTTGTTTGAATTGAAAGATTGTTTCTTCTATGCAAGTATCAAGATGATAAAGAGGGTCATCGCCTGGTTTATTGTCGATTCTACTAGCAAGTCTCGGACCAACATTAACAAAATGGCTATTTAGGGCATTTGCAATTTGTTTAGAATCCGAAACCGTTTTGTTGCCATCCTTAACTTGCATGATCGTTGTTGAGTTAAGGCCCTTATCTAGCACTTTATTTATGGTTTTCCACATGTTTTTTGGATTGTTCTTGTTCTCATTGATCAAAGATTGATAGTGCAACCTTCTAGAAAATCTAATACTGTTAGTCACCTTGTTTCTCAAAGATTTATATGAATTGAGAAGTTTGGGGTTTTTTATTAAGTTTTTCTTCGCCCTGTCTCTCTCTTCCATAAGTCTTTTTATTTCTGGTGTAATCCACGGTGCAGGTTGATTTCTGACCTTTTTTCTCCTAATTGGTGCGTGTGTGTTTAGTAGACCATCAAAAATCTCGTGGAATTTATCAACCATTAGATTTGGTGATTCAGAGAACGGAGATAGCGCTACCTCCCAATTCACTTCTTTTAAGTCGTTTATGAATTTCATTTTATCATAATTTCTTAAACTTCGTGTTTCAAGAATTTTTGGTTTTTTTGACCTAATCCTCCACGCGTTCACTTTCCGTATGGCATATATCATATAATGATCTACCATGCCCGATTTTAAAACCCCAGAACTAAGAATATACTTTGGTTTGTTTGTCGAGAAATGGTCAATAAGCGTCTTACTGGTATGGTGTTCATTCTCTTTAGTAGCTCTTACAGCAACCCTTGTGTAATCTTTTATAAGTTGCTCAAGTTGATACTCATTGTAAAGTTGTTTTAACAGCTTAGTATTTTTATTTTTGGGATCCTTAAGGTCACAGTTGGTATCTCCGCACAAAATAATTTCCTTATCCTCCCTTTCAAGCTGCCTTAAAATTTCCCTAAGACTATTAAAGGCCGTTTTATCTGTGTCTGATGTCGGTGGTCTATACCAGCTCAATAGAAACATGCTTTTTGCATTGCGCGGGGTTATTTCTAAACAAAGATGCTCAAGCTCATCGCATTTTAACTTTACTCTTACGTCTGGCAAGCTGTCCTTTACATAAAAAGCTACCCCTCCCCCATCTATGTTCCTATCGTTTCTAAAAATTTGATAGCCATCGATTTGTATTTCTTGATCTTTAATAGTTTGGTCTAGCCTAGTTTCATTTAACCCAATAATATCAATTTGATTTTCATTGAGCATCAAGGAAAGTTGATCCTTATATTTCCTAAGAGAAACAATGTTGTAAGAAGCTATCTTAAGACCATTTCTCTTTCTAGTTTCACAGGGGTTGTTTGTAGAAATGGAATTTTGTATTTTAGAGTTTTTCTTGAATTTATTCCCTAAGCTGACTGAATCCTAACAGTATCTAAAATAACTACTTAAATTACCAGCAAACTTTCTGATTCCGCCATCATTGATGTGAAGTCCGTCCTTCCAGAGGTTGCAAAAGAGAATGTTCGAGTTGTTGATGAAATCAAAACCATGGAGATTTAGCTTTTCTTCAATGATCTTATTTACCTCTGTGACCTTTCTGTTGGGGGTAAGGTCGTTCTTATCATTTCTGCGAAAGATCGACGAATATGCAATTTGTGATGAAGGATTGTTTTGTTGGATTTTGTTCAATGTTTCGATGATCGCATCGCTCAGCGCTTCTGGATTGCTGCTCTTTATGTCATTTGTTCCTGCGTGGACCACGATAATGTCGCTTTCAGATTTACCGACTTGTTGTGTTGCCTGTCTAATTCTGGATCCACCTTTAGCTATTATTTCGACTTGATGATGATGATTGCTGAGTTTGGTTTCATCCAATCGTTTTAGTTGTGAGTCTCCAACAATGGTTATTTTGACCCTCTGCGACGTTGTTTCTCTTTGCTGACCCCCTTTTCTCTCGGAATTTTTTGCTTCCTCGGTTCCCTCGCATTGAGATCTATCATTCAAATTGACTTTGTTCTTTCTGTTTCCCTTTCTCTGTGCACTTTTGTCTCTATTGTTTTGCAAGTTCTTACTTTTGCTTTTGTTTGTTTGTGATGCTTGTTGCTGATCTTTTCTTTCAGTGTTTTCCAAGATTTCGCTGTTGATGTTATTGGGGTTGGATGACTTTTGCGGTTCTTTACGCGTGATGTTTAGCGAACTTCCTTTCATGTTGTTGCTTTTGCCAGTTTTCAATTGATTTTTTGCACAACTGCTTTCTGACCCCAAGTCACCTTCACTCTCACTCCCACTCTCAATACTGACAACAGGCAAGGATTCCCTTTGGATGTTAGAACGTAGTCTTCTGGGACGTACAACTTGAAATCCGTCGCTTTGTATTGTGTCGTCATGTATTACTTTGCTCCCTTCTGAATTGAGCTGCTTTTTATTTCGGGGGAAAAATAATTCATCCAATGGATCAGCATCTCTATCGTTTTCATCCGCGCGTTGTATTCTCGATGCTCCACGGAGAATGACATCATCTAGAAGGTGAGAGTTCTTGACTTCTAGTTCTTTTATTTTTATCTTTAACTCAAGATTTTCTTGCAATATTGCTTTACTGAAGGCTCTTTCCTGATGAAGCAGTTGGTTGGTGCTGTCAAGGCCTCGGGCAAGTGCCTCCAAAGTGCTGAAAACCACAGCATTATCAGGGTTTACCGTTGGCGGTAGTGGATTCGGAAACGGCTCTGCGGTATCGCCTTCTTTTGACGCTCCAACATTCAAGATTCTTGGAGATACAGTATCTTCCAATTTTGAATCCTCTGATTCAAATGGAGCAGGCTTGCTTATGGCATAGCAGAGATCGCCCTTCTCATCTAATTTTTGATTGATGAATCCTTCTGCCTCGAGTCTTGTCAACATTGCTTCAACCTCATCCGAACTTAGGCCATGCCTCGCTGTCAGAAGCGTGGCAATTCGTTTCTTGTCTACCTTCTTCTTCGCTTTTTTCTTGATTTCCTGAATGACGTTAGACAAGATCTGCTTTTCATCTTTCATTTGAGCAGCCATTGTTGTGTCGCAGAACTCAAAGCTTTGATTTGTAGGCTACGAACTCAAGGCAGAACTGAACCCCTTCGATCACTGCAGAACAGCAACAGGACTGAACAGCAACAGGACTGACAGGACGAAAATATCCAGCAAATGAAAGCTACAAAGTATGATCATGAAGGCCGGCGACGTGCGCGTTTGCCTAGTGTTGAAGCGACGGAAGCAGAAAGTTACCATTTCTCAGGTACTGCGCCACAAGGAACGGCAGAAAATGATTGGCAGATATTAGAGATTGAAGATTTGATAACAGCAGCAATAAGGAAAATTCAAGTCGCCGGAAAACGTGCAGATTTTGAAATTGTACCTGCGCACATAGAAAAACAACATGGCCTAGCAAAAACTGTGACGTTTCAAAATTTGGAAAGCATGATTGCAAACAACGAAATATCGAGCATTAATTACCGTGGGAAACCTTCACGACGTATTCCTAAAGTCTCTCGACACTCTCGAAAGGAAAGGAAAATATCGAACGATGAAGAGCCTTTGTCAGAGTGTCGCGAGGAACTGCAGGTAATGGCTTCAAGGCACTGCAGTTCTTCAATGGAAAATCCCAATGAAGGGAATGTTGGGGCAAACAGCAGTAGTACAAGTGAGTCAAGTAGCTATGAAAGCGAAGATGAAAATGAGGATGCAAGCAAGTTGGGCGACTCATGCAACTTACGTCAAAGCATACATGGACAGAGTGATGTATTTCCCAATGATAGAGTTGGAGAGGTTTTTGATGATGAGGGTGAACAACGGTGTCAAGATTTGTGGGGAGACGAGAGGGCAGTCGATTATCGCTTGGCGATGCTTGAAAGAAAATTTGATGAATTAACTTTACGTGTAAATTTGGGACAGCCTGCCACAACAGCTATTGATGAAGCAAAAAACAGAGTTGTCGTTCTTGAAAATGAAAAAATGAAACTTTTAGATGAAAATACTGGCTTAAAAATTGAAAATGCAGAATTTAAAGGTTTTATCCGTGGAAAAGTTGATACTATTGAAAATGACGTAAAAATTTATATCAGGAAAATTCCAAAAAAATAATGAAAAAGGAAAAGGTCCAGGGAATGAATTCATTAAAGTAAATTACAGGGACGAAACAAAACAGGAAGTAAACATCAGGGATGGCGCTGCAATTAGGAGTCCAAAAGTCAAAGATACAATTTCAATGGAAAGAGAGAAGTCCTTCCCTGATCCTAATCAAGACAATGGGATATCAGTGAAATTCCGTCCAAGAGCCCAAAGGGAATTAGATTGTCAAGGTTGGAGTTTCACTAAGAAAAAAAGATTTGAAAATTTTTTTGAAACAACTGCAACTAAACCAGTAACAAGTTCAATTGAGCCCATAGAAACAAGGAATCGTTTTAGTGCCTTACAAAACATCGAAGAAGATATCATGGAAGTGAAGGACAAAACCGTGGTCCATGGGGAGTGTAAATGCGCTCAAACAAAGGAGAGGAAAAGCACAACTATGACTATGCATGAATTCCCACCACAGTCTCAAGTGAATAGTCAAGAACAGCAAGCAGAAAATAACTTCGGAGAGAGGAAAAGAAACGTCGTCCCAGGGGAGTATACTTACGCTTATGTAACGGAGAGAAAAGGCATCGATACGAAAGGTAACGAAATTCCATTGGCGTCCCCAGGGCAAAATTCAAAACATGGTAGGGCAGCCTCAGCAGCCACAAATAGGAGCAGAGCAAATCCAAGACTGAAAGACGGAACTCGTTTTCGAAAGCAAAGTATATCTATTGTAGGCGATTCAATGGTGTCTAAAGTCCGAAGACAAGATCTTACGAGAGAAGTGCCTAAATATCGTATTAATGTCAAGACCTTTCGAGGAGCAAGAGTTGAACATATGTACTCTTACATGGAGCCTACAATTGAAATTGAAATAAATAAGACAGATACTTCTGGAATAAATCTTGATTTTCTCGGACAATCTATCCAGTCCGAAGAGTCCGTAAAACTACTAGGTGCAACACTTGATTACAAACTGAATTTTGATCCACATATATCAAATATTTGCAAGAAAGCTGCATCGCAACTAAATGTCCTGAAAAGACTTAAGTCTTTCATTGGTTTTGCCGAGAAGGAAATCTCAGTCCAAAGTTTTGTATACTCGAACTGTAACTACTGTCCTTTGATTTGGTATTTTTCGTCAACTAAATCGTTACAGAAAATCGAAGAGATACAAGAACGTGCGCTGAGATTCCTGCATAATGATCATGTAAGCTCCTATGATGACTTACTTCTAAAATCAAATAGATCCACAATGCTGGTTTCTCGTCAAAGAATACTTTGTATTGAGATTTTCAAAACATTAAATAAACTCAATCCAACATTTATGAATGATATCTTTAGTGTTAGGACTTCAAATTATTCGTCACGAAATCCGAACAATTTGAATCATTTTCGGCCAAATCAAGTAACCTTTGGTTCCAATAGCCTGAGAGCCATGGGACCTAAAATATGGAATTGCTTGCCAAATGAATTAAAATCAGCCGAAAATTTAAAGAGCTTCAAGAATCTGATCAAACAATGGGATGACCTGACCTGTAAATGTAATGCCTGTCACTTCAGTTCTACCATGTAATCTTGCCCATATATGCCTTTTATCAATTAATTTCTTCATTCCTTTATTAATTCATTTGTATATTCGATTTAGATTAGTTGTATATATGTAAATATGTATAGCTAGGCAAGAATCGAATTAAAATAAGTTGGCCAACAGACCAAATCATCAATCGATCAGTTATTCTGCGCAATTAGTCGGTCAAGCAGTTAATTAGTTAATCATCATCATCATCATCATCATCATCATCATCATCATCATCATCATCATCATCATCATCATCATCATCATCATCATCATCATCATCATCATCATCATCATCATCATCATCATCATGTAGTTAGTTATGCCACTAAACATTTGCTAATTAAATAAGATTATTAGTCAGTCAGTTGATCTCTTTCATCAAAGGATCTGTTAGTCAGATAGCCCTTCACCAATACTTGATAATTCAATCACTTCATCAACAGAATCAAAGACAACCAATGGCGGTGGGGGTGGTGGTGGTGGTCGCATTGATGGTGGACTTATAGCAGGAATCGTTGTACCAATCATTTTGCTCATCATCTTGATACCACTCGTCATTTTGTTGTTACGGTAAGTTGTTGCTTAACTCTATTTTCATACATCGGTTTCAGCAAGTTAATATTCCGTTGAATCTATCTACTTATCTTGTATTCAAATTCTTTCGTTCTCTGGGTCGAATGCATTTGTTGGATACGGTTTTCAAGGAAAAATGGGTTGAATTGATTTGTATTGATTGTTGATTGGTGAGTCAGAAAGAACGTGGGGCGTTTGGCGAACTGTGACATCGAATTTAGCCATCCGATTGTCGTGAACAAAATTTTTCTATGAAGCCAAGGGTCTAACTTAGATCCTAAACCTTTTCCCATTGAAATCGGTCATTTGGTGCATTTATTAACAAAGGTTTTCTTTCGTAAGGTTTTGTATGGGAGTCTTGCAAACTGGTGAAATCTTTTGCCAATCCCCTTCCGCATTTTATCTTGGCAAAAGTTACAGGTACACGTGGTATTATCAGGGGAAAATGAAATAGCCAGGGGATACTATTTTCTCCCCTGGGATGTCTTATAACTTGCCCTGAGTAAAGAATGTTTTTGAAAGACATTAATAATGCACACTTTTTTGTCTTGCAAAGAGGTTTCTTCAAGCAGATCAACGCTCTGTTAATCGCAGTGGGACTGCTTGCAGATAATACTTTTCCTTACAGCCTTGTGCACACTAGGTCTTTTGGCTTCTTGGATTCATTCATCAAACTCCGAGTCTTTGTCTTTTGGGTCTCTTTGCACGACCACATGACCCAAACAACCTAGTAGTGTGAACCAGGTCTAACTATTTCAGTATCCCCTGATAATACCACATGTACCTGCTACTCTGGCAAGGCTAAAATGCTGAAGGGGCTTGGCTAAAGATTTCATCAGTTTGCAAGACTTACATAAAGGTCTTACGAAGAAAGTCTTTTTTAACAAATGCATCAAATGACCGATTTCAATGGGGAAAGGTTTATAATCTAAGTTAGACTATCGGCTGCACGGAAATATTTAGATCGCGACAATCGGATGGCTAAGTGCGGCGTCACAGTCCACCAAACGCCCCACATTTTTCTGACTCACCTGGTAGGTAAAGAGTGCAAAATTCGGTCGTGATTCGACTTATTCGCGCTTGCGAGAGGACGTCAAAATGTCTTCAACATATCCTAAATTTGTTGCAAGAACTGATTTCGATATAATATTTTGTCTGATTTTTTATGCCACTTGTCCAACTTTGCCGCTAGTTCATTAAGCATTCTTCAGTCTAAATACTGACGAATTTTGTCCAAAATCAGTACTAATTTTAAAACATGGTGAAATATGTCTTTAAAGTGTGTCTGCCACAGCAAATTGCAGACGAGCCCGCCCTCCCATTGTGAAAATCCGACCAAAATATTAACAGAAGATTCGATGTTAAATCTTTTGTCTCTTTGTTAAATCGCTGAATTCGGGTGTATAGTTGATTTAGTAGCAGATCGTAACATGAAATGGTAATTGAAGTAATTTTTTATTGTTAATACGCTACTCTAAAAACAATCGTGTAGTCTTCACCTGTTTATTTTGTTGGCTACAGGTTGCACAAGTTCGTCTCGAAAGGTTCAAGATTATGAACTTACTTTGGCGCAGCATGTTAACTTCGTAATCTTTATATTTGATTGATTGGATTATTGATTGATTGATATGTGACGGTGACACTGGTATCAAATTCTTTCTCATGTTTTAGTGGTCCCAAAGATGATGATGGTCTTGGTTCTAAGCTCGGCCTATCTGGGCCGCGGGGGGGGGGCTAATTTAGCCCTTCCTACCAGTTCTGTCTGGGTAGCTTTTCAGCTAATTTCTAGGCTAACCATTTTTGGTGAATTTCCAAAATTTCTATTTCACATCTTCCATCCAAATTTCTTCAATATACCTTGTTTATTTTTGGGAATATATGAATTTTTCAGGGGGTGGTTTGGTTATTTGTCTTACTATAGTTTCTTGGTCTAACAGTTTATAACTTCAAAGTAAGATTATTTTGACGGAGAGAAGATATTTGACAAAATTTTCAGTGCAACCATGATTCCACCAAAATGTGGAAACAGTCAAATTTCATTGTTTTCTGAGATATTACGTCATTGATAACGTCACGCATAAAATGAATTTAATAAAAAGCATAGCTTTACAAATTTCATAATCTTTTTCAAAACAGATATGTTTCTATGAAATTTTGATATTTTATCTGTCAGCTAGAGGTAAAGTAAGCATAGTATTTCGCTTAAATGAGGTGTAACTGTCAAATCTGTATGGACATTGTTTTGGGCCTAAAACAAAGAAAATTTATTATGTCATCGAAAATACAACAATTAGAGTAAAACACATTACACATTCGGCCTCTTCGCATCAAATTACACAAGACAGCCAAATTTCTTCTTTCTGGCTCTTCTCAATTTGGAGTTCTGAGTGGGGACTACTTAAGTCCCCTCCCTTGGGCTGAGCATGCTGAGAAAAGCTTGGTCCAGATCGGGTTCAAGTTCACCATAAAGCTGTGCTTTCCAAGTGATTTCTTAATTCTGTTGTTTGGTCATAGTAGGGCAATCTTGAATTCGTTATATAGCCCTCTAAAGTTAATTGATTGATAACTGAAAATTTCTGCCAACCCATTTCTGCCAGCCTTTGTCAAAATCGACGTGTGATTAAGGCAGTTTGTTTTCGTGATAATTTTTTTTTTACACACACGTATTCTTGCATTAACTAAACTAAGCATTTTTTACGTCGAAGTATGACGTAACAAAGAGGGAACAACGATGCATCAGGTATTATCATTACCTTGCAGGAGCAATGCATAATTTAATGATTAGTTGAATGCTTGTCTTAGAAAGCAATGGTCAAGAAACAAAAATTGCAATTTTTCATTCAAGTCGTGGAATCAACTAAAAGGCTTAAGGAAAAACTCTCATGCTGTTTCGGCAAAGTTTATCATATTGTCATTGATGCCAGTATAAAAGGTGTCTTTAACAAATTGTTCGCCGTTTTATTAAATACTAGAAAATAACGGTATGCGGAATGGGTACTCGTTTAGTAACCCATCTCCTGAGATTTTGAATCACTTTTGGACACTAGAATCTTGCAAATCCTCTAAAAATTCATGGAGTTATAAGCATGTGTGTTCACATTTGTACGAAAACTGAAACCAGAGGCCTCTAAATAGCATTTATGGTTAAAGTCCCACGGTCCATCGTTTCTGATTTTACTCAATTATTTCAGGTTAAACCAAATGGGATTTGGACTGGTTTTCGATAATCAAGCGTATGATGACTGCTTCGATAAAAAAGTTTCAGTCTGTCACCGAACCTTTTTTAAGCTACTGTTTTGGATCCATGCAATCTTAAGCAAATTTTGACGATGATTGTAAGGATTAAATTACTTGAGAACTTTTATTTGGTTTGTTCTAATATCAACGAGGGGTATGACATTGGATCACCTTCTTTTAACTCGATCTTCGAGCCTTCGTGCGTTACAAGTAATCTGAAGGTCTTTGGTTTCAGCTGTCGCATGTATTTTATCTTCGAGAGTTCTTTGCAAGGTTCTGGTCTTTAACATTATTTTAACATCTTAGGGATAGCGTTACCTTTCCATGAGCCAGTTTATCTTACCGTTACTTTTCAATATTTAATAAAATGTCGAATAATTTTCTTGAGACACTCTGTATAAGATACCACTGTTTTTCTATCATGTCTGAAGCAGCAAATATACTTCGGAACAAGGCAACCTAGCGTTTTACATATCATTATACAACAGATACACTAAGATAGCCTTTAAACAATGTTTATGACGAGAAACAAGATAACTATAGCAAAATTTACCACACGTTAATAGTGCAAACGTAAGGAGATAGCTTTTTGAGCTCACATGGATTTTATTTTGCAGAAATCTAACTTCTACATCATAGAGATCGAAAAGTCCAAGTATTTTGGATTTAAATTGTACCATTATCGTTTGGAAAATTTTTTAAATGGCAGAGAAAATATATATATATATTGTGTCAGACTGTAAGGTCATTATAACATTTTGGTTGTGCTTAAATACGAATTTGATCGGTCTGCTTCCGAATTCCACAAAATCTTTCTTTGATATATGGAAATTCAATCATTATTCTTTTTAGGCGAAGGAAAGCAGCACCTAACTCTAAAAGCGGAGATACTGAATCAAAGAAAAATCTGAATGTGATGAATCTGAAAGAGTTCGAAATGGGGTCGAAAAATGAAGTTTTTGAAGGCGATGAAGACGAAACTTTAAACGAGAAAGTAGCTAGTTCTCCACCCCAAGAGAAGCCAGTCGGCATAATACATCGAAGGAGAAGCTCAGGTATGTTCAGCTGATTTAAGTTTCCAGTAATTTATTTCTATATTCTTTTCTATGCAATGGACTTATAATAATGGCTGTGATTGATTACTTTCGAAGTTACATGCACACAAGATCGTTAGGTTGACAATCCTAGCGTAAAGATGGAGTAATGTCGTTGCAGCTGCTCTCGCTGTGGTTGGTGGTGTTCCTTTCCCATTTGTTTCCAAGTACCTTGTTTTGTTTTGTTTTTGGTAGTCTTGTTCTTTAGGTATTCGACCTTTAATAGGTTTTCCAATAAGTATACAGATTCTGGTTGCGTCCAAGGGATGTAAGTTTAGTCCTAACCAGTGGGTAATCACCCTCGAAATGCTCTTCAACAGTTAACTTGAACATACGGACCTCGTTTGTTGGCATTGGTGCTAAGAGAGCAAGTGTATTATTCTCCAAAGGGTAAATTTGCGTCTATCCTCAGACCAGAGCCCTGATCTAAGTGATTTCTTGAGGTACAATGACTACATATATGATAATCGCTAGAAAGTTTAAATGATATTCAATTATACTGTATTCTTTTTCTGGAATCACCAGTTGTGCCTTTTCTTAGCTTTTCTTCAATTTCAGTTTTAAATTTTGATGCGCTTTCAGAATTGGCTTAGGCCAACAGACCACAGCTATGGTTTCAAGGTGGACTCAAATTTGATCCTTCAAGGTTAATATTTCAATCGTCAAAGCAACATTACATCAACAATCAAGTGATGTACGTGCTAGTTAATAATCCAAGAACACTTTGCGAATGATTAGCCATTGACAAAACGTAAATTCGCATCGCTGGATCAAACCAAATCTGCATAGTGCATTTTCTGGCACACTTAGTAGTTATATGTAACTCCTATTCCTGCAGTGATAGTCATTGCTGTACGCAGTGAGAGGAGACGTTGAAATATTACAAAAATTAGGTTAAAGCAGTCAGATTGTACGAGATAAGAGAAATTCCAGCCTCTCGGCTTTGTAATGTCTTTCTGATGTTTTATTTTTCTTTTGCCAGTTAAGCGTTACGAAGTCATCTAGCAAATTTGCAAATTGCGCTTTCATGCAACAGATGGTTAGTCTTTGTCGCTGTTCTTGAAACATCCAAAAACGGCATATATTTGGATGTGAAATTTAACTCCTTTCGGAATGCTTGACAAATTGCTTCCAGATGATAGCATTTGACTGACTTGCAGAAATTATGAAGCTGAAAGTGTGGGCACGGTGGCACCGAAGTAAAATCGTGGCCAAACGTTTAATCGCATATTTTCGTCCACAGTTATTCTTGGCGTAGCGAAATGGTATTCTAGCGCTGCTGTGACTATTTTACTCTCTTTTCTAGAGTTTTTTTATGTCAACTTTCCTTGTAGATTCCGAATTTCGATGTTGTTATTTTAATTTCTGCGCTATTTTGCTAAGACATCACAATGAAATCTTTAGAAATTATCGGAAATTATAGCGCCTTTCTCGCCAAGGGGTGTGACGCAAAAATACTTATTACCGAAAAATACTGTTACTTACCTGGATTTTGCACCCTTTTGGTTGTAAAATATCAAAACTTTACGAAAAGTATTGCTTCAGGTAAGGAAGTAGCGGAGAGCCTTCAGTCCGAAGTTGTGCTCAAAAGTTTTAAGACCACCCATGGAAAAGCGTGGAATAATTCTGTGCTGATGATGTAAGGACCTTTATTATTCGATGATTCAAATAGTAAAAGAATTATTGAAAATCAATTCAGATAACGATGCAAATTGTTGCGTTTAGTAAAGAATACAGGGCTAGCCTTGTCTTATGGCCACAGCTGTCGACTGAAGGCCGTCCACTTCCTTGTTCTGTACAGCAATATTACTTTGTTTAGTTTCGATACTTTGCAAACAAGTCCTAGAAATGAATTGTGCATAGATGGATATAAAATCCAGCTAAGTAACCTGATGTCTTGAAAAGGTACCAATTCTCAGTGCGACCAGAACCGTTATTGTTCGAGATTCAAATGTTCTTAATTTTGGTGGTTTTGATTTTAATTTCAATGCCTTTCATTTGATACCAATACCTTGTAATGAAGTTGAAGTGATTAAGCTATGCAGTGAAAATTTGCAGAAAAAAGATCTTTGGAGCTCTTGACATTTTCTTCGGTCAACTTGTGCTTTTGATGATTAATGATTCGGGTACAGCTGTCTTTGTGACAATCTATATTGAAAATGTCATTTCTTTGTAGTCACAGCTGATAAAAAAATCGTTATTTACTCAATGATAGGCAATAAGGATGACGAGAATGACAATGTTTACACAGGCTAAACATCTTTAACATGTGTAAGTACTGTTATTAACAAAGGCCTTGTATCCAAAAGTATCATATATGTTGCAATAAAATGTTACAACATCGAAAATTTATTCAAGATAATTCAATAAAGCTTTTCACTTTTTGAAGCATGAACTTTTTGAGTGGTAAAACGTTGATGTCGATGTAAAAAAGAAAGTAGTCCAAATGGTGAAGTCTGTTCGAAAGTTCATTGAAGACGTTCAGACCTTGAAATCAAAAGCCCTTTTTCCTGCTGCTGTTTAACTTTTGGGATTCGAGCTGCAGGTTTATTGTAACGGATCTTCTGATCATGATTCAAGGGTTCAAGACATGATCTCATACCTTCTATAGATACATTGCATAATCATTTCAATAGAATAAGCATATTACATGATGGATTTAGTTCGATACTAGAAATGATAATAGTAAAGGAGTCCTGTGAGCTGATGTTACTCAGAAACTCGTCATAAAAGCGCTTATGGTGGTAGTCAACTGCAACTTTCGTAGGCAAGGCCTTCAGGCAAGTACCATCTAAAGTCTCGCAAACAGGGACTACAAAATAGTACCTGTTGCGTGAAAAAGTGGTTGTTATACTGCCGCTTTACTAAATCAAGTGACCATGGAAATAATGCAGTTCTTGTTATGGAAAAATAGGATGTTATCATTCTACCTTCCATACTGCGCATACCCAAATATCTTTGGAAACAGCTGGCCGCGACGCTATCATGACGGCAGTCACCTTATCAATCGCCCATTGTCAGACCACCCGTCCATGATATGACATCCATGAAGCTGGAGGGATTGTTCAAGAATATTAACGGGCAACGAGTTTCATCGAATGTCAAAGTTTATCAGAATTTTTGGGGGTTACTTCTTAGCCCCGTCCCTGGTATTACAAAACAGATGTGGACTCATGTTCTGCTCTCTTCAATTACAGCAGCAGCATTAATGCATAAGAAGCCTCCACAATCTGTTGGCCATGACCACCGACATCCTGCAGTCTCAATCAAGGATTTTGCCAAACATAGCAAACAAATGCAAAAAGACAGCCACCATGCAATCACAGAAGAATACAAAGTGAGTTTCTTCTATTATCCACAGAGTCAATTACTTCTGTTATTGTTAGAAATTAACGTACTTTAAACGTACATAGATTAAAACAGAATGCCGAGAAAGCATTGCCTTAATGAAAATTAACATGAAACCCAAGCAGATTATGTCATACAAACAAACATTTTCAGTTCACGTGGCAACACAACGAACACAATCCATGGCAACGAATACAACACAACACAAATCAACCCCAACAATGCAACCTTTTCATTTCATAGCTAAAGCCCCCCAAACTAAGATTGAAGCAAAGAGCATAAGATGCTAGAAGATACGAGAAGTTAAATGACTTTGATGCAGACAAATTTTCGATTCATTCAGTGATCAAAATTGAAATTTTTCTGTAAAGGATTATTATTGTCGTTGACAGGTTGCGCAGAAGTAGAGGGAATATAACAATCTGCTACTGAAATTGTTTTAATGAATAATGTGCTTCGTCAAAGTTTTATGTAAGGGAGCATTTCAAATCAAATTTTTCGGGAAATAATTGAAAATAGTTTTCAGATCAGGTTAAAACTGCTTAGATAAATGCTGAGAAAAGGAGGTGATGAAATCAAAACTCGTTTTCAAGGTTTTAGGAACAATATCAAACTTTAGGTGCGCATGAAACTTCAAGGAGAATGTTTCTTAAGCTCATGGGTTTTTCATGGAAATAAAAAGGGCACTTTTTGTTTATTGGAAAATCTTTGGGGCACCTCTGGTTTTTACGCCCATGGTCGATCATAATTGTGTGTGCTTTATGATTTTCAAATAGTGGAAACAATAGCTTAAGCAATTTTTTAACGATTCAAGCTGACAGACCCTCTTCTATTTACGTCCAGAATTCACGTGATTTATTCGTTGCTTAGCTGTGTTATATGTTTTTTTTTTCTATTCGTAGGATCTGATCCAAGGGCAACAGTATTCTTGGAGTTATGCAAGCAGACCAGAAAATAAAAAGAAGAATCGATATGCAAATATTTCAGCTTGTAAGTTTCACGTCTTAGATTAGCGCCACAAGTGGTAGCCATGGTACTACCGTCCTTTATTCGTATAGTAGCCTTCCAATTTGGCGTCACTTTCATTGCAAATGTTTTTCTTTCATAAGGAGCTCCTGGAAACCAAGTACCGCTGGAGTTTGATGCAGCCTCTCTTTTTAATAAACCTTAATCTTCTATGATAACGGGTCAACCATAGCAACCAAGACTCAAACAGATTAACAAGTTTGATGGGCTTCAACAAGTATGTGACAGAAATTCAAGTCAACTGTCCCGAAAATTATTTGTGAAGGCACTCATCGTTTAGACCCAGAGATTAACAAATGCCTTGTAAGGGGTTATGTAAGAAGGAGATTCCACATTAGTTTCTTGTCCATGATACACGTGGCATTAACATTTAATGCTATTTCTGAATCAGACAATTCCATAGAATCAGACAATTGATTCAGTTCTTGGGAAGCGAAGCTTGATTATAAAATCGAGAGGTAGTACGACGAAAAATATAGACATATTTCAAGCGATTTGCATTGATAGCAGCAAATAATTAAAGACATATCCGTTAAATATCAAGTTAAATACGACAAAGCCATGTTCATGATAAATTTATTGAACGTTTCGACTCTGGCTAGAGTCATCATCAGCGAAGACATAAATGCGCGAGGGCCTATTATGGAGATCAAAATTTTACAATCTATATTTCACAATGGTAAGTAAATAATGGAAGTGATCAGAGTCGAAAGTGGAATTCCCTTTCCCATAGAAACCCCTTACCAGCTTTTGCTAATATTTAGGTCTCAAACAAGATTGATTGCACCGGGCAAAATTTCACATCTTTGAGTGATAAATTAATATTTTAGTTCTTAATGTCAGCCGCGTACGGTTTGTTCCACCACCCACAAAATGTGTTAGCTTTGTTTGACTCACCGAGTAGTAGATTTTGTTTGCTTATCAAGATGTAAAGAGTTTTCTTATAATTACATTTCCTTAGACTTATTCTTGTCTGAACTGAACTGAAGTGTCAATAGATTTACGAAATCATTTATGTCGACTGCTTCTTGAAAACTCGACCAAGATTTCTCTTGTGACAGCACTGATTCCAGTTTTCATCTCGATTTTATAGTCCCTCGAAAGAGAATGTTATGGTTCTCTTGTTAGATCTCAATACCATAGATAATTGATCACACGAATAATCTTTTTGTTTACTAGCGAATACATGTAAATGGAATGAAGCTTCTTTACGTGACTTGTTAACACAAGACCAGTACTTCAAATGTTCTTAACGACATTCCTATCCTTGCAGATGACCATTCGAGAGTGAAACTTGAAGAAATTCCTGGCGTTCCTTTCTCTGACTATTTCAATGCCAATTATGTTAATGTAAGCATTTTTTTGTATGTGTGTGTCTTCTTGTTATCAAAGGTACCCAGTGCCACCAGGTAAAATCTCATAAGTTCATCGCACTTACCCTCCTCACTGTTAAGTCATATGCTATCTTCACTGTTGAGCCAAGCATGCTCCATGCACGTTTTTTCTTCTAACATTGTATAATCTTAGGAGTCTGTTCTTGGCAATTTCACGTTTGTATTGAATTGTTTAAGGAAATACCCAGGGAATTAGTATGGTCTTCCCTCCTCAAATATCAAACATTTACTTAAAACGATGTGATGCTTTCCAGCACTTTCATATTCCTCGGAAGAGTGTTGTATCGCCCCCGGGGGGGGGGGGTACTTAGTATATTTGACCGACGGGGATGTGCCGTTTTTCGGGGTATCGTTTTCGCCTATTTTTACTAGAACAGGGTATCAAAAGAAGGCAAATTTTCTGGAGCAGGTTGTCAAAACATGTAAAAAGAGGAAATTTTGTTAGAACAGGTTATTATTTAGTCAAATTTTTGTGTTTTTGAGTATACTTTTCACCGATTTTTTCTAGAACAGGGTATCATTTGAAGGCAAAAATTCTGGAACAGGGTGAAAAAAATTTTTTTCGTGGGCACATCCCCGTACAAATTTAGGTCAAGTACCCCCCCCGGGGTATCGCCATTTCTAATCGTCATTTGGGCTTGGTCCATAGCTGATGGAGTGCATGGTGACAATTCCCTGAGATTTCTCTTAGTTGCGACTGTTCAGATATCTTTTATCTCATCCATCTATGAATTGATTTTTGATTTAATTACATCAATTAATTGATTAATTCATTAATTCATTAATTCATTCATTCATTCGTATCTTCTTTCAAGGGTTATACAAGACCATCCGTTTATATAGCATCTCAAGGTTTGTCAAATTTCGTTATCGTCCCCTTTTCAAGGAGCACCATTTACAACGAATGATAGTGGAAACGTCATTTGTCAATATGGTTTTGCGAGTGAGATGTATCTATCTCAAATATGTAAAACTTTTGCATTCCTTGTCAAGCCTATGATATCTTGTTAATTGAGTATTGTTATTAATGTTGGACAATTTTGTGGAAACCGCAGTTTAATTAAGAAACGAAGGATGAGGCAGACAATTATTGTGTTAGACTTCATATTTAGAGACATTAGACGTGCACATGTTTTTATTTGTAATTCGAACGTTTCAAACCAATTAGATAATCAGCGAATCTAAATAGTAATGAGTGGTAATTTATACCAAGAGAGAAACAAACTAAAAAAACTGAAAACAAGAGTGAGTTATATTTTCTACGTGAGTCACACATGTTATCAATGTGTCTCCCCTTTTTAAAAAACATTTTCGTCATTATGATAGATGATATGAACTGAGAGTCAGTTCAAGTCGTTATTTTCATTGTCATCATCCTTAGTCTGCTATTATCGTCATACTTTTTAATAACAATATTCCCATACAGGTCCCGTAGACACTGGCTTGGAAGATTTTTGGAGAATGATATGGGATAACAATGTACCAGCGATTGTTATGGTGACAAACGTTGTCGAGAGAGGAAAGGTAGAACAGTTACTTTGCATATTCTTCTGTGTTGCTTGTTTTTATTTCAGGGTGTTTTTATTCCAGTTGGCCATGGCGTCTTTCAAATCAAAATGATGGTTGATCGAAGCCGGAAAATTTTTTTATTGAGTTTCAGATGTTCCTTCTGTTATGTGTTCCGAATGGGTTCTTTGGTTAATACAGAGATGCTTAGTGATAGCATATTGCCTTTCTAATCTTATCGTTGGCATTCGATTCTCTTCCTGGCAACTTGCTACATACGAAGTGAGAAGAGTCACTAATTTTTTGTAAATCCTGGCTACAGGGATCACCAGGCGTTGTCACAAACAAATGCTGATTTGGAAGATTAGATGGTTGTAGTTTTTACTATACGTAAAGGCAATATTTCGCGTCCCCTCCTTTGAAATAAATTGTCTGGATTTGCAGCTAGAACAGTCAGGTAGACAAGGCTCTGTCCCGTTTAGAGCATCACCACTTCTGTGTCATGACAAGGGGTCGCAGACTCAATGGCTGATACCCCTAGCGCTTGGCGCTGAAAACCACAAATTTGCCTTCACCCTCTTGTAAAGTAGCCCCGTATAAAGTTTTTCCATATTTTAAACTATCGTTTATCCTTTTGCAACTTTCTTACTTCTTTTCAGAAAAAATGTGCACAATACTGGCCTGAAAATGGAACTGCAGATTTTGGGACCATATCAGTTACATTGATGTCTGTCGACTACTATGTAGATTATGCAATACGAGCATTTTCAGTTCAAAGGGTACAACAATTTGTCAAATACAATTATTCAATTTTCTTCACAATCGCTCTTTTTGAAATAGGAGACGAACAACTCGCCTGGATATCCAAGTTATACCAGATGAACAAATTGTCTGGTTTGAAATAGAACAAAGAGACTTCTTCATGTACAAGTCATCTAGTTTTGTTGGTGTATTTTTTGCTCTGTTTTAAAATTTTTTTCTACGCTTACAACTCTGTGAATTCCCGACTTAAATTCACAGCAGACAGACAACTGGCTAAGCCCTCTGACGATTGTCTTGTTCGAATATAATATGGAATTTTGACCCTAGTGGTGTAGACAAATAAATTGTCTTTGAAAAATGCCTGCAATCAAAGTCGCCTAAAACTCTTCAGTGTTTTTCAAGAAATCTTTAAAAAGTGCGATTTCATACAATAAACCTTTTAGCTATTCAGAAAACGAATCTGGATCGAACAATATTTCATTCAATTTTGTAAAATTTTTGAATGTGCACAATTACGATCGAAACTCTACTGCCACTCAATCGAACCTCGCGTATAAAATTGTATAAAAATATTGCTCGATCCAGGCTCTTTCGTAGAATAGCTAAAAGGTCCATTGATGCTAATTCGCAAGCAAATGACCGATTTCGATGAACTAGATTTTAAAGTCTAAGATTGTACATTTGCTATAAGAAAGCTATCAAATTCAAGCAGTCCGGTGACTTACTGACCTACATTTCTGTGAATATCTTGCCCCCTCCCCCAGTATTTTCAAGAGTGAAAGAATGCTGTTATTCTGCCTTAGTAGTGTTCAGTGTACTGCAAGAGCAATGATTGCAGATCAGCACTTATTACACGTACATAGACTTTCCTTTTTTTGTCACAGGAGGGCAATGCAGAAGTGAAATATGTAGAACAATATCATTTCTTGAGTTGGCCTGACATGGGTATTCCTGAGTTCCCAACAGATTTGTTAAACTTGCGACGTAAACTCCGAAGGAAGTTTCCATACGCTACCAAAGCACCGATTCTTGTTCATTGCAGGTGAGATAATATCTTCCTTGTTTCTGAGCTATGAATCACTTTAGAGAACGAAAGAACAACCCTCAAACGTCTTTGTACGAAACTTTTATCTCGATATTTGGATTTAGCCCTCAAAATACAATTTTGCCGCGGGGTTTCGTAATGGTTTCTTGTTCTCAGTGCTTGGAATATTGCTTTGAAAGATGCTATAGATTCGTTCGCTTTTGAAAGGATGGAGCTGCAGAATTCGTTGTGGGTAAGCTTTTACCTGGGTACTTGTCTTGTGGTAAAGTCCCTTATAATGGGTAGAGATTTGTATCAATGTAAACCAACGTTGCAATGACAGCCTGCTGCAGACTGTATTTTAAATGCTGGTGAATACAGTAAATCCCCGCATATAAGAACCTACCAAAATAAGAACCTAGAGGCTGTTTTACCTAAATTATGTACCTTGCAATTAAGAACCTGTTTCAACTTAATGAAACATAGGTTCTTATTGCAGGGGTTCCAAAGTTGATCTTTGATTGCTGTTATTTAGATCACTATGGTCCCAGTTGGCTTAGAAAGCTTTATTCTCCTCCCCAATTACTTATTAGGGCGAGAAGAACCTTCTAAAACAAATAACAGTTCTCAACATTATTGCGAGACTATTAAGGGGATGGCATGAGGCACCCTTCAAATAAGAACCTCTATACCCTGAAATTAGTCTTAGAACCTTTGAAATAAGAACCAATTTCAGCCTGGCTCTCAAAAAAGTAGGTTCTTATACGCGGGGATTTACTGTAGAATATGGAGTTGAACATTCCTACGCTAAATTTCAGAGAAACTACCTTAATGTTACCCGTTTATGGAAGTGTTGCATTCAAACTACCCACCAAAGAAAGTTCAGCAAAATTTGTTTTTCACAAGCAATTTATATGTTAACGCTGTAATATATACTTTTAATTTGGTTTTTATATTTTTTGTATGCAGTGCTGGAGTTGGTCGTACTGGCACGTTTATTGTCATCGATGCAATGCTCGAGCTCATTGCGACCCAGAAGAAAGTGGATGTATTTAATTACGTGAATTACATCAGATCACAACGAGTTCATCTTATTCAAGTTGAGGTATTTATATAGTTCAATTTCGTGGGAAAATGTGCACTGGTTGACAACAATATGGCATGGCAGTATGTACGTGCATGGATTTTATAAGGGCTCGAATGCTAAAACATTGAAACAAACAAAGCAGATTCTGTACCGTTAAGAGCGAACTCCGAGAAAAAGGCTTCTAATTAATCTATTTCGGCGGGAAGCAAAATAGATAGGTGGACGGCTTTTAAGGGTTGAAAATGACCGATTCTTGGAAAGGACATAAGATATTTCAATTACAGTGGTCTGGTCGTAGAAAATAGCGGTTATTAGATAGTAGCCTCTTGACTTTTGACGCAGATTTGAAGGCTCAACCATACTTCAGCTGATAAGAACATCTTGAGAATATATCATTTCAATGCTTTAAGATAACGAAAACTTATCCTGTAGCCCTTACTCTTGGGTGCTTCGATGTCCAAGGTGTGCAAATGAATTCAAGTGACCCCCATTTTAAAGTTTATCAGTGGAGTTGAAATCAGCTTAGCTAGGATCACCTAAATATCACCCATTGTGTTCGATGCACGAGCAATCATCTTGTCTGCGTGTTGCACACTGTGTCATAAAGAAACAAATAAAGTATAAATGTTTGCTCTTCGAACAGAATCTTTATTTGTTTCTTTTGTATAGTGTTTGATGTTTTTGATTGATGTGACAGTTTGAACATAAATGGCATATGCCCTTTTTTGCTTTGTGTTCTGACCAAATGGCTATTATGTATCCTTTCATTTACTTTGAGAAAGCACTGTTATCAAGCAAAGACCTGATTCGTTTCGACCGCTGTGCAAAGTGCTTTTGCGTCTGCTCAAGCTGCCAAAACCAGCGAGGTGGGAGGGGGTGAACTTTTTGGGGACTGCACGCAGTTGTGGTGGAATCTATTGTGATCCAGGCCTCTTGAGACGCGGTTTGGGATCAGGCGCATGCGGAAAGTGTTCAGAAGATAAACAAGCATGGCTGAAAAAATCATCGACCCTGGAAAGCTTCGATAAAGATAGATAATTTGACTTTATTTTCCTTGGGATGGAGGCGATATTTATCAAGAAAAATTCAATATGAAGAAAGGATTTTTATGGAAAAATGGCTCGCTGCCGCAAGCTGAGCGTTGGTGGATATTATCTGCAGAATATGAGCATCATGTTGAGACAGGTCAGTATTCTTGAAAAATTGGCCTTGTGTTACTTTTTTTGCCATACAGTTTGGTCAGTTTTTAAGGACGAATATATCACTTGTTTGTTTACATGTAAACAGGCAGCTCGTAGGGAGATCTACAAGATGAATATTCTCCGGAAATTTTTATGTCAGCCTCGTCAGGGCCTATAATTTCATGAATCGTATTCCGATCATCTACCCTGGTATATCATGTCCACGAAAATTTTTATTTTCTTGTAACAGGTCATTTTCTGAGGGAAAAAACAAAAATTTAGTTCCCCTAAAGAACTGGAAATTGCAAAAAATCTAGTCGTTGCCGCAAAATGAAACTAACACCACTGCGTTGGTGAAATGTTCAGCTTCAAATTTCTCAAACCCGTTTTGGTCGAAAAATTGGCTATCATAGATTATTTTTGCGTTTTAGTTTGTAAACATCACTTGAGGAAACTGCGACATTCATGCCTAGGCCATTCTATTGTCTTAGCATTCTTGCTGTTGTTGTCCCTCAATGGCCTTTTGTTTTTCTGTTCTGCCTTTTCACAAAGGGTTTCCGGATGTTTTGAGCCCTGCTGTGTTGTTTCATCATATTTTAGAAGGATTTCTTGTCTCTTCAATGCATTGAAATAATATTTAATTGCCATTTTATAACTTGTTTTATTGCTTTGAGTTCATATTTTGCTACAAAACCAAAACGAATTGCCCAAAGTTTGATGGCTGCATAGCAAGAAAGCATGTTCAGTTGTTTCACATATTTTATCAAATGATTCTACAACATTGTGTTTATTATTGCTTTATGTTCATTGTCATTTTTCAAAGTCTCTAATTTCTCCTTTATTATTTTCAGATATGCAACATCAGATCACATATTTGTTTGAATGTGTTTGGTCCTGACGGAGCTCCTGCAAGTTGCAAATTTTTGGCTGGATGACTATTACTATGTAACATCACAAGATTTCCAGCACATTTCCACTGAAGCCATTTCCATTTCCAGCACATTTCCATTGACACTGTTCGAATAGGATGAATTCTAGGAAATCTTGAGGGATACATCCATTTAGACTTGCATAAATATTGCCAAGTATGTAAAAAATTTAAGGAATTTCTGATTTATTTCAGTGGTGGCACCACAGGGGGGACTGTGGGGACTATTCTCCGCCAAATCCCAAAGTTGGCAAAAATTCCCAAAGGCAAATTGCATAAAATTAGTTAGGTGTACCTTTAGATGCAACAATTAATTTGAAATGCCCCTCCCCACTTTTTTTGAATTTTTCAGAGCTGGTGCTGCCATTGATTAATTGGTTTCCTGCACCAAATATTTGAATGATTCTGAATAATTTGATGATGCTGAATGCATTGTAGAGTCTCAAGGCATTTTTTCTGTGACTACACTCTGATTATTGTTGATCTCCTTGTTTGAATTCCTCAACTTACAATGAAATAGTGGGATCTTTTATATCTGGAATAATCAGCCATTCGATGCATAGGTCCAGAATAGAAAATTACATTCAAGATGGAGGGGAGGAACTTTTTACCAAGATACATTATATTCAAAGCTTACTGGCTCCCCAAAACAATGGTATTCTTTTGTTGTACAAACAGGCACCATTTGGTACCTCTGAAAAAATTGGTACTGAGTCTACCCCAACAGGATCTCATTGTTTTTAGGAGCCAATCATCTGTGTGACAATGTACTTTGATACGAACCAGTTACAACATATTTTAAGTCTAAATCAGTTGCTGAGGTGGGGTGCCATTGTCCCCATTGAAGACGAGGACTCAGCTTTCTGCTTGGTGCCCAAACTTTAAAAGTGCATCCAGAATTGTGATGTTAACCCACTTTTTAATCTTCTTTGGACCGAAATGAAGGGAAAGTATCAAATAAAAGAATCATGTAGCAAAAAATCCTAATTTATTTTGCTAGCTCTGGTCAAAAATATTGGCATTCAATTCTTGGCTCTTGAAGTTTGGCTTGCATCCACCACCAGCCTAGATGTTTCTGGTTGAGTTTGAAAGGGGCCTTGGATGGAAACTAAACCTGATTGATAACAATTCTTGCTGGAAATTGTGAAATAAGGGACAAATAATCACTTTAAAAATCAGATTTTCATTGCAATCATTCGCTGCTTATCACAGCAGCTGATTTAATTCCGGCTTTCCACTGTCGTGAATATCACGTGATCAGTTCGCCTCGTATCCATGACGCTTCTGCGCGCGCATAAGAAACGAATCTACCCCTTGCTCTGTTATCATATTTAAAACGGGTCAGTTCTCATTATCTGTCTTTATTCATACAAAGTACTATATGAGTAATGCAGTACTCGACTCTTTTGCAAACCAGTACTTTGTCAGCTATTCATAGTGTTTCCCGGTAGTTAGTGTGTCAACCTAGAAAGATAGTTGGTTATGCCCGGCCTAAATGTCAGTATTTTTGCTACAGAATTTTATCTTCGTAACCTTCAAAATGGGCAGACTTTGACTTATTTATAAATTTACGTACGTTTACATTAATTTACTTCACATCTATGAAAATTAAACTCAGACGGGCTATTTTTCGTACCAGGTAGCCTATTGTAGAGATACAGGGCTTGCCCTACTATTTTCAAACTATACAATTTCTTCCATCCGCTTCCATACGGGACCCGAAAAAAATGTGGAAGACAATAAATCGGGTCTTGGATAAAGATGTTAAATCCACAAACCTCTCCGCCATTGAAAGTGAAGGCAAAACTTTGACAAAAGAACATGATATGCTTGAGGCCCTTAACCGTCACTTTGTTTCAGTTGGACCTAATCTTGCAAAACAGATTAGTTCCAAATCTGATGATGACTGCCTGAAGCATATCATCCCAGAAAACAGAGAAATGCTTTTTCAAACGGTAGATGAGGAATATGTCTTGAATGCAATAAATCGGCTAGAGAAAGGAAAAGCATCCGGTCCCGATAAAGTAACGATAACGTTGGTAAAAGACGCGGCCAGTTCCATCGCTTATCCTCTCATGCTGATTTATAACGCATCACTTATGAATGGCATCTTTCCAGATATTTGGAAACTAGCGAGGGTCACCCCTATTTACAAATCGGGCCCAAAAAGTGATACAAACAATTACCGGCCCATATCTGTAATTTCTGTGTTCTCGAGGATGTTAGAGCGGCTTACCCACGACCAGCTGTTTGAATTTCTCAAAACAAACAAACGACTAACAAGTAACCAAGCAGCTTTTCGCAAGCATTACTCCACAATAACCTCGCTGATTGGCAGCACTGACTATTGGTATGAGAGCATAGATCACAGCAAAGTCAACCTTACACATTTCTTGACCTAAAGAAAGCTTTCGACACGGTCGACCATAGCGTATTAATGAAAAAATTACGCGCGTATGGGGTGACAGGCAAATCTGGGGATTGGTTTGAATCCTACCTAACAAACAGAAAACAATTTTGCTCTCTAAATGGTTTGCATTCAAAAGCTAAAAAGGTTACCTGTGGCATACCACAAGGGTCATGCCTAGGCCCTCTTCTTTTCATCATTTATTTGAATGACCTTGAAGAGTGCTTGCAATTCCCACGAGCTAGCATCTATGCTGATGACACTAGTTTGACAATTGCTTCTAGTAATTCAGTAAAATTGGTCGACGATGCGCACCGGGAGCTTCTCGATATCTCAGAGTGGATGAGAGTGAATAAACTAAGTCCTAATCCCAAAAAAACTGAATTCATGGTAATAGGACACCCACTCAAGACCAGGAGTCTTGACCTTCCAGAGGTTCTAACGCTGGATGGTTCTGATATAAAAAAGGTTGGTCAAGCGAAATCCCTTGGCATCATTATTGACGAAAGCCTTACCTGGGATGAGCAATACAGGCGTGTAAAGGGCAAAATGAGTGCTGGTCTTTCAGCTCTAAAACGACTGAAAAATATTTTACCACAATCTCAGCTTTGCAGTGTGTATTATGCTCTTGTCGAGAGTCATCTGCGTTATGGCGACGTTATTTGGGGTAGCTTGTGTAAAACAAAATTAGCTGCTCTTCAACGTCTTCAATCCCGAGCATGGTCAATAATAGAGAATGCAAAAATTAAAGATCTTTGGTCTAGTTCCTGGCTAAATGTAGAAAATATTATCCGTTATGACAGGAACGTGATGACCTACAAAATCGTAAACAGATTATGTCCTGAAAACCTTTTTGATAAATACTTGCCCAGATCATGTTTTTCTTCATACAATACGAGAAATTCTCAGGATCTTCAAATCCCTAGATGCAGGACAGAGTTTTTCAAAAAGAGTTTTCACTATGCATCGCTGAAAGTCTGGAATGATACACCTTCCACGATTCGTGAGCTACCGACTTTAAATCGTTTTAAAAAAAGACTAAAAACGCATTTAAAGGGCTAGACTCATTTTTAAAACACGACTCCCTGGAACAACAGCAGATTAGGAATGTAGGATTTTAGGCTTTTTAGGAATTTGATTTCTAGATTTAAATTTGTAAGTAGGTTTTTTATATTAAGTGCTGAAGGGTTTTTTTTTCGTGTATAAATAATTTAAAAAAAAAATCTATGATTCTTTGGCCAAAACCCAGGCGCTCTGTCTCGTCGCCATCTCTCTTCTACCACTACAATGATAGAAACTGCTGCCAGGAGATAAGTAACATCATGCTTGAGCCTTTGAGAAGAAGTTGCCCCCCCCCCTCCCCACTAAGATGTAGCATTATCCAAGCCGAATAATCTCCTTAACACTGTCTTCCCAAGAAATTATAAACTGCCACCAGTCAAGCTTTCCATCGATCGTCTCGACCTTTTCTCCCGTGGCTATGTCTTCTCTCTTTCAAGTACCAAAGGTGCTTATGTTATAGATAGAGGCCCTTTCCTTTGGATGGTGAACTTAGAAAGGTTTTCAGTACTGTCAGGCTGAATTGTAGACCATTTTCGTAGAGGAATGTTGGCTTGCGTTGAAGGCTGGCGAGATGGAACAGCTCGTAAAATCATTTGTAACTTAGGACAATGCGACCGATTTTAACAAACTGAATCTTGTTATCAAAGTTTGCATGTTACCAAACAGTAATAATAAGTTTCAGAGAATCGCGTGAATAGGTACCATTAACTGCAGGCTTGTAAACATGTTAGCTTTATTTAACTACCCTGGTACAGTATAACTTACTGTACATTTCTTAACGGACCATATACCATACAAGGTGTCCCAAAAATTGTGCACCACTTGTGTGGCTGCTGTGGAGGAGTCGTAGTTTCAGTTACTTCGGTTTTTACATGGCTGCATTGGTCAAGCTTCAACTTAGAGTTTGAGACCTTCCATGAGTCAATCTGACTCATGCCTGCTTATTTATGGTGGACAAACATCAAAATAAGTAGCGGCTTCGAAAACAGCACTGCTATTGTTCGACACACTGGGTTTCTGAGGCTTCATTCTACACTTTCTTGTTTGCTTAAAAATACTGATGACTGGTACAATGGCTTGGACCTTGGAAGGCTTGTGGGACTGGTATTCATTGATTTGAAAAAGGCTTTTGATACTGTTGATCATGACATCCTCTTTAAAAAACTTCAAATTTATGGTGTTCAGCAGCGAGAGCTGTGTTGGTTTAGATCACACCTATCCAACCATAAACGATTTTGCAGGGTTAATGGTGTTGCCTCAGACATAGAGGATATAGAAGTCGGTGTGCCACAAGGCTCATGTCTCGGCCCTCTTCTCTTCCTTATCTATATCAATGACCTTCCACTGGCCGTCCAGGGTTCAACTGTGTCCATGTATGCTGACGACACCAGTTTGTGTCACCAGGCATTGAGTATGACTCAGCTGAATGGTGCTATTAACAATGACCTCAAGCGATTGGACACATGGCTTCAAGGAAATAAACTTTCTTTGAATGTTGCAAAAACACACTCCATGCTCATTACTACCAAGCAAAAACGTAATGTTCTCAAAAGTTCAAATCAGAACTTGGAATTGAACATACGTAACAATGAGCTTGACGTTGTCCAAAAAACAAAATACCTTGGTGTCCAAATTGATTGCTCTTTGGATTGGAAAGAGCAAATAAAGGCTGTCACTGCCAAGGTCTCAAGGGCCATTGTCTTTTTAAAGCATGCAAAGAAGTTTCTACCAAGGGTAACTCTTGAGAATCTTTGCACAGGTATTGTTGAGCCGCACTTTCGGTACTGTTGTTCTGTTTAGGGTTGTTGTGGTTCTAGCGAAATCAACCAGCTTCAAAAGCTTCAAAACCGTGCTGCCAGAATCGTTACGAATAGCAGCTTTGACACCCCAAGCAGGCCACTCATCGAAAGATTGGGCTGGGGGACCATCCAACAGCTCATCAGCAATGAGTCGAAAACGATGGTTTTCAAGTCACTCAATGAACTGGCTCCGCAATACCTGAGTAGCCTTTTTAAAAGAAATTCACAGTGCTCCACCCGCTGCCTTCGAAATACCGAGACTGATCTGAGGGTACCAAAGAAAACAATTGCAAACGGGCAGAAATGTTTCTCTTTTAGGGGAGCAAAATTGTGGAATAGCCTTTCAGCTGAGTCAAAGCTGGCATCCTCTCTAAATAGCTTCAAAAAGTCTATTTAGTGATAACTGCAGGGGTGGGGCCTGCGGTGGTGGCGCTGGTTGTCCTTGGGTGGTGGGCTGGCTTGGAGAGAATGGTGGTCATGGTTTTGATCGCTGTTTGCTCTGGGTTGTCCTGTCGCCGGGAGCGGCTGGTGCTGGCGCTGCAGGGTCTGCCCCTGTTAGAGACTGCGGATTTGTTTTTCTTTCTTCTTTTGTATTTTTATTTCTTGTATGTATATATGTATATAATCAATTCTTGTAAGTAGGTTTTTAATATTATGGTTTTCATTGTAATTAGGTTAGTTAGGGTAATTTTATTTGGTATTTTTGTAATAATAATGTTTTTATCGGAGGGCCCCTTGAAAAACGGCTTTTGCCGAAGGGCTACCCTCCTTAAATGAAATGAAATGAAATAAAATGAAACAGCAGTGTCAAAATCAACTGAGTTTCCAAAGAAATGGTTGTGGCATCGTATTAAAGTTTTCACTACACTTTTTAAGAGGTAGAAGGTGCTCTCTTATGACAACACTCCTAATCCTTTAAAAGATTTAGCAAAAATTTTAATACTACGCTAGCACTCTTTCTTTGAAAAGTTACCTTATTTTGACATTGCTAGTCAACAATAGAAGTGCTATTTTTAAAGCAACCACTTATTTTGCCTTTTCCCTGCCATAAATCTGCGAGCACATGTCGGATTGCCTCAAACAAGGTCTCAAAGTCTAAGTTGAAGCGTGACCTATGCAACTGTATAAAAACCGAGGTAATCGAGTCAACAGCTCCTCCATAGTAGCCACACAAATGGCGCACAATTATTTTGGGACACCCTGTATACATATTCATTTTTGTCCACCATATACATATCATTTTGTTGCATTTCTACAATGAAGCCTCGATTTTCAGGAACAATACATATTCATATATCTTGCACTGCTTGAAGAGGCAACATGCGGCAACACAGAGATCGAAATTCAGAATCTTAGGATCAAGATTAATCAATTGCAGACAAAGGACAAGAATGAGAAAACAGGATTTGATCAGCAGTTTCAGGTCAGTTTGATGCTTGTTACATGAGCCATTATTTCCGCTGTTTCTTCTATTTTGTAGAAAAATTTCGTGTAAATGCTGGTGAGTTTAAACTGTTTTGACTGGTGGTAGATGGTACAGTTTGGAATAAGACATCAGTTTAAACTAACTAATACCCCCATTCACACTTGCAACGTAAACCAATTTAAATTAAACAAGGCTATCGAATGTTGCGTTTTTATTGGGCAGTCCATCAAATGCATTTGATTTGTTGCAATTTATCCTGGTGTAGATAAAGCTTGTTTAACTGAGCAAGTGACAAAAATTGTATAAATATCACTTTGCCTATTAGAGAGTGATGCCCTTACAATTGCAGAATGGTTTCCGAACAACTGTATGAAGTTGAATGAGGACAAATGCCATCTGATGATCTTTGGAGATAAAAGTAATGATATTTCTTTAGATATCGGAAGTGTGAGGATAAAAGAGAGCAAGGAAGAAACGTTGCTTGGAGTGATTCTGGACAAAACGTTATGCTTTAAACAGCAAGTAAGATCCATTTGCAAAAAGGCTGCGCAAAAGCTACATGCTCTCTCAAGAATCTCTCACTTTCTTGACACTGAACAACTAAAGAGAATAATGAGGGCATTCATCTTGTCCCAGTTCAACTACTGTCCTCTTGTTTGGATGTTCTGCAATAGAGCACTTGATGACAAAGTCAATCGTATTCACGAACGGGCATTGCGGATAACTTACAAAGATATGAGATCAGATTTTGACACAATGTTACTCAGAGACAATGCGGTCACAATCCACATAAGAAATTTACAGTTGCTGATGACTGAAATTTATAAAACAAAATGGGAACTCAATCCTACTTTCATGAAGGAGATCTTTGTTGAAAAGCACAGTACTTACGGGTTAAGAAGCTGTCATAATCTACTACTGCCACAAGCGCGCACTACGTGCTATGGCTTAAGAGACGATCTCGTTTCTAGGGAGTAGATTATGGCAGGCACTACCCAATGACATGAAACAATCAGATACCCTCTCCACCTTTAAAAGGAGAATAAAAACCTGGAAAGGAGAGGGATGTAATTGTAGACTGTGTAGACCTTTCGTGGCTCAGGTTGTGTTCTTAAAAGGATAATGCGTTGCATTGTAAATACTAAAAATTTCTGTTAAAACATTGTAAAAATCTGTAGATATGAATTATACCGAATTATTCTTTATGTTAGATATATATTTTTTTTCTTTTATTTTGAAACAATTTTACTTTGCAGTAGGCTTGAATTAGCTTTTATTTTATAGCTATCCATTATACGCCTACTTTAAATAAATAGATAATGATAATAATTATGATAACGATACCAGTATCCAAACCGTTTATCGAGGATTGTGGGTACTGCAGTTAATGCTGTCTCCCGATGGTTGAATTTCGAAGTCGTACTATTGCCATAAGTAAAGACAAGGAGGCCTGTATTGTTTCCATTACACTCATCCATTTTCTGTGAGTACATTGATGTTCTTGTAATTTGGCAGATAATGCAAAAAACCACATCTGTTTCACCCAAGTTGGTCATTTGTCCATGTCGGTCAGCCCAGTTGCTATTGGCCGCGCTAAAAGTGGAATATATACCCAATTTTTTGACTTGGCTTCATTCTTTATTTGTAGCGATTAGCACTGGTAACTCCTCGTTTCACTGCCACTGAAACATCGGCAGGATTGAATGGGAGCAATATTGAGAAGAATAGAAGGCATGACTTGTTACCACGTAAGTGTTTGATCGCCTATGCTTATCGCAGAAACGAGCACACCCTTCCACCTTTTCACCCTTACATATATCGAACAAACAAAGTGTACATTCGGGGCCTGTAGGGGGCCTGTAGGGGGCCTGTAGTGTCTAGATGGCTTGGCACTCTGAAAGGTATCGAAAATCTGAGGCCCAAAATATATCGAAAAAGCCATATCGAAGATATCGAAAGTGGAGATCAGTTATATCGCAAAAACGATACTTTTAAAAAATCGCAAGCTCGAGGTCAGTGTATCGAAAAAACGGGATAAAAGCATTGGTTTTTCAAAGGTCATTATCAATAGACTATTTAATGTGAGAGAGGATGCGCAGTTTTAGTAGAACATATATATATCTTTTTCCTCTCTCTGTATATTTTGGAAAAAGTTGCCCTTGATCTTATGCTTAAATTGGTTGATACTTTCTGTAGATTTTAAATCAGAAGATAGGCTATTCCATATTTTTGGCCCCAAGTAGGACAGCCATTTTTCGCCAAAGAAATTTGAAATTTTTCCAAAAGTTGTCCCTCTTTGAAAAAGAAACACCATTTTGAAAAGTGACACCAGAACAAAGCACGAAGCAAACGATTGCTTATTTCCTTGTGAACATCGAAAAATTAACAGTTTACCTTGAAAATTCTTATAAACTTGCATGAACGTTCTTGCAATCACATATATCATGTATATATCACATATATTTATATCATACATATATCTTTCACGATGCTGGGATACAAAATGACGTGAAAGCTCGAAGAAGCAAGATAGGACACAGGAAAAACACCGTCTTGAGGCTCGATAATCATAGAATTCAGCAACACAATATTCCTATTCTTCTAGGTGTCTGTTACTGATTTCTAGCACATTTTATCGGAGTACTACAGAAAACTATAGAAATATTTCAAAACGGTCTCGGTTTTGCAATATAATTTGGGTCTTGATTTTGCAATATTTTCCTGACTGTTGAAAAAATTATTTACGAGGAAATACAATGCGATTACTACGGTCCATTAAGAAAGAAGCAACTGTAACCGCATCTTGTCACATCTATTTTTTTAAAGGGAACAGATGACAAGCCGCCAAATCAGCCAATCATTCCAAAATTTTAGAATGTTGCTTCTTAATCCATCAGGTCCTATGCGTGTAGATGTTTACAACGGTTGAATTGATTGTTTTAAATGAACAAATGGCTTCGCAAATTCACTAATCCAGTGATGAATGAAAGTGGCTAGCCAAGTATTAAGGGAAATTTGTATTTTCTTCAACCCTCATTCGACTGTAGTTTTTCCTGCAGGTGACCTGAACAGAGTTATCTTGGAACAGTCGATTTACGAAAATGATGGCAATTCAGATTACATCAACGCTACTTTCGTCAATGTAAGTATGCTTGAAATGTTTCCACTCTGCTTAAAACATTGCCATTTTGCTTAATATTGCCATTTAGGGATATGCCAAGAATAGTTGTGGGTGCAAGCTACCTTCCTGTAAGCTTGTGGTGCAATATTTCATTAAATATAAACAATTGTTCTGGGTGCGTCAAAAAAGAAAGGAACTATTCCCTTTTCACAAGGCAAGATTTGAACGTATGACCTGGAGTTTCTCTGTGCTCTTTGACTTAATGATTACGTCTTGGTGAACAAACCGACCTGTTGTGCAAGATTTACCGCAGGGAAACAAGGGACTCATCGTGATCAGCCTAGCGAAGATGTACCCAACACTATTCTGGTTTCAACTATTATTCATTCACTCTTTACTTAATTTTCCGAATGATGATTGACGAATTTTTTCGATTTCTTTGACATACTGTAAACGTTTTCTTTAGTCTCATTTGCTTGGAAAACATCTAAACCTGTCGAAAAAATATCTGGCAGAATTTGTTCAAGGACAAGCCCGGGGTTGGTATTATTGACGACAGAATACATGATAATACTGCTGTGAATGATTTAGGCTACTTTTTTACACTATTCCTTGTCAAGAAAGCAGTTTGAGCGAATTGACGTCATATCCATCAAACGAAAACGAGACTATCCTATTGTTTTCTCGTCTCTTAATCGATTCTTGCCTATAATAGCAACAGTAATAATAATCAATTTATTTCAAGTTTGCGCTACATAGCTATGTACAATAAAAGGTAAGGCCTAAAACTACACAAGCAAATCCAAGTCAACTATTAAACCAATACAAATACAATATATACATATTTAAAAGATAAAAGAAGTAATCAATTAAATGGCATAAAAATGTCCTGAAGAAATCAAAACATACTTCAAGCTAAGGGGAAACCCAATCTGTGGCAAGATAGTAGTTGTCAAAATGTCGTATCATATAAATCCAAGCTGTGGTATGAATCTCTACATAGTCTGCATGTGCATTCAGGGCCATACCAACATTAGATCTTGTTCTTAAACTCAATAACAGACTGAGCATTCTTTATATGCTGTGGGAGGAACAGCCAAAGTCGCTAACTTTTTTTTTTTTTTTTTTTTTTTTTTTATATTCCATTAAAAATTTACAAGACGAATTACCTATTACAATACCTACTAATTACTCTACGAAACACTACAAGGACGATAATACCACGGGGAGCAGTAGACTATGACAACCCCGTGGCAGTTAACATAGAATGAAATAAAAACTACCGGGTGAATCAGGAAAGATGCACCACCCGCCCGCAAAGCCGCACCCAAGAGCCACCAACCGACTCGCACAATTCATTGCGAATTTAACGTTGCATTAAAGAGGCTTTTACAAAGCTATGCCCAGGCCTCAGTTGAAGGATTTGAAATTAGAATTAGGAACGAATCGGGTGTGTGACCCCGCATCACGACTTCCCGAGCAAGCAAAACCCCTCCCCCAACCCACCCATTACATAAAAATACACATAAATACTACAAAAGGAATAAATCTACATCGACAAAACAGAACTTTACAGACGAGATACTTTACGATGACGTACTTGGTGGTTGTGCGAGGTTTAACAAACTATGATGTGGTCCTAATCGAATCGACCAGTTTCATGGATGAATTCTAGAGTCAATTCGAGAATATTTTTGTTAAGGTCATTGGGAAAGTCTTTGTCACCATATAATAAAAGATGCGTTAAGGGCTCGTTTGGTATATTTACATATCCAAGTGGTCGCAGTAACGCAAAAACTCGTGCGAGAAGATTTCGGCGTTGAATTTCAAAGGAGGGGCAAAGCAACAAAAAGTGTTCCGTATTCTCAATACCGTCGTTCGTAGGGCACATTGGATTGATGGTATCCCTAAAATTGTGCTTGAACTTGTGAAAGTTCAACTTACTTAGACCAACCCTAAGTTGAGTAAGATAGGATAGTCCTATTGGGTCATGAATCCCAAAGACAGATTTAGCAGGGGGGCGGATTTTGGACAGTAGCTTTTTCTTAAAAATCGCAATGGTTGGTGCAAGTCTAATCTCTGGACATAGATCATTCCAATCAGACAGACAACTGGGATAGAAGCTAGATTGAAATCTCTCTGTCCTTGCCCTAATTCGCCCAATGACATCCTGTTTGCGAAGAGAATATTGCGACTGTTGAAGTTGCGGGATTGGATCTGTTGTATATACAGGGGACATTCCATTTATCATTTTATAGAACAATGTTAGGCGTCTACTCCATCTACGGGAACATAGTGACTCCCAACCAAGCTCAGCGTTAAGCTTTTCCCGCGAAGTTCCCCTCCATGCCCCTGTAATGGCTAGAGCTGCAGAATACTGAACGGACTCTAACTTTTCCATCAAATTTGATATTACGGTATTGCCGCTAAATTCACAAACTTTAGCCGGAATATGGTAGATAACATCCCCGTAATCCAAGTGAGGTCGCACATAGAGCTTAAATAATTCATTAAGAGTATTTCTGGGCAGATACTTGGAGAGACATCTCAGCAGACCAATGCCTTTTCTTGTTTTAGAGATAGCTGCTTTAATATGAGCGGAAAAAGAAAGCTTCGAGTCCAGGACAACTCCTAAATGTTTGTGTTCATCAACTTTCGTCACTGGTATGTTATTAAAACGAATTACTGGATGATGAATTTCAACTTTTTTCTTAGAAAATACCAATTCGACAGCTTGTTTCTGTGGATCTGGATTGAATGACATCTTCCAATCATAGGCCCATTGACTTATCAATTCTAGGTCGTGGTTCATGTCATTCGCAGCTGTATTTGAGTCTTCTACTACGGTAAACAGTGAGGTATCATCAGCAAAAAGTTTAACATTACACTTTAGGTCTGCAGTTAGATCATTTATGTACACAAGGAAAAACAAGGGTCCTAAAATAGAGCCCTGAGGTACTCCTGCCGAAATATCTCCCCAACTTGAACTCTGTCCATTCAGAACAGTTCGCTGTTTTCGATCCTTGAGGAAACTTTGAATAAGCGAAAGAAGTTCCCCTGAGACGCCACATCGCTTTAGCTTATAAATCAAACCGTCATGCCACACCCTGTCAAATGCTTTAGAAATATCAAGGTACACGGAGCGGACATCAAGGGGAGGATTACAGTCAAATGCATTGAAGATCGTATGTGTAATGGAAATTAATTGATTGACTGTAGAGTCACCGGGACGAAAACCAGACTGATTCGGGTTTAGTAATTCATTTGTAACAAGATGTGAGTATAAAGAGTCGTACATAAGCTTTTCCAGTATTTTACCAAAAATTGGTAATAGAGAAATTGGACGGTAGTTCCCCTTGACATTTTTTTCATTTTTCTTATGAACTGGCACTACATTTGCATATTTCCAAATTTCGGGAAATACATTCGAGAAAGTCGCTAACCTCTATATTAGAAAAGTTTCGGTGCCATAAGTTACTCAGAGTTTATCGGAGTCCATGTATTTGGAAATGCGAGCTAGGGCGAAAAGTTTATTTTAGTTTATTTCCAGCCTTGTGACATACAGTAAAAAGCCGCGTATAAGAACCTACAATTTTGCAAGTCAGCCGGATTACGTTCTTATATATTGAGTATTTAGTGGGAAATTAGGCTGTACAGGTTCTTAAATTGGTTCTTATTTAATTCAGGGCTTCCAGGTATTTCTTTTGTTCAAATTGAAACTTCAAGACCATTATTTACTGTCAATTGAGATGCACCTGAGTTCATGAGGCCGTATTCAAAACATCAATTCGTGGAAGAATCAGAAATTTTACAGAATACGATGAAAAGCTTTCAAAGCGTCTTTAGAGCTCTTTGCAATTTACACATATGGCAGAATCAGTACCTATAGGCTCAATCACAAAGGAACTAGAGTTTTGATCTAGTTTGATGATCTCCACGAATAAGAACCTATTTCAAATCTCAGGCTGAATGGGTTCTTATATATTGGGGGTCTAACTTCAGAATTTTCAGCCTGTAGGTTCTTTATCATTAGGTTCTTATACGCGGGTTTTTACTGTAACTTAGTGATGTGCGTCTAGAAATTTAGTTTTTTGTAAATTTTTTTGGCCTCTTCATCTCGTGCACATCCAAAAGACTGCGACACAGCGACCATATAAGGCCTAAATTATCAGAACTCTCAAGGAATGGAGGGCTGTTGGGAAGCTCAAGCTGTGAAACATAGATAAGAATTCACGTCAGTACTCGGTAAGGTTTGTTTTTTGTAGCGTCAATCATACCAACCATGGACTTGTTCTTTAAGGCTGAGCTTCAAAGACAAGCAGAAAACTTTTTCTTTATATCATCACGAAGACGTTATTGAAATTTTGAAAAGCATAAATTTTTGAATTGATAAAGGTGAGAAGCCACAGGGAAACAAGTGGCTCATCATAATCAGTCTTGCCACGATGAACTCAAGAAGCTTTTGGAATGATGGGGCAGCCGCGTGCAACTGATCATGTAGTCGTAACCAAGAGTAACTCGAGTCTTCAGGAAGTTTCATCATTGTTTTCGATCGATTTATGCTGTTTCCAAATTATGAATTTTTCGAGAAATTGCTTGAATGATTGAAGCAGGTTGCCGAAAAGTCAAAGAAAAATTCCTTTGAGTACCATCCTTCTTATTCTTGAAAATGAACGTAATTGATGAATTTGGCCTGTTTAAGCTGAATTTTCTTTGCACGTTTTCTTTACACGACGTTTCAGACTTAGTAATGGGTGTGACTTCAAAACTTTGTGTTAGACAAAGCTATATTCAAAGTGCACCCTATCATTGTTTCTGATTTTGGTGACTAGTATAAGAATTTTTGTGCTTTGTTCCTCGACGAAATTCTCACATTCTCCCTTTATATCATTGTTAACACTAAAATTAATGGCAGAAATAAGCATGACGTCATCTTTTCCTGGCTATTAAGGGTTCTTAACATCTTCTGTAACAACAAGCTCAAGAAAAATGAAAATCGCTCTGTGTACCCTAGCATCATCACATTTTGATGGGCGCTAGCAATACTTACATTTCGTGAAGTAGGATTCTACTAGCCTGCGTGTAGACTTTACTGGCCATTGTGAATGAGAGCCAAGGCGGAACTTGTAAAGTCTGCGAATTAGCGTCCATAATTGAGTTCTGACACCTTGCGTAATAATTCTCGCCTTTTGTCCAGGTATTGTCTTTCAGCCAACCAGCATCTGGTTTGAGATTCTAAGGACCCAATCAAAAGTTGACAGATTGAGAAACGTTCCGCGGTAAGCAAGTTCGCTGACACAGTTTGCCCAGTTTGTCTGTCTTCGGGACTTGATAACTTGGGATGAAACTATGTTTTGAAAGGAATTATAGACAGACAAGCATATCCTCGCGGTTAAGGAAGTCTATAACGATCAAGAGGCAATTCTTCGAAAGTTTCCCCGAGGATAGAACGTTTACTCGACTCGTTTACTTCAGGCTTATAGGGCTGTGTTTGTCAGATGTGCAATGATGTGTTGCTAGTACCTTTAGCTTCTTAGATATTTGTCAGCAAGTGGGGTTTTTGAATTACTGGTGAGTTTTTTTTATCCTTATTGCCTCTGTAGTTTGTAAATTGTAGGCACTGAAGTTGTGTGGGTGGGATTCTCTTCACATAACGGGATTATTTCTTCCCGTTTGCGGAGTCAACTAATTGCACAAGATTGAGCTCCTCTTCGCAGGAGGGACCTGTCGTTCAGAACTCAATTATGGACGCTAATTCGCAGACTTTACAATTCCACCTTGGCTCTCATTCACAATGGCAAGTAAAGTCTGCACGCAGGCTAGGATTCTACCAGTTGAATAAGAAAGATTCAGAGCGATTGATCGTATTCTGCTCACAGAATATCAAAGAAGTGATCATGATAAATGTCTTGTTTTAAAGTCAATATTTTTAATTCGACTCATGAAATTTTAATCGATGATTTTTGCCCATGGTGTTGAGAGATTCTCTTCAAAAATCCACCTCCAGAACTTGCAAAAATGAATGAGAACAGCGCCCAAAAATTTCGTCGGTTTTCTTTCCTAACGTCAGGAACGTAAATATTAGCAGATGTTGACCTAACAGTAATCTTACAATTTTACACGATTTATTTGCTCATCAAAAGACTTCCAAAATCAGGATTTGTCGAAAATCGTGTACTGGAGAAGTCCCTAAAAAGGTGGGAAATCTAACGATGGAGATATGTTCCATTCCTTCTATGTTTTACATCACAGGTGTCAAGGCATGCAACTGCTTGCCAATTTCTTAAATTGGTATTCAAAGTCGGCAATACGCTAAAGTGCGGACTACAGGACCTTGTCTTGTGTACTATACTTTTTCTTCGAACATCAAGCATAATCACGCTTTTTACGGACAAAATTGATATATATAATTTTTCGTGGGTCCATTTATGAAGCTCAAGCTCCATACCGTTGGAATTTAGGTAAAAAAACAGAATTTTCGTGGATTTTGAGGTGAAGGTTTAACGATTTTATTGATAAACCGTTTTTAGCTCTTTCTTGAGCATTTCAGTTATTCTGTTTTTCAGGAAACTAATCATAGAAAATCAATGCACGCTGATACTGAAATGAAACAAATACTCAAATCTAAGTTGAGCGTAGTAGAACAGCTTTCCTTTAAAATCTTTACCAAATGAAACACACTTTTACTAAAATAACAGCTGAAATAGGGAAAGGTTTTTTTTGGACATCCGGTATATGTATTAATGATCTTTTTTGTTTAATAAACAGGCAAAATTATATAATTATGCTGATGATAACACGCTGGCTTGTTTTCCAAGGTAGCCTGCGTGCAGACTCCGCTGATTTCTTTTCAGAGAGTCTGCACGCAGCTTGTGTGGAAAGGGATCAGTAGAGTCTGCACGCAGGCTACCTAGAGGAAGAAGCAGGTGTTGCGCTAGATTGGTTGAAAGAAAATCATATGATTGCGAATCCATCAAAGTATCATTCTCTGCTAATTAAAAAAGACCAGACAAATACCAGTGGCGAGAAAATAAGCATCCGAGGAAAGACTGTTGAGTCTGAATATTCAGTCAAGCTTCTCGGAGTTCTGCTAGACTATAAACTAAATTTTGATCCACGCATTTGAGAGCTTTGTAGACAAGCTGCAACTCGACTAAATGTTCTAAAGAGGCTTCCATCTTATATTGGTTTCGAAGAGGGAAAAATCCTTGTTCTGAGCTTTGTTTATTCAAATTTTAATTACTGTCCTTTGGTGTGGCATTTCTGTTCAGCAAAATCCACGAATAAGATCGAAAAGACACAAGAACGTGCACTTAGATTTCTTCATGTTTCCCGACTTAGTTAGATCCCTTTCTTTGGAGATTTTTGAAACTTTGGATGATCTGAATCCATCCTTCATGAAAGATATTTTTCATAGGCGAAATCAGGTTACTTTCGGCACAGACAGTCTCAGGTCCTTAGGACCACAGATTTGGAACTGCTTCCCAGAAGAGCTAAAATCAGCGGATAACCTTAACACTTTAAAAAGCTTGATAACTCAATGGGATGACTCCACGTGCAACTGCAATGCCTGTCGATTTATTTTAGATATTGTATAAACAACGAAAATTGATAATTCATTTGCTTTTTAATTAATTACATATATTCATCGATTTTGATCAGTTTTCTTAGGCAGTTGATTGTATGTAGCAGACTAGATTACTCAATCGATGTAAAGTAAATGTACAAAATGTACAACAACAGTGATTGACATCGATTTTCTTGTGTCATCATCAAGCAGATTCCACTCAAAAGGAGCATTTTGAAAATAAATGTTTGAGCATTCGCTGTTCTCCCCAGCATGTTGCTTATAACTTCTCATGTTTCGAAAATTGTAACTACGTTGCGCTCAGGGGAAATTTCCGCAAACAACTAACTTAAGGGTGCGGGATTTTCTCAAAGTATAGAAATGGCACAGTCATCTATACCATTTTCTGTGAACCATGTTCTTGTCATGAGAGAAGTCGAGGATACGAAAGCACTACCCCCATTATTGAAAGAATTTGAACACTTTCCTCGTAGTTAATTATCAGTTTCAATCGCTTATACACAGTTTGTACGCGAAGGCGGACATTGTTCCTGCTTTTTCTCGTTTTCTTTGTAAAAGTAAAAAGTAAAGTAAAGTTATTGCTTTTATATAGCGCCTTTACTATAATTCAATATTCAAGGGCGCTTTACAATTCCATTACCCCCTCAGCTCAGGCATTTTTTTCTCCCTTTCGGTGTATTTTGCACAGCGTGCAGCCTTACAGTTGGCCCTTCTGATGTTTTTATTGCCTTCATCACCGAGGTACCAATTTTACACCTTGGTGAGGTGCTGTACCTACGATACCGGGTGTTTCCAGGTGGTCACCCATCCTAGTAATAACCTGGCCCAACCATGCTTAACTTCGGTGATCAAATGGGAACCGGTGTAGCCATGGTGGCAAGTTGTAGTTCTTCTTCCATTTCAGCTAATTTTGACATGCGTTGGATTTTTTGGCCTATCAATCACTGTATGAAGGGTCCTAGCCAATTGAAGTCATCAAGGAAATATGACTGTAGATCGGTGAACATTTGGTACCGTTACTCCTCCCTCTACCACTCTCAAACCTTAACTGATTGCTACATTTGCTTTGCTAATCAGGGATACAAGAAGAAAAATGCATACATTGCAACTCAGCACCCTCTTCATGAAACAATCACTGATTTCTGGAATATGATTTATCAAAGGGAAGTTACAACAATTGTTCTCCTTAACAGGCTAAAAGACGGACCGCAGGTTGGTGCTGCCTCATTACTATTTTTGATCGTTTAATTGCAAAAGGGCTAAAACGGCCATCGCAAATGAAGGCAAATGTGCAACGGTCGGAGTAAGCTGTTGCCACTTTACATAAACTATAGTTGCATAACGAAACAGCAGGGGTACAAAGACACCCGTTCTTACTTCATACGGTTGTACCCCGCTATTTTGAACAATGAAGGAAAATTAAAAGTTGCTCGAGAAATCGAGGTTTCAAGATAACTGATGTTGTTATTTTGACCAGAAGTATCTTAAATATCTAAGAAGAGAAAATTAGCCAAGGAGCCTTCATGGGTAACCTGTTATTTATTTGCAATCCGAATTGGCGAAAAGTTGTACGATACCAAAATGCTGCAAAATAAGAAAATTGGACAGAATAATTTTTTTATGCAAGATATAGGACTTAAATTCCAAGTGGTTCCCAGAACACGTGCAATTCATCCAACTTCTCCAAAATCAGCCAATCGCATCGCCGCTTTCTAACCCCTTAAGATAAAATGAGTCGTTCGGGGTGAATTTTAGTACCCTGACGAAATTTGAAATGGATGCTAAATTATTCGACATATTTAAGATATTTTTGATAAATTCTAAACGAAATTAATACGAAATTTTCAAAACGAAATTAAAATCTTTTTTGAAAGATCAAAGAGGTTGATGATCCAATCAACGTTAGCCACATATTTTTGACGTCAGAGTCCCCTTTCTTTTCTTATGTTCTATTTTCTTTTTTACATATTGGATTTTAATGCCGATGATAATTCATGTAATTAAGGAAGTTAGGTTTTAAAGCAGGGCGCATTGTAAATCAGTAGATATCTATAGTAACTGAATGTATTTACCCTGTTGACATAAATGAAATGAAATGAAATGAAATAAATCGGTTGTAGGGATGTCTGTCCAGACTTTTTTTACATGTTTAGGCTTCCAGACTTCTTTGAAATATCGATAGAAATCGCTACAAATGAGATATAGAGACACAAAATTCAGCCATGATGCATACTGACCTTGATTTCTTGTCTCGGAGATAATGCTGCTCAACTGTAATTATTGAATCTTAAAGTCTATGTATATTATACAAGACGTCGTTAGTGCCATAGTTGCACTCAATGTTTGTCTTTTACCAAGCATTGGTCTGTTTGCATGACGCAAACATTTGCAGCGAATTTTGAATTTATTACAGTTTGTCAAGCTTATGAGAACTGTTTGGAAGCGTCAGTGATCGATCTACAATCACTTACAAAATTGTTGAGCCACCTCGATAAAAATGAAATTCCCCCCCCCCCCTTCCCCCAATGTCAATGTAGTTTTAAAAAAGTACACGCGTGACTCGGCAACTTTTTATGGTACTGCAACGCTGACTAGAGGGAGGGAAAGCAGAGGCAAAAAATAAGTCTAGAGGTGACTCAACAATTTGGTAAGTGGTCGTATCTATTTGACAGTCGTTTTTTTTGCATGATGATGTTTTTAACTGACACAGCTGTGTAAGACTGAACGTTAAACATCATAATAATTTGACCTGACGGGTACTCTTTGTTTATACACCATTTTTTGTTGCAGACATTTCCAGTATTCTGGCCTGATCATGAATCGGATGCAAAGTATGGACATATCACAGTTAGCAATCATTATGAAGATAAGGCTGATCATTTTGTTGAAAGAAGCTTCTATGTCAATCATCGCGATGTACGTTTATTAATATTTTGACTGTATCAAGTTTACACACTTGTTGCGGTCCGCCGTTTGACAATTGTGTGTAGTTAAGGTCTTCACTATGCAGGGGCTATCATGAGCTAAGAAATTGGACGGAAGATTCATATCTCAATTACTTTTCCAAACTCAAAGTCATTTGTTTTAAGCTATTGATAAAAGTCTAACTACACATTAAGGGGCATGTTTGGTACATATGGAAACATTTACTTTAACTCATGATTAGATAGGATGCCTTGCTTTTTAACCTAGGTTTTTGGAAAAATCTTGACTGTTGTTCATCTGATAGCAATTCAGTTCAATCTGTTCATCCGTTATTGATCATTCTTTACGAATTCTAGGTTCAGTACTCCTAGGGGATTGGCTTTGAATAGACTACACTTGTTTTCATGTTGAAGGGTAGGACTACTTTTTCCATACTTCATATCTGTGCAAGAAGCAAAACCTGGCTATTTGCTTTGACTAGTGTGATCTGATTGCATTACAGAGAAGTGATGAATACCGGGAAATAGAGATGTTTCATTTCCAACACTGGCCAGATCACGGTGTCCCAAAGGATTTCAACAAACTTCTTTCGTTGATCAGCAAAGTGGAGAAATCGCAGCAGCAACAAAATGAAAGTCAACCAATTGTTATTGTATGCAGGTATCTTCAATTTTTGGTTGGTTCATTGTATAATTTATTACTTTTTCGTGCCTTCTATCAAAACACCACTATAGGAATTGTGGGGTCAATCGAGGCCAAGGCTGAAAATCTCAAAAGACTTGGCAACGTTCTCCATTTGAAACTGGTCCCAAACAAGTTTTTTTTGATTGAGGGGTGGACTAAGAAAGCAATCTGCAAATCTCTGAAACCGGATCTCACCTTGTACTCATGGAAACTCTTTGTTTTCCAAGTTATTAGCGTTTCTAGATAAACCTTTGTCGATCCATGCTGCGTTTAAGCTAACTGAATCTGAATGTATTTACAAGTAAAGAAATGCAGTGAGCGAATATAAATTTGCTGTGTACCTGCAAGCCAATCTTTGGAAGGCTTTTTCTACCTGTAATTTCGATTTTTGTAACAAGAAACCGAGCCATATCGCTCATGTATCAGGATCCGTAAGTATTATGAAACATTCCTTCCATATTTGGTCTGTTAATCTGGGTTTCTGGCAGTTGCTTTGAGCGTTCCTTCACGGTGATACAACCGCGCCATACATTTTGCAGGCAGATTTACCCCCAATTCAAAATGGAGTCCTCTTTTTAGTGATTTTGTTTTCTCACTCTATCTTGATGAATCCCGCTTTGACAGATAGATGCCCTTGCCTGTCTGCAAAGCAGCCTTTATGCCTAATTCAATATAAATTGGTGAGGATCTTGCCTTCAGGAATATTTTGTTGAAAGTATGCATCTATTTAATGTCAAATTGGTGAGCATCTTGCCTTCAGAAATATTTTGTTGAAAATATGCTTCTATTTAAATGTGCCTAGTAGGACGAATTCTTTTTCCCCATCTTGTCAGGCTTCTTGAGCTGAGTTGCACAATGCGTTGTAAGAATATACTGAAACGCGCAAATAGATAATCTCTTGATCCTTATTTTATGATTTGTTGTAGTGATGGCGCTGGCCGCTCAGGAACATTCATATCCATTGCAATTATCTTGGAAAGATTTAAAACAGAGCAACTGATCGATGTCTTTCAAACTATCAAGAAAATCCGAGCTTTTCAACCGGAATTTGTTGAAAATACGGTGAGTTTATTCTTTGTTCAATTCATTATTCAATCAAAAATGATACTTAAACTTATCCTCTATGGGGGGGGGGATAATTTTGAATTGTGTTTGAGGAGAAAATATCCAAATACCTTAAGATCATTTTGTTCAGTCACGTCTGTACAGCTGATTCTTTGAGACTCTATTGGAATTTTCACCATTTTGTCTCTCAGCACAAAACATAAAATATCCCGATAAACGAAAATCAACACAGAAACATATACTCAAAGCTACTAAATGACATGATTTCTATCTGGCTCTGTGCACATTATCAGGCAGTAATCAATTATACTTTAGTAGTACGAATTGACTGCTATTTGTTTTTCGTTTGTTTGCTTCAAGAATTTCAATTGTTGTTTATCATCCAAGGATGTGATAAATGGCTTTCCTTCGTATTGTATTTGACCAAATATGCTTAACATGAAAGGAAATGATACGATTTTGCATTATCAGAGAAGTTTCACATGATGTGCGTAGTATTGTGTTATAGATAAACACCATAAATAACCTTTGATCGAAAGAGGAAAACTTCAAATACAACAGTGAAGTCGTTTCGTTATCTATTTACTTGAACTGTATATTGTTGGAGATCTATGAAAGTGATGTTTCTGAAACAGTTATCAATGTTGAATTCCTTGTGTCATAAGTCGGCAACACTTGTCACATTGCTGTATAGAATTTCCAACCATAACTTCAGGGGCGGACACTTGAATAGGGCGAAGGGCTTCAATTGCTCGCCAATATCGCCACTGTTGGCTAGAGCAAAAATAGTTTGCCCATAGACAGTAGAATTGAGCAATGCTTTTCAGCTGAAACAATAACTCAGCCCCTCACAATATTTCGCGAACTGTCCACTATATATACCTTATCCTCGCTAGAGGTGCTGCTATAGATATATGCGAGTGCGAGGAGATAACGGTTGAAAAGTAAACAGCACTCCATTTTCATTTTATCTTATCTAATCACGGTATCCTTGAAGTCACAAGTCACAGTAAGGGAGAGAAACAAAAGATCCTAGTTACAAATGAAGGTAATTGATATCACAAGTTTAATTAAAAGATATAAAAGCCAGTACTGTTCTTCCACGTATTCGTGCGTAAAACTATGTATTTTTCCTTCAACTTAGAAAATGACTTTTTATCCCATCCTTAAAACCGTGTGAGTGTGTCAGACTCTCTTATGTGTATTGGGATAGAATTCCAAGTTTTTAGACCAGTGTAATTAAGGCTTTTTCTGCTGAAGTCTAGAGTTAACCTCACTCTTTTCAGTGACTGTGCTGAGGGAGGTGGGTGGGTTGATCGTGCTTTGTCACGCCGCTTAGTTGACTGGAACACTTCTACAACTTGCCTAACTATGTCTTATGTCTGGTTCAATTCTTACCCTGACCATCCCCCCGGGGCATCCTTGGCCATTTGTGCATAGAATGTTCTTGGCCCTGGGACATTGACTTTGACCTTCCCCGGCCACCGGGGCATTTGTCAATACCAGGAACTTTTCCTAATAAAATGACTGGGTATATGAACTTATATCACCAGTTCGAAGTTATCGGTTACTAGCGTTTTTCGCGTTCCACTTCCGGTGAGAATAGCAGAAGGGACTGGACAATTGAAGCTACAGCTCCTCCACATCTACATCACAGATGGGACGCAATTTTCAGGACACATTCTACAGAAATATACGTCTCCTTTCCACAGCCTTGGACGTAATGGCAAATCTAAGCAAGGTTTATTTCATTTGTAGGTTCAGTACAAGTTCTGCCACAACATAACTCAAGCATTCATAGAGTCATTTGATACATACGCCAACTTCACAGGTTAAAGATTTCTTCATTTTTCTAACTTTATCAAGAAGTTCTTCAAAGCCTACGTGCTTGATACTTTGCCAAGGTTTGCAATGGCAGTTTAAATATGCATGACTACATACGTGTTGTCTTTTAAACTTGGATAATCAAACATTTCAAACATTTCGTCATAAATTTGAAACAAGGTGGTTGGATTGATAATTATGTCTTCCTTTGGAGGAATGGCTTGAATTCTATACTTTCGCCACTGGCTTTTTTAAAATTTTGATCGTGTTCAAAATGACACAATTGTTTCTATTTCTCCAACGTTTGATGTTTTGACGTCATCAGTTTCCCAACATGTAAACTAGAAGAATGAAAGACGACACTATATCGTAGACCCTCTTAACTATGAATTGTTTAAATATTGTACCATATTTCTTCCTAAAATACAGAAATTGGAATGGTTTCAACTGTCTCAAAAGTTTCCTTGAATTTCTTTGTGGAAGAGAAATCCTGTATTTTTTGAAAAAATCAGAATGTCAAGCATTTAACTGTGGAAATAACGCGACGCAGCTAAACTTCTCGAGCCATGCAATTCAAAGAAAGATGTAACAGCCATTTTTGATATCTTTTTTAAATTTGAGACCTATGCTGAATCAGCACCGTTCAGATCTTTGTATAATGATATGTAACTTTTACAGTAAAATTAGATTTTTCCTTCAGCAACTGCAGGATTTAGACCTTGATTTTGAAATAGTCCTTGATTCACAAAAGAAAATCGTTGTTATTTAGACCCTAACTGCTACCGAATAGAAGAGTCTCTTTGCAAGCAAAAGTATTTCGAATGAGTGTAGAACGCAGGCATAATGGTATCGTCAGGTAGTGTGTGTGCCTTTGATCAATTTTTTGACCACTTTTCCCCATAATTCCGAAATATGACAGGAATTTTCATGACAGCTTTTTACATCAGATGTATAACATGCAAAGAGCAAATAATGTGTCGATTCGGTGCTGTCCTCTGCTTAATTTGCACCAATGAGCAAGTGATCAAAGTCGCCAGGTCAATGAAGTGACTTTAGTCAGTGACTAAGCACTCTTTGGAGGTTTCTAGGTGAAAGTTAATTTTTGGAGATTGTCAGTTGTAAAGTTAGGACATGAGCTCCCTTGCAGCAGTCAGTTGTAAAGTAAGGGCATGAGGTCCCTTGCAGTCTTAAGTCAAAATGCAAAATCCAAATGATGTTTAGAACAAATGCAATTAGATTTTTGCAATGAGAAGTTTCGTAAGTTTCATATTTTATTTTATAAGATTGAGTAGAGCCCTGATATTTGACAATGGTTTGAGACTAGAAAGCTTGAAGTGGTGAAGGGCTATGCGATCAAAGTGATCCTGCTTGATGATACCTGTTAATTTTCGATCGTCACTGCAATAGATATTTGTAGAACCGTGTAGAGTACGACCAGTCGCGGACACTTTAAGAGCGAGGCGATGTTTAAAACAGTTGAACCTTGCAGTCCACCAACTGACCATGTGCTTGTCTTCTGTACCACCTGGAAATTTTGGGAGTAACCTGTTTGCATTTTCACATACAAGTGCCGTGAAGGTCCAGTATTTTAAATTAGGATTATTTTGCAGACTTTCACTTATTATCAAGACCCCGACCAAGACTGAATGAACGAACTTCCAGAGTTTATATTCTGCATTAATTACATTTAATTAGCACCATAGTTATTCATTTCAGTTAGTCATTGGAAATATCAGAATATGTAGAATTTGACCAGTCCGTGGAGTTCCCAGTATGTTTTCTTTTGAGATCATTCAATCTTATGTTGAGTTTAGTGACCAGTCTCCCCAACCCGGGTCAAAGTAATTCCGCTCTTTTCTATCAAACTTCGTGTTCTTTGAAGTGATACGACAAGTTCATATTATAATGACATTTCTGTCGGCGGGGTCCATGAGTCTGTCTTAAGTATGAATAATCGTAACAGGAATCAGGACATATTTGCTCAAGCCTTGAAATCTAGATTCTACTGCCATGTCTCTGGTAATTGCACTCTGTGATCGTTGCAGCAGCCAGGTTGGGTGTTGCACTGTATCGGGTATGTTAGGATATCCACCGCTGAACAAGGTATCATTTTTGGCAATATCTCTCAGATAAGAAATATTTTTTCATAAATACAGGGTGCCCCAAACAACATGTACGCTGTTTGAACTGCGGAGGAGCCATAAATCCAACTTTCGTTTTTCAAATTTTGAGTGGACGAGATTTCAACGTAGGGTTTGGCACGGAGTTTGAGCAAATCTGATAAGTGGCGGCTGATTTATTGAGAAAGAAAGTCTAAATTAATAGTTGTTTCACAACCAAAGGATTTTATCCCCGTACTTAACCTCATAACTTAAATTTTAATGTCAGGAATCAAATTTGGGAGTAATTAATGACAATATAACTCAAGAATATTGACCAGGCAGCCTGCGGAATGCAATGTTATTTTGTTTAAAAGGACTTTATCACCTTTGAGATGCAAAATAGCGGATGGATGCATGTCATGGCCGGAACACTTGTGTTCCAAATTACCATTTCCAGCGGCCCTAAACATGTTCAATATTCTTGATTATCACAAAATCCAATAAATGACTATCTGTTTAACTTATCAACATCAAAAAAACGGGCTACGTACGTTTTTTCGGTGCTTTAAATTCTAACGTGAAGCAGAATAATGAATCCTCTGGTTTTGAAGAAGCCAACGATTTTGACTTTCTTGCTCAATGAATCAGTAATTACTTAGCAGATTTTCTCAAACTTTGTGTCAAACTTTAAGCTGAAGTCTCTCCTTTACAAAAATCGTAAAAACAACAGAATTGGATGTATGACTGTTCCGCAGTGGCCACTCAAACAGCGCACATGGTTTTTTTATACTTGGTAGATCTTCCAGACAGGTACGTAAGCGCTAAATTTGTGTCCAGACAAGATAAATGAAGTTGCAAAAAGGACTACACAGCTTGGTCAGCCTTCATCCTTGCAGAATTTTGTAGAAAATCAATTCGTTCAATTAGCCAGTAAATATTATTTTTGATATGATTATTCTTGTAGAATGTTGTAGTAATATTTATAGATGCTTCGGCATCAAACTTTGTTATATCTCTTTCTCACTCTGCTGATTGAAAATTGCATTGAGATTATTAAAACTGTTTGCAGGCATAATTCATTGCATGCTTCCCAAAGACCAACATACAGAAGGACGTTTTCTTTCACCAACAAATTTTCATTGGTATCTTAGGGAACATACCTGAATTTGCTGGAGGAACTTCCCGAAAACCTTGAGCAAAATATGAAATTGTGAAAGATATAAAGACAAAATATCTTTGATTAACGTGCTTCAAGTATTTTTCTAACGATGCTCCATGGTTTGGATGACATCGAGTATTATTGCTCGAGTTATTGCTGATTTTGAAGTTATTGTGTTGTAAGTCAGGGGGCAATAAGACACTCCATAATTTCCTACAAATCCCTCTACCTCCTTTTGATCTTACAAAACGGAATAAGAGCCTCATCTAAGACGATTTTGTCGTTAACAATATTGCTTTCGTACGTCCATATCAAAACAATACACGATGGCCCAATGACTTGCAATTATTCAACCAAATCGAATGGGACATCAACTTGGATTTGTCTGATGTAAGTAAAATGGAACGCCAATCATTGAATGAAACTAAGTGATTTGAAATAAAACAAGAATTATAGAAAAATCTTCTTCACAAATTAATGTCAATAATTTTCCGCTTAAGACGAAACAGAAGCGAGAAAAAAATAGCAAACAGATGTAGCTACAATTTAGCCATAACCAAAGAATTGCACAAAAATTGATAAGACTACATCAAAAGAATCACAAGAAGAATACAGTATCATTATAACTGAGCAAATCATTATTCAAACCAAATTCTATATGATCCGTACTTTTGCTGTGGGCACCTGGAAATACAACAACACCCCTTACTTAATCCTGGTTGGAGGGCAAATTTGACAACCCAACCCCCCCCCCCCCGCTCCCCACCGACGGTAGATAGATTCTGATCATTCTGTAGGGAAAGAGAATATGACGATGACTTCTAGCGACGGTTTATATGCCGCTACTTACAAGTTTCATGGACATATTTTCACAATTAAAGGGGAAGGAGACAATTTTCCACACCTTACCCTGTCAAAATCGCAAATTACCATATCATAATTTTCGCGAAAAAAGTCGCAAAAATTAGCAAATTTCCTTTGCAGGCTACTGTTGTTAGGTGTGTTCTACACGCTTCCCATGTCTGGATAGAGATTATGCTCCAAATTTTATGTTTTAGTATGCTTCCTGATTTTGGCCATTTTTTGCAGCTTGCAACGTATGCAGTCATTGCCGCTAATTTTAGGTTACTTTCCTAATTTTGAAAAGTGCATGCCTGGAAGTATTAGCAGACAAAAGGTTGTTGCTCAACATATTAACGGTGAAAAGTTACGTTGGTGGTTCTTTGCGCCACCCGAAACCAACATCCAGCCTCTATAACTTTTGTGCCATGCCATTGTACAAACTTGGGTGCTACCTTGATGGATCATCTCACAGAGCTATGACAATTTGCCCAAAAATTGCACCCATGATTCTGCGAAATTTTGTACTCCTTGGGTTATGATTTTGCAAATTTATTCTTAATTTCATTAATTATTAAACGATTTCTTTAATTCAAAACTTTGAACGAAACTTTCATCGATTCCAAAATCTGATACTTCCCTATTCTTTGAATAGTGCCCTCAGAAATGGCACAACATGCCAGTACGAACAACATGCCAGTGCCCCCTGCCAATTGAGTATACGAGGGTTTGGGAAAAATTTTTTACCTGAATGTATTTTAGCATAATGTTTCTACGGTGGACAGTGAATGGATCGTAACACTACAGTTTAAATCACATTGATGTCTGCTTTACGATGATGACACTGATGTAAAAGTAAATTTGAATGAAGGTTGGCTGGTTGTAGCCGAAGCACAGAGAAAACAAAGGAGTGTATTATTTTTGTGAAGGTCGATCTCACTTGGTGGATGAGATTGGTCTGCCCTGCTTCGCATGATTCTCTGCCAGCCATGATCATTTCATTCATTTTCATCCATATTGCCTAAGGTCCGACGGGGATGTGCCGTTTTTCAGGATGTCGCTTTAACTTATATTTTAGAGCAGGGTATGAAAAGAGGGAAATTTTCCTAAAGGAGAATTGTTATTTAGTCCAATTGTTTTGTTTTGAGTACATTTTTATCGATTTTATGGGGATAGGCTCAGGGGCAGTGCCAGCCGCCAAACAGTGGGGTGGACAGGCGAATGGAATTAGCGATGAATGAGTATCTAGGGGCATGGCCCCAGAAACTTTTTTAGGATCACGCCCTCTAAAACGTTAGAAAACGTCCTTTTGCAAGTTGTGATAAAATTTGAATTCATCACTTTGGATGATAGAATTTACTTGCAAGCTCTAATCCACCTCAAACTATGAAGGAGAGAGCAAAAAAGTTATTTGACATCCATCCTAAAATCACCTTCTCACGTATGTAGAAAACATCTAAGAAGCAAAATTCCCATATGGTTCGTTCTACGACTAACGGGAGGAAAAGAGTACTAATCTCTGAGAAGTAAAACATCCCTCCCCCCAACTTTTTCCATCGAATTTCGACGACTTACAAAATCGATCCTCAAAGAAGAAGGCTGGACATTTCCACCCAGTGGCGCTGCCCCTGGAAGGGGAAAATTCTGGAGCCAGGCAAAATGATTTTTTCCGTGGGCACACTCCCGTACAAGCTTAGGTCAAATACCCCAGGGGGGGGGACTTGGTGGTTCAAGGTGACGTGCCTGTTGCAAAATTTTAGCGTCTCAAATTACTATCTCTTAGGGTAAAAAGTTTCAAATTTACTACTGCTTAGGGTTGTGAAAATTGGTATGATTAGTTCGCGGAGATTTAAGAAAGTTTGATAAACTGAATTTTTGTTAGTAAGATTTTGTAACGATAGAAATCAACCAATATACAGTCTCCTCACGTTATGCATACCTATCAAAACAAATTGTAATTACTTTTTGATTAATGATTGACCATACTGTCATTTAATCAAACTAGGAGAGGTTTCTCATATCCCAGTCCTACCGTACACCTTATACCTCTGTACTGTTTCCAAGTAAATGGAAGTCATTCTCATTTCATTTCATTTCATCATCATTCATTCATCATTATTATTATTTATACACGATGCCCCTTCAGTTTAAAAACCTAATACAATGTGAGTGAGTAATACTATGATAAAATTAAGAAAGAAAAAAAAAATGGACTGTTCTTCCAGAGGGTCGTGTTTCAGTGCTTTGTTCTTAGCATTCTCAGCTCGTCAGGTGCGCTTTTAGTTCTTTTTTGAAGCGCCCTAGTGTTTGGATTTCTCTGATATTGGCTGGGATATCGTTCCAAGCTTTTAAGGCAGAGTAGTAAAATCCTTTTTTGGCATGTTCAGTTTTAAGCCTTGGGATTTGGAGATCCTTACAATTCCTTGTTTCATAATTTGAATACGCGGATCTATATTGGTACTTGTCCCAAAGGCTTTCTGGGCTCAACTTATTCAGAATCTTATATGCCATCACAGAACGATCAAATCGAATAAGATTTTCAACACTTAGCCAATTAGATGACCATTCGTCCTTTATGCGTGCATTTTCTATTATTGCATGAGCCCTGTTATGCAGACGTTGGAGAGTATCTAATTTTGTTTTTGAGAGACTCCCCCAAATAACATCTGCATAGCGAAGATGACTTTCCACGATTGCGTGGAATACACTGCACAGTTGCGATTGCGGTATGATATTTTTTAACTTTTTTAAGGCCGATAAACCACCGCAAACTTTGGACTTAACAGCTTTAAACTGCTCATCCCATGTGAGACCTTCATCTATGATGACTCCGAGAGATTTGGATTTTGGTACCCGTTTGATTTCAGTGCCATTTAACAACAGAGCATCCGAGAATTCTAATTGCTTTATTCGACGGGGGTGACCTATTGTCATGTATTCTGTTTTAGCTGGGTTAGGACTTAATTTGTTTATCCTCATCCACTCAGAGAGATTGACCAGTTCTTGTTGCATGTCGAGTACTAGTTTTTTTATATCATCTGATGCAACCGTGATTTGTGTGTCATCAGCGTAGAGACTAGCTTGCGAAAATTCTAGGCACTTTTCAAAATCGTTGAGGTAAATGATAAAGAGGAGAGGACCAAGGCAAGATCCTTGGGGTATACCACAGGTGATGTTTTTTATGTTTGATCGGTGTCCATTAGCAGCACAATACTGTTTTCTCTCCTTCAAATAGGATTCAAACCAATTCCCTGCAGATCCTCTAATACCATACGCACGAAGCTTTTTCATAAGGACAGAATGGTCAACTGTATCGAAGGCTTTCTTGAGGTCCAAAAATAAAGTCAAGTTTCATTTCATTTCATATATTTTCTTGCTCAAGTCTGCTATACAATGGCATTATTGGTTCAGGAACAATCAACCCATTGTTATTGCTGCCCACGGAAAAAGTAACTGCAGTTTAGGCTAAAATTTACTACTACCTAGGCTAAAATTTACTACCGCTTAGGTTAAATGCTACTACCGCTAAGGGTTTAGAGTTTCGCAACATTTTGCAACAGATACGTCACCTTCACGAAAATACTCCTTAGAGTTTTAATGCAAAGGATGAGAAAAAGCATAAGACCTGAAATATCTATGAAACAATTTGGTTTTGTACCTGGCAAAGGGACAAGAAATGCTATATTTTACCTTATCAATGCTCATGGAGAGATGTATACAAGTACAGAAAGACCTGCATCTCTGCTTTATCGACTACTCGAAGGCTTTTGATAAAGTAAAACGTGAAGAACTGCTCGCGATGTTAAGAAAATTGGACATAGATGGCAAGGATTTAAGAGTTATTGGGAATTTGTATTGGGACCAAAAGCCAGCAGTAAGAGTAGATGGTGAACTTAGTGATTTCAAACCAATCAAAAGAGGAGTTCGACAAGGATGTGTCATGTCACCCGATCTCTTTAACCTGTATAGCGAAGCAATTTTAAAGAATATAGATAGAAGATTGCCAAGGAATGAAAATGAATGGTCAAAATTTAAATAATCTCAGGTATGCCGATGACACAGTTCTAATGGCAGAAAGCGACGATCAACTTCAAAAACTTTTAGATATTGTTGTTTTAGAGAGTGAAAAGTTAGGATTGACGCTAAATTTAAAGAAAACAGAGTGCATGGTCAGAGTGCAAAAATCTGTGAACCCTAATTGTTGCTTAACCAGCAAAGGTAAAAAGATAAAGCAAGTAACAAAATTTAAATACCTAGGTTATATGATAACATCAGATGGTAGATGCACAACTGAAATAGGTAAAAGAATTGCAATGGCTAAAAACACTTTTCAAAAAATGAGAACAGTACTAACCAACAGAAATATCAAAATAACCACAAAAATCAGAGTTTTAGAGACATATGTGTGGTCAATTCTTCTATATGGATGTGAGTGTTGGACAATTAACAAAGAAATGGAAAAGAAACTAGAGGCAGCAGAGATGTGGTTTATCAGAAGAATGATGAGAATATCATGGACAGAGAAAAGGTCAAAAGAATCAATTCTTAAAGAAATTAATACAGAAAGATCACTAATTAAGACTATAAGAAAAAGACAATTGGAATTCCTAGGACACCTATATCGTGACAAAGGCTTAGAACATCTGACCCTTACTGGAAAGATAGAAGGAAAACGTAGCAGGGGTCGGCAAAGGATAACATTTGTTGGAAGTCTAAACTCGTGGTTGTCAAATACAGGCAGCAAGTGCGACCTTCTGAGACAGACAGAGAACAGATGTGATTGGAGAGACATGATCGCCAATGTTTATTCCAGACAAGGCACATGAAGAAGAAGGCACCACCTTGAACTACCAAGTTCCCCCCTTGGTCAAATACCCCCTTGTACTTCTGTAACCAATATAACTCATTGACAAAGGACCATGCTAAAACTCACATTTTTGATCAACTGTCATAATCACAATCATAACAACAAATCAAAGATATCATTCTTAACAATACGATCAAAAAGTGATATTTCACACGAGATTAACTGCATTTATGACTTCATTTTCACACTCTGCAACCGATGTAAACACATAAATTCACAAACAATGCATTTCTCCTCAGAACTCGTTAAGGCGAGCGATCCGACCAACATGGGCTGGCCCACCTTAGTAGAAACATGCTCTTCATAGAAAGGCCTTTGCTTGGGAATAACGCGATATAACTACATTGCTAACAGCTCAAACAATAGACAACAGCTAAGGTTTTTTTTACACCCATTTTAAGTCAAATGATCAATCTCTCGATTAAACATCTTTTGACTCCGTTAACATATTTCATGCCATGCAAAGTTGTGTCATGAATCCAAAAAATAGCAAAATACTAGCATTTCCCAAGAGTATGGTCACATGACTTGAAATGGGTAAAACAAAACCCAGGCGATTCGGTATATTCACAAAATTTGTCCGAGCAATGTCGCATGCTGAAGATGTCATTATAACTCACATTATGCTGCAATTGCCTGTCTTGCGTTTTGATGAAATTTGTTTACTTGGTAATGTCGCAGCCTTTTTCGTACTGCTGTTACCTTGCGGTAGATGTTCATCGAGCTTTGAATTCTCTTCACGTTTGCAGTCAATATCCAAAAGGCCAATTTCAGGCAACTCTTCGTGAATTTTGTCATTTTCTCGAAGAAGAGAATCATAAATTTGCCCTATTTGATTCCCAGTTTTAGCTGAAACTTCAAAAAATGGGCAGTTCATTGTTTGTGCCAGTTTTTGTCCCTCTGTTTCCGTGACCTTTCGTCGTGTTGCACTAACATCTGATTTATTAGCGACAAGAACAACCGGTATTTCTCCCGCGTGCTTATCTTTTCTCTTGACAATTTCCTTCCAAACAGATTCAACCAAATCAAAGCTCTTTTTATTCTCGACGGAATAGACCAAAATAAACATGTCACCCTCTGCAACGGTCAGCCCAAACATGGCGGGAAATTCAAATTGAAGATCACCCGCGGTATCGTGGATCTTGAATGCATACAATACTCTTTCATCCTCTCTGGTAAGTGTCTTCTCGAATATGTCAGAAACTGTCGCTTTGTATGCTTCAGTGTATGTATCGTAAAGGTAACGACGAATAAGTGATGTTTTACCAACCCTTTTACTGCCAATCAGGACAACACGAAACACAAGTGACGTAACATCATGGCTGGAATTCTGCGATTTGGATCGTAATCTTGGCAAAGCAAGGTACGAGGAAGATCTTTTCGGTTGATTGGCAGCAAGAAGGGTTGAAGTATCTATGGTATTGAGAGAATGACGTTTCTGATAGCTAATTCTGGTAATCTCTGGAGTTAAAGTTAAATGATCCATCTTGTTTACTTGTTTATGACTTTGTTGTTATGTTTTTCAATAAAGAATGAAGTGAAGGTATTTGCATTGAATATACGACGTAACGACGCAAAAAAGGCTACTAGATAAACAGGTCGTGACTTGATTTCCGTGGTATCTGAAACTTTTCCCTGTCACGATTTTGCAATTCTCCCTGCTGAAAATTTACATGCAATCAAAGAGCTAATTAAAAACAAGTTCCTGTGAACTGTTGTCTCCTTCATGAAATTGATGTGTCTATCGTGACGAAACTTCGACAGATCAGTCCGTCTGCAGAATCACCAGCCAGTCGAAGCTGTTACAACAGATGATGCGCAAAATACCTCTCCTTTCTTCTTCATGAAGTTAAGATTTTGAAATTCAAGAACGTGCAAGCCTCACCTCTAACTGCGACGAGCAACGACAACTGCATGTATTTCCTGTTGAAAATGATGTTGTCTTTGTTATTGTTGTGTTGTGGTCTCCTGATTTTGTATGCCTCCTCCACGCTTGGGGTTTCTGCACGTCAACCTCAAGAACAGTGATGTAAGAATCAATCCAAAATCAGAAAATGAATAAAAATGCGAGTTTGTGGTGAAGATGATCATCCATACTTTGGGAGTAGAATAACAAATGCTTGTTCAACCACTGCTCAAAGAATGTGGTTTTAAAAAGATAATGACTTTTTAATCTCCTCGTTTGTCTGAAAAGAGATATAGAGGCAAACAATAAGAAAACAATATGACGGTTTTTGGCAGAAAATGAAAGCTCTGTGGATTCAAATATTTCAAAAGATCGCCCTGGTAAAACTCTGTTGTGGATTCTTGTAAGATTAAATCGCAAATAATTTTATTGAACGAAGTCCCAGATCAGTTGCAGTTGTTTTTAAAGAGCCAAATCATAGCTTCTTGTGAGTTTTTGGTCTTTTGAAATTTAAAGCTCATCAAGGACAATGCCTGAACAATCATCAGTATTTGTATTATCAGCATGGCATCAGGCTGGCTTTGTGAACGTGATCAAGTCCTCTGATGTGTTTTACCATGGTTTTACAAAGGCACAATGTTTTACAAACTCTGTTTCCTGACCATTTCTGTATCGATGCAGGACAACTTCGGAAATTTGTGTTTTGCAAAATTTCTCTGAAACTCTCGTATGTGCCTCAATTTGCTTAACCCTATCTGGCCTGCGCATTTTGAATCAAAACACTCAATGGCTGGGGAGGGGCGGATTCCGGCCGCCCCCTCCCCCTGCTTAAGTCAGTTGTTATGTTAGATATAGCAACCTAATAAGGCACAGTGGTTGTTCATCATGTAGACAATAAATGTTTGAAACTATAATTCAATTAGCAATGTTGTTGTTGTTGCTAGAGCATAATAATTATTATGGTGCTGTATGACGTCATATAGATAAATGAGTGTTAAAAGCTCATCAAACTTGACTTTTCATGAAAAAAGGAAAAGGATAGATCAAAGTATGTCTAATTTCAAAGCTTTTGGCTAAACTGGACTAGTTTAGACAGACTTAGACAGATGCAATGTATAATTTTACACAGTGCGGCATGACAACTAGGTTACCATGGATACAAAGCTAAAGATAGAATGTCCAGATGGTTACAATTTCATTGCCATGATTGAAAGCTAAACTTGCTAAATCTCAACGGCATTCTGCATTTAACAAACAAAATGTAAATAAACTTGTGCAGTGGTGAATCGAAAATGTGCAGTGATGAATTCGATGTTGCGCAGTGATGATTTTTTCACATAAATCAGGGGCGGATCCAGACCGATGCAACCGATGCAAATGCATCGGTCAGTCCCACATGATCGATAATCTAGAAGTCTGTGCACAAGATTTTTTATCAGACGCAAATCATTTCAACTTTCCAAATGCCCCCTTCTCTTTGTTGCCACTGCTTCTACGCAGCAACCTCATAACCTCAGACTCAGGTACAAAAGCCATGGCCGACAATTAGACCCATTATCCAAAAGAATTAAGTGTCCTCCAAACAGCTATGGTAAATTCCTTTATTATTCTAATCCCCTATTCAAAATGTGTGACGCGCGTCTCGACAAAGGCAACGAAAGTTAACGCATAAACAGGAGAACCTTGCGTAATCATGTTGATGAGTGCATCGGTGTCAATCATAGCAGCTTTGACAGCTCCTTTCTTCTCAACAAACGATAGCCAAAATGCATCGGTCCCCAGACCTCTGAGTGGAGAAAAATCAGCGTTTTGCACCGGTTGACCGATGCAGTCCAAAGGTTAACATTGAGCAATAGATAGCCCTACTATCTTTATTGTTGTTCGCTGTTTTTGTTGTCTCGCTTCCTCTCGTCTGTATGATTAAAGGCTCCCATTAGCCATGTTTGAAGAATGAGATCATGCACGTAACTTGCTTCATGAAGTAGTGAATATCTATCTGCAATTGCAACTATTTAATGTAGGATTTAGTTTATATCGGGATGGCAATAGCCTAACTGGCCTACTTGAAGGAGATCAGATTTCTTGACAAGCGTCAGAATTATTTCATCGGATGTACCGAAAATAAGGATGGCAGATGATACTATAATAGTGCCACACCTGTTACTTGATAGAATTATATGGGTTTGTTGGTTTCCTTGACAACAGTCGTCCATATGAAGATTTCAAGCAGTAAGGGAACTTTGCCAGTAGCAATTTAATGACTTTGCAACTCTATTGATGATTTCATTAACAGCGAGAGTTTGTTAGGAACACGTAGTAATTAGCCTTAATCAGGAGAAATCCATTGGCAACTCATCAAAATTTGATAGAGATTTTATTTCGCTCCTTGTTTTGATTGTATACAAGTATATTCTTCATGGTTTGCCTAAAACCCCGTTCAGAATGCTTTCATTCTTCAATCCTGAAACATAGCTTGAGAAACCACTTATTTTTACAAAGAAAATCCTTAACCTACACTTACTTTATTTTCACTTGCGTGCTGTATCACTTTGCTCAGAAATTATTAGAGTAATGTCTAAACACTGGAAAGGCTTCAAAAAGGCTTGTTTTGAAATTATCCCGAGGGCCACAGATAGTAATCAACATGAAGATTGTTATGGAACACTTAAGAAACTCGTAAGAAACTCTGTGTACTCAAAATCCGATAAATTTAAGGAGTTAAGGACTCCTTAGTTTCTTATAAAAAATACGTGCAGATGTAGAGAAAAAAGCGGTGGAGGATACTACTGACGAATTCTTACTTTAATCAGAAACCAGCTGCTACCTACACAGTGCCACACTCGTTCCTTGATTGCTTCGTATGACATGCGTGCCCCTCTACAACAGTCGTCCATGTTGAAGATTTCAAACAGTAAGGGAACTTTGCCAGGTCACAGAGGTCAGATTCTGGAAAATTACCTTTTAATGAGTTGGCAGCTCAACTGATGAATTCATTAACAGCCAGAGTTTGGCAGTTCACCTAAATTTGATTGTTGGCCCAAATATCTCTGAATTGTTTTGATTGTGTAAATTAACAATGCCAATAAATACTTCAAATGCTTTATCGATTGTTTGGATTGTGTGCATAAATAATGCCTATTGTTACAACATTCCTGATTCCTTCCACTATAGGTAGGTAGGTAGGTATATAGGTATATTGGTATATAGGTGTATTCCTTCCGGTTGAGCAAAAGCCCCTCCATAATGTTTTCATTCTTCAAACATAATTAAAGGCTCCCATTAGCCATGTTTGAAGAATGAGATCATGCATGTAGCTTGCTTCATGTAGTAAAGAATATTTATCTGCAATAGCAACTGTTTATTGTAGGATTTGATAAGCGTCAGAATTATTACATTGGATGTATCGAAAAGCACATGATACTGACAAATTCTTTACTTTTGCCAGACAAGATTTGCCACTGCAATAGTGCCACACCTGTTTCTTGATTGTATCATATGGGTTGGTTGGTTTCCTTGACAACAGTCGTCCATATGAAGATTTCAAGCAGTAAGGGAACATTGCCAGGTCAAACTTGCAAATAGCATTTTAATGACTTTGCAACTCTGTTGATGATTTCATTAACAGCGAGAGTTTGTTAGGAACACGTAGTAATTAGCCTTAATCAGGAGAAATCGATTGGCAACTCATCAAAATTTGATGGAGATTTTATTTCGCTCGATTGTTTTGATTGCATACAAGTATATTCTTTCTGGTTTGCCTAAAACCCCTTCCAGAATGTTTTCATTCTTAAAACATGAAACATAGCTCAAGAAACTACTTATTTTGACAAAGAAAATCCTTAACCTGCACTTAATTTATTTTCACTTGCGTCCAGTATCACTTTGCTCAGAAATTACTAGAGTAATGTCTAAACACTGGAAAGGCTTCAAAAAGCCTTGTTTTGAAATCATCCCGAGGGCACAGATAGTAATCAACATGAAGATTGTTATGGAACATTTAAGAAACTCGTAAGAAACTCTGTGATCTCAAAATTCGATAATTTTAAGGAGTTAAGGAGCCAAAATCCTTAGTTTCTTATAAAAAATACGTGCATATGTAGGGGGAAAATGGTGGAGGACACTACTGACGTATTTTTACTTTGGCCAGACACCAGCTGCTACCTAGTCAGCGCAACACTTGTCCCTTGATAGCTCAGTATGAGTTGCTTGCCCGCTTGCCCCTTGACAACAGTCGTCCACGTTGAAGATTTCAAACAGTAAGGGAACTTTGCCAGGTCACAGAGGTCAGATTTTGGAAAATTACCTTTTAATGAGTTGGCAGCTCAACTGATGAGTTCATTAACAGCCTGAGTTTGGCAGCTCACCTAAATTTGATTGTTGGGCCAAATATCTCTGAATTGTTTTGATTGTATATATTAACAATCCCCATAAATATCTCAAATTCTACGTTGATTGTTTCGATTGTGTACATAAACAATGCCTATTGTTACAACATTCCTGATTCCTTCCACTCTATATAGGTAGGTATATAGGTGTCCTTCCGGTTGGAGAAAAAGCCCCTCCATAATGTTTTCATTCTTCAAACATAATTAAAGGCTCCCATTAGCCATGTTGAAGAATGAGATCATGCACGTAGCTTGCTTCATGAAGTAATAAATATTTATCTGCAGTTGCACCTGTTTAATGTAGGATTTAGTTTATATCGGGATGGCAATAGCCTAGCCAGCCCACTTCAAGGAGACCAGATTTCTTGATAAGCGTCAGAATTATTACATCGGATGTACCGAAAATAAGGATGGCACATGATATTGCCAAATTCTTTACTTTAGCCAGACAAGATTTGTCACTGTAATAGTGCCACACCTGTTTCTTGATAGTATTATATGGGTTGGCTGGTTTCCTTGACAACAGTCGTCCATATGAAGATTTCAAGCAGTAAGGGAACTTTGCCAGATCAAACTTTGTAAATAGCATTTTAATGACTTTGCAACTCTGTTGATGATTTCATTAACAGCGAGAGTTTGTTAGGAACACCTAGTAATTAGCCTTAATCAGGAGAAATCGATTGGCAACTCATCAAAATTTGATAGAGATTTTATTTTGCTCGATTGTTTTGATTTTATACAAGTATATTCTTTCTGGTTTGCCTGAAACCTCTTCCAGAATGTTTTCAGTCTTCAAACATGAAACATAGCTTGAGAAACTACTTATTTTGACAAAGAAAATCCTTAACCTACACTTATTTTATTTTCACTAGCGTCCTGTATCACTTTGCTCAGAAATTACCAGAGGATGTCTGAACATTGGAAAGGCTTCAAAAAGTCTTTTTTGAAATTATCCCGAGGGCACAGATAGTAATCAACATGAAGATTGTCATGGAACATTTAAGAAACTCGTAAGAAACTCTGTGTACTCAAAATCATACATGTTGATGTAGGGAAAAAATGGCGGAGGACACTACTGACGTACTTTTACTTTAGCCAGAAACCAGCTGCTACCTAAACAGTGCAACACTTGTTCCTTGATAGCTTATAGTATGAGTTGCTTGCCCCTTGAAAACAGTCGTCCATGTTGAAGATTTCAAACAGTAAGGGAACTTTGCCAGGTCACAGAGGTCAGATTTTGGAAAATTACCTTTTAATGAGTTGGCAGCTCAACTGATGAATTCATTAACAGCCAGAGTTTGGCAGCTCACCTAAATCTGATTGTTGACCCAGATGTCTCTGAATTGTTTTGATTGTGTAAATTAACAATGTCTATAAATACTTCAAATGCTTCATCGATTGTTTCGATTGTGTGCAGGAATAATGCCTATTGTTACAACATTCCTGATTCCTTCCTCTATAGGTAGGTATATAGGTATATAGGTAGGTGTATTCCTTCCGGTTGGAGAAAAGCCCCTCCATAATGTTTTCATTCTTCAAACATAAAAAGTGGACCTAAACTTATCTTCAACGTGTTAGAAGACCAAATTGCGGTTGACTGGATAAGTCAGTCCGCAGAGGGAAACTTTTCTGACAATACCAAGTCAGTAAGTAAACAACTAAATCTGGCCTGTTTAGGCCAAGATGTAAACAACACTTCGAGAAGCACTGGCTTGAATAGCTCTGATCTGAGGTACATGTTCATATCCTAGTGCCTGAAATAACCTTCAAAGCAAGGTCTTTCGGCCAAAAAAAATTATAAAAGGGCGTTGCCTATGTTTTCCGAGAGTCTGAAGGGCGTGGTCACCCAAAAATTTCCTGGGGGCTTCGCCACCAGACCCCTCATTTGCATCGGTCGCTCAAATATCTGGATCCGCCCCTGACATAAATAGTTTGAAATATTTGAAAACTGGTGTTCTTAATATTTTCAGGATTGAGAAAAATGAATACTCCTTTACAATGAAAGTCTGCTTGGCAGCCCCTGTTAATTTAACAGGAATTTTGCCTCTTCTATCGAAACTAATCACTTCTTCGTAGTTTCTTCAAAGAGGATGTTACAAAAAATATAAATTACAGTCATCATTTAGCAAGAAAGTAAGAATATTGTCAAAGCCAGCCAGGAAGAGAGTTGAACTTGAAGAGAGTAGTCAGAGACTAGAAGCAAAAGGCATGACCAAATTTTTGGGAAATCAGCTATGTGTCAAACTGCCTTGGAATAAGGCGTACCAAGTGCATTCTAGCCATCCTAGAGGTCATATTTGCAAAATTTTCCAAGGGAGCATGCCCCTGGACCCCCTAGCTTTATGCATCTCTGAGGGATCTCCGACCTCTGGCATCTTGCTGCACAACCTCTACACGAACAAATAATGGTGCATGGCAATTGGTTAAGGCTGTCCGGTGCATGAAAAATCTTACAGTTCATACAGTTTCTGTCCTCAAGGACTCGGCAAAACCCTTTTGTTGCCACATCTTTTGCCACGCTACGACACCCCTTTGCCACACCTTTTTGACCGAAAAAACTGCAGATTACGCTGTTATGTGCTGTGATGAAAATTCTTTAAATTAATGCCTGAAACAGGTACTGGGGGGGGGCGAATGCCCAGGTCAGATAGGGTTAAATTGTTTATCGTGTATATTAGAGTTTCTATATGCACACAGGAAACGTTGAGAAAAGGTTTGCAAATTTTTGCGAATGTAAAATCTTCCCAAATAATCGTTAAGCCATGGTAGTATGATATTCACTTTTCGTTATGTTAGAGCTTTTCACAAAGTTTCAAAGAATTAATGCAGGAGGGCGTTTTCCCTTACCCAAGAGTTTAACGAAGTTGGAAATGGAAATGGATGGAAAATGGGCAAGAAACTTGGGATGCATTGAGTGTTCCAAAAAAAAAGCTATCCTGTTTGAGAAGTTCCAAAAAACAGTCATCGTCTCGTCTCGTTTTGAGGGAACTTGACCGCAATCTATTACTTGAAGCCTGATTTAAATCAATTAATTCTGCAGATTCAAAGACCTTCAAATGATGGATTTTTCGAAAACCTTCAGCTCGAGAAACTCGTAAAAAAGAGAAAACTTGGAAAGGGGAATTATTTGGGTTGGAGTTAAAATACTGAATCTGTTGAATGATAGTTGAATGAGAGGTGGAGTGGAATCATGCTTGCATCAGGACAGATGTGAATGAACTGGACATATGATTTTCGAATGATTTGTAATACGAATGTCGTGTACACATTGATTTGTTATAGATCTGGATGAGATTTTCATTATTTCGTGAATTTTTGGGTAGGAAGCGCTTGCACGTTCGTACTGCAATTGTAGAATTATCCTGGCAAGATTTACTCGCAGTATGGTTTGCTCAAAGATTTCCTGAATTTATACAACATGCATGCAAATGCTTGTCCGCTGTACTAGTACACATGGGTACCAGAGCAGGCTTGCTTCCGGCTTATAAATGTTTTATGAGAAACTTCAATTAGGTCATAGTACTGAATAAAGTGAAAATTTCTTGATCTCAATTGGTCTCTGTTTTTTAAATGCTAATTCTAAATCTTTCAAACTATCTGTATTATCTAATACTGCCACATGTATGTTTCCTAACATTTAAACATCAAATTAAGTAGGCATTAATAGTGTGCGATTATGTTCAAAATGTAGAAAGCTATTGCTCAAGATAAGGGTTCAAATGACTTATTCAGTGCTCATTCACCAAAACATCCTTGATTAAAGTTGGAAAAGTTTCTTACTACTTCTAAGTCATAGTACCTGATTTTCTAAGTTCAGCCTTCTTAGTGCTAGTTCCATAGAAACCAGTTTGTGATCAAGAAAACTTGTAGACGAGAAGAATGATCACATTTCGCACTTACTGTTAGTTTGAGGGGAAGTTTAGGTCAAATTCAAAATCTCAACTTTAACTTATTTTGGGGTTGAAACGAAGTTATGAAAGCAAAACAAACATTTATCTGCGATTTTGTTGCTATTGCGCTATTTTTTTACCTCCAAATCTTGCTTCTTGACTGCTGCCATCTTTCATGACAAAAAGACTGGACCGAGTGCTGTTGTTTGATGTCAACATGCGCAGATTGTCATATGGTAAGCATGCCATAGGAAGCATGCCATATGGTAAGGAATCCAGCCAAAAATATTGTGAAAATTCAGATACAGGTACGAAGAACTGGTTGAGAGGGGCACTATGACATGCTGCGAAATGATAACGCAGAAATGCCCCAAGAGGCTAACACAAAACATAGTTTTTCGGAGGAATTCCATACTACTGAATGTAAAAATGGGATTGTGCCATAACGGCCGCAGGGCCACATCATCTGCGACGTCGCTAGAATCCTGAAAATAAATTTTGTTTGTTTGCTTGCTTAGTTGCCCTTAAGAAACAAAAAAAAAACTCCAAGCTCTCAAATTCGGATAACTTACAAGAATATAAATGCAGGCCAAAACACTCGTTACTCAATATCTGGCAAATTTGCGATTTTCTTCAACAACTCTGGCAACTCTGAGAACCCTGACGTCTCAGACATCTCTAAGATTGTTTCTGATGTCTGCTCCGACATCTCCGAGATTTTCTCCGATAGCCATAATTTTCTGCAACCTATCAGAGGTTTCCTTCGACATCTCCGAGAACTCAAAGACTTTGTCCGACATCTACGACATCACAGACGCCTGTCTCTGTATTTTCGAACTCGCCAACAACAGACACAAAGGTGTAACTCAACAAGATTTTTTACTACTTCTCCTCTGTATCAAAGCTATTGATAGGATTTTTGCAACCAATAATGAGTTCTGGTGTTGTAATCTGAATATGGAACTCAACATCAGGGCGGTTGTTTGTGAGCCAGCTCAAGCCCTGGACCCAAGAAAGTTTGAAACACAGCCCCCAAGAAAAAAGCGAGTTTACGAAACCACGACGGCAGCGGCAACGGCAGCTGTAATGCAATGTTGCTTTTGTTTCAGAACTTTAGATTGAAAAGATTCCTTGTTTTCCGCTCGAATTTGCTTCCCCTGAGCGTCTCTGAAGTTGTCCTTTTCAATTTCACCACTTGGAAACTCCTTCTAGCGTTCTAGCGTTCTGTACTGCCGGCCTCCGAAGTAAAACTCAATTGTTTTAAACGTTCGTTCTTAAAGAAAAAAGATAGTTCTCAGGCATCTCTGAGTTATAGGAGGCCTCATTTTGGCCTTTTGGGTGTATAGTTTACGGAAACGATACCTGTTTTGCAAAATATCAGATGACGTTCTAGCTAGCGTTGCCTTCTTCGTTTCGTAAACTATCTAATATTCCATAGCCACCCCCTTCTGGCTCCCGGAACATGAGAGAAACCAAGACCAATTATTTTGAAGAATTGCTTCAACATTCTGTGTAAAGGTAGTACAAAAAATTGTATCTATGAATCAAGGACATCGTTTTATGTTGGTAAGCCGGGTTCACACCTAGTCGCTTCAGTCGCTGGAGGCGCTAGAGGGAAGGAACGACTCATTTGGCACAAACGATAGAGTGTGAAAGGTTACTCAACGACCCTACGACACCAGCAACTGACTTTCTGGGATAAAAACCAGTTTCTACAAGATATAGATTTGTCAATGCGACGGTTTGGTTTTTTGATATGCATACTTCCATCAAAGCCGATGGTTTTTGCAAATACTCTTTTAAGGCAGATACATTGTCCTAAAAGTGCACTGTAGGGGTTTTCCTTTCATGTCAATTTAAAATTTCGATATTGGTTCAGTCAGGGGGTCAACACATAATATTAAACTGGGTGCTTTGCAAAATGAATACCTTTTCAGTTATAAAATTTGAGCCCCTGGCTCTACGACAGTGTAACAAGCATTGTTCAACTTGACTTTAAAAGGGCTTTCATTTGATATGCAGTTCATTGATTCTTGATCACCTCATCAATAATCGGCTTTTGTGCAGTATGCTGATGAATAACCACGTTAGGCTTCAATTTTCGAAAAACGAACAACATCATAAGATGCAGGAGGTCTTTTCATCCATAATTAGCATTTTATGCTATTTCTTAAGCCAATTTATGAGCAATTTTGTACAAAATCTGCTTGTGTCACTTCGCGTACAAAGCAAACACATTAGGGACATCAGCGACAGTACATATGGTACGAGGCAAAAATTTTGAAACTTTTTAGAAAGAATTACAACGTCATAATCTTCCTATGCTTCAAATCCCATATTTATTTATATATATATATTTGATGATTTTTGAGATACAACGCCACACAGTCCGTGTGGCTCACAACTAATTTAGTAACATTTGCTGACGTCAGGACTTAGCCACGTGACATGAACAAATTACGTCATCTTGTTTACAACATAGCATTTGCTGTTTGTGGCAGGTTTTAAGCCTCTGGCGTTCATGGTTTAACCATGGGTTTTGAGAATAAAGAGGGAGCACAACAATTTCAAAAGCTTAGTCTGGGTTGGGTTACATAGAACAACAATATCAGTAGCAGCACTGGACTTGCTCCAAGTCTCGCTCTTGAGCTATAAACAAACAGGAGGGAAGGAGAAGAAGAAAAGGGAAGGGAAAGGGGGAGTAGAGCGAGACTTGTGGACTACGCGCTGGGAAAACGAGGCTCTTATTCACCTGTTCAAGTTTGATTGGCTCTTCCGCTAACATGAAAGAAAGCCGCCGGTCAAGATCTTGACCGGTCTCGTTTTCGAAACACGTAGTCCACAAGTCTCGCTCTCCTCCTCTTTGTAATACGGCTAATTTTAGGAACAAGGACATCCCTCGTAAGAAACTGTAGAATTTAGATTTAGGCCCTTGCATGAAGAATTTACTTAGGCCTGTTTGCATCACTTTTCGTAATCTGCTGAAAGTCATCTATTACGTGGTGCCAATTTGTATCGAAGGAATCCCCTCTTGCGTCAGAAAGGCATCAGAATTACCTCTTGCATTCCCCCGCTCTTTGTTCTTTGTTTACCAGGATTAGAGATTTGCCCTACCTCAGCTGTTTTATTTGCAAAGTCACGATTACCCTTCTCCCAAATTTAGGAACATTGCGTGATTTCTCGTAACATTTCGTTGATTCTAGAAATGCAATGTCATGTTTATTTGTTGTATTTTAGAGTAGCCTTTTTGTATAAATAGTGCCTGTATCATTAGGTTCGAGAGAACAGCAATGGATTAGAAAGGCTAACGTCGGACGAATTGGTTTTGGGCGCAAGAGGCTTGCGAAAGCTCTTGTTGCCCTAATGTTTAGGTGTCAATGAGGTTGGCATGCTAAGGCTTTGGAGAAGCCCACAGAATCATGTTAGCTTTTGGATTTAGTGTCATATGAGAGTTGTTTTTGTAAGATCAAGATACGAGTGCCAAATTCATGTGTGTATTTCTGAAGACTATCTGGAGCTGCTTTTGGTTTGCATCATTTTGGAGTAAAGATTCAAAGTTTACATTTGGTGACAGGAGCGGGATTAAAGAAGGTGCTGGAAACAGACCCCCGAACCCAACAAGAAAGATACAAAAGCAGCGAATTTGGCAGGAGCATCGAAAGAACTGAATTAGGTAGTATGATTTATTTGTAACACGGAAAAAGTCGACATTTATTTTGAAGCTCAGACATTGACGTTCAAGAGACATTTTGCTAAAGGCGACGTATGCTCTGGTGTGACCTGAAGAGAAACGAACACCCTTAACACGCATTATGTTTTCTTGCAACTTGTTAGAGAGCATGAATTTCGAACGAGGAAGGCGACGAACACTTGTTTGTGAGATTAAAGAGCTCGAACACCCTGAACACTCAACCGAAATTCATTTGTTTACCGATGTATCGTATATGAAGAAAATACCACGGACAATCAATATGAGAGACTGAACATTCCTTCATTTTATTTTGTAGATATGTAGTTTGTACAATTTTATTTTCGGCTTTCTTTGTTTCATAGTCCACGTAGAATCGAGGACGATTCCTTTTCCTCGATGGGGAGGTATGTAATATGGCTAATTTTAGGCACAAGGATATCCCTCGTAAGAAACTGTAGAATTTAGATTTAGGCCCTTGCATGAAGAATTTACTTAGGCCTGTTTGCATCACTTTTCGTAATCTGCTGAAAGTCATCTATTACGTGGTGCCAATTTGTATCGAAGGAATCCCCTCTTGCGTCAGAAAGGCATCAGAATTACCTCTTGCATTCCCCCGCTCTTTGTTCTTTGTTTACCAGGATTAGAGATTTGCCCTACCTCAGCTGTTTTATTTGCAAAGTCACGATTACCCTTCTCCCAAATTTAGGAACATTGCGTGATTTCTCGTAACATTTCGTTGATTCTAGAAATGCATTGTCATGTTTATTTGTTGTATTTTAGAGTAGCCTTTTTGTATAAATAGTGCCTGTATCATTAGGTTCGAGAGAACAGCAATGGATTAGAAAGGCTAACGTCGGACGAATTGGTTTTGGGCGCAAGAGGCTTGCGAAAGCTCTTGTTGCCCTAATGTTTAGGTGTCAATGAGGTTGGCATGCTAAGGCTTTGGAGAAGCCCACAGAATCATGTTAGCTTTTGGATTTAGTGTCATATGAGAGTTGTTTTTGTAAGATCAAGATACGAGTGCCAAATTCATGTGTGTATTTCTGAAGACTATCTGGAGCTGCTTTTGGTTTGCATCATTTTTGGGAAACATACAAAGATTACATCTTATCTCTACCGTTTTCTTCTTCTTCGCTCCCGTTTGTTTATTGATCAAGAGCGAGACTTGGAGCAAGTCCATAGCAGCACCAGAGAGTGCATTTGGAAAGACACATCTTCCCAAAAAACATTTTCAGAGTATTTGTATTGTAGCAAAAGTACAGCAAAATCGGATTAAACATGACAAGTTGTACCTTCTTCCTACGTGTTTCACTCTGTCAACTCCAGCTTTACGACCGGCACCCCTTAAACTAGTGCAATAATTCTATAATTCAGGATTGACGTTATGACATTGCTGATATCAATTTAAAGAAAAACAATAATGCTCTTGATCACATAAATCTATAAATAGAAAACTCTCTACATATTACAAGTACAAAATGCTTTACAAATTTTTCAAATGCTATTCTAAGTTTTGGAATTTAAATATAGCACCCTTTTTATCTACTTCTAATTTAACAATTTTCTGTTATCTTCTTTCTTTTTCCTCTCAGATACTTGCGTAGCTTCCTAAACGGTTTTGTGAATGCCTTTGAGTGATTTTTCTTCTTCTGGGAAATAGCCGTAACTTTTTGACTCATGTCAAACAGGTATGACATTATATTTCTACTTCTTAGGTTGTTTGTCGAGAAGCTATTGAAACCAGAAAGTTTTGTTGTCTTCGACTGTCTGTTTGACAAATACAGCTGACTGTCACTGTTAGAACGAAACAGTATACCTCTCTTTGTGATGTTCTGCTCGTCATTATTGATCCCAGCCAAAAGTCCTAAAGAAAAGTGAATTTTATAGGTACATTTTTTGTTTCATAACTGTGGATTCATCAAGAAGAGAAACAAATTCCATCGAAGCTTTTCAAAGGAAAATTTTTGGTGAAAATGATACTGCACTACACGAAACGCAAAACACACCTACTTAGTAAATATAAAGAAATTGTCATGTTATCAAATTCATAAGCTGAGATGTGAATTTTTTTGCGAAAGAAGGCGATTATCAAACATGATGTTCGAGGTTTTTGAAATGCTCGAATTGTTGACGTTGGAGCTGCTTCAACTGTTGTACACATGAAAACTCATCGGATTTCTGAACTTGTAAACAAGTATCGCTCGATCGGTTTCATGGAATGAAAAGTTCATGAGCGGTTGGCAAAGGAAGTTGTGCACAACGGTCTTGATGAACTTAGAACATTATGCTTCTCGTGCAGTACTTTAAGCAATGCTACTTTCCTTTTGATCACGTTTCGAGGAACCTTGAAAAAATTTTCGCTACTTGACAGACTTTAGCCATGCAAAAAAGACTGATCAAGGCAAATCACAAGATTTATAGTGAAGACATGTTTGATTCTTTATTATGTTAATCTAAAAAATTGAAGCAATTCATAGACCAGTGTGCCCACCCGTCGGTGATCATCACACACATGCGCTCCTTAGAGTTAGTGTGGTAATTATTAGGAGCATAACTTTGCTGATAAGCCTTGGCAGATTGCAGATCGTGCCTTCTCCCAAAAAGTATCGGTGCTTCACAGTCAGAAGGTTAAAATTACGAGTTTTTTTGAAATTCAAGAAGCTGCAGATTCATAAGAATACTAATGATCCTAGAATAGAAGAAGGGCCAGCCCAGTGCAAGGATGGCACTTCGGTGGCACCAGAAATCTTCTGGAGCTGGAACTTCTGTGAGGAGGCTAAAATGTATTGACAAAATGCATTTTCCGTCATTTGCAAATTCCTTCCAAAATTACCCACAATTTCTTTTCAAAATGTCTTCCAAAGGGGGCTAGATTCTTCAAACGTAGGACCCTTACCTCCTGGCCCTGCCCTCGTCCTACCCTTGGGCCAGTGGTCTACAAATCACACTGAAACCGTATCTAATATGTTTACTTAGGTTCTCTTGTACGGAAAGTAATAAAAAGGAATGGTTAAAGCTAGCTCTGTGTGTATGGGGAAAGTCATGCGTTTGATAGACTTAGCTTGTATCTGAGTGTCAGAAGTTAAGACATAAAACACCTACCTTTAACGATGTCATCTATCATCAATATTGAATCATTTCTCAAATCGTCAGACACATCTAATAATGAGCCATCGTCTCCACTGCTTTGCCCAAAAACTTGTTTCAGTTCGTCTTTTCTATCACATGCAGAAATATTTTCATTGTCGCTGCTCCATGTGTCATGCTCCTGATTCTCGATGCAAGACAAATTCGAGGCAGCATTGTCAACAACATAAGGTAAAGGAGTATTCCCAGTAGTCCCAAATGATTTAGTTTCATTGTTTATGTAGTTAAAGAAAATAACTTCATCAGTGTTGTCACTTCTTCCTGACTCTGTAGAATTTTTTATTGAATTGCCTCGTCGTAAAATCTCCATACTGTTTTAATTGTCACAATCTTTCGATTTCCACCCTTTATTTTTCCATATTCTCGACGAGTCTGTTTTCAGTTCAATGATTTCATCACCATCAATGTGAGGATGTTCATCAATGAATATCATTGCTGCTCTACTTTGGCTTGGTTTCTGTTGACAAACCAATATTTTCCTGCTGAAAATAAAACTCGCCTGTCTTTGTATCCTCTAATCCTAATTCATTTGTAAATCTTTCTTTTTTGTGCCTGTTATCCGTAACATTGTAATCTATTTGATTCTCGACATCTCTTTGTGTTTCAACGTCCTTCCACCACGTTGCATGTGAATATCGCCTCAGTGGTTTTGTAACCTCAAAATCGTTGTCAGTATCCGTATCTGTTGCAACGTTCACATTATCCAGTTTATTTTTACAACAAACTCCATCCGTGTTCACTTTCAATTCCACATCATTCTTTTCCGAACGATTTTTGCGGCAAGGGGATTGTTTCCTTCCCCGGAACACCCCGGCGTTTGCTTTCATCGCTTTCTGCAATTTGCTTTCTTTTAATTAATTCTTTTAAATTCAGGACTTCCTTTATTAATTTCTTGTTCATTGAATCTAAAGCTTTTTTGACTCTCAGACTGGAGGTACGACCGCAACGGAAAGTGTAATCCTCATCATTTTGATCAAAGTCAGCACTGAAGATCTGCACCAATTTTTACCCAGGGCTATTTTCCACCTTGACTCGCCGCAAAGTTGAATTGTAACGTTGCCCTTACATACAGTAGACTGCCGCCTTTAAGAAACTCATATCACCAAAACAGCCCGATGCGTTTCTTACGTAAAGTACACTTGTTCACTGGTATATTTTAACATCTGTCATAATTATTAAGAAAACCTTTCTGTTAAGACTATCCATTATTGAAAAAGAACCTAAGAATTTGAACTAGTGCTAAAAGTTTCTTGAGACATTTCTGAGACATTACTGAGACATACTGGAGGCACTTAAACTATATGATTTAATATAGTATTGCCATATACCATTGTTGAAGAAACTGGGCATAAATCAGCCTGGCTAGAGGGTGGCAAAGGGTATTTCGTGAAACGTGATTTTCCATATTTTTTGGCCTTAATCTTCTTTAGTGAAACGTGGAAACCTAGGATTCATTTTCGGGTAAGGTGACAATACCATTTATTTCCGTTATGCGATTTGTCTGACTCTGTTTTGCTTAGGCCCACGTGTGAATTGAAGTGCATTTCACATGTGGGCCTAATCAAAACAGAGTCAGACAAATCGAAACGAAGGGCAAAAAATTAAGAACAAAGGTTGTATGCTGATCGTTTCTTCTCAAAGTGACCAACAGCTATCCAGACTGGATAACAAGGCAGCTAATGGGTAAGAAGTTCTGCAATTTTTTCCTTGCTTTCCCAAAAAATCGGTGTATCATCGCCCATGTTGAAACGAGCGTTTGAATAGCTTTCGGATGATGTGTAACTTTTTGCATATTGATGAAATTAAAAACTTTTGCGACGTCATCGATCACGTACCGTCGTTACTGACAAATTTTAAAAACCACTTTAGCAGATATTTTTTCATCAAACCTTACTATATCAACCATGCAGATTCCGATTCTGCGGTCACAAATCATCTATTATTCATAGAAATGTCAATTTGCGCATTACCACTTTTCCTGTACATTGTGTCAGTAGGAACAGCGAAGGGAAAATGACGAAGCCATCATTGACATTCTTAGTAATGATAGGTGTTTTGACAGCAGAATCGGAATCTACATGCTTGATGTGGTGAGATTCAATGGAAAACTTCTGCTAAAATGTTTTTTAAAATTTGCCAACTATGGCGTCATGTCATCGATGACATCACAAATTTTTTGAATTTCATCAAAATGCAAAAAATTATGATCATTCGAAAGCTCTTCAAACGCTCGTTTCAACTATGCAAATTCCATGTCAATACAACTCACCAGTCAAAAGTTGCTGAAGTATTTAGAAACAGTTGGCAATTCCCTGACGTCATCGATCAGGTGAAATTCGAAAATGTTTTAAAATGGCACATTCTCTTAAATTAATCACAATGGGTCTTACTATACTCACCTTAGAAACTGAAGTTAGGCACTTCGTTAGATGTTTAGCCTATTTCCCCGGCTACCACTGTTAAAAATAACATTTCGAAACAACATGACATGTATGAGCCATACTTTTTGTCAAAGAACAGCCAGCAGACAAGTTGATTTAAAACATAGTTGAAAGCTGGCCCAGACCAGGTTAAATATATAATCTATTGTATTCAACAACTTTGACGCTAGTGATTTCAATGTGTGATGAAGGAAACAATGGGTTTGTGAACGGTTCTTCTGTCTATTTATTGCAGCTTGCCGAAATAGCTATGTCTATTCCCTTTCCGAGATGGGCAAGATACTCTAAAAAATATCTTATTACAAGATACTGTTATTGGGAAAATTAAGAATCTTATTACAATAAAGACACTGTTATGCACAAAAAAGAGTATCTTATTACAAGATACTAGATATTTTAGAAAAAGTATCTAAGATTCAAGGTACTTCAAGTTTCAAAGTATCTTGTTCAAAGTATCTTATTTCAAAGTTTCAAAGTTTCAAAGTTTCAAGATACCAGTTACAAGGTACTTTGCCAAATTGTACGTGACCAATGTCTTCTAGCAGATTGTATTTTATAGGTGGCACATTTTTTGATTCTTTGTGCAAGCGTATTGCAGTAATGCCTATCCGAATTTTCGTCAGTCCTTACTCCTAAATCATGTGAGCATCTCCTCATGCCTCATCTTTGTGGAGACACGACTCATATGGAGCGTATTTTTGAATTCACAAGAAATATTCTCCTTTTGTTCAGTAGCCCCTGAAAATTCCTTGGAAGTTCACCGCATTTTATCATTTTTCCAAAAGCATTTATGCATGCTGCGGAGGAGCGCAGTGGAGACAAGGATAGCAAGAACATGACGTTTTTAGTCTAGAGGAACAAATCAATAAATAATTTCAGGCACACGGATTTCTTCAATGAATGAACCAAAGGTGGTTACAAAGTTTTCAGTCACAGTCCTTCTTTGCCTTAAAGATCAGGAGCCTTTTAAATAGCTTTCCTTCCAGCCTTCTTCGTTTTGCATGCAAAATTATTCCTTCGAAGCTGACACTTTTTTCAGCTTCGTTCATGAAAATTGATTGACACAAGTATCTTGTAACTTCGAAGCACTTTTTGAAAATATCTTATTAGAAGATACTATTATCCAGAAAAATCATTATCTTATTACAAGATACTTCTACCGTCTTAAGTATCTAATTAGCTTCAAGGTAGAAAGATAAGATACTGCCCATCTCTGTTCCGTTTTAATTCATATTATGATGGCATTACGAAAGAGTGATGTGAAACAGGCTTCGTTTAAATTCACACTGCAACCATATATTCAAGTTATATGTGTAAGATAAGGAAATAGCCGTCAAATGAATACGTTACAATATATGTCTCATAAAATGAATTGGCCCAAATCGTTTGCTTCTCTGGTGACTGCACTTGCAATTGAAACGATGAGGCCATGCTATTTTCTACCTATTGTACTTTTGTCAAGTTTTCTTCCATGTTCCGACCTGAGAAAAGGTTAGTTATTTGTTCGTAGTTGTTTGGTACTCGATTATAGTTTAACCCTATTGCATCCTTCTGAATCTTTCTGAATTTGCCCAGTTTAGCCTAAAGTTTGGAATTAGACGTATTTTCATGTATACTTCTAATTTTTCCATGAAAAGTCAAGTTTGATGAACTTTTAACATGCTTTCATCAATGTGACATCATAGCACCATTATGACTATCATTCTCAAGCAACAACAACAACAACATTGCTAATTGAATTATTGTTTCAGATACATATTGTCTACATAATGAAAATCATTGTCAACCGGGAGGAGGGAGGAGCGCAATCCGCTGCCCCCAGGCATTGGCTGTTTCAAACGCCTGGGTCCGATAGGATTACGAGTCAGACTTAGAGCTAAGAGCTAACAATCTATTTTCAACCCTTTCTTAAAGTTTCTCAAGTTTAAGTGCACAAATTTTCTTGGATGGTTTCTGAAATTTTCATTCTTTCACTTTACGAAAAATTGCATGTCAGACACACATTGAATCCACTGTGCCTTTCAAACGACGGTGTTGAGGACACGGAACGCATTTGCTGCACTGTACTATTCTTACGATGCACACAGAAGAGATCTTCTCGACAGTGTAAATTCAACGTCGCAGCCGTGTGGTTTCCCAGATCTTTATTCTTTCCCTTCATATTTACTTGTAGTTTTTATCTTTATGTTAAATGGTCGCAGGGTAGATACAGCCTGGTGCTCCTTGCGGTATCGTTTAGGTAGTGTAGTAGAGTAATTTTATAATATAGTGTAACCGATAGAGTGATTTTGTAGGTAGTGTAGATAGTAATATGTTATGCAAATGATCATTGAGTATCCAAAAAACATTGCATCTATCTGGACACTACACTACTAAAATATGCCGAGCATTTTTCTTTTCATTTCATCATATGTATACAAATTGGTTTCATACAGATCTTTCTCAAACGGACCTGCTTTTCTAAAAGCAAATTAAGATTCAGTTAAGAAATTCCAAAAGACAAAAAGTACAAAAGGGAAAACAATGGAAATTGAAGGCACACCATCGTTGATAGGTTCTTATTTGAAACGTTGTTAGGGAAGCACAGGGGGTACCAGGGTTTATCTTGGATAGGAATGATCAGGTTACTTTTTCAGGTCTAAAATGTGGACAGAGCTTACTTTTTTGAGTCAATCACTTGTAGTGTAAGTTATTTTTGGGTTCCTGAAGTTCTGCATTACTTTTTTTGGGTCTCAAATATGAGTTAAAGTAAGAAAATTGAGAAAAGTATAGCTTACAAACAAAATTTAAAATCAAGTAACATTACTAAAGTCGGAATCCTTGACCAGCCTAATACATTATGAGAAATCTAATCAGTTAGGGCACTTTTCCATAGATTTAAGATACCGACTTCATGACCTTTGGGTATTTTGGATAAGAAAAAATCATTCGTTGGGGTCTATTTTTATGCAAAAAAGTATTTTTTTGGGTTGATGTCTTGCACCCCAAGCCTGAGCATCCCTATCCTAAATGTACTTTAGGCAGGGCAAGTGCCAATGTACTGTCTCTTTCTAAGCTGTATGCAAAGTTTGGCAAAGTTTGGAAATACAAGACAAACTTCTAATGCTTATTATTCTTTCTAGTTCTCATAACGATCCCATCAAAGAATACATGGATGGCAAAGCCATCTCCAATATATCAACGCCAAGGCGAGGTGAGCAAATGTTACTTTTCGAGTAACTAATTTAAATGACAGCCTAGATTATTCAAAGAGCTGTCTAAGACTGCGTTCACACACACGATGCCCGTGTAGTATGCAAAAGTGTCCCCTATGCGGAAGTGTACCTACCTGAACCGCAATGCGTTTGATGACTCTGTTTTATGTGACCTCGACGCTATTGCGTTTCATGACTGTGAAGACAATATAACATGGAACTGAAACGCATATCCGTTTCGTGACCATGGCGCAAGACCAAAGCTTCACTTTGGGTGGAGGGGGAGGGAGAGGGAAAGGGGGCTCGATCCTCAGACCTGAGGATACAATAGTCTCCAGTACATAATAGAGGGAATGGTCTGAAGGGATGACCTTAATAATCAGGGGGGAGGAGAGGAGTTACTATGAAAGCAAAAACCCCTCGTAAAACAATAGGGGGACACTTTCGTATAGGCAGTTTTTGCTATGCGCTTGTGTACCTGGACACTTTTGCATACGGAAATTTACTATGCATTTGCGTACCCTTCGTAAAACAATAGGGGGACACTTTCGCATAGGCAGTTTTTGACTATGCGTTTGTGTACCCGGACACTATTGCATACGGAATTTGACTATGCGTTTGTGTACCCTTTCGTAAAACAATAGGGGGACACTTTCGCATAGGCAGTTTTTGCTATGCGTTTGTGTACCTGGACACTTTTGCATACGGAAATTTACTATGCATTTGCGTACCCCTCGTAAAACAATAGGGGGACACTTTCGCATAGGCAGTTTTTGCTATGCGTTTGTGTACCCGGACACTTTTGCATAAGGGTACCGAAACGCATATTACACCGGCATCGTGTGAACACAGTCTGAGCGTCAAATTTGAAAAACATCAAAATCATACTGAATGTAAAATTTTGAAGAAAATGTATGTTAAGGAGCTGTCATATACAGGGTGTCCTAGAATAATTGTCTCCCATTTGCGTGGGTACTGTAGAGGAGCTATTGACTCAATTATCTTGGTTTTTACACAGTTTGCATAGGTAAGGTCTCAACTTATAGTTTGAGATCTTGTTTGAGGCAATCTGACATGTGGTTGCTAATTAATGGCAGAGAAAAAGCAAAATAAGTGGTTTCTTCAAAAGCAGAACTTCTGTTTTTCACCAGCAATATCAAAATAAAGTAAGTTCTCAAACAAAGGACTCTCTCGTCGTATCAAAATTTTCACCACATTTTGTAAAAGGTAGGTGTCCTCTTAGCCTAACTACCTCAGTCCCAGTTTCCGCTTCGTTCATTGAATTGCATGCCAACACTGCGCTTCATCTGGACCTGATAATCAAATTAACTGAAAATCCAGCCAAAATCGCCGCAAAAATGGCTTTACCAATCAGATCGCAGGACCCCATGTACACCCGCTTTATGTGTATTCTTCAGAACCGGAATTGGCATTACGAGGCCGGCTTCAACTAGCCTCAACTGGCCGACTTTTCGAATAGCTTTATCATGAGTCGTAGTTATAGCGATTATCAGTTTATCAAGGAGCGCAACTACGACATGTAATCAGTCTAGTGCTCTCTTATGAATAGACACACTGTTAACCATTTACAAAATCTACAAAAAAATTTAAAACGATGGCAGAATGATTTCATTGGAAACTTACTTGATGTTGACATTACTTGATAACAATAGAAGTGTCATTTTTGAAGCAATCACTTACTTTGCCATTTCTCTGCCATAAACCTCCAACCATTTGTCAGATTTGACACGTAAAAGGCCCCAAAACCCTCTAAGTTGTACATCCTATACAACCCCTAAGTTGGCTGACCGATACAACTATGTAAATTTAATCTACATCTCTTCCACAGCAGCAACACAAACAGGCAAAGTTGTTTTGGGACACTCTGTGGAGCAGACCGGGGTAGAAAGGATTGCAAATTTATTTCAATGTTATTTAGCTCAATTCTTAGAAACGAAATGATTACTTGGCCCCAATGCATCTTCTAGAAGAATTTGATAGCCCCTGAAAAGTTTCTGACAACACTGATTTCAAGGCCTCCGACGAGACCTGAAAAGTGGAGGGGCCAAAATTTGAGATTGAAATATACCATAACCTAATACAATAAGCTGCCCTCCCAGGGACAGATCTAGAGGGAAAAGTGACCGAGGTGTGCGAGCGTGAAGCCCGAGTAAAATCTTGCCGTAGGGCTCCGAACGTAGGGGTCTGGGGGTTGCAGCCCCTGAAAGATTTTTTTAGACTACGCCTTTCTGCTCATTGAAAAATCTCCATTTTAAATTAAAAAGGGAGAAGCTGCCTACTAGATTTATGCCCACAAGGTACGAGGTCTTTGCATTCTGCATTGACTATCTGCTTCCTGGTGCAGCTTCCATAGCTTTAGCTTTCTTATATATTCATAGTGATTTGAAAGGTGTATTTTTTGATATAACTGAAAATTGTCTGTGATTGTGTACAATAGTGAGGTTGTGACCACGTTAGTTTCCAACATGAAAACAACAGAGCAGGGATTGAATCGAATGGATGCTAGGAAATTCGCTTTATTTAATTTAAATGAGCATAGGGGTTTTAAAGAGAATTAATACGATTATCAACAAATTCTGGAATTGCATATTTTGCAAAAAAGTGGAGGGGCCATGGCCCCCCCGGCCCCCCCGTCGTCGGAGGCCCTGGATTTTGTTCACTCAACCAAGATACAGCATTACAAAATACCTCACCCTCCAATGGGCCAGAAATGAGCCAGCGTTATTTCTTATAAAAGAAATTAGCACTATAATTTGAACTCTTCATAGTTCATTAACTATCATTGCTTTGCATGTTTATTTTACATTCAGTGTTTGCACATGCATCACTTTATTTTCAATCATAAACCATGCCATTTTTCGTTTTATTTCTGTTGTTTTGAAAAGCAAACCCGAAGAAAAGTCATGTCACCATACCTATGCCACAGGGATTTCTAAAATAGCCTTAAATAGCGGACTCATCATAATGAACCGATGGACGTACAAGAAACTTGTAACCAGTAGGGAAACACTATCAACTCCTATAAAATAATAATAATGAAAATATTGGAGAAACCTGTAGCTTGAAAGAAAACTGTTAAACTTGCAAGAAAATCAATTAATCCCCTGCCAACAACGTTATCATACCAAATCATTACACCAAATACGCGTTTGTCGCGCACTCTTCAGTTTGGTTCATGCGAAGAACAGATAAATTGCGTAAGGATTTCTGATTTGATATGATGAATGATTTGACAGGATCAACAATTAGACAAGCAAGTAAGCACGTGAATCTTTTTGTTGGCCTCTTATACAAATCTTCAACTTGTCATAAGACGTCACACAAGGTAAGCCATGTTTGGACGGAGAAAACTGTCCTTGTAAATTATGCCGCATCGATATTCCAAACTTGGGCTATTTATAATGATTGCTTTTAGATATCCGTTTTAATTGTATATTATGATGACTGGTAAATATTTTATCTATTACTTTCTTATCTAATAATTCACTTACTTTCTATTTCATAGCCCGCCAAGCGCGTGATTTTCTATTGACTTACCCGGTAAATAGAAGAAGTATCAATAAAGAACTTTACACAAAATCGCACCTTTCTATTGAAATACTGAGTTGCCGGTTTCGCCTCATTTTGGAGTCACCCTACGGCGTGCGTCTCTATCCACTACATTTATTAGCATTGTTTAGTTTTGGAAGCAGAGTGCGTTGTTTGCTGCAATGAAATTTGCTTCTTTTTGGGAATGCAGGCTTCACCTTGATTTGAACTTTACTTTGTGTAAAGGTCTATTCATAGTCTAGACTTAATTGGACCAATACGGCACAGAATGTGGCGTGACAGCTTGGTTACCATGGAGAGGCCTAAAATACCGGGCGTCCAAGAAAAGAAAGGCAACAGATTTGGTCAAGGCTAGTGCTAAGAATGTAGCTCTGATAGATTGGAAACTTTGTCTGCACGAATCTGTACGAATCCTTTGGCAAAGATGTTCCCAACACATCAAATTTAATTGCAGTATTTTTTGCTAAGAGTTAGATTTAGTTAGATATTTTGTTTTCACTATAAAAGACGAAATTCTGATGTTTTCCACTGATTTTGAGCCTAAAAATGCCGTACTCAACTTTGAAAAAAGTCTATTTTAGCTTGAGATTTTAAAGATTTAACCTAAGTTTTCGCAAAGAGTAGATATGTATCTGTAAAATAAAAAAATGTTTTTGAAAATTAGCCTTGTCGTTGAGGATATAAAATAATTTCAATTTTTAAGTTTTCATAGATGCCACAAACATTAGGCCGGGAATATAGTAATGTAAACAAAACTTGGCATCATAGGCCAACTTCAAAAAATCGTAACTCTGAACTCACATCTCCGATTTGAAGAATTTTTGTTTTGTTAAATAGTATCCTGCCTCTTCCATATGATGATATTATCAAATAGCTTATACTCGAATTTTCATTTTCGGTATTAATTCCATGCCTGGATCACAGTGTTAAGGGCGAGTGAGCACATTGAAGGATCTTATCCTCGTGGATGCTTAATCCTTTAGGTAGAAGCAACGATATTTTGTTTTGTAATAACTTCAATGATAAAAAATGTATTTTACTCAACAAGGAAGATTTTTTCACACCCAAGGAAATTATTTCCTTGAAGAATGACTTATTCAGCAGAGAAAATTCAAAGCTATCGTAAAATGAACAGAGATGTCGCTTTGAGAAAAAATTCGTGAGTTTGATTGCCAAGTCTAATTTGGATTTCCATGAAGACGAGGCTTCTTGTGTGTACTTTGATGTGATTTAGGAGATTTCACAACAAGCATGCCCTTAGCTTCCTCTCTCCTCTTCTGTGTGGACTTCGAGAGGGCTATGGAACCCAACATGCACTTTTACGACTCATAGAAACCTGCAAAAAGACCTTAGACAAAGGGGGTGTTGCTGGAGCACTGCTCATGGATCTCTCAAAGGCTTTTGATTGCTTAAATCATGAGCTTTTGATTGCAAAATTAAGTGCTTACGGTTTCAGTACGAGTGCATTGCGGTTGATCCATAGCTATCTCAATGAGAGGAAGCAGCGGGTGAAGATGAATGGATCCTTCAGCACATGGAGAGAAACAACGGTAGGTGTGCCACAGGGTTCGGTCTTGGGACCTCTTCTGTTTAACATATACCTCAATGATCTCTTCATGTTTGTGAATGATGCTGAAATATGTAACTATGCAGATGATACGACTATCTATGCTTGTGACAACAATGTTGAAAGTATCATTGAAACATTAGAGAGTGATGCCCTTAAAATTGCAGAATGGTTTCCGAACAACTGTATGAAGTTGAACGAGGACAAATGCCATCTGATGATCTTTGGAGATAAGAGTAATGATATTTCTTTAAATATCGGAAGTGTGAGGATAAAAGAGAGCAACGAAGAAAAGTTGCTTGGAGTGATTCTAGACAAAAAGTTATGCCTTAAACAGCAAGTAAGCTCCATTTGCAAGAAGGCTGGGCAAAAGCTACATGCTCTCTCGAGACTCTCTCACTTTCTTGACACTGAACAACTAAAGAGAATAATGAGGGCATTCATCTTGTCCCAGTTCAACTACTGTCCTCTTGTTTGGATGTTCTGCAATAGAACACTTGATAACAAAGTCAATCGTATTCACGAACGGGCATTGCGGATAACTTACAAAGATATGAGATCAGATTTTGACACAATGTTACTCAGAGACAATGCGGTCACAATCCACATAAGAAATTTGCAGTTGCTGATGACAGAAATTTATAAAACAAAATGGGAACTCAATCCTACTTTCATGAAGGAGATCTTTGTTGAAAAGCACAGTACGTACGGGTTAAGAAGCTGCCATAATCTGCTGCTGCCACAAGCGCGCACTACGTGCTATGGCCTAGAGACGGTCTCGTTTCTAGGGAGTAGATTATGGCAGGCACTTCCCAATGACATGAAACAATCAGATTCCCTCTCCACCTTTAAAAGGAGAATAAAAACCTGGAAAGGAGAGGGATGCAACTGTAGACTGTGTAGACCTTTCTTGGCTCAGGTTGGGTTCTTAAAAGGATAAATGCGTTGCATTGTAAATACTAAAAAATTTCTGTAAAAACATTGTAAAAATCTGTATATATGTATTATACCGGATTATTCTTTATGTTAGATATATATGTAGCTATTTTTTTCTTTCTTTTATTTTGAATCAATTTTACTTTGCAGTAGGCTTGAATTAGCTTTTATTTTATGCTATCAATTATACGCCTACTTTAAATAAATCAAATAATAAAAAAAAAGCACGATAGCGCGATGATACTTTCGGCCAAAAACTCAAGAGCTCTGGTTTGGAGATGGAGGAAAACTTATACTTTCAAGATAAAAATTTCTGCTTTCAGTGCTCCAATATCGCCAACCAAGGTATCTATCTTCAAGTTAAGTATCAAGGATAAGTTTAAAGGCAATTCCCTACTGATTGGAGCTAAATTCTTAGCGCTAGCTCTGATCAAATCTGTTACTTTTAGGACACCTTGTAGAACGTCGAAACTTTTACAGTTTCATTGCTGTATGATCCATGGACGAAGGAACTGAGGGAACACTTGGGGCACGTGCTCCCAAGATTTTGCAATAAACAAAGAAGTGCCCTTTTTATTTTTAGAAAATGCCCCTCTCGAAGCGTCGTGCCCACAAATTTGAGATGCTTCCTGCGTCCCTGGTATGATCCAAAGTTAAGCTTACTAAATCTCAGAGATCTTCGTATGGACGTAAAAGCGTACGAAGAGGTGCAGAATCTACCCCTAAGTCAGATAAGGTTAAGAAACGTTTGGTTAAGAAAAAGGTTGTAAAATCTAAGAAATTTCGAATAAGTGATCAAATTCTTCTGTCGCAGTGGGCAAAGATACCTACAACTGCAGATGGCATAATTTGGCGAACGTGTCATAAGCAAAACCGGGCATTTGAATCGTATCTGATTGTTCCTTACATCGATGCTGGTCATGCAAAGGAAATCTCAGTCGAGGTGAAATATGATATGATTGACTGTTCTACCACTTACAACAAATGCAAGTTCTACGTCCCAGTTTACGCCTGGAGAACTTCACACAAGATTGTCGGTACTATACATCCACCAATGAACAACAATTACACGTTAGTTGGAAGCCTTGCAAATTACACAGCATTAAAATACCCATGGACAAGATTCACAAACATTCCATTGAAGGTCAGCATGGAGGGGCAATCAGGGATTTATCTTGCTTTTGAGGGCAAAGGATCCTGTGTACACATTGCCAGTTTGGAGATTTATTATTACACATGTGAGAGGAAAAAGGTTGAGCTGATTCGATATTCTTGCACCAAATTCAACAGCGAGTGTTAAAATAGTTGATGGTTTTTGTCTTGAAAATGCAGTCCAGGACAAGGCGCAAGGTGACATATTAATGCGATGCTTTTCAAATGGAACTGCAACTTTCACTGGACGTTGCTTTTGCGATGCTGGGTTTCATTGGAGTAAACACCTCACTGCATGCTATTGTAAGTTTTTGGTTTGATTTTTGAGAGTTTGGAGCCACAGGGAAAAAAACCACAGGGATTCTAAATGGATAAACCACGTTTAAGGCATTGCTGACGGTCAGTACTTGTCAGCTCTATGCTAGAACTGAGGCCCTACAATGGTTTTTGCATGGAAATTTAGAGAAAACGGACAGTTTTCTCTGAGAAATTGAAGGGAAACGGAAATTTCCGTTTCCCTCTCAGGAAACTGTTAGGGCACTAGTCTGTTTCCCAAAAATTTCCAACACAAAGAACATGGAGAATTTTCACCATTTTTTGCAGTGAAAGGTACCTGGGGATGTGCCGCCTGCCTGGGTATACTTTCTCTTTAGCAATCTAGTCGATTTAGGCAGCGTTTACACGGGATCGGTTCCATTTGGAACCGTACCCAAATGGATACGTTTAGGCCTTGCGTTTATACGGGACCCATTGGAGCTGTTCCAACTGGAACTGCTAGCCATACCCAAATGGGTCCACTTAAGAAGGCGATCCCATTTGGAACCGTTCCCAGAAATGTCTCGTGTAAACATGGGTGTCGGGAAAAGTGGAAGTACCATTAGATTAATTATAGTTGCAAAGAATAAGAACTGTCAGGCCTACCTTTGTGTGTTCCCTGTTTTTCCATCCTCTCCATTATCCCGTCGATTTAGCATTTTCAATAAGCTCTCATATCACTTTCCTCGTCATCTTCAGCATGGCCTTATTTATGGCCTAGATTTGTTTTGAACAGCACAACCTCATTTCGAACTGTGTGAGCTCCTTCAATGGAGAGCGTGCGGAGCCACAGCGAAGCGAACGAGTGAAATGTCTACTTTCTAATTTCTACTTGCTTGCTTGCTTGCTTGCTTGCTTGCTTGCTTGCTTGCTTGCTTGCTTGCTGCTTGCTTGCTTGCTTGCTTGCTTGCGGAATCAATGTCTATCTGAATGTCGCGACGAAAACGAGCCTGATGCTTCGAAACTGGAATTTTGCTATGAATGATGAAAGGGTCCTGGTATGTCTCCAAGAAGAAGGCGCTAGAATAGATAATCAAGGGAGATTTACCATGGCATGATCACCTCCTTGTCAAATAATAATTGTGATTGTTTTACTGATCTACCGCGACACACACTGAAAATCACGACACACTGAGAATCACGACACACTGAAAATCACGACACACAATCACGATGACACAATCACGACACACGATCACGACACACAATCACGACACACAATCACGACACACAATCACGATGGCACAATCACGATGGCACAATCACGACACACAATCACGACACACAATCACGACACACAATCACGACACACAATCACGACACACAATCACGATGGCACAATCACGATGGCACAATCACGACACACAATCACGACACACAATCACGACACACAATCACGACACACAATCACGACACACAATCACGATGGCACAATCACGATGGCACAATCACGACACACAATCACGACACACAATCACGACACACAATCACGACACACAATCACGACACACAATCACGACACACAATCACGACACACAATCACGACACACAATCACGACACACAATCACGACACACAATCACGACACACAATCACGATGGCACAATCACGATGGCACAATCACGATGGCACAATCACGACACACAATCACGACACACAATCACGATGGCACAATCACGATGGCACAATCACGACACACAATCACGACACACAATCACGACACACAATCACGACACACAATCACGACACACAATCACGACACACAATCACGATGGCACAATCACGACACACAATCACGATGGCACAATCACGACACACAATCACGATGGCACAATCACGACACACAATCACGACACACAATCACGATGGCACAATCACGATGGCACAATCACGATGGCACAATCACGATGGCACTACATTGACAGCACTTTATGTTATGTGATACTTTTGCAGGCACTCAACCAAACCTCAATAAGTTTCGTAAAGCATTTCATAGAGTGTAGCTTCCACAGCCGTTAAGGCGGTTCCCTGCAATATGTTCTTGTTGATGATTTACACTGCAAGAATCAACGTATATTTGTCATCTTATCTACACAAGGCTTGAAGTGAACTTTACGTCGATGGATGCCTCATGAATTGCAAAATGCCCTCGTCTAAGGGCTTCCTAAGTTGGCTATGATTTCCTGAGCTTTGCAAACTTTTTCATTGCACAAACGAGTTTTGAATAGACGAGGGAAACCAATTAGGCATCTTGGAAGTGCATACAGAGAACAGTTTGTAAGTTATCTCCTTATTCCAAGGATTCTGAAATCTTTTGTTTCCGCAATATTCTCATTCAAAGAAAGACCTAGGTTTTCATCCATGTTTTGAAGTCAAACATTACTTTTAGTGAAAATTTCGTTGAAAAGTAATGAAGTTTTTCTCATTTCAAGTTCCTTGATAGTTTGTCAGCCCTTGATTATCAATAATTTAAGTTATCGAACATCTATTTTCCCACCACCTCCAAGGATCTTCTATTAACCGTCATCCTGAAGTATAAATGACGCATTCTGTTGTACTTTGCCGAAAGCTTCTCTATAACTGCTGATCGAAAGCTTTCCTTGCCAATAACTATAGCAGCATATGTTCATACAAGAGCGAAGTTGGCGATCTCTTTTGCGTCAGAGGTGGTGTATATTTCAGTAAAGGTCCCCGTTATTCAAGACAAAAATTGATTGTGCTTTGCCCAATTAACCAAGGATCATTGACTGCTTAATTCAAATTTTTGCGCAGTTTTTCTTACTATTGAGATGTTGTTACTGGTTAGCCAGAGCTGCATGACTTGAAGATGTAAAACATACCGAATTCATGTTTTCAAAAAGAGTAACACAGGGCAAGATAGTCTCCCATATTTAGGACTCAAAATATAGGACAATCTTCACTCAGACGTAAAGCCTGCCAAGAACTTCAAAGGTTTCGAAGTCGACATCCAGGGCAAAATTATCAAAGATCAAGAAAACAATACCTGTTTGTATTTTCAAAACCTAAAAACTGCAAAGAGAATCATGTGATAATAATATTTAGGATTACTTTGGCCAACGAATCATAAAATCCATGCAACATTGCTTGTTTTTTTTCTCAAAAATAAAATCACTGGATTGGCCAATAAGGAAAAAAGGCCCCATTGACCTTACATGCCATTCCTGCCTGCTTAGCGTAGGGTGTATTAAGGTAGAAATGTTTGGTTTTAACTTGCCAGTTATTAAAAAATGTCATCCGATCCCTTTCCTGAAGTTATATATTAATACGAAGCAGCAATGCTCATATTAAAATGCACTCCCTCAACCGGATGTGAAGCAAAGTATTTCTTCGACGTCATACGTTTATGGCCAATAAGGGTACATTATTTCCCTACGAACAATAGGGCCACATTATTAGAAAATCGATGTTTGCAGCGATGTTTCTAGGATGTTTCGATACGAAAAAGGCGAGAAGAATCGGGGCTGGCGTGATTGTCGATGTTTGATTTGGTCACAGTGAACCTGTGGTTGCTCATCCTTCAAATGGCCGCTCTGGCTGTTGCAAGGAGTGACGAAAGTATCCGACGGTGTCCATTTGGACTCATTGTAACCAGGTAAGTGGACTTAGTATGAATATCAAATAATCTAGAATTGGAAATATGTTCGATCGTAAGTGTTTTTCCGTAGGCCAAACAAAAATCGTACATCGTAGCCAATAACAAGGCATTTTGTTTACAAGGAACTCGTAACAAGGACTAAACTCTAAGATCACTAAATGAGTGCAAAGAGCCTTGGATGAGCACTTGGATAATATCTAAAAAACTTTTTTATTTTGTCTGGGAAAGTGATGAGCATACTTCTGCTGTGGTTGCATAAACTTACGAACAGCAAAATAATGCCTACAAAGGCATCTATCATTACCTATCAACAGACTGATACAAGGAAAATTTTGAGGAGGAGTATGATCACAAACTATTCGAAAACCTGCGGAATTGAGGACTGATAATTTCAACAAATTACGAAGAGCTAAAAGCGATTTTCAGCACTAGGTCTGGGATCTTTCCTTTGTCCTTCATCAAAACACTGGCATTGTCTTTCTACTTGGCTGATCATGTAAATTCTGAGAAAATAATGAGCATGGTAGCAACAGCTTTTTGGAATAATTTGGATGGACTAATTACTGCACTCAAATAATCTACAAGGAGTGGGTTTCCCTAGCAACATATCTAATTCTACGAAAGGATCTGAGGATGAGACTTGTATCAAATCCAAAGAAAGGGAAACTGGGGTATGACCTTGTTGGGGATACATGGTATCCCCCCTATTGTCTCCTCGCTTTGTATTCCACTCAACTTGACCGCCAATCAGCGACGGGGACTATGAACGCATGCGCCTCAGCTAATGATTCCCGTTGCGTTTTCGCGCAAAATCACTCGTCGTGGGAAGGCCAAATGTGGAGGATGGTTCCAAGATCTAAATCCTCAAAATCTTGCAAAATCTTTAAAAACTCTTGCAGAATCCAAAATAACCCTGAAAATCTTCTAAATCCTGCCTGAAACACTAGACTAATCTCTTCGTGCAAAAGATTCTTACCTTGTCAACCTTCTCAACAACAATGGTGAAGCCAAAGGGCCTAGCAGGCTTGGTTCTGTTGATGGCTGACTAAGCCTTTCCAAAGAGAAAAAGATGCTACAACCATACAAGAACAGCTTTAGTTGCTTTCTAACAGTGAAGATAATCTTTTCTATGAATTTACATGTGTACTTACATTGTTTCAATTGCCAATAACCGCTCGAAGCTTCTTTCTCTCCGGCCGCCATTGCTCGGTAATCTTGTCATGCCACGGCAAAATCGCACAACTGCGCATGCGTTCATAGTCCTCGGAGGGGATTCCTAGCTCGCGTCAACTTGAGCCTTGACGTATCCCCAACAAGACCAGTGGCTGCCACACACAAGTAACGTTTTCCAATCTCCGTCAGTCGCTATCAGCGGTCAGATTATTTTATCGTCTTAGCACAATTCTTCGCAGATCGTCTTAACATCTTAGCGCAATTCTTAAGATAGGTATATCTCTTGTTTACGTTTAAGCGGCGAAATTTTACATACAGAAGTAGACACTTCTTCAGATCTGATCGTTATATCAGAAGAATCTATTTGAAGTATTTCTTCCAGTATTCAACGCAATCTATAATTACAAAATGACATCATTTTGAGGTGCCCCGTGTTTGTCTCTCAAATCAATATATTTGAAGAATACCAAAGGGAACATTACACATAGCAGATCCTCAGATATAAAAATATCCAAAAATCACGGGATTGGGACAAGGAAGGAACGAATGTTTTTAGGTTGAAAACTTTGATCTCTTTTCTACGTCATTGTACGAATGTAGCTAAATATCATTTCCTAAATCTAGCTTGTATATACTTTTAAGTGGCAAAATTTTACAGACAGATGTAGAAACTTTCTCCTATCTGATCACAGTTTTGATCTGAAGAAGTTATGAAGTATATGGTTCACAGCACTCAACGCAGTTCACGTCATCGCGGAAAGCCTAAATTCGTTTGGAAAATAAAATATATTTGAAAAAGACCATTTGGAAAATTGCAAATAGTAGATTCTCTGGAATAACCATATATGCAGATCACGCGATTAGGACAAGGAAGTAGGCGTCAAGTTATAATTCGCTGGCAATACAATACTTCTCTCTCACCTGACTTCTGGACTGGATGGATAGCTTCTCTTGCATTCAAGATGGCAAGTCTACTCCAATTGCAGCTCATTTTGCTCCTGACAATCCTTCATCTTTGTTGCAACGCAGAAAAAGGTAAGTCAAAATTTTCGACTGTTCATTATATCAAGCAATAATCAAGGATATCAATCAGATATTAAGTGGTTTACCCTTATTTTGGTGGCATTTGAAGATGTACATGCCATGTTGCAGTAATCTTGACAGCAAATAACTAATTCGTTTCCTTTCATTTCTTTTTCATCTAATTCAATTTCATGCCTTCAATGCTGGCAATGAGTTAAGTGATTTACAAATCATGCATTCCTTAAAATCAACGTATGACATAGCATCAAATAACGTGTTGATGCGGTAAAGTGCTGTTGGAAAACAAACAATTCGACATTAACGGTATTAACTTTTGCTACCTGTGAAATTGCAAATCAATGGAAATAAATACTGCTATCGTGTATTAATTTTTGGGAGCTAATTCAGAATGGTAGACGAGTTTGGCCAACTGTTTCCGTTGTTGTTCTTGTTCATCGTTGCTTAGAAAGTCGCATCATATTTCCTTTTCTGCACACTTTGACAATACACCTGCCGGTTGAGTCAGAAGAAACGTGGGGGTAGAAAGCGGCCTGTGACATCGCATTTAGCCACCCAATTCATTTCCGTTTTCATTTAACGCCTGCCAGTTATTAATTTATTGTTAGCCTATTAACAATATTTATTTAGGACAGGGTAGGGCTGCTCTACCGATGAGTCTGTTTGGGTCCTGTGAAGAATTCGAAAGATACCCAGTAAAGCTTGTTCTAGAATGAGCGATCGACTCTTTTCTTGAATTTTGTCAGGGATATCATCCCAATTTTGATACAAAAAAAAATGGATACTTTGATTTGCATATCTAGCCAAAATTTTATGGGAATTTGCAGATCTTCACGATTTCTGGCTCAATACTCTGAAATCACGAATCATAACTTGTATGGCAAGCGAAATGGGGCGAACACAAGAATGCGAGAAACCTGGCTTTTCGCCGATAAAGCCACTTCTTCGATCAAGAAACCGGGTTTTTCACTGATAACCCGGTAGGTTTATTCGTAAGTAGGTTCTTCGACCGACAAAGTGGGTTTTTCGATTGAAAAAGTAAGTTTCTTGGCGAAAATGTGGGTTTCTCACCGATGGAGTAGGTAGTCAGCGATAAAGTGGGTTTGTCTTTTTAAAAAGCACGTTTCTCACTGATGCTGGTGAAAAACCCACTTTATCGCTCGAAAAACCTACTTTATCGGCGAGAAAACCTACATTTTCGCCGATAAACGTACTTTTTCAAATGAAAAACCTAGTTTCTCACCCAAAAACCCGTTTTATCGGTCAAAAAACCTACTTTATCAGTGAAAAACCCGGTTTCTCGATCGAAAAAATTGGTTTATCGGCGAAAATCAGGTTTCTCGAATTCTTGTGCATTTCGCTTGCCATAAACTTGCATTGCGTGGAGAATATGTTTGAGATTCCGTCTACACGAGACACCGTTTTCATTTCTTATTGGACTGGCCTTCTGTTTACACGAGAACACTCCAATCAAATACGCTTCATACCGCTTTTACATTTTCAAATGAAAGTGCCCTATATTCATATTTCATATATTTCATATTTAATTCTTTTAAGGAGGGTTGCCCTTCAACAAGTTGGTTTTCAAGGGGCCCTCCGATAAAAACATTAGTTACAATATGATACAAAAGGAAAAAGCTATGGATCTAATTAAACTATAAAACCTTATTTACAATATCTAAAACTTATATACAATGATGTTAAAAACTTTACAGTAAAAGTGAAAGGAAAAAGTGTCTGTTTCTAAATAGTTTTTTTGAAACTATGCAGAGAGGTTGCCTGCTTTGACTCGGCTGACAGGCTATTCCATAGTTTAGCACCTCTATAAGAGAAACATTTCTGGCCATTGTTTGACCTTTTCATCGGTAACCTCAAGTCGGTCCCAGTGTTACGAAGACTATATGATGAGCAATGCGAATCTCGGGTGAACAAGTCACACAGATACTGTGGAGCCAGCTCATTCAGGGACTTGAAGACCATTGTCTTAGACTCACTGGAAATCAGTTGGTCAACGGTCTGCCATCCCAGCTCTTCGATAAGAGGTCTGCTTGGGGCATCAAAGCTGCTATTCGTTATTATCCTAGTAGCACGCTTTTGAAGTTTTTGTAGCTGATTAATTTCACTTGAACCAGCGCGGCCCCAGACAGAACAGCAGTATCGAAAGTGAGGCTCCACAATACCTGTATAGAGAGTTTGCAAAGTTTCTTTCGGAAGAAAAGACTTCGCATGTTTTAGAAATCCAACTGCCCTGGAGACCTTGGCAGACACTGTCTTGATCTGTTCTTTCCAATCCAAAGAACAGTCAATTTGCAAACCGAGGTATTTAGTCTTTTTGACTACATCCAGCTCACTATCACGTATTTTCAATTTCAAGTTCTTATTTTGACCCTTGAGACTACTATGTTTCTGCTTGGAGGAGATAAGCATAGAATGAGTTTTTGCTACATTCAGGGAAAGCTTGTTGCCTTGTAGCCAAGTGTCCAGTTTTGTAAGATCACTGTTAATAGCCTCATTCAGCCGAGTCATATCGTGAGACTGGTAGCACAAGCTGGTATCATCGGCATACATGGACACGTTGGAATCCAGGACTGCTTGTGGGAGATCATTGATGTAGACAAGGAAGAGAAGAGGGCCAAGACATGAACCTTGTGGCACACCAATTTCTATGTCCCCGATTTCAGAATCAACCCCATTAACCCTACAAAATTGTTTCCGATTCGTTAGATAGGATTTGAACCAAGAGAGTTCACGATGATGTACACCGTAAAGCTCAAGCTTTTTGCAGAGAATGCTATGATCAACAGTATCGAATGCCTTTTTAAGGTCAATGAACACCAGACCCACAAGCTTTCCAAGATCCATTCCATTGTACCAGTCGTCAGTATTTTTGAGCAAGCAAGTTACTGTTGAATGAAGACGCAAAAAGCCGGACTGGCCGCATGAAAAGTGGCCGTTATCATTCATATACTGGTACAGCTGATTTGTTACTAATTTTTCAAAGAGCCTTGAGATGACAGGCAAGACTGATATTGGTCGATAGTTGGACTTATCAGCCCTGTCTCCATCTTTGAAGATCGGAGTAACTCTAGCAACTTTCCATGAGTCGGGGAAACGACTTGTTTCAATAGATGTATTGAACAAGAAAGCAAGCGAGTTTTCAATTAAAGGCAGCGCAAGCTTCAGAAAGTAGCTAGAGATGTTGTCAGTCCCAAAGCTCTTTGCTGTCTTGACAGTTGCAAATGCATCCCTGATTTCCTGCACTTCAATAGTCCTGAAATGAAATGTTGCCTTATGTTTGTTAATTTCATAGTCACCTGCAAGAAGAGGATTTGGGGCTGGATCTATTTTTTCAGCAAGATCCTTGCCTACTGAGCAGAAGAAACTGTTCATTGCATTAGAAATATCTTTTTTATGAACAGTTTCGGAACCAGACTCTTTAAGACAATCAATGTTACTGGATTTTGATCGCTTATTGAGGAGTTCATTGATTGCCTTCCATGATTCCTTCATGTTACCTTGACATGCAGAGATCTTATTAGTATAGTACTGCTTCTTTAGTTGGATATTTAGGACATTGACCTTGTTACGGACCTGTCTATAAGAGTCCATAAGGAATTGGGACTTTCTTTTGGCTGCAGCCTTTTTTAGCTTATCCCTGGTCTGCATTAGTTTCTTCAGGTCCTTGTCAATCCAGGGGCAGTACTTCTCCGAAACACGCATTGCAGTCATTGGGGCATGTTTCTCTATGATCAAAGAAAAAAGGTTTGACCAGTTGCTTACAAGAACATCTATGTCATCCGTTTCAGTAAGCATTTGCTCCCAACAAATGCCAGAAACATCGGCCAGGAATGCTTCTTCGTTGAAATTTTTCATCTTCCGAGTTTTGATCATTTTATGGCCTTTTTCCACTGCTCCATTGAATTTTCGAATGCAGTAAACCATATAATGGTCACTCGGGGAAACTTCATACACTCCGGATTTTACAATGTTTCTGGCATGTGTTGTAGCAATATGGTCAATTATAGAGGAAGTGGTTACAGTGACCCTAGTCGGTCCCTCAATAAGCTGTTTGAAGCTGAACAACTCATAGAGATCAAGCATGTGCTTTGAATTGTTATCTATGGGCTGCTCAGCTTGTTTTGGAGTGAGATCACAATTAGTGTCCCCTAAGAGGATTATTTCTTTGCCCTCTTTGTCCAAAAAAGAGAGAACTTTTTCCAGCTTATTGAAAGATCCAACAGGGTCGCTCGGTGGACGGTACCAAGCAAGAACAAGAAATGACTTGCTTTTTGGAGGTTCTACTTCAATACAGATGAGTTCCAAGTCATCATTAGGGATATCAAGACGACGTTTGTACTTGATAGAGTCCCTAATATAAATGGAAACACCCCCACCATTGCATGTCCTCTCCAGATGTTCTTGCTGGTACCCAGACACACTAGTATGCTCCTTTGGGCTCACTAGTAAGCTAGACACACTAGTAAGCTCCTAGTAAGCTGGTACCCAGACACACTAGTAAGCTCCCTGAATGTGGCATGAAGCCAGTCCGATATCGTGTAAACGGTCGAATCCTGTCTCAACTCAATACGGAACCTCATCATCAATTCTAGGAGCATTCCACTCACCTGGGGTGCTGCGCAGAATATGCAATGGATAGGAAGAGCATAAAGGCTCTTGTAGTGCACAGCGAAGATTTCTCGTGTAAACAAAACCCCGATCCAATATGAAGTGAAAGTGGTATCGTATAAACAGATAGGACGTCTTTCATACTGGATTGGGGATGGCCTACAATGTGATATGAAAACGGTATAATGTAAACGGGGCCTGAGAGACGTTAATGATGCGTGCTTCTTTGTCTTGCGAAGAGGTCTCTATCAAGCATTATTATTATTATTATTATTATTATTATTATTATTATTGTTATTATTATTATTATTATTATTATTATTATTATTATTATTATTATTATTATTATTACTTCATTCCAAATACACTTCCAATACATTTTACTGAGTCATTGAAGGAGTTCTTCTTCCTTGAAACAAGCACATTGCGTGCCTCAGATATCAAGGGTTTTCCTCAGGATATTTGCTGTTCCTAATAAGGCAGACATTTGTAAGCTTGAACTTATCCGAGGAAGTCCAATGTTCTTTAAATATTCTTCAAGCTTTTTTGTTGTACAACCAAGGGCTCCAACGACGATTGGCACTACCCAGGCCTTAACGCTCCACATTCTCATGATTTCCAACTTTAATTCTTGATACTTATCAATCTTTTCCTTCTCTTTCTTTGTAATGTTTTGGTCTGAAGGATGGCAATATCAATTATTTGGCAGGTTTTGTTTGCCTTGTCAATAACCACGATGTCAGGTCTTCTTGCCTCAATTACCCTGTCTGTCTGGATAGTAACATCCCAAAGAATTTTGGTTTTCTCGTTTTTGATTCGCGAAGCGGAATCAATGAGGTTGCGTTGGGGAAAATTTCCTGTGCGCAAAGTTAGCCTCGTTTTCCACCAACCATAATGCTTTGTGCAGCGGCAGTATTCAAAATTAGCCAATCATTTTGGTGGAAACGATATCATGTGATCATGAATCCGTAGGCATTCCAGTATCTATGTCTGGTGCCCATTGTCAACCAGGGGGTTATTGCATCATAGTCAATAACTCCTGTTGTTATTTGCCTAAAAGCCAATATACTGGTTTGTCATGAACTGCAATTCAATGAAAATAAACGTCGGAAACACGGAACGAAAGTCACGGAAGAATTTCGCAACCCTTTGCCAGCAATACAATTCTTGATTAGCTATCGTAGCTTGATACAGTGTTTCTTCGCGAATCATTGTTAGGTTAACCTATTTTCTTCTATGCTGTTGGCCTTGTGTTCATACCAGTTCTTGCTGCATTCAATAGCATATTTGCAACAGAGTAGCCAATGAATATGTAGACCTAATTTGTCATGTCTTTTCTTGTAATCTTTCTGTGCGAGGTTTTCACATCCACTTACAGAATGCATTACGGTCTCAGAATGTTTGTTGCATAGACGACACAAAGGATTAATGTTTTCTTTGTAAATTTTTGACTTGATTGCATTGGTATGCAAGGCCTGATCTTGTGCGGCACACACCAAGCTTTCTGTTTCTCTCTTCATTCTTCCATTCTTCAGCCAGTCCCAAGATTGATCACTAGCTACATCTTGAACATCCCGAAAGTATTGTCCATGAAGTGCCTTCTCTTTCCATCTCCTTTTCCTTTGATCGGTGAGTTCAATTTTCATCCTTGGGCTCACAAACTTTTGACAGTCAAGCTCAACTGCAACCTCTTTCAAAAGGTGATCTTCGCTTGTCATTGCATATTCACTTAACTGGGCCTTTTCGAGCGTGATACAATCTTTCACGCTCATTAACCCTCTGCCCCTTGCTTTACGCTTGATGTACAGCCTTTCAACGTCTTCTCTTGGGTGCAAGGCACCGTAACGTGATAGCATTTTCCTTGTTTTCCTGTCCATGTCTTCCATTTCTTTTTTGTTCCAGTTGATAATTCCTGCACCATATCTCAACAACGGGACTGCCCATGTGTTGATTGCTTGAAACAAATTCCCTGCATTCAGCTTTGATTTACAGAGGCTGGTCAAACGTTTTAAATACTCTTTTCTGGTTGATTCTTTCACTTGCTCATGGCATATGCCATCTTTTTCTGCAATACCCAAATACTTGTATCCATCAGTACCCACTTCTCCTATTATTTCGTTGTTTCCAAGATTGATTCCCTCGGAGCTGCTGATTTTTCCTCTCTTTAGAACAAGGGTGGCGCATTTCTTGATGCCAAATTTCATCCCTAGGTCTTGGGTGCAAACTCTCACTGTCTGTACCAATGAGTCGATCTCATCGCTTTTCGAGGCATATAACTTTACATCATCCATGAATAATAGGTTTCAAATAGGTCATTATTATTATTATTATCATTATCATTAGTATTATTATTAAATTATTAAAACTGAACCACCATCAAAATAAACAGAAAAAGATGAATAAAAACAAGACTGTTTAAAAACAAACGTTTCGATATTCAAATCTTCATCAGTGTTTACAATCCACAGAACAGCCAAGTATTTATACCCTAAAACTTACAAAATAACACTTCCATAAAATCGTGGTAAAATTCCCCCGAGTCCCCCCTAAAAAACATACCAAACAAAACACCCAGACCACTAAAGTATTAGTTGTAAAGCCAAAACTTTCAATTTCAAAAAAATATTTTTTGTAGCCAACTCCCTTACTTTAACTTTTATGTTTGCGGCATCAGAATGGAAGCTCTTTGTACGTGAAGTCTCAAGCCAAACCAGAAGCATGCCCCCTAACGATCCTCCTGGGATTTGCTTAAATTGCTAAATCCCTAGATGGCAAGACAAGGAATTCCACCCTGACACCACGTGCACCCTGACACGAAATACGGAAGGAAGCATGCCCCAAGAGAAAGCGAAAGACTTATTGAAATGTAGCGACCGGATTTAGGCGGTTCCACAGGCAAACATATCCAATTCAATATCAGCCGCCCTCTCATTTAGGCCCTTGGGTGCAAATGTTCCCAATTTGTATTGCCAAAATAACTCCTTCCTTCGAAGTGAGTAAACATCTGAAGCCCCATCAATGATTTTTATGCTAACCGAAAAAACACCCTGATGACCTTCGCTAAAGAAATGCCCAAAGAAACCCGCCTGTGGTACCGCTTTACCTCTGCCAAGACTGCCCTCATTGTGTTTGCGTGCATAAGTACGAAAGTATGACTTGTATACATTGAATCGTTGGCGAAATTTGGTTTTAGTGCTGCCCACATATTGTAGAGAACATTCCTCAGGATGCTATTCTGTGTACTATTGATGTGGTCGGTCTATATCCTAGTATACCTCATGATGAAGGACTGGAAGCTCTGCGTACTGCTCTTAATTCTAGGGAGAATCAGTCGGTTTCCACAGATACGTTAGTGGAATTGGCGGATTTAGTGCTAAGCAATAATTTTTCGAGTTTAATGGTGATTTTTTTAAGCAAATTAGGGGGACAGCTATTGGGACCAAATGTGCACCGTCGTATGCTATTTTATTTTTGGCGGCTTTGGAAGAAAAACTTCTTGTACAATCACAATATAAGCCTTGGTTATGGTGGCGTTATATTGATGATGTATTTCTGGTTTGGACACACGGGGAGGAAAAACTATTAGAATTTGTAGACTTTCTTAATTCCGCTCACCACTCCATAAAGTTCACCGTTGAATATTCCAAGGAAACGGTGAATTTTCTGGATGTTCAGGTTATAAAGCAGGGTAACAAAGTAGTCACAGACCTTTATACGAAACCGACTGATACTCATCAGCTTCTTCATCGCCCTTCGTGTCATCCAGGTCATACGAAAAAGGGTATTCCTTATGGGCAAGCCCTTCGTATCCGTCGTATCTGCTCAGAAGACTCTTTTTTTGAAAAACGATTGGGAAATTTGGAGAATTTTCTTTTTGATCGGGGGTACAATAGGGGTGAAATACAGGGACAGTTTGATAGGGCCAGGGGTTTGGATCGTAATACTCTTCTTGATCGGAACCAAAAGAACCGGGATGATACGAAGATACCCCTGGTTTTAACATACCATCCAGCATTTCATAGGGTTTACGGAATTTTGCAAACATGCCTTAATGCACTTTTTGTTGATACTGAACATCAACAACTTTTCAAGGAAAAAATTTTTGTTTCGTTCAGAAGGGCCAAAGATTTCAAGGATACTCTGGTTCGGGCCAAAGTTTACCAACCAACAGATGAACAAGCTGAAAAGGGCACTTTTAAATGTAATGGCCGGAGAAGCTGTCAAATTGCGCACTTATTGTGGAAGGGGGGACATTTCGGAATTTTAATGACTCGCGATCTTTTACAATCTCCTCTGGTGCTTATCATTGCAACTCAGAAAATGTGGTCTACTTGTTGCAATGTGATTGCTGCAACAAAAAATATGTGGGCAGCACTAAAACCAAATTTCGCCAACGATTCAATGTATACAAGTCATACTTTCGTACTTATGCACGCAAACACAATGAGGGCAGTCTTGGCAGAGGTAAAGCGGTACCACAGGTGGGTTTCTTTGGGCATTTCTTTAGCGAAGGTCATCAGGGTGTTTTTTCGGTTAGCATAAAGATCATTGATGGGGCTTCAGATGTTTACTCACTTCGAAGGAAGGAGTTATTTTGGCAATACAAATTGGGAACATTTGCACCCAAGGGCCTAAATGAGAGGGCGGCTGATATTGAATTGGATATGTTTGCCTGTGGAACCGCCTAAATCCGGTCACTACATTTTAATAAGTCTTTCGCTTTCTCTTGGGGCATGCTTCCTTCCGTATTTCGTGTCAGGGTGCACGTGGTGTCAGGGTGGAATTCCTTGTCTTGCCATCTAGGGATTTAGCAATTTAACCCTATAGTGGTTGGGCTATTTGATAGTACTATTTTGGTTGGGGGGGGGGGCAAAAAAGCCCCCCCCCTACCTAACTCTTTACTGGTAATAGAAAGAGCGACCAAATTTGGTGTGCTGAAAGCCACAGGCATGTACTTTCTGTGAATATAAAAATTAACTTAAAAATAGCCACCATTTTTGCTTACGTCAGCATTTTCCTTTATGTGGTCAAGAAAAGCGGCAAAATTGGCCAAAATCAGGAAAATCGAGATAAAATTAAATTTGGAGCATATTTTCCATCCAAACATGGTATTTATGATAGAATGCATCAAATAACACAACATTAAAAAAGAAATTTGCAAAATATTCCACTTCTGCTCCCTTTTTCGCGATAATTGAGATTTGAGAATTTGCGATTTTTCCTGGGTCAGTCCCAGAAAATTGTCTCCCGCCCCCTCATTTTTCAAAATATTTCAATGAAACTTTTTGAGAAGTTGCACAATAAGTAGTTGCAAAAAGTCAGGAAGTTTCATGGCTATAAAATTCTTCCTCGCAGAGTTATTTAAAAAAATCTACTAGGGGGGGCAAATTTGCCCCCCCCCCAACCAAAATAGGGTTAAGCAAATCCCAGGAGGATCGTTAGGGGGCATGCTTCTGGTTTGGCTTGAGACTTCACGTACAAAGAGCTTCCACTCTGATGCCGCAAACATAAAAATTAAAGTAAGGGAGTTGGCTACAAAAAATATTTTTTTGAAATTGAACGTTTTGGCTTTACAACTAATACTTTAGTGGTCTGGGTGTTTTGTTTGGTATGTTTTTTAGGGGGGACTCGGGGGAATTTTACCACGATTTTGTGGAAGTGTTATTTTGTAAGTTTTAGGGTGTAAATACTTGGCTGTTCTGTGGATTGTAAACACTGATGAAGATTTGAATATCGAAACGTTTGTTTTTAAACAGTCTTGTTATAGTATTATTATTATTATGTTCTTTTTATCACAGAAAAAAGTTCCTGGTAAGTTCGTCCCGAAAGCAAGCTAGAACAACTAGCCTCAGGTTTCGAGAACCTTTCTCAATGTTCTTGCAGTTCCTAACAATGCCGTTTTCTGTATCACTTCAGTCCTGATCTTGATTCCTATCTTCTCAATGTATTGCTCTGCTTCTTTTGTGACACATCCCAATGCACCAACTACAACTGGAATGACAGTTACTTTTCGAAGGCACCATAATCTTGCAATTTCTCTTTTTAGATCTTGATACTTTTCAATTTTCTCTTGTTCCTTCTGTTTTATCCTTGTATCTCCTGGTACAGCTATGTCAATGATTAAGCACTCTTTTTCTGGTTTCAGCACGACAACAATGTCTGGTCGCCTATGCTCAATTTCGTAATCTGTGTTTATGTTAAAGTCCCACAGTACCTTAATGCTTTCATTTTCAGTAACGCCTTCTGGCTTATGATTGTACCACTGTTCAGCCCTGGGTAGGTCATACTTCTTGCAAATCTCCCAGTGAACTATCCGTGCTACGTTGTCGTGGCGTCGCTTATATTCCTTCTGGGCTAATTTGCTACATTCACATATGATATGGCTCACTGTTTCCCCCTTCTCACCACACATTCTGCAACTCAGCGAATCTCTTGATTTGTCGATATGATGTTTAACGTAATTCGTACGTATTGCTTGTTCTTGTGCTGCCATAATTAGTGCTTCTGTTCCTTTCTTCAAGTCTCCATTTTTTAGCCACAACCATGATTTCTTCCTGTCTACTATCCCATCCGTATCTCTGAAAAACTGACCATGCATTACTTTTTCATGCCACTTGACTTCTCTTTCTTTTTTTCTTTGATCTTTATACTCTGATGGCTTAATGATGTCAGTATTCATTTCCTGTTGTTTATGCACTGCTTTTAATAAATGCTCTTGGCTGTTTTTAACATACCATCTAAGGCTATTTTCCTCTGACTGGATGGTTTCTAATACACTTTGCAATCCCCTTCCACCTCTCTGTCTTGCAACGTACAATCTATCGACGTCACTTTTTGGATGTTATGCTCCATTCATCGTCATAATTTTCCGTGTCTGTCTGTCTAGTTTCTCCAGTTCCGCTTTCGTCCACTTCACTATCCCAGCCCCATATCTCATCACAGCTACTGCCCAAATATTCATTGCTGAAATGGCATTCCTGCTGTTCAAGTTTGACTTCAATATAATTTTAATCCTTCGCTTGTATTCCTTCGTGAATCTCTCTTTCATTTCTTTCTCCTTTATCCCATCTAGTTCTACTATACCCAAGTACTTGTAACCTTCTTCGCTGACGCCTTTCATCTTCTCTCCATCCGGTAGTTCAATTCCATCACAAGTTACCATCTTTCCACGCTTCATGATAATTACACCGCACTTTTCTATACCGAATCGCATGCCAATGTCACAACTAAATCTATGCACTGTATTTACAAGTGATTCTATGTCTCTTTCACTCTGTCCAAATAGCTTTAAGTCATCCATATATAGAAGGTGATTTAATTTTGGCTGATTCTTTCCCAAACTATATCCAGCTTTCATCTTTCTCAAAATTAGTGACATTGGTATGAGACAGATAACAAATAGGAGTGGCGAAAGGCTATCTCCTTGGAATATTCCACGTTTGACGTTGACATCCCCTAATACTTTATCTCCTGCGTTCAACTGTACCTTCCATTTCGTCATACTCTTTTCAAGGACGTTCACAATGTTATCAGCTGCCCCAACCAGTTGTAGACTCTTTAGTATCCACGAGTGTGGTATCATGTCATACGCCTTTTTATAATCCACGTACGCCATAGCTAGGTTGGTGTGTCTTCTTTTACAGTTCTTAAGTACCATTCTATCAATGAGTAGTTGATCCTTCGTTCCGCGTGTCTCTTTACGACAGCCTTTCTGTTCTGATGGTAACATATCATTAGTATCTACATGCTTGTACAGCTGCTCGGACAGCATACCCGTTAGCAATTTCCACATTAGTGGTAAGCATGAAATAGGTCTGAAGTTACTTGCAGCATTTCCCTTACTTCTGTCCTTCACACATAATACCGTTCTTCCATACGTCATCCATGCTGGAACGTTTCCACTTTCGACTACCGCATTTAACTGGCAAGCAATTCTATCGTGTAATGATGACAAGTTTTTCAGCCAATAGCCTTGTACTCCGTCAGGCCCGGCTGCCTTCCAATTTGGTATTTTCCCTGTTTGCTTTCTTACATCCTGGGCAGTGATTTTAACATCATCTTGTTTATTGACTCCTTTTGATTCAGTTTCGATCTCTCGTAGCCATTCGGCATCATCGTTATGTTCTACTGGGTTGTCCCATATTTCACTCCAAAACGTTCTACTTTCGTCCGCATTTGGTACTGTATTCTCTTTAATTACTTCACCATTCAATTCTACAAAAACTCGCTTTTGGTTCGATGAAAACATCCTGTTTATTCTAAACTGGTTTATCCGCTTTTCATATCTGTCTATCTTTGCTGCTTTCGCTGTTATTCTTTGCTTAAGCTCTTCCATAACAACCTTTACTCCTTTCTTCGTCACATGATGCTTTTTGAAGATCTGTTCTAGTTTCTTCATATTTTTTATTTGTCCTTTCGCATAACGATCTAATTTGCCAACAGTTCTCCTCAACTCATTAATATCCCGTTGGATCCTCCTTTTCCAAAATGGTTCTTGAGACACTTTATCCTTTCTCTGTTTCAATCCTAACCGATGGCTCACATAGACAGCTACAGCATTTATCAGATCGTTTGTTTCTGTTACATCATTTGCCATAATATATTTCAATACCTTATTCACATTGCTAGTGATCTCCCTGAGTTTTTTTCCGATCTGCTTTTCTAAAAGAGACATTCGTGATCTTTTCCTTCTTTTTAAACAATTCACAGATAATCTTTATCATTTCCAGCTGTTCTTCCGTTAATTCCGAATCAGTCAATATATCAACTTCTGATGTTGCAATTTCTGTTTCACCCTGCGTTGGTTCATTTTCATCTTCCAGTTGTCCTGGTCTCTCTTCTTCGCTGGTTTCGACATTCTCTGTATTAATTCTTTGTTCTGACAAAGTACTGTCTTGTTCCTCGCTTACTTGCACTTCTTCGTTATTTCTGTTCTCAACTTTCCTCCTGATTTCCTCTAGTTCAACTTTGCTAAAGTACTCATTTGTCTTGATTACCCTGACTTGATCTAGGAGCCTTTGCGCAGCTACTTCAAACAAACCTCTGTCATCCCAATTTCTTTTCATCCTCTTCATGAAACCTCTCCTATCAGGTTCGCCTTCGTAGTAACATTCCATTACAACCTTGTTAAACGGCCTCCAGTTAATTCTTTCTCTTCTTCGATTGGCAGTAGCTGAATAACGACCGGGCCTGCGCTGCTCATCCACAGGGCACCTGCCGAACGAGGAACCTTCACCAAAACAGGTTCCAGCCCCATTCACGTTGTTATCTGAAATATTTCCTTGATTCATTTTACACTCAAAAGAGGATTGTGTTTAAAGGTGCACTACCACCAGTATTTTTATCGAGACACCATCTCTAGGGGGGTTGCCAACCAAAGCTAAAGAGTCCCCCCTACCCATGAGACAGACTAGCCCCCGCCGGACGCCAACCCGGAACTTCAAGGTCTCGGGGAGAGCTAACAGGTACTACACCTTGCTCAAGGGTGACCTGGAGGTAGTTGTGGCAAAAGGTAACCTCATTATCCCACGTCGAAACTCCACAACCGGATGCAGTTTAAAGTCATACCCAGGACATTTATTATTATTATTATTATTATTATTATTATTATTATTATTATTATTATTGTTATTATTATTATTATTATTATTATTATTATATTATTATTATTATTATTATTATGACGAGGCTCATAAAACATCACTAGTCGAAAAGTGCAAGAGGATACTGGAAGACATAGACAGGTTACCCCTCCACCCAAAACATAAAATAGAACTATACTCGAAGTTTCTGATGTCAAAAATAAGCTGGGATCTTACGATATCTGATATAAACATCACTTGGGTAAAGCAAACTCTGGATTCGGTCAGCTCATCATTCGTGAGAAAGTGGCTAGAAATTCCAATAAATGGCACACTTGACATAGTGACACTCTCTAAGGAAAAATTTGGTCTAAACATCATCAAAATTTCAACAAAGTATCTGCAGTGTCAAACAGCGTAACTGTCTAAAGAAATCTCCGAATCCCGATATAAATTATTTACATCAAGCTACCGCACAAGAAAGCATCCAGGTTGATCAATATAAAAATACAAGTGACGTGACAAAATCTGTGAGAACCAAACAAATCGAAAAGATTTCAAATGATCTACAGTATCAAGGGTACATCGTGAAACAGATGTGGACTCTCAGTAATGAGCAACTCAAAAAGCTATGGATAGATGTACGAGACGTTCTCCCATCGAATATCTACAACTTTACGAACAGATACATGAATAATACCTTAGCCTCATTAAAGAATATGGTCATGTGGGGAAAAGCAACCATGGACACATGCCTTGCATGCAAGGATAATAGTCAATCCCTATTGCACGTTGTTGCGGGTTGTAAAGTTCACCTTCAACAAGGCAGATACACGTGGCGGCACAACTCCATCCTTGCGACTCTTTTGAGCAAAATTGAGGGCCTGAGGGACTTGAAAGTATTTGCTGATATCCCAGGCTACCCATGCCCCACAGTTGTCACCGGAACACTAAAGCGACCAGATATCATCGTGGTCTATCAAGAGAAGACAGTTATCGTTCTAGAGTTAACCTGTGGTTTTGTTACCAACGTGAAAGAAAATTGTACAAGGAAGGTTGGAAAATACAACTCTACCATCGTTGATCTCAAGAAAAAGTACGAGAAAGTAACATTTGTGAATCTCAGTATGAGCGCCCTAGGATTGATATGCAAGGAAGATGATGGAAATGGCATACTGCAAGCATTAAAGAGCATTGGACTTTCGGAACTTCTATCAAAAAACATTATTAGAAACATCATAAACGTCTGTATAAGGACAACGTACTATATATTTTGTAGGAAAGACAAAGAATGGACCAATCCAGAACTTTTAACATTGTAAAGAAGTAAAATTGTTGAAGGCAGTAAGGCTTGACTAACATGCCCTTTTATGGAGAGTGGTAGTCACGAATAGATTCTTTATACTCTAAGTTTTACATTTTAAATATTTATCTTGTTGTAAGTTTATTTATGTGAATGAAAGTTTCCATTATTATTACTGCCAGAATTATAATTATTATTATTATTAATTATTATTATTATTACTATTATTATTATTATTATTCAACTCTTCTCATGGTCTTGATGATATACCAGTGGTTTGGCTATGATCAGGCCACCTCCCGTGGCTTGAGATAATAGACCTTTAGTCCGTCTTGCTAAACTGCCATTTCTTTTCTTCTAGTGTTCTATTTCGTCCTATCTGTTGTAGTCCAAAACCTTTCTAACTATTCTGGCAGTACCCAACAAACAAGCTTTCTGCAGAGGATCTAATCCTGGTTTGAAATTAATCTTTTCAAGATATTTTGCAACATTCTTGGTGACTATTCCTAAAGCACCAATGACAATTGGTATTATGTATACTTTTGTTACTTCCGTGTTCCAAACTTTGAGAAGTTCATACTTCAGATCTGCATAATGCCCAAACTTTTCTTTCTCCTTCTTTTCAACTCTTGTATCGAAAGGGCATGCCACATCAATAACGTAACATGTTTTTTCTTTCTTATCCAGCAGAACTACGTCAGGTTTGTTGTGGTCAATTTTTATTTCTGTTTGAATGGAAAAGTCCGATAATAGTTTGACCTTTTCATTTTCTAAGACAGACATTTCTTTATCTACGAAATGTTCGTAGCTCCTTGCAGCGGTGGGAAATCCATATTTCTGGCACATCTGCCAGTGCAAGATAGCAGCAACTTTGTCATGCCTTGCTTTTTTATAATCGTTCTGAGCCAACTCTTTACATTCTGATACTATATGGCTGACAGTCTCATCTCTTTCCCCACATAACCTACACGACGGCAAAATGTCTTCTTTGTCAATGTTGTGTCTTATCCAATTCGTCCTAATTGCTTGATCCTGTCCTTCTGTCCTAAAGCCATGATCAGTCCTTCTGTTTCCTTCTTCAAATACCCTTTCTGAACCCATAGCCAACTGTTGGCCTCGTCCCTTACTTCTTGTGTTTCCCTTAAAAAAGCTGAGTGGAGTGGGTAGCTGTAATATCTCTCTTCTCGTGTTCTTCGTAGTCTTTCTTTCACAGTTTTGGGATTCTCATTTTCAGACATAATATCTTCTTTCACCACCTTTTGCAGTAACAGCTCTTCCTTTCCATTGATGTAGAAACCCAGGCTCGTCTTCTCAAGCATCACACATTCTTCAACACTTATTAATCCTCGTCCGCCTTTCTTGCGTTTCAAATAGGTCCGGTCTACATCTCCTTGAGGGTGCATGCTTCTATATATTGTTAGCAATTTACGGGTTTTTCTATCCATTTGTTGTAATTCTGCTTTTCGCCAGTCTACGATTCCAGCCCCATATCTAATTATAGAAACTGCCCTGGAATTTATCGCTTTGATCGTATTCCCTGCATTAAGACTCGACTTTAAAATCTTCCTGATGCGCCTAAAATATTCCTTTGACAACACTTCTTTCATTTCTGTATTCTTTGTTGCATCGCATTGCATTATACCCAAGTATTTGTACCCATCATTGCTCTCTAGTGCCTTAATTGTCTCTCCCGAAGGTAAGTCTATTCCATTACTATCCACTACTTTACCGCGTTTCATTTCTAACATTGCACAGTTGGAGATTCCAAATTCCATACCAATTATACCAAATTCCATTTTATCATTATTGTTATTATTATTATTATTATTATTATTATTATTATTATTATTATTATTGTTATTATTATTATTGCTGATGTCCACGGTTAGTGATAGTCTCAAATTAATCTAACCGGAATATGCCTTGAAACCGGATCCAACAAGTTCCTTAAGTTTCAAGAACCATTCTAAGTGTCCTGGTAGTTCCCAATAGTGCTGATCTTTGCAACAGTTCTACTCTTGTTGTAACTCCAATCTCTTTTAGGTATCCATTCAAGCCTTTTGGTATGGTTCCGAGTGCTCCTATAACGATTGGTATAACTTTGGCCTTAACTTTCCATAATGAGCGGATTTCTCTGGCTAGATCCTGATATTTGTCTATCTTCTCCTCTTGCTTTGTTACAATCCTTGCATCTCCTGGTATTGCTACATCAATTATGTGACAGCTCTTTGTATCTTTGTTAATCACAACTATGTCGGGTCTTCTGGCTGTAATTTCACGATCTGTTTGTATGGTAAAATCCCATAAAATCTTGTGATGATCATCCTCAACAACTGCTTCTGGTTCATGCTGATACCATTTATCTGAATGATGAAAGCCATTTTGTCTTAACAGGTCCCAGTGCAAAGCTCTTGCCACACAGTCATGTCTTCGCTTATATTCTTTCATGGCCAACTTGGTACATTCGCTCACTATGTGGCTAATTGTTTCGTCTTTCTGCTTACACATTCGACATGCAGAATCAGTTTGGCTCTTATCAATCTTTGTTTTGATCACATTTGTTCTCAAAGATTGCGTTTGAGCTGCCATGATTAATCCTTCTGTTTCTTTTTTCAGTTGACCTTTCTCAAGCCATGTCCATGATTCTTTGTTTCCTGTTCCTTCTGTCTCTTTAAAGTGTTGACCGTGTAGTGGCTTTTCTTTCAGTTCAGTTGTTCTTTCTTGCTTACGTCTTGCTTTGTAGCTTGTAACACTTTCTATTTCCTTTCCATCATTTCTTTTTGTTGCACTTATTATTCTCTCGGTGCTTTCATTTATGTATTTTTCTAGACCAAGTGCTGCAATATCTACACAATCTTCCACTGACATAAGACCTCTACCTCCTTCCTTCCTCGGTATATAAAGTCTTGCAACGCTATCCCTAGGATGTAGTGCCCCATTCATATTCATAATCTTACGGGTCTGTCGGTCCATCTCTTTCAGTTCGTTTCTAGTCCAATCAATGAATGCTGCTGAATATCTCAACAAAGACACAGCCCAAGTATTCACTGACTTGATAGAATTTCCTCCGTTCAACTTTGACTGGAATACCTTTCGAACTCGCCTGTAGTACTCCTTGCGTACACTATCTTTCATTTCTTTGTGCATTATTTGATCTGCTTCCAAGATTCCTAGATATTTGTAACTCCCATCTTCTTCCAATGATTTGACAACAAGATTATCTGGAAGGCTTATTCCTTCGCAAACCGTCCTCTTTCCTCTTTTGAGTATTATTAATGCACACTTGTCTATCCCAAATTGCATTCCAATGTCTTCACTAAATGTTCTGACTGTTTGTACCAGTGAATCTAGTTGTTGTTCGTTCTTAGCATATAGCTTCAGATCGTCCATATATAAAAGATGATTGATCTTCTCTCCGCCAGTGAACTGATAACCTGCATTTGCCTTTCTTAGCACCATTGTCAAAGGTATGAGGGACATTACAAATAACAATGGGGAGAGCGAATCTCCTTGAAAAATGCCTCTTCTTATCCTAACTTCTGCTAATACCTCTCCACATGACGTTAACTCTGTCTTCCAACTCTTCATACTTGTCATCAGCAGCCGCTTGATGTTCTCTGCTATTCCAAACAAATCCAGACATTCTAAAATCCAGGAGTGTGGTACCATGTCGAAGGCCTTTTTATAATCTATCCAGGCCATTGCTAGCTTTTTCTTTCGGTTCTTTGCCTCTCTGAGGATCATTTTATCTATGGATAGGAGATCGTTTGTTCCTCTCGCACCCTTCCTACAGCCCTTCGGTTCTTCTGGTAACAACCCCATATGTTCTAGAAATCCATTCATTTCTTCTGCAATCACCCCTGTCAGTAACTTCCATATCATTGGCAAGCAAGTAATAGGTCGGTAATTGTTCGCATTGTTACCCTTTTTTAAATCCTTGATGATGAACACAGTGCGCCCCTTTGTCATCCAGGTAGGCACATTTCCACTGCTAAGGCACGCCTCCAACTGTTCTGTCAGTCTATCATGCATGCTTGTTAGATTTTTTAACCAGAAACCTTGCACCAGGTCGGGTCCCGGTGCTTTCCAGTTAGGCATTCTTTTCAACACTTTTCTTACTTTATCTATCGAGACCTTCACCGGTTCTTGCTTTTCTACAGATATCTCCTCTTTTAAATTGTTCAGCCACTCAGCGTTTCTATTGTGTTGCGACGGTTTACTCCAGATCTCGCTCCAAAATTTTTTCCGTCTGTTCACCGTCAGGTTTCAAGTCGGACCTCTCTTTCCCGTCGAGTTCTTCAAAGAGTCGGCTCTGATCTGTGTGAAAAAGCCTGTTTTGGTGAAATTGTTTGATCCTGGACTGATATCTTTTCATTTTACTTGTCTTTGATATCAACCGTTGTTTTATTTCCTCTGCAACTCTCTTAGATCCTTTTTGCTTTAGCCAGTATTTATTATTATTATTATTATTATTATTATTATTATTATTATTATTATTATTATTATTATTATTATTATTATTATTATTATTGTTTCATACTTTACACACACAGATATTTGTATGGTCATATTGTTCTTGGTACTAAGTGGCAACAAGCCTCCTTAAGTTTCCAGAACCATTCGAAGAATTCGTGCAGAGTTCAGGATTGCAGTTTTCTGCATATCCGCCAAGTTCGTATCTATTCCAATATCTTTCATTCTCTTCTCCATCTTCTTTGGAATTGCTCCCAGTGATCCAAAAACGATCGGTACAACAGTTACTTTCGTCTTCCACAATCTTTTCAGTTCAATTGCAAGATCTCGGTATTTGTCAATCTTCTCCTTTTCTTTCAGTTCTATTCTGCTGTCATAGGAAACTGCGAAGTCTATTATTGTACAAGTATTTTGTTCTTTATCCTTGATAATCATGTCTGGCCTTCTTGCCTTAATTTCATTATCAGTCTGAATTGTAAAATCCCATAGAAGCGTACATTTTCCATTTTCAAGTACACTTACCGGTTCATGATTGTACCATTTTTCGCTTACATTGATGTTATATTTCTTGCAAACTTCCCAGTGAATCCTACGACCTACCCAATCGTGCCTCTTTTTATAATCCCTTTGTGCCAACATTTTGCATTCATTTAGTATATGGTTTATGCTTTCATCAGCTTCTCCGCACATCCTACATTTACTTTCCTGTTGCGATTTGTCTATCTTAGCTTTTATCAGATTTGTTCTAATGGCCTGCTCCTGGGCAGCCATGATAAGACTCTCAGTTTCTCTTTTTAGTCCTGCCTTTTTTAACCACATCCATTGGTTTTGTTCTGCAAAATTTTCCGTCTGCCTCAAATATTGTCCATGCAAGGTCTTGTCTCTCCATCTGTCTCTCCTTTCATTTTGTTTACGCTTTTTAAACCGTGTAACAGTTTCTTCTTCGTCGATCTCTTTTACTTTTCTAGCAGCAATAAGTATTTTCCCTTCACTTCCATTAATATATTGATGTAGATCAATCAGGGCCTCTGCAACTGTGTCTTCAATTTGTTTTAATCCTTTGCCTCCTTTGTCTCTTGGTAAATAAATTCTATCTACATTACTTCGTGGATGTTATGCATTATGCGAAGTTAACAGCTTTCTAGTAGTCCTGTCAAGTGTTTGCAGTTCTGCTTTATTCCAGTCTAAAAATGGGGCCGAGTAGCGAATAACAGGCACTGCCCAGACGTTAATTGCACTAACCAAGTTGTTTCCATTCAGTTTTGTCTCTAATATTTTTCTAACTCTCCTTTTGTATTCTTTACCAACTATTTCTTTCATTTCACTACGCTTGACATCATTTGCCTGCAATACGCCTAGGTATTTGTATTATTATTATTATTATTATTATTATTATTATTGAAAGATAACGCACATTGTTCTAGTCAATGGATTGTTCTTCTTGGGGTTTGATGTCAACAAGACTCGTCAAATCTCAAGGACCTTTCTAAGGATCCTTGCTGTATGCAGGATAACAGTTTTCTGTAGTTCACCGATTCTGGTCTCAATGCCAATGTCCTTCATTCTTTTCTGCAGTGTCTTTTGGGTAGTTCCAAATGCCCCCAATACTATAGGAATGACCACTACCTTCATGTCCCACAGTCTCTTCAGTTCTCGTACGAGATCTTGGTACTTCTCAATCTTCTCCATCTCTTTGCTGTCCACCCTGCTGTCATATGGGATAGCAAAGTCTATTACCTGAGCCTTGTTTGTCTCTTTATCAATGACTATCATGTCTGGACGTCTTGCTTGGATAATATGGTCTGTCTGCACTGTAAAATCCCATAAAATCTTACATTTGTCGTTCTCTATCACTGAACCTTGCTCGTGTTGATACCATTTATCACTTACTACGATGCCATACTTTTTACAAACATCCCAGTGCACCTTCCTACCAACCCAATCGTGTCTTCTCTTGTACTCTCTCTGTGCCATCTTACTACACTCACTTATTAAGTGGTTCACTGTCTCGTCCTTTTCTCCGCACATTCTGCACTTACTTTGTTCCTGAGTATTATCAATTTTCGCCTTGATCACATTTGTACGGACTGCTTGCTCTTGTGCAGCAAGTATTAGGGATTCTGTTTCCCTCTTCAAGTTTCCCTGCTTTAGCCATAGCCACCTGTCATCACCAGCGATGTCATCAGTTTGCCTCAGAAATTGTCCGTGCAGTGTCTTTTCTTTCCAGTTTTCTTTCCTTTCCGTTCTTTTTCTTTTCTTCGCATCAGCTTCCGACTCAATAAATGCATCGTCTTCTATGATTCTCAATGACCTTAGTAATCTTTCTGTACTATTGTTGACATACCTTTTCAATGAAACTTTTGCTATATTGACTGTATCCTCTACTCCCAAAAGTCCTCGTCCCCCATCCTTCCGTGGTAAATATAACCTATCAACGTTGCTCTTCGGATGTAAAGCATTGTGCATTGTCATCAGTTTCCTTGTTTGTCTATCTAGCTGTTCCATCTCGAATTTTGTCCAGTCTAGAAATGCAGCTGAATATCTGAGCAGCGATACTGCCCAGGTGTTGATACCTTTTATGAGGTTCCCTGCATTTAGCTTTGTTTCCAGAATTTTGCGTACCCGCCTTTTGTACTCTTTCATAACTTTATCTTTCATTTCATTATTATTATTATTATTATTATTATTATTATTATTATTATTATTATTCATTTATTTATTGTTGGATAGTAAAATCTAGCTACAGTAGATAGCTCATTAATTTCAACTCTAAAAATTTGAAATACAAAGTAAGCCTTTAAAGTAAAGCCTCGAACACCTATTTTCAAAATGCCCCTTTTGAGTGGAATCTGCTGGCTGAAGACATAAGAAACTCAACATCAATTGCTGTGTTTAAACGTAAATTACTTGCTAAAATAAGACCTAATAAGAATTCAATTTACGGTATAAATGATATTGTTGGCGTTAGGTATTTGTCGAAATTACGACTTAATTTCAGTGTCCTAAATGAGCACAGATTCAGGCATAATTTCGATTGCCTAGGTCCTGTCTGCCTTTGTGGCAGAGCTGAAGAAGATAGTGAGCATTTCCTCCTGCACTGCCATTTTTTCGAAGAAGCACGGAGAGATCTCCTTGGCAGCTTATCAGATATTACTGGATTAAACATAGCAGAACTGGACACACCATCTTTATGCCATTTAATTCTTTTTGGAAATCCAGATCTGACCCAAATTGCAAATAGGATAATTATGGAAGCAACAATTAGTTACATTAAGGCAACGAAGAGATTCGAGTGAAGCACATTCCAAAAATAACAAAGCAGCACTCCCCCTCCCCATATTTTCTTTTTGTAGTATTAGCAGTAGTTGTTCCTGTCTCTCATTTGATGTTAGGTGATTAAAACTCCAAAGAATATTTGTTTACCATTCAATGTGGGTGCGGGGTAATGGGTGGAAGGGATTCCTGCTGTGTGGCTGGATGGTTGCTGCCCTTTGTTTTTCTCGCTTGCTATCCCGATTGGGGTGGCGGGGGTGGCAGGGGGTAGTGGCTGTTTTGTCTGCACATGGGGGTCCCATGCTCATTGACTTGCACTCGTTTTTACGCATTGATAGCCTTGCAGGGGTCGTTGCCTGAAATCAAATGTGAGACAGACGTTAACATTGTTTTTTTTTTCTTCTTTTTTGGAAAAATGTAAATATTTGAATTGTGAGTGTCTGTCATGGTGGGAACTCCAATGACCTAGTGTCTATTCCCGCCATGACAGGCACAGTAGCTGTAAATGTTTTGTGTTTATTTTAATGGATTATAAAAAAAAGCCTTTAAAATACAAATATTATATACTCCGTAAAAACGTGGATAAAATATTTACATGCCATTAAAAATATGCATTATAAAAGCAGAAATCTAAAATTTGTTTATTATAGAAAGCCCAAATAGACGATTGCGCTAAAGATGGCGGCGAGGAATTTTTTACCGAGATGCATTGCGTTCGAAATACAAAACTTTAACGATTCCATAGGAATTCTATTAAAGAACGCAGTGCATCTCGGTAAAAAATTCCTCGCCGCCATCTTTAGCGCAATCGTCTATTCGGAATAAAAGTTCAGCACAATCTGCAAGCAGAAGCAAGGAGGAAAACTCTTCTGGCTTATGCGTGTTTGTTTACATTTCATGCTTGTTTGTTTACGTTTTATTTAAACTGGGTGTTTGTTTAAACTTTCCTTTGGAATCAATCACAAGGTTTAATTTTTCACGTGGCTTTGTGGCGGATTTGTAGCTAAAGTTGTCGTATGAAAACACAGAAGCTGTGGTGCATTTGAAGCAAAACCAGCCTTCCTGTTTAGGACCGGCAATAGATTAAATTTTCGAGAATTTTCAAAACTTTGAATCAGACATGAAAGATTAGCATTTTTTCTAAAATTATTGCAGAAGCCAAGCATGATAAGGTTTGGAAGCTCGAAAATATCGCAATTTGCTTTTTATCGACTTTTGCTGTCCTCCATTCTGCCTAAAAAGGTAGACTTGACAGATTATGCCGTGTTTCCTTGATAAAGATTTGTTTTACAACACAGTTTTCAACGCAACGGAAACTAATATGTTGATGATGCTTTTCAAATTCTCTTTTCTTGATTTAACAACGCTGCACAGTCGTACTGAAAGGCCCAAAGTTACCTCACCTGTTAGATTCTAGATCATAGATCGTTTTTGTAATAAGTGAGAATGCTTGTGACTCTTCTTCGTTTTGAGTTTATTTTACAGTTTGCTATGAGCATTTGAAATAATCAGATTGAAAAGGAATGAAAGGAATAAAGCAGCTACAAGGCACGGAAGATAGATGCGAAGCGTGGACGTTTTCTCTACTCGCGAATATCTCTAACAGATTTTTTTTATTCATCAAAGAGAATTAACAACAAATTTTACATTCTACTCTACTTATCTAATTACTCTACAACACCACAGGAACGATACCAAGGGGAGTGAAAGACAATGACTATCCCATGGCCAAAACATAAGACAAGCAACGCTAAATTACATACAACTACTGTACTTTACAAGCAATTAAAACGAAGAAAATAAAACTGATTGATGATACACCATACATAAAGGGACTTGGTGGTTGGGACTTGACACATTGCTGAGGTTTCAAAAGATATTAATCAAAACGACCAGTTTTGTGGATGAAACGTAAAGTCAATTCGAGAATATTTTTGTTCAAATCATTAGAAAGGTCTTGATCGCCATATAGTAAAAGCTGCGTCAGAGCGTCATTTGAAAGATTAGCGATTTGTACAAATGGTCGTAGTAACTCTACAATTCCAGCGAGAAGATCTCTCCGTTGAAGATCAAAAGAAGGGCAGAGCAGCAAAAAGTGCTCCGTATCCTCAATCCCATCACTTGTTGGGCACATAGGGTTTATGGTGTCCCTGAAATTATGCTTGAATTTGTGAAAATGTAACTTGCTGAGACCAACCCTGAGTTGAATATGATAGGGTAATCCTATTGAATCGTGAATTCCAAAAGCAGATTTCATAGGGGGATGGACTGTTGATAATAGCTTTTTTTTGAAAAAAGCAACTGAGGGTGCAAGTCTCAACTCAGGATCAAGCTTATTCCACTCGGATAAAAAGTTGGGATAGAAACTAGATTTGATTTTTTCTGTTCTTGCCCTCATTTGCCCAATGACATCCTGGTCACGAAGACAGTACTGCGACTGATGAAGTGGGGGAACTGGATCTACTGCATACTCAGGGCTAAGATTGTTTACAAACTTGTAGAAAAAGATAAAGCACCTACTCCATCTTCAGGAACTTAATGACTCCCAGCCAAGTTCCGTGTACAGCTCTAACAGACCTCTAACAGATCAAATGAAACCAGGAATTACAGGAAGACAGGAAGATATCCAGGAAGACAGATCTCTAACAGATCAAATGAAACCAGGAATTACAGGAAGACAGGAAGATATCCAGGAAGACAGATCTCTAACAGATCAAATGTATCCAGGAATTACTTGGCCAGGCGTTGAGAATTCTGCCTGACCTCTGGTTGACTTCATTGTCTCATCAGACTGGCCTTAGAGTCAGAAAACTGAAAGCTAAGGTAATTTTTAAGAGGTACAGAAAATGAATAAGTAATGACGTACCAAGCTTTCAGTTACTGAGACCAAGATATGCTAAATAGACAAAAATCCATCGTGAACAATCATAAAGTCGAAGAGAGACAACATCTTTAGAGAACAGGCATCGAGTTGATCTTTTGCGCTATCATTTTCTTTTCAGTTATCTGCTATCATGTTTCGGCCACAATGCCATCTGTTTAATCCTGAACAGAACGAATCCTCAGTGGTAGAATGGAACTTTCTCACAAGATAAGTCTGACCAACACAGCCTGGAGCATGCACTCACAATGAGTTGACGGAGGTGAAATGCACATCGATTCCAAAATCTAAGAAGAAATTATGCGAAAACAATTTTGTCTCCAGTCGACTCCATCTTATGAAATATTCATATGTACTTAATGAAAGTTAAAAATTCTGGCTTCATAAGAAACAAAACCCTCAGATTACACGATAGCTAAGAGACTCAAATGCTTGAAAATTATCAAGGAACAGCTTTCATAAGGGGAGCATTCCACAGTTACCACAAGCAATGTACTCTTTTCATAATGCAGATGTAATTGGGCAGATAATGGCAAGAACGACAAGATTCAAGGCAAGCTTTTATCCTGACTGTCTTTCTGAATGGAATAAACGTGACCCAGAAATTAGGTTATCACACTCACTGAGCATTTTTAAAACAAAATTATCGAAACTTATCCGACCCACTCCTAAACTAGTATATGATATTCATGATCCAATGGGTCTAGCTATTCTCACTCAGTTACGGGTAGGACTGAGCAAACTGAATTTTGATAAATTTAGGCATAACTTTAGAGATACAGTCAACCCTTTGTGTCCAGTAAATGATGGGGTAGAGGACATGGAACATTTCCTGCTGCTTTGTCATTCGTATAACGGACCTACAATCTCTTACAAAAGTGTTGGACCCCTATGAAAATCCACGTTTTTCAGAAATATTGTCCCCCCTCCCCCCATTTCAATGTTGATTGCTTTGGTGAATTGTTCTCTTCCTGGATCTGCGTGAAAAAACCCTCTTTGCAATTCATTCAACATTGAAACGGGGGGAGGGGGGACAAAAATTCGACTTTTTCAACAGGGGTCCAACACTTTTGTAAGAGATTGTCTGAAAGTGGAAATTTTCAAAAATTATTTTAAAAGCATTGTATAACTAGTAGCCAGTTGAGAATTGGCCCGAATATTTTGAAGGCTAACTTGTTTCCATTGGGATAGAATACATTTTCTATCTTCTCTTATTTCTTCTACAATAATTCTTTAAAAAATGCCAAAAATCCCGCATTTCAAGTGATTTCCCACTGTAACTTCCAATCACCATAAAATTGGATGAAATGTAAAAAACACTTTATTTCTACATTTCATCTGGATGTACTAACGAGAAGTAAGATTTCAGGACGGCAAAGAACTTTACATCCAATGTTTAAGGCCGGTTTTGAGAGTATTTTATCTTTGATTTTATTGACTTTCAATTCTTTTGTGACATGCAAAAATGGCAAAATTGCTCCAAAGGATATTCGTCTAGAGTAATTGGTGCAACCGTCATAATTACTTCATACTTATTACCCATGGCACAAATTTTCATTAATAGGAAAGAAGGGTCCTCTCGATTGTGCATTTCTACATGAGACATAACCAAAAAATTGCCATTTCAAGAGGATTTTTGCTTGAAAAAACCAGCTGAAGACGTATTCAGCCTAATTACAAGAGCAAAGAAAATTTTTCCAATTCTTTCCTTTGGTCTAGGCTTAAGGCTATTTGTACCAGCTCTTCAAAAATATCCTGGCTTTTAACATAACTTTGATAGATTTGATAAAATGTATCCTTGAACTTGTAGGACTTACTTGTAAGAGATCCTTGAACTTGTAGAACTTGTAGGACTTGTAGGACTTACTGAACTTGTAGGACTGCATTTTTACCACAAGGATCGGCTCTTTACAAAGAAGCCACGCCCTTTAAAGATAAGACACGCCCTCTTGAACTTTCAATATTTGCTGCCATTGAGGTCATTCTGATGACTAATGTGTCGTTTGAATTGCTTATTAATTGTCAAAGTACACAGGAGACATTTAAAGTCAAAATTGCCTGTACAGAAACAACAACAAGACTGAGTACTGTAGTGAGTACTGTTGACAGTGCTCACCACAGTACTCACTTTGAAAAAGGCTAATAAAATTTGCAGATTCCTTGGAATTTGCTCATAAATGAACTTTAATCGTGTCAAATACCCATATGAACGATTTATATTCATTGATGCTGTAAATGAAAACAGTTGCAAAGCAGTATTTTGAAAATTGTCAACAGTACTCACTTTCTTCCTCTTAACAAGAACAAATCAATAGTTCTTATTAAGAGAAAAGTGAGTACTGTTCATATTTTCACTTTAACTGGATATAAAAAAAGAAAGTAATACATGAATTGAAAGCTTGTAGTGCACTGAAGACATTAATGGGCATGTTAGCCCCTTTCACTGCCCAAATAGAAAAGTACGGAGTGAAACGCTAGTGAGTACTGTGGTGAGTACTGTTGACAGTACTCGCCAGTATGGCCCACTTCCCGAAAGGTCAATGCGTGAGGACAGAAAATATTGCCATATTACTTTATATGCATTAATCTTGACGAAAAACATCTTATCTTCATGGCACAAACTAATGTTGACAGATAGAGTTGCTATTGGTGCAATGGCAGCGGGCCTACTATCTTCAACTATAGGGTTTTCCTTCAGACAATCTCTTACAAAAGTGTTGGACCCCTATGAAAATCCACGTTTTTCAGAAATATTGTCCCCCCTCCCCCCATTTCAATGTTGATTGCTTTGGTGAATTGTTCTCTTCCTGGATCTGCGTGAAAAAACCCTCTTTGCAATTCATTCAACATTGAAACGGGGGGAGGGGGGACAAAAATTCGACTTTTTCAACAGGGGTCCAACACTTTTGTAAGAGATTGTCTGAAAGTGGAAATTTTCAAAAATTATTTTAAAAGCATTGTATAACTAGTAGCCAGTTGAGAATTGGCCCGAATATTTTGAAGGCTAACTTGTTTCCATTGGGATAGAATACATTTTCTATCTTCTCTTATTTCTTCTACAATAATTCTTTAAAAAATGCCAAAAATCCCGCATTTCAAGTGATTTCCCACTGTAACTTCCAATCACCATAAAATTGGATGAAATGTAAAAAACACTTTATTTCTACATTTCATCTGGATGTACTAACGAGAAGTAAGATTTCAGGACGGCAAAGAACTTTACATCCAATGTTTAAGGCCGGTTTTGAGAGTATTTTATCTTTGATTTTATTGACTTTCAATTCTTTTGTGACATGCAAAAATGGCAAAATTGCTCCAAAGGATATTCGTCTAGAGTAATTGGTGCAACCGTCATAATTACTTCATACTTATTACCCATGGCACAAATTTTCATTAATAGGAAAGAAGGGTCCTCTCGATTGTGCATTTCTACATGAGACATAACCAAAAAATTGCCATTTCAAGAGGATTTTTGCTTGAAAAAACCAGCTGAAGACGTATTCAGCCTAATTACAAGAGCAAAGAAAATTTTTCCAATTCTTTCCTTTGGTCTAGGCTTAAGGCTATTTGTACCAGCTCTTCAAAAATATCCTGGCTTTTAACATAACTTTGATAGATTTGATAAAATGTATCCTTGAACTTGTAGGACTTACTTGTAAGAGATCCTTGAACTTGTAGAACTTGTAGGACTTGTAGGACTTACTGAACTTGTAGGACTGCATTTTTACCACAAGGATCGGCTCTTTACAAAGAAGCCACGCCCTTTAAAGATAAGACACGCCCTCTTGAACTTTCAATATTTGCTGCCATTGAGGTCATTCTGATGACTAATGTGTCGTTTGAATTGCTTATTAATTGTCAAAGTACACAGGAGACATTTAAAGTCAAAATTGCCTGTACAGAAACAACAACAAGACTGAGTACTGTAGTGAGTACTGTTGACAGTGCTCACCACAGTACTCACTTTGAAAAAGGCTAATAAAATTTGCAGATTCCTTGGAATTTGCTCATAAATGAACTTTAATCGTGTCAAATACCCATATGAACGATTTATATTCATTGATGCTGTAAATGAAAACAGTTGCAAAGCAGTATTTTGAAAATTGTCAACAGTACTCACTTTCTTCCTCTTAACAAGAACAAATCAATAGTTCTTATTAAGAGAAAAGTGAGTACTGTTCATATTTTCACTTTAACTGGATATAAAAAAAGAAAGTAATACATGAATTGAAAGCTTGTAGTGCACTGAAGACATTAATGGGCATGTTAGCCCCTTTCACTGCCCAAATAGAAAAGTACGGAGTGAAACGCTAGTGAGTACTGTGGTGAGTACTGTTGACAGTACTCGCCAGTATGGCCCACTTCCCGAAAGGTCAATGCGTGAGGACAGAAAATATTGCCATATTACTTTATATGCATTAATCTTGACGAAAAACATCTTATCTTCATGGCACAAACTAATGTTGACAGATAGAGTTGCTATTGGTGCAATGGCAGCGGGCCTACTATCTTCAACTATAGGGTTTTCCTTCAGACAATCTCTTACAAAAGTGTTGGACCCCTATGAAAATCCACGTTTTTCAGAAATATTGTCCCCCCTCCCCCCATTTCAATGTTGATTGCTTTGGTGAATTGTTCTCTTCCTGGATCTGCGTGAAAAAACCCTCTTTGCAATTCATTCAACATTGAAACGGGGGGAGGGGGGACAAAAATTCGACTTTTTCAACAGGGGTCCAACACTTTTGTAAGAGATTGTCTGAAAGTGGAAATTTTCAAAAATTATTTTAAAAGCATTGTATAACTAGTAGCCAGTTGAGAATTGGCCCGAATATTTTGAAGGCTAACTTGTTTCCATTGGGATAGAATACATTTTCTATCTTCTCTTATTTCTTCTACAATAATTCTTTAAAAAATGCCAAAAATCCCGCATTTCAAGTGATTTCCCACTGTAACTTCCAATCACCATAAAATTGGATGAAATGTAAAAAACACTTTATTTCTACATTTCATCTGGATGTACTAACGAGAAGTAAGATTTCAGGACGGCAAAGAACTTTACATCCAATGTTTAAGGCCGGTTTTGAGAGTATTTTATCTTTGATTTTATTGACTTTCAATTCTTTTGTGACATGCAAAAATGGCAAAATTGCTCCAAAGGATATTCGTCTAGAGTAATTGGTGCAACCGTCATAATTACTTCATACTTATTACCCATGGCACAAATTTTCATTAATAGGAAAGAAGGGTCCTCTCGATTGTGCATTTCTACATGAGACATAACCAAAAAATTGCCATTTCAAGAGGATTTTTGCTTGAAAAAACCAGCTGAAGACGTATTCAGCCTAATTACAAGAGCAAAGAAAATTTTTCCAATTCTTTCCTTTGGTCTAGGCTTAAGGCTATTTGTACCAGCTCTTCAAAAATATCCTGGCTTTTAACATAACTTTGATAGATTTGATAAAATGTATCCTTGAACTTGTAGGACTTACTTGTAAGAGATCCTTGAACTTGTAGAACTTGTAGGACTTGTAGGACTTACTGAACTTGTAGGACTGCATTTTTACCACAAGGATCGGCTCTTTACAAAGAAGCCACGCCCTTTAAAGATAAGACACGCCCTCTTGAACTTTCAATATTTGCTGCCATTGAGGTCATTCTGATGACTAATGTGTCGTTTGAATTGCTTATTAATTGTCAAAGTACACAGGAGACATTTAAAGTCAAAATTGCCTGTACAGAAACAACAACAAGACTGAGTACTGTAGTGAGTACTGTTGACAGTGCTCACCACAGTACTCACTTTGAAAAAGGCTAATAAAATTTGCAGATTCCTTGGAATTTGCTCATAAATGAACTTTAATCGTGTCAAATACCCATATGAACGATTTATATTCATTGATGCTGTAAATGAAAACAGTTGCAAAGCAGTATTTTGAAAATTGTCAACAGTACTCACTTTCTTCCTCTTAACAAGAACAAATCAATAGTTCTTATTAAGAGAAAAGTGAGTACTGTTCATATTTTCACTTTAACTGGATATAAAAAAAGAAAGTAATACATGAATTGAAAGCTTGTAGTGCACTGAAGACATTAATGGGCATGTTAGCCCCTTTCACTGCCCAAATAGAAAAGTACGGAGTGAAACGCTAGTGAGTACTGTGGTGAGTACTGTTGACAGTACTCGCCAGTATGGCCCACTTCCCGAAAGGTCAATGCGTGAGGACAGAAAATATTGCCATATTACTTTATATGCATTAATCTTGACGAAAAACATCTTATCTTCATGGCACAAACTAATGTTGACAGATAGAGTTGCTATTGGTGCAATGGCAGCGGGCCTACTATCTTCAACTATAGGGTTTTCCTTCAGACAATCTCTTACAAAAGTGTTGGACCCCTATGAAAATCCACGTTTTTCAGAAATATTGTCCCCCCTCCCCCCATTTCAATGTTGATTGCTTTGGTGAATTGTTCTCTTCCTGGATCTGCGTGAAAAAACCCTCTTTGCAATTCATTCAACATTGAAACGGGGGGAGGGGGGACAAAAATTCGACTTTTTCAACAGGGGTCCAACACTTTTGTAAGAGATTGTAGATCTGATCTTCTCAATAGTGTGAATGCAATATTGCTCCCGGCTATCTCTAAAAAGGGGAATGGAACGGGGAATGGAACGGGGAATGGAATGGGGAATGGAATGGGTTCGGGGAATGGAAAAGTTATACAGTATATAAAATAGTAAAGTATATCATTGCAGAGTACTTCTATAGATATATCTTTTCACCAAGTTGCAAGTCAATAACACTTATACTTTTGCTACAAATCAAAAAATAAACTTTGCTTTTTAAAACAAAGGGGAATGGAATGGTTTTCGGGGAATGGAATGGTTTTCGGGGAATGGAATGGTTTTTCGGGGAATATAAAAACTACTGGGTAGAAAGTTGATTTCAAGGTATCATTCGATGCCCCTTCTTCTCAGCAATCCAAATTTGCCAATTTCGCATCGATACACTGAACTGTTACACCATAAACTTACTGTAAAATTCAGCTAATAATTTCTTAAGATTTGAATTGACAATATCAGGCAGATTAGCGAAGGAATTCTTCTAAACAAAGACAAGATAGCAGCTGTCTCGCTGATTCAAAAGAAATGAAATGACAAATTAGAATGACGTAGATACATGTTCCTGGGAATTTTTTTGGCCTTTGTTTTCGCAATCAGGGGTGATTCAGCCAGGATATTCAGATCAAATTGAATGCAAATTGGCATTGCAGCCGTAGTCAACGCCACTATGTGTATAATAAAATGTACCCCCCCCCTCCCAGAATTTGCAGGGCATTGTGTGTTCTCCATGAAAAAACGTTTCGTCAATGCGTGCAGTGCATCTTCACACACTGGCCTTTAGTTGTAATTTTCCCAAGTCACTTGAAACTGTTTTGAAATTGTACATTAATAGGACGTTATATTTGGACGTTAGTTTCAGTGCGACTTGCGTTGAGCTCTTACCAAGTTATTTGAAAGCCCTCTTGACAAAATAAGAAACACGTAAGAAACTTTGGTTTTTAAAATGAACCGAAAATTTAAGAAACTGCTTGCTAGCCCGGGGCCTTAGTTTTCTATAAAAAAAATACGTGTAAACGAGCAAGAATGTTGAATTGATAGGTTTCGTGGTGATAGCTATTTTATTAGAAAAATACAACAATTTAACAGAAAAAACATCGAATTCTCCATTTATTCCTCAAGGTTCTAAAATATTCAAGTACAAGCATCAGTTATACCAGGTGTTTTTTACTTGTCAACAAGCATTGACGAAACGTTTTTCCATGAAGAACACACAATGCCCTGCAAATTCTGGGAGGAGGGGGGTACATTCTATTATACATATAGTAGCGATGACTACGGCTGCAATGCCAATTTGCATTCAATTTGATCTGAATATCCTGGCTGAATCACCCCTGATTGCGAAAACAAAGGCCAAAAAAATTCCCAGGAACATGTATCTACGTCATTCTAATTTGTCATTTCATTTCTTTTGAATCAGCGAGACAGCTGCTATCTTGTCTTTGTTTAGAAGAATTCCTTCGCTAATCTGCCTGATATTGTCAATTCAAATCTTAAGAAATTATTAGCTGAATTTTACAGTAAGTTTATGGTGTAACAGTTCAGTGTATCGATGCGAAATTGGCAAATTTGGATTGCTGAGAAGAAGGGGCATCGAATGATACCTTGAAATCAACTTTCTACCCAGTAGTTTTTATATTCCCCGAAAAACCATTCCATTCCCCGAAAACCATTCCATTCCCCGAAAACCATTCCATTCCCCTTTGTTTTAAAAAGCAAAGTTTATTTTTTGATTTGTAGCAAAAGTATAAGTGTTATTGACTTGCAACTTGGTGAAAAGATATATCTATAGAAGTACTCTGCAATGATATACTTTACTATTTTATATACTGTATAACTTTTCCATTCCCCGAACCCATTCCATTCCCCGTTCCATTCCCCGTTCCATTCCCCTTTTTAGAGATAGCCTATTGCTCCCTCATGGTTTTTCGCCTCTTTCAAATGAAACTTTACTCAAATTCGTTTTGTATGGTGACGAGCGGCTAACCTTTGACACCAATAAGAAGTTACTTCAGCCAACCCTCAAATTCATTCATGCTTCAGAACGCTTTTAAATGTTCCATTGCTGCAAACTCCCATTCATTAGCACCTACTTTTTGTCGGTTAACCTTGTATTCGTAATTAGTGGTTTAGTTATATTTCTTTCTATCTTTACTTTATATTGTGCGTTTTTATGTATTGGCCATGGGGTAGTCATTGTCTTTCGCTCCTTATGGTGTTGTCCCCGTAGTGTAGTAAAGTAATTAGGGGTACTATAGTAAAATGTAAAATTTGTATTGTAACTATTTCATATGAATAAAAAAAGCAGATTTTTACAATTAAATTGGTTCAACGCTGACTTAGTTCTAAAAAAAGTAGTCCCACTTCAAAAAGTTAACACTTCAGACAACACGTTTTCCTGAAACCAGATACACACTAGGTCTTTTTAGTTGCGAGGGTTGTACAGAAAAACCCAAAAGACAAATAATTCAGACTTTCAATCGTTGTCTTTTCGGTCTTTCTGCTCGACCTGAACGACCCAACAACCTAGCGTGCACCAGGCTTAACTATTTCAGTATCCCCCGATAATGCCACGTGTACCAGCAACTATGGCACGTCTAAAATTCTGAAGGGGCTTGGTCAAAGATCTCATCAGTTTGCAAGACTGCCATACAAAGTCTCATGAACAAAAACCTTCTTAACAGATGCATCTAGCAGAAGATTTTGAAGGGGTAAGGATTATGATCTACATGGTTGCATGAAAAAATTCATTTCACGATGATGACGGCTCAATGCGACGTCACAGTCAATCAAACGCTCTAAGTTTGTTCTGACTCACCTGGTATCAGTTATCGACTTATTCCATCCATCAATCTTTTTGGAGTTAAATGAGAAATAATTAACTTGAACAAGTTATTTCTGCATGTGCTGAACAAACCCTTTCTATCTTCTGTCCTTTGTCCTTCGAATTGTCCAACTTGAAGCTTCTTACCGTTACAATATTTTCCTTATGTTCAGTTTCTGCTCATTTTTTAAACCTTATTTTAACCGGGGGAGGGGGCGTTCTTCCTCCACATCTTTTCTTAATAGCTCCTAAACGATGATAGCTATAGCACTGAAACTTTCTGAATTTTCTAGAATTCAATGGACAATCAGGAAATGAAAATATCAATGTCTATAATTAAACCACGTGACCACTAGATGCCCATATTTGGAGAGTTGCCACAAAGAAAATCGTTAAATTGCTCTAGTTTCTTCATTTTGCCTTAAATCTCATCTACATATATAGCATTCTATTTAACTCGATGCGTACTTTCATTTGATATATAATCTTCCTATGACGTCATAAACTTAAGTACAATTTCTATGACGTCATAAATCCTTATGACGTCATATTTCTAATGAATTAGCAATTTTTGTATGAGAAAATCGTGTAATGACTCCAACTATTGATAAAACTACTTGATATCATGCAAATTATGCAAAATTGATGATTTTAAGCATTATTGTTGAACAAACAACTTTGCATTGAATCGAATTACCCTTATTTAATTAGTTAATCAATTAGGAACTACAAATATTCATATAAAACTAAGTGAAATCTCAAACTTAAGCAAGTATGTGGATAGTTTTTAGCCTATTTTAGCCAGCTATTTAATATGAATCTACCGTTTTTCACTAATAGCTTGCCCTGTTTTTGGTTGGCTAGCAACCAATCACGTGATTAGAAATTAATTGATGCTATTTTTGGATTCTCCTTTGTTGATTTATGACACAGTGCAGGCTTCATTGCAATACCTTGTAATGTATTAAGGTTGTGAAGATAATTAGGGGGTGTAAAAGGACCCCTCTAGAAAATTGCTTTTCTCACCCGGTTAAAATAGGGTTAATTCCACGCGATTCAAGACCCAAAAAAGACTATTGGAAATTCACAAAAGATGAAAAAATGATCATGCGGTTGCTCTAATAAAAACAAGAAGCCGTACTGCTTTAACACGATAGCTAATGGTGGAAAGTTGACGTAAGATGATGTGCATTAAATTGCACTACAATGGAGACAGAATTTAGCATTGTGAGGTGGAGTTACCTCTTTTTGATGTTCGAAATGTATGAATCTTTATGAATAAATTGAGACTGTATTTCTATTTCTGAAGAAAATATATTCTCGTATTTCGTAAAGTTCACAAGGAATTTCACTAATGGAAAACCGTTTTAAGTTCGATTCCAAGGGTGAAAAATTGTTCTATTAGTCATTGTTGTAAGCTCCTTCACTGTGTCTGCCGAATCATTCTGGCCCTTCCTCCTGCTCCATCGACGAAACGCAATAGCGAGTTTACGATTGACGAGGCTCAGGAGTCCAAAGGGAGGGCAGCAGAGGAGTCCAAAACAAGTGCGGTCAATTTTTAGTTTCTAATCAAGCACACCACAGGCACGATATATTCTTTTTCAGGTCTCATTTAAACATGTATCCAATTCCAATGTAAAATCGAGCAAATAAGTAAAGATGTCGGAACGGAGATGCAAAGCTGATAAACAAGTACAAATGATGCTAAGTCGTGTCACTCTGTGTAATCTGTTAGAGAGAAATTGTAAATAGCAAAAACTACCTTCTAAATTTTCCTATCTACTTTACAAAGGCGATGATGCTACGTTACAGTTCAACCACAGACCTTCAGGAATACCAGGGTTTCTCACGATGAAGACGAAGTCTGAAAGTCAAAGGGATGGGGTATCATCGAGCATTTTCTATTTGCTTGCAAAGTTCTAGGCTTTTCCTGAGTCTTCCCTCTGCAAACTGTGGTTCTGTAGACTTTGGATCATTTCGCGCAAGACAGGGCAGTGTGTCCTCAATTAGAAAATTTGAGCAGCACTCACTTAACCATATTAACAGCTATTAGATTTACTTGAACAAGTAAAACTTTTTGCATTTTATTGAGGGATGAAAATTCTAGAAATGCCATTCACTGAGGAAGCTTTCAAATATAAACGACAAAGCATTTGACTGGGCTTGGCCTATGGAGTGTCGTTTGCGTCTGAAAAGTTTATATGAAACCCTCAGTCTTGTCTCCAGATGAGATTTCTCAGTCCAACTCAACTGGTCTGTAGGAGACAGCATGTCTGTTCAAGCTGGTAAACGAATTTCAGTGGAAGCCCCCACAGCGAAACATTTGAGTGAAAGACATGGGTGTGGAGCCGCTTGCGGAGGGCCTAGCCAGAGTCTCGCCCTCTCGCCCTCGGTAAGATTTAGATCAAGTACATACCAATTTCTGAAAAACATACAAGGACAAGAAAAATGAATCAATAAGATCTCAAGACGTAAGAAGTTCTCCTCACCTGTTCCTCAGGGCATCTTTGTGCGACTGAAACAGTACAGGTCGGGGTCCATCGAAGCTTCCAGGAACACTTTGTAGCTAGCCTGTTGTAGCTAGAGCGCAGCTTTGCCACAGATTTCCCACGTGTAAACCCGCAGATGCCCCGCAATTTCTCAAAAGTGACGTTTCTGGACTAAGAGTCCGGCTGATTTTAAAAACCGCAGATGCCCCGCAATTTCTCAAAAGTGACGTTTCTGGACATAAAAAATCCAGCTGATTTTAAACACGCTAGCAGTAGCTATCGTGAACAACAGGAAACTTAGTCGTTGCTTAGTCATAGACAGAGCTATGCAATCAATAATATATCAACCCATATTCAAACGAAATTTCTGAAAAAGTATACCCATCTTTCACCATATTCTAAAAGGACACATCCTTCTACCTTCTAATATATTGATTGCTTTCAGCAACTTGTATATGGTGTCGAACAATGGACGAATGATGATCCCCTAAAATACGTAGTTAAGCAATCTAGTGTCATGAAGTTTAATCTTGTTAGCGACATCTTCATACATAACTCCATCAAGCAGTTAAAAAATGGGAAGGCACCAGGACCCGACAAGATTCCGACTATGCTAATAAAGGATGCTGGAGAGGTTATATGTGAACCGTTAGCGATGATTTTTAACTCCTCCTTACGGCATGGCATCTTTCCTGATATCTGGAAATTGGCGAGAGTCACTCCCATCTTCAAATCGGGCTCGAGAAGTGATGCAAATAATTATAGACCTATCTCAGTCATCTCCGTTTTTTCGAGAATTCTGGAAAGAATCGTGCATGACCAGATGTATGCTTACCTAAGATCAGGTGGCATCTTGACGATTAGCCAATCCGCTTTTCAGAAACTCTGCTCAACGGTAACATCTTTAATTGACAGTACGGAGTTTTGGTATGAAAATATTGATCACAGAAAGGTTAATTTGGCAATATTCCTTGATCTGAAAAAAGCGTTCCACACCGTTGACCATGAGATCTTGCTTGAAAAATTAGAAGCGTATGGAATCCGAGAATTAGCCGGTAACTGGTTCAGATCATATCTGGAAGGCAGACAACAATACTGCAAGCTTAACTGCTATGAGTCTAGGGCTAAGACTGTCACATGCGGGATTCCCCAAGGATCCTGTTTGGGTCCTCTTCTGTTCATAGTGTATCTAAATGACTTTGAAAAATGTTTGAAAGCATCTAAGGCTGGCATGTATGCTGATGATACTCAAGTATCGTTGGCATCTTCAAGTGTCGATGAGTTGGTTCGCAAAGCCCAAGATGAATTAAGTAATATCCCTGAGTGGATGCGACTGAATAAATTAAGTGCTAATCCACAAAAAAACAGAATATATGTTTATTGGCCACCCAAATAGAACTAATAAGATAACCGAACAAGAAAAACTAAAATTAAATGGCTCAGAAATAAAACGAGTGAAGAAAACAAAATCACTGGGGGTAATTATCGATCAAGGACTCAATTGGGTGGACCAATTTAAAGCTATCAAAGCGAAAGCACGCTGGGGCCTTGCTTCTTTAAAAACCCTAAAAACATTGTTTCGCAGTCTCAATTAAGCAATGTCTATCGTGCGCTCGTAGAGAGTCATATAAGATACGCTGATGTCATGTGGGGTAGTGTATCCAACTCCAAAATGGAATCATTACAGCGTTTTCAGGACAGGGCCATTTCGATAATTGACACTGCCAGGATAAAGGATGACTGGTCGAAGAATTTTTTACAAGTTAAACAACTCATTACGTTTGATAGATCAGTCATGACATATAAGATCATGAACAGGCTATGTCCAGGAAACCTTTGGAATAAATTCCAACGGAGATCTCATTACTCTAACTATAATACTAGATTTTGTGAGAACCTTCAAATCCCAAAGTATAATCTGGAATATTCTAAAAAGAGATTTCTTACACAGCTCTGAAGGCTTGGAACGAGATTCCTATGAATATTAGGGAGCTCCCCACCTTGTATCTAAATAGAAAACAGTTAAAAAGTCATTTGACGAGCTGAAACCAATGCAAACACGGCCCCCTGGAAGATCAGCAGTAGTTTTCTTTTTGCTCGCGGAACGAAGTGACGCGAGTTTGTGAGATGGGATGGGAAATTTCCCGTAGACATTTTTTCCTTTTATATCAGGACCCATACTGCTTTGCGAAAGTTTTGAACAAAGCATCTTTTCAACTCTGCTGTCTGCGGAATAGCATACTGGAAAAACCAGACCGTATGACTCTGAGACCCCAGTAACCCTTAGGACCCATCAGGACCGAGTTTAAAAGGATCCTTAATATTAAGGGGTCATCCCCTCTTAATAAAGGCAGTGTTTCAAGATACTATATGCTAATCAGGCTGTTTCTGCTATAATTTTTCAAATCTAGCGCCAATACCCTTCACTTCAGCATGGGGTGAATACCGTTTCTATGGTGAATACCCTTGAACAGACGTGACACCAGTACAAATAAAAACATTTTATTCTTTGAATTGCTGAGCATGCAGTGGCAGCGCCAGCTCTGACGAATCCATAGGTAGGCTTTTCAGGTAGGCTTTTCTGCGCAATCAGTCAGATATGCTTTTCCTACCCTTGAATATTTAATGGAAAAAGAACAGAGAGAAAACAATGATAAATACTTGGATGATAATTGAAACCGTGTTAAAAACAACAAGAGAAACTTTGGCCTACCTTTTTAAAACTGCCAGTAGTTGACATATCTGCAAGGAAACTGTCTTGTTATCTGATGCCATCTTAGGGAATGACTCCTTTCAAACTCTGTACTTCGGGTCCTAGAGGTCGTATTAGTCTCAGGGCCATAGGGTCTGGTTTTCCGGTATGCCCTGCGGAATTTATTGCGCACAGCACTTTTCAATGCCACTGTTGTCTGGCTTGTCGGAAGTGGAATCAAAACCAGTCATAGCAAGTTTGTCCAGTTTCAATCCAGTCACGTACTAAAATAGACTATTGTAATTCTTTTCTTCAACAAGAAAAGAAATCAATGAATGAATGTTTTTCCTGTCTGCCCGCTCATCGGCCAACAGAACAGATTTCAGTATGAAAACAAGCATGCAGGAATCCATGAGAACCAAGGCGCACTATGGGAGACGATGGGGTGGATATTGGAGGTGCAGATGAATCCAAATTTGAACTGTTATGGGGGCATATGGCTAAAAACTACTCTCACATTCAGCAATGCCATGCTCTTTGTTTACTCTCAGCGAAGGTTTACAATGTTGACACCCCCGGTCAAGTGTCCCCGTACATTCTACCCCGGTGAATTCCCCGCTGGAAAAATATGACTTTGTTTTAAGACCACTAGGACCCTGGTGAACATCTGACCTCTCACCGGGGCACTTAGACGGGGGTTTATTTTGGGTTGAATAAAACGTAAATCTGGAACAGAAACGAAACCAAATCCGTTCGTCTGGTAATTCCATTCAGCCTCTGTGAAGGAGAATGAAACATCTAAATCACACTAAAAATAGCAAGAGTGAGATTTGAAGGCGGAGGTCTGCAAACACTGGAACCTGATAGGAATATTTCACGTGATGACTTCAAGAGCGCCAAGGGGAGTTTCACTTTCAAGGAATATTTTACATCTTCGGCAAAGATCCTTTTGTTTTGAAGAAAAATCCACCAAAATCTGTAAAAATCCTGTTATTCTGGAAACGTTACGTACGATTTTTTCGTTCGAATTTTTAACGCCTTGCACAAAAACCATTGGAACTATTCATGTGTGCCAGCTCGAACTGCTCATCCACAGCAACAGGAATCTTAGTTGAAATTGACGCAAAATATCACTGCACCGGCACCGTGTTGCCCTGGCCTAACATCTTACCTTGTGTGGCTGGATAGCAATGCCTACAGTTACATTTTGTAATGAACTAAATGATAACAAAATCGGATATCCCAGTTACGTTCCGCGAGCTACCCATAGGTTCACCTTTGATTTTGTTTTAAAAAATGATTGTAATTAGATTTATGCTTTTTTAGCTAAAGTTATTTTGTTGCTGAAGGGTCTCGGTGTATAAAGAATTAGAAATAGAAATAGAAATAGAAATATCAGTTAAGACACATTTCCAGTCAGTGGGATATTCTCATCTTGTGGAATTCTACAAAATAGAAGATTGTTGGCTCTATGAAAAAAGGTGGGGGTCGCAGGGACTGACTGCTTGCGGTTACTAGCTGTTTTTAGGACGGTTTAACGGTGTTTAGCAGGAAAAATGGCAATTTTACGGTTCCTCTCTTTCTCGACGGTTTTCAGGTTTCTTCGTAAACTATGGTTCGACGAGTCAAATTATCACAAAATTGAAGATAAAGCTACGATATATGTCTAGTACGACATTTTTGTGAAAATTCTACCTTTTTTTACGTCCCTACAAAGAGTATTTTCTTTCACAAAGCGGAAATTCACATCCCCTTTGGAGCTTCAATTGGCAAGAAATAAGCTCTTATACTTTTATAAAGGCGCAAATCGTTGTTTATATTATTTTTTTAGAAAGTACAACGAGCTTAAAAAATTATGCCATGTCCGGCACATCTCTTTCGCTTAAAGCATACAGCGTTGAGTATCCCTCATTCCCGTTTGGGCATCGATCCTTGCCTCATGCATCTTTGTAAACTTGCAATGAAATGAAGGTGTTGCGGCGCAGTGGTGTAATCCTTTGACTTTGCAGCCAGAACAGTCAGGCGGAGTGGGTTAGAAACCCGGTAGGGCCCCACGACTTGAGTGTCATAACAAGGGGCCGAGGACTCGAATAGCGCTTAGCTCCTTCAGCGATCCCAGCACTTGGCGCTAAAAACCGCAACTTCACATTCACCTTCACAATGAAATGCATTTGAAAAAAGTACCCTATTTGAATGACTTGCGCCCTATTTGTACAGTTTCTTTTGACATTCGTTATCTAATCATTGAAAGGCTACAATGTTTCTAAAAGGGACACACTAAACACATTTCAAAATGAAAAAGCCAAGTAGAGTGCCATTTTGCCCCTCTGTACCCTATTCTCACGCCTCATTCTTTTTTCTTCAAGTGAACATAAACGTACCAGACCTGAAGGATTGGCAAGCAGTACCATTTGGCTTTGATGGCCATGGTGACGGTCTGGTAAGTCTTGGTGTTGGCCTGAAAAGAAAATTTCTATTGATGCAGATGAACAGCACTGTCGAATGATAAGAAATCCTACTTAAATTTCTATGATGTCTCATTTTGTTTTTAAGTTATTCATTGATTTCAAGTATCAGCTGATCACGTCATTTTGTTGCAATAAATTACTGGGATAACATATTGTTTTTATATATTCCATTAAAAATTTACAAGACGAATTACCTATTACAATACCTACTAATTACTCTACGAAACACTACAAGGACGATAATACCACGGGGAGCAATAGACTATGACAACTCCGTGGCAAAACATAGAAAGAAATAAAAACTACCGGGTGAATCAGGAAAGATGTACCGCCCGCCCGCAAAGTCGCACCCAAGGGCCACCAACCGACTCGCACAATTCATTGCGAATTTACGATGCATTAAAGAGGCTATTACGAAATTATGCCCAGGCCTCAGTTGAAGAATTTGGGATTAGAATTAGGAACGAGTCGGATGTGTGATCCCGCAACACGACTTCCTGAGCAAGCAAAACCCCTCCCCCAACCCACCCATTACATAAAAATACACATAAATACTACAAAAGAAATAAATCTACATCGACAAAATAGAACTTTACAGACGAGATACATTACGATGACGTACTTGGTGGTTGTGCGAGGTTTAACAAACTTTGATGTGGTCCTAATCGAATCGACCAGTTTCATGGATGAATTCTAGAGTCAATTCGAGAATATTTTTGTTAAGGTCATTGGGAAAGTCTTTGTCACCACATAATAAAAGATACGTTAGGGGTTCGTTTGGTATATTTACATATCCAAGTGGTCGCAGTAACGCAAAAACTCGTGCGAGAAGATTTCGGCGTTGAATCTCAAAGGAAGGGCAAAGCAAATCTCAAATCTCAAATCTCAAATTCACTCAACCATGACGGATGCTCTCTTGTAGCGGAAAGTTACGACTTGAATTTGCGACTATAATTGGATTTTATTTGTGTTGTTTGCCTGTTTATTATTAAACTAGGGATAAGAAGAAGCTCGACAAGAGTTTATGCTTCTAAAAGACTCTGGAAGCACGATTTACAGCAAGACAAGTTTCAGCAAGTTTCGAGACACGTGGGCCTAAAATTGATTCGCACGCTCCTCAAGAAACTCGTATGAAATGGCTAAAAGCTGCAAATTAGAAGAAGTGATCATCAAGGCCATACCTGAAATAAGGGAGAAGGGGCACAAGAAGCCTGATATTAACACCATCACCAAGAGACTTGAACAGAAAAATTGCAGTTATAGTGAAGGAGAAATAAAAGAAGTTGTTGAAAGACTCATTAGACGTGGACAGGTAGAAAATCGTGGGAAAAATGGAGAAGAATCCCTTTACGTGGGGACTCCTGATGTAATGCAAAATCCCAATCCTTGTCCCAATGCCAATGCTAAATGTACCCCATATGAAGAATTTATTTTGCTTCGGACACAAGTAGAAACCCTCCTAAAGGCATCCAGGAGTAACCATGGAAACAACGTAGGCAAACAATCTGAAAAGGAAAAAGAATTGAAAGAAGAGTTATTGTTGCTGAAAAAAGAAAATGAATCACTAAAAAATGAAATTAGAAGAAAAGATCTTTTGATTAATAGCATGGAGAAAACAGAGAAACCAGACACCAGCGAATTCCAATTCCCAAAGAGAAGAAATGTTGCAAAGATTGATTCGTCGATTTGCCCATGGGACTATATTTCAACGAGTAACAACAGGTTTACACCCATAGCCCCGTCACTAGAAGATGTGTCTCTAACAACAGAAATTCAAAGGCGAGACAAAGAAATTCAGCCAATGGAAAGTGCTGCGAAAATCTCAACTGGGTTAACCAGAGTCAAAACATCAACAAATCAAAGCGAATCTACCCGAAGTTCTATGGATAAACGTAAGAAAATGAGATCCTGGATGAGGCCGCCAGTGCACAATTCAACCGAAATCATCGGAGATTCAATGGTGAAGCACATTCAAGGCTACAAAATGAGTGAAGCAACAAATGGCCAGGAAAAGATCTTTGTTAGGGCATTTCATGGTGCAAAAGTGGATGACATGAATAGTTATTCGGTGCCAACAACAAAGAAAAACCCAAGGAGAATCGTCATACACTGCGGTACCAACGATATAAGCAGTGGAACAGCACCAAATGAAGTCGCCGAGGAAATTGTGGATTTAGCAACAAATCTCAAAAGCCATGAAAACGAGGTGTTCGTGTCAAGTATAGTCGCTAGAGGAGATCGATGGAATGAACGTGTAAGTCAAGTGAATAACGTTTTAAAGGCTAAGTGTAACAGAGAAGGATTACCATTTATTGATAACTCCAACATAGAACCGGCATATCATTTAAATCGTAGTAACTTGCATTTAAACCCTGAAGGGACACGTATGCTCGCCAATAACTTTTTGAGAGCTTTAGGCCATTATTGACTATTATGTAGAGACGGAAGAGTGCAGGCTCCAAATGATGCAATAATTAATTTAGAGAACGATAGTCATATCTCGGAAGATTCAAATAACGGGTCAAATATCTCGGGGGTAGAAGCGGCTACACCTGATACCTCTGCAGATGGAGCTATAGATGCAAAATCTTCATTAAAATTGTTAAGACTAAGAAACATTGGCCGGGTGATCGTTGGATATTTAAATATTAATTCCATTCGCAATAAATTGGATGCGCTCAAAGAAATAGTTTCACAAAATTTAGATGTACTCATGATTGCTGAAACAAAAATTGATGCTTCCTTTCCAACGGGGCAATTCACCATAGAGGGATTTGCGACTCCGTTTCGATTAGACCGAAATGCAAATGGCGGTGGCTTACTGGTCTATGTCTGAAGTGACATACCATCGCATCGGTTAAATTCTTTTAAATTTTCCGATGGCATAGAATGCATCAGTTTAGAAATAAATTTGCGGAAAAAGAAATGGGTATTGTTCAGTGTTTATCGACAACCAAATCAGTCACAAGACTATTTATTTGAAAACTTGGGTCGTGCACTCGACCACTACAGTGAACATTTTGAAAACTTTATGTTTATAGGAGATTTCAATATGACTGAAACTGAGGAACAGTTGAAAGATTTTCTGGACCTATATAGTCTCAAAAATCTTGTACACGAGCCAACATGTTACAAATCTGAAACAGCAAAGTGCATAGATCTTGTATTGACAAATCGAAACAGGAGTGTGCAACAAACTACTACAGTTGAAACTGGCTTGTCAGATTTCCATAAAATGGTTGTCACCGTTCTTAAAACCACTTTCCCTAAACACGGACCCACTGTAATTAACTATAGAAACTACAAAAACTTTAACGAAATTGCTTTTAGAAATGATCTGCGAGACGAATTAGGGAAAATAGAACCATCTAATTTGAATTACACTTCTTTCGAAACTACTTTTGATAGAGTTCTAGACAAACATGCTCCAATTAAAAAGAAATATGTGCGTGCAGATGACAAACCATTTATGACCCGAGCTCTGCGTAAAGCGGTCATGTTACGTTCTAGACTTCGTAATAGATATAACAAAGATCAGACCGTTGAAAATTGGAACAAATTTCGAAAGCATCGCAACTCCTGTGTTAAAAAGAAATTATTATAATAATCTAGACATTTCACTTGTCACTGACAATAAGAAATTCTGGAAAACTGTGAAACCATTTTTCTCTGACAAATCACAATCTAAGAATAAAATTGTTTTGATTGAAGATGAAACTATTATTTCCAACGATCTCGAAGTAGCAGAAACCATGAACGAATTTTTCGTCTCAGTAACGGATTCCCTTGGTATAAATGAAAGCTGTGGTTATGAAAATGCAACAGAAGGAATTACAGATCCTATTGATAAGGCTGTACACAAATTCTCCAATCATCCTAGCATTCTAAAAATCAAAGATCAATATCAAAATGCTGGTTCCTTTTACTTTCAGAAAGTTACCCCCGATGCTGTGGACAAAGAGGTCAGGAATCTAAATCCTAAGAAAGCTACAACGCAAAAAAATATTCCTCCTAAAATCCTCAAGTCAAATTCTGATGTATGTGTAGAACCTTTGACGCAAATCTTCAATGATTGCATAGAGAATTCGTCCTTTCCTGATGAACTAAAGTGCGCGGATGTCACATCTCTTCCCAAGAATGGACCATCTAATTCTAGGACTAACTTTAGACCAATCAGTGTTCTGCCTACGGTCTCAAAGCTGTTTGAAAGAATAATGGATAAACAAATAGTTGCGTATATTACACCCTTTTTATCGTCACTTCTCTGTGGTTTTCGAAAAGGCTACAATGCCCAGCACGCTCTGATAAGGCTCTTAGAAAAATTTAAAATTAGCCTTGATGAAGGTGGTAAGGCAGGGGCTGTATTAATGGATCTCTCCAAGGCATTTGATTGCATTAGACATGATCTATTGATCGCGAAATTGCACGCCTATGGCTTCTCTCGCGAAGCATTAGCACTAATTAACAATTACCTCACAAATAGACAACAAAGAGTTAAAGTAAATGGGTCATTCAGTTCTTGGAAAAGCGTCGCACGTGGTGTTCCACAGGGGTCAGTCTTAGGGCCTCTGTTATTCAACATCTTCATTAATGATCTTTTACTCTTTATTCAAAACTCGGATATATGTAATTATGCAGACGATACTACAATCTATACCTGCAATAAGAACCTTGACAATATAGTTCATAGGCTTGAAAATGATTGTAGTATAGCTTTAGAATGGTTTGCCGACAACTTTATGAAATTAAATGCAGATAAATGCCACTTGTTGGTTCTTGGGCAGAGATGTGACGATCCTGTTACTGTGAGGATTGGAAGTGCTGACGTTGTAAATAGCTCTGAAAAGAAGCTACTCGGAGTTCAAGTTGATAGCAAACTTTCCTTCGATAATCATGTTTCCAAACTGTGCCAAAAGGCTAGCAATAAACTTTATGCACTTGCTCGCATATCACCATACATGGATCAGAAAAAATTAAGAACTCTCATGAGGGCTTTTATTACCAGTCAATTTCAATACTGTCCTTTAATCTGGATGTTTCACAGCAGGCAGCTGAACAAAAAAATTAACAAAATACAGGAAAGGGCTTTGAGAATAACTTATAAGGATGCCGAATCTACTTATAGTGAACTATTAGAAAAGGACTGTGCCGTTACTATTCATACAAAGAACCTTCAATTACTTATGACTGAGATGTACAAAACCAGAAATGACCTGAATCCTTCTTTCATGCAGGAAATTTTCTTAGAAAATGAAAGTCATTATAATTTGCGTAGCAATAACGATTTCGTTCAACCTAGGGTGAGATCGGTCGGAAATGGCACAGAAAGCGTCAGATTTAAAGGTCCACAACTATGGCAAATATTACCGCAAACAATACGAAACTCTGAATCCCTTGCTCAGTTTAAAGCAAATATAAAAGATTGGAAGGGAGAAAATTGTCCATGCAAGCTGTGTCGCACTTTTATTCCGAATTTGGGCTTTTTATAATGTTTTTAGAATTTGTTTTTATTGTATACTTTGATGGATTGTAAATAGTTTAATTTTCTAAATATTTTACTACACTTGTAACATACATTTTTAGCGTTGGAATTAATTAGCTAAATATTTTTAGCTATCTGTTATTTCAACCAACGAAAAAGAAATTGATAATAATAATAATAATAAGCAACAAAAAGTGTTCTGTATTCTCAATACCGTCGTTCGTAGGCCACATTGGATTGATGGTATCCCTAAAATCGTGCTTGAACTTGTGAAAGTTCAACTTACTTAGACCAACCCTAAGTTGGGTAAGATAGGACAGTCCTATTTGGTCATGAATCCCAAAGACAGACTTAGCAGGGGGGCGGATTTTGGACAGTAGCTTTTTCTTAAAAATTGCAACGGTTGGTGCAAGTCTAATCTCTGTACATAGATCATTCCAATCAGACAGACAACTGGGATAGAAGCTAGATTGAAATCTCTCTGTCCTTGCCCTAATTCGCCCAAAGACATCCTGTCTGCGAAGAGAATATTGCGACTGTTGAAGTTGCGGGATTGGATCTGTTGTATATACAGGGGACATGCCATTTATCATTTTATAGAACAATGTTAGGCGTCTACTCCATCTACGAAAAAACATGGTGACTCCCAACCAAGCTCAGCACAAAGCTTTCCCGCGACGTTCCCCTCCATGCCCCTGTTATGGCTAGAGCTGCAGAATACTGAACGGACTCTAACTTTTCCATCAAGATAACATATGAAAATATAGCTGTATTTCATCTTTGAAAGATTAAAGTTATAAGTAACATTTCAGCTGAGCTAGAAAGATGCCGTGTGGAATTGCGAAACTTTAGTGAACTCATAGATGTTTCGCTTGCGCTTCATTAGAGACATATTTTACAATAATTTGCGGCCTACCTGCGCCAGGTGACTGAAGTTAAGCTCGGTCGAGTGAGGTCAAACTCCTGATGGGTGACCCCAGAGGCCTGACCTCACAACTCACCTCGTCGTCCTTCGGAAGGGATGTTAAACTAGGGGTCCCATGCCTGGATGCGGCATGCACAGTGGGCCTAAATTTGCTTTCAGTAGCTAGAAATCCTGACAAGCCCACTCAAAATAGCCTGCGTGCAGACTCTATTGATCCCTTTTCAGACAGGCTATCCTCCTGTAGAGTTTGCGCATCAGGGACCAAATCCTTGTTCTCAGTTCATGAGAAACATGGAACCTTTCCTGATTGGCTGACGCATATCCCTGTTCTTTTCTTTCATGAGCGTCTCTGTCTTTGTTCGAGTCTGCAGGTATTTAATTAGCTCTTCCATGGACAAAACTGGCCGATGAAGCCTTATTGTGTGTGGGTGTTATGCCTTCCCACACTCTATAGGTCGCTCTATTGAATCCAATTCAGTGACTTGGCTCCTCAAGAGAGGGAATCGCATGTGGTTCAGAACAAGGATTTGGTCGCCGATGCGCAGACTCTACTGGAGGAGAACCTCTCTGAAAAGAATTTGATTTTGATTGATTTTGATTGATTTGATTGATTTTATAACTTACAATAACTTACAATAATTAATAATTTACAATAAAAACCAGTATTTCGAACTAAATTAAAATTACAATTGTTCAAAAATCAACAAAAAAAACGAAAAGGTTTAAGTGTTCAGTAGAGATCATAAGAAATCAGTAGAGTCTGCACGCAGGCTAACTCAAAACAAATTGAAAACAAACAAAAAGCAATAAACTTGAATTACAGCCACGTCACACGGGAACAATAACCTAGCACCAGGACCAACCTAACACAATCTGTCAAAGTAAGAGTTAATTACAAGGAGGAGAGGGCCGAAAGGAAAGAAGAGCGCACTTAGAGAATAAAGGCGATCCAAGGAGGAGCAGATGAATGCATTGTCTGTCCCCAAGAGGGGTAACAAATATGAAACAGATGTAACAAATATTGTCTCATGAGTTGATATGACGTTCAGAAAGACATGTTAATCGAAAAGATTTGCTTTGATTCGATTTATCTTCGGCAACATAGTTAACGTTCTACAGTTTCTTTAACTTCTGCAAACAAAATGACGTCATCAGTAAATCATACAAAATAGCTAGTAGATGACTAAAAAATTTCAAAAAGAAGTTTTTATCATCCAACAGTAATATTCATTTGCACTGATAACAATATTTCGCTTCAGATCAACTTTAATTTACAAAACATTTTCAAAGGGGAATCTCTATGGATTTAATTTCTCTATTTCAAGCATTTATATTTCATTGATCAACTAGACTTTGCTTTTATCATTTTGCAATGTGGATAAAATTGCCATCTATTTAACTATATGACAGACATTGAGATAGCTATCGACAGGGGCGTACGCTGCACTAGAAGAGCGAGGGGATCTGAGGCGTAGCCCAAGAAGGTTTTTAGTGACCACGCCCTTCAGACGCTCGGAAAATGAGGGAAACACCCTTTTTAGTTAAATTTTGCATCGTAAACATGGCTGCAATTAACACAAAATAGGCAAGTCGTTGTGTTAAATTTGCAAGGAGAATCTATACCCATCATAGAAAGTTACTCTAGTAAAGTGAAAGAGAAACTTTTATTCAATAACGTCCAGGAGTCAATCTTATCAAGTGCAAATTACAAAATTGCTTTCAGTTTTACTAGCGCTGGTCTTTCTATCTTGAACTTTGAGGAACTGTCTCCGTTCGTTACTTGATAATTGTCTGGTCGCTTGATGTTTCTTTGTTTTGCAAGAAGCTTTTGCAAAAGAAATTGTTGTTGCAATTTGAATTATTTTACGCAGGTTATGGGGCAGGCACTTTAAATCATTCTGACGTGATTACTTCAACAGTAGTAGCAAATGGGGATCTCTATAGCCAGCGGCATGTACAGGCCGAGATAACTGGGGATATTGAAATTAGTGGGTTTTAGGTACGAAGCCCCAAGGAAAATTTTGATCATTTGCATTCTGCTTTGGCTTAGAATGCCTCTGGAAGCAGCATTCAAGCATTTCTTAGAAACTCAAAACTTTTCTACCAAACCTTGACTGCAGGTAAATTATCCTAATATTCCATGGTTACCATATGACTGAAAAGGGGTCTAAAGCATTGATCAAATCATAAATGACTTCTCAAAGATCAATCAAGAAAATTCGATTGTTCATGGCTCAGAGATGCCCACTGCATACTTATTGCCATGGGACTGAAAGTCTTCAGCATTTGTTTAAAGATTGATGTCTTAAACTCTTGAGAGCGGTGAAACGCCCATTGCATATTGTTCTGCATAACGAGTCCTTAAAATATGCTCCATGCATTCGGCCCTTTTTCAGTAATTTTGCCACGATGAAATTTTATAAAGTAAAATTTGTCGATACTTCTAGTACTGGTGAGGCAGCAAGGAAAATCACAAAAATACCTTAATTTTTCGGCTTAAAAGCAGAATTTGAAAAATTAAAATTTTGTGAAGTATATAATAATAATAATGATCAATTTCTTTAAAGTTGGCTAGTACATAGCTAAGTATAGTAAAAACACTAAAATTGCTAATTAAGGCCAACTACTTAAAAATATACAATTTATAAAAAAGTGTGATAAAATGGTTTGATACAAAAATAGCAGATAAAATGGTTTGATGCAAGAAATGACATAAAATGTAAATAATAAAAAGCCCAATCATAAAAATTCATAAAAATCCGACGTTTGGAATAAAAGGTCGACATAGTCTGCAAGAGCATTCTTCACCGTGCCACTTTTTTATCTTTGATTTAAACAATGAGAGAGATTCAGTATTCCTTATATCTTGAGGGAGGGAAAACCAAAGTTGAGGCCCTCTGTATCTGATGGATTCAGATCCAAAATGTACGGTCTTTATACTTGGTAATACAAATTCATTGTTATTTCTTAGGTTATAAATATTATCTCGCTCTCTGAAGATCTCATTCATAAAAAGAGGGTTCAGATTGTTCTGCGTTTTAAATATTTCTGTCATTAGGGTTTGTAAATTCTTCGTGTGGATAGTAACCGCTTTATCTCTTTCTAATAAAACGTCAAAACTAGAATCATAATCTTTGTAAGCAATTCTTAAAGCCCTTTCGTGTATCTTATTAATTTTGTTATTCAAATACCTGCTGTGGAACATCCAAGCCAACTGGCAGTATTGAAACTGGCTCATTACAAAGGCTCTCATTAAGATTCGCAGTTTGTTGGAGTCCATATATGGAGACATACGAGAGAGTGCAAAAAGCTTATTACCAGCTTTTTTACATAACTTGTTGATATGTGTCTCAAAAGTTAGTTTTTTATCAATCGTCACCCCTAATAACTTTTCCTCGTCGGTATTTCCAATAACGCTGCTACCCACGTTAACAGTAACATCTTGATTTGAACTTTTCCCTAGTACCATGAAATGACATTTGTCGGTGTTTAATTTCATAAAGTTATCTGTAAACCACTGGATAATTACAGTCGAATCATTTTCCAAGCTCCAAATTACATTGTCAATATTCTTGTGGAATGCATATATGGTTGTATCATCTGCATAGTTGCAGATATCAGTTTCCTGAATGGAGAGCAACAGATCATTTATGTAAATGTTAAAGAAAAGGGGGCCAAGAACCGATCCTTGCGGAACACCTAGGGCAAGATATTTAAATGTACTAAACGATCCATTGATTTTCACCCGTTGCTGCCTATTCTCCAAAAAGCTGTGAACAAGGGACAGGGATTCACGGCTAAAACCATAAGCATGTAGTTTTGCCAAGTACTCTTGATGCTATGAATTTTCAAAGTAGGAATTTTGTCTGGCTCACCTGGTAGATAATGCAAGCTAAACTTAAAAAATGGATCCAGTTTTGGGTTCCATTTGGTCAATCCAGCGAATCGAATACATTTGATTAGCTGAAATTCAACAAGATTTTAGCGGTCATTCAAACGGTCATTCATTTCAAAAACAGAAATTCATATCAAAAATATTAGATAAGCAACATCACTGGGAATTTTTAAGAGAAAATTGTATGAACATTACCTTGACGTTTCACATTCAAATACTTGAAACATGAAGGACATTTTTTAACAATGGTATTGCGTAGTTAGTAGAGAGGACTCTGGGGAAGATTAGTTGCAAGGCTTACCAGGTTTATCCTCTGCAAATAAAGTTTATCGATCCAGCTATCTAACGGTCATTCATTTCCGTTAATACTGAAGATTTTCTGCAGAAAGATCCTTTCATAAGCCTGAAAAACATGAAATGTCCTTCTTAGCATTAAAGACAGTTACATGTGTTCATGCATTTTTTCCTCTTGGAAGGATGATCCCCTGAATGAATTGTTCAACTAGGGAGGAGGCTTCTCATCCTCTCAAGAACGTGCTAAGGCGTTCCCAAATTATTCCTGCAAGGTGAAAATAGGGGGGGGGGGTTCTTTGTGATTAAAGCACTTTCTTTATGGTTTCTCGAAGAAACATTGTCGATAAAATCTTTTGTCAAATCTGAACAAAGTGACCACTTTCAGTCAGAGAAATGTCCAAAAATAATGAAACGTGTTGTTATTCAATCAGACACCAGTGGCGGTGCCACGGAGGGAGGGGAGCTGGGGAGGAAGTGCCCCCAAAATTCAGAAATTCCGCAAAAATTATGAAAGAAAAATGGCACAAAATTAGTTGGGTCTATACCTTGCAAGATTGAAAAATTACGTCAAAACTTCCTTCGGATTTTTCAGAGCTGGTGCCGCCACTGTCAGACACTGCAACGTATACGTATCATTGCTCATATATTCAGAGCAGTAGCCACTCAGAACGGGATCATTTCATTGATTCACCCGGCATAGCGTTGCAATTTCTTAAAACTCTTCAAACAGTCTATAGTCATCTTACTTTTCTTTTGTAGTGGAGAGTAGCTGCATTTGACAAAAACAAACATCCCCAAAAATGGCTAACTTGCAGAAACAACAAGACGCTTAGTAATTCATATCTTATGGCACCCTACATGAGTACTATCCCTGCTAAGGAAATCACTGTTGCAGCCTCATTTAGGATGCATAAATGTTCTGCCGTGTATTCGGAAGGGTGTCAACATAGTTTTGGCGTTTACGCTTGGAAGAGGTCAAGAAAGGTGGACACAGCAAGGCATCTGAAAATAAGCAGCAATTACAAGTTTGTTGGTGACTTTAAGAACAATACAGTGATGCCGTCAGGCTATAAACCTTACATAGACTTTCACAACATTACCCTGAAAATCAGTATTGAAGGATATTCTGGGATTTATCTTGCTTTGGAGGGCAATAAAGCATGTGTACGAATAGAGAAAGTGACAGCCTATTACATCGCATGCCGCAAGGACTATCAGGATAGGTTGATTAGATTCCAACTAACTCCTGTGCCAAATTCGAAAATGGGAATTGAAAGAGTTCTTGGATTTTGCGTCAAGAACGCAGTACACGCTAAAGACAAAGGAAATATTGCTATGAGTTGCTATGCCAATGGAACAACGAACGTCACTGGTATGTGCCTATGTGCTGCAGGATCTCGGTTCATTCAACAGTCAAAAGAATGTCTTCGTAAGTGTCTCAGCGGCTAAATATTGTACCAAAAGTTATAAACATCTACCTGATAACCAACGTTAGTAGCGTTGGCCAAAAATATCATTCTAAAGCGTAGTTACTTTGAAACTACTTATTAGTTGGGAACCTACTGCCTAGAGAGGTAAGGGACAGCCGCAAACCTCCACAACCACAAATCATTTCAGTCAAAAGTTTTCACTTCTTTTTTCAGTAAAAGAAATGAAATTTAGCTGCAAAACAACGTTAAAAGTGAATCTAACATTTTCCTCATCTTTTAACCTTTTTAACTATCATGATCACCATATTTTCTTTTCTTTGCTTCTTTTTCATTGCATTCCTTTCTTCATCGCTTTAACTAATTTTATTCCTTTTAATCTCGAAAGTTTTTTCTCCATGTTTCACTGTGCTGTTTTGTGGTAAAGGCCTTGCATCCCGTCAGCAATTAAAAATCTATGATTGCATGTCCTAGGGTAGGTTTTTGGTCTGGCATCAGACTTACACTTAGTACAAGTTTACGATGACTTGCAGCCTGCTACCAGCCAACCTGGTTCTCAGTTTATTATTGTTCGTTGATGGGATATGGATCAACGATCCGTAACATTAAAGGTATGAGTGCAAACGACCTGTATATTTCTACTGGACTAATAACACTTACAATCTAACTGCAAAACAGCATGGTATGAAAAATGTTTGCTCCTTAGCAATCAGGGTAGCTACTTGATGAAGGTATACTCTTTTATCGGTTCACCAGGATGGGTATAGAAAAGTATGCAAGGAAGCCATGTAGACTTTGAAATTAACTTACATCGACGCAGCTCATTCATTCATTCATTCATTCATTCATTCATTCATTCATTCATTCATTCATTCATTCATTCATTCATTTACCCACTTGGGAGATCACTGACGTGGATCAAAGAAAAGGAAATGACCCCTGACAAGACCGTTTGGGTACTCCTACTTCCACTTCCCCAATTTCTCAATAGATCCTACCCACTCTGCAGAACTATTTTCTGTTAGGGAGATACGACTGAGACCCTTTGCCGAGCATCGTATTGTTCCAGCTTTTTGCAGAGAAGGTCATTGCCGACAGTATCAAATGCCTTTTTTTGATCAATGAATATAGTACCCACCATCTGTCCAGTGTCCAACCCACTATACCAGTCATCGGTGTTTTTTAGTAAGCAGGTCAATGTAGAATGAAGTTTTAAGAAACCTGATTGACCAGGATAAATAAGTTTATTCCTAGCCAGATACTCGCAAAGTTGGTTAAAAACGAGTTAGTCAAAGAGCCTTGAGATGACCGTCTGATCGTCAGATCATCTGAACCGTTATTGAAAACATAATAGGAATCCAGACCTGAAGCCGTTGGCTTGTTCAGCAGCTGAATCAAGCATTCGATCAACTATATCAGACACTTTTTAACTTCTAGGTCCAGGCCATGTTTCTTGACGAGCGAAGAGATCGATGATTTGTCAGGACGATTTGACCTTTCTTGGATTGCCTTTATCGCTTCAATAGACGATTACGCTAAAGATGGCGACGAGGAACTTTTTACAAAGGTGCACTGCGCTCGAATTACGAATTCTTAAAATTCTATAGGAATTCGATTAAAGAACGCAGTGCGAGAACGCAGTAAAATATTCCTTGGCACCATCTTTAGCGTAATCGTCTATTACAATATTTTCGTGTTTATCTGATTCAATCTCGTCCCCAGAGTGAGTTCGCTGCTCTACTCTGGGATACGAGAAACTGCTTTGCGACGTGATTGGCTGTTCACAATTTTGAGCGGAAACCTCGTTTTGCGTGGGGTAAAAGGCCGTGGCATGTCAAAATTCGACGTAAAACCATATTCTTTAGCTATTTCGACTATCATTTGCAATTTATTTCCAAAATTCGAGGAATAACGAGCCATTTCATCATGGAAGCTGCGAGCATACAAGTCAAATCTTTCAATAGGGCACAGGGAAACCCATAAATCTTCCAATTTCACGCTTATCAGCCAATGGTGTTGCCGTATTCTCGTCACATGACCGAAAATAAGCTCTTTGAGACGAATTTTCGAGTACCCTTACGAAAATCAAAATGGACATTCGAGTAATAAAGATACAGAGCTGCTTTTGCCACGAGTCGATTCTACAGGCCCTACTCCATATTTTACATTTTGCATTTCAAGAAAATCTCATCAGGGATCAGCACTACATCGAATTTCATGCAACCGAAAATAGGCCTATATTCAAATATCATTTGGGAACGCAACAAATAAGATATAGCTTCCAAAATTTCACACCTTACGTGAATTATAGCAAGGAATAAGCTGAAGATGTTTCTTTGCTTCAGTTTCCCAAATCCTTGACGAGTCTCAGCTATTTGCGACGAAGAAAGCTATTAGGCCTACCTTCATCCACTGCATAATGCCATTATTCTGTTTCAAATCGGCTTCTTTGCTGTAGCAAGGTAGCAGAGCTATTCACCAACAACATAACACCAATTTCCACTATTCTCCGCTGAAAAATTGCCATCAACTTTGGTAAAACGCGATGAACTTTCGACGGCTCTTCGCCACACTATCTATTCCAAGTTTTGAAAGTGTGCTCACGCGGAAAAATTTCTGTTATTGTCAAAGCGCTCATGGTGTCATGGTCAAGAAGTAGGTCTCGTATCATCCTCGCTCTACAAGATTTGGCCTTTGTTTTGGTATGAAAAAGTGGAAGGGATTGAGGCCGGGCTGTCAAAATTATCTGTATTTCTTAAAAAAGCGAAAATGGTGAATGCATATTTCAAAATAATTTGAATGAATATGAGGGTTTTTTTCATGGAAGTTAAAGGGTATTGGAGCTTGCGAAGATACCTAGGCCCCCTTTCATTTGAATAATTCAAATTCATTTGAAATATTCATTCACCATTTTCCTTTTTTTTAAGAAATACAGATAATTTTGAAAGCCCGGCCTCAATCCCTTCCACTTTTTCATACTAAAACAAAGGCCAAATCTTGCAGAGCGAGGATGATACGAGACCTACTTCTTGACCATGACACCATGAGCGCTTTGACAATAACAGAAATTTTTCCACGTGAGCACACTTTCTTCAAAGCCTTCGACTGTAATCCTCCGCTTGATGTTCGTTCTGTGTATCTTGACATTTCTAAAGCTTTCGACAGGGTATGGCATGACGGACTGATTTATAAATTAAAACGTTGTGGCGTCTCTGGAGAGCTCCTTTCACTTATCCAAAGTTTTCTCAAGGATAGAAAACAGCGAACAGTTCTAAATGGACGGAATTCTGATTGGGGAGATATTTCAGCAGGAGTACCCCAGGGTTCTATTCTAGGACCCTTGTTCTTCCTCGTGTATATTAATGATCTAGCTGCAGACGTAAGGTGTAATGTTAAGCTTTTTGCTGATGATACGTCGTTATTCACTGTAGTAGAAGACTCAAACACAGCAGCTAGTGATATGAACCACGACCTAGAGTTGATAAGACAGTGGGCCTATGATTGGAAAATGTCTTTTAATCCTGATCCGCAAAAACAAGCAGTTGAATTGATATTTTCTACGAAAAGAATTGAAATGAATCATCCAGAAATTCGTTTTAATGACATACCAGTGATGAAAGTAGATGAACATAAACATTTAGGAATCATCCTGGACTCAAAGCTTTCCTTTTCGGCTCATATCAAAGCAGCTATTTCTAAGGCAAGAAAAGGTGTCGGTTTGCTAAAATATCTCTCTAAGTACCTACCAAGACATACTTTAAACGAACTATTCAAACTTTATGTGCGACCCCACCTGGAATACGGAGATGTTATCTTTCATATTCCAGCCAAAGTATGTGAATTTAGCGGGAACACTATTTTGCCAAGTTTGATGGAAAAATTGGAGTCTGTTCAGTATTCTGCTGCTCTAGCTGTTACTGGAACATGGAGGGGCACATCGCGTGAGAAGCTGTACGCAGAGCTTGGCTGGGAGTCATTGAGTTCCCGAAGGTGGAGTAGATGTCTTACGTTGTTTTACAAAATGATAAATAACCTGTTGCCTGAATATACAAGGGATCCAGTCCCTCAACTTCAGCAGTCGCATTACTCTCTTCGCAATCAGGATGTCATTGGGCAAATAAGGGCAAGAACAGAAAAATTCAAATTTAGTTTCTATCCCAATTGCCTGGCTGAATGGAATGAACTAGACCCAGAGATTAGACTCGCGCCGTCGGTTGCCATCTTTAAGAAAAGGCTGATCTCTATGATCCGTCCCCCTGCTAAATCTGTCTTTGGGATTCACGACCCAATAGGATTATCTTATCTGACTCAACTAAGAGTGGGTCTCAGCAAATTATGCTTTCATAAATTCAAGCACAATTTTAAAGATTCCATAAATCCAATGTGCCCTACTAATGATGGTATTGAGACTACGGAACACTTCCTGTTGCTCTGCCCCTCCTTCGAGGTTGAACGTCGAAATCTTCTCGCTAGAGTATTTCAACTGCTACGACCATATGGATACATCGATCTTTCAAACCAGGTTTTGGCGCAACTTTTGTTGTATGGTGATAGATATCTTCCAAATGACCTCAACAGGAATATACTAGAGTTGACTCTGCAATACATCCACGCAACTGGTCGATTTGACTAAGATCACCTTGGAACTAGTAAACCGTCACCTAACCACCAAGTCCATTTTCGTAAAGTTTCTTGTCGCAGAGTCTCGTCCCTTTTCTTTAGTGCGCCCGTTTCACATTCGATTTTTCGGCTAACATAGTGTGAATGATTTATCCATCTTGATTATGCAATTTTATCTGAAATATCAAGTCCAAATTTCTCCCACTACAATCACCTATATTGGCCTGACTTCTAATGTGAAACCGGCTTTAGTATTTGTTTGTAAAACAGTTTTCTTCTTATATTTAGCATTTTGTATTTAGTGGTATATTTAGATGTATTTTTTTTTTCTCCTTTTTTTTAGATTTATGTTAAATGCCAGGGGGTAGTCATGACATATTGCTCCTCCTGGTAGCGTCTTTGTAGTGTCGTATAGTAGTTTCGTAGGTAGTGTTATAGGTAAAATGTTATTGTAAATTTTTGCATTGAGTATAAAAAAAAAAAAAAAAAAAAAAAAAAAAACACTTTCATTCATTTTTTTTCATTTTATCAATATTTATACACGGGCTACCTTTCAGCAAATACACTAATTATTAACAATGTTTGTTCAAAATAATATGGGAAAAGATATAATTAATATGAGTTGCTGCTCTACCAAGGGGTCGTGTTTGGGTCCTGTGAAAGGTTCAAAAGATAGTCTCTAAGACCTGTTCTAAAACGAGCGATTGACTCTCTTTCTCGAATGTTGTCAGGGATATCATTCCAGTTTTTGACACCAGAAAAGTAGAAACTTCGCTTTGCATATTCTAACCTAACTTTAGGAATTTGCAAATCTCCACTGTTTCTGGTTCTATACTCTGAAATCATGGATCTTTCAGTGAACTTATGGCGAAGATTTTCGGGACAGAGGTCATGCAAGATTTTATATGTCATGACTCCTTGGTCAAAGGAGATCAATGACTTTACATTGAGCCATTTGCAAGTCCATCCGTCCTTATACTTGGCATTCGCTATTAGCTTCTTTGCCCTTGTCTGTAATCTTTGCAACTGGGATAGCTTGGTGTTGGAAAGAGCACTCCAAACAATGTTGCCATAGCGAAGATGGCTTTCAAAGAGAGCTTTATAAACTTGATCAAGTTTCCTTTGCGGAAGGATGTTTTTCAGCTTTCTTAAGGAGCTCAAGCCCCCTTTCAGCTTATTTTTGATAGCTTTGTACTGCACTTTCCAGTTAAGGCTTTCGTCGATGTTTATCCCTAAGTATTTTGTCTTGTCAACCCTTTTGATAACTTCATTATTGAGGACAAGATCTGGCAAATCATTACCTATCTTATTCAGTTGTCGCCTATGGCCTATAACCATATATTCACTTTTGCTGGCATTCAAACTAAGTTTATTAATCCTCATCCAATTCGATATATTTTCCAGCTCGTTTTTCAAATCTATTAGAAGTTCATTCAGGTTTTCTGATGCGATATTCACACATGTATCATCAGCATACATATTTGGGATCGTGCTTTTTAGACAGTTCTCAAAATCATTAATGTATAGTATGAAGAGTAAGGGTCCCAAACACGAGCCCTGGGGAATACCACACTCAATGCTGCTTTTGCTGGAAGTGGATCCGTCAAAATAACAGAACTGCTCCCTATTGGTCAGATAAGAAGTGAACCAGCTGTGAGAAGTACCCTCAGCACCATATTCTCGTAACTTCAACAATAGGATTTTATGGTCAACGGTATCGAATGCTTTCTTGAGATCAAGGAATATACTCAAATTTATTTTCCCCTCATCAGAGTTCTTGAACCATGGGTCTATAACATTCAGTAGACATGTCAGTGTACTGTGCAGTTTTTGGAATGCAAACTGTATGCAAACTTTCAAAACTTGGAATAGATAGTGTGGCGAAGAGCTGTTGAAAGTTCATCGCGTTTTACCAAAGTTGATGGCAATTTTTCAGCGGAGAATAGTGGAAATTGGTGTTATGTTGTTGGTGAATAGCTCTGCTACCTTGCTACAGCAAAGAAGCCGATTTGAAACAGAATAATGGCATTATGCAGTGGATGAAGGTAGGCCTAATAGCTTTCTTCGTCGCAAGTAGCTGAGACTCGTCAAGGATTTGGGAAACTGAAGCAAAGAAACATCTTCAGCTTATTCCTTGCTATAATTCACGTAAGGTGTGAAATTTTGGAAGCTATATCTTATTTGTTGCGTTCCCAAATGATATTTGAATATAGGCCTATTTTCGGTTGCATGAAATTCGATGCAGTGCTGATCCCTGATGAGATTTTCTTGAAATGCAAAGTGTAAAATATGGAGTAGGGCCTGTAGAATCGACTCGTGGCAAAAGCAGCTCTGTATCTTTATTACTCGAATGTCCATTTTGATTTTCGTAAGGGTACTCGAAAATTCGTCTCAAAGAGCTTATTTTCGGTCATGTGACGAGAATACGGCAACACCATTGGCTGATAAGCGTGAAATTGGAAGATTTATGGGTTTCCCTGTGCCCTATTGAAAGATTTGACTTGTATGCTGGAAGCTGCAGTGAAAGTTCTCCAATTTTCAACTAATACTCTTTTTCGCGCTAAACAAACCGTGCTTAATTTCACATTAAAAGCACTTTCTAACCCCACATTATCGTTCAAATACCTTTAAGATGGTTGAAATAAGGTCCTCAAAGTGTTTGTTTTTTGTATTTTGATTTATCTATTGCAGAAATGGCACTAGAGCAACGGGAATTTTGGGTCACTTGGTCTCTTGGTCACAGCCTAACCAACTGTGAAATCCATAATGCCTTTCAAATCTGACCATTTTCTGGGCAAATTTGATCGAAGTGTACCAGGGTGTTCGTTCGGCTTCGTGATCAGCGTATGACGTAAGAACACCCTGGGAACGTGGTTGCATCTGATTGCATTTTGCAGAATCTACCGAACGTAACAGCGCTCAACTTTGCGTCCGTCTTGCTCGCCGACGGAAGTAACTCTATCGTCTTCTCTTCCCCCTGCTTGCTTGCTTGCTTGCTTGCATATTGAACGTTGCTATATAAAAGCGAGCCGAATACTTAGATTTACCATGATCCTCTTCTTGTCCAAGAATCGTGATTGATATACTGATTTACTGTAAGACACTTAGGATTTACTGCTCTCAACTAGATGACAGTGCCTTGACAGCATTTTATGCTATGTGATGTTTTTCCACGCACCCAACCACACCTCAATAAGTTTCATAAAGCATATCGTATAGTGTATCTTCCACAGCTGATAAGGCGGTTCCACACAACACGTTCTTGTTCATGATTTTCACTGCAAGAATCAACGTATATTTGTCATCTTATCTATACAAGGCTTGAGAAGGACTTTATGACTATTCATGCCTCATATATTGCAAAATGCGCTCGTCTAAGGGCTTTCTATGTCGGCATTGATTTCCTGAGATGTCGGCATTGACACATTTTCATTGCACAAAAGAGTTTTGAATAGACGAGGGAAACAAATAAGTCATCTTGGAAGTGCATGCAGAGAGCCGTTTGTAAGGGTTCTCCTTATTCCGATGAGTTGGGAATGAAGCGCAATCTTCCTGTTTTCAAAGAAAGAGCTAGGTTTTCATCCATGTTTTAAGGTCTAACGTTACTTTTAGTGAAACATTCGTTGAATAGGAGTGAATTTTTCTCAAGGACCTTGATAGCTCGTCAGCCTTTCATTATTAATAACTTAAATTTTCCAACGTCTGTTTTTCCCTCCACCTCCAATGATGTTCTGTTAGGCATTATTCTGAAGTATAAATGACGCATTCTTTGCCGAAAGCTTCGCTATGTAGCTTCTCATCGAAAGCTTCGTTCTCGATTTAATCTCAACTAAATCCTTGCTAACACTCATAGCAGCATGTGTTTAAGAGCGAGTTCGACGATCTCTCTTGCGTCAGAGGAGGTGTATATTTTAGTAAAAGCCCCGTTATTCACGACAAAAATTGATTTCTTTTGTGCTTTGCCTTTTCCTTGTGCTTGTGCTTTGCCTTTTGTGCTTTGCTCTTTTCCTAAGGTTATATTTTATTTACAGATAAACTGCGAAATTTTACATGCAGCAGTAGACTCTTCTTCAGATCTGATCTTTCTGTTTTCAGGAGAAGCTTATTTAGTATATTGTTTCCAGCATTCAACGCAATCTGCAATTGCGACATCACATTATTTTGAGAGGCCCATGTTTATCTCTCAAATCAATATATTTGAAGAGCACCAAAGGGAACAAACTTACACACACCAGATCCTCATATATAAACGTATGCGAAAATAACGGGATCGGGACAAGGAAACAACGGATGTTTTCAGGTTGAAATATTTGATGAGGCCCCCCAGGGGGGTCTGTGTTCCCTTGTTCCCTGAAAAATTCCAAAAAATCTCCCTTGTTCCCAAAAATGTTTTTTAAATGTTCCCTGAAAAGAAATGTTGAACTGTTCCTCAGTTCCCCAAAAGTAGTCCTTTGATCCCTTGTTCCCTAAAAAATTTAGCTCATGCTCCCTGATTGAAGTCAGCCTTATTTTGGTAGGTACCTACGGACCTGCAGCAAGTGTCTCTACGACAGTAATCTCCGAAAAGGCTTATCTAGCTAGTCTGTGTCCCAAACCAAAGGCTAATCTAGCCCATCACAAAACTTTTGGTAAAGAGCAATCAAAACTGCCTTCATAGAAAGCAATTTAAGCTGCTTCAGAGCAATGGCTTCATTGGCACCTCCTCTGGAAAGCTCTTCCTCCTCTGAAGGAGTTTCAGTTGTTCTTATAAAGGGCGTTGTTTGAAAGGACAGGCCCGTCGGAACAAAACTGATTTTGGTGGCTGAAACGAGGTGCGAGCGAAGCGACCAAAGATGGATGTCCGGGGGCTTGCCCCCGGGAAAATTTTTCATGACCACGCCCTTTAGATCATTGGAAAACGCCCCATTTTTGGAAAATGTGCCTTTGACGGAGGCAAAGGATCACGACTAATGAGGGACTTCCATGAAAATTTTGAATTTTTTGACTTGTATGATATCAAAAGATATTGCATTTTGGATAGATTCTGGTAGCTTTCTCGAATAAAAATGAGTTTGAATCTTCATTCATTCTTACGACCTTTTTCAAAAATCTTTTACAGGCTTTTTCACTTACAAAATCAACAAACTGCAGCAAATTATTTGGGGAGCTGAAGCCCCCCAGCCACCCCGCTTCCCGACGGGCCTGAAAGGAACATTGAGACTTGCAGCAAGTCCAACAAGGGCAGATTTTGTAATATAATAGCATCAGTCGCTTTGTTTCACACCTCAATTCAAAGCGATTAACCAATGCAGACAAAAGAAATTCTCTCAAGCAGAAATTGAAAACAAACGAAGCCGCAAAGTTGCCCTGAAACCAGTACGGCAAACTCTCGTTTGGTGCGGGTGATGGGGGGTTTTTAAGAGAAGGTATGTGCTTATAACAAAAGAAGAAGGGTAAATCTAAAGTTCTGTCTCGCGGATTTTGTTTATTTGATTCAGAAACCGAGCAGAGGGCATTACAAGTTTTGCATATTTATTGCTCAGACGTACGCAGTCACTCCTCAGCTCCTGAATCAAATAAACAAAATCCGCGAGACAGAACTTTAGATTTATCCATCTTCTTTCGTTATAAGCATATGCCTTCTCTTAAAAACCTCCCATCGTCCGCACCAAACGAGGGTTCGACGCACTGGTTTCAAGGCAACTTTGCGGCTTCGTTTGTTTTCAATTTCTACTTGAGGGAATTTCTTTTGTCTGCATTCGCTAATCGCTTTGAATTGAGGTGTGAACGAAAGCGACTGAAGCTATTGTATTACAAAATCTGCCCTTGTTTAGCAAGTCCAGTTTAACTGCAGTTAAAAGAAGACAACTCAATCAACTATTGCAGTTTAACAGGACCGTCGGAACAAAATTCATATTGGGGGGGGGGGGCTGCAACGGGGCGCGAGCGATGCCAGTAAAGATGAGGGTCTTGGGACATGCTCCAGGAAAAATTTTTCATGACCATGCCCCTCAATTCTTTGGAAAACACCCCATTTTTGGATAATTTGCCATTGAAAGAAGCTACAGATCAAAACTGAGTCTTTCCAGGAAAATCTTGAAATTTTTCAATTGTATGACATCAAAAGATATTGCATTTTTGATAGATTCTGGTAGCTTCCTCGAATACATACGAGTTTTAATCTTCATTCCCACGAGTTTGGCAGTCACAGCCAGAAAACTCGATCAACTATTGCTTTCACCGTCACATTCAAGGACAGAGCCAGGGGATGGATTTCGGTAGATATGTTTTCAACTCATCCCGGGTTGACATTCATTCACAACCATAATGGTGTAGAAAAGTTGAGCACTTGGGTATGGGTCATTTGGTCAATTCCATCCTGTATATTTGCTAATGAAGGTCAAATTAATCCTCTGGACAAGTAATTCAGAACAAACATAGGCGCAAAGTTGCCCTGAAACTAGTAAGGTAAACCCTCGCTTGGTGCAGGCGAAGGGTGGTTTGTAAAACAAGTTATGTGCTTATGCTTATAACGAAAGAAGAATGGTAGATCTAAAGTTTCGTCTGGCGGATTTTGCTTCTTTGATTCACCTGCATCCTTAAATGAAATTTGCAGCTATAATCTCCCAACATCAAATGAGAGACAGATTTATCTACAGAAACCATTACATAAATTTTTTTTCGGGGGGGGGGGGGGGGGTTGCTGCCAGGTAGCTCCTTTGATTTATGCATGGACAATGAAGAACTGATATGATGGGTATGATGGGGAATGTGGCTCTGTATTTTTAAGTAAGGAGATATTTTTCACCTGAAGTTCTAATATGTTCCCTGCTCCCTAATACAATTCCTTATGTTCCCTTGATCCCCGTTAAAAATTCGGGATGTTCCCTTGTTCCCATGAATAAAAATGGCAAGTTCCCTTGTTCCCCATAACCCCTGGGGGGCCTCTTTGATCTCATTTCTACGTCATTGCACGAATGCAACTAAATATCTTTTCCTAATCTATCCTGTATTTACTTTCAAATAGTAAAATTTTACAAATAGAAGTAGAAAACTTTCTCAGATCTGACAGCTCTCTGATCAGAAGAAGCTGTTAAATATATTGTCAACAACACTCAACGCAGTTCTCATTATTCCGGAGAGCTCAGATTCGTTTCGCAAATCAATATATTTGAAAAAGACCAACGGGAAAAATCATAAATAGCAGATTCTCCTGAATAACCATATATGCAGATCACGTGATTAAGACAAGGAAGTAGCAGTCAAGTTATATTTCGTTGGCAATACAATACTTCTCTCTCACCTGACTTCTGGACTGGATGGCTGGCTTCTCTTGCATCCAAAATGAGAAGTCTACTTCAATTGCAGCTCATTTTGCTCCTGACATGCCTTGATCTGTTTTGCAACGCAGAAAAAAGTAAGTTAAAATTTCGACTGTTCATTATATCAAGCAATAATCAAGGATATCAATTGAATAGTTTGTTTGTTAAGTGGTTCACGAATTTTTTGCTGGCTGTTGAAGATGTACAGGCCATGTTGCGGGAATCTTGATAGCAAATAACTCATTTGTTTCATTTCATTTCTCTTTCATCTATTTCAATTTCATGCCTTCAATGTTCAAAATGAGCTAAATGATTTACAAATCATACATTCCTTAAAATCAAAATATGACATAGCATCAAATAACGCGTTGATGCGGTAAAGTGCTGTTGGAAAAAAAACTTCACATGAAAGCAATTCTTCCGTACTGTAATGATATTAATTTTTGCTAAAGTGAAATTTTCAATTAATGGAGAATAAAAGCTGCTATTGTATGTTAATTTTTACGAGCTAATTCAGAAAGGTAGACGAATTTCGCCAACTGTTTCAGTCGTTGTTGTTGTTTCTTGTCATTTAAAAGATCTCATCGTATTTCCTGTTGTGCACTGACAAAAAACATCTACCGGGCGAGTCAGAAGGAAATATAGTGTATTTGGCGGACAAAGACGTCACATTTAGCCACCAGGTTCATTTCATTTTCCATTTTTTCAACTTTTATACACGAAACGCCTATCTATCATAAGCTTGTTAACAATATTCATTTAGGAAAAGTTAGCACAAATCGCTGCCCTACCACGGATTCGTGTTTGTGTCCTGTGAATGGTTCAAATGATACTCCTTTTTCTCAAATGTTGTCAGGGATATCATTCCAGTTTTCGACACCTGAGAAATGGAAAATTTGCTTTGCATATTTTAACCTCACTTTGAGAATTTGCAGATTTCCACGATTTCTGGTTCTAAACTCTGAAATCATGGATCTGTTAGTAAAATTATGGCAAAGCTTTTCGGGACAGAGGTCATGCAAGATTGTATATGCCATGACTTCTTGGTCAAAGAAAATAAAAGAGTTTACAGTGAGCCAGTTACAAGTCCATCCGTCCTTATACTTGCCATTCACTATTAGCTTCTTTGCCCTTGTCTGTAATCGTTGCAATTTGGAAAGTTTGATGTTGGAAAGGGCATTCCAAACAACATTGTCATAGCGAAGACGCCTTGCAAAGAGAGCTCTCCAGATTTGATCAAGGTTCCTTTCGGAAGGATGTTTTCCAGTTTTCTCAAGGAGGTCCAACAGGGCCACCAAGAGCCTTTCGAGGGCCAGGAACAGAAGTGCAAAATGAGGCCCCTTCTGAGCGAAGCGAGCAGAAAATGTTTTCGATCACTTCCTTTTATTTGGTTTAAGGTACATTTCAGAGCAGTCAAAATGTCAAAAATCTTCAATTATGAAGCCCCTAAGACCCTCACATAAACAGAGTCCCCATATAAACAGAACGCCAATCCGATATGAAATGAAAACGGTATCGTATAAACAGATTAATCTTTCATACTTCATTGGGGATGGCCTTCCGATATGGCATGAAAACGGTATCATGTAAAAGGGGCCTAAAAGGCGCTAATAATGCGTGCTTCTTTGTCTTACGAAGCGTTTTCTTTCAAGCAGATCAACGCTCTGTTAATAGCAATGAGACTTCTTGCAGACAACACTTCATCCTAAAGCCTGGTTCAGACTAGGTCTTTTGAGTCGTTAGGGTCGTGCTGAAAGACCCAAAAGACAAAGAACTCAAACTCTGAATCTTTCTTTTTGTTTCTCTCCCACCCAACGACCTAGTGTGCATTATGTCAATATCCCTTGATAATACCACGTATACTTGCAACTCTGGCACGTCTAAAATGCTGAAGAGGCGAGGTCAAAGATTTCATCATTTTGTAAGACTCCCATATAAAATCTTTCGAAGATAATCTTTTTTAACAAGTTCATCGAGTAACCGTTTCGACGAGGAAAGGTTTATGAGCGAAGTTAAGCTCACAGGAAACATTTAGTTCACAATGATCGAGGTCCATAGAACGCTCCAGTTTTTCTGACTCACCCAATGTCAGTTATTAACTTATCGACTTATTTCAATTTCGTTGAGTAGCGAAGTCCTGCATTTCGTTATTTTACGATTCAAATCATTAAAGCAACACTTGAGTTCATCGAATCATCAAAAAGATTTTCTTAGGGGGTCTGTTTCGTCCGGCGTGCCTTGCGCGTGTCGTCTCTTGGTTTGCCATTGTTGTCGCCATTTTCATGGCCCATGAGAGTGGCGACAAGCGGGGGCCAGCCGGGGGGGCGGCGCGTGCGGGGGGTGCTGGATGGAGCAGACCCTTTAAGTCATTTCAATGAGATTTCCTCTCTTCCTCCCAACCTTTGTATCATTTTTGTATCATTTCATTTCTTTTCGTAGTTTGTAGTTTATGCTGTAATATTTTCGTGTAAATGTTAAATGTTTCATGTTAATTGTTAAAGCCACAGGGTTGCAATGTATTCTCATTCTCCTTGTAACCATGTTCTGTTATTGTAAGATTTTAAATTGATGTATAAAAAAAAAAATGAAAGGTAGTTTGCCATCAGACTTTTTGGAGTTCAATGAAAAAAGTAAATAACTTCAACAAATTATTTCGGCTCTGAACAATCCCGTTCTATCTGAAGTTCCTCGTCCTTTGAATGGTCCTACTGGAACCTTCTTTCTGCAACAAGTCTTCTTGCGCATATTCAGGCTCATCTGTTTAATTCTATGCGATTCAAGACACAAATAAAGACTGTTACTTTCACAAAGTATGAAAGAGATTAACTTCACTAAAGATGAAAGAATGATTATGTGTTTCAATTAATGTGATGAAAACAACAGGAATCTTATTGGTGGCTTAGTCAAAGACAGAGTTGTGGCATCAATAAGATGTCATTTTTCAACCCATATTCATACAAAATTTCTGAAAAAGAATACCCATCTTTCACCAGATTCTAAAAACATGTTTCCTTCTACCTTCTACTATACTGATTGCCTTCACCAACTTCTAATATCGGTTAAGACTTATTCCCCGTCAGTGGAATTCTCTCATCTTGTGGAGTTCTACACAATGAAAGGTTACTCAGACACTGGCTCTACGGAGAGAGTACTCAGTTACGTTCGACTGCAAAGAAGTATTTTCTTTCACAAACCTGAAACTCGCATCCGCTTTGGAGCTTCCATTGGCAGGAAATGCGCCTTTGTACCTTTATCAAGACCCAAATTATTGTTGTTTGTATTGATTGTTTCTTGTAAAAAGTACAACGAGCTTCAAAATTTATACCATGTCCGCCACATCTATTTCGCTCAGAGTATACAGCGTTGAGTATCCCCCGTTCACGTTTGGGCATCAATCCTAGCCTCACGAACCTACTTTGTAACGTAAGCTTGCAATGATATGCATTTGAATAAGTGCCCAATAACGTGTGCCCCATTTGTACAGTTTCTTTGGAGCATTCATTTTGTAATCATTGAACACTTTCTATGTATTTCAAAAGAAGTGAAGTGTGTCATTTTGCCCCTCTGCACCCTATACTATTCGCAGTTCATTTCTTCCAGTCAACATAAACGTACCAGAACTGAAGGATTGGCAAGCAGTACCTTCTGGCTGGGATGGCCGTCGTCGTGACGGTCTGGTAAGTATTTCAGGTGGCTTTAAAAGAAAAAATTCTGTCGATGCAAATGAACAGTACTTGCGACTGATAAGACATACAAATCCCGTATAAATTTCCATGATATCTCATTTTGTTTTTGAGTTATCCACTGATTTTAAGTATCAGCTAATGACTTCATTTCGCCCAGATTAATAGGATAACATAGAGATGTACAGCTGTCTCTTATTTGTGACAGCCTACAGTAGTAAGAAACGTTTCAGCTGAGCGAGATAGATGCAATGTGAAATTTCGAAACTTTAGTGAATTCAAATGATGTTTCTCTTGCGCTTCATCAGAACTAAATTTTACAATCATTTGCAGCCTACCTATAAACCTAAATTAGCCGCATCACATGGGAACAATAACCTAACAATGGGACCCACCTAGCAAAATCTGTCAAAATAAGGGTTAATATAAAGGAGGAGAGCGCCAAAAGAAAAGAAGAGGGTAGTTAGAGAATTAAGGCGATGCAAGAAGGAGCGGATGAATGCACCGTCTGTCCCCAAGAAGGGTAACAAATATGAAACAGATATACATTGTCTCATGAGTTAATATGATGTTCAGAAAGGCATGTTAATTCAAAAAGTTCTTTGATTCGATTTATCTTTTGCGACATAGTTGTATTTAGAAAATGAAGGGGGGGGAAGGAGGGAGCCAGAAATTTTTTGGGTTTGTCTAGTATACTTTTGGGTACGCTATGTGGTTCATAATCGGTATATTTTTGGGGCTGCTGATGATAAAACTTGACAAGGTGAGTGCTAAGCTGAGTTCTTCACCCAATCATTGCGGGACAGTTGCCGAAGAAGCTATGAAACATCTAGTTTTCATGTACCATGAAGCTATGAGTATCTCTTTGGGGTCTAAAAATGTCCTAACTTTAGTATTTTTTGGGTTAAGTATATTTAAGTTGAGTATGGTTAACAACACCAAGTATCTAGGTGTGCAGGTTGACGACCAACTGAAATGGTCCACTCACTTGTCACCTGCAATCACATCCCACAGTAACGACCCCGCTGAGACATTGCACCGCCAAGGTTGAAGGATTACCCGCCAAGAAAATTCATTTCCCCTCTAACGTTTGATTCTTCCCCCGCCCCGTTTTTGTTGTTTTCCCCGCTGAAATATTTGTTTCCCGTTGAAATTATACAAGTTCCATCAGAATAGCCCATATAGCCCATATAGAATGGCCTAAAATTTCACTTCCCCTTCATGATATTTTTAACCCCCGCCGAGAATGTATGTTTTCGTAATTTCCCCGCCGTATTTTCAATGTCCGGCGGAGTCGTTACTGGGAGGTGTTACAATCATGAAAGTCTCTAGAGGTATAGGTGTGTTGAAGTAATCTAAACGATACTTACCTAAGCAAAACCTCATTATGCTGCATAGAAGTTTCGTTGAACCCAATCTTAGGTATTGTTGCCCTGTTTGGGGATCTTGCGGTGCATCAGCCCTCGATAAGTTGCAAAAACTGCAAAATCCAGCCTCTAGAATAGTCACAAGCAGTCCCTATGACCACAAGTGGCGGAGAATGGTTCAGTAATGCTTGCACGATTCAGTAATACATACAACCGTACTAAGATTTAATCATACCTGCTAGTAAACTGTGTTGAATTTCTCTTGAATCCATATCTCTGTGTTATCGCTTAGGCCACAAATTCTGTTGGGTTGAAATTATGTTGTGTTGTTGCAGTTGTATTGAATACACAACATAATTTCAACCCAACAGAATTTGTGGCCTAAGCGATAACACAGAGATATGGATTCAAGAGAAATTTAACACAGTTTACTAGCAGGTATGATTAAATCTTAGTACAGTTGTATGTATTACTGAATCGTGCAAGTATCACCGAACCATTCTCCGCCACCTGTGCTATGACACGTCAGCTTTGCACTGGATAAAGAGTCTCGGCTGGCTTTTCAGTTACTAACCGTCAGCCGAGGAACTAAAAAAGTGACCTTAAGCTGCCATTACTGAGAAGATCTACTGGCCAAAAATTGTTTGCGCACAGAGGGGTTAATGTCTGGAGTGACTTATATAGTGTTTTGGAAGCGTCGAAGAAAATATAAGGCAAACTATGGCTCATCCCATATTTCTTTCCTTTCGTTTACAAATCTAAAAAGAGGCCAATGAGATTCATTGAATGGTTCATTAGTTTTTCCAGTCGTAAATGTTTTCCCCTGTGTTGTGGTGGTGTGCTCCTCTCTTGGTTCCCTGAGGGGCTCAAAAGTATCATTGCGAGACAGAGTTGAAGAGGAGTCAGTGATGTTTTGATGAGAGTACAAGACGCAAGATAAAATCGAACGCGTTCAACCAGTGATGTCAAGATAGGTTAGGCCGCAAGTCAACCGTCACCCCAACCAATGACGGCATGTTGGTGAGCGTATTCATTCTTATTATTCGTCGGGGAGTCAGAGATGAGGCATCAAAGAGAAACTTTCAACAACATTGAATGACTTAACTTTGGTTGTGCTGATCTTTTGATCGTATGCTTTGATAATGAAAATTAATTGCATTGCATTTTAAGAAAATGATACATCTGGTTTAGTCGTGTTTATGGGCCGCACGAAATTCACTACACCTTCTTTTGTCAAAGATTAAGGTAGGGTAAGATTTGGGTCTAAAATGGGCATTTCTCGAAATAAATAGCGCACCCTCACAAACTTGTTGGACATATGAAGATCTTTCTTCGTTTTACCTACATTGAATCTTTTTTTGTTCCTGGAAACTTGTTCCGGCTCCTTAGTTTGAGGTTTGAATATTTTTTCTTGAATTTTTTACCATCCTCACTTTTGCATGTAATTTCAACCTGTCGGCGGGAGCTTTGGGTCTATTCGAGAAAAGCAGTATCTACGGTATTTCATCAGGAGTATGGTAAATTTTATAAAATTGAATTTTAGAAAGCTGTTATGGAGAATTATGATTGAATTTTCTGAATGAATCTTCAGAGTGGTGAAACGCCCATTTAGTGTTGTTCTGTGTAATCAATGTATTAGGCTCTTTTCAGTGATTTTGCCATGATGAAATTTGCATAAAGTGAAATTCGTCGATACTTCTAATACTGGTAAGACAGCCAGAAAAATCAAAAAAATACTTCAGTTGTTTGGCTTTAAACCAGAATTTGGACCATTCACATCTGTCAAGTGCTCTTAATGCTATAAATTTTCTAAAGTGGGAACTTTTTTCTGGCTCACCTCGTAGGTGATGCAAGATTAACTTGAAAAATGTACTGGGTGAGTTAAAAAACGCCTGGCGTTTGAAAAGTGTATAAGCAACGATGATTTGTTATTGAATAGCTTACCCGATATCTTACCCGATTGAATAGCTATCATAAAATGATTTTTTTAAATTTTCCTGGCTAAAATTGATCATCCCGTTCAGATTCTGTAAGCGGCTTTCTAAAATGATTCCCTTTGAGAAGCCTTAAAAACATGCTAAAATTACAAGCAAAAATCCCTTAAGTGTTAACCTCACAGCGATGAGTTTCAGCACGCTTTAGCACGTGCTTTCCTTTTGACGGGTTGAAAAGTCTTCCCCTAGTGTGAATAACTTAATCAGGGGGATTCAATTCTCCCATGAGGACAAAATACATGAACACATCCAAGAGTCATCATTATTATTGCTAGGAAGGGGAACAAAAGGAAGTCTTGCTTGGCGGTTTTACTCGTTTTTGCAGGTCTTTGAAAGCGGCTTTCTGGGGGAGGAATGACCGATTAAAGCTGGGTAAGTTACTGAAACTAATTTGACATATGGGGGATAAAATAAGACAGTTTTGAATATCGTTGCTTTGATATTCAGAGAGCAGGAGTTTTTCAAACGCCGGGCATTTTTATCGACTCTCCCGGCATCAATTTTTGAGTTCCATTTAGTCAATTCAGCGAATCGAATGCATTTGATTGGCGGAAATTCAACTAGGTTTAAACCAGGGAGATATAGAGAATATACACCTCTATATCTTCCTGGTTTAAACGATCATTGAAGCGGTAATAAGTTTCAAACGGTCATTTATTTCAAGCGGTCATTCATCTCCGTCGCTACTGGATATTTTCTGCAGAGAGCCTTTCATAAAATCTGCAAAAAAGAATGAGATGTTCTTGCTAGCATTAATGACATACATATGATTAATCATTTTGTCCTTTTGGAAGGATAATCCCCCTGAATGAGTTTTTTTTCAAGTGGGCAGGAGATTTTATCATCGTCCTAAGAGAAACGCACGTGCTTAGTCGTTCTCAAGTCATTTCTGCAAGGTTAAAGTGGGGGCAAATTGCTCCTGAATGAAGCACGCCTTTATGGTTTCTCGAAGAAAATTCCTCGACAAAAGTTTTCGTCAAATGTGTACAAAGTGATCTATTTCAGTTGGCAAAAGATAAAAAACAATTGAGTGTGTTGGTTATTCAGACACTGCAATGTATTACTGCTTATATTTTCAGGGAGTAGTAGCTTCTCATAAATGTCTTTATTGATTCGCCAGGTACAACGCTGCAATTTCTTACAACGTATCGATTAACCTATACTCATTTTACTTTTCTTTTGTAGTGGAGAGTAGCATTATTTGACAAAAACAAACATGCCAAAAAATGGATAACTTCGTCAAATAACAAGGCGCTTAGAAATTCATATCTTATGGCACCCTACGTGAATACTGTCCCTGCGAAGGAAATCTTTGTTGCAGCCTCGTTTAGGATGTTTAAGTGTTCTACTTTCAATACATACTGTCAGCATAGATTTGGCGTTTACGCCTGGAAAACGTCAAGAAAGATCGACGCAACAAGGCATCTGAAAATAAGCAGCAATTACAAGTTTGTTGGTGACTTTGAGAACAATACAGCGATGCCGTCGTATAAATCTCACATAGACGTTCACAGCGTTACACTGAAAATTGATATGGAAGGATATTCTGGAATTTATCTTGCCTTTGAGGGCAATAAAGCAACTTTAATACTTGAGAAAGTGACAGCCTACTACATGGCATGCCGCAAAGACTATAAAGATAGATTGATTAGATTCCAACTAACTCCTGTACCAAATTCGAAGATAAGAGTCGAAAGGGTTGCTGGATTTTGCGCCAGGAATGCTGTACATGCTGAAGATAAAGGTAACATAGCAATGAGTTGCTATTCAAATGCAACTACGAATGTCACTGGCATGTGCTTATGTGCACCAGGATTTTGGTGGATTCAAAAATTGAAAGAATGTTTTTGTAAGTGTCTTAGAGGCTAAGGCCCCGTTCACACTACTCCGTTTTTGTTAGTATCCGTTTTTGTTGCATCGAAGCTACCGTTCACACGACTCCGTTTCTGTAAAAAAACGGAGAGAAAAACCTCCGTTTTTGTGCGTTCACACTGATCTGCCCGATAACAAAAACGCAGCGAAAAACATCCGTTTTTGTGCGTTCACATTGCTCCGTTTTTGTGAATCTCATTGTTGCATATTGGAGCGTTTTCAAAAACCTCCGTTTTTGTGCGTTCACATTGATCAAATGCGTTTTCAAAAACCTCCGTTTTTGTGGATATCCACTTTTGACAGCGTTTTCGAAAACCTCCGTTTTTGTGGCGTTTTTGTGCGGATCAGTGTGAACACTTTCACAAAAACGGAGGTTTTTCTCTCCGTTTTGTACAAAAACGGAGTAGTGGGAACGGGGCCTAAGTGTTTTGCCAGAATTCACTAATGTTGACTTGATAGCAAATGAGAGTAGTGTCGGCAAAAAGTACCTTTTTGGAGCCTATTGTTATTTTGCCACTACCTATTTGTTAGGAACATCTCCTCCACCTTTCATGCCATTTAACTACTATGGCCATTACGTCTTTCTTTGGTTCTCGTTCATCAAATTTTTTTCCTCACTTTTTCAACTAATTCAATTCATTACCATCTCAAAAATTTTTACTCGCTCGATGTTTCAATGTGCTGTCTTTTGCTATTGGCATATCTCTTGCCTGTACAGAAAAATTATACAAAAATAAAACAGACAAATATGCAAAAAAATTAACTACTGTGCAAAGAAGGGCACGTATTCAGCGAGTTCACACAATGATGAGACATACAGTTAACTAAGGAATTAAAAGCAAAGGTACCATTGAGAGAAAATAAAATAGGAACCAGGAACAAAGAAGCATTGAGAGAAAGATAAAACAAAGAGCCAAATCGCAGGGCAGAAAATGAAGCTGCTTGATAAAAAGGCCGATCAGTATCAACTCGATTAAGCACAAGATCAAGGTCAATTTTTCCAAAATATACAGAGGGAGGAAAAGGACACATTTGCGTTCTACTAAAACTGCGCATCCTCTCTCACATTCATGATTTGGCCGTACTGAATCATGCTTTATCCAAAGCACGTAGAATTAACAATGTTTGCAACCACCTCCATGGGGACCATTGTTGCAATTAGGTCAACTCGATCTCTTAATGTTATCCCTGCCACTTTGATTAGGGATGCTTTTAACTCGTATTTATCAAATTTGCTATGTAAATTGTATTGTAAATGTTTATTCATTTCTTTATATCAATTTTTTTTTCATGGTAAATTTTTTCATTTCATGGCACACTTTTACTTACTTAGTTACTTACTCACTCACTCACTCACTTATTCATTTACTTACTGCCCGCCCATACATGGATCCCTTTGATCACACAGAGGGGATTGGTTCTGCATGCTACTTCAGTTACCAAGTAGCAACGTCTGGTTAAACGGACATGGTTTTCCAGCAAGACCAACTATTCAATTGATACGGTTCGTAATTTACAAGCCCCATTCCACGTTGGGCGGACCACTTTGAAAAATTTACCTAAAGCGTTGTTCGGAAGATTCTCACTCTATTGGATAGTTGATTCTATTATCACCCTATCATCCATCACTGACAGGGTTGGGCTTCCATACAACATTAGATGACATACTTCTTTGGGATCTATAAAATCAGTGTATCTTCTTCAATATCTGAGAAAGCAGACCGATCTTGACACAACTCAATTAAAAGTGGGCAATGCACGAAGGAGTGCTCATTATCTTCTTTAGCCATGCCGTAATTACAAAACGGGCTAAGAGAGTCAAATTAGGGGCTGTGCAAAGTTTATTTTATAACATGGCCGATGCAAAATGTAACGGGCAACTCCTTTTTCGAGCTTCTACACAACTGGGTGAAAATTTTTTATTACGCAAATATGAACGGGCTAGAACGGGGCAGTTAGTAAGAAGATAGGTTCATTTTTTAAATACAAAATGGCTCACTTTGAGGACAAAATTTTGAATCATGCAAGTTGAGAAATGCATGCAAAGATGTGTATAAATGACGCCAAATTTCCTTGTTAGTTTCTTCCAAGAAGGATACATCAGTCATTGACAAAGATTCTTATAGAGAGGAACTGTCTTTTTTATGGTATTTGGATATTTCATTGATGGTATGGTACTATAGTACTGTATAAATCTGCTGTTCATGAATATGGGACAGATCAATTTTAAGGACAATATGACTCGGCAGTTGTATTTTTGCAATAATTTCATACGGGGCGAGAAGATTTTAAACAAATTTTCTTTTCCAACAGCCAAGCAACACAATAAATTTTGCGCTGTCCCTTATGCTGAAACTTGTGTTCGGTAAGAGAGCTAATTCCGAGACGGCACGTTTCGACAGGTGGTACCTCAGTGAACAGGAAGCACGGAGATTCAATGTTTCTTAGTTTCAAGAAATGACGCAGCCTTCTGAACAATCTCCTATCATTCAAACTTTCCCACCCAAGCTCCCTCGACAATGAATTCTCCCGTGAATGTATTTTTTTGATCTAGTTTTTGTTCTAAGACTCACACTTAGAACCATTTAACGGAACCTGCTACCAGTCCGGTTCTCAGTTTATTACAATTCGTGTATTAAATGTAGACCAAAGACCCTGGCACTGAAGGTAGGAATACAAGCAAGCAAGCAAGCAAGCAAGCAAGCAAGCAAGCAAGCAAGCAAGCAAGCAAGCAAGCAAGCAAGCAAGCAAGCAAGCAAGCAGGCAACGTTTAGTTGTTAACGCAAGACTTTTAGTTGGTCTCTAGAGCAATAGGACTTTTGAAGTATGCAGGGCGCTGTGTGCATAATGATACATTAAGGAATGTGTATCTTAGTATTGCTAAATCACACTTCAGTTATTGTTGCTCTGTTTGGGGATGTGGCGGCGCAACTAAAGTGAAAACCTTGCAGAAATCACAGAACAGAGCTGCTAGAATTGTTGCAGAGAGCCCTTTTAACACTCCAGCTGCTCCTATATTGCAGTGGCTTCGCTGGCCGTCGATTGATTAACTAATCAATCGAGAAACTTGTACAATAGTGCATAAATCTTTGAATGACCGCGGTATGATTTTTCCGAATTGTCTGATGATTCTATTAATACCAGGGTTCTAGTGCAACCTTGCTGTATCAAAAATGAGAACAGCTTATGGCCAAAATTCATTTGCCTTTCATGAAGCCAAGGCATGAAAGAAAGTCAAGTCGGAAATGAAATAACGAAACTAAGCGCTTTGAGCTGAGTTGAGAATATTTCATCATCATCATTCATCATTTGGTACCATCTTCGACACGAAGGTTGGAAACCATGAACTTCCATTTCACTCTGTCTTCAGCTTTTCGTTTCAACACACCAAAGTTTTTCATTCCTGTTCGATCCTTTAAATCGTCGATCAAGGTTCTACGCTGCCTCCCTTTGTCTCTCGTTCCATGGATGCATCGTTTTATAATTTCATTATACTTTGTCTCACTAGAGCCTCATAATACATGACCTGCAAATTCCATTTTTCTTTCAAGCAATTATTTCGTCCCATTCTGCTGAGAACATCCTTATTTGAAACCATATCTGACCATCTTATTTTCAATATTCTTCTATAGCACCACATTTCGAATAAGTTTAACTGTTTGACTATAGCAGCATTAAATGTCCAAGATTCACATCTATAACTGAATACCAAGAAGATGTATGTGTTTAGGATCATTCTCTTTAACTATGATTTTCTTAGAGTATATAATAGATTTTATTCATATTTTCCATGTTTTCAGGGTGAATGACAGGGTAAAAAATCGATGAATCTGAGCTTTGTGTATTGAACGCAACGCAGTGGGTAGCAAACAGAGAGACAGAACCACAAGTCCATGAGAAATGCATTGCGCGCCGCGTCGGGTGTGACGTAATTGCGCATAAGGTCTATTGATGTAATAAGGAGATAAATCGAATATGTAAACGTGCACTGCACTGCACGCACTGTTTAGTGATTGTGAATCCACTTTTGAATGCTTCCTCACCAAGGACAACGAAACAGCCATCAACACAAAAAACTTACAGACATTAATGACAGAGATATAGAAATCATTAAAGGATCTGTTTCATCCAGCATTCCTTGCACGTTTCGTCTCTTGGATAACCTTTGTTTCTTGCCATTTTCATGGCCCATGACACGTGCAAGGCATGCTGGATGAAACAAACCCTTTAAATGATGAAAATCCATCATCTATGGGAGAATTTGTCGTGCTGATTGATCTGACCTATTAAAGGTGTTAGGACACGGATGCTTTGATCGGTTATTCGTTTACCTTGTTTTGATCGGTGTGTTCTTGTTTTGTTGTCTTGTTTTCTGTTTTGTTTCGTCTTCAAAATGATGTGTACAACCAAGCGTGGTTAGGCCCAACTGCTCTCAGGTTGCTCGAAAGGAACTCCCTTGTAGTTCTGTGTCTTAGTGTGCCTTCCCACAAGAAAGGTATCAAACCGCAAAGCTATAGGCAGGGCTGTCGAGAGCCAGCTCGGGCCCTGGAGTGATCTATGGGGACAGGCCTCAGAGGGGTTTGCGAGTGCAGCCACAAAGAAAATCTTTTGTGACCACGCCATTCAGTCTTTCAGTAAATGAGGGAAACGTCCCTTTTAGGACTAAATATTCTAAAAATTGCGTAAAAATTCGGTGTAAAGGTTATACCAAAAATTTCTTTATGAATCAAGGACATTATTTTACGTTAGTAAAGCCAAGTTCACACCAGGTTGTTGAAGTCGTTGGAGGTGCTAGGAAAAATGGACGACTCAAAGGGCCAACAAGATTGAATGTGAAGGGTAACTCAACGATCCTACGACACCAGCGACTGATTCGCCTGGATACATCCAGTTTCTAAAACATTAAAATATCCATAAGACGGTTTAGTTTGTACCACGTATTCTATCATGAACTGTTCTTGCAAATACTCTTTTAATGCAGATCAATTTTCATTGAAATGCACTGCAGAGATATAAAGCAATAATAGACTTTTATGACAGAAAGCAAATGCAATTTTCTGGGTAGAAATGTCGCACAATTCTTACAAAAATGCTTATGTTTTTAACAGAAATCGAGGAAGTTTCCCAGAAATCCTGTTTTCCTCATTGAAACCTTGCGCGATTTTTGCGAGAATGACACACATGTCTGTCACCACAATCTTCATGTAAAACACTGCGCTAAACTATTGCTAGTGGTCTCAGTCTGCCTCTTAAATCAATATATTTGAAGAAGACCAACGGAAAAATTACAGATAACAGATTCCCTGGTATAACCATGAACGTAGATCTCGTGACTGAGACAAGGAAACAGCCGTCAAGTTTTTTTTGCTGGCAGTACAATATTTCTCTTTTGACACTGGGACTGGATGGATGACTTCGTTATCAAGTTGATTTGCATTCAAGATGGCAAGTCTACCTCAATTGCAGCTCATTGTGTTCCTGACAAGTCTTTATCTGTGTTGCAACGCGAACAAAGGTAGGTTAACTTATCAGCTGCTTACTACGTTGAACAAAAATTAATGAAATTGAGTTGAAAACGTGTTTATTGAAGGCTTATATGCATTTTGTTACCAGTTTAATGCATGTGGGTGATGTTGCACAGTCATTGCCTCCTATGATATAAGGAATCGGCTCACATTTATACAAGGTTATAGCGAATTAGTACCTACATTTTTTCCCTAGATCTCGAAATTTACAGTTTATGCACCAATTGTCGAAATAGGAAGAAAGGTATTTATATCGATTTTCCAAAAAAATCCAAGTGTTCTTTTCAAACCTTTGAAAATATCAATTTTTGCAAGGCACCTCCTTCATATCCAGCCTATATTTAGTGCTCAGCCAGGTTTTGGTGTCATGCCTCACCTTATATGACTCTTTTGTAAAGTAAACTTAAAATGTGTGTATTTGATAGGATGTCCCGAGTGACTTGTACTGCGTTGTGCAGTTGCTGTGCAGTTGAGTGGATTTCCATTCTGCGACATTGAAACAAAGGCACATTTTTGCAAGAAGGGACGCTTTGCATCTATTTTTGTTGGCAAAATCCCAGTCACTAAATTTCTTCCAATCCATTCTAATGAAGAATTACCCCAACTTTATTGCTTTAGTCTGTCAGACCGCTTCCTTCTTGGCTGTTCCTGGATCCGCCATTCCAATGTTCCTCAATGTTCCTCTCCCTTTCTCGCACGGAACGTTGGAAATGCGGAGCCAGGAACTAACGCAAGTGGAGCGGTCAGGCGGGCAGGTCAGGGCGGGTGGGCGGTCAGGTCAGGAACAGTGTCGGGGCAAGTGTATTTCTATTGAGTTTTTGTTTATTCTTCTTAGTTGCGATAAAGGTACCAGCCTTCAAGGACTGGAGGAAAAGTTTCGTTGTTGTACCAAATAGTTCTTACAAACGGAGGGTGAGTAGATTTATCATGTCATTTCCAGGGGGATGGATCTGGAAATATTATGAAATCGATAAATTTTCAGTGCTCAACTCCAATTTGCTTTTATCACTCTCTTGCTTAACCCTATTAGTACTGGGCGATTTTCTACTAACTTTGTATTGGGGGGGGGGCGTTTGTCGCCCCCCTCATTTTCTCCAAAACTACAAGAGATATAACAATAAGACTTACTCCCATTGTTCTTTAGACAATTGGCTATTAAAATATAACAATGACAATTAATTAGTCATGTGTTTCGTTGCTAGGCAACCAAAAGACAAAGGAAAATTGGCAATTTTTTGCCTTCTTAGCAAGAAAAATTCTATTTAATTTATTTCTCATCCAATTTTCTCCAAGTTTGTCTCAAATTGTAGGGAACATGTTGCAAATCTAAAATACATACTTATGAGATATTTTCAGTTTCTATTGTTAGCACAATTAGCTTTTGATTAGCTTTTTGTTCCATGTACAGATTTTCTTTGCAGTTATTTCTAAGTCTCTTCCTTTTATCTTGTAAATATGGACTCAGAAGTAATAAGATAAATAATTTGAAGCAAAAAAGGCAACAATTTTTCATATCTTACACTTATTCATCAGAGCAATGACGTCATAAATGTCAATGACGTCATAGGTGTTAAATTTTGCTGATGTCAGCAAAAATGAAATGTATATATATCAAATGAAAGTACTCATCAAAAGCAATCGAATGATGCATGTTTGAGATCAATCGAACAAACGAGGCAGAATCTATGGAGGTTTTAAGAATTTTTTGTTGACTGCTCTCCAAATATGGTACTAATGTGGTCACGTGATAAGAGTTAGAACAATGAAATGTCAAAAAATTTAATTGTCAATTAAATTTGACTAAAAGTCACAAAGTTTGGTGGTTAAAATACAGGCCGTTTTAGTGCAATGTAGAAAAGTGTGGTTGGGGGGGGCGAAAAACGCCCCCCCACTACTAATAGGGTTAATAGAAGAGGTACTATGTACAGATGTTGGAGATACAGCATTTCTTAAGTTTGCTTTTCTTTTGTTTGCAAGAAAGTTATAGATAAGTGATAGATATTGAATTGAATTTTACACATTTTTCCAGCATATTCACCTTTAGTAGAAAATTTGATGTATCGGATGCCCCAGAATGAAAGTAGCAGATTTGATCAGGGCAAGCGCTAAGGACTTAGCTCGAATCAATCGGAAATAATCATTAAACTAATCATCGATAGTTAGTTTGAAGACCTTGTTTGTTGTCATTGGAGCATTGAGAGTAAACACTTTTATCGTGAAATTCTAGGTTTGCCTCCAGTGGTGTGGTGGCTCAACATTGTGGCTGGGGGGTGGCATAACCAGTTTGGCGCCTCCTATACAACAGAGAAGAATGTATCAATGGACTTCCATGTTTGCCATCAGCTCTAATAATCCTACTTCTTAAAGAACGAGGCTAATCAAGCAGAACGGAACAAAACATATAAACGAGGCTATAAAATGAATGAACAATAAATGAAAGTAGCTATACAATATCAACCTCCTTTTCTATTTGTTCTCTTGTGCATTGTTTGAACGTAAAACGTTTTCGATGCCATTTGTTTTTACCATTCCTTCTTGATCTGCCAGTCTTACTTCTCCCTTCTCTAAACCTTGTTGTTGTGGATGACAGAACGCAATTTCAGGTTTTATTGCCTGAGCTTCGTGTTGATCGTTGGAAGGGTCTTCGACTGGGCCTGGTGGTGGCATTTAAATTTCATTAGGTACTTGGGCGTTACTTGCTGGATGCGATTTTTTTTTGGGAGCAATTGTTTGATAATTTCTACGTCTTGTGTTTGACGCTGTTTCTACGTCGTGCGATTGACGCTGTTGTCAATGCTGAACTTGCCTGCCTAGAGAAATGGTTACAGGGAAATAAGCTTTCCTTGAATGTTGTCAAGACTCAGGCCATGATCATAGGATCGTCGCAAAAGTTGAGGAAGATTGATACACCAATGGTACCGATTCCTCATTTTCAAGTAAATGGAAAGGATATCGATCTTGTGAAGGAAACCAAATATCTTGGTCTCATGATTGACGACAATCTTAAGTGGGAGAGCAACGTTGTGTGTACACAGAAGAAGATCTCCAGAGCTATAGGACTTTTGAAGTATGCAAAACACTATGTGCAAGAGGATACATTAAGGAACATGTATCTTAGCATTGTTCAACCACATTTCAGTTATTGTTGCTCCGTTTGGGGATGTTGCGGGGCAACTAAACTGAAAACTTTGCAGAAATTACAGAACAGAGCTGCTAGAATTGTTACAGGTAGCCCGTTTGACACTCCGGCCGCTCCTCTATTGCAGAGGCTTGGCTGGCCGTCAATTGATAAACTAATCAATCGAGAAACTTGTACAATGGTGTTCAAATCTTTGAATGACCTCGCCCCTGAAAACCTAGGTAACATTTTCTCCAAGTTGTCTGATGTTCATGCCAGGGTTCTACGTAATACCAAATGCAATCTTGCTCTACCAAAAATGAGAACAGCTTATGGCAAAAAATCATTTGCGTTTCGTGGAGCCAACGCATGGAATAAACTCGACTCGGAAATGAAATTAGCCCCTTCGATTCAGTCATTTAAGAGTAAACTAAAAGCTTCGAATTGAGAACATTCAAGGAAAGCTGATCTGCATCGAATCGTATCGAATGAGTTACCTTTTTTTTCCTTTTACGTTTTTATAGCTATTTAAGTATAAATTATTGTAAATAGGTTTAGATCTTATTAATTTTTTTTCCTTTGCTGGGACAATTGGAAAGCAGTTGCTACATTATTTTTCTAACTGAATTGTATCCCAGGATAAATAATTTTAAAATGAAAATGAAAATGAAAATGAAAATTGTGTTGCTTGGCAGATCATATGCTTTATTGCAGTGCAGTGGTTTGGTTTGAGCAGGGATGGAATGAGGTGGCATGGTTTGAGCAGGCTGTTAATATAGCTTTTTTGTCATGCATGGCGAATAGACCTTTTAGCTATTCTAAAAAAGAATGTGGTTCGAACGATATTTCATCACATTTTGTAGAATTTTCGAATGTGTACAATAATGATAGAAGCTCTAACGCCACTAAATCGAACCTCGTATATAAAAATGTATAAAAATAACGTTCGATCCAGGCTCTTTTGTAGAATAGCAAAAAGGTCTATTATTGCCTGCCTTGGATGTTTTGTGTTGCATGTATTGTGTTCCCTTGACGTCTATCACAATATACGGAGTATTTTTCATAGAAGGATTTTAATTTTGTCTTCCCTGTGAGACGCATGGCTAGTACTTCGTTGCTTGAATGATGTTGGGATGTTTTCTCCACCAGGACGTATTTTGTTTGGCATTTGCTTAGCTTTTGCATTCTTATCGCGTTTTTTTTTGCTTTTTTGACATGTTCTTCTGTGACTGGGGGCCTTTTTGGAAATCTGGAGTGGTAGCAGCCTCGAAAGAGCATGTTACCCGGGGCGAGTCCTATGTTATTTGGTGTGCTGTAGAGTGATAGTCGATTAAAAGTTCATCCAGTACTTCTTGCACAGGTTTTGCTTGTAACAAAGGTAACTTTAACTGCTTTACCCAGTAGCTTCATGAAACATTCAGCCTCATTTCCTTGAGGATTATAAGGGTAAGAATGCTTTACCGATATTCCTCTTGCGCTGGAGAAATCTTTGAATTCCTGGATGTTGAAGGGTGGGCCGCTGTCAACTTTGTGTTTTAGTGGGTTGCCAAAGTTGTTGTAGGTAGCTCCTAGGGCTGGGAGCACGTGTCGAGCACTTGTGGAAATGAACTATTTTCTCATCTCGAAATCTGAAGAGATTACAGCGGCAAACAAGAATATGAGATTTGTCTGGTAACGGTCCGAGCAAGTCAAGGGAGGCAGAATCCCAGGGATGATATGGTATGGCTGTGCTTGAAAGGGGCACTTTTGGTCGGGTTCTTTTTGTGTATTTGGCATTCGTGGTAGGTTTCAAGGCGATTTTTGACGGCAATGTCTAGGCCAGAGAACCAAAAATGGGTGCGGATGCGTCGTTTTACTGTATCTTCTCTTGCATGTTATCCAGCATGGGCCAAAGAAGTGATTTCGTCATGGAGGGACTGCGGTAGTAGAATTTCATCACCTCTGTAAACGACGCCATCTGCGCCCATAAAAAGTTCACTAAAGGTTCTATAGCAGCCCTTTAGTGTTGGATCACTACGCGGTGCTTGACCAAGTGCTGTGAAATGGCGTAGACGTTCAATCGTTTGTCATCGAGTTGCACTTGATGCAGACGCTGCTCCGAGATTGGACTTGCTCCAAGTCTCGCTCTTGATCAATAAACATACGAGATGGAAGGTGAAGAAGAAATTGGAAGGGGAAGAAGGAGGAGAGAGAGGCTTGTGGACTACGCGTTCCGAAAACGAGGCTATTCACCTTCTCAAGTTTGATTTAGTTTTCTGCAAACGCCGGTCAAGATCTTGACCTGTCTCGTTTTCAGAACTACACGTGGTCCACAAGTCTTGGTCTCCTTCCCGTTTCCCTTCCCTTTTCTTCCATTTCCCTCCCCTTTGTTTATTGATCAAGAGCCAGACTTGAAGCAAGTCCACTCCGAGATGGTGGATCTGATTGTTTGATGAAGAAGAAAGAGGAGTTTCTTGTGCTCTTTTGCTTCTTCTTTGATGCACGCAGGCAGTTTGTCAATTGGGATGACGTGCATACTGGTGTAATCTGCTGGGTTGTCCTTTCCTGTACGCCAAACAATGCGATGGTTGATCTCTTGGTGGCGAAGAAGGATGCGTTCAATCCGAGATGGTGGTTTTCTTTTTGAGGTCCACAGTGCTGATACCAAAGGCTGCTGGTCAGTGATGATTTTAGCTGGTGGGCCTCCAACAAGAATGTGTCGAAACTGATGAAGACCGAAGTCAGTTGCTGTTGCTTCCAAATCAAGTTATGAGTAAATTTTCTCGGCATCTGTGGTGGTGCGAGATGCTATAGCGACTGCTTTTGTAGCATCAATGGAGGCTGCTGGCGTGAAGATTGCGGAGAGGTCTGTGTAATGGGCATCTACAAAGATAAAGGTTGGGGCATTTGTGTCATAGTGTCGGAGCTAATAGTAAAATTCGATCGATCAGTTATGACATATGAAATAATCAACAGGCAATGTCCCGAAAGGCTTTGGCATAAATGCCATCGAAGGACCCAGCTCTCCAACCACATAACAAGGAATTGCAGGTACCTTCAAATCCCAAGAAACAATCTTGAATACGTCAAGAAAGGCTTTCATTATTCAGCACTGAAAGCTTGGAACCACATACCTATCAACATCAGAGAGCTCCCTACACTTTGTAGATTCAAAAGGAAACTAAAATATTAGGGTAAGGTGGGGTAATTTGGGTATAAATTGGGCATTTTTCGAAACAAATAGAGTATCCTCACAAAGTCGTTGGAAATATTGAAGAACTGTTTTCGTTTTACCTACATTGAGTCTTTTGTCGTTCTTGGAAACTTGTTCCCGTTCTTTAATTTGAAGTTTGAATATTTTTTTAGAATTGTTTACTTTCCTCACTTTTGCATGTAATTTGAACCTGTCGGCGGGAAATTTGAGTCTATTCGAGAAAAACGGTATCTATTTCGTCAGGAGTATTGTAAATTCACAAAAATGAAATTTTAGAGTGCTTTTATGGATAACTGTGATTGAATTTTCAGAGTTTCGCAGCCAAAGACGTGAAAACTTGCACAGAGAAAATTAAAAATAAATCGTACCACCATCGGCGCATATTTAGGCCCATTCTTGAAGATGAAAATGTAAACAAAGTTTCTTTCGAAATGATATTTAAAAGAAGTGAATCCTTGTGTCTTGTTATGAAACCACTAAAACATCAACAAAAACGTGTACATTATGCTGTTTTCGATGTATCATCCATTTGCTTGCAGTATTATCTCATTTTTGTTTTGATTCGGGTGCCCTTGTCAATTTTTGCACAACGCGACTCATAACAAAATCCTATGCGAATCCCAGTAGACCCAAATTACCCCACCTTGCAAAATAATCGAAATAAAATCTGCCGAATCGCAAAAAAATTCCGAAAAACTTTTAGCACTTTTCCAAATGATTGAACATGAGATTGATAATGATATGTTGACGAATAGAAGTTGCAAGTTGGCATAAGTCGAAAGTTTTCTACGCTGTCATGATAAAAGTTTAGGCCGGTCTCCTGGAAGTATAGATTTCAAAGCCCACGGAATCATGAATTGAAATTTTTAACGTACGATCGCTTCAAAAGAGAAAATGCAAATAGACCCAAATCACCCCACCTTACCCTATCTATTCAAGAGCTGGAAGAAAACGAAAACACGACTCCCTGGAAGAGCAGCTACTTCCAAACAGGCTTTATATAAATACACTGTATATATGTATATATTATAATGTATTATTGTAATTAGGTTTTTTCCTTTTGTTACTTTCTATTGCTGAAGGGATTTTGTGTCTAAATAATTCAAAATGAATTTAAAATGAAGGCAGGACATCTTCATTGACGGCCCTCTTGAGATTTTGGAATTCAGTCTCATGGGCCTCTGACCACAAAAATTTATTGATTTCCCTCGTTAGCTCCCTGAGGTTGGTTGTAGCTACTGCAAGGTCTGGAATGAATTGCCCATTTGAGCAAATCATGCAAAGGAATGATTTACATTCATATTTGTTATGCCGTCTTTCTGCAGGGCGTACTGCTTGGACTTTCTGTGGATCTGGTTTGATGTCGTCTTTTGTTACTTAAAGTCCCCAAAACTGAACTTCGTGGGAAGCAAGGATGCATTTCTGTGGACCGACTGTTAGTCCTGAATTTGCTAGAGCAGAAAGGACACGTTCCAGGGAGACGTTGTGGCTTGCATTGCAATGTCAGTTGCTGCGATCACGATGTCATCTTGAATCACTGAAACATTTGGTATGTTTGCAGAAATGATGCAAAATCTTTGGTTGAGTTCTCCAGATGCTGGCAAAGAGCCCACGGTTAGGCGTTTATATCTCCTGAGGCGGTCACTTGCACGAAAAACTGTTAGTGAGCGGGATGCTGCATCAAGTTCAAGTTAATGAAATGCTGTTTTAAGATCCAGCTTGCTGAAAATTGACTTTCCATTGAACAAGGGGAAGATGTCTTTTACACGAAATATCGGCAATTCTTCAAAGGCTTTGTTGAGGCCCCTCAAATCCACTGTGATTCTCATGGTTCCATCTTGGGGACTAAAACTGGATTGACAAGCCAAGTTACTGGCCCATAGTGCTGTTCTATGACATCATCCCTTTCCATCTCATGAATGATTTTCTCAAATCGAGTTGATGGTGGTATGGAATTTGTCTTCATGGCTGAATTATAGTCTTAACATTGGGTTTCAGATGAAAGTGTACAAGGCTTTCTTTTAGATTTCCAAGACCCGCGAAGACACACTCATACTTTGACAGGGTGCTTGCGACTGATTGCTGGGATCTGTTCTCGAGGTTGTCAAAGTCATTGTTACAAAGTTTGTTCTGACTGTTGTGGCTGGAAATTGCACTGACTTGACTTGGAGGGCTATTGAAAGAGATGAGCCCTAAAGATTCAGCTAGTTTGCAAGAGATCAGGTTGTAAGGGTTACCATGGAGGTCCTTTCCACCAATTACAATCAATGGTGCTTTCTGTGTTGTATTATTCCATGTGGTATCTAGGGTGATTTCACCTTTTGGGGTTATAATTGCACTTCCATATGGTTGCAGAGTGACTGGAGTGCGGAAAATTCTCAAATGTATCTTTAATTTATTTATCTGCGGAAAATATTTTTGGGCACAATACTCTCAAGGAGGATATTGACCTCTGCACCAGTGCCAATGAGTGCCTGGATCTTTGCTTTTCCTATGCTGATTTCTGCTTTCTTGCGACTACTTGAAATGGTGTGGAGTTCTTTTGAGGGATTCCTACTTGATGGATGTGGTTGTGGAAACCCCATTTACTATTTTAAAGCAGACAGCGGGAAAATGGCCCTTTTTCCCTCAAGCATTGCAAAAGCATTTAGCTGCGCAGTTTGGGCCTCGGTCGCAGTTGCTTCTGCCACAGCCAGTGCAACACATAATTTTGTTGGTACCCTCGGGAGGTTTGAAATTGTCCTGGAAATTCTCCTTTCTTTGGTTTTTTTGGGAATATTTGCCCCCTCTTTCACCAATTTGTTTACTGGTGTAAGCTGGGGGTCTTCATTTACAACACAGTTAACTTGAAAAGAGCTACTAGGATATTCAGAGTCTATCAATTTGGGTGCTTCTTCAGTGGCTTCTATTTTTTTTGCTGTTGAAATCAGTGAGGCCAAATCATGCTCCTTTTCAAGTAAATTTTCCTTGATAAAGTCTTATGAATTTGATCTTTCTAAATATAGGAAGTGTTTGTACATTTGAATGCACATTTATCTGCATATTGGCAGATTTTATTGATAAAAGCATCAATTTTCTCTATTCAAGCATCTAAAAGCCTCTATTCAAATTTCGTAGAAATGTACCTTAAGTACACATATGGTCGCTCTTTGCTTTTGGTCTACTTATAACCTGCATTTCAACCAATCAGAGACACAAAGCCGTTGAAATTTAAGAGAAAGGAATTAGTCATTGTTATAGCTTGCCTAGCTGTACCAAAGGTGTTAAATGCAGTAAATTATGCATGGGACTGCATGATGTTGCAGTCACTTGGAATTTTAATTCGCATTTATCCGTGAAATATGTTAATTAATCCATTTTATTCTCTCGTAGTGGGATCTAACAAGGCTTGTGACTCTAAGATGGGTTGTTTTGCGCAGTCGTTGGTCACAAAATAAGAAGCCATATCTTATGGTACCCTACATAAAAACTGCTCCTGCAAACGAAATTACCATTCAAGCCTCATTCAGGATGGAAAAGTGTTATACTCACGAAGACTGCTGGTACAGTTTCGGTGTTTACGCTTGGAAAACATCACGAAATGTGTCATCCACTTGGGATAAGAAAATGAGCAGCAATTTTAAGTTTGCTGGTAGGCTTGAAACAGATGCAGCTGATTATACATTTGAAAACAACAGATTCAAATTCTTTCGTGATATAAAGCTGAAAATTGAAATGGAAGGAAATTCTGGAATTTATCTTGCTTTTGATGGCAGTGAAGCTATCGTGCGAATTGACAAACTGACAGCCCATTACAAGATATGCCCTCAAGAATTTAAAAATGGGATGATGAAGTTTCCAAGAACCCCTTCACCAAATTCGACAATGAAAGTGGAAAGAGTTCCAGGGTTTTGCGCAAAGAGTACTGTACCTGCTAAAGACAAACGGAACATAGCTTTGAATTGCTATGCGGATGGAACCTCGAATGTTACTGGAATTTGCATATGTGCTCCAGGATTTTTGTGGAGTCAACCATTGAGAGAATGTCTTTGTAAGTTTTTCTGAAGTAAATATTCTTCCAAAATTCAAGAATGTTTACTTGATGACTAACGCGCATGTTTGTCACCAAATTTAACAAAATATCATTCTTGCGCGCATTGCATCATTATTATAAAAGTTCACAATACACGAGACTGATTTGAAGGGAAGTTACTGACTAGAAGTATAAAAGTAAATATTCTCTCCTTTCTATTCTCTTCAGTTCGTTATCCTCGTTGTCCACTCAAATTCTAGCTGTATTTGTACAACAGTAATGGAAACTGGCTACGCCATCTAACTTTCCTCTTCAAATCTTTATTGCCATTTTCGTCGCGTTGTTTCATACTGGCTACATCAATATTTTCTGAAGCAAATTTTGTTTCAAGTAAAATTCGAGCACCGTTGAGCAGATCCTCACGAAGCTCGTGGGCTGAGTGGCCGAGCGGCTCATACAGTTTTCGCCAGGTGACTGAAGTTAAGCTCGGTCGAGTGAGGTCAAACTCCGGATGGGTGACATCGGAAGCCTAACCTCGCAACTCAACTCGCCGTCCTTTGGAAGGGACGTTAAAATAGGTGTCCTATGCCTTACCGCGGCATGCATAGTGGGCCTAAAGTAGCTCTAGAAGCTAGAAATCCTGACAAGCCCACTCAAAACAAATTGAAAACAAAAACACACAAACAAACAAGCAAACGAGCTTTCCAGCCTTCCTCTTCCCTGCGAAACCTCATAATCCTTAGACATATCCTGAATGCCGTTCCATCAGGAAATTTGATCTTTTTGTTGCTCTCAGTTTCTCTTTCAGAGGTTGCTGGAGGAAGAAGGCAGAGCTATATTTATCGACTTCTTTCTCCAGCCAAAAAATCGTTAGCTCTAGACGAGGGAAGGGCTCGTATGAGAAAGGGACGTCATTTTCAAAGGGAACAGACATAGCCATATCAACAAGCAGCTATAAATAGGCTGAAGAAACCTGCACAAACCCATTGTTTCTTTCACCACACAACGAAGCCGGACATATCAAAAGTTGTCAAATACAATAGATTGCATCTACAACTTGGCCCGGGCGAGCTTTTGATAAGGGACTGAAAATAAAAGGCTCCAATAGTTCCACTGCCCCAGATTGTACACCTTGAATCGAGAGATGCATTTCTGAAAGCCGCATTAAAATTCAAAGTAGAGACATGCCCTCTGCTGTCACAGAAATCAGATTACAAGTATTCAACAAATTCACGAAACGCGTGATAACTTTACGTACGGATCACTCGATACAGATATGTTCGCTACAAAGGAGCACTTCGAGGGGGATGTGAGTGAAAGGGAAGTTTAGTTTAGTTTAGTTTCCTTCATTTGTTGATTAATTAGAGAAACTATTTGTCATATCCTTGTACATAGTTTAGACTATGGACTCCCTATGGAGCGAAGACACTAATTATGAAGCTGCGTCTTTGTATTGATTCGTGATATTCGTTAGATAGATTCGTACTATGCTATGCTGAATGCTAGTTATGTTTGGTTTTCGAAGTGGTAGTTTTCCCTTGTGTTAACCTGAATATGCAGGTTATGACATTGGCGACGAGTCAAAATACAGCATGGCCTTAAACCTCAAACCGTTACCAGAATTCAACCCTGATGGCGAGGTTGGATCGAGTTTATCAGCACGTTGGCGTCTCTGGTTGAGCGACTTCGATACATTTCTAATTGCAAGTGGAATACGCGATGCTTCACGAAAGAGGGCATTACTTTTATACCAAGCAGGCTCTCGAGTTCGAGAAATTTTTCACCAACTTGAAGATGTTGGAACTGATGCAGATTATGATAAAGCAAGGGACAAACTTACCGCTTATTTCGAGCCTCAAAAAAATCAAAGATATGAGGTATACAAATTTCGCCAAACCCGTCAAGAGGAGGGAGAGACACTGGATAAATTTCATACCAGATTACGAAACCTCTCTTCTAACTGTGAATTTACAAACCCTGATTTTGAAATCGAGCAACAGATTTTAACTGGTGGCTCTTCTTCTAAAATACGAAGACGTGCACTGAGGGATCCAGATTACAAGCTAAAAGACATGTTGCTAGATGGTCGTAGAGACGAAATGAGCTCATATCAAGCGAAAGATATCGAGTCTAAAAGCGAAGAAACTCTTGCGACAAACAGATTTCAAACACAGCAAACGAAGCCGAAGGCAAACAAGGAGAGAAAATGCTATAATTGTGGAGGAGCATGGCCACACGAGCACAGCTGTCCGGCAAAAGGAAAGGTTTGTCGAAAGTGCCAAAAGAATGATCATTTCGCAAGGGTCTGTCGCAGTAAAAACAAAACAAAAGGACAGGCATCGAATGAGACCGTTAGCAAGCAAGAATCCAACAAGAAAAACCTTGTCAAGCCTTTGCAGCACCATGACGACACTGACAATGAATCCAGTGCTGAAGAATACACGTATACAATTCGGCAAAAGACCCCTGAACAAAACAAGGGATGTCCTTACGTCAAGGTAAAGATCGCAGGACAATTGGTTTCAATGATGGTAGATACTGGAGCGTCTATAAATGTTTTGGATCAGAACACTTTTGAAAAGCTGAAAGAAGTTGAATTAAAGCCAACAAAAGTCAAAGCGTATCCTTTTAACTCAAAGAAGCCCGTTGAATTCAGAGGAAAATTCGAGACTTTGATTGAATCAAAATCAAGATATTGCGTTGCAACGTTCTATGTCATGCATGACGAGGATACTGGCTGTTTATTATCAGGAAACACTGCTCAGGAATTGGGTGTTGTCCAGTTCAATTTGAATAAAATCGCAGATTCACAAGGCCCTACTGCCAATACAAAAGACCAAGCCATTCAAGCGATAATCGAAGAATACAAAGAAGTGTTCACAGGGCTTGGAAAGTTGAAAAATCATGCAGTGAAACTGAACATCGACAAAGAGGCGATTCCCCAAGCACAACCTCAGAGAAGGATTCCGTTTCATATCAGAAAGAAAGTCAAACACGCCGTGAAGGAGCTTCAGAAGGAAGATATCATTGAAGCAGTACCCGAAACACAACCAACACCTTGGGTATCACCAATAGTAGCTGTTCCTAAGAAAGATGACACTGTACGTATTTGTGTTGATATGCGTATGGCGAATCAAGCTATCAATCGTGTGAGATACCCTATACCTACGGTCAACGACATAAGTTTAGATTTGAATGGTGCAAAGTACTTTTCGAAACTGGACTTAGCTCAAGCGTATCATCAGTTACCTTTAGCTGAGGAGAGTCGTTATATCACTACATTCAGTACACATGTAGGCCTCTTCAGGTACAAAAGGCTTGCATATGGCATTAATGCTAGTGCTGAAATATTCCAGCATGCATTGCAACAAAGTCTTCAAGGGATACATGGAGTTCGGAACATAGCAGATGACATCATTGTACACGGAAAATCGCGAGAAGAACACGATACAGCACTTCGCAACTGTCTGAAACGTCTACAGGAGAAAGGTCTGACACTTAATGCCAAGAAATGCAGTTTTCTCCAGCCGACCTTAGAGTTCTTTGGCCAGATATTTTCTGCAGAGGGAACACGCCCAGATCCCAAAAGAGTTACAGATTTGCAGAATATGCCTACACCTACGAATGCTCAAGAAGTTAGAAGTCTATTGGGTATGGCAAACTACAGCTCAAAGTACATCCGTAATTATGCCACAATAACTTCTCCTTTGCGTGAATTAACGAAGAAAAACGTCAGATTTTCATGGACAGAAATACATCAAAATGCGTTTACGGAGCTGAAAGATGCATTAATAGCTGCACCAGTGATGGGTTATTTCGATATTTCAAAGAGCACAACAATTACCGTTGATGCAAGTCCTGTCGGTATTTCCGCTATCTTAGCACAAGGCACAGATTCGGATTACAAAGTCATTGCTTACGCAAGTAGAGCATTAACCGACGTCGAGAAACGGTACTCTCAAACGGAAAAAGAAGCGTTGAGTATCGTGTGGGGAATAGAACATTTCCACTTATACTTGTACGGGAAGGAATTTACCCTTATTACAGATCACAAGCCGTTGGAAATTATTTACGGTACACCAACATCAAAGCCATCTGCAAGAATCGAACGTTGGGTGTTACGCTTACAACCTTACAGATTTGTTGTTCAATACAAAGCAGGTGCAGACAATCCGGCTGATTACTTATCAAGGCATCCTGTACCTAACAACAACCAAAGCCATATCGCAGAGGAAACAGAAGAGTTCATCAACTTTGTCACAAAATATGCAGTTCCGAAAGCTATGACAATTGATGAAATATCCGAAGCAACGAATGCAGATCGAACACTGCAAGGACTTCGTGCCGCAATACGTACTGGTCATTGGGAAACTGTGAAGCAATACAAGCCAATCAAAGATGAGATTACTGTTGGTTCTAACAACATTATACTTCGTGGATCGAGAATCATAATTCCAGACGCACTTCGTCAAAGAGCTATCGATATTGCCCATGAGAGTCACCAAGGCATATCTAAAACAAAGGCTCTGTTACGTGAAAAAGTGTGGTTTTTCGGAATGGATGAATTAGTTCAGAAAACATTAGAATCGTGTCTAGCATGTCAAGCTGTTGGGAAGCCAGCTCCACCAGCACCGCTTCAACAAATCGAAATGCCAAATGCACCTTGGGAACAAGTACATGTGGATTATTGTGGTCCAGTACCAACAGGTGAATATTTGCTGGTAGTAATCGACCGATATTCGCGTTTTCCCGAAGTGGCAATCGTTAATTCCACGAAATCAAGCTCGTTATTTATACAATTGGATCGAATTTTCGCTGTTCACGGAATTCCAGAACTTATTATATCGGACAATGGACCCCCCTTTAATAGTGACGAATTCAGTCGTTACGTCACAGCTATAGGATCAAGACATCATCCGATAACACCAAGATGGCCTCAAGCGAACGGTGAAGTTGAGAAGTTTAACCAACCGTTAGAATAGACAATTCAAGCCGCAGTTGTCGAAGGAAAAGTTTGGAAACAAGAACTGCAACGATTTCTTCTTCAATACCGTACAACGCCACATTGTACAACAAAAGTTGCACCGTGCGAATTATTATTCAACAGACAAGTTCGAGGAAAGTTGCCTATACTTAAACGGAAAAGCATTGTGAACAAGCACAAGATCGCTCGAGAAAATGAAGAAAAGACTCAGAAATACCAGAAGAACTATATTGATAAACGAAGAAACGCAAAAGAAAGTGATATCTCGGTAGGGGACACGGTACTCGTGAAACAGCAGTACAAAAACAAATTCTCATCGAGATTCGACAAAACGCCATACACAGTTATTCTGCGTAAAGGAACAATGATTACTGCAGAGAACGATACACGACGTATTACCAGAAATGTGTCACACTTTAAGAAGTTCAACGCTCGAGTAGATCGACAAGAAGAGTTTGATAGCGATGTAGAACAAGATCTAAATAGAGGAGACAATCAAGCGGAACAAGAACACGAACACGTACACGAACACGGAAACAATACACGCCGTCAATCAACGAGAGCTAGGACTCAACCCGTGAGATATGGTGATCCGATACCATCAAGACTAATTCCCTGAACGTTTTCGAAAAAGGGGAAGTGATGTCATATCCTTGTACATAGTTTAGACTATGGACTCCCTATGGAGCGAAGACACTAATTATGAAGCTGCGTCTTTGTATTGATTCGTGATATTCGTTAGATAGATTCGTACTATGCTATGCTGAATGCTAGTTATGTTTGGTTTTCGAAGTGGTAGTTTTCCCTTGTGTTAACCTGAATATGCAGGTTATGACACTATTCATTTCAATAAAACTTACGTCTTACGAGATCTTATTCAATGCCGTATTTGAAACAAATAGGGGGATGGGGCTAGGCTTATCCAAATGCCGAATTATCCAAATGATTCCTCACTTATGTGGACGATACAAGCAGTTTTCTTGCATACATTTCTAATTTGATGAAGCAGGTCATACGCCTGGCAGCTGTAAAGCTGATGTGGACCTGGAATTGGTGAACTACGGAAGAGTAGTTTTGGTATGTAGCTTTGGTGGGCAAAAGGAATGATTGCAATTACGTGAAATGACAGACGATATTAGTCAGCGAGTTAACATGCTAGATTTAGCAGATCTTGAGGGAGTTCATATTATAAACAGTTAATGCGGAAAGGATATGAACAGCAAGCAGTGGGAGCAACAGAGAGAAAGAGAAACGGAGGAACAAGAAAGAGCACGATGCAGTATCTTGCCCATCTTTGGAAGTTACAAGTACACCAGCAAACATCGAGGGAAATGATCATGGACTAAACATTGCCTATGTGATAAGTGTTCCTATTTCATAAAGGGAATAGCTATGTAGAAGGAAGAACAAGAACAGAGAAAGCTGCACAAAACAAAGGAGATAGTTTGAAATTCATTGTATGAAATATTGAATGCAGGTGAATCGACTTACAGAAGATGAGGTCTCGCAGTAGACAGAGTTGAATGGAATTCAGTCTAAGGTTCAGGTATAAAACGTCCTTAACATAAGGCCAGTTACCAACCAGCTTTTTCTTATGTACCTAATGATGTCCCTGAGATCTTATGTAAACGAGGCTGCGGTGCAATGGAGATGGGCCTACTGCTTTACCAAATGGCCTCGATGTGAGAAGTACTGATCAAGAGTAGAAGATTACATACACACGATGTTTTGCAACTTTTAGGCTGGTAAGTCATATTTTTTTCATAACGATTGCAGTCAGATCAAAGCTTGTTGTGAAGCTAAGATTTTGTCCTCAAATCTTTTAGGCCCGGCCCTTTTCACCTGGTAGATGAGAGTTTATGTTGCCTTTGACTAGTGTTAATTGTTCAAACATCGATAAGCTGCAATGCCTTTAGTGCCATCATATGTATGCTTTGTTTTTTCATGTATTTATTGAATTCTTTTATGATATTTTTTATATATACTGAAATTGAATTGTGTGACATTTATAATGATGTACAATATGCATAGAAACTACTTAAAGGTCAGATAAAGGCAAAAGACGTTTTCATTTATTTCGATTATGTACGGCCTGGAGATTTCAAAATTTCAAGCGAAATTTCGATATGAGCTCTTGAACCTATCGAAATCGCCTGTCGAATTCCGTTTTTCAGTCAAATTTTCCAAAAAAAAACGCGCAAGAGAAAGAGCCTGGAACTAGCAGAAGCGTGACGTGAAATGAGTCGAAGGAGTCATTGCAAAGCTGCGAGGGAATGAAGGAAACTGTTTGCACTCACCGATTGCCAAGTCACGAAAGTTAGAAACGACTACTTATTTGAACGATCTCAAACCAAAACGTCGAGAACGTAGGTAGTTTATCATAGTGGCTATAGTCAGCTTGTGCAGAGAAGAATGTATGTGCACATCATTCCGAACTTTGGTGCGGACCGACTTGTCGCAGCAGTGAGCTGTTGACTGACTTGGACAGGGAACCCTTCAGACTTGCAACGACGAAAACATTGCGGGTCTGCACAAGATATTTCAGTCCTACCGACATTAAACATTCATTGGCTGCTACAAGTGCATAAGCTGGCTTCCAGGGCACCTTTCTGAGAACTCTTCGACGTGCTTTTTTATTATTATTATTACTATTATGAAATTCTGTAAAGTTGGTTTACAAGATAGCTCTAATATAAGGACTAACAAAGACCAACTATTTACAAAAACAAAATAAATTACAGTTCATCAACAGCCAACGTAATAATTAAAATACCCTATTTACATATTTTACAGCGACAATTCTCTCCATACCATATTTTCATGCATGATTTGAAGGAACAGACGGAGGTGGCAGTCTTCTTGTCATTAGGTAGGGAATTCCATAATATGCTACCACGAAAAGATAAACTATCGTTGCCATAAGTAGTTGTTTTGGTTTGGAGGCAACATCAACAGATTTTTTGATCTTAAATTATATTTATTATCCTTTTCGTGGAACATATCCCACAAGAACGAAGGATTTTGCTGTGTTAAACTGTTATAAACCTCGAGCATTAATTTTTGCAAGTTCTTTTGATGAATAGTGCACTCATTTACTCTGTGTAACAACTCATTAAAGGTGGACGTATGATCATTGAGGAGAATTCGAAGCGCTCTCTTATGGGTGCGATTCAGGTCATTGTTTGCAACCTTCCCGCAAAACATCCATATTAACGGACAGTAATTGAACTGGGACATTATGAAAGAGTTGTACAGCAAACGAGATTGCTTCTCATTTAAATAGTGCGAGATTCTAGAGAAGGCACTGATCTTGTTGTTTGCTTTTTGACATAATTTTGCCACATGATGGTCAAACTTTAGTTTCGAGTCTATCGTGATCCCCAATAACTCAACACTACTGACAACATCAATGGATACACTTCCAATATCGAGAACAATACTATCATCTGTCTTCAAACCTAGTAGCATAACTTGAAATTTTGATGGATTGGCTACCATTTGATTAGTTTTGAACCACGAGATCGCTTGAGACATATCTTGTTTAAGGTTTGAAGCCACACTTTCAAAAGTGTCATCACAAGAAAAGATGGTATTATCATCAGCAAAATTACACACCTCCGAATGTTCCACAATGTATATAAAATCGTTTAGGAAAATATTGAACAGTAGAGGCCCTAGCACAGAGCCCTGGGGTACACCAGTTTTTGTTTGTAACCAATCGCTATATGTTGAGCCAACCTTCACTCTCTGCTTTCTATCAGAGAGGTAATTTGCTATTAATCTGAGACCCTGCAGACCAAAACCATACGCTTTTAATTTAGCGATAAGAAGATCGTGTGGCATGCAATCGAATGCCTTGGATAAGTCCATCAAAATCATACCGGCAACACCTTTCCTATCTAATGTCTTACGAATAGTCTCAATGAGCCGAATCAAGGCATGTTGTGCACTATGTCCTTTTCTATAGGCACATAACAGACTTGATATCTTTGTAGTTACAAAAGAATTAATCTGTTTAGCTATCAAACGCTCAAAGACTTTGGACATCGCTGTCGCTACACTAATCGGTCTATAATTAACTTTACAGGTGGATTCAGAACTTTTGTACAACGATGATACATCAACGGACTTAAGAGGTTCGGGGAACTCACAGGTTAATAGCATCTTGTTGAAGTACTTAGTTATTTCTACATGGCATAAATCGGATATTAATTTTAGAATGTCTACTGAAATACATCCACTAGTTGTCTTCAAATTGTCTAGCTGTCTAATTTCATTCCATACATCAGTAGGGTTGACAGGATGAAACTCAAACGACTCATCATTTGCAACATTATTTCTAATCGACACTACACTAGGATGGTTGTCGTATTTATTGATGGCATTCAGTACAGGGTCCTGCAAAGGGACATATGATGGTGGGGTCACATAAGCCTCAATAGGCAGTGTAGAAGTGATATTAACAAAGTACTCGTTAAAGCATTCTGCTATTTGTTTGTCACAGGTTATTCTTGAACCATTTTCAACGAGAATGATCTTCTCTTGAATATTTGATGGTTTGTTGGAAAATAACGGCTTAAAAGTTTTCCAGAAACGTTTATCACTACCGATAGTTGCGGGATCTAAACTTCGAAAATATCTCTTCTTTGCAACTTTATTAAGTTTAACAATTTTATTCCTTTGCCTCTTATACCTACGAATATCTTCCTCATTACGCGTTTTATTGGCGATATTTTTATACCGAGTTCTACACATGATTTCTTTCCTCATCTCTTTCGAGACATGTGGCCCACCACCCCCCCCCCCTAATAGTTGCTTTTTTGTATGGTGCATGTTTGTCTAATAATTTTCCAACTTGCCCTTCAAATTCATTATAATTTTCAGGAATCATTGAACAAAGAGCATTTGTGAGGTCCATAAGGAAATCTGTCTCGGAAAATTTGTTGTAGTCCCTATATTGTATAGTCTTTGGTGGAAGCTTGGTATATGTTGTCTTTAGTATAGTGTAAATCATATGATGGAAATCACTGAATCCAGTTTCAAATGTTTGGCTCCCAAAAAAGCTGTGTTTGCTATTCGTTAACATGAGATCAATACATTTGCCTTGCGGGCTTTTAAAACATGTGGGTGATCTTATCATACTGAATAATGAATATTGCTGAAATAATAACTCCAACGCAGGTTCAGATACCTGCATATTAAGATCACCAAACATCAACATGTTCTGTATTGACTTTGTGTGAAAGTCTATCATGCGTTCTAGGTGATGAAAAAAGTACTTCTCATTCTGAGAAGGAGGTCTATATGCTGGGAGTAACAGCCATTTTGTTTTCTTTAGATTGAGCTCAATTGGTAGTACTTGGACATCACAAGGAACATCTATTCCTGTTAATAGTCTGCTAGGTATTTGGTCATTGATATAAACTAATAACCCTCCTGAGTTACTCGATACATCTAGCCTGTAAGGCTGTTTAAATCCAGGTATATGAAATTGGCAATTTTCAAATGTTTCATCTAATTTCGTCTCAGCAATTACTAAGACATCAACGTGTTTCTCGATAATACTTGAAAAGTTCTCAAATTTATTTCGTATCGAATTAATGTTCAAATAACTAATCACAACATTTTTGGGGTATTTTATCCGCAGATCTCTGATTTGATCACCAAAGAATGTTTCTTCCTGTTCATTCCCAGCCTCAGTATTCTGGATTGGAATTAAAATATCATGATATGTACTACTGCATTCACAATCGTCACTGGTGACATCTTTCAACATAACGTCTGGAGGAGAGGACTTATCGCTTCAGTCGTTGCGATTTATTATTTGCTAAAGGTTGTTTGCGAAGGCAGCATTGCCTCTAAGATTTAAGTGCAAACCTTTTTGTCCCAAACAAGAATTGTCTACGTTAGAATCATTGAAGAAATCTAACCTCTGCTCTACACAAACCGCTTTGATTTTACAGTTAAGTTCGTCGATTTTCTTTTTCATTCCTTGTCGGTCTCTTCGCATTATGGCGGCTGACATAACAATCTTCGAGTGTGGGGTTTCTTCCTTTAGGATTTGAACAACTTCTTTAAGGTGCTTCGTGGTATCGACGTCGTTAGTAAAATCATTGGTACCACAATGTATTATCACCATATCTGGTTTCCTTCTGGCCACTGGCTTCACATGGTCGGCAATATCTCGTGTTGTTGCACCGGGATGCGGACGAACCTTGACGTTGTGATGTTTACATAGTCCACGGTCGTCAATCCCATTCAAAAGGGAGTCTCCAATGACGATAACACTTTTTCTTGACTTATTACCAGCCACTTTTGTTTTCTGTTTTTCATCTTCAATCACTGTGACTGAATCATCCTTTGACATGTTAGCAACTTCTTCGTGCTTTCCACTTTGCTTGTCAACTTTCTTGTCTTTAGGGAATTGTAGTTGTTTATGTGTCGGTGACATATCATCCATCGATGATTTTGGCTTCGTTTCTATAGCAACACCGGCATTATTTATACTTGGGCTAATTCTTTGATGATTTGCAGTTTCTGTTACTCTTACTTGCTGAGTATCAGTCATCTTTAAAATTGTCTGATTTTGGCAATCGAGCTGTTTTTCCAAGGAATCTATCCTGTCATGCAAGCTTTGGACCAAATCGCTCCTCCCTAATGGTCTCTCGTTGTCATCAGTGGGCGGGCTCTGACCTTGCGATACTTTCGCTTTCAATACAGAAAATTCATTGGAAATGTGTTTCTTGAAGTCGATAAAATCACTTACAAAGTTTGAATCCACTGCTTTACTTGTTGCAGGTTTTGCCTTGCTCCTGAAAACAACGTCTTGACCAAATTTACGAAAGGAGGTCTTTCCATCTATGATGAACTCTTCAACAACCTTGTTGATTTTAGCCTCATCAATCACAGCGCGGGTTTCTTCACGGCTCCATTTGAAATCTTTCTCGCACAATTTCAGAACATTCTCCAGATTTTGCCCAGATTTTCTTTTCCTTAGCTTATCCAGTACTTCCAGTATTATTTGTGCATCATCTTGAGCCACTTCAGTTGAGATTTCGGTAGCATTTTCATTCATAATCACCACATTCGAAACATCACCTCCAGTCGCCATTGTGTCATATTGTCCATGCTGAACATGAAATTATAGCTGAAATCGAATGATACTCACTCACTCTTCGAACATGATGACACCGGATTTTGCCATATCAGGGCAGGACTAGGCCATGTGATCACAATCATGAATAGGTAAGTTCAAGTTCTTTCTCCACATTTATGTTTACTTTTCTTCGATAACGCTCTGGTTCTTTGCGAACTTTTTAGGTGGCCAGTAGTGTATTGCCTCACAAAATATACTTTGTATTTACAGATCATTCGTGAAGCCATGCAAATGGAAATGTGCCTTCGATAGGCACTTGTCGGTCAAATGAGGAGAAAGAATCGACTTAACAATCAAACCCTGGGGAGACCAAGGCTTGTTTTTTCGCAGTCTTTTGAAATAACACAATAGTTAAATGTTTGATCAAGACCATGGTTTAATATGGTTTAATTTTAATCCATGCATTCACAGCTAAAGACAATCAGTATTTAGTTACTAATTTGCAACATAGCCGCCAAATCTTTTCTTTTGTCCGAAGTTCCCAAGGGGCGCTGACTCATATCGCATTTTCTGCGAGAATTGACCAATCAGATGCCGTCATTTCATTACTTCCGCGTTTCGCAGCTAGATTTAGGCCATTTTGGGTACCCCCCAATAAAAAACATTGCACGCTCGAGTAAATCGAATTTTTTAAAAATTTCAACGGGAAAAGGATGCTAATACATAGGACCACAAGTGTTCATGTAGTCTCCGTGCCATCACTCAAGATTAAAAATTTATGGCGATCTGAATGCTGGAATTCGATGTTTTTTCAAGCAGGTAGCGGCATCTTGCTCGCCGTCCCTCCCAAAAAGTAGTTTTTTTACCAAAATTATCAACAATATGCATATTTCTTCTGAAATTTTCGAGATCTGCGCTTTACTTCACCTTGCCATGCGAATTTCTGACCCATGCCCCTCCAGAGTCCTTGCTTCATCCCCATATGGCAACTTGTGCCCCACTCTGATCCAGACTCAACAGGAAATGGAGGGTAAAGAAATAATTAAAGGCGATAGTGTTGTCATATTTTTGTCGGTAAGATAATTTACCGTCTTAAAGCATAGTCCATTGAAAAACTATGCTTAAAGGGAATAGACATGGGTATATATCTCATAGTCGCTATAAATAGGCCAGAGAAACGCCCACAAATCCAGTGTTTCTTTAGCTACACAATGAAACCGGATGCGTCGAAGCTGTCGAGTACAATAGATTATAATTTTGACCTGGCCCGGGCCAGCTTTTAACCATGTCGATTCCCTTTAAATGTTACTTCAAAAATGGGGAAATCTCATTCAAATGCAATGTTCGTTGAAGCTCGACTGGACTTGGCAACATCTCCAACTGTTGCAAATCATTCACATCGAAAGAAAAGACGCTACGAACATATTTGCATTGACTGTCTGATATGTCTCGACAAGAGAGAATATACAAAAAATTTGCCAACAAATTTCAAAAGTTTGCCTGCTTGGGGCCTGCTTCAGTGGCGGAGATAGAGGGGGGGCAGGGGGGGCGGCTGCCCCCCCAAAGCGACTAAAAATTGTATAAATTTTCTGGGGATAGACCCGCGACTGGCTCACCTGTCGGGTCACTGCTGGGCTTTGCCCCCCCACCGAAAAATCCTAGCTACGCCTCTGGCCTGCTTGTCAAAAGGTTTTTTGGAGTTCGAAAACAAAATGATTTCCCAGACAATAATATTGCTAACAGTTGCCTTTACACGAATTCTTTTCGTAAGAACCTGCTGCTTTTAAGAAACTCAGCCATCAGACCGCCAAGTATTAAGAAACTCCAGTGCACGTACCTTTGATTAGAAACTAAGAATATCTAAGAATTTACGTCAGTATTACAAGTCTTTCAAGATTATCAGATTATTCGTGTTCCCTTTCCTGTGTCCTCGTGAATTTCAAAACAAGGTCCTTGAAACCTTTGCAATGCTGTTTTAGACGTTATTTTTACGTCATTTTCACTTATTTCTTGTATCATATTGCTCGAAAGGTACTTGAGAAAGGTCTCTTTGGAAAGGCTTCAAAATTTTTTGTTTTGAAATGTGCTCAAAATTTGATAATCTTATAAGAAACTTTCGATACTTTCAGTATTGAGCCAAATATTCAGTTCCTTTTAAAAAGGATGTGAAACTATATTAACTTTTACAACAAACTTGTCTGTGGACTTAGAGTTACGTTTGACCCCAGCTCTTCCCGGGTTTAAAGTTTTTTTTATAGATTTTCTAACTTCTTACAAAATTGAATTTGCAACTTCACACAGGCACAGAGTTGGCTATTAGCGGCTTCTTGTAAAGCAATGATACAGCATTGCTTGCAAGCAATGAGCATTTATCGTTGTCAAAATCTTCCTCGAGAAGAATTTAAAATTTGAAATGTGCTGACAGCAAGACAACATCTGCAAAGTAGATAGAAAGAAAACCTGCTTCATCGTGATCTTTACCGCTCCTGGTGCAATGCCGCCGTCGTCTTCCTTGTGAATTGTTCGTAATTCCGTTAATTTGGTCTCATTCACACTCCATCCCAAGCACAGGAATTAAATTTGGCAGTTGTTTCGATACTTTGCTCCATCCAACTTCAGTCGTAATTGACAATCTTCCTATTGATTTCATACTGGAAATTGTATGAAAATGACAAAAGAAACTGATGCTTGCCTCTAAAACTGCCACCAATCATTCATTTCAAGGCACTGCGAGGAAACCACAAGAACACTTGTGATCCTATGTATTAGCATCCTTTTCCCGTTGAAATTTTTAAAAAATTCGATTTACTCGAGCGTGCAATGTTTTTTCATTGGGGGGTACCCAAAATGGCCTAATTCTAGCTGCGAAACGCGGAAGTAATGAAATAACGGCATCTGATTGGTCAATTCTCGCAGAAAATGCGATATGAGTCAGCGCCCCTTGGGAACTTCGGACAAAAGAAAAGATTTGGCGGCTATGTTCTAATTTGCATCAAAATAATTCAAATGATGTTTTTATGTTTCCATTGTAGAGTTGGTCCCACTTGAGGAGAGCAGAACACAGGAAGCTTGGCCAACTGTGTTCAATTCGTTCTTCTGCATCGACGGAAAACTATCAAGGTGTGCCGCTCAATACTCGATCTTTAGAAATATCAGAGAAGCTAGCCGCCATCCGAAATTTATTTGTTTACTGTTCGATGTGTATCTGCAACGCGGCGTGCGTTCTTCACGGTTAATTCTTCAAGAGCTTTAGGCCTCTCATGTGATGAATTTCTTATGACTCATTTCACGTCACGACTTAGCTAGTTCCAGGCCTCTATCGTCACGCGGTTTTTTGAAGGAGTGCCTTTTTTCTAAACCCCAAAACCTATCCTTTTGCATCGCAAAGATAAAAATATTATTGCCATCGGATTCCCCATAGTTTAAAGTTATGAATATAAAAAAATCGCATTTGCCTTTATCTTTACAGGAAAGACTTAGCACATATTTTCCTCCCCAGCAATTTTTGCAATTTTCCTGCTCAAAAATCTTGCCCACACATTCTTCAGGTTTTCCTGCCAAAGAATTTCTGTTCAGAGAAATTTACCATCTTGCATATGGCACAATCAAGAATTTTGATCATAATAGTGCAAAGAATTATTGTCATGTTAATACCAACATGCAAGACCTGTCTGTACTGTAAGAAACTTTGGGGCATGTAGATTTTTAGAACTATCCTACTTCATAAGAAACACATTAGGCTATTTGGTATCAAATTCATTGTTGTTTCTTAATTTTCTCAGTTGAAGTTTCTTAACTCCAGTTAATATTTATCTTACCTCATCTCTTTTTGTACAGTTTCTTGATTTTCTGGAAAATGCAAGAACAGTTTCTTAAAAATTGTTTCTTATAGAATATGTGTGTACTCAATGCAATGTATTTTGTTTTTGCTTGATCATGCCGCTTTTTATTTTAGCTGATTGCAAATGGAACCCTTCATGATGGACATACTGATAGAAAATGTCCTTGCTTGATGGCCATTACAGAACATCCTTTCAAGATTCTGTACTACTTCAAAACTGTTCATGACTGAAAAGAGTGATGGAAAGAGCTGTGAATGAATTCCCTTTGACTCTCTTTAGTTGTGTGGACTTTACATGTTTCCAGTTTTAATGTATATACATACCGCATGTTTGCTTTTAATTGGAAAAATTATTACTGATGAAGGCAGTGTTTTCTTCAATATATATTCAATTTTAAACAATCTCTACGATGAGCTTAGGAGAATATATACTACATGTTCTAGTTAGGTACTATTTAACATTATTTTGATGCTACGTTTTTGAGATTTTACAATGTGCCATTCATTGGTAAATTATGGTTATTTACCTGAAAGGTGTTTTTATTAACCACCTGAAATTTGTTAAGTAAAACATATAGTTTTCTTCTTAGAATAAGAAATTTAACAACCATTTTTTACACCTTGATATTGAAGTGTATTTTTCCTCTGCTACAGCTCTCGCAGTGACGAAAAATGACTCTGTTAGTGCTCTATTATCACCAAAGGTCTAAAAGATTTACGAAAAATCAGTAAAGTAAAGATTGGTAGATTTTGCTCTTCAATTAAGAACATTAACAACCATTTTTTACACTTTGATATTGAAGTGTATGTATCCACTACTACAACTCTCGCAGTGACGAAAGGTGACTCTGTTAGTGCTCTATTATCACCAAAGGTCTAAAAGATTTACGAAAAATCAATAAAGTAAAGATTGGTACATTTTGCTCTTAAATTAAGAACATTAACAACCATTTTTTACACTTTGATATTGAAGTGTATGTATCCATTACTACAACTCTCGCAGTGACGATAAACGACTCTGTTAGTGCTCTATTATCACCAAAAGTCTAAAAGATTTACGAAAAATCAGTAAAGTAAAGATTGGTACATTTTGATCTTAAACCGAGAACATTAACTGCCATTTTTTACACTTTGATATTGAAGTGTATGTATCCACTACTTCAACTCTCGCAGTGACGATAAATGACTCTGTTAGTGCTCTATTATCACCAAAGATCTAAAAGATTTACTAAAAATGAGTAATGTAAAGATTGGTACATTTTGATCTTAAACCAAGAACATTAATTACCAATTCTTACACTTTGGTATTGAAGTGTATGTATCCACTACTACAACCCTCGCAGTGACGATAAATGACTCTGTTAGTGCTCTATTATCACCAAAGATCTAAAAGATTTACTAAAAATGAGTAATGTAAAGATTGGTACATTTTGATCTTAAACCAAGAACATTAATTACCAATTCTTACACTTTGGTATTGAAGTGTATGTATCCACTACTACAACCCTCGCAGTGACGAAAGGTGACTCTGTTAGTGCTCTATTATCACCAAAGGTCTAAAAGATTTACGAAAAATCAATAAAGTAAAGATTGGTACATTTTGCTCTTAAATTAAGAACATTAACAACCATTTTTTACACTTTGATATTGAAGTGTATGTATCCATTACTACAACTCTCGCAGTGACGATAAACGACTCTGTTAGTGCTCTATTATCACCAAAAGTCTAAAAGATTTACGAAAAATCAGTAAAGTAAAGATTGGTACATTTTGATCTTAAACCAAGAACATTAATTACCAATTCTTACACTTTGGAATTGAAGTGTATGTATCCACTACTACAACCCTCGCAGTGACGATAAATGACTCTGTTAGTGCTCTATTATCACCAAAGATCTAAAAGATTTACTAAAAATGAGTAATGTAAAGATTGGTACATTTTGATCTTAAACCAAGAACATTAATTACCAATTCTTACACTTTGGTATTGAAGTGTATGTATCCACTACTACAACCCTCGCAGTGACGATAAATGACTCTGTTAGTGCTCTATTATCACGAAAGATCTAAAAGATTTACTAAAAATGAGTAATGTAAAGATTGGTACATTTTGATCTTAAACCAAGAACATTAATTACCAATTCTTACACTTTGGTATTGAAGTGTATGTATCCACTACTACAACCCTCGCAGTGACGATAAATGACTCTGTTAGTGCTCTATTATCACCAAAGATCTAAAAGATTTACTAAAAATGAGTAATGTAAAGATTGGTACATTTTGATCTTAAACCAAGAACATTAATTACCAATTCTTACACTTTGGTATTAAGGTGAATTTTTACTTTACTGCTACTCTTACAGTGACGAGAAATGACTCTGTTAGTGCTTTATTATGACCAAAAAGATCTAAAAGATTTAGGATGAAAGAGTGCCATATATTGGTACTTTTTGGTCTTAGAATAAGAACAATCATTACCACTTTGCACAATTTGATATCAAAGTGTATTTTTACGTTACTACAAGTTTTGCAGTGACGAGAAATGACTCTTTCAGTGCTCTAAATGAAATTCTTTTTGTCTACTGTTACAGGGAACAAAGTAATTGCACAAATGACGTCATTTGAATTAACTAATTTCTGCCAAAATATCACTCAAAAATCATTAATTTAAATGAAATGATATCTTCATATAAAATTTGTGGCTAAATTGAACCAAAAACTTCAAAATATTCATGCATAACCTTCTTTAATTTCAATTTTTTTAACTTGGAAGCCTGATTTTCACTGATTTTCAACTTTATGACGTCATTGTGACGTCATTACATGCTAGGAACTACCTGATCTGTAACGGTGCCAAGTTGTATTGAAATCTGAAGAGGCTAAGGCAGTTTTCCGAGGGGAATGGAAAGCAACCCCTCTCCCCATAAATGGCAGCTCAAAAAAGCCCATATGGATTAGGGTTAAAAATTTTACACCGAAGCCTCTACGTTCTACTATACGCTCCTAATCACTATACAACACTACAGGGACAACATAGGTTGAAAATCTTTAAAATTCAATGACCTATTTCCTTGAGCTGCATGGCTTCAAAGGAACTTTAGCTATTTTGCCATGATTCTGCCGTTGGACTTTCCTGAAATCTTCAATATTATCAGAATCAGAATGTTTTTCTTCTTTTACGGGAATTCAAGAGCAAATTAAAAAACTTGAAACTGTTGTTATTTCTAAACTGTTTGACACGACATGAAATAACTTCAAAGAAAACCATAGTTTACGGATGTCTACAATATGGCATCAAGCAAAAGTCTATCAATTTTGTGGTTATGATTTAGAAATTTGATGACGTCACATTCTCAAAGAGCTGCAACAAAGAATGCTCTGTATTTTCGAAAAATATTCGAAATTTCTGAAAATCCCATGGTAGAATGGTAGGATTCTGGATACGTAGCTAAAGTTTCTTTGAAGCCATTCGGTTAGAAGAAATAGAATTTTACACCCACCTTTTTACACCGATTTTTAAAAATTTTGAGCCTATGCTTACAGGGACGATACCATGGGGAGCGAAAGACAATGACTACCCCATGGCCATTTTAAAGAGACATGCAATGTTAACCTAAATACGACAAACACTACGGACAATTTGATATCTAATGGATACTGTTCTATACTAGACTCCGTCCCACATGAGATGTAAGGTCAGGGTTGCGATAAATTTACGTGCGCGACTACTTACATTGTAATGAGTTGTTAGTTAAAGTAATTCAAGTACCTGACATCTGATGTGAGACAGAATTCTCAAAGCAAAAAAACATTTGCGTTAACGGACGTGGTGGTGGCTTTGTGGATAGCTGAAGTTTGGAAAAAGTTAGTCAAGGCAACCAGTTTCGTGAATGAAACGTAACATCAATTCGAGTATATCTCAAAAGAAAAGAATAATATCTTAAGAGAGTCTTTAAAATGGAATCAAATTGCTATACAGAGCATCACCTTCATGGACCAATCAATGCATAACATTTCATCTGAAGTTTTGTATCAAATTTGAGTCCTCAGTTCCTTACCGCAACGATCGTACGTTGATAGACCGTAACAAATAATGAAATGTTTATGCTTACAGTTTATATTCATTTATTCTAGCTTGTTCAGATGGCACTTTCAAACCAGATGCCGGTAATGTGGGATGCAAAGAATGTGGAAAAATGAGTAAAACATCAGACAATCGAACGAAATGCGAATGTACGACTGGTTACTATCGGCGCAAAGGGAAGGAAAATGATAGCCACACAGATTGTTATGGTATGTAACCGGGTTATTCAGAGTAGCCTACCGCTAAATCTTAGGATATCTGACAAAGAATCTTTTGTCCATTCACATTCTCCACAAATGACACTGCATGATGCATCTGCAAGCATTTCAGGTTTGGTAGAACTAGCCAAAGACATTTTCCGCTTAGTAATTTTGATGCAGTTTTAAGGTTTGATAGAAGTTGCTAAGGACAGCTTCCGTTTAGTAATTTTGATGCAGTTTATAAAATTATTTGTTCCACCAGAAATTTTCCAACATCAGTTTCACTAACTTAAATCTCTTTATGTAGCTTTGCCAAATCGGCCTGAAAACGTCAGAGCTGAAAGTGTGAGGAACACATCTGCTGTTATCTCATGGGATACATCGTCGAATCAAGGCCAGCTGTTATCTATCTGGTATACTATTTCTTGCTTCAATACAACAGAAATATGCAGCAGTGTTAAGTATATGCCATCTGCCAAGTATGTCAAGACAAGCAGCATACAATTGGAGAGCCTCAGACCATTGACATCATACACGTTCATTGTTTATGCAGAAAATGATTTAGCTGTTGAGATGGGCGCAGCAAAGAATTTTTCACATTCTGTTTCGTTTCAAACGAGGAAAGGCGGTAAGTTTAATGTTTCAAAGGATTTTGTGCCAATTACAAATGCAAATAATTATTTTTGATTGATATTCACGAGGATAAGCTGCAATGATCATTAGTTCATATAGATTTTAAACATGAAATGAAATTTGAGTTAAATTGGACGTACCTATATTTCATCATGAACATTTCTGAACTGGCTGCTAAATTTTTGCCAAAGTCAATAAGTGTGAGGTTAGACAAAAATTTCACCATATAATACTGCCTTTTCAATAACCCATTCGAGCAGCTGAAGGTGAAGGCAAGATGGGGGAGGTCTGATCGAGGTCACTACTTCCTGTCATGATACTTAAGTGGTGGGGCAACATAGAATACGCAACAGGAAAGGTGTTAGACAGATGTTAGCTTCCGATGTGCGATGAATGTTCGATCTGCATAATTCAGCAAATTTCCTTACCTTAGCATCGATCAAATTTACTTGCCAATCAGTCCTATCTTATCAGCGTGAGGCCATGTTTTCCAGAAGAAGTAGATGGTCAAAAACAGAATTTAAGTTTCGCTGACTGTGGATAAATGATCGTACATTGTCATTGGTAACACATGCGAGAGGGAAATATTTACCATTCGTAAAGATGACTACCGTCTTTAAAGTCTTAATAGTTAAAGAGTTCATTTCTGACGTTTGCTTTTCGTCTTGTGGAGTTTCAACGTTTTCAAACGAAGCTGCGTCTCATCTGTAAAATCCAGTCTTCCTCCTGCACTGTGGCCGCCCTACGTGGCACCAATCGTGCTCGGAGCTTGAACGTCCGTAAACAAAGTTGTTTGCACTCACGTGTTTTTATCAGTATGTATTATCATGAAGTGAGTTTACCAGTACTGAATAGCATTTATTGTGCCTCAAGAAACTGCAGATTCTTATCCATCTCATTTAGCTCCTTTACCGAGATGATTGTAAATGGTTCTTTAATCATTGCAGGTCTCCTTTTTATAAATCTTGATACATTTTAGCTTGTCAAAAGGGATATTTCCAGGCTGCAGTCAATATTCACTTGTGCAAACTATGTGGGAAAAATACGGAGATAAAGTTCAATGCTACGAGTTGTCCTTGCAGGAAGAATTTTTATCGATTAAGAGGAAGCGAGAACGATAGCGAGGAGGCCTGTTATTGTAAGTGACTTGAAATACTTTCAAATCTAACTGTTAAGAATGTTACCCTGAAAGTATCTTTATGAAAATAGGTTGAAAACTTGATATGACCTGAAAATTAAATAAAAAATGACACAATCAAACATTTCTCAAGCCTTGTGAGTGTTTAGCTTTGTTGCTATGCAATCGTTTGGCATTTCCTTAGGCATCTTTGCAAACCAGCAACGTCATGTTGTCTTGAGTGTTATCGCCCTGAACTTGCACCTTTCAGATAAAGCACCTATTATGAGCGATATGGTAGGGACTCAAAACAGTTATTGCCATCAGAAGATTCTTCAATTCATAGTGTTTACCCTCCTTACTTAATCTTCCCATTTTTTGAAGTACAGCCATAACCTTTGAGCAGCGGCAAAAATCGGTCTGAGCAAATTATGTCGCCCTCAACCGCCACCCTCCCCCCATGTTACCGCAATCAGTTATCCCGAAAGGAAAGTGTACTTGACAGAAATTGACAACTTGATGACTTTTCAAATATTTCATTCAAAGAGAAACGCTGCAGACAAGTTTGACTTTTGGCAGCATTTTACGATGTAAGTGAATCAAAGCAAAAACGCTGCTGAATAAAATAAATCGAGAAATGAACACTTAACACAACATTTCAAGTGCGTCTGAAAAGCTCTTCTCAGCATTGGAAGAAATGACGGGAAGCAAGCTAATGCGAATGTAAGGCACGAATAATACATCAGCAATCTATTTTCGCGCTTTATTTCCATTCATTTGTCCAAGCATTGATTATTTCTGTAACAAACAGGCCTAAACTTAGAGAATGCACTAGGGTGGCAGTTCAGGGGGATACCACATGTTTTTATTTATAAATTCACCCAGCGGAAATCACACCGAAGAAGATTTCTGGGAATCCGAATATGCTATGAGGGCTTTGAGAGCCATAACCTCAAATCAGCAAGGGCATCAGTGGGTGATCAGTGCACCCTCTTGATAAAGAAGACATTAAAGCGAAAGACACAACCAAAGAATCCAATGCTATTTGTTCGCCACACTCACATTAGAATAGACGATTCCGCAAAAGATGGTGGATCTCATTTCACGCAATGCATGATAGGAATATGCCCCCTAGCAACGCATAGCTACCAAAACTTACAACTGCAGCATAAAATCTTGACCACAGCTACGATAAACTTGGGCCGTTGCATCTCAACTTTATCGTAAAATCCACGCATATTCTTTTGGACACCTGAAGTCTGCGAAGTCTTCTGAAAACGGTAGACTTCGCAGATAAAAACCTCTGCTACAAAGGGATACATATTCTGAAAACAGTAGAGTCAAGAGTCGGCAGACTTGGCGGAGAAAAACTCGAACGTTGTGTTCAGTCGAGTAAACTGAAGCCATTGCAATACTTTTGTTATGCAAATCTCAAGAGAAAAGAATTTGCAATATTTCATTCTTTTTTCGAATGTTTTTAGAACTTTCTATTCAGGGTCTCTTCAACAACTCATATTCCTATCATGCATTGGGTGAAATGAGGCCCGCCATCTTTTGCGGAATCGTCTATTGTTTTAAGTGCAATTTCTTTTCAAGTGATTTCGTACGGAAAAGTTCTGCTGCTTTACCTCGAAGAACTGGTAGACAATTCCAGTCTCTAACGATAACTAATTCAAAGGCTAAGTAAGAGCCTCGATCTAAAAGCCGTACGAAATCATCTGGTATCGACCAAAGGTTGCGCCAGGTTTGATGAAGGATGCTCGTATCCACCCCTCTTGCTAACCTGATTTATATCTAACTTGAGACGATGAATGCTCCGACAGACATGAAGCTGCAAAAATAAGTTCATTGTTTTGATTTTCTATTGAAGTGATTATTCCTTCCTTTCACAGCATTGCCATCGGAGCCTCGCAACGTGAAAACCGAAAAACTGCAAAACACATCAGTCGTGATTTCATGGAATGAACCAGTAATGCGAGGAGCATTGCCCCTTTGGTATTCCATTAAATGCACCTTGAATACAGGAAATATTTGCAAGAACATAAGATACATTCCATCTTCAGAGAACGTCACGTCTTTAAGAGTATCTTTAGGGAACCTCGAACCATACACATGGTACAGTTTCATGGTACACTCAGAAAATGCAATTGTGAATATATCTGGAAGAGCAAGAAGGGCATCAAGTTCAGTCAAGTTTCAAACTATGCCTGGATGTAAGTTATGTATTCTCCACTTGTTTTGATAAACTGCAGTGACATAATTGAAATTAATTGCATTCATGTATTGGCCTCAGAGGAATGACAAATTATTCTTTTGATCCAAAGTACCGGTTAAAGTACAGTGTATACGCTGTATACATTTCTTCCTTTCGCTTGATTGGCATTGAATAAAAAATCCTGTGATTCGTTGGCGTAGATCAAAAAATGTTTGTTATCAGTGGATACTGTGGTAGATGTTTTCACTAAATTAGGTAAGCCGTCTTGCCCATCGAGACGGTCCAGAGCTTTCCCAAACTAATAAATCAAGAATGGAAAAGCTTCCAAGGATCTTGAATAGCGAAAGAAACTTCTTTATATTTGTATTAACGGGATTTGTCTCTTTATCATACAACTGACTTTCCCTCATCTAGGTTAGCACAAAATCTCTTGTTATTTGGGGCAAATGCGAGTAACTTTGATTAACAAAGTATTTTGATGTAGGCCCTAACGCTATAGTTGCTGTTGTTGTTGTGTCGCCATGATGTTTACATACGAACCTTTGCGAAACAACTAGAAATTTTGTCATGGCCTACATGAGTCGTGCATTTACTTTGAGCTCTCTTTAATTCTTCAGTAATATTCTTAGGTATGATAGACCACACAACTTGGTGCCATTTGTGTTGTTATTGCTCAAAGATAGTTAGGCCGCATGACAGATGAATTGGAGCCTCCATCTTCTTTGATCCATGAAAATGTACCTGAGCAATGGAAGATAGGGATCAGGAGCTTGAGCTGTATCAGACGGCAACTGAAATTAATGGTAAAGATGAAAAAGTGAAAACTTTGATTCTACTTTCTCGTATCGGAAAGAAAGAAAGGGAGATTTATAGCACTGTTGCTTTCACCGAGGAAGGTGGAAAATTCAAATTTGATTTCGCACTGGAAAAGTTGAAGAATATTGTAAGCCAAGGGCAAACATTACCATTCTCAGGCATAGGCCGCATAGGTTTTTCATTTGCAAACAATGTGATGGACAAATGTTAGATGAACTTACTACGGAATTAAAGAAAAGAAGTGCAAAGTGTGAATTTGAAAACCTAAAGGATATTGCAAATTGATAAAGGATATTGCAATTTGTGGTCTAGCAGACAAGTAGACTGCATTACATAAGTCCCTCTAACTTACGCTTGTTGTTGTTGTTGTTATCGCTTCAGTTGAGGGACTTATGTCCTTACGCTTCAGAATAGGGACTAATTAGGCCAAGTCCGCCGTGTTTACGGCGCGTCCAATCAGATCATTACTTTCTTAATAAAGTAAGACCACGTGTCAATTCTTAGTGTTTGATTGGCTGATTAGGAAAATGCTACTGTTTGGAGCGAAAGAATACTGGGCCTGAGTTGAATGTGTCGGGGGGTTCAGCAAAGAAATAACATTGATTTAGTCAGCATCTTTTGTAAATATTTTCACTGCTTTCGTGGGCTTTGTTTGCAAAATGAAGGATCGTGCCATCGAAGCCGTGGAGGCTTGATTTAAGATGACTCTGCAACACGCTGCTCTGATGAGCACCGAAAGTCGGTTTTCAGAAATGATCCTCTCTAGAAACTTTTTAATTGCTCTGCAACCAATCGGGCTATCGAAATTCTGTAAAAAGTATGGGATTGCTCATGCTCTTGGCAATCGAAAGACATATTTAACAAAAGGGTTTGCCTTTACGGTTTTTGAGAAAGCTCATTTCAAAATATTTTACTAGCTTCAGAATCAAACTTTTCACCAAACACAGAACATGCTCACGGACACACATACCAAATTTTAAGTCAAAAGCTTGGCCAGTTTTTCCACAATGAAATTCTAAAGTTTGGTAACCTACACGTTTTTTATAAGAAACTTGGATCAGGCCATAGTACTAAAAGTTTCTTCATTTCACATGAAATTTTGTCCATTTTAGTACTAAAAGTTTCTTAATTGGTTTCTTACTTTTGAATGCATGAATTATCAATGTAGTCGCTAGCACTGCGGTAAATATGTTTCTTGACATTTAAAACATCATAAAGGAATAAACAGTGTTCTTTTATGTTGAAAACACAAATGGTTAGATAATATTGCTCAAGAATAAAGGTTCGGCGATCTATTTGCTATAATATCCATGCTTTCAACTTTGAAAAGTTTCTTAGTACTTATAAGACATAGTACTAGAGTTTCTTGAAATTTTAGTACTAGTTTCTTACAAAAAAAACATGTACTCGACAACAAACGCAAAAAAAGTTGGTCAGTCGATACGATTGGAAAGATTCAATGAAGTGCTTGAAAGCACCTTGTGTGAAAACAAGTCGGCAGTCTTTCGAGACTGACAGTGCAAATCAATCTTTCTTCATACAAATCTTTTGTGCTTGCACGAGCTATGGAATATCTTCTTTGAGTCCCAAGGCGACGGAAAAGAAAGAGGTTTGCAAAACAATGTGTGACAGAAAAGGAGAGAACAGTCGCTTTGGAATCAACCCCATGTTCTACCTTCGTGATTGCACCATGTTGCCCACTCCCAGGAGACGTCCTGCCAACGTAACAAATCAGAGTCGATGTTACCTTCCCCCCGTCTTTAAAACTTTAACTTGTTTACGAGGCGCAATTTGGAAAGGAGGCGTTCGATTGTTCGTAAGATTTTAGTCCCTGCTTAGAATCCGTTTGGTCGTGAGTCCTTCGTATGAGTGAAATTAAAACATCAGATTATAAGTGTTGAACGAATACAAGGAATCACGTCGTCAGTCTAGCAGACAAGCGCCTGCTTGAGCGTTTATTGAGAGAGCCCAATCTTACTCTTGAAAAAGCAATTGAATATGGTCTAGTATCGCGGGAAACAAAGCGCCATTTATCAGAAATGCAACGAGAAGCAAACACTGTTGATTATGTAGCTAAAACAAGAAGGAAAAACGCCACCTCCCCAGAGAGAAGAAATTCAAATATGTCTGAGAACATGGCTGTAAGCTGTAAATCTCGTGGTGGTCAACATGCAAGAGGAAAATGTCCTGCTTACAACAAAAAGTGCTATAATTGGTCAAAGCCTAATCATTTTGCACAATGTTGTAATATGGAGAAAACAAGGAAAGCGAGAGAAGTAAATGTAGAGAAATCAGATGAGGATGCAAACTGACAAGCATGCAGAACAGAAGCAAAAAGGTTCAGAGAATTATGCTGCAGGAGGAATCTCAACTGCCTCAGAATGAATGTTCAATTTAGTATCTATAAGTTGAAGTGATGTGTCCCGTAAGTTGGATGCCGGGGCACAAGTGAATATCTCCAACTCTTATCTGAGTAGGTAAGAAATTGCTGTTCAAGACACAGAGGTGTGTCCTACCAGAGGTCAAACCATATTACAATGTTTGTGATGAAATCTCATTAGCTAGAGGCCTCGTACTGAAATCAGGTCTTACGATTTTACCAACAAGCATGCGAAAAGAGATGAAGAGGCATGGCACAGCTTTAAGAAATAATGCTTTCTGAAAATTGAAGCAATGAAATTGAAAAGTTGTTTGTTTCATCAACCTTAACTTTGGTTAGATTTAAAAACCCACCAAGCTTTAATAATTTTTCATTTCGTTCCGTGACTATTCGAGATTTTTTGCAGAGACTCCTTTTAACTTGTTAAAACAAGTGAAAATCGGAGATCAAATTCTAATCGGTTTGAATGAATTTCTCAATAAGTGGGGACGATTTTTTTCATTTTCTCAAGGATTAGCACCTGCTACACGTGTTCAAACTATTTTTTATAGGGCCACAACCTTAAACTTCATCGTGGTTTATGATTGTTTTTGTGGTTTGTGAATGGTCCTTGGAAGAAAAACGGAAGATAACTGACCGATTTCAGCAATGAAGAGTTCTAAGATTAATTGAACATGATATCCTTCCAAAAACTATTATTATGCATCATGGCTGTTACTTAGCTACCACTCACTAACGAGTCTGTACGCTAAGGGTATTGTTTCCTGTGAATTTCTGATTTCCACTTAACGCCTCTGTTCATGCTAAGCAAGCTTTCTCAACCTTCAGCTTGAGTATAATTTTACGAAATTTTGCTGCAAAAATTAAGTTCGACGACTTGCAAGAAGCTAGATTTTCAAGAGGTTGGACTTACTGTTTTATGATAAAGCTAGCATTTGGTGGAGGAGCTTCAAAAACATTTGGTAATAGGCATCATTTTCTATCTTGATATTTGGGGAGTGGCAGCTTTTCAAAAGGCTAGGAAATTTTTTGACTCGCCTTAAAGGAAGCTGCAGGCTTGGGACCAGCCTTACCATTCTGCTTACCCAGAACATTCAAAATGTTCTTTCTTTGATTTTTAGTGCCTTCTGGAATTCGAGATTTGAAAGCTGTTCACCATCAGAAAATGCTGAGGCTGCTTTGGAATCCTCCACTCCTTTTACGTGATATCGCAGCTTCATATGAAATCAAATGTTCTAATTGGTCTTCAAGGAGAAGCCAACATACTTTTATGATTTTTGATGTCACGAATGTCAACACATCTATCAACATAACTTGCAAGGTAACTGGTGATTGATTGATTAGTTGATTGGCTGATTGGTTGATTGGTTTTCAGGGTCATCAAGAGCCAGCTCGGGCCCTTGAGTGATCCATGGAAGCGAGTCTAAGGCGGGTTTGGGGGTAAAGCCCCCAAGAAAATTTTTTGTGAATACGCCCTTTAGACAAATGATCATCTCAAAGCTCCCTAACGTTCCGTGTCAAGGTTGTACAAAAAAATTGTAATTTTGAACCTATGACATTGCTCTATGTTAGTAAAGCCTAGTTCATAGCATGTCGTTGTAGTTGCCAACGCCAGAGTCATTGGGAAAGAACAAATCAAAAGGCCAAAAAGATTGAATGTGAATGACAACTCGACGACCCTACGACAGCAACGACGGACTCGCTGGGATAGAACCAGTTTCGATGAAACAGAAATATCAATAAAGTGCAATGGTTTATAACATGTATATTGTCATCAAAGTAGACTATTCTTGCAAATACTCTTTCAACGCAGATCAAATACCATCAAAATGAAATGCAGAGGCTCCTAGCAATAATAAACCATTATGGAACAGATACTTTACGGGCCCTCTTGCGGCCCAGGCCCTGAAAATTCTACCCCCTATATCCCCCCCCCTTTTTGACAGACCTGTGGGTTGTTGATAACCAGCTGAGATGAAATAATTATCATCACTGTTTGAGATAAATGTATTGCAACAACTAGAGAATGGAGTGAAAAAATACAAGTTCCATTGTTTGACTTGAGATTTGATCTATTTGGAGAAATTTTTATGATATACCATGGATGATTTTGCACTGAAATATAGAAATCTCCAGAAACAATCTCTGCTATGCTTTTGGCAAAACAGACTTGTGGCGTCTTTTTACTGTTCGATTTTTTTACCATTTGAATGATAAAAGACCGTTCATGGCGTAGATTATTACGTTATGGTAATGAAATGTTCACTGTAAGTATTTTCACCAGTCAACGACTGGGAAGGAGGGAATCTGTCAAAACCCGTATCGGATGGGCCAGAACGTCTAGCATTTTAGCCAATCTGTGTTAGGAAGGACGTTTTGCTATTGAATAATTCTTAGGTAAATGAACCTTCAACAACCTTTAGCAAAATGTCTAGCATTGGTTTTAAGGGCCTGCGATCAAGAACTTGGAACCTTCAAATTCGGATCCAAGAAATAATGTTTAAGGTAGAATGCGATACTGAAAGTATTGTCTTGGCTACTGAAATATATTTATCTTAGGAAGCAACAGTTAATCAGCAACAAACTACCTAGCTAAAATAATCTCAGTTGTCAGTTTCAGTTGCTAATCAAATTGAAGACTTCTTTGTTGCTTGCTTGCTTGTTTGTTTGTTTGTTTGTTTGATCGATTGAACGATTGATTGATCAATTGAGTGCGTGAATGAGGGAATGAGTGTGTGAGCAAATGAGTGAGTGATAAATGATGAATTAATGAATGTATGCATGAATCAAGTGAACGAATGAATGATGAGTTTGTTGTCATGTAATTATCCGGAGATCTAACTTATTGTTTCAGGTCAGAGCTAGAAACACAATAGGTGAGGGTCCTTGGCTGGAAAAGAAAGTGTTTTTGAAGATGAAGGAGCCGAGGACTGGACAAGTGTCAAAAACAAATAGAATTAGCGATGATAATCTGAAGAAACATGGTAAGATGAACTATTTTATTCAATAGTGATAATTAGTTTCTCTCAATTCACACTTAATGATGAAAGAATTGCTTCGTGGCAATGTCGAGGCTGATTGTGTAAGTTGTCATGCTGACTTTCACCTACAGTGAGGTGAATTGCCAACTCTCCGTAATATCAGGCTTAGGCTTTATTCCAAATTCTGAAATCACGAGTTCTGATGAAGTCGATGAGGAAGGGCCTGGGAACTGCTTCGACAAGCTTTGCTTTTTAGCCCTTTAGTGGTTGGGATATCTGATATGTCTTATTTTCATAGTGGAAGCATGGAAGCTCCCTATCTAACTATTGACTGGTAATAGATAAGAAAACAAAAAATTGGTGTGCTAATGGCTTCAGGCATTTACTTTTTGAAAATGTAAAAATGACTGTAAATTAGACATCTTTTTTTGCTCACTAAGGCATTTTCCTTTCTATGGTCAAGAAAAGCGGCAGAATTGACCAAAAATCGGGAAAGTCGCGAAAAAATTTAATATGGAGCATAATTTCCATCAAAACATAACAATTATGATATAACGCATCAAATAGCACTACAATGCAAAAGAAATTTGCAAAATATTGTAATTTAGCTACTTTTTCACGATGATTAAGGCTGGCGAGTTTTCGATTTTTCCATGGTCAGTCTCGGAAAATTGTCTCCCTCTCCCTCATTTGTTAAAATATTTCAATAAAATGTTCTGAGAAGTTGGACAATAGGTAGGTGCAAAAATTCAAGAAGTTTCAGGGCTATAAAATTTCTTTTGACAAAGTTATTAAACAAAATCTACTAGGGGGGAGCCAAATTCCCCCTAACCAAAATAGGGTTACTTTTTGTAACTACTACCCACTCCAGATGCTTTTTGACGTTGGAATGTGTAAGCAAGCACAAACTCAAGCGAGTTCGAGCCTTTTTTGCAGTTAAGCAGATAATACTCGATGTCAGTTAAGCGCGATGATGAAGCAAAAGGCTGTTTTTGTAACTTTGTTTGAATCTATTGTAAATTTAGTCCAAATTCTAAAATCTTGCTAAAGAGAGAAGTTTTCTCATCACAGCTAAAAAACCTGCTACGAAGAATATAATGACCATAGCTTTGTCTTCATCTGCTGGGCTGATTTTGTTACTCGTGGTTCTAACTGCATTCGTTGTAAAAATGAAAAGAAGAGCAATGGGAGGGACACGAATTGAAAGAAGTCATTGCACAATGAGATGGCAACGAAAACGTGATGGCAGTTTCAACCCATATGGTATCTTCAAAGAATCGGTACGTCTATCTCTCTATGCTATCATGCCCTCCATGAGATTAACCAGGCTGTAATGGCCCTATGAAAGAACTAAAATGGATTACATGTCATAGTTTTGCTTTTGCCTGAAATGATAACACTAAAACTACGACTCACTTCCCTACGCTTGTAAAAACGGATTAGCTCCGTACTGAAGCCTTTTAACTTTTCTACAAAAGTTCGATTAAGGGGCTTTGGAGTTTCTATTACGATTGTGTACATTTGAACTGCATCCAGCTATCCTTCAATTCGGATTCTTTTTTTGAATGTAGCTGAAAGATCAATTGCGTCAAAAACATCCGCTACTTTTTGCTCACAGCCAATTGGTTTAAGATGCCTTAAAATCATCTTTCTATAACTGCTGTACCATGAAACTAGGTACCAGTACTTCGGAAACGGATCATTATTGCCAGAATGGCAAAATCTGCGTTCCTCCCAGCCAAAATCTGATCTGCAGACGACGGGGCGACAAAAATTAGTCGCCGATTGTTTACGGCTCTAGGGAAATGAGTCCCTCAGTGGAGCAACCACAACAACAGCAATTCAACTCAATGGGAAAAGCGTAACTTGAGGGTCAATATGGAGTGAGGCTATGAAAGAACTTTTTTTTAGATAATTCAAGAGTACACAAAGCTTCAATGTAAACTTAGGAAACTGCTGTGATCGAGGGATTATTTATGCTCATGAGCTGTTCATGGTCTATGAGAATAAGTTTCATCATAAGTGCATCATTTTGCCCTCTTCTCTAATAACCAATCTCGTCCCCAGAGTGAGTTCGTTGTCCTACCTCTACTCTGGGATACATGAGGCCATCCTGCAATTTGATTGGCCATTCGAAAACAATAGAAAACATGATTTTTTTTCTCAAGATATCTATAACCTCTCGAATAACGATGCAATGTTGTCGCTAAGCAACAATCATTACAATGTTTCTTTGTTGTTTCGAATCAAGGTCGCAAAATTAGCGTTGCCTACCCAACCGTAAAATCTATGATTGCTGCTGCTGTACCCATTTTCTGGGTTCATGTGATCGAAGTGTACCAGAATGTTCATTCAGCTTCGTGATGAGCGCATGACGTAAGAAGTTGTCTAACAGCCAATGACGATTTATAGCAAAGGAACAATATTGATCCTCAGTTAGATGCGCCAAGGTGGACAACTCTGGATGGACATCCTCTTTTAGCCTCAAATTTAAAATGCCGTCGAGTATTTTCCGCTCGAGCGATACAAGGAGCTCCATGAAAATAAGCTTTGAGTAGTTTGTGCTGCTTGTTCAGTTTCGATCTGCTTGTGTAGTTCGTTCAGTTTCGATACCAGGAAACGGATATTAAAGTCTTATGTGTGGTCAGTTGTATTATACGGGTGCGAAACACAGAATATAAGTAAAAACATGGAAGAAAGATTTTCATCTGTGGAAATTTGGTTTTACAGGCGAATGCTAAGAGTATCATGGATGGATAAACTAAGTAATCAAACAATATTGGAAAGGGTAGAAACACACAAAACTTTAGTTACAACAATTACAAAACGACAAAAATTTCATTTTTTTGGTCATGTATGCAGAAAAGAGAAACTAGAATATTTGGTCAGCACAGGGAAGTTTGAAGGGAAAAGAGCACGGGGCAGGCAAAGACAAGGTTATGTTGCTAGCATGAAAAGAAGAATGGAACAATCTTGGACAGAGAATGAAATCATACAAAGTACAAAGGACAGAGATATTTGGACTACCATGATCGTCAATGTCGGCGGACATGGCACTTAGATAGATAGATAGATAGATAGTTTGTGCTGCACGCAGCAATGAATATGAGGCATAAATAAATGAAATGAAATGAAATAAAATAAATGAAATGAAATGAAAGAGCTTGTAGGTCCAGACGCACTGCAACTTTTTACTCACCAGTAATGATAAAGATCCATCCTGCTGAATTGGTGTCTTTAACTGCTCGAACTTTTTGTAGCTCAACACTGAGTATGGCATTGGTAGCATTGACGGAGTAACAAATCCAGACTTTAGCATGGACGAGGAAGGTAATTCCTTTTATTTTCAGACGTCAATTTTTAAACCTTGAAATAAGTGTCATGTTTCATTATCATGGAAGCTGTTAAGGACATTCTATTTTTACTGGCCGGTGAACGAGTTATTGCATCACAAAGGCGGATTTCCATATTCAGTGCATTTTGTTGCGTGTGCGACAATTGGCGATCGATTTGCAGTCTGGACATCGTACATTGCGTTATTTTGTAGCACGATCAGAGCACGCGATCGCACAAAAAAGTAGAAGCTCGTCCTACTTTTACGATCGATCGCCAGCGTTGTAACAGACCCAGCAGGGAAATTTATGCCAGACGATGTGAGCGTTTGCTCTGGTTCCTCTCATTCTTCTCGTTTTCATCCTCTGAATCTCATTCGTAGGTGTAGCAATAGCTTTAATTGTCTTTTGATAGCATTGATCACGTTATTTTTTAAGTTTGGGGAGCTCGGAGATGCTTCCGCACTACTTAAGAGAATTGAAAGGAAGTTGTGCGATCGCTAAAAGTCGATAGTTAACTGACACACGAGCGACATAAGTCCGCCTTAATATCTTTTGCCAGTACCACTTAAATGATTTGAAGTGGTGAGTCCCCAAGACATCGTACTCCTACTGTTGCAAAGTGACTTGTTTTCGGAAAATACTTTATTCTTAAGACGCTTTAAAATGATTAACTTCTGACTTCTTTGTCATTTAGTTGTTGTTTTTTCATCAAAAAAGGGTCTTACCAGCGTAGTGTCCTTAACAGCTTAATATGACTTAATTCGTAGTCTTACGCAGCCCCCCCCTCCCCTAAGAGCCAGTATTTGTTGATTGACAGGGCAAAAGTAGTTAAGAGTTTAGAATGAAGGAATGATTGAATGAATGAAAGGCTACTGCTCCTTCTGCTATCTTAGTACATTAAATCGTTCAACTTTTTATCTTTATTTTGCTAATTTCAAAATAGCCAAGTCGACGAGAAGGCTATGACGTTTCGAAAAGTTGCTGCCAATGCTTTGAAGTGCTGCATCAATGTTATCACTCTTTCCAAAAATTTTCTCAAACTTAATTCTCACACGTGCGATCTCAATCAAGCGCATATCGTATCATATAATCAGTTATTTAAGCATGGTAGCCCATTCAACAAAGCTGGTTTACAAGGGGCCATGAGTCGTACACAGTACGGTTCAATCGTGAAACCCTATATTCGTTCGTAAGAATTCCTTGAATGTCGTAAGAGTTTGCATAGTTTTCTCCAAATTCAGGACATTTCGATGTCCTTGTTATGGTAGTGCAGAAATACGTCATTAATTTCAAAGACAATCATGCGCGTTGGGAATCCAAGATAGATGTGTTTTTTGTTCGTCTGAATTCGGAGCAATGAATCTCATGAATCTTGAAACGAATTCTTCAGAATTTGGGGGTCTTAAGTTAGGAATTTACTGTGCTGCATGCAAGTGTTTTTCTCCAGGGTGACACGCGCTTCATAGTGCTTCTAGAATTTACTCTTCATTAGAACTGAACACTTTTTTCTTACGTCGAGCCTTGTTTCCCGTCTTTGCGATTGTGTTTTTCACCAATTTTTGCAGCAATGATCTTTAAAAAATTTTAAAGGCTCTCTAAAAGTAACTAGAAGTTTTCTTTTTTGTTAGAACCTTTCTATCTGGAAATACCAAATGATATGTTTGAATTCCCATTGGATGATCTGGCGAGGCTGAAAGTCCTAGGAGAGGGCGAATTTGGTGTCGTGTATTTAGCTAATGCCATAGATATCAGTGGAAACAAAGGAATTTCTAAAGTTGCTGTCAAGGTGCTCAAAGGTAAGTCATCTTATTTGCAAAGTATAGGCACGGGTGGCGCCGCCAGGATCTTTATTGGAGGGGCGAAATAGGATGAAGTCTGAGGTGGAGCCCCAGAAAATTTTTTGGACCACGCCCTTGCGACCAAGTACCCTTTTATATGATGACATAAAGTAAATGAGTCTGTTAAATAAGACGAGTAGGGTAACACAACTAGAAAATGACGTCCAACCGGCGACTGAGCGTCTAAAGTTGGGATCGCCAAAAATTTCTGCGAACACACCACTCTGTAATGGAATTGTCAAAGGGCTTTCGTGTACTCTCAGATTCAGAAATATGAAGTATATACGGTCTGTGAAAATGAGGGCATCAGGCTCAACAGAAACTGCAAAGCTCAGTGTACATTGAGGGAGTCTGAGGGCAAGGCCCCCAAGAAAATTTTCCTTTTTGCACAAAAGTTACAAAAATGCTGCAATTTTGAAAATAATCGAGATGTCAAAAATTATCGGATTTACAGCAAATTATCCAAAGTTCCTTTCAATTCCCTCGATTCACAGATAAATTTAATACAATCTTACATCAACCTTTTTAAAGATTTGAAAGATTTGAGCCCTACGCTGGTAGGGTCTAAAATTGCTTTCTGTCTCAATTCTCAAAGTCCAGCTTTCCTTTCCGTAGACTGTGCAAGAAACGAAGACAAAGAGGATTTTAAAACAGAATTGGAAATCATGAAAAGAGTGAAAGCGCATCCAAATGTCGTCAGATTGCTTGGCTGTTGCACAGTGAAAGGTTATTTTTGATATATTGTTGATAATTGAGTGACACGGTTGAAAAATGTTTTTTTTTTGAAGATTATTACTGATTTATCATTGATACTTGAGTCAAACAAGTGATTAGATAATGAACCGAAAAGGAAACCAGGTGCCTTTGATTTTCAGAACTACCATGATCATGAGTCCAATGACTTTGGGTAAGACTTCCTAACGCTAAACAAAGGTATTTTATTCTGTTCTTTTGTATTTGTTCATATTTGGAATATTTTTCATCAGTAAACTCATCTTACGATTCGTGGTCTCTACCCTCGCTAATTGGCGGTCTCTACCCTGACAAAGTTGTGCTTCCCACAGAATATATCTATTTATTAGAACTTATTTTGTTTTGATTTCCTGAAATTGACCTCATCCTATTAGATCTTCCTGGGCCTAATGAGGTACAGTGCTACCTCTGTCGCTCTTACATTATTCAAAAGTAATCTATAGGGATAATCAGTAGAGCCCTTGCGGGGCATCACACTGATAAGGATCTGGTTATTGAATCTCCCAACATTTGCTATCTTTTATAATATGACAAAATATTAACAATAAGAAAATTTTCGAAGTTTTGCATGCACAAAAGCACATAATTTTTTTACCATGCAACATAGAGACGAAGCTCAACTGAAGATGAAGGTGGAGTTGTTGTTTTTTTTAAACATATTTATACAGGGTAACAATACAGAAATTCTGATTTACAATTAGCCCTGTTAAAACGGAAATTAAGAAAAATTAGCTCTGATAACAAATTTTACAATGTTCGGGAAAAGAAATTTTTGTAATGCTAGACTAAAATCAAAACAAACTTAAATAAGAAAAACAGTAGCACGAACTGAATTATTTATTTTGTAATTTTTTGAAAACACCAATTGAAGGTGCCCTTTTAGCATCGGAGCTTAATTGGTTCCAGAGCCTGGCCCCACGAAATGAAAAGGACTTTTGTCCTTTGTTTTTTTTCTCTCATCAGTGGGACGCCAAGATCACATTCTGTGTTTTTAAGTTCATATGGCTATTTTCCGTACATTTTGTGAAAGTTCCTTTGTAGGAGAAGTTCCTTTGTAAAAGAAACAGAAATATTAAAACGATTACAAAGGACAAATACAAGAAATAAATAAATAAAAGAAATATGAATATAATTACGAGAGACATGTTGCTACTATATCCTGTCACCAATGATTACATCATTGCCTTTAACTGCCATAAATAAGATAACGAAACGCCTACACGCTCATCGTTCTCTTAGCTACACAATGAAACCATACTTGTCAAAGCTGTCAAAAACAATGGATTATGTCTTTATCTTAGCCTGGGCCAGCTTTTAACTATGTCGATTCCATTTATGTGCAGATTTTTCATACTTTATGTCAGTCTTGCTGTTCCACTCCATACAGGAACATCTAGAGCAAACAGTAATTTCAGCTTTGATTGAAATAGACAATTAATATATGACTAAGTCAAAAATCTGTTTTTAGAAAATCCTCGTTATCGCTTTTGGTCTGCAGGGATCCGACTTACACAACATTAACTGTATCATAGTAATTCTTTGGAAGGTAGTCCAAGTTGCAACAGGTCTAACTTTCCTTCATTTCTAGGCCCACAATGCATTATTCTGGAATTTTTGCGTCATGGCTGCTTGCTGAACCTTCTAAGGAAATCCAGAGGCTATGATGGATCATCAAATTTCACTTTGCATTCATCATCGCTCAGTCCTGCTCAGTTGCTAGAGTTTGCGTTGATGACTGTCAATGGAATGTGCCACCTAGAATCACAAAGGGTACGTATGTGCAATCCCGGACTTCTATTGTTCCAATTGCCCAAAACTCCCTTATAAATGAACAGTCTGCTATCAATCAACAATTCTTACTTCTTCAGACTTAATATCTACCCAGCTGTTAAGAGCAAGTTTCTCTAAACCCATTTTGGACATTTCAGTCTCATCTCCAGTAATTTGCTTTGCAAATAGCATAGTGAAATGATAAGATATGTCTTCCCTATTTTACTCTCATCTGTTTGACTCAGCCAGAATGTTCTTTAGTTAAAGATTCGGTGCCTATGCAGCCAGTTAACCCTATTTCTCATGGGGGGCGTTTTTCACCCCCCCCCCCAACCAAACTTTTCTACACTGCGCCGAAACGACATAAGATATGATGACCAAACTTTGTGACTTTTACTCAAATTTAATTGGCAATCAAAATTTAAATGTCTCATTGTTCTAGATTTGATCATGTGACCACAATAGCACCATATTTGGATAGTAGTTGACAAAAAACGGCTTTGAACATTCATAAGTTCTTTGTTTCTCGTCCGAATTACTTGAAGCATGTATCATTCGATTGCTCTTGATGAGAGCTTTCACTTGATATATAATTTTTGCTAATTTGCTGACACCAGCAAAATTTAATATCTATGACGTCATTTACATTTATGACGTCATTTTTCGTATAAACTAATGTATTAATTAAGATTTTTGTTGCGATTTAGCTTAATCTTGTTTGTTTCATGCATATTAAGTCGATCTATGTCAGAAATAGCAAGAAAACTACGGAAAACTGCAGTGACAATAAGTAGAAAGGAACAAAGAGCTGATTAAGCGCTAATTGGTCTATAAATAGATACTTCAGATTGCTTCAAAGTACACATTTTAATTGTACAATGTATTTCCTATCATTTAAGGCTATTCTAATTAAAATCGATTGAGTATTCAATTAAGTAGAATTTTTCTTGTGAAGCAGCTATAAATTGGCCAGTTTTCCTTTGTTTTTGGTTGCCTAGCAACAAATCACGTGATTTATTAATTACCATTGTTATACTTGGAAAGCTTATTGTCCAAAGAACAATGGAGGAAAGTTTCATTGTTATATCTTTTGTAGTTTCAGAGAAAAAGAGGGGGGGCGAAAAACGCTCCCCCCCCATGCCAAAATATCGAAAAAATACCCCATGTGAAATAGGGTTAAAGATAAGTAAATCAATATCATGGAACAAACTCCATTCTGATATCAAGTTAGCTCCTTCCATCCAGTCGTTTAAAGCCAAACTCAAAGCTCATTATTGAAATATTCAAGGAAAGCTGGTTTTAATTTTCCGTTTTTTCTTTTCAAGTTTTATTAATGATTTAATAGATGTTTTGTATATTTATAGGTTTAGACGATTATTGTGATTAAGTTATTTTTATTTTTAGTTGCAGGGTATATTGTAAAACAGTTATTAAACTGAATTATATCCCTGGGTAAAGAATTTTTAAAATAAAATAAAATAAATAAATAAATACTTTTGAAATAAATCAGTAGCGCATGGTAAAGAATGAGTAAAGCAAATCATTTTTTCTTGAACAGGTTGTCCATCGTGATTTGGCTTGTAGAAATATCCTCGTTGGAACTTCTGGAGGGAAATTCATTTGCAAAATATCAGATTTAGGACTTGCAAGGGACATCACTGACTTGGAAGGGACTTATAAGAGAGAAAAGCAGGTAATTAAAGACCTCTAAATTCTCAATATGATATAGACGCTAATCATAAAAAATGATAGTAGATGTGTAGAAATGCGGCTGTCCTTTTGTCTTTTATAAGGTATTCAAAGAGTTTAGCATACTTCTTCTATATTATGCCAAAATTTTTTTCTTTATGGATCAATGCAGCATAAAATGATAGCTTTCATAAACTTATTATCACAGGCAAAGCTACCTATCAAATGGATGGCATATGAATCGCTGTTTCATGGAATTTCAACTTTCAAAAGTGATGTGTAAGTGTGAATTTTTTAGTGCTTGTTTTGAAATCCCCTAAGCAGATTTGAATTGATGATTCGCTAAAGACGGAGCAGAAAGTGCGTTGGATGATGTCATTGTGCATTCCGACTTGAGAAAGTTGTTGGCTGCATCAGCTTTTTGAAATGATACATCAAGCGGATGAAGGTTAAAGAAAAAATATTAAATGTGACCTCATTTCAGGATGTGTTGAAGGGAACCAGAGTTGCTCCGATTGTGAATTTTGCACATGTATGCGCAGTTCCTTCTCTGTCATACGTTGTCGTATTTGCAAACCGAAAAGTTGAATTGCCTGTGATGAAGAAGAGACTTGCATCAAGTGAAAACATAAAACTTTGACATATCCCGGGAACACTAATTTGTAATGTTCCTATCATGTTCTCGCAATTTTTGGAATACAAGCTCTCACGGTGCCTTGGTAAACTGTCAGCCACCGCCATGTCTTCACAAGGTCGGTCAACATTCTTCGCCTTGATCTTGATGTTTTCTGCATTACCCTCTGCGAAGGTTGGTATTGGTATCATAAGCAACGACCGACTTGAATTCTGGTTCATGACTGCTTGATAAATCTCTTTATCAGACATATGCCAAAACTCAAGGCTATAAACATTGTTTTTCATCAAAGGAGAAACTTGCCTTTTTAAGACTTTTTAAGCTATCCATATATCTGGACTATTTCTGGTTCCTTTGACTCGGGTACGTCCTTTTTTGGAGGGTTCTGTATAAGTATCTTTTGGCTATTAGCCAAAGTGTTGAAAACATCAAATGCAATAACCAAATTTTAGACCTGCATTTTAGAATTTTAAATTTATCATGTATTGTTTGTGTCAGAGACCCAATAAAACCGCCACCATTCTCCAGCTCATCAATTTTGAACATACTTCATTCAATGTTTATTTGCAAGTATACCGTTGTCTCCGCTCTTGTCTGGCAGACACAACAAATGTCTAATTGTGGATTTCACTTATTGTAATGATAAACGATAAACATGCAGAGTATCCAAGTAACAAGCATCATAATGGAAAATTCTTCGAGATGATTGCTAATACTGTCTTTAATAAAAGATAATAGACTGCTAAAAATGTGTTACTGTTCCTTTTTAGTGGGAGTTCTGCAATCAATTTGTGAAATCTTATCTTTACTTTATACTGAGCTATCATTACAATATGCACTCGTTGATGAGAGCAAATCATTTTAGGTGCTGTTTACATGGAGAAAGGCCAGCCCTCCTAGGAGGGCTAGCCCTCTTTGCCGAGATCTCACCTTGCAGGTCTATTCCTTTATAAAAATCTTTTTCGTTTACATGAGAGGAGGGCTAGCCCGCCTAGGCGAGATCTCGCTATTCAGTACCCGAGATCTCGCCTAGGAGGGCTGGAAATTTCCCATGTAAACGCAATCAAGAGGGCTAGCCCTCCTAGGCGGGCTGGCGGAAACAATAGAACAAGTGTAGAACAATAGGATTAGAATCGTTGGCGCCAATATGTCTAGCCCTCCTTGAAGGGCTGGCTCTCCATGTAAACGCAAAATATAATCGAGCCCTCTTAGGAGGGCTAGCCCTTCTCATGTAAACAGCACCTTAGATGCCTGTCCTATCTAACCATTTGTTCAATTAACATTAAGGCTACGTTCACACTGCTCCGTTTACATTTCTATCCGTTTTTGTTGATGAAAACGCTGTCTGTTCACATTGCTCCGTTTTCAAAACGATACGCTACGAAAACGATAGGCGTTCACGTTGCTCCAGCAAAACGGTGTTGTTAATCCCCTTTTCAAAACAAAGCCTTTTGTTAATAGCTGTCAACAAGTCGCCAATCGCGACTTTGAATGCCATTGTGATAAAAAGTCTATTAACAAAGGAATGTGCAGCGTTTTCAAATGTCTCCGTTTTTGGCGTTCACACTGAAACGGATCGTTTTCAAAATGCACCGTTTTCAAATTTATGCGTTTTCATTAGCGGTTTCGAAAAGCCCCGTTTTCACAGTGGAGCAATGTGAACGCAAGGCAAAAACGGAGATGTTTTACTCCGTTTTCATATGAAAACGTAGCAGTGTAAACGGGGCCTAGAGCATACCGTTACAAATGGAAGAGTTTTTGTTGAGATATAATTGTACCTCTTCGTTCCTTCGCAAATCAGTCTTTGCCATGTTGACGATTGATAGTTTAATCTTTGTGATCTCTTCTATCATAGTTAAATACACTTGAAAATCAGGGACACGCTTTAGACCAATTTGAGACCAAGGACAGTGAAACTGATGCAGGGACATAAGTTTTTGTGCGATAATTGACGAGCGTCGCGTGGCACTTCATATGTGGAGATCAAGCATTTCCCAAAATTTAACAAGAGGCAATTTAAATTCTGACAGATGATTTGGGAACAATCGTTTTTCAGCGAAAGCATGAACATCGGCTGAAAATATCAAGTCAACTTTATTGGTCATAAGTTATGTGCTCCGGTATCTTAGCAGCAAAAAATCATTTTTGGTAGTGAATATTCTCATAACCGGATTTATGACGGCATCAAATTTTCAAAATTTGAATCAACTATCGATGTATGAAATTAACCAAATTCTATCCTTGGCTGACCGAAATTTTGTCCTCGGGTTTGACTACATCTGTTAGAATTTTTTTCATAACTCCCGAGTTGGATTCATATATAAATGACCAGAATTTCATTTGCTTCCATTTGTCAAATACTGTGAATTTTCTAATTGAAGAAACTGAATAAATTAAGGCTGACTGATTAAAGCTTGAGGCACAAAATTGATTGTAATTAAACTTGATTTTTATTGCACAGTTTTAAACTTTGATATACTTCTTTCAGGTGGTCATTTGGCATAGTCCTTTATGAAATAATTACTGTTGGTAAGTCACCTCTAAATTTTGCTAACCATTAATTTGATCATTTGTGCTCTGTGCACTAAATACATTTGCTGTTTGAACTGGGTACTCATTGAAGGAGGCACTCCCTTGAGCGACATGCTCATCTCACATTTTTTGTCCATGGTTGCCCCTCAATTTGAATTTACTAGTGGGGCCATTCCATTCTTTAAAATAATAACTATAAAGAGAAACTAAGTTCATCAAAGTAATCAACCTTAGCTCCTACATACGTATATCAGTAATAAAGACTTCTTACTTTGCACTCTGTCTGTCACGCGAAGCTTGTCGAGCCTAGCTTTCCATAATATGCAGAAAAGACTAAATTTAATTTCATTAAAGATCGGAAGTAATGAATGAACATTTCTCAATAAGCTCATTTCAAATCAAGTAGAACTACTACAGAGGTCTGGATGTAGACTTAGATGGAAACTCGTCCAAACGAGCACGCTTATTTGTTCTGGCCCCCAGCTGCTGAGACTTGTCATTCCGTTTAAGTGTTTATTGTAACTGAAGTGTGCTTCCTCAGCGATGAAACATGCAATTGGGATCTGACACACTAGGTGTCCCAAAGAAAGTTTCCCGATTTGAATCGATTGAGGATAAACAATGTGTACAGCTCCTTCCAACATATTGTTTCAGGGGTACCACAAGGATCAGTGCTAGGGCCTATTATCTTCAATTTCTACATAAATGATCTATTCTTATTTATAAAGCAAGCGTCTTTATACAATTATGTTGATGATAATACGCTAGCTTGCTTTTCTAGGTCATTGCCGAAACTTGTCGAGGTTTTGGAAGAGGAAGCAGGCAACGCCCTTTTTTGGCTCGATCAAAATGAAATGATTGCTAATCCTAACAAATTTCATGCACTCTTTGTCAAAAAAGATCAGACAGATACTTCTGGAATAAATCTTGATTTTCTCGGACAATCTATCCAGTCCGAAGAGTCCGTAAAACTTCTAGGTGTAACACTTGATTACAAACTGAATTTTGATCCACATATATCAAATATTTGCAAGAAAGCTGCATCGCAACTAAATGTCCTGAAAAGACTTAAGTCTTTCATTGGTTTTGCCAAGAAGGAAATCTTAGTCCAAAGTTTAGTATACTCGAACTTTAACTACTGTCCTTTGGTTTGGTATTTTTCGTCAACTAAATCGTTACAGAAAATCGAAAAGATACAAGAACGTGCGCTGAGATTCCTGCATAATGATCATGTAAGCTCCTATGATGACTTACTTCTAAAATCAAATAGATCCACAATGCTGGTTTCTCGTCAAAGAATACTTTGTATTGAGATTTTCAAAACATTAAATAAACTTAATCCAACATTTATGAATGATATCCTTAGTGTTAGGACTTCAAATTATTCGTCACGAAATCAGAACAATTTGGATCATTTTTGGCCAAATCAAGTAACCTTTGGTTCCAATAGCCTAAGAGCCATGGGACCTAAAATATGGAATTGCTTGCCAAATGAATTAAAATCAGTCGAAAATTTAAAGAGCTTCAAGAATCTGATCAAACAATGGGATGGCCTGACCTGTAAATGTAATGCCTGTGACTTCAGTTCTACCATGTAATCTTGCCCATATATGCCTTTTATCAATTAATTTCTTCATTCGTTTATTAATTCATTTGTATATTCGACTTAGATTAGTTGTATATATGTAAATATGTATAGCTAGGCAAGAATCGAATTAAAATAAGTCAAATAAAAAATAAATAAATAAATAAATAAATAAATAAATAAAAAGAATTGTTATTTTAGTAAAAGTGCGTGTTATTTGATACAAATCATAGAAATCTATTATGTAATGCCCAACTTAGAGACGAGTATTTGTTTCATTTCTGCATCTGAGCATTGATTTTCTATAATTATTTTCCTGAAAAACGGAATACCTGACATGCTCAACAAAATGCTAAAAACGGTTTATCAATAAAACCGTTACACTTGCACCTCAGAATCGACTGAAATTCTACCTTTAACTAAATTCCAACATTACAGAGCTTAAACTACATAAAGGAACCCAAAAAAAAAGTCACATTTGTCTGTTTGATCCGTAAAAAGCACGATTTTGCTTCAAGGAAAAAGTCTGCTGCACAAGACAAGGTCCTGATGTCCGCACTTTAGCATATTGCCGAGTTTGAATACCAATTTGTGAAATTGACAAGCGGTTGTATGCCCTCACACCTGTGATGTAAAACATGCAAGGAATGGAACGTATCTTCATCGCTATGTTTTTCACCTTTTCAAGGGTTTCTCCAACATAAGAGTTTTGGAAAATGTACTTTGTGGAGGTCTTTTGATCAGCCAAAAAAATCGGAAAAATATATATGGATCCAAGTTGTCCTTTAAGCACTGTTCAAAACGAGACAATGGTCGTTTCTCTGGAGCTGTTCAAACGGGGCAACTTTTTTTTGAATACCCGGTATGAATCATGCAATCGGCAAATTAGTCAAACGGCTTTTAGTTACCTTTCCTTGGTCATCGATCCCTCACAATGTTCATAGATAACTTGTTCTTTCCTTCATTACATATTCTTCCTCTTCTGTCGTGTTTTTCTTCCTCGTGTTCTTTTGGAATACGGGTTTCTTTTCTTTCTCTCGTACTGGACTAAATATTTGCTCATTTTTTCTCCCATGTTCCTCACCATTTCTCCAGTCAATTAATTTATAAATCATTTGACTTACTGAATCTAAAGGCATTTATTCATATCACAGGCGACATTCCATATCCGGATTACAAATCGAGCGAGATTTGCAAGCTGATTGAAAATGGCTACCGAATGAAGCAACCACAACATTGCTCTGATGAATTGTACGTATTTGCATTATGCATATAACAATGAAATTCTGATTGGAGTTACAGCAACGAACATTTATTTTATTGTTTGTCGCTGATAGTTGCCTTTTGGCAATTCTAAGTACTCGAGCCTTGAGTCTCTAGAGATGTGTTATTACCATTGTCGTAGATGGTCGTGCATGTGGCATGGTTTGTTCTATGCAGTACAAAACAGGGAGTTTGAGTTGATGATTTAGGACATTTTGCACACTCGTGCTGAGTGATTGCAAATTGAATTGCTAAGCGGTGGCAATTCATGTCCATGTTGATTAGGACTTCGGGTCTGCTTGTGTGTTTGTGTATATGTGTATGTGGCCTTCGAGCCGTTTCTGCTTCAGCACTGTTATTTCGACATTGGTCTAGCACGAGAAATAGAACCACAGGTTTGGTAAGACACTTCGATTGTTCTGTAGCTGGGAAAATGCACAAACCCCCACATACGAAGCATGCTGCATCGTCTGTCGTCAGTGCAACGAAGGCAGTCAGTGCAAGCTAGACAGTGCAACAAAGCATGGAGCATCGCTTAGCTAAACTGCCAATAACTTTTCATTTCAGATGAGAGCCAATCACGATTTAGGCCACGAAGTTACTTTTTGAGTCATCTGGAGTACTCTCCTAACTACCGGTTGCTCCAAAATAAACTACACACTTGTGACAGGCTACGATAAATCATACCGGGTGACCCAAAAAAATCTTCACGAGCTAGATCATAGCTGACTCCAAGAAATCAAAAGCTGTTGCCAAATGCTTTCCATCACAGTTTAGTTGAAAGGCTTGCTTATGTTCATAGATGCTGCATGGCCATTTTAAGCAATGATTACCATCCGAAAAACCAGATTCAAAGAAACCTTCGAATCCAGGATTCCTCATTTTGAGTGAAATAATCATTATCATTTTACAGTAAAAATTTATGAAAACTCGACATTGCGATGGATTAGAAGTCGTCTGGGGAAATTTATTTGTTTGCAAAATGATTTACCTCTGTGCCTCATTCAAATTTAATGCTCCAAAGCAAATTTGGAATTCAGCTTCTTTCACACTTTCCAAAAAAGTGGACTGGAAAGCGACGGAATGGTCCGATAATTGAATGAATTTCCATATTTTTGAAACTGAGTTTTCGGACAGTACGCACATCTCAGACTGACCAGGCAACATCTCAAATGATAGCGGAGCGTTTCAGCTACATGCTGATACCTGTGTTTGTCTTCATAACGTTTGCTTTCAAGAAATTATTTGCGATCTATCTCGTGAAGTCTTCTTGGGTCACCCGGCATATTAGACCGATTTTTAATCTTTATGAGTTAATCTTTAGATAATATCCTCAATTACGTAGATGTTAGTATTTTTTTGGTTATCTTTTAGCCTTCTAATTATGGAGCTATGAGCGAGTTTCTTAAAATTTTCGATTTCGAAAGCAATGATTAACGGTCCAAGAAGGTTGATCAAATTTTCTGAAGACTCAACGTGAATGGACAAAGAGAGAACGTTTTTGGTGATTTGGGATTTAGAAATTGATCAACTCCAAGCTTGTTTGACTTCAGTATGTCACTGCACTACTGTTTGTCTTTTTAACCCCCTTGACACAGGAATGCAGTGCCTGCATAAAAGTATGAATTCAATGAAATTTCGGAGAGAAATACGTTTCTTTGTATCATTATAGAAAAAGCAAAAGAAGCATACCATGTAACTTCAAAGATTATTTAAAAATAGATTTTCGTGATTGGATGACTATTTGAATATTGCTTTGTTATTTGCTTCCGTGGGCGGAGCGTAAGATGGGTTCTTTTCCCAGGAAAACACAATGAATGAGAATATTCAATGATTTTTTGATGAAGAGAAAGCACATTCCAATGAAGATTCGATTCTATTTTGAATATTGACGACATGGATGGCATGCTGCTTCCACTTTCACTGTAAAAGCATTTTTACATTTCATCCAACTCGTGCATTGGATTATAACTGACCAATTTCTAAAGCCCCAAGTCAACACGAAGACGTTCTCTCTCTGTCCATACATGTTGAGTCTTTACGAAATTGATCAACTTTTTTGTACGCTCTTCAGCGTTTTCGAAATGGAAAATCTAAAGAAATTCGTTTAAATTCGCTTATGGCTGCATAAATAGAAAATGCACAAAATGCACAAAAATACTGATATTAAATTGAATATCTTAACTTAATATTAGCTCACGATTCCTCAAAATCGGTCCAGTATACGATTTATCGTGGGCTGTCAAAAGTGCATACTTTATTTTGGCAAACCCGGTATAGTTACTACTCCGCGTGATAATAGACAATGACATGGGAAATCCAATCAAATTGGAAGCCTTGTGATCACGTTATAAATTTTGTGAGAAATGTTTTGCCTCTTGCATAGTGGTTTGCAACGGGAGTTAAAAGCCTTAAAGGACTTCATCGTAAACAAGCATAATAGTGAAAATGCTTGAGGCAGCAGTTTATTTAGTTTGCCTACTGAATACCAGTGGAATATTTTCAAATGCTGTAAGAACACAACCCAAACATGTTTATCACGCGAACATTTGCAAATTCTTTAAAAAATAGTACAATCTAGGGGGTGACTAATCCAGAATATTTTTATCCAAAGATTCAACATTATGTCAAGCTGTTGGAAGCAAAATGAGAACGATCGACCTTCTTTTCAAGAATTGAGGAAAGATCTAGGAGCATTGTTAGAAGAAAACGATGTAAGATTTCGCTTCATGAATTCATTGCTAGCAAAATTGACATTCATTTGGTTATTTCCATTTTCAGAATCCCGATTGATCAAAAAAAACTTTTCACGTTTGATGGGCTGTAGAGGAAAGCATTGGCTGCCGATATTGAGGATGTTGCAATAGTGCAATCCTTTGACTGTGTAGTCAGAGCAATCAGGCGGACACAGTTCGATACTTTGGTAGAGCCTCGTCATTTGAGCGTCATGACAAGCGGTGCAGGCTCGGTTAGCACTCAGCTACTCCTACGATCCCTGTGCGAAGCACTAAAAAATACAACTTCACCTTTTAAACTTCAAAACTGAAATATTGATCCATCATTCATAACTAGATTGTTCTTTGGTAAGATCACTGACATTGTAGAATCAGAGAATGCTAAAAGTCTGGCTATGACACTGGAATTCCAGTTTTTGAGTCTGGTCAATGATTTACTGATCATTGAAATTCAAAAGCTATTCCTGAAAGTGATAGTTATCTGGAATTTAACATTGAATGCCAAGTAAATCATGAGCAGGAATCGAATGTGGTATTCTCGTTTCCATTCAGACTCCTTACGAGATACATGTGCTGTACATACTTGCTGGGTCTAAGTCATTAATGGTTTTAGTAAACAACGTTTTCACATCTAATGTAGCCATTGATTGATAAATCAAGATTTCAGTTTTGAATGTTGGCTGCATACCCTTTATTCTACAGCCCTCCAAATTTGTCGACTCTTTTGACTCACCCGGTATATGTCGATGTTTTGATGCTAGCCAAAACTCGATTCGTCTTTGCAAATTGCATGATGCTACGTATGTCTATGCTAATGTATTAATCAACCTACCAAATACTGAAAGGATTAAGAGACATCTCAATCATTTCCTAAGATGTAATACAAAGTTCATGGAATTCTTTTTATTTCCTGTGAAATCTGTGGAATCCTGTGGAATCCTGTGTTTCTCCAAAACACTTTAACGCTTTTGAGGGAATAATGCACACCAGTGGAAGTGCATAACACTCAGTTTTGAAATAGGCATGCCTTTAGCAGATATTTCAACCGGGTGTCTCAAGGAAGTGCTGTCTTCAGAAGAGCTAGGCTGATCTCCAAATTTCTTCTTTCTTGGGCAATTAAGGCTACCTTCATACGATACCGGCACATTTGGAAAACGGTGAAAATGTGACGGTAGCAGAATTTGAGCTAGCGTTCACACGATTCCTGAACAATTTGAAAACGATATGAGATTTGACAGCAAGAAACCCTTTGCAAGACTTTGATGCCATAGAAATGTACCTACACCCTAAGTGTCAATCAGTCTTGTTCCAAAAGCGACGACAACTGCTCTATTTTCAAAATTGTTAAGTGTTTACAAAATGCCGCTTGCAATATGTGCCGGTTAGAGTTCAATTTTCAAAATCTACCGTTTTCAAAATGTGCCGGCAAACATGTGCCGTTTTCATGTGAACTTCTATCCGTCACATTTTTCACCGCTTTCAAAATATGCCGGCATCGTATGAACACGATCTAAGTCAAAGAACAGAGTATCATCTCAGGTATAACTGATTTTTTGAGTAGTTTTAAAATCAGCAAAAGAAGCTCGTCGTTTAGGGTTTCCTTATTTTAAAGGATACTGCAATAACCACTATTAATTATTACATGGTGTCCCAAAGCAATTGTTGTCAGTTTATGTGTTTGCTGTGGAGGAGCTGCGGATTCAATTATATCGGTTCTTACACAGTTGCATAGGTCAGACTTCAATTTAGAGTTTGATGCCTTGTATGAGTCAATCTGACAGTTAGTTGCTGAGTTGCGGCAGAGTAAAGGCAAAATAAGTGGTCACTTCAAAAACAGCGCTTGATGTCCACATTTAGCTGTCCCGGAGAGTAATAGCATCTTGTCGTTTCGTTCTTATGTCCAGTCAAAAGAGGGTACTTTTTTGAGACACCCGGTATCATGGGACTTTTTTTAAAGGATCACGCAGTGACCACTGTCTTGAGTGGTCACACTCTTGAGTGAATTTTTTCAAGATGTCTACTTCTATAGGGTTGATTGACTACTTCATAAAGAAGATCATGTCTTTTCGTTAAATCCGTGTTTCGTGTTATTTGGAGATGGCTTTTTCAAATTTCCTTCTTTTCAGTTAAGAGAATCAATCATCGCATCGAACGTTTCCAAAAGATTTGCAGACCCTGATTTAGATTGAAATTACTTGTCTTAATGACCAATGATCGCATTCAGTAATCTTAGTCAGAAGAAAATCTAGTTTTTATATATTTATTTATTTCAGCATTTGTATCTGAACATGGACAAGTACAACGACGAGCTTTACGTGCACTTTGATTCAGAAGATGAGGAGAATAACAACAAAGGCGTGGAATCGTCTTTAATGCCTAATGAAAAATGAACTATTTAATGTCAAGTGAGCCAGAAAAATGTAACATCTGTTTCGAAATCTTATTGAAATTTATTCGATCAGGTGGCGGGTTCTTATGGAACGGGGGAAGTTTTGCGGACAGGGATCTTCCGCCCGGTTTCTAGAGTGTGACGCTGGCAGAGTTTGCCTTGGCACACATTTTTACACAGTATTTTGGCTTTATTCAGTAAAATAGACTATTTACATAACACAAGGCCAATTAACTACATGCCATCCACGGTGAGACAAGACATATTTTGCGCTGGTTGCCACTAAATATAACGCTTAAAATTCAAGATAGAATGCTTCAATAATAGCTGTAAAAGAGCCCAGAAGCAAGCAATTCACTATTGTATTTGATGCTGTAGGCTTCTTCAAAAGTTCAGGGTTCTAGCAAATTCTATCGAGGGTTGGAAGTGTAGTGCTTCCAGGCCATCTCCCTCCTACCACCATTTGTTCCAACAAAAGAAGAATGCTACACTAACAAAATTACATACCGGGTGTCTCAAAAAAAAGTACCCCCTTTTGACTGGAAATAGGAACGAAGCGATAAGATACCATTACTCTCCGAGTAGTTAGTTAAATTTATCAATCTTCAACTTAGATTCACATACCTTGTATTTAAGAATCGTCCACGAAACACAAGAGATACAAGCTTGCAAGGACAAAATTTACAGTGCACCCAAAACCAGAGGTTTTGTAAAAGGGCCTAGCCATGATTTGTATTATGGATCTTTTCCAAAGCACCTGTAAGCTTTAACTTTCAGTTTTTCGCTTTTGAAAAAAATAAAAAAGACTCGTGGAAATCGCCCTGATTAAACAAATATAACAAAAATGTGGTAAGAATGATAAAGTCGTGCAACATCTCCCAAATGAGCATGCATGTGCACCTTTTCTTCTTCTTTGACACTTGGAGTGGAATGCAATGCACGGATTGATTCCTCAAAGGAATAACTATTTGTAGAACAACTGAAGCATTTCAAGGTATAATTCTTTTCAATGGAGTCAGGTAAAGGTCAAAGTCGAAATTCCTGTGCAACATGCTTGTGATAGCAAATCATGGCTAGGCCCTTTTACAAAACCTCTGGTTTCGGGTGCACTGTAAATTTTGACTTTGCAAGCTTGTATCTCCAGTGTTTGGTGGCCAATTTTTAAAAGCAAGGTATGTGGATCTAAGTTGAAGATTGATGAATTTAGCTGTCCACTCGGACAGTAATGATATCTTATCGTTTCGTTCCTATTTCCAGTCAAAAGGGGGTACTTTTTTTTGAGACACCCGGTAGAAATAGACGTGCACGCAAAAAATTACAGATATGGACAAATACAGTGAACGAGGTTCCTGCTGTCAAGGACTATTTATTTTCGGAGTGTAATGAAGCAAACCGTCTGCATGAGTTCAATTTCTCTAGAGTAGCTTCACGAACTGCCTGTTGACAGTTTTGGAATTTCATAACTTTCATACAACGTCAGTAAGCAAACAAAACCTTCCAAAAATGACTTTGTTTAGATGCTGTTTGTCCCAAAATCACATCTATGTGGGCGGCACATACCAGTTCATTCGACATGTTGTATCTGGGCAATGGTACGTTGGCTTAGTGGTTAGCACCTTCCTGTTGTGATAATGTCTGCGTGTTGATAGGATATCAAGGTCCTGGCCATGAGTCGAAAAGGACACAAACATTATTTCGTTCAGGTTCGGCAATGAGTTCCTGTTGGGTCCTTTGAGCAGATGTTATGCTAAGAGGATCAATTCTCTTAATCTTAAATCCTTCTTGGGATTCAACCTCATTTTTGAGATTCATAATTCCATTGTTTCCATTGTTTGGAAGGCTTTACAATTCGGGAGAAGATTAACAGTGGTTTTGATATATATTAATCTTTGTCAAATCTAAGCGATAGAGCGTCATTTAACGCAGAAAGCTCCTCAATACCCTTCGCTTTGTTTTGATCCCTAGGGTATTCGTTCCGTTTACTTGTCATTACATTCATTTAATTCATTTCATCTAAGTCATTTAGGGAGTGTTGAGCTTCAGTGACAGTTGATTTTTAAGGGGCTCTCCAATAACAAGTTCTAATTACAATCTAAATGATAAAACCATAAATCTAAAAACCTATTTAGAATCTGATGATACAATATTTACAATAAAGATATTTTCAACCCTTAATAAATTTTCATTTTTTTTTCATTTTAAAAATATTTATCCTGGGATACAATTCAGTTAAAAAAATAATGTAGCAACTGCTTTCCAATTGTCCCAGCAAAGGAAAAAACAATTAATTAGATCTAAGCCTATTTACAATAATTTATACTTAAATAGCTATAAAAACGTGGAAGGAAAAAAAAGGTAACTCATTCGATACGATTCGATGCAGATCAGCTTTCCTTGAATGTTCTCAATTCGAAGCTTTTAGTTTACTTTTAAATGACTGAATCGAAGGGGCTAATTTCATTTCCGAGTCGAGTTTATTCCATGCGTTGGCTCCACGAAACGCAAATGATTTTTGGCCATAAGCTGTTCTCATTTTTGGTAGAGCAAGATTGCATTTGGTATTACGTAGAACCCTGGCATGAACATCAGACAACTTGGAGAAAATGTTACCTAGGTTTTCAGGTGCGAGGTCATTCAAAGATTTGAACACCATTGTACAAGTTTCTCGATTGATTAGTTTATCAATTGACGGCCAGCCAAGCCTCTGCAATAGAGGAGCGGCCGGAGTGTCAAACGGGCTACCTGTAACAATTCCAGCAGCTCTGTTCTGTAATTTCTGCAAAGTTTTCAGTTTAGTTGCCCCGCAACATCCCCAAACGGAGCAACAATAACTGAAATGTGGTTGAACAATGCTAAGATACATGTTCCTTAATGTATCCTCTTGCACATAGTGTTTTGCATACTTCAAAAGTCCTATAGCTCTGGAGATCTTCTTCTGTGTACACACAACATTGCTCTCCCACTTAAGATTGTCGTCAATCATGAGACCAAGATATTTAGTTTCCTTCACAAGATCGATATCTTTTCCATTTACTTGAAAATGAGGAATCGGTACCATTGGTGTATCAATCTTCCTCAACTTTTGCGACGATCCTATGATCATGGCCTGAGTCTTAACAACATTCAAGGAAAGCTTATTTCCCTGTAACCATTTCTCTAGGCAGGCAAGTTCAGCATTGACAACAGCGTCAATCTCTTCTATATTATCTGAAGAAAACGAAATTGCTGTATCATCCGCATACATCGTTGCCTTTGCACGTTTTAATGCAACAGGTAGGTCATTAATGTAAATCAAAAATAGAAGCGGTCCAAGGCAAAATGTCCTTGAGGTACCCCTATGTTGATTTCAGCAAGATCGGAGCAGACGCCGTTGACCTTGCAGAACTGCCTGCGATTATCTAAGTATGAGCTAAACCACTGGTGTTCAAGACCGTTGATTCCGTAATTACGCATCTTATTCAGAAGAATTTGATGGTCGACTGTATCAAAGGCTTTCTTTAGATCAATGAAAATCATGGCGGTAAATTTCCCTCTGTCAATATTTTCGTACCAATCATTTGTACAGTTCAGTAAACAAGAGACAACCGAATGCAAGTTACGGAAACCATACTGATCTATAAATAAGTGCTTGTTAGAATCAAGATACTCGTACAATTGATCATAGATGAGCTTTTCGAATAACCTTGAAGCTACTGGTAGGACGGAAATTGGTCTATAATTCGATCTATCCTCGGTTGATCCACTTTTAAAGATGGGAGCAACACGTGCTATTTTCCAGCTATTGGGAAATATTCCTGACTCAATTGACATATTATAGATCCTACATAGAGAATGTGAGATAACTGGAAACGCAATTTTGATGAAATGGCTTGCAATACCATCTGATCCAAAGCCGAATGAAGTCTTCACTTTCTTGAGAGCCTTTTCTACAGAAACAGAATAGACGGTCTTGAACTGGAAACTCGTACCTTCTTCATTGATGTTATATTCATTCGAAAGTAAGGGGTTAGGCTGCTGCGGTATATTGTCACTAAGCTTTCTACCTATGCTACAAAAGAAATCATTCATCGAATGTGCGATCTCGCTGTTGTCAGTTACATTGCGACCTTCAACATCAAGACAGCTGACATTCGTCGTCTTTGATCTCTTATTCAACAAAAGGTTGATCGTTTTCCATGTCTCTTTCAAGTTCCCCCTATAAAGAGCAATCTTTTTGGTAAAGTAGTCTCGCTTGAGCTTTTTGCCAAGATTGTTTACCTTATTCCGCACGTGTTTATAAGAATTCATAAGAATGGAAGACTTGTTTTTAATGGCAGAAGTCTTGAGCTTGTCTCTGGAACGCGCAAGTTTTCTGAAATCAGTAGTCAACCAAGGGGTCAGCCTATCAGAAACTTTGATAGTCCGCATTGGGGCATGTTCTTCAATAATCAAAGATAGTAAAGACGACCATTTTTCTACTGCCTCATTTACGTCAGTACTAGACTCGACTAAAAGTTCCCAGTCAACTTGACTGAGGTCAAACAAGAAATTATTTTGATCGAAATTTTTCATTTTCCTCGTGGTGATAATTTTCTGCTGTCGCTTATATGTGCCCATATATTTTCTAATACAGTAGACAGCATAATGGTCGCTAAGAGCTACTCTTAGAACTCCAGATTCGGGAATGTTTTCTGGGTGGGTCGATGCTAGATGATCAATTAATGTAGCGGTATCCAGAGTCTCTCTAGTAGGATCCTTAATTAATTGGGTAAGGCCAAATGTATCATATATCGAGGCCATATGTGCAGCAGCGTTCAAATTATTTCTTAAATCTTAAATCTTTATCATTTCATAAATCTTTTAAAACTATAAATAACTTGTTTCCATGCTATCTATCCTTACCATTTAAACTGTCAGTGATATAAAACAGCACATGTATTTTCTATTCTTTAGCTGACGAAAGCACGCGATTACAGTTCCGAGAGGCACAGATAATGTTTTGATTTATCAATCATTTATTGGTAATGAACATTACTATTAGAATCGTCAAACATGGATTTGACTTTAACATTACTATTGGATTTGTCGCTTAATTTATCAAGATTATGTCATAATTTCAGTGGTCTTGTCTCTTTTCCCATTCTAGGGTGAAAAACTGAATTGAGCATTGAAAATGCAACTGTTCCTCGTTGCATTGGCTATCAAATTTATATTCTGGGAACATGTCCCAGTTTGCACTATCGTAAGAAGTCACTGATCAAACCAATGCAATGTTCTTCGTTTCCGCAAAAGAAGGTCATTGGAAAGCTTATTTCTTTTACAGGTTTCCTTGCCTATAAAGCGAAATTCTTCGAGAATTATAGATCAGTTGTCCACATTTCTAAGGGATAGAGAATGTATCATAATTAGCCTGCCCTTCAAGACAAGCTGAAGGGAAGGACGATTTGGAAAACAATTCGTTTGAGAATAATGTGGTCGCCATAGTAAGCGGGGGCGCCATATTCTGAGACAACTGGAAGGCTCTTCTCTGTTTGATTCAATCAAACAATATAAGAAAACTTTCTACGGATATCTCTTCACTTAAGGACTTCTCAAATGTCATAAGCATACATTTAGCGTAGATCAAAGTGTCATATTACTTTTGTAGGAAATATGACTGTCCTCTCAGATCTTTGCTTTGATATTTTATGTTTCAGGGACTAGCATTAAAAGCTCTATACTATGATAAACATTTACAAAAGTAATCTGGAGACTTGAGACTTGAGACTTGATTGTAATGATCAGAAGTCTACAAAGCTCAAAATTTGACTGTTTGACTCAAAATTTGATAAACATTTACAGAAGTAATCTGGAGACTTGAGACTTGATTGTAATGATCAGAAGTCTTCAAAGCTCAAAATTTGACTGTTTGACTCAAAATTTGATAAACATTTACAGAAGTAATCTGGAGACTTGAGACTTGAGACTTGATTGTAATGATCAGAAGTCTACAAAGCTCAAAATTTGACTGTTTGACTCAAAATTTGATAAACATTTACAGAAGTAATCTGGAGACTTGAGACTTGAGACTTGATTGTAATGATCAGAAGTCTTCAAAGCTCAAAATTTGACTGTTTGACTCAAAATTTGATAAACATTTACAGAAGTAATCTGGAGACTTGAGACTTGAGACTTGATTGTAATGATCAGAAGTCTACAAAGCTCAAAATTTGACTGTAATTTAAACTATGTTTATTCTGCAGAATGAATAAATTAGCATATTTTTTCTTGCACAAGGGGGTATCTTATAAAAACTTAAAAGTACATATCGCGTGGGCCAGAAAAACGTTCTCACTTTTAAGAATTCGTAGCACCAAGAGTACTTCATGGATTTGAATGACGTAAGCTCTAGTTAAAAGTCAAGGGATTGAAGTATTTTCATGATTGAAGTTTTTGCCCGTCATCTTACGAGCACTGGAAATATAGGTAAGTTCAAGTCTACGAAATTTATTGTTGCAAAATGACTGAAAAGGCCTTAAATACTCGATCAAATCAAAAATGACTTTCTGCACTGAACAAGGATGGAAATGCACTTCGAAAGTTACAAATTTTTGTCACTCATGTGGTAGTTCGGGTTTAGTAACGAAATGCTGAATCAGAACCTTAAATGTCAAAATTCTCCCGGTCCAAAATTATGTTACATGGATTTTATCGAAATATTTTGGTCTTGTAAATATTGCAAATATTCAGGAATCACGGGGGCTTCTGCTTCATTAACTACCCAATTGGCATTTAGCTCTTTGATTTAGTAACTAATTTTTTCTTCGATGGACAGTTAAAAAGCATTGTGAAACTGAGTTTTAATCATTGATTTTGCAGCTAGAACAGTCAAGTAGCTTTGTTGAAGCCCATCGAAGCTGCTTGATTCAAGCAATGTCAATGACAGCGGATGACAAGCACACTTGTGATTCAGCTTTTTTAGCATTTTACATCATCACGGCATTTTCACCTTCAGCATCATCAACTATTTAAGGAAAGCTTCTTATCTAGCTACATTTTTATCATTAATAGATAAAGACGTTGATTCTATTTAGTAAGGGGAATCATTATACCTTAATTTTAGGTTATTTATTGGCTAAATTGCAAGCTAAAGCCACGATGCACATTTATGATCCTCAACAAGAATCAATCTGCTAGTAGTATTTTCTCTTTTTTCACGCAAGTTACTTTTCTTGAAATGCTATAAGTGAATAAGGACAGATTATGTAAGACGAAGACATCAGTTGCTTTTGTTAACACCTAAATTCAAAACGATTTTCGATTGCAGACAAAGGAAATTCTTTCAATCAGTAATTCAAAACAAACAAAGCCATAAAGTTTCTCTGAAACTCAAGTAGCCAGCTCGTTTGTTGTGCGTTCCAGAAATGGGGCTTAAACGCAAACATGAGCGTATATCGAAAGGAGGAAGCTATATCTAAAAATCTACGCGGGCATTCTATTAGTTTGTTATAGAATCCGATTGGGAGGCGATTCAGTTCTCGTATGTTTTTGGGTGTATTCAAACCACTTGTTGCTCAGCTTCTGAAAAATAAAAATAAGATGCCCGTGGTAGATGTGTAGAGATATCCTACTTCTTTCGATATATGCTCATATTTGCTCTAAAAAACCATTTCTGGAATGTATAACAAGTGAGAGATAGCTACCTGGGTCTTAGAGAACCTTGCGGCTTTGTATGTTTCGAATTCCTGGTTGAGAGAATTTTCTTTGTCTGCAACTGCGAATGCCTTTGAATTCAGGTGTCAACACAAGTAACTGAACCTATTGTATTGTAAAACCTGTCCTTGTTCCGTAAGTGAGAAAATATTTTCCTGAAGCAGGATCTGTGCTAATTACGTATTTGTGTATCCTTAGAACTCCATGGAAAGAGGAAACCGTAGATGAGAAACATCTCCTTCAAGCAGGGCTCTTAAGAAGTCATTACCAATCAAGTATTTGCATATTCTTAAACAAGATACTATTCCTTTAATTAAATCTGCTACTTCTAGAAGCAAGCAAAACGCCCTAGGCACAAATTTCAACACAATGAGAATGGTAAACTGCAATAATATCATTTACAGCTACAATGACGTCTGCGAAGATTTTTGATAGAGGAAAAATAGAATCTGAAGCGAAGATATAGCAGGAAAAAATACCGGATATGTCAGTAAGAACGTGGTCGTTTGTCAGATTGTGGCGTCGCATTGAGCTACTCGATCATCGTCAACTAAATTCTTTCATATATTCTAACTTATCTCAATGCATTTTTTAAAAAGTATTTTCGTCGTAAGACCTTGTATGGAGTCTTGCAAACTGATTAAATCTTTGATCAAGCCCTTTCTGCATTTTACCTTCACCAGAGTTGCATGTACACGTCGTATCATCAGGGGATACTGAATAGAGTTATACCTGGTTCACATTCGGTCGTTCAGGTCGTTAAGATGGTGCAGAAAGACCCAAAAGACAAAGACGCAGAGTTTGAGTCCTTTGTTTTTTTTGGGTCTTTCTGCACGACTCTGACGACTCAAAAGACCGAGTGTGGACCAGGCTTTAGAAAGCAGTGTTGTCTGCAACAAGTCCCATTGCAATTTACAGAGCGAGCGTTGATCTGCTTGAAGGAAACCTCTTCGGAAGGCAATGAAGCATGCACGTGGACGGTTACCCCTATCTTCAAATCAGGTTCTAAAAGCGAGGCTAAAAACTACAGTAGTGTCCCGCACATAAGAAACAACATTTTCAATTTCAGGTCTGATGTATTTCTTATAAAATGAGATATAAACTTCCAATCAGGGTGAAGTTTCTTATGTTTCTTATTAGAAAAATTATGTACCATCAATGAACTACGCAGACACAAGCTGTATGATTTGTATATAAAACACACTATTTTGATTCGTATTTGTAAATTTTCACTACCACAAAAAGCTCCAATTATTCAAGGAAGGTGCTTTTTGCTTCATTTGCATGCAAAATTAGTGTTTTCGTTTGAATAGACACAGCATGATTCAACCGCAAAGCAGAATTTGTTATGGTTTTCTAAATTTCTAAGATAAACATAGTTTTTGAACAAGAAACAAGCCTTTTTCAGACCTGCACCAGTTTCTTGTAAGAGGGGGTATTATTTCGAGAATTAAGGTCTGGTGTTTCTTAAATTCATGTTTCTTATATGCGGGACAGTACTGTATAGGCCTATCTCGGTGATCTCTGTGTTCTCAAGGATTTTTGAAAGAATTGTGCATGATCAAGGCTATGAATACCTCAAGGCAAATAAGATTTTAACAATGAGTCAATCAGCTTTTCAAAAACTTTGTTCGACAATAATATGATTGATTAATAGGACTGACTACTGGTGTGAGAATATTGACCACAAGCGACTTAATTTAGCAACATTCCTCGATCTCAAGAAGGCTTTCGATACCGTTGGCCATAAGATTTTGCTAGGAAAGCTGAGAAAATACGGTTACCCGGAGACTGGTTTCAATCATACCTAGAAAACTGAAGGCAGTACTGTGCCGCCAATGGTTATGAGTCAAGGCCTAGGACAGTTACATGTGGTATTCCCCAGGGTTTCTTTCTTGGCCCCCTTTTCTTCATAATCTACCTGAATGAAAGATGTTTGAAAGCTTCTAAGGCTGGTATTTACGGTGATGATACTCAGGTGACCGTAGCATCTTAGAATGTCGAAGAACTTGTTCATAAAGCTCAAGAGGAATTTACACGTATCTCTGGATATATGAGGTTAAATAAATTAAGGGCCAATCCTAAAAAAAACAGAGCATATGAGTATATGATAATTGGACACCCTCGTAGAACTAATAAAGTCGAGATACATCAAACATTGAGACTGGATGGCTCAGATATAAAACGAGTGAAAACAACCAAATCACGTGGAGTCATTGTAGATGAAGGGCTTAACTGGGAAGAACAATTCAAAACTGTCAAAGGAGGTCTTACCTCATTAAAAAAGTTGAAAAACATCCCCCTCCAATTTCAGTTAAACAATGTATATCGTGCTTTTGTAGAAAGTCACTTGCTATGTGCAGATGTTATTTGGGGTCACCTCTCGAATTCAAAAAAGGAATCCCATTAACGTCTTCAGGACAGAGCTATTTCCATAATCGAAACGTCCAGGATCGAAGATGAAGTGGTCACAAAAAATCCCTTCGCACTGAGTAACTTGCCATGTTTGATTGTATGTACCGTTATGGCCTATAAGATCATGAACAGACTCTGCACAGAAAATCTCTGGAACAAATTTCAACGAAGATCCGAGTACTCCAGCTGCAACACGTGATTCTGCAGAGATCTTCAGATTCCGAGATATAATCTGGAGTATGTCACAAAAGGATTTTCCTATTCAGCTCTCTAGGGAGCTTCCTATCTTGTGCCAATTCAAAAAAGAACTAAAAGCACATTTGATGAGCTGAAAGCCAGTTAAAACACGACTCCCTGGAATATCAGCAATGCCATTCGCCCTCGGAATTTTTCTTTTTGTATATAATTTTGATTAATAAAACTTTCTTTTTGTAGTATTAGACTTATTAGCTGAAGGGATTTCGTGTATAAATAATTTAAATTGGAATGAAATGCATTATTAATGTCTTTCAATCATTCTCCACGCATAGTAAGTTATGATAAGTCATCTTAGGGGAGAAGGTACCATCTCCTATCTATTTTATCCTCCCTAGATAATACCACGTGTACCTGTAACTTTTACCAAGGTAATTTGCGGAAGGGACTTAACAAAGATGTCACCAGTTTGCAAGACTCCCATACTATGTCTTACGAAGAAAATCCTTTTTTACAAATAGATCAAATGACCGAATTCGATAGCGAAAGGTTTATGATCCAAGTTAGACTCTTAGCTGCACTGAGAAATTTAGTTAACGACAATGGGGTGGCGAAATGCGATGTCTGAGTCCGCCAAACGCCCCACGCTTTTCCTGACTCACCCGGTAGATTTTCATTGTCGGTTTGGAAAGAATGTAGACTTGTTTCACACATACTTGCAAACATTTTACTGATTCTTTCGCATTTGGCAATCAATAATCGACAGACAAATTATTCTACTGTCCATTGTCGCATAGATGCCACCAAACTTAGAATTTCATTGCCTAAAAACTGGTCAAGCTTTTGACTTCAAATATGGTATGCGTGTCTGTGAAAATATCGTGTGTGTGTGTGTGTGTGTGTGTAACAGGGTGGAATTTGGTTCTGAGCCAATCAGCGACTTTGTTTAGGTTAGATACAACCAATCATATTGCTTCATTAAACAATAGAAACAACAGAGGTCTTGACGTCACAGATGACGAATCCAGATGTAAACACATCTCCTCGCAGCTTCTCGCTGCAAAACCACTGACCCTAAACTCGACACGATGCACTACATTTTAGGGTACTGCGAAGAGTATCATGACTTCTTCGCACTATTTATGAGTTAATCTAAGTTCTTACCGAGAACATATTTGATATCTGCCCCAAGAGAAGAGAAAACGTCAAAACTAAAATAGGCATTTTCTACTGAATTTGCTTAGGCCAATGGTCGCGCTTCTGGTGGTTATGGTCATTTTGAAATGCCTTCCTCGAACACATCTCCATGAAATATACCGTGTTAAACACCATTCAAAAGGAAGAGCTTCCCCTTTAAAACAAAGCGTGGTATTGTATTTTTATTCAGCACCACATTTACACTTAAAACTTCAACATTTTGGAGGCAAACTCGATGAGAAACCCAATGCCCTTTTGTCACAATGGGTCGTAAATATCGGAAGGTACTCATCAGACCCCCATTTGCGACGATTAGCCAGAATTTGAGAAGTCTACAAATCTACACGCTCCATGTGAAACAAACGAATTTAGGATGGATGAATTAAACTGGCATTTCTGCACTTAAGTTTTACCATTGCAGTCTTTACTGCACCATCGTGTTGATCCAAGGTCTATTCCATCCAAAACCTGAAATGAATGGCGGGAAATTGATTACTTTAAGGGCAGAAACTTTCGCGGGCAGAAAGTTTCGCGAGAAGAAAAAATCGCGAAATTAAGGGCATAAACTTTCGCGAATGACGTTTTTTCCCTCATATTTCGCGAAAAAAACTTTCGCGACTGAAGAAAAGTGAGGGGGGAAACATAATTTTCTATCCATCATTTTCAGTACTACTCACAGTCGCGGTGACAATTTACAAGGTTTTATGGCCCAAGAGACTAAAGATCGGGGTGATTAAGGAACAGCAACGCAACAACTTGAAGAAAAGACAAAAAATGGATAGTAAAAACTTTCGCGAGGCGAGAATTTCCTGCAATTTCGCGAGCAACAACTTTCGCGAATTTTGAATTTAGATTATGCCTTGGCAGAAACTTTCGCGAAAAATGCCAAAAACACGCAAATCGCGAAACTTTCTGCCCGCGAAAGTTTTTGCCCCTAAAGTACGTCCACGAAAGTAGTATTTGTTTGCAAAACAAGTTGATTTCTGATCTTGAGATAATTCTTTTAGTTTTTTGTAGTGAAAGTTGGGAAATAGACTTCTAGGTAAATTCTGATGAGGGGGTCACGTTGGATATAATCGAGGCGTTTGCAGCTGTTGACATGTTTTTATTGTACAATATCCTAACCTTGTTTGCTCGATTTTTGCAAGAAATTTGGATCGGAAAATAGTGGAAAGGTCTCTCAAGTTTGGGCCCAACTTTTATGATAAAAGTTTCTTGCAAATTTTCTTCATTTACATCAACTGAATTTAACGATTTATCACATGCCACATTTTGAGCTCATAACAATGAAGAAGCAATTCATAAATGACAATTATATCGCCTTTAGTATCATTTCGTAAACTTTGCAATTTATGAGCTAAAATTGAAACCGACTCTTTACTTTGTTTATTAAGCTCTGATCACTTTTAGGGAACGACTTTTCCAGAAGAGGCCAAGTTTCTTTGAAGCGATTTCTTATAAATAAAGACACATCTCGCAAAGAGGGTTCAACAGACATTTTAGCGGTTCTGAGATAGGTCAGTTTTGGACATGCCCAAGCTGTCTTGTGAGAAAGAACCTCGTAGTTTATCCTTTCTTTCTTTCTTTCTTTCTTTCTTTCTTTCTTTCTAGACGACTTGGGTAAGTGCAGGTCAGTATCGCAGAGTCTTTAGAACAGTCGATCAAATCAAAGGAAGGATCCAGTCCTTCGCTCTTGAAATAGACTCTCTCAATTTCCAGAAAAGACAGTGCTAGCCACCTGTAGACCCATTACCCAAAATTGATGATAATTGTTTCCATATTGATGATGGGCTGTTCTCATGGGCGACCTTTATGCAAGAAAGACTCCTGTGGAAATTGGTATGCAATGTGAACTCTTTAAGGTTCTGACATAGGTTTGAGAGCAAGGGAGAAAAGCAAAGCAGAAGTTGTGAGGGTTTGGAGAGCACATGCCCCCAGTTCTTGCCAAAAATTCATAAACTTGAAAACCGTGGATTGTTTGGAAGTTTTGGCTCCCTCCCCTACCCCCACATGAAACCTGACTTTCTGCAATTGCTCTAAGACGTACCAAGATTACAAAAGATGAAGAAGCCGGCTGCTTTCAAAGAGAACCAAGTACGGAATGATTGGCCTATCCAGCCTTGTACTCTCTCCACTGTAAAATCCTTAATCGCAAGATTTTATAACGCACCAGGAGATTAACTGAGTTGTACATTTCATTTGACCTTAACTGAACTCAACAAAAAAACTGAAAAAGAATTATCTCAAGATCAGAAATCGACTTGTTTTTCAAACAAATACTATTTTCGTATACGTAATGTATTTCATGCCATTTCAGTTCAGTCTTTGAATGGCATAAACCTTAGATCAACATGATAGAGCAATAGAGACTGCACTGGTGAAACTTGTGGAAGTAGTTTAATTCATCCTTGCCAGCTTTATTTGTTTCGCATGGAGCGTCTAGATTTGTAGACTATTCCAGTTTTGGCTAATCATCGCAAATGGAGAACTGGTGAGTACCTTCTCATATTTACGACGGATTTGTCACGTAAAGGAAGACTCACAAATCGATTTGGTAAGCCAAACGTCAATCTGACGTGTTGGGGAGGGGGGGGGGCTCAACCAATGACGTTTAGAAAAAGAACAAAAATTCCATAAAAATCGATCAGGCCTACTAGCTAAAACCTACTTCAGTTTTTACTTGTTCTATTTATTTTTCACATTCTAATGATTAACCTGGTCAATACCAGGAATTATTTCTCTCGGGTCGAAGAATTCTTACTTCTCGATCGATGGTCGGCACGAGCAGAGCTTCTCTGACACAAGTGAACCAGAATTTCTTGACGAGAAAAAGGCAAAGTAGAAGGTAATTTATGTCAGTTACATAATCGCAAACTATTCTTGTAGACTTGACTGAAAGAGCGACAACAATTGCTGCTCGAAAACTTGAAAATAACTAAGTCACGAATCACGATGTGAACCTAGGCTATGCACATATTCTGAAGCAGAACCGATAAAACTCAAAACCGTAAAACCACATTTATCGAAAATTTCGAGAAGGGGCAGGGGGTTGAATCCCAAAAAATCAGATTGATGTCGCGTACCAAAATCGATTCATGAATTTTCCCTTAGGGCTTCGGGTTTCTCAACGAGTCTGCCTCCAAAATGTTGCTGTTTTGAGTGTGATTGTGGTGCTTAAGAATGCAATACCACGCTCTGTTTCAAAGGGGATGCTCTCCTTTGAATGGTGTTTAACATGGTATACTTCATGGCGATATGTTCGGGGGAAGCATTTCAAAATGACCATAACCACCAGAAGCGCGACCATTGGCCTAAGCAAATTCAGTAGAAAATGCCTATTTTAGTTTTGACGTTTTCTCTTCTCTTGGGGCAGATATCAAATATGTTCTCGGTAAGAACTTAGATTAACTCATAAATAGTGCGAAGAAGTCATGATACTCTTCGCAGTACCCTAAAATGTAGTGCATCGTGTCGAGTTTAGGGTCAGTGGTTTTGCAGCGAGAAGCTGCGAGGAGATGTGTTTACATCTGGATTCGTCATCTGTGACGTCAAGACCTCAATTGTTTCTATTGTTTAATGAAGCAATATGATTGGTTGTTTCTAAAATATACAAAGTCGCTGATTGGCTCAGAACCAAATTCCACCCTGTTTGTGTGTGTAGCAAAAGAGCTTTTTTGGCACCTTTGGATTAACAAAATGAAAAACTAAGTTCTTCTGAAGCTACAAACTGTTTTGAAATGAGCCTTTTTCAAAGCCTTGAAAGCAAACAATTGTGTTTGATACATCTTTCGACTTCCAAGGATGGGAGTGATACCATACTTTTTGCAGAATTTCGATAGAGTGATTTGTTGCAGAGTAATTAAAAGCTTCTAGAGAGGAGGATTTCTCAGAACCGGCTTCTTGTGCTCATCAGAGCCGAAAGCAGCTGAACTGAATATTTGAAAAGGATTGATTAAAAAGATTTGGAGATGCTTTAGAAGCATACAATTCTGTTTCGCAAAGATCCAATCCAGTAAAGGAAACTTGCTTTTACGGGGTGAGTGGCCGAGAGGCTTATACAGTCTTCGTCAGATGACTGAAGTTAATCTCAGTCGAGTGAGGTCAAACTCCGGATGGGTGACCTCGGAGGCCTGACCTCACAACTCACGTCGTCGTCCTTCCGAAGGGACGTTAAACTAGGGGCAGTGTGCCTAAATTAGCTTTCGATAGCTAGAAATCCTGACACGACCACTCAAAACAAACTGAAAAAAAAACAAAGAACAAACGGGATATTTGATCCTAGGCGTGCTCGGGAGGCTCCGCTGCGCCCGGCATTGAACGCCATGTCACTGAAACGTAGTGACTTTCTTTTGTCGGAACTTGTATTTTCACTGATAACAAAACGTTTTTTAAGTCTTCAAGTCTCGAAACTCAAGGATTTAAAAAAAGATTGATCTTAAATTCATTCCATAAGAGGACTCCTGAGGTAAACAAATTCCCAACTTGACTTCAACGTATTTTCAAGGTAAGACACAGAGTATCAAAGTATCAACTATTTATCAGAAAAATAGAGAAAAATTTTGCAAATCTTAACAATGGAGCCATCCTCAGCTTCAACTGAAATCTTTGACAAATTAGCATGAAAGTTTAATTGACTACAGTAGAAGTTAGCATATAAGAAAGTCTTTATTTAGATCAGGCTGTTAAATTTTGAAAAAAGAGTAATGAGTTTCCTGTTAGAAATAATGATGATCAAACGAGGACCAACCCAGAAATGCAAAATTCTCATTTCAATGTGGTGATAATGGATCTTTTAGCTACTCATCAAAAGAGCCTGGATCGAGCGTTATTTTTCTACATTTTTATACGGAAGGTTCGATGGAGTGGTATTGGAGCTTCTATCACTGTTGTATACATTCGAAAATTCTACAAGATGTAGCAAAGTATCGTTCGATTGAGATTCTTTTCAGAATAGCTAAAAGATCTATTGCTGAAGACTCTTTATCACACAATCCTGCAGCAAAACTCTCCGAGCTCTATGAAAATGGCACCATGGTAGCAGTTTTGATACTTTTTGTAGGGAACTGGAAACTTGTTTCGTTTCAGAGGTAATTGTTCTAAAAATGAGAACTTATAAGAATGTGGATCAAATTCAAGCTCAGCATGTTCTTATATACTGGTACTTGCATTTACAAAATTCAGCCTTCAGCCTAATTTCATATGATATTACAGGTTATGATTTGATATGATAGAAACATGATTTGATATGATAATATTGTTTGACAAGTTGTTTGACATAACTACATTATGCAACAACTATAATGATACGTCCTTTCTTGATGCGCTGAGTTAATGATGCTGTTACAACCAGAACACCTTCGAGACGCAATGGCTCTGTTATTTAGTTGTGTTAGAAACGTGCCCACACTTTTCCTTTAATGATTGCTGGTAGCGTCGCCTTGGTCATTGTTAATCACTACCTTAATAAGTGATTTGAATTGCTGGTATTTCAAACTGGCTCAGACAGCGTTTTTTGCAAAACTTGTTGAAACAACTTATCAAAGCAATTCAAACAACAAACATAACATACGCTTAAAAGATCAAGACTTAGCCTTCTCGTTGGTCAATTATTGATTGCTGCAGTATCAAATTCAAGAAAGATGAAGCTGATGATGCCAAAGTGGAATGTTGTGAGGTATCTATAGTTTGCTTTGTTTGCGCTTGGCATGTGGCATTAACCCTCCCCTAACGCTTTGGAGTACACTAGATACTTCTAATTACACTAGGTGCTCATGTTCATACAAAGTGGATTAATCAGATAGTTAATCTCTTTCTAATAACAAGATCAGAAGCAGCGGGTTACCCTTCAGATAAACACTTAATGCGAGGATGCTTCCATTCCAAATTTATGATGAAATTGGAATTCAAAGTTCGCTCCACTTTTCCATATGCTTCTGCAATGCCTGCAACAACTCCTGGATCACTTTGCTACCTTTGCTTACTTTTGCGATTCCCCCTCCCCCGTTTACAACATTCATTCGTACGAATCAATATTTGTTGGTCACTATTAATAGAAATGTAAAAACGTGAATCTTTCGCTTTGAACGGAAGTGTGAAAAGTATGTCTTCATCAAGGGAAGACTCGAGTGCCTTAAGGGACTAGTCATTATTAATGGTAGGGGGTGGGGCGGAAGATATCTTTGGAACAGTGTGGTTTTTTTTGACCCCCCCTTGAAATCATACAGCTAAAATGATGCCCCCCTAAATCTAAGTATCAGTTTTTGTAGCCCCCCCCCCCCCCTATAACGTAGAAAAATATTATAAGAGTTCATATGCTTTAAGCTGAAGAACTGCGATGCTACTATCATATCACGGAGAGATTTGAGATGGAGATTAGGACAAAAAACTGTCCAGACGGACTCTTATGATGCCTAGTTTCCATCAATTTTCATACCCAAAAGATGAAGTTGAAGATCTCATCCAAGCACTATAGAGTCTGGAGGCGAAGCTTCCAGAAAAGTTCTGACGGCACACTTTCTACTTTTGCTTAGAATGCCTCTCGCAACCCCATGAATTGCGACTTTGGAAAATTTTGTCACAATCTTTATAAACTAGCATCCCAAGGAAAGTTTAGAACAAAGTCTCTGCTTAGAGTACATATAATTTACTTTGGCTTGAAAGACCTCTTTCAATTTGTTTTCCAGAGCCAACACTGAAATTTGACAAGCATGAGTAACAAAAAATTGAGTAGCATGTACTGTTTGAGTAACATGTTTAAAAACTTTTGCATAAAGGACTCCTACTTTGTTTTAAGGATGCTTAGCACATTCCAATTTTTGCCTGTTCCTCACATGAAAACTTTGGAAATTCCTAGGTACTTTGCCTTAATTTAGCGTCCCAACGAAACTTTTAAGAACTTCCTTTACATTGGCTTAGAACGCCTGTCTCAGTCACATTCCAACATCTCTGAGAAATATTGCTCCAACTACTTGCTTTTTCAAGACAGAAGTTCTTCCTCTTCTCCATTGTGACTTGTTTCTTGCCACCTTCCACTCGTTCATTACAGTTTCAGTCCTACCTAACAAATTTCTTACAGTTCAAAGAAAATGTCTGGGTATCCGTGAATTGTGAGGGAGGACAGTCACCTCTCCAACTCCCCCATGGTTTCCACTTGGAGCAGAATACAGTTGCAAAGATGACAGATGTGGCAGAGGCTAGAAAGCAAAGTTCAGCAAAACAGACAATCCAGAGTTGAAAGCAGCGGACAATCCAGGTTGCATTTTGGCTAGATCAGCTATCAGATTCAAGGGAATACAAGTAAAAGCTGTACTGTCATTCATTTCTGAATGAAAGCGCTACCTTTATCAATTTTGACTGAGTATTTTTCGTGGCCCCCCTCTCGCTGTCTAATTTTTTATCTGGCCCCCCCTCTAGGCAGAAAAATTATTGGTGACCCCCCTTAATATCCTCCGCCCCACCCCCCACCATTAGTAATGACTGGTCCCTAAGGAATTTTTGCAAGAACATTATTTAATGTTCACAGTCTTTTACATTTTACTTTTCGCTTCATTTATTGAAAGTCACCAAGTGAACCAATTCGCAATTGGGAGAAAGATACTTTTGAGCGAGTCCCATTCTGACAGCCTTGGCAACAGTACAAAATTAAGGGAATCCCTCCGCCTCGGTCATAAGCTCACGGCTTGCGTATTGGTAGTATCTCCATGCAAACTCAATTTATTTTCGATTTATTCGTACATTTGAAGAGTTACATCTTAAAAAGGCTTTCGACACTGTAGACCATAGTATCCTGCTAGAAAAGTTGTCACTTTATGGCATAAGGGGTGATCAATGATGATTTGTTCAATCTCAAATCATGGTTAGAAGGCAATAAGTTGTCTCTAAATGTTATTACGAAAACTCAAGCTATGCTTATCGGTAGCAGGGCAAAACTCTAGAACATTTCTAACAGTGATGTCATTAGCCCTAAGTTTGTTGTCGATGACAAAATTGTCCCGATGATAAACGAAGCTAAGTACCTTTGAATACAAAGTGACAAAACATTGGGTTGGAAGGAACATATCAACATTATTGCTGCGAAGATTTCGCGAGGGATAGGGATGCTGAGATATGCAAAGAGGTACGTCCCACTCAGTACAGTAAAAACCATGTACAGAAGTATAGTCGAACCCTATCTACGATACTGTTGCACGGTATTATGGGGATGTTGCACTGAGGCAGACTTAAAAAGGTTGCAAATTCTCCAAAATCGCGCTGCCCGTATTGTCACAAATAGTGCTTATGATGCACACTCCTTGCCCCTTATTAAAGGTCTGGGCTGGCTAACAGTTCTGATCAGGTTTGAAACGGCAACTACTGTTTTCAAATCTGTTAATCAACTTTGCCCAGACTATATGGCCCAAATGTTTCAAAAACAGCGTGAACAGGCAATGAGGACGCTAAGAAATACCGAAACTGACTTGAGACTTCCTTTGTTTAGAACAAACAATGGACAAAAATCATTTGCATATCGAGGGGCTACTGTTTGGAATAGTCTAGATAACCAAATCAAACTGTCTCCCTCGCTATCAAACTTCAAATTAAAACTAAAGGAAGGATTATAAAGCAAACTTTACGTACTTCTTTCCATCAAGAACATATATTAATTTTTCCTCTCTGATGCAATTTCATTTCCTTTTTTCGTTTGGATAGGAATAATTGAAATTAGGTTTTTTAGGGAATTTATCTGACAATGCATTAAGTGGTATTAGGAATTTATTGAGTGATTAATTTTTTCTTTTTGTTTTTCTTTTCTGTTTTAACAGGGCACATTGTAAAGCAGCTTTTTTCCGTATGAGCTGAATGTTTTTACCCTGTATAAATAATTTAAAATGAAATGAAATGAAATGAAAACATGGTACTTGTTTGGCATGGCAAGAGTATTCTCTCGATTATTTAGGTGTCTTGTCATCCTTCTGCCCATTCGTGACTCCATTTTGAGCCACATCATTGCATATGTTAACTTTAGTTTACAATGGAGTACTATCTCTGCAGGTGTTCCTCGGGGTTCTGTCTTGGATCCTCTGTTCTTTTTGGTCTATATAAACGACTTAGTTGATAATGTAAATTCTGATGTCAAGATGTTTGCTGACGATATATCCCTATTTTCTACTGTAACAAATGAAACTGTGACTGCGGAAGTGCTGAATAGGGACTTAGAAAAGGTGTGATTATGGGCGTGGCAATGGAAGATGCAGTTTAATGCTGAAAAAACAGAAGAGGTTATTTTCTCGACCAAAAGACTCAGACCACAACATCCATCGTTAAAATTGGGAAATGATGAGATAGCCATTGTACCTGAGCATAAGCACCTTGGAGTTATTCTTGATTCAAAGCTAAATTTCAAAAGCCATATAAAAGAAGCAGTAGTCAAAGCTAGGCGTAGTATAGGTATCATTCGTCACATTTCTAGATATGTCTCGAGGGAAGTGCTTGATCAAGTCTACAAGCTTTACGTCAGGCCCCATCTCGACTATGGTGACATTGTCTATCACAAGTACAATCCTGAAATGAAATTAGATGTAACTAAAAAACTTGAACAGACCCAGTACGCTGCGGCTTTAGCAGTTACGGGTACTTGGAGAGGTACAAGTAGGAAACGTTTATACGATGAATTGGGTTGGGAGGATCTCTATATAGCAGGCGACGGTACAGGAGACTGTGCCATTTCTACAATTTAAGACTGACACGTTCTCCGGAAAGCTTGTTTACCGAAATTCCATGTGAGCGCCAGTTATCTTACAATCTGCGAAATACTTGGGCTTATGACCAAAATGTAAGCAGAACAGTTCGTTTTACGAACACGTACTTTCAGAACACGCTGTATGAATGGAATCTGCTGGCTGATGATATATTAAAAGGCAGATCTCTTGCAGCAAGAGCAAGCTACTGTCGACCATACGACCGTTGAAAAGAACTATGTATGGTATTCGAGATATATTAGGCATCAGGCGTTTGACGAAACTTCGTGTGGAGTTTAGTGCGCTCAATGAACACAGATTCCGTCATAACTTTGACTGCGTCAGCCCACTTTGCTTGTGTGGTATGGGCAATGAAGATAACGCACATTTCCTCCTGCACTGCCATCGGTTTCACGAGATGCGTATTGATCTCCTTGGTCAGCTTTCTGAAATCCCCGGTCTCGATCTCACAAATATGGACTCAAAAGCATTGTGTGAGTTGCTTCTCTATGGTAGCCCTCAGCTCACTATAATTGACAACAGAATAATCCTAGAAGCAACTATATCATTCATTAATAGATCTATGCGGTTGGACTAAATACCAACATAAGCAGCCATCCTTATTTGTTTGTAGTGTAATGTGTGAGATTGTCGTACTTTTTTGTAGTGTGAGGTGCAGCGCGGGGCCGTGTGGAGTGGGGCTGCCTTCTTTTGGCCGTGGGGCTGCCATTGATTTTCGGAGATATGAAAATGAAATGAAAATGAATGGTGCTCTGTGAATTGCTGGTGGCTCTATGGCTGGGGGCGGCCTCGCTCTTCATGGTCTCTCGTTGTACCTTAATGTAGCGTAGTGTTATTGGGTGGACTGACACACAAGACAAGACTCCACTGATGCTGGAAAGCCAGATCTTGCGATTGCAACATGCAACAATTGTTTCCTAAGTTTTCTCCAGCTTTCGATATCATTTCTCTTGATATCTTCGTAGGTCTGTCTCCTTGCCCTTGCCCTTGCCAGCATCAGGGAGCGAACTTTCGTTGTCAGAATCTTCTTCATCACTAACATCAGGCCCATCACCCCAGTCATCACCAGATGGAGTATGTGCATCTCTGGGAGCATCTGAACGTAGGCATTCCCGGCTACAGGGCACATTCATTTTCATTTTTCATTCATTTCATTTAATCATATTTACCCACAAATCCCTATCAGCTTATATAACAACAAGATAATAGTTTGAAAAATAACAATAGTAAAAAGAAAAATAAAAAAGAGAACAACATTGTATATTATATCTACAAAGAATGATATGGAATGTAACCGTGGTAAGTGCTGCTCTTCCTAGGGATCGTGCTTTGCGTTAAATGCTAGTGTAGCAAGTAGTCCTTCAGTTTCTCCTTAAATGTGAGAACTGTGGGGCTATTCCTTATATCAAGAGGTATACTCGGAGATATTGATATCCCAAAACGAAACCTAGAATTTTCAAAAAAGAGTTTTCTTTACTCTGGTGCTAAACTGTGGAATGATCTACTCGAATATCTCGGCAGTTTCTCGTTGCGTAAGCAGATATTTGAGATCTCCTGGTGAATTTTCCTTGAAGGCTGTTCGGACATGAATTATTCATTATCTTATATGCCATAACAGCCTTGTCATATTTGACATTACATGACGAATGCCTCCAAGAGGTTATGTTTCGGCCATTTACACCATCTGTGACGATCTTTAATTTCTTTCTTAGAAAAGGTATTCTAAAAGGCATACAGTAGGTTGAAGTAGTCCCTCTCTCAGATCTTCCTTGGCCCTTTTGTTGTTCGCAAAGCGCGGGAAAGTCGACAATGAATGTATTACGGTATTATAGTATATGTGACGTGTGTTCGCTAATGAGTGTACTACTCCGTAATACATGTGACACATGACTAACACATACCACACCTTAGCGTACAACTCCGTGCAGTGTATTTCACTCTTTACTGTACCACACTCTTAGAACTGGGTGCAGCCTAAAGAACAACTAAAAAGAACACAACGTAATACTACGCAACTCTTTGTTACGTTGTGTTCTTTTTAGTTGTTCTTTAGTTGTTGTTCTTAGTTGATTATTGTTAAAAATTAATTGTGAGAGCCATTCATAGTGGGACTAGATGACCATGTGTTTTTTCCCGCTATGATTGGCTCAGATTATGGTACTGTACCTGGTAAGCCAAAAAAAAAGTTCCCACTTTTGAAAATTCATAACACCAAGACTACTATACGGATTTGAATCATTCACATTTTAGTTAAAAGTCGAAAGATCAAAGTATTTTCCTGATTTTTCTCCCTGTCCTATCAGCACTAGAAGTATTGGTAAATTCAACTTTATAAAAATTTCATGGTTGCAAAATCACGGAAAAAGGGCATAAAACATTGATCAAATTGTAAGGATTCTATTCAAATCGAACAATAGGCCATGTGCGTTTCACCTTCCTAAAGAGTTATAAGACATCGATTTTCAAACAAATATGAAAGATTTTCAATGCCAAGGAAATTAATGCCTAGGGGATATCTCTCACCCATGAGAAGTTGCATTTCAAGCAGAAGTTGCAACTTCGAGTTGGGTTAAGTGCACTTAATTTTCACAAGTTTAGACATATTTTCAATGACACATTAAACCCGATGTGTCCTATAAACGATGGTGTTGAGGACACGGAACATTTCTTGCTGCATTGCCACTCATACCATCTGCAGAGAAATAGTCTCCTCAGCCACGTACAAGCAACTTTGCTTTCATGCGGTTTGTCGAACCTTTCCAATAATCTTGTATGGTGATGAAAGGTTACCCCTTAAATCAAATAAAGCGATCATTAAAGCAACACTTGAGTTCATCGAATCATCAAAAAGATTTTCTTAGGGGGTCTGTTTCGTCCGGCGTGCCTTGCGCGTGTCGTCTCTTGGTTTGCCATTGTTGTCGCCATTTTCATGGCCCATGAGAGTGGCGACAAGCAGGGGCCAGCCGGGGGGCGGCGCGTGCGGGGGGTGCTGGATGAAGCAGACCCTTTAAGTCATTTCAATGAGATTTCCTCTCTTCCTCCCAACCTTTGTATCATTTTTGTATCATTTCATTTCTTTTCGTAGTTTGTAGTTTATGCTGTAATATTTTCGTGTAAATGTTAAATGTTTCATGTTAATTGTTAAAGCCACAGGGCTGCAATGTATTCTCATTCTCCTTGTGGTATCGTCTTGTAACCATGTTCTGTTATTGTAAGATTTTAAATTGATGTATAAAAAATAAAGAAGTTGCATTTCCTTCATTATTCTGTGCGAGAGGTCATTTATGAATTGATCGATGTTATGGGCCATTTTTCAGTAATCAATCAACCATGAAATTTTTATTGTTCACATATTGCGCAAAACTGTATGTAGAGCTTGGCTGGGAATCACTAAGTTCTCGTAGGTGGAGTAGACGACTTACTTTGTTCTATAAGATTATAAACAATCTCACCCCCTTGTACACAAAGGAGCCAATCCCACCTCTTCATCAGTCGAGCTACTCTCTTCGCAACCAGGATGCTATTGGACGAATGAAGGCAAGAACAGACAAATTTCAGTCCAGCTTCTATCCTAACTGCACCTCTGAATGGAATAAACTTGATCCTGAAATCAGGCTAGCACCGTCTCTTGCTGTTTTTAAGACAAAGCTACTCTCAAAAATTCGCCCCCCTGCAAAACCTGTCTTTGGTATTCATGACCCAACAGGCCTTTCATATCTATTCCAAATAAGGGTCGGTCTCAGCAGACTAAATTTTCACAAATTCAAGCATAATTTTAGGGACACAGTTAACCCTATGTGTCGAACGAATGACGGTATTGAGGACACGGAGCACTTTTTGCTGCTTTGCCCTTCATTTGACGTTCAACGACGACATCTTCTCGCTGGAGTTTCGGTACTATTACAACAATTTGTTGAAATAAACAGCCTCCCCAATGACGTTCTTGTTCAGATTCTATTGTATGGTGACGAAAACCTTTCGAATGAAATCAACAAAAGTATACTCGAACTGACACTAGTTTTCATCCACAATACAGGTCGGTTTGATTAAATAGATCTGAAAAGTTTGTTTACTCCACTCAGCCACTAAAATCTGCTGTTTTAGTAAGTGCTGTTTTAGGTAATATCGTTATTGTAAATTTTATGTTGGATAGAAAAAAAATGAAATTTTTGTAAAGTTGAATTAACCTATATTTGTAGTGCTGGTAGAACAGCGAGAAAAATGACAAAATTACTTTGATCTTTCGGCTTTTAACTAGAATTTGAATGATTCAAATCCGTGAAGTAGCCTTGGTGTTATGAATTTTCAAAAGTGGGAACTTTTTTCTGGCTCACCCGGTAGTTTTATTTCAATGTTAGGGACCAGTCATTATTAATGGTGGGGGGTGGGGCGGAAGATATTAAGGGGGGGTCACCAATAATTTTTCTGCCTAGATGGGGGGGCTAGATCAAAAATCAGACAGCGAGAGGGGGGGCCATGAAAAATAATCAGTTAAAATTGACAAGTATCTTATTCAGAAATAAATGACAGTTCACATTATTATTATGCAAGTACAGCTTTTACTTGTATTCTCTTGAATCTGATGGCTGATCTTGCCAAAAAACAACCTGGATTGTCCGCTGCTTTCAACTCTGTTTGTTTTACTGAACTTTGCTTTCTAGCCTCTGCAACATCAGTCCTCTTTGCAATTGCTTTCTGCACCGAAGTGGAAACTATGGGGAGTTGGAGAGGTGACTGCCCTCCCTCTCACAATTCAGGAATACTTGGACATTTTCTTTGAACGGTAAGAAATTTGTTGGGTGGGACTGAAAGTGCACTGAACGAGAAGAAGGTGGTAAGAAACAAGTCACCATCGAGAATAGGGAAAGTTTCTATCTTGAAAAAGCATGTAGTTGGACATAGGAAAGGGTTAGCAGTATTTCTCAGAGATATTGGAATGTGACTGAGACAGGCGCTCTAAGCCAATGTAAAGGAAGTCCTTAAAAAATTTCGTTAGGACGCTTAATAGTGAAGACAAAGTACCACGGAATTTTCAAAGTTTCCATGTGAGGAGCAGGCAAAAATAGAATTTTGATAAGCATCCCAAGACAAAGCAGCAGTCCTTCATGCAAAAGTTTTTAAACATGTTACTCATTACAGTACATGCTACTCCCCATTTTTGTTACTCATGCTTATCAAATTTTCGGCGTTTGTTCTGGCAAACAAGTTGAAAGAGGTCTTCCAAGCCAATGTAATTATGTTTACTCTAAACAGAGAATCTGTTCTAAACCTTCCTTGGGATGCTAGTTTATAAAGATTGTGACAAAATTTTCCACAATAGCAATTCATGGGGCTGCGAGAGGCAATCTAAGCAAAAGTAGAAAGCGTGTCGTCAGAAAATTTCTGAGAGCCTGTCCCCCAGACTCTGTAGTGCTTGGATCTGTTTTTTTGCAATATGTTCTTGCCTGTTTCTATCAACTGGTGAGTATGAATAGTTTTAAAATCTGATATCGTGCACATTTTAAGGGCCCTAATTATGTCAGGTCTTTCAGCAATACACCTCAAAATGAGAGCGTTATCGTCCGAATCGGCAAATTGATGCGCTTGTCCCTCCACTCAAAAGCTGAATTGCGCAAGTGGTGGATCCCCTTCTCAAGATTTTACCAATTCCCATCTTTTGGGTACGAAAACTGACGGAAACTAGGCTTCATATATCTGAACAGTTTTCTGTCCTAATCTCCCATAAGCGTACGAGGCGAAAAATTTCCAGAAATCAGCCCCATTTGGGCAAACTTTTGTCCTTAGTCGCTCAAAAATGTTGGCAAACGATTAGCTTTGTGTCGCGCAGCTCCCCCTAGATTTTTCCTTCCCGTACGCTTATGTAATCTCCATCTCAACTCTCTGTGATATAAGGGACCTGTCATAAAGTATCTACTACAGGGGGGCGGAGGATATTTGACTTTTGCCAAAATATTTTTCAAAGCCCCTTTTGAAAAGGAGTAAAAAATTCCGTGGCCCCTCGTGCAGAGAAGAATAATTTTCGTGGCCCATTTAAATTTGAATTTTTGAAATTTGCCCATAGCATCCCTGTAGCACAAGATGCTCTCCTCTTTCCATTTCATCTTCAGACCTTGATTATGACACTAATATTGTCCCCGTTGTGCATAGCATAACTTTGCCTACTAACTTAGAGCTAATGGTGGTTTAGGCAGCATGTCCACTCTTCGTCTTTATGATTGCTGTCCAGCTTTGTTTGTTGATGTAGATGTAGCAAAGAATCATGAATTTTAAAAGAACAGCTTTCAAAGAATTCGCCTCCAAACTTTGAGTTTGTGTCACCTCAATGCACTTTCAGCACTCAACAAAAAGAAGCAAGCTCTTTTGCATGTATTTTTGCGTTGATGGGCTGATGCAAGGATCCAAAGAAGGATGGTTCAGCAAAACAGGTATCAGAAAAGAGAAAATCCGTTTGTGCTTTGAAAAAAGAATGAAACTGAAAAGTTGAAGCAGTGACTGGATTGGATTCTGACTGCATAACTGAATTGATTTTAGTTGCTTTAAAGACTGTTAAATTTTCTCACACATACATTTCAGTGTCTTCAACATTTCAACAAGCTTTTGTAATGTTACTCACTGACACATTTCATGGCCCATTTAAAATCTGCAAATATTTTCTGTGGCCCATTATCAAGCCCGTCAATTTTTTGGTGGCCCCGGCCTATATCCTCCGCCCCCCTGTAGCAGATACTTTATGACAGGTCCCTAACAGTAGCATCGTGGTTCTTCAGGTCATACGAACTCATATAACATCTTTCTACTTTTTAGGGGGGGGGCTACAAAAACTTATACTTAGATTTAGGGGGGGCCACATTTTAGTTGCATGAAAGCAAGGGGGGGTCAAGAAAAAAATCACACTGTTCCAAAAATATCTTCCGCCCCACCCCCCACCATTAATAATGACTAGTCCCTTATAATTATGAAATAAAAGAACTTTAGCTTGAAGTTAGTCCTGTTGATCGGTTAGGCCTAAACCGATCCGCTTCAAAGCTGAGATCAAAGAACTGCCTTAAAGTGAATCAGACTACACTCATCAATGGGTGAACAGATGACCAGATGCCTAAAAATCCAGAGAAAACACTTAGCAGTTGAAATAAGTATCGCGTGAATCTAGACAAGTGCAAATAGATCGAAAATATCGCAAGTTTACATAGGGACATGCAATCGAGCAGCAAGGAGGGGATTCCCCTGGCTTCTTACATTGCATTTTATCATAGATAATAGAAGGGAGGACTGGATGGGCAACGGAGGCCTGGGAACAATAGGGTCTTTTGTTTCGCGGTTGCGGATGTTGTTTTTGTCGCAAATTTTGACTGGAGAAGAAGGCTCATATCCGGTCTGGCCGCAACAGCGTGGACTAAAGTCCTTCTCAAGTAAGAAAGGGCCAGCTGCTTTGGATCTTTGGATCTTTGGATATGGCTTCTGGGGCTTTTTTGACGATTTTTTTGGCATAGCAGACGAAGATCTGCTCGAGGTGAGTCAAGTTAATGTATTATTGCAAGGATTACAGTAGCTAAAGCTAGGCCACGACAGGGGTGAGTGAGTGGCATGCCATGCAATTTTATTTAGGCCGAATGATCTTTTCGGTTCCTAGACACTATTTCTCGGCGTCCAGTCGTAAGATTTAAGTCAAAAAAGTGGAAATTAACTGAAACTTTTCTTTTATTGAATACAAATGTCATTTTGCTGTTGTTATCGGAAAAGATCCAAACAGGCCAAAACTCATTCAGTTGGCATGCAACTCCTCTGTTGCAGGGGTAGTCTTCTCAGCTTCATCTTTTTATATGGGCGTAGTGTAAGAAATTGGTTTATGAGAAGCTTGTGCTGGATGGCAAAAAATCTAAGAAATTAACACAACTAATTGAAAAATTATCATCATTTAGATTATCATCATGATGGTGAGATTTTTGTTGAACTCTTGTCATTGTTGCATGAAATATTATGTTTTTGGCCAACATAACTCTTTTTTGTTTAAAATTACAAAGAAAATCCTGGTACTAAATACTGGAAATTTTCATTTGAAATGAAAAAAGTTTTAGTATTATGGACTGATCCAAGATTCTTACTATGAAAAATGTACATATCCTAATATGTTCATCCTCAGAAATCACCTGTTCTTTATGGCTTGTTGTTTGAAAATTTGCTAAGAAATAATCATGATAATTCAAACGTTGATGCTTATTCTCTTGTAGCTTACATAGATTTTGCTGATAAAAACTACTTTGATTAACATTTCCTTAATCTTTTTCTTGTAGGACATTGTCATACAGTATTGTGATGACAAAGGTATACAAATGATACATCAGAGTGAGGTTCGTCAAAAAAAGGGAGCAAAGAAGGAAAATCTTGGGACACCGATTGGAGGTATTCGTGTAAATTTGATTGATGTTGAAACTCTTGCCACAGTCGCAAAGAATGCCCTCACATTGATGTTGAATGATGCAATGCTAGAAGAGCTTTATGGAAACAAAATTAGAATACTATTGGATGCTGGTTTTAGCATTGAATTTCTTATTCCAAAGCTGGACTTGACAATGAAAGGTTTCAATGGGAATAACAAAGGAGCTGCAAAAGAGATCATGTGGAAGGAGTTCCACAAACTTGCCTCTGACCCAGCTGTCATAAGCATGATGCAAGCTAAACTTGATACTTCAAATGACTTCATATCATGGTTTTTATTTAACCTTCAAACATGTCTTCATGCAGCGGTGTGCAAAAAAATGAATTCAGCAGCTGAATTCCATGTTCATGTTGCTGCATTATCAGCAGATGAGAAGGAAGTCATTTGCTACATTGCTGGTGCCATAATATCTAAACTTGAAAAGAAGTTTCACAAAATGATTAAAATTTGTACTCTTGAAAACAAAGCAACTTTTGATGAAGATATTACCATGTTAGGTGAACTCAAAGCAGAAGATTATACTGAAGATTTCAACAATGACCTCATTGCAATCTTGAATAGAGGTGGCTTAGTGCGCCCTAAGATGCAGTATTGTGAAGTTTTGTTTCTTGCTGAGAATACGTTCCGAGAGCATTCAAATGTGACATCAACAAACATAAATGCAAAGCACATTCTACAGCTGTGTCAAGAGAACCCTGAAGTTCAAAATAAGTTCATCAATTTGATGCCGCAAAGTTGTTCAAATGAAAATGCATTGGTTCTGTTGAAGATGGTGCTTTCCTTATACATAAAGATTCGCTGCCACAGTCATGCTAAACAAACAATAGAAAAGTATCGTACCCAGATAAAAGCATCTTTCAAGAAGAAAGGGATTCGAAAAGAATTAAAGGACAAAAAAGATGAGGAGGAGAAAGACAAGAAAAAGAAAACAAAAGTTGACAAGAATTAAATGGTTGAGATGAATCAAGAATATACTGAAACTTAGTTGAAGATAGAAGAAATTATGGATTTCTCCACAGAGAATAAATAGATACACTTCTCAAGATAAACAGTTGTTGCACGAACCTTTACCAATAGACTATGTACTGTACTACAGTGCAGTATTATACAGGCCCTGCCAACATTAACACAAATAGAATTTCTAGAATTCTTACAAATTCTTAATAATTTTCATGAACTTTTCACATTCTTGTACAAATTTGGGCGTATGAAAGACAGGAAAGGATTCTGAAACAAGAATTCTAAGAATAACATAATGTGAGCAAGACCTGTACTACATCACAAACTGGCTCCTATGACAACAGAAAACTTTAAGGTCAATTTCTACTCGGCAGAATTTTGAAGTGAGTGGAATTTTAGACAATAAAAGGTGGTTCAGCTGTAACAATCTACTCAATTTCAAAATAACTTTTTCTTGCAAACAAAGAATTTCTGTCCGCTCGGAAAAATAACACTGACTGGAAATCAGCCTTTAAACAGTGGAGAGCTGCAGTACACTGTCAGTAAGACCTTACTTTGCTTGAAAATAGAGCAGTTAAAGGGGCTACAATACTGTGAACAGTATAATATGCAGGTAGATATGCAGCAGGTTGCACAGCAGGCTGCCAGAAAGGGTATAGCAGATGGTTGCAAGTCAGAAACAGCTGCTCCAGGGTAATAGAGATGGGGGTAATTTCTTATTCTGTTTGTCTTGTCTAACTTGTAATTTCTGGCTTGCATCCTGTTGCTTTAGAAATTTTTTTTTTGATACTTTGTTTGTAACTAAGGGTTGCTCTCCCCTTAGTTGTCACAAGATCTATACAGTACATAGGTCTTTCTTATCTCAAAGAATTTGCTACTTCTTTTCTCAAACAAGAATTTTCAACAACTTTTAAGAATATTCAGAAACAAATTTCACCCCATGCTTCTATGGAACAAAACACAGCACAATGTTGAAGCTTAGTTTCCAAAGATGTAGGGTTCAGCAGGATGTTGATCACTTTATGAATTCTCAAGCATGCACTAGGAAGAACAAGTTGTTAAGATATGATCAAAGTGTTCACTGCAATGTAAATATTGAGTATTGGTTCCAAAAACTGGTTTACTTCTGTAACCTATTTCGATGAACTGAATAGCTTGAAGGAAATTTCAGTTATTTTGCTATGTTCTCAGAAAGCTTGAATATACAGTATTTAAATTTATATAAAACATCAGATCACTTGTGAGGATTTGACAGCATCAAATTTCTAAATCATAAGTCAGAAGAATGAATGACATTCCCAATGTTTCTTTCATCATTCATGTAGATGTGATTCCTCAAAAAGTTTAGAAACTGTGATGGTTTTGAGTTTTTTTCAAAATTTTCTTGAATTCTTATAATAGAAGAAAAACATAATTCTGAAAACATTGAAGATTTCCGAAAAGTCCAATGGTAGAACTACTGAATGGAGAAGTAGCTAAAACTTTCTTTCAAGCCATTCAGTTCAATAACTAGGTCATGAACCTCTCATAACAATGTTGGAACCCATGCTGTAACATTGTATTCTGTGCTACAATGTAAGACTCAGTTTTGTTTGCTGACTAATTTTTTGGTAGTTTCCTTCTCCTTTTCAAAGGACTGTTTGTGATAGTTATACCTTCATGCTTACGCTTTCTCCCATGTACATTCCCCTTCGGTGTGATCAGAGTTGCAATAGATCTCTGTATGCGTAGTTTATTCTCTTGATATCCCAGTGTATGTAAGGTCGGATTTGTTGATCGCCTTGCCAATGCTCGATGCCTGCCAAAGTGCTCCTCCAATGGGTCCTGATTGAATTTGTTTGAAAGCACATACTGGAAACCATGGTCAAGTAGAAACTTTGTGCTTTCTATCAGCGAATAGACAGATGTTTGAATTCCCTCATAGGTTTGTTCAGAAAGAAACATTTTTGATCTCTCTAATTTTGAGAAAGAACCTTTCCTGCTTGCAGTTGCAGCCTTCCAGTCTTTCAAGTACTTCAAGAACTCATTTTCTAAAAATTCAAACCTTGCATCGTTTGCATCTTTGAAGGGAGCAAGGAAGGGCTTTCTTTTATACTCTGCCTCAGTTAAAGAGCGGGAATTGAAACAATCAAAGAACTTGTCTACCAGTCCTATGAAATGAGCAGTTTCTGAAGCAACATTTGAACAATATGACTGCATCACCTTGGAAACTGTTTCGCTCATAACTTGTGCAGCTAGGTTAACCCTCATCTTTGAGAAGCTTGTAAGATAGATATGGTCCCGTGAAATCTTTGGTAACCTTCTAACTTGCATTGCACAGTCTTTTTGATAGCACTGTACAACATGGCTCCATAGCATATCTTTGTCTTTGTTCCATAGGTATCTAGTTTTCAACCCAGCACCTGAGTTAGCCAGGTTGTTTCTTATTGTTTTCAGCAGATGTGGGGCATCTGAGAAAAAATAAAGATGTCTCTGCTCATCCTTTGCAAATATGTTGTTAGCCCTGTAAATGAATGTGTCTTCTGCTCTTTTATGAATTCTGTAAAACCGCTGATTTGGACTCGCTTTATCTGAAACTACTGATATAACCTTTAATCCAACATAAGTTTCCAAATAGCCAACAGCTTTCCACACCAGTGGATACAGCACATCTGCAGTTGCTCCTCTTGTTCCAAAAAAGCCAATCGTCTGCTTCAGGTTCGAGGCTAAGCCAACGACCATGAATACAAGGGCATGAGAAGCAATTGATTTACTCAATTCACCTTTCTTAAAACCGTCAATGAATTCATTCATATTTTGCCCTAAATTTATGAACCCAATGAGCTCCCCAGTGCTGTTGTCAAACACAAGATCGTCCTTTATTGAGACTTCATCAAACATAAGTGTAACATAGCTTTGAATATCACCATGTAACTTGCTTGCTTCCTTCTTTAGGTCATCAAAAACATGTTTACCAAAGCCTGCATTGGGAGAGATAACATTAGTGTAATCTCGCAAAGTTCTTTCACATGGTAGTTTAACAACTTTACTCTGTCTCAAGGCATTATAAGCTGATGGAGATCTTAGGTGCAGGTGCAGTGCAAACCTGATCATCATTGGATGCCACTTGAATGAATTGCAACTTGATGACTTGAATGATTCAACTTGCTGCTTCCAAAAAAGTTTCTCAAATGAATCATCTTTCATCCCAGTTATTGTTTTCTCTACTGTTTCCCTTAGATCATTGTGCATCTCTTTGTCCAGGGTGACACCATTATGTTTTATCTGCTCCTTGAGTGACTCAACCTCTTTCCTCAAAAGCTTTTCTGTTTCTCTGGCAGTTTTAATAGCCTTCACTAATTTTTCCCTTGCTGCAATTTTCAGGGGAGCCTTCAATGAAAGTGCCTTTTGCTCACTTTGTTTTTCCCTTTGACTTCTTTGCTTTAAAACTTTACCAGTGGCAATGCAATGAGAGCATGCATTGCCTCCATCTGTCAGCACAGAGCAATTAACAGATCTAACACATGTTTTAAAGTACAGTGGGAAATGGTCATGAGGTGCTTCATCATCACTGTCATCATCAGCAAAGCATTCTGCATCATTTGTCAATGGATAAGCATGCAAATAGAAGGACACACCTTTGGTATTCTCAATAGAAGTTGGTAACTGCGCATACTTTTGCAAGTGTTCTTCCACTATTCCTTCACATATTTTCAATTTGTCCACTGCAGATAGCAGCCAATGAAGTCTATCTCTTTGGAGACTTCGTAGATTGCTTTTATAGATGGAATGGACCTCAGGCAATTTGATGCCATAGCACTCAATATCGTATCCCAAACAGTCATGAACTTTCACTGTAATTTCAGTAGTACTGCTGTCCTCTGAAAGCCTTCTTATGTATAAACATGTGTCACTCTTCTTTGTTATTTGCCATGGCAGTTTCACATACCTGAGATCTTTACTCACATCAGCCAAAGAGGTATATTTGACAGGTTTAAGTACTACATCTGGCTTAAAATGGTATACAATTTCTCGTCTGGGTTTTGGTTTGGCAGTTTCAATGCTCCTTCTTGGTAAATCTTCTGTTGGTAGGCAGTTTTCTTGAAGTGCTGGATTTCCTTCATCATCTAATATAAGAACAGAACAGTTTGCTTCAGTGCACCATCCTTTATTTTTCCGCTATCACTTACAGGTTTTACGTCTTTTCCACACAAAACCCCAACTTATCAAGCTCAAAGAGGAGGCACGGCTTTCTTTGAAAGAGAGATCATATGAAAGGTATAACAATTTTGGGGGTCATCACAAGCACAATGAAATGTAATATGAAGCTTACTTTGCTATGCTATATTCTGCTGAATACATTGATACATGGTTGACATAAATGACACCAAATTCCAACTAACACAAAATATTTGATGCTTACAAACATAAAATAAGTCTTACGAAAGAGATGGTGTCTATAATCCACAAATAATACCTCTTTGTCTTGCACTAAGGCCCATTTCATTTCAACCAGGATGACCATCCACAGTAAGATAGAAAACTTTCATATTAATTTTGTGAAAAATTTTGAAATAATTAGCCAATCAGCTTTTTAAATAGGCGGTGCTCTCTCCTTGATTAGCCAGCCCCTCTTTAAGAAACTCCTCTACATAGAATTCCTTTGTTTCATGATATAATAAGGTACAATTCTTCTGGATTTCTTCCACAATATATATCTTGTTCTAATTAGTTCTGCATGCTATATTCAATTGTATTTAACTTTTTGTCGTTGTATGTAGTGGAACTTTAAAATTAGGACTGTAGGATATGAAACCAAAACTGACACTCTACAAAATTTTAACAAATCATCATAAATCAACAACAAATTAGATACAAATTTGTGCAGTACAGAAACTGGTGTCGTATGAGGTTTAATCAAAACTTTGGAAGGTTTTCGCATATTTTGATGTGAAAGATATTTCAGCAATCTCATCACATATCCTTCTGTAAAAAAGCGCAACTGGACAAAAGCCAACTTACCTATAAAAATGCATTCTGGCTTGAAATGAACTGAGCATATTTTTGCATTCTTTGGCTTGAAACTTGAGTCACAACGATTGATGATTTTTATGAGATTAGCAGTCCATTCGGGATTTCTTTTACGCGTTACACTGAAGAAGCTCAATTGAGGATATTTAGTCTTGCATCGATACCTTCTACAACTGGCAATGCAGCAACTGACACCAACCATTTATTCATCAGCAAAAATCTCAGCTACATAACTTCTCATTTCTTTCATTAAAAACGTTTAAAAGACTTAGATCAGTATTAGAAAACATTCTTAATATTAGAAGATGCTTAAACACAGCAAAGTCCGTGAACCTTAAAATTTAGGCCCAGCAACCATGACCGGAAGTGAAGCTTCTTCTGCAGTTCATGATTAACCTCGATCTCAACATAACCCTTTGATGTCGCCGCGTTGCCCATCCAGTCCTCCCTTCTATTATCTATGATTTTATGGAAACAATCAAGATTTCATTCAAATTCAACTACCTGTATCTAACTGCTTTGAAATGAAACAATGTTAAAATCTTAAACAAGACAATCAAGATTGTTTTGATTGCCAAAGGAACAATTTCAATTCAATTTCAATTTTCAACTTTTTAAACACGGTAGCCCCATCAGTTGATTAGCAACTGCTTTTCAGGGGGCCGCGCCGTGGCAAAAATCCAAAGATTAAAACAATGAGACGAATAATAAAAGGAAAAAGAACCTAACATTTTTTTTATAAAAGGAAAAAGAACATGTGAAGCAATTGTTTAATCTTTTTTTGAAGGTAGCAAGGGAGGATGCCTGTTTAAGATCAAGTTCGAGTTGATTCCAAAGCTTAGGTCCACGAAAGGATATTGGGTATTTTGGGGGACTTCGTTGCAAAGTCAGCATCGGAGCTGCTGCATTGGCAATAGTGAGTTATACTGTCAAATTATAAAACATGACAATCCTAGCAACTACCGAGGACTGCTTGCAAGGACGCAACACACTAGTCAACCTAACATTGAACAGACACTTCTTATAAAGGTTTCGGTCAAGACACAGTTTCTTTTTCTAAAATCAAGAGGTCATTGTTAGAGACATACATATTCAACTGGAATGAATACTCAAAGCTCCTTCGACAGTAGATGACTCATTAATCAGCAAGGGATCCCTTTTTCGCAGTCACTTGATCAAATTAAGTGTGTCCTTGTCCGTAATCCTGTGAAGTCTTAAATAATGTCATGCTTGTAATTTCGCAGTAAACTTTGTACTAATGCTGGCAGCTCTCGTGGTGTCGATGTTTTCTAAATCTGTTTTTTTTGGACACCCGTTTTTTCAAGACATCCGGTATTTCATATTGGGTGAACTTGTATTGGATGATCTTGATAGATTATCCGTCATTTGTATTTAAGATTCAGCATGCAGCACAACAATGTTCTCTTCTGTGTTTTTAGAATTCTTCACTTCATCACGCTGATTTTCTGCGCAAAATGTCATATCCTTCGTTTACCTTGCGGAACAAGATATGCAGACTTCATCATCTACTATAAAGATGCACATTTGAATGGGCCCGTAATGCAGAACATAAGTGGCGTAGATGACATCGAATGCATGGTCCATTGTGTTGGGAATCCAATTTGTAGGTCTTATGCTATCAACAGCGTCTTCAAGACATGTTTTCTGTTCGACCGAAGGCTTGGGGATAACGAGAAGACTGCTTTGGTGTCGAAGATAGGTTGGATCTATAAAACAACTGATCTTAAGGCTACTTTGGTATGTTTTCAAATATTTTCTTTTTTATTCAATTTATTTAACGTTTGCTATATCAACAATACAATTAAATAGCACATGGTGCTAATTTAGGCCAGCTACAATCACAAAAAAATGATAATAAAAATAAAGAAATTAAATTTACCCTAAATTTTCTTCTAAATTAAATGTAACCTAAAATTTTCCACGTATCGCTTGCATAAATATTTTTGGCATCGCTAATTGAGCCTCTCGTCTGGCACAATTTACCAATGCAATTCTATTTACCTAACATTTTCACTATATTTTCAAGGGAAAGCTCTCGACACACAGTTGTTGATAGGGAGATACTCCTTAGTAAAAGTCATAGCATTTCTGTGATCGGGATTGGTCAATTAAAAAAACCATTGTTACCAAGTGGTGTCCTTATCGGGAACACTGCAATTTTGAACTACCCAAAGCCCTGATTTGGCCTAAGAGGAAAATTGGATCCAAACTGCAATAGCTGAGGTGATAGAGAAGTCGACCAATGTAAAATTTTATCCCAGTTAAGCTACTGCAGTGTGGAGCTAAATAGAGTCCCCCAAGCACGAAATCAGGTGCTTTAATTAGCCAAATAATGCTCAACGTACGAGTGTGTGGGGGGGGGGGGGCTCTATGTAGTCTGTCTTAGCCAAATTCAATATCCATACAGTCTTGAATTGCAGCTTGTTTGCAAAATGACCTTGGATGAAGGCCTCTTTCTTTAAATGGACCAAAGAAAATAATCAAAAGCAGCGTTGAATCCGTGGCTATCCTTCGTTCACAGTGTGTGTGTGTGACATCCATTTTGAGTTGAATGTTTTACATTGCCTGTTTCTTTCCAAATGTAGGCTGTTTCCAAAAGTACAAGTATCCCAGTTTATCACATTTATTGAAAACGGTGAAATGGTTACCGATGATCTCAAAATTGCAGAAATTTTCAACGACTATTTTGCTAATATCACGCAAGATCTAGAAATTACCGACACTGGTGCTTATCTGTTACCTTCAATAGGCATAAAAGACCCTGTAGATAGAGCTGTTGAAAAATATAAAATACATCCTAGCATGAAGAAGATTAAGGAGTGTTTTGAATACTCAGAATCATTTAATTTTACGCTAGTAACTGTAGAAGAAGTGTTTTGCCAACTAGAAAAATTAAACCCCGGGAAATCATCTCCAGTTGGGAGTATACCCGCGAAGATAATAAAAGAAAATTCCGATATTTTTGCACAAGTTCTGCAAAACCATTTCAACGCAAATATCTCAAAGAATGTCTTTCCAAAAGTATTGAAAGCAGGAGACATCACATCACTTTATAAAAAGGACGATAATTATATAAAGAAATTATAGACCAATCACAGTCTTGCCTGCTACATTCAAAGTCTACGAGAGACTGATGGAATCTCAAATGAAAGCCTATGCTCGTTGTTTTCTTAATGCCCTGCTATGCGGTTTTCGGGAGAATTATAGCACACAGCATGCTCTACTTCGATTCCTAGAAAACTGCAGAAAGGCACTAGACAGCGGAAACACTGCCGGGGCCGTGTTTATGGACCTTTCAAAAGCCTTCGACTGCTTTTCACAAACAAGAATCAAGCAACTGATGTCCCAAGATTCTTATCCAAGATTTATTAGATCATCCATGTAACAAAATCTGCTTTATCCAAATTGATCGCAGGCATTGTAAGTAAAGCTGGACATTTTATAAAAGTATTGAAATAGACTGTTTTGAATTCAACACGAAAATCTGCTGAAATACAGGGTGTCTCAAAAAGATTGTTCAACGTTTGACTAAATGCTGGAAAATAACGATACGCTGAATTGGACCCTTGGTCAAGTCACCCTTCTCCTGCGGTTTTGAATTGGTTTTTGACGCAATCACGATCTTTTAATTGCAAAATTAGAAGCATACGGCTTTGGCAAAGGAGCTTTGCAGCTTATCCACAGCTATCTAGATAGAAGGAAGAAGAGATTTAAAGGTCAGATAAAGGCAAATGCAATTTTTTTATATTTGTAACTTTAAACTATGGGGAATCCGATGGCAATAATATTTTTTATCTTTGGGATGCAAAAGGATGGGTTTGGGGGTTTTGAAAAAGGGCACTACTTTAAAAAACCGCGTGGTGGTAGAGGCCTGGAACTAGCTAAGTCGTGACGTGGAATGAGTAATGAGAAATTCATCACTTGAGAGGCCCAAGGCGCTGAGAGAAAGCAGTAACGACGAAGATCGCACGCGGCGTGTCAACTTGATCCCACTCTGCAATAATGGAAGCACACAAAAACATCATTTGGAGGATTATTTGATCTGTGACTAGCAATAACATTAGTTATTGAGTGCAGCGTTTTGGGATCAAACTACAAAAACATCATTTGGAGGATTATTTGATCTGTGAATAGCCGATCGAAACCATAGTAATGATCAAAAAGTTGACCATTGTGTTAATTGCAAAGGCTACCAGAAGAACACACCTTGATCCCCTCAGGGTTAGATTGTTTTTATCAGGATTCATTCTCCTCGTTGGGCTTACAAGCGCCTGTCGAAGGTACATTTGCATGGCTTCACGAATGATCTTTAAATACAAATTATATTGTACGAGGTAGGAAATACACAGGCCACCTAAGAAGTTCGCAAATAGAGTCATCGAAGAAAAGGAAAACTATATTTGCAGAAAGAACGCTCTCTTATCGGTCTATGGTAAGAGACTATCACTTGGCCTAGTCATGACATGGCAATTTTCCCGCTGTCTGCATCTGCGATTCGGTGAGTATATCTTTCAATTTTAACTACAATTTCATTTTCCTCACGCGGAAGAAGGTGCTCTGGAAGCTAGCTAAATCACTTGTAGCAGCCAATGAATGTTCAAAGTCGCTAGGATTGAAATATTTAGTGCAGACCCCCGATGTTTTCATTGTTGCAATTCTTGTACGTGTTCACTCTCCAAGCCAGTCCACAGCTCAGCTCACTGCTGCAACACGTCTGTCCGTGCCAAAGTACAGAATAATGTGGATGTACATTCTTCTCTGCACAAGCTGACTAGCCACAACCATAAACTACCCACTTTCTCGGCGTTTTGATTTGAGAACTTTCGAACTTTCCTGAATTGACTGTCAGTGAGTGCAAACAGACTCCTACATTCTCTCGCAGCTTTGCATTGACTCAATCGACTCATTCCACGTCACGCCTCTGCTAGTTCCAGGCTCTTTTTCTTGCGCGGTTTTTTTGAAAAATTTGACTGAAAAAAGGAATTCGAGCGGCAATTTCGATAAGTTCCGGAACTCATATCGAAATTTCGCTTGAAATTTTGAAATCTCCAGACTGTAAATGGTAGAAATCAATAAAAAAGTATTTTGCCTTTATCTGACCTTTAAGGTCAATTGGTCATTTAGCACTTGGAAAGAGACAAGCGGAGGCGCACACCAGGGATCTGTCCTTGGGCCTCTCTTGTTTGATATTTACCTGAATGCTCTATTCTCGTTTGTGTCGGACAGCAAATATGCAACTATGCTGATGATACAACAATCTATGTCTGCGATCGCGACCATGAAATAGCCTAGAAAATGAAACCCTAATCCTTTCAGAGTGGTTTCAAGATAAATACATGCGGCTAAACGGCGAAAAGTGCCACTTGATGATTTTCTGTGAAAAAAATGCAAAAATTTATCAATAAAAATTGGCAACACAACAATCAAAGAAAGCAGAGAGGAAAAATTGCTAGGCGTCACTTTAGACAAACAATTTTCTTTTAAAACACACGTGCAATCATTATGCAAGAAAGCAAGCCAAAAGCTTTTCATACTACATCGCGTATTTCCTGCTTACTTGACACCGAAAAACTCAAGCAGGTAATGCGGGCTTTTATCCTTTCCTCATTTAGCTATTGTCCCTTAGTGTGGATGTTCTGTAACAGACATCTTAATAACAAAATCAACCATATCCATAAAAAGGCACTGAGCATCGCATACAAGGATAGTGTTTCTGATTTTGACGCATTGCTGACAAGAGATAATTCTGTATCCATTCACAAACGGAATCTGCAGTTGCTGATGACAGAGATTCTCAAAACAAAGTCGAATATAGCTTTATGACGGAGATTTTCATTGAGAAGAATCATGCCCATCTTCTTAGAAACAAAAGTCTCTTACAGATGCCCAAGGCCCGAACAGTTTCGTTTGGGACAGAAAGTATTGCTTTCTTGGGATGTAAACTGTGGCATGGACCATCAAACGACATTAAACAGTCACCGAATGTTTCCGTTTTCAAAAAGCACATCTGAAAATGGATGGGCGAAGAATGCAACTGTCGATTATGCAAGACATTTGTAGCACATGTTGGGTTCTTGAACTAATTTAGTTTTATCTACTTTGAAAACTCACCTGTAAATATATATTATATGTAGATATCATTTTATTGTTTAATTAATTAGATTTTACTTTGCACTTTGTAATTATTTTATCTTAATGTTTGTTTTATGTTTTAGTATGCATCAATTAGCTGTAGTAGCTATCCTTAACGCCTACTATAGATAAATTGATAGTAATAATAATAATAATAATAATAATAATAATGATGGTGGTAATAATAATAATAATAATAATGATAATGATAATAATAATAATAATAATAATAATAATAATAATAATAATAATAATGATGTAGAAGGAGTATGCCAAAATATGCAAAAGACTGTTCTTGTAGAAAGTGAGACTATCATGAACAAAGTTATTAGCGGGATTATTCAACAATCATGACTCTATGACATTGTAGATATGACTCTTACCAAGTAGACTAGCAAATATTGGTAGTCTACAACATCATTAGGCTGGACTTACACAGTTATGTCGTGTATAATAATGATAATAATAATAATAATGATAATAATAATAATAATATTTGTAGTGTACTGCGATGGAGTGTACTGCGATGCTTGGAGTAGCACTGAATGTGAGGCGGATGTTGAGTAAGTCAATGAAAAGGTGGAAAGTTGAACTGACATCAGGAGAGCAAACACTAGGGGAAGTTAACATCAGGAGAGTGATTTTCCAGGGAGATAGCCTATCTCCAATTTTGTTTGTGATGGCCCTCATACCATTATCAGAAATTCTTCGAAAAATAAAGATGGGATATAGCTTAGGAAAGGACAGAGGAAAACTTAATCATCTCCTCTTTATGGATGATTTAAAGCTCTACGGAAGAAATGTCAATGAGATAGATTCACTGATTCAGGGTGTAAGAATATTCAGCCAAGATATTGGTATGGAATTCGGAATTCAGAAATGCGTCATGTTGAAGATTGTTAGAGGAAAAATGGTAGAATGCGAAGGAATATCCTTGCCGAATGGAGAAAAGACAAGATCGTTGGAGAAAGGACAGGATTACAGGTACTTAGGTGTGTTACAGTGCGATACAATTAAGAACAAAGAAATGAAAGAATTACTGAGGAACGAATATTTTAGAAGGGTAAGGAAAATACAGCTAAAGTCAAGGTTGAACCCTGGAAATGTTATTCAGGCAATAAACTCGAGGGCAGTGTCAGTCATCAGGTATGGGGCGGGTATAGTTGATTGGACAAAGAACGAATTACAGGAAATGGATAGAAAAACCAGGAAATTGTTGACCATTTATCGAAGTATGCACCCCCAGGGTGATATAGATAGGCTGTATATGAAAAGAGTAGCAGGAGGTAGAGGACTACAGAGCGTTGAGGAGACAGTTGAATTGGAAGAAGCAAGTTTGGCTTTTTATTTGGAGACTAAAGAAGAAGAACTGCTGAGAGAGGTCTCCCAAGAACAAATTTTGGAATTCAATGGAAGCCCTCAGGACAAGAAGAAAACAATGTTAAAGGAGAGACAAATGAAATACGAAAGTAAACATCTACATGGAGCATTTGAAAGAAAAACGAAAGAAATAAAGGACAGTGTGGAAAGTTGGACTTGGTTGAAGAAAGGATATTTAAAAAAGGAGACAGAATGGATGCTAATGGCGGCCCAGGATCAGGCAATTAGGACAAGATGGGTTCAGAAAAATATCGATAGGATGGATATCATTGAAACTTGTAGGATGTGCGGAGACAAAGAAGAAACCATCAGCCACATTGTCTCTGAATGTAAACAATTAGCCCAGAAAGAATATAAAGTTAGTAGACATGATAAGGTTGCTGCTATACTACATTGGGACATTTGCAAGAAAAATGGATTCGTATGTGGTGATAAAAGTTATGAACACGTCGTAGATAGTGAGAAAAAGGTTTTGGAGAATGAAGATGTTAAAGGTTTTGTGGGATTTTCCAATTCAAACCGACAAGAAATTGGATCATAACAGGCCAGATATCACAATGATTGACAAGAGAAACAAAGTGTGTGGGCTAATTGATGTCGCATGTCCATTTGACACAAGAATAGACAAGAAAGAAAATGAAAAGATAGAAGCGTATACAGAGCTGAAATATGAAGTTCTGAAAATATGGCGGATGGAAGTGCAGAAAGTCTTCATAGTCACAGTCATCATTGGAGCACTGGGATCAGTCACAAAAAAGCTTAGAAAGAACTTAGAAATGATCAATTTTGTCAAAGGAGTGGAGCCATTGCAGAAAGCTTGTCTACTGGGAACAGCTAGAATTATCAGAAAAGTGTTGGACTTTGGAAGCTAAAGAGACAAATGACTTGCTATCTAAAGCTGCGGGAGGTGGCCTGATAGCAAGATGAACCCAGTTGAATTGTATGAACTGTGAAGTTGCAAATAATAATAAGCTTTGAAGTTTACTGGGATGGGAGTCATAAAAACTTTAAAATACTTTGAGACTTGGTTCGCGCTGGGTCTTTCGGGTCGTTGGGTTCGTGCGGGGGGACCCGAGAGACAAAGCACTGAGACTTTGGCTCTTTGTCTTGTGGTTCTTTCTGCGCGGTCTTGGCGGCCCCGGGGGGCCCAATGTGAGCCAGTTTCAAACATCTTCTTTTAAATTTTGTGCGAGTTAATGCTTTTTCATTGTTAGCAATTTCATTTTGGAATAATTTTAGCTTAGGTTTTGTAAAGACATTGTCTTGTAAATAGGGTTTTCAACATGTATAAATACTCGGCTGTCCTCTGGTTTAGTTTAACTGAAGAAGATTTTATCATCGAAACGTATTTTATAAACAGTTGTGTTTTTATATTCTTTTTTCTGTTTATTTTTGATGGTGGTTTTTGTTAACATAATAATAATGGAAACTTTCATTCAATATATCCTAATACATACAATACAAAACTAAAACCAAAATCTATGGCATTAACTCGCCAACAAGGGGCATTAATGACATACTCACACAGGTGACGTAAAAATGTAGAAATCAGAAACCTAAACATCTAAGAGTTCGGGATTTGTCCATTCCTTGTTTCTGCAGCAAAAAATGAAGTAGGATGCGCGAATACAGATGTTTATCATCTTTTTAGTTAGATATTTTATTTCTGTGTCTGAGACATGTAGATTAGATAGCAGTTCGAAGAATCTTTTACTGTCCTTTTCGATGAAGCCACATGCCCCCATTGAGACATTACAGTACACAACCTTATCACATGATGATTTCAGTCTGTTCATAAGTGGCTTGTATTTTTCTCTCTTTCTTGTGCTGTTACCCGCCATATTCGTCTCGAAACCAACCGTAAGCTCCACAAGTGTGACTGTCTTGTTTTGAACAATAACAATATCAGGTCTTTCCTGATCACCTGTTACTATGCAGGGAGATGCAAAGGAGGGCAGATCAACATATAAGCTCTTGCATGATCTTGACAACGTATTTGCAATGATCTTCAGAACAGAGTTATGTCTCCATGTATAGCGTCCTTGAGTAAGAGCAATGTTACAGCCTGCGACAACGTGGCCCAGTGTTTGAGGATTGTGACACAGTGGGCACATCTTATTTTCTGCATAACCCCAAATCTGCATATTACTCATGTTGGGAAGAGTATTATTCAGGTATCTTATTGTGTAGTTAAAGATGTTCCTTGGCATAGCCTTCTGTACAGACGACCAAATAGTCTTAGTGTTTGAAAGAGCACAGTCCCATACATGACGCATGACAAGGCCTTCTGTTGTAAGATTTTCTTTCACTTTATTTGTAAGATTTAGCCTGATAGATTTAAGTACGTTCTTTGTACTGTTGAAAGAATCGTATTGGCGACTTTTATCATTGGAAAGCTGGGCTAACTCATTAATGTCTTTGTTGACAGATTTCTTTAAACATTGCCTCATAACAACCTGGCATTGCTTGAATTTTGTACTTATATCTTGGATGTCGAGGCCAAATAATGATAATAATAATAATAATAATAATGATAATAATAATAATAATAATAATAATAATAATAATAATAATAATAATAATAATAATAATAATAATAATAATAATAATAATAATAATAATAATAATAATAATAATAATAATAATAATAATAATAATAATAATAATAATAATAATAATAATAATAAATGTCCTGGGTATGACATTAAACTGCATCCGGTTGTGGAGTTTCGACGTGGGATAATGAGGTTACCCTTTGCCACAACTACCTCCAGGTCACCCTTGAGCAAGGTGTAGTACCTGTCAGCTCTCCCCGAGGCCTTGAAATACCGGGTTGGCGTCCGGCGGGGGCTAGTCTGTCTCATGGGTGGGAGGGACTCTTTAGCTTTGGTTGGCAACCCTCCTAGAGATGGTGTCTCGATAAAAACACTGGTGGTTGTGTCACCTTATCACCACAATCCTCATTTTGAGTGTTATGACAGATGTTAATCTAACTCACAACTGCGTTAATGAGACTGGAACCCCAAGTGAAGGTCTCTCGCACGGCAGGTGTCCCATTGCACAGCAGGATGGGCCCGGTCGTCATCAAGCTACTGCTGCTAGGATCAGGAGGAGATGGTCTCAAAATGACAATAGAATTGTCATGGAATGCTATTATCGGAGTGAACCAAGAAAAATAGGTTACAGAAAAAGGATGCATCAACTATGGATTGACAGAGAGATGTTCCCAGTCACAGAGCAAAGACTGCTAGATCAGAAGAGCCAAATTGTACGGAAGCAATGGCTGTCTCGTTTAGAGCTTGAAGAGATTGCTAGAGCAGTGGAAGATGGAGAATATGGTGATATTGGGGGAGACTTAGAACAAGGAGAGGCCGAGAGATCAATCAGTCATGAAGAACCGGACATCCAAACGGAAAGAGATAGAACCGAGAATGATGTGTTCTGCTTGAAAGAAAGAGTGGATGTTACAGAAGAGGAGATCTGCTTATTGCAGCGCTTGAATGAAATGAGAAAAATGGATAGAACAAGGTTACCAGCGTTAAGAGGGATTGAAAGTGAAAAATTGCGGCAAGCTGTTAAGAGAATTGATGTGCTATTGGGAAAAATCAATGTAGATGATATTACAGATGTGAATGACCTGATATATTGTGCTTCAGCTGTTGTTGTAGAAGATCTTGGAGTAAAACGTGAAGGGGGAAAAAAGTCGATGGAGCCATGGTGGAAAAGGAGACTAGAGGGTCAAGTTAAACAGCTAAATAAAGATCTCGGAAGGATTAATGTCATTATTGAAAAGAAATCAGTGAAAGAGAAATACAAGGATGAGCTTGAGAGGAAGTATAAAATAAGAAGAAGAGGACTACAAGTTGTGAAAGAAGAAATACGTCAAAAAATCAAAGCTAAGACGGGTAAGATTACAAGGTACCAACAAAGAGTAAGCCAGTATCAACAGAACAGACTTTTTAGAAATAATGAAGGCAGATTTTATCAACAACTGAATAATGAGAATAAACATCTTGAAAATGAGGTACCAGATGCTGAGACAGCAAGAAATTTTTGGTCAGATATTTGGAGCAAAGAGGTCCAACATAATAAGGACGCAAACTGGCTGCACGAGTTTAGAAATGAAGTAGAAAATACGTCAGTTCAAGAAAGAATAGATATTACAGATGAGAAAGTAAAAGATATGCTTAAGAGGATGCCGAACTGGAAAGCTCCAGGACCGGATGGTGTTCAGGGATTTTGGCTCAAAAATTTCACAAGTATGCATAAGTATATTAGATTGTACCTGATTGATTGTTTAGAAAATGGAACACCAACATAGATGACAAAAGGAAGAACGGTACTTATACAGAAAGATAAGGATAAAGGAAGAGATGCAAGTAATTATAGACCAATTACATGTCTGCCCTTGATGTGGAAATTGCTGACCGGTATGATAGCAGATCAAATGTATAACTATCTGGAGACAAATAATCTGCTACCGGAGGAACAGAAGGGGTGCAGAAAGCGCTCAAAAGGAACTGCTGATCTATTGTATATTGACAGAATGATCCTAAGAGAAGTACGAGCGAGGAAAAAGAACTTAGGCGTTGGTTGGATAGACTATCAAAAGGCATACGATAATGTAGCTCATTCATGGGTTTTGGAATGCCTGACAATACTCGGGATTAATGAGAAAGTTACCAGCTTTTTAAAGAATTCGATGAAATCCTGGGAAGTGGAATTGAAATGTGGAAATGAATCATTAGGAAATGTGAAAATCCGCAGGGGAATATTTCAGGGAGACTCGCTGTCTCCATTGCTTTTCGTGATCGCACTGATACCTTTAACTTACATTTTACGAAAGTCTAGACCTGGATATGAGTTTTCTAAGAACGGAGAGAAAATAAACCATCTACTATACATGGATGACCTTAAGTTGTATGCCAGAAATGAAAGAGACCTTGATTCTCTTATTCAGTCAGTGAGGGTCTTTAGCAAGGACATTGGTATGCAGTTTGGGGTGAAAAAATGTGCAGTGTTGATTATGAAGAGGGGTCGACAGATTAAATCAGAAGGAGTAAAGATACCAGGAAGTAATGTCATCAAGTCACTTCAGGAGAATGATGGGTACAAGTATTTAGGGGTGCTGCAGAATGATGAGGTGATGGAAAAAGAGATGAAAGAGGTGGTCACAAAGGAGTACAAAAGAAGGGTTAGAAAGGTGCTTGAAACCAAACTAAATGGAGGTAATATCATAAAGGCTATTAACTCATGGGCGATTCCAGTACTGAGATACTCTGCTCCTTTTTTGAAGTGGAGAAAGACAGAGCTACAAGAACTAGATCGAAGAACAAGAAAACTTCTTACAATGCATAACGCACACCACCCTAAGAGTAATGTTGAGAGGATCTACATACCGAGAAAGGAAGGAGGTAGAGGCTTGTTAAATGTAGAAGATACCGTAAACACATCCATTTTGGGCTTGGAAGAGTATGTTGTTGACAGCACTGAACGAATATTATCTGCAGCGAGAAACATCGAGGAAGTTACTGAAACAGCGAAAGGCTTCAAGAAAAGAAAGAAGAATGAAAGAAGAAGCAGCTGGAAGGAGAAAGAATTACATGGTCAGTATTTGAGACAAACCGAAGAAGTGGCAGGTCCTGAACGCTGGTTGTGGTTGAGAGATGGAAATTTGAAAAGGGAGACTGAATCATTAATAATATCCGCTCAGGAACAAGCTATCAGAACTAATGTAATAAAAGCAAAGATCGATAAGTCCCAGATCGACAGCAAATGCAGAATGTGTGGAAAAGTGGACGAAAGTATCAACCATGTACTTAGTGAGTGTAGTAAATTAGTCCAAAAAGAATACAAGCGCAGACATGACTGGGTGGGTAAGAGAGTGCATTGGGATGTAAGCAAAGTCTGTGGATTTAAGGTAAAAGATAAATGGTATGAACATGAGCCTGAGGCTGTCATGGTGAATGATGACTATAGGATTTTATGGGATTTCTCCATAGAGACTGACCATACTATCGAAGCAAGAAGACCAGATATGATTGTGGAGGATAGAAGGAACAATCATTGCAAGATCATTGACTTTGCAGTTCCGTATGACAATAGAGTTGACAACAAGGAAGCTGAGAAGATCGAAAAGTATCAAGATTTAGCCAGAGAGATAAAGAGACTGTGGAACACGCAAGTGAAAATCATCCCAGTTGTAGTTGGTGCCCTTGGCACCACGCCAAGGCTGCTACCGAAGAGACTGAAAGACATTGGAATAGAGACCCGTATTGTGGACTTGCAGAAAAGTGCCATCCTTTGTTCTGCAAGGATCCTAAGAAAAGTCCTTGAGGTTTGAGGAGACTTGTTGTCACCAAACCTCAAGGGAACATCTCTGCTAAGTACCGGGTGTCTCAAAAAAAAGTACCCCCTTTTGACATGAAATAGGAACGAAGCGACAAGATATTATTACTCTCCGAGTGGTTAGCCAAATTTATCAATCTTCAACTTAGATTCACATACCTTGCATTTAAGAATCGTCCACCAAACACCAGAGATACATGCTTGCAAAGACAAAATTTACAGTGCACCCAAAACCAGAGGTTTTGTAAAAGGGCCTAGCCATGATTTGCATTATGGATCTTTTCCAAAGCACCTGTAAACTTTAACTTTCAGTTTTTCGCTTTTGAAAAGAATAAAATGGATTCGTGGGAATCGCCCTGATTAAACAAACACAACAAAAATGTGGTAAGAATGATGAAGTCGTGCAACATCTCCCAAATGAGCATGCATGTGTTCCTTTTCTTCTTCTTTGACACTTTGAGTGGAATGCAATGCACGGATTGATTCCTCAAAGGAATAACTATTTGTACAACAATTGAAGCATTTCAAGGTATAATTCTTTTCAATGGAGAAAGCTAAAGGTCAAAGTCGAAGTTCCTGTGCAACATGCCTGTTATAGCAAATCATGGCTAGGCCCTTTTACAAAACCTCTGGTTTCGGGTGCACTGTAAATTTTGACTTTGCAAGCTTGTATCTCCAGTGTTTGGTGGCCAATTTTTAAATGCAAGGTATGTGAATCTAAGTTGAAGATTGATAAATTTAGCTGTCCACTCGGAGAGTAATGATATCTTGTCGTTTCGTTCCTATTTCTAGCCAAAAGGGGGTACTTTTTTTTGAGACACCCGGTATATTAGCATGTATTAACCAATAATGATAATAATAATGATAATAATAATAAAAATAATAATAATAAATTCGTATTTGCCCTAGTGTCCGAGCTTACAGCTCAGTTAACATAAAAATATGTCTACTAGGCATGCGTTATCCACTACATCCAGTTCATATATACTGTGTGAGACACAGGATCTAGAAGCCATCCAATGTGAACAATGTAATATAGAACTTAATGTAACTGATCATACGAAAGGACCGAGAAAAAAAAAGATTCACAAGAATAACTTCCTAACCCTGTGTCTCCATATGTAGTTGGCCATAATCAGATTTGAAACCGAGCACCACTGTAATGTGTTCTTTACAATTAACTTATCTACTGACAGTGATCTTAAAACAGTCCAAACATCCTTCTTGATACAACCAAGTGAGCCAAAGCAAAGCACTTTCAGATCTACATTCCAACCCAACGACTGCAGCAGACTGCACAGCGGCTCATACCGTTCCTGTTTGGTGGGTGGTTATTATAATAATTGGTGGTTGGTGGTTTGGTGGTGGTTATAATAATAATAATAATAATAATAATAATAATAATAATAATAATAATAATAATAATAATAATAATAATGATCTCAAGCTGTTTGCAAAAAATGAGGAACAAATAGATAGCTTAGTAAATTCAGTGAGGATATTCTCAGATGATATAAAAATGGAATTTGGATTGTCGAAGTGCGCTGTCTTAATAATGAAGAGAGGAAAGGTTGTCACAAGAGAAGGAATTGATATGCCTAATGGAAAGATGATGAAATGTATCGAGGAAGGAAGTGGTTACAAGTATTTGGGGATCTTGGAGGCGGATGGAATAAAACATGAGGAGATGAAAGATCAAGTAAGCAAAGAGTATGTTCGAAGGCTCAGAACAATATTAAAGTCGAAACTAAACGGTGGAAATATCATATCAGCTATCAACTCAAGGGCAGTATCAATCATTAGATACGGAGCCGGTATCATAGGATGGACAAAGGCCGAGTTGCAAGCATTAGACAGAAAAACTAGGAAAATGTTAACAATGTATGGAGCACACCATCCAAAAGCAGATGTAGATAGAATGTATTTGAGGCGAGCTGAAGGAGGACGAGGTTTAATTGGAGTAGAAGATTGCGTAAGAATAGAAATTGACAGTTTGGAGAAATATCTACAGAATTCAAAGGAGGAGCTACTAACAGCAGTGAACAGGAATGATGCATTTGGGGTCAACAAATGTGGAAAAGGAAAAGACGAAGTACAAAAGGAACACGAAACTGCGTATAAAGAGAAGACACTACACGGGCAGTTTAGAAAAGGGACCGATGATATTAGAGGAGGTAGATCATGGGATTGGTTAAAGAAAGGATATTTGAAAAAAGAGACAGAGAGCACAATCATAGCAGCTCAAGATCAGGCAGTATGCACAAATAACATGAGGAAAGTAGTGTATGGAGAAGATGTGTCTCCATTATGTCGAATGTGTGGCACGGAAGATGAGACAGTGGCACACATTGTCTCAGAATGTCCGAAGCTAGCACAGAAGGAGTATAAGAATTTGAGGCATGACAATGTAGCCAAGGTAATTCACTGGAAACTGTGCCAAAAGTGGGGGTTTGAAAAGGCCGAGAAATGGTACATGCATCAGCCGGATAGAGTACTTGAATCAGAGGATTGCAAGATTTTATGGGACTTCCCTTTACAGACTGATAAACAGTTGGAGCATAATAGACCTGATATTACTGTGATTGAAAAGAAAAATAAAAGTTGTAAATTAATAGACCCATCTTGCCCATTCGACACTCGTATTGAAAAGAAAGAAGAGGAAAAATGCACAAATTACAGTGACCTGAAGTATGAAATTGCAAGAATATGGAAAATGAAAAAGGTGGATGTTATACCAGTAGTTATTGGAGCATTAGGAACAGTGACAAAGAATTTTGATAAATGGCTGGAAAAGTTAGAATTGGATGTTACGGTAGAGATGTTACAGAGACCATGTTTGCTTGGAACAGCGAGAATAATACGTAAAGTATTGGATATAAAGTAAAGACCAAGGAAAGAAGTGATGTCAAGATACCAAAGACCACTGGGTGTGGTCCGCTATCGTGGCAAATGAACCAGGAAATAAGAACACTCCTGTGAAAAAGACAAATAATAATGATAATAATAATAAAAGCGAACTAAACCATCTTTCAAAGCCAAACAGAAAATAAAATATAAAAACAAACACTGTTGGATTACGTAAACGTTTCGATTAAAATCTTCATCAGTATTAGCCTTGAGGACAAATGCAATAAAGAGCAGAATTGACAAACAAGATATATCACCCATGTGCAGGCTTTGTGGAGAAAGAGAAGAGACCATCAGCCATATTGTTGCAGAGTGCACGAAACTCGCACAGAAGCAATATCGCCACTGGCGCCATGATAGGGTCGCATTGGTCATACACTGGACATTATGCAAAAGATTTGGATTTGACAAACAAGATATATCACCCATGTGCAGGCTTTGTGGAGAAAGAGAAGAGACCATCAGCCATATTGTTGCAGAGTGCACGAAACTCGCACAGAAGCAATATCGCCACTGGCGCCATGATAGGGTCGCATTGGTCATACACTGGACATTATGCAAAAGATTTGGATTTGATAATAATAATAATAACTAGAAGTAACTAAAAGTTATCAACTGCGCGCACTCTAAGATATTTCTGAACTCAAATAAAGCCACACTAAATTCGTAAATGACTTTTTTGTTGTTTCCTTGAACTGGATTTAATTGTTCCATTATTCCCTATTCCATGTTTTATGACTAGAAGGAGAGTGATGAAAGCACGGTCAACAGATTATTGTGCTGAGTTAATCCTATTGACGAGCATTTATTTGCTCGATTGGCCGCGTCGTCGCCAATCAATGCATGTGATCAGGGAGGCTGTAGGTATGCGAACGTTTTGAACAGCGGCAATGAAGCAATAGACAAAACAAGTATGCGTGGCCAGCAAACGAAAATTCACTACCTCGCAATTAGTAAGCACGCTCCTTCGTCGCGCGCAATAATAATAATAATGGCTTTTCTTTATATAAAGAAAAGCCATTGCATGGGCAATATGTGAGAAGTACAGAAGAGATAAGAGATCACAAGAGCTGGAATTGGTTGAAAAGAGGAACATTGAAGAAAGAGACCGAAGGAACACTGATGGCAGCCCAAGACCAAGCCTTGAGGACAAATGCAATAAAGAGCAGAATTGACAAACAAGATATATCACCCATGTGCAGGCTTTGTGGAGAAAGAGAAGAGACCATCAGCCATATTGTTGCAGAGTGCACGAAACTCGCACAGAAGCAATATCGCCACTGGCGCCATGATAGGGTCGCATTGGTCATACACTGGACATTATGCAAAAGATTTGGATTCCCCCATAGCGATCAGTGGTATGAACATGTCCCAGAAAGAGTATTGGAAAATGAAAATGTAAAGCTACTGTGGGACTTTTCTATACAGACGGATCACCACCTTGAACACAATAAACCTGATATATTAATACATGAGAAAACAAGCAGGGGATGCTATATCATAGATGTTGCATGCCCATTTGATACAAGGGTAAAGACGAAAGAGCTTGAGAAGGTTGAACGCTATCAGGACTTAAAAAGAGAAATTAGTAGGATCTGGGAATGCAGAAATGTATGTGTTGTTCCAATCGTAATAGGGGCGTTGGGTACATTGAGCAAGAACTTTAGCTCGTGGGCAGAAAAGATAGAAGTAGAAGAGAAGATTGATGTGATGCAGAAAGCTTGTGTGTTAGGAACGGCAAAGATAATCAGGAACGTTCTAGATATCTAAGGTCAAGGGTATTGACTTGATATCTAGCTGAACAACAAACCACCAATGATGTTGGCATGGTGTGGAAAAAACAATGATGATAATTATAATAATAATAATAATAATAATAATAATAATAATAATAATAATAATAATAATAATAATAATAATAATAATAATAATAATAATAATAATAATAATGATAATAAGTCATAATAATAATAATAATAATAATAATAATAATAATAATAATAATAATGATAATAATAATAATAATAATAACATAGCTACCAAAAGGTGAAACAATCAAGAGTGTCGGTGAAGAAGGACATAAATATCTTGGTATGCTTGAGATAGATGAGATTATGAATCAAACTATGAAAGAGCTGGTACAAAAGGAATACCTGCGAAGGTTGAAAAAGATTCTTAAATCAAGATTGAATGGAAAGAATATAATCATTGCAATAAACACTTGGGCTGTGTCATTGCTTAGGTATGGGGCTGGGTTGATAAACTGGACCAAGAATGAACTACAAGAACTTGATAGAAAAACAAGAAAGAAACTGACCATGTATGGAGCGTTCCACCCTAAAAGCAATGTGAATAGACTGTATTTAACCCTATCAGGCCTAGGGCATTTGATGCTCTAGGAAGCCTAGGGGGGGGGCTGATTCGGCCCCACCTAATTTACTTCTGTTCTGGACAACCTATGTATAGAACAACTTATGATGAACCCAAAAATGAAATCTATTTTTAGATATGTCACGTGATCTTTCCATGACGTCACATTATTCAATTTTCAAAGTCAATAGGGTTCAGTACTAAAACTTTTCCATCGTTAATTGTGAGAAAACAAAAAGCATTAAGGACATCAGTCCAATTTCATTGTATTCTATGTCCAAATAGTATTTGCTCTGTGAAGAAAAATTAACAAAAAGTGATGACGTCATCACACAGGAATGCAAAGAATGCGCTCATGCGTAGTGCCAAAATCCGCAAAACCATACGTTCAAATTAAAAATGAGCTAATTTGTTGGATAGAGCATCAAAAGTAGTATGTATTCCTATCTTTTCATCATTTTATCATATTGGCTGTAGATTTTATTAGGAATTATTCAAAATTTTACACATACATCTCTTGAAAACTGGTCGCGTTTACCCCCTGGAATGAATTTGATTTTTTCAAAAAATTAATTTTACATCGTAACAAAGATAAAAACTAAAAGTCAGAAAGTTTCAGTGTTGTAAATGTACTTGGTAAAAATCTACAGACAAAAAACCGCTAGGGGGGGGGGCTGATTCGGCCCCCCCCCTAGGCTTGATAGGGTTAACAAGGAAGGAAGGTGGGAGGGGTTTGATTGGAGCTGAAGAGACTGTACGAAGTGAGGAAAACAGTCTTGGCTGGTATGTGATGAACAACGACCACGAAATAATGAGATTGATTGAAAAGGAAGGAATATTGAGATCAAACGAAATCAAAGACCCTAAAATGTGGAAACAACAGAATAAAGAACAGCATAAGAATGGTTGGATGGATAAACCGCTACATGGGCAAACAGTTGATGCTACGAAAAATTTAATGGACAAGGATAATAACTGGAATTGGTTAAAACATGCAGGATTAAAGAAAGAAACTGAGAAACTATATTTGCGGCACAAGAGCAAGCAGTGGGAACAAATGCCGTAAAGAACATAATTTACAAAGAAAATGTATCAAAAGAATGTAGACTATGTGGAAAAGCGGATGAAACGATTGGCACATTGTATCTGAGTGTCAACAGCTAGCGCAAGTACAATATAAAGGCTTGACTTGACACAAGTCTTCGTTTTGTATCTCTTCGTGATGTCATGGCGGGAAGCTCGCACCGCACCGAAGGCGCAACGAGCGCGCAGCGCGAGGGGAAGAAAGAAGACTTGAAACCCTTGTCAACCTAAAAATAGCACGGACAGAATTCTGTCCGCGGCTTTTCCTTTGAAGTTTTCAATAAGCCAATCATCATTTAGAATTATTTTCAACATCGGACTGTGTCAGGGGGTTACAGCAGCGATTCATTTCTGTACGCGTGCCAGTCCGATTGAGAAATCACCGTCAGCCTTTTGATTCATTAATCCGATTAGGGACAAGACAAAGTGAGTTTCCGTAAAGGATTGATTCATGTAAACCCCCTTGACTGATCTGATTGTTCAGTTCATGAAAACAAGATCCAATTATGTATTGCCAAGTCGCACAAGTCTCAGTTTCTTTCCCTTCCTTGTGACCCCTTCATTTTACGCTGTCTGAGATATTCTGAGATTAAAACTGAGACTTGTAACAAGTCAATATAAAGGCTGGAGACATGACAAGGTAGCTCAAATTGTCCACTGGAAGTTATGTCAAAAATTAGGGTTAGACCATGGAGATCGATGGTACAACCATAAAGTAGAAAGTGTGATCGTAACAGAAGACATTAGGTTATTATGGGATTTTCCCATACAGGCAGATCATCGACTGGAGCATAACCGACCAGACGTCGTTTTTGAAAATAAAAAGGATCGATCGTGTTTGCTGACTGACATATCCTGCCCCTTCGATACCAAGATTGAAAGAAAAGAAAAGGAAAAAATTGAGGTATATCAAAACTTGAAGAGAGAGATCAAGAGGCTATGGAATGTAAGAGAAGTCAAGATAGTACCAATAATCATTGGAGCTCTGGGAACGATTGGAAAGAACTTTGAGAATTGGCTGAAGAAAATTGAAATAGAATGCAAAACGGAACTTTTACAGAAAGCTTGCCCGTTAGGAACTGCAAAGATACTAAGAAAAGTACTGGATACCTAAAGCCGAGGGATTTGGCCTGCTATCCAGCAGATAATCGGCAATCAACATCACCGCCGAGTGAACATTGAACAATAATAACAATAATAATAATAATAATAATAATAATAATAATAATAATAATAATAATAATAATAATAATAATAATAATAATAATAACAATAATAATAATAATAAATTCTGATATGATTTGACTAACGAGAGCTAACTAAGATGTCTCAACGTCAAATGTTTGTCCAGCATACTCATAACATCAAATTCCAGTCTGTCCGTGAATCCATTTGCATCGGTTTCGCCATATCATGTTTCCACATATCATATTAGATACACTGCACCATTTCATTGTAGACTTTGCCTCCTCACTCGACAGTCCTAATCCTCTTAAGTTCTTTCTTGCGTCTTGGTGAACAGTTCCAAGCGATCCAAAGCACAATATTCTTATATTTGTCTTTATCCCATTCCGATTCAATATGTTTTTGAGTTGTTGGTACTTCCTAGCTTTACTTTCATATGACTCTGACATGTACAAATCGAAGCATACAGTTACTTCTATGATCTCGCATTCTTTTTCGTTAGACTTTATCTCTAGCAAATCAGGCTTCCGGTTATTGATTTGCTGTAGTTCAGTTCGTAAATTTGGAAATGCTGTTTCTGCCATCCTGTTAACAAACTTGACTGACGTTTCACTGTACCGACGAATCTTTTGATAAATGGCTTCTACTATCCTATCGTGTCGTTTTGAGTAAAGATCTTTAAATCTGTTGCAAGAGTTCATCAAATGGGCTACCGACTCTGTGTGATGGTTGCACAACGAGCATTTTTTGTCGTGATCTTTATTCCAAAAATTGATCAGCTGGTTGCAGGGTATTTGGTTCATCCTTGCTCGTAACACAAATTTGACTAAACTATCTGAAAGCTTCCAACCGTAGTATATTTGATGTGATATTTCCCGATCAATGGCATCCATTCCTATGAATTTCCCTTGAAACCTGAGTTCTGAGCACTTTGCTACATCAAGTTTTTCCAATTCTCCCTCGATCTCTTGCTTCAGATTTTTATGACTAAGTTTTTTTCAATTGACAACAACTTTCGCCAAATTATCCTCGTATATGACACACCCTTTCAACTTATTCACTTGGAAAAGAAGATCTGGCCAATCTGAATTTCCACCGTAAGTTTTGTTTTTCACCAGTCTGTCGTTATCATCTAATTCATAGCCTAAAAAGTTCTTTTCACCGTTTGTAGCTCTTACACCCCGCGCTCTCATATCCAAACTTAACGATTCTCTTGCTATATACCTTATATTTTCTTCTTCGTGGTTTAGCATGTTGACTAGATTAATAATAATAATAATAATAATAATAATAATAATAATAATAATAATAATAATAATAATAATAATAATAACAATAATAATAATAATAATAATAATAATAATAATAATAATAATAATTTATAATCGAAACGTCTGACATAGAACAGTTGTGTTTCTCTTAATTTTATTTCTGTTTTATTTTGGTGATGGTTTGAGTTTGCTAATAATAATAATAATAATAATAGTAATAATAATAATAATAATAATAACAATAATAATAATAATAATGTTTACCAGCAACGTTTAAAGCACGAAGATTAAGCGATATGACCAGAGAATTGAACAATTTAGACTTAATAAAATGTTCCAAGTAGATCAAAAGAAGGTATGTCAACAGCTTTATGGCGAGACAAAAAGCAGCGAAAAACCTGCTGCCAATGAGAGTAAGGAATTTTGGAGTAATATCTGGGACAAAGAAGTGAAGCACAATACTCAAGCGGAGTGGCTTCAAGAGCTTAAAGAAGAGAGTGTTGGTGGAAAAAAACAAGGTGATTTAATAATCACGACGGATATGGTAACTAAGCAAAGTAAAAAGATGCCTAATTGGAAGAGCCCTGGACCAGATGGAGTCCAAGGATATTGGATTAAGAACCTAACAGCACTTCATGAAAGAATAGCTGTTCAAATGAATGATCTACTTGTAAACTGGAAGGAGGTTCCTAAATGGCTTACTACTGGAAAGACTATTTTATGCCAAAAAGATCCAAGCAAAGGTAGTGCTGTTGATAACTACAGGCCAATCTCATGCTTGCCACTTATGTCGAAACTGATGACAGGTATAATTTCCAATTCTGTGTATGATTATCTTGAAATTAACAATATACTCCCATCTGAACAAAAAGGGTGTAAGAGGAAGAGTAGAGGAACAAAAGATCAACTACTAATTGACAAGACTGTCATGAAGGATTGCAAGAAAAGGCATACAAACTTAGGAATGGCCTGGATAGATTACAGAAAGGCCTACGATATGATTCCTCGCTCCTTTTTTTATATCCATTAATAGATTACAATATGAATTTACAACCTACACTACTCTACAATATTACTATACCATACAGCTATACAATACTTCTGGAAACGATACCCCGAGGAGCAAAAGACTATGACTACCCCGAGGCCAATTGAACGTAGAGGTTAAAACTACTCTCTGTCTCAAATTACGTGCCACGGGTCCGCCATCGAAACAACTTAAATTTTTTGCGTGGGCAGTTAAGACATAATCGCGAATAATGTGTGGCATCTAGTTTGAGACAGACGTTAAATATACGAGTAAAAGTAAACAAAGAAAACAAATACAGAAAAGAAACACACGTTTACTTAGATGGGACATGGTGGTTGTGTTTGTGTGGCATATAACGAAGTGCGAATCTAATTAAATCGACCAGATTTGTGGATAAATTGTAGAGTTAGCAGGAGTACATTTTTGTTTAGTTCATCGGGAAATTTTTCATCACCATACAATAAAATCTGCATTAGAGCATTATTTTGAAGATTTGTATATCCAAATGGTCGAAGTAGAGCAAAAACTCCAGTGAGAAGATCTCTGCGTGGTACTGCAAAGGAGGGGCAAAACAACAAAAAGTGTTCAGTATCCTCGATACCATCATTCGTAGGGCACATTGGGTTTATGGTATCCCTAAAATTGTGCTTGAATTTGTGAAAATTTAATTTACTGAGGCCAACCCTAAGTTGAGTGAGATAGGATAAACCTGTTGAATTATGAACGCCAAATATAGATCTTGCAGGGGGTCTGATTATTGACAAAAGCTTCTTCTTAAAAACTGCAACGGATTGTGCGAGTCTAACCTCAGGATCAAGTTCATTCCATTCTGATAAGCAATGGGGATAGAAACTAGATTTAAATTTTTCTGTTCTGGCCTTTATTCGCCCAATAACATCCTGGTTGCGAAGAGAGTAATGTGACTGTTGATGTGGTGGAATTGGATCCTTCGTGTAAACAGGAGTTAGATCATTAATGATCTTGAAGAACAAAGTAAGGCGCCTGCTCCATCGTCGGGAGCTTAATGATTCCCATCCAAGTTCTGCGTACAGCTTTTCTCGTGATGTTCCTCTCCATGTTCCCGTAATTGCTCGCGCAGCAGAATACTGAACGGACTCTAATTTTTCCATTAAGCTTGGTAAAGCGACGCTACCACTAAATTCACTTACTTTCGCTGGAATATGGTAAATAACGTCCCCGTAATCGAGATGCGGTCGCACATAGAGCTTATATAACTCGTTCAGGGTATGCCTGGGCAGATATTTGGAGAGATATTTCAGCAAGCCAATACCCTTTCTTGATTTGGAGATAGCTGATTTGATATGGCAGAAAAAGTCAACTTAGAATCTAGTATAATTCCTAAATGTTTATGTTCATCTACTTTCATCACTGGTGAGTTGTTGAAGTAAAGTTCTGGATGATCAGCTTTAATCTTTTTCCTTGAAAATATTAATTCCACAGCTTGTTTTTGCGGATCAGGATTAAATGACATCCTCCAGTCATGAGCCCACTGTCTTATCAATTCCAAGTCGTGGTTCATGTCATTGGCAGCTGAAATTGAAATTTTGGACGACCATAAACAATGTCGTATCATCAGCAAAAAGCTTGACATTACACCTCAAGTCTTCAGTAAGATCATTTATGTATACGAGGAAAAATAAGGGTCCTAGAATAGAGCCCTGAGGTACTCCTGCAGAAATATCTCCCCAAGAAGAGCTCTGCCCATTCAAAACAGTTCGCTGTTTTCTATCCTTAAGAAAATTATTGATAAGAGCGAGAAGATTTCCTGAGACCCCACATCGTTTTAGCTTATAGATCAAACCGTCATGCCACACCCTGTCAAATGCTTTCGAAATATCAAGATATACAGAACGAACATCGAGGGGAGGATTACAGTCAAATGCTTTGAATATCGTGTGCGTCATTGAGATTAACTGGTTGACTGTTGAATCACTTGGGCGAAAGCCTGATTGATTAGGGTTAAGTAACTCAGATGAAACAAGATGTGAATATAGAGAATCATAGATGAGTTTTTCTAGTATTTTCCCAAAGATTGGAAGAAGAGAAATTGGACGGTAGTTTCCCTTCAAATTGTTCTCGTTCTTTTTGTGAACAGGCACAACATTTGCATGTTTCCATATATGGGGAAATAGACCACTCCTCAGGCAGTTTGTGAATATTATCTTTAGTGGAACAACTAGTGCAACATCACTAGTTTTATCATCCTTACAGATATTTCATCCCAGCCGTGTGCCTTGTTGGGATTGAGTGATCGAATGATTCGTAGTATCCTTTCGTCAGAGATAGCAAAATCGTTTATCAGAGTACAAGTTACAGGGATCTTTTCTGGAATTTCGCTGCCTGTATCAATCGTCGTACATTGAAGTATGAAATAATCGTTAAATAATTGCGCCTTTTGAGTAAAGTCAGTTACAAATGGCCCATCCTCTAAAAGTGGTGGTATTATTGGAATCTTGGCCTTGTTTAAAACGGTATTGATCAAAGACCAATACGTTTTACTAGGGGTTCCAAGGCTAGCTAAGGTTTTTCCTGCCTTGAGAAAGTAATCTCGTTTTGCATCTTCTATCATTTTCGAACCTTCAGCTATCATTTTTTGTATCCCCTCACGCTTGTCATCTGGTTGACCATTTCTTACGAAGCTTTTATAAGCACGACTTTTGTTCCTCAGAAAATTTTTGACAGTTGGAGTTATCCATGGGGCCTGGCGAGGCCTGATCGTTTGAACTCTGTTAGGAATGAAGTTGGAATAAATATTCAAAAGCATTTCATTGAGCAATTTAACCAGCTCATTAGGGCATGCTATATTATCTAGATGTTCTCTCCACTTAAACATTTCTGGATATTAGAAAGCCTAAAAACTCACTCCTGGATATTAGAAAGCCTAAAAATGGTGAATGTAGCTGACAATGTAATAGAAAGCTCAAAAGATCAATGAACAACTGGAATGTTAACTTAACTTCATCTGGTGATTTTTTAGGGAATGTTAACATTAAAAGGGGAATATTTCAAGGTGACAGCCTGTCACCTTTGCTGTTCGACATATGTATGATACCTTTGAGTCGAATACTACGAGAGGTAAAGGTTTGCTACACTTATGGGGAGAAGTTGAATCATTCATTATTCATGGATGATTTGAAATTGTTTGGCAAAAATGAAAATGAAGTTAACAGTCTTGTGTCAACTGTTCAGGTGTTTAGTGATGACACCAAGATGGAGTTTGGAGTAAAGAAGTGCGGGATATTAACACGGGGGGGGGGGGGGGTTCTCGGCTAAATTTCGGTTAGGGGGGTGCCGCCCACAGTTTCAAAATGTAACCGTTGGCTAGACCAATTTTTGTGAAAATGGCACCTCTTGGCTAGACTAATTTTTCCTTCAGAAGTGCTCTGAATTGGCATTTTCTAGGCAAAACTTGCCAAATTTTCGCATTTTCTCGACCAAAATTAAAAAAAAGTTGGGTTTTTTTTACCAAAATTACCGAATTTTAACATCTCTTTGACCAAAATTCCCAAAAAGCATACCCTTGCCTAGACTTAACTCGATTAAAATTGCCAAAAAGTACACGCTTGGCTAGACTAGAAGGCCGAAAAAGTATACCCTCGCGGGCGGCACATCCCCAGGTACCTTTACTATGGAAGAACCCCCCCGTGGATATTAATAATGCACAGAGGAGCTGTTGCAAAGACTAAGACTAATGGAATAGTGCTACTGTCAGGAGAAACTATAAAACACGTTGATGAAGATGGATACAGATATCTTGGAATCTTAGAATTCGACAGCGTTAAGGAGAAAGAGACGAAAGAAGCATTCGCAACGGAATATTTCAGAAGGGTTAAACTAGTCTGCAAGAGCAAGTTAAATGGAAAGAATAAAATCAATGCTCTAAATACATGGGCTATCTCACTTATGAGATATGGTGCAGGCATTCTTAACTGGCGAGTAAATGAAGTTGACCAGATGAATCGAAAGACCAGGAGGATTCTTATGATCAATAAAGAGTTCCATCCTAAAAGTGATATCGACCGTCTGTATGTGCCAAGAAAAAAGGGAGGTAGAGGACTGATCAGCTGCAAAAATTGTATAGCCTCTGAAGAGAACAATCTCGGGTGGTATGTTAAAAATAAGGTTGAGCCTCTTTTAAGAGCTACTATTAAAAGGTACTATTAAGACTGATGATGCTATCGAGCCAAAAGAGTACAAAAAACGTGAGAAAGAGAGAATGTATAATGCCTGGAAGGAAAAAGAATGTATGGACAGTACTTACGAGATATGGATGGGAAGGATCTTCAGAACTCGTGGAAATGGCTTCAGTCAAGTGACTTGAAAGGATGCACCGAAGCATTAATTTGCAGTGCCCAAGAACAAGCACTAAAAACAAACAACATCAAACACTTTATTGATAAAAGTCAGGATTCTCCTCTCTGCAGGATGTGTGACCAGAGAAATGAAACCGTCTCTCATATTGTTAGTGAATGTACTGTTCTTGCCCAAAAAGAATACTTGAAACGCCACAACAATGTGTGCCAGTACATCCATTGGAGATTATGTAAAAAGTTCGATCTAGAGGCAACGAAAAATTGGTATAAACACAAACCCGAAGGGTGTGTCGAGAATGAGAAAGTAAAATTACTTTGGGACTTTGTCGTCCAATGTAATAGGGAAATTATTGCCAGAAAACCTGACATCATCTTAGTTGATAAGGAGAGCAAACTAACTAAGATAATTGACGTTGCAATTCCAGGGGATGCAAGGGTTGTGGAGAAGGAAGGGGAGAAAATTGATAAGTATCGGCCACTGCGTGATGAAATAGCGAGACTATGGAGCATGAGGAAAGTAGAGATCATACCAATTGTTGTTGGTGCATTAGGAGCTGTTTCAAAACAATTTGAAGCATATGTTGAAGCGATAGGGATCAGGATGAATGTGGAACATGCACAAGAGACAGCCTTGTTAGGTAGCGCCAGGATCTTACGTCTGGTACTAGGACATTAAGGAAAAGGAGAAAGAAGTGTGATTCCCCAGATAGCGAGTAGCTATCCGAATCGCACTAGTAGTACCAAAGCAATACCAGCAAGCTTTGTGAATACAAACATTGAACATAATAATAATAATAATAATGTTTACCAGGGAGCGTGCTGTTTACCTTGCACAAATCCTTGAAGAAATCAGTGGCGTAGCCAGGTCCCTGCCTTTGGGGGGGGGGCAGAGTGCGAGCGCAGCGAAGAAATACGGGGGTCCGGGGGCTTGCCCCCGGGAAAATTTTTGGGGGCCACGCCCTTCAGACGCTCGGAAAATGAGGGAAACGCCCTTTTCAGTCATATTTTGCATCATAAAGATGACTACATTGAACACAAAAGGCAGGACGTTTTGCTAAATTTTCGTCAAGAAATTATCCTCAATATTGCAAGTTACTCTAAGAAAGCAAAAGAAGAATTCTTATTCAGTTACAAGCGGTCCAACATATCAAGTACAAAATACGAAATGAATCTTAATAAGTGGGGACATTGAAATGGATGGGTCCAGGGTCGAGTCACCAGAAAAATTTTTGATGACATGCATTCTACTCTGGCTTAGAATGCCTCTGCCAACATTGTTCAAAAATTTCTTCGGATCCCGCATTCCTCTCAGGTACGCCACTGGAAAACCAAGAATGCACCCTAACTAAAAAGTAGACAAAACTTTCGGTGCCGCTCTTATAATGGAAGGGACGAAAGCTTTTTTTTTCTTTCAGTCATATCTGAATTCTCGCCAAAATTTCGCAATTTAGTACCATGGGTGCCTAAGACAAAACAAGTAAAAGGACAACAGCTGAGAAAGTCTGAACTTTGAATTGTTTTGAAACACTGATAAAAACTCTAGAAAGCGCAACGATGCTTATGGACAGGGCTGTCGAGAGCCAGCTCGGGCCCTGGAGTAATCTATGGAGTATACAGAGCATGAAGAAAATGCGAGCGAAGCGAGCCGAAAATTTTTGAGAAGCACAAACAGAATTTCACTCGATGGTTGAAATGTCACATCACTGTAGAAGAGATGCACTGTCGATTAAAGTTGAGGAAGGTTTAAGTTGGATTCATAAATTCTTGTAATGCTGGATATATAGGAAAACGCAGAAATCGTTCAAGGAAACAAGTGGCAGCATAAGTACACATGGAAGGAGGAATTCTTGATAGAAGTGCGAAACGATGCGAGAAAAATTCGAAAGATGTGATTAATTGTATTGTATGTTCTGTGCCAAATAGACTCATACACATACCAAGTTGAAGTGGTGCCTAGGTCGGTTTCAAAGAAACTAATGAAGCTGCATGCCTTGCCTGGACATGATAGCAGGCCAGGGTACAAAGATGATCCCAAGATGATACAGTGATGAGGCAAGTATGGACGTGCGAGCGAAGCGAGCAGAAAATTTTTGATTCTTTTGTTGGCTAAATCGCACCAAGATGTCACTTATTAGGGCAAGAATTTCATTCCTGTTTCTTTTATAACATTGACAAATCCCGCTGCCACAAGTGTTGGAGAAAAATGCAGCCGATCCCCCCCCCCTCCAGTTTCTCAACGGATTTGGGAGAATTACAAAACTCATCTCTGGCGATGATTGGGGGGGCGGCCGCCCCCTCTTGCCCCCCCCTGGCTACGCTACTGGAAGAAATACAAGAGGCTCATGTATTCATGCTTTTTGTTATGTTACACCGCGGTGGTAGTTCGTCGCGAAGCCTTGCTAGGTTAACACAAATAAGAAACTTCCAATCTAGTTTCCAGTTTGATCTCAATCAACTTTAAACGCAGTGGAAAAATGAAACTTACCCTAGGCCGAAATCATAAGAAAAAGATTCTCACATGAGCAAGCACGCGGCTAGACTTGCTCCACTAGCCCCTCTATTTCGCTGTTGTTGTTGTTGCTGATGGCCAGCTCAATGAGGGACTAGTTGCCAAAGAGTATCTCAAATCGGAATTTTGGAGCGGAAAAATCTGCTCCTAACCTGATTGGAGCATTTTGGCGAAAACAATAGCTAATTCCGTGATGATCTATAAAATAATGAATGGCCTCTGCCCGGACAACTTAAGAGGGAGACTTGTAACCAGATCTCAAATATCTAGTTATCAAACAAGAAATCAGTTAGACATTGACACTCCAAGGCAGAACCTAGAATTCTCCAAAAACAGTTTTTTCTATTCTGGTGCAAAGACGTGGAATGAAATCCCATCAGAAATCAGAACAAGTTCCACTATCACCCTATTCAAAAGGAAACTGAAGGAATTCCTACAAAATTAGCATCCTTCCCGAAGCACGATCCCTAGGAAGACCAGCAAAGTTGTAAGATTTTATATATATGTAAATAGACATTTGTATAGTTCTCTTTTCTCTTTTAGCTGATAGGGTTTTGTGTTTAAATATGATAAAATGAAATGAAAAAAAAATTCCTTTATAGCCAATCGATTTTTGCCCTCTTTACTTTTTATTCGACGAAAGCCTCCTTTTCAAAGTGAGACCAATGCATGGTCCGAGATTTTCAAGAGAAGAAATAATGGCGTCGGATCTCCTTGTCGCAGTTCGCAGCTCGATCGAGCAGAAGCCAACGAAGTTGTGGTGATTATGGCAGCCGTTTTTTATAACATGAGCAATGGGAAGAAATAATTGTTTGTGCTCTGACAGGACATGGCAAAGTGTGATGTTTTTGCAAGTTTTTAGAGGCATTTTCGAGCACATCCAACTCTCTGCCGGTGGTGGTTGGTTGCTAACTGTATCAGTCCATCAGTTTAGGCCCAGTTCAGGTTAGTCACTTTTCGTTTACATTTAGCTCATGTATTTGAATTCATAACAACAATTAATCTGCAAACAGGTTACTTGGCATGTGAATACTGAATTTCTTGCCTTTCTGTTGGGCTTTTGTTTACAGCTGTTTACTCTTGAATTCAGTGGTTTTGGTTTTGATTAATGAATGGATTTGCCTAAGTAGAAATTTGGTAGTCTTAAAAAAGGATTTGCCTAAAAATTTGCCTTACTGTATTTTGTTAGCATAACCAAGAATGGTCCACATTCATAAGTGACTGAATCCAATAGTTTATAACACATTATTGCCTTGGTAAGCAAAGTTATATTTTGTCTGGTGTTGGGTTGCACAAAGAAAAACAAAAGGGGGTAAAATTTTTGCTTGCGATTTTAATAGTACCCATCACTTTGCATTGATGTCAATGTTTTTAATCCACAGGGATTGTCTAAAGCAAGATAGCTGCTTCATTATTATCAGATCTCATATCAGTATGCATTTAGATGGCACTCATCTTGGGGAGAGATCGTCTTTCTGATGAAACAAAGCACTGGAACAAAATATAAAGAACACTTCCCTTGAAAATTTCTTGTTTTTCAGATGCTACTTAACTGATTGCTAAAAATGACAATGTATAATACTAATATCATTTCTAATGTCAAATCTTTGGTTTCTTGATCTTTAGTCACTCTGAACTTCTCTGAAATTTTAATTTTGTGTTCACTATACATGCTCCAATTTTGTCAGAGTCACAAACTGTTTTCAATCGTTTTCAAGAACATTCTTCTTTAATGATTACTGATCACAGCAACAACAACCGCAAAAACATTAATTCCGTGGTCCGAATTTTAAGCATGCAGCGATTATGAAAACGAGACTATCAAATCAATCCGATTTCAGAAACTGTTTGGTAACAAGTCTCTGTCTTAGCGACAGATCAGCTCTAAGGAGCATACAGAGATTGTGGAACCAGTCTAGCACGCGGCCTCGTGCGCCATTATAGGGACCTTGGGCGAATGTCTCGTTTTCGTATCTAGCCTCGAATTGCTTCGAGTCAAGCCCGGGAAACTTCGAAAAAATTAAATAAATTTGAAAAAGTTATTTGTTTAAAGTCTTAATCTTATCATCACAGTTACACAAAACTGAATGGTATTTGTATTTTGTTTAACTCAGAGATTAACTCTATCAAGACTAGGGGAGCTGAATCAGCCCCCTAACAGTTTTTCGTCTGCAGATATTTATAAGGTCCACTTACAAAGCTGAAACTTTCTGACTTTCGGTTTTTATCGTTGTCACAATCAAAAATAAATTTTTTGAAAAATTGAATTCATTCAAGGGGGTAAACGCAATCAATATTCGAGAGATGTCTGTGTAAAACTTTGAATTGGAGTGATGTGCACAATGATTTTCGTTTTCTCACAATCAACGATTGAAAGCATCTGAATGTGAAAATGGAACATTGTGACGTCATGGGCAGGACAAATACCACGTCCTTATCGGCAGCGGAGGATGTTTTGCTGATTAATTTTGTTTGCGTACGATCTTTTGTTATTATGCTGATATCCTGACAGACAATGCTTTTCACTGGCTTCAACATTGTCCCTCAAAATCGAATGTATGGTCTATCAGTCAAGCTTTAGACAGCTGACCAAATGGTATAAACTTTTGAATGATGCGTATTCGATCTAAAACGAACAGATAATCAGCACAACAGTGCTAAAGCTTTGTCATTGAGCATTCACAAGCCTATTTTGAATGCCTTCTTTGATCAATTAGATGGCAAACTTGCCAAAACTTAATTAGCACGGTCATGTTGCAGAAACGGCTAAGCAGAATATCCTAGAAAGAGTCCAACTTTGATCACCTGGACGTTTACACAATGTCCAAAGTAATTACAAATAAATTTGTTATGTCTCCTTTTGTAGATCGGGCCAACATGCTTGGATTTGAACCCATGCCCTACTGGTGCAACTTGCAAAGACACCTGCGACCCTCCCTATTACCAATGTGTTCAGTGTGACGAGGATCATTTTGGTCTTGACTGTGAGCGGAGAAAAGGTGAAAGTTATTGCTCAAGATTCAGATGTCAAGATGCATCATTAGTCTTTCGATATTCTTTTGACCGCCACTTTTTAAATTCACAATAGTCAATAAGACAATTAGGCATGGTTATGTTGGGACATCTTTTGTATCTACGCGTTGTAGATCTGTGTTTGATCTGTTGCTTGAGAGGATTCTGCCACTGCTATTCGCTTTCAAGTGAAAGCAACCCAATGATATTGTTCCTAGCAGATCTCCTAAGTATGTATCTGTGTATCAGTTTGCCACTAAGGAGCACTCCCTGCTTTGAAAAAAACCAAAGAAATACTAAACTTAGGGTATATGTTGAACCTAAAAATAGCTACATAACAGATAAACATCAGCAGGCTTTGCAGCTTTTTCTCCACCGCGTTGCAATGGTTTGGAGAAAAAGTCAGCTTAGTCAAGTTCTTTGTCAAGTTTTCTCAAAAGCATCCCCCAAATGGGGTGAGTGGCCAAGTGACCGACTGGCCTAGACAGTCTTCGTCAGGTGACTGAAGTTACGTTTGGTCGAGTGAGTTCAAACTCCGGATGAGTGACCTCGGAGGCCTGACCTCACAACTGACCTCGTCGTTCATCGGAAGGGACGTTAAACTAGGGGTCCCATGCCTGGATGCGGCATGCACAGTGTGCCTAAATCAGCTTTCAGTAACTAGAAATCCTGACAAGCCCATACAAAGCAAATTGAAAGCAAACAAACAAAAGCATATTCTCCAGAAAATAGAGTACGAAAAGGCATTCAAGACGAATCTTGCCAAATCCAAAAAGTGTCTGAAAGATTGATTATAGCATTTTAGTGACCTCCAGTGCATTATGCATACATTGAAGTTCTTTTTTTGACTATTTTGATACATTTTCTAGACTTCAACGAATGTGCAGATATTACTTGCAAAAACAATGGCTCTTGTTCTGATGGAGTTGGGAATTATACCTGCATCTGCAAACAAGGATTCACAGGCATTCACTGCGAGATAGGTATGAACAATAACATCCATAGCAAGTAACTAATAATTGCTAGAATCATTACAGGATAGAAAGAATCCGGTTCACTGGCTGAATAATAGAAGCAAGTGCCCTTTTGAAAGCTACTGCTTCCAAGATATCAGGATGATGATATTCAAAAATACATCATTGAATGGTGAATATGTTCAAATCGACATTTTTGTTACCTGATTCAACTCGGCCACTCGGTTCTGAAATCATGAGGGATGTTTTTCAGGGAAGCCTCTTCAAGAAAACTTGAGAGCAGGCCTAAAGTCGAGGCCAAATTGTCTTGGCATTTATGCCTTCCTACAGCAATCACTTCAAGGTGCTTCGTCTTTGGGAAAAGACGAAATAACGTTTTTATATTCCGAGGAATGAAGCTCTCATCCCCTCAATCAGGCATTGCGATGCAAATAACACTCTAAGACACGGAGCGAGCTGGGGTTTACCTTGCAGCAGAAGCAATTGATTACCCTTCCTTTCAGAGAGCAACGACACGACCTCTTTGCAAAATTGTATATCAATTTGATTCCTATTCATTTCCATATAGCCGTCGGCAAACCATTCTAAAGCTAGATTGCATCACTTTCAAGCTAACAACTATATTTTCATTCCTTTGTCGCTTTTTTTCAGAAAAGGGTTTACTTTCCTATGTTTCTTACCACAAAAAAGGCATCCTTTGATCAGCACGTCCCGTCACGTCAAGTTTGCAGTATGAAGTTTTAGTACACTTAATTTTGTGTGTCAGCCAGTAGTTACAAAAAAAATTTTATCAAGACTTATTTATTACACAACAGATATCGATGAATGCTACACCCTTCCATGTTTAAACGGAGCAACATGCATTGATTTACCAAATGGGTATAGATGTTCCTGCAAAGAACACACATGGGGCGATTTCTGCGAAAAAGGTAAGGAGATTAATAATTTCTCCGATGAACCAAAGCATGCTGAGTGTCCCAGAAAAAGGTTCCATGGATTGAGCTGCTATTTCAGTAAAAGTCCTGGGGAACTCCCTATTAGTAAGTGACAGGGAGGGGGGTCAGACATTCTTTGCATTTGTAAAACGTTGTCTTTGGGTACGGTATTTGGTGCAAAATCGGTTATTTTGGGGTTGCTGATGAGAAGGTTTGACATGGTGAGTGCAAGGCTGAGTTTTTCACAAAAATATTGCAGGGCAGTTGTCGCAGATGCTATAAAACCTTTAGCTTTCGTCTACCATAAAGATATGAGTATATTTTTGGGGTCTAGAAGTGCCCTAAATTTAGTATATTTTTAAGCTGAGTATATTCTTAGGGTCTAGAATGTCCTAAATTTAGTATATTTTTAGGTTTTGCAAAAAACATACTGTGTCTGACTACATAGGTTTCAAATCTTTAAAGCTGGGTGTAAACCAATTTCTTTGAACTGAACGGCCTTAAAGAGACTTCAACTATTTTACAAAAAATCTGCCATTAGACTTCTCGGAAATCTTCAATGTGCTCAGAATTACAGCGTTTTCCTTCTATTTCAAAAATTCAAGAAAATTTTCGAAAAGAACTTAAAACTATCTAAACTCGTTGACGAAAGATCAAATAATTCTCAAGAAAAACATAGCTTATGGATACCTACCCTACCGGTTTTCGCTCCTTTTTTGCAGGTTTTCGAAAGGGGCTTCCTGCAGAAAATCTCCAGTTTCGACGGGGAGGAATTACCGATTAAAGCCGTGTAAATTACTGAACCTAATTTGACATATCGGGGATAAAATAAGACAGTGTTCAACATCATTGCTGTGATATCCAGGGATCAGGATTTTATCAAACGCCGGAAGTTTTTATTGACTCACCTGGTATACCAATGAAAGTTCTCCCTACGATAAAATTACATATTATTCAATGAGAATACAAGCACAAATCTAATGAATGATGTCAAAGTTAGACTTCAGTATTCGTTTCTTTTCAGTCCCTGCGTGTATTGACTTTCCACAAATATTCCTTGAAAAATAGAATACGTGCAAAGGTCAAGAAAAAGTTAATACCAGCTAGTCAATAAGTGGTTAAACCTGCAGCTCAAAATTCACAGAAACTAAGCTTTTCTAACAAATTAAAGATTCGAGTTTCCATGAAAGAGACCAAGAGAGATGATATATCTTTATCGCCAGATTTCTCTCCTTTTCAAGGGCTTCTCGATCAGAAGACTTCAGAAAAATCCAAATTCAGAGGTTTCCCAATCAAAAAAAAGGAATTAAGCAAAGAATTATATGAATTCAAGTTGGCCCTCAAGCCAGTGATTTCCTTTCTAATGGCTCAAAAAGAGTCACAAATCGTTTTCCTAGAGCTTTCGAACAGGCAAACTTCTTCCTAAAACACCCAGTGTGCAAAATGTAGAATAGCTTGGGTGGAGCTAATGGTACACCGGACAGAAAAAAAAGAACTTAAACCGTTTGAAAACTGTTTGAATACATAGACACTTCAAGTCAGATCAGCGGGATTACAAGCCCGGGGGGGGGGGGGTACTCCCATACTTGACTTGACGGGATGTGCCGCTCAACAGGGTGTTCTTTTACGGTAAAAAATTATGCGACAGGGTGTCCTTTTTTGATAAAAATTATGCGACAGGGTATTACAATTGATAAGAAAATTATGCGACAGGGTATCACGTGGAAGCACTCCTTTTAGAGTTATCATGAAACAATGGATTTTGGTAAGATTTTTATGCGACAGGGTATACTTTTGGGCAATTTTTTATGCAACAGGGTATAGGGTGTTGAGCGGTTTGCCACACACCCCCGTCACTTCCCTAGTCAAGTACCCCCCCCGGGGGTTACAAGCAACTTACCGTCCATCTGAGCATAGCCTATTGTATTTGATGTTCTTGATGGACGAAAATGACAGGAAGATAAGTGGCTCCTGCCGTTCTTTTGTGCTACGTTTAGATTGTGTCTCTATGTGTCCGTTTATTTACTTTACGACATTGGACTGAATCAAAATTTGACTGATGGCAGAAGGTCCGAAGCATTTTTCTTACCTTCTTTTTCAATTTCCTGAGCATTTCAAAATTTAGGTGAAATTGAATTTATAAAAGCTCCTTTACTTTGAAATGCGTGAAAAATGAGAAGTGATCTCATCAAATACTTTTCATTTCCGTTGAGGATTAAAAGCTGATTTTTGTACAAGTATCAGACTATTTCTCGGCAGTCTATAGGAAATTTTGATTTGTTGCAAACAGAATTTCACCTTTGTTTCAAATCCTCCGAAAACAGCTTTTAAATATTGAAGTTCGGCATTCAGATTAACTTAGATACAAGCCATAGAAAGTGTCCTCCAAATATCGATTTTCTAAACAGCTGAATTACGTTTTGGTCAAGATAAGGCTCAAATCCTTACTGGTTCTCAGAAAACGCGGAAATCGTTCAACCTCACGAAAATCAGCCAATGATATCGTCGCTTCTAACCCCCGGAGACAAAATCGGTCGTTTGTAATGAAGTTTCTAGTATCCTCACAAAAACTGAAATGGATGCTCAAATAATGCAGTTATTGAAAATATTTTTTGATAAATCGGTTGCAGAGATGTTCGTTCAGAGTTGTTTACATGTTTAGGCAAATATCTTATTTGGAGCCGGAGCTACGAGCGTTTACCGGCCAAGAAAAATTGACCTTTCTTCGAAAATTCAGATAAATTGCTAGGAAGGAGATATATCGATGAAAATTTCACAGAATATGTAAATTAATCTAGGCAATAACCCAGATGCATTTGTTTTCCTAATGTCTCAAAATATTTGACAAATTTCAGCGATTTCCAACAAGCGAGGGAAATGGGCCTACGCTCATCCTGGGTAGAAACCAATTCTTGGCCCTGGAATCGGCCAATTATACAACCCTGAGCAAGATAATTCACTCACCTTTGACTCCAGCACTCATTTGAGCTAATTTCTCCATTAAATTGGGGCTAACTGCGACTGAAAGCAAACAGATTCGTGCAAATTTGAAGAAGCTTCCACGTTCCATGTTATGTCGACAAACGCAACAACTCTCCACTGTTGACAAACACACGAGGCAGTCTGGTGTCATGGTTAGAGAGTTTTATTATATCATGGCCCTCCCGAGAATGCTTTAAAATGTCAAAATCTTTTTACATTACAAAGCACTTTTTCAAAAACAATGTTATTTCATGTTTCAAACATGTATAAATACATTTTAAATATTCAGGAGGGTAATGACATAATACCACCCTTGAGTTGCAACACTCGATTGCCTCGTGTGTTTGTCAACAGTGGAGAGTTGTTGCGTTTGTCGACATAGCGTGGAACGTGGAAGCTTCTTCAAATTTGCACGAATCTGTTTGCTTTCAGTCGCAGTTAGCCCCAATTTAATGGAGAAATTAGCTCAAATGAGTGCTGGAGTCAAAGGTGAGTGAATTATCTTGCTCAGGGTTGTATAATTGGCCGATTCCAGGGCCAAGAATTGGTTTCTACCCAGGATGAGCGTAAGCCCATTTCCCTCGCTTGTTGGAAATCGCTGAAATTTGTCAAATATTTTGAGACATTAGGAAAACAAATGCATCTGGGTTATTGCCCAGATTAATTTACATATTCTGTGAAATTTTCATCGATATATCTCCTTCCTAGCAATTTATCTGAATTTTCGAAGAAAGGTCAATTTTTCTTGGCCGGTAGACGCTCGTAGCTCCTGCTCCAAATAAGATATTTGCCTAAACATGTAAACAACTCTGAACGAACATCTCTGCAACCGATTTATCAAAAAATATTTTCAATAACTGCATTATTTGAGCATCCATTTCAGTTTTAGTGAGGGTACTAGAAACTTTATCACAAACGACCGATTTTGTCTCCATTAGAAGCGACGATATCATTGGCTGATTTTCGTGAGGTTGAACGATTTCCACGTTTTCTGAGAGCCAGTAAGGATTTGAGCCTTATCTCGTTTTGGTCTATCCACATACTTCGTTTACCAAAAACATTTCGCTATTACCAAAAAGTTTATGACGAACATACTCCATTTACCAAACTTCATTTCCTCTCTCAGAACATACTTCATTTACGAAGAAGTGGTTATATATTGCTTTGACAATGCTTTATAGAGAAAGAATACTTTGCCAAAAAGGCCAATTTCGAAAATGAAATTGCAGGAATATTCGTTATATATATACACAGTGTTATAAAGAACAGGTCATTTTGCTATTTTTTCCATTTTCATGCGTAGAAATGACACTAAGATCACTAAAGTACAACAAATACCACATTTGCAGCAACACACTTATACCAGCGTTATATAGAACATGTTATATTTCAACTATTCAAATAAGTTCGGCTGTTTGATGTTAACGCAACCTATAAAAACATGATTCAATTCAAACTAGTGTAGCCAACTTTCAACTGACAATAACATTTGATTTCTTAGTTTGACCAAGGCATTACGTTTCAAAGTTTACATAAAAATGAAATTCTCTGACAACCAGGAAAATGTAGCCTGCGTGCAGACTATACTCGAGAAAAAGGTATAGTCTGCGCAACGCCGCTCGGTGTTGTGTAGTGAGTCCTACAGCATTTATTTGATAACAAAGAAAAAGTATTGTTGTAACAGCCAATAACATCGCTTTCCTGCGAAACAAGGAAGCAATCAGATTCGAGAACGGCCATCATGTGATTAAATCACAAGTTTCCCTTTGTTCTCTAAGCAAATTGCGTTAACAACACAATACTCTGGAATTTTAAGTACCCTATGATAGACAATGCAAAGGCGCTACGAAGAAAGGTCATTCAAACTGCTTTTGAAATGAAATGCTGACTCACATAATACGCGATATTGAGCGGCGTTGCGCAGACTATACGTTTTCCTTGGGTATTGTCTGCAAGCAGGCTAGGAAAATGATGAGACGGAAGAACGTCCAGTATTAGCTCAATTTTTTGTTCCTTGTAAGGGGGGGGGGGGTAGTATATGGAGTGTGATGGTAATAAGTTAAGTAACATCGAGGAAATAATTTCATTATCATATTTTCATTATAGGATTAGAGAGTTGCAGCGATGTACTCCGTAATCGAACAGAGATGGGTATTCCGACACCAAATGGAGTTTATACCTTGAAAGATGGACCTCATCATTGCAAAATGGAGTCATTATCTGGTTGCGATGGCATTGGTTGGACGTTGGCCATAAAAGTCGATGGGGCGAAGGCTAGTTTCCATTTTGAGCATCCCTCAAAGCTTTATACTTCAAAAAGCTGCTTCCATTATCTTAGACTTGTATATATCTTCTTCTACAATCACACATGGTGTCACCAAAAGAAAATGTTCAACCCTTGATTAAATAACGAAAAATGACGATGACATAAACTGGTTCTTGGGATGATAACCCTGTCTCTAAGCTTATGAAATATTTTCGAGAGTAGTTGCAAATCCGTTGAAAATTCACTGGAGTTGCGAAATTCAAGATAGCTTGTAACTACTGGTAATGACTAGCTAGCACGCAATGAAAAATGCTCCTGGATCGAGATGAAAGAAGGTTTTCCAATGTCACTTCTCTTGTTGATATTAAGAACTACCAAAAAGGACCTCGACAAGTCATTCTGCAATTCTCATAGTCATTGTCGCAACTTGCTTAACGAATGCAAATAAAAAAAAAACTCAATTGACGAGAGACAGAATCATTCTCAAATTTTGCTCAACAGAATTCCTCAAAACATTCACAAGCTTGAAAGTTAAGCAATGAAAATATTTTTAGATTCCATTTGGTTTGCGCTAAAACCAAATGTGACTTTTTGACTTTTAACGTAAATACCATTCAGAGGCCTCTGGTTTCAGCTTTAGCAAAAAACGTGTACTCCAAAAGCTTGCAGCTTATTTCATATTTCATATTTAATTCTTTTAAGGAGGGTTGCCCTTCAACAAGTTGGTTTTCAAGGGGCCCTCCGATAAAAACATTAGTTACAATATGATACAAAAGGAAAAAGCTATGGATCTAATTAAACTATAAAACCTTATTTAAAATATCTAAAACTTATATACAATGATGTTAAAAACTTTACAGTAAAAGTGAAAGGAAAAAGTGTCTGTTTCTAAATAGTTTTTTTTGAAACTATGCAGAGAGGTTGCCTGCTTTGACTCGGCTGACAGGCTATTCCATAGCTTAGCACCTCTATAAGAGAAACATTTCTGGCCATTGTTTGACCTTTTCATCGGTAACCTCAAGTCGGTCCCCGTGTTACGAAGACTATATGATGAGCAGTGCGAATTTCGGGTGAACAAGTCACACAGATACTGCGGAGCCAGCTCATTCAGGGACTTGAAGACCATTGTCTTGGACTCACTGGAAATCAGTTGGTCAATGGTCTGCCATCCCAGCTCTTCGATAAGAGGTCTGCCTGGGGCATCAAAGCTGCTATTCGTTATTATCCTAGCAGCACACTTTTGAAGTTTTTGTAGCTGATTAATTTCACTTGAACCAGCGTAGCCCCAGACAGAAAAGCAGTATCGAAAGTGAGGCTCCACAATACCTGTATAGAGAGTTTGCAAAGTTCTTTCGGAAGAAAGACTTGGCATGTTTTAGAAATCCAACTGCCCTGGAGACCTTGGCAGACACTGTCTTGATCTGTTCTTTCCAGTCCAAAGAACAGTCAATTTGCAAACCGAGGTATTTAGTCTTTTTGACTACATCCAGCTCATTATCACGTATTTTCAATTTCAAGTGCTTATTTTGACCCTTGACACTACTATGTTTCTGCTTGGAGGAGATAAGCATAGAATGAGTTTTTGCTACATTCAGGGAAAGCTTGTTGCCTTGTAGCCAAGTGTCCAGTTTTGTAAGATCACTGTTAATAGCCTCATTCAGCCGAGTCACATCGTGAGACTGGTAGCACAAACTGGTATCATCAGCATACATGGACACGTTGGAATCCAGGACTGCTTGTGGGAGATCATTGATGTAGACAAGGAAGAGAAGATTCTGGTGACCAATGTATTCAAAGTCTCAATCAAGAGTTGAACAACTTCCTTCGGACTCTCCATTGATAAAAGTGCTGTTGGTACTAAACTTTAGCCTAATCTTTACTTTGCTTTCCTCAAAATTCTTCGGTGGTTTTTCCCGGTTAATACTATGAGTCTTCGCGACCCTTCGTACTTGCATAAACACATATCATCTATGGCCCGGCTTGGATCAGAATACATTAATTTTTTGTGAAAATATTTGCTTTCTCAGATGGTACATCTCGAACTGCGTGTTTTTGCAGTCACTTTTACCCTCTACTTCTGCCAGAATATAGTTGCAAATTGAGACGTTTGCTAACAGAAGAAAAATAATTAAACCAGAATGCTCACTAAAGTGAACAGTCAATAAGGAAAGATGACAAATGAATTAATTGCGTTGTGAACTTTAGGTAACATCACTGATGTAGCATTGCTGTTATGGACCTAGGACGTTTTTGTAGTCGACAAATTCACAATTTGAGGACAAAATCTGTGAAGTCGTTTTCTACGAATAAGGCAAAGTAAGCATATGATCTCCTTTGGCAAGATCTTTTTGACTTTGAAAACGATTTCTCCATCGAACCTATAACAACCAATAAAACAAATTATAACGCAATGGAACTGCTTTCCTAGTTTATCCAAAGTGATTTCTCGAGCAATGGTTACATTTTCTGACTCACCCTGTGAACAGAGATACTCTGTGACTTAGTGACAGGATGTCAGGAAAATTTATCTATTTTTTGTTTTTGTTTTATGTTTTTCTATTTTCTAAATCAAAGGTAATTCTAAGCATATATAAGCCTTCAGTGAAAATAAACCGTGTGAACATTAAGTTGAACAGGATGGAACTGAGACACCTTTATATGCTTAGTCTCCCTTTGAGGCTATAATACAGTAAAATAAGACTTTATTTAACATGTCTAGTTCTTGTGATCATGCGGACATTACGCCATTGAGCAATCATCATCATCATCATCATCATCATCATCATCATCATCATCATCATCATCGTCATCATCATCATCATCATCATCATCATCATCATCATCATCATCATTTATTCATTTTAAGTAGGCTATAAAACTAAAAAGGAATAGCTAAATTACAGCTAATTGAGGCCTACTTTATACAGTTTTTACAATGTCTAAAAAAAAGGAATAATAAAGAAATTTTTACAATGTCTATACAGACACACAAATTACAGGATAAAAACGACTATCCTGTTAGGAACCCAACTTGCGGAATATATGTTTTACAAAGTCTGCAGTTGCATTCACCACCTTTCCAACATTTAATTCGTTTTTTGAAAATAGGAAGGGTGTTTGATTGTTTTATTTCTTGCTGCAATAGTTGCCACAATCTGCTACCAAGATAGGCTATGGTCTCAATCCCAAAGGACGTGGTTCGCCACTTGAGCATCATTGCCATGTCTTAGATTGTAGTTCATATTTCGTTCCTGAAAAATGTCCTTCATGAAAGGTGGATTTAGATGGGACTTCGTTTTAAAGAATTCCGTCATTAGCAACTGCAGGTTCCGTACATGGATAGGCACTGAATTGCTCTGCTCCAGGAGATAACCAAAATCATTTCTGTGATCTTTATACGCAATGCGCTGCCCTTTCATGAACATGATTTATTCTATTATTCATGGTCCAATCATAAAACATCCACACAAGTGGGCAGTAGCTAAAATGAGATATAACAAACGCTCTCATTAAATGTCGCAATTTTACAGTGTCCATGTAGCAGGAGACACGGGCAAGAGCATGCAGTTTTTGGCCAGCTTTCCAAACAAGGTCTTGACATGTTCTTTGAAAGAAAGCGATTGATCGAAAGTGATACCGAGAAGATTTTCTACACAAGGTCCTGACATGTTCTTTGAGAGAAAGCGATTGATCGAAAGTGATACCGAGAAGATTTTCTTCCGAACTTTCCTTCACGCAAGCATCGCCTATTTTGATTGTTGTTTCATTACCTCACCTCGCACCAAACACTATGTTCTAAATGCGCAATGACAGTTTCGTTCTTTGGACCACACGCATAAATAGTCGTATCGTCCGCATGGTTGCAGACTTTGGTTTCCTCCAAGAACATGAAAAGGTCATTCAGATATATATTGAACAAAAGGGACCCTAAGACTGAACCTTGCGGTACATACCTAAGAGGGTTTCTGTCCATGTGCTGAATGAACCATTGACCTTTACCCTCTGCTTCCTGTTGGTGAGATAGCTATGGATGAACAGCAAGGCAGATCTACTAAAACCATATGCATTCAATTTGCAGTCAATAATTCGTGATTTAGACAATCGAAGGCTCTCGATAGGTCCGTCAGGACGGCCCCGGCGACGCCTCCACCGCCCATTGACGTCTTGCAGGTTTCCACAAAATGTAGAAGTGCATGCTGTGTACCATAGCCCTCTCGAAACCCACAAAGGAGTGGGGACAAGAAGCTTTGGACAAACGGTAACATTTGATCTTGCATCATCCTCTCGTATATTTTAGATACTGACAGTAAAACTGTGATGGGTCGATAGTTCTTTTTCGTAAAGGCATCCTCTTTTTTAAACAGCGAACTAATGTCTTCGGCCTTCAGTTCTTTAGGAAAAATACCTTTGGATAAACCATAGTTGTACAGATTTTGAATGACTGCACAGAAAACATCAGAATTTTCCTTAAGAATTCTTGCGGGTATGGAATTGATCGGAGAGGCCTTACTCGAATTGAGTTTTTTTATTTGGACAGCAAAATCTTCAGTGGCCACCTCTCTAAAATCAAATTTAACGGAAGACGCAGTATTTTCCTTGACTTTGTGTATACTTGGATGCGACTGAAATTTCATTAATCTACTATGTCATTCGTCGGCACTAACAATGATTCATTGGCAGAGATCCCTACTCTTTCTGTAATATTCGCAAAATAGTTGTTGAAAATCTCTGCAATTTCAGAGTCTTTGCTTACCATTTTTCCGTTCTCAAGCAAAGTGACGGATGAATTCACCTGCACCTTGTCTGAAAATAGTGGCTTTACTGTCTTCCAGAATTTATGATTATCAGTTAGGTCGCCGAGGTCGATGTTCCCATAGTAATCAAATTTGGCCTTACGCAGCAATTTGACGCATTTGTTCCTTTGCTTTTTATATGCTTTGAGGTTCTTCTCAGTTCTATGATCGTTGTATCTATTACGAAGCTTGTTTCTATCCATATTTTCTTTACGCAAAGCTTTCGTCATGAAAGGCCCATCATTGGCACGAATATATTTTTGCTTAACAGGTGCATGTTCATTCAGCACGGCCATCATAACCACAGCCTCAAAAGCACCATAGTCCCCATTCTCACTTAATTCGTGTGAGATCATATAAGAGAGATGATTTCTGAAGTCTATGCTGCTAAAACGGCTGTAGTCTCTACCGGGTGTCCCAAAAAAAAAGTATCCGGATTTGGTCGACCCTAGCGATAAGAATATAGCGTGAATCAAACCGAAATGATTTTCAAAACATACCTCAATAGCCAACTTGAACTTAGATACCTCGTTTGTTGAATTCGGTGCACTGAGAGTGAAGATATCAATCTTCAAAGGACAAATTTGCCTCCACCTCCAAACCAGAGCTTTGGCGCTTTGGCCTAAGCAAATTCTTGAAGCTCTATGAATAAAATCAACAAAATCTGAGGACGGCGCAACAGATGGGTTTTACAAAATACAGTTTATGTGAGACCGATTGTCAAGGGAGCTCCGAAATCAGCTTCATTCATCTCAATATCGATGGGTTATTTTACACATACTATTCACCGGTGAAAGTACTCCCTTGAGCATCAATACACTTTTGAAATCGTCGAATCATTCCTTGAAAAGAATTGTTTATTAGATCTCTCGGGGGCCACGACAGGAAGGTCTGGAGATCTTTTGGGGGCCAATAGATATCTCCTCTCTTGTTGATGACCCACCCGGGAAATCAGCTTCGAAGATACGCGATGATCAACCTGATCTCGAGAGGTCTGATAACAAATTCTTTTCAAGGAATGATTCGACGATGTCAAAAGTGTGTTGATGCTCATGAGATTACTTCACCGGTGAGTAGAAAGTGTTAAATAAATTGTCGATATTGAGATGAATGAAGCTGATTTCGGGGTTCCCTTGACGACAGGTCTCACATGAACTGTATTTTGGAAAACACATCTGTTTTGCCGTCTTCAAATTTTGTTGATTTCATTCACAGAGCTTCAAGAATTTGCTTAGGCCAAAGTGCCAAAGCTCTGGTTTGGAGGTGGAGGCAAATTTCTCCTTTGAAGATTAATATCTTCACCCTCAGTGCACCGATATCAACAAACGAGGTATCTATGTTCAAGTTGGCTATCGAGGTATGTTTTGAAAATTATTTTGGATTGATTCACGCTATATGCTTATCGCTAGGGTCGACCAAATCCGGATACTTTTTTTTGGGACACCCGGTATATGTGATAATCTTAGGCCCCCTCTTAACGTATCCACCTTTTAAGACAGTAGCAATCATAAGATGAAGTCCGACAAACCCGTTTCTATTGCGACAGTACTCTGGAAATTCCTGTTCCTATTTGTTAGAATTAAGTCAATACACCGGGGATTGTTAGACTTGAAGCAAGTTGGGCTCCTAACAAGACTAGCTAAGTTGTAATTGTCGACAAAATCACTGATAACGTCATCATCTATTTCGCAATTAAAATCACCAATCAGAATGAGATTTTCGTAAGCTTGACAATAATGATCAAGAGTTTTGCCAACTTCAGTGAAGAAGTACTGTCGTGGTTGGGTTGAGGGACGATAAATGGTAGCAAGAAGCCACTTTTGTTTCTTAAGATTTATCTCTATGACCCCACATTCAATGTCAGCAGGGGCTTTATATTGCTTGAGCTCCTTGACTGGAGCCCGTTCTCTGGCGTAAATTAATAAGCCACCCCATTTCGATTGAGATCATACCTATATGGCTTCATAAATCCCTCAATCAAGAATTGGCTGGTTGGAAAAGTATTGTCGATTTTAGTCTCTGTTATTATCAGAATGTCAATAGTTTCTGAAATCATAGGCCTCAGAAAGTCAATTTTATTCCTGATGGAATTGATGTTTAAGTACGCAATAATGAGACCATGACAATTTTTCAGTCTTAGATTTCTCAATGCTATCATTGCATCGTTCCTTTCATTTGCTGATTCGTTACCAGTGCTTTCATCGACAATATTGGTGGCATTAAGTTCATTATTAGCATCAAGTTCATTTCTACTTACAGTATCATTAATTTCGTCGTTAATAGAGTTAATATTGAGAGTGGATGAGAGTGAGGTTTCTATGTGAAAAGATAAACTCGATTCAAATTTTTCGATTACCTCATTCTCATCCTCCCGGTACCTGTTAATAGTTGTTTTTCGGAGTCAGATTCTAGATGCTTCTAAAAAGTTAGTCGCCAGTATGTTGTCGCCAAATCTATTAAGGTGCAAATGGCTTCTATTAAGGTGCTTATCTGTGTGAATGTTTGGGTGATCGACGAAGGTAATACTAGATTCAAACCACATATCACTTAAGACAAAATTTGTCTTCTGTCTCCTTCCTTCAAGCTCATCTCCGCGGGCAATTAGACCAGATACTAATATATCAATGCTATTTGACTGAACTGACTTCGCTAGACTTATGATTTCTTCGGCAATCTCGACTTCAGACTCTTTTGTTTTCAAGTCATTAGTCCCGCAATATAGGATCAGCATGTGAGCAAAGTTCACTACATCTTTTACAGGGAACCTTTGCATACCAATCTCCCTATTGGACAAATGATGAGGTATTCAGTCCGCAAAGAGGAATAGCATCATTTTTAGATGAAGAAGCTAAGTTTCCGGCTTTCAGTAGACTGAACTTCACCTCAATGTGTATCGGAATGAAGAAATTAAATGCAGTAGTATGGCAGCAACTATCAGTCAACAGTTCATCTCTACGAGAAATGTTTGCAGCAGGAACCTACCAGCAAACTCAAGTAGGAAGGAATGGGTGGAAAGCAATGGTTCGGGATGCTTCACTACAACTCAATTGTGATCAGGAAGGTATTAACATTGCAAGTACTGACGGAAGGAAATTTGCAAGGATTGGTATCATCAGCAACAACGAAGACAATTGCGAAACCCCAGACTCATACCTTGGCATCGGGTTGAATCCCAAACAAGGAGGTGCATTGGGCTTACCATTAATTGTATGTGGAAATTATGCATCGTATGGGTCAGACAATGGTGACAAAGCAGTTTCAACAATGGGCTATATTCTTGTCAAATAAAATTTTGCAACTCCTCTTTTGAAAATTAAGCAGGTGTTGTATTGTTTCTATTGTTCTCGCCTAGCCTACTAACTCACTTTTGGAAGTTTTTCTCGAACCTATTTTGACGATTTTATTCAATTAAATGAGGTAAGAAGCTTCTCCCAAATACTTGCCACATTTGCACGGGTTTTTTGTCCTCAATTTTGGTTATATTTTCTGTGAAATATGATACAGGTTATCGTTGATTGCAAGCACTGCATCAAGGCCTTCAGTCCCTGTACATTCCAGTGGTAAACAGAATATCGTCACTGCATTATTACTTTCAATCATTTCTGTTTACATTGATAAGACTCTTGAAGAGCTTCAAGCCAAGGGAACAAAAAATCCTTTCTTTCTCAACCATTTGTTTTGCGTTAACTAAAATTTGCTCCAGCTGACTTGAATCAAAGCAAAATGTTTTCTTGCTATTGTGAACAAACGAATGGCTGCCTTTTTGATTTTACAATCAGTTGAATTTTCTTATACGCCTGAACAAAAAGGAAGAGGGATTTTTGTTTCCCCTTGCTTGACTCAATGTCCCCGTTAGTTTGTTATTTACTTAGTTAATTAGTAACAGTAAAAGCTTTCAAAGGGTCGTGTCAATGTAAAATTAATATGTTAAATTAGCATTTCAGTGATGGCATGTTCTATTCGCTGGACCCAAAGACCCCAGGACCCCAGACCCTGAGACCCCGGACCCCAGACCCTCGACCCCAGACTCCAGAAATAGATAAAGATACTTTTCATCATGTAAGTTTTTGATATCAAAGTGGTGGAAAATGAGTGAAAATGCAGGAAAACCGGAAAACACTACCAGATATAAGCCTAGCAAAAGAAAACCAATAAATCTACCATGTAAAGAGCCAGTTGACGACTGTACTGTACCGGACACATGCCAACAACGGAAGGGCAACTACTCCTTATAAATCACAGCAATATTTAAGGACATTGTTTTGTTTCCTCAAAACAATTTTAGAGATTCTTTCATTAACCTGAAATATATCGGGTCGCGCGCATTTTGATGGAGAGACACTTGCACTGTGAAAATTCCCCACCAGAGAAATTCTTGCAATGAAAAGCCCTGGCCTGAAACGGCTGATGCCATTACTAAACGATATTGTTCAAGAAAAGTCTCTTAGCTCTTTCAAAACTTTGCATGGAGTTCCTTAAATTTCGGCATCCTGGTACTGGTTTGTTATAAACAAGTTTCTTATAAAATCCAATACAGAATAAACTGTAGCCGCAACATGTAAAACCAGCATGTTGTGAAAGCTAACCAGCAGAATAGAAAGTTAGAAGTATTGCAAAGTCTCCAATGATTCTGTTAAAATCAGGAGTTTTACGCGCAACTACCAACGATGGAGATAAATTTTCGTCATCATAACTGCGATTAAAACTCGAACTAAGAAAACTACAATGTTGCAGTTCACAGCATGAAAACCGTGCTATAAAAACGGAAGTAAAACGTCACTCGTTCATAACAAAACAATAAGCCTGTTTTTCGCATATTCTAACAATTTCTTTGACCAGGTGATCGTAACTGTTCACGACAAAGGTGAAGCTTTTTTTCCACCAACGCTTCGAATACTTCAGATTAACAGTAATCTCTAATTTCTTTCCTGGGATTGCCCTTTTTCAATATTTTTTGGCTCTGGTACCCAGGGTACATCCACGCAAAATCTTAATTTCATAGTATGTTATAATTCCAAATGACGCATGAATACCTTTATTTACAAGAGGGGTACTTCGGGGTTTGCGGTATTGCGGTATCGGGTGTCATTTCTGCGCGGTATTGCGGTATTAAGGGCAAAAATTGGCGGTATTGCGGTATTGAGTTTTTACAGCGCGGTATGCGGTATCGTTAAAAATCAGCATGCACAGTTCATGAAATACTATTTTTCGGACAAGGAGCCCATCATCTTCAAGACGAATTCATGGAGGAAAGGAAGTCAAAGGAGAATGGGCATTCCCTTTGTCTTTCTCCACCTGTTCACCCTGGAAATAGACATCCTGCGGAGGAGAGAAATTTATTTTTCATCTGAAAACTTAGCGGCGACAAAATTTTAACAAAGAACCTAATTTGCTTTGCTACATTCATGGGTTTAGCACGATGAGTTCATTATTAAAAGCTATTTTCAAACTTTGCACTTCAAATCATTTGTTTAGATCTTTATATGAATGCTGGAGAGCTTTGGGCCAAGCATTGATCCTTGTGGCACTCTGCATGTAACTACTTTAAGGTGTCGTGGCGCAGTGGTACAATCCTCTGACTTTGCAGCCGGATGTGTCAAGCGGATAGTGCTCTATATCAGGTAGAGCCCCATTACTTGAGCGTCATGATAAGGGGTCGTGGACTCGATTACTTCTTCTCTACTCCTGCAGTCCCAACGCTTGTCGCTAAAACCATGACTTCAGTGTGCAGTCACCTTCGGTTTAATGAAATCTCTGACCCTCAATCTTAACTTACTGTTTTCATTTCGGTGAATAAAGCATTATCAAGTTGTATAAGTTTTCTGATATTCCACAAGCCTAGCGTTTCAGAGCCATTATTGCCTTGTGTCAGATCAAACAAACGACTATTTGAAGTCTATGACTATCATGTTGATAAATATCTTTAACCCGATGCCTGTCTCCTGACTTCAGTCAGATGTAACATCAATGATTCAGTTGATCCTCCTTTTACAAAACCCCATGATATTGAGCTTGCCAGACCTCTATCGATGACGTGTTAGTCTATACCCTGGCCTTTGATCCCCTCATATACTTTGTGCTGGGAATACTTAATAGTGAAAGAGGGGTACGATTCCCCATTTCAGAACTGCCTCCTTTCTTTAGCGCTGCTTTGTTCATTGACTTGGAGATGTTGAATAATGCAAATCTCTGTCCATGACCTATGATAATCCTACAGCTATGGAATCTCTAGCAAGCTTGATTCTTTAGAACTAATGCTAACTTAGTCATATGATTTCGGAGGCTTGGCTCTCTTGTCTAACGCTCTTCTAACAATTTTCAGATCAAATTGTAATTTTACTGCATACATTCACAGTTCTTTGATTTCTTACTACATCATGCTATGATCTAAGAAGATCAAACTACAGCTTTGGATTTAGAAAAGGTGCATACAAGTCGGAATCAAATTGCCTTTAAGGATGCAGTAAACGTTTTCTGGTTGAATACATCCATTTCTTTTTCGATTTCTTCATATTCTGGTAGCCGAACTTTCAAGGCACATAATGATACCTTCTTGGAAGCCAACAGAAGTTTGGAGAATGGAAGAAATCTCATGTAGACTAAGGTTTCCATGATTTTTAATCAAAGTTTCTGTTTGAGGTCTTCACATCAACATAGTTAAAAGCTGGCCCGGGCCAGGTCAAAAATATAGTCTAATATACTCGACAGCTTCGATGCATTTGGTTTCATTGCGTAGCTAAAGAAACAATGGATTTGTGGGCGTTTCTCTAGCCTATTTATAGCGGCTATGAGATATACCTATGTCTATTCCCTTTAACCCAAACATGTTGTATCCCGCGTTAGAATTTACTTGAGAAGTAGAAATTCATTTGAAAACTTGCAACAGCGATCCCATGACAAACACAATCCAATATACAAGGCGTATACATGTAGTCTGGCTAAGCGTCCATCTCGCAACATAGCAGTTCAACAGTATACTGTATGAACAGCGTGGTTTTTCATTTTTCAACTGTTAACGGTATTTTGCTATTTTTCGATGCGGTATTGCGGTATTTGGCAACTTTTTCGTGCGGTATTGCGATATTGGGACCCCCCCCCCCGAAGTACCCCTCTTACAAGAAACCCAAGATTAAGCTCGAAAAATGCAATTCTGATTTGAAGAAGTGTCAAGACATCTGTCCATTTCTCATGTCTATTACCACTTCATGGAGACCAGCCTTGTGAAAGGACTATCACTGCCCTCTTTCAAGATGTCAACAATCTCAGTACTCAAATTATCTCACAAAGTTTTCCTATTTTCCTCTCTTTTTACCCATCTTCCAACACTTTGATATAAAAAGTTGCATGATAAAAATTATCTACATTTACTTCTGGGGTCTTGGGGTCCGGGGTCTGGGGTCCTGGGGTCTGGGGTCCTGGGGTCTGGGGTCTGGGGTCCTGGGGTCTTGGGGTCCAGCGAATAGAACATGCCTTTCAGTGATGATATGCCGTTTTCCACTTGGCAAATACAGGGACTGTAGGCGTATGGCCGGTGCGCTCGCAGCCAGCAATGCCCTGTATCATATCTCACGGTGAAAAATCATCAAAAAATCGAGAAAAATGCTTCAAAGTGTGAATAATACATTTCATTTCATTCATTTCATTTTTACTTATTTAGGCACGGTAGCCCCGTCAGTCCATGGGAACTGCTTTTCAGGGGGCCGTGGCAAAACATTTACAAACAGGAAGGTAGATGCTACGAAATAGGAAAGGTCATCATAGTTTGTTTTTGATTCTTCTCTTAAAGGTGGCAAGGGAAGGTGCCTGTTTGGCATCGCGTTCAAGTTGATTCCAAAGCTTAGGTCCACGAAAAGAAATAGCCCTCTGCCCATTGTTTGTTTTTCGTAATGGAAGCGAAAGATCAGTATCAGTATTTCTCAGTTTCCTAACATATCGAGTCGAATTTTTTCTAAACAGGTTGGAAAGGTACTCTGGGACGAGGCCATTTAACGATTTGTACATAGTTGTCGCTATTTCGCTCCTAATAATATCATCCACAGTTGTCCAATTCAAACTGCGAATTATTGGCATAGCAGGCGCATCAAAACTGCTTTTAACCACAATTCTAGCTGCTCGATTCTGCAACTTTTGCAACGTTTGCAGTTTAGTCACCCCACAGCACCCCCATACTGAACAGCAGAACCGAAAATGGGGCTCAACGATACCCCGATACATTTCACTCAACGAGTTTTGAGGTAAAAATTTTCTGGAATATTTCAAAAATCCGATTGCACGAGAAACCTTGGTACGGAGATTGTTGATGTGTTCATCCCAATTTAAGCTCCTATCGATCATCACACCCAGATACTTTGTTCGGTCAACATTTTCAACTTGAGAGTCACCAATAAAAAACTGTGGATGATCAACGGTTTTATCACTGATTTTCTTAATTTTGGGCTGCGAACCTACAATCAGAGCTTGTGTTTTTAGAACATTCAAAGAAAGTTTATTACCTTGCAACCATTGCTTCAACTCGTTTAGCTCACTGTTTAAAGTTTGGTTTATATCTGCTAAGCTCGAAGAAGAATAAGAAATACTGGTGTCGTCGGCGTACATGGTCACTCTACCTTTGTTCAGAGAGAATGGAAGATCATTGATATAAATCAGAAACAACAGAGGGCCTAGACAAGAACCCTGGGGCACACCGCAGCGAATATCTTCGGTTTTAGAACATATCCCATTAACTTTGCAGAATTGCTTTCGAGAGGTTAGATATGACGTAAACCAAGTAAGTTCTAGATTTTCAACACCATACTTTCTCAACTTTGCAAGTAAAATGTCATGGTCGACAGTGTCAAATGCTTTCTTTAGATCAATAAAAATATTTGCGGTGTGCCCCACATTGGAGAAGCTACATTGGAGAAGCTCGTTATCTCATTAATTTGAGTAAAGTCACTAGAAAGTGTAAAAATTGTAGCTTAAAGAATGATTCGATTCGCCACAATGTTCAGTTGAGAACTTCCAAATAATAACAGATCGCATAGGGCGTCCAAGCAAACTATGATAAAAGAGTAAGGTAATAAGCGAGTACAGTGGTAACAACCCAACGAGTGCAATAGTCCATGAGATCAGAAGCAAATTTTTGGGTTGAAGGCTCCAGCAAGGGGAGTAATTCTAACAGCCATTTTCTTGTAGAGAATTTATTGCTGATCAAAATGAGGTATGATAGGTTGATAAAAATGGTAGCTATTATGTTAAAAATCGTGTTTAATTTCATCAGCCTTTGCCTTTATGGCCCTGCCTGAAGTGCAGTAGGTTCAATAACAAACCTTGATTGTAACTCATTGACCTGTCGACTGATTGGCATGGACGCTTGATTCCATGTATAGACTAGATATGTAAAACTCAAAATGAGTTATTTCATTTAAAAAATGGCGCATGACGTCATGATGACGTCATAAAGGGAGTATCCCATAATATATAAATATAAGTAACAAGTTGTTTCCACTTGGTAGTAACTGAGTATTTGATTCAAACCATATTCATTATATTCACTACTTTCATCATTTTTGTGACTTTGAGGCAATATTTTAATTGAGGAAAAAATATTTATAGCATGAATTTAAAGTAAAGAACAGAGTTGGTCTCTTTCAAGTAGAAAGGAGCATTTCTTCAGAAAATTTTATGAAGTTTTTTATAATTTTGATATGAAATAGTTTAAAGGCTACTAATCTCAGACAGCCTACCAAGAAGGCTAGATATGCTTGAAAATCTTGTTGTCATAGTAACAGATTGTGAAGTTGTAAACAATAACAATTTTCAACGCTCACCTAACTGTTACTGATCACTTTTGAGAAAATTTAATGTTTTGATGTATTGCACATGAATTGTGTGAAAGCTAACTTTTCTGCCATTTTGTGTTATACTTACATGAAGTACCTGCTTTTAGCATGCGAAACACGTGTTCACCAACATTTCGTAATGGCCTAAGTTCTGTTTTTGAGTTATTTTCAAATGATGTATTCGAAAGACAACAGAGAATCAGCTGTGTACCAATTGAGACGTTTTGCGCCAATGTGATCGGTAAAGCTGTAAGTTTTATATCTGGTACACTTTTTGGATAATTTCATGATGAATTATACATTGAATAAGATATTCAACATGATGCTCTGTTCTAATGTTGTTCAAGCCATTAAATTTTGATCTGTATAATCATCTAGAAATATTTGTACCAGCGATGACTAGCTTGCCAGACCGAAATGCTCTTGGATAAATGGCAATCTCTATTCTATTTTTGCTAAAATTTCCACTTAACAATCATTGCCTTGTCAGGGATGTGGTAAGAGACCTCGTCAATTTTGGTTTAGCGAGGAATTTTGTCCTTAAATGTGATGAATATGCCCTGCATATGCTAGGCAACTTTCTTTTTCATGCTTTTCTTAATCAACCAAACAGAAATGGCTGATGAAGAAGATGGAAACCATCTTTCAAGGTGCATAATACATTGTACAGATGACCAGTCACCACTCACAAAATTGAGAGATGGGCAGTCGTGGGAGACGTTACTCAAAGCAGCCAAAGTTCGAGGGCATGCTGCAATCTTGCAGCTGGCTGACGAAACTCCAGATGGCTCCTTTCCTTCGATAACCTATCATCGATCATGCAGACAGATGTTTACAATGAAATCTTCACTTGAAGCAATAATCAAAAGCTCGAAAAGAGAACAAACCGATGATGCTTTTGCATCGCAAAGGACAAGCCTTCGTAAAAAGTGTGCAACTAGCTCCTCTTCAGCCATTCTACCTACAGTTTGCATATTTTGTGGGAAGGATACAAAGTTTATGAAGAAATCTAAGACAAACAAGCTGGGGGTCAGCAACAGAGAATACAAAAGATCTCTTCTTGGTGTTTATTGCTTCACAGGATGCGATACTGTGAGTGCGTTTGCTGGTAAAGGCAAACTAAGAGCTTTGAAGTTACTGCAAGAGGAAAGAGAATTTGTGGCCGCATTTTCAAGGCTGGGATCATCTTGGGTCGTTGATGACAATTTAATTAATGATTTGCAGAAGTTTGTGTGCCGGCTGTATGGCCAGAAGCAGTCCACAGTCAATGAGTAGCGTTATAAGATGTACTGCAGTAAAAATGGCAAAGTCAAGTCTGAGCAGCTACCGCCTTGTCACAATGCTCTCAAACAGCATATACTTCGATGCAACTACCAAGCAAGAATTTGGAGGCTTGCCTTTGAGAGCAACCCAACGTACCCTGAATTTCACAACCACGGCTGGTACTTTGAAAATGAGGCAATAAAGATTAGATGGATGACATGTCAGCCAGCTCCAAACGAAGTTCTGTCTCTCCTGTCCTGCTCTTGCAATCGTACATGCCAGCCAACAAAATGTAGCTGCATCGACAATAGAATGCACTGTACGGATCTTTGCTTGTGTGGAGAGTGTCAGAATAAGTTTTTGGCTACAAATGCAGCCAGTGATTCTGAAGGAGAAAGTGATAGTGAGTTTGAAGACATCGAGTGAATTCTGCCAAATATCGTTGAACTGTTAGAAGTAAAATGGCTGCATTTGTCTACTTTTGGTTAATTTGAGCCAACGAAATTAAGATATAGCCTTAGAAAGGAAAAATCGAACATTTCTCCAAGTCTTTAATTGTTGGTAGACTGATTAACTTTAAAAAATTCCATCGAGGATAATGTAACTTCATCGCAAAATTTGGAACATTGAGAAAGTACCTGAAGCATCAGCGTTGCCATGGCAACAGATAGTTATTAATGAACACATTGAAGCATTAGTACTCATTAACGTTTGAACATGAACATGACATTATCAAGTTGCTAGTTTACTATAATCATTTATCAAAGTTCGTACTTATCTAATGTACAGGTTTATTGTAAGTCATCATTTTTCAGATGTACAACGCTTTGATTCTGGAATAATGTCGCCCCCCAAAAATCATGAAAAGCTACCACCCCTTGAAGCCTATCATACTTTTTCGTCATCAGCACTAACTAAAAGGCAAAAAAAACATCATCTCCTTTACTCCCTCGCCCGGAGCCTCTAATTTGCCCAATCTCATGGACTACAAGATTTCGATCCTGAATAACAATCATGCACCATTTGTTGAAAGGGCCTGTTTAAATGCTGGTGACCTCGGGATCAAGTTTCACTCCATATCTTTTTGAAATATGGAGTTGACAGTTTTATGTTAATACTTTTACAATCGGCCTCTTTCAAGCAAAGAAATAATCCGACTAAGAATTCAAGGCCTTAACAAACAAAAGAAAAGCAAAAACGCTGTTCCTTTGTCCATCGGGAACCACTTCATAGGTTTTTAAAAGATCAAGATCTTAGTATCTTGGGTAAAGACAAACAATCACCTTGACCTGCTGAGTCACTAGAGTCTTCTAATCTTATTAGGGATCGACTAGCACTAAGTTTTCAAAAGTTTTCAATACTATTGCACTTTGTATTTCTCTTGTTTCCATCCTCCCCATTAGTTAACTTGTGATTGCAAAGTTAATTATGAAAATTATGCGTAATATTTTTGCTATGAATTCTCACACGTGTTTAGTTTCTTGGCAGAGAATGGGGCAACCTCATCTCGAAGCATCCTATACCTGACTTAGTCAACTGTATTCGTCAATTTTTATAGTTTAGTAAGTTCACATGGCTTTTTTTCTCTTTAATCGACTGGATTTGCCTGCTCAGTCAACCAAGATTTCAATCATTGTCACTTAAAAAAAAGACAGCGCGTGGCCGAGTGGTTAAGGCGTCTGACTCGTAAGCCAAAGGTCAGAACGGCCGTAGGTTCAAATCCCGCGCTGGACAGTTTGGTCGCTGTTCGTAACTGTGGAGGGGAGCTGTGGAGGGGAGTCTATCTGGTAGCTGCGGAGGGGAGCTGCGGCGGACTGATGGTAAAACATCCGTGGCCCCTGCTGGAAATAAGTCTCTCAGACTTTCGCAGGCTAGCCACGTTAAATATAAATACCTACGGCTATCTTGAAAACATGGAATGTGGATTACTGGAGTGGACTGGAGTGGAGTGGAATGGAGTAGAATGGAGTGGAGTGGACTGGAGTGGAATGGAGTGGACTGGAGTGGAATGGAGTGGGATAATGGAATACTGGAACCCTGGAATGGGATACTGGAATAATATGGAATACTGGAATGGAATAGAATACTGGATTGGCCTTATTAGTCGACTTTGCAGTTATTGTTGCAGCTATTAGGCTAGTGAACAGGTGATGTGAAAAGGGGGCTTCTTAGAGGCCCTTTACATGGAGACCGGACATGAAACTCGTGCCGGCATGGCCTCGTGGCGTCATGAGTCCCGGCAGCATGAAACTTCCAATATATTACCATATCGATTTGGTTTTCATATCGCCCCGAAATGAGAAAATTCTGTTTACATGAGATTCTGTTTACAAAATCAACGCAACCAAAGCTTCCGTTGCCAATTCTTCGCAAATCATTCAATTCTTGCCATGTAAACTGCGGAATACATCCTAAAAGATCTTCGCGCTTTCTTGGTTTTGGAAACCGAGACATGGCAGCCACATGTGAAAAAGAGCTTGGACAAAAGATAATAGCTTTTACTCACCCGCAACGCCCACTGTTTTGGATAGGCCGCAGCGATCATTTTCAGCAAATTTCTTGCAATTTTCATCCCTTGAGCCAAAATCTTAAATCATTTTTGAAAAGTACACGTTGCTCTGGCACAATAAACTCTTCTTCATTCCGTTAGTCTACTTTTCTTTCCATTTTCTGCAAAATTCGAACTGGCAATTTTGATTTTAAAACTAGAAGTCCTCGGCAATCGTAAGTGCTTCAGTACGGCGTACGTTTCATCGTACAAGCACAGGCCTCAGTATCTGCAATATTGTATCTGCCTCGTACACGATATCAAAAAAGTACACATTGAGGCTAAGAGAGTACACTTGGCGGGTCTTTTTGATATGAAAATTGTCATCTTTCCGAGAAAAAAGTAACCGGCATTTTGAGGGTAAAGTTTAGAAATTTTCTCGTAGCGTTTGAGATAAGATTACGAATCGCCCTATCATTGTTCGGCCATCTCATCTAATAACAATGCATCGCTGCGCAGTACTTCCTAGGGAGCCGCAGATAGCAAATGTCCAATTCCTTAGCAACACTTTTTCGTATGTTTCAACCAGCGGTGATGTCACTGATCTCACTGCACGTGGAACGGTTCAACAGAGTAATTTTTATCCCCACCTTCTTGCAAGGACGAGGGGGTATAGTACCAGAAAACTTGTTTTCAAATGTTGTATCTTTTCCCTAGGGGGATAGTTTCAATAGGCGGGTGACGGGGGTGTGCCATCTGAAGTCGCATCCTAAAATTTATAAATTTTCGTGAAAACGATATCCCAAAATTTATAGGCCATTAATGTACACTCTAAAATTGAGACTGCCATCCAAAATTTTAACCAAGTAAGTGAAATTTTAGAAAAATCAATATCATTACGAAAATAAAAACTGACACCCCAAAATTTATTTTCTCCTCGAGAAAAAGGTACCCCAAAAAATGGCACATCCTCTACCTTAATATATGGTAGTAACCCCCCCCCCCACCCCCGGGTATCTGTTGCTGTTGGGACCCAAGTTATAAGGCCAATCTAGAAGTTTCTGAGTTGTTTAGATTGAGAAAAAATTAGATTTGAAAAAATTTTTTTGTTTGAAGCATAGCTTGACAATATTTGAGACAGGGCTTACATCAAAACCAGTTGCTTGGAGTCCTGGAACTATGGAGGCAACTTGCCCCCGTCTAATACCATACCTACTGATCGATCGTACCACTTGGATTGGGCCTAACCTTTAATTCATCGAAGATTAATTACTTTTTTTTTATAGCTTCAACGCTCTACCTATTACAAGCATGGCAGCAATGTTAATATATAAAAAAAACAGACAGAAAAAACAACAACAACAAAAAAGAACCAAGCATCAATGTACAGAACAGTAATCGGTGTGGAAACATTCACTGTCCTAGGTGGTTTCTTCGGATGTCACTTGCTTCCTTTAGAAAATTTGACAAGGCCCCAACAACACTTGGCTCATTACTCTACATTAAGTCTTGAAAATGGGCTTCATTTGAGGTCGAATTTATACCAGTTACCTTATAGAGTACTTCTCTATGTGCAGCATATGCAGGGCACTCGCAAAGGAAATGAGCTTCATCCTCGACCCTGTTTAAGTCACAGATCTGACACTGACGGTCATTGACTTCAATCCCCTTGTGTCGCCCAACCTCAATTTCGAGATTGTGATCGCTGCATCTAAATTTTGTAAGACGTTGTCTATCCTTGAACCTAAGAGGTACTGTTAGATACTTTTTAATCTCAAGATTATTTGCACCAAATATTTTGTATGTACGGAGCTTACTGTTACGCTCGCTGTTAGGGCCCGCTATCTCTATCTCATGCTTCCATAGGTTCATGAAGTAGTTTTTCATATTTTCCTTGCATAATCTTGACACTTGGTCACTGCTGAAGCGATGTGGGTTTTCAAATATACGGTGTAGCCCCAGTAATCTAAGGGTAATTTTTACAGTTTGAAGCCAGTTAGAGGGATTTTCAGCTTGGAGTTCTTCCTCGAATGCTTTGTGGATAAGCGAATTATCATGGAGAGTAGTTAGCCTATGCCAGAATGTTATATTCCGTAACAGTCTCGGCAGCAGCAATGGGAGATTACCTAATTCTCCGTAGACTGCCAGGGATGGGCAATTGCGTTTACCCCTGGGATTCTTTTACAAAATTTAAGGTTGGTTTTCTCGATTTGACATGATACTAAATATCTACCGAGGCTGTTAGGTGTATCACTAATAGTAGTTAGTTGATGATTAGAAAATGCTGTCCAGACTTCGCTACCATATAGTAAGATTGGCTTGATAAGTTTGGAAAATAGGTCCAAAGACAGTTGTACCCCAAGATTGAATTTGTTAATTGTATCAATAAGAGGATGCATGGCTTTGTTTGCCTTGTCAGTAAGACTGGAGATTGCTTTAGAGAAAGAGCCACTTGCGCTAATATCAATGCCAAGGTAAGTGTAATCTTGCACAAGTTCTAGTTCTCGGGAATCGTAGACAAATTTGAAGCCTTTTAGGACTTTACCAGTGGAGTTGAAGATCATTGTTTTACTTTTCTTATGGTTAACGGTTAGTTGCCACTTTTTGCAATAATTGTGAAGGTCTAAGAGGCAGTTTTGTAAACCCTCACTTGATTTAGATATCAGAATGAGATCATCGGCGTAAAGTAAATGAGAGATTTTCTGGTCGTGAAGTTTCACTGGCTCACAGCTGGGGTTAAATGATTTTTTAATGTCGTCTATGAATATGTTGAAAAGAAGAGGGCTTAACACGCAGCCCTGTTTTAGACCTATTCCACTTTCAATCGGATTGGTACATTTACCATTGATTTTAACAGAATAGCTGACAGATTTATACATGGATTTGATCATGTCAAGGAATAGCCCCCCTATCTCGGCGGAATACAATTTTTGGATTAGAAGATTTCTGTTTATAGAATCATATGCCTTTTGGAAGTCTATGAAAGCAACAAAGAGCCGCCCCTTGTTTCTCTTGATTGAGTCATCAATTAGACGTTTTAGCACGAAGATATGGTCTGAGGTCCGTTTTCCTTCAGAAAAACCTATCTGATTAGCAGCTATGAGGTTATGAGAACCAACATGTACTTGAAGTCTGTTTAAGAGCACGTAACTAAAAAGTTTACTTAAACACGAACTAACAGCTATACCCCTGTAGTTATCAGGATCTCGAGGATCCCCCTTTTTATGGATTGGTTTGAGGAGATTAATCGTCCAGAGCTTCGGGTAGGTAGACCTACTGAAAATGAGGTTGAAGAGATTAAGCAGAGGTTGTGTTAGAACATCTTTTCCAGCAATTAGAAACTCATTGATAATATTATCAAACCCTGGCGATTTGTTTTCCTTCAGCTGGTTGATCGCTTTCCTGACTTCCTCTTGTTTAATTGAATAGTTCAGTTCATTGAAAACGGGTGTCCTAGTACTTGGTTGCTGTTCTTCCAAATGTTCTGTAGGTCTTCCAAAAAGGTTTTCAAAATGTTTGGTCCATTTTTGCGGTCCTATTCTGTCAGCAGCATCGTCTCTCTCTCTGCCCCATGATCTCATTCTATTGATCTGGTTCCAAAACTCCTTCGGATTATCATTCCCTAGTTCTAATAAACGACTAGTTAGACTCATCTTAAAATCATTTTCAGCTCTTTTTAGGCATCTTTTATACTGCTTCTTAATAGATAGGAAACGTTGTAAGCAGGATTTGTCAAATTGATTGGATTGGACGTTTTTTTAGCCCGATTCAATTTGCTTTTTAGAGATCTGCATTTGTTGTTGAACCATTTTTGCTTATTCTTGGCAGGGGGCACCCTGTTACGACGACTACGACTTTTAGAAATCGTTCTATCAGCAGCTGAGAGGATAGCATCATTAATTTTGGCTAGTATTTCATCAGCTCCCTCTTGGTTATCTACGACTGTAGGAAAATTGAGATTGGCATTGTAAATATTGTGCTCTAAAGCTTTGCGGAAAAGAATAAGGGACAAAGAGTCCGGATTAAATCTATTTGGTAGATCATTTAAGCTTGTGTTTTCATTTCTAGGGTTTGGTGTGGCATTATAGCAAGTGTTAATGAAGGTACTGATTGGGCAATGATCTGATACTTCACTGAAGTTAAGCACATGGAAAGATCTGACTAAGTGCATAATTTATGAGTCAACCATAATGTAGTCAATAACACTAGGGGATTCATCCAACCTCGTGGGGTACATTGAAAAACATCCATCACTGTCATTAAATCTCCCATTTAGAATTCTTAGCTCTTGGGATCTACAAATTTCTAGAATTCTTTGATCATGGTTGTCACATGGACCCTTATCCATATTATTTCTAGGTATGGGAATATCATTTCTATAGTGGTCCAGATCACTTATGGGTGAAAAACTATCATCTTCATCATGAACGTAATCTTTTTCTAAGTTTGTTCGTGCATTGAGGTCACCTGCAATGATCACATTGCCCATAGTTTTATAATGGCTACATTCCTGCTCAATTTCATCTAGAGGGTCAGAAGGGAGAGATTTTGTATATGCAGATGTAGCGGGGCTGGCATATAAAAAACATAGAAAGATGTCCTTTTCCAAGTTAAAAAAACTTTTGTCAAGTTTAAGCCATATTTTGTCCTGCTGCTTCTTATCAAAAAGTTTTATCCCCTTGTTGATAGAATTTCTGATGAGTAGAAGGAGGCCTCCAAAGTATCTGTTGTTACTGCTTTTTGGCCTATTAAAATGCTTACACAGATAGCCTTGAACATGTAAATTTGTGACATCCTTTGGACCACAATGAGTTTCTTGAAAACATATAATATCTAATTTGTTCACTTCAGACAAAACTTCTTTCTCCTGAAGCTTGCAATACTTAGTACCATTGATATTTTGGTAAAGACCGTGAATGTTCCACACCCCTATATCAATAAAACGAAAAAAGGACTTTCTTTGGCACATTGTTGTGAGTGAGTTCAAATAACCAAACATAACCAATTAACTCAAAAAGTTAAAGATAGTATGTAAATAGTGTCTTTTTCAACGCTTATAATATCTTCTGTAGTATCCTTGTCTTCTGTTTTGACGTCCCAATTGCGGGGATTGACTTCTGCTGCGGTCACGACTGGCAGCTTGAATTCCTAGGCCTTTGCAGATGTAGAATTTCAGGTTTGAGGCAAAGATTTTTGTGCCTTCGGTTTTCAGGTGGATTCCATCATCTTCATAGAATTTTGAGACTTGCTCCTCCCTGGTGTTGAGGTTGTTATGGAGACATAGCTGCACATCATCAATTGACATTTCCTTTTGGGCCAAACTAGTGTTCACTATTTGGGCTTTTAGGGCTAACTCCTTGTCATCATATCTTGGGATGATATTTCCTATGTATGCAACTGGTGAAACTCTCTTGGCCTTCCCTGCTAAATCTGCAAGATGTAAGGTGATTTGCTCAGCTGATAGAAACTTGAGGTCATTTGTTCCACAGTGAATGACTATACATCTGTATTTTTGTTGGCATTGCTCTATGAATCTTTCAACATCTCCTAGTCTTGGGGCAAACTTGAATTCAACTTTGAGGTTTTCTTTCTTAAACAGCAAATCAGGTTGGATTCTTTTGAAATGAGAATCTCCTAAGAGCAGAATTTCATCATCTTTGGTTGTACTTTCCTTGTTTTGAACTCCGGATTGATCTTTAGGTTGATCATTGACATTTGGATTTCTGACAAGTGACTGTAAAAGTGATTGTTGTTCCTTAAGGTCTGCAACAAGATCCTGTAGATCTCTATTTCGCTGTGCAAGTGTTCTAGCTTCCAGGTGGATTTTGAGCAACTCAGCATCTAGGTCCACCACTTTCTGCTTCAAATCAATAGCCAGACCTTTCTCTGACTTTATCTGCTCTTTCAAATTCCATATTTCCTTGTCTTTTTCCCTAGCAAGATTTGTTATCTCATCAATATTTACTTTCTGGGCTTCCTTGTTTCCTCTAATCTCTTTTAGGCTATTATCCCTATCTTTAAGCTTTAGTGTTAAGTCCTTAATTTGACCTTTCATACTAGTAATGGCCTTACTTTGTTCATCATTTTCTGCCACTAGCATACCATTTTCTTCTCTTAATGCATTGATGGTCTCCTCATACTTTGACCGGACTAATGTACCCAATGACTGGTCTAATGTATCTTGTTGAGTGGGCTTTCCTAACAATGACACTATTTCTGTCTTGGTCTCCTCCATTTTGGAGGCTACACTCTTCTCCAAATGGGTCTGTCTTGCCTGTAAGTTTCTATGTCCTTTGCGAATTTCATTCTGTACACGTTGGACGTTGTCAAAAAAGTCCAGGAAATTAATTTTGGAGAGTTGTAGGATAGTACTTTGATGAGGGTTAGCACCAAGCTGATTATTCTTAATTTCAGTAGAAGCATCTAAGTCGTCCGTTGCAGCTTTTGGGCCTCTTATGTTTTCACCATTTTCTCCATTTTCTCTTTCGAGCTGCACAGATTGCTTGATCACAGGGAATATATTATCAACAAATTCATGCAAGAGCTTTCCTTTGCAGTGGACTAGGCCAGTTGTCAAGCACACATGAATTGTCAACAAGACATCATTTTTCTTAACATGTTTGATCTTGATTTCCATTTCTATAAATCTTTGTTTAGCATCTGTCTTGTTCTTCCACTCAACATTAAATTTTCCCTCCTTATCTAGCGCAACGTATACATGGTTCTGGAGTCCCAAAATCCAATATGGCAAGTTATCCCCAGACGTTTTAAAACTATTGCTCAAGCTGTATTGATCGAAGGATTCAGACAGGAATTCTTTAAACCCGTATTTGTTAATTTGCGCCTCTGCGAAGCAGAAGCAGCAAATTATTAAAATGCAGATGCTCTGGAATGTCTTCCAAGTATCGGCGGTCGAGCTTGAGCGCGCTCGTGTCCAACTGATTTCAGCCAATGAGATCATCGAATGTGGCTGATTATGCGGAAATTCACGGGATTATACGGGAATGTGTTTGTTTTGCGTTCATTTGAAAACAAAAAGAAAAATGGCTAATTGGTTGCCGAGAAAATCTGTGCGTACGCATTTGGCAAAGCAAGGAATGACCATGAGCAAAGACCATGACCATGAGAATTCCTTTTTGTCAAGTTTGCGACGAAGTGAAACATAAACAAGGCAGGCCAAAAGATACACTCAGAAGTAGGTCGCGTAGTCGTGTGGCTACGGAGTTATCGAACTCAAGATGGGAAGGTGAGTGAAGTGGTATAAACAGATTTATCTTCAAGTATTTCATCGTTGATTTTGTGACTTGACTGTGCATATTCTTTTGATCTATCTAACGCTTCTGTAAGCCCTTCTTCCATTCCAGTCAGGCACTACACTTTGATCTTCGGGCACAGCAGCAAACTTATGAAGCACGGCCCTTTCCCAAACGCTAACAGTTGCCATGTTGGCATTAATATTGTTATAGTATTACCCCCACTTCTTATCAGATTGATAAGTAAACTTAACAATTATATCCTTATTTTCAATTTTATTTATGATTTGCAGCTAATACAATGCAGAAGGTCGTGTGGTTACTGCATTTTCACTTTCAATCTCGGAAAGGGCGGAAAAGAGAGGTGAGTCGAGTACCAAACACAGATTTTATTTTGAAATATTTTGCTTTGACTGTTATTTAGATTGGACATGATATTTATGTGATCTAACGAAGGAGAGTTTGTCTTCCGGCAGCAAACACAACAATGCTGCCACGCCCCTTCTTGCTCGTTCCTGAGGTGCTTCCAGCATGCTTCTGCAGTGTATCCCAGCATGTGATGACAACCCTGTCGAGGAGCGCCCAAGGAATTCAGGCCAAGAGACGTTGAATGAAAACACGCAAAATAAAAGTGTTGAGTAAAGCCTGAATGAATGTTGAATCTTTGACAATGAAACTGCTGATATTATTTCAAGATCCTTTGTCTGGCGTCTGGTCCCCATTGTCAACGAGAGAGTAATTACGTCATAGGCTTCTAAATCCGGTTGTTGTTTGCCTAAAAACCCAAGGTTCAAGTTCAATTAGGTAAGCATAAGCATGGAGCGAAAGTCAATGAAAATATTTGGAGCCTTTTGCAAAAGCAAAATTCTATCACACAGCACTCATTGACCAGATCGTCTTTTCGCGAATCCTTTGTAGGTTTACCTATTTTGATTGATGTATCCCTTATTGGCATGATGTTGCCCACTAAATTCCATCTCCATTCCATTCAACAGGAATGTCCAGTGTCTACTCGCAGAAAGACGATTGTATCAAAGGGACTTGTACTTTGTAATGTTGGACACTTGGTAATCCTGAAGTTCTGTAAAATTCATTTCTTTTAATTGAATTGTTTTGAATCAGAGGTACATGGAATTACTCTTTGTCTTCCTATCAAATTCAAAATGAAGTATTTTCTCTTCACTAAGAGAGCTAACGTTGTAGTAAACAGCATGGTCCAAGCAGTTAGTGACCACCTAAACTTACTTTGTAAATCCCACCTGGTTACCATGAAGGTTTTTACCTTCCAGCGTGGGGCGCAAATTTCGGATAGTGATATCCCTTGTTTGACCTTGATTTTACTTGGGTAGGATCCAAATGATAGAATGACTTGACTGCTTCTATCGTCAGCAGCAGGTCACTTTGAGTCCTATCGGTTGCTGGAGAAATATGACTTTCAGTGGGGCCAATGTCACGCTCAGTGGTCTCATCTGGCCTAGGCACATCGACTTTCGCTGCATTTATTTCTTTGATTTGGTGCTCCATCTGCACAATTGTTTGGTCCGTAGCTTCTTGATATAGTTATCTTTAAACAGTTATCATTCCTCGGCTAGTTGGTTATTGACTACTGAGAAATTAACATTTTTCTATCAGTAATATGAAGCGCGTGCGATTAAGTACTGAAGATTACTGAAAGGAGAGGTTGGCCAGATGAAAAACATTGTGCAACTGATTAGCTGACAACGAGCGTTATTGAGTGATGGCTAGAAACTTCCAAAGAACCTCCATCGTGACCTCCATGTTGTGGATCAAGTGAGTTGAAAGCACCGTCAGAGATATATTGGTTCATGATGAACTGACAAAGATTATCTGATCATGGAGAAGTATTTCAAAACGTTTTGTTTTCTTCGTGTTCTATCTACCGGACCCTCTGGACCATTGGACCATTGGACTGTTAGACCAAGCCGCAGACCCCTGACCGTTCGTTCACGACGCGCTGTTCCTTTGCTGTGACTCTATCAACTATTCCTTTTCAACGATTCTCTTGTATCATCAATTGCTCTTCTCTGACAATCTGAACACTGTCAGCATAGCATTCAACAGTCTTTTTAGCTCCCGTTTATGCAACATGAACTTGTAATCCAGAAAAGAAAGTGGATCGATTCTTCTATGACAGATTGAAGGAGAAATGATTTGAAGGCAAGACTAAGCAAGACTAAGCAAGACTAAACAATTCACAATTCGAGGAGCATTTTGCTCCCATAAATATCTCACAAACTTTGACAAAATCCGTTTGTTTTGAAGAAAATTCACCAAAGATTCGTAAAAAATACATTGCTCAGGAAAAATCTCGCACGCTTTTTTGAAAGAATGAAATGCTCCCTCGTCACAATGGCAGCGACTCTGTAATTCGTATTTTCATAAAGACAGGTCCAAAAACTAGCATAGTGCTTGGACGGGCTGCCACGGGTTGATGTTTGCAACCACATAATTTTGGTTGCATAAGTAAGACAAACGCATTTTCAATGTGCTTTCTGTGCAACTCTATATGCCACAAACGTCTGACATCAAAACTATTTGAGAAGTGTTGATACTAACGTTTGGCCTCAAGCCATAAAAGGGTTATTCTCCGTTGTTGTAAACAGGTTTTGGATTGTGTTGTAAACATAAAATTCTATGATCATTTCAAGCCGTGGCCCCGTGCAGTCATTGCAGTTTCCAAACACTTTCTGATGTTTGGAGTTAACCTCAGTATAGCAAATGACATTACTCTACGGCAGGGTGACTATTTTCAAGTTGTTAGTTATATACTCCCTTCTCATTTGACTTGATCTCTTTTCTGTTTATCAAGGTTTATCAATACATGTTTCTATATCTAACAAATTTTATCATGCATGACTGAAAATATTGAATCCAGCAGACAGCATGAAATCGGAACGTTCATTCTGTCAGGAATATGCAATCGATAATTAATTCATTGTCAGAAACGAGGGTGAATAACTTGTTTCTTAAGTTACAATTTCCCAGTACTGGAGTTTCTTAATTTTTGCTCATCTGAAAGTTGAGTTTCTTACAAGCTTCTTATAAAAAGTATATCTCAGGATACATGTTTTAACTTTGTCACTTAATTCTTCAATTTGCTACAATTAATTATCCTGCCAGTGCTGCTTCTTTTTTGTTTTTCAGCAACGAGATAAGAACCTTATAATCATGAAAAAACCAATAATTGACTGGGTATTTTCTTACGTTGGAATTGATCTTGGACTTCCCTATCATGGAGGTTAGGTCTCCTGCGAAACAATATGAAAAAAAACGAAGAGATAGCAATCAATCACCACGAAAAGATGCCTGGGATAGTTCTGGAATGCTAGAAAGTATTAAAAATCAGTGCTGCACAACATTTGGCAACTGACACATACATTTAAATCTCATCACCTGTAAGAAGCCCCTTTTTCACATCACCTGTTCACTAGCCTAATAGCTGCAACAATAACTGCAAAGTCGACTAATAAGGCCAATCCAGTATTCTATTCCATTCCAGTATTCCATATTATTCCAGTATCCCATTCCAGGGTTCCAGTATTCCATTCTCCCACTCCATTCCACTCCATTCCAATCCACTCCAGTCCAGTCCACTCCATTCCACTCCATTCCACTCCACTCCACTCCACTCCAGTCCACTCCAGTAATCCACACTCCATGTTTTCAAGATAGCCAATACCTACCTACCTAAAAACTGGAAATGGTCACCTGAAATCTGTCATCTTTTCAACACATTTGCGGGGGCTGGTCCTAATCATGATTTTCGTCGCCTTACTTGATATTAAGAATTCTAGAGATTGAAGGTTTAGGCCCCTTGTACACGAAGCTTAGAAAAATCTTAAAACAGTAGGAGCACTCCTAAAAATGCTTAAATTCCTTAACTTCCGTCTCATTTTGTTGCAACGTACTTAACAGCAGCAGCTAATTATTTTGATCCTTTGCTGACGTGTTAAGAACGTCTTTAAATGAAATCGTAAATAGAAGATAACAGAATAAGAACACACTTGAGAAAATGGAAAAGGCAATTTTGAATCTTCGCAAAATGGCTGGGTTTAGAAGGATGGTGAACAGAAACTTCATTGACAATACTGAAATGCCCTATGAAGATTCTCAAGATCCGTGGCAGTCTGGAGAAGAAACAAATCGGAGGTCGCCGTCTTTATTGAGCAACAATCCTCCAAGAACAAGTACTCCGAAAGCGTACAATTTCGCACCATTTCAGTTTAATCCGATGAGCATGTATCAACCACTTCAGGGCCAAAGAACGCATTTTCAGCCGTCTTTTTTGACACGAATTATGCTACACAGAATAGGCCAAGCACAGGGACAAGCTCCGCAGGTAATGGCTCAGGGGAGGGTTCCCAATCCCAGCAAACGTGTGCTTCAACACAAAATGACATGACGGAAAAGGGAAGAAACAAATGGACCAAAGAGGAAACTGATGCCTTGGTAAATGCATGGAGAGATGCATTCGTCGAGTTGGAGAGTCATACAAATCCAGTTGCTTGGAAGTGCATCCAGGAATCTGTGAATGCTAAAGGTGGTGGAAAAACACTCGATCAAATAAAGAAAAAATTGAGTAATCTGAAAGATAGGTACAAAGAGGCAAAAGAGAAGAACAAAAGGAGTGGAGAGTCTCGAGATACGCCAAAATACTATGATGTCTTCGACGACGTTTTGGGAACACGAAGTGCAGTGAAGCTTGGTGAAGTGAGGGAAAGTCAGGAAACACAGAGGTGTGATGCTGAAGAAAATCCCCCAGATGACGAGGCTGAGAGAGATAGAAACTCTGATGTTGCTAGTGTAAAAGAAATTTCCCAACCAAAAAGAAACAAGAAAAAAAGAGCTTCAAAAACTGCGGCAGCAGGGCAGCTGGTTGCTTTTCTTTCTGAAATGCAGAAACAGCAACAAGAAACCATGAACAACTTTATGGTAGGAATGCAAAAGATCGAGGAGAGCAGCAGAAAACATACTGCTAACTTGCTGCTTGGTTTTGCAAAGATTTTTGCTGAGTCAAATTCAAGCAAAGGAAGGAAAAGAAACAGACAATCAGATAGTGAAGATAGTGATTGAGTCAACAGAAACTATCAAATAATCAACAAGACATAAAGAATCGTAAAGAATGCTGTTGCTGAATTTAATTGAATTGCTATCTACTATTTAAGAAACTGACATTAGCTATTTTACTTCACATTTGCACAATAATTTTCGAAAGGCAAACTCTTGAATCAAACAAATACAGCTGATTTGGCATGAATTATGGTGCTGTGAAGGAGGCTGATATGGGACTGCAAGGTGGAGTATGGGAAAATGTGGTTGTGAACAATTTTTGTTGGGGTGGGGACAAACTTTATGTTCTGCAGAGGGATCCTTGTGACACATATTATGTAAAATGTTACCCACTTCACGTTTGTTGGATATGCTGAAAAAGCGACTAATGACGACTTATTATCCCAGTCCCTTGAAAATGAAAAGCAAATTCAGTGTTAGAAAATTTCTTATTTTATCTTGAAAGTAGTCATGTTCAAATAAAATGCTTATTTTTGTACATATACTCCTTCGCAGCACCTATTTTGATAAATGACTGAATCTAACGTGAATTATACAATTTTAGTATATCAGAACAGTAAAATAAAATTTTCCGGATGTTGCAGTTCAAACATTGTTTGTATGTTCAGTAAGATAATTGAGAAGCAACTGTCTTATTTTAGAACCGGATTCATAGTCCTGGCCAGCATGGCCTGGTGCATCTACATTTGACTCATCAATGACAAGATCTACAGGTTCATTCCGTTCTTGGCATATGTTGTGAAGCACAGAGCATGCCATGACAATATCAGCAGCGAAAGAGGGTTCCAAACAAATCTTTCCTGTCAGTATCCGCCATCGTCCCTTCAATACACCGAAGGCTCTTTTAATTGAAACTCTTGCCATTCTGACAGGGGATAAGCAGCGTCACCAACCAAGTATGGCTTGATGGAAAAATTTTCGCTTATATCGAATTCTGGATATGTTAAAATATTTCGATTATTTGCAGCTTGATGTATCCAAGTATTTCTTAGAATTCGTGAATCATGAACAGATCCGGGGAATCCAGTGGACATACTGATGAATCTCAACTCCCCATCGCATATTCCTTGGCATCCTATACTATGGCGCTGTTTCCTATTGAAAAAATCCACGGTACTAGTTTCTGGGGCTATAATTTCCACGTGTGTACCATCGATAGCTCCGAAAACGTTTGGCAGTGGTGATAAATCCTTAAAACTTTCTATCACCCGAGAACATTGAGCACGAGTTTTGGGCCAAAAGATATAACGATTTCTTAAGTAAACCAGTGCACCAACAAAATCTTTAGTAATTCTACCAACAATTGAGGCAGAAATGCCAAATGTTTGCCCAGTTGATCGATAAGATCCTCCATTTGCTAACCACCATATTGCGACTGCAACTCTCTTATGTACAGGGATTGTTTTTCGCATGTTCAAATCGTCTTTGACCATAAATCGAAAGACATTCATACAAATGTAATCAAAAGTTTCGCGTCCCATTCTGTAGTTATGCAACCAATAATTTGGGTCTAGTTCTTTACTCGTATTTAGATCTGCGGCATAATAAGTTTCAAATTTATTGTCTTGTCTGTGGTATACCCATGCCCTTCGACCTTCAAAAGCATTTGCAAAATACTGCAGAGCTGCTCTCTGCAATTGCATGCATTTTAAATTCACTTGCCAATATGCAAAGGCTAAAATTCTTCGTACCGTTTGCTGTCGATTCTCCTCCAATATACACAAAACCATCAGCATGAACAAGAAGACCTCTTCGTCAGTCATTTTTACTTTAATGTAACTTATTTAACGAACCAGACGAGGAACAATGCGGACAGGGGCGGAAAAGATTCAAGATTTTAAATCTAAAATGACAGAATTGATTAGGACAACAATAGACTTAAGAAAAACAGGGATGCCCTGGAGGTGCTCAATTTTATTGGTCGGTCCTTTTCATCCTTCCTTAAGAACGTTACTAAGAAAGTGAGACGTTTGGAACATGTACACGAGGAACAAAGGTGTTAATTCGTTTAATACCAAAAACAGGTGAAGAAACTGCTCTGTGTACAAGGGGCCTTAGATAAACAACGTTTCTACAAAATCAAAATAACAATCAGTGGAAGGAGAGAATAAATAGTCAGGGAAGATGCCAGGCCTATTTCTCTCTAAGTTTGTCTACAACTTACTTCGGTGATAAGTAAAAAGCCTATCGATCCCAAAGATCCGTTGATAAATGCATGCCTTGAGATCACCTTTACATTCCAAGAGATTGATTCCTGTGTTGAGAACAATTCATTCGTGATTTTCTCGAGTATTCAAGGACTAGGGAGCTCAGTGATCTGTAAATTAGCGTGGCTGTCTCTTTCGTCATAAAATTGTTGAGATTCTTATACCTCCTTCCAAGGACCTTTTGTCACACTGTGGCAGTTGCTAGAAAATTGGGCAATTGTGCAGTCTCCAAGATTGCTAGTAAAAACATAAAAAACAGATTTAAGGTCGGTTATTAGACTGAAAATGCTTTATCTTTTCCAAGCCAGTGCACTTGTCACACGACCGACGGCCGCAGAAAAATAAAGAGACGAGGTAGAAAATACTTGGGGGGCTTATGGGGCAAAAGCAAGCTGCTCTCTTCTTATGCAATAGAGCGTACTGCTTTCCTGCAATCTCTGTCGTGCTAGACAACTCATACATATGTCAGTATTGCGTTTTAAGCCCCCAAAGAAAACAGGCATTCCACGTGCATCCGATGACCTCAAGTGCAACGATTAACTGCCAACAACTTAGAACACAATGATAGAGATGCAATATTTGTGACGAGGAACACAGCCCTAGCCATTTTGTTAAAAACTGGGACATCACTTTTTATTAATCATGATTCAACTTCAGTCAAGTGCTAAAAGTGGGACAGAATATCTGGTCTCTCCAAAAATTTACTCGATTGCTCCAAATTTGGTGCAAAGTTGGCCCTAGGTCATGATCTGGTATTTACATTCTAGCGCAAGTTCCCGAAATTTTTCACAGAGAAAAGCACAAATGACTCATGGTGGAGTTGGTACGTGTACGTGTCTCATGCTGAATTTTAAGGGTACATAAGGTGGAAATTACATCAATTCTTTTCTGAAAACTCAGACCAGCAATAGCATATACAGGTATATACATTTACAGACAAGTAAGGAATAATTTTCAAGAAGACCATAATTTACAAATGTCCACCTGGTGTCCCAAAAAAAGGTAACAGATTTGATCAGGGGTGGCGCTAAGAATTCAACTCCAATCAATCGGAAATAACCTTTAAACTAATCCTCGATAGTTTACTTGAAGATAGACACCTTGTTTGTTGATATTGGAGCATTGAGAGTAAACATTTTTATCTTGAATGTCTAGATTAGCCTTCACCTCCAAACCAGAGCTTTTAGGCTTTGGCATAAACTGCAAACGCGCTGTTGTGGGGAATCTGCTCAAGGATAGGCACCATGTAGAGAGTTTGTTTGTTTGTTTTCAATTTGTTTTGAGTGGGCTGGTCAGGATTTCTAGCTACTGAAAGCTAATTTAAGCCCACTGTGCATGCCGCATCTAGGCATGGGACCCCTAGTTTAACGTCTCTTCTGAAGGACGACGAGGTGAGTTGTGAGGTCAGGCCTCCAAGGTCACCCATCCGGAGTTTGACCTCACTCGACCAAGCTTAACTTCAGTCACCTGACGAGGACTGTTTAAGCCGCTCGGCCACTTATATCACCCCGTTGTCCGAGGAAGGATCTTTGCTTTGTGCATGCACATTTGAGTACGAATCCAAAAACTGAAAACTGAGAAAGCCACTAAGGAATTTCTTTTACTCAGCCAAAATGAAAATGAATTTACAAAAAAGAAACAACTTAAGCACGAGGGAGCGCCTTCAAGGATCTTACCCTCCCTCGTGGGATATTTGGTCCTTTGGGTATAAGCGACGAATTCTTGTTTCGTGATAATTTAAATTATCAAAAAAATGCATTTTATTTGAACAAGGAAGTCCACACTCCAGGGAATCATTTCCCCGCATGGTAACTTTTATTTGGCAGTGGCATTTCGCTGCTTTCGTAGAATGAACAGAGATATCCCGTTGGGAAGAAATAATTGAGTTTGATTGTCAAGTTCGATTTGGATTTCTATCAAGAATTTTTCCGAAGCATGAGGCTTCTTGTGTGTGCCTGGCTAGTCCTGGCTATGATTCAGGAGATTCCACAACAAGCGCGTTGACAGCTTAGGCTAAAACCCAACAGCTCTGGTTTGGAGATAGAGGTAAATCTAGACTTTCAAGACTAAAATTTCCACTCTCAATGCTCCAAGATCAACAAACAGCTATCTATCTTCAATTTATCCATCGAGGATGAGTTTAACCGTTATTTCCGACTGATTCAAGCCAAATTCTTAGCGCTAGTCCTGATCAAATCTGTAACCTTTCTTCTGGGACACCTGGTACAATATGGCATCAAACAGTGGTCTTTTACAATTCTGGCTAACTTCACATAATCATAATCATAATCATAATCATAATCATAATCATAATCATGATCATAAAACTTATTTATAGTTGGTTTACTTCTAGTTAACAACAACTAATTTAACACCAACTATCTACAGAATACGGTGTGTGGTGTGACAAAACCCTAAATTAAGTGCAGATGTAGCACGTGCAGTTGTTGCCATCCCAGCAACGTATTTCTTTTTTGAATTTCACGAGAGAAGTTGTCAATTTTAGGCATTTCACAACAGACTCCCTCTAAAGGATAGGGAATTTATTCCGTAGCGCTGAGAACTCGCTGAGGGGAGCTTGCATAGATCCTTAGTCCGTAGGTTGTAGGGAACATATGTGTTGCCTCTCTTCACCCCTATCTAAAAGTTCCTCAAATGTGGATTCATAGTCTCTATATAGAGTTCTCAGTGCACGTTTGTGGGTCCTGTTAATTTCATTGTTTGCAACTTTGCTACAAAATAGCCAGATCAGAGGGCAATAGGAAAAATTCGACATTACCACGGAGTTTAAAAGTAACTTTGACTTTTGTTCTCCTAAATATGGTCTTAACCTTCCAAATGCAAACACTTTTTGGTTGACCTTCTTACATATCTCTTTCACATGCGTTTCAAACTTCAGTGAGTTGTCAATATTTACACCCAGAAGTTTCACATGTTCACTTGATGGAATCAGATGGCCCTTCATGTTAAGGCATAGTTTCTTTTCTCCCTTTAGCCCCAAAAACACTATTTGGAATTTTGAAGGATTGGCACTCATGCCGTTGCCAGTAAACCATTACATTAATCCATGTAGGTCACCCTCTAATCTAGTCATGACAGCCTCCACATGTGTATCGCAAGCGTAAATTGTCGTATCGTCAGCAAAGTTACATATCTTCGATTCCAGTTCCATATAGAACAGGTCGCTTATAAAGATGTTGAAAAGTAGCGGTCCAAGAACAGACCCCTGTGGTACCCCAATTGAGATATGCTGTAGTGCCAATTGAGACATGTGGAGCCTATTTTGACCCTTTGTGTTTTGTTTGTCAGGTAGCTATAAACCAATCTGAGAGCATTTTTCTTGAACCTATATGCCTCTAATTTTGCAATTAGTAGATCGTGGGGTATACAATCGCATGCTTTTGACAAATCAATTAGGATTGTTCCTACTATACCCGAAGTATCAAGACACTTTTTCCAAGTCTCCACTACTCAGAAAAAAGCATATAACACACCCGCAAAAAACTGATTTATTTGCTCACTAATGATCCGTTCAAAAATTCTGGACATGGCTGATAGGACGCTAATAGGTCTGTAATTGACTTTTTGGCATGTATCATCTTATTTATGGATTGCACAAACGTCTGCTTCCTTTAGTTTGTCTGGAAAGCAACAGTTGTCCATAGTTGCATTTATGCAATCAGTTAAGTATGGGCAAATCACCTCTTTCGCCTCCTGTATAATTTTTGTTGGAATATTACAACAACTTGACTTACTAGTGTCCAAGGCTTCTATTTTGATGATAACGTTTAACAAGTTAACAGACTAAATTCAAATTTTTTTTCAATCGGGACTTTACTTCTGATAGCAACAATATTTGAGTGGTTTTTATATTTTTCCATAGCTATGTCTGTCTTATTTTCCAGATTCACATAAATCCCATCATCCTTAAATGAGGGATCTAGACCAAGGGAGTCTGTGATGTTCACAACAAATGTGAATTTAAGGATTCAGCATCTGATATAACCTCGCCTTCTTCGACAAGGACGATTTACTCCCCCACTGGGTCTCCGTTGGAAAACATTGGTTTGACTGTTTTCTAAATTTTTTTTTCATTGTCAATAGCGTTAGTGTCTACAGAATGGTAAAAGTCACGCTTTGCTTTTCTGTTCATACTGACAATCAGATTTCTCTGTTGTTTATATTTCTTGCGATCTTCATCATTTCCAGATTTATTCGCCCTTGTTTTGAGTCTTGTTCATGTCATTATCGCTTTTCTCATATCAGACTTTACGTGGGGCTTATTGTTCCCCCTAACCATCCTTTGTTTCAAGGGGGCATGTTTCTGTAATACACCCTCGGTGACAGAGTGTAGTGCTTGATAGTCAGTAGGAATGGTGTCACGCAGTTTGATATCCAAGTCTCTTTGGAACTCTCCTGCGCAGAAATTCTCATACTCACGGTATCTGATATTTATTGGGGGCAATTTTACAATGGTTGATTTTAATATTGTGTATATCACATGATGATGATCACTGAAGCCTATTTCGAATGACTGGCTTTTCATGAAGGAATGCTTTTTATTTGTGAGTATGAGATCAATGGATCGCCCTCTGGAAGTCTTGAAACATGTTGGTCCCTTCAAAAGGTTGAATAAGTGCTAGGCATTAATCAAAGGACTAAGTGCCCTATCACCTACCTCCATATTAAAGTCACCAATAAGCAAGACATTTTCTCGCGAGAGGGTATATCCATCGATAATCCTGCACACGTTATCAACAAAATAACGTAGGTCTTGTGTAGGGCTCCTGTATATAGGTAATAACGGCCATTTCTGTTTTAATATTGATGTCAAATTGGAATAGCCTGAATATCCTCAGCTATCGTAAGGCCCTCTATCTTCCTACACAAAATATCTTCCCTTGCGTACACCAGAAGTCCTCCACTGTTTCTAGTGATGTCTAATCTAATTGATGCTTTAAAACCATTTATTGTAAACTGACTGCTCGGAAAAGATAAATCAAGTTTTGTCTCTGCCATAACTAAGACGTCAAGCTTGTCTCTTGTCATCTGAGAAAAATGTTCGAATTTGTTCCTCATAGAGTTGATGTTTATATAGCCGACTATGACATTTTTTTGGGAATTTTAGTCTTAGGGTTTTCATCTCTTCAAGGCAATCAGTATTTGTATCCATATCGGTTACAGGTTGGGGCTCTATATAGCCCAAACGTTGATAAGATTGATCTTCTCTATTCAAATTCAAATTATGTTCACTATTTTGAACATATGGTTTGGAAATATTTTTTCATTTAGGATGACAGACTGTGTTTAAATGTTATCTAAAAAACTGACAAGTTGCGTGCAAGGGTGGAGTCATCTTTTCTGTTTAGATGCAATTTACGTGCACTCAAGCAGGAAATATCAACATTATTGCTGTCAATTATCGGGATACCTTGTTCTTTCGCCAGCTTCTTGAGAGATCTGTTTAATTCATTAACTTTGTTACTCATACCTTCAAGGTCTCTTCTTATCGTAAGTGACGACAGCACGCACATTTGTAAATTTGATAGCGTTACATCCTCAAATTAGTTGATGTATGAAATTTCTTGAAAATTCAAAAGAAATTTAAGGTTTCGTGAGGGTTCAACGGTTTAGTATAGCAAAGCAGCAAGATTCTTTCGAGATTCATTTAAAAATTCATTTCAAAGAATGTAGATCATAGAACTTTACCCCAACCTTTTTGAAGATTTGGAACCTTAATAGCATGCTCCATCCCACTCTTGCATCAAAATATTCAATAAGTAGCTGAAGGGACAAGGGCAGATTTTGTAATACAATAGTTGCTTTGCTTCACACCTCTATTCAAAGCAATTAGCAATTTCAGACAAAAGAAATTCTCTCAGCCAGTAGTTCAAAACAAACAGAGCCGCAAAGTTGCCCTGAAACTAATACGGCAAACTTTCACCTGGTGCGGGCGAAGAATGGTTTTTAAGCAGAGCTATGTGCTTATAACGAAAGAAGAAGGGTAAATCTAAAGTTCTATCTCGCAGATTGTGCTTTGTTGATTCTGAAGACGAGTAGAAGGCATAAGAACTCTAGCATATTTAGTGCTCAAATGTAAATCAGTTACTTCTCAGCTCCTGGGGATCAAATAAACAAAATCCGCTAGAGAGAGGTTTTGATTTACCCCTCTTCTTTCGTTATGTGCACATCACTTCTCTTAACAAGCGCCCTTTGTCCGCACCAAACCAGAGTTTACTCTACCGGGTGAGCCAGAAAAAAGTTCCCACTTTTAAAAATTCATAGCATCATGATTACTCCACAGATTTGAATCATTCAAATTCTAGTTAGAAGCCGAAAGATTGGAGTATTTTTGTGATTTTTCTCACTGTCCTACCAGCACTAGAAGTATTGGTAAATCTAACTTTATAAGGATTTTATGGTTTCAAAATGACGAAAAAAGGGCCTAAAACATTGATCAAATCGTAAGGATTCTATTCAAATCGAACAATAGGCCATGGGCTTTTCACCTCCCTCAAGAGCTATAAGACATCGATTTTCAAACAAATGCGAAAGATTTTCAATCCCAAGGAAGTTAATGCCTAGAGGATATCTCTTACCCATGAGAAATTGCATTTCCTTAATTATTTTGTGCGAGAAGTCATTTTTGCATTGATCGATGTTTTGGGCCATTTTCCAGTAATCAATCAACCATTAAATTTTTGTAAAGTTGAATTTACCTATATTTGTAGTGCTCGTGAGACAACGAGAAAAATCACAAAAATACTCCAACCTTTTGGCTTTTAACTAGAATTGGAATCATTCAAATCTGTGAAATACTCTTGCTGTTATGAATTCTCAAAAGTGGGAACTTTTTTCTGGCTCACCCGGTATTAGTTACGGGAAACCTTTACGGCTTTGTTTGTTTTTAATTATTGCTTGAGAGAACTTCTTTTCCCTACGATGGCTAATCGCTTTGAATTGACGTGTGAATCAAAGCAACCGATGACATTGTATTACAAAATCTGCCCTTGTTAGCTGAAAGTCTTCAGATAGAACCAAAATAACTTGAAGATATTCCTGCGCTCTTAACCTGGCACTCATGAGTTAATTTGTGTTTTGCCTTCAGCTTACGTTGACGTAGATTTTAGGGTCCTTTTGTTTTTCGTATTGCTTCCCATTTCCTTCAACATCTGAAGATTTGATCTTGTTAGGGTCGCTTGTATCTTTGAACCCAACTAAACCATCGTTTTCGTACTTCTTGAATATATCCTTTGCTGTTTTGGTAGCATCCATGCTTCTTGATCCTTTGGTATCTTTCCTCGGTGGATCAAATCTATCTTTAATGCCCATATTTGATGGGGCATTGCCGGGGAAAAGATTACTCGGCATGTTAAACAATGTTTGCAGTAATAGATACTTGCGCTCTTTCGTTTCCTTTGTGGTCCTCTTCAAGAGAAAATAGTCCAGTAAATCCAACGCAATCAGTCTTTTCTCCTTGACAGTGTCTCGTAGCTTCTTTGACGTTGTGATTCCAAGGTTTTTATAGAAAGTAGCATCAACATGAATTTTGCTTAGATCTTCTATAAAATTCAATGTGACGTTAAATGTAATGCCAGTTGTACTGCTTAGGTTCTTTGTATTGAACTTACTTATCATTTGTTCCATAAAGTTCCATGGAACAATATGGCACTTGTGGTAATTCCTCTTCTTTGTCCAAGAATAGGCATTGTCTTTGGCCATGCTATCGAGCAGCCCATTTATTTTAGCAGAAAACCGTGGTCGCCTGAAATGTGTTGTAGTACTTTCCACACTCAATTCCAAATTAAAGAAGAAGTCAGCAACCAGAATAAAAGCCAAAAACTTCATTTTTAGGTAACCAAGTTTCAGCTGTAATATGATTTAGAATAGAGAGACCAATTAATTGAGTCGGCTGTGACAGGTAGGTAGTTGTAAATAAAAATCGCAATAAATTGAAGAAAAGCAAAATGCAAGTAACAGCCATCACGTTACGATGACTTCAATACCAAATTCTAACACTGCAGACATATTTAAGAAAGCCCTACTTAAACGAAAAGTACGCTAGAACCAGTCGCACTACTTGAGCTTAGTGACAAATAAGGTGTTGCTTTGTGCATCACACCTAGATTCTTTTAAGAAAGCTTGAAAATGATGGAAGTCAAAGAATTGCTTTACATTGGTTTATACCTTGCTTATCAGGTAGTAAGCAATGTGTTTCAGTGAATTGTTCTAACTCCAGCCGTCTTAATGTGGAGTCCCTCGGGGCTCTGTCCCTGACCGTATCCTCTTCCTAATTTTTATGAATGATCGATCTTTTTCATTGTCTATTATTTCCTTTCTAGCATGGCCATTGTCTGGTGCAAAAATTGAAAAATGTATTGCCTTGCGCAAAAAATATGCCTTGCCTTGATTGCAGTTTTGATTATTTGATTGCTAAAACTTTTAGAAATCGAAAATGAATTTAATATTTTAGCTTTCGACTGACTACTGCAAAGAAAAGTCTGCAGTAGCATATAGTTTTACATAACTGATCTAATCTAATGTCTACGTGCATATGTTAATCACAAAAACACTAGGCTTATCTCTGCAGATTCTAATCCTAAGTGTAGGCTAAGCAATTACCAATCATTCACAGAAGAAAATGTAATTTGATCTCACCAAATTTGTCTTCTTCATCAAAGAATCTATCAAAGAATATCAAAGTTTCAAAGGATTTGTGTGTTTCATTTCCCTCGCCAGTTTTCAAAATGATTTGGTACCAGACATCTAAAACTGATATTCATTTTTACATTGATTACTCGCTTGACTGAGTAATGTTTTTGGTGGCCAAATAGAGTAAATAAACAATGCAGTAACTCTACCATGAAATATGTAAGCAACATGTTTCTCGAAGTAAGTATTATCTCACCAATTCAAAGAAAGATCTGGAGAATTTTGATGTACCGGCTGTTCGAAAAGAGTACCGGGTGAGCCAGAAAATAGTTCCCACTTTTGAAAATTCATAACACCAAGACTACTACGCGGATTTGAATCATACAAATTGTAATTAAAAGTCGAAAAATTGAAGTATTTTTGTGATTTTTTTCGCTGTCCTACCAGCACTACAAATATTGGTAAATTCAACTTTATAAAAATTTCATGGTTGCAAAATCACGGAAAAAGGGTCTAAAACATTGATCAAATCGTAAGGATTGTATTCAAATCGAACAATAGGCCATGGGCGTTTCACCTCCTTCAAGAGTTATAAGACATCGATTTTCAAACAAATATGAAAGATTTTCAATGCCAAGGAAATTAATGCCTAGAGGATATCTCTCACCCATGAGAAGTTGCATTTCCTTCATTATTCTGTGCGAGAGGTTATTTATGAATTGATCGATGTTTTGGGCCATTTTTCAGTAATCAAGCAACCATGAAATTTTTGTAAAGTTGAATTTACCTATATTTGTAGTGCTGGTAGGACAGCGAGAAAAATCACAAAGATACTTTGATCTTTCGGCTTCTAACTAGAATTTGAATGATTCAAATCCATGGAGTAGCCTTGGTGTTATGAATTTTCAAAAGTGGGAACTTTTTTCTGGCTCACCCGGTATACAGCTAATGTGCTTCAGCGATGTGAATTAATCGATGGCTGATCTCATTTGAAATATTCCTAGATGCTTAACCTAAACATAGATACCTCGTCTATTGGCATTTGATATTTAATAGCAGACAGGTTCAGCTCCAAAGTTCCAACCCACACCTTGAAACCTGAGCTTGGCTTTTCCATCAAAGCAAGTTCTTGACGCATAGTCAAATCAACGACAGTCTTGATGAAATTTGAATAAAGTTAGATATCATAATAATGATGACTGAATTAAATTTAATCGCAGTTAATGAAACGTGATGTTCTAAATTTCTTGGTCAAGAAAGATGTGTCCGTTGTGACAATGGCTATATCTTTCATTGTGTTAAATCATGGTTGTGACTTCTCCGTTTCAAATTCTACCATAGCAACAGAAACGACTTCTGTTGCTATGGTAGAATTTGAAAACAAGCAGCTAAAAGACAAAAAAGAAATTACGTCTGCTTTCAATAGACACTTCACCAATGTGGGCCTTTCATTAGCTGGTAAAATTGAGGGTAAACTGAATGATGACCCAACCCGCTTTATACCAAGCAATGAAGAGTCTGTTAAGTTTAAATTCAAGCCCGTTACTAAGCAATATGTACTTACTGCACTCAGAGGACTGAAGGACTCTAAATCACCAGGACCCGATAGAATTCCGGCAAAGATACTAAAGGACGCAGTGGAACTAATCTGTGACCCCCTCAAGATAATCTTCAATGAGTCGCTGAAGGTGGGCATCTTTCCTGACATATGGAAAACAGCTAGAGTAACACCTATTGTTAAATCAGGACGGCAATCAGATTTGAATAACTATCGACCGATTTCCGTTTTGTCGGCTGTTTCGAGAATATTTGAAAAAGTAGCTCGAGATCAACTTTTTGAATTTTTAACAGCAAACAATCTGCTATCCAAGAACCAATTTGCCTACCACAAACTTCATTCAACAATAACATCACTGTTGAATGTAACAGATTCTTGGTATAGCAATGTTGATCAAAAAAATGTCAACATTAGCCTTTTCCTTGATTTGAAAAAGGCATTCGATACCATTGATCACGATATTCTCCTGGCAAAACTAAAAAGATATGGCATTTGTCAGAAGGAGCTCGAATGGTTCGCTTCCTATCTAACAGAACGCCAGCAGTATTGCTACCTTAATGGCCAGAATTCCGAGAAACGACTGGTTTCCTGTGGCATTCCTCAAGGGTCATGTTTAGGGCCTCTTCTATTTATATTGTATACCAACGATTTTGAGGAGTCCCTTACAAAATTCGCACCCAATATGTATGCCGATGACACAAGTATTTCTCTTGGTGGAGAGGACGCTTGCCAACTTTTGGAAGACTTAAGAAATGAGTTGCAAGATGTCATAGATTGGCTAAGACAAAACAAGTTAAGCCTAAATGTAACGAAATGCGAATTCATGTTCTTAGGAAACAGCAAGCAATTAGACAAGATCTCCGAAATCGGTGATCTTAAGGTTGGAGAAGATGAAATCAAGCGAGTTAGAAAGACGAAGTACTTAGGGTTAACTATTGATGAAACTCTGTCATGGAATCAACAGTATAAGATAGTAAAGGAAAATTAAAGGGAGGTCTTGATTCCATCAGAAAACTTCGACAATTGCTCCCTTAATCACAACTTTTTCAAGTATACCGGGCATTGGTGGAAAGTCACCTCAGATATGGTAATCTCCTATGGGGTCACCTTTCTGCAACTAAACCCCATAGCTTGCAAAAGTTACAGGATAGGGCAATGACTCTGATCCAATCCGCGCCTATTAAAGACAGAATACCATCTGCAACATTAAGTGTAAATGAACTAATTAAGCTTGACCAGGCGATAATGGTGCATAAAATTCTAAATGAGCAATGTCCAGAAATCCTTAAGCAAAAGTTCACAAAAAGATCTCAGGTTTCAAAATATGAAACAAGGAGAGCGAATGACCTGCAGGCCTAGGCTAGAGATAACAAACAAGAGCTTTTCGTACAAAGGTGCCAAGGTGTGGAATGATATCCCAAACAATATTAGAAATGTGGAATCTGCTGCACTTTTCAAAAAGCAGGCTAGAAACTATTTTTTGGGCCAATAAGACAACGAAGACCCCTTGAAACATGACCTCCTGGAAGAACAGTATGTATATCTATCTTTATCTTTGTTTTTGTTTTTTTACTATGACTGATGGAGTATCATATATAAAAAACATTAAATGAAAAAAAAAATAAAAAATCTCACGTTTCTGCTATGTGCTGCATGTGGAATGCGATGTAAGAATTAATACTGGCATGTTTATCAGTTTCCTAAATGAGAAGCCGGAGGCTGCAGGAAGGCAGCATACTGTTTTGCACAAGAATAGGGCAGTTTGTATTTGGCCCCACCAACCCTCTACTTATTTTTTCTGCCTCCTTTCTTTCCGCAGGCGTCGCTTGCGTGACGGTTGCATTGGCCAGGACGAAAATAAAGGTATTAATTTCAGTTCAATCACTGTCCTTAAAGAGACCGTTGTATGTTCGTGCTAGCAGATTCCAGGCGGCTGCACAACTGTCCAATTTTTGACAATTGATTGTTTTCGGCTTATTTCATAAAACTATTCATATTTGTGCTGAAGTCCTGGGGGGTGGGGGTACATGACTTGCTGACGGACGGGGGTCTGCAGCCTGGTTTCAGAAAGGTATCCTCTTCTAATTACCGAAACTTGCAGTCATACCCACTTTTATTATGAAATTTTTGACTATTCTTCGCAAATTTCTGGAAAATCCACTCATGTTTAAGGAAAATCTGTCGAAAAAGGGACCCTTGTTTAGAGATGTTTTAGGCCCGAAACCAAACCATATGGGCGGCCCATACCCGTACCCTCAAAATGTTATGTACCCCCTGGGGGGACTAAAGTTACACAAGATTTACCTGTTTCGGAACCGCACGGACAAAACTCTGTTAGAGGAGATGGCTTGTTTGTTTTAAATTTGTTTTGAGTGGGCTTGTCAGGATTTCTAGCTACTGAAAACTAATTTAGGCCCACTGTACATGCCGCATTCAGACATGGGACCCCTGGTTTAATGTACTTTCCGAAGGACGACTAGGTGAGTTGTGAGGTCAGGCCTCCATGGTCACTCATCCGAAGTCTGACCTCACACGACCAAGCTTAACTTCAGTCACCTGACGAAGACTGTATAAGCCACTCGGCCACTCACCCCGTAATAGCTATGGTAGGTTTTAGTCATACAAAACATCAGGCTGTTCTTTATTTCACCATACTCAAAGGAACCATAATTTTGTTTGCTAGAAGTCACTCAAAGTCACTAAATGGGCAGAGTTCCTTGATTTTTCTTTGATTCCAGTTGTTAACTTCAGTGAACTTCAGGCCAAAGCACCTAACTCAGGCCAGAACTTCAGGCCAAAGTGCCTAAGCTCTAAATTGCAGGCAGGTACAAATTTGAGCTTTCGATATTTGCATTTCTGCTCTCAAAGCACTAAAACCAACAAACGAGGCAGCTAGGTTTAAGCTAGACAAATATTTCGTGAATGATTAGCTATTCATTAAAGCGAAATTCATATCTCTGGACCCAATAAGTCTGCATACTTTTTCTGGGACACCATTATATCACCAAACCCAGGCCAAAAAGAGAAATCATTCTTGAGAAGCACTTACGATTTACTTGAAAAGTGAATTTCATAGATTCAGAAGTTGAGCATCGAGTCATAATACATAAGAATAATTATTATATCTAAGTTAGCGAATACTACTAGCTCATCAAGGCCTAACTGCAATTCAGTCCCAGTTCTCGCTTTGTTTATTGACTTGGATGATGGCACTCCACTTCAAGTGGGACTGATAATCAAACTATCTGAAAATCCTGCCAAAATCGCCGTGAAACTGGCGCAAACCAATGAAATTGCAGAGTTCTAAACGATAATTAATTAAGACTCACGCAATGGTAGTTGGATCCCGTCCAAAGCTCAAGAGGATTTCCGAAGAAGTCAGTGAGCAGCCTTCCTTTTTCATAAATGGCACACAGATAGAAACTGTCGAGAGGACTAAATACCTCGGTGTTCAGTTGGATTGTCATCTTGTTTGGGATGAGCATATAAAGGGTATGAGAAACAAAGTCTCTCGAGCTTTAGGCTTTCTGAAATATGCAAAGAAATTTCTCCAACAGGGAACGCTCAGTAAAATGTACAGAGGAATTGTTGAGCCCCACTTTCGTTATTGTTGCTCAGTATGGGGATGTTGCGGCAAAACTCAAATTGATGCCCTCTAAAGACTGCAAAATCGAGCTGCCAGAATTGTTACGAATAGCAGCTATCATGTTTCAGCAACTGGTCTGATTAAAAAGCTGGGGTGGCCAACAATCTCGGACATTATTCTAAGTGAAACAGCGACCATAATGTTTAAGTCAACAAATAGTCTTGCGCCTGAATATCTTTCCGAGCTGTTTGTAAAGAACTCAGCGCTTAACACAATGAGACTTAGAAATACCGAAGCTGACTTGCGTGTTCCTCTCTTCAAAACGGCAAATGGGCAGAAGTCAATATCATTTCGTGGGCCTAAGCTGTGGAATAAATTAAGCTCTGATGTCAGACTTGCACCCTCCCTTTCTACCTTCAAAAGGAGGTTTAAAGACGTAGTGGAGGGTTAAAGATCTTTTTTATGTACATTCATTTGATTTTCTTTTTTCGTTTTTGTAAACACAATTGTAAATTAATTAGGATTAGGTTTTAAATTTGGAAATTATATGTATTTTTGCACGGCCCCCTGTAAAGCAATCAATGCAGATTGACGGGGCTACCGTGGATAAAAACTAAAAAATGAAATGAAATGAAATGAAATAATTGGCTACGTTCAAACTGACCAATAGGATATCAACATTTCAAGCTCATTCCAAGAATTAGCCTCCCTTTAGTCTCGAGGCTTCAAAGTGATGAAATGTGCAAGGATCACTGTCGATTGCTTTGGTGAAATCTGAAGAATAATTTGGCGTTTAAAAGCAAGTTTCCCTTGTCAAAGTGAAGGAATTTTCAAGCAGTACACAGAAGAAGTAATCATCTTGACTCAGGTAGGTTTGGTTTTTTTTCAACCTTAATGAAATACGACTTTCAGGCGTTTTAGTATTGGTGAGCTGTGGTCGTGAAGGATGGGCCTAAGCTCTTGCCTTGCAACATCAAAGCGAAGTTCATCAATTTCTGGCCAAAGTTTTGATTAGCTTGGTTATGAGTCGTAGTTGTAGCGATTATCAGCCTATCAAGGAGCGAAACTACGACGATTTTCATCATCTAATCAAGGCCTAGAAAGAATCACTAGAAAATTCAAACTGTAATTCTTGTTTAGCTTGCCCGGTCACACCATCAGTTATTAATTTTCCATTATACAGCTATTTCTATTTCTATTTCTATTTCTAATTCTTTATACACCGAGACCCTTCAGCAACAAAATAACTTTAGCTAAAAAACATAAATCTAATTACAATCATTTTTTAAAACAAAAAAAGAAAACTACTGCTGATCTTCCAGGGGGCCGTGTTTGCATTGGTTTCAGCTCATCAAATGACTTTTTAACTGTTTTTTATATTGATACAAGGTGGGGAGCTCCCTAATATTCATAGGAATCTCGTTCCAAGCCTTCAGAGCTGTGTAAGAAAATCTCTTTTTAGAATATTCCAGATTTTACTTTGGGATTTGAAGGTTCTCACAAAATCTAGTATTATAGTTAGAGTAATGAGATCTCCGTTGAAATTTATTCCAAAGGTTTCCTGGACATAGCCTGTTCATGATCTTATATGTCATGACTGATCGATCAAACGTAATGAGTTGTTTAACTTGTAAAAAATTCTTCGACCAGTCATCCTTTATCCTGGCAGTGTCAATTATCGAAATGGCCCTGTCTTGAAAACGCTGTAATGATTCCATTTTGGAGTTGGATACACTACCCCATATGACATCAGCGTATCTTATATGACTCTCTACGAGCGCACGATAGACATTGCTTAATTGAGATTGCGAAACAATGTTTTCAGGGTTTTTAAAGAAGCAAGGCCCCCGCGTACTTTCGCTTTGATAGCTTTAAATTGGTCCTCCCAATTGAGTCCTTGATTGATACTTACCCCCAATGATTTCGTTTTCTTCACTCGTTTTATTTCTGAGCCATTTAATTTTAGTTTTTCTTGTTTGGTTATCTTATTAGTTCTATTTGGGTGGCCAATAAACATATATTCTGTTTTTTGTGGATTAGCACTTAATTTATTCAGTCGCATCCACTCAGAGATATTACTTAATTCATCTTGGGCTTTGCGAACCAACTCATCGACACTTGAAGATGCCAACGCTACTTGAGTATCATCAGCATACATGCCAGCCTTAGATGCTTTCAAACATTTTTCAAAGTCATTAAGATACACTATGAACAGAAGAGGACCCAAACAGGATCCTTGGGGAATCCCGCAAGTGACAGTCTTAGCCTTAGACTCATAGCAGTTAAGCTTGCAGTATTGTCGTCTGCCTTCCAGATATGATCTGAACCAGTTACCGGCTAATTCTCGGATTCCATACGCTTCTAATTTTTCAAGCAAGATCTCATGGTCAACGGTGTCGAACGCTTTTTTCAGATCAAGGAATATTGCCAAATTAACCTTTCTGTGATCAACATTTTCATACCAAAACTCCGTACTGTCAATTAAAGATGTTACCGTTGAGCAGAGTTTCTGAAAAGGGGATTGGCTAATCGTCAAGATGCCACGTGATCTTAGGTAATCATACATCTGGTCATGCACGATTCTTTCCAGAATTCTCGAAAAAACGGAGATGACTGAGATAGGTCTATAATTAGCTAATCCAGTTATACAGCTCATTGAAAGACCTTATTTTACATTAAGAAAAAATTACATTTACAATATTAGTTACATTCTACCTTACTTTTCTAATTATATATATATACGAAACTACGGAAACAATACTAAGCGGAGCGAAGATACACAACTACCCCATGGCTATATGAAACAAAACAAGGACTGTACAAGAAATTTTGCGCAAAGAAGCAACAAGGGAACAAAAGTATAGACAAACAACTCTAAGCAAATACATCATTAAACAATGAATTAAGCTGACTTGTACCCACGTGAAATTAAAGATTAGAAAGTCTAAAAACTTTAAACCCGAAAAATTGTATTTGAAATTGCTTACTTGAAGGAAATGGATGGGTTGATCAAAGCGTTCTGTTTCGAAAATAAATTTAATTGTAAAGTTCAGAGTTAAAGCATTTGCTTCCAAAGACAGGTTTTCATCTCTGTTTAAAGGAAGCTTCAAAATGTTATTGCCCGGAGCTTCAGAAGATCCGTAGGTTTGGATCCGTAGGTTGTTAGCACCAGCGAAGAGACTGCGTCTGTACCCTTTGAAAGAATTGCAAAGCAGCAAAAAGTGTTCCATGTCTTCTATGCCATCTTTTGTCGGGCAGATTGGGTTTTGATTGCATCTTTAAAATTTTGTTTGAATTTGTGAAAGTTGATTAAAAGATGACACCTACGAAAAATTTAGTTTGTGTTCCAGAACATCATATATTACAAATCTTTGCAAAACTTGGAAAGATTCGCGCGAAATAGCATTGCCCTTCTCAATAGGAATCTTTGACAATTTTGACATACTTCAAGAATGACCATATTCACATCACCATCATTTTCTGAAAATGACATTTGATTTGGAAACAGTGGTGTTTGCCCCACCCCCATCACTTCTTTTTACAACTGATCCTCGGGATTCTTTCAAAAAAAGGAGCATAGTTGGGTATCGGTGAGGTAGGTAAGAGCAGGGATCTTCCCAGAAATACAGGAAAGTGATAAGGAGAGTCGTTCAAACAAAACGTAGAGTGGCTTTTTGAAAAACTTTCCGGGAAAAACTATCATAGAATTGTGAATATTGTCTTGAGGTAAGGTAAATTGAATTGTGACAATCGTCAATAAGGTTTAGTTTGGTTTGTGCGAAATAAGCTGTCACAAAGCTGTGAACTTTTCCAGTTTGGCATTCGGATAGAACCGTATCGTAGATTTTGGGATAGAACCTTATCTTAGGCTTTGTCCCAAGGTTTGGGATAGAATGAAGACTGGCATGCTAAGTCAGAGAAAATTAAGTTGCGTAAAAATTTTCAATCAGGTGTTAAGTCATAAAACAATTCGTACAAAGTGGTCAGCAGCTCTGCATAGCGCTGGCTAACATGGAATCAGTAGTATTAGTAGGACTCAAAGCCAATGTAAAGGACGTGTCCTTAACAAATTCCATTGAGGGCTTCACCTCCACAATCCCTCATTGTGATATCCTGCCACTTTATTTGTCCTGGTCCCACCGCTGCTTGGCAAAAATCATTTTACATGATTAATCAGGTAGTTTTATTGTAATGATTTTGACACCGATATTTGCAAAACATGGGAGTTATTTTGTGACTGAGTGCAGTCTTTGCCGAGAATTAAAATATAAACTTGTGGAATGTTATGCTCAGTTATCCGTACTACTCTCTTTTTGAGGGGTTTGCATAACAGGTTAGAGAAACCAAGGGCATAGGATACAGTGCCATGTTGACAATCTGACTACGTCCAAAAAATGTATTGTTTGGAATAGACAGCTCTGATTTGCGGTACAGAGTTGTCATCTAATGGACTCCAGTTATGTAAGAGGTACTGTACTGTGATATGTGCCTTTTTGTCTAGAATTGTGAAATTTCTTCCTGAGGCCTCTGAGGCACCCAATGTTAATCCATGTTTATTGTGAACAATCTAAGGTCCTGTATAGATTATGTTGTAACAACTTACCAGGCAGCATTAATTGCAAAGAATGAAACACTGAAGGTTTTACAGGCCGTTTTCATTAATAAGATGAAATAGTTAAGTATGAAAATACCTAAAGAATGTCTCCGTAGTAGCCAGGAGGTGGGGGTTGTAGGGGGTCACCGAAAACCGTAAAACCGCCAAAATATTTCAGAAAAACCGTAAAACCGTCTCAAAAATCAGCTAAAACCGTGTTCACATTTTTCCACGCTTTGCATGTACCACCTCGGTTCTGTGCTGTAGACGAGTGCCTCGTTATCATTTATATGACTTCTAATCATTTATGATGCCCTTAATCCGCTGGAAAAGGTGAAGTTAGTAGAATGTTCACAAAGTTATATCGCAATGGATATTTATTTGTAGCTTTTATCTTCAATTTTTGTGATAATTTGACTGCTCGAATCAGCTTTTGTGAAGAAATCTGGAAACCGTTGAGAAAGAAAGGAACCGTAAAACCGTCACTTTTGCTGCCAAAAACCGTCAAACCGTCCCAAAAACAGCTTGAAACCGCAAAACCGTCGCCCCTACGACTCCCACCAGGAGGTTGTTCAGTGCGATGGAGGAATCAGATCAGGCTGTTTGAGCAATAACATGCAATAAGTCGGAGGGTGATACACAGAGAAATTACATCATTACGCTGCAGAGATAACATGCCAGTTATTCTATTGTCCGGAGGGATAAGAAGCAGTGTGACAGAGGGATAGCCTGCAGCCAACTGCAAAGACATTCTACAGAACAAATTCTTTACATAATTCAGAATCACTGGACAAGAACATATCCAAATGCGGCATTAGATTTGTCTCCATTATCCGGGGAGCAACTTGCAAAGTTTCCGCATGAAATTGCTGACAGTGCTGCATTGCAAGGGAGATTTGTACCTATACTCCCTAAACCTATAAATGAATCTGGAGAAATGCATTCGTTCTCTTGATTCGCGATGAATCCAATTCTGGTGAGCATTATGCCTCCATTGTTTTTTACGTTGAAACCTTCCCGGTTACAATTGAGCTGCAGTGATGGATTCGCCATGAGACTTTTCCATGCAGATTTTCCAAGATTAGTAGAAATGTGATTGCCAGCTTGGAATATATCGAGGAGAGAATCACGCTTCAGACCAATGCGAAGCCAATTTGTTGCACCGGAAAACTTCATCCCAACACAGAGGGAATCAAAGCTAAGGTGAGTAAAAGCTGGAAACTTGGCCTCTTCTACTGCGAACGACTTTAAGCCATTTTCCACATTGTACGTGTCTTTATTGGTCCAGTATGCCGCTGTTGCTTTGAATGTTAACTGAAATTAATTTGAAATGAATCAAACTCAACCTTCAGATGAGTCGTTGGGAGGCCGTGTCGATCTGGGAACTAGTTCTCAGGTCATAATATTGAGAGCGCGGTACAGGTTGAACTTTAGGGCCATCTCAAATTGTAGAGAGCTTGCGATCGGCTCCAAATCAAGAAAGATTATTATTGTTATTATTTTATTTAAGGTTGGCAACTTACATAGCTAAAATGTAAAAATGCTAATTCAAGCCAACAAATTAATTTACAATAATACCATAAAGTAAGTGAAACAAGTCAATAAAATTACAAAGTTCATAAAATATATATATATTTACAAAGTTCATAAAAAATATATATAAATATATATATATACATATATATATATATAAATACATACATACATATATATATATATATATATATATATATATATATACATAAATATATATATATACATAAATATATATATATATTTATATACATAATATATAAAAATATATATACAATCTAAACGAGATATAAAACTATAAAAAGCGGAGCTGGGGTATGTATTGTTTGCATAGTCTACAGTCACAGTCTACATCATGTTTCCAAAATTTTATTCTATTCTTGAATTGTTGCACAGAATTTGCATCTTTGATTTCCTGTGGAAGAGTGTGCCAAATGTGCTGTCCTCTATGACGGACTGTTTCAGTACCATATTTAACAGTATGTACGATAGGAACTGTGAATGTATTTGAATTTCTCAAATTATAAGCAGCATTTCTTTGAGGGAAAATTTCATTCATGAATGTGGGACTTTGATTATTTATTGTTTTGAACATTTCAGTCATTAGCAATTGCAGATTTTTCTCATATATCGTTACGGATCTATCTTTTTCCAACAAAGTTGCGATCTAGAACAAAAGTCTTTGTATGCTATTCTGAGGGCTCTCTCGTGCAGCCTATTGATTTTGTTGTTCATTTTTCTGCTATGAAATATCCAAACCAATGGACAATATTGGAACTGACTAGTAACAAATGCCCTCATCAAAAGTCTCAATTTATCAGTACCTAGATATGCAGACATTCGTGACAAAGCAAATAGTTTATTGCCAGCCTTTTGACAAATATTGCTAATGTGCTTTTCAAAGATAAGATTTGCGTCAATTAAGATTCCTAGCAGCTTCTCCTCTTTTGAATTATTGAAGGCACAGCTGCCAATATTTATGCTCACCTCTTGATTTGTTCTTTCACCAAATATCATAAAACCGCACTTGTCTTCGTTCAGTTTCATATAATTGTTTCTAAACCAATCGATTATAATTTTAGAATCATTTTCTAGCCTAGAGATTACATTTTCGAGAAGAATATCGCATGTATAGATGGTTGTATCATCCGCATAGTTACAGATATCTGTTTCTTGAATCGATAACAGAAGGTCATTGATATAGATATTGAAAAATAGAGGTCCAAGTACGGATCCTTGAGGAGCGCCAAACCTTAGCTGTTTATAGCTGCTGAAAGAACCATTGATTTTTACTCGTTGTTGCCGATTTTCCAAATAGTTGTAAGCAAGCAATGAAGCTTCACGGCTAAATCCGTATGCGTGCAACTTAGCAATTAGTAAGTCATGTTGAATACAGTCAAAGGCCTTTGAAAGGTCCATAAAGATAGCCCCTATCTTCCCACCGCTGTCCAGGCAAGCTTTCCATTTTTCAATTGCGCGCATCAATGCATGTTGGGCATTGTAGCCCTTGCGAAAACCACAAAGCAGCCATGATAAATACGGAGCCATGTGTGAAGAAATCTGGGTATCCATGAGCCTTTCAAATACCTTTGATACTGTAGGGAGAACACTAATTGGTCTGTAATTACCCTTGTAAGTTTTGACTTCTTTTTTGAAAAGAGAGGACACATCTGCTAACTTCAATTCATCCGGAAAGAAAGATTGTTCTATTAAGTTATTAAATAGAAGATAAACAACAAATTAAAGAGTAGAAGGTAGCGAAATGCATCTACTCATTTAGAAACATGTAGGCCACGTATTGTGGACACGATCAACACTCTATTCGTGCCCAAAACACCTATGCATTAAAACAAGAAATAACACCAGGGAAACATACTTTAGCTCCATCTATCTTCATAGCTAGTGTCCAACCATCTCCTCCACAGCCGGTGATATCTCCCATAATGCAGTGGTGTGGCCCGTGTTCTAATTGGTAGACACCATCTTTTGCAAAAGCATTTGTGGCAAGGATTTCCTTACAACTCTTGTACACTGCAAGGTCAAGGTACAGTTATTGGCAGACAGCATTGTGAAAATTGGCAATAACATTGGCGAATGGAACAAAACTCATTCAGACCACATAAAGTATACTCAAGATACCGAGTGTACAAAAACAACTATCTAAATTTTGCGGACAACGATAAATTGGACGCTGGACCGATTTTGACAATTTATGGCTTCAGGCTAGCTCAAAGTACCTCTGCCTTACGCTCTAATGAGCACGAAAAGTGAAACAGAAGTTTTCCACTCTTACTAATTGCTCTTGAACCAATCAGTCTATCGAAATGATGTAAAAATATTGTATTACTCATATTCATGGCAATCGAGAGATTCATTACATGAAGTCGTTTTTTAGCTTTTGAGAAAGCTCATTTCAAAATATTTTACAGCTTTGAGAAGAACTTTGTTAGCCATTCCGCTTGTGGAGAGACTGGAACAAACAGTACAGTTTTAAGAGTACCGACTGGTCTAAAAACGTATACGGATTTCGTCTCTAGCGATGAGAATGGCTCGAATCAATTAAAGTCAATTTTTAAAAACATACCTCGATAGCTAATTTGAACATAGATACTTCGTTTGTTCATACCGGTGCACTGAGAGTGAAGACCTCCACCTATAAACCAGAGTATGACGTTTTGCCTTGAGAAAATTTTTGAAGCACGGTGAATAAAATCAACAAAACTTGAAACAAGCGGAGAAAATCTAAAGACTTAACAAAAGATGTGTTTTACAAAATATAATCTATGTGCAACTAATCATCAATGGAACAACCAGATCAGCTTCATTCGTCCCAGAATCAACAATTTTGTTTACACATACTATTCATCTGTGAAAGTGCCGCCTAGAGCATCAACGCACTTTTGGCATCGTTGAATCATTCCTTGAAACGAATTTGTCATCAGATCTCTCGGGATCAGGTTGAGCATTACGTATCTTCGAGGCTGCTTTCCCGGGTGGGCCATCAACAGAAGCTCTCCAGACTTTCCTGTCTTAGACTCATGAGAGATCTGATAACAAATTCTTTTCAGGGAATGATTCGACAGTTCCAAAAGTGTATTGATGCTCCAGCGAGTACTTTCACCAATGAATAGTATATCTAAATAGATCGTCGATATTGAGATAAATGAGGCTGATTTCGGAGCTCCCTTGACGATAGGTCTCACATGAATTGTATTTTGTAAAACACAATTGTTGTGCCATCTTTAGTTTTTCCCCTCCTGCTTCACATTTTGTTGACTATATTCACCGTGCTTCAAGGATGACTAAACACTAAAAGCTCTGGCTTGGAGGTGGAGGTAAATTTGTCCTTTGAAGATTGATATCTTTACTATCAAAGCACCAGGATCAACAAGCGAGGCATCTATGTTCAAGTTAGCCATGTTTTGAAAATCATTTAGGATTGACTCACGCTATTCAAGAAACTTTGAGTGTCGTAAGATCGTAGCCAATTTCACCCAAAGTTTCTGAGTTGCAGCAGTACTTGAACACTCTGTAGCACACGTAAGTCCCTTGGGAGGATGGAATCCCTCCAAATGACCTTCTCATACTACAGGAACAATTGTCCATCTTCCCAAGAGGCTTGCATGTGCAACGAATGCGTTGCGCTTTAGACATCATTTAAGTCATTGTAACCCTGGCCTGAAATCTAATATGGAACAGAATCTTTTACAATATCGGTTAGTTTTTAATCGTTTGTAGCGTAGTCGTAGTTAGTTGAAAATTGCGTGTCTTTTTATGCCACGAGGTGGTCATTGGTTTTCGTTTCCCATGCTATCGTGCCAGCAATTTTGTATACTAATTAGAAAGCTATAGTCATATGTAAAATACATTGCAATTTTTCATATTTGAGTAAAAAATGTGTTTAAGTACTGCTACAACCTAGAAAATTTGAGGGAAGTTGGCAACAACTTAAGAACGCTCATAGGACCTTGAAGGGACTTTCTCTAGAGCAAATTATCTGAATCAATAAAATTATTAAGAGTTTTTCCTTGCTGAAATCATCACTTTGTTTGAAGGGATTCTCGAGAGGAGTATCATACTGCTATAAATCAACGAACTTTAATGTCAAAACTGGCGAAGACTTTGGCTGGGTCTTTGACGGCAGTAGAACGAGCCAATTAAAAGCAAATTTCCTATCGTTTCATTATAAAAGGAACCCCTAGAAGGAACCTTTTTACAGAAAAACATGCCATACCTTTTGGAAGCTCCACCTGAAAGAAAAAGGAAACTCATATGACATGTATTTTGATGAATTAAGTTGTATAAAACAGGATTACTACGAAACATCGTCACTTGAAGTATTGTGAAATTTTGATTTTATTACGGACTATAAAAACATTTCATATGCATTTGTGGCAAGGGCCGAATTGATCTTTAGAATAACTGGAAAGTATTAAAATGACTTTGAATTTGTCGGAAACTGTGCATTTGGAAGCCATCTGGATTTGAAGCAAGCTCCAAAGTCACATGAAATGACTAGCAAAACCCTTAATGATGATCTATTCTACTCAGATTGCCGCATGTATACCAGATGCACTGCAAACCTACCCACGTTTGACTGGGCATGAATCGTACGTTTGACTGATTTTTAAGATTATGAGGCTATATTTAGCTGAAGCCGTACGTTCTAAGATTTACTCAAAACTTATGCCGTATCTAAAACTAAAAGCAACCTTCTTGAAATATTTGCCAATGCAAAACAGAAAAAGATAATATGTCGATCAAATGTTCTAGCGACTAGAAATGAATGGACAAAGAATTCTGTAGATTTCTAATAAATGAATTGCAGTGAATTTCAAATACATTTCTGGCTAAAATATCATAGTGAAATTCTGCAGCTCAAATTAAGGTTCATCATGCTGTAATTCAACAGTATCTCTCCCGGAATAAGAAAACAAGAATGTCCCCTTAATTCCATTTGCTTCGTGGTATACGTAAGTAAGTAAGTATGTGAGTAAGTGAGTGAGTAAAAATTTGCCATCAAATTGATCAAAAGGGACTAAAATATCATGAAAAATTAAAGGAAAAAAGAATCTAATTACAAATGTACACTGTAATGAAAATTTTAAAAGGCAAAATATAGATTAAAAACACCCCCAGTTTAAAAATGGCAGGGATGGCATTAAAATGTCAATACAACCTTGTTTTCATAATGCCCCCCCCAGATGTGTCTATGAAAGAAAAGTTTTCAGAAAAAATATTTAAATATTTATTGCTGAAAAGTTGACAGTAATACTGCATTTTTTTTATTGTTGATGGACAATGTCTGTTAAAGCTTTTAGAAATTTGATGATATATATAAGTGCTATTTTCTCGATTCTGAAGATCATTAGATAATTTATCCTGGATCTTATGCTTCAAACTGTTGACATTGTCAGAAGATTTTAGGCCCGAATATGGACTGTTCCAATTTTGGGTCCTGTATAGGAGAGAGAGGGCCGTAAGGCAGGGGAGGTGTTGTGGCGCCGTGGTGTAATCCTCTGACATTGCAGCCAGAATAGTCAGGCGGAGTGGGTTCGAGTCCCGGTAGGGCCCCACCACTTGAGCGTCATGACAAGGGGTCGCGGACTCGATTAGGTCTGCTCTATTTCTGCGATCCCAGCGCTTGGCGCTGAAAAACGCAACTTCACCCTCAACTTCAACTTCAGGGGACCAACCCAAAGCAAGTCACAACGAATACAAAGAAAATTTCAGCATTGAACTTCAGAATGCTGACGATATTGGCAATGGTCCAACTGACAAGCAGCATAAGGACACTATAAAAAAATAACTCCCGTTGAAGCATTAATGTCGATGCTAAAAGACCGAAGACGTTTGTGTTTGTGCAGATGAAAGAACAACCATAAAAAGATGGAAGGGACTATCAGCTGATTCCTTTAACAAATATGACAGAATTCCCGGCAACAGACAGATATCCGAAAAGTTAATTGCAATAGCGCTTAATGCATTTGTATATCAAATGCTGCTTCACAATTCTGAGATCTGTAAGTTTGCCAAGAAATTGGAAGGAAATCTCGACATCTTCAAAATAAAATCGCCACGTATGGTGCTAAACATCAAATTAATGGGTGAAAAATGAGGAAACGTATGAAAGATCACATCTGACTCCCATCACAAGCCAAATAAAGAAAGGCAACAAAACTGGTTTGTGCGCATATTCAGGCTGCCAGAAGGAACATCAGCAATTATCTTTCAAAGGAAATTTTAAAAGAGAAGCATTATCGATGAAGACCAAGAAATAGGTAAATGAGTACCGAACGATCTCAACCCAATAAACAAAATAGAGAGCATGGAGCTCAAATATTTAAAAAAGTATGTATAAAATTCTGTCACATTTCTTTTGAATTAAAATCCTTGAAAGGAACTTTTGGTAATTTGCTGTAAATCTGCTGTGGAAATTTTTGGATACGTGATTTTTTTTTCAAAATGGCGGCATTTATTGATGTTAAGGTTGTGACGTCATCAAATTTCTAAGTCCTTAACCAGAAGAGCTACAGATTTCTGTTTGCAACCATGTTCTAGATTTTTTACAACTATGGTTCTCTTGAAGGTTGTATCAATTTTCCTCACGTAATTTAAGATTAATGATGATTCTCAATTTTATAAATTTCTAATGAAGTTTTGCAAAAATAATCAAAATACCACCATTTTGAAAATAATCTAGAGATCAAAAAATATCAAATTACCCCTACCCAAAGTTCTTCAAAATTAATTCAATTTATTGAAAAACATTACACAATTTTAAAGATTTGAAAGCATTGAGCCGTATGGTACAGTAGATGAACTAACTGAAAACGACAGTGACTGAAATGCATGGCAAAGAACATGAATGGCAAGGCTAATATCTTGAATAAAAAGGAAAAAGCTAATAAGAAGAATTAATGGCTTAAATGAAAAAATGACAAGCTGGTGTCGAAAATAATGCATATGTGATATAACTAACGAGCTCGAATAGATGTCATAATGAGGACTTTTACTTATTGATGCTTTGTGATACATTCTAGTTGCATTGCGAAAGAAAGACATTATCAAGTGACCTTTAATTCTTTTGGCAACAGTCAGCAAATACCGCAAGCTTCCTCAAGTATGACGTCATAGCGACATAATGGAGGATTGCGCTAAAGTTGGTGGCGAGGAATTTTTTAACGAGATGCATTTCGTTCGAATTACAAATCTTTAACGATTCTATAGGAATTCGATTAAAGAACGCAGTGCATCTCGGTAAAAAGTTCCTCGCCACCATCTTTAGCGCAATCGTCTATTGATGTATTAGGAATCAAACAGTAGCTTGTTGTGTGGATTTTGCTTGTTTACACCATTGTACCAAATTGTTTCCTCGAATCTGTAATACTGATGACATTACAGAGGGCGGCCACTTTGTGCCCCCATCGGTATTACAAAGGAAGTTTCAATGATTTGCCAGATTATAATATCTATACTTGTAGAAATTGATATTTGAAATATAAGCAGCTGAAATAACGTTGCAGTTAATGACATTTTATCAGAAGTCAGACAAGTTGCTAAATGCTAGTACGAAATCTTAAGAAAGTTTTCTCGAACTCAAATTGATCTTTATAAATACAAAGTTTTGACAAACAGTGAAACAGACAAGAAGCGAAAGAAAAACAACCTTTCCGCCAAAAGTAGAACGGGTGGATTCATTCCAAGGTTGTTTTCAATGTGCTTCAAGTAAACATTTGTACACTAAGTCAACAAAAATCTCGATTCCAAGCTAATACTCAAGGTCAATCGAAAAACCAATTAAAATGCTTTTTGAATACTCTTTGAATATTGTTTGAATAAATCGGTTTAATGGAACTCTTGAATGCTTGCTAATAACTACTAGGTCTGTGTGCTCTCAAGGTGCATTTAAAATGCTCTAAAATTATTTTCTTCGTCACTCCAGGAGGAAGTCGATCCGTCTTTCGGTTTGTCCGTCTGTCCATCTTTCTGTCTGTCTATTGTCCTAATCCTTGAAGGGGCTGCTGTAGCATCCCCTCCCGTATGCTCCGCTGATTTTCTCATCCAACCTTCCATCGATTCTGATGTGTTGTTAGTCAACGTCATTATCCTTCTTGCTCTGTTATTCCTTCCAGGCAGTTCTCACTTCGATCGCATCCATTTGTTATGCATTCACTGTAAGTTTCTCCTTCTCACTGCAGTCCTTATGGCACCTTATCCTTCTCTCATCAAACTGTTCGTTTGCCATCTATCCACCATTTCTTAGTACCCTCTACCACAGTTACATCTCAAAGCCATTCAGCCGTCTCTACTCCTCCTTTATTAGTGTCTCCGTTTCTTATTCACACAAAGTGTACCATTGACGAAGCTAGAGATTAAGCATGCGGCTTCTTTTGGCATAGACTGATTACTGCATACTTCCTATCTTCTTTAGCTACTGCCCGAACTGTTTCACCTCACATCTATCTTTGAGACAGACTTTGAGTTAATTAAACGTCAGATCCTGCCGTTATAGCAAATGTTTTTAATAAGTTTTTTGTTAATGTTTCTCATAATGTCACCAAAAATATACCAAGATCTAAGAAGTCACCTGTAGATTTTATGGGAAGCAGAATTGGAAGCTCCTTTTTCACTGCACCCTCAATTCCTCTTGAGATATCTGACATAATCTCTCTCCTTAAAAGTGGAAAGTCTCTGGGACCAAATAGTATTCCTATGAAAATCTTGAAACTCCTTTCCCCACTTATATCATCTCCTCTTTCTCAAATCGTAAATGAATCTTTCCAGTCTGGAATCTTTCCAGACAAAATGAAGTTGGCCAAAGTTATACCACTTTTCAAGAAAGGCTGCCCACTTGCAGCTTCCAATCATAGACCTATTTCTCTTCTTTCTATTTTTAGCAAAATCATTGAAAAAGTTATGTACAAACGTCTCTACAAATTTCTTGAAAAGCATGAAATATTATATACTTTACAATTTGGATTTCGTGTAAGTCATTCTATTGACCATGCTCTTGTTAGCTTAACAGAAGCCATAAAGAATTCGCTAGACAATAGGAAATTTGGCTGTGGAATTTTTATTGACTTGCAAAAGGCATTTGACACTGTGAATCATAATATTCTGTTGACAAAGCTTGAACATTATGGAATTAGAGGAACTGCCTTAGATTGGTTTAAGTCTTATCTCATGGATAGGAAACAGTATGTATCAGTAAATGGATCAAACTCTAGTTACCTCAATGTCACCTGTGGAGTCCCGCAGGGTTCAGTACTTGGTCCTCTCCTTTTCCTAATTTACATTAATGATTTACCTCAATCATCATCAAAACTAGTCTTCTATTTATTTGCTGATGATACAAATATTTATTTTGAAGCAGAAAACCTCAATCTTCTTCAACAAACAGTTAATAAAGAATTGAAAAAAGTTAAATTGTGGCTTGATGTTAATAAATTGTCTTTGAATATTGACAAAACCAGTTTCATCATTTTCAAGTCACCTCAGCATTTTTCCTCTGACAGTATCAATATCAAAATTGGAAACCGTCCTGTTAAAAAGACTTGCTATGTCAAATTTCTTGGAGTTCTTTTGGATGAAAATCTTTCATGGAAGTATCATCTGATTGAATTGTCTAAAAAACTGGCTAGAACTTGTGGTATGTTCTTCAAAATAAGACATTTTTTACCTATTGATGTTCTCATTTGTCTTTACAATTCTTTATTTTCACCCTTCTTACAATATGGAATTTTAGTTTGGGGTCTCACATATGAGACTTATATTAATCCAGTGTTTTTGTTACAGAAAAGGATTATAAGGGCAATGTCTTTTGAACACTTTACCTCACACGCGGCTCCTATCTTTCTTAACTTAAAAATCCTAAAGTTGCATGATCTTTTTCAGCTAAAGTTGCTGAGTTTTGCATATGAATCTGTTAATAAAATCTCCCCTGTTTGTTTTCATAATTTCTTCAAGTCTGTTGAATCTGTTCATCAATATGGTACAAGACAGGCTGGCAAGGATGATATTTTTCTGCCTCAGAAAATTACTAGTCAATATGGTCTCAGATCAGTACGTTACAATGGAGCAAAATGCTGGAATGACATTCCTGTAGAAATAAAAAGGTCGCCATCGGTCAAGATGTTTCGTCAAAAACTGAAAACTTTCCTGTTCGAGCATAACCATTGAATCAGATTATTGATAGTCAATATTTACCCATAGTTTCTTAAAATTTATCTGAAAAGAGGGGGTGCTCTCTCCTCGATTAGCTTAGCTATTGAGAGAGTTCCTCCTAAGAATTCCCCTTCATACAAATCCTCTGGTGTTATGTATCTTTATCCCTTTATATGTGTTATTGTCTTATTAATTTATATGTAGTTATTTATTGTTGTAAGTTTTTAATTTAGAGAGTTTTGTATGTAGTGGAATTTAAAATGAATGAACTGAACTGAACTGAACTGCTGCTCGTCACATGGTTGTTGTGTAATTTCCTGTGGAATCGTTGCAAAGTAGCTGTATTTGTGTTGCAATTATTTCACGAGGATGTAAAGAAAATGAGAACTGTGTATTTACCACTTTTACATTGTAACAAGGGACATTGATACCAGTCGGCCAGGAAGATTGCTAGACTGGATGTATAAGGCCCCGTCCACACGTATCCGGGTCTTTTTGACAACGCACCTTTTTTTATCCGTTTTGGGTTCCCGTCCACATGGAGACGGCGTTTTCAGTCACCGAAAACGAAGCATTTGGAAAACGCTCTCCAGAGTGGATCTTTTTGAAGACGCCGTTTTCCTTTGCGAAAACGCTGACGTCACAGCATCGATCCATGACGTATCAGAGCATGCGCTCGGTTCTTTGGGGATCACGCGAGGGCAGTTTGCTTGTCTGTTTTCTTTTATCGAAGTTCGAATGCCGAATATCGTTATCGATTATGGAATTTCGTTGTCAAATATCGAATTGTGAGTGTCACAGCCTTTTCGTGTGGACGGGGATATTTTCGAAAACGCTCCTCGTGTGGACGCGAATCTTATTGAAAACGGATAAAAAAGATGCGTTTTCAAAAGTATCCGGATACGTGTGGACGGGGCCTAAGTTCCTTGCATCCTGTGAGCAGAGGGGGAGGAGGAGGCAAGGGGGTGGTCACCCTTCAAATTTTGCCTATGACCACTTCTTCAAATTCTGCCAACTCCATTATGAAATTTCAGGGGGGAGGGGGTGATGATCTTGGCAATTTATTATGTATGAGTATACCCTTCTACAATCTTGCTGTTTTAAATGCATTCCCTAGCGAATTTTTCTGCATTGACTCCGATCTTCTTCTGGTGGTGATTTCCCAGATACCCGTTCCATGTACGCTGCATGCTTGTATATTTCAACAAAATAGCAAGCTTCTTGAATATATTGGTGACCATATATTCAATGATTTCAAGTAATAATTAAGAGATTAGAAATTTTACAATCTCTCTAAAAAGTTATGTTTATATGATATTTTATGTCTCATCTGTTAATTAAATTTGAAAGGAGTGCAATATTTCTCTCGAGTGAGTTCTTACAGTCAAATCCGTATGAGTACTGATTTTTGCTAAAAACAAAGAAAACTGATAAAGTCATCGAAAACACAACACAACAATTAGAGCAAAATGAATTAGGTATTCAAACATTTTACATCAAATTACTTGAGACAAGCAAATTTTCATCTTCCTAGCCCTTGTACTTTGGAGTTGCAATGGGAGGCTAAATTTATTCCCCTTCAGGCCTGAAGATGTTCAGGAAGACCCGGTCCAGATAGGGCTAAAATCTGAATGCCAGACTGGTCCTTTCAGGGTATCATTTTTCATTCGACTTGAACAAATTAACATATTCACTGCTTTGAAAACATGGTTTAATCTATTTTGGAAACATCCACATTTGCCTCGCATATCGAAGTCACTACGATACATTCTTTATCTTCAGATTTCTTTGAGCTCACTTTTGAAATAGAAGCCTTCCTGTATTTTGAAAGCATATCATGCTTTGTTTTTGCAATCTCCTTGGTAACTTTATCATAAAAACTAATTAAACTCACTTCATATTGTTAGTGATTTCCATCGCAAACTCTGTCCGAATTTAGGAAAATACACATAACCTTGATCATCTTCATCTTCAAACCAAATTAGAACTTAATTTCAAAATTTAATTTCAATTCAAGAACTAAATTTCAATTTCAACAATTCTTAATCTCAATAACTTAATTTCAAAGAATACAAAGGCAACCATCTGTATGTTTGGTTTGGCAATACTTACAATACTTTGACAATACTTACAATACTAGTTGTTACAGAACGTTTTCTAGTTTAAAAATAAGCAAGCATTTGACAAGAGGAATACCTCGAATATCTAATTTTGAGATCCCACAGATCATTGGACTGAATTTGAAATACTCTTCAAGCTTCAAATGCATATATTCCAATACTTTGACAATTTTGATGTCATGTCGATGACTTATTTAATGTTCCTTTGAACTGACTGGCTTAACAGAGACTTCAACTATATCGCTACTCCCTGACGTTAGACTTTCTGAGCTTTTCAATGTTTTTCAACAAAATCATAGTACTTTTATTCTTTCTTATGAACTGGACAAACATTTTGTAAAAAGCGTTAGCCCTAGTTGACCTGGGGGAAGGGTTCCACCCTCTCGTCATTTGTACGTTTTTCCATGTTTGCTGAAGCGCCTATTTTAAAATTGGTCACACTCAGTCAGAGAAAATCGCACTTTTGCTCATAACAGATTTTTCTGAGTTGCCAAACAATTAAAATGTTTTCAGTATTTGCAGGCGGAGAAAGTAACTCATTTTATCACTATTTTCACGAAGACATCGTAAGGTGCAAGGTCTGCTGCGTAAATACTCACTTTGGTAGAAAAAACGTGCCATTTTTGCACTCGTTTTCACAGTGCTGAATTGCAACGAAATTTTCAGCTGGTTTGGAGCTGAGAACCAATTATAACATGGGATTATGCCGAATTTTACTTGAAGTAGCGCTATATAGGCATATGAGTGTCCAGTATAAAGTAGGCGCTGCAGGCGCTGCCAGCAGGATAGAAACATTTTGTCCGTCCGACAGTGTCCGTCCGATAGACAGACTGCATGCATTTAATGTATGCACAAGCTATGTAAATGATCATTTTAAGCAAAGAGATTAATCGAAATGAGATCCTGAAGAGTTGAGCTATACATAGATACCAAACCTTTACAGGAAAATACTGTTTAGCAGCAAAGGCATGCAACTGAAAAACAAGCACTTAAAATTCGCTAACAGACGACCAAAACCTGGATTTGCACAGGAAAGGGAAGGTAGAATGCAGGTCCATAAGGTTTATTTTGTAGACCACCAGATCTCTTAAACAGGATTATAGATCAGGCAGCCATGCCCATCAAGGTTTGGGCAGTCGGTAGCTCCAAAGCATCAAATGTCCATCCTACAGATTTTTGAATTAAGAAGCAGGCCTTGAATGCTTTTGATATTTAGAAAGCTTAGATTTCTATCATACAGCAATGAAACTGTAACAACTTTGCCACTCTATTTTTAGGTAACCAAGCTTAGATTGCACACTCTGTATGTCTTTACAAAAAGTAAAGTTTCACGACCTTGAACACACTTTCATTTTGATGACGTCATATGATATCGTAATGATAATCATGCTCTAGCAGCAACCACAACATTACCAATTAAACTATTGTTTCAAGAATTCATTTTTCATAAAATGAACTGAGCCAAATTAGGCAACCATATCTCAGGCAATGACAAGAGATAAGCAGGGAGGCGGAATCCTCCGCCCCCCCCCCGGCATTGAGTGTTTCAAAACGCCCAGGTCAGATAGGGTTGAAAAGTCAGATTGGGTTCAACTGTCATCGTTTGCAAACTATTTCAGGAGCGTGAAACAATGTTCATGAGAAGATTTCTGGATGTCTGTCTATAGCTGTGTTTACAACATGGTATCAAGCAAAGGTCTATCTCTTTGGCAGTGATTTAGATTTTTGTGACGTCAAACCTTCAGATGGGCTGAACGTAAAGGAACTGAAATTTCGAAAAAAAATTCAAGATTTCTGGAAGGTCCAGTAGTAGAATTTTCAATAGCTCCCTAAAGTTTCTTTAAGCCATCTGAAAATAATAGCTCATGGAGTTTTAAAACTATCGTTTACAGCACTTCAAGACTTTGAGCCATTGCATTTCAATTGCGCTTTAAAGCAGCAGGCAAAAGCACATGCCTCAAGCCCGAATTCAATAAGTAATAAGATTACCTTGAATATCATGGCTTTCCAATCAGTTTGATCAGCTATTGTTGAACATGTGCTGTTCGTCGAAAGAAGGTTGTAAACTTCACAGTTATCTGTCAGTTTACTTGGGAAATGTGATTCTTTGAAGTTCAAAACCCCACAATGTTTATGTTTCAAACAACGATGGACGCATTGCATTTCACTCGCTACTGTGTAAACGATTTTGCTAATGTTTAAGCAAAGAATTTTCTTGTTCTGGAACAATTCTTGGACCATTCCCTTTCGGCAAGAAACATACTGAATAGCTGCGAATATCGTCGTAATTACTATTCCAACCAGCTCCATTGCTGCAATCAATTTAATTCCTGAAAATTTGAAGAGAGCATTGAGAAAAAAGATATTAGTCTCATCTGTCTGTTCTCATCAAGATGCAATACCAACTCTAAGTGGTGTAACGCAGTTTAGGGCACCTTAATTCAAAAACTAAGGGCCCTCGACTAAAAGGGGCCTCAGCAAAAGATTTCTTTTGTTATCTATTTTCAAGTAAGTTTCATAGATGTGGTGATCTATGGACAACTTTTACAAATAAGCGATCAAAGTAACATGGTAAAACATGGGATCAAGACGATCAAGATTGATCTTTTGAGCAACAGTAAGTGACGCATTCTCAAAAACTGGGAATGGATTCGGGAGATGCATTTTGAGCCAAAATACACGGCGTGTCCTCAAAATCTTCCTGGTGGCTTTGCCCCCAGTCTCCCGCATTCTTTCTGTCAAACCTACTGATTCGCCACTGCTACGCCGCTGGATTCGGCAACACCTATGTTAATAGTAGATCATTCCAGTTGTTTTATCTTTGCCTGAGGAACTTATTTACTTCGAGTTTACACTGCACATCGTAGCTATTTTGACGTTTCTATCATATCATTTACAAGTGCTTAGTTTGGGGACTTCAAGTGGAAAAATCCCAAAGGGTCCCAAATGTCTCCGTTACGCCAATGGGGTTATGGACAGATATTTTACCCGGTTTATGGGTATGTTTTAGTGAGGTTCCGTACGGGTTATGGGTCAGCTTACGATATCTTGCCATTGTTATAGGTCTTCTTAATATAGAGTTGCAGACGTTAATAACAAAATGAAAACAACGAATGAGGCAAGCAACGACAATCATTATCAGTACGGTAAACCCCGCAAACAAGAACATACTTCTCTAAATAAACAGACTGAATATGTTCTTATAAATGAGGTACTTATGACATTTTCAGGGTTTGGTTCTTATCGCAAGGACACTTGTTACTATGATGAATACATTTTCATTTTGTCATTTCATTTTCAATTTTTTAGGCATGGTAGCCCCTCAGTTAAAGAGAAACTGTTTTACAGGGGGCCATGCATTTAAATACTCTTAAAGCTTAATAAATAATTTACAATTAATGAATACAATTAAAAAAAAGAAAAAAAATTAAGATAAAAAGAAAAGAGTTCATGGTTCATGTCATAGCATCCAGTTTAAACCTTGCGCGATTTTATCAGCCCTTCCTGGAATTTCCTTAGTGTTGGTGCTCCTTTTAATTCATTCTGCGACCCATTCCAGAGACTGGCCCCTCTGAATGAAAAGCATCCTTGACCAGCTGATGTCTTTAGCATTGGAGTCCTAAGGTTTATGTTCGAATTACGCAGAGCTCGAGAGGTTGTTTCGCTCACTCTGTTGAACATGTCGCTCATATAGGATGGCGCATCACTGTTTAGGGACTTGAAAATCATTTTCAGTGTTTCAAGATCAAGTATCTCCCTATCTGTGGGCCATCCAAGGGCACGAATGAGTGGCAAGGCTGACTGATCATATCGACTTCCGGTGACTATTCTAGCAGCACGATTTTGTAGCTTTTGGAGTTTAGTTAAAGAGGTCTCGCCAACATTACCCCAAACCGGGCAGCAATATCTAAAGTGAGGTTCTACGAGGCTTTTATACATCTGTCTAACAGTGGATGCAGGCACGTACCTTTTAGAGTACCGTAATATGCCAATACCCCTGGAAATCTTACTTGTCAAAGATGTTAGTTGGGAAGACCATTTTAATTGCTGATCTACTTGAATTCCTAGGTACTTGGTATTCTCAACCAGTTTGATATCATCGTTTTCAATATCAAACTGTGGTTTAACTGAGTCAGCTATACAGTATGTGTTAGATAAACTTGAGGGTAGAATGACTGCATTTAACCCTAATCCAGATGGGCTTTTTTCGAGCTACCATTTATGGGGAGGGGGGTTCTTTCCACCCCCACCCCCTCTGAAAACTACCTTAGACTCCTCAGAATCCAATACAACTTGGCACAGTTACAGATCAAGTCATTTCTAGCTTGTAGCGCAATTTGGGTGTGGCTGCCACACCTTATGACGTCACAGTGACGTCATGAAGTTGAAAATCAGTGAAAATCAGGCTTCCAAGTTAAATTTGAATTTAAAGAAGGCTTGGCACTAACATTTTGCAGTTTTTGGTTCACTTTAGCCACAAATTTGATGTTAAAATATAATTTCATAGAAATTAATGATTTTAGAGTGACATTTTGGCAGAAATTAGCCAATTTGTATGACATCACTTGTGCAATTAATTTGTTCTCTGTAAAAATAGACAAAAATAAGCTGCAAAGTGGTTGTACCCCATTACAAACGTATCATTGGAGTCTTCTCAATTGAAAAATGTCGAAAAAATTAAAAAAATTTGCTAATTAGCCCAAAATGGCGGCTATTATGACGTCATCATCAAGAATGCTGACGTCATCAAATTACAGAAATTCCGGTATCAAATTAAAGCTCTTCATTTACTGATTCGTTTGGTGCATAATAATAATAATAATAATAATCTATATTTATACAGGATAAAAACTTGGTCAGCTTGCTCAGAAGCTGCTATCAGTCAAGGTCCTGTTAAAATTAAAAGTTAAAGAAATTAAAAGATATCAAATTACAAGATCAAGTTTAAAAACATCCATAGAATACATATTTAAAAGTTATGATCAAGCCATCAAGTCATAATACTTCATAATATGATCAAGCCTTTCCATTGAAATCATCAAAAACAATTATTTGCTTGCTACCTGCTTCCAAATATGGGCATGTCACGTGACCTGTGAGCTCTATTGTTTGAAAATTTTTTGATCAAAATGTGGCAAATAGATAATTAGTAAAAGTCAGGTAGGTTTGTGGGACATAGTTGATGTCTTTGAAAACATGGCAAGAAAAACCTCGAGGGGGGGGGGGTGGATAACACCCCCCATGTGGATCAGGGTTAAATAATAGAGGGTGTGGCATTTTGTTGTTGACAAAGCAATTTACATCATGCAGCTTGATAAAACAATTTGCATATCCCTGAAAACTTTTAGAGGTTTTTCAGTTATCAATAGTTGGGAGTTTGTTTTCACTGATATGATGAAATTTCTTAATTAAGTGTACAATCTCATAAGAACATTGCAGTAAATCAGTCTGTTTCTGGTTCAAATCTTTGAGTGCCTTTTTTTCACAAAATCAGTCTGCAGGTTCTTATTTTTCCATGTTCTTGTTTGCGGGCTTTTACAGTATTTTCATTATTCATCAGTTAGACAAAATTCAGTTTGGCAAGACCATGATATTAAGACAAGGCTTAAGATTTGTAAATAAACAAGGATACCATAAACCAAAGTCAAGTAAACTGAAGTTGGTGTATTCTTATGTAACTCAAGATCTGTAACAGTATTTTGAAGGGATTTGGCTCTACTAATGGTACATAGCATATTTTCAACAAGATTCTTGAATTTTTTCCCTGGTTATAGGACTATGTTTCAAAACCTTGCTTTGGTTTCGGTCCACCCTCTTGCTTCTCACAGGAACACGTATACAGCAAGGGCAGATTTTGTAATACAATAGCATCAGTCGCTTTGGTTCACACCTCAATTCAAAGCGATTAGCGAATGCAGACAAAAGAAATTCCCTCAAGCAGAAATTGTAAACAAATGAAGCCGCAAAGTTGCCCTGAAACCAGTACGGCGAACTCTCGTTTGGTGCGGGCGATGGGAGGTTTTTAAGAGAAGGTATGTGCTTATAACGAAAGAAGATGGATGAATCTAAAGTTCTGTCTCGCGGATTTTGTTTATTTGATTCAGGAGCTGAGGAGTGACTGCGTTCATCTGAGCAATAAATATGCAAAAATTGTAATGCCCTCTGCTTGGTTTCTGAATCAAACAAACAAAATCTGCGAGACAGAACTTTAGATTTACACTTCTTCTTTTGTTATAAGCACATACCTTCTCTTAAAAATCTCCCTTCGCCCGCACCAAACGAGAGTTTGCCGTACTGGTTTCAAGGCAACTTTGCGGCTCCGTTTGTTTTCAATTCCTGCTTGAGAGAATTTCTTTTGTCTGCATTGGTTAATCGCTTTGAATTGAGGCGTGAACCAAAGAGACAGATGCTATTGTATTACAAAATATGTCCTTGTTCACGTATACCATTCCCACATATAAGAGTTTTCTCTCCTTCGGCATTTCGTCAATTCAGGAGCATGAAATCGTAATCTAAATGATTACTCTTCGGAATTGCATCCCGACCCTACTTGCATAAAACGTAATAACATATGCTTAGAGTTATTGCTGTAGGGCGGTTTGCACGAAATCCCACCAGTCAGGATCATGCAGCTGCGAGGCTCCCTCGCATGATACATTGATTCCTTGCGGTCTAACCAATACGTTGCATTGGCGGATAGCCTAGGCTGAAGCTGCAACGGTTGTTCAACAACAAATTGCGCATATTTGACTTTAATGACTTATTTATATCTATAGTTGATCCTAAATTTTCACGAAAGTGAATCGTTTTCTCTGTGTTTCATATGATGTTTTCTCTTTTCGAACCTATAGCTGAATTCACTCTTGCAAACTTGATAGCAAGCCAGCTGCTTGGGAGTTTGCATGTTCTTTCATTTCTGCAAAGCGGAAATCATTTGGGTTCTCATCTCCTCGAGAAAGTTAGACAAACTTCAGAATATTTGTAACTGCCGACTTGATTATTTATGTGCACACAGGTATGACTTTAAATAGGACGCATAATTGACACGAGCTTTGGAGAAATAAAACATTCATTTTGAAGACGTTGTTTTGGTTCACATTCATCCACTTTGAGACAACGATATGAATATGTTTTTGTCCACTTTGACTCCGACTTCGTTGAGCTTTGAGCTGAGGAAGAATAAAGATCCATCAAAAATCTACAAAAATTCATATGTTCTGAAAAATGCTCTACGCTTTTTCGAATGAGTGAAATATCCCAAGAGTCCACGAGATCGCAAGGTGATGACACGACTTAGTTCTGTTTAAACGTATTTTTTATAAAAGACTGCTCATAAAAAACTCAACTCTCAGATCGCCAAAAAAATTAAGAAACTTGCTGAAAGAAGCTTATAAAAAGCCAAGTCCAAAAGTTTACAAAGAACTAAGTTTTTGATTCTGCGCATGCCTGCCTTAGGCATTCGCTATTGCCCTCCCAGTACTGAAGTTTCTTAATTTTTTGGCGATCTGAGAGTTGAGTTTCTTATGAGCAGTCTTTTATAAAAAATACGTTTAAACAGAACTAAGTCGTGTCATCACCTTGCGATCTCGTGGACTCTTGGGATATTTCACTCATTCGAAAAAGCGTAGAGCATTTTTCAGAACAAATGAATTTTTGTAGATTTTTGATGGATCTTTATTCTTCCTCAGCTCAAAGCTCAACGAAGTCGGAGTCAAAGTGGACAAAAACATATTCATATTGTTGTCTCAAAGTGGATGAATGTGAACCAAAACAACGTCTTCAAAATGAATGTTTTATTTCTCCAAAGCTTGTGTCAATTATGCGTCCTATTTAAAGTCATACCTGTGTGCACATAAATAATCAAGTCGGCAATTACAAATATTCTGAAGTTTGTCAATCTTTCTCGAGGAGATGAGGACCCAAATCATTTCCGCTTTGCAGAAATGAAAGAACATGCAAACTCCGAAGAAGTTGAATATGTTGAAATGAAATGAAAATAATGAAAATGAAATGAAATGAAAATTGGCTTGCTATGAAGTTTGCAAGGCTGAATTCAGCTATATTTCAAAAAGAGAAAACATCATATGAAACACAGAGAAAACGATTTACTTTCGTGAAAATTTAGGACCAACCATTAATGTAAAGTCATTAAAGTCAAATCTGTGCAGTTTGTTGTGGAACAACCGTCGCAGCTTCAGCCTAGGCCATCCGCCATTGCAACGTATTGACCGCAATGAATCCATGTATCGTGCGAGGGAGCCTCACAGCTACATGATCCTGACCGGTGGGATTTCGTGCACACCCTGTGGGGCAGACTTTGTTATGTTTATGGTAACATTGAGGAAATTTAGTCCTGATATGGGACTACCTCGGAGGCTTTTTGAAGTAGCCGTAAGGAGAAAACTCCTTCTAATTTCAGAACGGAGTTGTTGATTTCAATGTAGCATACCGGATGTCCCATTATCGTTTTCTCATTGGCTGATATATTTTCTGACATCATATCATTTTGACCCAAGCGGGTAATGGCCTTGCCAACGTGGATTTTTTTCCTTACCCGCCAAGCATGCTTTGCAATAGGAAGCTCCTAGTAGATTTCTTAGTGCTGCAAAAAGTTTGCAGTCGATAAAAGTCTTGTCTGTCTTGATGCAAAAAGAAATTTAATGCAAACAAGCAGCCTTTATTCATAAATCTTAGCCAAGTTGCATATTCTCATCATTGTATACTCACTGTGTTGTAGTTCCGCAGCTGCTCAAAGTCGAGCATCTGTTTTTGATGACTCTCAATGGTTTCTTGACATGCTTACTGTCGCGCTTTTAACAGATTTTGCACACTGCCAATAAGTGAACTCGATTAAAGGAATAATGGTTATGTCCCATATTATTGTCATAATAAACGAAGAATTTGAGCCAGTACTGAAAGCCTCTTAAAACTATCAGATTTTGAATAGTCAGGATTTCCTTCGAGTTTCATAAAGTTTCCGCTAGAATCTTGATGTTCACTTCTTGTGCAATCATGAGCATTTCGAAACAAATTCTTGTGAAGCCTGTCCAACATTAGATGTTATTCAAGTACCCTCCAAGTACCACATGTTACGGAAAACAAGTGAATAAGATGAAAATATGACAAGGGCTTCCACTTTTCAAAATAAATAGCTTCTTAAGCTATATTTTCCCAATACTGGATTTTCCTCAGCGTTGAGTCTCTTATAAGCGATCTTTTACAAAAAAGGTGTTGGCAAGTTTTTTGGATTATAAAGAACACTTTCGTATTCAATACATTAAGTTTTCTTCTTAGAATATAGTTGCTCTGTTCAATTTAGGGTCATCAGGTCCTGAATTCTGACAATTGTGATTATTCATTTAAATTTTAATTCTTTTGCGTACAACCAAAGCTTTTTGGAGCAAAGTTGTTTAGGTTTTGTAATTACTATCTTATTGCAAAATGCTGCAACTTAGGTGACCATTCTTCAATTTCAACTTCAACTTTAATGAAGCATTGGTTAGCCACTGAGCTAAACAAGAAAAGGGGAAAAAAGAAATGAACAGAAAAGCAAGTGTCAAGTGGGAAATAAGTAACAAAAAAAAAACAATTTTTGCAGCATCTGCTGCCGTTGCCAAACTTTAGAAATAACATTTTATGATAAAACTTTTATGTTTCCATAAAATACATCTGATTATTTTCCATAGCCCCAAAGTCATGGTAGAAATTTTTCATGGCCCGTCCAAATTTCATCCACCCCCATGTAGCAGATACTTTATGACTGTTCCCTTAAACCAAACATCATTTGATCTTTTCACAAAGAATCAGGGGGAAGGTTACATGGGTTGATGATAGTTCTATGGCCAAAATCATTTTTTATTCCACAAAGTTGTTCGATGTAGTGTAGTGCTATATAGGAAACTTTGCACTCAATTTTTTTGAATTGGATGGATTTAAAAAGCTAAGAAGCTCTCGCAATTTGCAGTCATAAGTTCCACCCGGATCACTCAAAAAGTTTGCACACTGAAGAACAATATCAATTCCTTGATACTGTCATGAGTACGAAATATTCTATTACTTGCTTTGAAATCTTATTGGTCGTCTTGGAATTTCTAACAAATAAAGGAGCCAGCCATATGCGTATAGGGCATTCAAATGACAAAAACCCATCACAAAATTTTGGTAGCAATAGTGTCCTAAGATTTTAAAATGTTACCTCACAACCTCAGACCTATACTTCACATGAATAAGATATGAGAATTTATTCAATGAATGATTCTTCACTATTAGTACTTGAGGTAGTAAACAAACTCTTTTCTTGTTTTCAATTATCTCTCTCCTCAGTTGAATGCATCTATGCCTTTAGGAATATTGCAAATTTAAGTTTAGTTTTTATTCTTCTATGATTCCATATTCATTAATCATTTTCATTAAGAAAGACAATCTATCTCCCTACTGCGAACATCTGCTAAACTTATTTGAACGCAATGCTGTTTCGTCAGAAGTTAATTTGTTAACTGAGATAGCTATTAATTTAATTCTAATGTGGATAGGCCTTGTGACGCATCCTACTTTGGCTGTGGAAAGCAAATTACCCCCACCAAACCTTTACTGGTGATAGGCAAAGGAAACAGTTTTGGTGCGCCAGTAGCTCCAAGCATGAACTTTGTAAAAATATTAAACGTAACTCGAAATTAGCCATCATTATCATGATCAAGAAGGCGACAAAATTGGCCGAAATCAACACAAATGCGATAACATCAAAATTTGAGTACAATTTCCATTCCATCAAACAGAAGAACTATAAAAAGATACATCACATACCACTGGCGTGAAAATACTACTCTACTTTTTTTGCGACAATTTTGATCCAAGAATTTGCGACTTCGACACGGTCAGTCCCACAAACTTGTCTCCCTCCCATCATTTGTCAAAATATTCAATGAAACTATACTAGTAGCAATGCAATAGGTAGCCACAAAATAACGTAAAAAGGCAGAGTCACGTAACTGTAAACAAACTTGTTATCCCTATAATTCATATTGTTGCCCACACGTGACCTTTGTGTTCTGCGCTAATTTTGGTGGATGTGGTGAATCCACAAAAAAGTTACTTCCAAAATCCACCAATATCTCTGCAATCGTACAACACATCAGTATTTCGATTGTTTCTTTACGAAGCGCAAGAGTTCATCTTCAAAATAACACCTTCATTTTGATTACAATGGTGGGAAATCTCAGTGATATGGCCTCTCAAAACTGCTGCAAATCGTCATTTTGAAAGAAGTTTGTTTTTAAGGCTAGCAAGATGTACTTGTTTCCTTGCTTGCAATAAGTGCGTCGAGAAGCGCTTGCTAAGCTATTTATCCAAAAACAGAAAGCTAACTTCTGAAACTACAATCCGTTGCAACATTATTGAGCCATTGGCAAAAACTAAGGTTTCCTTGCCCCTCCCCTGCCCCCACCCCCCGTTGCAGTTCACAAAATAACTTAGTTTAGTTCAGATGATTTAGCCATCCGACCAGGAATTATTATTCTTAATCAAGGCAAAATAATTATTCCCATTGGATTGCACAGTTTCATGCTTATCTGCAACAGGTATAGGTTGTAGCTGAATCTCTAATACGGTATAGTTTCATTTCATTTTTCATTTCATTTTTCATTTTTATTTATTTAGGCACGGTAGCCCCATCAGTCCATGAGAACTGCTTTTCAGGGGGCCGTTTCAAAAATAACCAGTTTCGAACAGAAGACTAATCAATTATGTTTAAACAGCTTTTCAGCATGCGCAATCAATCTCAACTGCTTTGCGATTAACGAACAAAATTAAATGTGCAAAGGATAGTTCTTGAAATGTGGTGTAAATTCTTCTTTCAAATACAGGGTGTCCAAAAAACCTGTGTGCCATTTGAATGATTAAGGCAGTTCTCTCTTCTCTATGATCTTCCATAGAAAAGGCTTTAACCTAGGGTTTGACACCATGGATACATATGTCCAAAATTTGTTGCTTTATTTTAGGGGGCAAGGAATTCGAAATTTATTGATGCCTGGGAACGACAGGATTCATTATTCTAAGCTGTTGTGGCAGACGCGGTTAACTTGAAACTCTCCTTTTAATCATAATTTTCTTTTATATCTTCTTCTAACTTCTTACCTTGAATTCTAAAACTCGTAGTGAATTTGTCCTATTTACACGTTTCATAAAATATTCTAGAATGAACTTAAAACAATAGAAATAATGTCCCGTCATAATGACAAAGCATTACGTCATAACAAGTCAGCAAAATTTTCCATTATTCAGGAAGTTTATATGCAACAAAGGATATTATGAAACTCGATAAATAAAACGTCATTTCGAGTGTTCTAGAACTTTCTTCATAAAATAGAACGTGCTTTGCTTCACGTTGTTTATCGTTCACGACATAAGCTATCTAGCCCTGTATTCAAATTTCATAAGCGAATCTTGTAGTCATAGATTAGATCATGTGCAAAGAAGGAAGAACAAGCCTACCTTGGGTTGCTAGGGACTGCGATGTGCAACACAAGTGATGCAGGTCATGGCATTCGTCCGTCCTTCCGATATTTTGCTGCTGAAAATTTATGGAATACTTATTGCCTTTCATAGTGTTCCTGGGAAATACCCTAGAGTTTAATAGGGCATTTATTACTCCCTAATGTGCTTCCTGGTAAGAATGTAAGGTAGAAGTCAGTATGAAGCCAGTTGTAATTCACAAAGCTTAATACGGAAATGAAATGTTCTCGTTATGAAACAACTAGAGACTTTGACTTTTCATCTCCGTAAATCAGTAACTGCTTGTCAGATTTACTCAGACATCGTAGCAATCTCTGGGTTTAAGTCTCTTCTTTTCACAAATTTGAGGAAACGAATTAATGGATTCATAGCTCCTTCACAGTATCCTTTCAAATAGCGCTTATTTTCGGGGCGCCTGGTATGCTATGACTTCTACGTTAGCAAACTTCTAACAGGTGAAAATTTTGACAAGTCTTGACACGAAAATATAATGTCAACTTAAGAAAAACAATAATCAAGTCATTTTCATCACACATGAGTGGCAAAATTTGGTTCTCACTCCTATTAAGATTCTTATCGCTTAATCAATGCAAGAGTAGCTAAGTACTCCATTATATTAGGCTCTGCTATTGCTGAAAATTTACAGTCATATTTAAACTCAGCAGTTGATAAAATCAATGATACTTACAGCCAATAAGTCAGGATCTTCTCAAAAAATATCATTCAAAATCATCATTTTATGTTTGAAAACCAGTTTAACTCCCCTGAATGATTCTCTTTTTCAACGCTTTACTCGTTTGAGAATCAATATGCAACTACGGTCGATCGTAGGCTGCAATCTATGAAACAAGTATGAATAATTAATGCTAGAATAGTTAATTTCATGTGCGTTATTAAACTTATTTTTTATTTAGATATGCGCTTTTCATGGATTTTCTACCGCAATGGATCGCTATTCGACAAAAGGATCTGGATTGAGTGATATATTCATTAACAAAGATGTGAAAGGAGCATTGAGTAGAGTAGAGCCTATGCCACAATAATGCATTTTCGAAACTTTGACAATTTTAAGCGGAATGTATAAAGATATAGCTCGAAGTAGACTCTTTCATCGAATAAAGTAGGTTGCCGCGTATAAGAAATCACCTTTTAAGTCGAGTCTTCAGACAGTTTCTTATTCAAAGAGACCTTTCAATGATCAGGGTCAAATTTTCATATAAATATAAATTTTCATACATATTTATATATCTGGATCGAGCGATATATATTTATCAAAATTACGTTAATAACGGGCTAGCATCAAAATATACAGAGTGTCTCAAAAAATTGTTCGACGTTTGATTGAATACTAAAAAATGACGATACGCTGAATGGACCTTTAGTCTGGTGACCCTTTTTCTGAGATTTCAAATTAATTTGTAACACAAAAATTCTGATAAAAGATCATGGGGTTACAAGTTTTTGAAGTTCAAGTTTGTGCGAAGGCTGAAACCAGAGGCCTCAAAATGGCATTTTTGGTGAAAAGTCCCATAGGCCGTCGTTTCTGTTATTTCTCGGTTGTTTCAAAGCGAACCGAGTGGGATTCAAACAGGTATTCGATAAACTAACTGTCAAGCATATGGATGCTTTGAGGAAACAGTCTCTCGCCGATTTCGTTTTGAACCACTGTTTTTGGCGTTATGCAACGCAAAGGAAATTTTGAGAATGATCGCAAAAAAATTTACTTTAGAAGTCGAATTGGTTTGCTCTGATGTCAGCGAGAGGTATGGCATTGGATAAGCTTCTCTTACCTCGGTCTTCGAGCTTTTTGCAATACAAGTAATCTGGGGGGTCTCTGGTTTCATCTATCACATATTTGATCTTCGAGAGCTCGTAACTTAGCGAATTTTCAACCGATTTGCACGATTTTAGTCCCTTAAATTATTTCATAATCTTAGGAAGATGGTTTTCTTCCCATGAGTTTGTTCATGTTGTCGTTATTTTTCAATATTTAATCAAACGTCGAACAATTTTTTTGAGACATCCTGTATATATACATAGCTAATGCCGAATGAAAAAATATACGTATGCATGGCTCTGATGAAGGCTTTAAGCCGAAACACGAACAAACAAAATATTTCTCCTGTCGACGGTGTAGGACCTTAGATCTGAATGACATCAGATTTCTCCATAATTTCATTGAGCTTGAATGGCTCAGTGGAATTATCGGAGAGTCTGTTGACATGAAGGTCGCGGGTTCGATTCCGGGCAGGAAAATATTTTTAATTTTCCAATTGTGGTAGCCCACTCGTGATAAATATAGATCACCGTGTCAGCTAATGCCGAATGAATATATATATATATATATATATATATATATATATATATATATATATATATATATATATATATATATATATATATATATATATATATATATATATATATATATATGTATATATATATATATATATATATATATATATATATAATTAATCACGAGCAGGATACCACAATTGGAGAATTAAATGTGCTCCTGCCCGGGATCGAACTCGGGACCTTCGTGTCAACAGACTCTCCAAAACTCCACTGCGCCACTCAAGCGCAATGAAGTTTTGGAGAAATCTGAAATCATTCAGATCTCAAGTCTTACACCACGACAGGGGCCATTTTTTGTTTTTTCGTGTTTCGGCTTAAAGCCTTCATCAGAGCCATGCATACGAATATTTTTCAATCGGCATTAGCTGACACGGTGATATAATTTATCACGAGTGGGCTACCACAATTGGATGAATATATGTATATATATACTGGATGTCTCAAAAAAATTGTTCGACGTTTGATTAAATATTGAAAAAAAAAATATATATATATATATAGGTACAATCAAGTCAAATTAAGTCAAGTCAAGGTATGAGACAGCACCGTGAATTCATGAGTATTGAATATCATTGGTAGTATGGTACAATGCATGCTGTAGAGTGAAATATTCTGATATCAATAAAATGCTTTAAGGGCGTAAGACCAATACTTCAAAAGCGTCTTTACATTTTTATTGTGTCGATCTTTAATTATCAAAATATTCATCCTGCTTTGTTCATACTACATTCCTTCACAGTCATTAATTGGGATATATTTTGCACTGCATCTTGATTTCAGTCCTAAAATTGTTTATTATAAAAGGAGCCTATGAGCCTGTTTCTTATAAAAGGGAGTTTCTTCTCCGCGGGAACTTACCAGGGCCGTCGAGAGCCGGACCGGGCCCCAGGGCTTGGAGCAAAAGGGGCCCTCCAGCGCTAAAAGCACCGAAAAATTTTTTGGGCCACGCCATTTTTCTCTTGGACCACGCCCTCAAATTCACTAGTAAAACACTGCTTTAAGGTGGACATGCCCTCCTATACACTGTTGGAAACACAATAGTTGACGAAAAAGCTCTTTTGATCTCTGCCAGTGGGCCCGCTGGTCTACCGACGTTCCTTGAGGAAACTGAAAACAAAGAAAAAATTCAAAATATATGTCTTTCCGGGCCCCTAAAGGCCCCGGGCCCCCTGGTAACTACCCTGGCTATCCCCCCTTCTCGACGGTCCTGGAACTTACTGTATAGGAGTCAACTACTAACCAGAAAGGTAGGAACAGAAAGGAAATCCTAGGAGGCCCAAGGCAGTGACAATTCAAAGATACAAATTGGTCACCAAGGGACAAACTAAAGGCCTATCTCTTAAGTAGTAATTTCGGTCAGTGACCAGCTCGTATATCCAGTGTTCCTGCTCTAATGCATAATAGTATTTCTATTAAGCTAAATTTAGGTTTTTGTTGTTATAGAAAGGAAAGACTTGATCACAAAAGGCTCATCGTGAGCTGCAGGTGTGAAAAATTGTTTCAATTTTTAAATGACCTTTGGCTACTTACATGAAATTTACCGATTTTACACGGTCTGTTTCATCCAGCATTCCTTGCACATGTCGTCTCTTGGCTGGCCCTTGATTGTCGCCGTTTCATGGGCCATGAAAATGACGGCAACAGAGGCAAACCAAGAGACGAAACGTACAAGGCATGCTGGACGAAACAGTCCCTGTGAAAGATCAGCTTTTTAATTGAAGTTTTATTGAACATCACCAGCATGTTGCATTGTTGCATTGACCACCTGTAGCCAGCTCAGCTTTTGCACCCTTCGCTTGGCGACTAAACCTGCTCAAGAACAATAAGCATTAAGTCTGACCAGCAATAACTTTAAATATTTGTTGTTGTTGAGTGCACAGAATCTCCTGGCATCTTGTGTCAATACTTGGCAATATCTCGTGAAAATCGTAGGCAAGAAAATATTGAATGGCTAATCTCTCAATCTTGTATAGTGCCACTATTCTCTGCCCTTGGTCTTTTTATATTATCTTCATCGATTCATTACAGTGTCTATGTATTTCGCATACTTTACTAACTGGGGACACTATCTGTTGTCACGAACGAATTTAAAATCATTAGAGTAAAGTGTTCTGCAAAAGGAAAGTTTTGAAATAGAGTAGGATATTGTTTCAACAAAAGAACAACCAAGGTCAAACTATCTCCAAAATCCTACCCCTAGTCAAACCTGATAGCATTTTCTCTCTTTTTCCTTGTATAATGATTATCTTGTTGAAAACTTACATTGCGACGTCAAATTTTTGCCAATAATACATGATATAGATCTTTGAATTCACATGCCCCTGATTCTTCAACAGTTTAAACAAACTGCTCTGACTACAGAAATCGAATCTTCCAATCGTCCTAAACTAATCTCAGGAATCTTTACCAAAAAACTTTCAAGGATCAATTCGGTATATTCTGTTTAAGGGGCTAAACAGTGGAATAGCTTACAAACAGGAATTAAGCCAGCACGCTTTCTCACTAAAGGCACTGAAACGAATGCTATCGATAGAAGTGCAACTTTGATTCCGCTTTCTTAACTCATACTTTCTTCAGTATTGTACTTTGAAGCTAAACATATCGCTAATTAGACTTTTTATAACTTCATGCGTTCTCATGTAATTAATTCCCTTTGCTTTTCGTATCAGCTTGAAAACATCTAGATTAACTTTACACCATGTATGAATATTTAAACTGATAAAAGGAAAGTTAAATTAAATCTCTTTATCTGTAAGGAGGGATGAAAATGAAGGTGCTGATGAGACGAGGAGTTTTGAAACAGCTCCATTTTGGGGACGACAATGTTTTCGGCAATACATCCTGAGCCTTACATGATGAATGCTAGAAATTGGCGCTCTTAAGACTACAAGAACATTTCGCTTTAAGTGAAGGTAAAGATAATGTTGCGGTTTTTAGCGCCAAGCGCTGGGATCGAAGAGATAGCTAAGCGCTAATCGAGTCTGCAACCCATTATCATGACGCTCAAGTTGTGGGGCCCTACCGGGTTTCGAACTCACTCCGCCAGACTGTTCCGGTTGTAAAACCAAAGGATAACACTACTGCGCCTCCACAAGCTTTTGCATAACAAACTTGAGTTTGTGGCTTGCAGCAAACTATTCTCAAAGGATCATAAATGTTGCGATATCATACATCTGTTGAAATGTATGCGGAAACATGGCAATGAGACCACACAATCACACGTCAGAAGTGGTTAAAACAAATCCTATACTAAGCACAATAGCACCACACGCAGCAGACATATTTTTATCATTTAATCTGACAGCGTATCAGAAGAGCTTCAAGGCTTAAAACATGTTCTGCACAAATGTTATTAAGAATAATTGCCAAATGAATAGAGGAAAGGGAAGCGAATATGCTTCGACTTGTATGAATTCACCTGCAGATTTGTTATATTTTGTGTCATTAGAGCTAATGTCATGGTGAAACGCGTCATTTCATTCACGAGATACGAATCTTTTTCCTTCTCCATCGAAAAACTGCAGTAACAATTGCCGTAAAGAATAATAAGAGCATGGGATATTCTTCTAAGAAAATTCAACATTGTTTATTATTAACATTATTCCATGTGTTCACAAGACATTCTGTGCATCGCATCGCATCGCATCGCATCGCATCGCATCGCATCGCCTAGAATTACCCGAGTCGCCTCTGTATGCCCTTACATTGACAAGATGCATAACGGCAACTGTACGCTACTGTGCTTTGCTGCAGCAATTTGGAATGTAGATGCATAGGTTTTCCTTCCACGCTAAGAATTGACAACTCTGACTATCAATGATCCCTGTGTTGAGCTTTTTTCCTCGTTTTTTCCTCTTCTTGCATCCTTTGAGTTGCTTTAATAATCACGATCATCATGTGATCTGGACAAAAGAGATTTCAGACAGCTTTCTATAATGTATAAAAAACGCAGGGAAAAATTTAGTTTTGATAAGAGTGCAGACCAAATGTTTGAGAAAATGGATGTCAAATCCTTACAAATTCAATATGATAAGATAAATACCGCTTTAAAGCAATTGCGAGACAAGCATTCATTTGGACTAGGGAATTGTGTTATGACGGATGATGGCATGTCGGATCTGAACGGGGAGGAAAAAGTACATTTCATTTCATTTCATAGCATTTGGCAATGAGGACTTTATCAAATGACAATGAGCTCTTTGATATCATGCTTTCAATGCTGCGCATGCTCTGATGTATGTGGAGACCCATAATGATATCACTTGACAACCACAATGCTCTCAGCCATCCAAATACTCCCATAATGCTTTACTTCCAACGTCATTGTGCCGTCCAGTTGTGATGGGATGGTAAAAGACTGATGGAATCCTACGATATAAAAGGGTTAGACCCCCGGGGGGGGGGGGGGTACTTGACTAGGAAAGTGACGGGAGTGTGTGGCAAACCGCTCAACACCCTACACCCTGTCGCATAAAAATTTTACCAAAATCCATTGTTTCATGATATCTCTAAAAGGTGTGCTTCCACTTGATACCCTGTCGCATAATTTTCTTATCAATTGTAATACCCTGTCGCATAATTTTTATCAAAAAGGACACCCTGTCGCATAATTTTTACCGTAAAAGGAGACCCTGTTGAGCGGCACATCCCGTCAAGTCAAGTATGGGAGTACCCCCCCCCCCGGGGGGAGGGGTTAGACCCATAGCATAGTTTGGGTCTGTCTGGTGTGTAACTGATAGTCCTTTCTTGTCTTTAACTATTTGTGTGATGCTTCTTTCTTTGTTTTCTCTTCGTATTGTTTCCTTCTATTGCTGTTTTTGTCTAGTTTTGAAGTTGTAATTGTAAGATTGTAAGTGCCGTTCCTGGTGCATGCCAGATGACCTTGTGTCTTTTTACACCAAGAGCGGTACAGTGTTAATGTATTTAGGTTAGTTTGATTTTAACTTATTACGAATAGAACAATTCTCTCCTAAAGTTGTCGAGAACAGACGGCGAGACAAGCAAACAGAATCTATTGCAATGGCCATTGCAGAAGCATTTTATGCTGCTTCTCAGCAACTGACAACTGACAAAGACGGTTAAAGTTTGTCTTACCCATTTCAGGTAATTTAACCACATTCTTGGGAAGTTTTCGTAACATACTACTTTCCCATTCATGCCACACGTTGTCATTGCGAGGAAAAGGCTTCAAAAACTTTTCAAAGTTGTTTTATCAAGCTTTTGATCACATGAAGAGAAGTACGTGAAAAGGTTGACTCAAGAAGTGCAAGAAGCACAGGTTGACTCAAGAAATGTTCCCCTGCTTTAAAAATTATCATATCAAAAGTAGTTGCAAAATAATGATAGGGATTGATATTTCTAATAGCAATCAGATATAAATATTTTTGGTATTTTTTTATCATTTTCAAAGCAGTAGTCTTTTGATAAATTAAAAAGATGTCGGAAATCAGTCTTTCAGAAAAGAAGCAAAATAGCCGAAGACAATAGATCAAATCTTCCGGGTCTATTTCAATATTTCAATTGCTTCCTGCGCCTTCAGATATAGTCCACTGATCAGTGATATGGTCGTAGGAGATAGACTATCCGTTATTAAGCTTGGTGATCCGACATTGATGAAACAATAAGGGGATCGTCAAAGGGATGTGCATCTAGACTTATGACGATGAGTTTCTTGTATCCCTGCGGTAAACCTTGCTCAAGAGGGACTCATAATGAAACAGTGAAAATTTGGCCCTATTTCAAAATTTGGCCCTAGTGCAACGTGTAAAGCTCAGTCAATTTTTGCATTCAAAGTACTCTGATCAAGGTACGATCTATTTTATTCCGAATGTTTATGTCATCAGTCAATTTTTGTTTACAAATGATGTATGCGATGATTTCTCAAATCGAATCACTATAATACGGGATATCCCAAAAATCTTTCCCTATTTGAGCTTCCATTTTAGTAAAGGAGCGTGTTACTTGGTAAAGATTATTTATAACATCATTAAAGGAGAACTGAAATGCAAAACTGTTTTTTGATATTTTGTAGAATCAGATGCGCAGAATTCGAATCAAAAAGATTTTTTCGATTATTCAAAACCGTTTTCGAAATATAACGCGTGAAAGTTGCGAGCCGAACAATTTTCCGACCACCACCGATTGTCCCCGAGCACTTACGAAAGCACGGGAATTGCGTTGACGTCACAAGATCCATGTTTGCAAATCCGCATTCCTGACTGCAGTATGATGCAGTATCGTTGGCTTCATTGCAACGCACTATTTGCCGTTTTCAACTGAATTTTGCATGAAATAACATCATTTTAACCTCAAAAAAGGACTGAGGCTCCAGTAACATGTTTTTATCGCGAGATCTGCCTGGTTATTCGAAGATTCAGCACATAAACAAGCCTTCACCACGATGCGGAGTGATGTCAGAGGGCCTTGCAGTTCAGATCGAGAAGGATGATAAGCACATTAACAGAACAGGATAACACAGTAAGGTACTAGATTTTACAATTCATTTATTTTTTAAACGAATTTTAACAATGTCGACCTAAAAAGCAGCAAGTGAAAGACTATCACGACAAAGGATGCGAGAATTGAAGCCAAGCCAAACCATCGATACTGAAACAGGAGACGAGTGCCAACTCGAATTGATTAGGCTGAATGCAAATAGAATTTGACTGTTGTCATTCATTACTTGGTGTAAAAGATTGAAGAAAAGCAATTTCGTTGCATGGTTTCCAAATATTTTGCCTGATTTCATGTTTCTATATTCCTTTGATAAAACGTACAAGAAACCAGTAAACGTGCGTATGAAAACGGTAACTAAAGGCCTTCTATGTGTTATTGAATATGAATATTGTTTCAATTTTTCATTATTTCATGTTGGTTAGTTAGTTATTTTTAGTTGTCTGATATAATCCTGGTTCTCATCATAATGCTGCCATAACTCATACCTACTTGCAAAGAAAATGAATAAAATACGTGTGGGACCCCAAACTGCACCTCCCACATGCGAGAACACTTCTGGAAACATGCTTGAGAAGTTTTATAAGAATTGTAGATATACAGGCTCGTCGGAAGTGGGGGGGCTAGCCCCCCAATAATTTGCTAAAGTTTGTTGATGTTGTAAGTGAAAAAGGCTGTGAAAGCCAAGGTTGTGGGAATAAAGATTGGAACTCATATATATTTGATGGAGCTACCAGAATCTATCAAAAATGCAATACGTTTTGATGTCATACAACTAAAAATTTCAAAATTGTCGTGGAAAAACTCATTGTGATCCTTTGCTTCTGCCGATGACAGATTTTCCAAAAATAGGGCGTTTTCCAACGATCTAAACGGCGTGGTCTTAAAAAGTTTTCCCGGGGGCAAACCCCCGGACCCCCAATTTTACTCGCTTTACTCGCGCCTCACTTCAGCCCCCTCCCCAATAGGAATTTCGTTCCGATGGGCCTGGATATATGGTCAGTTTTACTAAGGATTTACATTCATGCCTTGCCATCCTTATTTTGTACTTTCCAGATATGTGGCTGAATGTTCAACAGTTTTGGAAATCAACAGTGTGTTCGCTTTGTGAAGACTATTTGGGAAACCCCTACAAGAGACTGCTTCCTGTTTGCTGGCTATTTCATACAGTGTTCAAGTTGCCAAGATCACAGAATAACAAGATCAAGGATTTACATTGAATTTGTCGGACAAGCTGCAAATATTTTTTTAGATAAACGTTCACTGCATAAATTGTACCTATACATGTCTGGTATGTTTTATTTAGTTTTATACACGTATACTGCTTATGAGAAACTCAGCTCTGCCAAAAAAATTAGACATTCCAGCAGTGTGAAAAGTAAACCTTGCTTCAAAATTTTCACGAGGGGGCAGGTAGTAAATAAGATGATTGTTATGGAACCTTCAAGGAAGTTGCTAGCAACTCGGAGTGGTCAAAATCTGATACTTTTAAGAAACTTTCAGTACTGGCCCAAATTCTTAGTTTCTTATAAGGAAGGTAACGTCTAACTTCAAGAAACTTCCAGCAAAAGTTTTTAGTTTCCGATGATAAAAGTATGTGGATGTAAATCGGATGCTGATACCTTGGACTTATTTTACTGAGGATTTCCCTCGGGGGGGGGGGGGTAACTCAACCAATCATGTGACGGGGACGTGCCATTTTGCCCGAAAAATTGTTACCCATAATTCCGTAAATTCTGGTGGATTTTAGGCCCATAATTCCACAAATCGAATGAACATCTGGGGCCATAATTCCGGAAATGATCAAAAATCCCCTGAAAAGGACACCCAAAATTCCGTGAAATGTCTAAAAATTGTGAAAATGATACCCATAATTCCGTAACGGTTTGAAAAAAGTACCCCTAAAAATTGCACGTCTCGATACCACGAACAGTATTAAGGTACCCCCCCCCCCGAGGGATTTCCTTTCCTCGCATCTTCCAAGGGCCTCTCAAAGGAGACTGGATCCAGTAGTTGTAAAGGATGCCTCCACTCCCCCTTCTCCATTTTGGATGATGAAATTAGTAATAAATGCTGAGTGACAATTTAAGGAAATTTTATGGAATAGTTTCTTTGCCTCAGAATTTGCTCCTTTGACTGTGCAACGACGGCCCCTCGCCCGGAGTACACTTCCTCTCCTTTTGCCTGGGAATTTCGTTGCGGGGATGAGAAATCAAATTTAAGTAGGAATTGCATTTAGTTATGTATTATTTAACCAAAACTGAGTCCGTTCATATAAAATACTTCGAAATTTCTTTAGAAGCAAGCGAGATGGGCTCCGTAGCCTGAAAGCTGGCCTAAAGTGCTCGCTTCGAGCTTCAAACCAACTGAAGAAATTTCAGGGAATTGAAATAAACAGCGATTCTCCCTTGAGAAAATCAAAGAAGTAGACATTTTCACTAATCTGAATCAAAATTAAATGATTATTGCACGAAAATCATTTAAATATCACCAGAGTTTCAGGTTGCAGTGCGTGGGATCGTTGTTGTGATATTCAAACATGGATTTTGTGACGTCAGACGTAATTGAGTCACGAATGATCCCGACAATGAACGAAAACGGGCGACTCGTTGACGTCATTTTCGGCGCAGTAAAACTGGAATTGCGTCAAAACGCGTTTTCATTTCTTACCGAAACTTTTTTATTCAAATTCCTCGCATCATTTTCTGCAACATATCAAAACATAAGATCCTTTTGGATGATTACAAAGTCCGTCCTGAGCTAAACAAGCATAAGAATATCTGATTATTGATTTCTTCATAACCCCAAATGATCGTTGATTCTGTTTTTTGCTACAGTCAGAGAGATGAGTGTTGCTGCTAAAGTCGCCTTCAATGGAAAATCGAGCGCCTAGTATAAGGACAAGAATCGCCTCAAGGTCAAAGGCAATATTTTGGTCTTTATGTCAAACGAGAATGATACGCAAAAAGTCATTACCCCTAGTTTGCTTATAGTTCGTGCACAAAACTATTGGTGCATCTGTGTCAAATGAGATGTCATGTGAGATTTACGATAACGCAAAATTACTTATGCAGAACCAGGCGCGGATTTAGTGGGGGGCCGGGGGGGGGCCATGGCCCCCCCCCCAAAGTGTAAGAGTTCTCGTAAAAACCATCGTCTTTTATAGATAAAAGAATAAGTTTTAACCCTTTACTTCCTAAAGCAACCCACAAATAACCATAGCACAGCTGCACGATAGTTCGGCTAACAACAAGCCTGTCTAACTAACTCACAAAGCAATTTACTGTTGATCCAGAGGTTCGAAAAATATACGAATGTGAATTCTAAACGAAATTTCATTGCGTAACTTCGAGACTGAAAATCATTTGTTTCATTCACTTTGTCATAATGTCGGTGATTTAGGATCTTCCAATGAACTTTGGTGTTTGAAGTTTATTTAATGATAAATTTCGTTCTGATAAAGACTCGTGTCTTCTGTTGTGATAGTTATAAAATGTTGATAAGTCACTTGAATATCACTGGAGGTAGAACACATTTTTGAATACAAGTGAAGCTTCTAGAGGCTCTAGAAGGTGACTTATTAAGCGAAGAGAATTTTGATTACTTACTCCAATGAGGTAACTTACCATGGGAAATTTCACGGGATTTCCACGTAACTTTGAAATTTCTTTGAATCATGGATTTGAGAACAACTTCATTTTTTATGCCAAATTTTCATTTATATGGTTGTGCAGCTTATTTCCGCGATACACATTCCCGAACCAGTGCTTATGATAAGCATTTTTTATGGTATCTTGCTTTCCAAACTGATGGCCCGTTAGGTTTTGAACAAAATTGCCAGTTTGTGTGTTAGAAGGAATGAAGATTAAGTGATGAGCTTAATGATCTAAAATGAAGTAAAAGGGGCGTTTCCAACGTTTTCCGAGAGTCTGAAGGGCGTGGCCGCGAAAAGTTTTCCTGGGGGCTACGCCCCCAGACCCCCATATTTCCCTCTTCGTGGCCCTCCCCAAACTTCAAGCCTGGATCCGCCCCTGCAGAACCGTACAGAACGTTTCAGTTGTTGCTATTCGCGGGCATCTAATTTGAGACAAGCAGTCACGAAGATTCCTCTGTGCAGAATGATATGCATGAAGATGTTTTGGTTCAGTGTGATCACGTCCCTTCCCCCAGTCCATGGTGCCATTGCTTGCTGGGATTCTGCACCTTTCGTCTCAACTTCACCTGCGATGATTGCATCCGTTGCTGTGTAGGAGGGGGGTCCTTCTACCTTTGGTCGAGGGGCAAATCACTCCAGAAAATGGTGTACGAGATTAATAATCACTAGTGATTATTTTATGATTAATTGGATTTCTTATGTGATTAATTTGATTTTTTAATGATTTAAGTGATTAATTTGTGATTATTCTAAAGTTAATCACATGTTCCGAAATGCCCTCAGCCAAGTTCCTATACTTTGAAAATTGCACGAACTGGGCAAGCTAGAGCAAGTTGCATAAACCAAATGATAAAATATGACGCGGTTTTCCTAGTGTCCTAGGTATAAGAACAATGTTCCAATTTTGCTCCATCGCAGGGTCCTCAGAATCAAGTGATTTTGTTGTGTTCATGTTTTCGAGCATATGTTCGGATATCTGAAAATGCATACACTTAAATTTGGGGAATGGGAGAAATGGGCATTCTAGTTCTTTAATTTTCTTATCAATGTAAGCAAATAGACGTTGCTAGACATTCACAGTTTGTGATTAATGTGACTGTTGATTTTTCGTGATTAATGTGATTTTTGTTTGATTAGTGTGATTAATTTGTGATTATTTTCGAGAGCGTACGTGCTTTTAAGCAGTGATTTGCCCCTTGCCTTTTGGTTATGCTGCAAATGCTAGCCTCTGTGCAGGCCGCCGGTTACATCATCCTCTAAAGTTGAGTTATTTGCATAATGAGTCGAGGGGGGGGTAACTCCTATAGGGGGTCGGGTATATATGTGCCTTTGGGATTTCAGAGTTAGGACCCATAACCAGGGCAACATTTTGAAGATAAGTACCCATAACCAGGGCAAAATTTTGAAGTACGACCCCATAAACAGGGCAAAATTTTGCACAAGTATCATGAAAAGACTATGTTTTGTATGATTTTTGGAGCAAAATCCTTTTTCACAAAAGTTTTTTGTCATTATATCTAACAATAGCTATACATTGCTAACATTTATCCATAACTGCGGCAAATCTCCGTAAAGCAGACCCATAACCAGGGCAAAATTCACAAAACATGACCCATAACCCGGGCAGGCACATGTATACCATGCCCCGTATAGGAGTTACCCCCCCCCCCCTCGATAATGAGTACTATCAATAAGTGGCTAATGATTCGTTCGTTCTAGAAAACGATTGTTTTGACATAATTAAGCTGCTAATGAAGTGAAGAACGTGCCAATTCTGGGTGAATTTGTTGCTGTGCCAAGGTAAACATCCTAGTAATTTATCCATCTTATGGTGTCAAATCTGTCTAACATGAAATAAGCCGATGTCAAATGTTGCTATAGGATCGCGGGAAACTTCTGTCTTGTATGCGCTTTATGTGCGCTTTCTTTATTTCAGTGCCAATTAGCAGAGATAAAACGTTAATCAATTGCTTTAACGAGCGTGACGGAAGTGGGTCACTTGCTTTCTTTCTTTCTGACTGACATCGAAGCCCCTTCTTAGATTACAAAGTGGACTTTGTAATCAAACATAAGATCCTTTTGGATGATTACAAAGTCCGTCCTGAGCTAAACAAGCATAAGATTATCTGATTATTAATTTCTTCATAACCCCAAATGATCGTTGATTCTGTTTTTTGCTACAGTCAGAGAGATGAGTGTTGCTGCTAAAGTCGCCTTCAATGGAAAATCGAGCGCCTAGTATAAGGACAAGAATCGCCTCAAGGTCAAAGGCAATATTTTTTGGTCTTTATGTCAAACGAGAATGATACGCAAAAATCAAAAGTCATTACCCCTAGTTTGCTTATAGTTCGTGCACAAAACTATTGGTGCATCTGTGTCAAATGAGATGTCATGTGAGATTTACGATAACGCAAAATTACTTATGCAGAACCCTACAGAACGTTTCAGTTGTTGCTATTCGCGGGCATCTAATTTGAGACAAGCAGTCACGAAGATTCCTCTGTGCAGAATGATATGCATGAAGATGTTTTGGTTCAGTGTGATCACGTCCCTTCCCCCAGTCCATGGCGCCATTGCTTGCTGGGATTCTGCACCTTTCGTCTCAACTTCACCTGCGATGATTGCATCCGTTGCTGTGTAGGAGGGGGGTCCTTCTACCTTTGGTTATGCTGCAAATGCTAGCCTCTGTGCAGTTGAGTTATTTGATTAAGTTGAGTTATTTGCATAATGAGTACTATCAATAAGTGGCTAATGATTCGTTCGTTCTAGAAAACGATTGTTTTGACATAATTAAGCTGCTAATGAAGTCAAGAACGTGCCAATTCTGGGTGAATTTGTTGCTGTGCCAGGGTAAACATCCTAGTAATTTATCCATCTTATGGTGTCAAATCTGTCTAACATGAAATAAGCCGACGTCAAATGTTGCTATAGGATCGCGGGAAACTTCTGTATCGCATGCACTTTCTGTGCGCTTTCTTTATTTCAGTGCTCATTAGCAGAGATAAAACGGTAATCAATTTCATTAACGAGCGTGACGGACTTTCTTACTTACTGACCTCGAAGCCCCTTCTTAGATTACAAAGTGGACTTTGTAATCAAAAATAGTTTTGCATTTCAGTTCTCCTTTAATTTATAAGATTAGCTATTTTAAATGCTTAACTTAGATCTGAGTATTTGTTTCACTTCTGTATCTGCCAGCATTAATTTGCTATAATTATTTTCCTGAAAAACAGAATACCTAGAATGTTCAAGAAAGAGCTAAAATCGGTTTATCAATAAGTTCGTTAAACTTGTAATCGACGGAAGTAATCGTTTTATCGTGATAATATTAGAATAAAGCAGGTTCATAAAACGAAGTACTTAGGACTTACTGTTGACAACAAGCTAAGCTGGAATGAATAGTACAAATCTGTGAAAGGGAAAGTAGCGGGTGGCCTGGCATCTCTCAGGAAACTGAAAAACATCTTACCACAATCTCAGTTGCTCAATGTATATCAAGCACTTGTTGAGAGCCATCTAAGATATGCAAACGTGGTCTGGGGCGCCCTCTCCAGTACTAAGCTTAGCACTCTACAAAGATATCAGGACAGAGCTTTCGATCTGATAGAATCCTCCAAGATAAAAGACGATTACAATAAGAACATCCTTAATGTAAATCAACTAATGACATTTGACCGAGCGGTCATGACTTTCAAGATTGTCAATCAGCTTTGTCCTGAAAGCCTACAAAATAAGTTCATAGAGAGGTCTGCCTTATCAAAATATAACACAAGGAACATGAAGGATCTCCATGTGCAAAATCTAAAATTAGAACATACGAAAAAAAGTTTTTTGTACACTGGTCCAAAAGCCTGGAATAGTATCCCACAGCTCATCAGAGACATCGAATCCGTTGTTCGATTCAAAAAAGATCTGAAATCTCATCTTTTGAGCTGATATAAAACAGGTTTGCACGAATCCATGGAAGATCAGTACACGGGGAGAGGGAGAGGGTGTAACATGTTTTGAGCTTATGTTGAAAACTTTTAATTGTAATTTATTCTATTTTCTTTTGGTATCGTCTCTAACTGAATGGATTTTGTGCTTAAATAAGATTAAATGAAAAAATGAATATGAAATGAAATTCTACCGGGTGTCCCAAAAAAAAGTATCCGGATTTGGTCGACCCTAGCGATAAGAATATAGCGTGAATCAAACCGAAATGATTTTCAAAACATACCTCAATAGCCAACTTGAACATAGATACCTCGTTTGTTGAATTCGGTGCACTGAGAGTGAAGATATCAATCTTCAAAGGACAAATTTGCCTCCACCTCCAAACCAGAGCTTTGGCGCTTTGGCCTAAGGGAATTCTTGAAGCTCTATGAATAAAATCAACAAAATCTGAGGACGGCACAACAGATGGGCTTTACAAAATACAGTTTATGTGAGACCGATTGTCAAGGGAGCTCCGAAATCAGCTTCATTCATCTCAATATCGACGATTTATTTTACACATACTATGTTTGGGGTTGTTGTGGTTCTAGTGAAATCAACCAGCTACAAAAGCTTCAAAACCGAGCTGCAAGGATTGTTACCAGTAGCAGCTTTGACACCCCAAGCAGGCCACTCATTGAGAGGTTGGGCTGGAAGACCATTGAACAACTCATCAGCTATCAGTCGAAAACAATGGTCTTCAAGTCACTCAATGAGCTGGCTCCACAATACCTGAGTAGCCTCTTCAAGAGAAATTCACAATGCTCCACCCGCTGCCTTCGAAATACCGAGACTGACCTGAGGGTACCAAAGAAAACTTCTGCAAATGGTCAGAAATGTTTCTCTTTTAGGGGAGCAAAATTGTGGAATAGCCTTTCAGCTGAGTCAAAGCAGGCATCCTCCCTAAATAGCTTCAAAAAGTCTGTTTAGGGATAACTGCGGGGGTGGGGCCTGCGGTGGTGGCGCTGGTTGTCCCTGGGTGGCGGGCCGGCTTGGGGCGAATGGCGGTCATGTTTTGATCGCTGTTCGCACTGGGCTGGCCTGGCGGGTCGCCTGGGGGCGGCTGGTGCTGGCGTTGCAGGGTCTGCCCCCGTTTGAGAATTCTCGGATTCGTTTTATTTTTCTCTCTTTTATTTTATTTTCAATATGTATATAAATAATTAATTCTTGTAAATAGGTTTTTGATATTATGGTTTTTATTGTAATTAGCTTAGGGCAGTTTATTTGGTATTTTTGTAATTAACGTTTTTATCGGAGGGCCCCTTGAAAAACGGCTTTTGCCGAAGGGCAACCCTCCTTAAATATATGAAATGAAATGAAATGAAATGACTATTCACCGGTGAAAGTACTCCCTTGAGCATCAATACACTTTTGAAATCGTCGAATCATTCCTTGAAAAGAATTGTTTATCAGATCTCTCGGGGGCCACGACAGGAAGGTCTGGAGATCTTTTGGGGGCCAATAGATATCTCCTCTCTTGTTGATGACCCACCCGGGAAATCAGCTTCGAAGATACGCGATGATCAACCTGATCTCGAGAGGTCTGATAACAAATTCTTTTCAAGGAATGATTCGACGATGTCAAAAGAGTGTTGATGCTCAAGGGAGTACTTCACCGGTGAATAGTAAGTGTTAAATAAATTGTCGATATTGAGATGAATGAAGCTGATTTCGGGGCTCCCTTGACGATAGGTCTCACATGAACTGTATTTTGGGAAACACATCTGTTTTGCCGTCTTCAAATTTTGTTGATTTCATTCACAGAGCTTCAAGAATTTGCTTAGGCCAAATCGCCAAAGCTCTGGTTTGGAGGTGGAGGCAAATTTCTCCTTTGAAGATTAATATCTTCACCCTCAGTGCACCGATATCAACAAACGAGGTATCTATGTTCAAGTTGCCTATCGAGGTATGTTTTGAAAATCATTTCGGATTGATTCACGCTATATGCTTATCGCTAGGGTCGACCAAATCCGGATACTTTTTTTTGGGACACCCGGTAAATGTTTCCTGTGAGCTTAACTTCGCTCATAAACCTTTCCTCGTCGAAACGGTTACTCGATGAACTTGTTAAAAAAGATTATCTTCGCAAGATTTTATATGGGAGTCTTACAAAATGATGAAATCTTTGACCTCGCCTCTTCAGCATTTTAGACGTGCCAGAGTTGCAAGTATACGTGGTATTATCAAGGGATATTGACATAATGCACACTAGGTCGTTGGGTGGGAGAGAAACAAAAAGAAAGATTCAGAGTTTGAGTTCTTTGTCTTTTGGGTCTTTCAGCACGACCCTAACGACTCAAAAGACCTAATTTCTTAAGTTATTTCTTCCCAGTACGGGAGTTCAGTTTGATAATTTTTTGGCGATCTGACAGTTGTGTTTCTTGTAAGCATTTTCTTATGAAACATACGTGTTGTACTGAAAGGATATTTGCTTAAAGTTATCGTGCATTTTGTTAAGAATGAAACCATTCCGAGGAGGTTACAGAAAATCTTTCCCGGTCTTCGTAAGACCACGACGCAAATATTCTAGAACGATGAACTTAACGACGAAGGCTTTCCTAGAAATTAAACTCTGTAACTGCCTATTGCACTGTAAAAATTCATGCAAAAAATCATCGAGCTTCTATAATCTATACCCAACACCATAGCAGCAGCCGTGTTGTCACCACGTTGTCACAAAGCGAAATAAAAAATAACAAAATATCGATATTTGCTGACTCTAAAATGTGCGGCTACGGAAGGCAACTTTGTGAACGCAGCTAAAAGAAAGACTGAAAACATTGCAACTTTATGCCCAAAATGTTCAAAAAAGCCATGAGAACAATAAGTGATAAGTGGATTCAAGGCCAAGCACAAATAGACGAGACTAGTTTCTACAGGTGAACCTTCGCCATGGCAGCATGAAACGCATGATACTTCCACATCAAAGTTAAAAGTTCGAACCTTCCCTTCAGAAATATTGTGGAAGAAGCAGGTCAAAGCGAGTGATTTGCAAAAGAGAATTCGATCTTGTAGCTACCTGGCTTCGTGGCTTGCAAGAAAGCTGTGCGAATGTCCAACAGTTGTTAATGGCTTGTTTGCAGCCAATCTCCCTCCTCTTTTTCGACATTTCGCGTGTCTTTTTGCCAAGATTTGTAAATGTTTTGTGGAGCTTCGCAGCTCTGGGCATTGATTTATTTTAAATTTCTCGCCACTCTCATTACTGAAAATGCCTTAGTAAAATCACGTGACATGTTGTCTGGCTGGATGTGTTTCATTGAGTTTCAGTTGGGGAAAGTGGTTATCTCCATGGTAATCACAGTCGGCTGCATAAATTAAAAATCCATAATGGTTGCAAATATTGCCACGAATCGGGAATCCGTACCAGGGCCCAAATCGGTCGACGGTTGAGATTGCGAGAAGACCGTTTGGGGCCTGGGAACGAGGTTGGTATGATAGATCTCAACGGCCAATGGTCTAAACAAAATAATTATATTCATCACATTACCGCATAAAATTAAATTATTACTGAATAGTGGGATTGAGAAAGTTATGTTTATGACTCTTGATTTATGTATGAAGAAATGAGATGAAAGAGAGACGATCACGTTTCTGACTGTCGGCTGGTTTGTCTCATAAATATCGGAATAAACTCTCATTTTAAATTTTTTCACTTTAAAATATTTATACAGGGAATAAGTTTCATATACATGTCACATGTCATACATGAAGTATCTATTTATAGACCAATTGGTGCTTAATTAGCTCTTTGTTCCTTTCTACTTATTGTCACTGCAGTTTTCCGTAGTTTTCTTGCCATTTCTGACATAGATCGACTTAACGTGCATGAAACAAACAAAATTAAGCTAAATTGCAACAAAAATCTTAATTAATACATTAATTTATTTGAAAAATAACGTCATAAAGATAAATGACGTCATAGATACTAAATTTCGCTGCTGTCAGCAAATTAGCAAAAATTATATATCAAGTGAAAGCTCTCATCAAGAGCAATCGAATGATACATATTTCAAGTAGTTCGGACGAGAAACAAAGAAATTATGGATGTTCAAAGCTGTTTTTGTCAACTACTCTCCAAATATGGTGCTATTGTGGTCACGTGATCAAATTTAGAACAATGAGGCATTTAAATTTTGATTGCCAATTAAATTTGAGTAAAAGTCACAAAGGTTTGGTCATCATATCTTTTTGCATCATATAGTTTGATTGGGGGGGCGAAAAACGCCCCCCATGTGAAATAGGGTTAAAGGTCATGATGTACGCGTTTTAGGGATTAATAAAAGAGAATAAAGATAACCCAAAAAAGATGTGGAAAGCTATCAACAAGGTGCTTGATAAGGACTCTGGCTCTACAGAGATTTCGAGCCTTGATGTGCAGGATAAAGTCCTAACGAGGAAACGCGACATTGCCCAAGCACTCAATCATCACTTTGTCATTGTAGGCCCCAAACTTTCGAGCAAAATTGAGTCGAGGAAGGATGATGACCCTGTTGGTCACTTCAAAAGCCAAAAAAATGATATAGTTTTCACACCAGTTGATAGTGCCACTGTCCTGAAGGCCATTAAAAGCCTCAAAAATGGAAAATCACCCGGACCTGACAAAGTTTCTACAATGCTTGTCAAAGATGCAGCGGGAACTTATTTGTAAACCTTTGGTGATGATCTATAATTCCTCCATGGAATCTGGAGTTTTCCCACATTTTTGGAAATTAGCAAGGGTGACCCCAATTTTCAAATCTGGCAACAAAAGCGACGCAACCAATTATAGGCCCATCTCAATCATTTCCGTTTTTGCAAGGATATTCGAAAAAATTGTACACGATCAGCTATATAATTTTCTATCAACAAACAACATCTTGACACCGAGTCAAAGTCAATCAGCTTTTCGTAAACTGCATTCAACGATTACATCCTTAATAAATTGTACTGATAACTGGCACAGAAACATCGACAAAAAGCAATTGAATTTGTCCTTGTTTCTTGATCTGAAGAAAACCTTCGATACTGTAGATCACCAAATGATGGTTAAGAAATTGAACGCCATTGGTGTTAGAGGTATTGCAGGGGACTGGTTTGCCTCCTACTTGAGTAATAGGAAACAGTACTGCTCTTTAGGGGATCAAAAGTCCAGTGAAACCTTGGTTACATGTGGCATCCCAAAAGGATCTTGTCTGGGCCCGCTCTTATTCATCATCTACTTAAATGATTTTGAAGATTGTCTTGTGCTCTCTAAAGCGGGTATGTACGCAGATGATACACACGTGACTCTAACATCAGACAGCTTGGCAGAACTGCTTGAAAGCGCTCGGGAGGAAACGATGAATATTTCGGAATGGATGAGAATTAACAAACTAAGCATTAATCCACAAAAAACCGAATACATGATAATTGGGCACCCACGAAGAACGAATGAGATATTATCCCATGAGCCACTTATTTTGAATGGCGCAGAAATTAAGCATGTCAAGGAGACAAAGTCGTTGGGTATAATTGTTGATGAGGGATTGAATTGGAATGAACAGTACAAGAAAGTTAAAGGGAAAGTCTCTGGCGGGCTATAGTCTCTGAAAAAGTTAATGAAAATTGTTCCACAATCCCAATTGGTTAATATCTACCATGCTCTTGTGGAGAGTCACTTACGATATGCAAATGTTGTATGGGGGTCTCTCTCCAACACAAAATTAGAAGCCCTTCAACGTCTTCAAAATAGAGCTCATTCCATTATAGAAAGGGCAAAAATCAAAGATCAATGGTCTGGAGACTGGTTAACTGTAGAACAACTAATAAACTTTGACAGATCGGTTATGACCTATAAGATGATAAGATCTGCCCTGAAAGCCTTTGGGATACATACAAAACAAGAAATATGTACTCAAGTTATAGAACAAGAAACTGCACGAACATTCAACTTCCGAGATACAATCTTGAGTACTCAAAGAAAAGCTTTCACTATTCGGGTCTAAAAGCTTGGAACGAAATCCCCAATACCATCAGGGAACTCTCTACCTTACAACAATTCAAAAAACACCTCAAGATACATTTGAGGAGCTGAATTAAACTCAAACACGACTCCCTGAAAGATCAGCCCCATCCATTGAATTTTTATATATTTATTTTTTATGCTTATGTATTTTAAGGTTTTTGCTGAAGGGATTCCTCGTATATAAATAATGTATATAATAACCCTATCACCACTGGGAGTTTTAAAGTGATCTAAAACTAGAGGCGGGTGGATTCCACTCCCTCTTTTTCTCCTCTGTCATAATAGCTATGACCATCAAACTTGGAAGGCCTTGGTACTAAGATGGATTTTGATGCAAACAATCAAAATCACGTGATTGGATAAAATTAACTCCATTGCTTCTGTTGCTTTGATACTAACTAGTAACTTGTAAATTACAAACGTGCGGCCGGGTAGCTGAATCATAGTATTGTTGGATATAAAATGATTTTGAATCAGGAAAAATCGTTCCCAAAAGTGTAGGCTTGCCCCAAGTCTTTCAGTTAGACTTATTACAGATGACGAAATAAACTCGTTGCAAATCTGCCAAAAGTGCTGTGGACTTGTTCAAGTCTCACTTTCTTCTTTATCAGTCGATTGAGATAAAATGTGCTTGGATGTGCTGTGGGGGAATGGAGAAGGAAACGAAGGAGGAGAGGGACAGAGGAAACTTTCCTCTCTCCTTTTCCTCCGCAACTCCTTCTCTATTCCCCCGCAGCACCATTTACTTTCCGCGTTTTTGTCTCGGTCGACTGATAAAAGAAAGTGAGAGTTGGACAAGTCCAAAAGTGCTGTTTTACTGCAGAGGGAGGCTCTTTCAACAACATTGCTTCTGCGGAGGATTTGAAATGATAGAAGAAACATTTGAAAGAAGCATAGAATTTGACCTTTGGTGCTTTGACCTTGCAACCATGGAAATGAATTATATTGTTATTCAAATTTGTTGTCATTGACTTTCGTTGAAAGGAAGGAATGAGTAAGAGAAAGTTTATTTTAAGAGATCTAACCTAAAACACCACACAAGTGGAACACAAGTGAACACAAATGAACACAAGTGGAACATAAGTGAACACAAATGAACACAAGTGGAACACAAGTGAACACAAGTGAAAACAAATGAACACAAGTGGAACACAAGTGAACACAAATGAACACAAGTAGAACACAAATGATCACACGTAGAACACAATTGAACACAGGTAGAACACAGATGTTGGTGTAGAAAACAGGAAAATTTCTTCAAATTTCAAGAATTCATACAAAAATAGCTACGTTTCTCCAAAAAGAATCCTAAGGAGAATATGTTCTCAGCAGAAAAGGCAGGGGAGTACGAGGGGCATTTTACTCATTCAATAGAGCGTGCGACTCTTTCAGTATAAAAGGACTTCTACTATTTTTCATGGATTTTTCTTGATAACAAAAGGAGTTTATCAAAAGGCGTACGAGATTATTTGGGAGTGAGAGTGTTTCGTGTTAATCGTAAATTCACGCCTCTTTCTGTTATCCATCAGAAGCGCTGTGCAGCTATCTCCAGTGGCACTATCTCAAGTTTGCCTAAATTAAGTAAAGCTGGACGGGGGAACGATCCTTACTAACATTTTCTTTCACTTGAAATGATAATGCCTCATCATTCTTCGCATTTGAATAGCCAAGTTAGACATCAAAATATATTTTGTTTCATTGAAAGACCAAATTATGCGTAAACAATGTATTGTAGAATGAAAACTCTTTGCATTCCCCCGGTAGAAAGAAGTTAAACAACGTTGTTAATCGTTCACTTCCCTAGTAACCAATAGATTGGTATTTCGACCTTGCAGCAAAAGAATACAAGGGAAGGCATTCATTTATTCCCCTCTCTAACTCCCAAATAATCTCGTACGCCTTTTTGGTAAACTCCTTTTGTTATCAACAAAAATCCATGAAAAATCGTAGAAGTCCTTTTGTACTGAAAAAGTCGTATGCTTTATTCAATGAGTAAAATGCCCCTCGTACTTCCCTGACTTTTCTGCTGAGAAAATGTTCCTCTTGGAATTCTTTTTGGAGAAACGTAGCTATTTTGGTATAAATTCCTGAAATTTGAAGAAATTTTCCCGTTTTTTACACCAACATTTGTGTCCTACTTGTGTTCAGTTGTGTTCTAGGTGTGATAATTTGTGTTCTACTTGTGTTCACTTGTGTTCCACTTGTGTTAATTTGTGTTCCTCTTGTGTTCATTTGTGTTCATTTGTGTTCATTTGTGTTCATTTGTGTTCACTTGTGTTCATTTGCGTTCATTTGTGTTCACTTGTGTTCCACTCGTGTGGTGTTTTAGATTAGATGTTGTAGTTGTTGTTGTTCATTTATTTTAATTCGATATTTACATAGCTAACAATATATACAATATATACAAAGTTAACTAATCTAAATCGAATGAAATTAAAATGTTAAAAAAAAGTTATTTTTCAGTAAAAGTAAAACTACAGCAGGCACTACATTTGCATTCTGGGCCATTCCATTCCTTTATCATAAGTTTGAAGTTTTTCAAGTTTTCTGCAGATTTCATTTTGTTTGGTAAGCCATTCCATATTTGAGATCCAACAGACTCAAGACTGTTTGAACCGAAAGTTACTTGATTTGGTCTTACATGCTTTCAGTCATAAGGCTTTCTGGAGGAATAATGCGAAGATCTGAGTTTGAAGAAATTTTGCATAAATGGCGGATTTAGATTATTCATTGTTTTGTAAATTTCAATGCAAAGAGCTCTTTGACGCGAAACTTGCATAGTACATCTTCCTGATTTTTGGAGCAAGTCCTTATATGAGCTCTTACGATCATTATAAAGAAACCTTAGTGCACGTTCTTGTAACTTTTCAATTTTTTGAAGCGACTTCATAGAAGAAAAATACCAAACCAATGGACAATAATTGAAGTTAGAGTAAACAAAGCTCTGTACAAGTACCTTTTTTTGTTCAAATCCAATAAATGATCTTAACCTTTTCAGAACGTTTAGTTGTGTCGCAGCTTTTTTACAAAGGTTTGATATGTGTGTATCAAAATTCAATTTATTATCCAGGGTTACGCCCAAAAGTTTTACAGTTTCTTCTGACTTGATGGCATGATCTTGAAGGCTTATATTTTGTCCAGTAGTATTTTCCCGATCTTTTCTGACCAGCAGAGCATGAAATTTATCAGGGTTTGCAATCATTTCGTTTCGGTCTAGCCAAGTTAAAGCGACATTGGTTTCATTCTCCAAAACCCTGACGAGATCGGGCATAGTTTTGGAAAAATATGAAAGTGTATTATCATCAGCATAATTATGAAGGGTTGCCTGCTTTATAAAAAGAAAGAGGTCATTTATGAAGAAATCAAATAAAATTGGACCAAGTACAGAACCCTGTGGAACTCCTGATACAACATCTTTAAAGGAACTATTTGAATTATTTATCCGGACACACTGTTTTCGACGTTTTAAATAGGAATAAATAAGAACTAAAGCGTTTTCATCAAAACCATATGCATGTAATTTTGCTATGATTAGATCATGTGGAATGCAATCAAAAGCCTTTGAGAGATCCATGAAGATAGCACCTACCACGAAATCTTTGTCAAGTTTTTCCCTCCAGTCTTCTACCAGATTTATCAACACATGTTGTGTGCTGTATGATTTTCTGTAAGCCGAGATAAATATAGAGAGCGTTTTATCTAGATGCGAGATAAGCTGCTGTTTTAGGGCTTTTTCGTATATTTTTGAAAAAGCATTTAGCACACTAACTGGACGGAAATTTCTTTCAGCAGTGCGATTTGATTCCCCTTTGTCCAAGGGGCATACCGCCGCATTTTTCGCATTTTCTGGAAATCTGAAATTACGTATACTGCAGTTGATAGCATTAGTTAATGGAACTGTAAGCTCATTGGCAGCAAGAGATACTAGTTTTGGTGGTATTTGATCAACACCTGTAGATTTTTTTCCATCCAAACTTTTTAACAATAATGGAACCTCACGAGCTTCCACTTCGTTGACAGAAAAGGTTTCAAAATTGCAATTTGGGTTTTGTACTATGGCTAGAACACTTGGATGGTTCTTATACTTTTCTAAGATCAATTTAACTATATGCCTATCATCATCAATGTCTGTTGTATCAGCAACACCACAAGGTTTCTTACCACTAGTGTTCTCTACAATATTTACATAGTATTCATTAAAAAGTTCACTCAATTCTTGATCATCAGTTATGATTGTGTCATTTTTTACAATTGATATGTCTGATCCAACTAGAGCACCTTTGTTTGATAAAAATGGCTTGACGAGATCCCAAAGAGCTTGATTAGATAACAGCCCATTTTCAGTAGCTTTTTTGAAATGATTTTTGATTGCTTTTCTCCATATTGAAACACATTTATTACGCTGCTTTTTAAACTTTGTATTATTTTCATTTGTAGGATTTTTGTTAAACTTCTTTTTTAATCTAGATCGAGTGTAAATGGCTCCATTCACGAGTGTAAATGGCTCTATTCAATTCTGGTGTCATAAAAGGCGCTGAATTTCCTCTCTGAACTTTTGATTTTAAAGTCGCATGTTTTTCAACCAAATTTCGGAAAGTACTAGTTATGTTATCGTAGGTTTTATCAGGATTATTCGTATGGTATTCAAAAGGGGCTTTCTTGACATCTTGAAGAAACTTTTTGGGGTCAAACCTTTTATAACTACGGTATCTAATTATTTTAGGCTTGAGCCTAGCAACCACTGCTTTCATTAAGGTAATGACAAGACCATGACAATCACTAAGACCGGTCTCAAATACAGAGGTGTTTAGGAAGCTCCTTGGTTTGTTTGTAAGAATAACGTCGATAGAAGAATTATGACTTTTCGTGAAACATGTTTTAGTTGTGACCAAATTTGATAATCCGAATACATCACAAAAGGATGACAGTTTATTGTATCCAGGGTGCTGCGAGTCTTGTGTGTCGATATTGATATCTCCCATCATTTTTCGCAGCACTAAGATGGCGCAGCGTGACGCGAGTCAGATCAGCTCGCATAAAAGCTTCATTACTTAAGGTTTATTATTAATTACTTTCAACTAGTATGTTTTAATAAAATAAATTTCAGTTCCTGTCACATTCAAATTCATGGAAGATTACATTTTTGCACGAATAAACATCATTTTGCTTCCGAGCTTCAGTCAGCTTTAGGCCACACACGTGGGCCTAAATTCGCTTTCAAATCATCATGGTTCAAGACACTGTCACTTTAGAAGTTGTGAAAATGCTCATCCAGAATCAAGCCGAGGCATTCAAATCGTCGTTTGTCATGTTAATTCAGGATGTAAGAGATGAACTTAAATCGGTTAAAACGGAAATTAACGATCTCAAGGTCAGTTTGCAATTCACACAAGCTCAGGTCGATGAAGACCAGAAAAAAGCTGACATCATGGATACAAAAATTGCACTACATACTGAAAATCTCAACATGATAAATGACCACGCGGACAATGTTGAATCGCAATTAGAATACATAGAAAACCAAAGTCGTCGGAACAACATAAAGATTCTTGGTATCGAAGAAAATAAAGATGAGGAGAAAACATGGGACGACACAGAGGAGGTTGTGAGAAAGGCACTGAAGGACAAGCTTAATCTTGAAGAAAACTTTGAGATTGAAAGATGTCACAGGATAAAGAGTGGGAATAAGAATCCAAGGTATGCAAATCAGCCAAGGCCGATCGTGGCTAAATTTTGCAAATGGAAAGACAAAGAGTCAATCCTAAGAAAAGCAAGGTCCCTCAAACCAGAAGGAGTAAAGTTTTTCCCTGACTACGCCAAATGCACCTTAGAAAAACGAGCTTTGCAGAAAGATAAGTTGATAGCTGCACGTGCAGAAGGAAAGGTAGCCTATTTCGTAATGGACAAACTGGTAATCAAAGAGGGACATTTCAGCTCTGGGAGACAAAGCCAAGGTCCAGCAGAGAATCAGAAAGAAAAACCTCCAGACAGTGATCCAGAAATATCATTTGACACTTTCTGATGCAGTCTCATTTACTGAGTCAACTCAAAGTTTGTTGTGTTACTTCTTATTTATGTTCACATTATTTAATGTTATAATTTTTTTCAGGCTCAATGTTCAGACAATACCAAAACAAAATTTAAAGTATGACAAATAAAGCTAATGATCCATGTGGTATTTGCCACAAAAATATACATGCCAACCAAAAGGCAATCTTTTGTGACAACTGCAATTTCTATGTTCACACGAAATGCAATGACATCTCTGCTTCAGAATACAAAGAACTTGAAAAAGAATCTGATGATATTTCTTGGTTTTGCAAAAAATGTACTATGGATATTTTTGCGTTTGGCTTCTTATCAAATGAAGAATTCTTAGGACTTAATGATTTTGATTTACCCTCATTAATGGACTCAGTACCCACCTTTGAAATTACTTCTAACCTTATGGACTTGCCTAATCTTAGTGATTATGATATTGATGAACATATGCCTCAGAATATTGACTCTCGCTATTTCACTCTGCCTGAACTTTCTTCCTTGAAATTATCCTCTCGTGACTTCTCTATCCTTCACTCTAATATAAGAAGTCTATCCCTTCATCATGATGAATTAGTTTCCTTAGCTGCTCACACAAATTTGAACCTTGATGTGATAGGAGTGTCTGAAATATGGCATTCAAATGACAATCCCATTTCTTCTAATGTTGATATTCCTGGCTATACCTTTTTCAAGACTTCATCTCTTACTCAAAATGGAGGTGTTGGTTTGTATATCAAAGACTCTCTTACTTCAAATCCAAGAATTGACTTGGATTCTTGTACAGAGGATTTTGAAACTGTATGGGTTGAAATTGAAAACAAGAATGACAAAAATTTCCTTATTTGCAGTGTCTACAGACATCCTAGTTCAAGTATTGATAACCTCACAACTCATTTTCAAAATCTACTTTCAAAATTATCATCAAATAAGCTGTTATTTATTATGGGTGATTTCAATATCAATCTTCTAGATTTTGCTTCCCATACACTAACAAGTGACTTTGTCAACAACTTCTTTTCACACAGCCTTCTCCCTTGCATTCTTCATCCAACCAGAGTATCTGAACATAGAGCATCAATCATTGATAACATATATACTAATGCTACCAATGCTAATGTAACAAGTGGTAATATTTTAATGCAAATCACAGACCATTTTCCCCAGTTTATGGTTTTGAAAAATACACATATTAATCATGGTAAATCTGAATCATTCAAATATGATTATTCCAGTTTTGAAGAAGATAAATTTCTTGAGGATTTTAATCAGATTGACTTTACTTACCTAGAAAATAGTGACTTTGATGTGAACAACAAGTTTGATAGATTTTTGAAAGATCTTAATACTTTGACAAATAAGCATGCTCCAATTAAAAGGCGGAGTAGAAAGGAAATGAAACTCAAGGATAAACCGTGGATAAATAAAAGAATACTGAAGATGATGAGTATTCGGGACCGAATTTTGCAGAAACTAAAAAAGCAGCAGACCCCTGATGACCTCAAGTTGTATAAGAAGTTTAGAAACCGTGTATCCAATGAATTAAAAGAAAGTAAAGCAAGGTATTTTCATAATTATTTTTCTATCAATAGTCAAAATATGAAAAAAATGTGGTCAGGTATCAAGACAATAATTTCTCATAAGTCTTCCGCTGCTTCTTCAATCAACAAAATCAGAGGTAAAGATGGAAACTTAACTACAGACCCCTCTAAAATGTCTAACATTTTTAATGACTTTTATGTCAATGTTGCTGATGGTATAACAAAGACAATTCCGCTAACTCCAAAATCTCCTCTTGAATACTTATCTAACAGAACCTGTAATTCACTTTTCCTTTCTCCAGTTACTTTGTTAGAAGTTAATGATCTCATCAATATTTTAAATCCTTCCAAATCTGTAGGCCCTAATAGTATACCAATAAAATTACTTAAAATTATTGGACACTCTGTTTCACCACTCCTTGCTCTTCTTGTGAATCAGTCTTTTCAGTCTGGAATTTTCCCTGATAAACTCAAAATTGCCAAGGTTATTTCTCTTTTCAAAAAAGGAAATCCTGAGCTACCTTCAAATTACCGGCCTATTTCTCTTCTACCTATTTTCAGCAAAATATTTGAGAAGCTAATGTATAGACGACTTTATAGATTTCTTGAAATCCATAACATTCTTTATTCCTTACAATTTGGCTTTCAAGAAAACCACTCAATTGATCATGCCCTTGTGAGTCTAACAGAAGCTATCAGAAATACACTTGACAATAAAAGATTTGGTTGTGGTATTTTCATTGATTTACAAAAGGCTTTTGATACAGTTAATCATAAAATTTTGCTATCAAAATTGGAACATTATGGTATACGTGGATGTGCCCTTCAGTGGTTTAGGTCATATCTATCTGATAGAAAGCAATATGTATCTGTTAATGGAAGTAACTCTGACTTACTTTCAATTACTTGTGGTGTACCACAAGGTTCTGTACTAGGTCCATTACTTTTCCTTATCTATATCAATGATCTACCAAATGCTTCTAAGAGACTTACTTTTTATCTCTTTGCTGATGACACAAACATCTACTATGAATCTAAAGATTTAACTAACTTGACGAAGATTGTCAACAAAGAGCTGAGATTAGTAAAGAAATGGCTTGATGCTAATAAACTATCATTAAACATTGATAAGACTAACTACATCATCTTTCATTCTTCATCTTCTAATGTTCCTTCTGGTTCTGGTATCAAAATAGGAAAGAAACAGATTAAAAGAGTAAAGTTTGTTAAGTTTTTAGGTATCCTCCTAGATGAGCATCTCTGCTGGAAATATCATCTTAGTGAACTCTCTAAAAAATTAGCTAGAACATCTGGAATGTTTTTCAAAATTAGGAACTTACTTCCATTAGATGTGTTAGTTTGCTTGTACAATGCTTTGTTTCTGTCCTTCCTACAATATGGTCTGATTGTTTGGGGTCAAACATATGCATCATACATTGATCCAATTTTCAAATTACAAAAGAACGCTGTCAGAGCCATCTCATTTCAGTCTAGTATGTCTCCTTCTCTTCCAATCTTCAATGACCTTAAACTGTTGAAACTTTCTGAGCTTTTTGAACTCCGACTCTTAACCTTTGTTTTTGATTCTGTTAATAAATCTTCACCTACTTGCTTTCATGACTTTTTCCTACTTAATTCATCTGTTCATCAGTATTCCACAAGACAGGCCAGTCAAGGTGACCTATATATGTTTCGAAAAAACAGTCTTCAATATGGTCTAAAGTCTATTAGATATCTTGGTGCTAAACTCTGGAACGCATTAAATGTGGAACTCAGAAATGCCTCATCAAAAATATTGTTCAAAACAAAACTGAAAAGTTATTTATTGAGCAAAGTCGACCGGTAAATCTTAATCTGTGCTACTTTGCAACTTAGGTACTGAAGATGAAAACTATTTAAACTTGAATGAATTTACCTGACTATATATTAGAACAGGGGGGGCTCTCTCCTCGATTAGTTTACCTATTGAGAGAGCTCCTCCTTTAAGTAATTCCCTACATACAATTTATTATTTAGCTTCTCTTCGTATTTGTATATTGTATTTAGTTTTCTGTAACATTGTATTAATTTTTTCGTAAAATTAGGTATTCAAATCGTGTAGTTTAGTTATTTGTATGTACTGTAGAATTGTAAATTGTATGTAGAGAATTTGAATTATATGAAACTGAACTGAACTGAAATAACATTATCATATCTATCTAGCGCCTGGTTCAAAGAAACAGATAAAGTAGCAAAGAAATTATCTAGGTTAGAGTCAGGGGGCCTATAGACACTAAAGATAATCCACTTCTTCTTACAAACTATTAGTTCGGAACATAGCAGCTCCAATGAGTTAGTCTCGTATAAAGTTAGTCTATTGCATACAACTCCTTTTCTAGCATATTGCATGAGATCACCTCCATGTTCATTCCTATCACGGCGCATTGGAGGTTGGTAGTTATTCAATAGAAATATTTCAGTCTTAAATTCAGCACTCAGTTTCGTCTCTTCTATTAGCAAAACGTCGGGAAGGCATTTTTCAGCAACATTTCGTAAATCTATAATTTTGTTCCTGAGACTATTTATATTCAAAAATCCAACAATAGGATTGTTAGGGTACTTAACTCTCAAACCAAAAATTTTGTCAATGTCATTTGACGCAGCCGACTGAAAAGATACATCAGTCGCAAATTCTTTCGAAGATTCAGAAAGTATACTAGCCCTCGATAATTCTAAACTGGAACACCCGATTAGATGAGATGAGGATGGAACTGATACCTCTGAAATGGTCGTACTAACGTCACCAATATTTGGTGTCAGAGATGCTGGTGTCATGTCATCGGAAATTACAGAACTGCTGATAGTATCCGCATTTGGTAGCGTATTTCTTAACATTAGAGCATGTTCTAAAGACAGTCAAGCCGAATTTAAAAATTTAACGATGTTACCTCCTAAGGCATTTGTTCCTCTTTGATTTAAATGGATCCCATCATCATACAAAAGTTCTTGCCAGTTCTCATCAAAATTTTCATGTTTTATGAAATCTATACCATAATCATCAAGTGATCTTTCTAATAGATGGTTAACCTGTACTCGTTTCGATTCCATCAGATCAGAGTCTCCTCGAGCCAAAATGCTTGATACCGCAACACTTCTCACTGTTCGACTTGCCTCCAGTGCAACATTGACTATTTTCTTGGCAGTTTCTCCTGGTTCATCGCTTCTTAGATTGTTTGTCCCGCAGTGAATTATTAGGCCATCAGGCTTTTTGCTCAACGTAGGCACCATGTATGAATCCATGTCTTCCACCGTTGACCCCGAGAACGTCTTCACAACTGCATAGTAATTTCTTAAGCTTTTATTGATTTCTTGTTTCCTTATCCCTCTCAATATAGAGTCTCCGATAAAGGCAACTGTTGGTTTTCTTCTTCCAAAGCTTTGAGCCTTTGTCGTTTCTATTTGCATCCCATGTTGATCTCGTTTTTCTTGGTTAGCTAATCCCGGCCTGTTATCGCTTGGCTTTGGGTTCTTCGGTATTTTTGTTTGCGATCTATGAAACAGTTCATCGTTTGGCATTCTTTTCTTTGGTGTTGTTGTTTTTGTTCCTACCAACGTGCGCGAGGTTTGATCTCGAAGGAGACTTTCATTCTCAAACATGTGTCCTGTGGGCATGCAGTTTTTCTCTTCAAACTTTGTATCTGCGAGTATTTGGAATCGATTTCTGGATAAGACCTGTGTCGGTATCTCTCGTCGCGTTTTTACAGATCGTTTTGGGAATTGCCAGATTGTTTGTTGACTGTGAGTTCCTATTTCTTTCTGTTCAGATAAAGAACTGGTTTTTCCAATTGGGACACCCCAAGGCTGACTTTTCTTTATTTGACTTTCTTTAAAACTTGAAATTTCAGCATCATTTCTCAATTGCCAGATGCCTTGCTGATCATTATTTTTCTCCGTTGGGACTTCCCAAGGTTGGTTTCTCTCATCCTGATTTTCTTTAAAATTTGAATTTTCGTCATCATTTCTCGTGCCTAGCTGAATATCTCTTTTTGGATTATTTGTAGTAAAACGTTGTTTTTCTCTAGGAATCCCCAAAAAATTTTGACTACGGGATACCTGTTGGGGCTTCATCATGGAAGCCTGCGAAGAATTTTCGATACAAGATTTGTTTCCAGTGTTTTCAAGCATTTTCTGTAAGTCTAAAATTTTTATTTTTAATCCATAATTTTCATCTTTTACCGTTTTATTTTCTGTCTCTAACCTATCTGTCTTGACCATCAACTGAACATACTGTTCGTCCGACACCCTTATCCTATCGATATTTCTCCTTTCACTATCCTGCTCATTTTCCTTCTCATTTAACCTTGCTTCAATTCTTTCCAATTTTCTCTCAATCTCATCCAAACGATTAGCAGTGTGGTCTGTCTCCAATGTTTTTAACTCCTCATTAAGTGGCAAGTCCTCTTCATTGGCTGTGAGCTCAGTCGCATCACTCTCACTATAATTTGACAGACTTTCGCCATCTTCTGTGTCATCTTCGTCAGAAGTTGCAATTAATTCCTCCTCTTGTTCTGCCCTATTCTTCAACTCACTTCTTAGTTCTATTATTCTTTCCTCGTCATTCGATATTTTCCTTTCTTTACCGTTGAGTTCAACTGCAATATCTTCGTCTCGTTGTTCATCCCTATCAACCGCGGACCTACCACCATCTCGTGAAGCGTTTCTCGAATTCGAATTTTCGTCCTTGTGCTGTATTTCCTGTTCAGAGATTACAGGGCCTCCGACGACGGGGGGGCCGGGGGGCCATGGCCCCTCCACTTTTTTACAAAAAAATGCAATTCCAAAATTTATTGATTATCGTTTTAATTCTCTTTAAAACCCTATGCTCATTTAAATTCAAGCAAATTTCCTAACATCCATTCGATCCAATCCCTGTTGATAAGTGAAATTTCATGTCGGAAACTAACATGGTCACAACCTCACTATTGTACACAATCACAGACAATTTTCAGTTATATCATAATGTACACCTTTCAAATCACTATGAATATATAAGAAAGCTAAAGCTATAGAAACTGCACCAGGAAGAAGATGGTCAATGCAGAATGCAGACCTCGCATCCTTTGGGCATAAATCTAGTAGGCAAGTAAGGCAAGTGCTACTTGCCAGCCAAAGAAAATGCTACTTTGTGACAACTATACACTTTCTTGGTAGGGTACCTTAAATATATTTACTTCTCAATTCTGCCAGTTTTAATTCAAATGGAGATTTTTCAATGAGCTGAAAGGTGTAGTCTAAAAATCTTTCAGGGAGTGCAACCCCCAGACCCCTAGGTTAGGACCCCTACGTCAGGAGTTTACTCCCGCTTCACGAGCCCCCCCCCCCCCTCATATTTGTACGTGAAGCGTTATTTGGCTTATTTAGGCGCGTGATTTCGTGATTTTGATATTTTCAACTCGTGAATTCGTGATCGACGACTCCGTCGTGCAACGTGATTTGCCAAAAATTTGGTCGTTATTTCGTGAAATGGACATTTAAAGCACGTAATTGCGCCTTTAACTCTCACGAAAAAAGCCGTTTTCCGATGTTGTGAAGGTTGTAATCTCAAAACTTTTCTGGGGGCAAGCCCCCGGACCCCCATTTGCCACAATATAAGATTCATCATAATACCAATCTGCATGCTCCTAGTGTGTTAGAGCTGGAGGATTCTTAAAATTTCTGCAACGTGATCGTGAAAAATGCTGTTTTGTAGATGATGGCGTGAGAAATGCAAAATCGGTACGTGAATCCGTTATTCAGGGGCACTACGGGGGGGCCTCCTTTACGCTCGCACACCTTAATCACTTTTCCCTCTAGATCTGTCCCTGGAAGGGCAGCTTATCATATTGGGATTTGGTAAATTTTCACATCAAATTTTGGCCCCTCCACTTTTCAGGTCTCGTCGGAGGCCTTGGTCATTACTTCCACTTCATCCATAAAATCTTGTTCTTGTATTTTCAATGACTCACGACCAGCGTGCTTGATATCTTTTATTTTTCCTGTTTTTAGCATGTAATTCAATGACATTCGAACCACACCTTCCTTTAGGCCATGTGTTTTGCGAAGTGCATTGCAGATCTTCGACCACTTGGCGCGCTGTCTGTTGTCTTGCAACTTCCTCATTTCCACAAGAATCAATTCTTCCATTTCAGTTTGTCCTAGAATTAATCCTGAGTCAGTTTCAATTACTTCATTCTCGAAAACAGAAGCCATTTCAAAAATTTCCAGATAACCAAACTCACAGTGCGACCATGCGACCAAAGTCATTTTAAGATCAAACAATAGAATTGCCGAGCACGTTCGCTTGACAGTTTTAACCTTGATCAAACTTAACTCGTCAACGCCGTCAACGGGTGTCGTATTTTTAGATCATTTTAAGATGCATCTCGAAGCAAGTTTACCAAGTGTTTGTGACATTAAAGTGCCTGGAAATTCAAAGGTGGACTTTTTGAGCTTTTACCATGTTCTACAGAGAGAATGTTAAAGTTCCTTTGACGTAACAAACTCTTTTGGCGGAGGTTTGCTCCACTTTTTCACTAGACCGTGCTGGACATTTGTGTCAAGTGAAGTGTCGAGAGCGTTTGGCCACCTTGTATAGTGACGTAAGGTAGTGTCGCGCGATGTCGAGCGTTGACGAGTCAAGTTTGATCGAGGTTAAAACTGTCAAGCGAACGTGCTCGGCAATTCTATTGTTTGAAGCTTAGTTGAGTGTTGTAGAGTGCGTTTGGCCACCTGCTTGACACTCCGCTCGCAATCACTTTTTCATTCATTCTTATCTTATTTATCCACGATATCCATTCAGTTACAGCATACAAAAAAGAATAATTAATTACAATACAAATTTTTCCTAAAATTACTCTCAATTATTAACATATATTGCCTGATCTTCCATGGATTCGTGTGGAGCTGATTTCCGTTAGCTCAAAAGGTGAGATCTTAGTTTTTTTTTTAAATCGTACGATGGAATCGGTATCTCTAATGGGCCGTGGGATATTATTCAAAGCAATTGGATCAGTGTACAAAAAACCTCTTTTGGTGTGCTCTAATTTAATTTTTTAGGCCTGTTTTTTAATTCAAAAATCTGTCGGATGGACATTAGAAACTTTGAAGCTTCTGCCTGTCCAAACCTTTATGCTTATGGCTACCTCGGTTATGAACCTATCTAAAACACATTGTTGTCTATAAAATAGACCTTTCCTCGTCTGTCGGACGAACTAGAAAGAAAGTGAAATTGTAATGCATGTTTTTCAATTGCATCTCTGTGCTGCTAAAAAGCACTTTTCTTTACACTCTTGGTATCTATTCATTGCTCAACTCTTCAAGATTGCGTTTCAATGTAGCTTTTGCTTAAAATGATTAATCACATGGCATGTGAATACATTAAGTCTGTCTGTCGGACGGGCACTGTCGGATGGACAAAATTTTCCTATCCTTTTGGCAACGCCAACTTCATACTGGAAGCCGCTATGCCTATGTGACGCCATTTCGAGTAAACTTCAGCATAATTCCGTGCAAAATATTGTTCTCAGCCCCATATTGAATGAAAACTTTGTCTCCATTCAAAACCATTAAGACAAGTTCAAAAATGGCACTTTTTTGGCCAAAAATAGGCTTTTATGCAGCAAAATTCTCACCTCACGATTTTTTCGTGAAAATGATGGTAAAATGAGTCACTATCTTCTGCCTGCAGATACTGAACACAGTTAAATTACTTTGGAACTCACACAGTTTTTTTATTCGCTGAAACACGATTTTCCCTGAGTGTGACCAATTTCAAAATAGGCCCTTTTGCACATGGAGATCCCTCCCATTCCTTGTATAATATTTTGATATGAGTAGGCCTTCAGGACAGAGCTGATTGACAATTTCGTAGGTCATAACTGCTCGGTCAAACGTTATCGGTTGACTTATGTTCATGAGATTCTTATTCCAAACATCCTTCACCTTTGAAGATTCTATTAGATCGAGTGCTCCGTTTGGTATTTCTGCAAAGTGCTTATGTTGAGGGCTCCCCATATGGGGAGCCACGGAGAGGGCTCCCCATATCACGTTAGCATACCTTAAGTGGCTTTCAACAAGTGCTTGATATACATTGAGTAGCTGTGATTGTGGTAGGATATTTTTCAGCTTTCTAATCGATGCTCAGCCCCCAACCACCTTCCCTTTGACTGATTTGTACTTTCATCCCAGCACAACTTATCGTCAACCGTAAGTCCTAGGTCTTTCGTTTTATGAACTCGTATGATTCTAGTATGATCCAAATAAAATGGTGGTAGCTCTGGTAATTTGCTTTGCCTACGAGGATGGTCAATAACCATGAACTCGGTTTTCTCAGGGTGTATACTTAGTTCATTTATTCTAATCCTCTCGGCAATTTTTTCTGATTCAACCTGGAAGTTTTGTATCACGTCTCCAAACTCATTCGACGAGAGTGTAACTTCTGCATCATCGGCATACAGATTAGCCTTTGAGAATTTTAGGCAAGTTTCAAAATCATTAAGATACAATATCAAGAGCAGTGGGCCTGGACAGGAACCTTGTGGCATTCCAGATGTAACTGTCCGGGAGCTCGATTTGTTACCGTTTAAAGAGCAGTATTGTTGACGGTTTTTAAGGTATGATCTAAACCATTCTTTCTCAGTATATCCTTTATTCTATATACTTGCATCGTTCTGATAAGTATTTCGTGGTCTACTGTGTCGAGCGCTTTCTTTATATCAAGGAATAGCGCAAAGCTGACATTTTTTTGTCGATATTCTCATGCGTTTCAGGGCCTTGCAGTTTTCCTTTGGGGAATGATTGTTCAATCAAGGAGTTGGGATGCTTGTTGTGGATGGCTTGTTCAATCAATCACTTTGATCGAAGAAGCATTCCAAAAAGCAAAATTGCAAGGCCCCGCACCTAACAAAACAAGAGATATTATACCACTAGTCACGACATTTTACTCAAGTTTAAACCACAGCCATGCTATCAAGACCATTTCAAAACTCTTTAAAGGCATTCAAGATCCAGAAGCAAGAAGAAAATGCAATGAAACCAAACCAATCCTCGCATTAAAGCAACCTCCAAACCTTCGATTCTAACGAATGCGAAATTTACATCCATCTCCTCGCTTGAAAAACATAAACCCGGAATTATATCATGCAATAAAGTACGATGCAAATTATGCCAGTGAAAAGTTTCAAATCTACAAATGGCATATCAAATCAGAAATTACTGGCAATAGCAGAAACGTTGTATATCTTCTGTCATGCAATTTATGTCATGGTCAAATGAACTACATTAGGCAAACAACGAAGCTACGTCAAAGAATGGACAATCACATTTCAGAGCCAAGGAGCGGAGTATCACCTTGCAATTTCCCGAAACATGTGTACACCTGCGGAAAATATGATAATAACCTTAAAGAGCCTTTCTTCAAAATTTACGTATTTATGAAACTTAAAGACAAATGATGAAGATATAAGGCGACTTAAATCAGGGGCCTGGGCAATCTAAAAATAGCCTATTGTATTCCTATATATTTTGTGATCCCAAAAGATTGTCAAAACAACGGGACAAATGATGGCAGGCGGCCATCTCTTGCTCTTTTTGTAAGCTAGGTGTTATAAGACATAATCTAAGACAACTTAAATCAGGTTCCTGGGAAATCTAGATATAGTCTATTGTATTCCATTATTGTATTTGATGATCTCCAGAGATTATATCAAAACAATTGGACAAATGATGGCAGACGCCCGTTTTGTTCTATTTTTAAACTTGCCGCTATTTATTATTATTATTATTATTATTATTATTATATACATTATTTATACACGAGGAATCCCTTCAGCAAAAACCTTAAAATACATAAGCATAAAAAATAGATATATAAAAATTCAATGGATGGGGCTGATCTTCCAGGGAGTCGTGTTTGAGTTTAATTCAGCTCCTCAAATGTATCTTGAGGTGTTTTTTGAATTGTTGTAAGGTAGAGAGTTCCCTGATGGTATTGGGGATTTCGTTCCAAGCTTTTAGACCCGAATAGTGAAAGCTTTTCTTTGAGTACTCAAGATTGTATCTCGGAAGTTGAATGTCCGTGCAGTTCCTTGTTCTATAACTTGAGTACATATTTCTTGTTTTGTAAGTATCCCAAAGGCTTTCAGGGCAGATCTTATTCATCATCTTATAGGTCATAACCGATCTGTCAAAGTTTATTAGTTGTTCTACAGTTAACCAGTCTCCAGACCACTGATCTTTGATTTTTGCCCTTTCTATAATGGAATGAGCTCTATTTTGAAGACGTTGAAGGGCTTCTAATTTTGTGTTGGAGAGAGACCCCCATACAACATTTGCATATCGCAAGTGACTCTCCACAAGAGCATGGTAGATATTAACCAATTGGGATTGTGGAACAATTTTCATCAACTTTTTCAGAGACCATAGCCCACCAGAGACTTTCCCTTTAACTTTCTTGTACTGTTCATTCCAATTCAATCCCTCATCAACAATTATACCCAACGACTTTGTCTCCTTGACATGCTTAATTTCTGCGCCATTCAACATAAGTGGCTCATGGGATAATATCTTATTCGTTCTTCGTGGGTGCCCAATTATCATGTATTCGGTTTTTTGTGGATTAATGCTTAGTTTGTTAATTCTCATCCATTCCGAAATATTCATCATTTCCTCCCGAGCGCTTTCAAACAGTTCTGCCAAGCTATCTGATGTTAGAGTCACGTGTGTATCATCTGCGTACATACCCGCTTTAGAGTGCACAAGACAATCTTCAAAATCATTTAAGTAGATGATGAATAAGAGCGGGCCCAGACAAGATCCTTGTGGGATGCCACATGTAACGAAGCCCTCACTGGACTTTTGATCCCCTAAAGAGCAGTACTGTTTCCTATTACTCAAGTAGGAGGCAAACCAGTCCCCTGCAATACCTCTAACACCAATGGCGTTCAATTTCTTAACCATTATTTGGTGATCTACAGTATCGAAGGCTTTCTTCAGATCAAGAAACAAGGACAAATTCAATTGCTTTTTGTCGATGTTTCTGTACCAGTTATCAGTGCAATTTATTAAGGATGTAATCGTTGAATGCAGTTTACGAAAAGCTGATTGACTCGGTGTCAAGATGTTGTTTGTTGATAGGAAATTATATAGCTGATCGTGTACAATTTTTTCGAATATCCTTGCAAAAACGGAAATGATTGAGATGGGTCTATAATTATTTGCGTCGCTTTTGTTGCCAGATTTGAAAATTGGGGTCACCCTTGCTAATTTCCAAAAATCTGGGAAAACTCCAGATTCCATGGAGGAATTGTAGATCATCACCAAAGGTTTACAAATAAGTTCCGCTGCATCTTTGACAAGCATTGTAGAAACTTTGTCAGGTCCGGGTGATTTTCCATTTTTGAGGCTTTTAATGGCCTTCAGGACAGTGGCACTATCAACTGGTGTGAAAATTATATCATTTGTTTGGCTTTTAAAGTGACCAACAGGGTCATCATCCTGCCTCGACTCAATTTTGCTCGAAAGTTTGGGGCCTACAGTGACAAAGTGATGATTGAGTGCTTGGGCAATGTCGCGTTTCCTCGTTAGGACTTTATCCTGCACATCAAGGCTCGAAATCTCTGTAGAGCCAGAGTCCTTATCAAGCACCTTGTTGATAGCTTTCCACATCCGTTTTGGGTTGTCTTTATTCTCTTTTATTAACCCCTGATAGTGTGATGTTATTGCTTCACGGATACTTTTTGTCACTTGGTTGCGAAGCTTTTTATACGAATTCCACATTGCAGGAGATCTTTCAGCATCTTTTTTGGCAGCATCCCTTTTTATCATTAGTTCTCTAATTAAAGGTGTCATCCAGGGTGCTGTTTGGGAACGCAGCCTCTTCTTTTTTATTGGTGCATGCATGTATATATCCGTCATTTGTCTTTAACTACCCAAAGTCACTTTTAGGATAAGAAAGTAAACTTTTCAACAAAGGATATGTCATAATGAACTAATAATCTTAAACTCCCCGTCGGTAACTCTCTATTCAGTTTATAAATCGCAGAAACACTCCGGGTCTACAGTTAGTTACACTTTGATGACAACATAAGCTTGAAAAGCCTCAGTGTGCTGCAAGAAAAATCTGTCTGATTTGTTGCGTCCGTTTTCTTCTAGTACCTGATTATTTAGTATAAGCGAAAGTGACATAGAGATATTTGAATATTGATATCGAGTATTGATATTGAAGTATTGAAATATTGAGATTGACATATTGGTATTGATATTGAAATAACTAAATATTGAAAATTGAATATTGACATATTGATATATTGATATACTGAAACATTGAAATATTGAGAATTGAAATACTGAAATATTGAAATATTGAAATATTGAGATATTGAGATATTGAGATATTGAGATATTGAAATATTGAAATATTGAAATATTGAAATATTTCAATATTGATATATTGTAATATTGAAATATTGATATATTGAAACATTGATATTGATACTGAAATATCGATATTGAATATTGACACTGAATTGACATTGAAATATTGATATTGAATTGGATGGTTATAAATAATGAGCGAATAGAAGGTTGTAAGTCTAGTGTTAACAAGCAGAACTTTCTAAGGAATTTTGTTTTGAAACAAGGCCAAATTATCTTGCCTGTTAATCCAGCACATCTCCTAACATTTTTCCAGTAGTGGTCTACTTAACAGGGATAAAAAGTGGGACGGGGGGTGTATTTAATAAAAGCATTTGTACATGATCTGGAATGAGCAGAAAATGTTGACTGACCAAACCAAATAACCCATATCTTCCAACGGTATTGCAATGGATCAGAATCACTATCAATAACTGCCAACCTTTGTCTAAGTATGAGAAATATAAACTAGAGCGGGAGAGTGGATTGAATATTAGAAAGTATGCGTACGTGCTTGGGCATAGACAGCAAAGTTTGGCTGGCCCGACTAAATGATCCAGTATCATCCAACAAAACTACAGTAGATAGGAATTCTCATCCATGACTTCCAATAAGTTCTTCAAACAAAAGATATAACAGGAATAAAGCTGCGCATTGAATATATGAAATGTGCTTTATGAATTATGTAAAAATGTTCTTAGCTTTAGCGACGGCGACTCATCGCGAGGGTTGCAAATATGAGGAAATTTCTCGACATGCAGCAATCTTTGCTCTTCTCAACCTTTTGATGATAAAATCCATTTGCCAAAAATATCCATTGTTTCAACTACAAGGAAATTCTTCATGCAAATAAATTTTGTCATATTTTATAAGGGCAGTTCATTTATATTCTTGAGCTTTTGAAAATAAGTTTCTGTTGCTTCTCTTTTACCGAGCATAATTTGCGGTTTTAATTTCAAGCTGTAAATATTGCTCAGATCAGGGGCGGCTGGGAACAAGAACGAGTTGCTATTAATTGCGAGCCATGCAAGTTAGGGATGGGGGTCCGGGGGCGTGGCCCTGGAAAATTTTTTGGGCCATTCCTCTTGGTCTCCCGGAGAAATGCCCTTTTGCTAGCGAAATGTTTTTGAAGCGCGTTCATTTTTGTGCGAATTGAACTAAGTTTAGCGCTGGTACAAAACACATTTACTGAAGTAGTTCAGTGAAAATTCAAGGGGTAAGGTAGGATCAATGAAACAATGAATATTCTAAGTCATATGGTTTCAAAGTTCCTTCTTCCGCTGTTTGATTGAAGTGATTTGAATGTGCTGATCACAGAATTGAGACGGTACGGCTTGAGGTGATATCCTGAAGGGCTGGGAGCTAAAACCCGGCAGTAGACTGAATTTGAGGCTATCAGCCTATAATATGAGAGCCGCCGTGCTATTAGAATCGCGATTCTAATAGCAAACAGCACGAACAGCCAAAGCGATGCGCCAAGATCACATGCCAACCAAGATCGACTTTTGCTCTCCATCTGGAAAGGGGTTTTTATCACATTATTCTTTCGAACTACCAGCCACAACAAACCCAGCTAGCAAAAGTAGCTACTGTCCTCTCCATCATCATGACTTCAAGCGAAGATTTTTGTACTTATTTTCAGTTGTAACACTTGTAAACATAGTGTCAACTCTTTTCATGCCTTATATCTAGATACTTTTCTCTTGTTCAAAAAGAAAGGAAAATCTTAGCAACCCTTCCAAAGAGAAGACCTGTCGAGCCAAAGAGAAGACAAAACAGAAACAGCGCATTTCGACGAACTAAGTTGACAGTTTTTTATGATTTTTGTGTGAACTTCGCAAGGCTTCCAACTGAATCTGCCTGTGCTATTAGATTTGGAAAACTAATAGCAAGGCTGCGTTGAGTAATTGTTGAAAGATTTGACTGACAGATGGAAACAAGGGATTACTTCTCTGCCCGGGGGGGGGGGTACTTCACTATAAATTCATACGGGGGTGTGCGCCGCAAGGATTTCTGTTACGACCCAATCCCAGAAATTTGGTCCGATATTGATACCCAATCCCAGAATATTTGTCAGATATTGATACACAATCGAAGAAGTAGCAAAAACAATTCGACGTCAATGGGATAAGGGATTGACGGCTGGGAACGATTATTTTGGTTCCAAGTGGCCATTGGAACGAGGTTCTGATCTGAGGACGTTTTTCAACACAAAAATACTTGAAATCAGTTCACTTGAAACTGACAACGTGTAACTTGAAAATTCATCCAGTTGTACTTTCATTCAACACCCATTACAGAATTTTGAGTAATCCCCAATCCCAGAAAATTCCGAGTGAAAGTATACCCCAATCACAGAAATTTTCCAGTAAAAGGATACCCCAATCCCAGAATTTTCAGGCCAAAAACTACCCAAAACTGGCGCACATCCCCGTCTTACCCAAAGTGAAGTACCCCCCCCCCCGGGCTTCTCTGCGGCATCTTTGATAGGAACTTGCTGCTATTAGAATCAGAAAACTAATAGCGTGGCCAATTTCATTCAGTGAAAGCAATAGGATAACTCTATTGGAACGGCGTACGTCATTGGTATTGTTAACCGGAATTTTGTCTCAAAGAAGACCAACAATAACCAATTGAAAGCGTTGAGATCATTTGTTTGTAACTAATTGTAAATGGACAAATACACTGTGTAATCTTTGGAAAAAAATTGCTATTAGACTAATAGCACTAATAGCAGGGCCAGCCGCCCCTGGCTCAGATGGAGAAGGTCTTTGGAAAATGCAAAAAGTCCTTGGGTTTTTGCACTGATGGTATTGCCAATCATTTCTTGAAAATTGCACTTCCTGTCATCGGCGAATCACTGTGCAACATTTACAATCTTTCTATAGCAAGTGGTGTATTCCCAGATTGTTGGAAAATTGCTAGAGTGGCCCCCATTTTTAAAAGTGGTCAATCTGATAATCGATCAAATCATAGACCAATTATATTTTCAATGCTTTCTTTCTTGTCTAGGATATTTGAAAAATTGGTTTTAAACCAGCTTTATGCGTATCTAGATAAAAACAAGCTCATATACTATAAATAGCCATATACTATAAATTGGTTTAGGTCCTTTCACTCCGATGTCACTTATCTGCTGAAGTCTAAAAGTGACTGGTATGTTAATATGGACAAAGGTAGATTCACTGCTACAGTATTTATTGACTTGAAAAAGGCATTCGATACTGTAGATCACGATATTCTACTCCAAAAGCTAGAAAAGTATGGAGTAATTGGCCTTGAACACACCTGGTTTTCCTCCTACCTGGAAAACAGACGGCAGCTTTGTAGAAATAAAATGTGGAGTTCCTCAAGGCTATTGCCTTGGGCCCCTTTTATTCCTCATATAGATAAATGATCTGCTGTTTTCTCTTAAAAACAGTGAAGTAACGATGTATGCCGATGATACCAGTATATCATATTCTTTTAAGAATATCGACGAACTTGATGAAACCCTTAACAGTGATTTAGACTCCTTGAAACAGTCGCTCGAAGGTAGTAAGGTGTCTCTGAATGTAATCAAACTCAATCAATGGTTATAGGCTCTAGGCCTAGTATCAAGATGTTATGAGAATCACATTTGAAGTGTAAAAGTATTAAGATAAAGTTACCCCGAGAGTTACGTTGAGCAACACCATTGAGTATCAAGATATGTAGAAGTCCTAAGGATTTCATTGGACGTTATTAGGAACCTGGTTATTGTGAGAAATATATTATGAAAATAAGAATTGGTGAATTCGGGCTATATAGCGAGGCTAGTTGTTTGATAGCCATTACAAGAGTTTTGAGAGATTTCGGCTAATTTGTTATGCAACGCGCTAAGTGAAGCGTTGCCCCTTTAGAATATCGGGTCATTATTGTTTATGAAGTTTATGATGTTAAAATGGCACCAGTATGCGTTTGAATGTGCCATTGTTGTTGTGCAACGATTGTTTAAGAGGATTGTTGTTCTTAGCCGAGGCATACCTCGATAACCAGGTAATTTGACATGGTCGTTTACATGAGAAATTTCATAGGCGGCCGCGTTCTTTAAACACGGTATAGATGCGTGTTGTTTTTAATAAAGGATATATTGTACATGTGCAACAGAGAGTTGTACGGAAGTATGGTTTGCTGGACCAAGCCCCTAGCGTAGAGAAATGATCTTGTGCCCCAGGCAGCTTTGCTAGATTACATCATTTGTGTAGCATCCGTGAAAACGTTTCTTATGTAGTTCATATCCTAATAGAATCTTCAGTTGTGATTTTGGTAGACAGCAGAACGCATCTCAGGCTGGCGGAATAATTATCTGTCTTATTGTTATCAAGTAAAGAAACAACACATTATATTCAACGCCGCCAGCCACTCTTCTTTATTCAATAAAAATAGGAGTCATTAACAAGTCGTATTCTTGTTCTCTACTCTGGAGCCACACCTGCACAAGGTGGCGAGGAACGAACCTGGTCTTGTTTCGAGCAGCAAATATAACACAGCTCACAACAAAGAAGATATCAGACAAATCAGTACCGACCCCGTCTTTCGCCATTGGCGACTCCCATATTGATGTTGCAGATAATGCGAAATACTTGGGAGTACAACTTGATAAACATCTTGTGTAGGATGAGCATACTAAGGTTTTACGTTCAAAGATATCTCATTCTTTAGGTTTCCTAAAACATGCTAAGAAATTGCTTCCAAAGCATACCCAAGGTATCGTTGAGCCCCATTTTCGCTACTGTTGCTCTGTGGCTGTGGGCACTCTCATCTTATAATTCTACAAAAATTACAAAATCTCGTTTCGAGAATAGTTACCAACGGTTGCTATGATGCACCAGCAGCAAACTTGATAAAAGAGCTCAAATGGCCGACAGTCTACGAAACAATCAAACAAGAGACGGCTACCATTGTTTTCAAATCAATATGTGGTCTCGCGCCCACTTACCTCTCTACTCTATTCGCGAGAAGCTCGACACGGGAGACTGTAAATTTGAGAAATTCTGAGACTGACTTATTTGCTCTACAAGTAATGGCCAAAAAGCATTTTCGTTCCGTGGATCAAAGGGTTGGAATGAATTAGAACATGGGGTCAAGCTAGCCCCCTCTCCGTCTACTTTTAAATGTAGATTGAAATGTAAATAGCTTTTACTTTTTCATTTATTCTATTTAACATTGCAAATATTCATTTTTATTCATTTTAGTAGCATTGTAATTAGGTTTTTCCACGGCCCCCTGAAAAGCAGCAACTCTTAGTTGATGGGGCCACCGTGATTAAAAAATTCAAAATGAAAATTTTAAAATTAATTGAAACTGTGACTCCAACATTTTTTCAATCTCTTCCTGAAGGCTAATGGTTATTCTAACGGCGGAAAAAGGTGTCAACAAACAACGTCATTGGCTTTTGAATATGATCAAGTAAATATTCCTGTTTTTAAGAGCATTCTAAGTGTGCGCAGATTATAGAACGTAACTCAGTCAAGTCGGCAAATAAAATGAAATGCACCGATTAATTCAAATTATGAAATGCAAACAAAAACTATTAATATTTTTCCACCTGCATAAGTTCATTTCATATCCTTTTGTTTTCCCTGCCTAATTTGAAGATGGTATTTTGCAGAGAAATTTGCCACCAGTTGCATTGAAATACTTAATGTATGATCTGAGCAAGCCAACGAAATTACATTCAAATCTTGTTCAGTTGTAGAGATGTAAATATCTCACTAAAGATCAACATCAGAGAAGCGGAACTTGCAAGATTTGGTTTATTATGCGATATTCGGAGAGGTAAATATGTTGCTATCGAAAAACAAATTCTGCCGCAGATCCAATTGGTGACAGAAAAGAGTTGAGATTTTTGAAAATGACCAAATTTTGATTTTAACTTTGATTTTGATTTTACGTATCAACGATCATGCAAAGTTTGATTGAAATTTGCGTCAAAGGCAAAAGATTTTAAGAGATTGCTTGGTCTTGAAACCATTCAGAATTTCTTAGAAATTATGCTTCTATAAGCTACTTAGCTTGGAAGATTTCCCCGAAATCATAAAGAAGTGATTGTAAAGCTTGCTCTCATTTTACACTTAATTGGCTTGTAGTATTTTTGACAACATCTGATGTCACATAGGGCTGGAAATTTTATATAAGATTGTTAATGTACACACAGCGGCATTCAAATTGTCATCAATGCACTATTTCGTACAATAACTGATAATGTAACGGGTAAGTAAAAAAAACTTAACGCGTTTGGCGGGTTGTGCAATAACAATTATGTGACCGATATTCAAAACTGAAATGTTAATCTATCAGTCTACACGTCTACACGTCTACACGTAAGACCTTTTGACTCACCCCGTACCTTTACACGAAATATTCTTTTCATGACGTAAGTCACTTCTCTCCTGGAGTAATGAAACAGCAGTCATCTAGTAATTGTGGTCCCAAGAAGATATTACTCCTGTTACGAAATCACTATATGAAACTCAACAAAATATGTCAATCTTGCCACAGTTATCAAAGTTTTCAGATCTCTTGCATCCTCCCGATTTCAATAGAGCCTATTTTTTTCTGTCATTTATGAGCAAATCAGAAGCTTCATGTCTCATGTTCACAAAGAGATTGATCTGTTAGTCACTAGTGCTTTGTGTATAGGGTCATACATAGAGGGGGGAAGGGGCAGTTGCACCCAATAAATTGTCAAAGTAAATGTTTTTCTATTTTAGAGCATTCATCACATTCGACTTCTGAAGTCATTACATGATATCTAAACTTACCAATAACTTATTATATGCTGGATAGCATCACTGAATTTTCAACCCGAGGTGAAAGTCAGTCTGGGATTCAAGGGGGGGGGGATTTTCCATGTTATGGCTAACTGATATTTACAGCCATTTGACTGTAAAAGAGGGATGAAGTTTCACCTCCAGTAAATGAGCTGAAATTTCAGCCGGGGCTGAAAACTCCCATGTAAACAGTTCCTTATAAGTGGAACTGGTCTGACATGAACATGAACCAAACTATCAACAAAACTGCATTAGAATCGTTTTTGAAATTTGCTCAGCAAAATATAGATACCCCCATCCTGAAGATATTTGATAGTTTGATCGATGATTGATGAGGTGTACTAAAGTTGAGCTATGAGTTTCTAGCACTATTCAAATGCGAAGAAAATTTGTTCTCATCCCCTCTTTTTTCTAAAACAGGGTCAATGATTCGAATAAGATAAGGGCTAGCTGTTAGATATTTACTTGAATCCATTGATGAGAATCAATGCTCCTAACAACGTTTCTTTCGTTTGTTTCTGGCTTAAATTTAAGAGCATACATGACTCGTGAGTAAGGGATTCATAAGATATGCCTTCTTAACTGCTTTAAAGGGTGTTGTGTCACGGACTTCAACTTTCCTCTTCGTTCTCACAAGCTACCTCCCTCCACCTGCTAAAGGTTTCTGATGTAGGGCCTTGTTTATGAAGTTATACCCTAAACCAGACAGCCATAAAAGAAGCTAAACTTTTTTGATTTTGCAGTTAATTACAACAATAGACATGTTTTGAGCAATAATTGGTCTTTCATCTACCGTACTTGACAAAAAAAGAGATTTGCATATCGGCCTTGTAATCAAATTTTCATGCGTCTTCAAACTGGATTTTCATTTGAACACCTGGTTGTCAGTTCTTGACAAATTTCCAGACAAAGAAAACTGTGATATCAAATTGAATTTTGGTGACTATTTCAGAAGCTTTGCTTTTTAATATGTCTCCCAGAATAGGCTATGCATAAACTATAGCGGGTGAGCCAGAAAAAACTTCCCACTTATGAAAATTCATAGCATCAGGAGTACTTCACAGATTTGAATGATTCAAACTCTAGTTAAAAGCCAAAAGATCGAAGTATTTTTGTGATTTTTCTGACTATCTTATCAGCACTAGAATTATAGGAAAATTTAACTTTTAAAAAATTTCGTGGTTGCAAAATGACTGAAAAAGGGCCTAAAACATTGATCAAATCATAAAGGACTCCTCGCACTGAACAATGAAGAAAATGGAATTTCTCATGGTTGAGAGCCATCCTCGATACATTTCTTGCCATGGGATTGAAAATTTATTGTATTTATTTGAAAACCTACGTCTCAGAACTCTTGAGAATTGTGAAAGGTCCATTGCCTATTGTTCTGTGTGAATAGAGTCCTTACCATTTGATCGATGTTTTGGGCCATTTTTCAGTCATTTTGCAACTATGAAATTTTAATAAATTTGAATTTACCTATACTTCTAGTGCTGGTAAGACAGTGAGAAAAATCACAAAAATACTTCAATCTTTCCGCTTTTAACTGAAATTTGAATAATTCATGTCCGTGATGTACTCTTGGTGCTACGAATTTTTAAAGGTGGGAACTTTTTTCTGGCTCACCCGGTATTTTCAAACTTCCTATTGAATTTCTCTCTTTCAAAATACACATTACACCACCGCTATAGTCGTGGTCATAAACTTAAGGCCTTATTCTTGTCAATAAAGCTTCTTGGAGTAGTGAGATTGAGCTCTACGATACCGCTTGCATAGTTTACTGTATTGGAGATTGTTTAGGCCAACTTCGATGTAGCTGCCGAATTTTGACGTCGCTTTGAAGCTTTGCACAATTTTGCTATTGATAGATAATAACAACTTTCTACAAAGTATAACTATTTTAAAAGGTTCAAGTTTCTAAGCTAGATTCACATCCTAGCATTTTTTGTTGCTTTGCCCGTCATTTGACATTCAACGGCAAGATCTTCTCGCTGGAGTTTCGGAATTGTTACGACCATTTGTCCAAATCGACACCCTCCCAAACAACGTTCTTGTTCAATACTTATTGTATGGTAATAAAGAGCTTTCTAATGACATAAACAGAAATATACTCGAACGTACTTTAAATTTCATCCACAAAACAGGTCGGCTTGGATAACTTCAAACTTTCCTTTTACGCCACACAACCACTAGGTACACTTTTCCCCGTTTCTCTTGTAAGTCTGTTTCACATTTGGTGTTAGGCACATGAAGCAAAATATGGGAACTTATCCATGCTAAACCAATGACGGTTCAGCACATTTACTTATGCTGGCCTGACATCCAATGTGAAACGGATTCGAGTAATTAATGGTATGTTTAGTGTTTTGTAGGTTTCATTTAGTTAATATTTACATGTCTTTATGTTAATGGCCACAGGGTAGTCATTGTCCTTTGCTCCTTGTGGTCCTGTCCCTGTAGTGTTTGTATAGTTTGTATAGTAATTAGGTAGTATAGTAGGATGTAGGTGTAGCATGTATTGTAAAATTTTAGAGAAATATAAAAAAAACATCCTAGCTGACCTGATCTAACTTGGTGCAGTGCAGTGAAAATGCAAATCATTTTTCAGCTACTGCTTATATTCAAATCTCTTCCATTGATGAATGTAGACCATTGTGGAAACATCTTGCGCAGAAAGGCCGCTGCCTATATCTATTTTGCAACTTTAAATTACAGGAAGAGATTCCGTGTCTGCATTGTCTATAAGGCCAAAGTCTTCCTGGAATGCAAGCAAAACTTGAGCACAGCAAGCAATCACTTCAAGTGTCATCTAACCTTAAATGATCAACAAAGCAATAGTAATGTTTGTCTTATAGGCAGAGGGAAACTGCCTTCGGAACTTCAAAATAACACTGGCAGTAGGGTCATCCCCTCAACCGAATACCCTCCAATAAAATACAATATATTTTTTCAAGCAAGTCCTTTCAAAAAGTAACTTGCAGGCCTGACTTTCCTTCTCCATTTTGACAGATTCTCGCTTTCTGTCATCGACCTAGCGAGCTGTGTAACCCTATTTCCAAAAAGCCAACAAGATTTCATAAAACGATGGAATTTAGGGATCTTTAGAGATTTTTCATGAATGTATTGGTATCTTCTACGAAAAGCATGCAGCATTCTCATGGAGTGATATGATTTCTGCGTAGAGATTTGAAGTGCTACAGGCTGTTCAGAAATGGTGATAACTGACGACCTCACTGACTGCTTCAAGTAAATTGTCGACTTCTTTCCAAATATAACCTGGAGATGCGGAGCAAGTAATTGTGACATGTTATTTTTATCTATGGTGACAACAAAGTTTTTAGCAAGTAAAATAAAGCATACCTCTACAAAAGATGTTAGAAGTTTTAAAGGAACTTACAATTCTATTCCGGATAAGCTAGCTTTGAAGTTTTCCAAAGTTGTGATAATGTTTGAATGTCAAAGACGTTGAGCGGGAGTCAAGCTGTGCATCACAAGACTGTCGGGTGTTCCAAAAAAAGTACTCACGTTTGAAAAATTACCAAAACTTGATTACATGACCCATCTTCAAATTTGACTTCATTGTGAACAGGATTAACGACCAATTAATCTTCTCATACATAGCAGATCTTGTAATTGGCTTCAAAATCATTAAATCTAGCTTTGTCTGGGGCTACCAGGTTTTGAATCATGCTGCAACAAGTACTGATGATCAATAGATGATCTTCTTTGTGTATGTAAAGCTTCTTCTTTCCTCATAGATAAAAGAAATAAAGGTGCACTATCATTGGAGACTTCAGTTATGATAGAAAATCCGAAAAAGTTGATTTCAAGGCAAAATTGAGAATTTTTCTTTGAGAGAATAGCTCAAAATAAGGTTTTATGATGCGAAATTTTTCTACCTATTTGGATCAAAGGCAAACATCTTATCATCTATAGATATTTTGGGTCCTTAACAAAACATGTCAAAAGAAGATTTTGTCAAAAAGGTTTAATATCAGATTTTAGTGATTCTTAAACAGGTTTACTTTTTATGACGACACACGGTAGCTTTACGGATCTTTTGGTTGTAGCTAAGTCAAAGTCCTTTTTCTTTTGAATTCATCCAAAGCAGTTAAAACAAGGTAAATTCTATGGGTGCTCATTTTGGTGACGTCACGCTTTGTCCCTGTGTAGCATTGGTATGAAGGTAGGCCCCGCACTAGCAACAGCAGACAATTGCACAGTTAAGCTTGATTTTCACTTTAAAATTTATCATATGGTTTTCTCTATATTTCCCTCTAAGATGCCGAAAAGAACTGCCTTGAAGTTGATATTCATGTAAAAACATTTCAAAGTCTCAGTTCAAATGGCATTCGAAAAATGAACTTACCAGCGATGGATATGTTGACGCTTTTCTTGGTTTTAATGCTTCAAAAGGTAGCATGCAAGAAAGGATACGTCAATGAGGTACATTCAAACCAAAAGTTTGCTTGTTCAGGCATGGCGAAGAAACTTTACAAAGTGGCGAGTGAGATGCAATGCGTGCACCGTTGCTTGCATCAAAGCAAATGTGGGGCATTGAATTATCAGGAAGGACATGGAGAAACATCCTCAGCACATAACTGTGAAATCTATCAACAATCACAACCTTGTTCTTTGCTGCCAATCAAAAGCTGGAAGGCCATGTTATTTCAGGTAAAAAATTTCATTCAAATGAGAAGCAATAATTAACCCAATCTGGACCAGATGACCTCTTACATCTTCAAATATAATAAGGGGTCTCCAGCATTGAGGGTCGCTTCAGCACCCCTCAATATATCAGAACTTAGTAGATACAAGTGTTTCTTGCTTAGCTGTTTTGTGTACCTTTACGAGGAGAACCTAAATATGTAACTTTTGTACATTCGATTACCCATCAGGATTCTTTGTTTTTTGGCAAAACAATAGCGAATATCAGTAATTGTACACGCTTGTCTTTAAGCAATAACCGAGTCATATTTTCTGTTATCTCTAGGTTGACGAGCCATTGAAAGGTTTGTTGGAAATTCTTGTTTCTTACTTGACTGTGACAAAATAATATTCAACAAGCTCCTATCTTCCTTTTGATATGAAATTCCTCAACCTTCTAGGGCCTGTTTATATGTGGAAAATCATTCCACCTGAGAGGTGAGGATCCCACCAATATGTGCTGAGAGGTGAGATCCCACATTAGTATACGATCCCTTGTCATTTTCACCTTGAGTTTATAAGACAACTGAGCCATCCCAGTTAGGTGAGATCCAACTCTACGAGAGGTGGGATGTCACTGAGGTAGGGTGAAATTTTCCCATATAAACGCTGGAAGGTGAGATGAAAAGCTGGAAGATGGTATGAAATCGTCTGCTTTGCGCACGCGTCCAGTCAAAAGCAAAAGGAAACCTAATGACTGCTGGCGCCAAGCTCTAATTACGATTGTTACTGTCGGAAATCATGGGCTGAGAAGTGGGATGAAAGTGCGGGAAGGCGAGGTGAAATTGCACATATAAACACACGCAGATTTCATCTCACCTGAAATTCGCAGCCTGGAAGATGGCATAGTTTCTCTCATATAAACAGGCCCTTACTTGACTGTGATAAAATAATATTCAACAAATTTCTATCTTTCTTTTGATATCAAATTCCTTTCGGCATCTTTATTTATAACGATATTAAACCTGAAGCAATTTCTTGAGTGCACCAAAAAGCTATACATGCTAGAAACGCCACGACGCCACGAGGAGTGAAATAATTGACCAAAGCTGACGATTCGCTACTTAATTTAGTTATGATATATGATTAAGATCTGCTCTCTAGATCTTTTGGTTTCCTTCCCTGAGCTATGAGCCAAGATCTTGATCTTCTAAAACATATTCGGTGTACAAAGAGGTAAAAAACATGAAAAACATCAATGAAATTTTCTTAGGACTCGACGAGTCAGTCAGACTGTTATACATTGCTGCACAAGCATTTGTCCAAATATTAAATACTGGCCTGTTACTAAGTCCTAGAGTAGTTGCTCTGAAGCGCAGTAACAAGTCGCTCCTCCCCTCATGGCAATGTAAATAGACTGCATGGTTTTTTGCATTACGGTGCATAATGACTTCATCTTCAACCCATTAATACAAAAACAAATGCCTTGCATCGAAGCATAAACTCGACTGAACTACGAAAGGAAAAAGACGTCCTTGTCTTTCATTGAAATTAATGTAAAAATTTGCCAAAAGTTGCTCGTGCAAAGAGATTGAAAATCCATTTCTAAATCCTAGAATCACTGAAAAAGTTTTCCTCTTTGCCTATGAACTTCAAGTCTTTAGAATTTGATTAACGTTATTTGATGTTTCGAACATTGAAAACTTGCTCACAACTCAAGAAACAGACAACTGGATAACCTTCCTGAAGCAAAAGATCGAACCGACGTTAAAATATTTGAAGCATTAGCTTAATTTACCCACAGTTTACAAAAGTTGCAAGGAAGTTGCTGCTGGCAATCCCAATGCAAAAGATGGTGTATATCAATTACAGGATGGAAAACATTTTTGCAAAATGACAAGTTTGGGTCTGTGTGGAAATGGGGGCTGGACACTAGCTCTAAAGATGGATGGAAGCAAGGTGAGTTGACTTTGTCGGGTAGTCATATTAAATAAATCATCATTCAAAAGGCAACAGCTCTGGCATTAGGGTAATGATCATGTTGGAAAATAATTCGATGGATTTTGTTTTTCGTTGTTGTTTTTTTATGTAGATATGATTATAGTGTGGCACTATGCGACCTGAATTGTTTAAATAATGAATTGATTGAATGAATTGGTTTCGACAGGTCGACCCAGATGAGAGACCTTTGAGACTTTGAGATTGTTCGTATGTAGGCTTTCGTAATTGTATATTTAGTTGTATTTTTAGATTAATATTCTTCATGTGAATGGCCCTGGGGTAGTCATGATCGTTTGCTCCCCATGGTATCACTTTTTAGTATTGTGTGGTGGATCGTTCGTAGTCGTAGGTAATTTGTAAATTGTATGTTATTACATTGAATTCATAAAAAACAGACCTTTGGTATGTGGGTTAGCTCAGTCAAACCAAGTGTCACTCAGTTTGGTTTGTAAGAGCACCTCGCTGAACCAAACAAAGTTAGTTTGAATTCACCCATGTCGAGGACTGAGAGTTTTTTTTTTTTTTTTTTTTTTTTATTCATCTAAAATGTTACAATACAAGGCTACAAACTACTATACTTTCTAATTACCATACGACTATACCACACTACGGGGACGATACCACAAGGAGCAACAGACAATGACTACCCTGTGGTCTTAACATAAAGAGATATCCTACTTACATACAAACTAAATATACAGTTACAGATAGATACACATAAACGATCACTACAGACAACAGATAGATACTGACGCCTGTTTCACGTTAGATGCCAGGCCTTTCTGGTGCACTAAGCTCATTGGTGTAGGATTAAGGTGCCTTCATCAAAATATGTATATTTGTACATCTAATCTAAAATATCCTACACAAATATTAGGATTCATCCAATATGTGCCTTACATCAAACGAGAAACAAACGTAGTAAACAATGACAAGGAGAAAGAACAAAAGCACTCAGTGACTTCGTGGCACAAGCAAAATTAAAATTGTCTTAGCCAAGCCGACCAGTCTTGTGAATGAAGTCTATGGTCAGTTGGAGTATAATTTTGTTAACGTCATCTGGGAAATCTTTATCACCATACAGTAAAAGTTGCAGCAGAACGTTTCTCGAGAGACTATCGATTTGAGCAAGAGGTTGTAATAGTTCCGAAACTCCAGCGAGAAGATCTCGTCGTTGAGTGTCAAATGAGGGGCAAAGCAACAAAAAGTGTTCCGTATCTTCAATGCCATCATTTGTAGGGCACATTGGATTTATGGTATCCCTAAAATTATGCTTGAATTTGTGAAAGTTTAACTTACTGAGACCAACCCTTATCTGGGAGAGATACGATAGGCCTATTGGATCATGAATACCGAAGACAGATTTTGGAGGTGGGCGAATTCTCGATAAAAGCTTTGTCTTAAACACGGCAACAGATGGTGCAAGCCTAATTTCTGGATCAAGCTTTTTCCACTCAGATATACAGTTTGGGTAGAAGCTAGATTGAAATCTTTCTGTCCTTCCCCTTATTGGCCCAATCACATCCTGGTTGCGAAGAGAGTAGTTCGACTGAAGAAGTGACGGGATTGGCTCTTGTGTGTACGAAGGAGTGAGATTATTCATTATCTTATAGAACAAAGTAAGGCGTCTACTCCACCTTCGGGAGCTCAAAGACTCCCAACCAAGCTCTGCGTACAACTTCTCGCGCGACGTTCCCCTCCATGTTCCCGTTACAGCAATAGCTGCAGAATACTGAACAGCCTCTAGTTTTTCCATTAAATTTGGCAAAATGATATTGTGGCTGAATTCACAAACTTTTGCTGGAATGTGATATATTACATCCCCATAGTCCAGGTGCGGTCGCACGTAAAGCTTATATAATTCGTTCAGCGTATGCCTAGGTAGATATTTGGAGAGATGCTTTAGCAGACAGCGGTGCTATCAAGGTGGGTTTCTACAATCCCAATCAAGTCGTAGTCATACACTGAGTTATAGGCCTCGATAAGGGAAACCCTCAGGAAGTCGTATGCAGAAATACTATTTAAGTTCCAACAGCAGAAATCAAGTGTTTCAGGGCCAGGATTTGACTCTACATCACCGCTAAGCAAAATGGTCCTGCAGACTAACCACTGAGTATGTAGTGTGTAGCATGTTAGGCACCCAATGTAAAAATAGACATAAGCAAAGAGAACTTTCTTGAGAAAAGGGCGTTTAAAACGAATAAGTCCAATGACAGCGAGTGGGATGCGCTTGAGGAGCTCTACAGTCATATAGACTACTAACTTCGCAAACCGATGTGTGTGTGCAAACAAGGGCAAGAAACAGAATTGCGTTGCCACAGAGTTTATTGCAAGAAACTGTATTGTTATGGTAAGGGGCAGAACAAGAGTTGAGATTGCTATGAAGCAGCTACAAAACCAATATAATTTTAAGATCGGAAGAAAAATTGAAAATGGCCTAAGCATTTTGTTCAGAGGGGACAAGCTTTGCACAAGGAAACATCCTATTGTTGCTCGCCATTGATTGATCTCAACCGGCATCATCGAATAGACATCTTCCCGCTGGTCCAAAGGGGAAATCTATAATAAGGCAACCACGACGCGTAAGTCCTGAGGAATAATACACAAAGCATACTGTAGACAGATACATGCACATAAATACACACAATGACGAAAAAACACCTGTAAAAACCAATGAAAGCGACTGAGAGTTGCGACTGATAAAATCAGCTTGATAAGCTTGCGTTGGCTATTTTCCGTTCCTCTGAGCTGTTTGCATCATACTCTTAAGTACAATGAAAACCATGAAGTCGTCAACTTTCATCACTTTCTCCCAAAACAAATTTCTAAAAAAACATTTTCTGAATAAGAAGCGAAGAAACGGCTGGTAGAGTTATGATATCTTTATTTCATTTCGAGAACAAATTAGGTGGAATACCATACACCCAAGGCCAAAATCATTAGGATATCCAGCATAGAATCTAAAAATGCATATTTAATGCAATCAACTGCAACGTATGTGGTTGGTCGATCGCTCTCCGTTGCTTTGGGTCGGCCTTCATGTAGAGTCCGAATTTTGATCTTGCTTCGTAAAGTCATGCACCAATGTCATGCACCGTGTCACGATGACTTTCATAAGAACTTAGAGATATTAGTCTATTAGCAATAAAGTCAAAAGCCGTGAGGAATTGACACTTAGCTCTTACGTGCACTATTCTATGCCCAATTTCTCTTATTAAGACATTTCCTAAATCTTCGAAAGTTTCTATCAAATGCATTGGTAGCTTTGTGCTTGAATCTATAAAATGTACTCAAATTCAAACAAAAGACATTATGTGTAATTATGTCACACCGGACGCGATGCACAATGCATTCTGGAACTTGTGGTCACGTGTTGCTCTGTTTGCTATCAGATGAGTTGTTGTGGGGACTATTAATCACTTAGCGGATACATCCAAAACACAGCAATTGCCGACATCCAATGTGAACCCGACTTTAGTATTTATCAGTCGAAATTGTTTGTATCTATATTTGAATGTATATTTAGACTTAGTTTTAATTACCTGTCTCTATGTTATGGCCATGGGGTAGTCATGGTCTTCTGCTCCTCATGGCATCGTTCTTGTAGTGTAGTACAGTAGTTTGTAAGTGCTGTTTTAGGTAATATCGTTATTGTAAATTTTTACATTGGATAGAAAAAAAAAGCTGAGTTGTGTTTAGTACGCAAAGCTCAGATTCATCGATTGATTACCCTGTCATTCGCCCTGAAAATATGGAAAGTACGGATAAATAAATCAGTAACCTACGCAAAGGGAATCATGGTTGTAGCCCTAGTTGCTTCTCGAAACAGTTGGCCAGGCAAAAGGTATCAAGAAGAAAGTGACGATGAAGAAATCACGGCGCAAGGAGACGATAGATCTGACAGTAGGCTGATGATGAAGGAAACGAATCAGATCTCATAAGGTTGAATAAGAACACTCATGTACCTCCCAAATATAATAAGTATTATCATTGAGAAATATTTGATTGAAAGATGAAGTACTTTACCAAATATATTAGCAGAGGCAAACGCACACCGGCATAAAAAACACCGGTATCGACTATGGAAATAGGGGCACGTTCGCAACATCTTCATGAAGCCAACGTGAAGGCCAAGGCTGTGCTGCTTTTCGTGGCAAAAACTTATAACTACCGGGGGGGGGGGCACAAAGTGCCCGCGGCACACAGCAGTGTGGTCAGTTCCAAAGATACTGAGCTGAAACTTGGTGACTTTTCCTCAAACTTGATATCCTAATTAGAAATTAAAAAATTTTTCAAAATGGTAGACACTGATCACGTGACCAGCATCTATTCAGCTAGTGGTCAGCAATAAAAGGAAAGAAGGGACTATTATTTTTTTCAGAATCATTACAGATCATTGAGAATACTACCATTCGATAAATCTTGATGAGAGCTTTCAGATGATATATAGTTTTATTCATTTTTTATGATGTCAGCAATTTTAAACTTAATGACGTCATCAATGTTTATGACGTCATATAAATGATAACAAATGTATTAGAAAAATTCTAATGACCAAACATGGTTCTCTTAATTACTATACATTGTTTAAGACATTTTAGAGTATTTGCATTAGCAAATTAGGGGTTTAAATTAAACAATGACAAACTGGTGTATATAAATAATGAATATATGATATAAATAATGAACTTGAATAGATATTATAGCGCGGATTTTTACTTATTGATGCTTTGGGATACATTCTAGTCCATTTAACAAAGGAATAGTGAAATAAAAACTTAAATATTTTGTCAATATTGCCAACAGCAAGCAAATACCGCAATTTTTCTCAATTATGACTTCATTGCAACGTCATGGATGTAATGAAAAATGAAAAAAGTAGCCTATTGTGTAGATTTTCTTACTGTACACCATTGTACCAAGCTTCGTTCTCATATCTGCAATATTAGTGACTTTACGGATGAGGGCATTTTGTGCCCCCCCCCGGTACTACAAGGGTCCAAAAAGCCCGGTATTAATAGGGTTAAATGTCCAGCGTACGGTGCATGTTTACGTTAGGCAGCTGAGTGGATAAGCTATGGATGCCAATTGTAACTAAAGCTGGGTAAGGTCTGTGTTTGAACAATCCAATAAAATAAACAAGAGGGCGGCCGCATGCTCACAGTTTCTTCCTTGTCAGGTTTGGTTGTCTTCTTATTTGATATCGGTTATATCAACCTAGCTTTCTGTATACATTATATACATTATATACATAAAACGAATCTAAATCGATCAATTGATACATAAATGAAATATCTGTATTTTTTTCTACTTGGTCTAAGGAAAGATTAAGTATCTGTCACATGTTGACAAGCATTGCATTTGCAGTTTGGACCATCCCACTTTTTATCATGTGTTTAAAACTATTCAAATTGTCGGCGGATTTTATTTCATTCGGCAGTCCAAAGATCGAAGGCTATTTGAGCCAAAGGTGACCTGATTTAGTCTTTAATGCTGTAAATCATTTGGGTTTCGTGGTGAGTAAATCGACGATTTTATTTTTAAAATGTCATGCGTAAAAGATGGGTATATATTTTTCAATGTCTTAAAACCCACTACATAAAGAAATCTGAGACGGGAAACATGCATAATACACCTTTCTGACTTCAAAAGTAATTCGCTGTAAGAGGTATGGTGATCATAGTATAAATATCTAAGGTCACGTTCTTGAATCTTTTCAATTTTTGCAAAGCCTTAGCTGATGAGAAGTACCACACAAGAGGGCAATAATCAAAATTTTAATAAACAGAACTTTAGACGAGGATTTTCCTTTCATTAAAACCAATAAATTGTCTTTACTCTTTTCAAGACATTGAGTTGTGATGCGGCTTTACTGCAAATTTCAGAGATATGCTGTTCAAAATTTAACTTATAATTTAGCTGAATGCCCAGCAATTTGATGACAGTGTTTTCTGATTTGATCGTTTTGCCTTGGATATCAAAATTCTCTCCTCTAGTATTTGTTTGATCCTTTCTAATGAGGAGTGCATGAAACTTTTCTGGATTGGCTATCATTTGATTTTGTTTCAGCCAAGTTAAAGCAACTCCAGCTTCTTCTTCTATTACCTCGATCGAATTTAGTAGGGTCTTGGAGAAATAATCTAGAGCGTTATCGTCAGCATAATTATGTAACGTTGCTCGGTTAATGAACAAAAACAGGTCGTTTATATAAGTATTGATTAGAAAATAGGACCCAAAACAGAGCCTTGAAGTACCCCTGATAAAATTGTTTGGAAAGAGCTATATGTATCATGGATTATATTTCTAACATACTGTTTCCGTCGTTTCAAGTAAGAGTAGATAAGGACTAGATATTTCATCGTCTCGATGATAGGTCCCAGTGTAAGCTTCTTCTATATGGAAGCCCCCGTTGTAGCGTGATAGAAAATAGCATTATTCTCTAGTCTACAATATCCTACATCAAAGATACGGGCCGTTTTTATTAGGGATATATTATCCTAAACAGCGGCAGCTTTTACTTTTCTCTTTATGTTTCTTCCTTAGATGTCTGTTTCTTCGATCATTAGTCTTTTCCATTATTATATCACTAGTTCCGTAGAAACTCCTGGCATTTATATTGAGATACACTTGTTGACAATTTTGTTTAGTTTACTTCTCTATTTATTTTTCTTTCTTCTTTTTTTTCCTTTGTTTTCCTGAAAAGTATCAAGTTAAAAATTGTAAGTACCATTCATAGCCAGAACTCGGTGACATTGTGTCTTTTTTGGCTATGGATGGTACATTAGTTGTATTTAAGATTTCAAATATTGACTTAATTTTTAAGACGTATATAAAAAAGATACTTCATTCATTTGATATTTGATATTTGATATTACTAAGGAGGGTTGTGTCAACAGACTTCAACAGAGTTGTCTTCAACAGAGTTGTCTTCAACAGAGTTGTGTTACAAGGGGCCCTCCACTTAAAAAAAGTTACTTACAATATTCAACATACAATTACCGAATAAAAAAGGAAAATTAAAATATAAAAGCCATGATATAAAAGCCTAATACAAACTTTACAAAATCTAATATAAAAGAAAAAGATACAGTCCCAAATAAATTTGTTAAAACTATTCAAGGAAGATGCCTGTTTCGTATCGGCAGGAAGGTCATTCCAAGCTTTTGCTCCTCGATAGGAAAACATTTTTGCCCATTACTTGATTTTTTCATGGGTGGTCTTAAATCTGTCTCTGAATTCGCAAGACATAGGAAGAGCACTTTGAGTTACGAATGAAAAGGTCACACAAGTATTGGGGAGCCAGTTCATGCAGGGACTTGAAGACCATTGTTTTTGATTCACTTGCGACGAGTTGTTCAATGGTCTTCGGTCTTCCAGAGCATTTTCATCGCAACCATAGGCATGTAATTTGGCTATAAGTAAATCTTGTGGATTACAATAGAAGGCTTTCGATAGATTCATGAAGATAGCTCCTATGATATTATCATTATCGAGTTTAACCCTCAATTTTTCCATCATTCTTATCAAGACATGTTGTGTGCCGTATGCTTTTCTGTAGGCAGCGATGAAAATTAAAAGTGTTTCATCTAAGTATGGGATAAGTTGGTTTTTCAAAATTTTCTCATAGATTTTGGAGAATACATTTAGAATACTGATATATTTAGAATGTCCAGCTTTACAGTAACATTTGGCTTTCATAACTTCTCCACTCTACTTATCAAAATTAACATACACCGTATATTGGACTTCCTCATCGAAGCAGGCACTTTGGTTTTACGGAGAACAGTTTGGAAAAGGCCTTCTAGCCTCCATTGCTATGTTCTGATCTGGCCTTCACTTTTGGCCTTTAGAAGATGCTGCGAGTGTACCCCTATTTCCACCTTCGATACCGGTGTATTTAATGCCGTTGTGCTTCTGCTTCCAGTGATATCTTTCGATCAAATGTTTGTCAATGATAATACTTGGGAGGTACATCAGTGTTCTTAGCCAGCCTTCTTTTTCGCTTCATTCATCATTGGCCTACTGTCAGAGCCATAGACTTCTTGCACCATGATTCCTACATTGTCAGTTTCTTCTTGAAACCTATTGCCTGGGCAGAGTTTCCAAAAGCAACCAGGGCAATGATTTTCTTTGAGTATTTTGCTGATTTATCCATATTTTCCATGTTTTCAGGGTGAATGAAAGTGTAAACAATCGATGAATCTGAGCTCTGCGCACGGAGCACTGTGCACCATGTCGGATGTAACGTAATTACGCATAAGGTCTATTTTTCAGGTGAAATCAGTTATGATGAAGATAAGGATAAGGAGAATGCAGTCGTTTGCCATATTTGATCTAGTTATTGATGCGTCATGATAAACTGAAAGTTTTAGTGTTTCCCTCGCAAAGACCTTGATCTTTATAAACTTCCACCAAAGCATTTTCCTCAAAACTAACCTTGGCGAGTTTTAGAAATGGAGAAAAGAATTCTACATTGAATGGCGCATGTAAGAGCTTCATCTCGTTATGGTACGGGAAGACACTGTGGTTAACTGATTGCTAAAATCTCAAAGTTGCTTATAAATGACAAGTAAATAGCTCATAATTCTGCAAACAGACATTAATCTGAGAATCTACTTAATTAACTGACGCGTGATCGGAGATCGACAAAACTATTCATATTAGTTACCTTGGATTACAGCAAAATTGCATTTTAAGGTTTATGCATGATGGCCAGATAGTATCATATATTCTAATATATGCTAATATACACCCATATATAAAAAAGGAAACAAAATGGACCCAGGTAATTGCAGAGGCATTTGCGTAGCTAATGCAATGCTTAAATTATTATGCTAATCTTGAACAACAGACTTACAAATTACAGTGTGAATAAAAACATAATTCACCCAAATCAAATTGGCTTTCAACGAAACTGTAGAACAACAGATCATATATTTACCCTGAAGACACTCATAAACAAACATGTGCAAGATAAATCGAAGCAAAAAGTTCATGCTGCTTTCATAGATTTTGCAAAGGCGTTCGACACAGTTTGGCATCATGGTTTATTCTTCAAACTTCGAAATAAAGGTATTAATGGCAACTTTCTCCAGCTCATTCAATGTATATATAACAGCACAGAATGTGCAGTTAAAATAGGTTTAAAACATACAAAATTTTTTAAATGTTCCAGAGGAGTCCGTCAAGGATGTCCCCTTAGCCCAACGCTATTTAACATTTATATTAATGACTTAATTGATAATCTAGAAAAAATAAATCCTACCCCACTAACATTACAGGATAAGAAAATTAGCTGTCTCATGTACGCAGATGACATTATCATTCTTTCCAGTTCACATAAAGGCTTACAAGATTGTCTTGATACACTTGCATCATTTTGCAATAACTGGAAATTATCCATAAACAAATCGAAATCTAAATGTATGACATTCTACAAAAGAAAATGTAAATACAACAGGAATTTCTTCATTGACGATACACCATTAGAAAATGTTACAGAATATACATACTTAGGATTGACTGTAGATGCAAAATGTTCCTTTAAAGAAACTTTGGAAATGTTGAGCTGTAAAGCACACAGGGCAATCTACGCCTTGAATAGTCGTTATCAACTTAAACATCTACCAATCCAAGCTGCCTTAAAATTCTTTGATAGCACCATTGTACCCATATTACTTTACGGTTCTGAAGTTTGGAGCATCTATGAAAACGTCGATGATAAAGAATGGGATAGCAATAGGATTGAAAAGATTCACACACAATTTCTAAAACGTATTCTAGGAGTCAACAGATCCACAACAAATATGGTGAGGGGAGAACTTGGGCGCTATCCTCTACGTATTCAAACTGATTCAAGGACTATCAACTTTGCAAAACACATATCTGAAGAATGCAAGCCCAGTGCACTCGTTCATTACTCAATGGAATACGAAAAAAGCATCACCAACCGAAAGACTATCATATCTTACATCAACGATCTCTCAGATAAACTAACCAAAAATGAAGTCAGCAAAAAGTTAATAACTGAGCATTCAAAATCCAACATCAAAAAAATCTTAGAAGCAAATTACCAACTATCCTGGAAGTCAAGAATGAAAAATTGTTCCAAAGCATTAACTTATGGAAGCTATAAAAATAGGATCAATCTCGAAGCTTACTTATCATTAATAATTAACAGAGCCGACAGACGAATTATGTCAAAACTACGACTTAGCGACCACTGCCTCACAATAGAAAGAGGATGCCATTGCAAACCTCCAATAGAAAGAGACAAACGGTTCTGCTTAAACTGTAAAGACAAAATTGAAGACGAGACGCATTTTATTCTCGAATGTGACATGTTTAAAGAAGAACGAGTAACCTTCTTACATTACACAAAAGATATCTATCCAAATTTTGAAACAATTCCAACCCTTGAACAAAAGCTCATTTTTCTACAAACCAATGAAAACTGTCACTTTTTAGAGACATTTACAAGATATCTTAACACAATTTATAAACTTAGATCGCAAAATGAAACCCAGAAAATTGACGATGCATAGCCTAGAACAATAAAAAGACATTTTTTACGTATACTCGCTGATATTTTGTTAGTAGCTCTTAATCTGTAGTTTGTAGTTAGACCATGTATCTTGTAATGATATTGAGTCTTGATTGAAAAAAAAATAGGGCAAGGATAATGACATCACAGCGACGTTATCTAAATTGGTAACCGCATCCAAAACTGAAATCTGCTAAGAAATGCTAACAATATGCCCTTGCCAAGTGTCAATGACTTCCCTTTAGTCAAAGGCTATTTACTGAGGGGAGTGGAAAAAGCCCCCCTGGTATTCTAAGTGAAAAACCCTGGTAAGACTCAAATAAATCAAAGCAGCAGAGAAGTATACAAATCTGTCAATGAATCAGTTTTTCTATGTACCATTCCTTTGTCCGACACTCAGATACTTCGTCCGTTATTTCCCCAATGAGAGAACTTCAAAACTGTGTCATCAATTTTGCAGACGACGTTTACGATGAATTCAGCATATTGGACAAACGACGTAACATACAGCATTGAAAATGGGTTAACATCCTTCGAAGGTTTCGAAGCAAAGTTTCCTGCATTTAGCAAAATAAAGTTTGATGCTGTATGTGTTGGTATGACGTTTGCTGGGGCAACAAAATGGCTGCGGATCAATATCAAGCAAGATTCTCTGCTCCATATTTTCAAGGCTGGCACTTATATTCCTACATATCTTGGGAGGGCTGCATGGAAAAGCATCATAGCCCAGTCATCCCTACAACTCAACTGCAACAGAGAGGGTTTCAATGTAAGGAGAGCAGATAATGCTATGCTAGCAAGAATAGGTTACATTGCTAATGAGCAGAGCGATTGTAATTCACCTGACTCAGCAATTGGCTTTGGATTGGCAGGAAGTTGGAAATCTTGTGGAAATTCTGCATCATCAAGCCCAGACAATGGAGACAAGCAAAATGCAGCGATTGGATACATTCTTGTTCAATGAACATGTAGAAGTAGGTACCGGGTGCTCTAAATAATAGTATACAGATTTTTGTTTTGATCTAGCGATATGTAAATCAGCATAGGTTCCAAAATCTCTAAATCGGTGTAAAAAGGCCCGTGTAAAGTTCAGTGACCTATTTCTTTAAACTGAATACCTTGAAAGAAACTTTAGCCAATTATCAATGATTCTACCGTTGGAATTTTCAGAAATCTTAAACATTTGTCGAAATTACTGACTATTTCATATTTCAGCTCATTTTATGACATGACGTCATAAAATTTCTAAGAGTTTTGCTTGACGCCATGTTGTAGGCATTCATAAGCTATGGTTTCCTTGAAAATTATTTTATCGTTCATCAACAGGCTTTGAAATTACGGTAGTTTTATTTTTTTCCAAAACTTTCTTGAATTCTTAAAATGGAAGAAAAACACTCTAAATCTGAAAATATTGAAGATTTCAGAAAAGTCCAACGGCAGATTTACTGTAAATTGTTAAAGTTTCTTCGAAGCCGCTCAGTTCAAAGAAACAAGTCATAGAATTTTACACCCAGTTTTTTTTGAAAATTTGAAACCTATGCTTTTGAGAGAAGACATATCTACCATGAATCCTCAAATTTGGGTCCACCTCCAGACCGGACTTTTGGTCTTTCAGCCACGTGAATTTTCGACACATTTCAAATTAGAAACTGAACTTTAAAAAGATTTTAAAAATCGACATTGGGTCACTTCCAGCAAATAGAAGATGATGTGATTTGATGCTGCTTAAATTTCACCAAAGCTATTGAAGACTCATTTTGATGTGCTGCATTATTTTGTTCGCCCAAAGGCCAAAGCTCTAGTTTCGAGGTGGATGCTTATAAGAGTCCTAGGCATTGAATGGCTTCAAAATAGACATTAAAATCCACAAGTTTGATTCCAACTGTAGATGTGCACGCGATTTGTAGAAAATTTAGGGTTTCTATGATTGCAACTGATATCCTCTTTGTAGATAGATTTATCCTTGAAAGTTATTGATCATTAGCGTGCATTTAAGTTTTGGTTGGGCGTCAGTGTTGGCCTTACCAGCCGAGTAGATCGAGTATCGAATAATGACTCCTCTTTCTCTACAAAATAATCTTGTTGATAACAGCAACACGCAGTGGAAGATTTACATCAGGTTATATAAAATCGGCTACCTGAAAGTTGGCCTAATACAACGAGACTCAGGAACGCTCACGACAAGACGAGAACGCGGCCTCGTGGACAACGTAATGGTCTGGGAACCAGTTCCTTCGCAGCGTCTAGGGTCAGCGACCCGCAACCTATTTGGATTATTGTTTAAAATGATAATAAAAAAATAGATTTAAATAGTGTCCAGTCTCTGCACTCCACATTAGTCAGATAATTAATTGGCCAAGCAAGAAGCCAACGTTAAATAAAGCAATTATTAAAATGTGTAAAGCAATTATTATTATTACTATTATTTTATGCAACTTCAACTTTCAGGGTGAATATTTCTGCTCTCAAACATCAGTGCCAACAAATGAAGTATCTACCTGGTGAGCCAGAAAGAAGTTCCAACTTTTGAAAATTGAGAATTTATAGCACCAAGGGTGCTTAACAAATCTAGCTGAATGATTCGAATTCTAGTTACAGGTATATGTACTTCTAAAGAGCATGGTATCTCAAAACATACATGGACACATACTGCTCTATAATTTTGAGAAATTAACAGCAAATCAGCATAGGGCTCGAATCTTTGCAAAACTTTAAAATTAAATGTGTTAGATGTCATTGCCTTACTTTTCAATTAAATAGATTGAAGACATTTGCCATGATTCTAGAAAGAGCATTTTTGATATTATCATTATTTTCAGAGTTACGGCATCTTTAACATTTCTGCTGCTTTTGAAGTTGTGACTTCGTCAAAATGCTAAATCGTAAACCATAAAAGCTACAGACTTTTGCTTGCTACCATCTTGAAGGTCGCCAAAAACTGAGTATTTTTTGCATTGGTCATTTTGTGAGAGCGCGTGGCCGCGTTGTTAAAGGCAGACTGTCCCCTATTGTTCTCAACTTTTTTTTGTGACCATGAATATTATGCATGAGTGACCTTCCAAGCGGGAGAGCCAATCAGCGTGCAGGATTACGCATTTTCATTTCATTTCATTTCATTGTAAATTCTTTATACAGGTTAAAGTCTACAATAACAATTGATTTACAAACTGCCCTGTTAAAAACCTAATTACAATAGTTACATAAGAAATAAATAAATAAATAGACCCTAAAATTACCTTAATGAAAAAGAAAAATAAAATTTGAACGGAAACGGTTACATGCTGCCAAAGTGGCGTCATAACAAGATTTTCATAATTTGTGCTTGAAAGCCAGAAATGTGCTTGCTTGTTTTGCCTCATTGCTAAGGTTGTATGGAGTGCATTTTCCGCCAAAATTTGCGTCGATTTTTCGTTTATCAACTACGTTGATGTTGTATGTCATAATCACAATATTTCTATTCAACGATTACGACTTTTATTCCCATTTTGTGATATTTCTTTGCATCATGTTTGTTTTCTTTTTCAAACACGGTTTTTCTATTCAACTTTCATTCAATGCTCGTTGACACTGCTTTGTCGAAATGTATTCTCGATTTTTCTTTGTTTTTCATCTGTCTCGATTTTTCGGTTGTGCACATTGCTTCGGTTTTTCTGTTCACTGCGCAGACGGCCCTTGCGCATGGCAAAGAGGCGCCAAAATGCACATGGTAAAGTGTGACAAAAATGGAGGCAGCTGGAGGAGGTGTGGTGTCGAGGGCTGTGTCGCTGCTGCAGGAAGTTACCCAATAGACCTTTTAGCTATTCTAAGAAAGAGCCTGGATCGAGCGTTATTTTTATACGTTTTTATACACAACGTTCGATCGAGTGACGTTAAAGCTTCTATCACTATTGTGCACATTCGATAATTCTACAAAATGTAGCAAAATATCGTTCGATTCTGATTCTTTTCAGAATAGCTAAAAGGTCTATTGTTGGTAGCTGAAACTGACTGCAGCTCGACTAAGTCCTCCAACACCCATTCTTGTGGAATATCCATCAATTCCACCGTGTAGGACAAGTTTCCATCTGTAATGAAATTAGCAAAGTTTGAAGTTTTAACCAGAACTCTCAACACCAAGAATAGGCCGTACCCAGCCCGTCGGAAGGGGGGAGGGGTGGTTTGGGGAGCCCAAACTGTAGGAAATTTTCCGAAATATCAAACTATAAAGTTTTAATTTCATCAAGTGAACAATCTATTCTTCAAAATGATATGAGTTCCTACCTCTAAAATTTCCCATGAAAAGTGTATGTATAATTCTTGATCCGTGGCTTATTTTAATCACAACTTCGTCACAACGAAGCGTTTTGCAACATCTGAAAGGTGTGGCCGGGGAAACATTTCCTGTAGGCAAGTCCCTGAACTGAATGGTCCTTTTTTGGTTTAAACCCCCTTCCCCCAAACATGAATTCCATTTTTATGGATTTGGACGGGACTACACTATGGAAGTACCAGGAAGCCGTTTCGCACAGTGTCCAAATGGTTTTTCGATGTTACAGTTGGCAAATGTACAATCGATCATACATAATGTTGAATGACATACGCATCGTCTTTCAAATCAGAAGGGGATAAAATACTTAGATTGGTGCAGAAATTTTTTTCGCGATTTCTTTTGAACGCTCGAGGAAGGGAGATGGACAGTGGTATAGAGGAGGATCTGGGTTACATGGACAGATTTATCATCAATAAATACCTGATGAGCTTATGGTTTCCATCAACATGCCATAAAGCTAGTGGACCTTTCACTGCATACTTCCTTCGCCTCACTAATGTGAGCTGCAGGCTGCTCACAAAGAGCCCAGGTTTGGAAGTTGCTCCACAGTCTGCCTCACCACTTGATCCAGGCTTTCATCATCTATTGCAGTCAGTGCCTATTTTAAGCTGAATTCACAAGACCACTATCTTGGGAAAACAGGAAGCAGAGATTTAATCAAGAAAGAACCGTTCACACCGCATTCTTCTAAACGGCAGGCAGCACCTTTCCCACCCTTTTAACTGTGCAAATAGTCTTTCCAAAAACACTTTTCATTATTTTTTTCCATTTTCAAGGTTTTTGTGTTGGTTTCAATGTCCGTCGAAACCTTATGTACGCTTTATGAAGAGAAATACACATGGACTGCAAGGAAAGGTCACAAATAAAAAATTGTCTCGTCTAGAATTCAACAAATTTTAGTGTACAGACCAACCATGGGAAAGATTGCATCTGAGGCAAATTTTAACAGGTCTTACGTATGCATTTGCAGAAAGTTTTAAAGTAATAGTAAGTATTGTGTTGCAGGAAAGGAAACATACATTTGGAAAATTTTAGGGATATCGAGACCATTCATTCTAAATTTCAAGACCACATTTCTAATTTTCAAGACCACAAAGTTTGGACAAGACCACACTAAAATAGGCACTGATTGCAGTGTAATTTCTTCTCATGTTCAAATTGAAATCATTCAATCGCCTCTCTATTGTACGTTGACTGACCCCAAAAAAGTTTGCACTGTATTTCACATTCAGTCCTATATCTGCCATGGATGATAACTGGCCTTGGTCAATGATAATTTTAGGCCGTCCTGGTGACCCCGCGAACGTTGTATGCACACTGTTTCCAAAACTATGAGCTTCGGCATCAGAGATGGGCAAGATACTCTAAGAAATATCTTATTACAAGATACTGTTATTGGGGAAATAAAGTATCTTATTACAAGATACTGTTAGTCACATAAAAAAGTATCTTATTACAAGATACTAGATACTTTGAAAAAAGTATCTAAGATAACGTTTCAAGATACTAGTTACAAGATACTTTGCCAAAGGGTACATGACCAACGCCTCCTAACATTGTGCGTAGGTGGCACATTTTTCAATTCATCGTGCATAAGTACTGCAATGGTGCCTAACTGAGTGTGATGGTTTTATTGAGTGTATTTGGTCGATCGGTCCTACTTCATAAACCATGTGAAAAGGTCCTCATTCCTCCTTGTTTTTGGAGACATAGCTGCTATGGAGTGTGTTTTTGGAATTTGTAAGAAATATTCCAAAAGTATCTATGTATATTTAGAATTTCAGAAAGTTTTAAAATTCGGGAAAACAAGGCCAAAAAATTTATCTGCTTTACGGCATAGGTACACGAAGAGACAAACAAAATGGCATAGAAATAGGCCCAATCTAAGATTAGGCCAAACACCTACCTTCATATGAGTCAAGAAATTTGCTGTTGAGTTCAAACTACCGCTGTACAGCTTTTTGCATGTTGTGCATTTTGCCTTCACATTCCCCTTTTCATCTCTGATTGCAATGGAAAAGAACTGTCCGTCCAGAATAACTGGAAGCTTCTCGTTTGTTTCCTCCACGCTTGCCATATTCTTGACTTCACACAGTGAAGCGAAGCATAAGTAAGCAAAGTATACTATCTGTCAAATCCTATGGGGCTATTTACGTCTCCATTGTCTTTACATACAAGCAATATAATTTCCAGCACCAGGATAATAAAAATAGCCCCTTGGAACACAAGCACAGCTCCAAAGGTGCTTGCACAAATGAAAGGGTATTCAAACAGAAACAACATTCACCACTGTAAACATGCAAAGATAAAGACCAAAGTGATCACATGAGCTTTGGTTTCACACAAGGGTTTCACAACAGAAACACCTTGGGTTTCACAACAGAAAGCGGCGACTTCCGTCTGACTCATGAAAATCGACACAAGTATCTTGTAACTTCGAAGTGTTTTTTCCAAAGTATCTTATTACAAGATACTATTATTCAGCCAAATTATTATCTTATTACAAGATACAGTTACTCAGTACGGAAAGTATCTTATTACAAGATACTGTTACTATTTTCAGTATCTAATTACTATCTTCAAGATAACAAGATAAGATACTGCCCATCTCTGTTCGGCATCTTCTGTAGGATATCTGTGATGAAGCTCTGCTTCCAATATACGTCCTACTTCACCCAATAAGCCAGCAATTCTGTCTATGTGAATATTGCCAGGATTCTGATTATTGGCAAACCTGGTAACGGCCTCCCGGTAGAAATCAACCCTTGTTATCATAAGATCTAGACTATTTTCATCTAAGTTGCCAGCTTCCAATTGATTGCTAATACTTAGGAATGACCTGTAAACATGTTGATAAGAAGTTAGATCCGCCATTACCAAAGAGAAGCAAGATAACTTCCATGTGCATTTTGGCGCCTCTTTGCCATGCGCAAGGGCCGTCTGCGCAGTGAACAGAAAAACCGAAGCAATGTGCACAACCGAAAAATCGAGGCAGATGAAAAACAAAAGAAAAATCGATAATACATTTCGACAAAGCAGTGTCAACGAGCATTGAATAAAAGTTGAATAGAAAAACCGTGTTTGAAAAAGAAAACAAACATGATGCAAAGAAATATCACAAAATGGGAATAAAAGTCGTAATCGTTGAATAGAAATATTGTGATTATGACATCAACGTAGTTGATAAACGAAAAATCGACGCACATTTTGGCGGAAAATGCACTCCATAAGGTTGTTCCAAATGCGTGCTCCTCTAAATTCGAAGCTTTTCTGTCCTGAGGACGTTTTGAAAAGAGGAATACGAAGATCAGTATTGGAATAGCGTAGCACCCTACTTTGAGTATCAGACAAACTATGAAATAGCCCTTTTAAGTAATCGGGAGACTCATTGTGGAGAGCCTTGTAAACAACTTTTGCAGTTTCTGACTCAATTAGCTCCTTGATAGTAGGCCACCCATGTTTTTGTATCAAAGGTTGGGAGTGGGCCCGGGGGGGGGGTAGCTACCATATATGCAGGTATGGGGTGTGTCATTTTTTGTCGTGCCTTTTTTCGAGCAGAAAATAAATTTTGGGGTATCATTTTTTGTAAAATCACAACTTGTCATAATTTTGGGGTGTCATTTTAGAAAAATAACTCTTTAGGGTATTGATTTTGATCAAATTTCACTTACTTGGTAAAAATTTTGGTTGGCTGTCACAATTTTAGGGTACGCATTTTCAATGGCCTGTAAATTTTGGGGTATCGTGTTCACGAAAAATTATAAATTTTAGTGTGCGATTTCAGACGTCAAATGGCACACCAGCGTCATCCGCCTATTGAAGTTACCCCTCCCTGGAGTGGGCGTCATAAGGACTGTTTGTACCTATCCTCGCTGCCCGGTTTTGTAATTTCTGTAGCTTCTGTAGAGCTGTAATACCTGCAGCACCCCAGACGGGATAGCAGTATCGGTAGTGCGGCTCAATAAAGCTTTTGTACATCGCTTGTACAGTTACTAATGGGAGGTATCTTTTAGCATAACGAAGCATTCCTAGACCGCGGGAAACCTTTTTTGTTATAGTCACTAAATGTTAAAGGTGTAATATCACCATTTTCGATAAGTTGTAATATGGACGTCCTCTGACAGCTGAATTCGATAACATCACTCAAATCTCAATATTTTGCCCACAAGTGCCCCTAAAAGCCCCCCAAAGTTGCGAATTTGCGGAAATTTTTCAAAATTACCGCACAGAGAAAAGAAGACTGGTAACGAGCGCTGCATTTTATTATTATTATTATTATTATTATTATTATTATTATTATTATTATTATTATTATTATTATTATTATTATTATTATTATTACTATTATTATTATTATTATTATTATTATTATTATTATTATTATTATTATTATTATTATTATTATTATTATTATTATTATTATTATTATTATTATTATTATTATTATTATTATTATTATCAATTTCTTTACCGTTGGACAATAGTAAAAATAGCTAAAAGTAGTTAATAATAATAATAATAATTGCTTTATTTAACGTTGGCTTCTCGTCTAGCTAATTACATAGCTAATTAATGCCAACCAAACTTAAATACACGTTGTTGATAAATCTATCTACAAAGAGGATATCAGTTACATCATAAAAACCCTAAATTCACAACAAATCGTTTGCATAATCTACAGTTGCAATCAAACTGATGGTTTTTAATTCCTTTTTTGAAGCTGTTCAGTGTCTGGGACTCTTTTAAGGAAGATGGCATTGTATGCCATATCTTCGCTCCAAGAAAACGTGCATTTTCAAGACCATACCCTGTCGTGTTTGGTTTTGGTGCCAAAATATTTCTGCCACCACGAAGGGTATATGGAGTATCTTTCTCTACAAAAATTTGATTCATGAATCTTGGATTAAGATTCCTTTGAGTTTTAAAAATTTCAGTAGCAAGCAACTGTAAATTTTTGTGGTGAATGGACACTGTATTTGCTTTCGTCAATAATTCCTCGAAATTTGAACAACTATCCTTGTATGCGATTCTCAAAGCTCTCTCGTGGATTTTGTTTATTTTCTTATTAACCGACCTATCATGAAACATCCAGACAAGTGGACAGTAGCTAAACTGAGAAATAACGAAAGCGTTCATCATAACCCTCAGTTTCTCAACATCCACATAGTCTGAAATACGTGCAAGTGCATGCAGCTTCTGTCCAGCTTTTTTACAAAGTGTGTTTACGTGGTTCTTGAAATCTAGCTTCTTATCCAGCGTTACACCAAGAAGTTTTTCTTCAACAGATTCTGTTATTGTAGTTGCACCAATCTGCACTGATACGTCAGTATTTTTCTCCCCAAAAATCAAAAGATGACATTTTTCAGGATTCAGTTTCATACTGTTATCAAGAAACCACTTAGAGAGCTTCTGAGCATCTGTTTCAAGGCTAGATACAATATGTTCTAGTTCATGACCGCACACATAGATAGTCGTATCATCAGCATAATTGCAAATCTCAGTCTCTTCCACCAAAAAGAAAAGGTCGTTTATGAATACATTAAATAAAAGGGGCCCCAAAACAGAGCCTTGCGGTACACCCTTAATTGATTCCTGCCAGGAACTGAATGACCCATTGATCTTAACTCGCTGTTTCCTATTCGAAAGATAGTCATAAACCAGTTTTAGGGCAGATCTACTGAAACCATAAGCTTCAAGCTTTGCAATGAGTAGTTCGTGGTTCAGACAATCAAACGCCTTCGAAAGGTCCATTAATATTGCACCTGCGAGCCCTTTCCTATCTAGGAAAGATCTGCATTTTTCAATCAATCTAAGGAGTGCATGTTGGGTGTTATAGCCTTTACGATACGCACAAAGATAAGGAGACAAGATATTAGCTAATTAAAGGCAGACTGTCCCCTATTGTTCTCAATTTTTTTTCGTGGCCATGAATATTATGCATGAGTGACCTTCCAAACGGGAGAGCCAATCAGCGTGCAGGATTACGCAAAGAAGAATCTCTTCGAAAAGTTGATCAGATCGCAATGGCTGCCATCCGCAGCTCTGCGGAAGGGATGGCCTCAACAGGAATCTCAAGGCTTGGTCGAGGGCGGCCATTTGGCAGTACTCGTTTTCAGAAAGTGGCACTGCGTGAGAATGGAACTGCGTGAGAAGACCTTCGATTCATGGCGTGAACTGAGGAATGAACTGAGCGTGAACTGAGGAATGAGCTTGGGTTTCCGACTGACGACAGGCTCCCTTGTGCTGGACGTGTTTGTGTTTGGACCAAACACCGACGTAAAGTCGCTAACCAAGCCATGTTGTTGGGAAGTGACTCTTTCCCGTCCAAAAACAAGCAACGGCGTTCCAACTGAAGATGGCGTTGCGTCATTCTCAATGTTAGGAAGAGCAAATCGTCTTGCCATGTTCCTCGCTGCAACTGCATAGGCCTACTATTTTCGCCAACTCGCGCGGCATCCTCTTTCATCTCTGTCATGATTGAATGACTTCATTCGCCACACGCCTATTGTTAAAGTGACCAATCAACGAGGGGACAGACTGCCTTTAATTCCAACCTAAGAATATTATAATACAAACATTACATAAAACTGGTGGATAAAATATTTACAAATTGTCAATATCAAACAGTATAAAAACAAATATCTAAAAATGTGCATTACAAAAAGCCCAGGTTGGGAACAAATGTGCGGCATAACCTGCATGAACAATTTTCTCCGTACCAATTCTTTATCTTTGTTTTAAACTGATAAAGGGATTTTGAATTGCGTATCGTTGGTGGTAACGTTTGCCATAGCTGCGGACCTTTAAATCTGACGCTTTCAGAGCCGTTGTTGACTGATCTCACTCTTGGTTGAATAAATTCGTTATTGTTACGCAAGTTGTAGTGAGTAATATTTTCACAGAAAATTTCCTGCATAAATGAGAGATTTAGGTCATTCCTAGTTTTGTACATTTCAGTCATAAGTATTTGCAAGTTCTTTGTATGAATAGTGACGGCACAGTCCCGCTGTAATAGGTCACTAAAAGTCGATTCGGTGTTCTTATATGTTATTCTCAATGCCCTTTCCTGTATTTTGTTGATTTTTTGGTTCAGCTGCCTGTTGTGGAACATCCAAACTAAAGGGCAGTATTGAAATTGACTGGTAATAAATGCCCTCATCAAGATTCTTAGTTTGGGCCAGGTCCATAACGCGGAACCCGCGGAACTCGCGGAACTCGCGGAATATTTTTTCCGTGAAATCGAGTTCCGCGTTTTGTCCCTGTGGTATAGGGCCAAAAACCAAAACGCGGAACTCGCGGAACTTGATTTGAACTTTATGAAATAAAAACTGTTCTTCCTTCCTTTGCCTACTGAGCGGTTCATCTACGTTTTATAGGCCTCTCTCAGGTCGATTTTGCCTCTAAGATATTCATCAATGGGCCTAAATCGTGATCAAGCCAGACAACGACAGAACCAAGGCCTACGAATGTCGTTTTGTTCAGCTGAACTGCGAAATTACACTGCCAGTTGTACGCAAAGAAAATAAACTTCAGGTTATCGATCAAACTCAACGTGAAAAGAGTTTCTTATGTTGACAGACTAGTTCCGCGAAATCAAGTTCCGCGTTTTGTCCCTGTGGTATAGGGCCAAAAACCAAAACGCGGAACTCGCGGAACTTGATTTGAACTTTATGAAATAAAGTCTGTTCTTCATTCCTTCGCCTACGAAGCGGTTCATCAGTGTTTTATAAGCCTCTCTCAAATCGATTTTGCATCTAAGACATTCATCAATGGGCCTAAATCGTGATCAAGCCAGACAACGACAGAACCAAGGCCTACGAATGTTGTTTTGTTCAGCTGAACTGCGAAATTACACTGCCAGTTGTACGCAAAGAAAATAAACTTCAGGTTATCGATCAAACTCAACGTGAAAAGAGTTTCTTATGTTGACAGACTAGTTCCGCGAAATCAAGTTCCGCGTTTTGTCCCTGTGGTATAGGGCCAAAAACCAAAACGCGGAACTCGCGGAACTTGATTTGAACTTTATGAAATAAAGTCTGTTCTTCATTCCTTCGCCTACGAAGCGGTTCATCAGTGTTTTATAAGCCTCTCTCAAATCGATTTTGCATCTAAGACATTCATCAATGGGCCTAAATCGTGATCAAGCCAGACAACGACAGAACCAAGGGCTAGGAAAGATTGCGTCGGCAAAACTACATGGTGTGTGCTAAAGAAAGAAAGCATAGTTTTATCGACCAAACTCAATGTAAAAAGAGTTTCCTATGTTGACAGACTAGTTCCGCGAAATCAAGTTCCGCGTTTTGTCCCTGTGGTATAGGGCCAAAAACCAAAACGCGGAACTCGCGGAACTTGATTTGAACTTTATGAAATAAAGTCTGTTCTTCATTCCTTCGCCTACGAAGCGCTTCATCAGTGTTTTATAAGCCTCTCTCAAATCGATTTTGCATCTAAGACATTCATCAATGGGCCTAAATCGTGATCAAGCCAGACAACGACAGAACCAAGGCCTACGAATGTTGTTTTGTTCAGCTGAATTGCGAAATTACACTGCCAGTTGTACGCAAAGAAAATAAACTTCAGGTTATTGATCAAACTCAACGTGAAAAGAGTTTCCTATGTTGACAGACTAGTTCCGCGAAATCGAGTTCCGCGTTTTGTCCCTGCGGTATAGGGCCAAAAACCAAAACGCGGAACTCGCGGAACTTGATTTGAACTTTATGAAATAAAGTCTGTTCTTCATTCCTTCGCCTACGAAGCGGTTCATCAGTGTTTTATAAGCCTCTCTCAAATCGATTTTGCATCTAAGACATTCATCAATGGGCCTAAATCGTGATCAAGCCAGACAACGACAGAACCAAGGCCTACGAATGTTGTTTTGTTCAGCTGAACTGCGAAATTACACTGCCAGTTGTACGCAAAGAAAATAAACTTCAGGTTATCGATCAAACTCAACGTGAAAAGAGTTTCTTATGTTGACAGACTAGTTCCGCGAAATCAAGTTCCGCGTTTTGTCCCTGTGGTATAGGGCCAAAAACCAAAACGCGGAACTCGCGGAACTTGATTTGAACTTTATGAAATAAAGTCTGTTCTTCATTCCTTCGCCTACGAAGCGGTTCATCAGTGTTTTATAAGCCTCTCTCAAATCGATTTTGCATCTAAGACATTCATCAATGGGCCTAAATCGTGATCAAGCCAGACAACGACAGAACCAAGGGCTAGGAAAGATTGCGTCGGCAAAACTACATGGTGTGTGCTAAAGAAAGAAAGCATAGTTTTATCGACCAAACTCAATGTAAAAAGAGTTTCTCATGTTGACGGATGAGTTCTTGAAGTCAACTTTCGCGCTTTGTCCTCGCGGTATAGAGCCAAAAACCAAAACGCGGAACTCGCGGAATTTATCAAAAAGCCTTATTCACTTTTATTCGTTCTTGTTAATACCCTATCAGCAAATATTTAAAAGTAACATTTTGTATCAACTTTCCATGGTAGAGCCGCTCTTCCAAGGCGTTGTGTTTGCGTCGCTCTACTTGAAGAACTCCCTCAATCCCCTGGTGCTAAAGAAATGATCCATCTGCATTTTACTTCCATTTCCGCAGGATTTATCGATTTCACCGACCTTTTTTGATCGAAGGAATTTTGCTAACGTGTTGGACTGAAGTAAGAGAGAATGAAGCATCCTTTTCGGTGATTGCCGGAATTATGAACTTAAACACGAAATGCAAAACATAGCGCTATTAACCCTAATTAATAATAGTACAAAGAGATCTCGTTAAGTTAGGACAGTAATGCCCTGCATCTAAGAAACCATTTTCTGTAAGCCCGTTCACCTAAGCATATAAAAATTTTTACAGGATAATTCAGAAATACACTAACACTTCCTAGACGTTTCGATTTTCATCTTCTTCAGTGTGTTATTGAAGAAGATGAAAATCGAAACGTCTAGGAAGTGTTAGTGTATTTCTGAATTATCCATTTTTTGTAATGTTTCTATGATACTTGTCAGTTTTAGACTCCAGTTTCTTAAGTTTCAAATCTATTTTTCTGGAAAGCTCTAGCAAAATAAGTTGCGGTAGCATTGGCTTTTTATTGATGTATTAGCTATATGTACATGCTATCAATTATTGTCATGAACATCATCAATCAAAATATAGGTAAAAAGCTGTTTAATCTGAGGTATCTTTGAAGGAATTTCTTATGGACTCTGTATGAATTGGAATGTTCCCAGGACTTGAAGGCAATTAAGATAAAGGAAACTTTATTTTGGATGTGAGCGTCAAGAGTTTCTCATGCGTAAAGAGGCTGATCATTTTTCAGTAGCTTAAAAGTTTCTTTTGGGTGGTTTCTTAAATGCGGGGCCTTACTGTATATCAGTAACAGTAAGAAGCACTTTATGACGCGTAGCTTTTGCTTTTGTAACTCGGATGACGTGTAGCTTTTGCTTAAAAGTACAAACTAATAGATACCAACCAACTTAAACTTATTTACAGCAATAATGCTTACAATTGTTACAATTGCAACCCTCCCCAGGCAAACTTTTATGTTTTTGCCCGAGACTGCGACTATGTTACTGCTACTAATCACTATTCCAAAGTTGGTACCAATGAACGCTATCAAATTCATACCGAAAGCTATTCCAATCATTCCAGTCGTTGAACATTGCTTAAGTTTTTCCAAGTACCTTGATGCAGAAAACAATTAAAAGTAACATAAAAATATGTCAAGGACTTCCTTGCCTAAAGAACATATTTCTTAACTAAATTTTCCCCAGTAATGGAGTTTCTTAATTTTCTGGTAAGCCCAGAATTGAGTTTCTTATTAGCAATTTTGAATGAAAAAACACATGTCATTTTACTTCTACAATTCTCTGAAATGATGGAAGTTGGGCTCCAAATTTGATTTCAAGAATGGTACCATTACCGATTCCTCAGTTTCAAGTAAATGGAAATGATATCGATCTTGTGAAGGAAACTAAATATCTTGGTCTCATGATTGATGATAATCCAAAATGGGAGAGCAATGTTAAATGTACACAGAAGAAGATCTCTAGAGCTATAGGATTTTTGAGGTATGCAAAACACTATGTGCCAGAGGATACATTAAGGAATATGTATCTAAGTATTGTTCAACCACATTTCAGTTATTGTTGCTCTGTTTGGGATGCTGTGGGGCAACTAAACTGAAAACCTTGCAGAAATTACAAAACAGAGCTGCTAGAATTGTTACAAGTAGCCCCTTTGACACTCCAGCTGCTCCTCCATTGCAGCTCCTTCGCTGGCCGTCAAGTGAGAACTAATCAATCGAGAAACTTGTGCATTGGTGTATAAATCTTTGAATCAACTCGCACCTGAAAACCTAGGTAACATTTTCCAGAAATTGTCTGATGTTCATACCAGGGTCCTTCGCGATACGAAATGTAATCTTGCAGTGCCAAAGATGAGAAGTGCTTATGGCCAAAAATCATTTGCGTGGAGCGAAGGCATGGAATAAACTCGACTCGGAAATGAAATTAGCCCCTTCGATTCAGTCATTTAAAGCGAAACTAAAAGCTTTGAATTGAGAATATTCAAGGAAAGCTGTTCTACTTCCAAAGAGTCATTTTTGTTTTTCTCGTTATGTTTCAAGAATGAAAGGCTTTTGCTCAACCGGAAGGAATACACATATATACCTACCTACCTACCTACCTACCTAACTACAATCTTGGACATAAATTACTGGACTTCTGCTGGACCTTTCGACCCCCCCTTCCCCCAAGATCAATGTTGTTATGAATGTAAAATTTCAGCCTTGATGCGAGGAGAGACCATTTTACTAAAAATCTTACGACAAAGCAACAGTGATAGGTGGGGGAGGGGGGAAATGTAGTGTCAAAGTCGGAATCGTTGTGATAACATGCATTCCTGATATATTTTGTCCAAGATTGTACCTACCTATAGTTTTTATGTTTGAAGAATGAAAACATTATCGGGGGGCTTTTGCTCAACCGGAAGGAATGCACCTATATACCTACATACAAGGGGCAAGCGACTCATACTATGCTATCGAGAAACATGTGTTGCACTGACTAGGTAGCAGCTGGTGTCTGGCTATGGTAAAAATTCGGCTGTAGTGTCCTCCACCATTTTGTCCACCATATAGATACATACCTATAGAGGAAGGAATCAGGAATGTTGTAACAATAGGCATTATTCCTTCACACAATTCAAACAATCGATAAAGCATTTGAGGTATTTATAGACATTGTTAATTTACACAATCAAAACAATTCAGAGATATCTGGGTCAACAATCAGATTTAGGTGAGCTGCCAATCTCTGGCTGTTAATGAATTCATCAGTTGAGCTGCCAACTCATTAAAGGTAATTTTCCAAAATCTGACCTCTGTGACCTGGCAAAGTTCCCTTACTGTTTGAAATCTTCTATCTTCTTCAATGTGGATGACTGCTGTCAAGGGGCAAGCGACTCATACTATGCTATCGAGAAACATGTGTTGCACTGACTAGGTAGCAGCTGGTGTCTGGCTATGGTAAAAATTCGGCTGTAGTGTCCTCCACCATTTTGTCCCTATATCTACACGTATGATTTTGATTACACAGAGTTTCTTGCGAGTTTCTTAAATGTCCCATAACAATCTTCATGTTGATTACTATCTGTTCCTTCGGGATGATTTCAAAACAAGGCTTTTTGAAGCTTTTCCAGTGTTTAGACATTACTCTTGTATTACTGAGCAAAGTGATACAGGACGCAGGTATAAAGTAGGTGTAGGTTAAGGATTTTCTTCGTCAAAATAAGTAGTTTCTCAAGCTATGTTCCATGTTTGAGGAATGAAAACATTCTGGAAGGGGTTTTAGGCAAACCAGAAAGAATATACTTCTCTACAATCACAACAATCGAGCGAAATAAAATCTCTATCAAGTTTTGACGAGTTGCCAATCGATTTCTCCTAATTAAGGCTAATTACTAGGTGCTCCTAACAAATTCTCGCGGTTAATGAAATCATCAACAAAGTTGCAAAGTCATTAAAACGCTATTTACAAAGTTTGACCTGGCAAAGTTCCCTTACTGCTTGAAATCTTCATATGGACGACTGTTGTCAAGGAAACCACACATTAAACAGTTGCAATTGCAGATGAATATTTATTACTTAATGAAGAAAGCTAGGTGCATGTTCTCATTCTTCAAACATGGCTAATGGGAGCCTTTAATTATGTTTGAAGAATGAAAACATTATGGAGGGGCTTTTCTCCAACCGGAAGGAATACACCTATATATATACCTATAGTGGAAGGAATCAGGAATGTTGTAACAATAGGCATTGTTTATGTACACAATCGAAACAATCAACGTAGAATTTGAGATATTTATGGGGATTGTTAATATATACAATCAAAACAATTCAGAGATATTTGGGCCAACAATCAAATTTAGGTGAGCTGCCAAACTCTGTCTCTTAATGAATCCATGAGTTGAGCTGCCAACTCATTAAAATGCAATTTACCGAAATCTGACCTCTGTGACCTGGCAAAGTTCCCTTACTGTTTGAAATCTTCAAAATGGACGTCTGTTGTCGAGGGGCAAGCAACTCATACTATGCTATCAAGAAGCAAGTGTTGAACTGTTTAGGTATCAGCTAGTCTCTGGCTAAAGTAAAAGTTCGTCTGTAATTCGTTCCATCAATTTTTGCTACATCCACACGTATTTTTTTATAAGAAACTAAGGATGTGGGGTAGAACTGAAGTTTACTTGAAATTATCGGATTTTGAGTACACAGAGTTTCTTACGACTTCATTAAATTTTCCGTAACAATCTTCATGGTCACTACTTGTGCCCTCGTGATCATTTCAAAAAAAAGTTTTTAAGCCTTTCCAATGATAACACAACACTTCGGTACTTTCTGAATAACATGATAAAGGAAGGAAGTATGCAAGAGATTTCCTTTGTCAGAATGAATAGTTTCTTAAGCTATGTTTCATGTTTGAAGAATGAAAACATTCTGGAAGGGGGTTTCAGGCAAACCAGAAAGAATATACTTGTATACAATCAAAACAATCGAGCGAAATAGAATGAATATCAAATGTTGATGAGTTGCCAATCGATTAATCCTGATTAAGGCTAATTACTACGTGTTCCTAACAAACTCTCGCTGTGAATGAAATCATCAACAGAGTTGCAAAGTCATTAAAGTGCTATTTACAAAGTTTGATTTGGCAAAGTTCCCTTACTGCTTGAAATCTTCATATGAACGACGGTTGTCAAGGAAACCAACCAACCCATATAATACTATCAAGAAACAGGTGTGGCACTATTACAGTGGCAGATCTTGTCTGGCTAAAGTGAAGAATTTGTCAATATCATGTGCCATTCTTATTTTCAGTACATCCGATGTAATAATTGTGACGCAAAATCAAGAAATCTTGTCTCCTTCAAGTGGGCTGGTTAGGCTATTGCCATCCCGATATAAACTAAATCCTACATTAAACACTTCCAATTGCAGATAAATATTGATCACTTTATTAAGCAAGCTACGTGCATGATCTCATTCTTCAAACATGGCTAATGGGAGCCTTTAATTATGTTTGAAGAATGAAAACATTATGGAGGGGCTTTTGCTCAACCGGAAGGAATACACCTATATACCTCTATACCTACCTATAGAGGAAGGAATCAGGAATGTTGTAACAATAGGCATTATTCCTGCACACAATCGAAACAATCGATGAAGCATTTAAGATATTTATAGACATTGTTAATTTACACAATCAAAACAATTCAGAGTTATCTGGGTCAACAATCAGATTTAGGTGAGCTGCCAAACACTGACTGTTAATGAATTCATCAGTGGAGCTGCCAACTCATTAAAAGGTAATTTTCCAAAATCTGACCTCTGTGACCTGGCAAAGTTCCCTTACTGATTGAAACCTTCTTCGATGTGGACGACTGCTATGAAGGGGCAAGCGACTCATACTATGCTATTGAGAAACATGTGTTGCACTGACTAGGTGCCAACTGGTGTCTGGCTAAAGTAAAAATTCGGCTGAAGTGGCCGCTTTCATTTTTTCCCTACATCTACACGTATTTTTTTACAAGAAACTAAGGATTTGGGCTCCTCAACTCTTAAAATTATCGGATTTTGAGTACACAGAGTTTCTTACGGGTTTCTTAAATGTTCCTTAACAATCTTTATGTTGGTTACTATCTGTGCCCTCGGGATAATTTCAAAGCAACGCCTTGTGAAGCCTTTCCAGTGTTTAGACATTACTCTAGTAATTTCTGAGCAAAGTGATACAGGGCGCAAGTGAAAATAAATTAAGTGTAGGTTAAGGATCTCCTTCGTCAAAATAAGTAGTTTTTTGAGCTATGTTTCACGTCCTAAGAATGAGAATATTCATGAAAGGGGTTTTAGGCAAACCAGAAAGAATATACTTGTATGCAATCAAAGCAATCGAGCGAAACAAAACTTCCATCAAACCTTGATGAGTTGTCAATCGATTTCTCCTGATTAAGGCTAATTACTAGGTGTTCCTAACAAACTCTCGCTGTTAATGAAATCCTTAACAGAGTTGCAAAGTCATTAAAATGGTATTTGCAAAGTTTGACCTGGCAATGTTCCCTCACTGCTTGAAATCCTCATAGGGACGACTGTTTTCAAGGAAACCAATCAACTCATATAATACTATCAAGAAACAGGTTTGGCACTATTGCAGTGGCAAATCTTGTCTCGCTAAAGTAAAGAATTTGTCAGTATCATGTGCTTTTCGATACATCCGATGTAATAATTCTGACGCTTATCAAATCCTACATTAAACAGTTGCAATTGCAGATAAATATTCTTTACTACATGAAGTAAGCTACATGCATGATCTCATTCTTCAAACATGGCTAATGGGAGCCTTTAATTATGTTTGAAAACTGAAAACATTATGGAGGGGCTTTTGCTCAACCGGAAGGAATACACCTATATACCTATATACCTACCTATAGAGGAAGGAATCAGGAATGTTGTAACAATAGGCATTATTTATGTACACAATCCAAACAATCGATTAAGCATTTGAAGTATTTATAGACATTAGACATGTATATATATATATATATATATATAGTATGATATATATATTCTGTATATATATATTCTTTATTTATAGACATATACACAATCAAAACAATTCAGAGATATTTGGGCCAACAATCAAATTTAGGTGAGCTGCCAAACTCTGGCTGTTTAATGAATCAATTATTTGACCTGCCAACTCATTAAAAGGCAATTTACCAAAATCTGACCTCTGTGACCTGGCAAAGTTCCCTTACTGTTTGAAATCTTCAAAATTGACGACTGTTGTCGAGGGGCAAGCAACTCATACTATGATATCAAGAAGCAAGTTTTAAACTGTTTAGGTATCAGCTAGTCTCTGGCTAAAGTAAAATTTCATCTGTAATGTCTTCCATCAATTTTTGCTACATCTACGTGTATTTTTTATAAGTAACTAAGGATGTGGGGTAGAACTAAAGTTTACTTGAAATTATCGGATTTTGGGTACACAGAGTTTCTTACGAGTTCTTTAAAGTTTCCGTAACAATCTTCATGGTCACTACTTGTGCCCTCGTGATCATTTCAAAATAAGGTTTTTTGAAACCTTTCCAATGATAACACATCACTTCAGTACATTCTGAATAATATGATACAGGATGAATTAAAAATGAATTAAAAGCATGCTACAGATTTCCTTTGCCAGAATGAATAGTTTCTTAAGATATGTTTTATGTTTGAAGAATGAAAACACTCTGGAAGGCGTTTTAGGCAAACCAGAAGGAATATACTTGTATACAATCAAAATAATCGAGACAAATAAAGTCTCTATCAAATTTTGATGAGTTGCCAATCCATTTCTCCTGATTAAGGCGAAATCGAATGTTAATTACTAGGTGTTCCTAACAAACTCTCGCTTTTAATGAAATCATCAACAGAGTTGCAAAGTCATTAAAATGCTATTTACAAACTTTAGCCTGGCAAAGTTTCCTTACTGCTTGAAATCTTCATACGGACGACTGTTGTCAAGTAAACAAACCAACCCATATGATACTATCAAGAAACAGTTGTGGCACTATTACAGTGGCAAATCTTGTCTGGCTAATGTAAAAAATTTGTCAGTATCATGTGCCATTCTTATTTTCGGTACATCCGATGTAATAATTCTGATGCTTATCAAGAAGTCTGGTCGCCTTCAAGTGGGATAGTTAGGCTATTGCCATCACAATATAAACTAAATCCTACATTAAACAGTTGCAATTGCAAATAGATATTTATTACTTTATGAAACAAGCTACATGCATGATCTCATTCTTCAAACATGGCTAATGGGAGCCTTTAATTATGTTTGAAAACTGAAAACATTATGGAGGGGCTTTTGCTCAACCGGAAGGAATACACCTATATACCTCTATACCTACCTATAGAGGAAGGAATCAGGAATGTTGTAACAATAGGCATTATTCCTGCACACAATCGAAACAATCGATGAAGCATTTAAGATATTTATAGACATTGTTAATTTACACAATCAAAACAATTCAGAGTTATCTGGGTCAACAATCAGATTTAGGTGAGCTGCCAAACACTGACTGTTAATGAATTCATCAGTGGAGCTGCCAACTCATTAAAAGGTAATTTTCCAAAATCTGACCTCTGTGACCTGGCAAAGTTCCCTTACTGATTGAAACCTTCTTCGATGTGGACGACTGCTATGAAGGGGCAAGCGACTCATACTATGCTATTGAGAAACATGTGTTGCACTGACTAGGTGCCAACTGGTGTCTGGCTAAAGTAAAAATTCGGCTGAAGTGGCCGCTTTCATTTTTTCCCTACATCTACACGTATTTTTTTACAAGAAACTAAGGATTTGGGCTCCTCAACTCTTAAAATTATCGGATTTTGAGTACACAGAGTTTCTTACGGGTTTCTTAAATGTTCCTTAACAATCTTTATGTTGGTTACTATCTGTGCCCTCGGGATAATTTCAAAGCAACGCCTTGTGAAGCCTTTCCAGTGTTTAGACATTACTCTAGTAATTTCTGAGCAAAGTGATACAGGGCGCAAGTGAAAATAAATTAAGTGTAGGTTAAGGATCTCCTTCGTCAAAATAAGTAGTTTTTTGAGCTATGTTTCACGTCCTAAGAATGAGAATATTCATGAAAGGGGTTTTAGGCAAACCAGAAAGAATATACTTGTATGCAATCAAAGCAATCGAGCGAAACAAAACTTCCATCAAACCTTGATGAGTTGTCAATCGATTTCTCCTGATTAAGGCTAATTACTAGGTGTTCCTAACAAACTCTCGCTGTTAATGAAATCCTTAACAGAGTTGCAAAGTCATTAAAATGGTATTTGCAAAGTTTGACCTGGCAATGTTCCCTCACTGCTTGAAATCCTCATAGGGACGACTGTTTTCAAGGAAACCAATCAACTCATATAATACTATCAAGAAACAGGTTTGGCACTATTGCAGTGGCAAATCTTGTCTCGCTAAAGTAAAGAATTTGTCAGTATCATGTGCTTTTCGATACATCCGATGTAATAATTCTGACGCTTATCAAATCCTACATTAAACAGTTGCAATTGCAGATAAATATTCTTTACTACATGAAGTAAGCTACATGCATGATCTCATTCTTCAAACATGGCTAATGGGAGCCTTTAATTATGTTTGAAAACTGAAAACATTATGGAGGGGCTTTTGCTCAACCGGAAGGAATACACCTATATACCTATATACCTACCTATAGAGGAAGGAATCAGGAATGTTGTAACAATAGGCATTATTTATGTACACAATCCAAACAATCGATTAAGCATTTGAAGTATTTATAGACATTAGACATGTATATATATATATATATATATATAGTATGATATATATATTCTGTATATATATATTCTTTATTTATAGACATATACACAATCAAAACAATTCAGAGATATTTGGGCCAACAATCAAATTTAGGTGAGCTGCCAAACTCTGGCTGTTTAATGAATCAATTATTTGACCTGCCAACTCATTAAAAGGCAATTTACCAAAATCTGACCTCTGTGACCTGGCAAAGTTCCCTTACTGTTTGAAATCTTCAAAATTGACGACTGTTGTCGAGGGGCAAGCAACTCATACTATGATATCAAGAAGCAAGTTTTAAACTGTTTAGGTATCAGCTAGTCTCTGGCTAAAGTAAAATTTCATCTGTAATGTCTTCCATCAATTTTTGCTACATCTACGTGTATTTTTTATAAGTAACTAAGGATGTGGGGTAGAACTAAAGTTTACTTGAAATTATCGGATTTTGGGTACACAGAGTTTCTTACGAGTTCTTTAAAGTTTCCGTAACAATCTTCATGGTCACTACTTGTGCCCTCGTGATCATTTCAAAATAAGGTTTTTTGAAACCTTTCCAATGATAACACATCACTTCAGTACATTCTGAATAATATGATACAGGATGAATTAAAAATGAATTAAAAGCATGCTACAGATTTCCTTTGCCAGAATGAATAGTTTCTTAAGATATGTTTTATGTTTGAAGAATGAAAACACTCTGGAAGGCGTTTTAGGCAAACCAGAAGGAATATACTTGTATACAATCAAAATAATCGAGACAAATAAAGTCTCTATCAAATTTTGATGAGTTGCCAATCCATTTCTCCTGATTAAGGCGAAATCGAATGTTAATTACTAGGTGTTCCTAACAAACTCTCGCTTTTAATGAAATCATCAACAGAGTTGCAAAGTCATTAAAATGCTATTTACAAACTTTAGCCTGGCAAAGTTTCCTTACTGCTTGAAATCTTCATACGGACGACTGTTGTCAAGTAAACAAACCAACCCATATGATACTATCAAGAAACAGTTGTGGCACTATTACAGTGGCAAATCTTGTCTGGCTAATGTAAAAAATTTGTCAGTATCATGTGCCATTCTTATTTTCGGTACATCCGATGTAATAATTCTGATGCTTATCAAGAAGTCTGGTCGCCTTCAAGTGGGATAGTTAGGCTATTGCCATCACAATATAAACTAAATCCTACATTAAACAGTTGCAATTGCAAATAGATATTTATTACTTTATGAAACAAGCTACATGCATGATCTCATTCTTCAAACATGGCTAATGGGAGCCTTTAATCATGTTTGAAGAATGAAAACATTATGGAGGGGCTTTTGCTCCAACCGGAAGGAATACACCTACCTACCTACCTACCTATAGAGGAAGGAATCAGGAATGTTGTAACAATAGGCATTATTTATGCACAAAATCGGAACAATCGATGAAGCATCTGAAATATTCATAGATATTGTTAATTCACATAATCAAAACAGTTAAGAGATATTTGGGCCAACAATCAAATTTAGGTGAGCTGCCAAACTGAGGATGTTAATGAACTTATCAGTTGAGCTGCCAACTCATTAAGAGGTAATTTTCCAAAATCTGACCTTTGTAACCTGGAAAAGTTCCCTTACTGTTTGAAATCTTCAACATGGACGACTGCTGTCAAGGGGCAAGCAATTCATACCATGCTATTGAGAAACATGTGTTGCACTGACTAGGTAGCAGCTGGTGTCTGGCTAAATTAAAAAATTCGGCTGTAGCGTCCTCCACCATTTTTCCCTTACATCTATACGTATTCTTTATAGGAAACTAAGTATTTGGGCTCCTTAACTCCTTAAAATTATCGGATTTTGAGTACACAGAGTTTATTATGAGTTTCTTAAATGTTCGATAACAGTCTTCATGTTGGTTACTATCTGTGCCCTCGGGATGATTTCAAAGCAATGCTTTTTGGAGCCTTTCCAGTGTTTAGACATTACTCTAGTAATTTCTGAGCAAAGTGATACAGGGCGCAAGTGAAAATAAAGTGTAGATTAAGGATTTTCTTTGTCAAAAATATGTCGTTTCTCAAGCTATGTTTCATGTTTGAAGAATGAAAACGTTCTGGAAGGGGTTGTAGGCAAACTAGAAAGAATATAATTGTATACAATCAAAAAACTCGAGCGAAATAAAATCTCTATCAAATTTTGATGATTTGCCAATCGATTTCTCCTGATTAAGGCCAACTACCAGGCGTTCCTAACAAACTCTCGCTATTAATGAAATCCTTAACAGAGTTGCAAAGTCATTATGTTATTTGAAAGTTTGACCTGGCAAAGTTCCCTCACTGCTTGAAATCCTCATAGGGACGACTGTTTTCAAGGAAACCAATCAACTCATATAATATTATCAAGAAACAGGTTTGGCACTATTGCAGTGGCAAATCTTGTCTCGCTATAGTAAAGAATTTGTCAGTATCATGTGCCATCCTTATTTTCGATACACCCGATGTAATAATTCTGACGCTTATCAAGTCCTACATTAAAAAGTTGCCATTGCAGATAGATATTTATTACTTCATGAAGTACGCTACGTGCATGATCTCATTCTTCAAACATGGCTAATGGGAGCCTTTAATTATGTTTGAAGAATGAAAACATTATGGAGGGGCTTTTTATGTTTGAGGAATGAAAACATTATGGAGGGGCTTTTCTCCAACCGGAAGGAATACACCTACCTACCTATATACCTACCTACCTACCTACCTATAGAGGAAGGAATCGGGAATGTTGTAACAATAGGCATTATTTATTTACACAATCCAAACAATCGATAAAGCATTTGAAGTATTCATTGACATTGTTAATTTACACAATCAAAACAATTCAGAGATATTTGGGCCAACAATCAAATTTAGGTGAGCTGCCAAACTCTGGCTGTTAATGAATCCATCAGTTGATGTGCCAACTCATTAAAAGGCAATTTACCAAAATCTGACCTCTGTGACCTGGCTAAGTTCCCTTACTGTTTGAAATCTTCAAAATGGACGACTGTCGTCGAGGGGCAAGCAACTCATACTATGATATCAAGAATTAAGTGTTGAACTGTTTTCGTATCAGCTAGTGTGTGGCTAAAGTAAAAACTCGTCTGTAATGTCTTCCATCAATTTTTGCTACATCTACACGTATTTCTTATAAGAAACAAGGGATGTGGGGTAGAACTGAAGTTTACTTGAAATTATCGGATTTTGAGTACACAGAGTTTCTTACGAGTTCCTTAAATTTTCTGTAATAATCTTCATGGTCACTACTTGTGCCCTCGTGATCAATTCAAAACAAGGTTTTTTGAAGCCTTTCCAATGATAACACAAAACTCCGGTACTTTCTGAATAATATGATACAGGAAGCAAGTAAAAATAAATTAAATGCATGTCAGAGATTTCAATTTTCAAAATGAATAGTTTCTTAAGCTGTTTCATGTTTGAAGAATGAAAACATTGTGGAAGGGGGTTTTAGGCAAACCAGCAAGAATATACTTGTATAAAATCAAAACAATCGAGCAAAATAAAACCTCTATCAAATTTTGATGAGTTGCCAATCGATTTCTCCTGATTAAGGCTAATTACTGGGTGTTTCTTACAAACTCTCGCTGTTAATGAAATCATCAACAGAGTTGACAAGTCATTAAAATGCTATTTACAAAGTTTGATCTGGCAAAGTTCCCTTACTGCTTGAATCTTCATATGGACGACTGTTGTCAAGGAAACCAACCAACCCATATGATACTATCAAGAAACAGGTGTGGTACTATTACAGTGGCAGATCTTGTCTGGCTAAAGTAAAGAATTTGGCAATATCATATGCCATCCTTATTTTCGGTACATCCGATTTAATAATTCTGACGTTTCTCAAGAAACCTGGTCTCCTTCAAGTGGGCTCGTTAGGCTATTGCCATCCCGATATAAACTAAATCCTACATTAAACAGTTGCAATTGCAGATCAATATTTATTACTTTATGAAGCAAGCTACGTGCACGATCTCATTCTTCAAACATGGCTAATGGGAGCCTTTAATTATGTTTGAAGAATGAAAACATTATGGAGGGGCTTTTTCTCCAACCGGAAGGACACCTATATACCTACCTATATAGAGTGGGAGGAATCAGGAATGTTGTAACAATAGGCATTGTTTATGTACACAATCGAAACAATCAACGTATAATTTGAGATATTTATGGGGATTGTTAATATATACAATCAAAACAATTAAGAGATATTTGGCCCAACAATCAAATTTAGGTGAGCTGCCAAACTCAGGCTGTTAATGAACTCATCAGTTGAGCTGCCAACTCATTTAAAGGTAATTTTCCAAAATCTGACCTTTGTGACCTGGCAAAGTTCAATGACTGTTTGAAATCTTCAACATGGACGACTGTTGTCAAGGGGCAAGCAACTCATACTGAGCTATCAAGGGACAAGTGTTGCGCTGACTAGGTAGCAGCTGGTGTCTGGCCAAAGTAAAAATACGTCAGTAGTGTCCTCCACCATTTTCCCCCTACATATGCACGTATATTTTATAAGAAACTAAGGATTTTGGCTCCTTAACTCCTTAAAATTATCGAATTTTGAGATCACAGAATTTCTTACGAGTTTCTTAAATGTTCCATAACAATCTTCATGTTGATTACTATCTGTGCCCTCGGGATGATTTCAAAACAAGGCTTTTTAAAACCTTTCCAGTGTTTAGACATTACTCTAGTAATTTCTGAGCAAAGTGATACTGGACGCAAGTGAAAATAAATTAAGTTTAGGTTAAGGATTTTCTTTGTCAAAATAAGTAGTTCCTTGAGCTATGTTTCATGTTATAAGAATGAAAACATTCTGGAAGGGGTTTTAGGCAAACCAGAAAGAATATACTTGTATGCAATCAAAACAATCGAGCGAAATAAAATCTCCATCAAATTTTGATGAGTTGCCAATCGATTTCTCCTGATTAAGGCTAATTACTAGGTGTTCCTAACAAACTCTCGCTGTTAATGAAATCATCAACAGAGTTGCAAAGTCATTAAAATGCTATTTGCAAGTTTGACCTGGCAAAATTCCCTTACTGCTTGAAATCTTCATATGGACGACTGTTGTCAAGGAAACCAACCAACCCATATAATACAATCAAGAAACAGGTGTGGCACTATTGCAGTGGCAAATCTTGTCTGGCAAAAGTAAAGAATTTGTCAGTATCATGTGCTTTTCGATACATCCAATGTAATAATTCTGGCGCTTATCAAATCCTACATTAAACAGTTGCTATTGCAGATAAATATTCTTTACAACATGAAGCAAGATACATGCATGATCTCATTCTTCAAACATGGCTAATGGGAGCCTTTAATTATGTTTGAAGAATGAAAACATTATGGAGGGGCTTTTGCTCAACCGGAAGGATAAGACCTACCTATAGTGGAAGGAATCAGGAATGTTGTAACAATAGGCATTATTTATACACACAATGAAAACAATCGATAAAGCATTTGAAGTATTTATTGACATTGTTAATTTACACAATGAAAACAATTCAGAGATATTTGGGCCAACAATCCAATCTGAGTGATCTGCCAAACTCTGGCTGTTAATGAAGTGATCAGTTGATGTGCCAACTCATTAAGAAGTAATTTTCCAAAGTCTGACCTCTGTGACCTGGCAACGTTCCCTTACTGTTTGAAATCTTCAACATGGCCGACTGTCGTCAAGGAGCAAACAACTCATACTAAGCTATCAAAGAACAAATGTTGCACTGTTTCGGTAGCAGCTGGTTTCTTGCCAAAGTAAGAATTCGTCAGTAGTGTCCTCCATCATTTCCCCTACATCTGCACGTAATGTTTTAAGAAACTAAGTATTTGGGCTCCTTAACTCCTTAAACTTATCAGATTTTGAGTACACAGAGTTTATTACGAGTTTCTTAAATGCTCCATAACAATCTTCATGTTGATTACTACCTGTGCCCTCGGGATAATTTCAAAACAAGGCTAGTTTGAAGCCTTTCCAGTGTTTAGACATTATTCTAGTACTTTCCGAGCAAAGTGATAGAGGACGCAAGTGAAAATAAATTAATTGTAGGTTAAGTATATTCTTTGTCAAAATCAGTAGTTTCTCAGGCTATGTTTCATGTTGGAAGAATGAAAACGTTCTGGAAGGGGCTTTAGGCAAAATAGAAAGAATATACTTTTATGCAATCAAAAATATCGAGCGAAGTAAAATCTCTATCAAGTTTTGACGAGTTGCCAATCGATTTCTCCTGATTAAGGCTAATTACTAGGTGTTCCTAACAAACTCTCGCTGTTAATGAAATTATCAACAGAGTTGACAAGTCATTAAAATGCTATTTACAAACTTTGAACTGGCAAAGTTCCCTTACTGCTTGAAATCTTCATGTGGACGACTGTTGTCAAGGAAATCAATCAACCCATATAATACTATCAAGAAACAGGTGTGGCACTATTGCAGTGGCAAATCTTTTCTGGATCCTTATTTTCGGTACATCCGACGTAATAATTCTGACGCTTGTCAAAATATCTGATCTCCTTCAAGTTGGCTGGTTTGGCTATTGCCATCCCGATATTGTAAGGGTGTTACTTTATCCGAGTAGGAGTTTAGGTTTCGATCATACGAGTACTGCCACAGAATGAGGCCCCTGCCTGAAAGCCTACGCTAAATAACCTACGACTACAAAGACGGGCGAGGGACGGGGGTGAGCTCTCCTACATTTCCCCCCTCCTAAATAACAAAACGCGTTTACCGGACTACTGTCTATATACTAAATACTGCAACAATTTCGTTAAATTCTTAAAGATCCCCATGGGATGCTGTCTGGAAGATATCTGGCCTGTCTCTGACGCCTAGGCCGTACCTCGCGATGAAACTCTCCCTCTTGATCTTCAAGCTCGGCTTGATTTTCGAGTTCGGCTTCTTGCGGTTCGTATACAGATGCGTCACTGTCACTATCGGAGAAATCTTCGTCTGAATCCTCGCTTTCCTCATTCGGCGAGACTGGCACTTGCACGGTCGGCTGGTTCCTAAATCCGTTCTCGACCACCGGGACAAGTCTGTCATGATGAACAACTTTCTTTTCATCATTAGAATTCTCGATCTCGAAATTTACTCCATTTGGAAGTTTCTGGATTACTTTCCACGGCCCGGTTCTTCTTGGTGCCAACTTCCGATTTTCCCCCGTTTTATAATATTTAACCTTCAACCAGACTTTTTGGCCTCTGCTGTAATCGATAAATCGTAATTTGGTATTGCACTGGCGTTGCATTTTCTCTTTGCTTATTTCTAGCTTCGAAAATACGTGGTCGAATATGTCGCGCAACAGAGGTGTGATGTCTTTCTCGTATTCCTTTAGGGATACCTGGTCATAGGTATCGACGTTGCTTTGTTGGAATAAAATATCTTGAGGTAATACAGCTGATCTTCCAAATACGACATTATACGGAATACATCCCGTAGCCTTGCTCTCACTAGTATTGAGGGCAAATACCAAACTTGGCAAAAGAGAACGCCATTTCGATTGTAGGAGTTTTCGATGCAAGAGAACTGCTCGTAATACATCTTTAACAGAACGAATATTCCTCTCTGCAAAGCCATTGCCTTGGCTGTGGTAGGCAGAAGAACGACGCTTTTCGCTCCCGATGGAGTTACAAATCTCTGACATTACCTCTCCGTCAACGTTCGAACCTTGATCAGTTAGCAAATAATTTGGTGTGCCATGAATGTAAACCCATTGTCTCTCAAAGGCTTCGGTGATAGTGGGAGCTGTCTGATCTTTAAGAGGAACTGCTTGGATATACTTTGAGAAAACGTCACCAATCAACAGGATATACTGGTACCCATTCACGTCTTTAGGAACATATGCTATATCAAGAGAGATAAATTGCATAGGGGCACTTGGTATAAACATTGGGATCAGTGGTGCTTTCGGTGGGCGTGTGTCACATTTTGTTTGCTGACATGTTTCGCAGCCTAGGGTGAATTGTCGAATGTAGTTATACATGTTAGGCCAGTAAAATCTGGTTTTGAGCAAACTATACATCTTATCGATACCAAAATGTGCTGTGTTGTGGTGCTCTGCAACGACCATGTGTCGCAATGGTGGTGGGAGAACTGGTCTACCGGACTTGGTAAGCATCCCGTTTTCGATTCTAAGTTGATGTTGCACACGTTTCAATCTTCCAGTTTCGATTGGTCTTTCGTCGCGAATACACTGGATGACTCGTGAAATAGTGGGGTCTTTCATTTGCTCCTCTTTCAATTGAATTTGGAAATTTGCCGTTTCTGCAAACTGATACACCTTTTCTTCAAACAAGGAATTAGGTTGTGTTTCTTCTGGGGATGACTGCCTGGATAGGGTATCGGCTTTAATATTCTCCTTTCCCGGGACGTACTGAATGGAATAGTCATACTCTTCTAGCTCGGTAATCCATCGGCCAAATTTTCCGCGCGGGTCTTTCTGTTTACGCAAATGGGTCAGTGGATTGTGGTCTGACATCAGAGTGAAATGGGTGCCTGCCAAATAAACGTGCCAATGGCGAACAGCAACGATAAGAGCAAAGGCTTCCTTCGTGGTAGCAGACCAGTTTCGTTGTGATTGTTGCAACGCTGTAGAAAAATACGCGACTGGGTGTAATTCATCATCATCTGCTTTCTGAGACAGGATTCCGCCAACGGCATAATTACTAGCATCAACTTCTACTACAAATTCCTGTTGTAAGTTCGGGAATCTTAACACTGGATGTGACAAAAGGTCTCGTTTGAGCGCACTGAAAGCATTTGTACACTCATCTGTCCAAACGAAAGGTATCTTATCACTTGTTAGTTTATTCAAGGGCTCAGCGATATTTGCGAAATTGCGAATAAATGCTCGATAGAAGCCTGCAAGACCTAAAAACCCCTTCAGCTCTTTTTTCGTTTTAGGCTGCTCAAACTTCGAAATGGCTTCTGTTAAACGAGATTGTGGTCGAATACCCGAATTTGAAAGCTCGAAACCAAAAAAATCCACTTTATGGCTTGCAAAAATGCATTTGGATAGCTTTAATGCAATGTTCGATTCTTGCATTCTTTCAAATAATGTTTCGATACTTTGTAAATGCTCTTCGAATGTTTTACCAAAGATCACAATGTCATCCATGTAAGCTAAAATGCGTTCGGCTGGAAGACCTGACAAACTAACATCCATCATTCGCTGGTAAGAGGCTCCAGCATTGCAGAGGCCATACGGAGTAACATTAAATTCAAACTTACCCCGCGGAACTGCAAAGGCTGTTTTCTCTTTGTCTGTCTCTTCTAGCGGCATTGACCAATAAGCGGATGCGGCATCTAACGTTGTCCAGTATTGCGAACCCTGCATCTTATCCAGAACGTCGCGGATGTGAGGTAACGGATAAGCGTCTTTCTTCGTTACATCGTTCAGACCCCGAAAATCGCAAACGAATCGCGTAGAATTGTCCTTCTTCTTTACCAATATAATTGGGGAATTCCAAGGCGAAGACGAGGGACGAATAATCCCATTATCAAGCATTTCCTTTATTTGTTTATTGACTTCATCGTTCCATGCATGAGGTATGCGATGGGGTTTCTTATTGACCGGTAATGCGGTGTTTCATATTCTTGACTAGTGATGGCTTTTTCGGATTAGAAGCAAATATCCCTTCATATTTGGTTATAAGTGACACCAATTGTTGCCTTTGTTCCTGTGACAAATCTGCTCCTAGAGAAATATCCTTTGCAAAAGGTGAAGAACTTTCATTTCCAAGAACAGTTTGTTGCTGTTGTGTCTCTTGAACAGGGTAAAGTTTTCCGATGCATTTTCGGTTATTTATGACAATGGGGTTAGCTGTGGTGTTTAACATTGTTATCTGAAACACCCCTTGAAGATTAGGGATTACCCTACAACGAGTAGCATAGACTCCTGGCATTCAGAATATTTTGGATGGCTCGAAATCCATTGTCAATAAGGAAACCGATTGGTTACATTTGACGTTTACGACGGATTCTGACCGGCTTTCGATTGTGATTTTGTCCTTTACACGGGCTATTTCCTCTTTCCGAGCATTTACGCACTGATGCCAAACTGCTCCTAGCTTGACTTTACCACTAGTGAAATCGAATTCAACGGATGGAAACTTGGACATAAAGTCTCTTCCTAATATTACATTATTGTAACTTTTGGAGTCAAGAACTTTAAAATTTTGCTTCACATTTGAGCCTTTTATGGACAAGTTTAAGTTGATTGAGCCGCTAATATTCATTGTCTTCCCCGATGCATCGATTATGATATGCTGAGAATTATCTATCGAACCCTGGAGCCCAAGTATTTCGAGGGTTCCCATATCTATAACGGAACAACTCGCACCAGAGTCTAATAAAGCATTAATCGTTTTGCTTTCGCAACCAACTTTCACAACTGCAGAAAAATCATTTAAAACGTTATCAGGTCCATGTAGTCATTGGTATTTTGGACAGTTCTTGTCCCATGAGTCGTGTCCACGATTTCCGCAGGCTTGACAAAAACGGGTTGGGCATTCTCGAACAAAATGTTCTTTACTTTGGCAAGCACGACACTTCCTATTTTGTTGGGACAAAGCTGGCCTGTTTCTGCTTGGTTGTCTTTGTTTCCACCGTCTTTGACCTCTGAAAGAACGGTTTTGCACATAATGAGCACTTCCCGTTTCCACATCTATCCCCTGAGCAGCGAGAGCAACTCCTTTCATCTGTTTTATAACCTTGTCGGTAACCATGTCAACTATTGTCTGGCTTTCAGCTCCTTGGATTTCAAAACACTCCTCTTTCTTTGATGAATACGATTGAATCCCTGCGATTTCCAGTCTGCTGGTTTCTTTTGCAATATCCAGAATATTGGCTGCATTGAATATTGATGATGACTTCAAGGCTATTTGCATTTTTGGGTGAATACCCTTCATGAAGTGATCCTTTGCGATACATTTTCTTACATTTTCTTCAAAATCTGGATATGCCAGTTTAGTCAGTTCCATTATTCTAAACGCATACGTTTGTGCCGACTCTTCGGGTTTCCTCTTTCGTTCGTTTAACTGGTCTATGGCCAATTCTCGATTTTGGTTTCCAGCTTCGAATTCCTTGAGTAATTCTTCGGTGATTTTCTTTGTTTTCTCTTTATCTCCAACGCTCAACCTGATGTAAACATCAAACGCTTGACCTTCTAACCGGCTGGCTAGGTACTGTGCAGCTTTTTCGCCTTCATATCCTTTCAGGGCTGACTGTAGTTTAACTTTCTCAAGGAAAGCTTTGATATAACCAGAACCATCGAAAAACTTTATCTTTGATTCCATTCTGTGGCAGTAATGTAAGGGTGTTACTTTATCCGAGTAGGAGTTTAGGTTTCGATCATACGAGTACTGCCACAGAATGAGGCCCCTGCCTGAAAGCCTACGCTAAATAACCTACGACTACAAAGACGGGCGAGGGACGGGGGTGAGCTCTCCTATAATATAAACTAAATCCTACATTAAATAGTTGCAATTGCAGATAGATATTCATTACTTCATGAAGCAAGTTATGTGCATGATCTCATTCGTCAAACATGGCTAATGGGAGCTTTTAATATGTTTGAAGAATGAAAACATTATGGAGGGGCTTTTTCTCCAACCGGAAGGAATACACCTATATACCTATAGTGGAAGGAATCAGGAATGTTGTAACAATTGGCATTATTTATGTACACAATCCAAACAATCGATGAATCATTTGAAGTATTTATAGACATTGCTAATTTACACAATCAAAACAATTCAGAGATATTTGGGCCAACAATCAAATTTATGTGAGCTGCCAAACTCTGGCTGTTTAATGAATCCATTATTTGAGCTGCCAACTCATTAAAAGGCAATTTACCAAAATCTGACCTCTGTGACCTGGCAAAGTTCCCTTACTGTTTGAAATCTTCAAAATGGACGACTGCTGTCGAGGGGCAAGCAACTCATACTATGCTATCAAGAAGCAAGTGTTGTAATTTTATTCCTTTGTAATATGATGTTTAGTTTGTGTTTATAGAATTGTAGGTATTGGAATTTTAAAATATGAAACTGAACTGAACTGAAACGTTTAGGTATCAGCTAATATCTGGCTAAAGAAAAATTCGTCTGTAATGTCCTCCATCAATTTTTGCTACATCTACACGTATTTCTTATAAGAAACAAGGGATGTGGGGTAGAACTGAAGGTTACTTGAAATTATCGGATTTTGAGTACACAGAGTTTTTTACGAGTTCCTTAAATTTTCTGTAACAATCTTCATGGTCACTACTTGTGCCCTCGTGATCATTTCAAAACAAGGTTTTTTAAAGCCTTTCCAATGATAACACAAAACTCCGGTACTTTCTGAATAATATGATACAGGAAGCAAGTAAAAATAAATCAAATGCATGCTAGAGATTTCCTTTCTCAGAATGAATAGTTTCTTAAGCTATGTTTCATGTTTGAAGAATGAAAACATTCTGGAAAGGGGTTTTAGGGAAACCAGAAGGAATATACTTGTATAAAATCAAAACAATCGAGCGCAATAAAATCTCTATCAAATTTTGATGAGTTGCCAATCGATTTCTCCTGATTAAGGCTAATTACTAGGTGTTTCTAACAAACTCTCGCTGTTGATGAAATCATCAACAGAATTGACAAGTCATTAAAATGCTATTTACCAGGGGCGTCGTGGCACCTGTCTATCAGGGGGGGCCAAGGCCCCGAAATTTCCGAAAAATGATAATGTTCATTTTCGTTTTTTTTCAAGGCGCTCGCAATGAGTAATGGAAAAATGTATGATTTATTGGTGATATGTTCGGCTTGGGTCCATATTAACCACCATGCAAAGAACAATCTTTCTAGGATGAGGCCCAGTGGTGAGACCAGTCCCGACGAAATTCATATTCTGGGTACTGATACCAAATGCGAGCGAAGCGAGCAAAGGTGGGGGTCCGGGGGCTGCCCCCGGAAAAATTTTTGCGCCCACACCCTTCAGATCGTTGGAAAGTGCCCATTTTTGTAAAGAAGTCGCCATTGAAAGAAGCGGTAGAACTTTACTAATGGAAGGCTTTCCTGGGAAATATTTGAAACAGAACTTAAAAATTACTTAGAAATAGATTGGTTTTTACTGTAGCTGAATGAAGTATTATAAGCAAGATAGCTTGATAACTCTGATAACTTTATGATAGGTTCATTTCTGTAAAGATTCTTGTCCATAGGCTTTACTAGAGAATTTTTCAGAGAAAGGGAGCGAATTAGCTGCTGAAGCTACAACATCCTATGCAAAATGCATAACTCATGGTTTCTGTTTTTGATGTGAGCAATAACTATCAGTCGTAAAAAAACTCTCCATGTTTCAAAGGCTAAGATACCATAGTATTTTATCAGCTTAACTTTTCTAGTTCTATCTGCAATTATACATACAAGCTTTTATCGTACAAGATCTTCGTAATTTGTTCGAGGCACTGGTATTCAGCGTATAAACGCTGCTAAGAACAGAACTAATATATGGAAAATGTGTATGAAATAGCAGAAAAAGAGCAGATGTTGTGGGAAGAATTGAAAGCGATGCAAAAAATCTAAACTGATCAAATGTTCTTAGTGCAAGCCCAAAGTCAGTGATTTTCCGACGAAACCTTAAAATTTCCGAAAAATCTGACGATCTGAATTCTAGGGTGGGCCATGCCCCCCCTGCCCCCCCGGCCACGACGCCCCTGCTATTTACAAAGTTTGATCTGGGAAAGTTCCCTTACTGCTTGAAATCTTCATATGGACGATTGTTGTCAAGGAAACCAACCAACCCATATATTACTATCGAGAAACAGGTGTGGTACTATTACAGTGGCAGATCTTGTCTGGCTAAAGTAAAGTCTCAAGAAATCTGGTCTCCTTCAAGTGGGCTGGTTAGGATATTGCCATCCCGATATAAACTAAATCCTACATTAAACGGTTGCAATTGCAGATATTTATTACTGTATGAAGCACGCTACGTGCATCGGCATAACGGAATAACCAGACCCAGGACCAGTAGGACCGGACCCTAACGGACCGGACCCCTGAGGAATATACATTCCTTTCCATCGTGAGTTTGCAATTCCAGTGCAGAAATCTTAGTCCAAAAGAAGACAAGACCAATACTTTAAGCGCTGAAAATAATAATAACGTGTGGATACCCCATCAAATGCAAGAATGCACGATAAGATGTATACATTATCAAGTCGATAGACAGTTGAAGGAACGAAGACTCACGCATGGCTGGTCTAGCAAGGCCGTGTAACTTACTTTAGTTTCCCCGGAACAAGATTCATACTGATATCCAAAACAAGATTCAGCTAACACAAAGTTGCAAAATCTAATAGAAGCCAAAACTACAAAAATGAGTTTACAGTGGCGGCTTTCCTTTATGATCATACATTTTTACACCTCTGGGAGCTTAAGATCCAGGAAATAAGCTCTAATGTGTACAAAGAGCAAGTAGCCCGTTGTTAATATACCCGATCTGTTATCTGTAACATGGATATGCATAGGTATTCTACAGGGGTCTGGTCCGTTAGGGTCCGGTCCTATTGGTCCTGGGTCTGGTTTTTCCGTTATGCCACGTGCATCATCTCATTCTTCAAACATGGCTAATGGGAGCCTTTGATTATAGCCATGTAATTATAAATTATTGTAAATAGGTTTATTTCTCATTAGCTTTTTACGTTTTTTTTGCTGGGACAATCGGAAAGCAGTTGCTTAATCTATTTTTTAAGTGAATCGTATCCCAGGGTAAACATTTTTAAAATGAAAATAAAATGAAAAAATAAGATGATTTCAGGTTCATCTGGTATAACCCTGGGTACCAGAGCCTCAAAAAAAAAATAAAAGAAGAAATTCTTCTTTTATTTATTTTTTTTGAGGCTCTGGTACCCAGGGTAATCTGGTATTTGATTGGTTTTATTGAAAAATTTGCTAAGTAGTTCATTTTACCCCGCGTTGGGGTAAAATGAATTAGGCGAAGTGGTTTCCAGAGAAAGCTCTTTTGTCTCTACAAAACTTTGTTCATGCTTTGAATTTTTCATTTCAAATCCTCTACTTAGGTTTTTTCGGATGAAATTTAGAAAAAGGATCACTATGTTTCAGGCTTTCAAGAAACATTTCAATGTTCACATCACTCAAGAGTTTCCTGAACATTTCGCACTAGGGCATGAGGCCCCCCTTGGTTAGGTACCAGTCATTCGTAACCTTCAGGAGTTGAGGCTGGGCGCAGGCTAATTCCAATGCCGACGCCAGTATTCCATTGCCTGTGTTTAAAAATAGCCCTTAACCCCCCCTCCCCCCGTCAAAGTAGGGTTAAGAAAGAATGTATCCCAGAATAGAATCAACATGCATATCACAACTCACAAATCTGTAAAAAAATTTATTGCTTCGCATAATGAGAATACTATTGTAATGTAAGCTTTGTCTTGAAATTTTTGTCAAAAATAAAGATAATAAATAACAAAGAGCTAACAAAGAGTTGTGGGAGGAATAGTTTCGTGAGCAAACGATGCCATGCATTTCATGAAAAGAAATAATAGATGTCATTGCAAGACGAAGAAAAGCGAAGGAAAGGCGTGGGGTGCATGACTTCATACCGAATTTCTAAGTTATTAAAACAAAACTGGAAGAGTTGTGTACTTTCCTAGCAAGTTTTAGCTTGGTAGAGATAAACATAGGCAAATTCAGGAGCATAGCCGTGTGTAGTGTAATGAAAGCTAATTTGAAAGGCCAAAAGAAGTCGAGTGCAAGCGTTTATTGACTGGTCGAGAGAGCTCTCCTCACAGGCGGAAATGGTAAGAGAATTTCATTTTTGGAATTTGGTTATGAGAAACTTTAGAATCCTTTTACGATGGCTTAAGAACTTAAAAAACTATAGTTCCTGCTTGTCTACAATCTTGGTGGTCAAAATAGCAAGGGCAAATCAGGAAATTGAAGAAACTGGACTGCTTCAGTCTTTTATGTTTCCCCCATCCCCTCCCATCCCCCGTCAAGCGCCAATTTCGATCATCTCAACATTGAATAAGGGGGGAAAGGGGGATCAGAAGGTCCTGACGAGGGGGGGTAACTCCTATAGGGGGTCGGGTATGTATGAGCCTCTGAAAATTCAGAGTTAGGACCCATAACACGGGCAACATTTTGAAAATAAGTACCCATAACCAGGGCAAAATTTTGAAATATTACCCCATAAACAGGGCAAGATTTTCCACAAGTATCATGAAAAGACTATGTTTTGTATCATTTCTGGAGGAAAATTCTTTTTCACGAAAGTTTTTTGTCATTATATCTAGCAATAGCTACAAATTGCTAACATTTATCCACTACTGCGGCAAATCTCCGTAAAGCAGACCCATAAACAGGGCAAAATTCACAAAACATGACACATAACCCGGGAAAAATACTGCAAATTGACCCATAACCCGGGCAGGCACATGTATACCATGCCCCCCCCCCTCGGAGTTACCCCCCCTCGGGTCCTGAACGTACGGTCCTAGCCTCAACATTAGTTGACTTGTTAAAGTCTCAGTCCCGTCCGATCTTTCACTAAGTTCCGACTCGACTCGCTCTCGGAACTAAGTAAGAGATCGGACGGGACTGAGATTTTAAAAAGTCAACAACATTAGTGGAAACATGTCGAAAGCACGGAAATTTCCCAACATATCTTGGCAAGGATCGTAGAGTGATTGTGTAGCGTATGAGTCTAATAGTATTGGAATGTGTTGACGTAAAGAACATTGAACAGGACTAATTAGTTGTTGTCAACGAGCAATTAGCATAAGTTGAGTAAACAGCCTTTTATGTTGTTCAGAAAAGAATTGTAGTTAGTTGTCGTCGAACTGAGATAGAGGCAAGTCACGCAAACAAGAGTAGTGCTTTCTACCAAGGCTTAGGCCCGCGGGCCTTGCCTTTGTGTATCTCACTCCATCGGAAAAGAGCCAATTCGTTACAACTGGTGACAGAGGGGGAGTTGAGTGCAGATACAGAGTTCGACAGAGAGAATATATATTATTATAGAGATTATTAAAGTGACCAAGGTCTTTGAAAGAAAGAGTACGTGGCTGGACTGAGCAGCTGAGTGAATGGAACATCAAATCTGTTCTATAAACTATGATCTTACGGGCGTATCAGTCGACATTGACGAGACTGCAGACAGAAACATAACATGTCAGAAAGCTGTCAAGATAGGAACAAGTTAAAACACACGAAAGCCCTCAATAGAAAGTTGAATTAGAGTGATGTGATTTTGGACGAGAAATGTACAAGTTTAAGTTGGTATACTCGCAATCAAAAATTTGGTGCGTACGGGAATGGTAGTAGCTGAAATCAATGTTTGAGAGGAGTTCGATGACGGTCTGATCAAGCAATGATATCAACGCTGTTCAGGAGAAGTATACCTGATTTCTGAGACTGTGTGGGGGACGTGACTTTGCAGAAGTGAATAATCAACGAGCGATGTTTCACGGCGACCACCAGGCGACAGAACTTTTGGATACTGGACACTGTTTCTGGCGGAGATTCTTGCAGCGATGAGTACAGCTTTGAACGATGCTTGAAGTCTTCTGTGAACCTTCCTTTGCCAAAGCTTCCGGGCTTTTTGGAGTTACCGAGAATTTTCTTTTAGTTTTTGAGTTTAGAGGATTGTGGACAGTTCAGGGAAATGTCAAAAATTGTTTTATGAGAATAATTCAAAAAGGGAGGGGATGGTGTAGCGTATGAGTCTAATAGTATTGGAATGTGTTGACGTAAAGAACATTGAACAGGACTAATTAGTTGTTGTCAACGAGCAATTAGCATAAGTTGAGTAAACAGCCTTTTATGTTGTTCAGAAAAGAATTGTAGTTAGTTGTCGTCGAACTGAGATAGAGGCAAGTCACGCAAACAAGAGTAGTGCTTTCTACCAAGGCTTAGGCCCGCGGGCCTTGCCTTTGTGTATCTCACTCCATCGGAAAAGAGCCAATTCGTTACAATTGTAACGGCCATTAGTGCCATTCAGAGCATTCAGATGCTAATGTCAAGACAAAGGTCAGAAATCGCTATAGAAATTAGGCCAAACTAAAATGCATTCTTATTCATGAGTATCATGTACAGTAAAAAGCCGCGTATAAGAACCTAATGATTAAGAACCTACAGGCTGAAAATTCTCAGATTAGACCCCCAATACATAAGAACCCATCCAGCCTGAAATTGGAAATAGGTTCTTATTTGTGGAGATCATCAAACTAAATCAAACTCTAATTGCTTTGTCACTGAGCCTATACTTACTGATTCTGTCATATGTGCAAATTGCAAAGAGCTCTAAAGATACTTTGAAAGCTTTCATTGTATTCTGTAAAATTTCTGATTCTCCACGAAGTGATGTTTTGAATAAGGCCTCATGAACTAAGTTTCTCTCAACTGACAGTAAATAATTGGCTTGAAGTTTCAATCTGAACAAAACAAATACCTGGAGGCCCTGAATGAAATAAGAACCAATTTAAGAACCTGAACAGCCTTATATCCTACTAAATACGCAATGCATAAGAACCTAATCAGGCTGAGTTGCAAAATTGTAGGTTCTCATACGCGGATTTTTACTGTACTGCAGTTCCAGTTGTATGCTGTGAAGATATAAACGCGTTTGAACGTCTACCGAACGTCTCCGTCCTTGACAGTTATTTTATGAAGAGCGAAAGGCACCTGTCCGTGAAAAGTGGTGAAAAATAATTTTTTTTCATATTCCATTAAAAATTTACAATACATGATTACTTACTATACCTACACCTAACACTACCCTACTACGAAGACGATACCCCAAGGAGCAAAATATTTTGTCTACCCAGGCAGGGGCGGATCCAGACCGATGCAACCGATGCAAATGCATCGGTCAGTCCCACATGATCGATAATCTAGAAGTCTGTGCACAAGATTTTCTATCAGACGCAAATCATTTCAACTTTCCAAATACCCCCTTCTCTCTGTTGCCACTGCTTCCACGTAGCAACCTCGCAACCTCAGACTCAGGTACAAAAGCCATGGCCGACAATTAGACCCATTATCCAAAAGAATAAAGTGTCCTCCAAACAGCTACGGTAAATCCCATTATTATTCTAATCCCCTATTCAAAATGTGTAACGTGCGCCTCGACTAAGGCAACAAAAGCTAACGCATAAATAGGAGAACCTTGCGTAATCACTTTGATGAGTGCATCGGTGTCAATCATAGCAGCTTTGACAGCTCCTTTCTTCTCAACAAACGATAGCCAAAATGCATCGGTCCCCAGACCCCTAAGTGGAGAAAAATCAGCGTTTTGCACCGGTTGACCGATGCAGTCCAAAGGTTAACATTGAGCAATAGATTGCCCTTCTATCATTATTGTTGTCCGCTGTTTGGTTGTTTCGCTTCCTCTCGTCTGAATGAAAAGTGCAGTGGACCTAAACTCTTCTTCAACGTGTTAGAAGACCAAATTGTGGTTGACTGGATAAATTAGTCCGCGGAGGGGAACTTTTCTGGCAATACCAACGCAATCTGGCCTGTCAAGGCCAAGATGTAAACAGCACTTCGAAAAGCATTGGCTTGAATAGCTCTGATTAGAGGTACATGTTCATATCCTAGTGCCTGCAGTAACCTTCAAAGCAAGGTCTTCCAGCCAAAAAAAACTGTAAAAAGGGCGTTACCTATGTTTTCCGAGAGTCTGAAGGGCGTGGTCACCCAAAAATTTCCTGGGGGCTTCGCCCCCAGACCCCCCTCGAATGCATCGGTCACTCAAATATCTGGATCCGCCCCTGTACCCAGGGGTCATAAACATAAAAAGAGATTAGTAAAAAGACAAACAGAGCTACAAGTTAAGGATTCTTGCAACCAAATAATTGCGAGTGAAGATTGGGAACGTTTTAAACCATGAAAGGCAGTGTAAAAACGTCTATTATTTGGTCGCAAGCTTCCTTAAGACATTAACTACTGAAAAACAGACACATGTAGAAGGGATTTGGGTGCACTTTTCAGAGATTCCAGTAACCTTCAACCAAAGCGTTCTGTCTCAGAAATGCACTTAATAGTTAAATTTAAGATCACTTTGTTGGCTTCCAAGGGCAAATGTTTGTTTCCGTACAGAAGAATTTGCGACATATTGATATCTGCACTCTCAGAATGCTCTCTGAAAGAATTGCAGAGCAGCAAAAAGTGTTCCGTATCTTCTATGCCATCTATGAAAAATAATCGTGACAACATTGCATCAAGATCTCTTATTTTATCTTGATTCGATCGACAAACGTCGTACAGTCATTGACCATTACAGAAAATCGCAACAATCTATTGAAATACTGACTTGGCGGTTGGCCTCGCCTTGGAGTCACCCAAGGGCATGCGTATCTTACGGCAACCAAGAAATTTGTTAAACGTTTAGATTTGGAAAGAGAGTGCCTTGTATCCACCAATGAAATGTACTTAATTTTGGGAAAGCAAGTTTTTCCTCGAACTGAACTTTACTTTGTGTAAGGAAGCTGTCATGGGGGTGGAAGGCTGACGAAAGCTATTGGATGGAAAGCATTGGGCTAACAAACTACTTCAATTGATAAACATGGGCCACGAAGCTGTTTGTTTTAGGACTTGTTTCAATATTCTTAAAACATTTTAGCCACGGTCAGGGCCATTTTCGCTGTTCTCTTGATCATTGATATTGTTCTCCACCTCAGTGTCTAATACAATGGCATCTGCAGGTCGTCCTTGCCCTGTTTTAAACGTAAACATTAAACAGTAAAGGTAAACGCTCTACCACATCCCACACGTACGGTATTGACAGCATGATGCATGGGAAGAAAATTGAATTATAAAGAGCACAACATTTTTCTTCGAAGAAACTTCTGAGCCACAGAGTTCATGTTGAAGCCATGGTGTCGTCAAGTCATTTTGCAGATGTTCAGGGGCCACGTAAACAGGTTCTATTTCTGGCATCGGGCTGCCTAATTTAATGGCAAACTTAGAAATCCCTTCCGCCCCCTCTCTTTCATTCTTTATGACAGCTCCCTAAAGTCATAAAGACAATCAGATCGGCATCGGCAAAGACAATCAGACAATCAGATTGTTCAAACAATCAGATCAGATCGGCGCTCCTTTCCAAATGGGAGATGTTGCCCCTATTCAGATCAACAAATCCAAATGGGAAATGTTGCCCAGATGGGCAATGTTTCCCATTTAGGAAGCAATCTGTCGCACTTCTGTTGCCTGATCGGGAAACAGTTTCCTAAATGAGAAGCAAAATTTAAAACTGTATCACGGGGACGTAGGAAGCATCTCAAACTTGGGGGCATGACGCTTCGAGGGCACCTTTCCTAAGACAAAGAGGCACTTTCCAAAGGTAAATTGCCAAGTCGGGGGAGGGGGGCACATGCCCACAGTGCCTCCCGGTTCCTACGTCTATGCTGTATCGGTGCAAAAAACGGTGCAGTAAATTTAAAATTGTTAATCAGGTATTCAGATTCAGCATCAAATAACACACAACCCCACCGCAGAAAATTTGGTGAACAATTTTGCATGAATTTCGGGAAGTTCCGTAACCAAATCTATGAGTTTTCACGATTTTAGGATGCAAGTCCTATTCAAAGTTTTTCAGTTGTGATAGGAACTCTATGAATGCAAGGCCTATTCAATTTTCTTCGGTCGTGATAAAAATTCTGAAAAAGGCACCCATCTGCCATAATTCAGGTGAAAAAACAGACCCATATGAGCGGCACGCCCAGTATCACTTAACAATCAAGTATCCCCCTCCCGGGGGGGTCATGAAAATTGAAACTCAGGATTTAGCCAAAAGGATCGCAGTAAAAACCCACACATAAGAAGCTGAATTGAACTCAGCCTCTTCCGCGTTGAGGAGCATCCCGTAAGGGTATAAGTTCTTAGTAAAAGGAAATCTGTAAATCTGAAGCTCAGCCAAACCATATGCCTACCCAGTTACCCCTTCAGGCCCTGGCTATTTCAGTTCTGTGTTTTTGGAGTCCATGAAAGAAGTTTAATGGCAAAAAGGTTGCATTCACTTTCAAATGAACGAATGAATGAATAGAACCTTGTATCAAGAACCAAGTTAAGATATCAGGCTGAAATGGTTCTTATTCATTGGGTACAAAGTATATAATTTCAGGCTGCAGGCTCTTCATAAACAAGGGTGGATCCAGATCCAGCCCAAAATTGAAGGAGGAGCAACCTGCAGAGAGGGTGCCGAAAATACTACAAAAACCGTACGCACCAAGGGCACGGGAAAATTTTTGGACTCCTGTCTTCGAAACTTCTTTGGTGCTCTACCAAATAACATCCTCATTGCATGTTTCTTCCTGATTCTTATCGAAACAGTAAAAAAAGGAGTGCCTTAAAGTAACGATGAGGGGCGCACTTCTCGCTTGAAAGGGGACTCTCAAGCTGAGGTTTCATCATAGGGTTGGCAGTTGCCTTCCCCTAAATCTGCCACTGTTCATTAATGAAGGTTCTTATGTGACGGTTTCAACTGCAGCAGGGAAGAACTAAAAAGGGAGCTAATCTTCGTTTCGAGTAACAAAGAATACCTCAATAATTCCTTTCCTTGAAAATTCAATATGGTGCCTTGGAACAGTTGGGGTTCTAAGTCTTCTAGACTCCATTTTCCGTTGATTGCAATTTCCTTTCGAGAATGATTCCTTCATTTTCATTTCATTTTTTTCATTTTTAATTTTTTAGGCATGGTATCCCCTCAGTTAGAGAAAACTGATTTACAGGGGGCCATATAATAAAATACACTAAAACTAAATCAAATATTTTACACAAAATAAAATTTTTTAAAGTTGACGTATTTTTAGTCTTTTTAGATAAACCATTCCGAAGTTTCGTACCCTGATAAGAGAAGCATCTCTGTCCTGTGGTCGTTCTTAGAAAAGGGACTCTTAGGTCATAATCCGAATTTCTCAGAGACCGTGTCGTAGAGACGTTGACTTTAGTAAAAATGTCACTCATATTCGACGGTGCATCACCATTCAGGGATTTGTAAACAATACTTGCAGATTCAAGATCAATTATTTCCCTTACTGTGGACCATCCAAGTGCACGAATAACTGGGAGTGGCGAAGCATCGAATGGGCTGTTAGTGATCAATTTTGCCGCTCGATTTTGCAGTTTTTGCAATTTTCCTATAATTGATACACCAGCATTACCCCCAAACCGAGCAACAGTATCTGAAATAGGGCTCTACAAAACTTCTATACATTGTTTCAATCGTAGCGGGTGGAAGATATTGCTTTGCATAATGAAGAATGCCAATACCCCTGGAGATCTTTTTCGTGACAGTGGTTAAAATGATTTGTCCATTTTTGTTCCTTGATTTACTGTGCAATGATGTAAACTTGGGTACATTTTTGTGAGGCATCCATTAGTAAGGTTTGATGTCATTGCCTTTTGAAAAGTATCGATTTACCCAGTGCAGAGTATATGCGGATTTGTTTAGGTCCAGTGATGTGAATTCAGCTTTGATCAACGGCTACTCACTCTCAAAGTGCTCCTCGATAGTTAACTTGTACGAGGATACTTTGTTTGTTGATATTGGCTCACTGAGTATAGAAACATTGATTTACAAAGTTCTATTTCGATGTCACCTCAAAACCAGATGTTGTCGTGTTGGCCTAAGCTATTTCTCGACGCGCCTTTTTCTGCTCTCAAGGCACCAATACATACGAATGAGTTATCGATGTTCAAGTTGAATATCACGGAGCAATTTGAGAATAGTAAATCATCGAGTAACGCTAAATCACATCGCTGAACCAAATCAAATCTGAATGTTTTTAAGGCCGATTTTCATTATACGCTTTCTAGGGCGATCGTCTAACGATCGCCCTGAAAATTCACAGCGAAAAAGCCGTTTCGATCTCCACTTCTGTTGCTTTCGTCGCAAATACACTTTCAAAATTGTCCAAAATTTTGCCGAGACTGGAGAAATCCTACAATTCCTTGAGCAGAAGTTCAGCGAATAATGTCGCCAGATGAAAAGTAGAAACCACTTCTATTTTCCATCCAGCGAAGTTTTTGGACACGATAATCCTTTCACGGGTTTAGAAATATCCTTTTTGTGCATTTTTCGTTGCGAATTTTTCAAATGATCGACCAGAAAATCGTAGTGGTGATTGGCCTTTACTGGGACGTCTGGTGGAATGTGTTTGATTTGTCTTTTCAGCTGGAGATATCTCGGAAAATTGGTTGTATGCTTCATTCGCTTGGGAAGTTAGAGTTTCAAGCAAAGGTATAACAAACAACGTAAAGAAAAGCTATTGTTCAACGGCCTTGTAAAACAGCACAATAAACATGACAAATAGATGCAAAATGGCAACGCGAAATAACAATAAACACTAAGATAGAGACAAACTAGAGTTGCTTTCTGCAATCTGGGTGAAATCTGTAGAAAACTCGTCGATGAAAATGCCGGACGAAAATCAGAAGTCATTTAAAAAATTTTCAGAAACAGCAACGATCCACGGTTTGTACCAGATAGCCCACTCTGAAGGAGTGCTTCGCAAAGTAGTATGGGCAGCTATTTTTCTTGTAATTTTCGTTATGTTTTTGGTAACTGTCACTTTAACATTCGTTGATTTTTTTAAAAACAACTCATACACCGCATTAGAAAGCAAGACACAAGGGCCAATGGAGTTTCCAAGTGTGACCATTTGCCATGCGAATAATTTTAAGCTGAGTGCGTTTGGGAATTTGAAGATACAGCTGAGAGCGTTGTTAAAATCGACAAAAGAGAGGAGTTTGGGTGTTAATAGCATCTTTTCAGCGACGCATTCCGATGTATTTGCAACCTTGATGACTAGAACATTAACAAACAGTTCGATCATTAAACAGATGAGTTCTACACCTAATGCTTTACGATGGAACTTCGTTGACTGGTGTACCTTTTCTTACAGTAGTCAATGTAGATATCCGGACGATTTCAAAGATTTTTTCTACCACAGTTTAAGTGGCTTTTGCAAGACTCTTGACTTCAAGGGTAAGCGGAAACAAGTTGCCCCAGGCCTTCTTTTCGGACTTAACCTCAAGTTATTCATCGATCAACGAGACAAAGTGCCATTAGCAAGTGACAATGGGGGAGGGGTCATCCTTGCGGTCCATCCCCGAGATGTGTACCCAAACCCATACGCAAAAGGAATACTCCTTCCTACTGGCAGTGAATCCTTTATCTCTTTGAAGAAGCTCGTTTTCAAACGTTTGAAAAAACCGTATAAATCAAACTGCACCGATGGGAAGGGCCATTTTCAAATATACCCAGGAAAATACAATGTTATAAATTGCCAGTACAGTTGTCACGTGCGGAACATGATGGAGGAATGTGGATACATCGAGCAAGCGTATAAATACCATAAGCCTAAAGAGTTTGCTGAAAGCCTCAGAAGGGTCAAGAAATTGCCTAGTAATCAAGCCCAGGTTGAAGAGTGTATGAATAAGATTTTTAGTACTAATTGCGACTGTCCAACACCCTGTGATGAAGAAAAACTCATGACGTCAGTATCCTCCACACAATGGCCTAATCCAGCTAGCATGGACTACTACAAGTCTTTGATCGCCAATTTCACCAAGCGTAAAAACATAACAGACAGTGAAGTATCTCAAAGCATCCTTTCAGTCAAAGTATTTTTCGATGAACTTGGTTACGACGTTGTAAGCGAACGTCCGACGAATAAGTGGCCGCAGTTACTTAGTAATATTGGTGGACAGATGGGTTTGTGGATTGGTGCATCCGTGTTCTCTATTTTTGAAGTGATTATGTTTTTACTGAGACTCTGTGCTCGGTCCATCAAACGGAAAGTTGGTCCAGAAAATAATAAGTGCCAAGTTATCGAAGTGCAAACAATCGAACGGAAAGCTAGTCCACAAAATAATGAATGTCAAATAATTGAAGTGCAAACAATCAAACGGAAAGCTAGTCCAGAAAATGATGACTGTCAAATAATTGAAGTGCAAAATGATATTGAGGAAGCTGCAGTGATTTAGTAAGCTGTTAGATTCTTGATCAGAGCTCCTTACTTATCGCAGTGCTGGATACTTCTGTACTGGAGATTTTGTGTGGCCCAGCATGAGGTGCGTGGGTCCATAAAATACTGAAAGACGAGCTTGTCGCCACAAATATTGTATAAATTACACAGGGCGTTTCAGAAAAATGCAACCCAACCATAATTCAAAATCTCAACAAATTAACAAAAACTGAAGTTGGTGTAATGTAAAATCTTTTTTCTTTCTAATGATATGCATTTTGGGTACATTAATGGAATTATTCATCATTTAATCGACATTGTCTTAAGTATGGTCCATTTAAAATGAAGCATGCTGCAAGAGCAAAATCAACCCCTTTCTTCCGGTAAAAGGTATAAAGCAAATTTTGTCAAAATTTTTCAGGCCTAGAAGCACTTAAGGTGATGCCATAAGGAGGGAAAAGACAATTTCATCCTCATGAGGTGCATTTGTAGATTTAGAATATGAGCTGACAAAGATGAATTATCGTCTACGTAAATGCCCTATCACTGTCCGGCATCTAAAATTGCCCACACTTACGAAAACATCTATAAAGCAATGAAATTTAAATTAATCCATCCAACCTGGATATCATTGGAAAGACGATAGATTGTACTTTCAGATGGTATGCCTCATATTGATTCAAATCTTATCATTTCCTGAAGAATCTGGAATGAGAGTGGGTTGCGTTTCTTCTGAAACACCCTATAAACAGGGTGTCCCAAAAAATTGTGCCCTGTTTGTGTTGCTGCTATGGAGGAGCCGCAGATTCAATTATCTCGATTTTGCACAGTTACATAGGTCAGGGCATTTTCCAATTCGTCCCATATCTTATCTTTTCAGTGTATCAAGTTGTCCATGGAGGCATAATTTTATGTCAGTACCACGATCTGCAATGAAGTTGATAAAGTAACCCTTTAAGAGGCCTGGGACTAGGCACCCCAACGTAAAAATAGCACAGAGGCGATTGTACAATTTAGATAACATCCTATATCTTTCAGCGTATCAACTTGCCAATGATAACCAAATTTCATGTCAGTGCCACAATCTGCAACGAAGAAGTGTATCAAATAGCCCCTTCGGAGGTCTGGAACCCAGTACCCCAGTCTAAAAATAGCACATTGGCATTTTCTTATCCATTGCCACATCTTATCTTTTTCAGCGTATCAATTTGCCCCTGAAAACCAAACTTCATGTCAGTACCACAATCTGCAACGAACTTATTAAAATTACCCTCTTAGAGGACTGGAACTTAGTACCCCAGTCTAAAAATAGAACGGGGGGTATTTTACAATTTATACCCAAATATAGTCTTTTTCAGCGTATCAACTTGCCCCTGACAACCAAGTTTCATGTCCATACCTCAATCTGCAACAAATTTATTAAAAGAACCCTTTATGGGGCCTGGAGCCAAGTACCCCAGTCTAAAAATAGCACAAGGGGCATTTTGCAATTTGACTTCATATCATCTCCTTTCGGCGGGTCGACTTTACCTAGAAATCAAAGTTTTAAGTTGGTACCACAATTGGTGACAAAGTTATAGGAATAACTGAGTTGAGGACTTGCACCCACACAGCCCTACTGTCTAAAAATAGCCTCAGGGGGCATATTTAGGTATGGTTCACATCCTATCTTTTTCAGTATGTCAAACTGCCCCTCTCTACCAATTTTGATATCCATAGCTGAGTTTGCACGATTTTTATGATTGGATTCCGTACCATACAGTGTGCCTCACATTGCTTTCTGCACGTGATGACGTCAAACAGCAACACTTGCTCCAGTCTTTTTGTCGGGCAAGATGGCGGCGGTCAAGAAGCAAGATTTGGAGGTAAAAAGCGGCGAAATAACGGCATAAAATCGTGGGTAAATGTTAGTGTTGCTTTCTTTAACCCCAAAACAAGCTAAATTGGAAATTTTGATTTTTGACCGCACTTCCCCTTTAGGCTACGTTCATACTGCTCCGTTTTCATTTCTATCCGTCTTTGTAGATGAAAATGCTGCCCATTCACATTGCCCCGTTTTCAAATGAATACGCTATGAAAACGATAGGCGTTCACATTGCTCCAGCTAAACGATATTGTTATTCCCCTTTTCAAAACAATACCTTTTGTTGATAGTTGTCATAAAGGCGCCAATTGCGACTTTGAATGCCATTGTAATCAACAGTCTATTAACAAACTAATGTGCAGCGTTTTCAAATGTTTCCGTTTTTGGCGTTCACACTGAAACGGATCGTTTTCAAAACGCACCGTTTTCAAATATATGCATTTTCATTAGCGTTTTCGAAAAGCTCCGTTTTCACAGTGGAGCAATGTGAACGCAAAGCAGAAACGGAGAAGCTTTACTCCGTTTTCATATGAAAACGGAGCAGTGTGAACGGGGCCTTGGAGTTTGAGACCTTGTATGCGTCAATCTGACACGTGGCTGCAAATTTATGGCAGAGAAAGGGCAAAATAGTGGTCTCTTCAAAAACAGCACTTCCATTGTTCTCTAGCAATGTCAAAATCAAATAAGTTTCCTAAGAAATGGTTTTGGCGTCGTATTAAAATTTTTGCTAATTATTTTAAAGAGTTGAGAGTGTTTTCTAATCATAAGAGAGCACTTTCTATCTTTAAAAACTGCTGAACACCAATTCTGAGTTCTTTCCAAGTTTTGATGCTAGGCCAAATGCCGTTGCCATTTTGTATTTTGTACGAGTGTGTGAAAGCGCGATAAGGAGGCTAGCAATGTGAGTGGTATAATATCAACACATGTGGCAGCCTCGTTCAGGTCAACATGAAGTGACGTCATAGAAAAATGACGTCATTTCGCATTTCTTAGCAGATTGAAATGTGTGGTTTCACAGATTAAATGAGAAAAAAATTGAAAAAAAGCACTACATACCGTTCACAAAAGTGTAATCTCTTGAATGATCAACAATTATACCAACCCCGGACTTTTCCTTTAAAGTGCTGCCGCTGTACTTAGCTGCCGCAACTAGCAAGGGAATTTAATGTATTTATTGAACAGTAGTTGCGTGTATTGTTTGGTTTTCTTTTGTTGCTTCGTATTTATTAGTAGTTTCAACGCCCTTTTGGCCGAAGGGTAGACACAGTTCTTGCCTCCTGCGGTATTGTGTCAGTAGCATAGTAGAGTAACACTCGATTAAGTTGAGTAACTAGTAGGGTAATTTTGCAAGTTATGTAACAGGTAATATGTCATTATAACTTCTTGCTGGTTTATAGAAAAGACACAGGTAGATTCCTTTCACTTTATCGTCATGAAAAGGAGTCGTTGAGTTGATTCGGTCTTCTCTACTTCTATTTGATACCAGCACTTTGCTTAAAGACCAAACCTTCACCTCTACCTTTCTTTTTGCAGGGTCAGGCTCTTTTACAAAACGTCAGTATTTTCTGGGATTCTAAAATAGCAAGTAGTTTAGTTAGTTCCCAGGGCCGACGCAGACGACAATGATTAAAATGTACAAATCCTTTCATTTCCAAAACAAGAAGACTAGACTGTTACCCAGGTTTGAATGTTGACAATGATGTAATATAGCGTAAATGAGTAAATTGTACAACAATAGTAAAAGTTGGGATCCACACCCAGATGTATTAAGGGTGTTGGAAATGATTTATCGGCTTTTTTGCCGAGCTGTACGATCATGAAACATTCGTAAATTACAATGAAATACCATCATTTTGGTTGGAAGAAAATAACTTCAAAGTAGAAATTTTGTTTCTTTTTTAGTTTTCATATCATTATATTGCTTCATTTATGATATCTTAGAATCTCATAAAGGAAAATCGTGGCAAGCTTTTGCCTTCAAACTTTTAGCGAAAGCTAATGTTTCAACACTTCTATAATTAACTATCCAGTGGCAATAAACTTGCAAAACATGTTTTTATTCGTGATAGCAATGTTGTCGTAATTTAAGCTTCTAAAATCTTAAGGGAGATAACATTTCAGGCATTTTGCAACTAAGGATCATTCGGAAAGTCAACTTTACCTTCATTTTCAGTGCTCAAGACAACAATAGAATAATTTCAGTTTCAGGTTTAGTCCTTTAGCTATCTATAGTAGAAGCAGATGGATTTCCATTCATCCAGTATCCTTGGTCCCACGAATCTTTAAAAGCTCGATCCCTTGGTTATGAATTCGCATTGAAAGACTGTCTCTGTTCATTCAGATAACCTATACTAGCGGCTGACCCTAGGACACTTCACAAATTAGATCACATACCGGGTGAGTCAAAAAAAAGTTTAACCGTTTGCGGGGCTATGGAGTAAAAAGTGTTTGACCGATAGTCAAAACTAAAATGTTTATCTATCACTCAAAGGCTAACTTAGATGAGAAAATTTTGCTAGGTAAAATCATCATTTGGACCCAGAAATTGGAAGAATGCTCGTAAGGGGCATGTTTGGGAACAAGGATTCCTCATTCCATTCTGGTCTATAATTTACTTGCTATTGAAATTAAACTTCTATTTCTGAAACTTACAATGAAGACTTCAATGCCACATAAATTATGGACCAGAATAGAACGTGGAATGTTCGATTCCCATACAATTACCTAACAGGCATTTTCCAAATTAGCGATTTTATCAAACAAAATTTCCTCATCTAAGTTAGCCTTTGACTGATCGATTAGCGATTCAGTTTTGAATATCAGCCCCTTACTTTTTATGTAACAGCGCACCAAACACTTAAACTTCTTTTTTACTCGCCCGGTATAGTTTCCCCAGGCAAAAGTTGTTAACACAAACAAGGTGTCAGCGTGTAGCTGAATGGCTCGATCTTTTGAGTAGGTGCTTGGTCAGTTTAAGGTTTGCCAATCCTATGAAAATACAGTTTCAAAATTATTGTAACTCATTCATTTCTTTGATCCTCTCGCTCCCCCGTCCATTCAACTTCACTTTTTGGAAGCTGTGGAAAATGCTTACTTAGACCACAAAAATTGCATGAGGAGCGGAGGCCCATCATTTTACAAACAACAAATTTTCCCAAGACGACTTAAAATCCCTCGTTATGTTGAGTTTTCACTCAATATAAAATATTCACTCAAAATATTTACTGTAAAAGTGTGTCAATTATTTTATTCTAAATTGGAAACATGGAAATTTTTTTCGGATAGAAATCATAGCTTGAAGTGACCATGAAGCATCTCAAATGATGGCTAAGCTTTCCAATTAAATTGTGATAATAAACATTTGTCACTGGTTTTGAGTTCAGAGAGCTAGTCGTAGAGATCTGGGTCGTGAAGTCTTTTTGGGTCCCAGTACTTGGTGGTGAGACAAGAAACGTATTGTCCGAGAAAACTAATGTGTCCCCCCGTGCAATGGGTTAAAGCTCATGCGCCGTGCATGCTTCGACCTCAAAACGCTACTGCGCATGAGCTTTAATGTACTGCACGGGGGACACATAAGTTTCCTCGGACAAAGCATATCTCATCTCCCCAACAAGTACAAAGCAAAACATCTCTATGATTAGGATAAGGGAATCCAGAAAATCACTGTGGTCAAGCAATTCATTATTTTTGTTGAATATTATTTGAGCTCAAGCCAAGAAATTCTGTGAAAAGGCATCAAGCTTTAAGCTCAAGCTTATAGAAAGAGTAGAGCCCAGGGGGACTCCCTATTAGCAAGTGACGGGGGTCAGACATTTCTTGGGTTTGTCAAACGTTGTCTAGTATACCTTTGGGTAAGTTTTTTCTATTCATATAAAAATTTTACAACATGTCTTACATTCTACAAAACTTCCCTAATTACTTTACAACACTACAGGGACGACACCATGGGGAGCGAAAGACAATGACTACAATGACTTTGGGTAGGCTATTTGGTGCATCATCGGTATATCTTTGCGGTTGCTGATGAGATTTGGCAAGATTTGGCTCGGCTGAGTTTTCCACCAAACATTGCAGGGCACTTGCTGAAAATGCTATAAAACCTTTAGTTTTCATTTACCATGAAGCTATGAGTATATTTTTGGGGTCTAAAAATGTCCTAAATTTAGTATATTAGTGGGTTTTTCAACAATATACTGTGTCTGACCCCCCCGTCACATGCCAATAGAAGTCTCCCCCCTGGGGAGAAGAGACTACATTTTATATAGTAGCTTGTTCGACACCTCCCTTAGATAATGTCAGAGTGGTCCAGTTTGTTTCATAAGTCTAGCACATTGCTGTTAGTTATCTATTTACACACTCTTCATGGCTCTACGCTCATCTATGACATTAATTTTATATACACTCCTTATCTACACTCCTTATTCCAAGTCCATTTCACGTCCGCCTTATTTACACCCCTTTTACAGCTCCAAGTTCATCGATGATATTATCAACTTCAACATATCCATTTCTTTCATTCTTCTGCAGAAGTGCATTCGTTTCAGACTCGGAGAAACCAAGGGAAAATATTTCATTGTATTTCAATACTGTTTCCCTTGCATCTTCCGTACGCAGTACGTCTATAAAAGAAGAAGAGACAACGTAAAGCAACAGGAAAAAGTAACAGCTGAATCAATAAGTTGAATTTTCAAAAATCATGAAACTTTGAAGCATAATACTGATACACTAGTGTCCCACATAAAAGAAACAAAGTTTTCAATTTGAGGTCTGATATCTTCCTTATAAAATGAGATATAAACTTCAAATCAGGGCAAAGTTTCTTAAGTTTTTTATTAGAAAACTCATGTACTATCAATGAACTACTAATATAAGAGCTTCATGATTGTCATACAAAACATACTGTTTTCATTGCATTTGTGAATCTTTACTACCAAGAAAGGTTACATTTATTCCAGGAAGGTGATTTTCCTTCATTTGCATGCAAATCTCGTGTTTTCATTTGAATAGGTACAGGCTGATTCAACTGCAAAGCTGAATTTGTCATGTTTTTTTTTCAAATTTCTAATGTATGCATATTGTTTTGAATAGGAAACAAGTCTTTTTCAGACCTGCACCAGTTTCTCATAAGAGGGGATATTATTTTGAAAATCAAGGTCTGGTGTTTCTTAAATTCATGTTTCTTATATGCGGGACACTACAGTAACTGAAATTTCTCCGCTGGCTTTGAATTCATGGTGATTTATGCATTTAAAAGCTGCCTACAGTGAGTGCAATTCTCACAAGATTTGATTATCAATATTACTTTTCTGATCTTTGAAAAACAAATTAGCAAGTTGTAACACGAATTCCAACATTGTTTTAGTATACTAAAGTCTATATTCAAAGTACGCTTTTCATGTTTTGATTCTATCATGATATTTGGCCCTGTAACAATAAAAACAATCAATGCCTTATGCAAAGGAATATACATTTATCTCTTGACATCATAGTTTTATGCATTGTTTGTAATATATCATTCCCTATGAATTACAGTGTTAAAACTGATATGTTTTGCTCCATACCTTTCCCAGTAAGTAGTCTGTCGGATCACAGAATAGCATTAGACATCAAACTTACTATTTAATTCGTTACCCATCCAATAAACCCCGATGTAAAACTCTCAGAGTTTCTGCATGGATTCATGGTAAGAATGATATGACACAAGGACGTAGGAAGCATCTCAGACTTGGGGGGAGGACACAACCCTTGGAAGGGACTTTGTCCTCAAGGTAAGCGGCCATTTTGTAAAATAAAAAGGACATTTCTTTGTTTACTTGCCCCCCCCCCCTTAAGTTCCTACGTCTATGGTATGACATATTGAAACCAACCTGATCCTTTGGCTCTTCGTCTTAAAGCTGCAACAAGCTTCATAAATCTTTCAAATTCTTTAGCAGAATTTTCGCCATCGCCTGCAAGATGACACAAAAGCACAGTGATCCAGATTTCGAAAATTAGGGAATAAATTAGACAAAATTGATTTTCAAAATCTAAAAATACCCAAATCTCTACTAAGAGAACATCTCGAGGGTTAACAAGAAAAAGAAGTTTTGAAATCGGACTACTGAATGTGGAGAAATTGCGATTAAAGTTGGCATAAGTTGCGCTTGTTTGTTTAAAGTGAGATTTCCGGTACAACTGTCAAACTAACGTTAACCTCAAAATTTAGAACGAGCACTTTGCATTGATCCGATTCCAGAATTTTTATCTTAGTCGAAAGGTAATTCTCTCTTCGTTTAAGCTATCTAGTTTCTGTGTGGATGTGATAAGTAATTACCAAACATTTATCCAACGTTACATTCTTTGTATTTTTGTCAAGATTCCTTTCTCATAACTGGAAATTTAAACTTAAGGTTGCAAACAACAAGTAAGCGTTAGCGACTCATTTCCCATTAAACTTCAACATCTCCCAACAGTTTCATTCAAATCTTTCGTTTTTATTCTTTCAGATAAATTGTCAGCAGTGTTTCAAAAATCTTTGGTAGATGACATGATGATTACAATGAATACCGTAGCGTAGCTAAGCATCTTATCAATCTCAAAACTATTACACCTTCCAGGCTGTGAGTTGTCAGGTGGGATGAAATTTGCGTGTGTTTATATGTACAATTTCATCTCACCTTCTAGCAATTTCATCCCACCTCCCAGGCCATAATTCCCGACAATAACAATCGTAATTGGAGCTTGGGGCCAGCAGGGATTAGGTCTCCTTTTGTTTCTATTTTTGGCGCTTGCGCAAAACAGACGATTTTACTCCACCTCCCAGCTTTTCATCCCACCTTCCAGCTTTTCATCCCACCTTCCAGCGTTTATATAGGAAAATTTCATCCCACCTCAGTGAGATACCACCTCTCGTAGAGTGGGATCTCACCTAACTGGGATGGCTCGTTTCCCATATAAGCGCAATATGAAAATTACAAGGGATCGTATAAGAGGGTGGGATCTCACATCTCAGCTTGCAGCCTGGAAGGTGGGATGATTTTCCCCATATAAACAGGCCCTGAGGGCAGCAAACCTCATTAGTGCTTTTCTCTTTGCTTTTACCTTCAACTATTGTATTCATGCATCATAAGCAATTTTTTGAACATCAAAAGTAAATTCTGAAGCTGAGTGCAGCAAGGATATTCTACCATAAATGATGCGGATGAATAAATACCGAGCGAGAAAGATAAATCCCAGTTCCACAGGTCACTTCTATCGGAATACCAATGCATTGTATTTGGCAAATACATTGTTTGATAGTGTACATGTTCCAATATGTTTTGAAATTAATCTAGATGAGGAAGGTCACTTCGTGCTGATGCTATGAGAGATCTTCCCAAGAAATTCTCTCCAAGAAACGTTCAAAATATGCCTAAAGTCGTGCCCAAATTTTCCTAACCGCAATCATCTGAATACTTTTGAGGACATACTGACTGCTTTGAATAATGATATTTCCCAGAAAACTTCGTTAAGCTCAAGGGAAAATATCGTCAACCTTCCAAAAAGGATAACACGTGCTAGGGTCATGCACAAGTCATTGCTGTAAAAGACAAAATATTTACGAAATCAATCGAAATTTTACACCCTAGGTTTATAGGGGCTTTCTCGAAAGAATGGCTCATGGATTTAGAACGAAATGTCTGATCTCAGAAAGGTCAACTGTAAAGTGATATAGTTGCCAACAACAGAGCTTTGATATCCATGGATTGCAGGGAAAGTTGAAACAAGGATTGTGTTTGGTTTTGCTCGTCCGGTAGACGATAATTTTGGGATTTTCTATCCTGTAACTTGCAACGTAACACTAAAAGGGCAGCGATCCTCTTTTGATTGGCAGTCAGTTTGATATTTAACAAAAATTCATAAAAATGTTCCAAATGTCTTGATTAGTCAAAAATTCAAAGAGAATAGTATTGTTTCTCCATGTCAATATCAATACGTCCAAGAATAAGTTATACTACCTGCGCTTTTGTTTTGTGACTTTATATCCTTCAGGGGTTTGCTTGTCTCCCATCTTGGTCTGTCGGGTGGCTTCTCTCTTTTATCTTCTTTCTTCATACCAGACAATGAGCCAGCAAAGCCTTGTTGAAGGGGTAGACATTTCTCCAAAAAGTCCACGAAACTCTTGCAACTACGTAGAAACAGAGGCTTCATTTTTTTATATCAATGTCAATTTAAAGCTAAAACTAATACAATACAATATTCTGTGCCGTCCATAGCAGAAATAGACATGACGTCATCTGGTTCTTGCTATGAACGGCACCTAACAGATCCATTAACAACAATCAGAAAAACGGAAGAAAATATATAAGAAGAGAACAAAACAAAAAAGTGAAGCAAAACAAAAGAATTTAAGCACTCTGTGCACCTTGACTGTTGTGCACAGATTTTAATGGATGAGGTGAATCCATTAGAAAGTTACGTCCGAACATCCACCAATATCTCTGCTATCGTATAATATATGAGTGTTTTGTTTGTTTCTCTATGTAGCTTAAGAGTCCATCTTCAAGATAATACCGTCATTTTGAGAAAAATAGTTGAAAATCGTAGAAAATAGTAGAAAAAAGACAACTGAAATTCCTTGGTCATATAGGCAGAAATAATGGACTAGAAAAACCCGTGCTTCGTGGGAAAATAGAAGGAAAAAGACGTAGAGGAAGACAAAGAACAACATATTTCGACAGCCTGAAAAACTTCGCAACAAACAAACAACTACCAAACAATGAGCTCATTCAGCATACTGATGACTGGGTGGAGGGGAGAGCCATGCAAAATCGTCGTTCCCAAAGAAGTTTGTTTACATTACGTGACCCTGTACATTTTATTATGCGCATGGACAATCCAATGATGATACAATCCAACAATAAATTGTTATCTTTTGATGACGCAACTGATTTTAAACGAATTGACTGACCCGCCATGATGGGCTGAAATCCACCACGTGAAAGAAGATGGGAATCATCCTATCAAAGTGTGCTGGCCTACCTTGTATGAGCAGGCACTAAGATGACCAATGAATACAAAGAAAAGACAATGGATTCGTCTCTCCCCCCTGTCTCAGACGTTGACGCAGTTGAACCAGAGCATTGATTACCATTCAATGGCAGAATAACATGGTGCACATTATTAACCAATGACTGCTTTAAAGACTGAACAAGAAGCAGAAGGCCTTGAACACGGTAGCAACAATTGTAAGCTTTGAAAGTTGCCCAAAAATCGACAATGTCAACAAATAGGGAGGCATCATGGAAAGCGGATATCTGAATGAAATTTTTAAAATTGAAATGCAATTCATGCATCCGTTTTGACAATTCAACGTTGAAATTTTCCTCACACCAGGTCTCCTTGGCCTAAGTCTACGATAAAGAAATTCTAAATTTCTGCTTTTATACTATATATTTTCAATGGCATGTAAATATTTTATCCACGCTCTTATTGAGTATATGATACCCGGGGGGGGTACATGACTTGCGGATGGACCGGGGTCTGCCGCCCGGCTTTCAGAAAGGCACCCTCTTCTAATTGCCGAAAGTTGCCGTCATACCCACTTTTATGATGAATTTTGGCAGAAAACCACCCATTTTTGCTATTTTTCGCCAATTTCTGGATAACCCACCCTTGTTTATGGAAAATCTGCCGAAAAAGGGACCCTTGTTTAGAGAATTTGGGGCCAAAAAACCCACCCATATGGGCGGCACATACCCGTACCCTCAACATGTTATGTACCCCCCCCCCGGGATATGATATTTATAGTTTAAAGGCTTATTTTGTATTTTGAAGTTATAGAGTTGGAATTAATTAGCTATCTGCTGTAGGTACATTTTACTATCCAACAATAAATAAATGAATAATAATAATAAGTCTATGGTGCTGCTCCTTACCAAAAAATATTTCCGAACTACATTCAAGCTGGAAGAGGGGTACAATTCAAGTTATTTTATGATTTGTGCTGTATTCATCACAAAATATGCTCGAAATATTAACTATTGTTGGAATTAAGCATCTTTCCCAAGAATCTGCTGTCATCTGTCAGATAAATCAACTGAGATAATTGATAAATCAACTGAGATAATTGATAAATCAACTGAGATAATTGATAAATCAACTATCTGACAACCACAATTGAAATTTTTTGTGGCCACAAATTTATCTTTGTTTCTTCACAGCTAGTGACGTCATCTTCGTTGAAAACCCGAGACAAACTGCGGGTGACACAATTGCTTTCGTAGCACGGGAAACTCCAGTTTCTGACACTGAGGGTGTTTTAAACTGCGTTGCTATAGTGAAAAATATTCACTATTATTGGACACAAATGATAGAAGATATAATACAAACCTCACGGATCCAGAACTGAATGGATCCAGTCTTTCGATCGTTTTGTCAATTAGTGCATTATTCAATGGCAGCTGATGACGAGTTACAATCCCTTTTAGCTACAAGGAAACATTATTCACATCTTAGATGCTTTTTGGTACCAATTTATGCAAAATGCTGTGATCCCTTTTCTTACCAAGCAGCATAGTTATCGATACGACAGGTCCCGTTTTGGCGTCGCGTAGGGCAAAAAAGCTAATGACAGTAGGTAGGGAACCGAATTTTGCTTGCTAAAGATTCCGGGCATCATTAACTTTCAGAAATGTAGAAAGTGAGCTTAAGTTATGATGATATATTAAGAAGAGAACGATGAATGGTACAGCAACAATACAAATAGGGCACAAGGTTTTGGGACATCATGTAGACAACATCATCGTTGAATAAGATCTTGACAAAGATTTGAACAGTAAGTAGCTCCTAGATTCAAAATAGTTTAGCTGCAAAATACTGCCTTCCAGCAAAAGAAAACAACCAAAAAGATATCTTCTATGACAGAACAGAAACTGCGTAAAATGACGTCATCGACCAATCTCAGATAAGGAAGTGTAAGCATTTTGAAATGATAAATCAAGAGTTTAAAGACCCATTGCTAACCATGCTCCTTTGTGCGCCGAATGAAAAGCAAGACAAAGGGAATTTAGGCCAAAAAGGACTTTCAGATAATACGAAAGTTGACTTTGGCTCCACGAAGAATCATGGTTAGAAATGGGTCCTTAAGACCCTAGGAGGGAAGTATCAAGTGTTGCCGGACTTTGGGACATGTTGCAAGAGCTAAAAGAGCCCAAAGTTGCGAGTTTTGCGCATGTGTGTGCAGCTTCTGCTTTGTCATCTTCCATTCGATTTGAAGGATGAATGAGTTATATACCTTTGATGGGTTGATCATATCATCCTCCCTGCTTAGTAACTTCTTCTTCATATTTGAAAAGATGTAATGTATGTCATCCTTACACTCTTGAAAACATTTTTCAATCTCAATTCTGAGGCCAGCATCTCTTCTTTCTGTGAAAGCATAATTCAGTTTCACTCTGGAGTAGGCTCCTGGCATTTCTGTGTAATCGTCATCTAGCAAACCACGCTTGGTCAACGGAGCAAGGTTGAAATCTGAACTGTTCATAGAGGGATGACGTACCCTAGCACGTTGTGTATGCCTGGGCAAATTGCTGAATTCGCGTTTATCTCTTTCCACTTTGTAGTCATCTACTGCTTCTGTCATAAACTGCAGCATATCGCCGTAGGCTACTCTTCCAGCAGCACCGCTTGCGCCAAACTTTTTGAAGAGACTTCGTTCCGTGCCTTCATCAAAATCCACATTTTCTGATGTGAAAATGTCCCTTATTTTGGATGCAGATAATGTTCCCTGCTTTAACTGATCGCCTAAACGAATTTTCTTGGTCAGCCTCTGAATGATAGCAGGTCTTGCTACATAAAGAACTTCTCCGACACGCTCTCTCAGCAACCTTGTTTGCTCCATGGAAATCTTACCAGATTCCCTCAAAGGTGGCAAAATGCTTCTTACCTCACGTGCTGATAAATCTTGATTTCGTACAATGAATTCTGGTTTTTGGAATGTCCTAACCATCGAGCGTTGTGGCCGCAAATCCTTGTTTTCCCATGGTGCTAGGGTTTGATATGTCTGATGTTGGTTTTCTGCTTTGAACATTCTCATCTTTGTTAATCCTAATTCATGTCGGCTTCATACGTTCGACGAAGGCAACTTTCAGACTTTGTTAAATATTTGTTATGTCCTGTTGCTACTAGTAAAAACTGACCATATTTTCAATACTGGTATTCAAGCAATTGTTTGTGACATCGCAGCAAACAAGTACTAACCACAGGGACATTTATAAACATTATATTCTCAATATAATTGTTGGCTATTTTGATTAGCTGCGCACAGATAAATCTTACCAAGAGAGTGCAATTGTGATAGATGTACGAAACCAAATCTTCTAAGTCATAGCTTTAACAGAATAGACTCACATCAATGACTTGCAGAGTATTTGTCTCTGTTTCCACCAACGAACTCAACTACTATTTGCATGTGCAAAGCCCGGACCGATGGGCTCAGAATTGGTCCGGTGGAATTAAAGAATGATTAAACTTTCGAAGCCAATAACAGTTACTTCCATTCATCATCTCCAAAAGTACGATTTTTATTCATATAGAAATATTACTTTAAGTCTTACATTCCACTATACGTTTCTAATTCCTATACCGGGTGAGCCAGAAAAAAGTTCCCACTTTAAAACTTCATAGCACCAAGACCACTTCACAGATTTGAATCAATCAGATTCTAGTTAAAAGCCGAAAGATTCAAGTATTCTTGTAATTTTCTCCTTGTCCTACCAGCACTAGAACCATTGGCAAATTCAACATCATAAAAATTTCATGGTTGCAAAATGACGGAAAAAGGGCCTAAAACATCGATCAAATCGTTAGGACTCTTTTCACACCGAACACTAAGCAATGGGCGTTTCATTTCCCTCGAGTGTTATAAGACATCGATTTTCAAAGAAATACACAAGATTTTCAATCCCATGGCAATTAGTATCCGGAGGATATCGCTCACCCATGAGAATTTGCATTCCCTTCATTATTCTGTGCGAGGAGCCTTCATTATTGAAGTTGTTGATTAAGATTGTAGGAGCAGAAGAAGAGGAGTAATTCCTGCTTTGATCAATGCTTTAGGCCATTTTTCATTCATTTTGCAACCATAAAATTTTTGTAAAGTTAAATTTACCTATATTTGTAGTGCTCGTGAGACAAAGAGAAAAATCAGAAAATACTTCAATCTTTTGGCCTTTAATTAGTATTGGAATCATTCAAATCTGTGAAACACTCTTGCTGTTATGAATTTCAAAAATGGGAACTTTTTTCTGGCTCACCCGGTACAACATTACGGGGGCGATACTATGGGGAGCAAAAGACAATGACTACCACATGGCCTATATGAAAAGACGCGCAATGTTAAACTAAACATATCAACGCTACAAATTATCTAATATCGATGGTTGCAATAAAATTTACGAGTAAAACTCATTGTAATGAGTTGTTCTTTAAAGTAAATCAAATGCATGGCGCTTGATGTGAGACAGAATTTACAAAGCAAAAGAAACATTTACGTTTACGGACGTGTACGAATGTTCCTTGCGTTGCATTTCTCGTCAGGTATTGCTACCTAGCGTTCATTTAAACGAGCAGTGACAACCAAGGATAAATAGTACTAGGCAATTCAATTTTGCATCCTTAGTTATCCATGGTATGACCGATTTGTGCAGCAAAAGGAATAAGTGTAAAGCATTATCACAAACTACGCAGTCTTCAATTGTCTTGATGAATTTTTGTATCAGCTATGAATACAGAATATTTTTGGTTGCTTTGCTGTATCACGACCCTTTGGATATACCAATCTCCCAAATAACTTTTCAATACAGAGTTTACTGTATGGTGATAAAGATTTTCCCAATAAACTTTATAAAATGTACTGCTGCTAACTCTGCAATTCATTCATGCACTAGACGGTTTAATTGGAGAACTTCAAACTCCGTTAAAGCCATACAGCCACCATGTCCCCCCTTAAGTAATGTTCAGTTAAAATTGTCCTGGTCCAAATCCAAATTAGATGCCACCCTATAGTTGCGATAACGCCATAATTACCATCGCTCTATGTAATGACTGCGGGGTAAACACAGCCTTGCGTTTCCCGGGGCAAGGCATTGTTTCAGTAGTACTCTCTAATAATTTTGTAAGTAGTGTAGCTTGTAATATGTATCATAAGTTTTTGGTGGGATGTGAAAAAGTTCTTTCATTATGATAGTCCGGAGATTACACGTCTCAAAAAATGTACCTGTTGCAGTCTGACCTGCACCTGCAGCATTTATCATGTCCTGTGATTTGCTGTCGTCATCTCATTTCAATGGGCCTAATTAGAATTCTCACAGCTTGCGCTGAAATCATCGAGCCATTAAATTTTATCAGGATACCTGAATTTTCTTTCAAGGCATCTCTTTTTCCAAATTAATTTTCGAAGGGATTCGACTTAAATCGACCAAGGGCTTCGGCACATGGAAATAAAATCTTTCAATTTAATATTTTTAAACTCATTAATAATTAAGGTAGACTATTATACCAGTTGCATGCAGATTTAGCCCATTGCGGTAAACATTATTCATAGTTTACTCATGTTTTGTATCCATGGTAACTTTAGATTGATGATCACGAATATGCACACTTTATCAGCCAGGAAAGTTCTTTGCAATTTAAAGCTGGATCTTCAGTAGGCTGTGCTTTATTCATTTACGACTTCCTGCTTCCACCTTCTGAAAACATCTTTAAATGAGTTATCGGACATGCGCTAAAAAACTGCATAATACATTTCTAAATACAAAATATTTACTGCAAATGGCAGGATCTAATTTGCGGATGTGCTCCTTAAAAGAAAGACGTTTGGTAAACCCTCAAGTGGGATACTAATGAAACGAATCTTAAGATTTACCTGACCAAATTCTACTACTCCGCTCTGAAATTACGAAGAGCTTTGCCAAGAGCTCATATTTGAAAAGGCTACAAACAGGCCAAAATAAAGGCAAAGTTTTCTGCCATAAGGGAGGTCTTCAGCATGCTTCAGCACGATTTATCCATTTAAAATATAAAAACCATTTATTATAACTTCAGCCACCCTCTTCCGTAAAATCGTCGTCGAAAGACACAGCGGTAAAATTGCGATATATTCATTTCATCGCCCTTTTCCGATCACGTAAGTTTACGCATGAATTTCGAGCAGCACCACCGCAGAGGGCTCAAGAAAGCGCAGTTTCCAGATGAAATGGGTGCCATACAGATAGCAGGAGATTTTTAGTTGATGTTATCTTTTGGTAAGTGACATTTTGCCGCTTTATTCGTTCAATAGCACCATAGTCGAATTTACTATTGAAAATTACAGGCTTTTACAAGATAACTGGCAAAACTCTAGCATGGCAGCACCGCAAAACTTTTTATCGTCCTAGGAAGTACGGAGATATTTCATACGTTGGATCTAAAATTTCTATCAAATGTATATTTGGGGTCTTTGAATATCTAAGCTGGATTTGAAAAGCAGCAAATTATTTTTCGGCTGCTCTCTTTTGCCCATGAGAACGTCAATGGACGATTGCGCTAAAGATGGCGGCGAGGAATTTTTTACCGAGATGCACTGCGTTCTGTAATCGAATTCCTATAGAATCATTAAAGATTTGTAATTCGAACGCGGTGCATCTCGGTAAAAAATTCCTCGCCGCCATCTTTAGCGCAATCCTCTATTCTCTTTGGCCCCCTCCCATTCTTCAACGCCCCCTGGAATTAATTCAGACCCTACCTCACGCACATCCAAAATCAACGGAACCCCCTGATGAGGTTTCTTTGTTTATTTCACCTTCCACCCCATCTCTTCATTGAGAGAGAATCCATTCACTAGCAACCATTCACAGGATTCGAAGCATAAAGTACGGGAAGAAAAGGTCTAGGGGGCTGTCCAACACAAAGCCCATCGTTTACTAACATTTTTGCCCGACTAGGGGCAAAGTTTTGCTGGAGTGGGGCTGATTTTTGAAAATCTTTCCAAAGTTGGGGGGACTACCGCCCCCCCCCCCCGCCACGTTCGCTTATGATTCGAAGCCAAACCTCGTGATCGGAAAAGGGCGATATGCAGCCTATCTGACTGCAGTTAGAAATTTACCCCCGGCTGGGAAGCCGGAGATATTACGTTCGAAATTTTTTGTAAATATCCGTTTAGAGAGTTGGAGTAAAGGTTGAAATGTTTTGACTGCGGTTCTGATGAACAGCAGTAGAGGAACAAGGGAAAATATAATTTCGACAAGGAAACACGAAGGGAAAAATGGCGACTACTTACGATTCCATCACAGGTAGACCTTTTTCAACTTCTCATATAGTTGGATTCACACACCAGAAAAATGTAAACAACGTATGAATATGAAGCTCATGGCTTCAGCAAAGTATTTTTTCCACACTTTTTTTAATTAGAAGCCCCAGTCCTCTTGCAAACAAACATCGCACGATTGTACACAAAAAGCGCTCACAGCAGCCTGTGATCGGAAAGGGGCGATGGGGCTCTAGTCGATCTTGGGATTGATTTGTTGCGCCTGAAATCCTGCAGTAAGAAAGTTATCAGGCAACCAATGTCAAGGGGGAAGAAAGCTAAAAAATCAAAAAGAATTTTCAACAAGTCCAAAAACCATCGATGAACAGATGTTGAGTCAAATTGTTGAGAGCGTTATAACACCCCCACTCAACACCACTCAACATCACTAAACATCGCTCTACAAATGTTGAGTCATGTTCAGTGCAATGTTGAGAGCGTTTTAACGGGGCTTTAGTTCGCCCATACTATAACGTGTTGAAATCATGGCTGCATGGCAAAAATATCAGGAAAGTTTGACCCGTTTACACTGTACCGGTGACACTTTAAATCTGCGAAAAAGTCTAACTGATAGGTTTGTACTGTTTCTGCTAATTCGTAACACTTTGGCTGCTCTGGAGGAGTTTAAACGCTCTTGAATTGTATCAACTTCGTAGCTGATCTAAAGTGCAGCAGTACCGCGTCGTGGTCTTAGTCATGACTTCAAGCCGGTTTGAAAGTCTCTTGAAGGGCCTTTCTCTAGAAAATCCCTTATGACTTCTGAATGGTTTCATGACTCCGGTAAATTTCAGAATGCAACTGAACGTGTCCTGTATCAAGTGATATATTTGCCCTTGTTTTCATCTTACAATCCAGGAAGCAGAATTCTTTTAAATGGGGATTGTTTCTTTGTTCACCATCGCTTTTATCGCCACTAGGTTTTCAAAATGCGTCAAAGTTCAACGAACCATGGGCAAGACATGGCAACAAACCTTTTACGCTCATCGCTACTAAATTAAAGAGGCGTCATGGGTAACGCGCAAAACCTCAGATAAGTAATATTTCAAAGTTTGCACACATTACTTCACATGGTCAACAAAAATATTGATTTAAAATTCACAAAAATTTACATTCATTAGTAAAATTAGGCACGTTCAAATCAAATTAAATTAATACACACCAAAAAAGTCATCTACTGCAATAAGTACAACCATGTAAATTAAAGCAAAAGTCCTTGGAAAACCATTTGACAAAAACTCTTCAGTTACCTCCTTTTCATGCTAATGGCAAATTCAGCTCTAAGGTACGGTGAGGGGTCATTTAGGTCATGTGTTAAAAATTGAACAGAAGCACTAGAAATTGTGCAATAAGTCTTGGACACCGCTTAAATGACTCCTAAAAGTACAGGCTCCATTGCCCACTGAGGCACGAATCGAATTTCAACTTACGCTCGTTTTAATCGCGAAAAAAGCAGACAAACCCAAATTACCCAGTAGACTCAAATTAACTTGTAGACCAAAACTACCCCCAACTTACCCTGGTTTATGCCTACTTCAGGTCACGTGACCACTAGGGAAGTCAACTATCTACCTGCTAATACAGCTACGCGCATCACACATTTCATTGTATGGAAAGAAAGTTTCCTCAAGCGGACAATCACGTGATTTAAGATGGGAACGTTAGCTGAATTTATCAAGTAGGTATCTAAACATGGCAAAAGAAATGCGACGAAGTTCATCGCACCATGGGCAAGACATGGCACCAAACCTTTTACGCTCATCGCTTTGAACACCCTGGAACACATTGACACCTGATGAACAGTAATGCCCCCGAAACGTTGTGTAATATCATTTCTCAAGTACAAAGTCGTAATTTTAAAAGAATGAATTCATGACAAAAGGAAGCTTTGCTCCTTTCCTTTTCTGCCAACCCACGCGCCATTGCACAATGCTGATTTGCAAATCTAGTTAACAAATAACAAGAACAACACTTCAGTACCATTATGGTGCCAGATATCACAGAGTACTACCAAAGATCAAAGCTGCATTGCATGGGGCTTACATTGGACGGGGCTATGAGAAAAAGTGAATGATTTGTCTAAGAGTTTTGGCATAGATTTAAATTACAGAACAAAACAGTTATAACGTACTTCAAGGGACGGCCGATTTGGTACGTCAAGTCTGATGCGTTGTTACCAGAGAAAATTTTAAAAAAGACATCTATCAAGCTCGTTAATATAAGTGAGTAAGTTTGAACGGGGTTAAATCCACAAGGCTTTGGACTAAAACCTTGTCAGGGCAGATGGCTGCGTTGAAAGGCGTCTTATGTGCAAAACAGACAGAGCAACGACGGACCAAATTCTCAACGCAAAAGTAACCTGATTCTGTCCATTAATCCGAAAGTACATTATAAGGAGACTGTAGTGTATTGATAAACACACTGGGTCAACTCGACCCAACTTAACTTGGGCGGGGGGGGGGGGGATGTGAGTCTACATCGACCGAAATTTGAACATACAGTGCTGGTAAAACGACAATACAGTACAAATACTTTTAAAATGTTCGTTTGATTGCTATTCAATGCTTTTAGTTTCGTTCCAAAAAATCTCAGCTCTGATAAAAGCAGTTAAATATTTGTAGCGTCCAAATGGAATGAAAACCAGTTGATCAAATTCATTGGGTTAGCAGTTACGACTCCTTAACTTAGAAATTATTTTTTGCGTGGTTGAGTATCCTTCAAAATCAGTTAGGCTTTGGAAGCAAAATCATGTGGCTCCGGAAGTTGGCAGAATTTTGAGGCAGAAATGACGTGGCTTCAGGAACAACAATTAGAAGGTTAGTGTTCCCTGGATCAAGCCATAGTTCTTAGAAAATGCTGTTTAATGGTGGGCATGTTCAATTAGATGTAAAACTTGGCACACCATTTAGAATTTACGACAGATTTTCTGAAAATGATAAAACTAATGATAAAAGCTTGTCTGTTGTTACCTGAAAGCCAGGCTAATTACATACATTAGCACAGCAACTGCTATCCATTTTAGGAGGATGAGATCCCCCGAAATAATTTTCCTGTTCTCTTAAGGGACAATTTTTCTGCTGACATGGCTGAAAGGAACAAACTATCGAAAGGTGTAAGCAACTTACGAGATCTTTTGTGTCTCTAAACAATCAGAAAATGGCCAAGAGGAAAGAGCTTTTTGCAACTATAGCTGGAAGAGAAAGCTTAGACCTAGTTCAATCATGCAGCTACAATGCCTGCCAAAAGTATTGGAATACCTCTGCTAATTTTGCCTTGTTTAGCGATTTCCCCCTCTCCCCCTTACAACAATGTTGTTTTGTGGTCTACAAATCGGGATGACAGGACGATCCGCGACTCTGCTGGAATGCTAGAACAATAACCATCGAAATCAACATTGTTTCGGGGGCGAGGGGGTATTTAAACCTGATGGCTATGGTTAGAAATGCAGATTATGAAGAAAGGGCCTAAGTGTTCCAAGGACTTTTGGCAGGCATTGTAGTTCAATGATGCAGCTGTTGAGGAAAACGGTTTCTGCTGCGTTTTACACTCGGTGATTTTGAGAAAAAGACAGCAGGCAATTTACACCATGTTGAATCATCACGAAGATCATTAATTTTTCTCGAAGGAAATGAGTCTTTCTTGTAGCGAAGCCCTTTCAGTTGAGTCAAAAAAACAAGGGTACGCCTTCCTGTTAAGATGCCGCGCTGAAAACCTTTTCTCTGATGTAAAATGAATGCACATATTCGGCAGCTTTTACACAACACGGCCTTCAAGTTTTGAAATATCTTAATGACATTCTTCAGCTGTGTCACAAAGTGAAGAACAGTACGGAAAGTCCTATTTAAACATAAGATACCGTCTAAGGTTAAGATTTATTAATCAAAGCGATAATGTAATTTCACATATCAATGGCTGTCCTTTGCCTTTATAAATATATTACCAGAAGTTACTTTCAGAATAAAAATGCTCCTTCAAGCACAGTCTTGCTGATATATTTACATTCTATTAATTAGCTCTTTTCAGACTAGAAGACGGACTTCTATCTAGGAGGACACGGCGACTTGAATGAAAGGAACTGGACAAAATTTCAACGCAGAAGTTATTCAATTTAGTCCTTCTACCTATTCGTCTCTCCCGACGCTATTTATGAGACTAGTTGTTTGTGTACATCAATAAGATGTCAAACGTCTCACCAAAATTCACATCAGGCAAACAATTGCCTGTAGACTGGTCTGCCTAGAAGATTCGTTCGTCTTCTAGTGCGAGAAGGGCCATGATTTAGCATCTACTTTTCATTAGAACCTAACAGTTTGCTCCTTGTTTCTTTCAGTGATCTACTTCTTAGAATCCTATGAGGCGAGCTTTCTCTTTTATCGGTGGGCAGCAGTTTCTTTCGGTCTTCTTGGCTCTTCTGACCTCGCCCTCCGCGATCTGGAGATAAGGCTCGTCTAAGTAGGGGTGAGCCGAGCCTTGACTTTGACGGTGAAGCACTGCCAGGAGAGAGCAGTACCTGACTTCCCTTGATTGTAAGTGGAGATGTGCTTCTTGCGGGTGCTGAGGGGCTACTGCTTGAGGCTGATGTGCACGGTGTGCGGGCGAGTGGTGATAATGGAATTGTAGATACTGATTTACGGCGCGGTGAATGCACAACATGTGAGAGCTTTGGATTGATACCATGAAGATTAGCTGTAGATAAGAAAAATATTGCTTTTTCATGGCTGCTTTTCATTTGTCGCCTTTTCATCACGAGGATTGACCTGAGATCATCGATTAAAATGTCATCTAATAGCCATATATGTTTGTCTTTCAGAGTGCAAAATATGGAATAGCCTGTAAGCCGAGTAAAAGCAGGCATCCCCTCTCTATACTCTATAAGGACTACTTAGGGAGCGGCACCACTTTTTCTCTTGTTTCATTGTAAATTTGTAGCATTATTGTACATAGGTTTTGGGTATTGTAAATAAAGTTTTATATTACAATTTAATCGACAGAGTTTTGTTTTATATCTTAGATCATGATTAATGTTTTTATCGGAGGCCCCTTGAAAATCAAATCGTTGAAGAGCAACCCTCCTTAAAAGAATCAAATATGAAAATATCATATTTCATGAGAACTGATCGGCTGCCCAGAATATATTAAGCCCGAGGAGTCGTACTTCATCGCAACCAATCCTAATTAATCGCAAATCTGGTTTTACATATGGCGGATCTTCGCATTTTATCCAATTTCTGATCATAGGATGGCTCAGTGGTAGCATGCTTCATCACCAATCCAAAGGTTGGTGATTCAACTTCCTACCCGGCCGAACTTTCTACATTGAGTGAAACGAGTCGGAAACTGTGCAATTCCATGCTAAAGGAATGCTCTGCAATTCCATGCATGAGGTTTGGTCACATCGAGAGGAAGGAACAGAAAACCGTTTCGATAACCTCGACTTCTCAGCGTCCTAACGCCCTGGTTTTATGAGGCGAAACACCTCACCTGCAAGACCCAGGGCTAACACATGAAATCAGACGGAACTGACCAGCAAGAATCAACGAATAATTTCAATTCACCTCACCATACCGGTGGTGTTTCGGTTATATGGAAAAATTTCACCTCACCCAGGTGAGATCCCATTTCTAGTGATGTGGGATTTCATTAGACCGTTGGTGTTGCTTCGTGATGTAAACGCGAAATGAAAATACAAAAGATTCTCTGGGAAGGCAGAATCTCACCTCACAGCCCCGGATCTAGCAGGTGAGATGTTTTTCCTCATATAAACAGGCCCTAAAACTACCTTCGCATGCTCTAGGTAGGAATCCTAAAGAAATCAGATCCAACTGAATCATTGGAGGCACCGATCCTCAATCAACAGCACATACTGCAAATATACAATGTAAATTTGGGGTATTTACAGTTGATTTTTGAGATGTTGTTTTCGTACGTGATATGATGTAAAAAGGAAAACAGTTGGCTTTAATTAGCTGTAATTAGCTATCTCTTCCGTTACTTGCTGACTGAAAAAAATCATTTATTGTAAAAAAACTGGACCATTCTTCAAAATCAAACAGAAAAGAGAATATACAAGCGAAACAGTCAAATGAGTTATTCCACGAGTTACTCCAACAGTTTTTCGCTTTCATAAATCATTTATTTTTATTCATTACACCATTATGAATCATTATGGTAAGTTTATGATCACTGGACCAATGTTCATATAAAAGCTATAAAAGCTGTTCCCCGGCTAAAATGTCATTTCCTATGGACGTGCTAGAGTTAAAGACCCATTGCTAACCATGATCCTTTGTGTGTTGATTGAAAAGCAAGACAAAGGGAATTTAGGCCAAAAAGGACTTTCAGATAACACGAAAGTCGCCTTCGGCACCACCAAGGATCATGGTTAGCAATGGGTCTTTAAGTGCACCTCCTCATCTTGGTAACCCCCAAAATTCCTGTTTGCTTTGCCTTTGGTAAGATATTCCATTTCAAACTTTTCGATATATTTTGCGCCTTCAACATTATGTTACAACCAAACATATGTTGAGAAAAAAGTAGGCAAGCTTTTGGAGTCAAATGCGTCAAGTATAGCCGTAGCAAATTATGGGCGCCTTGGCTGGTGGGAAATTTCACTGGAATGAATAAAAATGACTTTTTATCATGGAGAGGTCAAACAGAAAAATTAACAAAACGTCCATAAATGCTCCCAAAAGATTAAAGAAAAAACATAAGAAATATCTTCTACCTAATCACTTGATAACTGTGCCACATCAAATATGTTAGCACTATTTTAGGAAAATGAAAAATGAAAAACTTACAAGGCCTTGGTGAATGAGAATTTGGTGAGCTAGGAGACGCGCATCCACTGCTACTACCAGAATCATCGCCTACAAGTTGTGGTCTTCCTATCTCGACTGGCTTCGATACAAGAGTTGCTGCGGAGCTTTTTGATCTTTTAATAGAACTGCGCCTCATCGATGACGAACGACCAATTCTTCGCCAAGAAAATGATTTCTTTCGGGATTTTTCATTTTCGCCTCTTCGACTATCTTGTGGACTAAGACTGCCTCTAACTTTGATTCTTGTTTTCTTTGATCCGATACGAGTGCCGAGACTTCTCTTCTTGCGATCTCGTTTGATGGTAGTATTGGAAAGGTCCGTAGCATCAAGTTTGACTTGCTTTCCTCCAGCAAGGATCAATGAGACGACCTCTACGTGCTGTAGGCCTTGCACAGTCTAAAAACACCAACAATTAATGAAAAGTAAGATACTGCATACAGAGGACAGATATAAAATACTGAATGACCAATCCAATTCACAAGCTATATCTCGATATTTCATGAGCCTTATTCGGCAAATGAGAATTGCTCAAAAGCTCGAACGGGCGACAAAGGAAGCTTCTCACCTTCAGAGAGTGGCGTTCAGTTGAAACAAAGAGCATCCGAATGGCTTAGGTCACAATGAATGCTGTTGGAACTTTGGAATGTGTATTTTGAAACGTCGAATTGGATACGGGATTTGAAAGGACCAGCTGTCTGCCAAATTATTCTAATCATTGCGTTCAAAAATCAGCCAAAATTTGGCAACCAGTCCCAAGGGTATCTGTTGAGGTCTTGACTTTTATTGAAAATAGCAGATACCCTTGGGAACAGGTTTCTTGTTCCTTACCTCACCATTGACATGAGTGATCAAATCTCCTGGCTTCAAACCAGCTTCGAATGCAGGTCCATTTCTGTCAACGTCCTACAAAGATAAAAAAGGACGAGAATTATTTAGCTTTTCCTAATAATTTTCAATTTCTTTCTTCTCACTAATAATGTATCAGAAAAATAAACTTGCAGTTATCCCCTTGATAGAAGCTCTGGAATCTCAAACGACAACGCTTCCCATAGCATAGCAATGCAAGCTAGCTTTCAATTTAACGAGAAGCCACTTATAGAATCATATTTCAGAGGACTAATTTGTCCATAAAAATAACGATGCCAAAATGGTAAAAATTTTCTGGAATCTCAAACTACGAAACTGTTTCGGAGAATGGCAAGGAAGGCAAAGTTTCAATGTAAATAACAATCAACTCAATGGTTTTAAGAGAAACACGTAGTATAATATAAAAATCACACCTCAACAAGATGATGAACAGTGTAGTTAGTTGTGCTACCCAAGTAGACACGAATTGCTTTCAGGGTAAATCCGAAACCCTTAGCTCCTTTTGACAGCACTATTGGTGGCTTTAGGCTCAATGCAGCAAAAGTTTTCGGTCGAACAGGCGACAAAGGAACACTCCTTGTTGTAGACTTCATCTTCACAGGATCTTTCGAATGTAATCCTTGCTCACTTTCAGACGCTAGGAAAAAATACCAATATATGTTTGTTTACGATGAAAATGGAGAAATAACTGTGCGAGTGAATAAAGTGGTGGATTTCAAAACCAGAATAAATTTGTAAGGCAATAGTATCAATTGTTTTTGGTTGACACGCCAATTCAAAGCGACCAATTATTGCAGACAAACGTAATTTTGTCAATAAGATATGGGAAACAAATATAGCCCGAACATTGCCCTGAAACCAGTAAGGCAAACTGTCACCTTGGGCAAGTGAAAGGTATTTTTTGAAGAGATGGTACGAGTTGATAATAAAAAAGGAGGATAGTGCTAAAGCTCTGCCTAGCGGGTTTTCTTCCTTAGAATCACAAGCCGAACAGAAGGCATTGCAATTCTTACATATTTGAAGCTCATATGAAACAATCACCACTACTGGATCAAAAAACGAAATCCACTGAGGGGATCTATAGATTTAAACTTCTTGTTCGTTATAAACTAGTCACATCTCTTAAAACCACCTTTCGGATGCATAAGGTAACAATTTGCCCTGCTGGTTTCTGGGCAACTTTTACAGCTTTCTTTGTTTTGAATCATTGGTTCAGAAAATCTCTATTGTCTGCAATCGCTAATCGCTTTGAATTAGACTAAACTGGTGTTATTGAGTTATAAAAATCTGCCCATGTTAGTTAGTTTGCAAAGGTTGAGTTCATTAGTGATCATCCAGTTCCATAAATCATAAACTTTATATCTTTGAAAGGTGAAATTAGAGGACCTATACATGAGAAATCAAGACGGGTTGAGATGCAACTCAGTTCACCGTCCAAGCATTTAAGCTACAACGCAGAGTTGCATGGTATGTGCAGACCCACTATCATAACACAAAAACTTAACATGGACAGATCTTATACCACAATAACGTCAGTGTAACTGAAATGCTGCAGCTGTTAAGTTGGAGCAGCCTTCAACATAGACGTAGAGATGTTAGACCCTGTATGCTATGCAAGATTCATTACAATGTAACAGCTATTCCTGCAGACTGCTAGAACTGTAGAAAGGCCACACACAATTCTTGCACACGCTAACATTCCACACCCTACAAGGATCAGGAGCTATTGTAAATACGCAGTCTTCCCACGTACTCTACAGGAATGAAATCTCTTACCAATAACCGTACTCAAGGGTCCAAGTATTGACTGTTAAGATAGAGTGAGCATATCTGACTATTGTAGTGTGTCCGACATGCCATCAATAATGATTCTATTTCATGAAACTTTTTAAACTGTTCAAAGTAATTCTATATACATTTTTTTAGCTGTGAAATCCAGAGCTGAAAGTACGTAATGCATGCTAACTCTTGTGCACAGTTTGAAGCTTGTGTGTACTTTCTCCGACATAATGGTTAGATTCAAACAGGCAGTAAGTGGCTTAATTACCCTATTCAAAGTACCGATCGTAAGTTCCTAAATTTTGCAAACGAATTAGCTAGCTTTCAAGTCAGGCTTGTCAGCCTGTCAGATGCTCCTTTATAGAAGTCACGCAGTAGGTGGTAGATGTAAATGAACTATTTGCATAAAAACAAACAAGCTACAACTCAGCAAGGTCTGAAATCAGCATTTTAGCTTTGGTAGAATAAATTGGCAAATTCGAATAAACAATTTTGGACACCCTAGACATCTCAGTAAATTATAACGACGAACTATGAGTCTATAATTCCTTGAAGCAGGCTTGGGGGATGACGCTATGTATAGTTCTAGGACTTGGGGCGTGCTACCCCAAAAGGAAATCGTTTTCACGATTTTGGAATTCTGCAAGGCATCGATTACCATAGTTACAGTACAATGAATGGAGATGAATTTAACAATTTGGTAGTCAAAAAGAATAAATCTTTGCATTTGCAAGTACTTAATGTGAAAACACGAAGGGGGTCTGATTTCTAAGCTTGGGCAGCATGCCGAAATCTGCACAACCACTTCCCTGGAACTGACAGAATCAAGCCTATTCCAACTGTTGTACTTACATGAAAGTTCAAGAATAGGCAGATTGCCTCGAGTGACATTTTCATCAATAGATTCATCACCAGATTCAATCCTTGGTGGCATGGACACTGTGCGATGCAATCTTCGTGGTGACAATCGCGACAATTGTGTTGATGACGATGACTTAACCAGAGGGCTGACTGGTTCAGAAAGTGCGTGAGGTTTCTTTAGGCCATCGTCACTTTTCCTTGAGGCGTCAATAACTAAAGGTGACGGGTGACGAGGGCTTGGAATGCGCTGTAGTCCAAATGAAGTAATTGAAGAAAGTCGCCTGGGTGAAGATTCTCCTCCACTGAAACTAAGAGATGACTTATAAGAAATCTTTTCAAGATAAAATGGCCGACTTGGAAGTTTTGTTATTTTTTGAGATTTTGTATTTTTGCGTCAAGGGCCTTGTTCTGCGTACAACACTTTGTGCAAAGATGAATTTTCAAATTCATATCTATTCTTATATGTTTTCATATATTCATATCCGTAGAATAATTGGCAATAAGCACACTTTAAAAATGAAAACTCAAAAGAAAACTCTTAGAAAACACTATCACCTTTAAAAAGGAAGCCTGTATGTAGACTCATGGAATGGACGGGAACTAGAAGGAAATTAAAGTCTGCGTAGCTGATTCACTTTCTTCCTCAAAGGCTCCAAGGAATAAAGAAACCAAATATGATTGGCTGAGGAAAATTCTATCATTTTCAATGGTTATGGCTTCCGAAATGGCGCCTTGGAATCGAAATAATGTGGCCTGAAATCAGCAAATATCTGACAAAGCAACGAAATTAAGTTTGGGATGCATTCTGAAGACGAGATTAAAAATGTAATCAAAATGAAACGCTGATGTCAGCGAACAAGGAAAGTGAAATATATGCACAGACTGTAATTTTCTCTCCTTTGATTCTTTCCACAGAGTCTCCGTGCAGGCAACAAAAAGGTGGATTCCTGCAACTTGAACAAAAACTAATTTGAAGAGAATCAAAGCCTCGAATTCTCGTGAACTTCAAAACTTACTTCAGGCAGTGAAAATAAGATTTCGGATGAAGAAATGAACGCTTAATCACTTAATTTAATTGTGGCACATGAAATCACAACTGTGCATGGCATTTAAATATCCTTGGACAGGTTTCATCAATCCTCAATCCTCCTTCATACGTTGCCACACGCTACACATCTATTTGGATCGATTATTTTACTTACATGCAATCATCATTGAACTAAAGATATCCGACTAGATTAACGAGAAATTTAAACTTCATGATAATTTACCGCATCATCAATTTCCTATGATGAGGTAGTCTTGGAATCATATTTCGATTTTAGATAGCATAAAAATTGTCGTGACAGGGTCGTAGAAAGCATTGAAACTTTGAGGGTGGCAAAACACTTCAAAAGTATGGAATCTTTTATCAAACTAAAAAGATCGTAAAGGGGCATTTCCCGAAACAGGAAGGGTATTTTCCGTTATAACTGACAAATGTGGAGGCAAGTGCCCTATTGCTTCCCAGATCCTACATCCCTGTCCCGTGACCTGTGACTAAGATGTTTAAAGGAGAAGAGACCTACTCGGTATCGGAATCAGTTCTGCGCATGCTGCAATATGAACTATCTGAATCCTGCCTTTCAACATGGTCAGCAAATGAAGTTTCATGATCATTATCATCATCTTTAAATGGATCATTTGACGTCATGATACGCGAGAACCGAGGAGAACAGCTGGAGAAATTTCCCAACTCAGGTACTTCTTCTTCATCATCATCTTCATCGCTCAAATCGTGGTGATACCTATCTTCCCTTGCTGTGTGAGAGATATAAAAGCACAGCCATTGCTCGTTGCATGAAATAGATAAACAACAGGAAGACATCAACATATGTTCACATCTTCTAATTGGGCAAATGGTCATTCATTTTGCGAACAAATGGATTTACGACCTATATTTTATTATAGTTTAGGATATAACACTCGGAATCGAATCGAAATAGTGGCAGGCTCTGCTGAAAGAATATATGTAATTGGATTGGCTGTATGAGTAAGGGTCAACTTGGAAATAGGTCCCTTGCAGACACTTCGAGCAGACGATAGAATGAAATATCATACTTCAAGCATTCAATTTTGTTGCAAATATCAAAACCTTTGTCTGCATGATAGATGATATTATGAAAACTCAGCATGTGCATAAACATACTACCATCAAGTAAAATCAAATTTGTCAACTCACAGTCAAAATAGCTAGTATCTTCTTCATCATCGAGCTGAGGAATAAACTCCGCTTTTTGTCTCAAGAGAGAATCCCAGTTGACATGTGTGAAGAAAATGTGCTCCTTAACATGATGAGCACCTGGAAAGAAACACAAACGAGTTTAGGGTCGGGCAGCATTTGGCAAGTTCATTATTTAATAATCTGATACTAACTATGCCAATCTTTGCCTCCTCTTAACTGCAGTTGAAACGGCATTCAGTCTTTTCTACGTTTCTAATTTCTAGAAACGGCAAACGACTCTCTGACTGTCTTCTATAAAAAAGACATTAAGCGTCTTTGCACTTGTTCCTTTACAGGAATACATTGAACTTTATGGACCATTCAGTTCCGTCTTTAAGGACTATTTGGCTTTACGACTGCTCAAATAGTGGATTGATCTTCTACCTAATCCAGGTATGCAATAAAACTTCAAGATGATAATTATTACTTAGTTTGGATTAGATTAGCTTAGTTTAACTTTGCTGTCGAAGCCATGATTAGAAACAAGAAAGAGCTAGCATTAACTTGAGATCATCAACATTTGTAAATAATGCCTCGATTAATAACCTATCGGCCTAACTGCAAGGACAGCCTTTCACATTTACTTGAGAGCGAGATACTACAACAAAAATTTTCAGGAAATTGCAGTCATTCTCTCGATGCATCAAACAACCACCGTGCTTTTAAGGCAAGAAATTGTCCAACGACGCGACACGGGAGCATTGACTCTATTCACACAATGGCCAATGGCAACATTACCTCTTGTTTTTAACCTTCTTCGCACAAAAATTAAAAATTATACTTCCCATGTCAATCAATCAAATATCTGGTGGGTCAAAAAATGTATGCAGTTTAAAGTATAGAATAATCAACACCTAATAACTAATAAATCCTTTAAAAGCTATTCGACTAATTTGTGACAATTCAATTCATTCATCTAACTGTAGCCTGCATGCAGACTCTAAAGTCAATGCGGAGGAGCGAAAAGGATAAGAAAGCTCCCTGTAGAGTCTGCATGACAGAGACCAATTCTGTGTTTTGAGTTCTCAGATTTTGTGGAACCATCTGTGATTGGCTGCACGATTTAACTTTTGTTCTTACTTGTGTTCAGCGTATTTTGCGTGTAACAAACATTATTACAAAACTTGTTGCAAGCAGAACACGCTGAACACAAGTAAGAACAAAAGTTAAATCATGCCGCCAATCACAGATGGTTCCACAAAGTCTGAGAACTCAAAACACAGAATGGGTCGCCGTTGCGCAGACTCTACAAGGAACTTTCTTCTCCGTTTCGCTCATCCGCACTGACTGAAGAATCTGCACGCAAGCTACCTAACTAAAGCTTAAACTTGATTGCTGAGATTTTTCTCATGCTGTGAATTCCCGCCTTTAAGAAACAGCATGTTAAGAAACTCAGGCCTGATTTTACTGTATAAAATACAGCTCCAAGAGAAACTATCCAAGATGATTCATGCTCAGTTTCTTTGAAATGGTACATTGCAATATTAGTTGGCTAATATTATTGAATACGTCTTCAATGTGCTTCAGTTCTCTAGGACAGAGAATAGTGATTTTCTTTATAAAACTCACAAGCATAGGTTGCTGAACCATGGGGCAAATAAGCAACATGACGAGATAGTCTTGCGTTTGCCAATTCCATTTGAAATCCATAAACAACTGTGTACGAGTTAAAACAGAATCTAAAAACCCGAATTGTTATAATTTCAAGAAACCTTCCCTAACGACTCAAAAAAATTCTTAGTTTTTTATACAATTGTGCATGTTTCACAGATATTTGGAATGCATGAGTTTCTAATACCATACCCTATTTCGAAGAAGTATATTTCTAAAATAAGAAACCAATCAGGCTATTTTTGTAAATTGAGTTTCTCAAAGGCGGGACCTTAGCGCAATTGCGTTGCTGTCTTCTGTCAGGACCTGCCAAAACCCCTACTTTCCAATTTTCAAAAGAGCGCCAAAACATGGGCAGCTAACTCTCAGTTTTTCTTTTAGATTCTGTATTTCATTTCATTTCATTTCATTTGATTTATTTTAGGAGGGTTGCCCTTCGGTAAAAACCGTTTTTCAAGGGGCCCTCCGATAAAAACTATTACTATACAAAAAATACCAAATAAATTACCTTAACCCTAATTACAATAAAACCATAATATTAAAAACCTATATACAAGAGTTGATTATCTATATACATATTACAAATAAAAACAAGAAAGAAAAACAAACCCTAAGTCTCTGACAGGGGCAGAACCCGCAGCGCCAGCACCGGCAGCCCCCCAGCGACACGACAACCCGGAGCGAACAGCGATCGAAACCATGACCGCCATTCGCCCCAAGCCGGTCCGCCACCCAAGGACAACCAGCGCCACCGCCGCAGACCCCACCCCTGTAGTTATCTAAATAGATGTTTTGAAGCTATTCAGAGAGGATGCCTTCTTTGACTCAGCTGAAAGGCTATTCCACAATTTTGCACCCCTAAAAGAGAAACATTTCTGCCCATTTGCAGATGTTTTCTTTGGTACCCTCAGGTCAGTCTCGGTATTTCGAAGGCAACGGGTGGAGCATTGTGAATTTCTTTTGAAAAGGCTACTCAAGTATTGCGGAGCCAGGCCATTGAGTGACTTGAAGACCATTGTTTTTGACTCATTACTGATGAGTTGTTCAATGGCCTTCCAGCCCAGCCTTTCGATAAGTGGCCTGCTAGGGGAGTCAAAGCTGCTATTCGTAACAATCCTGGCAGCTCGGTTTTGAAGCTTCTGTAGCTGCTTGATTTCACTAGAACCACAACAACCCCAAACAGAACAACAGTATCGAAAGTGTGGCTCAACAATACCTGTGTAAAGATTCTCAAGAGTTACCCTTGGTAGGAACTTCTTGGCGTGCTTTAAAAAGCCGATGGCCCTTGAGACCTTGGCAGAGACAGCCTTTATTTGCTCTTTCCAATCTAAAGAGAAATCAATTTGGACACCAAGGTATTTTGTTTTTTGAACAACGTCAAGCTCATTGTCACGTATGTTCAATTCCAGATTCTGATCTGTACTTTTGAGAATGTTACGTTTTTGCTTGGTAGTAATAAGCATGGAGTGTGTTTTTGTAACATTCAAAGAAAGTTTATTGCCTTGGAGCCAAGCGTCCAATTGCTTAAGATCATTGTTTATAGCCCCATTCAGCTGAGTCATATTTAATGCCTGGTGACACAAACTGGTGTCGTCAGCATACATGGACACAGTTGAACCCTGGACGGCCAGTGGAAGGTCATTGATATAGATGAGGAAGAGAAGAGGGCCGAGACATGAGCCTTGTGGCACACCGACTTCTACATCCTGTATGTCTGAGGCAACACCATTAACCCTGCAGAATTGTTTACGGCTGGATAGGTAAGACCTAAACCAAGACAGCTCTCGCTGCTGAACACCATAAATTTGAAGTTTTTCACAGAGGATGTCATGATCAACAGTATCAAAAGCCTTTTTCAAATCAATGAATACTAGTCCCACAAGCCGTCCAAGGTCCAAGCCACTGTACCAGTCGTCAGTATTTTTGAGCAAACACGTAAGTGTAGAATGGAGCCTCAGAAACCCAGATTGATCAGGGGAGAAAAGACCATTTTCTTTCATATACTGATACAGCTGGTCAAAAACAAGTTTTTCAAAGAGCCTTGAGATAACGGGTAAGACTGATATCGGACGGTAGTTTGATTTTGTATACAAGATAAAGTCTACATTAACAAATTTGATTTACAAATTGCCCTGTGTAACGTGCGAGTTTGAATTAGTAAAGCTCAGCATTGAAAAGAGATGATCATAGTTACAATTCAACATGTCCGTGTAATTAAAAATGCAGTGACTGAGCTTACACAAGTTGTCCACTGCAAAAAATGGCTGAAAAGTGGATTAAACTGAGCAATGTACTCATACTTCTTGCCAAAGCCAATGGAATATAGTTTTCCGTAATTCATTATCCGGGATTACGACTGTGCGTTGTAAATTATGAATAAATTCTATAAATCAAGTAAAACATTCAGCCAGACAATGAAGCTTTAACTTTCAAATGGATAATATAGGTCCTTTGTACAATTTTTCAAATAATCTTTGTTCACCTGGTATTACAATAAACAAATCTTTACATTCAAATATGTACAGCTGATCATCATACCCTATTTTCCAGGGTCTCCTGCCACTAGATATGCAATAAGCAATAATATTTACCTCCAGCACCTATCCTCGCATTTTGATCTTTACACAATAAACACCTAATGAGGCTTTCAGCATCCTCATCTAGGGCCTCCTCGTCGACAGGAAATTCAACATCGGCTGTAAAACAATGGAATAGCATCAGACAAAAACACCAGAATACACAGAAATATGCTAAAGGTAGTAGTCAACATGGGTACAGATCACTGGAGTAACGGAGACAGTCGCGGCCGTGAGGGATTTTTCCACTGACCGCCCCTAAGCTAAAGCATTTGTAAATGATATGATAGAAACTTTAAAAAAGCTAGCACGTGCAGTGCAAACTTGAAGTAAATGAATTCCGCGGGCAAAGATAAAACAATTGCAACGATCTACTATCAAAATATGTATTTCCGAAGCCAGCAGCGAAGAAGGCGCGAATCAGTAGGAGAGACTGGGGCAAGAAAACAACTGGAAAATCTCGTGTTCGTTGAGCGTGACGTCAGTAAAGCACAGATTCCTTGCTTTTATGACATCACTATCCTCAAGTCGCTCATTATAGTATATAACAAACCCGCATAAAAGAATCTGTCTTCATAAGAGCCTTGCGGCTGAAATTTAATCCTCTGAACTCCCTCAATAAGAACCTCCCAGAGGCTTAAACTCGGAGAGGTTCCTATATGATAAATCTCATGTCTTTAGAATTCCTCAGAATTTTCAAGAATCCTTGATATACTAATCAGAATTTTAATTTTTCAGAATTAATCACAAAAGACTAGCAGATTTTGAAGCAAGAATTCTAATCTAAAAATGCTACGGAGAATTCTCAAGAATTTTTCAGAATCTTCAAAAGCTCTCCAGAACTGTTGTGCTGAAAAGCATCATTAATGTGTGCAAGGCATGTGCTGCAGAAAAAAGCTCTTCAAAGAGACACAATCGCAAACTTGCTGTGTCTGAATATCTCGACGAGACTTCTCATGAATAAAGTAGAGACCTTATCCATTTCGAAAATGTATTAAGTTTTTCGTACGACTTCCACAACTATGGGAAAGCAGTAAAAGGAAAAATGACATATTTGTATCCACACCTTTCTGCGACACGTCCACATAGACAAAATAAATACAATGGACTAATTCTCGCGCTGTAGGTTCTTTTCTTAAATCTCGGTCACTTCAACTTTCAGCGATTGCGTCTCTTTTAGGGCCCTGCATGCTGGAAGTTAGAATAACGGCTTTTCTATTAACCCTATCTGGACCGGGGGGGGGGCTAAATTAGCCCCCCCTCCAGGTTTTTTCTATGTAACTTTTTTTCGCTAAATCCCAGGCCAATAATTTTTTTTGACTTTTCCTAAATATCTTTGTCACATCTTCTGCCAAAATTTTGTCAAGATATCTCATGTATTTTTTTAAATATAATAATTTTTTCAGAGAGTAGTTTTAATTTCTTGTTTGTTTTACGGTCAAACCCTTTAAAACTTCAAACTAAGATAATTCTTAACATAAGTGAGATAACTGGATGAAATTTTCTGTGCAACCATTAATCAATAAGGGAATATCAAAAATACCTACTATTTTCGTTTTATTTTCATATTACGTCATTGATGACGTCATATATGTAATGAATTTAGGTAATAAATATAAGATTGCAAATTTCATAATTTTTTCGAAAATTCGTGTTTTTATGATATTTTGATGTTTTATCTGTTAATTAAACTTCAAGCAAGCATAATATTTCACGCGAGTGAGTTTTTACAGTAAAATTCGTAGGAGTACTGTTTTTGGCCAAAAACAAAGAAAATTGATGACGTCATCGAAAATATAACAATTAGAGTAAAATAAACACAATATTCAGACTTTTCAGATCAAGTTACATAAGATAGCCAAGTTTCATCTTTATAGCCCGTGTCAATTTGGAGCTCTGAGGGGGGGGGGGCTAATTTAGCCCCCCCTCGGCCTGAGGATGCTCAGAAAAGCCCGGTCCAGATAGGGTTAAGAACCTACCTAGGCTGCCCAAGAAAAAACTAGGTTTTTTCATGCGGGTCTCAAAAAAAGCCAAAAATGGTGGGAAAAGGCACCACATATCATTCTAACACCATAATCTCATATTTCATCAACAATAATACCAACCCGCACTTGTCCTTGAAGTTTTACTATCGCTACATAAAGACGTCCAAAAACTTCATTACATACCGTGAACGGCCATGTCAAAGACTTCTTGTGGTGTGCTGCCATAAAATGGGGTAGCACCAACCAAAAATTCAAACAGTATTATACCCATTGACCACCAATCAACTGGCTTACCTGTCAAGAAATATATAAAATCAGTAAAATTGGATGTTGATAAAGAAATATCTCTGGGTCACTCAATTTTTCCAGGTGCTGTATATAAGGCAAAGCTGTGGCTGATGACCATAATAACTCCCGTCAATCATACTTGGGAATTATGTCTCTGGCTGACGATATCGTTGATTTTGAAAATTCTCAATCATACACTAATATCTGGGATTCCTAGATTTCGGATGGCGAAAGATTTCACATTCCCAGAAAAAAATCCTGGGAAAGATTAAACAGAGAGCTTAAGTGCAAAGGTAGGGTTGAAGATTGACATTTAAATTCCATCAGTTCATTCCGTAACACGTTTTCTAACATTAGAAGCATTTAGTGGTAAAGGATTTTGTTCTGAAGAGACAAATTGGAACAGATAAATTGGTTTGAGCCCACAAACTCATTTGAAAAGCCACATTTATTTAAAAAGACAACATTCGTGACTGTTCCTGACTAAAAGCTTTCTTGCATATCCTCATGAAATAAAATACCGACTTTTAAGGTTTCATTGTAGAAGTTAAAATACGGTGTGAGTCAGAGGAAAGTCAAGACGTTTGAAAACTTTTTAGCTTTCAATCTATTGGTCAGGTCTTCTATAATGACTGTATCTACCAGGTGACCTGAAAAAGACTTCACGAGCTAGATCGCCTATAGAGGGGTATCGCCCTGATTGAAGGTAAACGCATTTTGACCGATTTTAACTGTCTTGCGTTTGTTGCTGAATAACAAGAGATTGGATCTAGTTGAAACCAAAAGTGGGCGAAATTATTTTGGTGACTCCATTTGCTACATTTTTTCTTGTTGGTGTTTCTTAAAATTCCGTCCACAAACAGAGGGAAAAGTGCGCAACGAAGTTCACCTGAGACGTAACTGTAAGTATCCGCCATTTTTCCTTTCACGTTTCGATGCACAATTTTCTTTTTGCTTGGTTTCTTGACGTTGTTAAAACTTTCACAACAAACAAATGGCCTCTCGCCAAGCTCCGCTTGTCCAGAATAAGTACTTCATGCTTCTTCAGAGACATGACATCCGCTTCCGCCACGACGGGCTTCTTTTTTCCACGCCGTCTGATTGGCCTAAAGTCGCCCTGATTGAGGGTACTGTGGTATCTTTCGGTTTCCGGTTCTTGAACGAAATCTGCGCTGCCAACGCATGACAGGCGAATACTATTTGCTGTAAAAGGGGACATATTACGGTGCAAAAACAGGTTTGTTCTATCGTTGGACTGTAGAAAATATTGTTTTGTCATGAATTGATTTAAGCATCGTTCAGTTCACCGAAGGAGGAAAACTTAATGTCAGCTTGCTTGAAAAGTCTTTGAACGAAAGCGGCAACAAAGGTCAGCGTTTAGGATAACGGAACACAGCAAACACAATCAGAAAACATTTCATAACAACAAAAACTCTTTATCTGTTGATATGCTGCTAATTTTCACACCAAGTTATCTTAAATTTACCTGAAACCATGTAAAGTTTGTGTAGTGATATGACACTCTAACCCAGACCCCTTATTGTATATATGAATGTTATGTTATGTTCGGTAAAGAGTCAGACTAGAGAGTTGTCTCGAAATGCAAAATGGCGTTCTTCTTGTCGTCGGGTCTCGGCACACTTCCGCATAAGTAAGAATACAACAACTGGCGACGAGGATGGGATACATTAACGCTTCAAATGCCGCCTTTTGATCCAGATTCGGACATAGGGGCAAGTGTTGCACCAAGATGGAAAACTTGGGTTGCAGATTTCCAAACGTACTTGGTTGCGAACGCCATCACAGACAACAAACGAAAGAAGGCTTTGCTGCTTTATCTGGCAGGCCCGCGAGTTCGTGAAATCTTTCGACAGATTCCCGAAACAGGTGAGGAAGATGCTTTTGACACTGCCTTAACTAAGTTAAACGAATACTTTGAGCCACAGAAAAACACTCTTTACGAGGTATACAAATTCCGGCAAGCTGCTCAAGGCCCCCAAGAAACTCTCGATCAGTATCATACGAGACTTCGCACTCTCGGTGCGACATGCGATTTTCATGATCTTGATTTTGAGATTTTGGTACAAATCGTTACTCATGGAAAATCTACACACCTGAGAAAATATGCCTTAAAAGACCCGAAAATCAAGTTAAAAGATGTGTTGTTGGCAGGGCGTCAAGAGGAAGTTAGCAAATTTCAAGCAGCAACGATCGAAGGCAGAGACAGCTCAGCCCCGAGAGAAACCGAAGTTAGTTTCGTTAAAAATACGCGAAATCCGCGAAATAAATCACGCAAAAATGGCAAGACATGCAAGAAATGTGGCAGAGAATGGCCTCATAAAAATGGTGAATGCCCAGCCCAAGGCCAAACATGCAGAAAGTGCAATAAACAAAACCATTTTGCAGCTCAATGTCGTTCCAAGTCAACGATCACAGGTAAAAGTACTCAAGTCCGCCCACTTGATGCAAATAATAGTGACTCTGACGATAGCAACTATTGTTATGCCGTAGAAACAAACCGCACAAAACATCCTACTGTGAACCTCACAATGAATGGACAAAAGGTCAAGTTCACGATTGACACAGGCTCGTCCATCAATGTTATCAGTCCATCAGCATTCCAATCATTGCAAGACGTGCAGTTCCAGACAACAATAGAGTCTCGAAAGAAAATGACTGTTGCTACGATTTATGTCACTGCAGATGACGGAGGATGCCTTCTCAGCTCAAATACCGCTCAAGAGTTGGGATTGATCAGCCTACACTTGCAGACGTTGCAGGCATCTAAAACCCGGACCAAGGACCACATGGAACAAGTGAAAGTCGAGGACCCTAAAGTCAAAGAAATTTTGCATCAATTTTCAGAAAGGTTCACTGGCCTTGGCAAATTGAAAGGCAAGCAAATACAGCTTAGTATTGACCAAAGTGTAAAGCCAGTGGCACAGCAACAACGCAGAGTTCCTTTTCATTTGAGAGAAAAGGTAGAAATGGAGCTCAAGAACCTGGAATCGCAGGACATCATAGAGAAAGTCCCCGAAAGTGAGCACACAGATTGGGTGTCACCAATAGTTGTGGTGCCAAAGAAAGAAGGAAAGATTCGTATTTGTGTTGATATGCGAGCTGCAAATACAGCTGTTAAGCGAATAAGACATCCTATTCCAACAGTGAAGGACATAGCATTGGAGTTAAATGGAGCGAAGTATTTCTCTAAATTAGACCTGGCCCAAGCGTATCACCAACTAGAACTTGCGCCAGAAAGTCGCTCAATCACTACCTTCACAACACCTTTTGGGTTGTACCGAAGTAAGCGCCTCAATTATGGGACGAACTCAAGCGCTGAAATTTTTCAACATGCACTTCAACAGTCGTTACAAGGAATAGAGGGAGTTCGGAACTTGGCTGATGATATTATCGTATTTGGAAAGACGTACGAAGCACATAACAAGAGCCTAAAAGCTTGTTTGCAGAGACTCCAAGAACACAATTTGACGCTGAATATCAACAAATGCAAGTTTCTGAAACAAAATCTAGAGTTCTTTGGATTTCTGTTCACAGCAGAAGGAACACAACCAGACCCAAAGAAAGTATCTGCGTTTGTAGAGAGCAAACCACCAAAATCAGTGAGTGAAGTTAGAAGCTATCTTGGCATGGCCAACTACAGTGCACAATTCATAGAGAACTTTGCTACCATTTCAGAACCACTAAGGAAGCTGACATGCAAAGACGCTAAGTTTGAATGGGGTACTGAACAACAGAAAGCATATGAAACACTCAAAACAGCCCTCTTAAAGAGCCCAGTCATGAGCTACTTTGACATAAATAAAGAAACTATGATTCATGTAGATGCTAGTCCAGTCGGACTTTCAGCGATTCTTTCACAACGAAGCGAAGGATCAACTGAGTCACACATCATAGCATACGCCAGCAAAAGTTTGACAGCTACAGAAAAGAGGTACTCCCAGACAGAAAAGGAGGCTTTAGCGATTGTGTGGGGAATAGAGCACTTTCATCTTTATGTTTACGGTGCTCCGTTCATCCTGTACACTGACCATAAGCCCCTCGAATTAATTTATGCCAACCCGATGTCAAAACCACCCGCAAGGCTAGAAAGATGGATGTTGCGACTCCAGCAGTATGATTTCAAAGTGATATACAAGGAAGGACCTGAAAACCCGGCAGACTATTTATCTCGACATCCAATAGAACAAGAACGTCAACCAAAGAACATTGCTGAAGAATATGTCAACTTCATAGCACATGCTGCTGTTCCACAAGCGATGACCCTTGCAGAAATTCAGGAAGCTACGCAAGAAGATGCTACACTCAGAGTATTGCGAGCTGCTATCAAAACAGGAGTTTGGACATCAGATCGTTTGACTCCTTACAAGCAAATAAAACACGAGATTACGGTAGACCATACAAACAAGATATTACTACGAGGTACGCGAATTATTCTGCCAGCCTCGCTGAGAGAACATGCAATAAAACTCGCCCATCAGGGACATCAAGGACAGTCGAAAACAACAGCTTTGTTGCGAGAATATGTTTGGTTTCCGAATATGGGACAATCGGTTAAGAGCTATGTTGATCGATGCATTGTTTGTCAAGCTTCAGCAAGACCAAATGCACCTGAGCCATTGCAGTCAACTGCTATGCCAAATCGTCCATGGGAAGAAATAAAAGTTGATTTTTGCGGTCCATTTCCGTCAGGACATTACCTATTAGTCGTCATTGACTGTTACTCGCGTTTTCCTGAGGTTGAAATTTTAAAATCTACAGCCGCTCCCAAAGTCATTCCAAAGCTCGATACAATCTTTGCTCGACATGGAATACCCACGACTGTGACTTCTGATAACGGTCCACCATTCCAAAGTGATGAGTTCAGTAGATATATGAGAGAACTCGGAATTAAACACGATCCGGCAACGCCTCTATGGCCTCAAGGAAATTCAGAGGTAGAAGCTTTTAATAAGCCGTTAGAAAAAGCTATTCGTGCAGCATGGATCGAAAAACGACCATGGCAACAAGAACTTTCAAAGTTTCTTTTGAATTATCGTTCTACTCCACATTCAACGACAAAAGTTCCTCCAGCTGAACTTCTGTATAACCGTAAGATCAAAGGAAAGTTACCGGATTTACGAAGGAAAGTGAAAATTGTAAACAGACACAAAGAAGCTAGGGACAACCAAGAGATAAACAAAGAGAAATCACGTAATTATGCCAATCAACGACGAAACGTGAAAGAGGCAAATCTCAAAGTTGGAGATACAGTTCTTGTGAAACAGACAAAGAAGAACAAACTGAGTACAAACTTTGATACAAGACCTCATATCGTAACACAAGTGAGAGGATCGAGGATTACTGCAGAGTTCGAAGGACGTAGAATAACGAGAAACTCGTCATTCTTCAAGAAACTAGTAGAGAATACGGAACATTCAACAGAAGACGACAATGACATTCCTGTTGACTACCGCGGAAATGAACAGTTGCAGCAACAACAACAAGTTGTGAGAAGGTCGAACAGAGAACGACGACCAACCAATCGCTATGGAGAGCTTGTTGACTCCAGTCTAATACATTAATGTATAATCGCGTTTTCATTTAAAAGGGGAGTGATGTAGTGATATGACACTCTAACCCAGACCCCTTATTGTATATATGAATGTTATGTTATGTTCGGTAAAGAGTCAGACTAGAGAGTTGTCTCGAAATGCAAAATGGCGTTCTTCTTGTCGTCGGGTCTCGGCACACTTCCGCATAAGTAAGAATACAACAGTTTGGATACCCTCAATCAGGGCGACGTTGGAAATTTAGGCCCTCTCGAGCACTATGTTCTTGAGTAGCTCGCTCTTAAAGACAACATCACCAATGACAAATATATTTTATATCAACAACAGTGAAGAGTTTACGAAAGTGTTCATGTTAAGTTTCGTTCTGAAAATTTTTTCGTTCAGCAGGAATATTCGACCAATGTAGAATACCCTCAATTAGGGCGACACCCCTCTATATCCTTGACAGCCAGCGTTATGAAGACAAACAAGGTGTCAGCATGTAACTGAAAGGCTCCGCTATCTTTTGAGATGTTGCTTGGTCAGATTAAGATATGCGTACTGTCCGAAAAAACAGTTTCAAAAATACGGAAATTCATTCATTTCTTTGACCATTCCCTCGCCTTCCTGTCCATTTCTTGGAAAGTACGACAAAACCTGAATTCAAGCTTTGGTTTGGCGCATGAAGTTTGAATGAGGAATGCAGGTCACTCATTTTGCACTCATTTTGCAAACAAAAAAAATTGCCCAGACGACTTCTAATGCATCGCTATGTCTAGCTTTCACAGAATGTTATCTGGAAGATGATGGTGATTATTTCACTCAAAATGAGGAATCCTTGATTCAAAATTTTCTTTAAATCTGGTTTTTCGGATAGTAATCATTGCTACGCAAATGATAGCTAAGCCTTTCAACTAAACTGTGATAGAAAGCATTTGGCAATAGCTTTTGATTTCAGGGAGCTAGGTATGATTTAGCGTGTGAAGTCTTTCCTTAGGTCACACGGTATAGACCCCTTTCAATGCTTTTGTTTACAAAAGATGCGCGCGCACTCGGGCAGGCAGAAGCACACGGTTGTTGACTTGTTCGTGCTGTGTCTCGCTGTTTAAGTATACGAAACTTCGACGACTTTGATTTCAAAATGCCTGATAGTTGCTGTGCGGTTTCTTGCCAAAATAGACGCGAAGGAAAGAATAAATCTCTATCGTTTTACAACATTCCATCACGAAAAACACCAATCGAACAACGTCGTCGCAAAGAATGGATACGAGCCTTAAGACGGGATGACTGGAAGAGTTGGACGGAAGAGCAGATATCAAAACAAAAAGTGTGTTCAGAGCATTTTATATCAGGTAAACTTGCGTATGATCTCTTTATATTTGTTCTCCAGTTTAAACATGTTGAAGAAGAGAATGACTGTGGCGTTTAGAATGTGAGAAAACTAGATTGTCATCTGGGCCTAAGTCCTTAGAGCCAGAAAACCACCTGTCTTTGTTGATCTTTGTTGTTGTTCGCATGGTCCATCTGCGATGCAGTTATTGTTAAAAGCAAATCTTTTTCAGTTTTTGCAAACATGTAATTGCCTCTCTGGGCAATATAAAAAGGAAACCCTTGTCAAAGAAATCAAAATACATTTCATAAAAGATCGAGTTTGTAGGGGTATTTATCTTTGCATTTTAAATTCAAGCACAGTTTTCATGTGTTTGCAGTATGAAGCCTTCAGGTCCTCCTTTTAAAGAATTCATTGTATCACTTCTCGTCCATAGGAAAAAAATCTGAAGATGCTGACAACATTGACTGGGTTCCGTCAAAGTTTAAATTCAACAATGAGCAGGCCGTCAAACAAGCTGCAAGAAGACATCAGAGAGAAGGAAGGTATGCCCGGATTCAAGCAAAGCGTGCCAAAAGGGACAAGAGTGAAAGGCAAGAAATGATAAGTGAACCAGCATCTGCATCACTTGATGCTACTGATGAGGTACTAACCGAGATACAAGAAGAAATGGCGTCAAACAAAGATGAACTGTCAAAGACTGCAAGTTTAGAGGCAGAGCTTCTGGCAAGAAACACAGAGCTGCATAAGTTGTGAGAACAAAATGCACAGCTTCAAGAGAAAAACAGAAACTTTTGCTTCAATGAAATAAAAGGTGCTGACAATCTTGTAAGATTCTACACTGGATTGCCCTCAGCTGGTGTATTCATCTGGGTAACAGATCTTGTAGTGGGAAAAGTACCTAGCTGCCATTCCTCCCTTACAAGTTGTGACCATGTCCTGGTTATTTTTATGAGAGATCGTCTTGGTCTTCTTTACAAAGACCTAGCACACCGATTTGGGGTTCCAGAATCAACCATGTCCAAGGTTTATAGAACATGGTTGCCAGTTCTCTCTAGTCATCTCAGGCAGCTCATTATATGGCCAGGCAGAGCGACCCTCAGACAAAACCTCCCTCAGTCATTTTGTAGGAAGTTTAGAGACTGTGTGTGCATAATTGACTGCAGTGAAATTTTTATTGAACGTCCTAAAAATTTGACAGCCCGAGCACAAACCTGGTCCAATTATAAGCATAACAATACATGCAAATACTTGATTGGAATCAGCCCTGCTGGAGCCGTAATGTTCCTCTCAGAGGGCTGGGGAGGATGTGTATCTGACAAGCAGATAACATCAGAATCTGGGTTTCTTGACAAGATAACAAATGGCGACTGTATTCTTACAGACAGGGGTTTTCTGATCCAGGATGAATTAACAAAGAAAGGTGCAATATTGAAGATCCCAAAATTTACAAAAGGCAAAAAACAGCTTCCTGGCAAAGATGTAGATGAATCAAGACAATTGGCTCATGTTCGCATACACGTGGAGAGAGTCATTGGTAGATTAAAAGACTATCGCATTCTGCAGACCATTATACCCATATCCCAGGTGGACCTGATAGATGATATGATGACAATTATCTGTGGGGCCATAAATTTAAATAAAAGTGTTGTTGGGAAGGGTGATGATAAAGTTACTTGTAAATATTTGTAAACAAAAGGTAATCAAAACACTGGATGAACAAGCTGTGTACACGTATCTTTTTTTATAAGAAACTAGGATCAGGCCATAGTACTAAAAGTTTCTTAATTTAACAAGAAATTTTTTCCATTTTAGTACTAAAAGTTTCTTAATTGGTTTCTTATTTTTCTGAGTGCATAATTAGCAATGTGGTCGCTAACACTGCTGCAGATTATGTTTCTTGATATTCAAAACATCATGTAGGAACAAACAGTGTTCTGGTATGTTGAAAACACAAATGGTTAGATAATATTGCCCAATAGTAAAGGTTCAACGATCTATTTGCTATAAAATTCATGCTTTTAACTTTGAAAAGTTTCTTAGTACTTCTCAGACATAGTACTAGAGTTTCTTAAAATTTTGGCCATCTTAGTACTAGTTTCTTATAAACCAGTTTCTTATAAAAAAAAACGTGTACAGCTTGAAAAATTGATAAAGTATCAAGATAGTAAGATGAAATTTCATATTCGGGGGGGGGTTACTAGGGTAAAGTGGATAGGCTGGGGGTAAAATGGATGGTGTTGAATGCTGGAAAACAGTAGACATGAAACTGGTAAATCATAGTTCATTATGTGAAGGAGGGTAGCTCAACTGGTTCCAGCAGGAGGAAACCACTGAAAAATAATTTTGACAAAATTTATCCAAATTTTTCACCCCACTCATTTTACGCCAAACCTACGTATTTTACCTCCAGTTGACCCTAAGCAGTGGATTAAAGGGTATCTAAGCATACATAAGCCTCTGACAAAAATAATAACGAATTATGCTAAGACACAAGGCATGTATCTTTGTGACATGTGCCAGACCATATTTGAGTAACTGACCAGTGTCAATGAAGTACTGTACTCACATCTGCTGACTGGCTAGAATTTGACAACAAGTCGCTATTGAACATATGCTTAGATTCCCTTTAAGAACTCAGTGCATGGAGAACCAACAGGCTAAAAATTTTTTAATCAGACCTCTTCCTTGTAAAAACCAATCCTTTGTATTTATTGTAAAAGAACCCAGGATGACTTCAAAAGTCACAGTTCCTTACAGTATATGCGGATAAAATTGGGAGTTGTAGGACAGGCCCGTCATAACTTAACTCCTTACAAAATACAACTTCACATGGCTTCTCATGCTATCACATGACTTTCCAAGTATGAAGATTATGTTAAGTTGTCAATGGCCTGTACTGTATTGCACGAGTCAAAAAAAGTTTACACGTTTGGTGGGTTATAAAGTAATAAGCATGTGGCTTATATTCAAAACTAAGATGTAATGTATAGGTCAAAGACTAACTGAGACTTTACCAAACAAAGATAATGTTCTCATCTAAGTTAGTCTTCGACTGATATTGTAGATCAACATCCTAGCTCTGAATATCGGCCACATGCGTTGTATTCCATAGCCTGCCAGGGTGTCGTAACTTTGTTTTGACTCACTCAACATATAAATCAAATTTCTTTGCTGGAGCATTTGCCAAATGAAACCATCCTTTGTTACAAACTTTATACACCTCATTAATTTCTACAGTTCGTTTTATGGTCCTTTCTTCTTTTTAACAAGTCTGCAAGAAGGGCAGAACCAGGATCCTTTTGGTGCTCTGGTCATATTGACACATGGATAGTGGAACCACTCATTTTGACACTTTGGGTCATCACAAGCAATCATTTGACCGAAGGGGGGCCGTTTACAAGTACAGTAGGCTTTTCTGTGATTTTCTGTACTATCCCTTGCTCTGGAAACAATCTCTGGAAGCAAAATCTTCACAAATTTTACAGAAAGATCATTCACCAGGTTTTCTAAAAGTTCATCATCACGAGAGACTGTAACTAATAGGTACTCATCAGGACCAGCTGGGGAGTAAACAAAAAAGTCTCCATGGTCTTTGCCACAAAGGAGCATCTGTAACTGAATTTGGTAATAGTACCTGTGATTTGATTTCATCTGCATGCTGCTGGTGATTGGGAAGTCCTTGTCATTCTCCCATCCCTTTAACCCATGTTGATACTTGAATGGGCACTTTATTTCAAGTACTCTGTCTGAATGACAGCTGCATGACACAATGCCATCTGGGGAGGCCCCAAGAAAGGGACATATAGCTCTAACATGGAATCCACTCTCTATTACTTTTAGATGACCATGCTGCTTTGACATCAGATTTCTGTAGCAATCTCTTGCACTGGGTTCCAGCTTTTTCCCATACCTTGTATATTTATTATTTCCACTGCTGCATGCTTCATACTGCATAAGTTGGGCTATCAAACTTTTGCTTGGGTTGTCAATCTTTGTGTGTGATACTTGGTAGCATGTTGAGGCTGTAATCCTTCCAGCACGAGGCAACATCCAATTTTTTGATAAAGATTGCATTTTTGTGATTTTGCAAAGATTGTCATAAGCTTCTTGAGGATAACTGTTTTCAAAATCACTGTAAAGCTGTTGTGACAAGCTACCCAGTGATTCAGGGTCAAGGTTTATTGCTGTTGGATCAAACAAGCTTGTTAAAGGCTCCGGAAGAAAATTTTCATTAGTTTCAGTGTCACTGTCAGTATCACTGTTTGAACTGGAGCACTGCGCAACTAAATTGTCATCAATGTCGCCTTTGTAGATGCTCGTGAAAACTGCTGCCTGACTGTAAATTTGATGAAGCTCTTTAAGCTTGTCCCGGGAAATTCCACTGTCCCCAGCTGTTGGGTCCTTCACACTGAAATGATCACTGCTGACTGGTGTGTTGCTGGTGACTGATAGCAATGCATTCTTCTTTCCTCTCTTAAAATTGATAGCTTTGATTGGGGCTGGATTTACATGCTTTTTACTGGCCTTCCAAGCGCAAAGTTGACTTGTACATGCTGTTGGTTGGTTTAGCTTGTAACGAACAGCAGCCTCCAATTTAAAAAGAAGTGCAGCTACATGGCTGCATGCAGATCCCAGGCCAACCATGCATGTACAGTTTGCAGTCAGAATCCATCCATTCTCCTGATTGATTGCAACCCATGCATCATAAAGCGTTGCTGTTTTGCCTTGCCTTTGACTTGGGAGAACCTGAAAGTTGAGCAAAATATCTTTAAAAAATTTTATTTTGAGAAATTATTGAATCCTAAATAAATGGATTTAAGACAGTCTTTAAGTACAGAGTCAAATTTTTACTTCTAGTTACAGTATCTTCTCTGTAAGTGAGAATTTGGCCCTGTCTGTACAAAAGTTTCTTAAATGTATCAGAATTAACTAGGTTCTTGATAATTCTATAACAGTTTTAATTGTTCGTGTGCCCTTCTGAACATTTCACTAAGGTTTTGTAAAGCTATGCTACTGTCTCATGGATAGTCTAACTGACATTCAGTACATTTAAAACGGAGGTAAAGTGAAGTAAATTATGGGTTTTTTGACTCTATAAGGCTGGATAAAGGGGACTCATATTAGGTAAAATTTCTTGAACAGCTTTGTCACAGTACAGTATGTTCTAAATTTTTTGTGACCAAACAGTTGAACTTCTTACCAAAAGTTTTCTTAGGAAAAATTTTTTCGTAGAAGCAGTTTGTTGGCAGATACATTTAGAAAGTGCTAAATTCAGTTCAAATGCAAAGAATACCAGTTACGAATTACTGTAGGCCTAAGGTACTTACCTTTGACTTGATGAAACAGAACGGCTGTGATGTCGCCCCTTCATGATGAAAGCACTCTTGTACATGACCTTCCCTGAAGAATTCATAGCCTTCCAGAGATTTAAAAGCTTTGATTGCCTCATTTGTGTAGAAACTGGGAGTTTCAATAAGGTATTTGGTGATTTCACCCCACGAAAGGTCCGGCAGTTTCGTTATGTCGTCTGACCATCCGTCTTCCATCGCATACGGGTCTCCAAGTTTCACTCCGTTCTTCAATGTTAGTTTCTCATCGTAGCGCATTTTATCGTCGACAGACAATTCTTCAAAGTATCGTGAACCCATCTTTGCCGTTTTTAGTTTGAAATAACGAGGATGTGATATATATATATACATGATTTAAGGTGTGATATCATAGGCTAACAGCTGGTAAACAACGTGGACGCCCATTTGTTTTGCCCAGAGGTTCTCGTTTTTTGCCAGTCGGAGTGCGCGCGCACGTTGATCTTCGCACCTGTGACGTAGACGTGAAAGGGATCTATACGGTTAACATATCGACCGAGATAACAAAATTCAATTTGCCAAAATCAGACGTACCGTTCTCAAACTGCAAGTAGTTTGATATTATGTTTTTATGAAAATGCTTCATCTCAAAATCCTTCAAAATGGATCAAAAACCGTCGATCAAATCTACATCAACTAACCAAACAGCTATCAAAATATAATTCTATCTAATTATCTTATCGATCAAACTTTTACCAAGTATATAAAAAACAGGCTGTTATATTATGGAACACATTCAACTGTCACTCAACACCCTGCTCGTCCATTTTCTGTTTGCAAGATCCTAAATTCCTAGCTGACTTCATCAAAGATTTTCGGTCTGCTAGAATGCATTTTAAGATGAGGCATGTTTACAAACTTGCTTGTAATCTGAGGAAGTTGATCGATTTTGACCTAGTAAATTCTGTCATCTCGATTCTGTATTAGCTGCACAAGTATTACCAATGTATAAGAATCTGACAAATAGATTTAGAACTACATGCTTTTAAACGTGTAAACATCCTCTTGACTCAACAAGTATTAGAAAAGCCATAATAAAGATCTCTCCTTCATAGCAGGTCACTACAGAAAAGCAAATCGGGATATTCTCCATTGGAACATACTGGGTGAGCGAGAAAAAAGTTCCCACTTTAATATATTCATAGCACCAAAAGTACTTCACAGATTTGAATGATTCAAATTCCAGTTAAAAGCAGAAAGACTGAAGTATATCTGTGATTTTTCACGCTGTCTTACTAGCACTAGAAGTATCGGTAAATTTAACGTTATGAAAATTTCGTGGTTGCAAATGACTGAAAAAAGGACTAAAACATTGATCACATAATAAGGACTCTCCTTACACAGAACAATACGCAATGGGCGTTTCACTTCTCTCTCGAGTTATATGACATCAATTTTCAAAAAAGTACTATAGAGTTTCAGTCCCAGAGCAATATGCATGAGTAGTGGATACCTCTCACCTGCGAAGAGTTGAATTTTTTTGCTAATCTGTCCGAGGGGTCCTTTGTGATTTAATCGATGTTTTAGGCCATGTTCAGTCACTTTGCAACGATGCAATTTAGGTAAAATTGAATTCAACGACATTTTTAGTGTTAGCAAGACAGGAACAAAAATCACAAAAATATTTCAATCTAGCTTTAACTAGAATTTGAATCATTCAAATCTGTGCAGTACTGTTGGTGCTATGAATTTTCAAAGGTGGGCACCTTTTCTGTCTCACTCGTTAAAGTAAAGGAAAATACCTCTTTTATAGCATGCCAAACAAATAGTTCTAAGATCCTTAGCAAGCTTACATGGAAATTGCTAGAAAAGATACAGTATACTACTTGATAAATACTTGAAATTAAGATCAAACGTCGTAAAATTTTCACATTCAGATATTACAAACGGTACACTGGCCATCGTGATCAGTGTCAATTGCGGCAAAGAGATGTTGGAAGATAACCCCTAACTACAAAACAATATTACGCACCATATCCCTTGCGAAGGATGACTTCTGGAGCGATGTAATCAGGAGTACCAAACAGCTGAACATCCTCGAATTCTGGAGCACTCTGTTCATATATGTTCGTTGTCACTATACGAAAAACATTTATCATTAATTAGAAAATAAATCAATGGCGAATAAACATGTCAGCAATGCAACCATTCTTCAATATGCAGAGTTTCATCAATCGATGTAGTTGTTCAATATATAAATATGAAAAATACAACTGAGTGAAAAAATTCTCGACTTGGTAAAAATGGGCGCCAACGGTATGTATGTATGTATGTATAATTTTGCCATCAAAGTAAATATATAACTATTGATAAAAGAAAAGAAATCTAATTACAATGTCTACAATTTGAAATAATTACAGGCAAAAATTACATATCTTATTAATAACCTAATTTAAAAACACCCCATGGTAAAAGATGGCAGGGATAGCATTAAAAGGTCAATGCAACCTTGTTTCCATAATGGTCCCTCCAGGAGTGCTATTCAAAAGGAAAATGAAAGAAAAACATTTTTGTTATTGTTAACAATCAATCAATTCGGTGAACTTAACAATCAATTCGGGCACATAGTATAAAGAAGCATTACATTACAATCGGGAAAAAATCAACTTACAGTTCATCAAACCAATCTTTGAAAGTCCAAAGTCAGTGAGCTTGATGTGTCCAATTGCAGTTATGAGTAAGCTAAAAACAATTGCAATTAAGAGTTAATTGTGGTTGATTATTTTCCGGGTAACAAATTTTCAAAACCGACAAGTTCTTTTTGGTCAAACCAGAATTTTGATGATTTTGATGGGTTTAGAGAAGCTAGGCTTCACTAAATCTTGACTATCATTAATTGAGATTTCAACCAAGATTCGCTGTGAAGGCTAAATCGTTTTGATACTAAAGAATGACTTCAACCAATCAGATGCTTCCTGTTTACTATTTTCGGTCGGTCAGTAGTCTTGAAAAGAATTTCACCATTTGGAAGCAAAATTGCTCAATTCGAAGTTGATGATGATTCTTATCGACTAACAGTAACAGATGCATGCAGTAAGTATGAAAAATCGCTTTTGCAGTAGAGGGCAGTTAAGCCACTTAGACAGGCATTTGTTTGACATGTTTGAACCTGGTCAAGTCACTAAAAATGGGCAAGGAAGGATACTATTAATAGTCTTTATATTAATGATGTGTGTTGTGGTGCAATGGTGCGATCCTCTGACTTTGCAGCCAGAACAGTCAGGTGGAGTGGGTTGAATACTCGGTAGGATTCACCACTTGAGCGTCATGACAAGGGGTCGCGGACTCCATTAGGTCTGCTCTATTTCTGCGATCCCAGCGCTTGTTGCTGAAAAACGCAACTTCACCTTCACCTTCACCTGATGCTTTATTGGATACAGGAAGACAGCTAAAGTCTTCTTCTACCCATGTCGAGTCATGTGACCATACTCTCGGTGATTTTTAGTATTTACGGCATCCGTTTTTGCAGTGCAAATATGTTAAGAATTCAAAAGATTTCATTTAACATTATTTCTATACGAAAAAAACCCTTCAGCAATTGATATAAAAACTTACTTACAATTTTAAATCTAAAAATCACATTCCTAACAAGCCTAAGATCCTAAATTCGTAATCTACTGTTGTTCCAGGGAGTCGTGTTTTCAAATGAGCTCATCAAATGCGTTTTTAGTCGTTGTTTAAAACGGTTTAAAAAGTCAGTAGCTCATGAATTGTGGAAGGTGTATCATTCCAGACTTTCAAAGACGCACAGTGAAAGCTCTTTTTGAAAAATTCTGTCCTCCGTCTAGGGATTTGAAGATTCTGAGAATTTCTCGTATTGCACGAAGATACCTCATCAAGAGAATGACCACTTGACTAGAAGTGGGTGAAAAGAAGCCCTACCCGATTCTGTCAAACTTGGAAAACGTGTATGTCTCACAGGATGTGAAACGCTTTTCAGATTTCAACTTAAATACGTGAGAGATAATTTGCTCAACGATTGCGCACCACCACGTGATCGCACATAACTTAAAAAAAGCACGTGTGATAGTCACGTAGTTGCAGCTCAGAATTTTACCGTTGCTCCTCAGTCGTGCACAATTAATGAAAAAAGGTAAGAAGTAAGACCGCGACTAACTTATCTGGTTTAAGATCTCTGTGAATGATGCCATAATTATGTATGTACTCCACAGCAAGGACCGTCTCTGCAAAGTACATCCTGAAACAATTATGTAAAGTTTACAGTAAGAACAAAATAATCTTCCATTTTGCAGGTTCTTACTAGGTTCTGCTATAGTTTGACATAAAATCTTTAAACCCATGTTTTGAGCCAATCGTTCTACATTGCACTACAGACTTTACTGACAGGCCTAAGTTTAACGATTTCAAATCCTTAGTCTTGATAAGAATGGAGGACTACATGCCACTGCTGCAAGTGCTATTGAGAAAAGATTTATCACGGAGTCTTATTACTGACAGTCAAACTACACGTCCATGGCTTGAATGAAAAGCAATAGTCCACACCTACTCCCACCCAAAACGGCGTAGTCAATAATGCGCACATCACCTTCAAAGCCATTCAATCCGAGGTGCCTCAAGGCTCTGATTTGGGTCCTGTTCTATTCCATATGATCAACAAGAAACGAAGTAAAATATAAGCACTTGATATTGACTGAATCACGCACTAAAAATCAATGCAATAAAAAGCCGAACAAAAGATACTGCGGATTCAGGACCTCGAAGTTGATTTTTAGCCGACTTAGTATTCATAAGTACGTACCCACTTATTAAAAGTGGAAATGCTGTTCTCCGAGATCTGATAAACACTGCCCCTTGTATCGTGTGAATAGGAATCATAGAAATAATCAAATGTTTAAAGAACTAATAAATAAACTATAATAAACTGCACGAATTAATGAGGAAAGAGATGACAAACCTAGCCATGTCTACAGGTAATGGACCGATATTCTTTAGCAATGACGCACAGTCACCTCCTTCAACATATTCCATTAGAAAACATAAATGTTTCTGTAAAAAGGAAATATAATCAAATTCAAAAAGCAATTGCAAGACCAGAGGTAAAAAGACTTTGATGATACAATGATTGCACGAGCAGCTGATTGCACGATAGTAAACGACATCGAATGTTTGACAGGTACAATGATAACGCAATTATCGGGGGGGGGGGGCTTGAATGTCACTCAGATAAGACACAGCTGAAGTTGAAGTTTCTATTCAAGTTCATTTCTATTTGCTGGATCTTTTTGTCTCTAAAAAGTTTGAGGGAATAACCTGCGCACAGAAGCAGATCGCAATCGCCCACTCGCACCATTTCGTATACAATACAACACCGGCGTATAGCTAAGAACCTAGAATTTTGCAAGCCAACCTGGGTTCTTAAACAATGCATACAATGAATAAGTTCTTCTGAAAAACTTGAAAACTGGAGAATTCCAGCCTGCAGGTGTTGTTTAACTTTGTTCTTATATGTAGGCTTTTACTGCAGTGCAGATAAAAGAAACATTTGAAGAAAAGCAAAAAACTGAGAGAAAAATCAGATATATTTACAGGATTCTTACTTTGGTTTCAAAAGTGCAGACGAGGGTGACTACGAAAGGATTTTCAGCAAACGTCATGATGTCTCTTTCATTAAACACTTGTTGCACCTACAATGGGACAATTGACAATGTTGATGGTGCATACACAAAAATATTAAAATTTCATTCAAATATTTCTACGCTAAAACACTCGGGGTCGAATCAAGGCTTTAGCAGATTCTGCTAAAGAAGAAATATGATATTTAGATTAGACTATAGTGGCTTTAATTTCAAACAAATTTGTTTTTTTGGTAACTTGGTTGTGGAAATAAAATTCGCGAAACTTCAAGTTTGGTCTCTCGTGAAAACTAGGGCTGCCATCATTTAAACAAAACAATATGGAAATACGGCAATCCTGGCAGTTACAAAGCACTACCCACAAACAAGCAAATATGTGAGTTTATTTTGTATTGAAAAGAAACTTTCACAAAATATTTCTACCAACCCATATTCATGTTTCTCAAATGCTCACGAGAATCGCTCTAATGATGGCAGCCCTAGTTTTGCACTGAGAGCAAATATGAACTATGCTGACTTGCACATGGACGCAGGAACATGGGTGCACTGAGGGCACGTGCTCCCCCAAGATTGCACAGTAAACAAAGAAGTCCCTTTTTATTCTTAAAAAATGCCCCTTTTTTCCTAAGGAAAAAGTGCCCTCGAAGCGTCGTGCTCCCCCACTCCAAATCTGAGATGTTTCCTACGTCCCTGGGATTGTAGTGCAACAAGCAAGTGACCTAAACTACCGGATAACACATCAATATTTACAGTAATCACTACAGACTTGATTAAAAACAATTGCTTAATAATGATTTGAAATATTTAGTATTATGATTTTAAAATCTGCAGAGATACTCTGGAATGCCCGGTACAGCGTCACTGAAGAATGACTGAAAGAAATGGTTTTTAAGGGCTAAAATCGAAAGGTCTCAGAAAATTACCGATTGCGCTTTTTATGACAAGAAGCACTTCAGGAAGATGATTTTAAATATGCTACAAAGAGGGCAGAAGATCTAGGAAGAAACCCATTCATCTCATGAAAAAAGGGAATAAACTCTAATTAAAGCAATGAAAACAATTAATTCATAAAACTTGTAGTAAAATAAAGATCCTAAAATAAAAACAATTATCTGATTAAAGATAACTAAACTGATATATCCAAAACACAGCATTTGCCCGACCTACTGTGAACTTGACTCCTGTATTCATCTGTAGAAATTGTCTGTGCGTAGCCTTTTGTGCTGTATTAGTATTTTATTATATATTTTATTATATATTTAGATTTAGCTTTATTTACCTGTCTCCATGTTATGGCCTTGGGGTAGTCATTTTCTTCTGCCCCTCATGGCATCGTTTTTGTAGTGTAGCAAAGTAGTTTTCAAGTGCTGTTTTATGTAATTTCGTTATTGTAATCTTTTATATTGGATAAAAAAAGATAATCATACCTGATTTTTATGCATAAGATGATGTTTGTTCATTTTCTTCAAAGCAAATCTTTGTCGATTTGTCCGGTGACGTACCAAAAAAACGGACCTGAAAGAAACGAAATTGCATGTAACTATTATCTAGTGTCTATATAAGTAAAAAAAAAGCTCATCTAGGATGTATTTATTGGATAACAGGGGTAATACATTCCCCCAAATTGAGAACAAGAATACTGGATGCGACAAAGGAAGGTTCCGGCGTTTGAAAAGTCGTAGTAACTAGAGCAGTGCATTGATCTGAATGAGTCGATATTGGCTTGATAACAGAAGACGGAGTAATTTATGCTTTTGATCGTATTTATGACGATTAGAATGAAATTCTAATCGGAGTTAAAGCAACGAACATGCTGTTTATTGTTTATTACAGATTTACAAATCTGGCAATTTGAAGTACCATTGTTTTTGACTCTCTAGAGGTGTAATGTTTTTCATCAGCTGCGTGTTCATTGATAGTCGTACATGCGGCTTGGTTTCTTCCATGCAGTATAAAACAGAGCTTGATCTGAGAATTTAGTAAATTTTGCACACTCGTGCTGAGTGGTTGCAAATCAAAATGCTAAAAGTCTCGACAGCGAGTCGAGCAATGTTGGTTGAAATGGCCTTCGGGCTTTGCTTTGTTGGTTGAAATGGCCTTCGGGCTTTGCTTGTGTTTGTGTGTTATGTGTTTGTGGCCTTCGAGCCATGTTTTTCCTTTTCAGCTACGTTCGAGCTGGCCATTTTGTTGGCCAGTTGTAATGCACTTCTACATTGGTTTAGCACGAGGCATGGAGCCTCAGATTTGGTGAGAAATTTCTTTTTCATTTATATCATTTGTATGGTCGCCTCTGGTTATAGCAATGCAAGTATTTGGAGGTATCATTTTAGCTATCGCTTACAGGGGTTGCATTTTCTCATCTTATTTACGCTTCGACCCTATTTGGCTTCGGGTCTTGCGCTGTTTTTTTTCTCCTCTTGGTTTGGGGTTGGGGGAACACTTTGCTTCGTTTCATTTCATTTCCTCGCTTCGTGTTCGGTGGCGGGAAAAATGCAGGTTTTCCTTCCAACCCCACCTTCGGGAGGGTTATTTGCTTTTTCGGGAGATGGGCTAGTTCTCTCAAAGCCCAAATTGCCCTAATGATGAGAAAATGCAACCTTATGTTTGTCTGATGCTTATGAGGAAAGATTTACGAAAAGGTTGAAAATATCTGAAGGGCAGCCAAGCCCCAGCAGCCTTGGATCTATTTATGGGTGTGTAGCTTTAAATGACGATTAGAATGAAATTCTAATCGGAGTTAAAGCAACGAACATGCTGTTTATTGTTTATTACAGATTTACAAATCTGGCAATTTGAAGTACCATTGTTTTTGACTCTCTAGAGGTGTAATGTTTTCATCAGCTGCGTGTTCATTGATAGTCGTGCATGCGGCTTGGTTTCTTCCATGCAGTATAAAACAGAGTTTGATTTGAGAATTTAGTAAATTTTGCACACTCGTGCTGAGTGGTTGCAAATCAAAATCTCCCACCCACCCGCCTCTTTCACATTTTCATGTTGGATCTTCTTTCTTTTGCAGATGCATCTGGAAAGTTTTGTCCAACATGGACGAGGGGACTAGTTTTGCGGGAAAAATGCAGGTTTTCCTTCCAACCCCACCTTCGGGAGGGTTATTTGCTTTTTCGGGAGATGAGCTAGTTCCCTCAAAGCCCAAATTGCCCTAATGATGACAAAATGCAACCTTATGTTTGTCTGATGCTTATGAGGAAAGATTTACGAAAAGGTTGAAAATATCTGAAGGGCAGCCAAGCCCCAGCAGCCTTGGATCTATTTATGGGAGTGTAGCTTTAATTACGAGCAAGGAAACATTGGTAAACTGAACTCTTATGAGAATTCATTGGTTGCAACAATTGCTGAAACAGGGCCTAAAAATACTCGATCAACTAAAAAAGGAATCTCTCAAGTAAAGCACTACGCAAGTGCATGTAATCTCTCTCAAAAACTAGCAAGAAATCAATTTTATAAATAAATACAAAGGTGTTTTCGAGTCAATGGCAATGAATGCGTAGAAGACATCTGACAACCGTGAACAATTTATTTTTGTATATATTGCTTTTTGTGAAGAATTGCTTTGCGATCTGATTTGATCAGGTACTTAAGCCCTTTTTAGGCACTTTGTAAACATGGGATTTACCTACATTCTACCCGGCGACCCCAAAAAAACTTCACGCTAGATCATAACTGGCTCCCTGAAATCAAGTTATTGTCAAATGCTTTCTATCGCAGTTTAGTTGAGAGGCTTAGCTATCTTTTGAAATGCTGCAAGGTCGATTTAAGCAACGATCACCATCCGAAAAACCAGGTTCAATGAAAATTTCGAATCCAGGATTCCCCATTTTGAGTGAAATAATCGCCATCGTTTTCCAGTCAACATTGTGAGAAAACTCGACATAGCGATAGATTAGAAGTGGTCTGGGAAATTTTTTTGTTTGCAAAATGATTGACCTCTGCTCCTCATTCAAATTTCAAGTACCAAGCAAATTGGGAATTCAGTTTTTTCACACTTTCAAAAAAATGGACTGGAAAGCGAGGGAATGGTCCGAGAGATGAATGAATTTCCATATTTTTGAAACTATTTCTTTGGACAGTACGCATATCTTAAACTGACCAAACATCTCAAAAGACAAAGGGGCCTTTGCGCCACATGCTGCTACCGTGTTTGTCTTCATAACATTTGCTTTCTAGACAATATGTGTGATCTAGCTCGCGAAGCTTTTTTGGGTCACCCAGTTCCTATAAATTTACCTATATTATCAGTACTCATAAGAACAAAATACAATTACAAAAATACTGCGTTATTTCAGTTATCAGACTGAATTTATTCCATTCCAATTCATGCCGTAGTCTGGGTACTATGAATTATCAAACGCCTGGACATCCTCTAGATGCACCTAGTAAAACGGATACTATCGAAATATTGATGGCAATCTGCAACGAGATTTGTTGAAAGCAATAATGCAGATTTAAGCTGCATCTACATCTGCTATGGACAGCAAAAAGTAAAATTGACATAGTGAAGTGTTTCTGCATCAACACACGTAAGGAAACATGGACAGGTGTCATCGCCTAGCTACATGATGTAAATCAGAAGAAAGAATTGATAAATCTTTGATATTAATGCACAGTTTCTAGTCAGGGCAGGCGATATACTAACTTCATGCTTACAGTAAATGAATCAGCAGTATGAAATCCTACATTCTCAAAGACAAATTTGAAAATAGGCTCTTACCCATAGGCACCATTGCTAATTAGCTTGATATATTCGAAGTCATTTTCAGAAGGTCTCGCCTCATTATCCTCTGTTGTACTCCCCTCCTATACGTAAAACAATCAATTGATCAGTACGCATATCAATAAATCAATGAATCAATCAACCAGTAAATCACTGTAGATCAAGTTTATACCAATTACAATCGATGTCAATGGAAAAGGAGAGCTCTAGGCGTGATCACACATACAAAATCATAAGCACCGATGCTTCAATATTCTTTGAAGCTTAAACTGAACATGATGCGAAATTTTCGTTCTCCTATCTTATGCAATTAACGTCACTGATCACCATGGTGTACTTTATTTTTAAATTTCGACTTAATTTCCTCGAAAAATGGGGTTGAATAGTCCCCACTTTGCTTCGAAAAGTAACTGGATATCTGCGCAGACAGACCGTTGAGTACCTGACCTCTGTGACGTAAAGTATTTGGGTGAAGACACTTCCGTACAATTTTCCCCACATGAAACTATCTTGAAGTCCTGAACAGTCAGTCAGGTTTGGCTTGTTAATTCACCCTTAACAGCCCAATATAGCCAAGAAATTGTACTCCTGCGTTCTTGAATATCTTAAAAGGAATAGACATGGCTATATCTCGTAGCTGCTATACAGTAAAAACCCGCGTATAAGAACCTACAATTTTGCAAGTCAGCCTGATTAGGTTCTTATGTATTGAGTATTTAGAAGGAAATAAGGCTGTTCAGGTTCTTAAATTGGTTCTTATTTCATTCATGGCTTCCAGGTATTTCTTTTGTTCACATTGAAACTTCAAGCCCATTATTTACTGTCAGTTGAGAGACACCTGAGTTCACAAGGCCTTTTTCAAAACATCAGTTAATGGAAGAATCAGAAATATTACAGAATACAATGAAAAGCTTTCAAAGCATCTTTAGAGCTCTTTGTAACTTGCACAGAATCAGTACGTATAGGCTCAATGACAAAGCAACTAGAGTTTGATTTAGTTTGATGATCTCCACAAATAAGAACCTATTTCAAATTTCAGGCTGAATGGGTTCTTATACATTGGGGGTCTAATTTCAGAATTTTCAGCCTGTAGGTTCTTAATCACTAGGTTCTTATACGCGGGTTTTTACTGTAAATAGGCCAGAGAAACGCGCATAAATCCATTGTTTCTTTAGCCACACAATGAAACCGGATGTGTCTAAGTTGTCAAGTACAATAGATTATATTTTTGACCTGGCCCGGGCCAGCTTTTAACTATGTCGATTCCCTTTAATGAATAGAAACTAAGTGCTAATTCACTAATTCTATAGAACGTGGGTATACAAAAGAAAACAATTACCTGCTAAAGTAGTGTGAGAACATAAATGCCGTCGCATTCGAAGCGTACGAGCAGGCAGATTTTCGGTCAGACTTGATTGTAACATTAAGAACCCCTTCCACAACTACACTGCTTCTTGTTGGACTGATTCTACTACCCGGGCAATTGACGTCAAAATATCAAAACTCGACCCAGACCTCCCAAAAACTTTTTGAGCAGAAAATTGATTTTCAAATGGCAATGCCTAAAAAAACTGTTTCGATTTTCGAACTTAATGTTAGACTTCGATTTCAGCACATTCAAATTGACCTCTTTCATCAATAAAAATGCTGCTGTCATATGCACCTTGATGATATAACTGGCATCATTCGAAAGCAGACGAATGTCAAGGTAATTTTGTCCTCGTTGAGACTGTAACAAATAGTTTCAAGGCCAATCAAATACTATTGTAGAGCGACTTCGCAAATTTAGACACCAAAATGATTCCCGTTTCTGTTGGTCTATTCACTACAAAGAATATATGCATGGTGGATGGAAAAGAACCTCAAATATCTGAAAATTCCTTCTGTGGGTCAATCAATGTTTGCTTCATAGCCGCAGGGCTGAAACAGTTTTTTTTTATTCTTCGTCTATTTCTCTGAGCACTTTCAATCGAAATACGTGAAAAGGGATAAGTAATCTCCTCGCTGAGAGTAATATGCAAATATATTTCGTTTGTCTCGAGGCTTAAAAAAGTGACTTCTACGAGGCATCAGATCATATGTATATTTGAGTGCTTTTTATAAACATTCAATTCTTAACTCTTGACGGCAATGCAATATGATTGCAAGAGGAGATTGTCTATAATTTGATCGAGGGATTGAGGCTTCGTTTCTGCATTTCGAAGTTATTGATTTGATGAAAATTAAAGTTTACCTATAGTCCTAATGCTCAGAAAAATGAAAAAAAAAAAAACAAAAAATTCTTCAGCCTTTCGAATATTAACAGAACGTTATCTGAATTCAGCATATCCCAAGTATTCTTCACGTAACAAATTTTCAAACATGTGAAGTTATTTTAGTTCACAAACAAACTTCTTTTAGTTCACCCGGCAACTTACTGAAAGTGGCGGGTAAGCGACAATTGTGCCGTTGGATCACTACTAAAAATGATATATAGAGTACTTATCGTACCAAAAGATCAAAGCATGAAAATTCCGATTAGAAGGAAATTCTAATCGGAGTTAAAGGAACGAACATGCTGTTTATGTTTTATCACAGATTTACGCCTCTTCTGGCGATGTGAAGTATCACTGGATTGAGAGTGTCTTGAGATATAATGCGTCATACTATCCACATGTGCGAGAGGACTACTATCCAACATGGACGAGGGGACTAGTTTTGCGGGACAAATACAGGTTTTCCTTCCAACCTCACCTTCGGGAGGGTAATTTGCTTTCTCGGGTGAAGGGCTAGTTCCCTCAAAAGTCCAACTTGCCCTAATGATGAGAAAATACAACCCTGTGTTTGTCTGATGCTAATGAGGACAGATTTACTAAAAGGTTGAATTATATCTGAAGGGCAGCCAAGCTCCCACCATTTTGGGCCTATTTATGTGAGTGTAGCTTTAATTACCTGCTCAACAGACAATCTTCCACTTTGTTTTTCTGGGTCTGGCGTGGATTGAACAAGAGGTTGCAAGCCTAGTTTGAATTTGATATATTGTTCCATATCAACTGGTAGCTCCTTTTCAGTGATAACTTGCTCCTCTATTTCCAGTTTACTCATAAATTCGCCTGGATTGAACCCCTGTTGGTAGAAAATGCTTAACTCATTTCAGAGGAAGGTACCCTATCAAATAACTCAATCAATTATAAAAAAATATGGGCTTAATCAGTCAGGCCTAGTGGCGCAATCACTGAGCTTAAGGATTCTTTAGTCACCATCATTTGATACAGAAGTCGAGCATAGGGTATTCATTCTGGCATATTTAGGGCTCAAATAAAACGATTACTACTTGACTTCTACATTGAATACACAAAATCCAACATGCAGATCTAAAGATTTGTCCTTCTTCCTTCCTTATAAACTCGCGAAACCCCTTAAAACACTTTTTCACGTACAAAAGGAGACAATTAGTCATCCTGGTTTCAGGGCAAAATTGCAACTGTGTTTGTCTGCTATTAGTTCAGAGACTTTCCATAGCAGCTGATGCTATAGTATTAAAAAATGTGTCCCTGTTAACGAGCCCATTCTGCTTCGAAAAGGCTTCCGTTCGTTGATACAGTAGTGCACTATTTTACTGAAAATTTTGAGGGTCTTGACTCAGTTCACAAAACTTTGATTCAGTTGGTAACAAAATAAGACAGCAGGTTTTCCACTTTAGCACTACGTGGCTCTAGCAAATAGCCACAGCGAAAACCTTCCAAGTGAAGAAATTGATGTATTAGTGAAAATAATAGAAGATGTAACTGTAGTAACTGTAGTAACTGAGGATTCCGATTGAAATAAGATCGATCGTAAAACAGTGACATTTTAACTAATAACGCAAATCAAAAATAATTTATTACATACTAGGCATTCAAGAAGTCTTGCCGGTCGTGAAATAATCCAGTCTAGTTTCTTCACCATCATTTGCACAGGATCTAGCGCTTTGGATGTCTTGGAACTTGCCTGAATAATAGAAGCAAACATAAGATGCCAACGAAATCTGCTTTGATGCATTACTTGTACAGGATGACACAAAAATATCCTTTGTGTCTTGCTATTCCTTTGATGTCTTGAGCCGATCAAATATTATGTTTGACTTAGCAATATATAGACGTACTTAACGGGCGGGGGAAAAGCAACTCTAATGTAAAAGAATTTCTCAGAAAACGTTGTGAATGCATCATTTTGATGCAATTTACACAGCACTAAGTATAGCAAAAAGATACATGGAAAGATTCTCAAAAACATTGTAACAAAACATCTAAATACTGACTACTACCTAGCAATGCATTCTTTATCATCAATTAACATTGTGCAAAAGTGTTCTTCCTGATTTCTTACCACAGCGGCAGCGATTTGAAAAATAGTCTGAGTGAGTTTGAAAGAAACGAATCTACTTTCTTGGCTAAATGACATAACCCGATGCGTAAGTAGCACAATATTACCATCGTAACAATCAAATTTTCCTAATTCCAATATGTTCAACAAGTGTACTTCAATGCCTTTCATTCTGTAACAGTTTTTTGTAACGCAGACATTATATTGCGCATAGTAAGATTTGAGTAAGATTCCCTAAATATGAGCGATGTTTTAACAGCAAGAAAATGAAAACGCTTAGCCAGATGTTATGTTTTAGCAATACTTTTATATGCACGTGAAACCTGGACACATAACGATGATACATGTAAGAAAATAAACAGCTTTGAAATGTGAAATGTATCGAAAAATGCTTAAGATAACATACATCAGTCAAACTACAAATGAGGAGGTGTTAAAACGTTTGAATGAAAAGGTCCGTCACCAGAAAAGGGCATAAAACTGAAAAAGACGCAATATTGTGGACATTTAGTAAGAGGCAAAATGCAAAAGTTATAGTTGGAAGGAAGAGTAAGTGCGAAAAGATCTTACGGGACATCCCCGCAAACATTGATGAAGAACATCATAAAAAGGACAACTTTGAACTTTGAGCAATGCATTAAAGGAGCTGAAGATCGTGACTACAGGAGAGGAGTAAAGACAAATCTTCTAAGTGAAACAGTCAACGAATGATTATTATGAAAATTTGAGAAGCGACAGAAACAACGTAGTGGCTGCGAAAATGCTGGCATGGGACAATTTGATTCGTCAAGTTATGCCAAGGGCGTTAGGACACGGATGTTCTTTATTGATTATTTATTTACCTTGTTTGGTCCTTGTGTCTTAGTTTGTTGTCTTATTTTCTGTTCTATTTCGTCTTCAACTGATGTGTACTACTGAGCGTGGTTGGGCCCAACTGCTCTCAAGTTGTTCGAATAGAACTTCTTCGTATTTCCTGTGTCGTAGTGAAGGTTAGTCATCACCGCAAACTTCCACTGTTTTCCATCATAGAATGGGCAACACATTTTGGCTTCGCAATGACGATTGAGCGGTGGAGAAAAGACAATAGCGAAACCACTCCTGCTCACAAAATTTCAGGGGGCTGCATCTTGCAAAACCACAGCTGTGCTGACAAGCGAAAACAAAGTAGATTTGACTGCAAGCCAAGCCTATGTGTGTACAGTTATCAAGTGCTGAATGAAAATTACGATAAAGAGCAGAAGTGTGCTTCAGATTCCATGAATAAAGTCACGCAGATCTTTCTCGATTCTTCTATTTTGCATCGAGAAACCAAGACTTAAGTTTCTTATTAGATTTTCTGAAAGTGGAACAAATTGTTTGATAATGTGTGTTAGGAAACACTCTGAAGAGCACTCTGAGCCCTCAAAATCTGATAATCTAGGAAACTTTCATCACTGGTCAAAATGCAGACTTACTTATGTAAGATAAATGTAACGCTGTTCACACTGCTCTTCACATGTTGGCCTTAGCTTTGATAAAGAAAAGAGTAACTTACGTTGTCTGCCTGAGCATGGCCTGGATCTACACAATTTGATGGTAGACGAATGCTCTGGCCTGGCCTCGTTGAACCTTGTATCAAACTGGCTTGGTGACTAGGTCCTGTTTCAAACTGGCAAGGCCATAACATGTCGCAGTTTAGCTATTTGGCAGTGAGCATGGTCGTGAATGATATGGCTCTCGCTGCTTGCAAGCTAGCAAACTCATAGTTGGTCAAATTCTCCATGTTCATCTGACCATCATAGCCGAAACCTGTAGCTCCTATCATGCATTGGATACCACTCAAAACTTTCCCGCACTGAACTCCACCACCAGTTAAAACCTCCTGAAAGCCGAATTCAAAATCTCAAACTTGTCACATGACTGATGACGTTTGATCGGGCAGACGTCACCAAAAAGTGTTGCGCATTGGAGGAAAAGGCTCTGTGAAAGTTTTGCGGTTATTATTCCCCCATACGATTTTCCTATGGCTTCGCGGTTTGAAACCTTTCTTGTGCGAAGGCACACTAAGACACACAAATACATGGGAGCTCTTTTCGAACAACTTGAGAGCAGTTGGCCCAACCACGCTCAGTTGTACACATCAGTTGAAGACGAAACAGAAAAAAACAGGACAATAAAACAAGACATCAAAACAGCGTAAATGAATAATCGATCAAAACATCCGTGTCCTAGCACCCTTGGTTGTGCTTTCGATCATTGGTGACTCTTTACAGTGGTTGCGGTGACCATCTGTTTAAGGAAGTTAACTGCACTGTAACTACGGCTAACAATGAACATATCTGTACTCAATATACGTAGTTCATGTTCTAACTAGTGATACACAAATGCCTTGAATATATTGCATCTAGAAAGTTTTGTACAATGTTTTATCTTGGATTGCATGGCACTTTTTGATCCACCTGTTGTAAGACCAAACTGACGGTTAACAGTAGACAGTCTTTTATCAACAGTGACGAAAAATCGAAAGCCTTTCCCAAAGTGCTTGCCAAAGACTACGTTAAGAAAGACCTATTGCACACTGACAAATCGCATGTGTTGACACACTGTTGTAGAAGTTCTGTTTCAGAAACAGTATTGGCCCTATCCACATGATGAAAACATATTAAGACCAGTTCAGCACTTTTTTCTTACCGCGGGATACTGAAAAAACGATTAAAACCCGTCAACGCTGCTACATACAAGTAGTCTCCAAAGGACTCTCATACCTTACATATTTGGTATGTAGAGAGTGAAGCAGAAGGCAACCTTACGGAGAGCAGAGGATGTTGTGACTTCCTTGCAATAATCAATCAAAACACATACCTCAGAAATGAGCCTTTCCATTGCATCTGATACTCCATAAAAATAATCACTTGTTATTTTCCCATCAGGATCTTGTGACTTTCGAAGGATTTCTTTACTAATTCCTACAATCTAAAAATTACACATTTATATTAACTGTACTCTTATCTCTTTATCACAGACATTGAAAAATATTTTGTAATTAACAAATGGACACATGCATACCAAGGCATTAGAAGTTGAACCACATTCATTTTTCAAAAAATCATTTTTTATAAATGAATTAGTTTAACTTCAATTGTTTTCATCCATATGATTTAAGTATTACTTTGATCAAGTCAAACCTTTCTATTTGAATTACACTGATTTTTTAATATTTTGCAAAAAATAGTCTCCCCATAGAAATAGAATAAATTGTCTCTTTCTTCTTCATATTTTTCCGTTTGTGCAAAATGTGATCGATATTTTCGATCGACTACACTTTTCAAAAGTAAGTAGTTTTATTGGAAACTATTTTCAACATAAGAAACAGTCATCGAAAAACGATCAAATGGCATTATTTGAGATTTTGACTAATAATTAGGTAAACCACACTGAAAATAGGCGTTCAACATAATTTATCACTGCCTGTAAAAAGTCGGTATGTACTTTTTATCATGAGCCTGGTGAGTCAAACAAACAATTACAAAGTGCCTATGGATACAATTGGGATCATGTGATGACCAGTGAGGTAAGAAAAAACTTACCTGGTGGCAAACGAAATTCAGAGCTGGGTCAGGATAATTTATGTTGATTTCCTCCGTTGAAAATTCAGAAATAAATTCCTGAAACGACAAACAACGTCATGATTGAATCATTCCCACGCTAGCAGTATCAGCAAAATATTGATCTTTATATCAAACTTTACTTTACCATATCCCCTTCCTATTTGATGCCGGCTTGAAACCGCATTTCTTTCTTTTCTATGCTCTTTGGGCTCTATTTCACAGTCTGCCGTAATAAAAATTACGCAGTTATGATGGCTAATAATGTGAATGTGCAAAGGCTCTGATGCATGTACTCATTCAGTTCCTGATGACCAGTAAGGTCTTCATCTATGAGGACACCACGGAGACTTTTTTACCTCAAGCCGACAAAAATGATCAATGAATGAAAATGCTAAAGGTGGCGGCAAGGAGCTTTCATGCAGGATGTACCGCCTTCTTATCAAGAAGCCTTAACAATTCTATAGGAAGTTGATTAAAGACACAATGCATTTTCATAAAAGTTCCTACCACGTTTAGAGTAAACTGGCCTATGTCTGATATCAACCCTCATATAGATTTAATGTTATAAATGTTTTCATAACGCTGCTACAGTTCGGGTCTGGAGAATAAAATTATGCAAAATGATAATAATTCGTTCGTCCAACGATCGAACATCTCCAGATTAAAGGGGCAGCGTCACGTAATGTAAACAAACTTCTTTCCAAACGATGATTTTTCAGGATTTTTGATAGTCTATATCACAGAGATTTTCCACAACTTTTCTCGAAATATAGGTGTTAATTTGAAGATGGACTCTTGAATTTTCTAGAGAAATAAACCAAACACTCATACGTTGTAGGATTGCAGAGATATTGGTGGATTTTTAGAAGTAACTTTATCGTGGATTCACCCCATCCACCAAAATCTGAGCGGAACACAATGGCCACGTGTGGGAAACAATATAGATCATAGAGATAACAGGTTTGTTTACGGTTACGTGACCCTGCGCCTTTAAACATGGAAAAGTGCATTTATTGACATCATTCACTATAACTATGACTATCTGACAATATGACTGCTATTGGTAGACTGATTACATGATCGTAGTTATTGCTATTGAATAACTGACGGCTACTCGAACTACGACTCATGGACAAACGAATCAAAAATCAGGCCAAATATCTCGATATGGAGCTTTGCGGATGGCCAAAGTTACTGGTTCAAATCTCCGAAGCTAAAGCGATTCAAAATTTTGAGCAAACAATTCAATTAAAAAACAAAACGCATTGTTTTATTGTTAGCGTAGTAGTTGAAGTTGTTGTTGCGATAACTGTAACTATGCGGTGAGCCTATAGTACTGATAAAATATTGACTGTCATACTGCCATTTTGAATATAAATGATTGATAGATGAAATAAATGAAACAACATTCTAAAGATAGATACGATGAACACCATGTGACGTAATAATAACGGCTAAGATACATACTTGTAGACGTTCTTCCATCTGCAGTTTTGCTTTTGGAAATCGCTCATTGTATAAATTATTAAGTGCCGAGTCATCGTCACTTCGACTAGGGCTGAGTAAAGAAGAAATGATTATCACATATCTGTTCTACTTTTAACATCAAACAACATAATACAACCACATCATTAACACGTTTATATGAAAAAATCGCAGCCCACTGTCAGTAAACAACATTATTCATTTGCTTAACTGAATCAAGTTCAATGAATACTTTAGTTTAGTGAGTGCAATGTGACCGTGCGAAGCCAATGTATAGCAAAAAACAGTTAACAATTATTTGAACTTCTCTACGAATAAAGAGTCTTTTTCATCCAGGATGCCTTGCACATGCCCAGGGAAATGGCAACAACAAAGGCGAAGCGTGGCATGCGCCAAGCATGCTGGTCGATAAGCACCCTGTGAGTCAAAAGTAGCAGAAACAAAGTTCGCTTTCATGTCTTGTGAACATTGTTCCGTTTACTTCACGCTTTCGCTTCATTACAAAACTGGATATAAGCCATCTTATGACAATATGAAAAGACAATGCCATGGTTCTCGTTAGTCCAACTTATTGTCAATGAAGCAGGAAATGAACAACAGTGTTTTTGGGAGGCAAATGCCTCTGATGATATATCGAGTGACCCAAACAAATTTTACAAGCTTGACCTTACATAGTTCAACTGAATTAAGAGTTATCGATAATTGTTTTGTTTATAGTCGAGAGTCTTTGTCATTGTTATCTTTATAGATACTGCATGGTCATTTCAAGCTATGATTGCAATCTAACAAAACCAACTAGAAAGAACATTTTGAATCCCAAATTTCTCATTTAAAGTGAAATAATCGCGATATATTTCTAGTAAAGATTTTGCGAAAACTTAACGTAGAGATGGACTTTAAGACATCTGGTGAGAACTCCACTCTTTATTGAAACTGTGTGCCTCTAGGCAAACATTGAATTCATATTTTTCCACTTCTTCAAAAACATGGACTGGAAAAGGAGAGGAAAGTCCGAGAAATGAATGAACTACCATATTTTTAAAAAGGTATTATGGGCGGTAGTCTTTCATAAAATTTGGCCAAGCATCATCTTGAGAGATAGCTAAGCTCTTCAGCTGCATGCTGATGCCTCGTTTCTTCTTCTAAAGCTTCCTTCAAGAAAGCTACGCGTGACCTAGCTCCTAAAGTTTCTGTTGGGTTGTCTGTAGGTATCTTCAAACGATATATAACAAGAAATGTGTAACTCTCAGTTTTTCCACTGTCATCTTCAGCGTAAAGTGTCATGCTCAACAAAAATAGTCAAACTACCACAATGAACTTGCAGTGTGACATTGATAATAAATACCTTAGACTTCTCGATCTCAGTCTAAATCCAAGCCGAGGAGAATGTGGTCGACCTGTGTGTATTTCATCGTCTATGTCGCTGAGTGTGCTATCATGGCTAAAAAACAAAACAATCAACAGCATGCCTTTTGAGCTAGTTCAGAATATCACTAAATGCAACCATCCGACCTTTGCTACGCATCAAATAAAAGAGAACCGTTCCAAAATATGTATCTGCCTTCACATTTTAGGAATAATTAGAAATATTTTTATTCTTAGTGTCCTACAGAATGTGGTCATTGAGAAATAAAATCACTAACCTAAATTGATGTGCCAGCCAAATGTCATCAGCGCCACTCTGTTCGAAAAAGCATAAACTTTTCTTTAAAGGACAAGCATGGGATTGGTATAATTCTTGATCATTCAAGAGATTACACTGTTGTGAATGATGTGTAGTACTTTTTTCATTTTTTTTCTCTTTTAATCTGCGAAATGACGTCGTTTCCTATGACATCACTTCATGCTGACATGAACGAGGCTGCCAAATGTAATGATATCAACCACTCACATTCCTAGCCTCCTCATCGTGCCTTCGCACATTCGTACAAAATACCAAATGGCGACGATATTTGGCCTAACTTACGAAGATTCATTAACAAATTCATGAAAGTTGGAGGCATCAAAACTTGGAAGGAAGTCGCGATTGGTGTTCAGCAGTTGGTAAGGTTGCTTTTTAACAATAATTTTATCAACCCCAGACTTGTCCTTTAAGACAAAAGAATATAATAGCAAACTAGTGAAACAAAAAATATTTTGGTACCTTTAGAGTTACGAGTTCTGCCATTTGTTAGAGAGAACTCTCTGAAGCAACGAATCCGAAACTAGTACTTCTACATAGTGTGCTTAAAAATGTGTCCCGTTTGTTTGGCCATTGTGGAGGAGCCCCACAAGTAAACTATCCCGTAATTCTGATTAACTGGCATAGAACAGGACTCAGCGTCGAGTCTAGGCTTCAGCGTCAAAGCAACAAGTTCTGATGCACAGACAAAGACAATTGCAACAATGTCAATGACATACGTCCACTAATCATAGTACCTTCAAAACATTTCTGATTGGCATGGGGAGGGAACTTAGCTACTTGAATTAGCAAAACAATACTCTAAATCAATATCCCGCCATAAAATAAGTAGCTTATAATGAGGGGTGGAAAACAGTCCCTGTTGTGGTTTTTCTCATTCATTCGACAGACTACAAAGTGTCCGTTGTTTTTACCAATCCCTTCTAAAATTTTTTATGGCAATTAAAGAGACTGACGAGAGGAATATGCAAAAAAACAACTCACGATTTTTTCTTGTGATGATGTTCGCGACTGTAATGAGAAAAGAAAAATTGAAATTTAGGATCTTTTGAAATGTTAATTTATAATTGGAAGATTATCTTACAAGAAAAAATAACCGACTGCTCTCTTAACACAATACCAATCTAGATTAGCGTGCTCTGACTGGCTAATTTCAGAAGAAAAATCTTTTAATAGCATGATATCAATGAGAATACGTTGGTAGCTATACAGGATGAATGGTGTTGGTAAGCCAATCAATGGGAATAACTTTGCCCTAAGTCTGCTGTGTGAGCCAGAAAAATTTATAGCTTTCGAGAACTCATAGCACCAAGAGTATTTGGCGAGTTCGAATGATTAAATATCTTTGTGATTTCTCTTACGCTTTTTCATCGCATTAAATATAGATAAATGCTTACTAACTTATAATTCAATTAGAGTTACTTATGAAGGATGGCAAGATTTATCTATCAAGGGCAGTACGCCAATTTTCCATTTTGGTGCAACTCTGAAAACAGCACCAGCAAAGTACTATAAAAAAAAATTTGTAAACAAGCTGTTCTTCGCAGTTCATTGTCAGAAGAGTTTTCATTTCAATGGATTTACCCATGTCTGTCAGTGAGTTTTTATCCACGAGAGCATTGATTTCCAAGAGAATATCGAGGAAGATTTTCCAAAAAGCCATCGATATAAAAGACATTTGTTAGTCTTACTTACAGACATGCCAGATGAGCCAGGAGTATTTGTGCTGTACCCTGATGAATTTAAGGAAGCGACAGACCATCTCCTTCCACTCTGCAGACTGTGGCTATCAAACAGGCAAATAGTTCATTATTTTCATTCGCATTTTTTAATTGTCTATTATTTAACCATTGGTAGCACCGTCAGTCTACAGGGACTGATTCACATTGGACCTTCACAAAAGACAGCAAAGCAAAAGTAAAGCTACGAATTTAGTTACTTAATTTACGCTAGCAATTAAGATGGATGAAAATTTCCACTACAATCAAATGAAAGCGAAATTAATAAAGCAAAAAAACGACCTACAATTTCTTGTTTAACCTATTTTTCAGGGTGCGAAGGCAGGTTGCAGAGTGCATGTTTGGTATCCCAGCTTAAATCATAAAAGAATCACTATGCTTAAATGGTCCCATAGCTTAGGCCCACAAAATGAACCTGAGATGTACCCATTATTGTTTTTAAGAAAGGAAAATGCAAGCCAGCTTCGGTGATCCTTAGTCTCAGTGTATAATTAGCCGAGACCTGGATATACGGCTTTTAGCTTATAAACAGCTTACCTTCTTCCAAATGGGAAGAGCATGGGGCTGTGAAAGGCACCGCATGGTGAAAGTTGTGAAGGAATTTCTTCGGGCGAATCTACAAAGCAGAAGACACTCTCAAATTCCCACACCAATAATTACATGAACAAACGATAAGCTTTTCGCTGAAAGCTCCAAACGCAAACATATGCAAAGGAACTCGATGTTGTTAAAGCTGGGCGAAGCCAAAGCAAAAATTTACTGTATTGCATTTGATAACTTTGGCTGTTTCACTTTGTAGCGAAATAAATTATGGGTATTCACTTGGGATACTATCAGTGAAACTTTTTCGGATTTTCTCCACAAGAGCTAGAACCCTTTCTTAGATTTTCGGCTTATGCGCAGTAGCGATTTCAGGGTCATCATCTTTCATTTTTCTTTGTAAATCCACGCATGCCCCAAAACGCTTCGCTGGTCCCATTGATCAGGGAGCCAATCAGAGTTACTTTCTTTTCCTTTGTGATTCACAAAGGGGATGGGGGGTGGTTCGCAGTATCCCGAACAACTATGCAGGCGTTCGAATGCAGACAGTTCTTTTACCAATGTTTTAACAGTTCTTTTAAAAGTTCTTTTAACTTCCACCAAATTAGAAATATCGCAAAATCCCAGACAAATATGATCACAAGGGATCGATTTCCACATACTAAACCTCTATAACTAATTCGATCTTTCTCCTGGAACATGAAACTCTAAAAACCCCGATCGGGCCTTTTTCACCATACAAGGCTTTTAAACACCCCCACGTAGTTCTGAATCAGCCGATATGCTAATAAAACCTATTCATGATAAAACATGTTGATATCTAAATAATCACATCTTCTTTGGAAGTACTGTTGAAAAAACTTTCTCAATGAAATAGTCAGTTGAATTCTTCCATCCAACGGGTGGGGGTACTCTTACTTATCTAAGACAGGGGTGCTCAGGCTGGGACACAAAGGCAGTGCAAACAATAATTTTTGGAATCGAAAATAGAACCAAAGGAAAATTTTTCTTACCCTATATCCCCAAAAATAATTAAGTCAAGTAGATATTTTAAGTTACTCTGATTTTAACAATGTTGTCTGAATTAATTTTGTTGGTATATCATGTCTTTGTCTACCTCTTTCTACCCTCCCATATTTGAGACCCAAGAGAAAGATCCAGAATTTATGGAACCAAAACAATAACTGTGCAAATGACTGACCTCAGAAAAAAATTCATGTTCAAATTACAGACCATAGAAAGTCACCTGACTATCCTCTTCATAAATATTGCAGCATACCCCCATCCCCCTGGGCCTACTACCGATAGTCGTTGTTGAAGTTGTTGGTGAGTTGACTGTCTTCTTCATTTAGTTCATTCCCATTTTGGGCTTATGGGATGGTTCGATTGATGATAAAGAGAGTTACGCTGTTGATGTTGCAGTTAGAAATCAGAATTCTGCACGTGGCGATATTTTCCCCAGCATATGAACAACCGTAATTTGGGGCGTCCCTAATCAAAGTAATTTCGAGTAATAATTGTAACCTAGTAGCCATTGATTGCGATTCTCCGACCCGTTTACACTGCACCAGTCTGCGCACCACTTAGACTAACTACAATTCAGTCTCAGTTTTCGCTTTGTTTATTGAAATGGATGATGGCACTCTGCTTCAAGTGGGACTGATAATCAAACTATCTGAAAACCGGGCCAAAATCGCCGTGAAACTGGCGCGACCAATGAGATTGCAGTATTCCAAACAATAATTGACTATGTAATTGATCTCACAGATAATTAGTGTAATTGCTCCCACATAAAAGCCCCTTCACGTCCCGTAAGGATACTCAAGAATCTGCATCCAACGGCAAAGGAAAGCAATGTGAGCAGAAGATTAAGCATGGCGGTAAAAGTTTACAAACCTGAGCCCTTAAACCTATGCTTTTACAAGCAGGATTTTAATGAGACAATGCTGAAATATATTATCTTACCGAGGGCAGAGGCAGGTGAGCCGGGCCTTGGAGGAGACGGTGAATGCGGCGCTAAACTTCTGGGTCTTCTTGGTGCTAATCCACATGAGCTAAAATGATTGAAAATGTGAAGTCACTAAAATTAGTACGAACGGGTTAACTGTGATCAAATTTCGACGGTATCTCTTCATAAGTAAGATAAGACATGGCGAAATGCGGTTGAACATGTCAGGGAAGCACTTCATGATCCTTGCCTCATCTATATTCCAATTAAACGAACTATTGAAAAGAGATCAAGGCTATCACAGTTGAAACATTAGAACTTGCATCTGCCCGGGGTCAAACCTTTCATTTCATTTCATTTTTCATTCTTTATTCATGATAACCCCGTCGGCAAAGGCCCCTTTTCAGGGGACAGTGAAAAAATTTTAAATCTACAATTTACAAGTAAAACAATCTACATACAAACATAAATAATAAAATTACAAAGCTAAAGTAAGGTTAAAATCAAAACGTAATTATCAAACCATCAGGACACAGTCAGACCGGACCAAAGCAAATCGGACCACACGCCCACTCTGAAACACGACACTTCATTACCGCTCCCGGTGGTTGGCAAAGAATCCGACTGACCCCAGTCCAATCAAACCGCATCCCGCCACCCACAATCAAGCTTTAAAGTCGATATTTAAAAGCATATAAAGAGGGTGCTTGCTTAACCCCAGATTCAAGGCCGTTCCACAGAAGTACACCAAGATATGAGAATGGTGTCCTCAATGATTTGCTCCTGGGGTTTTAATGCAAAGTATTTCTCCAAAATGCACTGCACCGCTCAAATGCAATTAGATAATGGCCACCTGAATCCACTCAGATCTCTGTTCTTACAACACGACAGAAGCCATCTATTGCTTTTTCAACTTTCGGCAACAAGCCTCTATCAGAGTCATACATACATATCCATAATCGTGTGGCATTGTCTATAACACGTGCACGTTTATTCACATAGGTCATACATCGTTTTACTCATGCGGTAGAATTCTGCTGGATTTCACCAATTCGCATCATCTTAAAAACACCTTAGAGCACATATCGTTTCAACTTTTCACTATTAACATGAATCAAGGTTTGCCTGAGCTATCTGCAAGCGTAAACATGCTACCAGAAATCTTCTTGCCTTGAAAATTCAAGCAAATTATCCGTTATAATATGCGGCATAGGCACTCTTTGTAAGTTGGTGCAGATCTGTTATCAAAACACGTTGTTTCACAGCCATACAGTAAAATTCCGCGTATAAGAACCTGCAATTTTGCAAGTCAGCCTGATTAGGCTCTTATACATTGAGTATTTAGTGGGAAATTAGGCTGTTCAGGTTCTTAAATTGGTTCTTACTTCATTCAGGGCTTCCAGGTATTTCTTTTGTTCAGATTGAAACTTCAAGCCCATTATTCACTGTCAGTTCAGGGGCACCTGGGTTCATGAGAACTCATTCATAACGGCCGTCCGTGGAAGAATCAGAAATTTACAGAATGCAATTAAAAGCTTCCAAAGCATCTTTAGAGCTCTTTGCAATTTACACATATGACAGTATCAATCCATATAGGCTCGATGACAAAGCAGCTGGAATTTTTTTTATTCAATTTGGTGATCTCTACGAATAAGAACCTATTTCAATTTTCAGGCTGAATCGGTTCGAATATATTGGGGGTCTAATTTCAGAATTTCAGCCGTAGGTTCTTAACTCGGGTGGGGGGGGGGTAACTCAACCTATTATGTGACGGGGAAGTGCCATTTTTCCCGAAAAATTGGTACCCATAATTCCGTAAATTCTGGTGGATTTTAGGGCCATAATTCCTTAAATCGAATAAATACCTGGGCCATAATTCTGGAAACTATGAAAAATCCCCTGAAAAGGACATTATTATTATTATCAATTTCTTTTTCGTTGGTTAAAATAACAGATAGCTAAAAATATTTAGCTAATTAATTCCAACGCTAAAAATGTATGTTACAAGTGTAGTAAAATATTTAGAAAATTAAACTATTTACAATCCATCAAAGTATACAATAAAAACAAATTCTAAAAACATTATAAAAAGCCCAAATTCGGAATAAAAGTGCGACACAGCTTGCATGGACCATTTTCTCCCTTCCAATCTTTTATATTTGCTTTAAACTGAGCAAGGGATTCAGAGTTTCGTATTGTTTGCGGTAATATTTGCCATAGTTGTGGACCTTTAAATCTGACGCTTTCTGTGCCATTTCCGACCGATCTCACCCTAGGTTGAACGAAATCGTTATTGCTACGCAAATTATAATGACTTTCATTTTCTAAGAAAATTTCCTGCATGAAAGAAGGATTCAGGTCATTTCTGGTTTTGTACATGTCAGTCATAAGTAATTGAAGGTTCTTTGTATGAATAGTAACGGCACAGTCCTTTTCTAATAGTTCACTATAAGTAGATTCGGCATCCTTATAAGTTATTCTCAAAGCCCTTTCCTGTATTTTGTTAATTTTTTTGTTCAGCTGCCTGCTGTGAAACATCCAGATTAAAGGACAGTATTGAAATTGACTGGTAATAAAAGCCCTCATGAGAGTTCTTAATTTTTTCTGATCCATGTATGGTGATATGCGAGCAAGTGCATAAAGTTTATCGCTAGCCTTTTGGCACAGTTTGGAAACATGATTATCGAAGGAAAGTTTGCTATCAACTTGAACTCCGAGTAGCTTCTCTTCAGAGCTATTTACAACGTCAGCACTTCCAATCCTCACAGTAACAGGATCGTCACATCTCTGCCCAAGAACCAACAAATGGCATTTATCTGCATTTAATTTCATAAAGTTGTCGGCAAACCATTCTAAAGCTATACTACAATCATTTTCAAGCCTATGAACTATATTGTCAAGGTTCTTATTGCAGGTATAGATTGTAGTATCGTCTGCATAATTACATATATCCGAGTTTTGAATAAAGAGTAAAAGATCATTAATGAAGATGTTGAATAACAGAGGCCCTAAGACTGACCCCTGTGGAACACCACGTGCGACGCTTTTCCAAGAACTGAATGACCCATTTACTTTAACTCTTTGTTGTCTATTTGTGAGGTAATTGTTAATTAGTGCTAATGCTTCGCGAGAGAAGCCATAGGCGTGCAATTTCGCGATCAATAGATCATGTCTAATGCAATCAAATGCCTTGGAGAGATCCATTAATACAGCCCCTGCCTTACCACCTTCATCAAGGCTAATTTTAAATTTTTCTAAGAGCCTTATCAGAGCGTGCTGGGCATTGTAGCCTTTTCGAAAACCACAGAGAAGTGACGATAAAAAGGGTGTAATATACGCAACTATTTGTTTATCCATTATTCTTTCAAACAGCTTTGAGACCGTAGGCAGAACACTGATTGGTCTAAAGTTAGTCCTAGAATTGGATGGTCCATTCTTGGGATGTGACATCCGCGCACTTTAGTTCATCAGGAAAGGACGAATTCTCTATGCAATCATTGAAGATTTGCGTCAAAGGTTCTACACATACATCAGAATTTGACTTGAGGATTTTAGGAGGAATATTTTTGTGCGTTGTAGCTTTCTTAGGATTTAGATTCCTGACCTCTTTGTCCACAGCATCGTGGGTAACTTTCTGAACGTAAAAGGAACCAGCATTTTGATATTGATCTTTGATTTTTAGAATGCTAGGATGATTGGAGAATTTGTGTACAGCCTTATCAATAGGATCTGTAATTCCTTCTGTTGCATTTTCATAACCACAGCTTTTATTTATACCAAGGGAATCCGTTACTGAGACGAAAAATTCGTTCATGGTTTCTGCTACTTCGAGATCGTTGGAAATAATAGTTTCATCTTCAATCAAAACAATTTTATTCTTAGATTGTGATTTGTCAGAGAAAAATGGTTTCACAGTTTTCCAGAATTTCTTATTGTCAGTGACAAGTGAAATGTCTAGATTATTATAATAATTTCTTTTTTCCCTCCGAAATAACTTAACACAGGAGTTGCGATGCTTGCGAAATTTGTTCCAATTTTCAACGGTTTGATCTTTGTTATATCTATTACGAAGTCTAGAACGTCCCCGACACCCATAATTCCGTGAAATGTCAAAAAATTGTGAAAATGATACCCATAATTCCGTACTTGAGAAAGTACCCCTAAAAAATGGCACGTCCCCGTACCACGAACAGTACTAAGGTACCCCCCCCCCTTCGAGGTTCTTAATCACTGGTTCTCATACCTTATACACGGGTTTTTACTGTAGCTGAGCTCCATTGTCATCGACAATGCAATCCCGAGTGAGACAGAAAAGTTCCTACTTCCTGCTTTCCGGAAAAGTTCCTACAAGCAAATCACAAAAATACTTTGATCTTTCGACTTTTAACAAAAATAAGAATCATTCAAGTCGGTGAGGCACTGTTCGAGCTATCAATTTTCGAAAGTGGAAACTTTTATCTGGCTCATCCGGTGTCAAGTTGTCACTCTGATACCCCCACATCCGGGGGACAAGACTTGGAATAACGTACTTATAATGATGCCTTGTCTGGGACGTCATTTACTTGGTTTTAACCAGGAGTGAAACGTCGTTGATTTTCGTGTACACTAACTCCTCCTCGTTAAGTAAACACCTCAGTAAAAAAGGTCGAGGATTCAAACATTTGAATTTCTTTTACATCCACCCGGTAGTAATATCGATAGAAAATGATTGCACAAAACTTTTTACCTGAATTTTCTGGAAACGTCGCCCTGAAAGAAAATTAACAAAAATAAGACATCAAGAATAGACATACTTCCACGATCGTTTTTAAAGGGTCTGTTTCATCCAGCATGCCTTGCACGTGTCGTCTCTCGGTTTGCCTTTGTTGTCGCGGGGTTGTCGCCATTTTCATGGGCCATGAAAATGGTGACAAACAAAGGGCAACCAAGAGTCGACACGTGCAAGGAATGCTGGATGAAACAGACCCTTTAAACTTGCATTTACCTGCTGCAAGCTGAAAAAGTTCTAAAAACATGTCCCACAAATATGGTAGTTTTGAAGAAAACATTTCATGAACTTTCCGGAAACTTATAAAACTATTTTCAACAAAGCTTTTGAACACTGGTTTGTATTCAATGTTCTCAGTCGAGTCTCCATTCAAAGCTTCATAACCCTAATCTTTGCAATTTTAGTCTTATGATGATAATAGGTTCGAAAATGTATTTAACCGTGAAAATCATTTTGTGTGTCAATTTACACATATATATGTATATGATATGAATACATATTTATACACCAAAATTAAACCTTTTAGCATCTAATAATACCTATATACAATCTTATAAAACAAACGAAAAATTTTCCAAATTGTTAATATTGCTGTTCTTCCAGGGGGTCGTGTTTGAAGTTGAGGTTTTTGATCAGCGAGTAGGTGTGCTTTCAATTGTTTTTAAAAGCAACCGAGAGTTCAGTCATGATTTGCGGCCAAGCATTTACACATTTTCAAATTCATTATCGTCATAAAATCAAAATCGCAAAACTAGTATTGCAAAAATGTACGTTAAAGTTTGGCTGCTAAATCTGAATAAGAGGTTAGAAATTTCGTATGAAGCAATTTGACGAAATTTTGAAAAGTTTCAAAACGAGGCCTCTTAGCTGAAGTGTAGTAATACAAAATATAGAAGAGTATCCGTATCATTTGAAAAGAGGTTAAAACAAAAGCTTTCTCGAGGTCCTATGCAGTCAAAATGTAAGATATGAATTTCTTGTAAAGGGTTTCTCATTATAACTACAGTAAAAGCTCTATTAAGCCCCCGGGGGGCTTATTTAATTTTGGACCTTCAAGAGGGGGGGTTTTAATAGAGAGGGGGGCTTATTACAGAGGGGGACTTATTCACAAAATCAAGTGACAAGAATATATTTGGTAGCTTTTCAGTTCTTTTATCCCATATTTTGCGGAATCAACATACAATTTTACGGCTCAAAGACATAAATCCGACACAATTTTTATCCTAAACCATGCTAAAATTAATATGCTAGGTTGCGTAGCTAAATAAAAGGCAAATGTTTGGTAAATTCTAGAATTTTGTATAAGGGGGGCTTAAAAGAGAGGGGGGCTTATTTCAAATTTTGACTCAGAGGGGAGGGGCTTATTAGAGAGGGGGGCTTAATAGAGAGACGGGGCTTAAGGTAACTCTGCTTTCCGCTCCAGTGAGCAGCGAGTTGCCGTTTTGCAAAACCACTCTCCTCAGAAAACAGTTAATTTCTCCGATATTATTCGGTCGATCGAAAATCGGTAAAAAGGACATTGTTCTACATAGTCTTAGCAATCGAAAGATATGCAAATCGCAATGTTTTCATTAAGGCTGGCTTTGTAAAATATTTTTCACGACTTTATGTTGATTTGAGAAAAGTGGATTTCTCTCCAAAACTACTCGAAAAATTTTTGGTTTTCTTTCGATATATCCTTAGCTAGATTGTTGATCTACAACTTTGCCAAGTCTGATTGAAAAAGCTAGGCTAGATTTGTCGCAATCGAATTTTATATTTCTGTTTACATTTCGACAGCGAAGGGTAGAAACCTTGGTCAACAGATTAGCATGTTACGAATCATGCTTTCAAACACTCGGCCTTTGGCTGCATCCACATTGCACAATCCTTTGTAAGCTCGTAAACGTTCGTGCAGAAATCCCCATACTAATATTTTGCAATCTGAACACTGCAAGGGATTAGTATGGGGGATTTCTGCACGAGGGTTTAAGTGCTTTCAAAAGATTGTGCAAGGTGAATGCAGCCTTATATAACTCTCTGAAAATGTTTCCATTGGCAAAAGAATGATCGTGATCTGTTGGGAATGCTATATTCAAGTCTCAATAGACATCATTGGAGCGCTTGTGAAAGTATCATTTCTTGAATGCTACCATTTCTTACAGCCTGCCGTTTCATGTCCTTTGAGACTTTCATGAGCATTAACAAAATATCAATTTCTTTAAGAGTCTACAAAGAACAGAGATCTGAAACTAAACTTTTTACAAAAGGGTTCAAGTCTTTCTCATTTCCTAATCAGTTGACCAAGGTTTCTACCCTTCGCTGTCGAAAAGTAAACAGGGATATAAAATTCGATCGCGACAAATCTAGCCTAGCTTTTTCAATCAGACTTTGTAAAGCTGTAGATCAACAATCTAGCTAAAGATATAGCGAAAGAAAACCGAAAGCTTTTCGAGTAGTTTTGGAGATAAATCCAATTTTCTGAAATCAACAAAAAGGATTGAAAAATAATTTACAAAGCCAGCCTTAACGGAACCATTGCGATTTGCATATCTTTCGATTGCCAAGACTATGTAGAACGACACCCTTTTAACCGATTTTCGATCGACCGAATAGTATTGGAGAAGTTAACTGTTTTTTGAGTACAGTGGTTTTGCAAAACGGCAACTTGCTGCTCACTGGAGCGGAAAGCAGAGTTACCTTAATCGATCTTTTACGGTAAATCAAACATGTAACAATAAAGGATCGATATTCTACTATCAACCCATTCTTATATGATTTTATGAATATTTTCGACTAACAAAATTGGCAATTACAACGGTATATTAATGCGTTGCATATTTCGTTCCATTTTTCTCATTTTTGACGTCACTCTTTCCCTAATATTCTAATATTGAAGTGGGGAAGGCGATAATCAAACACCATAATGTCAACATGCTCTCTGTCTTCTTATTAGGCCTGAGATATCTACACTCCTACGTATTTCGTCGTCATGATGCAGAACCTCATACAGAGCACGCTTAATGGGTTCTGTATCAATATTTCAAAAATCTATACTTTATTCAACAGACATAAATTGAAACATGACGACTTGAAGCTACGAACCAATGTCCGGTTGAGGTAGTTACTACAGGCTTAAGAGATGAAGGTGAAATGGATCGAAAGGCGGGCAGGAGGGTATGAATATGAAGCGATGGCTAGAGCAGATTAATCACAATAGCACCTGTTGAAGGAAACGCCAGTACAAAGCTATCAGCAATTGAAAACAGAGGAATTGCAACGGATGAATGACCAACTCGCAAACACAAACAAGGAAACCGCAAAGATAGCCTAAAACCTCCAACTGACTCGCTGTGCAAGTGAACGGGAGTGGAGGGGGGGGGGGATGGTCTTAGCGTTGTTTGCGAAATACTTGATCAGTTCCCATTCCGAAATGATCGATGCCAGAAACGACGTAGGTATTGGCGGCACAGGAGCCATGTGGCCCCAAAGATTTTGCAACTTTGACGAAATTGTGTCCCTTTGCAGGAAGCGCCTCTCCAGCTTAAAGGTCTAATATCACCATTTTCAATAAGTTGTAATATGGACATCCCCTCATTGCTGAATTCGATAACATCACTCAAATTGCAATATTTTGCCTACAAGTGCCCCTAAAAGCCCCCCAAAGTTGCGAATTTCCGGAAATTTTTCAAAATTACCGCGCAGAGAAAAGAAGACTGGTAACGACCTCTGCAACGTCACTGCAGGAACGCATGAGAGCATCGCAGCACAGGCCTTCATTGAAAACACTACGAGGTTGCATCTTGTTTCTTCTGGCAAATCTGTCGTTTCAGCCATGCCCGAGAGATGTATGTTTTATGGTTCCAGCAATTACCTATGACAAAGAGTTGGGTAGCTATTTCAGTCCATAAACTGGCTTCTTCGGAAGTGACAAGCCTGAAGCGAAGAAACGAAGGAAGAAGCGGACGGAACTTACAGAGAGAGAGAGAGAGAAGGCAAAATGAACCGAATAGAAGCACTCCATCATTTGCTCGTAGCATTTCTCTTTCATACCAGAAGACATCGATCAGCAGGGTGCCTCTGTGCCCGGGATGGAGTTATCATACAGAAGAAGTTTGATATCAGATGAAATCGGGGTTGTATTTAGCCTAAAAGTCGTGCTAAAGGTACAGGGTCTTCACATAGGCGAGGTAAAAGCTTTCCCTTCAATAAAAGAACCGTTCCCTAAAGACTTTATCTGGCGGTCCGCAGAGAAGAGGTAATTCTCCGGGGTAACATTGACAGCTGAAGGAAACGATAATCATGTATGAATAGCTCAAAGAATCTTCTTTCGAATGGTGTCAAATGTTAATACATCTTACACTAAAGTTTGCAGTTATTATGGGCATGCAGTCAGCAGGTCACGATTTGTTTGCGATCTGGCTTTCGATCATGGACGTTTCTGTTGAAGAGATTTTCGGAGAGAGTTCCCAAGGACAAGAGTGTTGACGATTTATCAATGAACATTTTTATTGGAATTACAACCCATACATTGAGCTTAGTGATGTCTTATCATCTGCAGAAGTGCTTTTTAGAAGGGCAAACCGGAACGTTGGGAAGCGTTGAGGAACTCTTTGCCGTTTCGTAGAGGCATGAATTTTGGCTTGTTCTTGGAGAACCCGTGGTGAATCTTATTATTTGGCCGCGAACTCAGCATTGCCGCTGCAAACTGAGGTAAGAGCCTTCATACTAAAATCAATCGTTGGTTTCTTGTTATCTTGACACATATTTTTTATGTGCAAGCCTGGGTCTAAGGATAATGTGAATTTTGTCGTACTACGGTCATCGCTCGCTGTTGATGCTTCGTCTTCTTCTTCAGCAACACATTCTTCAAGGTTGTAGCAAAATAGCACGCATCTTTCAATTTCCATGATGATTCAGACAATGTTTCCGACATTTTTTTAGATCTACAATCATGGACATAAATTATGAGACAAATTCATCTTTTTCGATATTTTCACCTGTTGAGCATCCTTTCCCCCCGTTCCCCCCACAATCAATGTTGAAGACTCGGAGAACCTTCCTTGATGCATCACCAACATTGAATAAGGGGGAAAGGGGGATCTTCAACAGTAAAATCTCAGGTTTTTGATTTGTCTCAAACTATTTTGTCCATGATTGTAGTTCGTTTGTTCCCACGGTTTATCCGCACGCTTCAAATGCATTGGATACTTGCGCGTGGTGTGGTTCCTGTTGTTACGTCACAAACACTCGACCCAGTCTCTTTCTTTACGCGGTAATTTTTCACACTACCCCATCTTTCAGGGGCTTTTAGGGGCACTTCTTGTCAAAATATCACGATTTGAATGATGGTATCGAATTCAGCGATGATAGAATGTCCATAATACAAATTTTGAGAAATGGTGATATTAGACCTTTAATGAAAAAAGCCTTTGAAGTGTTGCGTCCTCTCCTCCCACAGGTAAAACACTGATGAAATTGGCTATGTGTGAAATTGGCCATGCATGTGAAAGTGGCTATGAAATAGGACAACAGTGTCTGCTTTCACAGTGATAGAAATTGGCTGTGACATATTCCTCATACAACAAATTGTTTGTCTGCTTTGCTTTAAGAGAAATTGGTCACTCAGAGTCACTAAATTGTTCTATTTGAAATTGGCCATATGATCTCATGTGTGAAATTAGTCAATTGTTTCACACTGCTTGAAACTACACAGAGCAAGTTCACATATTAAGTAAAGTGTGCACACAATTACTAGCAAGTGAAATTGGTCATCATCTTTCACCCAAACAGTTTTAAAACATGTTCTTTTGTCTTACTGGTTGAAATAACAATAGGGTATTGTAGCCTATACAATAGAGATTCAAATGGTGCATTCTGATTGGATAATTGCCAGGAAGAAGTATTTGAATGGATGTCAGTTGATCAATTTGAAATTTTCAAATTTTTCATGATGGTGGCCTAAATTATTAGAGAGAGTCCTACAAGCAATGAGAAATGAAGTTCTGTAGGCTGTTTCACGAAGAAAGTAACAATGAAATTTCACATGGACTAGAACCATGTACCATTAGATAAGCTGTTGAGGTTGGAAGAACCAATCAAGTGAATTTTTGGAATCAGAGAGGATGGAAGAGACATGTTATGATGGGAAATGGAGTATGGTTGATGGATGGGCCTAAAGCAAGAACCTGAGTGAAAAAGATGTACTGTTCTTGGTAGAATATGTTGCCGTAAAGCCGTATTAACAAGCAGTTACAATAGATGAAGGAGAAAAGACGGTTTACCATTGCTGATCTGATAACAAACAATGTGTGCCATAATTCAATTATCACATCAGATTATCTGGAGAGTGTCTTTTAAACTTTAGATTGATAAAAAAGTACCAGCGCTGATAACATTGAAATGATAGATTTGAAGTAGTAGATACTGTATATGTGCTGCTTTGAAAAGCTTACGTGCTGATGATGTAATGGTGATGATGGCCTGATTGAAGTTTGATAGGATTGTTTTTAAACTAATATGACACCATGAGCAACAGTGATTGTGCAAGAATGAGGCTAAACTGAGAGACTGATTGCCTCAATGTCAGGGTCAAGAATCATCTTACAAAAATAGATCAATGAAGGTTGCCCACTTCTATCTCAATATGGATTTCTGAATGAAAAGAAGTTTGTGAATATCATTGTCTTGGCAGCAAAGGTTGTGCTGTGTCAGGCTTATTCAATCTGTTGAAAATTCATCAGTGTTTGATAAGATGTTGAAAAAGATTGGAAGATCCTGTGCAGGATCTACTGTAAAAGGATCCTTTTTAGATCTTAAGATCCTACAAGATATCCTACAAGATATGTTAGGATACTTTAAGTTCTTTTTAAAGACTCTGATCACGGTCTGAATGAATCAGGATCTTGAGGAATTTTCTCCAAAAGGAATTTTCACCAGGATATTGATATGAATGGTCTATTTCATGGACAATTTCTTCCTAGTGAAATTATCTGACCAATTTCACTATTTAGGTAGTGGTTAATCTCACAACCAATTTCACAACCCATTTCACTTCATTGCTGTACAATTGCTGGCATGTGAAATTAGCTGACCACTTGTCACCCAAGATGAATTTCAAGATAAATTGGCCAATTTCACTAGTGTGGCAATTAGCTGACCACTTTCTATTTTGTGGCAACTTTCACAGCCAATTTCACAGCCTATTTCACAGCCTATTTCACCACTGTTTTACCTGTGTCCCAGTTTACGAATCCTCCTACCCTCGTGATCGGCTTTTCGATTAAAGTTAGTATGGCACAAACAATGAATGCGGCAACTGTACAATTGTGAATAAGCTTCTCTCTAAATAGAATAAAGAAAACACTAAGAGACCGCATTGTTTCTTTGGATAGCCATCGTTCACGGCGCTTGTACTACTTCGACATTGGGATATTTTTGGATTTCTTTGCTCTTTGCAAATCCAAGCTTTTAACCTTGCACAAACCCTTTAACTAAAATTTATCGCAAAAAGATTTGGGCGATAACAATCCTACAAATGAAACATGTAACAAGAAACAAGTCAACAAGTAACATGAAACATGAAACAAGTCCAAAAGGCATCAGTGTTTATAAGTTACCTGCATATCCGCACTATTCTTGCATACGGTTCAGATCTGTTTAAGATAATTTTTATACATATTGCAATAACCAAGGAGTGAGTCCGGAACTACCGGGTGAGTCCGGAAAAATGCCTCTCAGATAGTCAAAAAATCAAGACACTTCAATACTGGGAATAACTTAAGAAGCTGCTACTCTCATACGTAAACTAAATCCATAGCACAGATTTACTTTATTTCACTCGTTTACTGTCTCATATTTGTTATATAGTTATTTTTTATGTAGTTATATTGTATTTTGTTACGTTTGTTGAAGAACGAGGAACGTATGACCTTCCCAACGATTTGATAGAGTGGAATCTCACAGCCGAAAATGGACATGCTAGCCCTAAGATTAATTGAAAAAAAAGTCTGAAAAACTTGAACATAAATTTGTAGTTTCTACTTCCTTTAATTAGACATAGGTACAAGGACCCAAGTCCCCTTGATTCACTAAGGGCTCCACGCTCCTCCGCTACGCCACTGCTGAAGAACGTCCCTTCGAGGCACTTTGAGAAACGTCCTAAAATCCCCAACAAATATTTTCTATTTATGTCTTGCCACGACAACTTCAACACAATTTCGCACGTGTTATCCTTCTCGGAGAATGAAAAAGTCATCCTCAGCAGTGTAACAAATCTATTTAAGGAGATCCCATCTCCTCGAGAATATAATATGTGCTAAAGACCCCGTTGATAACTATCATCCTTCGTGGCACTTAAGTTGACTTTCGTATTATCTGAATTTCCTTTTTGGACTAAATTCCCTTTGACTTCCTTTCAATTCTGCTCAAGATCATGGTAGACAATGGATCCTTAACACAAGCAAGTGTCATTGTTGTGGAGCAGGAAAATTGATTAAACATTGATCCTCACTTTAATTCTTTCTGCAGGAATTTAAAAGGGGCTATTTGTCACCAATCTCCCAGAGCTATGGAAGGAAACAGCCTATTAACGCCAGGTAAATTGCTATACCTACTGATCATATCGGCTAAGAAACAAGACAAGTTCGATACTCTACCGGTAGTCCGGGAACATCCAACTGTCCAACAAGACAAACTAAATCAAACTGTCCAACAAGACAAACTAAATCAAACTGTCCAACAAGACAAACTAAATCAAACTGTCCAACAAGACAAACTAAATCAAACTGTCCAACAAGACAAACTAAATCAAACTGTCCAACAAGACAAACTTACAGGTAGTATTTTCATATATTTCAAATCTAATTCTTCTAAAGAGGTTGCCCTTCAGCAGAGGCTGGTTTTCAAGGGGTCGTCTGTAATTATGTTACTTGGAAAACCCTCTGCTAACCACGAGACTCTGGTCCCTTTTCAAGTCCCAGTGGCGGATTTAGGGGGGTCACTGCCCCCCCCCTTACGATGAAAATTCAACTTTGGCGCCACCTTTTTAGCAAGAAAAGCGCCCCTTATCCTGACCCAAATGCACTCTTTTTTCAGTGATTCGTTCTGAATGTGGAGAAACATATAAACTGACGTGTTATTCAATAGAAAAACCAGAGAATTCTCTCAAATGAGGCCCCAAAAATTTTCGCGCGCCTTCGGCATGCTCACTTTCAATTGTGTTTTAGGCGCCCCCTCTCCAAGTTGCCCCCCCCCTTCAACTTTGAATCCGCTCCTGTCAAGCCCCACAATGTACTGTGAAAGAACGTTCAGACCATGTCAAGTCTGCGGGGCTAGGCCAGTGTTTTGCTCTTAGATCGCTCCTTCCATTAAGAATAAATATATCAAGTTACAATGGATATCGAGAAGAAATTTACGAATGGTTTGTTCTTCGTGCCCTCCTTTGAGCCTGGCAGGAGGACCGTAAGTACTTACCATCACTAGTGCTCGCGTTGTGTTAGTGTTGTTTTTTTATAAAGTTAGATGTACAAAGCCTGATGGTCAGCAGAGAGTCCTTTAACTATGAAAGACAATGTTACGCCAGATGGACAACCAACCAGTTATTTCAAATATACCTTCTTTCACGAGAGAAACTAATCTTTAAAACGAAAGCAGAAAGATATATGAAAACATCTGCCTTAACAATTCTGTTTATTTTTGCAAGTGAGAAGTACAGAGTGAAGGAGAAGACTCTGACCCCAATTGATGTTCAATGTTATTTTTGGCTATCACCTCTAATCAATCAATCTGATCATTAATCTCATAGACGGTTGCGATTGGGTGCAGCGAAAAGTTGTTTGAGTGTAATATGTTGCCTAGATTCTTTACTACATTGCTATAGTTTATAGAACGGAGCTTATAATCCATAAATTACACTTGGGAAATAAATTAAGACTATGTTTTAAAGACCCATTGCTAACCATGATCCTTTATGGCGCCAAAGGCGACTTTCGTCTTATCTGAAAGTCCTTCTTGGCCTAAATCCTCTTTGTCTTGCTGTTCAATAGGCGCACAAAGGATCATGGTTAGCAATGGGTCTTTAACTTTTCAGTCAATGTTTGGTGTTACAGCGTACCCAAATTAAAAATGTGATGCTGTTCTTCAGAACCAAAAATTGCCTTGTCTTATTGAATACCGGATTCAGTTGTTTCACAAAATTTACTCCTGTCCTTGTCGTAAACTTACGGAATATTTCATCGAGATCTTCATCGATTTTGTATTCACTTATCGTGGGGACATACTGTCTGTAAAAGGAATTTGATAAAACAAAAAGGATGATTTATGAAAAGGATAAATTCACAACAAAACATAAACAAAGAGAATTGAAAATGATGCATACACATGATGATGATATTGATGGATCCGAATTCCCAAGAGATGGATGATTTCTCATTCGGACAAGATTCGTCGTAGATTCGTCTGACTTGATCAATGAGAAGCCACATGCACTGCAGTCCAGCTTGTCCAACTCTCCTTTATCTTCAGAATCAATCTTCTCCCTTTCATCAAAAGCAAGCTACAAAAAAAAACATTTGGATGAACTTTGATTGACGAAGACGTAGGCTGGGAAAACGAAGCTGTGTCTAGCAAGATATGCTTTTATTACAAGCTTTTTATCACAGTCACAGGTCATCCTGAGACAAGATATATAACATTAATAAAACATGGTGATTAGGGACGCTCTTTATCTGTAAACACCTCAAAAGATTAAGAATGAAAATCCTGCGTTGAGTTTTGATGTTTCGTTTCAAAACAGTGTAAAATGCCAGGTGACCCAGGGAAGTATCACCGCTTGGCAAACAATACAATCAAGAACAATGCACCGAATTAAATACAAAAACAGTCCTTTTGATAAATAAAGACTATGCTTGCACTGCCCCGCATTGATTTTATCCACTTTTGTTGTTGTTGTTAATAACATTGATCGTTCACACTGCTCTGTTTTCAGACAAATACAGTAAAAGCTCTACTTAGCCCCTTCTCTTTTAAGCCCCCCTCTCTAATAAGCCCCCTCCCCAACCCTAACCCTAAGTTGAAGCTTGACCTATGCAACTGTGAAAAAACCAAGATAACTGAACATACAGCTCTTCCGCAGTAGCCACACAAACGGGGCACAATCATTCTGGAACGCCCTGTACTTTCGAAAAACATTCAAGATTTCTGAAAAGTCCACTGGCAGAGTTATAACTAGCAGAGTTATAAGTAGGTGACGTTTCTTGCCCAGGCACTCAGTTCAAAGAAATGGGTAACAGAATATTAGACTTACTCCTTTTCGTCCCTTGTTTCCCTGCGTTATTTGATTTGCTGATATCATTTGGTTAACAGAGACTCATAACATTACCCTTAAAAAGTGGGCTCAATTTAGCCCCGCGTACAGTGATTCCGTATTTGCCAATACAAAAAATTGCTAGAATTCAGCTTTCAACCAATCAGGAGGCGCTGTTCAGACAGTTGTTATTAATGCACCCAAAAAACCTTTTCTTTTACAATATAAAAATTTTACAAAAACGAATTACCTAAGACTACACTTACAAACTACTGGACTACATAACAAGGACGACGACCCCGGGAAGCAAGAACCCATGACTATCCCAAAGGGTCATTACATAAAACACTAAACTAAACTTACTGAAAAATACATACAAACGAAACTGAAAACACAAAGAAAAGACATTTAAAGCGCTAAACGATTACATACGGATACATACTAGGATCTGTTTCACATTGGACGTCAGGCCAGAACAGGCGACGGTGCTGAGCCGCAGAGGCCCCGGTAGAGAGAACACCACCGACAACCATAGTCGCCGAATTTTAGCCGAATTTTGCTCGTGGCCCATGGCCGGAAACAACCAAAACCTCGTTTTTACGGACCAATCAGACGGCGAATAAGTGAGAAAAACAAAAGAAACGTGTGAAGATTTTTCTAAATTTTACCTACTCTCATAAAACGGAACCAGGACAAAAAACTGCTTGAAATTTCCCGAATATTTTTCAAGAAATCTACTCTCCATACGTTTGGGCATTCAAGTTTGGATGCCGGTCAAAATATCTCCCGATTCCAAGGAGTTATGGCACCTCAAACTCACGACCTTTGTTCGTTTTCAGCATTTCTGAGCTTCTAGCATTCTTAGTACTCAATTCAAACCTAAAAAGTCTTCTAAAACTTACCTGAAACATCATTAATTCCCATAAAGTCGATACAGTGGGACTGGGGACCTTTTCTTGCTTCGCAGATGAGCAAATCTGACATGATTTCTTTGATGTCCGAAACATGGCCTAGCTCTAAAATGTGCTAAATTGTATTTTTGAGTAAGAAATTTCAAGGGTACCCACCTCTTTTCGTTTGTTTAAGGCATCCTGTAGTTCTGTGTATGTGCCAGACTGTGCTTGGTCTCCATTTGGCAATTTTCTTCCATAGATAATGCAATAAGTCGCAAGATAAATGTTACCTTCTGTGTTTCTTCAGCCAAACTTTCATCCGTGTCATCATGAATTACCACACTTGCTGCGCTCTGCGAGGCCTGGGGAAGAGGCGGGAAGGTGTCAAAATGTTACATACCACGTGATCACTTCATACGCCATGTCGTGATACATGATGACACGGATGAAAGTTTGGCTGAAGAAACACAGAAGGTAACATTTATCTTGCGACTTATTGCATTATTTATGGCAGAAAATTGCCAAATGGAGACCAAGCACAGTCTGGCACATACACAGAACTACAGGATGCCTTAAACAAACGAAAAGAGGTAGGTACCCTTGAAATTTCTTACTCAAAAATACAATTTAGCACATTTTAGAGCTAGGCCATGTTTCGGACATCAAAGAAATCATGTCAGATTTGCTCATCTGTGAAGCAAGAAAAGGTCCCCAGTCCCACTGTATCGACTTTATGGGAATTAATGATGTTTCAGGTAAGTTTTAGAAGACTTTTTAGGAATGAGTTGAGTACTAAGAATGCTGGAAGCTCAGAAATGCTAAAAACGAACAAAGGTCGTGACTTTGAGGTGCCATAACTCCTTGGAATCGGGAGATATTTTAACCGGCATCCAAACTTGAATTTTGACCGGCATCCAAACGTATGGAGAGTAGATTTCTTGAAAAATATTCGGGAAATTTCAAGCAGTTTTTTGTCCTGGTTCCGTCTCATGAGGGTAGGTAAAATTTAGAAAAATCTTCACACGTTTCTTTTGCTTTTCTCACTTATTCGCGGTCTGATTGGTCCGTAAAAACGAGGTTTTGGTGGTTTCCGGCCATGGGCCACGAGCAAAATTTGGCTAAAACATTTGATTCCTACCTTGTCGCCGCTACTGTCCTCCCCGCAAAGCCCCCAGCGCTCGAAAACACCGCACCTGTACTGTCGCAATATTACGGTTTGGTAAATTTGAGTTTGCTTGGAGGGGCAGTTATTCATCGCACTTAAGTCACCGCCATACATCCAATGTGAAACAGACTTACAAGAATTTTAAGAAACTTATAAAAATTTTGAGAAAAAAAAATGAAGGGGAGTAGGACTTAGCATCGATGTCAAAGCCTGAAATTATTTTAACCGAACCGACCAGTTCTATGGATAAAATTTAGGGTCAATTGGATTATATCTTTATTAATGTCATCTGAAAGGTCTTTATCGCCCAGGCCCGTAGGAGCATTTTTCAGATTGGAGGGGCACCAATTCGCGCCGAAGGTGCAAATCTGGGGGTCCAAGGGGAAGCCTCCGGAAAAATTTTTGGTCCACACCCTTTTTTCTCCTGGCAACGCCCTTCTCTGAAAGCTGAAAGGGAATTTTATGTTCAGAGGTCCTGGAGGTGAAATATGAAAATTTATGAATCTCAATACGGTAGATTTCAAACAGGCCAGCTGAATCTAATCTACGACACAAGAATACTTGGTCATGAGCATCGTGAGTTCTCATAGTTTAGATGTTATTTAGATTGTTGAAGTCTAGATACTTTTCAACGCACTTGACGAAGCACTTCTGATGTCAAAGGGCTGAACTTTCCAAAATTAATTTTTCTTGCATCAGAATCTCCAACGAATTCACTTGCGAAGCTGAGAAGGTTGAGTTTATCAAGTCTACCCCTTAAAAACACATGAATCGCCATTAGATGGCTGAAGCGGTTCTTAGTTTTTGTCGATCTAATAGATCTTGACTCGCAATACAAACTTCTGAAGCCCGTTCAACAGAATGGTGACTGCTTGAACTGTTTAATTATAAATTAGGAAAGGAAAGTGCAAAGAAACTTCCAGTTCTAGATCCCCAATGAAGGTGGCTACAAATTTTCTTATCTCACCTAAGACAGCACTTGACAGCACTGATAGAGGAAACACTTTCTTGGAGACTAATTTCGTAGTTGGTTCAATCAGTTTCCTACGGTTTTATGATGAATAAAAAATGCAACTTTTGGAAAATACTGGGGGGCCCGGGCCCGACCGGCCCCAATAGCTGGTACGGGCCTGTCGCCGTACAATAAGAGTTGCATTAGAGCGCTGTTTGAAAAACTGTTGATTTGAGCAAATGGTCGTATTAAATTTGAAACTCCAGCTAGAAGATCTCGTCGCAAAAGGTCGAATGAAGGGCAAAGCAACAAAAAGTGCTCATTATCCTCAATGCCATCGTTTGTTGGACACATTGGGTTCACGGTATCTTTAAATTATGAATGAATTTGTGAAAATTTAATCTACTTAGACCGACTCTTATTTGCGTGAGGTACGGTAAACCTATCGGGTCATGAATCCCAAAGACAGATTTTGCAGGGGGGCGAATTAATGATAGAAGCTTTGTCTTAAATACATTTACAGAAGGTGAAAGCCTGATTTCAGGATCGAGTTTGTTCCATTCAGATATGCAGTTGGGATAAAAGCTAGATTGAAATTTTTCTGTCCTTGCCCTTGGTCGCCCAATGACATCCTGAATGCGGAGAGAGTAGTTCGACTGATGGGGCGGTGGGATTGGCTCCTTTGTATACAGGGGGGTAAGATTGTTCATAATCTTATAGAAAAGAATAAGGCGTCTACTCCACCTACGGGAATTTAAAAGAATTGAGTCCGTATAGATACGTGAGCGTTAATGCTGTCCTGAATTTTTGCTGACAAACCGCTGACAGCCCTTTGTCATCGCACAATAGTGCTAAAGTCATTAGCAGTGGAGACCAAAGACTTCTTAATCCATGCATTATCCTAAGGAATTTCTTTTGTTTAATTTCAATAGGGATTAAATCACAACCTTTGTTTCATGATTAAAAAGAAGTTGATATTGGTCATGAGAGCGGCATTTGTATGGACTCAATGTCTTTAATGACCTCCAACCAAGCTCTGCGTACAGTTTTTCTCGTCAAAAAAACTTTGATGAGGTCTAGAGTTCTTGCAGCTTCTATGGATCCATTTTGCTTCTACAGAGGCAGATTACTGCCTGGAAGGTATGCATCTTGCAATTAGTAGGTCAAAACAACACCATTCATTGTACTATAAGTTGGCTTTTCAATATTCAAGCTCTTTAGACCAGATTTTGAAGCAATTCTGTAGAGTGTACGAGAACTCCTGCTTGTTCAGACCATTCTGAAAAAGTGGGCCCAATTTGTACGAGTAATATCATGGTCCCTATTGACCACATGATATCAGCATATAAAAGAACACAGGGAAACATGGGACGAAAAGGCGTAAGTCTAACAGAATACTACACCCACTTTCTTACACTGACTTAAAGATTTAGGATCGATGCATTTGCATTTGCTTACGGTGGCCCACAACTGTCACGGCCGAATCAATCTCAATCTCCACAGCTACCAGCAAAAATCAGTTCTCACGGCATAAATGCAATTTTCACGAAACAAAATCAATCACTCTTCCATGGCACAAACACTTCTTCACAGCACAAACACTTCTTTCCCATCACAAACACTTTCTCACGGCACAATTGCTTTTTCACAGCATAGGGCTCTTTGCAAAACTTTCAAATTAAAGGTGTAAATGTCATTACCTTATTCTTTGAACTAAATATATTGAAGAGAACTTGAGGACGTTTGCCATGATTCTAGAAAGAGCATTTTTGATCTTATCATTATTTTCAGAGTTACAGTATTTTGCTGGTTTTGAAGTTGTGAAGTCATCAAAATGCTAAATCGTAATCCATAAAAGCTACAGACTTTTACTTGCTACCATCTTGTAGATCGTCAAAAACTGAGTATTTATTGCATTGGTAATTTTGACTTTCCTCAATCAATTTACAATTTATAGTGCTTTTAATCTTTTTCAAAGCTTCTGATACCTCCTCTCGTACATCCTTTCATAAATCTTGAAACGCTGCAATTCCAAGAATAATGATGGTATCGCAAATGGTCTACGCAGAATTATGGCAAACAACCTGAGGTATCATTTGATCTATTCAGTTGAAAGAATTAGGCAACAGCATTTTACACACTCAACTTAAAAATTTTGCAAAGATTCGAGCCCTATGTTCTTTTTCACGGCAAAATCACACCCGTGTCTTGCTGATCCTCTCGTGGTTTAGCCCTCCTGGATGTTTTGGTCTCAAGAGGGTCCGCACTAAGATCCTCACAGCCAGAGATGGGCAGTATCTTATCTTTTTATGTTGAATATAATAATTAGATACTGAAATAGTAACAGTATCTTGTAATAAGATACTTTCCATATTCAGTAACTGTATCTTAAAATAAGATAATAATTTGGATAAATAATAGCAAGATATAATATCTTTATGACATCTTGATAATAGTATCTTCTAATGAAATGTTTTCGAAAAACCATTCAAAGTTACAAGATACCTGTATAAATGAATAAAGCTGAATGATTTTTTAGCTTAGGAGGCATTATTAGAGAGTTTACGAAACCAGGACGTCATCTGGAATTCCGCAAAGCAAGTCTTGTTTCCGTACGCTACCTTTAATATATCATCCAGATGGCCAAAATAAGGCACCTAATAACTCAGAGATGGCTGAAAACGATATTCTTACTTTGAAGACAAACATTTAAAACGACTGAGTTTTACTTCGCAAGCCTAGATATGCAGTACAGAACGCAAGAAATGTGGTTTCCAGGTTGTTAGATTGAAGACGACAACTTGAGAGTCTCTCCTGGGAAGCAAATTTGAACGAAAAACAAGGAATCTGTTGAATCTAAAGTTCTGAAACAAAAGCAATTCTGCGTTGCAGTCGCCGTTGCCGTCGTGGTTTCGTAAACTCCCTATTATGCATCCAAAACGAAGAAGGCTGGGAGACAGGCTTATTGAGAGACTCTTGATCATGAAGGCAAACAACGACTTGCATTGAAAACTCTGAAACCACCTTTGCTTTACTTATTAAAGGCTGCATTGCGCTCTATTTCCTAAAATCATTTATTGCGTCGACTCTGTAGACCAAGAAAGTCATATTCTGGCGATCCTTGTCTCCACTGCGCTCCTACGCAGAAAGCATAGGTGCTTTGGAAAAATGATAAAGTGCGGTGGACTAAGGCTCGAGTTTGTCCACCTGAAGGAGGATTCAGTGACTAATGAACCAATATGGAATACCTCTTAGAAATTCACAAAATACACTCCATTGGAGTTTTGTCTCCGCAACAATGAAGCATAAGGAAGTTTTCAAATGATTTATGAGTGGGACTGACTAAATACATTCAGTTAAGCATATTTCAATACTTACGCACAAAGAACTGATAAATGTGCCACCTATCATAAAGATCAACGCTTGGAGGAATTGATCATGCACCTTGGGCAAAGTATCTTGCAACTAGTATCTTGAAATGTTATCTAAGATACATTTTCTAAAATATCCAGTATCTTGTAATAAGATACTCCTCCTTGTGGATAACAGTATCTTGCAATGAGATACTTAATGTTCCCGATAACAGTATTTCGTAATAAGATGTTTCTTAAGAGTATCTTGTCCATTTCTGCTCACATCATGCTCTCAAAACATGAGCATAAAGCATAGCTATCTCCTCGTGCTCCAATCCCCTGGTAAAATGATATCATATCAATTCAATCTCATGTTAACTTTCAACATCTTTGCTCATAGGCCCATTCCCGATGCAAGAGCGTTATTGCCAGATTATTGCATCTGGGCTTGGCCAGAGACTTTGCCATGAAAAAGTGTTTGTGCCGTCAAAGAGCTTTTATCCGGTGAAAAAGTGTTTGTGCCGTCAAAAAGTTTTGCAACATGAAAAAGTGTCTGTGCCGCGAAAGAATGTTTGTGGTCCGTGATAGAGAGTTTGGGCCTTGAAGTGGTGAACGTGATCTTGCCTAGTGAAAAATGTATTTGTGCCGTAAAAATTCATTTGCTGGGAAATTCTACCGTGAACAATTAATTTTGCAGTGGCAGTTGTGGGCCACCGTATTTGCTCTCTGTTTATGGTTATGTTTTGCAACGGAAGTGTTCTTTATACATTCTGCTAAAATTACCAACACACATTAATAAATTACGCTTCTTACAAGCTACTTTACATTACTACGGATAGGGCCACGAGGAGCAATGACTATGTCCACCCCATGGCCATTAAAAACAAATAGAAGGAGGACAAAGCTACACGCAACTATTACAAAAAAAATAAAGAACTTTTACTTAACAGGGACGACATGGTTGTATGACTTATAACTGAGTTTTGAATTCCTAATCAAACCGACAAGTTTTATGGGAGAAGCAAAGGGTCAATAGAAATATACCTTCATATATTGAGACTATTGGCAAAACCTTTATCACCATACAATAACATCTGCATTGGAATTTCGTTTGAAGGATTGGTATGTCCAAGTGGTCATGATAAAGCAGAAACTCTGGCAAGAAGATCTCTAAGTGGTGCTTCAAAATAAGGGCAGAGCAACAAAGAGTGCTTCATATCCTCAACGCCATAGTTGGCAGGTCACATTTGGATATGTTTTTTGCTTAATGTGAACGCAGCAAAATAAAATATGTAAAAATATGTAAAAAAATATGTAAAATATATATGAAACTGAAACTGAAACTGCAGCCTCAGAACTGAAGATCTTTTGTTATTGTAACCGCTGTTTATTGAAGATTGCTCCACATAGGCAAGACATGACCCATAAATATCCATGAAATGCTTGCCTATTTCTTAAGTACTGAAACAGTTACAGCGAGGCCGATCATCCACTCTCCGCGCAGGAAGACAAATGAGATGTTAGCCTATTGTACCTGATCACAAAAAACCAACTTTCGCAGCTAGCTTCATGAGATCAAAAGTTATGGACACCTGCTTTGCAGCACTATCTAGTTGAAAGGCCTGGTTGCTGTCTTCGGTTCAAACCCTTAAAAATCAGGAGCAAAAGACAATTTGAAAACTCATTCTTATGCACCATCTGGGTTCTCCAGAAAACGTTGGCCTTTGGCAGAATCACATTGCTTTTATGTGACGTTGGGTTTGCATGCTTGTTGGGGTGACGGAGTGCTAACCCTATTGTGTTTTAGATTTGTTGATAGCGAATCAACGTTGGGGCTCACACAGTCATGCGCAGCATTGTTATGGTTTCATCTCTTGTTCTCAACTTTGAAGCTACTTTGCATATTACGTCATTGCAGTAAATCACTATTGCGTATGCGATCTGCAGCTCCTATACGGGAATTTCTTGAGGCTCACAACTTAGCCAGCTCGTATTCCCAACAAATGACATAGATGGCTTAATTTATAATTCTTTATTCAGGGTAGAGGCATGAATAAATATTTAAATACTGCTTTACAGTTTGCCCTGTCAACTAAACAAAACGAATATATACCCTATTTACAATTTTATTTCAAGCCTAAAGTATTAAGACGAAAGAAAAAATGAGATATAGGATCAAGAGGTCATTGTGGTTCGCGTAACAGCTTTCTTAAAAGCAGAAAAGCTACTACTTGCTTTGGCTTCACACCCTTTGGAGTTGCGTAATTCCCTGGTGCATTTAACAGAGACCCTTGTTAACAAACCTTGTAGGTAGTCAGGCATTCCAACGTGCAATGACTTGTGAACAATCTTTGTTGTTTCAAAATCAATCATTTGCTGTATATCTAGCCAGCCGACTTGCAGACATTGATGTAACATGCTATTGTATCCTATCACCTTACCTTTTAGGCCATACTTCCGTTACTCCGTTACCAAAGGTATCCGTTTCCCATCCGGTCCCGTTTCCAAATATATCCATTTTCAAATCATTCCGTTTTTAATGTTCTTGACCCGTTCCTATTAGGGTAAGGTAGGGTAATTTGGGTCTAAAATGGACATTTTTCGAAATAAATGGAGCACCCTCACAAACTTGTTGGAAATATCGAAGATCTTTTGTCGTTTTACCTACATTGAATCTCGTCGTTCCTGGAAACTTGTTCCAGTTCTTTAATTTGAAGTTGGAATATTTTTTAGAATTTTTTACTTTCCTCACATTTGCGTATAATTTCCACCTGTCGGCCGGAAATTTGGGTCTATTCGAGGAAAACGGTATCTATGTCGTCAGGAGTATTGTAAATTCACAAAAATTAAATTCTAAAATGCTTTTATTGATAACTGTGATTGAATTTTCAGAGTTTCGCAGCCAAAGACATGAAAACTTGCACAGAGAAATCAAAAATAAGTCGTACCACCATCGGCGCATATTTAGGCCCGTTCTTGAAGATGGAGATGTAAACAAAGTTTTTTTCGAAATGATATTTAAATGCAATGAATCCTTGTGTCTTGTTCTGAAACCACTAAAACATAAACAAAAACGTGTACCTTTATGCTGTTTTCGATGCATTTCCTTGCAGCATCTATCTCAAATTTTGCTTTGATTCGGGAGCCATTGCCAATCTTTGCACAAAGCGACTCGTAACAATATTCTATGAAAATCCCAGTAGACCCAAATTACCCCACCTTGCAAAATAATCGACATAAAATCTACCGAATCGCAAAAAAATTCCAAAAAACCTTTAGCACCTTTCCAAATGATTGAACATGAGATTGATAATGATTTGTTGACGAAAAGAAGTTGGAAGTAGGCGTAAATCAAAGGGAAACCATATTAAATGTTAACCGGTGCGAAGGACGCATTTCCTACCTCGCTTCACGCTCCCTCCCAGAGGAAGTTACAAAATCTGCCCTTGTTTTCTGCGAGGCAGGTGCTACCGTTACTTTTGAATGGATTGAAGGGCTTTTCCAAAAGCTAAGTTTCATATTTCATGAATGTCATACTAAAAATGTCTGTGGTATCTTTTCAAAGCAATAGGTGTTTTGTACCTCTTGAAGACTTCAAACACAATGTTCCAAACAGTACCTAAGGCTACGTTCACACTGCTCCGTTTTCATTTCTATCCGTTTTTGTTGATGAAAACGCTGCCCGTTCACATTGCTCCGTTTTCAAATAGATATGCTATGAAAACGATAGGCGTTCACATTGCTCCAGCAAAACGGTGTTGTTAATCCCCTTTTCAAAACAAAGCCTTTTGTTAATAGCTTTCCACAAGGCGCCAATCGCAACTTTGAATGCCATTGTAATCAAAAGTCTATTAACAAAGGAATGTGAAGCGTTTTCAAATGTCTCCGTTTTTGGCGTTCACACTGAAAACGGATCGTTTTCAAAACGCACCGTTTTCGAATTTATGCGTTTTCATTAGCGTTTTCAAAAAGCCCCGTTTTCACAGCGGAGCAATGTGAACGCAAGGCAAAAACGGAGAAGTTTTACTCCGTTTTCATATGAAAACGTAGCAGTGTGAACGGGGCCTAAGAATGTTCATGATTGCAAAACGTAATGTCTTTAAAATGCAGATTATATAACAGAGAATGGACGTAAGCAGATAATGCGCAATAAACCTAACACAGAAGTAATTTTTGTTTAAATTAAATGACTGTGGGTCATGCAATCCGATCAAATCTTGTTATGCAAATGTCCGTCGATGAAATTTACAGCCTCTTTGATACAAACTGCCATCATTGATATCGAAATACAGCATTTGAAACCCTTGAAAATTTCAACATTCAGAGAAAATCTGACGATTAGCCACAAAAAGAAACCAACGCTAGATGACATATCGCGAAGCACCAAATAAATAGAAGAACTGCGAGAAGTTTATAGTCCCATATTTCAAAGTCAAACATGTATAAAAGATCACATAAGACACTCATAAAGAAACGGCGATTAAAAATGGCTTGGACACATCGCCAGAAAGAACATCAGCAAATTTAGCTGCCAAAAAACATTCTTAAAAAGCAATAGGTAATCGAGGAAGACCAAAACAAACATGAATCAGACAAATGAATAACGATCTGAAGCACATAAACAAAACGTAGATGAAATAAATAAGAACGACTATGAGGTAAAGGAATGGAAAATAACAGTCGCAAGGCTAATCGGAAAAAACATGATGCGAAGATCAATTCGCGTGCATTTTCATCATCAGATCTACAAGAACAGTTAAGTGATTTTTGTCAGATTGAACGATTTATTTATTGTAGCCCACAGGAAGGCTACGGTACGCGATATGTCCTTATTAGAATGCTTGAAGATTGGAAGATCAAACTGGGCAGTAGAAACAATATTGATGGATTCATCCCGCATGATTTGCTTATAGCAAAACTCCATCCATATGGTTTCGATGAAAATTCTCTTATCTTTATTAATTCCTATTTAAAATGGCGCAGAAAATCACTTAGTAAAACAATGTTTATAGCAACTATCATTCAGTTTTATCAGGGGTTCCTCAGGGATTGGTCTTAGGCCCTATTCTTTTTCAACTTCTATATTAATGAGCAGTTCCATTTCATCAAAGAAGCATCTTTTGTCAATTATGCACATGACAATACACTGATATGTTTCTCCAATAGTAGTCTCTCAAAACTAATTGATGAGTTAGAAAAGAAGACATGCATTGCTCTCGCATGGTTCGATCTCACATGGACAAAGAGAGAACGTTTTCGTGGTGATTTGGGGATTTAAGAATGCAAGAAATTTAAAAAACTTTTGATGGCACAAAGACATGTATTTTCTTTTTCAAATATCATTGAATTTATACTTTTTTGTAGGTTCTGCGCTCCTGCCTCAAGAGGGTTAAATAAAAAACAGTAGTGAATGAGTTTCGATCAATTTCTAAATTCCCAAATCGCCAAGTCTACGTTTTTTTTTTGGTCATTTTCAGTGTTTTCGAAATCGAACATTTCAAGACATTTGCTTAAAGCTCCAAAAATACAGGACTAAAAATATACAATAATACCAGCATCTAATTGAAGTTCTTAGCTAAAGATTAACTCATACACGTTTTTTTTTTATAAGAAACTGGTTTATAAGAAACTAGTACTAAGATTGCCAAAATTTTAAGAAACTCCAGTACTATGTCTGAGAAGTACTAAGAAACTTTTCAAAGTTAAAAGCATGAATTTTATAGCAAATAGATCGTTGAACCTTTATTATTGGGCAATATTATCTAACCAACATAACAGAACACTGTTTATTCCTATATGATGTTTTGAATATCAAGAAATATACCTGCAGCAGTGTTAGCGACCACATTGACAATTCATGCATTCAAAAAATAAGAAACCAATTAAGAAACTTTTAGTACTAAAATGGGCAAAATTTCATGTTAAATTAAGAAACTTTTAGTACTATGGCCTGATCCTAGTTTCTAATAAAAAAAAACCTTGTAAATCTTCAAAATCGATATAGTATACGATTTATCGTGGCCTGTCAAAAGTGCATAGTTGATTTTGGCGCGCCAGGTATAAGGCTCAACCAAGCAACGTTTGGCTCGATTAGTCTCAGGTTAGACTTATGACGATGAGTCTCTTGTTGCCCTGTGCTCTTTGACTTGATGATGGCGCTTCGGTCAAGAGAGACTCATAGTATTACTATGAAAAACCTGGCCCTATTTAGGCCCAAACTGAGCAATTTCTTCAGTACCAATCAGATTGCGAGATTTGTGTATTACCATGGCTATTACTAAAAGTAGGAACGAGTAGGAACGAAGAGGAATGATGAGGAACGAGTAGGAACGAAGAGGAATGATGAGGAACGAGGAGGAACGAAGAGGAATGAGGGAGGAATGAGGGAGGAATGAGGGAGGAATGAGTAGGAACGGGGAGGAATGATGAGGAACGAGGAGGAACGAAGAGGAATGAGTAGGAACGGGGAGGAATGAGGAGGAACGAGGAGGAATGTGGTAGGAATGAGGAGGAATGAGGTAGGAATGAGGAGGAACGAAAAGGAATGAGGAGGAACGGGGAGGAATGACGGAGGAATGACGGAGGAACGTGGAGGAACGGGGCGGAATGACGGAGCAATGAAGGTGAATGACCAGGGGCCGATGCCGCCTGAAGTTGAAGAGCGGCAACCTGCAAAGGGGACGCCAAAAGTAGAATAGAAAATGATTCTTGCGTGGACTCTTATTGTAAGAAAATTATTTGGTTTTTCTAAGAACTAACGACTTAGTTACTATGTTTACCCACATTCATATCAAAACACTAAAAATGTGCGTCAGGGTCAGGATGAAGAGCGCCCTTCCTACCAAAATGGGGCGCAAAGCCTATAGCCGAATTTTCATCGTGAAGGGGCCGCCCCCATTTGCCAGACTGAAAACTGACAAAAGAATCTGCGCAAATTCCCCGGGAAAAAACCTTTGGTTTGGCCCATCTGCCCCCTAAAAGTCCTCCACTGCGAATGACCAGTAGTCCGGTCGGTTAGCAAAAATATTAGCAAAATATGATCATCGTTTCCAGCAGCTCGGAAAATAGACTACATTACATAAGTCCCTCTAACTTACGCTCGTTGTTGTTGTTGTTATCGCTTCAGTTGAGGGACTTATGTCCTTACGCTTCAATACAGGGACTAATTAGGCCAAGTCCGCCGCGTTCATGGCGCGACCAATCAGATCGCTACTTTCTTAATATGGTCAACCCACGTGCCTATTTGTAGCGTTTGATTGGCTCATTAGTTCAAAGTTCGACTTCTCGAAGCGAAGCAACGTTCGAAGTGGCGTTCGAAGAGACGTTCGAATTTTCTTTCGACGTTCGTAGGATGGAAGATGTTCTAAGTTTCTTCTGATTTTTCGTAAGATTTTAGTCCCTGTTTAGAATCTGTTTGGTCGTGAGTCCTTTGTATGAGTGAAATTAAAACATCAGATTATAAATGTTGAACGAATACAAGGAATCACGTCGTCAGTCTACTCGGAAAATATGATTTATCGTTTCCAGCAGCTCGGAATGTGTAGAAATCAAACCTTTTGATTTCTTTGTCACTTACGGTTTCCGTTTTATGAAGGCGGTCCATATAGAGGACTGGGACCAAGTACCCCCGTCTTAAAATAGCACTTGAAGGTAATTCCTTGATTCGATCTATTTTCTTATCGTTTTCAGCATCTTGGAAGGTGTAGGAATCATCACTTTTCATTTCTTTATCAATTACAATTTCGGTGTTATGAAGGAAGTATCCCTATAGAGGAATTGGACCAAGTACCCACGTGTAAAAAAAGCACTTAAGGGCAATTCTTTTATTTGATCTATTTCTTATTGTTTTCAGCATCTCAGAAGGTGTAGGAATCATCCCTTTTCATTTCTTTATCAATTACGGTTTCGGTGTTATGAAGGAGGTCCCTTTAGAGGACGGAGAGAAGCTCCGTCTAAAAATAGTACTTAGGGGTGATTCTTTTATTTGATATATTTTGTATCGTTTTCAGCATATCGAAATGTGTAGAAAACAAAAAGATTTATTTCTTTGTCACTTGTGATTTCGGTTTTATGAAGGAGGCTCCTATAGAGGACTGGGACCAAGTACCCCTGTCTAAAAATGGCATTCGGGGGCATTTTTCAGCTTGTGTCCACACCGCATAATCTTACTTTTGGCGTCCCCTTTGCATGTTTAGCTCCCTGGTTGCCACCCTTCAACTTCAGGCTGCATCGGCCACTTCATTCCTCCCTCATTCCGCCCCGTTCCTCCACGTTCCTCCGTCATTCCTCTTCGTTCCTCCCCGTTCCTACTCATTCTTCCCTCATTCCTCCCCGTTCCTCCTCATTCCTCTTCGTTCCTCCTCATTCCAACCTCATTCCTCCTCGTTCCTCCTCATTCCTCCCCGTTCCTCCTCATTCCTCTTCATTCCTCTTCGTTCCTCCTCATTCCTACCTCATTCCTCCTCGTTCCTACTCATTCCTCCTCGTTCCTCCTCATTCCTCTTCGTTCCTACTCGTTCCTCCTTTTAGTAATAGCCTATTACCATTGCTAAGGTGTAAATGTGATAGAATTTTCGATTCGATTGAAGAATTGAAAACACTTCCACGGGATGGAGATTCGAAGCCGTGATTCTTTTGTAATTCCATTGATAACTGAACAAATTAGGGCCAAGTATTTTACTGTTTCATTATGAGTCCCTCTTCAGCAAGGTTTACCGCAGGGATACAATAGCCTGCGTGCAGACTCTACCTATCCCTTTTCAGACAGGTTCTCCTCCTGTAGAGTCTGCGCATCAGCGACCAAATCCTTGTTGTCAGTTCATGAGAAACATGGAACCTTTCTTGATTGGCTGACGCATATCCCCTTTCTTTCATGAGCGTCTCTGTCTTTGTTCGAGTCTGCAGGTATTTAATGAGCTCTTCCATGGACAAAGCTGGCCAATGAAACCTTATTGTGTGTGGGTGTTATGTCTTCCCACTCTACAGGTCGCTCTATTGAATCCAATTCAGTGACTTGGTTCCTCAAGAGAGGGAATCACGCGTGGCCCAGAACAAGGATTTGGTCGCCGATGCGCAGACTCTACTGGATGACAACCTCTCTTAAAAGAAATCAGTGGAGTCTGCACGCAGGCAAGGATACAAGGGACTCATCGTCATCAGTCTAGTCTCAGGTGTCTTGGGTCATGGATCTGGAATCTTTTGCCAGATGACATTAAATCAGCAGAAGACCTAGTCCACTTCAGAAGGTCAATCAAGAGTTGGGATGGGGCCACCTGCACGCCACCATAAACAGCCGCAGCATGTAGATCCAGTCACACGTGTAAAATTCCTGGCTTCCAACAATTCGAAATTACTGCAAATTTAAATCAAAATGGCAGCAGAAATGGAAATAAAAACAACAGAAGACCTTGTATTCAGAGCTATTAGTGAAATTAGGAAGAACAGCAAGCGACCAGACAAGGAAAGTATCGTTTTGCATCTCACGACCAACAAGGGCATTGGCCTAGTCACAGAATTAGTCTTGAACACAGTGGACAAATTGATCGCAAACCAAAACATCATCATTAAGAAACACAAAGGAAATGACTCGTTTTATGTATCCAAAGATTCGTTAGATCATGGACAGGCAGAGGCAGAGGACAGCGACGCAATTGAAGAACTTACCTCTTCCAAACTGAAATCCCAAGATTGCGATCACAAACAAAATGGCAATGATGCGAGGGTCACTTCCAAAGAAAAATTCGATGAAAGCGCCATAACTGGGCTGGCTGGCTCGCTGGGAAAGATGGCTGATGCTATCAATAATCTAAATAGTCTTCTGGAAAATGAAAGGCTCAAATCCAGTAATTTATTGATGGAAAACTTTTCTCTCGTAAACAAAAATCGAGATTTGAAGTTGAAGATTGAAAACATGCTATTGTCACAGAATAATCCAGAACAAAGAGATTCAATAAGAACAATAGCAATAAGATCTGAATTGATCAGCACTGCACAACGTCACAACAATGATAACAATGAGAGGGTATTGTCAAAAGAACAACCGACATCAGATAATGAAACAAAGGCCGGGGCAAAAGACAAAGCCACTGCTACAAAGGCTGATACAATGAATAAAAGGAAGGACGGCAGTGTGAACAAAACAGCGCAGAATATAAACAATGCGAAAGATAAAAACAAGACAAAACTGCAGGCAAACAAATCGAGAAATCCTGAAACTGGAGGAGCAAGAAAAAGGGACAAAAGCTCTACTGGAAAAAAGCTTAAAGTATTAGTGGTAGGAGACTCCCAACTTAGACATGTGAATGGTGAAAAATTAGAGAATGATCACAGAGATGTCGAAGTCCGATTCAAACCAGGGATGAAAATCGAAGAAGCGAAGAAAAAGGCAGATACCAGCGACGAATTTGATGTCATCATAGTACATGCGGGGACAAACAACCTACGGGACAATTCACCCTCAGATCTAGCGGAAGTCATAGTAAATACCATGGAGACAGTTCAAAAAAAGAATCCATCAGCACGCGTGGCATACTCCTCGATCTTCAAAAGAAAGGATGACCAGACTCTGAATGCGAAAGCAAGAAAAGTAAACGAACTCCTCAGTGAAGAGTTGAGCATTAGAGGTATGGACTTTATGAATAACGATAACATTATATACAGCAATTTATGGAAGGATGGTTTACACCTTAATGACGGTGGGGTACGTAAATTCTCCGGTAATCTGAGTAAGTTTATCAAATATTGCTAGGGGTGTATCAGCCCTAGGAACAATGTAATCAACAGAATTAGTATTCGTCCAAGGAAGAGAAATGGTCTCAAAATTGCTTTCCTGAATATAGTTTCCCTTCGAAAACATAAACCCGAACTCGAAATCATCCTGCATGATAATGATATTGATATCATTGGCCTTAGCAAGACACGTCTTGACAGTAATGTAACAGATTCTGAAGTCTCCATAGGAGGGTATAGGATATATCGAAACGATAGAAATAGCAATGGCGGAGGAGTAGCTGTGTATATAAAGGAAAGTCTCCCAGAACCCATTATAAAGCTAAACAGTGATAAACTTGAGCTCATTTCTCTTGAAGTTTCTCAAAATATCCATGCAAGGTCCTTTCATCTTGTTTGTTGGTATCGACCCCCAACTGCCGGTGTCGATGAACTTGCATTTGAGAACCTAAGGGGAATTTTAAAAGAACTAGATAGGGAAGAGAAGGAAATTATTTTGATCGGGGACACCAACTGTGATTTCAAATGTAGCAAAAACGCAAATGCTAAACAGCTCAAGTTGATTTACTCCGAGTACCAACTCGAACAGTTAATAAAAAGTTATACGCGGGTTGCTATGACAACAACAGAATCTGGAGAGCAACGAACAAGCAAAACACTCATTGACCATTTCTCTTCCTCTAATTCCAAATACATCATAGAAGCAGATGTAGTTAAGACTGGCATGGTGGACCATTATCTGGTGTATGGAATTCGGAAAATCAATGCTTGGCGAAGATTTAAGAAAAAGAAACCAAACGTAATCGAATCTCGCAGTATGACAAAATACGACAAAGCACTTTTCCGAAACGACATTCAGCAGGTAGACTGGGAAGCTATCCTTACTCCGTTTAGTGATAATCCCGCGGGTATGGCGGCCACGTTTCAGGAGGTATTCGAATCTATCTTGGATCTTCATGCACCACTACGAAGAAAAAGGGTTCGCAGTGAATTTGCTCCATGGCTTACCCCTTCTCTGAGAAATTTAATGTTTGACAGAGACAGACTGAAGGTGCAAGCGGAGAAATCTCCTGAAATGTGGTCCGCCTACAAGAGGAAGCGTAATCAAGTAACAAATGAGATGCGCATTTCTATCAGGGATTATTACCATGGGTTAATCGAAGAAAATATAGGAGACCCTAAGAAAATGTGGCGGACAATAAATAAAGTCCTCGACAAAAATGTTAATACAGTTTCAATCTCAAGTTTAGAAATAGATGGTAAATATCTAACACGAGAACGTGATGTAGTGGGGGCAATGAACCATCACTTTGTTTCGGTTGGTCCAAAACTGGCGGAGAAGATTACTTCTAAGCCAGGTGATGATTGCCTCCGCTACATCAATTCAGAGTCAAATGAAATGGTATTCAAGTCTGTAGATGAAACCCATATGGCGAATGCTATTAGAAAATTGAAAAATGGAAAGGCAGCAGGTCCAGATAAGGTCTCCACTACTATCATTAAAGATGTAGGGGATCTGATATCAAAACCTCTGACAATGATTTTTAATTCATCGCTTATGGGTGGAGTCTTCCCAGATATTTGGAAAATTGCCAGAGTTACTCCCATTTTTAAGTCAGGCGCTATGAAAGATGTCAATAATTATAGGCCTATTTCAGTCATTTCGGTTTTCTCGAGGATCTTGGAGAGAATAGTTCATGACCAGCTTTTTGATTTCCTGGCGGCAAAGAAAGTGATCACAAGAAACCAATCTGCATTTCAAAAACTATACTCCACTGTGACATCCTTGATTTGTAGCACCGATTCTTGGTATGAAAACATCGACTGCAAAAAACTGAATTTGACGATTTTTCTGGACCTTAAGAAAGCTTTCGATACGGTCGATCACACAATCATGATTGAAAAACTGAGAGCATACGGGATCAAAGGGATCCCTGGAAACTGGTTCAAATCATACCTTGATAATAGACAGCAATACTGTTCCCTAAACGGTAAAAAATCTAAAGCGAGAGAAGTTCAATGTGGCATACCCCAAGGCTCTTGCTTAGGCCCCCTTCTCTTCATAATATATCTTAATGATTTTGAGCGAAGCCTAAAATTTTCGAAGGCAAATATCTATGCTGATGATACTAATGTGACAATAGCATCAAATGACATCGAGAAACTAGTAGCGGATGCGCAAGAGGAGTTACTTAGCATTTCTGAATGGCTGAGAGTAAATAAGCTAAGTCCTAACCCCTCCAAAACAGAGTACTTGATTATAGGCCACCCTCGGAAAACAAAAGATGTAAATATACCGAATGGGTTAAAGTTGAATGACTCTGAAATCAAACGAGTTTCCAAAACTAAATCATTAGGAGTAATGGTTGATGAAAATCTGAAATGGGACGAGCAATTTAAAACTGTTAAGAACAAGATTTGTGGGGGACTTGCTTCACTGAAGAAACTGAAAAATATCCTCCCTCAGTCGAAGCTATGTAGTGTATATTACGCTATTGTTGAAAGTCACCTACGCTACGCAGATGTAATCTGGGGCAGTCTTCCAACAAGAAAACTCGAAACTCTCCAACGATTACAAAATAGAGCCCAGTCGATAATCGAAAGTGCCAGATTAAAAGACAACTGGTCCTGTGATTGGCTGAACGTCAATAATCTTATTTCCTTTGATCGGTCAGTTATGACCTATAAGATTATGAATAAACTAAGCCCTGAAAGCCTTTGGGACAAATTTGAGCTAAGATCTATGCACTCAAGTTATGTAACAAGAAACTGCCATGATCTTCAGATCCCAAGGCTAAATACTGAGCATGCAAAAAAGGGCTTTAAATATTCGGCTCTAAAAATGTGGAACGATACGCCTGTTGATATACGAGAGGCCCCAACTCTCGGTTGCTTTAAAAAACGATTGAAAGCACACCTACTGGCTGATCAAAAACGCTAACTTCAAACACGACCCCCTGGAAGAACAGCAATTTTAACAATTTAGGAACTGCATTGCCCTTAAAATTATTTTTTATAAGATTGTACATAGATATTATTAGCTGCTGAAGGGTTTATTTTTTCGTGTATAAATATTTATTCATATCATATCATATATCATATGCCTTCAAAATTAATCCCGTATGGAAGTTAGTCATACCAGCGAGTAGATCATTTCTTCTCAATATTTATGTATTGGAAGAGTTGCTTTTGTAGCTAATAATTTTTCGATTTGAAATAAAAGACACACACAATGTCTTGAATTCATTCATTCATTCATTCATTCATTCATTCATTCATTCATTCATTCATTCATTCATTCTTTAGAATTATGGACAGGCAGATAATTAAATACATAACGCCATTTCTATCAATTCTACTGTGTGGGTTTCGCAAAGGCTTTAATACACAACACGCCTTGATTCGGATGCTCGAAAAATGGAAAGTCAGTTTAGATAATGGAGAGAACGTAGGTGCAATCCTGATGGACCTTTCAAAAGCGTTCGACTGCATTAAACATGACCTGTTATTAGCAAAACTACATGCTTATGGTTTTAGCCGTGAATCCCTGTCCCTTGTTCACAGCTTTTTGGAGAATAGGCAGCAACGGGTGAAAATCAATGGATCGTTTAGTACATTTAAATATCTTGCCCTAGGTGTTCCGCAAGGATCGGTTCTTGGCCCCCTTTTCTTTAACATTTACATAAATGATCTGTTGCTCTCCATTCAGGAAACTGATATCTGCAACTATGCAGATGATACAACCATATATGCTTGCCACAAGAATATTGACAATGTAATTTGGAGCTTGGAAAATGATTCGGCTGTAATTATCCAGTGGTTTACAGATAACTTTATGAAATTAAACACCGACAAATGTCATTTCATGGTACTAGGGAAAAGTTCAAATCAAGATGTTACTGTTAACGTGGGTAGCAGCGTTATTGGAAATACCGACGAGGAAAAGTTATTAGGGGTGACGATTGATAAAAAACTAACTTTTGAGACACATATCAACAAGTTATGTAAAAAAGCTGGTAATAAGCTTTTTGCACTCTCTCGTATGTCTCCATATATGAACTCCAACAAACTGCGAATCTTAATGAGAGCCTTTGTAATGAGCCAGTTTCAATACTGCCAGTTGGCTTGGATGTTCCACAGCAGGTATTTGAATGACAAAATTAATAAGATACACGAAAGGGCTTTAAGAATTGCTTACAAAGATTATGATTCTAGTTTTGACGTTTTATTAGAAAGAGATAAAGCGGTTACTATCCACACGAAGAATTTACAAACCCTAATGACAGAAATATTTAAAACGCAGAACAATCTGAACCCTCCTTTTATGAATGAGATCTTCAGAGAGCGAGATAATATTTATAACCTAAGAAATAACAATGAATTTGTATTACCAAGTATAAAGACCGTACATTTTGGATCTGAATCCATCAGATACAGAGGGCCTCAACTTTGGTTTTCCCTCCCTCAAGATATAAGGAATACTGAATCTCTCTCATTGTTTAAATCAAAGATAAAAAAGTGGCACGGTGAAGAATGCTCTTGCAGACTATGTCGACCTTTTATTCCAAACGTCGGATTTTTATGAATTTTTATGATTGGGCTTTTTATTATCTACATTTTATGTCATTTCTTGCATCAAACCATTTTATCTGCTATTTTTATATCAAACCATTTTATCACACTTTTTTATAAATTGTATATTTTTAAGTAGTTGGCCTTAATTAGCAATTTTAGTGTTTTTACTATACTTAGCTATGTACTAGCCAACTTTAAAGAAATTGATTATTATCATTATTATATTATTATCCCACGGTAACCCCGTCGGCAAAGGCCACTTATAAGAAGGACAAGGAATGAGACGGAAGAAGGAAAAAGGAATGAGACGGAAATGTCAGCAAGAAGGAGAATAAAAGCGGCGTTGTAATTTTCAGATCGGTGTTATTAGTTTGTATTACGATGTTTCAAATTTGCATATTTGCATCAAGATGTTTCATTTTTCTGACTCACCCGGAAATATTTAAATGGAACCTAAACATTGTCTTTCTGGTTTCCAAGGAGTCGCAAGGAGCGCATGGCCCAAGTATGTGCGGTTCCGTCAACCCTTGCAATCCATCCTTTTATATATTCCATTCAAAATTTACAATACATGATTACGTACTATACTTATACCTAACGCTACCCTACTACGGAGGCGATACCCCCAAGGAGCAAAACATTTTGTCTACCCAGAGGTCATAACATAAAAAATAGACAATAAAAAGACACACAGAGCTACAACTACAAGTTAAGGATTCTTGCAATGTTGCAACCAAATAATTGCGAGTGAAGATTTGAAAAGTTTGGAAACCATGCAAGGTAGTGTAAAAAAAATCTATTATTTGGTTGCAATTACTGGCAACAGACGCATACAGAAGGGATTTGGGTGCTCTTTTCAGGGAATCCAATAACCTTCAACCAAAGCGGTCTGTTTCAGAAATGTACTTAATAGTTAAAGTTAAGATCATTTTGTTGGTTTCAAAGGGCAAATTTTTGTTTCCGTACAGAAGAAGTTGCAACATATTGATATCTGCACTCTCAGAATGTCCACAAGCTTTGAGTACATCGTTGACACCAGCGAGAAGACTGTATCTCTGCTGTCTGAAAGAATTGCAGAGCAGCAAAAAGTGTTCCGTATATTGCATTGGGCACATTGGATTGATTGTATCTTTGAAATTATGTTTGAATCTGTGGAAATTGAGTTTGCTTAGCCTCATCCCTAACTGAGCAATCCGTGGGAAGGTTTTAAAATTTCGCTGGCCCAAAACGCCAACTCCGCGCCCAAGCAAAACATGGACTAACTACATTACTTCCCATTAAACAGGGGGAAAGAACAAAAGGTGAAATTACAAAAACAAACTCTCCTTCAGTGAATCTTAATCCTGAACAGGCATAATTTCAAAGACCAGTCCTTACCAAAGGTTTCTCGAATGACCTTCTTTGGCCATTATCTGCCAATTACTTGCTAGTTTAGTTATCTACTTGGATTGATATGAAGTTTTTGTTTCGAAATAATTTGCAAATCGAAAGCACACATTAATCAAGTTTCTTACGTTCGAATTGGCCACGGATCGTTGCTTGTATCGGTGGCTCAGAAAAAAAGGACGCAGTTTGAAATACTTCCCGGTTGACTGAAAAAAATGTCTTCCAGTGTGTGAAAAATCATAGAAGCAAAACTAGTAATGCGATAATGATGGAGATAGAGTTTTCTAACAGCAAAAGCTTGAAGTAACGTAGGGATCTTTTGGCAATGTTTTAAGTAGTAGCTAGTCCCTTGGCAAATTCGAAACATCTGCAAAATACGCACCATCAAATTTTTTTTTGTCTTTGTTTTTCAATTTGCTTTCAGTGGGCTTGTCAGGATTTCTAGCTACTGAAAGCTAAGTTAGGCCCACTATGCATGCCGCATCCAGGCATGGGACCCCTAGTTTAAAGGCGCAGGGTCACGTAACCGTAAACAAACCTGTTATCTCTATGATCTATATTGTTTCCCACACGTGGCCATTGTGTTCCGCTCAGATTTTGGTGGATGGGGTGAATCCACGATAAAGTTACTTCTAAAAATCCACCAATATCTCTCCAATCCTACAACGTATGAGTGTTTGGTTTATTTCTCTAGAAAATTCAAGAGTCCATCTTCAAATTAACACCTATATTTCGAGAAAAGTTGTGGAAAATCTCTGTGATATAGACTATCAAAAATCCTGAAAAATCATCGTTTGGAAAGAAGTTTGTTTACATTACGTGACGCTGCCCCTTTAACATCGCTTCCGAAGGACGACGAGGAGAATTGTGAGGTCAAGCCTCCGAGATCACCCATCCGGAGTTTGAACTCACTCGATCGAGCTTCACTTCAGTTACCTGACGAGAACTGTTTAAGCCATTCGGCCACTCTTCCCGCATTATCAAATTTTCCAAGTCTTTTGAAATTTAACTGAAATCTTTTTGAGAAGTAGCAGAACTAATAACATGGTCGAATGAAACTGTGATGTAAATTGAATTAGTATGTTATTTATTGCTCTGAAAAAAAACAGCACTGAAAATAGTTTAACTGACAAGTTTCGTTCCTTTCATTTTAAGATGTCTTTAATTGTGCGATTTGGGCCACTTTCTGCATGTTGTGCCGAACTAAGCTTCTGGATCTTTCGAATTCACCATGGGACTGATACCATTGACAAGACGAATAATGCTTCAATATCGTAGCTACTAGCTACTAGCCAAATCTATGTTGATGATCATAGTGCAAGTAAATTTGCTCCAATGATTTCTCAAACAGTAGAATATTCCTTGAGTCACCCTGTACTGATTCCTACACATCACAACAATAATGAACCTTCAATATCTGTTTAACAGCTGGCATGTTCAATGAGATTTAGAATTTCCCCTGGTCGAAATATGTTACTCAACTCAGAATTGCAAATGATACTCTGGAAAAGTCTCTTGGCAAAACTTCAAAACGGCCTGTAATGAAAATCATATATTCTTAATATTTCTGCTTTACTGCTGTGATTTCAACCAGTTGCAGTAACTGCTATCCCCTTTGGAACGACGAGGAACTGGGCAGTTTGTATATAGTTTCGTTGCCTACGATATATAACGGTTTTCTATTCAAAATTCAATCATGCATCCCCAATATTTATTAAATACATATCGTACAGCTTAATGTTCATCAATGTCATCTTTGGAATAAGAAGCTCACCCTGAATACAGGAAGAGCACCGTGTTCATAAGAACATAGTCTGCCTTGCAGAAAGTATGTTCTTGTTTGACGGGTCTTGCTGAACAAGAAAAAGGAGAAAACAGACTTCTGGATTACCTCTACCAAACGAAACAGTTTTCTACAATGATCGTTTCACAGAAATAGGGTTTCTTTAATTTTCTAAAGATCTCATACCAAGTTCCCCAAAGGGTTCCTTACAAAAATGCATGCAAATGCACGGAACTAAAAAAATTCAACATGATAGTTTCCAACTGTGACGTCCTCAGAAAAAGATCGAACAAAATTCTCCAATGATACATGAATACTGATCATGCACACATTTAATTCTGGAAACAATCTTTTGCGTAATCGCATTACCACAATAGCAAACGATGGTCAGAAATTATTCCAAATGATAAAATCCTCCAAAATTCTGCAAATCTTGAAAACATGTTTTATTTTCATGATGCCTTAACAGGCTTAGAAATTGAGCAAGTAACACAGTTAACGTTCTGCTAATAATTACGAAACAAACTTTTTCGCTTGATTTTCGAGTCCTTCTTAGTGCATGCACATAAATTGCTACAAATTCTATTTGTAGTTAATTCTCTCATTTCAGCTGTCCTCATGAAAATGTTCACAGTGATTTGCATTTTGCCTAGAATAATGATGAGAAGGATAGAAATAGAAGGAAAGCAACCATGCAACCATGCAATCCTTCATACGCTCCTCACAACGGAAGCAACATTCGAATCTGACGTAAGCAAATTAAATACCAATATTTGAATAGTCATCCAATCATGAAAATCTATTTTCAAATAATCTTCGAATTTATATGGTACGCTAATTCTGATATCACTGTAACAACAAGGTTCGTTTCTTGTCAGTTACATGTTCCATGAATCATCTCATGAGACCGTTGTAGAAAATTGTCAAACACCGGGTGTCTCGAAGTCGAAGCAAAGTATTCCCGTTCAAAACATCATCAAAACTTGATTATAAAACTTATCAAAAAACTTCTTTTCACCTGCTTTGCAATGACTCTTTTTGTTCATATCACCTCAACTTAGCATCAGAGACCTAGGTTTAATCAATCACAAAAGTGATTGTTGACTAATGCAACAGGAATGGCGAGGTAAATTGGCATTTACATTGATTTGGTAATGCGTCCATGCCATTATCAGTGAACAATAGAATGAACCCTTTTTAGACTCCGTTCACGCGATTCCGGCACACTTTGAAAACGGCTATACAGTTGTACCAGTATATGAATGATAACGGCCACTTTTCATCTGGCCACTCCGGCTTTTTGCACCTTCATTCAACAGAAACATGCTTTCTTTTAAAGGGTTTGTGCAAGGCTAAAAGCCTGCATTTGCACATGGCAGAAAAATCTAAAAATAGCCAATTGAAATCGATGGCCCACACGTGTTGGGAATGATTGATAGCTAAAGAAACAATGCTGTACTTGCGCATTTTCGTTGTTCTATTTAGCCTATCTACCATTGCACACTCCCTTTAAATGGTACATGCTATTATATGGTTTTATGGCAATATTTCTTTATAAAACTCAACAGAAAGGTAGATGAACCTCCAAACATGGGACCTCCAAACAACATGGTGAGATAATGTTTCATTTTGCTCCTTCTATCTGGAATTCACAAAATCCTGTCTATGAGTTAAAGAAAATCTGAAAACTCAAATCTGATACTTTATTTCTATCAAGATTAAAAAACTACAATATATAATGTAATATTCCACTGTGCCATCCATATTGAAAATTGACATAAAGTCACCGGGTCTTCACTATGGATGGCACTTACAAATCCAATTAATTTTCCATCAATTTTCAATTTTTACTTGAATTTTAATTTCTATTCTGATAATTTCAAGAAACCTTCAAAACTGGCTAAAATTCTTAGTTTCTTTTACAAAAATATGTGTGCCTGTTTGATTGACAGTTTACTCACAGTTAACGGTTACAATTTTGACAGATGGTTTCGAAGATATTGATGTTTCTTATATCATGGTATACATACCCCGTTTGAAGAAATATTTGACATAAGAGACTAATACTGCATTCACACTGACACAGTTAAACTGGTTTAACTTGCAATGTGAATAGGGTATAATCAAGCTGATTTTGTGAAATGAGTTTCTTAAAGGCGGGATTGTATTGTAAAAATAAGCTAAGGATTTCCTTTATCGACGTAAATAGCTTCTTCAGTTACATTGTCTCAGTCCTGAAGTTTCTTAACTTTTTCGCGATCAGCGATTTGAGTTTCTTAAAGGGTTAGGTGGAGGTGGAGAATATTCGGGTATATTTGCTAACAGATCCAAATATCCATTGAAACTGCATTAAAGCACTAGAAATTATTCAATAATCCCCAACACCACTTAAACTACTCCCAAAAGCATAGATTTCAATACCCGTTGAGCCATGAATCGAATTTTGCACTTGCAATCCTTTTGATAGGGAAAAAGAAAATAGACCCAAATTACCCCGTGAACCCAAATTACCCACACCTTACCCTAAGCAGTTTCTTACAAAAATGCATGTAAGGCATCGACACAACGTTGATACCTGTATTGTTTTGCATTTTCAACGCTGACAACGCATTTCATTTTCAGGGTCATATCAATGTAGGTGCAGCATTCCGGGCCATAGCCTGTAACAATCAAAGTATTTTTGACGTTTCATCGAAGTTATTTGCCAACTGAGAACAAAAACAGCCAATATAATAATTGAACATACTAACCATGACATTCAGACCATTCATAACGATTCAGGTGATTCATTGCGATTGTCTGCGCCAAGCATTATTCCAGGCAAAAGAACAAACTGCTGAGAATTCCGAGCAGGATGTATCCTCTTTGAACTAGCCTATGATGCTTCCTTAAAGAGTCTTCCAAGGCTTTTGAATTAATTGTCAATGCAAAGCAAAGTCAAAACAAAATCGAGCCAGCTGCGTGAACGGTTTAGCAGATGTGATTTAAGGCTTTACAAGAAACGACTTATAGCGTACACTCTTTAACGGTGGTTTTCATTTGAACTGATAGATTTAGCATATGCGAAAGTCGATGAAGAAGGCTGGAAAATGTGGTTGAAGTCAATAAAATTACGGTTCTGGAGACAATCATCAAAATGTTACTTACTTGTCTATCGAATTACTGAATACATTGCTTCGAATTGCACACCCAAAGTCTTTCGAAAGCGAATTAATTTTTGTAGGGTTTTTCTACATTGCGCAAAAGCTCACTTTCTCAAGCCTCTACAAATAAAAGCACGTTTGCGGAACCACATCACATCATATCTTATATTACATAATAAAAAATTCATGGACAACGTGCGGCGAAAAGCTGAGAGACTGAAGAAAACCTGCATTATCATTTAATTTTAGCAACAATTACAAGATCGCTTCTTTTGTAGCATCTTGTCGACTATTCTAAGCTATCGAAGAACTGACAACGTCTATGTATGTGTTGCAAAGTTGAATTTATTTGCAGCGTAATGTATAGCAACAAAGAGGTCATTACGTCAGGCGGCTATTTAATACAATTCAGATTGGCGAGAACAAACAAGAATGGTGGCTGCTGCATTTGGACACTGGGGGCATTGACTTATCATGCTTTATTTTTGCAACGACGATTGAAAAAAATACTATTCCCAGAAAATGAACGCAACAATATTGGCAAAGAAGTGCCTTGTTTGATATGAAAATCTTCCTGGCTTGAGCTGGCCTCTTTTGGCGGAAGTTATGGGCGAGCTTCTCGAAAAGGCTTCTTTGGAAAAGTCTGAAAAAACGCATAAATACTATGATTAAATAAATGGTTCTTCTTGCCTCTGAGTAATGGTAATGACCTGTTGTGTTAGCACGTGATATTCTCTTCGGAGGACGAAATTCATGATTCTTTCGTGGTCGCATTGAAAGGATAACACGCGCAAAAGGCTTTCAGCTCTTTGCTGTAAGGCATAAATCCACATTTACGGACTTTGGAATGCTTAGAGCTGATCCAAAATTTCTAAGCACATCAAGAAATTCATTAAAATACCATGGAAACAGGAAATAGAGCCAAGAACAGAACTAATATCGTGTGGGGAGAATCTTAATCTTGGAAATGTTAAGATTGTTATTTGCAATTTTCATCCTGCCATTAACAAACGTTCTTCGATAGGTGAAGGAAGGTTATATTATCAAACAGGGCAATTTGAAGGTGAACCATCTACGGGTGTCTCAAAAAATTGTATCACTTGCGTGGCTGCAGCGATCAGCTGTATGTGCTGTTGTCCCATCCTTGGCAAATTTGCATGGATACGCTTCAGAGTAAAGGTTGAGACATTCCTTTATCCAATTTGAAAAGTGCTTGGAGATTTATGGCACACGAGAGTCAACAAAATTTATCAATTCAACAACAGGATTCTTTGCTCTCTAAAAAAGCCCTGGAACTCCATTTTGACTTTGTAGCCTTTCAAACATCGGATAAGGTCTCCAACCATTTCCGTTGTCCAGCGACATTGCTTCCTTTTGTCGCCAACTACATCTGAAGTTGGTTCTTCAGAAGAAACACTTTTCTCGAACGACGACTTGATACATGAAAGATGCTCTGTGTTGAATGTAGATCGAAGGAGAATTTGCAAAGATTTGGGAGCGTAAACAGTCACCCCGCGCTTGGGCAGAAAACGACTACTTTCATCCCGACGGGGTGTCCAAGTCAGACCCAAAATACATAGACCCAAAAGAAATTTGCGTAGACCCAGACCAAAATTCTTGAGTTTGACGTAGACCCAGAATATTGAAAGCAGTTTTGTGACAGACCTAGCATTTTACATAATATTTGTAGACCCAAAATTTCAAAATAGACCAACGGAGTATTTTTTTGGTTAGCTATGTTTTAAGTAAAAACAGCCTGTTACAGTGGCGACCTTCATTGGACATAATATAATTGATTTTATGATGATCCAAGTTGCCCGTTTCTTTGTTTAGGAGATGAAGTTCCAAGCTTATGAATATCAAACTTATCTATTTGTGAGGAAGCTACCGGAATTTATCAAGCTATCACTTTTTTAAGTTATGCATGTCAAAATAATCTATATTGTCGTTATATTAAAGTCCCTTATTTGAAAATTTTCTGGGAAGGGAGCCCATCAGTCGTGATCATTTGCTCCTTTCATGGCAAATTCTCCAAAAATTGGGCCTTTTTCCAATGATCTGAAGGGCGTGGTCATGGAAATTTTTTCCGGAGGCAAGCCCCCGGACCCCCAATTTTCCTTCCTGCGCTCTCACCGACTTTCAACTCCTCTTTATGAATTTCGTTTTTGACGACTCTATCTAGGCTCTTCGCTTAAATGTGTTCCTACATTCAGGGCATTTTCAGTTACATTTTAGCGTTTTGAGAAATGACGTACTGTTTTATCGATTTGTAATCTTGGGCTCGTTAAAACTCCAACCTAAACTTGGTCTATCTGTAGACCCAAAATGAAGGAACCTAAATAGTGACAGACCCAAAAAAATTAGCCCTAGACCTAACAATTGATGGTAGACCCAACGTGAAAAGAGCCTTGGGTCTGACTTGGACACCCCGTATCCCGGTCAACCGGGCCAGCCCACCTGACACTGTTTATATGATCTCCCTTCACTCGGATCCCACCTACCCACTTCAAAGATCTCGGCTGAGCGGGCTCGCCTGCTGCTCATATAAACACAACTGGTTTGAAGAAAGGAAGTTATTGTTTACGCAGATCTCGCCTAGGGGAGCCACCCGCCTCATATAAACAGGCCCCAAGTAAATACTGCAAGAGAGAGTCCTAATGCCGTGTTTCAATTTTCTACAGTTTAAAGAGTTCATTGTATTCTTTACTGATAACACAATAACAGTGGGCCATTTTTAGATAAAAGAAAATTCCAAACATTGCTAGAGCCACCTAATCCTTACATTCTTGGAGAGGAGAGCAAAGGAAGTGCAGCTTCTGTTACAACAGCTTTCTCGACTTACTTGTGCCACAGATAATGCTTTAGGATCCGCTACAGCCAGTTGACACCCAAATACAAAGCGATTATAGATTGCAATCAAAAGAAATTCTATGCCTACTTGGTCAAGTCATAAACAAAAACAACCAATCGACAATTGTTGCTCTGAAACTCAGGTAGCTGGCTCGCTTGTTGTGCATTTCCGGAGTGGTTTTAAGAAAATGTGAGCTTATAGCGGAAGAAGAAAGATAGATATATCTAAAGATCAGACAGCCACGGGTTTTCTAGCGGGTTAGCCTAAACAAAGTTACCATTTTTGAATATTCATAGCATCAAGAGTCCTTAAACGATTTGAATGATTGAAATCCTAGTTAAAAGAGAAAAGATCAAAGCATTTTTTTTATTTTTGTCATTGCCTCACGAGCACTAGAAGTATGGGCAATAGAAGTATAGGTTTAACTTTGCAAAAATGTCAAGGTTGCAACATGACTGAAAAAGGGCCTAAAACATTGATCAAATCGAAAAGGCCTCCTCACACAGATCAATATAGAAAATGCAATTGCTCACGGGTGAGAAATATCCACTGCACAGGTATTGCCATGGGACTGAAAATCTTTAGAATTGCTGTGTACTTCGCTGTCAATCAAAAGTAGCAGATCCTATTGTAACATTATCTGTAATTGTTAAATAAACCAGAAACCAATACAGGATTGCGCTAAAGATGGCAGCGAGAATCTTTTACCGAGATGCATTGCGTTCTTTAATCGAACTCCTATAGAATCGTTAAAGATTTGCAATTTGAACGCAATGCATCTCGGTAAAAGATTTCTCGCCACAATCTTTAGCGCAATCCTCTATTGTCGATCTCAAAATGCTAACGTGAAGGCCATCCTATGCAACATAATGTACAATTGTTCCACAGGAAACATACAACTGGGGCCAACTTCTTTTGCGACAGCCTGTCACTTTACAGATGATTTGAAACTCTTTAGGATGATTAGAGGTCTTATTTCATCCAGGTGAAGGTGAAGGTGAAATTGCGTTTTTCAGCGCCAAGCGCTTGGATCGCAGAAATAGAGCAGACATAATCGAGTCCGCGACTTCCTTGTCATGACGCTCAAGTGGTGGGGTCCTACCGGGTATCGAGCTCATTCCGCCTGACTGTTCTGGCTGCAAAGTCAGCGGATTACACCACGGTGCCACACCACCTTAATGGGTCATGAAAATGGCGACAACAAAGGCAAACCATGATACAACACGTGCAAGGCATGCTGCATGAAATAGATCTTTTAAAAGGGATTGAAAGAAATGAGCGAAGGTTGTGAATTACTGACCTTTTTAGTAGCCAGTTTGATTTGATAAAATCGGTGACTGTAATGTCACTGCAGTTTCTATCCCAAAAGGAAAGAAGTGGAAAGGAACAGAGTATGCTTTCCCCATTTGCGATTCTGTTGAGAAAGTAATCTTACAAATTTTTGAACGGAATGTGCGTCGGTATGAGCGGCTTCTTTTGAAATTTGAGGGACTTTGACCATACATCACCTATGTTTTCTGGTATTCAATTGTTCTGTTCCATGTGTATTCCCTTGTGTTCACTTGTGTTCCATCTGCGTTCAGTTGTGTTCATTGTGTTCTCGACTGATCACTTGTGTGGTTAAACTAAATCCCAGTGTATGTGCAATTTAACTTGTTTTTTGATTTAGCAACAACGGAATCCCTTTACATAGCGACCTGCATCCCAAACAATACCAATCTAGCTTAACATCTTTCTGATTGGCTTAACTGATTAGCCGTAATTGGCTTTGTGCAACTAACTAAGCACATAGTTTTTGAATAAGGACTTTGTCTGGTACAATAAGGTACTGTCAAAGCAAATTTGTACAAATTTTGAGATATAGCAGAACCCATAAACTTTTTCAAGATCCTACCCACTGCTAATCATCGCTGGAACACAAAATATTATCTGTACTACTCTCCAATAAGCCTGATTTCCATATAACTACATGGAGTTCCTAGGAGATGCAGAAGGTTGCAATAAAAGTGATCTTATTTGCTTGCGGCTCTGTGATCATATGGAAACCAGCATTTAAAATTGTCAGTGACTCCTTGCAGCTCCTTGCATGTGCTGTTGCAAGCAGTTGCAGAGATAGAAAAATATCTATCTCTGCAACTCACTATCAATGATTGCAACCTGTTGGAATTAACAGAAACCTTGTTCACATGCAACTCCTTGCCATAACAACGGTGCTTTCTCAGGGATTAAAGTCACTTCTGCCCTCAAAATTTGGCATGAATTTTGGTGCAAATAAGTTTAATTGTGATCCTGTGTGATAATATGGAAGTCACTATTTCAAGTCACAATGATTGGAACTCCTTTTGACTGACTGTAACTTGTTGTGACTCTCTATGAAACCTTGGGATTATATAGAAACCAAGTGCCATGTTAATTTATGCGCTATGCACAGCAAAATGAAAGAGGGAACCTCCTCACTGGAGAATAAATTTGCACTGAGGCGTGCTTATTTTGCTCCTTTCCAATTATTTCACACTCCTTATAATAATAGTTAAACCGAAGACAATTACAAAGAACAAGTATGGTATGCTTCATTGTTCCACTTATGAGAACAAATCAGTCATTGTTGCTTCTGAGAAATTGAGGAGGCAAGAAGTCCCCTCTCTCAATGCAGAAGCACAATAAAATAGCCTAGTAACAATTGGCTTACATTTCAATTGAACCAATGATCATATAATTTGATTGAAGGAGTGAGGATACTGATATGCCAAAATATCAGACTGTTGCTTTCATCACTTACTGATATCAAAGGGAGTGTCCAGGGCCACACTCAACAGCCTGAAGTTTGCACTTAGTAGCATGTGATCCGCATCTCATATGTCAAAGTCACACATGAGGGGTGTATCACACTGCTTAACAGTTAAAGACAACAGAATTTCCAGGGAATTTTATGGATTTTTCTTGAAAAGAAATTGACTTTTGCCGAAGATGTATACACAAGATGTTTAGAGAGTCACACCCTCCTCAATCCCAGAGATTACCAAGAGGCTTTGTAGCATTGAGTCTGGATGCAGAAATCCTTTAACAAACTGTAAATGCACCCCAATTGAGCAAAGAGTGGATACAAGCCATGCTATTTGTCTGATACGAATCTGCCATTGAAACCCTTTCAACCAAAGATTGTACACAGACTATTCTTTCCAAATTCTAAATGACTTCATATCATTCCTTATATACATACCACCAGTAGATGCAATTTGCTGTGAAACTTTCTGGTTTATCAAAATATGCTCAAATTTTTCAAGAAACTACTTTTCTTTGAAGGTGACATTAATAATGTAGGGTAACAAATTTTATGTTTGAGGAAAAATAGCAGACAGAGAGGTCAATTTAGGCCCATAATAAAGGGAATGACTGAAAACTTGCATCATCAGAATTACGGAACAGCATATAAAGAAATCCACTGAGGAGGGGGAGGGAGGGGGTTGAGAAGTTAGAGGCCAAATGCCGTGAAGCAATCACAAGCTGGCTTTTGGACAAGCACATAATATTTATTGACTCCAGCGGCTTATGATAATTTGCGAAGTTTTTTTGATCCATCTAATATAGAGCTAAAAAACTGTCAAATGCATGGTGAAACGGCAGAATATAAGAAAATTGGATGAAATTAGAAACTTTCAGAAAAACTTCGCAAATAACCAATTGGGCCCCCTAATTGATAATTTGCGAAGTTTTTTCTAAACGGCCAAGAATTGGTCTGCAACCAAGGTGGAGCATTGTGGATATGTAGAACATTACAGTGCGTTGAATCGTCATCAAATCCACTCTTTCAGACGACTTTTGCCGAAGTTTACCACGAGACTTGCAATCACCACACGTTTTAGGCCTAAAATATGAAATTGCTCACAACAACGGGCAAACGCGTGAAAGCTACTTCATTTGCCGCTAAATCAGCTTGCCTTGGTACTGTCTTGATGATTAGACACAACAAAATCAAGTATCATACACATTCAATAGCATTTTAAAAAAACTTCGCAAATTATCAATTAGGGGGGCCAATTGATAATTTGCGAAGTTATCCATTATTAATTAGGGGGTAAATTGTTGTGAGCAATTTCATATTTTAGGCCTAAAGCGTGTGGTGATTGCAAGGCTCCTCGTAAACATCAGCAAAAGTTGCTTGAAAGGGTGGATTTGATGACGATTCAACACACTGTACAATGTTCTACATATCCACAATGCTCCACCTTGGTTGCCGACCAATTCTTGGCCGTTTAGAAAAAACTTCGCAAATTATCAATTAGGGGCCCAATTGATAATTTGCGAAGTTTTTCTGAAAGTTTCTAATTTCATCCAATTTTCTTATATTCAGCCATTTCCCCATGCATTTGACAGTTTTTAGCTCTATATTAGACGGATCGAAAAAATTTTGCAAAAACTTTGCAAAGTTTTTGCAAAGTTTTTGCAAAGTTTTTAAAAACTTCGCAAATTATCATAAGCCACTCCAGCAACCCTTGGGTGGTTCAAGAAAGAAATTCTAAGAGAGCTCACAACCAAGGGGCATTTCACTTCCTCAAAATTTTGTGCTTTTCAGTGTACCTTCAAGAAAAATCCGCAAGAAATTAATGAAAAGCCTTTCAGCTCTAAACATCTTGCAACAGTACCTAACAAAAGCCATACTGTCCACTACAAAGCCAAACCTTTCAACCACAGATTTGCCATCACATTGCAAATGCTGCTAAACAAGCTTAGCAAGTGGAAACTGAATTTTGGAAGTGTTATGAAATGTTGCTGACTTACATTACTTTGTCTTAAAGGTGCGGCAGTTAACAAAACATCTCAATCAAAATTGGCGTGCATTTCAACATTTTGCGTACAAGCTTGAGTTGTCACCATGCTAGACTGGAAGTGAATGTGGGAGGACAGTACTTCCAAAAAGCATGTCATACTTTTAAATCTACAATCCTGGTCATAATGTGCTGCTCAGAAAAAAACTACCTCCTCCTCCCCCCAATCGGTGTTGGTGGATATCAGCTGGAATTTGCTGATCTTGAGTCTTTGCTCCCAACACTGAATGGGGGAAGCGCACTGGTAGTGGGACATCATTTCTGAATGTTGTCACACAAGTCCTTTGCACTGGACAACATTATCAATTTTCCTTGGCAATTTTGTCCAGGACTGTAGCAGCCTGCCCCCAGGTTGGAAAGTTTGTACTGCGCGCCAAAGAACTTTGGGGCGCACTTCAAAACTTTGGTGCGCGAATGTAAAAAATTGGTGTGCAGAGCGCATAAATTACGGGGATTCTTGCCACAATGAGTCTGAATAAGAGGGGCTCTGAGTTGTAATTGGTATTTTACCTAAAGTTGAGATGAGCCAGAAATTAAAATTTGTCCAACTGAACGAGAGCTCGCTGAACATGATAAGATAATTGGGCCATCCCTTGCTATTTCTATTTTAATTTTGGTGCGCACATTAATTTCGTTTTTGGTGCGCAAAATTTTATCAGTCCCTTGGCATCCAGGGTGCATTTCACGCACTTAGGCCCGAAGACCTTCGGCATAGACCTGACTTTTTCGTTGGCGTAGTGGCGTCATTTCTTCAATAAAATTGATTCTTGGCGTGACAGTGTTTGAAAATCTGCCTACCTCGGCGTGAATATGAAGTTTTCCTCCATCTTTCTGCAGTTCTTTTGATAATACAAGTGTTTCTTTTATGAGAAACAAAGAATTTGGGCCAATACTGAAAGTTTCTTAAAGTTATAAGTACTCAGATATTTTAGAGCAGCTTCTCTCTCCCTGAAAATACCTGGTGTACGAAAGCTTGGGCTTTGCGTACCTTCGGTGTAGGTTTTACATGGAATTCACCCTGGCTTGGCATTCGGTGCGCAGTTGACAAACTTTCCAACCTGGGCCTTCCCATTGTTTTCAGCTTACCTCAGTCTCATTGTCCTCTTCATCTTGAGCTTGTTTTACAGCATCAAGAAGAATTTTAACATCTTCTTCATCACAAATTCCATATTCATTGAAATCATCTTCACCCATTGTTTTGAAAAAGTCAAAGTTCACTGTAAGTGGAAATACTTCAACATATTTTGATAGATTTTTCCTGCCAAAGAATTCCAACAATTCTTTCCTGCCAGGAATTGCATTTGGATCTATCTTTGGTCTCTCTAACTTGAAAGGAAATAATGGAGATCTCGGTGGAGATGACATGATGAGATTGGTTTGTTTAAGAAGCAAATCAAGCAAACCCTCTTCCTCTGAGGCCAACTGTATTCAAAGCGTGACTTCAAACGGTCTTTGTTCTGCTTCTTAAGATTATTAGTTTATTGAGTGCTTCTTCCGTGTCATTTCATCAAATCTGTGTAAAGTTGTGTGCATATCGACATCAATGGTTTGGCCTAACAACAATCACTTCATGTACTTTTCACATTATATGTGAAGTCAACGAAACATCAAGTAACAGCATTTGAAGCAAGCTTTATTTTACCATCGGATCCCAAAATGCCTCCTGTCCTTTGTTCAAGCAAACGTGTTGGTTTGATGAGCCGCCAGTGAATTCTCAAATTCAATTGATATAATTACGGGAGATCTGCAGGCTGGAGGTTCTCACTTGCTTAGGCCCGCTGGGGCTCACTTGGCTTTGTTTACAACACACTTTCATCTGTCCAGCTTTCGATGATGGGGATTCTCAGTGGAACAGCGTAATTCAATAACAGCAAATCATGTCTCCTTTGATAACCTTTGCTTTCAACACCAAGCTGTAGTAACAGCTTGTCCTGCTTGCATTAATTGCTTTCATTCCAACACCCAACTTTCTCAAATCAAATTAGGTTTGTTGTTCTGTCTCTTGCATTGAATTGGATTGAAATAGAACCCAGTCTTCGGACCAATCATCTGTTTGATCGAGAGCTGGGAATGGGGAACAGACCAGGAGGGGGGTACATAACATGTTGAGGGTGGCTAACGGTATTCGACGAAATAACGAAATAGCGAAATAACGAAATAGCGAAATAGCGAAATAGCGAAATAACGAAATAGCGAAATAACGAAAAAGTAATATTATGATTGTGAATCTGCGAAATACGACAAATATAGGCCAAACAGGAAACTTTGCAAGATGTTGCAAGACGTTGCAGTTCATTCAGATCAGTCAACCTCTTGTCATTCAAAGTTCAGGTAACGAAATATTGTATTGCTGAGTATTGGAAACTTGTTTATTTTGTCTAGGAACACAAGGGTACTTCCGCTTGCTCGTTTTGCTTCATGATGCGTTGAATTTGATTGGGTGCAGACAAAGACATAGTTTATTGAAATTTTTGAAAAATTGTATCAGGATTATTATCCTCGATCCTTTTCACTTTTTGAAAACTTTTTTCTTGATTATGAAAACCTTTTTCGACTTTGAAAAACTTTTGCGGTGGCCCATTTCGGCCACCGTAGTTCTTTGCCCCTAAAATTGATAAAAAGCTTGCTATGTCAGATACACGAACTTTTTTTATAAGAAACTGCTTATAAGAAACTCAGCTCTCAGATTGCCAAAAATTAAGAAACTCCAGTAGTGGGAAAATGCAACTTAAGAAACTAGTTGTTTGGCAAACGAAATCTTACTTTATTTTCACTTCTTTTCTGTGTCATATTACTTGGAAGGTACTTGAGTAATGTCTAAACATTGGAAACGATTAAAAAACCATGAAAAAACATTGTTTCGAAATGTTCCCGGGGGAACAGGAAGTATAAATGAAGAGTTTTATGGACAATTTAAGAAACTCGTAAGAAACTCCGAGTACTCAAAATCCGATAATTTTAAGAAACTTTCAGTACTGGGACAAATTCGTAGTTTCTTGTAAAAAAATACGTGTAGATTCCCAAATTACACTTCAAGGTAGGAAACTTTCGTGGGTCGGAAAAGACTCCAAGCGTATGGATATGACTTTTGCAAATCGGCCAAAACAGAAAATTTGCGAGAAAAAAATTCATGAATTAGGGAGCTGTCATTATTGATAGCAGGGAGGTGGGTGGAAGCATTTCGAAAATTTGCACCAAATAGTTTAGACCCCTGCACTTTAGAGCTCAGGGGCAAAAGCTCAGGGATAACAATTCTCAGAGCTCAGGGGCAAATAACTCCTCTGAAAATCCAGCAGGTGAGGAAAAGGAGATTCTTCATGAAAAGAATCGAATCCCACCCTTAGCCGTGTTGTCATCGATTTGATGCCAAAAGACCCCTGATGATGATGTGGGACCATATTTCGTTATTTCAGAATCATAATATTTTGGTTAGGCCACTTTTCGGTATTTCGTTATTTCGCTATTTCGTTATTTCGCTATTTCGTTATTTCGCTATTTCGTTATTTCGCTATTTCGTTATTTCGCTATTTCGTTATTTCGTCGAATACCGTTAGCCGTTGAGGGTACGGGTATGTGCCAGCACAATGAGTGGATTTTTGGGCCCAAAATTCTCTGCGCAAGGATCCCCTTTTCAGCAGAATTTCCTTACTTCTACTTCTACATGAATAATTGACAACTTCATTACAGAAGGTTATGTCAATGTAAAGGAAAAAAAGGAAAAGGGAACACATAGGACAACAGTACATTCCTTCATGAGAACTATGGAATACATGCCATATGGAAGTTGATACATGAAATGCCCAGGATATGGTAGGAATAGAGAATCATACTTGGGGTTCATGAAGGTTATACTGTTGTCCTATGGTTTGAAACCATTTCAATCACTAAATAAATTGTATAAGTTGAACAACGGGAAAATCAAGTTATACTCCAAGAGCCAGGGGCGGCGTGGCCCACCGGGACACCGGGAAATTGTCCCGGTGGCCCCTGAAAATCATGCAGATATGGGCCCCCTAAAGCTAAGCTTGAAGAAAATTATACAGGGTGTCTCAAAAAAATTGTTCGACGTTTCATTAAATAATAAAAAGCAACTATACGCTGAATGGGCACTTGGTTAAGTAACCCTTTCCTTGAGATTTTGAATTAATTTTTGACACAAGAATCTTGAACGGCATTTTTGGCAAAAAATCCCTTAGACCATCGTTTCTTTTATTTCTCAATTGTTTCAGGGCGAACCAAATGGGATTTGAACAGATTTTCGATAACCTCAAGCATATGGATGCTTTGAGGAAACAGATTCAGTCTCTCGTTGATTGTGTTTTGAACCACGGTTTTTGGACATATGAAATATTGAACAAATTTTGAACATAATCGCAGGGGTTAAATCACTTTTAGAAGTCCTATTTGGTTTGCTCTTATATCAACGAGAGGTATGACATTGGATAAGCATCTTTTACCTCGGTCTGCGAGCTTTTTGAATTACAAGAAATCACGGGGCTCTCTGGTTTCAGCTTTTGCACATTTTTGTCTTTTAAAGCTCGCAACTCAGTTACTTTTCAACCGATTCGCAAGATTCTGGTCTCTAAAATTATTACATGATGTTAGAAACATGGTTATCTTCCCAAGAGCTTGTCCATTTTATCGTTATTTTACAAAATCTAATCAAACTTCAAAGAATTCTTTTGAGACACCCTGTAAGTGCACGTATTTCCTATAATGTAAAACAAGGCAAGTTTAACATATGTACTATTGAAGCATTCCACCACTGAGGAGAAAGAGCCCCACCAGTGGCTGGACCCATTTGAAAACTTTGAATTTTGTGACCATTGCGCAAGACCCAGAAATACACTTGACACACACAGCAATGCACAAACCTTCACACTTCCTACCCTTCTGTCGAAGCCCTCGCTTGAGCGAAGTCTTTGGCCTCAGTTCAGAGACATTTGAGCTATTTGTTAAATCTTCAGTTTTTATCTGATCTTCACTGATTCAGAAACTGGCGTGAAACGGAAGGCCCCGGTAGCTCTTTTTTAGAGCGGAGCCTTGGGGTATTTGATTGCTCTGCAGAGCTCTGCAGATCGGAGGCTTGGGATATTTAATTGTTCATAATGGTGCAATGGGGACTCTTATGGCTTTCACTTTAACGGAAGACTATCTGTAATTGAAGTTGAGTGAGATTGCGTGTATGCCTCGAATCAATACAGTTAATCTTCGTGATCATGTTCATGCAGATCGATAAGAAGTGGCATGGTCTTGGGTGATGATGAGGAAATGCCCCCTCCATTCCACTTCTGTTAAAAGATGGGTCTCGAGATTCTTTAAAAAGGGGAGAAAGTAGTCGAATTTCGGTAAAGGTAAAGTAGGGTAAGAATCAGAATCCTTCCGAAAAATGCTAGAAAGTCGTTCTAAGCCAAAGTGAAGGCTAGCGTATTTGAAGATTTTTCTTGGCAAATTCGTCAAGGATTCCAACAAAAATTGATTCATAGGTAGCTGTTGCAGAACCGTTGTGGCCTCCGATATGGCTCGGGTAGACAGGCATTCTAAGCCAAAGAAGAGATGTTTGCTCAAAAATTCTCCTGGGAATGCTGATTCAGAAAAACACTTAATGGTCAATAGTTCTTTTTCGGGACCGGCAAACATGGGGTCGGGAGAAGCATTCTAGGCCAAAGTAGAGGGCGTGTCATCGAAAATTTTTCCTAGGGGCATCGCCCCTAGCACCCCTTATTTTCATACTCTACCAGTTGATTTTCCTTTGCCGTGTCACTAACCATGAGTGCCAAAAACATACTTCACATTTAACAACGCACCTACTAAGCTATTAACTTAGTGGTATGAAGGTTCAGAAGAATTGTGGTGCAATCCGTGTAAGTTTCTGTCAAGCCATTCAAGTATCAATCTCCTCAAAGAGTTGGAGCATGCGATGTTCTATGACATGACAACCTTGAACATAATTCTTTGAAAGATTCACTTTCGTAAGGGCCATTTCAGCTAGAAAATTACCTCAAAAAATATTTGATCATTAATGGAAAATCTCTATTTAAGATGAATCCATCATCATAGCTTTTGTTGCATTTAACCATCTGTTTTTATAAATCAGTACTAATTTTTTCGAACATTTTAAAGTGTGCTAGTTAGCTTTGTTAGTCCACCTGTTTTCCGTTTGTTGCATCGATCATTACTGTGGAACCATAAATTGGCAAATCATTGACAAAGTTGTAAAGGGGGGGACAAGATTCCCATGTTCAGAAAAGGACGTCAGGCCATCATGGGCCCCTTTTCGACGAGTTTGTCCCGGGCCCTTAATTTTTGCCACGCCGCCACTGCCAAGAGCATTCTTAAAAACTATTAATGAGTTCAACTCTACTGTTCCCTGTGGAAGCCTATTCCATTCTCTTATTGTTTGTGGGAAGAATGAATTGTTATAATATTCCGGGCCTGTCCCTGGTATCTCGTACGCTTTGTTATTAAAATATCTAGATGGTCTTGAATTGGATGACTGTCTGATATACGCATCTTTGTTAACTTCAAATTGGTTATGATGTATTTTGTAAAACATGACTAGCCGCTGCCTCCGTCTCCTCTCTTCCAGGGAGTCCCACTGAAGTTCCTTCAACATTTCAGTTACACTGGCATATCTTTCATATCTATTCGTTACGTACCTTGCAGCTCTGCGTTGGATCATCTCGATTGCATTTATATTTTTTTCTTTGCGTAAGGATCCCATATTGAACTAGCATACTCTAGGGTCGGTCTCACAATTGCCTTGTAGGCCTTTGACCTTAGATCTTGAGACTTTATTCTATTATTTCTCTTCAGAAAACCAAGTGATCGGTTTCATTTTTCATTTCATTTTCATTTTAACTTTTTTATCCATGGTAATCCACTCAATAATAAATACTGCTTTACAGGGAGCCATGCAAAAACAAAATCTAATAATAACTAAAATATATAATATACCCTATTTACAATAAAAAAGGAAAGAAAAATGAGATGAGTCATAGTTTGGCTTTATAGTTTCTTCGAAAAGAGCAGAGCGACGACGATGCTTTGACAACACTATCTAGGTCACTCCAGACCTTAGCCCCTCTGTACGCAAACGATTTCTGACCAGTTGATGTTCTCAGTAATGGTAATCTAAGGTCAGTGTTAGAGTTCCTCAGCTGACGGTTAGTAGCTTCAGATACCTTTTGAAATATGTTTCGCAAGTAATCTGGGGCAAGAGCATTCAGAGATTTATAGACCATCTTGCTCGTCTCGAAATCAATCAGTTCTCTAATGGTAAGCCAGCCGAGACTCTTTATCAAAGGCAAAGCGGACGTGTCATAGGGGCTGTTCGTGACTATCCTAGCGGCTCGATTTTGAAGTTTTTGCAACTTATCGAGGGCTGATGCACTGCAAGATCCCCAAACAGGGCAGCAATACCTAAAATAGGGCTCAACGAGACTTCTATACAGCATAATGAGGTTTTCCTTAGGTAGGTATCGTTTAGAATACTTCAACATACCGATACCTCTAGAGACTTTCTTGATTGTAGAGGACAAGTGAGTGGACCATTTCAGTTGGTCGTCAACCTGCAAACCTAGATATTTTGTGTTGTTAACCATAGTGATCTCCTCACTACCGATGTTAAGCTCAGGTTTGGAAGAACGAGGCAAGTCTATACTATGAAGCTTGCCCCTGCTACCTATTATCATCCCTTGAGTTTTTACGACATTAAGCGACAGCTTGTTGCCCTCAAGCCAACATCTAAGGGCTTCAAGGTCAGCATTTATTGCAGCATTGATATCGTCAATAGAAGGAGAGGAGTAATAGATAGTGGTGTCATCAGCATACATTGCCACATCAGAAGTCTTTAAACAGTAGGGGAGGTCATTTACATAAACTAGAAAGAGTAGGGGTCCTAGGCAAGAGCCCTGGGGAACTCCACAACCTACCCCTTCAGTTACAGATGAATGACCATTCACTCTACAAAACTGCTTCCTATTGAAAAGATAAGACCGAAACCAGCTCAATTCTTTACCCTTGACGCCATAGTAGTTCAGTTTGTTCAAAAGGATTTCATGATCCACAGTATCGAACGCTTTTTTAAGATCGATAAAGACTGCAGCAGTGTACCTCCCCTTGTCAATATTCAAATACCAGTCATTTGTGCTTTTAAGTAGACACGTTAGGACTGAATGTAGTTTCCTGAACGCTGACTGTAGGAGAAAGATGAGCTGATTTCGGTGAAGATAGTCGTAAAGCTGATCGAAGATAAGCTTCTCGAAAAGTCGAGAAATTACAGGGAGCACAGAAATAGGCCTGTAGTTTGATTTGTCATCGGTGGCTCCATCTTTAAAGATAGGTGCTACCCTCGCAATTTTCCAACTGTCTGGGAATCGCCCGAGAGAGAGAGATAAGTTGAACAGCTGCACGAGAGAAGGTGCCAAAACTGAAATTCCAATTTTTAGGAAAAAACTAGATATACAGTCAACACCCGACCCATTGGAAGTTTTAATACCGCCACAAACCCTAATCAAAGTCTCTTCGTTTATGGGGGAAAACATGAAAGGCTCGCAGCTGGGTGGATCTCCAAAATCACCATTAAGAAGGGGATTAGATTTGGGAGGGATCTTATCAGCCAAGCTTTTCCCTACGTTGCAGAAGAAACTATTCATAGTATCAGCAATGGATTTATTGTCAGTAATGGTTTCATCACCTTCTTTGAGAGCCTTGATGTTAGTAGTTTTTGATCTCTTATTGATTACTTGGTTCATGGTTTTCCAAGTTTCTTTGATGTTGCCTTCACAGGAACGAATCTTATTTGTGAAATATTGAGTTTTCAGCGAGCGGTTTAAATTATTTGCTTTGCATCTTACATGCTTGTAAGCACTCATTAAAAGCTCGGAGTTAGCTTTCACTGCAGCGATCTTCAGTTTGTCTCTAGTCTTGCAGATCTTTTTTAGTTCGGGTGTTATCCAGGGGCAGAACCGTTCAGAGACTCGCTTTTCCCGGAGGGGTGCATGTTTTTCGATGATCCGAGACAGCGTATCAGACCATAGACCTTTTAGCTATTCTGAAAAAGAATGTGAATCGCACGATATTTCATCACAATTTGTCGAATTTTCGAATATGCACAATGGTGATCGAAGCTCCAACGCCATTCAATCGAACCTTGCGCATCAAAATGTATAAAAATATCGCTCGATCCAGGCTCTTTTGTAGAATAGCTAAAAGGTCTATTGACTAACAGCACCCTCCAAACACCCAGAGTTACTCACAATAGCCTGCCAGTCTACAGAGGCAAGATCACTGAGAAAAAGCTCTTCATCAAAATTTTTCATCTGTCGTGTTGTTATCATTTTATGCTGTGGTTTTAGCGAACCAAAATATTTGCGAACTACGTATACCACATAGTGGTCACTAATGCAAGTCTGTAGTACACCTGATTCGACAACATTGCGAGGATCATTCGTCGCAATGTGGTCGATAACCGTAGATGAACTAGCAGTCTCACGTGTAGGCTCAGAAATAAGTTGTTGAAGACCAAAAGTATCATAAAATTCCATGATACGCTTTGTGCAAGGTGGAATATAAGAACCAGGAGGATCAGGAACATCTTGGGGAGCTCCAACATTACAGTTAGTGTCCCCCAATAAGATAATCTCCTTAAGATAATCTCAATAAGATAATCTCCGGTTCCCTTTATTTACGATGTTATTAACATGTGCATCCCATTTCATATCACTGGATATTTCAACTCCAAGATATTTTCCAGAGTCGACATGTTTCAGAACCTCACCCTTTAATTTATAGTTATGCCTTATTGGGTTCCTATTTCTTGTTATACTGAGTACTTGACACTTTTCAGGGTGGAACTCCATTTTCCATATTGCTTCCCATTCCCCTAGCTTGTGGGACTCCTGATGATACCTCTGCTTCATATGATTTCTCTCCATCCAATACAACATAAAAACATATATGTATGAACCTTTAACCTGTATAAAAAAATATTATAAATTATAAATGAAAAAGTTTTCTGTTCATGAGAAAGGCTTTGATCCATTCATTAAGCCTGGTCTCAATATAGCCGTAAGGTGCCGTAAGGCTACCACAGGCATTGCCGGAACCATTGCCGCCGGCATGCCGCAACCATTTCAATTTATATGGAAACCATTTCTCCCGGTACCGCCGGCAGCCGCAACCATCATAGTTACGGTACCGTAATGACCTGGAAAAAGTTGAATCATTTCAACTTTGCTCAATCCTTACGGCATCTTCAGCCATGAAATTTTTCATGGAAACAGGTTCCCTGCGGCAGCAGACGGCAAATCATTGTCTTCCTTTGTTCTATCTCTCATTGTCTTCATCCTATCCCATAGTTACCGGCATAGTTACCGGCATCTTACGGCACTTCAGCCACGAGATGGTTGCAGCACAATATTCAGACGTGTCCATTTGAATCGTTCGACTGCGGTACCTGGGGCATGGCAGATGGAAGATGGCAGAAGACTGCCGCCGGCAGCCTTACGGCACCTACGGCTATATGGAAACCAGGCTTTAGTTTTGCCTGTGATACCATAAAACTTTAGCTTTTCAATGAGCCTGGCATGAACAAAAAACTCGTCCAATGCCTTGGAGAAGTCCATAATCAAGGTGTCAGTTTGCTTTCTATCTTTTAGATCTTTGCCTACATCTGTTATAAATTCAAGGAGCTGGGTTTCGCATGATCTCTTGCTGCGAAAACCGGCAGAAACCATATTGCAGATGATAAAGAATTGCATTGGAATCTGCATAGTTCATGATATTACTTGTTATTATGTGCTCCATTATCTTGCATGCAACACATGTGAGAGAGATTGGACGATAGTTGCTTTCAAGTGATTTTTTACCTTTTTTGAACACAGGTACAATGTTAGCTGATCTCCAGTCATCTGGTAGTGTACCTGTTTCATATGACTTTTGAAATATATATGTGAGAATGGGGGCAAGGCTCTTAGCCAGCTCCTTCAGAATTCTTGGGTTAATCATGTCTGGACCAGCTGCTTTATGCACCTTTAATCCTTCCAGCACTTTCTGCACGCCTTTCTCTGTGAAAAGGATTTGAGGCATTTGTAATGACTTGGAATGCTCCAGAAACCCTGGTGTAATTGCTGTTTCCTTTGTAAAGACTGACTCAAAATGCTTATTCAATAGATCTGCTTTTTCTTTGGAATTGCTAATCAGTTCGCCACCTTTTTTCAGCGTACCTACATTTACATAATCTCATTTGACTCTCTTTATAAATCCCTAGAAACGTTTCATTCCACTATGGGGGTTTTCCTCTTGAAGGGGGGGGGGTAATAATATCTTCAATATACTTCCAATAAGCTTGTCGCAGCTTTTTCTGTATGAGAGACCTTAAACATGCTTCACCTTCATATTGCCCATAGCTAAGTGAAACTTGATGTCTGAGATGTTCAACAGGCTTTGTCTCCCAAAAGTCCATAACAATGGGTCTGAAAATCGACCAAAATCCGTAAATATGAGTCTTCACCTAAAATGCTGGGCGGCACGTCTTCGTCATCCTAAGACTTGAGTTACTCTCCCCAAGGGGTGTGGCAGCAAGTTTCGTTGATTAGAAGAGGGTACCTTTTTGAAAACCGGGCGGTATTCCCCCGTCCATCGGCAAGTCATGTACCACTGGGAGGGAGAACTTCAGATGCCCTTTGGCAGCGCCCTTTGAACTGGATTGATAATTCATATTTAATTGGTATCGATATCTAACTGCCTCCCACAATCGTCCCAACAAATCAAGTCTTCGTAATAAGTTGTTGGAACAACCGATAATTATAGCCCTGATACGGATGACGATAATCAAGACAGAGAACACGAGGTCCAGCACAGACAATACCCGTTGAGAAACAGGAGAGCACAGAGCACGCCAAATTCTAAATAACATTCCGCGGTCTGCGATTCATATATAGGAAGGGGGAATGAAGGGATACTTCCCCGTAACTGAACAATAATTATCCTCTAAAATTTCAAATATTTTTAATGTTTTTTATGTTAATGTTGCAGATGGTATAACAAAGACAATCCCATTAACCCAAAAATCTCCCCTTGACCATTTACCTAACAGAGCTTGCAATTCATTGTTCCTTACTCCAGTTACTGTAATCGAAGTTAATGATCTAATCAATATTTCAAATCTTTCCAAATCTATAGGTCCTACTAGTATTCCAATAAAGTTACTTAAGATTATTGGATGCTCTGTTTCACCACTTCTAGCTCTCCTTGTAAATCAGTCTTTCCAGTCTGGTATTTCCCATGATAAACTCAAAATTGCCAAGGTTATTTCTATTTTTAAAGAGGAAATTCTGAGCTTCCATATCAAACTATAGGCCAATTTCTCTTTTATCCATTTTCAGTAAAATGTTTGAGAAGCTTATGTACAGACGACTTTATAAATTCCTTGAAGTACATAATGTTCTTTTATTCTTTACAATTTGGATTTCAAGAAAATCACTCAATTGATCACACTCGATAATAAAAAAACTTGGCTGTGGTATTTTCATTGATTTACAAAAGGCTTTTAATACAGTTAATCATAGATTTATGCTATCAAAATTCTACGGTAAAATTCAAATAGAATTTTACTATTGTATTCGCGGATGTGCCCTTGAGTGGTTTAGATCTTATCTTTCTGATAGAAAGCAATATGTTTCTATTGATGGAATTAGCTCTAACTTACTTTCAATTTATTGTGGTGTGCCACAAGGATCTGTACTTGGTCCATTACTATTCCTTATCAATGATTTACCTAATGCTTCTAAGAAACTTACTTTTTACCTCTTTGCTGATGATACAAACATCTACTATGAATGCAAAGATTTATATAATTTGAATAAAATTGTAAATAAAGAGCTGAAGTTAGTAAAGAAATGGCTGGATGCCAATAAACTATCATTAAATATTGATAAGACAAACTATATCATCTACCATTCTTCATCTGTCCATGTTCCTCCTTGTTCTGATATCAAAATAGGGAAGAAGCATGTTAAAAGGGTTAAATTTGTTAAGTTCTTATGTCTCCTCATGGATGAATTAAGCATTATTTTGCTAATATAACAGAGAGTCTTGGAATCTCCGAAGACCAGTCACTCCTATTACAAACAACCGGGATCAATGACCCAGTAGAGAAAGCTATTAAGAAATATGAAAATCATCCCAGCATTAGAAAGATCAAAGAATGCTGCGAACTGAACCAATTTGAATTTAAGCCAGTGACTGTCAATGAGATACATTTACAGATACAAAAACTGAATACAAACAAATCATCTCCCTTAAACAGCATTCCGGCTAAGATTCTTAAACACAATGCAGACATTTTTGCTATCCTCCTCCAGAAAATCTTCAATTCTAATGTGGCAGAGTGCTATCTTCCAAAGGAATTGAAAGCTGGTGAGATCTCATCTCTTTTCAAAAGTCTTGATGCTTTTATCAAAAAGAACTATAGACCTATAACGGTTTTATCGTCTGTGTCCAAAATTTACGAAAGGGTCTTAGAGAATCAAATAAAATCGCATGCCCTTAGCTTTCTTTCTCCCCTTCTGTGTGGATTTCGAGAGGGCTATGGAACCCAACATGCACTGTTGCGACTCATAGAAACCTGTAAAAAAACCTTAGATAAAGGGGGTTTTGCTGGAGCACTACTCATGGATCTTTCAAAGGCTTTTGATTGTTTAAATCACGAGCTTTTGATTGCAAAATTAAGTGCTTATGGCTTCAGTCCAAATGCATTGCAGTTGGTTCATAGCTATCTCAGTGAGAGAAAGCAGAGGGTAAAGGTAAATGGGTCTTTCAGTACTTGGAGAGAAACAATGATCGGTGTACCACAAGGTTCATTCTTGGGGCCCCTTTTGTTTAATATATACCTCAACGATCTCTTCATGTTTGTGAAAGATGCTCAAATATGTAACTATGCAGATGACACAACGATCTACGCTTGCGATGGCAATATTGAAGGTGTTATCGCAACAATAGAGAGCGATGCCCTCAAAATTGCAGAATGGTTTCCAAACAATTGTATGAAGTTGAATGAGGACAAATGCCACCTAATGGTATTTGGAGACAAAAGTAATGATGTGTCAGTAAATATCGGAAGGATAACGATAAAAGAGAGTACAGAAGAAAAGTTGCTGGGAGTGATTCTTGACAAAAAATTATGCTTTAAACAGCAAATAAAGTCCATGTGCAAAAAGGCTGGTCAAAAGCTACATGCACTCTCAAGAATTTCTTACTTTCTTGATACCGATCAACTAAAACGAATAATGAAGACATTTATCTTGTCCCAGTTCAACTACTGTCCTCTTGTTTGGATGTTCTGTGATAGAACACTGAACAATAAAATTAACCGTATTCACGAGCGGGCATTACGGATAGCCTACAAAGATATGACATCAGATTATGATACAATGTTACTCAGAGACAATGCGGTCCCAATCCACATAAGGAATTTACAGTTGCTGATGACTGAGGTCTATAAAACAAAATGGGAGCTTAATCCTAGTTTCATGAAGGAGATCTTTGTTGAAAAACGCAGTCTTTATAGGTTAAGAGGCTGTCATGATCTACTATTGCCTCAAGTGCGCACTACGTGCAATGGCTTGGAGACGATATCGTTTCGCGGGTGTAGGTTATGGCAGGCACTTCCCAATGACATAAAGCAGTCAGAAACCCTCTCTTGCTTTAAACGGAGAATCAAAGTCTGGAGAGGAGTAGAATGCAATTGTAGACTTTGTAGACCTTTCGTGGCTCAGGTTGGGTTCCTGAACTGATCTATTTTACTGCTTTGTAAATACTGTTGAAAAGAACATTGTAAATATGGAAAACGTTGTAAAAATGTATTTGTAGATAACTATTCTCTATTTGATTTCTTTTTTTCTTTTCACAAATTTTACTTTTTAGATAGTAGGCCTGAGTTAGCTCTTGTTTTATAGCTATTTTGTATGTTGCCTACTTTGAATAAATCAATAATAATAATGATAATAATAATAATAATAATAATAATAATAATAATAATAATGATAATAATAATAATAATAATAATAATAATAATAATAATAATAATAATAATAAGATCAGGCCTTGCATACCAATGCAATCAAGTCAAAAATTTACAAAGAAAATATCAGTCCTTTGTGTCGTTTATGCAACAAACATTCTGAGACCGTAATGCATTTGGTAAGTGGATGTGAAAACCTCGCACAGAAAGATTACAAGAAAAGACATGACAAATTAGGTCTACATATTCATTGGCTACTCTGTTGCAAATATGATATTGAATGCAGCAAGAACTGGTATGAACACAAGGCCAACAGCATAGAAGAAAACGAAAAAACCAAAATTCTTTGGGATGTTACTATCCAGACAGACAGAGTAATTGAGGCAAGAAGACCTGACATCGTGGTTATTGACAAGGCAAACAGAACCTGCCAAATAATTGATATTGCCGTACCTTCAGATCAAAACATTACAAAGAAAGAGAAGGAAAAGATTGATAAGTATCAAGAATTAAAGTTGGAAATCATGAGAATGTGGAGCGTTAAGGCCTGGGTAGTGCCAATCGTCGTTGGAGCCCTTGGTTGTACAACAAAAAAGCTTGAAGAATATTTAAAGAACATTGGACTTCCTAGGATAAATTCAAGCTTACAAATGTCTGCCTTATTAGGAACAGCAAATATCCTGAGGAAAACCCTTGATATCTGAGGCACGCAATGTGCTTGTTTCAAGGAAGAAGAACTCCTTCCATGACTCAGTAAAATGTATTGGAAGTGTATTTGGAATGAAATAATAATAATAATAATAATAATAATAATAATAATAATAATAATAATAATAATAATAATGATAATAATAATGAACATTGAAGCTGGAAATTCCATCTCAGTGAACTCTCAAAAAAATTAACCAGAACATGTGGAATGTTTTTCAAAATTAGGAACGTACTTCCATTAGATGTCTTAATTTGTTTGTACAATGTTTTGTTTCTGTCCTTCTTACAATATGGTCTTATTGTTTGGGGCCAAACATATTCATCTACATTGATCCTATTTTCAAATTACAAAAAAGAGTAGTCAGAGCTATCTCCTTCCAGCCATGCATGTCTCCCTCTCTACCAATCTTTAATGATCTTAAGCTGCTGAAACTTTCTGAGAGTTCTGAACTCCGACTCTTGACACTTTTGTTTTTGATTCTGTCAAAAAAACTTCACCAAGTTGCTTTCACAACTTCTTCTTATTCAGCTCATCTGTTCATCAGTCTTCCACAAGACAGGCCAGTCAAGGTGATTTATATATGTCTCGAAAAAACAGCCTCCAATATGGTCTAAAGTCGATTCGATATCTTGGTGCTAAACTTTGGAACATATTGCCCGTTGAACTCCGTAATGCGCCATCAAAAGCATCATTCAAAACAAAACTGAAAATTTATTTATTGAATAAGGAAGACCGATGAATTTAAGTTTTCTTTGCTACTGATGATGCAAATGATTAATATAAATTCAACTAAAGTTACTTGGTAATATCCATAGTAAAGGGGGGGGGGGGCTCTCTCCTCGATTAGGTTACCTATTGAGAGAGCTCCTCCTTGAAGTAATTCCCTTAAGGCTTGCAAAGGGTGCCGGTCAATAAAAGGTCGTTAAATGGGATTCCTCCTGAGAATGTTTACAATATTGCAAGAGATAGTTGCAAATATTCCAAACATTCCAAACATGTAAACATTTATAAACATAGAAAAGTATTACTGGCGTTGCTGATCATTTAGAATACACCGGAACATAATATTTGTATCACATCATTTAATGTTTCGGTCAAAAGGGCATCAAGCCCTGATATCTGGATGTTTACTGTATGCATCAAATAATGTGACGGAAACTGTTAAAATGAAAATATAATCCCTTGTTAAAGCATGGAACGATGACATAGGGCTCGAATCTTTGCAAAACTTTTCAAATAAAACGTGCAAAATGTTATTGCCAGATTTTTTCAACGGAATAAATCGAAGGGAACATCATCAGATCGTTTGTCATAAATACAAAAAAAGCAATTTTAATATCGTTATTATATTAGGCATTTTCAAAATTTCTGCCTGTTGGGAAGCTGTGACATCATCAAATTGCTAAATCGCAAACCATGAAAAAAACTTTGCTTGCTACCATGTTGTAGATCTTCAAAAACGGAGTATTTCCTTTATTGATAACTTTGACGTTGCTCAATCAGTTCACAATTTACGGCGCTTTTAATGTTTGTCAAAGCCTCCAATACCTCATGTCCTACATGCTTACATTCTACTTCTCTTAAAATCACTTGATAATGGGTTTAAACCCGAACCGTCGCATTAAACAAAGCTCTTAGCACAATTTGGCCCCGTCAACACGTATCCGGATATTTTTGAAAACGCATCTTTTTTATTACGTGTTTTGGGTTAGCTTAGCTTCAACATGGAAGCGGCATTTTCGGCCACCGAAAACGAAGCTTTTCGAAAATGGTCTCCAGAATGGATCTTTTTGAAAACGCCGTTTTCCTGTTGTCGTTTGGACGAGTGAAAACGGAGCATTTTGAAAATGTTGACGTCACAGCGTCGATCTATAAGCCATCAGAGCATGCGCTGGGATCTTTGTGGATCACGTGAGGGCATTTTGTTTATCTGTTTTTGGATTTCGAATATCATAGCGCTTTCGTGTGGACGGGGATATTTTCGAAAACGCTCCCCGTGTGGACGGTAATATGTTTTATACGGATAAACAAGATGCGTTATACAAATTATCCGGAAACGTGCGGACGGGGCCTTAGTAATACTTTATTTGTTTATTTATCAATGAAACATCGTGCAACAGGCATACAAGAAAATTGTTTATCCTTTTATAAAGCTTCAAAATGCTGCAATTCCAAAAAGAACCATGATGTCAAAAAGGCTCTCTCTGGAATTACGGTCAATGAGCTATTCCCGTCGATCTATTCAATTGAAAGAATAAAGCAATAACATTTTACACATAAGTTCTAAAATTTTGCAAAGATTCGAACCATATGCTATGTACGATAAGAATTTTTATGTGAAAAATAAAAAAGTTTGATCTACATCAAACTGTACATTGTGTTTTTGGATTTTTGAGGCAAATCTCTAAAGCACGTAATTTTTGTAGCATAACTCTTAAAATTAAGAATAATTTTTTAACACATTTAGCATGACAAGATTTTCTGTCCAATGCAACGCAAACTTCGAACGTGGAAAGTAGAAGAAGGAAGAAAGTAAAATAGGAAAACGCTAGATTCAAATCAAATATATTGTATGTTGTTCATAATATCTAATAGTAATTACTCTATCGGGTGTTCCAGAACCAAAGTACTCCTGTTTGAAGAATCACCAACATTCTGTCATAAAGCAAACCTTCAGATTTCTTTTATTTTTGGCAAGTAGATCAAAGACCAAATTATCTTTTCAGACATAGCTGAAATTTTGATTCGTATCCGAATTAATGCATTTAGCTCTTTTTAATGTTGCCTGGTATTGAAGCATCCTACAGAAAAGCACTGATACTTACCCCAGCAATTTCTTATGGTCTATTGAACTCCTCGCGTTTGTCATAAATGTCAGAATGAAATACAAACTGCCATTGTACACTTGAAGGATGATGACAAATTTCAATATCATGGCTCTAAGAGGCAAGATCGACGATGGCTCAGAATGAGGTTTTTCGATCCGATTTTATACCCTTTGCGTAATGAAAAAAAACATGTTATCATCTTTAGATATATTTTCAGTCATTGACAACAGAGATCAAAAATAAAATTTTACGATAGCTTTCATAATTGAATTCTGGCGATATCTAAAACGGGGGTACTTTTTTGGGGAAACCCGGTATATTTCATATTCTCAACAAAACCAACCGTGCTGTGGAGAAAAACAAAGTCTTATGAGTAGTCTGATAAAAGATTGCGTAAAATTGTTTCTTCTTCAGTTATCTGTCTCTCTATGGCTAATACAAGTTATCTCCTTGATCGATAAGAGTGTCTACTTGTGAATCCTCTTTGGAGGAATGCTTCAGCTGCGGCAGTAGTTGGATCCATCTGCTGAAAAAGATGTATGTGATCAATCATTAGAAGAGGTTAACAGAAAAGTAAGAGAAATAAGCATTCAGTCGGCAGCAAACCGGAAAAACTCTGAGTTAGTATTACGACAATGATACAAACAATATGTCACGTAACTTTATCAATTCGCACTCGAAAAGCCAACCCCGGGTAAATGAAGCCATTACAAAACGTAGGGTTTTTTGGAATATCATAGTATCTCATTTATTTATCGAAATAAATCAGACCTAAAGTAATTGAAGCTGTTCTGATCATTCAAGAACTTTAGCGGATAGATAAGGGAACATCAAAACGGAAGGATGACTACAAAGTAGCGACGAGCAACTTGTAACTGATGAAGTATGTGGCTCTGCTTACAAGATTACCGACGCAAATGCACGTTTTCCACAGAATTCTTGGACTAATCTATGGTTCCTTTTCAATAACAAGTCTATATATTAAACGATTTCCTTGATTTACGTTTAGAGGACAGTCTTGTTACCAGTGGTGGAAAAATATTTGCCTTCGTGCGAAGCAATGTCACTGTAAAATTCTCCCTTCCGTTGTTTTATCAACAACAATTGAATGAATGAATTGCAATGTTGTGTTCAGTGTTGATGATAACTTGATGGCTCCCTTGGATCACACAACAATGAATGGAAACAGCATAATCCAAATATTGCTTTCCTTTTCTTTCATTCATTCCTTCCCTTATTCCTTCCTTATTCCTTTTATTCCTTCCTTCCCTTCTCTATAGTTTCGATCTTTGCTTCTTCTTTCATTCTTTCTTCATTCCATACTTCGTTCTTCCTCTTCTCCTCCCCTTCTTTTAAGACACAAGAACTTTTCTCCAGTCTCCATCCTTCATCGTTTCCTCGTTTTCCTTCCCTCTGTTCCGCATTCTCTTTTTTCTCCACTTTGCTTCCTTCCAGACAAACATGCTTCCTACGAGGATGCTTTGCGGCTTCACGCACATCTCCACCCTGTTTGCTTCCTATCATTCCTTACTCACAATCGTGCGAGGGAGAATACAACAAGAATTTTACGCAACATTTTTGTACATGCCCCCATTAAAACCTATTAAAAATTTCCAGAAGATGATGTTTTCGATGCCGGTGTGACGTCATGCCATCTGGATGAATAGAGTGCTTCGTAATACCATGGGTGAAAGGAAACAAAATGTTCATTCTTTAATAAAATGTATACGCAAATGATACATGTGTCTTTATCATTGCTTCTCTCTGCCTTCCCTTGCTTACATTTGCAGCCCTACCTCAGCTCACCTCGTTGATTGTAGTTTGCAATGCTTTGGCCTAGTTTCAGTTTCTCTGCAAAAGTGAGTCTGTTCTCGTTTGCAGTTTTGTGATAAACGAGGATACAGTTTTGTGATCAACTTGCTTCTACAGAGAAACTGAAATTATGTCAAAGCCATTGCAAACTATGATCGAGTGGAGCTGAGGTAGGGCTGCAGAGGAGAGTAAGGAAGGCAGACAGAAACAGATAAAGACACAGGTATGATTTCCCATAAATTTTATAAGAGAATGAAAATTTTGTTTCCTTTCACCCCTGGTAATGCTCAGGGGCAAAAAAGGATGGTCTCCACGCGTGCTGTACCAGTATTTCAAATTAATGGCTTGAAAAGAACCTTAGAAATTTACTGCGATTCCACCACTGGCATCTTTAAATCTTAATGATTTTCAAAACTACAGCATATTTTTTCATATGGAAATAATTCATGAACAGTTTCGAAAACAATCAAAATACAAAGCAAATAAACAGTGATAATCACTTACTGATCTGTTGTAGCGATGAGGAGCTGGGGCATATGCCATTGGTGATGGTGCTCCAAATGGCTGCAAAAACAAATGATCATTTATAGCAGGTGAGTACAAAATTGCTTCTTTTGTAAATTCGTTGAGCTTAATCTATAGACCAGTCTGAAAGATTCCTTCTTTCATCGATTGTTTTGGGCATCCATGTCAGTCAGTATTTAGCTTTCGATACAGCGATCTGAATGTCATGATGTTTATATTGTTTCTTAAGGCCTAGAGTATGTCTTGATTAGTTTATCTTACAGACAGCCCGCAACATAGTCTTTTCGGAAGATGAATAAAGAATGGATTGCTTTGTGCTTTGAATAGGCCTGAAAAATTCGAAACCGATATCACCTTTACACACACTTACTACAGGCACCTAAGCTTAGCCTCTCAATCTAAACTAGATTTCTATCGGTAAATATAGGCAGGAATCTTTTATCCATCCGATTAATTTCTATTATTCTCCAAAGGGTTCATGCTTATGCTTTTTACTCATCTATTAAGCAAACGGGGACAACCAACGTATCATATATAAAGTTTTAACGATTCGATAAGGCACAGACATGAGATTTGCGAATGCGGATACGCATACGGGGCTTCGCTCTTTCACTGTCAGCTAATGCTATATGAGATTATCTTCTTTTAAGTCTTTAATACACAAACAAACGCGTTTCGTATGCAATATATTATCGGTGTGTTGTGAATAGAAAACTTTGTTGATTTTATAGTGCCCAAATCTACCAATGTACAAGTGTTGTCAATTAAATAATGTTTTTCGGCAAGGCAAGAATTTGGTGACAATGATAACTGTTGTAAACTTTGTACCTTTGGCATGATATTTTCGCGGCCTAAAAGATTGGCTAATGAGAAGACTAGGATCTGAAGCGACCGAGGTATATACAGTACAGGTCTTTTACACATAACACGGTTTTCCTCGAGGGGCACTTCACTCGTGGGAAATAGCGTACAAGATTTTTCAGAACAAATGGATTTAAACGGATTTTTGATGGATTTTTCTTAAAAACAAAAGGATTTTTGCCAAAGGTGTACGAGATTGTTTGGGAGTGAAATGCCCCTCGGTTTTCTTTACTGTGAATTGGCAAGAATTCTTAAGAACACCTTTAGTTTCTTCAGGAAGTTTCTTTCATTTGTCTCAAGAATTCTTGCCATTTCCTTCAAAGTAAACTGTAAATGTTGGCAGCCTACTCGACAACTAAAACCAGAAAAAAACTGGTCAGACGAATCCTCAACAATAAGATTTCTGAAAACTTGCTTTTTTCAGTACAATAGAGTGGAATGCAAAGTTGCTTGAACGAAACGATTGATATCGATTACTGCAAAAATTGCTTACCCTCATCTGCTTTGACCGTTCAAATTCTCGAATGTAATCAGCATAAGTGCCATGAAGAAGGGTATCTTTCTTTACTCCATACTTTGCACGGCTAAAAGAGGTGCATCAATTACACGACAATGACACCACTTCATCAGATTATCATACAATGATTCAATTATGCCATCAAAGCAGTCGCTAAGCATAAAACTAAAATTCATGTTAACAAATAATAGCCATTATCATGTCATCGTCGTCTCTAAGTTGAGTAAAAACCCGCATAAAAGGCACTGCAGACCAAGAAACTGCAGACTAAGAATTTCCAGGCTGATCTTTGGCTAACTGATAACCTTATAAATCAGAACCACTTCAGCCTTGCAAATGAAGCATGCTTTTTGTTGAAAATATCACTAAAATTGACACAATTGGGCAAACTTATGTATATGGGTTCATTATCAAAAATCACGCAAAGCAATCTAGCCATTTTTAACCAATTTCAAAATTGTACGAAGAAATATTCTGGTCCATCCAGTACACAGAGTCGCTGAGCCTCTGTTTAATTTTTTAGTCGTTGTAGAGCTATGGAGAAGTCAAACAGAAGCAGTATATTGGCATCAAATCGAGCAACCAATATAAGAATCTATTGATGATGTTATCTTGCAACACATCCCATAGATAAGTTATTATGTACCGGGTGTCCCAAAAACAGCTTCCCCGGTTTGAGCTGTTACCTTAGTAAAAGTGCGTGCTATTTGATAAAAATTACAAAATAAATCTATCTATAAAATGCCCAACTTAGATCAGAGAATTCTTTTCAATTCTTTAACGGCGCGCATTGATTTTCTATAATCAATTTCCTGAAAAGCGCAATACCTGAACTGCTCAAGAAAATGCCGAAAATGGTTTATCAATAAAATCGTTAAAATTGCACCTCAAAATCCACGGAAATTTTACTTTTTAACTGAATTCCAACAGTACGAAGCTTAAACTCCATAAAGGGATCCAAGAAAAATCATGTTTGTCTGTCTGGTCTACTAACCAGCATTTTCTTAATTTCTGGGTCTATGTTATGATTGATTTTCAAAAAAAATGTCACATCTAAGTTGGCCTTTGCCTGATACAGGAACATCACAAATTTGAATATCAGCCACGCACTTTATATTCCACTGCCAGTCATACGTCTAGACTTTTCGCCTCGCCCGCAACATTACCTACATTATGGGTATTTCACTATCCAAAAATTTTTGCGCAAGAATTTTCTGCTTGCGAAAACTTCGCAACAGACAGTTAAGAACGCAAGACACTTTTTCCATAACTTGGAAGCCAATCGTAGAGATCTGTTCACAATATGGGGATTCGAATCGCTATTGCAATGAAGCAAAGTCATAGAAAAAGGTCAATACCTGTCCCTTTCATATTCATCTGAATGTCGTCGCTTGTGACGATGCCCTGAAACGATATGAGAGTGAATTAATCAAACAAATTACATTTAACGCTACAAGTAAACCAGGATCGTAAGTTAGATCCCACTATAACAAAAAGACCTTTGTATCTCTGCACGAGTGCACAAAAGGCCAAAACAGTGATTTAACAAAGGGCCTTTTAAGTCTTCTGTTGCCTATTGATACAAGTCTCTGCTTCATATGAAAGCATCGTCGATTCTTTTATTCACAAATAATAGTGGCATCTTATTCTGTGAGACAAGGACAGACTTTGCAACACAATAGCATCAGTTGTTTCTAATTGACACCGGAATTCAAAACAATCAGCGATGGCAGTCACAGGAAACTCTCTCAAGTAATTCAACACAAGGAAAGTCGCAAAAGTTGCTCTGAGACCCAGGTCGCTAGCTCAGTTGCTGTGCTTTGATGAAACAGTTTTTAAGAGCGAACATGATCATATAGGGGTCTATTATAGTGTGGCGGTTAGGCGAATGCGGCCTTATTTTGGATGCGGAATACTGTTGCTGCAAGAAAATCAGTGCGGTGTACGGTTTTGTATTGCTACGCGGTTGCGGAATATTGGAATTTAAACGAACGGTTTACGGTTTTCCCTTACTTCTTAGGACCTTCTACTAGATAACCGTTATTATCTATCAGGCCTTCGCATAGCTGTAACAGTACGGTCATCGCAAATTGTAGATTCAAACACATTTCCTTAGGATTCCTGCTTCATTTACATGAAATAGCTATATTGAAAAGAATACTTATCGTACTGAAGAAGGCTGACGGTTCACAGTGGGCCAGATTACGATTTTTTTGGACATAAATCGCATAAGGCATAAAATGGTAAAGAATGCTATAAAAGTTGGAAACATACGAAGAAAAACGTCGTAAGGACAAAATTTCTTTGCTTAGTTATTTCTGCAGTTGTCGGAAAATTCTTCTAAGTCCTTATTTGAAACAGCCAAAGTCAATGCATCAAATAACTTCTGATAAGTACGTACCCATAATAAGGAAAGCAGAATTAATGACTATAAATCGAAAATCTGAAATGATTCTTAAACAAGGACAGGCTTTGAAATAGACTTGGCATAAAAAATGAATAGAATTTGACATCGATCTGAGAGTTATTCAGCAGTGCCCTATTCCCTATACACCTCAATTTTGCCGTGGCAATAACCATCGTTGTATTTTCTACGGCACCTCTCGGCAGCCAAATGTAAGTCAAACGGTTAGAGGATGCTTCAGTGCTTGTAAATATACAAAGAAGACGTTTGGCGTTTACAAGCGAAATTTTGAACTTAGCTTTAAAACACAGCGTACAAAGTGCAGCAACGTGTTTCTAATGTACTTTGAACAAAATCACAATTTTGGAATAGGAGTCTGTGCTCAATCGAAATGCAGTCAGTCACACTTAGATCACTGCCTGTGAACGTTATGAAGATGCTATCGAAATGCCGCTTGCAGACAAATCGGTGCCTGAAGACGCAGTTGGTAAATTTGAAGTTGAAAACAGTTAACCGCTTGAAGTATTCAATAACAGTTAGCATCCTGTGATTTGAAATTGATTAATTAATAGAAAGCAATGTTTTCGATAACGTTGAATGTGATTTCCTTACTCGATGAGGCATATGATATCAATTTCAACTGATAAAACTATTATTTAAATTTTTTCATTTTTTTATTTTTGTCCACCCTCTGGCCCACAGTGCGGTTGCGGTTTATGAGAGAAAATTGTTTGCGGTTGACGGGTAAGACACAAATTTTGGTGGTTTTGCGGTTTTGAAGCACCCTATAATAGAACGAAAGAAGAGGGATACCTCACTAAATCTCCCTAGGACCTTTTATTTGTTTGGTTCAGCAGCCGATTGCGAGGCAATTAAATTCTCGCATTTTTCTGTGTAATCAAAACGCTTACTGCTCAGCTTCTGAAGCAAAGAAATGAATAAAAATTAAAACACTGCAGTATAGAATACCAGAAGAATCACGGTGTCTCCTAGGGTAACCGCCGCCTCGATCTCGATGTCTGCTGTCTTCATGTCGTGACCTCGATCTGAAAAGATATGCATGCATTCTTCGTAATGAAGCGAAAATAGCACACACACTAAAACTTTGGCGTTAGATCTTGGTAGTGAAGATGGTGGTGCATTTTGGCTTGGAATCGCTTGAAAAGAACTTCAGGTACGTTGTTCTAATTCCATTGGCGCTATTTCTCGTGTCACTGATTTTCAGAATCACAGGCATTGAAACTCTTTGATGAAATGAAAATCATCAAGTTCTTAATAAATGAAGGAGAAATGGGAAGAATGTTAAAGAAATCGTAGTTAATAGAAATTTTTGATACACTTTTAAGCAGAAATATGTAATTTTCCTGGTTTATGGACCGTCTATTTGTCGAAATCAGGAGCTCAAACCAGTTGAAACAAACACGCGTGTAGTTTCAAAATATAATTAACATAAGAAAAATTGGCCAAACGGAATTACGGCAAAGCAGCTGAAATTGCTATCAAGCTAGTCAATCCAAACAAAGATGCAACAACTATTCACACTACCAACTTTCTCAAAATTATTCGCCAAAAATATAAACTCTAACATAACATACAAAATACGACTGAAACAGAAATCGTTACCAGTTGTTTATATCAGAAGGTTGCAATTTTCTGGCAGAAAGTACGATCACTTGTCACCACTCATAGCGATGTTCACACCGCAAGGATTTTTTCAATACAAAAATAGGTTGACCCGTTTCAACATTGGTGTCGCGCGAATTCCAAAGATCCGTAAATATGACAAAAATTTGTTAAGTCGTACCTTAGTTTTTTCTGTTTTCAACCAAGGTAGCAACCACAAATTTTTCCATAAATAGTTTCAAATATTCCAATAGTTTCAATCCAAGTCGAACTGCAAGTCGCGCAGGTACCACAATTCTTTTATTTTGCTTTCACATAAATCAGTTTTGATTAAACATCGCTTCGAACAGGAAGGAGTGAATTTATCATTCTTGCTTACGTAGCCAACAGCAATGTACGAACAGTGGTGTTACACATTCAGCTCAATGCCCTTTCCCTATTGTTTACAGCTTTCAGAAATAATTCTTTTGGGATGGTTATTCGCCTTGGGCTGAAAACATTCTAACAAGAGACCTGGCGTCTATCTTTCACCAAACAGAGTTGCAGAAACTCTAATCTATTCAGTACTCTCTGACTGGTCAATCAAAAATGTTCCGCTGTTTAAATTTTTCAGCAATCATGAACTGAAAAAACTTCTACGAAGCAAAGAAGCAACCTACCGAGTGTCTCACAAAATATACAGATTTCGGTCGACCATAGCAATAAGGAGCTGGCGTGAATCAATCCGAAACAAGTTTTAAGACATACTTCGATACCTAACTTGAATATAGATACATCGTTTGTTAATATTAGTGTATTGAGAGTGAAGATATTAATCTTCAAAGGACAAATTTGCCTGCAACTCGAAACCAGAGCTTTGACGTTTTGCCTTTAGCAAAGTCTTGAAGAACTTTGAATAAAGTCAACAAAATTAAGTCAACAAAATTAAGTCAGTCAATGAAGTCAACAAAAGTAAAAGCAAGAGGGGAAAACTAAATACGACGCAACGGACGTGTTTTACAAAATATTTTTGTGAAACTTTTCGTCAAGGGAGCTCCTAAGTCACCGTCATCTCAATATCAATAATTTATTTGACATATACTATTCATGAGTGAAAGTACCTTGAGCATGAACACACTTCTGGCATCGACAAATCATTCCTTGAAAAGAATTGGTTATCACGTCTCTTGGGATAAGTTCGCAATGGCGTGCAATTGTTTGGTTCAATTGACAATAGATGGCTTCAGGTTAATGTATCTTCGAGGCTGCTTCCTCGGGCAGACGAATCCTCAAGAGACTGCTTTCACCGATCAATGGCATGTGTAGAATAAATTGTTGATACTGAGGTGAATGAAGCTGACTTCGGAATACCCTTGACGATAAGTGTCGCAGATATTATATTTTGTAAAACACATCTATTGTACCGCCTTTAGTTTTCCCCTCCTACTTCAAACTTTGCTGACTGTATTCACTGTGCTTCAAGAATTTTCTTGGCCAAAACTTCAAAGCTCTGGTTTAGAGATGGAGGCAAATTTGTCCTTTGAAGATTAACAACTTCATACTTAACGCACCAGGATCAACAAGCAAGATATCCATATTCAAGTTAGCTACCACAGTATGTTTTAAAGCTTATTTCAGATTGATTCACGCCATATTCTCTGCGCCAGGGTTGGTCGAATCTGTATACATTTTTCGGACATCTGGTAGATGTGGAAATTTAGTTTGCAACAGTCGGTAACATCGTTCTGAAGCTACAGACAATTTGGAATTTTTTGTGCAGCTTGAGAATGCGCTAAAAATTTTGATCAAATATTGTCGCATTTCCCGTCCTAAAGCAATAGTGTATTCCTTAAGCAATAGTGTGTATATCATTAGGACCAGCCGCGAGACAGAAAAAAAACAGCCTTTACATATATCTCATTTGCTTTAAGGAATGAGCTGGATTTGTTTCAATTTCTTCTAGGCAAAAATTCGAAATTCATCACTCCAAGGCCGAGAATTTGACAACGCTTGATCGGCCTTTGTAGCTAGTTTTCTTACGTTTTATAGAAACAGCTTCGAAAAACTTGTCAAGAACTGTCAACTTTGTCTTTTCCTCATACTAAGTCAAAATTGATAAACTATTCGTGACGATACATTTCATCGAACACTGAATATTTTTTTACGCAATCTTTACGCAATATGAAATTTTAAACGCATCAACTTTCGTGCCATACCCTGTAGTCAGCTCAAAATAGCTAATTAAAAGGCCACGCATGTCGATGCTTTTAAACTGATCAAGAACAAAAATATTGCAAAAATGACTCTAAGGGCCCCATTCAAACAGTGTGTTGAGCAAGCGCACCTCTTTGCTACTGCCACATTAATAGCCAACCAACGTCGAATTCAATGCAAAGCATCCTGGTTGAAAACGGCCCGTTAGATGATCTACGATATTTCCCTGACGTTGGCTGTACTGGGTTACGAATAAAAGGTCAGCTACCATAGTGGTTGAAAGTGCCGCAGCCAACTCATAAACATTACGATGCAATATACGCTTCATTAAATACTCAAACGAAGAGCTAACATAAAGATACTGAAAAGAATGATAATACCACGCTATGAATGGCAGAAACACGACAGACTGCCAACAACCACCCCTTCCCCCCTACCAATGCTTAACAATGACGACAAACAGGGGCCGTAACTCTCGGATCCATTACCTTGGAATCACTTTGCTCAAAGCAAAACACCCATTTAATGCGCGGAAGCTGCCAATACATCGATGAGGAGAGCAATGTCCTTTGGCATTTGTTTACGACTTTTTGTTTCTAAAGCTGCGTATGCATGCGTCAACAGAGGCGTTTGTGAGCGTCAAACGAATTAACAGTTTCGTCTGTGTCCTTGCCAATTTGAAAACTACGATTGCTATTAGACGATGCTGTATTTTCTCGAAGACATTAGTAGATGATGAACTTGTAAATAAGTGTATTACTCTCATTGGTAAACTTGACGCATCTCAAACACAGCTTTTGGTACTGTTCAAGAATGTGACTCTTCAGGTGGTATTTCAGAAATGAACAATACCCAGCCTTCTTTTTTCGTATATGAGGATTTGAACTTTTCTTCATAATACGACTTCAAGTGGCGTTGTGAATGCATTTAGTACACGGAAGAAGCTTTCATGTTCCATTATCTTCCTTCATGACGTCACAACAACAACTCCCACATCTAAAGAACGTGTGATCTTCACAGGCAGCTAGCAATGGTTGATGGCTGCTACCTTTCTCTCGCTGATTGTACTGACGTAACTTTAACAGCAGACTTGATGAATGAACGTATTGGTCAGCAAACATAACTGTATCGCCGGCACATAGCCGGGAATCAAATTGATGCTATAGGAAAGTTCATGTAAAGACAAATCTTCGTAAACAAAACTGCTGTAAGAACGTAAACACGCAAGTTCGAAAGATCACAACAATCAAGTTCTTTAAGACAGGTAAGCAACCTTTCTAAGTCCTGAAGATGATATGAATCAAAGCTAGGGGCGATCATGTTAGTCCGAATAAAGTTCTGATTTGCGTAACATAAAAGTTCAATAAAACATTGTATGATGGGATGCTTGTAAATCCTAAAACAGAAACAGAGATGTGATAACAAGTTCAAATTAATAGATGCCATTGATCATACTTCTGCTCATTTAAAATCATACTGACGGATGTCGGACAAAGGCACTACCATATAAATACAAAAAGCTGTCACATAATTCAAAATGGTCCGTTGGTCATGAACACCAAAAGGAAATAGCATTCGGAAAAAGATACCGGTTTATTCAAGGAATATGAGCGCCTTAGAAATGTAAAAATCACTATAAAAATGATTATGTCACTGATACTGAAAATTTCATTCTTCTGAATAAATTGACTGGACAAAATTAATTGGTAAATATCAAAAAAGAAGAGATAGCCAATCTTTGTGAATTGCCGTCATTTTGAAAATACTACTACATTGCAAGGAAATTCACCTTTGAAGGCGTTTCGACAAAATCTTCTTCAGAAAGTATTCTAAAAATGATTTTGGGACATAACCGAACTTATCTTTGACAATAGGGAAACGGAATATCAACAAAGGGACATACCTAATGCCAATGCTTTAGAGTTGAAATTAAGTGCGGAAGACTAGAAACTCAAAGCAGAGAGAGACCAACGGGGACGGAAAGTGGCCGGCGTTACTACATAGGAGCCGGGAAAATTAAAGCGATAGAAAGTAAGACACACTGCAAGAGATGACTATCAAATATAATGTGTATCTCATTCCGGATTTTCACTCGGTTATCTTATCCCGGATCATCACTTGGGTAAAGTTCTGCTGCTACCCTCTGCCAGTTGGTACTGTCTATGAAGGAGCCATTTTGGTAGAAAAAAGATATATCGTAAACTTCTATTGATAAAGTTTTCTAAAGCTGCAGCTCTCAATGTTTCCAGTGGCAGACACTTGGTCAAATATAGTGGGGAATAAGAAATATTGTTTATTTCTCTTGTTTTCGAATAATAGATCTTCGCTCTAGCTAGAATTGCGGGGGAATCGCACCCCCTTGCTCCCCAAATTTCCGTCAATGAATGTTTCATTCCTGTAGGAATTTTGTTTCATTACTGTAGGAATAACCTTACAATGTGCTATGACAGAAATTATTTTGGACAGTGACACACATACATCTAGAGAGTATAAAGATAAGAAGAGTCATCTATTCCTTTTCACCGGCCACCTGGTAGAGTAAATGGTTTTGATGAAAATCAATACGTGCAGTTTTGCATCGACCGTTATTGAGTTTTACATGTAACCAGGCATGGATATCACTTCTTCCAATTCCTTCTACCATTTACTGACATAACTTTACAAAACTGGAACAAAAAAACAATTGAAATTGGCCCAGAATCTTACCTAGAAGATCCTCCTTTCTTTTCATGTCTGCAGTGACGTAAAATTCGAGCCAAATCAACATGCTCATCGGGAGGAAATAACCGACACAAAGCTTCACCTACACTTGGTTCTACCTCCTAGAAGGAAAGACAGCTATTCAGTACCAAATACTGTTTTGTTCCCAAACAGAAGGAGTCCTGGCAAAGGTCAGCAATGCGAGGGGCATTTTACCCCAATAAATCTCCTACACCTTCAGTAAAATCCTTTTGTTTTCAAGAAAAATCAATAAAAAGCTCGCGAAAATCCCTTCGTTTCGAAAAAGTCTCGCAGGCTTTTTTGAAGGAGTGAAATGCCCTTTGAAACAATGCACAAATATCAATAATTGCTAGAAGACACAACATGTTTGCTTTTATCTCATCTTCATTCGTAAATATCTTTATTTGTCTCCCCTCTCCCCTCGCCTTGACCAAAAGTCATCATAACTGATGTGACGCCAGAATATTTTTTCGCACTTCTTGAGAGGTGCTCCTTCATAGCAGTAGTACGGTATTCAAGGCTTCAAGGACACAAACATCTGGGTAAGAAGAGGACTCTTTCTCCAAAGTGAAGTCTTTTTACGAGCTTGACTACCATGCCTTCACCACAACAAAGATCGCTTGAGACTTGATTGGTGGTAGACATTTCAATCACTGTTAATAAAGGCTAAATGGCACATACTCTGATTGATTTTGAGAAAATATAAAATTTCTGCACATAGAAATAAATTTGCATGTTTTCTAAACATTTGAAGTAATAAGTTCATTCTCGCCCATGATACCTCTGAAAATCCTTCTTTGAAATAGACCAGTCTCACAATTAAGTTCAATTTGAGGTAAGAGATGTGATTCCCTGTACAGCAAAAAGTCTACTTCATACCATTATGTTGCAAAGACACGTACAAAACTATTTCATGCGTTGCTAAGATCAATGCACGCTTTTGAGATTTAGATCCACAGGGTATCGAGGCAAGTGATCTTAAAGGGAGCATTTCAAAAGAACTGACATCATTGTGAAAGTGGTCTATTAAATCTAAATATTTTGACAGGACCAATTGAGTTTTGTCAAGGATTGACTTCATTTTATTACAATCGTTTCAATGTCATGCTTTAAGCATTCAATGACAAATCCGATTTTTTATGCCATGCAATCAGTAAATGAAATTAGCACTCACTGAATGGAGTTAAATAGCGATTGAAATAAAATTAATTGAGAGAAAATTAGAATATATAAGAGTCAGAATACTTGACTGAACAAAACAAAGAGGATCAAGACAAGATCATACCTGACCATCACGGCATATCTTAATTTCTTTATTTTCATTCCAGGGGTTACGAAGATGTGTGCAATTTGCAAATAGACATTCATGCCTGAGAGAAAGAGAATGAGATAGAGAATTTCAGATGAAAGTGTAAAAGGCAGCATCCTTCCCTTTCATTACATTCATTAAAGGAGGGTTGCCCTACGTAACTTGAATGACAGGAAAGCATCATTATACAATACTCTATATGACTGAGTTCAATCAAATACCAGCAGCCAAGAGAACATTTACTCCCATAAGCGCAAATTTCAAGGGGAACATTTTGCGAGCGAGTGCGATTCTGCACACAATAACACGGCATTCTGCGAGCGAGCACAATTCTACATGATAACAGATCGCTCAGCCGTAACTTGTCTTTCCAATTCAAACAGTATGCTAGTGAGCATTTTCCGCTGGATTTTCCACTCCAGTGGAAAATGAAGCTCCATGGAAATAAGGCTTAAGCCTTAACATAAAGAATAATTTCCTACAGCATAACAACTACTGGAAAAATTCTTTGAAAGCACAAAATATTAGCTACTACAGAGAAAATAAGAGCAATTTTAATATTCACAACCAAAAAAAGACTCTTAACCTGTTGAGCCAATCGACTTTGAAGACTCCAGTGAGGATCCTTCTATCGAAATTAGGTGGAAGGACCCAAGGTATCATTGGTCCATCACGTCTTGAATCAGATGACAGTCTGCAGAATCCTTGAAATTTTCCACTCTCTTTCACGGAGAAGATCAAAATTACATTTGTAGCATGCTAAAATGAATAACAGTTAAAAATATAGTCTACAGCATAAATAAACGTTGGGCGCTTGAAAAGCTACCTCAACAAGATTCCTTCAAGATTATGACCACTGTTCATTTTGCTCAATAGAACTTTTAGCTCCCCTAAAAAGAATCTGAATCTAAAGATATTTTTCACATTTTGTAGGTATAATTTTCTAATGTGTTCAATAGTGATAGAAGCTCTAACGCAACTAATTAAAAGCTTTTGTATCAAGATGTATAATAGATCGCTCGATCCAGACTATTCGCAGAATAGCTAACAGATCTATGGCTAAGATCTATGGCTAATCGATTTTAATGCATTTCACATCTTGATAACAGTTTTGAACTGATGAAATTTTGAATTTTGTAATAAAGTCTGACTAGCCAGAAAACTTTATCTTCGACAATAAATCAAATGTCAGAATACTTTAATGGACTGGAAGCAGGCATTTGGCCAGGGAGCAGGGCTCAAAAAACGAAGTAGCGTGGTAGCCGCGCTACTAGGAGGCAGCTGAAATGCTCAAATTAGTCAGGAAGGAAGGAGGGAAAGAAGGAAAAAGAAACGTAAGAAAAGGAAAAAGAAGAGAAAGAAAAGGAGAAAATGGGAGGAAAGGAAGGGAAAGAACGAAGGAGAAGAAAGGAAAAGGGTGGAAATTGGGAAAAAAGAAGAAAATGTGCAAGAAGAAACGAATTGTTTAGCTTGCTACCAGGAAGGAGAAAATCATTTTGAGCCCTGCCAGGCAGTGATGACAGACAAGACCACAGGCATGTAACACTTACTCTGTATGCATCGTTCAGTTTCCTTTCATTTGCAGGTGGAGTTGACCATACACCCTGTAATGAACAATAACGAGTAAAGTGTGTCTTTGTTGTTTTGTCATTTTATAGGTCAAGGCAGTGATTTCTAACCTCTCTCACGTCTTCGACTGAATACACCCAATCTGCCAGTCTGTTTTACCCATCAAGTCATCTGACCATACTCTTGGGCAGTTTCTGTATCATGCTACTTTTTGCATTCATGGCACAAGTATTCATGCCACAAAATATGTTAAAAATCAAATGGTTTTTATCAAGGTACTGATTATTGGTCTTCTAAACAAACCTAGGGTGATATCTGACTACATAGAAATCATTCCTACTATTCCAAAAAGAAGTGAAGTAAGGGCTTCCGAGACGTTTAGATGAATTTCTGTTTGAGTGGAATGCCGGTAAATGAGTAACCATGTAATTCAAGTCAGATAATTTTCAATTACATTGGAAAGTATCTCAACTGCTGTATAAAGCTGGGTCATGATATGGCTGAGCTGTCAGGCTAAATTGTAATGGCAATAATTAGATATCGGGTTGACTAAGATCTTGATTCGACGGAAATTAATTTCGATTAAAATTTATCAATATATATTTGCACAATTGCAGTCAAATAACATCTTTCCCACGTTTTTCCATGATTTCACTGATTAGAGCCTTCTTGTTTAGTTCCTTTAATTTCTGTTGTTTGACAATTCTATATCCTTCAAAAGTAACCAAGCCAAAACTCTTGTGCCTAACGTTTGGGCTTAACGTTCATTAGTCTTCCATTCATGTACGGGACCTGGGCAATTTAAATACAACCCATCGTATTTAATTTTCTCCATAAATGATCAAAAATGATCTTAAAATGCATCGATATATCCCCGTCATTTGTGTTTTGTAACAGCCATTTACGTGAAAGCCATATACGTCCATCACACAGATCTAAGAACACACAAGCAGAAACAATTGAACAAAGAGTGACCAACCTTGGCTTTTGACAATGACACATTTTCGTGATTATTGCTTTTTATTATGAAATATCTCGAACCCTTGAGAAATTCTTCAAGTGCTTTCTGATTATTTTCCGTTAATGCTCTTGAAATCTTGCTTTTCACTCCTTCTCCTTCATCTGCAATTGCATAAAATCAAAATGGAATGCTCTCAGTTTTCAAATTAAAACGAACTATCATTGGAAAATAGAAATAGAATAGTTAAACAGGACAGTACTGCTTAAAAGAGAATGAAATCTTTCTAGTGGTAGGGTTATAAAATTTGTCATCAAGAATATATCGCATTCGCTGTGTTAATACAAAACTTATAACGAAAAAGAAAGCAAAAAAAATTTACTCAAAACAATATCTTCATTTTTCAACCTATCATCAAGCTACCTGTTCACCTGTCAACTGCAAACAGGCGATCATCAGATACCTTAGACACTACAAATTGTTGATTTACGCGGGTTTTATTTGTTTTCAATTTGTTTTGAGTGGGCTTGTAAGGCTCTCTAGCTACTGAAAGCTAATTTAGGCCCACTGTGCATGCCGCATCCAGGGATGGGACTCCTAGTTTAACGTCCCTTCCGAAGGACGACGAGATGAGTTGTGAGGTCAGGCCTCCGAGGTCACTCATCCGGAGTTTGAACTCACTCGACCGAGCTTAACTTCAGTCACCTGACATAGACTGTATAAGCCATTCGGCCACTCGGCATCATCTGTCAATGTTTTCAATCCTCGTTCATAGAAATAAAGTTTCGGGTGAAAGTGCAGATTTTGTATCTGTTTTCACTCTAGCATCCAACTATACAAACAACGTTGTGTTATCCAATAAAACGGAGACATCTAAAATGGTTTTCAAAGCTTAATACACTTGATACCAAATGTACATTGTGGACAATGCAATGGAGCGAAAAAGGAGACCTTCAAAAAAAATACGTCAGCTTAGAAATGAAAACAACACCGGAATGTGAACAAAAACGATGTAAAACCACTTAGTTAGGGAACAAAAATTTTGACATGGTTTCCGCTGAAAGTGTTATGTGGACTTAAATCTTGAGTTATCACACGATCAAAAGCAGAAACATAAGAAAACAATGGAGAATGGCATTAGCGTGCATGGGATCAAAGTGTCGCAAAACATCCACCCAGTCAAAAGGACATAAAGAAGTCACAAGCAACACAGACTTACCTCCTTCCTCATCAGAATGCTTTCTCTTTCTCCTTTTATCCCGTTTCGCTTTCTCCACTTTCTCGAATGAATCTGAAAAGAAAGGAAGATAAAAATTGAAGTCAGGTTCCTGAAACAATTCGTTGGCGGTAGCAAAGGATTACTCCTAAGGTTGAAACAAAAAATTTTGACACTTCATTTTCACAACATACGTTCATTATTTATTCTCATCTCTCTATGACCAACGTGTATTTCAAATGACAGGCATTTGGTCTAGCATTTGTTCTGGCTTGCTGTCATGAAGCAAACTATTGAAAAAGGTATCAGTCGAAAGACCTATAAGAGCAGAGTTCACAGTAAATTTGAAGAAAAATTTGAGCTTTAATTTCAGTAAAGTGGATTTCCCCATTGGGAATTCAAGCAGAAGTTTTGCTAATCGTACAGACATATATCGTACGCCAACTAAAGCCCATCTCCTCCCCTTTTCTATAGCTCATTGACAAGGTCTTTCATTCGCAATGCACTGTAACTGCAATGGAGTATATTTCAAAACATAGGTATAGTCTGTCTGGTAATAATTTGATAGCATTCATAATAAAACACTTTAATTATAACAATAATATGACAAATAAAAGGATACCTGACGAAGCCCTTGAGCCAGATCTTGATCTACTGCGTGAACTCAAACTGCGTGAACGAGATCTTGAAAAGGAACCTGAAACTGAGCTCATTTCTTCAAAATCTGAGCCAGAATGATGAGAGAGGATATCTTCTTCATCACCATTGTGCACACTTCCATCACTTGCTCCAACATCATCAATCACTTGCATATCTTCCTTGTTGTCTTGGAGATTATATTCCTTCTCCTCCGCACTTCCTTTTGATTCTAGTAGGCAATAAAACATATCAAAGATCTGCTTCTGGTCATGATACATTGAGGTGTCCCGAAACCAGTGTCCTGAAACTACTTCTGGATGCCAGGAAGAAAGAAATATAGAGGCGATTTTGTTGAGTGTATGAGACCTCCCACTTAATTAGGCCATTTTGAATACGTGGGCCCACCTTCTAAGAGTAATATTATGAGTTCCTTTTGACCACGTGATATCAGCAAATAAAAGAACGCAGGAAAACATGGGAAGAAAAGGCATAAGTCCACTATATAATAACTGGTATAAAATCCGTGCATAATTCTAGATAAAAATTTGATAAACATGAACGATACAGCATTTTTGGACACCTTGTACATAAAGAATATGCATCATCATTCTGTACATCATTTTGTCTACACGTGAACGAATATTGCAAACAAAGGCGTTTGAAATACATCACATGAAGAATGAATAAGTATAATACCTGATTTAGCTTTCTCTCTAGAATGGCTTTTCTCCTTTCTCTCATCTTTCTTTGCTAGTTTCTCAGTCTTTGGTTTATCTCTCCTGAGGGTGATCTTAGCATCTGATTTTTCCTTTGGTTTGGTATCCTTTCCTTTTGCATCTTTTTCCTTGGCTTTCTTTTCTGCAGGTTCTCCATCATGTCTTCCACTCTTTTCTTTGCTATCCCTCCTCTTTCTTGACCCATCCTTCTCTGAAACCGTTTTTGGCTTATCAACTTTTTCACCTTTGACATCACTTGAAGACTTCTTCTCACTTACAGCATCTTTTCCTCCTGCACTTGATTGATGAGCTGATTTCTCGGACTTTTCTGTTTTGTCCTCATTCATCGTTTCCTTAACCTTTTCGCCTTCCTTCTTCATATCCTCACGTAATTCAGTATCACCAACTTCACTTTTTTTACTTTCTTCCTTCGTATCCGTCCCTGGTTTTCCCTTGCTAACTGTCGTCTTCTTGGCAACTTTTTTTGTAGTTGTCGTCTTTTTCACTTCCCCAGTTTTGCTTACAGTTTTACTCACACTCTTTGACGAATCTACCTTTTTCTTTGTAACAGTTGTTGCCGATTCTGTTTTTGCTATTGCTGTATCTTCGGTCTTAGTAGGCTCTTTAAGATTAGTTTGCGCCAGCTTGGGAATCTCTTTCGTACTTTCTTCCACCACTGGTTCGTCTGCTTGTTCAGATTTTGTCCCTTGACTACTTGTTGCATCTTCTTTTACTTCCTCGGTTGTCTTTGAAGCAACCTCTTTGGCTGAAGATTGAGGTTTTTCAGTTGAACTGCTTGCTTTTGAGTTAGCATTGCTTGTTGCTTTGGTTGGAGTTTTCTTTGAAGCAGTCTTCTTTCTTGGTTTCCTTTCTGTACTAGCCTTCTTTTTTGTTGTTTTGCTCGCTGATTTTGGCTTCGTGGATGGGGTAGCTGCATTGAGAAAGCAATTACTGAGTCAAATGTCCCTCCACACTTCAACAACATCCAGAAATGAAAATTTCTACACGATCACCCTGCAGAACGTCTGTACAGTAGTCTGGAGGTTATCCTTTTTTGCATTGTTTGTTATCCGTCTGCATAACTGAATAACATCCACCATATTGCATGTTAGCCCAAAACAACATGATTTTATCCCTCCAATGACAAATGATATTCCTCCACCTTAATGTATGTTATCCCCCCCAAATAACTGAATATCATTCGACCTACTGCCCGTTCTCCCTCCTACAACATGATGTGATCCGTCAATCATATTCCATAACCCCCAGACTTCTTGCAGATGTTCTGCCACATGATAATATCACTCTTGGATTCAATTTCAGTTTATATGCAATAAAATTTAAAAAAATTTTGGGGATTTTGTAATAATTTGGTACCAACCTACCTCAGAAACCTACCTTTCTTGTTGCTAAAGTACAATAATTGTAAGCGCCATCTACAGTAGGGACCAGATGACCTTGTGTCTTTTCTTGGGGGTAGGGAATCAACACACTATGGATCCATAGTAGAATGGAGGTAGAACCGCCCACCATGTGTCCGCCAGACATATTTCGCGTACATCATGGAATTAATCTATAGCATATCGTACTGTAGCACATCAAACTGTAGGATTTCATGATTTGAAACTTCGCGTGCACCGGCGTACGTCAAATGCAAGGTCCTGTCTGCCATAAAAATATGGCGGAAACCACCTCAATTCCAGTCTGGCTGTGGATCATGGATCAGTGGACCATGGATCGATGGATAAGTGGATCATGGACCTTCACTTGGTGGATCATGCAATATTTAACCGTTTTAACGCTATTGATCAATATTTGAACTTATTATAGGTGTCCTAGGCATGCATACATCTCTTCCATGGCTTTAACTTCCATATTCTGTTATAATTCCTCTAGTGAGTTCTGTTTGGGGGACCAAGTTATAATTTGCAAATGAATCAGCAAATTTTACATATGTACAACATAAGAACCAGTCAAGATTATTTCAATTTGCCCTAAATATGGGTGTGTCCAGCTTCTAAAGTATGACCAAAAATTATGTAAAGTTAAAATTTGTTTCAATGACATTTCGGCTCTATTTGCTTAATAGTAAAAGCCAAGGTCTCTTTCCAAAGAGGATGAGAAGCGTAACATTTTTATACAAAAATTCGAAATTTAGACTTGTAGACGGGGGTTAAAATCAAGCCTCAAAAAAGGTAACTCTTGGCCTACACAGCCGTCGAGATAACAAATAAATGCATAGAGAGCTCTACTCTAGCTGTATCCAAATCTGTGCTCCGTTTATTTATTAACCAAATAGCTTCTTGTCCATATACAAACAAATGACCAAGAGTTAGCAGATTTTGGAAAATGTGGTTTTGTCAATAATGGGGGGAAGCAACAAAAATTCACAACAATAACAAATAACATGGACTTAGAGGCTTTAAACTTTCATTGGAAACTTTCCACTGAGCTGCCTGTTCTCAGCTTGAAATAAAAATGCTCCGCATTGTTTTCAAGATCTGAAATGGCTTTAAATCGATCCCCTGTTTTCGACGACTGTTTGAGGATTTCAAGCATGCCTCTTTTCCCAAAATCCTTAATTTGGGATATCTACAATGCCGAAAAAAGTTGCAAAAACTACTCATGATGTAGGGCAGTCCTTCAGCGACAGAACAACGTTCGAAGCATTTCCATCGGTCTCTGAATTTTTTTACTGTAACAGAGTGCGTCGGGTCACATCTGTTTGGGTCTACGGCGCCCCAAGTGGAAATATAGGGAATCACAAGTGGAAATATAACTCACAAGTAACTCACAAATGGAAATATAGCAGAATATGGCAGTTGAAGCCATGCAAGAGATATATGCCTAAAATACCTATCAAAAGTTTGAAACAATGATTCATAGTGTTATAAAGATCAAATCATGCATGATTCACCAAATTTTGGTCCATATGATCCAACGATCCATGATTCACCGATCCACTGATCCGTGGTCCACTGCTCCATGATCTGCAGTACATTGATTCCTTGCTCCCTCTTTTCCTACTTTGGATGGCATTTTTGTGTTTTAATTGTTTTAATGATGATAGAAAAAACATTCCCAAAGCGAAAAAGCTAAATAGATGTTAAGGTACAGTCCCTGCATGGAAAGTAACTTTTTATACAGCTAATGCGATAAACAGAACCAGATTTCTTTGAAGCATCAATGACAGCCAGGCTATAGAATCGCCGAAAAAAATGTTTTCAATGGTAAAATGTACTGCTGGCAACTTCCTCACAAGTTCAGACAACTTCTTTACACTTTGAGATAAAGAAGCACCATACCTTGATCACAATATTGCAAAAGTTTATCAGACACTAAGGTTATCAGCAGCTATAAAATTCAAGACTACCTTGCTCCCAGCAACAATCGAGATTGTTTACGTACATATCGATGTGTAGGCTACTGGCCATGCTTGTTGCGTCAAAATTGAGGAATACCATTTCAAATACATACGATTGGCAAAGAGCGCCGCATGGTATTAGCACATTGTTAACTAGGGTGAATATCAAATAGCTGTGTTGAAGCCCGGGTGTTAAAGAAAAACTGCGGAGTTAAAAGCCCTGCCCATTAAGGAGTGTGGGTATTCTATCATTAGCCTAATGCATTTGATTATTTCCACACGTGCGTGGTTATTGGGCCTTATTGTTCAGCTAGAGGGCCAATGACATGGGTAGGAGTCCTACTTATAGAGTGCTTCCATTTATCTCCTTCATTCACTTTAATTCAAATCGCATATACTTTGCTTAGAGTTGAGTTTGTATGTACCTTGACTAAGTGACACATTGGTTAAAAAAAGTTGATTTCTATCACTTAGGTCATGCCAACATAATGATACTAACATTCTAACGGCTTTTCTTCTTGAAATGTGCTTTCTAGTTCTTCTTGGAATTCATCACGACCGCCAGAATCGCCGAGAATATCATGCAGGACGTTCACTTCTGCAGTACCTACAATTGAAACCAAACAAAACATAGTGAGTGTGTAAGGAATACAAAAAGCAGTCTTAAAATGTACATACACAGCATGTTGATAGCATTTATTTGAAGAGGCTCCGGTATCCAAAGTTTTGACGGAACGGTGATTTCTCAGTTTTTGAAAGGTGATATCAAAGGCTTTTCGTCCCTTTTTGAGAGCTAAAGCATTACTTTTGAAGATAAATCTTTGTACTTCATGGAGGAACAAACCAAAATATTCACATTCAATTCAATTCAATTTTATTCATGAAATACAAGCTACTACAAAAATAAAAACTTGTTGAAATACTTGTATTCTACACGACCCAAGAAAAGCAAAGCTTATCTACCTCGTATCTCTTACCATTGCCCACATATGAATGGATTTTCGAAGAATTTTTGGTTGACTTGTGTGAAGCTGCTAAACGATATGCAGACAGTAACGAAGCGTGCTTAATAATGGTTTTACAGACTTCCAGGCACGCAACCAGAAGTTGTACAGGGAGGATCAAAGCCAGAAATAGGGCACACTCCAAATCATTCCGTCAGAGAAACCCCCTACTTCTCAGAAACACACTTGCTCCTATGTCAACTCATAGCGTGCATAGCGTAGCGATTTTAAAGTGGATGAAGGACATGTGGGTTTGCCGAAGTATGGGCAGGGGGTCCTGAGCTTGCTGCCAGGTAATATTTTTAGATCATGCCCTCTTGATCGCTGGAAAACGGCCAAGTTTAACAATACTTAAAGACTTCACATTCAGAATGAAAATTCTTTATTGGGCAAGTGTACAGACAAGGAACATTTCTATTTCAAGGCTCTCGGCTCGTAGTCTTTTAGAAATTAACTAGTGGGTTCTTTCTGCATGCGCCAAGAAAGATATCAACGTTGCAGGAGCTTTATGAAGTTTGCCAGAGGTTTTGCAAAAAAAATGTAATCAATTTCGATATAACAAGTACAGTTTTGACAATGCTAATACTCAACTTTAACTCCAGATCCTTGGGGTTGCACAAAGCGTTGACAAATTTGATACTTTGTCGCACAAAAACCATCGACATACATTTCGGAAAAACCGTCCGACTGGCACAACATTTTGTTAAACAAGGCACCTTTTTGCCCTTCCCGAAAATGGGCTGGGGTCCGGACCCCCAGAACCATGTCCGTAGTTGCGCGCGCTAGATATTTTTACAATTTGGTTATGGAGCCTTCTTGAGAATTAAAGTAGGTCAAATTCTAAAAAGGAGATTAGCAACAATTGTTTTGGGAGAGTAGGGATGTGCATCTAAAGAAATAAAAAACCGAATTATGTTCGTACCAAATTTCCAAAGTACTTTATATCAAAATCCCAACATTCATACATCTGCGGAAATTTGATTGTTTGAAAATTTTTAATGCGGAGAATGAATAATGTAATGGAATGAATCGATGTTTGATAGATAGCTCGAAGTCTGAAGTACTTTTCACGAATTTTCTCCATTTCTCAAAGCACTGTCAAATATAGTAAAACTGGATTTCTCGAACTCCTTTAGGCCCCGTTTACACGATACCGTTTTCATTTCATATCGGATTGGGTAAGGCAATCCGATATGAAAATTACTCCTGTTTACACGATGCCGTTTTCATTTCATAGCGGATTGGGTAAGGCAATCCGATATGAAAATTTTTCCTGTTTACACGATGCCGTTTTCGTTTCATAGCGGATTGGGGTTCTGTTTACACGATACCGTTTCGCCTTGCACTGCAATGGTTTCACCGTATTCGGTAATGGTTCCACTGCGCATTCTGCGCAGCTCCCCTAATGGGTTCGAGACTAGTAGAATTGACAATGAGGTTCCGTACTGAGTTGATAACGGATTCGACCGTTTACACGATATCGGACTGGTTTCATGCCACTTTCAGATCGTTTTCATTTGAAAACGCGAAAACGGTATGAAGCATATCGGATTGGTGCGTTCCGTGTAAACAGGAGGCCAATCCGATATGAAACCAATCCGATATGAAATGAAAACGGTATCGCGTAAACGGGGCCTTAGTTGGAATTGCGTGAAAAAGGTAAGCAATCTCCTCATTTAGACCATATAAATACCTTTTACTGCAATCGAGGCTTAAAAATTGATTTTGCAAACGTATCAGATGACATTCGCTGCCCAGGGGGGGCCACTCAGCACATGCACATTCAGTCCAAGAAATTTTCAGGCAACCGAAAAATATCACTTCATCTTCACTGCACAAAAATATCAGCTCATTTTAGACTTAGAAACTTGTATATGAAGATAAAAGATCCTGAAACAATGCAAAAAGAGGTGAGCATTAGCTACCTCTAGTGATCCCAGAAATATCAATTTAACAATATTTGATGCCAAAACTATAATGAACATAATTTCAGTTTTATTTGGACCCAAAAATATAACTTTCGGCATTATTCTAACCCAAAAATATTAGACTTACCACCTCCCCGTACTTGCATGTGCTGAGTGCCCCCCCCCCCCCCTGGGATTCACTGTTGCATTCAAACAATTTGATTCACTCTTTCGGCGAACAAAATGTGTTTGAGTGATGATATTTTTTATAATTCTGATTGAAGATCGTGCGACATATTTTCTATTTTCTAGCACTCAGGTGTCTGAATCTTCTAGTCATTTGAGCATCAGCATAGCAAAACTCGGCCATAATCGAGTAGTCTTATTTCGGGCAAAATTTCCATAAACAATGGAAATTTCATCGGGCAATTCCCCCCCCCCCCCCGCCCAAATTTCATCACCTCCTACGCTCGTGTATTTCAGAGCTTAATTTCTTACAACGAGTTCGTATTTTGTTGATCGAAACTCCTGACGTTGCATCTTGTTGTGGTTTATTGCAAACCATTTTCTTTCATAAACAACTCATAATAAATGGTAGGCTCAATGTTTCGAGACTAAAAGGGGCTGCTGGGTAACAAACATCTTTCGAATGATGATTTCGCAGTATTTTTGATAGGCTATATCACAGAGATTTTCCACTATCTTTCTCAAACGAAGGCGTTACTCCGAATATGAACTCTTGAGCTTCGTAGAGAAACAAACGAAACGCTTACATGTTGTACGATTGCAGAGATACGGGTGGATTTTGGGAAGTAATTTCTTATGGATTCACCCCATCCACCAAAATCTGTGCAGAACACAATGGCCGCGTGTTTGCAACAATATATATTGCCCCTTAAGAAACTACCCTACCTGAGCGAAAAAGCTCAGAAACTTTCGTAACTTACACTCAAAAATGTAGTGACACTATTCAGTAAATGTTGTGACACTGTTTTTACGTTGTTTTGAAAGCAAATTATATTATTATTTGTTTTCAGATCTTAATATGTAATTTGGGAGCCCTTCCAACAAGAATGAATCAGGACATCAAAAATACGAGAAACACATCAGAAACTTCTGGTAGCGCAAATGTCTGAAAATTTAAGAGAACCAGCTCCGGACCTCGGTTTCCTATAAAAATGAGTTTACTTGGTGTTAGCTTTTATGGGAAAGCTTTATGATACAGTCAAATGTGAATACAACCAGTCAGTAAACTTTAAATGTTACCAACAAATAAACCATCGTATCTAAGAAAATAATTGATACTTTGAATAAAAACCCTCAATGAATGATTTATCTTGCTCCGTTTTCGATTTGTCGTTAAACCTATGTGGCTTTTTCCAATTCAACTCTGTATCGTGGTAGAAAGCATATGTGCTACTGGTCATATGGAATGGCATATGAAGGAACTAGAATGCAACTAATACAAAAATCGTAAAGAACAACGAGAATCACTTATATTAGAACCATAAAAGGAATGGTAAGCAATGTTAACAGTATTTCTCACACCATGTTCAATAGTGCATCGTGCTTGTAGTTGTTGTTGTTCATTTATTTTAATTCGATATTTACATAGCTAACAATATATACAATATATACAAAGTTAACTAATCTAAATCGAATGAAATTAAAATGTTAAAAAAAAGTTATTGTTCAGTAAAAGTAAAACTACAGCAGGCACTACATTTGCATTCTGGGCCATTCCATTCCTTTATCATAAGTTTGAAGTTTTTCAAGTTTTCTGCAGATTTCATTTTGTTTGGTAAGCCATTCCATATTTGAGGTCCAACGGACTCAAGACTGTTTGAACCGAAAGTTACTTGATTTGGTCTTACATGCTTTAAGTCATAAGGCTTTCTGGAGGAATAATGCGAAGATCTGATCTTGAAGAAATTTTTCATAAATGGCGGATTTAGATTATTTGTAGCTAAAGAATTAAGTTTATTACCTCGATATTATTGTTTTACTTTGTTGCTTTCTGTTCGGCTGAAGCCTAACCAGTGCTAGGAATCAAATTCAGTTGGCTCCTGCGCGTCTGAACAGTTGGTTCCTACACAGCATTCATCCTCGTTTGAAACTGTCTCTTATAAGAGACAGTTTGAAATGAGTACGAACGCTGTATAGGAGTCAACAGTTCAGATCCGCAGGAGCCATTTGAATTTGATTTCTAGCACTGGTTAGGCTTGGGCCTAAGGGAAAACAACGAAGAAAACTATGGTAATATCGAGGTAACAACTTTAATTTCCAAACTACAAACACGGTACATTATTGTCCATGTTCACACGCGTAGTTTTTGTCAGAAACTAAGAATCTAGGCCAGTACAGAATGTTTTCGGAAATTATCAGATTTGTGAGCACTCAAGTGTCTTACGAGTATCTAAATGGTTGCATAACAATCTTCACGTTTGTCACCTATGCCCTATCTAAATTACAAAACAAAGTTCTTTCAGCCTTTCAAATCTTTAGACTTGACTGAAGTACTTTTGGAGTACTATGATGCAGGAAACAAGTGAAAATACAATGAAAATTTGATGAAGAAGATTTCCGTTATTAAAATTATTAGCTTCCTAAGTTATGCTTTCCTAGCATTGGATTATCTCAGTCAGGGCTGACTTGGATCTACATAATTTTGCCGATTTTTTCGGCCGACCAAAACGCGTCAAGATATGGATTTTTCGACAAAATATTCAGCTCGAAAGACCCTTGCAGAGGCGACAAATCTAGTGACAAAGATACGTTCCAACCTTTACAACGGACGCCTGAGAAGCACACAAACGCTTGTCAGTTCCATGGGCTGGTATTCAAACTCGATATTATGCAAAGTGCGGACCAGTGTTGATCATTCTCAAACAAGAAGGAAAATCGTACATTTTTACGGATAAAACCAGACAAATGTTATCATTCTTGGGTCCTTTTATGGAGTTCTGCCCATTCGCCGTTTTAAAGAGAGGAACACGCAAGTCGGCTTCAGTATTTCTAAGTCTCATTGTGTTGAGGGCTGAGTTCTTTACAAATAGCTCGGAAAGATATTCAGGCACAAGACTATTTGTTGACTTAAACATTATGGTCGCTGTTTCACCTAGAATGGTGTTCGAGATTGTTGGCCATCCCAGCCTTTTAATCAGACCAGCTGCAGAAGCATGATAGCTGCTATTCATAACAATTCTGGCAGCACGATTTTGCAGTCTTTGGAGGATATCAATTTGAGTTTTGCCGCAACATCCCCATACTGAGCAACAATAACGAAAGTGGGGTTCAACAATTCCTCTGTACATTTTACTGAGCGTGTCCTGTGGGAGAAATTTCTTTGCATATTTCAGAAAGCCTAAGGCTCGTGAGACTTTGGTTCTCACACACTTTATATGCTCATCCCAGACAAGATGACAGTCCAACTGGACACCGAGGTATTTAGTCCTTTCAACGGTTTCTATCTGTGAGCCATTTATGAAAAAGGAAGGCTGCTCACTGACTTCATCGGAAATCCTCTTGAGCTTTGGACGGGAGCCAACTACCATCGCGTGAGTCTTAAGGACGTTTAAGGACAGTTTGTTTCCCTGAAGCCAATCATTTAAACAATTAAGATCTTCGTTCATAAATTTGTTTAGATCATCGATATTTTTAGATGCAAATGAAAGACTTTCTTTTGGAATGCATGGTTTGAGCTCCTGAGAACTCTGGTGGTGGACTCTCATGGTGGCATCACCCTTGCTACCCTACGAGATGTAAATCTGTAAAAACGTTGTGTGGCGTTGCCACGTTATATCGTTTATGCATATAAATGAAAGTCTAGTGTCATCTGCATACATGGTCACTTTAGAATTAAGTAGAGCACGCGAGAGGTCATTAACATAGATTAAAAATAACAGAGGACCAAGGCATGAGCCCTGTGGAACACCGCAAGTGACATCCTTGATCTACGACAATGCACCATTAACTTTGCAAAACTGCCGTCTGTTTTTGAGATATGAAACAAACCAAGAATGTTCCAGATCTTTGATACCATACCTAAGTAGCTTCCTAAGGAGAATGTCATGATCTACAGTATTCCTGCTTTTTCTGCAAACAATTCTTGAAGATTTCGATTTGCGTGGAAAATTTAACATCTTTGAAAATCCATGAGCCACAAGGCAAATTAATATCAAATGCTTAGGTACCTAGGGACCAGCAACGTTCGCTAGAAACTTTCGACTGAGAAGCCTATTCCCAGCCTGAAGCAGTGCATGCCCTTTATGTTTTCATGATGTGAAGTGGCTTGAAATCGATCTCCTGTTTTTGGCGACTTTTCACGATTTCAAGCTCGCCATTTTCCACGAAATCCTTAATTCTGGAAATTTACCGTACTTAAAAAAATAGCGAAAAATACGCATAAAGTAGCGTAGTTCATTAGCGACAGAACTGTGTTTGAATCATCTCAATCCGTCTTTTTGTTGCTTTTCTATAATGGATCGCGTCGGGTCACTTTTTTCTGGGTCACCGGGTATTGAACCGCAGGTTTAATCATGGGAATAATGCACCGTGTTTGTAGCTAAGAAATTAAAGTTTATTACCTCGATGTTACTGTTTACTTTGTTGCTTTCTCTTCGGCTGAAACCTAACCGGTGCTAGGAATCAAATTCAAATGGCTCTTGCGCGCCTGAACAGTTAGTTCCTACACAGCGACCATCCTCGTTTGAAACTTCCTCGTACAATAAATGTTGAATGGAGGCAGTTTGAAATGAGGATGAACGCTGTGTAGGAGCCAGCAGTTCAGACGCGCAGGAGCCATTTGAATTTGATTCCTAGCACTGGTGCACTGGTTAGTCTTAGGCCAAAGGGAAAACAACGAAAAACTATGGTAATATCTAGGTAACAACTTTGATTTCCAAGCTACAAACACGGTGCATCATTGCCCATGGTTTAACACTCTCATTGATAAACATTTTTGGCTCTTTCGTGACTGTCGCTGGTATTCTGTTTTCAGGAAATCGTTGGGAGAAAGTCAATAAGCGCAGATACAAAATTGAAGTAAATGAAGTTGAGCATTGCCTAACAGATTCCTGTTTAAATTTTGATAGGGAAACTTCCATTTAGGACACCCGATATCTGTTTTCGATATCTGTTTAGGACACCCGATATCGATTGAAGATGGGAGTAAGCTAGAGTTGCCCCAAGTCTATTTCGTCAATCAAAAAAAAATTGGGAAAGGGTAAATTAGGAAAGGAAAAAGAGAAATGTTTCTTTAACTTTCACATAGACTTATTACAGATGACGAAATAGACCTGGGGCAAGTCTAAGGGTAAGCAAAAACAGACTACAACGACAAAGATGAGAAGCGGTAAGGTAGACTTATGACCTGGTGTCTCTTGTTTCTCTGTGCTCTTTGACTTACTGAAGGCGTTTCGGTCAACAGAGACTCATAACATTACTCTGAAAAACATGGCCCTATTTCGGCCCAAACTCCACGATTCCTTGAGTGCCAAGAATATTGCGACATATTTGAATTACTATTGTTACAGTGTAAATGTGATAGAATTTTCTATGAAGTCACATCGTGGACAAAATCGATACATGCAGACGAGGTCGTGAATGACAGATGATATCGTAAATCGTAGATCATGTCGTTGCTAATGCTTTATGATATCGTTACGCATGATTTCTGCCACCTAGACCATGATATCCTTACGCACAGATGAGGTCATTATCGTTAGATCACATCGTTGTGCATACTTCATGATATCGTCAACATGATTGCCGCACCTAGACCATGATATCGTTACGCATCGATGATAATCATCACGATATCATGGATCATGGATCGGATCATGAATCATACAAGACGATGTCACCCAAAACAATCATTGATTGATCATTTTTCACCAAAAGATATTTCTTTTAATCAGTGATTTGCAGTTGATCAATTGGTTGTTGTTGTTGTTGTTCATTTATTTTAATTCGATATTTACATAGCTAACAATATATACAATATATACAAAGTTAACTAATCTAAATGGAATGAAATTAAAATGTTTAAAAAGTTATTGTTCAGTGAAAGTAAAACTATAGCAGGCACTATATTTGTATTCTGGGCCACTCCATTGCTTTATCATAAATTTGAAGTTTTTCAAGTTTTCTGCAGATTTCATTTTATTTGGTAAACCATTCCATATTTGAGGTCCAACGGACTCAAGACAGTTTGAACCGAATACTTGGTGGAACTGTAGAAGAATGATAGAAGACAGATACCAAAGAAAAAATCTAAAAGAAGACCATATACGACCAATTTCCACCAAGTATAGTAGTTTGTCTCAACGTAAATGAATAAATTTTGAGTTTCTTATATGGATACTTCCTTATGTTCATCAATGAACCCCGAAATCAAGGGTTTCGTGAATAACAATGTCACAAAGCCAGGCAGCACAGCCCCCCGTAAGATGTACAAAGACGTAAGAACCTGGGGGCAATGGGGGCATGTGCCCCCAAGATTTTGCAATAACCAAAGAAGTGACCTTTTCATTTTTAAAAAAATGCCCATTTTTTATTAAGGAGAAAGTGTCCTTGAAATGTTGTACTCCCCAAGTTTGAAATGCTTCCTACGTCCCTGAAGATGTATTCATCTGTTTTGTGCAGCAGGACTCCAAACCTCAAGATATCCCAATAAACAGATGACCAATTGATCAACTGCAAATCACTGATTAAAAAAAATATCTCTTGGTGAAAAAATGAACAATCAATGATTGTTTTGGATGACATCGTCTTGTATGATTCACGATCCGATCCATGATCCATGATATCGTGATGATTATCATCGATGCGTAACGATATCATGGTCCAGGTGACGGCAATCATGTGTGACGATATCATGAAGTATGCACAACGATGTGATCTAACGATAATGACCTCATCTGTGCGTAAGGATATCATATGGTCTAGGTGGCGGAAATCATGCGCAAAGCCGGATCTCCACTAGGCGGAAAAATGTCGCGGCGGAAAATGTTCCGGCAATCTGATTGGCTGATCGAATTGTCGCCGCGAAAAAATGTCGAGCCTCGAACAGTAGGAATACGTTCTACTTTTCGCAGCTCGACATTTTTCCGCCTAGTTGAGATCCGGCTTAACGATATCATGAAGCATTAGCAACGACATAATCTACGATTTACGATATCGTCGGTCATTCACGACCTCAACAACATGTATCGATTTAGTCCACGATGTGACTCCATAATTTTCCATTGGATTGAAGAATTGAAAACACTCCCACGGGATTGAGATTCGAAGCCGTAATTCCATCACAATGGCATTGATGATTGCAGGAAATAGGGCCAGGTTTTTCACTGCTTCATAATGAGTCCCTGTTGAGCAAGGTTACCGCAGGGACACAAGGGACTCATCGTCATAACTCCAGTGGCAAGGCGGATAAAAGGCGTGATATCTATAGGGGGCAAAGAACCAAAATATTACATCAACATCAACAACAACAACAACAACAACAACAACGCCAGTTGTTGGAACATTTATTACAAGCATGCATCACAACGACTAATGTGCGATGTACTCTTCAAGTACAAATATTTTCAATGAGAAACAACTAGTAAGAAACTCAAGTTACCGACCGCTAAAAAGTTAAGATACTCCAGAATCCTTGACACATTCTTATTTTATTTCACTTGTTCCCAATATGACATTACTCCGAAGGCACTTGAGTAATGTCTACGCATTGGACATGTTTCAAAATCTTTGGTTCTGAAATGAGACCCTTAAAAAAACTCATTAGAAGCTCTGAGCACTCAAAGTCTGAAGAATTTTAAGGAGCTTTCAGCACTGGCTCACATTCTTAGTTTCTTATAAGAAAATACGTGTGTCTACATTTGAAACTATTTTGCAATCCAACGTTTGAAGTTGAAAATTCGACAAAATTGGTAAATATGAGGGAAAAATACGCGGGAGTTTCAAAATTCAATTCGGCTACTATCAGTGGCGAAAAACCAACATCGCAAAAAAGCAGGCTCAACCTATTACTGGCATCTCCTTTGATTCCCTGTAAAATCGGGTTACCTGCAACCAGTTTTTAATCCGAGCAAGCCATTATTTTGTGGAGTAGTTGTAGTTAGTTTAATGTTACGTGTCTTTTTACGCAGGCCATGGGGTAGTCATTGTCTTTCGCTCCCCATGGTATCGTACCTGTAGTGTTATAAAGTAATTAGATAAGTATAGTTAAACGTAAAACTCATTGTAAATTTTTATATTTGAATAAAAAGAAGCCATTCCAAGTTTAAGTTGCTTAAAGACCCATGACTGACCAGCAGCCTTTGCACGCCTTTGTTTTTGTTTACAAAAATTAATAGACTGATAACAATTAGCCTAATCTATCATTCGTCAAGCGAGACCCACACAGAATTATGAATATTGATAACTACGACGATGTAGTAAGTCTACTGTTCTACGAACCGCCAAACGGTTATTTATCATGCAAGGCTGAAAAGATCAAGTATTACCTCTAGATCTCGCTCCAGGATCGGCACAGCTCTGAGTGGACATCGAAGGAAGGACTATGGGGCTTTGTTTCTTGGATCTTTCGACGAAGAAGACCAACAGACAAGCTTACATCCGTAAATTTTGGCCTACAAAGCCTCCTTCCTCTACGGCTTGTGCTTGTCCAAAACACGAGGTACAGTTCCTTCAATATTTTCTCGCAATTTGATTTTCAGGCTTTTAGATGCTATTCCTTGTTTAGATTAATGTTTGATCGTTAAGGTAATTCAGTCTCCAATGTCTGTTTGTCTGCAGATAAGCAAAATTTCCTCTCCTTTTCTCGGGTTTCTTCCTGTCTACTGTGGCCATAATTATTTCCTCCAATGTGCATAGCCCTGACTATCCAGAGCACAAATACATGCCTGAATGCATTGTTTATGGACTAAAGAAGCCATTGATATAATTTGTTGTCTATGTAAGTTATTTTAATCGAAGATTGAAACGGATTACGAACGCAGCTATTTTTTGCATACAGAAATTAATGGAAGCTGTGGGGAAGAGAATGCGAGGCCCGCAAAGGCTGCTGGTCAGTCATGGGTCTTTAATGAAAAGCCCGTGAGTTTGGGGAATTAAAACAGACCTTTTGAAAACTTTTAATGCAAACTACGATCTCAAATGAGATTCTACCGTGTGGGCCAAAGAAATTACCCACTTTTGACAGACAACGATACATCGTGCAATAGACCGTAGATTGACTTCGATTGGAGTACTGAATATAGTGGGAACAACAATTAGATGATCATTTCTAGCAACTTTTTCAATCTTGTGCTCCATGAGCCCTAAGTGAATTTTTCAAATTGTCCGTCTGGAAAACCCTAGAAATGATCAAACAATGTCAATGACATTTCTGAAAACTCAACATGACGGGGCAAATAGTGCTGAGTGGGGAAACCGAAACAGCAGCCGTCGCTAATGATATTGCAATAGGTAAAAAACAAGCAACAATTTCAAACTCTGACACTAGCCAGTGAGTAAAAGCAGATAAGAAGATCACGGTCAACTTTGCTGTAGGTCTTCTCTTTTATCAATAGTTTGCACACCAATAACTTTGTGCAGGCAGAAAGACCTATGAACTCTGTTCATTGTTTCGATATTGATAGTATTTGGGTGGTCATCGCCAGAGATAACACTGTCAATGCATTTATTCAACATAACGAGTGAAGAGCAAACCAAACATAGCCGACGAAAAGCAGACCACCTTGTGGGAAGCCATCCATTGTGGCCTGACAAGGGGGCCTACTCGGGGTTAAAGAGTGCGAAGGAAAAATTTTGAAAAATACCCTCAAATGGCAGTATCATTTTACAGAAACCCCCAATTGGTAGTTCATGGACCTAAAATTTAGTCATTTTGTAGCATCTAGTGACGAAGATTTTCTGCCGTTTTTTCGTAATTTCCTGTTGTAAAAACTGATGGAACAAAGCAAAAACCTTCAGTAGTAATTTATGATCATTGCTCCAAAGACCATATTCCCATGCAGAGAAGCGTATTGAGTTGAAATCTTATAATTGCTCAGAAACCTCAGAATACCCGGCGTCTACATACTGTCAGAAACACAACCCAGGCCTCACTGATTGCCATTAAAGCATGGTCAGTTTGATCATGAACTTTTGAAACTTCAATACTGAGCAACGATCAAGGTCCTTAACTTAAATGTTTGCTTTCTTTGCACTTCTGTTTCCCACTAGATGACACGCAGTTAATCCACCATGAACTCCATGAGCAAGCTGCGCTCGTGAAAATCTTTGATCTATTTGCAACCCTGACCCGACATCTAGTATCTTATAGCATCCATTATTTTTTAATCGTTAGCAATGTGGTCGTATGTAGTTTAATATGTCGAGTCTATATTCATTGGCCACGAGGTAGCCACTGTATTTCGCTCCCCATTGTATCATCCATGTGATGTAGTATAGCAATTAGATTAAGTATAGTAGAAAAGTAACATGCTATTGTAATATCTTAAATGAAAAAGAAAAGAGCATGAGTGCCACTCACATACACAAAATATCGGAACTCGTTTGCAAGCACAACACACTTTTAATGAAGCCTGCATGTAATGGATTTTTGCCAGTTTTATGAAAGTGTAACATCACTGATGCAAGTCTGCAAGATGGCTGGGCTGTTATTGGTTCGGAACATGGAGTATTCTTAAAATAGTTCTCCGTCTGCACTACTAAACTGCCCTTTTTTCCAAGCAGTGCTCAGCATCATAACATGCAAAAAATACCCTATTCTTGCATGCAAAATAAGCTTGAGAGGAAACTGATGAAGGCACCAGAAAGCAGTCGTCAATGACTTAAGAAGAAGTCTTCTGGTGTTTAAGTGAAAATGGTGTGTATTCAGTGCGCACCACTCTAGTAAATGTGAAGTACGGGTGTGTTTGATTGGTACCAATTCTGGAAACGGTAGACTTGGAAGACTCAGAATTCGTGTTTGATTGACTCGGCAAATTCCGAATACGGTAGGTTTGGCAGGTTTAGCAGACCTGCTGAAAATTCTGCTCCCAAAAGCAGAAGGTTTGGCAGAGTTTGGAGAGATTCTCTGACATTCTCGTCTTTCTCGTCTTAATCTGCAAAACTCTGAAACGATGCGAAGTTGCTTGTGTTGCTACGGAAATCGGTAGCTTTAGTCTTCGTTGCACCAGACTCGCAACCGTATTTTTCAACTGCAAACCTCATTTTCGTTAAGATGAATCTGAAACCTGCCGTTTTGAAGGATTTTGTGTTTGATTGGGAAATTTGTTTCCATCGATGCGAAGTCTACCGTCTTCAGAATTAGGTAGGCTTAGAATCACCAATCAAACACGCCCTAAGTTTTAGACCGCTAATCTATCTGGTCTCCCGCTTTTAACATGTACTTGCCAAAAATATACCATTGTTAGACTATATCCACTCCCATCACTACAACTATTCTAATGATAAAGGCTCAATGCAAGAAATCTTCAAGAAACCTGTTGCACAAAGTTGTTAACATGGGCCTTCAATATGGTTCATTTTCCGCGCATTTGTCAACTACTTTACATGGCCAACACACCCAAGCATGAAACAAGACATATATTGTTGTGCTGTAGCACACAAGGAAGGAACAACTATTTCATCAAAAGGGTATCCAAAAAGGCTATATTTGATCTGGCACCCAAGGGCCTGAAGTAAATGGAATAGTGATATTTTGAAAGACTCCGTTGCTTTCATATTACGTACAGGCTTTGCAAACGATGTCTGCAGAGAATAAAAAGGGAGTAAAAACGTAAGCAAATGTTAAAGTGAGGTACTGTCCCTTTGTATTAATGGTACGCTTGTATGAAGGAGGAACTAACACGCCAAATCTTTTTAAAATAACCTTTTAATACAAATGAGCAGCCTCGTTTTGGGACTATTTTCAACCGTTGCCTATTCTTCACACGAAATACTTTGAATCCAGAGTGGCATTTTAGAATCCAAACTGTAGGCCAGCTACATGTTTTTTAACTGCTAGCACTTGTGATTTTGATTTTACTATGATTTTTCTATTTTATTCAACAAAACAATTAAGGAATTTAAATGCAAATTTTTTTTAAGGGTGAAACCTTACACCTCAACCTTTTCCATGGTCACGTCCACATCCCTTTTAAAGTTTTCAGCCTTCAAATTGCTGTAAAATCAAATTTATATGCATCCACTATCATGTGAGTCAAAACAAAACAACACCTGTTAGAAGGCCACTGTTCCACAGTGTCCAGACAATAATATTCACAAAAGTGTGAATGCTAGGTTCCCTGTCAGGATTCCTAGATGATTGATAAAGATAAGAAAGACATTCGATCTAAGAATCTACTGTTTCAAACCAGTGTCATCAAGTAATACTGTTCCATCCGAACTAAACTCCCCAAATGAACAATCATCAATGTAAATAAAACAAAATCTGACTGAGTCACAATCTTGGCTGAAAAACTGTAGGATAGCTAGCACCTTTTTGCAAAAATAGACAAATAAAATTGTGTGTAATGGAAGTGTATTATGGCAAGATTTCTGTCAGCAGAATTTTCTGCGCAGGCAGAAACATTACATATATACATATATATATATATATCATTTTGATACTAAGATTTGACAAATGGAGAAAAATCGTGGTGTGTGGTGAGATCGAGATTTTGAACTCGAAACCTTCTGCTGTCGCGGCACATAGTCTACCAGTTGACATACCTCACCGTACTAATACTTGTAAGCACAAATGTCTCTTTAAAATTCAATATAAATTTATATACTGGCTCAGTGACTTTTATTGCTTTCACCTGGCCAGAAAATTCCACTAAGTGCAAAAACTGCCCTGCTAACTTTGAGAAACTGACTCACTGGCATTTTTCGAGCTGAAATTTGAAACCTTTGATTCATTTTGCATATCAGGCACCTATTTCATCAAAGTTTCAAACCAGAAATTTTTGCTGAAATATGACTATATTCAACCTGAACCTGCATAGCCAGCACAGTCAACCCCAGTCTGCAGAGAACTGCAATCTTTGATAGTTTCTCTTATCTAATATATAGAAGACCAGATTCTGGGTTTTGTTGTCTTAAGATCAATGGACTTAAGATCTTAAGGTGTCCAATGTGCTATACTCTGCACACTGGATGATGGAAGTCGGCTGAAATGAAAAGAACCTATCTGGTATCTTTTTATTGACAAGAGTTGACAAGAACAAGACCCATTGGTAACAGGCTGTTGCTAATTTTGAAGAGTCTGTTTCGACTACCATGCCTTGCTATGTACAATCCCTTGGTTGGCCTTTGTTGTTGCCATTTTCATAGGCTATGAAAATGCTGCCAAAAAGGCAAACCAAGAGATGGTATGTGCAAGGCAAGATAGTTGGAAAAATGACATTTAATATATCAACATCCTTGATGGGATCAGTACACCTCAAAAGGTAAATTCATGTCTTTCCACTAGATATTTCTACCATTTACCAAGAATGTTCAAATAAAGTTCTGAAAGTTCATTTGTAAATCTACACAACATAAATGAACCCCCTCAAAAGAGTTCTATTTGATATAGGGCCACCACCACCACCACCACTTCTTGTGGCCCAGGGTGCATTTCATTGGCGTAGTGGTGCCATTTCTTCAATATAATGGTTCTTGGCATGGTGATGTTTGAAAATCTGCTTTTTTTGTGTGAATGTGAAGTTTTCCTTGATCTCTTCTTTGATGATACACATATTTCTTTTATAACAAACTAAGAATTTGGGCCAGCACTGAAAGTTTCTTAAAATCATCAGATTTAGAGTACACAGATTTTTCAGCAGTTTCTCTCTCCCTGAAAATACCTGGCGTACGAAAGCTTAGGGCTTGGCGTACCTTCGGCGTAGGTTTTACATGGAATGCACCCTGGCTTGTGGCACAACTGTCAGCCAATTGACATCCTTCTACTATAGAGATTCATTTCTAGTTCTAAAGGCAGGCCAAACAACAGTCCTAAATTAACTTCAATTCAATTCAGTTCGTTACAAGGCAAAGAGCCTGCCAACAAGCTGCGATCCGCTCACGCTCAGTGAAAAATGCAACGGAAATAACGTCCGATTTGATCCGATCTTGAGACTTGACTCGAAAATGACAAGGCATGTCTCGCTGATGGTTAAAACACTGTATAAATTGAGAAAAAAGGTGTCCTTGATTTGTTTGAATCCAGTGGCTTCATTCGGATTTCAGCAGCTTAGTACGAGAACAACCCTCCGCATCCGCAGCGAATACCGGTCGATTTCTGAAACACGGCCTAACGGCAAACCATATGCCAGGCCAACCCTCACAATAACCTGAGCTGAATGAAAGTCCCTTTAACAAGGAAGGTAATGTAATGCATTACGGTACACAATTTGAATCAGTCCAAACCTGTTGTGTAAGCAACTCACTTTCGTTTAACTCGTCTTGAGGTGTTTCTAATTCTCCTTCTTCTGGGCCTTCGAGCGTCGCCATCTTTTGTTTAAAGTCAAAGAAGATGATATTCCTTGACTCAACTCAACACTGCGCTAACTTTGAGAAATTCGCTGTCTTCTATGCACTATGACACTTCGGCAATAAATGGAGTTGACTATGGATGTAACTTGTGATGAACACTGACGAAACAAACGAATCTTCTTCAACAACTACGACTACGACAATTTCACGTCGACCGCCTTCGTGAATATTGAATATTTTATCGTTGCAAAGCATGAAGAGAATGATTATGCAACAGTGCATTGTGGGACATGCTCTATCCCACAATGCAATGCGCTAACAAATTTTGTTTCATTATGTCCAGAAGTTGCTCGGCAACTTTTGGGCAACTTGCAGTCTTTAGAGCAACTTTCAGGAATTTCGGCAACTTTTGCAACATTGAGCAACTTGTCCTTATTTTAGCAATATTACAAGAATTTCAATGATATTTTGTTGAAATTAGATATGAGAAGCATCTGTTTTCTTGTCAGGCTGGGATTCAACGCCTTGATTTGTGAAGAGCTGGTCTTTGAAATTAGCGATTTCTGACTATGATGACGATAATGATGATGATGATGATGATGATGATGATGATGATGATGATGATGATGATGATGATGATGATGATGATGATGATGATGATGATGATGATGATGATGATGATGATGATGATGATGATGATGATGATGATGATGATGATGATGATGATAATGATTATTCTTATGATGATTATCATTGTTCTTCAATAGACCTTTTAGCTATTCAACAAAAGAGCCTGGATCCAGCGTTATTTTTATACATTTTTATACACGAGATTCGATCGAGTGGCGTTTGAGCTTCTATCACAATGGTGCACATTCGAAAATTCTACAAAATGTAGCAAAGTATCGTTCGACTTCGACTGAGATTCTTTTTCAGAATAGCTAAAAGGTCTATTGTTATTGCTGGTGTTGTTGCTGTTGTTGTTTATGATAAACAGATGATTCTTGCTCTATTCTGAAGATGTGTCAGATGGACCCAATAATTACAGAGTGAAAGGCTCAAACTTCCAAGAAACTGTTGTAGTTGAAACAAAGAGCATCCTTGGTATCGCTAACATTATGCATAGATCTCAGTTATTCACATGCTTATAGCATATGACCTTAAAGATGACAAAAAATGAGCAACTTTTGGGCAACTTTTTGAAAAAGTGGCAACTTTTTAAGCAAATTTTCAGAAAATTTTGAGCAACTTTCGAGAAATTTCGAGCAACTTGTGGACAGGGCTAGCTTTTGCCTTGCTTTTGCCAATGGCGTTTCCGGGACCTGAGCACTGATATAGATCGGTGGACGTGAGGCCCTGTCCACACCACATTGATCAGTTTTTGCATGAAAACAGATTAAGTTTGTACTTATGTTTTTGTTTGTTTGCCATATATTTTTAAACACTCGCACTTACTTTATTTTAATTGTTGACGCTTTCGCCTCACTTCTGAGGCCTCATCAGCAACATTTAGTGAGTTGCTGATGAGGTCTCAGAGTTTATAAAGCATAATAATATTCAAGAGCGGGATTTGGATCGTTATGGGCTACATTTAAATATTAATGGAAGCAAAGTACTAACAGGTAATTTTATTGATTTTCTAAACAAGGTTTGACTATGTAATGAAACTACTCTTTCGCACACTGACACACAAATTTCTGTAATTAGGCATTCTCATGAAAGTGGCAAGGGAGGGGTCTCTCCACCATTGCAGAATGTTCCTCCCACAGCTTCCCGAATGCAACTTTCAATAGATAGTTTAAGTACACTAGGGCATAGAAAGGGCATGGTAATAGCATCTTTAAATGTGAATAGCCTTTTGCTGCATGTCGATGAAATACGTATGCTTGTAAAGGAATTAGGGATTCACATTCTGGCCTTAAATGAGACAAAGCTTGACAAAAGTATTGATGATAGTTTGGTAAATATCGAAGGGTATACTATCATACGGCACGATCGTGACCGCCATGGGGGTGGTGTGGCAATTTATCTAAAGGATACCTTGTTAGATAAGACTACTGTGAGAGAAGACCTTCCTAACTCAGCTCTAGAACTTATATGCGTTGAGATTGGGAAGTATCTCTTCTACCACAATCCTTTTTTCTGAACTCGATGGTGAGAACTCTAAAGTTTCCCGAGGGGATACCCAAATGTAGCTCCCTTCGCTAGCATTCAGTTTCAGCCACCATCCCCAATATGCTTCTTATGCAAACGTGCCTTCATACAGTTTTCCCAGCTTTGGCTCTCTTCCTTCTCTTCCCATATGCCTTCATCACTATCAGATACTCGTCTACTTTCCACGGTCCATGCTGGCAATAGCTGCTGTTTTTCTTTCAAACCTGATTATCTTCTTCATTCAAGTATGCCTTTCTAAGACCTCTAGTATGATGAGCCAGTTGTTCAAGGTTATTTTGAGATTAGCTTCATTTCACAGGAAATGTGCAAATGTGGTGCCAGTTCAAAAGAAACATGAAAAAAATGTCAAGGGGAATTACCGTCCTATTTCTCTTTTACCAATTTTTGGGAAAATACTTGAAAAACTCATATATGATTCTCTTTATTCGCATCTTGTAACACATGAACTTCTTAATCAAAATCAATCAGGTTTTCGCCTAGGAGACTCAACAGTCAACCAGTTACTTTCAATAACACATACAATATTTAAAGCGTTTGACTGTAATCCTCTTCTGGATGTTCGTTCTGTGTATCTTGACATATCTAAAGCGTTCGATAGGGTTTAGCACGACGGTCTAATTTATAAACTAAAGCGATGTGGTGTCTCGGGACAGCTTCTTTTTCTAATCCAGAGTTTCCTCAAGGATCGAAAGCAGAGGACTGTACTGAATGGACAGAGTTCTACTTGGGGAGATATTTCAGCAGGGGTGCCTCAGGGCTCTATTCTGGGACCATTATTTTTCCTTGTTTATATAAATGATCTAGCCGTAGTAGGCCTGAAGTGCAATGTTAAGTTATTTGCCGATGATACATCGTTGTTCACAGTGGTTGAAGATTCCAATACAGCTGCCAACGACATGAACCATGACTTGGACTTGATAGGTCAGTGGGCTCACGCTTGGAGAATGTCTTTCAATCTTGACCCACAAAAGCAAGCTGTTGAATTAACATTTTCAAAGAAGAAAATTTAAATTGATCATCCAGTGATCCAGTGGGAAAATCTCTATGACAGAAGATGGTACAGACGACTTTGTCATTTCTTCACCTTAAAAACTACTCAACATCCTGAATACCTTTTTTCTCACATCCCACCGGAGCGTAAAATTACCTACAATTTGCGAAATCCAGGCGCTTTTCCGGAAAAAGGTTCCAGGACTGCTCGTTTTTCAAATACATATTTCCAAAATGTAATAACGGAATGGAACCTCCTTAATAGTGACGTGAGAAATTCAGAATCTCTTGCGGCATTCAAAAGGAAGTTAATTTCAACTGTACGACCGTTAAAAAACTCCATATATGGTGTTTATGATATTGTTGGCGTTAGACGCTTGACAAAACTTCGCATAGAATTTAGTCCTCTAAATGAACACAGATTTCGGCATAATTTTGACTGTCTCAGCCCAATTTGTGCATGTGGATGTGCCATTGAAGATAACCAGCACTTTCTCCTGCACTGCCACCTGTTTAGTACAATGCGTGTAGATCTCTTTGGTCAGCTTACTGATATTCCAGGCTTAGATATCACGAATTTGGAATCAAACGCCCTATGCGAACTGTTATTATTTGGAAGTTCTCAACTGAACGTTATGGCGAATCGAATCATTCTTGAAGCTACAATAGCCTTTATTGACAAAACGAATCGTTTTGATTGAATTGCACCGGGTGAGTCAAAAATGGCGGCTGATGTTTGTGAAGCTATTCGATTTCATCTTCCAAGCATTCCCGCGTGCTGTGGCTCGCCTTGTGGCGGGAGTGTTGGCTTGGGTGTGAGGTTTCTGCCTAACTGTATGTGGTGGGGGGAGTCCTTGCATCTTGGTTGGCATTTTTGCTGTGGGGTGAGTGCATAGCGCGTGGAAATGGCTTGATTACTCGAAATTTTTTTGTACTACACATCGGCGGACATTTTTGACTCGGCCGGTATATCATATCACAACACAAAGCAGCAATCCCTTCCCTTTACCTGTTTATCCTTTGTTTGTTTTTGTTTTCTTATTGTATTTAGTATAGTTGAATTGTAAGTGCCAGCCGCAGTGGAGACCAGATGACCAAGTGTCCTTCCCCGCTGTGGCTGGTACATAGAAATGTATCAACTTTGTATTTTTTAACGTTCTTTTTAGATCTATAAAAAAAAAGTGATCCTTTTTAACGACATACCTGTGAAAAAAGTTAATGAACATAAACATTTAGGGATTATCCTGGACTTAAATTATCCTTTCCAGCTCATATCAAATCAGCTATCTCTAAGGCAAGAAGGGGCATTGGTTTGCTGAAATATCTCTCCAAATACCTGCCCAGGCATACCCTTAACGAATTATATAAGCTCTATGTTCGACCCTACCTGGACTATGGTGATGTTATTTACCACATTCCTGCCAAAGCATGTGAATTCAGTCAAAATATCATCTTACCAAATATGATGGAAAAGCTAGAGTATTCTGTTCAGTATTCTGCTGCTTTGGTTATATATAACAGGAACATGGAGAGGAACGTCTCGCGAGAAGCTGTACACGGAACCTGGCTGGGAGTCATTAAGTTCCCGAAGATGGAGTAGGCGCCTTACCTTGTTGTACAAGTTTGTAAACAATCTTAGCCCTGAGTATACAGTAGATCCAATTCCCCCACTTCATCAGTCGCAGCACTGTCTTCGTGACCAGGATGTCATTGGGCAAATGAGGGCAAGAACAGAAAAATTTAAATCTAGTTTCTATCCCAACTGTTTATCCGAGTGGAATAAGCTTGACCCTGAGTTGAGACTTGCACCCTCAGTTGCTGTTTTCAAGAAAAAGCTATTATCAATAGTCCGTCCCCCTATAAAATCTGTTTTCGGAATTCACGATCCAATAGGATTACCCTATCTTACTCAACTTAAGGTTGATCTCAGCAAGTTAAATTTTCACAAATTCAAGCATAATTTCAGGGACACCATAAACCCTATGTGCCCAACAAGTGATGGGATTGCGGATACGGAGCACTTTTTGCTGCTCTGCCCTTCTTTTATCTTCAACGGAGAGATCTTTCTCGCTGGAATTGTAAAGTTACAACGACCATTTGTACAAATCGCTAGTCTTTCAAATGACGCTCTGATGCAGCTTTTACTATATGGCGATCAAGACCTTTCTAAAGATTTGAACAAAAATGTCTTCGAATTGACTTTACGTTTCATCCACAAAACTAGGCGGTTTGATTAATATCCTTTGAAACCTCAGCAATGTGTCAAGTCCCAACCACCAAGTCCCTTTATGTATGGTGTATTTCAAATAAAGGGGGACTCACGAGTAGCGATATTTCTCTTGTAAGAAATGATACCATTGTAACTGATGACCAGGAATTGGCAGAGATTTTCAACCATCACTATGTAAATATAGTAGAGAAATCTAGCGGTAAGAAGCCTATTAGCCTTGCTAAAGACATTGGGATTTCTGATGATCGCCAAATTGTTCGCTTGATTCTTGATAAGTATAAATACCACCCTAGTGTGCTAGCTATTATTCAAAACCCAGAGCAAGTGGTGGGCACTTTCACTTTTCAAGAGGTAGAAAATCAGGAAGTTGCGCATCTATTAAAATCCTTGGATGGCAGGAAATCTACCGGTGAAGATAAAATACCCCCAAAGCTGGTGTCTCTAGCTGCAAATGAGCTTACAAACAATTTAACCACGGCAATAAATTGTAGCATTCGAAATTCCCCCTTTCCAAATGATGCAAAAATAGCGGCAGTCTGCCCTTTAGATAAGGGGGAGCCAAATAGAAGAGTAGAGAGGAATTTTCGCCCAGTTAGCGTTCTCAATACCTTTTCTAAGATATACGAGAAGGTCTTGAAACAGCAACTAATCAAGCATTTAGACAATACGCTTTCTGTTTTCATTGCGGCCTATCGAAGAGCATATGGAACTCAACACGTCTTGATACGTCTTGTAGAAGATTAGAGGTCTAAACTAGAGAACGACTATCTCGTAGGTGCTCTCCTTATGGATCTTTCCAAAGCATTCGATTGTATCCCTCATGATTTTTGCTTATTGCCAAATTACATGCATATGGACTTGATGAGGATGCACTAGTCCTTGTCTATTCTTAGCTCAAAAGACGAAAACAATGTGTCAGGAAAAATAACACATATAGTTCTTTTCAAGAAGTTATATCTGGTGTACCCCAGGGCTCTGTACTGGGACCTATCCTTTTCAACTTTTACATAAATGATTTATTTCTTTTCATAAAGCAGGCAACGCTCCATAATTACGCTGATGACAATACACTAGCTTATTTTTCTAAAAGCATGCCCGATCTTGTAAATACTTTGGAAAAAGAAACAGGAGTGGCCTTATCATGGTTGGAAAACAACGAAATGATTGCAAACCCTGAAAAATTTCATGCAATACTGCTCAGGAAAAATCAAACGAATACTAGTGGAGAACAAATTAACATAAATGGTAAAATGATCAAATCTGAGGAGACCGTAAAACTTCTGGGGGTTACGTTGGATTACAGACTTGATTTCGACCCACATATTTCAAATATTTGCAAGGAAGCAGCAGCACAATTAAATGTTCTTAAAAGATTAAAGGCATTTATTGGCTTTAAGGGAAAACAGATTCGTATTCAGAGCTTTGTTTATTCAAATTTTAATTACTGTCCCTTGGTGTGGTATTTTTTCATCTTCAAAATCACTACAGAAAATTGAAAAGATACAAGAACGCGCTCTAAGATTTCTCTATAATGATCATACCAGTTCGTATGACGACTTGCTTTTGAAGTCAAATAAATGCACGATGCTTGTTGCTCGCCAGAGAATCCTTTGCATTGAAATTTTCAAAACAGTAAAACAATTAAACCCACCTTTCATGCAGAACATATTCAGATTGCGGTCTTCACATTATTCATTAAGAAATCCAAATAGCTTAGCCCATGTTAGGCCCAACCAAACAACATTTGGGTCAAATAGGCTGTCGTGTATTGGGCCACAGATTTGGAACGGCCTACCAAACGAAATAAAATCAGCAGAAAATCTAAAAAGTTTCAAGACTTTGATAAAGCAATGGAATGGTCCCATATGCAAATGTAGTGCCTGTAAATCCCTACCATCTTAGTTGATATGTATTTTAGGAAATATTTAGTTTGTTTATTGTTATTTCTTTGTAATTCGATTTGGATTAGTTAACTTGTATATATTTAAATAATGTATATATTGTTAGCTATTGTAAATAATCGAATCAAAATAAAGTTACACACACACACACAGTGTATCATCAATCAGTTTATTTTCTTCGTTTTAATTGCTTGTAATGTACAGTAGTTGTATCCCGGGGGGGTACTATACATAATTTGGGTACGGGGACGTGCCATCGGGAAGGGTATCGTTTTTCACGATTTTGGTATAAGGAACGGTATCGATTTTCATGATTTTGGTATAAGGAACGGTATCGATTTTCGCAATTTTTGCAACTGGTATTGGATCGGGTATGCATTTTTGGAAAATTGATATAAAGTCGGGTATATATTTTTGAAAAATTGGTATAAAGTTGGGTATACATTTTGGAAAAATTGGTATAAGAAACGGGTATGTTTTTGAAACCTCGATGGCACGTCCCCGTCCAAAATCAGGTCAAGTAGCCCCTCCGGGAGTTGTATGTCATTTACCGTTGCTTGTCTTTATGTTTTGGCCATTGGGTAGTCATTGTCTTTCGCTCCCCTTGGTATCGTTCCTGTGGTGTTGTAGAGTAATTAGATAAGTAGAGTAGTATGTAAAATTTGTTGTTAATTCTCTTTGATGAATAAAAAAAAGCTTCATTTCACCGGGGATACATCTTTGAACAGAAGAACGGGATCTGATCACCAGAGAAAATTTTGGGACCCTGTCATGGAATAAACGTTTAAGAGCGCTATACATGTCGTGGATAATATCAGTCTCTTTTTTGAGTAATTTAAGCGCTTCACTAGATTAATGAAAATCGTCGTAGTTTCGCTCCTTGATATGCTGATAATCGTTACAACTACGACTCATTGATGAACCTCGCTTTGATCCAGGAAGCCAAGAGCTTAGGCCCATTCTACACGATCACAACTCACCCATTCTAAAACGCCTAAAATTCGTATTTCATTGAGGTTGTAAAAAAAAACCAAACCAACCTGAGTCAAGATAAGTACTTTTTCTGTGTAAGCATAGGTTTCAAATCTTTGAAAAGCTGGGTGTAAAATTGCATGGCTTATTTCTTTCAACTGAATGGCCTCAAAGAATCTTGAACTATTTTACAGTAAATCTGCCGTTGGACTTTTCTGAAATCTTCAAGTTTTCAGAATTACTGTGTTTTCTTCTTTTATAAGAATTCAAGAAAATTTTTGAAAGAAACTTAAAACTATCGTAATTTCTAAACCCGTTGACGAAAGATCAAAAAATTTTCAAGAATACCATAGTTAATGAATGTCTACAATATGGTATCAAGCAAAACTGTTTCACTCTTCTGGTTTGTGATTTAGAAATTTGATGACGTCACATCATAAATGAGCTGAAATTTAAAATAGGTTGTAATTTCGACAAATTTTCAAGATTTCTGTGAAGTCCAACGGTAGAATTCTAGAAAAGTGGCTAAAGTTTCTTTCAAGTCATTCAGTTTAAAGAAATGGATCACTGAATTTTACACCCGCCTTTTTTCGTAGATTTAAAGATTTGGAACCTATGGTTTCTGTGTACTGCTTGAAGGTTCCTTCACTTTGACATGAAAAACCTGTTTTTAAAGGGAATCGACATGGGTAAAAGCTGGCCCGGGCCAGGTAAAAAATATAATCTATTGTACTCGACAGCTTAGACGCATCCGGTTTCATTGTGTAGCTAAAGGAACAATGGATTTGTGGGCGTTTATCTAGCCTATTTATAGCGTTTATGAGATATACCTATGTCTATTCCCTTTAAAGGCCAAATCATTCTTCAGATTTCACCACAGCAATTCTTGCACGTTTCATCACCTTGTAGCCTCGATACTAAAGGGAGGCTAATTCTTGGAATGAGGTTGAAATGTTGATATCCTATTGGTCAGTTTTAACATAGTCAATTATTGTTTGGAACTCTGCAATGCCATTGGTCGCCCCAGTTTCACGGCGATTTTGGCCGGGTTTTCGGATGGTTTGATTATCAGTCCCACTTGAAGCAGAGTGCCATCATCCAATTCAATAAACAAGCGAAAACTGGGACTGAATTGTAGTTAGTCTAGCTTTTCACGTCAACCCGACCTGGAAAAAGTAGCCCTTTGCAGGAATATAGACCCAAAACGCATAATTCTGTCCCAAAAACTTGGACCATATTGGTAAGCACATCTCTAAGTAAGTATTCAATTAATTAAGTAAACCCCTCAGGTGCAGACTTCTTTCATTCTCTTCCCTTCTCTCCCTAATCCCTTAGCTGTAGTAGTTTTTGGCCAAAGCAGTAGTAACTTTTCTCCTAGCGGTAGTAAGTAACTTTTTTCAGTATGCGGCAATAGCAATTCGTTGAAAGTTCCAAAAACAATAGTGCTATAAGAAATATAGCGGATATGAGCAAGAAAAGGACTTCCATTTACTTTGAAATTTTACCGCATTAAGAATCAATCGAATACCTTGATATTACAGCGAAAAAGAACGCAGTAAAAATACGCTCATCATTTACACTACGTACAACACTCCTACCCAACGACCTCTCACATTTTGCCCATTTCAGACTATTCAATTGTTTCTGCCAGTGCCTTTACTCCAATTCAATGAAATCATGGCATACGACAACATGGCATGTAACTAACTATAAAAAGCTGAAGAGAGGGTGGACTTTCTTCTCGCTCTTGATCAGCAAACAAAATATCCCTCCTAAGATTCTTAAATCTAATTCTGATGTGTGCGTGACGGGTGCGTGGAGCCTTTAACACAAATCTTTTGACGATTGTGTTGACAATTCTACTTTTTCTGATGAGCTAAAGTGCGGGGATGTCACATCTCTTCCCAAGAATGGACCAACCAATACCAGGACTAACTTTAGGCCAATCAGCGTTGTGCCGATGGTCTCAAAACTGTTTGAAAGAATAATGGACAGACAGATAGTTGCTTATATTACACCTTTCCTATCTTCACTTCTCTGTGGTTTTCGCCCGGGGGGGGGGTACTATACATATTTTGGGTACGGGGACGTGCCATCGGGAAGGGTATCGATTTGCACGATTTTGGTATAAGGAACGGTATCGACTTTCACGATTTTGGTATAAGGAACGGTATCAATTCTCGCAATTTTCGCAATTGGTATAGGATTGGGTATGCATTTTCGGAAATTGGTATAATGTCGGGTATATATTTTTGAAAAATTGGTATAAAGTCATGTATACATTTTGGAAAATTTGGTATAAGGAACGGGTATGTTTTTGAAACCTCGATGGCACGTCCCCGTCCAAAATTTGGTCAAGTACCCCCCCGGGGGTTTTCGACAAGGTTACAGTGCTCAACATGCTCTCGTAAGGCTTTTAGAAAAATTAAGCGGTAATAAATTTGAAATTTTTCTACCCCAAGAGGTAGTAAATTGTACAATTCAAGACCCTACATTTTGCAACGGGTAGGTCACTTTGAACTACCAAAAATCCACCTCCTCTCCTTTGCTTTCAATGTCTTAAAATTCAATAAAGAAGATCATAACTGCACACTGTTCAAACCACTGGAAGTCAAAAATAGACGAATGCTGCAAAGCAACTTTATGTAAAGATCACAAACAAGGCATCTTACTTGAAAAATACTTGATAAAATACAGAAGAGAAAGTTTTGAACACAATACAGAAATACGAATCAGAGACAACTGTTTACCAGTGAAAACCGAAAACCGAAAAACCGAAAACCGAAAAACATAATCGAATATGCTTAATATGTCATGAAAACAAAATTGAAGATGGGATGCATTTAACTATGCAATCAGAACCTTTATAGCAGAAAGAAAAGAAGAAGGTTTAATAGCAAACTCATCGAAATTGCCCAAACTATAAAAATATCCCGACAGGTGAACAAAAATGTATATTTCTTCAGACAAATGAAGATAACTGTTTCTCGAACAATTTGGTGAATACATATTTACAATTTTTATATCAAAAGATTGCAATTTCATACCGATATCCACATAGAAAATTCACTAAAATACCTTCACGCATCTAAAAACCTTACGGATACCCTGATTACAACTTTGATTTTAAGAATAATTTAGCTACTCACTCACATATTATCGTTGTTGTTACTATTATCCCCAGGGGGGGACTTGGTTGTTCAAGGTGACGTATCAGTTGCAAAATGTTGCAAAACCCTAAACCCTGAGCGGTAGTAGCTTTTAGCCTAAGCGGTAGTAAGTTTTGGCCTAAGGTGGTAGTAACTTGGAGCCTTAAGCTGTAGTAACTTTTTCCGTAAGCACCAATAACAATAGGTTGATTGTTTCACAAACAATGGTGCTATTGTATGGTAGACATGACTTAGAAAATAACTTCTATTGACTTTGAAATAGTACAGGTGTAGAGGTAAAGGTAGGATTGAGATGGGAGAAGCTTCTCCTAGTGTGAGTATTTGACAGTGTGGTCAATGCAGTGATCAATCATTGATCAGAAATTAATTAAAATTTGTTTCAATAGGTTTGCATAATGCGAGGAGGCTGAATAACTGGTTTTATTTCTGTCTTTACAGAATCTTACTAACAACAATTCAGTTCATCAGACTTTCTTAAATCTCCACAAACGAATCATATCAGTTTTCACAACCCTAAGCGGTAGTAAATTTGAAAATTTTTTGACCCTAAGAGGTAGTGAATCGCAGAATTGGAGACCCTAAATTTTGCAACTACCAAGTCTCCCCCCCTGGGCTATTATCACTAAAATTATTAATAGAATAGTAAAGAATAGGCTTCAAATCTTTAAAGGACAAGTCTAGGAATTGTTGATTGTTCAAGAGATTACATTGTTGTTAATGATGTGTAGTACTTTTTGTCAATTTTTTTTCTCTTTTAATCTGCAAAACTACATATTTCATTTTGCTAAGAAGTGCGAAATGACGTCATTTTCTATGATGTCACTTCATGTTGACCTGAACGAGGCTGTCAAATTTGTTGATATCATACCACTCACAGTGCTAGCCTCGTTATCGCGCCTTCGCAAACTCGCACAAAATACAAAATGGCGGCGATATTTGGCCTCCTCTCTACAAAATTGGAAGCTTATGGACCAGATGTAAATAGCCTTCGCTTAATGTACAGTTACCTGGATAGCCGTCTTCAAAGGGTAAAAATTGGTTCACGAAGAAGTACTGCGAAAGAAATCAAAATTGGGGTCCCACAAGGATCGGTCCTAGGTCCCTTGCTCTTTAAAATCTTTATCAATGACCTCTGTCTCGTTAACCTAGACTCTGAAATATGCAATTTTGCAGATGATAATACCTTGTACTCATGTGGACATGATCTACAAGAAATAGTGACCAATTTGGAGGATGATCTCAGTAAATTACTCGAATGGTTTAAAGCCAATGGAATGGTTGCAAACCCTAAAAAATTTCAGCTAATTTTTCTTGGTTTGAACGGGAAAAAAAGACTTCGTCTTAACATCGAGGAAAACAAAATACCTTCAGCAGGTCACGTTAAACTTCTAAGAGTGGAAACTGACAGCAAATTAACGTTTAACAAACGCATTGAAACGTTATGTTCCAAAGTCAATAAAAAGGTCAGTGCATTTGCTAGGCTGAATATCGAGAGCAGGCATTAACAGTTTGTAATGCGATAATTTTGTTTTCTGAAATTTACAAAAAGAGGAAGATGACATATATGTCTTTTAGTAAGGACGGTTTTTTGAATTTCTCATTTTTTGCAGACAAAAGCCTTTTTTCAGATCACATTTCTTTGGTTATACCTCAGGAGGGACCATTATGGAAACAAGGTTGCATTGACCTTTTTAATGCTATACCTGTCATTTTTAGCCTGGGGTATTTTTTAAATTAATCATTTAGCTTTTTTGCCTGTAAAATTTAGTATTATTGTAAATAGATTTCGCTTTGGTTTTTTGTCTTTTTTATCGTAAATTGTAATTTTATTTGATGGCAAAAATATACATACATACATGCATACATACATACATACATACATACATACTTACAAGCCTTTGACATTTTTTGCGAAACTACATAGATAGATGTAATTCCTATGCAACCTAATTTGAGGGATGTTCCCTTTATGCTATTGACGGGAAGTCCTTTTTACACAATTGTGAAAGTCACAAATGTCGACGTTGCCGTACCTTAGCCACCAGGATAAGGATTCAGCTGGTTCAGATTTTACAGATTGTGACTTTTTTTATCAGACCTTTTTTTCGATATAACGTCTCAATTTGAAAACGTCTTGAGCGAAACCCCTCCCCCCCCCCAAAACGTCCAAACGACGTTGTTGGGGAAAAATCAATATGTTTGCGACCCCTTATTTCAATACTACTGTAAATACCAACTTTAAACATTGATTTGAAATGAAATGAAATGAAAGATTCATTAACCAATTTATGAAAGTTGGAGGCACAATTTGGAAAGAACTCACGAATGGTGATCAATAGTTGGTAAGGTTGCTTTTTAACGATAATTTTATCAACCCCGGACTTGTCCTTTAAAAATGTGGGTGTAAAATTCTATGACCAATTTCCTCGAACTAAACGGCCTCAAAGAAACTTAAACTATTTTACTGTAAATTTGCCGTAGTACTTTTCTGAAATCTTCAATATTTTCAGAATTATAGAGTTTTTCTTCTCTTTTCATAAAATTTTTCCAAAAAACTTAAAACCATCGTAATTTCTAAACCTGTTGACGAAAGATCAAATAATTCAAGAAAACCGTAGTTTATGGATGCCTGCAATTTGGTATCAAGCAAAATTCCTTCACTCTTCTTGTTTTTGATTTGGAAATTGATGACGTCACATTACAAAATGAGCTGAAATATAAAATAGGCTGTAAATTCGATAAACATTCAAGATTTATGAAAAGTCCAACGGTAGAATTATAGAACAGTGGTTAAAGTTTCTTTCAAGTAATTAAGCTCAAAGATATAGGTCATTAAAATTTTACACCCGCCTTTTTACGCCAAATCTAAAGATTTAGAACCTATGCCAGAATGGAAATTATTAACCTGGGTACCAGACTCTCTCAAATTGAAAATGACTCTCTCATTTTTTAAAGAAAGTCTGGTAAAGAAATTGTTAGTAGAAAAGTAGCAGTTTTTATCATGGATCTTAAGATGTTATGTCCTATGAAGAAATCATTTAAAAACTTGAAAGCAAAGACCTAAGCTGATGATATTTACGTAGCCGCAAGGATAATCTCAATTATGCATGCATCCCCCTATCCAAAACATAACATAACATAACATAACATAACATAACATAACATAACATAACATAACATAACATAACATAACATAACATAACATAACATAACATAACAAAACATAACATAACATAACATAACATAACATAACATAACATAACATAACATAACATAACATAACATAACATAAATACTGTAGCTAATGTAGGCTCGAAGCCTGTTACATGGGAGATCGCTACGATTCTAACTGTTGTTGGGAAGCCCGGGTAGTTGAGATGCTCCTGGGAAATATGGAAGTTGAAAACATAAGTTGCCATGCGCGATAAGAACGAAACTCACCATACCCTGTGATTTGTAAAAACAAAATATGATGCTAAGTAGAAATTGATAGACAACAGTGCCTTGCTCTGTTACCGAAACATCTCCCTTCTCTTAATTCTCATGGTAAACATCTCCATATTTGTTGCTATTGTTTCAATGTAGGCAAGTTCCAACCTTGTTGCTACCTTGTTCAAGCAGTTCGACTTATTGTTTACACTTTCCAGTCACCTTATCTGGTGCTGATGCTGTGCTGTTGCTGCTGCGCTGCGTGAATGGTTTCCTGTGATGAGGGCACGGAGAAAAGTTAGCACATGTCGAGGGATCGCACAAAGGCATGCAAAAACATTATCAGACTCCAGATACTTAGAGGGGCAACCACGAAAAGAGATGTAGGAATGAAGAAAAATAGAATACTAATCCACAGCAACCATTATGATTCACAACCATTTGAGAAATCAAATCAAATGTTATCTACCCAAATACTAAGATCCAAATATGACTTTTCTTAGGGTGGGTCACAAATCTAAGTCCAGTAGCCAATTCCCAAAGAAAATTTACATATGAATGGCCAGCCAATCATGTAACAGTATTTCAGTTCTGTTACCAAATATGGTTCGGCATTTGTACTGTCTATGTCTAGATTGCCTAAGTCACAGGATATTCAAATTTTACAGATTGAATTCTTTTGAATGATACCTAGCCATCTTTGTACCTTGTCCAGTTGGCAACATTTTGCTACAAAATGGTAGCTGCAGGCCAAACACAATTATTGGTCAAAACATTTCCGAGAATGCGTCAGGGAAGACGTTATGCTGACCTTTCGCGGTAAGGAGCTAAAAAATGCGTCACAGGAAAACCCCATATTTCCATGTACTTACATATGACATATGATCTCGCTGCCGTTCGCTCTGGGTGATTTGTGTGTGGTCTGCACTTTACATATTGGTCTTGACCGCAGTCAAGACCACCATTCCTTCTAATTAAAGCACAGCACGACGGGGCCAATCAGAAAGCCTCATTTCTGACCTATCCATCTTCCGCTAGTAGGCAACTAGTGGTTTCCTCTATCTCATCTGTAAGAACTTGTCAACACATTGTGACTGGGCGAGAGAAAGAGAACGCGTACTTTAATGCAATTCTTCTTGCCATAGCGGTAATTTATCTACTCGAGTTGCAGTTAAAAGATTTCACATCGTTGTTAGTTTGAACGTAGATCTAGCGAAGAGCTGTAGAGAAGACCAAAGATAGAGTACAAAGCGTTCATTACATACAGAGAGAGCGAGGGACACAGCTCAGCAGGGTCAAATTTCATTGTACAAACTGCAACGCGAATGGCAAAGCCTTGATCGAGATAAATGAACATGGAACTTCCCGAAGCAAGCAGCGAAAGAAGAAGTTCTGGTATCTTGGGGGTAATCATAAACTTCTTCATTTCAATCTTATTTATTATAATGACGAGATTCTTTGCGATCGGTTATGCCAGTGTGTCAACTGCCCAGGGAATCTCAACTTGTCATCTCATCCATAATTCTGTTTTGAAAGTTTATAGCCATTTCGATCTACGTTCTATGGCAAAACTATGACTTCTGTTTGCTTCTTTAATGAGGTTTTGATGAGGACTTTGACTATGACGATAGTAAATAAACTCTTACCCTAGGTACAAGTTGAAAACTCGCTAAAAAGTGCGCAAAGTCCTGACTAACACTAACAGCTAAGACATTGTTGCGGAATGTCAATACAATTTTGGCATGAAGGAAAACCGATACAAGTTCCGATTTTATTCGACTCATTGTGAAAGGAAAATTTTAAAGAACGTAGTCACCATTCCCATTGATTTGTACTTCACGTAAAGATATTTAACATGTAACCCAGGATGGAATCTTTGGGCCTATTACATTTCCCACAAAACAGGTATTTTAGTGATAGGTCGGTCGCGTGGTTTTCTACCAGGCAGGAAGTGAGGAATTGATTCTACTCTGCATGCATGCAGTTAGCGTGTGTACACAACATGTTGTCCATTATTGTGTGGCCTAAGCAAAGTTCGCTTTTGTTTGTATTGGCATTTGTGTCGACATTTTAACCGACACATGAATCAAATTTTGATTCCTTCTGCAGGAATTTAGTGTTAGTGGGAAGTATCCAGTCGAGCGTTGACAAAAACATGACACATGAATGTCACAGGGAAGTCTCTGAGTTCCACATTTCTGGGCTTTATTTGTTGCTTGAAAACAGGATCTCCATTTACACATAGTTTCAAGATGGTCTCTGAAGTACGAATAAAAGTTACGTTACAAATTGGAATGTGAAATACAAAATGTTCTACTGGACAATCGAGACTTCGTTTTCAAAACCAACGCACTTCATTAACTAAACAAATGCATTTTCAGTTAATGGAATTAAGACTTGATAATGAAATGGTATTTTAACCATTTTCAGCTGCAGCTGTAATGGAACCCATTCCCTATTAAGTCCATTTGTAGTAGCAACTCTTCAAAGAGCAGTTTAGGTTTTATCCGTCACAATTGCTGCCCCGTTTTTTAGTTTTACAGTGGTTTGAACTTTCGAAATGCAAATTATCTGCATGTACTACTGTAGTACTGGCAATCAATTTTTACTCAAATTAATGAGTGTTATACAAGTTAGCTTGTGCATTTTCGTCTCTTTTGCGACTTGGCCCAAAAATTAAGTCTTCCTGCCCTTTCTTTCCCCTATTGATTGAAACTCAAATAAGCGAGGTTTGATGGTTTTCAACCAAAGTGAAGGTTTTTGCCCTACGTATTACACTCATTTCAGTCATAAGAAATAGCTTAAAGAAACGTCAGGCAAAATTTGTCAGAATTTAAGAAATTGTCCTACGTGTTTTGATTGAGAAGGTTAAGAATTTTTTGCACTTTGCATTTTAAATCTTCCCAGGTCACTGTAAAATGTGGCTGTACCGTCGTAGCAAATGGTGTGAAATTGTTTTCATTGCGAATTATGCTTGTTGTTACTTGTCTTTTGAGACGTTTCGAAGTAATATGGAGGCCCCTCCAACAACACTAGATTAACTTTGCCCTTTTAATGTCAAAGCACACGGATCTTTTATAAGAAAGAAACTAAGGTCGGCGGCTGGCAGGCAGTTTCTTAAATTTTCGAGCCATTCTGGTAGCAGATGTTTCTTAGATGCTGCTTATATTTTTACGCTGGAAGTGTAGAGTTCATATACCTAGTTTTGTTAAAAGGGCTCCCAAATCATTTTGTAACTTCTTATAAACAAGTAAATAACTTGATTCACACTTACGACAGTGTCCAAACTGTTGCCGCTACTGTACATTGTCAAATATTTTGAGTGCTCTGAGGAAACTAAAGCTACAGATTGGAAAAGTTTCTTAGCTTTTGAAATACAAAATACGCGTTTTTAAAACTCATCTGTGGCCTAAGATCTAAGAAACAAGCCCCGGGCCGGTCCTTAGTTTGTTTTAGAAACATTGAGTATAAGCTTTTTGCGGGGTTTTTTGGGGGGAGCGGGTCAGTTACTCTCAATTCAATAACAACATTGCATTATCAATACAGAATGCCCAAGCTGCGCCTGGAGCTGTGATACAAAATTTCGCAAATACTTGTTGATTCAAGCACACCGGTGAAACAGTCGTTGGCATCTCATGGTGAGGAGTTTCGCTCGCCCGCTTTGAGGGTGGTCGCACATTTGATCTCAGATTACAAAGGAGTTGTCATCGGCTTCAGGATATATCGTTTCTCTCTGCGGCAAACAAGTAAGAAGCGTTGTTACTGAGATTTACCAGACAAGAAATCTCTGTTTAATGCCTCAATTTTATTTCAGTTTGCAAGAAATAACGTCAACACACACATTTTAATGAGAAGTGCATTATTATGACCTCAACTCCCCGATCACTAAATCATTAATATTTTTGTCAACGGTATCCTTAGCATATTTTTTTCTTTAAAAAATACATGTATTTTTTATAAGAAACTGTAATGATAAAAAAGGTTTTACAGTTTTGTTTACAGTTGGTAGGGAGAAAGTTAATATAGATAAATAATTGTGTACAAACTAATCAATACCAACTATTTACTACTACATACAAGAAAAACGAAAGATTACGATGTAGATCTACTTATTTACATTTATTACAGCTACATTTTTTTTGTCTCCATTCCAGGCTTTAATGCCTTTCATAAATCTGAATACGTTTTCAGCTCGCTTTATTGTATCAGGCATGGCGTTCCATAGAATGCTTCCTCCGAAGGCTAGAGAGGTAATGCCGAAAGATATCGTTTTGGTAGGCGGAATTTGTAGCGTCTTTTTGATTCGTAAATCATGCGTCAGTTCCCGCTGCACAAAAAATTCTCCCATAAATGATGGACTTTCATGATTTAATAATTTATAAATCTCTGTCATTAATTTCTGTAAGTTTTTCGTGTGGATTGCCATTTCATTGTTCTTGGTGAGGACTGAGGAGGCATTCAAAAGTGGATTCATTATCACCAAGCAGTGCGCGTAGTGCACGTTTATGAACTCGGTTTATCTCCTTGTTACATTGCTTTCCACAGGAAATCCAAATAAGAGGACAGTAATTGAAATTTGACATCTGAAAGGAATTGTATAGCAATTTTGCCTTTTCTAGATCTAGCAGTTTAGCTACCCTAGAAAATGCTTTCACATTTTATTCACTTTTTGGCACAGGGTTTTGACATGTTGGTCAAATTTAAGACCGGCATCGATTGTAATGCCTAGAAGTTTTACATTAGCTGATGGGCATACAGTAGCTCCATTTATCTCCATGCATATTTTATCATTACGTTTGGTACCGAGGACCATCATCTGGAATTTAGTTGGATTGGCCACCAGCCTGTTTGATTCAAGCCCTTTCTAGTGCCTGACATAGATCCTCTTCCAGGTCAATAACAATTCCATCCAAATTCGTACCACAATGGTGAATGGTATTGTCGTTTGCAAAATTGCAAATTTCAGTATTTTGGATGAAGTAAATCAAATCACTGACGTAAATGTTGAATAGCAAAGGACCCAGAACAGAATCTTGGGGCACACCTGATACAATATTGAGCCAGTCGGTGAAGGTCGACCCAATTTTCACTCGTTGTTTTATACAGGAGAGATAGCTATGTATAAATCTGATGCATTTCTGGCCGAAGCCACAGGCCTCTAGCTTATAATATACTCAGAACTTAAGAAAATATTTATTATTTTATTGGAAGTGTTAAACACATCTTTACCTTCTTTTCACTTTTATCCTGTAACATATTACTCGGAAGGTACTTGAGTAATGTCCAAACATTGGAAAAACATTGTTTTGAAGTGTTCACAAGATGACTGGTAATGAACACGAAGATCATTTAGAACCTTTAAGAAACTCGTAAGGACCTCCGAGTAGTCAAAATCTGATAGATCAAAGAAAACTTTTAGTACTTAAGCCCAAATTCTTAGTTTAAAAAAATTACGTGTACTTGTTTTCTATATCATACTGCCTACACGTATTTTTTTGATAAGAAACTAAGTATTTGGGCCAGTACTGAAAGTTTCTTAAGGTTATCAGAATTTGAGTACTCGGAGTTTCTTACGAGTTTCTTAAAAGTTCTACAACAGTCTTCATTACCACTACCTGTGCTCTTGTGAAAGTTTCAAAACAATGTTTTTTGAAGCTTTTCCAATGTTTAGACATCATTCGAGTACCTTACAAGTAATATGATACATGACCATTGCATATCCACGTTTTATAGTGAAGACATGAGTGCCCGCATGAGTGGGGCATGAGTGCCACAATCGGACATAGTCTGGTCTGTTAGCAAAAATATTAGTAACAATCGTGCAAACTATGATACTAGCATGAAACTTGGTAGACTTATGTAATTTGACATGCCGAAAAAGATGCGATGTGGACACAAGCTGAAAAATGCCCCCAAATGCCATTTTACTTGGTCCCAGTCCTCCATAGGGGCCTCGTTCATAAAACTGGAACCGCAAGTGATTAAGAAATGAAACTTTTGTTTTCTACACATTTCGATATGCTGAAAACGATGAAAAATAGATCAAATAAAACGAATCACCCCTAAGTGCTATTTTTAGACGGGGGTACTTGGTCCCAGTCCTCCATAGGGGCCTCATTCATAAAACGGGAACCGCAAGTGATTAAGAAATGAAACCTTTATTTTCTACACATTTCGATATGCTTAAAACGATGCAAAATAGATCAAATAAAAAAATCACCCCTAAGTGCTATTTTTAGACGGGGTACTTGGTCCCAGTCCTCTATAGGGAGCTCAGTCATAAAACGGAAACCGTAAGTGATAAAGAAATGAAAAGTTTTGATTTCTACACTTTCCGAGATGCTGGAAACGATGAAAACAATTCCAATCATAAAGTTATTTCTAAATGCTATTTCTACACGGGGTACTTGGTCCCAGTCCTCTATTGCAACTTTCTTTTGTAAGATAGGCATTGTAAGCCATAAAGGAATGCAAGTTATTGGTTTCGACACAATTTGATTTACAGTAAAAGATAGCAAACTAGTCTATTCAAATATTTACTCCTAAACATTATTGTTTGGTCGTACCTAAGTCTTGAATTTGAACTTTTCGCTGCCTTGACAACTTTTTGTGATCTAGAAACACTAAGTTATTGTTTTTGAAGATTACGAACATACTTAAGTGATCCTTGCCCGCCGAAATATGTCCGTTTTTCGTTTGGTCCTCAACAGTCTTTCGGGACCATGGCCAACCTTTGAGTGCCTTAGGATCTTTGGATCTTTGAAGGAGGTTGCTGACAAAAGTTAGCGATCCCTGGGATTTAAAAAAAATATGACAGCCTGTTTAATCCTGAAAATTGGTCATTTTGCAATCTTAGTTATTTTTCCATTCGAGTTTTTCAATCATTGGCAATCTTTGGCGATCCTTACGGGTTGCTGGTAATCGTTGAAATAAAATTGAGATCTCTTCCAGCGATCATCAACGATTCAACTTTTCAATTTTTTTTGGGTCGCTGGCGGTATTTGCAATGTGATATTTGGTTTCCATTTGATCTCTCACGATTGCTACAAAACTGCAGCTACCATCAAAGATTACCGAAGCTCTCTAAAGATTGTCGACGACGAATTGAAACTGAGCTTTCGCAGGTACGTTCAAGAAATATTCCCAGTTGCTGTTTTTCTAGGATATGTAGACTTGGCTCAGCTGATTTTCAGGTACCTAATCTAGTTACAACAGACTACTTTAAGTCATTAAAAAAATGAAGTAGACTACCTTCCCGTGTCTATATTTGGGATATACTGAGTAGACTTACGCTCCTTTATTAACTACTTACATGAAATTTGAGTGCAAACAGAAACAGTATAGCAAATTGCTTGACATTTTTCTAGAATATATTGATCTAGAGCAAGAAGGATGAGTTAAAATATTTTTAGCGCACAGGCCATAGCAACAAGGAGATCGCTACAAAACCAAACCATCCAACGTGTCAAGGGAATATTCACATAAATTTGAAACGCCATTCGGGCAAAAAAATTCTTTGCAATTCATACCGATTTATTTAAACCCGACAGAATCTATGTAAACTTTTTTTGAGCGCTCCCTTTCGTACTTTAGTTCGCTATTATCTTGAAATAGCTTGAGACATTAGATGCCTCATTATGTCAAGTTTTTGCTATGTTAAGTTATGTTGCAAATGATATCACCCTTTTGATATGGTGTTTGCATTGAATTGAGGTCCTAGCAACGAATTTTCAAGCCTGGCGTAGCATTTACATGGATGAGATTGAAACTGAATCCCAATCATGGTACCCAATGACAGGATAGTGTCGTGTTCTGACATACCAATTAAGTCAAAAGAGGGTTCCAATCCTTCGTTTAGGACAAAAATAAGAAACTTGTGATGTTGGATATCAAAATCTCTTCAACCGAAAGAACGGATAGAGCATTCCTACCGTATATGATTTATTTTTCAATCACTGCGCTTGCACTGAAACGTTTTCATCGAATTCTTGACTCAATACTGCAAAATTTGCCCCAAGTTCATGATAAGTAAGGGCCGTCCCGGTCATCGAGATTAAAATCTGAGCACCAGACACCGCCTTGAAATAATAAAGCCCACGAGATTCCCGATCGACAAAAGTTCTGTTGACAGTTGTGCGACAAATCCAACTTCGATATCAGTGGGAAATGGCCACGAAAGAGCACTGGGAACAAGTGCCCTTGTCCACAAATAGCATTTAGGGGTAACATTTTTATTGGGTCTGTTTTTTAACGTTCTCTGCATTTCGAAATGTGAAAAAAATCAGAAATCTTCATTTCTTTATCACGTACGATTCTGTTTATGAAGGAGGCTCCTATAGAGGACTGGGACCAAGTACCCCTCTAAAGATAGCATTTAGCTGTAAATTTGTTATTGGATCTACTTTTGTCGTTTTCAGCATATCGAAATGAGTAGAAAACAAAGAGTTTCTTTTCTTTGTCACCTAGGGTTTCTGTTTTATGAAAGAGGTCCTTATAGAGGACTGGGACCAAGAAGCCCCGTCTTAGAATAGCACTTGCGGGTAATGCTTTGATTTGATCTGTTTTTTATCGTTTTCAGCATCTTGGAATGTGTAGAAAACAAACATTTTCATTTCTTTATCACTAACTGTTTCCGTTGTATGAATGAGGTCCCTATAGAGGACTGGGACCAAGTACCCCCGTCTAAAAATAGCACTTTGGGGTAATTTTTTTGATTTGATCTATTTTTCATCGTTTTCAGCATATCAAAATGTGTAGAAAACAAAAAGTTTCATTTTTAATTACTTGCGGTTCCCGTTTTATGAAGGAGGCCCTTGTGGAGGACTGGGACCGAGTACCCCATCTAAAATGTCATTTGGGGGCATTTTTCAGCTTGTGTCCACATCGCATCTTTTTCGGCATGTCAAATTACATAAGTCTACCAAGTTTCATGCTAGTATCATATTTTGCACGATTGTTGTGATAACAGACCGGACTAACAGAAAAGCAGATGACTTTAAGTAATAGCATCAGGCATGCTGCCTGCCTACGTTGCTTGGCACAATTTAGCTTTTGTAAGATTGCGTCTAAAACATTTTCTACCACTCCCAGGTCCAATTTATGCTCGAAGTGAAAATTACGTCTTTTGTCCTTTTGCTTGGTGGAAACAAAAAGTTTGCTGGAAGCCGAACGATTAGAGAATGTCTCTTGAAGTTGGCTCGCGGCAAGTTTTACTACGATAGGTATCCTTGTGATTCTAATCATAAGAAATAACCTTTGATCCATCCGTTTCGATGACAATTCATGATCTTTTTGGGTGGCCTTTAGTAATCATACGTCACTTGCTTTAATACAGCTGTGCGTCCATGGATTATCAAATATTGACATTGATATTCCTGTGCTAGGAAGTCGTTTGTATTGAGTTATTGTTCAGGATCCTTATTTGATGATCTTTATTTTCCCGTCCTCCTATGGTTGATTAGCCTACTGCACATTGGTATCCTCCTTTTCCGATATGCACATTGGTATTGCCAAAAGGCTCTAATTTTACGCCCTGAAGAAAACGGCAAAGTTCAGATTCAGATTCAGTTCAGTTCAAGTTCAGTTGTGTTCTGTTCAGTTGACAGGTCTTGGTTGATAACAGTAATTTACTTACTGAACAAAGTAACCTCTATAAATATGAAAGATTTTTGTATTTATCAGTTCAGTTCAGTTCAGTTCAGTTCAGTTCAGTTCAGTTCAGTTCAGTTCAGTTCAGTGCAAGTTCAGTTTAGTTCAAGTTCAGTTCAGTTCAGTTCAGTTCAGTTCAGTTCAGTTCAGTTCAGTTCAGTTCAGTTCAGTTTAGATTCACTTCATTTCAGTACAGTTCAAGTTCAGTTCAGATTCAATTCTGTTCAGTTCAGATTCAGTTCAGTTCTGGATCTGTAAGGGATCATATTACCTATTAATCTATAAGGTATTGGACTGTAAAAATGACTCGGTTTTTAAGTCAGAAGCGTCGTGGCTGGGGGGCAGGGGGGGGGGGCAGTTGCCCCCTCTAGCGTCGGAAATCCGGAAATTTTCGGAAATTCAGAAATTTCTCGGAAATTCTTTATCTTGTTCGCTTTTGGTACAAACTACGTGTTTGTCGTTCCACTCGTTCAAACTTCATTCATACATCGTAGAAACGAATTATTCCATCTGGGATACTGACTGGAAGGTGTTACTTATTTGGACGATTCATTGATATTTTGAAATGAACGATTGTGGTTTTGTTTCAAGTCGCCTGTGGAAGTTTTGTACGTTGGTGGTGTATAGCTTTTTCCTAGCAAGGAGGAGATTGCGTACTGTTGTAAAATTTCGTGATGACATTTTGTACCGCTCATTTGATTTGTACAATTGTAATGTGATCTAGATATGGAATCAGAATCAGGGGATGCATTCTACGCCAACGCAAAAGAAGTTTCTTCAAAAATTTACCTCACACTCTGAATTACCGAATAACTGCCACAAAATTATCAAAATTTCCTCAGCCCCATTGGCAAGTATTATGTTGGGATATTCATTTTAAGCCAAAGTAAAGGGCGTGGCCCCAAAAATTTTCTGGGGGCTTCGCCCCCAAACCCCCACGCTTCGACGTCCCCACTTAATTTACCCTGGCCACGCCGCTGTTGCAGTTATGACAAATAATCTGTAAATCAAAGTATTGCTTTCTCAGTCAGCAAATTGTTTGTTGAAACTCAGCTACAACTTTCTTGGTTTGTATTGTATATTTTAAATTCATGATATGATTGCACAACAGATGATGTCAAATGGAACATTTCTTCCTAAGAAAACTGCGCACACGCATGATGAGGTCATTAGTTTTGACGTCATTGTTCGTCGGAAAATCAGCAAGTTATGCCCTCCCTGTCAATTGGTACCCACGACGCCCCTGTGTAAAGTTTATCCCTTATAAATCTTTGAGCTTTACATTATCATAAAATCAACATCACAACTACCAGGAGTTTTAAAATTTATAGCTAGTTAGGATGTTAAATCGGAATCTGGGCTCGAAATTTCAAATGAACAACAGCAAGAAAATTTAGACAAATTTCGAGAATGCGGCGGCCTAATTGAATGGTGTAGTCCATTTGTATTGCTCTTCATTCAGTGCACTAAGGATCATGGTTGCACATTAAAGCCTTGCCAAAAATAGCCGTACAAAGACAATAGGCTATGTATGACACGTGCCGCGCCATATTTGGGTTAAAGTCTTACCGTCGCTATATAAAGAAAGCACGAATTATCCGCTGAGCCTTAGCTATTCGAAAAAAGAATCTGGATCGAACGATATTTTATACATTTTGTAGAATTTTCGAATGTGCATAATAGTGATAGAATCTCCAATGTCACTAAATCGAACTTTTTATATAAAAATGTACAAATATCTCTGCGAAAACAATGGATTTCATGACCGTCTCTTGTGGTGATCAAAAGCAACTGATAAAAGCGAGGCTATGACTACAACCTCGTCCCCAGGGCCTTTCGTCATATTGGGAAGGAGACAACAGTTCCTAGTGGCTTGAACCACTTAAATATGTTCATTACATTCCCTTTTATACATGCCGGTTTGTTGAATAGTCCCATTGAACTATAATGAATAGTCCAGAGGATTTCCTTGCATTCTTGTCCTTCCTTGAAGCCATGGGTGGTCCTCAAAGCGTCATTCCAGTTCTTGGACGTGGTATCCAAGGAACGACGAGAAATTAGCAGACTTCATAGCCAAGCCAAGTCAGACAACTTAACACAAAAAGGTCAAAAAGGCCATGTAAAATGGTTTTCAGATTATTAAATACAGCCCAGTTCAACTCACAAGGAATTCTCACCGACATAGGCCTTTGCATTCTTTTCAAACGATTTCTAGAGAACTTTATGAGCCAGAGCACACATGTTGTAAATCAGGGATGGATACCTGGCTCCATTGCATCTGCAACCCAGCTCATATTATGTCGATCAGAGCCAAATAGCTGGCCCAATAGCAAGCAGCTCAACTCATATAGTGTACGTCAGGGCAGAAAAGCTAGCACGATTGCAAGGCAAACTGGAGCTCATACTATGTAACTCAAGTCAGAACATTTGCCAACATTTGAACATTTCTATTTTCACTTTAGAAACTATTAAAGAATCTAAATTCTTAGCATATTCACAAGAGAACCACGAATCTCAATCGCTGAAAGGAAATACAAGATTTTTCATTTTCGTTTACAAATTTTTGAATTACGTCCCAGGCCGGCAACAAGTGTCTTAGATTTGATGACATTTCTGCTTTGCAGCCAAAAGTTTCAGTTGAGAATTGATTTTGGTCAGTTCTTTAAAAACATACAGGGATTTGAATGCTTGAAGGTCCTAGCGCTCAAATCATTTGTTAGTTCCCTTTGGCAAATCAAAACAGTTAACAGGTTTGGTGGCATCTGGAATAAGAAGTACACAGTTGATATTAAAAAAAGAAGTGCTAAGCAGTGGTGGCGCCACGGGGGACTGGGGGGATTCGTCCCCCCTAATTCTCAAAAGTCGGCAAAAATTGTCAATGAAAACTGGCATAAAATTAGTTGGGTATACCTTTAGATTGAAAAATTACGTCAAAACCCCCCCATTTCTCTCAGATTTTTCAGAGCTGGCGCCGCCACTGGTGCTAAGTCATCTTGAGTCATCTGTGAAGGGTAACTTAGATGTGAAAAGTTGTTTGAAAGAATCACTCGCCTTGTAAGCCAACAAGTTAGTAACAAAGCTAGGAAGCTAGGAAGATAGTAACAAAGGAGATTTATGGCTACGACAATTCCACTTTCCGTTCTGGTCCATGATTTACTTGCCGTCAAAATTTAAAGTTTTTTTTCTGAAATAGACCTTTTTCACAACTAAATCCAGTTTGATATATAAAATGTGGAATTCCCTGCACAGTAAGAAATCTACACCATACTATCATGTTGCAAACACACGTGCAAAACTTAATCATGAGTTGCTACGGACAATGCACGCTTTTGAGATTTCAATGATTCAGAGGCGCTTCTATATCATTGTGAGATTTAGCTCTACATCATATCGAGGCAAAGGATGTTCCAGGATGCATGTCAAATGAGCTGACGTCGTTGTGAAAATGACCTATTGACAGTGGGTATTGAATTTAAACTTCAGTGGCCAGTACTGAAAGTTTCTTAAAATTATCAGATTTTGGGTACTCAGAGTTTTTTACGAGTTTCTTAAAGGTTCCAAATCAATCTTCATGTCCACTACCTGGACCCTCAAGAACATTTAAAAACAAGGTTTCTTGAAGCCTATGAAATGTTTAGACTATTCACAAGTACCTTACTAGTAATATGATATAAGAAACAAGTGGAAATTAAGTGAAGATATGTTAAGAATTCCTTCATGAAAACCAGTGCTGGAGTTCCTTAATTTGCTGGCCATCTGAGAATTGAGTTTCTTACACGCAGTTCCTTATAAAACAATACGTGTAAATCATGGACCAGAACTTAAAGTGGAATTCTCGTTCACATACAAAACCCTTACCAGCATTTTCCAAAATTCCCTTCTTAAATGATGAGCGATTTTATTAAACAAAATCTTCCCTTCTAAGTTAGCCTTTGACTGATAGTGCTATATAAAGAATTTTCATTTTGAATATGGGCAGCAGTCAACCTTAAAAACTTAACCGGCAGTTAACATAGATAGAAAGCTCAGTTTGGTAAAAAATCAGTTATATCGTTCTCACATAATAAATGATTTTATAGACATTCTTAATCATAAAATCTTCAAAATTACCTTAGAATTCTTGGCGAAATGCCCTGGCATTTTAACCCAAAAGCTTAACTGATTTGGATAAGGTTTGGCAATCGCTCATCACAATGAGACCGTTCATACTTGTTATAGCCCCCCTGAGGGGGGGTGCATAGCATGTTGAGGGTACGGGTATGTGCCGCCCATATGGGTGGGTTTTAGGGCCCAAAATTCTCTTAATAAGGGTCCTTTGCTCGGCAGATTTTCCATAAACATGGGTGGGTTATCCAGAATTTTGGCGAAAAATAGCCAAACATGGGTCGTTTTCCGCCAAAGTTCATCATAAAAGTGGGTATGGCAGCAAGTTTCTGTAATTAGAAGAGGGTACCTTTTTTTAAAAACAGGGTGGCAGGGCCCCGTCCATCCGCAAGTCATCTACCCTCCCCGGGGTTATAGCTTCCTTCAGCCCATCAACGTAGACCATGTAGCGCCATGTAGTCAATCTGGTTCATAGCTACCATAATGAAATTGAATCGGTCTGTCTTGTCTCTCAGGCTCCGTTCACACTGCTCCGTTTTCACATGAAAACAGAGCAAAACTAATCCGTTTCGACCTTGCGTTCAAGTTGCGCCGTCGTGAAAACGGAGCTTTTCGAAAACGCTAATCAAACACTAGCCTGTCAGGCTATGGAGTCACATCGTGGACAAAAGTCGATACCAGCAGATGAGGTCGTGAATGACAGATGAGGTCGCAATTGGCAGAGCATGTCGTTGCTAATGCTTTATGATATCGTTACGCATGATTGCCGCGACCTGGACCATGATATCATTGCTCACAGATGAGGTCGTAATCGTTACATGATATCGTTGCACATACTTCATGATATCGTCACACATGATTGCCGTCACCCAGACCATGATGTCGTTACATACAGAGCTATGTCATCCAAAAACAATCATTGATTGATCACTTTTTCACCAAAACATTTCTTCTAATCAGTGATTTGCAGCTGATCAACCAATGATCTACTTATTTGCATGTCTTGACGTTCGGAATCATGTTGCAAAACAAATGAATAACTGTGACGGGGGTCTGTGCTGCTTGGCTTTGTAATATTTCTATTTAAAGTCCTCTTGATTTTAAAAATAAAGATAAAGATAGGAAGATATTCGTATAATCAAGTCAAAAATCTATTCATTTACGGTCACTTTGATGTAAAAATTGCCTAGTTCCACAATTTGTGCAACGGAGTCGATTTTCTAAGATAGCTAGATCTTCTCATCCCACGGCCTAAAAGTTATTCAATGTTTCCCTGCATTGTAAGCATAATATTATTACCTGCTGCAAATTGTAGGCACTGTAATCAATTATATTTGCATCGGACGATCTGCTGGAATCTTCAAAGTTGTGGATTAATTCCCGAAGCACAGACAAAATATATTCCCGAATGTTTTCTTGTGGGGCTGCTTGTGGAGTTGGCATTCTTTCACATGGATAGAATAACTGAATTAGGCCTGCGCTTTTACGAAACATAAGAAAGAAATGCAAATAAGTAGATCATTGGTTGATCAGCTGCAAATCACTGATTAGAAGAAATGTTTTGGTGAAAAAGTGATCAATCAATGATTGTTTTTGGATGACATAGCCCTGTATGATTCATGATCCGATCCTTGATCCATGATATCGTGATGAATATCACCGATGCGTAACGATATCATGGTCTGGGTGACGGCAATCATGTGTGACGATATCATGAAGTGTGTGCAACGATATCATGTAACGATTACGACCTCATCTGTGAGCAACGATATCCTGGTCCAGGTCGCGGCAATCATGTGTAACGATATCATAAAGCATTAGCAACGACATGATCTGCTAATTACTACCTCATCTGTCATTCACGACCTCATCTGCAGGCATCGACTTTTGTCCACGATGTGACTCCGTAATCAAACGCATAATTTGAAAGCCGTGCGTTTTCAAAACGATACGTTTTCAGTGTGAGTGCCAGTAAAGCATGTACATCTGTTGCATTTGTATATCTGTACTGGTTTTAAAATCAGTGGATTTCTATGGCACAGCTTAGTATACTGGCTGTCTCATAAATGGTACCCCCTTTCGACTAAACAAGGGAAAGAAACGATCGGTTATCGGGACCTTTTGAGCTCATCGGTATATTTTTTGATCTTCAGCCTAAATGCACATACCTTGCATTTTAAAATCGTCCTCCGAAGAACGAAGATATGAGTTCACAAAGTCGAATTTTGGAAGGCACTTGAAACCAGAGGCTTCGTAAAAGGGCCTAGCCATGATTTAATATCACAGCATTATGCAAAAGAACTTCAACTGAATTATACCTTGATATGCTTCAATTATTCCTCTGAGGAATCAATCCGTGCATTGCATTCCATCCCAAGTGGTCAAAGAGAGGAACAGGAGCATCTGCACTCCCAATTTTGGAGATGTGTGGCAACTTAATCATTCTTACCACATTTTTATCATATTTGTTTAATCAGGGTGATGTCCACGAGTCTTTTATTCTTTTCAAAAGCGAAAAAGTGAAAGTTAAAGCCTGGTTTCCATATGATCGCAAGGATCGCAAGCGACGCAAGGATCGCTGAAAATAGTGTCTTGCGATCCTTGCGATCCTTGCGTCTTAATGGAAACTGCTTTTAAAATTTGCTGCGATCCTTGCGATCCTTGAGATCCTTGCAATTTGAGTTAGAAAAAATTCTATCTCTGCGATTCTTGCGATCCTTGCGTCAAGAGATTTTTTAATGGAAACCGTTTGTTTCAAAACTTGGCGATTGTTGCGTCAGTTTTTCATCCGGGATGTTCAATAAAGCCTCGCTTTGGCCACACTGGCCTCACTTTCACAGATTCTCGTATGATTTGGAGCGTCGTGCTTCAAATTGTTGCCATCCTTGCGATCAAATGGAAACCTCTTTGACGCAAGAATCGCAAGAATCGCAACGATCGCAAGTCACAATCTTGAGCGATCCTTGCGTCGCTTGCGATCCTTGTGATCATATGGAAACCAGGCTTAAAGTTTACAGGTGCTTTGGAAAATATCCATGATACAAATCATGGCAGGCCCCTTTTTCAAAACCTCTGGTTTCTGGTGGACCATAAATTTTGACTTTGCAAGCTTGTATCTCCGGTGTTTGGTGGACGATTTTTAAATGCAAGGCATGTGAATCTAAGTTGAAGACCGATGAAATTAGCTGTCCACACAAACAGTAGAAATATCTCATCGTTGCGTTCCTATTTCCAATCAAAAGCGGCTACTCTTTTGGAGACACCCTGTAAATTAGGAGTAGTTAGTCTTGGGTCCTGTTGTGATTCAGTTAGTAAAATCAAGCCAACAATTTCTTACAGGCTTTATCTTCAAGAGAAAGTTGCATGTAAACTAGGTCTAAGTTAACACTGTCTTTTGCATTTCAGGCATGTGCTAATTGCAATGTTGTTGCTGCAAGAGTGCGAGGCGACATCAACAATTTCCTCTTTGATTTTGGTTGCTGGATACAAGGCAAAGGATTGGCGTTATTTCTTATTGGTATCACTGCATTACTTGGCTTATGCGTTGGCCTAAAGAAGACAAACATCGAGACAAACATTGGAAATTTATGGGTTGAAGGTTTGTCATACTGGCTATTTTGATATGTTATTGTACCCGTTTTCCTTTTTGATATGTTATTGTATCCGTTTTCCTTTTTGCTAGGGTGATAAAAAGTTGCTGCATAACGGCTTAGACCGAAATGACTATGGAAAGCTACTAAAACTCCTAATTCAAGCTGCTCAATGAATAGGAGGATAAAGTTGCCAGCTGTTCTGCGTGTCCCAGAACTTGCAACGTTTGAGTTGTAAATTGTTGTGAATTCGTAGTGATATAAATCAACAGAGTTCAAAGCGCTTACCCCTGGGCCGGGGAGAGGGGACTGAGGGCAACCTAAATTTATGTATTTGCTGTTTTAGTGATCTTCTTTTGTTCTATCGGCATTGTTAAATGCTGGCCAAAGCCAAGTTAAAAACAGACTTTATTGTAGTTGACGATTTTGATAAGTGCGGTATTACTGTATAGGCAAAGAAACAGTGGGCTGGCAGGCGTTTCCTCATCCTATTTATTGCAGTGTTATGATATAGCCACTACAAGATATAGCTACAGTATGTGTTACCTTTTAGTTTAGTGAGTAGTAAGGCAAAATACTTTTCATTTATTTTAGAGTCGAATAGAGTATCGAGCTAGATTATTGAGTTTTTGAATGCAACAACGAGGATGCGTGGAAATAATTTCCTTCTGAGATAAGATAATTAAAGCAGAGGGAATGTTATTGGAATGGCGCCAATTCTGGTAGATACTAATCCACGAGAGGAAGTCAGTGGTAATCTTTGAATGTTTGGCAAGCCACGAATCTTCTTCTCACTAATTCTTTGTGAATGTTGTATGAGCTCATTCCAAATCCTTTGTATTAGTTTACAATAATTGCAAAGAATGACCCTTGCCTTGAAGATCTAAAACAAAAATCTGCTACTAAACGCAGAATATGAAACAGAGGTTATTGCTAGTTTCAATCTTGATTAAATTGTTTGCAGCCAGTTAAGCCATGAAATGAAATTTCCTCCTTCCTTAGTTACTTTCAAAACGAGATGAAAAACGTTTTTTGAAAGATCAATGAGCTCGATAATCTAAATCAATGTTCAACACATAGCTACGTCTGATTTCCGATTCTCTTCCTTTTTATATAGCTTTCTTTGCTTGTAACTTGGATCTCCAAGTATATTTTTAATTTATCAATGCATTTAAGCTAGTCGCGAGGCTACTTATGTTTTCAAGCAGGGCACATTGTAAAACAGTTCACATATATTGATAGGCACTGTAATCAATTATATTTGCATCGGACGATCTGCTGGAATCTTCAAAGTTGTGGATTAATTCCCGAAGCACAGACAAAATATATTCCCGAATGTTTTCTTGTGGGGCTGCTTGTGGAGTTGGCATTCTTTCACATGGATAGAATAACTGAATTAGGCCCGCGCTTTTACGAAACATAAGAAAGAAATGCAAATAAGTAGATCATTGGTTGATCAGCTGCAAATCACTGATTAGAAGAAATGTTTTGGTGAAAAAGTGATCAATCAATGATTGTTTTTGGATGACATAGCCCTGTATGATTCATGATCCGATCCTTGATCCATGATATCGTGATGAATATCACCGATGCGTAACGATATCATGGTCTGGGTGACGGCAATCATGTGTGACGATATCATGAAGTGTGTGCAACGATATCATGTAACGATTACGACCTCATCTGTGAGCAACGATATCCTGGTCCAGGTCGCGGCAATCATGTGTAACGATATCATAAAGCATTAGCAACGACATGATCTGCTAATTACTACCTCATCTGTCATTCACGACCTCATCTGCAGGCATCGACTTTTGTCCACGATGTGACTCCGTAATCAAACGCATAATTTGAAAGCCGTGCGTTTTCAAAACGATACGTTTTCAGTGTGAGTGCCAGTAAAGCACATCTCCAAAATTGGGAGTGCAGATGCTCCTGTTCCTCTCTTTGACCACTTGGGATGGAATGCAATGCACGGATTGATTCCTCAGAGGAATAATTGAAGCATATCAAGGTATAATTCAGAATGAAATAAATCAAATGAAGTGCATCTTGGTTCTTTTCAAGTTAATCTTCTTTTTCAAGGGTCGCTTTTCTCTGGCTGAGAGTTCTTCGTTTGATTCGAGCAACTGTATAGTTTCATGAATTAATTTGTTTTGATAAAGCTCTCATTGCCGTATGGTATGTTTTTTAATAACTTTATTTACGAAAATCGACATTCTAGCTATTCTACGAAAGAGTTTGATTCGAGTGACTTTTTATTAATTTCTTATGAAATGTTTGATTGACTGGTGTTAAGGCCTCTATCACTATTGTGCACATTCGAAAATTCTACAAAAGTATACACACATTGTTCCTTTCATGTTATTTTAGAATTTGAAATTTTATCAATGTCAATGTATCAATTACTGAGTGGATACATATAATTGACAAGTCCAACAAAGGGTCATAAAATAATTTGATTGACAAGTCAATGTGACTTCAGAGGAATGGCTAAGCCATGATATATTAGAATGTTTCAAATCTTCCTAGGTTCATCCTTTGCAAGTTGACTCGGTGGAATTACGATTAAATGCTGGTTTGCCTAGTTTATTTTAAGCCGGTTTAAAATTGTCAGTGTGAAAGAGTATATTCTACAACTGAACTAGTCGTGGAGCGACGGAACATTCACTCGACTTCGATTGCCGTAATACGAATGTGACTGTGACGTAGAACATAATAATGTAATACTATCGTATGAATGACGTGCGGCAATGGTTTCAGCAAAATAAATATAATCTTCTATTTAGGTTAAACTAAAATGCCAGGATTTAAATACACTATTAGATACACTGTATTTAAATCCTGGCGTCTTAGTTCAACCTAAACAGAAAATTATATTTATTTGCTGGAACATAATAGGGTGGAAAAAATACTGCAACTAATACGAAGTGGAGACGCGCCGCAGGTGCATCGAACAGAGCTAGTAGAGCCTGATTTAGAAAAGCATAAGTTCTAAACTGTAATATGCCGGCCTTCCCATCATGTTCCTCTTTATTAAGATAGCTTTTAATGAAGTAGCTACGGCGCTAAGGGAAACAGCGAAATGGAGAGAAAGTTGATACCATTGAAAAAGTTGACAAGATGCTGCTAAACATTCGTCAGAAATCAATGTTTTGACCCTGCACTGAAAGTTGATCAAAATTCTCAGAATTGGAGTGCTCACAGTTTCTAGTTGTTCCAGTTTTGAATCGTCGCGACTGGCTAAAAGTTACTACCATTAAGTATATTTTAAGCAATAGAATGCAAGGAACATGGATAACGTAGAATATAGAGGACGCTTTCTGAACCAAACGAAAAAGTTCATTGTTTAATCTGGCTTTAGTAACTACATTCTGTTGATGTTCATTGCTCTTGAGGGTCGAGAAATAGGTGCATATATTAAGCCAGTTGTAATCTCATGACATGGCTGATTTTGAAATGAAATAATTGTCTCAAAATCTTATTTTATCGAATGTACCATATAGCTCCTGGATCTGATGACCAGAAATGTAATTTTATCTTCTTTTGTAAACTGCTAGCTTTAGCTGCAATCTTGAACAAACAGAAGAGATCAAATGTGAAAAGAAATGTTAGATTGGAGGATCGGATGTTATATCAGATCATCGTAGAATAATTAGCAATTGTTCTAAAGCCATTCGCAGGTAATCGAAATGCAAATACGAATGATCCAGATAGCTCTAAGATGTCTAAGACCACCGTGATTGGCAAAGCAAAAAGGACCACACAACTATGGTTTACTTGCTTGGAATGAAACAAACTCGATTCACTTTGAAGTGGTTTACAGCAAAGTAACAGAACTTGTTCTTCTCGGGATTCCAGATAGATGAATTGGCATTCTTGAAGATTTGCAATCAATATTATTATTATCAATTATTTTTAATGTATACCCTCATCAGTTTCTGGCAAAATAGCTAAGTTATGCTGATGCTAATGTTACTAAATCGAAAAATCGTTTAAACCATTTCAGAATTCTTACTTATTTCATTAGAAAAGCATTTTCCTTAGAGGCGGAGGAACGAACTTATATATTACTGGGAGGAAGTCGCCCGGAAAAGCGTTTGTATGCTCTAAGGGGAAAGACATTGTCTTTCTGCCAAACAAGTAACAAGTGCATAGAAAAGTCATTGCTATTGGGCATAAAATTTGCCATGATTTTAGGCTGGTTTTGAAAGTCACGTGTAGGGGATTTCTTGAGAAAGTTCGTTACAATTTCAGAATGGAGAGCGGCTTTTAGTTAGTTAAATTTGATAGTAAACTTGAACATGTCCACTGTTATATAATATACCTTGAATTGAAATCTCGACTTACTATGGTTCGTCATAAATTTTGCTCGTTTTCTCAATATTAGCCTGAGCACTTCAATTCAATGAATAAGTAGGTAAAATAATTCAGTTCAAGCGATAAGTAAGTAAAAATGTTAAAGAAATAGCGAGCGAAAACTGGGACAAATTGTTATAAGTATACTTGACATCCAGGGAGCAGTCCTGTACTTGCTCCAAGTCTATTTCGTCGTCTGTAATAAGTCCATCTGACCTTCCCAATTTTCTTGACAACATAGACATGAGGCAAGTCTATCCTAAAAGAGGGCATCGAAAAAAAAACGATCTTTCTTGAGCCGGTTGTCAAGAGATGTCAAGAGGGGAAATTTTATTCGATCGGGTTAGGTCCAGTACACCACCCCTCCCCCCCCCCGGGTCGTGAGATTTTAAAACTGATCTGTATGACATTAGATATCAGGTCCAAGTCAGTTTCAAAGACATAAAATGCTGTCACGAGGGCAACTCGTTGTTGAAGATTGAGTTAGAGGATAAGATTACATCTAATGTGAAACAGAGAGGTCTTTATCACCATATGATAAAGCCATTTGAAAGAATCATTTGAAATATTGGTGATTTGTACGAATGCTCGTAATTCAACGATTCCACCAAGAAGATCTCGATGATCACATTTTCAAAAGCATCAAAAGAAGGGAAGAGCAACAAAAAAATGTTTTGTTTCCGGCATGCTATCGCTTGTTGGCCACATTGAGATTTGGCATCCCTGAATTTGTGGAAATTCAATTTGCTGAGACCAGCCCTGGGTTGAGTAAGACAGGCTAATCTTTTTGGGTAGTGATAGTTAAGTTTAAAGAAATTGATAAGCTCTTTTTCTTTAAAACAGTTTGGATAGAAGCTAGACTTAAATCTCTCTGGCCTCTGCCTGTAATCGCCGAATGAAATTTTATTTGATGGGGCGCAAACTATTTTGTAAAAACTTTCTCCCTGGCACTTATGTCCTGGAATATGACCCCCGCCTCATTATAGTAGATTGCTATAAATTTCCATAATGCATCTTATAAAGTGTCTTCTAACCTTACTAACATCATATTTGATGAAGCAACGGCCTCCGACCACCTTCCATGCAAAACTGATCTATCACCGAAGGAGAGGCATATGTCTATCAACCACAGAACAAAGTACGTGATGTATGAATGGATCTCCTTTAGGAAATGTAAATGATTTCTTATGATTTAAATGCCCAGGAACGCCTACTCATATGTTAAACACTTGCTTAGCCATCTGTGTTTTGGAGCCACGAATTGTTACTCGTAGCTTTGAAATCGTTCAGCTTACATGCAAACTTGCCGTCAATTCACTTATCTTCCATTATGGGTAGTTCTCGATTCATGGCATGGTTAACCAGCAAAAAGCGCGCGAAAGATCTTGTCAGTCAAACACACACAAATGGAATTCCCAGAAAGTCTTTTACAGTTGACTTCCTGAAAGCTACTCAAAGAAGATGCTACGAAAGAAATAGAGTCTGTTGGAAGCTCTCCGATGTGTGAAACGCATAAATGCTCAATGTTGTGGGTAACGAACCAGGGCTTTAGTTTGTCGATGAGTCCCATTAGGAGACTGTCATTTTGCATCGATAGCAGTGCAATGCGTTCCATATTGTGCCAGGTCAATCCTGTTTGAACACATTTTCATAGCACAGGTGCTTTTTTTTAAAGGATTATGCACTGCATTGAACTGCCTGCAAAGAGCTTTAGATACTTTATTCTAATCCTGCCAATCTCTTGAAAAGCTGCTCGTTTTAGGTTCATAACTTTGTGAATTTCTTCCATCGTAAACATGAAATGCAAACGAAATGTACTTAAGAGCTATTGCAACCCAGGATCCTTTGCAGGCATGCTGTAATTTCAGACTGTATGATCGTCAAATTAGGCCTTACCAAAAGCATAGACCCACACTGCACTGCAGCAATTGAACTGAAAGAAATGTCAACGAAAGTCATACTTTGCTCTCATTTAAACCAGCCCGTCGGAACGAAATTCATATTGGGGCAAGGCTGAAACTAGATGTTAGTAAAGCGAGCAAAAATGGGATCAAGGGGCTTGTCCCAGGGAAAATGTTTCATTAACACGACAAAATTTGCCATAGAAAGAAGCAAAAGATTACGAAGGATGGGGGTCTTTCCAGGACAATTTTGAAAAAGGATTTCACTTTCACAAGGGTATCAAAATTATCGCATTCTTGATTTCTAGTAGTTTCTTTGAATAAATATGAGTTTGAACCTTCATTTCCATGATCTTGGCTTTCGCAGCCTTTGTTGCTGACAAAACCAACAAATTTAAGCAGATTATTAGGGGGCTGAAGCCCCTCAGCCTCCCGCTTGCGATGGGCCTGTTCAAACTACTGTGCAGTTAGACTTATAACGATGAGTCTCTTTCTTCTCTGTGCTCTTTGACTTGATAATGGCGCTTCAGTCAACAGAGACTCATAATATTACTCTGAAAAATCTGGCCCTAGTTAGGCCCAAACTTTGCGATTCCTACTGTACCAATCAGATTGCGATATTTGTGAATTACAATTGCTACGGTATAAATGTGATAGAATTTTCGATTCAATTGAAGAATTGAAAACATTCCCTTGAGATTGAGACTCGAAGCAGTGATTGCATCATAATTCCAATGATGATTGAAGAAATGGGGCCAGGATTTTCACTGTTTCATTATGAGTCCCTCTTGAGCAAGGTTTACCGCAGGGATACATGCAGCTTCATCGTCACGAGTCTACTGTGTAGTACCGATCCAGATTTCTTCTTTGGCCTAATTCAATTTTCGGACAGTCTAAACTTATAGCGTGCCCTGTTTAAAATCCTTTGTCCATTTGTATCAATGAGATCCTTTGTTCATCATTGTTCTCTGGTCAATAGCACCAGATCTGATGCTGCATACAACGGTTTCTGTGTAGCAATGATGTCTAAGGCTCTCTTTTACAGATGGAGGGAGACTCTCGCGTGAATTGGATTATCTGAAGCATCTCAAAAATGAAGGGATAAAGAGTGATAATGAAGTTATGATTCAAGTTACGAAAGAGAAAGGAGATAACGTTTTAAGAATTCAAGCTGTGAAGGAGCATTTAGAGATGATGAAGAGAATTACGTCGAAAGAGGTTTACGTTCATCAAGAGTAAGTCATTTGTGGTTCGATGGTATCCCCCAATAAACGCAGCCAAACTGTAACCCAGATTCTGTAGGAAATAGTAACACTTAGATTATCCTAACGCTTAGCAATTGAAAGCACAACCATATTTATTTCTAATGATAAACAATTTGAATACTTCAATCGAATTGCTTGCCATTTACTTTACCAAGCGGCCAATTTGATCTGCAGAAAAGTGCCTAGACATGTATGTATGTTTTACCAATGTTGATCCTTGTAGAAGCCTTTTTTCCACTTTAGGACAAGCTATCCTTTGGCACTAAATTCGTACATTTCGTCCTTGATTTTGACTAAGATGACTACAGTCGAATTTTCAAGTCATAGTTTAGTTTTCAACAAAAGGTTGCTTTTTCATATGCAACAACCACAACAACATGCGATAAAGTTCAACAAAGATACAAAGCTGACCAAGAATGATCTAACGATAATTGAAGTGATTCATAACTGTTACTGTTTTTTACATTCTGGTCTTTTTAGCTTTTGGAAATTGTCAGATATATGCCAGAAGCCATCGCTGGGCACCATTGGTGATGGGAACAACGTCCTGGAAAGGGTAATTGCAAGAATCTTTTGCTATTTCATCCATGTATTTGGAGCAACAAACTCTTTTTATCGATGATCCCCTTACTGACCTTTCATGAAATGTAAGGTACGAAATCTTTGTCAGTCTGTGAATTGTGAACTTTGAAAAATGAATCTCAATATTGCGATTGGAAAGGAAGTGCATGTATTTGTTTATTAGAAACCAAGAGCTGAAAGTTTCTCAAAATTATCAGATTTTGAGTGCTCAAGTTTCTTACATGTCTCTTATACGGGTGAGCCAAATGAATTTGACCGTCTGGCTGGTTGTGGAATAGTATGCATGTGGGTGATAATCAAAACTGAAATGTTAAAAATCACTTATCTTTAAGATCCAAAAAAGAAAAATGTCTGACAGGGGCATGTTTGGGAACAAATATTCCTTGTTCCATTCTGGTCCATGATTTATTTGCTATTTAGATTAAAATTATATTTCTGAAACATGACATTGTATTGAATTCAAATTTTAATACCAAAAAGATGAGGGACCAACAGAATTGAACGTGAAATTATCGATTCTCATACAAACCCTTTACAGACATTTTATAATTCTGGGTCTTCCAAGATGAGCGATTTTACCAAACAAATTTTCTCATTTAAGAAAGCCTTTGACTGATAGATTAACATATCATTTTTCATTATTGGCCACATATTTTAAATCCCACAGCCCGCCAAACGGGTAAACTTTAAATCCAACAGACCGCCAAACGGGTAAACTTTAAATCCAACAGACCGCCAAACGGGTAAACTTTAAATCCAACAGCCCGCCAAACGGGTAAACTTTAAATCCAACAGACCGCCAAACGGGTAAACTTTAAATCCAACAGCCCGCCAAACGGGTAAACTTTAAATCCAACAGACCGCCAAACGGGTAAACTTTAAATCCCACAGACCGCCAAACGGGTAAACTTTAAATCCAACAGACCGCCAAACGGGTAAACTTTAAATCCAACAGACCGCCAAACGGGTAAACTTTAAATCCCACAGACCGCCAAACGGGTAAACTTTAAATCCAACAGACCGCCAAACGGGTAAACTTTAAATCCAACAGACCGCCAAACGGGTAAACTTTAAATCCCACAGACCGCCAAACGGGTAAACTTTAAATCCAACAGACCGCCAAACGGGTAAACTTTAAATCCAACAGACCGCCAAACGGGTAAACTTTAAATCCCACAGACCGCCAAACGGGTAAACTTTAAATCCAACAGACCGCCAAACGGGTAAACTTTAAATCCAACAGACCGCCAAACGGGTAAACTTTAAATCCAACAGACCGCCAAACGGGTAAACTTTAAATCCAACAGACCGCCAAACGGGTAAACTTTTTTTGATTCACCCAGTAGGTTCCATGATAATCGTCAAATTTCCCTTTCTGCGCCATCCTGAACATCTTCAACAACGTCTTTGAAGCCATTCTAATGTTTGGAAATGATTAAAGTACGTTCGAGATACGATACAGAAAAATTTGAAAATAAAATATAACTATGCAAGGATTTCCGTCGTTGAAATAATTAATTTCTTAAGATATATATGTATTTTCCATCGCTGGAGTTTCTGAATTTTCTGTTGCCCCAAGAGTTGAATTTCTTATTAGCAACTTCTTACGTAAAATGGATGTGTATTGCTAGACGAAAACATTGCACCACGGTCCGCCATCTGCGAAGCTATTTGGAGTGGATATTTCTCGGTGGATACTCCTCAGTGATTTATTGCTTACACCATCCATGAAGACTTCCCTAACCATGACGGAGCTTTGAAATTGCTCCATTTTGAAGTGTGATTTGATCGTTCAGAAGATGTCTTTATTTGCAGATGTTGGAACAAATGACACCGTGCTTGATAATTACACCGTTGGATTGTTTTTATGAAGGAAGTCAAATTGCTGGGCCTACTGAGCCTGCAAGAATACCGTAAGTAACTTTCTTTAGCGGTTAATATTACTAGAGTTTCTTTGAAATTTTCACCTGCATTGACTAATGTCGAGATATTCCACCTTCAAATAGCAATAAATGGAAGTTAACATTTCTTTCTTTTATATGACCGTAGCTTCAAATACTGATAACATGTAATGACAAAAATAGATGTTGCAGTGTTGAGAACTGCCGAACTTGACATTTAGCTGTAAATTGGCTTTGTTAACTTCTGAGCAAATCTGCAAGTTTAATCAATGCTTGTCCATTCTAGAGCTTTGGGAAATCGAAAAGAAACATGGGAGACATTAGATCCATATGGCCTCATTGATGAATTGGCCAGAGCAAACGTATCCGGCCTACCTGAAATTGAGTTGAAGAAATTATTCAAAGAGGCAAGATGCTTACACTTGTTCTTACATAAGAATGCTTAATTTTGACCTGAGCACCATTTTTCTGAGCGTCTTTCAGTATGTTATGGCACAGAATAGTCTGAAACATTATAAAACTTCCGAGTGCTATCAAGAGCGATGTTCTTTGAAAACGAACAACGTATTAAAAGTTATGCAACGGTAGACTGGTATTTAGTAACTGTTTACAGACGTCGTTCCTATAGCATTGCACATCATTTGGGTAAAGAAGAACCGTCCTCTATTCTAATTTGCTAGTTATGTCCTGCGTGCAATGTGGATCGTAAAATTCTAGTCTCAGCACTAAGGTGCTAAATCCTATCTTAGCCCTAAAGGAACCTTTCATCAGTTGTGATTCTGTCTTGCTTTGAAGCATTCCAAAATGAAGAACTGAATGTTCAAAAGTTAAACGATATTACGAGCAATGAAAGACGACGAAATAATTGCACTTCTTCACAAAATAAGATGTTGTCACATGAAAATGCTCACGTAATCAAAAGCTTGAATTATTTGGATGAGTAGTTTTTCTTTTATCGCAAATGTCATGTGACACATATTTCGATTCAGACTATACTTTGTAAGTATCTACACTTGCAATCTTCCATTACGCTACTTACTGTTTAAAGGAATATTTCATTATTCTTGTTTTTCCAGGTTGGCATCGAGAAAGGCTATCTAAACAAGCCTTGTTTAGACCCATTCAGCTCAAAGTGTCCACCAACTTCTATCAATTACAGATCTCACAAGGTATGATCTCTCTTGTTTATGAAAGCGTAAATCAATAGACCTAATCAACTAAGGCTTGTTGTACTCATTTCAATTCATGTGACCATAATCTTGGGAAAATTTAGTATTTTATGCTACTATTTGCACCCATGGCGTAACTTTTATTGCACGAAATATGTTAGAGAAATCAAAAGATGTTTTCTAAAGAGATTGATCATATGACTTGAAACGGTTGTAAACAAACCTAAGTCCACCTCGTCCATTGTCGGTTAACTCCGACTAGAAAACTTGGTATTAGCAGTAAGTTTGAAGATTCAAAGAAAGAGCTGCTTTTGTAGTAGACCTATTTTCAGCTATTTTGTCATATGTGGGATATATCAAATAGCATGCAAAGTTGAAAATATCTAACTTCAGTTCATTTCATTTTGTCATTTTATCACGTTTCAACACAAAACCCTATCAGCTAAAAAATAGAAAAAAGCTATACAAATATCTATTTACATATAAATAAAATCTTAGAAATTTGCTGGTCTTCCTAGGAATCATGCTTTGGGAAGGATGCTAATTTTGCAGGAAATTATTCAGATTCCTTTTGAACATGGTGAGCGTAGAACTCAATCTGATATCTAGACCTCATTAGGTTTCATTCCACGTCCTTCCACCAGAAGTTCTAGTTAAAAAAATTAGTGTGTTTATAGGAATGTTGATCAGTTCATTTAAGACCAATGAATGGTATATGTATAAATCATGAGAACCGAATAGAAGATGTAAAACAAACAGGAGGGATAATGAAATTAACCCCCACAATGTAAAACCTTCTGGACAACGCTCAGATTGAAAATGTTGATGAATTTGATGTGGCACTAGGTGCAGCATAAAATTAGCCTTCTGGGTGAAAATTAGTTATTATTACCATATGCCTTAATCAAGAAATGGGCTCTAGAAACAAGATGCTGACAAACCCACTGCAAAAGAATCCCAAAGAGGCACTGGAAAATAACAATTAATATGTCATTACCAACTTTTTGCAAAAGTATACCCGACCGTATATCAATTTTTCAAAATAGTAATCCTGACCTTATATTTTTGTATCAAAAGCTGGAAGTCGGTACCCTTCTAATACCAAAATTGTGAAAGTCGATACCATTCCTTATACTAATATCTGAAAAGTTGGCCCCCCTTCCCGATGGCACGTCCCCGTACCTAAAATATATCTAGTGCACCACCCGGGATTATAGTATGAGCATGGCTCTCATGAAATGGTAATGATAAAACTCGCAGAAGCGAAAAAAAGATGGCTCTGTAGTTTGGTCAAGATGCAGAGATCAGTTGGGAATTTATGGGGTTACCCGATGTTTCGAGAATGTCACTAATTCTTCTCCCAGTAGATACAGGAACAGTAACAGAACTGAACTAGCTTACCCGTGATAGCGTTTGTGCAGAAGTTTGTCCTAAACATGATAGGTATTCGCTTCTTATAAATGTTATTTACGTTGGACGCTCACCAGTGCTGATTCATTCCTCAGTTGCCAGATGTTGGTGAGATTATGACAAGTGGATGCAAGGGATATGCAACAAAATTAATGGATTGGTCAAGCGAATGGCTTGTAGGTGGGCAACGAAGGAACAAAACTCAAATCTTGAGAAGGTAAGCACAGTATTCTATGATTACTCAATCACAACGTGCATCGCTGGATAGTTTATAAGTATACTATTTTGATTTATGTTTGCAGTTAGGGAGGGGGGCTTTGGGGGATGCCAGAACCCGCAAACCTGGACCAAAATAAGGAAATACCCGAAAAAACTGGAAGCAAAAGAACCTTAAACCGGAAACTACAAAGCTGAACAACGATCTTCAATTTTCATCAGGAATCTGTTAGTATTTCAGCGTTTTCCTTTCCACTAAATCTCTGTGCATCATTTTAAGCTTTTGAAAATTGGGTCTTCGATCTAAGTAAAGCAAATGGACTGAAAGACTTTGAAAGCCCGAAAAAGAGGAAATTTTGAATGAAATACCCAAAACCCTAGCACAGATATTGGCCAAGCCCGCACCCCGTAGCACATCTCAAAACCCAAAGACCTGCAAGATTTAAATGTAAAACCCAAAACCGGTGTGAACACCAAAAAACGGAGACATCTTAAAAAGCTTCACATTCCTTTGTCAATAGGCTGTTGATTACAATGGCATTCAAAGTCGCGATTGGTGCCTTTTTGGCAGCTTTTAACAAAAGGCTTTGTTTTCAAAAGGGAGTTAACAAAGTCGTTTTGCTGGAGCAATGTGAACGCCTATCGTTTTCATTGCGTATTATTTAAAAACAGAGCAATGTGAAGGGGCAGCATTTTTATCAAGAAAAACGGATAGAAACAAAAAATGGAGCACTGTGAACGCAGCCTCAGACTGACTACTATTTGGCGATGGAGCCCATTCAATTTGCTTTACACTTAGTATGATTGAATGAGACAATGATAAAATGTTGTCCATCGAATCGCTTCTAGGGCCGATAATTGAAGGATTTTTGAATCAATATTCACACCAGTTTGAGCAGCACAATTTAAAAATTTTATGCCTTACTTGTGCAAAGCAAGCGATTTAGCCCTCTTGCAGAGTGAATGTTTAAACAACTGATGTCTTTTGACTTATCAATAGCAACTGAATGTTTTGTTATCCTTGCAGTGGAGAAGCTCTACAAAGTATCCTGATGTTAGTGAGTGCTGATGGTTTGTACGAGATGCACAAAGGAGGAAAGGGTATGTCTGTGGCACAGTGGTCTATATCAAGAGCTGAAGAGGTGATAAAAGCATGGCAAAGAGAGTTTACTTCGGTAGGCTACTGTTAATCTCTATCTGACACTATATACGTTTCTGATTTTAAGTTTATACTTGATTTATTTACCAGTTTTGTGTTCTCAGAATATACTGGACTTCTAAGACCACCGAGGGCGTTTTCAACATATTCCAAACCTGAAATAAGGGTTGCTCACCAACATCCTCCTGAAGAAATTATGATTCGTAGGACACATCATAAGAGACGAAGCAAGTCTGGACAGGTCCCTACTGCTGGGCAAGTGAAGGTGTGTGGCAGAATGCAGGAGGCGAATCAGCTGGCAAAGGATTGGAGTGGTTGGAGGAGGCTAGTGAAAGGGGCCACGGCGGATCGGTTTCTACCCAACCGTACTTGATGATGATTTTGTATCTGAAGAGTCTACGATATGACATAGGTTGGTCGGTAGTCTAATGTCTCGCCTTATTGGGAGATGGTTTGAGCTTCAATCCCTGCCTGCCAGATAGGGTTGAATCTCCATCTATTCAATGTATTCTGTGTGCTTCCTTTTATGCTAGATTCCCTGTAACATACATCATCCTTTCTGCTTCCGTAATAGGAGGCTTGCGTAACTGCGACCTGCAACGGCAACCGGAACTGCTACTAGAAACTGCCTTTGTTTCAGCTCATCAATTTCAATTGGCTCCATGCAAATTTGCTTCCATTGAGAGACGTGACGTTTTCCATTTCAATTGCAAGCCTTTAACATCCCATCGCTATGGTTCTGTTTTTCATGTGCAGGCCTGCAAAGTAAAGCATAGACCCTGTTTACACGATACCAGTGCAGCTTTAGGCCTGTAACAAGATCCGCCTCCCATGTACACCGTCCCTGCAAATCTCTCTGTTCCTTCAGTCTTTAGAAAAAATTCGTTCTGGAGCAGTGCAAATGCATTTGAACTGTAACAACTTTGTAACGTATCAAAATTGTACCGTTGCAGTGTAAACATGGTCTTAGTCAAGAAACTTAGCCTCTAGCTGCTTCTCAGGTTGTTCTTGGACTGAAGAAAGAGGTTTCGTCTTGTTTCGTCCTGCTGGTTTCGTAGGACTCTGTATACTTTCTCTTCTCTTTGGTTTATTTAATGTATATTTCATTTCTGTATCGATTATCTCAGCTATGAATGTTGATTTCATATATCTTTGTTTCAGGTTGTCAACAAAAATGGCTACAAGAATGCATCTTTGTCAACAAATATGATGGCCTATTCATCAACATCTTTCTACGACCTCATTAAAAATTTTTCACAGCCAAATTTGACAAAGATCATTACTGGATACTTAGTTATGGTATGGCAAGAAAATGTTTTATGTATCGAATAGACCAGAACAGTGAAAGGTTTTGAAAGATCATCAACATTTGAATCTACTGCCTAGAATAAAAAGTGTATTTGCATCTTTGGTACATTTGTATTAGTTACCAACTAAACCCAAAAGTATTGAGGAGCCTTGAAATGGTAGTTACTTTGTGCAAATTTTTGCTGTTACAATCAACTTAGTTGATCAAGGTGAACTTTATGTTCGAAAGTTTTCATATCATATGACCTAAATTATCACTAGGAATTGCAGTTTTAGCTCTTTCCTTAAAAAACTGGTTATGTCTTACAACCATCAATCATATTCATCTTGGTCCTTCGTGCCAATATATCATAAAATGTTCATTGGATAACATATTCAATGCTAGTGGCTTTTCAAAAAATGTCACCTTTCTGGTCATTTCTTATTATAGTGCTCAGCCTAGTTTCTGGTTATGATCTTTTCTACCAATAAAAGCTGCTAATTTTGAATATACACAACTTTGTAAAGTTTAATCCGAGTTACCATGCTGAGCTCAGCTTAACGCAGTTCAACATATCCAGCTCGCAGTCCTTCCTTTGCAGAATTGATAGAAGAGGAAAACAGAAAGACTGCTCATCACTAAGCAATTTTTTGTATGGCAGACTCAGAAAAATGAAGATCTATAAAATCTACGTCATCCATTTTTTCTTGTTTTCATTTTTGAAGAAAAGGGAAACAGACATTATAGAAGCTGATTGTGTTGCGGCTCGGAAAATCTGTAACTAGGGTTCAATTGGCTTATGTCACAATTAGCTTTACTTATCAATAGACATATAATCGCTTACAAATGCACGGTTTCTATTTTCTCGTTCTTTCACACACTGTTTTACACTGTCACACACTGTCACACACTGTTTTACACAAGAAATATTGCACACAGGCTAACTTTAGCAAAGTTTAACGGGTTTTACAGAACGCTGCAGTTGATAACAAGTTGAAAAGTACCAAAGTCAAATAGCGAAGCTTCACTGAGTTGGTTTGAAATGTACTTTGAGATAAAATAGAAAGCGAAGAACGTATTTTAGATTATGATTGATTGTTTAAAAATGGTATCAAAGCAGCAAAAGATGACTAGTTTCATTTTTTGCGCTATGCTGTCAGCAGGACTCACATTTCCAACAATTTGCACTTTGATTTAAAATTCCATTTGCAATCTGGAGACACATGATCTTTTTCTTGTAGCTTGCTTATGCTTTCATAACTTTGAAAAGATGGTCGAAAGCAGTGCATTCATATGGTGCAATTGGATTAATCGGAGTAATCCTTGTATCTGCATCAGTTGCTGCCGCAATGGGTCTTTCTTCTCTTCTCAAAGTCAGTTTCAATGCTGCATCAACTCAAGTAAGCATCTCATAGTCGAAATTGCTGTCGGCGCCTGATGGGGTCAGACGATCTGGAAAGTTGATGGATGTTGACATTAAAGTCGAAGACTCTCGGATGATGAACCTTGCAGAAAAATTTTGCCACAAATTTTTACTTCTAAAAGTTTTAAATGTTCTCGAGATGCAAGGAAACACAAGTTTCTCTCGTCACTGTAAAAGAATGACAAACTGTCATGGGTGATCCTGTTTCCAAAATCAGTTTCCGCATTGTAGTTGTCAGAAATAATGTTCTTGAGTCGATCGAGTTACTTTTTCCTTTTCGTCTGCAATCTTGAAATTCTTTATGCATCTATTGGTTTAATTTGCACCTAATTGAATAACGTAAGAATTACAAATATCTGGATGTTATGCAAAAATGTTTCTCCCAAAGTTTATTGCCTGATATTCTCGATAAAAGGTGCCGAAATCTTTTTTCTGCAGTTCTTTTTGAGAAAAATAACAGTCTGAAAGATTTTAATTCAATGTATAAATGAATAATGTATAAAAAAAGAAGGTCGAAGTTTGCGACATTGTCATCTGCTTATCGACACGCTAATATAAAAGCCATTAGCGCCTTAGGGGCCATTGACTTTCGATTTTCGTATTTTTTAACGGCAATTGGCCGTTATGGGGGGAGGGGGTCTTACCCTTAGGCCGTTAAGAAAATAAAAAATCGTACGGAAATCTCCGTAAGAGAATTTTTGATTACAAAGTCCACTTTGTAATCTAAGAAGGGGCTTCGAGGTCAGTAAGTAAGAAAGTCCGTCACGCTCGTTAATGCAATTGATTACCGTTTTATCTCTGCTAATGAGCACTGAAATAAAGAAAGCGCACAGAAAGTGCATGCGATACAGAAGTTTCCCGCGATCCTATAGCAACATTTGACGTCGGCTTATTTCATGTTAGACAGATTTGACACCATGAGATGGATAAATTACTAGGATGTTTACCCTGGCACAGCAACAAATTCACCCAGAATTGGCACGTTCTTGACTTCATTAGCAGCTTAATTATGTCAAAACAATCGTTTTCTAGAACGAACGAATCATTAGCCACTTATTGATAGTACTCATTATGCAAATAACTCAACTTAATCAAATAACTCAACTGCGCAGAGGCTAGCATTTGCAGCATAACCAAAGGTAGAAGGACCCCCCTCCTACACAGCAACGGATGCAATCATCGCAGGTGAAGTTGAGACGAAAGGTGCAGAATCCCAGCAAGCAATGGCGCCATGGACTGGGGGAAGGGACGTGATCACACTGAACCAAAACATCTTCATGCATATCATTCTGCACAGAGGATCCTTCGTGACTGCTTGTCTCAAATTAGATGCCCGCGAATAGCAACAACTGAAACGTTCTGTAGGGTTCTGCATAAGTAATTTTGCGTTATCGTAAATCTCACATGACATCTCATTTGACACAGATGCACCAATAGTTTTGTGCACGAACTATAAGCAAACTAGGGGTAATGACTTTTGATTTTTGCGTATCATTCTCGTTTGACATAAAGACCAAAATATTGCCTTTGACCTTGAGGCGATTCTTGTCCTTATACTATGCGCTCGATTTTCCATTGAAGGCGACTTTAGCAGCAACACTCATCTCTCTGACTGTAGCAAAAAACAGAATCAACGATCATTTGGGGTTATGAAGAAATCAATAATCAGATAATCTTATGCTTGTTTAGCTCAGGACGGACTTTGTAATCATCCAAAAGGATCTTATGTTTTTAAAAGCGTAGATAAAATCTTTACAAATAACATATAGAGTGTAGAATAGAACAGTTTTACTATGCCTCCCGATATGGCGTATTTTCGGTTGAAGTCCAGCATGTTCCACAAGACATTTGTTTGCTGCTCCCCAAGTCTTACTTAGGCCAAAGATTTTAGGCCGATCGGAGGCCCGTTTGGTAGAAGGCCGTTAACGGGGAGGGGGGAGGGGGTTCCGATCTTAACGGCCAAGTGCCGTTAAAAAATATGAAAATCGAAAGTCGATGGCCCCTTACGGTTGTTTGACCAGATTTTGCTTAGGGGCGTGCCACCCGGGGTTCTTAAACGTATCATTTCCTTACAGCAATTTTCGAAAAAGTTTACCTTAACCTTATTCCTCAAAAAATAACCCAATTTCCCACAAATTTTTCAAGAATTGTTATTTTTTTGTTTTGTTACCAACATCTTAAAAGTGGATACTCTCCGGGCTTATACAGTCTTCGTCAGGTGACTGAAGTTAAGCTTGGTCGAGTGAGGTCAAACTCCGGATGGGTGACCTCGGAGGCCCCCACAACTCACTTGGTCGTCCTTCGGAAGGGACGTTAAACTAGGGGTCCCATGCCTGGATGCGGCATGCACAGTGGGCTTAAATTAGCTTTGAGTAGCTAAAAATCCTGACCAACTCACTCAAAACAAATTGAAAACAAACAAACAAACAAAGAAACAAAACGCCTTGTACTCAAATCATGAAAGCAACACCGTTTCTTATGTGAACTTCGTTGAAATCGATGCCCCTCTCAATGGCACGTCCCCAGTGCACACACAAACTGTAGAAAACTATAGACACGTATGGTGACCCTTAAGTTCTGCTTTTAATCTGTGCTCTGGATACATACGCAAGACTTGCGTTTCAACAATGTTCTCTTTCCGTAACAATTTGTCCGTTGGTTGTACTGGTCCTGTTAGGGTATTTGCACTCGGAGAAAATAATGCTACCACACAGCAATTTTGTCCAGCCATCTCAAGGCTATGTCTTATCAAGCGTATTGATCTATTCTTAAAGTTTATATGAGCATTTTCGTTTCCCAGGTTCTACCATTTCTTGCCCTTGGCCTTGGTGTAGATGACATGTTTTTGGTTGCTCGAACATACGTCACAGTTTGCGAATCAAAGCAGTTCGATGAGCATGAAATCGTTGGTGAAACTTTGCGGAATTGCGGACTGAGTGTGACTTTGACTTCCTTCACGAATGCATGTGCTTTTGCCATGGCCTCCTTGATTCCCGTTCCAGCATTGCAGACATTTTCTAGACAGGTAATCTATATTGCCATCAGCAGTGTTGTGGCTCTGTGGTGCAGGGATGTAATCCTCTGACTGTGCAGCCTGAACAGTCAGGTGGACAGAGTTCAATACCTGGTAGAGCCCCACCACTGGACCGTCATGACAAGTGGTCACGAGGGTCAGGGTCAAGGTGTCAAATAGCAGCTATGATGCTCCTGCTGAAGATTTGATTAAAGAGTTGAAATGGCCAACTGTGAGAGAGTTGATCAGATGTCAGACTGCAACAATTTTATTCAAGTCTGTTAATAATTTCGCGCCTGAATATCTCTCACACTAGTTTATCAGAATTTATCAGAAATTCTGATCGTAATGCTATCAGCTTACGAAATGCATAAACTGGCTTGCTAGTACGTTTCATGAAAACTAGGAATGGGCAGAGGGCGTCTGCATTTCGTGGAGCGAAAACATGAACTTAGCCGCGTGGTCCATCTATGTAAATAGTGTTGTAATTAGTGGTAAATAGATATGGTTGTAATGATTATTTTCCTTTTTTTGATTATTAGTATTAGTAGGGTTTTGATTTGTAAAGTCTTTGGCACGGCTCCCTGAAAATCAATCATTATGACTGACGGGACTACCGTGCATAAATGATTTTAAAATGGACTGAACTGGATTAGCACTTAGCTACTGCTGTGATCCCTGCGCTTGGCGCTAAGAACAGCTACTTCACCTTCACCTTTAACAGCAATTTCTTTTTAAATGTGTTGGGTAAGTAACCTGTGAAGGCTTTCAATATGAATGTTTGATGCAGTTAGCTTTTATCTATTCATACAAAAAACCAACGAACCTTGTCCCAACTGTCGTTGCGCTCAATGTGATGCATAATCCTTTCTGTTACAGGCCTCTCTCATTGTTGTTGTAAATTGGATGACAATCATGTTTTTATTTACATCTACACTTGGATTTGATGTGAAAAGAGTTCAAGCTGAAAAATATGATCTATTTTGCTGTTCTGGGAGGTACGTACATCTCCTTGGTTACTGTAGTTGGTAAGAAAATTAACAACACTAACTTTCTGGACATAATCTCAGGAAATATGATTTAGAAACCTTTCCTACCAAGATTTCAGCTTGTCCGAAAGTTTGTCACAGTAAAACTGTTGTATTGGCCTATTAGTGGAATGAGGGGTCCTGCGGCTTACAAAGTTTCCAAAAAATGACTGAAGTTATGTTCGTCGTGTGAGTTCAACATCTGAATGAGTGTAGATGCATAACCGTACAAATTACCCCGCTGTCTTTCGGAAGGGATGGCAAACTAGGGGTCCCATGCCTGTATGCGGCATTCATAGTAGGCCTAGATTAGCTTTAGATGACTGAAAATCTTTCCATTCAACTTCAAATCAAGTAATGAATGAATTTTTAAAGAATGAAAGAATGAAGGAAAGAATTTTTCAGCAATTTTCAAGCTAATCCAACCTCAGTTTATCATCAGTCCGTAATGCCAATTTTGCAAGAAATGAGAAACCGTCAAAGATCCCTGAATTTGGTAGTGCAAAAAATGCAATTTTATAGAACATGTGGATCTACGTTGATAGTTTCCTGCTGAATAATATCATCCAACAATTTTAACATTTTTAACAAGTTCTGTAGCTTATTGGCATTCTCTTGACAACAGTATTTTAATTTGCAGAGAAATCCATTCTCCATCACTGCCTCTGAGAAGTGGAAATATTCTGCAAGATGTTGCTTTCATAAATGTAGAAGGCCTACAAGGGTCTTCAATTTATGCTGGTGCCACACTCAATGCTATTATGGCGAATCAGCGATCAAACAAGAACAGAACACCACGAGCTCAGCATCGCAGAACACAAGATCAGCAGAATAGACCAGCGGATCAAAGCTCGCAGGCAGACACTTCAAGACCGGATGCTACCAAGAAACGCTGGACTTGGAAATATATTGTTCAGCATGTTTCATTGTCGTATTTTGCAGAAAAATACTTCGGTCCATTTTTGCAACATATGACAACTAAGGTTAGTTAATAGAATGAGATGATAGATGCTCGGGGGGGGGGGGGATAATTCAACCTATTATGTGACGGGGACGTGCCATTTTGCCTGAAAAATTGGTACCCATAATTCCGTAAATTCTGGCGGATTTTAGAGCCATAATTCCACTAATCGAATAAATATCTGGGCCATATTTCCGGAAATAATGAAATATCCCCTGAAAGGACACCCATAATTCCGTGAAATGTCAAACAATTGTGAGAATGATACCCAAAATTCCGTAATGGTTTGAAAAAGGACCCCTAAAAAATGGCACGTCCCCGTACCACGAACAGTACCAAGTTACCCCCCCCCCCAAGGATAGATGTTTGTCAGCAATAAACTGTTATTCTTTGGAGACAAGTTTCGACATTCTCTAAGTTATAGCAATAATCAGTAATGGAACGGACGTAAAATGAAGTCATCAAGCAATCTGATATCAGGAAGTGTGGATACATCTGTTTCTTCAAGTGATAAATGAAGCGTTGAAGACACAAGAAAGGCAACATCAAGTGTTTCCCAATTTCGGAGGGGTACTTCGGGGTTTGCGGTATTGCGGTATCGGGTGTCATTTCTGCGCGGTATTGCGGTATTAAGGGCAAAAATTGGCGGTATTTCGGTATTGAGTTTTACAGTGCGGTATGCGGTATCGTTATATATTAGCATCCAAAGTTCATGAAATACCATTTTCCTGACAAGGAGCCCAGCATCTTCGAGACGAATTCTTGGAGGAAAGGAAAACACAGCAGAATGGGTATTCTCTTTGTCTCTCTCAACCTGTTCAACATGTAAATAGACATCCTGCGGAGGAGACAAATCTATTTTTGATCTGAAAACTTGATGGCGACAAAAAATTACCAAAGAACCTTATTTTTGCTTTGGAAAGGTTTCTTGTCGATTCATGTTGCATTTGAATTCATTCGCACCACAGATCTACCAACAATATAGCGTTATGATGTAAGCAAGACGGTTCCAGGTTAGAAAGTTTACCACACCTGTGCATTTCTCGTATATAACGGATAACTTACATCAATTTGAAAATAGTCTTGAACAACAAACTCATCATACTAACCCCATAAGCTCAACAAAAACACTGTAATCCGTAAAAGGAAGACTGCTAACTCCTGGAAAAGAACAACAACAAAAATAAACCAGTGACTAGAGAGAAAACCTTTGGATCTTTTAATTCATGCAAGAAGAAGGAAATTAATCTTAAGGGAAAAACACGGGAATTACTTAGTATGTTTTTCCGACGGGCGTTTGCCATTTTCAGGGTATCGTTTTCGACTATTTTTTCTGGAACGGGCTATCAAAAGAAGGTAATTTTTCTGGAGCTAGTTGTTAAAACATGTTAAAAGGGAATTTTTGTCAGATTGGATTGTTTTTAGTCCAACCTTTGTGTTTTGGAGTATAATTTTTGCCAATTCTCCTACGGTCGGCTATCATAAGGAAAAATTCTAGTACAGGGTAAAAAGACTTTGTTGTCGGCACACCACAGTACAAATTTAGGTCAAATACCCCTCCCCGTACCCTGGGTACCAGAGCCAAAAAATGATAAAAAAATAAAGAAAGAAAGGAAGAAAGAAAGCTCCTTTCTTCCTTCTCTCTTTTCCTCTTACCAATTTCCTTTCATTTAAATTTTGAGGCTCTGGTACCCAGGGTACCCTCCCCGAAGAAAATGCACTAAAGAGCAATTCAGTAAATGCACTAAAGAACAACATAATGTTGAATGGACATAAACGCGTTTCGTCGCACCCACATCATTTCGTTAGCAATACAAGCAGCTATTGAACGTTGCTCTTTATTGCAGTTGCTAACTTATTTTACCGTTTCAGGTTTTAAGATTAATTCGCTGTTATCTTGGACGATTCAAACGTTTTCTCTCTAGTTACAGGCAGGTTTTGGTTGATGTTCCTTTACAGGAGTTAACTTTGATACATTCATGGGTTTAGCACGATGAGTTCATTAATAAAAGCTACTTTCAAACTTTGTACTACAAATCATCTGTTTAAACCTTTGCATAATGCTGAAGAGCTTTAGGCCAAGCATTGATCCTTGCGGCACTCCGCATATAACTTCTCGAAGGTGTCGTGGCGCAGTGGTACAATCCTCTGACTTTGCAGCCGGAACGGTCAAGCGCTCTATCTCAGGTACAGCCCCACTACTTGAGCGTCATGATAAGGGGTCGTGGACTCGATTACGTCTTCTATACTCCTGTAGTCCCAACGCTTGTCGCTAAAAACAACGATTTCACTGTGCAGTCACCTTCGTTTTAATGAAATATCTGACCCTCAATTTTAACTTACTGTTTTCAGTTCGGTAAATAAAGCATTAATGCTCCGCGGTCCCTGAATTTTATTGCATGCATTAACAGTTTTTTGATTTGTTACTACATCATGCTACCATCTAAGAAGATCAAACTACAGCTTTGGATTTAGAAAAGGTGCATACAAGTTGTAATCTAATTACCTTTAAGGCTGCAGTAAACGTCTTCTGGTATTGAATACATCCATTTTTTTCGATTTCTTCATATTCTGGTAGCCGAACTTTCAAGGCACACAATGATACCTTGTTGGAAGGCAACAGAAGTTTTAAAAATGGAAGAAATCTCATGTAAACTAAAGTTTCCATGATTCTTCAATCAAAGTTTTTATTACAAGTGGCTCATGTGACCCCGATGTGTACACTGACAGTGCGATGAGTAAAATCCCTTTTCCTCTGGATTCACAAATCCACGAGGTACAGGTACGAAATATCTATTTTGCACCCTTTGAATCAATCGAATGGTGGGAAAATTTCCACTCGACCAGGACAGACTTGGACCTTGGAAATTGTATCACAAGATGTTAACTAGATTCCGCTAATGGTTCGGCTTTAGGGAGAGAAAACCCTGGGCCGAGGAGAGGGGGCTAGGGGGGTCAGAAGCCTGGGGCCCATAGCCATAAGGGGCCCATAAATAATAACTAAGTTTTTTCGAAATAAGGCTCAAATGAGGGTCTCTAGACCACGGCCAGTGCTAATAGGGGGACCATCCACCAATAATTTCGCAATTGTCATAATACTTCAAAAATCAAGAAGAGACTGAAAACAATAGTTACAACGTTTTCTTATAAGCGGTAAAAGTTAAATACATCTTGTAAACCATTTAATTTTACCAGATGAGCTAGAAAAGATTCCCAAACATTCATAAGACCAAGAATGTCAATGGATTTGGACGATTCAGATTCTTGTTAAAAGATAAAAGACCATAAAATTTTATTGATTTTTCCAACGTTCTTGTGAGCACTGAAAATATAGGAAAATTTGACTTCACTGACTTTTTGGTTGCAAAATGCCAGATAGGAGCCTTTACGATTCTATCTAGAAGCGAAAATAGTGACCAGAGCAATTCTAGCAACCTTACTTTTAAAAATTTTCCCAGGGGAGCATGCCCCTGGACCCCCCTAGGTGGCTGCGCCCTTGCGCACGGTTACGCCTTTGGCGTACCTTTCGGAACTCATTTGACAAAGGGCCCATGCTGCATTCTGACCCGGGGCCCACAAATTCTCTCCGTGGCCCTGAAAAACCAAATATCGTGTAACAAACGTTTATCGTAACCTTGACCGGTACATGTTGTATCCTGCGTTAGAATTTACTTGAGAAAGCAGAAATTCATTTGAAACTTGCAACAGCGATCCCATGGCAAACACAATCCAATATACAGGGTGCATATATGTAGTCTGGCTACTAGCATCCATGTCACAACATAGCAGTACAACAGTATACTGTATGAACAGCGTGGTTTTTCACTTTTCTACTGTTTGCGGTATTTTGCAATTTTTCGATGCGGTATTGCGGTATTTGGAAACTTTTTCGTGCGGTATTGCGGTATTGGGACCCCCCCGAAGTACCCCTCATTTCGGGCTCAATGTAACGAATTTCTGCGCATTCGCTCACAGTTTCTATTCTGTCAAGTGATGTATAAATCATATTTTATGAAGAGGGCAGCACTCCTCAGCTACAGGAACCGAAGGGCAAGTTATAACAGAACGAAAACTTTTGATGATTTCCTAAAGATTTGGCGAGAAGCATCAGGACGTGCTCTGGTATATTGAAGATCGGGTGTAAACAGGCTGGGTTGAATAATATCTACCAAAAATTCAGACTTAGCTTGCTGATAATGGACTCAAAACATTTGTGATTACCGCTTATGCCCAAAAGTTATCATGTCAGCATCTTAAATCTACGACGAAATCCCTTAACTGATCAGTTTTACCATGAGCGATAGGGCACAAAGTGTGTGACAGTTTGAAATTTGTATCAAAAGAGAGCTCTAACTCTAATTAATGTTTCTTTGTCTCATCTCTGATTTCCCTCTTTGAAATATTAACGGAGCCTTTTCATTTTTCTCGCGTCACTTCCTATCCGTACCAATTTGAATCCTTTCATTTGTAAATACAGGTGACCTTTATGGGAACGGATTCAGACTGGCGCCTGTTAAGCCAGACTGGCGCCTGTTAAGACCGGATGGTGTCATGGTGTACGGAGTGCTGAAATTGGTTTCAATTTGTTTTGTTTTTAGTTTGTTTTTTTCTTAAATTTTTCATTTTTTCCTGATTGTTGTTGAAGGAATTAATTGTTAAGTGCCGTTCATAACAAGAACCAGATAATGTCATGTCTATTTCTGCCATGGACGGCACAGAATATTCTACTGTATTTGTTTGTTTTATTTTGACATTGATATAAAAAATCTGAATGCACAATTTTCAAAGGGACTAATTAGAAATGAGACAAAAGTTTTACCATAGCGTTGCTGAAAGTTTACAAAATCCAGATGGATCCAATCCCATGTAAACGCAAAACGTTCTTGATCCTGTGGAAACAAGGTCGTCGATAAGTTTTATTTTAAACTTAGAAAGTTAGGTGAGTTGAGATACAAAACCTACTTGCTTTTCACTAGGCCATGGATTTTATTACACTTATTTCTTACACCATGGTTTTAACAGCAAATATTTATCAAACTCTATAATTGATTTTTTGCAGATCTTTGTGATATTTATGTTGGCGATATTCCTTGGCGTTTGTGCGTATGGTGCATTTCAAGTAAAAGATGGCTTAGATGTTGCTGAAATGATCCCAAGGCACAAAGTTGAATATGCATTTGTTTCAGCAAGATTCCAATATTTCTCCTTTTATCGAATGCATGCAGTTACCAAAGATTCTTTTGACTATGCAAACAAGCAGAGGCTCCTGCACAAGTACCATCAATCTTTTGCGAAGGTAAGAGTTGTTATGACAGGTATTGCAAAATTATGTGTTAACTTTCTAGGTGAATCATTCAGTCTAGTTTTGTCAATTTTCAATGTGCTGCCAGCTATTAATAAGTGGAAGCAATTTCATACCTGTATATGTTGCTAATCATTCCTAAATTATTGAGGATTTCTGAAAATTCTAACCGCAGATAAATGGCTCAATAGCCAAAGTTTCTTCAAAAAAGCCTTGAAAGAAGTTTTCAATAACTTTTTCAAGATTTAGAATGTATGCTACGTTTATGCTATTTCCATTGTACTGCCATTCATAGTGGAAAGTCGATGACCTTGTGTCTTTTTCCGCTATGAATGACATAGTTGAATTAAATTATATTAGTTTAAGTTTTTTTAAGATTTGATAGAAAAAAGAAAGCTATAGACCTTTGCACAAAATAAAATTCAATGCGAGGCGAAACCTGCTTTCCAAAAATGAAGTACATTTCATCTCTGGAAACAAGGCACTCTGTTTCCAAATCTAATAAACATTGCTAACAAATTTCGTGGGTTGCCGTTAGAGACGCACGCCGTTGGGTGACTCCAAAGCTAGGCGAAACCAGGAAGTCAGTATTTCAATAGATTGTTGCAACTTTGTGTAAAGGTCTACTTACAGCAAAAAACCTAATCAGCTAAGGTTTGTTTTACCAATTTCAAGTCATTTGACTATACTCTAGGGAAGTTTCTGCATTATTCTACTTTTTGCATTCATGGCGCAGTTTTGCCTGACACGAAATATGTTAGAGAAATCAAAAGATCTTTTGTTAAAAGGTTGATCACATTGCTTAAAATGGGTGTAAACAAACATTAGCCGATTTTGTCTCTGGTTGAACCCTATTCAGACTTAAAGAGATTAACAGTAATTTGAAAGCGACCTTCGATCTGACTTCTCTCGTTTTTTGCAGATCGATGAAATTATCAGAGAACCAAATGGAAATCTTCCAAAGTTTTGGCTTATCTATTTCAGAGACTGGCTATTAGGTTGGTTGAAAATTTTAGTTGATTTATTTACCGCAGATTTTCCAAATATTCAAATTAGAAGTTGACCTCATCATTTGGAAATTGTACCTCATGCCAGGTACAGTAAACATCCCAGTATTAGAACATAAAAGTCGAAAGTCAGTCTTAGTCCTATTACAATGCTTACAATGGATTTTTTCTTCTATGACTGGGATCTAATTTGACAATTTCAGCCAGCAGGTTCTTTGTCCTCTAGGCTGTTGTGTGCAGATGGAAATCATTGTAAATCATTCAACACAAATGCCTGGCAGTCAAAAAAGTTTACGCGTTTGACAGGCTGTGAAATAAAAAGTTTACGCGTTTGACAGGCTGTGAAATAAAAAGTTTACGCGTTGGACAGGCTGTGAAACAAAAAGTTTACGCGTTTGACAGGCTGTGTAATAAAAAGTTTACGCGTTTGACAGGCTGTGAAACAAAAAGTTTACGCGTTTGACCGGCTGTGAAATAAAAAGTTTACGCGTTTGACAGGCTGTGAAACAAAAAGTTTACGCGTTTGACCGGCTGTGAAATAAAAAGTTTACGCGTTTGACAGGCTGTGAAATAAAAAGTTTACGCGTTTGACAGGCTGTGAAACAAAAAGTTTACGCGTTTGACAGGCTGTGAAACAAAAAGTTTACGCGTTTGACAGGCTGTGAAATAAAAAGTTTACGCGTTTGACAGGCTGTGAAATAAAAAGTTTACGCGTTTGACCGGCTGTGAAATAAAAAGTTTACGCGTTTGACCGGCTGTGAAACAAAAAGTTTACGCGTTTGACCGGCTGTGAAATAAAAAGTTTACGCGTTTGACCGGCTGTGAAACAAAAAGTTTACGCGTTTGACCGGCTGTGAAACAAAAAGTATGAGGCCGATATTCAAAACTGAAATGTTTATGTATCAGTCAAAGGCTAACTTGGACGAGAAAACTGTTTGGTCAAATCACTCACTCATCAGTGACACCCAGAAATTTTAGAAAACCCAGGTAAGGGACATGTTTGTGAACAAGGATTCCACATGCCATTCTGGTCCATGATTTACTTGCTAATGAAGTCAAATTTCTATTTCTGAAATTGAAAATATAAACTTCAATGCGACATAATTTATGGACCGCAATGGAAGTGGAATTCTCGATTCCCATACAAGCCCCTTGCTGGCATTTCTCTAATTGTTTGGTCTTAGTGGTGTGCGAGTTTACAAAACAAAATTTTCTGATTTAAATTTGGCATTGGCTGATACATTAATACTTTCTTTTTGAATATCGGTCACAGACTTTTCATGCCATAGGCCGTCAAAAGAGTGGAAATTTTTTACTCACCCGGTATAAGCAGATATCATCAATAAGGCCACATGCCTGTTTTACTTTTGAAATTTTGTGACCTTTCCTAAAAGCTAAAAGATATACGAAATCGTCAGTGATTTGAAGTTTACAAAGTCGGCAAGACAATTTGAATATCCACAACTGACTTAAAGTTGTCCAAAGAATCTGGAGGCCTCATACAAAATACGAAGAATCAAAATTTAAAGCGTGGTTCAAAATCTTACTGAGAAGCTGGAAGAGATGAGATTTCATAAATAGGCCTAATAAATGTTAAAACTTGTTTAGACATTTTATAAAATGTAATATGACCCAAAACCAGGACAGATCTAGAAAAGACCAAAAGTAATGAAACATGAAGATTAGATAAAGTAGTTCAAAATCACCTTAGAAGGATTCTTAGACACAGTTCACGACGACATTTGCTTGTCCTCGCAGTGACTAACACAACTCTGTTAGAGTTCGTGACGTCAAGCTAATATCGGCTTTGATGTTATATCTAAAAATGGTTTTGGGAAGAGCATTATGGCAGCCAACATATGGATCTATTGGTAAGCCATCAGGATTTATCTCGGTTGCTAATTTGGACGATGGACCCTCGGCTGTGTTTCCCGAGACGATGTATCGGCCTCTCATCAAGCGTACTTTCATAGATAACATACATGTTACAAGTTATGTAATAGTAAGGAGGCCAACTTAGATGTAAAGATTCAGTTCATTCAAGTTAGTCACTCCGTTCTACGATGCTAAAGTCTACCTCAGATTAGATGTGCTTCAAGAACTTTGCTTAGGCTAAAGCGTCGAAGCTCTAACTTGAGGATGCATGTACATTTTAGCATTCAAGAGTAATGTTTCTACTCCCAAAGCACCAATTAGCCTGCGTGCAGACTATAAACGAGAAAAACGTATAGTTTTCGTTACGCCGCTCAATCTTGTTTAGTGCGTGCTTCAGCATTTATTTGATAACAAAGAAAAAGTATTGTTGTAACAGCCAATAACATCGCTTTCCCACGAAACGAGGAAGCAATCAGATTTGAGAATGGCTGTCATGTGATTAAATCTCAGGCTTCGTTTTGTTTTCTTGCGTGGACTATACCTTTTCCTTAGGTATTGTCTGCATGCAGGCTAAGCACCAATACCATTAACCCTTTCACCCCCAGCTAAAATTAAGCTTAACAGGAAAACCTAATGTAGATTGTCGTTTTCCAGGGGGTATCATAATCAATGATTCAATAAGCAATAGATCAATGCAATGTCCATAACCTTTCAAATCAATCAAAACTCTGAAAGCTTTACGCCCTGAAAAATTTGCAGTTCTCAATGAATAATGTTGGGCTATATGGCCCTTCCGGGGGTGAAAGGGTTAAACGAAGTATATATGTTGAAATTAACTATCAAGGAATATTTTGAGAGTGACTAGCCATTGATCAAAGCTAAATTCATATCGCTGGACCTATCCAAATCTGCATACATTTTGGCACGTCCGGTGCTGATGACCTAACAACAATGATTAAGGTGAAAAAACACTGTGAAAAAGATAATGAAAAGTATGGACTGTTAAAGATCTTTAGAAGAGTGACAGTATTATGAACAGACAGGCTCAAAGCGTTTTATGGAGACTCCTCATTCTTATTGCAGAAATAGGTAGGTGTCACCTTACCCTCTGGTGATTGGAAAGTTCAGTAACCTTTATTTAGACTAGTGCGAAAGACCAGTTTAATATTGATCATACACTTTGAGGAAATAGTTGTTCTCTTAACTAACAGTTTGCCACGACATTGATTTTCATGGGGCATGTATCTGTGGGACTAACCATGAGTCATTGACATGACCTAAAACACATTCATTTCCATTTAATTGACCATCAACATTATATATCACAAGGGAACTAAAAATTGTAGTACTACTATGCTAAGAAGCTGGCAAATGAATTTACACTTTAATGAAAGTTATCATGCTAGACCACACTTTACAAAACCACATAGCTTATCACATCGCTTTTTGACTGGAGTGGTCTATTTTAGATTAAGTTGGCGTCAGGTTAAAGGTTGAGCTATTCAAATGAAATCCTTGTGGTGACCTGGTAGGTTGGAGCTATGTTACCGTTCCTTCCGCTCTCTCCACCTCTCTGACACGAGATTTGAGCAATGATAACGTTATGAATAGATATTTTGTCCAATGAAGACACCTATAGGCTGTTATTCCTAATTGCAAGAAAAATGTGCCGTAGGTTTTATAAGCTAGGGATATCGTAAAGACAAGTAGAAAACAATTAAGGGACAGGATGAGGATGGGAAAATTGGGTTGGTTTGCGACACAAAAAGGTCATTGTGGGAAAGAATGAGCAATTCAAAAGTTCATAAATTGTACCTTTAGAGTGCTTTAGCTGAAGAAAATAATTATTCGATTATTGAAAGCAGGAATTTTATTCGAAAAAGTTGCAATTTTCCAACCAGGTATTATTTGCTTTGATTTTAGCTAAGATTCAAACGCCTCTTTGGCCCCCTTTACGCATTTCCCGCAAGTCAATGTCGTTAAACGCAACTCTTAAAATTTACCAATAGTCAAACCTAAGAAACATCAATACTTTTTACCGCAAAATAGCCGTTATTGTGAAGTCAACTGTTAAAATGATTTTAACGAATAACATTTCATGTCATTTTTCATTTTATGATATTTAACATGTAAAAGGTTTCAATATAAGCTATGAATACTGTTTTCCAAACTGACTTGTCAAAACAAATTGATAGATATAATTAAATAAAGTAGCCCTAATACAAAGATAGGAATCAAATGTTTTAGCCGATTTTTGCTCGTGGCCCATGGCCGGAAACCTTCAAAGCCTCATTTTCACGGACCAAGCAGACAGCGAATAAGCGAAGAAGACAGAAGAACGTGTGAAAATTTTTCTAAATTTTACCTACCTTCATAAAACGCAACCAGGACAAAAAACAGCTGGAAATTTTCCGAACTTTTTTGAAGATATCTGCTCGCCAGATGTTTGGGTATCCAGGTTTGGATGCTGGTTAAAATAACACATGGTTTCTAGGAGTTGTGGCCTTTTCAAGACCGATGAGGCAGAAAGACTTGAACAATAGAAATTCTGGGCGAGAGACAATGGCAATAACAATAGTGATTGTTGTGAGAACGATCCCAGAACGCCAAATATCTATTTATCCAATTGTTCTTGCCATTGTCCTTCCACCACAGTTTCTTTGGTTCAAGATTCAATGCCTCTTCGATTTCTTTGTAAACTCATACGGTTATTTCTCACATTTCAAGTCATATGGCAATGCTCTAGGGAAATTTCTGTATTATGCTACTTTTTGCATTCATGGCACCAGTTTTCACAGAGCGAAATGAGTTATAAAATTGAAAGGAGGTTTTATCAAGAGGTTTTATCTCCTGATTTGAAGTGGCGTAAACAAGCGGCTCAAAAAGATTCTGCGGGCTTCGTCGATTGGAAACGCTATATCTCCACCAAACCGTGAGGTATTTAAACCGGCATCCAAACCTGGACACCCAAACATCTGGCGAGTAGATATCTTCAAAAAAATTCGGAAAATTTCCAGCAGTTTTTTGTCCTGGTTGCGTTTTATGAAGGTAGGTAAAATTTAGAAAACTCTTCCTACGTTTCTTCTGTCTTCTTCGCTTATTTGCCATCTGATTGGTCCGTGAAAATGAGGCTTTGAAGGTTTCCGGCCAAAGGCCACGAGCAAAAATCGGCCAAAACATTTGATTCCTATCTTTTCCCTAATACAAAGAAAAGAAATCGAGACAAAATAAAACATTAAATCTGGCTCAGTGGATTGATACTGTTTTTTTGATAGCCGTCTGAAGGAACTGAGGGAGGTTGTCACTTTAGCTTCCCTGCACAAGCTGTTTCAAAGCTGGCCCCTCGATACGAGAACGACTTTTGACCAGCGCTAGTTTTTAAAAGAAGCAATTTTAGATTTGTATCAGTTGAACGTAGTACACGACATGTATTCGGAGGCAAGTTCATTCAACGATTTATACATCAGCAGAGCCGTTTCTTTCTTGATAAGATAAGAAAACATTGGCGAGCCTAGGCTAGACTTATGACGATGAGTCTCTTGTTTCCCTGTGCTCTTTGACTTGATGATGGCGCTTCGGTAAATAGAGACTCATAGTATTACTATGAAAAACCTGGCCCTGTTTAGGCCCAAACTGAGCAATTTCTTCAGTACCAATCAAATTCCGAGATTTGTGAATTACTATTGTTAACGTGTAAATGTGAAAGAATTTTCGATTCGATTGAAGAATTGAAAACACTCCCATGGGATAGAGATTGGAAGCTGTGATTCTTTCGTAATTCCATTGATGATTGAAGAAAATAGGGCCAAGTTTTTTACTGTTTCATGATGAGTCCCTCTTGAGCAAGGTTTACCGCAGGGATACAAGGGACTCATCGTCATCAGTCTAGTGCCTAGGCACTGGATAAGTGGGGTCGCTGATGCATCATATAAACTATTCATGATTGTTCTTGTTGGCAAGATAGCATGCATAAATCTCTATGAGACCCAGGAGTTATTTTTCACCAGCAACTATTTTCACATCATTTCCAGCAACCAAAATAGCCGTTGGGGGGGGGAGACAATGCCGAGTTCTATTGTTTTCGCTATGTATCCTGAAATATCGAGAGGAACATGAGATTTACAGGGTGTCTCAAAAAAATTGTTCGACGTTTGATTAAATATTGAAAAATAAGGACAACATGAACAGGCTCATGGAAAGATAACCCTGTTCCTAAGATTATGAAATAATTTTAGAGACTAAAATCGTCCAAATCGGTTGAGAATTCACTGAGTTAAGAGCTCTCGAAGATCAAAAATATGAGATAGCTGAAACCAGAGACCCCCCAGATTACTTGTATTGCAAAAAGCTCAAAGACGGAGGCAAGGGAAGCTTATCCAATGTCATACCTCTTTTTGATATCAGAGCAAACCAAATACGACTTCCAAACTAAATTATTTCTTGCGATCATTCTCAAAATTCCTTAACATTGCATAGGTCCAAAAACAGTGGTTCAAAACAAAACCGGCGAGAGACTGAATCTGTTTCCTCAAAGCATCCATATGCTTGACAGTTACGTTATCGAATACCTGTTTGAATCCCACTTGGTTCGCCCTGAAACAATCGAGAAATAGCAGAAACGATGGCATATGGGACTGTTACCAAAAATGCCATTTAGAGGCCTCTGGTTTCAGCTTTCACACAAACTTGAATTTCAAAAGCTTGTAACCCCATGAATTTTTATCGGATTCGCAAGATTCTTGTGTCAAAAATTAATTTAAAATCTCAGGACAAGGGTGACTTGACCAAAGGTCCATTCAGCGTATCGTTATTTTTTAGTATTTAATCAAACGTCGAACAATTTCTTTGAGACACCCTGTAGAAACTTCGGATCCCCTTCCTCCAACTCAATGTTGGCAAGGTCGAATGGCGTTCATTGAAACAAGCCAAGATGAATAAGATCAGATTACATTTTGATACCTGGTTAGTCAAAATGAAGTTTGCACGCTTGGAGGGCTATAAAATAAAAGGTATGAGGCCGATATTCAAAACTGAAATGTTATCCTATCCATCAAATTCTAACTTAGGTGAGAAACCTTGTTTGATCAAATCACTCATCATTGAAACCCGGAAATTAGGAAAACCCAGGTACGGGACATGTTTGGGAACAAGGATTCCACATTCAATTCTGGTCCATGATTTACTTGCTATTGAAATTAAATTCTGTTTCTGAAATTGATAATATAAACTTCAATGCCACATAAATCATGGACCAGAGTGGAATGTGGAATTTTTGATTCCCATGCAAACCCTTTAAAGGCACTTTCCTAATGGTTGTTTTATGAAGATGCGTGGTTTTACCAAAAAAATTCCCCATCTACGTTAGCCTTTGACTGATAAATTAAACATTTCAGTTTTGGATATCGGCCTCATACTTTATATTTCACAGACCGCCAAACGCATAAACATTTTTTATTTGAGCGGTATGAGTATGCTTAACATCATGGTGCAGTTATTACGATACTAACAGCAAGCGTAATGCGAAGGCGCATCTGCCATGTATAGTAGGCAGTCTACAAACAATGAAACCATTTCGAAATTCACAGATTACTGCACGCTTGTTTAGTTCCACTGTCCACTTTCCACAAGGCCTGTTCCATTTTGGTTTCCTGAAAGGATATATTCGTTTCATTGTAAATACTGAAAATTATGTAAAAACCATGTAAAAAGCTGTGTATATGTATTAAAGGGAATCGACATAGTTAAAAGCTGGCCCGGGACATGTCAAAAATAAAATCTATTGTAATCAGCAACTTAGATGCATCCAATTTCACTGTGTGGCTAAAGAAACAATGGATTTGTGGGCGTTTCTCTGGCCTATTTATAGAACTTACGAAATATAGCTGTGTCTATTCCCTTTAAACGTTATTATTCTTTATGTTAGATATATGTGTATTTTTCTATTTTAAAACAATTTTACTTTGCAGTAGGCTTGAATTAGCTTTTATTATGTAGCTCTCTTTATACGCATGCTTTAAATGAATAGATTACAGTAAAATAATATTAAAAACAATAACAATAATAATAATAAGAAATCCATTTTACAGTCAGGGATAAGTAGGCTTCCATGTTCGCTTAAATCACCAGTCGTGGGTTTGCCAATATAGGGACCATGCGCATGATACGTGGCATCTCTTTGGAAGAGTCAAGGGAATTTCTTTCAGCGTGAACTGAAGTTAATGATTAAGGATCTGTTTCAACCAGTATGCTTTGCACTTATCATCTCTTGGCTGGCCTTTGTTGTCACCATTTCCATTGGTGCCAAACATGGCGACAAAATAGGCCAACCAAGGGATGGCTCGTACGAGGGATGCTGGTCAAGACAGACCCTTCAGATTCCTCTAACACAGCCTCGTTTTACTTCAGGGTTACAAAATACTTTCGACATCGAATGGAAAGAACATCGTTTGAGTAAATCTGGATGGGCAGTGAATGCATCGAGAGAGGCAATGCTTGGCTATAAACTCATCGTTTTGTCATGTGACCAACACAAACCTAGAAATGAATCGAGAGTAAGCATGTCCTTCTGTTTTGACAGATCTAGATTCTATCGAATTCTTATTTGAATATGCATACCCGATACAGCCTCGTCACGCCTTAATCTTTAGAAAAATAAGGTGATTGTTGCATCAAATGAGCTGGAAGGGTTCAGATTTTTGGAGTAAATTGTTGTGGTCGTAGATAGCATTATACTTTTTTTGCTTAAGTTGGGAGGTAAGGTGGTTATACATCAGAAGTTGCAAAAGAATTGCTGTGGGCAAACGATAATGACACCCCGCAGATACCATGTGACTGAAAAATATGTTCAAAATTTATTTTCTAATAGCTATAACATTGAAGTATGCTTGTCTTTTGGCATTTTTAAAATAGTAACCAAGTCGTAAATAAAAATGATTGAGAGAATCAGTTGTGCAAAACACACAAAAAATGGCCTAAAACTCATGTTGAAAGTCCTCTCGAAATATAAAAAGACTTGACAGTGTTACTGTTTATAATACTTCGTTTATCAGAGCGATTAATACGGTTATATTTTCAGATGCTGTCTCACTTGTTTCAATTTATTAGTTACAATTTTCAATGAATTTCAAAAGGTTTGGAAGATTCTGTAGTGTGTTTTAGGCCATTTTGTGGCTGTTCCGATGACTGATAAGTGTAATTTTGTAAATTTACCACTATTTTCTAGGAACTTCTGTTTCGAGAATTTTAACAAAGATACAAAGAACACTTAATATTGTAGCTTTTTGCAAATTCCGCCTCCATGTTTATTACTAAACTGCTTTTGCTATTGTTTTTAAATAAGAGACATTTTTTGGAGTCACTAGGTTTAAGAGCCGTTCACAGCAAGAAATATCTAAATTTCCCATAGTTTTCGCATGGAAATTTAACGGAAACGGACAGTTTTCTCTGGGAAATTGAAGGGAAATGGAAATTTCCATTTCCCTCATAGGAAACGTTTAGAAAAGTGGCCGTTTCCCCAAAGTTTCCAACACAAAGAACATGAGGAAATTTGACAATTTTTTGTAGTGCATGTAAATGAATAGGAATCATTTCAGCCAGCACAAAATATCGAACTTTTATGTGAGTTTTTGCTGCATTAGTTCGCTTTCTTTGAGGTAATCTAGCTTCTTGTTTCTGTTTCAGCTACTGCATGGCCGTTTAGTTGACCAATATGGCATCATAAACCCAAAATGCTTTTACCACTATTTGACCGCATGGTGCAATGAAGATACCCTAGGGTATTGGATGTCTCAGGTGCGTTTTCCAGCATAGTTACTTGCACATAAAATTATTTTGCTTCGTTCTTCTCTGTCTTTTCTAACTCAGATATCGAGAAATTTTTTTTTGATAAGGAAAAAATCTGCATTATGTTTTCACATAAAATGCACACCTTTTTGCTTTAGATTGGTGTTCTTTCTTTTATGAAATTCGTAAGCATACTTCTTACACAGAGGCTTTTATTAACTGTGGTCCTTTTCATTACAGGGTGAGTAGAAAAATGTATACCGCCTTTGAAACGTTTTAATACAAAAAGTAGTAACACCGGTTTTGAAAATTCAACACTGTCAGTTAACTGAGGGTTTATTTTAACTCTGAGAAGTTTATTCGTAGTTTGATATGCGTTATCTTAATCTCAGTTGAGGATCTCCAAAAACTAGCTGCAATTAGCTTCTGCCAAAACAATATATATGTAATATGTTTATACTGCTTATATTGTTGTTGTTTGTAAGTAATATATTGTTTATATATAAGTGATGTATATATTGTTTACATATGGTTTTTCATATGTAAGTAATTGGCTCAATTTGATCAAAATGTCAAAGATTGACATGGCTAAATGACGCTTTTCATAGTTCGGGCATTGCTTTTAACCCTATTAGTATTGGGGGGGGGGGCGTTTTTGGCCCCCTACCACACTTTTCTACATTGCACTAAAACGGCCAGCAATTTAACTACCAAATTTTGTGACTTTTAGTCAAATTTAATGTATATAACCTCATATTTGCTGACATCAGCAAAATTTAATATCTTTGATGTCATTGACTGTTAAAATACATTTTAAATTCTCTAAGGCAGGGTATGCCCTCTTCTTAATCAGTTTATCTGTTGACACCGCCCCTAATCCCACAAGAGATTTCTTCAGGGGCTCGTCTTACCATGATGCTTTGCGTCTCATAGAATTTCAGTTGACTTGATTGGTCGATTTATCATAAAACACAGTTGATTGCTGATCTTGTTATTTGACCAATGTAAGGTTTATGTCATTTGTGAGAGATACAGCCGTTGTATTTTCGGACTTAATTTAGATCTCTTTCAGAGTCATGCGAAACGATTTTACTTCGTATGTGATTTGACCACCACGTTGTAAATCATGCTATCAGGTTTGTTTTATATGAGATAATGCATCACTTGTAGCAGCAGTTTAAAGTGCTTTGCTTTTCATTGGAATCAATGCTTTCCTCGTTTCAGGCTGGATTAAAGCCATCCCCTCCGACGTGGCATCATTTCTCCAAACAGAGATTTCCACCAAATTCATCAGGTAATTTCCAATTTTTAAAAGCCCATTTCATTGGCAGTTGGCAGACACTGCCGAAACTGCGTAAATTGACGTCATCGAGCAATCTGAGATAAGGAAGTGGATAAACAGATAAACGTTTTGAAATGATAAATCAAGAGCTCACGTCCAAAGGAACAAATATCAAGCGTTGTCGAATTTTTGGATCTGTTGCTGGGAGCCAGGGGGCTCAAAGTTGCGAGTTTTTGCACACGCGTACGCAGTCTCTTCTCTGTCTCATTGGGACATATTTGTCGTCAGTAAAGATCCGCCAATTTACAGTATGAGCATTCAAAATACCCTCAATTGCTGTAAGAATCCGCAGGCAGGAAGAATCTTCAGGAGCTAGATCATAACTAGTTTACTGAAATCAAATGTTACTGACAAATTTTTTGTATCATCTTTCCTTTGAGAACTTTGCTATCGTTCGACTACTGCATTGAATGGTTGCGTTAAGCTATGCTCTCTGAAAACCGAATTCGCAGGAAACGTCGAATCCTACTTGGCACCTTTAGAGTGAAACATCAACTATCCTTTCCATTACAACAATTTGCGACAGCCAGAGATTAATTTCAGATCTTGCAAGAAAATATATTGTTTGCGAATTACGAATCGCCGCTCTCATTTCAAACTGCGAGTTCTCAAGCCGGTTGGGAAGTCAACTTTCTTCACATTTAAGAAAATATGAAAGGAGTTTTTAACTGTGACGGAGAAAGAATAACGATAGTACACTATTTTAAGACCGGTTTACTCAGGATAGTTATTGCTTAAATCAAGAAAGTAGCATCTCATTAGATAGCTGAGACCTTCAACAACACGTAGATACAAAAAATTGTCTTCATAGCATAGTTATTGCTAGAACTAAAGGCTGATTTCCACTCAGTAGAATTTTCCTGGCGGACTGAACTTTACACTATAAAATGTTTGTCATGCGTAACATTCTATTCAAACTCAAAGCGAAATTTTCACACGAAAACAAAAGATTTCCAGTACGCTTGAAAAATTTGACGCAGTTGAAATCAGCCTTATGGAGGGACAATCTTTTGAAATTTCCATATTATATTTAGGCATAAAGAAGTGCTGTAGCCGTAAAGAACTTACCTCTTTACCCCTCTTTGAGCTTTTTATCCATGAAAAGGCCGTTCTGTTTCTTAAAAACTTTTATCTCCTGTGACATATTTCCTGTGGACAGTTGTTGCTAACCAGCCTCAAGTTTCTTGTAACGTACTTGCAAGTGATATATGTTCCTCAACCCATTTTCAGTTCATCTTGTGCCAAAAGCAGATCCACTCAAGATATCCCTGTTGCCATTTTATTTGAACAATATCAGAACGACAGAAGACTTCGTACGGATTATCAAAGTAAGAATAATTGTCGTTATTATTATCCTGAATTATTGTCCTGAAGAAGATTTTATGATGTCCTGATTACTACTGAATGGTGTATTTGAAGGCGTTGGTCATCGTCATCTCAAATCAAATCATTCAAGCGGGATTCCAAATATTTGAATTGGGGCTTGTTTGAAGCAATATTTATATGAATCCTAGTCGAATACACTTTCAAACTCCTACTCAGGTATTCGTGAAAAACAGGCACCAGACGATAGTGCCATAGGGCATAGGGCCATTGGGCCATTGGGCAATAGTGCCATAGTGCCAGGGCCATTGATTGGTAAAACCCCCAGAAGTGATGTGTGGAGCCGTTTCAGATATCTTGCATTTCCAGTTAGTCAAAGCTCATGACATGATGACGGAAAAGATACCACTTCAGATTTTGCATTAAAATTTTGCAAGGCCTGTTAATCAAGCATGATATTTGCTTCCCCAGGTTATTCGTCAAAATTGTGAATCTTTCAGCAAACAAGGCCTACCAAATTTTCCTACTGGTCTTCCGTTTACATATTGGGAACAATACATTTATTTACATGGCTATCTTTGGATGGCAGTTGGCATTGTTTTGGCTGCAACATTGGTTGTTCTCTCAATTGCACTTATGAATCTTTGGGCCGCTCTGATTGTGGTAAGTACATAGGTCGTCTTGCAAATCAAGATTCCTTTTCATTGATCTTTGACAGTTTTTTTAAAAGACTAACGTTTGTGCATCGTTACCTTTACCACCACCGCAAAGTAAAACAATCAATCCGTTGCAGTAAAAACTCCTGACAATAACATAAATCTACATGGTTAGCATGATAGTGTTTTCACAGAAGATCTCATGCGCATCCAAATGATACATGGAGAGGCGAGGTGAAATAGTCTTATGTCATTTAGCCACCTTTCTTGCCTATGATAATTTATATTTTAGGTGTTTAAAGCAATTGATTTAGTTATTATTTAAGTGACCTAAGGATGCAGCTTGTGGGTCCCTTACATGAGTTTTCATTGTCAAAAGACATTTTTGCTGTTCAAAGAAAGAATCTGAATCGAGGGACATTTTTATACATTTCCATACGAAAGGTTTGATTTAGTTGAGGTATATAGAGCTTCCATTTTCTATCATTGCCACTTATCCATCACATTCGAATGTTCCACAAAACGTAACAAAAGGTGGATTGTTTTCGACGTTTCAATCATTTGGAAGAAATTACTGTATTCTTATTGTTTAGCAAAATGTTCGTTGAATCTTGCAAGATTTGTTCGAAGTGTTTCGATTATCTATCTTGATAAAGTTTCATATTTGTGTTTTACAATTCCACGACTTCACGGTCCATATGAAAAGTAAACAGATATACCTATTATAGAATGGAAAAAATTTAAAGCCAGGTTTCATTTTTATTAAACACAGCAGTGATTAAACAGTACCCAATACGAGAAAGACACCTTGGAATACAATAGACATTACTAACCTAAAGGACAAGTCCGGGGTTGATGAAATTATTGTTAAAAACTAACCCTACGAACTGCTGAACACCAATCGTGAGTTCTTTCCATATTTTAATGCCTCCAACTTTCATAAATTGGTTAATGAATCGTCGTAAGTTAGGCCAAATGTCGTCGCCATTTTATATTTTATACGAGTGTGCGAAGGCGCAAAAGGGAGGCTTCTATACTGGTATAATATCAACACATTTGCAAGCCTCATTCAGGTCAACATGAAGATGACGTCATAGAAAATGACGTCATTTCGCACTTCTTAGCAGATTGAAATATGTAGTTTCGCAGATTAAAAGAGAAAAACTTGAAGAAATTCTACACACCATTCACAACAGTATGATCTCTTGAATAATCAACAATTATACCAACCTCAGACTTGTCCTTTAAGACATATAATACAAGAAAGGTTTGTTTATATGGTAATTATAGTAGGTCACCTAATCGAGGATACAGTAGATTTGATTTTTTCATGCAACTTTGCTATGCTATATTTGCAGGTAGCAGTACTGGTAATGAACACTTTTGAGTTGTATGGAATCATGGGGTTGCTAGCACTAAGGTTAAGTGCAGTGCCTGCTGTGACATTGATCATTTCAGTTGGAGTTGGTGTTGAGTTCACTGTGCATATTTGCCTGGTAAGTCGCTCTTTGAATTCTCTGATCACGTTTGGTCACTCAAAAGAGTGAGCTGAAATGGTTCATAGGATGAAGTTAACTTTTAAAGTGTCATTTAGATCAAAAAATCTGGCAAGTTCTCACCTAGACTCATTACATAAGTCCCTCTTACTTTGGCCTGTTGTTGTCGTTCTTGTTATCGCTTCAGTTTTTGTTATCGCCTCTGTTTTACCCACAAGTCTGTAGGGGGAGCGAAACAGGAGACTTTTGAAGTGAGTCTAGTTCTCACCATCAATATAGCACACCTGAAGTTTCTTTCAAAGTATTTGATCCAAAGATAACATGATAGAAAGATTATGGTGAGGAGTAGCGCAGTGGTAGCAGGCTTGACTTGCAATCTGCAGGTTGGAGGTTCGAGTACCCGCCTTTCCAAACCTGCAACGTAGAACGTGGAGAGTCGTCAACTCTCTGTGATTCCAAACTAAATGAATCACAAAGTTTAGTCACATCAAGATATGGTACCAGGACGCTGCTTCGATAAAGTTAGCTTCTCAGCATCCTGAAACTATCTTCGGATGGAAGGTAGAAAATGTAGGAAAACATATGGCATCTTGTATTTAAAATGTTGATGTTTATTTTTGGCTTCCCAACTCGAATTCTGATCTCTGAAAGATCAGTTGGTGAATAACAATAAGATTCCTGCCAACTCTTTGAAGCTGAACACGAAAAGGAATTTTTTGTTGGCTAAACATATTTTCAATTTGTCAAGGGAGTGTGCAATGGTACATTGCCTTGTCTTTAAATAAATAGAACAAAGAAAGCACTCTGACAGAGCATTGTTTTTTTCACTGGCAGATGTTCATAGTACATGACAGACAACGTTTTAAATAAGCTATTGTTAGATATTTTACTCTTTGTTAATTGAAGCCGCATTATCAAATTGTACAAAAACACCTTACACAGAAATTCTTAAAGAACGGGAGTAACTATCCATACCAACAGGTTATTCTTAAACGCTCGAATCAAAATCATACATCATCACTGATGATAATTACCAATTTGGTTTCCTAGATATTCCTGAGCTCAAAAGGAGACAGAAACGAGCGTATGCAAAATACAATCAATAAAATGCTTGCTCCAATCTTCGATGGTGCAATTTCAACTCTCATTGGGATTATAGTTCTCGCTGGATCGGACTTCGAATTCGTAGTAAGGTAAGAAATCTGTTGCTGAGATTTCATATACATACGCACAGACATACATACATGGCTAATTCGAGTTTTTCCACAATAAATTTGTAGCTCTTCACCTCTTTTACAAATGTTATTACAAGTCTAAAATAGCTAACAATATATATCGTAAATATATACAACGAAATGGTTAAAAGAAAAAATGTCAAAGAAAATTGCAAATAGATTACATGGATGACTTAAAATACTGAAAGTAAAATGCATAGTTTTTCATTAGCCTTGCCTATAAATGATTCCGCAGACTTGAACAGAATGAGGACAGATTTTTAGCGTTTCTTATCTTTGCTTGCAGTTCATTGAAATATTTGCTTGCTGCGTCTTCGATTTTTATGTTATTTTATCACTATGAGTATCTTCAAAATATTTTCTTATGAAGAGCGTCGTAAACTTTATGGCATCCTGCTAAATAGATCGATGCTATCTACAAAGCCATTTGTACCCGGGTTTTCAGATGATTTAGAAGTTCCGGACATACGTGTTTGCAGATAGGAACTTGATGTTTAAGTAATTGTTTATGAAAATTTGTAAGCTGCTGGATAGAATTCGATGAATTTTTCCTGGGTTTGTTGAGTTCAAATGCCAAGGAACTCTGCCATCTTCCTCAACTCAATGAGAACCGTAGGATTCTTGTGTTTGGATCTCATATCTTCTTACTGGTAATATTTCTGCACACAAGCCATATCTGATAACAAGGATAGCTTCTGTTGCACGTTACTAGCATCAGCTGTCTTTGATTGACATTTCAATCGAAGCCATTAGTAACTGCAAGCAACATAAATATTCTCAACCAGAATTTCATAAGAAACGAAGCTGCAAAAGTTGCAGTGAACGCGGTTGGCAAACTGTCACATTGTGCAGAGAGATCATCAGTTTCTATCAAAGAAAATGTCTCTAAAGATCTGAGTGATGGATTTTTTCATTTGATTCAGGAATTGAGTGGTTGTTGCTTCCTTTAAGATGCGAGAATTGCTTTGTCTTTTTCCCCGCTTTCCGAATGACATAAGCAAAATCTGCCAAGGACATTTTTAGATCTATCCTTCTTTCGTTGTGAACTTGTGACTTCTCTAAAGCCACCTTCTGTGGAACTTATGTGGCATTGTTTGTTTTGAATTACTAGTTGAGAGAATTTCTGTTGTCAGCTATCGTTTATCGCTTTGAATATGCTGTCAACCAAAAGAAACTAACGCTATTGTGTTACGCAATTTGCCCTTGTTATTATGTTTATGAAAATGATACTAAAGTTTGCGTTTGAACTTCGCGGGCTTAAGATTGCAATTGGTTTTGATGCCATGTACCACCACTACAAGTGTATGTGAAGAAGGTCCAATGTTTGATTTCTTGGAAAGCTTAGAACTTGGCATTTTATTTTGCAGGTATTTCTTTCATTTGATCTTGGCGATGATATTGATCGGTCTGGCAAATGGTTTAGTCTTGCTACCTGTTCTGTTGTCATTCATTGGTCCATGTTGCGAGGTAAGGCTGTTCCGTTTTTCATTGTGATTAAGCAACGTTCTCTATAGTTGCTTAATCACAAATAGTTATAGACATGTCTGTATGCACAATAAATAATTCAAAACCAGCTGCATTATATGGAGTTGTGAATTATGTCATATATACGACATAATGTACTGCTGCAGTTCCCCCCTTTCACCCTCAATTGATTTCCCTTTTGAAAGCCGCAACATCATCACCTATTTTGTTTACATCATTTATGGCATTTCAAAGAAAGCTGCCTTATGAAGGCTTAAGTGCTAAGGCAAAAAAAAGTGAGTTGTTATTGGAGGCAATTTTAACCGAATTCTTAGTCCTCAGATCAGTCTTATTTGCTAGTATTCAGTGAATACAACGACCGTTTTTTAGTCTTCTTATACGATGAATTATGAATTTGTTTATACAAACTATGTATAACCTTTGATAGGAGGAGTCATTTCATAGCTTTGTCTTAATTTTCGATATTATCGGCTCCATTATGTTTTCAATAGTATTGCGCCTTCTCCATGCCCACTGAAAGCAACAGGTAAAGTAAGTTCGATCTTGAGCTCAACGTTATCAGGCCGTAAAATCAATTCAACTAAACAATAGCCCATCATCAAAACACACGACATCACGCAGCTTAACATTGGTTTCAACTAAACAATATATCACAATGCAATAAAAAAGAAGCTACCATAAGTGATAAAGCAGACCACTGCGCAATGCTGAGCGATGTAGTAATACAACAATCATTCGCAATGCAATGCAACAAAACCAGATGCAACGCACCTAATCAACGCAACATAATGTAACGTAACGTAATGTAACGTACCGTAGCGTAGTGTAAGTAACAAAGCAAACAATGTTAAGAGAAACTTTCCAGTTCTCTAAAGATGCCGTAAAGTCCAAATTGATGCCAAGTTAATTCCAGTTCTTACACCCTCTTCAACGTTGCACTAATCATAGCAACCAGTGGCGGAGCCACGGGGGGAATTGATGTCGGGAGCCCCCTTTTCCAAAAGTAGGATCTTGGTATTCACACAAAAATGCAATAAAATTGAAGGTGTTGTGATGCCGTGTTGTAATCCACTGACTTTGCAGCCTGAACAGTCAGGCGGAGGGGGTTCAAATCCCACAAGCACCTCTTGAGCGTCATGACAAGGGGTTGCGGACTCGATTAGCGCTTAGATATTTCTGCGATCCCAGCGCTTGGCGCTGAAAACCGCAACTTCACCTTCACCTCTCGGGAGGGGTAAGCCAGCTTAGTTGTTTTTGTCATGTAGTTAAAAGATCTGATAAAGTAGTCTTAACAAATAGCTACTGTAACAACATTCAAGAATCTTTAACTCTGTATGATTCTGTGTATTTCTTTTTTTTAGATAACCCACCGCAGTGTTCAACCATCAACAACTGGACAAGATGATGTTGAACAATCCTCCAGCCAAGCGTACCCACGTAGGCCATCGAGACTATCCCGAGGAGCTGGCCGATCTAATCAGGACATCGAACTCTCAAATTTAGGCCATCGATCTGTACATCTCACACCTAAGGGAGAACGCAGGGGTCGGCAAGTTACTTCAAGAGGATGGCAAAAGCACACAAATAATAATACTCAGAGGAAGCCTGGTAACAGGACAACGGACGGTCAAGGCAGAAGAATATACAGAGACCCCTTTGGTCAGGTTAATACTTCCAATAGGAGATACTGTAAATACCAACATCGCAATTGCACTTATGATCGCCGGCTGAGGAAATGTCGTGAACAGCTTACTCCAGTCACAGAGTGCTCAACTCCGGACAGCAGCAATGGGGGTCCTTCATCATCGACAAGTACACACTCTAGCAGGAGATCAAGACCTGGTACACCAATAGCTGGAATGGCAGTCCCTGGAATGGCCATACGCATGAATACACCAGTAGGGCTGAATAGAACTGATGATTATCATGGGGACAGTGATAGAGAAATAGACGATCAACCAGATTATATGGAAGACGAGCAGGATTTACAAGATTATGATGATGATGAAGATGAAGGCAATCTTCCTGGCTTTATTCCTGAATCCGAAAGTAATATCACAACTCTAAAAGCAACGGCAACTGTCACTTTAGAGCTGACATCATCATCGGCGTCTCAGTCTTATCGTGTGTCCCGGTTTGGTAAATGATGGAGGCTGACAGGATTTGTTGCTGTTTTGGATAGCTCAAAATGAGAGGTCACTGTAAGTTTGGAATTCTCAGTAAACAAAGAAATATACCAATTAAGGACTCCATGATGAGGAAGGAGAAGAAAGTTCGACAATTATTGGTATTAAGAATCTGATTGGCTAAATCGTAATTCTGCTTTGAAATTTATCTTTAAAGAACAAACCGCTGTGCAATGATCAGACAATGCGTATAGTTTGCAGAAATGAGCAAACCATAAGAAAACAGTATTTGCAATTTTTTTCATCCCCTTTCCTACGTTTCTTGCGAAATAGCTGGTTCATATGCCTTATCTAGTATCCCAAAAATTTAGTTCATATATGTGGCTGCCTCGGAGGATCTTCACGTTTTACTGTTCTGCCCTCGGTGTAGTTGCGTAGGATGTGCCCTAAACTCACAGTTCATAACCTTATTTCAGCAAATTAGACATTGGTGATTTATGGCACAGGAGCGGCAGAAATTTGGTTATGTCAAAAACAGCACCTGCTTTGTGCTCCCGAAATCCAAAATTGTGCGAATGTTGAAAGGAAGGCTTAATAAGAATTTGGACGATGACAGGAATCGGAGCTATTACTTTCTCATTGGTTTCATAATTCTTTTATTTACATCCGGCATTAATGTCTTCCTAGAAGCTAAGTAGCTCCTAATTAAAAGAATACTATTGAAGATACAGTTTGCAGGGGTAAAATTGGCTGGACTGGAGTCAAATGGGTCTGTTTTTAAAGCTACTCAGTGGTAACTTATGAAGTATCAAATCGATATTTAGAGCAATAAGAAGCCTTTGTTTATTTTCTTCATAAAAAAGCTGTATATTTCCTTTTATAAATACCAAAAGTCTCTTAAAAGTATCAGATTTTGAGTACTCAGGGTTTCTTACGATACCTTTTCAAAAATTTCCAAGATCAAGACACCGCTCAGTTACCTTTCGAGCGATGTAATACAAGAAACGAATGAAAATAAATTAAAAAAGTATGCAAGGATATCCAAAACCGATAGTTTCTTTGGTAGTTTTTTGACAGTACTAAAAAAATTCAAATTTTTGAGTGGTGCGAGTGCTGAGTTTCTTAAAAGCAAGTTTCATGTAAAAGATACGTGTAGCTCAAAGAATTGCTGCTAGAGGAAGTCTGAACGTCAAGGTTTTTGTAACGTAGGCATTGCCAAAGTACGCGAGCTTGCGAGCACTGCTTGAAGGCATATTTCTAAATCCAGCGAATATCTGCAGGCACTTTTTAAAGAGATGTTTTTCAAAACTTTATTTGTTGGGGATACGAATAGGCTAAGTTGCAAGCCTCGAGGAATCCCCCAAAAAGGGCTCCAGATCGCATGCGTGGTAGCGATTACGTCAATGACGTAATATGCAAATTAGCTTGACGGTTGAGAACAGGAGAAGAAAACAATAGCAAAGTTGCGCATGACAGTGTGAGCTCCACCGTTGATTCGCTCTCAACAAAGCTGAATCACAATCGGTCAAAACAATAGGGTCAGCACTTCATCTCCCCAACAATTATCATTACGTTGGTTTATCAAATGTCGTTTGGTTGTTGCAATGAAAAGATTTGAATATGAAAGGTCAAGGATAGTGAAAGCATAATTTGAACATCACTGTAATCTTTCAACATCTCACAGGGAGAACAGTTTCCTTATATCGTAGCTATTGAAAAACATTTATTCAATGAAAATTCGAAAAAAGAGTGCGTTGAGGTTGAATATGAATGTACCAGACAATGAACTATGCTTACAATTCCAAGAGTTTTTGTGACGTCTCAAGAATTATTTATTGCACATGGCAATATCCAAATTTTAGGACCAAAATTTCCCTACTTTATCAAAGTTTGTTTCATGTGGTGCACAGAAAGCGTTCTAAATTCTAGATGATATGTGTTGAAAAGTTGCAGCCACCTTATCGTGGAAATTTCGCGCTCTTAGGCGCAAAAATATATTGGCGAGGTCTAATTTATTCACATTTCTGCATCTACCAAGCCTTCCCATTTAGCTTCTTTAAACCTTAATGAATTTCGTTTCAAAGTTTCACATTCCTATATTTCTGTTTTGTTCTGTTCATTTCGCTTATGTTATTTACCGAAAAATAGCAACAATAATATGTTTGATAATATGTTTGATAATACTATGGATATTATAATCTAACACTATTTGACCATACACATGCCATATCATATTCAAGATGTTGTTATTTCCCAAGATATATAAATATTGTATTTATTCGAAAACATGTTCAGTGTTGTATAAACATATTTTTTAATATAATTCTGTCTGTAATGCAAATGGTTGTTTTTCTAGTAAACAATCTGAAGTGCAGTTGCTTGGGGTAGGGGTACACGGCAAGTTGTTTCGGTGGGGGGGGGGGCGCACATGACCTGAGGATGGATGGCTCCATATTCCAAGTTTCCCATTTCCTGAAGTTTTTGGTGGGGGTCATCAGAGTTTGTGGAACAGCGGAATTTGAAGAACATTTGTCGAGGAATACGGAATTCTAGCAATTTCTCGGCGGGATTACGGAATTCTCCATCCCTACCGGACGCAGATTTTCTCGAAAATGATAAGCGGAATGCAGAATTTTCATGAAATTTTATGTATTTGCGGGACCTTCATCTGTTCTCTTGTAAAAAGGTCTTGGTCACATCTCTACCTTTCTGGTAAGCACTCTGAGAATATTTTCAAAGCTTTGCACAAGATTTTTAACAGCCACGCTCCTCTTTCCACCTGGATGGATGAATATGTCTAACAACACTAGTTTTTACTATTATTTAGATAAGGAAGTCGCGGGACGCGGAACATTCGTTAAAAATGACCAGCACCGGTGGATTTTAACTGAAAATCGCGCGGACGGCGGATTTCTAGCCCTCTTGATGACCGCCACTTTTTGGTATTGGGAAAGACCCAGGGGATCCCTATTAGTAGGTAGACAGAGGGTCAGACACTTCTTGGGTTTGCAAAACGTTGTCTTGCACAGCTTTTTGTTCGCTGTTTGGTGTATTTTAGGGGTAGCTGATAAACAAATTTGAGAATTTTCAATCTTCTCCAATCTCTTATTCCTAAAGGCTTTATAACCAATTTGGAGCAATGAAAATAAATAGATGAATAAATAAAATAACTTGGAAGTAAGGTTAACACCGCTTCCACCCAGCATTGCAATTTAATTTCACTAAAAGTTGCATTTGAATTGTTGGTTCAGCGAATCCAAGCAAAAAATACAGAGGACAGAGCACAACCGAGTTTTTCTTCCAAACATGACTGGTCTCACAGCGCAGTACCGTGGGTACCCAGGGTAACAGCGCAGCTGGAAAAAGTCTTTATTTACTTTGAAGCAACAAGTATACCTTTGTGGTCTACGGTCTACAAAATGTCCCTAGTTAAAGGGAATAGACACAGGTATATCCAGTGCTTCCACTTTTGGAACATAGGGTTTCCTTCCAATTTCCCTTTTTTCGGAAAAATTTCCTTCCAGAAAGGCTGCTATTTCCTTCAAATTTCCTTCCATCTATAATGGTGCAAATCCAGTTAAAAGTCTTCATTTGTGTACTAAACCTTCGGTTTTATTTCTATTTCGCTACTTCTTTTGTCTTGTATTTAAAAGATTTTGAGTTATATTGAGCAACCTGTGGCAGAATCCTCCACAGCGACAACCTTTTTGAAAGTCTTCTCTCCCTCTCGTCACTAGTAGGTTCAAAGTAATATTCTTTCAAATATCTTCGACTCTTCGCCACTCTTGTTGACGTATTGAAAAATACACCATTAATGGACTTGGTCCAAGTTAAGTGCTAACCTTAGAGCAGAGTTGATATTTCTTTGGCCATATAATGTAATCATTATTTTACGTGCAGCATGGGCTTTCTTTGACAGGAGACTGGACTCTAGTCGATGAAAATAAGATGGTGATTTTTTTTTGTTATTTTGTTAGTTTGTATTGCGTATTGTAATTTGTTGCTTTGTAGTATGTTGTAATTATTTTAATGGCATTTGTATGTAGTGGAATTTTAAAATGAAAATGAACTGAACTGAACTGAATAACTTAATCGCACCTATCTTTTATTGACCTTTTCACCATTTCCATTGAATTAGACTGCTGTCTGAAGATTTTTAAATAAAAAACCAATGGTTCTTTTGATAAAATGTATAATTTCACATTTCCTTCAAATTACTCTCTTCATCATCAAATTTCCTTCCGATTTCCTTCAAATTTTCATTTCCTTCTTTTTCCCTTCCAATTGCCCAGATTTCCTTTTGGAAGGAAATTTCCTTCCAAGTGGAAGCCCTGGGTATATCCCGTAGTCGCTATAAATAGGCCAGAGAAACGCCCACAAATCCATTGTTTCTTTAGCTAAACAATCAAACCGGATGCGTCCATAGATTCTATTTTTGACCTGGCGCGGACCATGTCGATTCCCTTTAATTACATTTTGGGGATATGAAAAGTATTTAGTGGCTAACCCCCGTCCCCTATCAATTGAGAGTCCTTCCCCAGGGGGGAGAAATGAAAACATGAAAATTTTATATTTTACTAATACGAGGCGAATTCATATGGAGGTGAATTCATAATGCTCTCGAAATACCACATGACAGACCAAATCAGACCATCAAGAGTAGGCTTAGAAGTTGGCAAGAAGGAAGACAAGAGCGACGACAACATGGATTATGAAAGTAGTGACGCAGAATCATTCCAAAGCGAATCAGAGGTTTTTTATTGAAGTTATTGTTGCTTTTTCCACCCACCAGTTTCAGTTAGTTCTCAGTTCTTTGATAGATAGGCCTAAAAGTCATCAATCAATCTTTAGGCCCATCATCCAGCCAGCGCAGCAGGGTGTTTGGAAAACTAGCCTAGGTCTTGCCCCGGGGGGGTACTTGACCAGCTTTTGGACGGGGACGTGCCATCGAGGTTTCAAAAACATACCCGTTCCTTATACCAATTTTTCCAAAATGTATACCCGACTTTTTTATACCAATTTTTCAAAAATATATAGGGTATCGGCGGCATTTGTCGGACGGCGGCATTTGTCGGACACTTTCGGAATCACTTCCGCTAAACAGATGCAAGCACTCGCAAAATAAGCATGAATCGCACTCACCACCCTCATCATGATATACTCTGACCGTTTTGTACAAATAGAATTTAAATGACAAACTTTAGACCGGGCCAACATGCCCACGAAGGCCAGAAACCCTTCGTGCGAACCTTCAAAATGGCGACGAACACTCACATGAACAACAACATGCCTCGAAATCGGGATCTCTCGGGAGGTCAGCTTGAGCGCGAAGACTGGACCAGTGATTGTTATGCATTGTTTAACTTGTAATAAATTACATAAACTAACGATGAACTCGATCGGAAGTGACAATCGCATTGACGGAGGGGTCTTGAAGGCAGAGGTTTCAAAAAACGTTGGCGGCATTTGTCGGACACCAATGAAATAATCCATCGTCATTCTCACAGAATTAGTTACTTTTATGCATGGTAATGATGTTCACTGCCTTATTGAATTTATTGAATGAGAATCGATGATATTTAGTTGCCAAATAAAATATGATAATTCACTTTTCATTTCCAACCGGTGCATGGTTAATTTATTCATAGCAGGAATTTCTGCCATGGGCCTAAGGTAAACACGTCTAGCAAAGGGGAATTTCAAGCGCAGAGAAGAATTACCTTGCAGTTAGAATAACTCAAGATAACTCAAGATAAACATTTCATTGATAATGATGGTGGCTGGAAGATTTTGTCTCCATCAAAAGGGTCAAATTCATGTTTAAGATACATGTCCGACAAATGCCGTCACAGGGCGATAAATGACGCCACGATAATCGCGGGTAAAAACTGATGCATATAACTAACGAGGAGAGATATTTTCAGGAAAATCGGGTAATATGCCGATGAAAGAGCAACACCACACCTGAATACCTTAACTTCTCGTTCTTCGTTTTGGTTTCGGAGTCGTAAATGCGAAAACCTAAACCGTCCGACAAATGCCGCCGATACCCTACCCGACTTTATACCAATTTTCCGAAAATGGATACCGGATCCAATATCAATTGTGAAAATCGCGAAAAGTGATACCGTTCCTTATACCAAATTCATGAAAATCGATACCGTTCCCGATGGCACGTCCCCGTACCCAAAATATATATAGTACCCCCCCCCCCCGGGGGTCTAGCCTAATACATCGAAAGCAAAAGTGCTACAAAAGCGTACAAGTTGTGAACTTGTATGGATAAAGCTTGTCCGGCACTGTTTAAACGCAAATTCCCAAACTTCTTTTTGTTCGAATTCACAAGGAGGGTAGAATTTTCCCAAAATGAGGCAGAGCAAACATGGCAAAGTTTATGTTTTTGTGCTGTGGGTTGTTTCTTGCCCCAAAATTGATGTGGTTGCGAAGTTGGTGATTAACATGATTATAAACGAAAAAGAAATGATTTCTTAAAGACAAATGACGGATATATAGGGGCAAGTTTAAAAATAGAGCAAAACTTGGGCGCCTGCCATCATTTGTCCAATTGTTTTGATATAATCTCTGGAGATCATCAAATACAATAATAGTATGCAATAGATTAGATCTGGATTTCCCAGGGCCCTGATTTAAGTTGTCTTAGATAATGTCTTATAACGCCTAGCTTACAAAAAGAGCAAAAGGTGGCTGCCTGCCATCATTTGTCCCATTGTTTTGACAATCTTTTGAGATCATAAAATATATAGGAATGCAATAGGCTATTTTTAGATTGCCCAGGCCCCTGATTTAAGTCGCCTTATATCTCCGTCATTTGCCTTTAATAGCAAACACAATTGTTTTTGCCTGTTTAGTTCATTCCTCAGCACTGGCTGTTTTGTCAGTACGTTACCACTGCAGCAGATGGTGGAGCTGAAGAAAGCTCGAACAAGCTAAAAGATTTCAGTTTTGGAAAGGCTGAGAAAGACTAATGCATGGCGGAGGGGCTGCGTAATGGACGTTGTTGTACCAGAAGAATGGAGAGAATACTTCAGAATGTCGAAAGACAACACACAACATATGATTTGCTCTTTAGTGCGCATGTCATGAGCATAGAAATGCGTTCAGATCAGGCTCCGTGTAAACGGAAACGAAAAGCGAACAAATATTTGTCCGGTACCATGTAAACGTAACTTATCGGTACAAAAACTTGTACCAATAAAAACTTTTCTGGCATTATGTAAACGGGGCCTTAGTGACAGCACTATGGATTTGGACAAAAAATTTGATATTTCTTCCTCAGACTTCACAGTCTCATTGACACAATAGTGAATGAAATTATAGAAAGCAAAAAGTCATACTACTGTACCATCACTATTATGATGAGCACAATAGTAACATGAAAATGTTATTGAAGGGCATAAAGAGTATCATAAGCTTAAAGCCAGGTAATGTTTGTTTTTTGTGTTTCAATTTGTTTTGAGTGGGCTTGTCAGGATGTCTAGCTACCGAAAGCTAATTTAGGCCCCCTGTACATGCCACATCCAGGCATAGGAACCTTAGTTTAATGTCCCTTCTGAAGGATGATGAGTTGAGTTATGAAGTCAGGCCTTCGAGGTCACCCATCCGGAGCTTGACCTCACTCGGCCAACCTTAACTTCAGTCACTTGACAAAAACTGTTTAAACCACTCTGCCACTCACCCCGTAATGTTGACTCCATTTCATATTTGAAGGAAGAGGATGGTCCCAAAATCTGTGACCCAATTAAAATAGCAAGCAAGTTCAATTAATATTTTACAACTGTAGCTCATAGGTTTTGCTATTAGTGCCAGGATCAGCCAAAGTTTTCCCTGCCTTTCAGAAGTAATTTCATTTGGCCTCATCAATCATTCTTGCACCTTCAGTTATCATCTTTTGAATACCTTCAAGCTTGTCATCTGGCTGACCAAAGCTTTTATGTGCACAATTTTTTTCCTTAGAAAATGTTTGACGGCTTGCATTATCCACTGTGCTTGGCGAGGACTAATTGTTTTAACTTTGTTGGGAATGAAATTATTGAAAATATTCAAAAGTTCTTCATGGGCATTTCAAGTTGTTAAGATGTTCGTTCCAAGAAAACATTTCAATACTCTTCCTGAAAGCTACAAAGTCTGCCTTATCGTAGTACCAAATCTGGTGGGTGTACAGAGGTATTGCTACCTTTGAAACGGACAACTTTCCGTGCACCATTTGATGGTGGCATTGCTCGTGAAGTGACAGATGAACACCAGACTCAATAAAGAGATTGGATATGGGGCAAGCACATAAATTTATTGCTTGCTTTTTTTTGGCAATGTTTCAAAATGGTCAAAGGTTGGCTTGGTATCAATAGGTATCCAATTACTGTCTCTTCAGGGCTATCAACTCTTTCAGCATTTCTAATCTTAACAGTAACTGGATCATCGCATCTTGACCCAGTAACCAAAAGGTTACTTTTATATGTATTTGATTTCATGAAGCTGTCAGCAAACCATTCTAATGCCACATTCCAATCATTTTCAAGCTTATGAGTTATGTTATCTATAATTTTATTGCAGGGATAGATTGTAGTGTCATCTGCATAATTGTAGATATCAGAATTTTGAATAAAAAGTCAAAAGATCACTGATGTAAATCTTAAACAACAGAGGGCCTAGGACTGATCCCTGAGGGACAGATCTTTTGGTCTTTTCAAGAACGGAAGAAACCATTTACCTCAACTCTCTGTTCTGTTATCTGTTTGTGGGGTAACCGTTAGTGAGTGTTGAAGATTCAGAAGAAAAGCCACAGGCATGCACTTTGCTGAAGTTTTCATGTCTGATATACTCAAATGCCTTGGAGAGATCCATTAATACTGCCCCTGCCTTACCACCTTCATTGGGGCTTATCTTGAATTTTTCTTAAATTCTTATGAGAGCATCCATTCATGTATTTTTCCTCCTGGGAGGATTGATCCGTCCTGAATAAGTTATTCATCATACCAGGGAGAAGAAATCTTGATCCCTCTAAGAGGATAGCATGTGCTGAAGCAAAGTCATTGTCGTAATGTAAATGCATCAAGGGAAACTTCCTGGTCATAGCATGTTTTTGAGATTGCTTGAAGGGAATTTCTTTTTAAAAGATCCCTCACAAAATCTGAACAGAGTGACGGATTTCAGCCTGGAAAAACTCTAAAAATAATTGAACATGTTACCCATTCAATATTGCAAAACATAATTGTTTATATATTCAGGATTGAGGGAGCAGTAGCCTTTCAAGCACCCAGGCGTTTTGTGGCACATCCAGTATATTCAGTATATAGAGTATATAGGAATGTAGAGAAATATAGAGTGAATATAGAGAAAAGATGGAAAATGTTGAACAGAATGTTTCCTTCAACAGAAATGTTTTCCTTCAACAGAATGAATTGCAAGAAGACGACAACATAAAGAAACATCACAATGATCCAGTAAGTCATGTTGTCATATTATTTTATGCCCTGTTCAATGATAGAGACTATGAAATTTAAGTTGGCTGAAGTATAAACGATAAAATGCAGTTTTGTGGGACAGTGGTGCAATCATCCGACTTTGCAGCCAGAAATAGCCATTTCAGGTGGTTGGGGTTCAAACACATTGGGGTCCTGCACTTGAATAGCATGGCTCTATTGGTCTTCTTTCTAAAGGATTTGACCTCGATTTGGTCTTCTCTCCTATGTGATTCTAAGACACTTGTAAAAACTGGAACATCACCTCATCTTCAGTGGAAATTTGACTGCTATGTTATGATCCAAAATGGTAGAATAGTGACTGATGATTCATCTGAAACACATTAAAGGAGGAATGCACCAAAAATAGAAAGATGCATTTTCAGGACATTTAGTAAGCAGATTTGTTCATATTTTTGTAAATGATGAAATATCTTACTCAGTTTTACTCAAACAAAGCAAATTTTGGCAAAATTGAATGTCACTGTTATCTTAGAGCGTTTATAGCAACCCGTATCGTAACCCAGCGTCCAGCAGAACCCTAACTCTACCTCACGTAAAACTGTTAAATTTGTGTAGAATCTGACAAGATCATTGAAGAATGCTTTGCATCACCATTTAGTAGAAAGACTTAATATCTACTGTTTGAAATGCTGCGTGGTCACTGCAAGCTATGATTACCACCTGAAAAAACCAGATTCGAAGAAAAGTTCGAAATCCCTGACTTCTCATTTAGGGTGAGATAATCACTATCTTTCTTCGTTCAAAATTTTGTGAAAACTAAAGGTAGTGTTAGATTTAACGTAGTCTGGCGAAATCTAGTGCTTTAGAATGATAGACCTCTGTTCCATAGTCAGATTTTGTGTTCCCTTACAACTAGAATTTTGCTCTTTCACATCATCCAAGACATTGGAAATGGAGAAATGAATGAATTGTCTAATTTTTGAAACAGGTTTTTCAGTGAGTGGTAATAAGTTAAACTGACTAAGCAATATCTCAAAAGATTGCTACTATATGCCTTTCAATCACATGCTGATACCTTAAATACAGTGAAATATAAACACTTTGATGCGAATTGAATCATGCACAACATTTCAACTATTGCCAACTATCAAGCCATGATAATGGGCTATGCTCGAAATATCGTGCTTATTTCAATTCGCATCAAAGTACTTATATTTCACTTTGTGTACTTGTTTGTCTTTGCACAATTGCACAACAATAAATCCCCGCATATGAGAACCTACTTTTTTGAGAGACAGACTGAAGGTTCTTATTTTAAAGGTACTAAGACTGGTATAGGAGTTCTTATTTGAAGGGTGCCTCATGTAGGCCCTTTCAGAGTCTTACAAAGATCTTCAGCACTATTATTTGTTTTGGAAGCATTCTTATGAACCTGATAACTAATTGGGAGGAGAATCAAACTTTAAAAGCCAACTGGAAACAAAATGAACTTAATAATTGCAATCAAAAGTCAACTTTGCTATCCCTGCAATAAGAACTTGTTTCATCAACATCAAACTGAAGTATCCTTAATTGCAAGGTGAATGACAGCCTCTAGGTTCCTTAGTTTGGTAGGTTCTTACATGTGGGGATTTAATGCACATGCAACAAGATGATATTATGCTGATACCTTGTTTTTCATCGTGATAGTTGTTTTAACCCTAATCCACATGAAGGGAGGGGGTGGTTGTTTTCCACCCCCTCGAGGTTTTTCTTGCCGCGTTTTTAAAAGACATAAACTATGCCCCTCAAATCCCCTTGACTTTTACTAATCATCTATTCGCCACGTTTCAACAGAAAAATTTCCAAACAATGGAGCTCACAGGTCACGTGACATGCCCATATTTGGAAGCAGGTAGCAAACAAATCATTGTTTTTGATGATTTCAATGGAAAGATTTGATCAAATTATGAAGTATTATACAACAAATGAATCAATAAACAAAGAGCTTTAATTTGATACCGGAATTTCTGGAATGTGATGACGTCAGAATTTTTGATAATGACGTCATTTTTGCCGCCATTTTAAGCTAATTAGCAAATTAGCAAATTTTTGGAATATTTTCGAATTTTTTCAATTGAATGCACTCCAACGATAGGTTTGTAATGAAATATTACCACTTTGCAGCCTCTTTTTGTCTATTTTTACAGAAAAAAATTAATTTACATAAATGACGTCATTCAAATTGGCTAATTTCTGCCAAAATATCACTCCAAAATCATTAACTTCGATGAAATAATACTTTCACATTGAATTAATTGTGGTTAAATTGAACCAAAAACTGCTAAATGTTCATGCAAAACCTTCATTAAATTCAAATTTAACTTGGAAACCTGATTTTCACAGATTTTCAACTTCATGACATCACTGTGACATCATAAGGTGTGGCAGCCACACCCAAACTATGCTACATGCTAGAAAATACCTGATCTATAACGGTGCTAAGTTGCATTGAATTCTGATTAGGCTAAGGCAGTTTTCAGGGGGGTGGGGTGGAAAGAACCCCCCTACCCATAAATGGTAGCTCGAAAAAAACCCATATGGATTAGGGTTTAGCCATGTAAAATCGAGCTTGTGAAGTTTTTTGAGTCACCAGATATAGGTATTATTTCTACCAACAGAAAGCCCTTGAACAAAGGCTGAGGGATATTTTGTATGATGCTGAATGGATTGAGAAACTGGATGTTGTATGTGATGTTGATGGACTACAAATGCCAATAGGAAATGATGACACTGTCTCAGAAAGCAAACAATCCGCTGATAGCAAATTACAAGCCAAAGGAACTGTTCATGATGATTTTAAGAGAGAGATGCATTTGTAAGTATGAGATTTTATTTCATAACCTTAAACTGTATACATATTGCAGTTTTGGTTTTTGAGTGAGCAAGAACGCTACAGCTACGAATCATTTCCATGCACTTACAGAAATGGGTTAGCCTTTTCATATGTTTCAATTTGACCCAAGTTATTGGGCCTATATTACCCGTCATTCTTTTCTCAAAACAAGAAAGCCTGAAACCCTACAAAAAGAAGTCGTCCAGAGCTGCTGTACCATCCAAATCGCTATCTATCAGTGCATAAATGAATGCTTCTTCAAGCCATATTTGCAAAATGTGCCTTCCTCTAAGCCAAAATCTGATTAGCTCAAAAAAGGTGACAAAATTTTTTGCTGATTGAAATTTTTGTTCAGATTTACACCTCTAGGGGAATAAGGCTCCCATTCGAGTAACAACAGCATTATTTAGTGAGGTGGTGAAAGTTAAGGCACTTAGTGTCATAACCTCTCCACTAGCTGGACCAGAAAGAGGTTCCCATTTTTGGCCCATAGGGTCCATGATTACTTTAAGGAAATGCACTTTTGCTGGAAGAAACTTGCAAGTTGGAAAAAATGAGAAATTGTTGGTATTTAAGTCAACCAAAATGAGCAATTTCAAAGGAATATACTTTTGTTTCTATGCTCCTTTCTGAATCCGGAATCATACTCGTAACTCCGGTAAAACTTAGAATATTATGCCATTGATTCCAGCAAAGGTTGAAAAAGTATACCTTTGAATCCGGAAGAGGCCAGAATATTTATGCCCATAATTCCAGAAAGAGTGAAAAAGTATGCTCTTATCAATGAAGTTTACCAAAAATTATACCAATGAATCCGGAAGTTATTAAATACTGTTAACGATCATGCTCATAGATGCAGATTTATATATTATAAAATGCATCCTAGAAAATGGCACAACCCCTGCATTCAAGTTTCCCCATTGGCCCCCTCCCCCCAAGAAAAATGTATGATCTGCGCTGAGCTAATACAGATGCCTACCAATGACTCAAGTATAAGTTTGCCATCTTAATCTTATGACACTTTTTATTGAAGTATCTAACGCAGGTTTTCATCCCCTGCAGCTATTGTCAGGCCCAAGTAGCAGTAAAGCAGTCCTTAGAAAAATTAAGAGACCTTGGAATACCAACTGAACGCCCTGAAGTTTACTTTGCAGAAATGGTAAAAACAGATGCCCACATGCATAAGGTTTGTGTACACCATTAAGTAAAGGATAATTGCCAACCATGATCATTTTTGCACTGAATGAAAAGCAAGACAAGCAAAGCGTAGGCCAGGAATAGCAATTATATCATACGAAAGTCAACTTGGGAGCCACAACAATAGGTCTTTAATAGTTTTAAGTCAACTCTATCTAAGGCTGCGTTCACATTGCACAATCTTTTGTAAGTGCTTGTTCAGATGTCCACCATACTAATCCCTTAGAGTGTTCGGAATGCAAAATATTTACAGATGGGGAAAGCTTGCTCATGCGAAAAGGCTTGTTCGTTAGCAAGCAGACTACTTACATGCGGGTTGCAAGCGAGATGGATTTTGAGCTTTTCATTCCAAGTAGAAAAAGAACATGTTATATGGGATCCAAGGGATATTTCAAACCGAGCGGGGAAACCCAAACAAAAACGCGTTTACGCAAGCAAATAAACAAGCCTTTAATGTGAACACAGCCTCATAATCTTTACATATCCATAATCTTATTTATGGTAATCTCAATAAGAGTCAGTCTCAACAAACTAAGTTGCCAAAAATTCAAGAATTATTTCAGGGATACTATCAACCCAATGTGGCTTACAAATGATTGCTCTGGCCGTCTTTTGAGATGTTCAATGAAGAGATCTCGCTGGTATCTGTTTGAAATAAAAAACTGAATTGTACTGAGTCGTTGCTGAAAAAATTGATATAAATACCCATATAGGTCTGCATTTTATCCATGAAACTGATCAATTTTGCCTAAATTCAGTTATGGTTTTGCTATATGTCAAGCAACCATCAAGTGCCTTTTTATGAATTTTCTCTTTCTACTAAGTGTCTGAAATAGTATGCTGATTTGGTTGGATCCAGTGATGTGCAATTTAGCTTTAATCAATGGCTAATGACTCTCAAATGTCCCCTGATAGTCAAATTGAACAGAGATTCCTTGTTTGTTGACATTGGTGCTTTGAGAGAAGAAATATTGATATTGAGTGCTCAAATTTGAGTCCACGTTTTAACCAGAGCTTCGGCCCTTTGACTAAGCAAATTCGTGAAGCATGTCGACATTTATAACCAAAATTAAAGAAAAATTAAAAAGTGATGCAATAGGTGACTTCTAGCAAACGTCATATCATGTAATGTAAGGTTTTTTCACCTTGAGAGGCACAAGTTGTTGATTTATTTGCTTTTCTTCAAGAAATAGCCCAGACCAAAAATGCCAAAGCTTCAGTTTGGGGTTGACGGTAAATTTGAGCTTTCAAGGTTCATAGCTCTACTCTGAAAGGGCCAATACCAACAAAGAAGGCACCTATGTTTAAGTTAATTCAGACCATCAATTCATTAAAATCAAATTCACTTCGGTGGACCCAATCAAATTCGTATTTTTTCTTGGGACACACCGGTAGAAGTAGTTGTACACAGTACTTAGTTGTTGTGCTTTGTTTCATGTTTTTACTTCATGGTAGACAAAATGATTAACTCCTCTTTGTTTCTTCTTTGTAGTCTACCGGATGTCCCAAAAAAAAGTATACGGATTTCGTCGACTCTAGCAATAAGAATATAGCGTGAATCAATCCGAAATAATTTTCAAAACATACCTCGATAGCTAACTTGAACATAGATACCTTGTTTTTTATATCGGTGCGTTGAGAGTGAAGATATTAATCTTCAAAGGACAAATTTTCCTCCACCTCGAAACCAGAGCTTTGGCGTTTGGGCCTAAGCAAATTCTTGAAGCGCAGTGAATAAAATCAACAAAATTTGAAGACGGCACAACAGATGTGTTTTACAAAATAAAGTTTATGTGAGACCTATCGTCAAAGGAGCTCCGAAATCACACATGCTATTCATCTGTGAAAGTACTCCCTTGAGCTCAACGCGCTTTTGATATCGTCGAATCATTCCTTGAAAAGAATTTGATATCAGATCTCTCGAGATCAGGGTGATCATGACGTATCTTCGAAGCTGCTTTCCCAGGTAGGTCATCAACAAGATAGGAGACATCTTTTGGTCCCCAAAAGATCTCCAGACCTTCCAGTCTTGACTCCTGAGAGATCTGATAACAAATTCTCTTCAAGGAATGATTCGACAGTTGCACGAGTGTGTTGATGCTCAAGGGAGTTTTTTCGCCGATGTTATAGTAAGAGTAAAATCAATTGTCGATATTGAGATGAATGAAGCTGATTTCGAAGCTCCCTTGACGATAGGTCTGACATAAACTGTATTTTGGAAAACACATCTGTTGTGCCGTCTTCAAATTTTGTTGATTTTATTCACTGCGCTTCAAGAATTTGCTTAGGCCCAAACGCCAAAGCTCTGGTTTGGAGGTGGAGGCAAATTTGTCCTTTGAAGATCAATATCTTCACTCTCACCTCACCGATATCAACAAACGAGGTATCTATGTTCAAGTTAGCTATCGAGGTATGTCTTGAAAATCATTCCGGATTGATTCACGCTATATTCTAGTCGCTAGGGTCGACCAAATCTGTATACTTTTTTTGGGACACCCGGTAGTAGAGTATTTTGTACGTTGTATGATCAGTATTGTGTATTGTTGTTTTTCCATGGAATATAAAGAAGAAAAAGGGAGTGTCTGCCTTACAGGGGGTAATGATAATTGAGGTTTGATATTTGAAACAAAAACACATTGCCCACCATAGTGAGATGGAATTGACTGTATCTTAGAAAATGGTGTAAAATCAACTAATATTTAGAGAGAGAAGGCTAAACTACACCCTTAGTTTATATTTTGTGGTTGTATCACACATACACAGGGGCCAATTGGCATACTAATCGAGGGATCAATGTTATGTAATTTGGCTACATACTTCGAGATGCATTACCACTTATTCTTGGATGCCCTTCAGATTTATTGATATTTTTGTGATCATAGAATATTTTGCTTGATTCAGAAGCGCTCAGTAAGGCACAGTGGAGTAACCAAGTCGCTGCTCCTTGCCTGTAGCAGATTGACTATGTTTCATATTTCTTTAAGGATGGTTGCCTTCGACAAGTCAGTTTTCAAGGGGCCATCTGATAAAAACGTTTATTGCAATATGATATACAAAGGAAAGAGCTATTAGTTAAATCAAACCATGAAACCTTATCTGGCAATAAAAATGAAAGGAAAAGTTTTCTGTTTCTAAGTGATCTTCTTGAAAATATACAAAGGGATAGCCTGCTTTGCCTTGGCCGGTAGGGTATTTCATAGTTTAGCACCGCTATAAGAGAAACATTTCCGGCCTTTTATTGACCTTGTCATCGCTAACCTTAAGTCGTTCCCCGTATTACTAAATTTGTTATTTCGTATCAGTTGCCCTTCACTTTGAAATTTCATTATGTTAAAATTTCCTCCGTCCAGGGTTTCAGGCTGTATTCATGTTAAATCATAGCCATTGTTTCTGTTTTTGTAGGTCAGGGAAAAACTTGCATATCAGAAACAAGCTCGAGAAAATGCAGAAAAAGCGAAAAAGATCCGACGTATGAAACAATTTGGTAAAAAGGTAGCTATGCCCAATCTATCTTGCAAATTCACAACTATGTTATACCAGTTAAGTCCGTCTAGGAAAAAGTTTGCTCCGGCAAACAAGCTACAATGGTGGACAAAACTCATTGGGACAGATGATTCTTGCATCGAAAGAGGCCTTTCTATGTAAACTACTACCTTCCATTGCTAATGACCCTTGTCCCCCATTGCAGTTGGTTATTTGAAGAAGACATACTCCTCAACTCATCTACCGGTTGAGGCAGAAAAAAGTTCCAACTGTTAAAAATTCATAGCACCATGAGTACTGCATAGATTTGAAAGATTCAATTTCAGTTAAAAGCTAAATAATCGAAGTATTTTTCTGATTTTTCTCGCTGCTTTGACAGCACTAGAAGTATCAGTAAATTTAACTTTGTAAACATTTCATGGTTGCAAAACAACTGAAAAAGGGCCTAAAACAGTGATCAAATTGTAAGGACTCTCCCTACACAGAACAATATGCAATGAGTGTTGTTCAACTTTCTCAATAGCTTTGCGACATCAATCATCAAACGAATGCTAAAGATTTTCAGTCCCAATGGCTAAACATGTGGAGTGGATTTCTCTCACATATGAACAACAGCCTTTTCTTGATTATGTTTTAGGCCGTTGTTCAGTCATTTTGCAACCTTGAAATTTTTGTCAACTTGAATTTACCTATATTTCTAGTGCACTTGATCCAGACATTTTAAACAATTCTGAGCAAAAAAATATTATAAAATAACTTGTCAATCGAGATAGAAATGTCCAATTTTAACCCTGTCATCTGCTGATTGGCCTTGGTATGGACTTGGAGCAAACCTATTTTATGCGTGGAAGGGCCATGTGGCCCGGAGAACTTTATCAGTCCGTCAAACTTGCATTTTTAGAGAGGACCATTAATAGGGTCCATATAGCCGATCTAAGTACTTCATGTACGCAGTTCTGCTAAGACACAGTATTAAAGACTATCAAGCCATGATATTTAGTTTGGCTAATCCAAATCCATTCAGCCATCAATCATCCCGGTCTCCTTCAGTTTCATTCAAAAGTTTGAAATTTCAACTTCATCTCCGAAGGCAACCATTTTTTTGTTTTGAACGATTTAAATGCAATCGTTTGCTTGGGCTAACTTGGATGCATATGATTTTTGCTGATTGTTTACTTATTCAAAGACTTCCAGATATGCATTTTCTGAATTTTCAGCTCGAGAAACCCACAAAAAGGAGAAAATTTAAGGATAAAGATATCGTTATTCCCTTCATTCCGTGTCTTATGTTGTAGTTGCAAAGAGCATGCAACTCTTGTCAATTTCGTAGATTTGTATGGAAATCTTGGCAACATGTAAAGTGTGGACCGCAGGACCGTATCTTAGGATGCGTGCTTGCTCTCTAAGTAAGAAAAATCGTACTTTCAACCGACAAGACAGAAAAATTTATTTTCTAATGTCCACTTTGGACTTCAAGCTCTGAACAGTTGGAATTCGTAAAAAGAAGTCGATGTCTGTGGATTTTTAGCTGCAGGCTTTAACGATTTTATTGATAAACTGCTTTGTTTCTTTCGTTACTTTTGCATTTCAAGAGAGCATTGGGAGAAAATCAGTAGGTGCAGATACAGAAATGAAACAAACGCTCATTTCTAAGTTGGGGACTATGGTCCCAGTTGAATTTTGATCGAAATACATGCACTTTTGCAACTGTAAAAGCTGAAATCGGGCAACATCTTGGGACATTTTGTACAACATGCCGAGCCGTAGTTGCACCTTCCTTTCCAAAAAGAACAAATAATGATCACCCTTATTTGTCAACACAAGCACACAGCGAGAATCTTTAAAGATAATGAAAACAATTGGTTGATTGTGATTTACCCATGCCATACAATTGGTCTATGGTTATTTTGAATGGCATTACAATAACAGTGGGGTCAGTTTCATTTTTTAAAAATGAAATCTTTTCATAGGTACAGCAAGAGGTACTGCAAAAGAGACAGGAAGAAAAGAAGAAAATGCTGCAAGCCGTTGACCGAATAAAAAAAGGTGAAGAATAGTCTGTTGTATTTATATGTTTATACTTGACAAAACTATTTTGGCTGAACAATTTAAAACTTAAGATCTTCTATTGTGCAAAATACCCACAGTAGTAGAAGAGTTCAATGGCTTGGCGAGTTGTGGCATATACAATACGTGGTCGATATTCAATACAAAATCATCCATCTGTCAAACAAATGCCATCTTAGATGTGGAAATTTGTTTGGTAAAATAACTTTTTCTTTCAAACCCAGAAATTAAAATATTCTAGGTTGCTTGGGAACGAGAATTGCTTGCTCGATCCTGGTCCATGATTTAATTTGCCAGTGACAATCAAGTATTTCTGAATCAGACAGTTATATTGAATCTAGTTTTGAACGGAGAGTATGTCATGGACAAGAATCGAAGTGGATTTCTCGTTCTCATATAAATTCTTCAACAGTATTTTTCTAACCCTTAGGTCAAGAAGACGAGTGATTTTAACAATGAAAGTTTTTACATGATACCGGGTGTCTCATAAGAAAGGACCCCCCCCCCCCCCCCTTTTGACTGAAAATAGATACGAAGCGACAGGATATTATCACTCTCCGAGTGAACAACTAAATGTATCAATCTTCTACTTAGATTCACATGCCTTCCATTTAAAAGTCGCTCACTGAACACCGGAGATACAAGCTTGCTAAGTCAAAATTTACAGTGCACCCGAAACCAGAGGTTTTGAAAAAGGGCCTAGCCATGATCTGTATCATATATGTTTTCCAAAGTACCTGTTTTAAACTTTAACTTTCAGTTTTTCACTTTTGAAAAGAATAAAAGGCTCACGGACAACGCCGTAATTAATATCTCCTTTGACACTTTTGATGGAATGAGATGCACGGATTGATTCCTCAAAGGAATAGCTATTTTTAAAGCAATTGAAGCATTTCAAGGTATAATTTTTTTCAAAAGAGAAAGCTTAAGGTCAAAGTTGAAATTCTTTCGCAATAAGCCTGTGATGTCAAATCATGGCTAGGCCCTTTTACAAAACCTCTGGTTTAAAGTCCACTCCAAAATTCGACTTTGTGAACTCATATCTCCGGTGTCCGGAGGACGATTTCAAAATGTACGGTATGTGCATTTAAGTTGAAGATTGACAAATATGCCTATGAACTCAAAAATTCGCAACATCTTATCGTTTTGTTCCCCTGTTCAGTCAAAAGGGGTTACTTTTTTTGAGACACCCGGTAGTTAGCCATGATTGAAGATTAACATGTTAGTTTTGACATATCTGCTGCTTACTTTTCTTTCTCAGCTCATCTAACGTTTTAACTCTTTTGTACTCATAGGTATATCACCACTAAGGCCCTTCGAATCGTGAAACTACCTTTCTGACCCTTGCCCACTAAGCTTTCCCTTTTTGGGTGGTCGAAAACAACAGAAATGTAGAAGTGTTTTCAAGAATTTCCACAAATTTATTGAAAAATATAGCCCTTCTGATATATCATTTGTGCTTTATTTTCCAGCAAAGGATCTTCATTGCTGATAAGATCCTCTCATCATCACAAAAGCTTACTTGGCAAATTTGGTGTTAGGCCCAATTATCCATTTCCCTAGACACCCCAAGGAGGGGATAGGACAAAATTCGAGCACAATTAGGCTTTGATTTTAACACCCTGTGTTGTTTTAGATTCAAAGAAGAACATTAATTTGTCCTTCTTTTTCCTTCAATGTTCCAAATTGTGGAGGGTGGGTGGGTAAATATAAATGAGGAGCTGTTCTTTCAACGTCCAACTGCTAGAATGTCTGCGTTTGAATGTGAATAAACGTCAATCGTGCTCTTTGCTATTTACCTCAGACCTTTAATTTCCTAAGCAATGAGGGGCACAAAACCTGTAAAATGCCCAAGCGACGAACAATTAAAGTTGATCAATACTTTAAATCAGCATCCTTGGGGGACACGACATGGAGATATGATGTTATGATGTAACAATGATAACCAAAGGCATCCCAACGGACCACATGAAAGTTTTCAGTCTCAGAATCCTACCAAATCGGCGGAAAATCCTTAATCAGATGTCAACAATACAGCTTGACGATACTTAGAATACCTAAAAATAGCTAATTGAAATACTGTTCTTGTTTGGTTGTCTGTTCGCTTTTTCTGTTTTCATGCCTCCTCCCCCCCGTTTTGGTTTCCCTTTTTCTCCGCTGATCGACATTTTCCCTCCATTTACTTGCTATATTTTTGCAGGGTTTTTGCTTACCTTGGTCCCCTTTGTTACTGCCCTATTTAATTGCGGTTTACGCTCTCTTTACATACTGATAATCAATGGATCTTGGAATGGCTTAGCCACTCGTTTTGTGTCGCTTGGACTTGTTTTAATTTATATACTTGGACTGTCTTATTTGAAAATTGATTGATCAAAATTGCGAAATTTTACCCTTGGACTTGTCAGTTTTAAAATTAGATTGATTTGGAAGTTATGCTGAAAATGATAATATACCAAATGTGATTCTTTTTGTCGTCGTACCTGCCTCCCGATTTATGGTGAGACTGCAATTTCTACCCAAGTGAAATTTACGAGGAATTCTGTATCAAAGCAGCTTATTCCATAGGCCGATTATGTCTACCAGCATTTAGAATTCTGATGATTCAGGGAAACGCAGCTTTATTATAAATCGCAGGATAAAGACGACGATCAGAAAAGACATTTTGTGGTGAGACTTTGAAAAGACTTTGACAATCCAGTTACATTACAGAAATAATTTTTGACAATCCAGTTGAAAATCCATTACAAAATAATTTGACAATCCAGTAGAAAATCCATAATTAAAGAAAATGTGACAGTCCAGTTGTTATAACATAATTCAGTACGTTATGTTATTATTTAGAATTCTTCTTGAAATTTAAAAATTGTGATATGGATCCATTTTAGGAAAGGACAAATTGGGAGATTCAGAGGATCTGTTCAATATAAAAACTGACCATGGTAGAGAAAAGCAAAGCTTTGAGTAAGTCTTTTCTTTTTATTGTCAAAATTGGCAAACTGAATAAATATTGTGCATAATGAAAAGGCTATGATAGATTCATGCATCAGTGGGAATCAAGGTGCAGTTGGCCCAGAGGTGAAATTTGGCCGAAATGTGATCTATGAAAAGTGACATGAATCTATGAAAAGCTGAAATTCCTGGCTTCCGAATTGTTTTCAATTTCGTGTTTATTTTTCAACGAAAATTTACAGCAGCTTGAAAATGAAACTACCTGGCTTGAATGGCAAGATCAGAAAAAGTCTAAAATTTCTCAAACATGCTGAAATTCCTTTAGTGCACATCAATTTCTACTATCAGTTTATTCAATTTCAACCAGAATATCATTAAATGGGTTCTGTTATTCAGCATCATGATAATTTTTTCTCTGAAGTCATCAAAATATCCACAAAGCCGCTAATTTTCTAATATCTTTGTAGCCAATATTTGAGCTCAAACTTGAAATATTTCAAACACGGAATAAGTATAGGCTGGCTCAAGGTGCCAAATGAATCATTATGATTTCGTTTATTTATTTGAGATAAGTTTTATATTCAAACTCTCACTACAGAATTCATTACTCAAGTCAGTTGACCCCCTACCTCGTCAGAATTTATCAAGCAAGAAATTTGTATTTGGAATTCGCCATGAAGATACGTTTGAAACAAGCTATAAACCAGCTTCTTATGAGTTGTGGTTCTTAGATTTAATGAATCTTTTCTGTCTTTTGTTTCAGTAAATCTTTGAAGAGGAAGAAGAAGGTAGTATATATTTTACCACTGTTAAAGGGTTTCCCAAGAATTTATGTCCCATTCATATAACTGCTACGGAGGAGTTGTAATTTGTTGTTTCCCTCTTGATACAGTTTAGACATTCTTCTAAAACTTTATAATACATAATTTTCAAACTTCTTTACCTAAAGCTACTTCACATTACTCTTGCGCATTTCAATCTTCATGGAGCCAGAGAATCTAAAACTGTTGATTACAACATTCTTGATGTCCCAGGCTAGCTATTGCTTGCTGATATGGATGTTTTACGATCGACATGTGAATAATAACATGAGTAGGATTCATGAAAGGGCTTTAATAATCGCATACAAGGACTATGCTTCTACTTTTGAAAAAATGTTAGATATGGATATTTCGGTAACCGTTCAACAGAGGAACCTGCAGTTGCTCATGGTAGAGATCTACAAAGCAAAATATAATCTAAGTCCCAGCTTTATGAAGCAAATTTTTGAGGAAAAAGAAATGTCTTACAACCGAAGGTGCCCTAATAAACTACGACTACCAAAGGTGAAAACAGCCTGCCTTGGAATCTATATAGTTAGATTTGTTGGGAAAAAAGGTATGGGAGACACTACCAGCAGAGCTGAAAAACTCGGATTCCCTTCATGTTTTCTCAAAATGCTTCATCAAAACCCATAAATGCTTTGGCGTCAACAGTAGATTAGTTAAATACTTGATACTTGATCCTAATTTAGGTTTTTATTGTAAATTATATCTTCATTGTAATATTATATGTGTATTTTTCTAAATAGTTGTCCTAAATTAACAATCGTATCTATAGCCTTTGGCCGACTTTAACTGAAAGAAGTAATATTAATAATGCTAATAGGACAAGACCACGGGAAGCTACAAGTGCTTCTACCCCCAATTGACACAGTTACATTGTGTAGGCTTTAATTTAGAGTTTGAGACTTTCTTTCAATCTGCCAATCTGACAAGTGGTTGCTGATTTCTGGCAACCCAAAGGAAAAAAATCAGGTCTTCAAGAAACACTTTCTGTTCTCTCCAAGAAATGTCAGTCCAAGTATATTTTGAAAGAAACGGCTCCAGCGTTTTGTTTGTATCTTGCTTAAATTTGAAATGGCTCAATGTTGTTGTGTTATGAATTAACAATAAAGTAAACTTTTTTCAAACAATAGAAAAGATACAATTTCATAGGACACCCAGTAGTTATTTCCAATTCGTTGATTCTGAAGGCCAAGAAACACTTTTTAGCATGTTTTTTCCTGGTTTGTGTTAAAAAAAGAGAAAAGTACCTCAAAGACATTATGGAGTTTTTAAAAGTACTGTGTGAGTCCGGCAACTAAAGAAAAATATGTACCTTGTTGCCGCGCAGCGGAATATATTCTGAAAGAATAAAAGCCTTAAGATATCGGTGGTTCTGAATAAATGTATGTGGAGATGTCGGAATGTGGCTTATTGCCGTCTCGTTACATAATCATTAACACGTCAGACTCAGCGTCAACAAAGCCTTCCCAAGCTCTCTTATTCTATAGAATACAATTGCATGCGTATTTGTCTTTCAAAAGACTATGGTCTGATTTCGTTATTGTCTTGAGATATGGGTGGAGAGGTGCCATTGATTATGTGATGTAATGCCAACAGGACGATACAGACAACAAGAATAAGCAATCGCGAGACTGGTAGGGTAGGGGGGTAAATGCACCTTGTGATGTCAAAATGACCAGAAATAAAATGCCTACCATCTACTTTCATTCCATTCCATGTTGATGCGGTTCTTTCCACTTCCCAAAACGCGGCACTCACTAACTAATGTTATAGCTAGTTGCAAGATTATTTGATGCAAAGAAAGGAGATAAAGAGCAAAGCGTTCTTTGAATGCACTAACATAATATTGAAAGCTACATGTAATTAACAACAATCAACATACAAGGTTCAGTCTCCTTTACAGCGTTCTGCAAGTTGATGTCAAATAACCTATTCCAGAACCTATTATATTTCCATGATTATATACATAAACGATATAACGTGGCAACGCCACACGACGTTTTTACAGATTTACATCTCGTAGGGTAGCAAGGGTGATGCCACCATGAGAGTCCACCACCAGAGTTCTCAGGAGCTCAAACCATGCATTCCAAAAGAAAAAAATAAAAAGTCAAGCGAGACTGAGCAAAAAGAAAGGAAAAGTTTAACAGTTTAGAAAAAACTCTTTCGGACAACAAGGCTCAAAAAACCAGAAAAACCCAGCAGCAGACCCCACAATGCCATCACCCCTGCCCCCTATCGTTTCAAAATATCCTTCCATTTTTCTCGATCCTTTGCCAGGTGACTTGCCTCCTCCCATGTCAAATTTATTGTTTGTAGTTGCTTCCTCATCATTTCAATCCATGTAAGCTTGGGTCTCCCTCGCGGTCTTTTGGACTGCATCAATGCTACTCTTAACGCTTTTTGTGCGGGCGTGTTCTCGTCTAACCTCATCAGGTGACCAAACCATTTTATTCGCTTTTTCTCGATTGTTTTGCTCCATGGTTCTATTTTCGTTTTTTCATATACGTCTTCATTTTTTACAATCTTTGGCCATCTAATATTTAGAATGTGTGAGCGCAGTATTCGCCTGTGAAAGCTATCGATTTGATTTTCTAGAGTTTTCGTTAGTGTCCATAGTTCACTATTGTACAAAAATATAGGTGTGATATATGCTTCAAATGCTCGTACCTTTGTTCTTGTAGACAAACGTTTGTTTTGAAAAATTTCTTTTAAGTTTGTCAGCGCATTGAGCGATAGACTTTTCCTATTTGCGATGTCTGCTTCTGTGTTCAGTTTGGATCCTAGAATCTTAGCATTTTTCCATTCATCTTCGTTCTTATATTTGACCGTATACTCTTCAGTTTTTGACATGTTAATCATCAGACCTCTTTTCTGTAACCTTGGTGGGATTTTTTCTTTTATACGCTCAATTACTTTCTTGTCTGTCGTAGCTATAGTTATATCATCGGCATATTCCATATTGATTTCGACATTATCTATTTCCTTCTCTTGTGGTGGCTTTTCACAATCTTTTCTTTTTTGTACTTCATTGCAGTGACTCTGTTCTTCTCTTGTTTGCATGATATGTTCTTCGTCAGGCTTTTCTTCGAGTGATTTTGCTAGGTAGTATATGAATTCTTGTCCGCTACAACAGTCACCTTGAGGTGCACCAGTGTCTGTCTTAAAAATTGAACTTCTAGATTTTCCAACTTGTACCATTAGCTCAGTTGCTAGTAGAATTTTAATCATGTTTAATTCATCTTTGTTTAATATCTTTTGCAGATCTTTTACTAGTTCACTTCTTATGATACTGTCGAAAGCTTTTGACATATCGAGCAATAGATAATGAATTTCAAAATTTGTGGATGTTGCTGCTTTTCAGCTAGAATTTTACAGGCAAAGACATGTTCTGTTGTACTCCTACCTTTGCAGTAAGCTGCTTGAGATATAGGTATTTCTTTGTTGATTTTTTCACCGATTCGTTTCATCATACATGTAGCAAGGATTTTTCTTAACACTGACAGCAAGGTTATTGGTCTTAGATTTTCAATTGGTCCTTTCTTCTTTCTGGGTTTCTGTAATGCAGTGATTATTCCCAGAATCAGTTCCTTTGGAAAAATACCAGTTGAGGCTGTTTCATTGAATATTTGTGCAATCTCTTCACAGAAAATTTCAGGGCCTATTTTCAAAAGTTCTGCTTTAACATTGTCTATACCAGTACTCTTGTTATTTTTCAAGGACATGATTGCTTTTTTTAATTTCTTCAGTTGTAAAAGGAATTTCCATAACTGTTGGTTCATTTTGTATCTTTTCTGCATTTCGGTAGAACTGTTTCTTGAAATATTCTGCAATTAGGTCTGCTTGTTTTTGTTCATCTGCTGTAAAACCGTTTTCACTTTCAATTAGCAGCTTGGATACACGTTTTTGCTTACTTAGTTGTTTTATGACCTGAAACATTTTTTGGGAGTCTTTTGGTGTGTTTTCGATTTCCTCAATCTTATTTTCAACTTCCTTTGTCTCTTTATCTTTTATGAATTCCTGAATGTCTGCCATGCATCTATTTCTTTCGATTTTTAGTCGCGATCTTTTTCCTTTATCCTTTGTGCTGTTTATTTCATCTCTTAACCGTTTTTGCTTTTTCGATAATTCTGAGAGCCTATTGTCTTCTATAAATTTCTTCTTTTTTGTTGTGGTTCCAAAAATTTCCTTGGCAGCTTCAAGTGAACTTTCTACAATTTTGGTCCATCGTTGTTGATTGGTGGTGGGTACTGTCTTATGGAGATGAATCTCTTCTGCTCTTTCTCTGTATTCTTCCTTTTTTACAGTGTCAGACATTTTTCTATAATCGATTCTTTCAGTTTTATTTACTGAGGTTTTTCTGTATGGCCACTTCGTTTGCACTGTTGCTAGCACGAGTTTGTGGTCTGAATTGGTGTTTATTCCTCCGTATGATCTTGAATTTGTCACTCGAATATCTTGTCTGTTTTTAATTAGAACATAATCAACCTGGTTTCTGTACGGGTTCTTTCTTACAGTACCACTTTTCGAATCTATAAGATCTAGAATCCTCTCTGGGGATTCCCACGTTGTTACATGAGCTGGCTTATGTCTGAAAAAGGTGTTCGTAAGCTTCAAATTATTTGACTTAGCTAGTTCTAGAAGAGCATATCCGTTTGTGTTTACTTCCCCTTTTCCATATTTTCCCATGTATGTTTTGTAAAGATTGTAGGCAGATCCAGTCTTACCGTTAAAATCTCCCCCAACAATGACAATGTCTCTTGATTTGATATTTTTCAGTGTTGAATCTAATTCATTGTAGAAATTTTCCCTTAGGTTTGGGGTTTTCTTGCATGATTCTTCGGTTGGAGCATAAGCACTTATTATGATGATTTTGCAATAATTGTTCATCTTTGTTGTTATTTGACAAATTCGATCTGAGATGGGCCTAAATTCTACAAAACTTGCTATCGGCGTTATAATTCCAACTCCGTTCACTGACTTCGTTTTGTGCCCTGAATAATGTAAATAATATTTCTTGCCTGAGCTTGATGTAATTGTTTCGACACCAGATTCCTTTTTTTTTTTTTTTTTTTTATTGATTATCCCTCCCTGATTTTCAAGAGTTACTACGAGCCCCCAAAATTTAAGAATTTTAGTGAAATATGAGATTTGACAAGAATTTTTACATGGTAAAACACCAAGCAACCCGTCCGTAAGGCCCCACGAATCACACCCAAATGATCCAGGGAAGTCAGTTTGCATCGCTTTGTTACAGGATCAGAAATATGGTTTTGGTGGTAAAAAGAAAAGAATGAAAATGAACACATCAAACACTGCGTCGGACATGAGTGGGTTCAAGTCATCCATTCATAGTAAAGCACCTCGAAATAAAAATAAGGTAAAGATAGAAATTATTTTTCCATACATTTTTATATGTTTTACTTCTATATCTTCTGTATGACCGAAATTGAATAAACCCCCTGGTGCTTGATAGAGATTTTGTGGTATTCTTATGCTATATTGAAATCATTTTCGTACACTCAAAAGTCTTAAGTAACTTCAGATACAGAGGAGAGCGTCTGCCTTGTATTTTTCCGAGCATAGAAAAAGATATACCAGGCTAACCAAAAAGAACTTCATTTGTTTGAAAATTCGTTATGCAGAAAATACGTGACATATTGAAATCGATCAAACTTTGTTGGATACCCGAAAAGCCGTAGTATTTTGTGGTTTTTCTTCTCTTTCCCTGAGCAATGTAAGTGCAGATAAAATTTGATTTTCGAAAATTCTTTAACTTTGACGTGCGTGGATCCTGATCAAAACAATCTCGTCACTCGTGTTTATTTCATTCCCCCGCTATCCCCCGCGAGATTTTGGACCGCGGAGCTACGTTCCGAAAGGAAAACAAAGAAGAAGCCTCGCGGAGGAGAGTATCATTCCCGTCAATAGCTAAGAATTACATCGTTATAAAAGCAATTGCGTATCCAGGGCCGAGGAGAGGGGGGTCAGGGGAGGTCTAAACCCTGGGGCCCATGGACATAGGGGCCCATGAATAATAACTCGGGTTTTAGATATAGCTCAAATTCAGGTCTCTGCCAGGTTCATGATCAAAAAGGGCCCCAATAACTTCTCAAATTGCTATGATGTATTAAAATCAAGAAGATGCAACTTGTTATTATATCTGATTCTTGTGCATGATGACTGGCTAGTTCGATTACACGACAATTGTATTTAGAGGCGCAAATAGCTACTAGAGTGATTCTAAGAAGCTTGATTTAAAAAATTTTTAAAAAACTTTTGAAAAGTTCCTTTATAAGCCCCAAAGGAACTGAAATTCATCTGCATGTTGCTGTAAATGGGAAGATTACTTATAATTTTTTCATTCATGCATTGTTTTAGCTGGTATGTTTTAAGTAGCTCAATCTCTATGCATTGGCATCGAAGTATACACACCCTTTTGCTCCACAGGGGCCATCCTACTTATATCGTAATTTTGTGCGCAGTATCGGTCGTAATACTCCCTCGTATGTATTGCAACATTTATTGTAATATAGAAACAAAAGCATCGTTCTGGCTGTGAAATAGATTGATTGATTGATTGATTGATTGATTGATTGATTTGATTGATTTTATCTTTTTTGTCCCTAGTAGCGTCTCAGTAAAAATAATTGATTTACAAGGGGCCATGCTACAATCTTAAAATAACTCAATTTACAATGAATGCAAAATCTGTTATAAAACCCAACTAATTAAATCTAATCATAATCAAGCAAAAAAAAAACGAAAAGAATTGCTTATGTACATGTTTGCTTCGTCTTTTTAAAAGATGCTAAGAATGAAGAATTCCTAACTTCAGTGCCAAGACTGTTCCAATTAAGGTTTTATTAGTTACATTAAGGCAACGAAGAGATTCGAGTGAAGCAGATTCCAAAAATAACAAAGCAGCACTCCCCCTCCCCATATTTTCTTTTTGTAGTATTAGCAGTAGTTGTTTCTGTCTCTCATTTGATGTTAGGTGATTAAAACTCCAAAGAATATTTGTTTACCATTCAATGTGGGTGCGGGGTAATGGGTGGAAGGGATTCCTGCTGTGTGGCTGGATGGCTGCTGCCCTTTGTTTTTCTCGCTTGCTATCCCGATTGGGGTGGCGCGGGTGGCAGGGGGTAGTGGCTGTTTTGTCTGCACATGGGGGTCCCATGCTCATTGACTTGCACTCGTTTTTACGCATTGATAGCCTTGCAGGGGTCGTTGCCTGACATCAAATGTGAGACAGACGTTAACATTGTTTTTTTTCTTCTTTTTTGGAAAAATGTAAATATTTGAATTGCGAGTGTCTGTCATGGTGGGAACTCCGATGACCTAGTGTCTATTCCCGCCATGACAGGCACAGTAGCTGTAAATGTTTTGTGTTTATTTTAATGGATTATAAAGAAAAAAAAACTGTTCCAAAGTTTGGCGCCTCGGTACGCGAAGCATTTATGCCCCCTACCGTTATCAATAATGGTGACCTGAAATTGACTTCAGCGTTTCCCAGAGAACGAACAGGAGAGTTGTTGACTCTCATGAACATGTCTTTCGTATAGGGAGGCACGTCCAAGGGATCTGAAAACCATTTTCTACGCTTCAAAATCACTTGGGTTCCTGACAATCGGCTTTGTAACCAATTCGATTGAAAACAATAAAGAGATCATCAACAACACCAACGAAATCCTCTCATATTTACAATGAAATGAGTACATGACTACAGATGTGCTAAGTACCAGAGAATGTGAAACCCATTGTGAAATCCCATTCTTCTCAAAGTGAAAGTTCCGTACTCTCGAGTAGTGAATAAACGGAAGGGGGAGAATAATCCGGTGTTTGGAAATGGTTCGATAAAACAATAATTGGGGGCTGGAGCAATCGGGGGCGGGATGTTTGGAAAATTGAGAATAATCGTTTTATTAGTAAAATACGTATCTGTTTTATATTCACTCAACAATTGTGCTCAGTTTTATTTTAGTTTCTTAGCAATTAGTTAAGGGGGGGGTGTGGAATAAAAGTTGCTATTGGAAGATTTTTCAAGTATTAGTAAGCGGAGGGACGATTATTCAGTGCTCGAGGGTGGTAAATAATGACGCTTCGGAGGCCCTTCGCACAGCCCTGCTGCAAATATTTTAAAAAGATTTTTTAGTCCGGATTGAAATTATGATATTGATTCTGTTTGATATTCATTTCTAGAGTGGTAAAGGAAAGCCAAAGCGACTTGGCAAAAATAGAAGACAACATGTAAAATCAAAGAAGCGATGAAGCAAAGGAAGTAAGGAAGAAACAAATTTTAGCTGAATGTAATCTTGTAATTGTAAACACCGTAACTGTAGCTTCAAACTTCTGTAATACCAGATGTAAGAAATGGTCTCCAGCCCCATTGTTCCTCTAAACTGTATGAAACTTAACCTTTGATCTTCCATTCGAATAACCCTGCTTTGATCCTTGCGATAAAATTTTTACAAGGATTTGCTCTTTTCAAGGAAAGATATCAAATTCATTTAGCTCCTCCGACTCGTACATAACAGGTTCATGTAAGTTTCACAATGAGGATTACACGTCACACGTCATGTAAATTGCATGTTCATGTGAGTGCAGTACTAGAACTGTTTTTGCGAATACGCATTTTGGAGCTTGTTGATCGTGCTGTAGCCAAAAACATATTTGGCAGCACCAGTTCATCATTGTTACACATCCTTAGTAACAGCGAAAGGACTTGTTATCACTTGACTCATAGAAGAGTACCATTTCATTTTTTACTTTGTGTTTATCCATCGTAATCCACTCAATGTCTACAGGGTGAGCCTATTAACAGAATCCCTGTTTGAAAGGCTACGGCTCCCTTGGTATCAAGACAATGAAAATTGGCAAATATATGATATGATTTAATGTTAGACATGTTCCAATCCACGTGGCTGAAATCTACCTGACTTTGATCAGCCACTTCGTCCTTAAATTATGAAGAGTTGTCTAAAGAAAGCATCTTCAAGACACCTTCAGAACGTGACCAAAATCATGAGCAAAATCTCCCTAGCATTTCTGCTCTACACTGGCCTTGCAGCGATGACTTCTGCACGTTTTAGTACTTGCTGTCTTCTTTGGAAGATCATCAAGTCTCCCCTTGGTATATGAACAACTTATTCAGGGGGGGGGATTGTGTCAGAAGGGAGAACCAAGGAAATTTTCTTCGTAGTTTTTACTAATTTTTGCAGGTTTCTTGAAAGGAGTTTCTGAAGAAAATCCCCCGTATCCATGGGGAAGAATGACCAGTTAAAGCCGGGGAAATCATTGAACCTATTTGTAAATATGGCAATAAAACAAGATAGTATCCTTTACAACAATATGCACCTGGCATGGAATTCTTTTTGCTAACTCACCCAGTATATACCGTTTTACATGTAGTCGTGCTAAAATTGAATTTGATAATAACTAAATATATAATATTTTCCTAATTACAATGATCTTTGACAACAACAACAAGAAACGAATAACGAGACAAGTCATAGTTTGGCTTTTATTCTCTTCGAATATGTGGAAGGATGAGGACGCTTTGAGACCACAATCTAGGTCACTCCACACTTTAGCCCCTCTGTAAGCAGAAGATTTCTCACCAGTTGATGTTCTCATGAGTAGTAATCTATCTTCTAAAATTGGTAATTTATTAATCATCTAGTAATGGTAATCTATTTAATAGCTTTTGCTCGTCAAGGATTTTGCGGAGATCGTCCAGACAAATATTGTGTCTTTGTTCCTGGACAAAAGTCCGGTAAGATGTGATTTTTTGAAACTTTATATCATTTACAGCGTTCCTGAAAATTTCTTGAACAAAGGCCAAAGTTTGGAAGAATGAAATTCAATGTAACCCCTATCTGTGGCGAGATTTTAACCAAATGCAAAATGCAAAATATGGAGTGGGGCCTGTATAGTTGATGTGTCTCTATTGGCCGAATATCCATTTGGCATTTCAGTCATGTGATCAGAATACAGCGATGTCATTGGCTAATAGGCGTGAGATTGGAAGATTTATGGGTTTCCGTGTGCCCTATTGACAGATTTGACTTGCATGCTGGTCTTAGATGGTTTACGGATGCGCATAGAATGAATACTGATAGCAGAATGAAGCAAGTACTGATGATGGAGATTGAAAGTAGCAGAAGCGGAAATAGAAAGCCTAAACTACACGGTGTTGCAATGAAACTTTCTCCATTTGTGTGGGTACTGCGGAATGGCTACACATTCTATTGTTCCATACGTGATAATGATAATAATGATGATGCTGTACCTGAACATGATTACGTCTGTCCATGTAATAAAATAAACAAGCAATCCAAAGGAAAACAGTACGTCCGAAAATAAAAACAATATTTTACACCTTTTCCAATACATATCATTCACAAAAAAAACACAGAAAACGATCAACCGGCACATTAAATTAATGATTAACGATATAGCTAAAAGAAACAGATATAATTGTGATATAGCTAAGGAGAGTAATCAATTGAAGTTTTCAGACTGTTCTTTTTGTTTCCAAGATGCATCCATGTATTTTGTTATTTCACTATTTGCTCTGGGATGGTGCAGTCGTGGATCATCTCTGCTTCCATCAAGCTATGAAAATAAGTGAAATAGATTCATGGTAGGCCAAAATCACAAAAACCTGATAATCCTAGATTATCACTGATAACCTAGGATTATCACTTTGATAAACTAGGTTCATAACAATAATACTAGGTTTATCAACTGATGAACTAAGATTATCAGCATTTCTTTGACAAACTTGCTTTCTCAAAGTGATAAACTTAGTTTATCAAATAGAAACTCATTATCATAATCACTATTATTGAATTTGATGATCTTGGTTTACGAGTCCCGCGTGGAATGGACGATAAACTTTTATTGACATTGGCACATTGATCAAAACTGTCAATGAAATATGATTGTCCATTATGCGCAGGACTGATAGAGATGATGAAAATCTCAGTTTTTCAATTGATAAACGAGTTATCGTCATAAACCTAGTTGATAATCCTAGTTTATCGGTAATAAACTAGGATCATCAGGTTTTTGTGATTTGTCCCCTTGTGGCGCAGTGGTGTAATGCTTTGACTTTGAAGCCAGAACAGTCAGGCAGAGTAGGTTTGATACCCGGTTGGATCGCACCACCCGAGCGTCATGTCAAGGGGTTGCGGACTCGATCAGGTTGGCTCTGTTTTTTGCGATCCCAGCGGTTGGCGCTGAAAAACGCAACTTCACCTTCACGTGCCGTACACTTTGACTGAAAGCCAGTAATTGCGCAGAAAAGAAACCGTCATTATTCCTTTTAAGGTTTGGTTTCCATAAAACCTTTATGCACCAAATTGTAAAAATATGGATAAGTACCGTCGTTTTTTGTCACATGCCCATTGTTTTGTGCAGTTTGTTTCCTGGATTCACCCACGCCACTAAAGAACAACTGTCAAAAATTCCACTTACATCCGTATGAGATATGAATTGTTTGGTTTTTTTCTCTGTGAAGTGCAAAGCTTACCTTCAAAATAACGCTTTCATTTGGAAAAAAGATTAAGTCTGTGTTTAGCCAGAGTAAGTTGACTATGGTTCGGCATTCCTGATTAGTACCACTCTCCTGATCAATGATAACTTTGATTGAAGTGGTCATTGCAGATTTATTGGAATCATTGCTCGGAAGATGTTGTTTAGAAACAAACAGATGGATCTGAGTACTGAATTAGAATTGAGCTTTTCCTTTCAAGGCCCTTCGCCTTGGCCAAAGCAATTTTTTTAATTACTCCATTGAAAACAGATGCAGACTCTCGTTGACTTATGGAAACATTGTGGTAGTGAACACAATGTAGATGGGTAAAAAAGATTGCACTGTCATCGTTCATGGAAAACCAAGCATCATCCCCATAGCTATGAGCGTTTCCCTATACATAATGCATTATGTTCTGATTACAGTCAATTTTCGAAATGAAATGCCAACTAATCTATGTAAATCGATTTTGCAAAGCTTTTAGTTTGAAGTTTGGTTTTTAAAAGGTTCCAAAGGTTCCAACTTATGATCCAATTCTTACTAATTTTCAACTTAAAAACTGCTTGGTTCGTGCACTGAAAGCAATCCATTTATCATTCATCTCACATTACAGCCTTTTAAGTCTGTCTTGCATGGTAAAAGTCTTGCATGGTAAAAGTCTTGCAAGGTAACAACCTATGCCCGAAGAATGTTTTAACAAAATATGATATTCTGATGGCCACTTCGACAATTGAAGGTGAAGATGCAGTTGCATTTTTCAGCGCCAAGCGCTGGGATCGCAAAAGTAGAGCAGACCTAATCGATTCGGCGACCACTTGTCATTACACTCAAGTGATGGGACCCTACCTGCGACCAAACCAACTCCGCCTGACTTTCCTGGCTGCAAAGTCAGAGAATTACACCAGTGCGCCACGACATCTTCAAATTTAAGTTGACATAAATACCCAAGTCTGGCCTGTCTTAACTTTAATTTCACCCGTCATTAAGACAAGGTAGAAAGGTATCTGCTTTTCCCCTAAAGTAACTATTTGTACATGAATATGTTGAGAAATGATACTCACTAAAGGTTTTGACATCCATCCAATCTCTTGAGACTCAGTTTGTGGAAATGGAAACTTTTCAACAGGAGTTTGATGAGCTTGTTTGATTGTTTTTATGAATGCATCTACAAATTAAAGAAGGAATCAATCATATTTACGAAGCGTTACAAGATAGACTCGTTACAGAAGCCTCTGAGCACACATTCACACCGTACCGCTGCGGGTTTGATCTACCAAGTAGTTGTCACCGGTCAAGAGCGTGCCTGTTGTGAGATATATCGTCTCCCCATTCATTCTATGGTATTGAAAATCCTCAGTATTTATTTGAAACTTATTTCTTATAACTTCCGAGAAAGGTGATCGGTCTGTGTGAGGAGGAGATTCCTTACAATTTGATCAAGGGCTTTAGTCCATTTTTCTGACATTTTGCAGGGAAAAATTTTCGTAGAATTGAATTTGCTGTATTTACGGTAGTCATAAAAATGCGAGAAAAGGTACAAAAGTGACGCTGTCTTGCAGCTTTTGATAACAATTTGAGTGGGAATTGTTTCTGGCTCACCCATTCAATTATTCGATTCTTAATGCTACTATGATCAATAATAAGATGCCTATTGACACGGCCGTCGCGATAGCGGTATGTAGGGGGTGTGACATCCCTGGAAAAGTGGCTGTCAGAAAATCAAGCTAAAAGCAGCATTTATTTTGCTATGCAGTGGAAAGGATAGTCTGCATGCAGCCTATATTTTGTGGGTAGATTTCTAGCTAGAAGTGGGAAGCCCCACTTCGGCTACTATTCCTAACAGTATTGACGTTAGATTGTAAATTACGGTCGATGTTACATTTAGGTTAGTCTAACCATTGCACATACGTCATTCTTTGCTCGCTTTTCTCGCACTGCGGTACCTAAAGCTGTTGTCAAAGATAGGACTTCTTTCTATCAACAACTCTGATGCAAATTTCATGGACCCAGCATTAGAGTGAAAGAAATAGCCTATAAATCTCTCCACTTTGCTATTAGAAATACACAGTGACATACTAGTCTAGCAACAAAGTAATTTTTTGGCAAGACAAATGACAGAATTGTCAATCGATTGGTCTGGAGAGAAGTTAAAAGTCGATAGAACTGCCATGAAGTGTTGAAATCTTGCGCTTGCTCGTGGCATTTGATAAAACTGAGATAGATAATTTGCAGAAATTGGCAATGTTGCAAGAAATCGGCTGGTTAGTTGTTTTATCAGAAAGCGACAGAAGTAAATGCGACAATGTTCATGAGTCTGACTTTACTAAAGGTTAAGGTAAACGTTTGTGATACATCATTCGATACACAAGAAAGTGGGGATTCTAACCATATCAAAATTATTGGCAAATACTGTAAAATGATATTTTCCAGGCAAATTTATTGCTTAAAAGAGTGTACGACCTTCAAAAGCTATTTTGTACCCTTGCGTTTGAGGTAACAGAAGCTGAGTTACATCAACAGGAGTGCAGATCCTAAGCTTTTAAACTGTGTCTGGGATTTTTCATATTCCTTCTTCCTTTGAAACTACATGCTGTAAAAAATTAGCAAATGATTTTTATACCCTCCCACAATTGTATTTAGCTATAAAAGACGGACCAGAACACATCCAAAAAATTTGGGACACAATTTCCAAGCTCAACGTCTGTCCTGGCCATGTGCAAATTTTCAAGCCACTCGATCGGCTCAAAGGGTACAGAATACCTTTTTCGTACCTGCACCTCGTGGAGTTGTGAGTCCTGAGAAAAATGGATTTTACGTAAAGGCATTGGTAAAGTGCACAACAGGACCATATAAACCACACTAATCCGGATCAAGCCATTTAGGCTTAAAAATCAAGTAGAGTCCTCAAATAATTACCCGATAAACACAACCATACAAGAACGCGCAATGCCATTTCACGCAAACCACAAGGACTTAGGGATTATCGGCTTAACAGGTCAAGCATTTAGGTATGGATTTTGAAGACCACAAGCAAAAGCTTTGATTAAGAAGTTAAGGAAACCTTCGTTTACATGAAATTTCTTCCATTTTCAAAACTTCTATTTGCTTCAAGGAAGGCAGGTATCATTGTGTGCCTTGAAAGTTCGGCCAACAGAACATGACAAAATCGAAAATTGGATATTTTCACCCAGAAAACGTTTACCGTAGCCTTAACATGCTCCAAATACTTACGTTGGCTTGCGGGAGAAAGAAGATAAAAGACCAATATATTCATGTCCCTAAAGATGACTGTCAAATAACAGAAGATGTATCATGACCACGCCCAGAGAGCAAGCTCTTAGTTGGCAACCTTTAGCTTTAGACTGCATTCACGCTGTACCGGCACATTTTGAAAACGGTGAAAAATGTGAAGGTAGGAAACTTTGAGCTAGCGTTCACACGATGCCGGAACAATTTGAAAACGGTGCGAAATTTGACAGAAAAAAGTCGTTGCAAGACTTTCGATGCCATAGAAATTTACCTGCACCCTAAGAATCAATCAGTCTTGTTCCAAAAGCGTCGAAAGATGTTCTTGTTTCGTCATTTTCGAGTGTTTACACGATGCCGTTTTCAGAATGTGCCGGTTAGAGTTCCGTTTTCAAAATCTATCGTTTTCAAAATCTACCGGTAAAAAATGTGGCGTTTTCGTATGAACGGGAGGCCTATCCGTCACATTTTTGCCGTTTTCAAAATGTGCAGGCGTCGTGTGAACGCAGTCTTAAACCCCTTCTCCTTAACTGCCCTCGCGACGCCCCTTCTTACTGAATCTATAGGAACAGATTTTAATGGGTTTTGGATTTCGCACAAAAAGGTTCAAGCTTCATTGAGCACGCTAGCGAACCTATACGCACTACTGTCGTGGATACGCGATACAGAGGCAGGGTATTATGCTTGATATGGTGGATACGCCATACAGAGGCGGGGTATTATGCTTACGTGGTGGGGCATTATGCTCCGCCTCTGTATGGTGTTTTCCACTACATCAAGCATAATACCCCACCACGTTAGCATAATACCCCGCCTCCGTATGGCGTATACACCACATCAAGCATAATACCCTGCCTCTGTATGGCATATCCACCACAGTAGTGGGTATTGGTTCGCTAGCGTGTTGAGAGATAAATATTTCTCTTCTTTCAAGTTCCATTGTTTGATGTCCATCTTCTTTCAAGAAAGCATCAAATTGTGCAGTTCCGCGTTTTTTCATTCCTTGCCATTTGAAGCAATTATGTCTATGTAAAAATTCAAATCGAATGGTTTAATGTGGTACCAGCAGAGTACTAGGATGTACCTTTTTGGTATAGAAAATTGTTGTTATTTGAATAATTTGCGGGGGTTTAGTGCAGCAATTCAAAGTGACTATATCCGCAGTCAAGATCCACAGCAAATTTAAAACTTGTATCCAATTCCTTTGCTAAAAAAGCTAGGTGTCATCCTTATTCTATCAAGATATGAAGAAATTTACCAGAAAGCAAAACTTGGTTGTCAAAGTCTTGCTTTTGGAAGTGTTCAACATTATTCCATACCGTAATTGCAAGCAAATATACTACTTTATTAAAGAATTTACCATCTGCTACTCCATCTGCTGAATCATGAGTAGAATTTGGTTTCCCTGTTAAAGTGTACACTGCAATGAAAAATTGTCATGTTAGTCACAGCTTGATGCCGACAAACCTACTTAGTAATATATGACACTGGAAATGCTTCAAAAAACTGTTTTGAGATTTAAAAAAATAAAGAATGGTAAACATGTAGATTGTTATGGAACCTTTAAGAAATTTGTAAGAAACTCAGACCTAAAATGTGATAAATCCAAGAAATTTTAATCACTGGCTCCAATTGTTAGGTTTTTTATGAAAAAAGTACTACATTTATACCATTTCATTTTCAAAAGCCTTTGAAATGTGTTGTCCATCTTGTCAGGTTCTTTGTGGGGTACCTCTTCATGGATGTTAATCATTGATTTTTCTGAGCCGTATATATTGACCACTTATGAACTGCTGCATGGCCATGTGAGTCATTGCCAAGTTACACGTAAACGGCATAGGTGATCCAGCAAGGAACTTTGGTTGGACAGTGGCAGATGACTACAGCTTGACTTCCAATCAACACACACACAGGGGTTGGTAGTTAGTTGCTATAGGATCCTTTTGCAACCAAAATTTTCTGGACTGCATTTGAGCTTCTTATAGATTCAAATGCCAGAAGTGTAGAGTGAAGTTAGATGTGTCAGAAGGGCTCCCAAATTACTTAGCAAGATGTTAAAGTGATGTAAGGCCCGTTTTATAAGTCGTGCCGCGCCGCGCCGAACCGTAGAAATTTGAGTTCGACTGAGGTTCGACTTGGAGCGCCTCTTCTGTTTTATAAGAACAAAACTTTTGTCGTGCTGTGCCGTGACGAACCATGATGATGAATGCGCATAATACTGACTTTGGAAAATTTTCTTTTTAATTTCATGCATTTGAATACATTCGTTCATTAAATGAGAAATTCGATGTGGCTCGACTGAAACTGGCTTTATAAGTCGCACCGGGTCGACCCATTCGAGAGGCCTTTGGCGTATGGTTCGACTCAGTCGAACCAAGTGCCAGGTTAGTTTTATAAGAGTCGCGCCGTGCCGAACCAGGCAAAATTGATCGAAATTCACTCGGTTCGGCACTGCGCGGCGCGACTTTTAAAACGGGCCTAACAAAACATTTGTTATTACTGTGCAGTGTCAAAATGTTTTTGAGTGACATCAGTTGGACAAAAATCAATGCTATATATTAAAACTTCTCAGTTCATTCAATCCCATTGATTTTTGAAGAAACTGAGCCTACCATTTCATATCAGTTGTTTTCTTTAAATGGATCAGTCTATATTCAATACCTTTACTGGCCATAGCAGTGCCAGTTCTAAAAAAGTCAGAAAGGAGTCTTTCTGCAAGGACCTTGTAGTGATCCAAAAAGTAGATTGGCTAGGAAGTGAGCGCTGGGTGAGGGGGTCCAGGGTCACAGCCCCTGGAAAAATTCATTAGGATCAAGCTCTAGACTGATTACATGTCATAGTTTCGCTCCTTGATAGGCTGTGCTGATAATCGCTACAACTACGACTCATGATCAAGCTATTCGAAAAATCGGCCAGTGAGGCTAGATGATGCCAGCCTCGTAATGATAATTCCGGTTCCTCGGAATACACATAAAGCGGGTGTTCATGGTTGGCAAATTGTCAAGCATGTCTTTTGATCTGTGTTGTTGTTCTTTCATTGCCAGATAACTCCCAAGTGCTCCCGTCTCTTCATGGCATTCTTTCATGCATTCATTATGGGCTCGGAAAAAAACCATTTTGTGGAGTTGACTTTTCGTATAGCATAGGTCGCAATAGGTCGTGTAATTTAGCTATTCTGTTTTCCTAGCCTACTTTAAGGGAGCGGTCATAAAGTATCTGCTATATGGGGGTGGATGATTTTCCAAAGATCTAGCAAAAAAATTAATGGCCCCATCCTAGATACCTATTCACTTTTTTATTTATGGCCCAATAGCAAGAACTAGGATATTTTTCATGACCCCATAAAATAATTTAGCTTTTAGAATGTTAGCCTGTTAGAATGTTAGCTTTACTTTCGTTTCAAAAGGGGTCTGGAACACAGGCTATTAGAATGTAGGCTCGATGAGTTTACAGGCAGTGTAATTCCAGAATTATAATTTAATAATAAAGTACTGGTTAGCACGGGGGGGGGGGGGGTTCTCGGCTAAATTTCGGGCAGGGGTGTGCCGCCCACTGTTTCAAAATAGCACCGTTGGCTAGACCAATTTTTCTGAAAATGATACCCTTGGCTAGACTAATTTCTACATCAAAGTGCCATGAATTGGCATTTTCGAGGCAAAACTTGCCAAATTTTTGCATTCTATGGACCAAAATTTGAAAAAAATTTGGGTTTCTTTACAGGAATTACCGAAGTTTGACATTTCTTTCACCAAAATTGCCAAAAAGTATACCCTTGCCCAGACTAAATGGGCGAAAATTGGCAAAAAGTATACCCTTGGCTAGACTAAATGGACTGAAATTGGCAAAAAGTATACCCTTTGCTAGACTAGAAGGTTTGAAAAAGCATACCCTTGCGGGCGGCACATCCACAGGTACCTTTACTATGGAAGAACCCCCCCCCCCCCCCGTGCTGGTTAGCCACTGAACTAAACAAGAGTAGGAGAAGAAAAGAAATGAACAGAAAAGCAAGTGTCAAGAGGAAAAGTAACAGAAAAAAATTTTCGTAGCATTTGTAGCCGTTGCCAAACTTTTATGGCCCCATAAAATACATCTGATTATTTTTCATAGCCCCAAAAAGTCATGGCAGAATTTTTCATGGCCCATCCAAATATCATCCACCCCCATACAGCAGATACTTTATGACTGCTCCCTAAATAGATAATTAATAATAATAATAAACGCTGATCCTCTCTCAACGAATCAGATCACAAGTAGAAGGTCCTGTGATCTGATAGGTCGCGCCATTTTTGGGGCGATTTTGGCTGGATTTTCAGTTAGGTTGATTATCAGACCCAGATGAAGTGCAGTGGCGGCATCCAATTCAATGAATGAAGCGGAAGCTGGGACTGAGGTAGTTAGTCTAATCAAGCTCATCGGATTGATGGAAAATGCCCTTTCATAATAACATGAAGAAACTTCTCCATCATAGTGAGTAGTTTCAAGTATTCAATTTCATCTGCAAAATCACTGGGCGCCAATGCCTCAAGGAGTAGCAATTTGAGCTGTTTGTATGCTTTAAAATTTGGCTGATTGAGTCATAGATCTTTAAAGTATACTACAAAATCAAAAGCTTCAATATACATTGTTCTGAATTTGTTTTTAACAGTCCAATTTCAGCTTCTTTCAGCTGACTAAGTGCTAATTATTTTCAAAATTTTGCCACAAAAACTAAGGCTATTTGTTGCCAAAAAAACCTAGCCTACCCTGTTTTGCGGTCCCTGTTCCAAATAACCACAGCAGATGCATGTCAGGTAATGTTCTCAAAAGTCCTTCTAATATTGACCATGAGCACCTATGCATCTGTCACCCGTACGAAAATACCGGGCCTTGCAGAGCCAAAACCAGGCCATAATCGGGCCTTATTGCTCATTCTTAGCCATAATTCACCATTGCAAGAACGTTGCAATTTTTTTGCAAGGGTCTTGCAAAAACGTTAGGTTGGTGCAAGGCTTGATTTTGGCCCTTATCAGGCCTTGCATTAGAGTCACAGCAGCGATATTCTTTGGCTATCAATGTTAGGCTAATGCAACGCTGATGTTAGGTTCCTTGTCGACATCTTTTGGCAAAACCGTTATTTTGTTCGTACTCAAATATCGTTCATGCCATGCTCTTGTTGGGGCTTTATTAAGGCTATCTTCCTATGGGAATACTTCGATAAAAGTGTTTATTGTGCAAATACGACGGATTTGAGTTGAGAAAAAAGATGAAGCACCACGTGTAAGACAACATGAGTCCAGCTAAGTGTAAGCTTCGGCGAAGAGTTTTTCAAAGGTTCGCTACAAGAAACTTAAACGCACCAAGATAAATAATGGTTGATGCATCTGTTAGGTGAGTATGAATTTCGTTTCAACGTCCAATCGCAAGTTTTGTAATTTTCTTCTCCCTGCAATCGTTAGGATGGAGACAATTATCAGCGTATCCAAAATTGCGACAGCCATCTCACTATCGCGATCGGTTAGAAATTATTTAGGACACCTAAATACAATGCTGTACTTACTTGCGAACTGTGGTTGTAAAGAAATGACAAGATATATTTTCCTTTGAATGTAGACAGGCTCCTATCTCCTGCAACAAACTGTTTGTCGTAGGGGTTAATATGCACAGCATTTGTAGTTTGTAAACGATTCGTCATCCACACTTTTCTGCGTCGTTCTTTATAAGCATCATCCGAGATGGAAATAGAAATCGAAACAAGGATAATGCTGTTGACAACAAGGTTTCTAAGGCCACGCCAGCGCACAAGCTCGACAGCATGAAAAACTTGGGAAGCTTGAAATTGTTTCCGAACTCAACTTGAAGAGGTTTGTTATTACTCCTTACTTGGAAAACTTTGTCCATGATATCAAATTTGATCCACGAAAAGTGCAATAAGTAAAGATTAGAAAAATCTTTTCGAAGTTTTCGAGTTTTCCAAGCATTCGTCTGGGACAGATTCTCAAACTGGAAATGATCAAACTGTTTCCAGGCTGCTGCAAGCTTGCGTTTGCCTTTATTTTGGCCTTGTACGCACCTAAAATAAGCCAGGCCCCAATTGGCCCATACAAGGGCCTTGCAAATGCCAGGCTAAATGTATGGCCCGTTTTAGGTCCATGTATAGTGTGCTGCAAGGCTGCCTTTTCAATTCAAATGTTTGGCTCATGCCAGTGTGAAATATGGCTATGGTTGCAAGGCCCTGTTTAGGCTGATGCAAGGCCCTGTATTTTCGTAAGGGGAGAACCCCAGAAAATGTACACCAGCAAGATATCCCACTTTGTTATGATCATTCTATGTTGATCTATGGATGCAAAAATGTGTTTTTTTATGAGATGACTAATTCCAGTTCAAATACATGAAAAACAGAATTTCCTATCCCACCTCTTTCTTAATTTAGTTATAGTACACTATCAATGGTTTGGACATTGAAGTTTTTAGGTACTTGAGGACCAATGTATTTGTAGAATATTGCTTCAAAGTTTGGACCAATATGATTTTGACCCCAAAGTTTGCCTTGGAATGGCACTTTGGTGTCTGCTTTCTGATCAACAAAGGTCATTGGCAATTTTCAGCTTTATGAAATGGAATTATTCCATGCAAAAATTTGACCATGAAACATTGTCATACATGCTTGTTCATGTTATGACCGTGGTCAATAATTGATCTACCCCCATGCTATATCTTAAATGATCAACAACTTTTTGCAAAACTCCTTCGTATAGGAGGCTGCAAATTCTCTCCATTTTTGCCTACGTACAAGATGTCTGCTATTTTAACATACTGTCAAATGGCAACTTGCAAAAATCTTGCAACACCTTTAAGATGGCTATTTATATCCTCCAGATGTCCACTTGCAGCTGATCTTAAAAAGTGTCAACACCAAGGAAACTTTTTTTTGACATGAGACAAATAGCTCTGTTAAAGGATGCACGCTCCAAACAGTCAAATTTGGCTAACTTCAATGTGTTAAAAATCTTGTGTCCCATGGAGGAACACTCCCTGTATTTTTAAATGGACTCCTGCACGGGAGTCACCAATTCAAGATTCAAGATCCAAAATTCAAGATTCAAGATCCGGAATTAAAGATTCACACTAATTCAAAGTCCGGAATTCAAGATTCACACTGATTCAAGATCCGGAATTCAAGATTCATACTAATTCAAGATCCGGAATTCAAGATTCACACTAATTCAAGATCCGGAATTCAAGATTCACACTAATTCAAGATCCGGAATTCAAGATTCACATTAATTCAAGATCCGGAATTCAAGATTCACACTAATTCAAGATCCGGAATTCAAGATTCACACTAATTCAAGATCCGGAATTCAAGATTCACACTAATTCAAGATCCGGAATTCAAGATTCACACTAATTCAAGATCCGGAATTCAAGATTCACATTAATTCAAGATCCGGAATTCAAGATTCACACTAATTCAAGATCCGGAATTCAAGATTCACACTAATTCAAGATCTGGAATTCAAGATTCACACTAATTCAAGATCCGGAATTCAAGATTCACACTAATTCAAGATCCGGAATTCAAGATTCACATTAATTCAAGATCCGGAATTCAAGATTCACACTAATTCAAGATCCGGAATTCAAGATTCACACTAATTCAAGATCCGGAATTCAAGATTCACACTAATTCAAGATCCGGAATTCAAGATTCACATTAATTCAAGATCCGGAATTCAAGATTCACACTAATTCAAGATCCGGAATTCAAGATTCACACTAATTCAAGATCCGGAATTCAAGATTCACACTAATTCAAGATCCGGAATTCAAGATTCACACTAATTCAAGATCCGGAATTCAAGATTCACATTAATTCAAGATCCGGAATTCAAGATTCATACTAATTCAAGATCCGGAATTCAAGATTCACACTAATTCAAGATCCGGAATTCAAGATTCACACTAATTCTAGATCCGGAATTCAAGATTCACACTAATTCTAGATCCGGAATTCAAGATTCACACGAACTCTAGATCCGGAATTCAAGATTCACACTAATTCTAGATCCGGAATTCAAGATTCACACTAACTCTAGATCCGGAATTCAAGATTCACAAGAAACTCATCTTTTTGTAAGAAACCAAGTTCACGGGCTGTTAGGTGGTAGAGATTCCAAGGTGTTTCTTGCATTTTCTGGCTGGAAATCTACACTGATTCCTCAATTCTTTACAATGGCTCCTTAAAGGGTAGTTGCAGCAAAAGGTAAACAAACATACTGGCCTAGACAAGCCAATATCATCATTTGAATAAAAACTTCCTTGATTAATTAGGCTAGAACAAAGGAAGATACAATTTCCTAACAGCCTTAGGATGCTTGGCCTAACCAAGTTGACAAACTTTTGCAGGGTGAGAGCAAAGTCTCTGATACTTGTTTACCTGCAAAGAATCTCTATTTTGTTAAGTTATCTTACAGATATCAGGGTAAACCTATGAAAATATACAAATTTGTGGGAAATATGCTAGAACGGTGCAACTGCCAAACAAGTAATATCGTCTAACTTGCAATCAAAACAGGATCAAAATTCACCACTACTATATGGGTCAAATTTCCTTTGAGTGAAAGCTGAAAATTCCAAAATTCCCGTAGCTTTTTCTGAGGGGCATTTCACCATAAAAATATCTCACAAATCTTTGGCAAAGATCCTTCTGTTTCAAGAAAAATCCATCAAAATCCATAAAAATTCATTTGTTCTGAAAAAATCTTGGACGCTTTTTCGATTGGGAGAAACGCCCCTTGGCTTTTCAATCCAAGAGGATGGTTTAACTCTACCATCTCTTATCAGCTGTTTCTTGTGAATTTTTATTTTACATACACCTTTCTCTTCTGTCTTTAGATGTTCTCCAGATATTGAAGAAAATAACAGATATATGTTAACATAAGAACATAAATCTTAGCACGGAACAGACTGTGTTTACATCTCTTATCCGTCGCCCCTTGTGCAAAGTGAATACTGTAGCTTCCAACACACATTTGATAAGAATCTCTTTGAAGAAACTTGACTCTCAGATAACAAAAATTATCAAACTTCAGTACTGGGACAAATTAATTAAGAAACTTTTCCTCTTAACAAGGAAATCTATGGCATTCAGTACCTTTAACTTTCTTTTCACTTCTTGTACAAGTATCTTAAATAACTAAGAATTTGGGCCATTGCTGAAAGTGTTTTGAAATGTTCACTATATGCCCTCAAAACAAGGTTTTCTGAAGCCTTTACGATGTTTAGGCAAGTACCTTTAAGTAATCTGATTTTCTGATGAGTTTCTTGTATAAGTTGTTCCTTGTAAGAAATTATTTGATTGTAAATCAACCATTTATTCAAAGCTTCCCAGGTGAAAATACAGCGAAAAATAAAAAATGTTAAAACACCAAGTTTGTCCTAAAAATTCTTTAGAGGCCTATGAATCTTAAATTCCGGATCTAGGATTAGTGTGAATCTTGAATTCCGGATCTAGAATTAGTGTGAATCTTGAATTCCGGACCTAGAATTAGTGTGAACCTTGAATTCCGGATCTAGAATTAGTGTGAATCTTGAATTCCGGATCTAGAATTAGTGTGAATCTTGAATTCCGGATCTAGAATTAGTGTGAATCTTGAATTCCGGATCTAGAATTAGTGTGAATCTTGAATTCCGGATCTAGAATTAGTTTGAATCTTGAATTCCGGATCTTGAATCTTAGATCTTGAATCTTGAATTAGTGACTCCCCTCCTGCACACTAGAACTTAGTCTCTTGCAAGTATGAAAGTGACATGGAGTATGTATTTGGGGGAGACTCGTATCTGGCCAATGACCAACAGTTGATAATTTAACTCTGCCTTTGCCTGGTGGTTCATTTTATTCATAGGCCTAGTGCAGTGGTTCAGACTCCTTACCTTATCATATCAAAGTTCAAACAACAGGTGAATTAATAAGGTACGACAGGTTAGTTATGACGCACAAGATCCTTCATGGAAACTGTCCGGACAATTTGCAAAATAAATTTATGCGGAGGTCCCAAATTTCAAGCTATTCAACAAGGAATAGCCAAAATCTCCATTTGCCTAAACCTCGATTGGAATTTACCAAAAAGAGTTTCCAATTTACCGGAGCCTCGATATGGAACGAGATCCCGCAACAGTACAGAGACTTACCCGCTCTAAATTGCTTCAAAAAGGAAGTTAAACAACTCCTAAGGAGCTAAGGTGGGTGAGTGCGTTCGGGTCCCTGGGGCCTCGTGATGCTTTGGGGGGTGGTGCCCGGTTGGTCCTGATTTGGTCTATTCTAGGCCGGGTTGGGGCCTGTGGGGTGCCGTCCCTCTGGGTGTTGCGGGGCCGTGGGGATCTGGATGCATTCATCTACCTTGGCGGCAATTAAAGCACGACCCCTAGGAAGAGCAGCCTTTTAGGGTTTTTAAATTTCTATCATTAATTTTTTTATTATACTTTGTAGTAGCTGATAGGGCATCGTGCCTAAACATTTATGATATGATATGATATGATATGATATGATGATGTTGAGGATGCAAGTTTGACAATCTAATTCTCACTTATTGATTTCAGTTAGACTTCTCAAAATCGAAGAAACCAAAACACAAAGCAGAGAGCGCATAAACGGTGAACAACGGCCTGTGGACGGTGCTGCGTTAAATTAAGTGCTCTGCCTGCTGCAAATGCAGTGGTTTGCACAGGCCCATTTTGATCAGATACTTACTCTTTTTAAATGGATTTATACTGTAGTTAGTGTAGAGCTTTTGATTCCTCTGAACTTTCTTTATAGTTTCGCAAAGAATTTTATTTTGATGGACGTAATTGATCGATGTGGGATCCTTGCCAGCTTTCGCCATCTTTGCTCAAGGAAAATTCATGCTTGTTGTCGTTTCCATAGTGACTGTGCTTGCTCCTTCGCAGAACCTTTGTTGTCGCTGCTGTTCTATTTATCGCCGATCCGCCGATCTCATCGGCGACCATCGCCGATGAATTACGATTCATTTTCATTTTCATTTCATTTTATCAATATTTATACACGGGCTACCTTTCAGCAAATACACTAATTATTAACAATGTTTGTTCAAAATAATATGGGAAAAGATATAATTAATATGAGTTGCTGCTCTACCAAGGGGTCGTGTTTGGGTCCTGTGAAAGGTTCAAAAGATAGTCTCTAAGACCTGTTCTAAAACGAGCGATTGACTCTCTTTCTCGAATGTTGTCAGGGATATCATTCCAGTTTTTGACACCAGAAAAGTAGAAACTTCGCTTTGCATATTCTAACCTAACTTTAGGAATTTGCAAATCTCCACTGTTTCTGGTTCTATACTCTGAAATCATGGATCTTTCAGTGAACTTATGGCGAAGATTTTCGGGACAGAGGTCATGCAAGATTTTATATGTCATGACTCCTTGGTCAAAGGAGATCAATGACTTTACATTGAGCCATTTGCAAGTCCATCCGTCCTTATACTTGGCATTCGCTATTAGCTTCTTTGCCCTTGTCTGTAATCTTTGCAACTGGGATAGCTTGGTGTTGGAAAGAGCACTCCAAACAATGTTGCCATAGCGAAGATGGCTTTCAAAGAGAGCTTTATAAACTTGATCAAGTTTCCTTTGCGGAAGGATGTTTTTCAGCTTTCTTAAGGAGCTCAAGCCCCCTTTCAGCTTATTTTTGATAGCTTTGTACTGCACTTTCCAGTTAAGGCTTTCGTCGATGTTTATCCCTAAGTATTTTGTCTTGTCAACCCTTTTGATAACTTCATTATTGAGGACAAGATCTGGCAAATCATTACCTATCTTATTCAGTTGTCGCCTATGGCCTATAACCATATATTCACTTTTGCTGGCATTCAAACTAAGTTTATTAATCCTCATCCAATTCGATATATTTTCCAGCTCGTTTTTCAAATCTATTAGAAGTTCATTCAGGTTTTCTGATGCGATATTCACACATGTATCATCAGCATACATATGTGGGATCGTGCTTTTTAGACAATTCTCAAAATCATTAATGTATAGTATGAAGAGCAAGGGTCCCAAACACGAGCCCTGCGGAATACCACACTCAGTGCTGCTTTTGCTGGAAGTGGATCCGTCAAAATAACAGAACTGCTCCCTGTTGGTCAAATAAGAAGTGAACCAGCTGTGGGAAGCACCTTCAGCACCATACTCTCGCAACTTCAACAATAGGATTTTATGGTCAACGGTATCGAATGCTTTCTTGAGATCAAGGAATATACCCAAGTTTATTTTCCCCTCATCAGAGTTCTTGAACCATGGGTCTATAACATTCAATAGGCATGTCAGTGTACTGTGTAGTTTTTGGAACGCAAACTGGTTCAAACAAAGCCTGTTTTGTCTCTTTGGAAACTCCATTAGTTGGTCGTGTACAATCTTTTCTAAAATTCTCGACACAACTGATAACACTGAGATAGGCCGGTAGTTGTTTACATCTGTTTTCGTGCCCGCCTTATGAATAGGTGTTACTCTGGCTAATTTCCAGGTCTGGGGGAAAATACCCCGATCTAAAGATGCATTGTATATCAGTGTCAGTGGTTTTGACACTAAGTTTATGGCATCTTTCAGTATTTTGACGGGGATTCTGTGAGCACCAGGAGACTTCGAGTTATCCAGAGCTTTTATAGCACGTTCTACATACCCTACATTTACTGGCTGTAGCTTAAATTTGGTTTCTCCGGTTTTATCTCCAAGGTACTTAAGAGGGTCTTCGGAAGGCTGAATTTCTATTTTCTCCGTTAACTTAGGTCCAACCGTTGTAAAATGTTTGTTGAAAGCTTCTGAAATTTGTGAAGCTGATTATAGTTCTAATATGCCTTCAAAAATGATGTTTTGAGTTACAGGTACATGTACCCCAAAAACTAAGGTACCCCAAAAACCACAAGGTCAGTTGAAAGGCAATATCTATAGAAGAGCAACATACAACATAAAACTCTTACTGATCAATGATGCTTAGGTAACTAGGCTACCTAAAAATGTAGGTTTGCCATGAATAAATTGGATTTTAAAAAAATTATAAGGTGTCAAAGCAAAAATTTGAACTTGAAATTTTACAGATTATTTCCATGAATGAGTAGCAAGCCGCAAATTCTTACTTTAAGTTTGCAAACCAATGTTTTTCAGTATCTTCCATGTGTCCTCTTGCCAGAAAAGTACCATGGTTACCTTGCAATATAGTGAACCTATTGAATGGGCATCCTGACTTTGGTGATTTTTTGTGTGGTTTTGGGGTACATTTCACTGAAACGTGGAAAACACAAGTACAGGGTGTGCCACGGAGAAACCAAATGAAATTATGTATTTTCAACAAAATCACACATATATATATATATATAGTATTAACACTTTCTGGTATGTTAATTAAACCAATTAACATGAGGTATTTGTCCATATAACCAAATATCTTCTGAAAGTCAAGGTTAGAATGGTCAAGTTTTTAACAAGATTAACAAAATAACAAATATTTCCTAACAGTCTGTAAACAAACAGTAAGTAAATTTTCCATTTTTCAGCAAAATAACGAACACATCTTCAATACAACCAACATACAGTTGGTAAAATGGTATATGTTTTAACAAAATAATAAGCATTTTCTGCAATTCAATCAACAGACAGTTAATTAAAATTGCCCATATTTTAACACAGTAACAAAAATATCTTTCTAAAAGTCAATCAACATAGGTATTTGCTGTCCAGATATCATTAACTAACCAATTACTTCAGAAGACTTCTGTTAATTTTGGATACCACTGGAAAGTTACTCTCATTTGAGGTTTCTCTCATTTGAGGTTACTTTGAGGTTAAACCATTTGAGGCTAGCTCTCAAACATTTTGGGGGTGATAAATGAAACCTCTGTGAGGTGGTTAAAAGTCTGGTCGACTCTGAAATGAATGCACTTGTGAAATTAAGAGAAAAGAACATTTATCCATGGAATAGAAACATCAAAACTTTTCATCATTTATGAAAAAAATTGCCGGGAACATTGATATTCTCAAATATTTTGATACTTGGAAAAAACATGCACTTTGTAATTGCTAGTAAATGAATAACACAGTTCCTCTCTGTTAGGTCGGATTGTCAGCAGATTTCAAAATAGATGCAGAATCAAGAAAAATAATGCTTTTGAAGATTGATATGCAGCAAACGGCTTGATAAGTGGAAAACTAATGTGGTTTTTGGGGTGCACCCCATGTGGGTTTGTGGTACATTAGATACTTCCACTGAAAATAAGTTTGCAGCTACACTTTCTATCCATTACTGATTTATAATGATGACTTCTTCCCAAATATCACAATGATAGGTCGATCAGCTGTAATCTTTTTCGTGTTTTTGATTGTGCGGTTTTTGGGGTACATATTGTGAAAAACAAGAAACTTTGCCACGTCAGTACTCGGTCAATCTTACGTAAAAAATAATAATACCCTACGGGAAGACCTCGTTTTCTGCAGCCCTTCATTGACACAAAACCATTTTTGAAAGCAACGAGTAGGAAGAAAGTTATAACCACACGCATTTTTTGTGGCTTTTGGGGTACATGTACCTGTACAGTGTGATTTGAGTTCTTATGTAAAACCTTATTTATTGTTTTCCACATAGCTTTCGGAATGTTTTTGGTTTCATCAATAAGGTTATAGCTGTATTCCTGTACCCTGGCACGTAGTTCAGAAGTGACTTTATTACGCAACTTCTTATAGTCTGACCAATAGGACGCATCTTTCTCGGACTTCTTTTTTGCTAGATCACTTTCCTTCACCAGGTTTTTTATGAACAAGTAATAAAGCTCGATCGATAAGTTATGACATACAAAATAATCAACAGGCAATGTCCCGAAAACCTTTGGGATAAATACCATCGAAGGACCCAGCTCTCCAACCACATAACAAGGAATTGCAGGTACCTTCAAATCCCAAGAAACAATCTTGAATACGTCAAGAAAGGCTTTCATTATTGGGCACTGAAAGCCTGAAATGACATTCCTATTGACATCAGAAAGCTCCCTACACTTTAGTAAATTCAAAAAGCAACTAAAAGGTTATTTCAAGAGCTGAAAGAAAAACAAGAACAAGAATCCCTGGATAAGAGCAGCTGCTTTTAAATAGATTTTATATGAATACACTGTATACAGTATATTATAACATACTGTATAATATATTATAACACACTGTATACAGTATGTATACAGTATATTATAATGCATTATTGTAATTAGGTTTTTTCTTTTGTTATTTTCCATTGCTGAAGGGATTTTTGTGTTTAAATGATTTAAGATGAAAATGAAATGAAAATACCATCACTGCCGACGTCGGAATTATCGTTTAATGATCAAGGAAAGCGCCAAAATTGTTCAGAATCTAGAAAAATATGATGAAATAAAGTTTGGAGCGGAAGTTCCATCGCAGCATGAGAATTATAATGGAATGAATCAAATAACACTACATTGTGAGAAGAATGTGAAAGGTATTGTAACTGATTTGATCTTACTACTTTTTTTCGCAAATGTCAATTTTTGCCATGTTGACAGAATCAGTTCCGGAAAACTGTCTCCAATTCCCTCTGTTCTTAAAATGGCTTAAATGAAACTTTATGAGTGGTTGTGCAATTGACAGCTGAAAAAATTGAAAGATTTCCACAGTCATATTTCTCTCTCTCTTGGGAGAGTTATCCCCAACCAATCAGAGTTAAAGATGTAAAATAACAGCTTCCTATCCATACTGATCATATGAAAAGTGATTCTTTATTTTTCCACAGAACGGCGAATTCAGAAAAATCATGATTTTAAAAAGCATTCCAAGTGTCTAAATTTGCTTGACGTTATTTGCAGCATAAACAAGCCAGATATGAAGTAAACAGGCAGGATTAAGTGAACTGACAAGTAGCTTGTAAACAAATATTTGTAAGTTGTACACAGTAGATATCAGACAATGCAAATGATATGCAATCAAATTGCAATGATCAAATTATAATCTATACAAAGCAAAATAACAATGCAATATAAAATAAATGCAATATAAAATGCAATATAAAAGATTATAAAATGCAATTTATAATCGAATTGCAAATGATGGATTGTAGCTAGGAGATAGTATGTTTTACGTTGCAAATACGTAAGTGATTTGCTAAGAGTATCTGCGCTTCGCGCGTCCTTGAAAATCAGCCGTTAAAGTAAAATGTCACCCCCTAAACTGAAATATGAATAAAAGAATCAAAAGATTTAGTGACTATGATTTAACAGATCTAAGTTAAAATTTCCCCGGTTCTCAAATATTAATCAACAAATCTTGCCAGAAACACAAGCACCAACGCATACTTCTGTGATGCAGCCAACTTTTGCGCCGTAAGTTCCAACATGAGTCGTAACTTTAGCTCCAACTCCCTTTTTGATATTACCAGAAACCTCTACTCCAGCACCCACTCCGATTCCAAATGAAACAGGGCCAAGATGCACATTGGCACTAGGGCCCTCGATGCCCGCTTTGAAATGCTTATCTTTTTTGGTAATTCCTGCTTTCACGCTAAGATCACCCTCAGCAGCGAACCCATGACCAGATACCTTTCCGGAAGGGAGAGTTACCTTTCCCTCTACACCATGTTTTCCAGTCGATCCTTCAACTCTAACCTTGGCAGATCCTTCCACTTTTGGGTGTCGATGTTTCTCTTTCCATTCACCAGTAAAGTCAATATATGGACTTTTTGGGCCCTTATAACCACTTTTCTTTCCAAGTGAGCGGCGCCTTCTTGATGAAATACTGCGCCTCCGTGACAAGTAGCTTCCAGTTAGGAGCGTAGAACGTCGTCGCCTCAGTGAAAAGATACTGCGTCTCCGCGATGAGTAACTTCTACTCCACGATGGAGAACGTCGTCGGCTCCATGATGAAGAACTGCTTCGTGATGAAGAGCTTTGGAACCATAAACCTCTTTTGATTCTGCGGGGCCCCTTCATCGTTTGAGGTGCCCCTTCATCGTTCAAATTTTTCTTACCGTCTGCTGGTTGTACTTGAATTCGATTGTTCTCATCAGATGCCTGAACATTCCATTCGTTAGTTTCGCTTACTGGAAATCCTTTGCTCCCATAAGCACCCTTAGCCATGATTGACTGCGGTGATAAAGGAGCATTTTCATCTGCTAGGTATGCATGTGAGCAGATACAAACAACCAAGGACACGATGGTAATCACTTTAAGTTGCAACATCTTCTTTCACGATGGAAGCAATCCTGAACAAAGAATCGAGAAGTATATTTTACCCCCATTTTTGCTTGCGGCTGGCTATAGGGATCCCTGTTTGCTGCCATTGTTGAAACAATCTCATCAAAAAGAGCGTGTACCATAACGTGCATGAAATGCGAAATACAACTAAAAAGGGCGTTTCCCTCATTTTCCGAGCATAGGGCGTGGTCACTAAAAATTTTCTGGGGCTCCGCCCCAGACCCCCTCACTTTTCTAGTGCTGTGTACGCCTCTGGTCTCTCATAATGTCAAAACGAAATTACCTATTTCAGCCAGACACGCTTTAGAATTTCTGCCAGCAAGTTCATCATCAAGTAATGCATTTGACAATTTTATCGCGCATTGACATACAGAGAGTTGTAGACTTTTAAACACGGACTGCAATTTTCACCAGCAGGATGCTGCCAGTGCTGTTGCTGTTGCCAGTGCTGGCCTGACGTACAATGTGAAACAGTTCATTGTATGTATCTGTATGTATTCGTTTAGCGCATTAACTGTCTTTTTTATTTGTTTGTTTCCTGTTTCGTTTGTATGTATTTGTCAGTAAGTTAGTTTAGTGTTTTATGTAATGACCCTTTCGGATAGTCATGGGTTCTTGCTTCCCGGGGTCATCCGAGGGGCAAATCACTGATTTTTTTTCGTACACCTCTCTAGAAATCACGAGAGAGATCACATACAAAAATCACAAAATTACAAAAAAATCACACACAGAAGCACCAAAAATCACTGAAAACTTACTGAAAAATCACACGAAAAAATCACTAAAAGGCACTAAAATCGCAAAAAAACCACAGGAAAAAATCATGTGATTTCAAAATCTCAAAAATCACGTACGCAATTTTGAGAAGTGATTTGCCCCTCGGGGTCATCATCCTTGTTATGTAGTCCAGTAGTTTGTAAGTATAGTCTTAGGTACCTGGTTTTTGTAAAATTTTTTATATTGTATAAGAAAAGCCAGCAGGATATGTTGGTCAGAGATTGAAGATGAAATTTGACTAACCTTTATCCCTCTGTAGCTGATTGCCTTTGCAGTAACAACTGTCAGAAACGTTCTTCAAGAGCATTTAATTGTTTGGTGCTACTACTCTTCTTATAGATTTCTGGGGTCACGTGACTGTATCAATTTAGCTTCCGAATTCTGCTATGAATAGCCAAGGAAGAAATTAAGGAGTCTGTATGAAGCATCTCTAAATGTATCACGTGATTTTGAGATGAATTAAGCCAATGAAAATTGATCTTGCTATAAAAATAGGATGCTTATATGACCAATTATTCATAGGAAGAAAACTGTCGCGTCATGAACCTTGTTTCTGAAGGAAACACGTGACTACAATCTTAGATAAACCAATGAGAATTGATCTTGCTATGAAAATAGGATGTTTATATTACCAATTATAGGAAGAAACCTGTTGCTTCATGGACCATGTTCCTGAAGGGATCACATGAGTATTGATTGTAGTTCGAAAGAAATGAAATTCAATTCTTTGCAGTATCCTAAGTATTATGAATTATAAAATAAAATGTCAAGTGTGAAAAAAGAATAGGAAAAATTGTCCAGCATTTCCAGCAAATTGCCTAACTAAGGAACATAACATTTTATGACTATGTGGCCCCATAAGATACACCTGAATTTTCATGGCCCAAAAAAGTTACGGCAAAATTCTTCGTGGCTCATCCAAATATCATTCACCCCCATATATGTGAGCAAAGGACATTACTTCTCAGATCGCCCAGCCTTAGAATTCCACAGAGCAGAATCCTTCAAGCATCTAGCAGTTGGGCAATAAGCAATGCAAATTTGTTCTTAGCCCATTTTCAGCTCCCTTCGCTCGCTAGTCAACAAAGTTTATCCTCCTTCTGTCGTGTATGCTTCAAATTTATTGGGTAATATGTATGGTTCATTTATGCAACAGGGTATACTTTTGGGCTTTTTAATGGGACAAGGTGCAAAGTGTGGAGTTCTTAAAGGCTCCATAGCAATCACATCGCTCACTACTGGAGTTCTTTCCTTACGTACTGTATTTGGCGATCTGAGAGTTGGGTTTATTATGTCTAAAATTTGTGTTATTAATTCCGTTAAGTTTTGGAAAATGTCCGTCTCCCGTAACTGTCCGTGAATACTACTTTTTGTGAGTACCACTCCCCCTCCGGAGAATTGAATCACATATTCTTGGTTGTTTTTAGTTCATTTGATAGCCTTTAGTTTGATGTTTATAGGTCAACGAAAGTCCTTCTGCCAGTCCTGCTAAGAAGAAGGGACGAATAGAATATATCGTAATTGATTCAGATGAGGAGCCAGAGAGGGTTGATCGTCAAACGAAGGCATGCAGAAGTTTGTTTTTGGACTCAGAGAATAAAATTTTTGAAGGCAAACAGGTGAAAACTGAAAAGATTGAGCCACAGAGTCGTGTAATACCAAAACAAGAAAAACAGCTGCATAATGTGGAATCGGATGTGGCAGCAAGTGATTCCTCTGGTTGTTCAGAAGGAGAATCTCTTACGCCTAGTTCGTCTGACTCACTTCCAGCCATGAGATTTCAGCCAAAAACTTTTGGCATCTGGCCACAATCGGCATTTGATGAAGAAAGTGGTAAACCCGTTTCGGAAGTTTTCAAAAGATTTTCCAGCGTGCAACCTAGAAGAAGTGTAAATGTCCCGTACGATATAAACGGCTTGTCTGTAATTGTTGTTCCCCTGAAAGGAAATTGTTCAAAGATTGCAAGTGTTAAAGATGGGAGGCCTTGGGCCCCCGATGTCCCTACTAAGTGGTCTGGTTTTGGTGACGTATCCGTGTGACGTTCCTTGTGCAAAGGAGGCTTGAGGTGTCCTAACGTTAACTGTTTATACTGGGCACAGTATGGTCATCCAAATCAAACGCAGTTTGAAACAGGGAAAAGGGCAAATACTTGCCGCATCTGCCAGTCGGAAGCAGAGACTGATCATTGCTATGCAAAGAGGTATGTGGTTTTCTTCAAAGAATATGCTGTGGTGTGCCATGAGGGTGAGCATTCATGTGTAGCTGTTGAACCAATTCAATTTGATAAAGAAGACGTAAAGAAGGCTTTTAAAGAGAACCCCAAGCTGACTGCAGGCCAGTTTTCCAATCTCCGTATAACCAGCTCGATTCGTGATGGGAAAGATTGGCATGAACTTGATAAAGTTGCGGCCAATCTACTTGATAATAAGATGATTGCTAACTTAAAAAAGTCTGCTAGTAGTGAGGTATATACTAATAAAGATGACTTCCTTTGCCTGCGTGATTTCAAGCAGCACTGTGATAAACGTGATATCTTTTACATTTACAAAATAAATTCTCGAGAACTTAACCCCAGTCAGCCAAACTTTGTTTTCAAGACCAGTAAGACAAAGCTTCAAATTATTATTATTATTATTAATTATTAACTATTTATTTAAAGTAGGCATATACATAAGTAGCAATAGAAAAGCTAATTCAAGCCTACTACAAACTAAAATTTTTTAAAAAGCAAAGAAAAAAATATCTATAATTCAGAATAAATAGCTATGAATATACATATGTACAGATTTTTACAATGTTTTTACAGAATTTACAATGTTTTAAAATTTTCGATGCAACATTTATCCACTCAAGAACCCAACCTGCGCCACGAAAGGTCTACACAGTCTACAGTTGCATTCCTCTCCTTTCCAGGTTTTTATTTTCCTTTTAAAGCTGGAGAGGGTATCTGATTGTTTCATGTCATTGGGAAGAGCCTGCCATAATCTACACCCCAGAAACGATATCGTCTCTAAGCCATAGCACGTAGTACGTGCTTGTGGCAGCAGTAGATTATGGCAGCTTCTTAACCCATAAGGACTGTGTTTTTCTACAAAGATCTCCTTCATGAAACTAGGATTAAGTTCCCATTTTGTTTTATAGATTTCAGTCATTAACAACTGTAAATTCCTAATGTGGATTGGGACAGCATCGTCTCTGAGTAACATTGTATCAAAATCTGATCTCATATCTTTGTAAGTTATCCGCAATGCCCGTTCGTGAATACGATTAACTTTATTGTTCAGTGTTCTATCGCAGAACATCCAAACAAGCGGACAGTAGTTGAACTGGGACAAGATAAATGCTTTCATTACTCGCTTTAGTTGTTCAGTGTCAAGAAAGTGAGAAATTCTTGAGAGAGCATGTAGCTTTTGACCAGCTTTTTTGCAAATAGATCTTACTTGCTGTTTAAAGCATAATTTTTTGTCAAAAATCACTCCAAGCAACTTTTCTTCCGTGCTCTCTTTTATGGTTACCCTTCCGATATTTAAAGAAATTTCATTACTTTTATCCCCAAATACCATTAGGTGGCACTTGTCCTCATTCAACTTCATGCAGTTGTTTGGAAACCAGCTTGCAATTTTAAGGGCATCACTTTCTAATGTTTTAACGACACTTTCGACATTACTATCGCAAGCATATATAGTTGTGTCATCTGCATAGTTACATATTTCAGCATCTTTCACAAACATGAAGAGATCATTGAGGTATATGTTAAACAGAAGAGGTCCCAAGACCGAACCCTGCGGTACACCTATCGTTGTTTCTCTCCATGTGCTGAATGACCCATTTATCTTTACCCTCTGCTTCCTCTCATCGAGATAGCTATGGATAAACCCGCAATGCACTCATACTGAAACCGTAAGCACTTAATTTTGCAATCAAAAGCTCATGATTTAAGCAATCAAAAGCCTTCGAGAGATCCATGAGTAGTGCTCCAGCAAGACCCCCTTTATCTAAGGTCTTTTTGCAGGTTTCTATGAGTCGTACAAGTGCATGTTGGGTTCCATAGCCCTCTCGGAATCCACGGAGAAGAGGAGACAGGAAGCTAAGGGCATGAGATTTTATTTGACTCTCCAGAACTCTCTCGTAAATTTTGGACACAGATGATAAAACCGTTATAGGTCTATAATTTTTCTTGAGGAAAGCATCGAGACTTTTGAAAAGAGACGAAACATCACCAGCTTTCAATTCCTTTGGAAAATAGCACTCTGATAAATTAGAATTGAAAAGTTGTTGGATGAGGACAGCAAAAATGTCTGCATTTTGTTTGAGGATCTTGGCAGGAATGCTGTTTAAAGGAGATGCCTTCTTTGAGTTCAGTTTTTGAATCTGTAAAAGTATCTCATTAACAGTCACTGGCTTGAATTCAAATTGGTTCAGTTCGCAGCGTTCTTTTATCATTTTAATGCTGGGATGATTTTCATATTTTTTTATAGCTTTTTCTACTGGATCATTTATACCATTTGTAGGTGACAGAAGTGTCTGGTCTTCGGAAATTCCTAAACTCTCTGTTATATTTGTGAAGTAATGATTAAAAATTTCTGCAATCTTTAAGTCCTCAGTTATCATGTTTCCATCTTCTATCAGAGTTATAGATGAAGTTGTTCGTTCTTCATTTGAAAAAACCGGTTTGACAGTGTTCCAAAATTTACGATTATCTGTAACGTCTCCAAGGTCAAGGTTCCTATAGTAATCAGATTTCGTCCTGCGCAAGAGCTTCAAGCAAAAATTTCTTTGCTTTTTAAACGCTTTAAGGTTCTCTTCCGTTCTACTCTTGATGTATCTATTGCGTAGTCTTTTGCGATGCATCATCGCTTTTCGCAGGGCCTTCGTCATAAAGGGGCCATCATTTGCACGCAAATATTTTGTCTTAATAGGAGCATGTCTATTAAGTGTATCAGTAACCACAGTTTCAAAAGAGCCATAATCCTCATTATCCTGCAGTTCGGACGAAATCTGATCACAAAGATCCCTCCTAAAGTTCTCAGCACAGAATTTGGTGTAATTTCTATATGTAATGATCTTGGGCCCTTTTTTTCTATATCCACCTTTAAGTACTGTAACTATCATGGCATGGAAGTCCGACAGCCCTGTATGCACTGTTACTGTATTCTGGAAACTTCTTTTTCTGTTCGTCAGAATGAGATCAATACATCTTGGGCTGTCAGACTTAAAACAGGTTGGGCTCTTGACCAGGTTAGATAAATCATAATTGTCCATGAAGTCACTGATGATGCCATCTTTAGGCTCACAATTGAAATCACCTATCAAACAGAAACTTTCATATTTGCTGCTGTAAAATTCCAGCCCCTTTCCTATCTCATCAAAGAAATATTTTTCAGATTGAGCTGGAGGACGGTAAATGCTGAAAAGTAGCCATTTTTGCTTCTTGAGAGTTACTTCAATTATCCCACATTCAATGTCATTTGGTGTCTTGCAGACAGATAACTCTTTGAAGGGAACACCCTCTTTGACATAAATTAATAAGCCACCTCCATGTTGATTCCGATCAAACCTAATGGGCTTTGAAAAACCATCTATCAAAAACTGACTGGTTGTAAAGGTTTCATCAATTTTTGTCTCTGCAATAGCTAATATATCAACATTATCTGCTAGGAGTAGTTTGAGAAATTCAAATTTGTTTCTGATTGAGTATTTATATAGTTTCTGATTGAATATTTAGGTAGGCAATTATTAGGCCTTTATGGTATTTTGCCCTGATAGTTTCCAAGGAGCTATCATCAGAGGCCTCATTTGCAGATGTATCATCATCAGTGGCTTCATGAGATTCCACATTAGCGCAATTATTTTCAAAGTTAGTATTTTCAATATATGAGTTAGAAGGGGAGGGTGAGGGAGGGACACCGCCAAAGGAATCCTCAGCCTTGCCAGCCTCAATCTCATCTTCCATTCTGACACATGAGCCAGACCCGGGGGACGAGAGAAGGACACCGCCACAGGTGTCTGTGGCTGTGTCAACCTCAATCTCATCCCCCTTTCCACCACATGAGCCAGACTCTGAAAATGAGAGAGGGGCATTGGCACAGGAAGCTGTGGCTGTGTCAACCTCGATCTCACTCTCATCAAACCTCTTTTTGTCAGTGTTTTCATTCAGTCACAGCCTTGAAGCTTTGAGCAGATTGTCCGAAAGGAGAGCATCACCAAATCAAATTGCTTGCATAAGAGTGCAAGTTCAAATTGCAAGGAACATGAATATTGGGAGTGGTCATGCTTTCCTGGAAGGGGAACCATGCTTTTTTGATGGCAAAGCAGGAAAGCTGAAGAAGAACTTGAAAACATTAACTCTTAGTATGTTTCATCCACTCTTATGCAAGCAGATTTCATTAGCAGTTATGGACTGTGAGTCGGAAAACACGGAAAATGTTGTTATTTTTTGGAAAGTGCTCAACGAGTGCATTCAGTTGGAGTCTGGAGAAACAGGAATAGAGTTTAATCCTCACGGATTTTGCTTTGATATGGCTGCTTGTAACCGAGAAGCTGGTGTTGAAGTGTTTGGAAACGGATTCCTTGCAAAATTAAGTCATGTGAATTTCATTTCAAACAATGCAGGAACAGGCATAGGCAAAGGCTTTCAAATCCAGATGATCGGGAAAGATTTACTAAGTTAACTGATGCTCTTTTGACAGCTTTAACAATTGAGGCATTCAAAGAACTCTTTGAAGATTTGCATGCATTCGTCGAAGAGGATATACAACGCACTGGGTTGAAATCCTGGTTGAAATGGTGGTATAATCGTCGGGATTTGATATTCCCTGCTTTCACCAAGCACCTCGACGTGCCTCGCAGCAATTTGGCTGAGGTCATTCATGCGTCTTGGGCAAACAGAAGGGAGGCGAATCTGTCCTTGTTAGATGCATGTGCATTTGATGTGAAAGAAAGCTATGAATTGGATCTACAGTTGAAGGAGTTTGAAAGTGGACGTTACAAAGGTGGTTCTGGTCCAAGTCTTGCCGAAAGAATGAAAAAAAAATTCTCTGATGACCGCGTAAAAACAAAAAGGTATGCAGATCAGATTTTTGAGTTTTCAGCACCATCTTCCTCATCGTCACCAACCAGTCAAACAAGCACTTGCAGTATTAATCCAAATGATACTCATCGTAAAGACGTTCAGAGAAAAGAAAGTGTTGATATAGGCCGAGATACAAAGTTTCGAGATAAGCGAAGTAAAACCATGTTGAAAAAGATTGAATCAGCAATATCTGCAGAAAAAAGATTAAAGTGAAGAGTCTACGTGACAAAGATGATGGAAGAGAATACCAGATAATGGGAGCAACACCTGCTCTGCAAAAAGAGCCATACACAACGTTCATTGGACTTGTCCCTCAGTGCTCATGTCCTGATCATCTTCGAAATGGCAATGGTGGTCCTTGCAAACATATCGTCTGGATATACCTGTATATTTTCAAGCTTGATAGAGATGATAAGCTGTTGCAACAAACATCACTGACCGTCGGTGAACTGACAAGGCTGTTGGCAATAGACAAGATAGATGAGGAATATAAGTTCAGAGGAAGAAAGCCCGCCAGTCGTTACGAAATATGCAAGCGTCTTCTCAAAGATGACCAGAGAAACGTATCTTATGACCACAAATGGTCCCTAGTGAGGAAGGAGAAGAAGAGAGGAAAAAATCCAACATGCACAAGCTGCAAACGTGAAATGGAAGAAGGGAAAATGTGCTTGCAGGCAAAAGGATTATATGTTCCCTTCGAGCAAGAATTTGTTCAGGAGAAAAACTTTTACTTCTGCTCCCAGAGATCGTGCATTTCAAGCTTCCCTTTCTACACTAATCTAGTATCACCAGCATCTGTTGCATTAGTCAATAAAGTGACAGATATGGAAAGGAAAAGCCTTGAAGAAGAAGGGATCATTGCGTTACTAAATACAGAAAATCCTTAAATGAGCGCCCATCTTTGACTGTGCGCTCCCTCGCATGATCGCATGACCAAGAGATACAAACAAATTCAACGAGCGCCCTCCCTCGAATGAAAGATCCTCTTAAGTATTTTTGTGGTTTTTATAGTAGTTTCAGGTATCGTAAGGGGAAGAAACTAGTCTTGGAACTTGAAGATATATGAGGAAAAGTGGAAAAGATCTTTGTTTCTTCAAACCTTTGATTGATCTGGTTTAAGCCATTTATAGATAGTATGAAATGACCCAAATCTATCACTAGCTTTGCATCTTCATATATTACCTCTATGCATCACAAAATTTAAGAATAGCCTTCCCTCGAATGAGCACCTATTACAAGGGCCAACATCGGCAAAGTGAGCGTTTACCGAAGGATTTACTGTAAACATCCTTTGAAAATGAGACACTGTTAGAGAAAGTATGGTGCTTTGAGATGTTGCTAACTTTGCGTCTATTACCCGAAAGCTTGTTTATGTTGCAGCTACAGTCGTGGCCAAAAGTTTAAGACCACATTTTCGTCAACAACTATTCTTGGGGTAACAAATGGAACCCTGGCGCTCCACCTGATTTACCTTCTTGAATTAGCTTAGGTCAAATTTTCATGCACATTCAGAATTTTGATGCTGTGTTTTTAATTTCTTTGGCATTTTGCTATGACGCCAAAATGAAATATATAGAAATTATCAGAAATTGTAGAAATTCTGACAATGTGGTCAGACAAGTGGTGTGACCCAAAGTTGTGTCATGCGGCTGGATTTTATATCAATCTATGCACAATTCATTTCTATGATTTGTTTGTAAAATATTGAAACCTTACCAAAAATATTGCTTCAGGGAAAATTGTCTTATAAACTTTTGGCGCTGACTGAATATGTTTACTCTTGTTTATGTTGCCGTTGTTGGCATTTTGTGTTTCATTTTGAAGTTGAACAAACCTTTTCTGTTGAAGGTATCAACAATAGCAGTATTACGATGAGTGGACTTAGGCTAAGGGCTTGTCATTGCTTAATGACTATAATCATTTTTTTGCCTCCACTCCACTGTTACATGTGGTTTTTTGGCTCTGCTTCGCTATGACAGTTCTTTTAGCGAGATGCAGGGTTGACATAGCATATGAGAGTCAAGACGTTGCCTAAAGGATTTGTGCAAGATAAAAGCTTGTACATGCAAAGAGCAATTAAGCAATCTAAAAATATCCCATTCAAATTGATGTTGCACACGCAACGTGAACAATGGATAGTGAACAATGCTGTGTCTAAAGACTGATTTCCACTGTGTAGCATTTTCCAAGTAAGCAAGAAATAACTTGCCAGTAAGTAGGAAATAACTTGCCAGTTTGGCTTTTTAGTTGCATTCATGTTCTTGTACCTTTCACCTGCAGTTAATGGTACTTGTATCATTTGGCTTGCTTATAGTTTTGTTGCATTCAATGGTTTTGTTGCATGTTTGGGTTTCAAAAGGGGACTAGTTGCATTTCAAACTTGACTATGACTTAATTGGGATGCATTTCTATATACCTTAGTCCCTTCAAATTTCGCCTGCCTTCAGTTTTGGCTCCCTTTAATTTTGGCCTCTACCCCCACCGTAAAAATTTCAAAGTATTGGCCTAACCCGTTATGGGGTAAAATTACAGGTCATATATCATAAAATTATAGGTCATGTGCCGAGGGAAATAAGTCGCATCAGATCTGGATGATGATGATGATGATTTGGATGAATATGGCCCTGAGGAAAAGAACACGATTACACTGCAACACAAAATCACTCCTCAGACACAGGCGAGGACAGCATCATTATTATCGAAGAGCAATGCATGTCTTGTATTTCGTATAGCAATAAAGTTCTTTATAGAAGCTCCTTTTAATTTTTACTCCCTCTAATTTTCGCCTCCCCCAAATATTTCCGTTATTTTCGCCCCTCCCCCACCCCCGGGACCAAAATTAAATGCAGTCGAAATTTAAAGGGACTGCAGCATCAAAAACATTCCTTTGCCATTTGCCATTAGTCTTAACTAAACGTTACTGTTGTGTTGTTAAATACATATAGATACACACAGCGATGATGTCGCGTCGTTTTAAATTTGATTCTGGAATGTATGACTCGAGGCTCGAAGGCTCGAAATACAAGGCTCGAAGGCTCGAGGGCTCGAGGCTCGAAATACAAGGCTCGAAGGCTCGAGGCTCGAAATACAAGGCTCGAAGGCTCGAGGCTCGAGGGCTCGAGGAGGCTCGAAATACAAGGCTCGAAGGCTCAAGGCTCGAGGCTCGAAATACAAGGCTCGAAGGCTCGAGGCTCGAAGGCTCGGCATATAGAATACTCAGTGTGGAGTGGTTTGCTTCACATCCCCTTCACTTCCTTAGTGATGCATCCCCCCCCCCCGGGTCCAAATATTACAAACGATGAGATAAAAGGTCTCTAATCTAACAACTACGTACATAAACAATTATTGCTATTGTTTTAAAAATCTGACTGATGCCAGGGTATCAATAGCAATAGTCTGGATTTGCCCCTGCCCCAACCCCATGTGCGAGGCAAAGAGGGCAAAGGTCAGTTATCATTTTTTAGCTGACAAAAGGTGAACTTTGACCTAACCTCTCTCTCATTTGCCGTCGAACCATAACCATTCATATATTCCAAATCGAGACTGCAAAAAGTGCTGCACTGCAAACATTCTTTCCAAAATGGCTCCGAATTGGAGCAAACTCGCAAGCAATACTGGCCGGCATATTTCTGCTAAAAACCTCCTTTTGGCAAGCTCATTGACTTTAGCTGCAGCAGGAACATTTAAAGCAATAACATGGCGAGGTGTACCCAGCAAGAGGTATGTGAAATCAAATTGGCAACCATTTTTGTATTATTATGAAGCATGGTGGTGCGTGACTGGTGGTGCGTGTGCCTCTCAAGTCTTTTATGGTTTTTGATGAGTCATTTAAATTTAGAACAGCAAGGCTCTGAAATACAGAATTGCTTTTAACCCCGTTGATTTACTTTAACCACTAAAGCAAACTTGAATCTTATGTTATTTCCATGTTTTCCATCTCTGACACTTGAATAAAGGCCTTGTAGTTTCAGGCTAGATTGGAAAGTTTGCCTTGCGCGGCCGATTTCTCTGCCGCGCACTTGAAATTTCAGCCGCGGTTCCATCCGCGAAATTTTTGTGAAACAACAAAAGGAAACAATAGAACTATTGTTTAGTGACACAAATGCAGCCGCACAAACAATTTGGACGTAGGAGAGATCCCCCGCGCATTCTGTTTGGGTATTATGGAACACTTAAGGGAAAAATTAAATCGTCACCTGAATTCAAGACAAATTTGGCCACGGCCTAAGTATGCTCCAACATGTTATCAATACATTCTATTTCTCAAATGTTGGTTGTTGATCAGCGTGACAAAAGGTTGTGCCCTGGTCAAGTCAGGCATCGTGGAACAGTTGTCAGGTATTATAGCCTTTTCTTTTGCTTGCATATGTGCCTCAATTTGAAACGTCGCAAGAAGATGGCCACCAGGAATCACATTCGTTGGATGCCCTTTGTTATCAGCGAAACAGCCAGTACACCATGTGGTGTAGCAGCAAACAATCTCAACAAACCTAACCTCAACAAAGATATGGTAATGGATGTCTGAATGTGCAATTGGTGCAAATGTATCTCACTTCCAGGCCTCTGGGCTTCATTTTCTGAAAAATTTTCCACAACACCTGATATCCCATAATACCCAAAACCACTCTATATCCTTCTTGATTTTTGAAATAAACTCCTGAAACAATGCTCTCACATGCATATGAAATGGCTGCATCAATTTGTTTGGGGCGATGAACCAGACTGCAGAGTATGGCAAGTGCACACCCAAGATTTTTTTCCTGAAGTGTCGCTGCACACCTGAGAAAGGGTATGGCAGGTGTAGTTCTATTGTTTGAAGCTTTTATTTTGCCACAGTGACAACTGAATGAAGAAATCAGATGAAAATGACCGAAATTGTGGAGTTTCTTCTTATGAATTTGTAGACTTTCTACAGTTGTTGTATCTGTCACTGTAAGCAGTCTTGTTTTGACAATTGAGATCTGGGACTCATTGTAATGAGTCTATGAATGCCCATTGAGTTCTGTGTGCCATCAAATTGTAGGCCCAAACTGTTTCTGCCAGAATACGTGACAGAAAAGCCTTTGAATTCAATTGGTGCATTTTCACAACAATTGTTACCTTTTTTGTTAGAATTTTTTACAAATACAAATTAAAAATTTTATGTGCACATTTGAAGTGCACACTTAGATCAAATTGCGCACTTGCACACTCAATAGTTTGCTCTTGCACACCCAAGATCTTGTTGGAGACTGCCATACTCTGCAGTCCGGGCGATGAACAGGTTAGCGATATTCAAGATGTCAGACATGCAAGGAAAGCAAGGTGATAATATGCCAATCCAGACTGGAAAATTTGTCTTGCGTGGCCAATTTCTCTGCCGTACACTTCAATTTTCAGCTACAGCAAAATTTTTTGAAACAACAAAAGGAAACAATAGAACTATTGTTAAGTGACACAAATGCAGCAGTGCAAGCAGTTTGGATGTAGGAGAGATGCCCCATGCATTCTGCAAACTTTCTAATCTGGATGGCAATGAAAACTACGCAAATTAACGTTCAAAAGCCAACCTAACAAAATGTGAAAGAATATCCAAAGAAATGTAGCGTTGTGCACATCAAATAAATGATCTACTGATCGCTTGGAAAATACAGCCACATAATAGTTTAGGCCCAAACAGCCCAACAGAAAGGAAAAGTTACAGAAATCACAGCAACACACAGTAAATTCCAAACAGCTAAGAAGAGAAACATAAAATGATACAGGTTGGATGTGAAGTTTTTTTTTCATTTTGGAAGGAAGTTTTCGGCTCCTTAGGCCTACGAACCTTAACCATCCGGCAAATACCATCAATACCCTAAGTATAGAGTAAGCATGCAAGAAAGTAGTCTATACGTACACCCATTATTCCAAAAGAAGAAAGGCTCCACAAACAAGAGCAACAGCTTGCTATGGCGGTTCTAGATTTCTAGAAAATTAATTTATGCAGCCTTTCGTTGAGACACGTTTTGCACCTTATCTGAAAAGCAGATTAGAATCTGCTGCTACAAACCGCGCAGCCACCAAGCACTCTTTCTTTGCAACACCCTTTTGTTTTGTTTATGTTTTGTTATCCATATCTTTCACAATAGTTATGTCTGGTTTTGTGTAAATGCTTTTCTTTTTAATTTTTCTTCTTTTTAAGGCCTTAGGGTTGTCATTGTATTTTGCTCCTCTTGGTATCATCGCCATAGTATTGTAAAGTAGTTTGAGTAGTGTTTTAAGTAATCTGTTACGTAAATTTTTGGATTGAATATATATTTATAAATATAAATAAAAGATTAGAATGATTAGAGTTTTGCGGCCATAGCAAACTATTTCCATTTGTTTCATAGACCCCTTCTTCGTTTGGAATAATGGGTTTACGCATAGGCTACCAATCAAATGTCTGGGCTGATTTTTGCTCTTAGCCAAAGACAAATGAAATCTATGAAGATGTTGCTAATCTTGAACACACTGTCATAAAACCAGAGTCAATTTAAAAGAACTAGATATGGTTTGGAAAGCGGCAAGTTGCACAAGGAAGAGACCTTTTCGCAATTTTGAGAAAGGGACTGAGGAGAGAGCTGCCCATTCTGACAGCCTCCTTGTCTACAGTAGAATATCAGGAGAATTAATTACAGAAAAACAAATCATGTAATTAATTACTTCCAATGGTTATATTTAGAAAGCTAATCGTCCGAAAAGGCAATAGTGGAATGTCTCATTGTTACTTCTCTCGTGGTTTAAGAGAACAATAGTGTGGGGGGGGCAAATAAACTCCCATGCCAAAGCTTATAAAAAGATACCTCATGTGGAAAATGGTCCGTGAATTGCTGATATCATTTGATGTTGTTTTTCTTTCTGTTTCAGCTTAGGAAAACTTCATACCCCAGAGGGTGAGGTTGGTATCTGTCAGTTTACATTTCCTGTTTAGATCATGTGACATTGCTTTGTAATGCAGGTATGCATTGGCCATGGCAAAAACTTGGGCAGCTCAGTAGTCATAGAAAGCTGGGAAATGTTGTTCCAATTTTTACTTGTCTAGGCCTTTTCTTTTCATGAGGGCGATTCGCCAACAAAATGGTTTAGAATTAGGCTATTAATCGCCCTCACGTTTGCACGATGCATCGAAAAGCTTTCGTAAAAAGACTCTCAAAACGAAGCTCTCTTGATTTGATTTGAAATTTTCGTTCAGTCATCACTCAATGTTCTTACCATTTTACCAGGTAGCGCTTCAAGTTCTTTGCAAACGAAACTTTAGATGTTGTGTTTTACGATTATCTTAGCAAAATGATTTTGATAAGAGACTTGTAAAGAACTGCAAAATGCAAGGGGAGTACTGGCCCTCAACAATCATTCAAAACTTGGTGTAATAATGTTGTTGGTAACTGATAACTTGATTTTCTCGCAGGTTTAACAGCTTTCTCTCCAGTCACAGGTTAATCTTATATTCTTGCTGTTCTTTTACAGGAGTTGATAGTTCTCGAGTTGACTTTAGCTTTAGCCCTGGTTGCTTTGATTGAGGTCATTTTTATCTGTGTCATACGCCAAGTAAACATCAAGTCCCTTTACTTACTTTTTTTTCGTCCTCTGTTTCTTCTGTCATTTTGAGTACCTACATTGTAGAAAAGACAGTGGTATTATCTTCCAACGAAATCCCTGGCTTTCTACATTTAATTCATAGAAAGCAGGGACATTATTCTGATATACTTCTCCCACAGTCTTTATGCCGCAAATGTTCATTGTGATTGATTTAGGTTGTAGTTAGCATATAGTGATTACACATACACGTTTACACGTATTCTTCGTTTCTTTTTTGTGTATTGTCCTAGTAGCATTTGTTGTTTCTTGTTGTATGTAAGAACATGGGGTAGCCATGCAATTTTGCTCATCATGTTATTGTCCCTGTGGTGTTGTGCAGTTGTATAGTATTGATATGCAGAGTAGGTAAACATATATTGTAAGAATTTTATATGGATATAAAAAAATAAGTTGATAGTGTTTTCTTAATTTTTTCATTTTTCATTTCATTTACAATTTATTAGGGAAAGAGACCCTTCAACCAACTGGTTGATTTACAAGGAGCCCTCCATGTAAAAAATTTACAAAACTAAAAAGAAAATGTTAAAAACAGCTAAAACCTACTTATAATGAATATATACAGCTAGCCAAAAGTCTGTAAGAAATAAAAGAAAAGTATCTAAAAGCAAATGGACTACGAATTCCTCCATCGACCGAGCAATCAGCCCCACTCCCGCCCCCTACGCATGATGCCCACCGCGCCGACAACGAAAACTCAAACATAAATCTCCGTTCCTGACCCAGCCGACACCTAGCACAGGAACGACGAGCGCGCCAGCCACCCGGCCGCCGGAAAAACTCCCTGTCCATCATAAAAGATGTTTAGAAGTATTAATAGAGGATGCCTGCTTGGTCTCAGCTTGGAGGCTATTCCAAAGTTTAGCACCGCGAAAGGAAAACATTTCTGCCCATATGCAGATGTTTTCGTCGGCAGCCTCAAGTCTGTTGCCGTATTTCGAAGGCTATGAGAGTTACAAGCAGAGTTTAAGATGGCTCCAAGTGATTCGGTTTTTTTTCACTCGTTTTATGTCTGAGTCATTCAGTCTCAATTGTTTCATGTATCTCGACTTTATTAGTTCTACGAGGGTGTCCAGTTATCATATACTCTGTTTTTTGAGAATTGGTGCTTAATTTATTTAACCTCATATTCAGAAATATGGGTCCATTTCTCTTGAGCATTCTGAGCAAGTTCTTTAACATTCATAGATGTTACGGTCACGTGAGTATCATCAGCGTACATACCAGCCTTAGAAACTTTAAAACATTTTCAAAGTCATTCAGGTAGATTATGAAGAGAAGAGGGCCAAGACAGGAACCCTGGGGAATACCACATGTATTGAAAATGCGGCAATCTAGTTCAAGCATGTAGCAAAAGAAGGATATCATGGTACTTTTTCCAATAATCAAATAGATTCAGATTCAGATTCAGATTCAGTTTCATTGACAAATATACCTAAATACATTCAATACAGATACTAACATTACCTAAATTAAATTAAAAAGACAATAATACATACTAAACAAAAAATACATGAACATACACTGAATAAATTAACGTAATAGGAAAACATTACAAGACATTATGTATTTAGATATATTAGTCTAAGGAGGAGCTCTCTAATAGATAAACTAATCGAGAGAGAGCCCCCCCATCTAAAACTAAAAAGAAAAACAGAAATTTGTCCCAACAAACAGAAAAAAAACCAGAATAGCCCCAAAGAACAATTTACTTCTATATAGTTAGGAATTAGAGGTCATAGCCATTAATGAGGAATTCTTTTAATTTTGACTTGAAGATATTAAAAGAAACTGACATTTTGATAAAAGTTGGAATACCATTCCAGAGTTTAGCACCAACATATTTTATTGATCTAAGACCATACAGAAATGTTTTTCTTATGGACTGAAAGATGTCACCCCCAGTTGCCTGACGAGTTTCGTGGCTATGAACAGTGTTACTGAGCTGGAAATAGTTCTGAAAATGAGAAGGTGAGAGACCATTTAAAGATTTGTAAACAAACTTGAGAATTTCATGATTGATCATATCATTTAGTTTCGGAATTTTCAGGGAATGGAAGATGGGTGTTGAGGAAGAGAGGAAAGGCTGAAAAGAGATAGACCTTAGTACTTTCTTTTGCACTAAGAAAAGAGGTGCAAGATATGTATCATAGGAGAGTCCCCAAGTTGATGAACCATAACTTAGAAAAGAAGAGAATATGGAATAGTAGAGATTTTTCAGAATGTCAAGTGGAAGGTAGTGCAAATACAAAAAGCTACATTGAGATTGACCCGTCCTCTTATCTTTTTATCAGTTTAAAAGATGTTTCAGTAACAGCTGGCACAGCAGTCGGCTGATCCAACAGTAAATCATTATAAATTTGTAGTGAAATGGTAACGGACTCTCGATAAAACCATGTTCATTTGATATTAAGGATCATATTAGTGGACTGTCTTCTATCCAATTCAATTGATCTCTGACCAGTTCTGTTTCCTTATTCATGTTTATTGTTTCTGTTCATATTTCAGAAATCTAGCAGTAAAGACAGAGCTAGCGTTGATGGGCGATTCTTCAGGTATGCTGGCGTTGTTGTACTTCATAGATATCTCTATTCCGATATAATTTTGAACTATTCTGATGGGGAATTTGGATCAATCGATATTTTGATACGTTTTGTAGAATTTTCAGATATACACGATAGTGATCAGGCCCGTTGCAACGAAATTCACATTGGGGGGGGGAGGGGCTGAGAAATTCACATTGGGGGGGGGGTTGGGGTTGGCTGAAACAAGGTGCAAGCGAAGTGAGCAAAAATGAGGGTCCGTGGTTTTGTGCCCTGCAAAAATTTTCATGACTACGCCCTTTAGATCATTGGAAAGCTGCCAGTCCTCGGCAGGTCTGCCATTGAAAGAGGCAAAGGATCATGACTTATGAGAGTCGTTCTAGGAAAATTTAGAAATTTATGAGTTGTATGACATGGAAAGACATTCTTGATAGATTCCTCGAATATATGAGTTCGAATCTTCATTCTCACGACCTTGGCTATCACAGCCTCGTTCACTGACAAAATCAACGAATTTCAGCAAATTATTTGGGGGCTTAAGCCCTCAGCTCACGCCCGCTTCCATCAGGCCTGGTGATGTACTGTAGAAGCTCTCACGCCGCTCAGTAAAAGATCTATTGGACTATAATAATAATAATAATAATCAATTTCTTTAAAGTTGGCTAGAACATAGCTAAGTATAGTAAAAACACTAAAATTGCTAATTAAGGCCAACTACTTAAAAGTATACAATTTATAAAAAAGTATGATAAAATGGTTTGATATAGAAATAGCAGATAAAATGGTTTGATGCAAGAAATGACATAAAATGTTGATAATTAAAAGCCCAATCATAAAAATTCATAAAAATCCGACGTTTGGAATAAAAGGTCGACATAGTCTGCAAGCGCATTCTTCACCGTGCCACTTTTTTATCTTTGATTTAAACAATGAGAGAGATTCAGTATTCCTTATATCTTGAGAGAGGGAAAACCAAAGTTGAGGCCCTCTGTATCTGATGGATTCAGATCCAAAATGTATGGTGTTTATACTTGGTAATACAAATTCATTGTTATTTGTCAGGTTATAAATATTATCTCGCTCTCTGAAGATCTCATTCATAAAAGGAGGGTTCAGATTGTTCTGCGTTTTAAATATTTCTGTCATTAGGGTTTGTAAATTCTTCGTGTGGATAGTAACCGCTTTATCTCTTTCTAATAAAACGTCAAAACTAGAATCATAATCTTTGTAAACAATTCTTAAAGCCCTTTCATGTATCTTATTAATTTTGTTATTCAAATACCTGCTGTGGAACATCCAAGCCAACTGGCAGTATTGAAACTGGCTCATTACAAAGGCTCTCATTAAGATTCGCAGTTTGTTGGAGTTCATATATGGAGACATACGAGAGAGTGCAAAAAGCTTATTGCCAGCTTTTTTACATATCTTGTTGATATGCGCCTCAAAAGTTAGTTTTTTATCACTCGTCACCCCTAATAACTTTTCCTCGTCGGTATTTCCAATAACGCTGCTACCCACGTTAACAGTAACATCTTGATTTGAACTTTTCCCTAGTACCATGAAATGACATTTGTCGGTGTTTAATTTCATAAAGTTATCTGTAAACCACTGGATAATTACAGTCGAATCATTTTCCAAGCTCCAAATTACATTATCAATATTCTTGTGGCATGCATATATGGTTGTATCATCTGCATAGTTGCAGATATCAGTTTCCTGAATGGAGAGCAACAGATCATTTATGTAAATGTTAAAGAAAAGGGGGCCAAGAACCGATCCTTGCGGAACACCTAGGGCAAGATATTTAAATGTACTAAACGATCCATTGATTTTCACCCGTTGCTGCCTATTCTCCAAAGAGCTGTGAACAAGGGACAGGGATTCACGGCTAAAACCATAAGCATGTAGTTTTGCTAATAACAGGTCATGCTTAATGCAGTCGAACGCTTTTGAAAGGTCCATCAGGATTGCACCTACGTTCTCTCCATTATCTAAACTGACTTTCCATTTTTCGAGCATCCGAATCAAGGCGTGTTGTGTATTAAAACCTTTGCGAAACCCACACAGTAGAATTGATAGAAATGGCGTTATATATTTAATTATCTGCCTGTCCATAATTCTCTCAAAAACTTTGGAAACCGTTGGAAGTACACTTACAGGTCTATAATTTTTCTTATAATTTTAACACTGTAGTAACTATAATAACATGAAAGAATCCAAAATCCTTTTAAGTATACAATATTGAGGTTGCTTTATTCTGTATGGTACATTGATTAACTATTGAAATTATATGGCATTGGCGCATGTTTTGGGCGGATTCTACATTTGTGGTACAAGAGGGGGGGGGGGAATTCTAGTGTCTGTACTTTCTGTAGTACAGTCGTGGCTAAACGTTTAAGACCACATTTTTGCCAACAACTTTTCTTGGGGTAACGAAATGGAACCATGGCGCTCTGCCTGATTTACTTTCTTGGAGTTAGTCTAGGATAACTTTCTACGTAGATTCCGAATTTCGATGCTGTTTTTCAGATTTCTGCGCCATTTTGCTATGATGTCACAATGAAATCTATGGCAATTTCCGGAAATTCCAGTTTTTCTGCCGAAAAGGGGTGTGACCCGAAAATTGTGTTACTCAGCTGGATGCTACAATGGACAATTCATTTCTATGATTAGTTTGCAAAATATCGAAACCTTCCGAAAAATATTGCTTCAGTGAAGGTTGTGGTAGATAGTCTTCAGCTCAAAGCTTTGGCCAAAAGTTGAAGACGATGAATGGCACAGGGTGAAAAAATTTTGTGATTATGACGTAAGAGCCTTTGATATTCGATAATTCGAAGAGTAAAGGAAATATTGAAAATCAATTCGAATAACTATGCAATTTTTGTTGCTTCAAACTAAAAGTAAGTGCTGGTCTTAAACTTTTGGCCAAAGTTTGGCTTTAAAGCTCTCTACTACCATTTAGCTTTCGCAAGGTTTCGATATTCTGCAAACTAATCATAGAAATGAATTGCAAACAGATTGATGTAAAATCCAGCTGAGTAAAACGATTTTCGAGTCTCATCCCTTTTCGGCAGAACAACTGGAATTTCCGAGAATTTCCATAGATTTCATTGTGACGTCATAGCATGATGGCGCAGAAATAAAAAAACAGCATCGAAAGTAAATCAGGCAGAGCGCTAGGGTTCCATTTCGTTACTCCAAGAAAAGTTGTTGACAAAAACGTGGTCTTAAACTTTTGGCCACGACTGTAATTTTTGAGTGCCTGGAATTCATAGCGGCGGTCAAAATTGATATCTGGACCATGCGGTAACTTCGACACGGATAGTTTTCTAAGTTGTATACCGTAAAAGCTCTATTAAGCCCCCGTCTCTATTAAGCCCCCCTCTCTAATAAGCCCCTCCCCTCTGAGTCAAAATTTGAAATAAGCCCCCCTCTCTATTAAGCCCCCCCACTTAAACAAATTATAGAATTTACCAAATATTTTTCATTTATTTAGCTACACAACCTTACATGTTAACTTTAGTATGGTATGGGATAAGAACCATGTCGAATTTATGTATTTGAGCCGTAAAATTGTATGTTGATTCCGCAGAATATGGGATAAAAGAACTGAAAAGCTACCAAATATATCCTTGTCACTTGATTTTGTGAATAAGCCCCCCTCTGTAATAAACCCCCCTCTCTATTAAGCCCCCCTCTGGAAGGCCCGAAATTAAATAAGCCCCCCCGGGGGCTTAATAGAGCTTTTACGGTAGTTCACTATCAGTTTCAAAAGAATACACAGCATAGGCACACATGTCTGAAGATTTTGCGGTTTGCCTGAGTATCAATTCAAATAGATCTCATGCACACTAGACAGTTGAATTCTGCTATTGGCAATACTGGTTGTCTTACATGACTCCTTTGCGTGCGAACCCTCATTTTCCTCGTTTTGCAAAGGGGATATGGAAAGATGACCAGTTGTCTTCGACTCAGTTGTTTAACGGGTCAGTCATCCAGCATGTCTTGCATGTGTCGTCTCTTGGTTGCCGCCATTTTCATAGCCCATGAAATTGGCGACAAACGAAGGCAAACCAAGAGATGGCACATGCAAGGAATGATGGATGAAACAGACCCTCAAAAGAACTTGTTGTATTGAGCAAACTTTATCTCACTTCAGTAACAGGCAATATCTTTAATAAAAGCTGATTTGAAGGTTCTATTCAGTCAGTTGCTTGAAGTCATTTCACATGATGGTGCAAGTTTTCGACGACAAGAATAAGAGTATTGTCATGTGGATAATCACAGAGATGTCATTAGAGTTATAACTCACTTTTTCTTGATATATTTTGTGCACTTTGACTCATAATCAAACTTTTAGACTAGAATGACATAATCTTAAATTCATTTTAATTTATCAACAGGCAGCTTTACTATTTGCTAAAAATTCTGATTCCAAAAGCAGTATGCCCTGAGGTAAGGAAGTTGAGTACAATTGCACTTTGTTTATCAGCTGTTTCAAAACATTTTCCCTCGTTTTATCGAATCAATTAGATCATGTTTACATAGAAGAAACTACAACATTTTGCAGGCTTTGACACGGGATCGAACCCAAAATACTTTGCATTTATATGGATGAATCTGCTTTGATGCCTACATTCATAATGCAAAATAAACTACATGGTGTCCTAGAAAATTTGTGCCCTATTTGCCTGAAGATTACGACCAAGCGGTAAAAAGTCCTCACCATACTTTTACATGATATTGATCTTCAGATGTTCAATTAAAGTTTGCTAAGATCCCTGTAAAAATCCGTTGAGAAATGATGGAGCTATGATGTACAGAAGACCAAATTTACCTTGCAACTGAAACCAGCGGTCGGCCATTTTGTACTACCATTTTGAAACGATAAACAGCTTCATGGAGGAGCTGAAACGGTATTTCTTACCCCACGATCCTAATTTGAATGTCAAAACGAAGGATAACAAACTATCAAACGGTAATGATAAACACGTAGTCGCGTTTTGTTTGCTGTGTATGAGTGAACTAATTATTTAGTTTGTTGATCGGTTCAAAATGAGAAGGTACAGCTCCAAAAATCATTTGCCCTTCTCTCTTCATTGTCTTCGGCAGTAAATCAACAATTGCTTGCAACAAATGAAGAAAGAAAGCTATGTGGGGAAGGCGACAGATGTGAACTGTATTTTTGTCGAAACTTTTTACTTTTATTACTTTGGGAATTTTTATCTTCATTTTTGCATTCCATCAAAGATTTGGGGTACAAAATTGTTAAACTCTCTGACGATTATTGGAATTTTAATGAGAGCTATGACATTAGAGACTGCTATTTCAGTTCATCCATAAAGCTGTTCATCGTTGCAAAATAGTAAGATAAACTGGCGGACCACCGGTTTCAGTCCAGAGGCAAATATGTTCTTCTGAATGTCATAGCTTCACAACTTTTCAACGGATTTTCACTGGGGACAGTGGCAAATTTTAATTGAACATCTGAGCAGCAACATCCTGGAAAAGGTCAGTGAGAATCTTTTGCTGTTCTGTCGCAAATTTAAGGCAAACGGGGCACAATTTTTCTGGGACACCTTGTATGCCAGTATTAGTTCGTACTTTTAGCACAAGCTACACCGTATCCAACTGTAAATAATGTTATTATTATTATTATTATTATTATTATTATTATTATTATTATTATTATTATTATTATTATTATCATTATTATTATTATTATTAAAATAAAGAAACACAACTGCAATTTGCTAAAAAACGTTTCGATTTGAAATCTTCGTCAGTTTACTTACAATTGGGGACAAGCCAGGTTTTATACGTTGTAAACAAAATTAAAATTAACATAAAATTTCCATAAAATCAAAATTATTATTATTATTATTATTATTATTATTATTATTATTATTATTGTTATTATTATTATTATTATTATCATGCCTTTTCAAGATGGTGCAATTGGGCTAAGATGAAAATCAGACCTGACAAATGTCAAACGTTTGCTATGAAAAAGGTTGCAACGCAGTCCAAACAGTTTAAGCCAAAAATTTATGTAGACAATATACTGATTAAAAGCATCGAAGAAAAGGAAAGTTTTCGATACCTCGGGCGTTGGTTTAACTTTGACATGGACAATAGTGAGCACAAAAGGCAGCTTCTTGACACAACAAACAGAATTATCAACTTGATTCATCAATTGCCTTTACATCCAAAAAAATAAGCTTCAACTATACAATCGGTACTTTTTCAGTAAAATCAGTTGGGATCTCACGATAGCAGACATAGATGCAACGTGGACAAAGCAAAACCTAGATATGATTTGCCTCGGATATTTCAGAAAGTGGTTAGATATACCTGTATGTGGTACAGTTGAGACATTGCAATTATCCAAGGCACAGTTTGGCCAGGAAGTCATTGATACAAGTACAAAACATACTCTTTGTCAAGTGACTTTCCGTAAGTGTCTGAAAAACTCCATAAACGAGGACATTCGATATCTGCATAATGCAACATCGGAAAAGACTAACATCCAATATGATTCGTTCCATGCAACAAAACTTGCACTAAAAAAGATCCGGGAAGACAAAAAATTGAAGGTAGAGTCATTGCAGGTTCAGAGTGCAGTAATTACACAGATATGGAAAACAGCACTCCCGAAGGCAAAAGATTTTTGGTTTAAAGTGCAACATCATCTTCCTAGAAACATCTTTAACTTTACCATAAGATATATGAACAACTCTCTTGCTTGTTTTTCTAACTTAGCAAGATGGGGCATAAGCGTCAGTGCAAGCTGTACATTCTGTAGGGAGGTTCAGACCACAAAGGATATTGTAGCTGGCTGTGCTTCATGTTTAAATCGCTACACATGGCGACATAACTCGGTGCTGTTAAACTTAGCTAACTTTTTGCAACCAATTGTCAAGAAGCTTTACTGTGACATTCCATCGTTTTTGTCACCTGAAATCGTGACTGGTACTGCTGCACGACCGGATCTACTAGTTGTAGACAGAATGAACAATTTGTATATAATTGAGTTAACAGTAGGCCACGAATCTAACACGATGGCAAATGCTACAAGAAAGGCAAAGAAATACGAACATCTTTTGAATGATAGTGACCTGAAACGTTCGCATCGAAAAATCTTTTTTGTGAATCTCGTGATGACTGCTATCGGCATCTATTCCAAACAAACATTCAGAGGAATTTTTCAAAATGCTCAAAGATTTGAACATTGACAACACTGCAGCAACGTACATTTCTACAAAGCTAAAAGAAATTTGTATACGCTCGTCTTATTATATTTTTTGTATGAGAACAAAGGAGTAGACAGAGCAGGATCTAATGAACTTCTAAGTTGAACATAACCTTACTCTTTGTTAATTATTTTCAAGCACATAGGCGAATGCAGGCAGACTATGCCTTCACCGAAGAGAGTAGTCTGATTTCTGTTAATATCTTTGTAGCTTGATATCTTTTATCTCAAATTTTGTTTTTAAGGGCCTGTTTACATGATCCCGCCTAGCCGGGATATCCCGCTTTGCCGGGATATCTCGCCTAGGCGGGACGTTTTTATTTTTCGCGTTTACATGGGAAACACTGCCGGGACGGGATGAAATTTGGCGCCTTTTTTGAAAACATCTGGCGCTCTTTATGAAACATATGAGGCACATGTCATGGTTCTCGGGTTAAAGGCATGCGCAGTATCGTCAATTTCATCCCGGCAAGGCGGGATATCCCGCCTGTTTCTGTTTACATGGAGAAAATCATCCCGGCCAGACGGGATATCCCGCCATGCCGAGACGGGATGAAAACATCCCGGCAAGGCGGGACGGGATGAAAATCCCATGTAAACGCAAATTGAAAATTGTATGCGTTTCTATAGGCAGCAGGGGTATCCTTGCCAAGCGTGATATCCCGCCTAGGCGAGATATCCCGGCAAAGCGGGATCATGTAAACAGGCCGTAAGTAGTGTGTAATTTAGATTGATATTATCATGAAAAGTTTCCATTATTATTATTATTATTATTATTATTATTATTATTATTATTATTATTATTATTATTATTATTATTATTATTATCGTTATTATTATTATTCTCTTATTATTATTATTATTATACTCTTTTTCTGCAATCCTCGTATCCGCAGGTACAACAATGTCAACTATCAGAGCCTCTCTCTTTTCCTTATGAATTACTATAACATCTAGTCTTCTTGCCTGAATGACGTTATCACATTGTACATTGATATCCCACAGAATTTTCACAGTCTCGTTCTCAACCACACCCTCAACCACTTATCGGAACGCTGAAGCCCGTGTTTCCTACACAAATCCCAGTGTACTTTCTTTGCCACGTTATCGTGGCGCCTTTTGTAATCCCTCTGGGCTAATTTCTCGCACTCTGCAACAATATGTTGTATGCTTTCACCTCGTTTACCACACATTCTACACAGTGGACTGTCGCTGCTCTTAACTATATAGTGCTTCACGTAGTTGGTCCTTATTGCTTGCTCTTATGCAGCACATAAGAGAGCTTCCGTTCCAACCTTCAAATCACTCCTTGAAAGCCATTCCCAAGATTTAATCCTGTCTACCTTTTCTGGCATCTCTTTAACAAATTGCCCATGCATGACCTTTCCTGTCCATTTTTGTTTGAGTTCTTCTGCCTTTCTCCTTTTGAATTCTTCCTTCTCCATTGTTTCCTCTGCTTGTATGGTTCCTGATGCACACACACCTCTTATCAGCAACTCTTCTGAGTTTGCTGCGTAGAAACCTAAGCTGTTTTCTTCTCCTTTTACACATTGCTCCACACTGATAAGGCCACGACCTCCTTCCTTCCTTTTCATGTAAAGTCTGTCCACGTCACTCTTTGGGTGCATGGCACCATACATTGTCAGGTATTTCCTTGTCTTTCTATCGATGCTTTTCAGTTCACTCTCTCTCCAGCTTATTATTCCTGCTCCATATCTGAATATTGCAACTGCCCAGGTATTCATTGCAGTTATCTTGTTTCTCCCATTCAACTTGGACTTCAGAACTAACCTCAGCCGTCGCTTATACTCCCCCACTGTCCTCCCCTTCATTTCATCCTCCTTCACCGTTTGTGCTTTCCTTCACCATTTTATGCCGGATGTATTATGTGCTGAATCTTTCAATTCATTTCCCAGAAAAGATGTCTCTTTTTAAGCCATGTTTGTCTTCTCTTACCTGAGCAGCTGAATCTGTTTGCTAAACAGCTGATTTTCAAGTTTAAATATCTGAATGTTAAAATTGCACATGAAATCTCTGTTTGGTAAAGTTCGGCCAGTAGTCAACTATGGTGGCCCAAAACTGCCACGCAAGTTTCTCTTTGTTTTTAACATTATGAGTGATTTTTTTGGTCAATGATTTCATTTCAAATTCCATTTCTTCGATAGTCAATTTCATTAATATTTCTACATAAAATTCCTTTTTCGTCTTAAGACTGTAGAAAACTACTTTTAAATTATTCAATTTCAAATTAGGAATTTTGTTTTTAATTTGTTATTTGAATTCAAATCAAAATGAATTCAAAATGAAATCAAAATGAATTCAAAATGATTTCAAATCAAAATCAATCCACTCGACGTGGCCCAAAACTGCCATCGGACCAAAACTGCCACAGCCTCGTTATGGTACTATTCGCGCCAGATTGAAAAAATTGGAACTCTGAGTAAGGCCTTATATTGTTTTCAATGGTGCAATGGTGCACGATGAATCCACAAGTAGATTGGAAAGATGGTCGCCATGATCGCCTGGAAGACGCCCTTCGTTTGTATGCAAGACAGGGCTCATAGAGGGTAGAAATCCTAAGCTGGAAACGGATTTCTCTTGATAGCAGTCAGTGGAGTTTGAGAACATTGGATAGACGTCTCGGACACTCTTCCATCTACTGATCTGATCGAAACGAAGTCCACAAGAGCCTCGTGCTGTGGTGCCGTTGAAAGCAAACTGAATGGTCCTGGTGAACAGTTATTTGGATGCAAATGAAAATACAAGAGCGATGCAAAATGCTATTCGACAGAAATATAATTTGAATTTTTCAAGAGCTGCTGTGCATGACATAACTAACTGGGCACATTCACTCTCTAGGGAAATGCAAAAGTAAGCAAAGATAATGGGATACCAACGGGACACATTACCAATTGCCATTATTTATGGGTCAAGACCAAAAAATAGTTGCAAAATTGTACTTTGACTATCTCAACGAGAAGAGGATAATTGCATGCAATTTACGTAGATGGACAAGGGAACTGAAACAGGAGGGGACATGGCTACTTTGCATTCCTATCTTAGAGGCCTACAAGATGATACCTTATCTATGGAGCGTCCACTTCAAATCAAGTAAGTTTCTTCCTTTATTGGAGGCTTTGCGGTCTACTTGAGTAAAATGGGTAAGTTTAGGGTAAAATGGATTGGGAAACTTTGGGTAAATTTACTAAGTTCTTTGTTCACAGTTTTCCTCTTGCTAAAGCCACTAAAACTACTCTGAATGAACATTTATCTATCAGTTCAGGGTCCAACTGTTTTCAAAAGGCAGTCAAAGTACCATAACGAGGCTGTGGCAGTTTTGGTCCGATGGCAGCCTTGGGCCACGTCGAATGGATTGGTTTTGATTTGAAATCATTTTAAATTCATTTTGATTTCATTTTGAATTCATTTCAATTTGAATTCAAATAACAAATTAAAAACAAAATTCCTAATTTGAAATTAGAATAATTCAAAGTAGTTTTCTGCAGTCTTAAGATGAAAAAAGAATTTTATGTAGAAATATTAATGAAATTAGCCATCGAAGAAATGGAAAAAAATTTGAAGTGAAATTATTAACCAAAAAGATCACTCATAATGTTAAAAACAAAGAGAAACTTGCGTGGCAGTTTTGGGCCACCATAGTCAACCAATTCTTCCAGGCGATCCCTAAAAGGATAACACTGGCTAACAGATGCACCCACTCTTAAGTAGGCCGTTTTCAGACAATCACTCATCATTTATTTGTCCCATACCTTGTAGAGCTGAGTCAAATCTGTTTACCTTTAATTTTAGGATTTGCTGTTTGAGATGCTGTGCCGTAACATAGCTACATCCCCCCTAATCTGTTTGTTGTTTTTATGAAATTCTTTAAAAATGATATTTTCACAGTCCGGTTTCATGATGTTGATAGCTGCATCATTGATTGCAAGAACATATTGCGATGTCTGGATGATTTCAAAAACAACTAATATCGAAAGGTGTGTATTTCTTGCCATCAAGTATTTTTCATGGTAGATTATAGTTTTTTCAGTGCAAATTCAGGTATAAAAAAGATGTTTTCTCAAAGAGAATAAACAGGTGAGGTGTAGCCTGTGGGCAGACTTGTCAATTGAGTCTTCACTCACACCGATACGGTTAAATTTGTATATTTTCAAACGTAAGGCATCATCTCAAGTGCTTCTAGGCCTGAACTGTTTGACAAAATCTCTCTTAACTAAACTTTTTACGATGAAGATGTCTCGATTTTACTCTTACAGCATGCTGCATTTGAAACTGGCCATACTTACACTGGCCATACTTATATGAATATCAATTAAATGATAATTCCATTGGTGCATCCAAACTGCATATCATCGGAAAGAAGACCGTTTGTGCTTTCAGATGTTTTAGATTTACGTCCATTCAAATTTTATCATCTGCTGAGATTTTCAGCTATAATTGGATTACCTTTTTTTGTGAAACTCCATGTAACAGTGGAGCAGCCTCTGAATAGAATAAAGAAGTAGGCACATGCATTTCATTGTCTCTTTGTTTGAACACTGGTAAGCATCCAAAATTTCAGTAAGGTTAAACGTAGGTCTTGCCCTCTCCATTGTTCAGGTAAAATGCAGCTCTTGCCATCTCATCGTATTAGGCTCATTATCAATATGTTTAAGATGATCAACATTTGCATTTTGTTCAATTTTACATGCTAGCTTTCGTCTAAGAGCCCGTTTACATGATGCTGGTAGAATTTGAAAACGGCAGAATTTTATGCCGCCTTGGAAAATGAGCTCTCGTTTATACGATGCCGGTAGAATTTGAAAACGGCATGAAGGAGTTCCGTTTTGGCCTCCCATTTACGTCATGCCGGTAGAATTTTACGCTAATTCCATAGACAATGACAAATGACGTCAATAATCAATCAAGATAAATAAAACAACTATCACAATAAGGACAATAGGGAGGATTAAAAATGTCAGCCTCGTGACGAAAGCGGCATAAAATTCTACCGGCAAAGTGCGTTTACATGATGCTGGCAGATTTTGATAACGGCAGAATTAAACTTTACCCTTTTGCAAGCCGAAACAAAATTCTGCCGCCAGAATTTCCAATTTTTACCGGCATCGTTTAAACGGGGTATAACTGAAACAAAATGGTGATTCAATGCCTCTATTGTTTCTACTTCTTTGGTTAGTTTTTTGCCCCCAATGACCAAATTCGCAGGCATTATTGATTTCGAGGATCTATCTAAGATTCTGTTAATAGTCTGCCACATTTTTTTCTGGTTATCCTTTGTTTTTCAATAATTGACCCGTGGTAATGTGACTGTGCAGCAACCTTTTTTTCTTTCTTTACTTTATATCTCTTGGGTGACCGAAAAAGAGTTACCCGATGGAATCTGTTGTAGAAAAATAAGTAAGAGGTCGATGGAAATGCTCCAAATGTTGTTCTGTCGCTAAGAGACTAGACAACATTATGAGTATTTTTGCAAGTTTTTTTGGCACGGTAAGTTTCTCGCATTAAGGAATTTCAGAAAAGGGCATGCCTGAAGTCCTAGAAATGTCGTCAAAAACAGGGGATCAATTTACAGTAATTTCAGATCTTCAAGACAGTGAGTAGCATGTTTTATTTCAAGCTGGTAATGGGCAACTTAGTCAAACGTTTCCAGACAAACAGTTTAGTCCCTAGGTAGGTACCCAAAAATATGGAGTAAACGTTCCTTATAAACTCATGGAATTTGAAAGGAAGCCAGCTTTCAATGCATATCTAAATCTTCAAGAATTGCATACAGAAAGGCAGGAGTATCCTTGTCCCTTGAGACAAGAATATTTTAGGTATCTAGAGGCTATAAAATGGATGAAAATTGATCCCCTGTTTTTGACGACTTTTTGAGGATGTCAAGCATGCCTTTTTCCTCGAATTCCTTAAGTTTTGGAAGTTTGCCATGCCGAAAAAGTTCACAAAGTTCTCACAATGTCGGTTGGTCTTTTAGCGATGAAACGAAGTTTGAAGCATTTCAATCGGCCTCTTACTTATTTTTCTATAACTGCTTGCGTCAGGTCACTTTTTTGGTCACCCAATAAGTTGTTTACATGCATTCATTTCTAAAGGAGACCTTTCAGCAGCTTCACCCCCATTTTCAAATCATGTTCTAAAAGATATCAAAGGGAAAGTTCATGGAGGTCTTGCATCTTTAAAAAAGTTAAAAAGGTCTTACATCCTCCCGCAATTTCTGCTAAGCATTGTATATCGTGCTGTTGTAGCAAGTCGCATGTGATATGCAGATGTTATTTGTGGCGGCCTCTCAAATTCAAGAAAAGAATCCCTGCAGCGCCCTACAGTCAGAGCCATATCTATGATTGATGCGTCCTGGACAAATGATGAATGGTCAAATAATTTCCTTCATGCTGAGCAACTTGTCACGTTTGATCGTGCCGCTATGGTCTATAAGATCATCAACAAACTCAGGCCAGAAAATCTCTGGAACAAATTGCAACAAACATCACAGTATTCCATTTATAATACACCATTCTGCAGAGATCTTCAGGTTCTGACGTACAATCCGGAGTATGCCGAAAGAGGACCTACCTTGTGCCAATTGAAAAACAACTAAAAACGCATGTGATAAACTGAAAGCCAATTAAAACACGACTCCCCTGGAATATCAGCAATGACATTAGCCTTCGGAATTTTCTATTTGTATGTAATACTAATTAATAAAACTCTATTTTGGTAGTAGGTAGTATTAGATAGAGCTGAAGGGATTTCGTTCCAAATGATTTAAAATGAAGATGAAAAGGAAATTAAATCTTTATATCTGTTATTTCTCCAGAAAGTGTTTTGTATTAATTGTCAAAGTGTTATCGTATTTAACAATAAGGTTTGGTTTTTGCATGAGGAGCTTTACGTCATTGTGAATCTCACATGATATCACTATAATATTTTCAGGGACATAATATCAAGAAATCCTTCAAATTTGATGAAAGATTTGTTATCATGGCTATCTGCAATGCCACTGGTAAGGCTAAGTGAATTTCAGTTCTTATTTTGTTATTTGATTCAAGAGCTTCTTGTGGATTAGCATCAATCAGTCAAGCCCATGCATGGAGCATGGGTGGTAAGACACCGCAGTTATGTTTCAGCGTATTTGCTGCTGCGGAGGAAAATTTATTCATTTCTTTGGAGGAGGTATCCATTCTCTAACGCTAACTCCTCCGTGGTAGTAAACAATACTTTCCTATGCAAAAAAGTAAAGCGCCTGTAGAAGCATCAGTGCGGTGTCTTGCCATCCATGCACGGAGTTTAACTAAGGTTAATGAACACTAGCCATGGAGGTGAGGTTGCGGTTTTCAGCGCCAAGCGCTAGGATCGCAGAAATAGCTAAGCGCTAATCGAGTCCGCGACCCCTTGTCATGACGCTCAAAGATGCTGGTGGGATTTGAACCCCGTCCGCCTGACTGTTCTGGCTGCAATGTCGGTGGATTGCAACGCAGCGCCACAACACCTTCCATCCATGCACTAATAGTGGCCGAGTGTCTTATACATTGTCTTTTAGGTCAATGAAGCTTAACTTTGTTTTGTGACATAAGAATCTGAATGGATGATCTTCCAGATCCCTGACCAAACAACTCACTTCACCAATTTTCGGAAAGGATGTTGAGTTAGGGGTCACATGCCTGGTTGCCGCCTGCATAGGGAGCCTAGATTTACCAGAAATAATTAGAAGCTTTCAAAACTACTCAATATAAGGTAATGAGTGAATGAAAAGAATGTTCAACTTGATATTTTCATACAAAGCCTACTTTACTCGGCCTTTTAACGATTTTACGTTATCTAAACCTGCATTGGAAAGGATCCTTGAGTGCAGTTTCGCAGATGTAAACCCTATCTAGCAGTCTATGAGCAACCAGTCAGCAGAACAGTTCGTTTCGCTAGCACGTACTTCCATAACGCGCTATTCGAATGGAATTTACTCGACGATGAGACAAGAAATTCAAAATCTTTGTTTCAGTTTAAGCATAAATTACTTGAAATTGTAAGACCACTAGGAAACTCAACATACAAAATCTGTGACATTTCTGGTGTCAAACTGTTGACAAAACTCCGCGTGCATTTTAGTGCCCTAAATGAACATCGCTTCAAACATGCTTTTGACTGCCTCAGCCCAGTTTGTTTCTGTGGTAAAGACAATGAAAATAACAAGCATTTTCTCCTGCATTGCCCCCTATACGATGTACTTCGTGGAGATCTCTTTGACCAGCTCTCTGATGTTCCAGGTCTAGATATCGCCAGTATCAGTAATATGGATGATGATACTCTTTGTCATCGACTCTTGTTTGGAGATCCATCTCTAGGTACTATTGAAAACAGAGTAATATTGGAAGCGACGATCTCTTTCATAAAAAATTCTGGCCGATTTGATTGATACAACAATATCAAGCCAGCAGCAGCAGTTCCCTATTCCTAGTTCCCTGTGTTTATGTTTGTGCTCTTTTTTGTTTTTCTTGTTTTTGTTCCGCATTGCTGAGGTGGATTACTGGGATAAACCATGCACTGCAATATTTTTCTCTCGTTTTTTACGGCTAAGAGTTGAATAACCTTAATTTTTTCTGACCAGTTATCTGCCTTGGCTCAGTTGTTTTGTTGTCGTTTGTGCGTATTGTATCTTATTTTCGTAGTTTTGTTCCTTGTTTTTTGTATATTTAAATTAATTGGATTTGTAAGTGCCATCCATAGTGAAGACCCGGTGACTTTATGTCTTTTTTCACTATGGATGGCACAGTGTAATATAAACCTATATATTGTAGTTTTTAATCTTGATAAAAAAAAAAAAAACCCTATCTAGAATTTGTTTCTTGAAAGGATTTGAGTGTTTTGTACTTACATCGTTCTGCTAAACCTTACTTTTTCTCTTTTTAATCGAAAGAGATGCGTGTTAGACATGTGGAAGAAATGATAAATTCTTGATAGAATTCAACAGATACAAAGGAGTAACAAGGATATTCCGATCCACCGTCCCAACTTTTTCAGAATGTTACCCGAAAGACAGATATTTCTTTATTTGGCCCCAATAAAATTGTATGCCTATCTTTTAAGTCATTTCGAGTCATTTCTAAATGTTACCATAAGTATTAATTTTTACTCATTTGTAAACATTTTAATTCCAGATATCACTGACCAATCAGCTTTTGAAGGTATTTATTCATTTCTTTATCTATTTATTTATTCATGTATTTATGCCCTTTTCCGTATTTTGAAAGATTTCAGGTAGGGTATGCTTGGGTGCATCATATGATAGGGGAGTGTCGTGAAATTCCTTCACCATTCATTGAAATTTTCTTCACTTTCCAAAACCTTTAATGTTCTTAGTTTCGTTCAGCATAGGTTTTATTTTCTGGTTCATTGCGTAGGAGAACGTTTACTTCCTTATTGAGATACCTGGCCGCTGTGTTCTGTGCGTTTTCTGCACTGCTCAGATCAAAAACTTCGCGAAACCTGTCCTTGGCATGACTTATGAGATGCTAGTTGATGTATCTTTGCAAATCTTCTGTATGCCAACACTTATCCATTTCGCATCTGTTTTCAAACACTAAATCGAAGCTTCTATGATAACAACTGTAACTTTAGCTTTCTTGTTTTAGTATGGGTTAAATGAGCTGAAGTTGCGTTTTCGCACGAGACTAACACTTCATTTACAAGAGCAATACTTAAGGTAAGTGAATTAAAGTTACGGGAGAAGTCCAAAAAACCGAGGCTGCCGTAACAGGGAGGGAAACAACGAAGGTTGGTCAGCGTTTTCAGCCGTTTCTGAAGGTTTTTGAAAGGTCTGTGTCCAGGAATTCTCCCACAACGCCAGAAAAGAACTTTTGTGTGCAGTTGCGGTACGCACAACAAGGGCGATCCCCTAAATCATGTTTCTTTAACATTTTGAAAAGCACTTTGTGTATTTCTACGTAGGGTATTTTATCAAATGTGCTACCAAAATGGTCGAGGATCATGCAAACATTAAGACTTTTTGTTGCATCTTGCAAAGGTCGAAGTTTTTGCTAGCCGTGCCTGCTGGCCCACTGTGACCCGCATAAAGGAAATGGTAGATTAAGACCTGCAGGCTGATTTTTGACCAGTTTGAATATCAATAACAATCATATGAATATCTAGAATAGGAATCACCTCAGCATGCAAAGGAAATCAAAGGCTCGTTCATAGGGGGTTTTGTTGTAAGCCAGGGCAGATCTTTTTACAACTCTCGTTGAACTTTGCTTCTGATTAGTTTTAGAAAGAACACATGATGAAAACATCTCAGAATAACACCATCTCTGTTTAGTGATAGAAATCATTTCTTTTTGAAATGAAGAAAGTTTATCAACTTGTAGAAGTTACGTTATTAAAATGATAGCAAAATGCTTTTTATATATGCATGACTCCATTGTCCTTGTACTCAAACCTTCGAATTATCCCTTCCAGTTTGAAACCATGTATTATAACAGTTACCAGAAGATGGAATTGTTTTTAATCGCATTTATTTAAAGAAGCTTATGTTAGTATTTCACATCTCATACATTATTGAAGAAAGGAATCAAATGTTTTAGCCGATTTTTGTTCTTTCCCATGACCAAAAACCTTCAAAGCCTCATTTTCATGGAGCAATCAGATGGCAAATAAACGAAGAAGACAAAAGAAAAGTGTGAAGATTTTTCTAAATTTTACCTACCTTCATAAAACGCAACCAGGACAAAAAAGTTGCTTAAAATTTCCCAACTGTTTTTTTGAAGATATCTACTCGTCAGATGTTTGGGTATCCATGTGTGGATGCCTGTTTAAATACCTCACGTTTTGGTGGGAAAAAGCGTTTTGGATAGGCAAAAATTGGCTGAGGCTTGCCTAGCCTTGTTTATGCCACTTCAAGCCAGGTGATAAAACCTCTTGATAAAACCTCCTTTCAATTTTGTATTTGCACTATGAAACTTGTGCCATGAATGAAAAATGTAGTATGATACAGAAATTTCCAAAGAGTATTGTCATATGACTTGAAATGTGTGAACTAACCTCAGCAAATTTTTCCAGTTCACATAGAAATCGAAGGGGTATTGAATCTTGAACAAAAGAAACTTTGGTGGAAGAGCAATAGCTAGAACATTTGGAAACGTAGTTATTTGGCGCTCTGAGATCGCTCTTACAACAATCACTATTGTTGTGACCATTGTCTCCCGCCCAGAATTCCTATTGTTTAAGGTTTAGTGCTTCATTGATTTTTAAAGGCCATAACTCCGAGAACCATGAGATATTTAAACCGGCATCCAAATCTGGATACCCAAACACCAGGCAAGTAGATTTCTTCAAAAGAGGTGAAAATGAGACTTTGAAGGTTTCCGGCCATGGGCCACAAGCAAAACTCAGCTGAAACATTTGATTCGTATCTTACATTATTGAAATTCTTTCATGCTGCAGTGGATTCACATACTACAAAATGAGTAATTTAGATACCCGGATATCGAACCCTGACCAGTTATTAACTCAGGTATGTTTTGGATCATTTATACGTAATTTTTAATTGGAACTGGTGGACCATGAGTATATTTTATCACTCCATGAAGAGAAATTAGCAAGAAAATGATAGATTTGCCATCCACCACGACGGATGATGTACATGGAACTGATCATTTTACACAACAACTAGCCTGATCACTTATAATACCGAAGATTGATGTTTAAGATTTTATCTCCACTCAATGACTCTTCCTGTTACTCGCCGCAATGAAACTATGCGCCGTTCAATTCAATGTTGCTGGTCAGTTCCTGTTCTTGTACCGACTGGAATAACGCAATTATTAGTTGTGTGCTAGACTTATGAATTTGAGTCTTTTGTTTCCCTGCATTCTTTGATTTTTTGATGTCTCTTTGGTAAATTTGGACTCATAACATTGCTATGAAGTAGCAGGCACACGTAAGCCATCACAGAGTTTATTCGAACGCACCAGTCAAATTGCTAGAGGCATCTAGAATTTGTTTTTGAACCAATCAGGAGGCGCTATATCAGATGATATCACATAGAGTTCTTGTTGCTGCAAGGGATTAATTTTTGTCTTCGTAGGAATGTTACTGCCTGGAAGGTACTCTTTTTGTAATCTTTTGGTCACGGAAACATCATTCTTTGTATTAGCAATTCGCTTTTTCAATGCTCAAAATTCATTGGAGTGATAGACGGCATTTCATGTTCTGTTGAGTGCAGCATACTTTATAGATACTTTGCATGTTTGCTTTTACCTCCAATTGTTTCAAATGCCATCTTTCAACCAATAATGAAGACATTTTTGAAGGTGCTCCTAAATACTAACTGCAGCTGCAATACCAACAGAGTTTGCTCATTTTTGAAAGGCAATACATGGATTCAAGCATTGGGCGACACAGGTCACAGCTTCGTTTTTTCTGTATACAGAACATAGGCCCGTTTGACCGTGATCAAGAAAAGCTCCTATATACTGCGTTGTTTTTGATGGGCTCTGTTACTCTTTTGTTGAAGTTTTGTGTTCGCCATTATCGTAGCAGTAACTTACGCAATCCAAATATTTCTGTGCAAGATTATCTTTTTATTTACAGGATGTGGACAAATTTTGTTCCAGTGTTGTAGAATTGTATTCAAATCTTAGCAAGGTAATGGCTAGAAATTTATATCAGCAATATATACATAAATATTATTCAATTCATACACATGTGGTGTTGTTTCTTCTTCATGTTGCGTTGTTTGTGACTACGAACCTATCTAGTGTCTAGAAACGAGCTTTGTCTAGAAACGAGGCGCAAATGAGGGATGGGTTTTGATGAAATTCTTTCCCCGTGAATTGTTTGCAAACAAGCGAATCTCGAATTGTCGCGATCAATGCATGATTAACATTTTATTGTGGCACATTTATGATAGATACATCTATCAGGATAGCGATGGAAAGATGCTATTAACAATTGCAGCGAAAGTTTATTTTATTTTTTGCCGTGGTACTGCATTTATTTTCCATCCACACTTTCTCTTGAGAAAAATCACTTGTTTTCAGGAGAGCAAAGATGATGTTTTGAGATTTTAAGCCCGGGAATGTGAGTTTGTGATAATTGACTTCCATTCACTGAAAATGCTTCTGTGTTTTGTAAGTTATATTTCGGCAATTTCATACCTTATTGAAAACCGTTATTTCAAAGACACTTACACGTTTCATGTTTTTCCTCGACATTCTCAAAATTTGTCCTCAAAATTGTGAGGAAAAAAGATTGTTTTTGAAGTGTTGGAAATAGTGGTTTTCAATAAGGTATGAAATGACCAAAATATAATTTAGGAGACAACACACGGGATCGATTAAGATCACTGACCATAAGCGATCTCGAAAGAAAACATGAAGTTAACTATTTTTGTTGTGCTCTTTGTTGGTTATTTTTGCAAAATTAACCTTTCCATGATTACAAGAAACAAATTGGTTTTTTTATTTTTCAGCCAATATTGGATATTGTACTTTATGTAAAAAGGCTTACTGGATCAATAGGAGCTGCTGTTAGTATTTTCTGTTCTTTTTTCATGATGCATTTTGCATTGATGTAAATGTTATTCATGTTGCAACCTTTTTGGAATTATGTGCAATGCTTCTTGTAAACAGTGTTTCAGAAAGGAAAAAAATGTTAATAGAGTTTCGTATATTTTCAGCATACAGAAAGCATGGCCATCTTCTCCAGGAAAGAAGAGCGAAATTTATTATATTTGTCATTGAATACCTTCCTTTTACTGCATTGTTGATCGTAGCTCCTTTAACAGGGCCTTTGCATCCAGCATACCTTGCATTTGCCCTATCTTGGCGGCCATCTTTGTTGGCCATTTCATCGACCATGAATATGGCGACAACAATGAGTGCACAAAAGGATGGACTCACACAGCATGCCATCTACAATGGCCTCTGTAAGATAGTGATTCAATTGTCATCATCTAAAGCTGAAAAGAAATCTGGTAAAATATTATAGTACTGTCCGATTTGTTCAAATCTTTGTTAAACTGATAAATTGATATCCAGAGTAAATTACCAAGGAATCTGCTGGCTGAGCCAGAAAAGATTCCCTACCTTTGAATATGCATAGCATCAAGAGCACTTCACAGATTTGAACGATTCTCATCCTACTTAAAAGCCAAAGATCAAAGTGTTTTCTTGCTGTCTCACGAGCACAAGAAACACAGGTAAATTCAACTTTGCAAAAACTTTTATGATTGCAAAATGACTGGAAAAGGGCCCAAAACATTGATTAAATCATAGAGGACACTCCTCGCACACATCAATAAACAAAATTGAATTTTTCATGGATAATAGATATCCTCTGCAAATTTATCGCCATGTGACTAAAACATCTTTAGTATTTGTTTATGACTCTTGAGAGGTGAATCGCCCAATTCTTATTGTTTCGTGCATGGAGAGCTCTTACAATTTGATCAATGTGTTAGGCCCTTTTTGAGTATTTTTGGAACCATGAAACTTTTATAGAGTTGAATTTACCGTGATTGTAATTCTGGCAAGATAGCGAGAAAAGTCACAAGAATAATTCAATATTTCGCCTTTAAGCTAGAATTTGAATCATTCATACCTCTGGATTACTTTTAGTGCGATGAATTTTCAAAGGTGGGAACTTTTTCCTGGCTCATCCGGTGGATTAGTATGAATGGTTGCCGTGAAATATGTATATACCGGGTGAGCCAGAAAAAAGTTCCCACTTGTGAAAATTCATAACACCAAGACTACTACACGGATTTGAATCATTCAAATTCTAGTTAAAAGCCGAAAGATCAAAGTATCTTTGTGACTTTTCTCGCTGTCCTACCAGCACTAGAAATATTGGCAAATTCAGCTTTATAGAAATATCATGGTTGCAAAATCACGGAAAAAGAGCCTAAAACATTGATCAAATCGTAAGGATTCTATTCAAATCGAACAATAGGCCATGAGCGTTTCACCTCCCTCAAGAGTTATAAGACATCGATTTTCAAACACATACGAAAGATTTTCAGTGCCAAGGAAATTAATGCCTAGAGGATATCTCTTACCCATGAGAAGTTGCATTTCCTTCATTATTCTGTGCGCGAGGTCATTTATGCATTGATCGATGTTTTGGGCCATTTTTCAGTAATCAATGACCCATGAAATTTTTGTAAAGTTGAGTTTATCTATATTTGTAGTGCTGACAGGACAGCAAGAAAAATGACAAAATTACTTTGATCTTTCGGCTTTTCACTAGAATTTGAATGATTCAAATCCGTGAAGTAGCCTTGGTATTATGAATTTTCAAAAGTGGGAAGTTTTTTCTGGCTGACCCGGTATATTAAAGTTACTATTTTTGCCGGGTTGAGCAAGAAAAATGTTGCCGCATTGAATAATTAATAGCACCAAGAGTACTTGACGGATTTGATATTTGATGGATTTATGAGCACTGCTGATATACGTAAAGCTCACTCTTCGAAATTTCTTGCTTTCAAATGCCTGACAATGGACCTAAAAGCACTTGATCAAATCGTCAGGAGTCTCCTCACACAGAACAGTTTTGCGAGATCCTTTCTTTTCTTTCAGGAGTTATAAGAAGCCAGTTTTCAAACAAACACTGAATATTTCCCATCCCCACTGCAGTATGCTTGGAGGTGATATCTCTAAACCATGACATATTGGGCTGCTTTATTGTTCTGTGCAAGGAGTTTCTGCATGATTTGGTCAAGTGTTTTAGGTCTTTTTCAGGCATTTCTAAACCACGAATTCTTATTCCCAGTGCTTATAGAAATGCGAGAAAGCTCACAAAAAATACTAAAACCTCTCTGCTGCGAAGGAAATTTGATTGAATCCAATCCATCAAATAATGCTGGTGCTACGAATTTTCAGCTGTATGAGGTTTTTCTGGCCCACCTAGTAATAAAAATGCCTCGTTCAAACAGTATGTTATTTGTGGCATTATATTGTTCGCACTGATTGCTTCTGTAATTCACTCTTTTTCATTTCAATTTCATAGGGACCAGCTGCAATGATCGGCTACCTAGCTTTATCTGGAGTTATTTTAACTAGGTATGATACATCTGATGTTTTTGTGATCTCAGATATTTCCATTATTCCAACTGAATGCCAATATTTATTTGGTTTTTTCTGTCATGTTTTACATCTAGAGGAATTGAAAATATGAATTTCTTTCTAGGCTGAGGAAACCGGTTGGAAAAATGACAGTTTTGGAACAAAAATTAGAGGGAGAATTTAGATATGTTAATTCAAGGATCATTACTAACAGGTACTTCAAAAGATTCTAGCAAAACTATTCTTTTCTCTATTCCTGTGTACATTGAAACTTATCTCGTTGCATGCTTGTTTGATCTCCCATGGGAATGGAACAGGGGCGGCTGGGAGGCAAATCAAGTTGCTAATACTTGCAAACGAAAAACTGGAGGTCCGGGGGCTTCCCAGAAAAAATTTTTAGGGCCACGCCCCTCACATTCCAAGTTATTGCAGAGCTTTGATCATAATTCCGTACAGAAATTGTTAACATTGAAACAGAACATCGAGAAAGATTTTTTCGAAACAAGAAATAACAGCAAAGTAACAACAAACAGATAGCTCTTGTTAACAACTTTCCTCAAATAGGTACTGCTTAAAGAATGCATAGGATTGATTACAACATCTCAAACGCCGTTGACTATTTGACAAGTGGTCAAATTCGTTCCTTGTGACGGAACAGTTGCAAGTCATGGAGATAGTCCACCAACAGGCCCATCATCTCAAGAAAATTCCCTTAATTTTAATGTTGAACAGTATGTTTTGATTGACTATGACCTCCATATGCGAGTTCTTGAACTAAGAGAAATGCTTCAACGTCGATATGATGTTTAAAAATGCATACTTTTATCGAGTGATCAATGACTTTTCTTTTGTTGTTCTCATAGTCGTTCGTTACTTCCACAGTCGTCTGGGGCTATGCGGCTCTGCTCAAGGAAGGTTTGTTTAGCCTTTGCGGCCACTTGCCACTTAACGAAAGCCCCACTATTAATTTTCAAATTGTAAAAGCACGGCCACCCTTAGTGTTTGCAAGGCTTTTGTTACAGCATGGCTGTTAGCTGTGGAGCTTTCAGACTTTGTTGGGAATTCCATGTGGTTTGACATAAAATTTTTTGACATGTGGTTTGGCAAAAAAGCAAAATTATCAAAGTAATGATGATGCTGGTAAAATTTGGAATTAGTTCCTGCAGTAAAAAAGGTTCAAGTTTTCTAGACAGGCCGTACTAACGATTGTAAAGCGAATCCTTTCTTTGAAAACACAGTAGTGTCTTTGATGTCTTTTCTCAGGTTAAAGTACACACGACAAATCTTATTGTCGACAGATCTCCCATGACAAGACATGTCTTGCAATACGTATTTCTCTCGGTATCTCCTTCCACGCATCCAAGAATACCTATCACTCACTCAAACAGAGGTTCGATGTTTTATGGAAACAGGAGGATATGGTCGCCCGTCTTCTTGGAGACGAAGACGCTGTTCATGACTTAATTTTTCTTGTGTAGAAAAAAGCCAGAAGATTTTGAAACACCCCTTTTAACTCCACTTGATGTGACTTCATTCATCTTTTGGGTCAGATCGTTTGTGCGGTATGCTGAAACGGCCGCAGTGATCTGATGCTACTAACTTTCAAGAATTATTAGCACGGTGTCATCATTTGCATATTCCACAATGGGCAATGCATAACGAACAACGGGAAATATGACACAAGTTCCAATTGTTTCTCTGCATTCACTATTAAAACTGGCCGAGTAATAGCGTGGCCATCAATTGAGGAGGGTTCAAATATCAATAGAAAGGGAATGTAGGCGGTTCCTTTTACGGGATTTAACTACGGAAAAGGATTGAAATGCGTCACGCAATTGATTGTGTGTGATATTGCAGCAACCAAAAAATGCAAAGTGACCTTTCGTTTTGATGGAATGATGAGGCAGTTTCAAAAAGTTTCGAAGCTTCTTTTGGGCCTTATTTGACACAATTACTTTGGAAAAAAAACTGGTAATAAAGTATTAGCATTATTAGCACTGTCCGCCGCCACTGGAATGGAACCTGTGAGCTTAACACATCAGTGATATGCTGTTTGATCAACTGTGCAACAAAGCACGATGAAGTATTTGTCACATCAGAGTTTGTTTTATGGAGAAATCGTTCTCGTATCTGTCAGAATGACGTACTGACTTAACTTCTAAAATTTCACGAATATTTAGGTTTTCTGCTCACCCGGAATAAACTTGCACTTTTTCTGTACTGGCAGTGAGATCTGATAGGAGCCTGTACATTGTCTGCTATCTGTGCATGTGCCATTATGTTTTTTGCTCTTGTAATGTTTTGTATTGTCATTTCATCTGACTTCTGGTTATGGTTGATCACAAAATTGAACATTGAGAATGACCATTGAATTTTCAAGTCATTGATAAATACAACTAACATTTAAGTTAAATGCCCAGTAATATGACTTACCATGAATGCTCTGTTTGACCCAACCTCGATTCTAATAGGTTGACCCCATCTTAAGCTAAAATTAAAAACATACCTCCCTCTAATAATGCCCCACACATAACGAGTCAATAAACAATTTAATGCGAGAGATCACCAAGGATTTTCACTTATTTTGCCAAAAAGTTTGTATATTGGACATGGTTTGTAATTGAAACCGAGTTGAATTTGTGTTTTGACTTCTAGAACTGTGCATTGACTCTGTATGATAGGAGGTAAGAGAACCAAAGTGCTATCATTTTTCAGCCTTGTCACTGGATTCTTAGGATAATGCCCCGCCTCTGGCAAAATCCGCTTTTGTTCAAGCTCACTTTTTGGTATCTCCGAAATTTATACGCCAGTTAGAGATTAGAGTGTTAACAGTATTTCAGACTGACTAACTTCATCCCTTGAGTGCTGTTATCTTGCTTCACTAATTTTCAGCCCCTCATTCGATAACAGCAATCATTCTCAAAATGTGTTATCAAAATCTTTTTCAGTGAAGAAATTGCATTCTACCAAGGCAACAATCGAGAATATATCACAGTTAAATCTTCTTTCCAGCAACTTGTAAGTTTCTTTTTGCTGATTTTATCATCAATATCATCTTTGCGGAAGAGGTGTTTGTAATCTTGTGAGAACATCTAACTTTATTTAACTGCCATTGGCTTCTATGTTTTTGTATTTCAACCCGCTGTCAATTCAAAATTGTTAAGCCACCTTGAAAAGTGACGTTTTTTGTCCCCCTTCCTCCCCATGTCAATGTTGTTTGGAAAATGTTTGTTGATCGAGTTGACAGGCGTGATTTGGCAAGATTTGTTTGTTATTGCAACATGGGCAAGGGGAAGTGGGATTGTAAGGGAAAAATGAGCATCTTGGGACAGCTCAACCATTCTGTAAGTGCTTGCAGCAAGGGGGGGGGGAGCGGAAGACCAAGATTCTAAACTTGGACCATCCTCTTCATGTAACTACACCCCATTTTCTTATAGCCTGTAATTTTAACAAGTTGGTGACATTGTATAGAATGTAATGTTTGTTGCACCTGCATCTTACTCTTCCCCTTGTTTCAATTTCACAATAATGACTTGACCTAGTTCGCCCTACTTATTTTTTTATTCATTTTCTTTGCTTGATGTGAAAGCTAATTAAGAGAAGGGAAAACAATCACCTTATCGTGCAAATGCTAAGGAATTTGACAATAGAGAGAATGATTATTTCTCCCTTTCTATTCTTATCCCTTGTTGACTTCTTGTATACTCTCTTTGACCAAGCTTCAAATGGACTTTCTTCGTTGGATATCTTAAAACGGAAAGAAGAAAGGTGACCTTATATGTGTCCTACGTATTTGTATTTGTTGTTTGTTATTTGTTATTTGTATGATTTTGTAATTTCTTACAGGTGGATCACCTTCGAGACTTCCTAAACTTCAGATTCAATGTTGGAATCATTGACAATATCATTGCTAAATGTAAGCCTCAGTTTTATCATTCATTGTTTTTGGGATCTTGGTTCATGGGGGACGGGTAGGAGATTTGATAAATAGAGACAGAAAAGGACGGGATTAGTTTGGATCAATTTGACTGTGACTGATGAAACAGGTACTAATTTTTTATATCCTACCCATATTTTCTCACAGTTTTGTGCATCCTGAACTGTAAAGTTGTTTGAAAAAGTTTGCTGTTCTTCCTAGTGACCCAAAAATTGAATTTTTTTAAATCATCAAAGTTTGATTCTAAAACAGTTCTTGAAAATATCTTTTTGTACATTCGTGCCGATGATCAAATTAATCTTCACCATATTGCAAGGTTTTGAAATTGCTTTGAATTTGTAAGAAGTAGTGCCATGAGAAGGTTTGGGAGCACACTCCGAAATCACAGTAAATTATTTTTAATTTGAAATTAACGCAGGGATACCACTTATATTTATTTCTTATGTTCTTGAAATAGCTCTTTTATCATGTGGAACTCGAAAGTTCATGCCAAATGCCACAGAATAGCTTTTGCGTAAATATTATCTTTCCCTCGATAGATTGAAATAACGATCATCTATTGAAATAGCCTTAAATAGTGGACTCATCATGAAAAAACCCTTGGACAGTAAACATGTAACCTGTAGGGAAACATTATCAACTCATGTAAAAACAATCATAAGAATATAAGATAAACATGTAACTAGAGAGAAAACTGTTAAACCAAAAAAGAAAGTCAAGTAATCACTTACCAACAATGTTATTATATCAAATGATTATACCAAATGCGTATTTCGTCGCACACTGTTAAGTTTGGTTCATGCGAATGACGCGACCAGGCTGTATTATACCGAACAAAACAAAATACATTTGAGTATCACGTGAACATCACAGCTGAGCCTCTGATTGACTAATCTAATTAATACCACCGGTCCTCTTTTCATGTTAATTTATTTACTTCTTTAAAGATTTTGCAACAGTTGTTGGTTTTCTCATTGTTGGAAGGAGTTTCATGGATCCTAATGATTTACGGCGTGCTAATATGACACACAGTGAATTGATGGAGGTGAGAGTTACTTCCATTTTCTCGTGTTTAAATCATCTCTTAATGTCTCAATGTAAATGGATTTGCGTACCTATTTTAAGCAGCAAAGAATGCTTAATGCAATATCAAAAGAATTACCCTCCTAAATTGCCTGTCGTTATCTTAATCTGTTTCAGAGTGACTTTAATATCTACCGGAGCTCTCAATGAAGTAGTTTCATTTGAAAAATTATAGAAGTTTGGTTACTGAAGCTATCATGGAACCAAACATTTTATCTCTCTTTTGCAATGGTCCAAAGATAGTTGAAGATCATAAAGTGTTTGTTTTCGTTACTCGCAGAACGTAAATAACACAATGAAAACCATATTCTCAGCTTTACACTATAATCAGCATCATTTGTGTTGCCTGGAAATCATGGTGTTGAGATTTTGAATCATCCTTCTAGTCTACAAGGATTCTCTACATCTTCCATCTGACGTTGATAGCCAAAGCAGAAACTTAATGTGTGAGAAGAACTTAATTTGAGAGGCTACACTTGAACTTTAAATCAATTTAACTTAAGTGACAAGCTATGATATCGATGATATACTGAATATGGTTAGTCTTGCCACAGTCCATCCTATATTATTTTGAAATTTTATTACGAGCCTGTGAATATATTATTATGTAAACACTTTTCTTTTTTCGTCAGGATTATTATATGACGGGACGAATGATGGTGAAAATGGCTGAAGCAATTGGAAGACTTGTTTTATCAGGAAGAGAAATGACCAGACTTGCAGGGTAAGTAATTATTTGTTTATTGTCAGATTTTGTTTCTAGGAATGGATAATTTTCTGTTTACTCAGAAAATCGAGGAATGACGACGGAGTGTTCGAAGTTGACGATAAATGACAACCTGACTACTTCCTAATCGCAACACCCCGGAAGACACAATGAAACCAGTATCTTGTCAGCTTGTCTTGTTTCTACTCTGGACAGGTGAGGCAAGCTTCATGTCATGCTGTTCGTATATCTGGTTTATCACAATTTTTTTTTTTGGGGGGGGGGTGAAATTTACGTAACATTGCTACAAACAAAGGAGAATTCAAAGATACTTACAATTCCATTCCATTGCTACGTAACATTGCTACAAACAAAGGAGAATTCAAAGATAGAGTAATATCGCCCCTATCAGACCACCATCGATTCCGTGTTGTGCAACGGCCTTGAATAAAATGTTAAGATTAAAAGGGAGCTTGGGCCTAGCTAGTCCAAAAAGCGCGCGAAAGTTGTTTGCTTATGTCATCTCTTTGATATTTCTTCGCTTTCGCTGTTTTGTTTTGCTCTGAAGTCTTGCAATAAAGTTTTGAAGTTGACCTACCTGCAACGAAGGTGTAAGTACAATTCACATTTCCTTCGATGTTTCCACGCACCATGTCTATGTTGTGTCGTTTCTCGATATCTCTTTCAGTTAACATAGAATAATCTTCATGAATGTTTCCTCCAACTCTTCTCGTTTCATATCCAAAGAAATTTCGAGGATCGCACACAAATTGCGAGACCTAAGGCTCCTTTTGGAAGAGCACTGTAACTGACATTATGTCCCCAGCTGCGTCCACCGCGTGAAACCCTTTAATTTTGTAGACTATTGACGCATCGTGTGGTTAGAGTTGACTGAGGTCAAGGCTTAGAGAGTTAAAAGCGGGAGTGAAATTAACAATATTTTGAAATCATTTTCAATCAAATTAGAATTGGTCATGTAACTTTCTGGCTTTCTGGGAAAGTAAAAATTACTTTGTTGAACTGTCAACGGCCTTGAAAAGATTTTGATGTGCTAACTTCATCGTTCTTCTACGGTGGTCTGATAAGGGCGATACGGCCTAATTTATGCGTTTCAGACCTGTCCGTATTTGTGTGGTTCCAGCATGACAACAAAGAAACGGATGGAACAAATCTCACTTTGAGGTTTGTAGCGAGAGTTGAGAAGCCTATTCAAGGTGAGTTCTCTTCCAGAACTGCTTTGATCTCTCCCAAAATCTTAGTTTTCTGAAAAGTGGTCTGATAAGGGCGATAGTTCTCTACTTACAATTCCATTCCATTGCTACGAAACATTGCTACAAACGAAGGAGAATTCAAAGATACTTACAATTCCATTCCATTGCTACGTAATATTGCTACAAACAAAGGAGAATTCAAAGATACTTACAATTCCATTCCATTGCTACGTAACATTGCTACAAATAAAGGAGAATTCAAAGATACTTACAATTTCATTCCATTGCTACGTAACATTGCTACAAACAAAGGAGAATTCAAAGATACTTACAATTCCATTCCATTGCTACGTAACATTGCTACAAATAAAGGAGAATTCAAAGATACTTACAATTCCATTCCATTGCTACGTAACATTGCTACAAACAAAGGAGAATTCAAAGATACTTACAATTCCATTCCATTTATGCCAGCTCAAAACATCTCAATTCTTACGTTTATTAAGGCACGTAAGAAAGTAGAGCAGAATAGAGCAGAATGGACTCAGTTAGGGGGGGGGGGCGCTCTCTCCTCGATTAACTTACCATTGAGAGAGCTCCTCCTTTAAGTAATTCGCTCCATACAATTTATCCTGTTCCTATGTATTGTATACTGTGTTCATTTTCCGTATCAATGTATTGATTTTCTGTAATATTTTTCATCTTAGTTTAATTATTTCTTAGTTTAGTTTTAGCATTATATATAAATTGCATGTAGTGAATTTGAAATATATGAAACTGAAACTGAAACTGAAGTGTCGTCAGCAAACTATTTCTGTTTCTTATTTGGTTACGGCAGGCAAGGCCAAGACTCCCTATCTTGAATTTGTTCAAGGCAGTCGCAAGAAATGCAAATTCTTGGGATGCTCCCCTAATCTCCTTCAGAATATGCAAAGAGTTGCAGGGCTACCACATATCCCAACAGGAAGCTTGTCACTGAACTATTTACAACATGTATATACTAAGAAAAGCCATCCTTTGTTTATTGTCTTATTATTGATGTATGTGGAGATTTTAGTTTGCTAAGTACGTTGGGTGCTTGACAAAATTATGCCATTCCCCAAAACTAGTTGGCTTGCCGATATTATGGAATTTTGGACCGATCTATTTTTGCCCCATTAGTCACAATGTTTCGAGCAAGGTCATAATGATGAAAGAGGGAAAAATGGCAATTATCAATCGAATTTATATATTAGACTCTTCCTGGACACATGTCTCGGATGTTAGGGAGTAAAAAACTTGCAATTTTCTCATGTTACTGAAATTCGTCTTTCTCCAGATTTACTCAACGTGTAACTCAGCTGATAAAAGTTTTAAAAGATTTACAAAAAGGAAAATATGAAACTGCCATGGTCAGCAAGGAAGGTAACGTATTTCATTTCTGCTGTTTTTTTTTTTGTTTTCTGTGGTAAATACAAGTCTCGTTTGGTAAGACTCTTCAGGGTATTGTCCCGCTTAAAGTTAACTTTTACCTGTTGCTGTCATGTCAAAGATATTTTGTCTCAAACCACTAGCAGTTTTGTTGGATTTTACTTATGTCTGTTTGGCTTTTTCCCGGCAAACTCTCCGGTTGCTTGCTCACAAAACATGGAAAGAATCTTAATTTTAAGAACTTTAATTTTTGTTCTTTAGAGACCATCTACTGTACAAGCCAATTAACCCTTTGAGTCATGCACTTGTTTAGTACTCTGTTTAAAACTCTCCCACCCATGTTAATTATGGGCGGAAATTTCTGCAGTTTAGTCACAGAGGAAAATTTCAGCAAATTAGTGAACGGCTGCTGGCAATTCTTCCATCGATGTTCGAAAGTGGCGACAATATTGCCGTCGCTTTTCACGAAGTCCGTTTTGTTCGACAAGAAACATAGTATTGTAAGGTACCGGCGGAGGCTTGGGAATTTCATGTTGTAAACGATTATTTGCATCTTCTCACTTTAATGATAAACTTCGTTTTCAGAAAATAACGGCAAAGAAAGAATCGACTTTACTAACAGAAAAGGAGAAATATTTGAACAAGACCACATTATAAGGTAATAGTTTTTTGTCTGGTTGTTGTACGATCCTTTTAAACAGTTTTGGTACGCATGCCATCCAGTTTTGTATTTTGCAGGAAATATGAATGCTAGGGTCCTGAAAGAACGAGAGTAGGTCTGGTGTTGTTGCTGTGGCGACAAAAATACACCTGCATATTGTGTTAGCCAAAGCAAGGGGAATGCTGTGGGAAATTTGTGTTAGCCAAATAGAATTGACGGGATTCCGATATTGCTGAAGGTCGCTTTTAATCATTACTCATTTCAACAGATGGACCTGTTTCGGCACACAGTTCGTATTTAGGGTTTTTCATGAATAGAAGTATCGGGCGAGTAAAAGGAACGGTCCCTTTTTGAAATTTCATTGTTTCCTTGATACTCCGGCAATAAATTTGGCCAGTATACATTTCAATAATAGACAAGTTCAAGTATATTTCAAACTTTATTTGACTGAAATCGGGTGCTCGACTCTGAAATTTGGATGTGTTTACTCGGGAAAGCCCTATTGAAAAACGTGCGAAGAAGTGTTAAAATCACGACGAAAATTTCTGCTTTACAGCAAGTTTTCTGCCTGTTACTTGCTTTATTGTGAGTTAGTCCTTCGGGAGGATGAATGTTTCATTAAATTGCACTGAAATTTAATGCATGGACATAAAATCATTTTGGAGACCTCGTAGTAATTCTGCTCCCGTTCTGCTGCATTTGTTGGTCTTATGCACTCTTCCTCCATCAAATTATCAAGCCGTTAAATTGTCAACCCATCTCATATCAGATGAGCTAGAAAAGGTGCACAAGATTTAACAGGCTCAATTGCATAACAATAGTACTTGTTATTGTCCGTTTGAGTGATCGAAAGGTTACATTGATTTAAGGAAATTCTCTGTTTGAAATTTACCACTTATCGGAAAATATGAGGGATTTTCCCAAGAAGGCCCCCCTCGAAACGTATTCAGAAATGGAGTGAAGTGGCATGCCTGTACTTAGCACTGACTTCTCCTTGGGAGGATCAGATTTTTTTTCCAGAATAGGAAAGATAGGGAAAGTCCATGCTCACTGGAGGATAATTATGGATAACATATGCTTGGTACTTGTAGATGTTATTCTTGCTAGAAAGCCAAATGGACACATGTTCGTCGTTATTTTCACTCATTGTTGCATGATTTCGAAGTGGGCTTTCTTCAGAAATCTCCCCTAGCCACGGTAGGAATGAACGATTAAAAGCTGGATAAAGTTCAGAATGTACTTATTTGGTTTACTTTGCTTTCTTATTTGGTTTAATTTCAATGGACTTTCCTTATTTAGATATCGTATGATCGTCAACTTAATTATGCATTCCTCTAAATGATTATTGCTATAAAAAACCTCGCATGTGTTCTTTATTTAGCTGAAGATGAGACAAGCTCGTCTCGAAACGTACTACAAATAACTATGGCTTAGTCAAATAGCTTACTAATTACTACTGGATTTGTCTGATGTCTTAACTTGAATTGTCGATACTGATTTGTCTTTCTCTGCCATGACCCTCAAGATGTTCGTCGTTGTCCTAGTGTTCAAATTTATATTAAAGCTGCGCTTTCCGACCAATGTTCCAAGTTCATAATATGATTTATTAACAAATCGATGATTGAACAAGACAGTTTGCAACGCTCTTGCGTCAACATTCAGGCAGCAGTATCTTTCAAACGCTTTGCGTTTTTGTACTCACTCTGTATATTCTTTCTAGAGTTATGACCAATCAAGGTAATACGTTTCTGACTGGATTATTTTTAATGTTCCTGGGTATAGTAAGGCCTCCCTTCTTTTCATATATTCCATATTCCAATGAGTAACACTCATTAACACCAGAAGAGAAAAATTCGCGAAGCAACGTTAAAATGCATTCATGCCGCTTAGCGTTTTAAATAAGTCCCTAAGTTTGTCCATAAAAGTTCCCTTATCTTGTAATTTGCTTTTTCTTGCATTGTTTTTTGTGATCTTTTGTTTCTGAATTAATTGTAATTGTTATTTGCTATTTGCTAAGTATTTGTAATTAAAATGTTATTTGTAACATTTAGATATAATATTAATTTGAATCTCCATGTTAAATGTTATAGTCGCAGGGTTACTATTTATTTCCAAGATTTTATTGGAATATTGAAAAATATCTGATGTACTAGAATGAGCCAACTTTTAACACTATTGTGGTTGGGCTGTCTGATACGTCCTATTTTGGATGGGGGCAACAAGCCCCCCCCTACCTAATTCTTGATTGGTAATAGATAGGTCAACCAAATTTGGTGTGCTAATAGCCTCACGCATGTACTTTCTGAAGATATAAATTTTAACCTAAAATTGGCCATCATTTTTGCTCACGTCAACATTTTCCTTTGTGTCGTAAAGAAATGCGGCAAAATTGGCCTAAATCAAACATGATAATAATGACAGAATATATCAAATAGCGCTACATTACAAAAGAAATTTGCATGACATTTTAATTTTGCTCTTTTTCGCGATAATTGAGATTCGAAAAGTTGCAACTTTTCCTGGGTCGGTCCCAGAAAATGGTCCCTATCCCCCTCATTCGTTAAAATATTTTAATAAAACTTTCTGAGAAGTTACACAATAGGTAGTTGCAAAAAGTCAAGAAGTTTCAAGACACTACAATTTCTCCTGACAGAGTGGCTAAAAAAATCTTCTGGGGAAGGGGTCGAATTGATAGTTAATTGATAGGTGCCAGCATATATTGCTTCGTCCTCGATGGACGATTTCCACCCTTCCTTTTCGTTTTCTTTTCTACTCAAGAAACATAGCAAATGCTGGAAGATTCAATAACAAGATCCTTGTCAGTGTGATGCCCCGCAGGGGCTTACTGATTATCTCCATAGATGTAGATGTAGATGTAGGTGAAATTCTGAAGTATTTTTGAATTTCTTTCTGTTTTGGTGAGCATTGTATACATAGATAAGTTATGTTTCAAAATTCCATTACTTTGAAATATGTATAAAGATAAGTATTTTCCTCTCTTCAAATAACATGCAGCTACATTTCTTTCCCTTGTTGCTTAAAAAGTAAATTTTTGCAGAAGTAACAGACTATGAAAAGTTATTTCCTTGATAAAAGTTTGATTTTCATCGCTCGAGGGGAGTAAATCATGTTTGGAGGAGGAGATTGTTTTTAATTTTTTCGATGGTTTCAAGCCCTCTTCGTTGATGCATTTCGAAGTTACCAATCTTTTGTAATTATAGTTTACGTATGTTTTCAGCGCTCAGAAAAAAATGAAAGAATAATTGTCAGAAATACTTCAGCTTTTTAGCCGTGTAAAAGGCTTCTTTTCATTCCCATACTTCAAGTATTTGCTGCATCATGAATTTTGAAACGCGTGAAGTCCTTTTTGGTCCACCAGCTCCGAAACCAGTAAAAGAAAGCAAAATAAGGAAAATGACAAAGTTTTCAAATCTAAAACAATTAATGTAAAATATGTTACATGTTCGGATTCTTCACATAAAATTTCGACAGAATAAGCAATTCTCAGGGTTTTATCCCTGGTCAAGTCTGATTTACAGAGGACGGCCTTGGAGATGTCAATGGATACCTTGCTAAAAGTAAAAGAATTATCCGTTATTTATTTCAGATTTGAAAACGTTCCTTTGATAACTCCCAATGGTGATTGTCTTGTTTCCGAGATCTCATTTGAGGTAAGGGATTCTTGCATATTTCTCCACAGGATATTTAACAGGTGAGTAACGAAAATGTTTAGGCGTTCGAAAGCCTATGTTTTTTGTTTGCTGGCACTGATGATACGTGTGACACATGATAATATCACTGATACACTGATAATATGTGACACACACGCAATAAAAACGTGCATGTAGCGACCTACATTTTTCACACAAAGCTGTTTTGGTTCCATATGCAATGGGTAACGTTCGTTGTTGACCACATGTTGAAAAGACGTTAGTCACGTGATCAGTGTCTACCATTTGAAAAAATTTTCAATAATTAATTATCATGTGAAATTTGAGGAGAAAAAGTCGCAAAGTTTCAGCTCTCCTTGCGAACTGATGAAACTGCATCAAATAATTTTTGCCATTGGCACTGTGTGTCTCCTCACCATGAGTTATAGGGCTAAGAACCTTATACCCCGAAATAATTCTAAGCACCGTTCAAATAACAACGTAATTCAATGTAGCTATCTAAAAAGAAGGTTTTTAGACGCGGGGTTTACTGTATTCTGCACAACAATCAAATTATTGATGTGGAATGGCACAGATGGAGCTAGATCAATTTATTTGTTCTTCAAACTAAGAACATGTGAAAGCCAAGGTGAAAAGGAACTTACATACAGGTATGAACATTATTGAAGACTCCAGGATGTAGGTCCTTATTTGATTGGAGGAATGTCCCTGTATGCGGACTCTTACTGTGGTAACTTGCGTTAGGAAATTTAGTTTTTCAAATCCAGTCTTAGTAGTTCTAGGCTAAGAGGAATTTTTTTAAAAGTGCTTTAATTCAGAATTGGTTGATCCTCATGATTTTTCTCAGTCATAATACCGGATAAGTCAAAAAAGGGTCCGGTGTTTGAAAGGCTACTACTCTCTGGGTATATAAGCAATGATATTTGCCAATGTCTGATTGTAAAGCTAACGTTTCAATTATTTTTAGAATTTTTTTTGGCTAATATTGGTCACGCCGTTCAGATTCTGTAAGCGATTTTCGAAAAAAATTTCCTTAGGGAAATTTACAAGCAAGTTTGAATTTCAAGCAAGTTTCCCTGAGGTGTTTACCTCACACTGATGACTTTCAGCACGCTTTAGCACATGCTTTCCTCTTGGCAGGTTCAAAAGTCTTCCCCCTTTTGTGAATAACCTATACAGGGGGATTCTGTTGTCCGTTGAGGACAAAATATGCGAGCACATCTAAGCGTCATTAATGTCAGGAGGGAGAAAAAAGGGAAAGCTTGCTTTGTGTTTTCATCGGTTTTGTAGGTCTCGAGAGGAGCTTTCTGCAGAAGGTATCCCACTTGACAGGATGGAAGGGCCGGTTGAAGCTGTGTAAATTGCTGAACCTATCTGGACATATCGGCAATAAAACAAGGCCGTTTTCAATATCATTACTTTGATATTCAGGGAGCAGAAATTTTTCAAACACCGGGCCTTTTTATTGACTCACTCGGTACAATAATTTCCCTCCAGGTGAAATCAGGATTAAATGTTCTTGTTTGCGGTCCAAATGGATGTGGAAAGAGCTCATTATTTAGAGTTCTTGGAGAGGTAATGTTCAATTTCTTTTTCAAACATCTTCAGCATAATCATTGGCCGCCGTTACGTTTTCATAATTTCATTTTGTGTCCTAATCAACTACGTTGTGAGCCTTGGCATCATTCATCATTATTTACATTATCATCATTAGCATTTAAAAATCAGATTTTTACCTAGTAGATCCATTCCTGCGTCAAAAGTAAGCAAACATAAAGGTCATATATTTTGATAGATAGTTAGCTGTACAAAACCGCTGTCTACGGGTGCATTTCTCACCAGTCCATGATTTTATTTCATTGTGGAAAACTGCAATTTGAATCTTGACTTCAATCATCATTTTCTGGAGATTTGTCGTATGATGGTATGCAGTTATTTGGCTCAATGATCATTGAACGTGGATTCATAACGGAGTAGACTCGGGGCCGTTGAGAGGATTTTGGTGGCCTGCGGCAAAACTGTCAAATGAGATCTGTTGAGAGCAAAGCGGGCAGAAGACAGATGATTATCTCATTTTATGAGACCCACTAGACTCTGAGGCCCTGGGGCAAATTGCTCCTTCTGCCCCTGCCTCTCAGCGGTGCTGAGCAAACCACTGGCAAAGAATGCTTGTTTGTTCTTTTTCTTCGCAGTGTCTCAATTTTTGATCGTATTCCGCAGTTTCAAGCTATCAGATTCCACATCAATGAGGAGGCTCATCTACTTATATTCGTGTCATTGAAAATTTGAATCGGTCATTTCTTGCGGAACTTCCCTTTTGACAAGTTTATGCATTCAACTGATCCATGTTTATTCTCATAGTTGTGGCCTCTGTTTGGTGGACGTCTTATCAAACCGCATCGCTCAAAGCTGTTCTATATTCCTCAGGTATTAACAAATAATTGTAAACAACGGACATCTGCCAAAGGATTTGCTCACATCACTCTTCGTGTTTTTGTCTGAATGATAAAAGATGAAAAACTTGGTGCATTGCATAAGAAGGCTGTGTATATTCCTTGCCCATTTATATGCCATTGATAATTGTTGGTTTGGATAAAGCCTTAATTGAAGAAAAATACATCAAAGTTGACGGATAACGTTTTCCAACTGACAAAGTGATGTATTTTTATCTGAGTTCCTGACCAAAGATTGAATCATACTTCTTAAAAATTGGTGAAGTGTTTGATTTATCATTGCCAAACAAAAATGGCTTCTTTAGTGACGCAACCAGTACGAGAATACTTTAAAACTCTCCATGAATCACTTGTAATTATCTCTAAATTTTATGCTGTGGATTGTGCAAGGTGTATGCAGCTGATTTTCAAAACTGAAATGTTAATGTATCAGTCAAAAACTAACTTAGATGAGGCTAAATTGTTTAGTAAAATCACTCATCATTTAGACTCAGAAATTAGGAAAATGCTGGTAAATAGCAAGTTTTAGAACTAGGATTCCATATTCCATTTTGGTATGAGATTTGCTTACTATCGAAGTTGAAATTCTATTTCCGAAACTGACAATGTAAACCCCATTGCCACATAAATCATGAACCAGAATGGAACGTGGAATTCTCAATTCCCATACTGGGTATTAAGTGTTAATCTTAATTTCTAAACCACACCTTGCTGGTAGCCATTAATTCTACTCACACTCCCACAACATGCACAACCACAACAGCAAACAATAACAACAACATTTTACATACAGGGAATCCCAACTACTAACATTAACATTAAGGATGTGTGATTTACCACACAAAATTTTTCCATGTAAGTATGCCTTTGACTGATAAATTAACATTTTGATTTTGCATATCAGTCACATACTTTTTATTCCACGGCCCGCCAAATGCAAAAACTTTTTTCGACTCATTCGGTATAAGCTGTAGTATAAGTATGAAACCAATTTGTTGTTCTTCGTTTTTATCTAATCTGCAATCGTCAGTGAGTTTCTCAAATTATTTCTCGAATCGTATTGGAGTCTGAACATATGGTCTTCATTAAGATGCACCAAACTGGTTCAACGAAAGAGATGTATACTTGTCTTGTAGAAGCAAATTTCTGAAAGTAAAGTTGTTGTATGGGGACTTTCTAGAGTCATTATTTATGCAGATGATAGGGGGCGAAATAAATACAATGCATTTTGCGTCACAAGCATGGAATTTTGATGTATCGGTCCTGGATTTGACATCAAAAGCTGTTCAGAGAATCTCAGCTTGCAATGGAGAGTGTATACTGAGTTTCCTGACAAGAGGATCGCATTTTGCTTTATAGAGGCCATACATGACGATTGGAACTCTGAGAGATCAGATTTTGTACCCAGACACAAAGGAAGACATGTTGAAGAAAGGGTATACCGATCGGGATTTAGAAACATTTCTCAACGAGGTATTTGTTCATGATTGCACAGCCTTAAACATAGCTTAGTTTTATAAACTTTACACCGTTTTCACAGTGTAAATCATACTTTACTTCCCTGCTGTTTGCTTCCCTGCTGTTGGCAAGCTTAGATTTGGTTTCAGGCTCATAATAACTTTGCCAAAACAAATGGCAAGGCTGAACATTTTTAGTGAAGAATCTGTAAAGGCATACACGAGGTACCCTTTGAAAAAGAACCTTATACCCAGAAATCAGTAGTATTTCTTTTAAAATAAGAGTGTGTGAGTGTCAAAAAGGTGGGTTCTATTATGCAGGGGTTGCTTTATGATATATCATGAATTTTGAAAACGTTTTAACTGTTTTGTTGAAAAAGGGACACTTACCTCGTAGCCCTCTTGGGTTCTCTAAAGAATCGGAGTTCTTTCCTGGAGTATTCAAGAATCTTGATGAATTGCTTTTATTGACAGACTCATTCATAGCAAGCATAGTTATACTCGATTAAGAATGGTTGCTTAAATTGATTTCAGCCTTGTACAAATGAGATTCCAACTATTTCTAAGCAAGTTCCTGTGCTGTCTTTGTTTGGCTGCATCTGATCACGTTTTTGACAACCAATGCGTTTTCCCAGAGCTTAATCCTTGATTTAATCGTGTTTTTCAGGTTCAGCTGAGTTACATTTTAGAACGTGAAGGTGGATGGGATGTAATTCAGGTAAGATGACTTGCTCAAGGTTTGTTGTCTAATTGTTTCATGTCATGTGCCATGGAATTCAAAGAGAAACAAAATTGGCACCTTCCCTAAAAACTTTCATAGGGAAGAGGGTGGTGTAATTTTATTTTAGGAACGAATATAGAGGGTGGTGTAATTTTAATTTCTATTTCATGTCTGTTATATTTTATTGTAAATTAGGTATTATAGTGTATTACATTGTAAATTAGGCCCGGGTTGAACGTCGCACTTCTCATGTGCCGAACTTAATATAATTATCTTCGACGTTGGCACGGCAAAAGCACGACATTGAGTTAAACGTCGAGCCCAGTTGTGCCGTGCTTAATCAAAATCGGTTGAGATCTGAGTTTTGCGCTCTTTTTGTCTCTTGTGTGCATGCTTGGCCTTGTTTTGGAGCAACAGTCAATTGAAGATAATTTATGCTTTTGGTTCGGCACATGAAAAGCTCGACGTTTAACTTAAAGTCGCGCCTCTGCCGTGAAGTTCGACGAAACAAGTCGCGCCGAATGCAGCTTGCCGTGCCAAATTGAATCGGTCGAACCAGATCAAGTTAAACGTCGTGCTTCTCATGTACTTAATTCAGCAATTAGGTTCGGCACATGAGAAGTGCGACGTTTAACCCGGGCCTTAGGTTTATGAAATTCTTTTGTCCTTAGTTTCGCCGCTTTTCCTTTGTTTTATTTTAAACAGGTCAGTCTGGAAAACATGCGTATGAAACTTATTACCTGTATAAATATTTTGAAATGAAATGAAAAATGAAATGAATGTTATACTTGTGTCTACCAGTTGTCCGGAAATATTAAACATTTATTATAAAGATTTTGCTTTAGATAACAAGTAATCATTTTTGAAGCGTTCCTCAGTAACCATCTTTAACGTAGACACCTTTTTGGCACTTTGGGTATGGAAATATTTGTGATAGATATGCGAATTTGTTGTCACTTCGAAACCAGAGCTTTGGCATTTTTGCGGAGGCAGTGAATTCTCAAAGTGCAACAAATATATCAACGATAAACTTGATAAAATGTGAAAAAATAGATCATGTTGTGCTCGATTTGCTAGAGCCAACAGTCCAGCTGTTAATTTTACATTAAGGCCATATAAAATTAATTAGTTGCTTGTCATCAGATCTGCCAAAAAATCGGGGGCGGCGGTTTCATATTTCATAAATTGGCCTAAACCTTTTAACCTATTTCATGGCCCTTAATAGATGTTTAGTCATCGAAAACTTAAAAAACCATCTTTATGTCAATCCTAAATAGAAATTGTGGCAACAGACAAATTTGAACTGTTGTTGCTATTGTCGATGCTATTTCAACTGTTGGCTAGCCTTTTACGTAAGATCAGAGAAAAAGAAACCCCCTTCACCTCCCTTAGAAGTGAACGTTGCCTTACGTGTTGTTGTATTTTTAGAATAACAAACTAGGGAAAGGTAAAGTATGTATTTTTCTTACGATTAGACGAAACAAAGTTTAATTTTGTTGACTTTCTATGGATCTAAGATGGTGGGATTTTTCTATAAAAATATAAAAGTTCCAAATTATTGAGGCGGCATCCAGGTAGCAGGGGTAAATTTTGTAACAAAAGAAATATCAGTTTGTTTACATTTTGCACCTTAGCCAATTAAAAAGCTCCATTTTAATCACGTGATCAACAACTTCCCGCATCGAGAGTCGTAGCTGTGGGGAAAACCATAGGAAAACTACCCTCTCAACTTTTGGTCGCCGCGAAAATATACTTTTTTTGAAGAACCTTTAAAAATTTTAAATTTGTGTTGTCAGATTAATTTCCTAACCAGGGTTCCTTGCCCACTTGTCTGCTATACCTGGTTTTTGCAAAATAATTCCTTGAAACTCCGTCATTTCATGGAGCCGCTCACTTCCTTTGAAGGAAGCGCATAAAAGCTAATCTTTGCCTTTAGGAACAGCAAAGTGGCACTCTTAACATCTAAAATCAGTCCCAGACTGGAAATTAAGGTTGCAATACATTTAATTTTGATTTACCCAACAGAAGTTTTTCGGCAGCTTATCCTAAATGGCCATGTCAACAAAATTTGCATAACAAGAAAAATCAGCATGTAAAGGTTTCTCTTGTGAGTGTTTTGGCGAGAGTTTTGTCTATTCGTCCTCTTGTTATTCAAAACTGGACTGAAACATCATTTGGTTGCTTCGATAAATGATGAAAATCTTGGGACAAAACTGAGTAAGATTTTAGCACCGTTTGGCAGCAGAACTGGAAAAATAGCTGATAAGATCATGAAGAGTTCGTACAATTTATCCGTCGAGGAGTAATACATAGAAAGTTGTTTTTGACATCTTGATTTTACAAGCTCTACGGCCACGAGGGTTTACCCAACGAGTGACATAATAGATAGGAGCAGAAAAGTTAAAAGAAGTCAGTCTTGAAAGGTAAGTGGATTAATTTGTAAAAGGAGGAATCACATAACTAATGCCTTGTTGAACATCGGATTTAACTTCGCCTTGAATTAAAATTAGAGAATGAAGAACAAATATAACTATTTCCGAATTCATGAATCTGAATTTTACACACCTGGGTCGGAAGCATCTAAAAGGCTAAGAAACTCCAGAACTGGCAATATTATCAAGAAATTTCCTGTTTTGTCAAATATTCAGTTTACTTGTTTCCTCTCTCATATTACTCGGAAGGTATCTACTTGAGTAAACATAAAAGTACTGTTTTGAAATGTTCTCGAGGGTACGAGTGATTTTTATGGAACTCGTAAGAAACTTGATTCTTGACCAAAAATCTGATAATTTTGGTAAACCTTCAATACTAGATTAAGGTATAAATCTCTTACAAATATCTGTGCATTCTTTCAACATTCATCGAAAGGAAACTTTATCATAATCATTAGATTTGGAGAATCCAAATTTAAATAACACAAAACTTTGTTGCAAAACTCTGTTAAGTAAATATTTCTTAGTCTACTCTTTCAGTTCACCGGCCAAAGTCTTGTTTAGTGTTGTCCTAGTGTTTCTATTTTCCGAAGAAACCAGCAAATGATTCGTCATGTTACTCTCTGATCAGTCGGTGAATTGACAAAAACACCCGTCAAAACAAGAAACACCGAGAAGAGAAACCCTTCCATGCTGATTTTTCTTGTTCTGCAAATTTTGTTGCTGCGGCCAATTGACGGCAGTGTGAGAATATTTAGGATAAGCTGCTGCAACACTTAGTTCTCGTGAATCAAGATTAAATGTATTGTGACTTTAGTTTCCAGTCTGAAACTGGTGTTAGCCGTTAATAGTGCCATTTTGTCGTTCCTAAAGACAAAGATTAGTATTCTTGCGTTGGACCTCAGCTCCTTCAAAGGAAACGAGAGGTCCGTGAAATGACGACGTTGCAAGAAATTATTGCACAAAAACCAGGTAGAGCAGACGAGTGGGCAAGCAACCCTGGTTAGGAAATTTATCTGACAACGCAGATTTAGAATTTTTAAAGGTTCTTCAAAAGTATATTTTCGCGGCGACCAAAAGTTGAGAGGGTAGTTTTCCTATGGTCTTCCCCACAGCTACGACTATCAACGCGGGAAGTTGTTGATCGCGTGATTAAAATGGAGCTCATTGATTGGCTTTGGTGCAAAATGTAAACAAACTGAAATTTCTATTGTTACAAAATTTACCCCTGCTCATCCAGGTATGGTATAGGCAAGTAAGAGACAAAAAACTTGATTTTAAATAGCCCTGTTTCAACTTTTCATTCAGATGCTCTTCGGGAAGCTCCTTTGGCCAAATCACCAAAGCTCGAATCTGGATGTTGAGATAATTCTAAAGTTTCCAGGTTAATTGTTCCACACCCAAAGCACCAGTATCAACAAACAGTGTATCCATGTTCAATTTAACAACCGAGGAGCATTTTGAAATTGACCAAGCCTGTTTACTTTTTGCGTCACCGTTTTGTATAGTTATCATTTCATTGCCACAAAATCTGTTTAGATTCATATCAAGATATGTCAGGTCATTCATTTTATCAAGTTGTTATTAAAAGTTGGTGAATACTTTGTTGATAATTGTCCATCATGATTTTAAATTTTCTTCAGGACTGGATTGACGTGCTAAGTGGTGGAGAAAAACAACGTGTTGCTGTAAGTAATAACTGCCTGATGTTTTGCTATTCCTTATGTTCCAATTTTACCTTATGTTCCAGTTATGGAATCTCCTTAGAATTTCAAATATTTCAACACACCGCATGAGTCAAAATAAAGTTCCATTTTGAAAATTCCCAACATCTAGAGTACTGGATAAATTTCGATATGTTTCTTCTTGATAGCTGAAGGGCCTAAGTATGTTTATATTTGTCCAAGCATTATTATAATCACATCAAACATAGATATTCTCTAAGCTTGACCAAAATTTCTTATTCCTCCTACAATCTCCAGAGGCAAGGGTAGCCAGTAAATGTCAGGCAAAATAAGAAAGATGACGGTGGTTTTCAATTACATTATAATCAGAGTAACATATGTTCAAAATTCAGATTCTTCTCTCAAACGATCTTGAGAATAGTCAGTTCTCAGACTTTTATCGCTACCCAGGTTTGATTTACAGAGGGGACCTTGGAGATCTCAAGAATCACCCGGGCCGTAGAAGTTAAGAACGGTTTCAATAAAAGAGTGGAACATGCCACAAGTACTGGAAGTGCCTGTTGATTAGAAAACTTTTTGGTCATTAGGCAAGATCTTTATTGTCAACTCATGCAAAATGTTGCCTATTTAAATGTAGCCAAATTAAGATATGCTGGGTGTTTTCAAAAAGGTACCGGGTGTCCCAAAAAAAGTATCCGGATTTGGTCGACCCTAGCGATAAGATTATAGCGTGAATCAAACCGAAATGATTTTCAAAACATACCTCGATAGCCAACGTGAACATAGATACCTCGTTTGTTGATATCGGTGCACTGAGGGTGAAGATATCAATCTTCAAAGGACAAATTTGCCTCCACCTCCAAACCAGAGCTTTGGCGCTTTGGCCTAAGCGAATTCTTGAAGCTCTGTAAATAAAATCAACAAAATCTGAGGACGGCACAACAGATGGGTTTTACAAAATACAGTTTATGTGAGACCTATTGTCAAGGGAGCTCCGAAATCAGCTTCATTCATCTCAATATCGACGATTTATTTTACAAATACTATTCACCGGTGATTGAGCATCAATACACTTTTGAAATCGTCGAATCATTCCTTGAAAAGAATTGTTTATTAGATCTCTCGGGGGCCACGACAGGAAGGTCTGGAGATCTTTTGGGGGCCAAAAGATATCTCCTCTCTCGATGATGACCCACCCGGGAAATCAGCTTCGAAGATACGCGATGATCAACCTGATCTCGAGAGGTCTGATAACAAATTCTTTTCAAGGAATGATTCGACGATGTCAAAAGTGTGTTGATACTCAAGGGAGTACTTCACCGGTAAATAGTAATTGTGAAATAAATTGTCGATATTAAGATGAATGAAGCTGATTTCGGGGATCCCTTGGCGATAGGTCTCACATGAACTGTATTATGGAAAACACATCTGTTGTGCCGTCTTCAAATTTTGTTGATTTCATTCACAGAGCTTCAAGAATTTGCTTAGGCCAAAGCACCAAAGCTCTGGTTTCGAGGTGGAGGCAAATTTGTCCTTTGAAGATTGATATCTTCACTCTCAGTGCACCGAATTCAACAAACGAGGTATCTATGTTCAAGTTGGCTATCAAGGTATGTTTTGAAAATCATTTCGGATTGATTCATGCTATATTCTTATCGCTAGGGTCGACCAAATCCGGATACTTTTTTTTGGGACACCCGGTATATTCCCCTTTGACTGAAAAAAGAACGGCGCGCTGCTAAGTTTGTTAATCTTCAACTTTAATGCAAGTACTTTGTATTTCAAACTCGTCCAAGAAGCACCTCAGATACAAGTTTACGAAGTGAAATTTGAGTTGTTTACAGTGATGTTGAAGATGTAAGTACCTAGTCTTTTCTCGTATAAAATGAATTTACAAAAAAGGAAAAATTTAGGTACAATTGAGCACTTTCCAAGATCTTATCCTTGTGGATGTTTCATTCTTTGGCCATATACGATTTTTCATTTCATAACAATTTTGATGCTAGCAAATGTATTTTATTAAAACAAGGAGGATTTTTTTCACACCCACGGGGATTATTCCGCTGATGAACGTCTTTATTTGGCAGATGTAATTCAAAGCTTTTGTAGAATGAACAGAGATGTCTATTTGGACAATATTCCTGAATTTGGTTGCAACTTCGATTTGGATTTCTATTAAGAATTTTTTGAAGCACCAGGCTCCTTACATGTACTTCGCTATGATTCAGAAGATTCCACAACTAGCACATTAACAGCTCAGGCCAAAACCCAAAAGCTCTGACTTGGTAGTGAAGGCAAATCGGGACTTCCAAGATAAAGATGTCTACTCTCAATGCTCCAATATTAACAAACAGGGCATCCTTCTTCAAGTTTACTATTGAGGATGAGTTTAAAGATTATTTCCGATTGATTCAAGCTAATTTCCCAGCGCTAGCCCTGATCAAATTTGTTACCTCTTCTCTGGGACATCCGGTATGATCTGAATCCAATCATTTGATATTATTTAATATCATCCTATCTTGTTTGTTCCTTTATTAGATGGCAAGGTTATTCTATCACAAGCCCCAATTTGCAATCCTTGATGAATGCACAAGTGCAGTAAGCGTCGATGTAGAAGGATTCATGTATTCCCATTGTAAAGAAGTACGTATGACGACTTTGTTTTCTCATAATCCAACCTTGATGATTAAAGTGCATTGCAGATACCATTTGTTAAACGAAGTACTCCTCCTTATGGACTTCCAAGAATTTAACTTTACGGCCGATCTCCAAATTTCTTCTTTTTGGCAAATAGATAAGACCCAATCAAAGACCGCATTAGTTTTTCATGTATGGCTGATTTGGCGATTGGTTTTATGGTGTGCTAAAGACTTCTGATTTAGTCGCAACTGACACAAAAAATGCAAACTCTCTTGGTAGACTTGAAGGGGATAATAAAAAATGTCAACAGCATGGTTCTTGGGCAGCATTTACGCTATTGCCCACAAAGTATCGCAAAGAGTAAGGCCTTTTGATGTGTCATTGTATACCCGTTAAGAAACGAAACAATGTTTTATAGTCTTGAGATATACTTGGATCATTGACGAAAAAGTCTAAAAGAAATTTGTATCATTGGTGTTAAGGCTAATCTCAATGAAAGAGAATCGCAGTGATGGTCAGTGATTGCCACATTTTCAGCACGCGAAGTTCAGTTTCTCACACCTTCAGGCCGGTCGTTGTGGTTCTCTCTGGAGTTCAAGTTGCTTGAACTTTTCAGCGATCGCCAGTGAATGCTAAAAAATTTGATTTAAACTAATAATACCCATTTCAATACCCATACTATTGTCTCGCTAGCAATGGAGCGAACAAATGGAGATCAATTTTCCTATTTCAGGTACTCCTGTCCAGTTTGGGGTAATGCTGATGTATCAATTATAGAAAAATTGCAAAAGCTGTCAAATCAAGCAGCAACATTGATCACTAACAGCCCATTTGATGCCTCACCAACCCCAGTGGTTCGTGCACTTGGATGGTCCACTGTAAGGGAAACGATTGATCTTGAATCTGCTACGATTGTTTGCAAATCCCTGAATCATGTGATTCACCGTTTTATATGAGTGACAAGTCTACTAAAGTCAACCTCTCTACAACACGGTATCTCAGAAATTCGGATTATTATCTGAGAGTCCTTTTTCAAGAACGACAACAGGAAGGAGATGCTTCTTTTACCAGGGTGCAAAACTTTGGCTGGGTTTCTCTAAAATGAATGAAAACACGTCAATTTTAAAAAATTTTATGAAAGCCATAATTATCATTATTATTAATTATTTCATTTCAAGTTGGCTAAATACCATAGCAGCAGTAGGTTATTGAGGCCAACTATTTACAAAGAAATACATATAACATTAAAGTGAAAATATGATTTACAATAAAAAACCTAAATTAGGAAAAAATAGGTTACATAATCTTCAGTAGTAGGCATGTCATTTATAGGCTTTGATAACTCTTTTGAAACCTTGAAGGGAATCCGAGTTTTTCGGCTCTGGTGGTAGTGTTCCCATACCTTTTTCCTCATAAATCTGACTATATAGATTGCAAGGCAGGTTGTTTTCTCCTTTGGTAGTCGTAGCATCGTAGTTTATCAGAACACCGTAGGTTGTAAGGCATGTCTTTTTCCTCAAAATTTGCTTCATAAAGCTGCTATTTAGATCACATTTTGTTTTTGTAGATCTCTACCATGAACAACGGCAGGTTCCTTTGATGAACGGTTACCGAATTACCAATCATCTGTTCTTGATCATAAAATGCTAATCTGTTCACGAAGAATCAATGTTACTTTCCTTTTCGTTTTTTTATTAATGCATGCATATATGAAACTTCTGTTGACAATTGTAATTACATTATCGATTAGTTTTATTTTGTAACGTTAATTAAATTGAATATTATTTTGTTTTTCTTATTAGCATGTCCCCTGTACATCAGTCCTCGACTGATGGGCTACCATGGGTAAACAGATAAAATAAAATGAAATAGAATTGAATTGAAATAGAAGTTTGACGTGATCATTTATCAAGGCTTTCCTTCTCTGGATTCACTGTGCATCCACTAAGTTTTCACTTTGACCAAGTTTGATTTTTAGACAATCTGTAATTGCAGCGTGCCCGCAAAGATCCTGTTTGATAATGTCTCTTATAGTAGGTGTTGAAATGATTGCGTCTCGTTACAGGTTGGAATCACCCTCTTTACAGTATCACATAGAAAGTCGTTATGGAAACATCACGAGGTTCGTGTTACGTGTCGATTTTGTAGCATAGGGTTCAAATCCTTGAAAAGCCTGGTGTAAAACTGGATCAAATTTTTCTATGAACAAAAATGACTTAAAGGAACTTTGGGTATTTTGCTATAAATCTGTAGCGACAACTTTTGGATAACTTGCTTATTTCAAAATGGCAGCATTTTGATTATTTTTTGCAAAATTCATCCAGAATTTTGAAAAGATTAAAATCATCGTAAATCTTAAATTACTTGAAGAAAATGAATGCGATCTCCTAGAAAACTGTAGTTTATGAAGGTCTAGATTATGGTGTCAGGCATAAATCCGTGGCTCTTCTGGTTAGGAATTAACAAAGTTGATGACGTCACAGCCCTGAAAAATTAAGAAATGGTGCCATTTTGAAACTAATCAAGATGTCAGGAAATTACCACGGCAAATTTACAGTAAATTACCCAAAGTTCCCTTCAAGCATTTATATTGAAAGGAAAGTGTAATAGAATTTTACCCGCACCATTCTAAAGATTTGAGCCTTATGCTCGATTTTGTATATTGTGAGAATTCCTTTTAGTCAAATTTCAACTTTCTGCAATATGCATACAAAACAGAGCAGTGTGAATGAAGCCCGGAAGATCATAACCTTAGTTCTACCTTGTTGAGAAGGGGAAAGAAGAATGCATGATCAACTGGTTGTTTCAAATTTTTCTAATTTTTCAAAACCAACGCGAATCCATATTTTACTCGCCCGATATACCAGATGATTCCGAAAAACCGTGTGGCGTTTGTCGGACTTTGGCGTCGCAATGAGCCACTAGATCATCGTCAACTATTTTTTCCTTGCAACCAATAGTCTAACTTAGATCACATTGAAATTGGTCTTTTAATACATTTTTTAAAAAGATTTCCTCTTTAAGACCTTGTATTGGCGTCATGCAAACTGATGAAATCTTTTACCAAGCCCCCTCAGAATTTTAGCCTTGCCCGAGTTGCAGGTTAATGTGGTCTTGGTATTATCAGGGGATACTGAAAATGTTAAGCCTGATTCACTTTAGGTCATTTAGGTCGTTAAGATCATGCATAAAGACCCAAAGACAAGGACTCAGAGTGTAAATTCTTTGTCTTTTGGGCTTTTCTGCACGACTCTAACGACTGTGTGAACCAAGTGTGAACTAGGTATAGGGTTTTGGAACCAGTTTTGTCTGGAAAAAGTCCCATTGCTATTACAGAGTATTGATCTGCTTTTGAAGTAACGTCTTCATAAGACAATGAAATACGCATTATTAATGTTTTTCAAACATATTCTCCACGTAGAACACGTTATGGTAAGACACTCCGGGGGAGAAAATAGTATCTCCTAATTATTTCATTCTCCCCTGATGATATCACGTGTACCTGTAACTTTTGCCATGATAAAATGCGGAAGAGGCCTTGGCAAAAGATTTCACCTGTTTCCAAGATTCCCACACAAGGTCTTACGTTAAAAAGTTTTTCTAACAAATGCATTCGATTGGGAAAGGTTTATGATCTTAGTTAGACCCTCAGTTGCACCGCTGGTTGCACGCAAAAATTTACTTCACGACAACCGGGTTGCTAAATGCGATCTCACAGTCGGCCAAACAGCCCATGTTTTTTTCTGACTTACCTGGTAGATTGACAAACGATGGAGTAATTTCTGCTCAGTTAGATATTGAACTCTGCAGTTAATTGGCAATATCTTGTCTCGCAGTATGTTCTCTACATGGATGGACGAGGTGGTTTTCAATTTGAACCAATGGAGGCATGCAGTATTGATTTTGGTTCTTAGGTATTTTACAGAACTTGGAATGTCATGTCTAACTACATATGCACTTAGCGTGAACTTCAAGGAGCTTCCACTTTGAAGTAGCCTGTCGGCTATGACCGTGAAGTAGAAAGTAATATTGAATTAGATATTGTAATGGGTGATTGGTATTCACGAGAAAATTTGCTTTAAAAGTTGTTTTATACAGGTCGTATCGTATCACACGGCAAATCGTATTACTTTGATAAGTTAATCAGCTAATCATTCAATTTGTAACATACCCATTTAGCAACCCCTAGGATTTTATAACAGGTGTCTCAATACCCCAGTACTCCTTTTTGAAAAATCATCAAAATTTTATTGCAGGGCCGATCTTCAAATTTCTTTTTTGTTAAGTAGATGGTGGACAACATTACCTATCTGACATAGTTGATCATGTTAATTGGTTTTAGAATTTGTAAACCTGGCGTTTTTTGGAGCTGGTTGTCTTCGAAAAATACTGCTGAAAGCACCGAAACTTGCCAGATTCAGTTTTTTTTTTATATTAGGCTTCCAGTTTACTCATAAATGTCAGAAATAAATGCAAGATGTCGTTGTAGACGTGATGGATAAGGGAAAATCTTAATATCATAGCTTATAAGCAAGGTTAACGATGCAAGTCTACTTAATGAGAATAGATAGGATAGCTCAGCATCAGGCTTTTCTTTGCCTTATTCCGTAACATTTGAGTAATGAAGGCTAAAATTTTACGATCTTTGAATATATTTGGATTCTTTAAAAAAGATCGCAAAGAAATTTTTATGGCAGGTTTGATGATCAAATTTTGGCAATTTTTGTAACAGAAATAGTTTTTTGAGACACCTTTCGGATTGTTCAGATAAAAATGAAGAATTTAAGTATTGCTGGACGTAAGTTTCAAATTGCAGTCCCAAATGCAGCATTCATAAGTTTGATAGTTTTGAAATGTCATATACCTAATCGGCTAAGGTTTGTTTTACCCATTTCAAGTCATGTGACCATACTCTTGGTAAGTTTCAGTATTATTCGACTTTTTGCATTCATGGCACAACTTTGCATGGCACGAAATATGTTATTGAAATCAAAAGGAGTTTTATCAAGGGATTGATCACATGACTTGAAATGGGTGTAGACAAACTTTAGCAGACAAACCTTAGCCGATTTTGTCTATTGCTTCCTAATGTTACCAGTACGTAAGTGATCCATCTTTCCTTCACAAAACTGTCGTAAAAGTTACGGCTGGTGTAATCTGCATAACTCAGGTGGCATAAAACAGGTTATGTTTTATGGCCAAGGGCTGCATGACTGTACTAGGGGGCCATCTCCTTGCTGATGCTAAGCTTTTTGGTATCCAGGGGCTAACTATTTACTAAAACTGTTAAATTGTCCTTGTCAAGTAGTGAGGGAGGAGATCTGAAAACTTGCCACATCTCAGATTTGGGATCAATCAAAGTTTCACATCAAAGCTTTAAGGGGCGGGGTCACGTAATGTAGACAAATGTCTTTCGAAATGACGATTTTGCAGTATTTTTGATAGGCAATATCACAGTGATTTTCCACAACTTTTCTCAAAGTGAAAGTGGTATTTTGAAGATTGACTCTTGCTTTTTGTAGAGAAGCAAACGAAGCACTCATATGTTGTACGATTGCATAGATATTGGCGCATTTTCAGAAGTAAACTTAGTGTGGATTCACCCCCATTCACCAAAATCTCTGCCGAGCACAATGGGCACGTGTGGGCAACAACATAGATTCTGGAGATAAAAGGGTTGTTTACGGTTATGTGACCCTGCCCCTTTAAGCTTAGACATCAAGAATCGATGTTCTACCGGGTGTCCCAAGGAAAACGCAACGGATTTAAAAAATTCTGACACAAGCTGTCTCAAATTGATAATTGAATAATTATTTTTCTATTTTCTCTAAATCTGCAATGATTTGTTTAAATTTTGATATATTTTTTCAGAAGTTTTGGTGACTTGGTTGCGGAGTTAAAAATCAAGAAATTTTAGATTTTTTGTCAGGACAGAACCAGAGCTACCAGCATTAGTGCAAACTATACTGCAAAATTGCAAGAATGGCATGCATGCAACTTCACAGGATTAAAGACAAGCACAAAATTTGAGAAAGAAACTGTGACCAAGGAATCTTTCTAATTCATGAGTTATGTAATTTTGAGGGAGCTTTCTGTGTTAATTTCCAATCAAAAATATCACTCTAAAGATGGCCTAGTCATTTAAGAAAAAGTAACTGTTCTTTTACCGAAATCTTTATCAAAAGTGTATGCTAAATTTTCAATTAACTTGTGTGTTGCGTGCTTGTCGGCTGTCTTCGGTAATTGCTGGTATTGTCATGTTTTATGATTTGAAATTATAAGTCATTATTGCTAATGCAGCAGGTCTGGTTTTGATGTAGGGGACCAAGTCCCCAAGAATATTGCAAAAATATAAAAAGTTATTCTAATTTATTGCAGATTTCAATAAAAACCATCCTTTGATGATGAGTATGAAACAGTTGCTATCAGAATGTTTCAAATCTGTTACGTTTTTTCTGGCACAGCCGTTAGTAATATAGATTTTTGTCAAAGTATCTTACCGCTCTACAGTAAATCCCCGCATATAAGAACCTACCAAGTTAAGAACCCAGAGGCTGTTTTTCCTACACTATATGCCTTGCAATTAAGAACCTGTTTCAGTTTGATGAAACAGAGGTTCTTATTGCAGAGGTTTCAAAGTTTCAAAGTTGATATTAGATAGCTGTTATCAAGGTCATTGTAGTCCCAGTTGGCTTTAAAAGTTGTATTCTCCTCCTTGATTATTTATTAGGATCTTTGTAAGACTATCGAGGGAACTATCTAAGGCACCCTTCAACTAAGAACCTACCTCTATACCTTGAAATTAGTCTTAGTACCTTTGAAATAAGAACCAATTTCAGCTTGGTTTTCGAAAAAAGAGGTTCTTATACGCGGGGATTTACTGTATTTTAAGCAAGTAACGTATTTATGACAACACACAAGACCATTGAGGATGCCATAACCATTGTTTCATAGTGCTTTCCCTGTTGTTGCATCATGTTTCTAAGTAGCTGGCATTGAACATAGAATAATGTCTCTTCATTGATTCCCCATTGATTCATTTGGTTATCAAAATCGTAGTCAGAGGCAGTTAATCATTTACAGCTGAAGTGATTTGATTCATAGCATTGATTTGCTAATCCTGTGGCATGTCCTTTTCATAGGAGCAGTATGTTTTAGGTAGTGACGTTTTGCAATCCCCCTGACACAGGAATTTTAGCGTCTTGTGGGTGATAGCCTATTGGCTTAGTCATTTCACCCTTGGCCATAAAATATAACCTGCAACCTGCATTGTGCAACCTGTGTTATGCAGATGACACCAGACGTAAAATTCTAAGCCTTGAGAACTTCCTCATTCAATGCAGTGGCGTAACGGAGGCAGTCGGGGCCCTTAGGGTCTTTTCAGCTTGTGGCTCCCAGCTAATTGAGCATACGTAAAATGATATGATAGACATGGAAAAGGATTTCCAGTTAAAAATTTGAGGCTAATGATTGCAATCTAGTGTGTTGTCTAAGCCAGCAGCATGGTTACGGGCGAATCATGGTGGGCATGTGAGTAGGGGGTCTGGGGGCGAAGCCCCCAGGAAAATTTTGACAAAACGTCTGCTACTTTGGCTTAGAAAAGTTCTCCTGCTTAAACCTTTTGAACTAAAGGTAACTTTAGTGCGTTACGCCACTGATTCAATGTGCATCGACTTCCATCCGTCACTTACGTTTATATGCAGTTTGTAGTGCGATATAGTACTTATTCAACTTACACTTAATTAGAATGCCTTGAAGTATGATTTCTCAGCACATCTACAAGTAGAATTATGCAGCTTTGGTTTGTTGCATGCACATTTCTTCCGTTTGTCAATGAATTCACCTCCACTTGAAGCAAGCAATGTCTATTTCATTGCAGACTATGGTTACAGTATGGTCCAGAAACCCTTTTTTGAATTCAGCCTATTGGTTTCCTTTACTTACCTCATCTTTTTCGGAGGACCCCATTGTACCCCTAGATAAAAGATTCACGTGTTGATTCTTCGTTTTTCACGCCATCACGGAAAGAAAGCAGCATGTTCACGATCACGTCGCAGAACTTTTAAGAATACTCCAGAAATGTATTTCTACGAATAAATGGCTGGCAAAGACATCAGGGCGCGGCGCGCAGAGCGGCTTTAGCGTGGTTTTATAGTTTCATTGGCAAGGCTGCGAGTGAAATGAGATCAATAGGAGTCCATGGACCTGCCCCCAGTGGCGTGGTGGCTGGGGGGCCGGGGGCACGGCCCCCCCCCCAGCGACGTGAGAAGATGGGGGCGCCGAAGGCGCCCAGCGTTTTGAGGGGGCGCCAAATGCCCGAAAGCTCCGTTCACACTAAATTACGTCGGGATGCACAAATGCGGCAGAAAAAGGTATGGGAGATATCTCCGTCTCAAATTTAGACTTCGGGCCTTTGGAGATGCCTCGATGGAATTAGAAATTGAACTGTTCGATAGCGAAGTGATAGCAGGCTAATAGCTTGGCAGAAACGCATTTGATATGTTTTTGGAAGACGCACTTTTACCCTAATTTTGAGGCGTTTAATACAAGTGTGAACTAAGCTTCAATTCAAGCGAAGCCAGAAAAAAGATACTCACAAAGATCTTACACGTCTGATTTCCTCGTAAAATAAAAAAAAGCAAGCTCGTCGGATGTAGGATCATAGAATGGAAGATGCTGCGGGCTTCAGCATCCAGGATGGGGCTCAGGACTTTGATATCAGTTTTATTTACTTGAATAACGTTAGCGTATCAATCGCGTTCTTTATCCTGAAAATTTACTGTGGAGTTGGAGTCTCACTTTCTTGGCGGGATTTAGAATCGCTAAACCTATTAAACGGAAAAGTGGATCCAGATGACTTTTCGTACAGGTGCATAGGATGAATATCCAGGGTTTGGGCATTAAGGTGAATATCTGTTGTCGCTAACTTTCCAGAAGAGAACGAAGAGGAATCTTGCAAGTTTTATTAGTGTTCCTGTTTTAACAAGGCAATCTTCGAGATTTTGATGCCATATTCTAAAAATCTCCTAGAAGCCTCTCAATTTCATATTCCTTTTTGCAGTTAAAAGTGGTGAATTCTTCACTCCTTCTTCTTTTTCATGTTCCTTATCTTTCGACGTTGGATGACACAGTAACTCTCCACATTTCTCTGTCCATTGCTATTCTTGTTGCCTGTTCATATCGCAAACTAGTCCATTCTTTGATGTTGTCATACCAGCTCATCCTTGGGCGACCGCTGCCTCTCGCTCCATCATTGTACCCCACTAACAATGTTCTGTATACGTTATTTAGCCGTATCAAATGCCAAAAATATCTTAGTTTCCTTGCCCTCAATATGCTGATCAATGTTCGTCTTTCATCTACTCTTTGGTAGACTCCTCTGTCGAATTCTTCACAGAAGGGGCATTTTCCAACGATGTGAAGATCATGGTCTCAAAAATTTTCGCTCGCTTCGCTCGCAAATGATTTAAGCCCATTGCAAACTGTTTGATTTTGGTATATTATGACGGAATTATAAAAGAAGCACAGTTATTCAATTTCAAAGGATTGTCTAAAGAATGAACAACCTTTGAATAGCCACGGCACGTTGTACAGCAAATAACAGTCAAAGTTTTCTAGGGGGCGCCAAAACGGGCTGTGCCCCCCCAGCCAATGTTGAGCCACCACGCCACTGCTTGCCCCCGGAAAATTCTTGAGACTACCCCCATCACAACGTTGGAAAGCGGCATTTTTGTGACAGTCCAAAGCACAATGACATGCTTTAAAAGTCCATTTCACGAAATAACGACCAAATTTTTGGCAGATCACGCTGGACGGTGGAGTCTTGGATCACGAATTCACGTGTCGACAATGTCAAAACCACTAAATCACGCCCTTGAATTAGCCAAATAATTCTTCACATACAAATATTGCGGGTGGGGGGGGGGGGGGGCTCCTTTCCTATCGTTCTTGCAAAAATGCACAGTCTGAGTTCCTTATAGAGTGGTTTCTTGAAGGCGGGACTTTGCTCTTTAAGCTGTTACAAAAATACATACAGGATACTTTTCCTGTATTTTAATTTTAGTCTGCGGCATTTCATTTCATTTTAAATTCTTTAAACACAATTGCCCCATCAGCCAAGAGTGGCTGCTTTTCAGGGGGCCGTGGCAAAACCTACTTACAATGAAGATAAAAAAGGAATATTTACCATGTTAAATTAGAATAAATGAAAAATTAAAAGCTATTTACATTTGAGTCTACAGTTAAAAGTAGACAGAGAGGGGGCTAGCTTGACCTCATGTTTTAATTCATTCCTGACCTTTGACGACATTTGAATTACCTAGTACTCATTTACGGACGTCGGATAGATTGTCAGCTTGGTTGCCTGACTGTGGTTGGCAGCTCTGAGATGGGATTCAAACCGAAATGGATAGACCCATCAACACGCAGCACTTTGATCTCTTGGCCACACAGTATTTGGCCACACAACACAACAGACGCACTTCCGGCTTTTAAAAAGAAGATCAAAGATTGGGCTGGCGACAAATGCACCTGCAAAATTTGACGCTAATTTTGGTTTAAATCCAATAAAAAGATAAAAAAAATCAAATCACAGGGAACAAGGTTGAATTCATGAAATTTTCACGCCGACACAATGTGGCTTATGGTTTCATCCGTCTCCCCACCCATTCGACAAACTGCGGATCCTTGCCTTTATCTATCATAACCGACACACTGTTTGTTCTGTGTGCTTGATATTTTTTTACAATCCAATAAAATGAACTCAAAAAATTGCTGCTACTGTGCCTGTCATTGCGGAAATAGACTCTAGACTAGGTCTTCGGAGTTCCCACCATGACAGACACTCACAATTTAAAAACTGTACTACTTTCTAAAGAAAAACAAACTTCAATGAAATAGGTTAATGTCTTTCTCGCATTTGATGTCAGGCGACGACCCCTGCAAAGATTTCAGTGCGTAACGAGAGCAAGTCAATGAGCAGAGGGCCCCCATATGCAAGCAAAGCAGCCACCGCGCCACTCCAATCGGGATAGCAAACGAGAAGACAATAGGCAGCAGCAACCATCCAGCCGCACAGCTGGAATCCTATCCACCCATTACCCCGCACCTATATCGTATGACAAAGAGTTTGGAATTTTAATCGCTTAACATCAAGTGAGAGACAGAATTAGCTACTGCTACTACAACTAAAAAAAGCCGAAGTATTGAGAGGGGGTTTGCTGCTTTGTAATTTTTGGAAAGTGCTTCATTCGAATCTCTTCGTTGCCTTGATGTAACTAATTGCTGCTTCCATAATCATTCTGTTTGCAATTTCGGTCAGATCTGGATTAACAAATAGAATTATGGTGTCATGGAGATCGTGTGTCCAGTTCTGTTATGTTTAATCCAGAAATATCTGATAAGCTGCCGAGGAGATCTCGCAACAACTGCTTCGAAAAACTGCCTGTGCAGGAGGAAACGCTCACTATTTTCCTCAGCTCTATCACACAGGCAGACAGGATCTACATTAAAATCGAAAACTTTTGGACGATCAAACTTTCGGAGTTTCTTTGTCTGAACCCTGGTGACGTCCGAAAGTTTTAAATTAATTAAATATAGAAAAGAACGAAGAAGCGTTACGTAAGATGTAAATTACTCAATGTTTTTCCAGTAGCGCCTAAGTTTCTTGAAAATTTCATCCAGAAGTTTGGTTCTTTGAAGCGTTTCCTGAAAATAGTTCATGCATAGCAACCAACACCTTTAAATTTGTTTACAGCTGGTTTAACAATTGTCCAATCTATCAAAAATTACATTCAATTGTCCCTGTAAATGTGATGATCACCATGTACCTTCTGTAAGTTGATATTCATGATAGAATCACAATCAGTTTTAACATATTTTTGGTATCGTGCTTGCTTTTTAATGTCATGGTTGCCCGAAAGTTTTTTGTCCGAAATTCCCGAAAAAGCCTCCGAAAGTTTTTTGTCCGAAGTTTTTTTGCCGAAACTTTTCGGTCCGAAAGTTTTCGATTTTAATGTAGGCAGTCGAAGTTATGCCTGAAACGTAAGTCGTAATTTCGACAAATACCTATCATTTATACGGTAAATTGAAGTCTTTTTGGGTCTTATCATAGCAAGTAATTTACGTTTAAACACAGCAATTGATGTTGAATTTCTTGTATCTTTATCAAGCAGATTCCACTCAAAAGGAACATTTTGGAAATTGGTGTTGGAGTATTGCGCTGTTCTTCTAGCATTTTTGTCATAACTTCTCGTATTTCGAAAATTGTAATCATACTTGATGTTGTGCTGACATAAGCATTCCTTATGATGTTTTTCTTTGTAAACTTCTCTCAGTAGTTGTTCTCGTTTCGTGTTTATATAATATCCAAGACTATTGTCTTCTATAGTGATACAGTCTTCTATACTAATTAAGCCTTCTATACTAATACTCTGCAGTTGCCAAAAGCCAGAACAACAACGTACGGAATCGAATCGGTATCATTTCTAGGCTCACTGCTTTGGCATGCACTGCCAGAAAGTTTGAAAAAATCAGAAAACCTTGCAGTATTTAAAAGAAAATTAAGGAGCTGGAATGGACTGGACTGCAAATGTCGACTTTGTAAAATTTACATCGCAGATTTGGGGTATTTATGGTTGATTTTAACGATTTTGTATTTTGTAGAACTTATCATGTAAATAGGTAAATAGTTGGCTTTAATTAGCTGTAGTTAGCTATCTTTTCTGTCACTTACTACCCTGGATCAGAGTATTTTTAGTACTGAAACAAAAAAAGAAAAAAATAAAAAAGAAGGGAGGAAGGAAAAATATACTTTTCCTTCCTCTCTTCTCTTTTCTTTTTTTCTTTCTTTTTAATTTCAGATTTTATTTCAAAAAAGTACTAAAAAATACTCTGATCCAGGGTAGTCACTTGCCAACTTTTAAATAAATCATTAAAAAAAAGCCCTGACCTCCTTCTTTTCTCTTCCAATAAAATCTATCTACGTCTGCCTAAGGGTGCATGCCACCGATATACAGTTTGCAGCTTTCGTGTTTTCCTTTCCATTTCTCGTAAGTCCTATGTCCAGTTGACAATTCCCGCGCTATATCACACTGTTGCAACTGCCCATGAATTTATTGACTCAATTGTATTCCTTCCATTAAGACTTGCTTTTAAGACCTTTCTTACCCTGCTGGAGTATTCTTTCTTGGTCATTTGTTTCATTTCTTTGTTCTTGATATCATCACTTTGAAGAATGCCGAGATATCTATATTCCTCACTCTGCTCCAAAGATCTTATCTCTGCTCCAATTTCGTAAAGCTATGCCTGAACTTTCCACAATATGACCTCTTATCAGTTAACCAATGCGCATTTTTGGATGCCAAATTCCACTCCAATATCTTCACTAAATATTCTCACCGTCTGTACAATAGTGTCAAGTTCTTTTTTCATATTTTTCGTGTAGCTTCAGATCATCCATAGGAAGAAGATGGTTTATCTTGCCACGGTCTTTTCCAAGCTAATATCCATCACCCAATCTATTCAACAATGCAGATAATGAGGTTACCCAACATCTTCACTAAATATTCTCACCGTCTGTACAATAGTGTCAAGTTTTTTTTTCATATTTTTCGTGTAGCTTCAGATCATCCATAGGAAGAAGATGGTTTATCTTGCCACGGTCTTTTCCAAGCTAATATCCATCACCCAATCTATTCAACAATGCAGATAATGAGGTTACCCAACAAACAAGATTGGGGATAAACTGTCTCCCTGAAAAATCCCTCTCCTTTTAATGACCATCCCTAATCCATCCATTTGTCCTGGGTATGACGCTAAACTACATCCGGTTGTGGAGTTTCGACGTGGGATAATGAGGTTACCCTTTGCCACAACTACCTCCAGGTCACCCTTGGGCAAGGTGTGACACCTGTCAGGCCACCCCGAGACCTTGAAATACCGGGTTTGCGTCCGGTGGTGTTGCGTCTGTCTCATGAACAGGGAGACTGGGGGCTCTTTCGCCTTGGTTGGCAACCCCCTAGTGATGGTGTCACGATAAGACCGCTAATGGTTGCTTGTGTCACCTTATCCCACAACCCTAAGTGAAATATCTCAAAGAAACAATCCAAACAATGGCGTAACAGGAATAGAACCTTTGGTGAAGCTGTCGTGACCGGTTGGTGTCCAGTTGCAACGCAGGACTGCCATGATCTTCATCAAGCTCCTGTAGATCGTAGGAGAAAATCCATTGGACAAAAAAAAGAGTCGACTGGTGATGAAATGTTATTTTTAAAGTGATCCCGGCAAGAGAGAGGTTGCAGAAAGAGAATGAAAGTGTTTATGGTAGTTATCACATTGCCTCCGTCAAGTTTCATTTCAAAATCTTTTTCATTCTTCTATTATATTCTTTCCGTAGACTTTCTTTAGTATTTCCACCTAGTACTTGATCAGATTCTATAACTCTAAGGTATTTATAACGATTCTCCTCGTGTATAGACCAAATGGTTTCATTATTTGGTTGGTTAATACCCTTAGACTGACTACTTTCCCTCGCTTCATAACCAGCATGGCACACTTTTCTACTCCAAATTCCATACCTAAGTCACTGTCCTGGGCATGACTTTAAAACTGCACCCGGTTGTGGAGCTTCGACGTGGGATAATGAGGTTGCCCTTTGCCACAAGTACCTCTAGGTCACCCTTGAGCAAGGCGTAGTACGTGATAGCTTTCCCCAAGACTTTGAAATACCGACCAATTCCGATAATTCAAGAGAATATAAAAAAGAAGACACAAGGAACTCAAGAATGATTCTGTAACTCACTGTAACAACTTCGAAATAACTTTCATTTAAATCACAACCTTAGGATTTGATTCGAATAATATAAATGAACTAATAATAATGATAATAATAATTCATTTATTTACAGTTGGTAAAGTGTCTAGTCAATATAAACTAATAAAAACCAACTATCTAAACATAAATCCTATTTACAAATGTTGCATCGGCATTGTTCTCCCTTCCAATTTTTGATCATTGTTTTGAACTGTTTTGTATTTTGTGCGGATTTTATGCTGTCTGACAAAGTGTTCCAAAGTATACTACCTCTGAACGATAGGGAACTTTGTCCATATGAAGATGTCTTAACTTTTGGTACCTGGAGTAGATTCTTTATTCTTAGGTCATACGTGATTTCCTTCGTTGTGAAAAACTCTGACAAAATAGAAGGACTAACGAAATTGGAGCATTCATATATTTCAACCATTAGCTTTTGCAGATTACTACAATGGATCGTTATCTCTTCCGACCTTGCCAGTAGTTCTTCAAATGTAGATGTATAATCGCCATGGAGAACTCTCAAGGCACGCTTATGCAACCGGTTTATTCTATTATTAGATGTTTTACCACAAAACATCCATATCAGTGGACAATAGTTGAAGGCTGACTTTATAAAAGTCTTGTATAGTATGTTTGCTTTGTCCTTTTGTAGAAACCCAGCAATACGAGAGAAGGCCTTAACTTTTTGACTTGCCTTTGTGCAAATACCTTCAACATGATTATGGAACTGTAGCTTTGAATCAATCGTTATTCCAAGGAGTTTAACCTCCTCGGTTGTCTTGATAGGTTGACCATTTATTTCAAGGCTGACTTTTTGCCCCTTTTCAAGACCCATGAAAATAACCTGAAACTTGTCTGGGTTACTACCATTCGGTTGTCCTTGAACCATTTTAAGGCATTATCTATGTCTCCTTTGAGGGATCTCAGAATGTTATCTATACTATCTTCGCATGAGTAGATAGTGTTGTCATCGGCAAAGTTGCAAACTTGCGAGTTTTCGACCGCGTATATGAAATCATTAATAAATAGATTGAACAGTTAGGGTCCAAGAACTGAACCCTGTGGAACACCAGATTTTACTTGCTGCCAGTTACTGTAGGTACCATTTATCTTCACTCTCTTAATAAGGTCTGCAAAAGAGAATAACACTAACTACACGAGGCTAATTAGTAAATGTATCGAAAGTCCCGGGGGGGGGTAACATAAAATGTTAATGGGACATGTATGTGCCGCCCATATGGGTGGGTTTTTCGCCCCAAAATTGTGTAAAAAAGGGATCCCTTTTTCGGCAGAGTTTCCTTAGGGCCTGTTTATATGAGGAAAAACACCTCACCTGCCAGACCCGGAGCTGAGAGGTGAGATTCCACCTCCCCATAGAATCCTTTGTATTTTCATTTTGCGTTTACATGACGAACGCAACACCACCGGTATAGTGAAATCCCACCTCACCAGAGGTGGGATCTCACCTAGGTGAGGTGAAATTTTTCCATATAAACGAAACACCACCGGTATGGTGAGGTGAATTGAAATTATTCGTTGATTCTTATTGGTCAGTTCGTGCTGATTTCACGGAAGAGAGACTTTACTTCACCTCGCCTCTCAGCCCCGGGGCTGACAGGTGAGGTGAAAAATCTCATATAAACAGTGGCTGAAATTTACCTCGCCTCTCAGCCCCGGGTCTGGCAGGTGAGGTGTTTTTCCCCAGATAAACAGGGCCTTAAACATGGGTAAGTTTTCCAGAAGTTTGCAAAAACATTTGTAAAGCATGGGTAATTTTCCACCAAAATTCATCGTAAACGTGGGTATGACGGCAACTGTCGGTAATTAGAAGAGGGTAACTTTCTGAAAACCGGGCGGCAGACCCCCGTCCATCCACAAGTCATGTACCTCCCCCCCCCCTCTCCGGGATCGAAAGTGCACTGCGTGCATCCTACTACATCTTTTGCACTAGGAACAAGGAGTGGAAAGCCCTAGAACCTTTGTACTCTTACTAAGTGCCATTAGTTTTCGCTTGGCCTAGGAACTTTTCCCACAGTGACCTTACAATTCAACAATGTTTTGGGATCTCCTTAAATACGTTCCCGTAAACATTTTAAACTATTGCTTTTAAATTTGCATCTGTTCTGACAGTATAATAAAACTTTGATCATTTGCTGCAATTTCCTTGAAATGTTTTGAGTGAAATGAAAATTCGAAAAAAACAATTTTTTTGATCACTGAATATCTATTTAAAGTAAACCAACGGGGTTAAAAGCATCTCAGCTAGGGGAACTGAGTGAATCTAATTAGAACTGACTGTATTTGATGTTTTAGTTCGATGAAAACAGCTGGTAGATATGTGGCGCCTGCCGGCCCTTTATGCTCTATATAGACTATGTCGCTATATCTCCGTTCATTCACTTTAAATTGAGGTAAGAAATGAAATAGGAACAGTACAATTAATTAAGGCCTACTATTTACAATATAGATAATTTACAATAAAGCCATCATTATATATTACAAGAGTAATCAGAGTTGAAAGTCTAACTTGTTAGGAATCCAACTTTTGGGATGTACACGGTGTCCCAGAACAACTGTGCCTCGTTTGCCTGAAAATTGCGACAAAATAACGAAAGATTCTCACTAACCTTTTCCATGATGTTGCTCTTCAAATGTTCAATTAAAGTTTGCCATCATCCCCGTGAAATCCGTTGAAAAATGATGGAGGTATGACTTTCAGAAGAACAAATTTGCCTGTTGACTGAAACCAGCGGACCGCTGGTTTTTACGGGGATGGTAGCAAACTTTAATTGAACATCTGAAGAGTAACATAACGTAAAAGTATGACGAGGACCTTTTGCCGCTTTGTCATAATCTTCAGGCAAACGGGCACACATGTTCTGAGACACCCTGTATGCTTTTTGCAGAGCCTACAGGTGCATTATTCACGATTCTAACATAGGCAGCTTTATTATTTTACGAACAGAAGTCCCCCCCCCCCATTCAGGAACTGTTTTCTACTGTCCTGCTCCGACGTAACACTCCGCTTACCTTGCCATGACTGCTGGAACATAAGTTGTCCATTTTACAGTTTAGAAGAGTCCTGCTCTAGAATTGTCACTGTTTGACGATACATAAATACAATATGAAATACATGGAACGTGGGAGCTTCTTCAAATTTTCACGGAAGCTGTTTGCTTTCTGTCGAATTTAGCCCCAATTTCATTGATAAATGAGCTCAAATGGGTGCTGGAGTTTACGGTGAGTGAATTTGCTTGCTCAGGGTAATTTGGCCGATTCCGGGGGGTAAATATAAGGGAAATGATTGATTTCGAAACTGCTACCATGGTTTATGAATCGCTCCATGGACTTGCTCCTCCTTACATGCAGGACATGTTTCACAAACTGTCTGATTGTAGGAAACGAGTCCTACAGAGTACTGAAACAGATCTTGAGATCCCACGATATAAGACATCTATTGGACAACGTAGCTTTTCGTATCGCGAAGTTACTGTTTGGAAGCAATTGAGCCCCGAAATCAAAACTGCCCCATCACTGGCGATTTTCACAAACAGACTCAAGACCTTTTTGAAAAGTCATAGATGTATCCCCGGATGAGGGCTATTACATCGAAACCAGTATTTATTGGTCAATTTTCTTTTTCTTTTCCCTTCAAATTGAGATTTGTTTTCCTTTGATCTTATTGTCGAGTTTATATTATAGATACATCCTGTAATTAGGTTAGATTTTATCTTTTTCTTTAACCCTATTTTAACCGGGGGGGGGGCGTTTTTCACCCCCCCCCCTCCCGAACTTTTTGTAATAGCTCCTAAATGATGATAGCTATAGCACTGAAACTTGCTGACTTTTCCTAAAATTTAACTTGCAATCAGAAAAGAAAAATTTCAATGCCTATTGTTAGACCACGTGACCACCAGATGCCCATATATGGAGAGTGGTCACAAAGAAAATCGTGAAAATTGCTATAGTTTCCTAATTTGTGCTGAATCTCGTCAATATATGTACCATTCGATTTGTCTCCATGAGTACTTTCATTTGACATATGATTTATCTATGTTTGCTGACGTCAGCAATTTATAGTTTCTATGACGTCATACATCTTTATGACGTCATATTTCTAATGAATTAGCAATTTTTATATGAAAAATCACGTAATAACTTGAAATGTTGCTAAAACCATTTGATTTCACCCAAATTATGCGAAATTGATGATGTTTAAGCATTATTATTGCGGAAACAATTTTGCATTGAATCAAATTACCGTTATCTATTTAGTTAATTAATTAGGAACAACAAATATTCATACAAAACTAAATGAAATTTCAAACTAAGGCTATCAAGTAGGTATCTGGATAGTTTTTAGCCGATTTTAGCCAGTTATTTTATGTAAATCTACTGTTTTTTCCTGATAGCTCAATTTCGTCAAAATTTGCCCTGTTTTCAGTTGTCTAGCAACCAATCACGTGATTAAAAATTAATTGATGCTATTTTTGGATTCTCCTTTGTTTAATCATAACACAGTGCAAGTTTCATTGTCATAGCTATTATAGTTCCGAAGATAATTAGGGGGGCGAAAAACGCCCCCGGTAGAAAATCACTTTTTTCACCCGGTTAAAATAGTGCAAGGCACATTGTAAAACAGTTTTCTTAAACACAAACTGAATGTATTACCCTGGATAAATAATTAAAAATGAAAATGAAAAATTGAAATATCTTAGGAAAGCAAATGCGACTGGGTTACTGCACATATTCACATACATATTCTGTGAAATTTTCCTCGATATTTCTCCCGTCTAGCAATTTATATGAATTCTTGAAGGTCAGTTTTTTTTGACGGCTCCAAATAAGATATTTGCCTAAACATGTAAACAACTCTGGACGAATTTCTCTGCAACTGAATGATCAAAAAATACTTTAAATAATTGCAATATTAAGGCATCCATTTCTGCTTTTTTTAAGGTATAAGAAACTTTACCTCAAACGACCGATTAGAAGCGGCGATTTCATTGGTTGATTCTTGTCAGGCTGGATGATTTCCGCATGTTCTGAGAGAGAACATGGATCTGAGCCTTATCTTTCCTCCTGCCCGCCCTATACGCACTGTCATCCAGAGCATCGAATTTAGCCTGTTTGAAGTTTTAGATTCCTGCTTAGCTTTGCGCTTGAGACTTGCATCATGATCTATGGGTTCATGTGCTCTCGACAACTTTTAAAACGAGATTTTTTGATGCCTTTTCAATGTTAAAACATTGCTTAGATCTATTTTCCGAGTAGTATGACTTAGGAAGAATTGAAATGAAGTGAAATTATGCCAAGGATTTCCGTTATCAACATTAATTGTTTCTTAGGCTCGCTTTTCCTAGTACTGGAGTTATTTTCTAATTCGTTACACTCAAACGAAAATATCTTTATTTACTGATCAACACTATACACTAAATACGTTACAAATACTAAAGGTACAACAGATGATATAAATATTACAGTCCAACCAAAGTGTAGTAGGCTCAGTCTAGTGAAAGCATGTCAGACACAGTGTCGAGTACCCTTCTTAACTCTTGACATACCTCCGCTGTCAAGATATGGGTTGATATGGGTTGATATGGATGGGAGGGGAGGGGCTCTGCAATACAAAATCACTATCGAGCTGTGAAACATCTTGCCTCGTGAAAACCTTATATACTATATATTCCCTTGGGTCACTCCTAGGCAGTACTGCATTATGCAAAACTCTAGAGGGAACTTTTCCACTCCTTGTACCTCCGGGGATCAGTAAATTCATTTTCTTAAACTTTCAGGATTTGAATTTCTTATTAACAGGTTCTTTTGAATTAAAATACTTGTTCTCGGAGCTCTGTAAATGGAGTTAATCTTGCTCAGATATTTGTTTTACAGCAACGAAAAGAATATCTTCTCATTGCGATGTCATAGTTGTGAAACACTCTGAAGTATGACAAAGCATGACCGTCACTGCAGCGAACGTCGTGCCATTTAAGGTTAGTCAGGTCATTGACAATATTTTTCCAAGCCGTATTTGCATCATAGCATTTGATATCCGCCTTCCATTTCTCCTTAGACACCTTACAACATGTGTATTCATAGGCCACCTTTGTCCGATCTGGATTTCTTATTAACTGAAAGCGATTAATGTAACCGTGTGTACCGCAATCAACGGGCAATCTGTCAATCACTGTCATATCACTGCCGCCATCTGATTCAAATGATCCAGTCTGCAAAAAAGATGGATAAAATCTTAAAGGGTGTGCGAACAAAATGCTTTGCTACCTCAGTTGGTGAATCAGAAGAGTTTCGAATTGTCTCATCTTCTGTTTCACATCTTCTACATTTAGTGTTGGTATTTGCCTTTATAATTTGCTCTTAGTTCTGTCATATTTAGTTTTATGGATAAGAGTTTAGAAGCAAGTTTGCTATTTTTCAGATAGCTTTTTAATCCAAACGATGACTTCCTTATCAGACGTACTTTTGCATTTTGATTAGTTCTGTTTGTAGAGTTCATTTTTTCGATCACCTTTTCATTTACGATCTTCACCCATTCTTTTTCTTTCAGGCTGCTTATTTCTGTTTCTGATAGCTGTATTCCAAGCTCACCGGATATGTTACAAATTTCACTTTACCAGCAGTTCTTTACACCCATTCTTTTTTTGTTCATCATAAATGGCTTTTACAAGCCTTTTTGCATCAAGATTTAGGAGTTTATGCCAGTACACCAGTTTCCTGATTTTTATTTTATATTCTATGGGGAGTATCCAACACTCAAATGGAAAACCAAACGGTGGAGTTGTCCTTGGTAGTGCAAAAAGTTTAGTCAGAACATCTTTTTGAACTTTTTCCAGTTTGCTTAATTGTTCTTTGGTCATTCCAGTCCAAGTTTCACACCCATATAGGCGCTTTGGAATAAGAATCATATTGATTATTTTTAGACCAACTTCAATTTTGTGCTGCTTCAATGTTGGATTTTTTGCCAAACATGTTATTTCATTAGTGATTCTCAGGCACTTTTGACATCTGTCATTTATTGTTTCTTCTAAATTGCCTTTGTAATTTTTAACATCACCTAGATATTCATAATTTGTTGTCGTTGGAAGTTTATCACCATTTAATTTAAGGGAGTTTCCTTCTGGAATTTTTCTACCATACCTCATACACATTAATTGGCACTTTTCATTGTTAAATCTCAATAGATTCCTATCTTGAAAGTTTTCTGCAATATCTAACATCTTTTGCATTGTTGTTTCATTTACTGACATGAGCAGAATGCCATCCTGGTATAAAAGATGGGGTATCTCTATGTTTCCGTAACTGATACCAGGTGTTTTTGTCATCTCTATTTCTCTAAATCCCTTGTCAATAAAGTTTGCACATATGGGAGCAGCCCACACAGTGCCCTGTTTAACACTTTCTCCTATGTTAAATATATCACTTTTTCCTGAGTCATTCTGAACAGTCACATTGCTGCATCTATTGAGCTATTGGCCTGTTGACCTAGGAATATTGACCTATTGACCTAGGAGGTACACCTCACTTGCCAGACCCGTGACTGAGAGGTAAGATTCCACATTCCAATCGAATCCTTTGTCTTTTAATTTCGCGTTTTCATGACGAACGCAACACCACAGGTATAGTGAAGTCCCATCTCACTTGAGGTGGAATCTCACCTGGGTGAGGTGAAATTTTCTATATAAACACCACCGGTATGGTGAGTTAAATTGAAATGATTCGTTGATTCTCACTGGTCAGTTCATTCTGATTTTACGGAAGAGCGACCTTACTCCACCTCGCCTCTCAGCCCCGGGGCTGACAGATGAGGTGAAAAATCTCACATAAGTAGTGACTGAAATTTACCTCGCCTCTCAGCCATGGTTGTGGCAGGTGAGGTGTTCCTCATATACACAGGGTCTTAAATCTGTTATTTGGCATACCGGAAAACCAGACCCTATGACCCAGAGACCCCTGTGACCCCTAGGACCCTTATGTACTGAATTTTGAAAGGACCCTTAACATAGAGAGGTCATCCCCTCTGCATAAAGGCAGTGTTTGAAGATGCTATATGCCAATCAGGTTACTGCCGCTATTATTGTTCAAATTTAGTGCCAATACGGTCCATTGCAGCCTGGGGGGGAGAACAGACATGACAACCATACAGATAAAAACATATTTCATTGTTTGAGTTGCAGAACAAGGGGTGTTCGATCCCCCGGCAATGGAAGTGCCCTTGTGTTGTCAAAAATTAGATGTCTTCTTTCTTCTGGTTGTTACATGATCATGTATTTCATTTGAGTTTCTGTCCTTTTATCAGGCTCTTACAAATACAGTTGGCATGTCAGTTTCCCGTCAATCATGAAAACCCTTGCACATGATTTTCAATCCATTCATTACCTTTGGCATTCATCGAGGCATCTTTCGTGAAACAAAAACAGGAGAAGTGGGCCTTCGGTCATTCGTAATCTACTTAAAGCTATTTTTCGTTAGGCCAAACAAGGTAACAAATATCTGCAAAGCGCAATCAGTATACATCAATAATAATTAAAACTGTGTTAAAAACATCAAGTGAAACTTAAGCATACCTGTTTTAAAACTGATACTTAGTGGCATATTCGCAAGAAAACTGCCATATTCTCTGAGGCTGTTTTACGGGATGACCTCTCTATGTTAAGGGTCCTTTCCAAACTTAGGACTGAAGGGTAATAGGGGTCATAGGGGTCTTAGGGTCATAGGGTCCGGTATTTCTGGTATGCCCTTTATAAACTATATTATCGTCTAATTTCTATGGTACCACAAGCAACAAACATGTTTTTATTGAATTACACTGTTATCTCTGGAATCTACCGGGTGAGTCAAAAAAGCGCCCCTCGTTTGAAAGGCTACTGCTCCCTGAATGTATAAGCAACGATATATTGCAATATAAAATTGCTTAAATAGCTAAAATGTTCTATTATTTTTAGAAATTTTCTTGACTAAAATCGGTCACTCCGTACAGATTCTGTAGGCAATTTTCTAAAATGAGTCCCTCTGAGAAGCCTTAAAATAGATGCAAAAATCACAAGCAAAAGTCCCTGAGGTGTTTATCTCACAGCGATGACTTTCAGCACGCTTTAGCACGTGTTTATCTCACAGCGATGACTTTCAGCACGCTTTAGCACGTGCTTTCGTTTTTGCGGTTTGAAAAGTCTCCCCCCCCAGTGTGAATAAGTTATTCAAGGGGATTCCATTCTCCCATGAGGACAAGGTACATGAGCACATCCAAGAGTCATTATTGCTAGGAAGGGAACAAAGGGAAATTTTGCTTGCTGTTTTCGCTCGATTTCGCAGGTTTTCAAAAGGGGCTTTCTGCAGGAATCTCCTATTTCGAAGGGAAGGAATGACCAATTTAAGCTGGGCAAATTACTTATCCTACTTTGACATATCGGGATAAAACAAGTCAGTTTTCAACATCATTGCCTTGATATCCAAGGATCAGGATTTTTGTCAAACGCTGGGCGTTTTTATCGACTCACCCGCCACGTGGCCATTGTGTTGACTCACCCGACAATTGAGTCACACACGTGGCCATTGTGTGCTGCACAGATTTTGCTTGATGGGGTAAATCTACACCACAGTTACTTCTAAGAATCCATCAATATTTCTGCAATCGTACAGCATATGAATGTTTCCTTTGTTTTCTACGAAGTACAAGAGTCCATCTTCAAAATAACAGTTTCATTTTGAGAAAAGTAGTGGAAAATTACTGTGATATGGCCTATCAAAAATACTGCTAAATCGTCATTTCGATAGAAGTTTGTCAACATTAGATGACCGTGCCCCTTTAAAGGCTCTTATTCAACCATCATAACTCGCACGTGCCGTCTGTTGGTTGATCGTTGTTGTAGTCATTTTCATGTTTTTCAAATTTTATATGCCGGGTCAGCCAGAAAAAACTTCCCACCTTCGAAAATTTCTAGCACCAAGATTACTTCACAGATTTGAATCATTCAAATTCTAGTTAAAAACCGAAAGAGTCAAGTATTTTTGTGACTTTTCTCGCAGTCCTACTAGCACTAGAAGTATTGGTAAATTCAACTTTATAAAATTTCATGGTTGTAAAATGACGGCAAAGGGCCTAAAACATTGATCAAATCGTAAGGACTCTATTTACACCGAACAATAGGCAATGGGCGTTCCGCCTCCCTCAAGTGTTATAAGAGATCGAGTTTCAAACAAATACGGAAGATTTCAATCCCATGGCAATTAATGTGCGGAGGATATCTCTCACCCATGATAAGTTCCATTTCCTTCATTATTCTGTGCGAGGAGTCATGTATGCTTAGATCGATGTTTTAGGCCATTTTCAGTCATTTTGCAACCATTAAATTTTTGTAAAGTTGAATTTACCTATATTTGTATTGCTCGTGAGGCAACAAGAAAATCACAAAAATACCTCGACCTTTTGGCTTTTAACTAGAATTGCAATCATTCAAATCTGTGAAGTACTCTTGCTGTTATGAATTTTCAAAATTGGCAACTCTTTTCTGTCTCACACGGTATTTTCAGTTTTCAGCGTGTACAGACAAAGTTGGTCACGTGTGGGTCCGCGGAGCAAATGTAATCTTTAGGTTTATGACATTGATTTTTTGAAATGCAGATGCTTCAACAAGGAAATGGGGAGGAGCAGTACTATGGCTAAGTCTACTCTGCAGAATATGTTAAACAACTGGAAGAGCGGAAAGTATCTACTAAGTTGAAATTACGGCAGCTAAATGCCACTGCCTTTGCTGCAGCAACATACGGGTGCGTGTCCTGGATATTTACGGAAACAGGTTTGAAAAAGATTGCGCCTTGGAGATGTTGTGTTATGGAAGGTTATTACTAGCCTCGCGGACAGATACAAGGACAAACCAGTGGGTGCTAGATAAAATTGGCACCAGTGTTGTACGCCGCAAAAAACATGATGTTGGTGTTGGGTCAATTCTTGCTCCAAAGAATATTTCAGGAGTTGAAAAACAGTTGCATTTGCATCTAGAGCGTTTTCTGGCAGTGAAAAGAATTGGGCAACAAGTTAGAAGGAGGCTTTTACTGTAGATTGGAGTTTAGAAAATTTGAACACTTATGTCTATGGTCATAAAATTGTGGTATATTCTGATCATCGTTCATTACAGTGGCTGAGAGACATCAAAAATACGAGTGGTAAGTTGGCAAGTTGGATTTAGAAATTGGAAGAATTTGATTACACCATTGTCCATAGGGCAGGATCACTTTTGGCTCATGCTAATGCACTCTCAAGAGCTCCAGTAAATGGCATAAAAGGGTAAACAGACTACCAGAACGTGTTGGCGCTAATTACTTACTTAGATTTGCTGAAAAACATTTTCAGACGTTTTCGGACTGCATTTTGTGCAATTGATTGAAAACGAATTGTTTTGTAAGTGTGTTATTATTATTATTATCATTATTATTATTATTATTATTATTATTATTATTATCATTATTATTATTATTATTATTATTATTGTTATTTTTATAGTTCCGAAGATAATTAGGGGGCGAAAAACGCCCCCCCCCGGTAGAAAATCACTTTTTTTTCACCTGGTTAAAATAGGGTTAATTGATCTCTTAAAGCTAGTACTGGTTGCCAGAATTTTTATTGAGTCAGACAAGGTGTTCCAAAGGAGGGCACCCCTGAAGGATAATGAATCATTCCCATATGACAATGTCTTGGTGCTCGGTAACTGTAGAAGATTTTCGGTCATTAGGTTATAGGCCACATCCTTTGTCTGGAAGATATTTTGTCTAGCAGTTTGATTGTGAACAGCTCGTGATCATTGGCTAAGACTTCGTGACACTTGCGCATCACATTTAGATAGAAGTGTACCCTAGAGGGGGGGGGGGTTAACTTAACTTGTCGATGGTACTTGTCGATGGTACGCGGTTGTGCCGTTTTTTTGGGTACCGTTTTCGTGATAGAGTCCAGATTTGATATAGTTTTCGGCAATTTTCTACATTTCCCTGATTTATTGGTATGGCATTTTGTAAACATTCTTTTATTGGTGACCTTTTTCGGCATTTCCAAATATATGGGTGTGATTTATGGAAAATTTTCCACATTTGTAGGTGTATCTTTTAGGAATTTCCCAGGATTTATTGCTGATGCTTTTGCAATTTGAATGGCACAACCCCGTATCTTGGAAATTCATATAACCCCTCTCCGGCAGTGCACCCGTCGGAGCTTTAGCTTAATTTGCACTAGCTAAATCAACCATGGTTGTTCAAACTTGAATGAATGGACCTAGCCAGGGCAGTTGCACTTTGGATTTTTAACGCCAAGAAACGTTGTGAGATTACCAGTGATTCAACCAACATGAACAAGAATGTTGCATACCTTTGCTTCTTTAGTGCAAAACTCTTCCTTGAATTGACAACAGTTATACTTAAAGCGAATCGTTTGATAAGTGCTTGGAGCACCCGGCTCCGCTTGAAAATTCTTCAGGACGTAGTAGCTGGAACCACAGTCAATGTTATGTCTGTCAAGGAAAATGACCTCTCCTTGTATCATGTGTTGAAAGCTCGTGCTACTTAATCCACACGTAAGGAAATCTGCAAAGAAGTTAAAAGATACAGCATTCTCTTTGGAGACGATAGAAGAATTGGACTTTGCAGCCCAGGTGCTAAGGTATTCCCTTAATAAATATATATATTTATATATATATATTCTCAAAAGCTCATTCTAAAAGATGCTTTAAAAATAGTATAGATACTCAAAGAAAAACACTTCTGGTAAACGTTTCGGCCAAAGCCTTCATCAGTATAACTTTTCAAAATCAGATGGAGCATACATATAGATAATGAATTAAAAAAACAATACAAAACAATAGCCTAAGCGGGTCCTACCTATTACAATGCGTAATTAAAATGTGTAAAAGCAGCTGGTAATACAAAGGTGGCGGGAGAAAGATCAAAGAAAGCGCAGAGTTAAAGAACTGCTGAAGTCGGTAGCTGTGTCTGTCTCCGTTGAAATTGTTTGTTTATAGTCAAACAAACAAGCAAGGATAACAAACCAAATACTGGATGACGAAAAAGACAACAGCCTATGGGGAAAGGCAGCTTACGAAGAACAACAATTGTGCAAAGTCGGCAGAGGGGTTTGAATTAATCTTGATGTCAAAATCAGTATGAATGACACTTTCTGGCCTGCCTTAGGAAATTTGAGAAAAATGACTTTTCTGGCTAATAACTGACTTCAAAGAGCATTCACTATACAGTTCCATTTCATTTCATTTCGTTTCATTACAAAAGGTTACCCTTCGGCAGAAGCCGTTATTCAATTAGCCCTCCAATAAAAACTTAGTTAAAAATATAAGTGTCATTCGAATATCAAAAACCATAATTTAAAAACCTATTTACAATTACTGTATAGCTATATTACCTGATAGAAATAAAAAATTTACCCTTTATTGATCTCTTAAAACCATTCCGGGAGGATGGAGTCTTAGACTCAACCGGAAGGCTATCCTATAGTTTACATCCTCGACAAGATAAGCACTTGTGGCCATTTGCAGACTTTTTCTTTGGCAACCTTAAATCAATCTCAGCTCTCCGGAGGTTGCGGGAGGAGCATGCTGAGTTTTCGCTGAAGATGTTACTCAGGTAATGGGAGCCAAATCATTGAGTGATTTGAAGACCATCCAGCCCAACTCTGCAATAAGTGGTCTACTTGGGGTATCCAAGCCGCTACCTGTAATGATGCTAGCAGCACGATGATTTCGGAACTTTTGCAGGTTTTTGATTTCTGTAGATTTAGCACAACCCCAGACAGAACAACAGTATCGAAAGTGGGGCTCAAAAATACCTGTATAAAGAGTTCTCTCCGAGTTATCGAACTTGCCAAAGGCAAAAAGGATTTAGCTTGTCTTAGAAAGCCGACCACCCTGGAGATGCCTTCACTTTGTAGAAACTGCCTTCGTTTGCTCATTCCAATCTAAAGAGCAATCGATTTGTACTCCAAGAGACTTTTGAGAGAGTTTTGTTGTTGCTTGGTGGATACGAGGATTGAATGAGTTTTTGCCAAAGTAAACGAAAGGTTATTGTCTTGAAGGCAAGTCTCAAGTTTACTGAGATCGCTATTTTTACTGGGCGAGTAAAAAAACCCCGGTGTTTGAAAAACTTGTGCTCCTTGAATATCATAGTAATGATATTGAAAACTTTCTCGTTCTTTTTCTGGTACGTCCTGTAAGGTTCAGTAATTGACATGGCTTTAATCGGCCATTCCTTCTCGTCGAAATGGGAAATTTTCTGCAGAAAGCCCCTTTCGAAAACCTGTAATAACGAGTGAAAACACCAAGCAACATTTCCCTTTGTTCTCCTTCCTAGCACTAATGAGTAATGACACTTGGATGTATTCATGTATTTTGTCCTCTTAGGAAAATGGAAACGCCCTGAATAAGTTATTCATACTAGGGGGAAGAATTTTCTACCCGACAAGAGTGCTAGAGCGTGCTGAAAGACATCGCTGTGAGGTAAACACATTATGGAAACTTGCTTGTAATTTTAGCACGTTTTTTAAGGTTTCTCGAAGCGAACTTTTTTGCAAAATCGCTTACAGAATCTGAACGGAGTGACCGATTTTAGCAAAAAAATATCTAGAAATAATTGAAATTTTTTTGGCTATTCAATCAGATATTGCAAAATATCTTTGACCACATATTCAGGGAGAAGTAGCTTTCAAACGCCGGGCTTTTTTTATTCACCCGGTAGCCTCATTAAGCTGAGTCAAATCGTAAGGGTATGGAGAAATACAAGGAAGTAGAAGAGGAGTATAGAAAATTAGCTGAAGCATCAGTTTGCATTATGATTTTCCGATCACTGGATACATTTTTCAAACGCAACAGGCACATAATTTGACTTAAGAAGCACTTACTAGTTTCACATATTGGTAAGACTGTGAATGATGGGCATGTACAACTGTATTTGTTTACTTCATTGTTACATGTTCCATTGTTTTTACATGGACTGCTTTCACATTCATTGATATCTACAAAGGAATAAAATGCTTAAATCTCAAACGATTAATATAATATAGTTGACTGAGAAGTGTGGGCAATCTTCGACGAAAATTTTTTTACCCCTGCCTTGTTAAGCACAATGGTTGGCAACAATACGTTGGTGACTCAAAAGAAGTAAACACATACTGCATTCACACTGACACGATTAAACCAGCTTTATTCAAACCAGCTGAGTTTCAAGCGATCAAATGACTGGATTTGTTGGATTGACCAATCAGAAGGCCCTATTCAATAACCTGGAATAATCTAAGCTGGTTGAACTTGCAGTGTGAATGGGGCACTATTCTTCTTTTGCAAACTATTTTCATTAGTTTGATCTCATAACAGTAATGACTTAGGCCCCGTTCACACTGCTTCGTTTTCATATGAAAACGGAGTAAAACTTCTCCGTTTTTACCTTGCATTCACGTTGCTCCGCTGTGAAAACGGGGCTTTTCGAAAACGCTAATGAAAACGCTTAAATTTGAAAACGGTGCGTTTTGAAGCGATTTGTTTTCGGTGTGAACGCCAAAAATGGAGACATTTGAAAACGCTGCACATTCCTTTGTTAAAAGACTCTTGATTAGGGTAAGGTGGGGGTAATTTGGGTCTAAATTGGGCATTTTTCGAAACAAATAGAGTATCCTCACAAAGTCGCTGGAAATATAGAAGAATTTTTTGTTTTACCTACATTGAATCACTTGTCGTTCTTGGAAACGTATTCCCGTTCTTCAATTTGAATTTTGAGTATTTTTTTTAGAATTTTTTACTTTCCTCACTCTTTCGCGTACTTTAATTCGTCGGTGGGAAATTTGGGTCTATTCAAGAAAAGCGGTATCTGTTTCGTCAGGAGTATTGTAATTTCACAAAAATAAAATTTTAGTATGCTATTATTGATAACTGTGATTGAATTCTCAGAAGTTCGCATCCAAAGACTTGAAAAATTGCTCAGAGAAAATTAAAAATAAATCGTACCTGCGCACATTTAGGCCCGTCCTTGAAGATGGAAATGTAAACAAAGTTTCTTTGGAAATGATATTTAAATGCAATGAATCCTTATGTCTTGTTCTGAAACCACTAAAACATAAACAAAAACGTGTACCTTATGCTGTTTTCGATGTATCATCCATTTGCTTGCAGTATTATCTCATTTTTTTTATTCGCGAGACATTGCCAGTTCTTGCAAATCCCAGTAGACCCAAAAAATTACCAAAACCTTACAAAATAATCCAAATAAAGTCTACCGAATCGCAAAGAGATTCCAGAAAACGTTTAACACCTTTCCAAATGATTGAACGTGAGATTTCTAATAGAAGGCTCTAGATTAAAGGATGGGTGGAGATGCAATTGGCTTTCAGTCCAAAACTTGATAAAATTTGACAGGGCCGTGATGATCTATAAAATAATGAATGGCCTCTGCCCGGACAACTTAAGAGGGAGACTTGTTACCAGATCTCAAATATCTAGTTATCAAACAAGAAATCAGTTAGATATTGACACTCCAAGGCAGAACCTAGATTTCTCCAAAAACAGTTTTTTCTATTCTGGTGCAAAGACGTGGAATGAAATCCCATTAGAAATCAGAACAAGTTCCACTATCACCCTATTCAAAAGGAAATTGAAGGAATTCCTACAAAATTAGCATCCTTCCCGAAGCACGATCCCTAGGAAGACCAGCAAAGTTGTAAGATTTTATATATATGTAAATAGACATTTGTATAGTTTCTCTTTTCTTTTTTAGCTGATAGGGTTTTGTGTTTAAATATGATAAAATGAAAATGAAATGAAAATGATTGATAATGATTTGTTAACGAAAAGAAGTTGCAAGTAGGCTTATATCGAAAGTTTTCTACGCTGTCATATCATGATAAAAGTTTAGGCCGGTGAAGATCAGGAAACTGACGTACGAAAAATTATCAAATAGTTCGTCGACACCACTTAAAGTGAAAATGAAGCGAAATGAGTTTTGCACTAATCCGCAGTAGAAAAGTGCCCTGGTTCCGAATGTACAATCAGAAATATAAAATTTTGGGAAGAAACACCTTTTTGGGGGGCATAAGAGTTGTTGGGAAGCGGCGCGGTGGTCTGGGGCGAGAGTGGCGGTTTTGAGGTCTTGTGACGTCAAGTGTTTTACGTATTGTAAACAATCAGTTGAATCGAAGCAAGATTAGTAGGCAGTTCACCAAAATCGAAGCACGAACGAAGCAAATAACCAGTGCAAAAATGTCTGACTGCTCTAACAACAGCGACAATACCTCGGTGAGGGCACAATTATCATCTGGTAAGGGAAATGAGCTGTATTTACCCTGACAGAACGAGCCACTTGCGTCTTCCCCTGGAGTCTGATAATTGAATGGTGGTGGTGAAGGGAGAATGAGGGATCGAGAGGATCGGCTCGAAAAGGAAGCTGATACATGACACGACCGTCGCAATTTCGATACTCTATTGCAAGATTTATAGAATAAACTCGTCTGTCATAAACCAGCTAATGTTGTATAGTAAATTCATCTGTCACTGGAACCTTTTCAAAATGTTTCAGAAAACTCATCAACCTCATAGCACATGAACCCATATCATTAACTTCAACAAATCAAGAGAAGCATTTTGTACAAAGTAACGACCATTTTTCATGCAAAATGAAGAGACTTTTAGTATTATGGTGGGCTGATCAAACGTAATTACATTTAGATGTACATACCATAACTGTACCTTTATCTCGCTCCGAGGTGTTTTCTCTTCTGGTTTGTTTGGGAAATCAACAATTCAGTGCATATCATGTCACGAACAAGGAAAGCTTTGTGTTACTGGTGTCGATATCGACCAAATTCTAACGTCAAATGTATCGAGTGAGCACTTGCATCGAAGTGCCGAGAGCACGAGCACAGGCAAGGTCAGTTGCTGCCGAGAGCTAAACCAAAATTCATTCTGTGTCTCCATACTAGTTGATACAATTTGCGTTCACAGTCTTCTAACTGCTGGTTGGCCTAAATTACCCTGCAAATGCAAGTCACAAACAAAAACAGCACCTCGCCCTTCGCCCTTCGCATTCCTTCTTGACATCCCAAAACTCTCTAATTTTGTCGATAATGCTGTGCTTGATTATACAGTATTGCACCATCACTAATTGGAGGATTTAACACGTTTAATTGTGCCTGACAGATTTGATAAACAAACAACAAACCTTGCTTAATACTAATTATGCGTTCTTTAGAAAGAAAATTGCTTGCAAAAAATCATGACTACATGACATAGAGAGCTTCAGTGAATAAATTCCTCTCAATAAAATATCAGAATAGCAGCATTTGGGAATTGCAGAATTGTACGTCAGAATCATAGAAATGGTCAGAATGCTTCATCAACCAGTTTATTTCGTTGAGTTTCTTTGCTCTGAGTTGTGCACCCCTGGTCTCAATACATAGTAACAAATCATATGCTTCCTTCATTCATCTCGCTGTAAAACACTTGACGTCAGAGAGGTCTGGTACCAAGCGTCCTGACTGCGTTCATGTGGCGCCACAATTTGAATGAAAATGCCGTTTTCAATTCTAATTTTCAAGAAAACTAGAAGGAATATGAAAATGAAACCAAGGAAAATGAAATCTACGATGCTGATTTGGTCGAAACGAGCAAGAAAAAATTTCGATTCATTTCCACTTTAAACAACTCCTGAAAGTATAGATTTCAACACCCACGGATTCATAGATCGAAATTTTCAACTTACGATCGCTTCAGAGGCGAAAAAGCAAATAGACCCAAATTACCCCACCTTACCCTACAATGGCATTCAAAGTCGCGAATGGCGCCTTTTGGACAGCTATTAACAAAAGGTTTTGTTTTGAAAGGGTATTAACACCGTTTTGCTGGAGCAATGTGAACGTCTATCGTTTTCATAGCGCATCTATTTGAAAACGGAGCGTTTTCATAACGTATCTATTCGAAAACGGAGCAATATGAACGAGCAGCGTTTCCATCAACAAAAACGGATAGAAATGAAAACGGAGCAGTGTGTAAGTAGCCTTATTTCACATCACACTAAAAACAAGGTCAAAGATATCCTACTACAGCACAGTATTGACAGATTTTTGAGTGACGGATGAATAAAGCTCCAGATTTCTTAGCGTTTCGATGCAGGTAGCAGGGCCTTTATACTCAAGAAAAACAGAAACTACCGCTCGTTCTTAAATGTTTCTCCAAGAGATAAGCGTAGCTTTACCTTGGCAAATATAGCCTTGTTGATTGCTGCATACTTCTTGGCATTGGTAACCAGGGTTGCATTGTACTCCTCTGCAACGTAGACCAGTCTGAAAAAAGAGAATAGTATGAGGTTTTGGACATGTACCAGTTCCTACAACCAAAAGTTCCCTTCTTTGACTTACAATGATCCAGTACACAAGGCCGATCTCAAAGATCGACAAAGAGATTTGTATAAAATCTAGTCTTCAGAATCAATTTTCTCACTTTGGCAAAAAGACTGAAATAAACATGGGGGATAGTCGATTTCGGGGAACATATTGTATATAAAGCAGAACTAGGTGGCTTCAGCAGTCTCCGTGTTTTTTGCTATCTCAGCAGAACCTACCTGATTTGATTTGATTTGATTTGATTTGATTTTAAATTGTTTAGGCACGGTGGCCACGTCAGTCAAAGGACTGAAAAGGACTGAAAAACCTGCCCAAAGGAGTTGCGTTACATGCTTTAAAGGTCGTGTGCCCATGTAAGTACTGCAGCTTTGTGGGGGGAGGGGGGGCATGCCAACTTCATGAGAAACCTCAGCTGATCACTGAAGCAAATACAATCTTGTGATAGCAAGGTTTAAAATGCAAGCAAACAGATGGCTTACTTTCGGTTGCGCTTTTAGAGCTGAACCACAGCAAGCAGCGTCGTTATGAAATTCAACCGTAATTTGCATGTGATCAGTTAAATTTTGCGAATCACAGTTCGCTGTTTGAGGCTCTTCATCAGCATTTTGTCAGCATATTTTGACAGAGTGCATTCAATCTTATTACATTTTGCTGACAAATTGCTTTGGCTGCTTATAAACAGCCAGCATCAGCCATCCTTGTTTCCTAACATTTAGCTCAAATGGTACAACGTGTATGTCTGGATTTGTACTGAGGACATCCAGCTGTCTTAAAATGAGGCTGTCTCTGACATAAACCAAATTCCACCGCTGTTTCCATATACATCTAATCTGTATGGTTTTTTGAAGCCATTTATTGTGAATTGACTCGTTGGGAATGATGAGTCAATCTTTGTTTCAGCAATAACCAAAACGTCAATTTCATCATTGATTAAGCTTGAAAAGTTATCAAATTTATTCCTTACAGAGTTGATATCATTCGTTGACATAGACAAGGCTCTTAGCTTCCCTTTGTCACCAGTACTGCTCTCACTGGCAACTTGCGATGGCAATCGCAGGAAAACAGCCAAGTGTACGTTGTTTGATGTGGCACTTTCTTCCATTTTGACAGAACGTGATTCCCTAGACGAGGCACAGATTTATGTTTTTGAAGTGATCGCTGCAATGCGTTCAATTGGTGTTGTACCAGGCACCTTTCGGGATCTTGCGACAAAGTTGCTCCATAATATTTCAAGTCAGTTTACCTCAATCTACGCTGCACGCGACTGCTACCGGGCAATTGCATTATTATTATTATTATTATCAATTTCTTTATCGTTGGATTACATAAAAAATATAGCTAAAAGTAATAAGCTAAATAATCCCAACGCTAAAAATACAAAATACAAATATTACATATGAAAAATAGTAGATAAGATATTGACATGTCATCACAATTTATACAGCATAGAATCAAAACATATTATCAAAAAAAGCCCAAATTCGGAATAAAGATGCGGCAGAATTTACAAGGACAGTTTTCTCCGTACCAATTTTTAATCTCTTTTTTAAATTGACAAAGGGTTTCTAAATTCCGTATTGTTGGTGGTAATGTTTGCCACAGCTGCGGACCTTTAAATCGGACGCTTTCTGTCCCGTTACTGACGGATCTCACTCTGGGTTGATTGAATTCGTTATTATTTCGCAAACTGTAGCGAGTTGAATTTTCACGGAAGATTTCCTACATAAATTAAGGGTTTAGCTCATTTTTAGTTTTGTACATCTCAATCATAAGTATTTGCAAGTTCTTTGTATGAATAGTAACTGCACAGTCTTTCTGTAATAGCTCACTAAAAGTAGATTAGGTGTCCTTATAAGTAATTCTCAGAGCCTTTTCCTGTATTTTGTTGATTTTCTGGTTAAGTTGCCTACTGTGAAACATCCAGATTAAAGGACGGTGTTGAAACTGACTGGTAATGAATACCCTCATCAAAGTTCTTAGTTTGTTTTCATCCATATACGGGGATGTGGGGGCAAGTGCATAAAGTTTATTGCTGGCTTTTTAGCAGAGCTTCGAGACGTGATGGTCAAAGGAGAGTTTGCTATCAATATGAACTCCGAGCAATTTCTCTTCGGAACTATTAATGACATCGGTATTTCTTATCTTAAACAGTAACTGGATTGTCACATCTCTGCCCAAGAAACAGAAGATGGCATTTATCTGCGTTTAAATTTCATAAAGTTGTCTGCAAACCATTTTAAAGCCACATTACAATCATTTTCAAGCTTATGAGTTATGTTATCAAGGCTCCTATCAAAAGAATTGATAGTAGTGTCATCTGCATAATTGCAGATATCTGAGTTTTGAGTTTTAAAAAGTAAGAGATCATTAATGTACAGTTAAACAATAAAGTTCCTAAAACTGAATCCTGGGAACGCCACGTGTTAGGTCTTTCCAAGAACTGAAGGAACCATTTACCTTAACTCGCTGTTGTCTGTTTGTGAGGTAGTTGTTAATGAGTTTTAATGCTTCGTCAGAAAAACCATAAGCATGCAATTTTGCAATCAAGAGATATCATGTCTAATACAATCAAACGTATTGGAGAGATCCATCAGTACGGCCGCTGCCTTACCACCCTCATCAAGGCTGATTGTACGTTTTTCTAAGAGCCTTACGAGAGCATGTTGAGCACTGTAACTTTTTCGAGAACCACAGGGAAGTGAGGATAAAAAAAGGTGTAAAATAAGCAACTATCTGTTTGTCCATTATTCTTTCAAGCAACTTAGAGACCGTCGGCAGAACGTTAATTGGCCTAGAGGTAGTCCTGGTATTGGTTGATCCATTCCTGGGAAGAGATGTGCAGGAAGAAAATTCAAAGGAGAGGCTGACAAGTTCATCATAAAATGCCAGACATCAGGATCCCCCCCGATTTCAAGAGATTTCAAGGAGTATGGATACAAGAAAGAACGAGCATTGGACACAGAGTTATCTACTTTGCAAGAAAAGACAAGTGCACCAAGATTACATGCAATCGGTCAATTTCTGCTCTGGAATTAGATACGAATCAGGAGGAGGCTGACACGAAGTTATGCTACCAGCTTAATCATGCATCACAAGGCAACACCAATCACGAAAGTACATGTTTTTCGCGCTCTTCCTCAGAGGACATTGATATTCCTATTAATTTTGTTGGCTAATGAACAAATAAATGGGAGAATCTTCATCGATAATGGAGCGGGCAAAAGCAGGAAACTGCTTGATATATCTTCTTGTGATCTGAGTAATCAGCAAAAGCAGGCACTGCTTGGTGTGCACGCTTTCACTGGAAATGATTATCTATCGTCATTCCTACGAAAGGGAAAGAAGATATGCTGGAAATTGGTGCAAGATAACCAGCAGTTTTTAACAGTTTTCAGTAATCTGGGTACATCAACGCAAGTATCGGAGCAAATGATTGCAGGTCTTAGTAAGTATGTTATGTGTGCCACCTTTATGGCAAGAAAGGACGACCTCAGTTGATGTAGCTTCAAGAAAAATTTTTTTGGCGAAATTGTTCTAGGGACAGCAAAATAGTAGACTTTCTTCTAGTAAACCATAGCATTCTTTTGATGAAGCTTGAAAACTATGGAATTCGAGGACCTGCTTTAGAGTGGTTTAAATCTTACTTATCAGATAGAGAGCAATATGTTGCTGTGAATGGGTCTAGCTCAAGCTGTTTAAATGTTACATGTGGAGTTCCACAGGGTTCTGTCTTTGGTCCCCTACTTTTCCTAATTTTTATTAATGATCTACCAAATTCAACATCTGTACTCTCCTTCTACTTATTTGCAGATGATACCAACACCCACTTTGAAGCTGAAAATCTTAATAAGCTGCAAAGAATAGTAAATAATGCGTTAAAAAAGGTTAAACAATGGCTTGATGTAAACAAATTGTCATTTAACATTGATAAAACTAATTTCATAATATTTAAGTCTCCTCAACATTCATCATTGGGAACAGTAAATATCAAAATTGGAAATCAACCAGTAAAACAGTCTAGGTATGTAAAATTTCTTGTTGTTCTTTTGGATGAAAATCTTAGTTGGAAATACCATTTATCTGAACTTTCTAAAAAACTGGCTAGAACATGCGGTATGTTTTTCAAGATAAGACACTTTCTTCCTGTTGTTGTTATGATCTGTTTGTACAATTCATTATTTGCTTCCTTTCTTCAATACTGTATAGTAGTATGGGGACTTACATATGATGTTCATATCAAGCCTATATGTTTGTTGCAAAAAAGAGTGGTAAGAGCTATTGCATTTGAGCATTTTACTTCACCCTCCACTCCTATCTTTTCTGACTTGAAAATCTTGAGGCTTCAAGATCTCTTTCAGTTAAAATTGCTTTGCTTTGTTTATGATTGTGTCAATAAGAACTCTCCTAATTGCTTCCACAATTTCTTTGAATCAGTATCAAATGTTCATCAGTATGGTACCCGGCAAGCCTCTAAGAATGATATTTTCTTAACTCGAAAAAATACTTTGCAATATGGTATCAGGTCTGTGCGTTTCTCTGGTGCTAAATCTTGGAACAGCATTCCAGTTGACATAAAAAGATCATCATCTGCTTTCAGTTTTCGTCAAAAGCTTCGAGCCTTTTTATTTATGAAATACAATCAAAGTTGATCCTAAAGTGATAAATATCGTTCCGTCACTCAGTCAATGAATAAATAAGATTCAGAACCATCTTAAAGAAGGGGGTGCTCTCTCCTCGATTAGTTCATCTATTGAGATAGCTCCTCCTAAAGAAATCCCCCTGCATGCAACATCTTATGTAAATTGTTATTTTTTGTGTGTTATTATTAGTATGTTTATGTTATTCGTAGTCATTGTATGTAATTAGTATTTTATTAAGATATTGTATGTAGAAGAATTTTAAAATATGAACTGAACTGAACTGAACTGAACTGAGACTTGTCATTGGTACCACCTTACAGCACAAGTCTGAAAATGATGTTGCCAGAACATCGAACGGGCAAATTATGTTGCTAGAATTTAGCGCCAAGCATCTGATCCAATGATGGATGTTGACGACCCAATAAATCATGGATTGAACCAAGACTTTAAGATTAATTGGATTACTGAAGCATATCCCGAGGACCTTGCTGAATTTCTTGTCACTACCAATGATGATGAAGAGGAGGAGATGATGATGAACTTTTCCAAGATTCATTCGATGAGGATGAGGAATAAATGTTGCATCCTTTTTAAGAATATCAAAAAGGGATCAAAAACTGACTTTGGTGGGTACTTTTCGTACTTCTTAGCATAACACCATATCACCTAAAATATTTCCATGTGCCACCCCCCCCCCCCCTCAGGGCCCCAATTTTATTTTTTGGTAAAAGATGAGACAGCCCTTTCCCTCTGTATCCCAGATGCAAGTCTACCGAAAAAAGCGACTAAAACTACAATTCATACCTGCCATTAAAGACTATTCCACCTTTAGGAAGGACCATCTCGCCCAAAAAGTGTTTTCACCTGCCACCCAGGGCCTCCAAATTCAACTTTTTGGTAAAAGATGAGACATCCCTATTCTTCTGAATCCCAGATGCTAGTCTTTCGAAAAGAAAGAGTGTTAAATAGAACAACTGAGTACCACTTCACTTTTCAAAATTTCCAGCCTTCTCCCCCTGTAAATCGGAAACGCCCCCTCAAAAGCCTGTTCAGCATCCAGATTTGAAATTTACGCCTAAAACTACCCCACAAAGTCCATGACCCATAAGATTTCTCGGCCGGTGGTGATGCACCTCATTCAATCTCTGGGCTATCAGTCTTCCATTTTGATGGTTTGCAAGTATATTGAATTCAGCTGCACTATCATAGCTCTGGCGAAAGCCCTCAAATGCTATTTTTCTGGATTTTCACTTGAAATTACGAATGTACCTTGCAAATTATGAATGAATTCTCAAAGCTAACCTAAACCAGCAGCTATACATCGGAGTTGAAAGTTGCAGATCGACTTATGGTTTTTATTGTATAATGTTCCTCAGATCGATCGTTTTTGTTTGTACAATGCTTCATACAGTGTGTGGACATTTGTACTTACCAGGTCACTTCAGAAATTAAGGAAAGAAACACAACTTACCTGGTAAACTGGCTCATAATGTACCCATTCTGCTGCAGAAGATAAAGAAACGCCAACAAAACTTTTATTCACATCAAGCAATTGACAGTTGATCTCATTTTCCCCAGAGACAGATATCTTGTAATTCTGTGATCTGCATAGTGACACATCAACGCATTTCTTTGTACACAATGACAAACTTTTCACATGAGAGCTCAAAAGGACGTTAGATGCGCTACCAACTAATTTCTTGTCTCTATCAGTAACTTTCATAAGGACATCTTTTCTGCATGATGAGCGGTATACATTTGCATGAAGGTTTATGGTGCTCAATGTCAGCAAAATTAGCAGTAGATCTACTTCAAGCATATCAAGCATGATAAAGATAATATGAATATGGCAAATTTTCTCTTGCGTTTACAGTCTTTGCTGTGTCTTGATTGTCGTTTTCTTATTGTAGTTCCATGAGTCAAGTCTTAAACTTGTCTATATCTTCATGCCGGTTCCTTGACTGTTGGAAGACACCAACCGTTGCACCAGCATTTAAGGATGGTCCTGCCGATGAAAGCTCTAACTATCACCCAATTTCTGTTGTACTGGTAGTCTCTCGCATTTTTGAGAAACTAATCTACGACCAGCTGTGCCACTACCTAGATTCCAATCAATAATTTATTATGTATGCATTTCGTTTCTTGGCATACGGTATTGATCATTGATTATTTATTTATGAGATTTTACATTTTGTACATTACATGATTTTCAATCATTTCGTACCCTGCTTAATTCAATAACACCGCAAACTAATTTCTGGCTATGGTAGGCATTTTGGTGCAATATTCAACATTCAGATTTATGTTCACATTCAATGTAAATATTCCTTCAACATTTACGTTTTCACTCTCGCCGACTAAATACATCTACATTCAACAATTTTATTTCCATTCAAAAATTTTGTTCCATTCAACGTTTTGATATTCATTCAACGTTTTGATATTCATTCAACATTTCAATTTTCATTCAACAATTCGTGCGCATCGTTTGTGCGCAAGTATGATCATGTGATGCATACCATTCCTCTCTATCCTTTGTGCTGTGCGCAACCGCATCTGTGACCATGCGACGCAGACCATTCCTCTCTCATCATGGCGGCAAATGAAAACGACTTTGAGGCAACAGTACGCAGGTTCGTAAGGGAAGAGCTCCAAAGTTCTGGCTGTTTTCTGGTTCAGGCGTACAAAGCTTGCTGAATAGAACACGTTCGTTGATAAACTCAGCTGCTTCGTCATCAGCAGCAGCAGCAATCAATTTAAGTGGAGGAGTAAGGCCTCCTAGGCCCAATTTGATGCTATCAGCTCTAACCTTACCACCGTCATCCAGGCACCTTGCAAGGAAGCCAACGTCGATTTCCAAACTTCAGAAGTGTGCCAGGTCACCCATAAAGACCGTTGAAGAAGAAGGTCGTTTCTAAGAAGGCAGCATGTGTACCAAAAGGTGTTTATCTGCTTGACTTCAAAGTGGAGGGGGATGATAATTTTGAGGACAGTCATGATGCAGAGCCACAGTGTACATTCAGTGAATCATTGATAATTTTAAAAGGAGAATTTGACCTCACACCTGGAGATTCTGAGGAAAAGTTTCGTCAAGAGCTCTGAGAAGTTTTCAAAACAAAGTTTATAGCTGTTGATGATTTCACATTCATCAAGCGGGACAGAAATTCTCTTGTGAGACCAGCAGTGAAGAAGAACCACAAGTGGGATTTCTTGCATGTTAAGAGTTTGGTAGGCCAAGGGAGGTTGTATGTTCAACTCAAAGCTCCATCAAGTGAAATAATTAGGAGAGCAAGCATAAGTGAATATGAACTGGATGAACCAACATTTGGTTCTGTGCTACCCATTAGTGATCTCAATCAAGATATCAGAAGCTGGGCTGTACATACATCACGTGAGCCTGCAGCAAGCTCATCTGGGATAAATGAACCTGCAGCAAGCTCATCTGGCATAAATGAGCCTGCATCAAACATCAATTCACGAATGGCAACGCTCCGCGGGATCTTCCCATATGCTGTTGAGTCAGACTTAGAGTTAGCTATTTCGAGAGAAGGTTCCATTTCAGGAGCAGTAGACCTACTCTTGAATAACAAGAATGTCTCATCAGAGCTCTTCCCTTACGAACCCTCGTACTGTTGCCTCAAAGTCGTTTTCATTTGCTGCTATGATGAGAGAGGAATGGCCTGCGTCGCATGGTCAAAGTTGCGGTTGCGCACAAAGGATAGAGAGGAATGGTATGCATCACATGGTCATACTTGCGCACAAAGGATGCGCACGAATTTTTGAATGAAAATTAAAATGTTGAATGAAAATTGAAATGTTGAATGAATATCAAAACGTTGAATGAATACCAAAACGTTGAATGGAAATAAAAATGTTGAATGAATATCAAAACCTTGAATGAATATCAAAATGTTGAATAGAAACAAAATGTTGAATGGAAATAAAGATGTTGAATGGAAATAAAAATGTTGAATGGAAACAAAAATGTTGAATGTAGGTGTATTTGTCAGCGACAGTGAAAACGTAAATGTTGAAGGAATATTTACATTGAATGTAAACATAAATCTGTGTGTTGGATTTTGCACCAAAATGCCTACCATATCTGGCTCAAATTTCTTGTTGCTGTGCCCTGAATCACTTTTAGGCCAGATAAATGTCATATAGCATTCACTTTCTGTTTGATTGAGAACGAACCACTATGATATGCCTATACAACCTTTGTGATGTCGATTGTGATCCAGGTTATGATTTGGGGGTCGATGGCGGGAGGGGCAAGAGCCCTTCTTACTTGAAGACGGACGTAGAATCTCAAATATGATCTGACAATAGCTCTAAGCCTGCCAGGTACGAAAATTTGCCCGTTCATGCCGAGATTGCAGCCGATATTGCTTACTGTATAAATATTTTTTCGCATTTCTTAGACGAATGGAGGCAACATGAGAGAAATGTATTGTGATCTCATACCCAGCCATGATCTACATAAAAAAGATTAGATCGCATGCCAAGAGCACTATTTATGTCAAAAGGTAAGATTTCATCCAAAACAAACGGTTGACGGTTAAGGGAGGAAATGCACTCTAGTGGGATCACTGCAGACCAATTTTGAGTCCACAAACTCACCTGCGATAAGGTGGCCTACTATCAAGTAATCAGATTTGAAAGACAAACAAGGAACAACAGCTTAAGGTTGCAAAATATTCGGGAGGGCAAGGCTGTTTGCGATATAGAAGACACAAGTGTTGAGTTTCCTTTACTGATTTTTTGATATCTTTCTTTGCAACTTTAAATCGATACTGTTGAGATTCTGGCTGGCTCTCACAGCTATGAGCTCTCTAGCAGCTACAACAGTTCATCGCTTTCCAAGCACTGTATCCCCTTAAATACACGAAACATAGCAATGAGAAATACTAACAGTTTTCTTTCACAATACTCTTGTGGTGGCAGTAATCCACCCTTCTTACACCAGCATGACTTATTCCTTTCTGTTCTGTCTAATGTAAAGTTCAACCTCTTAATTATTTAATTGCATTCTCTAAGAGCTTAGATGCAGACACTGCAAAAAAAAAGTCAAATTTCCCCACTTTCTCTGTGCTGGAAATTTTTGGAAACGGACACCTTCCTAACAGCCTCCTAACGAGGAAATGGAAATTTCCGTTCCCCTTCAAATTCCGTTACCCTTCATCCCCCCCCCCCCCCGAGTCAATCTAGTTGATTTCTGAAACTTGGAAAAATCATACTGCAAGTGTAATGAGTCATGACAAGCAACTTTGACTTGGGGGAGGAAGCTTTAAAGAATTATATAATTTAGCTAATTAAGCTAAGAGCTGAAATAGAAGGCACTGCGATTTTTTGTCGAGAGCCCTGGAAACTAAGTCTGTGACAAGAAGTTCTGGCGAGGATTGTGGCAATAACATTAATTATTTACAGCAAAGTGAAGTGCAGGATTGCCATATTTCAACAAACCGTAAGTGAGAGACCAAGAAGGAAAGAAAGAAAGAAAGAAAGAAAGAAAGAGCGAGAGATATCGCAACTGCTGATTGTTTTGAATTATAATGCAGCTTCGCTGCAATTATTTGAAGAGTATATCTGATTGTTGATTGCAGTTGTGTTGCATATTTAATTAGCTTAGTTGCGCTGTTTATGACGAGCTCGCCAATTCACCTATAAGCGTCTCTTTTTTGTCTCGGTTGTTCGAAAATTAAATGGTAAATAATCTATTTTCGTTTTCACCACGAAGAAAATGAAGGGAATATCATAACCTGTATCATTGAATTGCATCTATTGCCACATATCCCATAGGATCTGTCAAACAGACAGGTCCTATGAAAGATTATTATGAGATAAACAAACAGAAAGACGGACAGACAAACAGACATGTCAATAGAAATGAAAAATTATTATGAGATGCTGCTTAGTGACTATAGCTCTCGTTGAGTTTAATGGCTGCAAATCAAAGCATGTTATTCGCTTTCAACAGGTAATATCTTCAATTCATCAGACAAAAGCTAGATTCATTTCAATTTGATGAACGATTGATTTAGTTGATACCTTTCATTCATTTCATTTTTAAATATTCATTTTTAAATATTTATACAGGTTACAAAATTTCAGTAAAAGATAACTGCTTTACAAATTGACCTGTGCAAAAACAGAAAGCCTACATTAAAGAGAATTATAATATAATGTACAAACGAGCATAATAGAACTAGAAATGAAAATATTATGTACCTCTCATATGAAATTTTTAAAGGTAGCCAGGGGCGATGCCAATTTAGTTTCCCTATTCAGCTCATTCCATAATTTTGCTCAACGATACGAAAATGCTTTTTGGCCTGTGCTTGTTCTTAGCAGGGGTATCTGCAAGTTTGTTTCGGTAGAGCGAAGAATTCGATCACTGCCCTCTGAGCATTTACTGAAAAGTTCCCCTAAATATTGAGGAGCAAGTGAATTCAATGCCTTATAGGTCAGCGTTGCTGTTTCTTTTCTGATAAGATCTTTGATTGATGGCCAGCCACGAATTTGGAGCAGAGGGGCAACAGAAGCATCGTAATTGTTCGGGATACTGCGAATTCCCCCTTTTGTAAGTCACAAAGTGGTAGTTTGGTAATCTTGTTTTGGTGACCATTCTCTTTAAGACACATGCAATAACTTAACAATAATGTTAAAACTAAACATCATTACCTCAAAACAATAACATTATTGTTAAGTTATTGCATGTGTCTTAAAGAGAATGGTCACCAAAACAAGATTACCAAACTACAACTTGTCGTACAAGACACGGGATTTACTGAAAGACTTTGGAAACAAAATCTCACAACGTAAATCACAAAGGAAATGACGTTAACTCTGATTGGCTCGCTGATCAATGGGACGAGCGAAGCGTTTTGGGGCATGCGCAGATTCACAAAGGAAGGATGAAGGGCGATGACCCTGAGATCGATACTGCGCAGACTCCAAAGCGCTTCGATCGGCGTCTGGCTCTTCTGGGGAAAACCCGAAAGACTTTCACTGATAGTATCTCGAACAAGTAAGGACTATTTGTAGTTATTCTTGCAGCTCTATTCTGGATCTTTTGGAGAGAATTAAGTTTGGTTTCACTACAACAACCCCAAACCGAGCAGCAATAACTGAAATGTGGCTCAACAATTCCTCTATACATTTTCTGTAGATCACCTGATGGAAGAAATTTCTTGGCATGCTTAATAAGACCGAGAGCTCGCAGTGCCTTAGCCTTAACATGTTCAATGTGGCGATCCCATTTGTCATCAATTTGAACTCCCAGATACTTGGTATCGGTTATCACATTGATCTTTTGATCACCTATTTCGAAACTAGGCTTAGCTTCAGTCTGCTTTTCGATTTTCTGAATATTTGGTCTGGAACCAATAATCAAAGACTGTGTTTTTACAACGTTTAGGGACAATTTATTGCCATGTAGCCAGTTCTGTAAATTCACAAGATCCTGGTTTAGATCATCCTGCAATTTAGAAAGGCATCTCGAGGAGTGTGAAATCGCAGTATCATCAGCATACATGGTGACCTTTCCTTTGTTTAGGCAGAGTGGTAGATCATTTATGTAAACAAGGAAGAGAAGTGGGCCAAGACAGGAACCCTGGGGGACACCACAGCCTATAGCGTTAATACTAGAAGAGTTGGAATTTACCTTGCAGAACTGCTTTCTCTCATGCAAATAGGAAGTAAACCAGTCAAGCTCTAGTCCACTTATTCCGTATTTTTCTAGCTTATTTAGTAAGATATCATGATTTACTGTATCAAATGCCTTTTTTAGGTCAATGAAAATCAAACCAGTGTACTTGCCCCTATCTATATTCACATACCAGTCATTTGTGCCAACCATAAGGCTGGTGACGACTGAGTGTAAAGATCGAAAACCAGACTGATGCTTGTATATGAGCCTATTACTATCTAAGTAGTCATACAGTTGATTATAAACTACTTTTTCGAAAGCACGAGACAATACAGGCAACACAGAAATCGGTCTGTAGTTAGAACAATCATCTCTCGCTCCGCTCTTGTAAATAGGAGCAACACGCGCTATTTTCCAATCTGTTGAAAATTTTCCAGAGAACAAAGACAAATTAAAGAGATCGCACAATGAACCAGAGATTAGAGGCAAAGCAATCTTTATAAAAAGCTTGCGATACCATCACAACCAGAGCCGTGTGATGTCTTCATTTTCTTCATAACTTTCGTTACGTCATTCTCTGAAACAGCTTTGAAAGAGAAATTTCTCACAGCGTTACCCAACTCATACTCATTGGATAAAAGCGGGTTGGGTTTTTCTGGAATTTTGTCACTCAGTTTATTTCCAATGGTACAGAAAAAATTATTCATTGATGATGCAATCTTTTTATTGTCTTTGATCGAGACACCTTCAACATTAAGGGATGGGATGGAAGTGGTCTTGCTGCTTTTGTTTATGACTTGGTTAATAGTCTTCCAGGATCCTTTAAGGTCTCCATGACATTCAGAAATTTTCTCAGAGAAATATTTTCGTTTTAGCCGGAGATTTAACTTGTTTACACGATTGCGAATTTGCTTATAACAATCCATCAAGAGACCTTTGAATGATGCTTCCAGCTTTCATTTTTAATGAATTCCTGGCCAGATACTCAGGTGCTGTTTACATGGAGGAGGGCTAGCCCTCTTTGCCGAGATCTCACCTTGCAGGTCTATTTCTTTATAGAATTCTTTTTCGTGTACATGAGAGGAGGGCTAGCCCGCCAAGGCGAGATCTCGCTTAGGAAGGCTGGAAATTTCCCATGTAAACGCAATCATGAGGGCTGGCCCTCCTAGGCGGGCTGGCCGAAAAAATAGAATCAGTATAGAACGATAGGACTAGAATCGTTGGCGCCAACATATCTAGCCCTCCTAGAAGGGCTAGCTCTCCATTTGAACACAAAATAAAATCCAGCCCTCTCAGGAGGGCTAGCCCGCTTAGGAGGGCTAGCCCTTCTCATGTAAACAGCACCTCAATCATATTTGATAGAATGGGGCTGCAGTCCAGGCATGTTCTACACGTTTTTTTACAAGAAACTGGTTTATAAGAAACTACTCCTAAGCAAGGACCGCGGAGCGATCAAAAAAGTGGGTGGGCTATGAAGGTAGCGCTAAGCGAATGTAAGTTAGGGGCCTCATTGGATTGCTGGAAAAGGCCCTCTTCATAATAACATAAAGAAACTATCACCATGGTGGTGAGTAGTTTCAAGTATTCAATTTCATCTGCAAAATTATTGGATGCCAATGCCTCAAGGAGTAGCAATTTGAGCTGCTCGTATGCTTTAAAATTTGGCTGATTGAATCGTGATCTATAAAGTGTACTACGACTTCAAGAACTTCAATATATGTCGTTCTGAATTCGCCTTTAACGGTTCAAATTTCAGCTTCTCTTTCAGCTGACTAAATGCTAATCTTTTTCAATATTTTGCCAACAAAAATAAGGCCATTTGTTGCCAAAAAGTGGGTGGGCTATAGCCTACCCAGCCTACCCTGCTCCGCGGTCCCTGCTCCTAAGGCGGCCAACATTTTAAGAAGCTCTAGTACTATATCTGAGAAGTACTAAGAAACTTTTCAAAGTTAAAAGCATGAATTTTATAGCAAATAGATCGTTGAACCTTTATTATTGGGCTATATTATATAACTATTTGTGTTTTCAACACAACAGAACACTGTTCATTCCTATATGATGTTTTAAATATCAACAAGAGATATTGCTATCTGAAGATTTGCGTTCTATCAGATTATCGTTTATGATAAAGGAGGCATATAGAAGGAGTCATGAATGCTATTTTGCGAGAATATTTTACTCACTTTAAAAATTGGCAGCGTAGATATTTGTCACATACAGGGTGTCTCAAAAAAATTGTTCGACTCGACGTTTGATTAAATATTGAAAAATAAAGACGACATGATCAGGCTCATGGAAAGATAACCCTGTTCCTAAGATTATCAAATAATTTTAGAGACTAAAATCGTGCAAATCGGTTCAAAATTCACTGAGCTACGAGCTCTCGAAAATAAAAAATATGCGATAACTGAAACCAGAGACCCCCCAGATTACTTGTATTGCAAAAAGCTCGAAGACGGAGGTAAGAGAAGCTTATCCAATGTCATAACTCTCGTTGATATCAGAGCAAACCAAATACGACCTCTAAAGTAAATATTTCTTGCGATCCTTCTCAAAATTCCTTTGCATTGCATAGGTCCAAAAACAGTGTTCAAAGCAAAATCGGTGAGCGACTGAATCTGTTTCCTCAAAGCATGCATATGCTTGACAGTTAGGCTATCGAATACCTGTTTGAATCCCATTTGGTTCGCCCTGAAACAATTGAGAAATAACAGAAACGACAGCCTATGGGACTTTTACCAAAAATGCCATTTCGAGGCCTCTGGTTTCAGCTTTCGCAGAAACTTCAACTTCAAAAGCTTGGAACCCCATGAAGTTTTATCGGATTTGCAAGATTCTTGTGTCAAAAATTAATTTAAAATCTCAGAACAAGGGTGCCTTGACCAAGTGTTCATTCAGCTTATCGTTATTTTTTAGTATTTGATCAAACGTCGAACAATTTTTTTGAGACACCCTGTACTGCCGAGTTGCACAGAAAGTGAACGTTTAGAATGCAAAACAAGGTAAGGGGTACCATGACTATGGGGGTACTGAGTATATTTGGGTATCAGAAGAAGGTAGTCTCTCTACACCTGGTTGTTAAAACGTGTCAAAAGAGTGTATTGTGTTAGAACTGGTTATTGCTCTGTCCAAGTTTTTTTCTGTTTCTGAGTATACATTCCACGGATGTTTCCAGATTCGGCAATCTTTGTGAGGGAAAAATTCTGGTGGTTGGTAAACAATTTTTTGGTGGACTGGACACATCTCTAGACTTGCCCTAAATCTATTTTGTCATCTGTAATAAGTCTATCTGAAAGTTATAAACGAAATTTTCCCTTTCTCAATTTTTTTGATCGACGAGATAGATTTGGGGCAAGTCTAATACATCCCAGAACAAATTTAGATGTAATACCCCCCCTCGCCATGGGGGCATAAGAATAATTCAAAGGTTGGGGTCCATAAATTCGAAAAACGGGAGGATCTTATCCTGGGTACTAGAGCCTCAAAAAATAAACAAACGAAGAATTTTTGAGGCTCTGGAACCCAGGGTAGGAGGATCATAGTGACCCATTCGATCAGCAGAACGACCCCAGTGTTCATGTGTTTACATAGGGGGTCTCCAAAATATTACACTCGATATTTAGGTGTCAAGAAAAGAAATACTGGCATAGACTTTAAAATCCCTATATTGAAAGTCAGGGAGCACCCCTTTGAGCTAAGATGAGGAGAAATTGAAAAAATTCTTTGTATCACTCAGAACCATGCAACTGTAAATTGTCAAATGTGTTTCGATAACACAGACGGTTTCTTGGACTTGGAAACCAGGATTTTCTTTCACCAATTCCAACTCTTTGAAGTCAAATTCCTCCCGTTGACTTCCTCCTGAATCCCTAATCGTGCCATTGTGAGGATAAAGGCAGTGTCAACAGTTTATTGTGTCGAGTTAGTGCCGATTGAAAATGTGATTAAACATAAACATTGAATTACGTCATTACAGTATTGTGCAGCTGAAAGAATTTGAACGTTGCTCTTGGGCTGCATGAAGGCAGCCACTCGATCTCGTAGTTCTTTGCATGATGTTTCGTCTCTTCTCCGTTTCAAAGCCAAACAAAATAATGAATGTATCCATAGAAAGAAGTAACACAAGTAGAGAGCTGCACAAACTTATTGCCTGCTTGTCATGAATCATTGAGAAAGTTTGACTGACTGCCACTCAGTGGCGGAGCCATGGGGGGGGGGGTTTGAAGGGTTAATACCCCCCCCCACTTTTTTGAAAACATGGTAAGTTAGATTCGTCCAAAAACCTCATAAAAATCTTAGGGTCGGGGAGGTCTCCCTTCAGCTTTTAACCTCGCATTCTTACTCTAAAATATGAACTTATTATTTTGAAATATTTTTGTGTCTTTGTCATTCTAATTTTGTCTTTGTCATTTCACATTATTACATAACTCATTTAAACTCTGACAAGTTGTGATACCAGTTGTAATACAATTCAAAACCCTGTCTTAAGGTTTCTCGTACACACAAATGATTTCATCTGTCGTTTTTTATTTCATTTCATTTCATTTCATTTCAATGTATTAAGGAGGGAGGCCCTTCACCCTAGTGGCTGATTTTCAAGGGGCCCTCCGCATAAAAACTTACAATAAAAATCAGATAAAAGCACCTAAAAACTATTTACAATATATATACAAAACTAAAAAGTAAACCTAATTTTCAAAAGTAAAAGAAATTTAAATAAAACCAATAGACTGGGAAACTCCCCCAACGACCAAGCAACCAGGGCAGCCCCCGGTCCCGCGCTCGACCCCGCCAAACCGACAACGGAGACCCCGAAAACAGGTCTCCATCGCCGATCCAGCAGCAATCAAGCACAGAGACCGAGGGCCGCAGCCAGCCACCCGACCGCAAGAAAAGTCCCCCAGCCTATCAAATATTCTGTTTGAACACAGCAATGGAGGGTGCCTGTTTAGTCTCAGCTGGGAGGCTGTTCCACAGTTTTGCACCTCGATACGAAAAACATTTCTGCCCATTTGCGGATGTTTTCTTTGGTATTCTCAAGTCAGTCTTCGTACTTCGAAGGCTGCGAGAGCTGCAGGTGGAGTTTCTTGTGAAAAGATTGCTCATGTACTGTGGAGCAAGTTCATTAATGGACTTGTAGACCATCAGTCTAGAATCCTGGTCGACAAGTTCGCGAACGGTTTTCCAACCAAGACTCCTGATGAGTGGCCCACTTGGGGCATCAAAGCTGCTGTTCGTTACAATTCTGGCAGCTCTGTTTTGAAGCTTTTGGAGCTGATCAATATCAGTTGTGCCACAACAACCCCATACAGAGCAGCAGTATCGAAAATGGGGCTCCACAATACTCGAGTACAATGTTTTCAAAGAAGCAATTGGGAGAATATTCTTCGCATGTTTTAAAAACCCGATGGCTCTCGATACTTTGGTGGAGACCATTTTAATATGCTCTTTCCAATCTAGACTATTGTCAACGTGAACACCAAGGTATTTGGTCTTATTGACAAGGTCCAGTTCACAACCACGAATTTTAAGATGCAATTGTTCTGCAGCATCGTTGAGCGCTCGATGCTTCGGTTTGGTTGCGATTAACATAGATTGTGTTTTAGCAACATTTAGCGAAAGCTTATTGCCCTTCAACCACGAGTCTAAGTGCTCAAGATCGTCATTAATAGCCTCATTCAGCTGAGAAATATCTTTTGATTTTAAGCAAAGGCTAGTATCATCAGCATACATGGATACAGTTGAGCCCTGGACAGCACTAGGTAGATCATTGATGTAGATCAGAAAAAGAAGTGGTCCCAGACAGGACCCTTGGGGTACTCCTACTTCCACTTCCCCAATGTCTGAATCAACCCCACCCACTCTGCAGAACTGTTTTCTGTTAAGGAGATAAGACTGAAACCAAGACAGTTCCCTTTGCTGAACACCGTAGTGTTCTAGCTTTTTGCAGAGAAGGCCATGGTCGACAGTGTCAAATGCCTTTTTGAGATCAATGAATACAGTACCCACCATCTGTCCAGTGTCCAACCCACTATACCAGTCATCGGTGTTCTTTAGTAAGCAGGTCAATGTAGAATGGAGTTTTAAGAAGCCTGATTGACCAGGATGAATAAGTTTATTCCTAACCAGATAGTCATAAAGTTGGTTAAAAACCAGTTTTTCGAAGAGCCTTGAGATGACAGGGAGAACTGAAATAGGGCGGTAATTAGACCTTTCAGTCTTGTCACCTTCCTTAAAAATTGGTGTGATGCGTGCATTTTTCCAAGAATCAGGAAACTGACTTGTCTCAAGAGAGGTGTTAAACATGAAAACTAAAGCGTTTTCAATATATGGAGTGGCTAGCTTTAAAAAATAGCTAGATATATTGTCACTTCCAAGGCTCTTTGATGTTTTTATCTTACCCATTGCATCTCTGATGTCCTGCACTACGATTGGCCTAAAATTGAAGCGCCTATTATCAGGGTTGAGATTATATTCCCCTGTAAGCATGGGGTTGGGGGCATCCTCAATCTTGCTAGCGAGATCCTTACCTACTGAGCAGAAATATTCATTCATAGCGTTGGAAATTTCCTGCTTACTTACAATTTCTCCTCCAGGTCCCTTCAAAAGATCAATGTTTGTGGATTTAGATCTTTTATTTAACACCTGGTTGATCGTTTTCCAAGATTCCTTCATGTTGCCTTTAGCCTGGGCAAGTCTCTCCGAAAAATACTGCCTTTTCAACTCAGAATTTTGTTTGTTAATTTTATTTCTAATATGCCTATAAGAGCTCATAAGAATCAGAGATCTGCTTTTAACAGAAGCTTTTTTAAGTTTATCCCTGCTTCTTATTAGCCTCTTAAGGTCCTCATTCACCCATGGGCAGTACCTCTCAGAAACACGCAATGTCTTGATGGGAGCATGCTTGTCAATGATCAAGGAGAAAAGGGTTGACCACTGGGTGACAAGCACATTAACATCATCTGTTTCATCAAATCCCCGCTCCCAACAAATGCCAGCAACATCAGCAAGGAATGCATCTTTGTCAAAGTTTTTCATAGATCTGGTTGTGACCACTTTATGTTCCTTCTTTAATGCGCCCTCAAACTTGCGGACACAAAAGATCATATAGTGATCACTCATAGAAACCTTGTGCACTCCAGATTCAATGATGTTTCTGGCAGATGTTGTAGCAATATGATCGATGATAGAAGATGAAGTAAGTGTGACTCTTGTTGGCTCTTCTATGAGCTGTTTGAGGCTAAAAAGCTCATAGAGACTGCATATGTGCTTAGAATTATTCCCAGCAGGATGGTCAGGAGCTGTTATTGTGAGATCACAGTTTGTGTCTCCAAGAAGAATAATTTCTTTGTCCTCCTTATCCAGATAGGAAAGAACTTTTTCCATCTTACTGAAGGAAACAACAGGGTCACTTGGTGGCCTATACCAGGAAACGACAAGATAGGGCTTGCTCTTGGGTGGCTGAATCTCCACACAAATTAACTCAAGATGGTCAAGATTGTCTTTTTTTATCCAAAAAAGGGTGTACTTCTATATACAAAAGGGCGTATTTCTATCTTCAAAATAGGCGTTTCCCATAGTCTTAAAGGGCGTGGTCCCAAAGAACTTTCCGGCAGCTTCTCCCCCAGACCCCCATCCATCCTTACCCCCCCACTTCGTGGCGGCTGGCGCCGCCGCTGCTGCCACTACTCGACCCAAGGCCGCTCGCCATCATATGATCTGGGATATGGCACTTTGCGTTTTCAGTGTTTATCTCGATGCAGAAAATCAAGGATGTTAGAAACAATGGCAATGCTTGCTGACATCGTCATGAAACTGCGTACGCATATGAAAAAACGCATTATTTTCAAGTTGTGTCTGTTTCGCGTCTCGCCGTGTGCAAATTGAGCATAAGCCAGCATAAGTGCAATTTACGATTATTATTATTGTTATTATTACTTCTTTGATTTAAAGTTGGCTGTTCGAAATAGCTAAAGATATAAGCTAATTAAGGCCAACTATTTACAGGAGGTGTATACAAAAGAAATACTTAATAATTACAAAAAACCTAAACCATATATAAAAGTTTTGCAAATCCTACAGTTGCAATGTTTGCATTTTGTTGTTTTAAGATGTTTTTTAAAAACAGTCAAAGAGACTGAAGTTTTCACTTCAATGGGTAATTTTGACCGATTGTTTACTCATTGTTTACTTTCATCGATGCTCACCCATCCGCGCTATAGTCCGAGTTTGTTTTGGAACCGAATTAGATTTGCGTGCCCTTGGCTACGCATATCAAAAAACGTATCTGCAGCAGTGTTACCCACTAGAAAAAGGTTCTGGAGGTCCAGTGGAATTCCATCGGAAAACCGGTCCGATGGCGGAATTCAACCGGTAAAACACCGGTCACAACGGGTCCACCGGAATTCCGCCGGGAGCTCAATTTTATACCGGCGAAATTCCGTCGGGAGATTCTGGTGAACCGGAATCCAGCGGAATACCGGTGGATCAGCAAATTTTAAAAAGATAAAATAGTTAATTTCTTGAAAAAATTAACAAGAGTGAAATGATAAAAAATTCAAAATACGTGTCATGAGCTGAGTCATATGGAACTTTATTTTAGTCAAGGCGATCCTTGCTATAGTTATACTTCATTTTCGCTTGTTTCTCGCCATTACATGGATTGGTATCAGTTGGCTACATTGAAAATAATAAAAAGACTTGAATTCCACAGTACAAATTTGTCTTATCGCCTTCAATTTTTTCATTTCATTTTCATTTCATTTTAAACTTATTTATACAGGGCAACAATTCAGAATATGCATCTGCTTTGCAATTGGCCCTGTGAAAAAAAGAAAGAAATATAAAAAAACGTTACAAAATTAAGTGTTCAAACCTACTGATAAACAACTAAAAACTTATTTTCACTTTAAACCTACTCTATCTATCAAACCCATGCCAACTAAGGAGCGAAATAAAAGGAGAACAAGAAAGCGGAATTACTCAGCATTAGAGGCCCATGTAATTTTTTAGCCTCGATTTGAAACACTGAATATTGGATGCCAACTTCGTTTCTGAATCAAGATCATTCCAAAATTTGGCTCCACGATAAGCGAAACATTTCTGTCCGTTAGAAGTTCTCATTCGAGGTATATGTAAGTTAGTCCCAGAGTTCCGTAGAACTCGTGTACGGGAATCTGACAGTTTAGAAAAACAACCACTAAGGTAAGCAGGGGCTAGCTGATTCAGACATTTTTAGGTCATTGTTGATGTTTCTCTGTGGATAAGTTGTTCGATAGTCGACCATCCTAAGTCTTGAATCAAAGGTGCAGCCGATGTATCAAAATCATTATCCGTTACCATTCTGGCTGCCCTGTTTTGCAATCTTTGCAATTTATTCAACCTAGTTTTTTTTTTTTTTTATATCATTCAAAAATTTACAATGTAAATTTACAAACTACACTACTTTACAAAATTACTATACGACTATACAATACTACTAGAACGATACCCCGAGGAGCAAGAGGCTAAGACTACCTCGAGACCAATTGAACATTCCGAGAGCGTTCCACAAGAGCCCCATACCGAGCAACAGTAATTGAAATGAGGCTCAATGTCTAGATATGTTCGCACTGGTTCACAAGAGCAGTAATGCAGGATAAGAAACTCATAAAAGAAACCTGGAAAATATTCTTTTATTCAGATTCCTCTTCAGAATAGCTATAAATTGTCTATTGTGCTGCTAACCAATTACGTTGCTCGAAGATGAAGCACGTGAGGAAAATTGGCCAATGAGAATTAAGCGCGCGCAAATTCATAACATAACAAAGCGAGAAGATTTGAATGAACTGTGGCCGTTGAAGTTATCTGAGATATCTCAGAGCTGCGGAACTTGCAACTTGGTCGTTTTAGTTTAAGAAGGAACAGAATGAGGGGGATATGAGACATTACCAGGACGATGGGAGAAGAAGAAACGCGAAGAAAGATTTCTCAAAACAAAGATCTTCATAGCACCAAAAATCACTTGTGATAAAGATAGAATCTTACAAGCAGCTCGCACGCCTCTAAGGCCTATGAAGTTTTACTTTGGCAATGATTATATCATAACGAAATAGTAAAGACTTTTGGATAAAGTGGAGACCATTTTCACGAGACAAATATGCTAAGCTTCTGTTCATGGGAAAGATTTATGGTTCGTGGTCAAAGATACTTGTTTGTTGTCCTTCGAATTGAATAGGCCATGGGCCTAAGGCCTACTATAGATCTTGTTCAGTTTTCAACAGCTGCTTTTTCGATTATTCGTTCTCAGCCATGTTAATCTTTACAAAACTGATTTTGGCTCCTAGGCCTAACATGAAGAGCAGACTACGTAAGAAAGAGATGAATCCTTTGACTTCAAGTAAGAAAGCCAAAGTTGTACGTTTTTACGGTGACCACCAAAACCAAGTTGCAGAGAGAACGATCTCTTGTCTAAAACAAGTTGATCTACTGAAATTTCAAGCAACTCGCTTGTAGCCCTAAAGGACAAGGGAGATATCCATATCTGATGTTGATAGAATTGCAGATACAGTTTCTTCCCAGATTGTGGATAATTTTGGGAACAGGTTTACCGTTAAAATCAACGTAGTTTTGATAGGAAGCTGCTTATAGGAAACTCCCAAATTATAGGAAACTCCCAAAGATTGAGAAACTCCAGTAGTAGTACTGGGAAAATGTAACTGAAGCAAAACTTTAAGATACACATTTGCTTCATAAAAAATTGGTTTATAAGAAACTAGTACCAAGATGGCCAAGATTTTAAGAAACCTATCAGCACTATGTCAGAGAAGTATTAAGAAACTTTGAAAAGTTAAAAGCATGGATATAAAAGCATATCGCTGAACCTCGATTCTTGCGGAATATTAACTAACCATTTGTGTTTCCTATATGATATTTCAAAATTTCAAGAAACATATCTACAGCAGTGTTAGAGACCACATTGACAATTCATGCATTCAAAAAATAAGAAACCAATTAAGAAATTTTTTTACTACAATGGACAAAAGTTCATGTTGAATTAAGAAAAGTTTAGTACTATGGCCTGATCCAAGTTTCTCATAGAAAAAACCTATATTCGCTATCCCAAGAGCCCAGAACCGCACACTCCAAGACCCCAGACCGCAAGACCCCGGAAGTGAATGTAAATATTTTAAATCATGCAGTTTTTTCTATATCAAAGCGGTCCAAAATTAGCGAAAAAACGTGAAAATAGGAAAATCTTTGTTGAATATAGTCCTAGCAAAGGAAACTAGGTTCGCAAGGAAAAGCTTTTTAATTACTGAATGCTGTAGGGTAGGTTAAGATGGAAATACACATACAATCACACGAGGGCAATCACTCCCTATAAATCTCAAACAATAACATTCAAAACCCGGACCCATCCTTTAAAAAGATTTATTTTGTCACATGTCAACATATCATGTTTATTCATCCACTGTAAGACTACCCTTGGATTTTCGTGATACCATGACATACCAGAGCCTGAATTTCGGATTTTGAACTGCTCGGATTTTTATGATACTACGTTTTTTATTTCTGCTTTGAAATTTTATACCATGTATCTTAGATCTTCTTTATTTAATCGTGTATACATATTCATTAGATGTATTAATTTTAGCAGTTGGCTTGGATTAGCTTGTATAGTAGTGTTTTTAATATTTACTGTACATAGTTATATTAGCGCCAACTTAAATAAATAGACGATTACGCTAAAGATGGCGGCAAGGAACTTTTTACCAAGATGCATTGCGTTCTAATTGCGACTCCTTAACGATTCTATAGGAATTCGATTGAAGAACCCAATGCATCTTGGTAAAAAGTTCCTCGCCGCCATCTTTAGCGTAATCGTCTATTGATTACTAGGAAGTAAAAGCGCTCGCTTCGCTCGCGCTTTAACATTCCTAGCTCCTGCGGAGTGCTTTTATGGTAACTGTACTCTTTCAGTGACCACCATTCAAATTCAGCATGAAATCAGGGTTGGTAGTTCACCGGACCGCCCCAAAGCCAAACCGGGGTAGGGAAAAGGCCATACCTTTCAAAACGATAATCTATTTTTGTACCACCTATTGTTATATTGTTATTTTAAACAATGAACACTTGCATTCCATTGTTTTCACATACTATGTTGTGTAGTTCTGGATGAAAACCCTTTGTCTTCGATATTGTCTTGCAAAGAAAAATGTCCTAGATTGTGAGCGTCCCACAACATTTTAGGCTTTCAACACAAATCAGGTTAGAAATGTAGTCCAGTTTGAAGAGAATTGAATGAAAATTGACCAAACTATCAGAAGAAGCCAAAATGAAGCCAAAAAGCCAAACTTAATTTATGAAGCCAAAAATAAAAGAAAAGAGCCAAATTTCCAAAATTTGGCTTAAAAAAGCCAAGCTACCATCCCTGCTTGAAATCAGAGCAGTTATGATCATTCATAACGCCAGAAAATGAGAAACTCGGACATGCCCCTTTCTATAACATCCCTGTACCCCCAAATAAGCCCCACATAAACCTTAAAAAAATTGTTATGTTTTCAACACATGAATCCAGTAGCAGATGCTTCAGAGTTTCCTCGCGTGTCTTAGCTTCAGAGTGATTAATGAGACAATTTTGCCCTTCACCCCTGGCCTCTTTTTGAACTTCATTCAGATGTTAAAGTTGGTCCCTGCCATTTTTCTCTTAACTGAGATATCCTTTGATTGCTCTATGCTAAGTATGATTTGCTATCGAGCCATTGTCACCTAGAGTCCTTTGTGTACAGGCTGCATCTTCAGAAAGTCTGAAAATCAAATTTGGCGTAGTACAAAATATGAGTCTCCACTATAGTAGTTGAACTAATGATGAAAAGTTGACTTTAGATGACTTTTCCTAGACTTATGACGATGAGTCTCTTGTTTCCCTGTGCTCTTTGACTTGATGATGGCGCTTCGGTCAAGAGAGACTCATAGTATTACTAAGAAAAACCTGGCCCTATTTAGGCCCAAACTGAGCAATTTCTTCTGTACCAATCAGATTGCGAGATTTGTGAATCACCATTGTTAAGGTGTAAATGTGATAGAATTGACGATTCGATTGAAGAATTGAAAACACTCCCACGGGATGGAGATTCGAAGCCGTGATTCTTTTGTAATTCCATTGATGATTGAACAAAATAGGGCCAAGTATTTTACTGTTTCATTATGAGTCCCTCTTGAGCAAGGTTTACCGCAGGGATGCAAGGGACTCATCGTCATCAGTCTAGACTTTTCCATCACTTCATCTACTGTAAAGTGGATACATATTTCCGCTTACTTAGGCCAAATTTGATTTTTAAATAATCTGACATTGCAACATGCCTGCAAAGGACCCTGGGTGATAATGGCTCTTTAATTGCTGACTATTGATGCTCTAAATCTACTATAGATAGATACATCAGTCCCTGAACTAGGAACGTACGCAGGAATTTGCAAGGGGGATCGGATGGTTGTTTCCCTTAATACAATCTAGGTCAAACTTGAAGCCTATTGATAAATACATGGCATACATAGATTCGTTTCAGATATCAAAAAGGTGGCTCCCAGGGCACTTCTTTGAATGGTCAGATTTCGAGTAGAAAACCTTTCCCTTCCACGCTCCAAAATCACTGGGAAATATTGCTAACCTGCCCGACCACTCTCTTCTCAAATTTGAAAGAAGTCCAAGCGTAGATAAAAGCTGAACAATATGCTTTTGAGCATATTCTTTTGATTTGCTTTTATCAGATAAGAGATCTTGTTTTTTTCTCCACAGTGACTCGTCTTTTCATTGCAGTTTCGATCCTTCCTAAGGATTTCTGACTTTTCAGTAAAATTTCAGTAAAAGTCTTTTCGAATTTGGCAAGTGGTATTTCACTCATTCGAAAAAGCGTGCATGATTTTTTCAGAACAGAAGGATTTTTACGGAGTTTGGTGGAACATTCGTGGAAACAAAAGGATTTTGCCAAAGATGTAGCAGAATTTTTGGAGTGAAATGCCCTTCGGAATTTTGGGGCAGTGTTCCCCAATCCCCACAATTTCTGCCAGTGTTCGGAAGCCTACCAATATTTAAAATTGCGCTAGTGCCCTCGCAGTAATACAGGAAACTGCGAAGGCAGTGTTACCTGCATAGTATGACGCAGGAAATAAGTGAAAATAATAATTTTTTAATAATAATAATAATAATAATAATAATAAAATAATTTTTTGGAGCTACATGAAGTTTTGTATAATCTCCAGTTTGGTTTTCGTGCTTCTCACTCGATAGATCATGCTTTGATTAGCTTAACTGAATCAATCAAGAATACCTTGGATAACAAGAAGTATGGCTGTGGCATTTTCATTGACTTACAAAAAGCATTTGATACAGTCAATCACCAAATTCTCCTCAGCAAGCTTGAACATTATGGTATTCGTGGTACAGCTTTGGCATGGTTCAGTTCCTATCTTTGCAATAGAAGCCAATATGTATCTGTTAATGGTCACAACTCTAACTGCCTCAATATTACTTGTGGAGTACCACAGGGATTGGTCCTTGGCCCACTTCTATTCCTCATGTATATCAATGATCTTCCTAACTCATCAACTAAACTAACTTTTTATCTTTTTGCTGATGATACTAACATCTACTATGAATCACACTGTTTATATAAATTACAAAAGGTAGTTAACAAGGAACTTAAGCTTGTAAAAAAGTGGCTTGATGCTAACAAACTTGCTCTAAATGTAGAAAAAACTAACTTTATCATTTTTCATTCCCTAAAGAATTCGTTGCATGAAACTGTTAACATTAAAATAGGAAAGAAGCATGTCAAGCAGGTTAAATATGTTAAATTTCTTGGTCTTCTCCTGGATGAAAACCTCACCTGGAAATATCACTTGAATGAACTCTCTAAAAAGTTAGCAAGAACATCCGGTGTGTTCTTCAAAATTAGGCATCTTCTCCCTTCTAGTGTTTTAGTCTCCCTGTACCATTCCTTATTTGGCTCATTTATTCAATATGGGATTGTTGTGTGGGGTCTAACCTATGACATCCACACTAAGCCTATCTATATCTTACAAAAGAAAGTTGTTAGAGCTATTACTTTCAATAATTTTGCTGCTCCTTCTACCCCAATCTTTTCAGAGTTGAAAATTCTTAAGTTATATGATTTATTTTATTTAAAGCTCCTTTCTTTTGTGTATGAATGTATTAACAAAACTTCTCCCTCATATTTTCATGATTATTTTACTTTGTTGTCTTCTGTTCATCAATATGATACCAGGCAGGCACGTATGGGTGGCATTTTCTTAAATCGTAGAAATACGTTGCAATATGGAATAAGATCTGTCAGATATACCGGTGCGAAATCCTGGAATGAACTTCCTATCATCATCAAGCAATGCCCCTCAAAGTTATGTTTTCGCCAGCAATTGAAAGTCCATCTGTTCTCAACAAAATACTAAATATTCGTTTCTGGTTGCACTTTTCAGTCAAGATTGTAAATCTCACAATTCTCTAAAGCATGCTGACCTTGGAGTGGCTTTGGTGGGCTCTTGCTTTTGGGGCCTGCTCTGGGTATAGAACCCTTCCTTGGCGTTAGCTGTGGATTTGGGTTTTTTGCCTGGAGTGGGCTCCGTGGGCTTGGGGTCACTGCGGTCACTCTGGGTCTCTTGCACATTACGCAACTTTTGGAATCATTTGATATACTGAAATATGGATTTTTTAACACAGGGGGTGCTCTCTCCTCGATTAGTTTATCTATTGAGAGAGCTCCTCCTTTAAGGAATTCCCCACATACAGGTTTCTCTTTCTTAGATTAATTTAGGTGTTTGTATTGTTTTTTTTTCTTCTTTTTATATATATATCTGTATTCTTGTATTTAATGTATTTTATATTGAAACTTGTATGTTGTGAATTTTAAAATGAAAACTGAACTGAACTGAACTGAAAATAAGTAAAACTGTGCCAAGGCTTTCCTTGAATGAAATGAATAGCTTCTAAGTTATATTTCCTTGCACTGGAGATTCTTAATTTTTTGATGATCTAAGAATGGAGTTTCTTATAAGTAGTTTTTTATGAAAGAATCATTCGTGTACAACTGTACATTTATAAATAGATATGTGCATTGATATGCAAGGAATTAAAGATAAGGTGTTCTGTGAGAAAATACTATGGTATGCTGGAATTCAGCTTCTCACATGAACAAACTTCGATTTTATTGAAATATAGAATGTCTTTTTGGTTCCCATACGTTAACTTAAACCTCAAATGGAGGATTCAGTGGCATAGAATATGTCCTTGTAATCGGACCGTACGACTGCACTACCCCGGATCTTATGACACTGGACCCTACGACCCAAGACGAACATTCAACCATACCACCCCGGGCCAAAGTTTGATACATCTAGCTTACAACATTTTTTCGCCACCGATGGTTTAGTGACCACGCAAGACATCAGTACGTGTCAAAGTTTTCATTGTCACGTAGAATTCCGTGTATTCGTACTGAGCTAAGAACGAAATTCGAAGCAAGAAATTCGAAAGCCAGTTGTTGCAAACAAAACCGGCTCCTCTTAATGCTAATAAAATTGATGAATATCTATGTTGAATATCCACAAATATTAACCCTTTCATTCCCACCGTTGCCATTTGGCAACACACATTTCAAGGTCTTCCACGACTCCCTAGCTTCCTTGGTCCGGAATTTGCTCCTTGTATTACTATAAAGGAGCCATTGTTATTTTAGAATGCGGCAAATGTTTGATGTTTGACTGCCTTTTCATAACAAATATTGAGCATTGAAAACGAGAGGAATCTCTGTGCTGCTATTTTATGGAAATGGTCACTGGATAATGATCTAGATAACGTTGAATGAAAATTGAAAAATATGTGTAAAAGGTTTATTCCCAAGCTGAAACCTGTAGGTTGGAGCACATTCAATCAAGTTTTTCGTATGCCTTGCTCAGCACCGCAAAACTTGTCACAAAAGTTTGCGTTGCCATTTGGCAACAATGGGAATCTAAATAAAGTCAATGGAAATTTGTATTGGAAAATAGTTAAGGTGGACAAACATGCAAAAAAATCATGCTGTTTTTTTCTCGAAAATGGGTTATTTTATGTAAAAATATACTAAAGACTACAGAAAAAAAATTTTTGACAAATCTTTCAATATTTGGGAATGAAAGGGTTAACTTCTTTGCATGATTCAAATCAGAGAAAGCAAATTTTCCATGTTTGAGTTCAAAGGCCATGAAAATAACACACTCAGAAGAGGGCTATAAAGCATTTGGACTGTTAGGGTTACTTCAGTCTTTCTAGCCTTTCTAATTTTTTCATAAAAACAACAAGAAGTAAGGAAGTTATATCTTAAATGCGCAGGGTCACGTAACCGTAAACAAACCTGTTATCTCTATGATCTATATTGTTGGCCACACGTGGCCATTGTGTTCTGCTCAGATTTTGGTGGATGGGGTGAATCCACAATAAAGTTACTTCTAAAAATCCACCAATATCTCTGCAATCCTACAACGTATGAGTGTTTGGTTTATTTCTCAAGAAAATTCAAGAGTCCATCTTCAAAATAACACCTATATTTTGAGAAAAGTAGTGGAAAATCTCTGTGATATGGACTATCAAAAATCCTGAAAAATCATCGTTTCGAAAGAAGTTTGTTTACATTACGTGACGCTGCCCCTTTAAATGCAAACATTTCTTATCCAGATCCCCAGTCGTTCATGAGCACCTCTGTTGACATTGAAGACAATGGAAGTATTAATACATCATAACAAAGTCTTTTTAACCAAATACATCAAACATGGACCTGGGGTCGTATTGTCGTACGATCTTGGGTTGTAAGTCCCGGGTCGCAGAGTCCTCGGGTCCGGTCAAAAGAACTTCTCATTTTTTTGTGCAAACGTGCTGGGGCTGATTTTCAGTATTGCGAGTTGGCAAGCTAACGGCTGCACGCATGATACAACCAAAATGACCTTAGAAATGATCTTACAGGAGAAAATCGGTCCATTATGTGACCTTTTTGTGCTGAGTTCTCGTTCAGGGTTTGTAGTGTTACAAAAGATGATAATGCTAGAAGGAAATTAGTTATGAAGTCATTTGCTAACTCGTTGCAAAATAGACCTAGGACCGATAACCAATACTTTCAGACCAGACCTGGTAACATAACATGGTCATCGACGTTAAAGCAGACTTTGCTTGTCTTTCATTATTATCTATGGACATCTACATAAGTTTGAAGTCATGGAAAAGCGATGAATCAGGGGAGTAGCAAAGGCAGTTACTGGATTGCATTATTTTCATCCAACAGTAGAACCCAAGAAATAACTATTTCGTCATCAAATGCCACTTGTTTTGCCAAATTCGGACTCTGCACACCTCAGTTACGTTACTTAGCTTGGCCTCAGCGGTGAGTGAATTGTTGAACTGTTATTGAGGTTACTTCCAAGTCACCCCTTTTGCAATAACCGAGGACTCTCCCTTGCTGTGATAAATTTATATTTGGAATTCTGTGGACTTGCCTAAGTCGTCATAGAAGAAAGAAAGCGAACACACTCTTCCTTTCCTCCAGGACGACTTGGGCAAGTCCAGGAAATCTGGAAAACACTGCATAACATACTTTAATCATACTCTACTTTGGTAGCGTAGCTTGGTCAAAGAACAGTCAAGCTTTATACTTGCAATCAAAGATCCTTTATACGGGTAAACAGGATTTTGGTTGTGGCCTTGAGCCAGTCATCCCGTTAACATTTGGAAATGATGACTCTGTGTTTCTAGGGTCACAGGTCTGATTTTTACGGTATGCCATTTTGGCCGAAGTTGAGAAACTTAGGCTATGCGTATGGCCTTTAAAATCGTCAAAAATCAGTTTCAAGAGTAATCACTTTGTAACTTGAGCTAAATCTTCACTAAGAATTTAGTAAAGAATCTATATGTTGTAATCAGTAAATTTTAAGCAGAAGACTTAAAAAACTACAAGAGCAAACTCTGAATTTGTAGCAATGCGACAAAACCAAGAGGAGAGCCTCTGCAAAATAGGGCAATAACTTCGTTGTATCTAACGTGAGCATCGAAAACTTTAACACGAGCGAGATAGATACTGCAGCTAACATAATATCAACTATTTGCAAGCTTTTACTCCCTTGGTGTTTGGCAAAAGCAGCTGCAAAACTTGTTTTTAGCTCAGATTGAACGCTGCCATCAAATTTCTATGGCTGCCATCAGCATCCACAAAGAAAGGTCGAAGGTTAAGGCCTATTGTTGAATTGAATTGCTAAAATTTGGGTACAAAACCCCTTCTTACATTACCCCAAGACACTGTACGAAGAAAAGTATTGGACCCCAGGCAAGCCTTTATCGTCAGCTATTTTTCATGGTTTTTCTGAAATTTTTGGAGGTAAGCAGTAGGCGTGAGGAGCTGCGTGCGGGAAAGTGTCACAAACAGGAATGTGCGTAACAAAACTCTTCATCGCTTATATATATATAGATTTTAGATCTTCTTTATTTAATCGTGTATACATATTCATTAGATGTATTAATTTTAGCAGTTGGCTTGGATTAGCTTGTATAGTACTGTTTTTAATATTTACTGTACATAGTTATATTAGCGCCAACTTAAATAAAATGATTATTATTATATTATATTATTATGAGAAAACTCAGAGCGATCTGAGTTTCAGAACGGTTTGAGTATTGGCCTTGTTTGCTAATTTGGTCCCCCCTCACATGAACGGTTTCAGACCGGTTTGAGAATATTAAACAATGCGTGCGTTCCTTCCGCAGTTAGAACAATTGTGATTGTTTTGTGGTAGATATTGGCTTTGATTCAAAGCATTTAAATTCTGCTGGGTGACTTTGAATGAAATCTTTATTGTTTTGATTGCCAAAGGAACGTCTATCACACGTGTTTTGAAAAGTCATTTCGCCCCGAAATGAAAAATTTTTCTGCTCACATGAAAATTTCAGGTCAACCTGAAAACTCAGACCGACCTGAGAAAGCGAAATGAGTTTCAGGTCGACCTGAGTTTCATTTCGCCTGTGTCATGTGAGCGCGCTAAGGGCTTTGACCGTAGACCGAAATAGGTTCAAACCAATCTGAAACTCAGACCGGTCTGAGTTTGCTCATGTGAGGGCACTCTAAGGTCAACACATGTTTGCTATGGTTTCAATTCACATGGGGGGGGGCGTTTTTCGCCCCCCCCCCCAACCAAACTTTTCTACACTGCGCCGAAACGACACAAGATATGATGACCAAACCTTTGTGACTGTTACTCAAATTTAATTGGCAATCAAAATTTAAATGCCTCATTGTTCTAGATTTGATCACGTGACCACAATAGCACCATATTTGGAGAGTAGTTGACAAAAAACAGCTTTGAACATCCATAATTTCTTTGTTTCTCGTCCGAAATACTTGAAACATGTAACATTCGATTGCTCTTGATAAGAGCTTTCATTTGACATATAATATTTGCTAATTTGCTGACATCAGCAAAATTTAATATTTATGACGTCATTTACGTTTATGACGTCATTTTTAGTATAAATTAATGTATTAATTAAGTTTTTTGTTGCAACTTAGCTTAATCTTGTTTGTTTCATGCATATTAAGTCGATCTATGTCAGAAATAGCAAGAAAACTACGGAAAAACTGTAGTGACAATAAGTAGAAAGGAATAAAGAGCTAATTAAGCGCTAGTTGGTCTATAAATAGATACTTCAGATTGCTTCAAAGTACGTATTTTAATTGTGCATTGTATTTCCTATCATTTAAGACTATTAACATTAAAATCGGTTGAGTATTCAATTAAATAGAATTTTTCTTGCGAGGCAGCTATAAATTGGCCAGTTTTCCTTTGTTTTTGGTTGCGTAGCAACAAATCACGAGATTAATTAATTACCATTGTTATATTTGGAAAGCTTATTGTCCAAAGAGCAATGGAGGAAAGTTTCATTGTTATATCTGTTGTAGTTTCAGAGAAAAAGAGGGGGGGCCAAAAACGCCCCCCATGCCAAAATATTGAAAAAATACCCCATGTGAAATAGGGTTAAATGGTCATTCAGTAACATATTTTCAAATATCCCTTCTAGACCTGCTCAGATTTAGTATTCATCTATTGATACATAGCTAATTTTTTCATTTGTGGTTTCTCTTATCAATTTCTAGTAGATTTGCGTCTAGTTTGTTGCATAATGGCGGGCAATGACATCTTATTCTGACGCATGTCTGCCTTCGAATCACGATTAAGTGAAAATTGATTCGCAAAGATTTGCACTAAACTTTCTCTTCGCTTCATTTAGAATTCTCTACAATGATTCTTTACACCTGAAAAACCTTAGATTGACTGTATTTTTGATGTATCATGGATGACAAAAGATTTTCGGTTCTTCATTCTCTGTTTCCCGATGGTTGGATGACATGATTCTTGATCTTTCTCCAGCTCCTGATGTTGTCTGCCAAAGATGCTTTGAGTCGACGTCTTCCTGTTGCCTGCTACCCGTGCTTCCATAAGTACTCTTTGAAGATCTCCTCAGTGGCGGCGCTAGCTCTGAAAAATCTGAGAGAAATGGGAGGGATTTTGACGTAATTTTTCAATCTAAAAGTATACCCAACTAATTTTATGCCATTTTTCATTGACAATGTTTGCTGACTTTTGAGAATTGGGGGGGGGGACGAATCCCCCCAGTCCCCCGTGGCACCGCCACTGGATCTCCTCGTTTAGCGAAATGACCTAAGCACTGTAATTTCTGTTCTTTGATGGTTTCTACAGATATTTTTTGGCTTTGTCTTCTACGTAACACTATTTTATTTGATATACGTATTTTTTATAAGAAACTGCTTATGAGAAACTCAACTCTCAGATCGCCAACAAAAAGGGGTGGCGCCAACAATTTTCCGACAGACTGGAGCTTCCGACAGGGGGGCTAAAATGACTTATAAATGGTGTTTTTTTGCGTTATTTTGCCCAATTTCCTCCGATGAAAACCCAAAATTTCCTCCGACGGGGGAGGGGCCAGATGCCTCCGACGGATGGGCTCCCTGCCCTCCCTTGGCGCCACGACTGCCAACAAATTAAGAAACTCCAGTACTGGGAAAATATAACCTAAAGAAACTATTTGCCTTAATAAAGGAAATCTGCAACACATATTTCCATTCTATTTTCATTAGTTTCCTTAACCATATTGCTTGGAAGGTACTTTAAAAGCATATAAACATTGGGAAGGCTTGAGTAAACCTTGTTTTGAAATGGTTAGGAGGGTGCAAGTAGTGTATGGCTCCAAGTGAAAGTGCTCGATGGCTGTAAATCAACTAGACTTGCCCCAAGTCTATTTCTTCATCTATAATAAGTCTGCATGAAACAGTAAACTATTTCACTTTTCCCTTTCCTAGTTTTCCCTAGGTGTCGATAAAATTCCACTGAAACTTGTTTCTCTTGCTAGTGGTGATTTGGCTGTGTCTCTTACAAACGCCATCAATTGCAGCATTCGAAATTTCATATTTCTCTAGAATGCAAAAACTGCCGCTGTTGTTGTTGTTGTTGTTGTGACTTTATTTTACATCGATTTATTTTTACAAAAATACTGTTTTTCTAGTCAGCTATATACATATGTACAAGCGAACTAATCAAAATCGATGGACACAATTAATAAAAAAAGAAATAAAACTAATAATTATTTTCAATGCAGTTTATACAATATTTACAATAAAACGACAGGCATTGCAGTTGCATGTTGGACCATTCCATTGAGTTATTAAGCTTTTGAATATATTGAGGCTGTTCACAGATTTTAACTCCTCTGGTAAGCAGTTCCAAATCCGAGGTCCCAAGGATTTAAGACTATTTGTACCAAAAGTAACCTGATTTGGCCTATAGTGAATAAGATTATTAGGATTTCGCGAAGAATAGTTCGAGGTTCTAATTTGAAAAATATCTTTCATGAAGGATGGATTCAAATTGTGCAAAGTTTTAAAAATTTCCAAAGAAAGAGATCTAAGTCGGGAAACATGCATCGTACATCGTTGCGACTTCAGTAGAAGATCATTATACGAACTGCCGTGATCATTATAAAGAAACCTAAGTGCACGTTCTTGTATCTTTTCGATTTTGTGCATGGATTTTGATGAACAGAAATGCCACACTAAAGGACAGTAATTGAAATTTGAATAAACAAAGCTCTGAACAAGGACTTTTCTCTCTTCGAAACCAATATAAGATCGAAGCCTCTTTAGAACATTAAGTTGAGTTGCAGCTTTTCTACAAAGCTCTGAAATGTGTGGATCAAAATTTAGTTTATAGTCTAGCTGAACTCCGAGAAGCTTGACTGAATCTTCTGACTCAATAGTCTTTCCTTGGATGCTTATTTTCTCGCCACTGGTTTTCGTTTGGTCTTTTTTGATTAACAGTGCATGAAACTTTGATGGATTTGCAATCATATGGTTTTCTTTCAACCAATCTAGTGCAACACCTGCTTCTTCCTCTAGGACTCGCACCAGATTTGGTAGAGTCCTAGAGAAATAAGCCAGCGTGTTGTCATCAGCATAGATATATAGTGTTGCCTGCTTAATAAACAAAAAAAGGTCATTTATATATACATTAAAAAGAATAGGGCCTAACACCGAGCCTTGGGGGACACCAGATAAGATTGTTTGAAAGGAACTATATGTATTGTTTATCCTCACGGATTGCTCGCGCCGTTTAAGATAAGAATAGATTAGTACCAAGGCATTTTCATCTACGCCATACGCATTTAATTTTGCAATCAGCAGATCGTGTGGGATGCAATCAAATGCTTTTGACAAGTCCATTAATACAGCACCCACAATATAATTATTATCAAGTTTGGTCTTCCAGTCTTCAAGGAGTCTTATCAAAACATGCTGCGTGCCGTATGCTTTTCTATACGCACCTATAAAAACGGAGAGCGTAGTGTCCAAATAGACAACTAATTGCTGTTTCATAATCTTTTCATATATTTTGGAAAATGTATTTAAAACACTGACTGGACGAAAATTTTTCTCAACTGTGCGATTTACCTCACCCTTGTCCAAAGGGCAAACTGCTGCACGCTTTCCTCTATCTGGAAACCTATGGTTTTGTAAACAGCTATTTATGGCAAAGGTTAGGGGGGCAGTAAGCTCATCTGCAGCCAAATGTACTAGTTTAGGCGGAATTTGATCTTCACCGGTTGATTTTTTTCCGTCCAAGGATCTTAGTAGAGCGAAGACCTCATGATGTTGCACCTCATGAAACGAGAAAGAATTTGAGATATCACTACCTTCCCTTATGGCATGAACGCTAGGATGATCTTTATACTTGTCGAGAATAAGCCTAACGAGTTGTCGATCGTCATCAGTTTCAACAGTGTCAGCAATGTTACAAGGTTTCTGCCCACTTGTTTTTTCGACAATATTAATGTAATGATTATTGAGAATCTCAGTCAGTTTATAGTCGTCCGTTACAATTTGGTTGTTATGTACCAAGGAAATATCATCACCGACCAAGCCTCCTTTATTAGAAAGAAAAGGTTTAACTAGTTTCCAAAAGTCTTGATTGGAAATTAAACCACCTGCTGTTGCATCTTTGAAATGTTGTCTGATTGCCTTCTTTCGTAGGGAAACGCATTTGTTACGCTGCTTTTTATAGTTTTTTTCATTTTGATTTGTTGGCCATTTGTTGAGTTTATTCTTTAATCTCGTTCTAGTATAAATTGCCTTTTTTAGTTCACGAGTCATGAAAGGTGCACTGTTTCCTCGCGCAAGCTTAGTCTTCAGGGGAGCATGTTTGTCCACTAGATTTCGGAAGCTGTTGGTAAAATTATCATAACAATCATCGGGGTCCTCCAAGGCATCAAAATTAGTTCTACGAACGTCAGCAAGAAACTTAACTGGGTCAAAATTTTTATAATTACGATACTTTATCACCTTGGGTTTAAGACGGGGGATATGTGATTTAAGAATTGTAACAACAAGACTATGATAGTCGCTAAGACCGGTCTCAAAAACTGAGGTTTTCTGGAAACTTCTTACTCGGTTAGTGAGAATAACATCGATGGAAGAGCTGCTATTTTTGGTGAAACAGGTTTTGGCAGTCACTAGATTAGCAAGCCCAAAAACATCACAAAAGTTTGTGAGCTTCTGGTATGCACTATCTTCTTTGTCGAGAGTATTAATGTTGATATCTCCCATCAATATCACATTGTCATATTTGTCTAAAGCTGAATTCAAGGAAATGGAAAGAGCAGAGAAAAACGAATCTATGTCTCTGGGTTCAGGCGGTCGATAAATGCTGCAGTTTGCCCTTTAGACAAAAGTGAACCCGTTCGTACTGTGGAGAGAAATTTTCGTCCAATCAGCATATTCAACACTTTTTCCAAAATCTTTGAAAAAATTCTAAAGAAACAACTCAGCCCCTTCCTTGAAAGGACTCTTTTTATCTTTATTGCAGCTTATAGAGCAGCTTATAGCGCACAGCATGTTTTGATTAAACTTGTAGAAGAGTGGAAATCTAAACTTGACAATTTTATTTTAGGGTCCGTTTTCATTGATCTGTCAAAAGCTGTTGATTGCATCCCGCATGGCTTGATTATAGCTAAACTTGATACAACTTGATCATGGTTTTAATAAAAATGCCCTGGTTCTTGTCTATTCCTATCCAAAAAACGGAAGCACAGTGTCCGAATAAATAACGTTTACAGTTATTTTCAAGACATTGTATCAGGAGTACCACAGGGATCAGTTTCAGGTCCTATTCTTTTCAATTTCTATATAAATGATCTTTTCTCTTTCATAAAGCAAGCAACCATGTATAATTATGCTGATTGCATCACACTGGCTTTATTTTCCAAGTTCTTACCAAATCTTGTCAGGGCTTTGGAAAATGAAACAGACAGCGTTTTGTCATGGCTCGAACGAACTGAAATAATCGCAAACCCGAACAAATCCCAAGCATTTTTGTTAAAAAAGACCAGACAAACACTTTTGGCATGAATCTTGACATTCTATGATATCTGAAGGGACTGTTGAACTCCTAGGTGAAACACTAGATTACAAATTGAACTTTGACCCACATATATCAAACCTTTGTAAAAATGCAGCATCACAACTGGACGTTCTTAAGCGACTCAAGTCATGTATGTGTTTTGCTGAAAAAGAAGTTTTGGTGCAAAGTTTCTTGCATTGGAATTTCAACAATTTTCCTTTGGTTTGGTACTTTTCGTCTGCAAAATCGCTTCGAGAATTGAAAGGGTACAGGAACGCGCGCTAAGATTTATGTACCATGATTATAAAAGTTCCTATGATGATTTTCTAGTTCTGTCAAAAAATGCACAATGCTAGTTGCTCGTCAGATAGCCCTCTGTATCGAAATATTCAAGACAATCAAAAATCTGAATCCACCTTTAATGCAAAGCATTTCTAGTTCCAGAACTTCAAAGCATCCTTCTCGGAATCCCAGCTATTTAAATCATTTTCGACCAAATTAAGTAACAATATTGGCAATATTGACAATATCTAGTTTTTATTTGACTAGGCCTATTCCTTTTTTAAATGGACTAGAATGTATCACAAAGCATCAACAAGTAAAAAGCTTCTACATAATATCTATTCAAGTTCATTATTTATATCATATATTCATTATTTATATACACCAGTTTGTTATTGTTTAATTTAAACCCCTAATTTGCCAATGCAAATACTCTGAAATGCCTTAAAACAATGTATAGTAATTAAGATAACCAATTTTGGTCATTAAAATTTTTCTAATACATTTGTTATCATTTATATGGCGCCATAAACATTGATAACGTCATTAAGTTTAAAATTGCTGACGTCATGAGAAATGAATAAAACTATATATCATCTGAAAGCTCTTGTCAAGATCTATCGAATGGTAGTATTCGCAATGATCTGTGATCATTCTGGAATAAATAAGAGTCCCTTCTCTTCTTTTTTGCTGACGACGTGTTGAAAAGACGTTGGTCACGTGATCACCAGTGTCTATCATTTTGAAAAAGATTTTAAATTTTTGATATTAATTTTTTTTATTCATATAAAATAATTACAATGCAAATTTTACATTCTACTATACTACCCCTAATTACTTTACTACACTACGGGTACGACACAATGAGGAGCGTAAGACCATGACTACCCCATGGCCAATACATAAAAACGCACAACATAAAGTAAAGATAGAAAGAAAAATAAGTAAACCACTAATTACAGATACAAAGTTGACAAAAAGTAGGTGCTAATGAATGGGAGTTTGCAGCAATGGAACATTTAAAAGCGTTCTGAAGCATAATAAATTTGAGGAAAACTCACCACGTTTCTGTTCTGTATCTTTTGAACTGACCACACTGCATCAAACAATCTGTGCAGCGGGCACTTTGTGCCCCCTCCCCTGTAGTAATTGGGTTTTAACTAAGTGGGGGCTCCTCCATAAAAACAAAGAAACTAAAAACTATTAGGTAAAAAAACATAAACCAGACAAATCTCAGAATGATAATTTTAGGGAGAGTATGGGAATGTTAGAAAGAGATTAATCTGTTTCTGTTAATACATTTAATCTGCAAATTCTGATGATTGAAACGTTTTACTGCTCTTGTCATTTTTAGTTGAATATTATGTAGACTTACTAGATAAATCAAAGGATAGTGTCAACTATATAAGAATGTATATTGCGATGGTGATACCAGATATGTACAATGTACAGTACAAACATTTAGAATTATTTACACAAGCTAATACAGGTAATTGCACGAGCGAAGCGAGGGCTTACTATTAGGAAGCAGCCGAGTTTCGTTCCTGGTCCACGCATATTCTATTGTTATGCATTGTTATTTTCCGCTGGTCAATAGGTCTGCATCAATGATTTGCATAATGTAACAAAAGAAATCACATTGTTCTCACATCATTTCAGTGAACTGTTTATTGTGTTTTTAGTTGTTCCTTGTTTGAAAGGAAATGAAATACAGCCATCAGCGGTATTTTTAGGTATTTTGTTGACATACAATTGCTTTCAACTTCAAATAGGTCGTCCTTTTATGATTTAATCAACTGCAGTATAGAATTAAACTTGGTTTGTTGTTTGATTTTAATCAGTGTCTGGAAACGAACTGAAATAAAAGGTTGTTTACGTGGGTTCTTGAGTTAGGCCTAATGAAATGGTCAGCAAGGATCTGTCACGCATTCAAAATAGCGTGCACAAGCTTTTTGAAACTGGAAGGATTTAGGATTTTTACGCACTTTTTGCGGATTTTTCTTGAAGAGAAAGGCATCTTCGTCAACAAAATACGAAATTTTCTCTGGCAAGACACCATTTGGTTGCGAGCACCCAAGGGCTTCGAGGGGCACATCGCTAACTTTAAACAGGTTCCTCGACATCATGTGGAGTCGATAATTGGGCAAAGTTAAAGATTTCACGGAGTATGACAGAAGTTACTGTAAGTCACAAGAAGGGGGGGGGGGCGCAACAAGCCGATACATGGATGCTTTTATTAGAAACTATGGATTTCACATTTTTCCGAGTAATATGATACATGAGCAAGTGAGACTAAAGTAACAACTTTGTACAACTTTGTTTTCTAAAGTAAAACATGCCAGAGTTTCTTAATTTTTTGGCGATATGACAGTCTGAGTTTCTTATGAGCGGTTTCTTATAAAAAGTCCCAAAATTGTGTAATCTCAGTCCACTATTTTAAAACATGATTCTTGTTTCTCCCCAATAAAGGATTTCTCGTCAGGAAGAAAAACCACGTCAGTTTCTGCATACACTTTTTTTTTTTAAGAAACTTGGATCAGGCCATAGTACTAAAAGTTTCTTAATTCAACATGAAATTTTGTCCATTTTAGTACTAAAAGTTTCTTAATTCGTTTCTTATTTTTTGAATGCATGAATTGTCAATGTGGTCGCTAACACTGCTGCAGATATGTTTCTTGATATTCAAAACATCATATATAGTAAAAAACAGTGTTCTGTTATGTTGAAAATACAAATGGTTTGATAATATTGCCCAATGATAAAGGTTCAACGATCTATTTGCTATAATCTTAGTACTAGTTTCTTACAAACCAGTTTCTTATAAAAAAAACGTGTATCTCATTTTTGGTCAATTTTCCGAACCAGTGAAGCACGTCTCTTAAGAACGGGGCACGTGCACTTACTAACGATTTGTTACTTCTAGTACTAAAGATAGTACAACCCAATTCATGTACAGAATTCAAAGCAGCGTTCAAATACTTAGCATGAAAATTTGCAGACAAATTTAGAATCCTAACGGGTAGCTCATAAAAGTACTCCCGTTTGACTGGAAAAAGGAACGAAGTGATTTACTGTCCGAGTGGACAGCTAATTTAATTCAATCAATCTTCCACTTAGATTCACATATCTTGCATTAAATTCGTCCACCAAATACAAGAGATACAAGCTTGCAAAGTAAAAATTCACAGTGCATTCGAAACCAGAGATTTTGAAAAAGGACCTAGCCATGATTTGTATCATGTACCGGGTGAGCCAGAAAAAAGTTCCCACTTTTGAAAATTCATAACACAAAGACTATTGCACGGATTTGAATCATTCAAATTCTAGATATACTAACATTTGTAACTACGCTGATGATACCACTATCTTTGCATGCCATCCAATTCTTGAAACAATTGTTAGACAATTAGAAACGGACGGTACTGTGGTTGCAAAATGGTTTTCTGACAATTACTTGAAATTAAATGATGACAAGTGTCACCTCATGATATTTGGTGAGAAATGCTCCAGAGCAACGGTTACAATCGGAAATTCGACAATTGATGAAAGCGATTATGAAAAACTGCTAGGCGTAACTTTTGATAAGAAACTAAGCTTCAGAAAACATGTTGAAGATTTGTGCAAAAAGGCCAACCAGAAGCTCCACGCACTTGCTCGCTTATCCGCCTATATCGATCCTATTAAATCTGAAATCTTAATGAATTCTTTTATTAAGTCACAGTTTAATTACTGTCCACTTGTGTGGATGTTCCATGACAGGGTGTTAAACTCAAAAATAAATCGCATCCAAGAAAGAGCATTGCGATTGGTATGCAAAGGTAGTGATACTGAGTTTGAAAAGCTGATGAAAAATACTTTAACCACTCATCAGCACAATCTGCAGTTGTTAATGATTGAGATATACAAGACAAAAAATAATTTGAATCCATCCTTCATGCGGGATGTTTTTACCGAGGAAGAAAATCGTTACAAGTTAAGAAGTGAAAATCATTTGCAACTGCCAATGGCAAAGACAACAACATATGGAATAGAAAACATTCAATACAGAGGTTGCCTTTTGTGGTCCACTCTGCCAAAAGAAATCAAAGACTCAAACACACTCTCTGAATTCAAACAAAAAATAAAACTATGGGATGGGAGTTCTTGCGTCTGCAGATTGTGCAAAACTTTTGTCAAAGACTTAGGGTTTTTATGAATATCTTTAATTTTTTCGAACATTGTAAATAGGGTTAGGGTTGTTGGCGTTAATTAGCTTTAGCTATTTTTTATGTTGCCAACTGTAAACAAATTGTTAATAATAATGAACAAATTGTTAATAGTTAAAAGCCGAAAGATCAAAGTATTTTTGTGATTTTTCTCGCTGTCCTACCAGCACTAGAAGTATTTTTAAATTCAACTTTATGAATATTTCCTGGCTGCAAAATGACGGAAAAAGGGCCTAAAACATTGATCAAATCGTAAGGACTCTATTCAAATCGAACAATAGGCCATAGGCGATTCTCCTCCCCAGGGGTGGCGCCAGGGGAGGGCTAGGGGGCTACAGCCCCCCGCCGGAGGCATCTAGCCCCCCGTCGGAGGAAATTTTGGGTTCTCGTCGGAGGAAATTTGGCAAAATAACGCATGGAAACACCATTTTTCAGTCATCTTAGCCCCCCTGTCGGACGCTCCAGCCCCTCTGTCGAAAAATTTCTGGCGCCACCCCTGCTCCTCCCTCAAGAGTCGTAGACATCGATTTTCAAACAAATAAGAAAGATTTTCAGTCCCAAGGCAATTAATGCCTAGAGGATATCTCTCACCCGTGAGAAGTTGCATTTCCTTCATTATTCTGTGCGAGAAGTCATTTATGCTTTGATCGATGTTTTCGGCCATTTTTCAGTCATTTTGCAACGATGAAATTTTTGTAAAGTTGAGGTAACCTATATTTGTAGTGCAGGTAGGACAGCGAGAAAAATCACAAAAACACTTTGATCTTTCGGCTTTCAACTAGAATTTGAATGATGCAAGTCTGTGAACTAGTCTTGGTGTTATGAATTTTCAAAAGTGGGAATTTTTTTCTGGCTCACCCGGTATATTTTGCAAAGCACCTGTAAATCCTAGCTGTAAGCTTTTCACTTTTGAGAATAATAAGACTCGTGGACATCGCCCTGATTAAACAAATATAATAAAATTGTGGCAAGAATGATACAGTCGTGCCACATCTCCACAATGAGCGTGCATGTGCTCCTTTTCTTCTTCTTTGACACTTGGGATGGAATGCAATCCACAGTTTGATTCCTCAAGGAATGATTACTTTTAAAAAAATTGAAGCATTTATAGGTATAATTCTTTTCATAAGAACAAGCTAAAGGTCAAAGTTGAAATTCTTTTGCGATATGCCTGTGATATCGAATCATGGTTAGGCCATTTTACAAAGCCTCTGGTTTCAAGTGCACTCCCAAATTCGACTTTGTGAAGTCATATCTCCGGTATTCAGAAGACGATATTAACATGCAAGGTATGTATATTTGGTCGAAGATAAAAAAATATGCCTTTGAACTCATAAAGTCCCGATATTTCATCGTTTTCTTCCTTTTTTTAGTCAAAAGGGGATACTTTTGTATGAGATATCCAGTAGTATTATGAAAAAAGCCTATTTTTTGTTGGAGAGTGGAGTCAGAATAAAGAATTATGTAAATCAACGTCGCGGTATAAACTTCATTCATAATCTACAGGTGCATTAGGCATTATCATAAATTTTCATCTTATTCTCAAATGACAAACTGAGAATCCTAAATTTGCCTTGGGAGAAACAGAAAAGGCTACTGACCTCTACATTCGATATTTTCGTTGCCATAACTTACTTTTTTGCGTTTGCTCGTATAGATTCATTAACATGTCTTAGATAAAAGCAAAATTGCGCTCAGGGAAAATATCTTTACTAAAAGGGGTCTTTATTCCCCGTAGTTTCAAGAAAACCAATAAATTAATCACATCAATTTTTCTATGCATAAATTGGTTGAATATTAGATTATTTTTTGACTTTGTCAATAAAGTATCATATGATTGAAGCCATAGAAAATATGTTTTGATTTGACAGTATAAATTAGAAACCTCGCGGTAGCTTAGAGACAACTAACATGAATGAGCGGTCTATGAGTTATATAGATGAACTAGGTTTGTGGGAGCAGGTAGTATATTTTTCTAAATCAATGTATATTTATGATACAGTGATAGAACTCAACGCAAATTGCATACCAGTTGCAGCTTGATGTTAATTATATTACATACAATATTTGTCGGATACAAGACGCAGTTTCTGTTACTTCCTTACTTGTCAAAATGATATTATATTTTAGCATGTTGAGATGCCTCTCGTTGTCAGCTCTAATTCAATTTCATCTTTGCATATTAGTTTACCGCTCATCATGTAGGAAAGATGTCCTAATGAAAGCTACTGATAGAAGTAAGCAGTTAGTTGGTGGTGCATCTAACGTCATTTCAAGCCTCTATGTGGAAAGTCTGTCATTGTGCACAAAGAAATGCATTGATGCTCCACAATGCAAATCACAGAATTACAAGAAAAATGTTTCTGGCGTAAATGAAATGAATTGTCAGTTGCTTGATGTCAATAAACTTACTACTGGAGTTTCTTTGTCTCCTGCAGTAGGATGGGTGCACTATGAGCCAATTAACCAGGTAAAATTACATTTTATCTCGTTTACAGCAATTTCATTTGATCATCTAGCAAGGCAAAAACAAGTTGAAAACGAGAATACTATTTCTTAAAATGAAACGAAATATTACCTATATCGGTTACGCAGGCATAAATCATTTTTTTATCAAGTGAATTACGATGCGAGGAAGTTCTAGAGGAAAATGTTGATTCAGATGCCGTTTACACAATGCCGGTTGTTTCTCCCAATTCACGCGGTAGAAATCTGTGACGCCTAACAATATAGAAGAGTTTTTAACTTTGGCGCCTTCAAATTCTACAAGCTTGATACAAAGGCACACTGCCGATAGAATTCTATTCCGTTTTCCTTTCAAATCTTTCAGTCGCTTCCCTTCCTCATTAATCATTGTTTGAAGTTGCTAGTTCATGCCAAGAGTTCTACCGGCATCGTGTGGAGGAGAGCCTATTTTTCAATGTGGCAGGAAAATTTGCCATTTTCGATTTCTAGTGGCATCTAATAAACGGGACCAAAGTCAGTAATGCTAATGACTCGGACAGACTCTAAACAGCACAAGGTTACCACAAGGATGTTGCAAGCCTCTCTTTGCCATTTCATGCAAAAATAATAGATCAATAGAAATGTTTGTCTCGATAGCCCTTAGTTACAATGCCTGCAAATAAGGTTTTTCTCAACAATTTTGGAAAAGATATAGATTAATTAGCGTTTATTGTCTTCTTAAGGTGAAGCTACTTCAACAATTTTTTACTCTACGAGATCTACAATGCTTGTACCCCTCCAGCGACGTTGTTATTTCAAATTTATGTTTGATGAACACTTGGAATGTTAACACTCCGGATGATTTATAAAAATTTCATCAGTTAGGTGGGCTGTAGAATAAAAAGTACGTTGCTGACTTAAATTAACTTAAATTAAACTAAGTTAAATTAAAAGATTTCCCTTGGCGAATTCGCTCGTTATTTAGACCCGGAATTGAGAAAGATGCTGGTAAACGGAATCTTTAGGAACGAAGAACACTCATTCTACTCACTAGCTGCACTCATTAGCGATTACCTCATAAGCAGGCGACAGTGAGTTAAGGTAAACGGTTTCTTCAGTCCTTAGAAATACCTAACAAGCTGAGTTCTTCAAGGATCAGCTTTAGGCTCTCTGTTGCTTAACATATACATTAATGATATTTCACTTTTTTACTCAAAGCTCAGATATCTGCAGTTATCCAGACTAATATAGTATCAATTCTTGCGATGAGAAGGTGGATAACATAACACATAAGCTTAAAACTGATTGTAACGTGGCCTTGAATTGGCTTGCTGACAATTTTATGAAATTAAACGCAGATAAATGTCATCTTCCGGTCCAAGACAGAGATGCATGATGATCTAGTTACTGTTGCGACTTGAAATACTGATGTCTTTAAAATTTCCGAAGGGAATTGCTCCGAGTTCACATTGACAGTAAAGTCTCCTTTCACTTCACCATCACGTCTCAAAGCCATGCCAAAAGCCAGCAATAAACTTTACGGACTTGCCAGCATGTCCCCGTATACGGATCAGAACAAACTAAGAAATCTGATGAAGGCATTTATTACCAGTCAGTTCGATACTGTCCTTTGATCTGGATGTTTCAAAGTAGGCAGCTATCCAGAAGATCAACACAATACAGGGAACTGCTTTGAGAATTACTAACAAGGAAGCCGAATTTACCTTTAGTGAGCTATTACAGGAATGTGCGGATAGTATTCATACAGAGAATTTGCAAATGCTTAGAATTAGATCTACAAAATTACAAATGAGTTAAACCCTCAATTCATGCAGCAAATCTGTCGTGAAAATACAATTCATTACAATTTGCAAAATAATAACGAATTTACTAAACCCAGAGTGAGATCCATCAGCAACGGGACAGAAAGCTCCCGATTTAAAAGTCCGCAGCTGTGGCAAACGTTACCACCAACAATATAGAGTTCAAAACCCTTTTTTAATTAAAAAAGATTAAATATTGCTACAGAGAAAAATGCCTTCCAAATTATGCCGCATCTTCATTACAAACTTGGGTTACTCATAGTTATTGATTTTATAAAACCGTTTAGATAAATTAGCTTCTTTGAGATTATTTTAGCTCCGTATTTGTAAAAGCCAGCGACAAATAAATTAATGATATGAAAAGTAATAACAATGTTCATAGACCAAGTATCCCCCCCCCCTCCCTTCGCGAAGATACATACTAACAGTTGCAAAAAGTTTAGCGATACTCTATATGAAGACGATTTGTCATCTTGTTTCTACATTTAAGTCTTTTTCATTAGTTATTGGGAAAATGAGAAATGCTTCGTCCGAGGAAACTTATGTGTCCCCCGTACAGTGGGTGAAAGTTCATGCACAATAGCGTTTTGGATTTGAAGCTCTGACTTGCACATAAGCTTCAAGCCACTGAAGGGGGGGGGCACATTAGTTTCCTCGAAAAAGGCGACTCGTCTCCCCAACAACTAGAGTATTTACTTCAAATCATTCATTGTAGGTCACTCCTCGCTGTAGAAGTGCTCCATGTAATGCTGGCCATGTCTGTGAGGAAAAATGTGGAAACCCTGGATATTTTTGTAAAGGTAACTTGTCTCAAATCAAATACATGCTGCTGATTAAATCTTTGGCTGAACCAATGTTGCTGCAACTGCTGCTCATTTCTTTACTCTTCCAGAAACGAATTAGCCTCGTAATGATCCAGTATCACGGCCGAAAAGCCAGCATTCGACTTCCGTAGCCTCGTTCTGATGGTAATAGTGTTTCTATAGGAGCATAATTTTTCTCGAACTTCGGCCTGATTTTTGCAAAAGAAAAATATGACCTGTATCAACCAACCTGAGCAAAACTTGTAGCAAATTTATCAGAGATTTTGTTCATTCCAAATTTGTTTTCATTCCAAAAGTTTAAATGACCGGGTATCAATTGTTTTTGAAGACAGGTCATAAATTCTTCTGGTAAACCCCATATATGGTATTGGTTCACCCTTATTTGGCACAACTTTTCCAACATCAAAACAGGTCGACGAGCCGCTTCGGGAAGAAAATTTCTTGTTACGGGATTGAATTTTACAAAATATGACACTACTACTTACACAATCTAGGAGTTTGATATTGTATATTTAGCTGTAAGATGATGGATGATATATACATGAATGGTAGACTAAGAGGACACTTCTGAGCCGTGAGAGAGCATAAAATGTTGGAGCGGAGACTGACTGGCCTAACCAAAATGAAGGGAACAAGAGTTGAACCTGGCCAGCGCCTAATTGATAGACTCACAAACTCCAATAATAAGCAAGTTATATTTTACATCACGAAAAAGGCAGATAATTTTTACGTGGCTTAGGACGTTTCTTTATTCTATAACTTGTCATGTCTGCAATAAAATACACTCCTAATGAATCAGATCAATTTCTGTAAAATTTGACGAAGCGATAAGCAAATGAATGGCGTGCAAGTTGAAAGAAACCCTAGAAACAAGATAAAGCCAAAATTTATTGGGAGAAGTGATTTTTGCATGGAAATATGGATATAATGAGATAAAATCGAAAAAAATTGGATACCAAGGCCGCAGAAAGCCGCAAAAACGTTGAAAAATGGAGATGGAAGACAGACTGGCCTAACCAAAATAATGGGTACAAAATTCATAGTTAGTCCACGCCTTTTTTATAGGTTTTATAACAACAACAAAATATGTACCAAACTTTAGCTCAAAAGAAAGAAAAAATGAATTCTGCATGGCATAGGAAGGGTTTCCCTCTCATAAGACGTAGCATTTGGAAGAAAATTGGCCTTGAATGAAATATTTAAATTTTGGTAAAATTCCTCGAGCGGAATTGCAGCAATTCAACATGCTGGTGGAATGCAGCTCTGAGTTCAGAAAAAGCTACAGAATCACAATTTAATTGGTTTTTGGAAGAAAGCATGAATGTCGTTCCCTGAAAATGCCAACTTATCGATCAAATAGAGAGCTTATGACTGAGAAAGAGACAAAAAGTCTAGGTGGAGACTTCTTGGCCTAACAAAAATAATGGAGTTGCAAAGCGAAGTTGATCCGCGCCTAATTCAAAGGATCTGAAACGGAAACCAAAAAGATGCAAAATGCTATATCAAATGAAAGAAAAGTAAATTTTTCATGGTATAGGATAGTTCGCTTTTCAAATAATCTCGTCACTTCTCGAGAAAACAACTGTGAATGAAAATCATGAATTTTCGTCTTACGAAACGAAAGAAAAATCTAAAGGGAGTCTTATGATTAAACGCTTCTTGAAAATGGGTAATTTCATTTCAAATTATCCCAAACAAAAGAAACTAAGTTTGTGAAGCCTGTGCTTCCAAATAAAATAAAACATCTTTGGAATATCACAGCAGATGGATAAGAAATTCAAAGATTAATGTTGAGTTGCAATTCCGGGCCTACGAGATTTTCGTGAAATCGAAGAGGATCTGCTTACCTGCTAGCATCCTTAGCGTTTGATTCTCTGCTTCCAAATCATCAAAATCTTCAATTTATGCACAGTTTTTATTACTAAACACGCTCGATATCAGATCTTACAAAAATGAAATGTTTTTTGGTGTGTACGCGTGATGAAATCAGGACAAGGGCGCGCAAGAATCACATGACCTCCACCTGCCTCCACAGCTTCGAGGATTCAATTTGACGTCACACGTCAGTAGGGGTTGTCGGGCGTGAGTATGGCCTGGATGACCTGATCCTTCCTCAAACCACTGAGGCAAAAACGCATCAAAAACAGGCCTCGTTTACAAAGTACCTTTTCATTTTGTATTGAACTGTCATCACTACCCGTTACAAAAATTATTCTGTTCATACAATATGATTTTTACTCCATATCTGATTGGGGTTCTGTCTGGGTTCTGTTTACACGACACCGCTTTCCGTATTGGCCTCCTGTTTACACGAGAAAGCTTTGATGTGCACTGCATTGGTTTCATTCTGTGCTTTTCGCATCCACTGTGCATTCTGTGCAGCATACAAGATGAATGGAAGGCTTCTAGAGTTGATAGTGAGGTTCAGGATTTAGCCGATACTGGGCTAGACCGTTTACGCGATATCGGATTGGTTGCATGGAACTTTCGCAGAGCCTTCATTTGAAAATACAAAAACTGTATGAAGCATATCGGATTGGTACGTTCGTGTGTAAACAGGAGGCCAATCCGATATGAATTGAAAAAAGGGCCCATCTGATATAATAACCAATCTGACATGAAATAAAAACAGTATCATGTAAACGGGGCCACAGTTTTCCTAATTTGCCGCACCATACAATGCCTATCCGTACTTAGATGAAAGTTTCATCAAGACACAACTGCAAAAACAACCCTCCTCTGCAGGGTTGAAGCCAATGAGGAGACCATTCGTCGGAAAATTTTCCGTCCCCCTACGCAGTCATTGCTGGTATCTGCCCTGTTCCTCTGAGCTATATCCTGTACATTAGAGATCCAGAGGGTTTCTGGGATAAAATCGTATCTTTCCACATTTTCGTCTCAGCTGTTTCAGATAGCCCTTTGTTCGCCTTTGGCAGAAAGTAAATTCAAAGAAGGACTATAGCCAATGATAGTGAGGTGTTCAAATCGTGCTTTCTGATTGGAGTCCAAAGGAGACCAAGTCCAATTGCTGATTGAAATATTTTCATAGATTTTACAGCTCTTAGAAAATAAAGCCTACACTAAAGCGAAAACAACAACATCAATCTAGTCCAATCCAATCCAATCAAGTCCAATCAAATCAAGTCCAATCCAATCAAGTCCAATCCAATCCAATCCAATCCAATAAGACGAAGAAAATTCGAAGGACTTTACAGATAAAGACAAGGCATGCCTGCAATAAAGCAGTTGCAATAAAGCAGTTTTTTCGATGAATGGAGGATTGCGCTAAAGATGGCGGCGATGAATTTTTTACCGAGATGCATTGCGTTCGAATAACAGATCTTTAACGATTCTATAGGAATTCGATTAAAGAACGTAGTGCATCTCGGTAAAAAAAACTCGCCTCCATCTTTAGCGCAATCGTCTATTGCAGCTCTTTTTAAACAAAAAATATCATTACCGTTTCATAGTCTCCATTTGCCACATGGCATTGCTGTGGTCAAAAATTTTCCTTCATGTCTCACCAAGTAGCAGCAGCAGTGACTCTGTTGAAATAGAAAATGCCAGATTGCAAATTCTTGCGAAAAAGGCACAGTTTTATTAGATCTATTCGTTAAAGAAATTAATTGTTTGACGAAATTCATAATTCAGGTACGCATTTATCGCAGTTCTCTTTATCTTGGCTGATTATGCTACCTGTTTGGAACAGACAAGAAAACATTCATGGTTACGTTGCTTAACGTGATGGGGAAGTTCTAGCTTCTAGCCCCATGCATTGGGACTGAAAAGGTAGCGAAGAATCTATGAAGCAAAAAAAACTCAAGTGCTTGGGTCCTATTTTGAAGGGAGGGGGGTCGAACACTGAGCTTCTAACTTTTATAGCAACTGTATTTATATGACAGTTCAGTTAAGCTAAGTTCAGTTCCTTTGATTTTCAAATTCCAATGCATATAAATTTGCAACTAAAAATATGTTAAAAGTATGCTTTTGAAGAAAAAATGAAAAGTGCATGTGTGTTTGAAATGACGGTTTTCAATAAGGTATGGAAGTACCAAAATATAGAAATATGCTACTAAAGATAAACAAATTGTTAAAAAAAATCAATGAAGTACAGTTCAAAAGCACAATACAAAGTAAAGGAGGAACTTGCTTGCAGGGAATTTCTTAAAAGGAGGAGCTCTCTTTATAGATAAGTAAATTGAGCAGAATGCATCCCCTAGTTAGATTCTTAGAGTTTATGTTCCAAACAATGTGCATGGATTCAATATGTCGCGACATTTAAACGTTACAATCTTATGACTGATAGTTGATAGAAAAAAATGCAGTTTAACTTGAAAACGGAAGGTAATTGTAAAATACGCTGCAGAATATGAATTTTCAAAGATTTTGCACATGCATACCTGACAGACTGCAAACCACATCGCACAGTGTTTTACGCATCAAAGACACTTCACTTTAAACATCTTGCCTAGATTCAAGAATAGTGCTCATGCAACCACTGCAGGGCATTGGTTCATCTTAGCACGCTTTCCTTATTCATATTCTCGGATTGACGACTTGCCCCTATATAAATATATGCTTACATAATATGTTTCATTCGACAGATGTGAACGAATGTCTCAGCAATCCTTGCAAAAATGGCGGCACATGTAATAATCTTGTCAACAGATATTCGTGTTCATGTTTGCCATTCTACATAAACACCAACTGCGACGCACGTAAGTACCATTTGTGTTGCAACTAAACTACAACCATGCACCTACTATTTAATACTTAGTTGACACTACTCCTTTTCTTTTGAAATAGGACCAATATTACTATAGTTTTCGTCTTTACCGTATTTCTATGTTGATCCGCTATGTTCAAAATTGGTCCCGGTGAGAAAATTTTGGAAGTTTAAAGGTCATTATCTTAACCCAACGTTGAAAATTCCTAGGATTTTTAGAAACTTATTTTAAAGTGAATTATAATGAAAAACAAGGTAAATGTAACAAATTTTTACAGAGAGAGTACCCTGGGTACCAGAGGCTCTGGTACCGAGGGTACAGAGAGAGACAATGTTGGGTATTTCTGTTTGGGTATAGTCTGCAGTAAATTCTACTTTGAAAACTGTAATACGTAAGGCCCGTTCAGACTAATGCGTTTCCATTTTCATTCGTTTTTACACAGCTCTGTTTTCAGATGAAAACGAATTTCTTTCAATGGTGTAGTGCACACTTGTTCTCGAAAATGCACCTGGTTGTCCCTTTTGAATATAAGACAAGCAAGGCTTGCGTGCTTGTTGTTGTTAGCGTGTTTTAATTCCTCCGATTTTGGTGTTCACAATGCAAATACTCTCGAGTACCGAATAATCGTCCCCCCCCCCACTTATTAATTTTTGAAAAATTTCCCACTCCCCCCGCTCTTATTCGAACCCCCCATTTTATTACTTTTTGGAAAAATAAAATGATAGTAAACATAACTTCTGAATAAACGCAAGAAAAGTCTCAAGAAGTGCATTTAACAGAACCAGAGCTCAAAGTAAATGTATCAGTAACATCACTGTTCACGTAAAGATATAAAAGATGCGTGTTTACCCAAGAAAACGACTATTTTCTATATTTCCAACCATCCTCCTCGATAATTCCAATCCCCCCTCGATTATTGATATATCGAACCAATTTTTAACCCCCCCCCCCCGCAGAGATGGCGCCGGGGAAGAAATGCTGGGGGAACAAAAACTGTCAGAGTGCCGACGGCGAGCGAAGAGAGCAAAATTTTTACGGGCCACACCTTTCAGATTAGCTTAATGCGACTACACTTTCTAAAAGCATAACAAGCAAGTTACGAGAGTGCCGACAGTGCACAGAAATGTTCAAAAATTCAAGTGCCGCCCGGGGGGCTCAGTGAATTTTTGGGGGGCTCATGCCCCCCAAGCGCCCCCGGTCGCGCCATCCCTGCCCCCCGATTATTCTCACCCCCCCCCGTTTATTCGGTACTTGAGAGTATAGGTTTTGTTTAGCTCCGTTTCCAATCAGTTCCGTTTTGGTCGGAGTATTTATTTAGCTCCACTTTTGGGTTTGATTAATGTGAAGCCAAAAAGCGGATCTAATCATATCTGTTTCCAAGCAAAAAGAACGGATTAGAGTGAACGGGTCCCTAGTGATAATGCATTGACGATTAAAAGCATGTAGTTATAAATCCCTTCTTCATATTCCTATAAGCAGTTACTATCTACGTTGCTAGCATACCATCTCTGATTGAAGAGTCATCGGACTAGTAGTCTTTTAATTACTTGTCAATTTGTAAAATGCTTTATCTCAAGATCCATCAAAGCCGTCAGAATCTTTTGGCTAAATAAATCAAACAATCAATCAATCAATCAATCAATCAATTAATCAATCAATCAATCAATCAATCAATCAATCAAATTTCCTTAAAGCTTGCCCCCACAGGTACCATAATCAACTTCCTTCCTTTGTTCTATCTTGTTACTCAGACATTTGATATGCATATAAGGAGGCTGCTGTATGATACATGAAACTGTCATTCAGTCAATTTTTGTCTGTTTCCCACCATCATTAGACGGGATTGCTCGCAAATTTAATCGGAGCCTATTATGAAAATGTTCGAGACGGAACATGTTTACAAAGTCTCTTGTATTTTCCTTTGTCCATATAAAAGCTTATAACAGCGAAGTAGCCGTTGACACTACCAACAGATTCAGCTTTCCTTTACATTCCATTAAAAAGTTTACGAACATATTACTGACTACGCTCCATTTACATGATACAATACCGTACTACTAAGACAATACCACTAGGATCAAAAAACTATGTCTACCTGAATGGCAATTAACATAAAACATAAAACAGAAGAACGAAAAGAAGATAAAGCTACACAAAACTACTAGAAGAAACAAAACAAAAGAAATGAGATCATGGTGGTTGTGTGACTTATAACTGAGTTAACGTTTTCCTAATCATACCCGCCAGTTCTGTGGACAAAAAGTAGAGTTGAAAGTAGTATATCTTTATTAAGATCGTCTGGAAAGTCTTCATCACCATACAATAAAATCTGAAGTAGGGCATCATTGGAAAGATCGGCATATCCAAGTGGTTGTAATGAAGAGGAAACGTCAGCGAGAAGATCCTTTCGTGATTCTGCGAAAGAAGGGCAGAGAGCAACAATGCCATCGTTAGATGGGTACATTGGGTTTATGGCATCTCTGAAATTATCTTGAATCTATGGAAGTTTAATTTACTGAGGCCGACTGTAAGCTGTGTAAGATAAGATAGACCTGTTGGATCGTGTATCCTAAAGACAGATTTTGGCAAGGGGCGAATTTCGGATAGTTGCTTTTTCTTAAATGCAGCAACAGAAGGAGCAAGTCTTATTTCTGGATCCAGCTTGTTCCATTCTGACAGGCAGTGAGGATAGAAGCTTGACTGGAATTTTTCTGTCCTTGCCCTTATTCGCCCAATAACATCCTGATTGCAAAGAGGGTAACGAGACTGCTGTTGTGCTGGGATTGGATCCGCAGTGTAGGCGTCTGCTCCACCTACGGGAACTGAGCGATTCCCAGCCAAGCTCTGCATACAGCTTCTCTCTTGACGTACCCTTCCATGTGCCTGATTGAATCTGCAAGACTGGGAGTGTCATTCTAAGCCAATGTCATGGTAATAGATTCCATTTTCGCATTGGCAAACATTGGATCGCGAGAGGCATTCCGAACCAAACTGATAAAAATCTTCCTGAAGATGGTGGCAGTTGATATAAAACTATTACTATTCTGTAAAAGTTTCCATTTTTGCACTGGGAAACACTAGATCAAGAGGGACATTCTACAGTGGGGTCTTTAAGGGGGCAGTGGGGTCAAGTGGGGGCAATTGCCCCCTCCACGAAAAAAACTCAGCTTGGCGTTCCCTTTTCTGCGGAGAAGTGCGTCCCTCATCATGACCCTAAGACCCCGGGGGGGGGGGGGTACTTCACTATAAATTCATACGGGGGTGTGCGCCGCAAGGATTTCTGTTACGACCCAATCCCAGAAATTTGGTCCGATATTGATACCCAATCCCAGAAAATATGTCAGATATTGATACCCAATCGAAGAAGTAACAAAAGCAATTCGACGTCAAAAGGATAAGGGATAGAGGGCTGGGAACGGTTATTTTGGTTCCAAGTGGCCATTGGAACGAGGTTCTGATCTGAGGACGTTTTTCAACACAAAAATACTTGAAATCAGTTCACCTGAAACTGACCACGTGTTGCTCAAAAATTTATCCAGTTGTACTTTCATTCAACACCCATTACAGAATTTTGAGTAACCCCCAATCCCAGAAAATTCCGAGTGAAAGTATACCCCAATCACAGAAATTTTCCAGTAAAAGGATACCCCAATCCCAGAATTTTCAGGCCAAAAACTACCCAAAACTGGCGCACATCCCCGTCTTACTCAAAGTGAAGTACCCCCCCCCCCGGGCCTAAGACTCTCGTTTTTAACTGTTTCGATCAGAATTTGGGGCAAACGTGCAAATCTTGACTTTATTTATTAGAAGAGCAACAAAATTTTTCAATAAGAAGTCCAAACATTTTCGCTTCCCTTTGGCTCGCTTTCTTTTAATTAATTTTGGGTGCCCGCTCTGTTGGTTACTCCTCCCTCAACTTCGGGTTGGATCCGCCCCTGGTGTTCTAAGCTAACGTAGTTGTGTCCTCGAAAATCTTCCAAGAGCAAAGACCCTAACCCTAACCCTAACTCATATCAATTTTTCTCCTAAGTTTACCCTTGCTACGCCACTGACTGAAATTGTTGATAAACTTTAATTGGACTTAAAAACAATTTTGTCAACACCTTTCCATAGACTGAAGGCAATAGGCTCCAATGCATGTTACAATCCTGATATGTCATGGAAAGATTGTGATTCATAAAGGCTCTTTTTTCTTATTTTGACAAAACTTTCAAATGAGAAAAGCGTTGAAATCCATGTTTAGAGGAAGGTCAAGGACTTTTTGCAACTCTGCATCTAACATAGACCTAAAAATACAACTGAATATGCCGTTAAATGCAAAATGCTACTTATAAATGAACTTTTTACAAATAAATTCTGGAGCCGCTTTCACAATCACAATGGCTTCTGAATCCTTTGCTGAATTTAAACGGAAACTGATTGCGTTAATAAGACCTGTGAAAAAGACTATTTATGGAATATCTGATTTAAAAGGTATTAGAAATATAACAAAGCTTCACGTAAAATTCAATGATCTAAATGCGCACAAAATTCACCATAATTTTGTTTGTCTTAGGCCTATATGTAACTGTGGTGTGGCTAATGAGGGCAACAAGTATTATCTCCTGCACTTCCTCCGATTTAATCAATTGCGAGAGGATCTCTGTCACAGAAGTGCTGGGTATTGATTTCGCAAACCTGGATTCACAAATCTTGTGCAACTTGCTTCATTATGAATTTTCTGATATGAATATGATTGACAAGAGGATAATTATTAAAGCAACAATTGAGTACATTGAAAAACACAAACAGGTTAAATTGTTTGTGGGTGCTAGCGTGCTGCTTAAGTGACGGATGGGGTTTCTTTGTCCTTTCGTTTGGGGGCAATGTCAGTATCTGTGGAATAGCATTAGCTATCTTCCTATCTTCTACCAAACAGTCCAAATGCTCCAATAATGCCTTACTTCCATGGTCATTGTGCCGTCCAGTCGTTATGTGATGGTTCAAGACTGATAGAAGCCTACGATATAAAATGGCAAGACCCATAGCATGGTTTGGGTCTCGTATGGAACTGCCAGTCCTTTTCTTTCCTTTTAACTACTTATGTGATGCTTCTTTCTATGTCTTTGCTTCGTATTGTTTTTTTGTATTGCTGTTTTTCTCTAGCTTTGAAGTTGTATTTGTAAAGTTGTAAGTGCCGTTCTTGGTGTAGGCCAGATGACCCAACCTCGTCCCCAGGGCCTTTCGTCATATTGGGACGGAGACGAAAAGGCCCTGGCATCGGCTGGTCACATGACCATCAAAACACCCTCTCTCAGTGGGTGTCATAAATCATAGAAATTATAATGTATGCAAGATTTTAGGCCACATCTACACTGCTGCTATACCAGCTATACCATGGCGGGGACAGGTAGCAGCAGACAGCCAAAGTTTCTGTCAGTTTTCCAAAGGTTGTCAATCGCACTATCGAATCATGATCAATGTTTTTGTCTAAAGCGAAAGCAGGTGCAGTGTTTTGAAAGTCTAATCAATGGTTCAGATGTAGTCGCAGTTTTGCTAACTGATTATGGGAAGTCCCTCCTCTGCCAGCTTCTGCCCGATATCCCTCCAACGAAGACGACAAGCAATATTGTGTTGGTCGTTACTCCCCTGAATTCGATCATTGAAGATCAACTGATGGTTTGTAAATTCTCCATATTTTCTCAATGACTTCAGGGAAACTTGCCATAGACCAGATTTCAAATACATTTCGAGCTGAGAGTTACTTGAATTGTTTGTACAAAGTATTATTCTTCGGACATGCACCTCCGAGTAACACGAAAATGATCAAAATTTTATCTTTAAATTACTTTCATTCAGTCTCATGGAAGTTTCCTTATCAAAACCAATGTACTAAAATGCCGCAGGAAGTTTGACAACGAATTTTGCCAGCCCAAGGAATTGCAATGTTTTGGTCTTAACCTCGTCCCAAGGGCCTCTTGTCATATTGGGACGTCTCCGTCCCAATATGACAAAAGGCCCTGGGGACGAGGTTGAAGTATTCTTAATTTTGAAAGAAATGAATTTCGAAACTTCTATCACAAACGGAAGTGATTTTGACATTAACAACAACAAAGCGGTAAGTCATTGATTTGAATTGTATAAAATTTTTGTGAAAAGCAACAGCCAATCAGATTGCTTAGGTGACCAGCCGATGCCAGGGCCTTTTCGTCTCCGTCCCAATATGACAAAAGGCCCTGGGGACGAGGTTGCAGATGACCTTGTGTCTTTTTACACCAAAGGCGGTTCAGTATTACTGTATTTAGGCTAGTTTGATTTTAATTTATTATGAAAAGAAAAAGCAATGGACGTCAGGCTAATATTGGTACTAAAAGTGGAAAAATTGCAACTTTTTCACTTCTTGTATTTTGTAACGTTTGAAATCTTATAGCTTGAGAATAATGATAGAGATTTTCATGTCTGAGCTACATAGAAATTATCAGTAAAGATGTATTTGAAACTTTTTGAAGTCAACAGATTTTCAAACTTCTATAAGCTTTTTTCACTCAACCTTCAGTAGAGAGTGTAGAGAGTAGAGTCAAGTTCCGCCACAATTTTAAGACAGCCTTGGTAGAATATGACGGAAAACATTGACATTGAAATTGCAAAGCAAAGCTCTTTTTCAACTGATGTCTTTTATTGTAATTGTGCACAGGATAACATATCAAGACTTCTCTTTCTAGTGCAATTTAATGGCCAGTCCTTCTCCTACCATTATGCTTTTGTTTTGTTTCAGACATGAGCCATTGCACAGACCATCAGACTTCTTATACAATAATTGATGGTGGAAAAGTGGAGTTTTTAGATCGGCAAACTGTTAGCTGTGGAGGCAGCGGTAGAGCTCTCATAACAAGATTTCAAGTAGATTATTCTTCTATGAGCTATATACGTTACAAATTTAAATGCTGCCATTTTAAAGCTTCGTTCTGTTCCCATCAATTTTTGGTAAGTAGAAGATCGTTGCTCTCCTTTTTACCACCAGGGGCCCTTTTATTTTTATTATTATTATTATCATTGTCAAGCAAACTGACGAAGATTTTTTAATCGAAACGTATTTTGGCAAATCACAGTTGCGTTTTCTTATTTTATTTTCTGTTATTTTTAGATTGTGCTCTTAGTTTATTTATTATTATTGTTATTATTATTATTATTATTATTATCATTATTATTATTATTGTTATTGTGTTTGTTCTCAGGTATGTTCTTGTTCCTGGTGGATGTTATATGCATAGCGGGCTACTGCCTGCAGCCATGGCTATCATATATAGTCTTCTTCTTCTTATCCTTAGCTATTCATTACTTTTCTTATAATCCTAGCTGATCCAAGGAGGCATCCTTTCTGCAGCAGTGCAACTGGACATTCTATGCCAATCTGTTCTATCCAGGAGTCGATCCTTTCTGTCACTGTTCCTAGAGCTCCAATTACTATGGGTACGATGGTTACCTTCTTCATGCTCCAAATTCTTGCAAGTTCGTATTTGAGTTCGTCATAGTTCGATAATTTCTCTTCCTCTTTCACTACTATACGAGAGTCAAAGGGGCATGATGGATCAATGATGAGACATGTTTTATTTACTTTATCTATCACAGTTATATCTGGTTTGTTGTGATTCAGTTTCTTATCCGTTTGAATGGAGAAGTCCCACAGAATCTTACAGACATTCGACTCTAATACCTTCTCTGCATTGTGGGTGTACCACATCTCATCCCTCTCAAAGCCCCATTTTTTCACATAACTTCCAGTGGATCATCCTGGCTACTTGGTCATGTCTCCATTTCTTATATTCGTTCTGTGCTAAACTTGGGCACTCTGCTACTATGTGTGCTATTGTTTCATCAAATTTTCCACACATTCGACACAGTGATGATATATCCTCTTTATGGATGTGTTTGCGGATGTTGTTGGTTCGTATGGGTTGATCCTGTGCAGCTACAATTGTACTTTCAGTTTCCTTTTTCAGATGGCCCTTTTTCAACCAATCCCATGATCTTCTTCCGCAGACTTCCTTAGTTGCCTTCTCAAACTGTCCGTGCAATGGCTTACTTCTTCTCAATTCGGCATGTTCCTTCTGTATTCCTTCCTTGTCTTTCTCCCCCTTGCCAGCTTTCAACACTTCCTCCTTTCCAACAGCAAGTATCAGCTTCTCCTTACTCTGTTCGACGTATCTTAGTAAACTTTCTTTTTCCATCCGTACGCAGTCTTCGATACCAATAAACCCTCTGCCTCCATCTGCTCTTCTCAGGTACAATCGATCAATATCAGCTTGGGGATGGTGGGCTCCATACATGGTTAACAACTTTCTCGTTTTTCGGTCCATTTGCTGCAGTTCTGCCTTTGTCCAGTCAATTATCCCAGCCCCATACCTTATGACTGAAACAGCCCAGGAGTTGATTGCTGTGGTGATATTTCCTCCGTTTAACTTTGATCCTAAAATCTTCCTGATTCTCCTTATATATTCCTTACTCACAGTTTCTTTCATCTCTCCATGTTTGATTCCATCTGCTTCCAAAATACCAAGGTATTTATACCCTCCTCCTTCTTCAATTGATTTCATTGTTTCTCCATTTGGCATATCTATTCCTTCACTTCTTTCAAATCTCCCTCTTTTCATAACTAGCAATGCACACTTTGCCAATCCAAACTCCATTCTAATATCATCTGAAAATATTCTTACAATATGAATAAGACTTTCTAATTGCTTTTCATTCTTGGCAAACAGTTTTAAGTCATCCATAAACAATAGGTGATTTAATTCTCCATTTCCTTTTCCAAGATCGTAGGCTATTTTGACATCCCGCAGTATCAGACTTAGTGGTATCATTGCAATCACAAATAGAAGAGGAAACAAGCTATCTCCTTGGAAGATCCCACGTCTAATTTTGACATTCCCTAATATCCTATCTCCAGCTGTTAACTCTGTGTTCCACTTTTGCGTACTTTCTTTCACCAGGTTTCTCACATTGTCTGCTATACCAAACATTTCTAAAGTTTTCCTGATCCAGCTATGTGGTATCATATCATAAGCTTTCTTGTAGTCCACCCAGGCAACTCCTAATCCTGTGAGTCTCCTTTTACAGTTCTTAATCACCATCTTGTCGATGAGCAATTGATCTTTGGTGCCTCTGCTTCCCTTCCTGCCACCTTTTTGTTCCACAGGCAGTAGTTGGTTTTCATCCAAATGGCGATATAGCTCCTCTGCCAGCACTCCTGTTAATAACTTCCAAATTAGCGGTAAGCATGTTATTGGGCGGAAATTGGAGACTAGAGAGCCCTGCTTTGGGTCCTTCAAGCAAAGTAATGTCCTACCTGTGGTCATCCAGTCTGGAACATTTCCTTGTTGCAAACATTCATCCAGTTGAAATGTTATTCGCTCATGCAAGTATGTAATTATTATTATTATTATTATTATTATTATTATTATTATTATTATTATTATTATTATTATTATTATTATTATTATTATTATTATTATTATTACTGAAGAAGATTTTATCATCGAAACATATTTTATAAACAGTTGTGTTTTTATATTATTATCATTATTATTATTATTATTATTATTATTATTATTATTATTATTATTATTATTATTATTATTATTATTATTATTATTATTATTATTATTATTATCATTATTATTATCATCATTATTATTGTTATTATTGTCATTTCAAACATTCCATCTTGAGTGGACGGAGCAGGATCTAATGAACCTCTAAGTTGAACATTACCTTACTCTTTGTTAATTATTTTCAAGCACCTAGGCGAATGCAGGCAGACTATGCCTTCACCGAAGAGAGTAGTCTGATTTCTGTTAATATCTTTGTAACTTGATATCTTTTATCTCAAATTTTGATTTTAAGTAGTATGTAATTTAGATTGATATTATCATGAAAAGTTTCCATTATTATTATTATTATTATTATTATTATTATTATTATTATTATTATTACTACTATTATTATTATTATTATTTCTTGTGTATCTCAGCTATAAAGATGTAAGATGCTGGTTTATTCTACTGAACATCAGGTTGCTACCCACAACCTCAGATATTCAGAGCGTATCTTAGGGTCCTCGCTGTTCCAAGAAGACAGGCCTTTTGTATGGTTCCAAAGTAGATGTTAGGATCGATCTTATCAATCCATTGATGGAAGTTCTTTGAGATGGTACCCAAAGCACCAATAACTGCAGGTATCACTGTCACTTCACTACAGTTCCAGATCCTCTTCAATTCATACTTCAGTTCCTGGTACTTGTCCACTTTCTCCCTCTCTTTTCCAACAACTCGGGTGTCAAAAGGGCACGCCACGTCCACAATCTTGCATGTTCTTTTCTCCTTCTCAAAGACTACAATGTCCGGTCTCGAGTGTTCCAGGATCTTATCAGTTTGTATCTTCATATCCCAAAGGATTTTGACTTTTTCGTTTTCTGTTACCTTTTCTGGACGATGATCGTACCACTTTTCCATGTGTTCTAGTTCATGAGCCTTGCATAGCTGCCAATAAATAACCTGGGCAATTGTATCATGTCGCCACTTCTTGTACTGTGTCTGACAAAGGGTCTTGCACTCAGACACCAAATGGGCTGCCGTTTCATCTCTCTCTCCACAGAGCCTGCACAATGGGGAGATGTTCTCTTTGTCGATGCAATATCCAATAGACCTCGTTCTGATGGCTTGTTCTTGTGCTGCCATAATAGTTCTCTCTGTGGCTTTCTTCAAATCTCCTTTTTTCAACCAATTCCAAGTCTGCTCATCCCTAAACTCAGTATTTTTGAAAAACACGCTATGTAGGTTCTTGGGTTTCAGGTTCTCTCTTCTGCTTTCCAATGTGTCCTCTTTTGTTTTTCCAATATCAACAGTTCCTTCGTTCTTAACCACTTTGAGCATCTTTTCCTCGCTTTCTTAAACATAATTATACAAGCAGTTTTTTTCAATCAAAACACAGTCTTCTACACTGATCAGTCCTCGTCCACTTTCTGCTCTTTTTAGATACAGTCTGTCCACATCACCTTTCTTGTGGAACATACAATGCAGTGTCATCAACTTTCTTGTTTTTCTGTCCAGATTTTTCAGTTCTTCCTCAGTCCATCCAATGATTCTGGCACTGTACCTTAAGATCGATACTGCTCGGGAATTGATAGCAGTTACCACATTTCTACTATTAAGATGGGATTTCAAGATCTTCTTTACTCGCCGTACATATTCTGATCTTATTTTTCCTTTCATTTCAGTGTCTTTAATGTCATCTGCTTCCAGAATACCTAGGTATTTATACCTGTTATCTGCATCAATCTCCTTTATTCTGTCACCTGATGGGATCTCAATACCTTCACTGTGGATCAACTTTCCTTTTCTTCATAACTAAAACTCCGCATTTACTTATACCAAACTACATTCTTATGTCGTCTCTGAAGATGCGAACTGTATTCATTAGGGTATCAAGTTGTTTCTCAGTTTTTCCGAATAATTTCAGATCATCGATGTATAGAAGATGATTTATTGTTGGACCGGCTTTCCTAACTTCGTATCCAGCTTTTACTTTTAATTTTGACCGGGGGCTACGTAATTGGTAGGGTTGTAGAATAAATGACATAGGAATCAAGCTGATAACAAACAAAAGAGGGGGTAGGCTGTCCCCTTGGAAAATTCCCCGTTTTATTCTCACTTTTTCAAGACTCTCTCCTCCAGCTGACAGCACTGTTTCCCAATTTTTCATGCTATTCTTCAGAAATATTTTGATGTTATCAGCGATTTTAAAGATATCAAGGAACTTTAAAATCCAAGATTTGGGAACCATGTCAAAAGCTTTCTTGTAATCGATCCAGCCCATTGCCAGACCGATTTGCCGTTTTCTGCAGTTGCGTATGATAGTCTTGTCAATCAACAGTTGATCTTTAGTGCCTCTTGATTGCTTTTTACAGCCTTTTTGTTCTTCTGGCAACAATCCGTTCGTGTCCAGATGTTGATAGATCTCTTCCGAGATTATGCTGGTAAACAGCTTCCACATAACTGATGAACATGTAATGGGTCTATAGTTTGTAACCTCATTTCTTTTAGCCTTGTCTTTGATAATAAGGACAGTTTTTCCTTTCGTCAGCCAGGGTGGAACAACACCCGAGGTGAGACATTCATTAAACATTGCTGACATTTGCACATGAAGGGACTTAATGTTCTTGATCAAATAACCTTGTCCTTGTACTCCATCTGGGCCTGGTGACTTCCAGTTCGAGAGCTTATTAGCTTGTTTCTTTAATCTTTCTGTCGTTGCACTAACTTTAGCCTGCTTGCTAGCAGCTTTTCCTGCTTCTGTCTCAACTTTCTTAATCCAATCGGCTCCTTCATTATGTTTTACATCTTTCTCCCATATCCCTTTCCAAAAATTTCTTGATGCTTCTGCCTCAGGTATCTCATCTCCACCTCTTTCTATACCTTCTAAACGTTCAAACAATCTCTTCTCGTTATTTTCGCAGAGTCTATTTTGTTGATATAGGTCTATTCTATTCTCGTACCTTTTTATTTTTCCACTCTTTGCAGTAACCCTTTGTTTCAGCTCCTCGATTATGACTTTGTATCCCCTTTGTTTGATTTTATACTTTGTAGTTAGCCTTGCTCTTAACTCTTCATTTTTCATGGTGTTGTTCTTGCAAGATTCAAGCTTCCCGATTTCTTTTCTCAGTTCATTTATTTGGTTTATGAGTCGTTTTTTCCTTCAAGGTTCTGTCTTTCCTCTGGTATTCCTCTTCCTCTTCACTCCTACCAGTCTTTCAACTACACATCCAGCCGCCTTCAAGATCTTGTTACATTGAAAGAGATTATTTGTTCCTAGATAGGGAATGACCTTATCAACTTGCAATGTTTTTTCCTTCCGTTTCTTCCTATCAATGAACCGAAGACTCATCGGTTGCTGCATTTCTTCTTTTGATAACTTCTCTTGCAGCATCCTCATAATTTTTATTTCTTCCTCGCCCAATCCGTACGCTCTCATCTTTTCCTCAATGTTTTGTATGTTGTTATCCAAAGTGATTTCCACATTATCTTCACTAGTCCCATTCACGTCATCGTTCAAATCCTCCAAATTCACATCGCAGCTGTTCTCAGTTGTCTCATGTTCCGTTTCTGCTTGATGTTCTTGCAGTTCAATTTCCCTTCTTAGCTCTTCCATTTCAATTTCAGAAATCAAGCCATTGTTCTTAATTATTATTTTGTTATCATTATTATTATCATCATCATTATTGTTATTATTATTATTATTATTATTATTATATTATTATTATTATTATTATTATTATTATTATTATTATTATTATTATTATTATATTATTATTATTATTATTATTATTTCACATTTACCACAGCTTTTGATGTTAAAACTGGTTATGGAAAGTTCTTCATCAGGTGCAAGCACTTAAGATAAAGACTTGTCCTTCTTTCTTCTTCAAACTTAGTAATCACAAAACTTTTCGTAAGATCCCAGCAGTTCCTAGCAGTGCTGATTTTTGCCATATCATAAAGTTTTTTTTTTTTTTTTTTTTTTTTATACTCAATTTAAAAATTTTACAAAGATGAATTACCTAAGACACTACTTACAACACACTTTACTACACTACAAAGACGATACCCCGGGGAGCATAATACCCTGACTACCCCGACGCCATTCCATAATAGACATAGAACTAAACTAAAATTAAATATACGATTACAAAAAGCTACATACAACCAATTTACCGATAACTAATAATAAGAAACCTGTTTCGCAGTTGATGTCGAGTTATCAAATTCTAAAATTTTAGAAAACCATGACACTGAGCCAGTGCTAGTAAAGTTTGGATATTGGAGGTCAGCTGTGACGCCTGAAATCAACTGCGAAGCAGACGTAAAACATTCTAAAAGGAACGAGGAGGACTTTGTGACTTTTACGAAGGAAAATTTCTGAAAATTGCGTAAGGCAGGCCACTGGTCGAAATTCTTAAATCTTATCCTTTAAAGATATGTTCCTTAAACAAATGTTCAAAGGTAATCTCAACAGAAAATTGATTCATGAGATTTTTGACCAGTGGCCTACCTTAATTAGTCAAATCGACCAGTTTTGTGAATGAAATTTAGGGTCAGTTCGAGTATATTTTTATTCATGTTATCCGAAAGGTCTTTGTCACCGTACAATAAAAGGTTTATCAGAACAACATTTGAAAGACTGTTGATTTGAACAAACGGTCTTACTAATTGCGAAACTTCAGCGAGAAGATCTCGTCGTTGGACTTCAAAGGAAGGACAGAGCAACAAAAAGTGTTCCGTATCCTCAATGCCATCATTAGTTGGACACATCGGGTTTACAGTATCCCTAAAATTGTGTTTGAATTTGTGAAAATTCAATTTACTAAGGCCGACTCTTATCTGCGAGAGATAAGATAAGCCGATTGGGTCATAAATCCCAAAGACAGATTTTTTAGGAGGACGAATTATTGATAGAAGCTTTGCCTTAAAGACTGCAACAGATGGCGCTAGCCTGATCTCAGGATCAAGTTTGTTCCACTCACAGATACAATTAGGATAAAAACTGGACTGGAATTTTTCTGTTCTTGCCCCAATTCGCCCAACCACATCCCGCTTACGAAGAGAGTATTGTGACTGATGAAGTGCTGGAACGGGATCCCTTGTATACAAGGGATTGATAATTGTCATTATCAATGGGATCCCTTGTATATCATAAAGTCATTCCTTATGCCCAGTTTCTCAGCAAATGAATGTAGTCTCTTTGGGATTGACCCAAGGGCCCCGATGACTATTGGTATAACGAACGTCTTCTTGTTCAGCATCCGTGAAAGCTCTACCTTTAACTCAGAATATTTTCTTATTTTCTCAAACTCCCTTTTATCTATGTTATAATCCGCTGGTACTGCAATGTCAATAATGAAGCATTCATTAGTTTCTTTGTTGATCAAGAGAATATCAGGCCTCCTGTGCTCAATGACTCTGTCCGTTTGCATATCAAAGTCCCACAAGATCTTAACTTTCTCGCTTTCCAAAACTTTATCAATTATTATTATTATTATTATTATCATTATTATTATTATTATTATTATTGTTATTATCATTATTATTGTCATTATCATCATTGTTATTGTCGTTGTCATCATTATTATCATTGTTATTATTAGGTATATACCTGGTGTCCTAGAAAGAAAGAAGTTTACCCACTTGTGCCGTTATTTTAGTAAACTTTAGTGTCAATAATTAGAAATCATAAGAAAATCGATTGTATAATGTTCATCTCAGATTTGAATATTTGCTTCATTTCTACATCTGCATGTATTGATAGTTTATGTTTAATTTCCTAAAAAACAGAATAACAGAAATTTTAAAGACAGAGCTAAAAGCTGTTTGTCAATAAAATCGTTCAACCTGCAGCTCTAGATCTGCAAAAAATATTTTAAGCAAGATGAAGGTCCGGCGCTCTGCATTTTTGTTTAGAGAAGACTCTATGAAGTTGGTGAACGGCATGGTAATATGTCTTGCTAAATGTAAAACAATGTAAAATATGAAGGTAAATGTCAATGTAAAACATGGACGAATGGAGCTAATCTCCATTGGTAGAGTTTTCAATTTTTTAAGGGTTTCTCGAGGATAAGACTTTCATAAAATTTCTATTTTGGAAGTATTTTGATCAACAAAAAAATCAGGGAAGATTATATGGATTCAAGTTAGCCACTCAATAAGAGATTGACATTTACATTGTTGGAAAACGAGACATCATCATTCTAACATCCAATTTTGCTTCTAAGGACAGGGAGGCTGTTTGATTTTTTCTTCCGTAAAAGCTGTCACAGTTTGTTTACAAGGTAAGTGATTGATTCGACTCCAAAAGGAAAAATTCGTACTCTTGGCATAGGAGCGTCACCGAAATGCCTTAGTTGGTAAGCAATTTTTCGTTGAATGGAAATATCAGTCACGATTTCTATAAACTTCAGTTCACAACAATTATAAGTGTCTTACATAGATTTTCACCGACCGATATGGGCTGCTACAAGAGAAAACTAAAGTCACTCCCTTAATCTGTTCATCCAATGCGCAGTTAATGCCTTTGCGTATGATTCATTCTGTTATTCAAAGCCCAATCATAGAACATCAAAACGAGCGGAAAGTAGCAGGAAAAGGATCAGTAGGGTAGCCAGGGGGCAAGGGGGCGGCGGCCCCCCAATCATCGCCAAAGATGAGTTTTGTGATTCTCCCAAATCCGTTGAGAAACTGAAGGGGGGGGGGTATAAGCTGCATTTTTCTCCAGAACTTGTGGCAGTGTGGTTTGACAATGTTATAAAAGAAACAAGAATGAAATTCTTGAGCTAATAAAATGACATCTTGGCACGATTTAGCCAAAAAAAGTATCAACAATTTTCTGCTCGCTTCACTCGCACTTCCATAAGTGCGTCACTGTATCATCCTTGTACCGTCTGGCCTACCATCATGTCCCCGCAAGACAAACAGCTTCATTAATTTCTTTGAATCCGAATTAGGCATCCCTTTAATTTGATGTGAGTATGAGTCTATTTGGTACAGAACATAAAATCAAGTCAATTATATCTCTCGAATTTTTCTCGCTTCGCTTGCACTTCAATCAAGACTTGTCAAGACTTCCTTCCATGTGTACTTATGCAGCCACTTGTATCCTTGAACTATTTCTGCATTTTCCTATGTATCAAGCATTACAAGAATTTATGAATCCAACTTAAACCATCCAGTGAAATTTAGTGTGTGCTTCTAAAAAATGTTCGGCTCGCCTCACTCGAATTCTCTTCATGTTCCATATACCCCATAATCTTTGTAGCTCCTTTTAGAGTTTTTATCAATCTTTCAAAACAATTCAAAGGTTGAAAGTTGTGAATGGTATCATAAATCCCATCATTCTGCAACGGTCCTTGATGCTTCAGCTCTTCCTCATAAAAATGTTTCTAATCGATCTGCCCAGCATGACATGAATATTCTCCTGTTTCCTGTTACAAGGGACTTTCTAAATTGCTATATTGTTACTCCTTTTGTCTCAGGTACCTATGGTACTAAATTGCCAAATTTTGGCGAGAATTGAAAAATGACTGAAAGAAAAAAGAAAACCTTTCGTCACTTCCATTTTAAAAGCGGCATAGAAAATTTTCTCTGCTATTTAAGTTCGGATGCATTCTTTTTTCCAGTAGCGTACCTAAAGGCTGATTTCCACTCAGTAGAATTTTCCTAGCGGACTGAATTTTAGACAATAAAATCTTAGTCTCGTGTAACATTCTATTTAAATTTACGGCTGCATTCTCACACATTAGAAAAGGATTTCCTGTCCAATCGGAAAGTTCTATTGAATGGAAATCAGCCTTTAGAAGGTAAGCGGGGTCCTATGAAATTCTTGAACAATGTTGGCAGAGGCATTCTAAGCCAAAGTAGAATGCATGTCATCAAAAATTTTCTAGGTGACTTGACCCAGGAACCATCTATTTCAATCCCCTGTGAATCTTAGCCTGTACATGCCTGCCGTTGGCTGTAAGGGATCCCTACCTGCTGCCACTTTTGAAACATCTCATCAAATGATATGATTTGACGAATCTGTACGCTGAAGAAGAATCTCTTTTGCAAAAGTTTCTTGCAAAAGATGCCGTAGACAGACAAGACGATGAAAAATTAGCGAAGAGAGACAGTTCCTTGAATGTCAAGATCGAACGACTAGCACCAAATTATCTTGCGGTATAGCTGAGAAGATCCATTTCGTATTTCGTACTTGATATGTTGGACCGCTTGTAATTGCATAAGAATTCTTTAGCTTTCTTAGTAACTTGCTATAATGCGCATAAATTCTTGATCCAAATTGAACAAACCATCCTGCTTATTTAGCGTTCACTTTAGTCATGTTTATGATGCAAAACATAACTTTCCGAGCATCTCAAGGGCGTGGCCCCCAAAAATATTTCCGTGGGCAAGCCTCCGGGACCCCCATACATGCTCGCTACGCTCGCACCTTGCCCCCCCCCCCAATAGCAGGGACTTGGCTACGCCACTGAATAGGATAAAACAAGTGTTTTCGTGAGCATCTTTTCTATTGCCTTTGTGTCAGATCATTTTCCTTAAAGTGGGGTAGAAAATTGCTTCCTAAGGATTAAAAAATTTCGCAGCTGTCATTGTAGCATCGTCAATCAATTTATGTATAAAAACTGCAAGCTTATTACATCTGCTTGGATTTCGATGTATAACTTCATAAACAAGAAGTCAAAAACACAGTTCTTAACTTTGATAAACATTGTCTCCATCCAATTTTGTATCCTTTGATTAGACATAATTACCCTCAATTAGCATAAGTAACTCTCAAATTTTAGATCAATAATCAAAGTATCATTGCAAACTCATGATAGCCACTTTTTATCTTTATTTGCTTTACATCTGTCACAAATTAATAAATATCTGACTTTCAAACACAGTTGCTTCTTTTCGTAAATTTTCTCATCGTACTTGGTTGTGTAGCTTCGAGTCAAGTGAAAAATGACTTCTACATTTAAATTTTTTTTTGATGCAATGTGCTAAGTGTTATCTCTATGATTTTTGCTATTTTCTCTATTGAAAGGGGGCCAAAAGAACACAGCTCCCCCCAAACCAAGGTATCTAAGATTTTGTCTCAGCTTAATTGGATTAAATGGGAGAGAATTTTTTGAGGAATTTTGTAATTGCACAGGGTGATTACCATAACCCTTGGTTTGGGGAACGGGGTTAAGCAGACATACTGTGAGATATGCCATACGGTCAAGCAGTCATGAAGTCTTACTCAATATCTTGAAGAGCACATCTTGGACCAACTAAGAGCCTTCTTGTTGACAGGGCCTTCAAGATGACAGCGCCAAAAAAAAAGCAAGTGCCACCCGCAAACTGCCATATTGAAAAACTAAATTTTAGACTTTGCAAACAAACAGTGGAGGCAGGAATTTAACACACAGATGAGATAGGATAGTTGAAGCAAGTAAAAAATAGTACCTTATTCTCATTAAAGCTGCTGCTCAACCTTTCAAATAACTTCGATATGCAAGTGCCAGGACGTCACAGTTAAAAGACAAACCAGCCCTTTTTGGTGAACAGTGCAAAAGGAAATCGGTGGGTCGATTATGCTTCTTTGCGCCAGGTAGTCGGTTGGAAAATTGAAGAACTCGTGTAGAACGTGTAGAATGTATATCTTAGATAGGTTCGTACATTCCTATAGAGACTAGCACCCCTTCACCTACAACCCTACCAATTACGTAGCCCCCGGTCAAAAACTGCTTTGTCTAAAGTTTTTTGCCATTTCCAGTGATCAAAGCAAACCAGATTCCCTTTCAATCTTGCTGTCTTTCTTCTTTAGACTGGACCATTTCAACAAAGAGGTAACAACAACTTGGATTTCCTCGATCGTGTCTATGTTGACTGTGCAAACAACGGTTATGTCACCTATTTTAGAATATATCCATCTGGAACTCAAGTTCGCTATCAATATTATTGCTGCAGGGTCTTGTCCTCCTGGAGGAGAGCAATAACCTGCTCTGACCATTATACAAACTGGGTTAATAAGATTAACAGCTTGACTGCACTTAGTCTGCACAACATTGTGTGTAATAGTGGCTATGCCCTAAGTTACTTCAGGTTTCAGAATAGTCCTTACCACACTCAACATCGTTATCAGTACCGTTGTTGTAAGGTAGCGTAAACCTCCGTTACTTTGAAGCTCGAGGTCTGAAGCTCGTCACACCTAAAGGTGTTTATGTTATCATAGTGATTCTAAAATCAAGTATCTTTCATTTTTACAGTGTTTTTATAAATAGGTTTTGTGATATTAACCATACAGTGCTTGAAAATGTTTGAAGAAAGCAGTGATCGATATGATGATATTAGGTTCAAATCTGCATACGTTTGTGAAACACCCAGTACTATTTTACAAAGTATCGAGATTTAGTGATATATGAAGTCTGTGCAACTTCAATCAGACCTTTATGTCTGGTTGTTTCTTCACAAGAAGGTCAATTTTAACTATCATACGATTGTTGCTATATTCCCGATTTTGACCAATTCTGCTGCCTTGCTTGACCACACATGGGAAAATGCTGATGTGAGCAAAAATGATGGCTAATTTTAGATAAATTTTTACATTTTCAGAAGTTACGTGCCTGAGGCTATCGGCGCATCAAATTTGGTTGCTCTAACTATTACCTGTCAAGAGTTAGATTTGGTCTTTTCTGCCCCCCCCCCCATCCCAACGTAGGACGCATCAGATAACCCACCACTATAGCGTTAATTGTCATACGAACGATCCTGATAAATCTTATGACAGCATGATTTGCACTTTCCGAAACCTTGTTAAAAACATGCGCCTCTAAAATCAGAGATTCAGAGAAGAAATTCAGCCCCAGTTATTACACCAGAATGAAAAAGGCAGTTTATTCAAAATCTAGGTGTAAAAGTAAGTATGACAAAAATCCTAGAGATGAAAATAAGACAAAGTTTAAAGTAAAGGGTCTGTTTCATCCAGCATTCCTTGCACGGCACGTGTCGTCTCTTAGTTAGTTTTTGTTTTTCGCCATTTTCATGGCCCATGAAAATGGCGACAACAAAAGCAAACCATAAGACGGCAAGTGCAATGCATTTTGGATGAAAGAGACTCTTTAAAAAGCAACGCAATGAATGTTTCGCTCTGCGGAGAAAAGCGACCAAGAATCATTTTAATAAGGCTATTAAAAATTGCCTAATGTGCTATAAAGCTGTGTGGGATCTTTTCAAACCATTTTTTCAATATTGGTGCATTAGGTTACTCTGATATTCCATTGTAAAAGGTAGCAAAATCATAACCGATGACCAAGAATTAACTGAAGCATTTAATGATCATTATGTAAACATGGCAGAAAATACTGTTAGACAGATCGTAGAGAAATACAAGAGCCATCCAAGTGTCCTGACCATAATACAAAACGCAGATTGCACTTTTGAAATCATTTCTGCTAATGAAGTGGAAGCTTAGACTACATTACATAAGTCCCTCTAACTTACGCTCGTTGTTGTTGTTGTCATTGCTTCAGTTGAAGGACTTATGTCCTTACGCTTCAGAATAGGGACTAATTAGGCTAAGTCCGCCTCGTTCACGGCGCGACCAATCAGATCGCTACTTTCTTAATATGATCAACCCACGTGCCTATAGACCATTTCGACAATTAAAAAAAGAGACTGGGGAGAGCGGTTTGTTCTGGTAAATGGCTGCCACGAAGCTTCTACTAATGCTAGCCTTGCTAGATTTCCCTCCACAAAAAACTTTTACATTTAAATTCATGGTTGTGAAACTGCAAATCTTTGAGAAAGAAGCCCCCAAAAAGTAGCCGCAAGGATGTCCCATGACTCATATGCCTCGTAACGAAGGGGAGATCTCGCATCAAACAGCTTTGGCGGGAAAGCCGGAAGGTATTCGTCAGTTTCCTTCGAAGTTGTGCGATCAGATCAGAATGTCAAAGCAAGACAAACGAACGTTTCGATATGGTTCCTAGCAATTTTGAGAAGGTTGCTCATGGCAAAGCTGTGCTTCGCTCTACTGCATACTTGATGAGATAGGAATTCAAATTTAGAAGTATTCTTCTGTTCTGCTGAAGAAGAATGAAACGAAGTCTCTTTCCGCACTTGTTTTGTTTTGCTGAGAAATGGTTGGCTTCGAAAGAAAGTTAGGGGGATTTTGAAAAATCTAACAAATTGCAACCTAGGCTCGTTGGTAGAGGTAAGTTGAAATATTGATTTTAGTCTTTTGCGAGGAATATTGCTGCCAATATCTTCCTTGCAGAAACATAGGTATGGCTAAGCTAAGCAAAGCAACTGATTTCTACCACCATAAAGAAGCCTCAAAAACGGATGAGCTAACCAAAACAAACCTTTGGTTTTATCAGCAAGTTGCAATATAAACATTTTTCTACAAATAAGAATGCAGCTTACCTGTATAAGGATCAAGAAATTCTCTGCAAGTGCTCCTCGACCTCGTCTGTTGAGTTTCAATTTCAATTAATATCATTAAGAACCAACTTTTCAGCAAGAAAAACGCTGTAAAAATGAGTTGTTTGTACTGCTATCTTCAACCCTTAACAGCATTGCACCAAATTTTATGTCTTCTTTACACAAAAGATAAAATAACTGCCGAGTTCTTCTCCATATTTCTCACAATAATGTTTCTTGTTTCTTGCTTCGTTTCTGATCTGCTCGAGCAACTTCGAAGGAAAATGACGAATACCTTCCCGCTTTCCCGCCAAAGCTGTTTCATTGCGAGGTTTCCCCCTCGTTACGAGGCATATGAGTCATGGGACATCCTTGCGACTACTTTTTAGGGACTACTTTCTCAAATATCCGTAGTTTCAACCGTGAATTTAAAACTAAAGTTTTTGTGGAGGGAAATCTATCATTTGTAGAAGCTTCGTGGCAGCCATTTACCAGAACAAACCGCTCTCCCCAGTCTCCTTTTTTTAATTGTCAAAATGGTCTATTGTTAGCGTTTGATTGGCTCATTAGTTCAAAGTTCGACTTCTCGAAGCGAAGCGACGCTCGAAATGACGTTCGAAGGTACGTTCGACTTTTCTTTCGACGTTCGAAGGATGGAAGATGTTCTAAGTTTCTTCTGATTTTTCGTAAGATTTTAGTCCCTGTTTAGAATCAGTTTGGTCGTGAGTCCTTTGTATGAGTGAAATTAAAACATCAGATTATAAATGTTGAACGAATACAAGGAATCACGTCGTCAGTCTAGTGGAAGCTAGGGATGTTTGATTTCTCTAAAAACGTCTTGATGTAAAAAATATCCACATGTGAGGATCACATTCCCTAAAAACAAGTGTACCTCTCTGCAAATGAGCTTGCAGTTCCATTAACCATTGCTATCAACTGTGGTATGCGTAATTTTAGATTTCCAGAAAATGCGAAAAAAGTTGCAGTTTGCCCTTTGGACAAAGGGGAACTGAATAGCACTGCTGAAAGAAATTATCGCTCGGTCAGTGTGCTAAATACTTTTTAAAAAATGTGCGAAAAAGTTTTGAATTAACAGCCTATCCAACATCTAGATAAGACACTTGTATGTTTATCTCGGCTTAAAGAAAAGCATACTGTATACAAGATCAGCTGATAAGCCTTGTTGAAGACTGGATGGAAAACTTGATGAAGATTTCATCGTAGAAGCTATCTTCATGGATCTCTCAAAAGTGTTGACTGCATTCCACATGATCCAATCATAGCAAAATTACATGCATATGGAATTGATGAAATGAGATAGTTCTTATCTACTCATTTTTAAACGTAGAAAACAATGTATCCGGATAAACAATTCAAATAGTTCCTTTAGAAATATTGTATCACGAGTTCCACAGGGCTCTGTACTTGGTCCAATTTTATTCAATTTCTTATTAATGATCTCTTCCCTTCATAAAGCAGGCAACCCTACATAATTGTGCCAATGATGATACAATTTCCTGTTTTTCAAAATTATGCTCGAATTCGTGAGGATAGAACGAAAGCAGTATTGCTTTTACTTGGCTAGAACAGAGTGAAATGATTGCAAACCCTGAGAAATTTCATGCGTTGTTAGTAAGAAAGGATCGGAATGATACTAGTGGACAAAATATAAACTCTCAAGGTCATGAAATCAAGTCAGAGGATCTAGTAGACATTTTGGGCGTAACACTGGTTGACGAGTTGAGCTTTGATACACAAACATTGAATCATTGTAAAAAAGCTGCGACACAACTAAATGTTCGGAAAAGATTAAGATCATTTATTGGTTTCGAGCAAGAAAGTTATAGTAAAAAGCTTTGTTGTCTCTAACTTCAATTATTGCCTATCAATGTGGTATTTCTCTTCCATGAAGTCGCTCCAGAAAATCGAAAAGTTACAAGAGCTGCTCTAAGATTTCTTTACAATGATCATAAAAGCTCATATTATAGTTTACTCCACAACTTCACAAGTCAGGTAAATGTACTTTGCAAGTCTCGAGTTAAAGAGCTGTTTGCATTGAAATTTACAAAACAGTAATAATCTAAATCCACGATTGACGTAAAGGTCTTTTAAATTCAGATCTTTGCATATTCTTCCAGAAATCCTTATGACTTAACCCTATAATTACCGGGCTTTTTGGACCCTGTAGTCCCGGGGTGTGCTCCTCCGTAATTCTTGTTAGGAGAGGGATATAGACTTGAAACTTTGCACAAAATTAGTTATCTACAAGATCTATCGATTGGTGGTAATTTGAAAACAAATTGGCTGACGTCGTAATTGCTCAAAAACAACAACAACAATTGGTATTTAGTCATTAATTCTTATTGGAAACTCAATCTTATCGTATTTTTACATTGCACTGCATTGAAGTAAGGCCAAAAATAGCTTTAGAAACATATTTTGCTTTTAATTAACTTTTTGCAGTTTTTTTAGCTTTCTTAAATATACATGGAACATTTTCATGCCAGAGTACAATTACAGGCGCAGACAAAATAGAAAGTTATAAGTTTAGATCAAAGTGAGCCTTCTTATGACGCACCTACTATCAATGAGCGAGAAGAAGATTTAAAAGTAGAATTTTTGACTTCTATTTTTAGCTATGACGTCATATAACTTGATAACGTCATAGGCCTAGTTGTAGAATTTTGCTTACATCGGCAAAATTAAAAGATTTCTATGTTATTCAAAGGCTCTCTTCCAAACAAATCTAATGGTTCTTCTCTTGCTCATGTAGCTATTGTAGTTTAGGTGCTACAGCTGTTTAGATGTTTTCAGGCATGACCACTTGCCGACAAAGGATGTGCCACGTGACCATCAAGAATACCATATTCTTCACAAGCTTCAATAATATTTAGCAAAGTCAAGAGATCTCAACTTAATGCCTGGTATTGTTTTAGAGCTACAGGTATTTCTTTGCAATAGTCATTAACCAACCATAAAATAACCGTAAATCATGACTTGGGAAGTGCCCCCTCCCGCTGGTAGTGTAGTGGGACTACCAGTACGTTCAGCTACTAGTTTATGTCGTCAGAGTAGTTAAAATTAAAAGGGACATTCATTATTCTCACGAACGTTCATTTAGTGTATTTCTTTGCTGTAACAGTATCGCTAAATCTTATTCAGTCAAAAAAAGTCTCAACAAAATAGTTTTCGAATTTTTTTGCAAGGAGGGGTAGACTGTAGTAGGACTACAAGTACGTCACTAACAGACTCTCTTTCACATCAATTCTAATGTATGGACTTTCTATTTCTCCTGCATTCTATTGTATTTTTAGTAATCACTTCGTGTAATGAATCTGTATTTAAGTGGTAGACATATGTAAATTCTTTAGTCAGTCAGTCTCATGATCATCGTCACACAACAACGTCTGTTTCTGGCTACGTGTCTGCACACATAAAATCGCATTTTTTGTTGTAAGATTGATCCCTCTTACAGCAGTTATAGGCTTGAGACACATAAGACCAAATCAAATAACTTTCGGTCGAAACAGTCTTGATTTCGTTGGCCCAAAAATATTGAATTGACCATGGTTTCTAACCTTCGCTGTCGAAATGTGAACAGAAAAATAAAATTTGATTGCAATAATCAGACTTGGTAAAGTTGTAGATTAAGAACCTAGCTAAAAATATAGAGAAAGAATGCCAAATATTTTTTGAATAGTTTTGGAGCTTATTCCACTTTTCTGAAATCAACAGAAAGTTTTGAAAAATATTTTGGAAAGCCTGTCTTTCAGAAAACATTGCGATGTATATATATCTTTCGATTGCCAAGACTAAGCAGAATGATCGACCAATAGTATTGCAGAAATGAGCTGTTTTTCGGAGGAGAGTGGTTTTGCAAAACGGCAACCCACTGCTCACTGCAGCGAAAAGCAGAGACTGTATGGTATTGATTTTCTTAATTGTGGTTGAAGGAAATGTACCCTGGGTACCAGAGAAGGTATCGACTTTCACGATTTTGTTATAAAACATAGGCTCAGGTATACTTTTATAAAATATGGTATTTAGCTGGCTATACATTTTCGGAAAGTTGGCTTAAGGTTGGGTATACTTTTTGAAAACTTTGCGTAAGGGACCGGATATGTTTCGAAGCCATGGTGGCACGTCTCCGGGCAAAATGTGGTCAAGTGCACTTCCTCCCTCCCCCCGAGGGCATACCAAACGAAATAAAATCCACGGAAAACCTTAAAAGCTTTAAACTCTACATAAAGCAATGGAATGGCCCAGAAGGTAAATGTAGTGTCTGCTGTAGCTTTAACTTCATTAAACAGTAAATTGTATATAAATCTTAATTTCTTCGACTTTTAGATTTGTCGACTTCGTATATGTTATATATATATATATTGCTTGCTATGTAAATTATTAAATAAAAAATAAGCTAACAATGTCTCGTGACCTTTGTGTGAGCTTCAAAATACGGGTAGGTTATGAAAATGAAACCACCAACTCTCACTGACTTAGATTCATTTAAAAAATAACAGTAACTCTAAGATTCATTAAAAAAAGTTCTCTCTTTCAAGTAAACAGGTAGCTCTTTTGCTTTCGGCTTGTTGAACGACAATGATAATTGAGAAAGCAGAGACAAATGCCATTGCATGGGTCTTGCGTTTGCTTCAGAAATGTTGTTTTATAATTAATAAAATTAAAATACCGGTTGAGTCAGAAAAAACGTAGGGCGTTTGGCGGACTGTGGCACCTCATTTAGCCATACGATTGTCGTGAACTACATTTTTCTGTGCAGCCAAGAGCCTAACTTAGATCAGAACCTTTCCCCATCGAAATCGGTCATTTGATGCTTTTGTTAAAAATATTTCCTTCGTAAGACGTCGTATGGCAGTCTTACAAACTGATGAAATCTTTAGCCAAGCTCCTTCAGCATTTTAGCCTTGCCAGAGTTGCAGGTACATTAGGTATTATCTGGGGATACTGAAATAATTAGACATGGTTCACATTAGGTTGTTTGGGTCATTGCAGTTGCGCAGAGAGACCCAAACGACAAAGACTCGGAGTCTGAGTCCTTTATCTTTTGGGTCTTCTGCAAGACTCTGACGACTCAAGAGACCTAGTGTGCACCAGGCTTTAGGAGAAAAGCTTTGTCTGCAAGAAGTCCCATTGCGATTTACAGAGCGCTGATCTGCTTGAAAGAGACCTCTTCGCAAGACAAAGAAGTGGGCATTTTTAATGTCTTTCAAACATATTCTTCACGCAGGGCAAGTTATGATAGACATCCGAATATAGAAAATACTATCTTCTAGCTCTTTCATTCTCCCCTGATAATACCAAGTGTACCTCCCTTTAAGGTAACTCTGCAACACGCTCTGATGAGCACGGAAAGCGGGTTTTCAGAAATCCTCCTCTTTAGAAACTTGTTAATTGCTCTGCAACCAATCGGGCTATCGAAATTCTGTAAAAAGTATTGGACTGCTCATATTCTTGGCAATCGAAAGACATATTTAACAAAACTGTTTGTTTTCACGGCTATGTAGAAGGCTCATTTCAAAATATCTTACTAGCTTCAGAAGAACTTCATTTTCCACTCCGCTAATCTAAAGATTTTGATCAAACTATTTTGCCAAGCACATGATATGCTTACAAACACACATGCTAAATTTGAAGTCAAAAGCTTGGCCAGTTTTTCAGCAATAAAATTCCAAAGTTTGGTAGCATTCTCGACAACGAACGCAAGAAAAACTGGTCAGTCGATTACGATTGGCAAAACTGCGAAAGAATCAGTGAAGCGCTTGCAATCACGCGTGAAAACAAGTCGGCAGTCTTTCGAGACTGACAGTGCAAATCTATCTTTTTTCATACAAATCATTTGTGATTGCACGAGCTATGGGATATCTTGTTTGAGTCCCAAGGCCAAGAAAAAGAAAGAAAACAGTGTGTGACAGAAAAGAAAGGAACAGCCGCTTTGGAATGAACCTTCATGATTGCATCATGTTGCATTTGATTACAAAGTATGGAATTTTTTGATCATTTTCTGTCACACACTGTTTTGCAAACCTCTATTTTTTTCTTCGCCTTGGGACTCAAACATCATATTCCATACCTCGTGCAAGCACAACAGATTTGTATGAAAAAGATAGATTTGCACTGTCAATTTCGAAAGACTGCCGACTTGTTTTCACACGTGTTTGCAAGCGCTTCACTGATTCTTTCGCAGTTGCCAATCGTAATCGACTGACCAGTTTTTCTTGCGTTTGTTGGCGAGTAGACTACCACGCTTTAGGATTTTGTTGCGGAAAAACTGGCCAAGCTTTTGACTTCAAAGTTGGCATGTGTGTCGGCAAGCATATCGTCTGTTTGGTTAGAAAGTTTGATCAAAATCTTAAGATTAGCGGAGTGGAAAATGAAGCTCTTCTGAAGCTAGTAAAATATTTTGAAATGAGCCTTCTCCAAAGCCGTGAAAGCAAACAGTTATGTTAAATATGTCTTTCGATTGCCAAGAATATGAGCAATGCAATACTTTTTACAGAATTTCGATAGCCCGATTGGTTGCAGAGCAATTAACAAGTTTCTAAAGCGGAGGATTTCTGAAAACCCGCTTTCCGTGCTCATCAGAGCGTGTTGCAGAGTGACCTTAACTGTTGCCAAGATAAAACGCGGAAGGGGCTTGGCAAAAGATTTTGCTACTTTGCAAGATTCCCATACAAGGCCTTACGAAAGAAAATCTTTTTAAAAAAAAATCATCAAATGAACGACTTCGATTGGAAAAGGTTTATAATCTAAGTTAGACTCTAGGCTGCATTGAAAAATTTAGTTCACGACAATTGGGTGGCTAAATTTGACGTTACAGCCCGCCAAACGCCCCACGTTTTTTCTGACTCACCAAGTACATTATTTTTCTATTTTCTATTTCTATTGCTAATTTTTTATACACCGAGACCCTTCAGCAACAAAATAACTTTAGCTAAAAAAAACATAAATCTAATTACAATCATTTTTTAAAACAAAAAAAGAAAACTACTGCTGATCTTCCAGGGGGCCGTGTTTGCATTGGTTTCAGCTCATCAAATGACTTTTTAACTGTTTTTTATATTGATACAAGGTGGGGAGCTCCCTAATATTCATAGGAATCTCGTTCCAAGCCTTCAGAGCTGTGTAAGAAAATCTCTTTTTAGAATATTCCAGATTATACTTTGGGATTTGAAGGTTCTCACAAAATCTAGTATTATAGTTAGAGTAATGAGATCTCCGTTGAAATTTATTCCAAAGGTTTTCTGGACATAGCCTGTTCATGATCTTATATGTCATGACTGATCGATCAAACGTAATGAGTTGTTTAACTTGTAAAAATTCTTCGACCAGTCATCCTTTATCCTGGCAGTGTCAATTATCGAAATGGCCCTGTCCTGAAAACGCTGTTATGATTCCATTTTGGAGTTGGATACACTACCCCACATGACATCAGCGTATCTTATATGACTCTCTACGAGCGCACGATAGACATTGCTTAATTGGGATTGCGAAACAATGTTTTTTAGGGTTTTTAAAGAAGCAAGGCCCCCGCGTACTTTCGCTTGGATAGCTTTAAATTGGTCCTCCCAATTGAGTCCTTGATCGATAATTACCCCCAATGATTTTGTTTTCTTCACTCGTTTTATTTCTGAGCCATTTAATTTTAGTTTTTCTTGCTCGGTTATCTTATTAGTTCTATTTGGGTGGCCAATAAACATATATTCTGTTTCTTGTGGATGAGCACTTAATTTATTCAGTCGCATCCACTTAGAGATATTACTTAATTCATCTTGGGCTTTGCGAACCAACTCATCGACACTTGAAGATGTCAACGATACTTGAATATCATCAGCATACATGCCAGCCTTAGATGCTTTCAAACATTTTTCAAAGTCATTTAGATACACTATGAACAGAAGAGGACCCAAACAGGATCCTTGGGGAATCCCGCATGTGACAGTCTTAGCCCTAGACTCGTAGCAGTTAAGCTTGCAGTATTGTCTGCCTTCCAGATATGATCTGAACCAGTTACCGGCTAATTCTCGGATTCCATACGCTTCTAATTTTTCATGCAAGATCTCATGGTTAACGGTGTCGAACGCTCTTTTCAGATCAAGGAATATTGGATGGAACAGCAAGAAACTAGTTTGCGGCAAAACACTCGTGGATTTCAAAGCGAAAGCAGAAAAAGTGTGGTCGTTTCTTGATTGTACAATGTGGAAGATATTCCAAGTCAAAGATTTGCTAAAGTAATAAGTATATTGTTTTGTTTGGAGGCATAGTCTTAGTGACATATTGGTTACGAGCAGTTGTGCAGTTTGTTGTGTTGACTTTTCAATCGGAGTAAAAGTTTTACAAATAATAAGTAAATGGGAATCTTGTGCAAGTTAAGCTGTCTGGAGAAGGTAAGTGGCCTTATTTTACGAGTGCATGCCAAAAATCCTTTTTTTCCAAAACACTCCAAACTTTGTTAGGTGCATTTGAACAAATTAAAAGATCGAAGAAACTTTTCATTAGCTGAATTGATTTGGGAAGGCATGGTCGGTAACTTTAGCATTGGAAGGAAGAAATGTGAATCATTGTTTGTTTCCAGTTCTTGATACATACGACTGCTCGTATTCCTTCAGTTATCGGGGGATAAAGCCCAACTCGCAAACAGAAATCTAAATTTCTTTAAATTTATCTGAGCGAGTCTGAGGTAATCACGAAGTCCAAACTTGCTGAAACAACTCGAAGGTATAAACGTCTCCTTCTCGTAAAATGTGCTAAACATTGCTTTCATGTGATAAGCAGGTATTTGTTTTTATGCTGTAGCCCCTCTGGTCTGTCATGAACCATATAAATAGAGTTAAATTCCATGTTTTGTTCACAACTTTTTCCCACTGCAACTTCAGTTCAGCATCGCGGAGAAGATTCCCGTGTATCCGCCAAGTGCATTCAACAGAACCAAAGTTCGTAGGTAGATGTATCAGTAACATCACTGTTCACACAAATGTGTAAAAGGTATGTGTTTGTTTACCTAAGGAAACGACTATTTTTAAGTTCTCAAAGCACCCTCCCCGATTATTCCAGCCCCCCGATTATTGCTATATCGAACCATTTCCAACCCCCCCCCCCCCGAAAATGGTTTGATGTTAAGATCACCGATCTGAGAAAAGACTGGGTCGAGCAATCTATTGTTCTCTACGCCGACTGATTTTGAAGCCCGCGATTTTTGACCGGCGCGATATTTGTAGATGAAGGTCCCAATGATTGGAAGTATAAAGGGGAAATGTGTGGACATGAAAACTGCAAGAACAACATCAGAACTATTAGAAGAAAGGAGGATACTAGCAATGATGAGAAACTGGCTCTAGAAGGAGAATTTCTGTCATATTTAACAGTAAGTGATATTGCTTTGGTCACCCAAACTTAATAAGGCCTCCTTCGACCCAGGGCAGTAGTGACTGACGTAGGCCTAATGGTAAAATGGCTACAGCATTCCTTGATGTTATGTTTCTTGAAACTTATGCATTTTATTCCGTTTAGAATAGACAAATATCTGAAATTATGAATTTTTTGATTTGGTACGCACCATTGAGCCTGGAGGGAAGTTATCATGTCCTTTTTCAGTTTTCCTTTTTGCTCGTGCATGACATGAGGTTTCAGCTTGTGTTTCCCTCTTGATGTTTATGTACGGAAATGACGACCTTTTTGACAGCTGTTTTAACATCTAAATCTTTTTTAACGGTCTCTCATTCATCTCCTATGGACTAAGATTATTTGTAAGACTATCTATCATCACATCCCCTACATATATGTTGCCTTTCTTAGTTACTTCACACACTCAACTCCTATCTTCTCAGATTTAAAAATCTTAAAACTGCATGATCTCTTTCAACTTAAACTTCCAACCTCAGTGTATGAATCTGTTCAAAAATCTCTCCTACTTATTTCCACAACTTCTTTAACCCTATCTTACGTGGGCATATTTTTTGGTGTTTTTGCCGGGGGCATCATTATGTCCCCTGTTTATTTCTGTTTCAGTAAGGCCACATAAAATAAAGTAATAGATTCTCATCACCGCCCGCATGGGAATGTATTCCACATCTAAAATCTTTTATATTTTATTTACAAAATATAAAAGTGCCGCCCGCCCGTCATTTGCAAGATTTGTGATACGTTTTATATTTTATATGGCCTATCATTGCCTGAAAGCTCAATCAAACGCCGTAAGAAACAAGCTTACTTTGATATTTTGCCCCTTAACAGATGATTTGACTAGCTTTCAGGGGCTTTGTCCCGTTGATGATTTGCAGTTAATATCTGCAGATGACTTGCAGATATCCTGCACATCTGTTTAGGTTGTTTGTACGCGATAAGCAGTCAACAATGAAGCAGCAGAATGCAGTTACAGGCATGTTACAAGACCAGACAACAAAATCTACGAGAAAATTATACCTCCCTCGTAGATTCTGCAAGATCAACCAAAACGTTTTATATATAAAATGTAAAATATAAACCTCCCGCCTCGCGCAACTTTTCGAAACTTAGTGATGACAATCTATTAATTTATTTTATATGGCCTAACTCCTATGCTGCTCAAATTTTCCAGAATGGTACCGACAACTATTAAGAGGTTAATTAAGTGAGTTTTGTCTTAATTGATCACATGGCTCATTGCTAGGCAACCAAAAGGTGTCAAGTGGTGACACATGAGCTTCAGTACTGAAAACAGGGACAGTGCTAATAATTCTGGATTTTAATGTCAAAAGATTTATGAAATAGAGTAAATATAAAGAAAATGTGATTTTCTATGGATCAAAAGTAAGTTTTTGAAAATTGATCATTATTCATTATAGATATGATGTCATCAAAGTCGATGACATCATAAAAATGATCTTTTGCTGATGTCAGCAAAGATAGAAAAATTGTATTTGAAATGAAAGCTCTTCAAAGACCAATTAATTGGCATCAATTTCAGTCCATTTCAATTAAGAACCAAATAGTTATATTGCAGTTTTGTTATATTTCCTTTAAAACCACTCTCCAAATAAGGTATTGTTATTGTCATGTGTCTAAATTTATGACAATAGACATTTAAAATTTAACAGTCTATTAAATTTTAGGAAAAGTCACCTTAGTCTCAGCATCCTAGGTTTTTCCATCTGAGAACCATAGTTGATAATTCTAGTGGGGGGCATAATGCCCCGGGTAAAAATTGGGTTAAATCTGTGGCCTTCGTTCATCAACGTGGTACACAACAGGCTGGTTAGGACAATATCTTTATAACTCAGCAAAATACCAGTCAATAGAGTCTCAGACCTATACATCTCCATTGATCAAAGTGCTGGAATGACATTCCTGTAGACATGAAACTGACACCATCTGTAAATATCCATAGTCAGAGACTCAAAGCCTTTCCTGTTTTGAAAACACTTATTAAAGCAGGTATTAGATAGTCATCAACATTTTTTTCCCAAAAGGCTTCCTAGTTATATTCATCAAAATGTAAATTTTCGTAAAATTTGTAGTAATCACATGATGTGTTTCAATGAATACGCAGATGCAATCATCAAGGAAGCTTATGTGTATTATGTGAGTTATGTATGCTTATATCATAAAAATGTATAATACTCCAGCTGACCAGATAATGAAATGCAGCTTATCATACCATCATCATCAAAATGATATAGCAGACATGATCATTTGCTATCAAAACATAAAATTCAAGAAATATATGATTCTTGATCTTGAGGAAAGGAAGTTATTTTAGTTATCAGAAGATACTATGTGTTTTCAGATAACTCTGTTCCCATAAGAAAAAGTTCAGCTTGAAACAAGCTTGTAGAAGCTTGAAGGTAGCATGATTGTGGTTTGATGTAGCTTGAAATGAGTGTGTTGACACAACTTTGGCCAGTTTGCATGTATGATTAGAGTTTGATCAAGCTTGAAAATAGTTACATGCCAAAGTCATTCTCAAACATACCACAATCAAGCTTCATTGAGGTTGCCTTCCAGTTCAAAGATACATGCTGGAAGCTACCGCAAGCGGTGCAAACTTCTTACTTGAATCAAACATGCCTGAATCATACTCAAAACAAGTATCAAACATAGCTCCAAATGTGATTTTGCTAACGGGTTCTCTCCATTTCCACTATTTACCATATGCATGGCTTTTCACAAGAAATTTGGATCAGCAGTCAGTACTACATTTTTCTTAAATTTGCGTGAAGTTCTGCCAAGTTGTCTGCTTTTTGGATCCTATAATTATACTCTTGTATGGTAGTTTTTTACAACTGCTATGGGTGGGTTCTTTACATAAGTGGAACTAACAGCAGGTGAGAATAGTTCTTCTGTGACACTGAAAACATTTGCAGTGAACATTACTCCAGAATAGTTGTAGCTGGTTAACTTCTTGAGAGTCAAAGCAGGCTTTAAAAGTCAGCTTTTAGAATTTTTTTATTCTTCCTCAAATGTAGAACAAGAGTTTTAATTTTTGCCACCTCTTGTAAACAGGTTTCTCAATGTAAAAGTAAATATGGAAGTTATCTCCTTCAGCAATTTGACTGTAAGTTTAAATTCATAGAATCCATCTGCAAATGGCAGTCAATATTTTCAACTAACTCAAAACCTTTCCAATGATTTCCATGATTTCCACAGCAGCATTCAAGTATCACCACAAGTCATCAGGCTTTTGCAAACGTGCCAAAAAATTTAACTTGGGTATATTTGTCACTCAGCTGTGATTATTCCTGTCATTGCATATCTCTTTGTTTGAAACAAGGTGAAATTAGAGAAAACTGGAATCCATATTGCTATTGATTGTATCTATGGCTCTTGGACTATCCACAGTCGGCGCCAGCAGCCGCAAAGTGGGGGGGGGGAGAGGTTGGTAAGTAATGAAGTCTCGGTCAGAGAATGAACGGAAATGTTTTGGGGTCATGCCCCCACTGTGTGCCCACGATCTCATCTTTGGGAAACAATTAATAACTCTTTTAAAATTCATCATACAGACTTAGCAGAGGTCTCATTAGATTCGCAACTGCATGCCCAATTCAACTGTGGAACAATTTTTTTCTTTTGAGGATTTATTAGGGGGCTGGGACCCAATCTCAATATTGTTGAATTACAAGCAGTTGCACACAAGAGTAATTTCTTCTCTATGGGCTATATTGATTATTATTGAATATTATCCGATTCTCAGTTCAATCTGTTTTAACCCTATCTGGACCAGGGGGGCTAAAATAGCCCCCTCCCAGTTTTGTCTGGGTAAAATGGTCCCCCTCCCAGTTTTGGCTGGGTAACTTTTTTTGATAATTCGTAGGCTATTTCTTTTTCCTGACTTTTCCTAACTATCTTTTTCACATCTTCTCTTCAATTTTCGTCATGATATCTTATTTATTTCTGGAAATGGAATAATTTTTTGAGGGAGTTGTTTTAATTTTTGTTTGCTTTATGGTCAAACCCCTTATAACTTTAAACTAAGATAATTCTTGACAGAATGAAGATAATTCAATGAAATTTTCTGTGCAACCCTCAATTAATAAGAGAATCTGGAAAATGCGTTTTTGATTTTCTCATTGATGACGTAATTCATGACGTCATATATCTGATGAAATTTGGTAATAAATATAAGATAACAAACTTCATTATTATTTCAAAGGGTTGTGTTTCTATAATAAATTGATGCTTTATCTGTTATTCAAACTTAAAACAAGAGAAGTATTCCCTCTGAATAAGTTTCCACAGTCAAGTCAGTAAGACTACTGTTTTTGACCAGAAACAAAAAAGTTGATGACGTCATCGAAAGTACAACAATTACAGTAAAATAAATTAGATATTTGGACTTTTCACATCAAGTTATACTACATAGCCAAGTTTAATCTTTGTAGCCCTTATCAATTGGGAATTGTGAGGGGGGGGGCTAATTTAGCCCCCCTCCGCCTGAGGATGGTCAGAAAAGCCCGGTTCTGATAGGGTTAATAAAGTAGCACTCGAAAAATAATGATGCAGCTGTCTCGTTTTTCCCCTGCTAGGTTTACCACATGAATTTGGCCCAACGGATGGCTTATAACACAATCGGGTCTTACCATCAATTTTACTGAATAGGTTCATTTTCATCGGATGCACAGACTGAAGAATATAATTTCAAGAATACTTAGGAAGAAATATTTGAAAGGCTATCTATGGGCTCAATGCAAATGAATTAATCATATATTTTGGATACGTCTGGAGATAAATCTGCTTCAGTCATATTCATAGGGCTGCAGATAACGAATAATCATAACGAATTGCCAGCAGTGTCCAATTTTGATTGTAAATTTAGGGTTCTGGCTATTTGGAAGCATGCTTTGGCAGCTTTTTTGATTACAAAGTCCACTTTGTAATCTAAGAAGGGGCTTCGATGTCAGTGAGTCAGTCAGTCAGAAAGAAACCCACTTCCGTCACGCTCGTTAAAGCAATTGATTAACGTTTTATCTCTGCTAATTGGCACTGAAATAAAGAAAGCGCACATAAAGCGCATACAAGACAGAAGTTTCCCGCGATCCTATAGCAACATTTGACGTCGGCTTATTTCATGTTAGACAGATTTGACACCATAAGATGGATAAATTACTAGGATGTTTACCCTGGCACAGCAACGAATTCACCCAGAATTGGCACGTTCTTGACTTCATTAGCAGCTTAATTATGTCAAAACAATCGTTTTCTAGAACGAACGAATCATTAGCCACTTATTGATAGTACTCATTATAACTCAACTTTAGAGGATGATGTAACCGGCGGCCTGCACAGAGGCTAGCATTTGCAGCATAACCAAAGGTAGAAGGACCCCCCTCCTACACAGCAACGGATGCAATCATCGCAGGTGAAGTTGAGACGAAAGGTGCAGAATCCCAGCAAGCAATGGCGCCATGGACTGGGGGAAGGGACGTGATCCCACTGAACCAAAACATCTTCATGCATATCATTCTGCACAGAGGAATCTTCGTGACTGCTTATCTCAAATTAGATGCCCGCGAATAGCAACAACTGAAACGTTCTGTACGGTTCTGCATAAGTAATTTTGCGTTATCGTAAATCTCACATGACATCTCATTTGACACAGATGCACCAATAGTTTTGTGCACGAACTATAAGCAAACTAGGGGTAATGACTTTTGATTTTTGCGTATCATTCTCGTTTGACATAAAGACCAAAACATTGCCTTTGACCTTGAGGCGATTCTTGTCCTTATACTAGGCGCTCGATTTTCCATTGAAGGCGACTTTAGCAGCAACACTCATCTCTCTGACTGTAGCAAAAAACAGAATCAATGATCATTTGGGGTTATGAAGAAATCAATAATCAGATATTCTTATGCTTGTTTAGCTCAGGACGGACTTTGTAATCATCCAAAAGGATCTTATGTTATTATCTCCATGATACTTGAGGTATGTTTGTTGACAGCGACTTTCATCTGTTGCAAAAAATCCAAATTAAACGCCAGCTGCCACCATCAAACTTGATTACTTAAAGAAGCAGCAAGTCATATAATCCACGTCAAGCCATATGTAACTCATTGGTTTTTGTATTCTTGAATGGTTATGCTTTGAAGAAAACCTATTGGTATTGGCGAGAGACACTGAGCACTTTTTAAAAACAGTATGTTAGATAGCATACAGCTCAAATCCTTACTGGTTGTTGAAAGCACGCGGGAATCATCCAATTTCATGGTAGTCAGCCAATCAAATAGCCCCATTCTAACCACGTGATAGCAAACTGGCCTTTCGAAGTGAGTTCTTGATTACACTCACGAAAGTTGAAATGGCTACTAAGTTACTATAATTACATGGAATTTTCTTTGATGAATTAGTAGAAGGGATGCCCCTCTACAGTTTGTAGCATGCTTGGAAAAATATCTCATTTGGAGCCGAAATTACAGTCATTTTCCGGTCGAAGGATGTTGACATTCGTCCAAACATCCATAAAAGTCGCTGCAAATGAGATATAAAGATAAAAATCTCAGCGATTATGGATATTGCCCTAGGCAATAACCCAAGCACATGTCCCTTCAATTGCATCTCAAAATCGCAGGTGATTTTTAATTATTTCTGCCAGAATTGTCATCTGGGCCTAAACTTCTTACCGATTAAAACTCATTCGTTGACTCCAAAAGGGCTTAGTTTGTATTCTTGAGCTAAACGATTCACTTACCAACGACTCAATGATCTATTTGGCTTCATTTTCCACTTAGATGTCTCCAAATTTCGTTTAAAACATCCAGTCTTGAGCAACTTCTTGCAAATTTGTCTCGTTCCATATTTTCTCTGCAAGCGCCAGCAATCTCCTCAAAAACGTCTCATCGATAGGCTTTGTGCCACTGATAATGCGATTCGATACAATTCATACACTCGTAAATAGATATGGCATTCCCTGATTTTGCTCAATTCATTCAAATGGAAACAAAAAAAGAGAAAACATTTTTTGGCTGTTTGGTTCACCAATGAATTGATCCTATAATACTCTCCAGTATGGTGTTCTTAAGACTGGTAATCAATTGTTCGCCTTTCTCTCAAATTTGGGGACTTTTTTCGGACACCCATTTCTGGTAGTTGATATTCTAGTTATTTCTGTGTTGTTGCTTTGCAGGAAAATTGAGCTTGGTTTCTGTAATGATACCTTAGTTAAAACTTTTTATTGAGAAGGTCGACACGTGATCTGAGCTGTCTGTCCTCCTTCTTGTTGGGGAGATCGGTCGACCAGAATCTTGACCGTGTTTGGCAAGAGGCCTGGTTCAGCAAAAGTTGTCGATCCTGGGCACGCGCAGTAGCAATTTTGTTGACGGCCATGTTTTTTGTTGTTGTGCTGTCACACAGTCACAAAACTTTGCGAAGAGGCCAAAAAGTTTGACAGAATCTTTGAAAGCGTAAAATGTAGATCGAAGGAGAGCTCCGAGGAAAGTAGAGGATCATTCAAAGCATACTGGCAAAGTTTAAAGGCAGCTTTGATCAACTAAATGGACGCACATTTTGAGGGTACATGCACGAGAGACTGTATTATCTATTATGTAACGTCAGATTGCCCAGGTTGATGTTGCCCTTGATTGAGCCTTGGCGCCAGATTTATGATGGTGCTCACAAATTTATTTCTTTACTCACTCCGGTTCATTTGCAACTTCATTACTCCAAAAAGCACAATTAAAACATGACCGTGGAGCATAAGCATTCAACCTCCAGGGAGATCTATCAAACTTATAGTGCAGATTTGACAGATGATATTTAACATAACATGTTGCAGTTTACATCATAAGAACAAAATATCAACAATTGAACTTCCTATATTCACTGCAACTTTTTGACAAACAACTAGAGATGGGCAAGGAATATGCTAAAGATGGGTAATGGTGATGTGTGATTTGTCTTGATGCTGGAAATCATTTGTCAAACTACTGTAAACATCTGCCAGACTGCTAAAAGATATTTCCAGCCATTCATGGAAATGTTTTCTTTTCTAATGAGTTACCAAGAAGAGATAATATTATGGAATCTGAAATTCAGACAAGTTTCAGTCATAATAGTGTGAATTGCTTTGTTGGACTAATAGAAGTAGCATCTATAAAATGCTGAAATCTGCAACAATTTTTGTTGCTAAAAATGTGTGATTCATATGAGAATGGGATGGCAAATTTCTTGTAATACTTTGTAGCAACATGTACTTTTTTCTTTTGATACAACATCACAGAAGTTGCAGTAATGCTGACCAACATTTATTTCAGAAGAGTACACATATTTTGTTTCATAAGAAACAACTTAAAAGAAATGGTAGGCTGAATTTTTTTCACAAGTTAAGAGACAACCCCACCTGAAGCCCCAGGGGGCACTCAGCACAAACACATATAGGGGGTCAGTCCAAGAAATTTGCAGGCAACCCTTGAAAAAGTTCAGCTTGCAGCAATCTTGCTAGAAGCATGATTTTTGCTTGAATGAACTGAAAATGAGTATTTTGGCACTATTTTAGCCTGTTTGCACGTATGATTATAGCTTGATCAAGCTTGACAATAATCCCATGCTACAGTTATTCTCAAACATACCACAGTCAAGCATGATTGAGTTTGTCTTCCAGTGCAAAAGATACAGACTGCAAGCTAGCACAAGTGGTGCAAACATCTTACTTGAATCAAGCTCTCAAACATACCCAAATCATACTCAAAAATGAGTCAGTATCAAGCTTGAAGCATGCTCCAAACATACAGTACTCAGAATTTTGCTAAGGGAACCCAAAAATATCACTTCAGCTTCTTTGCAACCCAAAATATCAGCTCATTTTACACTAGAAACCTGTACATGAGCAAGAAAATTCCTGAAGAAATACAAATAGAGCTCAGGATTGGCTCTAGCAAAGCCAGAAATTGAGAGCTCAACAATATTTGATGTCACAAATGTCATGAACATAAACGCCCCAGTTTTATTTGGACCCAAAATATAATTTTTGGCAGTACTCTAACCCAAAATATCGGATTTACCTCTCCATATGTGCATATGTTGAGTGCCCCCAGCACCTGAAGCTAAGAAACTTTTTGTAATTTGCTGTTATAATTTTTCCAGGTCATACACTTGGCAGTAATAGCAACCTGTATGGACATTATTTTGAGTGTGAATTAAATGTTAATTTCTTGTTTTCAGTCAAAATTAAAGAAAAACATGTGTATTTACAGCTTGATGGTGGGCATTTAGAGGACTTATGTTGATACCAAAATTGGACAACTTCCCACAACAGTGAAAAGTATTTACCCAACCTGATGATTTAGTTCAGTGTGACATGACACATCAAAAGTAAGATGTGCAACTGAACTGCAATATACGTTCTAAAATAAGTACCTTCCATGGCATCTTGCAATTGTCAAACATAGGAGCTTTGCGCATGAACATTTCCTGTGCCCCTTCCCCCAGAAAATTCAAATTCTCCAACACAGTCCTGATCTAAAGTACGTTTGAAAGAACTGCAATAAGAAACTTCAGGCCCAATCTGTCAAAAATCACTGAAATTTAAGAAACTAATGAGAAACTCTTGGTAGCAGAAATTTCCTGACTTTGAGAAATTACCTGCCAGCCCTGGTCCTGAGTTTTTTTTTACAAAACATAGTGTATTGTACATGAATGTGATAAGAATCTTCATCCCGTCATCTTTTATCAAAAGCCTTATTGGCCTATCCCACTCCAATCATCCCCTGCAAATAGGCCTAACAAAAAATCTCAGATGTCTTGAGAGAAAAATCGATTTACCCTTTTCAACTAAGTTGTTCCATATCTGCTAATGCTATGACAGGGAACTACTGTCAAATGCTAATCGAAAATACAAACGAAAATATACCCAGATGAGAGCAGAAGCTTTGGCAGCCATGGATCATCAGGAAGGTAAGCAGTGGAAGTGTTTTCCCAGAAATTGTTGTTGTCACTGCACAGTACCTTGCACAGGAGCATAAATATCAATCGCTGATTGGCTAATTGCTCAGCAATGCAATTCAATACTAAAGCCTACTTGCCATGCGCAGGGTCGACAACTTTTTTGGTCGTCAGTGATAGGCCCAGATTCTTTTGTTTTCAGACAAAGGTTTCTCGAGCTCGTCTCCCCAACAACTTCCTCCGTTCGTATGTGTTTTGGTAACAGCCTGCAAATCTATTTCCGACATCAGACTAAAAGGAAGTGATTTCAGTTTGAATTGCAGTTGATTTCCTCCATATATCGCAGAATTATATTCATAGATGTAGCGTTTGATCGCAAGGGCCTAAGCATGATCCAGCGATCCTAGGAACTGCCTCGAGTTGCTTTCTCGTCTCATAAAAAAGATTTAGAGGGATCCGATCCATAAAAATATTGCTATTTAGATACCTAAAATCTTTGTTCGTGCTCAGGGCGAGAGGTTTGTTGCGGAAATAAGGATCGCAAAACCTGGCGAAATTCGAAGATGCGTGGCGTCGAATCTCCAAATCTCCCCCATTTTTCCACCATGCTTTTCTTTCTGTGGAAATGTTTATCGAACTGATGCCCTTAATGCTTATCATTTTCTTACAATCAACGATTGAAAATTTTTTGTAATGAACCCTATTTACTTTCAAAATACCGGGTGAGTCAGAAAAAACGTGGGGCGTTTGGCGGACTGTGACATAGCATTTAGCCACCCGACTGTCATGAACTAAATTTCTCCTTGCAGCCAAGAGTCTAACTTAGATCATAAACCTTTCCCCATGCGAAAAGTTTCTTTCAAGCAGGTGGATGCTCTATTGCAATGGGACTTCATGCAAACAGCACTTTTTCCTAAAGCCTGATCTACAGAGTCGTGCAGAAAGACCCAAAAGACAAGGGATTCAAACTCTGAGTCTTTGTCTTTTGGTTCTTTCTGCACGATTGTAGCGACCTAAGCGACCTAGTGTGAACCAGGCTTAACTTTTTCAGTACCCCCTAATAATACAACGTGTACCTGCAACTCTGGCAAGGCTAAAATGCTGAAGGGGCTTGGTCGAAGATTTCACCAGTTTGCAAGACTCCCATACAGAGTCTTACGAAGAAAATCTTTTTTAACAAATTCATTAAAGGGGTGATTTCGATGGGAAATGGTTTATGATCTAAGTTAGACTCTTGGCTGCACGGAAAAATGTAGTTTACGATAATCGAGTGGCTCAATGCGACGCCACAGTCCGCGAAACACCCCACGTTTTTTCTGACTCACCCGGTAGATCATTGTGATGTCATGGGCAGATCACGTGACATACAAAACAATCATTTTTGGGTTCATCCCACAACATTCTATACACATGCAAAGTTGCAAGGCTCTAGGTTGTCCATAACTGAAAATTAGCCCTCGTCTTCGTAGAGCATCAAATACCCTAGGCCTGACAGGCTTAATAACTTCCGAATGAAGGCATGGGCCATAATGCACCGTGTTTGTAGCTGAGGTTTTTAAATTCATTACCTGGACATTACTGCTTTTCTTTGCTGTTTTCTTTTATGGGCAAGCCTAACCAGTGCCAAGAATCAAATTCAAATGGCCCCTGCGTGTCTGATATATTTCATATTATATTTCATATTTAATTCTTTTAAGGAGGGTTGCCCTTCAACAAGTTGATTTTCAAGGGGCCCTCCGATAAAAACGTTAATTACGATGTAATATAGAAATAAAAAGCTACTAATCAAATCAAACTATAAAACCCTATTTACAATGTTTAAAAGTTATGTACAAAAATATTCAAAATTCACAATAAAGAAAAAAGAATGAAAGGAATAGGGGTTCTGTTTCTAAATAGTTTTCTTGAAACCATACAGAGAGGTTGCTTGCTTCGACTCGGTTGACTGGCTATTCCATAGCATAGCACCTCTATAAGAGAAACATTTCTGGCCATTTGCTGACTTCTTCATCGGTAACCTTAAGTCGGTCCCCGTATTACGCAGACTGTAAGATGAGCAGAGCGAGTTTCTGGTGAAGAGGTCACAGAGGTATTGTGGGGCCAGCGCATTCAGGGACTTGAAGACCATTGTCTTAGATTCACCAGTAATCAGTTCGTCAACGGTCTTCCATCCCAACAGTTCAATAAGAGGTCTGCTTGGGGCATCGAAGCTGCTATTCGTTATTATCCTAGCAGCACGTTTTTCAAGTTTTTGTAACTGATTGATTGCCGTAGAACCAGCGCAGCCCCAGACAGAACAGCAGTATCGAAAGTGGGGCTCCACAATACCAGCATAGAGAGTTTGCAAAGCTTCTTTCGGAAGAAAAGACTTGGCATGCTTTAGAAATCCAACTGCCCTGGAGACCTTGGCAGAAGCTGCCTTGATCTGTTCTTTCCAATCCAAAGAGCAGTCAATTTGCAAACCAAGGTATTTTGTCTTGTTGACTACTTCGAGCTCATTATCACGTATGCATTTTGACTTTTGAGAATACGATGTTTTTGCTTTGTGGAAATAAGCATAGAATGAGTTTTCGCAACATTTAGAGAAAGCTTGTTTCCTTGTAGCCAACTATCCAGTTTCCTAAGATCACTGTTAATAGCCTCATTCAGCCGAGTCAAGTCGGGAGACTGGCAGCACAGACTGGTATCATCAGCATACATGGACACTTTGGAATATCGGACTGCTTGTGGGAGATCATTGATGTAGATGAGGAAAAGAAGGGGGCCAAGATACGAGCCTTGTGGAACTCCAACTTCTATATCCCCAATTTCGGAATCAACCCCATTAACCCTACAAAATTGTTTCCTGTTCGTTAGGTAGGATTCAAACCAAGAGAGTTCACGTTGCTGTACACCGTAAAGCTCGAGCTTTTTGCAGAGAATGTTATGATCAACAGTATCGAATGCCTTTTTAAGGTCAATGAACACCAGACCCACAAGCTTTCCGAGATCCATTCCATTTTACCAGTGATCAGTATTTTTTAGTAAACATGTTACTGTAGAATGAAGGCGCAAAAAGCCGGATTGGCCAGATGAGAAGTGGCCATTATCATATCATATCATCAGTTATTTAAGCATGGTAGCCCATTCAACTAAGTTGGTTTACAAGGGGCCATGCATCTAAAATACTACAAAAAGCAAAAAATTTGAAAAAATGTAATACAACAAATCTAGATAAAGAAAAAAGAACATTTTATCATACTCTACTCCTCTACCCAACCATTACATTACTCTACCCTGCCTTACCCTACCTCGCCCTACTCTACCTCACCATACCATACTCTAATCTACCCTACCTACCCTACAATACCATACCCTACCCTGCCCTACAATACTCTACTCCTACCTTACCCTACCCTACCCTACCCTACCCTACCCTACGCTACCCTACTCTACCCTACCCTACCCTACCCTACCCTACCCTACCCTACCCTACCCTACCCTATCAGGTTAATTTGGATACCCTATTACATTACTTTGTCTTTTCTTTACCTTTATCTGTTTACATAAGTTTACAAGTCATATAAGATAAATTTGAAATCATAACGGAAAAGTTTAAATCAAAGATTTGAATCGATTTAAAGAGGTTGCCCGCTTAGCTTCGGTATCTAGGCTATTCCAAAGTTTAGCACCTCTAAACGAAAATGACTTCTGCCCATTACATGTCCTTTTCTTTGGCAGCTTTAAATCAGTGTTTGTATTGCGTAGCCGCTGTGTTGCATCTTGTGAATTTCTTGTGAACATATCATTCATATATGGGGGAGCTATATTGTTGATAGACTTATATACCATTGTCCTGCTTTCGTGTTTAATCATGTCATTCACTGTTTTCCAACCTAGATTCTGGATAAGTGGTTTGCTAGAGGCATCAAAGCTGCTATTAGTAATGATCCTAGCTGCTCTGTTTTGAAGCTTCTGAAGTTTCGAGATTTCAGTAGTGCCACAGCATCCCCATACAGCGCAGCAGTAGCGGAAGTGGGGTTCAACGATGCTAGTGTATAGTGTTTTCAAGGAATTCTGGGGGAGAAATCTTTTTGCATACTTTAAGAGGCCAACTGCTCTAGATACCTTGGCAGAGACACTTTTTATGTGCTCTTTCCAATCAAGACTATTGTCTACCTGAACACCAAGATATTTTGTTTTCTCAACTAAAGCCAAATCGTTATCTCTTATTTTTAAACATAGACTTTCACTAGTACATTCTAGTGACCTTTGTTTATTTTTTGTGCAAATTAGCATTCCCTGTGTCTTTGCTACATTAAGAGATAATTTGTTACCACTTAACCACGAATCCAAATCCCTGAGATCGCTATTGATCGCCTCATTCAGGTCCTCAATATTCTTAGAACGAAAGAATAGAGTCGTATCATCAGCATACATGGAAGTAGTTGAATTTTTTACTGCACAGGGGAGATCATTTATATAGACCAAGAAAAGTAGAGGCCCCAGACATGAGCCTTGTGGAACCCCAACCTCTATTCTCTCCGTTTCAGAGTCTATACCATTAACCCTACAAAACTGTTTCCTGTTAGACAAATAGGACTGAAACCAAGAGAGATTTCTATCACAAACTCCATAGTGCTCGAGTTTTTGGCATAGAATCTCATGATTGACTGTATCAAAGGCCTTTCTTAGGTCGATAAAAACTGACCCTATCATATAGCCATTGTCAAACCATCATACCATTCATCAGTTGTTTTGAGCAGACATGTCAAAGTGGAAAATAACAATCTAAATCCCGACTGACCATTCGAAAGAAGTCGATTCGAGTCTAAATATTTGTACAACTGATTGAATACAAGCTTCTCAAACAACCTTGAAACAACAGGCAGCACAGAAATTGGTCGGTAATTTGACCGTATGGACTTGTCTCCATCTTTATCATTCATATACTGGTACAGCTGGTTTGTTACTAATTTTTCAAAAAGCCTTGAGATGACAGGCAAGACTGATATTGGTCGATAGTTAGACTTTTCAGTCTTATCTCCATCTTTGAAGATCGGAGTAACCCTAGCAACTTTCCATGAGTCTGGAAAACAAATTGTTTCAATGGATGTATTGAACAAGAAAGCAAGCGAGTTTTCAATAAAAGGCAGCGCAAGCTTCAAAAAGTAGCTAGAGATGTCGTCAGTCCCAAAGCTCTTTGCTGTCTTAACCGTGGCAAATGCATCCCTGATCTCCAGCACTTCAATAGTCCTAAAATGAAACTTTGGTAATTTTTTCGACAAATGGAAAATTGGAAAAAGTATGAGTCCAATTTTCCAATTTTCCATTTGTCGAAAAAATTACCAAAGTCAGTGTTATAAAATTCTACCAAATATACCTAAAATGAAATGTTGCCTTAGGTTTGTTAATTTCATAGTCACCAGCAAGAAAGGGATTAGGGACTGGATCTATTCTGTCAGCAAGATCCTTACCTACAGAGCAAAAGAAACTGTTCATTGCATTAGAAATATCTATTTTGCGAACAGTTTCGGAACCAGACTCTTTGAGACAATCAATGTTGCTGGACTTTGATCTCTTATTGAGGAGTTCATTGATTGCCTTCCATGATTCTTTCATGTTACCTTGACATGCAGAGAACTTATTAGTATAGTACTGCTTCTTTAGTTGGGTATTTAGGACATTGACCTTGTTACGGACCTGTCTACACTCACAGAAAAAAGGTGGTTTTCAGAGGTTCTGGCAAAGAACCCTAGGGTTCTTGGATGCCCTAAGGTTCTTCAAAGAACCTTAGGGCTCTCTAGAGTACCCCATAGGGTTCTTCAAAGGTATCCTGAAGAACCCTAAGGGTTCTTCAAGTCAAAAAGGTTCTTCAAAGAACCCCCATGACTGCAAATATCACGTGACTTACGCAGGGTATTCGAAAATGGAATGTATTCGCGATTTCTTTTTCTCTTGAAAACGGTTGAATGATTGAAGTTTCGTTGCTGCGGCGAAGGTTTGAAGAAAAGACAGGAAGGAATATCGCGAAAAAGGTAAGCTTTACTGAATTTATTTCACCCGAATAAACAAAATATGATTAAGCAGTAAGATGATGCATTTTCCTGGAATACAATTGTTTCATTAACTTGATCTGAAATAGGGAGAAAGTCCCGAGAAAGTTAGCTACGCGTTACAGGCGCACGGACATGCCAAAACGCGTCTCCCATTGAGCTGAGAGCAAACTACAGTCTAGCTGTGTTTCGTTATCTCACCTTTCTGGAAGTTTCCCTACAAAGAAGCATTGGGTTTTGTTCAAATCGCCTCTTTCAAAAGATTATCTGGCCTACGAATCAGTTGAAGTAACGTTATGATGTTGGGTAGACATGAAATAGGTCTAAAGGCAGCAAGAAATACTTCTATACTTGCTTTTCTGCTTGTCTTGGAAACAGTATTCTCGACCTGAACCCCAACTTGCTTGCACTTCGTAATAGGTCAATTCTTTGACCAACATTATTAGGCAAGCCTAAGCATTAGCATTGTGCTGCCTTACTTTTCTTCAAACAAATAATGTTTGAGTAAGAAACCGTTTGTATTGGTTGTGCAAATCAGCGTGATACAGTTTCTTCGAATTTTTGCAAGACTTTTCTGATATCCTTATTCATAACAAAGGTTATTTCTGAGAACCCTATTTTCCTGAACTTTCTTGTCAGGTTTTGCAAGTGTGGTGATGCCATGGATATAGAATTTATCTTGCTGTTTTCAAGAAATTGACAGACAGAAATCAAAGTAAGCTCAAGGCGAGCAAACAGATGCGACACAAACATCACCTGAAAATAGAGAAATATTGGCCAAAGCTGTGAAGTGAAATGTTCTGCGTTTTGAAGATTGGAAAGAAACAATCGTAATCTTATAGGGCTGAATGTCTTCTTGAAACTTAAAATGAAGACAAGACTGTTAAATTTTCTCTACAGAAATCTGAGCTTTGACAATCAAAGTGGTAAAAACGTAGGACTTGTGGCCAGTGAGGTGTAGTAGGATAGACTGATGATATGAAATTGAAGAATGTAATGATGGGTGAAATGAAGGGATGAAACTGTAAGGCAGAATGATGAAACTGAATGATGAGTGGAATGCTCAATGGAAAGAGGAAAATGAATGATCGAGAAGAATGAGTAAGATAAACAATTTTTCAAGGAGCTCAACATTTCAGACGCAGTTTTGTCTTCATTAAATCATTTCCTTCTTTTTCATGTGCAGTATAAATGCCACCGTTAACCCTATCTCATCTGGGAGCTTTGAAGCGGTCAGTGCCTAGTGCCTCATTAATACGAACAGCTAAAATCACGAGATTAAATCAGATGAAATCTGTTGCTATTACAGAAAGTTGTTTCAGCTGCCATGACAATGAGAAGAACTTTAGTTATGATTATCGTGATTATCAGTCTACAAAAGGTCCTGGGGACAAGGTCGGAGTTGGATATAATTAGATACTTGGATGATATTGAGATTATACATTTTTAAGAAACTGGTTTATAAGAGACTACTCTCGGGTGCCTAATACAAGGAGGGTCTTAATAAGCGGGGGGGGGGGGTAACCCCTCAAAGAAACTAATAAACGAGGGGGTCTTAATGAATGGGGGATCTACTGAGTGTAAGTCAGCCTTTACGCGTTTCTCTGGGAAAACAACCAAAAACAACATTTCGACCAGTTTCGATCATCGTGTCTGATTGTCTGAGCAATGAAAAGATTGTAAACTCCTGTGAGGCCCTGCATTAATGATGATTCTCCCTAAAGGCTTCTTTCCATCCTGGGGGATCTCCTGGCGCGTGGGACTTTTGTCCATTCCATTACGCTGGCTGGAAAATAGTCTTTACTCTGTTTATTTGCAAATTGAATCTTTTGAATGGTGCACGAATCTTCAAACCCATCGTAAGTCTTTTGAATTGTCAAAGCATAACTATTTTATTCCTTGTTGTTTATTTCTACTTTGTATTGTTTTCCAATGTATTGAATGTTCTGTCCCATTTTGTTTCCTCAATGTATTTTTATTTCTGGTTTTTTCGATTGGTTTATGTCTTGTCATTTTCACTTTCCTTACTTTCTGTTGGTGGTTGCATTCTGACTGGTTGCCCCTTAGGGGGACCAGCGAGAAGACTTCTTTATGATGATGCCGGTTGAAATCAATCAATGGAGAGCAACAATAGGGTGTTCCCGTGTACCTATGCAAAACACATCCCTACTGAGCAGAAATATTAGGCCACTTTCTGTTCTCTTCCAAATTTTGAAATTATATTGGTTCTGTTATTGGTTCATAGCAGTCTCAATTCTTGTTCTGCCATTTACACTGACAGTGCAGTTTCTTGCAGTTCACTCTATCGCACCAGAGTTATGTTTTGTGCCTTTGTTCGCCCGCATACATCGGTCTGCGAAGATAGTACTGTACATTTCTGTAGAACTTTTCAAGCGAATCCCACTAGGTATCATTGTTCGATATAAGTACTGTCCCTCTCGATATGCTTACTTCTACACAGCATGCTTAGCATGTTGCTCTCTACACATACTATGGTTAGTTTTCAGGATAATTCTGCTGAGCGGTGATGTAGAAACGAATCCTGGCCCTGAAACACTTGATTTTTGCACTTGGAATCTGAATAGTATCATTGCGCATGATTTTTTACGAGTCTCTCTTTTAGAGGCTTATAATTCAGTGTATAGTTATGACCTTATAGGCGTTGTTGAAACCCACCTGGACAACACCGTGGAGGAAGAGAGACTGGCGCTAGATGGCTATACGTTTATCAAAAATAATCACCCCCAGAATGTGAAAAGGGGTGGTGTTGGGCTATACATCAAAGATTCACTTCCTTCCGTAAATCGTCCCGACCTGGTGACTCTTCCTGAGTGTATTGTGTATGAAATTCAGTTAAACAAGAAAAAGTACTTCTTCGCCGTAATCTATAGAAGCCCAAGTCAGAGCCCAGAGGAGTTTGATAACTTCACAACAAACTTTGAGTTGATGTTATCCAAAATGCATGCCGAAAATCCATTCTGCGTTATCATTACTGGTGACTTCAACTGTAGATCAACGCAATGGTGGGAAAATGACATCGACAATAACGAAGGCCGTCTATTCGAGCCAATATCGTCTGGTAATGGTCTTTATCAGTTGATCTCAGAACCAACTCACTTGATGGGCGATTCTAACTCCTGCATTGACTTAATATTTACTGATCAACCTAACCTTATTATTGAATCTGGTGTTCATCCGTCACTGCACGAGCAGTGTCACCATCAAATAGTTTACGGAAAGTTATCTGTTTCAAACATAGCACTTCCTCCATACACCCGCAAGATTTGGTACTACGATAAGGCAGACTTTGTAGCCATTAGAAAGAGCATTAAAATGTTTGCTTGGCGCGAACATCTTGAAAAACTGATCTGCCCCAATGAACAGGTAAAACTGCTCAATGAAGTCCTCCTAAACATTTATTCTAATTTCATTCCCAACAAAGTTAAAACAATTAGGCCTCGCCAAGCACCTTGGATAACCCAAGCCGTCAAAAACTTTCTTAGGAAAAAAAATCGTGCATATAAAAGTTTCGTGAGGAGTGGACGGCCAGGCGACAAGCTAGAAGGTATTCAAAAGATGATATCTGAAGGCGCAAGGCTGGTTGAGAAAGCGAAGCGGAACTACTTCTTTAAGGCTGGAAAAACCTTGGCTAATCCTGGAACCAGTAGCAAAACCTATTGGTCTTTAATAAATACAGTTTTAAACAAAGCTAAGATTCCCATGATACCACCTCTTCTAGAGAACGGGCTGTTTGTAACGGATTTTGCGGAAAAGGCGCAGATCTTTAATGATTATTTTATACTTCAGTGCACGACCATTGACACAGGCAGTGAAATTCCACAAGAAACTCCAGTTACTACGACCTTGATAACTGATTTTGTCATCCCCGAGGAGAAGATACTTAATATAATACGATCACTTAATCCTAATAAAGCACATGGCTGGGATGAAATATCTGTGAGGATGATAAAGTTGAGCGATGATGCATTGGTTCTTCCACTGAAAACAATTTTCATAAATTGTTTGCGGCGTGGTTTATTTCCTGAAATATGGAAACATGCAAATGTGGTGCCGGTTCATAAGAAAAATGAAAAAAATGTGAAGGGGAATTACCGTCCCATTTCTCTGCTACCAATCTTTGGGAAAATACTTGAAAAACTCATATTCGATTCTCTTTACTCACACCTTGAATCACATGATCTTCTCAACCCGAATCAATCAGGTTTTCGCCCAGGAGACTCAACAATCAACCAATTACTCTCGATAACGCATACTATTTTCAAAGCTTTTGACTGTAATCCTCCTCTTGATGTTCGCTCGGTGTACCTTGACATTTCGAAAGCATTTGATAGGGTATGGCACGAAGGTCTAATTTACAAGTTAAAACGATGTGGTCTCAGGGCAACTTCTTTTTTTGATTCAAAGTTTTCTCAATGATCGAAAGCAGAGGACAGTACTGAATGGACAAAGTTCTAACTGGGGAGATATTTCGGCAGGTGTGCCCCAGGGTTCTATTCTAGGACCCTTGTTTTTCCTTGTGTATATAAATGATCTATCTGTAGGCTTGAAGTGCAATGTTAAGCTATTTGCCGATGATACATCACTATTCACAGTGGTTGAAGATTCAAATACAGCTGCCAGTGATATGAACCATGACTTGGACTTGATAAGTCAATGGGCTCACGCTTGGAGAATGACCTTTAATCCTGATCCACAAAAACAAGCTGTTGAATTGACATTTTCAAGGAAGAAAATTGAAACTGATCATCCAATGATCCTTTTTAACGACATACCTGTGAAAAAGGTAAGTGAACATAAACATTTAGGAATTATCCTAGACTCTAAGCTTTCTTTCTCTGTTCATATCAAATCTGCTATTTCTAAAACAAGAAAGGGCATTGGTTTGCTGAAATATCTCTCCAGTTATCTGCCAAGGCATACCCTGAATGAGTTGTATAAACTCTATGTTCGACCCCACCTGGACTATGGTGATGTTATTTATCACATTCCTGCTAAATTGTGTAATTTCAGTCAAAATATCATTCTACCAAACTTAATGGAAAAACTTGAGTCTGTTCAGTATTCTGCTGCTTTGGCTGTTACCGGCACATGGAGAGAAACATCTCGGGAGAAGTTGTACACAGAGCTTGGTTGGGAGTTTTTTGAGTTTTAGAAGATGGAGTAGACGTCTTACCTTGTTTTACAAGTTTGTAAACAATCTTAGTCCTGGGTATACAGTAGATCCAATTCCCCCTCTTCACCAGTCGCAGTACTGCCTTCGCAACCAGGATGTCATTGGGCGTTTGAATGCAAGGACAGAAAAATTCAAGTCGACTTTCTATCCAAATTGTTTATCCGAATGGAATAAGCTTGAGCCTGAACTGAGAGGTGCACCTTCTATTGCTGTTTTTAAGAAGAAACTCTTGTCAATAATCCGTCCTCCTGCAAAATCTGTTTATGGAATTCACGATCCTAAAGGATTGTCCCATCTTACTCAACTTAGGGTTGGTCTTAGCAAGTTAAATTTCCACAAATTCAAGCATAATTTTAGAGATACCATAAACCCGATGTGCCCAACAAGCGATGGTATTGAGGATACGGAGCACTTTTTGTTGTTCTGCCCCTCTTTGGATGCTCAACGACAAGATCTTCTCGCTGGAATGGTTGAATTATTACGACCATTTGTGCAAATCACCGATCTCTCAAATGACGCTTTGACACAGCTTTTATTATATGGTGATCAAGACCTTTCTTATGACCTGAATAAAAATATACTCGAATTGACCTTACGTTTCATTCGCGAAACTGGTCGCTTTGACTAAAATCATTCAACCCTCAGCTATGCACAAAGCAACCACCACGTCGTTAACGTAAATGTCCTTTTACTTTGTAAATTCTGTTTCACATCAGATGTCAGGAATTTGAAATTACTTCAAAGAACGTAAACTTATCGCAACCCTGACTTTACATCTGATGTGGAACCGAATCTAGTTTAGTAGATATTAAATTGTCCGTAGTGTTTGTTGTATTTAGGTTAGCATTGCGTGTCTTTTCATATTGGCCATGGGGTAGTCATTGTCGTTCGCTCCCCATGGTATCGTCCCCGTAGTATTGTATAGTAATTAGATCCGTATAGTAGAATGTAAGATTTGTTGTATTACTTTTAATGAATGAAAAAAAAAAAAATGGGGGATCAGAAATTCTCAAAAAACGGGTTTTTACGTTATCTACTGGAGACAAGTGCAATAACTACAGTAAACAGCTGCAGATAAGTAAAAACAAGAGCGTGTACCACTTTTACACTTTTGACAAAAAGAACTCTTTCTTCAACTGTTTTTGAAAGAAACGTTTTGAATTAGTTTACGAGTACACTGCAATGGTTTATCTTTCGAACGAAATGTCGTATAAATATCATACTGAGCTTTGGACATTGCTTTGCCAAAATTGATAAACGGGGGGGTCTTAATAAGGGCCGGGGGGATGGATAAAGTTTCTGAAAATTAATAAGCGCCCCCCCTTGTATTAGGCAGCCGAGAGTACACCTTTTTTTATAAGAAACTGGTTTATAAGAAACTAGTACTAAGATGGCCAAAATTTTAAGAATCTCCAGTACTATGTCTTAGAAATACTAAGAAACTTTTCAAAGTTAAAAGCATAGATATTACAGCAAATACAGTACAGGGTGTCTCAAAAAAATTGTTCGACGTTTGATTAAATACTAAAAAATAACGATACGCTGAATGGACCTTTGGTCAAGTCCCCCTTGTCCTGAGATTTTAAATTAATTTTTGACACAAGAATCATGCAAATCCGATAAAAATTCATGGGGTTACAAGCATTTGAAGTGCAAGTTTGTGTAAAAGCTGAAACCAGAGGCCTCGAAATGGCATTTTTGGTAAAAGTCCCATAGACCGTCGTTTCTGTTATTTCTCAATTGTTTCAGGGTGAAACAAGTGGGATTCACACATGTATTCGATAACCTAACTGTCAAGCATATGGATTGTTTGAGGAAACAGATTCAGTCTCTCGCCGATTTTGTTTTGAACCACTGTTTTTGGACCTATGCAATGTTGGGAATTTTGAGAATGATCGCAAGAAATAATTTACTTTAGAAGTCGTATTTACTTTGCTCTGATATCAACGAGAGGTATGACATTGGATAAGCTTCTCTTACCTAAGTCTTCCAGCTTTTTGCAATACAAGTAATCTGGGGGGTCTCTGGTTTCAGCTGTCGCATATTTCTGATATTCGAGAGCTCGCAACTCAGTGAATTTTCAACCGATTTGCACGATTTTAGTAGAAATCGGAGTATTGGCAGGGAAACGGAGCTTGATTAAGAAACGAAGAGCAAGAATTGCGACGATAATCATGTTAGTATATTTCATTCCAAGTGACAAATCCATTAAATATATTTCAACAAATCCATGTTAGACAAATCCATGTTAAACGAATCATGTTAGACAAATCCATGTGAAAATTAGAAAAGACTAGGCCATAATTGTTGTTGACGTTTCGAAGCAAACTTGCTTCATCATCAGAATACCAAGTTTCCAAAAGCACGAGGCTATATTTATATCCATAAAGACAATAAACTACCAAAAATGCATTTTTACAAATCCTACGTGAAAAATAAATAATGAGGCACGCCCAGAGGATAATACCTAAAACAGAGCTAAGGGAATAGAAGATTGCAGAGAGTTAAGTCTCTAAAATTTTAGTCTCTAAAATTATTTCATAATCTTAGGAACAGGGTTATCTTTCCATGAGCCTGTTCATGTTGTCCTTATTTTTCAATATTTAATCAAACGTCGAACAATTTTTTTGAGACACCCTGTAGTGTCTCGCATATAAGAAACATTAATTTAAGAAACACCAGACCTTGATCAAAATAATATCCTCTCTTATAAGAAACTGGTGCAGATGTTTCTTATTCAAAAAACTATGTGTGCATTAGAAATTTGAAAAACATGGCGAATTCAGCTTTGCAGTTGAATCAGCCTGTACCTATTCACATAAAAACATGAGATATACATGCAAATGAAGCACAAATCACCTTCCTGGAATAAATGTAACCTTTCTTAATGTAAAAAGTATGTTTTGCATGACAATCATAAAGCTCGTGTCTGATTCTAGTTCATTGATAGTACATGATTTTTCTAATAAGAAACTTTAGAAATTTCACCCTGAATTGAAGTTTATATCTCATTAGACCTCAAATTGAAAATTTTGTTTCTTATATGCGGGACACTACTGTAGATCGTTGAACCTTTATTCTTGAGCAATATTATCTTACCATTTGTGTTTTCAGATAACAGAACACTGTTTATTTACGATGTTTTAAATGTCAAGAAACATATCTGCTGCAGTGTTAGCGACCACATTTATATTTCTGCATTCAAAAAATAAGAAACCAATCAAGAAACCTTTAGTACTAAAAAGCGGACAAAATTCAATGAAACTTTTAATACCATTGCCTAATCTAAGTTTCTTATTAAAAACGTTTAATACTAAGATGAGCACGATTTTAAGAAACTCTAGTACTATGTCTAAGAGGTATTAAGAAATTTTTTAAAAGTGAAACTCTAGTACTATGTCTGAGAAGTAATAAGAAGCTTTTTAAAAGTTATGGACAATGAAGCAAATATATTGTTGAACCTTTATTCTGGAGTAATATTAACTAGCCATTTGTGTTTTGAACATAAGAGAACAGTATCCTAAATGCTGTTTTGAATGTCAAGAACCATATCTGCAGCTGTGTTAGAGACCACATTGATAATTCATGCATTCAAAAATAAGAAACCAATTAAGAAACCTTTAGTATTAAAAGAAAATTCCATGTTAAATCAAGAAACTTTTGGTGATATGGTCTGAGCCAAGTTTCTAATAGACGATTACGCTAAAGATGGCGGCAAGGAACTTTTTACCAAGATGCATTGCGTTCTTTAATCGAATTCCTATAGAATCGTTAAGGATTCGTAATTAGAACGCAATGCATCTTGGTAAAAAGTTCCTCGCCGCCATCTTTAGCGTAATCGTCTATTGTAAAAATGTGTAATATCTTGAACAACTGAGAAAAGTTCTACGATGTTTACGGACTGAACAGTAAACATCGGTTATGGCCGCGGTACTGTAGAATCTTAAAAATTTCTTGGTACTTGCTTGTTGAGTGATATTGGACGTGCCGCTTATATGGGCGGGATTTTGGGTAGCTTTTTCAGAATTTTTATCGCAACTGAAGAAATTTGAATAGAGCTTGTATCTTCAAATGGAAAAAATTCATAGCCAAAGTTTCCAAACTTCCTAAAATTCATGCAAAAGGGGAAGAAATTCTTGAAAAATTCAGTCCAAAAAATGGATCTTTTTGTCAAAGTCCAGATTCACGTCGAGTTACGGTCACAGTCAATTTTGAGATAATTCCGTGCAATTTCAATATTTGGTAACCTGCGCACAGACTTTACTTAAAGCCTGTGCGCAGGCTAAATATTTGGTCATTTGTGCCACTTTTTATGCCATTTGGACCACTCTAGTGACAACATTTTCAAAATCTTTGTCCATTTTCGTAATCAGCACACTCAAAATAGGTTTTGCATCAATTTTGAGATAATTCTGTGCAATTTCAATTTTAGGTCATTTGTGCCACTTCTTGTGCCATTTGGATCACTTTAGTGACAACATTTTCAATATCTCCGTCCATATTCGTAATCAGCACACTCAAAATAGGTTTTTGCAACAATTTTGAGATAATTCTGTGCAATTTCAATATTTTCATCATTTGTGCCACTTTTTGTGCTATTTGGACCACACAACTTCAGTGACAATATTTTCAAAGTCTTCCCCCATATTCAAAACCTGCGTACTTGAAATAGGCTTTGCACCAATTTTGATATAATTCTGTGCAATTTCAATTCGAGTTCATTTGTGCCACTTTTTGTGCCATTTGGACCACTTTAGTGACAATATTTTTAAAATCTTTAAAATCGTTCATTCTCATAATCAGGACGTCATTTGTGCCACATTTTGTGCCCTTTGGACCACTTCAGTGACAATATTTTCAAAATCCTCGCCCATATTCATAATCATCGTACTTGAAATAGGCATTGCCCAATTTTTGAGATAATTCTGTGCAATTTCCATTTTAAGTCATTTGTGCCACTTTTTGTGCCATTTGGGCGATTTTAGTGAACAAATTATCAAAATCTTCGCCCATATTCATAATCAGCGTACCCGAAATGGGCTTTGCACCAATTTGGAGATACTTCTATGCAATTTCAACTTTAGGTCATTTGTGCCACTTTTTGTGCCCTTTGGACCACTTCAGTGACAATATTTTCAAAATCCACGCCCATATTCATAATCAGCGTACTTGAAATAGGCTTTGCACAAATTTTGAGATAATTCTGTGCAATTTAAATTTTAGTTCATTTGTGCCACTTTTTGTGCCATTTGGGCGACTTTAGTGACAATATTTTCATAATCTTCGCCCATATTCATAATCAGCGTACCCGAAATAGGCTTTGCACAAATTTTGAGATAATTCTGTGCAATTTAAATTTTAGGTCATTTGTGCCACTTTTTGTGCCATTTGAGCGACTTTAGTGACAATATTTTCATAATCTTCGCCCATATTCATAATTAGCGTACCCGAAATAGGCTTTGCACAAATTTTGAGATAATTCTGTGCAATTTAAATTTTAGGTCATTTGTGCCACTTTTTGTGCCATTTGGGCGACTTTAGTGACAATATTTTCATAATCTTCGCCCATATTCATAATTAGCGTACCCGAAATAGGCTTTGCACCAATTTTGAGATAATTCTGTGCAATTTAAATTTTAGGTCATTTGTGCCACTTTTTGTGCCATTTGGGCGACTTTAGTGACAATATTTTCATAATCTTCCCCCATATTCATAATTAGCGTACCCGAAATAGGCTTTGCACCAATTTTGAGATAATTCTGTGCAATTTCAATTTTAGGTCATTTGTGCCACTTTTTGTGCCATTTGGGCGACTTTAGTGACAATATTTTCAAAATCCTCGCCCATATTCATAATCAGCGTACCAGAAATAGGCTTCTCGCCAATTTTGAAATAATTCTGTGCAATTTCAATTTTAGGTCATTTGTGCCACTTTTTGTGCCATTTGGGAGACTTTAGTGACAATATTTTCATCGGGTTCTCTGACGTTCTTTAGGAATTCTCTGAAGAACCTTCATGGGTTCTTTGAAGAACCTTTATGGGCTCTCTGAAGAACCTTCATGGGTTCTTTGAAGAACCTTTATGGGCTCTCTGAAGAACCTTCATGGGTTCTTTGAAGAACCTTTATGGGCTCCCTGAAGAACCTTTATGGGTTCTTTGAAGAACCTTTATGGACTCTCTGAAGAACCTTTATGGGTTTCTGAAGAACCTTATGGGCTCCCTGAAGAACCCTTATGGGTTCTTTGAAGGACCTTTATGGACTCTCTGAAGAACCTTTATGGGTTTCTGAAGAACCTTATGGGCTCCCTGAAGAACCTTTATGGGTTCTCTGAAGAACCTTTATTGGTTCTCTGAAGAACCTTTATAGGTTCTCTGAAGAACCTCTAGGGGTTCTCTGAAGTACCTTTAGGGGTTCTTTGAAGAACCTTTAGGGGTTCTTTGAAGTACCTTCATGGGTTCTCTGAAGAACCTTGGTGGGTTCTCTGAAGAACCTCTAAGGGTTCTCTGAAGTACCTTTAGGGGTTCTTTGAAGAACCATTGGTAGGGGTTCTTTGAAGAACCCCTGACTTGGGATTCTTCGAAGAACCTTTAGGGGTTCCATATATGTATCCTGCTCAAGAACCCTAAAAGGTTCTTCGTAAGCCACCTTTTTTCTGTGAGTGTATAAGACTCCATAAGGAGTTGGGACTTTCTTTTGGCTGCAGCCTTTTTTAGTTTATCCCTGGTCTGCATTAGCTTCTTCAGGTCCTTGTCTATCCAGGGGCAGTACTTCTCTGAAACACGCATTACAGTCATTGGGGCATGCTTCTCTATGATCAAAGAAAATAGGTTTGACCAATTGCTTACAAGAACATCTATGTCATCCGTTTCATTAAGCATTCGCTCCCAACATATGCCAGAAACATCAGCTAGGAATGCTCCTTCGTTAAAATTCTTCATATTTCGAGTTTTGATCACTTTATGGCCCTTTTCAATTGCTCCATTAAATTTTCGAATGCAGTAGACCATATAATGGTCACTCAGGGAAACTTCATGCACTCCAGATTTGACAATGTTTCTGGCACGTGTTGTAGCAATATGGTCAATGATAGAAGCAGTATTTAGAGTGACCCTAGTTGGTTCCTCAATAAGCTGTTTGAAGCTGAACAACTCATAGGGATCAAGCATGTGCTTTGAATTGTTATCTATGGGCTGCTCAGCTTGTTTTGGAGTGAGATCACAATTAGTGTCCCCTAAGAGGATTATTTCTTTACCCTCTTTGTCCAAAAAGGAAAGAACTTTTTCCAGCTTATTGAACGATCCAACAGGGTCGCTGGGTGGGCGATACCAAGCCAGAACAAGAAAGGACTTGCTTTTTGGTGGTTCAACCTCAATACAGATGAGTTCCAGGCCATCAATAGGGATATCAAGACGACGTTTATACTTGACAGAGTCCCTGATATAAATGGAAACATCACCACCATTGCATGTCCTATCCCGACGCTCTTGCTGGTATCCAGCCACAGTAGTGAGCTCTTTTGGGAGTTCTGGATCGAGCTTGGTCTCATTCAAAGCAAGAATGTGAATCCCAAGGTCCCTAATTAATAGCTGAATCTCATCTAGGTGACTGCGGAGACCGTTGATATTCAGGGATGCAATTGCCATGCCCTTTTTAAACCCTAAATGCTGATGACACCTGCCAAATGCCGCAGTATCACTAGTGGGTGTCCACTGCAAAAATCCCAATTCTTAATTCAAGAAAAAAAAACTTAAAACAAGATAACTTTTCTCATTTTGAACAAAATTATCTTGTCCCAGGAGCAGGAAAATATTTCTTGACAAGAATTCTTGTTAAGATTTCTTTTCTCACTTCAAGATTTATTTTCTTGAACAAGATCAAGTTTTAAAGAGTTTTTTTCTTAAATCAAGAAGTAGTTTTTCTTGTCAAGATCTTTTTTCTGACTTCAAGATATATTTTCTTGAAACAGGAATCAGCTCGGAGGAATTTTTTCTTAAATCGAGAATAATTTTCTTGAAAGAAGATAATTTTTCTAGGAAAAGGCAAGAAAAATTATCTTGTCCCAGGAGCAAGAAAATATTTCTTGACAAGAATTCTTATTAAGATGCTCGTTCTTGAATCAAGCTTTTTTTCTTAAATTCAGATTTTTCTATCAAGATTTATTTACTTGTTTCTAGATAGATTTTCCATAAAAAGGAATTAGTTTGGAGGAATGTTGTCTCAAACCAAGAATAATTTCCTTGAAACAAGATAATTCTCCTTGAAAAAAGGAAAAAAGCCAAGAAAACTATCTTGTTCATCAAATTGAAAAAAAATTCTGAAAGTAAATCAACGGGGTTAAAAGCAAACTTAGCTAGGGAGACTGGGTAATCTTAATATAACCTATTGTATTTGATGTTTTCTATCTATGAAGCAAAAGGAAGATAAGTGGCGCCTGCCGTTCTGTTGTGCTATGTTTAGATTATGTCGCTATATCACAGTTCATTTACAAAGTAATATTCTCTGAAAATTGATGAAATATTTTTCCCAGCGCAAGTACATGTTGTTATATTTAAGTCGTATCAACTCACATGTTTGTTCCTAGAAATTCGTTCTTAGAACGAGGATTAGATAAAACGATTGTCTTCAGTCAAATAACGTTATCTTGGATGCTGATAGATCCCTGAAGCTTAGAGACTTCTCTAGTTAGCCATTACCCCCACTGTCATGATATTTGACTCTTAACAACCAATTCTGGCGCCGTATGCTCATCACATGGAAAAATGCGTCCTAATGTGTAGGTGGATCATCTTCGTAAAGAAAACTTCGGCAACGTTCTTTCTGTTCTCGGGACTGTGTTTTAGGGAACAACAAAAAGCAGTTGTGACCGCACAGCCTTGGTGGTAACTAGTTTTCGAATATGCGTATTGAATATTGTATGTATGTGTATTGCTGGCTGCCAGAAAACTTTTTAAATTCATTGTTACGGACCCAAAGCCTGTTCTGAAAAGGCCCTCTCCATGTGAAACGGATGTGCCTCCAGACTAATACACGCCAAAAAGTTGGCAGTTATAGCCTGAAATCAGTAAGGCTCTAGGAAACCATAACAAGAATAACATTTCTTCTTTGGATTTGCACGATTTTTGGTCGATAGTAAAGTAAACTGTTGCGAACACTAAGGAAGGTGTAAATGTCATCTGCAAATTTCATCTAACGGCAAGCACAACTGCTTTTTATTATTGGTGTAGTTGAAATGCATTTTCGTCAAATTGGCGGTTAAAACCGAGGGGCAAATCACTTCTCAAAATAGCGTACGTGACTTTTGTGATTTTAAAATCACATGATTGTTTTTTGTGATTTTTTGTGATTTTAGTGATTTTTAGTGACCTTTTCGTGTGATCTTTCGGTAATTTTTCATTGATTTGTGATTTTTATGCTTTTTGCATGTGATTTGTGTTGTGATTTTGTGATTTTTGTATGTGATTTTTTTGTGATTTCAAGGAAGGTGTACGAAAAAAAATCAGTGATTTGCCCCTCGGTTAAAACAACTCTAAGAACTTCTAGGCTTGGCTAGAATTGGCTGCACCAGAAAAGTCATAAAAAGAATAGAAATAAAATACGTATCTTTGTTCTGATTGCAATTGGCTACCATGCCGTCAGCAAGATCTTTTCGTAGTTTTCTTTCTCCTCTGCTCCAAAATTTACTTTCGATTACAAGTCTGACGCCAACGAATGACAGGGCCCCAACGAACAACGAATTAGAAGTTTGAATATTTCTTTTATTGTTGCACACAATACACCTTGTTCCGAGGATGGTAATGTGTGAAAGTCCCAAGACATTGATCGCTACTGTTTTAGACAAAAATGCTAACAAGCTTTTGATAATGGAGAGCAATCGCCTGGACAATCACAGTTCTGGACCTGTTTGTTTCTTAACGTGCATTTGATTGTGCCCTTTTGTTCGAAGAGATAGAAGGAAGGCTATCTTTAAAAGGCGGAATGGAATGATGGAATGATGGAATGATGGAACAATGGAATGATGGAATGATGGAACGATGGAATGATGGAACGATGGAATGATGGAACGATGGAACGATGGAATGATGGAACGATGGAATGATGGAAGAGCAACTCTAACATTGTGTTAAAACAATATCCGAGTTTCTTCAACACATAACAAAATCAAAGAATGATTTAGTTCTGCATATATTTATTAGAAACAACTGTATATAATTTAGTGCACAGTTCTCACTATACACATACTATTTTCATAAGAAACTAAGAGTTTGTTCCAGTACTGAAAGTTTCATTTAATCGTCTGATTTTAGGTGCTCAGGTTTTCTTACGAGTTTCCTAAAGGTTTCATTACAATATTCATGTTCATTACATGTGCTCTCGTGAACATTTCAAATTAATCTGTTTTAATCTCCTGCAATGTTTAGACGTTACTCAAGTACCCGTCAAGCAATATGATACAGGATAAAAGTGAAATGAAGTAAATAACATGCGAAGGATTTTCCTTGTCAAAATAGATAGTTTCTTAAGTTTTTGTCAAGAGACTATGGTTTGATTTCCCCAATACTGGAGTTTTCTTAAACTTTTGACGATTGGCGCTGAGTTTTTTACAGGCAGTTTCTTATAAAAATGCGTTCTGATAAGAGACAAGAATCCGTGCTAATTCAAACATGGTTAAAGCTGCATAACTCCTATTAAATTTGTGCTTTTGATGGTAAGATGCATCTATGCGAGGAAATGTACACATACAGGAAAGCAAGTGATGTTAACAGATCGTCTTATCTCAGGAAACACGCCCTAATCATCATTCTTGAGGGGCATTTCACTCCAAAAAATCTCGCAAACGTTTAGGCAAGAATCGTTGTGTTTTAAATGTTTGTCCATCAAGGATCCGTAAAATGTTTTATTAAGGACAAATTCTCTTATGCTTTTTCGAATGAGTGGAATGCCTCTAGGTCGCTCTTATTTGGCTGCAAGGGCTCAACTTTTTGTTTAGCCTGACTCCTGGCAGGATCATGCAAAATCGCTAAGTGCACAATCATAGCTATTATGTCGTCTGTCCCCTATTGTTATAAGTTATAACATTGATTGTTTTGGATAGTCTATCAAAAGAAACTATAAAGAGCCCCTAGAGAGCTCCCATTGTACATTCTGCTAATCTACCCTCATTTGCGTTCGCAGCGCAAATGACCGCAGATTTGAGCGCAGATTAGGGCAGATTTGCAGAACCTACAATGGGAGCTCTTTAGGGGCTCTTTATTTTATTCAAGCATAATAACATTTGAGTTCATCAAGGTGACAGACTACCTTTATGACAGACTTCATAATGATCGAAAAGGATTTGTGATTTTGTAACAAAAGAATTCCAGAGAGAATGATTAGATCATCAACACGATTTTGTGTTTTGTATTCCTCAATACGCTAATCACTATCCAGTAATCGCTACTGTTTTTTACATTGTTTTAAACTGAAATCTTACCATGGTAGATGGAATGATGGAATGATGGAATGATGGAATGAAGCAAGGGTGTTAGGACACAGATGTTTTGACTGATTATTTATTGACCTTGTTTTGATCCTTTTGTCTTGTTTCTTGTCTTGTCTTCTGCTCTGCTTCGTCTTCGAACTGATGTGTGCAACTGAACGTGGGTTTGTAGGCCCAAATGCTCTCAAATCGTTCGAATATTACTCCCTTGTATTTATGTGTCTTGGTGCGCCTTCGCACAAGAAGGCTTCAAACCGTAAAACCTTAGGAAAGTCCTATGACAGAGTTATCACCGCAAACTTCCATTGTTTTCCATCGTAGAATGCACAAACATATTTTTCTCGAATCTTCTATTTTGTATCAAGGAACCATTGACTCGCCTCAATTCTATCATAGACTTATTACAGATGATGAAACAGACTTTGGATAAGACTAAGAAACCAAGACTCAAAGACAAATCACGGATATGTAGCGTTCAGTTAAAAATAGAATATAGATGGGCGCCTGCCATCATTGGTCCAATTGTTTTGATAATCTTTCGAAATCATAAAATACAATGGAATACAAGAGGCCATATCTAGATTGCCCAGGTCCCTGATTTAAGTTGCCTTTTATCTCCGTCATTTGTTTCTAAGTTTCTTATTTAGATTTTCTGAAAGTGAAATATATCGAAATATACATGTGCGAGGAAATATTCTGAAGAGCTGGAGGTAGACAAGGAAGATTGGAAGAAACTCTGAGACTCAACATATGATTGTTTAGGAAACTTTCATCACTGGTCAAATGCGGTCAAATGCGTAGTTCCTTATGCAAAATACATGCAACACTGTTCACTCTCAGCTTTTCATATTTTGGCCTTAGCTGTAAATAAAAGCGTAACTTACGTTTTCTGCCTTAGCCTATGGTCTGGATCTACACGATTTGGTGGAAGACGAAAGCTCTTGCGTCGTTGAGCCTTGTATCATCCTCGTATCTGGCTTGGTGACTAGGTGTTGTTTCAAACTGACAAGGCCATAACATGTCGTTTTTGAGCTATTTTGTCGTGAATGATATTGTTCTCGCTATTTGCAGCAGACCAACGAACTCATACGCGTATATTTTATAAGAAACAAAGAATTTGGGCCAGTACCGAAAGTTTCTCGAAATTATCAGATTTTGAGTACTCAGAGTTTCTTACGAGTTTTTAAAGGTTTCATAACAATCCTCCCGTGTGCCTCCAGAACATTTCAAATCAATGTTTGTTGAGCCCTGTCCACTCAAGTACCTTCTGAGTAATATGATACAGGAAACAAATGAAAATGGAGTAGGAATATATCATGGATTTCCTTCATGGAAACAGATGTTTTCGTAAGTTATATTTTCTCTGATTTCCCTAGTTTTAGGGTTTCTTAATTTTTAGACGATCTGAGAGTTGCGTTACTCACTAGGAGTTTCTTATGAAACATAAGGGTATTTTGTCAAATTCTAACAATTTATGAATGTTTGGGCCTACAAACCTACGTTCAGTTGCACACGTCATTCTGAAGACGAAGCAGAGCAGAAGAGAAGACAAGAAAACAAGACACAAGGATCAAAATGAGTTAAATACATGAAAAATCACAACGTCCATGTCCCAGCATCCTTTCCCAAAGATTACGGTCAGTGGAGTCATCTGAAAATCAAACAAAGGAAATGCATGCAAGCGTCATGCTACACGTACTTGTTTGTAGGGAAATAAGAAACTGGAACAGTGCAGAACGTTTCTTAAAGTTATCAGTATTTGAGTACTCAACTCAGAGTTTCTTATGAGTTTCTTGAAGGTTTCACATCTATCTTCATGTTTTCATCCTGTTTCCTCGTGAACATTTCAAAGGAAGGTTTTTTGAAGTCCGGTCCGTTCAATGTTTAGACAACTGAAAGTACCTTTCGAGTAATTTGATGCATGAAAGCAGTGAAAGTAAGGTAAAAATATGTTAAGAACTCCCTTTATCGAAAAAACTAGTTTCTTAAGATATATTTTCCCAGTACTGGAGTTTCGTAATCTTTTTGGCGATCTGTGAGTTGAGTTTCTTATAGGCAGTTTCTCATAAAATTTACGTGTATTGTTTCTATAATTCACTATTCAGTTCTCAACAGGAGGCAATCACGAATACAGTAGGCTAATTCTAGGCATGTAAGTGCGTAGCTTTTAACTCGGACTGTATCAGGCTGTCTTCTTAATCATGTAACATAACACAGTGAAATTCTCCTCGAGAGTGACATTAGAGCGTGTTTCGCAAAATAAGACGATCTGTAAATTGTCAGTGGCCTTCCTGTATGTGTACATTTCCTCGCATAGATGCATCTTAAAATCCTTCGCATGTTATTTACTTCATTTCACTTTTATCCTGTATCATATTGCTTGGAAGGTACTCGAGTAACGTCTAAACATTGCAGAAGATTAAAACAGATTAGTTTGAAATGTTCACGAGAGCACATGTAATGAACATGAATATTGTAATGAAACCTTTAGGAAACTCATAGGAAAACCTGAGCACCCAAAATCAGACGATTATGAGAAACTTTCAGTACTGGAAAACTCTTAGTTTCTTATGAAAATAGTATGTGTATAGTGAGAACTGTGCACTACATCATATATAGTTGCTTCTGATAGATATATGCAGAACTACATCATTCTTTGATTTTGTTATATGTTGAAGAAACTCGGATATTGTTTTAACACAATGTTAGAGTTGCTCTTCCATTATTCCATCATTCCATCGTTCCATCATTCCATCATTTCATCGTTCCATCGCTCCATCATTCCATCATTCCATCGTTCCATCATTCCATCATTCCATCGTTCCATTCCGCCTTTTAAAGATAGCCATAGAAGGAATGTCAACCATGGCCCTTAGTAGGTCCCAAAGTGGTAATGCATGGTCTCAGTGTTTTATAGTGTCATTGTCCCCGGACAGTAGTCACTAAATGCGAAAGTAAATGAACGGAGATCTCACGACATCGTCTAAGCATAGCACAAAAGGGCGGCAGGCGCCACTTATGTCCCTATTGTTTTCATCGATCAAGAACGTCAAATACAATAACAGGCTTTCGAAAACAGCTCTGAGATCTCTCCATCTGCTTATAAGAAACCCTAAGAAGCTCAACTCTCAGATCGCCGAAAAATTAAGAAACCCCAGTACTGGGAAAATATAACTTATGAAATTAACATATTCTTATTTCATTTTCATTTGTTCTTGGCACCGGTAGGGAAAATAAAGATTGTTATACCTCTAAGAAACTCGTAAGAAACTCCAAGTACTGAAAATCTGATAATTTTAAGAAACTTTCAGTACTGGCCCCGTACTGGCCCAAATTCGTACGGTAGTTTCTTTAAAAGAATTATGTATGGATTTTTTAATTTTCTTGTTCTCTCGTAACTATCCTTTCTCTCAGCACTCGCCAACGTGCTGCCCGAAATACAGCAGAATTTCCGTTCCGGTTTGTTATTATAGATTTACCGTCCGACATATGTAGAAAACTTGTTTTATTCATGAGATCTTATCATCTTGCTTAAACGAAACTGTTAAATGAAGGTTTTTCCTAGATCCAGAAAATATTTCTTTGGTGAATCTTAAAACAATAAAACTTGCTCTTGGACGAAGTCTCGCCTATCTTGATGAGAAAAATATTCTCAAGACAGGTATCCGTTCTCAAATCAAGAAAATTTTTCTTAAAAGTATCACATAATCTTAAAACATGCAATCTTAGAATCTAGCAAAAAAATCTTAAAACAAGAAAACTTGTTCTTTCACAAGATCTCGTTTAACTTGGTAAGAAAAAATTCTTGAAACAAGTATCCATTCTCAAATCAAGAAAATATTTCTTGAAAGTAGAAAGGCATGTACTCGGTCGAATTCATATTTTATCTTATCAGGAATAGAAATCTTAAAACAAGAAATTTTTCTTAAATTAAGAAGAATAATCTCAATAAAGCATCCTCTCTGTTATGAGTTTGAGGTGGGGATGGGTCAGTCACTTCCACCCCGGTAGCACTGCTACTGTTACCCAGATTTCGTATGGGCAGGCAAGTTCCTGGCAAACAAGCGATTACCCTCAGGGGTGAGATGCATACCTCCCCCATCCATATGCTTTTATGCTGAACAGGTAGCTCCTACACAGCGTTCATCTTCGTTTCAAACTTCCTCGTAAAGTATGGCAGGAGAGCACGTGGCGGAGTGATTAAGGCGACTGACTCGTAAACCAAAGGTCAGAACGGCTGAGGTTCGAGTCCCGCGCTGGACAGTTTGGTCGCCGTCCGTAATTCTAGCCCGGGTCGACCAGAGCCATATGAGGGAATTCTGGTAGCTGCGGTGGGTAGTTGCAGCGGGTTGATGGTAAAACATCCGTGGCCCCTCCTGGAAATAAGTCTGTCAGACTTTCGCAGGCTAGCCACGTTAAATATGATAACCTACCTACCTAACCTGAAACGAGGATGAACGCTGTATCATGCTGTGTAGGAGCTAACTGTTCAGACGCGCAGGAGCCGTTTGAATTTGATTCCTGGCACTGCTTAGGCTTGGCCCGAAGGGAGAACAACGAAGAAAACACTAATATCGAGGTAATGTATTTTAATTTCTGAGCTACAAACACGTTGTATAATCGCCCATGATGAATGCAAATAGTAGGTAGCACTGTCCACAAGTTGCTCGAAATCTCTCGAAAAGTTACTCAAAATTTCCTGAAAAGTTGCTCCAAAAGTTGCCACTTTTCAAAGATTTGCCCAAACGTTCCTTTACTTATAATGCCAGATGCTATAAATATATTGACAAGTGACACATTTCTACATATTCTCTCCTCAGACAACTGCAATACCCTGAATGTTTGAGCCTTTCAACGCTAATGCTGTTGGAATCATCTAACAAATCTTTCGTATTTTAGCACGAACCATTTGTTGCTTGTAAGCATCAATAACAGCAACAGCAAGAGCATCAATAAAGAAGATTTTAATCCAAACGTATTGCTTGTGACAGTTGTATTTTACTACGTTCTGTTATTTTAGATGGTGCATTTTTGTTTAAAGGTACACTGTCGTGGCTGTGATCGGCTAGTGATGATGTTGAAATTAATAACAATTCTCTGGCCTTTGAGTAATTACCAAGCCTTTATGCTCTCGGATCATACTTTGCTTCGAGAATAAAGGGAATCAGATCATAATCGTCTTCGTGAATTTCACTGCACAGCAAAATTACTGGACCTTGCCTAATTCTTTCCTTCGTGGTTGTGTTGTTTACCCAATCAGCGCCACGACAGTGCGCCTTTAATACAAGAACATTAAAATTATCTGATGAATAATGATAATGATCATAACCATCATTATCATCATCATTATCATTGTCATCATCGTCATAAATCGTTTATTTTTGAGACCAGTTCTTCACAAACCAAGCCGTTGAATCCAAGCCTGACCAGAAAACAGACAATGTCCATGTCTAATTTTCATTACTGTTGCAAAGAATGAACAAAATACGTTTCAGATTTCTGTGATATTGCTAAAATAAGGGACTACTTTCTCAATGTTGCAAAAGTTGCCAAAATTCCTAAAAGTTGCGTAAACGACAGCAAGTTGCCCGAAAGTTGCCGAACATCTTGTGGACAGTGCTAATGATAAGCAGCTAAAGTCACTGCACAGTGACTTCGTTATCGAAGCATCTCTACAGATCTCTTTCATCTCATTTCAATTTCATTTCTATTTATTTAAACAAGGTAAAGCTATCAACTATGTACACATAAATTGCTTTATAAGCTGCCCTGTGCAAAGAAAAAAGGTAATCTCTTACAAGTTCGAAATATGCAGGGTAGAATAATAAGTAAAAGTAGTTAAAAAGTTCTCGATCGGCAGGAATAATAAGGGCTCCTTTATGTTCTGAAGTTTTCGATACAGGATTTAAATTGTTTGGAATTTTTTTGTTAATTTTGATTTTGCGCCAAGACCATTCCATTGTTTCGCTCCGCTAAAAGAAAAGCATTTTCGGCCACATGTTGTTCATAGAAACGGGAAACGTAGATCGGTTTCGGTATTTCGAAGTTTCCGGGTACTGGTTTTCTGATAACCTGCCGAACAGGCATGCGAGATAAGAGCGTTTTGCCGTTTTTTTATATATTCCAATAAAATTTTACAATAAACAAACCAGGGTTACAATACGATGCCACGAGGAGCATGGAAATACATAGCAATCCTGTGACCATTACATTTGACATACATATTAAATTGATATTACATTTGAATATTACAAATAACATATTACAAATAGCAAATAGGAAAACAACAATTACAGACATTCCCACAAAAGAAAACCACAATGAATAAATATACGAAAAGACAAAGTACAAGAGAGAAGAGAGAGAAGAGAGAGGTTTTGCCGTTTACAGCTTCGTCGAAATATTTCCGTGCACTACAGGGTGTCTCAAAAAAATTGTTCGACGTTTGATTAAATATTGAAAAATAAAGACAACATGAACAGGTTCGTAGAAAGATAGCCCTGTTCCTAAGATTATGAAATAATTTTAAAGACCAGTATCAAGCAAATCGGTTGAAAATTCACTGAGTTACGAGCTCTCGAAGATCAAAAATATGCGATAGCTGAAACGAGAGACCCCCCAGATTACTTGTCTTGCAAAAAGCTCGAAGACGGAGGTAAGAGAAGGTTATCCAATGTCATACCTCTCGTTGATATCAGAGCAAACCAAATACGACTTCTAATGTAAATTATTTCTTGCGATTATTCTCAAAATTCCTTAACATTGCATAGGTCCAAAAACAGTGGTTCAAAACAAGATCGGCGAGAGACTGAATCTGTTTCCTCAAAGCATCCATATGCTTTACAGTTAGGCTATCGAATACCTGTTTGAATCCCACTTGGTTCGCCCTGAAGCAATTGAGAAATAACAGAAACGACGGCCTGTGGGACGTTTACCAAAAATTCCATTTCCAGGCCTCTGGTTTCAGCTTCCGCACAAACTTGAACTTCAAAGGCTTGTAACCCCATGAATTTTTATCGGATTTGCAAGATTCTTGTGTCAAAAATTAGTTTAAAATCTCAGGAAAAGGGTGACTTGACCAAAGGTCCATTCAGCGTATCGTTATTTTTTAGCATTTAATCAAACGTCGAACAATTTTTTTGAGACACCCTGTATATGGTTAAAATTACGGTCGAAGCAGGAGAAGTGTGACAGCATAATCCTAAAATATTTGATTGTTCCAAATCATTATTGCAATATTATTCGAATAATATTTAGAATAATGATATAACAAGTGCTGTAAGGCGCCTGCCCTATCAGATTAGTTGTGTTTCATGTTTTTTTTGCTCAAGCACACAGATCCGTTTAACTTTTGTCCAACTGCAAGAGCGCAAGAGCGGTCGTTAGAATCAACATATTATTATTTTTTGATTCTTGGAAATCGATGTTCGATTATTATACGATTGGTATTTGCATAATCAATTTCAATCGGTCACACTACTCTTGACTATTAATAAAGTATTTATAAACAATTGTGAAATATGGAAGATCCCGATTTAGAATTATTATTGCAACATAAACACCCAAGAAACGCTAGTGCCCAGCTTCAGATATCGAGCTTCTGAGCAGCGGAGGTTTACTGTGAGGCAGAGCTGCAAAAAGTATCAGAACCTGAGAACTAGGTTCCCAAAAAAGGTTCAGCCTTAGCAGAAAATTTTCAGTGAAATTTTTCCCAAACGAGGGAAATGATTGTCTTTGTGCAATCCTTTTGAAACAGAGAATATTTACTGACCTTCTATACTATTCGCAATCCCTAGTAAAAATGCAAGGTTACAGATTTTGGGGACATCAAAATGACAAGAACTCTCAAGAAGTTTGAAGAATTCTTTATATAAATGATAAAAATTCTGAAGAACTTTAAGATTCTTTATATATATGATCAATTTCTTCAACCAGTAGCCTTTGTTTGATACAACCGGTACTTTGGTAAGAACAGCCTTTCGACCTTTTCGGCAAATTGTGACCATCAGAAGTAAAATGTATCTTTCATAACATAATTGACTTTGCAGAAAATTTCTTCCCCTTTTGCCAGGTTCCCAAGAAGGAAAGTATTGTTTACAGCTCTGCTATGAGGTGCTGTTACCGTCAAACCCACTATGTACAGATTTTCTGTGTCCCGGTAAGATTTTAGCTTCGTTTAGTGTCTCCGTAAGATTTTAGCTTCGTTTAGCTTTTCTTAGCTTCGCGATTTCATTAAAATCTTAGATTTTTAGGCTCTTTTGAGATTAAACATGCAACTCTCAATGTTAGTTATGTTGTCAGATTCGTACTCAGCTTAGATTGGTAATCAGTCTTCAATTCATTTCAGATTCTTTGTCTTCCGGTAATTTCAGATTTGAGGTCAAGTAGCGTTCAATTTAAGATTTTCAGTCAACTTGTGAAAATTTGAGCTTTTTAGTCAAGCCTCGTTTTGAATTCATGTTATAACTGTCAGGGATATCATGAACTTCAATGATTTCCGTACCATGGCCGGTGGGGGTCAGCGAGCCGTTGTTAGTTGTGAGAAGATGTCGAGCAGATTTGTTTTGAAGAACAATTAAAGGGGCAGGGTCACGTAATGTAAACGAATTTCTGTCGAAACGACGATTTCATAGTATTTATGATAGGCCATATCACAGAGATTTTCCACTACTTTTCTCAAAATGAAAGTGTTATCTTAAAGATGGACTTTTGTACTCGTAGAGAAACAACCGAAACACTTATATGTTGTACGATTGCAAAGATATTGATGGATTTTTAGAAGTAACTTCAGAGTGGATTCATCCCATCAACCGAAATCTGTACATAACACAATGGCCACGTGTGCGCAACAATATAGATTCTAGAGACAGGTTTGTTTACGGTTACGTGACCCTGCCCCTTTAAGAATTTACAATAGAGAATGAATTGAAAGAGCAATTAAAGACAAATGATGGAGATGTAAAGTGGCTTAAACCACGGGCCTGGGCAATATAAATATAGCGTACTGTATTCCATTTTATTACCTGACTGAAGTTTCAAAAACGAGGCAATACAGAATCCCGCCATTCCTATTGGTTAATCACACATTTTCCGCGGGTTTCCCGTAGCCTTGTATAATACGATACAAGGACGCGTTTTTGTCGCCACAGTAACTGCTTTAGGCCTAGGCGAGTGAGATTTACAGTAAACTCAAACGACATGACTGCAGCAAAATGTGTTTGATTAAATGATGCGAGTCAAGATTTGAAGCTGTCAGGTAATAAAACTCATACTAACCGGTTTTGTCGGTGAAGAGGAAAATATAAAGCCCTCGGTCTTAATGCATAGACCTCGCAAGCTCGGTCTGTACTTTTAAGACCTCGGGCTTTATATTTTCCTGTACAACACAAAACCGGTTAGTATGCGCATAATACCTGATGATCTGAAGAGTTTATCAAAGCAATTGGACAAATGATGGCATGCGCCCATCTGTTGTTCTATTTTTAGACTAGATGCTATGTATCCGTCATTTGTCTTTAAGACAAAGTATCGGAATAATGATTTTAGATAGTGTAAGTGCAACATTCCATAGAAATTTGATGGACTCAAATATGTTTTGGAGTTGATGTCTTGCGACCAGACTCAGTAAGTCGTGTCAAGCCTTGTCAAGCCAAGCTACGTCCATTGCATCAAGATTGTGTCTGTGTATCCTGTAAACCACAGGAGACCGTACAGCGTGCCTGTTGAAGGAGATACAGATCGTCCAAAGGAGCTTTGAAAAAAGCTGAATAGAGGCTAGAAGATAGATTTCTAAGTCCTTCTCTTAGTTGTTTGAAAAATACGAGGTATCCAATTGTTTCTTAAGTTTTAGGACATTCTTTTACCAATTGTTTCTGATTTGCCTCTTATGGTCTTATTGCTTAAGGTATAGAGCTGAGTTAAGGGCTCCCAAATTACGAAGTAAGGTCTCAAAGCAGGTGGGAACATTATTTGCACCCAAAAATTGTCCAAACAGTTGCTGCTACCGTATGTTGTAATTGTCATAACATTTGAAGAGGCCTTAAAAATTGCAAAACCAGTCTATGGATGATTTTTGTGTAGCGTTGAATGAATGAATGAATGAATGAATGAATGAATAGATAGATGAATGAATGAAAAGATGAAAGAATGGTTGTAGCTTCGTTCAGTAACTGAGTTAGAGGATTCATATCTATCACCAGAGTTCCTTTGCTTAGCATGCCTTGCTGAGTTTTGTCGCCCGAAAGCAACTCTAAAACGTATTGAATGCAGTCAATCTAATTTCATCGAATGTTGCGCTGTCCCTATCTCGATTGAGTATTCCGTAATTTTTAATTGCTCTTTCAACTTTCAAATCTTTCTCCATTGTTATTTCATAATTGATTTTCATAGCAACTCAGCTTAACATCTCACCACCAGCAACGGCTCGCTGACCCCCCCCCCGGCCATGGTGCGGAAATATTTGAAGCTCATGACCTGCCTGAAAGTCATAACAGGAATTTAAAATGAGGCTTAGACTAAAGATCTCAGATCATCACAGGTTGACTTAAAATCTGAAATTGTTCGCTGCTTGATCTCAAATCAGAAACTACCGGAACACAAAGAATCTGAAGTGAATTGAAGACTGACAACTAATCACAAAGCTTGGAAAAGTGAAATGAAGCTAACATCTGAAAATATAACTGATATTGAGTGTTGCATGTTAAATCTCAAAAGAGCCTAGGATTCTCAGATGTGAATGTAATAACAAAGCTTGGAGGGGCAAAATGAAGCTAAAATCATACAGAAAATCTGAACATAGTAAAATTGACGATAATACACGTTTTTTATAAGAAACTTGGATCAAGCCATTGTACTAAAAGTTTCTTGATTTAACCTGAACTTTTGTCCATTTTAGTACAAAAAGTTTCTTAATTGGTTTTTTATTTTTTGAATGCATGAATTGTCAATGTGGTCGCTAACATTGCTGCAGATATGTTTCTTGATATTTAAAACATCATATAGGAATAAACATTGTTCTATTATGTTGAAAACACAAATGGTTAGATAATATTGCCCAATAATAAAGGTTCAACGATCTATTTGCTATAAAATTCATGCTTTTAACTTTGAAAAGTTTCTTAGTATTTCTCAGACATAGTACTAGAGTTTCTTAAAATTTTGGCCATCTTAGTACTAGTTTCTTATAAATCAGTTTCTTACAAAAATACGTGTATTACTTCATAATTTACGCTACCTTACAGCAACGGTACTCATAGCGATGTTGTGTGTAACCAACGTTATTCTGAAACCTGAAGTAACTAAGGGCATAGCCGCTATTACACACAATGTTGTGCAGACTAAGTGCAGTCAAGCTATTGATTCTATTAACCCAGCTAGTGGCATGGTCAGAGCATGTTATTCCACCTCTCCAGTCGGATTTGACACTGCAGCAGTAATAATCATAGCGAAGTTGGGTGCCAGATGAAGACAATGAAAATTGGGTGATATAACCGTCGTTTCCACAGTCAACATCGAAACGATCGAGGAAATTCAAGTTGTTATTCCCTCTTTCCTGATATGTTCCACTCTAAAGAAAAAGACAGCATGGTAGAAAGGGAAGATTTGCTTTTATCACCGGAAGTGGCAAAAAACTTTAGATAACACAGTTTTCTACAGATAACACAGGGGGCTACATACTTGGTAGGATTGTAGGTGAACGGGAGCTAGTCTCTATGGCAATGTACCAACCCTATCTAAGAAGTACGTTCTACACGTTCTACACGATTTCTTCCAATCAACAAACTGGCATAAGGGAGTGTAATTGACGCACGGATTTCCCTCAGTGCTTTTCACCCAAAGGGCTGCTTTACCTTGTAATTGCAACCTCCTCACACTCTCATATCGAATTTGTTCGAATGTTGAGCAGCTGTTTTGGTGAGAATAACGTACTATATTTAACTTGCATCTCCTATCCTATTTCATCTTGGTGTTGGATTCCTTCCTGCACTGTTTGTTTAGAAATTAAAAAATTCTAGTTTTTCAACATCGCAGTTTGCAGTTTGCACGTGTTTGTTCGGCTCCGTCAACCTGAAGGCTCTTTGTTGGGTGCAAGGGGTGCTCTTCAAAACTCTTCAGCGAGATTCTGTGATTGCTTGACTGTATGCCATTTCTGACTGTATGTACACAAATGATTTGTGGTAAGAAGTTTGAAAATAGCCTTAAATAGCGGACTCATCATGATACTCTCATGGAGGCACAATAAATTTGTAACCTCTAAGGAAACGTTGTCAACTCCTCTAAAGGAGAAATAATCAAAATATGAGATAAGCCTGTAACAAGACAGAAAACTGTTAAACCTGCAAGATAACAGTTTTATCTCTAGTTACTAGTTCATCTTATATATTTATTATAGTTTTTCTACAGGATTTGACAGTGTTTCCTTACAGGTTATAAGTTTATTGTACGTCTATGGGTTTCATTTTCAGTTTCAGTTTCATATGCTTAAATGAGATATGGGATTATTATGATGAGTCCTCTATTTAAGGGTTACTTTCAAATTCAAAGGAAGTAACAAAAGCTGTTAGACCCCTTCATCAAATCTTTCTTGTTGTCTATTTCCAACCTTTCTCTCAATCAACCAAAAAAGAATTATCTAAGGGTAAGAGATCGATTTGTTTTTCAAACAAATTCTATTTTTCCATACATAAACAGTTTTGCACCATTACAGATTAGAATGTGAGTGGGGAGCAGACATTTCATCAACAATGTAGCACGTTAAAGACTTTCCTGTTCAAAGTTATGGAAATGATCAATTTTTGTGGCTAAAATCGTTGTTTGCATGCAACATATCGAATTTTGGACTTAACCAGTTTTGGTTAATCATAGAAACTGAAGAATTTGTGATTACCTTCTGACTTAACATATTGTTTGTGACATTATTGGTAGGGATTTCTTGTTGAATTTTCTTCAGGAATTTGGTCCTTAATATGACTGTAGTGTTGCAAACGGCTCGTGAAATCGATCTACTCGTTTTTCAAACACAAATTTCTTTCAGTCTAAGTCGAATATCAAAAATCTAAGTGGAAAAAGTTCAGATGAGCTTGTATTCTCTCAGAAGTTGCAAAACTATTTGCAATTTGTCAAAAATCCACTTGCACGTCATTAATCTTTGGGAGAGGGTATTTTGGTATTTATCCCCACAGCTTCTGATTTTGCGTGAGATCACAGTGCGTCACGTGATGTTAGATTGCGTAGTGTGATTGATAAATCGGACAGATGTTAACAAACTGATTGATTCAAAACAAAATCTGTCCTTGTTGATGTGGTCACATGGCTCAGAGATATTCACCAATCTTTGGACACAGACCAGAGACATCCTACTAGCTAACATTTACAACTTCACAATGCGGTTTCTGAACAATACTCTGCCGACACTTAAAAATATGACCATGTGGGGGGAAAGCATCAAGCGACATTGGCTTGGCTTGTAACAGTAATGCCCAGTCTCTAATGCATGTCGTCTCGGGCTGTAAAGTACATCTGCAACAAGGGCGTTACACATGGCGTCATAATTCCATCCTCGCCAACATCACAAAAGCACTTGTAGGCTTAAAGGATGTTTAGATATATGTCGATCTTCCAGGGTATGCTTGTCCAACTTCAGAACAAAATCATTAGAAAGGCATGACCTGATATAAGTCCACCGCAAGGGAAATGTCGTCGTGGTTGAATCAACGCGTGGATTCATAGCAAAAGTAAAGGAGAACAGTGAAAGGAAACAAACCAGCTGTAATGAAACGCTTCAAGACTTGCATGCCAATATTTGTGTTCGATCAACGTACTACCTTTTCTGTAAGAAGGACAAAGACTGGCTAGATCCAGATCTCCTAGTATTTTAAAGGACTTGTTGATTTGATGGTTACAATGATGTAAGGTTTTGGACTTTAGCAGCGGTAAAATTTATTTTGTCATGCCCAGTTTGGAGCGTAGCATATACGAACTTTTACCTTGTATATTATTTTACGTAACTAGTTACTTTTAGGGATGAAATGTTTTCATTATTATTATTATTCTAGTTGCTAGGGTCGACCAAGTCTGTGTACATTTTTCGGGACACCCGGTACAATGGATGTCTTTTATGAATTTTAATTATTGACACGAAATTTTAATAAAATTACAGCTCAAGTTGAAAATATTTCTTTATGGGACGCTAGGTTCAATTATTCTATCCTTAGTTCCGTGGAAACTCCTGGCATTTACCTTGAGATACACTTGTTGACCCTTTTATTTAGTTTACTTCTTTAATCATTTTTCTACAGTGACGTTATCTATCACATACCTGCCACTAACTGCGACTACAGTGAAAGTTTGAATCTGAATCATATAATGGAAAAACTTGAATCCGTCCAATACCCTGCTGCATTAGCAGTAACTTGTTGGGGATACATGGTACTCCCCCTTTTGTTCCATCTGTTTGTTTTAGGCTCAACTTGACAGCCAATCAGCGCGGGGACTATGAACGCATGCGCTGTAGCCATCACTTGATCATACAAATATTTACAGCCGTTTCGAAGATCGTTGCAGTGACAGCGGGCAGTGAGGGAAGATTTTCGCAACTCTATTTACAGTAAACTTTGCCTATGTTTCATCAATTCCTGACTGCCGTTGTGACTGATATGTGCCTGCAAGATTTCATGACCGCTCGTTCTGGAAGCATGGTACAGAAGTAAATGTCAAGTGGTTGATCTCGCGTGGGGTAAATTTATGGCCTAAGCGGCGCTCCCTGGCCTAAGCCAAACATCAGCGCTTTCATTTGAGCATTGCTGTCGAAAGCCCAGTACTCATATCTGGATTTGCTGTATTGACAAAATTCCACGAACCAATTCGATTAGACATAAAAAGCCAAACTAAGCTGGGTATGACCATACCATTTACTTATCAGATAAATTCGTTTCTTTGCCAAGCTTCCATGAAACGATATCGTGATACGTTTTGAACACTGTTATTATTGTTCCCCCATAAAAAATTGATTGCTCTGTGGCAGATGTGGTTTCCTGCGAACATCTTCCGATTGCCTCTCGAAGGACTAAAAATTCGTGATGAAAATAGTGACATTACGTAATCAAATCGACAAAAATTCACACACTACGCATGCGTTCATAGTCCTCGAGGTGATGTCCACTGCCTCGTCAACTTGAGCTCGCACGTATTCCCAACAATAACTGGTGCTTGGAAAGGTACATCCAGGGAGAAACTGTATAACGCGCTTGGATGGGAATCGCTTAATCTCAGACGTTGGAGCAGGCGTCTTGCTCTATTTTTCAAGATTGTTAACAACCTAACACCGGAGTATACAAGGCAGCCTATTCCACCGCTTCCACAATCTAACTATCGCCTTCGTAGACCAGCTATAATCGGGCAAATACGTGCAAGGACGATGAGCTTTGGTGCAAGCTTCTACCCAAACTGTCTTTCGGAATGGAATAAGCTTGACTCGGAGATAAGACAATTGCCAGCTCTGGGCATGTTTAAAAAGAAGCTTTTTTCACTTGTTCGTCCCCTACCCCAACCAGTCTACAGCATTCACGACCCGAAAGGCTTGGCAATTCTAACATAACTTCGTGTAGGTCTAAGTAAGCTAAATCTTCACAAATTTAAGCACAACTTAAATTAAATCATAAATTGCACAGTAAATCCAATGTGCTCCATCAACGATGGAATTGAGGATATGGAACACTTTTTGCTGCTCTGCCATAGCTGCGATGTGCAAAGACAGGATCTTCTCGATACCATTTACCCTATATTAGAGCCTCAAGGCTTATCAAACCTTTCTAATAAAGCGCTTCTCAAAATCCTTCTTTAGGGTGATGAAAGGGTGCCACTTAAGTCAAATACCATGGTCCTTGAGGCTACAATTAATTATATATGAGCAACAGAACGCTTTGATTGAACCAATGCCATCTTTTCTTAAACATATATACAGTGTCCTCTCTGCATAGCGGATCCGCTGTTCAATGGACCCTCATTTTAAGCACCTACTTTCTGGGGACATAAGCCCTTGCAGGCTAATTCTCAGTTTCTACAGACCCCTTGTTTAACGATGATCTAGATTCATTCACGGGTTCTCTGACGGTTTTGTTGTGTGGAGTGGTCACTGTAGCGGTTCTTTTTTCTTCATGTAGTTCCTGTTAGATCATTTTCCTGTATTTGTCTTAGTATCGTTAGCATTTGTATTGGTATTAGTATTAGTATTAGTATCTTTGTTAAGTAGTATTTATGTTAAGTGTAAATATGCAATTAGTGAGTAGAGTATCAACGTAGTGTGATGTTAAGTGTAATAGTGCAGGGTTGCAATGTTTTTTCATGCTCCTTGCACTATGGTCTTGTAATGTAAATTGTTCGTTTGTATATTGTAAATTTTAGATGAACATAAAAAAAATCATTTTTCTTTCTTCCTAGATTTGTAACAAGTTGAAAATTGTAAGTACCATTCATAGCCAGAACACGGTGACCTTGTGTCTTTTTTGGCTATGGATGGTACATTAGTTGTAATAAAAATATCGAGTTAGTTTTTAAGATGTATAAAAAAGTGTATACCTAATATTAATGATGATAATAAAAGAGCCACAGGTGGAAAAGAGTGAGAAAAGATTCTCTACTTACCTTAGAACTATAGGAACAGAAGGAAGCTTTAAAATGGCAGCATTTAAAGTTGTAACGTATATTGCTAGCAGTAGAATAATCTGCTTGAAATCTTGTTATGAGAGCTCTACCACTGCCTCCACAGCTGACAGTTTGCCGGTCTAAGAACTCCAATTTGCCACCCAAAATTTCTGTATAAGATGTCTGATGGTCTGTGCAATGGCTCATGTCTGAAAGAAAACAATAGCATAATGGTTGGGAAAAAGACCTTGCAGAGATTTTCTTTGGAAATTGCAAGCTGGCCTCCCGTAGAAAGAGTGCGTCTCCTTATTCTATGGACAGTCTGTAAACTGCGGAAACGCGAAACGACAGAACGAAGTGACGAAACGACGGAACAAAGTGACGGAATCATAAAATAAGGCGATATCTCCATTTGGTACGCTCTCACTAAATCTAGACACTGTGTCAATGACCCAAGTCTCCTTTTTTTCTCAGTGGAAAACTAAAGCTGAGGTCCGGGGCTGGTATAAGAAACAGTCCGAGAGCCGTTTCTCATAAAAAACTACGTGTACTTTATTTCAGACCTACAGTGGATAATTAGGTGATTTGGGAGCCCTCTTGACAAAAGCAACAGGTAGGAGACCTCTGGCAGCAAAATGGCCCAAAAATCAAAGAAACTGCCTACCAGCCCCGCACCTCAGTTTCTTATAGCAAAACAAAAATACGCGTACGTTTATGCATTCATAAACATTTATGATTTGGAAAGAACACAGCGATGGGAAGCACCCTGGAATCCTCCCCGCAGCTTGCATTGCTCCTCTAAAGCCATTTTACCAAAGTATTATTTTTCTACTGAGAAAAAATGAAACTTGGGTCATTGACACAGTGTACTAGACTTAGAAGGAACGTACCAAATAGAGATATTGCATTATTTTATGATTGCGTCATTTCGTTCCGACGTTTTGTCATTTCGTTCCGTCGTATCGTGATTCCGTAGTTTACAGACTGCCTATTTTATGAGTAGAACCACTCTTCTGAAAAAGGTCCTTGCTCTTAGGAAAAGATTCGTGTACGAAAAAAGCATAAGTTGAGAAGTCACCAGGGAATCGTGAATGGCAGTAGGGTAAGGTGGGGATAATTTGAGTCTAAAATGGGAATTTTTCAAAACAAATAGAGCACCCTCACAAACGTGTTGGAAATATCGAGGATCTTTTTTTCGTTTTACCTACATTGAATCATTTGTCATTCTTGAAAACTTGTTCCCGTTCTTTAATTTTAAGTCTGGATAATAATTTTTTTGAATTTTTAACCATCCCCACTCTCGCGTGTACTTTCAACCTGTCGGCGGGAAATTTGGGTCTACTCGAGAAAAGCAGTATCTATTTCATCAGGGGTATGATAAATTCGATGAGATAAAATTATAGAATGCTCTTATGGATATCTGTGATTGAATTTTCAGAGTTTCCCTGCCAAAGAGTCGACAACTTGCACAGAGGAAAAATAAAAAAGAAATCGTACCACCATCAGCGCACATTGCAAAGCCTGGGCCCGTTCTTGAAAACGGAAATGTAACAAAGTTTCCTTCGAAATAAAGTCAAAAGAATCGAATCCCTGCGTCTTGCGCTGGAACCGCTAAAACATGAACGGAAAAGTGTACCTTATGCTGTTTTTGATGTATGCCTCCATTCTCTTGCAGTATTACTTCCATTTTTGCATTGGGAGCCACTGCCAATTCTTGCACAACGCAATTCACAACAAAATCCCAGTAGACCCAAATTACCCCACCTTGCAAAGTAATCAAAATAAAATCTACCGAATCGCAAAAAAATCCGAGAAACTTTTAGCACCTTTCCAAATGATGGAACACGAGACTGATAATGATTTGTTGACGAAAAGAAGTCGCAAGTTGGCTTCGATCGAAAGTTTTCTACGGTGTCAGATCATGGTAAAAGTTTAGGCCGTGGAAAATCTGAAAATTGTGGCACTAGAAATTAGGGTAAGGTGGGGGGTAATTTGGGTCTAAAATGGGCATTTTCGAAATAAGTAGAGCACCCTCACAAACGTGTTGAAAATATCGAAGATCTTTTTTCGTTTTACCTACATCAAATTTTTGTCCTTCCTGGAAACTTGTTCCCGTTCGTTAATTTGATGTTTGAATATTTTTTGAATTCTTTACCATCCTCATTTTCGCGTGTAATTTCAACCAGTCGTCGGGAAATTTGGGTCTATTCGAGAAAAGCAGTATCTATTTCCTCAGGAGTATGGTAAATTCAATAAAATAAATTTTTAGAACGCTTTTATGGATTCTGTGATTGAATTTTCAGAGTTTCCCTGCCAAAGAGTCGACAACTTGCACAGAGAAAAAATAAAAAGAAATCGTACCACCATCAGCGCACATTGCAAGCCTGGGCCTATTCTTGAAAACGGAAATGGAAACAAAGTTTCCTTCGAAATAAAGTCAAAAGAATCGAGTCCCTGCGTCTTGCGCTGGAACCACTGAAACATGAGCGGAAAAGTGTACCTTATGCTGTTTTTGATGTAAAGCTGCATATTCTTGCAATATTATCTCCATTTTTGCATTTATTTGAGAGCCATTGCAATTCTTGCACAACGCAATTCATAAAAAGATCCCCAGTAGATCCAAATTACCCCACTATGCAAAATAATCAAAATAATATCTACCACATCGCAAACAAATTCCAAAAAACTTTTAACACCTTTCCAAATGATTGAACATGAGACTGATAATGATCTGTTGACGAAAGGAAGTTGCAAAGCAACAAAATGAGACGGAAGTTAAGGAATTTAAGCATTTTCAGGAGTGCTCCTACTGTTTTAAGATTTTTCTAAGGTCTGTGTACAAGGGGCCATAAATCGATAGTTTTCTACGGTGTCAGATCATGATAAAAATTTAGGCCGGGGAAAATCTGGAAACAGACCTTTTAGCTATTCTGAAAAAGAATCTCAATCGAACGATACTTTGCTACATTCTGTAGAATTTTCGAATGTGCACAATAGTGACAGAAGCTCTAACGCCACTCGATCGAACCTCGTGTATAAATATGTATGAAAATATCGCTCGATCCAGGCTCTTTTGCTGAATAGCTAAAAGGTCTATTGAAGCACTAGAAATTATCAAATAATTCTTCGACATCTCTTAAATTACTCATAAAATCATAATCATAATCATAATCATAAACTTATTTGCAGTTGGTTTGTTAGTAGCTAACAACAGCTAATTTACACCAACTATCTACAAAATATACAGTATAACAGAATATATAAAACCCTAAATTAAGTGCAAATGTAGCACGTGCAGATGTTGCCATCCCAGCAACGTATTTCTGAGAAGTTGTCAATTTTAGGTCATCACTAAGAGCATTCCACAACAGACTCCCTTTAAAGGACAGGGAATTTATTCCGTAGCGTTGAGAACTCACCGAGGGGAGCTTGCATAGTTCCTTAGTCCGAAGGTTGTAGGGAACATCTTTCCTGACAAAAAAATCCCACATGTACTCAGGATTGAGATGGTTCATTGATTTGTAGATTTTCACCATGAGGTTTTGTAGATTCTTTTTATGTGTTGTCTTTGTATCACCCCTATCTAAAAGTTCCTCAAACTTAGATTCATAGTCTCTATATAAAGTTCTCAGTGCGCGTTTGTGGGTCCTATTGATTTCATTGTTTGCAACTTTGCTACAAAATAACCAGATCAGAGGGCAATAGGAAAAATTCGACATTACCACGGAGTTTAAAAGTAACTTTGACTTTTGTTCTCCTAAATATGGTCTTAACCTTCCAAATGCATACAATTTTTGGTTGACCTTCTTACATATCTCTTTCACATGCGTTTCAAACTTCAGTGAGTTGTCAATGTTTACACCCAGAAGTTTTACGTGTTCGCTTGATGTAAAAGCATAGATTTTAACACCCACGGAGTCATTAATCGAAATTTCAACTTGCGATCAGTTTAAAAGCGAAGAAGCAAATAGTCCCAAATTACCCCACCTTACCCAAGTATTAACCAAATATTAAATAGTGGGTGCGTGGTTGTAGTTAGTTGCAACGCAGGCGCGGTACTTACGTGAGTCGCAGTTGGTGTTTATGTAGAATGGCAAACATGAACACGAATAGCTGTTGACAAGGTTACTACATGTGCCGCCATTTTTGCAAGGTTTGCTGAGACATTCGTCCACATCTGTCGAATGAAACACATCATATAAGAAAATGAATTGTATTGAGAAAAAGCCACTATGGCAGGCTCTGCGTCGGATCTTCCTTGAACGAAAGATGCTTGCAGGGAAGAACGAGTGAAAATATTTGAAGGCAGGAACACCACAATGCAACGAGTATGAAATGACAACTATTATTTGGATTAAATATTGATTATATGAGAGCTGATATTTCGCCTCGGCATGCGATGCTTCCTCGGAGCTAAACTAACGTTATCACAAATGTACAATAATTTGAATAAATGTAAACTGTAACATGATTAGCTAAGTTGTGCTACATTAGCAAGGGTGAATGTAGGTGGATGTGGGGATGGATGAGTATGTGTAGCGCAAACATGATGATGTGGAGGAGGAAAGTAACGTGATGATGATACAGAGAATAATGGTGATGTGATAGAATGCGGAATGATAAGATAAGTAGAGGATATATTATATTTTCTTATTATTTATATATTGTGATTGTTAGTGGTAAGTTACAGCTAGTAGTATTTGTGTTTATACATGATCCACTTTTATACATACAGCAAGAGCAACAAATCAGCTTCATATTTAAACCAGTAAATCCTTCTCAGGTCTTGAATGCTCTAAAAAACTTAAAAAATGGAAAAGCTACTGGACCTGATAAGATACCCGTGACTCTTGTTAAAGATGCATCAGAATTTATATCACTACCCCTCACACTCATCTACAATTCTTCCTTGAAGAATGGCATCTTTCCCGATATTTGGAAATTAGCTAGGGTTGCTCCAATCTTCAAGTCTGGCAAAAGGGACGACACTAATAATTACATGCCGATATCAATTCTTTCAATTTTCTCACGAGTATTTGATAAAATTGTACATGATCAACTACAAGATTTCTTAAGGGCACATGGGATTTTAACAAAGAACCAAAATGCCTTTCAGAAACTTTGTTCCACGATAACTTCCCTTATCAGCAGCTCCGAAAATTGGCTTAAAAACACTGATGATCATAAACTAAACTTAACTCTATTCCTAGATTTGAAGAAAGTCTTTGACACCGTTGATCATAAAATATTGATAAGTAAAGTGGTCAAATACGGTGTTAGAGGGATTGAAATAGAGTGGTTCAAGTCTTACTTGAAAGAAAGGAGACAATACTGCTCTATAAACGGCCAGAAATCTGAAATAAAAGACGTAAGATGTGGAATTCCTCAAGGGTCATGTCTAGGTCCTCTCCTATTCATAGTGTTCCTTAACGATTTTGAGGGATACTTAGATTACTCAAAAGCTAGCATGTACGCAGATGACACGCACACAACAGTTGCTGCAAGCGACATAGAGGATTTAATAAGTATGACCAAGGAAGAGCTCTCGAATATTAGCGATTGGTTACGATTAAAGACCCATGACTGACCAGCATCCTTTGCGGGTCCCGAATGCTCTTCCCCACAGCTTCCATTAATTTCTGTATACAGAAAATAGCTGTGTTCGTAATCCGTGTTAATCTTCGATTAAAATAACTTAAATGGAAAACAAATTATATCAATGGCTTCCTTAGTCCATAAACAATGCATTTTAGCATGTATTTTCGCTCTGGATAGTCAGAGCTACGCAAATTGGAGGAAATAATTATAGGCCAAAGTAGACAGGAAGAAACCCGAGAAAAGGAGAGGAAATCTTGCTTATCTGCAGACAAACAGACATTGGAGACTGAATTACCTTTACGATCAAACATTAAACTCAACAAGGAATAGCATCTAAAAACCTGAAAATCAAATTGCGAGGAAATAACGAAGGAACTGTACCTCATGTTTTGGATGAGCTGGAGCCCGTAGAAGAAAGAGATTCGTAGGCCAAAATTTACGGATCTAAACTTGTCGGTTGGTCTTCTTCGTCGAAAGATCCAAGAAACAAAGCCCCGTAGTTATTCCTTCGATGTCCACTCAGAGCTGTGCCGATCCTGGAGCGAGATCTAGAGGTAATTCTTGATCTTCTCTGCCTTGCGATTTCATGTTTTCCGTCAAAAGCATAGAAGCCAGGAGAACACTGCCAGTAAGCATCTTCTTACGTCCTGAACCTCCAGTACAAAAACTGCGTTGTTGTTGTATCTAGTGTCAGTTCAATGGTGTTCAGGACATTATAGGTGCTTACATGCAGCATGATGAATAACCGTTTGGCGGTTGCAAGAACAGTAGACTTACTACATCGTCGTAGTTATTAACAGTGACAATTCTGTGTGGGTCTCGCTTGATGAATGATAAATTAGGCTAATTGTTATCAGTCCATTAATTTTTGTAAACAAAAACAAAGGCGCGTAAAGGCTGCTGGTCAGTCATGGGTCTTTAAACAAACTGAGTCCGAACCCTTCCAAAACTGAATACATGGTTATAGGACATTCATGAAAATTGAATGAACTGGGAACCCTCCCTTCGCTTGAATTAAACCAATGCGAAATAAAAAGGGTGAAGAAAACGAAATCCCTAGGAATTATAGTAGATGAAGGGCTCAATTGGAAAGATCAGTATAAATCCCTACTTGGTAAAGTGGCTGGTGGTCTATCATCCCTTAAGAAACTAAAGGATATACTCCCACAATCAAAGTTATGTGATGTATATCGGGCCCTCTTTGAGAGTCATCTACGATACGGCGATGTCATCTGGGGGAGCCTCTCTGCGACCAACCTTCACACTTTGCAGCGACTACAAAACAGAGCCATATCCATAATTGAAAGAGCGAAAATAAAGGATCACTGGCAGAATAATCTGTTAAGTATAGAGACCCTCATTCGTTTCGATCGCTCAGTGATGGTGTATAAGGTTGTAAACAAGCTTTGCCCGGAAAGCCTTTGGGATGTGTATGAACAAAGATGCAATCTCTCAAGTTATAACACAAGAAATAATAGAGATCTTCATATCCCAAAAGTAAATCTCGAACACAGAAAGAAGGGCTTCCGATATTCCGGAATCAAAATATGGAATGACATTCCACTTGAAATCAGAGAACTGTCATCGTTAACCCTATTCAAGAAAAAGCTGAAAGGGTATTTACTGAACAACGACAATTCGCGATAGCCCTTCCCCCCCTCAAGAACGACTCCCTGGAAGATCAGTGCCTTGCAGATTAGACATTCTTCTTTTCTGTAAATATGATTGCATTTGATTATTACTTAGATTATTTAGTTTTATGTAACACTGATGGGATATCGTTATAAGTGAATAAATTAAAAAAAAAAGAAAAAAAGCGGTCAGTGGTCCTGTTCATGCCGTTCGGTGTGAGAGTGTTAGCTAAGCCAATGAAGTATTGTTCTTTGGCTCGCCTTACGCTCTCGCGTTCGTTGTGTATTTGTAGCAGTGGCAGTATCTGTAGGTCATTAACAGAGTGTCCGGGTTTACAGAAGTGTTCTGCAACTCCGGATTTGTCAGTTTTTCTGTTAATGATGTCTCTGCGGTGTTCGTTAAGTCTGTCTCGTAGTCGTCTTCCTGTTTGTCCGATGTATTGGCAGTTGTTGTTTCCGTTTTGTGTTCATGTTTTACATTGTATGGCGTAGATGATGTTAGTCGAGTTGCAGTCTAGTCGCTGTTTTATGGTAAACGTCTTGTTGGTGTTCGTAAAAGTGACTGTGTCGTCCCCGTCCAGTATGTGTGAGCATGTGTTGCAGTGGCGTCATATTTATATTTTATATATTTATTTCATATTTCATATCATTTAAGGAGGGTGGCCCTTCGGCAGAAGCCGTTTTTCAAGGGGCCCTCCGATAAAAACTTAATTACAATATACGATCAAAAATAAAGTGACACTAGAATGTAAAAAACCATAATTTAAATGCCTATTTACAATGATAAAATATATACAATAGAAAGAAAAGGTTAACCCTTTATTGATTTCTTAAAACCATTTAGGGAGGATGCCGTTTTAGACTCAGCAGGAAGGCTATTCCATAGTTTAACTCCCCGGAAAGAAAAGCATCTTTGCCCATTTGCAGAATTTTTCTTCGGCAACCTCAGATCAGTCTCAGTGTTCCGAAGGTTGCGGGAGGAGCATGCTGAGTTTTTCGTGAAGAGCGTCGTGAGTTACATTTGTATGACCCCCCCTGGAGCACTGGTCGCGTCACTTTTTAATTTGGCGCGAATCAAATGATCCCGGAGGTTTTTGGGTCTACGGTAGCTGAGTATGGGTGGTTGGGGGAAAGCCTCCTTGCAAGTTTCAGTGTCTTGTAGGACCGTAGAAAACAATTTTGAGTTTGACGGACAATTTTTCCTTCATAAACATGGAACTGCCATGGGCACTAGAATGGCTCCCCCATATGCAAACTTATTTATGGGGTCCCTTGAAGCTACTGCCCTACAAAGCGCACCATATAAGCCTCTCGTATGGTGGCGTTTTATTGACGACATTTTTAAATTTGGACACACCGACAAGAGAAACTTACAGACTTCATCACCACACTTAACCACATACATCCTACCATCAAATTTACCAACGAAACCTCCTCCACATCCATTAGCTTCCTTGACGTCACTGTTACACTTAACAACGACAACAGCATCTCCACCGACCTTTACGTCTAACCATAGACACAAGAAATAGATAGACTGGAAGCGAACAATACGCTATTGTTCTATCTTTTTGTTCATGGTTTTGCTCGAACCCGGACCTCCGTAGGTGCATGAATTTTGCGCGATGTGTATCTTCCGAATGCAGATCACAATTGTTTGCGGGTTACCTGCCTTCCTCACTCGTCGATTTTGCTAGTTTCTGGAGCAAATTGTTGATATTATGGCTATTAAATATCAAGAAGATTTGAGCAAGTTAGTCTCCTCAATTTCCATTTGCCAAATGGTTATGTAATCAAGGAATGGAAAGGCGAGACACGCGATGGAGATGGTCGCGAATGACCTCAAAATCAGTGCTGACGCGAAACTTAGATGACAAATCAACACAAATATGGGATGTATTGGCAAAAAGCACTTCATTAAAGACGACTTTTGGATTTGTAAGTAGTCTTTCATTCTTTTTTACCCATCTAAAAAGCAAATGACCGCTTTTGATTTCCTCTGAACAGCGCTGGTTCTTGAGGAAATATTTCAACGCCCGGTTAGGCCTAAGTTTCAGATCACCCATAAGGTAGCTAGCAACTCCTAGTTTATCATCAGAAGCAAATACGCATAGTTGAGGGAACTTGATAAGTACAAAGCTGCTGCAAAAAGCACAAATTTTTACTTTGTAAAGACGCAGTTTCAGGATATCCTTGCAGCAGATTTTGATTTTGTCAGTCGAGATGGTTCGAGTACCTATGTCCTAGACAATAATAGGATGAGCCTTTGAATTACTATGAAACCTTTCTTTCTATATCTGAATATACATGGCATTTATGATACGGTTTCTTCTTTCAAGGACTGGAAATATATTTGAATTTGTGTAATGATATTCATTCTCTTTATTTGATAGCAGTTGCACACAAGACACAGATTTGATGTTGCACCCTCATTGAATCTTCCTGAAGTGAAAGGCACCCTCAATACTAGGAGACACATCCAAGCCAGAGAGAAAGATCCGTCTTCTCTAGCTCAGTCTTCAATGCCAACAGCTGTTCACAGAATAATGGCTAGAAGATCTTTTAGTCATTTCAGGAATATCTTCATCAAAGAACAAATTATTTTGATTAATGTGGATGTTAAATGTAGAGTTCAAAACTTTAATGAAGTATAGACAATTGTTTTACAAGAAACTGCTCATGAAAAACCTCAAGCAAATATTCTAAGATTTTTGAAAGTTGACATCAAGGGGCTACCAAATTTTAACTTAAGTTTTCTCTAGTTACGTAACAGTACAAGGTTTTTGAGTTCCAAAACAAAAATGAATTGAGCACTGAAAGTGAATTCTGTTAAAATTTTTCTTCAAGATCCAACCATAAAGTGGTACCTGGAGGCATTTTGAACAAAATGGAATAAAATCTCCATTTAGAGAATTAACATTGAAGAAACTCGCATGAAACAGTTTGTAGCAAATGCCTGTACTTTTCAAGGGACTTTCCATCAAGCTAAAAGGTGCTTGTAAAAACAATGCAGTTGCATGTATTGTCATGTGTTATGTGGAGATAAACTTGACTGACAGTTGCATGATACAGACAATTGAAGAAACTCGCATGAAGGGGTGGATGTATTGTCTAATACTCTTCAGGAATTATCAACACTTAGCACTTCAGAGAATGACCTTTCCTTGTTTCATATGAATGTAAGAAGTCTTTCACTACATTTTGATGAGCTTATTTCCACTCTGTCAACTCTGAAAATTAACTTTGATATTATTGGTTTGTCTGAGACATGGAATTCCATTGAGAATCCTGTAAAAACAAATGTGCAAATTCCTGGTTACAGCTATTTTCCATACCAGTCACATAGTCAAAATGGTGGTGTTGTACTTTATGTGAAGTCAGGTCTCTCTCCAACTCCTAGACCTGATCTAAGTAGAGATAGTACCAGTTTTGAAACAGTTTGGGTTGAAGTTGAAAACCGAAATGGTAAAAATTATCTATTCTGTTGTGCATATCGTCATCCAAGCTCAGACCTTGATAGTTTCAGTGAATATCTGCAAGAAATCCTGTCCAATCCAGCGGTATCAAATAAACAAGTTTTTATCCTTGGAGATTTTAATGTCAATCTTCTGAATTATAACTCTCACACACCAACTGCTAATTATGTTAACTTTCTTTTCTCTAAACAGTTTCTTCCATATATCACTCACCCATCTCGGGTATCTGAAAACTCTTCCACTCTCATTGACAATATCTTTTCCAATATCTCTGATAATGAAACAGTGAGTGGTAATATTTTGACTAATATAACAGATCATTTCCCTCAATTTTTGATTGTCAAGCATGCAGTCATATCCTATAAAAATTTATCATATTACCAACATGATTTTTCTAAGCTTAATGCTGAAAATGTCCTAACTGATTTTGAAAACCTTGATCTTTCCTTTTTGAATGATAGTGCCTTAGATGTAAATGCTAAGTTCAACAGATTTCTATCTATCCTTATTGAACTAGTTAAAACTCATGCTCCTTTAAAAAAACTCACCAAGAGAGACATTAAATTCAGAAACAAACCATGGATTAACAGAAAAATTCAAAAAATGATGTGCATCAGAGACAGGTTACTTGGCAGGCTGAAAAAGACTAATGACCAGTCTGTGAAAGATCTCTACAAAAAGTTTAGAAATCGGGTTTCTGACTCCCTGAGAGAAAGTAAAGCTAGCTATTTCTATAACTATTTTCAAAAAAACAGCAACAACATGAAACAGTTATGGTCTGGAATTAAATCTGTTATCAGTATTAGGAAATCAAGTAATGTTAATGTTATAAGTAAGCTTAAAGACTCAAATGGAAACATTACATCAGATCCTGCGGTTATTGCAAATATCTTTAATAAATTTTTTGTAAATGTTTCTCATAATATCACCAAGAATATTCCTAGATCTGACAAGTCTCCTGTTGACTTCATGCGTAACAGAATTGGAAATTCCTTTTTCACAGCACCTTCAGTTCCTCTTGAAATATCTGAGATAATCTCACTCCTTAAAACTGGAAAATCCATGGGGCCAAATAGCATTCCTATGAAGATTTTAAAGACCCTTTCTCCACTGTTATCTTCTCCACTTTCTCAGATAATAAATGAATCATTTCAATCTGGGATATTCCCAGACAAGATGAAATTGGCCAAAGTAATTCCTCTGTTCAAGAAAGATTGTCCACTTACAGCTTCCAACTACAGGCCTATTTCTCTTCTTTCTGTCTTTAGCAAAATCATTGAAAAGGTCATGTATGAACGTCTCTATAAATTTCTGGAAAAGCATGAAATATTATATTCTTTGCAATTTGGTTTTCGTGCTAGTCATTCTATCAACCATGCCCTGGTTAGTTTAACAGAAGCAATCAAGAACTCATTAGATAATAGGAAATTTGGATGTGGAATATTTATTGATTTACAAAAGGCGTTTGACACAGTGAATCATGATATTCTTTTGACCAAGCTTGACCATTATGGAATTAGAGGAACTGTCTTCGATTGGTTTAAATCTTATCTCTCAGGTAGGAAGCAATATGTATCTGTAAATGGATCAAACTCAAGTTATCTTGATGTTACATGTGGAGTACCACAGGGTTCACTTCTTGGTCCTCTCCTTTTCCTAATTTACATTAATGATTTACCTTAATCATCATCAAAACTTGCCTCCTATCTATTTGCAGTTGATACTAACATTTACTATGAAGCTGACAATCTCATTCTTCTTCAAAGAACAGTTAACAAAGAATTGATAACAGTTAAAAAGTGGCTTGATATTAACAAATTGTCACTGAATATTGACAAGACTAACTTCATTATTTTTAAGTCTCCTCAACATTCTTCCTCTGAAATTATCAATATCAAAATTGGAAACCTCCCTGTCAAAAAGACTTGCTATGTAAAGTTTCTTGGAGTTCTTTTGGATGAAAATCTTTCATGGAAGTATCATCTAACTGAACTGTCTAAAAAACTGGCTAGAACATGTGGTATGTTCTTCAAAGTAAGACACTTTTTACCTGTTGATGTTTTGATTTGTCTTTACAATTCTTTATTTTCACCCTTCCTGCAATATGGAATTTTGGTTTGGGGTCTTACATATGAAACTTACATTAATCCGGTGTTCTTGTTACAGAAAAGGGTTGTAAGGGCAATTTCTTTTGAACACTTTACTTCTCACTCTAATCCTATCTTTTCTGATTTGAAAATCCTAAAGCTGCATGATCTTTTCCAGTTAAAATTGCTGTGTTTTGTATATGAATCTGTTCATAAAATCTCTCCTATTTGCTTTCATAATTTCTTTAAATCTTTGGAATCGGTTCATCAATATGATACAAGACAGGCTGGCAAGGATAACATCTTTCAAACTCAGAAAAACACCAGTCAATACGGTCTCAGATCAGTAAGCTACTATGGAGCAAAGTGCTGGAATGACATTCCTGTAAATATAAAAAGGTCACCATCTGTTAGTGTCTTTCGTTCTAAGCTCAAAACCTACTTTTTCGAAAATAATTATTGATAGTGTATTATAGACAGTCATAATTTACCCACTTAGTCTCTAAAATTACTATCTAAAAAGGGGGTGCTCTCTCCTCGATTAGCTTTGCTATTGAGAGAGTTCCTCCTTAAGAATTCCCTTCATGCAAGTCCTCTAGTGTAGTGTGATTTGTCTTTGTTTTATTCTCTGTGTATTGTCTTTAATGTACTTATTATAATTGTTGTAAGTAGTTTAATATTAGAGTATTTGTATGTAGTGGAATTTAAAATCTATGAATGAATTGAATGAACTGAACTGAACATGACACATGACTGGTGCTGTAAGTTTCCAATTATTTTATGATTGTTGGAGACCATTTTTGTTAAGTAAGCAACTATTATACCTGCATAAGCATGATTTTCTATATTTTAAGAACTTGAGCTAGTACTGAAAGTTCCTTAAAATTTTCATATTTTGAGTACGCATACTGTACTTTCTTATGAGTTCCAAAGCATGTTACTAACCATATGCTCTTGTAGACATTTCAAAACAACGTTTTTGAGGTCTGTCCATTGTTTCGGCTTAGCTCAAGTACCTTCAGAGTAATATGATGCAGGAAACAAGTGAAAGAGATGCTGTGGATTTTGTTTATCAAAATAAATAATTTCTTCAGTTACATTTTCCCATACTGATGTCCCTTGTATTTTTTGCAATTTGAGACTTAAATTTCTTGTAAGTGGCTTCTCATAAAAGCTCTGTGTATGGGAAGATAAAATCTTGGGGGTTGCCAAATGAAAAGTTGATTATTTGCGAACGCTTTTGCTAGACTAGGGGTGGATGTATGCCTTAAAAGAGTTGATTTTTTATTTGCTGGCTCTGAAACTGAATCATATTGAGTTCCAAGGATTATGAATTTCGGTTTGGTATTAATAAGGTTTCTTTCTTCTACTGTGCTATGACAGAAATCTGAATCTATCAGTGTTACTTGTATTTTCCTCAGGTAGAGAAAGCTACCCAGTTAGGGTATGTATGGGTAAAACTGGTTGACTGGGGGTAACATGAGCAATGTTGATGGCAGAAAAATAATAGATCGTGAGTGAAATCAACATTTCCTATGTCCAAGAAGGTAATTCAACCACTAGCTAGAAAAGATATGTTAATCATAATGTTATTAATTTTTGCACAGCTCCATCAATTTAGCTTACCCATTTTATGCAGTAGACGCGAAACAAAAAATTTTATTCAATTTCCAGAAAAATCTGGAAAAACCCTCAACTGGGTTGTACTCAGAGGCCAAAAACTTTCTACCACTTGGTCAGATGTTTAGTTTTTATGGAAAAAATGCGTTGAGTTAAGGATAAATTTCTTTGACTGAATTTGTTGCAAGATATTCAGTACTTGAGAAAGATAATTAAGATTCTGATTGGAGAGAAAACTACTTTTTAACAGAAGCAGTTTGCTGATATGTTCTTGAATAGAAGCTTTGGTTGAACATGCAGATGTTCGCTTCCAGTCTATCTCTTTCTTGTGCCTATGGTCTAACCGACAGACACGCAGCAGTACCTCCTCAGCTCCTCCGCACACCCTAGACATACCAAACAATCCATACCCTACAGTTTAACATTATGACTTCGACGAATCTGTTCCAACGACACGACTTTCAAAAAACGCACCAACGAACTACTGACCTACCTTACGAACAGAGGATACAAACGGAAACACGTACGCAAAGAAATACGGAAAGCCTCCACTACTACCAGACAAGACAGTCTCAAAACGAAACAGAAACGACACAACAACAGAACACCGTTTGTGGTAACCTACAACCCCTGCCTACCACAAAATACAACCATACTCAAACAACACTACTACATCCTACAAGACACTGAAACTTGCAAGGAAGCTTTCCTCCAACCACCCATACTCAGCTACCGTAGACCCAAAAACCTCCAGGATCATTTGATTCGCGCCAAATTAAAAAGTGGCGCGACCAGTGCTCCAGGGAGGTCATACAAATGTAACTCACGACGCCACTTTCATTTCATTTTCATTCATTTCATTTAATCATATTTATCCACAAATCCCTATCAGCTGATACAACAATAGTTTGAGAAATAACAATAGCAAAAAGGAAAATAAAAAAAGAACAACGTACTATATTATATCTACAAAGAATAATATGGAATGTAACCGTGGTAAGTGCTGCTTTTCCTAGGGATCGTGCTTTGGGTTAAATGCTAGTGTAGCAAGTAGTCCTTCAGTTTCTTTTTAAATGTGAGAACTGTGGGGCTATTCCTTATATCAAGAGGTATATCATTCCACAGTTTAGCACCAGAGTAAAGAAAACTCTTTTTTGAAAATTCTAGGTTGCATTTTGGGATATCAATATCTCGGCAGTTTCTCGTTGCGTAAGCAGATATTTGAGATCTCATGGTGAATTTTCCTTGAAGGCTGTTCGGACATAAATTATTCATTATCTTATATGCCATAACAGCCTTGTCATATTTGATAAGGTTAGAGACAGAGAGGCAATTGCACGTCCATCCGTTCTTTACATTGGAGCTTTCAATCAATGTGCGAGCTCTGTCTTGGAGACGCTGCAAATGTTTTAATTTGCTATCAGGCAAACTGCCCCATAGTGCATCACCGTATCGCAGGTAGCTTTCAACCAGGGATCTGTAGACTTGCTCTAACTTAGATTGGGGTAAAATATCTTTACGTTTGCGAATAGAGGATAGTCCACATTTTACTTTGTATTTAATGCTTTTATATTGTTCGTTCCAACTTAAGTTTTCATCGACCCTTATTCCAATATATTTCACTGTCTGAACTCTTCTTATCGGTTCCTCATCAACCTGTAGTTCCTCATCAACCTGTAGAAACACACTGCAACACTGCAACACAGTGGCTTAGTGAGCACTGCAGTCACTTTTACGAACACCAACAAGACGTTTACCATAAAGCAGCGACTAGACTGCAACTCGACTAACATCATCTACGCCATACAATGTAAAACATGCACACAAAACGGAGACAACAACTGCCAATACATCGGACAAACAGGAAGGCGACTACGAGACAGACTTAACGAACACCGCAGAGACATCATTAACAGAGAAACTGACAAATCCGGAGTTGCAGAACACTTCTGTAAACCCGGACACTCTGTTAATGACCTCAGACACTGCCACTGCTACAAATACACAACGAATGCGAGAGCGTTAGGCGAGCCAAAGAACAATACTTCATTGGCTTAGCTAACACTCTCAGACTGAACGGCATGAACAGGACCACTGACCGCTAACACAAATACTACCAGTTGTAACTTACCACTAACAATCACAATATATAAATAATAAAAAAATATAATATATCCTCTACTTATCTTATCATTCCGTATTCTATCACATCACCATTATTCTCTGTATCATCATCACGTTACCTTCCTCCTCCACATCATCATGTTTGCGCTAGTGGGGTATCGCCCTGGTTGAGGGTAAACGTGTTTTGACCGATGTTAACTCTCTTGCGTTTGTTGCTGAATAACAGGCGTTTGGGCCTAGTTAAAACCAAAAATTGTGCAAAAATATTTTGGTGACTTCATTTGCTTAACAGTTTCTTGTTTGTGTTTCGTAAAACTGCGTCCACAAACAGAGGGAGAAGTGCACAAAGAAGCTCACCTATGATGTAACTGCAAGCATCAGCCATTTTTTATTTCACATTTTGCTTGGTTTCTTGACGTTGTGAAAACTTTCACAGCAAAAAAATGGCCTCTTGCCAAGCTCCGCTTGTCCAGAATAAGTACTTCACGTAAATTCAGAGATATGGCATCCGCTTCCGCCACGATGGGCTTCTTTTTGCACGCTGTCTGATTGGCCTAAAGTCGCCCTGGTTGAGGGTACTGTGGTATCTTCCAGTTCTTGAACGGAATCTGCATTGTCAACGCATGACAGGCGACTACTATTTGCTGTAAAAGGACACATTACGGGGCAAAAACAGGTTTGTTCTATCAGAGGACTGTAAAACTATTTTTTTCAATCATAAATAGATTTAAGCATCGTTCAGTTTACCGAAGGAGGAAAACTTGATGTCAGCTTGTTTGAAAAGTCTTTGAACGAAAGCAGCAACAAAGGTCAGTGTTTAGGAAAACGCAACACAGCAAACACAATCAGAAAGCGTTTGATAACAACAAAGACTCTTTAATCGTTGATATGCTGCTATTTTCGCATCAAGTTATCTTAAATTTACCTGAAACCATGTGAAAATTTGGATACCCTCAACCAGGGCGACGTTGGAAATTTAGGCCTTCTCGACCACTCTGTTCTCGAGTAGCTCACTCTTAAAGACAGCATCACCAATGACAAATATGTTTTATATCAACAACAGTGAAAAATTTACGAACGTGTTGGTGGTAAGTTTCGTTCTGAAACTTTTTTCGTTCAACAGGAATATTCTACCAACGTGAAAAACCCTCAATCAGGGCGACACCCCTCTACACATACTCATCCCCCACATCCACCTACATTCACCCCTGCGATGTAGCCAACTTAGCCAATCATGTTACAGTTTACATTTATTCAAATTATTGTACATTTGTGATAACGTTAGTTTAGCTCTGAGGAAGCCTCGTATGCCGAGGCGAAATATCAGCTCTCATATATTCAATATTTAATCCAAATAATAGTTGCCATTTCTTACGCGTTGTATTGTGGTGCTCCTTCCTTCAAATATCATATAAGCATGTTGATCTATAGGGTGCCGGCGGTGGTAATCGGACACTTAAGGAAAACTGAATTTTTAGACAAGAAAATATATCGCAGACAAAAACTAAAATCATCCAGTAAAAGAACAGCCCTTTCAGCATATTTTCTCGAAGATTTTTGGTTTCGACTTTGCCTGATTCGTTTTTGGGATTGGTGTTTTTCCTGCTGAGCTCGGCGGTGGTTTTCGGACAGCGGCGGTGGTTTTCGGACAGTAAGGTAAAATTGCAGAGTATGCCAAGAAATCGTTTCTTTTGATTTATAGTCTGGAATTATTCATTCTATAGACTTATCTGCTTAATTTGATGTACTCTGAAAAATTACAACCTTTTGTCTTTTCTTTTGTTTACAACGAAACCTACAGGACAAACAAACAAAACAACAGACTTTAGCAGAGAATAAATATTGGATTTTCCAAAATGAGATATTAGTATCACTTGCAAAGCTCTTCACTAATATAATAAAAAGTGAACTGCCTTAACAAAGGAGGTTCAGAGGAAATACATATCCCACATGTTTTCACAAGCAAAACCAAAACGGTTCTTATCAGTCAAATATTCACAATTACTTTTCACTGGGAGCTGTTTGTCTTTAGATCAAATTCAGTTATATTCTTATTTGAAAATTTCACGAAAGATGTTTTAGTATGAAGCATCATTTTACACCAATTCATACAATTTGAGAATGATTAAATATCTGTGCAAAAATGTATTCTTCTGAATGAAAGAAATGGACAGGTTACCCGAAGAGGTCAATGACCTTATCCTGCTAGTACTAACGCATGTTTCATCAAATAGCAGACCAAACTTTGATTTAAAGTATCACATGCCCAAGCATAATATGCATATTAATTTGTTTTTTTTTTGCAGAAAAGCTTTCTTTTTGTTAGCAAAAAACAATCGCTGTGGGCATAGGGCTCGAAAGTCAACTTAGAGCTCGACTAACTGTTCTCTTCCAGGGATGATTTGCTAAGTGTCCGAAAACCACCGCCCTAACGCTTTCAAGGCAATCGAAGCAAAAAACCCCATCCCCCCTTCAGTGGGAGGTTTTTAAGTTTCAGTCACCTTCCTATATTTCGGTCTCATGTCGGACATTCTATCTCTTTAGTTTACTCAAAATTCTAGGCTCTTTCTGCCTCGAATTCAAAGTTTTGTATGAAGGTGCAACTTTTTGTACTACAATTTCTTTGCCGCAGTCATGCTGACAAGGTATAAATAGTGACTTGTTTGATCGAGTTTTGCATTCAAGAGGGCTTTCCCTGGGGATTTTTACTATGTAAACTGGTAGAATATAATGTAAACAATCATCTTCACCTATCAATAGTTATTGCAAATATGATTTACCACTCAGTTTTTTTAGGTTTATTCAAAAGTGGTCGATTACCACCGCCGTCAGATTACCACCGCCGACACCCTAGGGGCGAGTGGTAAATCCGATGATATGAATAAGGAAAGCCTGCACAGGTGAACAAAGGCGAACAAAGAGCATGCTCCTGAAACAGCTTAGACAAAAAATATATCCAAGAAGCTTTCATCATCTCTAACGTACATGATATGGCTTAGAGGAGGGCGGTTTTCGCAGCTGTAATTTTCATCTATGTACTGATAGGCATTTTTATGGTATGACATTCGAGGAAAAATGGGGCCCGTTTACACGATAACTTTTTCATTTCATATCGGATTGGCCACCTGTTTACACACAAGCGCACCAGTCCGATATGCTTCATACAGTAAATCCCCGCATATAAGAACCTACCAAAATAAGAACCTAGAGGCTCTTTTACCTAAATTATGTACCTTGCAATGAAGAACCTGCTTCAGTTTGATGAAACATAGGTTCTTATTGCAGGGGTTGCAAAGTTGATCTTGTTAGGGATACATGGTACTCCCTCTTTTGTTTCGTCTCTTTGTTTTAGGATCAACTTGACAGCCAATCAGCGCGGGGACTATGAACGCATGCGCTGTAGACATCACTTGATTTGCAGCCGTTTCGAAGATCGTTGCAGTGACAGCCAGCAGTAAGGGAAGATTCGCAGCTCTATTTACGGGAAACTTTGCCTTTGTTTTATCAATTCTTGACCGTGGTTGTGATTGATATGTGCCTGCAAGATTTAATTACCGATCGATAAAAACATATATATGTATGAGCCTTTAACCTGTATAAATATTATAAAATGAAAATGAATGAATGTTCTGGAAGCTTGGTGCAGAAGTAAATGTCAAGCGATTTATCTCGCGTGGGGTAAATTGATGGCCTACGCCAAACATCAGCACTTTGATTTGAGCATTGCTGTCGAAAGCCCAGTACTCATATCTGGATTTGCTGTATTGACAAAATTCCACGAACCAATGCGATTAGACACAAAAAGCCAAACTAAGCTGGGTAGGACTACACCATTTGCTTATCAGATAAATTTGTTTCTTTGCCAAGCTTCCATGAAGCGATATTGTGAGAGGTTTTGAAAACAGTTATTGTTGTTCCCCAATCGAAAGTTGATTGTTCTGTGGCGGATGTGGTTTCCTGTGAACATCTTACTACCGGTTGCCTCTCAAAGGACTAAAAATTCGTGATGAAAATAGTGACATTACGTAATCAAATCGACAAGATTTTACACACTACGCATGCGTTCATAATCCTCGAGGTGATGCCCACTGCCTCGTCAACTTGAGCTCGCACGTATTCCCAACAAGATCTTTGATTTCTGTTATTAAGGTCATCGTGGTCCCAAGTGGCTTTGAAAGCGTTATTCTCCTCCCCATTTACTTATTAGGTCCAAAAGAACCTTTCCAAAAACATAATAGGACTGAACATCCTTGTGAGACTCTTAAGGGGACTGGATGAGGCACCCTTCAAACGAGAGCCTCTATACCCTGAAATTAGTCTTAATACCTTTGAAATAAGAACCATTTTTTTTAGACTGGCTCTCGAAAAAGTAGGTTCTTATACGCAGGGATTTACTGCACCGTTTTTGCGTTTTCAAATGAAGACGATCTGAAAGGGGCATGAAAGCAATCCGATATCGTGTTAACGGTCGAGCCCGGTATCAGCTCAATTCTGACCCACATTGTCAATGCTAGGAGTCCTCCATTCATCTAGTATGCTGTGCAGAATGCGCAGTCGATGAAAAGAACATACAATGAATCCATTGCAGCGCACAGCGAAGCTTTCTCTTGTAAACAAGCACACCGTGAGCTGGTCAATATCTCAGAGTGGATGAGAGTGAATAAACTAAGTCCTAATCCCAAGAAAATCGAATTCATGATAATAGGACATCCACTCAAGACAAAGAGTCTTGACCTTCCAGAAATTCTAACTCTGGATGGTTCGGATATAAAGAAAGTTAGTCAACCGAAGTCCTTAGGCATTATTATTGACGAAAACCTAACCTAGGATGAGCATTTCAGGCGTGTAAAGGGCAAAATGAGTGCTTGCCTTTCAGCCCTAAAACGACTGAAAAATATTTTACCGCAATCCCAGCTTTGCAGTGTGTATTATGCTCTTGTCGAGAGTCACCTGCGTTATGGAGACGTTATTTGGGGTAGCTTGTGTACAACAAAATTAGCTGCTCTTCAACGTCTTCAATCCCGAGCATGGTCAATAATTGAGAATGCAAAACTTAAAGATCTTTGGTCTAGTTCCTGGCTAAATGTAGAAAATATTACCCGTTATGACAGGAACGTGATGACCTACAAGATCATAAACAGATTATGTTCTGAAAACCTGTTCGATAAATTCTTTTGTTTTTCTTCGTACAATACGAGAAATTCCCAAGATCTTCAAATCCCCAGATGCAAGACAGAGTTTTTCAAAAAGAGTTTTCACTATTCATCTCTGAAAGTCAGGAATGATACACCTTCGACGATTCGTGAGCTACCGACTTTAAATCGTTTTAAACAACGGCTAAAAACGCATTTAAAGGGCTAGACTCATTTTAAAACACGACTCCCTGGAACAACAGCAGATTAGGAATTTAGGATTTTAGGCTTTTTAGGAATTTCAAATTGTTTAGATGTAAGATTGTTAGATTAATTGCTGAAGGGTTTTTTTCGTGTATAAATAATGTTAAATGAAATGAAATGAAATGAATGTCAATCCGATATGAAATGGAAAGTAGTGTCACGAACAAGGGCAGATTTTGTAATACAAAGGCATCAGTTGCTTTGGTTCACACCTCAATTCAAAGCGATTAGTGAATGCAGACAAAAGAAATTCTCTCAAGCAGAAATTCAAAACAAACGAAGACGCAAAGTTGCCCTGAAACCAGTACGGCAAACTCTCGTTTGGTGCGGGCGAAGGGAGGTTTTTAAGAGATGTAATGTGCTCATAATGAAAGAAGAAGGGTAAATCTAAAGTTCTGTCTTGGGCATTTTGTTTACTTGATTCAGGAGCTGGGCAGTGACTGCGTATATCTGAGCAATAAATGTGCTAAAATTGTAATGCCCTCTGCTCGGTTTTTGAGTCAAATAAACAAAATGCCCCAGACAGAACTTTAGATTTACCCTTCTTCTGTCATTATGAGCACATTACATCTCTTAAAAACCTCCCTTCGCCCGCACCAAACGAGAGTTCGCCGTACTGGTTTCAGGGCAACTTTGCGTCTTCGTTTGTTTTGAATTTCTGCTTGAGAGAATTTCTTTTGTCTGCATTCACTAATCGCTTTGAATTGAGGTGTGAACCAAAGCAACTGATGCTATTGTATTACAAAATCTGCCCTTGCTAGTGTCACGGAAACAGACCACACACAACCCCAATCCGATACGAAGTGAAAATGAAATCGTATGGCAGACTTATTTTCAGATCGGATTGGGGATAGCAATCAGATATGAAATAAAGGCAGTATCGTGCAAGCGGGGCTTGTTTTTGAATCGTTTTTAAAGGATCGGTGGCATGAGAAAAAACATGTGATTTGGGCCGTACTGAATCATTGCAAGGCTAGTTCGTTTTTGGAAGCATACGGACGTGAGCAGCAGTTGCAGCGACATCAGTTCAGTCAAAGGGTGAATCAACGGTATGCATTGAACATAAGACATGCTACCTTTGCAAACGTATCCAGGATCTTCACATTTGTCGTCACAAACATAGCCAGCGTCACATGTAGCACTTCTACAGCGAGGAGTGACCTACAATGAATGCTATGAATTTAACCCTATCTTGATTTGAGGTAATGACAATTTGATCGCCCTGTATTTTTTTCAAGTAACTTTGTCAGGAGAAAGATTATGGCAATTAAACTTATTGAATTTTTGCTTCCACTTATTTTGCGACTTCTCAGGAAGTTTCAAGTCCGGAGGGAGGGGGATTTCTGAGACTGACCCCGGTAAAATCGCACAAATCCTCAAATGTCAATTTTCATGAAAAATGTAGCATAATTTGAATACGTTGGAGCTGCTTTTATAATGTAGTGTTATTTGATATATTTTATCATAATTGTCACGTTTGGATGGAAGTTGCGCTCCAGATTAATTTTTTCGCGGTTTTCCCGATTTTGGCTAATTTTGCCGCTTTTCTTGACAACACTAAGGAAAATGCTGATGAGAGCAAAATGATGGCCAATTTCACGTTAATTTTTATGTTTTCAAAGAGTAAATGCGTTAGCTTATAAGTATAGCAAATGTGCTTTCTCTGCCTATTACTAGTCAAGTGTTAGGTAGGGGGGCCTTTTTGCCCCCAATCACAATAGAACGTAGCAGATAAACCAACCTCTATAAAGAAACGAAGTAACGAATCATCTTTGTGTGGAATTTCACTGAGCTTTTTGCAAATTCTGGTAGGTAACTTCCTAAGGGGATACTTGGTCGATGACAATACGGGAAGGCACCCCTGGAAAATATGAAAGCATCAAGTTCCTGAGTCAAATTCCTGAATATAAAACCCTGCTCCGGAGCAAAACATCTTTAAGCAATACCCCTTCCTGAGTTTCTTGAAGAAAAGATGTGCGCTTCCCTTGAACTTGTAAGCAATAAGTTAGAGATTGTGAAACAAAAACACCCCAGAGTCAATGATGAAAATGTTTGGCCCTCTCATGTAGTCGACTGTACTAACATGATGCCCTATCCCAGAGTTGGAATCCCAAAAATAATACCCTATTCAACAGCATTTCCAGGTGCGGAAAAACATTCGATTACGCTCCTCCCTGGGGAATCTTTATCCGAAACTTCAAGCAGTAGGTGAAGAAGAATTTCGAAAACTTCCCTAACTTTTACTACACATTGAAATTTGATTTCATAAAGCGACTTTCTTGGCTTAATGCCATATAAAGTTTTCCCATTCTATTAATTTTTTCACGGTTTGTTCAGCTTTCTATGAATTAGGAATACCTAGCAATGCTAGCATCTTTAAATCAGGCTTTGATCATCTGCCAAAATTCAAATTCAAATTCGTCAGCTCTTCTCTTTTCGACGACTCTACCGGATGATTCAAAAATAAATTTACCCTTTTGCCGGCTGTACAATAAAAGAATGTAGCCGATATTCAATGCTGAAATGTTTATCTATCAGTCAAAGGCTAACGTAGATAAGAATATTTTGTTTGGTAGAGTCACTCATCTTTAGGAACCAAAAATTAGAATAATTCCTGGAAGGAGTTTGCATAGCAATCGAGAATTCCACGTTCCATTCTGTTCCATGTGTCATTGAAGTTTGTCAGTTTCAGAAATAGAATTTTGATTTCAATGGCAATTTTGAATTCTCGTTCCGAAACAGGTCGTTTACTGGCATTTTCCTAATTTCCATGTCGAAATAATGACTGATTTTGGAAAGAAAAATTTTCTGATCTAAGTTACCCCTTGACTAATAAATCAACATTTTAGTTTTGAATATCAACCACTCGAGAGGAAAACGGCACAGCATTCTATCAGCTGCATGCCTTTGTACCATGCTTGTAGAATTTGAAAACGCCAGGGTTACGAACTTCACCATGTTGCGAGCAGCCACAGAATTCTGCCGCTCAAATTTGGAAATTCTGTCAGCATCGCGTAAACGACGTCTTGATCACCTTTTTACACTAGAACTCCCTCGCATCGTAGTTCACTTAATAGAATGATGGTTTCGGCTTGCTTAACAAAAACAGTAGGTGATATTTCTCCCTATTTTGAGAAATCCTTTCAATCAAAAGACAGATTTTTGTCACTTTCAACCTGTCTCTTGCCTTGTTAGATGACCAAATGAACTTTTGAAAACAACATAAAATGCAATTTTACCTGGTTAACTGGCTCATAGTGCACCCATCCTGCGGCAGGAGACAAAGAAACTCCAATACTACTTATATTCACATCAAGCAATTGACAGTTTATCTCATTTTGCCCAGAGATATATTTCTTGTAATTCTGTGATTTGCATTCTGAAGCATCAATGCATTTCTTCGTGCACAATGACAGAGTCTCCGCATGGAGGCTTGCAATGACGTTAGATGCGCTACCAACCAACTGCTTACTTCTATCAGTAGCTTTCATTAGGACATCTTTCCTACATGATGAGCGGTAAACTAATGTGCAAACGTGCAACTGAATTAAAGCTAACAGCAAGAGGCATTTCATCAAGCGAAAATAGAGTATCATTTTGACTGGTGAAGAAGTAAGAGAAATTGCCTCTTGTATCGGAAAGGTTTGAATTATAATAGAATCAACATCAAGCTGCAACTGGTATGCAATGTGCGTTGATCTCTATCTCTGTATCATAAATATACAATAAGTTAGATAAAAATACTACCTGCTCCCACAAACCTAGTTCATGCATATACTAATAGAACGCTTATACCTATTAGCTGTCTCTAAGCTACCGCAAAGTGTCTGATTTATCTATTGTCAAATAAAAAAACAATTGCTATAGTTGCAATCATAAGATATGTTATTGACCTGTTTCAAAGTTAATCTAATATTCAACCGGTTTATGTATAGAAAATTTTTGCAATTGCTGGATTATTTTTCATTAAGCTAAGGAGAACATAAACCCCTCTTTATTAATGAAGTTTTCATTGAGCGCTTTTATCATAAAGTTATTAAAGTAAAGTAAAGTTATTGCTTTTATATAGCGCCTTTACAATAATTCAATATTCAAGGGTGCTTTACAATTCCATTACCCCCTCAGCTTAGGCATTTTTTTCTCCCTTTGGGCGTATTTTTTACACAGCGTGCAGCTTTACAGTTGGCGCTTCTGATGTTTTTATTGCCTTCATCACCGAGGTACCAGTTTTACACCTTGGTGAGGTGCTGTACCTACGATATCGGATGTTTCCAGGTGGTCACCCATCCTGGTAATGACCTGGCCCAACCATGCTTAACTTCGGTGATCAAATGGGAACCGGTGTATCCATGGTGGCAAATTGTAGTCTTATCATCATATCATATCATATAGAGGGTGTCTCAAAATAATTGTTCGACGTTTGATTAAATACTAAAAAAACAACGATACGCTGAATAGACCCTTGGTCAAGTCGACCTTTTCCTGAGTTTTTAAATTAATCTTTGACACAAGAATCTTGCAAATTCATTGAGTTACAAGCATTTCAAGTTCAAGTTTGTGCTAAAGCTGAAACCAGAGGCCTCGAGATGGCATTTTTGGTAAAGGTAACATAGGCCGTCGTTTCTGTTATTTCTCAATTGCTTCAGGGCGAACCAAATGGGATTCAAACAGGTTTTTGATAACGTAACTGTCACGCATATGGATGCTTTGAGGATTGAGGAAACAGATTCAGTCTCTCGCCGATTATGTTTTGAACCATTGTTTTTGGACTTACGCAATGTTAGGAAATTTTCTGAATGATCGCAAGGATTGAATTACTTTAGAAGTCCTATTTGGTTTGCTCTAATATAAACGAGAGGTATGACATTGCACACGCTTCTCTTACCTCCTTCTTCGAGCTTTTGCAATACAAGTAATCTGGGGGTCTCTGGTTTCAGCTATCGCATACTTCTGATCTTCGAGAGCTCGTAACTCAGTCAACTTTCAACCGATTTGCACGATTTTAGTCTGTAAAATTGTTTCATTATCTTAGGAACAAGGTTATCTTTCCATGAGCCTGTTCATGTCCTTATTTTTTGATATTTAATCAAACGTAGAACAATTTTTTTGAGACACCCTGTGAATACTTAGGCACGATGCCCTATCAGTGCTTACAAAATTATAGTAGGTAAGAATCATACGTAACAAAGTAGGAAAACGTAAATGACTGGTCTTCCTAGGGCATCTTCCTAGGGCAGTCATAAATGACTGCTCTTCTTGCTTTAGTTAGCGCTGAGGTAAATGAATGCATCCAGATCCCTACGGCCCCACAGCACCGGTGCAAAACAGACCAAATCAGGACCTACTTAGCCAGCGTGGAGCCCCTACTGTTTCCTTCGAGTTGAAATTTTTCGAAATTTCAATTCGAAGGAAACAGTAGGGGCTGCATTCAGGCTAGACCTACTGCGCACCATCCCCCAATGCGTCGTTGTTGCATATAATCGAAGCATGATAATGAATCTATACTAGCAAAAGCAAAACGGTAACTTATGGCACTGAAACTATCAAATATACCGGGTGAGCCAGAAGAAAGTTTCCACTTTTAAAAATTGGTGAAGGTGATGGTGAAGTTGCGTTTTTCAGCGATAAGTGCTTGGATCGCAGAAATAGAGCAGACCTAATCGAGTCCGCGACCCCTTGTCATGATGCTCAAGTGGTGGGGTCCTACCGCGAATCGAACCCACTCTGCCGGACTGTTCTGGCTGCGAAGTCAGGGGATTACCCCACTGCGCCACAAAACCTTCAATTCGTAGCACCAAGAGTATATCACAGATTCGATTAATTCAAATTACAATTAAAAGCCGAAAGATCGAAGTATCTTTATGTCCTACCAGCATTAGATGTATCGGTAAATTTAACTTCAAAGTGGCTGAAAAGGTAAATTCGGTAAATTCACCAACTTTCGTGATTGCAAAGTGGCTGAAAAGGGCCTAGGACATTGATCAAATTGTAAGGACTTTCCCTCCACGGATAGTCTGAGGTCAGGCTCACTCGTAAAGAAATTTAAAGTAAAAAAAATGAAAGAAGAGGAAGAAAAAGTGAGCCTGAGGACACCCTATTCAAAACTGTTTACAAGTGCACATAAATTTAGGTGGTCAGCCGTGATTGGTTAAGACGTGTGTTAGCTATTGTTATCTAATTCATGCGGGATTTGCTATCTTAAGGATTTTTGCAATGGCGGAAAGATCTTTCGTTGCTGTAGGGTTTGCATAGACTGACGACGTGACGTGAGTTAGAGGGACTTATGTAATGCAGTCTAGGGTTTGCATGACCTTGGTTCATGCAAGCCAGGAGTCTTCGTTTCCATTAGCCTCTAGCTGGCCCATCACCGACAGGAGGCAAAGGCAAGATTGCTCCTTCCTCCTGCTGTACTTGTTGCTAGATCGCTGAATGGCTCACCTCTCTGATTGGTCAATTAAACAAAAGCAAGCTGAAACAAAGGGAGCTAGCTCGAGGTCAAGAGTGAAATTGAGGTTACAGCCGCGGTCAACTTACAAGCGGCAAGCGGTGAAACGTTGCAAAGTGGAGATATTCGACACACTGCTGTCTTAACCGTACAAGCAGAAGAGATAAAAAGGAAAGTGAAAAGCCTTTCATTTTGGAGTGTTGCCTCGGGGGGGGGGGGATCTTAGTACTGTTCGTTGTACGAGGACGTGCCATTTTTAGGGGTACTTTTTCAAACCATTACGGAATTATGGGTATCATTTTCACCATTTTTAGACATTTCACGGAATTGTGGGTGTCCTTTTCAGGGGATTTTTCATAATTTCCGGAATTTTGGCCAAGATACCTATTCAATTTGTGGAATTATGGCCCTAACATCCAAAAGAATTCACGGAATTATGGGTACCGATTTTTTGGGCAAAATGGCACGTCCCCGTCACATAATAGGTTGAGTTACCCCCCCCCCCACGCCCCGAGAGTGTTACTTCACTCAAAAATTTATAGTATTCTCCTCTTATTCTCCAGCAGCAGCAGATCATTCCATTAGCGTTCTAATAATTTTGTTAGACTGATCAGACAAAGTCCGTCTCAAATTCGGACAAGTTTTCCACCAAGCGGCCCAAGGAGCTTTTCACTAATTCAAAGGAGAGAAGTGCGAGATTTTTCAGAATAAAGTTTTTGCGAATATTTGATGGATTTTTTTTGAAAACAAATCATTTTTGCCAAATGGGCACGAGATCTTTTGGGAATGAAATGCCCATTGTCTTCTATGTGATGTTGGACAATTTTCCATCAAAAGGAACGCAATAAGAAACTTGAGAATTCCAATGGCAGAATTACACCCAATCACATCATCACCTTTTTGGGATAGACACCATTGTACTAGCCTTTTCAATTTTTAACAGTGGTCTTCTATCGGTATTGTACTTCTTTTAGCTCTCTTTCAAAATGATGTTACCGCATTGTTTTGCAATTGTTTCGAAGACAGATAAAAGATTGATTTAACGAAGATGCACGTTTTGAGTGAAATCTTTTGAATTGATTTGTAAGGATTCAGCATCCTTTATTGTCAGACATCGCCTTAGGTAAAAATGGTTTGCATGCTTCAGTGAAAATTTATTGTTTCATTGTCATGATTATTATTTTGGCATTTGTTTACGCAATACCCAACCCCAGCTTCACTGGGTGAACCTGAACACATATGATACACCCCCAGTGACGACCCCGCTGAGACATTGTCCCGCCAAGGGTCAAGGATGACCCGCCAAGAAAACTCGTTTCCCCGCTAAGTTTTGAGTTTAAAGAGTTTCCCCGCCTTGTTTTTGTTGTTTCCCCGTTGAAATTTTGCTTCCCCGTCAAAGTTATGCAAGTTCCATCATTGATAATAGCCTAAAATTGCATTTTCCCGTCATGATATTTCTAATCTCCGCTGAAAATGTATGTTTTTATAATTTCCCCTCTGTGTTTACAACGACCGGCGGGGTCGTTACTGGGGGTGTATATGATGGACCCTAAAAAACTAAAAACCAAGCTCAAAATGTGATGTTGGTGGTTACGTAATTCATTCACCCCAGATTGAATCAATTCAAAATGCTTAAAAGACAGGGGCAAAGAGTAAATAATGGTAAATAATGGTAAATGATGGTAAATGATGGTAAATGATGGTAAATGATTGTAAATGATGGTAAATGATGGTAAATAATGGTAAATGATGGTAAATAATGGTAAATAATGGTAAATAATGGTAAATAATGGTAAATAACTTACATGTAAACCAGAAACAGTCTTAGGAACAGGCAGCGAATGGGCATATTTTGAATTCTCATGACACATAAATTAACATCTAGCAAATTCACCAAATCCAAACAACTAACACATGCAATAATAGCAATTACAATGATGATATTGGTATTGATAAAATAATCCACAAACAACAATCTATGGCATGTGGAGAGGAGGGTGGGAAATTTGCTAATGTACTAGGCCATGAGAACCAAAAAGTGAGTGACACTAGGACTGTATTTCTTATATCCTGAAGTACCCGGAAGCACCTCAATTAGAGCCAGGGATTACCTAAAAGCCAATAGGCATTTGATAGGCTGATCAGAGTAGTACGATCAAAAGGACCCATCTTGCATCGGACCATCTCATCGTACCATGAATCGAACCATGAACTATGACCCATATTGCGAAATGTGGAACCATAGATTAACCTGCCTATGGGATCAAAGTCCATAAACCCTTCCCTAGTTTTAGACCAGGGAAGATAAACCCATGTCCAATCCTTAACTGATTTAGACTAACATTTAGGCCATGCCTATATGTACACCACAAACAGTGGTGGCGCTCAAATCCCAATAGTCGGCAAGAATTGTAAAAGAAAACTGGCATAACATTAGTTTGGTATATCTTTATATTGAAAAATTACGTCAAATACCCCCCCCCCCATTTCTCTCTGATTCTTCAGAGCTGGCGCCACCACTGATCACCAGGACTTGCTCCAAGTCTCGCTCTTAATCAAGAGTGAGACTTGTGATCAAGAGCGAGACTAGACTGATGACGATGAGTCCCTTGTATCCCTGCAGTAAACCTTGCTCAAGAGGCACTCATCATGAAACAGTAAAAAACTTGGCCCTATTTTCTTCAATCATCAATGGAATTATGATGGAATCACGGCTTCGAATCTCCATCCCGTGGGAGTGTTTTCAATTCTTCAATCGAACCGAAAATTCTATTACGTTTACACGTTAACAATAGTAATTCACAAATCTCGCAATCTGATTGGTACTGAAGAAGTTGCTCAGTTTGGGCCTAAGTAGGGCCAGGTTTTTCATAGTAATACTATGAGTCTCTATTGACCGAAGCGCGATCATCAAGTCAAAGAGCACAGGGAAACAAGAGACTCATCGTCATAAGTCTAGAGCGAGACTTGTGCTCAAGAGCGAGACTTGGAGCAAGTCCACTGATCACAGAACAACTTGTTGCCTTTGCCATACAACTGTAAGTCACCGTGTGGTCCGTCTTTGCGTTAAAGCAGTTGGCCGCTTGGCCGCTGGTTGAAAGCGGCTGTTTTTAATCTCGATTCCACTCTTGACCTCGTACTAGCCTCTATTGTTTTAGTTTGCTTTTGTTTAATTGACCAATCAAAGAGGTGAGCAATTCAGCGATCTAGCAACAAGTCCTGCTGTCTTCGCTTCGAAATTGTCTTCCATCTTGGTGGGCGAGAAATTTTTGACGTTAGAGATGGATCGCGACCAAGATCTCGATATTATCAGCGCTCCTTATTGGAACAGATGGGACGAGCTTTATTCATGTACCAGATACTCTCAGTTGCTCATTTCTTGAGAAAGGATTCTTCCCAAAGGATCGTTGCAAGGTTGCATCAGTTTTGACTGGTGTTTCGACTGAAAGAATCTTGAGTAAATGTCATGACCAAAAGGCGGTAACAAGAGGCTGTTATTGGCGTTATATTTTAAAGAAATTTACCATGAACAGTTGGGGAAAGCATGACAGGCAATTGGTGCAATTAATTAAGGACTTCTTGAACCAGGAAGAAGCACATGAAGTGTTAGAATTGGAAAAGGGAAGAGACATCGTTGTGATCGAAGGAAAGGGGAGGAGTAGGGGAAGGATAATGGCTACAGCTAATAGAGTGAGTTCGCATTACCACTATGGGTGAAAGACGTCAAAACGCGAACATTTTTTTTATATGCAAATAAAACATTGAACGATTCTACGAACATTTATATTTAGGAAAGAGGCAAATATTGCCATTGTGATGACGTGGTGACCCCGTGGTGACAGACCAAGTGCTGGAAGGCTGTTTTCAATCAATATGCACTGAAATTGCAGCAGACCTGATTAACTCTATCTTATATGACCAATATTAGATATATAACAAGTGCCTCGATTTTTTCATTGGCCAAGCACAAAGAACTGAAATTTGAAAACTCACTTGGGTTTTGCTTTTGATTAAAAGCTGACATCTCTTTAACTTTTATATTGTACACCGAGGTACAATGTAGGATATCTTCTCTTGATTTCTTGTTTCGATTCTTTCATCAAAATTTTGAGCAAATGTAGAAATCGTTCAAATCATTTCATGATACTGTCATTATTTTTCGATTTCTGCTATCTTCAACTCTTGATCTTTGATCTGTCATTTTGCTGGATTTCACACGGATTCGCATGAAAAATAAACTCTTAAAAACGCAGTTTCAAAACAAATATGGTGCGAACTCCTTTTACGAGTTAAAGTGTTGTTTTATTATAGCTGTGGCTGTGGCGCTTTGAGCCATTTTGAGCCAGAGCCATCTTTCCACATTTGAGCTCGGCGCGAGTCTGAGGGAGGTCCATACTGCAAACGAGGTTTGCATAATTATCCATTCCGGAAACAACAATTATGAATAAATCAGTGCTATCTTGCGAGCAGATTTGAATGGTGTGTCTTCAGGCTCTCTTTTTCGTTCCCCTCTTTTTATTTTTTCCTTGAGAGCCTGATCTCAGGCTACTCCACATAACAATACGCAATGAAAGTCTCTCCTCTCTCAAGAGTTATACGACATCAGTTTTCAAACAAATGCGTAAAATTTTCAGTCCCATGGCAATTAATGTACTACTGATATCTCTCACCCATGAGCAATCGCATTTTCTTTATTGATTTATGCAAGGAGTTTTTTCATGATTTGATTAATATTTTTCCGTCATTTTGCATCCATGAAATATTCATGAATTTGAATTTACCTATGCTTCTAATGTTGTTAAGGAAGCGAGAAAATTATATAACAAAATGCTCCAATCTTTCAGTTTTAAATCTGTGTTGTACTCTTGGTGTTGCAAATTCTTAAAAGTGGGAACTTTTATCTTGCTCACACGTTATCAATTTAGCAGTTTACTAGCTGGTGTGATTTATTTCTATTACTTGTACTGTACATGCATCACCAACTTTAAATATATTGTTTTTCATCCTTATTCATCTGGATACTTTTACATAGTGGCTCCTCTCCTTTGACTTACCTAGTAAGCCTGCATATTGTTCGGCTAAAAATGATGAAAGCATGAAAGTAATACAACGTTTCAATCATCAGAAGTTACAAAATTTCTGTTTTAATCCAGGTGTAAATCATACCAAAAATCCCGTGCACTTTTGTACAAAATTCCTATGAAGTCTCGGAAATCCGACAAATCTTGAAAAATCTTGAAATCTCTAAAATCTTCACAAAATCTTAGAAATCCAAGGGAATGTCCTAAAAAGTTTTTAAGGTCTCAAAAATGCAAGATTTTAAGCCGCGTATGATACAAATTCTCAAAGAAATATTTCGACAATTCTCTGAAAATCTCATAGATCGTTTAAATCTCAAGTAAATCTTGCAAAATGTTCAAAATTCTCTCCGAATATCCATAATCATGAAAAGTTTTGAAATTTTTGAAAGTTTAAATACCCGAGAAAGTAATAAGATTCTCAAAAATCTTTGAAAGTCCGTGAAAAAATCTCAAAATCTTTCAAGAAACTGAGGGATATTGAAACATCTGAAATCTTGTACACTATTTTTGAAGCAGTTTATCCCTAGGTATTAAGAGTAGCAGATATGAATCTCTTCTAACAAGGTGGTGAAAATAGAGTAATAATACAAATCATTGTAGATTATACAATACTCTGGGCTCTTTCATGTACTTTTTATTTTGTTGTTCAAGCATACAAAACCAAGTATGATATGGGCTCCTTAAAGACAAATGACGGAGATATAAGGCGACTTAAATCAGGGGCCTGGGCAATCTAAAAGTAGCCTATTGTATTCCTATATATTTTATGATCTCAAAGGATTGTCAAACAATGGGATAAATGATGGCAGGCACCCAAGTTTTGCTCTATTTTTAAACTTGCCGCTATATATCCGTGATTTGTCTTTAAGACAACCATTTTCATGTCGTCTGAATTGGTTTATGTTTTGCTGTGCAAATTAAAAGAAGACGGTGGATGCAATGTTTTGACCAAGATGGTAGCTTTCTGAGACGGAACAAATTGCTTTTCTTTGATCTAATGTCTATTAGTAAGCGAAAAATGATTTAAATTTCTTCTTTATTGCGCTAAGATGAAGCCTAAAATTTTCCACCACAATCTTTTATTGCCAATGATATGTGGAGAAATCTTTTTCAAGCGCAAAGGATCATGGTAGAGAATTCCAGAAACAAGTTGACAGATGTTTCAGTGCAAATCTTTGTGAATGAATTTCCAACTAAAGTGCGATTCGAAGGGCAACTTGGGTAAAAATAAGATATGTTTACCCGATGTCATAGAACGCACTAGGCGCTAATCGACCAGAAATTGACGAGAGAAACCACACATGAAAAAATTAAATGTGCATCAATAGATGAATATTTAATATGAGCAGGTCAGACAGGGATCGAAGATATGTTACTGAATGACCATTTACTTGAAACCATAGCAAACATGTTTTGATCGCACTGAGGATGAATGAAAACTTTTTTTTGGCATTTTAGAACCAATTTAGAAACATCACTGATATATTTACTTGTGAATAAATAATGTTTTTTTAAAGGATGAGTCCCGGGTTGGTATGATTGCTGATAACATAAAAGACTTGTCAATGGTCTGTAGTGATGTTTTCAAACGTTTTCTTTCTTTTCTATGTGACATTACTATCTTCATCGGCGAGATGAACGATGAAAGAACAACCTTAGGCTTTAGCCTTGCCTGTAAACCAAAGCTAGCCTTCTTATTGTGTACTTCTACAAAATGGGGACTGTGCTTGACCTAACTTATGAAAACATTTGAACTGTAGCCTGCAAATACTGAAATCAGTTAAATTACTTTGCAACCCACAGAAAATCTGTTATTAGCAAAAATACCTCTTTCTCTGAGTGTGACCAATTTCAAAATAGGCCCATGACCAGTTTTGGACGACTTTGCGGAGAATTGATGAATTTTTTTGTGTTAAAACATAAATTCTAACAGAAATTATTGAATTCATGGCAAAGTTTTGATTTGTATTCACTAATTGTGTTGATTTAAAAGTTGGATTGCAAAATGTGGCCAGAATTTAGTTACTGAAGAGTTAGATCGGTTATATAATGCCTGAATTTAACGTATTTTCCTACAACCGTTGTTGCGGATTTTGTTGTTGATGGAACAGAACAGTCTTCTTTTTACAGATGACGGCTTTTTTGTTGTCTCCATGGTTTTATCATAATGGGTCAATTATTGAAGGCTATTTATAAGTTTATATTATGTACATTGATTATACCACAAATCATATACTTTAAGGCCAGGAACTTTCGCGGGCAGAAAGTTTCGCAGTTTTCGCGTTTTTTTTTAGCATTTTTCGCGAAAGTTTCTGCCAATGCATCTAAATTCAAAATTTGCGAAAGTTTTTGCTCGCGAAATTATAGAAAATTCTCGACTCGCGAAAGTTTTTTCTATCCATTTTTTTTCGTTTCTTCAAGTTTTTGCGTTGCTGTCCTAAATCACCCCTATCTTTAGTCTTTTCGGCTATAAAACCTTGTAAATTGTCTCTGTGACTGGGGAAGCACTGAAAATTAATAGAAAATTCTGTTTTTCCCGTCATTTTTCTTCAGTCGAGAAAGTTTTTTCACGCGAAAATGCATCTTTTCTTCTCCATCGCGGAAGTTTTTGTCACGTAATTTGCGAGAAAAAACGTCATTCGCGAAAGTTTATGCCCTTAATTTCGCGGTTTTTTATCTCGCGAAATTTTCTGCCCGCGAAAGTGTCTGCCCCTAAAGTATCAAAAACTTCTAACGAATTTGCTACTGTTACTGATGTTAAATCACCGACAGAAGTTGTATGGTCCCAGCACTTCTCCTTTAACCATATTAGTACTGGGGGGGGGGGGTTTCGCATTGCACGAAAACGGCCTGTAATTCAACCACAAAACTTTGTGACTTTTAGTCAAATTTAATTAGCAACTAAATTTTTAACATTTCATTGTTCTAACTTTGATCATGTGACCACAGCAATACCATATTTGGAGAGTAGCCAACAAAAAAATTCTTAAAAACTCAATAGATTTTGTTTCATTTGTCCGATTGATCTCAAACATACACATTTTGATTGCATTTGATGAGTAGTTTCATTTGATATATATATATTTCATATTTGCCGACATCAGCAAAATTTAATGTCTATGACGTCATTGACATTTATGACGTCATTGACCTAATTAATAAATGTAAGATATGAAAAATTGTTGTCTTTTTTGCTTCAACGTATTTAGTTGATTACTTCTGAGTCCATATTTAGTAGATAAAAGGACAAGACTTAGAAATAACTGCAATCAAAATCTGTTCATGGAACAAAAAGCAAATTAAAAGCTGATTGTGCTAAAAATAGAAACTGAAATTAAATCTGCAGCATGTTTCCTAAAATTTGAGACAAATTTGGAGAAAATTGGATTACAAATAAATCAAATAGAATTTTTCTTGTTAAAAAGTTAAAAAATTGCCAATTTTCTTTGTTTTTTTTTGGTTGCCTAGCAAAGAAACACGTGACTAATTATGAAGGACAATAGGAGTAAGTCTTATTGTTACATCTCTAGTGATTTCGGAGAAAACGAGGGGGGGAGAAAAACGCCCCCCCCCTAGTACAAAGCGAGTAAAAAATCGCCCAGTACTAGTAGGGTTAAGAAAAACCCCAATGAATGCATATCAGCATAAACCTACAGTGAGAAAATATAAAGGTATCAGCGTATTTTTGAGAGAAATTAAAACGATCGGATACATTCATTCAAGGGGCCGCTAATAACCATTCACGTTAGACGGAAAGCGATGATTGGCTGTACAAAATGCCTGCAAGTCAAAAGTATTTATTTCTGAAAGAAAAGGTCTTACGTAGATGAAGTAGTGATCTTCTGGAAGCAGCCCGGACTTATATGCTCTCGTGACGAATAATGTGTGCAAAATAAGTTAGAGAGGAATTTGAAAAGAGGGCAAATACAGACATCGGTGAAATAAGATAGCATTTGTTACAGTCTACCTGAGGTTGAAGTCGAATCTAGAATGTACCTTGGAATGAAATTGGAATCTACCGGAGGAAGAAAAGCAGCCTGCTGTAACAGGAGAGGAGATGCAATCTACAACGGGAAGAAATAGAATTGATGTACATACGCAGCATACATATACATACATATATGGTAATATTGAGCTTATCCACAATAGTTGTGGCTCTCCATGTCTTAAAAAGATGAGGAAAAAATATAAAAAAACATCTCTTTTAAAAATCCAAAATATCTAAATTGTGTTACACATGATATCGCGAAAGGAAATTGGTGAAAATTGGTTAAAAAATGGCTAAAATTGATTTACAAGAGTCAGAAATGGGAATCTAGCAGGAGAAGAAGCGGGAATCCACCGGAGAAAGGGAAGCAGTCTACCACAGGAAGAAATAGAAGGTACAAATGGAAGTAAATTGTAAAATCTTGTATTCTACCAAGAAAGGACATGCAGTCTACCAGGGGAAAAGCTTAAATCAACCCGCGGAAGATAATCAGTCTACCAAAAGAAGGAATGAAATCTACTAATTGAAGTTGGAATCTTTCAGAGAAAGTCAAATAATAATGATAATGATAATTGTCCTGGGCATGACAGTAAACTGCATCCGGTTGTGGAGTTTCGACGTGGGAGAATGAGGTTACCCTTTGCCACAACTACCTCCAGGTCACCCTTGAGCAAGATGCAGTGCTTGTTAGCTCTCCACGAGGTCATGAAGTAACGATTGGCGTCAGGCCCGTAGCGTGGTTTCAGAGATTGGGGGGGGGGCACTTTCGCGCCGAAGGCGCGGCGGCTGGTGGGGGGTCACGCCCTTTTTTCTCTCGGAAACGCCCATTTTCTCTCAGAAGAGCTCTTCCCCACATCATATTTGTGTTTGTTTCTGTGTTCATTTTTCAAATAGAAACTTTTGGAATGAAGGAGCTATCCACAATAAATGCTAAAAAGGTCCTGAACAACAAACATGTTACGGCGTATTTATAAATGAATACATTAAGAGTAGAACGGAAGAGAATCTTAAAGCCTTTAAAAGGCAAAGAAATTTTTGCGTGAAGCTCCTGTGCAGGACGAAATCTGATTACTATAGGAACCTTGACCTTGGAGACCTTACAGATAATCGTAAATTTTGGAAGACTTTCAAACCGGTTTTTTCAAATGAGATACAAACAACTTCATCTGTGACTCTGATTGAAGACTGAAAAATGATAACTGAAGATGCAAAAATTTATGAAATATTTAATCATTATTTCGCAAATATAACAGGGAGTCTAGGAATCTCTGAAGACCAGTCACTACTGTCAGGAACAAATGGGATAAAGGACCCAGTAGAAAAGGCTATCAAGAAATATGAAAATCATCCCAGCATTAGAAAGATCAAAGAATGCTACGAACTGAACCAATTTGAATTTAAGCCAGTGACTGTCAATGAGATACATTTACAGATACAAAAACCGAATCCAAAAAGGTCATCTCCCCTAAACAGCATTCCTGCTAAGATTCTGAAACAAAATGCAGACATTTTTGCCATCCTCCTTCAGAAAATCTTCAACTCTAATTTGTCAGAGTGCTACTTTCCAAAGGAGTTGAAGGCTGGTGAGATCTCGTCTCTTTTCAAAAGTCTTGACGCATTTATCATTTATCAAGAAGAACTATAGACCAATAACGGTTTTAGCGTCTGTATCCAAAATTTATGACAGGGTCTTAGAGAGTCAAATAAAATATCATGCCCTTAGCCTCTTTTCTCCTCTTTTGTGTGGATTTCGAGAGGGCTATTGAACCCATCATGCACTTTTGCGACTCATAGAAACCTGTAAAAAACTCTAGGTAAAGGGGGTTTTGCTGGAGCACTACTCATGGATCTTTCAAAGGCTTTTGATTGCTTAAATCACAAACTTCTGATTGCAAAATTAAGTGCTTATGGTTTTAGTCCAAGTGCATTGCGGTTGATTCATAGCTATCTCAGTGAGAGGAAGCAGAGGGTAAGATAAATGGGTCGTTGAGTGCATGGAGAGAAACAATGATAGGTGTGCCACGGGGTTCAGTCTTGGCTCCTCTTCTGTTCAATATCTACATAAATGATCTCTTCATGTTTGTAAAAGATGCTGAAATATGTAACTATGCAGATGACACCACGATCTATGCCTGCGATACCAAAATCGAAAGTGTTATCAAAACACTGGAGAGCGATGCCCTTGAAATTGCTGAATAGTGTCCAAACAATTTTATGAAGTTGATTGGGGACAAATGCCATCTAATGGTATTTGGGGACAAGAGTAATGATGTGACATTAAATATCGGAAGTATAACGATAAAAGAGAGTACAGAAGAAAAGTTGCTTGGAGTGATTCTTGACAAAAACTTATGCTTTAAACAGCAAGTAAAGTCAATTTGCAAAAACGACTGGTCAAAAGCTGGTCATTAAGTGGGCGGTGGTTTGAATGTTATGCTTGGTGTTGCGGGGACCACTTACTCAGATGGCAATGACCCTCTTGAGCTAAACACGTAGCACCTTGATAAACTAATCACAGGACACCAAAATTTACAACACAGACATTTATTTCCTTCCAAACATCAAACAGGGTAAAAAAAACCAAGCTCCAACTCCTTATCTTCTTTACTCTGTTCACGAAAATAACCGTAAATTTACGAAGTAATCTCTTGAAATTATTGGGGGGGCACGAGCCCCCCTGCCCCCCCCGCTTCCCACGGGTCTGATTGGCGTCCGACCGAGGTTAGATCTTTTTAGACCCAAACAGGGCCTAGAATCTTCAAAGTGCCGTAAAATCTTTTTCTGCATGAATCTGTACGAATCTTTTGGCAAAGATGTTCCCAACACATCAAATTTAATCCTAGTATTTTTTGCTAAGAGTTAGATTTATTTAGATTCTTTGTTTTCACTAAAGCCCCATCGCCCTTTTCCGATCACTGGAAAAGAAACCTTGTCTTAATTGGCTTAAGAAAGGATTTTAGGGCAAAAGTTCTTGCTGTTGAATTATTCCTAACTTAATAGTTTGAAATATAAAACCATTTATTATAACTTCAGCCATCCTCTTCTGTAAAATCGTCGTCGAAAGACACAGCGGTGAAATCGCGATATGTTCATTTCATCGCCCTTTCCGATCACGCAAATGTACGCATGTATTTCGAGCAGCACCACCGCAGAGGGCTCAGGAAAGCACAGTTTCCAGATGAAATGGGTGCCATACAGATAGCAGGAGATATGTAAATCATGTTATCGTTTGGTAAGTGACATTTTGCCGCTTTATTCGTTAATAACACCATAGTCGAATCTACTATTGAAAATCACAGGCTTTTACAAGATAACTGGCAAAACTCTAGCACAGGAGCACCGCAAAATCTTTTATTGTCCTAGGAAGCACGGAGATATTTCACACGTTGGATCTGAAATTTCTATCAAATGTATATTTGGGGTCTTTGAATATCTAAGCTGGATTTGAAAAGCAGCAAATTATTTTTCGGCTGCTCTTTTTTTCCCATGAAAACGTCAATTTTCTTTTGCTCCCTCCCAATCTTCAACGCCCCCTGGAATTAATTCAGACCCTACCTCACGCACATCCAAAATCAACGGAGCCCCCTGATGAGGTTTCTTTGTTTCACCTTCCACCCAATCTCTTCATTGAGAGAGAATCCATTCGCTAGCAACCAGTCACAGGATTCGAAGCATAAGCGTACGGGAAGAAAAGATCTAGGGGGCTGCCCGACACAAAGACCATCGTTTACTAACATTTTTGCTCGACAAGGGGCAAAGTTTTGCTCGAGTGGGGGGTGATTTTGAAAATCTTTCCAAAGTTGGGTGAACTACCGCCCCCTCCCCCCGCCACGTACGCTTATGATTCGAAGCCAAACCTCGTGATCGGAAAAGGGCGATATCTAGCCTATCTGACCACAGGAGGCCCAATCGCGTATATTGTGGGGCCTAGCTTTAACTGAGCCAATTTATGCTGTGCTGTTTCCCTAACTGCAAAATAAGTAACACTACTTGTTCTTTAAATTGAAGTAAAATGAACTTCATACCTTTGAACGGTTGACTGTTTATCTCTGTGTCTTTCTTCTTGCTACAGTATCATCGCAACATCATGCCGGCATGGCAACATCGCTCCTGTTGCTGCTGTTGTACTGCAATGACGCAACATTATTGCCTGTGTTTGTTGCGTTGTATCCTATCATAATAGTAACAAGGAATGCAGCTTGTTTACTTGCAAAAATCTAACAACAGTTTTGTCCTCGCTCTATCTTGGCCAATTTTACATCAAACGCCCAGTTCTTTGCATCAAAATGTTCCCCAGCTTTTAAACTTTGTATTCAATGCATTTGTTCTCACTTTCCACCGTAAAATGATGTGAAACAAACGCAAAATAAAACATATCTCCACGGCGGTTTGAAATCTACGGAACCTCGACCTCAGCAAGATGTCCAGGTAAAAGAGCGCCGACGTTCGATATTCGTCAGATTTTCGGTGAAAATCTTAAGGTGATCCCCCGGATTTGATAGCGCCTTGTTGCTCTATTACGAAACAAGACGCAACAATATCCGGGGGATATTGTAAATAAGGTTTTATAGTTTAATTTAATTAATAGCTTTTTACTTTTTATCTTAGATTGTAATTAATGTTTTTATTTTAGGGCCCCTTGAAAATCAACTTGTTGAAGGGCAACCCTCCTTAAAAGAATTAAAATGAAAATGAAAAAAATGAAAAATGAAATGAAAATGAAAGTGGCACATGATTGTTATACATATTTAAGGATAGTCGAGCTGGATAAGATGGGTAGTAGCAATCTTCAGATATGGAGCTGGAATCCTGGAATAGAAAGCATGTGAACTGAAAAGCTTAGACAGAACAACAAGAAAGACAACTCCGATAGGCTCCAGCTTATTCTTCCGGTTCATTCCAATTTATCCCAATCCATTCCTCTCAAAGATTCACAGATTATCAATTCTTCCTTTGGTAAAGTTCATTTCTTCCTTTGGTAGACTGCTTGTCTTCCCATGGTGGACTACTTATCTTCCGCAAGCATAGCTCAATTCTTTTCCTGGTAGACTGCAATTTCCTCCTCTGGTAGATTCCATTCCTTCCTCTTGTAGACTAGGCTACAAAAAAGCGTCTGGTAGGCTAAGACTTTAAGAAAAAAATAAGATCGTATCTTGATCAAGCCGCAGCTGCTACAATTTATCATTCAATGATACTGCCAACTTTCACATACTGTGGCTTAATACAGTTGAAGTACACTAATACTCAATAGAGCAGGCTCTCATCACTCACGTGCGCTGAAAATAGTCCTTGGAGATGTAAAACCAAGCCAGAAGCTTACGTCGATCGTCAATGCTAACAAGACTAGGGCTTGCAAGCTGGTACGAAAATGTTTAGACAAGGAAACTCGTGAACAGTTGCAGAATCATTTCACGTTGCAAGAGCATGAAAAGCATGAAATCGCTAATCTTTCAAATGATGCTTTGACACAGCTCTTGCTATATGGCGATAAAGACCTTTCTTATGAAATGAACAGTGACATTCTTAGATTGACTATACGTTTCATTCGTGAAACTGGTCGGTTTGATTGAGATCTTATTGAAGCTTCAGCTGTGTACAAAGCAACCACCAAGTTCCTTTGCGTAAATGTTCTTGTTACTTCCCTTGTAAATTCTGTTTCATATTAGATGTCAGATCCCTTAGTCATAAAAAAACCATGACGAGCTTCCGCTCGCGACTTTTCCATATTTTCTCATCCGAACCCTGATCCAACATTTAATATGAGACAGAACCCTAGTAGTGTATCCTGTAGTCTTAGCTTAATGTTGTGTGTCTCTATGTTTTTGGCCTTGGGGTAGTCGTTGTTTTTTTCCGCTCCCCTTGGTATCGTCTCTGTGGTGTCGTCTAGTAGTTTTGGATAGGTATAGCAGAACGTATAAATTGTTTGTAGATTATTTTATATGAATATAAAAAATAAAAAAAAAAGCAGACTCGAAACAATAATTACACATTAACCTTATCTGGACCGGGCTTTTCTGAGCATCCTCAGGCCGAGGGGGGGCTAAATTAGCCCCCCCCCTCAGAGCTCCAAATTGACACGGGCTATAAAGATGAAACTTGGCTATCTTATGTAACTTGATCTGAAAAGTCTGAATATTGTGTTTATTTTACTCTAATTGTTATATTTTCGATGACGTCATCAATTTTCTTTGTTTTTGGCTAAAAACAGTACTCCTACGAATTTTACTGTAAAAACTCACTCGCGTGAAATATTATGCTTGCTTGAAGTTTAATTAACAGATAAAACATCAAAATATCATAAAAACACGAATTTTTGAAAAAATTATGAAATTTGCACTCTTATATTTATTACCTAATTTCATTACATATATGACGTCATCAATGACGTAATGTGAAAATAAAACGAAAATAGTAGGTATTTTTGATATTACCTTATTGATTAATGGTTGCACAGAAAATTTCATCCAGTTATCTCACTTATGTTAAGAATTATCTTAGTTTGAAGTTTTAAAGGGTTTGACCGTAAAACAAACAAGAAATTAAAACTACTCTCTGAAAAAATTATTATATTTAAAAAAATACATGAGATATCTTGACAAAATTTTGGCAGAAGATGTGACAAAGACATTTAGGAAAAGTCAAAAAAAATTATTGGCCTGGGATTTAGCGAAAAAAAGTTACATAGAAAAAACCTGGAGGGGGGCTAATTTAGCCCCCCCCCCCGGTCCAGATAGGGTTAAAACTACCAAGGATCAAAACTGAGTACGCATGAAAATCGTTTATGTTTATGGGTGCGAAGGTTTATAATGAACTACCGCTGGAACTTCGTAAAATTGAAAACAATAGGGAATTTGAGAAACAACTTAAAGAAAATTTTCAATGACATTTATCTTAAATTTGACCTGAAACTTTGAATGTAATTAGGTAGACCTGCTCTTTTATACATTTGTATTCTTACTTTTATGAGATTCATTGTTAACTGTAAATATTTAAGGAAGTAGCATAAAGGCATTGGGCACTGGCATAGGACAATTTCTGTTTATTCTCTATTTGTTTTGACTACATCACTTAGTACTATCCATAGAGCCCAAGAGTATGTCTACAAATCACAAAGAGAATGAAGGATTGTCATCCTGTCAAATATTTATTTGTTGTTCTTCACGTTCTATTATTTATTTTATACTGTTAATTCTTTATCTGCTGCCTTTGGCATTCATTCTTCATCATTTATTCTTTCTTTCTCAATATTCCTCCAAAATTCTTTAATGCCTATTCACTTCTTCTTATTCTTTAGTATCCAATGTTCCTTATCACCAAGCGCACTTACAAGTCTGAAACTTTTTGACTTTTAGTTTTTACTCTTATCACAATCAAAACTTACTTCTTTGACGAAATTAAGTTCATTCCATTGGGTAAACACGATCAGTTTTCAAGAGATGTCTTTGTAAAATTTGAATAATGAAGATAAAGGAAGATCAATATGCAATGTGTTCTGGTAAGCAAAGAAAGAGTGTGATTCTGTACAAGAACTTTCACACCCTTTAATTTTTCAAAGGTTGTTTCAGCAATTTTTTTAATATAGCCAGTGGAGGGGCATTTTTTATTTCAGTGCTTAGTTTATTCCACACAGTCACACCTCGATATGAAAAACTACGTTGCCTGTAAGAGGTTGAAAACTGAGGTATTCTAATATCCGCGAAGGTATTACGGAGAGACCGTGAACTGTTTTCCGAAAATTTTGTAAACATGGCCTGCATATGTTCAGAAGCTAATCCATGGAGATACTTGTAAACTGTAGCAGCAGCTTCAATTTCGATCGCTTCACTTATAGTTGACCACCGTAGGCTTCCAATCAAATGAAGAGATGGTGCATCATAAGAGATGTAAGTAATGATTCGTGCGGCATGGTTTTGTAGCTTTTGCAGCTTATCAAGCAGGGTCTCTCTTCAACGACGACACACCGAGCAGCAGTTTCTGAATTGCGGTTCAACTATACCTTTATACATGTTTTTACGATTTCTAATAAGAGATACTTTTTAGCATATCTAAGCATGCCCATTGCTCTGGAAATCTTGCCTCTAGCAAAAGTTATATGTTCTCTCCATTCTACTTAAGCTCTGAATCAATCAGAACGCCATGATACTTACTTGATCCAATCATATCTATGTTGTCCTCGTTAATATGGTGTTTGATCTTAACATCTCCATCGTCCAGATGAGATCTTTTCCAAATAAATCGAGGAACCAAGGATCATACTTTGCCTTTTGGATACATTAAGGGAAAGTTTATTACCTTCCAACCAAATCTAAAGCTGATTAAGGTTTAGATTAACTGCTTCATTTATATCGGCTATAGAGTTTGATGAGTACGAGATGCTTGTGTCGTCAGCATACATTGTCAGTTCTGTGCTTTGCAACGCACATGGAAAATCATTCATATATAGCAAAAACAGCAATAGACCATTTGCCAATTAGGAAAAGGGATTGAGGCGAGCGCGGCCAATTCCGACAGCCCTAGTAACGGTCGGAAATTCGGGAATGCACTTCAGTATACACGGCAAGCTGTACCGTTCGGTCAAGTCGCTGTGCAAACTTGAATGTTGTACTATCTATTTACCACTTCCAAGAGTTATTTGTTTCTTTCCTAGTAAGGTAAGTGTTTTCCCTTGATATTCAAGCCATTTTCTCATCTTTTCAGTCACTTTGGAAAATGCTTCGAGGCACTTTAACTCGACGTATTTTCAACGATTGTAAGGCGGCTCAATGTTTAGGCCATGTCAGCCGGAAACTTCTCCCTATTCAATGGCCTTCAACGGGTACTGTTCCGACTGTTGTTGCTTTTAAAATTGGCTAAAATGGTACGAAGCTTTATTATGGACCCTTCAAAGAATTTCAAACATTGTTCTTCCTTCACTTATATGGGAAATTATCTGCTCTAATCTTCTATGAAGAACCACCCAAATCGCAGCACTCCAGGTTGATGGGAGGCAAATTTGTGACAGTGAAAGTATGGCTGAATCGATGAATGAATTTTTTTGTAGTATTGGCAATACCCTTAGCGACAAGATACCTAAAACATCAAATCCACTTCTAGAAAATGAGTACTCGGTAAACCCACAAAATCTACGCTTTGAATTCGAAGCCATCAATGTGTCTCAGTTAGAGAGGGTTTTCGGTAAATTCAAAACATCTAAGGGATCTGGTGCTGATGGTATTGCTAATTATTTTCTTAAGATAGGCCTATCCGTTATTGCTGAATCACTTTGTGACATTTTTAATCTTTCAATCGCAACTGGTGTATTCCCAGATAGCTGGAAAATTGCAAGAGTGGCCCCTATTTTTAAAAGTGGTCAATCAAATGATCGTTCTAATTACAGACCGATCTCAGTGCTGCCGTTTCTGTCCAGGGTTTTCGAAAAGTTGATTTACAACCAACTTTACGACTACCTTGACAAAAACAGGCTTCTTTTTTCCAAACAGTCTGGGTTTAGATCGCTGCACTCTGTTGTCACCTGTCTGCTTAACTGTACGAACGACTGGTATATTAACATGGATAAGGGTCAGTATACAGCGATGGTGTTCATAGACCTCAAAAAAGCTTTTGACACTGTTGATCATGAAATTCTTCTTAAAAAGCTGGCGAAGTATGGTATCATAGGTCTTGAGAATACCTGGTTTGCTTCTTATCTGGAAAACAGAATGCAATTCTGCAGAGTTAATGGGGTTCCCTCAAACGTTAACAATATAAATTGTGGGGTGCCACAAGGCTCTTGTCTTGGTCCTCTTTTGTTCTTGATATATATCAATGATCTGCCATTTTCTCTTCAAAACAGTCAGGTTACCATGTATGCAGATGATACCACCATATCATATTCGTCCAATAACATCGATGATATCAACGATAACCTAAATAGAGACTTGAACTGCCTGAAGCAGTGGCTTCAAGGAAATAAACTGTCTTTAAATGTTATTAAGACTCAAGCCATGGTTGTAGGATCTCGACCTAATCTTAAAAAGATCTCTGAAGGAAATGTTCAGTCCCCCTCCTTTGCTATAGGTGACTCGCAGATTGAGATTGTTGAGAAAACTAAGTATCTGGGAATTCAGCTAGATCAACACCTTGTTTGGGATGAGCACACTAGATTATTGCGTGCTAAGGTCTCCCGTGCTATAGGGTTTTTAAAGTATGCCAAGACAATACTACCCCAAGAAACTCTTAGTCAAATATATAGAGGAATCGTAGAACCGCATTTCCGCTATTGTTGCTCTGTGTGGGGGAGCTGTGGGGAATCCAGAAGGCTTACACTGCAGAAGTTACAAAATCGGGCTGCCAGAATTGTAACAAACAGTAGCTATGATGCACCTGCTGATGCCCTTATACAACAGTTAAAGTGGCCAAATATCGCTGAAATCATAAAACGAGAGACAGCGACGATCGTTTACAAATCTTTAAATGGTCTTGCACCGACATATCTCTCAAATATCTTTTCAAAGAACTCTTCACGGCGCACTGTCAAGTTGAGAAACTCGGAGACTGACTTACGCATTCCGCTTTATAAAACCAGTAATGGGCAAAAATCATTCTCATATCGTGGCGTACATCTGTGGAACAGCCTTGAACCTGAGGTTAAGCAAGCACCCTCTTTATATGCTTTTAAACATCGCCTTTAATTTGATCGTGGGTGGCGGGATGCGGTTGGATTGGACTGGGGTCGGTCGGATTCTTTGCCTTTCTTGAGGTGCTATAAATGGTGTCTTATTTCAGGGTGGGCATGGGGTCCGGTTTGCTCTGGTCCGGTCTGATTGTGTCATGCCACTCACGATATGAAAATTATGTAAATATTGATTTTAATTTTACTATAACTTTGTAATTAGATTTTTTAGTTTCGTTTGTTCATATATTTTACTTGTAAATTTTAGACTAAGTTTTTGTCACGGCCCCCTGAAAAGCGGCCTTTGCCGACGGGGTTACCGTGTTTGAAGAATATAAAATGAAATGAAATGAAAAATGAAATGAAATAGCTCAGCATCAAGGTAGATTTAACAACAAACTGCAAGTCCAAGGACTTTTAACCGTCTTTTAACTTTTGAAGAAAGATTCGAAGGGCAATCTATCATTTTGGATAAATCAGCAAGGAAACCTAAATGTGCTTCGAGCAGGTAAAAGTAACGATCTTTTCATCTGCCAAGTGCAATTTATTTAAAAAATATTTTTTACTTGAAATCAATCTTTTAAACCTCCGAAGAATAAAGCGATTCAACACTTATTCTTTGCACACTTGATTTTCAGACGAAAAAGGCAAAAAGTATAAGACAAAAGTAAAACTTGATTGAAGCACATTTAGGTTTCCTGGTTGATCTACGAATTTCGTGGATTTTCCTTCGAATCTTCTTTCAAAAGTTGAATACAAATTGTATCAAAATACGTCGAATTAAAGAGCCTTGAAGTACACTCCAAAATGATTGAAATAATGAGAAAATGGCTCGAGAATCTGGGGAAAACACTTAACATGGTAGAAAAGTACCAAACAACTCTTGGAAGGGGAAATAAACAGCAAAATATTCAAGTTTGCACAGCGACTAGACCGCTCAGTGCGGCTCACTCGTTTCACTGAAGTGGAGAGGATTCCCCGGGTTTCCCACTGTTACTAGGGCTGTCGGAATTGGCCGCGCTCGCCTCAGTCCCTTTTTCCTAATTGGCAAATGGTCTATGGATCGATGCACGATCCTTGTGGTTATTATTATTATTATTATATAAACTAAACCATCCTCAAAATTAACAGAAAAGTGAAAATGAAAAACACAACTGTTAAAAACCAGACGTTTCGATTATGAAATCTTCATCAGTTCATCAATATCATTATCATTATTATTATCATTATACATTATTTATACAGGAGGAATCCCTTCAGCAAAAACCTTAAAATACATAAGCATAAAAAATAGATACATAAAAATTCAATGGATGGGGCTGATCTTTCAGGGAGTCGTGTTTGACTTTAATTCAGCTCCTCAAATGTATCTTTAGGTGCTTTTTGAATTGTTGTAAGGTAGAGAGTTCCCTGATGGTATTGGGGATTTCGTTCCAAGCTTTTAGACCCGAATAGTGACAGACAGCTCATCTTCGCAGTCAAAAAAAGATGTGATCATGCGTGGTGATGCTGATAATTACAAACAGAAAAATGGTGATAATGCGAAATGGGATTGATTTCGAAAGTTTTTAAAAACTTGTTCATAGCGAAGTTTTCAATTTGAAAGCAATGGTTGCCAGCCGAAACACAGGCAGAACACCCGAAAAAATGCAGCTCTCCCGACTACGAGCGTGCTTTCATTCAAAGCCTAGAGCATCGTATTGTTTCCTTAGAGAAGCAAGTTGATTCGACGCAAAAGACAATCGATAAATTGTCTGCAAGATCTCCATCTAAATCATTTTGTAGTAGTAGTAGAGCAAAACGTATCCATTAATGTAGAAATCACAACACAAAACGAATCGCAGAAATTTATCAGTTGTATGGAATAACACACTTGATAAGCGCCCCAACTAGGGAAACTTGTCACGGATCAGCTTTGATAGATCATATTGTAGTTAGTGCAGCCAGCAATACGGTCGAGTCGGGCGCTTTTAAGGTATCGCCAAGCTATCGTTATGCAATCCTCTGCACTTTGAAGGACCGTGGAGGCCTAAAAAGACACTAACAAAAATTACTACCCGTCAAATGAAGGACTTTGACCAAAATACTTTCCTTTCGGATATTTCCCCTATTGACTAGGATGCAATCCTTAAATGTACCGGGTGTCTCAAAAAAATTACCCCCTTTTGACCAAATATGGAAAGAAACGATAAAATATTGGGACTTTTGACTTCATAGGCATATTTGTTGATCTGCAACTTAAATGTGCGTACCTTGCATTTTAAAATGGTCCTCCGAACACCGGAGATATGAGTTCACAAGTCGAATTTTGGAGTGCACTTTAGTCCAGAGGTTTCGTAAAAAGGCCTAGCCACGATTTGATATCACTGGCATATTGCGAAAGAATTTCAACTTTGACCTTTAGCTTTTTCTTTTGAAAAGAATTATACCTTGAAATGCTTCAATTGTCCTACAAATAATTATTCCTTTGAGGGATCAATCCATGCATTGCATTTCATCTCAAGTTTAAAAGAAAAGAAAAGGAACACATACACGCTCATTCTGAAGAAGTGGCATGACTTTATCATTCTTACCACATTTTTGTTATATTGTTTAATCACGGCGATGTTCACAAGTCTTTTATTCTTTTCAAAAGTGAAAAACTGAAAGTTCAAGTTAAAAGAAGTACTTTGGAAAATATACATGATACAAATCACGGCTAGGCCCTTTTTCAAAACCTCTGGTTTCTTGTACACTGTAAATTTTGACTTTCCAAGCTTGTATTTGCGGTATTTGGTGGACGAGTTTGAAATGCAAGGTATATGAATCTAAGTTGAAGACTGATGAATCTAGCTGTTCATTCGGAGAGTAATAATATCCTATCGCTGCGTTCCTATTTCCAGTCAGAATTGGGTACTTTTTTTAGACACACGGTAGTAAGGATATAAATACAGCTGTAGAAAATTTATCAAATATACCTTAGACGATCATAGCAAAGCATGCGTTCATGCGACATCGGAGAGTTTCGCAAAAGCATTGCCCTTGCATTACGACTCAGCTAAAAGCGTCAGCAAGAACAAGAGACTGTCTGAGAAAGTCGATAGTAAAAGCTGGATCTGAGATTCAGTTCAGTTTTCATATAATTCAAATTATCTGCAAACAATTGACAATTCTACAGTGCATGCAAATAACTACATTACATAAATCGAATTTATAAGTTTTTAAAAGAATTAATACAATGTTACAGAAAACTAAATACAAGATACGAATACGAAGAGGAGCTAAATGATAAATTATATCTTGGAATTACTTAAAAGAGGCGCCCTCTCAATTGGTAAACTATTCGAGGAGAAAGCTGGCCCAGTTCTGATATGTGATCAAGTAAATTCATTGAGCTTCATAATTTGCATCTTCATACTTAAATTGCAAAGTAGCATAGATTTTGATTTATCGGTCGACTTTGTTCAATCAATAACTCTTCAGTTTTATTTTGAACATTTTTTTTTCTTCATCAATCTAAAATTTTACAATAGCAGAACATAGCTGCAAGATGATGCCGCAAGGAGAATGAGAATACATTGCAACCCTGTGGCTTTGACAATTAACATAAAACATTTACACGAAGAATAATGAACGAACAGTACATTACAGCATAAACTAAAAATTACGAAGAGAAATAAAATGATACAAATATGGGAGGAGGAGAGGAAATTTCATTGAAATGACTTACGAGAATCTTTTTGATGATTCGATGAATTCTAGTGTTGCTTTAATGATCGCTTTATTTGATTCAATAGGTAACCTTTCATAACCATACAAAATTATCGAAACCAATTCCTCATTGGAAAGGTTCAACAAACCGTATGAAAGCAAAGTTGCCTGTACGCAGCTAAGGAGACTATTTCTCTGCAGATGGTAAGAGAAATAGCTATTGTTTTGATGATGCATTGTTTTGAGACCATTGTTTTGATGATGCATACGTGATTTCGATAGGTAATGCATTTTGGTCATCCAGAGACCATTCGTGTGAAAAATGATTATATTGACAACAATTCGTTCTATCGAATATACGATACAATTGAGTACTATTAATTGGAATGCAGCAACATGTCCCTCGTTATTGTTTTTATATTTCTTTTGTTTATGTAATGTATTTTTCCGTCGTAACTGTTTATCATATTTTTATTTTCTTGACAATAAAATAATTCATATTGTAAGTGCCATTTGTCTTCCTTGTAAATAAAAATTAATTTATACTGTAACTGCTATTCATAGTGGAAACTAGATGACTTGTTTCATTTTTCCGCAATGAATGGCACAGTTAATTGCATTGTACTACCCTGAGCTTCTTTAGATTTTATAGAAAGAAGACTAACTATTTTGGGAGTTTCTTGACTTCAGACCTTAGAGGACTTCAAAAGGAAGGCTTTGGTTACAAAAGTTGTCATTGACGACAATCTTGAAGTTTTGTTTTGACGCCCATCAAATCATACTGAATAAACATGCACAAAACTATCTTACTATTTTCGTTAATCTACAGTGATACTTTCATGTTTATATTTGTGTCATCATTCATTTGATTAATAAATATCCAAACGCAGCAAACGATCTGTCTCCATCAGACGCATAAATTGCAAAATTACCACATGAAATTTTCTTTAAATTTGCAGGTGCGTATTCGATTTTTGTAGTTCCGAATCCAATAAATGAATCAGGTGATGCACAATCATTTTCATTGTTGCCAATGATGCCGATTCTTGCAAAAAGCTTTCCATCGTCTTTCTTCACATTGAATCCTTGTCTGTTACAATTGATTTGCAAAGAAGAGCCCTGGATCAATTCTTTCCATGTTTGTCTTGAGGTATTCGTTGCTTTGTATGTTCCAGTTTGAAACACATTTAGTAATGATGATGACGGTGATGAAATTTCAATCCATTTTGTATTTCCAGAATATTCCATTCCAATGCACACTTTGCCATATCTAATGCTGTTGAATGCAGGAAACTTTGCCTCAACTTTATCTTGCGACTGGAGTCCATCAGCTTCGTTTAGAAGATGCTTTGTAGTCCAATATGGAGACTCTGCTCTAAATGTATCCTGGACATTGACAGCAGGAAGAGAATCTAGTTAATTTTTTCAAGCAGCTTCAACCGGTGCAAACAAAACCTAACGCCATTAATTGTAACAAATTAAGATGTACCGATAATTTTAACGAGATGTCAACCTATGTAGTTTGAGCACGACTATTTAGGAAATGATTTCATGTTTCCTTTTCTGTAGATTTGTACGCACGCACACACACACACGCACGCATATCAACTAGTATTGAAATTGTAATTAGGTATTTAGTAGTGTGGTTTTATTTTTGATTCTGCCGGTGAGCAAAAAGGAAGTTCTCACTTTTGAAAATTCATCGTACCTAGAGTTCTTCACAGATTTCAATGTTCAAGTTTTAGTTAAAAGCCCAAAGATCGAAGAGGTTTTGTGATTTTTCTCCTAGTCTCAAGAGCTATAGAAAGGTAGGTAAACTCCGCTTCACACAAATTTCATGGTTGCAAAATGACCGAAAAGTGGCCTAAAACATCGATCAAATCACAGATCAAGGCCTCCTCGCACAGATCAATAAAGAGAATGCGATTGTTCATATGTGAGAGCTATCCACTGCACATTTATTGCAATGGGACTGAAAATCTTTAGTATTTTTTTGAAAATTAATGTCGTATAGCTCTCGAGAGAGTTGACACGCTCACTGCTCGTTGTTTTGTGTAAAGGGAATTCTTGCAATTTGATCAATGTTTTTGGCTCGTTTTCTGTCATTTCGCAATCATGAAATTTTTGTACCGTTAACTTTACCAATACATTTGGTGCTGGTAAGACAGCGAAAAAAATCACAATAATACTTAAATCTTTCGGCCTTTAACTGGAACTTGAATCATTCAAATACATGAAGTACTCTAGGTGCTACGAATTTTTTAAATATGGAACTTTTTCTGGCTCTGGTATTTATTTCTTTCTTAACTGTATATTGTAATTAAGTTTTTTAATGAAGGGCCCCTTGAAAATCAACTCCTGTTGAAGAAACAGCCCCCCCCCATACATGAATGAAATGAAAAATAAGCATCTATGCCATCCTGTCTCTCGGATTTTGTTCATTTGATTCAGAAACCGAGCAGAAGGCATTACAATTTTTGCACATTTATTATTCACATGTACACAGGATGCAGAAGGTCAAAGTTCAACCAGGGTCGAATCCATTGGAAAACAAAAGGCTGTTGCCACTAATAATAGCGCTCACAATGGTTCAATTGAAACAGTAAACAATGCTCACATTGTCTTGGAAGACATCACAGACAATGATATTCAACCAACCAAAACAAAACACCAAAACAAATCGCGTCCAAACAAACGGCAACGAAAGAAAAACAGGGCTGAAGCCTCGACGAAAAACGCTGAAGATCGAGCTTGCGAGGGTGACCAAGCGGTTATTGCACCGAGCACAACAAGTATTGCAACTGATAAAGCCAGGAAATCCGAAGGAAATTGCAAGCCGCGATCCATACATATACTAGGAGACTCAATGTTGAAAAATTTAAACAGCTGGAATTTTAACAAAGATTGCCCCTCTGGTGACAAGGTCATCGTGAAGTCTTTCAGTGGTTCAACTACTAAAGATATGCATTCATATGTGATACCATCGATAGAAAAGGGGCCAGATTGCATCGTTTTACATGTTGGAACAAACGATCTGCCGGATGCCAAAAAATCTGATGTAAACATTGCCCAAGGTATTATCGCACTTGCAAAAAAGATCCGTGAAGACAAGATAAAAGTCAAAGTATCAGGATTGGTACCAAGGTATGACAAGCATGAACCGAAACGAGTTAAGGTGAACTACATTCTAAGAGACCTTTGCTCAGAGAACAGCTTTGCTTATTTTGACCATTCGAATATCGATCCAGCGAATCATCTGAATAGAAGCAAGTTGCATTTGAACAAGGATGGTAGTAAACTGTTTGCTGACAATCTTTTGAATGCCATTATGGATTTCTGACTTATTGATAATAATGTAGTAGAACCAGGAGTAGGCGTAAATGCTAGGCACCATTCAACCCCCAGCACGTCTTTACCAGCTAGGGGCTCAACTGCCTCTCTCCGCGCAGATGATTCGACACTTGGCCCTGTTGGTACAAAGCTAGGGTTCAGAAAGGGTATGGTTATAGCCTCTCTCAATGTGAACAGTCTTCCTGCTCATATTGATGAAATTAGACTCCTTCTTCATGAGAAAAATATCCATATTTTAGCGCTGAATGAAACTAAAATTGATTCTGACTATCCAAGTGATCTTCTAAAGATTGAGGGTTATCGGTTTGACAGACTTGACCGTAACCGTAGAGGGGGTGGCATTGGTTTTTATATAAGAGACTCTTTTGAGGTAGATGTACGGGCAGACTTACCAGTCTCCAGTCTTGAGCTTAGATGCATAGAGGTGAAGCCAGTCCAGGCTAAGCCTTTTTTCGTGGTTTCTTGGTACCGACCCCCATCTGATCCGGTAGAGGTCTTCGATAAGTTAGAAGAAGTTTTCAAGTTTTTAGAGTCTGAGGGGAAAGAAATCATCTTATTGGGCGACACGAATTGTGACCTTAGCTCTACTCTGAGTCCTCTAGAAAGCCCATATTCTGATGTTCCAATTTGTACTAAGCATATTCTGGATTTTTATAACTCTTTTGGGCTGAAGCAACTTATTACCGAACCTACAAGAGAGACACTTGATACTGCCACTATAATTGATCACATTGCGATCAGCAACCCTTCTAATGTTGTTGAATCTGGCGTTGTGAAAACATGCATTAGTGATCATTATTTGGTATACGTGACTCGCAAGTTTCGGGGATCTATCAAAGCCAACCATAAAGTTGTAAAGTCTAGGCAAATGAAAAAGTTTGACGAAGACCTTTTTATTAGTGACCTTGCCAAAACTGACTGGTCTGCTATTGCATACAACAGTGATGGGTTAGACAATGCAGTCCGTTTGTGGTCCTTTCATCTGTCTTCCATAATTGAGAAGCATGCCCCTCTAAGGGAGCGCAGAGTCACTGAGCGTTTCAGTCCATGGATCACCCCTGATCTGAAGCAGCTCTTCAGGACACGAGACAAAATGAAGGTTGCTGCAGTAAAGGCAAAATCTGAACTACTTATGAGTGCCTACAGACAAATGCGATGTAAGGCCAATAATTTGAACTCTAAAATGAAAAGAAACTATTTTTCAAACAAGATTCAATCCTGTGCTGGGGACACTAAGGAAACTTGGAAGACAATAAACCAGTTGGTTAATAAAAGGTCCAAAACAACTGAGATCTTGTCACTGAAAGATGGCGAACACACAATTTCTAAACCCCAAGATATAGCGGAAACCATGAATAAATTTTTCTGCAACGTTGGTAAGGACCTCAGCGAAAATATACCTAACAAAGAAAACCCTCTTTTAAATGGTGATTATGGTGAAAGAGAGACTGATTCCACCTTTTCTTTTAAACCTATTACTACTGATGAGGTTGAAAAAGGATGTTCTAAGATTAAAAATTCAAATGGATCTGGTACTGATCGCATTTCTAGTCACTTTATAAAAGTAGGTATTGAGATTTTGGCTCCTTCGCTTGCCCAACTCTTCACAATGTCACTGTCCGTCGGCTGCTTCCCTGACAACTGGAAGACTGCTTGCGTAGCGCCGATTTTTAAGCAAGGCTCAAAAGATGATAGGTCTTTTTGATATTTTATTTATTTATTCATTTATTTTTTCTTCTTAACCAGAAAATAGATGCTCTCCTCAGCTAAAAGAGTTGACCAAATCATTGAAAAAATTAATCTTGAATCTGAGCCTAACTCTTGTGAAAACATTCTACATAACGATAACAAAATATGTACCATCTGCTCAAAGCGTGTCCATAAAAATCAAAAAGCCATTACTTGCAGCAAATGCAAACATAAAATACATATAAAATGCAATGACATCTCACAATCCTCATATGAATCTCTTAAGGAGGATAAAACTGTTGATTGCCTTTCCTGTACAATCTTTAACAACTCATTGGTGCTTCCATTCACCCTAGTAACTGATGAGATTCTGCTTGGAACGAATGTTACTGATCTACCTTCAATAGTTGATTCTCTTCCAACTCTAGAAATTCTCTCTAAACTTCAAAACCTACCTAATCTTTCTGATTATGATATAGATGAGAATGTTGAACCAGACATTAACTGCAATTATTACAATGTCCCTGATCTGCAGTCTTTGGTAACCTCTTCTAAGGATCTCTCAGTCCTGCATATGAATATAAGGAGCCTTCCACTTCATTCTGATGAACTATTAACTCTCCTGGGCAACATTGGTATTGACTTCCAACTCATTGGTCTTACTGAAATCAAGGATTCTGTAGATTCACCCATTTCCACAAATATTGACATTCCTGGATACAAGTTTCACCATACTCCTTCTCAGAGTGCTGCTGGTGGTGTTGGTATTTATGTGAGATCGAACCTTGATGCTAATAAGAGGCTTGATCTTTGTTCTAGTACCTGTGAGTTTGAGTCAGTCTGGATTGAGATTGAGAATGCTAAGTCTAAGAACATTCTATGTTGCTGTGCTTATCGTCATCCTAGTTCTGACATTAATTCTTTTCTTGACCACATGCAAGAAACCCTGTCCAAGATTGCCAATGAAAATAAGATTGCCATCATTATGGGTGACTTTAACATAAATTTACTCAACTTCGAAAATCACACACTGACTAGTGACTTTATTAATTTTATGTTTTCCAACCACTTTCAGCCACTCATACTTCAGCCAACCAGGGTAACGGATTCTACATCTACTCTTATTGATAACATTTTTTCTACTGATTTATCCTGTAAGGTCATAAGTGGAAATATCCTAGTCCAAATTTCTGATCACTTCCCTCAGTTTTCTATTTTCAATAACTCTGCCCCTATTTATGATAACTCTTCCTATTTTGTTTATAATTACAAAAAATTTGTAACACTGTTCACAGTCATGAAACTCGTCAGGCAGCTAGAGGTGACATTTTTCAATCTATAAGAAATACATTTTTCTATGGTCTCAGGTCTATCAAGTATTTTGGTGCTAAACTTTGGAATGGCATACCCACTTTTATTAAAATGTCAGTTTCGTTTAACATTTTCAAGTCAAAATTGAAAGAATTCCTTGTGAATGGTTATGGTCTTTAATTCCACATCTAATTGAAGACATGTTCTGTAATTATCTCACTCTTTGGAGACATCTTCTGGTCTTGTGTTCAATTTTGAATAAATTTTTCTTTGTTTTTAGTTTTTAGATGGGGGGGCTCTCTCTCGATTAGTTTAACTATTAGAGAGCTCCTCCTTAGACAAATATACCTAAATACATATGAGCATGGGTTTCGGATGTGGCCTTGCTGGTTGCTTCCGAAACCTATGCTCATTCTATGTTCTGTTCAGTATCGTGCCTTTTTTTTTTTATTTTCATCTTCTGTGTCTGGTGTGGTTGTATTTGGTAGTTGTCTATATAGTTGATTGTCTTGTATTTTGATAGTTTTAGTTAATTTAGGTAATTAAATTGTAGATATTTGTATCATGTATTTAGTTATATTTGTCAATGAAAACTGAAACTGAAACTGAAACCGAATTATAGGCCTATATCGGTGCTACCTGTTGTCTCTCGTTTATTTGAAAAGCTTGTCTATAACCAGCTGTACGACTACCTTGACAGAAACAAGATGATTTTTACTGATCAGTCTGGTTTTCGAGCCCTTCATTCGGTCCTGACGTCTCTGTTGAAGTGTACGAATGACTGGTACCTAAACATTGATAAAGGTAAATACACGGCTGTTGTTTACATAGACCTCAAGAAAGCTTTTGACACAGTCGATCATGATATTCTATTGAGGAAGCTCAACTTCTGTGGCCTAAAAGGAAAAGAACTAAGCTGGTTTCGTTCGTATCTCACCGATAGACGACAATGCTGCAAGGTAAACGGTCAAATTTCCGCTACAGACAGTATAACCTGTGGGGTACCACAAGGATCTTGCCTTGGTCCCCTTCTCTTTCTTGTCTATATCAATGATCTTCCTAGTTGTTTGAAAAATTCCCTTGTATCCATGTATGCAGATGACACAAGCATTTACTATGCCTCTGAATCTGTTTCAGAAATTAATCAGGCAGTTAATGCTGACTTAGAAGCTTTGAAGGGCTGGCTTGAAAGAAACAAGTTGTCTCTGAACGTAGCTAAGACAGATGCAATGATCATAGGAAGCAATGGAAAGCTTAGAAAAATCGACTCTGTCGATTCCACTTAACCGCAATTTAAGATTGGTTCCGAGGATATCAAGTTGGTAAAGGAGGTCAAATACCTTGGTGTCCAGGTTGACCATCAACTAAAATGGACATCTCAATTGGCCTTAACAACTAATAAGATCCCTAGAGGTATTGGTATGCTTCGTTATGCCAAGCAGTACCTTCCATTATCAACCGTCAAGACTATGTATAAGAGTTTAGTGGAGCCGTACTTTAGATATTGCTGTCCTGTCTGGGGAAATGCTGGGGTGACTGTCATTGAAAAATTGCAGAAACTCCAAAATCGTGCTGCAAAACTCGTTACCAACAGTCCATTTGATGCGACCGCTTTACCAGTTATTCGTGCGCTTCAATGGCCCACTGTTAGGGAACTTATTGATTTTGAATCTCAGAATATAGTTTTCAGATCCCTTAAAGGAGACGCGCCTTCCTACATGAAAGACATGTTCACGAGAGTCAACAATTCCACTGCTCGTTCTCTTAGGAATGCTGAAGTCGACCTCAGGTTGCCATTGTTAAAATCAGCAGGGGGGCAGAAATGCTTCTCGTACCGAGGCGCTAAGCTTTGGAACAGTCTTGGTACCGACGCTAAGAACTCTTCAACCCTGAGAGCCTTCAAGAGAGAGGTGGAAAAATGAACACTTAAACCTTTTCGTTTTTTTTTTTTTGATTTTTGAACAATTGTAATTTTAATTTAGTTCGAAATACTGGTTTTTATTGTAAATTATTAATTATTGTAAGTTTTTAGCATGGCCCCCTGTAAATCAGTTATTCTAACTGAGGGGCTACCATGGGTAAAAAATATAAAATCAATCAATCAAATCAAATGTACGCAGTCACTCCTCAGCTCCTGAATCAAATAAACAAAATCCGAGAGACAAAACTTTAGATTTACCCATCTTCTTTCATTATAAGTGCATACCTTCTCTTAAAAACCTCCTTTCACCCACGCCAAACGAGAGTTCGCCGTACTGGTTTCGGGGCAACTTTGCGTCTTCGTTTGTTTTGAATTTCTGCTTTTGAGAATTTCTTTTGTCTGCATTCGCTAATCGCTTTGAATTGAGGTGTGAACCAAAGCAACTGATGCTATTGTATTACAAAATCTGCCCTTGTTATTCTGACAGATTAATTTGCTGCTTTAGGGCCCACTTTACTTTTGCGAAGAGATGGAATGAACCATTGTAATATTATGTTTTGAAATCTACTTCCCTAGTAATCTCACAATTACGCTTGGGCAGCTCTTATTATCTCCCTTTGAAATCATTTCAAGTTTTTCTGTCGCTGCAGCAATACATAGGCTTTTAATTTGAATAGTGGAAAGTATTTTGTTATGTGCAAGAAGATGCTTGTCTTTAAATGTAAAAAGTCATTTCTGGCTTTTCAGTAGAATCGAAGGAACCACTGAAGAAGCAAACTACCTTCGTTCCATCGATCGTCATTGCAAGTGTCCAACCTCCTCCTCCGCAACCACCTTTTTGATTCATCATGCAATAGTGATTTCCTGATTTCAGTTTGTATACTCCATCTTGAGTCATGTTCTTATCCTCGTATATATCTTTGCAACTTACATAATCTGTTTGGAAAGAGAAAATACATATTTACAGATGTTTCCCTGCAGACTAATACATGACTGTAATTACCTTCACTTTTTGTATGCAGGGGGTGTTGTGGAATGAGCAAGAAAGGTTGATCCTAACACTTGCTGATCCTAAGAAACAAGTTGTCTATTGAGCGACAACGAGACTGAGGTATCCTTTCATTAATTTTCTAGATAGTACTACTATGATGTATTGAAAGACTCAATAATCTAAATAGTTTTGCATAACATCTTTGATTACCCTATGCTTACATACAATCATGTCATTTCCTTTCCATCCTTTTTTAGGTTGAAGCAGGTTGAAGCGTGGTGAGTTTTAGATAATTTGATCGATTTCGATGTATCTTATCGTATCGTGATTGCTTAGAATTGTGTGTGGGATAGATTGATAATTTAATGAATCTTAAACTAAAAACGAACTAGAAAGTGACCTTAACACTTAGATTGATTCCATATTCATAGTTTTCGCCATTGATAGACTGATTGACGCTCAAACTACTACCCTTGAACTTTCACATTGAAAATTGAGACGAAGATTTCCCCTTCGATTTCATGAAGAGATTTGAAAACCATAGCAACACTGTACGAAATACTGAATGCTCTAGGCCTAAGTTGTGGGCTTGAGCATCCGATGCCAACAACCTTAAAGTTCGAGTTTTCAGTGATACTAGCCATGAACAAAGACTGAATGAAACATGAAACATCCAGATTTCCCTAATCCAAGAAGCAAAAACCTTTCACTGTCAACCAGGAGTTCGTAATTTTTAAGGTCAATTAGCTAGGCCGTGCGCAAGGAATTTTCAGCAGCGGGTAATTGGATGCCGTATGGCACATGACCCCTTTAATCAGTCCCAGGGGGGTACGCCCTAACTTTCAATACGGGGGGTGGGTCCGTGCCACTATTTCTTTGCTGACCCCTATATATTAAGTATATCATTGGTTGGTACGTGTGGCTATGATAACACGATTACACGAAGATTTAGATATAAATAATGGAAATAGCCTTGAATGTTACGATTCACGTTTCGGGAATGACCATCAGTAATGACGAAGTAGAGCAAGCTTCTACTTCCTTATTATTGATGAAGGTTCATGCCCGAAAAGTCTTATCGTAACATTCAAGGCTATTTGCATTATTTATATTTAAATCTTCCTATATATTAAGCCTAATGTTTTGGGGACCCCATTGAGTATCTACTATTTTGGAGACCCCAAATATTGTTATCTATTTATGGGCCCCTAAAATGCTTTTAAGTGGTTTCAATTTGAGCTTTTTGATCTTTCTGAGTTTTTAAGTATTACGAAAACATTTATTTCATGATTCGCAACTTCAAGGTCACACTGCATTCCATGTGAAGTCAATGCAAGGGAAGTTCCACGATCCCTCCTTTCTTCAGATTTTTGGACCACAAATATTGAATTTTTGTCCATATTGTAATTCACGGACCCCAAGAATTTTCGAACTCCAAATATTGAAAGTTAGGAAGTACCTTCCCCCCCTGGGGAATCAATTGACGAATGTATCATGAAGCATATACTCACGAGTTCTACAGCTTCTACGGCGTAGCCGATGCTGGTTACTTTAAGGCATCCAACTGAGGGCCCCACACAATAGGGCCTGCAGTTGCTCGAACAGTATGGAGCAGTTAGGCATGTTTCTTGGATGGTGAGATATGTTGATGTTTTTGTGGTAGGAGGACTTGCCATTTTATATGGGTTCGGTTTTCAAAGTGTGACGGAACTTTGGGTGCGAAGTGTCATAGAACTTCATAAAGCTCATGTGAGCAGTGTTAAAAAATACCGTCGGTAGCATTCCTCGAGCAATTTGCCAAACACTCCTTATTTTTACTTTAGAAGCTAACATAGATTTAACTTCTTTGCATTATTTTGCAATGTAGACGTTTTCATCTGCAACACAGTTCAGCAACTTCGCTCGGGAGATTTTTGCGATAAGGACCTCCCTGTGTTATTCAGAAGTATGAAATAACGAAGGCAGCTCGAAATCGTAACTGAATACACCTTTTTAATTGACGGCCTAGTTTTGGAAATGTTTTTGATGTTTTCATACGAATTTTCTGACCACGGATTTGGATTCAGTACTCCAAGTTTAGTCTAATGGCGAAGTTTTATTTTCCTAGAGTTTGTGGTTTTGATGTTATAGCGAAAAAGATTTGAGAATCCATAAGTGATTTGACCGTGAAAATCGTCTAGAGTGTAACTTTACACCTTTAGTCATTGTTCACGGTCAAATCCCTTGTAAATTATAAAATATTTCATCCGCATGAAATTAAAATCGCTAACACTTAGATTGCAAAATTTGCAGTCAGACTAAGATTTGGATGCTGAACATGAATAAAGGGGCAAAGATTTCATGTGACGCAAGCTGAAGAAATTCTGAAAAATTCCAAAACGAGGCTGCCTCGTTGAAAAGGTGTATTGCTTCATACCAGTCATCGTTCCTGAGTTTGAATACCAATTTATGAATTAGACAGGCTGTTGTATGCATGTGATGTAAAATTGGAAGAAATCGAACATAACTCCATCGCTTGACTTTTTGCCTGTCAAGGGTTTCTCGAGCATAAAATTTCGGAAAATTCATGTTCTAGAAGCTTTTTAATGAGGAGCAGCTTTGACAAAAATCATATTGATTCAAGTTAGAATTTAAGCAGGGGAGTGCCATTTACATCGTTTAATGATAGGCAATGATTGTTTTTCTGGAACTGTTCACACAGGGGAGCTTTTTGGGACACCTGGTGTTCCTTTTGGGACACTTAGTAAAATCAGCAGAGTCCTTTGAGAACGACACATAATCAAATGCAGTGTTTGACTATAAAGATTCAAGTAACACTCTATTATCCCGCATTTAAAGTGGAAAAATGTTTACTTATAGAAATATCGCATACCTTTCTCAGGAGCGGCAATTGGTGGCTTCAGAAGCTAAAATAGAAGATTCCTAAGTGAATATGATGATTATAGCAGAAACAAATTGGGTGCAAATTCCACCGCATTGTCTCACGATAACGACAAAATGGTTGAAAAGAAGAGTGCAACCTGATTAAATCATCAGATGTTTTGATCAACTCTGACTCAAACTTAATCAAATGCAATCATCAAATACCGTTAAATGCCATCCTTACTATTTCCTAATAGTTCTCGGTTGCAAATGAATAGTCATCTAGAGTACTTTTAGCAATTTTAGTTATGACCTCCCCAAGGGGTGCACTCCCTTCTAGTAGGTGACGCGGGGATAGGCACTTTTTGGGTTTGCAAAACGCTGTCTGGTATACTTTTGGGTACGGTATTAATGCAAAATCAGTATGTTTTTGGGGTTGTTGATTGGAAAATTTGACAAGGTGATTGTTAGTCTGATTTGTTAAAGGCAGTCTGTCCCGTTCGAAGAATGAAAATAAACTTTATAAAGATCTCTATTGTACACTCGAGAGGGAGGTGCTAATTTGCTTTATCCAAAGAAATCAAGGTCATAAGGACTCAATGATGCATGAATTTAGCTCCAGCATAAAGAAGGTAAATAAAGCCGTTGCTAAGGTCAGAACAATAGGGGACAGACTGCCTTTAACCAAGACATTGCAACGCACTTGCTGAAAATCCATGAAACCTCTAGTTTTTTCACCATAAAGCAATGAGTATATTTTTCGGGTCTAAAGATGTCCTAAGTTTATTATATTTTTGGGTTTTTCAAAATAGTGCTGTGTCTAACCCCCCCCCCGTCACATGTGAATAGAAATCCCCCCCTGGGATGACCTCTAATCATTAATGATAAAATGGACAGCAAAATGAAAGCTACTGAACACTTTTTTGGCTTTGCTAACCCTTTAATCAATATATTTCTGAAGAGTCGTTGCTTATAATAGTGAATCACGACATACATACAAGAAGCTCGGAAATTTGAACCATGTTGTTTGGCTTCTTCTATGCAAGACAACATGCTTAAGGGATGTCCAGTAGGAATCTTCCCATTGATATGACTTACTTTTCATGTTGAATAGTATTTCTCAAATTCTTTGATATTTCTGAATACTGGAAACGTGCAAAGGTCTAATGTAGTCAAGGTTTAAATGTGTTAACGATGATGCATCCTGTCACGTGCTACACAATGAAATAGATTGGAGAACAACCTTATTCATCATCCTTATTTGCTACCATCTTTGATACGAAGGTTGAAAACAACCTATTGACATTGTAATAGATCCTATTTCAAAAATTAAAGGTTTGATCAATTCCGAAGATGATGGAGGGGCAGCCTGCAAAAGTTTTTGAGCTTCTTATTGAGAAAATTCTTTGGCTTTTCTATCAAATAACGTCATGCTTTGTGTGTTTGCCTCAAATTCTCATAGAAACAGTTGAAGAGAGTGTCTTCGGGTCACGACGAGCAGTGCACTTTTCGTCAAAAAAGGGACACCTTCTGAATTTCCTGAATTTCCTGAATTTCCTTCGTGAGGGGGGGGGGAGGATTTTCCCCACTTGCGCACCTTAAATCAGCCACTGTCATAATTTTAATCATTTAAAAGAACTTGCGACAACAGGCTTTCAATTTTTTTTTTTTGATAGAGGTGATCATATTGTTTATGAAGGCATGCTGCAGTATGTGTCTACTCCTGATAGGCCCTGGGGCTTGTTACTAGTCTTTTCCTCGATCAAGAAACGGTTGAGATAAGAAAGGGAGGACAAAAAGGAGGACAAAGGGAAGAAGAAGATCATTTGATGGATAGAATTTGTTACATGTCCCTTGCTAACTATAACAATGTGCGTATGCTCTCTTTACGATTGTGTGCTCTCATGTGACACTTGATCATGATCCTTGAAGCTCTCCCACAGGTCTTTCATTCATTCATTTCATTTTATATTCTTTAAACACGGTAACCCCGTCGGCAAAGGCCGCTTTTCAGGGGGCCGTGACAAAAACTTAGTCTAAAATTTACAAGTAAAATATATGAACAAACGAAACAAAAAAATCTAATTACAAAGTTGTAGTCTAGGTGATCCAAAAGCGAAAGGGTGGATGCTGCAAAGACGCATTTTGATGCCTCAAATTTTCATACAGATACGTTCATTTGGTACCCAATGATAGATGAAACAATAGCGAATTCAGATCCACCACTATGCTTCTCATATCAAGTCTGAGGCTAAAGCAACAGGGCATTTTCAGATCACAACATATGACCTACGTACAAAGTTGCTATTGCTTGGAGCGATAGTCGGACATTTCATTCATAGTAGAATCATAGTAAAGTAATCATAACAGAGATCGTAGTAAAAATCCTAGATAAACATGCTCCCATAAAAACTGCAGGCAACAATAAGCTTCATATGACTAAGGCGCTGAAGAAAGCCATGTTGAATAGGACAAGGCTAAAAAACATTGCAAATAAAACCAAAAGACCGGAGGATATATACATATACAAGGCTCAACGAAATCTAGTAGCTAAACTGAATAGGAATGAAAAAGAAATTTCTTTGCCAGCCTCGACCTTGTCACTGTTGGAAAGGAAAAAATCCTTTTGGAAGACTTCCAAGCCCCTTTTCTCAGAAAAGTCTAGCAATTGCAGCCAAAAAATAATACTTGTCGAAAATGAAGTTATCATAGATGCAATCTCATAATGTCTTTAACACTTATTTCGTGAACATGATTCAGGGACGTCGTGGCCGGGGGGGGGGCAGGGGGGGGCATGACCCACCCTAGAATTCAGATCGTCGGATTTTTCGGAAATTTTAAGGTTTCGTCGGAAAATCGCTGACTTTGGGCTTGCGCTAAGTACATTTGATCAGTTAAGGTTTTTTGCATCGCTTTCAGTTCTTCCCATAACATTTGCTCTTTTTGTTGCTATTTCATAGACATTTTCCAGATATCAGTTCCGTTCTTAGCAGCGTATACACTGTGTACCAGAACCTCGAAAAAATTACGAAGATCTTATACGATAAAAGCTCATTGCCTCGGGAGACATTGCTGATTTAAACAGGGAGGTCTAAATGCATATTTGAAGATAGCACTAGAAAAGTTAAACTGATAAAATACCACGGTACCTTAGCCTTTGAGCTCGGGAGGGGGGGGGGGTACCTTAGTACTGTTCGTGGTACGGGGACGTGCCATTTTTTAGGGGTACTTTTTTCAAGCCATTACGGAATTATAGGTATCATTTTCACAATCATTTGACATTTCACGGAATTATGGGTGTCCTTATCAGGGGATTTTTCATAATTCACGGAATTATGGCCCAGATCTTTATTCGATTTGTGGAATTATGGCCCTAAAATCCACCAGAATTTACGGAATTATGGGTACCAATTTTTCGGTCAAAATGGCACGTCACCATCACATAATAGGTTGAGTTACCCCCCCCCCCCCCCGAGCCTTTGAAACATGGAGAGTTTTTCACGACTGATAGTTATTACTCATTTCCAGCAAAAACAGAAACCATGGGTTACGCATTTTGCATAGGATGTTTTCGCTTCAGCCGCAAATTCGCTCCTTTTTCACTGAAAAAGTCTCTAGTCAAGCTTATGGAATAGAATCTTTACCAAAATGAAGACATCCTAAATTTATCAGAGTTATCAAGCTGTCTTCCTTATATTTTATTCAGCCGCAGTAAAAACCAATCTACTTCTAAGTAATTTTTAAGTTCTATTTTGAATATTTCCCAGGATAGCCTTCTGTTAGTCAAGTTCTACCGCTCCTTTCAATGGCGACTTCTTTACAAAAAGGGGCACTTTCCAACGATCTGAAGGGTGTGGTCGTAAAAATTTTTCCGGGGGCTAGCCCCCGGCCCCCCATCCTTGCTCGCTTCGCTCGCATTTGGTATCAGCACCCCCAGTGTCCAATATGACTTTCGTCCGGACTGGCCTGACCACTGGGCCTCATTCCAAGGAGGTTGTCCTTTTCATGATGGTTAATATGGACCCAATCCGAACATATCACCAACAAATTCTACATTGTTCCGTTATTCATTGCGAGCGCCTTGTAAAAGGAAATAGGGCGAAAATGAAACATCTTATTTTTCGGAAATTTCGGGGCCTTGGCCCCCCCTGATAGACAGGTGCCACGACGCCCCTGTGATTGATACTTTGCCCATTGACAGAACGGTGTCTTCACTTGAAGCCCCCAATGCTTCAAATGATATAGTGGCTGATGCGATCAAAAAATACGAAAATCATCCTTGTATTACTAAAATAAAACAGCACATGACTGGAAATGAAGTATTCTAATTCAATAGTGTCAGTCCCTTGGAGGTTTGGGAGGAAATCAATACATTAGACAAATCGAAAAAGACCAGCGACGAATTGTCCACTGATGTTGTTAAATTGATATCAGGATTTTCCTTAGAACATATAACTTATTTCATAAATAAATGTTCAAAAGTAATGAATTCCCCGGAAAACTTTAACTGGGCTGATGTCTCCCCGATCTTTAGATGTGGTGAGAGTACACAGAAGGCAAACTTTCGGACGATAAGTGTCCTGTCGGCACTTTCCAAAGTGTTTGAGCGCGTTATTTCTAAACAAATACATCCATTTACTTCTAAATTCCTTTCTAGTTTACTATGCGCTTTTGGAAATGGCACTGTACACAGCAGCGCTTTTCCGACTTATTGAGACTTGTCGAAAGACGCTTGATGAAAAGAGTTAGTGTTTCTTTCGATTTGTTTTGAGTGGGCGTGTCAGGATTTATAGCTACTAAAAGCTAATTTACGCCCACCGTGCATGCCGCATCCAGGCATGGGACCCCAAGTTTAACGTCCCTTCCGAAGGAAGACGAGGTGAGTTGTGAGGTCAGGCTTCCGAGGTCACCCATACCTCACTCGACCAAGCTTAATTTCAGTCACCTGACGAACACTGTATAAGCCACTCGGCCACTCACCTCGTAAATTGATAGTGGGGATGGTGCTAATGGACTTGTCTTAGGCATGTGATTGTCTTTCACATGATTTGCTCATAGCTAAACCTGCAGCCTATCGGTTTGGGCCAAACAGTCTTGCACTAATCTCAAACTGCCTCTCACAAAGAAAACAGCGCGTTAAGGTAGGTTCAACATTCAAAGAATGGCAAGAAATAGTGTCGGTAGCTCCACAGGGCTCAGCTCTCGGTCCACTGTTCTTCAATATCTTTGTTAATGACTTCATATTCGCTATGAAGTCCTCCCATGTCTGCAACTTTGGAGATTATAATACCGTGTATGCATGTGAAAAATATGTTGAGTCAGTGGCAATGAGACTTGAGGATGACATCTCTAGAGCTCTTGACTGGCTTAAAGGTAGCAGAATGGTGCCAAATCCCAAAAAAATTCAAGTAATGTTTTTTGGCCTAAAGCAGCATCAAGAATTTTTCTTAGGAACAGAAAAAAATCAATTAATGTGACAATGTCCGTCAAACTACTTGGGATAAGTGTTGACGATGAGCTGAAATTTGACAAGCACGTGAAAACATTGTGCCAAAAAGCTAGCAGAAAAGTCAGTGCATTTTCAAGGGTTGCACCTTACATCGACGACAAGAAAGGGAAGATCATACATTCATAATGTTAAATTTCAATTATTGTCCACTGGTCTGGATGTTTTGTGGTAAAACGCAAGACAAAGAAATAGACAGAGTTCATAAAAGAGCGTTGAGAATACTGCTTGAAGACTATATATCGAGCTTCGATAAGCTTCTACAAATGATTGATGACACTAGGGTTCATGTAAAAAATCTACGTAACTTGATGGTAGAAATATGCAAGTGCTTATCGTGCGAGAATCCCTCTTATATTTGGAATATTTTCCAGTGGAAAGAGCTTGCGTATAATCTACTATCAGGTTCACTGCTAATACTGCCACAAGCAAAAACGACAACTTATGGGACCAGTTCGTTGACCTTTAGAGGCAGCATTCTCTGGAACAGCCTACCTGACGCTATAAAAAGCTCACCATCTGTTGTATATTTCAATAGATCGATAAAAGAATGGAAGGGTGAAAATTGTACACGCAAATATTACTGTTAGAAACAGTATCTTAGAAATCCCTTACCAAACAGTAATCATGTAAATCGTGTAAGTCGTGTAAAAGATACTTATTTTATTTTTATTATTGTAAATTTTTCCTTTGTAGATAGTTGGTTTGAATTAGCTATTGTATTTAAACTATTGTAAATACCAACTATAGAGAATTGAGTAATAATGATAAAAATCATCATCATCACCATCATCATCATCACGATTTTTATGCTTCGAATCTTGAATATTGTCAATTTGTTGTGTCATAATTTGTCAGAAGAGAGTTCAATTATTGGAATTCACCTGTGTGTTTTTGAATAATGTGATGGATATCAGCATAGAGGTAGAAAACACCTATTTTGTTAATGTTTGAAGCAGTTTTTGATCATTTTGACGATTTGGCAAACCTCAATGCGTGAAAGTAATGCTTAAGTAAATTCTACAAACCTATTGACACGAAGAAGAGAGTCTCTGCCCTCTTTCCTTCTCCATTTGCTTTTTACTTTGCCCTCTCTACTCCTTCCCGTTGATCGAGAATGAAACTTGAAGCAAGTCCAAAAGGTCGAAGTTAAAGGCATTGACTTCATAGTCAATCTCGGCCCCAGAGTGAGTTGATTGACCTAACTCTATTCTGAGATACCAGAGGCCCTTCAGCAATTTGATTGGCTATTCGAAAACAATAGCAAACAGAAGTCATTTCTTGAATACTTTTTTGATTATTCGAACAACGAAAATGTAATTTTGTCACTAGGCAACAACCATTACAATGTGCTTTGGTGTTTGAAATCGGGTTCGCATGATTAGCGCTGTCTGGCAAACTGCAAGTCTATGAAAACTGCTAATCTTTCCTCTTTTCTTTTGAAGATTTGATCGAAGTGTACCAGGGTGTTCATTTAGCTTCGTATTCTGTAAGAAAACCCTGGGAACGAGGTTGGACAAACTGCTTACAGCCATTTGTTATCGCATAACAGCAATAAAATCAGTAGCAGCGGGGAACAATTTTGTTGTTGTTGTTGTGACTTTAAAACATCGATTTATATCAAAATAATGTTTTTCTAGTCAGCTATAGACATATGTATAAGGAAACTAATCAAAATCGATGGACATAATTAACGAAAAAAATATAAAGTTGATAATTATTTTCAATGCTGTTTATACAATATTTTCAATAAAACGACAGGCATTGCAGTTGGATGTGGGACCATTCCATTGAGTTATTAAACTCTTGAATATATTGAGGCTATTCGCTGATTTTAGCTCCTCTGGTAAGCATTTCCAAAACTTTGAATCCTCGGATTGTATCCTTGAATTTCTTTGGTTAAATTTCAACAGCAGCTGGATGAAACTTTCCTTTCATGATTGAAAAGAGGTTTTCATTGGCCAGTGGCGGCCCCTGCTCTGAAAAATCCGAAAGAAGGGGGGAGGGGATTTTGATGTAATTTTTCAATCTGAAGTTATACCCAACAAATTTTATGCCATTTATCTTTTACAGCTTTTGCCGACTTTTTGCACTTAGGGGAACAAGTCCCCCCACCCCCTCCCGTGGTGTCACCACTAATATGGGCGAGGGAGTCCTTTTAATGGTATGCTGAATCAACGTTTAAAGGTGATTAGCGGCCGAACTAAAAATGAAATGAAATTAATCAAGCATTAACAAAGGGTTAGTAGTAATATCTAACACCAGTCTACTTGCAGCTGTTTGAAATATAATTGATTTTGTCAGCTGATTATTGGACCTGCGACAACACCCACATAAAATTGAGCAATCAAATCTTCATAAAAGCGCTCTTCCACTTTGTTGGTGGCAACAGCTGTTAGTTGGTGTAATTCTTCTTGTTATTTCAGACGCTTATTGCTTCTAATAAAGCGGTCATGTGGTAAAAAGGTCATGTGATGTATTACAAAGCTTATCAGAAATTCAATAGTTCTTCCGCCTCCAACTTTTCGTCGAAAAGGTAGCATTGCAATGTTTTCAAGAAAATATTGTAGAGGATTTTCATCTCTTTTCTTCTCAAAATGAAACCATTCATTTGTAATCTTCGTACTTCTCAGAGAATGAAACCAAACTTCGCTATCGCTTATACCATTGCTCATTGCATGAAAGTGGAATATTAACGGTTATGTTATGGTGGCTCGGGTGACGCCACTGAACAAACTGCAGAAGACAATGACCACGTATCTGAAGCAACGCTTTTGACACATTGTTTCAAACTATTCCTACGGAGACCATTTCAGGATCTTCGTTTTTTGTAAATAACATCTAAAGTAACGAACACGGCCAATCGTTGAAGCTGATATGGCAGTAAATTTCACTGTTGCGATCAGCAACAATCACAATCATTCTAATTCATTTAGTAAACAACCTTCATGGTACTTGAAATCGCTCGGTATTAGAACCCTGTCAATTCCAAAGTACGGGCAATTCAAACTTAACGGAAAATGATCCATATAAATGGGTTGTAAATAGGCGCTGAATATCTTTGATTTTATATGTATTTCTTTAGGTTTATTTAAATAGTTGATGTAAATTAGCTTTATTGTTGTAAAACTATGTAAAGACAAACTTTAAATAAATATATGAAATGAAAAATGAAAAAGAAAATTCATGGTGCGAAATTTCTTGAATACATAGAGCAGAAGGAAGTAAGCCAACCAAAGCATTGTTGAGTCATATTGTTGAAGAAATAATGTTGGGTTTATTGTCTGGCTCCACGAAGAGGTCCAAAACAAACTTTTTCATCTTCATAAAAGTTTCTGAACTGCTTTCGACTTACATCACAGCCAAGATGATTGCAAGGTGATTCCTGAAGGTGTTGTGGCGCCGCGCCGTGGTGTAATCCTCTAACTTTGCAACAAGAACAGTCAAGCGGCCTGGGCTCCATAGCCAGTATGGCCCAACCACATGAGCGCCATGATAAGGGGTCTGCTCGATTAGGTCTGCTCTATTCCTGCGGTCCCAGCGCTTGGCGCTGAACAAAACGCAATTTCAAGACATTCATGTTGATAAAGGAATCACCTAACTTTCTGTCTCTATGAATGTTACAGTTAACTTTCCTGCCATATTCTATGAAACACTTATAAAACCTTGTGACTTGTCATGGTAAGTGCTCTACCTTAGAAGAAAGGTGTGCAAATTGACAAATCATGTCATGGGTACATGAAACGTGGATTCAAATGCGATTAAGGTACACATATTTTATTTGAATGTTTAATTTTGTTTGTGCCTCAATATTCTGAGTAAAGCATTTTAATTCAGACTGAGGTATTTATAAGATATTATCATCTCAGGAGATAAAGATATACATTTTTTCAAAGGTTTTTCTTTTAAAGAATGCTATGCACATGCTTGTATACTGGTTTAGTCAAAACAATTTTATGCGTTTGAAGGACAGTGGAATAAAAAGTATGCCCCCAATATCAAAACTAAGATTATAATCTAGGAGTCAAAGGCTTACTTAGATTTGAAAATTTTGTTTGGTAATGCTTTCTTCTCATAGACCCAGAAATTAGGAAAATGCTGGAAACGGGTTTGTATGGGAACAAAGATTCCACATTCCATTCTGGTTGCTATTGAAATTAAAATTCATGTCTGAAACTGACAATGGCATTGAATTTGAATTTTGATGCCAAATATATCATGGACCAGAGGGGGACGTAGCATTCTCAATTTCCATACAAACCCCTTGCAGATATTTTCCCTGCCGAACGCGTAAACTTCTGTTGACTCATCAGGTACGCATTGAATGCTTTTTCGCTGTTTTTGGCACAAACTGACTTTTTGAGTCTGTAGACTCTTTTGAACATTTTTGAAAATGCAGATACTTTTTTGTATGTTTGGAGCATTCCAATTTTTCAGCCTAGTCCCTCCTAGAAAGTTACTCATAGACAGAGAAACTTCCTAAGGTTAATTTTCATTCTCGAATTTCCTTCACTTATGATTATGCTCATTGTGCATCTTGCTTCCCTTGCTGACTCTTCAAAAGTACGCTTTTATGTTTGCCAATTTCAGAATAGAATGCACAAATTTTATCTCAATACTTGCAAAATGTTTGAAACTGATTTCACTTTATAATTTACTTTCCGGAACAAGATAATTATGCTAGCCTTCTTGACCCACGTCTTGTTGCTATAACAACCCTTTGATGGACCAAATGAGACTTTCTTTGACTTTCAGTAAAATATGCGAGTCTGATATTCCAATAAAGAATTTTGCACAAAAGATCCCTTGGAAAATAGGGCAAGTAAGAAAATTATGATACCTTTAAAATGATAGCAAAAGACCGATGATATCCATATGACACATCACACACTGATTCATCATGCATTGCTTCGAAGATTTCGCAAACGTTGTCAGTACCATCCAAAGAAATGTAATTGACGATGCCACATTTCAAGATACGCAAACACCGATGAATGCATTGCATCTTGCTTGCTACTTTCTGCACTCTTTTCTCTTCGTTCTTGCAAAGGAACTTAGCGTTAGTGTATTCTTCTTGCACAAAACCTTGACGCTCATTGGGGAGTCGAATGGTACCATATAAAGAACCTGCTTTGATATTTATTAAGATAACAATTAGATTGATTGCAACAAGACACTTCATCGTAAACTGCACAAGAATCATGATTCATTTGCTTATCTGGCCTCATCAAGAAATTTCACATGATTTGGAATCCTCTTCATTTTACATTGACGCCATTTCTCTTTCACAATCAAATGTCCCTAAATAAGGAAGTCAAATGAAGTGAAATTTTCATGATTACATTCTTAACCATATCCACCTGAGCGGGAGCATAAAATGCCACCACTAAACTTTTGATTATAAAACAAAAAGTAAAGAGGATAGAGAACTGAAAAATCAATTACTTTTCCTACTTTTTAACTGGGAATTAAAATTTTGCGCTGTTCATTGTCATAATTTAAGTCACGTGATTAGCAAATGCCCATATTTGGAGAGTGGTCTCAAAAAATAACAAAAGAAATCATAACTTCTTTGCTTTAACTTTGATTAATTCGAGCTTTGATGCCAAAGGATTGCCCTTGCAATCTACTTTCATTGATATGTAAATTATTTCACAAGTGCTGAAATTAGCAATTTATAGATTCTTTTACATAATTTATACTGATGACATCATATTTTTAACGAAGAAAGACCAATGTTCAACATTATGATCGAATTCGATGGAAAATGTTATTTTCCTTACTTTCAAATAGTTTTTTTCGATGCTTTAGTCGTCATGTTCGGAAATTATTAACACTTGTTGCTTTTTCAGTACTGAAGCTTATAGCGCTTGGTCCTATTGTTCGTTGCTTGGAATCAAGCCACATAACCGATAAATACCAATTTCTACATTTAGATTCTCAACAAGATTCGTTGCTATTGTACTAAGCGACAATGCTGTACTATGTTTGGAGATAATTTCGAGGCATTTGTTGCTTCCTTTGCCAGTTGTCTTACCCAATCGCCCAGCAGGAATAGGGTTAAGAAGCATTTTGACATTTAGATAATAACTATTCTTGCAACTTCTAGATTGAATGGAAGCATTTAGTTTGAGAAGCACTGAAGAGGTAGGATAAAAAATGAGATCAAGCTGCACAAGCAAATTGATTGATAACATCAGTCCAGCAATTTTGCTGAGATACTATTCTCATCGGAAATAGCAAAATTAGATAAATAAAAGTTACGTAAAACTTAATGAAGCACGTACGTAGAAACTTGGAGAGGTTGGACCGCAAAGTATTGTAAGGTATACTCAAACGCACGGAGGCCACGCGGACTTGTGTCCTCTTCAGAGAGATTCAATCGATGGCAATTCAATGACAACTTACAAATGAAGGATAATAAGCTGATGAAATGTGCTTCTCGTCTTGACAGGAAACAGTGACTTAAACCGAACTCAAAAAAACTAAGTACTCTTACCTGTGTAAGTTCAAGAAATTGCTTCAAAGTCTCTTTTTCTCGAGACTTTCTACCAAAGAGTGAGAGTCGACCATATCATCAAGGAGATTTGCTTCATGTCTTGACCAAAAAAGATATTGCAGTAATGAAATCAATTTACATCTTACCTTTCTTAATATGTAGACTGATTTCAACTCTTTTCATCCATTGAATGAACATGCTACATGAGAACAGCTAAAAACCAAATATCACTGAACAATGCCTATGTCTTCACCAAAGTGGTCATGGATTGTGTAAAACTAAATTAAATTCTTTGAATTGACCTCAAATATTATTCCTTATGAATTATTGATAGCTTCAAGGTAAAACGTCATCTCTCATGATTTTGATAAAGATCAGAACCCATTTGAGAAAGTACATAAATTCTGCAAGCTTTGCCACTGTGAGATGTCTTATTACGTTTTGTGGTTTACGGGGCTGCCATATTTTAGGGACACATTTTTCAGACCCTTGGGAATTGATTGGTATGATTTTCACAATTTTCAGGCACTTTACTAAATTACGGATGTCCTTTTCTGAAATTCTTCATAATTTTCGGAAATTTATTCGATTTGTGAAAATGTGTCTCTGAAATCAGTTAAGCTTTGCGGAATTAAGAGTCTGATAGATGGATAGAAAGTTTCCGCGGCATTTTCCTTTTTCAGCGGGGAAATCGTTCAGCCGATATCGGGTTTCTTAAATAGTATACGGATTCGGGTTGCTCAAGCAACGTGAATTTAGCTCAAATCAACGGCTAATTACTCTGAAGGCGTTTCTTGATAATTAACTTGAATATTGGTAGCTACATCATTTGTTAGTTTTGGTACTTTGATAGCAGAAAGATTATCCTTCCAAGTTTAAACTCGTTGCTTTCAGCAAACCAGAGTTGTGGATGAATTTTTCAGTAAATAAATCAACGATAACATTTCAACAAATTAGATTTATCACATTTTGATTACCAGCAGTCAACATCTAAGACAGAGCGGAAGCGATGCACGCCTGTGCACTAAAATTTCGAGCATCGAAGGATGGAAGGCAGCAGGTCACGCCGTCGAGAGTCTCATCGATGGAAAAAATATACGTTTTCCATGCAGCGAAGGCGATTCTTTTCTAGAGGCTTCACACTTTTGATTTTTTAATACTAAGATTACATATCATTCCCTAGTGCTTTATGCGTCAGTCGAGTTTTTGAAGATTTGACGTTTGACGATTTGAAGTATCTCCAGTGACTACAGGGATCAAAGAAGTAATTTTAGGCAAGCATGCTGGATTTACTGTAAATATCGCCAGTCTTCAGCACAAATGATGATTAGTTTGTGACAAAAACTCTTGTATTTCGAGGATAAACCCATCTTGCAAAAGGTTCCAACAAGAATTCATTCATTGGTAAGTAATTTCAAGCAATTTCGACAACTTCTGGTCGCTGTAGAATTTCGAGGGCGATGCAAAGTTTTGGAATTAATGAAACTTATATTTTGTTTCGGTGTTGAAAGCAAGATCAACCTTGGATTTACTTTAACTCTTCATATATGATGGAAGCATCTCCAGAATACAAGTTGAAAGAATAAAGTTCCTTATCAACTGCAAAACGGCCTTATCTTTGGGACTTTTGTGACATGAATAATTTCCAAGTTGTCACTGCTGAGATAGGACCAACCTTGTCATCCCCTCATTTTTCCATCAGAAATCTATACATGAATAGTTTTTGCCGTTCAAAGAAAGGCAAGAGAAAACTTAACAAGATGTGTACCATGTTGTCAATATTTTCCATCCTTAAATTGCCGTATGTGAGCATTTTACTAGCGGAAACATTTAATCTGTTTTCCCTGATCAGAAATTCTACGGCATGAGTCTTTGTCTTTCATCTTTCGATTTTGGAAACTTTTAGTGCGCAGGCGCCCATCGTTTCCGCTCTGTCAACATCTAATCAATAGACCCCCAATAGACCTAATCGGCTAAGGTTTGTTTTACCCATTTCAAGTCATGTGACCATACTCTTTGGAAGTCTTACTATCATTCTATTTTTGCATTCATTGCACAACTTTGCATGGCACGAAATATGTTAGAGAAGTCAAACGAAGTTTATGAAGTCATTTATCACATGTCTTGAGATGGCTGTAAAGAAACCTTAGCGGATTTTGTTTAAGTGCCCTGGGCGCTTTGAAACACTCGATACCTGGGGGGAGGATTCAGCCCCAGTCTATCTCCCTTGTTGTTTGAGATGTGGCACCATAATTTGGCATGTTGGTTGTTTGTTATATAAACAATTATTTTTTGAAGCAATGACGTAATTGTTGATGTAATTGTTCTTGCTGGAGCATGATCATCATAATGAGGTCATATGACGTCATAATAAGGATACAGAGCACCGTTTATTGCTTTGGTATTTCTTGCATTACGATGCAGAGATTGTCACTTGAAGCTTTATGATTTATGAAAAACATTTGGATATACGAATCTCCAAAAATTGTTTAATGCAGATCTTTAACCCTATCTGGACCGGGGGGGGGGGGCTAAATTAGCCCCCCTCCAGGTTTTTTCAATGTAACTTTTTTTCGCTAAATCCCAGGCCAATAATTTTTTTTGACTTTTCCTAAATATCTTTGTCATATCTTCTGCCAAAATTTCGTCAAGATATCTCAGGTATTTTTTTAAATATAATAATTTTTTCAGAGAGTAGTTTTAATTTCTTGTTTGTTTTACGGTCAAACCCTTTAAAAACTTCAAACTAAGATAATTCTTAACATAAGTGAGATAACTGGATGAAATTTTCTGTGCAACCATTAATCAATACGAGAATATCAAAAATACCTACTATTTTCGTTTTATTTTCAAATTATGTCATTGATGACGTCATATATGTAATCAATTTAGGTAATAAATATAAGATTGCAAATTTCATACTTTTTTCACAAATTCGTGTTTTTATGTTATTTTGATGTTTTATCTATTAATTAAACTTCAAGCAAGCATAATATTTCACGCGAGTGAGTTTTTACAGTAAAATTCGTAGGAGTACTGTTTTTGGCCAAAAACAAAGAAAATTGATGACGTCATCGAAAATATAACAATTAGAGTAAAATAAACACAATATTCAGACTTTTCAGATCAAGTTACATAAGATAGCCAAGTTTCATCTTTATAGCCCGTGTCAATTTGGAGCTCTGAGGGGGGGCGCTAATTTAGCCCCCCCTCGGCCTGAGGATGCTCAGAAAAGCCCGGTCCAGATAGGGTTAATGCAGATATTTTCTTTGTATGGTGATAAAAGCTCAATGGAAATATGCACCTTTTTATCCACAAATGTAGCCGACCAGAAAATTTCTTACTCCGTCGCAAGCCATAAAACCACAAACACAATGTGTCACTAAAGTAAATAAGAGTTTCCTTCCTTCGTTTCTTTTTCGAAGTTCTTTTATTCGCATATTTAATGTCTATCTCAGATTGGATGCTACGAAATATTTGTCATAATGTCTTCGAACCCTTCCAATAACTTGAGTTGTTTGGATCACATACATTTCTCGTGGTGGCATGTAATTTGAGACAGACCGTAGTTTTAGTCTTTATGTTCAAATAGCCTTTTTGTAGTTATAGTCTTTCGTTCCTCGGGGTATCATTCCAGTGGTATTGTCTAATTATATAGTAATATTGCTAAATAGTGTATTTCGCGAAGATCTTCTCGCTGGAGTTCTTGCAATATTGCGACCATTCGGACTGGACAATCTTTCAAATAAGGTCCTGACGCAATGCTTGTTGTATGGCAATAAAGGTCTACCTATTGATCTCAACAGAAAGATTCTCGAGTTGACTTTAGCTTTTATCCATAACACCGGTCGGTTTGATTAAGGTCATTTTAATCTTTGTCATACGCCAAGTAACCATCAAGTCTCTTTACTTACTTTTTTTTCGTCCTCTGTTTCTTCTGTCCTTAATGAAAATGAACGATTGAAGAAAAGACAGTGGTATTATCTTCCAACGATAACACTGGCTTTCTACATTTAATCCATCGACTAATTTTAAATGATTCGGTAGAAAACAGGGATATTATTCTGATATACCTCTCCTACAGTCTTTATGCCGCAATCGTTCATTGTGATTGATTTAGGTTGTAGTTAGCGTATAGTGATTAGTTTACATGTATTCTTCGTTTCTTTTTTGTGTATTGTCCTAGTAGCGTTTGTTGTTTCTTGTTATATGTAAGAACATGGGGTAGCCATGCAATTTTGCACCTCATCTTATTGTCCCTGCAGTGTTGTGCAGTTGTATAGTGTTGATATGTAGAGTAGGTAAATATGTATTGTAAGAATTTTATATGGATAAAGAATAGTGTATTTTAGAATTTTATACTGCAAAAATCTGGAAAAAATTCAGCTCCAATATGAGAATGGAGAAAGGATGAAGAAATTTGTACTCCAATCCATCCATCCTGTCCATCCTATCCCCTTAACTCTAATTCTTTTCCTTGTAAGTTTATTTCACATTGGATGTTAGACTCATTGGGCTTAGCCATTTTGTGAAATGACCTGCTTGCCCAGACTTAGCCCGACATGCAAAGCGAAATGAACCTTAGTAATTATCTTTATACCTCTCCTACAGTCTTTATGCCACAATCGTTCATTGTGATTGATTTCGGTTTAATTTTAGTTTAGTTACATGTTCTCTATGTTAATGACTGCGGAGTTGTCATGGTCTCTTGCACTCCGTGGTATCATCCTCATAGTTTAGTAAAGTAGCGCGTACTTAGTGTCTAACGGTACGTTCTTACGATCGGTACGCAGTGTTTGAAGTAGTTCGTTTTGTAAAACATTGAGTACAAAAAAAAAATGAAATCTAACCATCCATCCATGAATTTTCAAATGGCTACATTTCATTTGCTGCAACCGTAATGCGAATCGAATGAGAACAATCATAAACAATTGGTAATGTTAAATGCTTGACTATTGTGATTCACAGAGCTTGACTAAGGCTTTTTAAGAGACTCGGGAAGTTAATATCAATAGCACAGCAATTTATGGGAAATGAGATCTATGGTCCTGCTGTTTTAAATCTTTGTCGTTCGATTGATTGACGTCCTTTTCTCAGAAGCACTTTCATAGTTTCATATCTCCCAGTTTTACCCAACACCAAACACATCTTTCTCGATTTATCCATGCATCAAATTTCTGCAATACGTCGGCAACGGGCAAACTGGTCTGCCATCACAGATGCTCACTATTTCAGCACACTTTTTCATTGCCTTCAAGTAGAAAGATATAATGTAAAACGACAATTGTAAAGCAAGTTACTTATAGATAATAATGATAATAATAAATAATTATAATAACAAATGATTTATTGAAAGTTGGCAAGTGACAGAAAAGATAGCTAACTACAGCTAAATAAGGCCAACTATTTACCTATTTACATGATAAGTTCTACAAAATAAAAAATCGTTAAAATCAACTATAAATATCCAAAATTTGCGATGTACATTCGAAGGCAGGAACACCACAATGCAACGCAGAGAGACTGCTATTATGTAGATTAAATAAAGCAAATATCTCGCCTCGGCATACACGTCTTCTTCAGAGCTATACTAACGGATTTAGAAATACAGTTAGGTTCCACCTTAAAGAAACCCATTTAAAAAAACAGTTTGATTGGTTTCCTATGTAAAAATATACTTTTCAAAGCAAGGTGTTTATACCATCATGGTATAAGAAACACTTGTAAATTTCAAACGTCTGTCATATTATTAAGAAAACATGTTTGTTAAAAATATTCACAAAAGTAAAGAATCTGAGAATTTGAAGCAGTATTGAAATTTTCCTGAGGCTCTTCTGAGACATTACTGAGACATATTGGAGAGATTCATCTATAAGTGATATGATGAATAAACCATTCGAAAAATAAACTGAACATACATCAGAAAGACTTGTTTCATGTAGGGAGGTATAGACGGGAGAAATAGGCTAACCATCTAACCCTAACTTCAATTTCTAAGGTTTGTATTGTTAGAATAGATCATTGTGATTTATCTAATGCAAAGTACAATTTAAAAAAATTTGCAAATGTCACGTGATCGATGACGTCAGGGAAGGGCCAAATGTTCCTAGATACTTCCATAACTTTTGACGGATGAGTTGTATTGACATTAAAATTGCATAGTTAAAAAGAACGTTTGAAGAGCTTTCGAATGATGCATCAAAGTTTGCATTTTGATGAAATTAAAGAAAAGTTCGATCATCGATGACATGACGTCATGTTTGACAAATTTTAGAAACCATTTTAGTAGAATTTTTTCATTGAATCCTACTAATTCGACCATTTAGATTCCGAACCTGCAGATGAAAAACATCATAAGAATTCAGAAGTCATAAGAATGTCAATTTTGGCCTGGTCATTTGCCCAATAGTGTTACTACTGACGCAATTTATAGGGAAGGCGGTCATCCTAAATTAACAAATAGACATGTAGTGAGTTTTGTTAGTGTTGGTAAAAGTAACTGTGTCGGCCCCGTCTAGTATACCGGGTGACCCAAAAACAACTGCACGAGCTAGATCGCACATATTTTCTTGAAAGCAAATGTTATGAAGATAAACAAGGTATCAGGATGCAGCTGCAGGCGCCGCTGTCTTTTGAGATGTTGGTTGGCCAATTTAAGATTTGCTTACTGTCCGAAAAACAGTTTGAAAGACATGGAAATTCATTCATTTCTCAGACCAGTCTTTCACTTTCCAGTCCAAGTTTTGGAAAGTGTGAAAAAAGCTGAATTCCGAACTTGCTTTGGAGCATGAAATTTGAATGAGGAACAAAGATAAGTTATTTTGCAAACAAAGAATTTCCCAGACGACTTCTAATCCATCGCTATGTCGAGTTTTCACAAAATGTTGAGTGGCAAATGATGGTGATTATTTCAATCAAAATGAGGAATCCGGAATTCGAAATTTTCTTTCAGTCTGGTCTTTCGGATGGTAGTCATTGCTTTGAAATGACCATGCAGCATCTCAAAAGATAGCCATGCCTTTCAACTAAACTGTGATAGAGAGCATTTGGCAATAGCTTTTGATTTTAGGGAGCCAGCTATGATCTAGCTCGTGAAGTTATTTTTGGGTCATCCGGTATGTAAGCATGTGTTGCAGTGGCCTCGTAATTTACATTTGTATGGCCCCTGTGGAGCACTTGTTGCGTCACTTTTTAAGTTGGTGCGAACGAAATGATCTCGGACGTTTGTGGGTCTGAGGTAAAAGGCCGATCTCCACTAAACGATTTCCTAGATGATCGTTTAGAGAAACTTTTAGGGGTGTTGATTGATTCAAATCTCAACTTTGAAAAGCATGTAAGCAATATTTGTAAAAAGGCTGCCAACAAACTATTTGCCTTGTCACGCATGTCCACATATCTTGGAACTGATAAATTAAGACTTTTGATGGGAGCATTCGTAACTAGCCTGTTTCAGTACTGTCCTTTGGTATGGATGTTCCATAGCAGAAAAATATTTTGCTATGGAGGGTTGTTCGCACATGGAGGGTTGTTGTTGTTGTTGGAATTGGGTGAAGACGTGTTTTGAAGACCAAGAGTGAAAATCTACGGAATTCGCCAAGTTCAGTGTCAGTCAGTGGATTTAGTCGCTTCATTTAATAGTGTTAGTACTTTATACGCATTGTTGTTTGTTTCTGCTAAAGAGCATTGCAAGATTATGCGATATTTTGATTGTAGACATTGAAACACTCGCCAACCAAGCAAACAAAATAGCCGCCATTGTATTATCAATGCTATCTTCTCTCGCCATTTTGCTTAATGCAATAAATTGGAACCAAACTCAACCATTGCCAACAAGTCATAGTCATATTTTGCTGCCAGCTCCACTTATGGTAATCACATGCAATCCACGAATAGCCAACCAACGTAGAAAATTGCTGATAGGCCCTATATTGAAAGAAACTTCGAACACGAGACTGTTGGTTTTTAGCCTAATATTATCAGGTGATATACAATTGAACCCCGGACCTACTGTAGCTCAACTAGATTTAGGAAACTCATCAAAGATTTATCCATGCGGTTCTTGCAGAAAACCAGTTACATGGGAAAATGAAAGGGCCATATGTTGTGACGAATGCGATATATGGTATCATTCATTCTGCCTCGAATTGTGCTCAAGCAGTTCTGAATTATTCCAACATAACAGTGTGTCATGGTTGTGCGCAAAGTGTAATAATTTGAATGCTGATAATTTCATGTATCATTCATTTGAACTAGAGACCAGCAATCGATTCAGTGTTCTAAGCAACATGTCAACCATACCATCTATTGACTCATCTTTTAGTCCTATAACATTCAGTAGTCCTCGAAAGCGTACATTGCTATCATCTTCGTCATCGTCATCATCACAATCATCTAGGTAAGAAGCTGCACAGTTACCAAATAAGAAACCAAAGCAAAATCTAAGAATCCTTGTTTCCAACTGTCAAAGTATATGTAACAAACGCGCACAGTTTGTTGAGGCAGTAGATTACTTAAATCCAGATGTAGCTCTTGGCACAGAGTCTTGGTTATCACAGGACACAAAAAGTTCAGAAATTTTTCCATGCAATTTTCAAAAGAATATTCACAGAAAAGATCGAAATAGAAATGGTGGGGGTGTATTTGTTACATGCAAAGACAACTTTGAATCATGGTCACTCGAAGACAGTGATGTAAACTGCGAAATATTTTGGACTGAAATCCAAACAGGGACAAAGAACATAATTGTGGGGTCATATTACCGTCCACCGAGTGCAAGTATAAACTCTCTTGAACAACTGAATGAGTCAATTTACAAAGTTAAGGAGACATGTAAAGATAAAATAATCATACTAGGTGGTGACTTCAATCTTCCTCATATTGACTGGGAGTCATCGTCAGTGAAATTAGGGTGTAACCAAAGTAACCAACATCACTACTTACTAGACATAATGGAAGAACATGGACTTGAGCAAATGCAAACCAGCTTAACCAGGGAAAACCATAACCTTGATCTATATTTTACATCACATCCAAGCCTAGTGAAGGCATGTCAAACCGTATCTGGAATTTCACATCATGACATAATAGTTATTGACTCTGATATCAAACCAAAATACAATAGAGTAAGAAGGCGCAAAGTGTATAACTATAAAAAAGCGGACTGGAATGATGTGAGTGCAAAAATGGAAAAACTAACAACAGAAGTGTGCAAGTGCTCTTCCACTGAGGAAAGCTGGAAAACTTTAAAAATGGGGATAAACAGTGTTTTAGATTCTTCCATACCCTCAAAATTAACTTCAAAAAATCATGGGTATCCCTGGATATCAGGAAGATTGAAGAGGAAAATCAGAAAGAAGCATAAGCTCCATCAGAAAGCAAAACAGACAAACTTGAAAAGTGATTGGGAGAAATATCGGATTCTTAAAAGGACAGCCCAGAAAGAATGTAGAAATGCCCACTGGAAATATGTTAATGAATCTTTGTCAAATTGTCTTGAAGAAGGGAAAAATAAATCTTTCTGGAAGTATATAAAGTCAAAAAGAAATGATAGTGTCGGTGTTTCAGCTTTGAGAAAGAATGGCCAATTGCATCAGGACAGTAAATCTAAAGCTGACATTCTAAATGATCAATTTAAATCTGTTTTCACAAAACAAGATCACCTTGAAGAAACCCCAAAACTGAATGAACCAAGATACCCAAAAATAGACGATCTCCATATATCAATAGAAGGAGTAGAGAAACTCCTGCACAATCTAGACCCGAATAAAGCCAGCGGACCAGACAACATTCCCAACAAAATTCTAAAGTTATGCGCCAAGGAATTAGCACCAGCAATAACACATATATTTAATCAAAGTTTGAACACGGGAATACTGCCAGTTGACTGGAAAAATGCAAACATATCACCGATATTCAAGAAAGGAAATAAACATGATCCAAGTAATTACCGGCCAGTATCTCTTACGAGTGTATGTTGTAAAACCCTAGAGCATATAATTTGCCGTCATATCCTCTCTCACCTGGAACATCATAAAATATTGACACCACTGCAACATGGATTTAGAAGTGGACATTCTTGTGAGAGTCAATTGATTATCACTATGAACGATATATTGAGCATGTACGATCAGAGGAAACAAATAGATATGGTAATTCTTGACTTTAGTAAAGCATTCGATACAATTCCACACAATAAGCTGTTACTTAAGTTAGAAAACTATGGTATTCATGGTGAAATTCATCGGTGGATTACATCATTTTTGACAGGACGGCACTAAAGGGTAATTATTGAAGGTGAAGTATCATCAAAGTGTACAGTTGACTCAGGAGTACCACAGGGAACTGTACTAGGGCCGTTGTTGTTCCTTTGTCATATTAATGATCTGCCATGTAGCGTCAGTTCACAAGTTCGCTTATTTGCTGATGACTGCCTCCTATATCGTAATATAAACTCCCACTCAGACCATCTAACTCTACAAAAAGATTTGGATTCTCTCCAAACATGGGCCGCAAACTGGGGAATCAAATTCAATGCAACCAAATGCTACCTTATGTCATACATAGCACCAAGAAGCCATCCGTTTTTGAGTACTCATTGAACAAGCACATTTTGCAAAAAGTACAGGACAACCCGTATCTGGGCGTTCAGATTAGCTCAAATCTTAAATGGTCAGACCATGTCAACAAAGTATCTAACAAAGCAAACGGTATAATGGGTTTCATTCGGAGAAACCTCCGTCATAGTAAAAAGGATTTCAAACAGACAGCATATATTTCCCTCGTCCGATCAGTAATGGATTATGCATGCACAGTTTGGGATCCGTATCTGAAAAAAGACATTGATAAATTAGAAGGCGTCCAACGACGAGCTGCTCGATTTGTTACCAACGATTATCGCAGACATAGCAGCGTCACTAAAATGATGAAAGACCTCAAATGGCAGCCACTGCATGAGCGTCGAAGAGAAAAACGGCTTGTCTTCTTTCATAAGATCGTATATGACTTGGTTGCTGTACCCAGGGACTCCATATTGCAATTCAACCAACGGAAACAACGCACTTCAAACTCAAAATGTGTCAAAATAATGCGCTGCAATACGGACATGTATAAGAACTCGTTTGTACCAAGAACCATAAGTGATTGGAACCATCTGCCTGACTCAGTGGTTCTAAATGAGAAAAATGAGGACTTTAAAGCTGCATTGACAAATTTTCTGAAAGTAGTCTAAAGCCTGATTTCCACTGGGCGGACTTTTCATGTGAAGCAACTGTTCTCTAGCTAAATTCATGTTAATACTAAGTGATGATGCCTATTAGCAAACTGTTTTTGCAACTAACCCCGTTATGTGCTAGTTTCATCATTAAGCTGTAAATCTAAGTTCGTAAATCTAACTTCTTGCAAGTGGCCGAACTTCATTTTGCTACAAATTTTGTAATTATGTTCGAGACAGCTTCGCATGAATAGAGGCGTTCTGTGGAAATCAGGAATCAACAAAAATTACCCTTAGCGTATTTGCTCATTAGTGAGTATTAGCTAAGTAACATACAGATACAGATACAGAACAATACAACAGAAAAATGTGCAATTGCTAATGACTGAAATGTTCAAAACTACAAATAATTTAAAGCCCAGTGTTAAGGATGAAATTTTCCTGAAAAGAAGTGTCACATATAATTTGAGAAATGCCAATACATTTTTACTTCCTATGGTACATACAGTTAATTATGGCACTGAATCAGTCCGATACAGAGAGCAGCGTATTTGGCACTCTCTTCCACAGGAAATTAAGGATTCTTCTTCTGTGCAACAATTCAAGAATAAAATCAAATATTGGAACAATGAAGGCTGCGACTGCAGACTTTGCAGGCAGTATATTCCTCGGCTCGGCTTTTTATAGTTTTTATACTTTTACACCATTTTTAATATGAACTTTGTAAATTGATATGAACTTTGTGAATTTTGTAATTTTATCGACTTATGTTTCTTGTGTATATTCATGTAGCATTGTATTAATTTGTTGGCTTGAATTACTCTTTTTAATTATATATAGCTATGTAAGTTGCCAACGTAAAACAAATTGATAATAATAATAATAATAATAATAATAATAATAATAATAATAATAATAATAATAATAATATCGTCATAAAAAATCGCTATGACACATGCGCAGTGGTTGCAAAATGTCCTTGAAAGGGCTCACAACACCTCCAACACCTTGTTGATTCGTAGGCTTATTTCTCATACCGAACAAAAAGAAAGGATAGATTTTCACGGGTATCGAATATATTCTGCACATGAATTGCCATGGAATCGACAGTCTATAATTCAAAGTTAATTTCCTATTACTCTTGAGGAAGATAAGACAACTTGTTCTGTATACGACATTCCTCTCGAGTTGATCCGGTGTTTTATACCCGTTTCAGGCACTTTGCAATTAGTGGATTTTCTAAAGTCCACTTAGCAACCTTTACTTTGCAAGTAAATTATACTTCGTCATTTCTGCTGTGAAGAAAAGACTAATTGATTCAAATGCGATCCATTGTTTAGAGTATGTTAAGACTTTTAAAAACCTTAAGCATTTCTTTGGCAGACACATTACACTACGTCCTTACCCCTCCCCCCCCCCCCTCCCCTTAGCTCAGGCAAGAAGTAAAAAAAGCGAAAGGTTTTATCAAAGTCTAGAGCCCCATCGCCCTGTTCCAATCACAGGCTGCTGTGAGCGGTTTTGTGTACAGTCGCCCGATGTTTGTTCACAAGGGAACTGGGTCTTCTAATAAAAAACTGCGCGAAGAAATACTTTGCTGACGTCATGAGCTTCATGTTCACACGTGATTTACTCTTTTCTGAAGTGTGAATCTAACGATATGAGAAGCTGAAAAAGACCTACCTGTGATGGAATCATAGGTAGTCGCCATTTTTCACTTCGTGTTTCCTTGCCGCAATTATATTTTCCCTTGATCCTCTACTGCTGTTCATCAGAACCGCAGTCAAAACATTTCAATCGTTACTCCAACTTTCTAAACGGATATTTACAAAAAAATTTCGACCACAATATCTCCGGCTTCCCAGCCGGGAGTAAACTTCTAACTGCAGTCATATAGGGTACAAATCGCCCTTTTCCGATCACGAGGTTTGGCTTTGAATCAAGAGCGTACGAGGCGGGGGGGGGGGCGGCAGCCCCCCAACTTTGGAAAGATTTTCAAAAATCAGCCCCACTCGGGCAAAAATGTTATTAAACGATAGGCTTTGTGCCGCACAGAGCCCCTAGATTTATTATTCCCCTACGCTTATGCTTCGAATCATGTGAATGGTTGCTATTGAATTGATTCTCTCTCAATGAAGAGAAGGGGTGGAAGGTGAAATAAACAAGGACACCTCATCAGGGGATTCCGTTGATTTTGAATGTGCGTGAGGTAGGGTCCGAATTAATTCCAGGGGCGCCGAAGAATGGGAGGGGGCGAAAGAGAATTGATGTTCTTATGGGCAAACAAGAGCAGCCAAAAAATAATTTGCTACTTTTCATATCCTGCTTAGATATTCAAAGACCCCAAATACACGTTTAATAGAAATTTCAGATCGAACGTATGAAATATCTCCGTACTCCCTAGGATAACAAAAATTTTGCAGTGCTGTTATGCTAGAGTTTTGCCAGTAATCTTGTAAAAGTCTGTAACTTTCAATAGCAAATTCGACTATGGTATTATTGAACAAATAAAGTGGCAAAATGTTACTTACCAAACGATAACATGAGCTAAGCATCTCCTGCTATCTGTATGGCACCCATTTCATCTGGAAACTGCGCTTTCTTGAGCCCTCCGTGGTGGTGCTGTTCGGAATTCATGCGTGAACTTGCGTGATCGGAAAAGGGCGATCAAATAAAGATATCGTGATTTTACCGCTGTGTCTTTCGACAACGAGTTTACGGAAGAGGGTGGCTAAAGTTATAATAAATGGTTTTTATAATTTAAACTATGAAATTAAAAATAATTCAACAGCAAGAAGTTTTCCGATAAAATTTTCTTAGGCCAATTAATGCAAGGTTTCTTTTTCAGTGATCGGAATAGGGCGATGGGGCTCTAGCCTGGTTGAAACAAAATGGCTGAAATGACGGTCTTGTTGCAGTGAGCTTGCATTTGGATATTTGCCTACATTGTGGGAAAGGTGGGAAAAGATAGAAACATTCATCTTAACGTTTCTTTAGAGTAAAATTTCTCTCAGAAAAAATTAAATATTGTTAGGCCAAGCAAGGAAAATTTAGTTTTCTTAATGGCGAATTTGTTTCATAATATTTCCATTTATAGTTAAATTAATCATATATATCTCGTTTGGTATTATTTGTTGTTGTGTTGGAATGTTAATTTTGATACTTCAAAATTTGCTGTCTTTCTAACACCAGAGCTTCAGTGTTTTGGTCTGAGCAAATTCTTAAAGCAAACAAGTAAATCAGCAGCAGCAGCATCAGTAGAATCTCAGCTATACCTAAATCATAATACCAGCTGACCAAGAAAATATTGAAGCAAGGAAATCTGTTATAGAAAGGGGACGGTAATGCTTTCTGGGTGAAAATTTCCATTTTTCGATTTTGTCATATTGTGTTAGCTCGACTTTCAAGGCACACAATGATACCTTGTTTGAAGCCAACAGAAGTTTTGAAAATCGAAGAAATTTCATGTAAACGAGGGTTTCCATAATTTCTTATTCAAAGTTTTTGTTTGCCGTCTTCAAAATCCATACCTAACTACTTGACCTGTCAAGCCGATAATCCCTAAGTCCTTGTGGCTTGTGTGAAACAGCATTGCGTGTTCATGTATGGTTATATTTACTGGGTAATTATTTGAAGACGGATTAGACTGGTTTAGCTTGATCCTGATGTGTATTTTGGCAGTGCCCTGAAGTAAAATCCTTTTTTTTTATACTCAATCCAAAAATTTACAATAACATTTTACCTATAACACTACCTACGAAACTACTATACGACACTACAAAGACGCTACCAGGAGGAGCAATATGTCATGACTACCCCCTGGCATTTAACATAAATCTAAAAAAGGAGAAAAAAAATACATCTAAATATACCACTAAATACAAAATGCTAAATATAAGAAGAAAACTGTTTTACATACAAATACTAAAGCCGGTTTCACATTAGAAGTCAGGCCAATATAGGTGATTGTAGTGGGAGAAATTTGGACTTGATACTTCAGATAAGATTGCATAATCAAGATGGATAAATCATTCACACTATGTTAGCCGAAAAATCGAATGTGAAACGGGCGCACTAAAGAAAAGGGACGAGACTCTGCGACAAGAAACTTTACGAAAATGGACTTGGTGGTTAGGTGACGGTTTACTACCGGGTGTCCCAAAAAGAGTATCCGGATTTGGTCGACCCTAGCGATAAGAATATAGCGTGAATCAAACCGAAATGATTTTCAAAACACACCTCGATAGCTAACTTGAACATAGATACCTCGTTTGTTGAATTCGGTGCACTGAGAGTGAAGATATCAATCTTCAAAGGACAAATTTGCCTCCACCTCCAAACCAGAGCTTTGGCGCTTTGGCCTAAGCGAATTCTTGAAGCTCTGTAAATAAAATCAACGAAATCTGAGGACGGCACAACAGATGGGTTTTACAAAATACAGTTTATGTGAGACCTATTGTCAAGGGAGCTCCGAAATCAGCTTCATCCATCTCAATATCGACGATTTATTTTACAAATACTATTCACCGGTGATTGAGCATCAATACACTTTTGAAATCGTCGAATCATTCATTGAAAAGAATTGCTTATTAGATCTCTTGGGGGGCACGACAGGAAGGTCTGGAGATCTTTTGGGGGCCAAAAGATATCTCCTCTCTTGATGATGACCCACCCGGGAAGTCAGCTTCGAAGATACGCGATGATCAACCTGATCTCGAGAGGTCTGATAACAAATTCTTTTCAAGGAATGATTCGACGATGTCAAAAGTGTGTTGATGCTCAAGGGAGTACTTCACCGGTAAATAGTAAGTGTTAAATAAATTGTCGATATTGAGATGAATGAAGCTGATTTCGGGGCTCCCTTGACGATACGTCTCACATGAACTGTATTATGGAAAACACATCTGTTGTGCCGTCTTCAAATTTTGTTGATTTCATTCACAGAGCTTCAAGAATTTGCTTAGGCCAAAGCGCCAAAGCTCTGGTTTGGAGGTGGAGGCAAATTTGCCCTTTGAAGATTGATATCTTCACTCTCAGTGCACCGAATTCAACAAACGAGGTATCTATGTTCAAGTTGGCTATCAAGGTATGTTTTGAAAATCATTTCGGATTGATTCACGCTATATTCTTATCGCTAGGGTCGACCAAATCCGGATACTTTTTTTTGGGACACCCGGTAGTTCCAAGGTGATCTTAGTCAAATCGACCAGTTGCGTGGATCCTTTTTCTTTTTCTCAGGACTCAATAATCCACGAGGTACGAAAAAGCTACTTTGTACCTTTTGAACCAGCCCAATGGCTCCAAAATTTACACGTGGCCAGGACAGACGTGGAGCTTGGAAATTTATTGTGTCCCAAATTCTTTGCATGTGTTCCGGTCCGTCTTTTATAGCCAAAAACAACTGTGGAAGGGCAGAAAAATCATTTGCTAATTTTTGACAGCATGTAGTTTAAAACGGAGAAGGAATTTGAAAACTTCCAGCCACAGTTTTAAAGCTTAGAATCTGCACGTCCGGCTGATTTCATTTCATTTCATTCTTTCATTTTTAAGGAGGGTAGCCCTTCATCTATAACAATGATGATTTACAAGGGGCCCTCCACTCAAATACATGCAAATTAAAATATATTGGAAAAAAAACTAAATTAACCTAATTACAATTTCATAAAATACTAATAAAATAGCCTAAGATCTAAAATGAATATTTACAATAAAAAGAAATCCAAATACATATATACACCTACTGATTGTCAACACGTTTGAATTTGTAAATTGTGGAAGCATTCTTATGCTCAGCTGAGAGGCCATTCCAAGATTTAGCAACCCTAAAACAGAAGCATTTCTGCCCATTTGCTGACTTTTTCTTTGGTACTCTTAGATCTGTTGCTGAATTCCTAAGATTCCTTGAGGTTAGCTGGGATGTCTTTGTGAATAGATTGGACATGTATTGTGGAGCAAGACCATGAAGGGATTTGAAGACCTTGATATTAGACTCACTACTGATTAGCTTATCAATGGTCTTCCAGCCAAGTCTTTTTACAAGTGGCAAGCCCGGTGCATCATAGCGACTGCCAGTTATAATGCGTGCAGCCCGGTTTTGTAATTTTTGCAAATGGTTAATCTCAGTCAGACCACAACAGCCCCAAACAGAACAACAATAGCGAAAATGCGGCTCCACAATACCAGTGTACATAGTTCTCAGAGTCTTTTCTGGCAGAAATGACTTTGCATGTTTCAAAAAGCCAATTGCTCTTGAGACCTTTGAGGAAACTGTCTTAATGTGTTCCTTCCAATCCAACTTGTTGTCAATCTGCACTCCAAGATATTTCGTTCCTTGCACAACTTCAAATTCATCATTCCGAATTTTTAACTTCAAAGATTCACCTTGATTCATTAAAGTTTTATGCTTCGGTTTTGTGGAAATGAGCATGGCATGTGTTTTCATTACATTAAGAGAGAGTTTATTACCCTTGAGCCATTTTTCAACTAGTGCAAGGTCACTGTTGATGGCCCCATTCAGCTGAGCAATATTAGAGGATTGATGGCAGATACTCGTGTCATCAGCGTACATGGACATTCTTGATCCCTGGACAGATCGTGGGAGATCATTAATATAAATGAGGAAAAGAAGGGGACCAAGACATGAGCCTTGGGGTACACCGACATTTATTTCCTCAACTGATGAGTCAATGCCATTCACCCTAGAAAATTGTTTCCTATTGGCAAGGTAAGATTTGAACCATGCTAACTGCCGCTCCTGAATACCATAATATTCTAATTTTTACAGAGTATATCATGGTCAACTGTATCAAATGCCTTTTTCAGGTCAATAAATGCGAGTTCCACTAGCTTTCCGAGATCCAGCCCATTATACAAGTCATCAGTGTTTTTAAGCAAGCACGTTACTGTAGAATGAAGGCGCAAAAAGACTGACTCCTCAGATGAAAAGAGCCCATTATCATACATGTGCTGGTACAATTGGTTGGCAACGAGTTTTTCAAAGAGCCTTGAGATGACAGGTAAAACTGAAATAGGGCGATAATTTGATTTATCAGCCTTGTCTCCCTCCTTGAAGATTGGTGTAACTCTGGCCAATTTCCATGAGTCTGGAAATTGGCTTGTTTCAAGTGACGTATTGAACAAACATGCCAATGAGTTTTCAATAAAAGGCAAGGCTAGTTTCAGGAAATAACAGGAGATACTGTCACTCCCAAAGCTCTTTGAAGTTTTGGTCTTGGCAATCGCATCCCTGATTTCCTGCACTCCATTGGTCCGAAACTGGAACTGAACATTTTTACTCCTTTCAGTAAAGTCCCCAGACAGAAGTGGGATAGGGATGGCATCAATTTTACTGGCTAGTTTCTCACCAATTGTACAGAAGAAACTATTCATGGCGTTTGAAATGTCTTTTTTATTAACAATAGCATTCCCAGAGTCCTTGATACAATCAATATTGCAGGATTTGGATCTCTTGTTCAGGATTTCATTGATTGTTTTCCAAGACTCTTTCATATTCCCTTTACATTCAGAGATTTTTGTAGAAAAATATTGCTTTTTGAGCTTGCTATTAACAGAGTTGGCCTTATTTCGAGCTTGTCTGTATGCATCCATGAGAATAGTAGACTTACTCTTAAGAGCAGCCTTTTTCAGTCTATCCCTAGTCTGCATCAGACTCTTAAGGTTTTTGTTAATCCAGGAACAATATTTTTCAGAAACACGCATTTCCCTTAGAGGGGCATGTTTTTCTATGATTAAGGCGAACAAGGTAGACCAGTCATCAACAAGTGTATTAATATTGTCGGTCTGTTGAAAAAAATGCTCCCAACAAATGTCAGAAACATCAGATAAGAATTCATCTTCCTTAAAATGTTTCATACTCCAAGTTTTTATCCGTTTGTGGCCTTCTTCAACAGCTCCATTGAATTTTCGGATACAATAGACTAGAAAGTGATCACTGAAGGAAACCTCATGGACAACTGTCTTAACAATGTTTCTGGCACATTTTGTGGCAATGTGGTCAATGAGAGTTGCTGTTTCAAGAGTGACTCTTGTTGGCTCCTCAACAAGCTGTTTAAAACTGAATAGCTCATAGATATCTGCCATCATACCATGGATAGCTCATAGATATTTGCCGTCATAGATATCTACCATCTGCCATGAATAGCTCATAGATATCTGATATGATGTATGTCAGATTCTGTTACCTCATATGCAAGTAGCTTTTGAAGGTGGTATACTCTTTTAAACTTGCCTGGAAAATATCATTTTACAACATTTGCCAATAATTTTGATATGGTTAGAATCCCCACATTCTTGTGCATCGAATGGCGTATAGTTTACCTAGATTCCGTCAATAGTTCGGCTTTTAGGGAGCGAAAACAAAATTTTGCGTCACAAACGTTTACCGTAACCTTAAGTGGCCGGTTGAAATCCTTCAAATGTTGAGCTGTCTCTAAAAAACTAACATAAATTATGAGTATTTTTCGTAACCTTTTCCGGCACGATAAATCTTCCGAATTCAGGATTTTCTGGCTCATCCGGTATACATGAACCAAAATTCAAATTTGAATTTGAATTTTCAGGATTAATATTTCAGCTCTAAAGTTAGCAATTTCGACATTTACACTAATATATAAGTCTTTGAATGAGGTTGCACTCGAAAACTAGCGAAACTTTGAAACTGCTCGAGTAAGGAAACTAGAGTGGCACAATCCAACGGTGCCTTCAAATGGCTATCAAAAAACGATATCAATACGTTGTGGTAATTGTTTCCTTTGTCTCGTTCTCGTTTCTCTGTTTTGCAAGGAGATTGTATTAGGATTACTTTGTTCTATTATTTGTAATGATTTGTTTTTAACACGTCAGTTTAGGAAGCAGTATTTATAGCCTATATTGAAACTTTTTACGGGCCTAAATATGATAGAATGAAATGAAAAAAGTGAGAAATCTTTGTTGCAAGCAACCATACGGCATTTCATAACTGGAACCAACCAATCTAAAGATTTTTTAAGTGGCAAGACATCTGTCATAGAGTTGACCATAATAGACCTTTTAGCTATTCTGAAAACGAATGTGGATCGAACGACATATCATTACAATTTGTAGAATTTTCGAATGTGCACAATTGCGATCGAAGCTCTAACGCCACTCTATCGAACCTTGCGTATAAAATTGTATAAAGATATCGCTCGATCCAGGCTCTTTTGTAGAATAGCTAAAAGGTCTATTCTATCAACTAAACAACAAATAGGATTTTAGAATAAATATCTTTAAGAAAACTTACTTCGTGTGGTCGAGGTGGTGGTGTATTTCCGTATTTTAGTTTAGCATTTCCTGTGCCTGGTATGTTAATCCCCTTTGACATTGAACATAATGCCATGAAGCATACGAATGATAGCAATATAATTTGCACCGGTCTGTCCATGATTCTTCCGGTATTTGAACGTCTCGGACAGAGTTGAGCAGCTACAGCCTCTATGCTACTGACAGTTATGGTCAGTTAATGCTTCTAACTTATACCTTTGCTGCAATTAATTGCGTGGAATTTCCATTTTTTCTTGGCGGATGTAGAGTGCTCAAATCGATTTACCATCCACTAAACATGATTTTATTTGGCATTAGAAAAATGAATGTTCAACGCAACGTTCTAAAGGTCATTTTCATAGCATGCTGACAACCAGGGATGAAACGTGATTCCGGTTTCCGAAAAACGTTTCAAAGAAGCACTTTCTAACCACACCTGCTAATCAAGCATGAAATAAACATTGAAAAATATTCGAAAGTGATGGAAAATTAGCATGAACGTCAAATATTTAGAAATGATGTTTTAATGGTTTTATGACACATTTCCTTGGTTGAACAATTTGAAAAAAGATAGGTGCTACCTGCTCGTAGTAATGCCGTTCGGCATGTTCTTGCTTGATTTTGGAAGTGCAACGTTAACTGACTTGGAGTTTTGAAAAATAACCAATTTTAAACCCGTGAATGAAAAATGCTGGAATTAGCAAAAGGAACTACTGAGTGTGCTAGAAAAAAGTTTCTACTTTTGAAAATCCATAGCACCAACGACACTTAATAGATTTGAGTGATTTCATGATTCAAATTCTAGAGTACCACCGCTCTGAACCGCTACTCCATTTTTCTCCGGGTTTTAGGTTTGTTTCTAAATTTACAGTAATGGTCAAGATTTGGACTAATATAAAGGAATAAAATATGAAATGGATTGCTGACACATTACTCTTGTTTACATTCGTATTAGCTTGTTTACTGTTACTTCTTCTCATGTTGAGAAGAACTTTTCCAACGCACTTGACATGTCACAGTAGATTTTCGCTCATTTCTCCGTTTTTTTAATCCAGCATATTTTTTTTTTACTCATTAACATTATAAAATGCTGGTAAATGTCAAATAAGTTGTCTCCAGCATTTTTCAGCTTCTTTGAATGAAATAGTCGAAAAGTACCTGGAGTTGTTGATTTCTATGTTCGCTCAGAGGTTTCTATTCCAAAGGAGGTCGAATGCCTAAAAGTCGACCTCAAATACCATAATGTATGATTACAGTCTTGCCTTGTGAATAGCGACTTCCCCTCCCCGTCTCCGCTAGATGAACTTATCAATAAATAGAGGTGGGAAATAGTATTTTGTAGCTTGGAAAATATATCTGATATCGTCGACTTTTCGTTGAGTTGGGAGAGACGCATTTCTAGAGTACTATAATGCTGGTAGTACTTATAACATGGAACGAAAAGCTTTTATGTTTAATCCATTAAAGACGCAATGAATGTTAATTAAGTTGGAGAAATGGCCCTAAATGATTGCTTTTGCAAGCAGTTCAGTGGAATTCTCTTGAAAGATGAGGACTGCCGGGTAAGGGCGATATAATTCATTCAAGCCGATATTACTATTGTTCCTTTAGGTGTGGCTGCACTTAATAAAGTGGGAAGCTTAAGTTTACGAACTTTTACAGTAAGAATGCGAGCTGAAGAATCTTCACATTGCAAACTGCTGTATTGATTCCCAATAGATGTTTATCGGAAAGGTCGTGGTTCAGGACGATAGTACTCTAGTTGATAGCAGAAAGATCGAAGTGTTTTGCTGCTCTTTCTCGCTGTCCTTCCAACACTAGAAATAAAGGTAATTTCAGCTTGATATAAACTTAATAAATTTAAAGTTACTAACAGGGCCTAAAGCATTGATCAAATCGTAATGACTCTTGTCACACTGAACAGCACGCAATAGGGGGTTTCACTTCTGTCACGAGCTACAAGGGCTATGTTCAGTGGCAATGTTCTATCTCACTATGTTCAATGGCAAATAGTAACAAAATCAATTATCGTTTGACTTCAGCAATCATCAAGGGAATGCATGTATGCTCGGAAAATACGAGATCTAATGACAGGAATATGATTATGCTCGGAAAATACGAGATCTAATGACAGGAATATGATAATTACAGGCAAAATTTAAAAATTAAGTTTAAAACCACCCCAGGTTAAAAATGGCAGGGATAGCAATAAAAAAGTCAATATGACCTTGCTTCCATAATGGTCCCTCAGGAGGTGTTATGAAATAAAAAGATGTTTGTTCCGGAAAAAAGGATCTCTTACAAAAATAATTGTTATTCCGAAAAAAAATTAAACTACGTCATTTTCGTAGGCTGATTTTTGGTTTTTAGTGATATATATAAAGGCTATCATCTTGACTTTGGAAATCATTAACGAATTTATCTTTGATCTTATGTTTGAAACTGTAAATGTTCTTTGCAGATTTTAGTTCTGATGGTAGATTGTTCCACAATTTGGGTCCGAGATATGAGAGACAAAATTGCTCTTTGTTACTCTTTCAGAAAGGTTGATTCAATTTGCCTTTAGATCTACGAGTTATTGGACTCTGGCCAACTGGTAAGAACATCTCGGACATGTAGGGTGGGGCTGAATTATTAACAAATTTGAAAACTTTTACAGTTGTACATTGCTCAAATCTCTCTTTCGTTGGAAGTCAATTTGTATTTTTGAATTATTTGATTCCTATGTGTGCTCTGTTATTCAGCTTCAAACAAAACCTGATACATTTGTTTTGAGCAGTCTGAATTCTTTTGGTTAATCTTTTATTTTATAATGGAAGACAAGCACTGCTTGCATAGTCAAAATGGGGATGAATTAGAGCGTTTGCTAGCAATCTGCGAAGGGAGAAGTCAATACAACTTTGCTTTCTGTAAGGAAATCTGAGCCTGCCGTTGATTTTACTGAGGAACCTGGTAGCCATTGATTCGCCAGACAGGTTCTCATTAAGAATACAGCCTAGATACGTGACTGAAGTGTGCTGTTTTGTCTTGTTGCCGCCTCTTCTGATGTCTAGTTCCTTTCTCTAGGGATGTTTTTTTCTGCCAAAAAGTATCGATTTTGTTTTGTCCTCTCCGAAATGAATGCTTAGTTTGTTATCAATAAACCAATCGCAAAGAGAATTAAATTTCTGTTCAATCGTTTTGCTATTTCATTGACGTTATTGTCTCCAAATACGAGATCGGAGTCATCTGCATACAGAAGTAAGCCACAGTCCACTGCCTGTGGCGTGTCATTTACATAGAGAGAAAAATGAGCAGGCCAATACAGAGCATTGTGGAACACCACACGATAATTCACCAGGTGACGAGAAGTCTTTTTCTATGTTTACAAAGAAAGTTTGGTTTGTTAGGTATGATCGAAACCAACATATGACTGAGTCAGCAAAGCCAAGGTGCTTCGTTTTTTAGAGAAAAATTTCATGGTCGATTGTGTCAAATTCTTTTTGTAGATCTATCAGTATCATACCCGTAAACATACTATTTTTAAATTCCTGTACGATTTTGTCACTTATATGAGATAAACACGTGTAAGTTGAGTGGTAAGGACGAAAGCCGGATTGGTAGCGATAGAGAATTTTGTTTTTTTCGTGGTATTCCTGTATCTGCGCGTGGAAATTTTTTTCAATCACTTTAGACATCTGCGGCAAAGTGAAATTGGTCAATAACTTTTTGGTTCATCTTTGCTTCCCTTTTTAAATAGAGGTTTCAATTTCGCTCATTTGCAGTCATCTTGGAAGCGTGCTAGGGAAATTGAAAGATTGCATAGCTCCGTCTTTGGTGTTTCCAATATTGCTGCATCATCTTGAGGAATTTTTTCCAGCAAGATTATTAGGTTTTACTACTTTTGAAGGATTTGCCACGTGCCATTCTATTGTGAAGCAGAAGAGAAAATAGAAGCATGAGGTGCCATATTTAGTCTATTCATAGTGGATACTTGATATAGCTATGTCTATTGTATGTAAGTTGGTGGAGCAACTGTAACTTACCTTGGGTTTTTCAAGTTGTAGCATGGTCTTTCTTTTTATTTTCACGTTTCCATGTGAGCCCATGATAACTCCATCCAGCATTGTATTCAATGCGATCAAGGCTGCTAATGTTATCCATAGTAGTTGCGTCTTTTTATCCATAGTCTTGCACAATGTATTCTGATGTTGCTCCAACGATGTTAATATTCTATACTTAGTGTCTTGATAGGTATAAAAAGATGGTGGTATGCAAGTAGCTATTCCCTCTTTTATACTAAAATGGCCAAATGTGTAATCAACTAACTTTCTAATAACACAATGCATAAATCTAAGGAAAAAGATTAGTCATATTTTCACAGAATGAGAATATTCTAACTTGAAGATACTTTCTTGCTTGAGAGTGTATTTTTAACTTGTCTTTCCTTGGCACGCCTGGAAACATTTGTTGAAAGTCTGTGTGAAGTTAAGAAAAAAGTTTGCTGTAAACAACTTATTATATAAATTGTCGCAGAGAAACGTTTCGCACTAAGTGGTGGATGAATAATTAACAAATCGACGTTTCTTTTCACTTAATCAAGTACATCATTTCATAGTTAATACCACAGGTAAGACTTCGAGTAGGATTCATGCGTGTAGGTCTTGTTAATCAAAAACAAAAGAGCAATGTGTTGATATTGCAAAAAGAAGTGAACATTCTGGGAGGAGCCGACTTTTAAAAGAAATGTATTTACTTGCTGTATGAAAGAACTTCTCTCTCTTGTCCATGAATTGATGTATTGCACGGTGATGGAATTTCGTTCTTGAACTTTCATCTAACCTGAGATACAGGTGGAAATATGATTTGGCCTTCACATGTGTGCTTACATTCTGTGCATGTTTGTTTAGATTTTCCTTGGGAGCAAGTAACAAGGCCCTATTGTTCACTTGAATTTGTAGTGGATTTGTAGCTAATTGACGTCGTATGCACACAGAAGCTGTGGGGCATTTCGCGCAAAACCACTCTCCCTACTTAGGGTCGGAATTACATCAATATTCGAGGATTTGCAAAACTTTGAATCAGACATGAAAGAATGGTATCTTTTCTAAAATTTTTGCTAAAACCAAAAATGATAACGTTTGAAAGCTCGAAAATATCGCAATGGAAAGTGCTGTGGCGTTGTGGTGTAATCCTCTGGCTTTGAAGTCAGAACAGTCATGCGGAGTGTGTTCGATACACGATAGGATCCCACCACTTGAGCGTCCTTTAATGGCCTTTAACTTTTCTTTGCGGAAGGGTATCTTCCCTGATGTGTGGGAACTGGCAAGGGTCACCCCTATCTTCAAATCAGGTTCTAAAAGCGAGGCTAACAACTATAGGCCTATTTCGGTAATCTCTGTGCTCTCGAGGATCCTCGGAATATTGGTGCATGATCAAGTCTGTGAATACCTCAAGGCAAGTAAGGTTCTAAAAAATGAGTCGATCAGCCTTCCAAAAATTTGTTCGAGAATAACATCATTGATTGATAGTACTGACTACTGGCATGAGATTATTTACCTCAACAACTTAATTTCTCAATATTAGTCAACCTCAAAGAGGCTTTCGATACCGTTGACCATAAGATCTGGCTAGAAGAACTGAGGAAGTACGGTATTTGAGGACTATCCGGATACTGGCTTCAATCATAGCTAGAAAACAGGAGGCAGTACTGTGACGCCAATGGTTGCGAGTCAAGGCCAAGGACAATTACATGTGGTATTCCCCAGGGTTCTTGCCTTGGTCCCCTTCTCTCCATTATCTACCAGAATGCCTTTGAAAAATGTTTGCAAGTTTCTGTTGCCTGTATGTACGCTGATGATACTCGCGTCATCGTAACATGAATGAATGTTGAAGAATTTGTTCATAAGGTTCAAAAGGGATTTAACCCATATTTCTGAATAGATGAGGTTGAATAAATTGTCATTCCTAAAAAACAGAGTATATGATAACTGGACACAGTCGTAGAAATTATAAAGTCGAGATATACGAAACATTGAGACTGAATGGTTCAGATATCAAACGAGTGAAAAGCCAAGTCACTTGGAGTCATTGTAGATGAAGAGCTTAACTAGAAAGAACAGTTCAAAACTCTACAAGGGAAAGTTCATGGAGGTCTTACATCTTTAAAACAGTTGAAAAGCATCCTCCGACAATCTTAGTAAAGCAATGTATATCGTGCTCTTATAGAAAGTCACATGCGATATGCAATTGTCATTGGTGAAGCGTCTCAAACCCAAAAAATGAATCCCTTCAACGTTTCAGGAAGGATCCATCTCCGTAATTGAGAATCGAGAGGTCAAGGATAAAAGACAAATTGTTAAATAATTTCCCTTCGTACTGAGCAACTTGTCATGTTTGATCGTGCCCTTATAGCCCATAAGATCATGAGCAGACCCTGCCGAGAAAATCTCTGCAACAAATTCCAACGAAGATCCCAATACTCCAGCTGTAACACGCGATCCTGCAGAGATCTTCAGATTCCAAGGTGTCCTGTTACCAATATATAGCACTTGTTGCAGAGTATCACCCTTATATGCACGGAACCCTGCTGTCTTTGTGGCTGCAACAGCAACTACATAGTTTTGATGCGCTTTGCAGGCCTTTTGCAAACCATTTATGACAGGATACGCTCTGAATACAAGCTTTGCTCTGCAGATTTAATTCATTTTTATAACCGATTCAGAAGAATTTTGATTGCCTAAGGGCCTATTTTATAATAAAAAAATCTGTCGGATGGACATTAGATACTTTGAAGCTTCTGCCTGCCCAAACCTTAATATGAATGGCTACCTCGGTCATGAACCTATCTAAAACACATCATTGTCTATAAAATAGACCATATGGATCGGCGTTTGACCCTCCCTGTTCTGCAGGAATCCAGGTTTTCTTCGTCTGTCGGACGGACTAGATAGAAAGTGAAATTTTAATGCATGTGTTTCAATTGCACCTCTGTGCTGCTAAAAAGCACTTTTCTTTACACTCTTGGTATCTATGCATCGCTCAACTCTTCAAGATTGCGTTTCGATGTAGCTTTTTGCTTAAAATGATTAATCACATGGCATGAGAATACATTAAGTGCATGCAGTCTGTCTGTCGGACGGACACTGTCGGATGGACAAAATTTTCCTATCCTTTTCATATTTTTCATATTTATTTTCATATTTTAAACATATTTATACAGGGTACAAATTCAATAAGGATATTGTTCTACAATTTGGCCCTGTTAAAATTAAGCCTATTTTGGTTGGGGGGGGCAAATTTGCCCCCCCTAGTAGATTTTTTTAAATAACTCTGCGAGGAAGAATTTTATAGCCATGAAACTTCTTGACTTTTTGCAACTACTTATTGTGCAACTTCTCAAAAAGTTTCATTGAAATATTTTGAAAAATGAGGGGGCGGGAGACAATTTTCTGGGACTGACCCAGGAAAAATCGCAAATTCTCAAATCTTAATTATCGCGAAAAAAGGAGCAGAAGTGGAATATTTTGCAAATTTCTTTTGTAATGTTATGTTATTTGATGCATTCTATCATAAATACCATGTTTGGATGGAAAATATGCTCCAAATTTAATTTTATCTCGATTTTCCTGATTTTGGCCAATTTTGCCGCTTTTCTTGACCACACAAAGGAAAATGCTGACGTAAGCAAAAATGGTGGCTATTTTTAAGGTAATATTTATATTTTCATAAAGTACATGCCTGAGGCTTTTAGCACACCAAATTTGGTCGCTCTATCTATTACCAGTAAAGAGTTAGGTAGGGGGGCTTTTTTGCCCCCCCCAACCAAAATAGTACTATCAAATAGCCCAACCACTATAGGGTTAAAGTACCTAATAAACTATTTACAAATAAATTAATAGATAAAAATATATACATCTGGCGACAATAAGCAATGTACAAAATTAAAGATTTTCGTACCCCAACTGTCTCAACCTTGATTTAAAAGAGTATACCGAGGGGGCCTCTTTGATATCATTGTTAAACTTGTTTTGGCAGCGCCTACTTCGTACTGGAAGCCCCTGTACCTTTGTAGTGCTATTTCGAGTAAACTTCAGCTTAATCCCGTGCCAAATGTTGTCCTCAGCCCCAAATTGAATTAAAACTTCTTTTCCATTCAGTACCATTAAGACAAGTTCAAAATGACACGTTTTTCGTAAAAAATTAATTTTTATGCAGCAAAATTTTCACCTCACGATTTTTTCATGAAAATGATGGTAAAATGAGTCACTATCTTCCTCCTGCAGATACTGAAAACAGTTAAATTACTTTGGAACTCGCATAATTTTTGTTATTCGCAGAAACACGATTTTCTATGAGTGCGACCAATGTCAAAATAGGCCCTGAAGAACTGGGTGGATTCTCTAGCAAACGATATGGAATGTAAGAACAGATAGTTAACCAGCTTGCTTAACGTAGACATCCATAGAAAGAAGGCCAGCAAGCAAGGCCAGGCAAGCCTTGACTGGGTAGATTGGTCTAGCTAGTAGTTCGACTTTGCCAAGCAAGCATTTTGTACAAAGAAATGTGCGGCACTGATGTTGTATAAATACTAGTACTTTAACAAATCAATCTATAATATCTACGTGATTTGGACCTTTGTTTCCTGCAGAGAGACGTACAGGGACATAGCCATTAAAGAATGGTTTCATGCTAATATGAAGGCCACTGCGTGGAGAAAAGCTATCCGCTGTCACGAAGTTCGGCTTATTGATTTATTTTGCGTAAAGGCCAATTTTTACCCAAATAGTGTGGAAATTAAGTTTATTACCCTCCTGCTTAATCAAAAGTGACATAGAACTGCCTTGGTGCACCTATTTCCGCACAAGTTCAATAAATGCTTTGTCATTGTTTCTGGCTTGCCTTTATAGCTACAGTAAGGCCCTGCATTTAAAAAACAGCTTTTTCACTCCTTTGCCTAAAATGTTTCTTCCATCCATCATACTTCTCAATTTTCTGGGCTCAAATTTCTTAAGATTCTAATTTCTATTCTGGATAGTCCTATCAAAATATTTTACGGCTGAATGGAGTTATCTATAGATATGTGAGCCATATTTAGCCATATGTGTATGTTATCAATGATTGTCAAGAACATCAATAAATCTTAGGTAAAAATCTGTTAAAATCCCAGATACCTTGCTAGCAATTTCTTATCAACCTTGCATGAAATGGAATGCCCTTAGATCTTCAGACAAGGATTTACTGTCAGTCAAAATGCAAGAAACTATTTTGGGTGTGAGCCTTAAGAGCTTCTTGTAAGTAGGGGGGCTAACCATTTCTCAGTAGGCTTAAAGTCTCGTGTAGGTAGTTTCTTAAATGATTGTTTTTTATTTAGATTAGTATTTCTCGTATCTTTTATCTAGTAAAAGCACCCCTGCAGCCAATTTTACTAAAACTTTAATCCACACAGAATGAGTGACACGTACCTGTACACCCCTCATTTCACTTTTCCAAGTAAGGATTTATGTTCTGCTCTTTTAATATAAAGGCTAGCAATTGTAAGGAAAAGATTTGCAGATCTTACGGGAAGGAATTTAACCCATTTCTGCCCATTGTTCCCTTTGGGAACATCAGGCACAATTGTTGCTTACAGTGAATTTATCAAGCATTTTGCCATTATTAACAAATTTATGAGTAAATGGGAGGTTTGTTATTCACCTAAAAACAGGTTCACACATAATTTAGTGTTTTAGTCATTTTCATGGATGTTGCAAAATGCTGCATTTCGCAGCTGTCTACCTGTCAATCAAAGGCATTGACAACCGTTGCCAAGAGCCACGCCCTTTTGAAAACCATCGTGTCTATAGACATTTACATAGTCATACTTTGTATCAAAATATAAATTTTCTGTATTCATCCTGAAATAAGAAGGAGAGGCCTGGTTATTCCTTACTTGTTCCCAATGGGAACAATGGGCAGATCTGTAGTTTTTCCTTTCTTGCCCATGAAATATAATTCAGCAGCTACTCACTCTCAAATACACAAAGGTGTGATAAGTTTTTGTTCGGCATGGCTCTGCTTTGGAATTTAAAGATCAAAATGCTAAAATTCAGTTGAAACAGCGCTATTTTGTGATTTCAGGATTAACATACAGTGGTTGTCTTCCTTCTGCTACACAACCCTAAAAAGGAATGACTTAGAAACTTGGCTTATTTCATTTCATCGTTGAATTGTCATGTAATCAAACATCTTCTGTAACCATACTGTATCTATGCAAATGATGATAAAATATATACGCATCTTACACTCTAAGAAGCCCACAAAGTAGTCATGCAGAGCAACAAGGAACGTTGTGAAATTGATACAATCGTGATTGTAACGTCTTAGCATGAGAAAATCACTGATGAAGAAGAGATTGAGGTTGGATTGGATGCTTTAGTACTCTCAAAAGATGTAAGTGACACCCTTGAGGTTGCTGGAAGCTCAGCTGTAAGAAAAGGGAAGATGGACCATAAAGCCGAGATCACAGAAACTGCTGCAGAGATAAAAAATGTTCAATGTCATCAAAAATTAAGAAGACATAATCAGCTTTGCCTCCCATTCGAATATCTTGTAGTCTTCGACACCTGAGTATAAATGCATCAGTCAGTCTTTGAAGAAATTGCCTTCAAGATTGCCGAATGGTATCAATACAGCAAAGGATAGGGAAAACCTAAATCTTTGATTTTTTTGGTCAAATAGCACAAAGGAACTGTGTGTTTCACCTTGCCGTGATGATGAACCTGCTAAAATTGCTTCAAATAACTCTCCTCTTCAAACTTTCATATCAAGTAAGAAACCTTCGGCAAACTTGCTCCGCCTTTACAAAATGTTGTGTTTTTGGCATACGTTGCTACAGGGCATGACAAAACAACTGAAAACGAATTTCTCCACTCCATTACTCAGAATTCTGTCCCAGAACCAGCGACAGCTTTTGCTAAAGGAGGAAATACCCACGTAGTGCCGCATGTGCAATCATAGATCACTTTTCTAACCCACCCAAGACGCAAGTTCGTTACAGATTTTGTCAAGATAGAAAACAATTTGAACAAATCGTTTAGTTTTTTTACTTTATTTTGGATCAAAGTATTGTCAGTTTTGATTGGTTTCAAGCATGACTTATATTATCTGATTGTATTTGAGATGTTTCCTCCACTTCAGAGTTGTTACATTCATGTTTACACTGCAAAATTACTGTAACATGAACAATTTTATGTTTGGAAAATATCTACGTATCTTCCCATTGTTCCCAATGGGAACATAGCCGTAATTTCCATAAAAATGTATGAAATTGTAAAGAAGATTTTTTCTTATGATCAGTTACATAAAAGTTGTTACTTATGTGGGCGGCGCACATTTCTAATAGGTGTTTGATACTCTGGGATAAAATGGGTTAAGCCTTGTATAAGCACATTCGGACTGATCAACCATTCATAGATATGCGGCACCATCACAAACTTCCAGCCCCATCTGATGAAGCTGCTCTCAGCACAAAGCATCGACCTTACATGAAGTACCGGTAGGAACAACTTTGCAAGTCTGATGGATGTCCAAATCAATCTAATGTATTTAGAGACCTCACAAGACACTTGCGAACTCAACATAACCTACCAAGGAAACAGTATATGAAAAGCATAAATTTGGTCCATAATGTCTCTTGTCACGTGCAAATACTAATGAGTTATGATTCTACTATATATATAGACATATAACTACATTTTTGAATAATGTAGCATTTTGTAGCCCTCACGTGACAGCTAATTTGAGACCCTAGCCTTAACCTTTCATGGAATATTCTCTTTACCTGAGAATTGAATTGAATGGAATGAAGAATCTGACCTTTTTACTACACCTTAAGAATGGGACCTTTTTAGTTTACTTTGACTCTGTTTGTTTTGCACCCCCCTCTTTTCCTCTGAAACTACAAGAAATGTAACAATAAGACTTTTCTATTGTTCTTTAGACGATTAGCTATCAAAACACAACATTTACAATTAATTAGTCGCGTATCTTGTTGCTAGGCAATCAAAAAAAGAAAAAATTGGCAATTTTGAAAACCCTCTTAACAACAAAAATTCTACCAAATTTACATCTCATCCAATCTTCTCCAAATTTGTCTCAAATTGTAGGAAAAATGTTGCAGAATTGAAGTACATACCTTCAGTTTAAGTATATTTTCAGTTTTTATTTTTAGCACAATTGGCTTTTAATTTGCTTTTTGTTCCATGTATAGATTTTCTTTGCAGTTAATTCTAAGTCTTGTCCTCTTAGCTAGTAAATTTGGACTCAGAATCGATCAAATTGATAATTTGAAGCAAAGAGGACACCAAATTTTTCATATCTTACACTTATTCATTAAAGAAATGACGTCATAAGTGTCAATGACGTCATATATATGAAATTTTCCTGATGTCAGCAAATTGAAAATAAATATATATACAACTTAAATCTGATAGGAACATAGTTATCAAAGAAGCGGATAAGGGATCAGCGGTTGTAGTGTGGGATCGGGGGGACTACATAAGTGAGGCTAACCGACAATTAGAAGATAGGCAGGTTTATGAAGAAATAGAGGTGGACCCCACGTTAGATTTGGGTAAGACCATTAATTCTAGGTTGAATGAGCTGAGGGAGGCGGACCCGGGATTAGAGGAAGTGACTGATTATTGGCAAGTTAAAGATTCTAGCCTAGGTAGATTTTATTTGTTGCCTAAGATCCACAAGGGTCTTAGTAGTGTTAAGGGGCGACCAGTCATTTCCAACTGTGGTACTATAACAGAACATATTTCAGAGTATTTAGACCACAATCTTAACCCGTTGGTTAGCCAATGTAGGTCGCATGTTAAGGACACTAACCATTTTCTATCTAGGCTAAGTATGTTAGGTAAGATACCAGAGGGGGCTTTGTTGTGTACAGTTGATGTTGTGGGGCTCTATCCCAGCATTCCACACGGGGAAGGTCCAGAGGCCATCAGGGAGGCGCTTGGTAGAAGGGGAAGCCCGGGCGTGGCTACTGATACCCTAGTGGGGCTGGCATCCTTGGTCTTGGAGAATAATTATTTTGAATTTAATGATAGGTTTTATAGGCAGAAATTGGGCACGGCTATAGGCACGAAGTTCGCTCCGGCCTATGCCAATCTCTTCATGACCCGGTTGGAAGAGAGGTTGTTGGATGCTTCACCTGACAAGCCCCTCGTCTGGATGAGATTCATCGATGATGTATTCTTTATCTGGACGCATGGGGAAGAAAAGCTGAAGTCTTTCATCAATCATCTCAACAGTAGCCACGAAACCATTAAGTTTACTAGCGAACAATCAAGGGACAGGATTAGCTTTTTAGATGTTCAGATTAGATTGGGGGAGGGGGGAGTCCTTTCGACAGACTTGTTCTGCAAGTCAGCTGATACGCATCAGTACTTGCATAAGAAGTCTTGTCACCCTTGGCACACAAAGAAGGTGATCCCCTATGGTCAAGCTCTTAGGTTACGTAGGATATGTTCGGAAGATCGCCAATTTAAGGAGAGGGTAGGCGAGTTAGCTGGATGGCTTAAGGATAGGGGCTACGAAGAGTCTTTAGTTAACGAGCAAATAGATAGGGTACGTAGGTTGGATAGGACGGCTCTTCTAGCAAATGCGGGGAATACGACCAATGACCAGGGGAGGGGGGAAAGGGTTCCACTTGTTGCAACATATCATCCAGCACTCAATATAGTCCAGTAAATCTAGGATTTGACCTAGAAAAAATTGCAACAGAAATGATTTTTGCCGGATCTAATAGCTTAAACCGTGCTAGTTAACATACTAAAAGTCTAAGAAAATCAGAGGATTGGAAGACCACCAAATTCGACATATTTTTAAAGAGTATTCCTCTCTGTTCCATGTTATACACGACAGTTGCGAAGGGGAAACAAAACTTGTCAATTTCATAAAACGGTATTGAAATCCGGTATCATATAAAATGCGGACTACTGGAACATGGGATCATTGGACATACTGTTCTTTAAAATTCAGAGAAAATTGGCTTGTTAGCTTTCATAAGTAAAAGATATTATTCTTTTAGGGTCAGCCTTTGCCGTTGAGGTACGTTAACAGAGCGAATTACATGATCAAGTGGTTTTTGGCTTTAAATCGGGAGGCAACATGCTTTCAATTGCCTATGAACAAATCCCTTAATCAAAAGAAGGAAGAGTCTATGAAACACGGAGCACTTACTTGCTACGGTCGCCCGAATAATTGGTGTAAATCATTTTAAAACCCTATTCAAATAATGTGCGAAATGAGTCTCAACACAGGTCACGTAAATCAAGTTCCAGAAATCTGGAAACCGTAATAACAATCTTTTGCTCTTTGTTTTGGACCCTATCTTCTTTTGAATAATGGGTCTCCTCGTAGGCTACGCTCTTAGATGAAATTTACAGGGGTTTGAAGGCAATTTCTTAAATGTGGAGCAAAAATGCAAATCAAGACATTTCTTTAGTAGAAAACTAATGAATTTTCTCAATCAGGAGTCTGGACACTTTCGTACGCCTTTGGGGCGCCTACTTTCTAGCGAAATGTGGGAGCCCTCTCTGCCAGCTGCCCATCCCTCAACTTCAGGCTGGATCCGTCCCCGTTCCCCATTAAATCGATCCAATCCTTTGCAGCAGCATTTGCCCCTTGAATAGTATTCTGGTGTGGCTTCTTCATCTTAGTCCAGTAGATCAAGGAAAAGGAAGAATTATAGCAAAAAATAAATTTGAGAGAATTGATAGTTTCAGTAGTACTGTTTGATATCCAAAACGTCTAGAGCAAGCCAAACAACTGAGATCTCTGCATTATGTTCGTTCGAAATGCAATTCTTTACAAATGAACAACTCCAAAGGTCCAACTTTCCAATGGTCCGCATTTTATACGTTGGGCACTTTCAATACAAATTTATGAAATCGACAAGCTTTAGTTCCTCTTCAAAACTATATCGTAAAAGGTGGAACGACGTGGATTACCTGGTAAAATACATCTATTTTCATGGTCTTCCGATGCTTGGATTTTCTTAGACTTTTCATGTGCTATTTAGTAGCAGATGTAGAATGGTTTGCCGTGAAAAAAAATTCTGTTGCAATTTGTTCTAGGTTCGACTAAAATTTGCCTTTCGTTTACTGGAATAATAGTTTGGGGAAGGTTGCCAGGCGACTCCATCCTATGCTCACGAATTCGGAAGAGCATAGGGAGGTGTTTCCTGAGCCACCGTTGATAGCATTTAGGAGATGTAAGAACCATAAGGATATACGTGTTAGGGCTAGGCTCAGTAGTGAGGGAAATGGGGGGACTGATAAGAAGGGATGTTCTCGTTGTGGTAAATCTCGTTGTCAAGTGTGTAACGTTATGAGTAATAGCGAACATTTTCATTCAAACATAGATAGCCGGGAATTTTGGATAAACTATTCGTTTAATTGTGACTCGTCAAACGTTGTGTACTTGTTGGAATGTACTGTTTGTGGTGTTCAATATGTCGGTAGCACCTGCACGCCTTTTAAGCTTAGGTTTAATAACTACATGGCGTCCAGCCTTAAGTTTAATTCGGGGGCCTCAGTAACCCAGGTGGAATTCTTCAGACATTTTACTGAAGAAGGCCACCACGGGTTTCTGAAGGATATTAGCGTAAAGATAATCGATAGGTTAACGGGGGGAAATAGGATGCGGGAAAGCTTCTGGCAATATCGGGCTGGATTGCTTTGCCCCTAAGGGTTTAAACACTAGGCAGGTAGATACATAGATTTCATTTTTGTTTGCATTTCGGTTGTTGTGTTGTTTTTATTTTAGCGCTGAGCTTTTCGTTAGGGACACACGCTGTTTTTTAGGGTTTTCTGTTCTGCCAATCCGCTCTCGGATCTTTCTATTGTTTGTTTTGTTGTAACATGCTATCTTTTCCAGCTTCGACGAGACAGTCACAGACGCCGACTCCAGCGGTTCTTTGTTCTGCGCTTTCTTTTATCTTTTCCGCTGCCGCAAAAGCTGTATGCTTCACTTACACCTTGTACTAGGTAGGATTCGTTTGAAGCTATTGAATATTAAATCCATTGTATTTTTTGGTTATATGTACGCTCTTTTGGATTTGAGAAGCATTACTGATGAAGACGCAAGTCGAAACGTTTAAACGAAATTGTATTTTCTGAGTCTATATTTATTTCTTAATACAATTTAACGAAAGAGCTTATGAGTAGATATATATATACGAGTAGATATATATATACGAGTAGATATACGAGTGATATATGAGTAGATATATATATATATATATATATATATGTATATATATGAAATGAAACTACTCATCAAAAGCAATCGAATGTTGCACGTTTGAGATCAATCGGACAAACGAGAAACAATCTATTTAAGGTTTTAAAAGGTTTCCAGAATTTGTTGTTCCCCGCTCTCCAAATATACTAGTATTACTGCAGTCACGTGATTAGAGTTAGAATATTGAAATGATAAGGACTTAATTGCCAATTAAATTTACTAAAAGTCAAAAAGTTTGGTGGTTGAATTACTTGCCATTTTATTGCAATGTAGAAAAGTATGATGGGGGCGAACAATGCCTTGCAAGTACTAAGTGGGCAAGAATTGGACATTTCTTCAATACATAAGAGTAGTACGTACATTCTTACTTTACATAAAGTATCCAATCTTTTCACTTTGGATAAGAATCGGAAAGTTTTACTTTACCAGAAAAATCAGAACTTTTTTCTCTTACCAGAAGAATCGCACCTTTTTATATGTTCCTATTAATCGGATCATTTTTCTACTTGAAGAATTGGACCTTTTTAACTTTACCAGAAGAATCAGATCTTTTTATATGTTCCTATTAATGGGACCTTTTTTCTTTACTTGAAGAATTGGACCTTTTTACTTTACCTGAAGAATAAGACAATTTTTTCTTTACTTGAAGAATCATACCTTTTTACTATACTTGAAGTACAGAACGTTTTGTACTTTACCTGAAGAACAGTTGGACCTTTTTTACTTTGCTTGAAGAATTATACAATTTTTTTACTTTACTTGAATTTTAGGAAATTTTACACTTTACCTGAAGAATGGTTGGACCTCTTTTGCTTTACTTGAAGAATTATACCATTTTACTTCAAGGCGTTGTGGCTCTGTGTTGTAATCCACTGACTTTGCAGCCAGAACTGCCAGGTGAACGGGATTCAAATCCACCAGCACCTTTGAGCTTCATGACAAGGGGTCACGGATTCGATTAGCGCTTAGCAATTTCTGTGATCCCGGCGCTTGGCGCAAAAACTGCAACTTCACCTTCATCTTCACTTTGCTTGAAGAATTATACCATTATACTTTAAATGAAGGATAAGACATTTTTTACTTTACCTGCAGAACAGGTGGACCTTTTTAACGTTACTTGAAGACTTGGACCTTTTTACTTCTCCTGAAGAATTGGACCTTTTTACTTTACTTGAACAATAGAACATTTTTTAATTTACTTGAAGATTTGGACCTTTATACGTTACCTAAAGAATAGTTCGACCTTTTTAACTTCACATGAAGAACCTGGCCCTTTTTCTTTTACCTAAAGAATTGGACCTTTTACTTTACTTGAAGAATTATACCATTTTACTTTACTTGAGAAATAGGGAATTTTTTACTTTACCTGAGGAATGGTTGGACTTTTTTACTTTACATCAAGACTCTTTGCCCAAAGAATCGGATCTTTCACTGTACTTGAAGAATTATACCATTTAACTTTACGTGAAGAATAGGACATATTTTACTTTACCTGAAGAATTGGACACTTTTTACGCTACCTGAAGAATAGTTAGACCTTTTTTACCTTTCATCCAAAACCAGACCATTATCTTTACTTACAGAATCGGACCTTTTACTTTATTTGAAGAATTATACCTTTTTACTTGAAGAATAGAACAATTTTTACCTTACTTTAAGAATTGGACCTTTTTGTTACTTTACTTGAAGAATTGGACCTTTTTACTTTACCTGAAGAATCCGACTTTTTTAAATTTACTTGAAGAATTGGACCTTTTTACTTTACCTAAAGAATCCGACATGTTTAAATTTACTTGAAGAATTGGACATTTTTACTTTACCTGAAGAATCCGACTTTTTTAAATTTACTTGACGAATTGGACATTTTTACTTTACCTGAAGAATCCAACATGTTTAAATTTACTTGAAGAATTGGACCTTTTTACTTTACCTAAAGAATCCGACATGTTTAAATTTACTTGAAGAATCCTACCCTTTTTACTTTTCTTTCTTCACCTAAAGAAATGGATATTTTTACTTTACCTGAAGAATTATACCTTTTTACTTGAAGAATCGGACATTTTCTACTTTACTTGAAGAATCGGACATTTTCTACTTTACTTGAAGAATCGGACATTTTTTACTTTACCTGAAGAATCCGACTTTTTTAAATTTACTTGAAGAATTGGACCTTTTTACTTTACCTGAAGAATCCGACATGTTTAAATTTACTTGAAGAATTGGACATTTTTACTTTACCTGAAGAATCCGACTTTTTTAAATTTACTTGAAGAATTGGACCTTTTTACTTTACCTGAAGAATCCGACTTTTTTTAATTTACTTGAAGAATTGGACCTTTTTACTTTACCTGAAGAATCCGACTTTTTTAAATTTACTTGAAGAATTGGACATTTTTACTTTACCTGAAGAATCCGACTTTTCTAAATTTACTTGAAGAATTGGACCTTTTTACTTTACCTGAAGAATCCGACATGTTTAAATTTACTTGAAGAATTGGAAATTTTTACTTTACCTGAAGAATCCGTCTTTTTTAAATTTACTTGAAGAATTGGACATTTTTACTTTACCTGAAGAATCCGTCATGTTTAAATTTACTTGAAGAATTGGACCTTTTTACTTTACCTAAAGTATCCGACATGTTTGAATTTACTTGAAGAATTGGACATTTTTACTTTACCTGAAGAATCCGACTTTTTTAAATTTACTTGAAGAATTGGACATTTTTACTTTACCTGAAGAATCCAACATGTTTAAATTCACTTGAAGAATTGGACATTTTTACTTTACCTGAAGAATCCGACTTTTTTAAATTTACTTGAAGAATTGGACATTTTTACTTTACCTGAAGAATCCGACATGTTTAAATTTACTTGAAGAATTGGACCTTTTTACTTTACCTAAAGAATCCGACATGTTTAAATTTACTTGAAGAATTGGACATTTTTACTTTACCTGAAGAATCCGACTTTTTTAACTTTACTTGAAGAATTGGACATTTTTACTTTACCTGAAGAATCCAACATGTTTAACTTTACTTGAAGAATTGGACATTTTTACTTTACCTGAAGAATCCGACTTTTTTAAATTTACTTGAAGAATCGGACATTTTTACTTTACCTGAAGAATCCGTCTTTTTTAAATTTACTTGAAGAATTGGACATTTCTACTTTACCTGAAGAATCCGACATGTTTAAATTTACATGAAGAATTGGACATTTTTACTTTACCTGAAGAATCCGTCTTTTTTAAATTTACTTGAAGAATTGGACATTTTTACTTTACCTGAAGAATCCGTCATGTTTAAATTTACTTGAAGAATTGGACCTTTTTACTTTACCTAAAGAATCCGACATGTTTGAATTTACTTGAAGAATCCTACCCTTTTTACTTTTCTTTCTTCACCTGAAGAAATGGATATTTTTACTTTATTTGAAGAATTATACCTTTTTACTTGATGAATAGAACAATTTTTACCTTACTTTAAGAATTGGACCTTTTTGTTACTTTACTTGAAGAATTGGACCTTTTTACTTTACCTGAAGAATCCGACATGTTTAAATTTGCTTGAAGAATTGGACATTTTTACTTTACCTGAAGAATCCGGCTTTTTTAAATTTACTTGAAGAATTGGAAATTTTTACTTTACCTGAAGAATCCAACATGTTTAAATTCACTTGAAGAATTGGACATTTTTACTTTACCTGAAGAATCCGACTTTTTTAAATTTACTTGAAGAATTGGACATTTTTACTTTACCTGAAGAATCCAACATGTTTAAATTTACTTGAAGAATTGGACATTTTTACTTTACCTGAAGAATCCGACTTTTTTAAATTTACTTGAAGAATTGGACATTTTAACTTTACCTGAAGAATCCGACATGTTTAAGTTTACTTGAAGAATTGGACATTTTTACTTTACCTGAAGAATCCGACTTATTTAAACTTACTTGAAGAATTGGACATTTTTACTTTACCTGAAGAATTCGACATGTTTAAATTTACTTGAAGAATGCTACCCTTTTTACTTTTCTTTCTTCACCTGAAGAAATGGATATTTTTACTTTATTTGAAGAATTATACCTTTTTACTTGAAGAATAGAACAATTTTTACCTTACTTTAAGAATTGGACCTTTTTGTTACTTTACTTGAAGAATTGGACATTTTTACTTTACCTGAAGAATCCAACATGTTTAAATTTACTTGAAGAATTGGACCTTTTTACTTTACCTAAAGAATCCGACATGTTTAAATTTACTTGAAGAATCCTACCCTTTTTACTTTTCTTTCTTCACCTGAAGAAATGGATATTTTTACTTTATTTGAAGAATTGAACAATTCTTATTTTACTTGAAGAATCACACCTTTCCACATTCTTACTTTACATAAAGAATTGGACAGTTTTTACTTTAATTGAAAGAATCACGCCATTTTACTTTACTTGAAGTATAGGACATGTTTTACTTTACTTGAAGAATCGGACATTTTCTACTTTACTTGAAGAATCGGACATTTTCTACTTTACTTGAAGAATCGGACATTTTCTACTTTACTTGAAGAATCGGACATTTTCTACTTTACTTGAAGAATCGGACATTTTTTACTTTACTTGAAGAATCGGACATTTTTACTTTACTTGAATAATCGGACATTTTTTACTTTACTTGAAGAATCGGACATTTTTTACTTTACTTGAAGAATCGGACATTTTCTACTTTACTTGAAGAATCGGACATTTTCTACTTTACTTGAAGAATCGGACATTTTTTACTTTACTTGAAGAATCGGACATTTTTTACTTTACTTGAAGAATCGGACATTTTTTACTTTACTTGAAGAATCGGACATTTTCTACTTTACTTGAAGAATCGGACATTTTTTACTTTACTTGAAGAATCGGACATTTTCTACTTTACTTGAAGAATCGGACATTTTTTACTTTACTTGAAGAATCGGACATTTTTTACATTACCTGAAGAATCCGGCTTTTTTAAATTTACTTGAAGAATTGGACCTTTTTACTTTACCTGAAGAATCCGACATGTTTAAATTTACTTGAAGAATTGGACCTTTTTACTTTACCTGAAGAATTCGACTTTTTTAAATTTACTTGAAGAATTGGACCTTTTTACTTTACCTAAAGAATCCGACATGTTTGAATTTACTTGAAGAATTGGACATTTTTACTTTACCTGAAGAATCCGACTTTTTTAAATTTACTTGAAGAATTGGACATTTTTACTTTACCTGAAGAATCCAACATGTTTAAATTCACTTGAAGAATTGGACATTTTTACTTTACCTGAAGAATCCGACTTTTTTAAATTTACTTGAAGAATTGGACATTTTTACTTTACCTGAAGAATCCGACATGTTTAAATTTACTTGAAGAATTGGACCTTTTTACTTTACCTAAAGAATCCGACATGTTTGAATTTACTTGAAGAATCCTACCCTTTTTACTTTTCTTTCTTCACCTGAAGAAATGGATATTTTTACTTTATTTGAAGAATTATACCTTTTTACTTGATGAATAGAACAATTTTTACCTTACTTTAAGAATTGGACCTTTTTGTTACTTTACTTGAAGAATTGGACCTTTTTACTTTACCTGAAGAATCCGACATGTTTAAATTTGCTTGAAGAATTGGACATTTTTACTTTACCTGAAGAATCAAGCTTTTTTAAATTTACTTGAAGAATTGGAAATTTTTACTTTACCTGAAGAATCCAACATGTTTAAATTCACTTGAAGAATTGGACATTTTTACTTTACCTGAAGAATCCAACATGTTTAAATTCACTTGAAGAACTGGACATTTTTACTTTACCTGAAGAATCCGTCTTTTTTAAATTTACTTGAAGAATTGGACATTTTTACTTTACCTGAAGAATCCGACTTTTTTAAATTTACTTGAAGAATTGGACATTTTTACTTTACCTGAAGAATCCGACATGTTTAAATTTACTTGAAGAATTGGACCTTTTTACTTTACCTAAAGAATCCGACATGTTTGAATTTACTTGAAGAATTGGACATTTTTACTTTACCTGAAGAATCCGTCTTTTTTAAATTTACTTGAAGAATTGGACATTTTTACTTTACCTGAAGAATCCGTCATGTTTAAATTTACTTGAAGAATTGGACCTTTTTACTTTACCTAAAGAATCCGACATGTTTGAATTTACTTGAAGAATTGGACATTTTTACTTTACCTGAAGAATCCGACTTTTTTAAATTTACTTGAAGAATTGGACATTTTTACTTTACCTGAAGAATCCAACATGTTTAAATTCACTTGAAGAATTGGACATTTTTACTTTACCTGAAGAATCCGACTTTTTTAAATTTACTTGAAGAACTGGACATTTTTACTTTACCTGAAGAATCCGACATGTTTAAATTTACTTGAAGAATTGGACCTTTTTACTTTACCTAAAGAATCCGACATGTTTAAATTTACTTGAAGAATTGGACATTTTTACTTTACCTGAAGAATCCGACTTTTTTAAATTTACTTGAAGAATTGGACATTTTTACTTTACCTGAAGAATCCAACATGTTTAAATTTACTTGAAGAATTGGACATTTTTACTTTACCTGAAGAATCCGACTTTTTTAAATTTACTTGAAGAATTGGACATTTTTACTTTACCTGAAGAATCCGTCTTTTTTAAATTTACTTGAAGAATTGGACATTTTTACTTTACCTGAAGAATCCGACATGTTTAAATTTACTTGAAGAATTGGACATTTTTACTTTACCTGAAGAATCCGTCTTTTTTAAATTTACTTGAAGAATTGGACATTTTTACTTTACCTGAAGAATCCGTCATGTTTAAATTTACTTGAAGAATTGGACCTTTTTACTTTACCTAAAGAATTCGACATGTTTGAATTTAATTGAAGAATCCTACCCTTTTTACTTTTCTTTCTTCACCTGAAGAAATGGATATTTTTACTTTATTTGAAGAATTATACCTTTTTACTTGATGAATAGAACAATTTTTACCTTTCTTTAAGAATTGGACCTTTTTGTTACTTTACTTGAAGAATTGGACCTTTTTACTTTACCCGAAGAATCCGACATGTTTAAATTTGCTTGAAGAATTGGACATTTTTACTTTACCTGAAGAATCCAACATGTTTAAATTTACTTGAAGAATTGGACATTTTTACTTTACCTGAAGAATCCGACTTTTTTAAATTTACTTGAAGAATTGGACATTTTAACTTTACCTGAAGAATCCGACATGTTTAAGTTTACTTGAAGAATTGGACATTTTTACTTTACCTGAAGAATCCGACTTATTTAAACTTACTTGAAGAATTGGACATTTTTACTTTACCTGAAGAATTCGACATGTTTAAATTTACTTGAAGAATTGGACCTTTTTACTTTACCTAAAGAATCCGACATGTTTAAATTTACTTGAAGAATCCTACCCTTTTTACTTTTCTTTCTTCACCTGAAGAAATGGATATTTTTACTTTATTTGAAGAATTATACCTTTTTACTTGAAGAATAGAACAATTTTTACCTTACTTTAAAAATTGGACCTTTTTGTTACTTTACTTGAAGAATTGGACATTTTTACTTTACCTGAAGAATCCAACATGTTTAAATTTACTTGAAGAATTGGACCTTTTTACTTTACCTAAAGAATCCGACATGTTTAAATTTACTTGAAGAATCCTACCCTTTTTACTTTTCTTTCTTCACCTGAAGAAATGGATATTTTTACTTTATTTGAAGAATTGAACATTTCTTATTTTACTTGAAGAATCACACCTTTCCACATTCTTACTTTACATAAAGAATTGGACAGTTTTTACTTTAATTGAAAGAATCACGCCATTTTACTTTACTTGAAGTATAGGACATGTTTTACTTTACTTGAAGAATCGGACATTTTCTACTTTACTTAAAGAATCGGACATTTTCTACTTTACTTGAAGAATCGGACATTTTTTACTTTACTTGAAGAATCGGACATTTTTACTTTACTTGAATAATCGGACATTTTTTACGTTACTTGAAGAATCGGACATTTTTTACTTTACTTGAAGAATCGGACATTTTCTACTTTACTTGAAGAATCGGACATTTTCTACTTTACTTGAAGAATCGGACATTTTTTACTTTACTTGAAGAATCGGACATTTTTTACTTTACTTGAAGAATCGGACATTTTTTACTTTACTTGAAGAATCGGACATTTTCTACTTTACTTGAAGAATCGGACATTTTTTACTTTACTTGAAGAATCGGACATTTTTTACTTTACTTGAAGAATCGGACATTTTCTACTTTACTTGAAGAATCGGACATTTTCTACTTTACTTGAAGAATCGGACATTTTTTACTTTACTTGAAGAATCGGACATTTTTTACTTTACTTGAAGAATCGGACATTTTTTACTTTACTTGAAGAATCGGACATTTTTTACTTTACTTGAAGAATCGGACATTTTCTACTTTACTTGAAGAATCGGACATTTTTTACTTTACTTGAAGAATCGGACATTTTTTACTTTACTTGAAGAATCGGACATTTTCTACTTTACTTGAAGAATCGGACATTTTCTACTTTACTTGAAGAATCGGACATTTTTTACTTTACTTGAAGAATCGGACATTTTTTACTTTACTTGAAGAATCGGACATTTTTTACTTTACTTGAAGAATCGGACATTTTTTACTTTACTTGAAGAATCGGACATTTTTTACTTTACTTGAAGAATCGGACATTTTTTACTTTACTTGAAGAATCGGACATTTTTTACTTTACTTGAAGAATCGGACATTTTCTATTTTACTTGAAGAATCGGACATTTTCTACTTTACTTGAAGAATCGGACATTTTTTACTTTACTTGAAGAATCGGACATTTTTTACTTTACTTGAAGAATCGGACATTTTTTACTTTACTTGAAGAATCGGACATTTTTTACTTTACTTGAAGAATCGGACATTTTTTACTTTACTTCAAGAATCGGACATTTTTTACTTTACTTGAAGTATCGGACATTTTTTACTTTACTTGAAGTATCGGACATTGTTTACTTTACTTGAAGAATCGGACATTTTCTACTTTACTTGAAGAATCGGACATTTTCTACTTTACTTGAAGAATCGGATATATTTTACTTTACTTGAAGTATCGGACGTTTTTTACTTTACTTGAAGTATCGGACATTTTTTACTTTACTTGAAGTATCGGACATTTTTTACTTTACTTGAAGAATCGGACATTTTTTACTTTACTTGAAGAATCGGACATTTTCTACTTTACTTGAAGAATCGGACATTTTTTACTTTACTTGAAGAATCGGACATTTTTTGCTTTACTTGAAGAATCGGACATTTTCTACTTTACTTAAAGAATCGGACATTTTTTACCTTACTTGAAGTATCGGACATTTTTTACTTTACTTGAAGAATCGGACATTGTTTACTTTACTTGAAAAAATCGGATATTTTTTACTTTACTTGAAGAATCGGACATTTTTTACTTTACTTGAAGAATCGGACATTGTTTACTTTACTTGAAGAATCGGACATTTTCAACTTTACTTTAAGAATCGGACATTTTCTACTTTACTCTAAGAATCGGATATTTTCTACTTTACTTGAAGAATCTGATATTTTCTACTTTACTTGAAGAATCGGATATTTTCTACTTTACTTTAAGAATCGGATATTTTCTACTTTACTTTCAGAATCGGATATTTTCTACTTTACTTGAAGAATCGGACATTTTCTACTTTACTTTAAGAATCGGACATTTTGTACTTTACTTTAAGAATCGGATATTTTCTACTTTACTTGAAGAATCGGATATTTTCTACTTTACTTTAAGAATCGGACATTTTCTACTTTACTTTAAGAATCGGATATTTTCTACTTTACTTGAAGAATCGGACATTTTCTACTTTACTTTAAGAATCGGATATTTTCTACTTTACTTGAAGAATCGGATATTTTCTACTTTACTTTAAGAATCGGACATTTTCTACTTTACTTGAAGAATCGGACATTTTCTACTTTACTTTAAGAATCGGACATTTTCTACTTTACTTTAAGAATCGGATATTTTCTACTTTACTTGAAGAATCGGATATTTTCTACTTTACTTTAAGAATCGGACATTTTCTACTTTACTTGAAGAATCGGACATTTTCTACTTTACTTTAAGAATCGGACATTTTCTACTTTACTTGAAGAATCGGAAATTTTCTACTTTACTTTAAGAATCGGATATTTTCTACTTTACTTTAAGAATCGGACATTTTCTACTTTACTTGAAGAATCGGACATTTTCTACTTTACTTTAAGAATCGGATATTTTCTACTTTACTTTAAGAATCGGACATTTTCTACTTTACTTTAAGAATCGGATATTTTCTACTTTACTTTAAGAATCGGATATTTTCTACTTTACTTGAAGAATCGGACATTTTCTACTTTACTTTAAGAATCGGACATTTTCTACTTTACTTTAAGAATCGGATATTTTCTACTTTACTTGAAGAATCGGATATTTTCTACTTTACTTTAAAGAATCGGACATTTTCTACTTTACTTGAAGAATCGGACATTTTCTACTTTACTTTAAGAATCGGACATTTTCTACTTTACTTGAAGAATCGGACATTTTCTACTTTACTTTAAGAATCGGATATTTTCTACTTTACTTTAAGAATCGGATATTTTCTACTTTACTTTAAGAATCGGATATTTTCTACTTTACTTTAAGAATCGGATATTTTCTACTTTACTTGAAGAATCGGACATTTTCTACTTTACTTTAAGAATCGGACATTTTCTACTTTACTTTAAGAATCGGATATTTCCTACTTTACTTTAAGAATCGGATATTTTCTACTTTACTTTAAGAATCGGATATTTTCTACTTTACTTTAAGAATCGGATATTTTCTACTTTACTTTAAGAATCGGATATTTTTTACTTTACTTGAAGAATCGGATATTTTCTACTTTACTTGAAGAATCGGATATTTTCTACTTTACTTTAAGAATCGGATATTTTCTACTTTACTTGAAGAATCATGCCATTTACTTTACTTTAACCCTATTTTAACCGGACATTTTTTACTTTAACAAAAGAACAGTAGGACCTTTTTTACTTTACATCAAGAACCCAACCCTTTCTCTTTACCTAAGAAATTGGACCTTTTTTTACTTTACTTCAAGATTTGGACCTGTTTTTACATCAAGGATCAGACCTTTTTTATTTACCAGAAGAATCGTGTTTTTACTTGACATGAATTATCGGACCTTTTTTGTCTGAGGATTCAGACCTTTTTACTATTCTTATGAATCGGACCTTTTACTTTGCCAGAAGAATTGAATCTTTCTACTTTACTTAAAGAATCATGCCATTTTACTTTATCTGAAGGTTTCAATCTTTCTACTTTACTTGAGAATCAGATATAATCTACTTTACTTAAGAATCGGGTCTTTTCTACTTTCCTAAGGATCTGACCTTATTCATTTACTTAAGAATCGGACCTTTTACTTTGCCAGAAGAATTGAATCTTTCTACTTTACTTAAAGAATCATGACATTTTACTTTATCTGAAGGTTTCAATCTTTCTACTTTACTTGAGATTCAGACATAATCTACTTTACTTAAGAATCGGGTCTTTTCTACTTTCCTAAGGATCTAACCTTATTCTTTTACTTAAGAATCGGACCTTTTCTATTTGACCTTGGTAATCCGACAGTTTTACATTCCTTTAAGATTACATGAAGAATTTGATCTTTTTACTTTCCTTGAAGAATCATACCATTTCACTTTACTTGAAGAATCATGCCTTTTTACTTTATCTGAAGGTTTCAATCTTTCTACTTTACTTGAGAATCAGATATAATCTACTTTACTTAAGAATCGGGTCTTTTCTACTTTCCTAAGAATCGGACCTTTGTTCTTTTGTTACTTTGTTACTTTGTTCTATAAGATTATAAACAATCTCACCCCCTTGTACACAAAGGAGCCAATCCCACCTCTTCATCAGTCGAGCTACTCTCTTCGCAATCAGGATGCTATTGGACGAATGAAGGCAAGAACAGAAAAATTTCAGTCCAGATTCTATCCTAACTGCACCTCTGAATGGAATAAACTTGATCCTGAAATCAGGCTAGCACCGTCTCTTGCTGTTTTTAAGACAAAGCTACTCTCAAAAATTCGCCCCCCCTGCAAAACCTGTCTTTGGTATTCATGACCCAATAGGCCTTTCATATCTATCCCAAATAAGGGTCGGTCTCAGCAGACTAAATTTTCACAAATTCAAGCATAATTGTAGGGACACAGTTAACCCTATGTGTCCAATGAATGACGATATTGAGGACACGGAGCACTTTTTGCTGCTTTGCCCTTCATTTGACGTTCAACGACGACATCTTCTCGCAGGAGTTTCGGTACTATTACAAGAATTTGTTGAAATAAACAGCCTCCCCAACGACGTTCTTGTTCAGATTCTATTGTATGGTGACAAAAACCTTTCGAATGAAATCAACAAAAGTATACTCGAACTGACAGCTGCATCACTTAATGTTGTATCATTACGTAAGCACCATAGTGAAATTGAGCATGTGATAAACGAACACAAGTTTCACATTCTGGGTTTGAATGAAACTAGGTTAAGTAAAGATATTACAGACTCAGAGGTAGAGCTGGAAGGCTTTGAAATTCACCGTAAAGACAGAGATGTCAACGGTGGTGGTGTAGCTATCTATGTAAACTCGAGCATTAGCCATAATCGTAGATACGATATTGATGATCCACTATTGGAAATCGTAGCCGTAGAGATCACTCCCTTGCATGCCAAAAATTTAATAGTTATTTGTTGGTACAGACCCCCAACCCCCGGCAATGATAAGGAGAGTTTTGAGGCATTAAGGAACTTGCTATCTGCTGTAGATGCAGAAGGTAAAGAGATTATCTTGATTGGTGACACTAACTGTGATCTAAAAAATCACAAGGATGGGTGCACCAAAAGTATAAAATCAATTTATTCTGAATTCCAATTTGAGCAGCAAATAAATGAATATACTAGGGTAGCTGCGCTAGAAAAAGATGGTGCTTCACACACTTCCAAGACTCTTATAGATCACTTTGCCACAAATCGCCCAAATTACATTTTGAAAGCGAATGTGCTAAAATTAGGAATGGTCGATCACTACCTTATCTTTGCAATAAGGAAAATAAATGCAAAGCGATTGATAGATAAGCAAGTAAAACAAGTCGAAACACGTAGCCTTAGAAACTATGATAAGCAGCTATTCCTGGACGAGTTGGCAACCATTGATTGGAACGAGACTCTTGCGCCGACTAATGGCAACCCTGATCTCATGGCCTCGGTATTTAATAGTGTTATCTCATCTCTTTTGGAGGTGCATGCACCACTAAAGCGTAGAAAAATAACTGGCCATCACGCTCCTTGGATTACTGTAGAGATAAAAAGCCTGATGAAGGAACGTGATTTAGCAAAAAAGAGGTCCGAGAAAGATGCTTCCTATTGGTCAGACTATAAGAAGTTGCGGAACAAAGTCACTTCTGAACTTCGTGCCAGGGTACAGGAATACTACCATAACCTTATTGATGAAACCCATAACAATCCGAAAGCTATGTGGAAAACAATAAATAAGGTTTTACATAAGAACTCAAATCACACAGTAACTCAAAACATCATTTTTGAAGGCACAGAACTAAAATCACCTTCACAAATTTCAGAAGCTTTCAACAAACATTTCACGACGGTTGGACCTAAGTTGGCGGAGAAAATAGAAAGTCAGCCTTCCGATGACCCTCTTAAGTACCTTGGAGATAAAACCGGAGAAACCAAATTTAAGCTACAGCCAGTAAATGTAGAGTATGTAGAACGTGCTATAAAAGCTCTGAATAACTCCAAGTCTCCTGGTGCTGACAGAATCCCCGTCAAAATACTGAAAGATGCCATAAACTTAGTGTCGAAACCACTGACACTGATATACAATGCATCTTTAGAAAGGGGTATTTTCCCCCAGATCTGGAAATTAGCCAGAGTAACACCTATTCATAAGGCAGGCACGAAAACAGATGTAAACAACTACCGGCCTATCTCAGTGTTATCAGTTGTGTCGAGAATTTTAGAAAAGATTGTACACGACCAACTAATGGAGTTTCTAAAGGGACAAAACAGGCTTTGTTTGAACCAGTTTGCATTCCAAAAACTGCACAGTACACTGACATGTCTACTGAATGTTATAGACCCATGGTTCAAGAACTCTGATGAGGGGAAAATAAATTTGAGTATATTCCTTGATCTCAAGAAAGCATTCGATACCGTTGACCATAAAATCCTATTGTTGAAGTTACGAGAATATGGTGCTGAGGGTACTTCTCACAGCTGGTTCACTTCTTATCTGACCAATAGGGAGCAGTTCTGTTATTTTGACGGATCCACTTCCAGCAAAAGCAGCATTGAGTGTGGTATTCCCCAGGGCTCGTGTTTGGGACCCTTACTCTTCATACTATACATTAATGATTTTGAGAACTGTCTAAAAAGCACGATCCCAAATATGTATGCTGATGATACATGTGTGAATATCGCATCAGAAAACCTGAATGAACTTCTAATAGATTTGAAAAACGAGCTGGAAAATATATCGAATTGGATGAGGATTAATAAACTTAGTTTGAATGCCAGCAAAAGTGAATATATGGTTATAGGCCATAGGCGACAACTGAATAAGATAGGTAATGATTTGCCAGATCTTGTCCTCAATAATGAAGTTATCAAAAGGGTTGACAAGACAAAATACTTAGGGATAAACATCGACGAAAGCCTTAACTGGAAAGTGCAGTACAAAGCTATCAAAAATAAGCTGAAAGGGGGCTTGAGCTCCTTAAGAAAGCTGAAAAACATCCTTCCGCAAAGGAAACTTGATCAAGTTTATAAAGCTCTCTTTGAAAGCCATCTTCGCTATGGCAACATTGTTTGGAGTGCTCTTTCCAACACCAAGCTATCCCAGTTGCAAAGATTACAGACAAGGGCAAAGAAGCTAATAGCGAATGCCAAGTATAAGGACGGATGGACTTGCAAATGGCTCAATGTAAAGTCATTGATCTCCTTTGACCAAGGAGTCATGACATATAAAATCTTGCATGACCTCTGTCCCGAAAATCTTCGCCATAAGTTCACTGAAAGATCCATGATTTCAGAGTATAGAACCAGAAACAGTGGAGATTTGCAAATTCCTAAAGTTAGGTTAGAATATGCAAAGCGAAGTTTCTACTTTTCTGGTGTCAAAAGCTGGAATGATATCCCTGACAACATTCGAGAAAGAGAGTCAATCGCTCGTTTTAGAACAGGTCTTAGAGACTATCTTTTGAACCTTTCACAGGACCCAAACACGACCCCTTGGTAGAGCAGCAACTCATATTAATTATATCTTTTCCCATATTATTTTGAACAAACATTGTTAATAATTAGTGTATTTGCTGAAAGGTAGCCCGTGTATAAATATTGATAAAATGAAAAATGAAACACTAGTTTTCATCCACAATACAGGTCGGTTTGATTAAATAGATCTGAAAAGTTTGTTTACTCCACTCAGCCACTAAAATCCCTTTCTCTTGTTTTTCATTGTTCACTTGTTTATGCCTGTTTCACAATGGATGTTGGGAATTCATTGTTATGAAATTCCGACGCCAACCTAACTCATTTTAATCTCAATTTTTCAGTAAAATTTAGCGTCCATCCCACGTAATCACTTAGCGGATACATCCAAAACACAGCAATTGCCGACATCCAATGTGAACCCGACTTTAGTATTTATCAGTCGAAATTGTTTGTACTTAGTTTTTGTATCTATATTTGAATGTATATTTAGACTTAGTTTGATTACCTGTCTCTATGTTATGGCCATGGGGTAGTCATGGTCTTCTGCTCCTCATGGCATCGTTCTTGTAGTGTAGTACAGTAGTTTGTAAGTGCTGTTTTAGGTAATATCGTTATTGTAAATTTTTATATTGGATAGAAAAAAAAATCGGACCTTTCTATTTGACTTTGGAAATCCGACAGTTTTACATTCCTTTAAGATTACATGAAGAATTTGATCTTTTTACTTTAACTGAAGAATTGGACCTTTTTACTTTTTCATAAGTCAGACCTTTTTCATTCCCTTGCAGATTCGCCCATTCTCTTTTCCCGAGAAATTGGACCTTTCTATGTTCCTTGGAGAATCGAATCCTTTTTCTTTACCTTTAGAATCGGACCGTTTTACTTTTCTTGGAGAATCGCATCTTTTTCCTTTACCCTTCTGATCGACCGATCCTTATTTCATGTCTTCGATCTCCTTGAAACGTTCTTGAATTTTACTTTTCTTCTCGAACACGTTGACAGCTCTTTTAAGATTAAAACATTAAAGAAGAGGGAGCTAAACAATCTGAAATTGCATTCACTAAGAAATCAGATGACAGTTAGCAAAAGATGTTATGATTATTGAGTTAATATTCATCAAAATTTATTTGCTAGTGTGTCATGTATCTGTTGAGACATTAAAATGTGAGTGACACTGGCTGCGATAGAGGTATATATAGCCATTGTAATGGTTTGGACATTACGTTTTGTGATATTTACATATAAGAAGTACAAGTTATTGTGAGAAACAGCATGAGTCTGAAATCGTACAAGATATCGGTGTAAATTCTTGTACCTATGGGTGTGTTTGATTGGTAACAATTCTGAAAACGATAGACTTGGTTGACTTGGAATTCATGTTTGATTGACTCCGACCTTCTGTAAATGGCAGGTTTGTCAGGTTTGAAGGGCTCCTAGAGGCAGAAGCTTTGGCAGCCATCGAAGAGATCCTCGTTTTTGGCCAGTTTACTTGCGTTGCTACGGCAATCCGTAACTTAAGTCTTTGTTGCTAAGCACCAGACTCATAATTGTGTCTTTCAACTGGAAACCTCGTTTTTGTCACGACGAAATTTAAAACCTGCTGTTTTGAAGAATTTTGGGTTTGATTTGGAAATGTGCTTCCTTCTCTGCGAAGTCTACCAATTTCAGGATTAGGTAGGTTTGGATTTACCAATAAAAGACACCCCATGTCTTTGAATCGAGTAGCTTTAAAGAATCTTCAGCATACTTTCTGCAGCTCTACCACTAGACTTGTCATAGGTCTTTAACATATCTGAGGATATGACAATGACACATTTCTAAATCAAACATCAGATGAGTTAAAGATCTATGTTTGATACCACATCGTAGGCAGTTGAATTACTTATTCTCAAAGCAGATACGATTATCTTAAGTTTGTTTTGAGCACTGGTCTTGCATCTTTAAAACAAAAGAAACACCCCTTTATGTCAAAAAGTGTAGATTTTACTGGATGACCCAAAAAATAGTGACCCGACGCAATCTGTTACAGAAAAATAAGTAAGAAGCCGATGAAACAATGTTTGAAGCGTTTCAATCGGCCCCTCTCTCATTTATCTATAACAGATTCCGCCGGGTCACTTTTCTGGGTCACCCGGCAGATAAATTAAAGGCTTAATCATGGCAAAGTAGCGAACGTCTCTTTGAAGTGAATCAGCTCAAACATGGAAATTTACTGGCAAACTTTGAAAATGTGACACCTATGAAGCAAGAAACGAACACATTTCCTATTTTACGACTCTTGAAATTCAAATTTGAGCATTCCTTCGCTCGCTGTTCACAAAAACAAATCATGAACCCAAATCGGAGCTTTCTTTTGTTCGTTGTTCACAAACAAACAACAAACAATGTACTGATCAGCTTGCATCAGGTGGACATGTATTTTTAAGATTTTCAGATAAACAACCTCTATTTTTAAGGAAAACATTTAGTGCTCCTGAATAATCCATGAAGATGAATAATCCATGAAGAACATCTTTTAATTTGTTGATGTTCTTGCAGAAAATTTAGGTGCAATATTCTCGACTAGAAGTCATGTAAAATTCATCCAAACTTAGCTTGGAAAACTTTTCTAATGAATAATGTTCAGGTTATTTGTTGACAGTGAGCTGCAGATGTTATGGTTATTGAGTTGGATTGTATCAAAACTTATTTGCTGGTGCTATTTGTCTCTGTTGAGACATTAAGATGAGGGTGATACTGTCTGCCACCAAGGGCAGCGCCACGGGGTGGACTGGGATGGACATGTCCACCCCACTGTCCTCGGGTCGTTATTCATTCCTAAGCAAAAATGATATCAACAGCGTTAGGTATACCTTCTGACCATCAATTCTATCTGTTATCCACCCCCTTTTTCAGGGCTAGCCTGTCTGCAATTGAAAAATGTATCCATTTATTGGTTGCGACTTTGCTAAGAAAGTAAGTTCTACGAAATTGAATGTTCTCTGTGTAAAGGACCAGATATTTGATTGTGTGCAGTAAATGACCAATGTTTTTTTTGTAGTAAACATGAATTTGGTTGTATTAGGCCTTTTCTCGAATAGCCTATATACGTATGTTTTTTTGGACTTTTCTTCCAATGATGATAGAGCAATATCTTGAATCAAGTTGCCAGGGACCACTAAACATCAAGATCGAAGTTCTTTTCAAGTACCTCGTCGACTTTGAACAACATGCTACATGCAAAAATATGCACGCTCAAACGTTTTCGGTTATCATACCGAATGAGTAATAGAGTTGAACGAAGTGAAAATGGCAAAATTAAGGTATGAAAGTTTGATGATGATGATAAATAAGATGAAAATTTATCAAAACAACTAAAAATTCTATTTAATGCAATTGGTCTTGCCGTTTGATCCCATGTTCGTTAACATCAGCGTACGTAACCACGGTTTTAAAATTACAGAAAACCAAAAGTTTTATGCCGAACAGATGCAGGGAAGTCCCATCGTAATGTTGAAACATTTTTCGTCGATTCAGTATGGAAGAGCATTCTGCAAAATGTCGTGTCACAGCATCGATTTATGTACCACCTGTATGAGTATTGCAAAAGGAAGGTGAAACAAAATGAATTGTAAAAAGCTACATCGCTGTTGCTCGGCTCTTTGGAGATCATGCGATGGCTTTTCCTCGTTTGTTTTTATGTTATTTCAAATATCTCAGCGCTTTCACTAGGTAGGGGAAATTTTTGAAACGACCCTGTTGTGGATGCAGACATTTTACACAAGGATAAAAAGAAGGTTTTTCAAAATATTTGGATGTTTAAGGGGTCGTGGCTGCATACTAGGGGGAAGGCTTTTTCATTCTCCCAAGAGGATAACCTTTGCTAAAGCGTGTTCGAGTCATCACTGTATGGTCAAAAATGAGGATCTTTGTAAGTGATTTTAGGAAGTCATCAAGGTTTCTAGAAGGCACTTTCTCGAGAAATTCACCCTAAAATCAGAACGGAGAGACGGACCTCAGCCAGAAAGAATTCTGAAAACATCTGATCATTTCAACCTTTCAACAAAATATTGCGAAATATTGTTGCTTCGATAGTTAGGGAGCATTCGTCGTTCAGACTGCGTGTGATATTTCCTACTAACATTGTACACTTTGCAAAATGTCCTCGAAAAGAGAGGCAACGCTTTCTGCGATAAAATTCAATCTTTGTCTATTTTGACAACTACTAAGATAGCTTTCTCAACTGTCCTGAAATATCTTGTAACGACACAGAGACATCTCAGAATATATTGTTGTTATCACTGTTGTCAAATAACATCGAAAGGTCGAATATCAGAGTCAAAAAGACATCGCTAAAGAACGTTATTGCGGCCTATTACAGTAGGAACCCACAAAATTGAAACCATTTTGTCCTGGCAGCTTACATGGTCTCCCATGGACTTGCCGTAGAAGATAGGAAGAGACGACTTGTCGCCAACAGCTCACATAGTTCAATGGCCAGACGCAGGACCGTCGAGAAGGGGGGGTAGAGGGGGTAAAAGGTCCAGGGCCCGGGCCCCGAAGGGGCCCGTAAATATCTTGTGCCTTAAGGCTTTGTTATTGCTATATATCTCTGCAGTGCATTTTTACGACAATTTATCTGCTTTAAAAGGGTATTTGCAAGAACCGTCGACTTTGATGACAGTTTTCATGGTCAGACACCAAACCGTCGTATTGTTATTTCTAATTTATCCAGGGGCGGACTGGCCGGTCGGGCAACTGGGCTGGGGCCCGAAGGGCCCCCATCAGGAAGGCCTATAATGGGCCCCTTTTCTTGTGGAAAATTTTTTCAAAGTTATATAATTTGAGATAGTAGTATAGCTAGTGCTGTGGCGTAACACACAGTGCTTTGGGTTAGAGCAACTCGTGGCCCCCCTCCGAGCGGTAGGGAGCCCCCACGCTATGCAGCAAACTTCCCTGCTACGTATTTGAATTGATTAGTGAAAATCGGTACCAGTAGTACTCGTTTGCTGAAGAGCTCAAGGGGCCCCCACAGGCCCCCACAGCTCGAGGGCCCTTAGAAGTTGCTCTAGCCGCATCTACTGTGCATTACGCCAAAGCTAGTGCCAGTGCAAGAACTCAAGAATAGCGAAAATAGTTAGAAAAGGCCCTTCAAGACAACGTTCCCAAAGGCGTCATAAGGCCTTCTGAAATTTTCATATGGATATGGATAAGTAAACTAATGCCACAGTTCTTACTGTCGCTAATGACTTGAGTGACATAAGGCCTCCCTTGCTCTCGCTTCATGAGTCACTGAAAATTTTCTCGAGAGCCTGCAATTGTAACGATCGGAGCAGCTTCAATATGTCGGGCCTAAAGACCTAATTTGGCTGCAGGAACATGAATAGAAGAAGGCGCCCTTAAACTTGTCATGCCTGGCTCTTAATTATGATTCACGCCTACAACACTATCCTGGTAATAGTTGCAGTGTTTAAAATTGTTTGACAAGGTCAAGTCACCTTGGTATTACCGGGCTATTCTGGGCTATTTTATGATTGCGAGTTATGTCTGCAATAAGGTGTTTGCCGATTACTGATCCAACCTCATGGATAACAGGAAATTGCAAGTGTATACCTCCAGATTGGAACAGGAAACGAATAGGATCAACGATCATATCATTGAGAAAAATACTGTTTTGCTCATTTGCCTTGAAATTTCTTCTCAGACGGACGGTTTAACGCTGTGCAAGAAGCCTTTTAGCTCATGTCCGAAAAGAAAAAGAAAGCGAAAAGTGGTTGCCAAAAGCGAAAAGAAAAGAAACTAGCACAGCTTCAAGAAAGTGCATCAAAATCACGGAATGTGAAAAGTTATTTTGCAAATGTTCCGGCTGCAATTCATTCTCCTACAGCGTCAGCATCTGCACATTTGGAAACAGATGAATTGTTTAATGGTGAGATAGGCTTTTTCTGATTATCGAGGAAACAATCTCCATAACTGAATGATCCAAGAGATTTTGCTGGAAACTCTTTTTGAGTAATTTCATATCAGCGACCTCCCTCTATTTCTATTTTCCTTCTTACATTGTTTTTTCTTGTTTGTTTATATATTCATTGCTTTGTTTGCTTTTAGCTTTTCTTTTTGGAAATAGTGCGTTATGTTTTTTAAGCCCCAGCTGCAGTGGCAACAAGGTGACTCCGTCTTTCCCCGCTGTGGATGGGCCCTGTAATGTATCTAGTTAGGTTAGTTTTACTTCATGAAAAAGGCCTTTCCTTCAGAAAAAAACGTCTCCAGCGTGCAATATAGCTGTCACATAATTGCAAAACCATACTTTGAACAACTCTCCTACTCAATTGATCATGCATTATTTATTCTTCTTGGTTAAAGCCAAAGGAACTGAAGGCAGTAAAGCCTATACAGAAAAGGCCCTATGCCCCCCTCCAAGGCCACAGACATTTAATAATCTTAAAAGACATTTTATCGTAGGAAGTATTCTATAGTTAAACTACAAGGTCTCTTTGAAAGCACTCTCCTTCTTACTCGCAATGGAAACGGAGCTGAACACCGTGATTCGTTTCAAAATTACAACATGATCAGAAATGACATGAAAATGGTCTGTAAGATCCAATAGCAAGTCGAACGGCCTTCCAAATCGTCTCAAGTTTGTTAAAGAGAAGTAATATTCGTTCCCTTTAGCAACAACCGAAACAGAAGATTCAGTCACTGAAAATGCTGATGCAGTGCTCATTTCACAAGAGGAACAAGACTCACCTCCTTGCAAAGTCGCTAGAGATGATGACACTGCTGAGATACTGTACAGCGATGAAGATCACGCTGCAACCATGGCTCGTAAAGAGTTGGTGTCAGATGATGCAGCTTCTCAGGCTTCCGCACCTCCGTGTTTCATTCGACCCTCGTCATCTCAGTTGATCACCTTTCTCAAGCAACACCCTTGTCAGCCGCCGACACAAGGAATATCCTTCAACCCTGCTATCGCTTATAACCGCTTGTCCTTGCAAGGAGACCAGGTTCCGCGAAAATGGGTTAGTTACTCACAAGAGCATGATAGTCTAATTTGTTTCATCTGCCTTGCTTTTTGCAAAACAGTCGAGGTTCCCTTTTCAGTGAGTGTTTCAGACAGAAAACATGTTTATACACGACTGAAGGAACACGAGAGCTCAAAAATGCACATCTCGTCAGTGGAAGCCTACATGATTTACCAGTCGAAATCTGGGTCAATCCAACGTTTATTCCAGGGACCAGCCATTGAAAGACACAGGCATCAAGTGGAGCAGCGACGTGCAGTCCTTGTTCGGATCATTGAAGTAATCAAAACATTGGGGAAGCAAGGGGTTGCGTTTAGAGGAAGGAGAAATGAATCTGCATACAGCCTCCAAGATGATGGTGTAAACCATGGAAACTTCTTGGAAATGATAAAATTGGTGGCTATGTTTGACAATTCACTTCAAGAGCATCTCAGAAAAGTTACCGAGCGAAGCAATGCTGCAAAGGAAAAGAATTCGATAATAGATGCTTGCAAAGTTGGCCGAGGAAATTTTGTCACATTTCTTAGCAAGTCAACAGTAAATTCTCTGCTGCAGGTGTTCCGAAACATGATCCAAAAGAAAATAGCCAACGAAGTGAAAAAGGCCAAGATTTATTCCATTCAGATGGACACAACTCAAGATGTCAGTGGCCAAGATCAATGCTCTATCGTTGTGCGCTATGCGGACAAAGGATCTGTTCATGAAAGGCCTTTGAGTGTTGTCAAAGCAGGTGGTACCAGCGGTTTAGAGCTGTTCAATTTGCTCAAGACAACCCTAAATCGGCTTAAGATTGATATTGTCAACTGCGTTGGGGACAGCTTCGATGGAGCAGCCAATATGTCTGGCAAGTATCAAGGAGTGCAAGCCAAGATTACCGAGGTAGCATCTAAACATATTCATGTTTGGTGCTATGCACACACACTCAATCTGGTTCTTGGTGACACCACTGCTCTAAATGTCTCAACTGTCAGTCTCTTTGGCCTTCTCAATAAATGTGCAACTTTCTTTCGAGAGTCATTTAAGAGAATGGAGGAGTGGGAAAAAGCCATGCTGTCTAAGATCGGAGCTGCAAAACTCCGAAGGCTAAATACCATTGGCACAACAAGATGGTGGGCAAAATCTGGAGCGATTCGTAAGATATTCGGATCATTTCACGAAGAAGATGCAGCAGAGAAGGGACTTTTTGTAGATTTGGTGACTACTTTGTCCATTATTTGCAAAGAGCGTAAATTTAACACCGAAACCAGAGATCAAGCAAATAATCTACTTAGCAAGCTCCTGCTTTTCGAGACCATCACAACTGCATTTGTTTTCAACAGAATCTTCTCAATCACCGCCCCACTATCAGAGTATTTGCAAGCAAGGAATTTAGATATGTTGCAAGCATGGAGAATGGTTGAGACTGATACTGAAAGGCTAGTAAATATTAGCAGAGATTTCAAGGAAATTCACAAGAAAGCCGTCAAATTTGCCGAAAGCGCAAATGTGATCTTGCAAGAGAGAGCAGGGGAAAATGACATATTAATCAGAGTAGCTACAACCTTTCCTGAAACGAGAACGACATCCAAGGCTGTATGTGCAGTGAAGAAATTTGAAATTGACGTACACAATACAATCATGGATCAAGTGGTTTCAAGCATGAAAAGGAGATTTCTACAACATGGTAATCTCTACAAGGATTTTTCCTGCCTCGACCCAAGAAGGTTTGGTGAGTTCAAGAGAACAGGAATCCCTGATGAAGCTCTCAAAAAGCTATGTGAGGTGTCCGACTTAGCAGCAGATCGTGGAGTAAGAAAAGAGCAACTGTACAACTTCAGTGAAGCTTTTCCAAGACTTGCAATGACCCTTCCGGAAGAGTATCAGCGTGATGTTGAACGAAGCAGTGATGATGATGATGATGATGATGATGATGATGATGATGATGATGATGATGATGATGATGATGATGATGATGATGATGATGATGATGATGATGATGATGATGATGATGATGATGATGATGATGATGATGATGATGATGATGATGATGATGATGATGGTGATGATGATGATGATGATGATGATGATGATGATGATGATGATGATGATGATGATGATGATGATGATGATGATGATGATGATGATGATGATGATGATGATGATGATGATGATGATGGTGGTGCTGGTGCTGGTGGTGCTGGTAGTAGTGGTGGCGATGGTGATGATGGTAACTATGGTAATGAAGATGATATTCCCATGAAAGTCTCTGTCAGAATGGAGAAGGGAGGAGAGAAGTTATGTCGTGGCAGTTCCTGCAGATCATGCTTTGCATGTGTGTTCAAAGTTCTTTACGAGTTTGGACTTAACAGCACAGCTTATTCAGAGCTTTACTGCATCTACCAGTTTATGATGACTCTGGCAGTCACACAAGTTGAATGTGAACGTAGCTTCTCGTTTCTGAAGATAATCAAGAGTCGATTAAGGAGCATAATGGGGCAAGAACGTTTAGAAGCCCTCATGCTAATGAGTATTGAGCGTCGTTTGCTACTTACCATTTCAAACGAAGATGTGATTGAAGAATTTGCCAAAACTTCAAAGGAACTTTATAGATTGCTACACTTGTAAAACGGTTTGGTCAAGTATACGTCATTTATAACTACTTGTTTGTACCGAGTAAGCAAAAAAATAGTTACTAGACTGTTGAAGATTTATGGCCTCGAATTCTGCTTTATGGCCGAGAGATTGAAGCGTTTTGTGATTTTTCTTGCATCTTTTTGAGCGCTGGGAATATAGGTAAATTCAATTTAACGAATATTTTATTGTCGCAAGACGACTGAAAAGGGCCTACACATTTCACCAACTCCTCGACGATGGAAAAGTACGATTTTTCACAGGTGTAAGGCATTGATGTCTACATATTTATTGCTACGGGATTGAAAATCTTCAGTAATTATTTGATAATCTTTTTCTTATGATCGCCGAGAGATGTGAATGCATTGGGGCATTGCTCTGTGTAAGGAATTCCTTACTTTGTTTGTTTGTCTTCTTATTTGATATCGATTATTTCAATCTTGCTTTCTACATACAATACATACAGTAAACTGAACTAAATAGATAAAAAATTGAACTACGTTTTGATAAAGTGTTTGGCTTCTTTCAGGCAATTCGCAAACCCAGAAATTTAAGATAGGAATCAAGTGTTTTAGCCGAATTTTGCTCGTGGCCCATGGCCGGAAACCATTAAAATCTCGTTTTCACGGACCAATCAGACGGAGAATAAGTGTGGAAGACAAAAGAAACGTGTGAAGATTTTTTTAAATTTTACCTACCTTCATAAAATGCAACCAGGACAAAAAACTGCTTGAAACTTTTCGAATTTTTTTGAAGAACTCTTCTCTTCATACGTTTGGGTATACAAGTTTGGATGCCGGTCAAAATATCTCCTGATTCCAAGGAGTTATGACGCCTCAAAAAATTCGGGAAGTTTCAAGCATTACTTTTTTGTCCTGGTTGCGTTTTATGAAGGGAGGTAGAATTTAGAAAAATCTTCACTCGTTTCTTTTGTCTTCCACACTTATTCGCCGTGTGATTGGTCCGTGAAAACGAGATTTTGATGGTTTCCGGCCATGGGCCACGAGCAAAATTCGGCAAAAATATTTGATTCCTATCTTATCGAATTTGCCAATATTTCGATATAAGAACAATGTTTCGGTGTTTCGGCTTTTGTCTAGAATTTGGCTCACAGGAATCTATTCAGTAGTCTTTATGCCAGGAATTAAGCGGGAACTTCCGCTGGTTGGAATTCCTTCTTCTTATTCCTGAAATGAAATATCACGCATGCTATAACCGCATTTGATCAGTCGAAATGCCATTTTGATTGAGGGACATTACATTGCGTTAAGCAATTTCGATCGAAACCTTAACGCTTGACGCCTGACACATTACTGAAACTGCTGGATTGACTGTTTCTGGTAAGTCAAAAGCATACTTCGATTTTCATGGAGCAAGATATATTTATCTAATATTTTACATTAATCATTAATGTAGCTTCACATGCAAAACTTCAGGAGGCTAGAAATTTTGAACATATAGTACAATTACCCAAAAAAGTTTCCAAGGATGTCTAGAGGTATGATGTTTTCAAGTCGTGGCATAAAATGCTATCTGAAGATAAAACTTCAAAGCTTTTGAAATATGTGTGATATGTAGCCAATATGAAGTGCATGGCTGCAAAACTTCTCCGGGGGAGTACCCCGGACCCCCCCGTATTTATCTCTTCACTTTGCTCGCATTCGGTTTTGGGCCCCTCTCTTTGGAATCGCCCGGGCCCCTATTTACGTGCCAGTCCGCCCCTGAATTTATCTAAACTTGTTCTATCCCAGCGAGTCAGTATTTTTTGTCGTAGGGTCGTTGAGTTACCGTTCGCATTCAATCTTTTCGGCCTTTGCGTCTCTCGTTTCCTCTAGCACCTCGAGCGACTGCAAGAACCTGGCGTGAACAAGGCATTACTAACGTAAAACAATGTCCTTGATTCATAAATACAATTTTCGTATAGCCTTTACACGGAATGTTTCAGCAATTTTTTCGTAATAATTAGTCAAAGAAGGGGCGTTTCCTTCATTTTCCGGGAGACTAAAGGGCGTGGTCACAGGAAATTTTCTTGGAGGCTGCGCCCCCAAACCCCCTAGGGCCCGTCTTGATAGATCACTCCAGGGCCCGAGCTGGCTCTCGACGGCCCTGGCCAGACGGTTTTTGGTACGGCAGACGGCACCGTTGACCATAATGCTCGACCAATAGCTGGCAAGATGCTGCTTTTCCCTGAAGGAAAATGACGGGGGCAAACCAACATCGAAACATAAATGGCTGTATGTCAAATCGAACAGATGTTTATACCTATATTGGCGTCACCATTTCCTAAACAGCACACCCGTGTAGACAGATGATCCCCTGGTTTTCGAATTCCTTGCTGTTAGGTCCTATCACAAACATCGTGTTAAGTCAGGTCATGTACATCTTATGAATAATTTATGAGGAGCTGTTCGCAACAAGTTGTCACTTTCAATCTTATATGACGACTTTGGCAAGTCCACGTCTCCCATTAAAACATACATAGAAGTTTTTATATAAACCTTCCATCCCTCAAAAGATCGGTCTGAGATTCCATAAAAAGTGATATAAATTTTGCAGGCTCTTTACAGAAGGTTTAATTCAATAACCAGATTATCTAAGATGGTCTACTGCTGTATTCTTCAAGCATCCCTAACATGCAACTGACAAAGACAAAATGATCGACGTAAGCAACTTAATAACCCAAAAACACACACACTACATTATGTTCCTTGCTCTAAGCAATTTATGTTTGATTTCTCACTAATGACGAAAGCCTCAAAGTTCTTGAATGTTCTTCGGATATGAACCATCTTGCCTTGATCAAACCATTAGCAATTCTAATGATCTTGGCTCTCTGCCAGCAATGTATTTTGGAGGAATTGAGCTCTGCACTTTTATGACCTTCCTTGTAAACATGTAGGAGATTTAGTGCTTTCAACTTCCTTCTGCTGCGACAATTCTTCTACCTTCTGAAGAAGTCTTAGCCTTGGATGAACACGCACCTACAAGATAGCAAATTCGTCTATATTGTACATTGACCTAAATTTATTGTCGAAAGTAGAACTTAACCAGAAATAGTGTATTTTTTCAAAAGAAAATATCCATTAAGGCTTGCAATTTGAAAGCTTGCTCAACTTAAAAGTATGTTGACAGCCGCTGTGAAAAACTCATGCACCACAGGACCAACATTTATATATTCTTTAAATTCGTACACATTTCCGTTATCGTCGTATAGCCTTATTTACGCCCAGAAATATTCCCAATGGCTCAGTATCGCAAGCATCTACAGATACGAGGATCGGCGTTGGTATCGTGCTTTTTGTTTTGCTTAATGGCAACAGTGAGATATTTTCAAAGCAGAATTTTAACTGCTTGAATAATTCGCATTTAATAGGCAGGGCATTCCTCTAAACCATCGACCACATTGCCTAACCTTAGTTTTCTCAACTGATTATGAAATCATATGGTATGATGAATAATTTAAGCCCTTGCAACATTTTCAAACATTTTTTAAAGTCACGTGACCAATGATGTCAAAAAGTCATGTTTTCAAGAATGTAAATCATTCTACCTTCTTAAGCATACCTCTGATTCTTAAATAAAGAGCAGATTCGGGCTCGCCTGGATAAGAGCTTTCGGATGATATATACAAAGATGCATTTTGATGACGTCAGCAATTTCAGCTATGACGTCATCACTTTCAATATGGCGGCTGACCAGCACATATTTGATTACAACAGAGCTCTATTATCGTCGAAAGCATTTCTGATTCGTTTTGTGGCACTTTTTTGTTGTCTAACAGTTCATTAGCATTCAATTTAACGTTTCAATGTACATGATGAAGTTCGTCTTCAGGATCCATTCATCGCCAGAATCCTCCGAAGAACTGAAATTGAAACTTCCCATTCACCCTCTTCTTCGCCTGAAAGTTCAGTGTTATTTGGTTCGGAGTTCTGCTGGTTTTTGTGCCCTTTTCTTCGTTACCAGCAGTATATTTATTGATACAGCGAGTCTTTTCGGTATTTTTGTACATCTCTTGCGTTTCTTGCGGCAACGAGATTTTCACGGTCACTTTCGGCATCTGCTTACTCGCTCTCTAAATGTTTGCTCATCCTTTTTTGCCTTGACCGCAAAGGAGGAGACAGTTGGAGGCACGCGAATCAAAATAGGTTTTAGGGAACACTCTCCAAACGACCACTGCTAGCCACACTCTTCAACTGAAAGACTTTCGACAGATTCTTCTGTGCAACGCAGCCAGTAGTAGGTTTGCCAGTGCGCTCTTATTTCATTGGCCTCCTATTCAAAGAATTCTATCCTCGATTGTGGTACCATGCAAATTTTGCTCGCTTAGAGCGTTTACACGAGGTCGCTCACAAATTTGACAGGCTCAGCTCGCAAGAAGGCCACTTCCCTAGGTGACCAAGCTAAGGTCGGCTAGGCGTCCAAATATTCGAACGGTTAGGCAGGTCTCGTGTAAACCGGGAAGGCTTAGTGGCCAAATATTTGACTAGCCAAATATTCGGCCGGCCTCGTGTAAGCGCAGCCAAATTAAAGCTATCGGCCATGAGAAACAGAGAGTTTTTGTTCCAATTGCTTTAAAATTCAGAGAGCAGTATTTTTCGATCGCTTGACATTTTTCTACTTATGCCGCATTAAAAGTCAAATCTTACTTTTGTGACTTCCCCAGAAATATTCACAGCAAACATATCGCTAGAACCAAATGATTTACTAATAATCTTTGATTAAAACTTCTTACCGGGTGACCCGAAGAAACTTCACGAGCAAGATTGCACATAGTTTCCTGACAGAAAATGTCATAAACACAGACAAGGTATCAGCATGTAGCTGAAAGGCTCAACTTTTTTTGAAAGGTTCAGCTTCGTTTGAAAGGCTCAGCTTTGTTTGTCAGTTTCACTTATCTCCACCGTCCGGAAAAAAGTTTAAAAAATATAGAATTTAACTCATTTCTCGAACTGTTCCCTTGTTTTCCAGTCGATGTTTTAGAAGATGTGAAGAAACTGAATTCTAAATTTGCTTTGCACTTAGAAATTTGAATGAGGAACAGAGGTCAATTCATTTGCAAACAAAAGCCTTCCCCAGACGACTTCAAAATTTTCGCCACGTTGAGTTTTCGCAAAATGATGGCTGGAAAAAGGTGGTGATGATTCCCCTAAGATGAGAAATCTTGGATTTGGAACATTCGTTGAATCTGGTTTTTGCGGATAGTAATCATGGCTTAAATGAACATGCAATATCTAAAAAAATAACTAAATCTTTCAACTAAACTATGATACAAAGTACTTGATTGTAGACTTTTTCAGGGAGCTAGTTACGCTCTAACCCCGGTATATTTAAACAAGATGTAACTTGAGACATATTCACTTACTATCTTTTGAATTAGAAATTTTACGTACAATAACATAAAACTGCAAATAAACTTACTGATTGCTCCGTTGGGCTTCGTCTTTTGACATTGCAAGGTCCCAATACGACAAAGCCTTCCGAAACTGTGCTTATTGCAATGAGAGCTACCAATGAAAGCAAAATAACTTGCATCGTTTTTTCCATCTCTTTGGCCGATTATATCTAAACTATTTTTGAAGTATATACTGCCAGCTGCTGTATCGTGTTAATGACAGTTTGAATGTTGCTAGATGCCTCTTCCAATTTATACCTATAAGAATATAGTTGGAATCCTGCCCCTTATTGTGTATTTCGTTGCCAACGAAAATGAATCATTTTTTACGTTTATTCACAATTTTCATTTGTTATTTAAGCACCTCTCTTTTTTCGTATAAACGTTGTAGTGACCACGCCTCAAATACACGCATCAAAGAGCTGTTTCGTGCTTCGATAAAATGACCAAAAATACGTTGTGTTCTTATATGCTTCACTGAGTAACCAATAAACGAAAACAATAAATAATTAACATGAACTTTGTGCTCTGTTTGTTGTCTGAATCCTTGATCGTTTCCTTACACATCGTAAACGTAAATACGAATCATAACCTTGAAAATTTTCAGCTCCCTTGCTGGTAAGGTGTGGCACGATCTTTTATCAATATACCAAGGGACTTGTGGACTATACTGATGGACTGGTGTACAGTGCGATAGATCAGACATTATCAGCTTTCATTGCTTGAGTTGTCATTTTCAATGCTCGGAACAAGAGTGAAAGAATTTTTAAAACAAATAGGAAGTTATTCTTGCTCCACTTGTTAAGTTTAATATTATTTAGCACCCTATTTCAAGATAGCGAGAGTTTCATACCCAACTTTTGAATTATTTTTCTAGGATTCACTTTGGAAAGCTTAAACATTATGAAACGAAATCTGAACATAAGATAAATCAAGTTAGGACAACTGAAAAGAATCATGAAAGCAAAGAGCCATCACCATCTATTTCAAGTAGCTTCCTCCCTGCTTGATGCACATAGAGGTAACATTTGTAACTTTTGCAGAAATATGCACTTGTTATCTCAATTTGTAATATATTCCAATAATTTCAAAGAATTTTTTAACATCCCAATAAAAAAAGACTGACAAATTCGGTACCCCTTTAAAAGTTCTTCCACCCTGTACCTAGAATTATATGACAACTCTTTTAGTAACACATCTCATCGATTTGAAAAAAAACAGCTGCCACCTTATATGAAGCTTTCATAGTCATTGCTCCTCATCCTGCACTGTTATCATTTTGATCTCTCTTTGCTTATTCAACTTAAGCTATGACTGTGAAAAAGAGAAAACAAATGCAAATATGCTTTTGCATAAGCCGAAGCTATTTCTTTAGGCATATGCAAAGAAGTGGTTAAAAGCTACAAAATAACGGATGTAGCCTACCCTTGTTTAGGTTTGATTTTTAAATGTTTGAGCGTTGTTTGTTGGTGCTGAAAGCCAAAACTGCCTGGTATAGCTCGCTGCCTGATAAGTCATGCCATTGCTGTACTGAAGAAGAATCACACTTGATTTCTTTCATTCAAACTGCTAAGATGTAAGTGACCTACATATGCTGAATGAATCTGAGAAAAATAATTCTTTTGATGAGCTACTTATGTGCTAACTATCAAAGCGACATTATTATTGAATTTAGAAATTTTTGCAATTTCGTACACGCCAATAAAAAGTGTTTGGAAGGCCAATGGTGAGTTCAACTTTCCTTGCAGATATATCACCCGGCATTTATGAGGAGAAAAGTTTGCACGTCCCCATTGTGGACTTATTCTAAGAGCGCTGCAAGCAAAGAAACTTTCTGACTTTTGAAAATACCTATTATGCTGTTAGTCGTATAGCTCTAAACGTTTCTAGCATTCCCTTGAAATTTTTGATGATATCCCTTGACTTAAAGGGAATAGGCATAGCTATATCTCGTAACCGCTATAAATAAGCTGAAGAAACGCCCACAAACCCATTGTTTCTTTTGGTACGCTATGAAACAGGATTCGTCGAAGCTGTCGAATACACTAGATTATATTTTTTACCTGGCCTGGGCCAGCTGTTAACAATGTCGATTCCATTTAAAGATGAGAGACTTCTCGCCTAAAGTTTAATTTAAGAGTTAGGTAATTTGTAAAGGTAGTTGTGGGGGCATCTTTTGCGTGGAAAGTGGGACTATGCATGTCAAGTGATGATCTTCTTACCTTAATACATACAAGGAAAGAAAAATGCCACACCGTTTTAAAAAATAATGCTTAATGAGCATACAAGTGACAATGTTGAAAACTGTCTTGTTTCATTGAGGAAATTTGCAATTGAATTCAGTAGTTTACCAGGCTTTGATTGGTTGTTTCTTCATTGGTTACTTCTTCATATGAATGACCATTTATTTTCACTTATTTTCAATTTACTCTGGAAATAGCACAATACAATAACACCTCGACGTACGACTGAAAATGAGCATCAATTCTCATATCATCAGAGGATGTCACAAACATTGTTGAAAATCATTAATAAGTGCATTGGTATGGCAATTGATTTCACTGATTTTATATACAGGTAAGAAATCGTCTTTCATATAACGTAAAAATAACAGAGCCTTCCATTAAGTTGTTCACTTACGTTGGCATATGCCGTATGAGTAGAGAAAGATCTGGCTTTTGCTAAATATTGCTTCCTGAACTTCAAACGAAGCATAGGGCTCGAATCTTTGCAAAGCCTTAATTTTCAATGCGTAAAATTTTTTTTTATCAAGATTAAAAACTACAATATATAATGTTATATTACACTGTGCCATCCATAGTGAAGAAAGACATAAAGTCACCGGGTCTTCACTATGGATGTCACTTACAAATCCAATTAATTTAAATATACAAAAAACAAGGAACAAAACTACGAAACCAAGATACAATACGCACAAACGACAACAAAACAACTGAGCCAAGGCAGATAACTGGTCAAAAGAAATTAAAGTTATTCAACTCTTAGCCGTAAAAAACGAGAGAAAAATATTGCAGTGCATGGTTTATCCCAGTAATCCGCATCAGCAATGCGGAACAAAGACAAGAAAAACAAAAAAGAGCACAAACATAAACACAGGGAACTAGGAATAGGGAAGTGCTGCTGAAGCAGCGTAAAATTTCATTGCCTCATTCTTAAAACTCAGTTGATAGCAGGTAAATGTAGGTCGTTTGCCATAATTCCAGAAAGAGCAATTTTGATGCCGTTATTATTTTTAAAATAACAGCTCTTTCAAGCTTTACGAAAGGATGTACCATAGGAGTTATCGGAAGCTCTGACAAAGATTAAAACCACCATATATTGCAAGCTGATGGAGGAAAGTCAAAATGACCGCAACAAAAATGGTCAGTCTTTGATGACCTACAAGATGCTAGCAAGCAACACAGTTTGTAGCTATCATGGTTTATGATTTGGCAACTTGATGACGTCATAACTTCAAAACTAGTAAACATTTTTAAAATGCCGTAACGCAAAACATATTATCGATATCAGAAATGCGCTTTTTGGAGTTACTGCAAATAGACTAACGTTTTTGTCGATCAATTCAGTTGAAAGAATTAAGCTAAAACATCTGCCACAATTAATTTCAAAGTTTTGCAAAGATTTGAGCCTTTTACTGTCAAAGGAAAGACATTAATAAACTATTTTGCTTCATCGCGTAAATATTCAATTAGATTCAGTAATCTACGTCATAGGGTTCAAATCTTTAGAAAGGTGGTATAAAACTCTTTTAAATTTTGCTTTGAATAGAATTACTTGAAAGAAACTCGTACTATTTTCTCATACATCTGCCGTAGAAAGTAGTCAGTATTTTACTTTTTCAAGATGGCGGGGCTTCATATTTTTTATTAAGAATTCATGAAAAATTTTAGAAAAATCTAAGTTATCGTAAGTCCAAAGCAAGTGCAGGAAAAATGATACAATCTTTCAGATAACCATAGCTTATAAAGGTCCACAATAGGGTGCCAAGCAAAAGTCTGTCGCTCTTCTGGTTTTAGATTTAAACACTTGATGATGTCACACCTACAAAAATGATAAATGTTGCCATTTTTAAAGTAGCTCAGATATGAAGAAATTTCTACGACAGATTTACTGTAAAGTACCGAGCCAGAAAGGACTTTTGACATTTAAAATTCATACCACCAAGTGTACTTCTCCAATTTCAATTATTCGAATTCCAGTTATATTAGCCGAAAGATGGGAATATTTTGGTGATTTGTCTTGCTTTCTTACCAGGACTAGAAGTTATTGGTGAAAAGAATTTCATGGTTGTGATGTAAGGACTCGCCTTACACAGAACAATCCGTAATGACAGTTTCACCTCTCTCAAGACGACATCAGTTTTCAAAATGATACTGAAGAGTTTCAGTCCTATGTTAATAGATGTGCATTGGATATCTCTAACCCATGAAAAATGCCATTTTCTTTATTGATCTGTGCGAGGAGTACTTTATGATTTGATTAACGTTTTAGGCCATTTTTCAGTCATTTTGAAGCCATAAGGTATTTGTAAAATTGAATTTACCTATATTTCTAGTGATCTTGAGACAGCGAGAAAAATCACAAAAGTATTTCGATCTTTCGGCTTTTTAAGTAAAAATTGAATAATTCTATTCTGTTAAGTACTCTAGGTGCTATGAATTTTCAAAGATGGGAACTTTTTTCTAGCTCACCCAGTACAATTCAATTTCTTTCAGGCCATTTAATTAAATGAAATATGTAATAGAAATTTACAAACAACTTTCGAAAGATTTGAGCCCTATGTTGTAATCTACCTTGCTTTTATCAGTTATTTTTTCCCATTTATATGGAAGATTTTCTGCAGAAAATCCCTTTTAACAAGCTGTAGAAGAGTATGAAAAGGACGTGTACAATTTTCGTCGTTATCTTTCGTTATGATAATGAAACTATTATGTATTAGCATATGGTTTTCCTGTTGGAAGATCTGCTTCCCTGGAACAGGTTATTCATGCCAAGGAGGAGACTTTGTCATCCTCTGGAAAGGTTAGCAAATGCCAAAGTGTGTTCAAGTGAGTACTATGAAATCGAGCTTGCTCGTGGTTTGAGCATTTTTTTAGCCTTCTCTGTAGAACATTCATGGGAAAATCTCTCGCAGAATCTGAGTAGAGTGGCCGATTTGACCCAACAAATTCTAAAATAATTGGACATGCTGGCCATCCAATATTCAATCAGCTATCGCACGCACCACTTCTTTTTGGTTTGCCCTTCCTTTGATATCCAGCGATGAGATCTTCTCGCTGGAGTTTCGGTTGCATTACGACCATTTGTTGAAATCGACAGCCTTTCTAACGACGTTCTTGTACAAGTTTTTCTATATGGTGATAAAAACCCTTAACGTGACGTTAATAGAAGTATACTCGAACTGACCTTAGATTTTGTCCACAAAACGGGTCGATTTGTTTAAGTTAGATAAAACCTTTGTTTCACGCCACACAGCCACAAGTCCTTTCATTTTGTTTCCATTTTCATCTGTTTGTTTTTGTCAGTTAACATTTTTAATATGTAGCTCTTTGTATTGTATATTTAGATGTAGTTTTAGTTCTATGTTTCTATGTCAAGGTAGAATCCGTATGACTTTTCCAAATCCAATATATCCAACATCAACAAACATTCAACAATCCAGAACAGTTGGAATTTGATCGAAAGTTATAGGCTTTCTACCTTAATGACCCTTGGGATAGTCATGGGTTCTTGCTTCCCGGGTTATCGTTCTTGTCATGTAGTTTAGTAGTTTGTAGTCCAATAATCTTAAGTATCTCGTTTTGTAGATTTTTATATTGAATAAAAAAAAATCTATCACATAGTATCGTTGCTTTTATGTTTAAGGAGCAGCAGCCTTTCATAACGCATGCGTCTTTTCAGATTCAGTCGGTAGAAAAATTAATACATTTTTTCATACAGCAACGAATGACATCAGTGATTCATAATTCATGTTGTCTGAGTTTGGTGTTTATAATTTCAGACGAACTCAAATATCTTTTGCATTTTTTATACTCATGTTTGTAAATCACAGCCAAGATGATTCTATTGTTTTACACGTATTCAGAAGGATAAGATCTTGCATGAAGTGAAGTTGGTATTTGAAGAAATGTACTCATTAATAATTCAAGCATGCTTTCATGGTGCCCTCATGGGATATTTTCTTGTTTCTTGCTCATTTTCAGTTTTCAAGCATAGCCTCCTTTGTTGCGTCTATTAATAGAATTACTAAGAAATCCGAACTTTAAGTAAGTCAGAAACGACGGAGATTTCATCTCAGCAATGAAGGCCCTTGCATTGACGACTAGCAATGACTGAATATGTTCTTCTTGTGCAATATGCTGGAAAATTGTTATGGGTGGAGTAAAACACAAGTCCTCCTTCAGCTATAAAATGAGTAGTTTTTTTTTTTTTTTTTTATATTCCATTAAAAATTTACAAGACGAATTACCTATTACAATACCTACTAATTACTCTACGAAACACTACAAGGACGATAATACCACAGGGAGCAATAGACTATGACAACCCCGTGGCAGTTAACATAGAATGAAATAAAAACTACCGGGTGAATCAGGAAAGATGCACCACCCGCCCGCAAAGCCGCACCCAAGAGCCACCAACCGACTCGCACAATTCATTGCGAATTTAACGTTGCATTAAAGAGGCTTTTACAAAGTTATGCCCAGGCCTCAGTTGAAGGATTTGAAATTAGAATTAGGAACGAATCGGGTGTGTGACCCCGCATCACGACTTCCCGAGCAAGCAAAACCCCTCCCCCAACCCACCCATTACATAAAAATACACATAAATACTACAAAAGGAATAAATCTACATCGACAAAACAGAACTTTACAGACGAGATACTTTACGATGACGTACTTGGTGGTTGTGCGAGGTTTAACAAACTATGATGTGATCCTAATCGAATCGACCAGTTTCATGGATGAATTCTAGAGTCAATTCGAGAATATTTTTGTTAAGGTCATTGGGAAAGTCTTTGTCACCATATAATAAAAGATGCGTTAAGGGCTCGTTTGGTATATTTACATATCCAAGTGGTCGCAGTAACGCAAAAACTCGTGCGAGAAGATTTCGGCGTTGAATTTCAAAGGAGGGGCAAAGCAACAAAAAGTGTTCCGTATTCTCAATACCGTCGTTCGTAGGGCACATTGGATTGATGGTATCCCTAAAATTGTGCTTGAACTTGTGAAAGTTCAACTTACTTAGACCAACCCTAAGTTGAGTAAGATAGGATAGTCCTATTGGGTCATGAATCCCAATGACAGATTTAGCAGGGGGGCGGATTTTGGACAGTAGCTTTTTCTTAAAAATCGCAATGGTTGGTGCAAGTCTAATCTCTGGACATAGATCATTCCAATCAGACAGACAACTGGGATAGAAGCTAGATTGAAATCTCTCTGTCCTTGCCCTAATTCGCCCAATGACATCCTGTTTGCGAAGAGAATATTGCGACTGTTGAAGTTGCGGGATTGGATCTGTTGTATATACAGGGGACATTCCATTTATCATTTTATAGAACAATGTTAGGCGTCTACTCCATCTACGGGAACATAGTGACTCCCAACCAAGCTCAGCGTTAAGCTTTTCCCGCGAAGTTCCCCTCCATGCCCCTGTAATGGCTAGAGCTGCAGAATACTGAACGGACTCTAACTTTTCCATCAAATTTGATATTACGGTATTGCCGCTAAATTCACAAACTTTAGCCGTAATATGGTAGATAACATCCCCGTAATCCAAGTGAGGTCGCACATAGAGCTTAAATAATTCATTAAGAGTATTTCTGGGCAGATACTTGGAGAGACATCTCAGCAGACCAATGCCTTTTCTTGTTTTAGAGATAGCTGCTTTAATATGACCGGAAAAAGAAAAGGACAACTCCTAAATGTTTGTGTTGATCAACTTTCGTCACTGGTATGTTATTAAAACGAATTACTGGATGATGAATTTCAACTTTTTTCTTAGAAAATACCAATTCGACAGCTTGTTTCTGTGGATCTGGATTGAATGACATCTTCCAATCATAGGCCCATTGACTTATCAATTCTAGGTCATGGTTCATGTCATTCGCAGCTGTATTTGAGTCTTCTACTACGGTAAACAGTGAGGTATCATCAGCAAAAAGTTTAACATTACACTTTAGGTCTGCAGTTAGATCATTTATGTACACAAGGAAAAACAAGGGTCCTAAAATAGAGCCCTGAGGTACTCCTGCCGAAATATCTCCCCAACTTGAACTCTGTCCATTCAGAACAGTTCGCTGTTTTCGATCCTTGAGGAAACTTTGAATAAGCGAAAGAAGTTCCCCTGAGACGCCACATCGCTTTAGCTTATAAATCAAACCGTCATGCCACACCCTGTCAAATGCTTTAGAAATATCAAGGTACACGGAGCGGACATCAAGGGGAGGATTACAGTCAAATGCATTGAAGATCGTATGTGTAATGGAAATTAATTGATTGACTGTAGAGTCACCGGGACGAAAACCAGACTGATTCGGGTTTAGTAATTCATTTGTAACAAGATGTGAGTATAAAGAGTCGTACATAAGCTTTTCCAGTATTTTACCAAAAATTGGTAATAGAGAAATTGGACGGTAGTTCCCCTTAACATTTTTTTCATTTTTCTTATGAACTGGCACTACATTTGCATATTTCCAAATTTCGGGAAATACACCACGCCTCAAGCAATTCTTGAATATTATTTTAAGTGGAATAACTAATGCAGCATCACTTAATTTTATCATTCTGACAGATATTTCATCCCAGCCATGTGCTTTATTAGGATTAAGTGACCTTATGATGTTCAGTATCTTTTCATCAGAGATGGGAAAATCACTTATCAGGGAAGTGGGTGGTGGAGCATCTTGTGGAAGTTCACTACCTGTGTCAATTGTCGTACACTGAAGTATAAAATATTCATTAAATATCTGTGCCTTTTCAGAAAAGTCCGTTATAAATAACCCATTCTCGAGAAGAGGTATTATTATAGGAATCTTAGCCTTGTTTAGGACTGTGTTGATTAAAGACCAATATGTTTTGCGAGAAGTCGCAGGATTTGCTAAAGTTTCTCCTGCCTTCAAGAGGTAATTTCGTTTGGCATCCTCGATCAGTTTCCCACCTTCAGATATCATTTTCTGAATTCCCTCTAGTTTGTCATTTGGCTGGCCTCTACTCACAAAATTTCTATAGGCATGATTCTTTTTCCTCAAAAAGTTTTTGACATTCTTGGTTATCCAAGGGGCTTCGTGAGGTCTAATTGTTTTAACTTTGTTAGGTATAAAATTGGTGTAGATGTTTAACAAAACTTCATTGAGGAGTTCAACCTGTTGGTTAGGACATGACATATTTTCAAGATGCTCTTGCCAACGGAACATTTCAATGCTTTTCATGATGGCGACAAAATCGGCCTTGTCATAATACCAAATCCTGCGTTTGTAGGGAGGCAATTTTACATTAGAAACAGATAATTTTCCATAAACTAATTGGTGATGACATTGTTCGTGTAGTGACGGGTGAACCCCAGATTCGACAACGAGGTTAGGCTGGTCAGTAAAAATCAAGTCAATACAGGATCTTGAGTCACCCATGAAATGCGTTGGTTCTGAAATCAACTGGTGTAGGCCTAGATCGGACGTTAACGACTCAAAATGCTTTCCTTCATTGTTTTCAATATCATCTTTCCACCACTGAGCTGATCGACAGTTAAAATCACCGGTAATGATGACGCTAAAAGGATTTTCAGCATGCATTTTGGATAGCATCAGTTCAAAATTAATAGTGAAGTTATCAAACTCACTCTGGTCCTGACTTGGACTTCTATAGATAACGGTAAAAAAGTATTTTTTCCTATTTAATTGGATCTCATACACAATGCACTCAGGGAGAGTCACCAGGTCAGAACGTCTTTTTGATGCAAGGGAATCCCTGATGTACAGCCCAACACCACCTCTCTTCACATTTTGTGGATGGTTATCTTTAATAAACGAGTAACCATTGAGTGCTAACCTTTCTTCTTCAACATTGCTGTCCAGGTGCGTTTCTACAATCCCAATTAGGTCATAATTATAAATCGAGTTATATGCCTCGATAAGGGAAACTCGCAAGAAATCATGCGCAGAAATACTATTTAGGTTCCAACAGCAAAAATCAAGTGTTTCTGGACCTGGATTTGTCTCTACGTCACCACTCAGCATGACTGTGCTGAAAACCAGCCATTGGGTATGCAGAGTCACACAGGTTATGCATGCAATGTAAAAATATGCATACAGGAAAAGAAATTTCCTAAGTGCAAAATTATTGTAATGAACTTGATTAATGACAAAAAGCGGGGTTCGCTTGAAAAGTTCCACAGACGTGTATATTACCATCTTCACAAAGAGATGCACGCGGGCAAACCGGGGCAAGAAAAATGACCGTGTTGTCACAGCAAAGTGCATTACACAAAATTGTTGCATTAATGTGAGGGGTAGAACAAGGATCGAGATCGCAATAAAACAACAACAAAACCAGTACAGCTTAATGACTTGAAAAAGAGTCGAAAATGGCTGAACGGTTTTTCTCAGGAGAGATGATTTTTGGAGAGAGATACGAAAACATCCTATTGTTGCTCGCCATCGATTTATCTCAACCGGCATCATAATGATGAAATCTTCCCGCTGGTCCTAAGGGACAATATACCTCAACGAGACCACCAATGGCACGACTTACGAAACGAAAATACCGAAAACTGAAAGAGAAATTAAAATAACATTGATGCAACTGGGAGAAAAGGAAAATTACAAATAACAACGACAGAATTAATAACGCAAAATTTCCAAACCATTTGGGGTACTCAGTGACTCCTAAGGGCATTGGAAGAAAAGCATTTCACATGCTACCAGTAGGGACACTGCTTCAGAGAAACATTAATTTCAAAGCTGCATTATGGCATAATCCCGAGGGAGTGCAGACTACGCTGAATGTTGGTACAAAGTGGTTTTGAATTGTCGAAGTAGAAGGACTTTGTCAATGACACAATCAAGTGGATCTCCCTCCGGGATATAAAAACAAACGGTGAAGATTTAGGTGTATCGGGAGTTCTTTGGAAAAAAATATCTCGAAAACAACAAAATGACGTAACAGCATACTGCTCCGTTTCATCGATTTTATGAGTAAAGAAACCGAAATAAAACCTTGAAACTGGGAAATGGGTTCTCAAGGATCACTTGATTTGACTTTCCCCCAGGTTGTCTACAATCAGTTGCAGAATTGCCGAGCCACCGAGGAAAAATAAGGTCCCCCTCCCCCTCTCCCCATTGCAACGTTGATCGGAAACAAACGTGACTTTTCTGTTGGCAACTAACGATTTACGACTTTTCCGACTGATTTCAACATTGCAAGGGGGAAGGGGGGCACAGTGGCATAAAAAACCCCACTTTTCAGAATGGCTCAACAATCCCGCAACCGATTGTAGGTTTGGCTAAACACGAATGCTATAACGAAAAAGAAAAATAATTTTTGACGACTAAAACGTATAACAGAGATGTTTTTCAGGGTCGCATTAAGCGTATTTTATTAAGTCTAAAAGTTCGTGCTCATCATTGAAATATTCATAGTCTCCATCCATATAGAGACAAGGGCGACAATTAATGTCAGCAAACGCGAACCACTCATTTTTATCCTTCAACCATGTGTTAGCCTTCTCCAGCAGTTTCACTTTCCTGTGGGTCAAGTCCAGATGTACTTTAAATTTTTCTGATTTCTTTCTTGCTCTGTAAACCATCGATCGATGTCGCCAAGTGGTAAAACGGACAATGATGGTTTGCGATTTCTTGTTGGTTGTTGGATTTTTCTTTATCGGCCCAATCCTATGAGCCCGATCAATCACCATGTCAGGTATGTCAACTTCCAACTCATCCTTCAATAAGGTCTTGATTTTTCTCAAACAGGATTCACCAGATTCATCTTTATCTCTATCCATTTCAATGCCGTTGAATCTCAAGCATAATCGTCGATGATACTGTTCATTATCGTCACAACGAAGCTCGAGGCTTTCGACACGATCTTTCAACTCATTGATCTCCTCATACCCGCGCTCAAGCTTCTCTGTCCTCTCGATGTACTTTTCCATTAACACTATTTTGGCCTCTAATTCCTGGATTTTTTCATTTTGGGCAACAACTGTTTGACGAAGACTGTCGATGCATTCTTTGGTTGCCAAATGTGCAATCTTACCTTCGACGACTTGTCCAATCGATTTAAAAGTTACGGGTGGGGTTTCTTCTGTCGTTCCGTCGGTTGAATCAGAATCAGGGCCTAACTCCTCGTGCTTCGATTTCGCTCTCGATTTCGATTTCGCCTTTCCAGACATTTCGTACTCACAAAGAACAGTAAATGATAAAATTTTGCATCTATCAATCAGCAGTTAAAGTCAGGGATTCATCTTCATTATTCCATTACACTTTTGCGAACCTACAACAACAGTGCACCCACTGGCAGCAACTCGCTTTCAGCAGCAGCCGAAAACACGTCCGTCCACAAAGCGAGTCATGCGCAAAAAAAAGTTTTTTTTTGCTAAGAGACAAAGACGAGTGCTTCATAGAAGCTTTGTATACATGAGCAGACTGGCACTTTATTCAATGAGGGCTTCGTGGGTACAAAAGGGCCCCGTAGGGCGTGGCCAAGCCTTTAATGGGTGTAGCCATTTAGGAATCCTAATTGTGTCTGCTAAGAATTGTAGTAAATTTTTCATAACACAATGGACATGTTGTCATTAAAGTGCAGTCAGAAGCAATGCAGATAAAAAGTTGTTTCTGGTCTGGAACTATCATTGTATAGCAAAATACTACAAACAAGGTATTATTTAAAACATATTTGACTGCGGAACTTGAATCTCTCAAGTATTATGAAACGTTATCGACCTATGAGAGCCTCATCAGTCCCATTTGAATTCTTTGAAGACTTCTGCTTATCGAGCATGCGAAACAAATTTGATTATCTTATGAAGCTTTTGTTTCTTCTCATTGGGAACCTGCAGGCAGAATCGTGAAATAATCGCTAGGCTCCGGAATTGCCCCTGGTTGAGGTTATTTCTATCAAATCTCATTAAGTAAGTAGAGGAGCAAACACTGACCACCATACCGTGTGTCCCAAAAAAACAGGTAACTGATTTGATCAGGTCTAGCACTAAGAATTTAACTCCAATCAATCGGAAATAACCTTTAAACTAGTCCTCCATAGTTTACTTGAAGATAGACACCTTGTTTGTTGATATTGAAGCATTGAGAGTAGACATTTTTACCTTGAAAGTCCAGATTTGCCTTCACCTCCAAACCAGAGGTTTTAGGCTTTTGGCCTAAACTACAAACGCGCTTTTGTGGAAATCTCCTAAAGGAAAGGCACAATGTAGAAAGTCTGAGGAAGGAGCTTTGCTTTGTGCATGCACATTTGAGTAAAAATCCAAAAACTGAAAACTGAAAAAGTCAGTAAGGAATATCTTTACTCAGCCAAAATGAAAATGAATTTACAACGAAGAAACAACCTAAGCACGAGAGAGCGCTTTCATTGATCTTGTCCTCGTGGATATTTAATCCTTTGGGTATAAGCGACAAATTATTGTTTCGTAATAATTTCACTGATCAAAGAATGCATTTTATTCGAACAAGGAAGATTTTTCCACACTCTAGGGAATCACTTTCCTGTAGGGTAACTTTTATTTGGCAGCGGCAATTCACAGCTTTCGTAGAATGAATAGAGATATCTCTTTTGGAAAAAATTCTTGAGTTTGATTGTCAAGTTCGAATTGGATTTCTAACAAGAATTTTTCTGAAGCACGAGGCTTCTTGTGTGCACTTGGCTATGATTCAGGAGATTCCACGCGCGTTGATATTTAGGCCAAAACCCATAAGCTCTGGTTTGGAGATAGAGGCAAATCTATACTTCCAAGACTAAAATTTCTACTCTCAGTGCTCCAAGATCAACAAACACGGTATCTATCTTCAATTTAACTATCGTGGATTAGTTTAAACGTTATTTCCGTATGACTCGAGCCAAAGTTCTTAGCGCTGGTCTAGATCAAATTTGTTACCTTTTTTCTGGGAAAACCGGTATGTAATTTGCTACATTTAACTTCATATTGCTGTTTGCGAAGGCCTGCACTTTAGAGCGATGTATAGAAGGATGCATAAAATTGGTGAAGCGAAGACTTCCTAACATTCCCATGGGACTTAACTTCCCTTAACCCTATTTTTGTTGGGGGGGGGGGGCAATTTGCCTCCCCTAGTAGATTTTTTTAAATAACTCTGCGAGGAAGAATTTTAGAGCCATGAAACTTCTTGAATTCTTGCAACTACTTATTGTACAACTTCTCAAAAAGTTTCATGGAAATATTTTGAAAATGAGGGGGCGGGAGACAATTTTCTGGGACTGACCCAGGAAAAATCGCAAATTCTCAAATCTCAATTATTGCGAAAAAAGGAGCAGAAGTGGAATATTTTGCAAATTTCTTTTGTAATTTTGTGTTATTTGATGCATTCTATCATAAATATCATGTTTGGATGGAAAATTTGCTCCAGATTTAATTTTATCTCGATTTTTCTGATTTTGGCCAATTTTGCCGCTTTTCTGGACCACACAAAGGAAAATGCTGACGTTAGCAAAAATGGTTGCTATTTTTAGGTTAATTTTCATATTTACAGAAAGTGCATGACTGAGGTTTTTTTGCACACGAAATTTGGTCGCTCTACCTATTACCAGTCAAGAGTTAGGTAGGGGGGGGCCTTTTTTGCCTCCCCCCCAACCAAAATAGTACTGTCAAATAGCCCAACCACTAGAGGGTTAAACAACCAAATTGTTGCAATGATTGCGCAAATCAAGGTTCAATCGTTAAACTCCTTTGAATGATATCTAGTTTTGCTTTGGAAGGTGATCATAGCTCTGTGGCAAGAAAAAACTTTACTCCTCATAATTTTTGGTTGAATGTACTTAGAATCTATCATTGCTGGGTTTACCCTGGGCTACGAGGCTCACTTCGTTGCAGACTTGATTTCTCGAGACAATTTTTACTTCACCTGTTAGGCTCCTAGGTCGAGATATGTAAGTCATCTGTACTAAAACTTTTACATTTCATACGTAAAGTTTGCGCAGCCTCGAGAGTAAGAGGATTATACCCTTAGCAGTAGAAGACTTTAATACAGCTGGCATTGACAAGAACCACGACTTACGGTTGATAAGTCAGTGGGCTTATGATTGGAAGATTTCATTTAATGTAGATCCACGAAAACAAACTGTAGAATCGATATATTCTAAGAATAAAAATTCAGTTTCAGTTTATATATTTTAAATTCCACTACATACGATTCAAAAATATTAACGATACATACAAAAAGAACTAGACTACAAAGATATAAAACATGTTACAGAAAAATCAATATATTGGATAGAAAATTAATACAATATACAAATACTAACTGAGAAAAAAAAATGAAAAATGAAATTCATCATCTAGTAATTCGTCTTAATAGCATACCAGTGATGAAAGTTGAAGAACACATGCATCCAGAAGTTGTCCTATACTCAAGGCTTTCTTTTTCTGCTCTTATCAAAGCAGCCATATGTGAAGCAAGAAAAGGCATTGGTCTGCTGAGATATCCCTCTAATTTTCTGCACAGACATACTCTTCACGAATTATTTAAGCGCTATGTGCGACTCCACTTGGATTTTGGAAATGTTATCTACTACATTCGGGTGAAAAGTTGTAAATTTAGCGTTACTTTATCACCAAATTTAATAGAAAAGTAAAAGTCCGCCCAGCAATGATGCTTCTGCAGCTGCAGTGTCAAATCTTGTACGTATTCTGCAGCTCTAGCCATTACAGGGGCGTGGGTGGGAGCATCGCGGGAAAAGCGATACGCTGAGCTTGGTTGGAAATCACTGAGTTCCCGAAGATGGAGCAGGCGCCTAACTTTGTTTTATAAAATCTTAAATAACATGCGTCCTGCATATACAACGGATCCAATCCCGCAACATCAATAGTTGCAATATTCTCTTCGCAAACAGGATGTCATTGGGTGAATTAGGAAAATACAGAGAGATTTCAAGTTTCAAGTTTCAAGTTTCATTCATTGTCAATAAATCCTAAATACAATTCATACACAAAACTCTACAACTAAGATACATTACAACAATATGAACTAAAACTAACACTACTGAAAAAAAAGAAGAAAAATTACTTTACACAATTGTATTTAAGATTTATTGACTAAGGAGGAGCTCTCTAAGTAGGTAAACTAATCGAGAGAGAGCCCCCCCATAAAACACAAAGAAACCAAAAATTATTTCAAAAACAAAGACAGATAATAACAAAGAAGCAGATGAACCTCAACGGGATAGGTCTTGTGTGTTGAACTAAGACTTATTTTGTGAATATGAATCAAGGAAGTATCTTTTTAGTTTTGAACGAAAAACCACAGTAGGGCTAGCAACACGTATGAACAGTGGAAGGGTGTTCCAAAGTTTTGAGCCACAGTACTGAATTGTTTGCAAACCATACAGAGTTGTATTTTTAATAGACTTAAAAAGATCACCTCTTGTAGCCTGGCGAATCCAATTCTATGAACAGATGAATTTGGCTGAAAATAATCATGAAAGCAGGAAGGAGATAGCTTATTAATAGATTTATAAACAAAGGTTTCTATTTCACTCTAGCTTCCATCCCAGTTGCTCGTCTGAATGGAATGATCTATGTCCATATGTTAGACTTATACCAACCATTGCGATTTTTAAGAAAAAGCTAATGTCAATAATCCTGGGGGGGGGGGGTACATAACATGTTGAGGGTACGGGTATGTGCCGCCCATATGGGTGGGTTTTAGGGCCCCAATTTCTCCAAACAAGGGTCCTTTTTTCGGCAGATTTTCCATAAACAAGGGTGGGTTATCCAGAAATTGGCGAAAAAAAGCAAAAATTGGTGGTTTTCCGCCAGAATTTATCAGAAAAGTGGGTATGACCGCACGTTTCGGTAATTAGAAGAGGGTACCTCTCTGAAAACCGGGCGGCAGACCCCCGTCCGTCCGCAAGTCATGTACCCCCCTCGGGGTCAATAATCCGCCCCTTGCTAAATCTGTGCTTGGGATTCATGACCCAATAGGACTATCTCATCTTACTCGACTTAGGGTTGGTCTTAGACAATTGAACTTTCACAAGTTCAAGCACAGGACGCCCAACGTATTGTAGTAAAGGGCCCATCGAATATTCTAAAGCATGATTTAACAAGATCTTTTCTTTCGAAAGTGCTCTAAGATCAGATTTTCTTGTCTTTGCCTCAATGTCTCATATATTTCATATTTCATATTTTAAACATATTTATACAGGGTACAAATTCAATAAGTATATTGTTTAACAATTTGGCCCTGTTAAAATTAAAGTACCTGATAAACTATTTGCAAATAAATTAATAGATAAAGATATATACATCTGACTACAATAAGCAATCTACAAACTTAAAGATTTTCGTACCCCAACTGTCTCAACCTTGATTTAAAAGAGTATACCGAGGGGGCCTCTTTGATATCATTGTTAAACTTGTTCCACACTTTGTTACCACGGTAAGAGAATGCCTTTTGGCCACTTACTGTTCGCATTAAGTGAACTGCAAGATCATTTTTGGTGTTTCTTAGCTCTCGTGTGTGGAAATCTGATAGTCTAACGAATAGGTCACTAAGGTTCTGTGGTGCGAGATCGTTTAGAGATTTATACATCATTGTAGATGTCTCTTTCACAATCATTTCTTTGACGGACAACCAGCCAAGTTCTTTGCGTAATGGCACAGAAGGTGCATCATAAGAACTACCCGTAACATACGAGCAGCCCTGTTTTGTAGCTTTTGTAGGGATTCTATTCTCGTAATGCCACTACAGCCCCAAACGGAGCAGCAATAGTAAAAATGTGGTTCTACAATACTACGATAAATGTCGTTCAAGGTTTCCATCGATACAAAGTTTTTACAATATTTTAAAAGGCCTATTGCGCGAGGAACTTTCCCTTTTTATGTTCTCAATTTGGCACTTCCACGTTAGACTATTGTCTATATGGACACCAAGGTATTTCACTTTGTTCACTAAGTCAATATCAGTACCACCTACCTGAAACACTGGCAACAAAGTAGGCTGCACTGCCATTTTATTTACATTTTGCATTGACCCAACTATCATTGCCTGTGTTTTGACGACGTTCAAGGATAGCTTGTTACCTTGATATTGACATTTCTCGATATTGACAAGTTCAGCGTTTAACACCATATGCAATTCATCCAAAGTTTTGGAGGAATATGAAATCATGGTATCATCAGCATACATATTTGTCTCAGCCTTATTTAGTGCAAAGGGAAGATCATTTATATAAAGCAGAAAAAGAAGTGGTCCCAAACAAGACCCTTGTGGCACTCCGACATCAATAACTTTGATGTCAGAAGGGACACCATTTACTTTGCAAAACTGCTTTCTGTTATTCAAATACGACCGAAACCAATCATGTTCCAAGTCGCAGATACCATAGAATTTCATCTTATCAAGATGAATACGGCATACCGGAATTTGATGACCCGGGACGCAAGTGGTACGTGGGAACCGGGACGCAGGTGGGAACCGGGAACCGGGACGCAGGTGGGAACCGGGAACCGGGACGCAGGTGGGACGCGGGAACCGGGACGCAGGTGGGACACGGGAACCGGGACGCAGGTGGGAACCGGGAACGGGGACGCAGGTGGGAACCGCGAACCGGGACGCAAGTGGGACCCGGGAACCGGGACGCAGGTGGGAACCGGGAACCGGGACGCAAGTGAGAACCGGGACGCAGGTGAGACCCAAAGTTTTTTCCGATTTGAAATTTAGTTGTTTTTGACTTGTTAAAAAATGAGAAGTGTTTTTTAAGAAGTGCTTTTTCCTGGATAATTTAATCGCATTTTCCGTGCTAACTGTGACAACATTTATGTAAGTCTTAGTTGAGCATTTTCTAAACTAACGTAAGAAATTCTGGGTACTTAGAATATGACGATTTTAAGAAACTTTCACTACATGCAAAACAACACATCAAAATGTTGCTTATTTATCAGGCAACATTCTTAGATATCATTCTGTTTGAATGTTTTGCCAAAACTCACCAATTTTTGCTGCTAAAGCTCACGTAGTCAGCCTTAGTTATCTTTCTCAGTAGGTTCTGTAGCTTCCCTTAAGCCCAATATTCGAAATTCGAACTCAACAGTACCTGCTGGGTTCGACAAAATTTATCACGGAAATCTGAATCAACCACCGTTAATCCGCGCAACAAGGTCGCACTTGCAGATCAACAGGGGTTGATTCAGATTTCTGTAATAAATTATGTCGAACTCAGCAGCTACTGTAAAAACGGAAAAAAATTTCAATCGGTGTCGAGATTCTGTCGCCCTGTCGTCTACCAATCAGCCTGTGGCTTAGAGCAAGGCGGTTTTGCTTTTGTAACAAGAATGATCCTTTACGGAAGTACTGACACCTGACTTTAGAGCAGCTCTAGAAAACTGACTTGAAAGGCATTTTAGACCCATTAGTTGTGAGAAAAAAGCAGCAGATGATTTAGACCCTATAGATCTATCAGCTAAATTCTAACACGCCCGACAACACCAAGCCCGAATTTTGACGTCACTTCCGGCCTCTGTCGCATGAAAGCTGGCGCGAAAGCAAGTTTTGTAATAAATGGCGTCAGCAGGCGTCCCAAGTGTCGCAAAGTGAAATATCGAGATATAACGCAATAGCTGTATATTTGCTCTTTCAACTTCGTTAAGAGTTTTGGACTCAAAGTTTCTTGGTTTATCAAACTTTTCAAAGGCCATGGACAACTCTGTTTACAAGCTTGGAATGCAGCACAGCAGGTGAGCAGTTTTTTCGTAAATTTAACGTTTGTCGTTGGTTTCATAGAAATTTCGTTTAAAATTTTGGATTCCTCGATATTTTTTTGACCTACTTTGTCGCTTTTTACGAACTGTTGACCAAATGAAGTTATATTTTTCTCGTCTTAAACTCGGCCTCGATGTTTCAAGAAAATCAACTTTTCTTGGCCTAAATTTACCCAAATTTTTTTCAAAGTGCAATATTTTCTAAACTAAGGCAGAAATTATCAATTTGGAGATATAACGCAATAGCTGTTACGCATCTTGTTTCTAAAAATGTTTGCGGTTTTTCTGTAGCCTTTGCCAATTTCCTACAGTTTTCAAAGGCAATTTTCGCTCCAGAGCCATGACTGTTTATTCCTCGTTAACTTTACGTGCTTCTTTTCACAAACGTGTTTGCCTTTTAGTCGGAAAATAGATGTTGACCCCTACCAAATTTACTACATTCGAAGTTTATTTGAAGTTTATGGAAACGGGGATGTTTTTTAGTACTTTTCTAGCCGTTTCGGCTCATAGGCAAGAAGAACAATGACAAAACTTTGACTTGCGCGTTCTGAGAACTTTCATTGGCTTCGGCCTAATGTAAACAATCATAAAGCATCATAAAGTTTCTCCGTTGCTGATGAACTTCGCACCAATAGGGAAGTTCTGGCTTTGAAATAGGAGGTTACATGTGGAATAATATTTATCAAGACTGTCTTGTACAAAAAACTCATCAGCTTTTATCATGTTGCCTATAAATGCGAAGCCTACTGTCACTAGATTTATGTTATTTTCCTTGATCAGTTTCTTTTGCACATGAAATTCCATGTGAGACTGGATGAGATATATTATGCAGTACAGACATTTGCTGGACATTTCTGTTTGTTCCACTTTAGGATTCTCAAAAAGAGCAAATTTATCGTTATCAAGCACTACCGTGATGTAGCATAAATGACAACATCGAAGGCAGGAATGCTTTTGTTACAATGCCTGAAGACCGATGCAAAACCCGATGGAACATCACTGTTGCAAATGAATCATTGAATGAAGAAACCATTGCAAAGTATAAGAAAATTTTTTCTGTGCTATAATATTTGATACTTATGATTTTGTTCGTGTGATGTGAAGATGGTAACATAGTAGCAATTGAATAATCACAAAATTGACATTTTTAATGCTTTCAAATTCTGAGACAGCCTGAATCTTCTCCTGAATTTAATCCGGAAAGGTTGGAAGTTTGGAAACGTTGATGATGCATGAAAATCAACAAGAAGAACTACATGTCTAGCCACCAAAATTTTTCTTTGGTCAAAGCTGATGGACATATCTTTCTGGTAATTTCAAAGTTTGATATCCCTTCTCCCCTCCAGACCAAAGCCATGAGTCAAAATTTTTTGAGTTTCCATGATTACTGTTTAGCATTTTTAAAGTCACTCAGGAAGGAAAAGTAACAGGAATCACTAGAAATAACAGACCTTTCATACCTAACTTCTTGCTGCACATTAACGATTGGCATTTGAAGCTGCCAGAACAGGATGGATAATTTCATAAGAATGATTGAATGCCAAATAATGCCATTTCAAGTGATATCAAAGAATAAAAGTCAAAGAAAACATGGCAAAGACTTCTCTTTCCAACAGCTGCATCTCATGAAGAATATGCTTAAATCACTAAAGTTTGTGCCTTCCAACTCAGCAGAAATGAAAATTGATAATACATCGTGTTGCACTGCAGCGGAGGTAAAATGGGCAAGCAAAGGTTAAATCTGACACCTAGAAAACATTGAATTTTTACCAGTTCAGAGAAAAGCGTGAAAAAACATTTTTGGTTATCCCATTATACTTCCAGCGTGCCCATTTTACCTTGTGGATCCTATTGCTATGCTTGTTTATGAGTTTCTGAAAATCATCAAAATACCAGTCATTGCACTTGTCCATCGGAAGTAATCATTTCAATTCCAATAGGCAGCATCCACCTTGTATATTGTCTGTCATATTTGGAGCCAATATTATCCAGAACTGTCTGTCATTTTTGGAGCCACTATTATCCAGAACAAGAGGAAGTTTCCAGAAAAGTTTCAAAAGTTTACAAACTCTCTTCATTGAGCAGTTAACCAATATGTCCAACAAGTGGAACTCACTGTCCAGTACAAATAAGATATTCTTTATCATGTGCTCTCCATCTGTCCATTAAAGACATCTGTTTTCATAAACGAAATTTAGTTCTTGGATCCATAAACATGCAAAATTTCTTCTTTCGAAGATGTGGCCTAAACAAGCGGATGTTCTTCTTCCGTCGCGCTTTCTTGCTGGCCAGTTTGTTGCAAAAACACGAACGCACCTTGAACAAGAAACTCAGATACTGCCCTTCACTAGTAGCAAAATGGATAACTGGCGCTCTTCGTAATTATCTATTGCTTCATTCAGAATTAAAAAGTTTCTTGAAGCAAGCAGCACAAAGACCACGCCGTTTTCAAAACAATGTCTTCGCTCTACTGTATTTTCCAAATGTCATGGCCTTGGAGGCGCTACCAGTGACGTCAAAGACAATGAGATCGAATGATTGTACCAAAAGACAATGGAAATTCTCTCAAAATAAGACCACCCCTCTCGTCCAAACTGTTGGGGCTTGCCAAGGAGTTTAAATCAAAACAAACTTAGTTTTGAACGTTTCTTAGACAAATGCACTACATTTTAGAATTGAATTGAAAAGGAAAAGTAACACCTCGTTCCCATAAGAAACATTCAAAGTCGTCAAACATATTCACTTCCGGTCATTTTCCTATACATTTGTATAGGGGCATCAAAACGAGGTAAAACTCATCGAGAAAGGTGTTGTCGGGCGTGTTCTAAGAGAGAATACGAATCGAACGACAGATTGGTACATTTTTTAGAATGTTCGAATGTACACATTGGTGATAGAAGTTCGAACGCCAGTTAATCGAACTTTTCGTAAAGAGGCTGAAAGGTTTCATATGGAATCAGTCTGGAGCTTTACCATTTCTACAAGTGCAGGGGAATGAGTCCATAGTTGTAGCGTTATCAGTTCTGGCAGAGTGCGAAACCACGTTATGTAATCGAGTCTGTAATCGAGTCTGTGTATAGCAGTCTCGTTCCAAAGGGACTTCAAAAGTGAAACAAAGTCATTTCCAAAAAGTTGCCGTAATATTATGGTCTCGGTTTGGTGCAGTAGTCTCGTTTTGAATAGCGATTCCTGGGACTCATTGTAGGTTTCTGAGCAAACATTGTTGGATGACATCGGTCGGGATACAGGGCGCAATTCTTCCCTCGCATAACTAACCCTTCTTTGGGAGGGGGGGGGCATAACCATAAGCGCAAAGGAAGATATAATCTAGGGGCTGCACGACAAAACTTTCATTGCTTACCAACTTTTTGCAAGGACTAAAGGCTGATTTTGAACATTATTTTGGTGTTGGGGGAGCTGCCGCCCCAGCCCCCTAGCTCGTACGCTTATGCGACATTACTGCGGATGAAGGGTAGTGAGTACCTTTCCCTTACCAGGTTGGCGAACAATTACCGAGTAATACTCTTCTGAGCTGCACCTACTTAACATTGTTAACAGCTAGTTGTAATCAGTTTAGTTTTCTGAATAAGAATTTTCTGAAAATACCGGATGTCCCAAAAAACATAAGCGTTTGAACAGTTCCTGTGAAGGAGCCATTGAATTCAAAGATGTCATTTTTAGTTTATGATTGATTTGATTTGATTTTATAATATTTATACAGGGTAAAACATTCAGTTGTACTGTTTTACAATGTACCCTGTTAAAAAATACTTACAAACGAAAAGAAACTATCTAAATTTACATGTAAATCCAAAATAAAACAGGTATTAACAAAGTATATAAAAATTGCAGGTATGATGTAGATATGATATAAGAGAGAATTAGCTAAATGCATGGTTTGCTATGCTTTTTTTTGAAAGTTTTCAAAGTCGGGGACAATCTTGATTCTAGGCTGAGGCGATTCCACATTGTCGCACCTTTATATGAGAAGCATTTTTGGCCATTTGCAGATTTTCGCATGGGAATTTCTAAATCAGATCTAGTATTGCATAATTCTCTCTTACATGTATCCGAGAGCCTTGAGAACATTTCTGTAAGGTAAGTGGGAGCCAGATCATTGATAGATTTGTATGCCATACTCAAAGTCTCCATTTGAATAATTTCACTAACAGTGTGCCATCCAAGTTTCTTGATGATAGGCTTTGCAGAAGCATCATATCTACTGTTAGTAACTATTCTTGCAGCCCGATTTTGAAGTTTTTGTAGTTCGTTTATTGCTGTGGAGCCACAGCTTCCCCATACAGGGCAGCAATATCTGAAATATGGTTCTACAAGACTTTTATACATGCTTTGTATTGTAAGAAGAGGGAGATACCTCTTGGAGTATTTCAACATCCCTATTCCTCTAGAAACTTTTTTCTTGATGGCAGTAATTTGTTCTTTCCTGTTCAAGTATTGATCAACCATAACTCCCAGATATTTTGCCTCCTTTATGATAGAAACAGTTTCTTCCCCTACATTAAAGAGAGGCTTTACACCTCCTACCTTTTCTATGTCGTTCAAACGCTTCCTACCACCTATCACGAGACTTTGTGTCTTGGTCACATTGAGGGACAATTTGTTTGCGTTAAGCCAAGATTTAAGGTATCCAAGATCCTCGTTGACGCATTCATTTATCAAATGAATTGACTTTGAAGAGAAAGAAAGGCTTGTATCATCCGCGTACATGTTAACATCTGAGTGTCTCAGAGAGAAATGAAGATCATTTACGTATATTATGAAAAGAAGAGGTCCTAGGCAAGAGCCCTGAGGAACTCCAGTCGTTATTGATTCAAGATCTGATAGCTGCCCATTTACCTTACAGCACTGCTTTCTATTGGTTAGATACGAGCGGAACCAGCGTATCTCTTTGTTTTGAACCCCATAATGCTCCAGTTTCTGTATAAGGATGTCATGATTCACCGTATCAAAAGCCTTTTTTAAATCAATAAAAGTGACGGCTGTATATTCACTGTTCTCTAGATTGAGATACCAGTCATTGGTACATTTTAAGAGACAGGTCAGTACGGAATGTAGTAACCTGAAACTAGATTGTTGTGAGAATAGGAGTTTATTAACATTTAGAAAGCCGTAAAATTGATCATAAACCAGTTTTTCAAAAAGGCGAGAGATGATCGGTAAAACAGATATAGGGCGATAGTTTGAATTTTCATCTTCAGAACCATCCTTGTAGATAGGTGCAACCCTAGCTATCTTCCAATTGTCTGGAAAAATGCCGAGAGACATAGACATGTTAAAGAGCCGACTCAGAGACCCGGCCAAAACAGGCATCCCAACCTTAAGAAAGAAGCTTGAGATACAGTCAAGGCCGGACCCCTGAGAGGTCTTGAATTTTCCCATAGTCTCAATTAGCTGCTTAGGTGTAACAGGTGCAAAGCTAAATGTAGCATTTTGAGGATTTACAATATATTCATCATTCAAAAGGGGATTTCCAGTATCAGGTATATCATTGCTCAATTTTTCTCCAACAGTGCAAAAGAACTGATTCATAGAGTTAGCAATTTCCTTTGAATCAAAAATAGTAATACCATCGACCCTTAAGGATTGGATTGTCGTCGTTTTCGATCGTTTATTTATGAGTTTGTTAAAAGTAGACCATGTTTCCTTCACATTACCTTCCGCTTCATGAATTTTGTTTGTGAAATATGTCTTTTTAAGATCGGCATTCATCCTATTTGCTTTATTTCTTACTTGCCTATATGCAGCCATAAGGATTTCAGATTTTGATTTGACTGCAGCAACCTTCAGTTTGTCTCTACTCCTAAGCAAGTCCTTCAGACTGGAAGACAGCCAAGGGCTATATCTTTCAGAAACTCGATTTTGCATCATGGGGGCATGAGTTTCTATGATTAACGAAAGCATACTAATCCATTTTTCAACTACTACATTAATATCTTCAGAGCAATATAGGATACTGGACCAGTCATAGGCTGAGAGATCCCGAAGGAAAGCTTCCTCATTGAAGTTTTTCATCTGCCTAGTATATATTTGTTTGTGTTTTCGTTCAATACCACCCAGGTGCTTCCTTACTGCATACACTAGATAGTGATCGCTAATGGCAGTCCTGACAACACCGGATTTTGAAATGTTTCTTACATTACTGACAGCAATATGATCTATCAGAGTGGAAGTTTGTTCAGACATATCTTTGATGTGTCTAGCATTACCTGAAAATGTGGGTGCTGAGCCATCAGTTGAGTTAGGATTTACCGAAAGATCACAGTTTGTGTCCCCTAATAGAATCATCTCCTTCCCCTCCAATTCTAAGAAACGCATGACTTGTTCAAGCTTATCAAAAGTGTCTATCGGATCACTGGGAGGCCTATACCACGAGAGAATTATAAAGGGTGCAGCTCTGAGGGGTGTAATCTCGACCCCAATCATTTCCAATGACGCTTTCGGAATATCCTCCCTAACCTTAGATTTGAAACTGTCTCTGCAATAGACAGCTACTCCTCCCCCATGGCGAGTTCTATCAAAGCGTATGAATTTGTACCCATCAATTTTAAATAGATTATCGGGTAATTTGTCATCTATTTTAGTTTCATTTAACGCTAGAAAGTCAATGCCCCGACTTTTGAGTAGATACTCGATTTCATCTACATGTGGAAGTAGACTGTTAACATTTAGAGAGGAAATCACCATTCCTTTTTTGGTGCCCAGTTTATCAGAACTGCCATTACTATCAATTATGTTTGGTGCAGTAACCAGATTCACATATGTTCTCTCAGAATGTCTATCATCAGTGTTATTAAGTCAGATATCATTTATAAAATTCTTAAAATTATTAGCAAGAAAAGATGTACCTTTACGATTGAGGTGAAGTTTCTTCATACCTAAGCCCGTGTCATCAATGTTCTTATTGTCTATCAGGTACACGTTGTTCCTCGTGGCAACTTCTCGTAAGATGGCGTTGTGCGAATCCACTTTCTTTGCAAAACCTTGCTTGTCTTTTCTAACAGTACAGAGGGAAACTGCAAACTCTGTATCCGGTGACTCAGCCTTAACCATATCGATGACTTTTTGGGTATTTTTATCCGTATCTTTCCCTGCAGTGATATCGTTGGTGCCAAAATGAACGATAATCAAATCTGGCTTCTTTCTGATGATTGGCTTCACATGATCGATCAAATCTTCGGTGTTGTCGCCGGGGTATTTTCTCACTTTCACAATATGGTTTCGTGATAACCCTTTTTCTTCTAGGCCATTTATGATTGAGTCACCGAGAACATACACCCTTTTCCTTTCTTTTTCTTGTTGCTGAATCTTTTTATGGGTGCTTGTTGTTGTACCGCAGCCACATCACTATCACTGCTGGCATCTGCATTAACTGGCTCGCTTTCATTTAGCCCTTTCTTAGGCGCATTGAGAGATTTTCCATCACTTGCATCACTTGCTACTTTGTTTACGCCAGGACTTCGGTTTTTTCTTTTTCGATTTTTCTTTGGTGTTGTTTCGGACCCATTCTTTTCACAGCTTGCCATTGTGCTTGGTTCAATGGGATCAGAACTCTGTTTTTGTCCTTCGTTTGGAGGGGGTCTCGAGGGACTGAGTTGACTTTGAATATGGAGGGCCTTGTTTTCTGGTCTCGGGGATTCCAAAAGTTTCTCAATAATGGTTTGTTTATAGGCAAGTTGCCTTTCTAATGATGTTATCCTATTCTCCATACTTTTGATCAGGAGCCTTTCATAATCCAGAGATTTAGCAGGCGATGATTTGTTTGACTCTGATATTGATCTGTTTGAAATGAGTGCTTTCAGTCCAAGGAGCTCGCCATGCATGTATTTTTTAAAATCAAGCAGGTCCTCGTAAAAATGGTCTTGTTGCCGAGGGGTATCATCTACAGGAGGACTCAAATCTGGAAGATTAATTTGTGTGTTCTCCTGGATGAGGGATGATGCTGTTTGTGCGCTATCTTCGAGGCTAGAGGTTGACGTTGTACTTGAAATAAAGTATGATGTACTTCCATCCGCGTAGGTCTCAAGGCGAATGGAGCCTTCGGAATTTAGGCCATCTATCATTTTCAATGCGTCGTCCGCTGGAATGTCAAATTTCGACGAAAGATGATTTACCAAGCGATCTTTATCTGGTCTTTTCTTTAATTTCTTGCGAATTTCGTTGATTGCATTGAAAACCAATTCTTTTTCTGAAGATGTTTTGTCCATATTGGAAATAATCGCAGGAGCAACCACAAACACGTCCGTCTCATAAAAGCGACAACAACAAATCCATGGCATAGATAAGACGACGACGACGACAATCGTCGACGACATGTCGACGACAACAACAACAATGGTATAGATAAGATCTCAACTTAGACTTTGTATTGCCTTGCATGCCCAAATCGGGATTGTACTAGCGGAGTAATTGACTTACTACCGATTGCCTGACACAAGTGGGGACGCTCATTAATTTTCAAAAATTTTTCCCAACCCCCGGCCCTTGTTTATTGATTTTGGCAAAACAGTGTCCAATGCTCAATATGACTTTTCTACGAAAGTTCGTTCCAAAGATAAGAAGTCATTGCAGTGTACTCGTAAACTACTTGGAATGTTTTCTTTCAGAAAACATTTTACGAATTTCTGACCCTCCCCCCCGTTTATCAATTTCTTTAAAAGTTTCCCACCCCTCCCCTGTTTTTAGGATCCCTTCCTTGCATTAGGCACTCGAGAGTACACAGGTAAAATTTCTGAGGAATCCCAAGACAGATGATTATTAGATTATGCAGTTGCTGTCTATGTGTAATTGGGAGAAAGCTTTGTGGGCAGCTCAACAATGCGTTGTTCTCTGGAGCTTTGAGCTTTGGAAGTGAAATTTACTCTTCACAAATTCAAAAGCCCAATATGACTGAGCAATCACAACAGTAGCGAAGCCTGGATGAGAAGGATCCTTTGGCATTAGAAAACACTACTTGACCTCGTTCCTGTTCCTTCAGTCCTTGAAAGTTGGACTGTCAACTGTTAAAGGATTTAAGTGCAAATGCATCTTCTCCTAGCATTTTCTCTAATTGGTATAGTAAGTTTAATCGTTCAGGAAATTCTTGACCGTAGTAGAAAAAGAAAACCATAGTAGATTAATTCAAGTGTTAAAAAGTACGAGCTGCCTCCAGGGGATGTCAGGTTAATATCGAATTTATACTGGTCTCAAACTGCACAAATCAGGGGTAAATCAGAAGGCTTGCGCAGCTTTAAGATGGAGAAAGGTGTACGGCAAGTTTGTGTTCCGTCATCAGCATTTTTTAATATGTACAGCGAGCAACTAATAAATGAAGCCCTACGAGATGAACCTGGGTTAGAAGTGAATTGAATGATTATTAATAACATAAGGTTTGCTGGCGACACCGTATTGCTAGCTAGCACGGAAGAAGAATTACAGAGATTGATTGATAAGATGAATGAAAGTTGTACAGCTTATGGTATGGAGTTGAATGCTAAAAAAGGCCAAAGTTCTGGTCATCGAAAAACAGCCAGGTACGAACATCGTCATAAAATCAAATGGGATGGCATTAGAGCAAGTAAAGCAATATCAATACCTTGGCACACTAATTACAGAAGATGCTAAATTTTTACGAGAAATCAAAAGGAGAATATGAACAGCAAATGAAATAAATCATTCTGGGAAGTAAAGGAATTAATGATAAGCAATATCAATGTGAATACTAAGAGCATGTCATTGTTAATATACGGTTGTAAGGCATGGACAATAGCTAAAGAAGCTGCAAGAAGGATAAATGCATTTGAAACATGGTGTTATCGTAGAATACTAAAAGTTAGCTGGATAAACAAATTGCCAACAAAGAGATATTTGACAGAGTTAAAGAAAAGCCAAATCTATCAAAGCAGATCGCTCACGTAAATCGTCATTCTTTGGCCATATTGCAAGAAACCCAAATCGAAATTTGTTTGTTAACATCATAGAAGGATTTATAAATGGCAAAAGAGCACAGGATAGACCTCGGAGAATGTGGATAGACGACATCAAAGAGTGGACCAACATCAGAGAATATGGACAATTGAAAAGAACAGCACAGAACAGAGAACAGTGGAGATCCATGATAGGTATCTTTCGGACTTACGAGGACGCTTCATAGATAGACAGGCAGAAAGATAGATAGGCAGGTACATCATTTAAAGTCATTTTATAGCAGATATATTGCTCTTGAAGGTGTTGTCTCTTCCAAACTAGAGCTTTAACGTTTTCTTTTGATAAGGCACGTTCCTGAAGAAAATATGTCAGCAAAATCCTTGATAAGATTTGAAAATAATGAAAAGTGATTAATTTCTTTCTGCAAAAAGTAAACTAATGCAATTTTTCGTAGAGATTTCTTCATTTTAGTTTTAATCTTTACGAACTTTCTTACGGTAAAACATCTGGGCTCTGGCTTGGAGGCTGATGCATACTTGAGTTTATCTTTGTTCAAATTGTCTATCAAGGAACACGTTGAAATTCTCTAGACATTCATCGCAGCTCAGTCAACATTACTGGACTCCGCGAAGCAGGAGCAGGAGGAATTTTTGAAAGCCTGCAATTGTATGCTGGATAAAATGCTCAACGTGAAATGATATAAGAAACATACATGTATAATTTGTTATGCAACTTTTTTATCTTTGCTATGGCTCGTTCTATGGCAGATGAAGAAGGTAAATCGTACTTTTGCTTTCAAGTGATATGTATATTATACAAAAACTATCATTTTCCTCAATTATCTAAACCAATTGGATCATTTATTCTACAGTAGATTTTATTCTATCTTGTCACCAATCTTTTAGTTGATTAGTTAGTTATTAGTCATTTGCTTTTCGAAGGGGGCTGTAACGTAGTGTTTCTTTATCAAAATATACAAATACTTCTCATAATCATTATCTCTTCAAGACAAATTCTTTAACTAATAATTTTGCCAGCAAAACTTGATTAAGCCATGATAATTGCAAATATTGCAAGAAATGACAACCAGGCATCTTACCGATGCAATAAATTAGGGCTTCACAGTGTGAATTAACTCTGAACTTCTTTGAAATTATTCTTGGAAACCAGTATCTTTGTTTTCACCTATTTGAACTTTCTTCGGCAATTCTTCTGGAAACATTTTAGCACCTCCGGTCTCCGTTTGCCTGATCTCAATTTTTCGTTTTCATTCATTTGCATCTTGTTCCATTACTAGTATAGAATGTAGCAAGTTTCAACACAACTTGAAAGCGTCGATCATTGTTTACAAAATATGAAATTTTGTCTTCATTGGAAGAATATCGTTCTTTTAATTCCTGTCTTTAAAAAACAATACATTTTAACGCAACTTTTGCCAGCAAAACGGCCGAAAACGTTATGACATTTCCAAAAGATTTGATTCTTGCGTTACTTTTCGTTACTTTTCTTTTTAGCCAAAACATCTATGTTTCCTCTCTGAAGCTATTATGAAAAGCCACTGTCTTTGCTTTTCTTTCCTGCTCTAGTTTCCTTCAGGACCCTCCTCGTCACTCTTTCCATTTGCAATTTGATAAATTCTCTTGGCTGCATAAAATAGAAGAGAAGCACGTTAAAACAAAAATAATCGATTGATGGCACAGAACTTGAAGAAAATACTAAATAACAGGCTACCGTAGTAAACCAATAGATGTAATTATGTTTTTGGAGAGAAACTGTTAACTCTAGTTGAATAGTAACAGCGAAATTAATTGCAACCAAAGAAACACTTTTCAATCCTTATCCCTATCTGACCTGGGGAGATTTCTCCCCCCTCGTACATTTTCATTATACGTTTTCCGTGTATGCTGAATGCCTCTGAGATTTAGTAGGTTTAACTTTCTATCATACAGCAATGAAACTGTAACAATTTTGGCATTCTATTTTTTGCCTTGTCTAAACCAAGTTGCCATGCTATGCTCATGACATAAGTCTCAATAGTATCGCTATATTTTCTATTTTTTTTCTATTTTTTAGCTCACTATGAGTGAAAATAAAATATCAGATGGAAAATAATGAACGAATACAAGGAATCACGTCGTCAGTCTATTGCCATGCCACACTCTATGAAAATAGACTTTCTACCTATATTGATCCTGTTCAATTGGTCCAATTAAGTACAAACTATGAATTTACGTATATTTTGATCTATATATTTCTTTTCTTTACGGAAAGTCAAGATTCACGACATTTTAACAAACTTTCATTTATATGACGTCATGTGACATCATGATAATAATGGTGCTCCAGCAACGACAACAAAATCACTAATTAAACTATTGTTTGTTTCAAAACTTTATTGTTTATGTAATGAATAACCTTCATGCCAAATTAGATTGCTATATCTCAAACAATGACCGAGATAAACTGGAAGGGCGGCATTCACTCCCCTCAGGCATTCAATGCTTAAAAACGCCCATTTCAAGTAGGTTTAAGGAAGACAGTGGATCAAATTTGATAACGGAACAATGCAGCTATTAACTTATTGCATCTCCTTTCATGGCTTTGCGTTATATTCTCGTTCCTAGTGCAGGATCTAACAGTTTTTTACTCTGGCTACAGATTCATTCATTGTTGCTCGGTTTCCTCCGATTTCATGCTCTTTCCGGACCAAGGTTTTTTTAAATGAAGTAGAGGCTGCTGAACAATGGAAAAATGTAGCCAGGCATCATTCGGGAATTTTGCCAGAAAGTGCATCATTTTCTTAAAAAAGAAGAGGGGCAACATCTTCAGAGAGCAGACATCGAGTTGATCTTTTACCTTGGGGGGGGGGGTAACTTCAATAGACGGGTGACGGGGGTGTGCCATTTGATGTCTGAAATTCCACCCTAAAATTTATAAACTTTCGCGAAAATGATACCCCAAAATTTACAGACCATTGAAAATGTATACCCTAAAATTGTGACAGCCATCCAAAATTTTAACCAACTAAGAAAGTTGATCAAAATCAACACCCTAAAGAGGTATTTTTCTAAAATGACACCCCAAAATTTATGACTACTTGTGATTTTACCAAAAGTGATACCCCAAAATTTATTTTCTGCTCGAAAAAAGGCACCCCAAAAATTGAACATCCCGTACCTGCATATATGGTAGTTACCCCCCCCCCCCGGGTCTTTTGCGCTATTCATTTCTATTCAGGTATCTGCTAACTAGGTTTGGTCACAAGGCCATGATCAGAGCAACTGAGGAATTTCTTAAAATGCAACGGCTTTTATAGAGAAATATTGAATTAATCCTAACAGATTTTAAGATAAGGTTAATCAATGTAAGAATTTCTTGGTTCCAGTCCACTTTGGTCCGTTTATTTTAAGTCGTCAGATTTGCTTTGCTCGACAGACAGCCCCCTTCTAATTTTCTGGCCGTCTTGGCTCACTGCCCTTCGCAGTCGATCTCGAATGGAACTAGTTAGCAGATAACTGAACACAAAATGAATAGCGCAAAAGATCAACTCGATGCCTGCTCTCTTTAGCTTTCAAGATATACTTCCAATGCGACTCTAAGCACCCCGTGAAAAAGTACACAGGTTCTTTTGTAGCTAATGCAGTATTTAGAATGGTTCATAAAAGCTTCCCAGGTTTAAACTGAAAAGCCACTTTACTTGCTAAATAGTTTAAGTTCAGAATCAGTTTCATATTTGAAAAATTCCACAACATACAACTTATCAATGACATTACTACAGTACTACATTACTACGTACGATATAAATGAGGCTCAACCCTAATACAATGGAAACACAGAACAAAGTTACAAGACAACAACATATATAATTAATTGTCTGAAGGAAAATTTCTTTATGAGGAACTCTCTCTGTAGCTACGCTATACGGAGAGAGAGCGCCCTGTGTTTCAAGACTGAATACGAGTTTATCTCTACATAGATTTTCCATCCAAGCTTTGGCAAAAACAATGGATGGGTAGTAATCTTTCGAATCAAATAAACTGAAATCAGGTAAGGTATTTACATTCAAAGACGAAACCTTGCAAAACAATTAAAGCATTTTCTAAACGCTTGCTTATGCAACTACTGAATGAGCACTAGATTGATGAACTGAGAAACGGGAAAAAACGAGGGGTTAAGGAATGTGAATCTACTTTAAGCATCTGTAGGCAGTGTTTCACAAAATCATCGAGTTGACTGACACGCTTACCATTCTTAGAAATATAAGCACCCATTCCTGCTTATGGAAATGGAATTTGCGACACTCATGACATGAATTCAGTAACAGGTTTGCCATTGACGTTGAGAGACATCATAAATTTTTATAAATGGTAACGGTGTGGTCAAATGTACACTTTGATGTTTTGGAAACGTTGCTTTTGCAAATTCCTAAAAGTTTATTCATATTTAACTCCTTCCCCCTCCCCTCCCGTTTTGAGTGCAGTTGCTAAATTCAATCTAACTAGAGCTGAAATTAGTAACTGCATTAGTTTGCCTTTAGAAAACGATTTAATCATTTAGTTGCTTTTGCTAGTATGAGTAGATCGCGAGATATTCGGATTTATTACAGGAAAGCTTTTTATGAGACAGCTTGTTTGTTACAATGGATAGATTTTGAATTATTTCAGAGATAATTTTACACTGAAACACAAAAAGCATTATTTGTTAGACCAATTTCAATATACTTACAGTGACGCTCATTTGTATTTTTGGAAGATTTTCTCCTTGGGATGAAATCACATAACCTTCTGAAACTGAATTGAAAATCATCAAGGCAACTATTGATAGCAGCAACAAATTAAGAGCCTTTCCCAACATCTTGGCAGATAAAACTTCTCTTGAAAATTCTCGCAGAGTTATTTCTTTGAAGCTACTTTCGAGCACTAGTATTTGTCTCTTAGCAGAAATATTACTCATTTTATAGCGAAGCGAGAAAAGGGTGTTTTTCTCCACCCATTACGTTTTCAAGCTTTTTCCTCAAAAAAGATGTTCTTCATTATTGTTGGTTTTGAATACAAAGCCTCTCATTGCCCAGCTGAAATCTCCATGGCTTTGGATTTATTTCAAGTCTGTTTTTTTTTAGTAACTCCAGAAATAAACAAAGAGCGCTATGGTTGAAAACTGAAAATGAGCAACAACGAGAAAATATCCCGAGAGGACATGATAATGGTATCGTTCAATTATTAACAAGTACATGTCGTTAGCGATTTACTTCAATCGTTTTTCCCTTTATGTACGGTCTTATTCTTCTGATTACGTGAAAACAAGAGAATAATCTTGGCTGTGATTCACAAACATGAGCATAAAAATCCAAAAGATATCTGATTTCTTCTGAAATCATAAACACTCAACGAAGAGAGCATGAATTATGAATCGCTGATGTCATTCATTGGTGAACGAAAAAGTGTATTATTTTGTCTACCGTTTGCATCTGAATAGAAGCACGTCGTTTGAGAGGATGCTATTTCCTAAACGTAGAAGCAATAATATTTTGCGATAGGTTGTTCAATGATAAGCACGTCCAATTAGTTTTAGAATTTTCTGGCTGAAATTTGTCATTCTGTTTGCAATGATCTATGACAAACAGAGAAAGAAGAACGAGATTAGTCATAATTCTGCTTTGTTTTTTCTTCGAAAAATAAAGAGGGGATATGACGCTTCCTCACGAATACGTGGATTCGTGAAATCTTAGTCATTTTAAAGTTGACACGTAAGAATTGGACATAGTTTCTTGAACCCGAGCTCTAGCAGGAAGATGAGCAGTTTTCAGTGAAGGCAGTCGTAGAGCTCGTCGAAGATTAGCTTCTCAAAAAGTTGAAAATCTTACAGGGAACACAGAAAGAGGCATGTAATTTGATTTGTCGTCAATGGCTCCACCTTTGAAAACAGGTTCTACCCTTGCAATTTCCCACTGTTCGTGAATCACCCGAGGGAAGGGATAATCTTAACTTTGTTTGGCTTTGGGCAAATGCCCTCCCCCCTTAATAGATTTTTTCAATAGCTCTGTCACGAGCAATTTGTGGCCAAGAAACTTCTTGAATTTTTGCAGCAGCGTATTTGCAACTTTTTAAAAAGTTTAATTGAAACATTTTTGATATGAGGGATAGGGAGACAATATTCTGGAACTGACCCTGGAAATATCGCAAATTCTCAAGTCTGAGCTATCGTGAAATAGGAGCAAAATTTAAATATTTTGCTAATTTCTATTTTACTCCGTAAATCGTGGATTAACTCCCCTGCGGCCCCCAAATCCCGTACAAGCTCGAACCACAGATAGACTCAGAAAATATCAGACAAACTTTTCGTTGGCAGCTCTTGGGGTCGTATCAGGCATCAAATGTACTAAGCTATCATTTGTAACTGTGATCCCCTGGGTCAGCATGAGAGGTACGTTTAGTCCTGCCATGAAGTACCCGAGGTATCCATGACCCCAACTTTTAACGCTAAATTCACTTTTGGTCCCCCACTGCAGGTACTTGAGAGGCCAGCTGCAGGGGGTTGCCTGCCCTCAGGTCCTCTGAAGTCCTGCACTGAAGGCTCTAAGATATGGCTCAATAATAAACACTGCTTTAACGGTGGCGACTCATCGTGAGCCACGGAAAAATTACGGAAATACCGAAACTGGCCTAAATTAGGCGATGAGATTATCGGGCCTAAGTATTACTAAACTACCTTACGCCACCAGATTTGGTGGCCTAACCGCCAAGATACGCCAAGATACGCCGAGATACGCCCCGGAGCTGAATAACCCTATTTAACCTTAGGGGGGGGGCCTATTTAACTTAACAACCTAACGATGAGCTAGAATATATGGAACATTATCTATGATGTTTGTAGGGTTACGGATATAACGTTCGTAGCAGTTGCTTGACCAACGGCCAAGAGTTTTAATCAGCCAGTCTGGTAAGTCTGCTGCTGCTGCGGATGTTGCACCACCAATCCTGAAGCTGTGTGATGAGTATCGATCAACGTCAGGAAAACTTGGGCCTAAAAGGCTTTGTAATGTCTTCGTCACTCTTTGACGAGTGAGATACGTTGAGTCACTGAAGACAAACAACGGGGCAGTTGGACAAGAGCAAAATGTCATGTATTTACTAAGTGCTCGGAATGCACAGACAGATGATTGTGATGCTGCAAGGCGCACTTTGTGACCATTCCGAAAATGATCGGCTTTTGGAACCTTAATTTGTATCCTTGCTACGTTTTTACTTAGGTTGACATCCCTTTGAAGTAGGGTTGCATCCGGGTTAAAAGTGGATTTGCTTTCGCAACAAAATTCAGATGAACGCAATAGGCCAAAAAAGGCTGTTGTGAACGCAGCCCAGAGCATGAGTTTGTCTTGCTCGCAGAGAGGTGTTTTTCTCAAATTCGACTTCAAGATTTTCATGATGTTCAACGTTACTGGGAGGCGGCTGGGCCTTAGTGACATGCCTTTGACGCGTTTAATCCCACGCAGCAGCATCTGCAAATTTTGCATGGGTTCGAAGTTTGAGTAGAAACCTAACTCTATGTTTCGAAAGCGGACAGCGGCTAAGTATGTCCGGATTGTCGAGTAACTCAAAGTCCGCGCCAGGTAGGTGGTAAAAAGGCACAGATTGTGTTGTGACAGAGGATAAGGTCGAATTCGCAAATCGAGACAAAATGAACTGAAGCTAGACTGACCTTGGGCGTATACTCTTCTCGACGAATTGGCAATAGACATAAATTGCAGGAATCGACTGTCCTGTTCTAAACTTTCCAGATTTCGTCTGGGACTTCTGCTGGGTAGGATTGCGCCGAGGGGGCCAGAGTGAAAAATTTGCTTATCTGGGAACGAGAAAGGCAGTCTGCTAAGACATTGTTTACTCCTGGTATGTGTTTTATATTAACAGTGAATTCGTGCTGTGCTGCTATGTAGAAAAGTTTTCTCAAAACAGCCATAATTTCTGGCGATTTGCATGACTGGGCGGACCAAATGTTCACGACAGCAAGGTTATCGCAGTGAAAAAGTAAACGTTTTCCGTGAAATTCTTTGCCCCACAAGTAACAACAAACGTAGACGGGAAAGATCTCTTTCCATTGGATAGATTTTTGTTTGTATTCAGTCGGCCATGTTTTAGACACCCATTGACCATTGTTATAGATACCAAACCCTATTTCCCCTGAAGCGTCAGTATAAATATGTAAAAGGTGGCAGGGTGTGGTTGGCGAATCGAGAATTTTATACCTTCCATTCCAGGTTGGTAGGAATTTCGCCCACCAAGAAATGTCCTTTCTTGCCTCAGAATTTAAGGAAATTCGATGGGATAATCTTTCGACAGTTGTCGATAAGTCTATGAGGCGTCTGATAAACATTCGACCGGATGGGATCACTTTGGAGGCAAACGAAAGTTTTCCGATCAACGAAAGCAGATCTCTTTTAGTACATTTTTTCAAATTCGACCATTTCTGTAGCATTGCCACGAGGGCGGATAGCTTGTCTTCTGGTAACCTTAGTGACATTGTTTGCGAGTATTAGTTGATGTAATTTGTCATAATTGTTATGTTTGGATGGAAGTTGCGCTCCAAATTCAATTTTATCTCAGTGTTCCCAATTTTGGCTAATGTTGCCGCTTTTCTTTACCACACAAACGACAATGCTGTTGTGAGCAAAAATGGTGACTAAATTTGAAGTAATTTTTTGCATTTTCAGAAAGACATGCCTGAGGCTATCAGCACACCAAATTTGTTTGCTTTGCCTATTAGCAGTCAAGAGCTAAGTAGGGATGGGCTTTTTTGTCCCTGCCAGCCAAAATAGGACGTATCGGATAGCCCAACCATTATAAGGTTAATAGCTGCACAAGAGAAGACACCAAAGCTGAAATTCCACTTGCTAGGATAAAAAAATTATATTACTGTCAAACCTGACGTATTTGAGGTTTTGATACTGGCACAAACCCAAATCACATTCTCTTTGTTAAAAGAGGAAAACATGAAAGGTTTGCAGCTGGGTGGATCTCTAAAATAACTACTAAGAAGAGAATTAAGCTTGGCAGGGATCTGTTTTTGCTAGGCTTTTCACTAAGCAACAAAAGAAACTGTTCACAATATCCGCAAGGGTCAGCAGTTGTTTCATCACCTTCTTTGAGGGCCTTAACATTAGTAGTTTTGGATCTATGATCAGTTACTTTGCTCATAGTTTCTCCAAGTTTCTTTGATGTAGCCTTTACACGAAGAATGATATTTGTGAAATTTTGAGTTTTCGACGAGTGGTTTTAAATCATTTGGTTTGCATCATATGTGCTTTTTATAGCTCGGATTTAGCATTAACTGCACATTATATTTCATAGTGCTAATTCGAACGCACTTCAAAAGATGCTATCCTTTGGCAAAGTTTTCCTCCTGGTATGAATACCCTTTTCTGGGGATGCAAATCTTCCAGTTGGAAAGACCATATGCAAATAGTTTTCCAAGGCATAGAAATTTTCTTACCATTAGGAAGGATAGCCACAAAGTTTTTTTTAAGTCTTTCTCACGCGGTTTTACAGGTTGTTGATAGGGTTTTCTGAAAAAAACTACCATATCAATGGGATCGAATAATCGATAAATACCGGTAAAATACTTAATCATATTGGACATTCTTGGAACAAGACAGGATGGTTTTCAATATCTTTGATTTGATGCTGGGGAAGCAATATTTGGTGAACGTTGGACCTTATTCTTCTCACCCGGTATATCCCTATGTATGTAAACAACTAGCAGGAAGATGTCGTTGATTTTAGGTAATCAGAAAAGTAAAATCTTAATTGAATATGAATGCAGAGAATAATGTCACCAAACCAATGAACTTACTTATATTTCAGCATATCTCTCATGATATGAGAATTCACGCTCACATTCAGTTGTACATCCCAATGCTTCCTTCTTGTACCTAGTTCAACAGTGGCTTGAAAATAACCGAATAAACTTAATAATAATTTATTCAAAGCTATAAACAGGCTCTCCACTAAGCACAGGGTAGATCAAAATATCTGTGAAAATATAATGAAATTTTTCGAAAAAAACTGCTCCAGCTTATGCCGACGAAACATTCCATCCAAAAGACTAGAGTCGATAACACGAAGGTCAAAGTTTAAACCAAACGTCCCGTATCGTAAGAATAGCAAAGGCCAGCAATTTCTGTCCTGTCTTACCAAGGATTGAATTCGCCAACAATATAAACACATTTAAACACGAGGTCAATGAAATATTTTCAAGAACATTCAAAAGATGAAGATGGCGTATATGTGTGCTGCTGACACCGCATTCCCTCTCTTACATTCGATTTGGTAATATTCAAATCCACAAAGGTGACAATTGGATATATGTTTAACATCTTCAAGAATATTCGTTTCTCGTATGGAAACTCTTCTTTTATCGATACCTTTGAAGGAACCACTATGGAAACATGGTCCTACTCACTTTTTGACGCTATTACTGCATTTTTACCAGGGGATGGTGTAGGTTAATCTTTCTTAGTTTTGCATTTACTTAATATTACGAGCCTGTAATTAGAATCCTTCTTTTAGTAAGCTTATTTTTATTGTAACCGTATTTTTGGCAAAATTTTACATACATAGATACATACCGAAAGCAAAATCGTCACCCCCTGGAAGAAATGACTTAAGAGAACCCAGCAAATTGTTGACTTTGTTTTTTTCACAATTTTTTTTTGTTTTCAATTGAGTTTAAGTTCTCTTTTCACGCAAACGATACTTATGAAGACTACCTGCATAGGTTACCTTCATACTTGAATAGAACTTTTTCTTCTAAGGAAAGAGGTTTGGATCGAGCGTCCGAATCTGGTAGCTTGGTGAAGGAAAGCAAAAGCATGACCCCCGTTCTTGATGTAAATAATATCAGCTGTGACAAGAAGCTGCTTCCAGTTTCAGTATACAATTCAGAGCGTGAATCAACGATAAATTTACACAAAGCAAGCTAGGGGTGAATTTTATCTGCCTGGCCTTATTCATCGTTGTCTTCATTAATTGTTACCTGGTTTCCCGTGGGGGGGGGGGTTAACTACCACATATGCAGGCACGGGATGTACCTTTTTCAGGGTGCCCTTTTTCGAGCAGAAAGTAAATTTTGGGGTATCATTCTTGTTAAAATCATAAGTAGTCATAAATTTTGGGCTGCCATTTTTGAAAAATACCTCTTTAGGGTATTGCTTTTGATGAAATTTCACTCACTTGGTTAACATATTAGGGTATACATTTTCAATGTCCTGCTAATTTTGCGGTATCGTTTTCGAGAAAATTTGTAAATTTTAGTGTGCAATTTCAGACGTCAAAATGGCAGATTTTCATCACCTGCCTATTGAAGTTACCCCCTCTCCCGGGCCTGATTTGTTGTGTAACAGCTGCAAATTAAAAGTGCTAGCATACATGGGTCTTATTTTGTGAACTGCAAATAATTTCAAGTTTTAACCGTTGATATTCAGTCGAAAGAAAAGTCAGCTAGCAATGAATGAAAATAGCTAGAAACAAAACAAAAAGTACGAGTTAAACAATTGCTTTTGTGTATACTGAACCATTGCTAACTCACTTTGCACAAACTTGTCGATAATGCACTCTTTGCATTAAGTTCTGAAATCCTAAGCGACTTGCCACAGCTAGCAGTGTCTGCGCCGAGAACGAAGGTCATGTGAAGGTGAGGTTGATTGTAAAGTTGTGGTTTTAGCGCCAAGTGCTGGGATCGCAGAAATAGGTAAACGCTAATCGATTCCGGGACTCCTGGCATGACGCTCAAAGGTGCTGGTGGGATTTGAATCCCGTCCACCTGACAGTTCTGGCTGCAATGTCAATGCATGACAACAGGACGCCACAACACCTTCATGCACTGATTTCACTTAACAAGTTTTCACATTTGGACGCTCTATCCAAACTTCTTTTTTAAGACGTAGAAAGATTTATTACATTTTAAGTGACAAGTCTTTCATCTTTTGGGCCATTAACAGTCCTAAAAGATTGCTTAGAAGAAGTCTCAAAGTTTAGACACTTAACTCCCTCGATTGCTTCCGTTCATTTTTCGCTCGACGGGTTGACTTGTTTGGGCCTGTTGTTCTCCGACTCCTGTCCACGGCAACTATTGTTATCACATGAGCCTTCATTGCATCTTTGAAAAGTCCAAGGTGAATTGTGCAATACGCTGTGCATCCTTCTTTACCCTAGGATAAGGTTTGGATGATTTGGGTCTACTTGGGTATTCGCTTTTAAGCTGATCAAAGTTGAAAATTTCGATTCATGACTCCGTTTGTGTTAAAATTTATGCATTTGGGAGTAGTTTAAGTTGTGTCAAAGAAATATTTTATAATTTCTAGTGCTTCAATTTCCACATTTTCGCCGGCCTAGGTTTTTACCATGATCTGAAACCGAAGAAAACTTTTGATTTATGCCAGCTTGCGACTTCTTTTCGTCAACAAGTCATACTGAAACCCATATTCAGTTATTTTGTAAGGGGCTGAAAGTTTTTTTGCAATTTTTTGGCGATTCAGTAGATTTTATTTGGATTATTTTCCAACAAGTTTTGTGAGGGTACTCTATTTATTTCGAAAAATGTCCCTTTTAGACCCAAATTACCCCCACCTTATCCCAAGAAACCAATCCTATGTGAAATGCAAACGGCATCGTGTAAACGGGGCCATTAACTCTGTTTCAGGTCACACGGCTTTCAATATATAAATGGAATGAAGTCCTTCATGATAAGATAGGGTGGGGGTAATTTAGGTCCAAAATTGGCATTTATCGAAATAAATAGGGCACCCTTACAAACTTGTTGAAATATTGACTATCTTTTTTCATTCTACGTACATTGAATCCTTTTTTCCTTCCTGGAAACTTATTCCCGTTCTTTAATTTGAAGTTCGAATACTTTTTTGAATTTTTTTTTACCATCAATTCAACTTCGCGTGTAATTTCAACCTGTCGGTGGGAAATTTGGTTCATTCGAGAAAAGCAGCATCTATTTCACCAGGAGCATGTTAAATTCAATAAGATAAAATTTTAGAATGATATTATGGATGTATGTGATTGAATTTTCAGAGCTTCTTTGCCAAGTAGTTGAAAACTTGTACAGAAAAAAAATAAAAAGAAATCGTATCACCATCAGCGCACATTGCAATGCCTATGCCCATTTTTGAGAACTGAAATGTAAACAAAGTTTCCTTCGAAATAAAGCCGAAGGAAGTGAATCATTGCGTCTTGTGCTGAAACCACTAAACCATGCGAGGGGCAAATCACTGATTTTTTTCCGTACACCTCCCTTGAAATTAGACTGGTTCCACAATCTCTGTATGCTCCTTAGAGCTGATCCGTCGCTAATACAGAGACTTGTTGCCAAACAGTATCTGAAATCGGATTGATTTGATAGCCTCGTTTTCATAATCGCTGCTTGCTTAAAATTCGGACCACGGAATTAATGTTTTTGCGGTTGTTGTTGCTGTGATCAGTAATCATCAAACAAGAATATTCTTGAAAACGATTGAAAACAGTTTGTGACTCCGACAAAATTGGAGCATGTATAGTGAACACAAAATTAAAATTTCAGAGAAGTTCAGAGTGACTAAAGATCAAGAAACCAAACATTTCACATTAGAAATAATATTAGCATTATACATTGTCATTTTTAGCAATCAGTTGAGTAGCATCTGAAAAACAAGAAATTTTCAAGGGAAGTGTTCTTTATATTTTGTTCCAGTGCTTTGTTTCATCAGAAAGACAATCTCTCCCCAAGATGAGTGCCATCTAAATGCATACTGACATGAGATCTGATAATAATGAAGCAGCTATCTTGCTTTAGACCATCCCTGTGGATTAAAAATATTGACATAAATGTAAAGTGATGGGTACTATTAAAATCACAAGCAAAAATTTCACCCCTTTTGTTTTTCTTTGTGCAACCCAACAACAGACAAAATATAACTTTGCACACCAAGGCAATAATAATAAGCTATTGGATTCAGTCACTTATAAATGTGGACCATTCTTGGTTATGCTAACAAAATAAGCAAATTTTTAGGCAAATCCTTTTTAAAGACTACCAAATTTCTACTTTAGCAAATCCATTCATTAATCAAAACCAAAACCACTGAATTCAAGAGTAAACAGCTGTAAACAAAACCCCAACAGAAAGGCAAGAAATTCAGTATTCACATGCCAAGTAACCTGTTTGCAGTTTAATTGTTGTTATGACTTCAAATACATGAGCTAAATGTAAACGAAAAGTGACTAACCTGGACTGGGCCTAAACTGATGGACTGATACAGTAGCAACCAACACCACCGGCAGAGAGTTGGATGTGCTTGAAAATGCCTCTAAAAACTTGCAAAAACATCACACTTTGCCATGTCCTGTCAGAGCACAAACAATTATTTCTTCCCATTGCTCATGTTATAAAAAACGGCTGCCATAATCACCACAACTTCGTTGGCTTCTGCTCGATCGAGTTGCGAACTGCGACAAGAAGATCCGACGCCATTATTGCGTTTCTTGAAAATCTCGGACCATGCATTGGCCTCACTTTGAAAAGGAGGCTTTCGAGGAATAAAAAGTAAAGAGATCAAAAATCGATTGGCTACAAAGTAATTAGCTATTGTTTTCGCCAAAATGCTCCAATCAGGTTAGGAGCAGATTTTTCCGCTCCAAAATTCCGATTTGAGATACCCTTTGGCAACTAGTCCCTCATTGAGCTGGCCATCAGCAACAACAACAACAGCGAAATTGAGGGGCTAGTGGAGCTAGTCTACCTTGAAATCACAAAAAAATCACATGCAAAAATTACAAAATCACAAACAAATCACATACAGGAAGCACCAAATATCACAAATCACTGAAAAATGACTGTAAAATCACACGAAAAAATCACTAAAAATAACTAAAATCACAAAACAATCACAGAAAAATATCATGTGAATTTAAAATCACAAAAATCACGTACGCTATTTTGAGAAGTGATTTGCCCCTCGAAACCATGAACGGAAAATTGTACCTTATGCTGCTTTCGATGTATACCCCCATCTTCTTGCAATACTATTCCCATTTTGTTTTGATTTTGGCAACATTGCCAATTCTTGCACAACGCAATCCATGGCGAAATCCCAGTTGACCCAAATTACCCCACCTTACAAAACGATCGAAATAAAATGTATGGAATTGCAGAAAAGTTCTGAAGAACTTTCAGTACCTTTCCAGATGATTGAAGAAGAGACTGATAAAGATTTGTTGACGAAAAGAAATTGCAAGTTGACAGAAATGAAAAATTTTCTGCGGTATCGGATCTTGATAATAGTTTAGGCAGGGGAAATCTGGAAATTGAAGCTCTAGAGATTATCAAATAATTCTTCGATACCACTTAAACAACTTTTAGAAGCATATATTTTGACACCCATGGAGTTATGAATCGATGCAGGAAATATACCCAAATCACTCCGTACAGCTAAATTACCCCACCCCCACCTTACGGTAGGGGACAAAAATTTTCAACGACGTCCTTCTTTCATCGATGATCAAATGCAAATTTTTTGTTTCGGAAGAAACAACATTTGCTTTTTTTAAGACTTCTCATGATTTGGTCTCAAGGGCACAGTCAAGCCGTTTCAGTAGGTCCTCTGAAGAAATATTGTATTTATCGTCGTCTCCTCTTGGGCCTCAAAAGCATCAATAGTGGAATCTTCGTAAACATGAGTCTGTCCTAGTGTTACTCCTACATAGTTTTCCATTGCATTGGGCTTTGGTGCAGCATTCGCATGTTTTAGAGTTCTTTTCAAGCTGGATTGGATGTCAGCTGGGAATTGCAGTAGAAAGTCCACGTTTGCACAATCTTCCAAATAGTTTCTAATTCACAAATGTTAGCATCTGAAATCCATTTCAAATTGTAGATTTTCGTACTAACGATGTATTTTCTCCCATGTGGGAGAAGCAATAACTAATGACAAAAAGCATGAATGATGTTTTTCTCAATTGTAGCACTTACATTTGTCTATTTCCTTTTGTTTGTTTGTGGCTTATTTATAGCTGTAACTAAATTATTCAGTAGAATTTTTACTTTATACATTGGGATAAAGACATAATTGTTGTTAAGTTCTGGTTTGTTGCCCCATGGGACCAAGGGAACGAGTTTGTCACCTAGATTTCAATTGAAATGAATCAAAGATAGTACGCAACAATAGGGTGCTAAATTCTTTTTCACATTTTAAAGCTGTTTACTTCTGTTTTCGTTGCATTGTCTTCTTGAATTTTGTCTTACCCTTTACATCAATACTGCAGCATTTTGCCATTCATTCGAATACAAGTCTAGCAAGGTTTAGACCGTCATCAAAACAGTACAGCAAGTGAAACACCAGAAACTTAGTTTAGCTAAGCCTTCCCAAAAAAGATGAAGAAAGCAATGCAAGTTATTTTAATTTCATTGGTTGCCCTAATTGCGCTGAACAGGACTTCAGAAGGTCTTGTGGCAGCGGGACACTACAACGTGGGAAAAGATAAGTCACGCAGCCCAAGGAAGTCTTCCGTGAGTGTTTTCAGTCTATCATTTTTATATTGGGGGGACGGAGTGCTGAGCCTGGGGCAAGTTGGGGGTAATTTGGGTCTAAAATGGGTACTTTTTGAAGTAAACGGAGCTCTCTTTGAAACTCTTTGCAAATATCGAAGAAATTTTTTAATGTAACCTACATTAAACCTCTTGCTCTTCTCCGAAACTTTGTCCATTCGTTCATTTTACACCATATATATGCAAGCATCACTTGCATGATATTTGAGATTCATGTATCAAATCTTTGAAAAAAGGTTATGCCATTTTGGCTGACTACACAATAAGACATTGGTTGCCATTGTTAGGGTGCTATATTTAGAATCTTTAAAATTTCATCCTTCGATACATAATAGGAATAAAGTCAAGCAGAACCTTGGAATGCTGCTTCCATATTTCATCAGAATCAATTAAGAATTTAGTTGGGGGAGAGGGGCTGAATTCGTACCTCCAGAAGAGACTGGGTTGACACAGTTTGAGTCACGTTGAGAGACATGGTTTGTTTCCCTTTTAGTTGTTATGTTGATTGACAGATTTGAGGGCGAAGTGTTTCAACGGAATCAGTTTGACAGGTTCCAAGAAAGTGCTCTATGTTTAGGAGTTGTTACTGTTTTCATTCTTGGAAGAGCCCTACCCTAAGTGCCTTCCCCCACGAAGTGCCCTCCACATTGTGTCCCCTCCACGAGTCATAAGAGTTGCAGCCATGAGGAGGAAAAATTGTATGATAGAGTACAACAGGGGTCCCACTCCCACAATGATTTCAAATAGGGTACATGAAGGAGAACCTGAACTTGAGAATTTCAATTTGAAACGGGAAAGACATGTTTCCATAAACATTGCCCGTCATTTCGGCATGTAATTTATTTTAAAATATAAGAATTTGAGATGCAGATGTCACCGTAAGACTCCTCATCCAAAAAACCACCAGAAAGAAGCTTTTAGGCAACTAAAAATAATTAGCCCCGCTTACTTGAAATAAACTATCCTCCATTTTGATTGGTTGCTATGTTCTTGAGAATAGACCACTTTCACAATGACGTCAATTCTTTTGAAATACTTGTATGAACATCATTTGCCTCGATATCATGTGGTTCTCGATCTCAAAACGTGCATTGCTCTGCGCAACACATGAAATAGTATTGTTCGTGTTTTTGCAACATAATGATATGGTGTAGATTTCTTGCTGCACAGGTAATCACATCTCTTAACTTAATTCAATTGTGAAGCTGGTCTATCATCGATGACATACACATATCACTGCCGTGTCCATAAACAGCACCATTCTGTGATAACCTATTTTTCAAGGACTTCGGGAGACCATGTGTTGGAAACTTCAGGGCAAAAAATTCAAAGTAACAGAGACATAAGAAACACTGATCATTAGTTACGATAAAAATGCTTTTTAAACGGTGATCTGAGATGAAAATTCTAATTGGTCCTAATGAATAGCACTTTTATATGATAAAGAGTGTTGTTATAATTTTGTGATACCTTGCTTTGTTTTGGAGTTATCCTTATTTGTAAGATTCTCGTATGACGTCATTTCATTTTCAGAGAGTAAAGAAGGAGTACGAGGCTTCCAAAAGGAAGAACTCTTCTTCAATTTACTTGCATTTCTAAACGTCATATCAGCCCATCAGAGAATTTCTATTACATTTATTGAGCTCAACTTTGAACTCAACCCTGCAACTGTGTCCTTTGAAAATCAGATACAGCTATATTTCAATATGTCATTCGAGTAATTTGCAAACAAAATGAGGTCATTAACTCAAACTTGATTTCAGTGGATAACTTTAAAGCAAAATGACAGATCAAAGAAGTTAACCAGGATTCCGATCTTTGCGAGTTTTGCTCCAGATCACATTAAAAAGCGGGACGTTGCTTTGCCTCTTTGTGCGAGCATGATCCCATAGGCATGTAAAGTAGCTGAAAATCTCTCAAAAAGGTCCTTACTTTTTTCAAAAAAATGTCCAAATGTTGTGTTGTCATAAGGTAAGGTGCAAAGAAAAAATGAATAAATCACATATATGCATAAGATTATGGCAGAGGATCCTTCAAAGTCTGTCTACTTTATGCAGTCATTTGCTCTAATCAGACAACTGCCTTTTCATGGATGTTTGAGCCTTTAATCATGGGCGATTCTGACACGTGAAGAATGTTTCATACTTACTAATTCTATGTTGTGAATCAATTAGAATGCTTACCTTGGTGTCTTTTCTTGTGTTTTCACTTCTTCTCGCTGCAGGCTGTCCTGCCTGCTTTTAGCCGCCATTGCTTGTAACGTTTTCCAACGGTCCGTTTAGTTGAATCGTTGTTGTGGTTGTTTGTCATAATGTCATATTTCTCAAGCAGGTCTTCTTTTAACTGAAAGCCCTTTCCCTTAAATAACTTATGGGTACGTAACTAGCCGATTTTCCCTAAGTGACCCATGGCAAGCACCGCGTAACTTTCCTTTGCCCATATTTGGAATACTGCCCGGGCATTTTTTAGCTAACGACTTAGCAAGATTTTGAACGGATGGGGGTAAAAGTGATAGCTGGCTGAGCGGTAGCAGCAACAACAACAACGTCAATCAAAGGCGGGAAAACAACAGCAACCATAATGGAAGGCAGGTGAAGTCATTACGCATATTGCATTGAGAAAAATGACGACGCATCCCGAAATTATTTTGTCCAGGTAAGCAGGGATTTCAACATTTATTTTTTGGCAAGTAGTTTTAGGCAAGGTTGAAATACATTTTGGCGATTTGAGAGTAGTGTCTTATTGGCAGTTTCTTATAAAAGGAATACCTGTAGAAAAGAAGGGTGAAGAGAAGATTATTAGGCAGAACACCTTGAACTTGCTGACGGAATAGGCTTTCTTTATCATTGAGAATGACTCGTGCTTGAAAACGCACACCTTCTATTTTCTTTAACCCTATTTTGGTTGAGGCCCCCCTAGTAGATTTTTTTGAATAACTCTGCGAGGAAGAATTTTGTAGCCATGAAACTTCTTGACTTTTTGCAACTACTTATTGTGCAACTTCTCAAAAAGTTTCTTTGAAATATTTTGACAAATGAGGGGGCGGGAGACAATTTTCTGGGACTGACCCAGGAATACTCGCAAATCCTCAAATCTCAATTATCGCGGAAAAAGGAGCAGAAGTGGAATATTTTGCAAATTTCTTTTGTAATGTTGTGTTATTTGATGCATTCTATTATAAATATCATGTTTGGATGGAAACTATGCTCCAAATTTGATTTTATCTCGATTTTCCTGATTTTGGCCAATTTTGCCGCTTTTCTTGACCACACAAAGAAAATGCTGACGTAAGCAAAAATGGTGGCTATTTTTAGGTTAATTTTTATATTTACAGAAAGTACATGCCTGATGCTTTTAGCACACCAAATTTGGTCGCTCTACCTATTACCAGTCAAGAGTTAGAGTTAGGGCTTTTTTGCCCCCCCCCAACCAAAATAGTACTATCAAATAGCCCAACCACTATAGGTTAAGAATCATTTGCATGGCATTAAGGCCATTTAAAGTGAATTAATTTCTGGACACTTGTTTCCTCGTAGACCTCATGAAGGAATAATCGAGGAGCTCTTCAAGATCGACCCGTCGTCAATACTGAAAGTCGAAGATGCCTATCAGATGTATGCAAATTCACTGAAATGCCGGGAAATAAAACCAGTTAGCAAGGCTGTGTTTGGAGAAGCCATCCATAATATTTTTGGAAGCCAAAGTGTGAAGAAGATGAGAAAAGTAACAGCAAAGGGCGAAGATCGTAAATGTAAGAATAACAACCGATGAGATCAGAGGCGGCACCAGCCCTCAAAAAGTGGGGAGAACAAGGAAAATTTTTTAGGACCACGCCCATTTTTCATGAAAGCCACGCCCATTTGGAAAAAGAAGAGCCTTTATAAGGTTTTTATGTATAAATCATGCAAAAAGCAATTAAAGTAAACCTGAGTAAAATTGTAATATTTAAAACAGAAGGTCACTGACAAAGTGGATTTTTTTTTCATTTTTCTCATGTGCCACCATCGTACCCCCCCCCTAAATATTTCTCCTCGGATTTCGACGAATTGAAAAATCGGTCCTGAAAAACATTGGGGAGGACGTGTCCTCCCCAGTCCTCCCCGTGGTGCCGCCTCTGGATGAGATGGTTTATCAATTGACAGTTGTTGAGAAATATATTCCCCATACTTTAATCAAAGATCTTTGGTGGCAAGAAAGTTTAGTTTCCTTCCTCGGGGGGGGGGGGGGGGGTGTTACACTTTTGCGATTTTTCTCCATAAGATGATCCGCAAATATTCTGCAAAAGATTTTGGCAAAGTGTATCTAGATTTTAACCTAGCCATTTTTAACCCACTAACCCATTTCACCCAAAGTAGAACCTGCTGAGAGTTTCTTGCGAGTTTCTTGCTCTTCGTTACAAGTTATCACAAACCAAATTGCACAGTTGATTGAACTGGATTATTTTCGCTCAGAATTGAAATCGAAATCAGGAATATCGAACGAATACAATGACTCTTTTGAAAACTCTGTTGGCGCTCCTGGCGGTGATTTCCGCAGGCAATAAGCATCCCCCCATGAAGCTCATTTTCATCTATTTTGGCTCTGTATTTCCGCCCTTGAAAAACTGTACATTTATCTCATGCAGATATTACTATATACATTAACTCTTCTGCAGACTGTTATGTTGGCTTGGCGTGCAAGAATTCTGGAAGTATCAGTTTTGAGAACGCTGTCGATGTTTCTTCTCATTTACGTTTTCAAGATGTGTCATCCATTTGGGAAAAGGTGTCAAACGATGGTTGCTTTCCAGGATGGTGCTGTTCTGCCTTCCCAGGTGCTTATGTGTTGCATCAGACCACAGATTTGTGTTATGATGGTGTGCCATTGGTGAAAACAATTTCTGTCAAGGAAGATTTATCGCTCCAAGTGAAGCTTGGTGCCATTCCATGTGAACTAGATAGTACCTTTCCCAAACGTGTGTCTTCATATGAATCATTCATAGCAATTCTGAGGGACGTCGCAGCAAGCACTATTTGTCATGGTACAATCAATCAAAACTATCGTGAACTAGGGAAAGAAATCTATTGTGCTGAAGGGACAACTCTGATCGGTAGTGGCAAGTCATTTTCAAGAATTGGTGCAAGTGAAGCAGAGACGTTCCATTACTTTTCATCGCATTGCGCTGGCTTTATTTCTGAAGCGGATCGTTCGATAGCAATTTGTACTGAGTGTAGAGGACTAGACAGTGTAATGAAGAGCAGATTACATCGGTTCAGGAGCTCATTAGGAACTGGCATTGTGGCAAATACCAACATAAGGTACCTCACCAAAGCAGATTTGAATGCGAAATATGAAGAAGAGAAACGAAGAAGAGTGAATGCAGAGAAAAGAGAGCAACTCGCGAAAAAGAGGTTGAAGCTGGAAAATGAAATGAAGACTATCATTGAAAAGGATCATGAAGACCTGAAAAGGATTTACGAAGCTGTGTCAAAGACGCCAGATTTCTTGAAGGAGAATACAGGTATGGCACTATTCTGGGATGTTCAAAGAGAAATGCTAGAGAAGAAGAAAAGGGCTTGGCATCCAAGGTGATTTTAAATCCTTCTCATTATCCACGAATCACATCAAAAGTTTTCAATCGATATTTTGGAAAAATTTCCTTCCCAATAATCGTCTGGGTTTTATGACTACTTGAATGAAATGTCCAAAAATCAACCTGCACAATTTTGGCTTTTAGTGTAGGCAAGCCTTGAATTTGCAACATCATAACTTGTGGCGGACTAGTTACACTCTCCAGTCTGAGTGTCCCGGTACATTCTACCCCCGTGATTTTCCCAGTGGAAGATTTAGAGCAAAGTCAGTCACTGGACAAGCTGTGAACTTCCCCAGTACAAATTGCCTCACAAGTGAAACCTCGGCAGCAAACAGGCGAACCCCGGAGAGAATTTTGAGAAATCATTTCCACGATGAAAAAGTACCCCGCCAATAATTATGCTGTCCTCGTTTCATCATTCGAGCTCCCTGTAAAGAAAAAGGGACCATATTTTCTGTCACTAGGATCTTGGTGAACACTTGACGTCTCACCAGGGTACTTCGACGGGGGTGCAGTTACCATCATGCTATTTAATTTTCTTTCTTTGTACAAGCAGAGTCATCGAAGTTTGTTTACGTTTGTGGCACAGATCCAAGAAGGGGTATGAAGAATTGCGTAATAGTGGACTGTTCAAGTTACCGTCCGGAAGAACACTCGAACTGAAGAAAAACACTGTTAAGCAATCTCCTGGTATCCAGAAAGAAATTTTGCAGGCAATGAAGCAACTGGTAATTGAAAGGGAGCTTCCAGTTACTGCCTACCATGGCTTTATTGTGTTTGACGAAATGAGCGTTCAGGTATTTTGTTTCAACACTTCCTTTGATGTAGTCTCAGTTTATACTTGAATCAAATTTTTGAATTCTCTCTTTTGGTAACAAAGGTTTTTCTTGGAGAAGACTACCCTTAGTTACATAAAACTTTGCTGTCGGCATTTCACAGGCAGCAAATCCAGTTAAGAAATTATATAGGAGAGACAACCCAATGGAAGAACGTCGCATGAAGAAAGCTGCAGGATTCTACATGTCATGAGTTTGTCCTGTTCTTGTACTGATCTGAGATTCTTTAGTCTGCGTTGCCTCCTCCTCCAATGTCTGCACCGCAGACTAAGATTCTTGAGCTGTCGAGAGTCTCATTTCATCCTCTTGTTCACAGGGAAATCTGGAGTTAAAAAAGCACGGGGAAGAGTTCGAGTTAAGTGGACTGGTAGATATGGGTGAGTTGGCTGGTGCAATTGATGTCGCAGAAACTGGTAGGTTGCACACCAACATTTTCTTACACATCATTGACTGCAAATAGAATGCATTGGACAGAATATCTATTTAACGACCTGTTCACACTGCTCCGCTTTCATATGAATACGGAGCAAAATTATCCGTTTTTGCCTTGCATTCACAGTGGTCCGCTGTGAAAACGAATCTTTTCGAAAAACGATTGTGAAAAGGAATAAACTTGAATACGATGAAAACAGAACAGTGCGCCCGTAGCCTAAGATTACCTATATCACAGGGGACAAAGCTTGAGGAAATGGTGGGTTTTAGAGAGAATTCATGATACTTTTGAAAAGTCTGAAAACCTTCAAAATACTACTTATTCGGTCAAATAGCACAATTCTAATAACGTGTTTAGAAAAGTCGTGTTGGAAGACAGTAAAGTGAAAGTCGCTTACATCATCTCTCTCTTCTTTCCATCAGGTGATACAAGTGTAGAGTTGGCAACCCACGCACTGCAGTTCACTTTCAATAGTTGCGAGGGAACTTTTCAATATCCATTTTGCTTCTACCCAACGTCTAAGCTATCTGGCCCTATTTTGATGGACATCTACTGGAAATGTATTGCAGCGTTGCTGTGTCATGACTTTTACGCATACATGGGAATTTGTGACGGTGGTCAGTCGAACAGGACATTGATCCTGCTGCATTTCAAATCAGAACAAGATGCTGTAGAGAAAAAGTTCACTGTCGAGAACCCTTACACTGGTGAGCCTCATACTTTCATGATGGATCCGTCGGTAAGTACTAGCCTCATGAGCTATGCACATGTTCTTACAAGAAATGACAAGACACTGTTGCAGCTTCTTACAGATAACTACTAGGAAGCTGCTAGAGAAGTTATCACAGGTCAATTGGAAGCTTCTGAATTGTTGCAAGTTTAGTAGTGGGTGTTACCAATACACGTACTGTAACCCTAAAGAGCATAGCGTGAAAAGATAACAGCCCATGTTACTTTCATTAAGACTGTCATCGAGAATCCTTTTGTTATAGCTTTCGCACACAATTAAGTTGCAAAAATTCATAAGTTGCAAAAATTCATAACTCCGTGAGTATTTGAAGTCTTCAAATTTCTTGGAAATATGGTTATAGTGGAGTCCGTTCTGTAGATCTTTATGTTGTGATATTCAATCAAACATCGAACAATCAACGTTTTTCCTTTTAGAAACATGTGTATTTGTCTCTACATATGGACTAAAAAAATGCAATTTTGCCTATACATTTTGGCACTTTTGTCACCATTGAATTTCTCAATACGGCATACGGGGTAAGGTAAATCTCAAAATTCTATAGAGTTTTGATATATACATACATTTACGTAGCAAAGCATGAAGTTATTAACTTTTATCAAGTCTTACTATTCATTGTCGTCCTAGCATAATTTCAAGAAAATTAGAAATAATCTTGAAAAAAGTTCTGCTAATGGTAAAACATCAAGACACCTTATGAAAAATGGCTGCAGCATCACTTGGCAACATTGGAGAGATGCATATGCGTATGATCGTGGCATGGGTATTCGCACGTTTCCAAGGTTGACTGATGATCATTTCGATCTGTCACCTGCAAGCAGGATGAGAAACCATTTGGCTGACGAAGTTCTCTGTCCACGAATGGCCGAAATAATGACGGTTAGTACAATTGGCTATCCACGTTGAATGTTGCTTTGTATGATTATCTTCACTTCACATTTACTGGCCTTCTATATGTGAGCATTTCATTCCATATCTAGCGACGGGAATCACGGACATTGTGTCAGCACGGTTATCGTTGATAAAGAAAAGTCGCATGCCCACATGGAGTCCATACCGTCTAGCGAAAGATCACTGTGTTTTATTCAATGAGAGAATAGGTTGTATCCCTTTCTTTCTATTTAAATATGATACACATATATAGTGTATGCTATGAAACTTTTTCTTTCTACAGAATTATAAGGTGTCTATGGAAAACAGTGGAACCAATGCATCTCACATGGATATGTCACTGGAACTAATTGATAAATGTTCAACCCTCTTAAAGAATTTCAAGAGCAAAGCGGAATACAAGTTTGTTTAAATGGCATATTATAAAACAGTACCCTAAGATGAACCCTGAGACCCCTAGGACCATTACGTACTAAAAATGACATCCTTCACACCAGATACCATTGATGGTGGTATCATTAACACTGCAGCCTCTTGTTTGACAGCTTGATTGAATTGGCATATTGTTTTGGTGATGACCCTCTAGTATTTAGGATTTAATGGTCTCAGGGATCTCAAGAGTCCTAAGGTCTTATGGTCCGGTTTTGCAACATGCCGCTTGATTGTTGGATAAGATGCATGCCTTTATTGATTACTAATGTTTCTCTCACAGATTGCGAAAAGTTAGTAGCTTGCCAAAGACGGGCTTTCATTTTAGACTGTCTGCTTCATTCTGGCATTTGCAGACTTGGTGACAGGGAAAACCTATGAATACCTCTCCTTTGCGAACGTTGTCACCGTTCGAATTAAACTGGGTTTTGTTCTGGAAGAATTTCTGGAGCTTTTGTTCTGGAGCTTCATTTTTCTGTTCTTCGCTCCCTTAGTGATGTGAAATGTAAACCCTCTTCTCCTAGAAACATTGATGACGTTCGATTTTCCGAAAACGATGCAGTATTGCAGTGGTTCAAGGAATGGTATGCTGAGGTACAAAGCAATGCCGGATTAACGGCCACAGAAAAGGCAAGGAGATTCATTTCGCCAAAAACGCACTTCGATATTTGCTCAATGGTCATTGGTTTCAAGTCATTCTGCAATACTTTGCTCGAAAAGCTAGAGGGTGTACACATAACAACTCATCGAACGTCTCAAGATTACTTGGAACTTTTTTTTGCGTGTCAACGGGCACAGAATGCACAAAACAACAATCCAACAATTATGCAATATGGTGAGAAAACATTTGAACCAGTTAACGAAGAGTCTGAGGCAAAATAGAAGTCACATGAAATATGTGATGACACGAGTTATTCATGGAGACCCTGCTTTTGATTATTTTCGAGCGCAATTTCATGTGGCGTCTAATTTCAGACACGTTTTAGTTTATTATCTCGTTGAAACTTTCTTAAATCTAACGAGGAGTTTTATATAATCAACTAAATAGAATAGTTTAATAAGTTCTTGAATGATGGAAAATACATCGTCATGACAAATCTAACAAATTGAACGCAATATCCACATATGAAAAAATCAAACGTCGAAATAAACAGTTGTACAGTAACTAAATAATTATCGACGAATAAACCACCAACAGGGCATCATTGGCTGGATTTCTTTTCTTGCTGATATTTTATGTACAAAGAGCCGACAATAAAGTAAAATCCAAATTTCTCAAGATTGTATTGCTACAATTTTGATGGCTTTTTTACAATGTTGTATTGCTTTTTCTAGAATCAAGCATCAATGCCATCGTTCAGATGAGGGATCTTAAGATAGCAAGCTCTAACTGTGGCAAAGAATCGAAAGTGGACTAAAAGAGAATTGACACAAGCACAAATGGACAGTTGGTATACTTTAGTAATTACACTTACAAGGCTAGCTAGCATCATTTTTCCTCTTGTTGTATAGCCTGTGCCAGCGTTGAATTTGGGTGACCTCTACTGCAAATTCCTGTGCCCTAGATCTTGTAACATTCATAGGGACTTTTCCCGCATGGTTTTCGTTGTCCTCCTGCAGCGTTTTTTTCTGCATGTCACTGGGCTTGAACTTTGGTAGTCTCTTCTTACCAGCCATCTGTGGTTGAAGGGTTACTCTCTCAGCAGATCCTGTTGTTACGTTGTGGTCTTGCGGCAAGTGTATTGTAGCTTCTTGTGCGGTGTTCTCGCTTTCATTCAACTCATCAGGTGATACCAGCTGCAGGCCAAGTTCTTGGTATAGGGTTGCGATACTCAGCTTTTTACCTTCGATGTGATATTTCTCTACAATGTCGTAAGCTGAGCGTTTTGCCAACGCTGGGTGAGCTATTCCTTCCTTCAGCTGCAATTTTTGGCAAAACTGCATGGAAGTTTCCTTCTTCTTCTTCGATTTAGAAAACTTTTCGCCGTAAATTAGATGGAAGAAATGTAGTTGTATTTTGGTGAAACAGGTAAGAGCTTCCCCGCCTGACAAAGATTGTGCTTTCATTTTCAGGTGGCTTGCCATTTTTGCCTCGGTGGTGTCATCAAACAGACTATGCATCATTTGAGTTACAAATGACTTTGTTGATCCCTTTGTTCTTTTCTTTGTAAGTGCTTCACGTAGTGCTGCATCCTTTTTGTTTTTCAGTTGAGTTTTGACTTGGCTTAAGAACTCCTTTGAACGCATATTCAGGTAACGCTTCAAAAATCTTCTAAGAATACTTTGCCATTCATCGTTTACTATTTCTACAAAAAAATCAGATATTTTCAGGGACGGGTCAATAATCCTTGCTGGGAGGTGGTGGAAGACACCATGAAATATCTGATAAAGCTCTCGAGACGCAAAGTTTCGATCCCCCTTTAACAATGCAGAAAATATTTTCAGGCCCCCCCCTCCCTACGGCCGTGTGCATGACAAATGTGTCTGTGTCTCTATACTGTTATCATTTCAGTTGCACAAAGATATTTATGGCCGCCGATGTGAAGCGAATGCATATTGGATTGAGTTAGGCAAGCGGTTGCATTTACTAGCGTTGGAAATGAAAGAGATATGACTTACTTAAAGGAAGTTACTTTTTACTGGTTGCAAAGAAATTTTCTAAGTATGAACAGCATTTACTTGGCACTATATTTACATCCTTCCACAGGAAGGAATAATGACCGGTCCCTTACATTCTAGCACAAAGTGTAACAACTATATACATGAGAAAGTAAGCACTAGCATGAGAATTTTGTACTTTTTCGTGTCTAATGCTTTCGTAAGAGGTCTCATCCGCCAGTGAATGCAATATTTTCTTTGTTGCCAAATGTAGCTAATTAGTGAGTAAGGTATATAAAAGTCAGCAAGATCAAAGTCCTCCTTTCTTTCTGCTGTGTGTGTTTTAGTTCTCAAAGTCTTTAAACTCCCTTGGTTCTCAGCGCGATTGCCCCAGTCTAATTTCAATTACCTCGTTGCGCGTCTGCATGCTGTGAAGGAGTGTCATGGCTGCCAAAGTCCAACGATTGGTTTCCAAAGCCTACAAGGAATGAGTCTGGATTAAAAAATCAGTTAGCAGTTTATCAGTTTCATAGACGTAGGGACCGGGGGTGGGAACTGGGGGAACGTGCCCCCCAAGATTTTGCAATAAACAAAGAAGTGCCCTTTCTATCTATAGAAAATGCCCCATTTTTCTTAAGGAAAAAGTACCCGCGATTTGTCGTACCCCCCCCCAAGTTTGAGATGCTTCCTACGTCCCTGATCAGTTTGCTTTTTGGATACAGTGAGCATATGATCTCTTTGTTTTCTCGATAAGACTTCACGATAGAATTAGCATATACTTACTTTGATCTAGTTGTCCCAATATTGGTTCAAGATCATCAGTATCTTCCTCATTCAAGGCTGCAAATTAAATATATGAAATGGAGTCAAATTTATCACAAGGAAAATGAAATTGCCGACCCCTTGCTCATCTCTCCTTATTCATGGACTTCATTAAGCAGACAAACAACAACATTGAATACAAAGGCAAAAAAAATAGATTACCTTCTTTAGTGCCTCCCGGTTGTGAAGATGTGTCATGATGGTCGAAGTCCACCGATAAATTTGCAAAACCTACAAGAAAAGAGTCTGGAATAGAAATCTCTTAGCAATCTATGAGTTTGATCTTTGGATACAGTAAGCATAGGATCTCTTTGTTTTCTCGAGCAGACTTCACGATAGAATTAGCATATACTTACTTTGATCTAGTTGTCCCAATATTGGTTCCAGATCTTCAGTATCTTCCTCATTCAAGGCTGCAAATTAAATATGCGAAATGGAGTCAAATTTATCACAAGGAAAATGAAATTGCCGACCCTTTGCTCATCTCTCCTTATTCATGGACTTCATTAAGCAGACAAACAACAACATTGAAAACAAACGCAAAAAAATAGATTACCTTCTTTAGTGCCTCCCGGTTGTGAAGATGTGTCATGATGGTCGAAGTCCACCGATAAATTTGCAAAGCCTACAAGAAAAGAGTCTGGAATAGAAATCTCTTAGCAATCTATGAGTTTGATCTTTGGATACAGTAAGCATAGGATCTCTTTGTTTTCTCGAGCAGACTTCACGATAGAATTAGCATATACTTACTTTGATCTAGTTGTCCCAATATTGGTTCCAGATCTTCAGTATCTTCCTCATTGAAGGCTGCAAATTAAATATATGAAATGGAGTCAAATTCATCACAAGGAAAATGAAATTGCCGACCCTTTGCTCATCTCTCCTTATTCATGGACTTCATTAAGCAGACAAACAACAACATTGAATACAAACGCAAAAAAATAGATTACCTTCTTTAGTGCCTCCCGGTTGTGAAGATGTGTCATGATGGTCGAAGTCCACCGATAAATTTGCAAAGCCTACAAGAAAAGAGTCTGGAATAGAAATCTCTTAGCAATCTATGAGTTTGATCTTTGGATACAGTAAGCATAGGATCTCTTTGTTTTCTCGAGCAGACTTCACGATAGAATTAGCATATACTTACTTTGATTTAGTTGTCCCAATATTGGTTCCAGATCTTCAGTATCTTCCTCATTGAAGGCTGCAAATTAAATATATGAAATGGAGTCAAATTCATCACAAGGAAGATCAGCACGACCATATGACCATAATCTTTGTACAGATTGGTTTGGAGAGCCTAAGGAAAAGAGAGAAAGTGATAGATATCTTCTAGCAATGTATTCTTTCCACAATTTACCCTTGAAAAGGCCTTGAAGACTAATTTAGTTTAGTACTATCTTAGGTACCTAGAACATGCGGTGCTTAAAAAAGGTCTTTCAACTTCATGTGCTACCAACCTGCTTTTCTTTCGTATGAGTTAAGCAAGTTCCTCCAAGCCAATGCAATGGTGGGATCCTCCCTTACTTGCTTTCTTGCTACCTTCACAGCCTCTTTCTTGTACTTCCTAATGAGACTTAGCTTGAAGGTATTCTGGCAGCAAATTTCGAGGGCAACGAAAAACAGGTAAAGCTCGTCAACTATGTGCGTGTAGCCGCCTCTGTTGTATCGCTCCATATGTGTTAAGGTTTCTGGAAAACTTGTCGTACTTGAACACTGACTCTGCGTTATCACAAATTTTCTGATCTTTGGTAGTACAGACAACTCAAATGCGATCTTCTTTTGCACTTTCTTGCTTGTTGAAGCTTTATAACGTGAAATATAATTGCTGGTAAACGACAACTCCTTGTATACTACCCATCCTGCCAAGAAACGAACCTTGCCTTTCTCTGGAGTTTCTAGCTCCGTTACCACGGCTCCTGTGTCAGCAACTGTACCCGTTTCAGTATTGCTAATCATCATTTCTGCAAAAAAATGTATCTTTCATGAATTCGGATCACTTCTACTCGTTTTATAGGGGACAATTTTTCACCAGCTATTTCCTTGATAAGATAGCACTCAATGTTTAACCGAAGTGGTTACACAAGGAGTAACTGACAGGATTATATTCAAGGGTGGTACTAGAGATATACTAGAGATGTCCATCTGATTTCCATCGGTCCATCGGTTGTTCCTATATTGAATCACGTTCATGCAGATCGACATTTAAATGGAACTGCTGACCACAGGCTTACAGTATTCTACCTCTTTAGAACTAGAAATTTAAATAAGCAAATACTATAAAACATTTTCAACCTGTGAACCTTGAAAGAAGAGCATCCAATAAGTCCATCAGCAACATTCTATGGGATATCCCAAGTTTAGCAAATCCACTTTCCAAAATCGACGCATTACACAACACATGAACCCAACGATCGATCACTTCTTTGTCGGTCTTCAGACTAAACATGTTCCTCATCTTTGTGTCAACATGTGATCCAAATGCTTCTTTGATATCACATTCAACGTCAGCTTTAGTTGGGGCAAAGATATCTTCAATTTTAGACCAGAGGTAGGCTAAAAATTGGGTGATGCTGGGGCAAGTGGCCACCTGCTGAGAGACTGCACTATATAGCGACAAGTCAGCTCTGCAACGTAATTCACTTTGTCCTAGTTGCTGGAAAATTTCATCTACAACGATATTATGTGGAAGTTCCAGAGATGCATCCCATTCCACATTGCTTCTTTCCGCTACTGCTTCACTTTCGAGATTCTCTCCTTCTGCTATCCGACTTGGCACATTAGCTCTTTCCTCGGCAATAGACCTACCGTCAAAGTGCATGACTTCAACGATTTTCGAGCAAAATTTTGTCACATCTGAGGGCTCAGGTGGAAACTTTGCATCCCAACCTGGTAATACGCGCAAACCAGCTAACGATCGAACCCGTGACAAAGCCACGTAAGCCTGTCCGTATTCGAAAATTCCTGCAAGGGATACTGTCAAGCTGGTGATGGTTTGTCCCTGGCTTTTGTGGATAGTTGTGGCCCAAGCTAGCTGTAGAGGTAACTGCCTCCTTGTTGCGACGGTCATGTTATCGTCGTTTAGGGCAGCCCACGTGGAAGGGACAACTTTTAGTACCGTATTCTCTTTGAATTTCACAATTGGAAGGCCATCTACTACGGATTTTACAGTTCCTATGGACCCATTCACTAAGCCTTTATGTGCCATATTTTTTAGCAACATCACTTTAGCTCCCACTTTGAAAGAAATTGTTTCTTCATAAGGACAGACTCTCAAACTTTTACGGTCAGTACCTGTATCTTTCGCTTTGCAAGTAAATTCCTGCCCTGGCAACGACCCTAGAATTTCCATATTCTTTAAATTTACATCTTGTTTGCGTGGATAAAGGTACACTGTCTCAGGATCTATCGAGTCATTTTCGTTGAACTTCACCTTCTCTAAAATTGATTGAATGTCAGACCCTACGGTGCCACCTTTCCTTACTGCAGAGAGTAGGTCTTTTAGCTCTGTTTCCTGTTGCCGATGAATTTGCGTTATTTCCAAATATGCATCTATACATGTCTTCCAACTTTTGGACAAAAAACAATACCTAGCCTTGTTAGGACCATCAAGAGCTTTGTCGTTTTTTAGATTTGTAACTGGAGGCAATTGTTTAAAGTCTCCGCAAACAATAATCTGTATGCCTCCAAAACGATCGTTACTGTTTCTAGCCTTCCTCGCAACGAACTCTAACGTATCAAAGGCATCGCTATCCAGCATAGATATTTCGTCTATAATCAGAACCTTACAGCTAAGCCACCGATTTAATGCCTCTGGACTAGCTAAAACATTTTTCAACAGTTGATATCTGGAACCGCGCCCTATTCCTATTCCAGCCCAAGAGTGAATTGTCTGACCCGAAATATGCAGTGCTGCTAGTCCAGTTGTTGCAGTCTTCCCCACGTGCTTTGCTCCAAATTTACTCTCTAAACGACTGGCAATCTCACTTAACGTCTTTGTTTTCCCAGTGCCAGCGCTTCCAGTAAAAAATACATTTAAACCATCCTCACAAAACTTTATCACCTTCACTTGCTCGTTGGTGAGATTGACATCTTGTGACATTTTAAAAATTAAACATTACTTGGTAAGTTTCTTTCTACAAGTGGAGACAAAATGGCTAAATAAATAAAAAAAGATAACAGTTTCTATCATTGATTGTAATTCATTCTTTAATTGTTTCAATAAACCGCAAAATTTCATGCTATTGTTCCTGTTGTTACCACGTTGTTACATTTGACAAAGGCAGCCTAATAATTACACAATGTAGTTACCCCCGTGATTCGATCGCTCAAGCTTAACATCTATTGTTAAACCACCTATTGTTCTTGCATGCTAAGGGCAAAGGAAAGTTACGCGGTGCTTGCCATGGGTCACTTAGGGAAAATCGGCTAGTTACGTACCCATAAGTTATTTAAGGGAAAGGGCTTTCAGTTAAAAGAAGACCTGCTTGAGAAATATGACATTATGACAAACAACCACAACAACGATTCAACTAAACGGACCGTTGGAAAACGTTACAAGCAATGGCGGCTAAAAGCAGGCAGGACAGCCTGCAGCGAGAAGAAGTGAAAACACAAGAAAAGACACCAAGGTAAGCATTCTAATTGATTCACAACGTAGAATTAGTAAGTATGAAACATTCTTCACGTGTCAGAATCGCCCATGCTTTAATCACTGATACTGTTGGAACCATCTAGAACATCTTCAGTACCTAGGCATGAACCATTTTTAGAGCCATTTGCTGCTTATAAGCAACAACAACGTCAACAACATTATTTGGTCAATGTTGATAATAGCAATAATAATAATAATAATAATAACAATAATAATAATAATAATAAGAATCATCATTATCATCATCATCATCATCATCATCATCATCATCATCATCATCATCATCATCATCATCATCATCATCATCATCATCATCATCATCATCATCATCATCATCATCATCATCATCATCATCATCATCATCATCATTTCATCATCATCATCAACATCATAATTCCTTGAATTGAATCCAAGCCTGACCTGGAAACAGATATTTTTTCATGTCTAATTTTCCTAATTCTTGCACAGAATAAACAAAACATTATTGAAGTCTTCGTAATATTGCTAAAACAAGGGCACGTTTTTCACTGTTACGAAGTTGTCAAATTTCCTAAAAGTTGCCCAAGGAATGCAAATTGCCCGAACGTTGCCGAGCAACTTATGGACAGGGCTAATTAATGTAAAGCGTGAAATTCTCAGAGTTTCTATTTTTCTTGAAACCTTTTACGAGAATACTCATTTCTCTCTGTCATTTATGGCAAAACTAGAAGCTTAATTTACAAAAAGTTGATCTGAATACAAATTAATTAGGTAGAGTTTAAACCTGTTTCAAGATCAGCTATAACAGGTAAAATAGCTTTTTTATCTTCTTGACACAAAAATGAAAGAAATTTGAAGATCAAATGGCCGAGAAGTCAAACTTTGCTGATTTGAAACGGCAAAAATATTTAAAATACTTTATGAAGTACCGGTATAGTAATTGTTTCTTTTAAAGTAAAGAAATTAAAAGAACATTAAATTAGATGCAGTTTTATAGTCTTATATCATTAAATGGGCTACTCAACCGATTTGACATCTTACCCCCTGGTCATTATGCTCAGCCCGCATATAGTACAGTGCAGCCACAGACGATGCTCATAGCTACGGACCAGGTACTCATTTAAACTCCAGAGTGGAAAGAGGCAAAATTTGTGCTAACACACTGCCCAAGGATGCTTTCCTCTAGTGGCCGGTGCTTTTATCTAACCCATGACTACTGGATCGTGAGCCCGACGCCATCACGATGCCATCAAGGCCACTTTGGAAAATATTCTACTTTCTCTTTTGTCCCGCTTTGATAATAACATTCTGTCATTGTCGGATAAGGACGAATTTGCTATCTTGTAGGTGAAGAATTATTCCAAGCTGGTTGAGAAGATAAAAAAATGGCTGAAAAAGAATAAAGCATCCTTTAACAGAGATCTTAGATGGTTGTAAGAAAGCTCATACAGAACATTCAACTCTGGGCATGGGTTGACAGTGAGAAACCAAAGACTAAAAACTCAAAGATATAAAAATGGTAAAACATTTTGTTTGGATCGTTACTTTTTAAGCTTTTAGGTTGTCAATTCCTTTACTTTGTAAGCAGTGTTTTAAAGATTCTTGGAAAACAGCAGTAACTAAACGTAAATAATGTGGTTATTGGATTTCTACTGGCGGCGTCATCGCTTCCTTTGAATGTAGAACAGGATCTTTCTGCACTGGGTTACTGTTGAAGGACAGTTAACATAGCTAGTTTTTGTACATGAAAATGCCGAAAGTTTGGACACTGAAATCCTCAGACATTCCATACTTCTGAAAATTTAAATGTTGAGATTTTCCGTAGTCCTAAATGTTTAGTGCTCAAAATTTTTTCCACAAAAAGTGAATGTAAAACATTTTCAATGTTTGAGAACAATGCCTTGATCAAGAAATGCTCTTTATTGAAAATAATTGTGATGAAGTAGTGAATGTTAATCAGTGAAAATATTTAAGATAAGTTCATCTTAGCAATCAGCTTCATCAGCCTTAACAATGATCATTGCTGAACAGTCTATGAATGTATCACATGTTTGGCATGAAATAAACAAAGATAAACTGAAAATACATACTTTGTGTCCAAGTTAAAGTAACAGACTTGATCAGGTCTAGCGACAGGAATTCAACTGCAAACAATCTTGCACTCCTAGATAATTAATTATCATCCATTACGTTGAGAGGTGGAATATTTACTTTGACAGTCCAAATTTGTCTCCACCTCCACACCGTTGATTTTGTTTTTTGGCCTAAACAGCAAACTTCTCAGGAGGCGGAATCTCCACAATCATCGATAAGAGCGCAGTCTCTTTGTGGCAAGGATCTGCTCTCACGAACACATTAAAAAAATAAGTTAAAGGACATATGTTACGTTAGCAATTGGTTGATACAACAAAGATGTCTGGAGTGGAATTCAATTGTTTTGTGACCTTTCTTTTCTTCTTTACAAATTCTTATTGCAATGAAAATTCAGCCTCGATCCTGTGCTTTGTAATAAACAATGGGGGAATTGTATCGTGTGAGCCGATCAGGTTCATGATATATGCTCTTTTTACAAAACTGAAATCTAACGAAGACATTAATGAATAAAGTCACCATAGAAACCTTTCATTAGTCGAAGTGATTCGCAAAATACATGAACCCAAGCACGAGTAAGCGTTTCCATATTCCCATAGGCCTATACGATTGCTTGTTTTGAGAGAACTTTGAGAGAAATGATATGAAATGCCTTTTAGTCACGCAATGAAGATGCCGTGATAATATATGCATTGACGTGCAAGGGTGTTATTTTGCATTTACATAACTTTTATTAGGCAGATGTAAACTTCCAGTGCATTTGTGTAATGAAGGGGGAATTCTCTTTGCTTTTAACTTCGTGAATGGAATTCTGAAATACACTTTTGGTTTCACAAGATTTCTTGCCTGTTTTGGGCTACTATTCAAGGAATGAGCCACTTTCACAATGACGTCAATTCTTTTGAAATACTTCCAGGAACATCACTTGCCTCGATATCATTTGGATCTAAATCTCAAAAGCGTGCATTGCTATCAGCAAGGCATGAAATAGTTTTGTCCATGTATTTGCGCGCAATATAATAATATGATGCAGATTTCTTGCTGAACAGGGAATCACATCTCTTACCTCTAATTGAATTTTATTGTGAAATAGGTCTGCTCTACCTGGTGAGTCAATAGAAACGCGCGGCTTTTGAAAAAATCCTGATCCCTGAATATGAAAGCAATGATGTTCAAAACCGTCTTGTTTTATCCCCGATATGTCAAATTATGTTCAGTAATTTACCTGGCTTTAATCGCTCATTCCTTCCCGTCGAAATAGGAGATTTTCTGCAGAAAGCCCCTTTCGAAAACCTGCAAAAACAAGCGAAAACAGCAAGCAAAATTAACCTTTGTTCTCCTTCCTAGCAATAATGACTCCTGGATGTGCTCATGTATTTTGTCCTCATGGGAGAATGGAATCCCCCTGAATAAGTTATTCACACTAGGGGGAAGACTTTTCACTCCAGCAAAACAAAAGCACGCGCTAAAGCGTGCTGAATGTCATCGTTGTGAGGTAACCACATTGGGGAATTTTGCTTGTAATTTTAGCACGTTTTTTAAGGTTTCTCCAAGCAACTCATTTTAGAAAATTGCCTACAGAATCTGAACGGAGTGACCGATTTTAGCCAGGAAAATTTCTAAAAATAATTAAACATGTTATCTATTTAATCTGATATTGCAAAACATCGTTGCTTATATAGTCAGAGAGCAGTAGCCTTCCAAACGCCGGGCGTTTTTTTGACTCAACCGGTACAGCACAGAACATTCACTAGACTGATTGCATGTTCGTGGTTATCGCTATCTATGGGCTCTTAGACACTCAAAAGAAAACTTATGGACTTTCACAGTGACACTTGGGACGGAGTTTTCCACGTTAATTTCATTTCTTGATATGGAAGCCACATTTTACGAACGCCTGGCAATGGCGGATGGGCCTAAGTTGCCGGCTGGTACCTCCGATGCTAAAGCATCTCAAATTCAATTCAGCTCAGTTTTTTATTTCAAAAATCCACTACATACAAAAATCTCTTAAAATACACTACCATGAAGAAATTACAACAGATGACAAAAATAAATGACAAATTTTACAATAAGGGTACATAGAATTTTGTATAGAGGGGGATTTCTTTAGGAGGAACTATCTCAGTAGGTAAACTAATCGAGGAGAGAGCACGCCCTAAGGCAAAAACTTATCATTCAAATTATGAAATAATTTGAGTGTTTTGAATGATTAATATGGGGAAAAGTTAACTTATTGAGGCATTCAAGACTGGTAAGCTAAGAAAAGATGTAATTTAAGATCACGAAGGAAATCATTACTGAAGTAGACTGTTTGATGCTGGGTGGAATGTTGTCCCAGGCTTTAACGCCTGCATATCTAATTGATCGTAAGCCATACTGCAGGGTGTTCTTACGTATCATAAAAATCTTACCCTTGCGAGCCTGCCTAGTATCGTACTAATGAACAGATGTCAAGTTTTCAAAAAAGTTGTGGAAGAAGGTAGGAGGAAGTTTACAATGATACCAGCCATGAGCAAAAGCCACAAGTATACTGATGATTGTTTCCTCAATCCAAGAATCAAACAACCTTTGATTGTGCACCACTTGCTCCTCATTTTTCTGGCCAATTACTTGTGGTAGGGTTGTTGTAGCAGGGTTGCTTCCCTCGCTCCAGAGCGCACACCTAAACATGTTCATTTCCGTCTCCAATTTTTTTTTATGAAAGTCCATAAGTCAAAAAGGAAAAATTTTTTTCAATGGACCAGTGATTTTGTTATAATTTGGAGACAGACCAATCAGATCACGCTATTTTTAGAAATGGTGGGTCGGTGTAAACAAACCAAGCTTCGAAAAGAGGCAAAGACCCCTCTTTCCCTCTGTACCACGGATTTGCTTTCGAATATTTTCAAAACTGACAACGAACTTAAAGATGAACTCCGCGGCACACTTCCGATATTCATTTTGTTGAGATCCGGCCTAAATCAGATTTTGAAGATAACAGGGCTACAGGGTTTTGAAGATAACAGAAAAAAATGCAAATGTTTCATACTGTGCCCTTTTAATTACAGTTCACAGAATTTCCAGAAAAATTACTTGGAAATCAAAACAATACCGAAAACATTACTTTACAAGTCAGTTCACTTTGAAATCGACAAGCAAAGGTAGATCTTTAGTCCTAATGAGTTGAAATGATGTCAAAGGGGTTGACCGGTTGGTCTATCAGAGGTGTAGGCAGGAAGCTGGCGTGTTGCAATTTTTTGTTAACAGTCATAGAATCAGATTAGTTGGACATATGCGACGAAATGAAATGGCAAGCGCTTTGCAAAAACAACGTTTCCTTAAAACAAAAGTTTCGAATTTCATTTCATTTCCATTTAAGATTGTTTAGGTACGGTAGCCTCATAAGTCCATGAGAATTGCTTTTCAGGGGGACATGGCATAAACGATTTCAGATTACAACGTTTTGATTCTTCTCTAAAAGGTGGCAAGAGTTTTTGGTTGGTTAAGATCAAGCTCAAGCTTCGGTTCACGTAATTATTAGTAATTATTCCTAAGCTTCGGTTCACGAAAAGATGTAGCCCTCTGCCCATTGTTAGTTTTTCGTAAGGGTATCGAGAGATCAGTCTCGGTATTTCTCAGTTCCCTGACATTTCGAGTCGAATTTTCGTCAAACAAGCTGGAAAGATACTCCGGGACGAGACTGTTTAGCGATTATTCGTGCACTAGAGTACCTTCGCCCTGAATCGGCACCCAAGCGCGTTCTGTGAGATTTAGGCTTGCTTACAAACTTTTTAAAATGAAACGGTCTGGGACTAGTAAACAAAGATGAGGGTGAAAATGGTTTGCTCATGCCATATTCTTGCTCTCTGACTGTTCTTGCTTGTTTCCTTGGCTTTGCTTACATGCTACGAAGAAGTTTTCAACGTACCTGAAAAGTGAAGCTAAGCGTTCATTCATTTCTTCGTTGATTTTGCCAAGCCGCAATTTTGTTTTGATTCATTTTCATTGGCAAAATACTGGCAACGGTCAAATAACTTGTTTCAATAGTTTGTTCTGCCCCTTTAAATGAAATATTTGAAAGTTCTTCAAGTTGTCGATTTTCATTTTTGTTCAGGGGTTTCTATTCCAAATCGAGTGGATAGGCTAAAAATCGCCCTGAACCGTCATAGTGTATAAAACTAGTCTCGTGTTGTGAATAGTGACCCCCCCCCCCCTTTCCACTGGACGACTTTATGAATAAAAACAGCTGGTAAATGATATTTTGATTCTAGGAGCACATTTCTGACTTGGTGACTTTTCGTGGAGATGGAAGAGGAGCATTTTTTGAATAACGTAATGACGGTAGTAAGTATGAGAGGTTAAAACTGGGAAGGAACGAAAGCTTTAAGATTTCATCCAATCAAAATGCAATGAATATCAATTACATAGTGGATATGACCCTAGAAAATAACTGTTTTGACAGTACAGTACAATTTTCTTTCGGAAACCTGATTGCGGTAAAGTGAGGGGTGCCGATTCAGGGCGATGTAATTCATTCAGGCTGGTTTTTACCGTTGCTCCTTTATGTTCTGGCTCTACTTAAAAAAGTGGGAAGACTAAATTGATGAAGTGATGCATTAAACACAATGTACTGAAGAATTCTCTGATGGCAAGCAACTGTTTTGCTTTATGTGAAAGGTACCGATTCAGGGCAATGGTACTCTATATTTGCAGTGTTGCTTCTAATTATGTCGCTTACAGTAGACCAATTTAAACTTTGTATCAAACCTATGGAAGGGGTATCAAAACTGCTTTTGGTAGCGATACTAGCCGCTCGATTTTGCAACCTTTGTAAGGCTTGCAGCTTGGTCACCCCACAGCACCCCCATACCGAGCAACAGAACCGAAAATGTCGCCCGACATTACCCCGATACATTTCACTCAATGTGTTTTGAGGAAATGATTTCCTGCAATATTTCAAAAACCTGTTGCACGAGGAAAGTTGCTACGGACATTGCTAATGTGCTCTTCCCAATTTAAGTTCATATCGATTATTACACCCAGGTATTTTGTTTGGTCTACATTTTCAACTTGAGAGCCACTAATAAAAAACTGTTTGATGGTCAACAATTTTGTCAATAATTTTGTTAATTTTGGACTGGGAGCCTACAACCACAGCTTGAGTTTTAGGACATTCAAAGAGAGTTTATTACGTTGCAGCCATAGCTTCAAGTCATTCAATTCACTATTTAGAGTTTGTTCTATGTCTACTAATGTCGAAGAGGAATATGAAATACCACCCACAGAAATACTCGTATCTTCTGCATACATCGTCACTTTGCCTTTCTTTGGAGCGAGTGGAAGATCTTTGATGTATATCAGAAAAAAAAGAGGGCCAAGGCAAAAACCCTGGGGCACACCACAGTGAATATCTTTAGTATCGAATCTAAGCTAAAGACGGCCAGTTGCTACAACTATCGCTCTAGCATACCAGGATGGCACCTGGCAACATTTCAAGATTATCTCCACCAGCACTAGCGCCGTTAGATCGTCCATTGCCTCCGACTTATCAGATTCATCTAGCACTGTTTCATTTCTATCATCACCTTAGGTGCGGATCCACCTTGACTGTAAAACTCTGTAATTAAGGTGGATCTGCACTTAAAGTGGCTCACTACTGAAAATTTAAGAATTACGAAACAGTGAGAGGTGCCTCTATACCAAGTAAAAATAACTTCAAAAGACAAAAAGCGGCTTCGTTCTGATATAAATTTCAAAATGCAACACAATGGGTGTCCTATCGCTCATGGGGAGCTCGATGTTTGATAAAGTATTGAAAGTCAACGATAAGATGAACTTTCTCATGGAAATAAAAAGTGTTCCCCAAATTGTGAAATAACTTTAACCCTTTTCAGTCCGACGGACTTCTTCGTCCCATCAGGTTTAGCTTTGTCCAGAATGTTTAGTCCACGTGAAGAACCTGTGTATGGCATGATTTTACATCAAGCACGGTCTAACGTTGCACTTGAAACCTTCATTTGCCTTCCTGGGTGTAGCATGGCGAAGGTTTTTGGTCGGGTCAAATATTTTGGGGTGTGTAGAAAGTTGAGATATCTAGTTCCTTCACAGTAGATACTTCATAATGAGAAAGTAAGTGAATTTCTTGCAGCATTTTGTCTCTTTATTCGTTGGGCAACAAAGCAAAGCAATCGGGATTACAGAGCACTGTTTGGGAGGCATTCCCTGTTTTATCTCATTCAAGCCTACAGTAAATCCCCGCGTATGAGAACCAACTTTTTTGAGAGCCAGGCTGAAATTGGTTCTTATTTCAAAGGTCCTAAGACTAATCTCAACGTAAGGTTCTTATTTGAAGGATGCCTTGTGTAGTCACCTTGAGAGTCTCACAAAGATGTTCAGCCTCATCATTTGCTTTCAGCCATAGTTAAGGTTTGCTTAAGAAAAGCAAATATCTAAATTCTTCAATTGATAAGAATTGAATGAGTTTGAGCTTTCTTTAAAGCATCCATTTGCTTGAAAGGGCTGTTTGTAAACCACGAAACCACGAAATCACGAAACGAAATAACGAAATAGCGAAACGACATACTTTTTCCAAAAATATATATATGAAATCCAAAGTAGTTGTTTATATGAATAATCGAGGCCCATGTAAGAAAAACTGACCTGGTGAAAGCAACTGCTGTCCTTATTTTCCGTAGAAACTTTAGAAACCTTCGGGGGCATTCCCCCATTTGGCCTTTCAGTTTCATGGAGCAGAACTCCATTGCGAAATGATTGATTTCGGCATGATAGAATTCTTTATCATAGGTCATCTGGGGTCATCAAATCGGTCAATCTATTTATGCACTAACTTTTGTGGTGGATAAATAATCTTTGGTATTTCGATTCGCTTATGATCATGGTTGATGGTATATTTGTTGGATTTTGTGAATCTCAGGTGCATGGCAACGAGAGGGGCGTTTCAAATAAACATGGTTTCACTCATTCGAAAAATTTTTCGAGAATTTTTCAGAACAAAAGTATTTCTACAGATTTCTGATAGATTTTTTCTTGAATTTGAAAGCAAAAGGGCTATTTTAGGGTGAAATGCCCCTCGGATGGTGCACTGAATGATATCAGCATATAAAGCCCCAGATCAACAGGCACAGGAATGGTGCAATAAAAAATTCCTCTGTATCATGACCCTCGTTGTGTGGTTGTTGAGTATATGAGTATCAGTCCCTCAAATGTATTGCTGAATACAACTAAATTATCGCAATAACCAGAGCATATAACAAAACAGCATTTCTCGGAGTATGATGTAACTTCTTCCCAAAAGGCCAAAGTGGAAAGTCCAGGTCAGAAAGGGGAATGCCCCCAAAGGTTTCTAGAACTTTTACGGAAAATAAGGACAACAGTTACTTTCAACGGGTCAGTCTTTCTTACTTAGGCCTCGATTTATTCATATAAACAACTATTTCGTACTTAAAGGTACATATTTCGAAAAAAATGTATGTCGTTTCGCTATTTCGCTATTTCGTTTCGTGATTTCGTGGTTTCGTGGTTTACAAACAGCCGCTTGAAAGTATGGTTAAGAAGATTCTTTTCAAATTCCATTTGGTGTGCTCTACAACTAAGCAAGAAACAAAGGGTGTGATCCCCCAGACCATTTTTGCAACAAATTTGGTTTGGTTTGGTTTTCAGCTTTGCACAAATTTGAGCTTCTAAAGTTTGTAGCTCCGCGAAAATCCAGCGCATTGGTAGGAGTCTCGTAGCTAAAGCCCGTTATGGGTTCAAGGAATCAAGCTATTTTATCAAGCAATTCCTTCATGATATCGTGATTCTTTATCACCTAATGAAACGTCAAAATCAAGCAATCTTTTTAGGACCCCTCGTATGATAATGCGTCCAATTTAGCAGAAGCAGCCATGCGTTTCTCTGACTCAACCGGTAGAATAGTTGATGTGTTGCTCAAGCCTTACTCACTTGCTCAAGGCACTCGTTAATTATTCAGCGTGTGTGTTGTTCATTCTTGCCAATGAACGTTCTTATTCTGTGCGACAAATATTTTCACGCATGTTGAAATGAGCATCACACAGATCTTTTGTGCACATATTTGCAGGTGTGACGAAAATAACATTCCTTTGAACTCCCTTCGAAAATAGAATCACTGCACTACTCGGCATGTCTACGGAAAGAAATTCATTTTGAAAGGTACGTTGAACTTGTTTCCAATAATAATTGCTTGGAACCTTATTGTAAGCAGCCGTTGATTGCAAAGAAAGGCTGCTTCCTTAGATCGCATGGCAGGAAATCGCACGCCTAATTCTCAAAGTATAAAGAGGGACATCTTAATACCGAATGGCAATGAACATCAGTCGATCAGAAGTATCTGGTAATCAACGCCTTCTGTAGCAGGCAAGAGTTAAACGACAATGGACACAACTACAACGGTTGTATTCTTCTTCTTTGCGTGTCTGGTTGCAATGAATTCTACGACAGAAGGATCTTGTATAATATGTACAGGTCGTAACTTACCGCGAAAAAGTCAACCTTCTCCTAAAGTAAGTTTGAATTAAAATCTATCTTTTTCTTGGTGTTATAGTGGGTGTCCCAGAAACAGTAATAGATATTTTGTCGGGTCCAGCGGTGCAAATTTAACGCAAATCGATATTTTATCACGTTCGAATTGTTCGAAAATGCTTTGCCCCTGGTATGAATAACTATTCAAGGGAATTATATTCCTCCAAGAAGACCAAATGCGAGAACAAATGAAAGTTTATTTATTGCTGGCTGGAAAAACAAGGGAAATTTTTGCTTGTTGTTTTCATTCGTTTTGCAGGTTTTTGAATAGGGCTTTCAGCAGAATATTTTCCATTTGATCTGGAAGGAATGGCCGATTAGCGTTGTGGCAAGTTCATGAGTCTAATTAGAAATATCGGGAATAAAGCCAGACAGCTTTTGATATCATTGCTGTGACATTCATGAAGCAACATTTTTAAACGACAGGCTCTCTTTTATCGACCCATCCGGTAGTAAACACAATGATATGTCCTAACATTGTTCAAATTCTATCTAAGCTTTATTTGGTTTATTTGCCGTGCTTCAAGAATTTTTTCCGGCCAAAGTGCCAAAGGTCTGTTTTGGTGGTAGACACAAACTTGAGCCTTCAGGGTTAATGTCTCTGCTCTCAAAAGTAACAATGCTAATAAACGTAGTATCTATGTCCAAGTTAACTATTGACGAAAAATTGACAGAATAGCCCTCTATAAGTTCACATAGCTGGATCAAATCAATTCTATGCACTTTTTTGCGACATCCCGAATGATGGCTAAGGGACAATTAGCTGATAGTGTTATCAAATGAAAAAGCATGATGAACAGAATTTCGTTTGCTCAAAATCTATTTCCCATCCCTTCCACATTCATGAATAACTTCAATCTATGCAGTTGACAACATAGCTACAAAGCTTTCTTGGATACTTTGCAATTTCAATTTAACTTAGCTAGTAAAAAATTTGCTTTCATCCAGTCTCTCAGTCGTTTCGTCGACAAAATGCATTTGGGGATCTCTTGATCTTGAATCCCCATGCATCGAAATATTGAGGCTTTAATCCCGAACTTTTTTTGTATAGACATATTTCGTATAAAAAATTTACGTAACAGATTACTAAATACACAACTAAATCTGCTTTACAAGACTACGGCGACGATACCAAGAGGAGAAAAATACTATGAAAACCCCGAGGCCAACCCCACGAACTCAGGTATTGATTGTTCGAGCAGTATATTCATTAGCCTGCGTGCAGACTTTACTATTGTGGAGGAGTTTAAGGGCGAAAGGAAAAGGTAAAGTCTGCGCATTCGCTCCAACTTTTCCGTTCCAGAGATAAATCATATCCCCCGTCCCCATTGTATATGGACCAATCACGTTCGGTCTTTGATTTCTAAAAAGTATTGTTCTCGCTAACCTTGTATCTGATTGGTTAGAACTAGGGCGATAGCACGCAAATCCAAATAGTCTGTTGTCCTACTTCTAACCAATCAGATGCAGGGTTAGAGAGAACAATACTTTTGAGAAATCAAAGACCAAACGTGATTGGTCCTTATACAATGAGGACGGGGGATAGGATTTACCACTGGAACGGAAAAGTTGGAGTGAATGCGCAGACTTTACCTTTTCCTTTTCGTCCTCAACTCCTCCATAATAGTAAAGTCTGCACGCAGGCTATATATTCATTCGAAAATGTCTTTATCGAACTATTTTCTAAGTTTTTTATTCAATCTCAAGTTAACATCAACACACTGAGATTATTCAAATTCGTTACAATTAGATTCTTTTTATTTTATGAACAATTCTACGTTTAAGGAAATGATTAATGATTCAGATTTCAAGTTTATCATTCCTTCCATTCCTTAAATGACAGACTCAACGTAATAAACGGACAACTGCAACGATGAACACTGTAATTTGTGGAAAGAAGTTACACCTAATTTGAAACTTTCTAGTGATGGCATTGAAGATGCGGAACACTTCTTGTTGCTGTGCCTTTCTTTTGATGCTCAACGACGAGATCTTCTCGCTGGAGTCTATGATGTATTACGACCTTTTGGACATAGTAATCTTTCAAATAAGGTCCTAACTCATCTTTTACTATGTGGCGATGAAAAATTCTCCTACGACCTCAATAGAACTATTCTCAACCTGACTATACAGTTCATCCGCGAAACTTGTCGGTTTGAGTAAGGTCGCTTCTAACGAAAGATGTACACCTCGTAACCACTAAGTCCCTGTCCATTTATTTATTTATTTTTGTCTCTTTACGTTTGAAAGCCTGTTGCATATTGGTCGGCAGGTGCATAGTGGTTTATTCTCTTACTTAAAAAAAAAAGAAAAAAAATACATATACACAAGGAAAAATTAAAAAAAAAACTGCCAATATAAGTTTTTCTCCATCATTACTTTTCCTCACCATCACATGGATCTGACTTCTAATATGCAGCAGACTTAGTGTCAAATCGTTCTTTGTGTCAAATCGTTCTTAGTGTCAAATCGTTCTTATTATCCGTATGTGTTGTTTTTAGTAGTGTTGTTTAAGTTTAAGTAGTTTTCTTTCTTTTATCTATGTTCATTCCCTTGGGGTAGACACAGCCCCTTGCTCCCCGGGGGTTTTGTCCCAGTAGTATCGTAAAGTAATTTTTGTAAGAAATGTAGACCGTAATGTGTATTGTAAAATTTTAATGACATATATATATATAAAAAAATAAAAAAAAAAACTTTCTAGTCATTAGATCGACGAGCAAGTAATTGCCAACGATAAAGCTTGCAGCTGTGGATATTGTACGGAATTTGACAGAGATGAATTGAATTTGGATTTCTTCTTGAAATGAACGACTTTTACCGGCTGAATCGTTATAATTTCAGGAGACAGAGAATACAAAATATGTGTACGAGCATCGGGGAGCGGAGGCAGGGGAGGGGTGTTTGGAAAGCAGCAGCCTCGAGGTGCTCGGAATTTCTGCTCAAACTTTTCAGAAAAAATGTGCCACCCGCACAAGAAAGCTCGGTAAACATTGATTTTCAACATAAACCGAAGCTAAACCGTTGGAAAACCGAAGAAAGGAGGTTTTAACGTGAATTAAAGCTTAAATTGATGATTTGTATTCGAAAAACGAACTTTTAGTTGCAAATATTTCAACTGACGGTGCTAGGCATCGCATGCTATGATATATTTTTTTCTTCCAGTGTGAGTAATGATATTTGGCTGAGTGACAATAAAAGGGTCAGCTGTTTGAAAAAACACTGCTTCCTGATTATCAAATATCAACTACATTCTTCTTTTATTCCCGATATATCCTATTAGGTTCACTCATTTTTTCCGGTTCTCATCGGTCATACTGTCACGTCAAAATGTGAGGTTTTCTGCAGAAACTCTAATTCGACACTCTGCAAAGACAGGTGAAGACAAGCAAGATTTCCCTTCTGTCTCCTTTCTAGAAGTAATTGCACTTGCATGTGTCAATGATGTATTTTGTTATCTTTGGAGAAAGAAACCCCCCTGAATAAGATATTCACGCTAGGGGGAAAACTTGTTCAGAAGATGTGGCGCTGTGGTGTGCTTTTTCTACGGTGCAGAAAGAACACCCAGGCAACCAAGGCTCAATAACCGGCAAAGCCCTGCTACTTGAGCGTCATGAGGGGGGGGGGGTCACGGTCTGAATTAGCACTTCCGCTACTCCTGTGTCCGAAGCACTTTGCGCGTAAACCCAAAACTTCATCTTGACATTTATCTTCATTCCCCAAGAGGATAGCATGTGCTAATGAATGTTCAAGCAATCTCTGTAAGGTAGATATGTTAGGGTAACTTGTTCATAATCCTACCAAGTTTCTAAGGCTGCTCAAAAGGGAATGTCTCTAGAAAATCCTTTTCAAAAGCTGAATGGAGTGACCGATCTCAGCCGGAAAGAATTCTAAAAATGATTAAACATGTTAGCCATTCAAAGATAAAATAGAAAATGTCATTGCGTATATGCTCAGGGAGCAATAACCATTCAAGTGGTGGGCCTCTTATAACTCAGCTGGTAGTAACAATTTTGCTTTTACTTGGCATCGAACTACCATAGATTCCAAATATTCAATTCTGTTTGAAAAGGTTGGTTTAAAATTCAATGATCTGTTTCTTCTAACTGAATGGCTTGAAAGAACTTTAGCTATCAATCCATAATTCTGCCTTTGGACTTTCATGAATTTTGAAATATTCTTGTAATAAAAGTGTATTTTATATCATAAGCGAAGCCACAGCAGTTACAGACCTTTTTGTTTGATATTCATGTTGCAGACATCCATAAAATTTTGCTTTCTTTTAAGTAACTTTACGTAGCATTAAACAGCTTAGAAATTGCCATCAGTTTTAAATTTTTTGAGAAGTGCTCTTGCATGATCGAGAAGGAAAGAAAACACTCTAATTCTGAAAATATGGAAGGCCAGTTCAAAAATTAGGCCATTGAATCGACACCCAACTTTTGAAAGGTTTTGAAGCTATGCTCATTATGCGGGGGAGGTACATAACACGTTGAGGGTACAGGTATGCGCTGCCAACATGAATGGATTTTTGGGCCCGAAATTTTCTACACAAGGGCCCCCTTTTTGACAGTTTGTCCTTAAAAATGGGTGAATTCTCCAGAAATTGGCGAAAATAGTTTGAAATGGGTGGTCTTTTGCAAACATTCATCATAAAAGTGGGTATGACGGCAAGTTTCGGTAGTTAGAAGAGGGTACCTTTCTGAAAATCCGATGGCAGACCCCCGTCCATCCGCACGTCATGTACCCCCCTGGGCTAATAAAGCTAACTTTGCCGCCCCCAGTTTTAAATTTGAGGCCACCCTTGTTGCAAGTTATAGGTACAAATACTAGCGTAATGGTCTCAAAATCTGAAACATCCGCCTAAAAATTAGCTAAGATGCTCAATTATCAACAATGCTGTCTTTTCAAAATCATTGATATCGCTTTTCCTTATATTCATCATATCTTGCAGAAAGATGCAAAGGCCTGGACACGAACCATGGAGCGATGCAACACACTGATAAAGGCAGGGAAAGTTAAGGCTGGTCAAAATTGCCGTAGAAAGCTGATGCAATGAAAGAGGCTCGTAAATGATTTCAGTTGCAACACAAAGTTACAAAAATGGAAATCAACGTAATATCTTCAGTGAAGATGTGCATTATTCAGATTGACACTTTTAAGAAGAGTCACTTGTGGTGTTGGTTAAATTTTGAAAGGCAATAAAAAACATGAGCTTGGGAAAACAAGATGATGAAACATGAATCCTATGGAGAACTGAGTCTTCCTGTGAAGCTAGGTCATGATCTTAAGTACCATGATAATGTCTTCCGTAAAATAGATGCATCCTTTTAAATATTAATGGCATATGAGAGGGCATTGCTGAAATGAATGTACTTAGCTAGCAAGCAATTGTGTCTCCATGTGTATCCCTATTGATTTTGATTTGATTTGATTCTATATTTTATACCCATGGTAGCCCCTCAGTTGGAATAACTGATTTACAGGGGGGAATGCTAAAAACTTACAATAATTAATAATTTACAATAAAAACCAGTATTCCGAACTAAATTAAAATTACAATTGTTCAAGAATCAACAAACAAAAACGAAAAGATTTAAGTGTTCATTTTTTCACCTCTCTCTTGAAGGCTCTTAGGGTTGGAGAGTTTTTTGCCTCAGTGCCAAGATTGTTCCAAAGCTTAGCGCCTGGGTACGAGAAGCATTTCTGCCCCCCTGCTGATTTTAACAATGGCAACCTGAGGATGACTTTAGCATTCCTAAGAGAACGAGCAGTGGAATTGCTGACTCTCGTGAACATGTCATTCATGTAGGAAGGCGCGTCTCCTTTAAGGGATCTGAAAACCATTTTCTGAGATTCAAAATCAATTAGTTCCCTAACAGTGGGCCATTGAAGCGCACGAATAACTGGTAAAGCGGTCGCATCAAATGGACTGTTGGTAACGAGTTTTGCAGCACGATTTTGGAGTTTCTGCAATTTTTCAATAACAGTCACCCCAGCATTTCCCCAGACTGGACGGCAATATCTAAAGTACGGCTCCACTAAACTCTTATACATAGTCTTGGCAGTTGATACAGTAAAGCCCCGCATATAAGAACCTACCAAAATAAGAACCTAGAGGCTGTTTTTCCTAAATTATGTACCTTGCAATTAAGAACCTGTTTCAGTGTGATGAAACATAGGTTCTTATTGCAGGGGCTGCAAAGTTGATCTTTGATTGATGTTATGAAGGTCATTGTGGTCCCAATTGGCTTTGAAAGCTTTATACTCCTCCTCAATTACTTGTTAGGTCCAAAAGAACCTTTCTAAAACAAATAATAGGACAGAACATCCTTTTGAAACTCTTAAGGGCACCTTTCAAATAAGAACCTCTATACCCTGAAATTAGTCTTCGTACCTGTGAAATAAGAACCAATTTCAGCCTGCCTCTCAAAAAAGTAGGTTCTTATACGCGGGGATTTACTGTAATGGATGGTACTGCTTGGCATAACGAGGCATACCAATACCTCCAGAGATCTTATTAGTTGTTAAGGCTAATTGAGATGTCCATTTAAGTTGATGGTCAACCTGAACACCAAGGTATTTGACCTCCTTTACCAACTTGATATCCTCGGAACCAATCTTAAACTGCGGTTTAGTGGAATGGACAGAGTCGATTTTTCTAAGCTTTCCATTGCTTCCTATGATCATTGCATTTGTCTTAGCTACGTTCAGAGACAACTTGTTTTCTTCAAGCCAGCCCTTCAAAGCTTCTAAGTCAGCATTAACTGCCTGATTAATTTCTGAAACAGATTCAGAGGCATAGTAAATGCTTGTGTCATCTGCATACATGGATACAAGGGAATTTTTCAAACAACTGATAAGATCATTGATATAGATAAGAAAGAGAAGTAGACCAAGACAAGATCCTTGTGGTACACCACAAGTTATACTGTTATACAAGTTATACAAGCTATACAAGTTATTCACTATATGCTAAGAATTTGATACAGATGTGGGCAGAGAAGGGCTTATTTCAGCCCTAAAAAAGATACTTTAGGAGCAGAACTTTTTGCGGGCAGAAAGTTTCACAAGTAAAACATATCGCAAAATCGAGGGCATAAACTTTCGCAAATGATGTTTTTTCTGTAAATTTCGCGACATAAACTTTCGTGATCGAAAAGAAAATGCATCCTTGCATGAAATACTTTCGAGACGGAAGAAAAGTAAGGGGAAAAACTTCAAACAACAAGTGCTTCGTCCAAGTATTGACAGTAGAGCTTACACAAAACAACAATGCAACAAAAAAATTTGCAAGTATGTGTCAAATCTTTTCATGATTCAATACGATGAGACAAAAGGAGCAATAATAATAACAAAAATAATAATAATAATAATAATAATAACAATAATAATAATAATAATAATAATAATAATAATAATAATAATAATAATAATAATAATAATAATTAAAGAACTAAGGATCGACCTATCAATGCTTACAGAATTGACTAAAGATAATGGAATGACTGAAAGGAAAAGAAGAAAAATCAGGAGAAAGTATTCAGTAAAGAATGAAAATGACATCGATATCGCAAAAGAAAAAGTTAGACAACTAATACAAGCAAAGGCGCAAAGAGTTAGGAGGTTTGAGAAAAGAGAGAAACAGTTCAAACAAAATAGAACGTTTGCAACTGACACCAAGACATTCTACAGAGAATTAGGAAAGAAACAAATTGAGGTTGATAAACCACCAACAGCTGAGGAAACGGAACAGTTCTGGAAGCTAATTTGGGAGGATGAAAAACATCATAATGAAGTAGCTGAATGGCTAAGGGAACAGGAAGAATTAAGTCAAAATCTCCCAGAACAGGAATGGCAAGACATAGAGAAAGAAGAAGTAACATCAGCAATAAAGAAAACAAATAATTGGAAATCACCTGGCCAAGATAAAATACCAAATTTCTGGTTGACAAACTTGACATGCTTTCATGAAGATATAGCCCGCAACTACTCAAAGATTCTAAAGCAACCAGAAGAAAGTCCTCAGTGGCTAAAAGAAGGAGTAACATACTTGCTCCCCAAGACAGAAGAAACAGCAAAACCTAAGAATTACCGGCCCATCACATGCTTACCTACATTATACAAGATCTTAACATCAATTATCACAGATAGAACTTACAAGCATCTCGATGAAAATGAGTTACTACCAATGGAACAGAAGGGCTGCAAGAAAGGATCATATGGTTGTAAAGATCAGTTACTTATTAATAAAATGATTTTGGAGCATTGCAGAAAAATGAAACGAAATCTAAGCACCGCTTGGATAGACTACAGAAAGGCGTTTGACAGTGTCCCCCATTCGTGGATTTTGAAAACCATGCATATGTATAAGGTGTCACCAACCTTAATAAATTTCCTGAGTCACGGCATGAGCACATGGAAAACAACGATGATTTTAAATTACTCCACCGGCAAAATAGTGACGAACCCTATCAGTATTAAAAATGGAATTTTTCAAGGTGATTCGCTGTCTCCCTTGTTATTTTGTTTAGCTCTTGCACCACTCTCTAATTTGCTCAACAACACAAATATGGGTTATACTGTTTATGAAGAAAGATTAAATCACTTATTCTACATGGACGACCTGAAACTCTACGCAAAAAATGATGAAGAACTTGAAGGTCTGCTCCACACTGTGAAGATGTTTAGTGATGACATAAATATGCAGTTCGGGTTAGATAAGTGTGCCAAGGCAACATTCAAACGAGGTAAGCTGACAGAAACATCATCAATCGAAATAGATGAGGCCACCAGTATTCAAGAAATAGATCAAGAAGGCACTTACAAATACTTGGGAATAAATGAGGGAGATGGGATCCAGCATTCTGTAATGAAAGAGAAAATTCGAAAGGAATACTGTCGGAGGGTTAAACTAGTCCTAAAAAGTGAGCTGAATGCTGATAACAAAATAACTGCCATAAACACACTTGCCGTACCAGTTCTCACTTACAGTTTCAATGTCGTTAATTGGACATTACAAGAAATAAGGAAACTTGATAGGAAAACAAGAAAGATGCTAACTACGTATAGGATGAACCACCCCAAAGCAGATGTTGATAGGATTTACATCAGTAGAAAAGAAGGAGGGCGTGGATTGATCCAATTAGAGTGCACATTCAAGACTACTACCATAGGCCTAGATACATATCTCAGAGGGAAAAATGAGAAACTATTGCGACAACTTTACTGCCATGAAGAACGGAAGAAATTGTACTCAGTCCAAAAAGAAGCAAATAAGTTTAGGAGAGAAATTCAAATGCATGATATTGAAGTAGAGGAAAATGCGTCACCTACAAAGTGCGCTAGAGAAGCAAAGAAATGCGCCAAGAAAAGAATTATGGAAATAATGAAAGAAAACTGGGAAGCGAAGCCGATGCATGGACAGTATCCCGTGAGAGTTAGCAAAGTGGATGTGGATAAGGAAGGCACCCATAAATGGCTGAAAAGTGCCAGTTTGAAAGGGGAAACTGAAGGATTTATTATCGCAGCACAGGACCAGAGCCTTGCTACAAATAACTATCGGAATAAGATCATTAAAGACGGGACGAACCCAAAATGCAGATTATGTCACGAACATGATGAAGCCATAGATCACATTATATCAGGATGTCCAGTTCTGGCAAAAAAGGAATACCTTGAAAGACATGACAAAGCTCTAATTTACATGCACTGGAAAATCTGCAAACACTATGATATCGCAGTGCCCTCTAGATGGTATGAACATAAGCCAAGCACAGTAATGGAAGGGAAAGATGTAGTCATACTATGGGATATGCCAATCCATACTGACAAAGAGATTACTGCAAACAGGCCCGATATAGTGATTAAAGACAAGAAAGAAAACAAATGTATTTTCATTGATATGTCTGTGCCATCTGAACGGAATGTCGGTAATAAAGAAACAGAAAAACTGTCAAAGTACAAAGACCTGGAAATAGAAGTAAACAAAATGTGGAACATGAAAACGACTACTGTCCCTGTTATCGTTGGAGCCCTTGGCCTTATCAGAAAGCGAATGAATGATCACGTGTCAAAGATCCCTGGAAGGATCTGCATCGAAGAAATCCAGAAGATTGTCTTGCTAGGAACATCACACATCCTGAGGAGAGCTCTATTTATAACCTGAGAAAAGACTGGACTTAAAGCCTCAGGACCATGGTTTGGTCTTGGCCTCGAATAGAAACGCACAAAAACTGAAAGACACATGTGTGAAGCTAATTAATGCCAACTATCTATCATATATATATAAAAATGTTGCAATGTTCAAAAAGGATTTTAAAGAAAAAATGCTAAATAAAACCTAAACCAGAAATGTTTGTTTTAGACAATCTACAGTCACATTCTATTGTGTAGGCTCTTAATTTTTTTTAAAAAGCAGTCAGTGATTGGGACTCTCTAACACTGTGAGATAATGTTTGCCACAATGCTTTGACCCAAATATCTCACAGTCTCTATGCCATAAGAAGTTGTCTTGGCATTAGGAATGCCAAGAGTATTCTTATTTCGCAGGTCTTGCCTCAAAAATCTCACTCATGAAACTAGGATTCAGGTTCTTTTTGGTTTTGTATGTTTCTATCATTAAGTACTGTAGATTGCGTTGGTGAATGGATACTGCATTATCTAATTTCAGCAAAGTTTCGTACTCAGCGTGACTGTTTTTTATACACAATTCTGAGTGCTCTTTCCTGGATTTTATTTACTTTTGCATTGAGAGCCCTGTCATGGAACATCCAAATTAACGGACAATGGCTAAACTGAGATTTTATGAAACTATTCATCAGCAGACGCAGTTTATCAGGATGCATGAAAGCAGATACCCTAGCAAGGGCATGCAGTTTTTGGCTTGCTCTTTTGCATAAATTTGAGACATGACTTTTAAAATTCAAATTTTTATCTATTGTCACCCCTAGTAACTTTTCCTCAGAGCTTTCTTTAACAATAGCCTCACCTACTGTGATCTTAATATCATCTTGGCTTGTCCCAAAAGTTAACAGATGGCACTTCCCTTCATTCAATTTCATAAAGTTTTCAGGAAACCATTTTGATAAAACAAGAGCATCAGTTTCTAACCGTTCCAAAACGCTATCTAATTGACAGTCAGCTGCAAAGATAGTTGTATCATCAGCAAAGTTACATATTGCCGTATCCATTACCGAAAGAAATAAGTCATTGATGTAAATATTAAAAAGAAGAGGTCCAAGAACTGATCCTTGCGGTACACCTGCAAAGGCCTCTCGCCAAGTGCTGAATGAACCATTTACTTTGACCCTCTGTTTCCTACCAGTCAGGTAACTATAAATCATCAGCAGAGCATTGTTGCAAAATCCATAAGCACTTAGTTTCGCAGTTAGCAGCTCATGGTTTATGCAATCAAACGCTTTTGAAAGATCCATTAGCAAAGCTCCAACGACTCCTTTTTTGTCTAGGGAATTTTTACAGGTATCCATTAATCTCAATAGCAAATGCTGTGTGTTGAAACCTTTCCGAAAACCACATAAGTAGGGAACCAAAATTGTATCCACATAGCCAATCATCTGGGCGTATCGAAGTCGCTCAAAGACCTTTGATAATGCGGACAAAACTGTGATAGGACGATAGTTTCGCTTTTTTGTGGCTTCATCATTTTTAAATAGCGACGTTATGTCTCCTAATTTGAGATCTTCAGGAAACGTTTTCTGGAGTAATGAATTGTTAAAAGTTTCCATGAAAAATGGTGCAAATATGTCTTGATTTTCTTTTAGTATCCGCGCAGGAATACTTTTAACTGTGGATGCCTTTTTTGGGTTCAAATTCGATAATTCATCAATGATTGCCTTCATTGTAACTGGTTGGAAGTCAAAGGATGAGCCTTGTTTTACCTTATCCTTAATCTTTTGAATGCTGGGATGATATTTATACTTTTCAACAGCAATTTCAATGGGGTCCAGCAAGTGGTCTGTCGGAACAAGTAAGCACTGACCAGCGGCAATATCCATTGTCTTTGTAATATTGGTGAAAGATTCATTAATGATCTCAGCTATTTCACTGTCATTCGTAATTATCTTAGAAAAGTTGTCAACTTTCAGCGCAAACAAAAGTCAAGTTTTGTTGATTGTGCAAGATCCATTCATTGGTGAACTAAATAGCCAAAAACTGTTTTATCCAATTTCTTTCCATTTGACTGAATTGAGCAAAATGAGGCATGCCATATCTATCCACGAGTGTATGAACTGTATCGAATCATATTTTCTCTAGCATTAAAGCCTATCGATGGAACGTTTTAAAGGAGATTATAGAAGACTAGGAAGTAAAAGCGCTCGCTTTGCTCCCGCTTTATTCCTAGCCCTTGCGAGTGCTTTTTATGGTTACTGTACTCTTTCAGTGACCACGATTCGATTCTGCATGAACTCAGAGCAGTTATGATTATTCATTAGAATTTAGATAGCCAAGAATGGTATGCTTTACGCCAGAAAACGAGAAAATCAGACATGCCCCTCTCTATAACATCCCCATACCATCAAATAAGCCTTACATAAACCTCAACGAAATGGCATCGTTTTCAACGCCTGAATTCAGTAGCAGATGCTTCAGAATTCCCTCACGTGTTTTAGCTTCAGACAAATTTGCCTTCACCTCTTGCCACTTTTTGAAATTCATCCAAATGTTAAAAATGGTCTCTGCAATTTTTCTCTAAACTGAGACATCCTTTGATTGCTCTATACTATCATGGGTTCTGAAAGACATATTGTCACCAAGTCGTTTGTGTACAGGCCGTATCTTCAGATAGTCTGAAAATCAAATTTGGTCTTGTCAAAAATATGAGTCTCCACTGTAGTAGTTCAGCTGATTTTGAAAATTTGACTTTAGATGACTTTTCCCTCAGTTCATCTACTAGAAAGTGGATACATATTCCCGCTTACTTTGCAGCATGCCTGCAAAAGACCCAGAGTGACAATTGCTCATTAATTGCTGACTATTGATGCTCTAAATATACTACAGATCGATGCATCTGTCTCGGAACCAGCAACATACCAAGGAATTCGAATTCGGGAGTCTGATGGTCGCTTCCCTTCATATAATTTAATTCAAACCTGGAGCCCGTCGATAAAGGGAAGACATACATACGTTGGTATAAATATCTAAGATCACTGGCTCCGTTGGTACTTCTTTGAATGGTGAGAGTAGAAAGCCTCTCCCTTCCACGATCCATGGGAAATATTACTAACTTCCCCAACCTCTTTCTTCTCAAATTTGAAATAAATGCAAGTGTAAATGAAAGCTGAACAATATGCTGTTTGAGCATATCCTATTTATTTGCTTTTTTCAGATAAGAACTCTTCTTTTTCTTCACAGTGACTCGTCTTTTCATTGCAGCTTTGATCCTAAGGACTTCCAAATTTTCAGTGAAATTTTAATAATCTTTTAGAATTTTCTGATTGGCATTTCACTCATTAGAAAATGCATGGGAGATTTTTTTCAGAACTGAGGGATTTTTACGGATTTTGGTGGAACAACCTTGGAAACAAAAGGAGTTCTGCCAAAGATGTACCAGAATTTTTGGAATGAAATGACCCTCCGAATTTTGGGGCACTGTGCCCCGATCCTCAACAAGGTTTGCCACTGTTACAGAAGCCTATCAATCTTTAAAAGTACTCTAGTGCCTTTGCAGTAATATCGTACAGGAAATAATTGGGAAAATAAGTAAATTTCAGCCAAGGTTTTCCTTGAATGAAGTTAATAGCTTCCAGGTTACTTTTCTTTGCAATGGAGACTCGTACTTTTTGATGGTCTTAGAGTGAATTTTCTTAGAAGAATTTTTTTGATGAAAGAAACATTCGTATACAACCGTACACTTTCACCGTACACCATTTGAGCTGTCATTTTAGTAAAAGTGAGTTTTATTTGATAAAGATTTTAAAAGAAATCTCCTATACAATGCTCAACTTAGATTTGAGTATTTGTTTCTGTTCTGTATCTTCTCGCATTGACTTTCTGTAATTAATTTCCTGCAAAACAGAATACCTGAAATGCTCAAGAAAAATGTTAAAACAGTTCATCAATAAAGTCTTTAAACCTACATCTCACAATCCACGGAAACTGGGAGTAGAGGATTGATCTTGCATGAAGAATTTCTGGGTTACCTTATTAAGAATAGATGGTCTTACTATAATTACCACTTGCCAAGTATAATAAACAAATTTTACCCGAAATGGTGGGCAATTTTTTAGGGAGTCGTTTATACGAGGATTTAGAGGGCACGTGGCCGAGTGGTTAAGGCGTCTGACTCGTAAACCAAAGGTTAGAATGGCCGTAGGTTCAAATCATGCGCTGGACAGTTTGGTCGCTGTCCGTAACTCTAGCCCGGGTCGACCAGAGTCATGTGAGGGCAGCAACGAGTTAAAATGAATGATTTGTTTATTTCTAAACAGAAACTGAATTTAGGTGTTCCATAGGGATCCGTTTTAGGACCTCTACATTTTAACATTTATTTGAACGATTTGCTAATTTCTTTTTTTTATCAAGATTAAGAACTACAATATATAATGTTATATTACACTGTGCCATCCATAGTGAAGAAAGACATAAAGTCACCGGGTCTTCACTATGGATAGCACTTACAAATCCAATTAATTTAACAATACAAAAAACAAAGAACAAAACCACGAAACCAAGATATAATACGCACAAACGACAACAAAACAACTGAGCCAAGGCAGATTACTGGTCAAAAGAAATTTTTAAGCTATTCAACTCTTAGCCATACAAAAACAAGAGAAAAATATTGCAGTGCATGGTTTATCCCAGTAATCCACCTCAGCAATGCGGAACAAAAACAAGAAGGACAAAAAAAGAGCACAAACACAAACACAGGGAACTAGGAATAGGGAATTGCTGCTGCTGGCTTGATATTGTTGTATCAATCAAATCGGCACGAATTTTTTATGAATGAGATCGTCGCTTCCAATATTACTCTGTTTTCAATAGTACCTAGAGATGGATCTCCAAACAAGAGTCGATGACAAAGAGTATCATCATCCATATTACTGATACTGGCGACATCTAGACCTGGAACATCAGAGAGCTGGTCAAAGAGATCTCCACGAAGTACATCGTATAGGGGGCAATGCAGGAGAAAATGCTTGTTATTTTCGTTGTCTTTACCACAGAAACTAATTCGAATTGCTAATTTCTGTCGATGATATTGAAATATGCAACTATGCTGATGACACAACCCTTTATACACGTGACCAAAATCTACAAAATGTGGTGGAAAGGCTGGAAAGCGTCTCTTTAAAAGTAATGAAATGGCTCTTTGACAACTACCTCAAGCTAAATGAAGATAAATGCCATTTTCTAGCATTGGATGCCTCTTGTGAAGAACCGGTCACTATTAAGATTGGTAATGCATCCGTGCAGAATAGCACTCAGGAAAAGTTGTTAGGTATTACCATAGACAATAAGTTGACATTTGAGCATCGTGTTGGCGGGTTCTGTCAAAAGGCTAGCAATAAGCTGTATGCTCTCTCATGTATTGCCCCTTACATGAATTGTTATGGATTAAAGGCAAATGAAGGTACTTAATGAGAGCTTTTATAAATAGACAGTTTCAGTATTGTCCCTTGGCGTGGATGTCCCACAGCCGACAACTTCATCACAAAATTGATAAAATTGAAGAGAGAGCACTGAGAATTACTTATCAGGACTATGAATCCAGTTTTGAGGTTTTAATGGAAAAGGATAGATCAATAACTGTTCACCAGAGAAACTTGCGGTGTCTCATGACCGAAATGTATAAGACCAAAAATGGCTTGAATCCAGCTTTTATGAGAGAGATTTTTTGTGAACACGAAAGTCAATACAATCTGAGGAACTCTAACGATTTTTGTCTTCCTAGAATTAAATATGTTACATATGGCTCAGAAACCATTCGTTTTAGAGGCCCGCAAATCTGGGCTACCGTTCCACAATTTATCAAAAATTCTACATCTCTAACTGAGTTCAAAAACAAAATCAAATCTTGGTCTGGAGAAAGCTGTCATTGCCGATTATGTCAAGCCTTTATCCCGAACTTAGGCTTCATTTGATTTTTACTTTCTATGGTTTCTTTATGCGGAATATTTTCAATGTATATTACCGATACTAGGAAGTTAAGCGCTCGCTTCGCTCGCGCTTCAACATTCCTAGCTCCTGCGGAGAGCTTTCTTATAGACTTGCTCCAAGTCTGTTCCTTTCGTCCTTCACACCGTTCCATTTACGGTAGTTCATGGCTCAGCCATTCCACCATTCCGTGTGAAAAAGAGAGAGGAAAAGAGTGTACAATTTGCAGCCTTATGAATTATTAATGAGATAGATCTTTTTGTTTCAATGACGTAGGCGGACAGACATTGTCCTGTCCGCTGGCGGGCATTCTTAAATGGCCCCAATCAGGGAGCGTCGCCCCAATTAACCATTCAGCATCGCAATAGGGCAAATGGTTTCTGGTGCAGAAAGTTGTAGCGGGAGAAATTTCATTATTTCTGATTCAATTGGTTAGATAACTATATTTGCTTATTGTCTTTATCTTTCAATAATTGTAAGGATCCTGCATTATTGTATAGAAGACATAGAAAACATACCAATGAGGAAGAGGTAATAGGAGCTAGCATTAGCTTACTCTTGAAAGTTTTCAATTAAAAAGTATCATGCACTGAAATTTCGAGGAGAAATCTTGTCTCTATGTCAAAAAATTAGGGTAAAGGGGATGAAGGCCTGTATGGTTTTAGCTATTTTTTGTAAGAAACTATTTGTGTGGCTTCTTAACTTTGGGACTAACTCTATGCAGTAAAGTTGTTCCTTGTGATTCCTCATGCTCGAATACCAATGTTAGCAGCGCAGCCCTCAAAGAATGGTCATGAATCTAAAAAATCAATTTCAGGAAGTTAAGAGCCATAACATGACACTTGACCCAATCTTATGAAATATTACAGTAACATAAATCTAAATTCAGAGTGTTCACTTTGAAGCAGTATGTGTTTCATTGGAAAATGTCGACTTCTATTTCCTAATCTTCGCTACTTACTCCCCACTCCCCACTCCACATTCCACATTCCACATACCCACCTTTCTTGATAGGTCATAGCGATTTTTTGCTGTCGAACAGCTTTGTATGCATTTCAGATATTGTTTTGTCTAAAAACTGGAGTACTTAAACTTTGAAGTGAAAAAATTCAGAGACTGAGCTCCTATTACCCAGTCTCTGTTTCCCATTCCCTACTCCCTACTTTCCACTCCCTATTTTCCACTCCACACTCCCATTGCCCAATTTCCACTTTTCCAGACAACCCGCATTTTTCTCATTGATTTATGCCCTGGTGGAATATTGGCATGGCGGATCCAGGAGCAACCGAAAAGGGCAGAGTACATCGGATTGACGGAATAGACTTGGGTCAAATAGCTTTGTTATGACATCTGATAATTCACCTTGAATGTATAGTAATCCTTATGAACATCAGCAATACCAGGCCTTCGCATATAATCATACTTTCATATCTTGAAAGAATTCTTATGAATGTTCTTCATTTGTTCTGAAGAAACTGTTCAATTTGACAAAAGATCTATTCTGGTTAGGAAGTGGGTCCACGTATTTCCTTGATTGGAAACTAAGAACTTGGGCCAGTACTGAAAGTTGCTTAACATTGTCAGATTTTGAGTACTCAGAGTTTCTTATGAGTTTCTTAAAGGTTACATAGCAATGTTCATGTTCACTCTCTGTGCCTTCCTGAACATTTCAAAACAATGTTTATTGAAGCTTTTCCAATGTGTAGACATCACTCAAGTAATAGAATAAAAATGTATCAAGGAGTTCCTTTATGAAAACAAACAGTTTCTTAAGTGATATTACCCAGTACTGAAGGTTCTTAATTTTTTGGCAATGTGAGAGTAAAAAAGATCCTTTTATAGTACATTTGTACAAAAAGTGGTGAATCACCGCAATGTTCGGGATGGTCGTTTCAACTTCACAATAGCAAAAGAAGGTACCGAGTAGAGTGCCTTCTCATTCGGCGGGGGTGACAGGGACGTAGGAAGCATCTCAAACTGGGGGCACGACACTTCGAGGACACTTGAAGTAGGAAGCATTTCCTAAAAGTAAAAACGGCACTTCTTTGTTTAGGGATCAGTCATTATTAATGCCGGGTAGGGGGCTGGAAGATATTTTTATCGATAAATATAAGTTTTTCGTAGCCCCTTCAAATGTTCATTAAGATTTTCAAGGGCCCCTTATAATTTAGCTGTAATCTTTGGTGGCCCCTCTCTATATCAAATTTGATGACATATTCCCAAGCGACAAATCATGTTTTCTGATACTAAGTGAAGCAAAGGTGGCAGAGCACCTGGAGATTTTATGAAAAATATGATGCTTTGAGGAAAAATGCAAGGCATAACAAAGATCATAAAAGGATGACATTTGCATTTCAGATAGCTGGGATCAGATTTGCTAAGTTTTCATGGCCCCTTATTGTACACTGAAGGCTTTCAGTGGCCCCCTTTCACTGCCGTAAATTGTTGTTAGCCCCTTATCCAGCGTTAATATTGACTGGTCCCTTATTGCAAAATTTAGGGGGTCACGTGCCCCCAGTTCCCCCTCGGTTCCAACGTCTATCTGTGAGACATTTTTCTGGGATCTGCGTCTTCAATCTTGCCTGTCAAGTTTCCTCACGAGGTGGAGGCGTTTGGGGAGGTTAGCCTCGATCCGATTGACCATCAACAAAAACCAATGACATGGAAGGAAAAGACTCGATTTTTAACTTTCAGGGTTCCCATTGCTGAAAGGATGACTGAAAGTCTATTTTTACACCATGAGGCGATCTTTATCTTTAATTCTGTAATAAATGATAATGGTTTAGAATCTAATTAGGAAGAGGTAATTTCCGATCTGAATAGTACATTGCACTGTTTAAAAAATTTGATATCTCAGGCGGGGTCCAAGGGCGGTCTAAAACAATGGGTTAGGGAAGTCCTAGAAACGTTGACCCATTTTCCATCATTTTTTTGGCAGTCTGTAAACCACGGAATCACGAAACGACGGAACGAAATGACGAAAAGACGGAACGAAATGACGGAATCATAAAATAATGCAATATCTCTATTTGGAACGCTCCTACTAACTCTAGAAACTGTGTCTATGACCGAAGTTTCCTTTTGTCTCAGTGGAAAACTAAAATTTTGGCAAAAATAGCGCCAGAGGAGCAATGCAAGTTGCGAGGAATTCCCCGGTGCTTCTCATATGCACTGTTCAAATCATAGATGTTTATGAATGCATCAACGTTCACGTATTTAACATGGCTCCTGTCAAGAAATGATCAATATTCTACCGTCAAAAGGAAAGAATATTCAAAGGTTCTTTTCGTTAGCATCCTCAAGATGTGATCTCGGGCATTGTTTTCGACATTGTACCCGAGGGGCAGTTCACTCATTGGAAAAAGCGCACGAGATTTTTTTAGAACAAAGGGATTTATATGGATTTTTGATGGATTTTTCTTGAAAAAAGGGATTTTTGCCAAAGGTGTACGAGATTTTTGGGAGTGAAAAGGCCCTCAATTATACCTAAGTATGAGGAATTCGATGCTTTTTGCGAAAATAGCAGGAATAAACCACAACTTACATTGAACGTAATACATGTATTTTTTATAAGAAACTAAGAATTTGCACGCATTTTCTTCATAAGAAACTAAGATTTCGGTCAGTACTGAAAGTTTCTTAAAATTATCAGAATTTGAGTGACATGACAGCCATGACAGTCTTTCTGATGTACTTGCTTCGTCTTTGCTCTTGAACATTTCAAGGGAAGCTTTCTTGAAGTCTTTCCAATCCTTAGATGTAAGTTAGGTGCCTTTCGAGTAAATTGATACAGGAAACAAGTAAAGTAAAGTCAAAATATGTTAAGAATTTCCATTAGCAATATAAATAGTTTCTTAAGATATATTTTGTCAGTACTGGAGTTTCTTGTTCTTTTGGCGATCTGACAGTAGAGCTTCTTATAAGACATTTCTCATAACAAAATACGTGTACTTGCTTTCAGACCTTCCTACAATGGATGAATAGGTGATCTGATCTGCCCTTTTGACAAAGAATACACGTACGAAACTTTTGGCAGCAAAATGGCCCTAAATCAAAGAATGGCCCTAAAACTGCCTACCAGTGCCGGACCTCAGTTTCATATAGCAAAACAAACATATGTGTACGTTCATGCATCCATAAACATCTATGATTTGAACAGTGCACAGCGACGGGAAGCACCAGGGAATCCCCGCAACTTGTCACTTGCATTGCTCTTTTGACACCATTTTACCAAAGTTTTAGTTTTCCACTGAGAAACAAGGAAACTGGGTCATTTACACAGTGTCTAGAGTTATTAGGAGCGTACTAAATAGAGATATTTTATCACTTTATGATTCCGTCATTTCGTTCCGTCGTTTCGTCATTTCGTTCCGCCGTTTCGTGGTTCCGTGGTTTACAGACTGCCCATTTTTTAGAGCTTCAGACTGCCTTCATTAGCTCAAATATTTTGTAGGATAATGCTTCCAACATAACTACATTTTGTCAACAAAGACCTTTCATCTTCAGTCTAAATTCAAAGAGACATTGCAATCAATTCTTTTATTTGTACCATTTCATGGGGAATTTTCCTTTGAGCTCTCTACACAAAGGTTTTACCTCTAGCAGAGGGCATCCAATTAAGTTGTTTTTTTATGGAAAATACGAATTCAAACTGCGGAAAAAGAAAGCGAGATGAAAGTTTACAAGTCAGAGATGCAGAATGTAAGTTTCCTTTGCTTGAGTATTTTTGCCGTTAACTTAAGAAACCATTTATTTTGACAAAGAAGCTCCTCATTTTATTTAATATTTACTTGTGTCCTCATAATTCAAAAGGTACGTGAGTAAAGTTTAAACGATGGAAAAGCTTCAAAAAATATTCTTTTGAAATGTTTACAGGGGCACACGGGAAGTTAACGTGAAGACCGTTATGAAATCTCTAAGAAATGCCTAAGAAGCTCGGGGTACTCACTCAATATTTGATGATTTTGAAAGCGAGTTTCAGTACTGGCCCAAGTAGTTAGTTGTTACTGAAGGATACGTGTAATTTTGCCACATTTATCAAGTTTGAACCTTCCATATGTTCATAGTTTTGCAATATTGTTCAATAATTTTCAGTTTCTTGTACCAGTATACTTTACAATAATGTTATCCCGTTTCTCATCCCTGACGTGCAGGGAATGTTTTGGCCGGTGTGAAGGAATAGTCTCGCGATCGAAAAAGGGGACGTATTTGGGTGGTAAGGGTATTTCTAAAAATGTGTAATGGACGTTTTGCATGAAAGAACCGATTGTGACACTGTGTACGGCCCGCCAGAAGGTGTACCATGGCATTGGGCGGTGGTGCCAAAAGAATTTTTCGGCTTTCTCAACATAGATAGTTGCCTTCATGCGAGTCATTATCAGGTTCATATATGCAGTCAACGTCAAAAGATTAGGGAGAGGATGTTACCTGAGGGGCATTTTGCTCCTGAAAATCTTGTACACCTTTGTTTTGTAGAAAAACCCATCGATGATGAGAAAAGTCCTTGTGTTCTGAAACATGTTGTAAGCTTCTTCAAAGGAATGAAGTGCCTCTCGATTTTGCCAGGACATGTTTGTGTTCATTTCTTTTAGTTTTCATTTGCTAGAATTACATTCAGGAAAGTTTTCCTGCTTTCTTGCCTTTTCACTCATTTTGCACCACTTTTGTACGAGGGAAATTGTGTGATGAAAAGTATTTACATTACCGTGGGTAACAGAGCCTCAAAATTTAAATGAAAGGAAATTTGTATTATTTTTTGGCTCTTGTACCCAGGGTATATTTACATCTACTTCCGGGGTCTTGAAGTTGGGATCTGGGATCTTGGAGTCAGGGGTCCTGGTGTCTTGGGATCCAGCAAATAGAGCATGCCATCCGTTGGGCTTTAATGAGCTCTTAGTAGTGCACTAATACACCTTTTGTCTGATTTCCAATTGGGTCGTTTGAGGTTTTGCGCTTCTTTTGACTGTTCGTCTCGACCATGATTGCTTTCTTTGAACTTCTTTGAAATTTCAACAAAGCGAATCCACTCCCGTGCAGTCTGAAGACCGAGCCTCAGCGCTTGTATATATAGATTAGTATATTTTCATTGTATATTAGTATTTTTTGTATTTACCATATTAGCTACTATTGAACCATGTATATATGTATATTGTACATTGTATGTTAGTTGGGCTAAAGTAGCTTTTTATCTTAATTATCATATTGCAATGGCCAAATTTTAAAGAAATAGATAATAACGATAATAAAATGGTAGCTGCGGTGGGTAGCTGCGGCGGGCTGATGGTAAAACATCCGTTGCCCCTGCTGGAAATAAGTCTCCCAGACGTTCGCAGGCTAGCCACGTTAAATATGATACCTACCTACAATCTTGGACAAAATATTTGGAACAAAGGTATATCATCGCTGACTATTTCAGTTCTCATCTTCATATTTCCACCTCCCCCTTTTTCCCCCAAAGCAATGTTGGTTGGCATCTTGAAGCTAAAAAACGTCTGGCAACATTGTATCGGGGGTAAAAGGGGGTGGTTCATTAAAATTGTAAGATTTTTCGTTGTTCCAATATATTTTGTCCAGGATTGTCTCTCAAAAACATTGAATCTTTAGACCTTGCCTGCGAACGGTGCAAATTTTTTTAAGCCTAACTTGGTTCTTTTTACAACGAAACATGCAGTTATCATCTACACATAACATGTGGAGACAGAATATTATTCCATGCCTCCATCAATACACCAAAAAACAGCCCAATATAATGATCACAGAATTTAACTAAGTCTGCAGTAATAACTGAATGTGGAAAACATGATCTTATGCTGCATCAAAAAAAAAAACAGTGAAAGCCAAACAGAGCAGTTATAGTTCCACAATATGTTTCGATCAAGGATAACGACAAGGGTAACCATCAGGGTAACCAAAATTATTGGTATGTTCTCAGGGGTAACCCATGGTAACCACGAGTAACCATAATGTTTTAAAAAGATATAAACAATTCCTTTTAAATAATATGGTTACTCGTGGTTACCCGTGGTTACCCGTGCTTATTCAATGAAAAATAGCCTTAAATCATGGTTACCCTTGTGGTTACCCGTGTTATTTGAATGATGTATGAACGGTCTGAATTTGTTTCTCTATATCATTTTTCACATTTTCCTCTTCCTATAACCAACCATGTAAATTTCCTCGTGCAGACAGTCTCTCAAAAACATTGAATCTTTAGACCTTGCCTGCGAACGGTGCAAATTTTTTTAAGCCTAACTTGGTTCTTTTTACAACGAAACATGCAGTTATCATCTACACATAACATGTGGAGACAGAATATTATTCCATGCCTCCATCAATACACCAAAAAACAGCCCAATATAATGATCACAGAATTTAACTAAGTCTGCAGTAATAACTGAATATGGAAAACATGATCTTATGCTGCATCAAAAAAAAAACAGTGAAAGCCAAACAGAGCAGTTATAGTTCCACAATATGTTTCGATCAAGGATAACGACAAGGGTAACCATCAGGGTAACCAAAATTATTGGTATGTTCTCAGGGGTAACCACGGGTAACCACGAGTAACCATAATGTTTTAAAAAGATATAAACAATTCCTTTTAAATAATATGGTTACTCGTGGTTACCCGTGGTTACCCGTGCTTATTCAATGAAAAATAGCCTTAAATCATGGTTACCCTTGTGGTTACCCGTGTTATTTGAATGATGTATGAACGGTCTGAATTTGTTTCTCTATATCATTTTTCACATTTTCCTCTTCCTATAACCAACCATGTAAATTTCCTCGTGCAGACAATCTTGGACAAAATATTTGGAACAAAGGTATATCATCGCCTACTATTTCAGTTCTCATATTCATATTTCCACCTCCCCCTTTTACCCCCAAAGCAATGTTGGTTGGCATCTTGAAGCTAAAAAACGTCTAGCAACATTGTATCGGGGGTAAAAGGGGGTGGTTCATTAAAATTGTAAGATTTTTTGTTGTTCCAATATATTTTGTCCAGGATTGTAGCTACCTTACCACACGATAGGTTTTCACAATGCGTTAAGTGCCTCCCCCCCGGTGGGGGGGGGGGTAACTTGGATCAAAGAATGATGGGGGCGTGCCGCCAAAATTGTAGCGTCATACCCACCCTTATTAATTAACATGTATTTTGCATACCCACTTTGAAAACCTGTGTTATTGTTCTTTGGCCCTATGGCTATGGTCCCAGGTTTTTGACCCCCTGACCCCCTTCCTTGGCCCTGACTGGATAACTGCAGGCACTTACATCGAACTAAATTCTTCTTCAGAGGAATGGTTGATGAACATCTTAATCGGGATCTGAATCTCTCCTTTCTCTTCGGCTGTTTTCTTCCCGCGCTTCTGACATGCCTCTCGGTGTATGGGCCCTCGACAGAGCAGAAACTGCGCACGCATGCGCGAAAACTCGTAACTTTGAGCCCCCTTAGCTCCCTGCAGCAGATCTCAAAATTAGACAACACTTAATAGTTCCTTCATAGGGCCTTGAACTCTTGATTTATCATTTTAAAAAGCTTATCTGTTCAAACACTTCCTTATCTCAGATTGGTTGATGACGTCAGTCTATGCAGTTTCTCCTCTGTTCGGGCCCTCTGGTTGAAGGTTCATTAGGAGAGAGGTTTTGGTGCATTCTAAAGATCATCAACCGTTCATTCAAGGATTTCTTGCGCGCGCTTTCCTGTGACCATCAACAACAGCAATGTGTGAAATCATCATTGAAATGGAAATTCTCTGTTAACCCTATCTGGACCGGGGGGGGGGCTAAATTAACCCCCCCTCCAGGTTTTTTCTATGTAACTTTTTTTCGCTAAATCCCAGGCCAATAATTTTTTTTGAATTTTCCTAAATGTCTTTGTCACATCTTCTGCCAAAATTTTGTCAAGATATCTCATGTATTTTTTTAAATATAATAATTTTTTCAGAGAGTAGTTTTAATTTCTTGTTTGTTTTACGGTCAAACCCTTTAAAACTTCAAACTAAGATAATTCTTAACATAAGTGAGATAACTGGATGAAATTTTCTGTGCAACCATTAATCAATAAGGTAATATCAAAAATACCTACTATTTTCGTTTTATTTTCACATTACGTCATTGATGACGTCATATATGTAATGAATTTAGGTAATAAATATAAGATTGCAAATTTCATAATTTTTTCAAAAATTCGTGTTTTTATGATATTTTGATGTTTTATCTGTTAATTAAACTTCAAGCAAGCATAATATTTCACGCGAGTGAGTTTTTACAGTAAAATTCGTAAGAGTACTGTTTTTGGCCAAAAACAAAGAAAATCGATGACGTCATCGAAAATATAACAATTAGAGTAAAATAAACACAATATTCAGACTTTTCAGATCAAGTTACATAAGATAGCCAAGTTTCATCTTTATAGCTCGTGTCAATTTGGAGCTCTGAGGGGGGGCTAATTTAGCCCCCCCTCGGCCTGAGGATGCTCAGAAAAGCCCGGTCCAGATAGGGTTAAACCGGTTGTAGCCTGTTAACCCTATAGTGGTTGGGCTATTTGATAGTACTATTTTGGTTGGGGGGGGGGCAAAAAAGCAGGGTTGAAATGGAAATTCTCTGTTAACCTGTTAAACCGGTTGTAGCCTGTTAACCCTATAGTGGTTGGGCTATTTGATAGTACCATTTTGGTTGGGGGGGGCAAAAAGCCCCCCCCCCCCTTCCTGACTCTTGACTGGTAATAGGTAGAGCGACCATATTTGGTGTGCTAAAAGCCTCAGGCACGTACTTTCTGCAAACATAGAAATTAACCTAAAAATAGCCACCATTTTTGCTTACGTCAGCATTTTCCTTTGTGTGGTCAAGAAATGCTGTAAAATTGGCCAAAATCAGAAAAATCGAGATAAAATTAAATTTGGAGCATATTTTCCATCCAAACATGATATTTATGATAGAATGAATCAAATAACACAACATTACAAAAGAAATTTGCAAAATATTCCACTTCTGCTGATTTTTTGGCGATAATTGAGATTTGAGAATTTGCGATTTTTCCTGGCTCAGCCCCAGAAAATTGTCTCCCTTCTCCTCATTTTTCAAAGTATTTCAATGAAACTTTTTGAGAAGTTTCACAATAAGTAGTTGCAAAAAGTCAACGAGTTTCGTTGCCATAAACTCTTCCTCGCAGAGTTATCCAAAAAAATCTACTAGTGGAGCAAATTTGCCCCCCAACCAAAATAGGGTTAACAGTCTGTCGACAGGGAGGCGCTTGAAATGGAAGAAAAAGTTCGCAGAAAAGATTCGACGGGAATATCTGCAAAGTATTTTCGCACACGAAAAAACGTAACTGAACTACCTGTCTTTTTTTGTGGAAAGATTTCGTCAAAACCCATTTTAAAGTTTCAGAACAGTAAAGCCTACCCATTTCTATTGGAATCACGGCACTTTAAGACCCATACTTAGGGATTTTGAAGCTCTCGAACCCATCCTTATGGGCGGCACGACCCTGTTCACCTACATACAGGAGTTACCCCCCCCCCTGGGGTTAAGTGAGGATTTGTCAAGGGGCATGCTTTGATTGCCCAATTCATGGTGTCGTTTTGAACCCGACGTGAACCTTTGCCGTATTTGCTGTTCACACTACGCCGTTAGAGGAACAAAGACAGTCAGGAAGCCGTAGAGAACAATTAAGTAATTAATTGAAAACAAAGGGTGAAGGGCCAAATGTTGGTCCCTTAAAGGCCGAAATTTACTCTATCTCGAAGAGTTAGGAACACTTCATTGTTTATTCCATAACATGGCTGGTGCAAAACGTAACGGAGCAACATTTTTTTTGAGCTTAAATCGGTATCACTATTTGATTTGATTTATTTATTTAAGGAGGGTTGCCCTTCGGCAAAAGCCATTTTTCAAGGGGACCTCCGAAAACCGATAAAAACAATATTTTTATTACAAAAATACGAAAGAAAACTACCCTAATCTAATTACAATGAGAACCACAATATCAAAAGCCTATTTACAAGAATTTGATTATTTATACACATATTAGAGATAAAAACAAGTTTCTGACATTTGCAGAAGTTTTCTTTGGTCTTTGGCTCCCGGGGTCTTTTGTGTTTTGCCACATTGGGACGGGGATGGGAGGGTTTTGTCCCAGTCTAAATGTGAAAACGGCCCTGAGGACGATTAGGAGTTCAAAACTGTTCGACTTTTTAAAAAAACCAACCCTGTGACCTTATTTTTCCGCAAAAAAGCGATTTTAAATACGTCGCCTATTTTTGCGAAAGAAGCTACTCGTTGGCCTAAAATCGAGAAATTTCTGATTCCAGCTATCTGTTCCAAAGAAGAGAATGAAGCGTACGGTCTCACGCTCTGGCAAAAGAATTTTCAAAAGCCTTACCCTTTTGTCTCGCAACCTAAGCCCCTGGCCCCTGACCCTGACTCTGACGCAAGTTCGCAAAGTCAAAAAGTGGAGGCCGCAAATATTGGAAGCGAGGCTGCCTCACTTGGAACCGAGTTGCGATTTTGGCGCGAAACATACATTCAGGCGAGGCGGTCGCTCCGCCAGTTCGTAAACAAACAGTCGGGAAAAAGCGACGTTCAAGATATCATTCGTGACGTGCTTTTGCAGAGAGGAGCCATGTTGTGGAGGTGAGTTACAAATTACTTGTAGCACTTGTTTCTTGTAGTTCGTAGCAGATTGCCTGACTTAGCCATATCACTCAACGCTGTTTTAGGCCAAGAAGGAATTCGTACATCTTCGTGTTCATATGCTCAAATTCCTCAGCCTCATAGATCAGTTCAGTTTTTTGTGACATTTTTTCATTTCATTCATTTTAAATTTTTTAATCACGGTTGCCCCATCAACCAAGAGTGGCTGCTTTTCAGGGGGCCGTGGAAAAACCCAATTGCAATGCTACTGAAATAAAAACTAGCAATAGTAAGTACTAAATGCCCCGCCCCCAACCTGTATGGTTCCATAAGGCTTCACGACTTGGGCTTAAAGTTTCAGTTTTCCTATTTTAAATTCTCCACATGCAATTTACCAATCTCTAAGTTCCACCAATGATCACTTAACACGTTTTGATGAAACCCCCTCCCCTTTAGCTGCCTAATACCGCTAAGCGATTACAAGTGGATTTTTGGATGACCCCCAACCCAAAGCAAAGGTGCAGTAAAATGGTCAAATGAAAAATAACCCTTGAAGCCTTTTCTGTCACATTACAAAAACACTGGATTAATATGAGTGTCATAGGTGAGACTGGTGAGCCCCTAAACCAAAACTACCATATTGCACTGCAAGAATGGTGAAGAAAATAAAGTTGTTGGTTTCTTCATAAATAAAATACCTACCCAGAGCCTGGTGGTAGGCCTAAGGCCTGTCATTATTTTATATTTGCATGTGTTGTGGTGTTGGCTTTGCCTAAATATGAAGGCCATTTGGCTCAAGTGAAGTAAAATCAAACTCGTGAAGTAAAATCAAAATCAATTTCTTCTGCAGCTTGACAACGCTTATCTTTCCTGCAGCTCAGCTTGATGACAATGCTATCGGCATCCACCATCTTGTCAAGCCCAGCGATCACAGCCTCTTTTCCAATCGGAGGTCAAAAACCGGTTTTAACAGAAACAACAAAAAAAACAGGTTTTTTCCGAAACATTGAGATGCTCTCGCCATGTATATTCTTCATGCATGGAGTACTACTAAGCCCCACCTCGGTGTGGGGCAATAATAATGATAATGTTAAAAAGACTATTTATAATGTTAAATTAGAATAAATGAAAAATCAAAAACTAGCTACATCTCAGTCTAGATTTAAAAGTAGACAGAGAGGGGGCTAGCTTGACCTCATGTTCTAATTCATTCCAAATCTTTGATCCTCGGAACGAAAATTCTTTGTGGCCATTACTTGTTTTCATTTGTGGAGCAAGTAAGTCAGTCTTAGAATTTCTTCCCTTGTCGAGTTTCTCACAAATAGAGTAGAGAGGTAAGTGGGTGCAAGACCACTTATTGATTGGAAAACAATGGTAGCCGTCTCTTGTTTGATCATGTCGTAGACTGTCGGCCCTTTGAGCTCTTTTATCAGGTTTGCTGCTAGTGCATCATAGTTACTGTTGGTAACTATTCTCACAACACAATTTTGCAACTTTTGTAACATTAACAGGCAAGATGGCCAGGTCTATAATGAGGACCTCGCTGACCCCGCAGACCAAGGCAAGACAGAGAAAAAGGTCTGCCAAACAAGCCCCATGCTATAGGATTTTGCAAATCCTAATGCATAGACCCCGCAGACCTAAATGATTTCTATCCTAAAGCGTCAATAAATTGGGAGTCCCTAATTTAAGATTCAAGAACCAACTACCAGAACCAAGAACCAAGAACCAAACCACCGTAATTTAAGAACCAGAATTTAAGAACCAAGTTTAGACACCCTATTTTAAGAACCGGAATTTAAGAACCAAGTTTAGACACCCTAGTTTAAGAACCAGAATTTAAGAACCAAGTTTAGACACCCTAATTTGAGAACTGGAATTAAAGAACCAAGTTTAGACACCCTAATTTAAGAACCAGAATTTAAGAACCAAGTTTAGACACCCTAATTTGAGAACCAGAATTTAAGAACCAAGTTTAGACACCCTAATTTAAGAACCAGAATTTAAGAACCAAGTTTAGACACCCTAATTTGAGAACTGGAATTAAAGAACCAAGTTTAGACACCCTAGTTTAAGAACCAGAATTTAAGAACCAAGTTTAGACACCCTAATTTGAGAACCAGAATTTAAGAACCAAGTTTAGACACCCTAATTTAAGAACCAGAATTTAAGAACCAAGTTTAGACACCCTAGTTTAAGAACCAGAATTTAAGAACCAAGTTTAGACACCCTAATTTGAGAACTGGAATTAAAGAACCAAGTTTAGACACCCTAGTTTAAGAACCAGAATTTAAGAACCAAGTTTAGACACCCTAATTTGAGAACCAGAATTTAAGAACCAAGTTTAGACACCCTAATTTAAGAACCAGAATTTAAGAACCAAGTTTAGACACCCTAATTTAAGAACCAGAATTTAAGAACCAAGTTTAGACACCCTAATTTAAGAACCAGAATTTAAGAACCAAGTTTAGACACCCTAATTTAAGAACCAGAATTTAAGAACCAAGTTTAGACATCCTAATTTAAGAACCAGAATTTAAGAACCAAGTTTAGACATCCTAATTTAAGAACCAGAATTTAAGAACCAAGTTTAGACATCCTAATTTAAGAACCAGAATTTAAGAACCAAGTTTAGACATCCTAATTTAAGAACCAGAATTTAAGAACCAAGTTTAGACACCCTAATTTAAGAACCAGAATTTAAGAACCAAGTTTAGAAGCCCTAACTTAAGAACCGGAATTTAATAACCAAGTTTAGGCGCCCTAATTTAAGAACCAGAATTTAAGAGCCAAGTTTAGGCGCCCTAATTTAAGAACCAGAATTGAAGAACCAAGTTTAGACACCCTAGTTTAGGAACCAGAATTTAAGAACCAAGTTTAGACACCCTAATTTGAGAACCGGAATTTAAGAACCAAGTTTAGGCGCCCTAATTTAAGAACAAGAATTTAAGAACCAAGTTTAGAGACCCTAATTTAAGAACCAGTATTTAAGAACCAAGTTTAGACATCCTAATTTAAGAACTAGAATTTAAGAGCCAAGTTTAGGCGCCCTAATTTAAGAACTAGAATTTAAGAACCAAGTTTAGACACCCTAATTTCAGAACCAGAATTTAAGAGCCAAGTTTAGGCGCCCTAATTTAAGAACTAGAATTTAAGAACCAAGTTTAGACACCCTAATTTGAGAACTGGAATTATAGAACCAAGTTTAGACACCCTAATTTAAGAACCAAAATTTAAGAACCAAGTTTAGACATCCTAATTTAAGAACCAGTATTTAAGAACCAAGTTTAGACATCCTAATTTAAGAACCAGAATTTAAGAACCAAGTTTAGACACCCTAGTTTAGGAACCAGAATTTAGGAACCAAGTTTAGACACCCTAATTTGAGAACCGGAATTTAAGAACCAAGTTTAGGCGCCCTAATTTAAGAACCAGAATTTAAGAACCAAGTTTAGAGACCCTAATTTAAGAACCAGAATTTAAGAACCAAGTTTAGACACCCTAATTTAAGAACCAGAATTTAAGAACCAAGTTTAGACATCCTAATTTAAGAACCAGTATTTAAGAACCAAGTTTAGACACCCTAATTTAAGAACCAGAATTTAAGAACCAAGTTTAGACATCCTAATTTAAGAACCAGAATTTAAGAACCAAGTTTAGACATCCTAATTTAAGAACCAGAATTTAAGAACCAAGTTTAGGCGTCCTAATTTAAGAACCAGAATTTAAGAACCAAGTTTAGACATCCTAATTTAAGAACCAGAATTTAAGAGCCAAGTTTAGACATCCTAATTTAAGAACCAGAATTTAAGAACCAAGTTTAGACATCCTAATTTAAGAACCAGAATTTAAGAACCAAGTTTAGACATCCTAATTTAAGAACTAGAATTTAAGAGCCAAGTTTAGGCGCCCTAATTTAAGAACTAGAATTTAAGAACCAAGTTTAGACACCCTAATTTCAGAACCAGAATTTAAGAGCCAAGTTTAGGCGCCCTAATTTAAGAACTAGAATTTAAGAACCAAGTTTAGACACCCTAATTTGAGAACTGGAATTAAAGAACCAAGTTTAGACACCCTAATTTAAGAACCAAAATTTAAGAACCAAGTTTAGACATCCTAATTTAAGAACCAGTATTTAAGAACCAAGTTTAGACATCCTAATTTAAGAACCAGAATTTAAGAACCAAGTTTAGACACCCTAGTTTAGGAACCAGAATTTAGGAACCAAGTTTAGACACCCTAATTTGAGAACCGGAATTTAAGAACCAAGTTTAGGCGCCCTAATTTAAGAACCAGAATTTAAGAACCAAGTTTAGAGACCCTAATTTAAGAACCAGAATTTAAGAACCAAGTTTAGACACCCTAATTTAAGAACCAGAATTTAAGAACCAAGTTTAGACATCCTAATTTAAGAACCAGTATTTAAGAACCAAGTTTAGACACCCTAATTTAAGAACCAGAATTTAAGAACCAAGTTTAGACATCCTAATTTAAGAACCAGAATTTAAGAACCAAGTTTAGACATCCTAATTTAAGAACCAGAATTTAAGAACCAAGTTTAGGCGTCCTAATTTAAGAACCAGAATTTAAGAACCAAGTTTAGACATCCTAATTTAAGAACCAGAATTTAAGAGCCAAGTTTAGACATCCTAATTTAAGAACCAGAATTTAAGAACCAAGTTTAGACATCCTAATTTAAGAACCAGAATTTAAGAACCAAGTTTAGAAGCCCTAATTTAAGAACCAGAATTTAAGAACCAAGTTTAGACATCCTAATTTAAGAACCAGAATTTAAGAACCAAGTTTAGACATCCTAATTTAAGAACCAGAATTTAAGAACCAAGTTTAGACATCCTAATTTAAGAACCAGAATTTAAGAACCAAGTTTAGACATCCTAATTTAAGAACCAGAATTTAAGAACCAAGTTTAGACATCCTAATTTAAGAACTAGAATTTAAGAACCAAGTTTAGACATCCTAATTTAAGAACCAGAATTTAAGAACCAAGTTTAGACATCCTAATTTAAGAACCAGAATTTAAGAACCAAGTTTAGACATCCTAATTTAAGAACCAGAATTTAAGAACCAAGTTTAGACATCCTAATTTAAGAACCAGAATTTAAGAACCAAATTTAGACATCCTAATTTAAGAACCAGAATTTAAGAACCAAGTTTAGACATCCTAATGTAAGAACCAGAATTTAAGAACCAAGTTTAGACACCCTAATTTAAGAACCAGTATTTAAGAACCAAGTTTAGAGACCCTAATTTAAGAACCAGAATTTAAGAACCAAGTTTAGACATCCTAATTTAAGAACCAGAATTTAAGAACCAAGTTTAGACATCCTAATTTAAGAACTAGAATTTAAGAACCAAGTTTAGACACCCTAATTTAAGAACTAGAATTTAAGAACCAAGTTTAGACATCCTAATTTAAGAACTAGAATTTAAGAACCAAGTTTAGACACCCTAATTTAAGAACCAGAATTTAAGAACCAAGTTTATAATTTAAGAACCAAGTTGAGAACTAAAATTCCTGAACTTTTTGTAAACTCGTTTATGCTTATGAAAGTGAAGGTGAACAAAACAGGACATCTATGGAATGCCATTTGCACAAAAATGACATAATTTAGAATTATGTTATATAAACTAAGGTTATGTGCACATAAACAAGGATTATGTACATAATCATAGTTTATGTAACGTAATCCTAGTTTGTGTGCACATAATCCTAGTTTTTGTGACATAATCCTATATTATATCATTTTTGTGCAAATGGCATGCCATAGACATCACGGCTATGGCACCCCAAAAGCACCACAATTAGATAAACCAGGTTTTTCTCAGATAAACCTAGTTTTTCTCCATATAAACCTGGTTTATCTGAGAAAAACCTGGTTTTCTCCAGAAAATGCTAGTTTTTGAAAACCAAGTTTTTCTGGATCGTTTTCTCTAGAAAAGCATAGTTTTAAAAAACCTTATTTGTCTGATGAGCCTTGCTTTCATTCAGGAAAACCTTGTTTATCTGGAAGTGATTGTTTCTTGTGAAACCTAGTTTTTCACAGATGACTTTAGATTATCTGCTGAGATAAACCAGGTTTTTCGCCAGAAAAACTAGGTTTATACCGGATGTCCCAAAAAAAAGTATACGGATTTCATCGACTCTAGCAATAAGAATATAGCGTGAATCAATCCGAAATAATTTTCAAAACATACCTCGATAGCTAACTTGAACATAGATACCTTGTTTGTTGATATCGGTGTGTTGAGAGTGAAGATATTAATCTTGAAAGGACAAATTTTCCTCCACCACGAAACCAGAGCTTTGGCGTTTGGGCCTAAGCAAATTCTTGAAGCGCAGTGAATAAAATCAACAAAATTTGAAGACGGCACAACAGATGTGTTTTACAAAATAAAGTTTATGTGAGACCTATCGTCAAAGGAGCTCCGAAATCACACATGCTATTCATCTGTGAAAGTACTCCCTTGAGCTCAACGCGCTTTTGATATCGTCGAATCATTCCTTGAAAAGAATTTGATATCAGATCTCTGGAGATCAGGGTGATCATGACGCATCTTCGAAGCTGCTTTCCCAGGTACATCATCAACAAGATAGGAGACATCTTTTGGTCCCCAAAAGATCTCCATACCTTCCAGTCTTGACTCCTGAGAGATCTGATAACAAATTCTCTTCAAGGAATGATTCGACAGTTGCAGGAGTGTGTTGATGCTCAAGGGAGTTTTTTCGCTGATGTTATAGTAAGAGTAAAATCAATTGTCGATATTGAGATGAATGAAGCTGATTTCGAAGCTCCCTTGACGATGGGTCTGACATAAACTGTATTTTGGAAAACACATCTGTTGTGCCGTCTTCAAATTTTGTTGATTTTATTCACTGCGCTTCAAGAATTTGCTTAGGCCCAAACGCCAAAGCTCTGGTTTCTCGGTGGAGGCAAATCTGTCCTTTCAAGATTAATATCTTCACTCTCAACGCACCGATATCAACAAATGAGGTATCTATGTTCAAGTTAGCTATCGAGGTATGTTTTGAAAATCATTCCGGATTGATTCACGCTATATTCTAGTCGCTAGGGTCGACCAAATCTGTATACTTTTTTTGGGACACCCGGTAGGTTTATCTTATTGTGGTGATTTTGGTGTGCCATACACTCTTCCAAAATAGTGTAAGAGAGTTTTTTGAAAACAATAGAATTTTCAAGGATTTTTCATGGATTTTTCTTGAAAACAAAGGATCTTTTGCCAAAGGTGTACAGGATTTATGGAAAGTGATACGCCCCTTGATGATCTGCAGCACATGCTTTGTATGAATCTCAAGACCACCTATATTTTGAAAGGTCTCTCTGCTGTGGTAGGCGGTGTGAGATAAAAGCGTAGGTGTGGAACTTAACCCCCCGCCCCAAAGTTTCACTTTAGTACTGCATGAAATATTTGTTGTCCGATTATGATCTGAGCTTGTAAAGTTTCGATAAGTATAGCTGCGGATAAGCATAGTTCTTCCGATGACGACCTCACATTCAGATAGATAAACCTGCTGTTTCCAATGCAGTCTTGCACTCTGGAGAAAATCCTAGTTTATCTACAGAAAAACTTGGTTTTTCTGATGAGCCCGCTTTTAGTCAGAAAAACCAGCCTTCTTGCTCTCTGGTGAAAAACCTAGTTATCCAGAGATTTATCTGGAGAAATGCAAAGTTTATCCAAGAAAAATTTGGTTTCTGAGAAAAACTAGGATTATCTCAGATAAACCAGGTTTTTCTTCAGAAAATTGAGGTTTCTCCAGAAAAGCCAGGTTTATCCAATTGTGGTGATTTTCGCGTGCCAAACACGACAATGAAAAATTCTATTCGTTTTTCCTTTTGTTAAATAAGAAATGGAGTTAATTACCTAATAACGAAATAGGAAATGGACAAAATTAACGAATAACAAAATTAATGAAAAATAGAATAGATAGATAATCAAATAACAAATACTGCAAAAGTTAACTTTTAAACTGGTCGCAAAGTGCATCAAAATGGGATACGATCAAGAAATTGCAACATAGTGTTATTTCAACCAATTTGAAGTGAATTCCAGTAAGGCCACTCAGTCCCTTAAAGCAGGGCGTCTAAACTTGGTTCTTAAATTCTGGTTCTTAAATTAGGGTGCCTAAACTTGGTTCTTAAATTCCGGTTCTTAAATTAGGGCGCCTAAACTTGGTTCTTAAATTCTGGTTCTTAAATTAGGGCGCCTAAACTTGGTTCTTAAATTCTGATTCTTAAATTAGGGTGTCTAAACTTGGTTCTTAAATTCTGGTTCTTAAATTAGGGTGTCTAAACTTGGTTCTTAAATCCTGGTTCTTGAATTAGGGTGTCTAAACTTGGTTCTTAAATTCCGGTTCTTAAATTAGGGTGCCTAAACTTGGTTCTTAAATTCTGGTTCTTAAATTATGGCGCCTAAACTTGGCTCTTAAATTCTGGTTCTTAAATTAGGGCGCCTAAACTTGGTTCTTAAATTCCAGTTCTTAAATTAGGGCTTCTAAACTTGGTTCTTAAATTCTGGTTCTTAAATTAGGGCGCCTAAACTTGGTTCTTAAATTCTGGTTCTTAAATTAGGGTGTCTAAACTTGGTTCTTAGATTCCGGTTCTTAAATTAGGGCGTCTAAATTTGGTTCTTAAGTTCTGGTTCCTAAATTAGGGTGTCTAAACTTGGTTCTTAAATTCCGGTTCTTAAATTAGGGTGTCTAAACTTGGTTCTTAAATCCCGGTTCTTGAATTAGGGTGTCTAAACTTGGTTCTTAAATTCCGGTTCTTAAATTAGGGTGTCTAAACTTGGTTCTTAAATCCCGGTTCTTGAATTAGGGTGTCTAAACTTGGTTCTTAAATTCCGGTTCTTAAATTAGTTTGGTTTCGTTCTTGGTTCTTGGTTTTTGTTCTTGGTTCTTGAATCTTAAATTAGGGCCTCCCCAATAAATTTAACATTGAATGAGCAACAAAGTTCGATTATTTCCAATGTCGCAGTTCTCCACATAGCTTTGCATTTCTTGAGTGAATATTTTTCGAACAAAAACACTTCATTTTAAAATGAATTGACAAACCCCACATCACACCACAGGTAACGGGGAAAAATTGATAAAAGCAACAAGTACCTCTCTTTTTACTTTAGTGTTTGCCAAATTTGCCAACTTTGTCTGGGTTAGGCCAATGACGATGATGTTTATCATACATAGATTTCCGGTTTCCACTCCAAAAGAAAAGAGATCTCTTTTCTTTTTGAGTGGCAGCCAGAACTGTTTGTATGATAAACATCGTTGTTGTTGGCTTTATCTGGACAAAGTTGTTAAATTTGGCAAACACTAAAATAAAGAGATAGGTACTTATTGTTTTTATCAAATTTTCCCCGTTACCTGTGATCACACATTAGAAGCGACAATTACACAATGTGACCATTTTTCTCAATCAATGAATTGTTGTCAGGGGAAAACGAAGCACAATTATTGTTTAGATTTGAAAAAATCCGCGAAATAGCAGGTCCGTGTTTTAGGATTTTGCATAGGGGCAAATTCTAAACTGCGGACCTAAATGGTTTCTATCCTAAATGCGTCAATGAATTCGATAGTGAATTGGCAATAAAGTTTGATTACTTCTAATGTCGCAGTTCTCGACATAGCTCTGCATTTCCAACCCTATGAGTGCATATTTTCGAACAAAGACACTTTACGCATATGTTTTCATAAGAAACTGCTTGTAAGAGACTAAACTCTCAGACTGCCAAAATATTAAGAAACTCCAGTCATGGGAAAATGTAACTTAAGAAATGATTCAATTTGATAAAGGAATCCTTCACATATTTTCACTTTATTCTTATTGTTTCTTGTATTATATTGCTAGGAGGGTACTTGAGTTATGTCTAAACATTGGAAAGGCTTGAAAATACCTTGTTTTGAAGTGATCATGCAAAAGCAGGTAGTGAACATGGAGACTGTTAAGGAGCCTTGATGAAACTTGTAGAAACTCTGAGTACTCAAAATCTGATATTTTAAAGAAACTTTCGGTACTGGCCCAAATTGTTAGTTTCTCATAAAAAAATATGTGTATTTTAAAATGAATTGACAAACCTCAGAGCACACAATACAAGTGACAAATACACAATGTGACCATATTTCTCAATAAATGAATTGTTGTCAGGGAAAAACAAAGCTCAATTATTTTTTAGATCTGAAAAGTCCGCGAAATAGAAAGTCAGCGCTTTAGGATTTTGCATAGGGGCAAATACTAAAGCGCAGACCCCAATAAGTTTCACCAGTTAGGTGTATTCATATTAACTAAATCCATTTCCGACTCTTTCAAGCTGAATATTGCATCTTCCACGACCGTAAATAGTAGAGAATCCTGTTGATACTCATTCAAGAGAGTTCCATTTTCACTTCTGTAAGCACTTAATCCTACTAATGGCACTAAATTTGACTCATGACAAAAAGTGACAGAATAATGCGATAATAACAGTATGTAACTTCCTTAATTTTCGATAGAAATAAACACTTGGAATACACTTATCAGTCAGTTAAAGTATATGAATCATAGCACACAAGTTTCTAACAGTCTGCCACCTACAATACTATAAAATGAATTTTACAAAGATTATTTGTCAGCACCACCGGCTTATCAGTTCATCAGAGCCTCGTGTGACTTTTAAGGGAGGGAACAAACGGATTTTAACAATTTGCAAACGGTTTTCGTGGACACACGAGAGGTTTTCTGAATAATACCTCGTGACCCAAAAAAAAGTGACCCGACGCAATCTGTTATTGAAAAATAAGTAAGAAACTGATGGGAATGTTTCAAACGTTCTTCTGTCGCTAAAAGACTAGCCTAAATTATGAGTATTTTTTGCAATTTTGTCCGGCTCGGTAAATATTGCAAATTAAGGATTTTGAGGAAAGGGGCATGCCAGAGATCCTCAAAAAGTCGTCAAAAACAGGGGATCGATTTACAACCACTTCAGATCTTCAAAACAACGTGGAGCGTGTTTTATTTCATGTTGGGAATAGGCAACTCAGTCAAAAGTTTCCAGAGAAAGTTTATAATCCCCAGGTACCTAAGAATTGGGAATGAAGCGTTCCCTGTAAACTCATTGAATTTCAAAGGAATTCAACTTTCCGTGCAATTCAAGAATTCTTTACAGAACAACAGAAGTATCCTTGTCCCTTGAGACAAGAATGTTTTAGGTATCTAGGGACTATAAACTCGTTCTGAAAACTTTCTCGATTGAGTTGCCTATTCCCAACCTGAAATAAAACACGGTCCACATTGTTTTGAAGATCTGAAATGGCTGTAAATTGATCCCTTGTTTTGACGACTTTTTGAGGATTTCTGGCATGCCATTTTGCTCAAAATCATTAATTTGGAAAATTTACTGTGCTGAAAAAATTGCAAAAATAATCCTAATGTAGGGTAGCCTTTTAGTGACAGAACAACGTTTTAAGCATTCAATCGGCCCCTTATTCGTTTTTCTATAGCAGATTCCGCCGGATCACTTTTTTTGGGTCACCCGGTAGTTTCCAGAGTTTGACTGGCTTGAAAGAAACTTCAGCTATTTTGCCAAAATTCTGTCCTTGGACTTTTCTGGCATCTTCTATATTTTCAAAATTAGTCCGTCTCTCTCTCCTTTCTTTAGGGTTCAACAAGAGTCCGGTAGAAGTATATGAAAGTAGCTAAAGTGTCTTTCAAGTCATTCATTTCAAAGAAGCAGGGTCATATGATTTGCACCCACTTTGTTACACCAATTCGAAGATTTGGGAAATATACACTGTGTCCTAAAAGCGATTAGACCTAAAGTAGATTGTAACAAAATGGGTCCTCTCTCGTGTGCGTATTCTTGTAAATCTCCGCACATAAGGACCTACAATCAAAGATCCCTTGCGGGGGGGGGGGACTCATGGAGCAAACTTCTGAGCCATGATCAAGTCTTGGTACAGCGTTTATCCTTAATCACCGGTATGCAAGCAATAGCGTTCCGATATATTGTCACTGATTGTGATTATAATGTAGTTCAAAATACAACATAAGTTCAAAATAAAAAGTGTCCTATTATGGCACGCCATTTTCGTCAAAAATGCTTTCGTTTCTTTTCATAAAACTTCCCGCATTTTATTGAAGTTCATTTTTATAATATGAAGGTTGTTTCTAATAATATAAACATTTTTCATGTTTCTAAAGACTCCTTCCTTTGTTTTACATTAACGCCTGGGGCTCCTGCACTATCAAATACATTGACAAAGACAGATTAGATATGAATAAGAGGCGCTGAGTGGCCGTATTTGGGTCGTATCGGCTAATTATCTCTCATTACAAGCAAAGAAGGAATAACTACAATTCCTTCTCATTAATTTGAATGCTACAAATAAGTTCATTGTTCTGAATAATGCTTCATTTGAATGAATGGTATTTGCAGAGTCAAGTTTGGAAATTCACAGTTTGAACTCTGGACTTTAAAAGATGGGACTTTTGTTGTTTTGAACCTCTGAATTGTAACTATTGATCTGCCACCATTCTTGCATGGTGGCCTTACCGCTTCTACTTGAATCTTTCTTTCTCACACTGCTATGACACACTGATTTATTCACCAAATCAATTCTATAACCACATTTGAAGCTTCTTCGATAACAATTGCTGTAGAGATTGGGCTTCTTTGAGATTTTATTTCCTTGATTGATGACCTACTTCTGTAATGAATGGCAAACTAGCCTTGAATGATTACCATACTTTTTAATAGGATTCACCTAAAATACCAACTAAACACAACGTTAACCTACTGTTACGAGAGTTGACGCGACTACGAGTTTGTGGGGTTTTTGGGAGACTTCTCCTGCTATTTGTAAATACATAAAACATAACCAACAATATGTAACCACATAGACACTTTCAACCACTTTCACACGTTTTTGTTGTTGTTTGTTTTATTTTGAAGGGCTGCGCGCTTAGGCTGCGTTCACATTAAAAGCTTGTTTTTGCGTGCATGCTTTTGCTTGCGTTAACGCGCTTCGGTTTGCTTGTTCCCGTTCAGATTGACATGTCCCCTGGATCCCATATAGCAGGTCGCTTTTTACTTGTGAAATGGAAAGCTCACAATAGATTTCGCTTGCACGCGCGTGTAAGTAATCTGCTTGCTAACCAACAAGCTTTTTCGCATGAGCAAGCTTCTGCTCGCATGCAAATATTTTGCAGTCTGAACACTCTAAAGGATCAGTATGGCGGAAAGTTGCACGTGCGTATACGCGCCTACAAAATATTGTGCAATGTGAACGCAGCCTTAGGGATTTTTTGAGACTGCTGCTTTTTGTAAATGCATAAAACATAACCACACAATATAAATCAAATAAAACTATTAACCACTTTTTGAGAACCTTCTCTTCTTTTTTTTTGAAGGGCTGCGCGCAGAGGGATTTTTTGGAGACTTCTCCTGTTATTTGTAAATATATAATACAAAACCAGACAATATATAACCACATAAAAAACTTTTAACCTCTTTGAGGACTTTCACTTTTTTGTTTTTGTTTTTTGTTTTGTTTTGAAGGGCTGCGCGATGAGGGATGTTTTGGAGACTTCTCCTGTTATTTGTAAATACATCACACATAACCAGACAATATATAACCCCATAAACAACTTTTAACCTCATTTGAGAACTTTCTCTTTTTTTGTTTTGTTTGAAGGGCTGCGCGCTCAGGGATTTTTTGGAGACTTCTCCTGATATTTGTAAATACATAATACATAACTAAACAATATATAATCACATAAAAAACTTTTAACCTCTTTTGAGAACTTTCTGTTTTGTTTTGTTTTGTTTGAAGGGCTGCGCGCACAGGGATTTTTTGGAGACTTCTCCTGTTATTTGTAAATACATAATACATTAATCAAAGAATATCAACACATAAAAACTTTTAACCTCATTTGAGAACTTTCTCTTTTTTTGTTTTGTTTTGTTTGAAGGGCTGCGCGCACAGGGATTTTTTGGAGACTTCTCCTGTTATTTGTAAATACATAATACATTAACTAAAGAATATAAACACATAAAAACTTCTAACCTCTTTTGAGAACTTTCTCTTTTTTTTGTTTTGTTTTGTTTGAAGGGCTGCGCGCAGAGGGATTTTTTGGAGACTTCTCCTGTTATTTGTAAATACATAATACATTAACCAAAGAATATAAACACATAAAAACTTTTTACCTCATTTGAGAACTTTCTCTTTTTTTTGTTTGGATGGCTGCTGCGCGCTTAGGGACTTTTTGGAGACTTCTCCTGTTATTTGTAAATACATAACTAATCAACATAAAATCACATGAAAGCTTTCAACCAATTTGAGAACTTTCTGTTTTTTGCCTTACTTGAAGGGCTGCACTCATAACCACCTAACTACTGTAATCAACAATCACCTACATTAGTTGAAATCAAGCTTTTCAAGAGCTTCTTGTTTTGGGACTAGCGATGGTTGTGGAAACCTAGAGGGCACGTACAGTGTAACCAAAATTCATGACAGGTTTCAGATACCGCGGAGGACTGGCATAAATGCCATTTAGATACAATTGGGGCCTGTTGGCCCTTTTTGGGGGGTTTGCAATACCAACCATAGGATACACTTTGGAAACATACATAATTCAACTAAGGAGTAATTGTACAACTAACTGCGATACGACCATGTTTGGGGCAGCAACCACCTTCCAGACTTGCTGAAAAGGCCTGATGCTGCCCAATGGCTTACTACCTACAAAAACGGGTGGGAGGGATAGGGTTGCAAGAACATACTTGCTATAAACTTCCCTTGGAACAGACAACATAATTTGACTTTCAATGATTCAGCAAACATGTGGAACACACCCTAAGGTTGCGGAGGACTGGGAGCTAGTGGGAGGCATTCGTGCATCACCTTGTCGCTAAAATACATTTACGCAAGCGTAAATGTTTCATTAACGGCTGCGTCTCCTGCACTATCAAATACATTGGCAAAGACAGATTGGATATGAATAAGAGGCGCTGAGTGGCAGTATTTGGGTCGTATCGGCTAATTAACTCTCATTACAAGCAAAGAAGGAATAACTACAATTCCTTCTCATTAATTTGAATGCTACAAATAAGTTCATTGTTCTGAATAATGCTTCATTTGAATGAATGGTATTTGCAGAGTCAAGTTTGATAATTCACAGTTTGAACTCTGGACTTTAAAAGATGGGACTTTTGTTGTTTTGAACCTCTGAATTGTAACTATTGATCTGCCACCATTCTTGCATGGTGGTCTTACCGCCAAGATACGCCCAAAACTACCACACGCACTGCTGTGGCCCAAGGAGAGCTGGGATGACCCAGGATATCTTTCTTGAAGACCCTACATTTGAGGCTTTGCTAAGAGAACAGATATCCTACTTCATAAGGATATATTTGCACCAACTCCTACTCTAAAGTAAATTGATATATGGTGACTAAATAAGCTTCAACATTTTCGATTTGGACAACCTATGTTGATACATAGTTCTTGGCAGCTGCGATAGGGGCGTGATAGAATTTTCATGTGAGCTGCTATGTAATGTTTAATACTACTGTATCAACCTAGAGACTGTTGTAACAGCAAAGATTTTAACAGCCACACATTTGGCATTTGTTTTTTGTTTTTTTGCCTCGTTTGATTTGTGTAAGCAATGAACAGGAGGCCCTGAAAATGGAGATCTAGCTTGCTGCCTTTATAGCTCGCCGCCGGAGGCTTCAGCGATCAAACTATTTATGATTGTAGGTTTAGCATAATAGCAAACCAATGACAAAGGGGACTCATGAAGTGAGACTATGACTAAACCTGCAATAAAGATGGTTAAACCTGAAAAGGAAATGGTTAGACATGAAAAGAAAAAACAGGGGGGGGGATGTTGGAGATCTGATAGTGTCAAAATTTGATAGGCAAAGGGTAAACATGACAGCAATTGAGGTTTGACCTGCAACCTATGGATGAACAAACGGAAATCTGGCACCGGCTCTTTTGGGAATGTTTAATGTCTTCAAAGGATCTAGTGTTTTCTTTTACTGAAGGACTAAACCTTTTATTTGATGTGCAGTGTTGTTATTACTGGTTGCCTTAATTCTTAGAGGGTGTTTTCACCATTTACCAAGAGTTTTGACAAAGGGATCTTGCTTTTATCCTCCATCAATGAGAATCAAACAAATAGAAGTGGTGGGTAACATTTCGTTGTGCCCTTGAAAACAGGCATAGATATCTGACTTCGTACAAAGCTGTGTCACGAGAACTAACCTGTATTGCACTTAACTGCTGTGAGATTCAGTGGTCTAGGATGTTTTTTTTTGGCAACCTAGATTTGTAAGGATTTGTGCTGGTGAGTGATGCTCTTGCAAATCAACTGAATGGTTGTGCTTGCCTAGGACTTTCCTAGGTGCCACATTGATTTAGTGCAAGCGTAGTGGTTTCTATACCAACACTAACCTATGTCCACTGCATAAGGCCAGACACTTGTTAGATTGATCAGCACAGGCTTGGGTCCATTGATTTATACTTTACCTACTAGTTGCTCTTTCTGTGCTGAAGCCAGCACAGAGACTTTTCCATACTAGCTACACTATGACTGCTGTTCATCATGGGGAGTTTACCTACAATGCGCCCTATACCTACTTGATTGCGTGCGCAGGACTTTTACATACTATCTGCCCTTTGGCTGCTTACCATCAAGGGGACTTTTACAAACTATCTGCCCTTTGACTGCTTGTCCAGTCAAGGGGATTTTGCGTATGATTCGCAGATTGCCTGAAGTATGCTTGCTCGTATGTACATGCAGAATTTTTAAAATGATAGTAGCTGGCCTATGCTTATCAGGAATGAAGTTACTTTCACTTTTTGTGAAGATTAAGCTATAATGCCATTTGCCGAGTTTTCTTTACTGTACTGGGGCGAACTGCTTTGCTCAATAACTGACTTTAGTTGTGACTGGGGAAGCCAGGACAAATACAGCAAGTGAGACTAATTTTTGATGTACAGATTGGCTGTGAAACGCATTGCCTGTCAGGTTGGGTACCTTTGAACCACACCAGGCAGATGAGGCTCATGTTTACTTAGGGGCAGGGGGTGGGCAGTGAGCAGCAGGTGTTGGTTATCACACTAAACATGAAAGCACATTAGAATTTAACCCTATCTGACCTGGGTGATTTGAAACACTCAATGCCTGGGGGGGGGGCGGATTCCGCCCCCCTGCTTATCTTTGTTGTTACTTGAGATATGGCAACCAAATTTGGCACAAAGGCTGCTCATTATGTAAACAATGAATTTTTGAAACAATAGTTTAATTAGCGTTGTTGTTGTTGTTGCTAGAGCATAATTAACATTATGACGTCATATGACGTCATAAAAATGAAAGTGTGTTAAAAGGTCGTAAAACTTTACTTTTGGTAAAGAAATGAAATATATAGTTCAAAATAGATGTAAATTCATAGTTTAGACTTAATTGGACCAATTAAAGAGGATTAAGAGAGATAAAATGTGTATTTTTCACAGAGTGCGGCATGAAAACTTGGTTACCATGGAGACAAGGCTAAAAATAGAACACCAAAATTGTTACAGTTTGAATGCTGTATGATAGAAAGTTAAACTTGCTAAATCTCAGTAGCATTCAGCAAACACGGAAAAACCTATAAATGAAAATATACGAGGGGGGGCGGAATCCGCCTCCCCCCAGGTCAGATAGGGTTAACATACAAGATTTATTCCTATAATATAACCAAAGGGGGCAGCTCAGCTCTTTTGATTTTGCTCCTTGGTAGATGCTCAAACTGCAGACATGACCTATGTATGATACTTTACCACCTGTTGCATTACAGAGCTGGTTTGCTGATTGGTTTGAACACTTTCTTTGGCTACACTGAATGCACGGTTCTTGACAAAGTTTTCTTGGAAAGTTATTGTATTTTGATAGAATAGTGTTTGAATGCAGTTGAATGCTTCCTAACATTGAAGAGTTCCATGATACAACGCCTGAAACAACTTGTGTAAAGAACTGTCCGTTTGCATCTACAATCTCTTACAAAAGTGTTGGACCCCTATGAAAATCCACGTTTTTCAGAAATATTGTCCCCCCTCCCCCCATTTCAATGTTGATTGCTTTGGTAAATTGTTCTCTTCCTGGATCTGCGTGAAAAACCCTCTTTGCAATTCATTCAACATTGAAACGGGGGGAGGGGGAACAAAAATTCGATTTTTTCAACAGGGGTCCAACACTTTTGTAAGAGATTGTCTGAAAGTGGACATTTTCAAAAATTATTTTAAAAGAATTGTATAACTAATAGCCAGTTGAGAATTGGCCCGAATATTTTGAAGGCTAACTTGTTTCCATTGGGATAGAATACATTTTCTATCTTCTCTTATTTCTCCTACAATAATTCTTTAAAAAATGCCAAAAATCCCGCATTTCAGGTGATTTCCCACTGTAACTTCCAATCACCATAAAATTGGATGAAATGTAAAAAACACTTTATTTCTATATTTCATCTGGATGTACTAACGAGAAGTAAGATTTCAGGACGGCAAAGAACTTTACATCCAATGTTTAAGGCCGGTTTTGAGAGTATTTTATCTTTGATTTTATTGACTTTTAATTCTTTTGTGACATGCAAAAATGGCAAAATTGCTCCAAAGGATATTCGTCTAGAGTAATTAGTGCAACCGTCATAATTACTTCATACTTATTACCCATGGCACAAATTTTCATTGATAGGAAAGAAGGGCCCTCTCGATTGTGCATTTCTACATGAGACATAACCAAAAAATTGCCATTTCAAGAGGATTTTTGCTTGAAAAAACCAGCTGAAGACGTATTCAGCCTAATTACAAGAGCAAAGAAAATTTTTCCAATTCTTTCCTTTGGTCTAGGCTTAAGGCTATTTGTACCAGCTCTTCAAAAATATCCTGGCTTTTAACATAACTTTGATAGATTTGATAAAATGTATCCTTGAACTTGTAGGACTTGCTTAAAAACTGCATTTTTACCACAAGGATCGGCTCTTTACAAAGAAGCCACGCCCTTTAAAGATAAGACACGCCCTCTTGAACTTCCAATATTTGCTGCCATTGAGGTCATTCTGATGACTAATGTGTCGTTTGAATTGCTTATTAATTGTCAAAGTACACAGGAGACATTTAAAGTCAAAATTGCCTGTACAGAAACAACAACAAGACTGAGTACTGTAGTGAGTACTGTTGACAGTGCTCACCACAGTACTCACTTTGAAAAAGGCTAATAAAATTTGCAGATTCCTTGGAATTTGCTCATAAATGACCTTTAATCGTGTCAAATACCCATATGAACGATTTATATTCATTGATGCTGTAAATGAAAACAGTTGCAAAGCAGTATTTTGAAAATTGTCAACAGTACTCACTTTCTTCCTCTTAACAAGAACAAATCAATAGTTCTTATTAAGAGAAAAGTGAGTACTGTTCATATTTTCACTTTAACTGGATATAAAAAATGAAAGTAATACATGAATTGAAAGCTTGTAGTGCACTGAAGACATTAATGGGCATGTTAGGCCCTTTCACTGCCAAAATAGAGAAGTACGGAGTGAAACGCTAGTGAGTACTGTGGTGAGTACTGTTGACAGTACTCGCCAGTATGGCCCACTTCCCGAAAGGTCAATGCGTGAGGACAGAAAATATTGCCATATTACTTTATATGCATTAATCTTGACGAAAAACATCTTATCTTCATGGCACAAACTAATGTTGACAGATAGAGTTGCTATTGGTGCAATGGCAGCGGGCCTACTATCTTCAACTATAGGGTTTTCGTTCAGAAACGGGGGGAGGGGGGACAAAAATTCGATTTTTTCAACAGGGGTCCAACACTTTTGTAAGAGATTGTCTGAAAGTGGAAATTTTCAAAAATTATTTTAAAAGCATTGTATAACTAGTAGCCAGTTGAGAATTGGCCCGAATATTTTGAAGGCTAACTTGTTTCCATTGGGATAGAATACATTTTCTATCTTCTCTTATTTCTTCTACAATAATTCTTTAAAAAATGCAAAAAATCCCGCATTTCAGGTGATTTCCCACTGTAACTTCCAATCACCATAAAATTGGATGAAATGTAAAAAACACTTTATTTCTATATTTCATCTGGATGTACTAACGAGAAGTAAGATTTCAGGACGGCAAAGAACTTTACATCCAATGTTTAAGGCTGGTTTTGAGAGTATTTTATCTTTGATTTTATTGACTTTTAATTCTTTTGTGACATGCAAAAATGGCAAAATTGCTCCAAAGGATATTCGTCTAGAGTAATTGGTGCAACCGTCATAATTACTTCATACTTATTACCCATGGCACAGATTTTCATTAATAGGAAAGAAGGGCCCTCTCGATTGTGCATTTCTACATGAGACATAACCAAAAAATTGCCATTTCAAGAGGATTTTTGCTTGAAAAAACCAGCTGAAGACGTATTCAGCCTAATTACAAGAGCAAAGAAAATTTTTCCAATTCTTTCCTTTGGTCTAGGCTTAAGGCTATTTGTACCAGCTCTTCAAAAATATCCTGGCTTTTAACATAACTTTGATAGATTTGATAAAATGTATCCTTGAACTTGTAGGACTTGCTTAAAAACTGCATTTTTACCACAAGGATCGGCTCTTTACAAAGAAGCCACGCCCCTTAAAGATAAGACACGCCCACTTGAACTTCCAATATTTGCTGCCATTGAGGTCATTCTGATGACTAATGTGTCGTTTGAATTGCTTATTAATTGTCAAAGTACACAGGAGACATTTAAAGTCAAAATTGCCTGTACAGAAACAACAACAAGACTGAGTACTGTAGTGAGTACTGTTGACAGTGCTCACCACAGTACTCACTTTGAAAAAGGCTAATAAAATTTGCAGATTCCTTGGAATTTGCTCATAAATGAACTTTAATCGTGTCAAATACCCATATGAACGATTTATATTCATTGATGCTGTAAATGAAAACAGTTGCAAAGCAGTATTTTGAAAATTGTCAACAGTACTCACTTTCTTCCTCTTAACAAGAACAAATCAATAGTTCTTATTAAGAGAAAAGTGAGTACTGTTCATATTTTCACTTTAACTGGATATAAAAAATGAAAGTAATACATGAATTGAAAGCTTGTAGTGCACTGAAGACATTAATGGGCATGTTAGCCCCTTTCACTGCCAAAATAGAGAAGTACGGAGTGAAACGCTAGTGAGTACTGTGGTGAGTACTGTTGACAGTACTCGCCAGTATGGCCCACTTCCCGAAAGGTCAATGCGTGAGGACAGAAAATATTGCCATATTACTTTATATGCATTAATCTTGACGAAAAACATCTTATCTTCATGGCACAAACTAATGTTGACAGATAGAGTTGCTATTGGTGCAATGGCAGCGGGCCTACTATCTTCAACTATAGGGTTTTCCTTCAGACTGTCTGAAAGTGGAAATTTTCAAAAATTATTTTAAAAGCATTGTATAACTAGTAGCCAGTTGAGAATTGGCCCGAATATTTTGAAGGCTAACTTGTTTCCATTGGGATAGAATACATTTTCTATCTTCTCTTATTTCTTCTACAATAATTCTTTAAAAAATGCCAAAAATCCCGCATTTCAGGTGATTTCCCACTGTAACTTCCAATCACCATAAAATTGGATGAAATGTAAAAAACACTTTATTTCTATATTTCATCTGGATGTACTAACGAGAAGTAAGATTTCAGGACGGCAAAGAACTTTACATCCAATGTTTAAGGCTGGTTTTGAGAGTATTTTATCTTTGATTTTATTGACTTTTAATTCTTTTGTGACATGCAAAAATGGCAAAATTGCTCCAAAGGATATTCGTCTAGAGTAATTGGTGCAACCGTCATAATTACTTCATACTTATTACCCATGGCACAAATTTTCATTAATAGGAAAGAAGGGCCCTCTCGATTGTGCATTTCTACATGAGACATAACCAAAAAATTGCCATTTCAAGAGGATTTTTGCTTGAAAAAACCAGCTGAAGACGTATTCAGCCTAATTACAAGAGCAAAGAAAATTTTTCCAATTCTTTCCTTTGGTCTAGGCTTAAGGCTATTTGTACCAGCTCTTCAAAAATATCCTGGCTTTTAACATAACTTTGATAGATTTGATAAAATGTATCCTTGAACTTGTAGGACTTGCTTAAAAACTGCATTTTTACCACAAGGATCGGCTCTTTACAAAGAAGCCACGCCCCTTAAAGATAAGACACGCCCACTTGAACTTCCAATATTTGCTGCCATTGAGGTCATTCTGATGACTAATGTGTCGTTTGAATTGCTTATTAATTGTCAAAGTACACAGGAGACATTTAAAGTCAAAATTGCCTGTACAGAAACAACAACAAGACTGAGTACTGTAGTGAGTACTGTTGACAGTGCTCACCACAGTACTCACTTTGAAAAAGGCTAATAAAATTTGCAGATTCCTTGGAATTTGCTCATAAATGAACTTTAATCGTGTCAAATACCCATATGAACGATTTATATTCATTGATGCTGTAAATGAAAACAGTTGCAAAGCAGTATTTTGAAAATTGTCAACAGTACTCACTTTCTTCCTCTTAACAAGAACAAATCAATAGTTCTTATTAAGAGAAAAGTGAGTACTGTTCATATTTTCACTTTAACTGGATATAAAAAATGAAAGTAATACATGAATTGAAAGCTTGTAGTGCACTGAAGACATTAATGGGCAAGTTAGCCCCTTTCACTGCCAAAATAGAGAAGTACGGAGTGAAACGCTAGTGAGTACTGTGGTGAGTACTGTTGACAGTACTCGCCAGTATGGCCCACTTCCCGAAAGGTCAATGCGTGAGGACAGAAAATATTGCCATATTACTTTATATGCATTAATCTTGACGAAAAACATCTTATCTTCATGGCACAAACTAATGTTGACAGATAGAGTTGCTATTGGTGCAATGGCAACGGGCCTACTATCTTCAACTATAGGGTTTTCCTTCAGACAATCTCTTACAAAAGTGTTGGACCCCTATGAAAATCCACGTTTTTCAGAAATATTGTCCCCCCTCCCCCCATTTCAATGTTGATTGCTTTGGTGAATTGTTCTCTTCCTGGATCTGCGTGAAAAAACCCTCTTTGCAATTCATTCAACATTGAAACGGGGGGAGGGGGGACAAAAATTCGATTTTTTCAACAGGGGTCCAACACTTTTGTAAGAGATTGTAGCTTGGGTTTCTTTTTGACTAACACTTGCTTTACACACTTCAACGTGGTATTAAATATGTGACAGCTGACAAATCGTGCAACTAACCTGTTTTTCAAGAGCTTTGACTTCATTAGCCCAACCTTTAACTGTTTAACCTTCGATCTGGATTATTGGCCCCAAACTTTTTTACCTCTAGCAAACTCGTTTTCACATACGATCAAATTGCAAGGATAGGAGTTCTACTGATCACCAAGAGTGCACAACGATGGCAACAAGTTGTTCTTCATACTAGACCAGTTGCTGCATTCATATTTGACGATTTGCAAGAACATACTTGCTATAAACTTCCCGTGGAACAGACAACATAATTTGACTTTCAATGATTCAGCAAACATGTGGAACACACCCTAAGGTTGCGGAGGACTGGGAGCTAGTGGGAGGCATTCGTGCATCACCTTGTCGTTAAAATACATTTACGCAAGCGTAAATGTTTCATTATCCCACCGATTTTTATAAAATTTGTTAATTTTTATAAAACTTGTTCATTTTTATAAAACTTGTTCATTTTTATAAAACTTGTTCACTTTTATAAAACTTAAGTTCATTTTTATAAACTTGTTCATTTTTATGAAACTTGTTCATTTTTATAAAACTTGTTCATTTTTATAAAACTTAAGTTCATTTTTATAAAACTTGTTCACTTGTACAACGCGCGCATTGTTATTCAGTAACAGTGTGAGTCAAACCATGTTTCCCAACGGATGCCAGTCCATAATGAGAGCATGTGCTCGTTCAACATGCCGTTAAAGCCTGAGAATGCTCCGGCCTCTGATTGGCCTAAATGACAATAAGTATATTTGACAATAGCGGCAGAACGAGATTGCATAAACCCAAAATGAGGGCATCACAGTGGTGTCCATTGCCGACTTTTAATTTTCAAACTTTTCATATGTAATCTCTGTCGTTGCCATACACGTTTTTTTATAAGAAACTGGTTTATAAGAAACTAGTACTAAGATGGCCAAAATTTTAAGAAACTCTAGTACTATGTCTGAGAAGTACTAAGAAACTTTTCAAAGTTAAAAGCGTGAATTTTATAGCAAATAGATCGTTGAACCTTTATTATTGGGCAACATTATCTAACCATTTGCGTTTTCAACACAACAACACTGATTATTCCTATATGATGTTTTGAATATCAAGAAACATGCAGCAGTGTTAGCGACCACATTGACAATTCATGCATTCAAAAAATAAGAAACCAATTAAGAAACTTTTAGTACTAAAATGGACAAAATTTCATGTTAAATTAAGAAACTTTTAGTACTATGGCCTGATCCTAGTTTCTTATAAAAAAAAGGTTTAGCCGCCGTAGTATTGATCTTAATTCTTACAAAAGTAAATACAATAGAAGGTTAGAAAGATTTTCTTTCGTGAAAAAACAAGTTCTCTTTTGTCCGTGGCCTGCAATGTTTCAGTTTACGCAAGCCCGTCGGAAGCGGGGGGGGGGGGCTGGGGGGGCTTCAGCCCCCCCCCCCAATAATCTGCTGAAGTTTGTTGATTTTCTAAGTGAAAAAGTAAGTGAAGCAGACTGTAAAAGCCAAGGTCGTAGGAATTAAGATTCAAACTCGTATATATTCGAGGAAGCTACCAGAATCTATCCAAAATGCAATTACTTTTGATGTCATGCAGGTCAAAAATTTCAAAATTTTCATGGAAAGACCCTCATTAGTTGTGATCCTGTGCTTCCGTCAATTTCACCTTTTCCAAAAAGGAGGCGTTTTCCAATGATCTAAAGGGCGTGGTCATGCAAAATTTTCCCGGGGGCAAGCCCCCGGACCCCCGTTTTTCCTCGCTTAGCTCCCACCTTGTTTCAGCCCCCCAATATTAATTTCGTTCCGATGGGCTTGTTACACGTGATCGATTGGGACACCAGTAACAGAGTATTAATCAAGGGAGTTGGTTAAAATCAGGACTCCTCATTTTCCTTGGGGGCAAAAAGATCTACAATCTCTTACAAAAGTGTTGGACCCCTATGAAAATCCACGTTTTTCAGAAATATTGTCCCCCCTCCCCCCATTTCAATGTTGATTGCTTTGGTGAATTGTTCTCTTCCTGGATCTGCGTGAAAAAACCCTCTTTGCAATTCATTCAACATTGAAACGGGGGGAGGGGGGACAAAAATTCGATTTTTTCAACAGGGGTCCAACACTTTTGTAAGAGATTGTCTGAAAGTGGAAATTTTCAAAAATTATTTTAAAAGCATTGTATAACTAGTAGCCAGTTGAGAATTGGCCCGAATATTTTGAAGGCTAACTTGTTTCCATTGGGATAGAATACATTTTCTATCTTCTCTTATTTCTTCTACAATAATTCTTTAAAAAATGCCAAAAATCCCGCATTTCAGGTGATTTCCCACTGTAACTTCCAATCACCATAAAATTGGATGAAATGTAAAAAACACTTTATTTCTATATTTCATCTGGATGTACTAACGAGAAGTAAGATTTCAGGACGGCAAAGAACCTTACATCCAATGTTTAAGGCTGGTTTTGAGAGTATTTTATCTTTGATTTTATTGACTTTTAATTCTTTTGTGACATGCAAAAATGGCAAAATTGCTCCAAAGGATATTCGTCTAGAGTTATTGGTGCAACCGTCATAATTACTTCATACTTATTACCCATGGCACAAATTTTCATTAATAGGAAAGAAGGGCCCTCTCGATTGTGCATTTCTACATGAGACATAACCAAAAAATTGCCATTTCAAGAGGATTTTTGCTTGAAAAAACCAGCTGAAGACGTATTCAGCCTAATTACAAGAGCAAAGAAAATTTTTCCAATTCTTTCCTTTGGTCTAGGCTTAAGGCTATTTGTACCAGCTCTTCAAAAATATCCTGGCTTTTAACATAACTTTGATAGATTTGATAAAATGTATCCTTGAACTTGTAGGACTTGCTTAAAAACTGCATTTTTACCACAAGGATCGGCTCTTTACAAAGAAGCCACGCCCCTTAAAGATAAGACACGCCCACTTGAACTTCCAATATTTGCTGCCATTGAGGTCATTCTGATGACTAATGTGTCGTTTGAATTGCTTATTAATTGTCAAAGTACACAGGAGACATTTAAAGTCAAAATTGCCTGTACAGAAACAACAACAAGACTGAGTACTGTAGTGAGTACTGTTGACAGTGCTCACCACAGTACTCACTTTGAAAAAGGCTAATAAAATTTGCAGATTCCTTGGAATTTGCTCATAAATGAACTTTAATCGTGTCAAATACCCATATGAACGATTTATATTCATTGATGCTGTAAATGAAAACAGTTGCAAAGCAGTATTTTGAAAATTGTCAACAGTACTCACTTTCTTCCTCTTAACAAGAACAAATCAATAGTTCTTATTAAGAGAAAAGTGAGTACTGTTCATATTTTCACTTTAACTGGATATAAAAAATGAAAGTAATACATGAATTGAAAGCTTGTAGTGCACTGAAGACATTAATGGGCATGTTAGCTCCTTTCACTGCCAAAATAGAGAAGTACGGAGTGAAACGCTAGTGAGTACTGTGGTGAGTACTGTTGACAGTACTCGCCAGTATGGCCCACTTCCCGAAAGGTCAATGCGTGAGGACAGAAAATATTGCCATATTACTTTATATGCATTAATCTTGACGAAAACATCTTATCTTCATGGCACAAACTAATGTTGACAGATAGAGTTGCTATTGGTGCAATGGCAGCGGGCCTACTATCTTCAACTATAGGGTTTTCCTTCAGACTGTCTGAAAGTGGAAATTTTCAAAAATTATTTTAAAAGCATTGTATAACTAGTAGCCAGTTGAGAATTGGCCCGAATATTTTGAAGGCTAACTTGTTTCCATTGGGATAGAATACATTTTCTATCTTCTCTTATTTCTTCTACAATAATTCTTCAAAAAATGCCAAAAATCCCGCATTTCAGGTGATTTCCCACTGTAACTTCCAATCACCATAAAATTGGATGAAATGTAAAAAACACTTTATTTCTATATTTCATCTGGATGTACTAACGAGAAGCAAGATTTCAGGACGGCAAAGAACTTTACATCCAATGTTTAAGGCCGGTTTTGAGAGTATTTTATCTTTGATTTTATTGACTTTTAATTCTTTTGTGACATGCAAAAATGGCAAAATTGCTCCAAAGGATATTCGTCTAGAGTAATTGGTGCAACCGTCATAATTACTTCATACTTATTACCCATGGCACAAATTTTCATTAATAGGAAAGAAGGGCCCTCTCGATTGTGCATTTCTACATGAGACATAACCAAAAAATTGCCATTTCAAGAGGATTTTTGCTTGAAAAAACCAGCTGAAGACGTATTCAGCCTAATTACAAGAGCAAAGAAAATTTTTCCAATTCTTTCCTTTGGTCTAGGCTTAAGGCTATTTGTACCAGCTCTTCAAAAATATCCTGGCTTTTAACATAACTTTGATAGATTTGATAAAATGTATCCTTGAACTTGTAGGACTTGCTTAAAAACTGCATTTTTACCACAAGGATCGGCTCTTTACAAAGAAGCCACGCCCCTTAAAGATAAGACACGCCCACTTGAACTTCCAATATTTGCTGCCATTGAGGTCATTCTGATGACTAATGTGTCGTTTGAATTGCTTATTAATTGTCAAAGTACACAGGAGACATTTAAAGTCAAAATTGCCTGTACAGAAACAACAACAAGACTGAGTACTGTAGTGAGTACTGTTGACAGTGCTCACCACAGTACTCACTTTGAAAAAGGCTAATAAAATTTGCAGATTCCTTGGAATTTGCTCATAAATGAACTTTAATCGTGTCAAATACCCATATGAACGATTTATATTCATTGATGCTGTAAATGAAAACAGTTGCAAAGCAGTATTTTGAAAATTGTCAACAGTACTCACTTTCTTCCTCTTAACAAGAACAAATCAATGGTTCTTATTAAGAGAAAAGTGAGTACTGTTCATATTTTCACTTTAACTGGATATAAAAAATGAAAGTAATACATGAATTGAAAGCTTGTAGTGCACTGAAGACATTAATGGGCATGTTAGCCCCTTTCACTGCCAAAATAGAGAAGTACGGAGTGAAACGCTAGTGAGTACTGTGGTGAGTACTGTTGACCACCCGATTCTAATAGGGTTGTACATTAAATAGTGACATACTCTGTAAAGAGTTGCACGCTAATGAGTGTCCTGTGTTACTAACACATAACACGTATTATAGAGTTATGCGCTTCTTAGCGCAATACTCAGTAGTACCATACAGGGAGTGCAGACCAGGGAGCGCCGGTGCAGACTGCATGTTTTCGCGCGCTTTCCTGGCGTTCACAACAAAGATCAAAATGGCAGCAAGAAGATCATTACCACTGGTAGGTCTTATAAGTTTTATTTATCATTCCTTTTCTTTCGTTGCAAGTGAACCATTGAGAAGGATTTGTTTCATGTTACAGTATTCCATGTGTTGTTTCCCGTAAAAGTAATGATTAATTCAGTTAAAGCTATTTTTCATGCGTTGAATGTGAAGGCTGAAATCACATAATATTGCTTCCTACCAACTTACAGACCTAGCCAGGCCCACTAGCCTGGGTCGGCCTTCATTTGATTGTCAATCAATCCTACGTACAATCAATTACAAATCAAATGCAAATACAACTAGTTGGCATTTTCCCCTGATCCCCCCACATCACAGCACTTTGTTAATGCAATTTGCAATTAACTCCAACCTCCAGATGCGCGAGAACTTTCTTTAGGTAGAGCCCCCCCCCCCCAAGCCAAGGTCAAAGAATGCAAACTGGCAAAAATACTCAGAATTTACATCAGCCTTTGACAGAGGGTTACACAAACTAAAGCGAAGAAAACTGCATTATGAAAACTGCATGTATACAGTAACATAGATTGATTAGAGCTCTCTAAATATGGGTAAAATAGGAGGGTGCCCACGCCCCGGCCACTGTCAAAATAAATGGAAAAGTTCTGATGGGCGGGACCCATTTGTAGATGGCCGGGGCTGGCAAAATGACGAAATGCCCTGGCCAGTAGCCCCGGTAGCGCCACTGGGCGGGGCGCTGGCACCCTCCTCTTTCTTGTTTGGTAAATTTTCCAACTTTGATCACATTGGGAGGGGGCAGTTGATATCCCTTTTTCTTTCTGCCTTATTCTTTACCCCTCAGAGATATGCTATTACGCAACCCTGGCAAATTAGATCATAAACATAGATCATAAATACACTTGTAGATGGCCGGGGCTGGCAAAATAAATGGAAAAGTTCTGGAAATGCCCTGGCCAGCAGCCTCGGCCTGCCCCGGCCACTGGCCGGGGCGTAGGTACCCTCCTGGTAAAATAATTAAGAATTTAATGATTAAATCAATTAAGGTCTCACTGTAAAATACTAAGAGATTTAAACTATCCCCAGGATGACAGAAAATATGCCTGGCAGAGGCATATAGTGGTTCTTCCTTGATTCCAATAGTTTATGCCCTTCTAGAGGGTCAATGTCTGAGGCCCTTGTTGTTTCTGCCTCCCCTGGAAAGTTACAATATGCACATTCAAGGATCAAAATTCAGCTCTCAAAGTTTTCATCCTTTATATGCAAAGATTAATTTTCATGTTCCTCTCCACCCCCCCCCCCATATTTTCAAAATGAATTTTCCCATTTGTTTATTCAATTTTTGAAATTTGTCAGAGTTAGTAGAAAATAGGAGTTGTAGTTATCTATCTATAAATATATATTGATTCCTGATGAAAGCTTTCACCGAATCATTTAAAGAATGTGTTTTTAATGAGTTTTTAAATATATATTAATATATGGTATTGTTGTTTATTTTAGTGTAATTCAGATAAGAAAAAGAAAGCTGGTGGAGCCTGCAGAGTCAAGCAGTGCAGATCACATGGGAAGATCTTCTTAGATCTTTACAGGCATGTGCGGATCCAGCATCCACATATACCATGGACAGATCACATGAAGCTTCCTGCTCCCAGTGATGAAGCAATCATGGAGGCAAATAACAGGCCTTACATGAAATACAGAAGGGAAGAGTTTTGTAAAGTTGATGCTTGCTTCAAAAAAAGATCTGTTTTCAAAGACTTAACAAGGCATCTGAAAACAGTGCACAAATTAACAAGAAAAGAGTATGAAAGGTAAATGTGATGCTTTAAGTTTTGCTTTTTGAATTACAGCAGTTGTTGGTTCTTGCCCAAAGGAAGTACAGTTTAAAATGTTACTGTTGTTTGATAATTGTGGTTCCAATGTTTCATAAACGAACAAGAATTCTTATGCAAGGAAACAATGCCATTACTCAAAGAGCCATTTGCTGTCCAGGATCCTTTGCAGACATGCCACAATTTCTGACTGTCTGAAAATTAAATTTGACCAAAACAGAAAATTTGCAATCACACTTACAAAGTGGAATCTCCATATAATGGACACCTGTAAAACCAATGTTATTGTCTGCAAGGAGGTGTCGTCTTTTGTCATACTGTGTTTTGTTTTGGGACAAGAATATGTGTCTGTTGTGTGCAGGTGTCCGTTAATGGAGGCTCCACTTTGTAAGTAGTGGAATGGACACAAACTTTTTTGTTAAGTTTGCTACAGTTCACCTGCCATTGTGTGGATCCAAATTTGTTCTCAGGCAAAATTTAGTTTCCCATATGCAATTGTAGGGTGCCCACAAAGGACCCTGGGGGCACAGACCTTTTCAGGCCTTAGTGTTTGGCTGCATGACTGAATCATGTCAGACTATTGTGTTTACTTTTTTGATAGAACATTCTTTGATATATAATCTCATGTAGGCAGTAACATACCAAGAAATTTTATGCTAATTTTATGATGGATTAAAAGACTTTATTTTCATTTTCCCAATATATAAGTACAGAATCAACAAGCCAAGACTGATTTTATGAACTATCTTATAATGGTAATTTTTTACCTCTTAGCAAGTATCCCAAAGTTGATGGGACATTCATCAAGGGAAGATATGATGCCGATCACTTGTCTGTCATTCTCCCTGGGGAGAAAGAAGTATTTGACAAGTTAGAAATGAGTGGGGAATTCCCAGGTAATAAGTCGCCACATCAGATTAGGAGATTTTAGTTTAAATTGATATGTTTTTCATGAATGTCATCAATGTCAACCTGTTCAAATTTGCAACTGCCCTTTCAATAGCTAATGCATTACCAAACGTAAGGCATATTAAATCTGAGTCATTTTATTGTAAAACTGTAAACAACAGTATTTTGGTTCTTAGCAAGTTAATAAAGGATGATGTTTTGATGATAAAGTTCAGAAGAATGATTCAATTTGATTAAAGGCAGATCTCTGATTGGCCGCAACAAAATCGGAGCTCCACACAATGGATTTCTGTGTGAATTTGTGTATTTGCAACAAAGGATGGCTAATCTTCTTGACTTTCTACAGCCATAGAAAGTTTGAGGAGCAGCCATTCAAATTTCTATTCTTGGTATTGTCCAAATCATTCAATCAAGTGTGTGACAGACTGCCTTTAAGCTATTAGTGTATTGAAGAACCAATTGTATATATACTGTTTATGAATATTGAATTTTTATGAATAAAAATTTTCATATCTTTATGAATAGATGCCTTATTTGGATTTGGCCAGGGACTGTAAATCATCCTGTTGGATGACTGGAATATGATTTTCACATGGTCACTTCATTGTTTTGCATCAGTAAAGGATATGCATTATTGATTCATCATGCAAATAAAAAAGGAACTTTTTGTGAAAGCATTTGCAATGCACCTTTTCAAGATAAGAGATGCAAAAACAGAAGTCTTTTGTTGTTCGAGACGTTGCATTTTTGAAGCTAAAATCTTGTTCTGCATACAAAGTTCAGCATTGAAGCTCATTCATACTGTCATATCTGTCTTTGTTTGGAAATTATGGTGATTTAAGAATTTAGATTTAAGGACTTTGATGATGAAATCAGAAGTTTGGACTAATTTTTGTCTAAACTTTGATTTCACGGTCAAAGCCCTTATGATTTGTAATTCTTTAAATCACCATAATTTCCAAATGAAGACAGACATGAATGTGAAAATTGGTTCATGCGCTAAACTTTGTACACAGAACAAGATTTTAGCCTCAAAAATGCAGCATCTCAAACAACAAGACTTCCATTTTTGCAACTCTTTTCTTGAAATGGTTGATTTAATTAAGTAACTGGTTTTGATTTTCATGCATTTGTCACAAGGCCAACTTAATTAGGGAAAGTGAAAATGAAGTTGAACTCAAAAAATTATTTGTAGAACACAATTGGCTTCATTCATACATAGTGATTGTGCTGCTACCTATTGCTTTCAAAGTTTGACAATCTAAAAATTGCCATGAAGGTGATGTTACAGAATACCAATTTTGATCACTTTGATTACACTTCAAGCTTCAAACACCCAGATACCTGGATTCTTTTAGAATGAGTGACCTGAGCTGAATGGCTTTTGTGAATGAATGGGACACAGAGAAAACTGAAACTCTATTGTTTTCTTTGCCTTTTACTTTCTTTCTCCACAGGTTGTATTATCAAATCATATAAACCAATAAGAAATCTCATCTTTTAACTCAAGTTATTCCCTTTAACACTAACTTTTTTCATTCAAGAAGTGCCTGTAAGATGCCCCATCAGTGTAGAGCCGTTTGGTGATGTAATTGTGCAAGATGAAGAGAAATGTAAGTTGAACTAGATAGTAAAGTTAACTAGATAGTAAAGTCCACAGTCCGCGATACTGTTCAATCGTGCTGCATACATATAGCACAAAGGTTACATGATATTTGCTATTGAAAACATTATTGAAAACAGCCTAGTGTTATTGATAAATCAGACAAAACAACGAGGAGTATCAAACTTAGAGCTCATGTGTCTAAGTAGATTATACGAAACTTTTGAAGTAGGTGAATGGAGCCATTTAATTTTTTGTTGCAGATTGGTATGTAAACAAGTGGCTTGATGGTGATGAAAAGTTCCTCGAGGATGATGCGAAATCAAATTTTATAAGACGTTGGGTTTCTGGAATGGAAACTTTCCTACCGGAACCAGAATACCCGAAAAGAAGAATTTTTGACTTCGAGGTAGAGCCAACGATGATGTACGCAGCACGGAGTTTTACTCAGGTATACGAGAGGGATAGAGACAGGTTTGATGTTCGCAAAAGGCTCCGTATTATGAAGACACTTGTTTCTGCCGAAGAGGAGTATTATTTCCAGAGAGCTATAAGTACCTGTGACATTTTCTTTTGTAGAGCAAAGCTAGGGATGTTCGAATTTAATTGCAAGTTTTGTGATAAGTTCCATGAAGCCGTTTTCTTGCATGAGTTCGTTTACGAAAACAGTAGCTAGGGTAATGTCGTTCTTACAGGTTTCAAATGGGGCTTTCAGATGAAAATCTTCCTTATCGACGGAATGGAATGAACGGTTGAATGCGGGTAGATTAATGAGCGTAATTAGACACATCGGCAATAAAGCAAGACAATTTCAATACCATTGCTTCAATATTCACGAGCAGCATTTTGTGAAACGCGGGACCTTTTCATTAACTGACCCAGCAGGTTTATAAATTTTCCGAAGGTAAATCGTATTTGAATTTCTAATTAAGATGCTTTAGTGCAGCTTTCCTTTTAAGCTGAGATCGGCAAGTTTTTTGGTCTACCTCAAAACTGTAACCCGAACCCTAACCCTAGCTTCCACCGCACACCATCAAATATTGTGCGTTATCGCAAGTGCCCATGTGTTTCCAAGTATCAACCCTCCCCATGCGTTTCCTATGTTTGCCTTGGATACAGGTGAATTATGCACTGTAACGTCAGAGAACCCTGCAGTGCCTGTCGTTTGCCTTTTCAGATAGAGAATCAAATTGGTATCAGAGACTGCTTCGACATATGTCACAGTTCTATGCAAAAAGTTTTATCACGACTAGCATGCATTAGCGTTTCATTTTTTATTTTTGTAATTAAAAGTACAGGGTGTCCAAAAAAAAAATTGTACCCGTTTTTGTGGCTGCTGTGGAGGAACCATAGATTTAATTATCTCGGTTGTTACACAGTTGCATACGTCAGGCTTCAAGTGGGAGTCGGAGATCTTGTATAAGTCAATCTGAGACGTGGTTGATGATTTATGGTACAGAAAGGCAAAATTAGTGGTTGCTTCAAAAACAGCACTTCTATTGTTCTAGAGCAATGTCAGAAAGCAGTAAGTTTCCAAAGAAATAGTTCTGGTCTCGTATTAAAATCTTTACTAAATTTTTCAAATGATTAGCAGTGTTCTCTATTCTTAAGGGGGCACTCTCTAACCTTTAAAAAATGTGGTAACAATTTTGATACGATGCCATGATCCTTTTCCTTGAACACTTAGTTTATCTTGATATTGCTGGCGAATAATAGAAGTGCTGTTTTTGATGCAGCCACTTATTTTGCCTCTTCTCTCCCATAAATCAGTAACCACATGTCAGATTGACTGAAACAAGGTCTTAAACTCTAATTTAAAGTTTGCAACAATGTAAAAATCGAGATGATTGATTATACAGTTCCTCCACAGTAGCCAAACAAACGGGACACAGTTATTTTGGGACACCCTGTATTCTAAAAATGATACAGAGTAATTACGTGCAAAATAGAGACAATCTTTTGAGACTTCTCATGTTCATTTTTTGAGAAATGGTACCGTCGCATAAGCAAAATCTATAAGTTTTGAAAGAAACTTTGCTCTTAGTTTTCATAGAAACTTGAAAGGCTGTTTTGAAAAAAGATGGTATGTATTTTTTGGTTTCTTACCATATATCATTTCTCCATGTTGATGTGCTTTTGGGAGCCAAGTAACTTGTTTATTGGCAATCATAGATTCGTTTTGTAAGTTGTTTTTTATGAATATAAAATCTTGAATGGAATAGCAAAATAAGGTAATTTGTGGTATGATGTTTGTGAGCCATGTTAAAGGGAATCGACATGGTTAAAAGCTGACCAGGGCCAGGTCAAAAATATAATCTATTGTACTCGACAGCTTAGACGCATCTGGTTTCATTGTGTAGCTGAAGAAACAATGGATTTGTGGGCGTTTCTCTGGCCTATTTATAGCGATTATGAGATATACCTATGTCTATTTCCTTTAATTACTATCAAACAATTTTGCCTGTTCAGAGAACGTAAATTATCGAGGAGACTTGAATTCACCTTTGTTAGCTGGTTTGAATCTTGAGGAACTGAATTTGCGATGTTCACTATCGATATTTTGCCAGAACCAAACAAACGCCCCAGTATGCAAAGGTGAGGCAAACAAAAAGCACGTAGAAAAGCGATTTCCCGTCATGACATTTTGTCCCCTTGTCAAACACCACTTTCCCCAGAATAGAGCCTAAATCTTGTTGTTAGCATACAAGCACCACCACCCTCGAATAAACACCCATGGAATGTTTCAATTCAACACTAAATCGAATTTGCACTTTCACGTTTTTGGCTGTTTTTCATGCTTACCGTGGTTCTATTTGGAACTCAAACGTTTTATACGGAATCAAAGCTGTAAACTCATGTTAAGCTCTGATTGTCAATTTTGATGTCTTTATTTTTCTCCATGATGATAGCTTTTGCCACAGTTTAATGCAAGTTTGCTGCAACAAAATGAAACTTTCCCTCCCTTGGTGCCTAAGAAGAGCCAAATAAACACTTGAAAGTTATATCTATTGAAATTTCAATTACAATGCTATTACTATTACCAGCAAGATCTATTACAATACTTGGCGGAAAGTCTATGATTGCCAGCTGGGTGCTTTTCATAAGTATTAAATTGCAAAGCGGCAGGACTTGGCAAGTTATTTGAGCTTGCAGGTTCTATTTGGAACGTTTGTTTTGTTCAATGTTTTAGTTGCAGTTGTCGCTGTTTATGATATGACAGTTAGAATCGGGATGAGTCAAAACATTTTGTCATCGCTTAGCTTGAACACAAATGAATTTGCGTGTCTTATTATTCTCTTGTCTCTATCATGATATACTTACGATTAAGACGTAAGATGAATTATGCAATCTTTAAATAAGCAAAAGGCAAACGTGAATTTTTCGAATACACTAAAGTCTAAACATATTTCAGTCTTACAGGGGGCACACTACCTTCATAAAAAAGATAAGGATGTGTACCAGGTGTCTCAAAAACGAGTACCCTCTTGGAACAAAATGATAAGATGTTGGGTTAGGGACTTCTTGATTTACAGCTAAATTCATTAATCTGCAACTTAAATGCGCATACCTTACATTTAAAATCGTCTTCCAAACACCAGAGATGTGAGTTTGCTAAGTCTAATTTTCTGGTGCACCTGAACCGAGAGGTTTTACAAAAATTACCTAGCTATGAATTTTAAGTTTGGACTCGCATCTGCGTGTTTTGGGGCACGATCTTCAAATCTTCAAATGCAAGGTACGTGCATCTAAGTTAAAGATTAACAAATTCAAGTATGTACTAAGGAAATCCCAATATCTTATTGGTAGGTTTTTCTGTTTTGTCAAAAGGAGGCCCCTTCTAGTTTGAGACACCCGGTAGAACCTTGGTAAATAAGTTTTCATTTCCTTTTCTCTTTGTTAAAGTTTCGTTTTATGTGAAAGGGAATGTTTTCGTGCGGCTCCCATGTTGGTTCAGGAAACCCTCTCCATTTCACCAAATAATGAGTCTTCTTTCGAATTACTTTCATATCTAGTAATCGCTCCACTAGGTAAGTTGGGTTTTCAATATTTTCTTCGTTTCCTGGATCAGTTGTTTCATTGATGTGTTCAGAAAAATCCTTTGGATTCCCGATGCTTGCAGACTCTTCACGGTCAAAGTCTATACCACCAGATGGCTCAATGCCAACTTCATTGTCTTCTTCAGTCTCATTGTGCTCTGAAGTACGTTCGTCAGTTTCAATACGGGTCGCAAGTTGAAGCATTCTTGTCACTTCGGCAGGATTGGAGAGGTTGATGGACTCCACAGTGTTAACACCAGCTAGGAAGGGGAATAATATATAATCGACATTTAATCTACAAAATAGACGTATTTTCTTTCGCGTCGTATTGCAGTGTTCCTGCCCTGACATTTTAAGAACTACTCTTCGCTGCAAGCATCTTAGTCCAAGCAAGATCCACAGATCCGTGACAAGATCCGATGCACAGCCTGCCATCGTGGCATTATCTCGAAAAAATTCATGTATCATTTGCCACATAAGGATAGAAATATAAGATGGGAATCAAACGCTTTAGCCGAGTTTTGTTCGCGGTCCATGGCCGGAAACCCTCAAAGTCTCCTATGCACTGACCAATCAGACGGCGAATAAGCGAAGAAGACAGAAGAAATGTGTAAAGGTTTTTCTAAATTTTACCTAACTTCATAAAGCGCAGCCAGAACTAAAAGCTGCTGGAAATTTCCCTAATTTTATTAAAGAAATCTATTCGCAAGACGTATGGGTATAAGTTACAAAATTGAAAGGACACTTCATCAAAAGGTTTCATCACCTGACTTGAATTGGCGCAAGCAAGCCTTGGTCTATTATGCCTTTCGGAAACGCTATAAGCTCCACCAAACCGTGAGGTATTTGAACCACGGGATTTATACCAGCATCCAAACCTGGATACCCAAACATCTGGCGAGTAGATATCTTCACAAATTCTGGAGCTTTCAGTAGTTTTTTGTCCTGGTTGTCTTTTATGTAGGTAGGAAAAATTTAGAAAAATCTTTACACGTTTCGCTCATTCGCCATCTGATTGGTCCATGAAAATGAGACTTTGAAGGTTTCCTGCCATTGTAACGAGCAAAAATCGGCTAAAACATTTGATTCCTATCTTAGAAAATATACAGTGACTAAAAAGATACCAACAGAGAAACTGCATTTCAGATCATACATCAAAACATCCCTTCTCTGGGATACCAATAAAATATCAAATCGACTTTATTTCAATAATCGTCACCTCAAGTGTGGACACAAATGGAAAATTGAGGATTATCAGAGATAAAGAAGAAGAAAGATTGGATCATGTTCCCAACAAAAGTCAATGGTCAAATCTTACCAGTAAAGGAAATAACAACTTCATCATTAAGTATCTGCAGCAAGTTCTCCTTTCCAAAGGAGGATGCTGGGGCAGGCTTTAGTCCAGCAGGAAAGCCATGAGCTGTGATGATACCTTTCCTCACTTTGCTCCATTCCACATGCTTTCCTCCAACATTGCTATCTGCAGGCAAAATACAGTTTTAAACCTAAGTCTATTTGCATCAGCAACTTCATCCAACAAGTAATAAAATGTACAAATTTGTTCCCAGGGAACTTTGTGTGGGTGTACAGTTTGCTGGGGGGAGGGGTACATGACTTGCAGTTGGTTGGGAGTCTGCCACCCGGTTTTCAGAAAGCTTCCCTCTTTTAATTACCGACAGTTGCAATCATACCTACTTTTATGATGGATTTTGGCCGAAAAATACCCATTTTTGACAATATTTAGCCAGTTTCTGGAAAACCTGCCCATGTTTAGAGAATTTTGGATCAAAAACCCACCTATATGGGCGGCACATACCCGTACCCTCAACATGCTATGTCACCCCCCCCCCCCCAGGACAGTGTGTTGATGATCCAGCAGAAAAGCTCCTCGAAAACTTCTGCATAAAGTTAGGAAGCTGGGAGACACTTATATGGTAGCATATCAACTGATCAAAAGAGCAAAACCTGAATACAGAAATAAACTATGGAACAAAATGATTACTGTATGCACCTTTGTATGCTTTGTTCAGCTTCTCTTGCACTGCACTGCGTAACATCTCCCATTCTTCTTCTTGCTTCTTTTCCTTGTTAACTGTACATTGGAATTGAAAAGTTAAGCTCCCCTACATCTCATAAACAGCTTGTTGAGTCATAATGATTGCACAGTAGAAGCCAAAATGATAGAACTGCAAGGTCTCCGAAAAGCAGTACAAGTTTGAATAACTCAGTTGCCAAGATCCAGTCATCCCAAACTATTTAGTTTAATCCTTGGCTTAATCCAATTTTGGTATATATATATATATATGATATATATATGATATATGATATATGATATATGATATATGATATATATATATGATATGATATGATATATATGATATATATGATACTGATGAAGGCTTTGGCCGAAACGTTTAAACGAATGTGTTTTTTCTGAGTTTCTATATATATATATATATATAAATATTCAATAGCTAGCTCATATATATGTCCAATAATTTTTGGAAATGAGCTTTCAGTGCAACAAGTCAATCCCTCTCAACCCGAAACCAGAGCTGCCAACAGTGAGGAGCAATCAACTGTAGTGAAGGCAGAAGCATTTTAGCCTTTGACATCCAAATCTGGTACTTCATACTTTATGCTAATTGTTAGAAACCAAAGAAATCAGTATGCCATTTCTTTCTATGAAAATGACATATGTAACAAACTCCATTCTGATATCAAATTAATTGCTTCCATCTAGTCATTTAAAGACATAACCTCAAAGCTCCATTGAAAAGATTCAAGGAAAGCTAGTTTATCTCATTTGCCTTTCTTTTCTTTCCTTTCTTTTCTTTTCTTTGGATATTAAATAAGTTGTAAATTTATAACTTTAGACAAATTGTGCTGTAATAGGTTGTTTTTGTTTTTAAGTTCAAGGGTCCATTAGAAAACAGTTACACAGAATTGTTAACCTGGGCAAATAATTCCAAAACAATAAATAGATTCTTACCATTGACATAACTCAAGAACTCCCAGTATGTGCTACCTTGTTCTAAGAACTTTCTTCCAGCTGACGAACCAAAGTGACTGCAGACATTGGTGTTTGCCTTCACAACCACCCCAACAGAGTCATATCCAATGCTTTGCAGTTCACTTGACTAGAAAAAATGAAGTTTAACCTTGAAACAATCAATGCTGAACATTATACAGTATGACATGGCACACCATGTACTATACATGTTGCATGCTATGCTGTCCAAGTTGACATGAAAAGACATTCAAGAATTTTCATGAAGTTTTTACATTCTAACTGAAATTCTTACGTAATAGTGAAGAATGGGACAGGTTTCTGAAGGAATTATGTGTGAAGATATTCTCAGGCAGCAAACAAGTGCTAAAGAGATCTGTATTGCATATCCATTTGATTTAGCGGTCTAAAGTAGATGAGTAGCAGATGTGCCATGAAGATAGAATGCAAAGCTAGACTTTCCTCAGCTTTTATAGGAGAGTATCAACTACCCCAAATAAGGAAGGGGAAGAGTGTACCCTGAAGGTGTCTGCTAATGATTGGCTGAATGAAAAATGTGGCATCATGATGTGATACCTGAGTCATACCGAAACTACGGATAGGCTATACCTAAACGTCATGAGAAGATGTATGGGAAGTAAAACTGCTGACTATCCCTATAGGTGACAGGCCTTACATCCCTGCTCTAGATTCGACCTATGCCAAACCTTCCCTGATTTAGACTCACATAGGCTAGCCAAAATGTCCACATTGTGTAACACTGCTCTCAAGCACACTTTAGAATCATACAAATTGCAATCAAAGAAACTTCTACAGTACAAACTACAGCATACTTTTCATTTTTGTGCAAAGGAGCAAAAATCAAGACTATTAGTGGAATGAATCCAGCTTATTATTCATTCTAAGTTAAAGAGTTAAGGCCTCTCTTTAACATGCATCTCTGAAATAGTGCACAAAACAGCTTTTTCTATGGACTAGGTATTTAAGGATGAGGAACTCTTACCAATCTCTGTAGCTCCTTTGCTATTTTGGTTGCTTTTATTTCCTTCTCTTTCTCAGTGAGATTCTCCTCTGAAGCATTTCGTGCAGTAGAAGCTTCAACATAAGCTTCAAACTTGTCTTTGTCCAGTTTTACTGCTGCCCATGCTTCCTCAAGACCATTCATATTTCCAGAGTTATCTATGAAAATACTGTCTTGTATAAACAAGGGGCATTGTGGAAATGAGGAATGTTTAAAGCCAACATTCCCAGGACAATGGCACCCTTTGAGGGTAATGATTTTACAACATGGGTTGTACGATTTGTTCTATAGTGCAAGAGATTAGATAAACTGGTTCAATATACTGTATGATGAAAACAATATTAGGGCATCATACAAAGCAATTCATTACAAGAAAATTAGAAATGGATTCTCAAAAATGAAATATCCCTGAAATAAATTCCATTGCATGTCTTATAAGAATGACATGATGACATTTGAATGGCTCTTTGGTAGTCAAAGGGGGTTGATCTTCATTGTCATTGTTCATTGTCAATACTATATGCATAACCCTCTGAACTTTATCATAAGTAGCAAACCCAATATTACTGTTTGAGGCAAGAAATATCATAGTTTATGATCATGTACTATTTTATAATAAAAAAGCTTGCATGTTTCTATCAATTTACCAAATACCAAGAATGATTTATTTAGCAATAAAAAAATCAACTGTTTCTTATCCAAAAGACACAATACTTTGCTATCTACTCTGTCTAATAAATGACCACTTTTGGAAGCCTACCATACCTCTTAAATAGTGTTCTTGGAATACATCTCTTGCAGATATTTTTTTCTTTCTCAGAGTAACTTTGCTTCTCTTAACTCTGCTTATCTTCTTTCCGGAAATTTTCTTTTTGTGATTTCCTATCCAGTCCTTTGAAATAATTGAAGCCACACATAATACAATGTGAATTTTTGAGGAGCAGCTCTTGAAGAACTACACTATAGTAACCCAAGTAATTTTACTAAAAATTCATCAGGATATGCAGGGTCAAATTGAGTAGAAAAGGGTAAACTGGCTTGTGTTGATGAGCAAAAAACAGCACATCAACTGCTAAATCAACAAACACACAATGGATCTTTCAGCATAAAATAGGAGTGCAAAAGATTTAGCAAATGTAACAGTGCCAGATTTTAAATCATTTTGGAGCACGCTGCCTACTTTTTTGAGATGACATGATTTTATGTATGTCTGTTACAAACCAATCATAATGTTGTTACATAAAGTTCCCATGTGCAGTATACAGCAAAACTGGAACAATGTGAAACCATTTGGTTATGCTTTTCACAGACTATGTATATGAATTTTTAGCCAACATTCAATGTTCATACTTTGCTGGAAAAATAGAAATTCCAGAAAATTTGGTATGGAAACATTTACCTAGCCAAAGTGATAAAATGATGTCAACAGCCAAAATTTTGGTTACGTTAACAGCTAAAATTTTTGACCTAAGTAAGACTTTGGGAGCAGCTAATACATGGCTTGTGGAACTTGCTGGTTCAACTAAAGATATGCCATATCTGGAGGTATAGTAAAACTGTTCTATTCTACAATTTATGTTTCTTATCCACGCTTCTAAAAAAAATCCCTTACAGCAATTTCCATACAATTTATCACTTTCTCAACAGTCTAAGGGTAAGATCCCCTCTCCCCATAACTGCCAACAGCAGCTAACAAAATACAAAAATCAAAAGTTGATGACCCTCAATTCACAAAGTGGGGCAAAGAGATTGCCAATTAATGTATTGATGTTGGGTTCAGAAAAACAACATCTGTTGAGAGAACACAGTGCTGGTGACTTGGTATCTTCATCTGCATGCGAAAAATGTTCTTGACCTATGATGTAAGTAACAAGGAATTGCCCAAATATACTTTATCAAAAAAGAGAATCAATTCGGCAGGTATACTGTATATGCATTACAGTTAGCATCCAACAACCCATGAGATGCAATGAGACATTTAAAGGAAAGTCCCAACTATAAGAAACCCATTTTCTGACTTTAGCCTATTGTTCTACCTTGATCACTCTATTGTCTGCAGTTTTTCTTCTTATTGTTGGTGCAAAAATTCAGGGACTGAGTTTGTTACAAAGTAGTTGCTACGTGGAACTTTGATGTAATGGCATGCCCTGGAGTAATTGGGGTGCACCATCCATAGTTGTACTAAAGGCTTACAACAGGTTTGTTTTGAGTTAGTCTACCATAAAGATCTTTCGCATAAACGGGCTTTATTCAATTCCAGGCTGGCTTATTTTGGCATTTATCGATACAACGTAAAGTTTATCAAATGTACCTTTATTTGCTTCCTGTTAATACCAGGATTGTTGTGCAAAGCCTCTATAGCTAGCTGTTTCCCAGAACGTGAGCTGAGATCTGTCATTCCACGATTCCAGTACTGTAGCAATATGCTCTCCAGTTTTTCCCTGCACAGATGGAAAGACCTTAGTGCGAGCAAATGCAGAAACTAGATGTCAAAATCAGATTCAAATCATCATGACAATCCTGAAATTTTTAACAATGCATGAAATACCAAAAGAAGAGCATACTATCACAGCCTCTATGTAAAAAATACACCACAAAACGTTGTTTACAACTTTGTTGAAGGGCAACCCTCCCTAAATTATATGAAATGAAAATGAAATGAAAATGAAACGATCGAAAAAACACAGGGCAGGCCAACCATTGGTAGCGGGCCTAAACATACCTCCTTCCTCTATCAGTGATAGCATGGCTTGTTGTCTGGCTTCTGATTTGTTCACCATCTCCAGTGTCAGAAGTCTGCATACAGCATTCTGTAGAAGAATCTTCGGTGTGGATTTCGATAGAGGTGTCTGGAGTAACGAATTGCTCGTGTTCTTGTTCTTCGATATCCATGATTTGCTTTCAATCTTTTGCTTTTTACCGCCAAAATTTATCCGGGATAACACAATACATACAATAAACAACACAAAGGTCTCGCATCTGGCGGGAGAATGGTGGTTGTTGGCGCTCCCTTGTTGTTGTTGTTGGTGAGTCAAACGCGAAAATACCGCTAATAATAAAAACCAATATTCCTTTCATTCAGAAAGTTTGCGCCAACGCAGATCTAAAATCAACTCCGACTTGCGCAGTTCATCAATATTTTGTTGTTTGATGTACAAAATGCAAATAAGAGATCCCACCAAAAGACGAAATCCTAAAAACTAGAAAATATGGGGATGAGACCCATATTCAAACGAGTATTACCCATATTCAACAATGTTTGTATGAAATTACTTCAAAATTGGAAGGATCCTCATAAAAACGAAAAAATCTCAAAAACTGGAAAATATGCGGATGAGACCCATGTTCAGACAAGTATTACCCATATTCAATAATGTTTGTTTGAAATAACTTCAGAATTGGGAGGATCCTCATAAAAACGAAAAAATCTCAAAAACTGGAAGATATGCGGATGCGTCCCGTCTTCAGACAAGTATTACCCATATTCAACAATGTTTGTTCGAAATAACTTGAAAATTGGAAGGATCCTCATAAAAACAAAAAAATCTCAAAAACTGGAAAATATACGGATGCGACCCGTCTTCAGACAAGTATTACCCATATTCAACAATGTTTGTTTGAAATTACTTCAAAATTGGAAGGATCCTCATAAAAAACGAAAAAATCTCAAAAACTGGAAAATATGCGGATGAGACCCATATTCAGACAAGTATTACCCATATTCAATAATGTTTGTTTGAAATTACTTCAAAATTGGAAGGATCCTCATAAAAAGGAAAAAATCTCAAAAACTGGAAAATATGCGGATGCGACCCGTCTTCAGACAAGTATTACCCATATTCAACAATGTTTGTTCGAAATAACTTGAAAATTGGAAGGATCCTCATAAAAACGAAAAAATCTCAAAAACTGGAAAATATGCGGATGCGACCCGTCTTCAGACAAGTATTACCCATATTCAACAATGTTTGTTTGAAATTACTTCAAAATTGGAAGGATCCTCATAAAAACGAAAAAATCTCAAAAACTGGAAAATATGCGGATGAGACCCGTCTTCAGACAAGTATTACCCATATTCAACAATGTTTGTTTGAAATTACTTCAAAATTGGAAGGATCCTCATAAAAACGAAAAAATCTCAAAAACTGGAAAATATGCGGATGCGACCCGTCTTCAGACAAGTATTACCCATATTCAACAATGTTTGTTTGAAATTACTTCAAAATTGGAAGGATCCTCATAAAAACGAAAAAATCTCAAAAACTGGAAAATATGCGGATGCGACCCGTCTTCAGACAAGTATTACACATATTCAACAATGTTTGTTTGAAATTACTTCAAAATTGGAAGGATCCTCATAAAAACGAAAAAATCTCAAAAACTGTAAAATATGCGGATGAGACCCATGTTCAGACAAGTATTACCCATATTCAATAATGTTTGTTTGAAATAACTTCAAAATTGGAAGGATCCTCATAAAAACGAAAAAATCTCAAAAACTGGAAAATATGCGGATGCGACCCGTCTTCAGACAAGTATTACTCATATTCAACAATGTTTGTTTGAAATAACTTCAAAATTGGAAGGATCCTCATAAAAATGAAAAAATCTCAAAAACTGGAAAATATGCGGATGAGATCCATGTTCAGACAAGTATTACCCATATTCAACAATGTTTGTTTGAAATTACTTCAAAATTGGAAGGATCCTCATAAAAAACGAAAAAATCTCAAAAACTGGAAAATATGCGGATGAGACCCATGTTCAGACAAGTATTACCCATATTCAACAATGTTTGTTTGAAATAACTTCAAAATTGGAAGGATCCTCATAAAAACGAAAAAATCTCAAAAACTGGAAAATATGCGGATGCGACCCGTCTTCAGACAAGTATTACTCATATTCAACAATGTTTGTTTGAAATAACTTCAAAATTGGAAGGATCCTCATAAAAATGAAAAAATCTCAAAAACTGGAAAATATGCGGATGAGATCCATGTTCAGACAAGTATTACCCATATTCAACAATGTTTGTTTGAAATAACTTCAAAATTGGAAGGATCCTCATAAAAACGAAAAAATCTCAAAAAATGGAAAATATGCGGATCCGACCCGTCTGCAGACAAGTATTACCCATATTCAACAATGTTTGTTTGAAATTTATTACCCATATTCAACAATGTTTGTTTGAAATTACTTCGAAATTGGAAGGATCCTCATAAAAACGAAAAACTCTCAAAAACTGGAAAATATGCGGATGAGACCCATGTTCAGACAAGTATTACCCATATTCAATAATGTTTGTTTGAAATAACTTCAAAATTGGAAGGATCCTTATAAAAACGAAAAAATCTCAAAAAATGGAAAATATGGGGATCCGACCCGTCTGCAGACAAGACGATAATTGAATTGTCGTTTTTTCCTGTGATTTCAAAACCTTTCTCTAAACGGCAAATCACTCTGTCCAGTCAGAATGAATGGTTGTGAATAACTTGATCGCCAAAGGCAAGCAAACATGTGCTGGATAGAACAGCTGCGGCATTGAAATTTCGAAGTTGGCTTTAGCGAGCAAATTTATGAAACTTCGTTTCCCCAACCAAGCAGAATGTCACTTGCTTGTGGGGCAAGTGAAATCTTTTACTTTCATAGCAGAAGAAACATCCATGTAAGGACGGATAGCTTATTTACAGTGTTGCATTGCAGAGAATGCGCTTCTTACAGCATTCTATGGTCGGAAATTTTCAGGAAGATAAGTGATTTAGGTCTTGTTGAATCAGAACGAGGCTGAGTTGTTGCTGGGCACGAGTAAATGAATAAATAGGAATCGCAGTTGAAATCGATCACTTTTGGCAAAAAGTGAAACCACGAAATATAATAAGTCCAAATTAGACCCTTTCATACATATCGGCAAAGTTTGTGTCGTTTTACTTCAGAAATCACAAGATCCTGATAACACGGAGCGGATGACGACCCACCTTGAGACACGTACGCACATATTTCCTGTATTTCTTTGCGTTGTTTACTTTAAAGTGGACAAGATACTGAGACAAAAACTGGAGAAAGCCACGATAATGGAAAATATATCTCACTTGAAACTAAGATAGAACACTGAAAATGCCCATGAACATTTATGAATACAATAAGCTTGTAGACCAGAAATACAACGAAATCTCGAGGGTATTCATTTTTACATACATAATAAAAACGCTGCATACTAAAATAAATTTCAAGATCCTTGAAAGAAAAGTAATAAAGCATGAAAGCTCAGTTAATATCCAATAGTTAATAAGTTAAAGGGTTTGTGCAAGGATATAAGCCTGCATTTGCACAGAGCAAAAAAATCTAAATATAGCCCATAGACCTTTTAGCTATTCTGAAAAAGAATCTCAATCGAACGATACTGTGCTACATTTTGCAGAATTTTCGAATGTGCACAATAGTGATAGAAGCTCTAACGCCACTCGATCGAATCTCGTGTATAAAAATGTATAAAAATAACGCTCGATCCAGGCTCTATTGTTGAATAGCTAAAAGGTCTATTGAAATTGATGGTCCACACGTGTTGTTAATAATCGATAGCTAAAGAAACAATGCTGTGTTTGCACATTTCCGTTGTTCTATTTATAGAGCAGCCTATTTACCATTGCACACTCCCTTTAATATCCCTTCCAATACAATTTCAGTTGACTTCAACGTCAATAAGTGATGGAACTCTATCTTTGTATATTATATAGGCTGCAATTTGCAATTATTTTGCAAAATGACTACTAAATTCGAGCAAAAGAATTGTTTAAATTTAATCATGGTGAAACATCAAGCTTAACTTGCAGCATTCCTCTTTTGTCAAATTTTTGCACTTCTGTGCAAAGCTTCTATCATTCTACGCATAGCGACGTTGGTTACATTTGTAAAACATTTGTAAGAAATGAAGGCAAATAAACAAGACTTCAGAGAAAAGAATCAGGCCTTTCGAACTTGTGTTCTCTGCAGAGTGTGACTAACATTCGAAAGTGAAATATGTTGATGATCAAGAACAACTACTTTTGAGCTACACGGTTGAATGATGTCTCAAAAATCACTACGTCCAATCTTTTCAAAATCATTATAGGCAAACCCATGTTCATAGTGCAGATGAATAGGGAGAGGAAACAAGATGATATGTAGAAAGGGACCGTAACCTCCTCAATTTGACTTATCTAGATTCTTCGAAATAGTCATAGGCATTTTTCCACATTCAAATCAAACTTACATAAAATTCATCAGAATCATATATCGTTAAATACATCATTAGCCTCCATATCAAAAACATCGTCATAATCTTCAAAATCCAATTCGGCTAGCTGTTCCATATAGGCAGTTTCAGTATCATCATTAAGTGAACCAGCCATTTCACGATTTTCATTTGGTTCAGGCACACCAAAGATTGAGCTAAAATTAAAATTTCCGCTAGCAGCAATTCTTTGTTGGAGATCGCTTACTGCTTTCCAAAGTAAGGTTAAAGCGCCTGTACTATAACGTGTATCTATGCCTAATCTTGTTCTCTCCGTGAACTCTTCGACACATTGAAGGTACTGATCTAATTTTTTGTGACAGTTAGTAATGAACTGCTTTGCATCGCGAGACACTTGAATTTTCTCCTCTTCAGCTCGATCTCTAAGACTGAGCAGTGAAATAGCTCTACGTCGGATGCTTGCCGGTAGTTGGTCACGAACCTAGAAAAAACAATTTTAATACACCTTAAAATATCTAAATTACACAATCAACATTAGAAGAGGGTATTGTGACATAACTTGTAATGCATTTTTGCTGAGCAGCACAACGAAAATTCCATCAATGTGTATCAAAGGCAATCAGTATTTACAAACATTTGTCGTACAAAACGAAAATAATTGCGAACAAGTGCTCTTTGAATGCAGGATCACAAAATCAATTAGCAGCAAATGCATACTTCAGTATGACCCAAAGACGAAAAACCCCTTGCAAAGCAAATATGCAAAAAACTGAAGTATCGGCAGGGAGACACAGTTTTACCAAACATGGAGGAAGCAGGACTGCAAGGATGAACATTTGATTTATTATATTTCAGTCATAACTAAATAACTATATTCACATTGACAAGACAAATTCAAGTAGAGATAAATTCAGGTTAGTAACTATTACATACATATTAATGAAAATGCAGGTGAAGACAAATCCGCTTCTTAATAAACTACTTAAGGCCAGGCTATGTTTGATCTAACTGAAGTTTCAAATAAATTTCAACATGGTGCAGAATGCAATAGTCTGCAATATAAATTTCTTCGCGAAGCGCACAAGCATAGGCTTCTAACTAACAAGAATTGGTAATGAGCTAAAGAACTTACATTGAGCTACAAGGTTATTTACCTCAATTCCAGCGTCAAGAATCTGATAGAGTGGTCCTTCTGGATCTTTCACGTCCATGAATGATATCTTATTTGCAATATTACTTCTCGATAAGAATTCACATTCGTTATACGTCTGAACGATGTCATTCAAACGCTTTGTTGCTTTCTTAATCATCTTTTCCAGTCTGTTCGGAATTGCTTGACCATCTAAAACATAAAGATTGTAAATATGTCTAGAGAGAATGTTAGCCATATATCGGGTGTTCCAAAAAAACTCCATACGCAAAATCATAACTAGCTTTACAAATTCAAAAGCTATTGACAATAGCAGTGTATCATCGTCGAAAGGCTTGGATATCTTTTACCATCCGAAAACAGAATCCCAGAAATCTTGTTTATAGTGAAATAATTGCCATCATTTTTCCTGTCAACATTTCGTGAAAACTTGACGCAGAGATGAATTTGAGGTCGTTGGTGGAAATCTGTTGTTTGCCAATTAATTGGCCTCTGTTATCCTTGTTCAAATTTCGTGCTCATATGCAAGCTTGGAATTCTGCTTTATGTCACATCATCTAAAACATGAACTTGAAGGCAGGAATTAGTTCGAGCTATGTGCGATCTACATCGTGAAGATTGCTTTGGGTCACCCAGTTGAGTCATCATTCTTTATGAGTGTTTACTCTTGATTGAAAACAGATGCTTTGAAATAAACATAGAGCAAAATGTTATGTCGATATGACATAAACAACTGACTGTACTGGAGTATTACAGCTTATGTCCCTACAATCAAGAACTTAGAAACATGAATTCAAGAGAACAATAACAAAATAGCATGATAAACGTTCCAAGGGAGATAGCATAAAATTGAATACAGATGAATAAGTAATGTTATCCATTGTTTGTACTCATAAATGAAAATCTCTTAGTCAAAATGAGATGGGACACCAAATGTACTGTACTTAACTTCGTTAGAACAATTTTGAGACAACGCATGAAATGTTTCTATTCAGTATTCTCCGTTCGTTAAGAAAGTTATCCAGCCGAAAAAATCAATGACCACATAGTGAGCCGTAAAAGCTTATGATGCAGTGCGGGGAATCGTTCCACGCAGTATGCATTACCTGAGTATTTTCGCTTCAAGGCCAAGTGAAATATCCTCTCCAATGCGTATGACCTAGCTCTCGTTAAAAATCCAACTTTTCTTTTATCTTCAAGTCTCGTATGGGCTTTCTTGAACCGATCAGTGTGCTTTCCCCATCTGGTGGAAATATCTTTAGCAGTTTCGACCGCTTTTATGTCTCTCTCTAATCTGTCAATGTACAGAAAAAAACTAACAATTCCAAACGTAACAGGGTGTCCATGTACCTGTTTCCGTAGCCGTTGTTCCACACAGGCTCTACTGTTGAGGCAGCTGTTTTCGAAATCTAAGATACTTTGAAGCATCCATCGTATCACCCAAAAAATCTCTTGGAAAAGACTTCCTAACTTAGCGTTTCCGTGTTCTCGAGCAACACAGCGAATAAAAGCTTCAAAGAATCATCATTATCATCATCATCATCATCATCATCATCACCATCATCATCATCATTATCATCATCATCATCATCATCATCATCATCATCATCATCATCATCATCATCATCATCATCATCATCATCATCATCATCATCATCATCATCATCATCATCATCATCATCATCATCATCATCATCATCATCATCATCATCATCATCATCATCATCATCATCATCATAAACATCATCATCATCATCATCATCATCATCATCATCATCATCATCATCATCATCATCATCATCATCATCATCATCATCATCATCATTTGTTCATTTTGAGTAAATTATAATGTCCAAATGAAACAAGAACAACAACTGATTAATAACTAAGAGTTCCATGCAAACTATAATAGCAGCTGACGATGAATGAATACTTACAGCTTGATTTGCTCCTGAACTTGCTTTACAAGTTGCACGGTGTTACAATCATGTACAGCACTCCTACAAAGAGGTCAAATAGTCTTAAGGTTTGATCCGCAAATGCCTCATATACAGAAAGCTAACATTTGCTGCAATGAGATGAATCAGCGACAAAGCGCAAAGAATTCCAAATTCATTTATGAAAATCTAGGAAATTTGAGTCTATCACGATATTGCAGGGAGCAATGACTTATTGCATATTTTCATGGGTATCATTCAATGCACCTGGAAATTAAAAGTATCATAGGAGTAAGAAAAGTATGAAAACGGCTAAATGCACCATTTGGATTTCGGTAAATTTTCTATCAATTGACATGTACTATTCGACAACCCTTCTTGGTGTGAGGTTAACGAAAATGAAAGCTATGAGCCTCTGCTACCAAGTCTAAGAAAGGCATACCTATCAGTAAAAACGTCATTATTTGAATAACAGTGAAATTTTACCTACCTGGCTTCCTCAAGTTGAAGTAGCTTTTCAACATAATGTTCCCCCCACTTTTCTTCACTTCCATTATCGTAACCTTGGTCATAAAAGTTTTAAGAAAACAGTTAGAAGGGGAAATTGATAATTACCAGAGTCTTCAAAATATTTGCGAAACCAATCTTCTGCATCCTTCTACCACAAAATACTGTATTTATTGACAAAAAAAATATGTGAGATTCACCCTAAGAGAACATGAGGAATGTCAAAATATATCTACCTTTACCATGCAACGATTTCGTTAAAGCAGTTTTCTCCATTGATCGCCAGTTTTTGACCGTTTCTTCAGTAATCTTCACTGAAAAAGGTAACAAAGAATAGAGAATCCATTCAAACTACACCATCATTGTGAAAATCACACTATCACTATCACTGTTCAACTGAAGTTTAATAAGAATGATAATCATACAAATACAAGCTGTAACAGCTGTGAATACAGTAATTCCCCGCATATAAGGACCTACCAAAATAAGAAAATAGAGGCTGTTTTTCCTAAATTATGTACCTTGAAATTAAGAACCTGTTTCAGTTTGATGAAACATAGGTTCTTATTACAGGGGTTGCAAAGTTGATCTTTGATTGCTGTTAATGCGGTCATCGTGGTCCCAATTTGCTTTGAAAGCTTTATTCTCTTCCCCAATTACATATTGGGTCCAAAAGAACCTTTCTAACAGAAATAATAGGACATAACATCCTTGTGAGACTCTTAAGAGGACTGCATGAGGCACCCTTAAAATAAGAACCTCTATACCCTGAAATCAGTCTTAGTACCTTTGAAATAAGAACCAGTTTCAGCCTGGCTCTCGAAAAAGTAGGTTCTTATACGCGGGGATTTACTGTAGTATAAAATATCATTTCTAATGACCAAATGCTTTAAAAAGTCTGCTTTACAGAGGTGCCTTTCCAGAAAGATGATTATACGAGATACAATTAATATTTGTACATTCCGTCGCCATGTATTCCGTTAAAAAACTGGCCAAGTTACCATGTATTCCGCTAAAAAATTGGAAGACACAAACTTTCTTGCACGTCTTGCACTTACCACCGCAATCCTTTTCTAATGTACATATCTCCTCAGTGGTTGACTTCTGAATGCTTTCAGCCTTCTTCGCTCTCTCCATAAGTGATTTTTCTACGTGAATTTAAATGTCCATCATTTAGGGAAAAAATAAGCACTTGGACCACTTGACGCGGTAAATTACCACTTTAAAATGGCTGGCAGGCGACGTGAGCAATTTCATTCAAAAGATTAGAGGAAAATAGACCACGGTATCATATCAACTTTCTATACCACCTTCAAGAACTATCCAACCACCCCTCCTTTCATACCAGAAAACATTACAGTAAACATTATAAAGATAATAAAAATCAAGAAAGCGTTCGACAAGCCAACGGAATGAACAAAACTGGAAATAGCCTTAGTCACTGAGTGTGGCGTTTTGGAAACTGAAAACAAGCTAAACCAACATATGGAAAGTAGTTAATAATAGGCCTTTCTCGACCAGTTGGCATGAAAAAATCCAAAGATCGATGCATGTCTTGCATTCATAATAGGTTGCTGCAAGACAGGCATCGATGGTTGTTGCAAGACAGACAGGCATCGTGTTCTTGCAGTCAGATATGTAAAATCGAAAGATCAATGTCCGTCTCCTCCCATCTCGAGAATCATTTGGCTATACAGTGGAACCTCTATACAACGGACACCTCCGAACAACGGACAAATATTTTCGTCCCAAATTACACTATGGCAAAAGGTGACACCTCCATACAGCGGACACCTCTCTACAACGGACGATAAAATTGGTCCTCTTGGTGTCTGTTATATGGAGGTTCAACTGTACTTACATGATTGTTCATCTTTAGTTGATGGCTATAATTATATACCTCTGAAAGCCGTTTTGCGACTGCGATTGAAATAGTCCCAGAATATTCCACAAAACGGCAGACAAATAAAGACGGCTTTTTTACAACTGTGTTTGGCGTTCCATGATTGCTTGGTCATAATAGGTTGTTTAGAAACAATTTTGTTTCATCGCCACTGTAGCCTTGCAGCGCAGCAGAAAGAATCGCTTTGAGACACATAATATGATTCAAATTTTATCAAAGGTTGCCTTTGCTATGTTCGCTGTGCCTCAAGAATACTTTAGACCAAAACGCTGAAGGCTCTGGCTTGGACGTGGATGCAAATTTGAGCTTTCAAGATTCTGTTTCTATTCTCAAAGTACCAATATCAACGAAAAAGTATATATATATATATATACATTCAATCAACTATCGAGAAATATTTTGGGTGTCATTAGCCATCGATTATAGCTGATTTCACATCCCAGAGCTCAACCAAATCTGTATACTGTTTTCAGGGGCACCCATATTTATGAAAAATTGTACAACGAGCCTACAAAAGATTGTTCAATTTATGATGGTGAGTCGATATAAATTCTTCTTACCAATATTAGCATTTTTTCTTCTGCCATAGTGGATCAAGCCATCAGTAAGAAGGTCTATGCGATGGGATGGTGTCATCTCTTTCGTTATTGCAGTAAACCTCCGTATAAATGACCAAAGTCTTTCAACGCCTTCACCATCTGTCAACCCGAACTCTGGATGATAACGTACAGCGTAATCTATCTGCAAAGCAATCAAGAAAATAAATCAAAACCATTTCAAACATAGAAACGTGCATAAGAAACTTCTTTAGTTACGAGTGCTCAATGCATAATTCTTTTCAAATGTTAAGATAAAACACTAAATCAATCTCTGTAAATGTAATAAAAGGTAAAGCGCTTGAAAAGAATATGCTAATATTAAACATCTATATGAAATCACTCATAATTTAAGAAATATATAATTGATCTCTGCAAACTAGATATTCATATATGATTTGATATGTCACCGTCAAAAAATACCATCATTTTATAGGATTCTGATACACGGTTTTGGCGTTACAGGCTTTCAAACATCTAAAAGTCTGTTCTTACCTGTTGGACAGTTGTATATCATTCTACATCAAAATGGTTGGATCTCAATTTTTCAAGTAATAAAGAGTAATAAAGATCAGAAACACATCTTGATGCTGAATTTGGTTAGGATACGTACTTGACACAATGCAATATGACCATATGAATGCCAGTCAGGAGTTGCAAACATACAGGATTTAAATTCTTCCTGAAGTCCAGCTTTCTGAAATTTATACACACAATTAATAGTGAATTCAAACGCAGAGTCTTCATAGAATAAAGCCAATTATTACAAATCACTTATTTAATCTACATTCCAAATCAATGAACACAGTCCAATGTAAATCCTTCATCTTTGTAGAAAACTCAAAACTCTCAGCGTTTGTATGACAGAAGGTATCCTCACTAGAAAATTAAATCGTGGGAAAAGTTATTATGTACTTGAAAAAAAGTTATTACGTACTTGAAAAAACTAAATGAAGGTATTTACCCGTTCCATATATTTTTGTTTCATATCTCATACATACCTTTATGTGCTTGTCTAAAACACAGGAGATGTCATAGAGGATTCCAAATTCCATTCCTTTGTTTGCATACTGTTGCATAACTCTTTGCAATAGAAAGATTGGATAGCCAAGCCTTCAATGGAAGAAATGAATTCTACAAATGACAATACAAGCCTTAATGTAATTATTGCCCTGAAATATGTCACTGGGCTTCACGTATTTTTTAAATGAAACATTGGGCTGCCAAAAGTTTCTGAATCATTCATATGCAATCATGAAGCAAAGGTTATTAAGTAAATGTATAAATCCATTACAGTAAGTCATTTCTTCAGTTAAAGGGGATGAACAGCGATAAGTATAGGCATTCTGTAAATAAGAAAAAAGAAAGCTCCAACGCATGTTTTTGTTCCGTCAGCTAAACAATAAGGCCCAAACCAAACACATGTCAATCACGTCAATCTAAATCATCAAATACAATAGGCTAATAAAAGGATACTCGGACTCCTTACGTGCAGGAGCTTTTATCACCATTGATTCTCTTAACGTCCTGCTAGATACATTGAAAGTACACATACTCATCACAAAGAATGCACAATTGATTTCTACAAGAAATCCGTTACTGCAATGCAATGCTGCAAACTCCCTTTTTGTTGCACTTCTTTACCAATATCGTTATGTCGTCAGTGAGAAGAATAACAATCGAAATTCTCATTGACAAAATATCTTATGGACTCTCACATTGGCAGCTACATGGAATAAAGATACTCGGTAAGTCAATTTCCTTGAAATAGATCAGTGTGTAGAAATGATAAACTCATCAGCAGTGTAGTCTCTACTTACCTCTCACCATGTTTCATATTGAGGAAACAAATGGGAATTTCATGTTTACACGAGCAGCCAAATATACCTGTGACGTCTAATTTGCTTCTCTGTAACTTCGATCTTAGTTTGTCCGTACCAGCTTTGAAGCTGCTGCATTCCTAGGAAGTAGAATGAATGCTTCCCTCAGTTCAATGCCGACGGTTTGGATAAGCAGCATACGTTGTAGACTATGTATGTGTCATTTGTCACAATAAAAATATTTACGAGTTATTAAGATATAAAAGAATACAATTCAAAGGGTTAAGCTGGCCTTATTTCCATAATGGTCCCTTAGAGGTCCTGATACAATGAAAACGTAAGAAAAGAAAATAGAAAGGTACTGTAACTGCTTTCGGTACAATACATGTAAATGCCAACCATGAATAACTCATGCTGAGTCCCAGGAATACTCGCATTATTCTCTGAGTAACATCTTTAGCAAAAGTTACAACACTATTTGGAAGATTGTCACAGGAAAAATGAACCGAAATGCTGCAGGGATAGTACCAAGTGCCAAAACGTCTGGTACCCACTACCATTAAGGTCCGTACCAGAGACTATCTGAGGAGGAAATCAGTACCACTTCAAATTGAAAACCGTACAAAAATACTGAGAAAAGTTGGAATCAAGAAACTGATGATTTCTGTATTTCAGTCCTTGAAAAATGTCAATGGTACCACAGTAATTCCTACTTCTATGCACTACCACAGGTATCAGTACCAGGTACCAAAGAGGCCAGTTCCCAGTACCATCTTTACCTCCTGTAACCATCCTCTATCTGTAATAGAGTCCACAAAATCTGGAGCTAATGTTGTTTCGAATTATACAAATTAAAGCATCCAATACAAGAAAGATAGTGAAAATTATTGGAACAATCACAAACCCTCTTATTTTCTCTGACAGCTGCAGAATGTTCTGTGACGAACTGGTCAACGGTTGACTCACTGAGAAAGAAACGGTTTTGATGCTTGGCAGTTTCATGGCTCTTACCAGAACTGAGTTTTCTCACACATCCAAAGGTTCCATCAAGCATCAATATAATCTTGCCGTTCTCCTGTTGATGAATAAAGATAAAATTCGAAATGAAACAGACAGAGTATTGCTGTGTTTCTGAACAAACATGAATTAATTTTGCTATGTATGTATGTATGTATGCATGTATTTATGTATGAGTATATGATTTTGCCATCAGTATTCACTCAAGATATCTTATTTAAGAAAAAATGAAAAAAACAACATTTACATGCACAAGCTAAAAATCTAATCCAAGACACCCCATGGTTACGAACAGCAGGGAGAGCATTAAATGCAACCAAATCTGCTGGCTGCTTGTAAAATTTTAATGATAAATGTGAAGGCTAGCGTCCATACTTCTGAGATCTGCAAACGATGAAATGGTAATGCAGGAATTTTTCTCATACATCAAACAAATAATGGAATCATTGCAAAACTTTTGTGGTCAATGTGTGCATGTGATGGAATAATTTTGATTTATCACCCTGATACTTAAACACCTGTTGTTTTTTCAGAGACAAGTTGGTGTTTGAAAGTAATAGAGGAGAATTGTGCAACGACCGATGAAAATAAAGCCTCCAATTTTAGTTTCGAATGGAAGACAAACATACAGACTTTAGTTAAAAGTTCTCATTCCTTGAAAAAGCTTTTGGCTATCATGTTGCTTGTATTAGTTAGTGATAACAGAACCCTACTTACCTGAAAGGATGAAATTCCTTCATTGTTTGTTAATTGAATCAGGTCAATAGCTTTTTAGCTGATAAGGTCAATGATAACACACCTTTGGGCACTGCATGCATGCAGAGAAATCATCAATGTGTGGAGCAACTGCAAGGCATGTTTCTAACTTGAATGATAAGTTTCTAAATTCTTCAAAGCTTTCATTAACAAGAAGACGATAAAGAGAGTCTGCCTGCAATGGAGATTCCAAAATAAACTCTACTAGTAACTGTGCAATAAATCTTTATTTTTTGCCGGATATACAACTCTCTTTGTTAAAGCATAGGCGATGAAGATGAGATACAAAAATATAAAAATATCCTAGAGAATAAACAAATTAAGCAATAAATGTCAAGTAGTCCTTTTAGAAATTACAGATCAAACAGTTGACACTACTTCTCATGGATATAGCCTTGATGCTGACGTTTACAGAAGTTACTCGACAAGAAAATATATTGTTTGAAATATATTTTAAGAATATATATATTAAAACTGGACAACTCCAATTGTGCTTTGAAGTACTTGGTAAATTCTCATCTATGTTTTGGAAGCTTCTTGAAACAATGCAAAACCATGAAAGGAAATTCAATAATTCTGCATCCTATGATCATTATAGAATAATGTCAATACCAAACAAGCATTGTTAGGAATTGCAAGAAGAGTGGTAATGTACACAAGAACTTCTATAGTAACCCACACCTGATCCCTTGCAACTTAAAAAATTCAATTGAAAGTCCAAGCTTTGACAAAACCTACAGATGAGCATCAAAATAACATGGTAAAATATGCATATAAGCTATGACTAACATAAAAAATCAGCTTATGGACAGTGCTGGCAAAACAATGACATCCTTGTTTCTTAAATGCAACAAAACAAAAATTGTCAATGAATACAAACCTGAGAGCTTGAAAGTCCATTTCTCCATTTCATGGAATTTGTGAATCCAAGAATGGAAGTGTGACACTCTAACATGAGAGATTTCAAGGTTTTCAGTAAATCTTGACTATACACAGTTGTTGGTTTCTTGCTTGAAGAAGGCCAAACATTCAATCTATGAAGAGTTAGTGCCTCTGGCTCACACTGACAGAATTCATAAATTTTGTCTTGCACCTTTCCTAAAGATGAAATGAAAACAATGTGACCTAGAGTATAAGTTTACAATGTTGATAAAGTTATGTGCAAAATAAATTATTGCACAGGTATGTGATGAGCATTCCCTTGACCTACTGTATCAAATACAAAGAAATCAAGAGAAAAGAAGGGCAATTAGCCAGACAAACTGCCTCAAAGTATATATACAGAAAATTAACAGGGTATATACAGAAAACCACAAATTAAGAAATTATATAGATAAACATACTGTCCACATACATGTGTAATGGATAATGTATGCTCCAACTATATCAAATATATACCAAGTATGTATATAATTCCAAGAATTTACCTTTTGAATCAACAAATTTCAAATTCCTTCTGTACTTTGAAAGGCAAGAATGTACTTTTCCAGGAATCTGCACTGGGTGCTCATAATCATTTAATAAAAATGGTTCAAAGAACTTTCCCTAAAACAGCAAAAAGGTTTTATCAATTTCTTAAAAGTGTTTTGCAAGGAGATTCAGCCAAAGTATAAAACAGAAGAAATCCCCATTAGGTCTACACCAGCTTACATAACATTTTCCAGCTATGGCACATCAAAAAAATTTTTGATGTAGCAGTTGTATGTTTCCAGCTGCGCGTGCTATATATTTCTTATCAAGCATCTACAGCCAGGGCCCATAGTGAAACTTTTTCTGATATACATTCAACAGAATTTTCTGCAGTTCATATGTGTGAGGGTGGTATATATACATAATACATGACAGTATAGACTACTACAGTTTTCTCAACAAATAAGGGAAAGGAATCACATCTGGAATTATTTCTAAGAAAGAATTTCCCATCCAATTGCAGCAAGCTCACTTTGTACAAATATTAAACACTGTTAATAAAAATGGCACAAGTTCAATTCATACAAATAATGAGTCTGTGCACAGGCTAAATTCATTTGATATGAGGTTGGCTTTAGACAAGCTGGAAAAGTTGCTTAGCTTAATGTGTGACAGGGGCAACTGGCAGAAATAGCCTATCCAATCCAATGCTCTTGGCATGTGCCATTTTGTTGCGTAGCTGAAGAAAATTGTGAAGACAGGTAAAAGCAGCCACTCCTCAGTACACCTATTTCAATCCCTTTCAACATGTAAGGAATCTCACTTCTGTTGAGTCCCTAGAACCAGGGTGTGCAGCTTGTCATCCAAGTGCATATAACGAAGTTTAACTTTCTAAGGTGCATGGAAAGAAATTTTAATTCTAATTGGCAGCAATAGACCTCTTACAGTAGCTATCATACAAAACAGCCTGGATTGAGCTAAATCTTATACGTTTTCATAGGAAAGGCTTTATTGAGAGCATCAGAGCTTCTCATTATTGTTTATATTTAAAAAATTTCTCAAACTTTTACAAACAAGTATTTTTTTCTATTATTCATCATATACTGTAACAACTCGTATTTTACCAATGAAATTGAATTGAATTTCTCAAAATGTGTACAATATTGTTTGATTTCTGTTAAAAATGGCTACAGGGTCTCTTCTAAAGGGAGTCCCATGCATTCAAGAGACTGGTCAAAGTTGCCTGCTTCCAAAATTTTCACCCATTCTCTTCTAATGGGCCAATAACCTATTATGAAATTTACAGTTGAGAAAAACAGTATACTACAACAAATCATCCCCAAGGTTAACATATAAAAATGGTAGGGTTGGAGCAATTCTTTAATACCCTCCATCTCAATTTGGAAGCTCTTCCTTTTCTAACTTATTGATACACCTCCTATATTTTGATCATACACTGATATGCGGATATGCAATCAACAGCATAACTGTATTACCCTCATTGTTAACGTATGGAACAATTATTTTTGGGTCATCCTAGGAATGAAATATACATGATGTGAAGCTCTCACACTTTGCTGATGATGCACTGATACACAGTCAAGAAAACCAAAGTATTTTTATTTACTTTATTGGTATGAAACAATCATTCTTGGGCATTTTAAGAACAAACGATGTGAAGCTCTTACATTTTGCTGATATGCTGCTACATTGCTTTGAATTCAAGATGAATCTCGCTGCTGGAATGTGTATCACCATATCACAAAAATATTGATACTTCCCCACCCACCCCAGTGACTGTGTATCAACGTATATCAGCATAAAATTAAATCTATGAAGGAGAGGGGGTATTCTAGGATCTAGGCAGAGTGTCTCCAAGAAGTTGGGGGGGGGGAGTCTCCTATCTTAGAATTGCTCCATCATTTCTTCCAGAATTAATAGTGAAAACAATGGATACATTACAAATGTAGGTACATGTGAAAGTAAAAAATAACCAGCACAACTTACATTCCACTTCTCAGGTATATGATTAGGACGCAACTGATGATCTTCAAGCAGACAAGCATAGCAAACATAGAAGAAGGGTCCACAATCTTCACACTTGAACAGGACACCATCAAATGCTGTCAGGCTTTCTTGGCCTAGCCGAGCGTCACACTTTAAACAGCAGTCTACACAAGGGTGGTTCCTCTCAACGGCCGTTTTCAAAAGTTGATGCCTTAGCTTTGCCCAGTTTTCAACGTCTTTCTTTTTGATTTCCTCGTATGATTTTGTCTTACGTTCTTGTTCTGGGGTATCATTTTCCTCGTTCGGGTCTTCGCCTGCTGGGCTCTCTGGGCGGCTTAGGCCTAATGAGTCTTCGACATTACAATAATTTTGTGGCCCGAAGTTTGACGTCTCGCAACCATCGTTTCCTCTGTTCTGGTTACCGTTAACTTTTGGTCTGATCCACCTTGTCTTATTTCGTCCAGCACTGCTACTTTCGACCAATTTCAGTTTCTTTCTTGCCAACGGCATTCTGTAGCATTTTGGCGGGCCCGAAGCAAAGCAAATCAAATTTCGCGGCGTGAATGCAGTTGTGCAGAGCGCCTTCGGCCCTCCCTTGTACAGAGTTCAGAGTATTGCGCTAAGAAGCGCATAACTCTATAATACGTGTTATGTGTTAGTAACACAGGACACTCATTAGCGTGCAACTCTTTACAGAGTATGTCACTATTTAATGTACAACCCTATTAGAATCGCGTGTGACAGTACTCGCCAGTATGGCCCACTTCCCGAAAGGTCAATGCGTGAGGACAGAAAATATTGCCATATTACTTTATATGCATTAATCTTGACGAAAAACATCTTATCTTCATGGCACAAACTAATGTTGACAGATAGAGTTGCTATTGGTGCAATGGCAGCGGGCCTACTATCTTCAACTATAGGGTTTTCCTTCAGACAATCTCTTACAAAAGTGTTGGACCCCTATGAAAATCCACGTTTTTCAGAAATATTGTCCCCCCTCCCCCCATTTCAATGTTGATTGCTTTGGTGAATTGTTCTCTTCCTGGATCTGCGTGAAAAAACCCTCTTTGCAATTCATTCAACATTGAAACGGGGGGAGGGGGGACAAAAATTCGATTTTTTCAACAGGGGTCCAACACTTTTGTAAGAGATTGTAGCTTGGGTTTCTTTTTGACTAACACTTGCTTTACACACTTCAACGTGGTATTAAATATGTGACAGCTGACAAATCGTGCAACTAACCTGTTTTTCAAGAGCTTTGACTTCATTAGCCCAACCTTTAACTGTTTAACCTTCGATCTGGATTATTGGCCCCAAACTTTTTTACCTCTAGCAAACTCGTTTTCACATACGATCAAATTGCAAGGATAGGAGTTCTACTGATCACCAAGAGTGCACAACGATGGCAACAAGTTGTTCTTCATACTAGACCAGTTGCTGCATTCATATTTGACGATTTGCAAGAACATACTTGCTATAAACTTCCCGTGGAACAGACAACATAATTTGACTTTCAATGATTCAGCAAACATGTGGAACACACCCTAAGGTTGCGGAGGACTGGGAGCTAGTGGGAGGCATTCGTGCATCACCTTGTCGTTAAAATACATTTACGCAAGCGTAAATGTTTCATTATCCCACCGATTTTTATAAAATTTGTTAATTTTTATAAAACTTGTTCATTTTTATAAAACTTGTTCATTTTTATAAAACTTGTTCACTTTTATAAAACTTAAGTTCATTTTTATAAACTTGTTCATTTTTATGAAACTTGTTCATTTTTATAAAACTTGTTCATTTTTATAAAACTTAAGTTCATTTTTATAAAACTTGTTCACTTGTACAACGCGCGCATTGTTATTCAGTAACAGTGTGAGTCAAACCATGTTTCCCAACGGATGCCAGTCCATAATGAGAGCATGTGCTCGTTCAACATGCCGTTAAAGCCTGAGAATGCTCCGGCCTCTGATTGGCCTAAATGACAATAAGTATATTTGACAATAGAGGCAGAACGAGATTGCATAAACCCAAAATGAGGGCATCACAGTGGTGTCCATTGCCGACTTTTAATTTTCAAACTTTTCATATGTAATCTCTGTCGTTGCCATACACGTTTTTTTATAAGAAACTGGTTTATAAGAAACTAGTACTAAGATGGCCAAAATTTTAAGAAACTCTAGTACTATGTCTGAGAAGTACTAAGAAACTTTTCAAAGTTAAAAGCGTGAATTTTATAGCAAATAGATCGTTGAACCTTTATTATTGGGCAACATTATCTAACCATTTGCGTTTTCAACACAACAACACTGATTATTCCTATATGATGTTTTGAATATCAAGAAACATGCAGCAGTGTTAGCGACCACATTGACAATTCATGCATTCAAAAAATAAGAAACCAATTAAGAAACTTTTAGTACTAAAATGGACAAAATTTCATGTTAAATTAAGAAACTTTTAGTACTATGGCCTGATCCTAGTTTCTTATAAAAAAAAGGTTTAGCCGCCGTAGTATTGATCTTAATTCTTACAAAAGTAAATACAATAGAAGGTTAGAAAGATTTTCTTTCGTGAAAAAACAAGTTCTCTTTTGTCCGTGGCCTGCAATGTTTCAGTTTACGCAAGCCCGTCGGAAGCGGGGGGGGGGGGGGGCTGGGGGGGCTTCAGCCCCCCCCCCAATAATCTGCTGAAGTTTGTTGATTTTCTAAGTGAAAAAGTAAGTGAAACAGACTGTAAAAGCCAAGGTCGTAGGAATTAAGATTCAAACTCGTATATATTCGAGGAAGCTACCAGAATCTATCCAAAATGCAATTACTTTTGATGTCATGCAGGTCAAAAATTTCAAAATTTTCATGGAAAGACCCTCATTAGTTGTGATCCTGTGCTTCCGTCAATTTCACCTTTTCCAAAAAGGAGGCGTTTTCCAATGATCTAAAGGGCGTGGTCATGCAAAATTTTCCCGGGGGCAAGCCCCCGGACCCCCGTTTTTCCTCGCTTAGCTCCCACCTTGTTTCAGCCCCCCAATATTAATTTCGTTCCGATGGGCTTGTTACACGTGATCGATTGGGACACCAGTAACAGAGTATTAATCAAGGGAGTTGGTTAAAATCAGGACTCCTCATTTTCCTTTTTGGGCAAAAAGATCTACAATCTCTTACAAAAGTGTTGGACCCCTATGAAAATCCACGTTTTTCAGAAATATTGTCCCCCCTCCCCCCATTTCAATGTTGATTGCTTTGGTGAATTGTTCTCTTCCTGGATCTGCGTGAAAACACCCTCTTTGCAATTCATTCAACATTGCTTTGAGGGGGGAGGGGGGACAAAAATTCGATTTTTTCAACAGGGGTCCAACACTTTTGTAAGAGATTGTCTGAAAGTGGAAATTTTCAAAAATTATTTTAAAAGCATTGTATAACTAGTAGCCAGTTGAGAATTGGCCCGAATATTTTGAAGGCTAACTTGTTTCCATTGGGATAGAATACATTTTCTATCTTCTCTTATTTCTTCTACAATAATTCTTTAAAAAATGCCAAAAATCCCGCATTTCAGGTGATTTCCCACTGTAACTTCCAATCACCATAAAATTGGATGAAATGTAAAAAACACTTTATTTCTATATTTCATCTGGATGTACTAACGAGAAGTAAGATTTCAGGACGGCAAAGAACTTTACATCCAATGTTTAAGGCCGGTTTTGAGAGTATTTTATCTTTGATTTTATTGACTTTTAATTCTTTTGTGACATGCAAAAATGGCAAAATTGCTCCAAAGGATATTCGTCTAGAGTAATTGGTGCAACCGTCATAATTACTTCATACTTATTACCCATGGCACAAATTTTCATTAATAGGAAAGAAGGGCCCTCTCGATTGTGCATTTCTACATGAGACATAACCAAAAAATTGCCATTTCAAGAGGATTTTTGCTTGAAAAAACCAGCTGAAGACGTATTCAGCCTAATTACAAGAGCAAAGAAAATTTTTCCAATTCTTTCCTTTGGTCTAGGCTTAAGGCTATTTGTACCAGCTCTTCAAAAATATCCTGGCTTTTAACATAACTTTGATAGATTTGATAAAATGTATCCTTGAACTTGTAGGACTTGCTTAAAAACTGCATTTTTACCACAAGGATCGGCTCTTTACAAAGAAGCCACGCCCCTTAAAGATAAGACACGCCCACTTGAACTTCCAATATTTGCTGCCATTGAGGTCATTCTGATGACTAATGTGTCGTTTGAATTGCTTATTAATTGTCAAAGTACACAGGAGACATTTAAAGTCAAAATTGCCTGTACAGAAACAACAACAAGACTGAGTACTGTAGTGAGTACTGTTGACAGTGCTCACCACAGTACTCACTTTGAAAAAGGCTAATAAAATTTGCAGATTCCTTGGAATTTGCTCATAAATGAACTTTAATCGTGTCAAATACCCATATGAACGATTTATATTCATTGATGCTGTAAATGAAAACAGTTGCAAAGCAGTATTTTGAAAATTGTCAACAGTACTCACTTTCTTCCTCTTAACAAGAACAAATCAATAGTTCTTATTAAGAGAAAAGTGAGTACTGTTCATATTTTCACTTTAACTGGATATAAAAAATGAAAGTAATACATGAATTGAAAGCTTGTAGTGCACTGAAGACATTAATGGGCATGTTAGCTCCTTTCACTGCCAAAATAGAGAAGTACGGAGTGAAACGCTAGTGAGTACTGTGGTGAGTACTGTTGACAGTACTCGCCAGTATGGCCCACTTCCCGAAAGGTCAATGCGTGAGGACAGAAAATATTGCCATATTACTTTATATGCATTAATCTTGACGAAAAACATCTTATCTTCATGGCACAAACTAATGTTGACAGATAGAGTTGCTATTGGTGCAATGGCAGCGGGCCTACTATCTTCAACTATAGGGTTTTCCTTCAGACAATCTCTTACAAAAGTGTTGGACCCCTATGAAAATCCACGTTTTTCAGAAATATTGTCCCCCCTCCCCCCATTTCAATGTTGATTGCTTTGGTGAATTGTTCTCTTCCTGGATCTGCGTGAAAAAACCCTCTTTGCAATTCATTCAACATTGAAACGGGGGGAGGGGGGACAAAAATTCGATTTTTTCAACAGGGGTCCAACACTTTTGTAAGAGATTGTCTGAAAGTGGAAATTTTCAAAAATTATTTTAAAAGCATTGTATAACTAGTAGCCAGTTGAGAATTGGCCCGAATATTTTGAAGGCTAACTTGTTTCCATTGGGATAGAATACATTTTCTATCTTCTCTTATTTCTTCTACAATAATTCTTTAAAAAATGCCAAAAATCCCGCATTTCAGGTGATTTCCCACTGTAACTTCCAATCACCATAAAATTGGATGAAATGTAAAAAACACTTTATTTCTATATTTCATCTGGATGTACTAACGAGAAGTAAGATTTCAGGACGGCAAAGAACTTTACATCCAATGTTTAAGGCCGGTTTTGAGAGTATTTTATCTTTGATTTTATTGACTTTTAATTCTTTTGTGACATGCAAAAATGGCAAAATTGCTCCAAAGGATATTCGTCTAGAGTAATTGGTGCAACCGTCATAATTACTTCATACTTATTACCCATGGCACAAATTTTCATTAATAGGAAAGAAGGGCCCTCTCGATTGTGCATTTCTACATGAGACATAACCAAAAAATTGCCATTTCAAGAGGATTTTTGCTTGAAAAAACCAGCTGAAGACGTATTCAGCCTAATTACAAGAGCAAAGAAAATTTTTCCAATTCTTTCCTTTGGTCTAGGCTTAAGGCTATTTGTACCAGCTCTTCAAAAATATCCTGGCTTTTAACATAACTTTGATAGATTTGATAAAATGTATCCTTGAACTTGTAGGACTTGCTTAAAAACTGCATTTTTACCACAAGGATCGGCTCTTTACAAAGAAGCCACGCCCCTTAAAGATAAGACACGCCCACTTGAACTTCCAATATTTGCTGCCATTGAGGTCATTCTGATGACTAATGTGTCGTTTGAATTGCTTATTAATTGTCAAAGTACACAGGAGACATTTAAAGTCAAAATTGCCTGTACAGAAACAACAACAAGACTGAGTACTGTAGTGAGTACTGTTGACAGTGCTCACCACAGTACTCACTTTGAAAAAGGCTAATAAAATTTGCAGATTCCTTGGAATTTGCTCATAAATGAACTTTAATCGTGTCAAATACCCATATGAACGATTTATATTCATTGATGCTGTAAATGAAAACAGTTGCAAAGCAGTATTTTGAAAATTGTCAACAGTACTCACTTTCTTCCTCTTAACAAGAACAAATCAATAGTTCTTATTAAGAGAAAAGTGAGTACTGTTCATATTTTCACTTTAACTGGATATAAAAAATGAAAGTAATACATGAATTGAAAGCTTGTAGTGCACTGAAGACATTAATGGGCATGTTAGCTCCTTTCACTGCCAAAATAGAGAAGTACGGAGTGAAACGCTAGTGAGTACTGTGGTGAGTACTGTTGACAGTACTCGCCAGTATGGCCCACTTCCCGAAAGGTCAATGCGTGAGGACAGAAAATATTGCCATATTACTTTATATGCATTAATCTTGACGAAAACATCTTATCTTCATGGCACAAACTAATGTTGACAGATAGAGTTGCTATTGGTGCAATGGCAGCGGGCCTACCATCTTCAACTATAGGGTTTTCCTTCAGACTGTCTGAAAGTGGACATTTTCAAAAATTATTTTAAAAGCATTGTATAACTAGTAGCCAGTTGAGAATTGGCCCGAATATTTTGAAGGCTAACTTGTTTCCATTGGGATAGAATACATTTTCTATCTTCTCTTATTTCTTCTACAATAATTCTTTAAAAAATGCCAAAAATCCCGCATTTCAGGTGATTTCCCACTGTAACTTCCAATCACCATAAAATTGGATGAAATGTAAAAAACACTTTATTTCTATATTTCATCTGGATGTACTAACGAGAAGTAAGATTTCAGGACGGCAAAGAACTTTACATCCAATGTTTAAGGCCGGTTTTGAGAGTATTTTATCTTTGATTTTATTGACTTTTAATTCTTTTGTGACATGCAAAAATGGCAAAATTTACTCCAAAGGATATTCGTCTAGAGTAATTGGTGCAACCGTCATAATTACTTCATACTTATTACCCATGGCACAAATTTTCATTAATAGGAAAGAAGGGCCCTCTCGATTGTGCATTTCTACATGAGACATAACCAAAAAATTGCCATTTCAAGAGGATTTTTGCTTGAAAAAACCAGCTGAAGACGTATTCAGCCTAATTACAAGAGCAAAGAAAATTTTTCCAATTCTTTCCTTTGGTCTAGGCTTAAGGCTATTTGTACCAGCTCTTCAAAAATATCCTGGCTTTTAACATAACTTTGATAGATTTGATAAAATGTATCCTTGAACTTGTAGGACTTGCTTAAAAACTGCATTTTTACCACAAGGATCGGCTCTTTACAAAGAAGCCACGCCCCTTAAAGATAAGACACGCCCACTTGAACTTCCAATATTTGCTGCCATTGAGGTCATTCTGATGACTAATGTGTCGTTTGAATTGCTTATTAATTGTCAAAGTACACAGGAGACATTTAAAGTCAAAATTGCCTGTACAGAAACAACAACAAGACTGAGTACTGTAGTGAGTACTGTTGACAGTGCTCACCACAGTACTCACTTTGAAAAAGGCTAATAAAATTTGCAGATTCCTTGGAATTTGCTCATAAATGAACTTTAATCGTGTCAAATACCCATATGAACGATTTATATTCATTGATGCTGTAAATGAAAACAGTTGCAAAGCAGTGTTTTGAAAATTGTCAACAGTACTCACTTTCTTCCTCTTAACAAGAACAAATCAATAGTTCTTATTAAGAGAAAAGTGAGTACTAATCATATTTTCACTTTAACTGGATATAAAAAATGAAAGTAATACATGAATTGAAAGCTTGTAGTGCACTGAAGACATTAATGGGCATGTTAGGCCCTTTCACTGCCAAAATAGAGAAGTACGGAGTGAAACGCTAGTGAGTACTGTGGTGAGTACTGTTGACAGTACTCGCCAGTATGGCCCACTTCCCGAAAGGTCAATGCGTGAGGACAGAAAATATTGCCATATTACTTTATATGCATTAATCTTGACGAAAACATCTTATCTTCATGGCACAAACTAATGTTGACAGATAGAGTTGCTATTGGTGCAATGGCAGCGGGCCTACTATCTTCAACTATAGGGTTTTCCTTCAGACTGTCTGAAAGTGGAAATTTTCAAAAATTATTTTAAAAGCATTGTATAACTAGTAGCCAGTTGAGAATTGGCCCGAATATTTTGAAGGCTAACTTGTTTCCATTGGGATAGAATACATTTTCTATCTTCTCTTATTTCTTCTACAATAATTCTTTAAAAAATGCCAAAAATCCCGCATTTCAGGTGATTTCCCACTGTAACTTCCAATCACCATAAAATTGGATGAAATGTAAAAAACACTTTATTTCTATATTTCATCTGGATGTACTAACGAGAAGTAAGATTTCAGGACGGCAAAGAACTTTACATCCAATGTTTAAGGCCGGTTTTGAGAGTATTTTATCTTTGATTTTATTGACTTTTAATTCTTTTGTGACATGCAAAAATGGCAAAATTGCTCCAAAGGATATTCGTCTAGAGTAATTGGTGCAACCGTCATAATTACTTCATACTTATTACCCATGGCACAAATTTTCATTAATAGGAAAGAAGGGCCCTCTCGATTGTGCATTTCTACATGAGACATAACCAAAAAATTGCCATTTCAAGAGGATTTTTGCTTGAAAAAACCAGCTGAAGACGTATTCAGCCTAATTACAAGAGCAAAGAAAATTTTTCCAATTCTTTCCTTTGGTCTAGGCTTAAGGCTATTTGTACCAGCTCTTCAAAAATATCCTGGCTTTTAACATAACTTTGATAGATTTGATAAAATGTATCCTTGAACTTGTAGGACTTGCTTAAAAACTGCATTTTTACCACAAGGATCAGCTCTTTACAAAGAAGCCACGCCCCTTAAAGATAAGACACGCCCACTTGAACTTCCAATATTTGCTGCCATTGAGGTCATTCTGATGACTAATGTGTCGTTTGAATTGCTTATTAATTGTCAAAGTACACAGGAGACATTTAAAGTCGAAATTGCCTGTACAGAAACAACAACAAGACTGAGTACTGTAGTGAGTACTGTTGACAGTGCTCACCACAGTACTCACTTTGAAAAAGGCTAATAAAATTTGCAGATTCCTTGGAATTTGCTCATAAATGAACTTTAATCGTGTCAAATACCCATATGAACGATTTATATTCATTGATGCTGTAAATGAAAACAGTTGCAAAGCAGTATTTTGAAAATTGTCAACAGTACTCACTTTCTTCCTCTTAACAAGAACAAATCAATAGTTCTTATTAAGAGAAAAGTGAGTACTGTTCATATTTTCACTTTAACTGGATATAAAAAATGAAAGTAATACATGAATTGAAAGCTTGTAGTGCACTGAAGACATTAATGGGCATGTTAGCCCCTTTCACTGCCAAAATAGAGAAGTACGGAGTGAAACGCTAGTGAGTACTGTGGTGAGTACTGTTGACAGTACTCGCCAGTATGGCCCACTTCCCGAAAGGTCAATGCGTGAGGACAGAAAATATTGCCATATTACTTTATATGCATTAATCTTGACGAAAAACATCTTATCTTCATGGCACAAACTAATGTTGACAGATAGAGTTGCTATTGGTGCAATGGCAGCGGGCCTACTATCTTCAACTATAGGGTTTTCCTTCAGACAATCTCTTACAAAAGTGTTGGACCCCTATGAAAATCCACGTTTTTCAGAAATATTGTCCCCCCTCCCCCCATTTCAATGTTGATTGCTTTGGTGAATTGTTCTCTTCCTGGATCTGCGTGAAAACACCCTCTTTGCAATTCATTCAACATTGCTTTGAGGGGGGAGGGGGGACAAAAATTCGATTTTTTCAACAGGGGTCCAACACTTTTGTAAGAGATTGTCTGAAAGTGGAAATTTTCAAAAATTATTTTAAAAGCATTGTATAACTAGTAGCCAGTTGAGAATTGGCCCGAATATTTTGAAGGCTAACTTGTTTCCATTGGGATAGAATACATTTTCTATCTTCTCTTATTTCTTCTACAATAATTCTTTAAAAAATGCCAAAAATCCCGCATTTCAGGTGATTTCCCACTGTAACTTCCAATCACCATAAAATTGGATGAAATGTAAAAAACACTTTATTTCTATATTTCATCTGGATGTACTAACGAGAAGTAAGATTTCAGGACGGCAAAGAACTTTACATCCAATGTTTAAGGCCGGTTTTGAGAGTATTTTATCTTTGATTTTATTGACTTTTAATTCTTTTGTGACATGCAAAAATGGCAAAATTGCTCCAAAGGATATTCGTCTAGAGTAATTGGTGCAACCGTCATAATTACTTCATACTTATTACCCATGGCACAAATTTTCATTAATAGGAAAGAAGGGCCCTCTCGATTGTGCATTTCTACATGAGACATAACCAAAAAATTGCCATTTCAAGAGGATTTTTGCTTGAAAAAACCAGCTGAAGACGTATTCAGCCTAATTACAAGAGCAAAGAAAATTTTTCCAATTCTTTCCTTTGGTCTAGGCTTAAGGCTATTTGTACCAGCTCTTCAAAAATATCCTGGCTTTTAACATAACTTTGATAGATTTGATAAAATGTATCCTTGAACTTGTAGGACTTGCTTAAAAACTGCATTTTTACCACAAGGATCGGCTCTTTACAAAGAAGCCACGCCCCTTAAAGATAAGACACGCCCACTTGAACTTCCAATATTTGCTGCCATTGAGGTCATTCTGATGACTAATGTGTCGTTTGAATTGCTTATTAATTGTCAAAGTACACAGGAGACATTTAAAGTCAAAATTGCCTGTACAGAAACAACAACAAGACTGAGTACTGTAGTGAGTACTGTTGACAGTGCTCACCACAGTACTCACTTTGAAAAAGGCTAATAAAATTTGCAGATTCCTTGGAATTTGCTCATAAATGAACTTTAATCGTGTCAAATACCCATATGAACGATTTATATTCATTGATGCTGTAAATGAAAACAGTTGCAAAGCAGTATTTTGAAAATTGTCAACAGTACTCACTTTCTTCCTCTTAACAAGAACAAATCAATAGTTCTTATTAAGAGAAAAGTGAGTACTGTTCATATTTTCACTTTAACTGGATATAAAAAATGAAAGTAATACATGAATTGAAAGCTTGTAGTGCACTGAAGACATTAATGGGCATGTTAGCCCCTTTCACTGCCAAAATAGAGAAGTACGGAGTGAAACGCTAGTGAGTACTGTGGTGAGTACTGTTGACAGTACTCGCCAGTATGGCCCACTTCCCGAAAGGTCAATGCGTGAGGACAGAAAATATTGCCATATTACTTTATATGCATTAATCTTGACGAAAAACATCTTATCTTCATGGCACAAACTAATGTTGACAGATAGAGTTGCTATTGGTGCAATGGCAGCGGGCCTACTATCTTCAACTATAGGGTTTTCCTTCAGACAATCTCTTACAAAAGTGTTGGACCCCTATGAAAATCCACGTTTTTCAGAAATATTGTCCCCCCTCCCCCCATTTCAATGTTGATTGCTTTGGTGAATTGTTCTCTTCCTGGATCTGCGTGAAAACACCCTCTTTGCAATTCATTCAACATTGCTTTGAGGGGGGAGGGGGGACAAAAATTCGATTTTTTCAACAGGGGTCCAACACTTTTGTAAGAGATTGTCTGAAAGTGGAAATTTTCAAAAATTATTTTAAAAGCATTGTATAACTAGTAGCCAGTTGAGAATTGGCCCGAATATTTTGAAGGCTAACTTGTTTCCATTGGGATAGAATACATTTTCTATCTTCTCTTATTTCTTCTACAATAATTCTTTAAAAAATGCCAAAAATCCCGCATTTCAGGTGATTTCCCACTGTAACTTCCAATCACCATAAAATTGGATGAAATGTAAAAAACACTTTATTTCTATATTTCATCTGGATGTACTAACGAGAAGTAAGATTTCAGGACGGCAAAGAACTTTACATCCAATGTTTAAGGCCGGTTTTGAGAGTATTTTATCTTTGATTTTATTGACTTTTAATTCTTTTGTGACATGCAAAAATGGCAAAATTGCTCCAAAGGATATTCGTCTAGAGTAATTGGTGCAACCGTCATAATTACTTCATACTTATTACCCATGGCACAAATTTTCATTAATAGGAAAGAAGGGCCCTCTCGATTGTGCATTTCTACATGAGACATAACCAAAAAATTGCCATTTCAAGAGGATTTTTGCTTGAAAAAACCAGCTGAAGACGTATTCAGCCTAATTACAAGAGCAAAGAAAATTTTTCCAATTCTTTCCTTTGGTCTAGGCTTAAGGCTATTTGTACCAGCTCTTCAAAAATATCCTGGCTTTTAACATAACTTTGATAGATTTGATAAAATGTATCCTTGAACTTGTAGGACTTGCTTAAAAACTGCATTTTTACCACAAGGATCGGCTCTTTACAAAGAAGCCACGCCCCTTAAAGATAAGACACGCCCACTTGAACTTCCAATATTTGCTGCCATTGAGGTCATTCTGATGACTAATGTGTCGTTTGAATTGCTTATTAATTGTCAAAGTACACAGGAGACATTTAAAGTCAAAATTGCCTGTACAGAAACAACAACAAGACTGAGTACTGTAGTGAGTACTGTTGACAGTGCTCACCACAGTACTCACTTTGAAAAAGGCTAATGAAATTTGCAGATTCCTTGGAATTTGCTCATAAATGAACTTTAATCGTGTCAAATACCCATATGAACGATTTATATTCATTGATGCTGTAAATGAAAACAGTTGCAAAGCAGTATTTTGAAAATTGTCAACAGTACTCACTTTCTTCCTCTTAACAAGAACAAATCAATAGTTCTTATTAAGAGAAAAGTGAGTACTGTTCATATTTTCACTTTAACTGGATATAAAAAATGAAAGTAATACATGAATTGAAAGCTTGTAGTGCACTGAAGACATTAATGGGCATGTTAGCCCCTTTCACTGCCAAAATAGAGAAGTACGGAGTGAAACGCTAGTGAGTACTGTGGTGAGTACTGTTGACAGTACTCGCCAGTATGGCCCACTTCCCGAAAGGTCAATGCGTGAGGACAGAAAATATTGCCATATTACTTTATATGCATTAATCTTGACGAAAAACATCTTATCTTCATGGCACAAACTAATGTTGACAGATAGAGTTGCTATTGGTGCAATGGCAGCGGGCCTACTATCTTCAACTATAGGGTTTTCCTTCAGACAATCTCTTACAAAAGTGTTGGACCCCTATGAAAATCCACGTTTTTCAGAAATATTGTCCCCCCTCCCCCCATTTCAATGTTGATTGCTTTGGTGAATTGTTCTCTTCCTGGATCTGCGTGAAAAAACCCTCTTTGCAATTCATTCAACATTGCTTTGAGGGGGGAGGGGGGAGAAAAATTCGATTTTTTCAACAGGGGTCCAACACTTTTGTAAGAGATTGTCTGAAAGTGGAAATTTTCAAAAATTATTTTAAAAGCATTGTATAACTAGTAGCCAGTTGAGAATTGGCCCGAATATTTTGAAGGCTAACTTGTTTCCATTGGGATAGAATACATTTTCTATCTTCTCTTATTTCTTCTACAATAATTCTTTAAAAAATGCCAAAAATCCCGCATTTCAGGTGATTTCCCACTGTAACTTCCAATCACCATAAAATTGGATGAAATGTAAAAAACACTTTATTTCTATATTTCATCTGGATGTACTAACGAGAAGTAAGATTTCAGGACGGCAAAGAACTTTACATCCAATGTTTAAGGCCGGTTTTGAGAGTATTTTATCTTTGATTTTATTGACTTTTAATTCTTTTGTGACATGCAAAAATGGCAAAATTGCTCCAAAGGATATTCGTCTAGAGTAATTGGTGCAACCGTCATAATTACTTCATACTTATTACCCATGGCACAAATTTTCATTAATAGGAAAGAAGGGCCCTCTCGATTGTGCATTTCTACATGAGACATAACCAAAAAATTGCCATTTCAAGAGGATTTTTGCTTGAAAAAACCAGCTGAAGACGTATTCAGCCTAATTACAAGAGCAAAGAAAATTTTTCCAATTCTTTCCTTTGGTCTAGGCTTAAGGCTATTTGTACCAGCTCTTCAAAAATATCCTGGCTTTTAACATAACTTTGATAGATTTGATAAAATGTATCCTTGAACTTGTAGGACTTGCTTAAAAACTGCATTTTTACCACAAGGATCGGCTCTTTACAAAGAAGCCACGCCCCTTAAAGATAAGACACGCCCACTTGAACTTCCAATATTTGCTGCCATTGAGGTCATTCTGATGACTAATGTGTCGTTTGAATTGCTTATTAATTGTCAAAGTACACAGGAGACATTTAAAGTCAAAATTGCCTGTACAGAAACAACAACAAGACTGAGTACTGTAGTGAGTACTGTTGACAGTGCTCACCACAGTACTCACTTTGAAAAAGGCTAATGAAATTTGCAGATTCCTTGGAATTTGCTCATAAATGAACTTTAATCGTGTCAAATACCCATATGAACGATTTATATTCATTGATGCTGTAAATGAAAACAGTTGCAAAGCAGTATTTTGAAAATTGTCAACAGTACTCACTTTCTTCCTCTTAACAAGAACAAATCAATAGTTCTTATTAAGAGAAAAGTGAGTACTGTTCATATTTTCACTTTAACTGGATATAAAAAATGAAAGTAATACATGAATTGAAAGCTTGTAGTGCACTGAAGACATTAATGGGCATGTTAGCCCCTTTCACTGCCAAAATAGAGAAGTACGGAGTGAAACGCTAGTGAGTACTGTGGTGAGTACTGTTGACAGTACTCGCCAGTATGGCCCACTTCCCGAAAGGTCAATGCGTGAGGACAGAAAATATTGCCATATTACTTTATATGCATTAATCTTGACGAAAAACATCTTATCTTCATGGCACAAACTAATTTTGACAGATAGAGTTGCTATTGGTGCAATGGCAGCGGGCCTACTATCTTCAACTATAGGGTTTTCCTTCAGACAATCTCTTACAAAAGTGTTGGACCCCTATGAAAATCCACGTTTTTCAGAAATATTGTCCCCCCTCCCCCCATTTCAATGTTGATTGCTTTGGTGAATTGTTCTCTTCCTGGATCTGCGTGAAAAAACCCTCTTTGCAATTCATTCAACATTGAAACGGGGGGAGGGGGGACAAAAATTCGATTTTTTCAACAGGGGTCCAACACTTTTGTAAGAGATTGTAGAAGTGCGAAGTATTGATATCCGATTCTTTCGTGGGGCATGTCACTCTCGACTTCACTCATGCGAAAAAGCGTAGGAGATTTTTTCAGAACAAAAGGGTTTTCACGGATGTTTGGTGAATTTTCTTTTAAAATGATTGCAACCAGAAGTGTACGAGATTTTTTGAGAATGCAATGCTCCTCCCTCAAAAATGCAAGGTCCTGAGGGTGGAGATTTAACTACCAAGGTGCACTGGCGGTGCACCCCACCCATTGACCTATGATCCATCTTTGGAGTCAAATACATTTCGGGATACATTTCTGCTGTCCAAAACCATGACCATGTTCAAACGTATAAAACAGACAACACTCGCGATTGATAAAGCAGAGAAAGAAGGACAAGAGATGCCTACAAAAGGAACATTGAGGGGCTATTATCTGACAACAAAAAGGTTGTTTGTTTATGATTTGCAAACCAAGTCTTAAAGATTTTCATTTAGACAGGCCTCTAATTTGAATGTTATCGGGTTTTTAAATCAATTGAACGGGTGACTGATTCTAAATAATTGACTTATTGTCATGAGTCGTGAGGTAAATTCAATCAGATTCAATTTAGAAATAAATTTACTCCGATCTGCAAACCAGAAGCAAACAAACAGATTTGTTTGGCTGTTTGACAGTGGGCACCACTGTGATGCCCTCACTTTCGTCGAAGCAATCTCGTTCTGCCTCAATTGTAAATATGCCTATTGTTCTCTAAGCCAATCAGAGGATGGAGCATTCTCAGGATTTAACGGTATGTCTCGTTCAACTTTGAAGAAGATGGACGGCGAGACAAGGCACAATGCGTTGATCAATCGACTTTCTGAGGTGATTGAATCGTCGAGGAGAGATATCAGGTATCCGCGCACTAGGGAAGAGAACGTGCAAGCACAGCCTTCATCAGTAGATGCAAGAATCCATGAACTTTTTCCAAGCGTCAATAACATCAACCGAAGTAGGCCCAGTAACCCAACCCATGCTGATAGATACAGATTTATACCAGGTAGAACAGCTGGGTCACAGCTGTTTCACTAAAGTAAAATCGAAGAATGAAGTCCGCGTAAATTTCTCTTCGAACCCGGCAAGAATCACACATTTCCAAAGTTCATCAAATTTAAAATTTTTCTAGCAAACGGTGTACGCCTCCGATTTTCGTGAAATAAACATATAAATGTAGCTAAATCCTTGAATAACATTGCTGTAGCATCATTTTATAACTCATCTTTGTTTATCATCTCGAATTCTTTAGCATTTCATGGCCAAGATTCGCATTTCGGCCTCCGTTTGATTAAATTTTCCGCTCAACGCTGGTTGTTTCAGATCAGTTGGCAAGCAGCCCTTATGGAATTTATGCCTCTTTTTGATTGCATATTGAAGAGAGAAAACGAGGCTATCGAATAAGGGGTGGCCAAAGGCAGTCGGACATTGGGAAGGGAATGAACAATCAAAATATAAACTTTGCTCGCATTTTTCGGTTTGATCTGATGTTTTGCTGAGCTTTGGCCATGTCTTATTTTGTAGCCAAGCTAATAACAAACATTTTTAGCTTATTATAAGGTGAAATACTTACCCTACAACTTTACCAATTGCAATTTTCACGCACTGGGTTTGCTACGCGGCGGTCAAACTGAACTTCGAATTTCAATGGCGGAGTATCATGGCAGAGCCTCGTGCTGCGCGAAAATGTCGCGATGATGCAAAGACTTGGACTAAATGAACTGGATATTGCTGCTTTGTCTCACTTAGAGGGCTGAAGATGTCAAAAAATTTAGACACTGAGTTATAGTCGAAATATTTGGTTTCTCATCACTCTAACTTTGTTTTCTTGAGTGAGGAAATCTCTGGAACTTTGGTTCAAATTCATCATTCGACCACTAGCTGAAGATTCAGGAGCTAAAAATTCCTGAAAGAATCAATAAACTTTGGATCAAACAACATGTAACAGATACAGAATTTAATGCTGAACAAATTGATGTGGTAATCTTTCAAAATAAAATCACTTTTTAAAGAATAATTCAATTTTAACGCGCTAGGGTCGAATTTAGGCCCAATCGCAACTTCACAGTTGTGGGGTCTGTACCTGGAGGCTCGTCTAGAAGACAAAGTAAGGCAAAAGCAAAGAAAGTTGAAAAACCAACAATAAAAGATGTTATACTGCTGCCAGTTCCCCAAATGTCTGCTGTTCCCAGAGGTCGTATACGTGAAGAGCTGTATGTTCGCAAGCTTGTCGGTACTGCAGTTGAGATATATGGTGACCTCTTAGAGGAAGAGATGGTAAGTCTCTCTCAGACCCTGTTCTCAGCAAAGATAGCTACAATACATGATGCCAAGAAGTTTGACTCTGTCAGGATTGTTGGAAACAGGATTGTAGAGCCTCAAGTGAGTAGGAGGCTGGATGGTAAGATGATTAAACATATTGCAGGTCAAGGCCCTATTTATTTGAGATGCTGCCAAAAGATTGAAACAGATTTCAACTGGATAGACGGAACAAACAATGAAGCTACCTCTGAAGAAGACACAGACACAGAATTGGAACTTTCAGCGTTTCCTATGAAAAGTGAAGCAGGCAATATTCAGGATGATAAGGAAGAGATCGTACAATTATCTTCAACGATTGCAATGGCTTCCACATCTAACGCTTGCCTTGAAATACCAACTGCCAACATACAACCTTTCAGCAATTATTTCCCGTGTCAAGTTGTAGACGTAGACCAATATTTCAAGACAGAAGAAGCAAAAGTCGGTTCAGGAGTACTGTGCCCTGCATGCAATTCAATGTTTTCTCTGGAAGACATTGAATTGTATGCTGACCTTTGCTGTGAAAGAAACATGCCAATAGAAGATTGCACATATTCAAATCTGATGTTGGAAATGCAACGGAATAGTGCAACAGGAAACCCTGAAAGGGAAATTGCTATTTCTGAAGAAGATGTGGTTGAGTCACCTTGTAATATAGAGGCCATCCTCAAGGATATTGTCAACAGAGTTGATAAGAAAACTGTGCGCATTGATGTGAGGAGAAAATATTTATGGGATGATTATTTGGAAGCCCAAAATAGGCCATGGGTGAAGAAAGAGTACGGTCTGAAGGTTGTCTTCTTGGGGGAACCAGCAGTTGATGATGGAGGTCCTAAACGTGAATTTTTCACTGGTATGTGTGTGTTTTTTTCAATCTAAAATTTTAAAATCAACAATTCATGTGACATTTGTAGTTAGGAAAGACACAAGGTCACCGGGTCCTCACTACAAATGCCACTTACTGTACAATTTTCTACAAAATATTAATGGTAGCTTAAGGTGGTTGCAGGAGAAAAAAAACTTTTGGAATCTAACAAAATTATCAAACAAATGAGAGTTTTTCTCCTGCAACCACCTTATTGATAGTAGAAAAGGAAACAAATTCAAAAGCTAAGTTTAAACTGAAGTACCCCAAAAACCCGCACAAACAACCCAACCCCACCAAACCACAAGGATGAGAGCATTATGGCAGGGTGAATAGAACTATGGAGCTATGGTACAGAGATCAACTCCGAGGAGAAAAAAATAAATAAAATAATCCTAGACTCCCCCAGCGAACGCCCCCATGGAAACAGTTAGGGTTTGTATGCAGATGAGTGCACAGTATGTGAATTACCATCAATTCATTGAAATACTTTCTTGCATCAAAGTATATACTAGAAAGCTGGTTTGAAAACATCATATGCAAAATAGTTTTCTTTCAACTTTGAGGATTCCTTTATAGATGTCATTTATAGCCAGTTTCCAAAAAAAGCTTACTTACACAAGAGATCGGATGTGAAAAACAGCTGTTGGAGAACCCTCAGACATTTTGATATTTTCAGTAATGAATTGTGAAGTTTTATTTTTATTTTCTAGAAATGTTTGAGCAAATTCGCAGACGTTTCTTTGTTGAAGATGGAGCAGGTTATAGCCCATGTGATAGCACTCTTGCACTGTCAGAGGGAAGCTATGCTGTGGTGGGACAGTTAATGTCAAGCTCTATTGCTCAAGGAGGGCCACCACCAAACTTTCTTGCTGGATGGGTTTTCGAATACATCAACAAAGGCATTGAAGGGTTGACTGTTGACATCTCAAAGCTTGATGGAAATTTAAAATCTGTTGCTGAGAAGGTAATTTGACTTGAGACCTTACTGAGACTCAAACTTTCATGTTGTTTTTCTAATATATCATTTCCATGCACACATGAGAAACCAAATTAAAGCCACATGCTGCTATAGAAAGAACATCTATGTGGTATCTGCCGCTACTGAAGTTGAAATAGCAAAATGTCATCATTTAAAAATGTCAATGAAAATGTTAAGCTATTCTTTTGCAAAACAACGGTATTACAGAATTAGCTACAGTAAGCAGTAAGTATCAAGTCTGGATCCAAGTAGTAGTAGACTTATGACGATGAGTTCCTTCTATCCCAGCAGTAAACCGTGCTCAAGAGGGCTCATAATGAAACAGCAAAAAAGCAGGCCCTATTTTCGTCAATCATCAATGGAATTATGATGGAATCATGGCTTGGAATCTCAATCCCGTGGAAGTGTTTTCAATTCTTCAATTGAATCGAAAATTCTATCACATTTACACTCTGACAATAGTATTTCACAAATGTCGCTATCTTATTGGTACTGTAGGAAGTGTGAAGTCTGGGCCTAATTAGGGCCAGGTTTTTCAGTATAATATCATGTGTCTCTGTTGACTGAAGCGCCATCATCAAGTCAAAGAGCACAGGGAAACAAGAGACTGATCGTCATAAGTCCATGCAAGTAGCCATGTAGCAGTTTCCAAGTTACATGTGAGTAATGTTATGGTGTTACTGACAAATGATATGTTGTTTCAAGCTAAAGTCAAGCCCCCCCCCACCCATCCCAATTTTTTCAAAAAAAGTGCTTTAGAATTTTCAGACATCAAGAAGCAGTTGTTTGACAAGGCTGAGAGAATCATATGACTTAATGTCTGTCTGTAGAAGCAATAAGTTTTGATTTGGAAGAATCTAATCATCTTGAAGTTGCATGATGTTTTGATTTTGTAAAATTTTCACAACTGACAATTGGGTGTCAAATATAGCTTGAAATATTTTCTATATTATCTTTCAGTAATACCATAACATTGCTCACATATAACTTGCAATTTTATAATTGGGCTTCAATCTTACAATAAATAGTAAATACAAAGCCTTTAGCTTTCATGAAAGGGTGTTTTCTGGCATTGCAAATGATCATCAACATTTTTCCAGGGGCAATTCAGCCCATCTGCTTTTGATACTGCAGCACACTCCCTGATTAGGACTGTGACACCGAACCATCCTGCTCATGTGATGTGATGGGGAATGTATGAATCCCCACCTTCTGTACTGTGTTGGCTGCACATTATGATTTTACACCACTTACCTTTACCTGCATATGATGATGCAAGCAAAGAAACATACAGTAATGATTATCTACCATAGGATCAGCAGTGAATACAGATCTGGGTAACAGTGTAAAGGCATTGCAAGGAAGGAGTAACAGAATGAAGCTCAGGTGGCTGAATGTAAAGTTGAACTTTGGCTTGGAACTGTCTGCCCATTCTATCAGGGAGAAAGTCAAGTTTTGCTCTAGAATTAGTCAAATTCTTTCCTTTTTGCATTTCTAGCTTGACAATGCAGTGACAGAATCAGATTTCAGAAAGATGTTAGTGGAGGATGACACAATGGATGCTTTGGCACAGATAGGTTACAGGGGCGTTCCTCAAAGGGAGAGACTTTCAAACAAGAGCAAAATCCTCCGGTAACACCATATTTTTGGGCTTTGGTTTTATGCAGGCATCTGGTAAATTTTTTTAATTCAGGAATTTAGGAAGTAGGAATTCAATTTTCCAATAACATTTGTTTTAGAATGAGCCACAGTAATTTCAGTAACTGTAGTGTCAAATGTTGTCAAATTATGAAGCAAACTTTTACATAGTTCCAAGGATACAAAACTTCTTAGTATTCTGCCATGGGTGACTGAAAGGCAGACATATTTGTCCTATTTGCATCATTAAACATACTGTGGAGGTGCATGTTGTGCATAAGATGAATGCAGACTTGGCTGTATGAGGCACCTCATGCCCTCAAGAAGTGTGATTACCGTGCGAAAATGAAATTACGTACGGCCAGGACCGCTTCGTATATGTACACATGTATTTTTGAAGGAAAGAGGCCCTAGTAAGTACACAGCACTGAAGAAGTGAAGGACACATTTTGTTTCATTGGCTCATACATGTGGCATTTTCTATCATTTCAATATATTGTCAGAACTGGGCTTAACACCAATTTACCCATGCTGATGCCTTCAATAAATGCAGATTGCAAAATGATAATGGGCATTTGCAAGCTATTTTGAAATTTTCTACCTTGTCTAATGCTGTCAATACAATTGTTTCTATTTTTTCCAATTAGATCAATGTTTATCAAAGCATGTGTTGCCAAGAAAATTCCAATGATTGATCAGTTGGCTGACGGGCTGAAACTTTTTGGTGTCACTGATGCTATTAAACAATATGGCAAGCATATGCATAAATGGTTCGTAGCAGACATGCAGGAAGAACTGACACCAGACACGCTTTTAAGCATGAATGTTGTAGTGTTTTCTAACAATGAAGCTCAAAAGGATGCTGAAATGAGAACTTACAAAGCCTTTTGTGAATTTTTACAGTCAGTATATCACGGTGGGTATTAAGTTCATACAGTGTCAAGATAGTAAGGAACCCTGTTATAAACACTGAACAATACAGATGCACACGATGCGCCAATATAACTTTACACAAATCAATTTCTAAATCCTGAAATCAGACCCAAAAACTTCTCTGGCCATTCTTGCTCATTCCTTCTCAAGAAAAAATTGTTGACATGTTTGTATTGTTTTCACTGTTTTTGAAACAAACATTTTGAGAAACTCTCTTATAGCTCTAAAGAGCAAAGGAATTTGCAAAATTCCAAGAATTTAACTCAGGCATATTTATGACTAAAGATCTAAAGATCAAGTCATTAATTTGCAATTTCCCGTAGACTGCTAAAAGTAGATAGTTTATTTGTTGCACCCAGTATATTTGCTTGCATTTTGGTGAAATACTTTGTATCACATAACTCCATTAATCACAGATTCCATCAATTAAATAAGAATTTTAGCAAAGTTGAATACTTCCAACATGCATACTGTATATCTTCTGCTATTTTTGTATTCAACTATAATATCAAATATAGTATATAATAAAGGAAGGAGTTGAAACAAGTTTCTGTACTAAATTCTTTGTGACAATTTGTGTCATGTACTAAAATGAACATCTGAATTGATTTCTATTTGTTTTTAGAAACTTCAGAATCTCAACTGTCATTACAAGAGGTACTCAAGTTCATGACAGGAACAAATCAGATACCAGCCATAGGATTCCCCAACAAGATCACAGTTGCATTCATCGGCTCCTGTGAAGAAGGCTGTAAGTGCAGGCCAACATCTTCAACATGCGACCTTCAGTTGAATTTACCCACACATATAACAAGTCTTGAAGAGATGATGGAAGCTGGAACTTCCATGCTCAGGGAATGTTTTGGATTTGGCAATATTTGACAGTATCTACATGATATTTGCTAGGGACATGTATATTATGATCTTTGACTTCCATATCAACTTAACGCTACAGTTCAACCTCGATAACTTGGTAATTATTGAACTGAGACTACTTTAGGACTTAAACCATTGGGCATTTAGGGAAATTAATCGGGTTTAGGCTTGCATTCCAGCGTCTGCCACAGGATAGGGCTCGAATCTCTGAAAAATTTGAAATTATATGTGTATAACCTCATTTCCCTATTCTTTCAACTAAACAGATCAAAAAAAAAGAATTCATGTAATTTACCTCAATCTCAGAGAGTGTATTTTTGATATTATTTTCAGAATAACAGCATTCATAAAATACCAGCTAGTGTGGCAGTATTGACGTCATCAACATGCCAAATCGGAAACCATAAAAGCTACAGACTCTTGCTTGCTAACAGCTTGTAGACCTTCAAAAAACTGAGTATTTCTTTTGTTGGTCACATTTCATTTAAAAATTTTGCAAAGATTCAAGCCCTATACTGTGTCCCCTCACATTTATTTGGCTGAGCGGCATAGTGACAAACAAGCAGTGGAACAAAACAATGTAAACAATGTGATTTCCTTGATGACAGAAAGGACGCAAATTGTATTCCTAGACAAGAAGTCAATCACCCTGGTAGAGGTAGAGGTAGAAAGTGCCCCGCAAGTGGAACACTCTTGGCGAAACTTATGCAAACTTTAGGAGACATCTCTCCAGGGTACTTAGACAGGCATGTCACTCTGCCCTCGGCTAACTAAAGGCCCTTGTCAACTCTAACCATTGTGCGTCTTCCTTGAGAGTTTGAGGTTGAACTGTACTTAAAAATGTGGAGAGCTGTGTTTTTATTCTTGTTCGAGTAGGAGTTGGTTCATTATCTCCACTGTTTGCTCATACAGTGACGTACCATGAGCTCCATCATCATTTAATGGCTGTATCAGAGAATTTAAAATGTCCAACTCGTCATTGTTAAACGTGACTTCAGGCTGCGGAACTTCAACGACGTTGCTGGTTTCAATTTCAGGCAAGGGACCAACAAAGTCGATTCCATATTGGTTGTAATCTAGAACATCGGTTATATTGATTAGATTTGAAAGAGAAAATGAATGGATACCTGCAGTCCACAACTGCAGTGGGCTTTGTGAATGCTCTGTGCGCAGAGAATGGTTGTTCCATTGTCTTAGGAACTCATTGATTGATCGATTGATTCGAGGAAGATATACTTACTGGAGTGCAAATAGATGTACTTCATCAGAAGGGTTTAGCTTTCCTTCATCTTCAAGGCAATAGAATAAGTTCTTGTAGTAAATGATGATGCATTGAGCCACGTCTCGCCAGAGCCGTTCAATCCGCTGATTATGCACTGAACGGCCTGTTATGAAAGGCGTATTGACAGTTGCCCTATTTGCCAGAATGAATCGAGCTACGGCAATGTTCTCCGTACCATGGTCACTACGGACTCTTGCAGGGCAACCAAACTTCTCCACAGCGGCCTGAAAATAGCGGAGGACTGTTTCTGCTCGATTGTTGGTGCTGCAGTGTAAAAAGACAACACATCTTGAAAACCCATCGATTCCTCCGTGAATCACGAAACGCCACCGGATAAGCTTGTGGTTGCCGTCGATGTGCCTTTAAAGACAAAGATATATGAATATTAAATCGTTTTGCTCATGTCGTCTCCCTTTCCAAGGAGCCAAACTTGCACGTTCGATCGGAATTTGACATCCAACCACACCACACTGCAACGAAGGTTGTCCCCAAGTTACATTATTATTTTTTTATTTGTTAGAGCAGGTCAATGAGTGGCAGCATGAAGTTGATGTGGACAGTTTCCCTTTTAGACAATATAAGTTACAAAAAGATCAAATCTCGAGAACCCCTATCTGCTCCGCAGTTGCTAGCAGGTGACTTGGAGTTTCCAAAAAAAATTACGTCAAGTTACCAATTTTTGTTACAAGCTCTGACTTTCAGAACTAATTATTCATTATTAGCTTACAGCTGTAATCGTTACCGTTCAGTTGCTTTTGTTCTATAAAGAAACAACGTCATTCATTAGTGTTTACTCCATTTCATTTGCTCTTCCGAAAATTACAACGATATTTTGCTGAAAACAAATAGACACAAATGACCCCCACCTTACCCTACTAAACTAAGTCATCACTTACCACAGTGCATTTGGGCTTGACACGTTATAAACTCTCCTTCGGACTGTAAAGCGTCTCCTCATTTCCCTGCCAACCGGATCAACGCGCCATATGCTCTCTCTTGCCCTTCTCCTTTGAACACGGATACCTCGTCCTACCAGAGCTCCAATTACCATCACCTCTCCAGAATTAGGTGTATCTCTCAGAATTTGTTGCACTACATCGTCAAGTTCATTGTCGCTGATATCGGAAAATGTTTCCAGGTCTACAGGTATATCAAGTTCTTTACGACGTCTGTCAAGTGTGCTCCTTGATATCCCAAGCATCACAGCGACTCTTGACCACGAGAAGCCAAGCTCCTTCAAAAATATGAGTTGTTCTTTGCTAACCAAATATCTTGGCCTGCCTCTTCCAGATGCTGGAAGAGTTGCTGCCGTCAGACATCGCTGCCCTTCCTGCTGTTGAATAGATAAAGCATTTAATCTTTCATCGTAATGTTCTAACATTCTTTGGTACATTCCCATCAACTCCGTCAAGTGACTTCCCAGCCCTGTAGGATCCATGGCGCTTTGAATATCAGTTATCATCACATACCAGTATAACTGTGTGCATTTCTCATTTGCTACTTGCCTCATTTTCCCCACAACATCTGAACTACTCGAGAACATGTTCCGCTTGAGTTCTGAGTACAGGGTGGGAAGGCAAGGCAGAATCCCTCTCAACTCTTGCAGTAGATCCATCTTTCGAGATGAAGCAGTGACTGGACTGGCTCTCAAATCTTCGTCGTGCAGTCAATAATCAACACAACGGGTAAAAATAGCAATTGAAATAGCATTCAGTTTTAAAAATGAACAAGTTTTATAAAAATGAACAAGTTTTATAAAAATGAACAAGTTTTTTAAAAAATGAACAAGTTTTATAAAAAATGAACAAGTTTTATAAAAATGAACAAGTTTTATAAAAATGAACAAGTTTTATAAAAATGAACAAGTTTTATAAAAAATGAACAAGTTTCATAAAAATGAACAAGTTTTATAAAAATGAACAAGTTTTATAAAAATGAACAAGTTTCATAAAAATGAACAAGTTTTATAAAAATGAACAAGTTTTATAAAAATGAACAAGTTTTATAAAAATGAACAAGTTTTATAAAAATGAACAAGTTTTATAAAAATGAACAAGTTTTATAAAAATGAACAAGTTTTATAAAAATGAACAAGTTTTATAAAAATCGGTGGGATAATGTAAATAAAAGGAAGGAATCTTTAGAAACATGAGAAATTTTTATATTATTAGAAACAACCTTCATATTATAAAAATGAACTTCAATAAAATGCAGGAAGTTTTATGAAAAGAAACGAAAGTATTTTTGACGAAAATGGCGTGCCATAGTTTTCCAAAGCATCAAAATTTAACAATCCATTTTCAAAAAGGTTTACCGTCCAGTGTGGTTTTGAAAGCACTTGGAAAACGGCAGTTCCATTTGATAAAATTACGGCTCTAGGAGAATGTAGTGGCCCTCCGTTCTTAGGATCAACAATATCTGGGAACTTTATGTTGACTTCAAGGTAAACATCACCATTTTTCAAATGCTGTGTTGGTGACAACACAACATCAAGAAGCTTCTTTTTGCGAGTTGCTGTTTCAATATCCAGTTTTGAAGAGGTTCTAGTTGCTTGGACAGGAGGTTCTTCTTGCAATAAAACGGAGGGCAAGCACGACGACAAAAAAAATCATATTTGTTGTATTCTCAGCATGTCAATTTTTCTATTTCTTTATTTTCCCATTTTCAAAGATTTGACAAGGAGTGATGATATAATTTAAAGTGCCACTGAAATGCTTTTGGACAAAATCAAATCTTGATCGTTCATGATGGAAGAAACATCGTAGAATCGATTGCCGTAAATATCTTTTCATTTTGCTGCCGGGAAATGCCACTTTTTGGGGTGTTTTTACCCCATGGTCTTGCGAAAAGAGCCTGGGACGAGTGACGTAGTCTGATTTATAAAACGTTTCATTCAATTCATCCAATTGAAACATGCACAGTAAACAACTGGTTGGAAGCATAGCGAGGTGACAATGTGCTTTGAGGAAAAGTGAAGATTATTGCACTATTTGTCGCGATTTCAGAGAGGAATTGGATTGCAATTGCCTCAGTAGCAACAAGGGACCACGATGTGACAAAGAATGAGTTTGTTGGAGTGCTGTGGTCCGTTCAAATCTGTTTGAAAGCCGCCGTGGTATTGACGATGATTTAGGCCATCTCTCTCGCGCACAAGAGGTGCTGAAGGCGGGATTGAAAGCATCAATTACGGCTTGTTTGGAGATCAGGGAGAGCTTCTACATTTACATGGTGAGAATTTGTGCTTGAATGCATATTATTAGTTTTTCTTCCGTGTCTTGTGCTGAGTCATTTTCTTCAGTGTTCACGCCAGACCAGAGTAATAACCTGGAGCCTTTATTGACCGCAGCGGGAGGGGATCAGATATGAGCTTTTTGTTTGACAGACTTACTGAATCGAGTGTTACTAGAAATGGGAAAGCGAGCCTCATTGCATGCAACTACTAAACTGAATGTGAGTTTGCTACGAACCCTTTACTTTACGGTTTTTACAGTTCGTAAACTCTGTTGTTGTTGCAGATAAAAAAATCAAGCTTTGCGCTGCCAGCATGGTACACTCTTGCTATAAGAATACTATAACTTTGACCAGTCTCGATATTCTGAAGATTTTCTCATTTTTGGGCCTGAATACATTTGTAAATCATTCTTATTTTTTCAAATTTGATATGGTTTCAGGGCAACATAGTTAAAATCAGGAACACAAACCACGCTTTGTGAAGGACCAAGATACATCCAGTCAAGTCATGCGATTCTCTGCTATGAACATCCTAAAACAGGCAACTGAAAAATGAGAAACAAGTATGCAAGCTGAGGCTGAGCAATATTTTTACAATATTCTTAAAAATTGTATATTTTCAGTCTAAATATACAATATTCTCATAAAAAAGTTTGTAGCCAAAGTGGAGACATGAAGTTTTGCCTTTGTTGCAGATGACTGCCAGTCGTTGAGCAAATTCAGAGCTGACTTTGTTATTTTGTTGGTATTCAGGTTCAATAAATCTGGGATAAACTGCTTGAAGCATGGCTGACTGCAACTGGATCAGAATTTCTCATCAAAATGGCTTTGCAACATGAATCAAGAAAATACTGTGCCAAAAACTGGAAATTAAAAAATTTATGGCATAAATCATTGGACAAACAACTGGAACTTTGCTGTTCATGTTATTTTGTATTGTATAATGGAGGAAAATTTGGTTAGGTTTATCTTTTTCACCGGTGAATGGTTGCAACAAATTCTACAGATACAGTTTGGTCCAAAAGTCTGTGTCCACTATCAGTCTCTTGGCCTTAAGGATAACATGATGCATCACAGAACCTATATATAATGTTTCTTGTTGCAGCAAAATAAGTAACATTTTGTGTGCTAAAGTTTCATAAAATGTTGAGAATGGATCTAAGAAGAGTGAAAGGTGGTGATGTGGAACAAAAATATTTGAGGACTTCCCATATCATGAAGTATTCTGAAACAGAGTTATTTTTGATGTAATGGTGTTCCATGATACCCTAAATATCTGATTACCAAATTATAGCAAGTTTGGTGATGGTTTTCCTAAATGAGAAAAACTAACTCAGACTTTAGGACCCAGCTGTATAATTGCAGTAAATTATTCTGCAAATATGAAATGTACATGATACGTTTCAAGATTATAAGCTTTGAGACAGAGCAGAAACTGCGCACGCATGCGCGAAAACTCGCAACTTTGAGCCCCCTTAGCTCCCTGCAACAGATCCCAAAATTAGGCAACACTTGATAGCTTCTTCCTAGGACCTAAAACTCTTGATTTTTCTTTTCAAAAAGCTTATCTGTCCAAACACTTCCTTATCTCAGATTGGTCGATGACGTCATTTTACGCAGTTTCTGCTCTGTCAAGCTTTGAAAGATTCAGGAAAACCAAACTACAAATAACAGTTTCTTGAAGATGTTCAATATTTCAACCAGAGGACCACAGCATGCAGTTTCCAAATTTTGAGGACTATGAAATTTAATTCTTTACAAGTTGTAGTTTCTCATGAAAAGTATTTGTATATTTGCATCTAGCACTAAGCTTTGAAAGATTCAGGAAAACCAAACTACAAATAACAGTTTCTTGAAGATGTTCAACATTTCAACCAGAGGACCACAGCATGCAGTTTCCAAATTTTGAGGACTATGAAATTTAATTCTTTACAAGTTGTAGTTTCTCATGAAAAGTATCTGTATATTTGCATCTAACACGGTCTATAAACAAAATTTGGTTCTGTCTGAACTGAACCGAAGAGTTCCTAACAGGGATATTGATATCAGCAAGCAAGGATTATTTTTGTTTTCACTGTTTATCAGGTATTTAACTACATGCAGTATACAAGTCGTGCCTTAATTTGACATTTCTTAAAACTTGCAAGTACTTTAGAACATAGCAATGATCAATGTGGCAATTATTAAATGCCTTATTTTCTGTTATTTTCTTGCTGAGCTTGCGTTTCCCAATAAAAAAAGGTTGGGGCCATCATCATAAATTCTCTCCTCAAGAATGTAGAAAATCAAGCATAGCATTTTTCACATCTTCTGGATACAACTAAGAGAAATGAACATTATATTCTTTACAAGGAGTCATCCATACAAAACCCAGCTCTAAGATTTCAAAAATATTAAGAAAACTCCAGTACTGGGAAAATATAACATAAAAAATTTATCCTAATAAGGAGAGTCCTTTGCATATTTTTACTTCATTTCTACTTGTCTTCTTGTGTCATATTACTCTGAAGATGCTTGAGTAGGGTCTTCTAGGGTAAAATGGGTAGGCAGGGGTAAAATGGGTAAATGTTGATTGCTGGCAAAGAGTAGATCTGGAACCAATTAATCAACACCCACAATGTCAAAGAGGGTAGTTTGAACGGCAGTTCTGTAAAAAGTTTTCCCAAAGTTTATCCAGATTTTACCGTATCCATTTACCCCAAACTTGCCCATTTTACCCCCAGCAGGCCCTAATGTCTCAAATGTGAAAAGGCTGCAAAAACATTGTTTTTAAATCTTCATGAAGGCACAGTGGGTAGACATGGAAACTCAAGTAATCAAAGTATAATAACTTTAAGAAACTTTCATCACTGGTTAAAATTCATAATGCCTTATAGCAAATATGTATATTATTTTGGCACCATGTACATGATCCAGGAACAGAAAAAGACAGTTTGATTCAAAGATTTTATTTCATTGGTACTCTTACTTGATCAATGGTAGCACCATACCCCATAAATGATAAATAAACAAGGGGTTGGTATTGGTGGATGATAAAACGACAGGCACATCATTGCTTGGATATCTAATGATTCAAGACTGGTATGAACACCAAACAGACTTTGCAGCATATGGGTTGCAAGTAGGGATAGAGGCTTCATCAAAAGATCTGTAAATGTTTCTCTAACTGAATGTAGCAATGGCAGTCAGACCACCTCCACTTGAAATCATCACTGTATATGTCCTGGAAATTATTGAACAATCAATATCATGTTATTCATGGTAATGGTGCATGCCAGGCAATTTCTACATCTGCTTAATCTGGGTTGACTTGACCTTTTTACCTGAAATTTCAAATAAGAATTCATAGCTCAATGAACAAATATCCTTTTTGCAAGTTTGAGTATATGGTAACAAACCAGTTCTCCAACAGTTCCCAAGGTTAAGAGCACTTTTCTTATTCTTTGAGTAGGGACAGAGCTAGGCCCATAAATACACGAAGGAACAGTTCTCAGAATTTGGGGCAAAGGACCAACTAACTGCTGACCTTCCACTGCGCTTTCACTTCTGAAAATGCCCTTAAATGCCCTTTCCTTCATAATAAAGAGAAAGGCCCACAATACTAAACCCGAAACAATTTGTCAATCACGTCAACATAGCAAAATTCGCACCCACCTGAAGGAATGAAATCGGGATTTTTTCTTCACTCGTCACACCACCCTCTCAGCTTCCAGACGTTGATACTATGTTGATCTTACGGCATATCAGCACTTCAGTTTCATCAGTAAGCCAAGTAAGTGTACAAACTAAATCAAATCTCTGCAGCAGACACAGGCTTGGTGAACGAGTCTTGTTGCTTAAGCTGGGCCTAGGCCTAACTACCGATGCCCTTCGAAGATCCTGCTTGAACCAACTTCTCGACGCTTCTGCTGGTGTTATGGAAGTTCTCCGGGGAAATAGCGAGTGGGTGACAATATCTCACATGGCTGGCGTTGCTAAAGTCACAAGAAAACTGACATATTCTACTTTTTAAACAGTTTGCCAGAGCCTTTCGTGCGACCTCTTGGTTGAATCACAGCTGTAAACATAACCACGCCATGGCGAGCAATAAATCAGACTACGTCACAAATTCCACAAATTCCTGTTTGGCCGCGCAATTTTATTCGCACAAAAAGGCTTCAGAATTGGCACTTTGGGGCTTTAAAAAAGATATTTATAGAAACAATATAGGGGAAATAATCACACCATTCGATTCAGCAGGTCTTGTTCTTTCAAAATCATTAATAAAATCGCATTACCAAAAATTTCACTAATACACTTCAGTGGCACTTTAAAGACAAGTCCATGCGATCAAGAGTTAAACGACAAATCCAAGTTATGTGTGAGTGGCTAAGCCATAAATAGTTAAAACGAACGTTTCGGACCAATTCCAAGGTCCATCCTCAGCGTGTGAAAGAGGGCGTAAACCGCCATTAAATAGGGCAGTAACAAAGGGTACCAAAGAAGGCAAAAAACGTGCAAAAACTAACGTAAGGAGAAAAAAGTTTCTTCTTGGATATCTACATGTGCTGTAACTTCACATTGGGCTTCTCTTTTAAGTCTCAGCTTCTCGATCAACTTTTTTTCACCGTCGAAGAGGAAGTGTTTCTCTCCACCATGTTTTTTGCGTGAATGAAACAGCAAAGTCTGTATCATCACTGCAACATAACTCCCTGGCTAGCCCACGCAGAGGTTCTTGTGACTTCGCTCCGACGTTGAAAGCTCTGTGTCAAAAATAGAAGATGCGCAACTGCGCGAGTGTTTACTCTGTCACTTTGCCTCCGGTTTCACCAAGGCAGAGCCCAAAAACTATTCGAGGAAAATGATGTTTTTGAGGCTTTGTCTGCGGCTGGATCTAACAACAGTCTTTTGAATGATGTTCTCCATGCCTTGAGAATTTGAAAGATGTCATATATGGTAGGATTGAACGAAGGGAAGACCCAGAATTGGCGCAGACAAAATTACGTAAAAACCATGATTTTAGTTAGACTATCTTAGTTCTCTTATTTTATTTTGATTGCATTTATACCCTGACTTGGATTTGCAGATTCTACATCTCAGTTGCCTCTCCTTGCTGGTGGTGTCACTCTCTTTCAGTGGTACTAAGGAATGGCTCCCTGAGTGAGATAGATTGTAATCAATTAATACCTTTTCGTTTCCAAAACTGAGTTCATGAAATCTTTACACATTTCTGATCCTAATGTTTAAAAAATCCCAGGTTACTAACTTGTCAAGTCTTATGTGCTGCTGCTGTGTACCAAAGATTTTCGGCTCTAAACTGGATTGAAATACTAATGGAAAGCACTCATCAGTGATCTTACATGCATCATTGCATCTTTACCCTGGCATCACACACCTCAAGTGCACTAGACATTTTCCATGTTCTAAAAACAAGTGTTCAACAACGGCTCTGGGCCATTAAAGAATTTTGAATGTTTGAAGAAGTCTCTGGAAAGAAAATGCCTCAAAATTAAAAGAAACCGTCATATAACCTCAAATTTATAAGTTTCTTCAAATAATCAGTGGATTTTAGATGATTTATAACTAATCAATAACACAAAGTCACTTGAATAGTTGCAGCGATTTGCAATGCAACAAAAATATTAGGGGAAATGAGCTTGTTGATGCATGGAAGAAGCATTCATAGAGTTGTAGGAATTGTTCCCTGAAACAACTTCCAATAATTTTCCTATTACTTCAATTGGGTTCCATTTGGTTTGGGTCTGGCTCGAAAGATGGTCTGAGAATGGTATGATGACCACACATTGATAGTATTCCGACAGTGGGTCTGACAGTGCATTGGCACGATGTGCTTGAATTCCAGCTGTCCTTTGCCTGGAAAGAACAGTTGATGGTATTCCGACAGTGGGTCTGACAGTGTATTGGCATGATGTGCTTGAATTCCAGCTGTTCTTTGCCTGGAAGGAACAGCTTCAACGCTATATGTGAGCCTGACAGCCTTGTCATACCATTCATTGTGTGACTCAGTTATCTCATTTTGCATTCTTGTAACATTGAATACATCAATGTTGTCATCTCTACTGCAGCGATGACATCCAAAGTAGGGACTGGAGTTCTTTTGTCAATGGCTAAGTAATGTCCAACAGCCGAGAAACGATTACAAGACAAACAATGAACTTGAAGAACACGGTACCATAGAACAAACCATTCGCATCTTTTACCAACTCACTATTCAAGGACCCGCCCTCGTCATTTCTTATCGACTCACTCAAGGGAATCAACAACAGCAATGAACCCCTGTATGAACACAGACAAACCATCAATCCTTGCAACCCAGCGAGTCCGGCAAACATCAATCAAAGCCTTATGACCAGCTGATGGCAACAGATGATGAATTTTTTCTGACAACAGTGCAAAGTGCTTTGGATGAACATTGAAAAATTCACTTACCACACGAACATGTCCCATCATGTTGTGAACTAACAGGATAGCACAGGTAGAGGCAACACAAAGATTCAAAACGTGGGACTTGCAATGAACATACAAAGCTTGAGGGTACTGGCAATGTATCAAAATGGAAGCCCCGTTGCATTTGCCAGCCATATTGCCAGCACCATCGTATCCTTGGCCATGACAAAAATGGAGATCAAGACCTAAATCTTTGATACATTCCATAAACACATTTGCAATTTGCCTTCCTGTTAAGCCTTTGTTGCAATGGAAGAAACCAAGAAAAGCCTCCCATATCATTGCTAATTTATCAACAAAGCGAAGCACGATTGCCATCTGCTCTAAGTTGCTGATGTCAGCTGCTTCATCAGCAAGAATGGAGAACTACCCTGCTTCCTTCAGCTCATTTAGGATTTTATCAACTTTTCTTTTATCAACTTTTTAACTAACTTTTCCATACCATCCCATGATTCTCTTCAGTTAAATTTTCTTTGACTCCCATTATCCCATTTCTTTGACTCCCATTTCTTCAGATCTCTTTGTCCAGATCTCGCCTCATCCCTAACTCCAATATAAAACGTCTCATTTTTGATATGTGTCAAATTTCTGTCTTGGAAAGAGGGCATGAATTTCTCCATATGGAAACAAGATGAAAACTATCTGGCCAACCAGGCCATCTTATGAACAGGGCCTAGGCCTAAGAAACTTTCAACGCTATGGGCTAAAATCCAAGTTTTCCATAAGACACAAAACTTGTGTTGCTGGTGTTTTTGTGAAGGTTCTCTTTTAAAGTGGTTCTCTGCTGTACAACACTTTACTACTGTACAACAGGAAATAACACAGAGCCTGAAATCTGATGAAATATACTTAACATGATTGTATTCCTTTCAATTTTGATTTTCTCTCTCCAGGCAGGAAAACTCACACACAAAATACCCACTGGCCCCTCTATTCTAGCTCCTAAACTGTTTATCAAGATTCCAATGCATTAAAGAATGTTGAGCATTTAACTGGAGAATGCAGTCTGGCCTGCCAGGGCCTTCTCCATGAAAGATGACTTTAAAAACAAAACAGTAGTGTCAGAGTTTTATGGCTTTTTGAAATTTGAATCGCTTTAACATAGGTAGCTGGATACCAAACCGTTTGCTCTTCCTCTGCAACTCTCCGAAAATTGCAGTGCCACAAAATCACATCCTACTAACTTTGATGGCTCCATTCCACAACTTTTCTCCTTTCTCTGATAATCAACCTATTCTGTGAAAAAACATCGTTTCCTACTTTCTAAGAAGGCTGAGAAAGAAAAGGCTTACCATTTGCGATATCAAAACATGCTTTGCCAAAAAGGTCTTCCAAATTGAATGGAATTCTGAACATAAGCAAAAATGACAACGGCAACAACATCAATAAAATGACAGCCTCTTCCTCCTGGGCCTTTTGGGCAATTTGGGCGGGAAAATGAATCTAGCTGAAACCAAACATGGACTCTGCTGAAAATTAGGTCCATGCGCATAAAATTCTTTATCTGTGCGAGAAGCCGGGCAAGAAGTGTGGTATTGTGGTAAGGAAAACTTGTCTTTGTGTTCCTTTCTGTTCACATTCACGCTATTCATATAGAGCTGCTGCAGTGTTGCTGTAGGTTATGTTGCTGGATTTATTATCATATTATGAAGACCTTCCAAAATGAAATGGCAAGGAAAGAAATGCAAATGGGTAGTTGCAACGTTCAGCTGATATCTTTTTACATGTTTAAGTTTTGAAAACAAAACAACCCTGGGTCCCTAAATGGACACACCAGAGCTATGAGCTTTGTTTACAGCTAAGGTGACATTATTCGTTCTTTTGGGTGGGAAGTATGAGATGAGTTGGATGAGATGAGCCACTTTTTGAAAGATAATGTCTTGCATTATAATGCTAAAATAGAATTGATAAATATTTTCATGCTTCTGGATTGCTTGTATCCACAAGAGGATACTTTATGATGTCATACCCTAGAAGTACAAATGTAATGACAGGTCAAAAAGTCTTGGTGGATACTTGACCAATCCTTTGAATTAGGTGTCTACATCTGAATATCAATGATTTAAGGTGTGGGATACTGTCCAAACTGAAGTATTTTCTCTAACCCTTGGTCTTTAGGAGCCTCCTAGCAATCACAAAATCAGCACAGTAATTTTCTGTCCTGTGTCAGAGAAAATGCCTGAAAAGAATTATGAAAAGAGAAAATGCCCGCTTCTTGCTTATAGTTTGCTATGATTGAGGAGATTCCACAGCAAGTGCATGAACAACTTAGGCCAAAACCAAAAAGCTCTGGTTTGGAGGTGGAGGCAAATCTAGACTTTTATGATGAAAACTTCTACTGTGAATGCTACAATATCAACAAACACGGAATCTATCTTCAAGTTAACTATCAAGGAATAGTTTAAATATTGTTTCCGGTTGATTAAAGCTAAATTCTTAGTGCTACCCATGATCAAATCTGTTACCTTTTTTTCTGGGACACCCGATGTTTGTTTTGCAACCCTATTTCTTTTATGAGTCTTGAAGGGGACACCTTTGCGCATTGCTCTATGTGATGAGATTACTAATGATTTCATCAAATGTTTTAGGGCAATTTTCAGGCATTTTGCAACCAATAAACTTTGTCAAGTTGAGCTTACCCTCATTTTTAGTGCTCTTGAAAATGAGAGAAAAATAAAAAATCACATTTGAGTCAAAGGAGAGCTATCACATAATTCAATTACCTAATCTCATCCGGCCATTTCTGGGAAAGATTTTTACCAAACCAAAACCCTGCCATTTTCTTTTTGATTTGAAGGAATCCCATTGACCATCTTTTGGCAAAAGTGGGGGGGGGGGTCAATTGTTCCCCATACCCTCCATGGCCATACCACTGTCTGCTCAATTAAAACAAATGAACCATGTTGGAACGAGTATCATGTGACAAGCGAGTATGACTTTCCAAGTGGCTAGTCACATGAAGAACTGTGAAAATGCCTTTAGTCTCCTTTGCCTCTGATGTAACTTTGTTTATCTAATGCAGGTGTTGTTATTTGACATTAAAGGTGATTTCTTAGAATGGCAGGGGCATATTGCTACACGTGTTGATATGATCAGTAAAACATTTTACCTGAATTTTGGGATTTTCAGGATGATGTTATCAAAGGGAATCTCTAAGCATACAAAATCTTTGATAAATGTAGGGATGGAAAGACAAAAGGAAGTGACACTTGCCACACTATATTTGGGTGACTGAGCTAACTTAAGCTGGAAATGCTGATATCTGATTACCCAAAATTTGCCTTTAAGTGCTTAGATTCCAGTTAATTTGCCCCCAACTTAAATTACTAGCCTAAATGGCAAGAACGTCAAAACAAATTAAAGTTTCAACTTCTGTGCAAAAAAATGGGCTGCACACCTAATTGGGCTAGCTTCAAGGGAGAAATCAGCGTGAACCAGTGGTGAGTAGTAAAGACTTTACTTCGTTTCATAACTATATAATGAAGTTTTTAGCCACCTCTGTGGTGAATATCGCATTGCATGTGTTAGACCATCATTTACACACGTTCGCTAGCAACCCACACAAGGGAATGTGTAATGTTGATATCATACTAATTCCGCAGGTGCTCTTGTAAAAACTGTGCAACTGATTCTTTGTGCACAGAAGTGCACAAGAATATCATTATTGCAGAGAAGTGCATGCAGGTTACAGAAAACTGGTGTTCGATGGCTCAACAGATCATTACAATTGCATTACCGAACATGAAGACTTCAAGGCAGTTGTAAAGAATGGAGTTTGTTTGCTTGCTGGCATCAAAGACAAAGAATGGGAAAGCAAGCTGGAGTTTGTGACAATGAGTATATAAAATATAGACCGGCGTTATTCCCCCTTTGTAAGGAAAATAGTTTTGTAAGAAGTTTTATGATGATTGAACAAAATTTCCCTATGATTCATTCTTCATCGTTGATAAAAATCAGGAAAATCAGGCCGTCTAAGTTACTTTAAGGGGGAAAGTTTTGTGATAGAGGCAGGCAGCAGTTTCTCTTTTGGCTGTTTCTTATATGCATGGACTTGAGTATTCTATGTGTTGAGCCTTGAGCCTTCTAGCCTTGTATTTTGAGCCTCAAGCCTTCGAGCCCTCAAGCTTTGATCCTTCCATTTCAAGCCTTCAAACCTTAACATTTCAGAATGTCTATCTATCTATAAAATAATGTGCAAAACCTATCAAATAGGTATTACACACAGGTTGGGTTAGTGGTTAGTAAATTTAAAAGTAAAGGTAATGAAACTAAGTAACAAATACAACAAGGAATTAATAAGGTATACCTAAATTTGTGCTAAATCACTGGAAGCAAACATATTACTCAGGGGCCTTTTAATATAGATCAAGGTATCACACAACAACTGAGGTAGGGTCTTGAGATGGAGCAAAACTAAACATTTTGATTTGAGTTAAACAGGAGTGGTTTGAAGAAAAATTTTGGAAAAGGGATATGCCCATACAACATCCAATTGCAGTGATTTGACTACGAGTTATTATTAATTGTCAAAAAAGATTGATTTTAGTAAAAAGATCGTATTTTCATGTCTGCCAATGATGACTTGAAGGACTGCAGGTTGTTAGAGTCTCTCACAGCCATTGGTAGATTATTCCAAATCTTTGCTGTGGTTGGCACAAAAGAATATTTCCAGCAGCTTATTATGCAGGTTTGAACGTTAAATACTGCTTGGCTACAATGACAATGGATATTTGATAGTTGAAAAATGCTCTGTGGGATATCAATCAAGTCATTAACTGTGTAACTTCAGTTACAAAAGCCAGATTGTCAAGTTATTTGCAACTAATTGGCTAGTGGTGATAGATCTCTCACATACACATGAAGCACTTTCCTGAAGTATTTTCTTTGTAGTAGCACATTCTTTGAAATCGGGCCTGTTCGGTCCTTGAGAAAAATGTGTGATCTGGCAATTTTACAAATTTGCATCGATCTTAGCTAGTGCCTTGAACTTGAGTCCTTGATCTTTGCAAAAAGAATCCTTGAAACTTGAATCCTTGATGTTTGCAAAAAGATAAACTTCAAAGATGAAAGCCTGTAGCTAAAAATATAACTCAAAGGCTCAAGGGCTTGAAGTATAAACCTAAGGCTCGAGAGCTCAAGGCTCAAAGTACAAGGCTTGAGCCTCGAGGCTCGAGGGCTCGGAGATTGGAAACACTCCATGGACTTACTGCATTAACGGTTTACAAACGAGGAGCTACATTTAAATCTGCGCTGTTACATCCCAATTCAATTCTTAGGTATCCTTTGTGGACGAGGTCTGTTTGACAAATCACCAAGAAAACGTTTAAGTGTCTGTCACCTGCTTGTTTGTTTTCCATTCGATGTCCAGTGCATCTTTTACTGCCTTCATTTTGGAACATTCCCAAGACAGTGGCCTGACAATGCGCTTGTTTGGGTCATCCTCATCCTCTGATGACATGAAGGCAATTATCAACAAAGCTTTCACTTTGGCCTTCGTCTCTTCTGATCATGTCTTCTCTCCAAGTGTGTGAAGACGAGTTTTCTTTTTCTGAAAAAATTGCTAGCATGAAGAGTCAACATTGAAGTTTGCGCCCAGTCAAAACAAGAGACTACCAGTTTTGCTGGGTCAACCTAAGCTATTTTATTAGAATCAGAAAAAACAATACCAACATTCAACATCGTATTGCATAGACCTTTCATGTCAGATTATGTCAATATGAATGGGATTGTTACGAATTAGGATTTATTAATGATGCCTCATTAAAGTGAGGGTTTCACAAGATGTCACTGGTGGACACATGCAGTATTTTTTTGTTGAAACGAAGAACCTGGGCCAGTAATGGGAGTTTCTTAACGTCATCAGATCTGTGTCTTCCCAGGTAATATGAATTCAGGGACGGAGGAAGCATCTGAATCTGATAAAGTATGACCACTTGGAAGTCAAAGAAACCCTGGAATTTCTTTTGTAAGTCTTCATAGGTGCATGTGACTTATTATACAAACAAAGGCACCATTTTTTTAACAAGCAGATGCCATCTCATTTGCCGGAACTCAACAGACAAGGCCTTAGCTTGATCTTTAAGCAATAGCTCCAAGAATTGATCAGAAACTTCACCAGTGAGTACTCTCAAGTATCGTTCTATCAATTTTCTCTTTCTGAAACTCTTTCCACAATCTTCCCATTTGCACACATAGCACTTGTCTATGGGAGCCAAATCTGTCTGTGATGTAACATGTTTCTTTGCGTGCACTAGCAAAGTCCCACAATTGCCAAACTTATCCTTTGCTTTGCAATCTTCCCGTTTACAAAAGCTGTGCTCTGCCTCTTTCATCGTTCCTCAAGCTCTTCATTAAGGTATTTAAACATTTTTCTGACACCTTCATCTGTAGTATTGACACATTTTCCTTTTCTAGCCTCTTTGTTTTATTAATTTGTGAAACAAGATTTTTTTGAGGTTCTCTTGCTACTTTCAAGAGCCCTTCAAAGGACAATCTATCAAACCATTTAAACTGTGAAGCATGGCTTAATTTTTTCCTTGATAAAGCTGTTCTTAAATAATGCCCAGACTGGGCATGAAGGATGGTCCAAGAGTCACAAGCATTTGGGGTTGATATGATTTGATATCTAGATAAGAATATCTCACAGTGAGCAGACCTTAAATCTTTCTATGGCATGGCTGATAGCATGGTTTCCTCAGTACACCAGCCTCCCCTGTCTTAGTTCTGTCCATAACATTTGAATGTTCAAAAGAAATTGATGAAGATCTTGCATATGCATAACCTTTACAGAGATAAAGAAAGGAATGCATCAAATGCTATCAAACAAATAGGCTATTTTTCAATATGAGCATATGGTTTTGTGGATTTTGGGCATTACGCATGTACACATGCTTTGCATTCCTGTGTGATGATGTCATCAATTTTTATTAAGTTTTCTTCACAGAGGAAATACTATTTGGATATAAAATACAATGAAATTGGACAGATGTTCTTTATGCTTTTCGTTTTCTCACAATCAATAATTCAAAGTTTTTAGTACTGAACCCGATTGACTTTCAAAATTGAACAGTGTGACATCATAGAAAGGTCATGTGACATACCTAAAAATTGATTTCTTGTTTGGGTTCACCATATCACCATATTCAATCGCTTATACTATCTAAATCAGTTTATGTGAAAACCAAATGAGGCAAAAAGTCAAGAGGTCATTCACGAAGGAACTTGAAAAACTGTGAGATGTAAACCAACTTCATGTGCCCTCCTTTACTGTGATAAAAAAGGAAGAATGCATGCCACCTGCTTTTCCTGAGCTTGTTGCAAATCTTTGTGATGAAATTAGTGAGCCATATGAGTTCATTGTTGACAATCTTATGAGCAATTTTATGATTTTATGTTCCACTTCAATAACATCACTTGGGTTGGGATTTTCTAACTTTAGATGCAACAGATGACCAGCGTCTTTTGTGTACTTTAAAAATTGCTTCACCAGCTGAGACACGGACAGATTATGGAGTTTTCCATGCAGAAATGCAGTGCCAACAAGAAAGCTCACAAGGCTGTTGTCAGTTGGATCTTTGTCTTGAAATTGTGGCAGCTGCAAGACCAGGATGTTGTATTTTGGATTACTGACTTTGCAATCCCCTGAAATCTCTGATGAGATGTGATCTTTGCAGATACAAGGCAAGTTTTTTCCATTGTCATTGCAAAGTTGATCAGGACACAGTGCACATGTCCTTGGTCCATCTTTTTTGTTTTTGTGGGAACCACTTGAGTGTGAAAATGTCTTACAGTGCTTGGTAACCTTTTTTTCTATGTGAAGGCCCACAATGCTTGATTCTGTTGTGTGGAAACTTAAAGACCCATGACTGACCAGCATCCTTTGCGGGCCCCGCATGCTCTTCCCCACAGCTTCCATTAATTTCTGTATACAGAAAATAGCTGTGTTCCTAATCCGTTTTAATCTTCGATTAAAATAACCTAAATGGGCAACAAATTATATCAATGGCTTCTTTAGTCCATAAACAATGCATTTAAGCATGTATTTTCGCTCTGGATAGTCAGGGCTACGCAAATTGGAAGAAATAATTATAGGCCACAGTAGACAGGAAGAAACCCGAGAAAAGGAGAGGAAATCTTGCTTATCTGAAGACAGACAGACATTGGAGACTGAATTACCTTTACGATCAAACATTAAACTCAACAAGGAATAGCATCTAAAAGCCCGAAAATCAAATTGCAAGAAAATATTTAAGAAACTGTACCTCATGTTTTGGATGAGCTGGAGCCATAGCCCGTAGAGGAGAGAGATTCTGTAGGCCACAATTTACGGATCTAAACTGGGTCTGCTGGTCTTCTTCGTCTAAAGATCCATGAAACAAAGCCCCGTAGTTATTCCTTCGATGTCCACTCAGAGCTGTGCTGATCCTGGAGCGAGATCTAGAGGTAGTTCTTGATCTTCTCTGCCTTGCGATTTCATGTTTTCCGTCAAAGCATAGAATCCAGGAGAACACTGCACGTAAGCACCTTTTTACGTCCTGAACCTTAAGTACAATAACTGCGTTGTGGTTGTTGTTGTATCCAATATCATTGGTCAGTTTAATTGTGTTCAGGACATTAAAAGGTTCTTACATGCAGCATGATGGTTGACCGTTTGGCGGTTGCAAGAACGGCAGACTTACTACATCCTCGTAGTTATCAATATTGACAATTCTGTGTGGGTGTCAAATGATGAATGATAAATTAGACTAATTGTTATCAGTCCATTAATTTTTATAAACAAAAACAAAGGCGCGCAAAGGCTGCTGGTCAGTCATGGGTTTTTAAACTTTTTGTTTGAAGTTTCTTCACTTTTACCTCAAGGTCTTCATGTTTGTCAATGACGTCTGGAGCTGCTTTAACTGATTCTGGGTGATTTTTGCTGCATGCTGTTTGATTTTCTCCTTCAGAAACATCCATCTTTGAGTGAAGACCTTCTTGGTTGACTGGCTCCAGCTCATCAATGAATGACAAGAAACATGCCTTGCCTACAACATATTCAGAAGGCATACATGACTCATGAAAGAAATGGCCACAACCATGAAAAACAGATATCTTCTCCCTTGTTTGGCCAGGTCGAAAACGTGGAAAATGCGGAAAACGCGGAAAAAGACGAAAAGGTTCTGAAATGTGAGAAATCATGTCTATTGAATTAAAATATGGGTAAGAAACCATTTTGACAAACCAAAGATTCCATCAGGAAGACAAAAAAGAAAGTTTCGCGTTTTCTGCGTTTTCGTTTTGACTATAAGTTACTTTCGAAAACGCGGAAAACGCGGAAATTTCTCTTCATTTCAAGTTTTATTAGCAGCTTTTCGTAGCTATTGACAAATAAGACGTCAAGTTTTGTCTGGTGATGAATTCTGTACCAAAACAGACTTTGTAGCTCAATAGAAAACTTTTTGATCGTAAGATAAAAATTCAGTGGGCCTAAGTGGAATTCGAGGGACAGTTCGTTCATAATTTCATGATCATATCCCACTTTGATGCAGTGACAGAATTACAGCATGTTATTTCGCCATACTGAAGTATTTAAATAGACTCAGAGCCTCTTGTTTTGTAAAATTTTATTTATTCCGCATTTTCCGCGTTTTTTTCGTTTTGGCTATAGGTGATTTTTGAAAACGCGGAAAACGCTGAAATTTCTTTTACATCAAGCTTTATCTGTACCTCCCTTGTTAGATTGTTTCTACTTACATCAGTTGTCCTTATGAGATGAATTCTGTAGCAAAATCTTACTGCCAGTCCTATAACCGATCTACTATTCAACAGATTTAGACTTTGCATGGCTTACTTTGCTGAAACCTGAAGGGCTTTTTTAGACTCGGATGTGATGCACTTTTTGTTAATTTCATCACAATGCAATAAATATGCATATCAATTGAATGCTCTGGCATAAAATGCACAGAATAACTTTATTTAGGAATCAGCTTAGTTCTCAACAGTGACAGACTGTTAAACCTCGTCAAAATTGAAATTTTATGCAAGCGAAGTAGTTTTCGGACAAAGATCTTTTCTTCAGAGTCACATAAAAATAAGTTACAACAAAGAGGGGATATCCATAGATATACCAGTCATATTTAGCAAAGTGTATGTCATCAATTGTTGTCAAGAACATCAATCAAAAGTTAGGTAAATATATGTTAAATCCAGGGTATCTCACTAGCAATTTCTTATGAACCATTTATAAATTGTAATGCTCCCAAAACCATCAGATCAAGACTTGATGGCACTTAAAATACAAGAAACTGTATATTGGGCGATAGCCTCAAGAGATCCTTGTAGGTAGGGGGACTAATCATTTTCCAGTAGCCTAAAAGTTTCTTTTAGGTGGTTTCTTAAACCTTAAACCTTACTATATTCATATGGAAAAGAGAGCAGCCCTAAAATAATTTGCTAGTTTTCAAATCCAGCTTAGATATTCAAAGACTAGACTTATGACGATGAGTCTCTTGTTTCCCTGGGCTCTTTGACTTGATGATGGCGCTTCGGTCAAGAGAGACTCATAGTATTACTATGAAAAATCGGCCCTATTTAGGCCTAAACTGGGCAATTTCTTCAGTACCAATCAGATTGCGAGATTTTTGAATTACCATTGTTAAGGTGTAAATTTGGTAGAATTTTCAATTCGATTGAAGAATTGAAAACACTCCCACGGGATGGAGATTCGAAGCTGTGATTCTTTTGTAATTCCTTTGATGATTGAACCAAATAGGGCCAAGTATTTTACTGTTTCATTATGAGTCCCTCTTGAGCAAGGTTTACCGCAGGGATACAAGGGACTCATAGTCATCAGTCTATTCAAAGACCCCAACTAAATTTTTAATAGAAATTTCAGATCCAACGTGCCTGCTGACACAGGCCTCTCTGTCTTAGACTCTATGAAATATCTCCGTACTCCCTGGGATAACAACAATTGTGCTGTGCTGCTATGCTAGAGTTTTGCCAGTCAGTAAAAGAATGTAACTTTCAATTGTGAATTTGACTATGGTGTTATTGAACAAATTACGCGGCAAAATGTTACTTATCAAACGATAACATAAGCTAAACATCTTCTGCTATCTGTAAGGCATCCATTTCATCTGGAAACTGCGTTTTCTTGAATCCTCTCCGGTGGTGCTGTTCGAAATTCATGTGTGAACTTGCGTGATTGGAAAAAGGCGATGGAATGAAGATATCACAAATTTACCGCTGTGTCTTTTGACAACGATCTTACGGAAGATGGTGGCTAAAGTTACAATGACTGGCTTTTATATCTTAAACTATAAAATTACGAATAATTCAATAGCAATAACTTTTCCACTAAAATTTTCTTAGGCCAAGTAAGTCAAGGTTTCTTTTTCAGTGATTGGAAAAGGGTGATGGGGCTAGCATAGCGCTCAAATTTTTGAAAAGGTGGGTGTAAAATTCTGTTACGTTTTTCTTTGAATTGCAGTGCTTGAAAGGAACTTTGGGTAATTTGCGGTAAATTTGCCGTGGCAATTCCTTGATACTTTAATTACTTTCAAAATGGCGGCATCTTTCAATTTTTCGGCTGTGACATCATCAATTTTCTAAATCCTTAACCAGAAGAGCTACAGATTTCTGCTTGCAACCATATTGTAGACCTTGATAAACTATGGTTTCCTTGAAGATTGTATCAATTTGCCTGAAGTAATTTAGGATTTACGATGATTTTAATTTCTTCAAAATTTCTGATGAAGTTTTGCAAAAATAATCAAAAGGCCGCCATTTTGAAAAAAAACCAAGATATCAACAGATTTACGGCAAATTACCCAAAGTTTCTTTCAAGTACTTTAATTCAAAGAAAAATGTGATTCAATTTTACACCCACCTTTTTAAAGAGTTGAAAGATTTGAGCCTTATGCTGATGGGGCTCTAGTGTGCATTTTTAAGTTAGATTTCTTTGTTTCCCTAAATTTTATGGGTTTTAAACATTTCTGCAAGAGTGTTGCAACATCCATACATAAACACACACAATGGGCCGGAGGGCAGTATTTATGCAAAGACTGTTCTCCTTTTAGAATGGCAGCAAGGATTAAAGAAAAACCTTGACACTTTTGAGTACAATAACACAAATTTACGCAGCTGCATGACTCCTGACATTGAGTATTTACACATAACAGCAAATAATAAGCAAGGCTGTCAAACCATGCTTCAATATGCCAAAGCATTTGCATCCTCAATTAAAGAGAGCCTAAAATCATGGACATAGTGGAGTGTATATTAAGTGCATCAAGCTGCCATCCTCCACCCGCCAATAGTTTAGAATTGGAAGACCTTGTGTTTCCTGCACCTCTACAGACAATATCAATGATGCTGACAACAAGGTTATGATGAAGGAATGAGCATTGGTTGATGGTCAAGTTGCGAGACAAAGGACACTTTGTTAAGGAAAAACAATGCCACAAGCTGGCACATTACCAGCTTTTGCCATTGATCCACTGATCCATGATGGCTATTAGAGATCGCCGGCCCCGGCCCCCCAGCCCTGGCCCTTGGCACCATGGCCTTCGGCCCCCAAATTTTTAGGTATTTTCTAATTCAATCACTGTCTGCTTGTTCCCGAATTCATACTGATCTGTACCTTGCTATTCCATAGGAAAGTCACAATGTTTGCGGCCTTTGAGAGCGTAAGAAACGGCCAGGTCGAAAACTCGGACGTCTCGGACATCTCGGACTTCTCGGACCAAATTGTCCGAGTTTTCCAGGTCTGAGTTTTCCTTTTAGCCCTATGTTCAAGCTTGAAAACTCGGACCTCTTGGACGAAATTGTCCGACTTTTTCTTTGTCCAAACTATCGAATTTCTCCCATGCACTAGAAGAAAACTCGGACATGTTGGAACTCGAAAAAGCGGACTTCTCGGACGAAAGGTCCGAATTTTCCTTGTGTCCAAATTATCGCATTTCTTCCATGAATTCCTCCAAATTATCGATTTTCCCAATGAATTTCTCTAAGATATCGACTTTTTTCTTAAATTTTGGGACACTTTGCAAACTACAAAAAGTTTCCTGGCTCTTTAAATTCAGAGGGTAGTTCCAAGTTTCGAAAACTGAGCTTACCGTTAAGTTTAGGGTGACCGTACAGAAAGCCTTTATTCACTGAATCATAACATTCTTCACTACTTTTCACAGAAGTGACGCGTTGCTCATAGATGCGTCATGGAACACACCCTTTAAGAATCTTTAAAATAAACATTCAAGAATAAAATTAATCGTACCTTGATCAGAGTTTTCTGAATCACGACGTTTCCAGCTGAGCCCGTTATCAAGTTGAGAAACTTTGAAACTTTGATTAAGAAACTTTGTTTGCTTTGCATTCAAAGTTTCAAGTTTCTTGAATTATCTGAGTTTGTGTGCTGAAAACTTCTTAACAACTGTCATCAAATTCACATTGTATTACAGTAAAGTCCCGCATTTAAGAAACTGCACTATAAGAAACTCAGGCCTGATTTTGCTAAGTAAAATACCTGTCTACAAGAAACTATCCAGGCTGATTCATGTTCTAAGAAATAAGAATGGAAGTTTAAGCCTAAACTATTATAATTTCAAGAAATTTTCAGTACTGACCCAAACTATCAGCTTCTTGTTCAACTGTGCGTATTTAAAAAACGTTTTCTTAACAATCTTGACAGCTGTTTAGAAAACAAAAGTGTTTCTTATACCGTGGTATACACACCCTGTTTTGAGGAAATATATCCTAACATAAGAAACCAATCAGGCTGTTTTTGTGAAATGAGTTTCTTAAAGGCGGGACTTTACTGTATCCGAGGGGGGTATCCTTCATCTCTGTATGCTTTAGTGAATATTTCTGATTAACCAAATGTTTGAGCTTCACTTCCATTACAGAATTCTATACCATTTTTAAATCAACAATTTGAATAAGGATACATTTCCAGTTGACCACAGCTCTCATCACTCATTTCCTGTGTAGGGCTATCTAAACTAAACTAGGGTAGGAGTTTTTGTCATCCATGAATCTGAAAAATGGTTTTTCCTGAATTACAGGGTTAAACAGCTTTTCCTTATCTTCTTTTTATTGTAAAAAGTCATTAGACAATGTATTTCGCTTTCAACTTCGTTACATACAGAGCAGGGTCGATCATTTACTTCCTTTTCGTGAAAATTAAAGAGTTAAGAAGGTAAGAAGTGGGTCCATGTAAAATTACAAAGTCCAGAGCCACGTTTTTTTGTAAAAAATGAGCGTATTGAGATGCCAAAACGGGTTCAGCGGAGGTTGTGAAAGTTGTTGAGTCCGGTCATTTGCGATCGCCCCTTTGATACTTCCACGTTTAATTGCATTTAGATATCTAGTTATTGCCAGAATGGTCAAATTGACTGATGCCCAATGCCATGTCTAGCATAAAACTTTGAAACCATAAATTCGACATAAGTTCTGGGTGTGAGTTGTTTTGGTCACTGACGAGTTTCAGATTCATACTGATTCTTGAAGCTTCCTTGCATTATCAAACCAAACAGAGACATAAGATGCAATATCCGTATTAAAATAATCAAAGAATTCTCTGGGCCAGTACTGAGTCTCTGGGCCAGTACTGAGAGTTTCATAAAGTTATCAGATTTCACGTACTCAGAGTTTCTCACAAGGCTCTTAAAGGCGCTGTATTGCGGGACAATGCGCGTGGCAGTAATTTTGCAGTCGTGAGAGTTGTTTGGGTGAAACACCGAACTTTCAATGGAAGATTTTATAAGGGAAATGTCGCTTCAAAGTATCCGCTCGCATCGAACACAGAATGCAGTTTCTTGATGTAATTTATGGTGCAAATGATACAGGAAGGATTCTTTGATACATTTATAACACTATTTGTGACCAAAACGGCTGGAATTACCAGAGAAAAAGAGAATGATTTGGACGACTCTGCGGCAACCAAGGGACAGAAGCTTGACCGTAAAGGTTTGGCAAAATAACACTGCAGAATCTACCTTACAAACAAGATTTGTTAGCGGTGGTGTTCTTAGAGATTGGACAAGTGTTTCAGGCTGATTCTCATCTCGCTGCTGCTCTTATTCATCTGGAGAGGGAGGTATGTTTTTGAACTATTTAGGCCGTATAGATGCTATTATGGCTAGGGCCTCCCTTACCTGTCATAATCATCGAGAGGTCATGGAACACGACCGAACATAATTTGTCTAAACTGAAGGTATTTGCAAGCCAGCTGAAGACTTGCTTCAAGCAAGAAAACAGTCTGTTCTCATATGCCCCTCTGGAATTACGTACGATGTTTCATCCCAAACCCAAACATCCCAAATATAATGCAAAAGCTATTCAGCATAGTCAAAACTGTGATGCACACTGCCTGTCGGTAATATGGTGAACTTGGCCTTCCAGCCCATCTGTACTTTACATGAAAGCTGGTTTAATTTTTCCTTCTGTGAACTCGCAGGTCTTTATGAAAACATTGACCATGATGAAAATTGCTAAATCCTATTAACAAATCATGCTGTGTTTTCCTGACACACTGTCTGCCCCTCCTTACTTCGTATTCATAAAAGTACAACACAAGGCTTCTTATTGTCTTAAGAAAGTCTAGACTTTCTTGACAACTGAGTTCTAAAGCTGAACATCTTCTTTTCTGTAGATTTAAGTTCAAGAAATCAAAAACTGTTGCAAGAGGAGACAATTGAAAGGAATGCAAAGGTATGTGTTTTTCATTTACCTGACACTGCATCTGCTAGTGGATAAGATTGGTAGTTACAGGAAGGCACACCATTTGAAATTTTCGTGAAGAATTAACTTCCCCTTGAATGGGAAGTAATGTTGATATTTCAAAATAGATATGGATTCACTGCGCTGGGTGTGCTGCTTGAACCTCCCTCCCTGCCTAGAAATGCTCCCAGAACCCTAACTTCCAAAACACATTCGTTTGCACATTTGAATTCTGTCTTAAATTATATGAATAAGGAAAAATCAGTTCATGTGTTATGTGAGTTTGAATGAGAATTAATAAGGGGAAACTTGAATACCATTCACAGTTGCAATTTGACAATGTTTTGAACAAAGCATGGCTGACTTCTGTTAGTGTGAATGACATAGAAGGGAATTGGAATACAGCTCCTTTTGTTTACTTTCTTCTGCTTACTTTTTGAATGGTTTACTTTTTTAGGACAGCAAGTTGTGTCAGTGCCATCAAAGACCAGAAGCCTTCAACAATACAGAAGTCAAATTTAACTAGTCACTCCAGTGCTGACAAGACAAATGAACAAAAAATGAAAGTTGTACATTGATATTGAAAACATATCAGTTATATATATAGAATATTTAAAAAGGAACTCATCAAATTTGCAAGACAGTGCACTTTTTTATCTTCCTGTTTGAATAGCAAGGCTGTAGGAAGCAGCTACAGATTGGGGGGGGGGGGGATTGTTCTTCAAACGATATTGAACAGTGAATGTAATTAATGCTTGTGATGTAGCACTTTGTTTTCAAAATTATTGGGGCTTTGAGCCTCCAGTGCCCCCTGCTTCCTGCAGACCTGTTGAACATGAGGCATATATGCCCACCTTTTCAACCAAAAAATAACTCAGTTTCACATCTTGGCATAAGATTTTTAGCAGAGAAGCAATGAAAAACACTCATAATGATCACATAGCTTTTTCTCAATGAATGAATGGCCAAGGGGGCCATTCAGCACATACACAAAAAGGGGGCCATCCAAGAAATTTCTAGCAACCCAAAATATCAGTTCAGCTCCACTGCAACTCAAACATATCCAGCTAATTTTATACTGTGACACTTGTAAACGAATATAAAAGTCAAGAAACAATGCGAATTGAGGCCAGGATTGCCCAGAAATATTGGACTTACCTCCAGTATGTGCATGTGCTGAGTGCCCCCTCCCCTCCCATGGGAAGAAAACAATTTTGTTTTTTCAACACTTCATACGAGCCACTTTCCAGCTCTCGGCCTACATAGAGGGAGCAGTGACCAGGCCTGACGTTCTTTCCCAAATCAAACTTTTCATCATTACTTGATACCCCTTCCTTTCCCTGCACCGTGAGAGAACAGTATGTCGTGATTTAGGCCCATAATTTTATGTTAGATGCTACGGGCTCTTCTCCGGAAAACGAAGTGTCACTCTCATCGTTCATTTCACTTGAATCAAGTTGTTTGTCTTTGTCAAGACTAACAACATCGTATTAAAGTTCATCCATAACAAATTAGAAACCGAAGAACCAATAATCGCATCAATTTCAATCTGTCTCGAACTTCGAAGCTGTGTGATCACAGTCCGCCATTGATCTTTGGTCTCATTTGATACAAAACGCGCTTTGTCCCGCAAGATCGGTTTGTTTACAAAAATCCGATACAGCGCCTTTAAAGGTTCAATAACAATCTTCAAGTTCAGTATCTGTACCTCTGTGAAATGATTATGTCCGACATTTCCGAATTTTCTCCTAAAGCATGGTAGACTTTTCGCATCTGTTTTCTTCAAGCAGTCAGATAGGAATTGACCTTGAGTTTTATTTATTATATCATCAACTGAAATAAGTAATAAGTCTATCGGAAAGTAAAATGACGAAACAGGATTTCGCTTTTCGAAAAAAGCTAAGAAAGTCGGTAATTTGGACAAAAGGAAGTTTGGACCTTTTCATCCGAGAAGTCCGCTTTTTCGAGTTCCAACATGTCCGAGTTTTCTTCTAGTGCTTAGGAGAAATTCGATAGTTCGGACAAAGAAAAAGTCGCACAACTTCGTCCGAGAGGTCCGAGTTTTCAAGTTTGAACATCGGGCTAAAAGGAAAACTCGGACCTGGAAAACTCGGACAGTTTGGTCCAAGAAGTCCGAGATGTCCGAGACGTCCGAGTTTTCGACCTGGCCCCGTAAGAAACTCTTTTACAACTTAGTGATAGATCTTGCTGGGGCCGGGCTGTCATTCGATACTCGCAAAAAAAGTTGAGTATGACTTCCTTAACAAACCACAAATGTGTACGCACTCTCCTCCGTAGTCAAAATATGCAATTTGTAGTAAAACATTTTTGAAACTGTTTTGCGGTTTGAAACTATTTTGTGACTTTTTCGACGTTCTTTTATAAAGTGATGCGGCCCGAAAAAAGTGGTGGGAGGCGGAGAAAAAGTCAACTGGTCAGAATGGAGGCATAAAGAGGCAATCCAGACACAATTTTTGCCAAATTTTTGTAAATGGGGGAATTTCCCCCCTCCATACCCCATGCCACTGCCTTTGGGTGCAAACTATGTTATTTCTTGTTTTACTTGTTATTATCACTAAGTAATTTGGGATCCCTTCTAACAAAACTGAATTAATTCCGGCAATGAAAATGTAAGAATCTCATTAGAAACGTTCGGTAACAATAGTTACATGAATGTAAGAAATTGTAAAGCTACGCCAATGAATGAGTGCATGGATGTATCAATTTTTGGAATATTAACGAAAGACAAGGAGATCCGCCGATTGCTTTTCGAGGCCCAGGAACAAAACTGCAAAGTGAAAGGGGTGGGGGATTTTCGGAAAGGGTACAAGGCTTTCTTCTACTACTTTGTGGGGGTCCGAAAATACCTAGGGATATTTTCATGGGGTGCAAAGCTATTTTGCTTGAAAGATATTTGCGTTAAGTAATCATTCAACACTTAAAAGTTAATTTAACAGACATCTGGAAATGATGAATCACTTGACAGATATGAAAATCGCCTGGCACAACTTGGTATGTGTACATGAATATTTAGACCCTGAGGCCCCAGGGCAAATTGCTCCTCCTGCGTCCCCTCTCAGCGACCTGGATCCCTCTGCTCTGAAGAATGTTTGCTAGGACGATTAAAACCTTTCAAAATCTTTCATTTGGTCCAAAACGACAGTACTAAAGAATATTTGCATAGAATAAAAGTACACTTCATACTTTATTTAATCTGGTTTCCTGTAACCCATACTAAAAGTGAGGAACAGTCTTGAATAGAGGTCCCCCTGTGCCAGTTTGCAGTTGATGTTTTCTTTTCAAAGCCACACGTCTTTTGTAATACATCCAAGAATGCAAATATATGGAATTGGACACCTTCATCACGTTTTACTCAATATGGGTGGCTGTCTCGTTGGGGCGAAGTGCTGACCCTATTGTTTTTAAGCAATTGTTTCAGCTTTTTCTTGGAGCGAATCAACGTTGGGGCTCACATGGCCATGCGCATGGTTGCTATCGTTTATACCGTTGTTAAGATGCACAACGTTCTAAATACGAACTTTTATCGGTTTTGAATAAAGAACGAAATGCATCTTGGTAAAAAAGTCCTTGCCGCCATCTTTAGTGCAATCTACTGTTGTTATTTCTGTACGTTTGGTTTCTTAGAAAGAGTTCCGTAAAAACATTCCATTTTGAATCATTTCCAACAAGAGGGAACGGATTTTCTGGCTTGATACAGTAAGCGAGAATAAGTACGAAAATGCACGAGCTGTACTGCGGAGGAGAGTGCGTACACATTTGTGGTTTGTTAAGGAAGTCATACTCAACTTGTTTTGCGAGTATCGAATGACAGCCCGGCTCCAGCAAGATCTATCACTAAGTTGTAAAAAAGTTTCTTACGCCCTCAAAGGCCGCAAACATTGTGACTTTCCTATGGAATAGCAAGGTACAGATCAGTATGAATTCGGGAACAAGCAGACAGTGATTGAATTAGAAAATACCTAAAAATTTGGGGGCCGAGGGCCATGGTGCCAAGGGCCGGGGGGGGCGGAGCCGGCGATCTCTAATAGCCATCCATGATCCATGATCCATTGATTCCCTACTCCTGCCTGTCGTGATATGGAGAGATCTAACTGCTGAGAGGTAAACACACACTGATGCAGCTTTGCAGGTTTAGCTAAGATGTCCTAAGTAGCACAGCAAAGTCAGTTCTGAGGTGGGAAATTGTGAACCGTTTTCATGAATAAGACAGAACTGTTCACAAAAGATTATAAACTTCTTTTGAGCTGATGCATAAGTCTTTTTGGTATTTTTGGCTAAAGAATTCTCAATTAGGTTTTGCCAGGGTTGGTCCAAGGAGGGAAAAGCATATGATGCAAAATATCTTGGGTATTTCTTCTGAGGCTCGGGCCAGCTTTGAAAAAACCTGGTAAATATTTCTTCAAAACTTCCCAGAGTCTCCTAACATCAAAGTAATGTTTCAAACCTTCATCTCAACTAACTTAGATTAAGTGGGCAGTTCTAGCGAGAGCTATTTCTAGTAATGGAAGCAACCATTCAATAAATTGAAAATTCCAAACGTTTCAAATAAAAGAGGCTGCCTGTGGAATGGTTTGATGTCCGTCTGGCCTGGAGTGGGGTTTCTTAACCATAAATCGTAAAATCAGGTACTTGGTATCGCTGAGGAAACATGCCATCTAACCATAAGTTGCTACTTGGTAACTGAAGTAGCATGCAGGGCCAATTCCTTCTCTATAGTCATAGGGTTCCATGTCGGATTGACGGCCGATCAACTGTTTCATCAAACAGCCTTAGTTATGCGCAGCGATCAGGCCCTTTGTTTTATTTTTTGTCTATCATAATTTTTCTTGGCATTTAATTTCTGAGATAATTGTAATTGTCATTCATCGTGGGAACTCGCTGATTGTGTGTCCTTTCCTGCAATGAGTGGCACAGTAGTTGTATTTGTTGTATGTATCAATATTTTATTTGATATAAAAAAGAACACAGCAAGCTCAAATATGATGATGCCCAGTGTCAGTCATTGTTTCTTTGTGCAATAGAAACTGGTCTTATTAGCAATAATCTAATGTCAAGAATGGGTCGCCTGTTACAAACAACCAATGTCAATGATGAATATCTCATTGCTGGGTTGAATATCACTGTAACTGAGAGGCAAAAAGAAGTTCAAAGCTTGGGTCGGATGCAAAAACAAAGGCCAAAATAGCTACGATACAGGACATGAAAGTGTTGAAAGCAGATGTTGCAATTCTAGGGATGGAATTGATTAAAAAAACGATAGGGGATCCACATAAGGGGAGGGGCCCGTGAAGGGAGGCCAAGACAAGATTGTCCCAGAGGTTGTGAGAAGTGTTAAACATTTTTTTTTTTTTATATCATCTAAAAAATTACAATGTAAATTTACAAACTACACTACTTTACAAAATTACTATACGACTATACAATACTACTAGAACGATACCCCGAGGAGCAAGAGGCTAAGACTACCCCGAGACCAATTGAACATAGAGATTAAAACTACTCTGTCTCAAATTTCATGCCACAACGAGAAATGCCTGCGATTAAACAACTAAAGTGATTGAATGAGTAATAAACCATTATGACAGATATCGCCTGGCATCCAATTTGAGACAGACCTTAAGTATACCAGTAAAAGAAAAACCAAATAAAAGAAAACAAAAACAAAGAAAAGAAATACACGTTTACTTAAATGGGAAATGGTAGTTGTGGTTTTATGGCTTAGAACGGAGTTTGCAATTTTCTAATCAAATCGACCAGATTTGTGAATAAACTGTAGAGTTAGCAGCAGTATATTTTTATTGAGTTCATTGGGAAAGTTTTTGTCACCATACAATAAGATCTGCATGAGAACATCGTTTTGGACGTTTGTATATCCAAATGGTCGTAATAAAGCAAAAACTCCAGCGAGAAGATCTCTGCGTGGTATTGCAAAGGAAGGCCAAAGCAACAAGAAGCGTTCTGTATCCTCGATACCATCGTTTGTAGGGCACATTGGGTTCATTGTATCCCTAAAATTATGCCTGAATTTGTGAAAATTCAATTTGCTAAGACCAACCCTGAGTTGAGTAAGATAGGATAGACCTTCTGGTTCATGAATGCCAAAGATAGATCTTACAGGGGGTCTGATTATTGATAAAAGCTTCTTCTTAAAAACGGCAACAGACGGTGCAAGTCTAATCTCAGAATCAAGTTCATTCCATTCAGACAAGCAATGAGGATAGAAACTAGATTTGAATTTTTCTGTTCTGGCCTTTATTCGCCCAATGACATCCTGGTTGCGAAGAGAGTATTGAAACTGTTGAAGCGGTGGGATTGGGATTGGGATTGTTAAACATTGATTAGAAGCAAGAGACAATGAAAAGTATGCGCATAAGTGTTGCTTCTGTCGTTTATTCTCCAAAATGATATGAATTTGTATGTTTACTCCTATCTTCTTTCATCCAACTTTTGCACAGTGATCAAAGCAATCCTGGTTTTTTTCCATTTTTTGATTGCTTATTTAATTAGTTTGATTGCTTCTAATTTTTCTTTTGGCCTTGCTGCATAACTGCACCAAGGCGGCTTACCTGATCTTGCAGATATTACTGACAGATGATGCAAACAGAAGGCATTCATGAAACATGAAAAAATGACAGCAAGCATCAAATACAGCAATTCATTCTGAAGTACCTTTACAGCAGTCAGGCCAGTCACAAATGCTTTCTGAACAAGGTTTGTGGTCAGCATGGTACCGCAATGACAAAATCCTGATGTCCATAGGTCTTTAATGATTGAGGAATGATGGTTTCTTCTCAGTTGGTGAGGCTGGATCATAAATTGGCACAAAAAGTTCCAGAAATCACTTCTGATGTCATTGTCTTCAGATGCTTAAGCTCTTTGCAAGAGCAGTGTAAGTTTTTGGAGGTGAGTAGCTTCTCTTAAAGTTGAATGTTGATGATTTTACTGCCAACAGTGCCTTTGCTTTATGGGAGAGCTGTTCAGGATTTTCAGAGGAGTTTGTGTTACCCCTAATTATGGAATGGATACTTTCTACCCTGTATTGATCAATTGCTGGAATGTTGGATGACACACAGCTGTACAGATCAAAATTAATTTGCTGCCAATAAAAAATTTGTGACAGCTAGGCAAGTTTGGACTTTTTATAGTGTCTTCTTTTGAAATTAAAAAAAATTGTCCATATGCTGTCCATAGCATTTTCACATTGAATTTGTTGAATATGAATGAAATGGCATATATTGATAATACAAGTGGGAGGTAATTACCAAACAAATTTTTTGGCATACTGGAATGAATCGACCTTGATGTTTGAATGAGTTCAATCATATCATCTTGAATTAATCATCACTCAACTACCGTATTGCAATTCAAGTATCAATTATGTGTGCAATGGCTTTGGCTTACAAGCGTACTTAACACTTTTTCCAAAATTTTCCAACAAATTTTGATGGAACAATTAATGCCCTTTCTAGATAACACCCTATCAAACTTTGTCACAGCTTATAGGTAAGCATATAGTACTCAACATGTTTTAATCAGACTCGTGGAAGATTGGAAATCTAATTTTGATAATAACTTCATTGTAGGTGCTGTCTGAATGGATCTTTCATATGCTTTCGATTGCATCTTAAACAATTTGATAATAGTCAAACTCCATGCATATGGTTTGATGACAATGCATTAGTTCTGGTTTGTTCCTATTTGGATTGTATCTTTTGCTAAAAATTCTGCTTTGTTTGATTCATGAACTCACTTTTAAAAAACTTCCTTATCTGGTCAACTTACGTTGAATTGCACAATGCACAAAGGCAGACAGCAATCATCTACTTGGCGCACGCAATTTAGTGCAACTGTGTCTGAAATGCCCTGATTTCACCAATGTACTTTTCAACCAACATTCTTGCTGAATGTTGCAATCCTTCTTGTTTTCGTCACTGAATTTTTGACATGTTGTTTTTTCCATTTCTTCTTGAGGGTGCATTCAATGTGGCTCCTTTCAATATGGTTGCCAAACGAGAGGGTCTGTGTTTGGATGTAAGGGTGGAAAATCCTTTAACTTGTCATTTTCCATGAAAATAGTTCAAAGTAACAACAGATGGTACTATAGCATTGTAAATTGCTGTAAACCATTGATTCCAAAACAGAGAAGAGTATTTTCGGATTGCAAATTGTCTCAATGTTTGTCAGAAGCAAACGGCTGTAATTTGCAAGATTTTTTTATGTGGTTATGACAGGAGCTGAACCTGAAATTCCTAAAATGGAGTCACTAAGAAAAAAATGTTTGTTTATAGATAACTCAAATCTCTCACTATGAGGTCAAAAAGATGAGAAGCTGTATGCATTTGATAAAGTTCACCAAAACACGGAAGGAGCCAAACTTTTCTCAAGCGACTTGAGCTTCAACTTGGAAGAGCAGCTTGGTTTGTCTATGTACACAAGCTGGCTATGGATGGTTCTGGCTGGCTCAGGTGTGTTTTGGATGACTCTGGGTGGTTCTGGGTGGCTCTGGGTGATTCCGCTGTTTGGTAATAGTGAAAAGATATATAATCTGGATATATTTGCCCTTGCAGAAACTCATGCTGAATCAAAGCAAGAAATCTGCTTAAAAATTCGATTTACTTTTCAAACTACTACTAAGTGCAAGAAGGATCAGTAAAAATGCTGTTATTATGGGGTATTAACAGTTTTTGTCAAAACCATAATTAAGCCTGGGGTGAAAATTATTAACCTAAAGAACTGTGAGACAATTTGGATAAAGCTTGATAAATCCCTTTTTAATCTAGACAATTATACCTTTGTTGTCTTTGTTTATATCCCACCTAATAATTCTCCATACCACCAAAAAATGGAAACAGATACCTCTGAAACATAGTATGGATTTCCATAAGGCACTTACCACAATAAATCCACTTTTTTTCTGCTTCTTTCTCTCAGCGTATGTTGCAATTTGCACATGCAATTTTTGTAATTTTTTTTCAAATTTCCTTCCTTTACGTTTGGCTGGTGCTTTCCCCTTGCTTCAAGAGGACTTGACTTTGCCAGCAGTTACTTTTCCTGTTTTGCTCCCTGTGCTGGTTGGAGCAACTTTGTCGGAAGAAATTTACTTAAATAAAGCTGTACTCCTATGAAACATAGTAAACATGCTATGTTTCAAAACTTAGAGTGGGAGGCAGCCAAATACAATGCGCAAAGGAAGGTGTTTCTGCTTGGAGCACAGGTGGCAGTGTATGGTTATGGTAATTTTAAAAGAAAAATTGCAAACAAAACTTTGATTTCTTCCCTATCGTTCTTCTGTTTGTTGTCATGCTCCTGTGCCCTCTAACTCTCTGCTTCAAGACACTAGGCCCATCAACAGGCCCAGTTCCCAAACAAGAATCCAATACAAAAAGAGATCAAGGTCAGTTGCTCTCTGCCAACATTGGAGGCCACTTCAACTTTCCCTGTCTAGTTTGCAGCATGTGAGCATTCAATCCTACAACGGAGTCCACCAGTAGACAGCTCAGCAACCCCTTTCCTTGTTACTCCTTGTTGATAATAGTCTTGAATTTCATCAATCAACTTTTTAGATGCTTCTTGCCTCCTTTGTTTCTCCTCAGTATCATCCTTCACAAACGTCATCTTGTCCCCATCCAGGATTAAATCCCCTCTGGGGCCCTTAAATACCTCGTATTTTGCCATCAGGTATTTAGAATCAGCTGTTGCATCCTTAAATGGGATTTTGACTTTCAATCCCATTGGATTCACAACTTTGACTTTTTGCAACAATTCTTCATCATCTTCATCATGTTTTTCTGCTCTAGCTCCAACATTACTTTTTCAGGTTCTTTCCAAGGAACACTAACTTCCAAGGCCACAGGAAACAATGATTTAAAATCTCTTTGTCCTTCATCGAAATTGAACCATCCCAGAGTTTGTTGATCTGCTCTTTTACGCTTAGGTTCAAAGTTTGGACTCTCTGGCATTGATCTCTTTGGTGTAGAAGAAGGTGGTGGTAAAAATACTTCATCATCTACAACAGCTGAAGAAGTTGAAACTTTAGGTGTTTTGAAAAACAATCCTCTTCAAAACACTTTTCAACATCCATCGAAGTCTCATGTTTTTGAGAACTTGTTGTACCACTAGCTGTATCTATATCTCTTTGAATTTCTTCAAGTTGTTGGTCAGTAACAACTCCATCAGGAGCATCACCACCATCTGGACCATCTGCAAAATCTTCTTGTTGAACTTGAATAAGGAAGTTCATGTCCTTAATAAACATAGTAGTCATATGTTCTGCAGCTTCTGATTCCCTTGTAATGACACCGCGAATTGTTCTTGCATCATTCATCAATGAATCAAATCCTCCAAATTGATGATGAAGACCAAGTCCTTTCATTGGCTGGGAATACTCGATATCCTTTATGACTGATATACTATTCCAACATTTGGTTCGCCATTCTTGCCCTGCATCAATGCCAATCACATCCTCCATGTACTTTTGTGCAGGATTGAAGATTTGCATCTGTCCAAAACCTTCAACAAAGTGTGTACCAAAATAGCATTCATCATCAGTTTCCACCATCAGAATGATTGTACCATTCAGAACTGGATGAGCCATGTACTTCAATTTCAGGATTTTATTGTGTTTCCCTTTGTTGAGAATGAGCAAACCAAGGAATCTTGCTGCACTTGCACCCTGACACCAAAGTTCAAACTGATGAATACATTCAGAATTCATGCTGCTGAAATTGAATAACCCAAGTCCTGGGGGTGGCTCTAGGACGGTAACTTTGCCACCATCAACATCATCACCAACTTTTTCTCCCCCCAATTCTTCAACTTGTTTTTGACGTTCTTCAAAAAGTTCTTTCAGCATATTATCCACCATTTCTGGAGTAGTATTTTGATCAATCTCTGCACTCAAACAGTGTTTCATTTTGATCATATTTTGAGCGCTGTTCAATTCAATGGTCATCTTATTGATCTTTGCTTCTTTCAGCTCAGCCAATAGTCTTTTATCAGCTTCTGTGATTTTATATTTTCGCCAATTTAGTTTTTTTTCTTGATCCCAAGAAGCATTGGCTGCGGCAGCATCCCATGATGAATCCCACGAGACATCATCATCCTGCTGGGTGTGGTTGACAGGAGGAGGAGCAGCAGGAGGACTACCATACTGAGCAGTAACTCCAGGTGAATTGGTAATTACTCCATCGTTGGTCTCTTTTGTGGTCGTTGTTGTTGACTCATCATCTGCATCATCTGTGGTTGTTATAGTACTGTCCATCTTACTTAATCTCAATACACTTTTGAAAAAATTGTTCATCATTTCACCATTCCCAGCTTTCTTACGCATTCTTGCAACGCTTTTTGCTTGATATTCTGCAACTTGATATGATTCATCATTCAAATTGATTTCTCGGAGCTGTTGTTCAATGCTCTTTGATCTAGCCATCTTTCTTATCTTTGTTTGCTTTAGATTGATAGATCAGAAAGCTGATCAGTTTGTGACTCTTTGCTCCAATTCAAGCTTCTTATATACCATTTCAATTGTCGTATTTTGTCGTATCAAATCGTATGTGTCGTAATGTTTTTTATTTTAGATATCTAAAGGAATAGTCGTAACTCCATCATCCAGAACACGACGTTTGCAGTAAAAGTTTGCATTACATTTTTTTTCTTGCTCACATGTTGTAAATACATCATTAGTACGTTTCATGCCTCTATTGACAATTTGTCTTGTTATGCCTTTTTCAAGTTGATCTTGGTAGACTTTAAAAACATTTTTATAAGTATTTTTACTATCATAATCTTCTTCCTTTGTTAATTCTTTTCCAAGTTCATACATTGTACTTTTTTGTACTCCTTTTGATGAAAATTTTAAACTATTTTGTTCTTCATCAAATACCACGTAAGATTTTGCACATAGGGCTACCATATTCTTTCCTCGAGCTTCGACTTTAAATAATCCAGGAGTTCGTTCACCATATATTGCACTTGATGTAACAAAATATTTATGTTTTTCTTGTTTGAATAATTCTATTTTCTCAGGATCCAAATTATCTTCAAATTCTGGTCCATCTTTAAATGCTATATAAATACTATCAGTATCAGTACTCATAAATCTATGCGAATCTTTTTTTAATACATTAAAACAAAATTCTATGAACTTTCGCATGGTCATTTTAGACTTGTCAAAGATGACATTTGATATTTGTCGTAATTGATTTAATACGATTTTTTTCTTTCGTCGTGTAATTTCAATCAAATTTTCACTCAAAACTTCATACGACTTAAACATCTTTCGGCTTGCTATATCTTTGGTTAAATAAGTTTTATTCATCTTTATTCGTTCATTGCCATCCACTACGTACATTATAACTTCTCGATGTTTTTCTACATCTGTTATACAACTGCCAAATGCAGAATTTCCCAAAAGTTTTGCAATATTTGCTATTATTGCTTTATCTTTATCGACATCACCTTGCATTCTTAATCTTGTAATCTTGTCTACAAATGGTTTGAACATTGCAAATGGTTTATAACGAATAAATGCAATAATTTTACTTACTTCTAAACCCATTTCTAATAAATGTTTTAAAGATTCACAAGTTATTCCAATATTTTCTCCAAAATATGAATCTATTACCATTTTCCTTCCTTCTGTAGGAAGCTTGATATTATTTTCAAATGCTATTCGTTGCATATATGCGCCTATATCATCCAACGTTACAGTTGCATGTTTAATTATAGGTGCAAATTGTTCATATTTTTCTTTTAAATGTTCTGGAGTTTCGATGTTTACAAAAATTATTCCATCTATCTTTCCTTTTCGTACTAAATTTAAAATATGTTCATTAGGAATTAAATTATCAATTTCTGGCCAAAATCTAATTAGCTTTTCATAGCTATTTAATTCCATCAACATATTTCTATAATTATCATTTGTAACACGAAGTTGTCTCCATTCACATTCCCCTTTTCTTATAATTTGATATCCTAAAGCAATCAATATTTCATCACGAATAATGTCAATCATTCTAATTTGTTCACTTGTCAAAAGCTTTAAAACTTTTGTCCATTGTTTTCGAGTTTTTCCTGTTTCTTGATTTGTTACTTCTATTTGTTCTCGTACTATTCGCTTATAGGTAATACCTCAACTTTTTCTTTCACACTCTTCATTCTTATTACATGCATGATAATAACAACCATCAAATTCAAATATAATCTTCTTTCCACCACTTTTAATTATTCCATCAACAAAAAAAATCTTCGGTGCTTTTAATGGAATTTCATGATGGTCATATTTCTCTTGTATGTAAACTCTTTCCAAAGCAGAAAGTTTAAGTTGATATTCTTTTGTTATAAAATGATTTGGATAATCAACTTTTTGAATAATTTCAAAATATTCATTTGATATTTTACTACTTAATCGTTGTTTATCAAATCTCTTTTGTGATATTGGAATTTTTTCTAAAATTGCACTTCCTTTGTTTTCATAAAATGTTGGTTGTCCTATAAAATGTTCTTTACCAAAACTTGACAAATATAAGCTACATGCATCATATCCTATAATATATGGATGAGTTGGAGGATTTTGTCTTGTCATTATGATAGATTGACCTCCTACTTCTGCTTTTTTCATCAAGGTGAATAATTTTTCATTTCCAATATAATGTATTGATCCTGGAGGCATATAACTACGTAGAATTTTCTTTGCTACTCCTGGTAGTGAGTAACAAGTTAATAATGGATTTACACAATGTTGACATAATGCATTTAAATACACAAGAATCGCATTAAGGAATGGTCTTACATGGGTTTTACCAATCAATGGCCCTGGCCCTATGGCCCTATGGCCCTATGGCCCTTCGTTCTTGTGTATTTTATTACGAAAACATTGAGTGTGAGTTCGACAGTATATTCGTTGTATATTCAACCAGAATTTGTGTAAACATAGTTTCAAAAAATGCCTGAATTCATGCACAAAGTTCTCGTTCGTTCAGCGAGCGAGAAGTTTCCGAAAATGACGAAGGGAATCACCAGCTGTGACTTTCTTTCCTTTGAGAAACGCGACAAAGAGTTTAGCTTTGAAGAAGCCTCTTTCCTGCCTGCACAATGAGTTCCTATCCTTCTAACTCATTGTTGCGTGATAACGTGAAGAAAGGGACTGACAAGTCTGATCTTGACAATTTCCCCTTCTCACAGCAACGGGGCTAATATCTGTTTACTGACAAGCAACATCGTTTTGATTTTCTTTTTATCCATGGTATACAGAGAAGAAACTCAACTCTCTGATCGTTAAAAAAATAAGAGAAACTCCAGTGCTGGGGACAAATTAGATAAGAAACAATTTTTAAGAAGGAAATCCTCGTCCTTACAATATTTTTACTATATTTTCACTTGTTTTCTGGGTCAAATTACTCAGCAAGTCGAACAGGAAGTACACTTGAAGAGAAAATTCCGAGTATTCAATTTAAAATGTTACAATTTTAAGACATTTTCAGTAATATCACATTCTTAGTTTCTCGTAAAATGAATACCTGTATGTGGCAGCCAAGCCAAACACATTTGGTGGAGTGGGGCAAAATGTATCAGAGCAGAGCCAATACAGAAGACTTGAAAACAAGGTTGTACGCAGAAAATTTTCAGCAGGGGGGGGGGCAGTGGATGCTGGAAACCTTAGGGTGAAACGAGCTAAAGAAAGAAGGGATGGAAAATTTGCCCTCAGAAAAATTTGAGATCACGCCCCGTTGAGGTCCTTTCAATTCCTGGAATTACCCTTCAAAACTTGCTGACGAACGAATATATCATGAATGCCATGCCAGTTCTATAAAGCATTTGCATAACTGGAGGTGGTTACTTTTACGTATGACATGCAACCATGGTGCCCCATTTGGTTAGGGCTTCCAACTGCAGGAACAGTGTGGAGCTAATGCACAAGCTTTCATTTCAAGTGCTTAGGAAATACTTGCTGTTGTTCTAGGGATGGGTGCAAAGTAAGTTGTCGTAGCTTTGTCTTGTAAATACTTCTTGACTTCTCGTTTAATTTAAAAATTAAACGAGACTTACCTGTAAGTTGAAGTTTGATTGGAATTCTTCTCTATCATCAGCAGGAACGGAGGAATCACATGAGAAGCGGGCGCATGCGCTACAAGTCATTCTTAAACGTGAGGAATTTCAGGAAAAGTAAGATGTGAAAATTATGAACGAAGGAATCACAGGGTTGGGCCCTCAAAACAGGGAGGGCATGTGATTCCTCCGTTCCTGCTGATGATAGAGAAGAATTCCAATCAAACTTCAACTTACAGGTAAGCCTCGTTTAATTTTTAAATTCTTCTCTATAATCAGCTACGTCACTACGGAATCCCATGAGACTTCAAAGCCCTGAAATTCTGAACCCAAATATGAAAAGAATGGGCCCAAGAAATGGAATGAATTTTCAGTTCCAACGAAACTTTGATTGTAAGGTATATTGATGAATTAGAACAATTCAATAATGCCCTTCAATACTAAATACAGATTATCAAAATTTTCCGAAAACTAGAACTAAAGTATTAAAAGTTGATCATAAAACCTGGCAAAAGCAGTTGCACTGGTCCAACCAGCAGATTTGAAAATTTCACTCAAAGAGAGACAAGATGCTTTAGCTGCTGAAGTCGAGGCAGATCTGCAGCGATGTGCGTAAAAAATGATATACTGCTAAAACCACGTGTATGTATGCCAGTCAATTTCATGGTTGATTTTACTCATGGAGATATTGTGTCTTATGAGTAATGAGACAGTGCTGTGTGGTTTTTGGTAACTTGAAAAATAGTTTCGTAGGTGAACCTATAAGAATATATTGTTGTTCGTTTAAGGTATTCCATGAGATGTGAAACGATACAAAGGTTTGATACAGTAGGTGAATACATTCCAAAAGTATAATGTGTATCTCTGGTTTCGATGTTTTGCATGGTTGCAAAATTGTGATGCAAAACAAATCTGGGAGACTTCGGATCCCAGGGAGATCTATGCTGTGAATTGTTTGACAACGTTGACCTGTTAACAGAAATAAAAGCGATGTTGTCTTGCAAATGAGGTCCTTTAAACTTAAGTGAGTAGTTGGATCACAGAGGTTGAGATATTCTAAAAGTTTCCCAACATCAACATCCCATATAGCGTTGTATTTCGGCAAAGCGGGCCAGATCTCAAATACGCCCTTGAATAGTCGACGTTGAATATTCGTTGAATGGTCGGATGGTCGCCTATGGGTAAACCATGTTGCAAAGTAATTACAGACCAAAGCGCTGATCTTGCTGTAGTTATGGCACTGTAGCCAATGAACTCGTCAAAATTTGATACATGGCTCGACCGTAGGGTTGAAAACCTGAATTGAATAACGAGTGCAATAGGTTTGCCAACAATCAAGGTAAGACTTGAAATGTTTTCGTGCCCTAGGCTGCCATGATGAAAACAATATATTTTGAGCGGAGCTGCAGAAATTTGACGTCCCTATTTTTTAGCTGGTATGAGATAACCAGGAGATGGAGGTTGTAGCAGAGGGGATGATCCTCAGACGGGCTCAATGGCAGGTGAAGCAATGAGCCAGTTGGCTTCAGTAGAAATTTGTTAGATTGCATTACTCTGGTTGCTTTGGGATACCACAGTAGTGTAAGCCAGTTTGGTAGCTCACAAACGCCCTCTGCTTTCTCCATCTGAATCGTTTAGAGGATTCTGGTTATCACAATGAAAGGCGATTGGCATAACTTGAACCAGTCGAGGCAAGCGTAAATATGCATGTATGGCACAAGCCTCTGGCTCCAGTTTAAAAAAGACAAATTTGTCAAACCGTTTATTGAGCCTTGATGCAAATAAATCAACGGATGTTGAAAAACCTATATCAGTGAGACATGAAATTCTAAATCTTTGGCGGTAACTACCATTCTGCAGACGTAGTTGCAGAGCACCTAGACTCGCTGTCTGTTTCAAATATTCTGATTTCCAGGAATATGTGCAGTTGTTAACTATATTTATGTTTCGTTCAATGCACTGTAAAGGCAAATTGCCAAATTTGTTTTGCATAAATTGTTACATGCAAATGAATGGGTGGTACCCATGTGAGAAAAGACAAGTACTGCTGTTGCCCTGTCTGACAATACTTTTATATATACATATGGCTGTGAGGTCATTTGCATATGTTTTCAATGCTAGGAAAACAGCATACAAATCCAAACGATTTGTGTGGTTTCATTGCTGATCAAATGACCATGATCCTCCGGTGGAGGTATTTTCGCAAGAAACTCCCAAGCTTTAAAGAGATGCATCGGTTTTTCTTTTCCTGGGTGCATGATGCCGTCTCAATGGCTTACAAGCCCTGGGAAAGTTTCAATTCAACGTTTGGTTCCTGTTTAGGATCGAACTACACCAAACCATTTCTTTGTCAAAAGTTCCTTATATTGTTTATTAAGCATCATTGTTTTATCATGGTCGATATGACGATAGAATAGGGGATAACAATACCACTGGAAAGCAAGCAATTATTTTCCGTGAGACTTGTGCAACATTCCTAATGGAATGTGTTTTGCGAAATGGAAGGGTTGAACAGTGGTCATTTGTGCCATATTTTGTGTCCTATACAGGGCTGACAATGACAGATCCTTGAAATAAGGCATTAAACCGAGCATATTTACTTCCTGACTTGGAAAAAAACTGATTTTGGAGGACGAAATAATAGATCCTAAGTTCGTAAACAACTTAATTGCCATAATCACCGTTGCATGAGCACTCCTCAAAAGTGTCTCCTTGGAGACACGCATTCTCAATATGGTCCATTGCATTGTGCTCGTCTTTGTCAACAATGGACAAAGCCGGTTTCAGAATGTTATTGTCCGTGGGCAGGGAACCAACTTAACCAGTTTGGTAATGAGGTATCTTGCATTAATTGCCCATTGAATTTTTGTGTGACAAAGCTTTGTTTAAAGATGACTGAGGGTCAATGGAAGGCGTGGTTTCTGATGGAGGTTCCTGCCGCACCGTTCCATCCTCAGCAAAAGGTGTGTCACCTGACTCAGACATTTTCTGATAGAAATGCACAGTAGAGCTTATTACTTCAAAAACGACTTTCGTAATTAACAGTGCTAAATTGAAGTATTTTCGTGTCGAATTTCATTAAATAAGAAAGAGAAAGAAATTTAAGAAACTTACCAAAATTTTTGCATAAAATCGGAGCTTGTGAAAACACGTCTGGATATGACTCGTAGCAAAATCCGCAATGACTTGTAGCGCATGCGCCCGCTTCTCATGGGATTCCGTAGTGACGTAGCTGATTATAGAGAAGAATTGGTCTTTATATTGAAATGAAACATTTCTCAGAATAGTGATTTTATAAAGACCTTTAATTTCTAGCTTCAAAAAGCCTCCATGAATAGGATACAGCAGCATCGTGTATAGGTGGTGTTTTAGTTTTCCTTATGCAAAATTCAAAACTTTAGTTGACTAAGTCATAAACTCAATGTACTTGACTTTATTTTAGGCATTGTCATTTATGCTTTCAAGTAAATCAGCTGCTTCGCTCGAAAAATTCATGCAGTAACGACCTAGTGATGATCTAATCATCAAATGTCAGAAAACTTCAATATTGCAGAGCAAACCTTCTAATGGAAACAGTCCATTTATATTTGCATTTTTTTCTGATTTAGTGATATTATTCGGCAGTATGTGCGTTGCTGGTATGCTTGAAAATCTCCATGACTTCAGAAGTCGAATGTGACATGCATTTTACAATGAAAATAACTTAGCTGTGAAAAGTTCTAGGGACAACTGCCCCCTTGCCCACCTGCCATGTATGGGCTCGCTTGAAAATACATAATCGTTGTAGTTAAAAAATGCATTTCTTTTCTAGACTCAATTCCAAACCTAACTGAGGTGCCAAGGCTAGTTGGCCAGTCCATTCCCAACCCAAACCTGAGCCAGTAGAGACGAAACGCAGCTGCAAAAATGGGGTATCTTCAAGTTGTCCGTGATGTCAGGCTCGAATTGAGGCGTTCTGGAACTATCTTTAGGAGCGAAGAGTCAATTCAGAATGTTCCCAGTGACCCATGACCCTCTTGACTTGCTTCGATCTCATTTCCTTAATAATGAGCCTGTAGACAGGTCGTGTTTTTGAAGCATGTCCTCATGCTATTCCTTTATCCTTTATCCACTGCCAAATCGCAACAATGTTCGTTACTGTGAATTGATTTATGTGATTTAAAAACAGAAACAGAATTTGGAATCGTTTGATTATTTTGCCATCAGCACCTTCGGTTTCGGTTTGAAAAATGACATCCCAGGCAACAATGTTTTTTCAAGGAATATTCTGGAGCTTGCCTTTTTCTCAAACAAGTTGGAAATTTTCTAATCCATTTGAGGCGCCATTTCGTTTGGCCAGGTTGGCCCTCTTTCGCAGGATTCTTTGTCTCATCAATTCCCACTGCGGCCACGAGAAGAACGTAAGAAGGAAGAATGCAGTAACGACTTCTGATAGAATTGAAACAAGATTCATGTGTAAACAGCAAATGAATGAAAGCAAAATTTGTCAGCATTATTAAAACGAATCAAGAAATAACAGGGCATTCTGTCAGCTCGACTGTTTGTTGGAAGGAAAGACCTGATCACATGGAAGGAAAGACCATCGCTATAAGCACACAAACATTCCAATGGGTTTTTATCGAATTTCTATCATTTTCCCAAATGTGTAAATGTACGCTATGCTATGAAGAAGCATATCATATCATGAGAAAGTCTTAGATTCAACAGTGATATCATTTGCTTTTGTTATAAGGATCTCTTTATTCCTTGGCTTACAGGCTCTATCGAAATTATTATAAATGCGATAAGTCTGAGGCTGTCTCTTCAGGAAGTGTATTTTTTGTCCAAAAATTGAACACTCACGATAAAATGTTAACCAAATGCAAAATTCTCCAATCGCATTCAGCATATTGTTAATGAACCCTCATTTTCAAGCACCCCTGGGCAAGCACCATAAAAATCTTTCCCTGGCTTCCCTTGAACGCTTCACACACTTTGACCATGATAAGAAACTGACCAATGAAATGTAGATACTCGTTTTTAGTTTCTTATCTCTTTCTTTAGTAGCTATAAGACAGAATCAGCATGTCCTTCTCTCTGACTGGCCCCTTCCACTGTTGTCATACTCATATTACTTTCATTTTCAGCCCTACATCGCCAAAACTAATTCTAAAGCACAAATTCCAAAAGGCTAGATGTGATAACGAAACAGTAACAACGAAAACAATAAAAAACAAGCACTACACTCTACCGATGGATGAGATCACATTCGAGGTTCGTGGCTGATCGGTATATCTTTAGAGCTACAACTAAAATACTATATGCCAGAGCTATCAAAATATTCATCGACTTGCTATTCACTTCTGTTCTTGTTTTGGTGAGATAAAGGAAATGTACCTATTTAAACAACAGGTATCCAGCTGTGTTCATTTATTGGCAAGGCCCCGATGGTGTATGAAACAAAGTAGTTAGACTTGCTCTTACCAGAGTTTCCAGGAAAATGACAATATTCGATAAATTATTTTCACGCTCAGCTGCGAAGGAAAAATATTGCTGCGATTAGTTTCCTCCAATGCCAAAATTTCAATGGTACAAAACTCAAGCAACCTGATGGGAAAATCATACAACTATCCACGATTGTGGGGCCACAAAAAAGCTGCATAATCAAGACTCTGGCTAGGCCCAAGGTTTAGAATTTATGATCACGAGATCTTCAAATTTTTCTTAATCGCCCAGCTAATTTTGAAGAAAAGATTCATCTTGAAGAAATCGCAAACAAGTTCAGTAAATCCCAAGTGGAGGACACATCTGAATAACAGTATCGAAACTTCCATTATCATTAACTTACGGGACATAGCAACCTGGCAAAGTTGACAATAGACCTCGTATAAATTCTACAAAAAAGAGTCACGATCAAGCGATACTTTTTACACATTTTGTTATGAATTATTCAATTGAGTGGCGCTGTAACTTCTGAAATTTTTGTGCATATTAAGAAATGTGTATAGAAGCATCGCTCGATTCAGATTCTTGCTAAACTAGCTGAGAGATCTATCCTACGTCAAATCATGATCATCAGCAGCAGAATGAACTGGAATCTGAATGACGCACTGTCCCATAAAACAACTGAAACACGTGTCCATATTTGTACTAGTGAAATTCAACAAAACACTTTTATTAACGTCACAGCTCTCTGAGTAAAGCAAACACATTGTTACGATGAGACAAAGCAAACAAAAGGATGCCAATTGTTCAGCTGCTGGAAGCTCGTTATATTGATTACAACTGTTCTGTACCAAGAAAATAATCAACTACAGAACCATGCCAAGACTGAATTGTATGAACCCAGAATGTGCTTCATCAAATGCTCGTGTGGCTGGCCCATGAATTTTCACGGCTGTTGACTGAAAGTTTGGTATTCGCTGCACGACACACCTCCACTGATTTGCCCAATTTGGTGCAATGTTTATGTGGAAATAAACATTGGATGGCCCGCTCATTTGCATGATACCCTCTTGCCTGAACTCTCTTGACAATTTTGTTACCATAACAAGATCGTGAGGTGATACTGGAGCGATGCCATTCACTCTGAAGGTTCGACGGCAGCCATAGCAAACAGATACCTTTTGGTGACACAGTCCTAGCAACGTGATAACATACTCACCCTGCCGTACATCAGACAATGTCCCATTGAAAACAACTGGCATCAGAGAATTTCTAGCAACTGGCATTCTTATGGGGGGAGGTTGATTGAAAAACGGACCTACATTTGAATTAACAAATGTAGAGATTGTAGGCAGCTGTTGATTGCCACTGTTGAATTGGAGAGACGGAGTTTTTGACAGTACATCCAAGTTGAAGATCGAATGGGTCTGCAAATTTTGCCTCTGGTCTCCTTGGTGAAAGAATACTTCAGTGTTCTCAGCGCACAGCGGAGGTGGCCTCTTTGGGACACTTTCAGGTTGGTGAGATACATGTGGCTGCACGATGGCTGCTGAGTGCTGCATCATCAAATTACCTCCTTGCGTATGTTGATCTTCAGTGCTTTGATTCTGCTCTTTTGTCTTTTGTCTTTCAGCAAAAGCATGTTGCAGCTGGGACGGTTGTTTTTCTTTTGTTTGAGCATTAGATTTCCTTTTCCTTACTGGCTTCTTGTGTCCTGATACCGAACTATTCACATTTGTGGAAGCAACTCGAGTCAGTGGTGCATCAAGTGACGAAAGAGAATTGATATACGTTTCAACCATATTCTGCATGATAGCAACTGACAGAGCATGTGCACAATATCCTCGAAGAATAGCATTCTGACATGCATTGTCACACATAACCTTTCCAGTGGCAAACGTGCGAATCACGTGAGGGGATCCTCTCGGCTTGGATGATGACTTTACCAGGTACTCATTGGTTTCATACCCGTCCCTTATATTTCCACTCGCCACCAGCTGCTTTGCTTTTTGAATGACGCCAAGTAGAATATTATCATCTGCGAGTGGCATAACTTCTTTATACAAGAACAGCATTGTAGATGCTTCGGGACCAACATCAAGCTCCGAGCTACCAATGGACTTGTTTGCAGAGATTCCAGTGGACGAGTTAGTGCTGGTGACGGTGGCAGCGGTGTTTGCTATAGAACACGTGGGTGAAGATGCATCATAGAGGAATGTATTATCATGTTTATCAAACACGTGCTCGTCGGAAAATGACAACCTACGAGTCAACAGGAAGGGATATGTAACAGTTGCATAGGATCTTGGACAGACCTACTGGGTGTCTCAAAAAAAAGTTCCAAGAGCCGAAGTAGAATGGCCTTGAATTTAAGAAACTCCAAGGCACCTATTTTTATAAGGTACTAAGAATTTGAGCCAGAGCTCAACGTTTCTTCAAATCATTAGATTTTGAGTACTCATCATGGTTTGTTACGATTTCTGTATGAATCACTTGTGCCTTTGCGAACAATCCAAAACAAATTTAAGTGGGATATTCCATTCAGCGATTTTGCGACAAGACCGCGTTGTGCATTTCGCCCTAACTTTATCACTTTTTCATTAAGTGAGAATTATATCACCTGCTGATTAAAACTAAGGGAGAAGTGTTCTGCATTTATGCGAACTTTGGGAAAAAAAATAAATGCAAATCAAAAACACATTGGTACGATGGCGGCTTTCGTATCTCGTAAACAACAGAATTCATTTCTTCTGCCTATGAGCCCTTGGCCCTCTCAGTGACCTGCTGGTGAACTGTCAAAAAATGACCTGCATTTTACACAAGCCGTGCCGTGGAAGACTTTGTACTCAAAATTCGCCAATTTTACAGGCAACAGGCGCGCTTTGCACTGCCTGCAAACCTAACTGAAATATCAAATTCATTTTTACTATGGAAATCACTGCAGAAGAAACTTCTTATGTAATCAGTGGTTTGTACATTTGAAGAATGATACCTGCAAATCAGTTCATTAGAGATCAAATTTCAAATCATATCTATGTTCAAATGAACCATGACGGGTAAAAGTAGATCTTTTCCATAAAGCTGGAAAGATCATACAGCCCTGAGTCATTTGTCAATGTTATGACGCACACTATCGTTTTGTCTATCTTAGAAATTTGTTGTTTGCTCCCCGTTTTTCGAATGAACTAGATGCTGCTGCAAGGTACTCAATCAACGTATTGAGTGATCAACATTTCAAAATTACACATAATTTTGAAACTGTCAACCTATCATATTGAATTCCCAATCTCATGAACCTACTTGCAAATTTGCCTCCTTGTTTTTGCGACAAGCTCAGCTTTTGGGTTTATTGGCTCTATTTCAGAAACAATAAAGTAGATATGGACAAATGAGGGGTATCAAACTTTAAGTCAAAGCCTTGCATTAGAGCAAAAACCACAAAATTAACAAGAAGGATCCTCCATAGAATATGTACCGGGTGTCCCAAAAAAAAGTATCCGGATTTGGTCGACCATAGCGATAAGAATATAACGTGAATCAATCCGAAATGATTTTCAAAACATACCTCGATAGCCAACTTGAACATAGATACCTCGTTTGTTGATATCGGTGCACTGAGAGTGAAGATATTAATCTTCAAAGGACAAATTTGCCTCCACCACCAAACCAGAGCTTTGGCGCTTTGGCCTAAGCAAATTCTTGAAGCAGGGTGAAAAGAATCAACAAGATTTGAAGACGGCACACCAGATGTGTTTTCCAAAATACAGTTTATGTGAGACCTATCGTCAAGGGAGCTCTGAAATCAGCTTCATTCACCTCAATATCGAAGATTTATTCAACACTTACTATTCACCGGTGAAAGTACTCCCTTGAGCATCAACACAATTTTGACATCGTCAGACCATTCCTTGATAAGAATTTGTTATCAGATCTCTCGAGATCAAGTTGATCATCGCGTATCTTCGAAGCTGATTTCCCGGGTGGGTCATCAACAAGAGAGGAGATATCTTTTGGCCCCCAAAAGATCTCCAGACCTTCCTGTCGTAACTCCCGAGAGATCTGATAAAGAATTCTTTTCAAGGAATGATTAAACGATTTCAAAAGTGTATTGATGCTCAAGTTAGTACCTTCATCGGTGAATATTATGTGTAAAATAAATTGTCGATATTGAGTTGAATGAAGCTGATTTCGGAGCTCCCTTGACGATAGGTCTCACATAAACTGTATTTTGTAAAACCCATCTGTTGTGCCGTCTTCAGATTTTGTTGATTTTATTCACAGGGCTTCAAGAATTTGCTTAGGCCAAAGCGCTAAAGCTCTGGTTTGGAGGTGGAGGCAAATTTGTCCTTTGAAGATTAATATCTTCACTCTCAGTGCACCGATATCAACAAACGAGGTATCTATGTTCAAGTTGGCTATTGAGGTATGTTTTGAAAATCATTTCGGATTGATTCACGCTATATTCTTATCGCTATGGTCGACCAAATCCGGATACTTTTTTTTGGGACACCCGGTAGACCTCAGAAATGTTTTGGGGTACTAATGAGAAACAGTCCTCCACCGTCTTGAAACTTGGCATGAGAAAATGATATCGTGCTGAACTTGGTTATTGTTCATGTGTAACAAAACAAAGTAGTTGTATGTATGCTTGGTCGCACACTGAAAGAATAATTGTGTCAATAAAAGCTAACATACTGTGTGTACTAATGCAAACTAGTGTGCCAATGAACGTTGCACTTAACTTCCTTATTTTAATTTACGATCATAGTTGCTTTCTTGTCAATTTTTAACAAAGACCCTCAATTCCGGCTAGTAGATCAAATAAACAATCTCCTTTTTTGGACGAATGCTTTTAAATCAAACGAGTATTCTGTTCAATAACTTGATCCACCTTAGTTTCTTGATATAAGCAGCGTCAGTTGCTATAAGATATGAGCGAAGCAAGCTACATATCACATAGCGATCTCCATAGCTGTTTAAGCTTGATTGTCCGCATTAGCTTGACTGTAAGGGAAGTTTGCAATTTAAAGTTTAAATGAATTCAGAATATTCTGCATTTTGTAAAACACCTGAATTCAGACATTAGTTATACAGATGATTTTCCCAAGCATATTGCAATGAATATGCTACCTTGCTGACTCTGTCGAGGCAGCTCCCTTAACTTTACAAACTGTCTAACTTTTAAGTTTTCTTGTGTCTTTGCACTAGATCATGGTATGTCAACATTCATGAGATGAAATAAAAGTATAAATTAAATGAATTCAAAAGGTGACACCTTTTTGTAACATTCTTCCTTGCGTTGTGAACAGCATGCTTCCCACATTTGAATGCAGTAGTTTCCTTGTATGCAGCAGGGTCTACAAGAACATTGAGAACCTTTGCCTTCATGGTCCGCTTTGCGTCTATCGGCAGCATGGAATATTCCCTCGTGAAATCCATGCAGTTGCTTTGGAAAGCAGGACGAACTGTGTATTGAGCATCCGGAAATCGCAAAAAGGCCCGCATGACATCATTTTCTTGAGCCTGGATGATTTCTTCGTATGAGCGGGCAAACTGATAGAGATCAAGCTTTTGCTTTCCTTGCCACAGCTTTAAAAGCTTATTCATTGACTCTGGACAGTTGCTGTAAAATCTAGATGGATCACCAGCTATTTCTGCAGCTTGCACGACACCTCGTATTAGATGAAACTTGAATTTGTCTTCTTTGTATTTCCTGAAATATTCAGCAAATTTCTTTCCTTCATCTCCAAACTTTTCTTCCCATGAAACATAGAGCCCTTTTACAGACTCTGTAAAATCTTCAAAGGTTACCGCATCAACAAGGGCCTCTGTACCCTTTTTTCCGAATATGTCTGTCAATATGGCAGCCTTTGCATCGGATGAAAGGCCAGCCATGTTGGCAGAGCAGTTGTCTTGTGCATGCTTCATGCAAAGTAGTAACAATGCCCTTGGAAATGACCAACATGCCATATTAACAATTGATTTCCCTCCATCCATGCCAATAACTTTCAAGCCATCCTCAATTCCAGGCATTTTCTCCTTCATGGCATCACACAAAAACTTCACTACCCTTTCATCTTTACGATGGCATATCATTACAGGGCCTAACATCGTGGGGCAAACTTCCTTTCCTTTGACAAAAAGGCTTGTATTTCTGTATGTTGTTACAAGCACATAATAGGATGGCTTCTTCCCTAATTCGAATGTGAAATCGAAATCAAGAGTAGACTTGAATGGCTGCTGATCAGTACAACAGTAATTTGCAATGTTCTGAATCTGCCTATCATTGAAAAGCACAATGTCATAGGTTTTCTCATTCGTTTGGATTTTTCTGATGATGCTGTCACCGACTGCTCCGTCATTGTGCTGTTTTTGAATCAATTCCTTCAGAGGGTCATCACCAGCTTCGCGTTTCTTCTTGGCTGCAACAGCATAGTGCCCATGGCGTCTCTTTGGCAAGCAGCTTTTGTTTGCGGCTGATTCGATGCCTCCAACCTCTGTTTCTGTCACATACGTGGCCTTTTTAGCACAAAAGCCTTTCTCCATGTTCTTAACTTGGCGCTGCTTGATACTTGGGTATACCCTCGTAGTTTTGGATGGCTCAATCACTTGTTTTCCTTTCACAAATCGGTATCGGATTACAACCAGAGGCTCGCAGTCTTTGAAGGGGTTACTACGGTCTGTTGAAGAGCCATGGGGTGCGTACATTGCAGTGATGCTTTTTTCAAGATTTTCGTTGTCTTTCATTTTATAAATTCTTTTTACCGAACGAAATTTACTTGGTTCGTTTCCTTTTTGAAATGGACCAGCCATTGCTTCACTACTCAACACATACGTTTTTGATTGGTACCAATTCCAACAATCGATCGTTATGTCTTTTGGACTTTTCAATGAAGTTATTTGTATGATGAACGTGCAATTTTGCTGCACGTGCCAAGGTGGACGCTGCTTTACGACATAGTCTTGAAGGCCGTACTTGTCAATGATCAGGTTCATGTCAGCTTCAAGAGTATCTGACACACAGATGGATTTGTATGTTAATGCATCATAGGGAGATTTCACATCTTCTACCTTGTAACTGCTGACTTCTTCTGAGTCACCATCTGCATCTGATGACATATCATCCAAGCTAACATCATGATTATCATCTGAATCTGAGTTGATCTCAAATTTTACGGCTGTCCTGAAATAATTATAGGTATGTATTTCTATCAGCTGGAACAAAATGTCTAGAGGTTCACGCTCAAGGTGGATCTACATTTACGATGACACTCTACTGAAAATCTTTAATTCGAATACCAGCGATAAGGTGGTTCACTTAGAAAACTTGATTCCTTGTATCCATGCAATGCTTTTGGTCTTTAATGTTTTATTATCTCCCATACAAGGACTCATTCTCAATCAGTAACGAATTTGGGACTAAATCTTATTTCACAGAATTCCACACGAAGCAAAAATTCCAACATGATCCCCCCCCCCCCCCCCAGCACACTTTCGATGTGAAAAGTCAGGTATTTTTAAATGATTTAATGAATCTACGAAACATAGAGCACTGAAGGCCTACTTAAAAATCTTCCTATAACCTGTAATTTAGCAAAGTTTTAATCCCGTCTTGGGGCTGTTACCCTCCTTTGAGCTTTCCCAGTTATTACACTTTTTGCCTGTTTGAGTTCACCTTACACAACAATCAGTGCAAAATTAAAGTGCTTGCATAATAGGATGTTTCAAGTGGTTTCAATTATGAGTTCTTGCAATACACAAACATACATAGACGTAGGAACCGGGACACTAGGGCACGTAGGTACCCCCAAAGAGTTTGCAATGAACAAAGAAGTTCCCTTTTCTATTTTTAGAAAATGCTCCATTTTTCTTCTTAAGGAACAAGTTTCCTCGAAGTGTCCTGCCCTTCAAGTTTGAGATGCGTCCTAAGTCCCTGCAAACACAGCGAAATTCCAATTAATTCTAAACGCCACTTAAGTTATTCCTCAAGGCCTATACATCAGTCTTGGAATTGGAAAAATGCTTACTCTTTGCTGACTTTGGATGGCGAAAGCTCTTTGAAGGCATTCACCACTTTGGTGATGAACAATTCATCATCTACCACATGGTCACTGGAATAAAGAAAAGATAAGCAACCTTAAAAATTCAGCTGTCAAGAATTCTGCTGATGGCCCTCTTGAGGCCAGGGAATTGATCATTTTCAGCTTGTCCAACTATGTGTTAGTACCAAATTTCAAATGTTTGCTGCATATTGTGTGCCAGCAAAGGTGAGAGACGGAAAAGAGACTTGGACAGAGCCCCCCTAAGCTACAAATAACTTTTGAGGTATTTTTCGGATTTTTCCCATCGGTATTGTTTCCAGCATGTCAAATTGTGTATTTGTCCCAAGTTTCAAGTGTTTGCTACATATCGTTTGTCAAAGAAGGCAAAAGACTGAGAAAACACTAAGACCGAGTGCCCCAGTCTATAAATAGCTTTTGGGGCAGTTTTGGTTTGTGCCTCATCGGAACGGTTTTCAGCAGGTCAAAATGAGTATTTGTGCCAAATTTCATACTTGTGTTAGAATTGCACAATCTTTCCAGTGATAGACTTCACCAGCACCAAAGACTTCAGGGCTTGAGCCCGCGATTATTCTATAATAGAGTACTAGGTTACATTAGTGTTTTAGCAATTGTTCTCGATTATTTTAGAAGAAAGTCCCCTCCCCTTCAAGCTGTTGCTGCTTCTCACAACTGAGCTCTGCAAACCAAACCACCCACATTCCCACATTACAACTCACATACGATGTCCTGCTTACTTGGTGGCGAAAACATCAAGTGACAAAATAATCAATAACTCTTTTAACTGTCCTCCGCGAGACATCACTTAGGAGTTTTGAAGCGGTCAATGGCGGTCAATACATGAGGGGGGTGGATTCCACGCCCCCTCTTTTACTTTGCTGTTATGGTAGCTATGATCATTAAACTTGGTAATACGAAAGACTTTGAAGTAAACAATCAAATTTGCGCGAGTAATTCAAATTAACTCTCTTGCTACTGTTAAATAAATTAAGTTATGACAACTATCACTATCATGATTGAAACAATACAATGAGGCACTTGATTGAAATTTTTTGCTTCAAATTTAGTTGGATACACGTTTTTTTAATAAGAAACTGGTTTATAAGAAATTGGTACTAACATGGCCAAGATCTTAAGAAACCCTAGTATACTATGTCTGAGAAGTATTAAGAAACTTTAAGAAGTTAAAAGCATGGATATTATAGTAAATATATCGCTGTCGCTGAACCTTTATTCTTGGCCAATATCTACTAATTATTTGTGTTTTCAGCATAACAGAACACTGTTTATTCCCATGTGATGTTTTAAATGTCAAGAAACATATCTGCAGCAGTATTAGTGACAACATTGATAATTCTGCATTCAAAAAATAAGAAACGAATTAAGAAACTTTTTGTACCAAAATGGACAAAATTTCATGTCAAATTAAGAAACTTCCAATAGTATGGCCTGATCCAAGTTTCTCATAAAAAAACTCGTGTTATTAGATACACGCGTAAGAATAATTTGCATGATATTTGAGATTAATACCTGCAACAATAGAAAACAGTTATACAATTTTTGCTGACTACGCAGTAAAACACTGTTTGCCCTTGCTATTGTGATATATTTAGAATCTTGAAAATTTCGATACATCATAGATATAAGGTCAAAGTAGCGGAATCTCGGAATGCTCCCCGGGGGGGGGGGCACTTATATATTTTTCTGTACGGGGACGTGCCGCTGAACAGGCTATCATTCTCAGGATTCCGACTCCGGGACAGGGTATCATTTTTGTAAAAACGACAGGGTCCACATGGGGTCGATATGGTCATTTTTGACTCCGAAAGGTCGTTGTAGGCCATTTGCACGCAATGAATATGATTTAAATTGCTGGGATGGCAACATTTCCACATTTTCCGATAGATTTTTTTACGAATTTCCAGGACAGGGCACAATTTTGACTGAAGAAACTCAAAGGTAGGGTATTGTTTAAGAACCTTTTGCTCCGTGACAGGGTATCATTTTCAGGAATCTGACTCCGGGACAGGGTAGCTTTTCAGATTTTCCAGCGGCACCTCCCCGTATGTTGGCAAACCAAGTACCTCCCCCGGGGAATGCTCCCTTCCATATTTCAGCATTGCCAGCCAAAAATTTGGTTTGGGGGGCTTGAATCTACCAGCCCCCCCCCCCTTGTGAGATAGGGGATACCCTCCAGCTTCATCAACATCTGAAAATTCATCTGAAAATAGTGAAACAACAATAAAAAGTAACATACCTGTCTGCTTCATCCATCTTGTTGGGCGGATCTGTGCTTGAGAGGAAGAAACTGCTGTGCTGTGTTGTATTGCAATGTTTGTAAAGACCTTTACAATCACCAACAATCACTGACTAAAAGATGTGTTTCAAAGGTTTCATCAAGTCCTTTCAAATTTGATGATTTCAGGGGAGTTCCCTGCGTCATTTTCTGAAAATTCTCGCTTGCTGAACGAGAACTTTGTGCATGAATTCGGGCATTTTTTGAAACTATGTTTACACGAATTCTGGTCGAATATACTACGAATATACTGTCGAACTCACACTCAAGGTGTTCGTAACAAAATACACAAGAAAGAAGGACCATAGGGCCATAGGGCCATAGGGCCATAGGGCCAGGGCCATTGATTGGTAAAACCCGTCTTACATCCATTTCATTATGGTATCGTAAGTAATCCAATAATGTTTCCCATCCCTTATCTTCCCACATTTGTTTTCTTAAACATTTTCATTTTTCAAGCTGCTAAAAAAAGCTTCCTTTGGAGGTATTGTTCTGTCATTATCCAATAAATCATAATCAGTTAGATATTCGTAAGGCCAAAAAGATTTACCCGAATCATTTCGTTGACGTTGTTCTTCTGTTTGAAAACCCTTAATGAACGTTCTTAAATTTCCTCCTGGTCCTGTAAATTCGCGCATGTCTTTCAATGCAAATCCATAACATCCCCTTTGCTTAATGTTTGTTAATTGCACATTTGTATAACAATTTCCTTTTTTAATTATATGTAAATGATCTTCATCAGTAGGATGTTTATCTTTGACAAATATTTCGTGAAAAAAGTACTTTTTAATCAATGGTATATCATATTTTCCACTATTGTAACCAACAATTATTAATAATTCCAAGAACTTTCGTAATTCTAACATTAACTTAATTTCTTCATTCAATGCTTTTAATTTACTTTCATTATCTTCTTTTATTTGGGATAATGAAATACTTCTATGATTGTTATTCTCAATCTCTAAATCATCTTCTTCTCCTCCTCCCAACACTTCTCCAATGCTATTTAATGCCTCCAATGCTATTTAATGCATAAACTATTCTATTTTCAAGATTTTGATCATTCTCATTTGATATCATTGGATCATCATCATCAAATATTATATCATCATTATTGTCTATATCATCTATTTCATTATCAATGTTCAAAATTAAATCCTTTTCATAAAACAAATCTTTCAAGTATCTTATCAACTCATCATATGTTTGATGTAAATTAATGTCTCGATATATACTTGATACATCTTTCAAATCTTTATAAAAGGAAGATATTAATTCCCAAGGATCTTTGTTAGTTCGAGTTATAGCAATTTGGCCATCTTCTACAGTACATTTGTCACTTCGTACTCCAGGTGTTACGAAATCATATTCCTCACAGGATTCGCATCCAAAATTATATGCAATAACATATGATAAAGGAGTATTTTCTTCAACATAATCTTCATCAGGATACTTTTGTCTAAATTCTAGTCCACTTATTAAATTTCCATCATCATCATATACAATTTCACTATCCAAATAATCATCAATTACCTCATTTTCTAAGTTTCGCATTTCAAGCATTTCTTCTCTCAAGTTTTGATTGACATTATTACTTATGCTAATGAAATTCCTTTGACGAATTTCAGCAATTGTTGTCTTTGTCAACTTACTCTCAAAATCATAAGTAGCAAATTTTTTAGTAAAATATAAATCATTTTCAGTTGGATGCAATAATTTATCATCCTCTTCACTTTCCAAATATAATAATGGCGAAAGTATATTATCTGGGACATTAAAAGTATCTTTGATTTTAGATAAGAGTAATTGTGATGTTTCAACAGATCCTTTTGCATAAATCCTCTTTGTTTTTAAAAAGTTACATCTTTCATTTTGCAAATGTCTTTTGAGATTTCCTGATTTAGTAAATTCATTACCGCATAATAAACATCTGAATCTTTTAAATACTTGATCTTTACGTAATATCAAATAATAATGATTCTCATAGAATAACAATGTCATTGATTTTTTGGTATTGTAGACAAAATTACTCTTAGCTCCTCGAATAAGATCAAACACTAGTTCATTATCATGTTTACCAATTGAATAAACATCAATTCGATAATGAAATAAATGTTCAAGAATTGGAGTGAGTTTCAAATGAACACCATTGAAAATAGATTTAGTTACATCAGATAATCCATGTGTATCACAATATATATCAAATAATTCTTTACTCTTTTCCATTATTCTTTCACTTGTCGTTAAATCATTAAGATCTGTAATATTCATTTCTTTTTCATTCAATAATTCATTTACTGCCAAACAATCAAAGAAACACTTATTTTGTTTATTCTTGCTTGAATAAAGACTTTTTTTCTTTATATTGACTTGTATAAGCTTTAAAATAAGAGTCTTTTCATCGGTTGGTTCATCATCTTCATCATCATCATCATCATCATCATAAATATTGTTTTCATCATCATTCTTTGTTAGTTGTTCTTCTTGTTCTTCTTCATCATCTTCTTCTTCTTCATCTTGATTAGTTCCTCTCCCAATATCATTTTGTGCCATTGGAAATATCTGAATTAAAACATTAGTAGCTCTGATTATAATATTACTTGATTCCTCAAAAGCATTTCTTAACATTGTAAAAAAATCACTGTTTCCAATATCATTTAAACATGATTGAATGTCACTCATTGAACGAATTTCCCAAATATTAGATCTTTGTTGTAAAATATCCGTTTTTTGTCCGGTATCAGTATAATTTGATAAATGTTCATTTGCATACCAATAATTATATTTTCCTGTTTTTGGATTAAATAATAAAAATCCAAATTGCATTGCTAATTTATAAGGTAAATTAGTTTGATTTTCCATATATATTTTTTGTAAAATTGTTTCAACTTGTTGATTGAATGGTACTTCATCTAACAAATGAATATGTTCATTCCTAACTCGTCTATTAGAATGCTTCACAATACTATCATAAATTGTACCTTCATGTACATTCAAGGGTCTTCCTCTTCCATCTAATCTCTTGCTAAGGTTATTTTGAGTTTTCTCAATTATCTTATGAACATGATCCATATAATAAGGATGATTTGAAATTATTTCATCTACATCTCTTTCCCAAGGTTTTGTTAAATTTTTCAATTTATTAACAAATTTATGTTGAGCTCGTAACGTAGGAACAGCTTCAACTGAGATACCAAAATGACCATGCGCTTGAAGTTCATGTTTCTGACAACTTCGTAAACTATCAAATTTATTATTACAATGAGTACAAGAAAAACTTCTAAGACAATGTTCAATTTGATGTTTATACAATTCTGGTTCTGTTTGAAAACCATTACCACAAAAAAAACAAGCATAAAACATATGACGTTCCATAATATGAGTATGCAATTTTTGTCGATTAGGAAACATAGCATGACAATAATTACATTTATTTTCTTCACGATGATATACAGATCTATGACGAAGCAAATCACTTTTATTCATAAAATTACTTTTTATACCCAGTAAATCACAATCATAACAAGGAAATAATTCTTCAGGATGTTTTTCTCGTAAATGTCGTAAAACAGCGCCGCGTTCCAAAGGAACGTTAAAACGATAAAGACAAAATCTACATTGTTTAAAATCATTATTCGATAAGTTCCCGTGCCATTGTTGTTGATGATTTGTCAACAAACTTTTCTTTTTAAATGTTGCACCACACTTATTCCATGTCCGGTGGACATAATTAATGTGGTCTTTTAACCCTTCTTTAGTTGAAAATGACATACATTGTTCTTTGTTACATTCTCCACACTTGTACTTATGCTCCTTTAATGTATGCCTTACCAAAAGATTAACGTTGTTACTTCGAAAACCGCAAATCTTACAAGCATATTCCATAATTCTACTTTTCAGTCTCTCTCAAGCTACGAAGGAGAACGGAGCAACCTAAGAAAAAAGATGGTATCCAAATATACACCAAGTGGTAAATATGTAGAATTAGGAGAATATCCATTATTCGAAACTGATGGAATTGAACATAGTGATGGTGGAATAATTTTTCAACGAACATTAATTTGCATGAAAAGATGGGAAGAAAACAATCCAACACCAGAACAAGCCAAAAGTGAAAGAGATGGGAAAACAACAAAGATTTGTCTTGAAGTTTGGAATATCCATAAGGATTATGGCAAAGAAATTGGTGCAAACAAAATAGATCATTTTCAAATGAGTATAGGAAGTTTTAAAACAGTAATGAAAAATCTAAAGTTGGTATGTTCTACTTTATTAAGGTAGATAACCTGGGTTTTGACAAAATTTCTGAAAATCAAACTGTAGAATTGATTTAAATGTCCCAGATGAAAAAACATGTTTCCCTGACACTTTTGACATGAAATTTTTTGCAAACAATAGGTTTGGCATTACCATAGCAACAACAAACCAATCATATTTTTCGAATTTCTTAAACATTGTATCTTAGAAAGAATGAATCATATTTGCTTGATATTTTCATATTGAGTAGATAATTTCTGTTTCTATGCAACCTACCACTTTGAAGACTGTATGTAATGCCAAATAATTTTTTTTGTAATTTATATCATTGTGTCGACAAGACGTCTTTTGCATGTTACATTGATTGGCCATAAGTCAGCATCTAATGAATCATTTTCAAAGATTTTGGTTGGTTGCATAGAGGAACCAATTATCTTTCATGGCAGAAAATTTCATTCAGTTATCTGACATACTTTTTGAGTTATCACTGCAAGCAGTGTCATATATTGACGTAAATCTTATTCTTCAAAAATCAATGTTAAACATTTATGATGCAAAATGTATGAATTCTGTCAAAACTCACACATTCATAGTCAAACCTAATGCACTTTTTCCAATTGCTAAACAAGCCTTGATCAAAACATCATTAAAAGACAAGTTTTCATTACTAGAAACCTCCAGCTTCATATGTTTTTCCTTCTTTGTCATTGTTACAATCCTCCTTTTTCTTCCGCCTTCCACGAAGTTGGCGTCGCCGTGACTGTGAAGACATTTTCATTTGTTTCTCTGCATTTTTGACTCTTTTCACATTTAGCTTATTGCAACCTAATTTTGTGTATTTACCAGGGTCTATGCCAAGCTTCTCAAAAATCTTGATAGTGCTCATGTTTCCAATGTTAAAACAGGCAACTGCATCGTAAATGCCCAGCTGAAATTGATAATTGCCAACATATGTTGATTTTGGAAGCCGTTTCCATATTGTTCCATTAAATGACTCATTCTGATTTTGAGTGAATCCATGCAAGCACCTTTCCAAGAGTTTATCATCATTGAGATCTTTGTAGATAGGCTTTAAATGAGCTATAACATTCAAAGGAAGTCCACTTCCAGGCTTGTATGATTTCTTTCCAGTTACTTTGTCCGATTTGTATGAACACCAACTATCTCCCCCATCAGGGCAATGCTGATGCCATTGATTTTTCTCTGACGATGCAACATGAAACAAGCTTGCATGGATTGCTGCTTTCATTCCTTCAAGATTACCAACATTACTCCTCACTGCAATACCATAGTAATTCTGAAGCCTGTCAATGATCACGTTGGTCAATTTCCCCTTTCCACCAAGACCTTTGACAGTTTTTTTCAATTTTCGAAGCCGGTTTCCCACCCTTTTTTGCACATGTCCAATGCATTCTAATTTTTTCACTTGAATCCCTTGATAGGTTTTCTCTACTGTTGAAAACCCCTTGCCTTTCCCCGTCTCCAACAAATTCAGAATAACGTAAACTATTTTTCTGGATAGACCGTTCAAAGACCCTTTTAGCTCCAATTGTTTCCATATTTGGTGCAGACCCCTCAAAATTAGTCCTGCACTTGTGACTTACTTTTACATTTTGATACTTCACAGGATCAGACTGTTTGATGAGCTCATTTGTGCTGCAAATTTTGCAATAACGGACCATGGGTTCAACATCAAGAATTTTACCCGTGTCCATGGATATAACCACATAAGCTCCATTTAATGAAGAGTAGCCTCTCCTCTGCCAAGTTCCATCACAGGAAACTGCACAGTTTGCAATACCATCATCATCTTTTCCTTTCAATTGACTGATGTCATATGCAGCAGCTTTCATAGATTCATTTGCAACATCCCTCACTGATTCAAGGATTGAACTCGCTGTGATATCATAGTTGCTTCTTGAAAGTGGTGGAGGGAGATTCAAAATTGCATGGAGCTTCTCCAAACCACAATATCCAATTCCACAACTTCTGGCACCACATACCATTCTCTTATTAATTTCAAATCCACCATGTTTAGTTTTACTTGAGGTCCAAAATTCATGGTACCAACCACATTCACATGATATCTTTAGTTGACATGATGATCCACTTGTTCCAACTTCATCCAATACCAGGCCATCCTGCATACACCTTGGGCAGCACAAAATACTAATAATGCTTTCAAAAATTCCCATATCAAGTATTCTGTACCCTGCAATGTTGTTTGTGTTGTTGGCCTCAGTATCAACATGGTGGTCTTTCAGTTTTGAAAATGACACAGAGTCACCAGAAGTATCTAGTGATGTGTGCAGGTTAGGTCCATGATCGACTTCGATGTCATTGATAGGCCTATCAGCACTAAAACCAGTGTTAACTTCGGTGGCTGGCTCCTGTTGATGACTGCTAATAGAAGCTGCAGCTTTTGTAAATTGATTGCCTTTAAATTTAGGCTTCCTTCTCCTGCAGGAACGAAATTTTGCCTTGCCCATTTCAGGTCTCTGCAGTAGAATCTGCTTTCCTCACAAACGGAATCATCTTTAATCAGTTCCTTCATGTAAAGATCACGGATTATGCATAGCTAAAACTCGGACCAATGGTCATGGGACATAACTTGAAAAATACAGAAGTAATAGGTGTTGCTATAGAAGGAAATATGTGTTGCTATGGGGTTGCTATGCAAGAAATTATCAACTGATTCCCAAAACATAGTAAATTTTGGAAAAATAAGAAACTCTGCAAGAAATCCTAAATTACCTTGAAATTGTATGATAGTTCTATAACCTGATGGTGGAAAATTTGAATTTGAGCAAAAAATTCAAAATTTCCTCCTAAAATGCAGGTTATCTACCTTAACGAAAGCAAAAAACGTATTGGAACAAAACAAAGAATTATGGATGAAAACTTCAACATTAGATGATGCTGTTTGGTATCAATTGCAAGAAAAATTTACTCAACGTTTAGAAGAAATGGGTTGGAAAAGTGGTTGCGCAATACCCACAACTAATGAACATGCCAAAGCTATTCGGGAAGGGCAAGGAAATCCTGATTTTGTAGCTCCTAGTTGGAAACATACTTTGTGTTCTTTTAATAATCAAGCCAAAGGTGGTGCTAAAACAGAAGATTCAATAATCGTTTCTCTACAACGTTGCAGTAGAAGAGAACAACAACCATTTTATAATCGTTTTATTAAAGCTTTGAAAATGACATACATTGTTCTTTGTTACATTCTCCACACTTGTACTTATGCTCCTTTAATGTATGCCTTACCAAAAGATTAACGTTGTTACTTCGAAAACCGCAAATCTTACAAGCATATTCCATAATTATACAATAATAAATAGCTTTACTTACTTCAAAGTTCTTTAGTACTTGTCTTGACTGAAGCCAGAAGTAGAATGAAATTGGTTTCAGTTAGCTTTCTTTTATAGCAAACCTCTTCTTAACCTTTAACCTTTCTTTGGTTAATAGTACACTATTATTTTGGTTAATACTCGCCCATAATATTTTATAACAACGTGTTAACAAAAATCAGACACTGGTTATACATTATTAAAACTATATAAAAGAACTTTTAGTTCTACTTTTCAGTCTCTCTCAAGCTACGAAGGAGAACGGAGCAACCTAAGAAAAAAGATGGTATCCAAATATACACCAAGTGGTAAATATGTAGAATTAGGAGAATATCCATTATTCGAAACTGATGGAATTGAACATAGTGATGGTGGAATAATTTTTCAACGAACATTAATTTGCATGAAAAGATGGGAAGAAAACAATCCAACACCAGAACAAGCCAAAAGTGAAAGAGATGGGAAAACAACAAAGATTTGTCTTGAAGTTTGGAATATCCATAAGGATTATGGCAAAGAAATTGGTGCAAACAAAATAGATCATTTTCAAATGAGTATAGGAAGTTTTAAAACAGTAATTAAAAATCTAAAGTTGGTATGTTCTACTTTATTAACGAAAGCAAAAAATGTATTGGTACAAAACAAAGAATTATGGATGAAAACTTCAACATTAGATGATGCTGTTTGGTATCAATTGCAAGAAAAATTTACTCAACGTTTAGAAGAAATGGGTTGGAAAAGTGGTTGCGCAATACCCACAACTGATGAACATGCCAAAGCTATTCGGGAAGGGCAAGGAAATCCTGATTTTGTTGCTCCTAGTTGGAAACATACTTTGTGTTCTTTTAATAATCAAGCCAAAGGTGGTGCTAAAACAGAAGATTCAATAATCGTTTCTCTACAACGTTGCAGTAGAAGAGAACAACAACCATTTTATGATCGTTTTATTAAAGCTTTGAAAAAAGCTGATGAAATAGGAATAATTTATGCATTTGCAGCGACTCATCAAATTGCTGCAGTTTGTTCTAGAATTACATCAGGATTAGAAAGTGCAGGAGAAACAGTTCACTTAATTTGCCCTGCTTTATTCAAATTGATTGAATACTATAACCTTGAGAGGAACTCACTTACCCAAAAATGCCCTACTTTATTTTGTATGCCTCGAATTGAAGCAACAATTTCTCCTGATGAATTTGAAACAAACGTTAAACAACAAGATGGAAGCCTGGAAACTAGTTTATTAAGGAGTCTACAAACAAGAAACCTTTCTTATCTAGGTAATCCAACTTACCTCGTACCTAAAGAAGCAACAGGAAACCTTGCATTAGAAAGAAAAAAATCAAATCCTGCAATTCTTCCTAAAAAAAGCAAAAACAATAAAAGAAAAATTCACTCATCTTCATCATCTGAAGCAGATGAATCAGATTGTTCTGAATATACCAAACAACAAAGAAAAATTAAACAAAAACCTGCTAAGAAAAGAAAACATAATATTTCTCATTGTGATGAAAACGATCAATACGATGGTCTTGTTAAAGAATGTGTTGATAGTCAAAGTATGTCCAAAGTATGGCCCCCAAGCCCTCCTGAATCAGAAGACGATAATGAAGAAAAAGAATCTGAAGCACAAAACATACAAGAACTTGAACAATTCTTTCAAAGTAATAAAGAAATACCAATTATCAACAACTTTAGTTAGGTTATCTATCATATTTATACAATGGTTCTTTGCTATTTGCAATAGATATTAAGTTTTGATAAGTAGCTTTGGATGAACAAAAGTCACAAGTTTGATCCACTTTAGTCTTTGGTAAATCCTCTTTCATCTTTCCAATACCATGAATAACTTGCTGATATTCTTTGAAATGATGTTTAGAAAAATGATTTGTAACAATTCTTGCAATTCTTGAGGTATGTTCAGTCATTTCTAGTGTTGTTTTTCCTATCATACTCCGTCCTTCAGCCTTTGAAGAATAGATTGCATACTTGATAGATCCAATTATGGTTTCTCTAACACATTTATTAAATATGTGTGATGAAAAAAAATCTGGATTAATAGATAGTGCAAATAATAAGCCAGTTTTATTGAATACCTTGCACTTTTTACAATCACAAAATGAATAACCATGAGTATGTGGTCGAGTAAATGAAATCTTTTGAATCCGTTGTAACACCAAACATTCAAAACACAATCCATGAGGTAAATTTTGCCTTTGTTCTTTTTGTCCATCTTTTTTTACACGTTTTTTCAACATACTATGTTTGTTCTTTGATCTTGTTTTTTCATCAGTATGAAACAAATTATGCATGCAAGGTAATTGACATACCCCTTTGATCCCACATGCTTGGCAAAACGATGTATTGTATTGAGGATCGCCATGAAAATCTATCAAAGGTAATTCTTGATTTGAAATGTTTATAGCATTTTTCGTACTTCTTTTCTTAACGCAATGATCATGAGCCAGATGAGTACTTGCTATAACCAAGGATTCATGTCTATGTTCTATGTTGCCTCTGAGTAGAGTTGAAAAATAATTCTGAGTTAACAATTCTACCTTGGTCATTACATCCCCAATTTGAAGTAATGAAATAAGATCAGTTTCTTCTTTGATTCCACTATTTGTATAAATAGCTGGAAATGTTTTTTTTTTTTTTTCTATTCATAATAAATTAAAATTAAACTTAAATACATTAATACTGTACCGCCCTTGGTGTAAGAAGACACAAGGTCATCTGGCCTACACCAAGAACGGCACTTACAATTTCCAAATACAACTTCAAATTAACAAAAACTACTGGGAACAGGAAAAGAAAACAGGTAAACGAAGCAAAAATTAAAGGAAAGAAAGAGACTGGCAGTTCCACACCAAACTCAAACCATGCTATGTGTCTAATCCTTATATCGTAGGTCTAACATCACTTTTGTACCATCACATCGAAACTGATGGTACAACGACAATGGACGTAAAGCACTATTGGAGCATTTGAATAGTTTGGTGTGGAACTGTCTAGAAGATAGGAAGGAAAGCTGCTAGATAATTGCGTTATGCCAAATCTATTTAATGCTGATCCACAGATACTAGCATGCCACCCAAGCGACAGGACAAAGAAAACCCGTCCCCTCACTTAGCAAAAGATCAAGAAGTTACTTATGATGAATCATTGCACTTAACAGGATACGAAGTATCATTAACTATCAACAAAGGATTCAAGACAAATGAAGCAGCAGTTAATTTTCTTCAACAAAAATGTCTAATTAATGTCCAATGGATTGATGATTATTGCTTAGGATTTAAAATAATTAATAGTTCAGAAAAAACTTTCCAAAAAGAACAATACCTTCCTCCCCTCATTATTCCAAATGATCCAAAAATAAAATCACTTGATTTATCTGGATTAATTGATCGATGGTATTCTAGTGGGGCATTACTCTCAATGCTCCCTGATGTTGATGTTTCAGCTCCAAAAGTAACATCTGACCGTACAATTGTTGATGATGATGATGATGATGACAATCCTCCTAGTCCTCCTGTAGCCATGGATGAAATTGCAATGGAGGAAGATACACTTGTCAATAATGATTGTGAAACTGATACTGACACTGATGCTGATGAAGAAGATGAAGATAATGATGAACAAGACACATTCATGTATAGCTTTCCTTGCGAATCATCAAAATTAGCACAAACACTCAAGGATTCAGGATCGTACATTTTCTCTACAGGCAATGCTTCATTCCAAAGGAATTCTTTGCATGGTGCAGATTGTAAATGTAAGGTATTCCCTTGTGAAACCATAGAGGAAGTAAAAGAATATATCAAGATTTACAACATTGCAAAGTCCTTATGGTATAACAACAATTCCTATGAATCAAAAATCACATACAATGAATGGTTAGATCACGATCGAAGAATTGATAATCCAATTGTTGATTCTACAAGCCTCCTTGATTCTTATCAACCAATTGTGCCAAGAGGATTATTTCCTTGTGATAAACTAAGTAGGGATTATTCAACTCCTTCGTTGGAAAGATTATGGAATAATTGCTTACCCCCCTTTTCAAACGATGAAACAAAAGAAATACCTGAATTTGTGACCCATTCATGTATTCCTGGAGAAAGACAATTATCAAAGTCAATCAAACACCCAGGTACTGGTGGCGAGGTTGAGCTCCAAGAATTATGTTCATCCAACAATGGTGGGGAAAGCATCGGACGTTCATCAGACAAAACTGAAAAAGAAATTAAAGAAGAATTAAACGAGTGGTGGAATAAAGTCTATGCAGATAATTGCGATTTGGAAAAACATAGATTAGATGTTTTACAACCAATGATTGAATTACATCAACGAAAACATGAAAGCAAAATAGAAGAGTTGGATAAACGTTTATTCAAAAAATTTCAAATGGATCACAAACCAACATTTGATACCATTAATCCAGGTCAACATTTGCAAGTTTTGATGCAAATGAAGAAATGGTATATGTTCAAAATGTCTAAAGAAGTGAAAATTCAAATTGCTGGAATTGCTTCAGAACTCAAGAAAGCAAAATTTTTGTGGGTTGATGTAATGCCAATCATCAAAAACTTTGCATATCCTCATACACTAATGTCCTATGAAAAAAACAGTGCAATAACATTAGTTGCATTTCCTATCAAAAACTTCCAAAGGACAATAACTCAAAGTGAAGATAATCCATCAAAAATGACTGTTAGATGTATTTTAGAATTTTTCAAGAGAGCAGCCCCAATTCCGTCTAGTCAACTAGAATATGCATATCAACAAGATATCAAACAACCCATCAAAGATAAAAGCAAACGATCCATTAAAGTTGTAAAAGCAAAATCTCCAGAGGAAAAAATTGCTGAAAAAGAACGAAAACAACAAGAAAAATTAATGAATGAATTAACAAAAGCTGAAAAACAAAAGAATAAATCAGAACGTCAAATGGAAGCTGCTGAAGAACGTTGGTTCAAAGCTCAAGAAGAATTACTTAAAAGTCAAATTAAACGAAAAAATGAAGAAGTTGATTCATCTGATGAACAAGAATCTTCACCTGCAAAGAAACAAAAAACAAATTAGTTTTTCATACAACTCAGACTTTATTTTTAAAATACTTTTCTTTAACTTCTTGAGTTATTTTACATCGGAATAGCCGATCAAATGTTTCTATAGTACAACCAAATGTATTATAATCATTGATAGAAAAGTCAAGTATGTCTTTGATCTTTGCAAACCAAATAATAGTTTGCTCTGTTTTCTTCATTTCATCAGTAATAACTTGAGCACTTGGATGATTGGGCATAGTAGTTGCAGATGCATGATATGAATCCATCATCTTATTAATTTCTTGAAATAATCCCTCTACAAAGCTTGGCAAAAAAGTATACAATGGTCGAAATCTTTCCACATCTTGGTTAGTAGGCATATGCTCCTTTGCTAATAGTTGTTTCAAGTTATTCATTCGAACAACATCCTGAATCTTTTTAGCACAAGATTCGATTCTTCCATCAAGAGTCTCGCTCCAATCATATCGATTATGATAATAATGAACATCAATCAAATTTCTTTGATAGCGACTCCCATAATAAATTTGTTTTATTACAGGATTGAAATAATGCATGAAAATGGAATTGATAGAAATAATTTCACGCATTTGTGGTGTAGACGCTTGTTTCTGCATCCATCTATTAACATCATGAAAAGAGTGATTTCCATATTCTTTATCATATTGTGATTGATCTGTCAATTTCTCTTTATCATTCTCTGCTTCCCCATGATTTGGTAAAGTAGTAGATCTTAACAAATCCAAACTACCTACTTTATAAGCATAATGAGAACAATTATCTGGTATTGGAATATCCCCATCAGCTACCATATCCCTAACAACTTCTGGAACACCACCTTCATCTTCATCCCAATCAAGCTCACTATCAGTAACATCTTCAGTTAATAAACCGATGTTAATAACACAATTTCTTCTTTCTCTCCTAGTACGATGAACAGTCCACTGAGGGGAATGTATGTTTCCATATACATCCCTTGGCATTACTGTTAAACTAGACATAAATGACCATCTATCATGTTTATGACTTGGAAAATGTCTATTCATCTCTGGAAAATGAGAATCTTGGTTAGCTCTTGGTGTAGAAATTTTGCTTATTCCAGGAATTGTTAATCCAAAATCAGGAAAATTTTCATAACCAAAAACTCTGTTATCAGAATAACGTTGACCAAATCTATTACAAGGCCATACATCATATACTGGAACTTGTTCATTTCCCACTCTCAATCTTCCATAACCAAAATTTGATAAGATTTCAAATCTGGTTGTTCAAAATCTGAATATAAGAGACAGGCATATCTATTTTCTCTAGAAAATAATTGTCCACAAATACCACTACCACCACCATCAATGAATGGATCTTCCAAAATTGGTGAGCAACGAGATAAAGCTTCATGATCAATTTTGGCTTCATGACGTCTAAACATTCGATTGATTTCTCCATCAACCAGAGTTAAAAATTGCATTGGATCAAGCATTCCATCAGAAGGACCTAAGAAATCTTCACCCAATATTGGATTATGCAACTTTCCAGTAAATAAAACAGGATGTTTTCCCATTGGTTCTGGATAATCACAATTAATAAAGGCAATTACATCATCTGCTAATGAATGATTTTCTCTATATGTCCAATGGTAACGTGTTCCAGTATCATGATGAACAGGACTCTGTGCCAAAAACACTTTCTTTATTTGTGGTGTGGCTTCTGTAAATAATTGATATTCCAATTTAGAATTTCGATCATCCTTGACTTTTTTGCTCGGGTTGGTGGGGTCGACATCTCGATTTGAAGATAATGATAAATCATAACATCCACAATTAGCAAATCTTCTAGGAATACATTTGCATGTGGCCGACTTTAACCATTCATTTTGTTCCTTAACAACATCCTTAGACCAGGCTCTTGTTGATCGATCAAAAGTAAAAGTAGGTTCAACTATATTCTTCCATTCTTGACAACAATCACAAATTGGGATTGGACGTCTTGAATCAATTGGCTTTCGATCTCCACTATGAAAACAAGGTGTCAAACCTCTGAATCCATCATCATCAAAATCAAGTGTAGGATCTGTATATAGTTCTCCAAACTTAAACTTTCTATCTAAAAAGTTTGTTTTATTTTGATGTGGTTCATTAATGTTGAATATACCATCATCATCTATGTAAGCATAACATTTGATTGAAGCTTGATTTTCTTTAACGACTCCACATTCGCAACATTGATTAATAGCCTTTATTTCTTCTTTATCACAATGCAATTTAAGTTCCCATGAATGTTTAACATCATAAATTCTTCGAATTTGATGTTTCCACAAATTTCTTCCTCCAATTTCTATCATTGATGAACTTCGTATAATATTTTGCAATTGGCTAATAGGCAAGCGATATTTCCTTTGTTGTAAAGTTAATTGACGTAACCCAGCATTTCTATATGGATAATCCATATATTTTCCAGTCTTCAAATTCAAATAATGTTCTGAAGTCCAAGAATCTTCCCATCCTCGTCTAGAATGTGAAATCTTTCTCTTTCTAGTAATTATCCTATCATTAGCATAATCATACCTCATATTCATAGAATCAATCAATAATTGCGAATCTATTTCTCTTAGGCCTAGTTCATACACCGCATTATGAGCGCATCGAATTAAATTACTGCTTCAAAAAAATTCTAAGTATTTACAAATTCGCTGCTAATTCGCTGATAATTCGCAGTCTGAACCGAACGGCGTATCAAATACATTAGTGCGCCTCTGACTCGCTCGTCCAAGCGACTTTTCGCCGCATTATGTGCTGTCAGTTCAGACAGCGAATTATCAGCGGGGCGAATTGAGTAGAATCAGTGCCAATCACTTTGATTGAAGATTGATATTGTTGATTAATTTGTTGTGCGCATGTCCACATCGTGTTGGCGCCAATACACAAGTTGTTGTTGTTCTGCTGTGCTGGTGAGTGGGAATTCTGGTCGTCATCATGGCAGCATTCCGAAGAGATTTGCAGAAACTTATGAGCACCAAATCAATTGAAGAAGAAGAAGACCATTCCTTCGATCAAGAGAATGCTTCTTTATATTCTGAAGCTGAAGAAAACCCATCTAGTGAACGTCATACTGATTCTGAGAATGAAGAGGTGGACATGGGCCTAAGCGAAATTTGTGACATCGACGATGAAAGTGATGACCTTAACACTCGGAAGCCAATGGCGGCAGCGAATCGTAAACGTCAGAGAGTGGGGCGAAAGGCAGTTTGGCCAGAAAACTGCATCAACGAATTAGTTGATGTAGTCTGTGAAAATGAATATTATCAAAAGAAACTTATTTTCACCAATAACAAAGCTACAAAGAATCTTGAAGTTTACATTAAAATTGTCAAGGAAGTGAAGGCCCGGCTTGCTGAACGTGGGGAAGTGTTTTTATTTAGTGTAGTGCAAACAAGAACTAAATTCAAAGCATGTATTGCAGCGTGCAAAAAGGCATCCATGACAAGGAAGTGTGGCTCTGGTATTGCCAATTTCATGGAGCAGCAACCACCCTGGTTCAAAAAGTTGTATCCATTTGTAGAGTCCAGGGACTCGTGCAATCCTGACATGGCCTTAGAGCCAACATTTGCAGGTGAGAATTGTGTGGATGACTCAGAAAAATCATCATGCTCTGATCAGTCGACTACCTCAGCTGAATCAACAAAGAAAGATTTGTTTGTACCAATGCCATCAAAAAGACCAAAGCGTGAAAGTGCCAACAGTATCTTGAAAGAGCTGCTGGGTGGTGATAAGACTTCTTTAGCCAAAGGTACAGAACCAAACAGAAGTCTTCGCAAAAACTAAATCTTTCTAAACTTGGCCAATCAAATCCTCTAGATTCCTCTGGATCCTCTAGATGTTGCCTAACAATTTGGAAGATCAGAGTGGGTAAATAAAAAACATTGTGATAAAAAGTGAATGTATCAATCTGAACCTTAGTAGCAAGAGTTAAGAAGCAGATTACAAACTAAATTCCTCTGAAAAATGCGCATTATGTATACAGTTTATATTCATAAAAGATTTTCAAACTGCTGTACAATCTTTATATTTCTTTCATAATTGAGGAATAGTTGTTCAATGATCACATTAAATCAATTTTTGTTCTTTCCATAAAAGTAGCAAATATTAAATGGTGATGGAGTTCCTGGTCATTTCAACTGTTATTTCAACAAAGGGATAATGTAAGGCAAGCATCATACAAGTTGACTACAAAGAAACCCCCCTGATTTTACATTGGAAGTCTTATCTACTATCATGTTTGCTCAATATCTACTAGAAAAAGATTTTGCAATTGGCTATTGGTCCAAAATATTTTAAATGGAAATGATTTTCAAACTTTAATTGACAGCCATTTGGTCAAGTACAGAATACCAATAGGACACCAAGAGTTGCTAGTTTGCCTAGTATCTTGGAGGACAATGGACTTCATAAGATATCAGATTTTTTAGGTTAGAGAAAGTCCTATGAGCTTGGGAAGACTGTTTAGGTTAGCAATTCAATAATTTTGCCTCAAAAGACCCAACAGAGTCTTTTATTGAATTCATGAGAGTGGAAAATGAGAGAAGTCGCAAACATGAGAAAGAAATGGTAGAAATGCAAATGAGAATGATGCAAGCAATTTTGGTGGCATCTCCTAACTATCAACAACAGCCACCATGGCCAGGAGCTCATTAAAATCAACAGCAAATTGATCAACAACAAAGACCAGCATTCTTTAGCCACCAACCTCAAAATTTTGAAAGCTGGACGTCATTCATGAATGCAAACAATGAAAGTAATCAAGATTTCTGAATAGACAATGGTTCTTTTAGCTTCTGATGACAAGTTTTGTGACTGATTTTTGAGACTTTAATGAAAGGGTCAGCAGTTTAATTGATTTTTACAAGAATGAGGTCTGCAGGAGAACTGGAAGAATTCAAGAAGTGCGTGATCAGATTCTGAAACCTTTGATATTGCTAAGTTAGTTTTGTCAGATCCATTGTATCATTTTCACAATTTACTATCATAAAGCATCATACAAGCAAATGTCTCCATACCTAAAATAGAGTTGTTAAAGACACAACTTTGGGATTTGTTCGGTTTCCCGTGTCCATAAATTTCTCTTGATCATGTCTTGTTGCCATTTACCAGCTGTCTTGTAAGACTGATTTCAAGGAAGTTCCTTGGGTAAACTTCAAGGTTCAGACCCTCTTCAAAGAAGTTAACAGGTGTAAGAGGGTTCAGGAAACCCTTAGAGAGATATGCTGCAACTTTGTCCTTTAAACCCTTTGTTTGATGCTTATCCTAAACAGTCTTCCCAAGCTCATAGGACTTTCTCTAACCTAAAAAATCTGATATCTTATGAAGTCCATTGTCCTCCAAGATACTAGGCAAACTAGCAACTCTTGGTGTCCTATTGGTATTCTGTACTTGACCAAATGGCTGTCAATTAAAGTTTGAAAATCATTTCCATTTAAAATATTTTGGACCAATAGCCAATTGCAAAATCTTTTTCTAGTAGATATTGAGCAAACATGATAGTAGATAAGACTTCCAATGTAAAATCAGGGGGGTTTCTTTGTAGTCAACTTGTATGATGCTTGCCTTACATTATCCCTTTGTTGAAATAACAGTTGAAATGACCAGGAACTCCATCACCATTTAATATTTGCTACTTTTATGGAAAGAACAAAAATTGATTTAATGTGATCATTGAACAACTATTCCTCAATTATGAAAGAAATATAAAGATTGTACAGCAGTTTGAAAATCTTTTATGAATATAAACTGTATACATAATGCGCATTTTTCAGAGGAATTTAGTTTGTAATCTGCTTCTTAACTCTTGCTACTAAGGTTCAGATTGATACATTCACTTTTTATCACAATGTTTTTTATTTACCCACTCTGATCTTCCAAATTGTTAGGCAACATCTAGAGGATCCAGAGGAATCTAGAGGATTTGATTGGCCAAGTTTAGAAAGATTTAGTTTTTGCGAAGACTTCTGTTTGGTTCTGTACCTTTGGCTAAAGAAGTCTTATCACCACCCAGCAGCTCCAATAATTTCTAGTCAAGAAGGTTAGTTTTACTTTCAGGCAAAAAACAAAATGAAGACCTCTTACACTAAATTTCAACTGAAAAGACTGATTTATTGGAAGGAAAAAGCAAATTAAGTGGTTCCTTCAAAACAGCACTTCTGTTATTCTCCAGCACTGTCAAAATAAAGTAAGCTTTCAAAGAAAGGGTTCTAGAATCATATCAAAATTTTTGCTAAATCTTTTAAGGGGTGAGCAGTGTTGTCTATTCATAAGAGAGCACTGTTTACCTTTAAAAAATGTACTGAAAATTTTAATTACAGGGCCAGGACCCTTTCTTCCAAAGCTTGCTTTGTTCTGACTTTGCTAGAGAATAACAGCTGAAGTGCTGTTTTTGAAGCAACCACTTATTTTGCCTTTTCTCTGCCATAAATCAGCAACAACTTGTCAGATTGACAAACAGAGCACAAGTTTTGGGGCACCCTGTAGTACTTTTTGAGCAATTTAATATTTAAGCTGTACTGTGCTGCATTTGAATTCTGCTAATGAACACCATTGCCAAGTTTTTCTTGCCAAAATTTCCCTTTCAAATAGTCTCGTATCTTTCCAGCACTCTTTGAGCTGTCTGGGATGCTTCTGCAACTTGTAAGAAGTAAAAGCTCCCTGACTCCTCTCTTGGTCTCCTTTGTTGTGTTGCGCTGTCAATTGAAAGATCCCACGCTTGTGTACCTCTGTCATTTAGCTCAATGCATACGTTGTGCAGCACAACACAAGCAAGTGACATTGATCTCAGGGTTTCAATGGTACACTCATTTTTCCGCATCAGTATTCGCCAACGTCCTTTCAGCTGGCCAAAGGCTCCCTCAACAACCATTCTTGCTCGGCTTAAGCGGTAGTTAAAATATCTTTGCTCCTTTGTAAGAACTGTGTTTGTGTATGGCTTCATCAGCAAGGGAAGGAATGGAAATGCTGAATCACCAAGCAGTGTGGGATATATCACAGTGTTATTTTCCTCCTTGGAGTAACATGGAATTAAGCTCTGATTCAAAATTTTGCTGTAAAGCATTGTTGATTGAAAAATTATTGCATCATGGCTGTTGCCAGGGTAGCCACTACTAGCCCATATGAACCTGTATTTGGAATCAACTATGGCCATCAACACTATGGAGAAAAAATTCTTGAAATTATGATACTCTTTTGCACTTTCAAGGCACCATTTGGACACTTAATTGGAAGATGGCATCCATCTACGGCACCAAAACAACATGGAAATTGCCACTGCTGTTCAAAGTCAGTCATGGTTTCTATGAGGTTTTCTGAAGTCCTTGGCAAATGACATGCAACCATTTTCTGCCACAGACGAGATACAATTGCCTCTGACACTTCTTTAACGATGCCACAAACAGTGGACTTTCCTAAACCTACTTACTCTCCAATGGTGTGCAAATAGTCCCCCCTCCCAAGTCTGTATAGGCAAACTGCTAGTCTTACATCTGGAGGGACTGGATTCTCTGCTACTGCCTCTTTCGCCAAATCATCTTGGATTGCACCAAGTATGTACAGAAAAGTTGCTTTCGTTACTCGAAAATTCTCCTCGAAACGCTTTTCGCTGTAACTTGTCCATACCATTGTCCACCATCCTTGCATTCTTGGATATCGTCTGCATTGTCTGACAACAGGCTCGGAGCATGAAGTATGAATCATCAGAACCAAACTGAAAAACATAGACATTCCTGTCTTCCAACGCTGCAGAAGTTTACGAAAGGCATTAAAGATCGTGGACCGATTGCGACTCCTTCGTTTTCGAATTCTATTAGCATTGGCAAAGGAGTGCAAAACCAAAGCAGAAGATAAGCTTTTGCTGTTCTTCCTCGTAGGCGCCATTTTGTGACTGAACTTTAGCGCGCCAAATTCTAAAGAGAGGCTAGATCCAGACCCTTTACTCGATACAGTTGAATTCGCTTACGAAAATGCGCTGTCTGAACAGACTAGACATTTGGGGCGCTCCAATAGCGAATTATGAGCACAGTTGACTGAATTTAATTCGCTGCGCTTGAAATGCGCTGTATGAACTAGGCCTTATTTTCCAGTTGTGCATATGTTGATCCAAATATTTCCAATTGTAAAACACAGTTTGTTTAGTTTTTCGAGCAACATGTTCTTCACTTGTGATACACTTTCCTAGATTCTCTCGCCATCTATCTTTCTTCCATTGTTCTTTACCATTATCACTTTGATCCATTAATATTGCTGTTTGAAATCCTTGTGATTCCAAATCATCCAATCGAATTCTTCTCATCTCATTAGTCCAAATATTTCCCCACATATTATCATTATTTTGCAACTCAGGTAATCTTCTCAATACATAAGGAATTTGTTTAGAATGATTTTGATAAATTGGAACAAGATCTTTAACTTTAGCACCAGCATGATCATATAATTCTGTTCTTGTATGATAACAAGTCCAACAATCTGTACCATGTTGTTCAAAATGTTCTTGATGATGTCTTTGAAATGGGCGTTCTAAATCTTCAAATTCAACTCCCAACATAGGATTACTTTTCCAATCCTGCCATGGCATTTCCCATTGAAGAATAAACTTTGGATTCAATAAAAATCTATTATTGTTTATCATAAATGTCAAATCAGCATCGGTTTTCTTCTTACATCCATTTTGCATCCCATCTCTTTGAAACATTTCTGGTGTAATTGACATAATGTGTCTAGACAGATGAGCCTTGTTTGTATTCAAATCCAAATGAAATCTCAAATCTTGAGGTTCAATAACCAATCTTTTGAATGGATGTCTACCAAACATCTTTCCTTCAAGATCAGTTTCATCATCTGAATCAACTTGATCTTCTATGGCAGAAGGATTATAAGGAGTAGATTCTGAATAATTAAAACGACTTCTATCGTCATCATCATCAGTTTGTTTATTAAATTCTCTTGGTGTTGAGAAAAATTCATTTGATGATTCTTCTCCATAAACATAATTGATAAATTCTTTAAATTCATCAAGTTCTTCATTCAATTTCTTTTTCCAACATTCTCGATGCAAAAGTTTTGAACACTGCCAACCACATCCAATGTCAGCTTCCAATGAAGATTTCATGCAACAAAATTCATCCATTAAAAATGGATAATCTGTAGCAAATTCAGAAATTACGTCATCAGGAGATATATTATTCCAAATATGACCAATCCTCTTATTAACACAAGAAGAATCTCGCATATTAAAAAAATTCTTTGTATCTATATCTCTTGGAGTAGTTAACAATTGTCCATCAACTACTTTAAGACTATACAAAGACCACATATCTTCAAATATATTCTCCAACAAACACAAATGATTATCTTTTTCAACCTTCCAAGCTCTATACATATATTCAGTCAACTTAATTCCAGTACCTTTATCATCAATATCCAACAACATAGGTTCATCTCTTTGCATATCAAACAAACAACCATAATTACCAGCATCACTTCGCACATATCTAGAATTTTCTCTAGGATAAGCTATTTGCATATCTTCTTCAAATCTCTCTTTCAACAAGGAAAGCTTTTGAATAGTAGAATTCCTCACCTTACGAATTTCTTGATCCATCTTTATGTACTCAGGACTACAAATACCTTCATCCATTGCCCCAAACTTTCTTGGATTCAACGACATTAATCCATTGATATTATACTTTCTTCCAATAAACTGTGGTTCAAAAAAAACATCATCTCCAATTTCTTTACCCAATTCATGAGAATTAATACCATTTTGCCATCCGTGCAACAAACCTGTAAAGATACTAAATTTCTTTTCCTTAACGTACAAATATTCATCACTTGGCAAATAAGAAACAAAATTACCAAAATAATCCTGATAAGCCTTATAAGATCCAACATTCCTAAAATCAACATATTGGAGTCCAATATTCCTACCTCCAACTGGATTAACAACATCATTTGTTCGATCAAACAATTCATCACTCAAACTGAAATAGGCATCCAATGCTTTGTCATCAAATTCAGCCAATGATTCCAATGTATAGGTGATGGCGTCATTTTCATCTTCACGATCCATTCCTTGTATGTCATCCATGACCTACGACAAAGCAAGTAAACTAACCAAAAAAATATACACAATGGTTTATATATGAAAAAAGTTACGACAAAATACGACAAAGTGAAAAAAAAACTGTCGTATTTTGTCGTGTAAAATTCATATATAAGTGACTTACGCCAACTACGTTAGTAATCCTTTTGCCACTTGCTAGTCAAGAAACATGGCGCAATCAGATCCTTACAATTATTACCAAATAAGTGACTTATATCAAGACTTGGCATATCATTCTTTAGAGAAGAAAACTGGAATAAACTTCATCAAAGATCACCATACAGAAAAATGTCCAGTATGCTTAGAACCATGGCAAGAATTAAAGAAAATAACTGGACAAAGAAGATGGAATGTCAGTGAAAATTGTGATCATTGCATTTGTACTTCCTGTTTTTGGAACATGACAAATGAATATGCAACATTGGCTTCTACTATTGACCAAGGAAAAACAACCTTTGAATCCTTAAATCCCGAAGATCCTCTAATATACAAACTCAAAAAAAACATTATCTGCCCTTGTTGTAGGAAACAAGGAAGCCTCAATTTCAAACACAAAATGGTTTGTAATAAATGGACATACCTGGAATTGTTGAATTATCAAGCATTTAACATTCGTGAAGTTACAAAAGAGCGTGATGAAAGAATGATGACTACTGTATGCGATCAACTTAGAAACAGATGTCAAGAATTGAATGATAAATTAGTTGAACTTGGTGGATTTGAAATGGATCAAGCAATTAAAGACATGGAAACTTTAAAAAAAGAAATTGAAATTTGCCAAGAAGAATGTGATGACATTGTAGCAGAAAATAAACATCTTCGTAAAATTACCAATTATCACATAAATCTTACAAAACAAATGATGAGTGCGATTGCTACACAAAAACAAAATCATCAATCACAAAAAGAAGCATGGGAAGAACAAATGAAAATTCTTCATAAAATTTCCAAAACAAATGAAGAAAATGTTAATAAAAGAAGAGAAGAAATATGTGCATATACAGAACAAATTGTCAAGGAAGCATTAAAGACGAGGGTCAAACAAGAAATCAATGACACCTCAATTGAAATCATGCTCTACTTTCTTAGACAAAACATTAAATTGTCTAAAATGTGAAAATATCCTCCCTGATTCAGTTAAACAAGAATTAGAAAATATTTTATCTCCACAATTAAATGAAGATCTTTATCAAGGTGCACGAATGTTATTTGGAAATGGGATGAAAGACCTTGCCCTTACTAATAACATTAAGTTACTATTGGACAACGATTGTCTAAAAAGAGAATTATTATCTACTCTTGGAAAACACGGCAATGAATGTACCTGTATCAACGAAGTAAAAGAAATATTAACATCTATTCAAACAGACTTAGATCTCTTAGAAGAATGTGAAAAAACATCTAAAGATGTTTTATCAATAGGAACAGATTCAAGAGTACTTAACATCAACCTTCCTCATCAAATTTCAGCCTTTGCCATTAAGGATATGAATGCTTACTTAGCATGTAGAAATGATATTCAACAATCAAAAGCTGGTCGAATGTTTACTTCACTCATTGGATCAAAAAGAAAACAACCACCTACTGAACCATCATCCTCTGGTTGGTTAACATCATCAATTCAACCTCCTTTAAAGAAAAAGAAATTTATGGTTAATACACCCAAAAAAGAAACTTCCGAAAAACGTATGTATCAAGCCTATGAAGTTGAAGGTATTACAGATGATGAAACAGAAGTAATTAAAGAAACTCCAACTAAAGTTCAAGAACAAGTATCTTTAAATAAAGAATGCCAAGTTGGTTTTCCTTTAAATGAATACAAACAATATTACACAAAGACTATTGATGAAGAAGAACAAATAGGGTTGTGGTCACCAAGTACAAAAATATGTCAAGAAAAACAAAAAGAAATACTTAAGGATAAAGGAATTGCTCTAGAGAAACTACGTAAAATAACAACATATAACAATCTAAACAAATATCGATATATTTGTTGGAATTGGAATGAAAAAGAATGTCATAATGAAGAATGCAATAATGGTTCTATGTGTCTTTTGAGGCACATTTGTATGGCTGAATTACCAACAGGAGCAATGTGCAGAAGTAGAGATCATACTTTCATTGAACACAAAATGTTCTATAAATATGGTAAGAAAGAAGGGGAATTCATGAGAGATCATTTTATAATAACACAAGATCAATATGGAATAATAAATGACATTGCCTTCCAAAGAAAACAAGAATTAAGGTTAATTTATGATAGAGACTTGCAGATAGGACTAGCTAGACGTTCTTTTGGAGCAAGGGAATTTGTTGATTGTGTTTCTAGAGAAGTATTATGTAGTGATATGATAGGTTTAGAAGGTAAAAGAATACCATTTCAGATAGCAGATGATGATGATGATGATTGGGGGTTGCTTGTGATATAAATGAAATTGTCGTATCTTTGTCCTAAGTCTTGGGCTAATAATACCAAAATACTATCAAGTCAAAGTGTATATAGACTAAAGCGCGCGTAAAAAGAAATTTGTAATAAAGCTTGTCTTATTGAGGTCAAAGGTGATGTTTCTATTTATGGAATGGACTATCATTCACCCATGGCTCCGGTGTATATACTACTACTCAAGTAACAAGCATGCTTTACGGTACATGTAAAAAGACATTTACATTACGCAAGGTAATGTAATTTGGGTTCATGTGATGCTTGTTGGCAGATTGTTAAGAACAAACTGACATCTAAATTGGCTTTTTAGTTTCAGTGATTTTGTGTTCTGTTCATAAGAATTCCAAAAATAAGAATTCGTTATGAGACAGTGAAGTGGATGTTGTGCCTCCTTGTTAAGTCCAGTCAGATGGAGTGTTAACAGTTTATCTCAGTTTGTTGTATACTGTGCCTTGATTGTCTTGAGTCTTCAAATTTATAGCAAACATAAACATTTCTCGTTTATGCAGCAAGATATGCAGAACTACAGGGTACTTTCCATGCATTTGACACATGGCACAAAAGCAAGAATATTTCAAAGCTTTTGCATAAGAAAGCCAAGATGAAAGGCAACGAGAAATTGAGTGTTGAAACTCATTTCGGCCTACAGTCAAAGCCCTTAGCGCGCTCACATGACACAGGCGAAATGAAACTTGGGTCAACCTGAAACTCATTTCACTTTCTCAGGTCGGTCTGAGTTTTCAGGTCGACCTGAAATTTTCATGTGAGCAGAAAGATTTTTCATTTCGGGGCAAAATGACTTTTCAAAGCACATGTGATAGACATTCCAGGCGTTCCTTTAGCGATCAAAACAATAAAGATTTCATTCAAAGTCACCCAGCTGGATCTAAATGCTCTGAATCAATGCCAATATCTTCCTCAAAACAATCACAATTGTTCTATTAGCGGAAGGAAAGCACGCAGTGTTTGATATTCTCAAACCGGTCTGAAACTGTTCATGTGAGGGGGAAGCAAATTAGCAAACAAGGCCAATACGCAAACCGATCTGAAACTCAGGTCTGTCTGAGTTTTCTCATGTGAGGGTAGTCCAAATCCATGCCCATTGAACTCTAAAAATAAGGTGTGCTTTTTTGGTGTAACAAAGAGAAGTGCGTTATGTAAATCTGTGGTGTACTGATTTTGTTGATTCCACTATGAGACAGAATGCATTCAATGCAGCTAGATTCTAGAATAGCTCCTCCCTTTCATAGAAATTAAATGTATGCTGATATACGTTGGACATTTGATTTAGAATGCAAACATTTAAAATTCAATCAGATATGTTAAGGTATCCCCCAACATGGTTTCCAAGGTGGAAGATCATAGTATCCCCATGAAATGTACATTAGCTGCTCGGGCACAAAGGTTTTCAGCCTTGGGTTGCAATATTGTTAGGCATCAATATCTGGCTTGAACTTAACTGTTATGCAATATAAGTTTTCTACAGATACACATTTTCTCTCTTATAAGAAACTTGGATTAACCCATAGCACTAAAAGTTTCTTAACTTAACATGAAAATTTCAGCTTTTTACTACTTTGTTTCTTAATTTGTTTCTTACTTCTTGGATGGAAGTGGTTTCTACCGCTACCAGGTATATCTTCCTTGACATGCAGCACAATTTTTGTCAAGAAAGCAATTTCTTCAGGCTCAAAGTATGGAATTATCATTACCCAAAAACAAAGGGTCAACAACAATTTTTCACAATTTTCTTTGATTTTGCTTTTGAAAAAGATTCCTCGCAAGTATCAAACATTGTACTGTGGTTTCTTAAGATTTTAGCCATCCTAGTACTACTGTAATTTCATATAAGCCAGTCTCTTATGAAATAAAAAATTTGCATTTTTATAAGAAGCAAGGTTTGAAAACTTCAAACATTCTGGTCATTTTGAGTTCCAACACACAAAATCAAACAGAGAGTATACAAATAAGAATGATACTAAGACAGAATGGGTGCTTCATGCTTATAATGTAAAGATAAAAAGGAACAACCTGCAGAATCATAAATTCAGTACAGAGAGGGTAAACGATGCAAACTGACAAAAGATGTACTGTATTTGCAAAGAAGCATAATCCATTAGATAAGCATTATTCTCAAGTCTCAGTCTTTATTTTGCAGAAACACCCTTTAAAAGACACATACAAGGTGAGCCCTAGAGTATTTAAAAAGATTCTAAATGATTTCTAAACCCTGCATACTTTATATAAATGCTCCATTTATATGTACATACAGCAGTAATGAGATGCAGAAAAAGCAGTGAGATGATTCAGTATGCTGGGAACTGCCTGACTGATGTTGTAATCAGAGCACAACTTTTGAGCATTGAAGAGTTATAGCTTGAATGCTTATGCTGTTGCTGTTTATGTTTATTATAGCAGCTGTTTATGCTATTTATAAAATTATTCAGGCACATTGTGCTTTCGGCTATATCATAATATTAGTGAAGAACAATGACATTTTAAATATTTTTTCTTTTCAAGCATGTAGCAAATTGAGCAAACACTATCACATGAAACACCAACCACACACGGAGTAGGTACTTTGTTAGGGTATTTTTAAGAGGTTTTTTCAACCTATGAAAACCTCTGATAATATGAATAGCACTTAAAATATTTATTTGGTTGTGTTTTACTGTCTTCAATTGTAGATCTTGAATGAATTCAACAGTATGACATTTATTGAAGATACTTGATAATCTCCTTGCTACTAGAGAGCCCTATTTTATCAAATTTGTCACACGGACAAGATTCTCATGTTCATCACATATATCTTTCCACTCTTCTTTTATAAACATTTGATCAAGGAAATTGGCAGGTTTATAGTTGACACTTTTAACAGCATGTGTTTCTTCTTCCTTTTATGATACCGAATGGTGCAGTCTACGGTGGCCCATTAGTGCACGTCAAATACAAAAACTTCACGTCAAATACAAAAACCTCACGTCAAATACAAAAACCTCACGTCAAATACAAAAACCTCGCGTCAAATAGAAATACCTCACGTCAAAAAGAAAAACCTCACGTCAAATACAAAAACCTCACGTCAAATACAAAAACTTCACGTCAAATACAAAAACTTCACATCAAATAGAAAAACCTCACGTCAAATACAAAAACCTCGCGTCAAATAGAAATACCTCACGTCAAATACAAAAACCTCACGTCAAATACAAAAACCTCACATCAAATACAAAAACCTCACGTCAAATACAAAAACCTCACGTCAAATACAAAAACCTCACGTCAAATACAAAAACCACACGTCAAATACAAAAACCTCACTTCAAATAGAAAAAGCTCACGTCAAATACAAAAACCTCACGTCAAATACAAAAACTTCACGTCAAATACAAAAACTTCACGTCAAATAGAAAAACCTCACGTCAAATACAAAAACCTCGCGTCAAATAGAAAAACTTCACGTCAAATTCAAATACAAAAACTTCACGTCAAATACAAATACCTCTCGTCAAATAGAAAACCTTCACGTCAAATACAAACACTTCACATGAAGTACTTCAGGTCAAACATAAGCCGCGTGGTTGCGTTGCGTGAGGTACTGCCTGCTTGCATTGTTCAGCTGATCAGTCCAACAACTTCAAGATGTTTTGCCAATCATGTGGCACGAGACTCTCGCTGCCGGGAAAGTTTTGTCCTCAATGTGGAGCGAGTACGTATCAATCAAATAAACTTGAACTAAGATAGTTTTCATGTCCGGTGCACAAAGGAAAAATTGGTGCACAAACTGGTGCACAAAATAGTGTAAAAACCTTGTGGTGCACAAGTTGAACTTCTTTCTTTTTAATGCACACATATTCTTAAGAAAAAAGTAATGAAATAATTCTGTCTGTGGGGTCTCTTTGGAGTCCACTGGTCTTTCCAAATCCAAAAATTGCTTCCTTTGGCTGGTGCACTTGACTATTGTATCTCAAGATTTCTAATACAAAATAAAGGTTTTCCATGAAAAATTCTTTGAAGGGTGGTGACTAGGCAATTTTGATTTTATGCCAAATTCAAACATTTTTAAGAGGATATTGATTTATAGAGACACTGTTACAAATGGTCAAATGTTCTATTTTAGCACCACCAAATATGGGATTAGGAAAAGCATTCTAAGCCAAAGTGGAGGGTGTGTCCTCCAACCCCAGACCCCATCATCTTCCTACCCCACCAATTAATTTGCATGTATGCAAGTTTTTACAATGGTTCAACAAAATTACACAAAATATTATAGAATCCAGTCCCCATGATATTTGTCATTCATTTAATATTTGCCATTCACATAGTGAGTGGGCCCTGCAATGCCCTGCATTCTATAATTTGCTTCCAAAGGCAGTTTTTACAAAAACTGATAAAAATCAAACTCTATATCTACCCTATATATATATTTCAGGAAATCAGGTTCCTTGACCAACTGCCTCTTTTGGAAGAAGAGCAAAATTTGGTCGTGTTTACGCCATTCTAGAGGTTGTAATTGCAAAATTTTTCTGGGGGAGCATGCCCCCAGACCCCCCTAGATTGATGCGCCTCTGGCGCATGCGGGTCGCTGCGCCACCCGGTTCACAACCATTGGTGCACACTGATAATTGACAACTTTGCTGTCTGGTGCACCACAATCTTACATTCCATACTGGGCATGGGCCTAACAAGTTGGGCATATTTGGTCTTCGTACCACTCGGTATCATCGCTACTAGATGAAAATGGGTTCTTTTTGGTCTCAAAATCTACGAACATGAGGGAACTGATTTTGGAGTTTGTTCAATCCATATCTAATCTAATTTTGAAGCTGCGGAAACAAAACAAAATTTGTTTCAAAGGACAGGGGAGAGCCACAGCTCACGGGGCTTTCCCCTAAGATAGGTTCTTGGTACAATAATCTCTATAAACATTTGCCATTTTATTTCATCGTGAAAAAGCTTAGCGTGGAAATGCCCCAGGTTGGAAAACTTGCATTCACTCGCAGCTCCCTATGGAAAGAAGGGCTGTGCGCCAGCCATGTCCGGTGCACAGAGCGCTTAATTTCTATTGTTTCCTTTGTTTTATCCAGCGCACAAAAGTTTAACTTTCCATACTAGCTCACAGCTATGAAATGCTATGAAACTTTCAGTACTGGCTTAAGTCTTATTTGAAATAATATCTGTAATCCATATTATGTAAAACCCACATTTAAAAGCCAGGTATGGCTGCTGTGCATGTGGGTTTTATCATAACTGTGATGCATTAGTTTTGATTTCAATCATGTCAACTGCATGCATATCTAAACATTCATTACACTAGAAATAACAGCAGTCAGGAAGTGCTGCGGATTGGTATTTATACCAAATGCGAAGGAGAAAGAAATGTTATACGATACCTTAAAAAGGGTTGAATAAAGATCTTCCAAGTGTTTGTTTTTAGTTTCTCGATTCTTCCATTTCAGAATCAGCACGAGACGATCGGCCATTTTTCTTCTTCCATTTTCACACAAAAGCGATATTCGGCGGACGCAAACCCTATCGGACAGTACCCTCCTTCCAGAAAGAAATTTGCCTTAAAATTCCATCAAGAAAACTCTATTTTTTACGGGAATGGGTCCTCGTCCTGTGGTCCTACAGTCCTAGCCGTGGCAGACAAGGGTCTGGTTAATAGATCAGGCCTTCTTTGTGTTGTTCCAAAGAAGTTGATTTATTGCTTCGCAATTCTGATCCAGTGAACAAAGGCTAATTTATTGGCATTATATCAGCATGACAAGCAAATTCCTTTCCCACATAAAAATAAACCTTTATTTGAATGAAGCATTCTTTACCAACATTGTGGCAGCATCCTTCAATATTGATATGAAGAAGTTGTTGCATTCATGTTGCTATGCTACTTAATTGCATAGTAAGGTGAATTGAATTGTTATTGATTTGAATTGAAATCCGTCGCCCATTGACCCATTGATTGACCCATCCATCCACCCATCCACTCTTTCAAGTGGAATTTCACTGTGCAAGAATATTAATGCTGCGCAGGCGCAGCAAAAATAATTTGTCATTTACATTGTGAACAATTTTTGCAAATCTTTGCAATCATGCCCCAACGAGTTTTTGATAGTTTAGTGTGAGCAGGGCTTAAGTTTATTTTAAAGAATGCTTGTATTGATTTCACATGCAAGAAATGAAATAAAAACACAGATTTCGCATTTTTGGTTGCAAATTTTCTACTATAATTCAAATCTATCATGGGGTACACCATTGCCAACAACTTAGATGCAACTTTTCTGCTGGTTGAACCAATGACAGAATCATGAAATTTGTGTGAACCAACCATTTTTATAGCCTTTATCTAGGAATATTTAGATTAAGCAAATATTGAATAGATAATACATTTTCATATTTCATGTTTGATATTTTGTATATCACATTGTTTTGCTATTTTGTCAGTGAGAAACACAGATGAATCAAATGATTACAAGGGACCTTTCCTTCCTGGTATGAACATTTTCTTGGTAAATTCTATTTCTTAGTAAAAGTGATATGTACAATCTTTGCCAAAACTCTTGGAAAAAATCGCATATTTTTCCTCTTCTCTCCCCCACTCCCTTACAATGTTGGCTTCTTGTGTGATTACGCAGTGCATTGGGGCACAACAAAGCAGCCAAATTGCTTTCCTTCAAGTCTTGTAATCATATTTTTATACCAACATTGTTCAGGGGGGCAGGGGGCGCGGGACAAAAGCACAAGGTGAAGTTTCCAGCAATATATTTTGTATGGTTAATCAGACAAAAAAGCGGCAAAATGAAGTTTTTTTCAAGTTGTTTTGGCAAGGATTGTAGATTCCAGAAAAGCATGGTTGCAAGGCAACTCTGAAACACAATATACAATGAATCTCTCTCTCAAGTAGGTAAAATAGACCTCAAGCATGAACATCATTCACAGCAAGCTGCATAATTATGCACATGGAAAGTGATCAGAGAATAGCTTTGTTTCACTACATTTCTGGTTTTGCCTCACTTAAAAGTAGATTGACAGTTTTCACCCACAATGTGATGTCCACTGTATTCAACTGCAAGAATGTCAATGGGCATGCAATAGTACACAAGGATTTAAAAACCGGTGGGCATTGTATCACATTTGTCGTTGTCATCCAATCCATTAAATTACAGTCTGTCCCCTTTGATGAATGCAAGTGATAATAGTCTCTCCTACCTAGGACCTAAAATCTGGAACTCTCTAAACTCAGACCTAAACTCTGCCAATAATGTCAACAGCTTCAAGCATAAGATTAAGGGCAAATTCTTTAAAGACCTCCATACTCAGGAAATTAGTCCCTATATATTTTATTAGGATCCTAAAAGCTGTAACAAAACAGTCTATCAACAATCTTGAAAATGCAGCATTTCTCATATTACCTTTAAAGACAACATATTTTTTTCTTTTCGTCGGACACTCTTTTTCTTTCAAAGACACTTCTGGAGGGACCATTATGGAAACAAAGTTGCATTGACCGTTTTAATGCTATCCCAGCCATTCAAACTGTTTTAAATAGATTTTTAGCTTTTTATATACATCTTAATTTCTGTAAACATTGTAATTAGACTTTTTCTTTTATTTTATTAGATAATCATTTTTAAACTTTAATTTAGTGATGGCGAATTTTACATACATACATACATACATGAAATCAATATGTATCTCTAATTGTATATTCCAGAAGTTTGCTAGTGTCATACTAGGTGAGTCAATAAACAGTTTACACAGTTGGTTTGCTGTGGAATAAAATGCATGTGGCAGTTATCAGTCAAAGGCTAGCTATGAACCATTATTGTCCCTACTATATATATTTGGCATTGAAGTTAGATTCTGTTTCAGAAGCTGGCAATAGCGAGATTTTCTCATCTAGGTTTTAGCCTTTTGACTGATAGATTAACATTTTAGTTTTTATAAATATTGGCAGGTGTAAATATTTTTTATTCACCCAGTAGAGACTCGGTGATGCATGAATGTAGTTCTCATATAAATAAGGTAACTAAAGCAGTAACAAAGATCAGAGCAATAGAGGGCAGACTGCCTTTAATTAAGCAGCCATTCATTTTTTTCTAGAAACTGCCACTGCAACCCGTCCACCACCAATTATTAAATCATTTGCACAGTTCAGAAAAGAGAAAGGAAGCCAATGGAAATCAAATGTCTCTAAGAGCAGTAAAAAAGAAAAGAAAGAAAACATTGATGTTCAGATTTCAATAGGATTAATGGAATGGAGTGAACGGGAGGAAAAGATAAAGCCAAAGCGTGGGAGAAGAATGGCCTTGATGGTGTCAAATGTTGCAACATATGCACAAGTTCGTGAGAAAGCAGCTGAAAAATGGCGTGCCTACCATAGTGACTGCTACAAAGAAGAAGCTGAGTATGTTCTGCTCTATGAGAATGGTAATGAAGCACAGTTTTTGCCAGGTCCTGATACTGAGTTCTTCTCACTGAAACGCTACAAAGAGGAGCTGGGAAAAGAATACAACCGCATTTGCTTATACCTCTGCACCAAAGAAGATTATTATGCATCAATCAACTTGACACCTATTGTAGTAGATGATGAATTAGAGAATGTGGACCTTGATGTCCCGAAAAAAGCCAGATATGATGATGTGTGTTTGCCCCTTGATGAACAGTTTCCAATGGCGTTGGGGAACATAGAAAATTTCTTCAAGCAGGAAAACCCACTTCAAACGAATGATGAGGCACTAGCAAGACAGTTGCACGCAGAACTGAATAATGCATGTCCTGAAGAAGATATAAAGGCAAGTGTGGAGGAGAGTTTCGCTAGCACAGAGAGTGTTTTGAAATCACTAGAGGCAAAGGTTGGCACAGACCACTTTTTCATTATCATTAGGCGAGGGTCACCATTGCAACGAAAGCTGAGTTTATGGCAACGGGAGGCTAAAAAGGTTTCACCTGAAAGGCTGTTGCGTGTGCACTTTGTTGGAGAGAGTGGCATAGACAGTGGTGCACTTGCCAAGGAATTCTTTGCACAAATCATGCCAGATATTGCAAAATCTCTCTTTCCAGGTGGCTCACCCGCTGACTCAGTATATAACGTACAGAATGGATCATTGAAGACATGTGGACAGATCATAGCTTGTTCTCTCACACAAGGAGGTGCACCACCTAAATTTCTCCATGAAAATGTTTTTAACCTTATGGTATGTCCTGAAGTTGACATCAACAATTTGTCACTTGAAGATCATTTCACAGAGATTGACAGGCAGCTGATAGAGTCTGTCAGAAGTGATGTCTGTGTACACCAGGATGTCATTTTGGATCATGGTTACACAGGCATGATTGATAGTGCTCATGTTGAAGAAATAGTTGGTACTCTCATGGTTAGCATATTAACAAGAAGGCAGCTCTACCTAAAGGCCTTTATGGAAGGTATGCAATTATTCAAGTTGCTGAGATAGTGAAAAGAAATAAAGATCTCTGTAAGCCCCTTTTCGTTGAGAGTTGCTTAACCAAGGCTGTGGATTACAATTATTTAATGTCCATTCTTACTCCAGAGTATTCAGAAGCTGGGTTACCAGCAAGAGCAAAAGAGGAAACAGTCATAGACCTCTTCCAAGACTTTCTTGGTGATCTAGAGAGCAACAAAAGGATGAATGATGGTGAGGCTCTAGCTTGGAGAGATGAAGAGGAAAATGAAAACAATATAAACTGCAAAGACATGTCTGAACTTGAACAAATTCAGCACAACAAACTGACTGCCCCTGGTATTCTTGGCTGGCTAACAGGACAGCAGCACGCTCCCACCAATGGAGAACAACTGACGATCACTGTCAAATTTGATCATGAATGTATGTCACGGAATCCAAATCATACTGTGTGTTTTCCACGTGTTGCAGCTTGCAGCAGAGAGGTGACTTTGCCAGTTTTGCACATGCTGCAGGAAGATCAATTCAGCCACGTTTTCTGCACTGCCCACTTTAAAGGCAGTGCTTTTGCAAAAGCATAGCTTGCAGTACTCGTATGGCAAACTATGGATTATTTAAGCAATAAACTGCCGTTATCATCAGAAATGCTTTACATGGTTTTGTAAGTCAACATGTTCATCAGTACTGTGCTTTGTTGGTTTACAGTGATATTCCGTAGAATGAAACAAACATCACTGCAAATTTTGCCAGGGAAATTAAAGTACTATGTGAAATGGATCAATATCAGTTTAAAGTGTATGAAAATAATTCAGCACAAAGTTTTCATGTCTTGTGACTTCATAAGAAAAATTCCGTTTTGCTATTTTAGATTGAAAATGTGTAAAGGTAGTTGGCCAATTGTTTTCACAAAGGAAACATACTGTCTGTCATTGGTTGACCTGCAAAAAGACACAAAAGACATTTCATATTGCATGTCCATCTCCTTCCAGCGCTATGATTGGTTGATGCTGTTGTTAGGAGGTTTGCATATCAGGTTATACAAGCGTTGAAAATCTCCGAATACGCTTCTTAAAATCTACAAAGATAACATACAGTAGAACAGGAAAATGCAGCTTTTAAATAACGAGGGAGTCAGAACAGAGCTGTGCCTTTGACTCTTCCAGACAAACAATATGATTCTGATAAGTAGAGCAACTGTCCATTACCATGTAGGGTCTGCTGCGGTAAGGTGAGTAGGCTGGGGTAAAATGAGTAGGGCTGATTATTGGTCAACAATAAACCTTGAATTGATAAATCAACATTCACTGTGTCAAGGAGGGTACTAGCTATCACGAGTGGTTGTAGTGAGAGGAAAATTGCGACAAAGATTCTCACAAATTTCATCCATATTGTTCGCCCCTGATTTACCCAGTTTACCCAGATAGACCGTGACATTACGTCCTCTAGATCAATGCCTATATGCTGTACACCCGTTTTTATTTGTACATAAATTCAGTTGTCGATGATTCCTAGGGGAGGGGCTAACTTAATTTCTCCATGGTACGTAGTTGTGCCATTTTTAGGGTACCCTTTTTGTGATATAGTCCGGATTTATGGGTATGGATTGATTTCAACAACTTTTTAAATTTTCCAGATTTATGGGTTTTTGTAAAATTCATTTATTGATGACCTTTTTCGGGATTTCCGGATTTATGGGTATGATTTTCAGAAAATTTTCCGGATTTACGGGTCTATTTTTCAGAAATTTCTCCAGATTTATGGGTGGCACTTTTACGAATTGAATGGCGCAACCCCGTATCTTGGAAAATCAAGTGATCTCCTCTTGCGATGGTTTATAGTTTGTTCGTGTTTCTATCTGCGGTCTTGTACCGATCAATAAGGTTCTTGTTGCTGCTTGCTTTGTTAAAGAAGACAATTTGCTCTTCGAATATTTGTTTGAATTCATGTTTTTTTAGCATTACAATGTTACGTTTTCTGTTGCTTAACTTGAAATTATGTGAAATTATCTTGTCAGGACTGCAATGCGTTATACATACAAAATATGCTGGCAATTTCGTATGAACAAATAACCTATTTGGCCGAATGAATGGGCACATATTGCTAACGCTGGAAAAAAATTGGGAAAATTGGGTTCAGATATGACGACCGCCCGTGTTTGTTTCATTTGCTGAATTTAATCAGTTTTGTTCCAACCTACCTTTCAAGGTAAGAGGAGGTTTGAGAATGGAAATCTTTCATTATATGAGATTTTGGATTTTTGAGACTGAAACCTTTTCCTGCGTACTAAGTTTAGTAGCAAGAAAGGTTTTCACGTCCATACCTGTCCCCATTTCGAAATTATGGTGATTTTAAGAATTTAGAGCTTCAAATGCTTTGACTGCAAAATCAAACTTTGTTGGCAAGGTCAAAGCCCTTATGATTTCTAAATCTTTAGATCGCCATAATTTCCAAATGAAGACGGATATGAATGTGAAGACTGTACCAAGTTTTGTACGTAGAACAATATTTTAGCCTCAAAAAAATGCAAAGTCTCAAACAACGAAAGGCAACCTTTTTCACACCTCTTACCTTGAAAAGGTGGATTGCTGTGGGAAACTTTTTCATGGTTTTGCTAAGATAAGGAGGTCAAGAGATATTTAAATTTCAAACTGGGAACCGATCATCTGCAACGCCACTGACAAATGCCAAGTGCATGTCTGTCAACATTCTGTGGGTATGTTATACCAGTAAATCGTTTTTGGTGGCCATTTGCCTGTCCCAGTTCCATCCTTGTTTTCTCAAGACGGTAGATATTCATTAGCAAAGCAGTGTTGTGAAGATTAGAACGCAATTAGAGTACATTAGGTCATATTGCAAGTTGGCAGTATTACCTCAAGAATTGAGGTCATAAGGTCTCTATTTACACGTGCACGCGGGTCATAGGCTAATCACAGATCATGCTGGATTCATGTGATAGGAAATAGAGCAATTACTACAAGGCCATTATACCGTATAAGGGCATTTTGGAAATGAGGCGTGGCGTGCAGTCATGCATTTGTAGGGAATAGATCGCTTCCCTAAGTTAATTACAGCAAAGGAATCCTAGGAGAAGGTATTGCCCACTGGCTTAGGCCAGAGGGGGCGAAAAGTGTAAATCACCACGGATTTGTCGTCGCATCGTAATATTGAAGGGCCTATGTACATAGTGTTCCTATGTTAATAAAGAGAAAGAGGAGTAGAGTCTTTGTGTTGTCTCTGTGTCAGCCCTGAGAAGCCCCTGAGATGTATCACGAGAGAGAAGAAAACTTTCCAACAAGCAGTTACGAAAAACGGGGCATACTGTTCAGAACTTTGGTCTATACTGAGTCGACCCTGGTTTTGTTTGGTAGCGCCCGGTGGATGTATAAAAGGTACACCACGCTCGTCCATGGTATTTCGAAGAATACCCTATCCTCTGACTTTCCAGTTTGTGAAAAGACCCCATATCACAGAAAATCTTTCCATGATCCACATTTGAAAGGAAAGTAAAAAGTTTCTGATTGTTGCACTCTATTGTCATTGATTTTAGTGGTATGCTTTATTGCAAAACAGTAGAATCCCATAAAACTTATGATATCAAATGGCTTTAATGTCAGGTGAAATTCATTACATTCTAGGCCATGAACTCCATCAGTATCTGATTGGTTTTTCGGAATATTTTACGAAGAAAAACATCTCCTATTTTGATATTGTATGTCCTAGGAGTTGGACTCAAAGATAGCCCTTTCTCTGTGAAATCATGGCCGCGTGTGATGTCATATTTGTATCAAAATTGCACCCACCAGGGGGTAGCAATGCTCTTGAGAGGTCATTGTGACACTTTCATTTGAATTTCCCAACACATTATGCAATTTTGCGCACCAAACTGCTCCCAAAAATCGATTGCCAGTTGATTAAGGGTTGGAAATCAAGTTTAAATACTAAAGCTTATGCTATACCGTTGGGTCTTTTTAATATCTCTAGTCTCTTCTGTAATAGAACGATAACAAAATGAAATAGCTGGTCCAATATTCGAGTTTTAAGATGGGTCTGTTGCACACACTGCTGCCATTGTAGTGTGTGCGTTGTGACATACGGGTGGTACTAAGGGGCGTTCCACTCATTCGAAAAAGCATACGAAGTTTTTTCAGACCAAAACATTGTTACGGATTTTTGGTGGATTTTTATCAAAACAAAAGGTCTTTTGCCAGATTCGCCCCTCGGGTGGTACAGTACGCGTATTTTTTATAAGAAACGAAGAATTTTTGGCCATTAGGGGGAGGGGTTCATAAAATCATCAGATCTGTACTTCTCACCCCCTCCCCTGAACATTTCAAAAAAGGTGTTTTGAAGCTTTTTAACTGTTTAAAGTACAACCAAAAGCTATGTAGATTTAAATAGCCCTGTTCACAAGTTGATCGGCAAATTTTGGGCAACTTGCAGCCTTTTGGGCAACTTTTAGGAATTTCGGCAACTTTTGCAACATTGAGCAACTTTTCCTTGTTTTAGCAATATTACAAGAATTTCAATGATATTTTCTTTCTTCTTTGTAACAGTAATGAAAATTAGACATGTAAAGCAACTGTTTTCTGGTTAGGCTTGGAGTCAAAGCCTTGATTTGTGAAGAGCTGGTCTTTGAAATTAGTGAGTTCTGACTAACATGACGATTAAGATGATGATGATGTTGATGATGATGATCACGATGCTGATGATGATGATCATCATCATAATCATCATATGATCATGATGATAATGATGGTAATGATTATGGTTATTATGATGACAAGATTTCATTTGAAAGAGTTTAGCGAGCGGAACTCGCTTCTCAAAAGAGTTGCAAGATTTTTGCTTACTTAAGGGGGCTTTAGTCCCTTGAGAAGTTTAGGAATTTTTCGTTTTGTTGTCTTACAAAAGTGATTGGTTTTTTATGAAAATGTGATGCCTTGTGATTAGGACTTTGCAAACAGAATAAGGAAAAATTTGTTCCTTTTAAAACAGTGAGCTCCGGAATAGCCCTGGTCCAGGTTATTTCTTCAAAATTTTATTAAGAAAGTACAGCAGCAGACAACTGACCTAAGTGTATTCTATGACAGATGACGGTCAAACGAGTCCATTTATGCGAAATATAACTTCATATTGCTGTTTATGAAGACATGCGCTTTTGAATGACGTTCCAGAGGCAAGGAATATTTTAGAAACAAAAACTTCCTTAAACTCCCATGGGACTAAAGCCCCCTTTAGTGAACCAAATTTTACAATTCTTTTGAGAATCAAGTTCCAATTGCTAAACTCTTTTGGATGATAGCTAGTTTGGGTTATTTTGGAAAATGATGCTAGTCGGTTTGGCCAAAAACCAATCAACTCCACATAGTTTTTGATTATACTTTAGAAATCACTCGAAGACTGTTGGAGTGTTACGATACATGGAACAAGTGAGAATAATTTGACGAAGCTCTCAAGTCCCAACGGCTGGGTTAATTCCTTTGTTTCTTATAAGAAATATATGTTTGCATGCTGCGGTACCAGGGTGAAACTAACCCAGTTCCAAACTCATCACCATGCTTTTATTTTTTCGGTAAATTGTCTTAGTTATTCGCGTATCATCCTCATAAGGTAATGATAGTTAGCCAAAGCATCTCTCCAAGTCAATGGTTTGTGTACTGCCAACGATGCTGCAGCATATTCCAAATAATCCTGTAAATCACTCTTCTCGATATCTTCTACACAGTTGTCGTATACTTCATGGATTTGAGCATCTGTCACTGGCTGTAGATGATTCACACCTCCATGCAAGTCAGGCAAATAAAACAGCTCGTTTGGTCTTCCAGCCACAGTATCATGCCTTGACTTTCTTATGTAATGAGTGTTCCAGTGTTGCTTTACTGAGTCAAGGTCTTGCTGTATAAGACTTGAAAAACAGTACCATAAACATTCCATTTCCAAATCATTGCCTGGTGTGAAGACTGACTGCTCCATCAAATCTTTGAACAAATTAATCCACCATTGTGTTCTGTTTCTCCTGAGAAACGACCACCACCCTTCGATTCTTTGATTATGTTGAGACTTTCCATATATATGTGCCTGCAAATCATTCACAAAGTAGCTCTGAGCAGCACCTATGAACACATTCTCTGTGCCATGGTCACTCCGTAATTTGAGAGGGCAGCCACCCAGCTCTCTTACTTTTTCCAAATAAAATGTGACAGTGACTGCAGGGTTGTTGTTGGATCTTGTAAGTTGAAGCCAGAGGATCTTACGACTGTACCCATCGATGCACCCATGCACTGGAAAGCCATATGGCTTCAGCTTATCATACCCGTCAACATGCCAGCATGAGTTGGGCCCATCATTGACGTACGTTCTTCTTCTCAACCTTCTGGCCCTCCTCATTTGACAACCTTCAGGGTCCATTTCCCTGAGCAAATTTGCGACATTATTCCGGGCTATCGCAACACCTTCACTTCTCAACGTGTGCCACATTGCCCTGTAACCCGCCATACAACCGGGACCATCCAATTCTTCCCGTATACGCTGCCTCACGTGAGCGTCATCTGTAACCAGATTTCTTCTTTGGAGACCCAGTACTTTCAACTTGTTTTTTAGAGTTCTGAGACTCATATGTATGCCTTGGTACTGCGATAGAAACATCAATATGACATTGTACGTGTACCCCTGAGAGAAATATGACCTGACTGCAAGGGTTTCGTAGTCTAGCCGTTTGCCACAATTTCCACAGAATGACCAAGAGCTGGAGACATGGTCATGGCAACCATCACATCGCATCTGATGTTCAGTATCCATATTCATCGTACCACACATCCATTCATCATCTAAATACATCATACATCATCCATACATCATCTAAATACATCATACATAATCATATCACATCAAAAATCATCTAACTTCACCCTCCTACAAAAGCTCTGTGTAGTGGACTTATTTCTGCGGTTTCGTTTATTTTGTATGAAAAAACCATTTTCGTGATCATTTTCTATTTCTTCTGTTGGTGGGCATTTTTCTGTTTGACGTGAGGTTTCTTTTTGACGTGGGGATTCTCTTTTTGACGTGAGGTTTTTCTATTTAACGTGCGATGTTTGTATTTGACGTGAGGTTTTTGTATTTGACGTGAAGTTTTTGTATTTGACGTGAGGTTTTTGTATTTGACGTGAGGTTTTTGTATTTGACGTGAGCTTTTTCTATTTGACGTGAAGTTTTTGTATTTGACGTGAAGTTTTTGTATTTGACGTGAAGTTTTTGTATTTGACGTGAAGTTTTTGTATTTGACGTGAAGTTTTTGTATTTGACGTGAAGTTTTTGTATTTGACGTGAGGTTTTTGTATTTGACGTGAGGTTTTTGTATTTGACGTGAGGTTTTTGTATTTGACGTGAGCTTTTTCTATTTGACGTGAGGTTTTTGTATTTGACGTGAAGTTTTTGTATTTGACGTGAAGTTTTTGTATTTGACGTGAGGTTTTTCTATTTGACGTGAGGTTTTTCTATTTGACGTGCACTAATGGGCCACCGTAGCAGTCAAAGAAGGCACAACTATTCAAAGGAAACAGGCACCAATTTGGTCTTTTGAGCTTTCTACATGGAAGAAAAAAATTAGGGCCGAAAATTATGTTACATTGTAATCCACCTAACCCAGTTAGACAGTGTTAGGCATCAGTGCCTAAGATTTTGTTACATACAATGCTTTTTAACAGCAGCAAACAAAGTCCTTTTTATAAATCTTAGCTTATACATACACATAAATGTTGCTACACCAAAGGTTGGTTAAGCTATGGCACAATTAGTGCCTGTGTCCAATTGCTAAAGCTGGGTCAAAGCATTTCATAACTGTAAATCAAAGTTAAAAGTACACTTGAATAATAAATCCGTGTTTAAATATTTTGGCTTAGAGATACATAATAGTTTCAATTGCTTTTACCAAAAGTTGGTCTAGCTAGGTGCGATTTGTGCTAAAGCTAGTCAGACAGCTAGGCGCACCAGTGCCAAAGCTGGGTCAAAGCATTTGATAGCTGTAAATCAAAGTTAAAAGTATATACATTTGAATAATAAAGCCGTGTTTAAATGTTTTGGCTTAGAGATACATAATAGTTTCAAATGCTTTTACCAAAAGTTGGTCTAGCTAGGTGCGATTTGTGCTAAAGCTAGTCAGACAGCTAGGCGCACCAGTGCCAAAGCTGGGTCAAAGCATTTGATAGCTGTAAATCAAAGTTAAAAGTATATACATTTGAATAATAAAGCCGTGTTTAAATGTTTTGGCTTAGAGATATATACATAATAGTTTCAAATGCTTTTACCAAAAGTTGGTCTAGCTAGGTGCGATTTGTGCTAAAGCTACTCAGACAGCTAGGCGCACCAGTGCCAAAGCTGGGTCAAAGCATTTGATAGCTGTAAATCAAAGTTAAAAGTATATACATTTGAATAATAAAGCCGTGTTTAAATGTTTTGGCTTAGAGATATATGCATAATAGTTTCAAATGCTTTTACCAAAAGTTGGTCTAGCTAGGTGCGATTTGTGCTAAAGCTAGTCAGACAGCTAGGCGCACCAGTGCCAAAGCTGGGTCAAAGCATTTGATAGCGGTAAATCAAAGTTAAAAGTATATACATTTGAATAATAAAGCCGTGTTTAAATGTTTTGGCTTAGAGATACATAATAGTTTCAAATGCTTTTACCAAAAGTTGGTCTAGCTAGGTGCGATTTGTGCTAAAGCTAGTCAGACAGCTAGGCGCACCAGTGCCAAAGCTGGGTCAAAGCATTTGATAGCTGTAAATCAAAGTTAAAGGTATATACATTTGAATAATAAAGCCGTGTTTAAATGTTTTGGCTTAGAGATACATAATAGTTTCAAATGCTTTTACTAAAAGTTGGTCTAGCTAGGTGCGATTTGTGCTAAAGCTAGTCAGACAGCTAGGCGCACCAGTGCCAAAGCTGGGTCAAAGCATTTGATAGCGGTAAATCAAAGTTAAAAGTATATACATTTGAATAATAAAGCCGTGTTTAAATGTTTTGGCTTAGAGATATATGCATAATAGTTTCAAATGCTTTTACCAAAAGTTGGTCTAGCTAGGTGCGATTTGTGCTAAAGCTAGTCAGACAGCTAGGCGCACCAGTGCCAAAGCTGGGTCAAAGCATTTGATAGCGGTAAATCAAAGTTAAAAGTATATACATTTGAATAATAAAGCCGTGTTTAAATGTTTTGGCTTAGAGATACATAATAGTTTCAAATGCTTTTACCAAAAGTTGGTCTAGCTAGGTGCGATTTGTGCTAAAGCTAGTCAGACAGCTAGGCGCACCAGTGCCAAAGCTGGGTCAAAGCATTTGATAGCTGTAAATCAAAGTTAAAGGTATATACATTTGAATAATAAAGCCGTGTTTAAATGTTTTGGCTTAGAGATACATAATAGTTTCAAATGCTTTTACTAAAAGTTGGTCTAGCTAGGTGCGATTTGTGCTAAAGCTAGTCAGACAGCTAGGCGCACCAGTGCCAAAGCTGGGTCAAAGCATTTGATAGCGGTAAATCAAAGTTAAAAGTATATACATTTGAATAATAAAGCCGTGTTTAAATGTTTTGGCTTAGAGATACATAATAGTTTCAAATGCTTTTACCAAAAGTTGGTCTAGCTAGGTGCGATTTGTGCTAAAGCTAGTCAGACAGCTAGGCGCACCAGTGCCAAAGCTGGGTCAAAGCATTTGATAGCTGTAAATCAAAGTTAAAAGTATATACATTTGAATAATAAAGCCGTGTTTAAATGTTTTGGCTTAGAGATACATAATAGTTTCAAATGCTTTTACTAAAAGTTGGTCTAGCTAGGTGCGATTTGTGCTAAAGCTAGTCAGACAGCTAGGCGCACCAGTGCCAAAGCTGGGTCAAAGCATTTGATAGCGGTAAATCAAAGTTAAAAGTATATACATTTGAATAATAAAGCCGTGTTTAAATGTTTTGGCTTAGAGATACATAATAGTTTCAAATGCTTTTACCAAAAGTTGGTCTAGCTAGGTGCGATTTGTGCTAAAGCTAGTCAGACAGCTAGGCGCACCAGTGCCAAAGCTGGGTCAAAGCATTTGATAGCTGTAAATCAAAGTTAAAAGCATATACATTTGAATAATAAAGCCGTGTTTAAATGTTTTGGCTTAGAGATACATAATAGTTTCAAATGCTTTTACCAAAAGTTGGTCTAGCTAGGTGCGATTTGTGCTAAAGCTAGTCAGACAGCTAGGCGCACCAGTGCCAAAGCTGGGTCAAAGCATTTGATAGCTGTAAATCAAAGTTAAAAGTATATACATTTGAATAATAAAGCCGTGTTTAAATGTTTTGGCTTAGAGATACATAATAGTTTCAAATGCTTTTACTAAAAGTTGGTCTAGCTAGGTGCGATTTGTGCTAAAGCTAGTCAGACAGCTAGGCGCACCAGTGCTAAAGCTGGGTCAAAGCATTTGATAGCGGTAAATCAAAGTTAAAAGTATATACATTTGAATAATAAAGCCGTGTTTAAATGTTTTGGCTTAGAGATACATAATAGTTTCAAATGCTTTTACCAAAAGTTGGTCTAGCTAGGTGCGATTTGTGCTAAAGCTAGTCAGACAGCTAGGCGCACCAGTGCCAATGCTGGGTCAAAGCTTTTGATAGCTGTTTTTTTGTTTGTTTTCAATTTGTTTTGAGTGGGCTTGTCAGGATTTCTAGCTACTGAAAGCTAATTTAGGCCCACTGTGCACGCCGCATCCAGGCATGGGACCCCTAGTTTAACGTCCCTTCCGAAGGACGACGAGGTGAGTTGCGAGGTCAGGCCTCCGTGGTCACCCATCCGAAGTCTGACCTCACCCGACCAAGCTTAACTTCAGTCACCTGACGAAGACTGTATAAGCCACTCGGCCACTCACCCCGCTGTAAATCAAAGTTAAAAGTATATACATTTGAATATTAAAGCTATGTTTAAATATTTTGGCTTAGAGATACATAATAGTTTAAAATGCGTTTACCAAAAGTTGGCCTAGCTAGGTGCAATTTGTGCTAAAGCTAGTCAGACAGCTATGGCTCACCAGTGCCAAAGCTGGGTCAAAGAATTTGATAGCTATAAATCAAAGCTAACAATACATTTAGATAAAGCTATGCTCCAAAATTTTAGCTTCTGATTACAGAATAGTTTAAAAGGCTTTGACTAAAAGTTGTTCTGGCTGGTTACAATTTGTACAAAAACTTGTCAAACAGTAGTATTGCATGCCAGAGCTGACATTGGTGAGGAAGTTGCATGTACATTTGAGTATTTGTTAGTGAGCTTTATTGTAAAACTGGGTTTATAGTTAGACAGTAGTCGCTGTGAACAAAAATGGACTTTATGGTTTTTTCCATTCGGAATATAGTGGCTATAATATTGCTAAGCATGTGTAAGTTTTGCATCCGGGGCAAGTTGCATTTTACAACAAAATGTGTAGGATAACTTTAACTGTCGCTTGTATATGGCCCAAAGGAGAAATTAACAGGTCAGAGCGGTGTAGGCCATTCAAAGGTCATTGATAGCGAAATTTTTACTGCCTATCAAATTAAATTTCTCGTAGGAACTGGACGTGCCAAGCTGCAAAGAAACCACGTTAATGCAAACTTAGACCCTTCCCCGTTATTACATAAGTTTTATGATTGTCATAATAAATTTGGCAGTGAGTTTATTTGACATTCCAATTTCAGATAGATTGAATGCATCCAACAATTATTCAACACAGTACTTGAATCCTGTTTTAATTTTCTTATTTTAGTTTTCCTTTAGATTTTCTTAGGGCAGAGAAGTAAGTTGTTATCTGTTTAATTGGCTGTGAAAACACTCCCAAATCGATGTTGAAGACGAGTGTAAATTTCTTTCCCACCAAACTAAACTTCCCACTAAACTAAACTAAGATGAGAGTCATAACCAATGTTGGACATGACATAGCTGGTGAAACATGTGACTATTGTCATCCTTGTCTTTAAGTTTTCTGAGCTTTGCTTTTTTTGGATACAAAGCAGTCGAGCTTGAAGAATCTTAGGACCAATTTGACCCAATATTATTTTTGGCTTTTTAGATTGCTAAGATTTGTTTTACAAACACAGTGCTACAGAGCGGCTTCTGTAAAATGCGGGTCTGCAGGTCCGGTAAAATGCGGGTCCCACTCTTAGATCAAGGCATGCTGCAGCGGTCGATGGGCCTGGCGAGGCTCATGCCCACTTCCTGTTTTTATCGTACAACAACCATTCTGCGGAGATCGTTAAGTTTGTTTAATTCAAGGTTTGCGTTGATTTCAGGAACTTTCAATACTGGCCAAAAATTCTTAGTTTCTTGTTCCTTGAAGAAAATTGAGGGGCATTTTGCAACTTGGACAAAGCATACAAGGAGAACTTTCAGAACAAAACGAATTTTTCTTGAAAACAAAAGGCTTTTTGCCAAAGCTACATGAGATTCTTTAAGGGTGAAACGCCCCTCGATAATTGTCTACCTGAAGACGCGAAGGAGGAGGGCACAGAGACAAGCATGGCACACTTGTTTCTTTCCAGCTGATGTTTTACGAAATTGCACGTAAAGAAGCATTTGCAGTGATTAAGACTTCTTTCTTCTAAGGTTTCTTTTTGTGACTTTTGTAACGATCTGCATCACAACTCAAATCACACCCACAAGTAACTGCTCTAATTTCAAAGGTTGAAATGTCCCACATTGAAAGGCTTAGAATTAGACGTCACAGCAGGGAAACTTAGAAAGTGGCGATAATCGCTTTGTGTGTACAAACGGCTCCTGGCCACATACAACGGCCGTTTGCATGTGGACATGGGACCCACACACCAAGAGGCCTGCAGACCCGCATTTTACCGGACCTGCAGACCCGCATTTTACAGAAGCCGGCTACAGAGCACCACATCGGGAGGCCTCCATCGATTATATTTTTCTAAATTAACATATTTTATCTTCTTTAAAACAGCCGTATTTTGGGGACTATAACCATCACTTATACAAGAAGCTGCTGACAAGAATATATTGAGAAGGGAGCTAGAATTATCTTGTTCTAGGGTTTAAAGTTGCTGTCAAGAAACTCCCACCAGAAGTGTGAAAAAAGTCCCGACATTTGATGTATGAACAATCCCTAATTATCAAAATTCACTTTCAATAGATTCTTGCTAGACTTACAGATGTATGAAAACTAAATAGATGTAAAAGATTGCAGTTAGTTAAAATTCACGACTCGTCAAAATCAGTCCAGTGCATGAATTCAAGTGGATGGCCAGAACTTTTTAGTTTATTTTGGCGTATCCAGTATTTCACTGCTGTCATTTAATTTGTTCTTATTTTTTAGGCTTGCAAAGCTAGAATTTGTCATAGAGATCTGGAGACTGTCATAGCAGAGGGCATGTCTGATAAAGGATCAGATAGTGAGAATTGTTTCATCATCAAAGAATTAACTCGGAGAAAAACAAAGAACGTCTTTGTACTAACTTTTTAGATGAAGAAAGAGCCTCTTCTGCCTATTGACCTTGCCTACCTGGGAAGCAAACATGTTCACCCTCAAAGCCCATGAAATTTTGTGTTTCATGAAAATACGTAGTGTTCTAGGCATTAAGTCTATACAAGTACTTGAGCGTATGTTGAAAACCATACCCATAAATCCGGACTCTATCATACAGAAGGTATCCTCAAAAATTGCACAACTCCGTACAATGCAGAAGTTAAGTCACCCCCATCCCCCACTCAGGGATGGTCCTTTTTGTTGCTCAATAGTGCTAGCACCAATAGCGTTAGAAAAAGGACGTTCTAAGTCTTGCATAATCCTTATGAACTTCTTTGGTTCTGCTTCAATCGTGACGACTTTTTTTATGATCGAAAAGCGTTGATGTTGGTTAGTTATGCGGACTTAATGCCTTTACATCCTTGTCATATCATTGTTTTCAGGTAGCTGCTTACTGAGATGTCAAAACTGGAGGGTCATGAATTTACATGCTGTTATTTTGAATTTAGAGAGTTGTTCCCATTCAATTTAAAAAGAAAGGCCGGAAACTAACCCTTTCCGAGAATCATCTGAAAAATGCACTTAAGAGCACATGTCGGTGATTCAGAAGAAACGTGGACCGTTTCCAATCCTTCTCGATCCAGTTTACTGCACATCTTTTTCTATGTAAAATTGATGGCACAGAAGATTGCAAATTGAAAATTGCATTGGTCGAAATCGATCTTTCTGTTTCGTAATCACGAGCAATTTTAGCAAAGTCGAATTTTGCAAGATTTCTTCCCTTTCCGATCTGACAACAGAGTGAGTTCAGCAAGTCCTATTTTGGCCAAACAGCATCTAAAATAATGCTTTTAAATTCAATGATTCAGGAAAAAAGCCCAAATTAGTCTAAATCACTTCTTTCCAAATCTATTTGCGATTTTGTAATATAGCTATTTTGGTAAAAAGGTGTTGTTGTTATGAAAATTTTCTGCTTCCTGGCAATGAAGTTTAATGCATAGTTCACCAGGAACCAAAACTGAATAGAAATGATCGTTCCTTTTGTGTTCACCGGTAGAGAAACAGTGTGCCTTTCTTGGTTTTGGAAGTTCACACGTCCATGTACATGGGAATGATTGACCGCAAATTTCAGTTCTTTGCTGATAGTTTCTTCAGAACTTAGGACTGACAACTTGTTTTGGAATAAAAGAATTAGATGGTATTATGCTGCTAACAGAAACCCTCCATGAAGGATCAAATTGGTTCACTGCATAAAATCACATTACAACTGAGGATTACCTTCGAGTTGTCCAGATCTCAGAAATTATAAAGCTCAGTAAAGCGTTAGCTGTAATTAGGCTTGAATTTTCAGACAATTCTACGCTTCTATCCAAAATGACTGAGTTTAATGATAAGCTTCATCTCAACACTAAACAATTGAAGTATTTGACTGCGAAATCTTGCAAAGATGCGGTTTAGTTCAATCATTGAAGTAACTGAAATGTTGGTTTCCCATGATAGAGCTCGGTTCTTTGATTGATTGTCTTCTGAAATGAGCAACCGTTGGAAGGACTGAGTTGGTTTATTTCTTACTCTTAGTGTACGTCGTTGCAGCTTAATTTATGTTTTTCGCGTATATACGATCCTGTCTCTACACGTATTTTCTTATAAGAAGCTAAGAATTTCAGTGTGTACTGAAAGTTCATTAAAATTATCAGATTTTCACTAGTTAGAGTTTCTTACAAGTTTCTTACAGGTCCCATGACAATTTTCATGTTCACTGCCTGCAGTATCGTAAACACTTTTGACGACCTTTTGACAAAGTTGACCTTAAAAGCTCTATTAAGCCCCTGGGGGACTTATTTGCTTTCGGACGCTCCATAGGGGAACTAGAGAAGGGGGCTTATTGGAGAGGAGGGGCTTATTCACAAAACCAAGTGACAAGGATATATTTGGTAGCTTTTCAGTTCTTTTGCCCCATATTTTGTGGATTCAACATAGAATTTACGGCTCAAATAATTTTGACAGTTTCTGTCCCAAACTAGCCTTCGCGTGGACCCATTGGATTGGAATAATGGGTCTACGCGCAGGCTATTCCAAACCACATCAAATTTAACATGCAAGGTTGTGTAGCTAAATATGTGGAAAAATATTTAGTAAATTCTAGAATTTTGTATAAATGGCGAGGGGCCTGATGAGAGGGGGCTTATTTCTAATTTTGACTCCGAGGGAAGGGGCTTGAGGGGCCTAATAGAGCTTTTTACGGTATCAAGCCTTTGCAACATTGATACAGCACTCAAGTACGTTGCGAGTAATATGATACAGGAAAAAAGTGAACAAAATTAATTAAAAAATACCAAGGATTTCCTTTACTAAAATAAGTAGTTTCTTATGTTATATTTTCTCAGTATTGGAGTTTCTTAACTTTTTGGCGAGTTGACTTTTAGAGTCAGAGAGTTGAGTTTCTTATAAGCAGTTTCTTGCAAAGAATATGTGTATCCTGGTTTGGTGTATATAGATCTTTTCATACAAGTCAAAGTTATGCAATTATTATACAAGTAAAAGTTATGTGTAAGATGAAAGGAATAAATAATTTTGAATTGTCTTTTTATTAAACTGTACTTCAGTGTGCATTTCACTAATGACTGGATTGATAACATTGCGTAGATCTGGAATGTTAAGCCCCAGCTCATGCTAAGACCACTGCATCTTTGTGCATACTTAGCATGCACGAGTTTCGGACTTTTCATTCCAGCTGTAACAGAAAATTTGCAGTGCACATGAGATGAACTTTCATTTAACTCTTTGTCGTCTTTTGATATAGTAAAAAGGATAGTTTCTGCATTAGGATGGCTCTTAGTCCCGCAAGGTTTCACTAGAAAGCTAGCTTCATTTTAAGCATGAAACAGTTGTATGTTCTGGATGTGTTTGCAGACAATATGATACTTTCACACTCAAACAATGAAATAAACCATTTTAATTTAGGTTATTCCTCCTTTTAGTTTTGTCAACAGGCGACATTATATTACTAGATCTTAAAGGGTTTGTGCAAGGCTAAAAGCCTGCATTTGCACAGAGCAGAAAAATCTAAAACTAGCCCATTGAAATTGATGGCCCACACGTGTTGGGAATAATTGATAGCTAAAGAAACAGTGCTGTGTTTGGGCATTTTCTTTGTTCTATTTATAGAGAAGCCTATTTACCATTGCACACTCCCTTTAAAATCTAATTATCAAAGGATTTTTTTGAAATTTCGCTGCTATCCCTGAGAAGATTTGGTGGTTCCTTTCAAAGACATTGCAAATATTTGAAAAGTCATCATGATAATCATGCCTTGTCATCTGCTTGATTGACAGGTTCTCTGGTCTGGATCCGCACAAATCACATCCGTATATGTTTCTTCTCTTATGTATACTCATCCACGTATTCCTCCGTATCGTGACCGTGGATGCGGTGTCCGTATTCGTAAGGGTTTCTAGGAGTCCATATCCTTGACAATACGGAGTCTTGCATCTACATAGATATTTTACCGTATACATAAGTATCGTTTGAAAAAACGGTTATGCATCTGGACGGTTTTTGATACCTTTCATGCCGTGCAAACTTATGTTGGTCCAATTTAAGCAAATTTGACTGAGTATCTGCAACGAGAGTCAAAAGTTATTCTTGTTTCATTGTCATTTTGATTTTGGAGTATCCATTTGTTGTTGCCCCTTGAGAAAACTGTTGTTACCATTAGAAACCAAATTTCCCCTCAAATTAAGTCTGTGCAAAATATTTTGAATGTGTTCAAAACAACAGTTCAGTATCCTTAAAGAATAAAAGGTGTTCCTTAATTCTATTTGAATTCAAAGCATCTGCTTGTTTTTTCCTTTGATAACTCAACAGTTACCATAGCAACAAAATTTTCCACACAAATGAAAATTATGAGCTGAAAATTTTTTACATGTTGAAAACTCCATTTCAGTAACCAAAAAATAGTCAAAAGTTTAGGTGGTTTCAGTGACGGTTTGACTTTGGAGCGTCCTTCTTTGTTTTCACTTGATAGCCCCACTGTTACCATAGCAACCAACTTTCCCCTTCTGTTGAAATTCTGTGCAAAATATTTTGATCAAAGTGGATTGAAAATTTCAGTTCATTATTTTCAAAGAGTCAAAAGTTATGGTATCTTTAGTGTCACTGACTAGCTTCTTTTCAGTGATTTAGGAGTCACTTTTTGTTGCTATCCTTTATTTACTACTCATTTCAAGAAATTGAGAGAATGGTGAAACTTCCAATTTTTATAACCCTGGAAGTACTCAACCTATTTCAAAAACTTAAGAAGCATTGTGATCTTGTCAACATTCTCTAAAACATAAAATAGGTGCCAGAGGTTTATTAAAAGGTAACATTCATCTGAACACCCTAATTTGAGCGTACTCATCGGTCGCCAAAGTGGCTGCCTCTGTGATTAGGCCTGTCCCTGCGTTCCAATATTTTTTCTTTTTTGTTTGAGACTTTTCTTTTTGGGTTTTCATGATATTTATTTTCGATAATTTGCTCTATAAACCTGAAACATTCTGCACCACCTCTAATAACTACCTCCACCATATTTTTTGTTATCATTCTTTTCATGTGCAAGATCAATACGCTCTTGGCTAGGCCATGTTTGCTCTCAGTGGCATGGGGGACCAAGCTAAAATCTGCTCCTTTGTTCATCGCTTGCAGCCTTCTTATCTCTGAAACAATTATATCCTCAATCTCTGCCGCATCAAATGAAGAGATAGTGTCATTTTCCATGTTAACATCTCTTTAATGGCCCAGATTTAAAAGTGCATTGAGTGACAAAACAGGACATGTCACACTGCTCCGAATGTGTCATTACTATGTTGTATCTGGTGTTTTTGGTATTATCCAAGACCATTTTGGACATCTGTAAAGAGACCCCATACTACAACGAAATCTGAGTCCTTTGTTGACTAGAAATGTGTAGGTTAACTGATTTTGGCTTCAGATTTAAACACCAGTAACATTATAACTAAATCACACTGCAGTAGAGTTTCACTCAAAATATGACTTGAATATCTGTCTTATTCTCTTTGCACAGACATCATTGGCTGAAGCTGTGTTCCCATTTAGTTGACAACTAGGTTGTATGTTGTGGTCATGTTGCTTGGCAGCAATTTCTGTTTCTCTAGCAATTGGTTTCTTGTACACTTCACAAAAATTATGCAGCACAAAGCATGCATAAATGACATTAGGAAGGTCCTTCATATTTATGTCAACTGGATGTCTCAAGCATCCCCATCTGGCCGTTAGCCTGCCAAAGGCGCATTCAATAACCATCCTTGCTGATCATAATTTCCATCCAAAGAATTGCTCCTCCCTTGTCATACCACCACTAGCAAACTCTTCCATCAGGAAAGGCAGCAAAGGGTAGGCGGGGTCACCAAGTAAACATAGGCGCTATCCTAGAATCGCACACCCTTGTTTGACCGTAATATTATACAGTCCACTACCTTTATACTTATATCTTTGTAATTGTATGTGTGTTATACATGTGTTACATATCAATCGATAGCCCAAAACATGGGGATTAACTTGATATATAAATCATAACTTCTAACCTCAAATTCAATCGTTTATTACCAAAGAAACATCACTCACTAGCTTCGCGAAATCTTCACTCCGTCCGCCATTATTGCTGCACCTCGATGTATCGGTCACGTGACCAAGAGCCTAGAGCTCATTCCAAGAAAACTCTCAAAGACGGGGGCAATCACTCACATTCTTCTAAATTTCCAAGAAAAAACGCCAAAAATAACTGCTTTTTATATGTAATAAACACAAGTCACAAGAACTTGCAGTCTCCCCGCCTAAGAAACTAAGAAAGAAAGGCTTTAGCTGTTCCTACGAATTTATTTATCCTTCCGTTGGCATTTAGCACAGCGGCCAGACAGTCAAAGAGCAGAGTATTTAAATCTCGAGATTACATATAGTTGCTACAGGGCACTGCACTTATGGCTCAAAGTTTCTAACAGTTCCAATTTAGCCCTGGAGATAGGGCTCTATTTGAGGGGAAGCAAAATACCTCTTGCTTAGCTCTTCGCGCAGCCGTTCGAAGAGCCAAGGACATAGGGCTCTCTCTCAGCGCTGGAAATTTACCTCTTGCTTAGCCCTACAAGTAGCCGAGGAGATAGGGCTCTCTCTCAGCAAGAGGAACTTCCGTCTTGCTTAGCACTTTCAAGAGCCGAGAAGATAGGGCTTTCTCTCAGCAAGAGGAACTCCCCTCTCGCTTAGGCCTTTTGAGAGCCGAAGAAGATTTCTCAGAAAATGGTTGACCATGACACTTTTGACAAGGCTGTTTCACATTAGTTCATGGTTAAGATTTGTGTTCTTCAAAGTAAGAGACTTTAGAAGACGGGAAGCCCAAAGTTAGCTATTCCATGGCCCAAGACCCTTGAGTTGCAAGTACAGCTTGTCGATCGGGAGTGGCTGCTGCCGGCGTTGCATGGTGCACCCTTGCCCCCAAATCGTAATTTGGTTTCTCTATGTAAATATTTCCTTTTAATGTAAATTATAAATTATTGTAAATAGGTTTTAACATTATGGTTTTTCTTGTAATTAGGTTTGAAACATATGTATTTTTTTTTAATGGAGGGCCCCTTGAAAAACAACTTTGTTGAAGGGCAACCCTCCCTAAATTATATGAAATGAAACAGCCATGCATCAGGAACTTGTCTAAGAGACCTAGATAGCATTAATTTGTTCATTTTTTTTCTGTTTCCAGCACAAGGGAGGAAGGTTCTTCGGCCAGGAGCCCTATCAACAAGGAATTTGCCAGTAAAGAGTCATGCTTCTAAGGAGTTTGCAGCCACAAGACACTTAGATATTGTACAAGAGAGACTAGCTGAAGATCCTCAATGTGTTTATAAGGACTTTGCAAGTTTCCAAAATGCACTTCAAAGAACAAAATTGGAAGGATGGACTGTTACACCGGTGAAAGTTTAATTCATCTTAATTTCTATGATAAAATCAATGCCTTGCCAAAGTACAGCTTAGTCATTGAGAATGACTTGAGATTTACCATTACAGTTTTTAACTGGAAGATACCAGGAGACAGTTATGTATATATAAAGATGTCCAAAGATCCTTAAAGTTTATAAAGTTGTAAAAACTTCTTTCAATGTTGCAATATGTACTGGCTTGACAGATGTAGATGCAAAGGCCTGTGCTTGTCTCCATGTAGTTCCATCAACATTAGGCATAACCAATGATGTTCCATTCCAATCTACCCAACATCACAGAGCACCTACTTGCCATGTTATCCACCAAGGAGGCACCAGTGAAATGTGTAATGATCGCCAGGATATCGGAGCAAAGGCTTTACAAGCTTGGAAGGTAAAGACTGCGTAGCAAGAAAAAGCTGTAAAAAGTAGAGCACCATTGCCGGACACTAGCCATTCAAGGCTGAAGGCTACAGTACTAAGTGAAAGAATGAAATGTGGACTTTTAGAGGAAACTTTGCGAGACATGGATAAAGAAATTCAGTCATCATCTGTTCAGCTAGATGAAGATTTAACGAATGATATTAAGAAGATAATGTCAGACAATCTTCATAATGCGTAGTTTGGTAAAGCGCGAGTTGCGAGTTGCAGTTGCGAGTTTGTGCTTTCTACGAGCTGCGAGTTGCGAGTTGATAGTGCAAAGTGAGAGTTGCTAGTCAAGTTTCCAGCTTCTTAAGGTCTGCCACAAGATCATGTTGTTCCTTAAGATCGGCATTTTGCTCTGTTGCTCTTGCTTGTTGATGCTTCCAGGTGAATTTTTCTGCTTCAAATCATTAGCCAGCGCTTTTCAGGCCTTTTCGTTTGATGCGTGCAATCGCACTCGCACACGCTGGCACACGCGCAGATTCAGGTACGAGTGCGTTTTGTCGCACGCGCAAAACGATCTTTCAGTGCAGTGATCAGGCAAGAATAGAACGTGAGCTGGCCACTTACGTATTGTCGTTGATGTGGAGATCAACATAAATTTTGTTTCAGCAAAGCCAAGTCATGAGAGGACAATGTTTCAATGAACAATTCAGACAATGGCTGATTTTCGCAGCCATGACCCAGCCATGACCATGTAATCATCATAAGCCGTGGTTACTAATGAATAAGAAGAAACCAGACTATTTCAATAAGTTAAGAACTGCTACAACGTTATAAATTCCATGTGGAATTGTGACAACAAATTTACGCTTAATGTTTTATCGCAAACCAAAAAGTTTGTCCATGTCTAGCGCAGAAAGTTTCTTAAAGTTTTAAGTACGGAAGTTTCGAATTCTGATTTTTCTTATTCTACACATAATCTCTTGAGCTTCTACATATACTTCATTGCTAGTTGTACGAAACCCTTAAGAAATGACGAAACCATTTTTCTAGACATCAATCCAGAAATATGGGTAACAAAGTGCAACTAATATGTGGCAGCTAGTTTTATCGAGATAACATGTTCTTTAGCAATGATTGCCTCTGCAGGTTTCTAATGTGGTTAGAAGCAAAGATTATAGTGAGAATTTGATGTAAAGGGCTTATCGTAAAAAAACTAAATTTGGGTGAAGAGGCAAGAAAGTAAGGGCCAAGCTACAAATTGATTAGGAAATTAATTTTTGGCAGGTAACAGTATTTCGCTACTGTCAGATGGAAACTCCTTGTCTCAAATTTTCGTTGTTTCTGTAGAAAGCATAAATCTTCATTCAAATCCTTATAGCTGGCTGGTACTGACTAGACCGAGATTTTATGAAAGAGAAACCAAGCTGTTTCATTTCAGACGAAAGGGGCCTAAGTTTACTTCATCGAAAACTCTCTTCGACAGAGTCAATCTCAAGGATGGAGGCTATCTCAAGAATGCTCCTTTCATCCAGTAATGACCCTAATGATGTAATACTTAACTCCCAATTGATCTTAGCACTTAATCAAACTAGATGTCGGAAATGTAGTTGACCTAACTCCTTGACCTTTCCAGGAATTAAAGCAAAACAGTATCATTGAACAATTCTTAGAAAACAACAAAGCATCTTCGAGAAGCAAGACAGTCTGAGAAACCAAGTCAAATCATATTTGAAATCACAGAGCTTTTCAGGATATTCTGTGCTGTATGACCGGAAAATTTCATTCTCCTTTTTTTTTTTTCTATCCAATATAAAAATTTACAATAACGATATTACCTAAAACAGCACTTACAAACTACTGTACTACACTACAAGAACGATGCCATGAGGAGCAGAAGACCATGACTACCCCATGGCCATAACATAGAGACAGGTAATTAAAACTAAGTCTAAATATACATTCAAATATAGACACAAAAACTAGTACAAACACTTTCGACTGATAAATACTAAAGTCGGGTTCACATTGGATGTCGGCAATTGCTGTGTTTTGGATGTATTCGCTAAGTGATTACGTAGGATGGACGCTAAATTTTACTGAAAAATTGAGATTAAAATGAGTTAGGTTGGCGTCATTCTCCTTTGCAAGAACGAAAGATGAAGCTGATTACAAGATAGCCCAATTGAAATCGAATGATTTAAAGGCGAAAGGTGACTTTACTTACCCAAGTTTCTTTGGGTTTCATGGAATTCATACTTGTGCAGAATTAACAAATCTTCATACTGACGTGTTCAATTCATGGTTAAAAAAAGCCTAAATTATGATTCTACCTATACGTTGAAACATAGTCGAAATGAAACATCCATTATAATTTTCAAACTTTTCCAGCGTGTGCGATCGCACGCGCAAAATGATCTACGAGTGCAAAATACCGCATGCGTACCATATTTTTCATGAAAAGGCCTGGCTTTTTCTGACCGTATCCGCTCTTTCAATTTCCATAGGTCCTTCTCCTTCTCCCTGGCAAGGTTTGTTATCTCATCAACATTTACTTTCTGAGCTTCTTTGTTTCCTCTTAAGCTCCTTCAGTGTATTATTCCGATCCTTAAGCTTTATGGTTAAGTTTGTAATTTGATCTTTCCGATTAGTAATGGCCCTGCTTTTGTTACTGTTTTCTGCCACCAGCATACCATTTTCTTCCTCCAGAGCATTAATGGTCTCCTCATACCCTGAACGGTCTAATGGATCCACTGAACTGTCTAATGCATCTTGATGAATGGGCTTTCCTACCAAGGTTGCTATTTTCGTCTAGGTTTCATCCATTTTGGAGGCCACATTCTTCTCAAAATGAGACTGTCTTGCATGTAGGTTTCTATGTCCTTTGAGGATTGCGTTCTGCACATGTTGGATGTCACAATAAAGTCCACGAAATTAATCCTGGAGAGCTTTAGAATTCCACTTTGATGAAAGTTAGCGCCATGAGCATAGATAAATTTTGTTTCGCACTATTCTGATGTTTTGTTTACATAAAAAATCTAGCCAATCACGTCGCTCCAAATTTTTCGTGTGTGTTTACTTCCTCTTGGTGGTTGTCAGAAGCTGTGGGGAAAACCCGGGAAAACCACTTGCGGGTATTTTGCCCGCCACGAACATATACTTTCGTAAAGATAAAATATATTTTGATATGACTTTAACAGATAATTTTTCGAAATAACTACCCAAGCGCTAAGCCCTGACGTCCGTGGTTTTCTCGCAATGGCCACGGCAAACTCATGTTTTCTCTCCCTTTCAAGAGGGGACGGCGGAGATGCCTAGGCCCATTCGAAAATTTTTTTGAGAAGGCTCAGAAAAACTGGAAAATACACTTTGGAAATCGCATTTCTGTCAACTCTAGTGTTATTCATAGCGTAAAGTAGATTATTCTCGCCTTTTTGGAAAATTTCAACCAGTTTTGAGCTTCTGCCTGCCCGCCCCCCCCCCCCTCCCAAGCAAATTGTTGTTGTTGGGTAATGGGGCGGGGCTTCCATCCTGCGCGGATGGCGGCGCATATCGAACAGAGGACAATCGTTCCCCGACGACAGGGACAACGGAATCGCAGCATGGTTAAACTTTTCAAGTAAATGCAATTCATACCATATGGGAGTCTCTTTGTACGTCAATGCAACAAGACATCATGCCTCCGCCAACCCCAGATCTCTGTGAACATTTTCTCCACTTTCTGACACTCGTTCTCGTCGAAGGAATCGATTTCATGTTGAAGATCAGCAACATCGTTTTCGTTCTCCAAGTGACTTGGCTCATCATCTTCTTTATGCTCTTCATCCTTTTCGTCTTCACTTTCACTGCTGGCGACATTAAAAAAGCATCATTGGCGGTCTTTGCCAGATGGTCTAGACTCTGGAGCAATGATTGTTCACAAGAAGGACACTTGCTGATTTCAGGCACGATACACTCAATGTGAAATGAATGGCCGCAGCCTCGGAAAACACGCCACAATGGGCTCTGATTTTCACATGCAGGTTTGTCACATTTTCTGGAACAGAATAAAGTTGTTGAGCATTATGATTTAAATGCATACCATAAATGAAAATACACATTAAAAGAAAGGGGACTTTTTATGTTATCGAATAATTTGCCCAGTTGGGAAAGTCTAAAAGGTAGTCTTGAAACAAGGAAACAGATGATAAAGAAAGGTCTGGATTTTGTCCTTGCAATGTCTTGTTATTTTACAATATGTTCCCTTGTTATATCTTTTCTTTAATGCTGACACAACCAGTTTTTAGTTTACTACAGTCTCTTCGAGTAGAAACCCTGGAAATTATTAAGCCATTGTGCTGAAGTTTTAAAAATTTATTTTACAAACCCTTATGAAAAAAGTGTGTGTGTATTTTTTATTGTGACACTCATTTTTTTCAAGAAACTTGGATCTAGGCTTTGTGATAGTAAGGGTCCGGTTCTTATTTTGATTTCAGACTTGCAGACTTTTCAGGTGTAAAATTCCTTGCAGGGTTCATGATATGAAGTTTTACTTTGTTATCAAAATCCAGTGAGGACTCTTTCGAATCAAGGATTGCAAGAGAAAGAATTAAATCATTAAAAATATTCTTTTAGTACCATATTCAAGTTGGTAGCACACCATCTGTCATCTGTTTGAAAGCAATTCTACATTACACATATTTTTGTATGAGAAACTGCCAAAAAGAAACTCGACTCTCAGATCACCAAAAAATGAAGAAACTCCAGTACTGGGAAAATATAACTTAAGAAGCTATATGTTTTGATGACATACTTCTATTCTATACTCACTTGTTTCCTGTATCATGTCACTCATAAGGTACTTGAGTGATGTCTAGACTTGGGAAAGGCTTCAATAAACATTGTTTTGAAATTTTCAAGAAGGTACAGGTTGTGAACATGAAGATTGTAAGAAACTTTCATTTCTGGGTCGAATTCTTAGTTTCTGATGAAAAATATAAGCCAAAAACTGAAAAGTCTCAACTTCAAATTGGTGTCTGATCCTAGCAGAGTTTCTATACTTCCTAGGGGGTAACTTCAATAGGCGGGTGCTGGGGGTGTGCCATTTGACGTCTGAAATCACACCCTAAATTTATAAATCTTTGCAAAAGCGATACCCCAAAATTTACAGGCCATTTGAAATGTATAACCTAAAAATTGTGACAGCCATCCAAAATTTTAAGCAAGTAAGTGAAATTTGATCAAAATCAATGTCCAAAAGAGTTATTTTTCTAAATTGACACCCCAAAATTAATGACTACTTGTGATTTACCAAAAATGATACCCCAAAATTGATTTTCTGCTCAAAAAAGGCACCCAAAAAATGGCTCATCCCGGACCTGCATAAATGGTAGTTACCCCCAGGTATCTCTTTGTTATGATATTCTTCCCATGAAAATGTGTGCATAGCAGATCAAGGAATGCTGCAGTGGAAATGGAAATGATTTGAGGAGCGCTTTGATTGAATGAGTGCACAGTAAACCATCTCATAATTTTTAGTACTTGAAACTGAGGCTTACCGTAATGGATCAGGTTGGGAACATGGGGATAAATATCCAAGGGGGAGAACCTCATTCTTGACCACTTTCTCAGCACCAAATAAATTTGGAAGCTTCCATTTTGTTGTTTTTTGTTGTTTTGATTGTTTTCTCTTTGATACCTGCTCAGCTTGCCCAGGGTTTGCAATCAAGCATCCAAACTTTTTGGTGACAAATTCTGCTGCTCTCAATTTCAAGGCTTGTATCTTCTTTTTGCTGTATGCATACTTCTTGCTTGGGACAAAGGTGGTATGAAAATCATGCAGTTCATGTTTCCTGGCATCTATTTCTCTTGCAGCCAAATTGATTTTCTTTGAATCATCTGCTTCTTTTGTGCGTGCTCTTAGAAGTGAATGAAAATTCTCTACTGGATATTCATCAAAGGCAGATAGAGAAGAAGAGATAGCTGTCATAATTGGGTGATCAGAGGTTTTCCAGTGTTCAATGTTGGAAAGACCAATCAATGGAGCCTTGTCATAATGTCTACGTCGAAATACAGCAAACATGATCCAGCAGCGAAGAAGTGAGTCATAGTACAGGTCTGACATGTTATTTTTGAAGATTACAGAATAGATACTTAAGCTCAAAGGGATGTATGTATCCAGAAGGTTTACCAAAGTAAGGAATTCAACATCTTTTGAATTTGCAAAGACACCCAAGATCTGATCTCTGACAACAGTCCATCCTCCATACAAAACTTCAAGCAAGAAAGATACACGCCATGGCTTTGGTTTCATGGCTAAAGCAGGGTTGCCAGACCCGACTGGTCAGCAGTAGCCAAACATGGTTGCAAACGAGGCCAAAATTTAGCCAAATTCACGGTAAAAGAATTTTCATTGTTTAACAACAATAGACCAATTGTTTGAGTTATTTAAGACAAAAGATTTTCAACAATCAATTTTCCAGCTTTCAAATTTGATTTTAAGGGTCTGTTTCACCCAGCATCACTTGCACACGTGGCCTCTTCGTTACATTGAACTGTATACTAGGTTTGGCCTTATTTCAGGCCTGGCACGTGCAAGGCATGTTGGATGAAACAGACCTTGAAAATGAAATGAGTTTAGAAAATTAAAGATCCAAAACTTGGACAAGGTTTGTTTTACAGATGTTGCATGGTGTGACAAAATCAATAACTGACGCCGTTAATCATGATTTTCATATGTCTCATGTTCGTGATATCATTGTTGCACAATTAAGCAAATTTTACAGGTATTCTAGTAAGTTCAGTCCTTCCTGCTCTGCAGAATTTTCTCCTTGCTTGTACACATTGGCAGAGTTGAAAAGTTCAAGCATTTCTTGTGAAGCACTGAAATCTCGACAGCATTTTTGGCCAAACTTCAAATTCACTCGAACTCTGATAACTGCATCCAGCATATCAAGTTGCATCCTGTTTCTTAGCTTTGTCTTCACATTGGTGACATGGGAAAATACTCTCTCGCATATGGCATTGCTTACTGGGGTGGCAAGAGCAGTTAGAGCATACAGAGCCAACTGTCTGAATGGGTGTTCTCCTGTACTGGACGTGTATTTGAAAATTCCACACCAAAAATCAACTGAATCTGTTGGCACGATCCCGTTGAAAACGCTTTCCGCTGCCCAGTCAACATGAATAATCTTTCGGTATTCCTCTTCAACTGCTGACATCTCACCCATGATGGTGTGGATCATTGGCAGTGACATAAATGGGGCACGATCAACCTGAGACAGTACTGACCTTGGGCTCAGGTAGCTGAGGCCTTTGAAAATGCTTTCACTTGCAGGGAGTCTATCTTCAACCTGAGTTAGAGCTTCGAGGAGAAAACTTTGGCATCGGTTGTACACTTCTTCGACTTTCATCTTAGCATCAGTGCAATGCCCGTGATCACCAACATACTTTCGTGCCTCCATGATGAACTTTGCCCCAAAATCGACACGAGAGGTAGGCAGAAGTACATCACCTGAACCATATATTCTGAAGCGCAGGGTGCTGTGGAGAAGGAACAGTTCTTTAACCATATCTTCGGGATCTGCATTAGTGGCTTGAAAGAATGCATTAACTCGTTCAAATTCTGTCACAATTGGAGAAAGAAATTGAAAATAGAGATAGTTGATGCCATCATTCAGCATGCTCAGCAACATTCTTGCCTTGTACCGAACATCTGACTTGCAGTTGGGCTCTTCCACCAAAAAGTATGCTTTCAACTCCTCCCAATTCACCAGGATATTAAAAAGCACCTTCCCTCTGACCAGCCATCGAGTTGCAGACATTTTCTGGAACGGCATAGGCTTACCTCTTTGCTCAGCATTTGGATCCATAACTGTTATGAGTTGTTTGAAAGCCTCTCTTCGGAGAATGCTCTTCGAGAACCATTTTGGTATTTCCTTTAAAAGAAAGCCAAGGTTTGATGGCATCTTTTCAAAAGCATGTTGGACGCACAAAGCCAGTGAATGACAAATACATTTCATTCGTACACAGTTCGGCGATGCTTGCCGAATCCTGGACCACACAGAATTCCATTCCCCCACCATCGTTGAAGCACCATCACTCGCAAAACCAAAGCAAGAGTCAAAATCTAGTCCAACTGTCTGAAGACCAGATTTTACCGCCTGGAACAAGCGTTCTCCTGACGTCTCCACAACTTCCTCCATTCCAACAAACGCTGTCGCCACTCGCATTTCTTTCTCGCTGAAGTACCGAATGCATATGCAAAGATTCTTTTTTGCGGCAACATCTGTTGACTCGTCAATAAGCACAGCAAAACCTTTCCCTTGTACATCGTGTTGAAGCTCATGTTTCAAAGATGGAGATACAACATTTTTCAGCAACTGACTGCATTTTGTGCGATGCAGTTGAATCTCACCCAAAATACTTCCTTTGCCATGTTGAACCATTATTTCACCCAAGTGATCAATAGCAAGGATTGCAGAGTGACAAGCTATACCAACAGCTATTTGAATTTCTGCTTCTTTAATTTCACATTTTACTGCTCCCGGTCGTGTGCATCTTTCTACTGCTAAAGGTCTCATTTGCTGAGTTTCCTTGATCCTGTTGGTATGTTCTGAAGAACTTTCGTGTTTGGAAATAGACCAGATCTTGGCTTGAAGAGACTTACGGCAGAGTTTACAATATGCACTTCCTTTACCGTCTGGTGATTCTGACAACCATGAATACTGCTTTTCCCAGCTCTTCTTGTATTTTCTTGAACAATCATAACTGCCTTTCCATTTTGTAGCCATTTTGTGAACTGCTTCAGTTCACTGCTCAGCAAGGGCAAATCCCTAAACCCTAAATAAACCTTCAATATAACAGAGACAAAGGCGGGGGACGTCCACGCAGTGAATAATACCAAGAGTCATGATATTGATAATACCTTTATGACGCAAGGGAAGTGCTGATGCATTGCAGATGCTGTGACGCATGGACGCCCCAAAATAGTTTCAGCACTTCACAAGAGAAACAATGGATGATTCCTTTCACGGAAATAGATTAAAAATAAACTGATGATGGTATCATATTTTTGTCAATGCAGCAATTAGATCTAATTTCATGAAGCATTTTACGACAAAATTTAGAAAATTACAAAGAAAACAAAGACATCATGTCATGGAATCCCAGGAGGCCAAATGGTAGCCAGAAATGAGGTGGAGGCCAAATGAAAATATTCGTAGCAAAAGACTTTCAAATTAGGCCAGATTTTTAAAATCTGGCCTCCCAGTAGGCCAGTTGGCAACCCTGGGCTAAAGCTTTTGCCCCACTGAATAAAAATGCATAGAGATCTGAGAAAATCTTGTGGAATTTCATCAAGATAATTTCTCGAGCATTCAGAGAGATGTGAAGAGGGCCAATGAATGGGACAAGATTACTTAAAGCCTGCTCCCTGTAGACCATTTGCCGAACATAGAACTGAGCTGGCCAATCACCAATAAATGGCACAACAAAATGTTCCAAGTAAGTAGAAAGTCCATTTTCCAGGATGGTCTTTAGTGCTTCAAGAAAATTATCATAGGACTTCAGGGGCAGTTCTACACAGTCAACTAACTTGCAGTTCTTCATGGATCGCAATTCTCTGGCCGCAAGTTGCTGGTAGTCGTGAATCAATAAGCGATGACGCTCTGATTCAGGGTCATAGAATTTTGTTTGCAGCCAGTCTGGCATGGTGTCCACATATGTCTTTGAAAGAAGACTCATTTTGTTGGTAAGCAATTTTTCAATCAAGTCAGTATTGACTGGCTTGGGATCATTGACACTCAATCCTTCATGATCAATTGCGGCAACTGTGGGGAAGACTTTGATAAGGAGGGTTGCCATATGTGTAACTTGTGTCTGTTTGGAAGTGGATGGTCTGTGATGTGTGTGAATATTGTGGTAGTCATCAATGAAGATTGTAATTAATTTTTTTCTTTTACAGCATCATCAAAAACTTTCTTTACGCTTTCTAGGTGGTCCACCGCTATCTCCTTAGCTACTGCAGAAACTGTTACTGGGTGTGCTGCTAGTCCCATGTTTCGCAGAGCCTCCACGCCCCTATCTGAAACTCCAAGACCCTTAAGTGTTCTGGTTGTAGCCACCTGAAACCAGTTGGCCTGCTGTGATTGGCCATATATCAAAGTGTAAATTATTGACATGGCCCTCAGTTCATTCAAATTTCTTCTGTTGTCAGACTGCCTATCTGTGGTCATAGCATTCAACAATGCATTGAAGATTTTATTTGCTCCTGCATTTTTGCAAAGCTCTTTAAACTGAGCAGGATCAGATACTGGATCCCCTCTTTTTCCAAATTTCTCAAAGCAATGTGCTCGCAGGCGTGAAACTTCTTCCTTTAGATCACAATGTGATGACATTTTTGTTATCAACTTATCAAATATTTCTTTGGACAAAATGACACTTTCTCCTTTGAGCAAAACTTCTGCATCAATTTCAGAGCAGTAAAAAAACTCTTTCTCACTCATATTTGAAAAGTCAGGTCCTGAATCTTGTCTTTCTGAATCAAAGTCCGCCGTATGTGTTTCTTGAGAACTTAGCCAAAGCTTTTGGCTTGGTGAGCTTAATGTTAATGTTCTTTCAGAAAAGACTGTTGACTGTGATGGAGCGATGCCCTCTTCATTACCTTCTTCAGAAGACACTTCCATTTGATCATTTTCAAGTTCCTACAAGGAATATGAAATGGAAATCCTCCACAAAGTGCCATGTCAACATGTGTAATAGTTGTAACAAAGGTAATTTCAGCAGAGTGGTCATACTTTAGTGTATCCTTAGTTGATCTAATTTTTGATGGGCTATCATTCAATATTCACTATTTGTGACTAATTCATCATTTGTAATGAATAACTGAGGCTAGCAACTCAGCATCCTAGGGGCTGCACCAGGGGAGGGGAATTTGGAGGACATGTCCTCTCCAATTTGAAAAATGTATGAGTTTTATTCCCTATTTAAAAAAAACAACATACATTTATGGAATCATCGTTGCTATTTTATTGGTTATGCCGTTGATTCATTTCCTTGGATATTGATAAATATCATGATTATTTCTTTTATGAACCAATAAAGCACGTAGTACACGTTTTTTTTATAAGAAACTGGTTTATAAGAAACTAGTACTAAGATGGCCAAAATTTTAAGAAACTCTAGTACTACGTCTGAGAAGTACCAAGAAACTTACCAAACTTAAAAGCATGAATTTTATGGCAAATAGATCGTTGAACCTTTATTATTGGGCAATATATATCTAACCATTTGTGTTTTCAACATAGTAGAACATTGTTTATTCCTATATGATGTTTTAAATATCAAGAAACATTTCTGTAGCAGTGTTATCGACCACATTGACAATTCATGCAACCAAAAAGTAAGAAACCAATTAAGAAACCTTAAGTACTAAAATGGACAAAATTTCATGTTAAATTAAGAAACTTTTAGTTGTATGGCCTGATCCTAGTTTCTTATAAAAAAAACGTGTAATAACAATGCCCACAAGATTTAAAAAAATTAGAACATTCCTCATCAGAATCTGACTAGAATTTCTGGACGTGTGAACACATTTGCTGGAGGATTAGGAGGAGAGAGATTATGTTTCTGTAAATTCATACCTCCACCTCCATAAGAGTTTCAGAAGGAGATGTGTCCACTGAAGGAGAGACTTTTCCATAACGTTTACTTTCGACAAGTTCCAAACATTTGGTGCAGATGTGGCGGATCTTGTGGCTTTCAAAACCATTTGACTCTGCAAGTTCCTTCATTCTCTTCATGTACCGATACTTCGGGATTTTCAGTTGGTCCACAATGATTTCAGGCCACCAAACTTTATGAAGTGGGTTACTGCATGTCTTCTTAAATCTCCCCATCTCAAATCAGCATATCGTAACAAAACTCAATATAAAATACTTGAATTTTTAAACCAACGTCGTCAAGGAGAAATATTACACAGACAAGAAGGAGCAGGAAAGAGGTCGAGGGAACGAGGGGGAGAACCTGGTTTCGCGCCAAAACGCCCCTCAAAACAAAAGAATCCCACTGGTCATCATTCATTGGCCACCAATTTCCCTGGGGACAGGGTAAGGGGGTCTCCCCTTGACTTACCTGAAATCCTGTGAAATAAAACGACTTTGTGAGAGGCCCCGTGCCAAACAGGCCCAAAAATTTTTTCACTTAAAAACCATTAACCAGCATCTACTTCAAGGCCCAGTCAGTTTCACAGGCTGTTGACAGACAATTCGAAGTGGTGTTTTCCAAATCTTGTGAAGAAGTACGTGCAGAAGAAAGTCAAACGCGACGATTTTCCGTAAAGATCCAGTATCGAAGAGAAGGTTGTGATCAGCTGTTCTTTCTTACCGCCATAATTCAAACTTACTAATTACCATATGGTGATTCCTTTGTCTTCATTCGTGCAGGAAGGAAGCCCCAATTGCCCAGGAACAACGATTTGTCCGGGCGGTGGGGGCAGAGGCTAAAAACTGGTTGACATATTCCAAAAAGGCGAGAACAATCTAATTTACGCTATGAATAACACTAGAGTTGACAGAAATGTGATTTCCAAAGTGTATTTTCCAGTTTTTGTGAGCCTTCTCGAAAAAATTTTGAATGGGCCTAGGTATCTCCGTCCCCTCTTGAAAGGGAGAGAAAACATGAGTTTGCCGTGGCCATTGCGAGAAAACCACGGACGTCAGGGCTTAGCGCTTGGGTAGTTATTTTGAAAAAGTATCTGTTAAAGTCATATCAAAATATCTTTTATTTTTACGAAAGTATATGTTCGTCGCGGGCAAATTACCCGCAAGTGGTTTTCCCGGGTTTTCCCCACAGCTTCTGACGACCACCAAGAGGAAGTAAACACACACGAAAAATTTGGAGCGACGTGATTGGCTAGATTTTTTATGTAAACAAAACATCAGAATAGTGCGAAACAAAATTTATCTATGCTTATCACAACTGGAATTAGTACAAGTCAAGGAACTGAAAACAGGGATGAATTGATTTTACCAGCATCTAGTTCACATGATAGGTGAGTTTATACCTTTGTGGAATTATAACATCCACTAAAGCCATCAAAACTTAGTCAGAACTTGGTAAAAGCTACCTGTGGGACTTTTGGCGAGGGGGGGGGGCAACTATATGTTCCAGATCTAATAACAATGGAGTACTGTAAACGTGCCTGTACATCAGAACTGTATTCATTTTCTTAGTGGCACTATCTTGCAGGCTTTAAAATATCGATTTTAGATGCACCAAGTTGAGCTTTTATGTGGTTTCATGAAGATCAAACCCCGGCGGGTGCATATAACATAAATTTCTACCTGGCACGCGTGTCCATGGTTTCTCTGAGAAAGGGGTTAATTTTCAGGAAATATCTAGGACCTAGATTGAGAAAAAAGGGGTCTTTTTACAGAGCTTGTCAGAGAAAACTAAAAAAGGGTATGTATTTCCCTGTCTTAATTTGCAACATTTTCCGTATAGTCAGGGCGGGTAAGTTTTACGCAGGGGGCAGTGTCGCCAAAGTTTTACGCACCCCTTCCTTCTGTTCTTAGAGGAGATGTTTTGGCTGGCTTTTAATATCAGCATGAACCCCCGTCTGTGCCCTTTCATTTGATATGTCACTCTTGAAATTATCTCCTCCCTTGGCTTTGTAGCACCTAATCAAATTACACTGCTGGATTTTACAGGAGTACATACTTTTCAAAACAACTCATTGATTTCGTTGCCTTGTCGACATGTCGGTCTGTACTGATCCTCTCAGCTATTCCAATTGCTCAATAAGGAGTTATTTGTGACATCTGAAGAGGATATTGGCTGGCTCCTTTTTCTTCAGCAGAAAACAGGCTGTGTAAACATTACACCACCGTCTGTGACGTAGTTGGCTAAGTCTTACGCAATATTTGCAAGTGCCGCCTCGTTGTGACTATTAACGTTATGAGCAATTTATGAATGAGTAACGGTATTTTTTTGAGGTCAGAATGATTCAGGGATGCTCCACGAAGCTGTGAGGGCTGATCCAAACATGAAAGAATTTCATTCGTCAGGGAAGGGTGGAGTCTGGGTGGGGGTCTGGGGGCGACAATGTTTGAAATACACTCAACTGCCTGAGTCATACCTTCCCCTTGTGACTAATGACTTTTTTAAAAACTTTTTCCGATAAATAACAAGGTGAAAGCTCTTCACTTACATTTTGAGTTGCTACTTACTGAAGTTGACAGTTTGCTAGAATCTGGTTATTTTTCGAGACTATTGATCAAAGATTCCAAAAAAGTCAGAAAGAGCGGTTAAACGTTGGTCAGATCATGATCTGGAACAAGCTTTGCTTGAAATTCAGACCGGGAAGTCCATACGAAGTACAGCATCTAAGTATGGGATGGCAGAAGGAACCTTGAGGTATCGCTCAAAGCAATTAGAAAGAGGGGAAGCAACCAGAATGGGTAGGCCTACTGCCTTCAGTGAAGAGACGGAAAAGGAACTTGCAAGCTGCATTGGGGTGATGTGTAAACTTGGTTTTAGCCCAACTATTCCTGAAATTCTTGATCTTGTTGCCTCCTATTTGAAAGCAAATTCAATATCCACTTCTTCATTCCCAAGTGGTAAACCAGGGAAAGATTGGTTCTATGGATTTGTGAAGCGGAGAAATTTGTCGCTTAAAAAAGCAACAATGATAAGCTCTGCGAGAAAATCTGCTACAGCAAATCCATTTGTGATTTACGATTTTTACGAGCAACTTGAAGAAATTGTTACTTCAAAAAACTTAACGGCCAAACAAATTTGGAACCGTGATGAGTCAGGTTTCCCAAGTGATCCAGCAAATTGCAAAGTTGTAAGCGAGAAAGGAAAGGTTGCTTATAAAGTCACTTGTGGGTCAGGGCGGGAAAATACAACAACATTAGCCGTTTGCAGTGCTGCGGGGGAATGTCTTGACCCCTTCATTGTTTTTAGTGGAAAAAACTTGCAATCGACCTGGAGAGGAGAAAGGGCTCTTCCAGGTACCCTATGTGGAACATCTCCTAATGGATGGATGACAACTGAACTTTTTGATGGCTGGTTTACAAATTTTTGCCAACAAGTGACAATTCGACCATTACTGTTGATTTTCGATGGCCATTTAACCCATGTTTCCCTTGAGGTTATTGAAAAAGCACGTACAGAGGACATAACTTTACTTAAGCTGCCGCCCCACGTTACGGATAAACTGCAACCACTTGATGTTGCTTGTTTTGGTCCTCTCAAAAGAATGTGGGAGAAGGTATTGAACGAGTGGATCAACAAGTTTGGACCTCGACAACCGATAAGGAAAGCCCAGTTTGTTAATAAGCTGGGAGACGTATGGCACAAGGGACTGTCCCCAGAAAACATTATAGCTGGGTTCAATGCAACCGGCGTTTTTCCAGTCGATAAAAGCAAGTTCCCGGAAAGTCGTTTTGACACCCGACTCATTAAACGGTATCAAAATTGGGTGAAGGCAGGGCGTCCAAAGGAACTTCTTAACGATCTTGCAACTGGAGTACACAGCCCTAAAAAGGCATCTCCAAAGGAATCTCCAGAGAAGAAACCTTCAAAGTCACATGTAAAGCGTCCTGCTACCCCAAAGAGTAATTTGCAGCCCTCAACCTCCACTCCAACCACCTCTAAGGAGGTAGTTGAGGAATGCAACTGCTCCCTTGCAAAGATGCTAGGTCCAACCCAGTGTCCAGCACCACCAGGAAAAGTCTGGGTACCAATATGGACACTGCAAAATGAAGCTGTCCAGGAAGCAAAGAACAAAAGTTTTGAGGAACTTGTTGTTGAAAAAATAACAAGACCAAGTGACAAACCTCAAAGGAAAAGGCGCAAAATTGATCTAATGACGAAGGTTATCACGGATGACGAGTACCTCAAAGCGATCAAAGAAAAGGAGGGCAAACAAGTTTAGAAGGGAAGCAACAGAGGAAGAGGGAGGCCCAAAAAAGCTAGAACAACAGAGGCTCCACCAAAACTTGACTTTGAAGTTCAGGAGGGTTCAGATTCTGAGAGAGAAACCTCTGATGGTACAGATGGCAGTGATTGTGAAAATGTGGAGAAAGTTACTTTCCCCCCAGTTTCAAAACGTCAGTCCATTCTGTATCTCAGGGACTTCTGGAGATCTGTTAACCCACCTGTGCCAGAAGAGCAAGTTGTTGGTAAATGGTACGCAGCGATCTATCTTGGGAAATGTAAGGAGCAAATTTATGTCGGTAGAGCAACCAAGCGATTTCTATCGGAAAAAGATGGGCCTGCAACTTGCCTTGAACATGATTGTTTGAAGCCGCACTTTGGGAGTGGCAGCATCCTAGAATCGGTGCCAGCGCATCTGGAGAGAGACGTGGACATTTTTGCGATACAGGACATATTTGCTGGTTCTTTGACCGTAAACCCGTTGAAAGGAGATAAATGGGATGTTCCTCAATGTGAAAAAGTAAAAAAAACTTTTGAAATCGTTTTGAAACTAGATCGGGAAAGTGATTACCTCGAAAACTTTGCCTGCTGAACTGACATTAACTATACATTACGTTATGGTGCAAATGTACAAACAATGAGTGATCATAGCACGTTGATTTGATCGTTAAATTTTGATGATTTTTTCCTTTAGGAAACAAATTAAGGGAAGACTTCTAACATAGACTTGTCCCAACTGCCTCTGCGGAGGAGAGTGAAATTTCGCTTTTCCCTTTGACAATTTTTTTTGACAAAAAGACTTAAGGGAAATCTACCTCCAACAAGGAAGTTGTTTAAAATGTTCATATTCCTGTCTCTAAAAACGTCGAACAAGATAAGCAAGGAATGCCTAACATAGGAATTGCCCCCTTTTTCCGGTCAAGAAGTGCTTCAAATAAAGAATTAAAGTGTCTAATACATGCAGAATTCAAATCCCTCCCTTGCATTGACATCAATCCCACCCTAGAAGCTCTTTTTACTTAATGATAAGAGGGTGTAAGACTTTGGCCACAGTGCGTAAGACATACCCAGAAATATCGGCCAATTGTTTACGCACTAATTATTGATTATTTAATTAGTCCTAATTAACTTTGGATATTTAATACTTGGCAGTTAATTAGACAATAGTAATAAGTATTAGTAGAGATATTAAGATTAAGGGATTAAGCAACTACGTCGCCACAATATCAAAGTTTCTTAAAAATGCGTAAAACTTGCCCTTCCTGACTATACAGTATGTACTGTATGTTTATGGTTGAAATACCTGCCATAATAATTTTACCTGAAGAAAGTTCCATACAAATTGTTAAAAGTGGATGAACCATTTGAACTTTGACAAATTTAATTCATATTCCTTTCAGAGCCCCTGCAGGAGTGCATCGATAAACGGTCAGTAACTGCGGAGGATCAAATCAAGACTCTCTCTGAAATAACGAAATTTTGAATGTAAACCAACGATCAATTGTTTATAAAACGACATTAGTAAAATTAGAATATTTCCAAATCCCTCTTTCGTCCAATAATCAATGAGTCACATCTTTCTTATAATCACGTAGCGCAGCCAGCGGCTAAACAATGGCGCTGTCAGTCCTCTTCCGTTATGTACAATTCCTTGTGATTATTCTTCAATTCGTAAACTTCGATAATATCAGGTAGCGCAGCCAGCGGCTAAACAAGGGCGCTTTCAATCCTGTTCGACTTTCGATTTATACTTTGTGCATCGGCACTAAAATCCTTCTGTTTTCAGTGTGCATCTGCACTAAATTCATCTTTGCTCGCTGTGCTTCGGCACGAAAATTCTTTTATACTTTGTGTGCATTGGCACGATAATCCATGGTTAAGACTCAATGTCTTTTCTTGGGCTTCGGCCCGATAAAACAGCCTTTTCGACTATTTTCTGCAAAACTGTGTTCTTGCAAACCAGCGAATGTGAAAAACAACGACTTGCGTCCATGCATCGATGCGCATCAATTAACCCAATTAGCCATAACAGTGTACAGCTCGAAACAATAATGCTATTGTTATGCTCAAGTGAAAAATAACGTCAGACAACGACCCCATTGAATGTTGCGATCTTAGTTTTATGTGTAGGTAAATCGCCTTGTTGCCTTGGAAACTCTTCCTGAACGGGTTCGAAACGGAACATTCTCCCCCCCCCCCTTGATCTCTTGCAATGAGATCAACTTCTTTATCAAAATTCGGTCATGTTTCAGGTGGTACAAGAACGTTTGGTGTCTGTGTTGGTAGTACTTGCTCTAATTCTCTATCGACATGATTGTGTTCTATCTCTAATCGACGTAAACGTTGAACTGGATGTCTCAATTCCCCCCTCTGCGTTTGCAAAGTTGCAGTGCGAATAAGACCATCACTTCCAGGATGAACTTTAATGATGCGTCCCATTGGCCACTTTCCTCTCTGAACATTGTCGTCTGAGATAAGAACAACGTCTCCGATTTCTATTGATGGTTGCTCTACTTTCCACTTGTTTCTGATCGATAACTTTTGGAGATATTCTTGCCTCCATCGTTTCCAAAAGTGATTGAGGAGTCGTTGATGGTATAAAAATCTTTGAATAATGTGTCCTCTGTCTTCTTTCTTGATTGATCCACTTGGTATGCTACGAAGTGCTCTTCCAATTGCAAGGTGAGCAGGTGTGATTGGCTCTGGATCTCTTGTGTCATCTCCGACATACGTTAGTGGACGGGAATTGATCATGGCTTCAATGTCTGTTAGAATGGTGTACAACTCTGTACTTGAAAGAAGAGCATTACCAAGGACTTTCTTCAAGGGAACCTTTACTGACTTGACTATTCTTTCCCACCAACCACCTCTCCATGGAGATCTCTCTGTTATAAACTTCCATTTAATGCCCAAAGAAGCAAGTTCTTTTGCAACTCGGTTTTGATCTATGTGTTTCATCCTTTTGATCTTTGATGATGCAAAAAGCTGTTGTAGAGTGCGATCAGCTGCTTTGAATGTTTTAGCATTGTCAGATTGCATCGACTGACACAATCCTCTGCGATTGATCATCCTTCGAAACGCTTGCAAGAAATCATCTGTGTTAAGGCTATCTGTTAACTCTAAATGTGTCATGTGTGATGACGCACACGTGAAAAGGCAAATATATGCTTTCTGGATATCATTCTTTGTACGAGTGTATAATGGACCAGCGAAGTCCACTCCAACATGTGAAAATGCAAATGAAGACTGAACTCTTTCTTTTGGCAAATTTCCCATTTTTTGGGAGCAAGCTGCTGCATGCTGTTGTCTGCATCTTCTGCAATTTTGAATAACTCGTTTCACATCACGTAGGCCTTGAGTTATCCATATCTTTTGACGTAGCACCGACAGAGTTGTTGATGGACCTGCACAAACTGATTGGTGATGTACTTGCATGATCTTCTCGACAATCAGATGTCCATGGGGAAGGATTACTTGGTGCTTCGCTTCTTCAGGTAAGTTTGAATCTTGGAGCCTTCTGCCGACTCTCATTACTTTCTTTCTGCTGTCATAAATTGGATCCAACATCAAAATTCTGTTCGACCTTGAAATTTGCCTGCCGTTACTCAGTGCTTGTAGCTCTTCCTTGTATGTAGCTGATTGCACTCTGCGATACCAATACATCTCTGCTTCTTGTAGTTCTTCTACAGATAGGTCTTGCCATGGTTGCTCTGGCTTTGGATGCTTTGCTATTTTCTTGAATAGTTGAACAGCTCGAAAAACGATGGCTGTGACTCTGATCAGTTTCAACCATGAACCGTGTCTTTCTGGATCTATGACTTCTTTCAATTCGATAGTTGTAAGTATCTGCACAGTGTTCCTTGATTCCTTGCATGCCAGGTTTGCTACTGTCTCATCTGCTGCAATGTTACTTGGCCATTCCTCTGATGGTAAACTTAACCAAGATGGACCTGTCCACCATTTCTCTGTTTGATGGAGATCTTTGCAGGTTAGGCCACGTGTTAGACAATCTGCAGGATTTTCTTTTCCTGGACAATATCGCCACTGATATGGACTGAATTTCAACTGAATCTCTTCTACTCTGTTAGCTACGAAAGGCTTCCATTTATAGCTTAGTCCTTTGATCCAATACAAAGCAATTGTGCTATCTGCCCACAAAACAACTTGACTGATTTCTCTTTTCATTGATTCAGCAACAAAGGAAACTAACCTTGCATTGATTACTGACGCTAAAAGCTCAAGCCGTGGAAGTGTTACTCTCTTTAATGGTGCCACTCTTGACTTGGACATTACAAGCTTGGTGTTGATGTGTCCATTCATATCAACTGTGCGTACATATACTGCAGCTCCATATGCCTTTGGAGAAGCATCTCCAAATCCATGAATCTCTATTCTCTCTGGTGTGCCTGTATTAGCTGTAAAACATCTTGGAATCTTGATATCACTGATATCTGAAAGCTCAGTTTTCCATGATCTCCATTGACTGAGAATATCTGATGGCAACTTATCATCCCATTGCAGGCCTCTACTCCATAGTTCCTGGAACATCATCTTTGCTCTTAAGACATAGGGTGATAATAACCCCATGGGATCAAATATTTTCGATGCAAGGCTCAGCAAACTTCTCTTGGTTTCACAATCTTTGCTTTCAAGAATGTTCTTTGCAATGTTGAAGAAGAAACAATCTGTACTTGTTTCCCAGCTCATTCCTAACGCTTTTAAGCTCTTTGTATCATTGAAACTCACTGTAACCTTGTTTCCCAGCTCATTCCTAACGCTTTTAAGCTCTTTGTATCATTGAAACTCACTGTAACTGAAGGTGCTCTTCCCTCTGGCTTAATTTCTTCGATAACTTTATCTGCATTACTAGCCCATTTGGTCAGTTGAAATCCACCTGACTTCATCATACAAGACATTGAACGTTGTAACTCTATTGCTTTGTCAGCATTCTCTGCACCCGTTAGACAGCCGTCAACATACATATTTTGTAAAACTTCTTTCGCGGCATCTGGAAACTGTTCTTTGTGTCTTTCAGCATGACTTTGTACCGTACTTATTGCTAAGAAAGGACTACAATTCACTCCAAATTTAACTCTCTGCATCCTGTAAACTTTAGGCTCTTCATTTGTCTTCATGTCACGCCAAAGATAACGATGAACATCTCGATCTTTCTCATCGAGCTCAATCTGCAAAACCATCTTCTTTATATCCGTCATAAGCGCTACTGGATGACTTCTAAAACGAATGAGAACTGACACTAATTTCTGTTGTAAAGCAGGACCTTGTAGGATGCAATCGTTCAAAGATGATTCATGTCCAACTTTTGCTGAAGCATCAAAGACTATCCTGGTTTTCGTAGTTGTCTTGTCTCATCTGTAAACTGCATGATGTGGCAAATATCGCACTTTGTTTTCTGGCTGATGAATGTTCTCTGGCTTTACTTCCTCTGCAAATCCTTTTCTAACATACTGTGTTATAGCTTCTGAATAATCTTGCTGCTTGATTTCATCAAGCTTCAAATTATTCTCTATACTGTCAAGCCTTTGGACTGCTTGATGGTAATTATCTTTCAACTCTGGGCGATTGCGTTTCCATGGGATTGAAACTTGATATCTCTGGCCATCATAGGTAAGACCTTCTTTGAATTGTGCTATTGCATCTGCTTCCTCTATTGACTTTGTCTGACCTTTATCATCAACTATACCGATTGATTCTAAATCCCAAAAGTGCTTGAGACTCATTGTGGCTTCTTTTACATCAACTGTTGAGAACATTGCAGTGGTTGTGGCATGCTGCTGTCCTTTAATTGAACCGCATAAAATCCATCCTAGCTTGGAACTGACGGCTGTTGGCTCATCACTACATCTACCTTTCTTTGTTTCACCTTCGATAATTCTATAATAGTAATCTGCTCCAATTAGTATGTCTTCTTGCTCGTTTCCACTTTGGTATGTATCAGCTAGCTTTATTCCTTGTAAGTGTTGATACCTTGACGGATCAATGTTGATATCTTGTAATGGAGCACAAATTTTCTCTATTGCCAATGCTTCAACTTCAATTGGACTTTCATTCATACTGCTCTGTGATCCTTTAATGTTAAACTTAACTCTCTCCATTTTCTTTGATTCAATCGTCTCTCCTCCAAGGGTAGAAATACTCAAAGTTTCCACTGGACCTTTTAAATATAAGAAACTAAGTATTTGGGCCAGTGCTGAAATTTTCTTAAAAGGATCAGAATTTTAGTAGTCACAATTTCTTACAAGTTTCTTGAAGGTTCCATAACAATCTTCATTTTCATTACCTTTTCCCTCGTGAACATTTCAAAACAAGGTTTTCCCAGCCTTTTCAGTGTTTAGACATTTCTCAAGGACATTTGGTTGTGCCAGGCACATTCACCACCTCTGTGCCATCCTTGTAAGCCAGTTTATATCTGGCTTTGCTGTTGAAATTTGAATTAAAAGCTGAATGCTTCTTGACTGCTAAGGACAGGATTTCTGCTGCTGTTGCAGATGGCAGGACTCTGATCGGCAGGTTTTGTCCCCGTTTGATTGTCAAAGCATCTGTCATTAACCCAACATGTATGATAACTGGTTTTTCCTCTTTTTTCTTTTTGTGACTGACATTCCTGATCGAAAATGAGCTCCTACGCTCTGCTTCTTTGAAGCTTTTGAATTCTTGAAATGATTGAATGGAACTTTTACTTGGTTTACCAGGCAGATGACTGGCTGAACTAGATCTCTTTCTGCTCGTTTGTGATGTGCGAGGTTCCCCAGCTTCGCCACCAAGGCCTAATTGTACTTGTGCCATTCTTGATGTTGATGATGGCCTAAATGTTGAAGTGGAAGCTCGCAAGCCTGCAGCAACGTTTGAACCTTCTTCTTCAAAGAGCTTTGTCCCACATTTTGGGCAGAAATGGAAGTGAGATAAAATTTTGAAAGCACATTTGTGACAGAAGCGCCGAGTTTCCTCCATGTTGATCACGGTGCAGTGAATCGCAACATCGATATCCGCGTTTCACAGAGTTTGGCGCCAAAAAATGAGAACGAGGTTACTGTCAATTCGTCAAAAACTGAGAACGAGGTTCCAGGTATTTTTGTGTTGGAACGAAAAAATTTTGTATTGAACGTCTAAAGATATTTGTATTGGAATAATTCTTTTCTCTATTTGTAAACTTCTTTGTATTAGGATGAAAATATTGTCTTGGCATGAAGACATTGGTTAAATTGACTAAATAAGTTTGCATCAGGATCAAAATATTTGTATCAGAGTATTACATTTGTATTCAAACTAAATTAATTTGTATTGAAATAAAATGTTTGTACTGGAATGAATATATTTGTATTTGAATAAATACATTTGTATTAGAATGAAGATATTTGTGCAGGATATTTTATATTTGTATTGCACATATGGGCCACCGTAAAAAACACCCCATTGACCATGCCATCCACAATACATTTTGCAGATTCTGCCTTGGATTTGTGTTGGATTTGGTGTAAGAAAAATCCATCAATTTTTCTAACGTTTTCGCTTTGTGTTTTCGTTTTGTGTTTTCGTTTTGTGTTTTCGTTTTGTGTTTTCGTTTTGTGTTTTCGCTTTGTGTTTTCGTTTTGTGTTTTCGTTTTGTGTTTTCGTTTTGTATTTTCGCTTTGTGTTTTCGTTTTGTGTTTTCGTTTTATGTTTTTGCTTTCTGTTTTCGTTTTAAAAACACCCCATTGACCATGCCATCCACAATACATTTTGCAGATTCTGCCTTGGATTTGTCACCAATCTTAATGTCTAATGACTCTACTGAAAATTTTTTGAACCTTCATAGCACTGCCATCTTTGCTATTTTTTCAAATATGTTTTCAGTCTTATTTTCAAAAGAAGACTAAAAAAATATTTGACAAAGACAGCAAAGATGGCAGTGCTATGAAGGTTCAAAAATCTAGTCATTAGACATTAAGATTGGTGACAGACCCAAGGCAGAATCTGCAAAGTGTATTGTGGATGGCATGGTCAATGGCACAAATAGCCCCGGTGCTGACTTCTCAACTTTCCAACGTGTAATTCTTTGCTGTATTACATAGCTTTTGAACTGGATAGGTGGAATGAGGTGGTATGTTGTTTCCAGAAGACTCTTGTCAAAACATAATTATAAAAGTTTAGTCTTGCTGTCAATGGGTTTGTTATCCACAGGTCATTTGCGATTTGTGGCCAAACAGCAATGTCTTGTCTAGGAGCAGTTTGTTCACTGATGGCCGGTTCATCATTTTGGTTTTTCATGGTTCATCATGCATTGCCTTGGACTGCAGAATCTGCATAGCAGCCAGGAATTTTTTGTGGTGTCCAGCTTAAAATACCAGCATCTTTCAAAACATCTTTTAACTCTTCCATTAACTTTCCTTGTAACTGGTTTAAATCATCATACCCCAGTTCTATAAATTTATCGGCATACTGCTGCAAGTTGTGCTTTGGGGGGAGGGACCATGAAATTTTTGACATTTTATTAGATGGGCTTCGAAATTTTTGTGAGTGCTGGAGATGGGCCTTCAAATTTTTTGACAAAATTTGCCAAATCACTCCGGCCCCCTCTAGTAGATATCAAATGACCGGTCCCCTATATATAAGAACCAAGTCCGGCTGATTTGCAAAAGCATGGGTTCAGTATTGTAGTTGCACCAATCTACACTGATACGTCATTGCTTTTCTCCCCAAGAACCAAAAGATGAAATTTGTTAGGATTCAGTTTCATATTTTTATCAAGAAACCACTTAGAGAGCATCTGAGCATCTGTTTTAAGAGCTAGAGGAATTAAGAGGGGCCCAAAAACTGAGCCTTGCGGTACACCCTTGATTTATTCTTGCTAGGAACGAGGCATGAGACAAGCCAAAATTTGGATTTCTACCAACCACCGCTAGTCTCATTTAGGAAAATCTAAAGTTGAAATGAGGCAGGTGGGAAATGGAGTTCTTTCAGTAAGGTAGTGGGCCTAAGTAATGTAGTTCTCTCTTCCATTGCCAATGTCACAGCCGCGTCCAAAAGAAACCAGCGGAATGGAGGAGGAAGATGAGGCCACAGATTCTAATTTTTGCGTGTTGCGAGCAAGACCAAAGCTTGGCATGGGGCGAACCGTTTACTTCAAAGGCATAAGAAGGAGTGATGCGGTTGTTAATGATGCAACCACTCAGCTACCTCAAAACCTGGTGCATCTGGAGCAACAACGTCAATGATCAAATCCTGCGTTGGTTTTGTCACTGCAGGACGGCTTGCCAAGGTATGTGCCAGGAGAAGACCTTGTGGTGGGAAAGGCAAGAGGAAGTGACTAAACCTTCCTAACCGAGATGTATTTAGGCATGAAGAAGTTGGAGGAGCGGAAGAGAGGATCCCTGGGTGCCTTCATCAGGCCAGCCAATGCCGGAAGAGGAAGAATTTGAAGAACTTGGCGGTGGAGGTGGGGTGTAAGATTAAGGGGTTGTCCGAAAATCCACTTGTGATTGCATAGCAGCAGCATTTGGTCACTATTTCATGTTGGCAATAAACAAAGGATCTATATCTTACTCTATGGCTCTATTGTTCTCAACCGCAATTTTTCCTCACAATCTTGCTTGAGGCCATCCCAACTTGCATGCGCAATAGAGTACTTTCGCCCTAAATGGGTCTGATGTCATCATTTGTCAGAAGCACAGGCTCCTCTTTCAAAGGCTCCCGGGTTTGATATTTTTTTTCTCAAAAATTCAAGTCATTTCTTCATGATATATTCTCTACCTGTGTCTTGTTAAAGGGGATATTTCTAAAAACTATGAAGCTTTACAGGCAGACTACCTTCCATGGACTTGTAAGGGGTCGTCCAAAAGTCTATTTTGTCAAGGATAACAGAACTTGGCCATTACAGGGGGAGGGGGTTACTAATCAGTTAAGCGTGATGAAATGGAACCTAACAAAGTTTTCAATCATTCTTTGCAAAGTTTTGACGCTGGATAACGTAAAGCAGAGACAGAAGCAGCCTAAGAAGACGTTCTCCTTGTTAAAAGTTGAGGGTTTCTAAGATCACAATGAAACAGTTAGTGCGTTTGGTAAACACCAATTTCTTTATGTCCGTTAAGGGGGTATCTGTAGCCTGCTCGCAGCCTCAGCTCCTCCTCACAGGAAAAGTAGAGTCTGCGCAACAACAAAACAATGCTCGTAACGCTGACACTGAAAAAGTGGCAGCCTCTGTCTGATATTCTCAACGCGCGGCAATGCTGATATAATGCTGAACTGAACCGCTTGATCGTGCGTTATACCCGTTGAATGCAAAGATCTGCGATTGAAACTTTGAAGGGACATCTAAATATTTCCGCAAACCTTCTGGATCTGCACTGTCTGCATATTTATTCTTCCATTCTTCTTGTGCTTGAAGGTGGACTTCTTGCTTTCTTCCCTTCATCCAGTTGTTGCAATAAAATGCCTCAATAAAACGCTCATAGTCCCCCACTGGTGACTGATATATTGAGTCAGGTGGCTTTTTCGGCAATGAACCGAATAGAGTTAATTGCCTGCTCATTCTCCTTTCATTTAGAAACTTTATGGTTAGAGCATTCAGAAGCAAGGAGGAAAGAATTCAAAAACACGACCACGTGCAGAACGTCAAGGTGCAACCTCCTGGTTGCTTTCAAACCCGGGGGTTCACCTAAAACTGTAAGTAAGAACCTTGAGAAATGCCTTCACTTGAAACGTTTCCAAAAAAAACTTTTACTTGATGTTGGCAACAGTTATTTCCATCAGCTGAATCAGATTTTCTTCTTCAGAAAATCAACCAGAAACTCCGTTCCTCATAACAAGGTAAGAAAATAAATTTACCCCTCTGTTATGTCATAAAGTCCGGGGGATCGGTCAATATCAGAGGACTACTAAGTAACCATGACAACATTCACAGCAACAACGACGATACCAGCAACGACAACAACCCCAACAACAACCACATGATCTTTTCAGCAAACAAAATGGAAGCCTCACCTCGTGTGGGGTGACGACGAAAATTTAGTTCTGTTCACTATGCTCTGTTGTCATTTCCATGTACTGATTTTTCTGAATACAAAGAAGGAGAAAAATGTTCAGTGGCTGGCGTGGTGATTGTCTTGCTTCAATCAAAAAGGTGAGTTTTACACACAGAAGAGAGGAAGCTAAAACGCCCAGACACAACGAACTTTAGCAATACCCAATAATAAGGCCTAACAGCATCTTTACACAATATATTTTGTGTGTCCGTTAAGGGAGGGGGGGAGGGGGTATCAGAAGTTAGCGGCCAAATTCCGCTATCCGTGACGAAATGGATTTTTGGACGGCCCCTAAGCTTGACATCATAATGAAATCAAATCTCTATAAATGGCGGCGCTTTACTTCAAATCTACTTTTTACTTCACACTTAGTTTAACTGATCATGTCGCAGGTTGACCTGTTAGCTATCAGAATCTGAATTGGAAAGTTTAGAGAAGGAGTTGGATTTGGAAAGAGTTAGAATTGGAAGAAGTAAGAATCAGAAAGTATTAGAATTGGAAAAATTATAAATGGGAGGATCACAAAAAAAGTGTGGACAAACAACGGGTGAGGACAAATCACAGATGTTTTGTGATGATTTTGTTGCTGTGAAAGAGACTACTGCCGGATTGTAGATCAAGTTGGGGAATGCAAATTGGATAATTTGAATGCCTTAACAGTCTTGAATGCCATAAACAGGAGTCTCCATCTGAGATGTTATGGTAATGTATTTTCCTCGCTATCCCCTTGTTAACTACTGTGCTTAGTGACTGAAGTCACTCAATGCTGACACAACAGAATATTTCTTGTATGTAATGTTTGAAAAATGCCTAGTGGCACAATGTATTTAGTTTCAGGCAGAAATTTATATTTCAAAGAATCTAACAACCTTTGCTCTTGAAGTCATGCTTCAAAATTCCAAGCTGTACGCACACTGGAGGAAGCTCAAGAAATCTTCACACAGTTTCATGACACTGCTATTGGTGGCAATTTTAGCAGCAGAAAGACGGAAAGATAGCTGCGAAAACTTACTGTTTTTTGAAAACTTTTCGGTAGTTTTAGGCATTATTGGTGCTACTGAGGTGCTATCCAGTACTACCGAGTTTCAGTCAACTTGCAGCGCCAATATTGTGCCCTTTCATGAGCTGCTCCATTATGCAACTGATCAGGATATTGCATATCAAAGCTTGACTTTTCAGTCTCCAAAAAATTACTTTTGAACGTTAGGCAGAAATATGGAAAAATCAAAAACATGGTGATGTTTTGAAAGGGGGACATTTGTTGGGTCACTGGTGTTGGGAAATTATGTGTAGCATTACCCAAGTTGGTACATGATTGGCAATATTTTGGGGTTGCGGATGAGAGAATTTTGCTAAGCTGTGTTTTTCACAAAAATATTGCAATTGCAAAATGCTATACAAATCCGTAATTCCTAATTACTATTGATTTTATTTTTGGGAGACCAATTTTAGCAAGAAAACTTTCTAGAAATAATTGAACATGTTAGCCATTCAATCAGGTATTGCAAGACATTGTTGCTTATGTACTCAAGGAGCAGTAGCCTTTCAAACACGTGGCATTATTTACTCACCCTATAGGAGACAATATTGGTCCCTTCTATACTTGCACATAGCTTCTATGCCACAAAACATGGTACAAAAAAAACAATCAAAGTTTGGCTTCGAAAAGTTTGAGCAAGAGTTGCAGATATCATGAGGTTTAGCTTCAAGAAGTTCTCACCGAAAAGTACTCACCGAAAAGTTCTCACTTTGAAAAGTAACTTTCTTATCATTTCTGTCCTCTGTTGATTTAGATTTCCAGGCTGCCGCTTTGAGGTACATATCAACTCTTCTCCTTAATGTGCCCTTAGACAAAGAAATCAAGGACTGTACGATCTGCTGACCTTGGAGGCAAAAGGCTGTCTCCGCATTTACTGATAATAGAGACTTTAAGCATCCACAACGGTAACGATACCGCCAACGCTAGCTGTTACGTTATCGTTTCCGTTTTCGAGCTCTATTACGTCATTAAGCATGGTCACGAGAACGTTAGGGGTATCATGTGCTCTGAATACAAGGGACAAAATTTTTAGTTTTGGCGGGAAAATTATTCCTTCGTTATTTCACTTCATAAACACGATAAACTTGAAAATCCTCATTATTTCACTTCATAAACACGACGAAACTTCAACATGCCGAATTTACGTGAGGTTAGAAATGTGTTGCTTGCAGCCTACGATCTTGCAGCCATAGATGACGTGGAATTTGCTTTGCTGTATGACCTAAACACTTCGAAAAACCTTGAAATACCTTACTGGCAGTATGAGCCATTTAGTCTGGACAGTATGCACGAGGATGAATGCAAGGCAGAATTTAGAATCGAGAAAGAAAATGTACACGATTTGGTTGAAGCTCTACAATTAGAGGAAGAACAAATTATGTACAGCAGACTTAAAGTAGATACAATTGAAGCAGTTTGTGTCCTCTTGAAGCGACTTGCTTATCCTTGCAGATACTCAGATATGGTACCAAGATTTGCCAGGCCAGTTGCTGAAATTTGTGTCATCAACAATCATATGATGAACCTGATTTATGACCAGTGGGGTTTTTTGTTGACAGACTTCAATCGGCAGCAACTCTTTCCTGAAAATCTTCAAAGGTATGCCAATGCAGTACATGCAAGGGGAGCACCGTTGCAAAACTGTTGGGGATTTGTAGATGGTACTGTTCGCCCCATATCTAGGCCGGGTCATGATCAGCGGGTCGTGTACAATGGGCACAAGCGAGTCCATGCTATAAAATTTCAATCGGTGGCAACACCAGATGGCCTTGTTGCATTATTACATGGACCTTATGAGGGGAAGAGACATGACAGTGGCATTCTTCGAGAATCAGGCCTCCTCCAAGATCTTGAGCGTCATTCTGTTTCCCCAACTGGACAGGTGATGTGCATCTACGGTGACCCTGCATATCCACTCAGACAGCAATTACAAGCTCCCTTCAGGAATGCAGTTCTTACAGAAGACCAACAGCTATGGAACAAAAGTATGAGCTCAGTTAGGGTCAGTGTTGAGTGGCTGTTTGGAGACATCATAAACTATTTTAAATTTTTGGATTTCAAAAAAAACTTAAAAGTCCAACTTAGTGCTGTAGGAAAAATGTACATTGTTGGCACACTTCTCAAAAATGCAAGAAACTGCTTGTATGGAAGTACTACTTCTTCTTTTTTTGATTTAGATCCACCAAATCTAGGAGATTACTTTACAAGACCTTGAAATTCTCACTTTTTAAACATTTAAATCTACACTTAGACATAATGTAGATTTGAAAATGAAGTTGTGTTATGGACCACAAAGTTCTGCAGACATTGTTGATGTATTCACAAGCAAGGGTAAATATCACACCAAACTTCAAACAGTTTTCCTCAATTTTCTTTGGAGTATTTGACAATCTTTAAGATGCACCAAAAAAAATTCACTAAAAGAAATGTTCTCCTGAATTAAAATCATGGGAAAATACAGTATCTACCCTGGCTGGCAACATACAGTATAATATGGAGCATTCCGATTCAATTGAGAACAGGGACGTAGGAAGCACCTCAAACTTGGGGGGCACAACGCTTCGAGGGCACTTTTTCCCTAAGAAAAAAGGGGCATGTTCTAAAATAAAAAGGGCACTTATTCGTTTATTGCAAAATCTTGGGGGGCACATGCCCCCAGTGCCCCCTGGTTCCTACGTCTATGAGAGAAACATTTCAATAATAATTCAGTAAAAAGCAAAGAATTTCTTCTATATCTATGAAGATGATATATAAATTCTTCATCTCAGTCAAAATGTTTTTTCGTAAATAAACAATCATATATGAACATTTTTTCAGTTTGATCACATCTGATTACAATTCAGTCTTTCTTATCATATTTGTTAAATTGCTGAAACATGGCCATCATCATTTGCCCTTGTTGTTGCTGTTGCTGCAGCATTTGAATTAAAATTTGATTTTGCTGTTGCATTTGCTGCTGCATATTATCTAAGCTCCTTGCAAGATTCCTCCCCTCTCCATTCTCTGCATTCCTCTCTCGCTCACTTTGTTCTCTCAGCTCTCGTTGCCTTGCACTCTCTGCCAACTCTCTCTCTCTCAACTCTATCTCTTGCCTTCTAAAGTCAGCATCCATCTTTAACTTATCCTGCAAAAAAGTCTAAGTGTCCTTTCCTGAATTTCTTCCTCGCTTTCCTGATCCTTCCCCTTCTCCAAGACCTTTTCTTTTCCTTGTCTCAGCAAAGGTCTCCAAAGATTGCTGCCTCATATCCTGGGCCTTTGCTATGTCTGCTGCTGCCTTATCACTCTTTTCTTTGTCTGCTGCCTTTTGATCGATAGCAGCAGATTCAAACAAACTTATCAGTTCATCAAGCATGACCTCAATCTCACTTGGTTCATTTGGTGTAATGCCACTTGCTTGTTCTTCTTCTCTGTTCTTAGCCTTTCTACGATCGAACAAACCCTGGAAGTGTTCCCTCACTGAGCGGGGGGTTACATCAAACTTTGGCTTGTCTATTCCACTTAGAATCTCCGACAGTTTCTTCCAACATTCTCCTCGTTCTGCGCTTCCTGCTTTTGTTAACCAAAGCTCCGAAGCAAGGACCTCTCTCAGTAGCAGCGTATCATGCTCCTTACTCCATTTGAATCGTTTTCTAAAACCAAATCACAAATCATTTTTCCTCAAGGACAAGTTGGCAAATGAATCCAGCCTGTTTGTTTATAAACAGTCTGTAACAGTCGATGGTTGATGAAAATTTACTTAGCCTTAGAGCAACTTCAATTGAAGTTTTATTCGTGAAAGTAGAAAATCAAATAACAGCACTGTTATACTGAGACAAAAAAGGGAAGAAACACCAAGGAGGGACATTTCACACTTTTAAAAAGGGTACTAGAATTTTCAGAACAAATGATTTATGTGGAGTTTGGTGGATCTTCTTGAAAACAAAAAGGATTTTGTCCAACAGAGTGAGAGAGTTTTTTGAAATGAAATGTTTCTCGGAAGAACATCAAATTTTTACTTTTCTTAGGCCATAACAAGTTTCAATCATCTTTAATTAGGCCATTTTTGGGTTGATGACATCGTTGTAGATTTTGAGAGAATTTAACACTGAAAAAGAGCATAAAGTATAATTTTCTTACCCATTTGTCTTCAAAGCACATGCAGCAGCCATATTTCAGTTGTTTAATGAAGTTTCGTGAGATAAAATGGCAATTTAGATGCACGAGAAAGTTAACGTTTACTCAGTACGGTAAGAATGAGGAACTTACGTTTCAGAACAGTCATCCAAAACCGTAACGTTGGAGGAATCTCCCTTCGCGCGTGCGCACTAAGCAAAATCCTTCGCCTAACGTCAGTGTTGCCGTTACCGTTGTCAATGCTTAAAGTCCCTATTTCTCATTCTGTGAGATTATGATTTAAAGAATAAGACTTGTTGGAAGTCAAAAGGAAAGGGACACTTGGGTATCATGAGGGTCTCATGTTGTTGTTTGTCCCCCTGCCCCTGGGCCTAGAAATCTGCTAGGCAGCCCTGGCTGCCACACACAATGTATTTTTTTCCAATTTCAACCAGTTCTAATTGGTACCTTGAGATCAGGCTCTCACAGAAAAAATAAAAGGAGGGGAAAGAAAACATTTTTCTTCTTTTCTCTTTATTTTTTATTGCAATTCTTCAAGTGGGTCTGATCGTAGGCTTTCTCATCAGTTGCCACATCACTTTCGAGAAATTTATAAATCACTGTTTAGCGCAAACCTTAAGATAGGAACATCTCTTGTTTGGAGTTTATTATATACGTTAGAAGGCATGCAGGCTTCTTCCAATCTACTTCATATCCTTCATTCATTTCTAAGTCCAGCATTGGAGCTTGGAGGCTTATATCAGTTTCAGTTTCAGTTTCATTCTACTTAAATTCACTACATACAATTTATACTAACAATACAAACACATAGCTAAACTACAAGTATGGAAAAATAATGTCACAAAAAATCAATACAATGATACAGAAAATTAATACAATATACAAATACAAGGAGGTCTAAATAAATTGTATGTAGGGAATTACTTAAAAGGAGGAGTTCTCTCAATAGGTAAACTAATCGAGGAGAGAGCCCCCCCCCCCCTATCCTAAGGTATAATCAAATGAATTTGTACGAGTTTAGATAATTGTGCATTTACAGTACCAAAATAGCTTGGATTCAACGGTCGAGCTTGTTCAATAAATAAATTTTCAGTTTTGTTTTAAACATTATTTTTGTTTGAGCATTTCGAAGTTCCAAGGGTAATGTATTCCAAAGTTTAGCACCTTGATATCGAATAGACTTTAGACCATACTGAAGGCTGTTTTTCTTAGACATACATAGATCACCTTGACTAGCCTGTCTTGTGGAATACTGATGAACAGATGAACTGAGTAGGAAAAAGTCATGAAAGCAACTAGGTGAAGTTTTATTAACAGAATCAAAAACAAAAGTTAAAAGTCGCAGTTCAAAGATCTCAGAGAGTTTAAGAAGCTTGAAATCATTGAAGATTGGAAGAAAGGGAGACATGCGGGGCTGAAATGAGATAGCTCTGACTGTTTTTTTTTTTGTAACTTGAAAATTGGATCAATGTATGATGCATATGTTTGACCCCAAACAATAAGACCATATTGTAAAAAGGGCAGAAACAAAGCATTGTACAAGCAGATTAAAACATCTAATGGAAGTAAGTTCCTAATTTTGAAAAACATTCCACATGTTCTAGCTAATTTTTTAGAGAGTTCACTGAGATGGTATTTCCAGGTTAGGTGCTCATCCAGAAGGAGGCCTAAGAACTTAACAAACTTTACCCTTTTGATATGTTTCTTCCCTATCTTGATATCAGATCCAGAAGGAACATTGACATATGAAGAATGAAAGATGATGTAGTTTGTCTTATCAATATTTAATGATAGTTTATTAGCATCAAGCCATTTCTTTACTAATCTCAGCTCTTTGTTGACAACTTTAGTCAAATTAGACAAGTTTTTCGATTCATAGTAGATGTTTGTATCATCAGCAAAGAGGTAAAAAGTAAGTTTCTTAGAAGCATTTGGTAGATCATTGATATAGATCAGGAACAGTAATAGGCCTAGTACAGAACCTTGTGGTACGCCACAGGTAATTGAAAGTAAGCCAGAGTTACTTCCATTGACAGAAACATATTGCTGTCTATGAGAGAGGCATGATCTGAACCACTCAAGGGCACATCCACGAATACCATAATGTTCCAATTTTGAAAGCAAAATTCTATGATTAACTGTATCAAAAGCCTTTTGTAAATCAATGAAAATATCACAACCAACTTTTTTATTGTCTAGTGTATTTCTCACAGCTTCTGTTAAACTCACAAGAGCATGATCAATTGAGTGGTTTTCTTGAAATCCAAATTGTAATGAATAAAGAAGTTTATGTATTTCAAGGAATCTATAAAGTCGTTTATATAGAAAAAATAATTGATTATTCAAACAGGATCACTTTCGCGTGTTTTGAATAGATTGAGGACTGTATGTTTTGCCCTAAGAGGACAACCAAGAAATATATTCGTTTCGACGATCTTCACGGTTAATTGCGAGAATAAACTTCTAAATATAAGTGAACAATGAAACGTGGTCACCTGAGGATTGATGCAGAGTCTTTTCGAATTCTTTATATACAATATCTTTGACCACTTCGATGTGTAAATGATTTATTCGATAGTAATAGTCCAGTTCAACGATCCAGCGAGTTAAGAATGTCTTTCGATAACGAGTTAAGAATGTCCGTCTTCGTGCTTCGAATCCTGATTGCAACCATGCGACTAAAAATATACACAGAACAACAACAAGACAACAGACGTTGCGCACAATTGACAAACATGAAACGAGACTGGGTGGGTTCTAATGTCCCAAAAAATGTCCAAAAATCCGACACTCCCCCCTTGACCAGTTCTGAATAGCTGTACTCAAGTGAACTGGTCAATAATACGTCTCTTTTCGTCTGCCAGGATCGCGGCTGTTCTCTTCGTTCTGGGGAAATGTTCGTCATAATTGTCCGCCTTTGCGTTCACGTCCTTTGTTTGGTCTCTATTCTTGATTTCCTATGAGAGGTCACTCGTTACCTCGAGCGGATAGAGTTTCTGGATTGGGCGAGAGATGATTTTGCCATTTGCCGTTTGCCCGTTTGCTCCACGAACTATTTCCTCGCGCCAGACAATTAAAGATTCGACCTTTCCAAGTTTCCAAGTCGTACGATTTTTCCTATTCTCGTCTTGAATAGTTACAATGTCTCCCTTTGAAATCAAATCGTGATGATTCTTTCTGCTTGTCATGGGATGATGTTCTCGTAGTTCTGTTAAGTACTCCTTTCTCCACCTTGATTGAAAGTGATTTAGCACATTTGTTAAATGCTTAGCCCTTCCAGCAAGTGCTTCTTTCGAATGGTAATCTGGATAATCTTCCTCTTCCACGCTGTCTAAGGGTAGCGTTAACAGCCTTTTTCCAAGCGTTAAGTAAGTAAGTAAGTAAGTAAGTAAGTAAGTAAGTAAGAATCATATATTTCAACACAATTACAGCTAAGTACTACTATAAGATGTCAACTAGGTTAAGCAAATACAAAGATAAAATACAATATATGAATAACTAAAAGAACGTGTTGAGGAAACTAAGATAAAATCTACCAGAGACTATCTAGCTTAGTTCCCTTGTGTTTTTTTTTTCAATGGGCTTTGAGGTGAAGGCATAGTGTATTGGAAGCAAAGGAGTAGGAAATGCATGACTTCTTGAGATTGTGGCATAGCTCGTTTAATTTATAAGGAATTTTTGTATGAGTTACAAGATTATATATTATGTCACATTTGAGTCGCTTCCTGAAGATAGATCTAGAGACTGGTTCAATAATAGCTTTGGTGACATATTGGAAAGAAAGATAGATTGTAAATTAAATCTCAGATAAAAGATGTTTGTTATATGCCGACAGAAATTCTGATATCTTACTTTTTGCTTTGATATCAGATGGAATACCTTCATTCCATAGCTTTATACCACCATAGGATAAGAATCGTTGTCCTATATTTGTCCTTCGATAAGGGAGAAATAATCTGTCTGTTTTCGATTTCTCATTTTTAACATTATTGTTAAAGATTTCATTTATACTCTGTGGTAGACAACCATGAACAAACTTCCACATAAACTTTGCCTGAAGGAACAGAATGTTTTTTTCTAAAGGTAATAAGTTTAGCTTTTGAAACAGTGGGGCTGTGTTTTCATATTTCTGTTTAAAAGTCATTATTCTTACAGCTTTCTTCGTTGATTTGGCAATTTTAGTCAGATTACTTTTAGTAGCACTACCCCAAACTAGACTGCCATAGTCAATGTGTGGTTGTATAAAGGATTTATAAAGTGATCTTAGTGTCTTTTCTGGTACCACGTGTCTAAGTTTTGCAAGGATTCCCAGTCCTTTTGATATTTTTAGATTTACATGTTGAATCTGGGCTTTCCAGTTCAAGTTGTCATCCAATAAAACTCCAAGATATTTTGCATGACTTTTTACTTCTATCATTTCAGATTCAATGCAGAGGTTTATCTTTTGACTGTTATCAGATCTCTTATTGTTTATATGAATAACATTAGACTTTTTAACATTTAGGCTTAGCTTGTTAGCTTTTAACCAATTTGATATGTTATGTAGCTCATTATTTAATGAGATTTCCATCGTTTGATTGTCTTTATTAGAATAGAAAACACTTGTATCATCAGCAAACAGGTGAAAATCTACCAGGTTTGATGACTGACTGATGTCATTAATGTATAGGAGGAAGAGCAAAGGCCCAAGGATACTACCTTGTGGTACACCACATTGAACGGTCTGCAAACTGGAGACAGTCTGTCCAATTTGTACACATTGTTTACGATTACTTAAATAGGATTTAAACCAGTTTAGCTGAGTGCCTCTTATCCCATAGTATTCAAGTTTGCTAATGAGGATATTATGATTAACTGTATCAAAAGCTTTGGCAAAATCTAGTAGGATGCAACATGCATTTTCTTTTTGTTCAATTGCATGAAAAATCTTGGCACAAATACTTAGGACTGCTTGTTCTGTTGATTTGTTCTTCTGGAAACCAAATTGAAGTTCATAGATGATGTTAGATTTTGTGATGAAATCCATCAATCTTGCTTGCATTAGCTTTTCAAGTAATTTGCTTATTATTGGAAGGATTGAAATAGGTCGGTACAGGACATCACAGCTATGGATTCACTTTTATGCACGGGAAATACTTTAGCAACCTTCAGAATGTCTGGAAAAATTCCTTCCTCAAAGGATCTGTTAAAAATATGAGATAAAGGATTTGCTAGCACAGATGATGCTATTTTGATAAGTTTTGGAGAAATGCCAAAAATATCTGAAGATTTATTCACAGCTAAATCATTAAGTGAGATGGTGTGAGTGCTTCTTCCCCAATTTCTTGGTAAATGTACGTCAGCGGACGAGAATTGAGCGTTGCTTCGATTTCTACTATCACAGTGTTTAAGTCATCAACATAGAGTGAACGCAAGATTTCTTTGCAAACTTCCCCATGACTTTCCATGTATTGATTTACGTGATGATGAAGTGTTGCATTTAACAGGAACGGGCTACCATTGACGCCAAAAATGACAAAACAGAAGCGATAGATGATGATGTCTGGATCTTCTTCTTCGATGTTTTCATACCACAAAAAGCGGAGAGCGTTTCTGTCGTCAGGATGAATCGCGATCATGAGGAATGCCTTTTCAATATCGGCTACAAGGGCGGTTGAATGGAATCGGAATCTTGCAAGGATTTCCGCAACGTTGTGAAGGAGACAAGGTCCCGGATATAGGCAGTTGTTAAGTGATGGCTCGTCTCTTGTCTTGGCTGAAGCGTCATACACAACACGCAATTTTGGCGTGTCCCTGTCTTTCTTGATTACAGCCTGGTGTGGAATATAACATGTTTTCCCGACTGGAGACTCTTCATTGGGTGAAACCCTTTCTATGATCCCTTTTTCGAGCTGATCTTTAATCACTTCATCGTATGCTTGAAGAATTTCTGGATCAGATTTTAACCTCCTGCCTAAACTCTGCAATCTTTTCTGGTTTAGCTTGAAATTATCTGGTAACAGGGGATGTTGCTCTTCCCAAGGTAATTTCACCTCATATCTGCCGTCGACAAATTTGATTTCTTCTTCAAAATTTTGGTAAACTGTGTCTTCAGATTTCAAAATTCCCAGGTTTTCTAAGTCCCAAAATTTTGACAATTGATTCTCTAATGATTCTTTGGTGGGTTCATCTTCTTTTGATTGCCCTTCATTAACCATCAGCAGGTGTGTTAATGTCAGGCTTGTCTGAGTGCACTGAGTGCACTGTGCTTCTTGATCCCAGGGTACTGGGCCTGATAGTACCCAACCAAGTTTGGTTTCCAGGGCTGCTGGACCATACTCGCCCCGTATGCACCTCCCTGTCATGAAATGCCAATAAAAATCACTCCCAATGAGGATATCCACTTCTGAATCTTGAGCCTTGTTTTCAGGCCAATCTGCGAGTGGGAGGCTGGCTAATGGAGGCTGATGCTTTATTGCTTGCTGAATCACTTGATGTTTTAGTGGAGCACAAACTGTATTGATTACATGAGCAGTTACGTAAAGATTTTCGTCTGAGTAGGGACTTCTGACGCAGAACTGGGTCACATCATATAGTTTTGGTGTCCCTACATCCGTGCCAAAGACTTTGATCAAGAGAGCTTCACGGCTGATAGTTGGGAGGCCTAGAGCACCCCGTAACCGCTCTGAAATGTAGGATTTTGGCTCCCAGAGTCAAATATCATGCGACAAACAACAGTTTTATCTGGGCTGGAGGCCGCAGATATGTAACCCTTGGCCGTTTGGAGTAAAACCGCGTTCTTGACGTCAATCAGCATTGTAGTAGTAGTAGGAGTTGTAGTAGACTGGCCAATATCCCTTCTCACTGGGTTTGTCTGGGTTTGACTTTGAATCAATGACTGTGCAGAATTCGGTGAAAGATTCCTTGCTTCCGCTGTTTGAATTGATTCGGGGGGTTGTTCACACACACTTGCGTGATGCCTTTTCTTGCATCGAAAACAGCGGATATTGCTTGTGCATTGTCTCGCCAAATGAGATTTCTTCAAGCAGACGAAACATCTCCCCTCTCTCTTCAGAATTTCTTTTCGTGCTGCACAGTTAGAAACAATATTGCAGTTCACGGAAGGGTGCGCTTTTTTGCAGAATGTACACGTCACAGATCCCCCTGTTGCTACAAGCGCTGACGCAGTTGAGGCAGAATAACTTTGATTTTGAACTTGACTGGGCTTTGCCCCTGAAAGATTTGTTTGTAAACATCGCTCACAGGCCTCTATTTCATCTCCAAACAGCTCTAAAATTTTGTCCAAAGTCCAATCCTCTTTTTTCAAGGATTTGGAGAGGGACAGCCTTATTTCTTCTGGGATTTTTCGTTTTACGACGGGGATTAAAAGTGCACCATACTGGCTTGAGTCGATACCCAGGGCTTTCAAGCTTCGAATGTTAGTTTCAATACTGTCAAAAATTCGTCTCAAGCCCTTGACATCCTTTTCAGAAGAAATTGCTGGGACATTTAGGAGTGCTTCCATGTGAGCATCTACAATAGCTTCTTTTTGCGCAAACCTTGATTTTAACACAGAAATCGCCTCAGAATAATTTGCAGCAGCAAGTGTCAGACCAGAAATTGCTGCTGCAGTGGGCCCTTCTAACAATGTTTTGAGGTGCCTTAGCTTGTGAGCTGGAGGAATCGCTTCATTTTCATGAATGGCTGACTCGTATGAATCATACCACTCTTGCCACTTCCTTGGATCGAGGATTTGTTTCTGTTGATTTTTGCTCACCTTTCTTTTGTACTAATTTTATTTTGACATCACAAATCTTGTCCCTGAGTTCCTCACCATCCAAAATTTGCGGTTCAATTTCTTCATCTTTAACGAGTGAAATTACATCGTCATCTAGCTTTCTAAGCAAGTCGAGTTTCTCAGTGAAAGTATCTATAAAGCGCTCGATTTCAGTTAAACCTGGCCTGTCTTGTTCGATTAAGCCTTAAGATTGAGCCAAAAGTTTGCTAAGGTGGGCTCTGTGTCCTGCTCTGATCCGAACTTCCTTGGCTAATTCTTTGTCCGTCATATTTCATAAGAACCCGTTATATACAAACACATTACATACACGAATAAATGATAAAAAGAAAACATAAGTTCTTGCAGTAAAAGATCCGGCTCGCCGTGTGCCCATATAGAAAAATTAATTGATTATTCAAACAGGATCACTTTCGCGTGTTTTGAATAGATTGAGGACTGTATGTTTTGCCCTAAGAGGACAACCAAGAAATATATTCGTTTCGACGATCTTCACGGTTAATTGCGAGAATAAACTTCTAAATATAAGTGAACAATGAAACGTGGTCACCTGAGGATTGATGCAGAGTCTTTTCGAATTCTTTATATACAACATCTTTGACCACTTCGATGTGTAAATGATTTATTCGATAGTAATAGTCCAGTTCAACGATCCAGCGAGTTAAGAATGTCTTTCGATAACGAGTTAAGAATGTCCGTCTTCGTGCTTTGAATCCTGATTGCAACCATGCGACTAAAAATATACACAGAACAACAACAAGACAACAGACGTTGCGCACAATTGACAAACATGAAACGAGACTGGGTGGGTTCTGATGTCCCAAAAAATGTCCAAAAATCCGACAGTTTATACATTAACTTCTCAAATATCTTGCTGAAGATGGGTAAAAGGGAAATTGGCCTATAGTTTGATGGAAGCTCAGGATTTCCTTTCTTAAAAATAGAAATAATCTTGGCAATTTTAAGTTTATCAGGGAAAACACCAGATTGGAAAGATTGATTCACAAGGAGAGCCAGATGTGGTGAAACAGAGTATCCAATAATCTTAAGTAACTTCATTGGAATACTATTAGGACCTACAGATTTGGAAGGATTTAAAATATTGATTAGATCGTTAACTTCTATCTCAGTAACTAGGGTTAGGAAAAGTGAATTGCACGTTCTGTCAGATAAATAGTCAAGAGGAGATTTTGGTGTTAATGGGATTGTCCTTGTTATACCATCAGCAACATTAACATAAAAATCATTAAAAATATTTGACATTTTAGAGGGGTCTGATGTTACATTTCAATCTTTGCCTTTGATTTTGTTGATTGAAGAAGAAGTGGAAGACTTATGAGAGATTATTGTCTTGATACCTGACCACAGTTTTTTCATATTTTGACTATTGACAGAGAAATAATTATGAAAATACCTTTCTTTACTTTCTTTTAATTCATTAGACACACGGTTCCTAAACTTCTTATACAAATTAAGGTTATCAGGAGTCTGCTGCTTTTTCATTTTCTGTAAAATTTTGTCACGGATTCTCATCATCTTTTGGATTCTATCACTTATCCATGGTTTATCTTTGAGTTTCATTTCCTTTCTACTCCACCTTTTGATTTCAGCATGCTTATTTGTCAAAGTATTAAGATCTTTCAAAAATCTATCAAATTTATTGTTCACATCCAAGTCACTGTTTTCCAAGTAAGTAAAATCAATCTGATTGAAGTCATCAAGAAATTTATCTTCTTTAAATCTGGAGTAGTCATATTTGAATGATTCAAGTTTATTATGACTAACTTGAGTATTTTTCAAAATCAAAAACTGGGGAAAATGATCACTAATTTGCATCACAATATTGCCGCTTATCACACTAGCATTAGTAGCGTTAGTGTATATGTTGTCAATAACTGATGCTCTTTGTTCCGAGACTCTAGTTGGATGATGAATGCAAGGAAGAAGGCTATGGGAGAAAAAGTTGTTGACAAAGTCACTTGTTGGTGTATGGGAAGCATAATCTAGAAGGTTGACATTGAAATCACCCATTATAAATACCAGCTTATTTGAAGACAGTTTGGAGAGATTTTTTTTTTTATATGGCATAAATGAACATATCCACTATCAGTGTGGCTTTTCAGCTCTAGAATTAAAACAAGTCTATTTTACAATGTTAAAGCGATTTTACATCAAACAATAAGAATATTACAAAGTCCAAGTAAAAGATAAAAAGATTTTAGTTCTGACAGTCCTTATCCTTTGCTTTCTTCATCAAGGGTGTTTTAACATCCGTGCAAAATTTGTTAAAATTAGTTTGTTGTTTGATATTACTAGGAAGAGCATTGGAGCTGTTTGCAGCGGCATCTTGCATGGTGTTTCGGATCATTGAAGGTCTTAACCGGATCTCGTTACTACTGCGTAATGTTCTATTATAAGTTTGGATGTCAAGTTTGTTCATTTCGGGCCAGTTTTTATTATCGACCGCTTTGAAGGCCAGTTTCAAGATGTTAAATTCGCGTCTCTCAGCAATGGGATGTCAAGAACATTCTGAAAATGAGATGTAAGGTTATCAATAGCTGATCTAGGATGCCTATAAACACAACAAATTAAGAAATTTTTGTCATATTTGTTTTCAATTTCAATCCATATGGTTTCAAAATCATTTGTGCAAGAGTCTAAATCCGTTCTTGGGTTGGAAGTAAGAGAATCTTTAATGTACCGGGTGTCTCAAAAAAAAGTACCCACTTTTGACTGGAAACAGGAACGAAACAATAAGACATTATAACTCACGGAGTGAACAGCTAAATTTATCAATCTTCAACTTAGAATCACACACCTTGCATTTAAAAATCGTCTACCAAACACCGGAGATACAAGCTTGCAAAGTCAAAATTTACAGTGCACCCGAAACCAGAGGTTTGGTAAAAGGGCCTAGCCCTGATTTGATATCACAGCCATATTACAAACGAATTCGAACTTTGACCTGTAGCCTTTTCTTTTGAAAAGAATTATACCTTGAAATGCTTCAATTGTTCTACAGAAAATTATTCCTTCGAGGAATCAATCTGTGCATTGCATTCCATCCCAAGTGTCAAAGAAGAAGAAAAGAGCACATGCACGTTCATTTTGGAGATGTGGCACATCTCTTGAGCCTGATTCACACTGGATCGTTTGGGTTGTTGGGGTCGTGCAGAAGACCCAAAAAACAAGACGCAGGGTTTTGAGTCCTTTGTCTTTTGGGCTTTCTGCACGATCTTAACGACCCTAAAGACCTAGCGTGAATCAGGCCTTTCCGCATCTTTATTATATTTGTTTAATCAGAGCGATGTCTGAGGGTCTTTTATTTTTTTCAAAAGAAAGTTAAAGTTTACAGGTGCTTTGGAAAATATGCATGATACAAATTATGGCTAGGCCCTTTCTCAAAACCTCTGGTTTCAGGGGCACTGTAAAATTTGACTTTGCAAGCTTGTATCTCCGGTGTTTGGTGGACGATTTCTAAATGCAAGGTATGTGAATCTAAGTTGAAGACTGATAAACTTACCTGTCGACTTCTAGAGTAATAATATCTTATCGTTTCGTTCCTATTTCCAGCCAAAAGGGGGTACTTTTTTTTGAGACACCCGGTACAAACCCACACCACCATTCTGAGTGAGTGACTGAGTCTTAAAAAAGGTATAGCCAGGAATATCAACATTAGATGATAAAGGATTGTCCATAGAGTGCCATATTTCAGACACTCCAATCACCTTGGGATTCAAATTAGTGTGAGCAGATAAAGAAACTAATTCATCATGATGAAGGGAAAGGCTTCTAATATTAGTGTGAAGAATAGAAAAGTCAGTAGAAGATAATTGTAAAGAAGAGAGTTCAGGTAAGTTGAGATAGCGAGAATCAATATTTTGAGGCAAATGTTCATCAATATCGTAATCACTAAGATTGGGCAAGTCCATAAGGTTAGAAGTAATTTCAAATGCTGGAGCAGAGTCAATGAATGAGGGTAGGTCAAAATCATAAAGTCCTAAGAATTCTTCATTAGCTAATGAACCAAATGGGAACATATCCATTTTTTACAAAACCAAGAGACAGGTTCTTTTTCAAGGTCTTTATACTCTGAAGCAGAGATACCATTGCATTTCATGTGGACATAAAACTTGCAGTTATTACAAATAATTGCCTTTTGGTTGCCAAGTATAGTTTTGTGGCAAATACCACATGGATGTTTAGGAGGATTCACTCTTTATTCTGAATTGTTGGAAAATACACACTTGATATTTCAACACGTTCAAGTTAGGTATCAAAAGATACTTCATGTTCACTCTCACTTCTGGTGGCCTGGTTGTCATCTGGTGGTCTAGTTGGATTGAATGGCTTCTTGTCTTTGATAACCAGCTTGTCAAGCACAAAGAATGCAATTTTACCTTGTCGTCTTGCCTCTAAGAGCTTTGGTACTTGATTGTGCCTCTTTTGGATTGTGCGACTTGACAAATCGGCCAAGAATCTCACTCCCTGCGGCTTGATTTCCCTGGCCTTCTTCAAAACAATCTCTTTTTCTTTCCACTTGGAAAATTTTGCCACTAATGGGCGAGGTTCTTCTGGTTGGCCTGACCTATTATTGCTCCTTCTCGTGCGGTTGTTGACACGATGACACCTCTCTATTTCAAAATCTTCATTTATGCTCAATTTATCCTTGATTGACTGCTTTACTACCTTTCCTGTATCATCCCAGCTCTGCTCCACGCTCTTGTCCTCAGGAATACCAGTAATTCTTACACCATTCCTTCTGCTCTGATTTTCTAAGTATTCAAGTTGATTGTCAACTTGGTCAGCTTGCTGATTTATGTCATTCAAGTTCTCAGAGTGCATCAACAAAGTTACTCCAATCTGCTCCATCTTCTGATTACTTTCCTCAAATTTAGCTTGGGTAAATTGAAGGCTAGCTTGCAAGTCAGTGATGTCTTTACGGATGCTTTTAATATCCTCTTTGACATCTTGAAGCGACAGTTTAATTAAAGTTGGAAGACCTTGGTTCTTAAGAAGTGCTTGTACGACTTCCAAAGTCACCGCCATATCGTGCCTTTTAATTTACTCCCAACAGCCTAACCACGTGTGGCCTAGGCAACATGCAATTTCCAATAAGCTTCTCGGTGCAACTCCTCATAAACATCAAAATCACAGCATTTGATGCGTAAACTTTAACCAACTGAACTTCATATATTTTTAAAAACAAAACAAACAACAAGAAAATAACAAACAAAGTCAAATAAGCTCTGTATCAAGCTCCTTTTTATCACAGCACCACAAACGTCGTCTGGCCGCCATGTTGAACCCAACAGAATGAGCAATGATTGAGGGGATATGCAAGAAACCTACCATCACTCGCTTTTGTCACCATTTGAGGCTTTTTAGGAATGGTCTGAAGTTGACACTTTCATCATCATCATAATCATTGTAACCTATTGTGATGCTCTTTACCATGTTAATGAGGGAGGAGTTTTTTTCACTCTTAATAACTTCTTCTTGAAGAAACTGGGGACTGAAACAAGGCTTATATCGATTGAGGGGTTATGCAAGAAACCTACCATCACTCGCTTTTGTCACCATTTGAGGCTTTTTAGGAATGGTCTGAAGTTGACACTTTAATCATCATCATTGTCATCATCATCATCATCATCATCATCATCGTAATCTGTTGTGATGCTCTTTACCATGTTAATGAGGGAGGAGTTTTTGTCACTCTTAATAACTTCTTCTTCAAGAAACTGGGGACTTAACCATTAATTTGATCATCATTTAAACTTTGGTTTTCTTCTTTGGCAGCCGGTTAGTCTTTGTTGACATCAATATGTGGGCTCAAATACATTGCTTCAGCATCATCCAGTGGATCCATTTTCACTTTGGCGTCATTCTCATCTTTGTCTTCATCTTCAAACGGAGTAATCAACAGATTGTCAACCGCAACGGAATCATTATGATCATTGCTTTTTTTTTATATGCAGATAAAACATTAAAGCTAGGCAACAACGACTTCACATGGTGCCATTCATAGAGGGAAAGGACACAAGGTCATCGAGTTCCCTCTATCAATGGCATTTACAATATATTTGACTACTTCGTCACTCTAGCGAAACAAAAGGACAAGGAACAAACTAAAAAAGAAACGAAAAAACAACAAAGCAAAGGGGAAACAAACAACAACGAAGAAACAAATGACAAAAACAAACAAACGAATAACAAGATCTAACAGAACGAAAACTAAATATGGGGGTAGCTGCATTCAGTCCAATCGTTTTGTTTATTTGATAAAGGATATCGTAGCTTCCATAATTATTCTGTTGGCAATTATATTCAATGATGGAGATCCATATAGAAGCAGTGTGCATAAAGATTTTGAATCATGTTGAGAAATGTCTAAACCAGGAATTTCTGAGAGTTGGCCAAGGAGATCGCAACGCATTATGTCATACAATGGGCAGTGCAGGAGGAAATGTTCATTATCTTCTTTTGCTGTTCCACAAATGCAAACAGGGCTTAAACAATCAAAATTATGTCTGAATTTGTGCTCGTTCATTGCTTATCATTGCTCATTGTTCATTGCGTATCATTGCTTTGCATGTCATTATCTGTTTTCACCTTCTCCTCTTGCTCAGATATCCTTCAATAATTTTCGAATCCCTTGTAAACTCATCTCTAGCACTACTAGATTCCTTTCTGGTTGGTTCTGTTTTTGACCCGTTCTTTGCAACATCATGCCCTATTTTCTCCAAACTTCTCTCTTCCTCCTAATTGTGTTTCTCTGTGCTTAACCTTTCATTGTTCCCTTGACGATTCTTTTTGTTTCACCTCTTTGGTTTCTGTGGGGCTTCAGCTTTATTGCCTTGTTACTCCCGTGTTCTCTCATCAAAGATCCATGGCGTCAGATACTTTATGTCCTTCTTTGTCAATCTGCCATTCAAGCGAACGTGTTTCTTTTCAACTGTCTCTGTTATCTCATGAGGCCCACTCCATTCTTTATCCATGGCTCTTCCTTTCCGTGTCTTCCTCCTTGCATCACACAGCAGAACTTTTTGGCCAAGGAAGGACTTTATTTGCTCTTTCCTTTCCCTTGTCTTTCTGCCCCTGTAATATTTCCTTTGTTTCTCCTGTGAACTTTTCATGTTTGCCTTGCCTTTTTTCTTGTTCTTGTCTCTTTCCTTGTCTACACTTCTCATGAAGTGAATTACCATTTCTTCTGTGGGGAGCAGAATTGCCAGCTGAAAAGTAAAGTAATTATCAAGCTCTACCAGTAATCAAGCTAGCATCTATTCCTACCACCTAAATTTTCTGTCATGATTGTGATTGAGTAGCAGAGCTCCCATTATCATCAATGTTAATGGAGGCAAGATGCAAAGACACACACATAGTACTTCACTCTGCTAAAGAGCCACAATAAAAAATTCTCCACGCCAAAAAATCTCAACAATGCTTATCTCAACAGATGCATAAAAAAGAGACCTTGTCCATTCCTAAAATATAGTTAGTTTTTGCATTGTCTGAAAGGCGATCTGAGAGGAAATGGCAGGAAAATAGGAGTAAAAAGGTGTACTTACATGGGTAAATTACAGGTTCTTTCCTTTGGAGATTCAACACATCAGATCATTTAGAAAACAAGAACCCAAAGAAAGCAAGGTAAACTTTGAAAGTTATCCTTCACTTGCCCACAAAAATTATCTAAGGGGGTGCCCAACACAAAGTCTATTGCTTACCAAATCTGCCCAATGTTGGTACATGCTCCTGGTTCTCCTACCTTGTACGCTTATGCACATGTCCGAACCTCCTTTGGTCTCTAATTCTGTGCTATTCATTTTAATGAGAGTTGTTGCTGTCATTTGCCTTAGCATTACCACTACATAAACTATTTTGAACTGTTTAATCGATCTTTCTCTTTCCAAAGAAGGATGGCTGTATGCTGGAAAATAGCCTTTCTCTTTCCAAGCAATTATACTTAATCATTTATTCAATATATTTTGACTAAGTTGAAATTTTTAACAAAAATGGCAAGGGTCCCCGTTTTATTGAAATCATTCTATCAGAATTAAAAGAATGAGACAAGAGATAAACTTGGACTGTATCACACTTACCCCAGCAAAATTCCATTCATTTGAAAGTTTCTTTCTTTCCTCTCCCTCCTTGACACAGGGAGCCCAGGAAAAATTGGCAAAATCAAAAAATAAATTGTCTGGAATAGGAGCTCCTGAAATAAATGCTGCGTAGGAAGCTGCGAAGGACTCGTAGCGCGTTGAGCTGCGAAGGAACTGTGAAAAACGGAACTGCGAAGGAGAGAAAAGCGAGAAGGAGAGAAGAAAAAGACAAGGGACGAATCACAGCCGACCACCGCCTCATCTTCTCCGCATCAGCGTCTCGTTTTTCGCTGTTGAACCGAAAGGAGGATTTCAAAAGGTCGGTTACATATTGTTTTCGGTTGGCAGACACTCTTTCACCGACTTTTGCTCAAAATCAGGCGGAAACATCACTTTTTCAGAACCCGTGAGGTATTCCGCATCAACCCAGGACACATCACAAAAGAAATTTTCGGAGGGCAATCACAAGGAACATCGCTTTGATCAATCGGAAAGTTGTTGTTGCTGAATACGACATGAGGCCAATCTTGTTGTGAAAATGGCTACCGGTGACTGTCACAAATCGACCTTCAACAAAACGCAGCAGGTTGTACTTGACACGATTCTGGCTGGACACAACGTGGTGGTACTTGGAAAAGCAGGGACCGGGAAAACATTTTTGTTGCGAAGGATAATAGAACTGTTGAAGCCATCAAAACAGATTGAAGTCACAAGTGCGTCAGGGATATCGACATTGTTATTTGAATCGGCCAAAACGTTGCATTCTTTTGCCAATATTAATACATGTCGAGAAGCAAAGGAAGACATCTTCAAAAGGATCAAAACAAGTTCTCCAGATATCATAAAGAAATGGCAGTCTTTGGAGGCTCTCATAATTGACGAGGCACTCTTAATTATGCATGCAGTTTATTCTCAACATGAAAAAGAATTAACCCCATAGTTATTTACCAAAAGATCACAATAAATACTGTACATCCAGTAAGGCCCTGCCTTTAAGCAACCACTTATTCACACCTTAGCCTAAAATGTTCCTAAGATCTAATGACACTGTACTTTTCATTTCTTTCACTGAAAGTTTCATACAGTAACTTTTCTTATTTCTTTTCTGGGTTGTCCTAAAAATAAGTTCAACAGAATGGGGGATATTTATTGACACAGAGCAAGTCCACACATATTTAGCCATATGTTAAAATCTGTTAAATCTAAGATATCTTGGTGGCAATCGCTTAATAACCCTGCACGGGAATGCCATCAACCATGGGATGAAGACTTTGATCAAAATTTAGGACACTTGTGACCCCCAAAAGTGTCTTATAAGTATAGGGGTATCTTTCAGTGGCCTAAGAGTTCCTTTCACTGTCAATGTTTTCTTAGATGTGGGGCCTTACTGTAACACATTGAATTTTGATCCTACACTAACACTAAAAGTGCTATCACAGAGCAAGAGTACTGTCGTTATAAAAGCATGCAAGTCACTTTAAGGATAAGTTTAAAGATCACATGATGATGCATAGTATTTTTCTGGTCTTCAATGCTTCCCAATAATTGTTTCTTGTTTATTGGTCCTTACTTGTTCTGTAGTTTACTTGGTCTGTAGAATGGAAGAGACTCGGTATTGCCTGTATTGTTCTTAACTGTGGATGTCTTCTGGCCCAGTAAAATTGAGTTCATGCCACTAGCATACTGCCCATACCTAGGGTTGTCATTCTGCCCATGGTAACCACGCTGCTGACAAAATATTTTTTCAACTAGACTTGTGTTAGCTCGCCATGCCATGATTTGACTTCCAGGGCTTCTGCTAACAACTTCTCTAACAATAGCACAGAAGCCACTTATCATTGAACGCATATTAAACATGGTTTTTGGTGATAAAATCATTTTTTTTCTGTCAGAAGCTGTCCCAGGGGCCAAATTTACCTCATTTTCCCATTGATCTAGCCATGCCAAGCATGCCTTTAGACATTCAAGTCTGCTGTCTTCGGCAGATGTGAAAGGTACATTTGAGTGGAATATGTCAATAGTGGTGCTTGTAATATTTAGATACTCAACAGTCATGTCCAGCTTATTTTTCCTTTCTTCTGGCAGCGAGTTTTGATACATCTAAAAGTAGATTAACATTCATTAAATGTTGTGAAATGGGTCTAATCACTCACTGTTTGTCAAAATGTGTAGATGCATATTTATACTATTGATAAATAAACTGTCAAAACTAGCTGTTATCTATTATTGTTATTTTCTCAACACTGTAATTTAAGAATTCCAATGAACCTTAGAACACAGTTGATGGTATGACAGGGAGACCTGGTAGAGGAAAACAAATGTGCAAAGTTAGTTCCTTGTTCACCTGATTATCATCACAAGCATGTTACCCAGGGTTCCTCTTACACGCATAAATCTACCCTTAGTCTGGCAAAAATTTTTGGTGAATAATGGACTTTTATCAGGCAGTGTCCTAGATTATGCAATGCTATTGATGCTTCTTTCCATAAGTTACCAGTTGCTATGTTTCAAAGAGAACAATTTGAGTTAAAAGTGGAAATATCATATCACATATAACATATCAAATTGAATAATACCTTCATCAAATTCAGCATGTCTTTATTGAGAACCTGCTCTGCAAGATGATTTCGCATGAGACTGGATGCTGTTAATTCAAAATGTTCTGGCCTGAGTTTATGGTGCAGTGGCAGGCAATGCTGTTGGTCCCAAGCAAAAGCATCTTCCCAGTGTTTCCAAACAATGAATTTAGGAGGCACCCCCTTTGCTAGAATTCGTTTGGCACTTAATGCCTCATGGCTCTTGTACACATTGTTCCTGAGTTTTTTAAAATTGTGCTGCAAAAGGAAATAAAAAATGCATAAGAACAACAGCACCTTCAAATACAAGGCACCTTCCTGAGCACATTGAGAAAAAATTCAATCCAACATTCACATTCAATCCAACATCTAAGCATGCATAAAACACCTCGAATCCAGTTTTCATTAACCACTTGACAGCTCTCCAAAATGCAAAGTAAAGTACTCCTGGTGAAGTATTGGTGGTGGGCCAATGAGCAAATGGAAATCTGAATCCATCATTACCAATAAACGTAAACTGTAGTACTTGATCTGCTACCTGGGCACTGTCTTGCCCTGTCTGCATTGCTCTCATGCTAGTTTCCTCAGTTCCCATATCAACTAAACCAACCAGTTGCATGGTTCCACTCTTGGATTGGAACTGCAAATCTTCCTAAAAAGGGAAGTTGCAAAAATGTATTTTAAGTAAATGAACAGAGATGTAATGACATGAGATATAAATATTTTTTGTACTTTGATGAATGAATTCATTGCAGCACGAGCCAATTAGAATCTGGTTAAAGATTTTCTGAATCACAACACAATCAGCTTGCATTTTTGTTTCAGATTCTCCTTTTGCTGAGTCAGCCATACTGTAGCTTGTCAAGCAATTTCTTTGGGTATTCTTTCTATTTTCTAATTCTTTCAATGTTACAAGAGAAAGATTGCATGCAGGCTAAGGTGTGAGGGGTTCAAGCTCCTCTAATTTTTGCAGCCATCAAATAAACCAAAGGATGAGAAAGATGAGAGATCAATTGTATAAACCATACAAACAGAGGATTACAACAGAAGACAATCTTCACACATCAAAACATGTAAACATAAAAATTAATTACATTCTACAATTATGTTGAAATTTTTGAGCCAAATAGACAGGACCATTTTCAAAAAATAAGAGTTGAAAACCCAAAATTGTACCAAAATTTGCAAGTGTGCAGTACATTGGAATCATGTTGAACCTATTCTTTGGAAGATGACCAAGTCTTAAAGATACAGTAACTACCTGTACGTACTACCAAGGATTCTTGTATCTGTAAAAGACTTAGCATTGGTTTACCTGGATTGCCATCTCATCCAACATTATTCCACCCCTTCTTGCATTCTGATCCAGACCCCTTTTATCCGCTTCTTGTTTCATTAATGCGAAAACTTCATTGTTGATGCCTGGTTCTTGTCTAATTGAATTTTTGTATAATTGTAGCAGTCTGCCTGATGGTAACAGCAACATACCACTTCCTTGCAACTCTTTGTATGCTATTGGGCTTCGATTCCAAATGGATAAACAAAGTCTTAAAACCCTGCAATTCAGAAAACAATTTATAATTCTGAATGAGTAAAATGATTGTGTCTAATCAAAATGTCATTTGATATTATCTAAAAATTCTGAACAACAGTGGAGTTTTTATAAAATGATCTTATCCACTTGAATTTTTCACATTTTGAATATCTGAGCTTCTGGACTTTTTAAACACATAATCTTTATTTGAAGTAATGTTGAACTCATTGAACACAAATGTTAATGAGTTTGGGGGGGCCCATGAAGAAACAAGATGTCTTTAATATCAAAGTTTCTTGCAAGCTTATTTTGAATTTGCATGCTCTTAAATTCATGGTCTGGAACCATTGTTTGGTTTCCAACTAACACTTCCATGTTAGTGCAAATCTTTAAGAGATATACAGTAAAGTACATGGTGTCTTACTTTGGATGCCATCTGTAACCCTTGCTACTTTTCCTCCCAAGATTCTCCTTTTGCACCTTATAAAAAAGCTTCATGTCCCCTGTAAGTGTCCCTTCATTCACATGATTGAAAATATTGCAATGGTCATCATTATCCTCATCACTGAAACACTGCATTTCATTCAATACTTTTTCTTCCAGGTATTTTGTTCTTGACTCAGCACTGATGCGTCTTCTTTTCTCAAACTTCAATTTCAATGACTTTTCTTCTTCTGTCATCCAAGTTTCTCGCTTAAATTTTGAGGTTTCTTTGTCAGGATCTGCTTTCTTCCCCCCATTCAGTGTTTTATAGTAGGAATTGTGTTTTATTGATGAGCATTCAGTACACATTCTTTGATTTTTGCAGGTCACTGATAAAATGGCATTGCACTTCAGTGATCTGTGAAACTTTTTTCAGTCAGGAAACCATTTTCATCCACATAAGAGTACATTCCTGCCGTGCCTATCACCTCACCTTTGCAGTCATATGTTTTGCTATCACAGTCTACTTCAAAACCTAAGCATAAGCAAGCTGAATCAGAAAAAGTAAGTAGTGACTCCAGTGCTACGTACGGTTCACCCAAACTGTCACCAACTGGAATGAGATTTGCTGGAACACGATAACTTCCTACAACAAACTTGTATGAGGAGTTTCTAAAATAAGTAACTTCTTTGAAAATCGTTGCATTTTTGTGGCTAACATTGGTTGCACTGAACCAGCTGTAGCTTTCATCATTTTTCTCCCTTTTCATTAGGCACCAACTTTTAAATCTGCCATATTTTTCCGGAATAGAACGCCAAAATGTATCCATATCCATGTGACTTTCTCCAATTGAGGTCTGTGTGGATTTCAATGATATGCCTTTGTAAACCCACTCTCTTTTCTCTTTACCTTCGATTCTCATCCTGACCTTCTCGACCATTGGGAATGCAAGCTTTACTTGTTTTCCCACTTCACTTTTGGATGCTCTATTTTCCTCACCCATTGACTGGCTTTCTAACAAGAAATTAAGTTCCGAAATCGCCACATAGCCACTTGGATCTTCCTTGAACATTGACAGCAACCTGGATAATGAAAAGAGATATTTTCAAGGTCGAGAAAAATAAACACTCTGTCGGGAGCATGGGCAAAGAGGCACAAGAATAATGGCAACAACAAGAAGGACCTTGGCTCAAGGCCTACGCAAGTCAACCTGGAATAAAAGAAGAGATAACTCACCTTCGTAAGGTTCCTGCCCTCCATTCTTCATTATCGCGTTTGATGTCAATAACGTTTGTCAAACTTTGAAGTGGAACAGACATTTTGTCGTCTGAAACAAGGTCAAGGAATTTAGGCAAGCAACACTAGCTGTGGTGGTTTTCCGCCATTTCTTTTCATTGCCACTTCGCTCCGGTCGTACCGACAAATTCTCGGTGATTTAATTTGAGGCGAAGATGATAACGATTCCCGAGTCCTAGGCTGATGCGGAGAAGATGAGGCGGTGGTCGGCTGTGATTCGTCCCTTGTCTTTTTCTTCTCTCCTTCTCGCTTTTCTCTCCTTCGCAGTTCCGTTTTTCACAGTTCCTTCGCAGCTCAACGCGCTACGAGTCCTTCGCAGCTTCCTACGCAGCATTTATTTCAGGAGCTCCTATTCCAGACACTTTATTTTTTGATTTTGCCAATTTTTCCTGGGCTCCCTGTGTCCTGGAAGGAAAAAGCCTGATGTCCAAAATTTAACGATATGATATGTAATGCAATATGTGTGACACATTCATAAATTACTTTAAAAGAATTACCAAAATACAAGAAATAATGACTTAACGGTAAAAGTACCAACAATTAACACCAAGTTTTGTCATAACAGCTATATACAGTGCTTATCGCAACATATCTTGGCAAGTCATTTTAATTTAATAGGGTTTAGTTTCATTGTTTTTATGGGGGGGGCTCTCTCTCTATTAGTTTATCTACTTAGAGAGCTCCTCCTCAGTCAGTCATTTCTAAATACAATTTATAATGTCCTTTTTTTCTTTTAGTTTAGTTTTATAGTAGTTTGCTCTTTTTGATGTGTATTTATAAGTTTTTCTGTAGTTGTGCATTTGTAGGTGTATGTAGTGTAGAGCTGTAATATTGTATTTAGAAATGATTGATGATTCATGTGAAACTGAAACTGAAAACTGAAGATTCCATTCAGAATACATGTACCTTTCTATTTTCTCATTTATCAGATGGTTTACTGAATTCAATGTTATGTAAACTCTACCAAATATGGCCTTATATAGATTTATGTAAATATTCAATAACTAGGTAAATGTTACTCCTTTTAGTTTGTCCTATCTAATCACAGAGCCCCAATGATAAAAGCATGATCTCATACCAATATTAACCCTATTTTGGTTGGTTAATAGCAAATTTGCCCCCCCCCCCTAGTAGATTTTTGTGAATAACTCTGCGAGGAAGAATGTTATAGCCATGAAACTTCTTGACTTTTTGCAACTACTTATTGTGCAACTTCTCAAAAAGTTTCATTGAAACATTTGGAAAAATGAGGGGGCGGGAGACAATTTCCTGGGACTGACCCAGGAAAAATCGCAAATTCTCAAATCTCAATTATCGCGAAGAAAGGAGCAGAAGAGGATTATTTTGCAAATTTCTCTTGAAATGTTGTGTTATTTGATGCATTCTATCATAAATATCATGTTTGGATGGAAAATATGCTCCAAGTTTAATTTTTTCTCTATTTCCCTGATTTTGACCAATTTTGGCGCTTTTCTTGACCACACAAAGGAAAATGCTGACGTAAGCAAAACTGGTGGCTATTTTTAGGTTAATTTTTATATTTACAGAAAGTACATGCCTGAGGCTTTTAGCACACCAAATTTGGTTGCTCTACCTATTACCAGTCAAGAGTTAGGTAGGGGGGCTTTGTTGCCCCCCCCAACCAAAATAGTACTATCAAATAGCCCAACCACTATAGGGTTAATTCATTTCATTAACTTGTTTGCCATATAATAGTATGAGACATAATGTACCTTTTATCTCCAAGGTAGATCTGGGATTTCGTAATCGTAATGGAGCTCTATCCCAACTTCCAGTCCTTTCAAGGCATAAAGCCAAAGGTTGGGCAAGTTGTTGTGTGTTTCCTTCTTCATGATGCAATTGCCCTTACTCCCTATTACGTCATTGTTGCGAACGCGCGCAATGCATAGTGGGATTTGTAGTCACACTCGCTTGGTTTTCTGTGGTTTTGAATGGGAAGTTGAATGCGAAGACGAACACAGCCCAGTAAGACCAGTTAAAACATCGAAATTACATGGAAAATGAACAAGAAAACCAAACGAATTCAACCGAAAACCAATGCCCTAGTTTTTTTCAAAACTCCAGCACGGGCACTGGTTTCTTGGAAGCAGCTGACTGTCATGAGCAGCTCCAGATGCACATGGACCTCCATACTAGCACAAACCGCAACGATGGCTGGGTGAAGTCGCTTGAGTTCCTGCCCAATATTACCAGTGAGCAGATCGACGAAAAGCTTATTGATGGCTCAACATTGCCGAAAAGGTTTTCAGCACCACAAGCATTTCGCAATAAACGCCTTGGATATCGTTTGTGGAAGGAAGGGTTTGTCCGCTCCATCTCAGTAAGGCCAAATGTTAAAGGACAGTGTCTACTCTTTTTAGTGAAGTCACGAGTGCACGCTTCTATGAAAAACACCTTCTACAATGTGTATGCCCATCTCAATCAGACAAGTGGTGATGTGAAATATACAAAATGTAACTGCAAGGCTGGTCAAGGGGGCTGTTCTAAACATGTTGCAGCCCTTCTCTTCACCCTTCTAGACTTTGTCAACCTAGATGCTAAAGTGGTGCCAAATGATTTAACTTGCACTCACGTTTCACAGAAGTGGCATGTGCCAGCTTCAGCAAACATGACTTTGCAAAAGGCTGTAAGATTTGAAGACTTAGAGTTTGAGAAGGCAGAAGTACACAAGAAACGGAAGAGGCCTGTAGTAACTGGGGTAAGGGAGTCATTTTGTGCTACCCCTCCATTTGCCTACAAAAAAGGGGCAGATGACCTGAAAAGGCTGGCAGAGAATCTGTCAAAAGCAGGGAAAGCTACCCTATTTTGTGAGGCCATCAAATCAAACAATTATGAACCTTGCACCAGCTTTCAAACATCAGTAAGCCGCCAGATTTCCAAGCAGAGAAAGCCAATATCAAATGACATTGAAACAAATGCAGAAAACAGCATCATTGTACAATTGTTTGGGCAAATGAACTTTAATGTTGATGCCACTGCATTTCAAAATGATGAACTGAAAACAAAGATCTTGAGGGTTGTGGAAGTGAGCAAGCAAGAGGCCATCAATATTTGTGTGAACACGTTGGGTCAATCAACGCAATCTCAGTGGTTTCAAGAAAGGAAAGTAAGATTGACAGCATCAGCTTTTGGAAAGGTTATGAATCGGAGGCAAAGTGAATACCCAAATTCACTGATAAAATGCATTGTTGATAAGACATCCAGAAAAAGTAACAATATGCCTGCATCATTGAAATAAATAGGGAATCAACCATGAGAAAGTTGCAATTTCAAAATATGAGAATCATGAAGATTTATGTGGAAAGAAGGTTGAGGATTGTGGTTTTGTTGTCTTCCCTTCATGCCCATGGCTTGGATGCAGCCCAGATGGTATCGTTGTGGAAAATGGAGCTCCAGTGGGTTGCATTGAAGTGAAGTGCCCATATGCAAAGAGAGATTCTACATTGAAGGAAGCTGCTAAGGACAAAAATTTTTTCCTTCAAGAAAAAGATCATGGCCTTCTCCTGAAACGCAGCCACTTCTACTATTACCAGTGCCAGGGGGTAGTCAACATCCTGGCACTGCCATGGATAGACCTTGTCGTTTATACACAAAGTGATCTACACATTGAGAGAATTTTTAGAGACACAGCTTTGTGGAATGAGAGGATGTTGCCAGAATTATCAGCATTCTATAAACTTTATATTTTTCCAGAACTTATGAAAAACTGAACTTGTAAAGCTTATGTACATTGTTCTCATTGGTCCAAATAAGTTAGCAAAAGGAAATTGTTTACTTCTTAGCTTTTGATCTTTCACAGAATTTAATAAAATTGCTTTGAAATGACAAACTATCAAAAACGAAACTTTTTCATGCAGTCTGTGTTGGAACTACACAGTGTGCTTTATCTACAACCAGAATCTCGCAATTGTCTTTGAAATAGTCGGAACTAAAGATCCTTCTCCATCGCTCAGTACCCAATACACTTTCTGGGGATGCAAACACGAGAGAGTAGTGGCCATTCTCAATGTCTTTCAAAACCTGTTCATCCTGCCCATCGTAAATTGCCGCAGCAGTCACTCCAGTGAGCTTCAGCTTTGAAACTTGATCTAGCATCAATGACTTTAACGGTGAAATCACCAGAGCCTTGCAGGTTCCAATCAAGTTATCTTTAAGGATGTCAGCAATCATTGGCAGACATTGGAAAATTAAAGACTTTCCGTAGCCCGTCGGCGCACTAAAATAAATATCTCTGCCAGAAAAAAAAGTTCAGATGGCTGCTTGTTGATCAGGCATCAGCTCCTTAACGTTGAAGAAACACAGTACCTACTTGAAAGCATCTTTGATTTTTTCTTTTGATAGTGGAGCGAAGTTCAGTCTGACATTTGCATTCGCCATTTTGAGAATGATTCGTCAAAACGCTTTGCATAAGTTAACTCCGCCTCACTTTCATACAGTGATTATGCGATGAATTTTGTCTCTTGTTACCTTGTGATCTGAACACGATTTGAGTCAATATTTAACAGACCACTATTTCCTTTTGAAATCGGGTCTGGTTATCAGGCTATGAAGACCCGGGATATGGTCAGGTATGGAGAACCATTTAGTTACGAGCTCTCTGATTGGCTAGTACTGGATTTGATCATTCCCTGGGTATCGAGGGTATTACTAAATTTCATTGGTCGAATAATTGGTGATATCCCTTCATCTCCATTTTTATTGGTTAATAGTCCAAATGACGACAACACAGCAACAACAACTGCAACGACAATCCGCCCTCAACGACAATCAAAATGGCGTTGAGCCTTTCAGTGTATCTTCACTACAAACACCCGCAACGTCTTCTCAACTTGTCTTTACCGTTTTAGGACAATTCATCACCTACTTGAATCGAGAGATGAGTTTGGCAAAGTCTGTTCATACCTGGAGCACGATAGACTGCTAATAGGCCTCGATCAGAACTTCAACTGTTCGACCAGCACCTCCTCCAGCACCAGATAGCAGCGTATTGACAGCCGCCGCAGGTAGGCCTAGGAACTTTGTCACCTATATGGACGAGGATCATCACATGCCAATGCCTACGAACATTAGCCTTGTTATCTGCTTTTACGAACATTAGCCTTGTACTCTGCTTTTAATTGGTTCTTTCCATCTAGAAGCAATTAGTTTGGATGTTGTTTGACCAATTATTTTTTAGTTGCCAGTTCGGTTAATCGAGGAGAAAGCAATCCCTGTTTCAAATACATCAATTTCTCACGTTCAGTGGTTTCTTAAATGCAGGACCTTGCTGTGTTCAGTATTATTTGTGTGTCTAATTTGCTATAGCTAACTGAGGTCTAGGCCACCAAACCTGTGAACTGACAACAATAACTTGGCAAATACAGCATACCACAACTTCAAAAAACTTTACCCAGTGAAGGCCAATAAATGCTTAGGCCTGAGTCTTGTTTTAGCAATGTCTCAAACACAGTTCCTTTGATTATGTTATTTTTATGTAGCTACTAAAAGTTTCTTAACAGTTGCTCAAAAGGTTCCCTGCTCAAGAAACGCCAAGCAATAAATATGATTCAGTGAACACGTGGAAGTATGCATCAGATACGTAGATTTGTAGACATTTGATACAAATAGATATCAGTTTCCTAATTCATATTTTTGCACTACTCAAGTATAGACCTTCATTTTGATTTTCTGGTGATCTGAGAGATGAGTTCCTCAAAGCCAGATTTTTATAGGAATTGTGTATACCAGTAGAAATCATACACTTATACTCCATTCAAACTGACACTGTTAAACCAGCCTTACTTTGAAGGGTCTGTTTCATCCAGCATGCCTTGCACGCGTCGTATCTTTTTTCCCCTTTGTTGTTGCCAAAATGGCGACAACGAAGGCAAGTCAAGAAACAACACGTGCCAGGAATGCTGGATGAAACAGACCTTTTAAACCAGGTACAGTTTCAACCAATCAAATGCATTCCATTAGCTGAATTGCCTGATTAGAAAGCCCCATTCAGTAGCCTGGTTTAGTCTAAGTTGGTTCAATGTGCAGTGTGAATAGGCTGATATTAAACGATACAGGCCTTAGGCACATTAAAAGGATCTGTCCACTTTCTCCCCATTTTGGTCTTTCAAGCTTACTGCCAGTGCCAGAAATCTGTTTTACACAAAATGCTGAAAACATACAACTTGCTGCTGTGCGACAGCCATATCAATTCATGATAATCAGAAAGTCAAATACTGGCGCTCAAAGGCTCTTTGCAGCACAGGCCCCTTTAACATTATTTAAATCCTATGAGTTGAATCATCTGAGACTGAAACTGTCACTTCTTTAAATTTTTTCATGAGAATTATTAAGAATTCTTGAAAAGGAAGCCATGTTAGTGTACACAAGGTGTGTATGTTGTGTCTAAATTAATGTCATCATGTGATGAAATATATTTTCAACCTTGTATCAATGAATTTTTAAAGTTGAAATTGTGGTTATCTTTCTTCCCTTCTTGCAGTACCAAGTTCAAGCTTTATTATAGACTTGCTGTATACTTTTTCATAGTAACAAACCTGTCAAGAATGCATTTTCTCAAGCATTGCCAGCCATAGGTTTCATCTGCAAACAACCTATGCAAAGAAGCTGTTCACTTCAATACAGTGGTGTATCAAAACATATTTTGCAGTATCAAAAAGAAAAATTCTTGTTGTAACAGGCAATTACATCGCTTTCCCAAACAAATAAATGTGAGAACACTGTATCATGTGATAAAATGTTTCATTTTTTTACTTAGGAAACAACATGAACAAAAGAATGCTTTCAAATTTAAATTACGCCACAGAAGACAAGAGACGTTTTTCCTCCCCATTCACACTGTTTTGTTTTCAGATAAAAACAGATATCTTTCAACAAGTGTTCACACTTGTTCTAAAAAATGCACCAGATTGTCTCTTTTGAAAACAAGACTAGCAAGGCCTTTAGTCGTAGCTTATTTAAATTCCTCCGTTTCTGGTGCTCACATTACAGATTTGCCTTTTCATTCAACTCCGTCGTTGTCAGCATATTCATTTACCTCTGTTTTTGGGGTGGATTAAAGACAAATGACGGATATATATCTAGTGTCTAGTCTAAAAATAGAACAAAAGATGGGCGCCTGCCATCATTTGTCCAATTGTTTTGATAATCTCTTGAGATCAACTAATAAAATGGAATACAATAGACTATATTTAGATTGCCCAGGCCCCTGATTTAAGTTGCCTTATATCTCCGTCATTTGTCTTTGGTGTGAGTGCAAAGCTAAAAATGGAGCTAAAAATATACCTGTTTTCACGGAAAAACGGATTAGAATGAACGGGGCCTAAAACCTGCTCTTTGGAGCTCTTTGGAGCCCTCAGAGTTAGGGAAGTTGGGACAAATGCACTTTGGCGGACGCAGCTTTCAAGGAGAACAGATGTTGAATTGAATTATTCTGTTAGAACTAACTGCTGATTGGCTTAATGAACAATAATAATAATCCTAATTACTCAATCAAAATAAATTTATCGGCAGAAAAATAAATTTCAAGGAAATGACGAAAGTGTCCCCGCTAAATAAAGTGTACTACCTTGTGAGCAAAATCCTAATCTCATACCTCACAAACCTCACAATGTATTTTAAAATCACACTCTCGCTTACCTATATCTGGTTGAATCTGTTAAAATACAAGCTAGTCTACACAGTATTTGACCAACAAGTCCTATGCCACATATGCACGTACGATTACTACGTGTCGCTGTTCTCTGTGCTTATATTTGTGCGCTTTCGACATTCAAAATGGCGGATTTTCTCCCAGTCAAGAAAAAACATGTCCATAAAACAGAAAGAGACTTAGGATTGGGAAAGGGATTCCCATTTCAATGCTTGTGTAATTATATAGGTAGGGTAGTAATACTTGGTATGCTGCTGGTGGCCTAACCTGCTAAGGAGAACAAATTACCTAGATTTCCCAATCAATATAAAACATCTCCTTCTTGAAAACTTAGATATTCTGAGTTACTCCAAGACTTTCTTCCGGAACAAAGATCAACCTCTTGCATCAGCAGAACAACTTCGAAAATCTCAGTGTCAGTTTCCTTTGCCATCCTAATCCTGCGTTGCATTTCCAGCAAACAAACGATACGGAGTACTTTATGTAAAAACACAGTAAGGTGAAGTGCTTCATGTAACAACAACATTCAAGATCGACTTTTGGTGAAGAGAAGTTCCATCGGCCGACACAAGGTTTCCCTGCGTCCATTTTGGGAGGTTTCATTTGCATCACAGTCTTAAACATGCACACGCAAGTCCTATGCCCTTTTACCCACCTGAAACTCGAAGATGTTAGAACTATGATAAGAACTATTATTTGTTCGTTGACGTATAAATCATCTCAATATTGCTTCATATTCTAAAATACATAATGAATGACATCATCAGTGACAAGCAATGAGTCAAAGCAAAAGGTCAAATAGCATAAGAGCTCACTTTCACAAACATGTTCATAGCAAATAATGGCTGAAAACACTAACACCACCAAACCAACGAAACGTGGAATTATCGTGTGTCCTGGCTGCTTGCAAAGCTTTTCAACTAGGTGGAAGCCGGAAACCTGTCCAAACTGTCAAACTAAACTTGGCGGGAAACATAAACCTCAAGAAAAGAAACTAAAACTAACCGATTTTAAGTGCGTTAGAATACACAAACAAAACGATCAAGTGGAACTTTATTCCATCGCAACGTCAACCAGAGACACTCGTGTATTTGCCTTACATAATAGTCTAGACAAGAATGAAAATCTATGCTACCACGAGAAATGCCTTAGATTACGTGGTGTATATGCTGCGAGCTCGAAATTGTCACAGTTCAGTTGCGACCACCTTCAATTAGTATCTGAATGTGTCGAGCCAATATATCGGAGGTCATTTTCCGACGATGAAATAGCGTCATTCGCCGTTGCCGAGAAATTGAGGACACAAATGCTGAGCTGTCAGGACGTTGGTGAACCAACGGTTATCAAAGTTTCACCGAAAACGTACGCAGTAAGAAGTAAACCTACAGCATCTGAGCCCAACTCTTACGTGCACGTTAGGATAGAAGAATCTCAGCCAACCAATCTGATTTGTTTGCGCAATGAATGTAAAGGTAAGCACGGTACAACAAAGCAAGTGAAAAGACGAAAATTGTGCCTGCATTTGCATTATGTAATTTTGGCGAGAAATCTCGTGGAGCAGATAGACACATCTGATGCTTGCTTATTTGAATCATTGGAGGATGATTCGCCAAAACCATCAATTTCGTGGATGTCCGATGTCAGGACGCTTGGTATTTCACGCGCATCTACTTTGAGATCTCAGTTGAAAAAGGAAATACCATACGATATTCCAACAGAAATCGTAAATCGCCCATATGAATGGTCTCAAATTTCAAACCAATTTGTGCCAACAGAAGATAAGTGCAGCCTTTGCGGAGCACAACTCAGCTATGCAATGATCCCAAATGGTGCAAGTGGGGACAAGGACAATGGTTACTACTTAGCAAGCAACAATCCCTTCGTGAAAGTAACAATCAAAACCAAGAAATGCTTTAATTCCGAATGCAAAGCAATCACAAATGTATTTCCATATCAGCAAGGTAAGCAAGAACAAATCGTCTTTCGACGCCATCATTCATTTAGCAATCTCTTTTGGGCAGATTCTTAATTTTTTCTCACAAAATGTGTTTCGATGTTCACTTCGACCAGTTTTGGAATTCTAAGAGAGTAATCAAAACAAGAGTAAGAATTACGAGAGAGAATCAAATTATGAAAAAATGGCACCTTTTAGAATTTTGCAGTACACGATATGGTAAATAAAATATTCTATAATGAAACAAGTTCAAAAGGCTTCCTACATTCGAATAGACAAGTGATAGCTTCTAGAGTTTCTTGATTTTTGGGAACATGCTGCTGTTAAATGTGTTTTTCTTATTAATGATTAAATGGAGTAAAAGACCAGCAGCCCTTGCTATCTATCCATCTTGGCCTAAGCTCATACACAGCCAGGTTAATTTTCCTAGCACAGAATTTTGTAGCAGTTGTTTTCTGAAGGAACAGGTACATTGTAGAATTACTTGAAGAGTATATCTGATCGCTGGTTGCAGTTGTGTTGGTTTAATAATTAGTTTTGTTGCGCTGTGTATGACGAGCTCGCCAATGCACCTAAAACGTCTCTTTTTGTTCTCAGTTCTCCGAAAATTAGCATGCTAATCTATATATTCCCTTTAAGTGCTTTTGATTTCCATCCATGTTCCGCCCCTTAATCCTTTCTAGGATTGTTCAATGTTTGCAACAAAATAATCATTGCGATTGACATCCTACTGGAGTGGCGAGAAGGAGTCAAGGAGGGATTTTCTGTCTCAAACATGATTGATGCAAAATTGCGGAGCTTACTCTTGAAAGTACCAAAGGTGAACTTTCACAGTATTTTATTGTGCATGCCAACGTGCAATTGGTAACTCTCTGTTTCCCTGTGTGGAATTCCTTATTACTGTATTGATATGAATGGAATAAGGGGCTTAAAACCTTGTTAACCATTTCGCACATTTTCGGTAAGAATCTGTCAATTCCAAAATTTTAATCAAGATTACCCAAAAAGTTTTCTTTAGGCGCTAATGAATCAAGTTATTTGTTTATACTGTAAATCCTTGTCAAAAAATAGCCCCATTTTCCTCGAATGTGGCAAGGCATGATAAACGTACCCCAAACAATGCCTAAAATAACTATATTTCAATATTCAAATACAGTTCTTAGACTTTTCCAATGTGCACAACAGTAATACAACCTATAATGCCAAAAAACATCGTGCGATGTCCACGTCTCGATTGTGGATCAGCTATAACAGGTCTATTGATACTTTCATGTAAGTTTTTACACTTATCATGTCCATAGGCCTATTATCTTTAAATTGTCCAATTGTTAATTTTGCCTCTGGACAGCATCAGCAACCTCAAGAAAATGAAATGGAGTACATTCGGAAGCTTCTTTACAATGGTTTCTACGCATTTGAGGCAATGACCGTCAGGGACCTTGACGCAGCAATATGTGGATTCTGTGGGATCATAGGCGAACTTTATTGTGGTGATGGAAATGCAAAGAATTGTTGCTCAATACATGAGGTAATAATGAAATTATATCATCTCAACTCAAGTGATTGAAAATCGGCAACCTAGGATGGGTGCTTCATTATCTGGGTATACGGGTTTGTGCGCCAATTTTTGGGGTAGCTTTTGGGAAGAAAATTCTGGCAATGAGGCAATGGAATGTACTTCTATTGCAAATTTTCTCGGATTGGGATCTATTTTTTGCTAGAAATTTCCGGAGTGTTCAGGTTTACGATAAGCAGCAATCTAGTTCTGTTTGCAGTGAAAACAATGGTCAGAAACCAGCATTTTGGGATCAGATCGTAAAAAAAATTTTGCGATGCACTTCCCTATAGGATCCAATAGTGAAATGCCCCTCCCTTAGGAACCTATGCTTTCAGGGTCACTTTAAGGTGTGTTGATTGAAGGAAAATAACAAAAATTCACAGACCAAAAATTTTAGGTCTGTGAATTTTTATTTCGACCCTGAAAAAAACCAGCATCCATTTCCTCACAGCCCTAAAAAGGTAACGAAATCACGCCAAATATGAAACCCAATCAATAACAAATATTACCCCTGTTAAAAGAAACCGATTCTTTCATTGCATTTTCGTGCGAATCTCAGGAACAGATTTTTTGAAACTTGAAAGGAGGGGTCCATACCCCCTATTGCCCCTCCCCGTCACTCCACCACTGCCAGGGACCAGGCATGATATCCATGATGTTGGAGGTATGATATCGAGGAAGAACTGGAACAAAAGCAAATTTTCGACATCACACAGCAACTGCAAAATGCCAAAATGAAATACTCCAAACAATCTAACTGTTATGCAACGAAAACTTGCTCTTCTAGATTAGTGCAGCAGTGGGTGATAACGCAAGAAACCTATTGGAGGCAGATGAAATGACAAAAGAGACCGGTTACAACGGGTTGGAAGCAATGTTGGAGAAAGTCAAGCTTCATCTGATAGAGAAGAACACATATGCCAAAACCAAAATGAAGTTTAGAATCCCTATGAATCAAGTACCCCCGATAATTCCACCAAAGCTACGAAGAGCCGAGCTTAATACCGAAGTATATAAAAGAAGCGTCTATCTGGAGTCGGACTCAGAGTACAAATTCGACGGTAATTTATAATTAAGTGAGAAATTGCAATGCTTTTAAGAAACATTTGCTCAGTAAAGGAATTTTTTTACTTTCCGTAACTATCAAAGTAACAAAAGAGTAACTATAATGGAGAAGACTCGGCAGTTTATGTAGCTAAGTACTGAATTTTTGGTGCTTGGATGAGGGCTTGTGAACAATGAATTCGTATAACATGAAAATAAGAAGTGAGTTACTTCCAAAAATTGGCATAACATTTTATAACAGACAGAGGCATTTTCCATTATTTGCTAATGCATATCTACATGATGTATTTTACGTGAGTTTTACCCCATTCAGAAAAAGGACGATGACAATAGACAAAATCGGCTGATGTTTGTTTACACCCATTTCAAGTCATGTGACCAATCTCTTGATAAAACTTCTTTTGATTTCTCTAACATATCTCGTGCCATGCAAAGTTGATCCATGAATGCAGAAAGTAGCATAATACTGAAACTTCCCAAGAGTATGGTCACATGACTTGAAATTGGTAAAACAAACCTTAGCCGATTAGGTCTATGAGAATTGAATTTCTTGCGTCAGTTCATTCTTAACTCAGTTTATGGTTTCTAGAATAAACCGTTGAGGCTTGGTAGTTTCAGAACGCTTCGGCTTCAGACCACAACCATTATCGACCACTATCATTAGCATATTAGACTAGCCCCAAGTCTATTTCCCCAGTCCGTCGGACTGTTCCCCATATGCTACTTCCTGCATGCCATTCCAGCATTGCGTCAGGCTCTTTTGTTCTTTTGTTCCTTTACGGACATTACGGAATGGAGGTTACGGGAGAAATGGGAAAGACATTGGTTCAGGAAAAGACGTGGGGCATGTCTATCGCTATAGCATACTAAGGAAATGCAACTCACGCTACTTTTTCTTTGTATATCAGGTGATCCGGTCCTGCTTGCAAAGTATATGAAGGAAAACAATTTGAGTGTTGATGACGTGAATGGAATGTGCAGAGATGATCTGGTCAAATGTGCAGAATATTGCCATACTAAGTCAAGCGGAGTATCAACCGTAAGTTGAAAGCATGCAGGTATTTTTGGTAGATTGATAAGAATCCAGAAAAGGGGTCATACCCCTCTATGGATGCCAATTTTGATAGTTAAAGCTTCCTCATCTTATTAAGTCGACAGAACCAGAATTCTCAAGCTCCTGGCGTTAGTTATAACCCCAAAATTAATGATATAATGATACAGTTGCTGTTGCGACAATAAGCAAGACTTTTATTTAATATCTTAAGAAAATTAGTAACTTTCCGCGAATTTCCAAGAGAAATACTGGCACTTTCTTACTTTCTTCTCATTGACACGGCCCCAAATCACATCTTTTCGATTTTGAAACCTGCACGTCGCACGATTTATAATTACCAACATTTTGTTCTATGATTTTCCAGGACAAACTACGCCATAGCCTTCAAGCATTGTATGCTACCATTCTTGTTGGTAATTCACCATGTCATGGATTCACAAAAGCAGAAGGTCACACCGGTGGCTTCTATCACTTCGTATGCAGACATGGGGTTTGTATCATGCGGAGTTGTTGAAAATGTTGAGTCCAGAATAAGACGTTTCCACCAATCGCCTGAAGAGCCTAATGCTCAAAATTATTATTTGCGTAAAATTTGACGTGAAAACCATGGTCACTTGGCAGAATATAAGCATCGTATCTTTAATAAGAAGTGTCTTACTTTCATCATGTCTTCGTATCTTCTTCCAGATCACAAAACATAAGGAAAAGGAGTGTTGGAAAAAATGACTTCTGCAATTTTTCTCTTCTGTTGGAAATTGAAAGCATACCTTCAATTCGTATTTATTTGCCTTTGCAGTGTATCATTTTTAGTAACAGACATGCATAGGCAGGGGCATCAATATAAGTTGGATAGAATGATTATGAAGTCACATCAAATGGACTGAAAGTTATAATTTACTTTGTAGTGCACTGTTGCATCGAAATTCTTGATCTTAATGGAATCTGTACGAGATGCAGCTGATTTGTACCTATCTTTACGACATCCACCGATTACACTGGTTTGCGACACAGCGTGTACGTTCGTACGACATTTAAATAACAGGGAGCCTGACCTTACGAAAGAAATATGGGGAGCTTACGATGGCTGTTTTGAAATTCCTGACAAGACAGTAAAACCGAAATCGGTAAAAACTTCATTTAAGTCTGAACATACAGTTTTTTCTTGCCATCCCTTAGTTGTTGTGTGGTCAAGAGAAAAGTGTTTTCCGCCGTTAAGTAAGGTTGAATCTTTCATCATTTTGTTGCATATGTATCCTACTTCACGACAGAAATGGACTCAGGGATAGCTATCATTTTTTACAATATTTGCCAATTATTTTGATATGGCTGGAGGGAGAGAACACCCAGTCTTGAGCTCCAAACGTTTACCGTTACCCAAAGCAACCCCAAAATCACCCGCAACGTTGTCAAGTGCCTATGAGCCATAGGGATATATGGCGCCATAAAAAAAATGTTTAGATCATTACCGTTATCATGATCACACTTACTTTTTCAGCCCAAATATCTGGATTTTCATGATATGAAACAACAGCAAACAGCAAATATACTAATCACTGCTATAAAATTGAAGGTAATAAGTAGACATTTATTCACACGACAGGTGGTTATCGCAGATGTATGTAATAATGGCAGATGAGTGGTAGTGACATCTTCCCCCAGTTGGAACTGGCTCCGCTTACGATTTGTAAAACAATTTGAATGACTTTTGATGTTCATTGCACTTCGATTACAAAAAATTGCTTATTTTTTTCTAGGGTATCAGTGTTCCAGAGATAGTGCCATCAGAATATCGAGCAACTAACGTATCATTGACAGGATTAAATCGCCAAGACATGGTCCATCCAATTTCTGGAAAATCACGACGATTCGTTCTTGGGGACAGGTTTCATACTGGTACTAATCCCCACAAGTCCCCTTTGTGCCGATATCACGACATAGAGAAATGTGCTCAGTCAAACGCTCTGAAGACAAGTTATCAGGAGTCTGAGAACAGCCGCAAAAATAATAAGCGGCTGAGAAGTTCATGCATGCAAAGTTTTCATGTTCACTTTTTTTACAATTTTTTGATGGATTTCTACCAGAATGAATCAATAATCAAGAAGCAAAGGAACAAATTGAAGGGACTGAAAGTTACACGAGATGAATACCATAGATTTGTTATTCAATGAGCATGGTACTTTATTGCCCAAATGTATCAAACAAGTAACGGAATGCTGCACTTTCATCTTTTTTTATGTGGAAATCTGCCAAACGAAACACACGTTCCCTTACTCAACTATCAGACCACCAAAAAGTTAAGGAACTTTTCTACTTGAAAAATGTGTTTTATCAATATAACGTAAGAAACTATTAATCATAATATACTAATTGTTGATAATGAGGTCCGGAGCTGGTAAGCAGTTTGTTCAATTTCTGGGCCATTTCGCTGCCAAAAGTTTCTTACGTGTTTCATATATCTTTAACGCCGGAAAAGCGTAGAGTAGAGTTCATTTAGTTTGGTCAAAAGGACTTCCAAAATTACTTAGTAACATCTTATATAATTACCGTACGGCGCCAATAACATTTTTAAAGATCTGGGGAAATCAAAACTGTAAAGAAAAGTTTCTTAGACTTTTAAATAACGCTAAGAATTGAACCTGCCGTTTTTATAAGCTGTTCCTTTAAAACAAAATACGTGTAAATGACATCCTTTTCATATTTTTTATCATTTTGTTCATATGCTTCCTGTCATATTTCTCACAACGTATTTGAGTAAAACATTGGAAAAAAAGATGACCATTAAAACATAAGCGAGGAGGAACGGGAGGAACCTTTAAGAAACTCGTAAAATCTCTGAGAGGTCAAGATCTAATTTGTTTTAGGACTTTCGGTAGCGGCTACAATTCTTGGCTTCAAACAGAAAGAAATACGTGTACCTTTCAAAGTTTATATACATGAGTGAATTGTGATTTTTGGATTCAGCTTTAATGAAAGACGGCATAAAATTAGTTGAGTATACCTTTAGACTGTAAAATTTTGGCGTATTTCAGAGCATTCAGTAAAAAAGGAACAGTGGTTGACTTGATAATAGTAATAATAACACATACTGGCCCAAATTCCTGGTTTCATGTGAAAGATAGGTGTACAAAACAGAGCTTAAATTCTCGACTTTTTAAATTGCTTTGAAAAATTCTGGTTGGAAAAATTGAAATTCCTTTAAAAGTTTCTGCTTAGAAAAATTGACTACCAAATATTTCAGAACAGATTGATTACAACACATATTAGTCAGTCACAATGACGTTAACGAAACAAGCTTCTTTGCAAATTCAGCTGGGCGGGTTATAGCATGTACGTCACATTTTGCAACCATTCGCTTCGTCCGCAAAAATAGCAGTAGCATTCTTTTCCTTAGTATTCGTTGAATTTCAACGATATTGCAAAAAGAATTCATTCATGATTTATTCAAAGGAATTCTTGACGAGAATCATGCTCCTCACATACGTTCCTATGATCGTCATCGCATGTACGTCACTTCGAAACAGAATTGCTTTCCCACATCGCAACATTAAAATAAGGGGCATGAATAAAGGGCGCAGCATTTCGGATATTCGTTGCATCACAATAAGAGAAAAGAAGGAAATGAAACCAACTTGAATAGGAGAGAATGGGGTGGCAATGGTCAATACCTCAAATTTACGTCAAAAAATTCACCTTTCATAGATAACGCTCTCCATCCCTGCATTCCACAATTGGCGCTTGGGTATTTAAATGAATCCCTTAAAAAATTGTTGATCGTTGTGACACACAATTTTATTAGCATCAAAAATGGCAAACGCAAATGAAGAAGAGATTGACATTGGCATTGACGATGAGTTAGACGCTGATTTTGAGGTAAGATACACTATTAGGTACCATTCTGCATTGCAAACCTTTTGTTCCTACTGAATCTGGTCTCATTCATTATCACTAACAACGGCCTGCAGAAGCTCATCTGTTCGAAAGACATTTGATGCAGACTGCAAATATGTCTGACATTTTTTACTATCTCAATGGACGGAACCGTTATGCGTTTATTTGAAGGTATAAAGAACTGCGATTGGAACATTCCTCTTTAATGAGGCTCTGATACGTTTTTAGTTGCATCTGAAGGCTCTTTTGGGCGGATTCCTTTGACCTTAGAAATTCAACAGTTGTGCTCTCAAATATATTCGATTGACAAAGGGTCGATGCAAGGAAGCATATTGTTCTTTTCGATTGAAAAACATTTTCTAAATAGCAAGATTATTGGATGAAATATGGTCAGGCGCGGATCCAGTGGGGGGGGAGAAGGCGGAGGGCCATGGCTCCCCCCAAAGAGTAATAGTTCTCGTAAAAACCGTTGTCTTTTATAGATAAAACTTCAAACCTTTACTTCCTAAAATAACCCAACAAATAACCATCGCACAACTGCATGATAACCCGGTTGTTAAGACAAGCCCGTCTAACTAACTGTTGCTGAAAAGGTTTGAAAAAACTAATTCATTTGTTCAGTCTATTCATTTTGTTTCTGACTTGGACACCCCGTGTAGAATGTTCAAGCTAGGAAAAAGTACAACGGAAAAAACAGCATCACCCCGTCCAAGGCACAAACTAATCTTATTCGTGTGACTACCCTAGGAAATGTCGTCAACTACCATCGATTCTTCTTCTGCCTCGTCAACTCAGGCATCGCTTACCGACGTTCAACCAGGCATGCGCTTCATCATTGAGGGGAACACAACCAAGCTTGTACAGCGTCGAGTGCAAAAGGATGGAAAAACGGAAACAAAAACAACGGTTCTGGGTGACTTTGTGTTGCGGGTGGCTGGGACAGTAACGGGCTCCTCCAATCACTTCGTTTTTGAATGCAGAGGGTTGCGATGTGCAGACGGAAGTGCCGAGCAACGGACGGTCATAAGGTAGGTGCCTACGTGGTGTTACACGCTACTTATTGAAGCACCAACGAACGTTATTTCCAAACGCAATCGCTATTAACATATTTTGACACACTAAATTTCTTTGCTCCATTAATAGACAGGCCTATTTGCCACTGCACGTTCTTTTTCAATAGTTGAGTTTAAGGTGTCCTTTTCTGTGCAGGAATATCATTCTAAAGGCTGACTCCTTCAACCATCGCAATACCTTTGCAAAAGACCTCAGAAAAGCATTTGGTGGGAATTTTTGCATCAAGGGGAGCTTAAGTGCGGACACGCTGTCCTATTATTATTTGCACCTGAAAACAAACTATCTAAGGGATGGCCCATTCAGGAGTTTCAATATAGTTGAATATACAGGCTACATGGGAGATGATTACTGGGTGCTAAATGAAGAGGTAAGCAATTAATTGTAGCAAGGCGTCTCAGCAAGGTAACACATGTATTTAAGAGGCAAATCATTACTGACTTGAAGACTATGTTTAAGAAGTGGTACCAGTGAGTTTTCAGTTCCATGGTGCATCAAACAAGTCATATTTCGGAATGACGTGACATGAAAGGAGCAAATGATATTAATCACGACTGTATATACCTTCTTTTGAAAGCATAAGTCAACCAAAAATTGCAAGTATCATTGTGAACTATGAGGTGTTCGATTGCACAACTAAAGATCACGTCAAGATTCAGAGGCTTTGTTTACAAGCAATGTTAGGGAAATCGCACAGTTTGCGTACAAAGCTATGAGAAGTCATGTACTGGCCATGAAATGTTGCTCAAACAGACTTACTACTTAGAGTTGCAATGGTAGCGATAAACAATGAATGCCCATACACATGTTTTCACAAATTAATGTCCATTAATGATTGCCGTTGCTTGAAAGTTATACCTGGACATATACTTTGCAGGTTCACATCTCTGGAAGACGAATATTGAGCAATGATGAACAAAGGTACTTTTTGGTTGTCAATGAAGATGCGGAAACCAATGTGCCAAGGGACAAAAGAGCAAGGGCTACCTTGGACTTGAATAAGAGTCTCCTGCAGAGTCAAAACGTCTGCATTCAAATAAATCAAAGGTAGAGGACAATATATTTGCGTTACACATTGGGCACTATTTGCAAGGAAGGCACTTACCAAATCTACTTTTGATAGTGTACCGTCTACCCCAAGTTTCGGGTACTATGAATCACAAATACGTTGTAACCTTGAAACTAACGTAGTAAATAAACATATTCAGTTACCAAACGTCATAGATATTAACATTTTTCATCACAACTGCTCTCCATTGTAGCTGCAGCTTCTAAACTTTTAAAACTAACTAGATAAGATCAACTGTAAAGAAATCAAATCTGCGAAGGGACGGTAACAGCATTGAATTATTATCTTTAACTTCCGTTTATTATCTTTAAAATATTCAGTTTGACAGAATAACAAACGCATGATGTCTTCTCATCAAGGTTTGCAGATAGCACAGTACTATTCACAGTCAACTGTGAATCTCTTCGAATGGCAGCAGCCTTCGCCTTAGGGAGGATACTGCGGACAAGTTTTGCAAGCCGTAGCAGACAAAAAAATGGTTTGTTGGATCTTACTTTCCTTTAGCAAAATTAAAGCAAATCATATTTCTTCACCTTTTGCCGTACCTACTTATTGAAACATGCTGATGATAGTAGTTTCCTGAGGGGCAATGTTGTAGAATGTGGCTGTACATCAAATATAGCTGAAAATATATCATCTCTCACACAATCCAATGATGAGGTACTTTCCGTCAAGAGACAGTGTCTTTACCTGAGGAAACCCGGTGTTAGTACCAGGAAATGCATTCATGTAATTGAGTTATAAACGCTTCCCTTAACACTTTCTCGATTATTCTTTCGGACAAATAGGAGGGAGGGGGGGGGGGTTGTTGCTCGTCATAATATCACCATAGATCTGTCACTGACTACACTCTGGCAGAAACTCCAGTACATATCAAATAGAATCAGCTCAATGTATCCTAAAATTCATCACTGTTACATACGGACTAAAGTGAGATTTCTAATCGAATCACCTTTGCAAACCCTTAGGCGAGAGCAATGTTGTACTGCTGCATGGTGAAGAAATGAACGTTGGCAAAACGGTTAGCCAGGAAATTTTGAATTATGGACAGGGAGCAGATAAAAGAGAACATTTGCTCTTTGTTACTGGTGGTTGTCCGCAATCGGTGGGAACAACATTGTGAGTAACGTCGCACTTCTTAGTGGCACGTGTTCGAGAACAGTAAGAACCAACAAAGTAGAAAACTACTTTTTAAGAAACATCAGTCTGATTTTGTTGAGTTATGGTAGCCTCGTACCAGAAGCTGCTATATTTTCAACGAAATGTTAAACAGGCTGTTTTGCAAAGAGTGTTTCTACCTTTGCGGTTTCTTTCTGTATTTTCCGTTGCATTGCAAATAGAAGGCATGTTCTTGAAGCAGAAACCATTCAAAATTAAACATTGACATGAATGGCTTTTACAAAGGATGCTACAGAAACGGGCTTCAAAGAATTTGTCTTTAAAAGTCTGTTGAAATTTTAATATGTTAACGAACTGAATACATCAGTCAGGCATATTTTTATATTCAGAGGTTTAGAATGTCTGCACAGCTTAGTCAGGTGCACAACTAGTTAAGTCTGGTCACAGTGATGCTCCAAGCAAAGAATAATGTAGAAATTGACGCCGATTCCCATTCTTCTCTTAGGAAAATGCTCAACAAGCTCTCAACTATGACAAAGTTTCTAATTCACATCAACGACATAAAGTCAATGAAGTCAATCGACGAATTCTTACTGCACTTCTACGAAGGTCTGCCGCAAGGCTCCCTAAGCCAGGGAATGGTCTCGCCACAATCATGTGGAATGACGGTGTCGACCAATGATGCTGAAACACACAGGTATATTACGCAGATATTTCTGAGCGAAATGCATATCACAGAACAGTGCATCACTCTTCCGGAAAAGCGTACGAGATTTTTAGCACAAGAGCATTTCCATGAATTTCCAAAGACTCTCTTTGAAAAACTCAAGTGGTGTTAACGCCAAACTCTAGCATTAGCACAACTTGATAAGCCCACTTGGCATACCTTATAGTTGCGTTTCCACAATGGAAAGGTAATGATATTCTGGGAAAACCGTTGCCTTTTCCTTTCTTTGTGAACATATCATTCATTGTTATGCTTTTTCTTTGACAGAATACGAGGAAGGATACTTGCCTTGGAATACACCAAGGACCATAACTTCCCGAACAATACCGCAGCAATCATGGAGTTTCGAGAAGTTGCGAGAGAATACTGTGTAAGTGTAGCTATGATGTAACAACCTTGGATAAAAACGGCCGCTGAAATGTATAGGAAGGTCCCAAATTTTGTCAGCCGTCCTTTATATTAACATTTAGATGTGTCCAACTATACTCTTTCAATGACGGATAAAGAAATGATTATGCCTTCATAGGCCTGGGTCCCCCCGTGGCCCGTTACAGAAACATCCACTTCGACAAGTGAAATCAAAAGTGCAGTATGGCAAGCGAACTCTATACTGATAGCTACGATATGGATGCTAAGCAAATGTCATGCAATTAGATGTAAAATTGTTGATGTCGTTGAGCCATTGACAAAAAATAAGGTTTTTGCCCCCGTTGCCATGTTGATTGGAAACAAAGGTGACTTTTCTGTTTGCAACCAACGATTTGGCACTGTTCCCACTGAATTCAACATTGCAAAAGGGAGACACGGGGGGGGGGCGCAGTGCTAAAAAATCCTTGACTCAACAATTTTGCAACTGGTTGTAGCATAAACAGTCTTACTTTCTCGTGTAGCAGTAAAGTTAGCTTATGGTGCAAACAGTTGTGCAAATATTCTTTGTCACGTGGGGTGGACTTTAAAGGATGCTGACTGAAAAAAATGTTTTCATGAACAGGGTTTCCTTACGGCCTGGGCCATACAATATGGCAGGAAGTGGGCTGGCACTGAAGAAGAATGTTGCGCGGTAATAGGAGAGGTCCTTAAAAAGTGCATCGCGAACAAGCATCATCGGTGGTACGAGCAGCTGGCAACTGTCCTTTACACAAAGCACATGGTAAGATCTTTGTCGCATACTTACACTTTCGATATCGGAAGTCCTGTTACTCAATAGTCTACCTTCTGGTCGGATAACTACCAGCCGTAAGTATGGAAAACAAAGCGACTTATCAGCCAAAACTCGATGTAAATGGTTTTACTTACGACACAACTTATCAAAAATTTGTTGTATCAAAACTTGACTGTAACTATTTGAATCAACTTCAACGTTACTTCTTCGATTCACAGTACTTTCGCAGTCTTGAAAGAGGTGACGATTTGGTAAATTCAGTGAAGAGCTGCATGCAAATATATCAGCCTCTAACTGGGAAAAACGCCCCTTTTGTAAAGAGACTGGAAAATGGCATCGTCGAAAAGCTTCAGAGGGGAGATTCAAAGGTGAGCAAATGCAAATATAAAACTCCATTTGGTTTTATCGTCGTTGCTGACTTCTTGACAACAAAATATAGATCTGGCATAACTAAGCTCATCTCGTCTATAGACAAAATCGGCCAAGGTTTGTCTTACCAAGTTCAATTTATGTGACCATACTTTTGGTAAGTTTCAGTGGTGTACTACTTTTTGCTGCCATGGTTTCAAGTTTTCATGGCGCAACAAATGTCGAAGAATGCAAAAGATATTGTATCAATAGATTGATCACCTAACTTGAAATATCATTAGCCGATGTTCTCTGTTCCTATTTGCTGCCCATCTCAAAAATGCAATTCATATGTCCAGTTTCCACCCAAAACAATACAAAAAGGGAAACGTAATCTCTTGCACAAATGTTCAAATTTGCACGGGACCAATGAATAGGCTACCATGCCGTACCGTTAACGGTACTTTTACATTAAAGTAACCAAACGAGCACTAAAATTTTTACCTCTGCAGATACTTACTTGGCTAAACTGGTTTGTCAGTGTTCGACGAGGCAATGGATACGTCAGCGCATTGGCGATCAAATCGACCACATTGAATGACGAGTTTTCGGACATTGCAGAAAAGGTGAAGTCACATTTTCAAATGCAATAGGCGCAGTTATTCGACCATATCTATTACATGATACTTTATTCCGAATAGCGAAACATTGAAATGTCACAGAATATTTCACCTTAAATTGCAACTAACAGCATTAGTTTGTTCTTCTTTTCTCCATAATTACATAGTTTCAACTGTTTCCCTGTTCCTTTCACAATGACAATTAACATGACCCATCAAAAACAGAAACATCAATCAAATAGAATTTTCGGAATATTTTTTTCCAAACGCTTCAAAAAGTTCAAATGCGCTTTACATTCTAGTCACATTTTCAACAAACGCATAATACGCTGTCGTAAATTTAGGCGAAAGGTGATCCTTTGTGATCCTTATTTACAAAGGAGATCCTTTACCAAAAGACATTTTACTACAGAACAGTTTACGTATTTAGGAGGTGTTAAAGCCATTTATGAAGGAGCTTGTCACAGCTGATTTAAGTGCTTTTATCAATCAGTATCCACTCGATACAAAGAAAAAAATGATGCTGGAAGCTCAAAACAAGTGCCAATATCTTTATTTTGGCTGATTAATGTCTACCTTCCAGGAAGTTAAAGTCGAACTTCACAAACTGGCACAAAATTCGCACTCTGTACCCGTCATGTTCCTGAAAGAGGATGTCGAATGTACCATGCGCCAATTCAACAAGAAAGAAAACCAGAAAAGCGCTAAAGGTTTGTAGCTATTCTGAAAGTTGTACGTTTTTATGAAAAGAAAAGAGATGGCACCTGCAAGGCATGCTAGTTGAATAATTCTACTGTTAACCTATTAGCGTAAAACGAAAACAATGCAGTTAAGCAGTCTTACTTAAAACTTATTTGATTTTGATTCATTTTTTTCTAGCACACAAAATACCATTGGATGCCTTCTCGGCAACCCTCGTGCAGTGGCTACAATATGGTATGCATTTGCAATATTGCGATTCCGTATGCGATGTAAATTTCTATCCACATACAATAGGTGTCCTGCAGTTAATGAGACGTATCTGCTATAGAGGAATTAATATGCAAAGAACCACGAAACGCTTTGCTCCAACCTCGTTGCTCATTGCCAGATGACTTGAAAATTACTGCTAGCTAATGGAAACATGGTCACAATTTACTGCTTGTCACCTTAACTGATAGCAAATGACCTTGTTGTAATTATGTCTGTAAGGCAGTATGTAACAAATTTATCAAAAAAGCAATATCAAACGCGTACACAAAATAATCTGACATGGTGAAATGTTCTTGCTTTAAACCCATTCTTTTTCTAAGTACACTGATCACGACATGGTTGCTGATTTTATCACATTTGTTTTATTCCCTTAGGTATTGATGGAGGAGACCAGCCACAGTTGACGGATGTGGCAAGTAATCTGCAAGAGGACATTGAAGCGCAATTACGCCGGGTGGAAAGAGTAATTTTTGCACAGCTGGATCCCGGAGACCAACATGTTGATTCAGATACTGAAGAAATATCGGTAAGTGAGCGTGCTTGATTGGCAACGACCCTACAAGGAACATGGTATTTGAATATATATTTAAGGTGCAACAATATGCAAAATATAGCTCTCACTTAAGTCTAATAGACTCAAAACATTTAATACACATATGGATCTATTACTTCTAAGGTTAATAAAATGTCAATGCTAACATTGATTGTATTTTTACAGCCTTGTTTGTTTCCTTTAAAGGAATCGCTGACACCATCTTCAAGAGCAAGGTTTAGTTCATTTACACCCAGAAGACGGCAGGCCTTTGAAATGGTACGTACTGCTGCAAACTTACGCCTAAGGGGATGAACTAAGGGTGCAGTGCATCGGGATACATCTCTTGGTTGATGGTAGATTCCATATGGTCACTTCCAAGAACTAAACAGTTCATAATGCAATTACGAAATAACTCGATATTTCAAAATCAGCAATGAGATCTTGTCAGAGCCTTTACATTTCTTATTTACTTCATCTATCCTTATTCCAATCAATGTGCGGATACAACAATGAAAACTTACACCTAGTGGTTAAACTGTTTTGTGTTTAAAGGGGGCACGGTGGGAACGTCAACGAACTGCAAAAGATTTGCGAGCCATTGAAACGCAGACAAATGCGGATCATGTCGCTGAAGAGGAGCCACGCAGGAATCTTTTTGCTGATGGAGCATTTGGAATTTTAGCAACAGGTAACAGCTTGAGCTTGAGTCTTAAAGCCACGTAGTTAACACTTATCATTGATATGCACTGTGCAATAGCTGAACAAATTGGGCTGCAGCATCCAAGATAAATCAAATTGTTAAGTTGCATGTGTCCGCATCGTTGACATCATAAGCAACAGCGAACATGACTTTCCAATGCAAAGTGACCCAAAGTGACACTGATCCAGCCACTTTCTAATGATTTAAAGGTAGTTCGTTGAATAAGTTTTCTTGTTAGTCAATTTAGCCAATTTTTTTGGAAAGAAGCACAAGTAGTCTCTAAGCAACATCATACTAGATCTATTTTGTCCAATATATTTTGATGAATTAAGGCTAGCATACCGCAAAATATCTTCATTCTTTGCTGAGAATATTCATTAACATTGCCTAAGTTTTGATGCACTACAGTGAGACCTACGTACAACGGGCACCTGTGGAACTACCGCTATTGTCAGTTGAAGACATGTCCGCTGTATGGAGGTTTCATCCTTTACAGTACCTTGGGACGAAAATATCTGTCAGTTGTTCGAGGGAGTCCGTTTTGTAGAGGTGTCCATTGATTCACATTTCACTGTATATCTTATCAACTGCAGCGGGTGATAGTGAAGTCGAAGAGGAAGAGCCTTCTTGCCGACCCAAGCCTACAACTGATGAGACGGAGATCGAAGGTATATGCAATTTTTTACCATATTCAAAAGGGCTTTTGTGCATTTAGAAGTCTGTTAGTTTGATCAGGCTACGTTAAATCAAATCAGCTGATGATACATGTTCTTCTGCAGGAGTTGATGAATACGACCCAACGTGCAGAAAGAAGCCAGAGCAGCAACAAAAAACAAAAGGTAATGTCTTTGTCGATGAAATTGATTTGTTTTTGGCTGATCATTGTCTATTGACCTTTAAAAGCGTTCTGGCAAGTACTTTTGACCATCACATACTCATAAAACAAAAATTTCCCAGCAGTTGATGGTGCAGGAAACGAAAAAAGTGACGAAGAGCAGTCGTCCGGAGAGGAGCTAACCCAGCCATCAAAGAAAGCAAACGGTAATAAATAATATCTTTCTTAATTTTGTTTCACCCTCCTAAGCAAACTTGTTGTTACTTTCAAACTTAAGTTCTGCCCAACAAACTTTGAAAGCAATGATGTGCCACATCAAATTTTATAAGCATCGGTACGTGAGCGTCTAGTTTTGATAAGACATTATCACGATGAAACTTAATGTGCAAAGTCATCAATGTGTAACTTGACCTTCTACATTATGACGATCTTGTGTTTGAAGACCACTGAATCGATGTCCATCAATTTTCAGATGTGCAAGGCTTTGCCCATAAACGAAACACGAAAAATCTGCGGGGACAAAGCAGTCAAAGCAACTTACATCTCTATAACATGTGAATACTAAATAGATATTCTTGCAGTATGAAGCTTTGAAGTAGAATCTGATTTTTTTACAGATAATAGACCGGGAAGACAACAAGAATTTTGTATTTGCAAAAAGGTATAATCTTTAAGTGCTAATCAAAATTTGATTATAAAAGGGTGTATCATTGAAATGATTTTCAAGCAAATCATATGCATTGGAAGTATCTATGGAATGTAATTCGTATAAGATTTATTCTGCTTGCTGAAGTATTATGATTGAAAACTACCATGATTCAAATTATGTTTCAAAGGGTCAGATAGATGCCCCTGCCAGTGAATGAATGTAAATGAAAAATGTATACACATACAACAAAAATAGAAAGTTCACTTGCACCGCAGTCTTTTTATGACAACGCTATTCCATCCAAAAGCGATGTGATTGCCATTTACAATGTTTAAACTTACTTTTCATGCTAAATTTGTGCAACATCTGCAAGCATCAGAGGCAGCAAATAACAACTAAGCTATAAATTCAAACCTACAAATGATCATGTGTCTCAACCATTCATTTCAGGATCCAAATGGCGTAAAATCGAAGATGATTCTCTGCTCTGGTGATGAAAAACATGTATGTTTATCTCATTCTAAATCTGTAAAATCCTCAAACTATCTAGATACGACCCAAATTTGTTTCTTCAGTCCGTCTTACTGTTCCATTTACAATAGTTCCTAGCTCCACCATTCCAATTCATCTTCAGTATGATGCGATATAAACGGTAATGATATCTTCTATTTCTTCCAGTGTCCTGGTAATGGCTGGTACCATATCAAATGTATTAAAATGAAGAAATTACCCCCTGATGAAGAGATCTGGTAAGGATTGCTGATCGCCGTTGCTGCAAGGCAATCATAGGCGAGAAATTACCATTTAATGAAAACCAGGCGAAAGATGAAAAGTGAAAGTTTTTGAATAATTTATCTATTTTCTGTTTGAATCATGATGGTGTATCGAAATTAACTCTGAAGGAAAAAATATCATTCTGACAATGTGAAAATGAAGGTTCTATAAGATTATTCTATTTTAACATGACATTGTGAATTTTCATCCCCTTCCCACCACTGCAGCGTTGTTGTTGAACAAAGCATTGCCGGTTCCAAAACGCTGGGAATACAGCTTGGAAAGCAGGGGATAGCACCTAAAACCAGGTTTTTCAATGGATCACGGTGTAAGACTTTTTACAGCAAAACCATGACTGTCGAGGAGGGGGCAGAGGGGGTAAAAAGTCCGGGACCCAGGCACCGGTGGGGCTCATAACATTTGTGCCATAAACGTATAGTATTTCCTATATACTTTTGCAGAGCATTTCTATGACAATGTATCTGCTTTAAATGAACATTTGCAAGACCCGTTGACTCTGATGACGTATACATGTCACAAACCAAACCGTCGCGTTGACATTTCTATTTCATAGAAACTGGTTCTGTCCCAGCGAGTCAGTCGTTGGTGTCGTAGTATCGTTGAGTTACTGTTCATATTCAATATTTCTGGCCATTTCAGTAATTCGTTCCCTCTAGTGCCTCCAGCGACTGCAACGACCTGGTATGAACTAGGCATTTGTAACATAAATGATGTCCTTGATTCATAAATGCGATTTTTACTCGGAATGTTCAAGCAATTTTTCAGAATACTTAGCCTTAAAAGAGGCGTTTCCCTCGTTTCCGAGAGTCTGAAGGACGTGGCCTCATAAAGTTTTCTGGCCCCCTGAGACCCGTCCCATAGATCACTCCAGGGCCCTGGCTGGCTATCGACGGCCAAAACCTTTCCTCACAATCACCCTATGAATTAATTTTACCTTCAAGGTTCTGCACTGACTGCACAAGGAGACAGCAAAATGTCCTTAGGCCTAGGATGTCTGCAATGAGGAAGAGGAAGATGAAGTAGCATGCTGCATTTCAGATAATGAACATTATCTACGCCTTCTACCGGGTGTCCCAAAAAAAGTATACTGATTTCGTCGACCATAGCTTTATGTATCTTTGTTCAAGTTAGCTATCAACGTATGTTTTAAAAATCATTTTGGATTGATTCAGGCTGCATTCTAGTCGCTAGAGTCGACCAAATCTGTATACTTTTTGGGACACCAGGGACAACAATTGGGACAACAATTGTCAAAGATCTTTCGTAGTCTGATGAAGCTTAATTGAATAATGATATGAAAAATGGTTAGTAAATAAATTTTGTTCCATTTTTAAAGATCCTACCTTATTATATGTTCAATTGCCGTCATATAAAAGAAATTTCAATTGCGCTGATGATAAAAGAAGTTTCCTTCACATATGAATTTGAGGCAAAATACGTTGTGATAGCATGATGCAAGAAGGTCTTCTATGATCCGAATTTCCATTATGTGCATATTTTCGATTTTGTTTGCATATATTTGACTTTGTTACGAACAGAAAGTGTCTACTGAAGCTAGCTGTCAACTGAAGCTAGCTTTCCTCGTGTGGTGGAAACAAAACCGGCTTAAACAAATCTGTCAATGGAAACGCTAGTTTCTACCGTGAACCCGCTTTTGCTCAGTGCCAGTCATTCTTGGTTGTTTCACCACAATTTTCGTCCTTTTGATTTTAATTGGAAGTGCCGACTGAACAGCGTTACGGTTCTGTTGCAACTGGGCATCAAGTTATCCGTTTATGGCGTTGCCGACAACCAACAAAAGGATTGAAAGCAATCGTTTTAAAACTGATCTATAGGGTAAGGTGGTGCAATTTGGACCCAATGGGTAATCTGAGTCTATTTGCTTTGTCGCTTTAAAATGATCGTAAGCTCAAAGTTCGGTAGGCAGTGAAATCTATACTTTCGGGAGTATTAAGCGGGGTCGAAGAAGTTTTGGTTAACCTGTTAAGCATTCATTCAGTTTCTTCAAAAAGACCCTAGTTACCGCCACCGTACCTTACCCTGTGACCCGTTTTTTAACTTTTCTGTTTCTTGACTGGAAACGCAACCAGGAAACGAATAACTCTTAGCCGGTGTTTGATTTCACCCGAGAGCCAGTAGAAACCCAGCCTAACAGTGGTCATTGAAATTTCTGTTGAATAGGACTATGTAAGTGTACTGAATCTATGTAGATCCAACTCCAATGAAAGAAGAGGACAGTTCCTTTCAAATTTCTTTTCAAACTCTTCTTTCAGTCTTTTCTCTCGTCTTCCGACTTCTATCAGTTTATGAGGAAGTAAAGAAACAGTAACTCAAGAAGCTCCTACGTCCTCTCAATAACCTCAATACCCACAGTACCCTCAATACCCTGAATACTTTCAATACCCTGAATACTCTCAATACCCTGAATACTTTCAATACCCTGAATACTCTCAATACCCTGAATACTCTCAATACCCTGAATACTCTCAATACCCTGAATACCCTCAATACCCTGAATACCCTCAATACCCTGAATACCCTCAATACCCTCAATACCCTGAATACTCTCAATACCCTCAATACCCTCAATACCCTGAATACTCTCAATACCCTGAATACTCTCAATACTCTCAATACCCTCAATACCCTCAATACCCTCAATACCCTCAATACCCTGAATACTCTCAATACCCTCAATACCCTCAATACCCTGAATACTCTCAATACCCTGAATACTCTCAATACTCTCAATACCCTCAATACCCTCAATACCCTGAATACCCTCAACACCCTGAATACTCTCAATACCCTGAATACCCTCAATACCCTGAATACCCTCAATACCCTGAATACCCTGAATACCCTCAATACCCTGAATACTCTCAATACCCTCAATACCCTCAATACCCTGAATACTCTCAATACCCTCAATACCCTCAATACCCTGAATACTCTCAATACCCTGAATACTCTCAATACCCTCAATACCCTCAATACCCTCAATACCCTGAATACTCTCAATACCCTGAATACTCTCAATACCCTGAATACCCTCAATACCCTGAATACCCTCAATACCCTGAATACCCTGAATACCCTCAATACCCTGAATACTCTCAATACCCTCAATACCCTCAATACCCTGAATACTCTCAATACTCTCAATACCCTCAATACCCTCAATACCCTCAATACCCTCAATACCCTGAATACTCTCAATACTCTCAATACCCTCAATACCCTCAATACCCCTGAATACTCTCAATACCCTGAATACTCTCAATACCCTCAATACTCTCAATACCCTGAATACTCTCAATACCCTGAATACTCTCAATACCCTGAATACCCTGAATACTCTCAATACCCTGAATACCCTGAATACCCTGAATACTCTCAATACCCTCAATACCCTGAATACCCTCAATACCCTGAATACTCTCAATACCCTGAATACCCTCAATACCCTGAATACTCTCAATACCCTGAATACCCTCAATACCCTGAATACCCTCAATACCCTGAATACTCTCAATACCCTGAATACCCTCAATACCCTGAATACTCTCAATACCCTGAATACCCTCAATACCCTGAATACTCTCAATACCCTCAATACCCTCAATACCCTGAATACTCTCAATACCCTGAATACTCTCAATACTCTCAATACCCTGAATACTCTCAATACCCTCAATACCCCTCAATACTCCTCAATACCCCTCAATACTCTTCAATACCCCTCAATACTCCTCAATACCCCTCAAACACCCAGAATACTCTGAACTGATTCTTCATCCTGAACCTCCTTCCTTTTTATTGGGGGGGGGGGGGGGTGTTTAACCAATGTTCTATACTAATGTTGACCAAAATTGACACTAAGATCTAATGAAAAAAGCTGTGATGGAAAGTCTACTTGGAGCATTGCCCAAGCTGTAGCATTACACCTGAGACAAAAAGTAAGCCAACAACTGGTTGCAGCGCTATCCTTCTTAAGTTCATATTGGTCATTAAGATCAGTATCATATTGGTTCAATGCATCGAAAACTGACATTGTACCAACTTGCAATTAGGCAAACAACCTCATTCAAAAGCTAAGTTGACAATGGAACAACAGCGTGACGTTACTACTGCCTCTATTGTCATGCAAATGAGAAAATACGAATTGACCAATGAAATGAGCTTTAACTAAAGGTTCTACATAGCCCGATATGGTAGGAGGTCAAGTGAATGATACTTTAGGCCCTGATTGCATGGGAGTTTTCATCGTAGGGCTGCGATTGCATCCCACTTACGCAAGATGAAATTACAGCTCTTTTCTCCGGTGAACTTGTAAATTGTCCTTGTCAATTGCATGGGAAATTTTCAGCCCTGGATTGAAAACTCGCCATAGGGCTGAAATCTCAGCCCTCTTTGCTCTACCGGGGATGAAAATTTAATCCTTATTGTGACACCTAATTATTGCCTAACCCCTATTGTTTTACATCAGATGCATAAACATAATCAAAATACCAGACTGTCTTTACAGTTGAAAAACCAACTTGACACGTGGCGCAGATTCCAGCCCTAGGTTCAAAAATCCCATCTAATGTCAGCCCTATGGTGAAAACTTTTGTAATTAGGCCCTCATATAATACAGTAAAGTCCCGCCTTTAAGAAACTACATTAGAAGAAACTCAGGCCTGATTTTGCTAAATAAAATACCTGTCTACAAGAAACTATCCAGGCTGATTCATGTTCAGTTTCTTTTACAATGGTACATAGTAAGTTTCTATGGCATATATTTGAATATGGCTCCAATAAGTCTCAGTTCTCTAGAAATAAGAATGAAAGTTTTAAGCCCAAATTATTATAATTTCAAGAAACTTACAGTACTGACCCAAAATATCAGCTTCTTGTTCAAGTGCGCGTATTTAAAAAACATTTTCTTAACAATTTTCACAGCTGTTTGGAACACAAAAGTGTTTCTTATACCATGGTATACACACCCTGTTTTGAGGAAATATAATCTAACATAAGAAACTAATCAGGCTGTTTTTGTAAAATGGGTTTCTTAAAGGCGGGACTTTACTGTATTTATTATATGTTACAGCCGGTTAAATGTCAGGCAACGAAAGGTTGATGTGGACCTGCAAAATAAAATAAATCTTAATTGCAATCAAAGTAAAGCCCTAGAAAATATAAAACCATTTCAGTTAAACCTAAATGTTAACAGATATTATTTAACTTTTTAAAAATTAATAGTAAAAGTCAGGGTCCTTTCTGGATATCAATATTGCCTCTCTTCTAAATGAGAAGTTCTTTATGAAATCATTTAGAGTTTTCAGTTTTCTTTGAATTTGTCTTTGTTCACGATCGATTTAATGTTTGATGGTAGGGCCTTTATTCCAAAATAAGAAAGGGTCAACAAAAGTTAGGGCAAAGGCTTGCTACAACCACCCAATTAATCATTCTGATTGCCTTTTCAAATATTTTTAGACTTGTGTCCAAACAAGGGTGGGATAAATTAAGTTTTAAGAGATCCAGAAACTCCACAGCAAGCTTCTGCTCCATATTATGAAGCCCATTTTTCTTTTGGAGTAACACTGTGTAGCCCTTCTCTTTGTTTCTTTTGGAATCTGCATGTAGTCTACTAGAGGTATACTTCAAATCAACTCATTTTTGCCAAGGAATGTCAATGATGTCAAGGGATGGAGCAATGTGTGTATGCTAATACTGAGTTTAGAGTTCTAGAGGCGCTTGGGGAACCACCTGCATGAGTTATTGATCATCCTGGATTCAAGCCAGTTTGCTTGAATCCATTGACATTTCAACTGCTGGCTGACCAGTACAAGACCCTGGAGCAAGCATGATACAAAAATCTTGAATCAGAGAAGAGGCACGTAATGATGCAGAAGAAAGGTCACATTTGTCAGAGCATGCACGAAGATAGCAAATGTCTTTAGGGATGTCTTAGGGCAATTTTAAGAGTGGCTTTGGTACGAGTGAAAAGGCACAAATTTTCTTCAAAAAGTGGCAACAGAAAAATTTTTCCTGCTTAGGCCAATTCACTCAATAGGAAGAAGGATATCTTAAAGGCAGTCTGACCCTTATTGTCCTGAACTTAGCAATGGCTTTATTTACCTTATTTACACTTGAGCTAAGTTAATGCATCACTGAATCTCAATGACCCTCACTCAGGGGCGGCTGGCAGGCTTCATAAACTGTTATTAGAACTTTGATATTGTCATTTGGCAAGGAAGGGTTTCTTGACAAGATGTCAATTGCAAAGCAAAGACTCACAAACAAAAGAATTGGAGGGGAGATCATATAATAAATGCTAACGCTTGAAACAACATGACTTTTAATGAGAGTAGGAAAGGGAAAAAAGAACAGAAGATCCGAGTGACTCAAGGTCACAGGTTAGGTCAAAGGTTAAGATGACAAAGTCGTACGATAAACACGTGACTCTCTCTTAGTATAACTCCTCTGTGAGCGCGCCAAACAAGTGCAAAATGGCACAGTCACAAGTTAATAGCTCGCAGGAAGGAAACCAACGACCAGGGAAGTATAGGAGATGGGCATTCCCCGTCAATAACTATGATGAAAACGAAGAGTAGAGAACACTCAAAGAGTTGCCAGAAAAGAAATACATTAGGTTCCTAGTCATTGGAAGAGAGTCAGCGTCCGACTACAGGTATGAGGCGCTATCAAGGCTACATCGAGTACTTTAATTGCCAAAACTTTAGAGGTGCTATAGGCACTTATATGCAATAGTCAACAAGGATCCACACGTAGAAGTAGCACACGGTACGCTCAAGGACAATTTTGAATACTGCATAAAGGAGGACAGAGATCCATACGTGCTGAAGAACGAAAAGAGAAACTGCCACACCAAGGTAGAGAGGGCAGACATAGGCGAAATGGTAGAAATGGCAGCCAAGCACGGCTCACAGGCAGCAGCAGAGCAGTATGGAACAGACTACTACGTATCAAAACAGGCAGTACACAAGGCAGCAACAGTGATGAGAGCAGACAAATCCTTCAAGAGAATGAAGAAGTTTGAGGGAGCCAAACTGCAGGAGTGGCAGCACGCAATAAAGAGATTGATTGAAATGCAAAGCAGTCGAGAAATACTCTTTGTTGTAGACGAAATAGGGAACAAGGGAAAGACATGGCTGGCGCAGTACCTGTCAATGCTAGAGAATGGGCAAACGTTCAACAACACGAACAAGAAGGACGTAGCGTACGCCATGGACACAGAGAAGAACCTAGACATCTTCGACATCACAAGAGCAGTGGAACCAAAGATGAGCCTCCAAATACTAGAGAGCATTAAAAACGGCACAATGTTCAGCGGAAAGTACGAGTCAGCAACAAAGATCGTAGAAGACGCAAAGATAGTGGTGATATGCAACGCATTCAACAAGACACACACCCACCAGCTGAGCCTGGACAGGTTCCTCATACTGAGATTGGACCAATACATGAGCAGAGTGATGTACAAGCTAGAGTATTTCAACAGGGCGGGCGACAGAGTAGTAGTCAGCGACCAGAACAACCCACAAGGCAACCTGAAAGCGATCATCGACAAGATGGCAGAAAGCACCACAAAAAGACGGAAGAGACAATTCTGCAGGTGGGCGGCCGAACTACCCAAATGGGGGTACAACGTCAAAAAGAACCTCAGAGTGAGACAGTTCAGGTAAGAGGAAGGATACCACAGGATCACAGTCGGGCATTTCAATGGGGGATTATGACATTCGCTGTACATGGATCTAAAGTGGATGGTCTGCCCTAAGTAGTGAATCTATGGTGGCTTGCAGCCCCTTGCATGTCTAAAAATTCATAAAATGGAATAAAATGACTTAAAGTCATGGGTTTTAGGACACAAAAATTTTGATAGCATTGTGCACACAAAGTTACAAATGGGTAACAATGCAATCCTGCTCAGATTTGGTTGGATATATCATCATTTGTTTACATATTGCACAATTCAATCTCAAATGCATTGATCATTTAGCAACAACATTGTTACAGGGTTATCACTATCGTATGATGGGAGTTGCACAGATCAAGGGGGAAGTATTTTGAAAAGTTTGTCTAAGATGGAGCACGTATAAATATTTTTTTCAAATATCATAGCTTCTTTAAAGATAGTAAGTATCTCGAAAAGATGCTTGATACTTTGATTATATTGATACCATTTTGTCCTGCCTCAAACCTGCTTTCATATACAGGGCAAAAAGTAAAACAAGGACTAAAATTTCATTAACTTCTATCAATCTTGTTGAAGAATTGACTATCTTTCTATGTTGTTTGACACTGACCATTATAATATCAGTCTACTGCATGTTTTTTGCAATCATTCATTTGGTTCCATGATTTATACTTCCCACTAATAACGACTTAAACAATTTAATTTTCAAACGCATCCACAAATGAAAAGGTAGCAACAGTCTTTATTATCACAACGTTCATGCTTCATTATGTATTAATTTTCCCATTAACTAAAATTCTGGATGGTTACCCCCATTCCCCACAGGTCTCCTTGGGCCTGTAGCACAAACCTGCTTGCAAAGACGAAACTCAATTTTATGTGGAAAATTACCACAATGAGAAAAAGGCCTTGCAAGACAGTGTTTTAGCATCTAGATGTGTTTGCAAAACCCATGAAAGCAACAATAAGATACTGAATAGGAAGAAACACAAACAATCTTGCGTCATTCAGTTTTTGTGAAGTCAGCAATCATTTCCTTTCAAAAAGGCCCTTCCTGACCCTCATACATTGGCTGAAGCCCAACCCCCACCCCAAGACACCACCCTAGAGATTCCTTTTCCAACGTGATCTATTGTCTCGGAAGAGAATAATTTCTAGCTGGTTTCCATATCTTATTACTTTAGAGAAATCTAGCAATCCTAGGCTTTGGAAATTGATACGGTAGGCAAATATTGCAATAATCGTTGCAGAATCCCCTTCACAAAAAATAGATATGAAAAATTCCGCAAATTTCCACAAATACAGATTTCTCTCATTTAACCGGTAGCATCTGCTGGTCACTTTAAGCTATAAACCTAATGTCTGACGCTGTCTGATAGCTACTTATCCTACTGTTTGTAAAGCAAATCATCCTTTTGTTCAAAATTTTTGTCAAAATCTAGTTCACTACAATAAAAATTAGCCTCACAGAGATCGAAGTGAAATAGAAAATGGAAACCTTGAATAGTATTCAAAGGAAGGTGTTGGAATCTTCATTTCAAATTGCATCAAAATAGGTCTAAAGGCGTTGGCTTCGGAGGTGACTGAAGATGGCTGTTTTATATACGAATGTACAACAAAACTTTGTGTTCTCCCAAGTCTTTCCAGAACACCTTAAACAAATGATTGCCAAAAATGTTTCTGTAAAGATATGACGCTAAGTCATATGTTTTCTTGGTCAGCAACTATTGCTCTTTCAAATTTAGACCAGACGGAAAATGAGGTAGGGGTAACCTGGAGCCGAACTTTACTAGGTAATGTTTTTCTGGTGTAGAATTTTGTGCTGAATAAGAAAATCTTTGGTAAACGCACGATACCCGCTGCGTTTACCATATATGGGCATTTTTCGAACCGGGGGTATGGTGATCAATTTTTTTGCAATACTATTTTCTTAAGGTTGGTCTTGGTGTTAAACATCCATTTTATACCATTTTAAAAACTGATTTGATCCTTTTTTTGTTAATGCTACAAAGCAGCAGCAAGTTACAGGAATCAGAGGGATTGAACTTGCGAAGACGGGGGTTACATCATTTGTCATGGCTATCATTTTTACTATAAAACACCAGTTCCTCAATATTGCGTGTTCAGGATATATAATGCTTTTTGGCAAAGACCGACGGCAATGAATTAAAAGGTTGCTATCTTGTAACTTGATCTGGTGCAAAGCTTATAATATAGGAAATACTCGGTGCAACGATGTGATTTCCAATCATTTGAAACAAGTCTGACCACCCACAGGATGTATATTTTGATTGAGAGGGTTATTCAAATTTCAAACGTCAGTGTAAACATATCTAATTATCTTCCATACTTGAAGGTCTGACTACATGCAGGTACTCATTCGTCTGTTACACTGAACCAATGATCAGTTCTTTCTTAGTTTCTTCTCTGAAAAACTGTAATTGCTGTGGAATAATGACGTGATTTAACTTCAACGTTAAGAGATGGAATGTGTAGTTCATTATGCTATCAAAGATTCGAGATATTCACAGTTGAAACCTTTATCAGACAACCAATATGGAAGGCTCCTTGCAGCTAAGGAAATAAGACAGGGCTCGACAGAGTTAAATGCCCACACAGAACAATGTGCAGCTATACCTGATGGTGGTTTTGATAAAACCAAGCACGGAGTACACCTTGATCCTTGTTATAAAAAGTTCACTGCGATAATTGCACGTTCGAGAAAGCGAAAGTCAAATGACCAGGCAGAACCAAGTCGTTTGAAACGTACCAGACATGAAGGCAATCCCTCAACATCAGGTATCTTCCCGAAGGTTTGCTTTGCATGCAAGAAACAGCGACGAACCATCAAGAAAAAGATATATGTTGCGTGTACAATAACCACTGAAAATGCGGCCGCAAAAATCAAAGAAGCTGCAGCACTCAAGGAGGACAAGGAGCTGCTTGTTCAAATTACAGGCGTCGACTTGATAGCAAAAGAGCTCATGACACACAAGCAATGCTACCTGGATTATATTCGCTGTATTTCAGAAAAAGCAGAGGCCATTGCAGATAATAAACATGAAAGAGTAGGGTTCGGTGATTTTGACAAAGTGAAAGAGTTTATCGGAGAAGGGATCATAAATCGTAGCCAGGCAGTGTCTTTGACAGCCCTTCATAAGATTTATGGTACAGGCTTTGGTCATAAAAATGAGAAAGTTTACCGTAATGAACTGAAAGCGAGGATTGTTGATGAATTTGGGGACTCCTTAAAATTCCTGAAAATCGATGGAGTGACGCCGGAAGTTGTTGTAAGCTCAGATGGATTGGATGCAACAACCATCTGCAGAGATAAGGATGCTATTCTGAAAGAAGCTGCTGACTACATCCGTGAAGACATTCTAGTGTATGCGTCTGAAAACCACGATACGACATGGCCACCTACAGCTGAATCCCTGAAAGAGGTGGAGGAAAACTCACCATCAAGTTTGAATGATTTTCTGACTCATTTATTAAAATCGAAAGATCATAAGTGTAGCGATAAGGTCAAACGATTGGTATCCTCTTATGGATACGACTTGATTCATGGTGTTACACGAGGGAAAGTTGTAACATTAAAGCATTTTCTTCTCGGAGTCGGACTCCATAACATGACAGGCCTGAAGCTTCCAGTCAAAGTTCTTTCCCATCTCGGTCACAGCATAGACTATGACCTTGTTTGTGAGATAGAGACAGCTGAGGCAGAGGTTGCGCAAATGTTATATGAAGGAGGAACTGGTAATCCAGCGGAAGAATCAACTTCAGATTCACCGATCCTTACGTTCTGGTGGGCTGATAACTTCAATCAGACACTGGAATCGACGACTGGTCACGGTGTTATCAATTCGACCCATTTGATTCAATTCTCTGAACCCAAAGATAGTGCAATGGCAGCGAGCCATTTTACACTCTGCATTCCCCGTAGTAAACGTAGGTCATTAGGATCCAGCGATTGGAGTCTACCATCAATAATTATTGATAAGAAGAAAGAACCCAAAGTTACATCTGTTCCTGTTCCAGACGATACAGCACTCCAAATTCAAGAAGTCGTCGATTCCTTCCATACATTTCAATTCGTATGGATGCTTTCACGTCGGTTAAGTTCATGTGACCAAATAGTACCTGCAATGTCTGGTTGGTCAGTTAAAATCCAAGAAATTTTTGGGGACACTTTTCAGAAGACTGTTCTAACATACCTTCCACCAATCGATGCACCAATCACCGAGTTTTCTACAATGGCAAAAGTATTCGATATTATTCAAGAACAAGCAAGGAAGAAGAGCATGCCTTATGCAAACATAACTCTTGATGTAGGCGCGGCAATGAATGCGTATAAAGTTTTGTGGAACCACCCAGAAAGATTCAAAAACGTTGGTGATTTCCATTTTATGAAAGAAGTGTTTGGTGTCCTTGGGAAGGTGATCAGTGGATCTGGATTCGAAGACGTCATTTTTCAGTCAGGCTTGTGCTCGTCAGGCAGTTTGAAAGGTGTGGTTTCCGGATCTCATTACAATCGATGCTGGACAGTTCACTCCCATCTTGGCGAGGTTCTTGAGCGACTACTTTTCGAAAGATTTTTGACAACCATTAACGAAATTCCGAAAGTTTTTGAAGAAAGACCACGTTGTCGTGATGTGAAAGAGTATTTCGAAGCACTTGTTGAAGACGAAGGCGTACATGAATTGCTTGACCAGTACATGAAGTTTGAAGAGGATGTGAGAAGTGGCATTTATGGCAAAACGAGTCAGTTCTGGCTTCTTTACTACCTCGATATCATGCGAAACCAGCACTTGATCCATTTTGCTGTTCAAACAAACAACTTTCTCCTACGCTTGCATGGCTTAAAACGAGTTTTGCCTTTGATGTTTGCACTGAATAAGCAAAATTACGCCAGATATGGGTCACTGTATGTCAATTCTTTGGAAAATCTGGAGGAAACTCATCCAGGCTGTCTCGAACTGATCAAGCACAAAGGACTTTCAGTTCAAGGACAAAATAAGTACCCTTGCAGAACTGCAATTGACCAACGCGGTGAACAGACGATAAATCGAGACGCAAAAGTAGCTGGAGGTATCAAATACTTTGCCTCTGATTCAAACTCCATATTGAAATGGACCTTAAATCGTGCAGCGCAAGCAAGGAATACAGAGGCTCTTTATGATTTAGCAGAAATTAAGAGAACTGATGATATCTATAAGCACAATCGTCCATCTGAAATCATCAAGTCTGAAGAAACCGTTGTAAAGATTCACAATGTCATAACCCAAGAATATCTAAACCCATTCGACCCAGGCAATGATGCCAATCGCCTGTATAATCTAAGCTCTGGAATGCCTGTTGAAGGAGAAATAGCAGAATCCATCCTCACGATCTGGAAGAAAGGAGAAAAGTTATATGAAGAATTTGTAAATGAACGAATTCGATCAACAGAAACGAAGATCCATGAAGCAATCAAACGACAAAAGTTAAAACTTTTCAGAAATGTTGGAAAAAAAGTTGTGCTCAAAGTTCAAAACAAGCAGCAAACGGTTGAAGCCAATAGGAATGTTCTAGGGAAACTCCTAGCCCTGTCAGCAAAACGTGACAAAACAATCGACTTTCCAGAGGCATTAAAATTTCCCTTGCATTCTTTTCCGCTATGCCTAGCATTTCCAGATGGTTCCCGAAGGACAACAGCAAAGAGCACATTCATGGAAGTTATCCTTTCTTGCTGCAGCGATTCTACAGATCCCAAAGATGTTGATCTACCTGACAGAGCCACTTCAACATATCTTGTGGACCTCATGGCTTTGGTACGGACAATGCCTAGACACTTTGATACCTACCACGACTTAGCTATGAGACTCTTTGATATGCTCCCAGTTGGTTACAATCGTATTGACATTGTAGCAGATACATACAGGGCAATGTCTTTAAAAGATCCAGAGCGTGAAAAGCGTGGTGTTGCTGACAGAGTCATTGTAAAATCACCCCAATCAAAAGTTCCCCAGAACCTTGCCAATTTTCTAAAAAACGGAGAAAATAAGACACGACTTATAGAAATCGTGAAAGAAGAGCTTGCTGCAAATAAAGAGACATTGCTTCAGAAATTACAGTGCCGACGCATAATGTTTTCGATGGATCAATTATGCTATGAAATCACAACCTCGGGTGTTGCTGTTGTTGAGCAATCAAGCAGCAATCAGGAAGAAGCAGACACCAAATTGTTACTGCATGCTGCACACTCGCTCTCTGAGAATGCTGATGGATCCGTGGTTGTTCGTTCACCATCAGGAGATGTTGATATAAACATATTGTTTCTGAGTGTATTCTTACAGAATCCCGAGAAGATACTAATTGATTATGGCAGAGGAGATTCCAGGAAGATTCTGCAGCTAAGTTCGATTGATATGAGCGATGAACACAAAAAAGCTCTGATTGGCTTCCACTCTTTCACGGGAAATGACTATATCTCTTCTTTCTTTCGAAAGTCAAAGAGTCACTGTTGGCAAGTCGTTGAAAAGAATAACAGGTTCGTTCATATGTTTTCGCAGCTAGGGGTTGAGTGGAGTATTGATGAAGATCAGCTTTCAAAATTAGAAGAATATGTCTGTAATGTTTTTGGGAAAAAAAGAAAGACGTAAATGCCGTTCGCTATGAGATCTTTAAAAATGTTTATGAAAGGAAAGGAAAGATTCAAGATTTGTCCTTGCTGCCTCCATGTCGACAATCATTGCAGTTACACTGCCAGCGATCAAACTACATCGCAAAAGTGTGGAGGTCCTGCCTACAAGCGAACATTGACTTTGCAGATATTGAGCAAAATGGATGGTCAACGGACGGCAAAATAGTCAGTGACAGTGATGAAGACTTCTTGTGAAGCGCAGGTACTATCTCTTTTGTACTATAAGCAATATTTTAGGCAATCAAAATCATGATGTAACCCCCGTCTTCGCAAGTTTAATCCCTCTGATTCCTGTAACTTGCTGCTGCTTTGTAGCATTAACAAAAAAAGGATCAAATCAGTTTTTAAAATGGTATAAAATGGATGTTTAACACCAAGACCAACCCTTAAGAAAATAATATTGCAAAAAAATTGATCACTATACCCCCGGTTCGAAAAATGCCCATATATATTGGAAACGCAGCGGGTATCGTGCGTTTACCAAAAATTTTCTTGTTCAGCACAAAATTCTACACCAGAAAAACATTACCTAGTAAAGTTCGGCTCCAGGTTACCCCTACCTCATTTTCCGTCTGGTCTAATTAGGGGGATTTGAAATCAAATGGAGAAGGTTGATTTTTTGGCCTATGTCATAATCTTGCCCCACTGTGGTTGGGTTGATCCACATTTTACAGGAACCCCATAATTCCCCTTTCCAGAACAAGTCCATTACCTTTCAGGCAGGACGAATGCAAAAATGTGCACATCAGTCCAGTGGTGGATTAAAGTAGAAGATAGCCATTCAGATGTACCGCTCATTTGAGAAGCTTGACAAGAAACTTAAGAAAACATAACTCGACTTGAACTTTCTGCATTCCTGTAAGTGCCATGGCGTTATCCCTAACTTTCTCAATTTCAAACTGGCTAATTCAAGATTGCGCTGTTCGATGATGTACACCAAGTGTAGAAGAAGACTCCTCTCCGTCAAATTGGCACAGAAAAAGAAACACCTACAGAAACTCCAAGAAAAACACCTGGCCTCTCTTCAAAATCTACGAACTCATTTTTCATGGTTTGACTTTAATCATCTTATTGCCTTTGCTTCCGTTTCTAATGTTAAGTCTCTTAAGCGAGTTGAAGCTGTTCAGAATCGCAAATTAGGAACTCTTAAACGTGAATATCTCGCCACTGGGATAGACCCTGACAAAGTCATATTTAACCATTCCAACTATGTGCTCAACGAAATTGAGAAAAAGGTACTATCTCGTGGCCTGAAGTTCTCTTTACGCCCAGGGAAACTTTATTACTGCGACCTTCTTACACCCTTTAAAAAATTAGCTATTAATTTTAAGAACAGACCCATAGAGAAAGAGGGTGTAGATTTTGACTTTGTTAAAACAAAACTTAAAAGCATCGCCCTCTCAGCCTTTTATGGGTACAATTCTGAACAGCTTCCGCTCAATATTAGTAAAGCTGACCTTTTTGCATTAAATAGGCTATGCAAGAATAAGGATATCATTATAATTCGACCTGATAAAGGCAATGGAGTGGTTATTCTGAACCGCCCAGACTACGTTAACAAGGTTGAAACACTCCTAGCGGATAGGTCTAAATTTAAGAAAGTTGACTGTGATATGCTCGACATTTGTCAGAAAAGGGAAGGCAAACTCATCCGTTTTCTAAGGGACACGTTACAGAAACAAAAACTTATCACTGATGAAGTTTATCGGGACCTTTTTACTTCCGGGAGTACCCCTGGTATCCTGTATGGTTTGCCTAAAGTCCATAAAGACAATTGTCCTGCCAGGCCTATTCTCTCCGCTATTGGTACTTATAATTACAAACTTGCTAAGTTTATTGTTCTGATCTTACAGCCTCTTACGGTTGGTCAATACACTGTCAAAGATTCATTCAGTTTTGTCTCTGAAATTACGGCTTTCCAAAAAGATTGCGATTTAGTGATGGCTAGTTTTGATGTCTCTAGCCTTTTTACCAACATTCCTCTGGATGAATCAGTAGACCTTTGTGTTGACTTGATATTTGCAGAATGCGACACATTGGAATAAAAAGATTGTAAATTTAATCGTACTCAGTTTTGTAAACTACTTAATTTTGCCGTGAAGGACACTCATTTTGTATTTAATGGGCAGTTGTTCGATCAAATTGATGGGGTAGCCATGGGATCACCGTTTGGGCCATCTTTGGACAACATTTTCATGTGTATGCTGGAACAACGATATCTTAATGAATGTCGAATGTCGTTCCGAATTTAAGCCTGTATTGTATCGCAGGTATGTTGATGACACTTCCTGTTTATTTAGGAGTAGATCTGACGTTGGTAAGTTTTTAGATCACATAAATAGCTACCATCCTAACATCAAATTTACTGTTGAACTTGAACTGGACAACACACTACCATTTCTAGATGTGTCAGTCACCCATTTTTAGTTTACCAGCCTATACAGGAAGAAGACCTTTACAGGACTCTACACTGATTTTGGAACTCTCTCGCCTAATAAATATAAGGTTAATTTAATAAGGGTTTATGTGTACCGCGCTTTTCACATATGTTCTACGTATGCTAATTTCTACGATGAAGTTGTTAGAATTAAAGGGATTCTGAAAGAAAACTGTTTCCCATTGCCACTTGTAGACCGTGTTATTAAAACCTTATTGGACCAAAAGTTTAGTAAACAGCCACCGCCTTCTTGCGAAGAAAAATAGTTTCTTATTTTTTGCCTCCCCTTTCTAGGAAGGTATAGTTTACAAGATAAAAACAAGCTCACTAGGCTCTTTAAACAATGTTACCCCACTGTTAAGCTGAAGGTTATTTTCAATTCTCCTAAGCGTTTGTCATCTTATTTTAGGTTTAAGGATCGCCTCCCTATTCTCATGTGCTCATCTGTAGTTTACTCATTTAAGTGTCCCGGCTGCCATGCCTTGCACTATGGGAAAACAACCCGTAATTTAGTTACTCGCTGCAGAGAGCACTTGGGAATCAACAAAGCAGGTCAAAAGATTAAAAGTAACTGTTCTTCCATTGGGGACCACATTTCTAAGTCCGGCCACAATGGATTCCTTGATGATTTCAATATTCTCAGCAAAACCGAGAATTCTTTTGACCTTCTTATTCACGAAAGCCTCTTAATCCTTCGGGACCATCCTTCCCTTAATTCGCAGCAATCCTCAAACCCCCTGTTACTGTTCTGGGTTGTTTGTCTCCGTTCTTCTACTAGTATTACTGGTTTTACCGGTTTCTTAGCTGTTTTTCTCCCATTTCTGCTCATGGCTTTTCTTTATATGGCAATTTTGCCCCCCTTTTTTTGGACTATTTCCAATTCCCATAGCGTGTAACTCATTAGTGTTTAATCGTAATTCCACCCAGTCAAATTGCTGAGGATGGACCTAGGAAGGTTTGAAACATACTTAATTATTATGGCTTAGCCACTTGATTTATGTTAACATGGACTTGTCTCCTGATTTATTTCACTAGTAACATGGACTTGTCACTTATTTAATTTAACATGGACTTGTCATCTTTATTAATAATGAGCAAATGAACTAATGAAATATGAGCAAATTGAACATGTTTTTCATCGTCGTACTCGCCCCTAAGATAACCATTCTGGGGTCTAAATTTGGCAAAATTTAGCATTTTTTTATTCCACTAATTTTCCCTTCCTTCATCATCCCTCTCTTAGAATCAAGGCTTTTTTAGGGGTTAAGCCTCCTCGTTTGGGAGAAATTTGCAAAAACATCCTCAGCACCTACTCTTTTCGTCCTTAGCAACCACATAGCAATGCAAAAACATAAATTTTCACCCCAGTTTTTCCCAAACATCGCCTTCCTTATGTCTCCCGAAACAAGCAAGGCTCGTTCTTTCTGCAGAGCTTTGCTTCCCTGTGATTTGCCTCTTTCTCGATTTGCATGGGGTCTTCTAGAGAGAACTTGAAATTAGAGGGACTCTTCTCGCATCTGGCCTGGCCTAAATCGGGGATTGCTTGCTGCAACAAGCTCAGCTTTCAAGACGATAGAGGAAAGAATGCCGAGCCAAGCATACAGAAGAAAGACAAGGAACTTTCATGGCAATCAGCATAGTAGTACTGATGGAAATTAAGGGAAACCATTTCATCCAAGCACACTAGGCCTTCTCTTCTCACTTACCAGGCAGGCTCTTCGAGCATCTGCAGCAGACCAGTAATTCATAATCATTCAAGTGCCAAAAACACTTGTGATAAGCTTCGAGCATCAGCTGACAAGGCTATGTCATTGACTGCCAAATTTTGGTGGATGGATCTTGGCAAGAGATGGGCCCAGCACCAAGCTAGGCAACAAAATCAGTAACATTGTCAGATACCAAAAAGAGTGGTGGGAGAGGGAGACTACCACCATGCCATGGACAGGCTATCAGACAGGACATAAACATCATCTATATAAAGCGTCACACTGTTCATTGTGCTCTGCTTTGTAATTTATATAAAATTATATGCATGGAAAAACGTTGTTATTGCGGCATCATTCATCCAATATTGGTAACAAAGAGGATAGAGAAGGATTGCCCCACAACAATGAATGGTTGGTACAAGTAGTGGAGAGACGATCTACATGGAGAAAAGCGATTCAAGGCCAACATTAATTTGCCCTTAGTAGTCATAGCTAAAGCCCATTTTTCAAGACCTTAGACTGACAGTGATGACCTGTTTAAGGTGCTTGGGCAAACGGAATGAAAATGAGTGTCAAAATGCATTCAACTTGAACAAATGCCCAAAAGAAGTTTATTTTTCCAGAAAAGTCATTGAGATTGGATCCTTTTCACCAGTGATAGAGTTCATTTATAGTAAATCTGAACCTCAAAGATTTTCAAGCCCTTAGGAATGACCACTGGAAGATTTACAAGACAGGGATGCGTAAAAAATGATCATTTTAAAATTTCCAACATTGGGTATAAAGCAATGGAAAGCACCAAAAAGAGAATAAAACAGCTCAGACTTTCAAGAAAAGGCTTCACAGACATAGAGAAAGAGAACAAGGGTGAAGAATCTTATGTTCCAGGGAATTATTAAGCAGCAAAACAAAACTGTACTGCTGTAAAACCTTTCCCTTCCGTTTTCTCAGTTTCGTATTTTAAGCTATGATTTGACTCTGTTACCGTAATTTCTCTAGTCAGAAACATCATTTCATCATGAAATTTGGTACAGATAACCCTTATGGCATCCCTTACGAGATAGACCTCATTGACTTGCTTATTTGCTGTCCTTCCAGACCAACCAGACCTTGAAAAAAGGGCGTGGCATGTGTATTTTTCATATTTTAGTACATAGTGTCAAAATTTTTTTGCTTTGTTGTCTTGGTATAAAGAGATTGGTCTACATTGTAGCCAAAGTCATTTCCTGTCATTTTATGAAGTTTGAAGTTGCTACTCACTATGGTTCCTGAAATATCACTGTAACGCCAACCACAATATTTCGACAAGATGGCAGAAATTTCTGCTCTCTCATGCGCAAAATTTTGAATTTTTAACAAAAATTTTCATTTTTGAATGTTAATCAAGTAATTAATCACTTCAATGGCTCATTTATCACTGTTTTAAAGAAATTTGCTGGAATGGTTGTCTTCTACCTTAAGGGGGTAGATTGGAGCAACTATAAACCCCCCCCCCAGTTCACGATGAAAACTCAGCAGCAACAACATCAACAGCAACTGCAAAGAAAGATGGAGGCTGCTGTCGCAAGCATGAGTGCAACTCTTGTCAAGAAGTTTCTTGTCAAGAGTAATCTTGAACAATATTTTGAGAGCTTTGTACAACAATGGCTACGATGACCTGGAATTTCTGACGAAGATGTATGAAAGTGAGGTACTGGAGATTTTGCAAGAATGCGGAAAAAAGGAATTTGCAAAATGTATCAATAACTGCGGCAAATCTCCGTAAAGCAAACCCACACCCCCGTATGAATTTATAGTGAAGTACCCCTCCCCCGGGAATAGATCTTTGCTTCCATCACGTAGAACAAGTTTTTATGACGTACTCAAACTCCAGTTCTTTAGCTTTCGTGCTTTTTACGCTGCCCTGGCGGCACGGGGGACCCAGTGCGAATCTGGCCTAAGTTTCTGTTAATTTTGTTTAATATTGTTATTGTAATGTATTTTATGTTCATAGTTTGAGATGTATCAAGGGTATTCTAGTTTTGATTTTATGTGAATTTTATGTTAATTTTAATTTTGTTTACGGTGTATAAAAACCTGGCTTGTCCCCAATTGTAAGTAAACTGAGGAAGATTTTAAATAGAAACTATTTTAGCAAAGTTACAGTTGTGTTTAATAACATCATTATCAAAGACCACATCAACAACAAGTGCCAACTGATTGATATGACAGTACCATCGGACAGCAATGTATCAATAAAAGAAGTCGAAAATTTTCAAAATACAAAGACCTAATTGAAGTAAGTAAAGTGTGGAAAATGAAAACAATTACAATTCCTGTAGTTATAGGTGCACTTGGAGTTATAAAGAGAGGAGTGAGATCAAAATTTGAAAAGATACCAGGCAAAATAAGCATAGAAGAATTACAAAAGATCACACTGCTGGGCACTGCTCATATCCTCAGCAAAGTTCTGTCAATTGACCTATGAGACCTTGTATGTCCTAAGAACTATGGATTAGATCTGGATCTACAGGAAGAAAAACAAATACTGTAAGAGACATTATAACAACAATAATAATAATAATAAATAATAATAATGATGATAATGAAAATAAAAAGAAAATCACGTTAGCAGCACGTATATAATACTTTTTTGTTCAAAAACATGTTTTGCTCCCGAAAATTTGCAAACTTGGATGAACATTCGTGTTCCTTACGGAATATGTAGAAGATTGAAATGGGCGTGTTCTGTGGAAACATTTGATTCTTTGCTTGGTTTGAGAGCCAGTGTTACAATGACCCTGTGCTGCAATTGTCCCTAGTCTCTCTTGTACAAATATCTTTCAAAGATCAGCTAAGTAGCCACTTCGCTCGCTATACAGTGCTGTGCTTGAAACTGAGTACACAAAAACTGCTCATTTTTCCGGTGGTAACTTACCATAATTATTGAAATGCGATTCTGGCTCTATGCCATTGCGAGCATAGAATTCAATCATTAGATGTGAAGTCGCCTTGATATGAATACACCTGCAATTTCGTTTGCTTTCGAAATCTGTAAATAAAAATTAGAATTCACAGCTTTAAGTGAAACGATTTTTTCATCTTAAGAAAATCTATTCACTTTGAGAAAAGCTGCATGAGTAGGAAGAAGGAAGCAGTAAGCGGCGGTGATGAAGCTAGGTAGGGTTAGGTTTTAGCACCAAGAGCTTGGATCGCAGAAAAAGAGGTAACCTAACAACTTCATCGAATCTACTAATGCCATCCCTCTCGCCACGCTGTAGTGGTGAGGGCAAAGAAAAAAACATTGTTCATGTTCTATTACTGACAATAATTACATGAAAGCTTTCTGTTACTTTCGGTCCTAGTAACATGAAAAAATGCTGAATATTCCACTATCCTGTTTTACATGAATAAATGTTGAAATGCTGAAATAATGATGTAAATAAATGTTGAATCTGCCATCATCCTGTTTTGCAACCACCGTTACCTGCCATTATGTAAAACATGTATTTTTGGCAGATATCAATCCTATACCGGGTGAGCCAGAAAAAAGTTCCCACTTTTGAAAATTCATAATACCAAGACTACTACACGGATTTGAATCATACAAATTGCAGTTAAAAGTCGAAAGATCAAAGTATTTTTGTGATTTTTTTCGCTGTCCTACCAGCACTACAAACATTGGTAAATTCAACTTTATAAAAATTTCATGGTTACAAAATCACGGAAAAAGGGCCTAAAACATTGATCAAATCTTAAGGATTCTATTCAAATCGAACAATAGACCATGGGCGTTTTACCTCCCTCAAGAGTCATGAGACATCAATTTTCAAACAAATACGAAAGATTTTCAATGCCAAGGAAATCAACGCCTAGAGGATATCTCTCACCCATGAGAAGTTGCATTTCCTTCATTATTCTGTGCGAGAGGTCATTTATGAATTGATCGATGTTTTTGGCCATTTTTCAGTAATCAATCAACCATGAAATTTTTGTAAAGTTGAATTTACCTATATTTGTAGTGCTGGTAGGACTGCGAGAAAAATCACAAAAATACTTTGATCTTTCGGCTTCTAACTAGAATTTGAATGATTCAAGTCTGTGAAGTAGTGTTGGTGTTATGAATTTTCAAAAGTGGGAACTCTTTTCTGGCTCACCCGGTATGTTTTGACATTTCTTGCAAGGCATTTTGACAGGTTTCAGTGAGTTGTCCTTAACTTTTTGAAAACTAAAATTGTAAATTTGTCAAAGTATTAATGCTTCCAGCGGATAGGTCATTGATCTTTTAACTTGTAATGCAGTCTTCCTACCTTCTTTTGTCATTGGTATATGTCGAGCGAGCGTTTCTAAAGTTTGAATTTGGCCTTTTGCACAAGAACATGCATACATCCAGCTCCATGAATCCTTGAATTGAATTGGTTTGCGCACAACGAAGACGAACGACCGATCCTGCAAGAAGATAGATCCTGCAAGAAGATAGTATAACAATCCAAATCCTCTGTCAGCTGGCTCTTGCTAGTAGATTAATTAACAAGGTAGAGGTTTTAACAACGTCTCCTGTGATTGGTCAGTTGTGAACTGGAGATTCCTCTTGGTAGCAAAGGTCGCAAGCTTCTGATTGGTTACAAGAAGGGAATCATTTTGTAGAAAGTCAATTGTTATTGGTTATAGTGTAACCTATTCTATCTTAACCAATAACATTTAGGCTATGACAACCAACGGCAAAGCGACCAACGAATTTCAAAATGGTGTCTCACAGCTCAGTTAGCTTTGTAATGGCTCTTAACTCATAACTTGCAACAATATTGTTGATTGATGTCTTTTCACTGTGATTAGATAAACTCAAATTTCTCATTTGCATGACAATAGACAATACTGTTGATGTTCCTACTAAGCAAAGCCTTTGTTTACAGATACTTTCCGACTTAATGCCACTATGATAAATAAACAGGTATTCCCTCAAGATAAAGCCTAATTTGTACGATGTGTATACAATACAGTATACCTCACGATGAATGACGCAGATAATCCCCATGACAACATATAACATTTCTTCTTATCAAAAAACATCTATGATCACCTATCATGATGTGAATACTATTTGTGGTGAACCTTTCCTTCCCCCCATAGGCGTAGGAGACTGGGTGGCTGCAGCCCTCCCAACTTTGGAAAAATTTGCAAAATTGGCCATAATCGGACAGAAAATTGGCCTAAGGTCGGTTGAAATTTTGTAAACAATAGATCTCTTATCTGGCAGCCCCCCTAAATCTCATTTTCCCCTACGCTTATGCTTCCCCCTTTCGATCCTTTCAAAAAGGGTATGATTTGGTGCATTCGAAGTACACACACACTACAAATATCAGTAGCAAGGGTAGCAAGAGTAGCAGAGCTAGACAAACACACACACCCTTCAAATATCGGTAGCAAGGGTAGCAAGAGTAACAAGGTTAGCAGAAGTAGACAAGTACACACACCTTTCAAATATCGGTAGCAAGAGTAGCAAGGGTAGCAGAGCTAGACAAACACACACACCCTTCAAGTATCAGTAGCAACGGTAGCAAGGTTAGCAGAAGTAGACAAGTCACATTCTTCAAATATTGGTAGCTCTGCTACCTTTGCTACTCTTGCTACCCTTGCTACCGATATTTGAAGGGTGTGTGTACTTGTCTAGCTCTGCTACCTGTGCTACTCTTGCTACCCTTGCTACCGATATTCGAAGGGTGTGTGTACTTGTCTAGCTCTGCTAACCTTGCCACTCTCGCTACTCTTGCTACCGATATTTGAAGGGAGTGTGTACTTGTCTAGCTCTGCTACCTTTGCTACTCTTGCTACCCTTGCTACCGATATTTGAAGGGTGTGTGTACTTGTCTAGCTCTGCTACCTTTGCTACTCTTGCTACCCTTGCTACCGATATTTGAAGGGTGTGTGTGTTTGTCTAGCTCTGCTAACCTTGCTACTCTTGCTACCCTTGCTACCGACATTTGAAGGGTGTCTGTACTTGGAGTCTGATAAATTACGTGCCCTACGTGCCATACGTGCCCTCTAACATCCCGTGCCCCCGTGTCCCCGTGCCAAATTTCATCCCGTGCCCCCATGCCCTCCAACATCCCGTGTCCCCGTGCCCCCGTTTCCCCGTGCCAAATTTTATCCCGTGCCCCTGTTCCCTCCAACATCCCGTGTCCCCGTGCCCCCGTGTCCCCGTGCCAAATTTCATCCTGTGCACTCGTGCCCTCCAACATCCCGTGTCCCCGTGCCCCCGTGCCTCCGTGCCAAATTTCATCCCATGCCCCCGTGCCCTCCAACATCCCGTGTCCCCGTGCCCCTGTGTCCCAATGCCAAATTTCAGCCCGTGTCCCCGTGCCCTCTAATATCCCGTAACTAAAATGTACTGTTTTCCGTCAGATCTCTTTCCTGCACACTCATGTTTCAAAGAGGCACGTGTATGAATGTACAATAAATCAACTTTTAGGTAAGGATCTTCCCACACAGGCATCGCACACTGACCGAAACTGCAAAATGGAGCTCTTGAATGATGCTAATTTTAGATATTTTACGAATTAAGTTATTCATACCCGCGCTAAATACTGAGTACTTTGCATTGTTCTGTATGAGAGCCAATTTTATGGTAAGTATTATGGTTACTGTTATTTTCATTGCTATTTAAACTGATCTTTGATTTTTCGAATGAACTTGCTTTACTGGTACAACATCGTCCCCATGGCCTTTATCGCCATGCCCTATTCTTGGCCCAAAAGCGACCATAAGAAGCATGGAAAGCTCAAGGAAAACTTTTTTGTTTACAGAATTTCTGCTACAGAAGTAGAAATTCACAAAGTAATACTCCGTCATCCGACTGCCTGCCCATTTTAGACTGCGTTCACACGATGCTGGCACATTTCGAAAACGGTGAGAAATGTGACAGTTGCAAAATTTGAGCTAGCGTTCACACGATGCCGTTTTCATAAATCCATTGTCAAAATCTACCGTTTTCAAATCTGCCGGCAAAAAGTGTGCCGTTATGCATGTGTCATTTTCTTGCCCGGGGGGTGGGTCCCCGGGGATGGTCGGAGAATTGCAAACTGAGGATAAGATTAGCCCCACGTATGGGGTCCTTGCTCTTGTAAAGTCCCCAGTTATGGGGCTCAATGTGTCATCTCTAAGTTTTGATAGTAAAGCCAGAAGTCCCTGATAACATACCAAGACGAAGACTGTGAAAACTTGCCACTAGATGCTGAAAAAGGAAGGCTCGACCAAGGAAGACACAAGAATGACTCAGCGCTAAGATGATTCCTCATATTTACAGATATAAAACATGAACAAAACAAAGCTCTTGAATAAATTCATAATACATAGTTCTTAACATCATTTCAGTTAAGTTGCTCAAATCACTGCTAGTGTTATAATACCATCGTGTTCGCAATTGCAACAATCCACTGTATTCTTAACTGACACTTTGTGAAAAGAAATGGATTACCATAAACAGCATTGGACCCCCAGATAAAACTAACGTTAACAGAGTGAATGCTGCTCTTTTTATGGATATGCAATTACGAACGACAATAGATTCTAGATCATTTCTAAAAAAGACCTACCAAAATTAACTTTCAACTTTAATATTTTTGAGCTAAGAAACTGCTTAATGAGAAACGGTAGGCCACTTTTGCGAAACTAAAGAAACTACCCTACCTAAATGAAAACACCTGAGAAACTCGTTCCACTGAAACCGTTTTTGAAACTCTTTAATGTTCGCATCTGTTTTGGCATTTCTGAGTGTGAGTTATTTTATTACTGGTTTTGAGGTATTTGTCTTACTGTGGCCTCGGTGGCACAGTGGTAAGGCGTCGGGCTCACAATCCAAGGGTCGTGTGTTCGATACCGGCACTGGCCACATTTGAGGATAGCATCCTTGGGCAAGGTGTTAACACAAATTGAGCCTCTCTCCACCCAGGAGTATAAATGGGTACCTGGTCCGTAGTTATGAGCGCCGTCTGTGGCTGCACCCTGCTATGTGCTACTAAGCATAGTGACCAGGGGGTAAGATGTAAAGTCGTTTGAGTAGCCTTTGGCTAGATAAAAGACTATAAAACTACTACCTACCTACCTACTACTTTCGGAGCCCTCCTACAAAAAGGATGAACTCTACTCTTTTGGAATTGAAAATAGAAGAAATACATTATAAGCTTTTGGTAGAGAGCGTACTAAAGCTTTAAGAAGCTACCTGCCAGTTCTGAAGTTTAGTTACCTATAAAAATTGGGTGTATGTTGTCAGTTATTTGTGAATAATCTAATTAAATAGAATAGCAAACGAACAGAACAACAACTCCAGTCACTTCTGCTCCATCTTCTCATTCTCCTAAAAAACAAAGTATGTTTGATCAGAATGGATTCTCCACACGTGCCTTTTGGTAAAGAAATGCTAAAGGAGAGAATGTCTTTCAGACAACAAATGAGTTTGAACTATTAAGACTGTGAACTTAAAGCTTAGTTTTCATTAAAGACCCTGTGCTAACCAGCAGCCTTTGTGCGAAAGAGGAATAAACAAACATTGTACAAGGTGACACGTGCAAGGAATGCAGGTTGGAATGACTTCTTTGAAACTGAAGAAATTGAAATATCGAATTTGGACTCTACGGCTTTGTCTAAGTTAACAGGCTTTTCAGTTAACAGGAAGCAAAGCATTGAAAACAAGTCAGCATGTGGTACTGGGATTCCTAAATTAGCCTACGAGATGTCGGGAATTCCTTTATTTTATGGGGGACTGGAAATTATTCACAAAGATTTATGGGATTTTTAGGGTCCCTGAAAATGCATTGTGGGATAGTTGACAACCACAAAGGCCCATGGTTAGCACAGGGTCTTTAAATCGCAATCCATTAGAAGTTCAATCAGCAACCCAGTTTCGATGGAATTTGGCTTGTGTTTTAGCACGAAGGTCAACAAAGCTGCAGCTTTGCTCTTATACTTACCACCTTACCGGGACTTGACGTTGCTTACTAACCTACATTAGCGGGACATTTGATTTTAGCGGGACTTACCCTAGGTCCCGTTAAAATTAAGGGCACTAACAACGTTTTTAGCGTCATACAGGGACCCTCTCAGGTTTTTTGAGGGGTCCCGATAGGGTGGCAGGAATCTTACACATAGAATTTTCAAAAAGGTATCTTACCGGGACCCAAAGTCAACTTGCTTAAAAGCGCAGCATTATGACTTACCTGTTCTCTACACAATTGTGTTGTGACGTTTATTCACTAAACAATCAATTATAGACTCCTGTGTGTCTTACCTTTGCTTACTCTGTGGTCCCGCTAACATTGGTGTGTAAGTATGTACCGATTCAGGTCCCGCTTGTGTACACATATGGCAAAAGCATCATAAATGAAAATTTAATGGAAGGATTTTTTCAAGAATTAACAAAACCTTACTTCCAGCTGTAATAGAAAATAACACTGGAGATGCTAGTGATGAGATTTTCCGTGGTTCCTGAGATCGAGTGATGCTACATAATACATTTCGAGGCCAATTTCGATGAATTTCTTCAAAATTGCTAGCATAACACATCAGGTACGCTCGGAGTCCCGTTTTTTGCAAGCCATAGTGAAATTGTAAGGAAAATGCGATGTTCGGCAATTCAAATTTGTTGCCAAGAAACGCTGACAGCCTTATAAATCTTGAGACATACTGACCAATCATATCGCACTGTAAATTCGTTTCGGGTACAAACTTACATCAACGAAAACAGTGAAATTTTCCCAATTCTAAGCTCCTCGAGACAACGAGAAAACTTTAAATATTGCTTTCAAACAGGGAACAACCTACGAAGTGAAAGTTAGCAGCAACCATCATGAATAATAAGTCATGACAAACAGCACAAATTTTGGGCGATTTGACAAACACTCTTTGATTATTCATTTCGATTTCACTCAGTTGAATTCTCCATTTTCTCTTATCAGTAACTAACTCACAGCTCACACAACAAAAATCAAAAGAAAGTACCAGATGTCCCTAAAAGTATACGTGTTTGAAAAACTCCTATTAAAGAAGCCTTAGTTTCAAAGATTTTCTGATCAGTTTATTGTGTAGATGACATCTTAACTTTGGTTTTGCGACCACACATGTCCAAATTTGGCTTTGTATTCACAGAGTAATTCTCCTAAACAGGCAAAATTTCTGAAGCAGCCTGGTTTTTAAATTATGAGGTTACCATCTATGCGTAATTCGTACAAAGTTTTTTGGGTATCTCAACCAAGGCTTAACAATGAATTATTTTTGGAAGTTTGTTAAGCTATGAAAGTCAAGCATACTCTTTTACTCCACATTGACTGTACAGCCCTGTAAAGCCCAATATAACTGGATAATCACAACTGAAAACAAATTTGTTTTTTGGGGGGAGGTTCCTCTAGAAATGAAAGATACTTCTTGACACCGTTCCTTCAGTCCTGGATAGTTGCGCAGTGAGTGTTTAAGTGTAGCTGCATCCTTTTCAACATTTTCTCTAACTAACATAATAGTTTAATTGATCAAGACAGTTTTAAGAAAAGTAATTTCAAAAGTTGATCTGACTCAAAACTACCTTCAAATGACGCAGAGATAGTAGCAGCATAATTCAATAATCATCCGTCGTAGGCTGCCTCAGAAATTTGACTGTTTAAATGAATTACTCGTCGACTACACATCCAATGTCCAATGTCGACCTTCGAGGTCGCAAGACGGAAGTTAAGATCTCATCCGCACTGCAAACTTGAGACGAAAGTTCTTGGAAGCAAGACTCCTCAACAGGAACTGTCCAAACGTTTATAACTTTTTGGGGCATCCGGTAGGTGAAAAGTATACAATTCACGCTTTCTGCTTCAAACTGAACTAGAAAACGTTACATTTGTTGATCGAATGATATTGCGTACCCTGTTGCAAGCAGAAACCTTTTCTATCACATCCTGTATGACATTTCGTTGAGTCAACTTCAGCACGCCATGTATTATAAAACTGCAACGCAAAGTAATCACTTTTTAACACAAGAAAAGGTTCAAATACTGAGAGAGACATTTACGTAAAACTGCCTTCATTATCAGCATATCAGATTATAAGCGGCTACTGAAACATAAAGATAAAAGTAAGCAAAGCTGCTAAATCTTAACAAAGCATTCTTATCAGCAATTGTCAAACTTGATACAGTTCATGAATAATTTCAAACGCAAAGGAAATAAGTGGATTGCTAAAATTGTCACTTCACACGAATATTGTGCCATGTACTGATGAGTAAATAAGGGTTTCAATGATGACGAATGTCAAGAATTGTAGATAAGTTATGAATCAAGTCTTTCAGTCATGGATCAATCAAATAAAGTGCAGGAGACAAATCGATCAACGTTTTACCAATAGGACTACAACTGGGAGAGACAGATTCTGAAAAGGTACAAATAGGTACAAACAACGGTTACAAAAGTCTCATGCATAGTTGTCTTGTACACAATGGCTAATTGAATTACTTTGGAATTTAACACAAGTAACCATCGATTTAGAAAAGGTGTCAAGATCTAAAGGACCATGGACGTTTTTCATTGATCAAAATGAAAGGCATGATTTCATAATGCTGGCATTTCACAACAGAGATTCCAGCTATAAGTTTGTCTTGACATTTTGCAGAAGGATTTTACTTTGAGAATTTCAAATTTTCCTTTGAATTAAATAAAAAGATGTCCCAAAAAAGGTTTCCCGTTTGCACAATTCTAGAAAACAACTGTCTTTCGAGCGATTTAAATGGCAATCTCTTTAAATGGCAATCTAAAAGACCATAAAATATGGATTTTCCGAAAACATTCAGGTCGGGAAACCCTTAAAAGGAAGAAAACAATAGCGATAAAGATGTGTTTCATTTCTTCCACAATTTACATCGTAAGCGTGAAGACTGGGTCCTTGTCAACCTTATGGACAAAAGCTTGCCAGTTTCATAAATTTGCATTCAAACTCAGCAATATGCAAAGTGTAGGCCAAAGGAACTGATCTTATAAAGTACATTTTTCCTTTGAACAAGAACCATAACTGCGCCTTTTTATGAACAAAACAGACAACTGTTATCGTTTGGGTCTTTCAATGGAGTTGTTCCGTACTGTTGAAATTTGTTAAAATATGTCAATTTCTGTGTATTTTGAGCTGCAGATTTAACAGTCTTATTGATAAACTGCTTATGACTCTTTCGTTACCTTTAAAGATATTGTGTTTTTCATGAAGATACTAATAGAAATCATTACGCGCAGATACAGAACAAACACAGGCTCGAATCTAACATGGGCATTCCATAATAAACTAATCCTGTTTGAATAACGTATGCCTAAGAAAAGATTGGCTCAAATCGGCGAAAGTTTCTTTGGGACACCTGGTAAAGTAGTGTGACATGATAAGGAAAATTCTCGCTACAAAGAAATTAGAGGGGCAGCCTCCTAAATGGTCGGCTTTTTTCGTCCTATCTGACCGCGCCGCAGTAGCTTAATTTCAAAAGCAGTTTGGGCCTAGTTCTTTACAAAACAGTGCGAAAATTATTTGCTGATGCCATTTTTGGGACTTTGTCTTTTCATTTCTCTTTTCTACCGACTATCCTTGTCATGAAGGATATTCTAAGATACCTCAAATGGATACAAGTTAGTATATTTGTTGTCTTTTCTGTTTTCCAAGCCTAATACAGTAAGGCCCCGCATTTAGGAAAGCAATTTTTCACACTCTCGCCCGAAACTTTTCTTATATCGATGACACTCAGACCGAATCTTCTGAGCACAAAATTTACAAAGACAAACATGGGTACAGTAATTAAATTTAGGTGCAGCTTCAAGAGAGATCATGAAGATTTCTGTTGTGATCTGCCTAGTCCTAGCGCAGCTCTTTTCTTTTAAATTAGTTTTTCTTCAAAACCCAACCATTAAGGAAGCAGTTCCTCTAGCTTAACATAAACATAACATGATTAATCAGCTCAGCATTATAAAAACAAACAAATTATAGCTTATTACACGAAAATAAACCACATACCTAATTAAGAATGCCAAGATTAAGCGACGCATTAATTAAGCCTGAATGCTCTAAAGTTGTGAAAATGTGTACAAATTAAGCCTCGCACGTATGTGAAAGATGCTTGAAAAACAGATGTTTGACAAAAGTTATAAACGGTAAATTCGATTTTCCAATGAAATATGTTTTCTCCTGAAAGTGTAAAGGAATCGTAGTTATATCAGATCATTAAGTGGTCCTATCAAAGTACAAGTAAGGGTCAAGTAACGAATTTGGTATTTGTTCCACTGTCAATAAAGCCACATTATTGTAAGCCGGGGATAAAATTAAGCCGCATTTAATTGAGATTACTTCTTTGCTGTGCGGTTTAATTAGGTACACAGTTTAGTTTCGTGTAAAAAGGTAACAACGTCTTTAGCTCACTTCAAAATTTCATTTCTCTTGTTGGTGTTGATTATGTTCTTTACCTGACTTCTAATCTTTGACCAATTCCGTTCTTGTAAGCAGCTGAATTCCTTCTTAGCATTCTCACAATCAGCCTTGCGGGGCAACACACCCCTTGCAATAAACCCTCTGAAACTTTCTTTTAAGGCATTCTTCTCGTCTTTCGTCCACGATACCCAGGTTTTCTTTGTAGTACCTAGAACTAATTAAAAATAAATATTCTAACACAACATGCTTGAATGAAACATACTTTTACCATTGATGGAAATATATCAGTAATGCGAAGCATTCCTTACACTGACAGTAACCAGCCCAGTCCTTCACTCAACAGTTGGTTAAAACTTCACTTATTACAAGCTATGCAAACGCGACTAAATTTTAAAACCACAATCTAGTTTGCAACACTTATTGGCGCAATGTGATAAAATGATTCGCTGTTGGAATTGTCTTAAGTCAACTTTCCACGTAGATTTTGAATTTCGATAAACTTTTCTCTCAATTTGCGCCATTTTGCTACGCAGTCACAATGACGTTAATAGTAATTCTATAAAAGATGTGTTAGACACCTGGATACATCAATTAAGGCTTAACTATATGGCGATGAAGACTCTCTAATTACCTCAGCAGAAATATTCTCAACTTTAATCTACTGTTCATCCACAAACTGGCCGGTTTAGTAAGATCATTTCAAACCATAGATGTGCACCATGTATCCAGAAAGTTCCCGTCCGTAAGGGTAAAGTTTCTTTTTCGTTTGTAAGTCCGTTTTATAATAGCAGGTGCCATTATATTTACAAAAGAATTATAAGAGACTTTTTTCAACTGTTTACTTAAGCATTATCCTGATTTGACATCTAATGTGAAACAGACTAAGGTATTCAAATCATTCTTGTTATTCCATTTCAATACTTTGTTTGTTGATTTGTTCGCATTGTTCGGTTCTGTAGTTTAAGTAGTATTTTTGTCTCCATGGAATTGCATCAAGGAAGAAACAGCCCTTTACTTACCACGATATCGTCCTAGTAGAATCGTAGAGTAATTTTGCAAGCAGTGTAGGTCATTTTATTAACCCTATCTGGACCGGGCTTTTCTGAGCATCCTCAGGCCAGGGGGGCTAAATTAGCCCCCCATCAGAGCTCCGAATTGACAAGGGCTAGAAAGAAGAAACTTGGCTACCTTATGTAACTTGATGTGAAAAGTCCAAAAATCCAGTTTATTTTCCTCTCATTGTTGTATTTTCGATGATGTCATCAATTTTCTTTGTTTTAGGCCAAAAACAGTACTCCTGCGGATTTGACTGTAAAAACTCACGCAAGTGAAATATAGCGATTGTTTTAAATGTAATTAACAGATAAAGCATCAAAATATCATAAAAACATAACTTTTTGCAAAATCATGAAGTCTGTAATCTTATATTTATTATCAATATTCATTAAATATATGACGTCATGTCATATGAAGAAAAAAACCAAAAATTTGTATTTTTCATATTCTTTCATTGATTAATGATTGCACAGAAATTTCATCCAGATATCTCACTTATGTCAAGGGTTATCTTAGTATGAAGTTTTGAAAGGTTTGACCATAAAACAAACAAGAAATTAAAACTACTAGCTTTGAAAAATTATTATATTTCAAATTATTATATTATGACATATCTTAACGAAATTTGGATAGAATGTGTGAAATACGTAGTTACGTAAAGTCATGAAAAATTATTGGCCCGGGAATTAGCAAACAAAGTTACCCAGGAAAACTGGGAGGAGGGCTATTTTAGCCCCCCCAGGTCCAGATAGGGTAAAAATAAAGGGGTAATACCAAAGTCATGTCTACGTAATAAATATAAGATTACAGACTTCATGATATTGCACAAAGTTGTGTTTTTATCATATTTTGATGCTTTATCTGTTAATTAACAGTAATCATGTAACTTCGCAATAGTCTTTCGAATGTCTGTTGTGATTATTTTTTGTTGGCAATTTTGTCAACTGTCGATCATCAGTCTTGATATCACTCTGGGCTTCAATTAACATACGATAATTGTAGTGTTAGTACCCCCAATGCTTTCCGTCTAAGAGTACTGTCAACAGTTGCTTCTTCGTTCAGGTTGTCAATTCACTCTATATGGTAACTGACCATACATTTCTCATGAAACTGACAAAACAGTAGTGACTAAAATCAGGTTTAAGCTTTTGGCTCAAGAAAAACTGAATGCCCCCAGCACAGCGACTGCATAGCAGGGCTCACTCAACAATCGAGAATGCATACATACAGGATGAATGGTCAGCTAATTAAGGCTTCGACAGTCCATCTAAGCTTTCGTTTTGTCAAGTTTCACATACGATCGATGTGGAAGCATTTCACATGATGAAAAATATAAGAAACTTTTGCCTTCAGGAGTAATTGTGGGTTTGTTCTAATGTTACTGTCGAAAGTAGAAGCAGCGCACCACCTTTGTTTTCACTATTCAAGGTAGAACCAGATCTTGATTGAAGCTATTTTCTTTGCACAGAAAATTCTCTGGAAATTTGCTGTGAATTCAGGATGAAGGAACTTCTCTTACTAACCATATAATGGTTGGTCCTCTTAAAGAAAGCAACATCCAAATAAAATGGAAGCAAAACGGAAGTAATATTCGAATGATCATCAATGAAGATCCGTTTTCAAATGATCTTGAACTTACATGGTACGCTGCCTCCATTCTGACTGCAAGAATATAGACAGTCCAAACCTTGTTTTGGTTCCTTTCTGACGTTTGATTCCTTTATTGGAGGGAATAAATAATGAATTATATGAGTGAATTTAAGACAACACCTTAAAAATTAGTGTGAAAATTCATCAAAGACAGATATATTATAAGATGAACGGAAGAAAAGAGACATTTGCCTGAACAAAAGAGGACTGGTTGTATCCCAAAAAATATATTTTTGTCTCAGTTCAGCTAAAATAAAAATATTGCAGCCGCACCAAAAGTAATTATAGGAGTACATTTGATGCTATCCTGATCTGATTGAAGATAACTACCCGTAAGCCCTGGTACTGGCAAGTGACGTAGAAAATCAACTTAAAACAATGGCTGAAGTCAACTGTATCGTAGCTGCCTTATATCTGACTGATGAGACGTTTTCCCTATACAAACTGGTAGACTCAAAACATCAACATTAGTTAAAAACCACCAATCACTGATCACAATATAACCCCTTGAAAATAACAGCAAAACTTACGTTTCTAGGAAATCTACTTGATTCGGTTATGGCGAAACCGTTCTCAGGGTCTGGGCCATCTGAAAAGAAATTAGAATGACCATACATAGTTGTTACCATTGATGGCTAAAAAGAATTCACAAAGATGCAAGGAAATTCATAGTTCAGTCCCAAAAAAAATTAATCATCACTTTTAATATGAAAGAATCAAAAATGAAGTTACAATAGCGATGCCCCAATATACATGCAGCTGTTGTTTAAATTCAAACCTTCCGTTCAAACTTGTACCTCCGAAAATGTCCCAATCAAGTGTCACTTATTCCAAGAGTTATCCCGTGAGCGTTCAAATTTTTTCCAACGCTGAACACTTGAAACAGTCAATAAATGTTGCTAGATGATGACAGTTAGTGAATAAATAAGATAAAACCAAAGTAGCATGGTAAATTGAAGACTAGAAAGCAACAAAGATCTGTTTACTGATGTCTTCGAGTAACATAAGACATCAAAGTTTAAGTTCAGTGAAATAAAACTTTGGAGACGAATTCTCCTTCAATTAATCAACGAAAATGGCAAGGCACGTAACTCTATAAATGTAGCATGTTTGTTTATTAAAACAGTTCGAATGAAGTCTTCATACCTAAAACACGTATGGCTACTATCCTTTCTTGATAAACATATCAAATGATGATCACATTACATAAGTAAACCAATGAAATCAAAAGCAGCTTAGCAAGGGGAACTCGGTAAATCTAAACATAATCGTGTTTGATGTTCTCAGTGGATGAAAGGGAACGCAACTGGTTTGAGTTGTTGCTTTCTTCTGTACGCGAACGTTTTTAGAAGAAACTGATAATTTGGGCCAGTACTGAAAGTTGATCAAAATCATTGCGTTTAAGTACTCGGAGTTTCTTAAGAGTTTCGTAAAGGTTTCACAACAATCTCTGTATTCTCTTAAAGTGTTATTTTGAACATTTTGAAAGACAGTTTTTCGAAGCCTTCATATGTCAAGTTAGACATTACCCGAGTACTTCCTAAGTAACATGACACGGGATACAAGAGAAAATAAGTAAACATATACTAAGGACTTCCTTTGTTGAAATAAAGTTTCTGAAAGTACATCTTTTCCAGTACCGGAGTTTCTTAATTTTGGTAATCTGAGAGTTCAGATTCTCACAAGCAGTTTCCCATGAAAGAAATACGTGCACACAGGCTAGATCGCTACATCTTTGTTCGCTTACTTCACAACTACCAAGAAAGGAGTATTAGATCACCTGTCGTTGGTGCTGTCAGATCTTTCATCTTCTTATTGTGAAAGTTCACCCCATCATCTTTCGCCATCAAGACCCTCGCCACCTTCGTTAGTTCCATTGTCGACTCTTCCTGCCTGTACCATTGTCTGTGGACATTGACTGAGTGTCCCAAGTGGTTTGACACCCAAGTCAGTTCCGCTTCATTCATGTCAAGTAGCTGAAGTGTGGTAGCCAGCTCTTTTCGTATCCTTGTAGAGGATATCAGCTCTGGTTTACTGAGAGAAGCTTTTGATGCTACTGTTTTTACGGTGTGCCAGCCATCTAAGTGATTTAGAGAATCTTGGTACTGTCTGGCAAAGACATATTTGTTGTTTGGAGAAACACCAGCGATTCCTCTATTCTGAACTACGCATTGAACGGCTGCAATGGTTTCCTCCGTGAACAAAATGGGCACCTTTCTCCTTCGCTTCCCCAAGATGTAAACCACTTTTAGGCGCTCTGCCAGGTGTTGTTCAGATTCACTTAAAAAGGAGAGGGCCTCAGTCTTTTTCCATTTGTCGTTCAAAGCATCCTGCCATTCTTCGAGGGTTAGTGCAGGAGGCTCTCCCCCTCTTCTTGCGTTAAATGTGATAATTCTGCAAAGTGTTGTTTCGGCAAGCAGTCTCCAATCTCCTTTACTCAACTTCTTCAAATTAAGCAATCTTTCAATTTCACTCTGACAGTATTCCCTAAGCAACTTGATGTCATTTGCAAGAGGCAAATTTTGGGGGGCCTTGCTTCTGTTGTTATCAAACTGAATGCGAATACGTGTGGTGTAGATAGCCCATTCTGTTTCATACAAATCAAGAAAACTTTTACATTTCTTGACAAGGCCATCGTCGTCATTTTTTAAGCCACTTGACCTCGCAACACGGCTCAGGTGCTGTAGGGAGTATCCCAACTTTAAAAAAAGACTTGGGATCTTAATCTGTGCTTCATCATAACCGGTCAACAACTTGACGGACTGGACCAGTAGATCCCAATTTTTCGGATCAATTAAATCTTTTGAAGTGCTGTTTTCCTTCCCTTTCAACTCTTGAAATTTCTCCAGCAACTTTGCTAATGATTTCAATTTATATGAAATCTCGCCTTTTCTTTTCATGCCATCCTTCTCTAGCATAACAGCACCATATGTAAGAAGCAACTGGTCAGTTTTTATCATCAGAGTATACTTGTCCTGATTCATGGTAGAAATAATGTTGTCAACCACTTGGCGATGATTTTTATTATCCACCATGGATGTTGCCAGAAGCGCTCTACTGCTCTTCAAAATGTTATGACCAGGCTTTTCATCACTGTCCTTGGCCAAGAGTTGTGCTGGACAGTGTCTTGAATGTTTCCAGAGAAATTTGGCCTGGAAAAACCCATAGCAATGGGGGCAAGGTGATAATTCATTGTCACCTTTGCCCTCCCTCACAGCCCTGGCATGAGACCTTTGCTTAAGATTTTCCACTGATGATACATAATCACCCTCTCTCCTTAATTTTGCAAAAGCTGCTCGCCTTTCTTGAGAGTTAACAGGAAATGCTAGTGCCCTGGCAACCTGGGTCTCATTGCCATGGCAGTCTTCCAAATGCCGTGGGATTTTATATACTTTGGCTTCACAGAATTTGCAGGTGTGTTGTTTTCTGCCATCTTTGTGCTTGACGTCTGGAAATCAAACATTGTTTTTGTGTTCATTAAATTTCAGAAACTAGGAAGGTACACTGATGTGAATCAAACAGTAATCTCAAGACAAAATAATTCCAATGCAATGGAAGTTATTGAGAAGCATGGCATATGATAAATGGGAAGAATTCATGGTAACTCTGATGAATCAATTGGTCTATCCAATTTCTGTAAGCTGTATAGTATTAACCATATTCTCAGTGTGCTAAGAAAAGTTTTCATTTTTTGCATCTGCCTCTTATAGTATCTATATTCTAAAGTAAAAAATCTTTACCAATATCTTGGCAATTAAAAGATATATTAAACGGAGTTGCTTGCTTGTGGAGCTTATGAGAAAACTCATTTCAAGGCATATCATAGGTTCCAGAAGAACTTTATTGTCTATTCCGCTAACTTAAAGATTTAAGTTGGAAGTGTACTTGACAACAAACAAAGGGAAAAATGAACAGTCAACTACTAACAGGCAAGTACAAAAGAATCAGCATTCTTTCAAGATTGACAATTCATCTTTCTTCTAGCAGATATTTTTGAAAAGCAAAACACGCTCATCACAACATCACACGGATGGTGAACTCAACTAGATTGCGTTTAAGGAAAGGCAAAGTGAATAATACAAATTTTGTAACTCCTCTACTTATCCTGATGAAAACTCACAAAGAGTTTCCTTGCAATTATTTGGTTCACCCTGACAAATGTTATTCAGTGGGATACATGGTGTGTAAATAAGAATTGTGCCTATTTCTATGAGAAATATCTTCTCTTTCAGACTGAAAAGCCTTACCTTTATGAACTTCCTTGTTCTTTCTGGCAATCATTTGGTTATCTATTTCCATCCGCTCTGTTGGCTCCTGAATCTTTTTAACACAAACTGTTTCATTGTCACCATCCTGAGAAGTTTCTAGCATTAGATCATCTTCCATCATAGATTCCTTGTCAATTTCTTCATCGTCTTCTTCCTCAGATTCTTCTTCACTTGGAACATAGTCACTACCACCATCTGAAGAGTCAGTCTCAGTGATCTAGAATGGAACAAAATCAAATTTTGTGTCACTCGTTTCTCCAAAAAATAGCATGCTAGATATAAGGGTACTCTGAGGTATGTTACGATATTCATACCTTACGGAATGTTATGATATCCACATACAATAATAATTTTTCTCAGTGTTGCAGTCTTGCGGAAATAACAACTGTTCAATTTCTGTCTATTTTCAGGATCTCCTTTGTCCATGAAGCTTCCGAACAATTGGTCTTTGCCTTATGTATCTGTACAAAGTGGCATCTTTTAAAGAAAGCCGTTTTATCTACAATAACATCAGACACTATGTGAGCAACTTTATAATCTGTGTGTCTGAGATCTATCGATTTCTGTACATGCTACATTTCGATGAAGCATTTTTGGGGGACATAGCACAAAATATAGATGATTTCTTTGTTTCACCGTTGACCTTCAAGACAATTTACTGTCAAAAACAATGAAGAAACCATTTAGATAAACTTTTTCATCATCTTTTGGTGATATTTTGCCAGAAATCAAAATGAATGAATAAGAAAATAGAAGCTAAAACATTTTCATCCCAAGCTATCTTTGCAAAATGAAGTAATGGAAATGGTTCAAGATCATCCAAAAGAAGAGTGATTCAAAAACAGAGACATTTGGAAACAGCACAATGGAAACATAGCCTGTATCTACTTACTAGTTGCCGAGGTGTGGAACTTTTCAACAAACTTTTTCTTTCCTCTTCATCATCTTCATCCTCTTCATCAAAGCCAAATAGTTCTACCTATAAATTCAAAAAACCCTTCAATCTCCAATCGTCCATATCTGCCTATCTGCTCACGCTAACTGGTCCTTAGATAGTGGGAAAGGATCCAGATATCCGATCACAATAACTCTAATGCAAGAAATGGCACTTCTTTCTCACTAATTAACTAGCAGATGACTATTATGGAGAGAAGTTAAAAAAGACCAAAGCAATGAACCTACTTCACTGTCTTGTTGAGGAGGCTCCTCTGTATCTGTTTGGTCAAATGATGGGAAGTCCCCATGAATGCCAGAATCGTTGACCACATTCTAGGTAAGGAGCAAAAGACAATAAGGGAAGAATTTACAGCAGACTAGAAATTCCACAGATGGCTCAGGACTGTTTTATTGCTGGGAGTCCCATCATTGATTCAGGTGTGATCAAATATACATTTTCGTAAAGATTCTAGTCTGCTTTGACAGAGCAGAAACTGCGTAAAATGACGTCATCGACCAATCTGAGATAAGGAAGTGTTGGGGCAGATAAGGTTTTTGAAATGATAAATCAAGAGTTTTAGGTCCTAGGAAGAAAATATCAAGTGTTGCTTGATTTTGGGATCTGTTGCAGGGAGCTAAGGGGGCTCAAAGTTACGAGTTTTTGCGCATGCGTGCGCAGTTTCTGCTCTGTCGTCTGCTTTCAGTCAGTAATATGGGCCAAGAGCCAGAGCATTCACAGAATCAATATATAATTTTAAAAGTTGCCAGACAAGTTTAAAGGGGCTCATTTTTTCCAACAAACAATTTTGGCATTCTTGGGGGTGGCAAGAATGCCATACAGGAGAACATCGAGAATGTATTGACAGAGAAAACTGCAGCAGTAAAAATTGTAAAGGAGACACAAGAAATGGTCTTGATGGAAAGTGAATCAATAGTGTCAGAGGTCATATCAGGAGAAAGCCAAGCGGCATAGAAGCAAGACATGACTAACAAAGATTGGTAGTCATAGATAATGACATTGGCTAGGAGCTAGCTATCACTTTAGATAATAATGACAATAATAATAATAATAATAATAATAATAATCATAATAACAATAATAATAATAATAATAGTAATAATAATAATAATAATAATAAAAACACACACTGTTAAGATTTGACGTTTCGATTAAAAATCTTCATCAGCCTCATAATAATAATAATAATAACAATAATAATAATAATGATAATAAAATAATAATAATAAGAACAAGTTGCAAAGTTAATGAAGGACACAAAGGACGTGGAAGAAGCACCCGTTCCTAGTACCCTCACATGAGAATATTCATATGATGGTGCGCACCATCATATGATATGATTCATATGATGGTCTGATCATTTGCTCCAGAGATACCATCAGTATGAGACTTTCAATGATGATGGTGTCTTATACATGAAGTAGCTGTTTTTGTTGCAGGCAATGGACGAGCGGAATTGGCGGTTCTCTGACGTTCTTTGAGAAAATATCGGAAAATATTTCATGGAATTGCGTCTGTTGCTGTGATTGTATCACCTAGCGGAGGTAAGTGCTTGATGAATGATGTTGATAATGTTAGATTATGTAAGTTAAAAGCAAGCCAGCTACCGAGTTGGGAAGTCGTATTCAGGTTAGTGGAAGCATACTATAGCCTATTTAGGCCAGTTATGGAGATCTCCTACATCACAAACTCGATGCAATTTTATTGCGTTTTTCCCTTGTGGAAGGTATTTTTCCGTTTGGTCTGATCTGTACTTAGAATTGACCGCTTGTTTTCGATTTTTCTTGAGTTTTGTGGATTTTTAGGCCTTCTTTGGTCTGCCACTCCAACCCCTTTTCATTGCAGTTTTCATCTTCATCGATATCAAAAATTTTTACATGCAAGCCATGTTAACATACTGCTTTGTGATGACCAGGTCTCCTTGTATTTCATGGTATTTATGGGATTTAAATCAACTGCCTGTTGTTGCATTTATGTACACACTTTGACGAGAGGCTGGTTTATAAGAAGCTAATAAGAAAGCTGGTCTATAAGAAACTAGTTCCAAGGTGACACAAATCTTAAGAAACTCTACCGCCAATTGTAAATCCATGGCCCAGTCTGTATGATAATGTTTTCAAATTCAAGGCACTTTACCACTGCAGTATTGAGTGTTTGATTGCCATGAACTGAGCAGAGATTGAAAGATATCTTTTGAGGTAAACTGTAAATACAATAAATTTTGGGGTGTTTGGTTGTGCGCTTATTTGTAGTGCAAGAAATTCCCAAATTCCCAGTGTGTTTGCCTTTATTCTCTACCCATTATCTACTGGTTAGTATTAACAGTAAAAAATCATAATATTGAATTAACGATCTTTTGTCAGAGTGATTGTCTGATCCAGGTTTTTCATGCAATTGTTTATCAATTAATAAAGTTCAGACAAAAATAGGAAGGGAATATTTAATGAATTTGAACTGATGTCTGTTCTTGTCAGCTCTGGGTGGAATAGATTTGTATAGAAAAATCATAATTGTAAATAAATAATAACATGGGAAATGGACATATTACCATTATGATGGTATGAGTTATTTTTCTGAAGGACACACAACTGCTATTCTTTTCTTACTTATATTATGTTATACATTCTTCATGCAGTTTCTTCTAATGCCTATAAGGAGAGGTAAAGCATTTTTGACAAGCCGGAGACTCCACCAGGGAAGAATTGTTAAACGCCAGAGGATCAGCCAACCGTGTGTAGAACCAGTAGATAATAAAGATCAAGAAACAGCAAGTAACCTTGAATTTATTGATGATGATAGTGATACGCTAGAAAATACTGAGGACTGTCCAGTTGAGCAAGAATGTAGCAGTAGAAAGCGGAAGAGTAGATCGTATGATGACATCAAAAGAGCAGAGATTGAAAAGTGGATTGACCTTCGGCCAAAGCTTTTGAATGGATGGACTGAAAATTTGATTCCGGACAAAAACACATGTGCTTGTTGTCATTCAGAGGCCTTGGATATATTTCTTTGTCCAGACTGTGATCCCACAAACAGGAATCCATTATGCAAAGATTGCCTGAGCAGTAAACATACTACTTGCTCATTGCATGTGCCAATACACGTGAAGGTATATTGTTCTACTTCATTTGTTGTAGTTGTTGTAAATGAATATGGAAATATCATATAAATCAAAGTTTCAGTCATTCACTGAGAAAAAATGTTCTTGCCAATCAATTTCTTTGGTGGACCTCAGAAACACTATTTGCAGATATATGATAGGCAAGGCTTGCAGGGGTGAACAGGGTAAGCTTAGGCTGACAGGTACCACTAAAATGACATAGAATTTGGCTAAGATTGATAGACTGAAGTCACAGATTGCCTTGTGATAAAGCCTTACCTTGATTACTGCATGTACGTCATAGTATAAGAACGTAACAGGCAACACAGCATTTTAAAATGTTATGTGACACTTTACAAAACATAACGGAAGTTTATAACTTCCGGAGTTCCTGAATTGTTTCATTTACTGCTATTTCCGTGTGTCATAAAATGTCTATATGGCAGCAAGTTAGAGCAAGGGGTGAAACTTAAAAAATCTTCTGAAAATCAACAATGTGACTGGGACACCAGTCAGGCTGTTGTTTTCAAATGATTTCTTAACTTCCGCCTCCTGCTCTGACAAAATACACTGCTTCCAAACAGGGTATAGGCAAATAGAAAACAAAGTTGTTGAGCGTGTTGTACGTCGATCGTAGCAACAAAAGTATAAATTTGTCAAAATATTCGACTTTGTACAAAGATAATAAGTTAGTTACAACGTTTTGAGCTTAACTCTTCATCAGGTCCAGGTATAACTCTTAACTCCTCATCAGGTTCAGGGTATAGGCACCCTGGTACAAACAACATCAATACTCAGCTTACTTGGCAATTAAATGCTTCTCAATTCTAGCGATGTATACACATTGACCAACAGAAACAATATTTTCATGCTTCTATGATACATATTTATATATTTATATAGATTCTCAAGAAAAACACATTCATTAAACGTTTCAGCCAAAGCCTTCATCAGTAATGACTTTTCCTAATCAAACAGAGCATACATATAGATTCAGAAATTCAAAAACAATAGCCTAAGCAGGATCTTACCTATTACAATACGTATTAAAAAGTGTTAAAGTAGCGGTAATGACAAAGGTGGCAGGGGAAAGATCACAAGAAAGCGCAGAGTAAAGAACTGCTGAAGTCGGTGCTGAAGTAAAGAACTGCTGAAGCAGTTCTTTACTCTGCGCTTTCTTGTGATTGGTTTCAAGTGCACACCAAAATTTGACTATATGAGAACATATCTCTGGCTTTCGGAGGACGATTTCAAAATGCAAGCTATGTGAATTTAAGTTGAAGATCAACAAATATGCTCATGAACTCAAAAAGGCTCGATATTTTATTGCTTCGTCCCTTTGTTTAGTCAACAGGGGGGGGGGTACCTTTTTTGACACACCAGGTAGAAAATTATGTTTTCGCTTCACTTTTCTTCAGTTGCGAAAGTCTTTTTACGGGAAAATGCACTTTTTCTTGATCACGAAAGTTTTTGTCGCAAAATTTGCCAGAAAAAACCTCATTCACGTCGTAAACAGCAGTTGATAAAACCTACTGCATGCATCATCAATGAAAAAGATGCAGTTTTTGAAACCCTATGAAATAGCATGCACCCATGGTAACCTGTATCTACTCGCTACTTGGCGTATCAATCTGTAAAAATCCCATACAAATTTCGTAAGAATCTTTGTTTTCAAGAAATGTCTGTAAAATATCTCTACAAATATGTTTGCTTAGAAAAATACTGTAAACCCTCTCTGAATTGGCGTACACTGTTGCTTAATAACTTACACAATAATGCAAACTATGCAACTTCACAAATAGCATGTAAACATTTTACCTGATACTTAGAATTTACGCTTGCTATCTTCTCCTTCAAAATTTCGTCCAGCCCTCTTCCATCGTTGTATTCTTGTTCGATTTGTTTCTAAGTATAGGATAGCAGATAACTTCAATTCTCTATTCATTTTAGGGTGTGTTCAACAAAATAACGTACAATTAAGAACAGAATATCGCAGGATCAACATAAGGGGTCTAATTACCTTAGACTGATTTCTAAATAACCAAGCTCAATTTTTTAATCTAAGTGGGGACTCAATGCCAGTAAGTATGAAAGAAAGAAAGTAAGTCACGCTCGTTAATGCAATTGATTAACCATTTATTTGTGTTAACCAGCACTGAAATAAAGGAAGCGCACAGAAAGCGCATTCGATGCAGAAGTTTCCTCCGGTCCTATAGCAAAATTTGGCGTCGGCTTATACAACGTTAGCCTGAAGTGGCACAGACTTGACCTTATTAGTAACTTAATTACGTCTAAAGCACCTTGAAAATTGAGCGATCTCTCTTATTATTGTTTCTTTTGACAAGGTCTTCGTTGCGTTAGCATGAGAGCAGAAGGCGTATGTTTCTATTTTGGAAAATTGTATTGATTTATGCGTGACTTAATTCTAAAACTAAAAAAGGGCACAGAAACTTTCGGTGACCAGGATGCGAAAAATTGACATCATGGATCATCTGCGACCTCAGGCTTCGACAAACAATTCTTATTCTTCATCCATGCAAATTAATGTGGCAGACAAACTCGCAGAAAAAGCAAAATTCCCGGTTGCTCAATCATAGCTGAAGACGAACTTTGTAATCATCCAAAAGGATCTTATGTTCTGTTTTTGAACCAAATATAACAAACTTGTTCGACTGAATGTTTTCCAGATTCTTATAAATTTTCGATTTGGAAAAAAGCAACTGTGAATTAAAAGAAATCTTCAGAAATAAGTTTCCACTACCCTCTAAACATTATCAAAATTCATGGAATGAGTACTTGTGCAGAGTTTCTTATGAAGGGTCTTTCACAAAATATGCTGTAAAAAAGCATATACGTATACCTATTCACGCCAGATATTAGGCCCCATTCTCATTGTTCGTATTGTGTACCAAAGCAGATACCAAGACCGTTTTTGTACAAAAGAATTACGTTTTTGTGAAAGTGCTTCCACTGATGGGCACAAAACGGCAAAAAACAGAGTTTTCGAAAACACTAGCAAAGCGGATATCTGCAAAAACGGAGGCGTTTGAAAACGCAGTGCACCAATGTACGGCAGATGCAGAGAACGGAGTATTTCGAAGATGCTCCAGCGGTACCAACACATGAAGGAGACCTCATTGTTTACTCAAAGTAAAAAACTCAACATTGAAAATTTCCTCTCATACTGGGCAAGGTTCTCCTTGCTTGCTACGCATCATGGATACCCAAATGAGTTAGCTACAGTAATAATCATGATGATTATAATGATGAAAATGATATTTAAAAGCATGAAGTTGCTTTTGGAAAAATTGGCACAAATGAAATTATATTAAATTGGCTTAAAACAAATTGCACCTGAATAAATTCTGATCTAAAGATTGAAGATATAAAAAGCGGCAGACTATTTCCGGAAATTGGGATTTCTAAATCTTTTGTTAATCAGAAAGTAGATTTTCATACACACCGTTACTAATGAAGGAAGACCTGGACAGTAAGTACCTGCAAATAAGTAACCCCTTGCAAAATAAAATATGTCTCATCGCCGCATAGACGTAGGCACTGGGGGCACTGGGGCACGTGCCCCCAAGATTTTGCAATAAACAAAGAAGTTCCATTTTAATTTTTCTAGAAACTTCCACTTTTTCTTCCGGGAAAAATTGACTTTTGAAGTGTCCTGCCCCGCCCCAAGTCCGAGACACTTCCTACGTCCCTGCATTGCTGTCAGAAGAGGCTCATTTTACAACAATCAATTTCAGGCCTGAAATAAAAAATGTTTGTCATCTTTATAGAAGTTTGTACTGAATGCAAAAGAACATTCCCTTTGTCGATAATTACAATTTGATGTAAGATTCTCACAACAGAATGAAACTGTCAAGACTGCAACAAGGATATTTAATAATAACAAGGATGATAATGATAATAACAAGGCAATCATATTGCATCTTTACTTTACCGCCAATAATTTCTAATACGTATGAATGTGCGGTAATTTCCATATCTTTGACTTGGCAGTACTAATACATAAGAAACTTTGGTCCTTATCATGAAATAGTCTATTTCAATAAAACACTTTGTGCGGGATTCACTTAAAAGGGGGTTTCTTATTTGTGGGTACCTTCTGTGTAGAGTGGCAAATACATTATATACCGTTACTGTGGTTTAAAACCGTGTGGCTCAGCATGGTAAGAACATTGCATACTGACTCAAAATTTCTAAGAAAAACAATGTTAAATTACTTACACGTAAAGAATCTGCAAGTCTCGAAATCTTAAATCTTCGATTTGTTCTGCCTAAATTCTTGAATGGCTCTTGCTCTCTTACAGCATCAATAAAGCGGTCAATCGTTGGTCTAATCAATTCCATAGCTTGAATACAGTTGCTAATCAGTTGATGAGATGAATTCTACAATGTTGATATATTGATAAATTTGTTGATCAATAACGTGTGCTGTCGCATTGCAAGAAATCATGAATTTCATCAATGTTTTCAAGGGAAAATTGGAGGATCGAGACTGTTTCCCATGTATTCACAAGGGGGAAAAGGAATTGTCTGCTTCTTTTGAATTTCATCACTTGCTTTAATATGGTACAAGAATTACAAATACAAATGTACACTCTTTGATGTGCAATTTTAGCACAATTTATACGAGATTACCAAGAATGGGGGCCAGGTGAATAACGCGGACCCTGCCGACCCCACGGACCTCACCATTTTGGTCCGTGATATCAAGGTCCGCGTTATCAAGGTCCGCGTTATTCAGTTCCACCCAGGAGAAACTGAATAACGCGGACCTCAAAATTTCGCGGACCCAGCGAACTGCCATCCTTCTTTCTGTGTTTAACTCTCGGGGGGGGGGGGGGTACCTTAGTACTGTTCGTGGTACGAGGACCTGCCATTTTTTAGGGGTACTTTTTTTCAAACCGTTACGGAATTATGGGTATCATTTTCACATTTTTCTGACATTTCACGGAATTATAGGTGTCCTTTTCAGGGGATTTTCATAATTTACGGAATTATGGCCCAGATATTTATTCGATTTGTTGAATTTTGGCCCTAAAATCTACCAGAATCTACGGAATTATGGGTACCAATTTTTCGGGCAAAATGGCACGTCCCCATCAAATAATAGGTTGAGTTACCCCCCCCCCCCGAGGTTTAACTTTGTCGCAAAGCATTTCGAACGTCTTTTAATAAGTTTTACTTTACCTCTCAATCAAAATTTGAACAAAACAAGTTGCAACAAACTTAGGCCCGCTAGTGCAAATAAGTTTTCCCGTAGAAAAAATGATTCGGAAATGAATCATATACCCTCACGACCAGCAACTGTTCATATTTCTTGTGCTGTGGTAAAATTGATCTTCCCTTTGAGCAGAATCAGGTATTCTGAAATGATTTAAGCAGGGTCCGCGTATGTCAAGGTCCGCGTTGTTCAATCACGCCCAGAAGAAACTGAATAACGCGGACCTCGCGATTTCGCGGCCTATCAAATTATCATTCCCTTCCAGTTTTCTGCTTTCCCCGGTGTTTCTCTTTGGGAAACTTGAGAAAAGACAATGAGAAAAATCTTGAGAAAGAGTTTCAATACATTTAAACATTGCTTATTTGAACATTCCCCTTATCCTCATTCTAATCGTGTCATGGGGGTTTTACGTCTGTTCTATATCTCCCCAAATCGGTACTTTCTATGCCGTTAGTACACAATAAGAAACCTCATGGGAAATGCATTTCAGGAGCTTTGAACGTTGATATGGAAGCAAACAAAAAAATCCTCCACGAGAAACACCGGCAAGAACAGAAGGCTGGAAAGGAACAATCATTTTATGGGAAAGAAAGAGGGCAGTTTTAAGCATTTGCAAGCTAAAAAGAGAAATTCTACTTTCCCACAGTAATGAAATTCAACTGAAGTCCGCAAAATTGCGAGAGACTGAACAACGTGGACCTTGATATCGCGGACCCTACTATCATTCCAGAGTACTTATTCTACTCAAAAGGAAGATCAATTTTACTACAGCACAAGAAATATGAACAGTTGCTGGTCGTCTAAGAGGGTATAATTCATTTCCGAATCATTTTTTCTGCGGGAAACTTATTTGCACTAGCGGGCCTAAGTTTGTTGCAACTTGTTTTCTTCGAAGTTTGATTGTGAGGTAAAGTAAAACTTACTAAAAGACGTTCGAAATGCTTTGCGATAAAGTACTAACAGATTTGATAGGAAAGAAAGACAGCAGTATTAAGCATTTGCTTCTCAAAAAGAGGAATTAGATTTTCAATTTTAGGGTCCGCGAAATCATGAGGTCTGCGTTATTCAGTTTCTCCTGGGTTGAATTGAATAACGCAGACCTTGATATTGCGGACCAAAATGGTCAGGTCCGCGGGGTCCATGGGGTCCGCGTTATTCACCTGGCCCAGAATGGGGGCGTTTCAAGCACTATACATGGAGTCCTTCCTGGTAAAAATAGTTCCCTGTCAGAAACAGATATTAACTTTAGCAGGGAGGAGCAAAACTAACCTCAGTGTAGCAATTGTCTGCAAGAAGGGCATTGATTTGTGCAGAATAAACCCCACTTACATAAAGAATAAGGCCAGAGGCGTAGCTAGGATTTTTCCGTGGGGGGGGGGGGCAAAGCCCAGCACTGACCCAACAGGTGAACAAGTCAGGGGTCTACCCCCAGAAAATTTATACAATTTTTAGTAGCTTTGGGGGGCAGCCACCCCCTGCCCCCTCTATCTCCGCCACTGAATAAGGCCTGAAGATGGGATGTGGGTGATCGTAGGGCCCATTTGCTGCCAAAACTTCCCTAGGTGATACTCTAATTCTAATGCACTTTGTGAAGGGTTAAGTTTTTGGCACCAAAGCGTATACAGTAAGGCCTTGCATCTAAGAAACCACCTAAAAGAAATTTCTAGCCTTACCTACAAGAAACTAGTGAGGCTTACCCTTGAAGTAAAGTTTCTTGTATTTTGAGTGACACCAAGTACTAGTCTGTGGTCTGGAAGCATCAAATCTCATGCAGGGTTCATAAGAAATTTCTAAAAAGATATCTTCTATTTAACAGATTTTTACCTTAGTTTTAATTGATGTTCTTGAGAATCATTGATAGGATACACACATGGTTAGATATGGCCAATTTACTTTATAGCTAACCCCATTTTGTTTAACTTATCTTTCAGACTTTAGAAGTAAAATTAGAAACTTAAGAGACTTGAGCCTTGAAGCATGACAGGAATCATAATGAGAAGAAGATCTTAGCTAAGCTGTGAAAAAGTGGTTTCTTAAATTATTAAATGCGGGGCCTCACTGTAACATTAGAACTTCTAAATAGTAAGAGGATGATATGATTAACAGTCAAAACACTGCAAAAAGATTCACTGTCAATGCAGTGTCAAAATTGCATTTTGTGTAGACCAGAGTGGATACTCTTGCTAAATGCGCAAATCAGTCATTTTAAACAAACCAAATTTGACAACCAAATGGGGTGAAATCTTACGATCAATCCTTTTGTTTTTCTACCAATTGCAAGCATAAGGTCTTTCCAGTGAATGCAGCAAAGTTTCCAGTCTGGTTGTTTTGATGTGTTACAGGCTACTAGCCTAATATCATACACTACATACTATTATTATTATTATTTTAAAATGTATGTTAGCAAGGAGTTTTGCTTACTCGAATTTTGCTTATAATGCACCTAGGCCAAGCTTTCTCAACCAACCAAGTTAGCACTGCAAAGTTGAGCCCCCGTTCCTTAGCAGTTGCGTTTGAAAATCAAGGCTAAATATATTTGGCAAACATGAAACATGTAACACAGAGTAGAGATGTTTTGATAATTTTACAGCAACAAAATTGCTTGGTCTAGAGTTGGCCTATCTATCGGCCTCCATCTCGGGGAATAATAGGCCTACAGCTTCAAATGTTTGGGCTAAATGTTAAATTTCCTTGCTAAATATTTGATCGTTGCTTCGCAAAATAATTTGAAAAAACCAAATACATACCACTACCAGCGTAGAAAGAACAAGTACCTCTGAGTACAGCTGCTAAAAATCCTTGTGCTCCGATTGACTGAACTGAAAATGAATGCCGTTTTCAATCCGCCATTAAATAGATAACATATAAACTACTTCATGTATAAGACACCATCATCATTGAAAGTCTCATACTGATGGTATCTCTGGAGCAAATGATCAGACCATCACATGAATCATATCATATGATGGTGCGCACCATCATATGAATATTCTCATGTGAGGGTACTAGGAACGGGTGGAAGAAGTATGCCAAAATATGCAAAAGACTGTTCTCATGGAAAGTAAGACTATCATGAAGAAATTTATAAGCGGGATTATTCAACAATCATGAACCTATGACCTTGTAGATATGACTCTAATCAAGTAGAATAACAAATATTGGTAGTCTAAAACATCACTAGGCTGGACTTGCACAGTTATGTCACATTCATATTAATTATAACAATAATAATAATAATTAATCAATAATTTAGTTGCAACTTCCACTAATTAGGTGGTTTATAAATTAATAAACATGTTTCATTTTTAAGTTAACCTCCTTTTTGAAGTTTAATCAAAAACAAACATACAGTCAAATGAAATAAACATCAAACATCGCACTCACTGCTCTGGGTACCAAAACCATATCTTCATGCTGAATGGCATTCTCTGGCATATTAGGAACATGTTGATTCACTCTACTTTCCTTTTTCATGATGTCTGGTGTATTTACCTAAATTTCGAATTTCATAACAACTCTTTAATCAATAGTTTAACTTATATACCTGGCTCTAAAAGGATTGATGCTGAAACACTCATAGCATCACCATGGTTGCAGAGAAAGCTCTGATCTGAAAAGAGCTACATTTCCCCCAAGTATTCTGTTAGTTCAAATAGTCCAATGAATAAGCTGCCTCAATGAATGAACTTCTCATGAACGTGTTTGGTGCTTTACAACCAATGAAGGAGAAGCCATAGTTCAAATTGTTATAGCAAATCTAATAAAATTGTCTCAACACATGGTATATTCTAGATATATAAGTAAGAATCACACCGACAGAGCATACCATAAACAAAACAATCAACGTCTCATTCTTCTGTACATGTTTCAAATCAAAGTAGATCACCAAGAAAAAATGTAAAGTTATACATTGTGACACAAGTTTATATCATTGTATCATGATTGTATCCACAGCTTATTAATGGCTGGCTTTGCTTTGACAAAGACTCTGTTATGCAAATGTGCAAACTCTTGATACCCTCTTTGAATCATATTTTTTTCATTTTGTAGTATAGGGCTGGCCTTTGATGGGAATGATATTCCAGAGGCCCTCAAAGAATATATGTCTTAATATATCAGAGAATCTATTCATATAATTTAATATAATTTCAATCATAAAAATGAACCACCATCAAAAATAACAGAAAAGAACCGTTAAAAGCAAACATTTCGATCATGAAATCTTCATCAGATGATTTAAATCAGTTGTAGAATCACCCTTCTATCATGCCAAATGAAACCAAGTGAAAATAAGGAACTTACAGGTGTGGGTTGCATAATTCTAATGAGTTCATTCTGCTCCGTCAAGCTAATCTCTGGTACATCAAGAACATCTAGATTCACAATATTGTCCTTCTTTGCATTGAAATCTGATGCATTTACCTAGGTGTAAGGACTTCAAATAATTCAAATGTCCCTTGCACATGGATCTTAACTGCTACACACATTCATGTAAACTCTTAATACAGGACATTACATAGAACACAAAAGCTAAAAAAAATAATTGTTAGAAGCAATAGATATCTGACTTTTATTAACTTCTCTTTTATTCTTAAAACCAATGTTTTAAGCACTTGAATGCTGGTATGGTATTGCTCTACTTTTTGAGCCATCTACACATATTCTTTATGATATGAGATACCACTTTTTTAGGATACTGTTTTTGCCATACTTTTTCAAGATACTTAGTTTATTGACAAACTTGTCCAAACTTGTTTTCATAAGCAAAAAATTTGTGCCCAACATTTGTGATCTTTCCCAGACAAATCAGCCAACTAATCAAAGGTAGCCACTGATTGGAAACTGATCAATAGGCCAACCTGTCAACCCTCAAAGAAACTGACAAACAAAGAGAATAAAGAAATGAAGACCTACATGAAGAGATAACGATTCTCTACCCAATCACCTTAGGCAATGTAGGGCCATCTTCTGCAACAGTTTTGAACACACATCAATCACTTCATGGACAATCAAAGACAAGTAGCACTAGCCCCAAGCGGCACCATCTAGCACCAACATGGCCAACCTTATCATGCATCACTGACATTCCAGGTTGTTCCAGAGCCTTACAAGAAGGGCTAGGTCTAAAATGCGGATGACGCGGACAAAGTGGACCAAATGAGAACAATGGTCTGTGGTTTTCTTGTCGGCAACGATTTTTCGGACCATCTGAATATATGGAATTTGAGCGCTTGTCAAAGTGCTAAAGACAACTTTGAGTGCTAAAAGACAACGTTTACTTCTGAAGAATACGGAAAATCAGGAAACCACAAAATCAAAATCATTCTCCGCGTTTTAGGTCTGCAAAATCATTGTCCGCGTTTTAGATTTTTCTATGTCTAAATCTTTCAGATCCGACCCTCCCTATCATTGCTTGAGTGATAAAAAATCCCTTCCGTTTGCATAGAATGAATTTGAGGCCGGATAGGCATTCAAAGTGAAATGGCACTAAACAATGCTAAGCTATTTATTACCTGTTGAAAGTATTTTGGCAGCAGCTCAAATTGGTTGTCCAATTCTCCATCACTTTCATCAATAACATCATCCTTCACACAAATTAAACTGTTTAGCAACTGCTTCATCATTAAAATATCATCAAAACAAGGTGCAGCTTCTCCTAAGACAAACAATTTTCCTGAAGAGCTCTCTTGAAAGGTAGAAACATAGCTACAGCAAAATCAGCATCTTGCTTAAATATACTTCTTTCTGCTAAATATAACAAACAGAATGTCTGAGGCTTTAATTTTAATTAATCATCAACGGTTCAAGCCATCCCAACTGAGTGATGAATTGTTTAAATCACAGAGCTTTCTAAGCAACACTTCTCTGTAATCTCTTATTGACGGTAGTAGGGTTGCTTATTTGTAAGTAACATCAAGGTTCAAATCTTTCTCTATTCTTGTAGCAAGCTTATCTCTTTTGTTGCTTCTTACTCATTTTCTTCTTCTTTCCACATCTACCATCCCATTCTATCCCTTTCCTTTTTCTCATCCTTTCTTTCTCTTACTTTCCTTGCCTTCCTTTACTTCTGTCCCCTTTTTTCCCTTTCCTTCCATTTCTTTTTCTTTTTTCCTTTCTTCCTTCCTTGGAATTTGAGCATTTTCAGCTACCTTCCTAGTAGCGCTGCTACCACACTTCTTTTGCACCCTGAGTTGCATTTTAAACAAAACAGCTTCCTCAAGTATATTTTTAAACATGAAAATAGTTCACTTACCAGCTTCTCAAAAAGTTTCCGTTGCGTTGGGCATTTCTAAAATTTAAAAGAGAGAACAGCTTTGAATTATGTTGACCATGTCCAGCTCTAAACATAGATGATGTTTCTATATTCTTTATTTCAAACATTGCAAAATGTGCTAACATTGCAAAATGTGCTGTATATAGAGCTGATGCATTAAATGTGTGAATATGCTCAAAACTGTTGTAACTGGACATATGACACACCACAAGAAATTAAAATACTGGCACAGGATATTAAGTGTGGTGGCATATTACCAAATGTGGCACCTGTCTGTCAAGGCCAAGCGGCAGTAGCCTCAAGTTTGAATGGAAACTGCTGCATTACAGTACCATAAACAGGGCAAAATCTCACAATCACATTGACCTAGCAACATGATACTAAACTGCAAACACAGGGTAAAAATCAAGAAACAGCCTCACTTTCTTTTCCAACACTGGCATGACAGGAGAGGCAGGTGCAATTTCCTTGAAATGAAAAACAAAACACATGTCCCAAAAAAGTATACAGATTTGGTCAACCCTAGTGATAAGAAGATACTGTGAATCAATCTGAAATATGTTTTAAACATACCTTGAAAGCTAACTTGAACATAGATACCTCATCTATTGATACTAGTGTGTTTTCAAAGGACAAGTTTGCATCTGTCTCTACATCAGAGCTTTGATGTTTTGGCCAAAGCAAAGTTGTGAATAAAGTCAATAAAATTTGAAGCACAAGGGGTAAACTAAAGATGGCACAACAAAAATGTTTTACAAAATACAATTTATGTGACACTCATGGTCAAGGGAGCTCCAAAGTCAACTTCAGTCACCTCAATATCAATGATTTATTTTACATATATATACTATTCATCTATGAAAGTATTCCCTTGAGTATCAAAACATTTTTTGCATCAGCAAATCATTCCTTGAAAAGAATTTGTTGGGCCTCTTGGGATCCATTCCATTTGGAGTGTAATTGTTTGCTGCAACTGATCAACCCTGGACGGTTCTGGGATGAAATTCATTTCAAAGTTGCCTTCCTTGGTGGGCAGATCCTCAACAGAGTACTTTCACCATTGAATGGTATGTGTAAAATAGATTGTTAATGTTGAGGTGAGTGGAGTTGACTTCAAAGCTCCTTGGTGATAAGTGTCACATAAATCATATTTTGTAAAACATATCTGTTGTTACATCATTAGTTTTTCTCCCTGAGCATCAAATTTGTTTGTGTTAAGCTATTGAGGTATGCTTTAAACATATTTCAGATTGATTCAGGCCTGATTCTTATCGCAAGGTTGACCAAACATGTATCCTTTTTTATGGGACACCAAGTATAACAAATGCACCAAGATTGCACTATAATTGGTTGTCTTGATGTAGTATGTTGTAGTCATTATGTTGGCATTGGCATTCAGTGAAATTTTAAAACAAACTGAAGTGAACTGATTGTTCTGAAGTAATCCAACAACTGAAATCAATTGGTGTTCGACAATACGCTTATCTTATTCAATGAAATAAAATGGAACAAAACTAGAACAATTCTACTAGTTAATCTTTAAAATCAATCAAAATACCAAATTCATTATAAGTTTCTTATTCTTATAATAGATGTGAACAATTAAATGTTATCATTTTAGTACAAAAACACAACTTTCTAAACCTTTTCCCATTCTTAGGTGAATAAATCACAGTATTTATGTTTATCAGTGAAACACAATGAATTTCATTTCACAATAGAAAAGATGACAGGATGACACCAAAAACAGAGGTGATGGCTCATGGCCACATCTATAATCTTATGAATCCCTGAGGCCCTGTTTACACGGGATCGGATCCAAATGGATCCGAACCCAAACTGTAACGGATAGGCCTTGCGTTTACACGGGACTCGACGGATCCGAACCCATTTGGATCTGCTATCCGTACCCAAATGGGATCGGATCCAAACTGGTACGGATAGGAAATGACAGGATGAAACTAAAAATCTTTTGTTGACATTTCAAAGTGGGATATCAGAGATGAGACAGAGTCTATTGGAGTCCAAAATTTCAAAGGATCGGATTAAGATAAGAAAAAAGGTTTACTAGCGCGCTGCTAAGAGTTCATAAAATCGAAATGGATCCAATCCCGTGTAAACGCCCCTCAAAAAGTGGATTGGATCCAAATGGCATTTGGATCCGATCCCATGTAAACGGGGCCTGAATCACATTGACGTAGCAGGCATGATAATGAACTACAACATGGTATCAAAATCAAGAAACAGCCTTACTTTCTTTTCCAACACTGGCACAACAGGAGAGGCAGGTGCAATTTCCTTTAAATAAAAATAAAACACACATATATACATAATGAAGATATGTAGCCAATTTCCAAATATATCTTTTGTGTGTCCTTGTTGCAATTGCTTTTCTTTTCAATTAAAATCTAATAGGGTTCAGGACTGTTGCCTCTAACCCTTGTCTCTAACCTTCCCAATTAAAATGTCAAGAATCACGCACAACTCGTCAGATCTACAGCTTATTTTTGAACAGCACTATGACAGACATAATCCCCCCAGGGGTGTCCACCAAGTGAAATCCTCTAATTCTGTAGACTTAATATGCATCATGTGGTTGGAGGTGACTGAGAGGTGAAGAATGAGAGTTAAAAGCAGGAGTGAAATTAACAATAATTTGAAATCGTTTTCAACACAATTGGAATTTGTCATGTAACTTTCTGGTCTTGGAAAAGGGAAAAATACTTTGGTAAACTGATGGCGGGATTGAGAACTTTTTAATGTTCTGAGGTCATCATTTCAATTATGGTCTATCCAGGGTGCCCTGCCTAATTTAGGTGAACCAGACCTGACCACCTCTGTATGGTTCTAGTGTTACAACAAGGAAACAGATGATGCAGATCTCACTGTGAGGTTCTTAGTACGAGTTGAGATGCCTGTTAAAGGAGTGTTCTTCTCCAAAACTCCTTTGAACAAGCGGAAAATCTTTGTTCTTTTTTAAGTCATCCAACCAGGGTGATGGTACTCTAGTTGAGCTAATGTGTAATTCATTTTTGGCAAGATCATAACAGCACAATGAGTGTATTCTAACCCCACGGTATATATAATCAATTTGGTGTTTTGAATCATTTTGATGATTAAGCTAAGCAGCATTCAGTGTAATTGCTCCTGTTTGTTCAATTTCATTCTGTTTCCCTTTGTATTCTTTTGTTTTGTCAAATACAATAAGCTGTCCAAAAGTTATGGCTGGTACTTCTCCATTCAACTTTAGCTAAGCATTCATAAAAAGATAGGAATAAACAATGCCATAATTGCTATCAAAAAACTTTGGTAGCTTGTTACCAACATATTCACTGATTCAATAAACAACTGGTATAGCAATATTTTACAAACCTTCTTTTCCCAGGGCAAGTTATCCACCCCATAATCATATCGAATTTCAGCATCTTTGCAGATATCTTTGGTTGCAAAAAGACACAATTTTGGTTCCTCATCAACAATTATCTTCTTCATACCACAATTACCAGGCTTATCATGGTTGACTAAGCGCCCTAAAGAGTCATCAGGGATGGTTGCATCCACACTGAAATGAAGAAAGGCATAAAACTGAAGGTGTTGTAGCACATTGGTATAAGCCTCTTACTTTGCAGCCAGAACAGTCAGGCAGACAGAGTTTGATTCCAAATATTGTAGGCTCCTACAATATCAGTGTCATGAAAAGGGGCTGGGTCTTCTCTTCTTCTGGGATCCCAGCACTTGGAGCTAAAACCTCCAACTTCACCTTCACCAGCAAAGTATATGTGTAATACATTATGTGATGCATCCCTTTCAAGCAGCAGTATTTCTTTTACATGCAAAATGAGTCAGTCACAGTCAAGGTAGCTCTTGGGTATCAACTGTCTTTTATGTGCAACAACCACAAATCTCTGAAATATCACCTCCTGGCTAGCAGAAAACTAAATTCTAGACAATCCTTGAGAGTTGATTGGTGCATCTGGAACCTCTCTGTTTTGGCCTCAAGTGTGCTCAAATGTTTGAGTCCTTTAACTTTAATGCCAATAGTGAGCATCACTTAAAAGCATTTTGCTCAAATAGATGCTTACTAACAAAGTGATATCAACAAATCTAGGGAAGCAAAACAACAAGGACTCCAAGTCATAAGTCTACTCATTACGCCTCACGTTTTACGTTTGGCAGAGAAGAAAAGTTTTGCCTACACCAAGGGATGGGAAATTAGTTATATTTTGCAGAATACAACAAAAATACAGCTTGGACGTAGGTTCTGTGTCAGTTTCTACTATCTTGTGGTGCTATGTGATCCTTGATGAATGGAAGACTTTTCTATCAATTTCTGAATAAAATTTGAGATGTTTAAGCTCACATATTTCAAATTTCTGCACATGTTCAGTTTGCATAAATACTGGCTGTCGAATTTTATTCCTTCACATACCATAAGTCTTTGCCAGTATGTTTGAAGTAGTACATGTAGCTTCCTTTCATATCATTGGTATAAATTTGCTCCCTCTCTTGGGCAACTAGTACATCTATCAGCTCTCCAGAATAATTCACCAAAAACTCTCCTTTTCTGAACTCCCTTGTTGTAAATACTCCAAAACCTATGAAGAAGAGAGCTAACATACTTAGATATAATGGGCTGTGACTGAGCATTAGACTTTTAATGGAGAAATGAGTATACAGTATATTTGATTAAGTGATTAAATGTTAATTTAAGTTCCAAAATATCTGACTCTGAAAGAGTAGCAAGTAAGCAATGTTTATTTGTTAACTCAGGCTGGGTATGCAGCTGATGTGGGCCTGAGGCACTACTGCTTTGCACCCTCAAGAAATACCTCTGAGTGCTTTTCATTGATGAGAAGCTGAGTTTGCTGTCATTTCATTTTCATTTCACATTATTCACACCATAACTTTATCAGCTAAAGCTCCTTATCGGCTAAAGCTGTTAGGGGGTCTGCTGCTACCTTGTGGTCTGTAGTTCCAATGATGGGATTCCGACTCACAGGGGTAAATCCCACTGGACCTGCAGTAAGATTCATATAACAACTGCTTGATGTATACGCTCATACTGTATTTTATTAGAAACCAAGGTCCAAGGCTGGTAAGCATTTTTATAAATTTAAAGATTCTATGGCTACTAGACTTGCCCCAGGTCTGTTAAGTCAAAGACTCACAGCGTTAACTGCCTCTTCCAAGCTCTGGTCATAACGATGGGAATACACATATTTCTTTTCCAAGAAACTAAGAATTACAAAGGGTCAATACTGACAGTTTCTTAAAATTATCAGATTCTGAGTGCTCAGAGTTTATACAAGTCTCCTATTAAAGGTTCCATAACAATCTTCATGTCCACCATTCTGTATACTTGTGACTGTCTATAAACAATGTTTTAAGCATCTCTGATGTTTGGACGTTACTCAAGTATTTCTTAACAAGTAAAAAAGGGGATGCTTTGAATCAAATAACTCTTTAATCATTCATGGGAGCTGCAGCTCAACATGTCTATTGCTTCTTTCATTTTCCAGCAGTGATGAAATAGACTTGGGGCAAGTCTATAACCACTTGGCCACATGCATAAACAACATATATATCACCACAGCCAACAAAAGGGCCTTAAACCAACATACTGTACAGTAACCTACCTATGTCTTGACTGACAAAACGTTTCTCAAGTCCTGACTGATCTCGTTTGCGTCTTATCCATGACTTAGCTACACTTACTGGGTCTTCAGCTGCATTTCTGTGTGATCTCTGAAAGGGAAGAAAGTACATATAAATAATACTATAATTGTTGTTTTGATTAGTATATATATGTTCAAATTCAAGGGGATCAACATAATAAAATGCTGGTCCAGGCCTAGTTAAAAACATGATCTAAATGGTATATATATAATTTGATAACTTCCATACACGAGGCTTCATTGTGGAGCCAGAGAAACAATGGATGCATAGGCATTTTGTTTAGCCAATTTATGACAACTATGAGATATAGCTATGCCTATTCCCATTAGATGTAACGTGTTACAAAAATATTTAACTTGGATTCAACATAAATCTGCTCACTTGGCTGATTTGATCAAGCAGAGTATGACCTATGGCATGTACCCTAACAAGGTGGGTTTACCCGCAAACCAGCTGCTGTTTTCTCCATTAGTTGCTTGTTTTTGTGTGCCACCTGCATAAGAAAGCTGAAAGCATATACAGTTGAACAGATCATAATTTTGAAAAAAGCATAATTTGTAGGGCCTTCATAGTTTGAGCCCCTAGCTTATGTCATTTTTTTGCACACCCACTAAGAGCAGACAAACTGATTGTGTGGTCCACACCTCACTCTTTTCACTTGAAGAAGTACACAGTGAAAACACCCTTCTGAACTTCACAAGTTCCTCTTAGCCCTATCTGACCTGGGTGATTTGAAACACTCAATGCCTGGGGGGGCGGATTCCGCCCCCCCCCCCTGTTTATCTTTGTTGTTACTTGAGATATGGCAACCAAATTTGGCACAAAGGTTGTTCATTATGTAAACATTGAATTTTTGAAACAATAGTTTAATTAGTGTTGTTGTTCTTGTTGCTAGAGCATAATTAACATTATGACGTCATATGACGTCATAAAAATGAAAGTGTGTTAAAAGGTCGTAAAGCTTTACTTTTGGTAAAGAATTGAAATATATAGATCAAAATAGATGTAAATTCATAGTTTAGACTTAATTGGACCAATTAAAGAGGATTAAGAGAGATACAATGTGTATTTCCACAGAGTGCGGCATGAAAACTTGGTTACCATGGAGACAAGGCTAAAAATAGAACACCAAAATTGTTACAGTTTGAATGCTGTATGATAGAAAGTTAAACTTGCTAAATCTCAGAAGCATTCAGCAAACACGGAAAAACCTATAAATGAAAATATACGAGGGGGGGCGGAATCCGCCCCCTCCCCCCAGGTCAGATAGGGTTAAGGAGTTCCAAAACTCAAAGACATCTGCATCATTCCCTTGCTTCTTTTATGAAGAAATTCTGCTTATTTTGCTCAAATTCACCCACAAGACTTGAAAAGCCTCCTAATTGTTTGCCAGTCTTGAAGCATTTTCTCAACACAAAACCCTGGCGGAGGTAAATAATTTGCTGGGGTATGGGTATGTCCCACCCATATGGGTGGGTTTTGGGCCTTAAATTCTGTAAACAAGGGCTCTTTTTCCACAAATATATATTTCTTAATTTTTCTGTATTCTATGATGTTCAAGGAATAACGTGGTGTAACATTCTTCCTTTTGTCGGTTTTTTTCTTGGTGAATCGGTTTTTGAAAATTTGATAAATTTTGCGATAGGCTGCGAACCACAAAAGAAACACAACGTTTACATGTATGTTTAGCAGTTGATTTTTCGTCAAAGTTGATCCAAATCACCTAAAAACATTTCAGATGCTTGAAAGAGAAACAGTATATATCTTTAAGAAAATTAGACATAAACTTCCTTTCTTTTAGTGTTATTTGAGTCTCTTAATACAACTTTATGGAATACAATACGCGGATTGCCGTGGGATTTGAAAGTCACTCATTTATGAATCATCACAAAGACACTCGTCCAAAGAACGATACTTTTCATATCAGAAGGCAGTATATTTTGTCCTTGGTTTGAAGATATCGTCCTGATTGATGGGGGTCTTCCACCTGGTTTTCAGCAAGCTACCCTCTTCTAATTATGAAGACATGCCTTCATACCTATTTTTGTGATAAAATTGTTGCACCAAACCATGTTTTTATCAATCATTTTTGCGAATTTCACCTAAAGCCAACCATGCTGAAGGAAAATCTGCTGAAAAAGGATCCTAATCTTGGGCCTGAAAACCAACCCACATTTGTGGCACATCACCAGGGTGAATCTCTATGCTTCTCTACACCAAATCTTTTGGAGGACAACAACTTTGAGCACCAGTGTGCACCAGAGAGAAACTGATATCTATTGTTTAATATAATGAGGCATTGGGATAGCCCATTGTTTTAAGGGATCGTCCAAAAATCCACTTGTGATCGCTTAGCGGTATTGGGCCACACTAAGGGGGGGAGCGGGTTTCATCAAAATCTGTTATCATTGATGGAACTTAAGGAATCCTGATCAAGAAAATTTATGTTTATTTTCAATTTCACACACCCTATACGATGATTTTTGGAAGCTTTTGCTGCCGTTGCTTCAAAAACATCATGCAATCTAAGGAGTGGTTGATTTAGGCCCATAATAATTGGAGATGACTGGAAGCTTGCATCATCAGAATGACGGAATAGAAAATACATAAGTCCGCTAAGGAGGGGGAGGGAGGGGGTTGAGAAGTTAGCAGCCAAATGCCGTTAAGCGATCGTGGATTTTTGGATGACCCCTTAGGCCTCTTTCTAGCCCAAAATGTGCGCCAAAAGCCATATCGCCATAGATCTTCTCGAAACAGGCACTCAGCTTAAACCTGGGCCCATCATACCCATTCCCTTAACATATTATGTACCTATGTGGTACCAAGGCAAGTTTTGGAAACTAAAGAGGGTAACCAGACTCCTTTCTATCCAAACTTCCATTAGGTCTGCTCTATTCCTGCGATCCCAGCGCTGGCGCCAAAAACTGCAACTTCAAATGCACCTCCACCCCCGCCCATAGCATAGAAGCTAACAACCAGGCTGCCACGAAGGGCTTTGCTCACAATCCAAGCAAATTTTCTCAATCGAGGTTGTGAACATTCTCACGTCATATCAGTCCTCCAGTCCGCTGTCCAGTTTGATGCATTTCTCTCGAATTTCATCAAAACTGTCGCGAATATGCGTCCTGTTCAAGTAGGATTTAAACCAGGCTTAGGAAAGCCTTCCCAAGGCCTACAAATCAGCCCAATACGTCCTAGGCAGTAACCACTCCACCATAAAGTATGCTAAAAAGAAAATTGCCTTGACTTACAACGACATAGCAACATACAGTAACATGTAAAAGGTGTATTGGAACACTCACCAGCCTACTCTTCTTCATAATTTCGCTGGCAGGTGCGTCAAACTGCTCGAGCCATGCCAAAAGCACATCAACATTTGGCGGGAAACAGCAATGTGTTGTGGGTAACTTGCTGTGACGTCAACATTCCATCCTTTTTTCCAGAAAATGGCACTTCTTCGATGTTTTTTGACACAGGATGCCAAGGTCCCGCCAATGCAGCAAAATCATTTCCACCCGATAAATTATCAGGTCCAGAGGAAATAAAGTGATTCATTATTATTTAAAACTTCATGAACTATCTTTGTCTCAGAAGTGCGTTGAAATTGAGACAATTTTAATCAAGCATCTTTGATTGATTATCTTGTGCAATAGATCATGATGCAAGAAGTTTGATTACAAGCGAAATATTTCTCTATTTTGCCTACAAAACACAAGTAATCTACCAAGCCAGGAGCAGCAAAGCTTTCACATTTGTTAGATATTTCTGGGACATGATAGTCCCATCATTGTGTGATATTGTCACTCATAGATTTCCTTTTACCAGCAAGTCATTTTTTCTGTTGGTCCCGATAAAGCATTAATAATCCGTCAAACCCGACTGAAATCTTTAAAATCTGTTAGATTTTCATGGGATGTGTTAGTCCCGTTATTGTATGATGTTGCCACTCATACAGATCCTTTTACCAGCAAGTCATTATTTCTGTTGGTCCCGATAAAGCATTGATAATTCATCAAACCCGATTCAAATCTTTTAGATTTGTTAGATTTTCATAAGACGTGCTAGTCCCGTTATTGTATGATGTTGCCACTTTCACCAGCGAGTCATTTTTTCCGTTGGTCCCGATAAAGCATTAATAATCCATCAAACCTGACTCAAATCTTTAAAATTTGTTAGATTTTCATGAGACGTGCTAGTCTCTTTATTGTATGATATTGCCATTCATAGAGATCCTTTTACCAGCAAGTCATCTTTCTGTTGGTCTCGATAAAGCATTGATAATTCATCAAACCCGACTCAAATCATTAAAATTTGTTAGATTTTCATGGGATGTGTTAGTCCCGTTATTGTATGATGTTGCCACTCATAGAGATCCTTTCACCAGCAAGTCATTTTTCTGTTGGTCCCGATAAAGCATTGATAATTCATCAAACCCGACTCAAATCTTTAAAATTTGTTAGATTTTCATGGGATGTGTTAGTCCCGTTATTGTATGAAATTGTCAATCATAGAGGTCCTTTTACCAGCAAGTCATTTTTTCTGTTGGTCCCGGTAAAGCATTGATAATTTATCAAACCCGACTCAAATCTTTAAAATTTGTTAGATTTTCATGGGATGTGTTAGTCCCGTTATTGTATGAAATTGTCAATCATAGAGGTCCTTTTACCAGCAAGTCATTTTTTCTGTTGGTCCCGGTAAAGCATTGATAATTTATCAAACCCGACTCAAATCTTTAAAATTTGTTAGATTTTCATGGGATGTGTTAGTCCCGTTATTGTATGAAATTGTCAATCATAGAGATCCTTTTCCCAGCAAGTCATTTTTCTGTTGGTCCCGATAAAGCACTGATAATTCATCATACCCGACTGAAATCTTTAAAATTTGTTAGATTTTCATGGGATGTGTTAGTCCCGTTATTGTATGATATCGTCACTCATACAGAGCCTTTTACCAGCAAGTCATTTTTCTGTTGGTCCCGATAAAGCACTGATAATTCATCATACCCGACTGAAATCTTTAAAATTTGTTAAATTTTCATGGGATGTGTTAGTCCCGTTATTGTATGATATCGTCACTCATAGAGGTCCTTTTACCAGCAAGTCATTTTTTCTGTTGGTCCCGATAAAGCATTGATAATTTATCAAACCCGACTCAAATCTTTAAAATTTGTTAAATTTTCATGGGATGTGTTAGTCCCGTTATTGTATGATATCGTCACTCATAGAGATCCGTTTACCTCAGCAAGTCATTTTTCTGTTGGTCCCGGTAAAGCATTGATAATTTATCAAACCCGACTCAAATCTTTAAAATTTGTTAGATTTTCATGGGATGTGTTAGTCCCGTTATTGTATGATGTTGCCACTCATAGAGATCCTTTTACCAGCAAGTCATTTTTCTGTTGGTCCCGGTAAAGCATTGATAATTTATCAAACCCGACTCAAATCTTTAAAATTTGTTAGATTTTCATGGGATGTGTTAGTCCCGTTATTGTATGATGTTGCCACTCATAGAGATCCTTTTACCAGCAAGTCATTTTTCTGTTGGTCCCGGTAAAGCATTGATAATTTATCAAACCCGACTCAAATCTTTAAAATTTGTTAGATTTTCATGGGATGTGTTAGTCCCGTTATTGTATGATATCGTCACTCATAGAGATCCTTTTACCAGCAAGTCATTTTTCTGTTTGGTCCCGATAAAGCATTGATAATTTATCAAACCCGACTCAAATCTTTAAAATTTGTTAGATTTTCATGGGATGTGTTAGTCCCGTTATTGTATGATATCGTCACTCATATAGATCCTTTTACCAGCAAGTCATTTTTCTGTTGGTCCCGATAAAGCATTGATAATTTATCAAACCCGACTCAAATCTTTAAAATTTGTTAGATTTTCATGGGATGTGTTAGTCCCGTTATTGTATGATATCGTCACTCATAGAGATCCTTTTACCAGCAAGTCATTTTTCTGTTGGTCCCGGTAAAGCATTGATAATTTATCAAACCCGACTCAAATCTTTAAAATTTGTTAGATTTTCATGGGATGTGTTAGTCCCGTTATTGTATGATGTTGCCACTCATAGAGATCCTTTTACCAGCAAGTCATTTTTCTGTTGGTCCCGGTAAAGCATTGATAATTTATCAAACCCGACTCAAATCTTTAAAATTTGTTAGATTTTCATGGGATGTGTTAGTCCCGTTATTGTATGATGTTGCCACTCATAGAGGTCCTTTTACCAGCAAGTCATTTTTCTGTTTGGTCCCGATAAAGCATTGATAATTCATCAAACCCGACTCAAATCTTTAAAATTTGTTAGATTTTCATGAGACGTGCTAGTCTCTTTATTGTATGATATTGCCATTCATAGAGATCCTTTTACCAGCAAGTCATCTTTCTGTTGGTCTCGATAAAGCATTGATAATTCATCAAACCCGACTCAAATCATTAAAATTTGTTAGATTTTCATGGGATGTGTTAGTCCCGTTATTGTATGATGTTGCCACTCATACAGATACTTTTACCAGCAAGTCATTTTTAAGTTGGTCCCGATAAAGCATTGATAATTCATCAAACCCGACTCAAATCTTTAAAATTTGTTAGATTTTCATGGGATGTGTTAGTCCCGTTATTGTATGATGTTGTCACTGATAGATATTCTTGACAAACAAGTCATTTTTTCTGTTGGTCCCGATAAAGCATTGATAATTCATCAAACCCGACTCAAATCTTTGAAATTTGTTAGATTTTCATGGGATGTGTTAGTCCCGTTATTGTATGAAATTGTCAATCATAGAGGTCCTTTTACCAGCAAGTCATTTTTCTGTTGGTCCCGATAAAGCATTGATAATTCATCAAACCCGACTCAAATCTTTAAAATTTGTTAGATTTTCATGGGATGTGTTAGTCCCATTATTGTATGAAATTGTCAATCATAGAGGTCCTTTTACCAGCAAGTCATTTTTCTGTTGGTCCCGATAAAGCATTATTAATCCGTCAAACCCGACTCAAGTCTTTTAAATTTGTTAGATTTTGATGAGACGTGTTAGTCCCGTTATTGTATGATGTTGCCACTCATAGAGATCCTTTTACCAGCAAGTCATTTTTAAGTTGGTCCCGATAAAGCATTGATAATTCATCAAACCCGACTCAAATCTTTAAAATTTGTTAGATTTTCATGGGATGTGTTAGTCCCGTTATTGTATGATGTTGCCACTCATAGAGATCCTTTTACAAGCAAGTCATTTTTTCTGTTGGTCCCGGTAAAGCATTGATAATTCGTCAAACCCGACTCAAATCTTTAAAATTTGTTAGATTTTCATGGGATGTGTTAGTCCCGTTATTGTATGAAATTGTCAATCATAGAGATCCTTTTACCAGCAAGTCATTTTTCTGTTGGTCCCGATAAAGCATTGATAATTCATCAAACCCGACTCAAATCTTTAAAATTTGTTAGATTTTCATCGGCTAGTCCCGTTATTGTATAATGTTGTCACTCCGATAGAATTTCATGGGATGTGTTAGTCCCGTTGTTGTATGATATTGTCACTTATTATCTGTACGCTGATCACGAAAAAATGGCTTGACAGTTTTAGTCATAGAAATAGAAATTTCTATGGAAATTTCCATAGAAATCCATAGAAATTTCTATGGTTTTAGTGAATAGGCTGTTGTGGCCATAGGCTTATGATCTAGAGGGATGAGAGTGGTAACCCCTAACATTTAACTTTTAAGAAGATTGTAAGAAATCAATAATTTTGAGAAAAGCTGCCTTTGGCTGGGCAAAGACTTTGGTCGACATTAGGCATTTTCTCTCCAGGATGGCCTTGTGGCCGAAACATGTTAGCAGATAACTGAAAGAAATGATAACGCAAAAGATCAACTCGATGCCTGTTCTCTCAAAGATGTTGTCCTCTTCGACTTTATGATTGTTTACTAGGCATTTTCTCTCTATATCTAGCTCCTAGATTTTAGCTTTCTATGGCCATATGGCTTTATATTTAGTTAGCTGTACATTTAAAAAAATCTCGTTTCATTACTTTACAGCGTTTATGCATATCTTTTTACTGGGAAAAAAATTCTTCCGAAGTTCAAATGCAGCAACGAAAAATTTCAGTGAGCCGAACGAAGCAAAAATTTTGTAGTCCGTTCAAATTCAATGTGAATTTTTGCTGGATTATTGTATCTTATGTTGTTAACATTGACACAAACATTAAATTTGGCGGAGGAGCTTTGAACTTGTTTTATAACTTAATGGCACGCAAGAAAAACTCTTCTGCCAAGTCGTCATATGATGTAACAACAGATAGATCGCATATGCTTCTATTTCATGCAATCCTATTGCGTAAAAGAAACTACAGGCTCAATTTTTGAACCAATTAAATGTGCTGCTACGATTACGTAAATCCTAGGAAACCTTTGTTGAAGCTTTGATGCATCACTGAAGTCAAAATAGAAGCTACAAGAACACCATTTGCCTTTCAAGGGGCATTGAGTTTTGCCAAGTCTGAATGAATCTTATTTCGTAAGCTTCAAACCGAAGATAGAATGATAAAAGTGCAGTTTCTTAATTTTAAGTTCTCTCTTCTTATCAACGGTTCAGTTGCAGGACAATTATTGATAGCAGTACTTTACTTTTACTGAAAAATCTTATCCTTTATAAAAACGTATCACAATTATCATCAGTGACATCTGAGGCTTTAATGTTTCCGTGTCACTAGAAACGTTTTTGACAAAGTATGACAATTTTTTTATAGTTGTTTCTAATTCTGTTAATAACTGTGCTTTTTATCTATGGAAATACTTCTTAAGCCATTTTAACGTGTTTAAAGCTGTCCAAGACAGTTTTATTCAGAAAGTATTATCATCATAGTTTCTACGTAATTGTATATTTCATAAAACGGTAGGGATGTATGTCAGATTGATGCAAGGCATGAATCTTCAAGTGCTCTTTTAGATACGGCAGAATGGTAACAATGATATTTGATGTTGAATTCAAATTTCCAATCTTTCACCATCGCTTAGATTCTGAACCCTGAACAGTAGTTGTGTTTGCATAGATGTTTGGCTGCCAAAATGGGTTATATGCAATAATGCCTGGCTCATAAAGATTTAATGCTGTTTTCTTATCGGTACCAACAAAAATGCAAAAATGTCTCCACGTGACACTAGTTAATACGAGTATTTAGTGGGACCTAATGAAAACTATTTTCCACTCGTTGTCTCATTACTCACATGGTCGTGTTTCGAGAAGAAAGGAAAAAAGTCAGTCTTTATAGCCTCACCAAAGCATCAAACAAACTAGGTCCTACTAAGTTCCGCGATTACGCACGTGTCCCGCTAAAGCACCAAATGATGAAGGTCCCTAGGTCCCTCCATTCACCCAGTGAGACGACGGCTTCGCGGGACTTAAAAAAAGCCTTTGTCTCCTTATTATATCATTACTAACGTTGAAGTTTGCTGAAGGTAAGGTCAAAGCTTTCCTTGAGGAGTGTCATTAGAGCAAAAACAATGCAATTTGGCTTGGTCCCACTAAAACACTAAACCGCCGAGGTCCCGCTAAATTACCCGAAGGGCGTATGTATGAATAAAAAAACTGTTTGATACACGATTCAACATATGTGACAAAACGCAGAAATGGAGCCTAGAGCTTTACGAGATCGCGGAAGTTTTGTTTTCATAAGAAATTAGCTGTCTTCTACCAGAAGTTAATCAGTCATTGCCTTCGATGGTCGGCGATTGGATGGCCGATGAATTATGATCTGATGAAAACCAGGCTTAGTAGTGAAAATATCTCCGTACGATTGAAATAAAGGATTGCTTTGAGAAAAAAAGGATCACTTGGAGAAAGCACGGAACAGCTATGAAAGGAAGCGAATATAAGATCGCAAGATCGCATTGACATACCCACTCTTTTTGATGGATGGTTCAATAAAATATAAAGGGTGCTCATCCCCAATTTCCTGAAGGAATTAGTGGTGTTAAATGTGCCAGAAAAACGTCTCCTTTTGACAGGTCATGATTTATCACTCCCTGAACCAAATGCTTCTGACAAGAAAAAGTCAAACTTAACAGTTCAATAATTTTCTGCTGCTTTTCAAAAGCAACAACTTTTTCCTGATGGAATTGACACAACATGGCCACAACAGAGTGGAAAAAGATTTGATAGCTTCCAAATATCAGAATGGCTTGTTAAACAACCTGTTTTGCCTAAGTGGACGTATCATGTTTTTTCTGTCTTTTTGCACACTTCTTTCTTCGTTCTTCTATTTGACGCAGGTGGTCAACCTACATTTTGACTTCTCCTACAGGCAGCAAGCAATGCTTTGCCACTTCTTCTAACTCATTCTTTGTTGGCGCGGCATTTGAAGCAACAAACTCTTTAATGGCTTCCCTTGGTGGCTGGCAGTACTCGAGCGGTTTTCCGTATTCATGAAGCTGTATGACGTCTTCCGGTGACAAATAGTGACCACTGCAAATCCCTTTTCCATCTACGTTACAGTCTTGGCACTGTGCATTTCCCCATGGCCTTTTCGGATCTTTCATTGGCAATGGCAGAAACTTTACGCTGGGACCTCCTTGATACCAATGGTGATGGTTTACTTCACCTTTTTTACACACTGGATGTGGGCAGCCTTTCTCAAAGCAAGGCAGTAGCATGAAGACGTAGTTCTTTGGAAGATCTTGAACCATGTGTCTACTCCTCATTCTCCATATATCAGTGAAATACTGGTGCTCTTTTTCGTGAGAGATCTTAAGGCTTTCCTTTTTATATTTTGGACCCTTAAGAAAAGTTGTCAGTCTTGGTCGCCGCTCCTGGTATTCTTCCGCAATACTGCCCGTGTCACCTTTCATAAGTACAATTTCTTTACCTCCAAATGTTGCACCTTTTACTTTATCTATGTACACATCCGTCGCAGTGTTAAGGTTCCTTATAAGCATTTTTTCATTGATCTTTCCGGAATCTCAATCCATGTTGGATCCGTGAATTGTGGAAGGTATGAAAATTCCTGAGTGCCCCATGGAAAGGCAACCATTTAACAATTCCACTCTATTTAAGTATGATCCACCAGCGTATCTGGTTGTGACTAGTGTACAATATCGACCCTCTAGCATATGGCGCTCAGCCCAATGAAACTGGACCTCATCAAACCCAGGATTTTCATTTCCTGCCCCATCCACTCTGAAACATTCAACTGGCTTATTCTCAAAATAGTGAGCGAATTCTATATAAATATAAAGGGTGCTCATCCCCAATTTCCTGAAGGAATTAGTGGTGTTAAATGTGCCAGAAAAACGTCTCCTTTTGACAGGTCATGATTTATCACTCCCTGAACCAAATGCTTCTGACAAGAAAAAGTCAAACTTAACAGTTCAATAATTTTCTGCTGCTTTTCAAAAGCAACAACTTTTTCCTGATGGAATTGACACAACATGGCCACAACAGAGTGGAAAAAGATTTGATAGCTTCCAAATATCAGAATGGCTTGTTAAACAACCTGTTTTGCCTAAGTGGACGTATCATGTTTTTTCTGTCTTTTTGCACACTTCTTTCTTCGTTCTTCTATTTGACGCAGGTGGTCAACCTACATTTTGACTTCTCCTACAGGCAGCAAGCAATGCTTTGCCACTTCTTCTAACTCATTCTTTGTTGGCGCGGCATTTGAAGCAACAAACTCTTTAATGGCTTCCCTTGGTGGCTGGCAGTACTCGAGCGGTTTTCCGTATTCATGAAGCTGTATGACGTCTTCCGGTGACAAATAGTGACCACTGCAAATCCCTTTTCCATCTACGTTACAGTCTTGGCACTGTGCATTTCCCCATGGCCTTTTCGGATCTTTCACTGGCAATGGCAGAAACTTTACGCTGGGACCTCCTTGATACCAATGGTGATGGTTTACTTCACCTTTTTTACACACTGGATGTGGGCAGCCTTTCTCAAAGCAAGGCAGTAGCATGAAGACGTAGTTCTTTGGAAGATCTTGAACCATGTGTCTACTCCTCATTCTCCATATATCAGTGAAATACTGGTGCTCTTTTTCGTGAGAGATCTTAAGGCTTTCCTTTTTATATTTTGGACCCTTAAGAAAAGTTGTCAGTCTTGGTCGCCGCTCCTGGTATTCTTCCGCAATACTGCCCGTGTCACCTTTCATAAGTACAATTTCTTTACCTCCAAATGTTGCACCTTTTACTTTATCTATGTACACATCCGTCGCAGTGTTAAGGTTCCTTATAAGCATTTTTTCATTGATCTTTCCGGAATCTCAATCCATGTTGGATCCGTGAATTGTGGAAGGTATGAAAATTCCTGAGTGCCCCATGGAAAGGCAACCATTTAACAATTCCACTCTATTTAAGTATGATCCACCAGCGTATCTGGTTGTGACTAGTGTACAATATCGACCCTCTAGCATATGGCGCTCAGCCCAATGAAACTGGACCTCATCAAACCCAGGATTTTCATTTCCTGCCCCATCCACTCTGAAACATTCAACTGGCTTATTCTCAAAATAGTGAGCGAATTCTTTCAACTGCTGTAGCATGATGAAATCTGCTGAATGTTGTCCTGCATTCTTTTGGAATACTCCAGTTGCCTTCACGATGCCAAATGGCTGCTCAGGGGTATTCTCTGTGCCCATAACTAAGTACGAGGAGGTTTGAAGTATGGAAGGATATCTGTTTACATAATCTGTTCTTGTAGTTAGTTCTGGCTGGTCGATGTTACTTATCAACTTATGTTGTTTATGGGTGTAAGTAGTATCTAATCTAAAGCCTGCAGCATCATCTCGATTTACGATAAACTTGTTGGTGCCATCCTTCAATTGTAAATGATTGAGAAGCTGATAAAATGAGCAGCTCCAGTGTGCATCAACATTAAGCTTCACATTAAATCCCTTCCGTGCACGTCTAGACTTGATGTTAGCTGCCCTCCAGTATCTCTTAGATGACAGGTGCCGCTTGTTTCTTGAACAACAAAGCTGGACAATTGTGCCATATCCAAATGTAGTTTGATACTTCTCTTCGAGATGCTTCTTTATCCTCATATATGTTAATTTTGGACCCTTCTTTGTGTTTCCATCAAAGGTAAGAAGTCCTGTCCTTCGCCAAGAGGCTGCTCCAATTCTGTTTGCTCTAGCAAAATCTTTGATATCTTTTCCTAGATCAGGATATTTTTGCAATGTCTTGCTAACCTTTTTGGGCAGCTTCCTTTGCAAAAGTCGCTTTGCAATGATCTTTTTTGCAACCAACCTTTTCTTAAGTCGCTGTTCCCTTGCTGTCTGCTTTCTCATTCTGTCCTTTGTTTTTGTAGTATTTTGTGCTGCCTGTTCTTTTGCTAGCATAGATGAATTGCTTTTGGACAAAAATGGATCAATGTCAAAATTTGTTGCTTCATTGCCAATTTCTTCACTGATCAATTTTGTTTCTAATTCTCTATCTTCATCCTGTTGCTTCAAACTTCCAGCAAGATAATTTTCACTGTCATGACCGACTGTGTCGTATGCTACTAAGTCAGGGGCAGGCAAAGATGATGACAGTTTGTAGTCAACAATGTCATTCACTGCTATTTTAATCTGTTGTAATTCCTCAATGGCAGTGTTAACTTTGTTTCTCTTCTCATTGAAATTTGCAATGCCTAGTTCCCTCTCTGCAGAAGTTCCCGACAAACTATTACCTGCTGCTACTTGAATTAACTTTCTGTCCTTCTCTGAGCTTGCTAATTCACAAATGACTTTTAAGCAGTCCTTGTCTATTCCAAGAGAGAGTCTTTCTGGTTTCACCATGGTACTCAAGAACTCTGAGAACTTTTTCATGTTAAGTCCTTGCTTGATTTCAGTGACACAAAGTTGTTTTTCATGCCTGAAAATTGTAACAGGTAATTGCATCATTACTCGAACGGCCTTGTCAGCTTTATATGAACTCTTGAAATGCTTTCGGTACAGTACAGGCACACGTACAATACCTTTCTCAACAATGTCAGAAGCCATACAAGTCAATCTTTTACAACCTTCACAATGACGGCATGAATGGTGAAAGGAACAGTAAGCTTTCCTGGCACTGATAAATTCAGTGAGACTCAGATCAGTTATTTTGGACTTCATCAAGTCACAGCTAACTTTGGTCCCCTCGGAAAGTCTTTGACTGGTGTAAGAAACATACTTTTCATATTCAGTTTTCTTAAAGGCCAATAAAGGAGGATTACTTACTTGCTCCACATCGTCCAGGGCAGGTACAGCTTCATCAGTAGTGGTCATGGTTACTTCTTTGCTTGTATCACTGCAAGGCTGTGGAGCTTTGGGTGCTTCAACATCTGAGGATTCTGATAGTGTGTCAGCCTCTTGAGCATCAAGATCAATTTCAACATGAAATTTTCCCGCCTTGCTGAAAAAATCTTCTTTCAGCCTCTTCGAAGCCATATGACTCTCTTCATTCTTTCGTTTTCTGTGACTTGCTCCAGAATTAAGCTTTCTGAGTTCTTCCATGTGCATTGCTTTGGAATTTCGTTTTTCAGCAATCAAAGTGTTAACTTCTGCTGCTTGCAGAAATCTTTTGGTGTTGATATACTGGACTTTTTGTTTTTCCAGCAAAGAAATTGACTCTTCAATCGATTTTATCTGTAAGTTGATGGTGCAAATCCTCGCCTGCCTTATATCATTAGTCAGATAACTTCTCTTGGGCTGAGCCTTCTCACCAAAGACACCAGATCTTGACTTTTTCTTTTTATAGGCATACCCTTCATCATGGACGACCTTCCTTGCTTTCTCAAGGAGCAACTGCCGATTTGTGATCAAAGAGGCATCTGCCTTGCACAGCTGTCTGCTGGCATCATTCATAGCCATTTCATACTTGTTAAGTGGTCTGGTGCTTTGGTTGAATATCCTGCTCCTTTGATCAAGATCACTTTTGCTAATTGAGAGATTCACTTGATGTTCCATAGCTTCTTTCTGCAATTGAAATGTAAATAATTTGTCTTATCTTTGATCAATAATAATTTGATGCAATGAAAATGAGAGGATGCAGGCCCATTCCAAAAGGACTCCAAGTGCTAACTCTAAACTATACTGATTGCATATCTGTAGTTATCACTATTCATGGACTGATGGATGCTCAGACTACGACTCATATCCTTACACCTCCAGAAACGGACATGCCCTAAATCACCTGCAGTTTTTTCTCGAAACCACCCACCCTATAATGCTAAAATAGCAGTACAAGCTAGCTATCAGTACTAAAATGGGTGTTTCTTCTGGCTATTTCAGCAAAAACTCCTTCCTACAAACGATATTTTGCTTGTTTGGGGATGCAAAGATCTCATAAATTCATTTCGTATTTCGAGATTTTGATTGTTGCGGCCGTTCAGTTGAATGTGCTTTTGTTTGCCTTTGGCGGGAAGTTTACATTGAAGAAAAATCAGCCAAATCCAGTCACGTTATTTGTCATCTTCCATTCTGATTGGTAGGCAACAGACCACTTGTATCAAAACTTGTGAACAATTTGCGCCTACAATGATTTCCAAAATGTTGGCTTCCAATGGCACATCTATGATTATAACTGGCTAAACAGCAAGCTCAAATTATGGAAGCAAGAAAAAACACACATCTTGCAAGAAATTTCCAAACCTTGACAATCTTCAAAATCTTCATTCCATGAAAATCTTAATACCTGTAAACCATTGGGCTAAAAGTCCCAAAGTCCTTGTGATTAAAATAAGCAAATCTGCAAAGATCACCCAAATGAAGACAATCACCTGCATTGGTGGACCATTTATCATGTTCCCATCTTCGTCGTTGCTGATAGTTAACTGTTTGGTGTCTCTTTTTTGTTCCAAAATTTCAAAATAAACTGTCATATTGTTAGCCAGTTCAGCAAACAGCTCATCATCATCATCATCTATACAAGTATCATCTTCTAACAACATGCTCACAGGCACTTCTCCAATGCCTAACTTCTTTGAGCCTGGACAAGAAATGAAACCAAACCTTGTTAAAACCGCTTGGACAGAAACAGCAAAATAAATGCCAAGAATAAACTGTGCTATTGAAGTAAGGCCCCAGAAGGATCAACATACTGCAGTTTCCCATGCTTCCCTTGTTCTTTGATTTGATTCCACTTCACAAAAAGTGGCTTAATACCGAGGGCTTTAAAAGAGGGTTTTGAGTGGAAATTTACATATGATCATGAAAGTTTCTTTGGGTCACAGTGGCCAGAAGCCTGAGATGGTGGACACAAAGGGGTCTTAAAATTGATGTGATACCTATCATTAACATCTATATTGGATTTCGAGCTGTTTTTGTGATGAGTTTTGAATGAAAGAAAATATAGACACCATGTCTCGATTGAACCTGTGCTTGCAAGAGGTAGTCATATGTACATTTTAGGGATGTGCAAAGTCTTCGAGCTCCAATTTCTGACTTACCATTAAATGCTGTCTCCAACCTTTGATTGGCTGATAGAACAATTTGTCAATTTTATGAAACAAAGAGATAAAGAGGTGACTTAAAGAGTCTCTGCTAACCATGATCCTGTGTGGCGCCAAATTCGACTTTCGTATTATCTGAAAGTCGTTTCTGGCCTAATTTCTCTTTGCCTTGCTTTTCATTCGGCGAACAAAAGGATATGTTGGACAATAGGTCTTAAGCATAGACAAAGGTGTAGAGTCCAAATTTTGATATTTCTCTTTCTCCAATTTCAAAAGAAGCCTAAGCAACGGACATACCTCCCATACCTCGCACGTGCCGTCTCCTGTTTTTTGAATGCCCATAACAAAGAGGGGCGCAAAGCCTAATGGTTAGCAGAGGGTCTTTAAGCCTTCAAAGCATGGCTTGTTTTCATTGCAATGGTTGTGATCATTGAGATCCTTCTTCCAGTTTACAGCACAACAGGCTGATTATTATTTAGGCCGCAAAGCAGGGAGTGGGAGAAAAGCAACCTACACATATTTTCACAAGGAGCTCTTTGAAAGACACAACTCTCAGATTCTCATTATCAACTCACAAAAATTGAAGAAATTACAACTGAGAAAATCCAGGGCATTTAAGAAAAGAAAAGAAAAGAAGCCTTGTGTCCATTGAAAAATTTTTTGAACTGTTGTCTCACTTCTTTGCAAAAGATCCATGGACTATTTGGCAATCGAAAATGATATTTCTTGCAAGATTTTCACTGCACATTTTATGTGATTCAGCAGTTTAGTTATCTACTGATATTCACTAAGCCTAGGCCCATACTTTTATATCTGACAACTGGTAAACATAAGAGGAAAAACTTATACGCCCTGCATCATAAACTTCCTTTCCAGGTTCCAGAAAATAAGCCTTGCTTTCAATTTTTATTTAAATCACATCCGATTGTCTCAGTCTTGGATAGGTAAGGAATTAAGTTTTCCGTAAATCACTTAAAAGACAAAAAGGCATGGGCTAAAATTGGATGAGAGTTAGCACAGGGACACGGGATGTTGGAGGGCACGGGGGCACGGGATGAAATTTGACACGGGGCCACGGGGACACGGGGTGTTGGAGGGCACGGGGGCACGGGATGAAATTTGGCACGGGGACACGGGGCACGGGGACACGGGATGTTAGAGGGCACAGGGGCACGGGATGAAATTTGGCACGGGGACACGGTGGCACGAGGACACGGGATGAAGTTTGGCACGGGGACACGGGGGCACGTATGGCACGCAGGGCACGTGATTTATCAGACTCGAACAAAGTTCTATATAGACACGTCCTTTTATTGTGTAAAACAGTTCTTCAAGGGTGTGTTCCACGTCCTCTGCCCCTACGGTTGTATGGGGCTCCTCTTTGACCCCTTGTTCGGCCTCGGGTCCAGCTCGATCTGCGATTTGTTGGCTCATGGGGGCTCGTGGTGGCGGTATCATATTTGTGGGCAGTGGCCATCTTGGTGGAATTCCGCTCCATAATGTCAACCAGATGGGCACTGTTATATTCAATCATTGCCTCATTTTTAATTTCCTCTATCATATTTTGTTGCTCTGTTATGAGCTCACTGAAGTGAGTTGCCATAACCTCCGAGATAGCTTCTTTGAAGGCCCTTTCCGCGGCATAGTATTTGCTTTTGTTATCCTATGAGAGGTTGGCTATGTGGAGATTAAGGCGGGGGTTCATTTCGGTGGGGAACCTACCGCTCTGCTTAGCCTTCTGATATTTATTGGCCTCGTTTTGATACTTATTTATCAATATTTTATGTTCCATAATTTTGCTACAGGGATATTTGGGGAGGACAGAGGGTTCTAGCTCAAGGAGGGGTCTAGGGGGGAGCGTATGTGTGTTAGGGGTGGGTCTTATCAAGGCATGGCCAGATGTTGCAAGGGCTAGGGGTACTGGGGCCGAATGGGGGAGAGGCTCTGAGATCGGGGCGGTAATGGAAGTTAAGGGTGGGGTGCAAGTGTAGATAGGGGGGGTAACTTGGAGGGACATAAGGGGGGTCATTTGGGATTGGGTAGTGACCGTGGACGTGGGTTTGAGGGTAGTTTTACGGCCAAGTAGGGTGCGAAGGCAAGCTTGGATCGGTGTTTCTGGAATGATAGTAGGGATGTGCGAGGCAGGGTTATTCAGGGGAGATGGTGTGTAGACGGAGCGCCACTTGGAAAACAAGTTGGATGAGGCTGGGTATGATACATTGCTGCTGTCAGTTGCTGTCAGGCTGGGTATGATACATTGCTGCTGTCAAGAGAGGAGATATTCGTGTCTTCGTTGCTGTGCTGGTGGCTGGGCAGGGGCTTGGAGGGCTCGGAATAGGGTCCCAACTTTGATTCAATTCTTCCTCCTGTGCAGGGTCCATTTCGAACTTTGTGGCTGCCAAGGAACACGTCAAGACCGCGGTGATCAATGAAGTGATTAGTGTAACGATGGGATATGCTAAGATAAATAAAATATAAAAGTGAGATATAAGGGTCGGCAATAATATCATAGGGAGGGTGAAATTTGATGAGGAGTAAATGCGAGCGAAAATGGCGAATAAAAACGAATTAAAATGGTAAGTACCAGCAGCTGTACGGCTGTAAGGTTATGGGGGGGGGGGAATATAGTATAGTATGGCCTTGTTTGCTAATTTGCTTGCCCCTCACATGAACAGTTTCAGACCGGTTTGAGAATATCAAACAATGCGTGCTTTCCTTCCGCTAATAGAACAATTGTGATTGTTTTGAGGAAGATATTGGCATTGATTCAGAGCATTTAGATCCAGCTGGCTGACTTTGAATGAAATCTTTATTGTTTTGATTGATAAAGGAACGCCTGGAATGTCTATCACATGTGCTTTGAAAAGTCATTTTGCCCCGAAATGAAAATTCTTTCTGCTCACACGAAAATTTCAGGTCAACCTGAAAACTCAGACCGACCTGAGAAAGTGAAATGAGTTTCAGGTTGACCCAATTTTCATTTCGCCTGTGTCATGTGAGCGCGCTAAGGGCTTTGACTGTAGGCCGAAATGAGTTTCAAACCGATCTGAAACTCAGACCAGTCTTAGCTTGCTCATGTTGCTGAGGGCACTCTTAGAGTTTTTGGCTGCCAAATTTTACACCAACCATTGGTGAGAAGAAAGAAATACACTGGTGTAAGGAATTGTAAGAGGCCATCTGCCACAGATCTGTGGCATAAGGTACGCCAACTCCAGACTGGATTCTGCCATCCTTCAATGCTCAAACATGCCCATAATGGCAACAAATTTGAGTTGAGTTGAGTGAAACATGCAAATTTTCGTCACATCATGTTAATCATTGTTAGGGGCTTTGTGCATGATATATTCAGAAACTGATTATGGCCTTGCCACTTGCTAACTGGAAAATTTTACCAGCCTACCTGCAGGAACTTCTGCTTTTGACGACATAGGCTCCAGAGGCCTAATCAATCATGGTGGCGCGCTTTCGCTTTGGCCATGAATGTCCTGGCAAATTGAACTTTTATTCTTTTGCAATAACTAACCATTTGTGTTCTCAGCACTGCTTATTCCAATATGATATTTTGAATGTCAAGAAACATATCTGCAGCAGCTTTAGCGACCAGATGGACAATTCATGAATTCAAAACATTACAAACCAATTAAGAAACTTTTACTATTACGATGGACCTAATTTTATGTTAAATTAAGAATTTTTTAGTACTATGGCCTGATCCTAGTTTCTTATAGAACAACGTGTATTTTAATCAACGAACCAAATCAATGTCTGTTCAAATTTACATGGCGTCCTGATTTTGACTGGAAGGAAATATTTTCCGCATATTGCCGTATTACATAGACACAGAAAATGAAAAAAAACATCTGATGTTCGATCCTCAAGAATACGGATACCGACTTCCTACAGTTAGGCCTTAATTCCGTATTTTTATGTAATGCTATGCATCGATCTCCGATATCAGATTCCGTATAATGCCGTTTTTTGACATCTTTCACGCCGTGTAAAACAGCATATTTGGACAAAGCACACTAGTCCAGGAAATAAGTGCCGGTTTTTGCCATAATTGTGCACTTTTGGATACCAGCATGAGACTTGGCACAGACATAGAACCTTGTCTTCTGATTAAATTTTGATATAGAAGCAACTTCAAAAATGGCCCGTTGTCATGGTAACCAACTGACAATGCATTCTTTAAAAGTCCCTTCGTTACGTCAATCTTAAAGTTCTAATTTTGAAAGTTAGATTGTTTTTGAAACAATTTATGCTTGCAGTTGATTAAGTAATGGGAAAAAGTATTTTCAACCGTTTTGGAAAACGTAGTTGCCATAGAAACCACAACATTCGTGACGAAATGGACCGTTTTGCTTAGACTTTCATACACTCGATTACATTATTTCGCAAAAAGTCTAATAACACAACTTTGATGCAACTTCAACATTTTCAGATATTTCCCAACATGGTCGGGTTGCCATGGCAACAAAATCTTTTCATCAGACTGCCTACAATGGAAACTAAGAACGACTGAAAGAAAGGCATAATTTTCTAGGGTCCGTATTTTGTCCTCTAGTTTGACAGCTACGTGAAGTTTTGTCAAAAGTTTCTTGAGATTGATAATGCCACTGCTTGGCCTATCTTGTAAACGCATTTTCATTGAGAGATTTGAGATCACAGGAGCAAACAGGTGTACACTGCGAATTGGCCTTTTTGCACTTGCATATTGCCTGGCATCCTTCCTTGCAATTGCAGATCAGAATGGATCCATGCCTTTTCTTGATACTCAGCCATACTGCATTTCTTGACAACAACAAGGGGGGCTTTGGGTGGTAGTAGGACCCGCAAACCTGGACCCAAATTAGGAAAATCCGAAGACCCGCAAGTAAAAGAGCCAAAACCCGAAACTTCACCTCTGACCAAAAATCTTCAATTTTTATCAGTAATCTTCGAGTACTTTCGTTTTCACCTATTCTCTGTGCCTCTTTTCAAGCATTCGAAAGCTGGTGTATTATTATCGGTTTGTTCTCAGGTACATTCATGTTCCTGGTGGATATTATAGCGGGCCACTGCCTGCAGCCATGTCTATCATAAATAGTCTTCTTCTTCTTATCCTTAGCTATTCATTACTTTTCTTATGATCCTAGCTGATCCAAGGAGGCATCCTTTCTGCAGCAGTGCAACTAGACAGTCTATGCCAATCTGTTCTATCCAAGAATCTATCCTTTCTGTCACTGTACCGAGAGCTCCCATTACTATGGGTACGATAGTTACCTTCTTCATGCTCCAAATTCTTGTAAGTTCGTATTTGAGTTCGTCATAGTTCGATAATTGCTCTTCTTCTTTCACTACTTTACTATAGTCAAAGGGGCATGAAGGATCAATGATGAGACATGTTTTATTTACTTTATCTATTACAGTTATATCTGGTTTGCTGTGATTCAGTTTCTTATCCGTTTGAATGGAGAAGTCCCACAGAATCTTACAGAAATCCGACTCTAATACCTTCTCTGCATTGTGGGTGTGCTGCTGAGCACTGCCGAAGTGTTCGGCAAGACATGTGCCGAACAATGACACATAAGGCATAATCCTGTTCCGACATTTTCAGCCGAAAACTGAACCTATTTGCAGGCACATATCCCCAAGTACTCAGTGATTAAGTAGACCTACTGGGGAAGGCTTAGTTCAACCGAAAACAGCAATGAACTTCGACCTTGGATGATATCGGATCCAGACCTTGCATGTGCAAGAGCAATCCAGTGGTAAGGCACACCTTGAATATTGAGGCCTCCAAAGGGGGAGCCGCTGAAGCCTTGGAGCTCATCATTTTGAAGGCTTGGATCCCTAGAGCCCAAACAATTCCCATGGTGGTTTTCTCGAACCTTAAGAAATGGAGCCTCTGGATCCTTGCACTGGAGCCTTGGAACACGGCACTTTTGCCTTTGGGAGCCCGAAGCCCATTTAAATATCTCCTAGAGATTCGGAGCCCGAGATCCTTTAGGGGGCCTCAATATTTATCTACGTTTGCCCTGTATAAAGCGCTATGAAGAGTTGCTAGGCAGTAGATACAACAGAAATTTCATGCATCATTGTCAGTTATCAGACATAGTCAACTATGAGTTAGATATCTAACATGTCAGACAACATCAGTCAAATTGAATCACATTTTACCTTTGCGCTCTTTCCCTGAGGTTAACGAATAACTAAATTAGTTGCTCAACAATGAAAGACGGAGAAGTTGAAAGCCTATCCTACGGAGGATTCTTTGCAACAATATGCAAAGCGAGGGCATTCCACGCCGGCTTTGCGTGGCAACAAATGCAAACAAGCATCCAGCTACCGGACCCTACATGCTGGGAATAGCAAGTGGACAAGGTCGATATGAGCAATATTGGATGCAGATGCGGGATTCATCAAAACTCGTCCAGAAGTCTTGCACTGTTAAAGCTAGGCATGATGGAAGACAAGTTGCAAGTACAAAAAGCCTACTTGCTTGCTGTATACATCTTTAAGCCGGTGTTCCACTAGGCGGATTTTTCCGCCCGCAGCGGAGCGGCTGCTGTATTTGCATTGTTTATTTCTAACAATGATCACTTCTAATCGCTCCGCTACGCGCGTATTTGAAAGTCGGATTTACTTTAACTTTTCCACCGCGTCCTATGGCGCCAACTAATCAAATCGCTCGAAAGCTCTAACACATGACTACAGCATTCCACGGCAGGGAAAAGCCGCGGCGATTGACGAGAAACAGTTCTGAAAATTTAAAAAAATTCTTTGTCAAAGAGTCTCATGTCATTGTCTCACTGACCAGCAGAGTAAATTATTCCTTTTCTTATCTTGCTTGATATAGCTGACGAACGAAAACCACTTCCTGTACTTTTTATTTGTCTTTCGGTCTTCCAAGGGTAATAGCTTTAAAAAGTTGAAGCTTCTTCAGCAGGAGCAGCCTTCGACGTTTTGTCCATTTTCAAAGAGTGGACAAGGCCTATCGTTATGTGCGTTTTGGCGCTTTTTTTCTCAAGTGGAAATCGAAATCTTTACAAGATGCACAAAACAATGACGTTACCAATCTTTAGAAACTTTTAACAAAAGTTCACGTAGCTATCAAATTTGAAGACAAAATACGGATTCTATGACATAGTGCCTTGTTCAGTCGTTCTTAGTTTCCATTGTAGGCAGTCTGATGAAAAGATTTTGTTGCCATGGCAACCCTACCATGTTGGAAAATATCTGAAAATGTTGAAGTTGCATCAAAGTTGTGTTATTAGACTTTTTCCGATATAATGTAATCGAGTGTATGAAGATCTAAGCAAAACGGTCCATTTCGTCACGAATGTTGTGGTTTCTATGGCAACTACGCTTTCTAAAACGGTTGAAAATACTTTTTCCCGTTACTTAATCAACTGCAAGCATAAAATGTTTCAAAAACAATCTAACTTTCAAAATTAGAACTTTAAGATTGACGTAACGAAGGGAATTTTAAAGAATGCATTGTCAGTTGGTTACCATGACAACGGGCCATTTTTGAAGTTGCTTCTATATCAAAATTTGATCAGTAGACAAAGTTCTATGTCTGTGCCAAGTCTCATGCTGGTATCCAAAAGTGCACGATTTTTTCACTTATTTCCTGGACTACACTGTTGGTGAGAGTTTTCGTTTCCTTTTGCTCATGACAGGACAAAGACCTTGCCAAAAGAAATGCTAATAACGAGAGAGATCGCTCAATTTTCAACGTGCTTTAAACGCAATTGAGTTGCTAATTAGGTCAAGTTTGTTCAGGTTAAAGTTGTTTTTTCTATCAGTGAAAACATTAAGCATCATAGCCATATGTCAATCTTATGGTGTCAAATCTGTCCAACATGAAATAAGCAGACGTCAAATTTAGCCATAGGATCGCAGGAAACTTGTGTCTCGTTGCGCTTTCTTTTCTTTCTTTCTTACTGACCTGAAGCCCCCTCTCATATTACAAAGATGGACTTTGAAATCAAAAACCAAAAGCATGGACTTTCAAATCCGCAGACATGATGTCCGTGGAATCAGTTTTGCCCTCTTGGAAAACCAAAAAAGCGGGTATTTTATATTCGCGGACTTTAAGTCCGCGGTTTAGGTTCTGCCTTGTTAAAAACCAAAAACACGGACCCTTAAGTTGGCGGACGTAAGGTCCGCGGTTTAGGTTTTGGCCTATTCGAAAACCTAAAACGCGGACCGCGGACCATTGCCTTGGAGGTCCGCGAAGTCCTTGTGGTCCGCGTTATAGACCTGGCCGGAAAAAATCCCAAAAAAACAGATGCGAGGCGGACGGTACCCTGAAATACAGTGTATCCCTCCGTGGGGGTTGACAGTGTATCCCTCCGTGGGGGTTGGCAGTGTCTCCCTCCGTGGGGGTTGGCTCTAAATTCTATGAATTAATGAATTCTATACTCTGATTGGCCATCCTTTTGATACGGTGCATCATGGGATCTATTTTTGCCAAGAGTTTGGCCTTTTTGCTACGGATGGCGTGTATGGCAAGCGAAAGTCACCAAAATCAGATAAACCCAGTTTTTCTCAGAAAAACCGGGTTTATCTACAGAAAAACCGAGTTTATCTGAGAAAAACTTGGTTTTCCACCAGAAAAACCGAGTTTTTAAGAAAAAACTTAGTTTCTCTGTCAGATAAGCTTGGTTTTTCTGAAAAACCGAGTTTTTCTGGAGAAAAACCGGGTTTTTCAGAAAAACTAAGCTTTTCTGCTAAGATGTCACTACTTCGGGAAAACCGAGTTTTTCTCCGATCCTTTCCGATGAACTGAAATAGGCTTTATCAATTTAATTTTCACCCGACGTGTCCCGAGAATTCACGGATGCACCGAGCGACCAGACCAAACTTTGAAGAAACCAAATTTCTCAGAAAAACCGATTTTTTCTGAAACACATGACTTTGCTCAAATAGTCAAAGTACAAAAGGAGCCTTGCATCAGCATTGATTGATCTTCTTCAACATCATTATCATTAGACAATAGGATTGAGATTGTGCAACCGTTGATTCAATAACTCAACAAAGCGATATAAGATATGACAAAGAGGAAGTATTCAGTTCCTCACAAACAATGAGTCCCAGCAGAGTGGTGCCAGTAAATGTAATCCACGATGAAAAGGTTGTTCCTGAAGGGTTGCTCATCCATTGATATTTTGCCAGAAATTTGCGCCACGTTTCATGGAACCACAAATTTCTTTAATTCAGCGAAGTATTTCTCTCGGTCGACCTCGGGGCACAAAGCTTTTTGAAGATTGGCTTTGAGATGGGCGTAAGTATCTTTCGCCTCATCTGATAAGGCATAAAAGTAGGTGGCAGCTGGTCCACGGAGAAAGGCTGGTAAGGCTTGCAGCTTTTTCTCATCGTCCCATGAATTGGCGGTGGCGCAACATTCAAATTGATGTAGCCAAGAGACAATATCACCAGTCTCAAACTTCTCCTGGTTGATGGATGAAGTTGCCATTGAAGAACTGGTACACTTCTTCATTACCTCTGTCATCAAATGTAGAGTATAGGTTCTCCGAAGAAAGACTCAGTAAATAACAACTCCTTTCTCTAATGCTCAAATCATCAACTGAACTTAGATTGCAATAACATGTCATAATATGTGTTCATGACAAAGGATATTGGGCCTTGGCATACAATCAAAGAATGTTTATATTGTCAAAAGGGTTTGCCGCAAGGGCACAACACAAGAGATGCACTAATTTCCATTCAACCTTAACTTTACAACAGACGCTCGGCCTTGCACTTACCTTGTCTGCTAAATCCCTTTCTGCCCTGCGTTTTGAAGCATGGGGTGTATCACTCTTCCAAAATGTTTTAAAACGATAGGGATTCTAGGGACTTTGTACAGATCTTGTTAGAAAACAAAAGGATATTCACCAATGGTGGACGAGATTACAGAGTGATATGCTTCTCATTTTGAAGTCAAACTCTTAAATTGGCTGCCACCTAGCATTTGCTGAAAAGCTTGCCAGATCTGCTAGAAAAAGCTGTTTGCAAGAAAAAACGCAACGCCCACCTCAGGCTACATCGGAATGGACATCAGCTTTCAGCTCCTCATTTAGTGTTCTAAAAACTCATGTAAACAGGGGGGGCACAAAACTAGGCCCCTCGCCTCTAGCCACAGGCCTGAAACCTGCGTTTTACCAACCTGCAAGCCTGCGTTTTACCAACCTGCAAACCTGCATTTTACACTTGCAGCTGTTCCCACGACCTCCAAGGCAAGGAATCACTGCCCCTTTCGTTGATAGCATAACCATTCCTCCCAAGCATAAACATGATTTCAATTCAATTCTCCTCATCTCTAAAATGGGAAATACAAGGGTCATCTTCCACGCCTGTTGGAATTGAATACTTGGTTCACATAAATAGATAGTTCACTTTCACCCCTAACATCCCACAGCCCTATGTCCACCATAGGCTTGGCAATCGTGGTGACAATATGGGTGCAAAAGTAGCAGAAACGGATGGATTTTTGCTCCATAATACGTCTGAAAAATAAATCATAAAACTCATGCCCAGTCTCAAAACTTATCAATCAAGATTCAATCTTTAGCGCAATGATTGACCCATTGTATCTTTTTGGGTGAAGATAAGAAAATTTGGAAGGGCCTGCTTTTAATAGTGCACTGGCATGCGTAAAAATCATGTGACATGACATGAAATAGCAAAACAGACCACCTTCTGTAACTAACAAAGGCCAAAACACAGATGATTTCCAATAAGGGATCACAAGGGTTCCCTTGACTTTTCCTTCACTGATACGAAAAATAACATCAGGTATTTTAGAAATAGGGGGGGGGGGAACAGGTTGTTTCCATCTGCCCAGTTTTGAGAAAAAGCATCAACAGCTTCAGTACTTGGAGAATAGAATATAGAGTTAAATCTCAAAACTTTAAGGCGGATCTCCACGGGACGATCTTTGAGACGATCGTCATAAAAATTCGCGACGATTTTTCTTACGAAATTCATGACGATTTCGTAACCGATCTCCACTGGACGATTGTTTCTGGTGGTATGTTTTCCAACACAACAAATCAATTCTGTAATGGCGGCGATGAATAAAAGATATATCCTGTATCTGCAGCTTTGTAGATCTTGAAGCCGACTGTCCACTTCAGATGCGGATTGGGCAGATAGAAACTGCGAGAGAACCAACTGGTGAACATCAGAACTTCCTTCGTTGCTAGCAGCCATGTTGAAATTATGAATGCGATGTGTCTGTGTCGTTCCTGAAATCTGATTGACTGAAATTTTGACGATCGCAAAGCGCACAGCAAAAAGTTAAAACTTTTTTGACTTTTCGTCAAGAACAAAATCGTCAAAAATTTTGTCAGAAAAAAACGATTTTAGTAACTGCGCATGTGTCGTCGCAAATTTTGGTGACGATCGTCACAAAAATCGTCTGGTGGAGATCCACCTTTACGATTATTCTCGTCAGCAAACCTATCGATGGAGAAGGGCCCACACAGCTCATCTAAATAAGTGAATAATTCAGAAGAAATTTCCCAATCATCCAAATCCACATGTTTGGAGAGCAAATCTGCTTCTGTATTTAAAGCTCTTGGGATCCATTTCACCCTAATTTCGACAGAATTTTCCTGACAGAAGTCAAATATTTTGAGTGCAATACTATGTAACTCGCTATTCGGGCTTCCGATTTCGACAATTCTCGATGTTGCAAAGTTACCTACACAACATACAGCCTGCTTACGGTATAGCAACTTTTGAAAAGTTTTCAAAGCATAAAATAGGGCAGTGAGTTCACGCCAAGTTGAAGACTTTCTTTGGGTAAGACCGAAAAGTCGGAGATGTTGGAGAAAATTTTCTATAATTATTGGCACATTGGCTTTGCGTGTGCCCCCATCCACGGCACAATTGACAATGTAATTCCCATGGACAATTCGATGCAACGTGTCCGAGTTGATTGCAATTAAAACATTGGCCCTGGCGTCTTTGTGCATTGCTTGATTTTTGAAATCTTCCACGGGATCCACGTTGACAAACATTCTGAGGACGAGATTCTGGTTGGGAAAGAGACGTTTCCAGACTTGTGTGGCTTGCAGTCAAGGCTGAAACAGCAGCAGTTAATTGACCAATCGAGTCCTTGAGCGTGTCGTATTGATGATGACTAGAGGGACGGTCTGCAGGTGCAGGGGCAACTGGTGAAGCAAAAGCCAGTGGTTGCTCCGCTGGTCGATGAACAGCGCAAAGACGTTGAACAAATTCCGTCATCTCAGCAAGAGACGGTGTGGGATTGGACTCCAGGAGCTTCAAACGAAGACACTCAGGAAGGCCTTTCATAAACTGACGGGCCAGAAGTGCATCACGTGCTTCACCAGCGAGCGATGGGTCAGCTTTGTTTAGAGCTCCTTGCAGCTCCCACAGTCTTCATTTGGGCGTAGAGATCGGCTTTCAAACTCTGTGTAAATTTTTTCACGGTCAACTGCGGGCACAGGGCTGCAATAAGACCCTTTTTCAGCTCATTGTATGATTCTTTTTGGGCATCAGAGAATTCAAAATAGTGAGTGGCTGCCGGTCCTCGTAGAAAAGCATGCAGAACTTTTAATTCCTTGTCGTTATCCCATGAATTCACATTTGCACAGACTTCAAACTGGCGCAACCACAAAGAGATATCACCGGACTCGAACTTCTCTAGTGTAATGGAAGTTGCCATAATATCGTCGTACTCGCCATCAACTCTGTCACCAATTTGATGCGCTTGAGGATTCGCTAGGTGAGACTAAGAAACAACAACTATTTTCTGAATCAGAATATGATCGACTGACTGCTAAATCCTCTCTTGCTCTTATCAAGAATTCTAATTACATAACCCAGACATGCAATATAGACAGGAGACATGAGGAGATTACGTGTCCTGAATGCAATGTGGATAACCGTCACACAGCAACAACAAACTTCTTGATTTTCTCGATTTGCTGCGTTTAGGCCTTTCCAAGCTCTTTCGTGATATGAACGGAACAGTTGGCAGTATGACAAAAACAACCATTTCCCTAAAGTCCTTACCACGCCTCCATCTGCTGCCCTTCCCACATCTCAGTCTGCAAGTTCCAGAAAGAATGTCGCCAAAGAAACATTCGCACAGCTTTGACATTCGGTCGCCATTTTGGAAGCAGTCTCCTTTGTTTGCCTCGTTCACAAATTTACGGCCGTGAGAACGGCCGTTGTTTCTGATTGGCCAAGAAGACACAATGGAGGTCGCATGTCTCCAGAGTATTTTTCCTTCCTCTCTTCTCTTTTCTTTTTTTCTTTGTTTTTAATTTCAGATTTTTTTCAAAAAAGAACTTAAAAATACTCTGATCCAGGGTATGGTTATGATATCTACACCAGTTTCTTGTATTGTAATCTTCTTGTTTCCCTCTTCCTCTTCTTTTGTCACCTTAATTCTATCTGGGATATTCTCACCTTTATACCTTTCTTCTGCTATCATTGTAAGCACATCCATTCCAGTTAGTGTTAACTTTTCATATCTAATCATTCCATTATTTCTGATTATATTTATTTTCTTTTCAATATCTTGTTTTCCATCTTCCTTTGTTTCATTTAAGAACTCTTGAGCTTGTTCTTGTGTTTGGAAACTTTTGAAAATTGCACCCTCAATTCCACTTGTTTGTTGTTGGCATTCTTCCCAGGATGTATATATACCATTTTTTTTGCCATTCTTTACTGTGTAATATTTTGTTTTTATTTTCTCTTCATTATCCATATAGCTTTCTTTCATAAGGGTTTTATTCTTTGCAGTTTCTTGGCTGTCATTTCCCCCCTCTTTCTCTTCACACTTTTTCTTTGCGTGTTCCTTACAGATGTATCCAATATCCTTAAACTCTGTTTTTACTTTCTCATATGTGGTCTCATCACACTTGTAATGCCACCAACTCTCACATTCTTCATAAAGAAACTCCTGACTTAACATACTCCTTACATCCCTTACATCACTCAATTTCCAAAGTTGTAACTCATTTCTGGCCCACTTGGTAGATTATTTTTTTATGTCAAAAGTTCCTTTAGAAATTGTCAACAATAAACATTATACACTAAGTGGAGACATGTTTGTGTGAAAATAAGAAACAGCTGTAATGATTTCACCAAACTAACCATTTTTGAAGTTTGGTCAGCAGTTTGCATATATTTGTAAACCTCAGCTCCATTGAATTTTAGGAGGCGATAGTTCTCTGATTTAAAAACAAGTGTCATATTAGTTCTTTAAGAAAGTTTCATTGTTGTTGAAAAGTTGTTCCAAACTCTGCTTCAAAGAGAAACTGCTGTATTTGGCATTTTACAACTGCTTTAGATCTTGGATCAATCCTTTTTAATTGAGGGATTAAGCTTTTAAGGAAGTGACTAGCCTCATCGTTTTCATTCTTTTCTCGCCTCAGTTCATCCAATATTGCTTGATCTAGTTTGTTCACTTCATCCTGTTTCTTCCTCTTTCCTGAGAAATTTGGGCCTGTGGGCGTGCTACAGTAGCTACTTGGGCCAGCTGCTGATGAAGTGCAGCGTACATTCTTGTCACATGTTAATTCTTCAAAGGTTTCCAAACCTGTATTGTCAGCATCGTCCCCTTTTTCATTCTCTCTGAAAAACTTGGGCCCTGTCTCAATGTCATGTTGTCATCTTGAGCTTCATTACAGGGATCATCACCGTGGAAAATAATGCTTCCTTCCATGGACAGCTCGAGGTTGTAGGGGTCTCAACGAAGCTAAAGCCCTTAAAGAAACTCATCTTCTGCATCCATTGCCAACTGACGTTTTGAGCTGTACCTGAATCCCCATGTTTGGGAGCAACTGTTTTAGCTTCTTTCTGTAGGTGTCATGGAGGTGACGCCATTTTGCTTTCACAAAAGCTGGTCTTCCCTCAATGCCACATTCACAAGGAATAAGCAGCCAAGTCATTTCTGGTCTATTTTTGCTCTTGTACTTAGAGTTGCTTATATCCCAAACAACCTCATTTACGTGAACCTTCTCAATTAATTCTCCACAAGTTCTGTGCTCCACTCTATGCTCCCATCATTGAGCTGTTCCGGTCTCTGATTGGTCAATAGCACAATGGGGAATTTTCACAAAGGAATGAAAAGGAGGCTACCAACTACACAAAACTTTGCGGTTTTCAAAAAACTTAACGCGCGTCAAATAACTGAATGGTGCGGTGCGTCTTAGAGGGAAAAGAATTGTCACGAAAACTTGTACAAGTTTTATTCAAGTTGCGAAGTTCTGACCGATTCAGTTTTAAGAAGCCAATAAAGCAACTCCTGCCTTGAGACGGTGTTCTCTTGGGCCCTTGCTTGTCAACGTCAGCCTTAGTTTCACCGAAACTTATCTGCTATGGAATGTTTCCAATTTGGCTACATTTTCTTTCCATTTCAAGACAGGAGTCTTTGGTTGATTCTCTGTCCACCTTCCTGAAGCTGAGGGATTGTTTTTTTCAGCACTGTCGTTTGCTTGACTTTCCAAACTTGTGTTTCCGGTTGTTCAAGATTGCTGGAAAGTTAATTTCAGTTGCAGCAGAGATAACCGAGACTGGCAGAAAAAAAGAGCAAAGAAGAAACCTCATTGAGAGGCTTTTGGAAATCAACAGTATCCACCTGATTGTTCTCTGCCATCATCTTGCAAGAAGTGGAAACAAAGAGATCGAACACCTTCACCAAATCCCTCCTGTCCATCAATCAGGAAAAGAGTGAGACTCCAACTTTTCAAAAATACTGCAAACGAGAAACATAGGCCAGAATCAAGGAAAATAAGTGTATGACTTCAAAAGTTTCATTGGGAGTGGTGAAGCTACAGTAAACAAGAGTTGTTTTTTACTGCTTTGACACTTTCATGCATTAATCATCTCTTTTCCTTCAACAGGTAAAATTTGAGGTAGATGGAATTTTGGGCTTGTTCAGACCAAAAAGGAGATTGAAAGGACTAATTGTTGCATGTCTACATTCATTGAGTGAGGTTGTTTGGAATTTTTGTCCAAATGAATACTAATGAAGAATTGTCGCATCTAGTTCCAACAAGATATGCGTATCGGAGACATGAGTCTGCACTTCATTTACTGTCTGCTAGTGTAAAAAAACTGGTTCCCCAATTGCCAATGGCATGTGGATGATAAAAGTCAGTCATGAACATACCCGGTGAGTCAGAAGAAAACCTGGGCCATTTATCGGACTGTGGCATCGCATTGAGCCACTTGATCATCCTCAACTTAATGTTTTCATGCAGCCAACAGTCTAACTTGGATCATAAAAGTTTCCCCAATGAAATCATTCTCTTAAGCACCTAACTCTTGACTGGTAATAGGCAGAGCGACCAAAGTTGGTGTCTGTAAGCCTCAAGCATTTGCTTTCTGTAAATAAAGAAATTAACCTAAAATAGCCATCATTTTGCTGACATCAGCAGTTTTTGCATGGTCAAGAAACGCAGCAAAATTGGCCAAAATCGGGAAAATCGGAGCATTGTGGATGGTGTCAACTTTCATTGGATCTGGTGATATTCCTTCACTTAACAATACAAAACCTAAAAATGTAAGCTTGTCTTGATTAAACTTGCATTTGTCTTTATTGAGAGTTAGCCTTCTTACTGAAAAGCATTGAAAAACTTCAAAACTTTTCAGCATCAAAACGTTTCTGGTTGTCAGAATGGTTGTCTTTTCAAACCCTCTGCCATCCTACTTTAGTTTGGAGGATGCATCAATGCACAAACAGTGATGAAACAGAGGATCACAAACTGTTGCTTCAAATGTTGTAGATCACCAACCATTGTTTAACAGATAAGGTTTACAAGCTTGAATCACCAACAAAATGGTGGAAAGAAGCTTCAACTTTCCTCAGTACTAAAACGGTTCCACATGATGCATTTGTCTCAAGATATCAATAGTCAACCATATTTTCACTGAAAGTTTTCTCGAAATACTCAGCCAAAGTCTTGCCATTCGATTTCAGTATTGTTTGTAGTCAATGTAAGGTTTAGAATGAATTACATTTGTTTACCAGCAGTGTAAAAGAAATTTAAAGGTAAAGAATGCCATTAAGAGGGGAGAATTGGACCCAAAAGATGGGGCAGCTGTAAAGAGATACGGGAAGGAGGTGGAGAAAAAATTGTTGCATGAAGTAGAAACACCTCTGCAAGGTGATGATGAGGAAGAGAAAGATCGCCAAAGGGAGAGGCGACTGGATGCGCTTTGAAGAGGGAACAGGAGGCGTTTCACTGTTTTTGCCCTCATTTGTGCGGAGAAACAATGTGAAATTGAAAGTGCCACTATGCCAATGAATTTAACGTCCACACCTACTAACAGCCAGGTTTCACCGCCCACTTTTCATGTTGCATTTGATGTCAGTGAAATGGATAGCTGTTATCGGAATTGGTGGAATAATGGGAACCCTCCGGAGCAACCACGACCAGAACCAGGTAAATGGATCAATTTTTTAAAGTTTGTAAATTACAGTGCTGTACATCATAAACTGAGATTTAACATTGTCAAAATGGAAGTTAGCCAAATTTGTATGCTGATGCGCGCCTCTGCATGAATTTATGCATTTGAAAATGACCCATCACAAATTGTTCAGCCGTGATGAAGTATAATATATTTTTGGGATCCTCCTGTAAGAAATCTTCCTAAAATTAGGCCAAGAAGTTTCTTATATGAGGGCACCATTTCTAAAAAAATTCAGCTTGAGGTTTCTTATAATGATAATTAAGTGATTTCTATTTTGCAAGTTCTTACTGTAATCTAAATAAACAGAACTAACCAATAATTCATTGCAAATAACTAGTAAATTAGATTAAGGAAACGGGAAGAAAAAGCAAAAATATATAACAGTAACAAGAACAATAACAGCGAATCAACAATATTATTGTGAGTATGCAGGCTGTAGAATATCCATTTCGCTTCTACGTCTATGAAATGCTTCTTTTACAAATTCTCCTAAAAGTCTTGTATTTTCTAAGCTGCCATCAGCCAATACTTGCTTAAAAAGTTCAGTTCTATCAATTAGGGGATTTGTAACATCAAAGTCGAAATAGAGATTTCTTAAATCGTCATACATGGGGCATTCACAGAGAAAGTGATTTCTTACAAACTGTTTCCAGGACCGACATCTCTGTGTGCCGCCCTGATTCAATCATCAAGTCATGATAGCTATATTTAAATTTTGCTGCTCGCTGTCTTGTAGAAAAATCATGGATCTGTTGCAAGTTCTTTTAGGGTTCACACTTGGTTTTAAACCACTCGAAACAACATACTTTCCTATGTTTTAAGCTAGTTGGCGAGGTTCGAGTTATACGCTCTTTCCTTTCCTTCGTAAATAATTCTGCTAGCATTGATTTTAACAGCGCTTTAATTTGCGATGTGCTCATTTGCGCTGGATTATAAAATTGAAGATACAATCTGACCATCTTCAAAATGGATCTAACTTTTTGAGATGCAGTCAAATTTCTCATCTGTCAATGAAGTTGCAACACTGAGCATGGCTATTGTTTGCCTTATACTGTTAACATCGAGCAGTTTCGTTTCACCCCAAGAATCATCTTCCAGAATTTCAAGTGTACCTTTACCATCTCATTTTCGGTACTACATTATAACAGTAAACCACTTTTTTCAGACAGTCCGTTTGTTGGATGCTGACTGAACGTTCAAAACAATCTTATTTTAAGCGTGTTGCACGATAAAACAATCTTATTTTAAGCGTGTTGCACGATATAAACTTTTAAGTTAACTGAACGTTGCCCATCACATCCGTGCGTCAGAATAGGTGTGATTAGCTTTTTGAACAGACTCAGGGATGGCACTACCGGGGGGGGGGCTTAGGAGCAGGAGCACCCCACAAGCTCACTGAGCCCCCCGTCCGCACTCGAATCTTTGAACATTCTTATTCACTGTCGGCACATCCGTAACTTGCTTGTTATGCTTTTAGAGAATGTAGTCGCATTTCGAGAGTGTAGTCGAGTGTAGTCGCAGCCAATCTGAAAAGTGTGATCCGTAAAGCTTTTGCTCGCTTCGCTCGCTGTGGGCACTCTGACAGCTTTTGCCCCCCAGCATTTTTTCCCTGAACCATTTCTGAATAGACTAATAAAGGTGGTAGGCTAAAATTTGTTTGATAAATTGGTACATGCATTGCATATGCTAGCTGCCCTTTCTGTAGTTAAATATACTTGCATTTTCAGAGAGTCAAGAACAAAACCAAGAAAGGTGACTCTTTGCTCTGGTTTGAACACAGACTTGGATGGATGAACAATAAATCCAAGACTGTCAAATATCTTTATAGTGTCTATCAAATTTTGAAGACATTCGTCATATGTCATATGTCAGAAGAGATATGGAACAAAGATGAAATGGTAAAGTTGGTGTTTCTGAATAACGTTCCCCATATGATACCAAATATAAATGAAGGGGTGACCTGAAGTATCAGCAAGGATGCAGAAGGTCAAAGTTCAACCAGGGTCGAATCCATTGGAAAACAAAAGGCTATTGCCACTAACAATAGTGCTCACAATGGTTCAATTGAAACAGTAAACAATGCTCGCATTGTCTTGGAAGTCATCACAGACAATAATATTCAACCAACCAAAACAAAACACGAAAACAAGTCGCGCCCAAACAAACGGCAACGAAAGAAAAACAGGGCTGAAGCCTCAACGAAAAACGCTGAAGATCCAGCTTGCAAGGGTGACCAAGCGGTTATTGCACCGAGCACAACAAGTATTGCAACTGATAAAGCCAGGAAATCCGAAGGAAATTGCAAGCCGCGATCCATACATATACTAGGAGACTCACTGTTGAAAAATTTAAACAGCTGGAATTTTAACAAAGATTGCCCCTCTGGTGACAAGGTCATCGTGAAGTCTTTCAGTGGTTCAACTACTAAAGATATGCATTCATATGTGATACCATCGATAGAAAAGGGGCCAGATTGCATCGTTTTACATGTTGGAATAAACAATCTGCCGGATGCCAAAAAATCTGATGTTAACATTGCCCAAGGTATTATCGCACTTGCAAAAAAGATCCGTGAAGACAAGATAGAAGTCAAAGTATCAGGATTGGTACCAAGGTATGACAACCATGAAGCGAAACGAGTTAAGGTGAACTACATTCTAAGAGACCTTTGCTCAGAGAACAGCTTTGCTTATTTTGACCATTCGAATATCGATCCAGCGAATCATCTGAATAGAAGCAAGCTGCATTTGAACAAGGATGGTAGTAAACTGTTTGCTGACAATCTTTTAAATGCCAATATGGATTTCTGACTTATTGATAATAATGTAGTAGAAACAGGAGTAGGCGTAAATGCTAGGCACCATTCAACCCCCAGCACGTCTTTACCAGCTAGGGGCTCAACTGCCTCTTTCCGCGCAGATGATTCGACACTTGGCCCTGTTGGTACAAAGCTAGGGTTCAGAAAGGGTATGGTTATGGCCTCTCTCAATGTGAACAGTCTCCCTGCTCATATTGATGGAGTTAGACTCCTTCTTCGTGGGAAAAATATCCATATTTTAGCCCTGAATGAAACTAAAATTGATTCTGACTATCCAAGTGATCTTCTAAAGATTGAGGGTTATCGGTTTGACAGACTTGACCGTAACTGTAGAGGGGGTGGCATTGGTTTTTAGATAAGAGACTCTTTGTGTGTTCTAAATGTATCTTATAAGAAACCAAGAATTTGAGCCAGAATTGAAGATATCTTAAAATTTACAGATTTTCAGCACTAAGAGTTCTTACAAATTTCTTAAAGATTCCATAATTATCTTCATGTCCACCACATAAACATTTCAGAACCAAGCTGTTTGAAGCCATTCAAATGCTTAGACATCCTGAAGGGCCTTCCAAGTCAGAATGGAAATAAAGTAAAAATTACGCTAAGCAAAATGAAAGGTTAATTACTATGGGAGCTAAGTTTCTTATAAGCAGTTCCTTACAAAAATATGTGTATTTCATGAGCTATTCTGTCCTTCATACTCATTAAAATCATTTTTACTCCTATCCTCTGTGAATTTCATCAACATCTAACCTGAACAGCATGCCCAAAAGGCCTAACTATTGTTTACTCTGTTCCTCAGTACCGTAAAACAAACCTTAGTAATGATATTAAAGCATGAGAAACGTCTGTATGTACTTACTTGGGATAACTGCAAGTGCAAGGAAGTTCAGAAACTGTTTTGCAAGCAGTCATGAATTTGAAGGAGAAATGAAATGACAAGGAACCGAAGAAATAGTTGTCACCAACTTGAATTGCTGAACGAAAATGTAATATTACTTTAAACTTACATTGACTGAATGAAAGTTATGTCGCTCATTCATGAGAAGGAACTATTATGTTGAGGTACATATCCAGAATGTGTCATTTATAGTAATCATCCTTAAAGACCCATTGCCAACCATGATCCTTTGTGCGCCGCGTGAAAAGTAAGACAAAGGGGATTTAGGCCAAAAAGGACTGTCAGATAACACGAAAGTTGCCTTTGGCGCCACAAAGGATCATGGTTAGCAATGGGTCCCTAACCCTAATCCACATTTTTTCCACCCCCCTCGAGGTTTTTCTGGTCGCGTTTTTCAAAGACATCAACTATGTCCCCCAAACCTACCTGACTTTTACGAATTATCTATTTGCCACATTTTGATTGAAAAATTTTCAAACAATAGAGCTCACAGGTCACGTGACATGCCCATGTTTGGAAGCAGGTAGCAAGCAAATCATTGTTTTTGATGATTTCAATGGAAAGATTTGATAATATTATGGAGTATTATACTTCAAATGAATCAGTAGATGAAGAGCTTTAATTTGAGAGCTTTAATTTCTGGAATTTGATGATGTCAGCATTTTTTTTATGATGACATCATAATGGCCGCCATTTTGGGCTAATTAGCAAATTTTTGAATTTCTTCTAAACTTTTCAATTGAGGAGACTCCAATGATACGTTTGTAATAAAGCATTACTACTTTGCAGCTTCTTTTTGTCTATTTTTACCGAAAATAAATTAATTGCACCAATGACGCCATTTAAATTGGCTAATTTCTGCCAAGGTATCACTCCAAAATCATTATTTTCAATGAAATTATATTTTCATATCAAATTTGTGGCTAATTAGCACCAAAAACTGCAATATGTTCATGCAAAAACTTCTTTTAAATTCAAATTTAGCTTGGAAATCTGATTTTCACTGATTTTCAACTTCATGACGTCATTGTGAGATCAAAAGGTGTGGCAGCCACACCCAAATTGTGCTACTTGCTACAAACAATTTGATCTGTAACGGTGCCAAGTTGTATTGAATTCTGATGAGTCTAAGGCAGTTTTCAAAGGGGGGAGGGGGGGGTGGAAAGAACCCCCCCATAAATGGTAGCTAGAAAAAAGCCCATATGGATTAGGGTTAACTCATTAACAACCACTGACCTCAGTGTTAAGATCAATATTGAATCATTTCATTTCTAAACGGAAGTTTTGCATTTTCCCTGCAAAAGGGCACTTTTGCCCTTTGAGGAAAAGCGCAGGGGTCTGAACCCCCAGGTCCCCCCTTCCTAGTTGCGCGCCTGTCACCAGGTGGGGGGGGTATATGCCACCAATCCTGCAGTTACCAATTCCTTTATTACCATCACAGATATTTTCCTAGGACGTAATCTTTCTATGCCACGAGAAATTCCAGAAAAAACTCACAACTACTGAAATGATTGCTGAAGTCATGGAGTAGACAAATCTCCATTGCAAACATGCTGCTACAAGTGTCATAACATCACATTGATAGATCAGTCATCACCCCTTAGCAGTTGCACATGCCCTCATTGTGATTTGATGCAAAGGTTGGAAAGATACAAGAGAACATGGTTTGTGAGGGCTTTCCTCAATGATTGAAATAAAGACATCATGTTACAGTTCAACAATGGCATGACGTTAAATGTTCTAAGAGAATCCAGTAATCCATCTGCACTGACACAAGATAAATTGCTGGTATTTCCATCCCTTGCCTCCTTCAAAACCAATTGACTGCTCCTCTAACTCGGATTTGAGATCAGCAATAAGCCAAGACAGACTTGACAATCTTGCGGTACTTTCGATTGAAAACACAGAGGCAAAGGCAATCGACAAGACAAATTTAATCAAAAACTTTACCTGTTTGAATGCTCGAGGGCAGAAAGAATTCAAATATAGATTTTTTGTTTGTACCTGATAACTTTAGTAGTAACAATATAACATTGAAAATTTTGAAGCTGTCTTATCCATAGGTATGTGTTTTGTTATGTAGTTACATAGTGTTTTCGTTGGAAGAATGAGGAGGAATGTATGGCCTTCTTTAAAAATTTTGACGGAGTGGAATCTGACCAACGAAAATTGACATGTTGGTACTAAAAGTAGTGGAGACAGGAGCGTATTAAAAGCCTTAACATATATTTGCAGTTTCCTAGTTCCTTTAACCAGACATAGGTGCTAGGGGCCCCAGTCCCTCATGCATACTAAAACGAGGAACCACCCAAAACGAGCCACAACCACCAAAAACCAGCCACAACCACCCAAAACCACCCACAACGATCCACAACCAGAATAAAACGACCCAAAACGACCCAAAATCATCCACAACCAGATCATAACTACCCAAAGTTTACCTACTACCAGCTAATTTGTCTGCAGGTGAAGAAGTGATGCTGGTTTCACCTATATGCATACTTTGGCTATTTTCAGCTTTGCTAAGAAATATGTTATTTTTATGACTGGTTTTATCAAGGCCTTCTTGGCAAAGAACCAGCAAGAGGCAGATTCGTTTTTCATGCGCGCGCAGAAGCGTCATGGATACGAGACGAACTGATCACGTGATAATCACGACAGTGGAAAGCCGGAATTAAATGAGCTGATGTGATAAGCAGCAAATGATTGCAATGAAAATCTGATTCTAAAGTGATTATTTGTCCCTTATTTCACAATTTCCAGCAAGAATTTTTATCAATCAGTTTTAGTTTCCAGCCGAGGCCCCTTTCAAACTCAACCAGAAACATCTAGGCTGAAGGTGGAAGCAAGCCAAACTTCAAGTGCCAAGAATTGAATGCCAATATTTTTGACCAGAGGTAGCAAAATAAATTAGGATTTTTTGCTACATGATTCTTTTTTTGATACTTCCCCTTCATTTCGGTCCAAAGAAGATGAAAAAGTGGGTTAACATCACAATTCTGGATGCACATTTTGCCAAAGTTAGGGCACCAAGCAAAAAGGCGAGTCCTCTTCTTCAATGGGGACAATGGCACCCCACCTCAGCAACTGATTTAGACTTCAAATATGTTGTAACTGGTTTGTATCAAAGAACACTGTCACCAAATGACTGGCTCCTAAAAGCAATGAGATTCTGTTGGGATGGACTCAGTACCAATTTTTTTCAGAGGTAACAAATGGTGCCTGCTTGTACAACGAAAGAATACCATTGTTTTGGGGAGCCAGTAAGCTTGGAATACAATGTATCTTGGTAAAAAGTTCCTCCCCTACATCTTGAATGTAATTGTCTATTCTGGACCTTTGCATCGAATGGCTGAATATTCCAGATATAAAAGATCCCACTTTTTCATTGTAAGTTGAGGAATTCAAACAACAATAATCAGAGTGTAGTCACAGAAAAAATGCCTCAAGACTCTACAATGCATTCAAGATCATAAAATTATTCAGAATCATTCAAAAATTTGGTGCAGGAAACCAATCAATCAATGGCAGCACCAGCTCTGAAAAATCCGAATGAAGTGGGGAGGATGATTTCAAATTAATTGTTGCATCTAAAGGTATACCTAACTAATTTTATGCAATTTTCCTTTGACAATTTTGCCAACTTTGGGATTTGAGGGAGAAAAGTCCCCACACTCCCCCCTGTGGTGCCACCATTGAAATCAATCTGATTTCCTTAAATTGTTTACATACTTGGCAATATTTTTGCAAGTCTATATTTGCAAGTCTAAATGGATATATCCCTCAAGATTTCCTAGAATTCATCCTATTCAAACAGTGTCCATTCTTCAGGGGGAATGTGCTGGAAATCTTGTAAGGTTACATAGTAGTAGTCATCCAGCCAAAAATCTTTCAGGGCATTAGGACAGTTGTTGTTGTATATTTTGTGAGTCAGGCATGCTACACGTCTTTTATAGATATAGTCAACAGTTTTCCAATTTGCTCTTTCGAGAACGTTATTTGCTGCAGGTGTTGATTTAGGTAGCTTGGGCATTATCTTTGCTGCTCTCTTATGCACTGTCTCAATTGGTTCCAAGGAAGGTGCAACTTGGAAGGATATCCTGGAAATAGATCTTTTCAAGGACTTCAGGTTGTAGTGACCGAAACCTTTTAAGTTGCTTAATTTTCTTGTTCATTTTTGATGCTGCATTGGCTACCTAAGATTTCCAGGTTAGTTTGCAGTCTATGGAAACCCCTAAACATTTTGATTCAGTGACCACTTTTATGATGTTATCACCTAGCTTCACTGGGGATGGAGGCCAAATGAATTTTTTATTTGATATAATCATTATTTCAGATTTTGCTGGGTGGATTGTTATACTATTGCTTTTGCACCATTCTGATATTTCTCTGATATTTCTCTGATATAGTGACATCACTTCATCTAACGTTCTCCCAACATAGTAATGTTCTGTATCATCTGCGAACATCTCTAGTGTTCCTTTGCTGGGTACATTCGGAAGGTCATTAACTTGCACAGCAAATAGTCTTGGCCCAAGTAAGGAGCCTTGGGGCACTCCATATTTCACTTCATTGTGGTGAGAAGATTGTCCATTTACTACCACATATTGCTTCCTTTCTCTGAGGTAGTCATCAAGTATATCATTTCTCTGAGTAGTTTACCTTTTATCCCATATGCTAGCAATTTTTGTTTCAACGTTTTGTGGCACACAGAGTCAAACGCTTTTTTGAAGTCCATGAAAAGGACTCCTACAACATTTCCCTTGTCCACTTCATTTTCCTAGACCTCGGTGAGGTGCAACAGTAATAGCTCTGTAGAGTAGCCTGCCTTGTAGGCCCACTGGTGTGGACTTGTTAGATGACTTTTGGTAAAATGTGTGTCAATGTTTTCACATATGATTGACTGATGGTCTTCTTTATCGTTACTTTCAAAATCTTCACCAGAAACTCCAAAGGGGAGCTTCTCTATGTTTGCAGAGCCACCCAAGATTGCACACAGTTTGTCATAGAATTCAAACACAATCTTTCCATTTCCAATTCTAGTGCAGGAAAAAATGGCCTTCGAAAAGTTTTGCCGTAATTCCCTTACCTTTTCCATTATTCTCTTGGTTCCTCGTGATATTAGCTCCCTTGGCTCCTTGATAGCAGCTTTGATTTCATTTTGTTCCTCTGTTGGCTGGAGATCAAAGTCTTCTGGAGGCAACAATGGGTTTACAGCACCGAACAACAAAACATCCTCATCTTCGAACAAGGCAGCCATTTTCAAACGCAATTCCTTGTACTGAATAGGCTTGTCGGCATCAAAATCTAAATTCTTGTAGGCCATTGCTGTCTTGTATTGATGTAGGCAGTCAATGAGCCTTTCAATCATTTCTGGTCGCCATTGGAAAACCTTCTTCTTCGTGTTATCGATCCCTTTCATTTTCGCTTCCCTGCTCACACAAGTCGCCATTTTGATAACTGACATGCTATGCTGCAGGGAGTTGGCGCCAGCGCACTTTGCTCGATTTCAGCCCGCCAAGCGGGCTGGATTGTTTACGTGGGGAAATTTTCATCCCACCTTCCAAGATCTCGGCAGTGCTTATGCGAGATCCTGCCTAGTGGGCTGGCTCGCTTCTCGATATAAGAAATCAGACTGTTCAATAGATTTCAATGGGCAGTGAGATCTCGCTTAGTGGGCCAGCCCGTTTACCGGGCTCATATAAACAGGTCCTTAGACGATATAACTATTGGTACTATACACCCAAATCTTGTCACTTTTTATTTAAGCATTTTTACAGCTTGCTGCCACTTTTGCTCGACAACATCACGTAAAATCGAGAAAGAGATCACAAGTGAGGCATGCAGTCACAAGTGAGGCATACAACCATTCCCAAATCGCAGCAATGACCTGCATAGCAGCAGTCATCAATCACATTCGAAAGAAATTTCCGGACAACTCCTTTGGAAATATTCACGTTTGGAGCGAAGGATGTGCCTCCAAGTTCCATTCACGTCTGTCTTTATGCTGCTCACTCAGAAAGACAAAAACATAACCTGGCACTACAATGAGTGACATCATGGCAAGGGTCCTATGAATGGAATAGGTGGCTCTCTAAAGAACATAGCATTCCATGCAGTTAAGTCTAAATAGGTAATGGTAAGCACTCTTAAAGAGTTTGCTCAATGTGCAGATAAATCAATTGTTGGCATTTCATCAGTGTACCTTCCAGAGTCTGATATAGGTGATGAGCCAGAGATTGTACGATTGGCACCCGCCATAAAAGGAACTTATAAGATCCATAAAGAGGCTTGTAGGTGAAGCATTATTTGTATGTGAAGCGTTATTATTATTATTATTATTATTATTATTATTATTATTATTATTATTATTATTATTATTATTATTATTATCAATTTCTTTATAGTTGGATGACAGTAAAAATAGCTAAAAGTAGTTAGCTAATTAATTCCAACCTAAAAACATTACAATGAAAATATTACATAAAAATGGATGGATAAAATATTTACAAATTATCAAAATTAAACAGTATAAAAACAGAGATCTAAAAATGTGCATCATAAAAACCCCAAGTTGGGAACAAATGTGCGGCATAACCTGCATCAACAATTTTCTCCGTACCAATTTTTTATCTTTGTTTTAAACTGATAAAGGGATTCTGAATTGCGTATTGTTGGTGGTAACGTTTGCCACAGCTGCGGACCTTTAAATCTGACGCTTTCTGAGCCGTTGTTGACTGATCTCACTCTTGGTTGAATAAATTCGTTATTGTTACGCAAATTGTAGTGAGTCATAATTTCACAGAAAATTTCCTGCATAAATGAGGGATTTAGGTCATTTCTAGTTTTGTACATCTCAGTCATAAGCATTTGCAAGTTCTTTGTATGAATAGTGACTGCACAGTCCCTCTGTAATAGGTCACTTTAAGTCGATTCGTATATGTTATTCTCAATGCCCTTTCATGTATTTCGTTGATTTTTTGGTTCAGCTGCCTGTTGTGAAACATCCAGACTAAAGGGCAGTATTGAAACTGACTGGTAATAAATGACCTCACCAAGATCCTTAGTTCGTTATGATCCATATACGGGGATATGCGGGCAAGTGCATAAAGTTTATTACTGGCTCTTTGGCAAAGTTTGGAGACGTGATGGTCAAAGGAGAGTTTGCTATCAATATGAACTCCAAGTAATTTCTCTTCAGAGCTATTAACGACTTTGGCACTTCCAATCTTAACAGTAAAGTCATCTCAAAGTCATCTGTACAATTTGCAGTAAAGTCATCTCAAAGTCATCTGTACAAGAATTGAAGTCAATCCGTGGATTATAAGTAAGAGAATCTCTGACATACAAACCAACACCACCATTTTGAGTAACTGATTTGGTCTTGCAAAATTTATAGCCTGGGATATTAACATTTGATGCTATGGGATTATCATTGGAATGCCAAAGTTCAGGCATAAATGAAGTCCATCTTTATCTAGAATATTTGTCAAATCTTCTAACAGTATTTTCTGTGAACAGTATCAAATGCTATGCTCACCATGATGGAAAACAAAGCAATCGGCATGCTGGAGGAAATACATCGCTGTAGATCGGCACTGCAAGCATTGGAAAAAGAGAACAATGAGATTTTAGAAGGTCAAGACCAAAGATATGGAGAATACAAAAGTAAACTGAAAGACACACTTAAAGGAGAACTGACACGCCAAAGCTATTTTTTGTTATCTGATGTACTTTTTGGCGTTGATTTCGAATCTGTTAATGTTTTGGACAAGTTTCATTTTGTTTTATCTTTAGAAGGGTTTTCAGTTGACAAATGAAAATTGAGCCGATTGCATCCTGATCAATTTCGAGTTTCACCAAGAATTCACTGACAGTTGCTACGTCACAAATACCATGTTCACAACAACATCACCATACAGTACAGCGAGCAGCATTTGGTGGAAAGAAGAATGTGATCCAGCTGGTTAAGTTTGAGCCTCCCGCTCCTGAAGGAGGTGTTGCGGCTGATAGGCCTAACTCGTCAAGTGAAGAAGATGAAGATGATATCAACAACGAAAGAATTGGAAATACTGACAGGTATGAAACTATATTACACTAATCATTGTTTCATGGCTCACCTATTTACCCAATTCTATCTTAGGAGTAAGGTCAAGGACATTTTTATTTTATTTTTGGCATTTTTCTAGGTGTACTTGTGGTCATTGTGTTTCAATGACGAAGGGTCAAGAGAGTGTGTGCTGCCAAGAAACAGCTGCCATTCGGGAATGAGCAGGACATTTAAACTGCATCACTCTGCACGATGGATTTTTAGAGACTGTAATCTATCAATATATCAACAAGGAAGGAGGCTAGATTGATGATAGACCAACTTTTGAGTAAAAAATTTTGTTAAAAAAATTATTACTTCTTCATTGTATTTTATATGACCACTGCAAAGTTTTGTCTGAAAATTTGTATTGGTAGCAACTGGTATGTCTGTGTCTGATGAAAATCGGCCTCTGCACTTTTACAAGGTCAGATTTTGCTTCCTTCTCATGTGCAGATGATATTGGGATTGGGACTTCCATTGAAGATAACCCAGCTTTTGCCTTTTCATATGTAGGATATTTGTGCCACCTTGCTATTGCTTGTTTCACCAACTTTGTGACATACCCTTAAAACACACAAATATCTTGAACAGAAGCAATATGTTTGTATTTTTTGAAAGATATATCCCTATTTTGAGTTTTATGGAAACTCCGCAAATTGCCATGGAGTTTCCATAGAACACAAAATAAGGGGTATCTTTGTGGAGAACACATACTGACATATATTGCTTCTGTTTAAGAGACTTACAGTTCTTGATGCAGAGTGTTTATGATGCAGAGACTTACAGTTCTTGATGCAGAGTGTTTATGATGCAGAGACTTACAGTTCTTGATGCAGAGTGTTTATGATGCAGAGACTTACAGTTCTTGATGCAGAGTGTTTATGATGCAGAGACTTACAGTTCTTGCTGCAGAGTGTTTATGATGCAGAGACTTACAGTTCTTGATGCAGAGTGTTTATGATGCAGAGACTTACAGTTCTTGATGCAGAGTGTTTATGATGCAGAGACTTACAGTTCTTGATGCAGAGTGTTTATGATGCAGAGACTTACAGTTCTTGATGCAGAGTGTTTATGATGCAGAGACTTACAGTTCTTGCTGCAGAGTGTTTATGATGCAGAGACTTACAGTTCTTGATGCAGAGTGTTTATGATGCAGAGACTTACAGTTCTTGATGCAGAGTGTTTATGATGCAGAGACTTACAGTTCTTGATGCAGAGTGTTTATGATGCAGAGACTTACAGTTCTTGATGCAGAGTGTTTATGATGCAGAGACTTACAGTTCTTGCTGCAGAGTGTTTATGATGCAGAGACTTACAGTTCTTGATGCAGAGTGTTTATGATGCAGAGACTTACAGTTCTTGATGCAGAGTGTTTATGATGCAGAGACTTACAGTTCTTGCTGCAGAGTGTTTATGATGCAGAGGCTTACAGTTCTTGATGCAGAGTGTTTATGATGCAGAGACTTACAGTTCTTGATGCAGAGTGTTTATGATGCAGAGACTTACAGTTCTTGATGCAGAGTGTTATTTCATATTGAAAGTTTCAAACAGAGAATAAGAAACTGAGGAACAGCATTTCAATGAAAAAGTCATTCACACTAAGAAAGAACTGGATTACAATATTTTACATCTACTGTATTTCCTTCAAAGCATTTGAATAAAGAAAGGTCAGTTCCCATTTATGTAAACCAACTTAAAAACTTGCATGTTGAAATGATGATGGCCAGCCATCATTGCCTGAAAGAGCCATCTGCAATGAAACATAGCATTCATCACCAGATTTAATTTGACGTTAAACTTACTATGTGTAGTCTTAGATTTGATTGGCTTTACAACACCCGAGTTCTTGTATTTCAAATAGGAAACTCACCATCTTTTTTCTCCATCTTTTGTTTCCAACTGAGGCTTGTTGGAATTCTCATTGAAATGAATCACTGCCAGCAGTACTCTGAAAAAAATACCTTTTGATTAACCCTATTCCTGTAGCGGGGGGGGGGGGATTTTTCCCCACCCTCAACCCTCAAAACTTTTAAAGTTTTGATATACAAGGCAATTTTTTATTGATAAATCCTCATAGATATGTGACGAAAATTTATTTGTCCTCATTATTATGGTTAGAAGAAACATTTTTTTTTGACACGTGACATAAATATGACGTCATCACTCATGTCACCCAATTTTTGGAAAAATAAATTTTTGTTTAATTCCGTTGTGTGGTATAGCATTCGAAAGCTAATAGAAAGAGGACTAAGATAAGCTAAAAATTTAGCCTCAGCAGCTGTTTTTACGGGAGTTAAGTCCATTTTTGTCATATGTGACTGAATCATGACATCATTGAAAACATGGGAAAAATGTGGATAAAAATGAGACAAAGTCCACATAGTATTAATGTTTGAACTACATGTGACGTATTTCATCAATAACTTTGCAATTATCTAAACATTTATTGAATTAGAGGCATTATTCACTGTGGGGAAAAAATCCCCCCCCCCCCCCTACAGGAATGTGAGCTACCCTGTGACCCTACAGAAATAGGGCTAATTTCCTCTGACCTATGTTGTCCAGTTAGCACCACTTAATCTCCATTTGATTGCATTCAAGTATGTCTTTAGTTGCTTTCCCAGAATGCATTTTTTTCCTTGATGGGCAAATAACCATAACATTTGCAAAGGTTAACTCAGAGAATTGAAAGTAATGCTGAAGTGAAAATGTTAAAGGAAGCTTTAAAGGCACATGTCCTCTATTAATCTGGTTATATTTTCAATGGAGCGAATTCATCTCTGCGCGACCTTGAGTTATTTAGATATAGCAAATAAGCACATAGTTTATGAATCTACTGATGGGCGCTCTATTTTGTCTTCATACTTCCAGCATCAGTTGGTTTTTATCACATTATTTCACTTCATCAAGAGGACACAGTCGCCTATAAAAACTAAATATGGCTCTACATGGATTCTGTTTCATTTTCACAGCCACTGAAACTCAGACAAGGATATATCTTACCTAGCAACCATAGATAGAAAATGAAAGTGTGTATGCTTTGGAGCAAAGTACAGCAAAATGTTGTGAAATGATTCCAAATAGCTGGTTTGTTCGTTTGAGGACAGCTTCATGATATCGTTCACAAGAAATGCTTTAGTTACCTCATCCTTCAGCTCTTTGTACCCTTTGCAGCCTGCAAAGTAAGTTCTCTTTTCATTTTTGAGAAAAACGGTCATTTTGATCTCAATACAACATAATAGAAAACAGGCCATTTGTAGGTTAAGACACATTTTCTTCAAAACAGAAAAGAAAACGTATAGGAGGACAAAATGTCAATATCTGAGGCGTTTTAGATTCTTTCTTGTTGTTTCTGTGAGTTCTTGTCTCTTTTCTGACCAGTTTCAAATGAATAGGATGAAAAACATGTCATGCAGTATCAGCAATGCTTGTGGAAACCGCACTGTACCTTTTTAGCCAGTCTCTCTCTGGGGCTCCATGTGGACATTTGTGGTACAGAGTTGCTTCATGTTCATGAACATTGATTACGTGGTTGAACAGTGAGAGCCATTTCTCTTTGACCAGCTGCTCATTATCATTTCTTGTGCTGGCACACCAATGTAAGTGACTTTTATTACAAGTACCCAATAGTCAATTAGGGAAAAGATGGTCAACCTCATTTAACGCAATGAATGCTAGGAAAATGCCCCCTAGCAACTGCTTAGTTATGTACTAATTAAAATATTTTTGCTGCAGCGATGAAACCTTGACCAAAAACAAACACAAATTACGCCATTGGTAGATAAAAGTAGTACTAGCTATCACTTAAATGGTTGTAAACATATTGTTTTCTAAAATCATTCCATAATATATCAAGTTAGTTTCAGCACTTGTTTGTTTACACTTGTTTGTTGATTTTCAAGAACGAAAATCAACAAACAAGTGTAAACATAGCATACAACAGTGGAGTAAAACAGGGTTGCAAGCTCGCTCCGACCCTCTTTGGAATCTACGCTGCAGTATTGTTGTACCTTGCCTTTAAAAACATCAACCCATCATACAGCATTGAAATTCACCTTAGATATGATGGTGACTTATTCGACCTCCGTCGCTTAAAATCAAAATCGAAAACATTTAACAAGTACATTCGGGAAGCCCAGTATGCAGATGACATTGCAATCTTCTGTAATGATGCTATAGGACTCCAACTCCTTTTATCTGCATATGATATGCTGTCCAAAAAATGGGTCTCCGAGTCAATATCGACAAGACAAAAACGATGAGTTTGGGTGAGCAGGCACATTTCTTCATAGATGGAAAAGTATTAGAAAGAGTAGATCGCTTCAAATATCTCGGCAGCTGGGTAACCAATGACTGCAAGTTAGATGTTGAAATTACAGCTCGTATTCAAGCTGCGTCGTGTGCAGTAGGAAGGCTCAAAGACAGAGTCTTTAAATGCAGGGACCTAACAACTGAAACCAAGCTAAAAGTTTACAATCAATGTGTTATTCCTATTATTATGTATGGAAGCGAAACTTGGACTCTCTATCGCCATCATATCAAGAAACTCAGAACGCTCCAACAACGACATCTCAGATTCATTCTCAATGTTAAATGGACCGATTATGTTACAAATGATGAAGTATTAGAACGTGCCAAGACTGAAGACATTGAAAACATTCTCATTAGAAACAGACTTCGCTGGCTTGGTCACGTTGTTCGCATGCAAGACGAGCGACCAGTCAAAAACCTGTTGTACAGTGAACTCGCTGAAGGTACAAGGAAAGTTGGTCGTCCTTTTTTGAGGTTCAAAGACACAATGAAAGATATACTGAAAAGAGGTGGGGTCCTTGATATATGGAAAAGCGTTGCAACAGACAGGTTAGAATGGCGGTGGTTAATCAGCAATACGTGTCAAAAGATAGACAATGAGAGGAAAGAAGAAAATAAAAAGAGAGGACAAAAAAGACATCAAAGACAGAAGAGGAACTGACTTGTTTTGGACTTTAACTTTTTGAACTTTTTTCATCCTCATATTTGTGTTATGCCCGTGTCGGGTTTTAGGCGTGTGTGTGTGTGTGTGTTGATTTTAAAGACGTTGTTGCTGTTTATCTTTTTGCACTGCCATCACAGAATGCCGGAAGTAGGAAATCATGCCAAAGAAAAGAAAATGTATGATGTCCTTTTTCCAACTGGTTCAAGGGAAGAAAAAAAGGAAGAATATTTTGTATTCATTTCCCGCAGGAGAAATATTGTGACTTAAGTGGAAGGAGAAACCGGGACAATTTATGGCGAATGAGGCAGACTGGGAAATTGAAAAGATTGACTATTGTTGTGGGCTGCACTTTGTAGGTGGTAAGATTATTGGAAATAACAATGTCCCCTCTATATCTGCACCAAATAAAGCATATGCTAGCGATGATGTACATCCTTTGACAAACAAAGATCATGATTATCGTAGAGACACAAAAGGTGAAGGAGAAAAGAATATCAATGGCAATGAAAAGCAATCCTTAAAGGCCCATTGCTAGCTATGACCCTTTGTGCTCCAAATGAAAAGCAAGAAAAAGGGAATCTGGGCCCAAAAGGACTTTCAGATTATATGAAAGTTGACTATGGCGCCACAAAGAATCATCATCAGCAGTGAGTCTTTAATCAAAGTAACAGAAAGTGAAGGACTGACACCAAGTGGATCCCCAAAAAGTTTTAGATAAACAAAAAGATACAATTTATCAATACCGGAAAAAACAGGACGATGTGAATTTGAATAGACTCGTGTTTTCAAAATATTTACGCTCGTAAGGCACATGACCAAGGTCGATTTAAATCAATGTACACTTGGAGAAGGAAGTTAGTTGAAATGGTTGAATACTGAAATGTTGAATTATAGTTGAAATGCACTATAGTCACCATGACGATGGTTGAGTTGGAGTTGGCTCTTGCGTTGTTTTACCGAAAATGCGCACTGAAACTGGAAAAAAGTTGTTTGCTTAAAGAGAAACTAAAACTATCAAAGTCTCTGTAGAAGTCCAAGAAAGCTGTTTTTGATGATTCTGATCCTTAATTGTACATTAAGCAATCTTCATTTAATTCTACTTTTATCTTGATTTTAACCACAACGATTGTCAATAGGTAGGATTACAGGTCCTTGGATGATAACAGATAGTTTTACGTCTGAACAAGTCAACCTGTCAAAATATTAGTTATTATAATTACTGAATCACTGAGAGTTGAATACTGAATCTGTTGCTTGCATCAGGACAGATGCGAGAGGAATTGGACTTGTATACCAATTTCATGCACACATTGATTTGTTATGGATTGGGATGAGACTTACATTATTTTCTGGGTTTAATTCATTCAGGGAAGCTTTGGGCGGGAAGCGCTCACGCGTTCGTACTGCAACTGTAGAATCACCCTGACAAGATTTACTCACAGTGTGGTTTGCTCAAAGCTTTCCTAAATCCATACAACATGGTGCCTTTACCTGGGAACGTTGCTGAATTTGTATTTTACAGGGACATGGATAGTTTGAAGAATGGCTGAATTGAAGAAGGTGAAGAGTCGCAATGGCTATATGGTGCACCGTTACGGCAAAAAACATTGAAACTTATGTGCATATCAAAATTATTTTTTGTGTATGCTATTTAATATATTTGTGCTTGTTAAAATATAAAATTGTGCATGTGACAACAAGTTTTTGTGTAGGTCTCTTTTGAATTTGGTTTTGGGTATGTCAAAGCTAAAACTGTTGTGTATGTCAAAACTAAAACTTTTGTGTATGTCAAAATCAAAACTTGTGTGTATGTCAAGACTAAAAGTTTTGTGTATGTCAGAACTAAAACTTTTGTGTATGTCAAAACTGAAAATTTTCGTGTATGTCAAATCAAAACTTATACAGGGCATACAGGAAAAACCAGACCCTATGACCCTGAGACCCCTATGACCCCAAGGACCCTTAAGTACTGAGTTTTGAAAGGACCCTTAAGATAGAGGGGTCATCTCCTCTGCATAAAGGCAGTGTTTCAAGATGCTATATGCCAATCAGGTTACTTCTGCTATAAAATTGTTCAACTTTAGTGCCAGTACGGTCCATTGCAGCCTGGGGGTGAGAACAGACATGACAACGGTACAGATAAAACACATTTGATTCTTTGAATTGCAAAACAAGGGGTTTTTATCCCCCAGCAATTGGAGTGCCCTTGTGTAGCCAAATAATTAGATGTCTACTGTCTTCTGGTTGTTTACATAATCATCTAATATATTTGAGTTTCTGTCCTTTTTCAGGCTCTTACAAATACAGTAGGCATGTCAGTTTCCCATCAATTATGAAAAATCCTTGCACATTATTTTCAATCCAGTCATTGTCTTTGGCATTCATCGAGGCATCTTTCGTGAAACAAAAAGAGGAGGAATGGGCCCTCAGTCATTCGTAAGCTACCTAAAACTATTTTCTGTTAGGCTAAGCAAGGTAACAAATATCTGCAAAGCGCAATCAGTCAGGCAGGCTTTTACTACCCATGAATAGAAAAAGAACAGATAAAAAACAACAATAAATACTTCAATGATAATTGAAACCATGTTAAAAAACATCAAATGAAACTTAGGGCTACCTGTTCTAAAACTGTTGTGGCATATTCGCAAGGAAACTGCCATGTTCTCTGAGGCCGTCTTAGGGGATGACCCCTCCATGTTAAGGGTCCTTTCAAAACTCAGTACGTAAGGGTCCTAGGGGTCATAGGGGTCTCAGGGTCATAGGGTCTGGTTTTTCCTGTATGCCCTTATACAGGGGTAAAAATCACATTGTTTTGTCACTGGCTGTTCTAATTACCAATCCTGACAGGAGGATGAAATTCATTCGCTGTGGCTTTGATCTGCTGCATTCTTTTCGGAGCTCAGATCTTAGAGCACTACCCCCGCGAGGAGAGATAAGGCTTGCAAAAATGCGGCTCCCTGCGAGCTGCCGGCCTGTATCTTCACCAGCTTCTGTAAAATGCGGGTCTGCAGGTCCGGTAAAATGCGGGTCTGCAGGCCTCTTGGTATGTGGGTCCCATGTCCAAATGCAAACAGCCGTTGTATGTGGCCAGGAGCCGTTTGTACACACAAAGCGATAATCGCCACTTCCTGAGTTTCCCTGCTGTGACGTCTAATTCTCAGCCTTTCAATGTGGGAAATTTCAACCTTTGAAATTAGAGCAGTTACTTGTGGGTGTGATTTGAGTTGTGATGCAGATCGTTACAAAAGTCACAAAAAGAAATGTACATTGTGAAATCACAAAAGTAAAAATACTCCAGTGCTTGATCAATGAAGATACCAACCGTACTTACTAAAACGAGGAACGACCCAAAACCACCCACAACTACCCAAAACCACCCACAACCACCCAAAACCACCCAAAACCACCTAAAACCAGCCATACCAACAACCAGCCAGAATTTCAGACCTAAAAGCATCCAAAAGTTTTAAAATTTAGCATCAAACCAGTTATTTAGGCGCTAAAAACCAATCAGATTCAATCAATGCTCCTGGGCTAAGAAACGTTGGGAAATGGGTCTCTTTCCCACGTAAATACCGGGTGTCCCAAAAAAAAGTATCCGGATTTGGTCGACCCTAGCGATAAGAATATAGCGTGAATCAATCCGAAATGATTTTCAAAACATACCTCGATAGCCAACTTGAACATAGATACCTCGTTTGTTGATATCGGTGCACTGGGAGTGAAGATATTAATCTTCAAAGGACAAATTTGCCTCCACCACCAAACCAGAGCTTTGGCGCTTTGGCCTAAGTAAATTCTTGAAGTAGAGTGAAAAAAATCAACAAGATTTGAAGACGGCACACCAGATGTGTTTTCCAAAATACAGTTTATGTGAGACCTATCGTCAAGAGAGCTCCGAAATCAGCTTCATTCATCTCAATATCGAAGATTTATTCAACACTTATTATTCACCGGTGAAAGTACTCCCTTGAGCATCAACACACTTTTGACATCGTCGAACCATTCCTTGATAAGAATTTGTTATCAGATCTCTCGAGATCAGGTTGATCATCCCGTATCTTCGAAGCTGATTTCCCTGGTGGGTCATCAACAAGAGAGGAGATATCTTTTGGCCCCCAAAAGATCTCCAGACCTTCCTGTCGTGACTCCCGAGAGATCTGATAAAGAATTCTTTTCAAGGAATGATTTGACGATTTCAAAAGTGTATTGATGCTCAAGGGAGTACTTTCATCGGTGAATAGTATGTGTAAAATAAATTGTCGATATTGAGTTGAATGAAGCTGATTTCGGAGCTCCCTTGACGATAGGTCTCACATAAACTGTATTTTGTAAAACCCATCTGTTGTGCCGCCGTCAGATTTTGTTGATTTTATTCACAGGACTTCAAGAATTTGCTTAGGCCAAAGCGCCAAAGCTCTGGTTTGGAGGTGGAGGCAAATTTGTCCTTTGAAGATTAATATTTTCACTCTCAGTGCACCGATATCAACAAACGAGGTATCTATGTTCAAGTTGGCTATCGAGGTATGTTTTGAAAATCATTTCGGATTGATTCACGCTATATTCTTATCGCTAGGGTCGACCAAATCCGGATACTTTTTTTTGGGACACCCGGTATAGCTTCAAATTGAATGGGCCATTGCTTACTAAGTTAGTAGTATTGCATCAATGCATCTAATTTTTCAAAAGAAACAATCTTCCTGCTAATTAGAACAGGCATGTCTACTCAATGGATAAATATGTAAAGAAATTCTTTACCACTTCTGATGACCACTTCTTGTGACATTGAAGAAAACCGAATAAAATTGAATACATTTATGGTGACATGTAACAGCCTAGCTGTAACAGACTGTCCATTATATCTATGAAGATGGCACAATTCTTACTGAAACATTATGTACTTGATTAACTTCCCTTATTAATCCACAACTGTACTCATTCATTCATAACATGCATGCTCTTGACAGTCCGATTCTTATTACCTTAATCAATAGATCTGGGCAATTGGTCAACACTGCAATCATTAACAAGAGTGGGATACTGCGCTATAAGAGATCACCGGCCCCGGCCCCCCAACTCTGGCACCATGGCCCTCGTCCCCCGGCCCCCATATTTACAGGTGTTTTTTTAAATTTTGTAACTGTCTGCTTGTTCCCAAATTTCAACTGATCTTTACAATCGCCATTTCATCCAAAAACTGTATTTCAAAAGCTTAGGAAACTCTGTTCAAGTGAAGTGAGGGAACTTTTAGGGGCCGAGCGGTTATCTGAGCCTTGCAAAACAAGTTGAGTATGATTTCCTAAACAAACAGCAAATGTGTGTACACAATGATTCACAAGACGATCATGTGCCTTCGCACTATGCACTCATGCGCTTTGGGTGTTTTTAAAACGAAAACCGAAAACACAAAACGAAAACACAAAACGAAAACACAAAGCGAAAACATAAAACGAAAACACGAAACGAAAACACAAAATGAAAACATAAAGCGAAAACACAAAGCGAAAACACAAAACAAAAACGCAAAACGAAAACACAAAGCGAAAACACAAAACAAAAATACTAGAAAAATTGATGGATTTTTGCGACACCAAAAGCCAGGCCTGAAATTGTTAGAAAGAGATAAAACAAAGAGGGTGATTTTGTTAGGCCCATTTAACGATCTTTGCGACAAATCCATATAAGAAGATTTGAAGCTCTTTGAAGGAGACTCTGGGTTCTTGGGACGCTGTTTAAATAACATTTCTGGCTGAATACATAGTCCCATTGGTCACAATAAAATAACCAAAAGTGTGTTCACTAACGGAGTTGTCTGTTTTTAACCCTACAAGATCACACACGCACAATGATTCCTAAATTCTCCCACTTACATGAAACAATTATACTGATTATAGTGAGGTAATGGGAACCATGAGATACAACGTCCGAAAATATTTCAGTTCAATAAATAATAACCTTCTCAAAGACCCTCAAAGACCAATTTTTCCAAAAGAAGAGAGGGTCTATGAAACTTGGTAGACATAAAGGCTTCCCAGATGGAGATATGATTTGTCGGCGATGCAGTGTCTGACCTGTATTGAGAACGAGGAGTATATTTTATTAACATGCAATGCATATGACGAGTCTCGTGATAAATTTTTGCTACTTTTTCGAGAACTAGTCCCTAATTTTGGGAACTTAGCGCTACGTGAAAAGCAAATAATTTGAGATCTGTAACATAACATAACATAACATAACATTGTAACAAACATCAACAAATTTGTTCAAAAAGAACAAATAGAAAGAGGAAAGAAATTTTGAACAAATCATCAATGATTAAAACTTCAAACAGTAAAATTTCAAAACTTTTCTGGGTTACATTTAGGGCAGTGCCTTTTCCCATCATTTCCCCCACGAAGGAATACTCTCAATTGACCATTCTGTTTACATACTAAGCACAAGCGGGGTTTTCTTTGCAAAAAGGTTTTAGGTGCTTTACACCGTAGTTCCTGTCTTTTCAAAAGAAGAGCTAATTTTTGGGTAGGGTCGCGCACTGCAAAAAGTTGCCGCAATTCGCAGTTAACAGACGCATGCAGACTTTCGCCTTCTTCTTCAGATAACATGCCAACTGTCCTAAACCTGCAAACAAAGTTTGGCACATTAAAAATCAATTCATGAATTTTACGAGTGATGTTGTTTTCCGGGAAAAGACTTGGGTAAACATTTCCAAATTCATGACAAAGTTCACTTACTTTCAATACTTCCTCTTCAGTAAGAAGCCTGCTTTTCAAAAAAAGGAATGGATAAATTTCGCTAAATATTCTAAAAATTTTGTGAACCTTCTGATAAGTGCCTGGCTTGTCAACAATAACACTGCAAAGAGATTCATAATGTTTTAAAACAAGTTTACAATGATTCCCTACAAATACATTTCCATGATATGCCTGTCGAACAACCTTGATATCTTCTAGTTTCTGATTCAATTTTTCTCGAGCGCCCATTTCACAAGAATTCTTAGCTTTAAGTTCATCACACATAAGACATAAATCAACAATTTCTAGGCGTAAAATATCTTCCATACCTAAGCTTTGTGACACTTTCTCTTTGAAAATGCCAACCAAATCTTCTTGACCAATGTCCCTGCAACTCAAACAAATATATGTCTCTTGAGTTTCTACGGAAAGCTCTTCAGCAGGTGTAAGACATTCACAAAATGCATGCAACCATTTCTGACAATTGTCACACTGGACCCATTTAACCTGGGTGTCCACGGGGGTAATACAACAACTAAGTCTAGCCAATGCCTTAATATGAATGGCATCTCTTACCGACACTCTCTTCTGCTCCATGAGACCTGCCTCTTCTGCTGCTTTGGAAAAAATTTCAGGATTTTGTTTCATTAGTTTAACAATTAACAAGTGCTTTTCATCAGGATTATCAAAATTTTCACCTGAGATCGTTCCCAGTAAATCAAATGCAACCTTTGCGCGATCACCTAAAACTTTATTAGATACAGAAGAATTAGGTTGATTTGATTTGATTTTGGCATAAGACTCAGGACGACCACTACTGAGTTGCCTGTTGTTACCATGACCATAGAATTTTACTCCATTAACAATGGATTTATTTTCAGACACTTTATCTATGGCAATCAAACTCTTACCAATGTCTGAAAGCTCTGTTTGTGAACTTTTGCTGGTAAAGGACAAAGCTTTGGAAGTGGTTGCTACAGATGATAACTTACTCCTTAAACCTGCCACTTTTTTGTAAGTAGTGAGTTCCTTACCAATACCAGTTACCGTACCTACTGTTCTTACCACCTCCTCTTGTGCCAAGCTAAGTTGACCCTCCAGATGATCAACCTGCATCCTATGTTCCTCCTCCTCCCTACTCTTCTCTACCTCAATCTCACTGATGTCCATTTTCAATTTTTTAACAACCCCCAAAGATTCGTTAAATTCAACCTGCATGCGCTTGTTTTTTTCGAAAAGCAATTTTTTGCGTGGTGTGTCAGCCAGTTTTGGTGCACATGGTTCTAAGTTAAACTGTTTGCTAAGCAAATCAGTTATTTTATCCTTGTTTTTCTCCTTCCTTTTTTTCAAATTATTTACAGTGGACTCTAGGTTCCTCACTCTTTTGCGGAAAGTATTATAGTCAATCAAAGGTAAAACACATTCAGGAGCAAGAAGGGTAATGAAATCATAACTCTGTCTTACCAATAACCTCTCTACAACCTGTAAGACAATCTCATTAGTTATTAAGGCAGCGTTTTGCAATCTATGTATAGTCGAAAAGTCTTTAAAAGATTCGTCAGAAAGGCCTACCTTTGATAAATTCCCCTCCATTCTGGTTTCCCTACGATATAAAAACAAAGGCGCTGCGCATGGCTGCCGCGCAGCGGCAACCAAGCAGAAAAGTTTTGCTCTGGTGGGTCACCGAAAAGTTGCTGGGGACCTTTTCAGAGGGGGTTAAAGTTAAGAATTAAACATTAAAAACAACGATAATTGAATAAAGAAGACACTTATCTATGGCTCCGCAAATTCCAAAAAGACCGTTGGTCTCTGCGCACATGCTGAACTTTTGAAAACGTCGTCAGCATTGCTTAGCAACCACGGATACGAGGGAGCCAATGATATTCGAGTAGCCTCGTTCTTAAAGTAATTTATGCCAAAAAAATGAAACAATTATCTTATTTCGTTTGGAATCCCCAACATACAGTTTGAGGGCCATTTTGGGCCTAATCAAAAAAATTTCGAAAACACTACTCGGATTTAATTGTTATTTCATACAAGAAAGGAACGAAGAAAAATGCATTTAAACAGGTAAGTTAACTGATGTTTTATCTAGTCATTGATACTAAACTCTACTGTATTATCGATTTCTGAAGGCATGAAATTTATTTTCTAAAAACTTGAAAATTTTTAAAATTGAGGCGTGCTGTTTGTTGTCATGGAAACTTAGGCAGACTTGACTTCCACACAAACAATGTCGTGTAACAGCTGTGTAAGATCAAGGGCCAATTCTTTAAAGACCGCCATACTCAGGAAATTAGTCCCTATATGTTTTATTAGGATCCTAAAAGCTGTAACAAAACAGTCTATCAACAATCTTGAATATGCAGCATTTCTCATAATACCTATCGAGATAATTTTTTTTTTCTTTTTGTCAAACACTCTTTTCTTTCAAAGACACCTCTGGAGGGACCATTATGGAAACAAGGTCGCACTGACCTCTTTAATGCTATCCCTGCCATTTCAAACTGGGGGTGTTTTAAATAGATTTTTAGCCTTTTAACATCTTAATTTATGCAAACATTGTAATTAGATTTTTTCTTTTTTCATTAGATAATCATTTTTAAACATTAATTTAGTGATGGCAAATTTTATATACATACATAGCCCTTTTTTTCAAAAACTCAACCAAAATTTCAGTATCTGTGCGTCTGCAATTTCATTCTTATCTCCATTCACAACTTTCATTCATCTTTCAGTAGCTAGCGTATGGAATCCAATTTAAATAAGGGTGACCTTGGTGGCCTTGGACTTAAATAAGGGTGACCTTTAAATAAGGGTGACGCTTCCAAGCAATACAAATTTCCGACAAATTTTCCGACAAGCGTCTTTTAAGTTGCTTTTGGGGGGCAGTGGCCCCCCTGACCCCCCTCTATCTCCGTCTCTCACCACGCTTGACAGTCCACCCCACAATGCTTTGCTTGCAAGCGACTTATGATGTAATCGGGAAAGAGCTATTGTTTTACGTAAGCGGAAGAATTTAGGAAGTATTGTATGTTTGTCATCTTGCAGAATGAATATCAGACACGGTGTGAAGACGGAGATCCTTCTCTGCTTTGATCTATGCTTCGATTGTGAATGCGATTTTGGGTTATTTAGTGTGACCAAATGGGAATATGTAACCAGCAATGTTATTCAGACGACATCTCATGAAGCACAAGTCTCTTTCACAGATATTTGAATCTTCTTGAACAGATTTGTTGAAAGATCGTTAAATGGGCCTAACAAAATCATAGCTGGATCTCTTTCTAACAATTTCAGGGTTGGCTTTTGGTGCAGGAAAAATCCATCAATTTTTCTAATGTTTTCGTTTTGTTTTCGTTTTGTGTTTTCGCTTTGTGTTTTCGTTTTGTGTTTTTGTTTTGTGTTTTCATTTTGTGTTTTCGTTTTGCGGTTTCGTTTTATGTTTTTGCTTTCGGTTTTCGTTTTAAAAACACCCTACTACCTTGTAAGTGGGACCTTATCAATATCATCACTATCATCAGCTCCCTCATGATCAGTAATCATTACTATCTACGATTTCTTCTTCATATTCATCTCTGAGTGGGTTATAATCACCATCATCTGGATCATGCAAATCTCCATCATCATCTTCTTCGTCCTCACTATCGAAACCATCTGGTATTTCCACAGCTGTGAACCTCTTTGTTTCCACAACACCTCTATTTGTTATACGAATTTCTGTTGATTTACTGGCATAAAATGAAGTTGTAGGTATTGGTTTCTGAGCCATGACTAGAAAAAGAAAACATCTTTGCAGTGCCGGCAATAAACAACGTGTTTTAGAGTTTAGCTTACCGAAAACAGCCTTTCCAAGCACTTATTACTTTAAAAACACCAACATTGTTTTATTTGCTCTTTGTTGGGCTCAGATTCACGAAAAAAGGTACATAAAACTACAAAACTACAATTTATTTTTGTGTTTTATAGATTACAGCAAAGCTTTTGACATTGTCTCTCATAATGTACTCTGGAGCGTAATGGCTAACATGGGATACCCGACGCATATTATTGAGCTGATTAAACAACTGTACAGTCAACAAAAGGCAGCAGTAAGAACATCTCATGGTCTAACAGATTGGTTCGCAGTTGAACAAGGCGTTCGTCAAGGATGCATTCTTTCCCCATATCTCTTCAATATCTACTCAGAACAAATAATGAGAAATGCATTAGATGATTTTGTTGGCACTGTCAAAGTAGGCGGCAGAACCATATCTAATCTGAGATATGCTGATGATGTTGTTTTAATAGCTGGAAGCATGGAAGAGTTACAAGATTTAGTTAACAGAGTAAGAGATTCAAGTTTGCAGTTTGGACTTAAGCTGAATGCAAGTAAAACAAAAGTAATGAAAATAGGTAAGAACAATCTAAATGGGGAAGCAGAACACATTATCATAGACAATAATGAAAGAATTGAAAACGTAGACGAGTTTGTTTACCTCGGAGCACTTATCACCAATAATTATGATGACACAAAAGAAATCCGTAGAAGGTTATGCATTGCAAGAAATGCAATGGTTTCATTAACGAAGATATGGAAAGACAAAAGTATTACCATCTCAACAAAGAAAAGACTACTCCAATCCCTAGTGTTTAGCATAGCTAGCTATGGTTCGGAATGTTGGGTTTTAAAAAGCAGTGACAAAAAGAAGATCGAAGCTTTTGAGCTTTGGTGCTATCGACGAGTATTGCGAATCAGTTTTACAGAAAGGAAGACGAACGAGTGGATTCTGGAAAGGATGGTGGTAAAAGAAAGGTTATTAACCACACTGAATCGCAGAAAAATGGCTTTTGTCGGACACATATTTAGAGGAAACGACATCAGCAGTGATCTTTTCACGGGAATGGTCTATGGAAAGCGAGGAAGAGGAAGACCGAAAACCAGATTTAGCGACAACGTCAAAGAAATTGCAGGTGGCAGAGGTCTCATTGATTTGCACAGGCTAGCGCAGGACAGGAGATTATGCAGAGCCACGGCGGTTCATCGACATGAACCTCCCGTTCCATGATGATGAAAACTACAAATGATCCAATCAGCTGATCAAGTAAATCAGCTGATTTTGCTGTGAAACTTAGGCCTATTCTGAGCCCTTGCTGCATGATGTTGTTGTGGAACAACATATCAAAAGTTGATAAAATGAAGAGAGTGAGTTGCAGAATTCATTTGAAACATTTATAGCAGCAGTAGACTGATATCAAACTATACTAAATAACTTTTTCAGTAAATAATTACAATTACCCGATGTGTAGTGTCATGCCAAAGTGGCAGTCCTTGTGTTTCACAATCAGCCATATTGTATATAGACCTGATGCCTCATGTATGCATTCATGAAAAGAGCAGGGTCATTTTAAGTTTGGACACCCTGTGGACTTCCCAATAATCCATTGTTGAAATCCAAAAAGCTTCCCAGTGGTGACAACGGAGTCAATATTTTGATGTTGTTGAGGAACAACATCATGCAGGAAAGGGTTAGGCCTGTGTAAATTAAGATGTAAATTAAGATTGCATCATATGTAAACAAACCAACAATTCTATTGTACAAAACCTGTTCATGTTTCTTCAAGTCAAAGTTAAAAGACTTCCTTGTTAATGGCTATGACCTCTAACTCCTAACTCAATCAAAGTAGATTGTTCTTTGGGGCTATTCTGGTTTTTTTCTGTTTCTTACCACCAAATTCTGTTTGTCTTTTTTAGTTTTAGATGGGGGGGGGGGGCTCTGTCTCTCAATTAGTTTATCTACTAGAGAGCTCCTCCTTAGACTAATATATCTAAATACATCATGTTTTTTAATGTTTTCCTATTATGTTGCTTAATTTATTTAGTGTATGTTTATGTAACTTTTTGTGTAGTATGTATTAATGTCATTTTAAAATTAATTTAGGTAATGTTAGTAATTGCATTGAAATGTACCGGGTGAGTCAGAAAAGACATTGCCATGAACTAAACTTTTCCTTGCAGCCAAGAGTCCAGAAGCTTAGTGCTGTCAAGACCCATGTAACCCTTGGCCATACAACATAACCTGCAACCTGCATTATGCAGCCTGCGTTATGCAGGTTACACCAGCCATGCATATTTCAGAAATGGTTTTACGAGCAAATGTAAGCTCATATTGAAAGAAAAAAGGACAATGTATGTACACTTCTAACGTGAACATTTACTTTTTGTTACCGAAGAAGAGTTGATGGCGATTCAATCTACGCATCTCTAGGGCAAAAAGTAGGAACGTTTGTTACCAAACTGAGACAAAGAAAGGCAACAGAAAATAATGAAACTGCATAACAACGCCAATATAAAGAAACACTGCAGATCAACAAATTTCTTTCTGGAACATCAATATTCTTAACAAATATATCATTTTCATATGTATGTGAATGTAATAAATGGGCACCGTGCCATTGGTTGCTGTAGATACAAGTATTTTCCAGCCTCGTCGGTGCTATCTCACCACAACCTAGACATGTCTACAGGATTTCAAAGGATCAAATTAACAATGACTTTAATTAGACATTTATCATTTGGTAGGTTATTGTGATCTTACTTTTTTTGGTTAATTTCATGGTTAGACATGGAATAATAAGGTAGGTTTGATAATTCTATGTTTATTTTTGGTTACAAATTTTGCGAATGACCAGTGGATGTTCCTAGTAAATATGTCCGAATTTTTTGGGTCATTGACGGCATAAAGAATATGGATCCATGAACGTATTAGAAGCATTGTTTTGCTGGCCACAAAGTTGCCCAAAAGATTGTTGTGATTGCCTTCAGGTCCTGCATTTGGATCAACCTGAAAATTATATGAGATAGTAATTAGCAGGTTTGTTTGAACTGTATAAAGGAACCAAGTCTAATTCACAGTGTCTGTGCAAACCTAAGTTCAGTGTCAAAAACAGCCTTTTACGTGCATTCAGTATATGCTTTTTTGGATATAAACCAACAAATTACTTGTTCTTCCAAAGTAGACATTGTATAAACAAATAAATGTTCTAAAACATGGGATTTCTTGAGTTATGGTTGGGGTAAATTGATTATCCAAACAAAAATCCCCACAATGAATTTGAATGTAAGGCTCTTTAGCAAAAATCATGTACGGAACCTGAGCATAGGTTTCAAATCTTTAAAAGCTGGGTGTAAAATTCTATGACCTATTTCTTTGAACTGAACAGCTTCAAAGAAACTTGGACCCTTTCACAGTAAATCTGCCGTTGGACTTTTCTGAAATCTTCAATATTTTCAGAATTACAGTGTTTTTCTTCTTTTTTAAGAATTCAAGAAAATGTTTGAAAAAAACTTAAAACTATAGTAATTTCTAAACCTGTTGACAAAAGATCAAATAATTTTCAAGAAAACCATAGTTTATGGATGCCTACAATATGGTATCAAGCAAAACTCTTTCACTCTTCTGGTTTGTGATTTGGAAATTTGATGACGTCACATCATAAAATGAGCTGAAATTTAAAATAGGTTGTAATTTTGACAAATATTCAAGACCTCTGAAAAGTCCAACGGTAGAATCATAGAAAAATGGCTCAAGTTTCTTTCAAGTCATTCAGTTAAAAGAAATAGGTTATTGAACCTTACACCCGCCTTTTTTCGCAAATTGCAAGATTTGAAGCCTATGCTCAGAACCTGCAAGCCAGCCTTAACTTAAGTTAAGTATATCAAATATGTACGGAGGCACAACTCCATTGCAAGGCTGCTAAAATGCTTTAAAATCACTTATGGTCTCTTTCTCTGTAACATCAAGTACTCTCTGGATTGGCCTTATGTAAATGCAGGATGTACGACGGACACAATTACGAATGTTTTTAATGTTTTACCAATTAACTGGCAACTTCTCAAGAGGACGCCTAGTACCACCAAGTTTACTCTTGAATATATTCTAGCCACCACATCTACACAACTGTGCAAATTCCTCTTCCAGCTTCCCACAAACCTGTTGATGATTCCCTAGTTATTACGCACACGAACTGTAGATGTCTTTGTTTTATACATTGATATTAAATATTACAAATAACAATATTACTTTCTACCATACGAAGATTTCTAATTACTATACTACACTACAGGGACGATAGCATGGGGAGCGAAAAGATAATGACTACCCATGACCAATAAGAAAACAGGCAACATTAAACTGACAAACAGCTACACTATGATTTAAGACCTAATGGATAATGTGCTAGTTTCTGTTTGACATTAGATGTCTGGTCAGGGCTTCAGATAAATAACATGTAGTCACGAGAACAAGTCGTTCCGTGAAGTTGAAAGATGGTAAGACTGCCTGTCATCTAATGTGAAACAGAATTACAAAGAAAAAGAACGGTAACATTTACGCCCAATGGAGTAAATGTCTTTTAACGACAAGGCTCTCAGGTCGCCATTTTCTCCCTGCCTTATAAGGCATAGTCTTATCCCAGGCCCCCGTCCTGGGCGCGTCCATACTTCTTCCTGCCTGGTGGAAATTTGATCGCTGGCTTCAGATGTTTACAAAGTTTTTAACTCTTCGATTTGCATTGTTATCCATAGCTCCCAGAGTACGTTTTGTGTTTTCTTGTTGGATATTTATCAAACATGAGTTCTCTCGAAGCTTTGAAGGCCAAAGACCGTCGAATAACCTTGTCAGACTGGTTCCGAAAGCGAAAGGAGACCCTTCGTGATAAGTGTGCCCGATATGGCCTATCTGTAACCGGAAAGAAACCTGTTCTTGCAGAGCGGATTTACATGTTCCTACATGGAGAATCCACATCAAATGAAAGCCCTGCGCAAGTAGAAAATCAAGAAACAAGCCCTGCAACAGACGCTCAGCAACCAATCGATCCTCCTAACGTGGGATTCTCCCTACTGACAACAACAGCCAGCTCGTCGCAGAGCTCGTCTGCTTGCAGCAGCCATGCTTCTTCTTCCGGTCAGGAAGCCCCTTCACAACCATCTGCTCCCCTGCAACGGAGTGCTCCTGCCCAGTTTACTTCAACTATGGAACCAGCTGCCCCCAGATTCACCTCTATGGCAACGCCAACAAGTACACATTTCCAGTTTCCATACGATGAACTTTGTAAGCTGATCAGAGAGGAGTTTCGACAACAACAGCAGCAGAACAACCCATTCGGTAGCATAACCCAGCAGGCAGGCATGGCCATCTATTCAGCACCTCAGCAACCCCCTTTTTCACAAGAAGCCATCACAACACCCTTTTCAGCACCGCTTTCTCCAGCATCAGCTGTACCACCAGAGCCTGCTCATCCTGCTCCTCCTGTTAACACAACAAACCTGTCAGTGCCCATCCCAACGCCCTCAGTATGTCTGCCATCTCAGGCAGCACTGCCAGCACAGCAGCAGCAGCAACAGCAGCTGGCCCAAGCCACCTCAGTGGGTAAGAACAATTTAACCTTAGTAGACCCCCCACCCAGTACCTTACCACCATTATCTGACAAAGCAGCAAAAGCCATGCAAAACTATGAATATATTGATCTAAGTACCTTACTTCCAAATAGCCTCTACGAAAACCCTATTAACGATAACGTTGTACAGCTCTTCGCAACTGAAGACAACCTTTTTTCAGCAACACAGTCTGTCTCCACCAGCCTCAAAAAGCCAAAAATTACAAATGTGGCAGAATGGTTGGAGGCGTGGAACATTTACATCCGGGGCATGGTCCATTTTCACCCAAACCTTGCCCCCTCCATGTTAGCCTACCAAGAGTCAATTTGTACCCTCCAGCGATCTTACCCCTTTACCAGTTGGTACCGTTATGATGTGGCTTTTCATTTAAACATTGCAAGAAGCGAATCCTGTAATTGGGACCAATTCTATGATTACGCATTCAATCGTTTTATTAGATCAGTGCCTGCCCTACAACAAAGTCCATCAAATGTTTTAAATGTCTTAAGGAGGGGCACTATGCCAATGTTTGCCCCAGTGATAATTTTCGTCGCCAAAACACACACCAACAGCAACCTAAAGAAGATAGGGCCTTCACTAACCCATACCACCTACACTGTCGTGCCTTCAACTCATTTGGCAAATGTCAAGAGCAGGAGTGTTTTCGCCGGCACCTCTGCAACAAGTGTAACGGGCCACACCCTGGTTCGGTGTGCAGACAAGCTAAAAACAAAACTTAACCCATTACCAGATCTTGTACCGACGCCTGTAAATGTAGCTTTTCTTGCTGACAAATTACAAACACATCCAGACAAAAACGCTGTAAAAAAAGTGGTGGATGGGTTTATTTATGGTTTTGACATTGGCTATAATGGTCCTGAATTTTCGAACACTACGTACAACCTGAGGTCCGCTGATTCGCATATGGTCGAAATAAGGGATAACATTCTTGTTGAGCTTGAAGCTGGACGTATGGCAGGCCCATTTGACTTCCCACCGCTCGACAACTTTAGGACATCTCCAATTGGGGTAGTGCCCAAAGAAGACTCTAACAAATTTCGAACAATCACTGACCTGTCATCTCCCAAAGGGATCTCCATCAATGATTTTATTTGTGACTCTGAATCATCTGTCCAGTTTGACACATTCGACAAAGCCGTTGATATTGTAGCGAGGTTAGGCAGAGGAACTTTATTGGCAAAACTTGACATCAAAAGTGCCTTCCGAATCTGTCCAGTCCATCCAGCAAATTGGCACCTCCTGGGTTTATCATTCAAAGATTTGTACTTTGTTGACTTGTGTTTACCGTTTGGCCTTAGATCCTCTGTAAACCGATTCTGCTCGGTGTCAAATATGATCATGTGGATTTTGCGGAATAATTACAATGTAGCAAAGGCTACTCATTATTTAGATGACTTCCTTTTTGCAGGCTCACCCGGTACACCCAACTGTTCAAATTCGATTAACAAAGCCACAAAATTGTTTGAGAACCTCAGCATTCCGCTTTCCCCTGAAAAGTATGTTGCCCCAACTACTACAATTACTTATCTTGGGATTACAATCGATTCACAGGCCATGGAAATTCGGTTACCCGATGAAAAACTTGAGTCTATCATGGCCCTGTTGGTGTCTTGGCAAAAAACAAACAAGTGCACCAAATGCGAGTTACTCTCCCTAATTGGTAAACTGTCTTTTGCGGCAAAAGTTGTACCATCTGGCCGAACTTTCATCCGGCGCCTAATTGACCTAGCTAAGACAGTTTCCAGGCTATCCCATCATATTTCATTAAATGATGGTGCACGTCAAGATATTAATTGGTGGCTCCAATTTCTCCCAACATGGAATGGTAAGCAAAAGATCCTTGACCCATTCATAACTCTGTGCCCAGATATCAATCTCTACACAGATGCCTCAGGGTATTTGGGTTTTGGGATTTACTTTAACGGCCATTGGATATCTCAAAGGTGGCCACCAGGATACGAAACCTACTCAATACAATGGAAAGAGCTCTTCCCCATATATGTTACTTGCGTTATCTGGCAGCAGCAATTCTCAGGGAAGCGTCTGTTGTTTCATTGTGACAATAAAGCGGTCGTGAACATATGGTCTGCAGATTCCACCAGAAGCCCTGAAATTATGTCACTTATCCATAAGCTCTTTTACATTGCAGCAAAAAACGAATTCACCGTTGATGTCCAGCATATTCCAGGTACCAGTAATCTGCTCGCAGATTCTTTATCTCGTTTACAGGTTCAAAAGTTCCTTCAACTCGCTCCGGCAGCAGACAGACAACCAACTCCCGTGCCATGCCAAGTGTGGAATCTTTAAAAACTGATGCAAACTACTTGCAGTGGATGTCAATCGCCAGTTCCTCACGCCGCACATACCCGCAAGATCAACAAGCTTTTGAAGCCTTTTGCGAAAACATTTCAGCACTGCCGTATCCACTGAATGAAGGTACTTTACGTTTATTCGTGACTTTTATAGCCCATTCATTATCTTTTGCAACAATTCAGACTTACCTTGCTTCGTTACGACATCGTCATGTTGAACTTGGCTTCCCAAGTAATCTTAACCAGATGGACTCACTTCGCCTTTTGTTACGAGGTATCAAACGAGTTAAAGGGAACCGGGTACGTCAACAACGCATACCAGTTACACCTTCAATGCTGAGTCAACTTAAAGAAGCCCTCAGGCAAAGCCAGTATCCTGAGGCGGATAAACTGATGCTATGGGCAGCTTTTTTTGGTTTTTTAAGATCTTCTGAGTTTTGTGCAGCATCTAAGCACTCGTTTAACCCGTAAACAACTCTACTTGTGGAAAATGTCACTGTCACAGGAGCTATTGCATCAATATGTATAAAAGTTTCTAAAACAGACCCCTTCCGTCAAGGCCAGACGATTCGCCTCGCTGCATCTGGATCGAGCACTTGCCCAGTTAGGTCGTTGCAAAAGCACCTTAATAACTGTCCCAATGGGAAGCAACCATTATTCACATTCCAGGACACAACCTTCTTAACAAGACAGACTCTATCAGCCCTGGTCAAACAACTACTCCGCACGTCAGAACTGCCAGGCTTATCCAGTCACAGCTTTCGCATTGGAGCAGCAAAACCAGCAGCTGCCGCTAAAGTCCCAGATTGGCTCATAAAAACACTTGGACGCTGGTCAAGCAACTGTTATGAAAAGTATATTCGTACTCCTGACAACATTATTGAAAGTATACCTAGTGTTCTCGTAAATACTGTAGTTCGTAGGTCGGAATCTTGGCAACCTCAAAAGCTTTGGCATTCTTGGGGTCGTATCTTGGCAGTGATATTTTGGCGGCTGGACCACCCTTATGGTGGTCAATGTTTCGTTCAAGACGCAAAAATATACATTTTGGCTTCATTACTACCACTGCTTCGACTGGGCTATCTTACTACTGCTACTGCTGGCCGCACTTCCCGAGTAGGGAAGTGGGGCCAGCGGTGAGAGAATTACTACTACTACTACTACTACCACTACTAGACTTCCCGGGTAGGGAAGTTCTCTCTGGGTAGGAGAGAGTTACCACTACTACCACTTCAACTACTACGTCAACATTACTTCCCGCGTTGGGGAAAGTTATTACTGCATGAGTTGTGTTATGTTTAGTGTTCTAGTTTAAGTGAATGCAACCCCAAGTCACTGCCAAAGCTCTGTTCACTTTTTCTGTGTTTACCTGGCTGCTGGAGTTAAATTTACTTTAAAGAGACACAATCGCAAATAAATAACATGTTTCAAAAATGTTGTTTAGCAAACAAAATTTCCCCTAAATTATCAACAAATCATTATAAGCTCTTCTGCTTCTTCGTAGAATTTGATGGGGGCTGCAAATAAAGAAGGGAAAATGTGGGTGCGAGCGGCGTGAGCGACCAGATTCATTCACTAGAATTTTTCGTTGAAATTTTCGTTTTTGTGGGAACAATACGACCGAAGATTGAGATGTCGACTGGTAAACGTTCGTGAGTACAAAATGGCAGCCAACAAGAGCAAGAGTGGAAAGAAGTTTACAATCCCCGAGATATCACCCAAAAAAGTAAGCAAGTTCTATATTTGCAAGAGTGCGCTTTGCAGCGAAAATTCCCGCCACCGAGAATGGATAAGATGAACTCGCGCGATGAATCGATCCATTGTCTTATGGGCACGGAACCGTTAAAAAGTGTGGGTATAAAATTTTCGTTTCCCCTTCCTTTTCCTACTTTTTCCATACTTCCAGATGTCGTAGGAAAAGGGTAAACACATTTTCAGAAAGTACGAGACCTCTACTTGATGCTGGAGAATTCTCATCATGATTTTAAAAATGCGATTGTGTCTCTTTAAAGGACTTGGTGGCTGCTTTGTACGGACGTTGCAAATGATTTTAATCAAAGTGACCAGTATCGTGGATGAAGCGCAAATTCAATTTGAGTATATTTCTGTTCAATTCAGTAGAAAGGTCAGATGTCTGGTGCAGATTTCTGGTAACTATGGTACCTGAGCCACACCCTAATCTTTTCCCAATTTTAGATTTTTTTAGTTTGAATACTTCCTTTATCTTTTTTTTGAAAGTTTCTTAAAAATCCTTCCATAGATTCAACAGTTACGACATGTCAAACATAGTGTAGTTTTAGGTCAATTTTGTACCATCTGACGCAAAATCAGCATCATAAATTTGCTATTGTCTGCAATGAAAATAGTGTTGAATTTGCGATACTCTATTCAACATAATTTCTGAACCGTTTGAGATATTTTCCTGAAATTTATTGCAAAAAAATCTCTCTTTGAGATCTGCCAGATTATCTAGTTTTTCAACTAATGGAATGACTTTCAATTTTTAGCTGGCAATACTACCTCTGTAGCACATCTTGAATTGCAGTTTTGTCATTTTGAAGTTCTCAACCAGATTCTGTCACCATCTGCATATCTTTCAGGTTGCCCTTGCTCTCGCATCAGGCTAGAGAGTGACCAAAACTCAGAAAGCAGTGCGGTCATGAAAGCAAAGCAATAAGTCTTCCTGCATCCTGTTTGTGCACAAACAAAGACATTTTCTCCCTTCAACACTTTCACGTACATAGCCTCTTGGAACTCACATAGCTGAACTCCAAAATGTAATTCTGTTTTCATCAAAAGCTCCGCGTCAGCCATCTTGCATTTTGTTTGGAACCCTTTTAGTGCTTTGCTGCAATGAAGACTGCGGTTAATCTCTCAAATAAATCTAATTTGCACTAAATTGCGAAAATTAAAAGATGGACAGCCTCCCTCTGTTACGAGACCTCGCCTGATTGTCTAAGAGTTGGGAAAATTGGCCGACGGGTGTAATTTACGGAATCCGGAACTACGGAATTTGGGAATCCGGAATCACGGAACTATGGAATTACGGAATTCGGAACTGCGGAATTACGGAACTGCATCATAGGTATAAATTGCAGACCACGATTTCTTTATATAGGTTATGGACCAAAGATTTATGTACCATATATCTTCAAACTTTCTATGCTTCTTTACAATGATTTTGATAAATTGATAAGGTTTAGGAAATCTATGTGGAATCACATCGTAGCATGAACTGAACTGAAAACTAAGCATACAGCAAAAACTTAAACAAAACTTTATACTCACGAACAACAGCACAGCGGGTAATAACGAACACAAACAAGAACTAGCTGTCAATCAATAAATCTTCCGACAGGCAGCAAAAATTTGTACGAAATGCATTTTTCGTAAATGTGATTTTGCACACATTGCTCCGAAAGTTGGGTTTTTTAAATGACAGTAGCAAACGAAACCACAGCCAAGGGAACGGGCTTGACAAAATCAGCGGGGGAAGAAGACCCTGTTGAGCTTCACTCTGGTCTGATTCAGTGAAGAGACATGAGAGGTGTAGGATAAGAGGGAGCACCAATGCGACAGTGAAATGGCATTACTCTTGTCGTTTCTTTACTTATTCGGTTGAGCGGAAGCGGGCCTCGCGGCTCACTTTCTGACATTAAGGCCTCATTGGCAGGTCGACCCGTGCCGAAGACACTAATCTTTAAAGTTTGTTTGCTAATGGCTTTTTGCTTGAGCCGGGAAATTCATGTGATAAGGCAGATGAAGAGATTTAAACCTTTTGCAGTTTTTGTAATGCTATCAATTTCCTCTGAAATAAATCTCTCACAAGAAAAAACTTAAGAAACTCTGCAAAGATAGATGTTGTTTACCGTAAAAGCTCTATTAAGTCCCCTCTCTAATTAGCCCCTCCCCTTTGAGTCAAAACTTGAAATTTGATTATTATCTTCAAACTCCTTAAGAGAAACAGAAATAGAAATTAAGATGCAATATTGACCTCCACTAATTCTGCCTCCATGTTATTGACGATTCATCAATATTCCAGTTTAATATCACAAAAGTATAGTTTCTTAACGTAGAAACCTTACAAAACGATAGAAGGTCACAAATTTTGGAGCTTGGCCATTGCAGTTTCACTTAATAAGGTACCACAAATTCGTGGTCTGCAATTTATACCAATGATGCAATTCCGTAATTCCGCAGTTCCGAATTCCGTAATTCCATAGTTCCGTGATTCCGGATTCCCAAATTCCGTAGTTCTGGATTCCGTAAATTACACCCGTCGAAAATTGGCTATCACCATTAATTCACAAATCTTGTAATCTGGTTGGTACTGGAGGAATTTCAAATTTTGGGCTTAAATAGGGCCAAGTTTTTCCAAGGAATACTATGAGTTTCTATTGCTGGAAGTGCCATCATCAAGTAAAGGAGCACTGGGCAAGAAGGGACTCACCGTCATCAGTTTAATCATAGACGATGGTTTGCTACTTTCCACTCTAAGAGGTCAAAGACAGTCCGCTACTTTCCCTATTGAGGCTTCCTTGCTTGGGTAATCATAGACTATGGTCTGCTACTTTCCACCCTGGGTAATCACAGACAGTCTACTACTTTCCTTCTGAGGTAGTCCCAACACCTCAATCGCTGAGGGTAATCATAAGCCACAAGCTGGTGCCATCCTCGTCAGGTAATCCCCGCAACCTAAGTCTAACACAAAATCCACCTTATGATTAAGTCCCCCTTTTGTTATCTTGTTGATGTGTTCCAGATGATGTGCTAACTTCATCCCCCTTATTTTTCCAGATGCCAGGTATTTTCTTTGAAACAGCAAGTTGCTTGCATTGACTTGGGATTAAAATAACAAATCAAAAGGAAGCAGTATGACATAGAAGGCAGTTTAGGCCAGTCACTTGCAGCGATGAACCAATATGGCAATAATGACAGATTTACTCTGAACAAGCTCTGGCCACCTTCTGATTGAATGATAGAGCAACTGTAAATAATAAAAGCTTGCAAATGTAAATGGCATGTGACTTTAAATGTGATAAGTTTTGGCGATAAACATGCATTCTTGCTACTTTCCTAAGGAGAATCACGCTGGGCAGTCATAAGCCACTTCCATTTTGGGTGTGCATAGGCGTTTGCATTTGGACTTAGGCATAGTATTTATGCTTCTCCTTAAGTTCTGGAGCTTTACCATCATAGGAAATAAAAACTAGTTCCTCCAAAACATTCCTATTGAAAGGATCTTTGTCCTTTGTAGAATAGGGGCACTTGATTTCACCCGTGTGGATTGGGTAGCATGTTCATTGGCCAACATGGTTTGGGGAGGCCACTAGAAATGGGTATTCACTGCAAACAAACTGTCCAAATTTATTTATTTGTAACCCTGTATGCTTTCCATCCTCATTGGCTTTATATGCAACTGCAGCATCAATATTATGCTCCAATCTCCATTTCACATCTTTAGGTTCGATTAAGAATTGTTTTCCTTGTTGCAGGCTTAGGCATATCAACTATTCACAGTCAGTTTTGTTTTCTGATTTCTCTTATTTTGTCACTGTAAAGACGTCACTCTCGACAGAACGTTTAGAGAGTTCCACTGCAGGTTCTGTTAGGGGGCCTCTCTCCATTTTCGACAAAGTGTCTCAAGAAATAGGTGATGTGCATAGTTCTTATGCTGCATCCAATGTCCCTAGAGAAAATAGGTCAAACAAAATACATCAGGAAGACTTTGTGCAAAAAACGTGCCAAGAGTGAAATTTCCGAGCTAATTGACAAAGCACATAGCCTTCCTAATAATCTGTTCAGTTTGCAATTGACTCCTTTGTTGCAGTTTATCGTAACAACGGATCAGATAATGTCTAACATAGCTGAATTTTGTACTCACCAAGGCAATTGCACTCCTTTCTGTGTTGATACAACATACGGCATTGGGGACTTTTTAGTTACCACAACCAGTTACAAGAACTCATAGTTAATGAACACATCAAGTAACGAGCACCCTTCATTTCCTGGTCCAGCTCTTTTCCACATGGAACAGAACGCCCCAGTTTTCGGTTACTTCGCTCAGACCATGATAGGAATTAAGGATGATTTGAAGTACATTTTGTTTTTGGGAAGCGACAGAGACAAGGCACTAACTAATGGCATGAATAAGTATCTACTTGTTGCAACAAATCTTTACTGCAAAGAACATTTGGAAGATGACATAAAACGTAAATTTTCCGAATTGCCACATATAAAAAACAACATTAGATCAACAATCTTGGTAGATATTTTTGGATCGGAAAGCGCACAAGTCAAGGGATTGGTAGATGCTGAAAGCGAACAAGAATTTGCAGGCCAGTGTTACACCTGCTGCGAGAAGTAGTGGGACAAATTAGAGTGTGATTGTGGCGACTCGAGTTTTCTAAGATTTCAAAAATTTCATAGCCAATGCCATACACTATGTTAGCATAATACATATTCACCACAGTAGTGCGTATAGGTTTGCTAGCATGTAGGAGGACAAGTAAATAAAAACAAGTCTCAAAATAATAGCTGTATTCCTGCCTTCAAACTGCCTTAAATCATGTTGATGAAAAATATGACTCAGGCCGCTTCTTGCTAATTGGTGTTGGGAACTGCACTAGGATAGACCGAGGATAATTTTGGATACTACCTACTGCAGACCGAGGATAATTTTGGCGCGCAAAAGTGCAATAGTAGGATTTTCCAACTTCCACCTAGGCAAAACATTAATGTTCATCTCGCGTAAAAACTACATTTCCAGTGAGGATAAATTAGTTCATAGCATAAGAATGGAAGTTACTTCCTAAACGTTTTAACAGTTGTTTCTTGCGGGCCACAAATCTTTGTGTCAGCAGGTGTTTAGATGGGCTTAAACCTATTGGACCTGGCTATCTGAGCCAGTCCTACATAAAAAAGTTACCTTCAGGATCCATTATCTGCAATTCTTTTGCTTACAGTCTTGTGCTTTTTGTTGCATGCGCTTGATTACTCAGCATTTTAGTTGACTCAGCGGGTGATTCTCTGTCCGGACTTGTTGTACTGTAACTGCAAAAACAAACCATCATCATCCTCCGCCTGTTACCAGCTAGACAAGAGCGCCAAAACAAAGTTTAAACTATTCTAAAAAGAATTTGAATCAAATGATGTTTTGATACATTTTGTAGAATTTTCGAATGTTAACAGTAGTGATCAAATGTCTATCATTCAATCGAACCATAGTTACAATATGTGATCAAACCTTTCGTGTAAAAAGTGCAACAATATCGATCAACCCAGACATCTTTATGCATTCATTAACGAGGTCCTCCCAGGGGGGTTGCAAAGCTCAGAAGAGGTCAAAAGCAGAAGAAGGACGATCAGAAACAAGGGGAAAGGCCACTTTTTAGCCTTGGAAGAGCAGGAGGGACCACAGTACCTGCCTGTCTGGTGCCTTCTAGATTCAAATGTCTCCAAAAACATTATTGAAATTAAAAATGCATTTTACAAAGATTACAAATTTACGGCAAATTTGAACCCCTCAACATTGATAACTGAAAAAACCATTCAAGATATACCTCCCAAGTTTTCTCTGATTCTTGCCCTGTCATATTGCTACTAGATGAACTAAAGGAATAACATCAAACAGAGAAATGTCAGAAATCAGGTTTTGTCTGGCCAGGTGAATTCCGCGGACTTCGCGGATGCCGCGGACGTACAGAAAATCCACCAAATACAAAATCCGCGGAATTCATTTTGACATTAGGTGAAAATGAATTCCGCGGACTTCGCGGATTTCAAAGTGAAATATATCGTTTGTAGAGTTTGTAACGTGGGGAAAGCAGCAATGCACTAGTTCTTTCTCCCTTCTTTCTCTGGGAAAGGTTCTGAAACAATTTGGCCGTATATCTGAGTCACCAGCAGTTATTGAGTATTGTGTGTCGAATTTTAGCTCGAAAACTCTAGGTATAGGGGCAAAAACATTCTCCTTTAAGTATCAAATGTTAAAATAATTGTTTTCTATTTCGTAGTTCATCTTGTATAGTTGCCAAAAAACGTCAGCTAGTTTACCAATGCCAGAACTGGCTTACTTTCGAGAGTTTGAAGACATCCGCCAAATACAAAATCCGCAGAGTTCATTTTGGTATTAGGTGAAAATGAATTCCGCGGACTTTGCAGACTTCAACGCAAAACGTTGTCTGGAGAGTTTCGTTTGTTGAGGAAGCAGTAATTTACAAGTTCCTGATGTCGAGAAAGCAGTTAGCCTGTTAACCAGACCCTATTTCAAAGGAAATAGTGGTCTGTTAAATATTGAATCAAATCGTGTTCAGAGCCTCATTTTCACCAGGGCTGTTTTCCAAGTTTTGCGGAAAATGTATGCACATAATTATCTCACATTTCAAAATATTATCTTGAAAACAAACAGCCAAATGATTTTGCGCAGCAAGGGAGACAGAGTAATCAATTCCATAATTGGAGCCACGGGTCAAAGATTAACTTTCTTTGCAAGGCAGAACAAAGAGTAATCAAATTGTATTCAGACTGTAGTATTCTTTTGCAGAAAAATTTCAAAGAGCTTCGTGGATAAATGGTTTCTTTACAAATATCAGCAAATTATTCTGAGCAATTCTCAAACGAGGCTTGAACAAGCTTTATGGCGGTATTGAACAGACCACTATTTCCTTTGAAATTGGGTCTGGTTAACAGGCTAGAAAGCAGTGACATACAATCGAAACATGTGCACATGCGGAAGTAAAATGACAGTTGACACAAAACTGCGTGTCGTATTTCTCGAGAAGTTATCGGAAGCCCCCTGCCCCGTATCGTGATTAAACCCAAAGAAATTACACCGAAACAGTTATTTTCCACAATCAGTCGAATAATTTGAATTAAAAGAAGTTGTTTTCAAATTATTTGAGAAACCAAAGCACATCAAGACTTTCATACAATACAATCTGCTCAATGAGTCTGACATTGATAACAAACACCTCCCAGTAACGACCCTGCTGAAATGTTGCCTCGCCAAAGTAAAAGGATGACCCGCCAGAAAAATGTGTTTCCCTGCCAAATTTGAGTTTTAAGCACTCTCCCCACCTTGTTTCTGTTGCTTCCCCGTTGAAATTTTTGTTTCCTCGTCAAGAATAATACAAGTTCCATCACAAATAATTAGCCACAAAGGTTTTATTCCCCGTCACGATATTTTTCAATCCCGGCTGAAAATGCATGGTTTCATAATTTTCCCGCTGTACTTTTAATGTCCGGCGAGGTCGAGGGGGGTGTTAACAACATGGCGTCCTCCTAAGAATCTTCGATTGGAGGCGCCACTGAGAAAATTTGAAGGCCTTCAACAACTAAGATCATCACCAAGAATGTATAAGGTATGCTTTAAACCAAACATTAAATTGCTCACAAATTTTTCCACTCACTTGACAAAACATTTCACCCTGAAATCCGCGGAATTCATTTCGAACTAATGTCAAAATGAATTCGGCGGATTCTGTATTTGGCGGATTTTTTTACGTCCGCGGCATCCGCGAAGTCCGCGAGATCCGCGGAATTCACCTGGCTGTTTTGTCTAATTGCCATATTTTCAAATTTTTGTTCAACTTTTGGGAAGATAATTAAAAATTGATCTTATCATATCTTGCAACTTTTAGTTCATATACAAGCTCTTATGTCAAACAATATGTCCAGAAAATTTCAGCCCAGACTCCTTCACCTAGACAGAGTTATCAATCACAGCAAATGCAAGGTTGATATACTGGGTTTTCCACACGCCACAGGCAGTGTACAGAGTATTACGGGGCTTTCCATCAACCATGGTTATACCGACCAAAAGCAGATACCGGATAACGTTGCTTGCAGTTATACAGTGTTTTTCAGGATCAGATAACAGTGGTTGATAAATATGGAGTTATAGGGTAAAAGCATCCGCAATTCAGTTATACCGAGTGAAATCTAATGTTGCTTGTAGTAATGCCTCTCGAGGATAATGCATGTGTTGAAACATTGAAACCATCAAAAAGGAGTTCAAAAAGACCCTCAAACAACCAAAAATATATGTACTCGCCCTTGGGATCCTAAAATAAAGAACTAGGAGACTAAGGCTTGAATACACAATACAGACAAAGGCAGGTCAACAATTTGGTGCACGTTCTTGTCAAACTTTCATCTTATTTGAAAATTGCATTCGCACAACACAGCAAGCTTTGTGCAGCGTTCAATTTGAATACTTTCAGTTTCAGTTCTCCTTGAAGATTTGTAGAACTCAGAATGACGGTGTTTTATGCCTCAAACACTAGAACGCCAAGAAAGCCTTGCAGGCAAGACACCTGGATGTTCGAGGTATGTTATTGATTTAGATTTTTTTATTGCCGGGATGTGATACATTGCTGACGCCTTGCGTCCATCATTGCTGATGCTCATCAGATAAGACAGAGAATCACAGGTTAGTTTAAACTTTCATTGGACTCATGTCAAAGGCAAACAATGTTTGAGGAATTATCAGAAGTAACTGAATATTCTAAAGAGTTAATCATGCTCGCTTGGTGTTGGAAAAACCCCAAGGAACAACAGACACTTAGTCTGTTGGTATCTGGCGCCATTTATGCTTCACCGTTTTGTCTTGATTAGGAGCATGTTCTTATGATCAGGATATTCCAACATAAAATTACAATAACTTTATATACGCAATACCTATGAACTTTAATGGTTAGCTGCACGGGCTCGACAAACATAGTTTTTCTAACATTTGTGGCATACTATATCAATGAAATTTTCATGGTTTTCCAGAGTTCTCTAGAGATATACTGCACACCTTGATCCAGAGATGTCCGTCGTCAGCAAGAATAGTTTTCCAAAGTATTTCTGACACAGTACAGAGTTTAGGAGAATGTTCCTGGGCTTTCCTGGGTTTTCTGCATGGGATATCTGAGTTGTTCTGGGCCCGCAAAGCAATGTAAAACAAGGAGTCTGTTTCCTGGCTTGACTGATGTTCGGAAAACTTCGGAAAACACAAGTTTTACGGCATTACAGAGCTACTGCATAACTCCGTATAACAAAGTTTTGCGGAGGAATATGGCATTTTTAAACTCAGTAAAACGACCTTGTTCTTGCTGTGAATGTTGGCGTAAAGGCAAAATTTGCTCAGTGCAAAAAGGGTGTGGTTTTTAAATAAGCATGACTCCTATTGTTTGTGATAAAAATTGACTTTTGTTACCCAATTCTATCTTGCTTGATGACTGTAATGAGTTATATAGCATTATGTACTGAAGATATTTGGTTTCAAGTACAACCTTGTTTGAAAAAGTGTTCTTTGAACCTATTCAGATACCCTAACGTTTTTCAACCAGTATTTCACTTTCAAAGGCAAGATGATGGACTGCCCTTCCTTTATTTGCAATATCTTGTGACATGTCTTAACAAAATCGCACAGGTGCAGCAAAGAAGGTAGGTAACCTTGAACTGTCCCTGACTTCCTTTCTGTTTGGAACTTCTCCAGCCACTTCTCCCCCAGCACCTTGCATTTGCATACAATCAGCCGGCAAATGTAAAACACAGGTTGACAGGTTTAACAGGTTTACAGCTTCCAGGTTGACAGGTTACCAGGTTTACAGGCTGGCAGGTTACAGGTTTACAAGTTGACAATTCTACAGGTTTAGGCCTACTTGTGTTGGAACATCAAATTGGAAACAATATTTGACATGAAATGGTGAAAATAAGACAATGGAAAAGCGAAATTGGAAGCAAAAAAACCTTGGGCTAACGATAAGACTCATATTACAATTATCAGCAACACATAGTCACATGCATTTGATGGAGAGTGGCACAGACGGTTCTGAATGAAACAATTTTAGATATGTAGACTTTTTCTTGGAAATTCTGATTAATTTTGAGACATTTACTATTCCTTTTTCATTCAAAATAAGGCTGATTTTCACAAGAAACTAACTGCCATACCACCAAAATTTTGAGAGGCTCTAGCACTGGAAAATGTTTTAACTTTGTCGGTGAATCTGAAATGCAATTTCACTAGCTTGTACAATTCAATTGGTAGGACAATGGAGTGATCACCCCTTGCAATTGATAAAATATCTGGTGTAAGAAACTTTTGGAACTAAATCTTTATGTTGATTAAAGTCCTTGCGCTATTCTCACTGCAGAAATTTGACTGTCTCATTTATATTCTATTCTTGCATAATTTTTCATCTCCTGTGAGGAAACTTATTGTATCCCTCAAAAAACATTTCACAGTTTTGCAGAACCTTTCCGAAGTTGCATATTGTACTCCAACCTGTCAACCTGCAATTTCTCCAACCTGTCAACCTGTAAACCTGGTAACCTGTCAACCTGGTGACCTGTCAACCTGGAACCTGTAAACCTGTTAAACCTGTCAACCTGTGTTTTACACTTGCCGTACAATCAGCAGCAGAATCCTCCTCTACATGTTGGCATATGGCCAGCACCTTGAAGACATGTTGCTCAGCATCCTTTCTCTTTCTTGTGGCCGCAATCCAATGACATTAACCATCTTTTGAAGGCATCAAATAACATCTTCTGAGATGGCATTGATACAATATCTTCAGGTGCAATATCTTCATCAGTTACACTAATGATTCTTCCTTCATTATGATCAGAATCATCTGCTATTTGTTCTACCTCCCCACCACCACAGGTCTTGCTGATTACTTCAAGGGTCTGGACAGGAGCTGATCCATCATTTGGTTAGTATTCGGTATTAATAAATCACTGAATCACCCAGAGCCAGCCAGCTAGAGCCATCCAAAACAGACCTGAGCCAGCCAGAGCCATGCAAAGCCAGCTATAAGCTACCTTGCACAACGTTTTTAACAGCATGGCACAACATGGCGGAATGTTAAAACTGTGAGCTGGGGAGACTGTAGGAGATGGCACAGCCCCTATATCTGAAGGGAGTATAAAGACCAGCATGCTTTGCACAAAGTCAGCGACTTGCTCTCCACAGCTTCCGGAGTAACTGACTGTACAAAATTCACAAAAACAAAAACAAACGATCACCAAGGCTGCTGGTCTTTGTTGTCCCTTTAAAAATCACACAACGTCTCTTATGTTCTACCTAATTTTTTAGAGAGTTCACTGAGATGGTATTTCCTGGTTAGGTGCTCATCCAGGAGGAGACCTAAGAACTTAACAAACTTTACCCTATTGATATTGAAAGTAAGCTAGAGTTACTTCCATTGACAGAAACATATTGCTTTCTTTGAGAGAGATATGATCTGAACGAGTGTGCTAAATTGCGTGGGTTGCGTGGGTTGCGTGGGTCTGAAAGGTTGCGTGGGTCGTGGGTCGTGGGACGTGGGTAACTTTGCGTGGGTCGTGGGTAAATTTACGTGGGTCGTGGGTCCTTTTTACCGATAATTTTGCGTGGGTAATCTTGCGTGGGTCAAATTTCTTGCGTGGGTACGTGAGTGGCACATTTTGCGTGGGTTGCCCTTTTTGCGTGAGTCTTCTAGCAGCATAACAGCTTTCATTATCCATTCAAAGTTCGCTACTTTGTGCATAACTTCTAGTCGTTGATGCTTCTGCGCTTTTTCATCAATTTAAAAACGTTCTACTAATTCTAATTACTCAGCTAGTGTTAATGAATGAGAAAGAAAGCTTAAGGTACAAAGCTATAAGCTATAAAGTAAGAAGACATTCATTTCAAGTCCACGAGTTCTTCTTTCTTGTGGAAAGACAATGTCCTCAAAGTTAAATGAGCTATGTAAAGCATTTAGGGTAGGAGGGATAATCAGGGCCTATGGTGCAATTTGGGTCTATTTGCTTTTTGCTATTAAAATGATCGTAGGTTAAAAATTCGATTCATGGCTCAGTCGGTGATGAAATATATACGTTGAGGAGTTGTTCAAGTTGTTTCGAAGAATAATTTGGGTTCTATCTGCTGGGGACTCAATCTCCGAACATGGTTTTGCGTAAAAGAGTCAATGATATACGAATTGTTGGTTCCAATCTCTCCTGAATGAGATTTTGTATCACTGATAGCTGTTATGATTGATTAATGTTTTATTGATGATTCTTCTGTGCAGTTCCACATCGTATTGATTTTTTGAGCTACAGTATAGTTGACATTATATTTTTAAAAGTAACGTTTGGCCTTTTTACGGTTACAAAGTTTATTTTTTTGTTATGTTGTTTGTTCGTTTGCTAGAAGAGATCAGAATAGGGTCTGACATGCATGATCTTTTCCACTAAAATGGTCTTGGCACTTAAAAAGCACTTGCATCGAAATGCATAGGGAGCGAATCACAACTGAGCAAATCACATTGCACAAGAACTAATAGACTTGTAAAGATCACAAACTGCGCACCATCAGTCTCATTTTGGCCTTCTTGATATCGTTCTCACTCTTTCTATGATAAGAACTCTAGGGACATGTTTTTTTTTGAGTGGCAGAAAACTGCCATTTTTGACTATCTAAACTAAATTTGATGTGAGAAATCGTCGTTCTTTTTTCAAGTATTAGCGGGATTGCCGTTCAAAGGAGAAAACATTGAATTTCTAGTTCCTTTTTTCTCCATGATTCTATGACCCTTTGTTCTTGAGCTATAAACGGTCAAAGTTAGGAGTAGTTGGTGAGCCACAGAATCCTTGGATCGAATGAGCTAAGAAGTTTTTAATCAATAAATGAATCTTAACTTGGTATGTTGTCTGCGAGACATTGCAGGTTGATTGAAAACTGTATTGTTGGTGCTATCGCTATGTGAGGTATTAAAAAAAGAGCACTAAGTGAGCACAAGAGTCCTTGAAATGTAAAATTATTAGGCCTCTTGCTGGCTCGATCTTAACCTAATCATCAATGTTATCAACAGTAAATCAATGTTAAGACTTTTTTCGAACTTCATAAAATCGTAAGAGCTCATTTTATAAGCGCAAGAGTACTGCAGGAGCAAGGAGTTCTTCTATCAAAACAAGGATTTTTCATTCATGAAAAACCAGCAAACTTAGAACTTAAGTAACAGAATTAATCAAAATTTTCATGAAAAACTCTTTTACTAAGCTATTTACAGTGGAGGTGGATCTAAAGAATGGATGCTGAGAGTAGAATTAATCAATGAGCAGTTCCAGAGCAAAGGATCCTTATGACCGAAGGGATAATCCAGTTTTGCTAAAAGCACAGGGAGTGCGCGACAACTTTTCGCTCATTTTCTAATCTAATTGATTTGAAAGTTTCCTTTTTTTACCTGACAGTTTCATGCCTACTTCTAACGACCAGAAACATTTGAAAGACAGCTTGCTAGGCCATTGTGAAGCTTTCTGCCAATTTTGAGCTACGAACTACTTAACGTTCGTAAAGACTTAGCTCTTTACCTACTCTTAATTTTGGTATGTTAGTGGGGTACATAATTTCTAGAACGAGCACAAAAATTTTTTGTAGCACATCTAACAGGTCGTCAAGAGTTTTGGAGACATTGGTAGGTCCTTGTGTCAAAGGGACTATCTGCTCTCGAGGTACTCCTCTTTTGACACTTGGACAAATGAGAAAGAATTGACAAATCGTTTTGGGTACCGGAATGCTGCATACACAAGTGGGAAAGTTGCATTACTTTCAAAAACTATCCTAGAACCTTCTTGGCAACTAAGATGCTCATAGACTGCTCATTTCTAGCTAAAAACTGCTCTTCGGGGTCTCCAGAGTTAACCAAGGTATCATGTTGAGTATTGATTTAGGTTTTACTTATCCTTGTTGGAGTGGGAGTACCTTGTGAGCGAAATCCTAAAATGACTCAAATCTCACAAAATGCTCTAAAATCTTATTTTCGTCTACTTTTGTTTGGTTGGATCTGTCAAAATACATACTTGACCAAAGTTTCATGTCATTTCATTACGTTTTGCTCCTCTAGTGCTCATTTTTGTGATCTTTCGACTTTCAAAATGGCGGATTTTCTGCCAGTCAAAAAAAAACATTTCCCTAGAAACCATTTTATCTGAAGACCTAGAAGAGTCAGCCAAATCATTCGTCTCAAAAGCATGATGGTGAGCCTTTATGTTAAAAAATTGTGCCCTCAGATTGAAATATTTCATTACAAATCTCTTCAGTAGTGGAAGCAGTCAGTGACATCTAACATTTTCTTCGAATTTAATTGGCTTCTTTATATATATTATATGTAATTAGAAGCTATTTATTGTTCGAAGTAAAATAAGTCAACAACAACAACAACAACAACAACAACTGTCCTTAGGACAATCCTTACCAAAAGTGGATTTTTGGCGGTTTGAGAATGCTTTGTCATGAAAAAGTAAGAACGTTTTTCTCGGAACTTCGTCTCAATTTTGTATCACTCAAGAAGCAATTTCGAGCTTGTCAAATCTGTGCCATAAATTAAGCTTTATAATTATTGTACCTGCAAATATTGTGGAAAAACTTTAGCTCATAGTTCATGGTATCGACTATATAGTTCATTCAATGGTTGCCTTATCACCGTTTCATTCGTGCTTTGTTCGCTGAACTTTGTTTGTAGCGTACAGAAACTTTTTTTTTGTCGTCGGTTAATCCTGCCACGTCATCGGAATGCCTAACTGCTTTAGATTCTGCACTGTTAAAGATTTCAGTGCCCCTCCATACCCATGATAACACTTTATTTTAAGAAACTGCTTTAGGACATGGCGCTGCAATAAGTTCAAAAGCCTTAACATCTAGAAATAATGCACAAAGTAGCGATCTTTGAATGGATGATGAAAGCTGTTATACTGCTATAAGACTCACGCAAAAAGGGCAACCCACGCAAAATGTGCCACTCACGTACCCACGCAAGAAATTTGACCCACGCAAGATTACCCACGCAAAATTATCGGTAAAAAGGACCCACGACCCACGTAAATTTACCCACGACCCACGCAAAGTTACCCACGTCCCACGACCCACGACCCACGACCCACGCAACTTTTCAGACCCACGCAACCCACGCAACCCACGCAATTTAGCACACTCGATCTGAACCACTCAAGGACACATCCACAAATACCATAATGTTCCAATTTTGAAAGCAAAATTCTATGAGTATCGGTATCAAAATCAATGAAAATACCACAACCAAGTATTTCATTGTCTAGTGTATTTCTCATAGCCTCTGTTAACCTCACAAGAGCATGATCAATTGAATGGTTTTCTCGAAATCCAAATTGTAATTAATAAAGAACCTTCTGTATATCAAGCAGGCGCAGATTTAGTGGGGGGCAGGGGGGCCATGGCCCCCCAAATGGTAAGAGTTCTCGTAAAAATTGTTGCCGTTTATAGATAAACGGATAAGTTTCAAACCTTTATCTCCCAAAATAACCATGGCACAGCTGCACGATAACTCTGCTAACGACAAGACAGTCTAACTAACTCACAAAGTAACTTGCTATTGATCAAAAAGTGTGACAAAGATATGAATTTGAATTTTAATTTCAAGGAATCTATAAAGTCGTTTGTACATTAGCTTCTCAAATAACGTGCTGAAGATGGGTAAAAGGGAAACTGGCCTATAGTTTGATGGGAGCTCAGGAGTTCCTTTTTTAAAAATAGAAATAACGTTGGCATTTTTAAGTTTATCAGGGAAATACCAGACTGCAATGACTGATTCACAAGGAGAGCCAGAAGTGGTGAAACAGAGTATCCAATTATCTTAAGTAACTTAATTGGAATACTCATAGTAGTAATTGGAATACTAATAGTATTCCAATTAAGTAACTTTATTGGAATACTATTAGGACCTAAAGATTTGGAAGGATTTAAATATTGATTAGATCATTAACTTCTATCACAGTAACCAGGGTTAGGAAAAGTGAATTACACATTCTGTCAGATAAATAATCAAAAGGGGATTTTGGCGTTAATGGGATTGTCTTATTATACCATCAGCAACATTAACATAAAAATCATTAAAAATATTTGACATTTTAGAGGGATCTGATGTCACATCTCCATCTTTCCCTTTGATATTGTTAATTGACAAAGAAGTGGAAGACTTATGAGAGATTATTGTCTTGATACCTGACCACAGTTTTTTTCATATCTTGACTATTGGCTGAGAAATAATTATCAAAATACTTTTCTTTACTTTCTTTTAATTCATTGGACACATGGTTCCTAAACTTCTTATATAGCTTAAGGCTATCAGGAGTCTGCTGCTTTTTCATTTTCTGTAAAATTTTGTCTCAAATTCTCATCATCTTTTGGATTCTATGATTTATCCATGGTTTATCTTTGAGTTTCATTTCCTTCCTACTACGCCTTACGATTGGAGCATGTTGCTTTGTCAATGTGTCAAGATCTTTCAAAAATCTATCAAATTTATTGTTCACATCCAAATCACTGTTTTCTAAATAAGTAAAATCAATCTGCTTGAAGTCAACAAGAAATCTATCTTCCTTAAATCTAGAGTAGTCATATTTATATATAGGCAGGTTGCATAATGCAGGTTGCAGGTTGCATAATGCAGGCTGCAGGTAGTCATTTATGGCCATAGGCTGTATGGCCGCGACAACGGGCCGCGTCCTCCACGACGCTCAAATCCTTGTCTCTCATCAGTTATCATGGGTGGGCATATCAGAACAATTGTTTCTTATAAAAGATATTGCCAGGGGATTCGCAGATCAATTAGCATGCATTATATGCGAATGATTAAGTGCTTTCACAGATTTCATCACCACAACTGGATTATCAATGAATCAATGGAAGTTGCCCGCAATGTAAAACTCGATGATCTATCGTACTATCCTTCATCGTACAATCCTGCCATATGCCTTCAATAACGATCATGCCATACCATAATCAAAGGACCATTGGACTTTGTCCCCCGTTCTTCAAAAGTTCGTCAAACAGTTTGTTGGGCAAGATGGTTTATGAAACTGTGGAACTTAGGAAACTGTGATGCCTTCTGATATTAGGAATCTAACAACAGAATACAGTGGCCTACATAATAGCCCCTGGTTGGTGTTATTTCGGCCACATTTTATTGACACATTTTAGCGACAGTTTAACTCAAGAATAACTTCATATCACCAAGATGAAATAAAAGAACTTATTTTATCTCAATATCACTGTTTGCCAAGTCCTGCACTGTCAAATAGGGCCGAAGCCAATGGGGGGCAGGAGGGGCGGAGCACCCCCAGGAGACTATTTGTCGGGAAATCTTGCTCGCTTGTCGGATTTTTTTGTCATTTAAATGGCTACTTTTGGAGGATTTTGAGGAGAAAAAACGCATAAGATCATGAATTTGTTAGCGTTAAAAATAAATTCCAACAGAAATTATTGAATTTACGGCATATTCTCAATTGATGTTCACTAACTGTGTTGTAGTGCGAAATATGGCTAAATTTCGCAAGCTCAGTCTCTACTTTTAAGACCTTGGGCTTTATATTTTCCTGTACAACACAAAACCAGTTAGTATGCGCAAAGCGTAGGGCCCTTTTAATATCTATAACATTTTAATTTGTGTACATTATTTTCTTCAACTTTTGTTGAAGGGCCCATTATTTCTCTTTACTTTACATAACAGATGACTTTTGAAAGAACAACAATTCACACTCAATTCATACACAGGTGTTCTCTAATCAAACAATAATAGATATAAGTAATCTTGCAGCCCTGGTAATCACCGTAATACTTCAAATTATGTAAATTATCTTTTCCAACTCTCTCGAAAAGGGCCCGCATTTTTTTTACCTTACGTAACAGAGGGCCCAGGTGGCGATCGCCACTTTAGTCCTGAGGCACAAGGGGGAGCATTGCCACCCAACGAGGGAATTACCAGACCAACCTTTCCTGGACCAGTTTTTTGTGTAGGATTCGAATCTGGATGTTGATCAGGTGGGAGAGGGCACTTTTTCAAGATATTGGGGGGTTTTGGTCCAAAAACTGGGATAAAGTGGTGAATAGGCTTGAATGGCCAGCCTTGGGGGGACTTATCTAGACCTACTTTTTCCAAGCCACTTTTTGGCGTAGAACCCGAATTTGAATGTTAATTGGATGGGAGAAGATGCTCCCCCAAGATTTTTGGGGGTTTGGTCCTAAAACAGGGTTAAAGTGATGAATGAGCTTTGAATGGCCAATCGTAGGGGACTTCACTAGATCAACGTCTCCAATCTAAGGGCTTTATTACAACATAGAAACAGGTGACTCGCCTCCGGTTTACAAGTTACCGTACCGCAAAAGCCCTGCGGGGCTTCGGGCCGTTGGGGAGGAGCTAGAACTCATGCTGCGCCTCCGCATCATTGAACCTAGTCACTCGCCATGGGGGGCTCCTTGCATCTTAGTGCGCAAGCCTCTTGAAAATGGGAAACCCCAGCCATCGCGCTTTGTTGTCGATTACAGGGGTCTCAACGCAGTTACCAAAGGAGACAGGTACCCTATTCCCAATGTTTCAAATATTTTGGATGCCATAAGTGGAGGCAAATTTTTCGCCAAATTGGATCTAGCAAGTGGATACTGGAAAGTGCCTGTTAACCCAAAACACAAAGAGAAAACAGCCTTTGTCACCCATCTGGGTTTATTTCATAATTTAAGGCTACCTTTCGGTTTGAAAACGGCCCCCCAGTGCTTTCAGCGCGTTTTGAACACCATTTTTACCGATTTTCTGTATCTTTGGCTCATCATTTACATCAACGACTGCATCACGTGGTCTGATTCTTTTTCCGAAGCGCTTCACCATTACGAATGCATTTTACAACGTGCCGTTAAATTCGGTGTTCAATTTAAGCCCACAAAGTGCGTATTTTTCTCCAAAATTTGGATATTTTGGGTCATCGCGTCACTCCTACCGGACGCTTTCCTACAGAAAAATGTTCCGAAGCGATTTCCAATTTTCCTAGGCCACACACTGTTTCAGGTCTAAAACGTTTTTTGGGGATGGTCGGATATTTTGGAGAGAACATCCCTAACATGTCCCACAGAAGTCAAACTCTTCGCAGTTTACTGAGCCCAAAAGCCTCATTTTCATGGTCACCTGAACACGAGGCAGAATTTCAGGACCTCAAAAAGGCCCTGCTTTCACCAACACTCATACTTTTTCATCCAGATTGGGACAGCGATTTCGAAGTTCACACCGACGCCAGCAAGATTGGGTGTGGTGCCATGCTTGCCCAGCGGATCAACAGTTCTCTTAGGCCCATACGCTTTGCCTCTAGGTCATTTAATCCCATTGAGTCGCGCTGGCCTACTGCACATCAGGAATTTTTGCTGTCAAATGGGCTTTAGAACGTTTTCGCCATTATCTTGCAGGCCACAAATTCAAGGTCGTAACAGATCATGCTAATCTCAAATTCTTAGCCTCTGTTGCGCCACAAAATTCCAAATTGGCTAGATGGTGCCTCTCCTTAGCTGAATTTGATTTTGCAATCAAACATCGCCCCCGCAAGGAAAATATTGTTCCAGATGCTCTTAGTCACGCACCAGCACCTGAACCACATCCAGAGGTAAATACCCTTGTTATTCCGCCTTCTGAGGTCTGCAGTTTTCTTGCCACAGCCCTTTCCTTGGATATTCATTCTCTATCTGTTGAGGAAGTCTCTGAGTTATTTCACTCCTTGCTAAGCTGTCTATCCCTAGCCTGCTCAGTGAATTGTCTGCCAGCTACCTCTGACTTTCCTTCAGATACTGCAGTTCCAAAACAAGCGTTGGTTTCCGCACCAGGTTCACAAAATGCGTGCAAGCAGCAAGACAACTCTGTGGTGCACGAGCACTTACCAAAAAGTCACCATGGCCTGACGATTTGGACATGTTATGGCCACTCAATCTGGACAGAGTTCAGTTTGCACAAAAACAGCGCCAAGACCCTTGGCTAGGCCCACTCGCGCAATTTTTTTTGTCTGGAAATTCGCACTTCGCACAAAGCAATTGCTGCCTGTTCAACAAAATTCGAAAATGGGTCATATCCATTTCTAAACGCACAAAACTCATAGATGGTCTGCTCTTTTATTCAGACAAATTTATGCTGAATCCAGACCATCTGCGCATATTTGTACCGTCAGACACAGATTTGCAGCGCCACATTCTTCATGCTTATCACCATTCGCCCATTGCCATGCATCGAGGTTGAGACGCCACCTACTGGGTGAGTCAAAAAACGCCCGACGTTTGAAAGGCTACTGCTCTCTGAATATATAAGCAATGATATCTGGCTATATCTGATTAAATAGCTAACATGTTCAATTATTTTTAGAAATTTTCTTGGCTAAAATCGGTCACTCCGTTCAGATTCTGCAGGCAGTTTTCCAAAATGAGTCCCTTTGAGAAACCTTAAAAAACGTGCTAAAATTACAAGCAAAAAAGCCCCTCATGTGTTTACCTCACAGCGATGACTTTCAGCTCGGTTTGGCACGTGCTTTCGTTTTGGCCGGTTGAAAAGTCTTCCCCCTGGTGTGAATAACTTATTCAGGGGGATCCCATTCTCCCATGAGGACAAAATATGTGAGCACATCCAAAAGTCATTATTGCCTGGAAGGAGAACAAAGGGAAATTTTGCTTGCTGTTTTCGCTCGTTTTTGCAGGTTATCCAAAGGGGCTTTCTGCAGAAAATCTCCTATTTCGATGGGAAGGAATGACCAATTAAAGTCGGGTAAGTTACTGAACCTAATTTGATATATCGGGAATAAAACAAGACAGTTTTCAACATCATTGCTTTGATATTCAGGGAGCAAGATTTTTTCAAACGCCGGGCATTTTTATTGACTCACCTGGTATAATTCTGTCTCGCGCGATTTTTACTGGCGTAATCTCTCTAAGCGCGTACGAAACTGGATTCGCCACTGTCCTCTTTGCATACGGTTTAAAACTCTAAAACAACCTCATGGTCCTATGCAGGTTCCAATTTATCAACACCCTTTTCACACTTTAGGTGTTGATCATGTAGGAGAACTCCCATTGTCCTCTTCTGGGAACAAGTAGATTCTCACGGCAGTGTGTCCGTATTCTAACTTTCTGCGAGCTATTCCAGTTCCGGACAAAACAGCAACAACAGCAGGGCGTGCTTTGTTACATGAAGTACTACTGCCATTTGGTTTTCCCACGGTCATGCAAAGCGACAGAGGAGGCGAATGGCTAAATGCAGTCATGCACAGGCTTACTTTCTTGCTGTCCATTGAACAAGTTTTCACTTCAGGTTTTAGACCTCGCTTAAATGGAGCTACAGAACGAGTTCATCGATTTCTCAATAGCGTAATAGGTATCTATTGCGAGAAGTTCCAAAATAGGTGGGAAGATTATTTGCAACCAGCCGTATATGCGCATAATACATCGCCAATTTCAGGTTTCTCTGACATAACACCGTTCTTTCTGGTCTTCGGACGCGACGCACCATGTCCGGAAACGAAAATGGTAGTTGCGCACAAGCAATTTAGCGAAATCAAGTCAGATCTACGTCGACGCCAACGTGAACTGTACGACAGTGCAGCGCGCGACTTGCACATTCCGGATGGTAAAATAGTGTACCTCCGCAAAGATCATGTTTCTTCTTTGGATGGTCAAGCCACACGCTTTATCAGAAATTTTGAAGGTCCATTTCTGGTCACAGGTCATCCTTATAACAGGTCTGATCTTCTCAGCCTTTGGAATGCCATCACAGGCCAAGGTATGCCTAGACCGGTTAATGTTGAAAAGGTTGTTGTAGTTCCGGAACAATTTCCGGACGATATACGCATTCCAGGCAACGCCATCATAGAACTGCAACCACAACTGCATAATGTCATGCAGCGCGCAGGTAATCCGGACTTAGGTAATGTTGCACATGAATTTGGTAAGTATTTAGCAACGTTGCCTAACAAGTCTACAGTGTCCTCACAAGCTTGTAAGCTTGTTTATGAACACTATCCCGCTGCTTGTGAAATCGTGAAATCATGGTAAGCTTAAAGGTCTGGTAAAATCATGTAACTACCTTCAATTGGAAGGAGGTATGCAAGGTGGAACATACATCTTATCTCTTAACCAAGAGATATTCAACCGGTCGTGTCGTTAGATTTTATTATCATCGTAGATTAACATGGACATTTTGTAAGAGACATTCTTTTTGTTATTAGTTATCATTGTACGCAACAAAAAATCAAAAACCAGTTTTGCATTTTGTGTCAGGAAGGGGTAGACTGTAACTGGAATTACGTCATCCTATTACAAGAAGTGTAACCTCGCTATGAAACATAACTAAATGAATGAACTATGATATTTCCTTTCTTGTCATGCGCAGAACGCATCTATTGTTTTGTAGTTATGTATGATATCCGTTAACTATAAATGTAAATGTAGGTTAGTTTGTGGGAGTTCTTGATCATATAGCAGAAAAGACACGTGAAGTTTCTCTTGACACGAATCTCGTGTACCTAAATCCGTGATGCAAATCATCGCCCGTTACACATGCAGTATGGGATAGATGAAGAGCCAGCTGCCAGGAAAGCTCATTTTATAGCTACAGGCAAGAAGCTGGCTGAAACTGGTCTTTGGATACATAAGCAGTACCCTGCATTTGGAGCAAGTCCTGACGGTCTTATTGAAAATAAATCAGATGGAAAAGTTAGAGGCATTGCAGAAATAAAATGTCTGAAAATATCGAGAACAAGGACTGTGGAAGAACTGATTTCTACACAGAACGATGAAGATGTATGCGCTATGCTCAAGGGACAATGTTTCAGCATCATAGATGATAAATTGACTCGCAAGCACAACCACAGCCATTATTATCAAATTCCGCTTCAATTATTAGTAACTGGATTCCCATACTGCAACTTTATTTTGCATCCACCAAAAGGACCTCCGTCAATTGAGAGAATTTTGCCTAATGCTGAATTGCAGAGATCCATCATCGAGAAAGCATATGCATTCTGGGAACAAGTATTGGTGCCAGAATACCTCCCCATGAAAGTGCCACGTGAACTTTATCCTGGGTGTCTACAAAACGTAGCCTACACCATTTGGCCTACCTTTATCCTTTTATTTTGCAATAAAATATTGTAAGCATTGAGCCCCTATAGTCTGGATTTTATACCAGGCATTGATGTAACAGGAATTATGCATTGTTCCATATTGAATCATATTTTGTGTATGCTTTGCTCAGTGAAACAGAAAATGTGGATCTCGTACTTTGAAAAAAACTGCTATCTCATCATCTGTATTTCTTTTGCCTTCTCTTCTTTGTATTAGTAGCTCTGTCTTACAATCCATCCAACTTAAATAGGCTTGGCCTTGGATGATGAGTGTGCCCTGTGTGCTGTAACTTACTAGGTTGTTGTCTTTTTATTTTGGTCTGTTTCCTCCTTAACAATGAAGTCATCAATTCTTTGCAAATGCAATTTTTCCATTCTTCGTTTTACAATTCTTCCATTAACAACACAGTCATTACGCATTGGGGTGCACTCCTTTTTCGATTGTAAGACTTAGCATGACTTTGCTTGAAAAAATTGATTAAAATCATTTGGAACACTGTCCTCAAAATTACGTTTCTTAATGACGACATGCTCTATTGAGCAGGTTATAGTGCTTTGATAATTTTGCAAATATTTCGAACATAGTTTACTTATTGGCAATAGTTTCCTTTGATTTCTTAGCATCTTGCTTCCCTGGACCACTTGAATTAACTTGAATCCAATATCAGCAACAAGAAGATAGTTGTCGTTCTTGAAGAAGGTTACTCCATCAATGGAGTGCCAAAGCAACTTGTCGGATCCAACACATTGCAGAGTAATTGGATCGTTCTCTGTACTTTTGGTTCCCTTACCAACATATTTCAGCTTTCTTGGCAGAGTTGATTGACGGTAGAGTCGATTGACGATTGACAGTGACGATTGACAGATCTCTTATCCTTTGGAAGCATGTAAAAGCTGTAAATTAAAGAGAAAATGCAAGAAGGGCAAGGTATACAAAGCTCACCAAAGCACACATCAACATTGTTAAACTCAGAAAGATGAGAGTAAAGTAAGCAGTACGGTAGGAGTGGAACCAGATAAAGTAGGGGTGTTTCACATTGGTGTCCCATATGATGTTTTTTGGCACCAAAGAGGTCATTCCTCACACAATGGCAAGGCTTTTTGGATGTAATTATTTACAGGACTGCCCATAGACTATTAGGTATTATCAAATTACTGTCTTAAGCGTCAGACTGTCAGTTACAAACCTCCAAAAGATCTTGGCGAATGGAAAAAGAAACACAACTCAAATTGCCTGAAATGCTGTGATGGATCTTCAGGTGCAATGGAGGTTGAGTGCACCTTGCGTATATGGAAACAATCTGTTGCAAGCCATGAGCTTTGATACCATGCAATGCTCTGTGATAGCAGGGCCCTTGATGCTGTTTGTGAAGAGAAGGTTTATGGCACAGTTGAAATACAAAAGGAGGAACTGTGTCAATCATGTGTCCAAAAGAATGGGCACAGCCTTGAGAAAATAAAACTGACAAAAATCCAAAACCATTATGGGTGAGCAATAAAGGATCATGCAGATCACCTTGCCTCCATGTCTTTTTGGCCTTGTCTCCATGGTAACCAAGTTTTTGTGTCACACTCTGTGAAATACATACATTGTATCTCTCTTACTTCATTTGAATTGGTCCAGTTAAGTCTAAACTATGAATTTACACCTATTTTGACCTACATATTTAATTTCTTTACAAAAAGTAAAGTGACCTCATGTGATATCATAATGTTAATTATGCTCTAGCGACAACAACAACAACACTGATTAAACCGTTGTTTCACGAATTCATTGTTGAAATAATGAACAAATTTGTGCCAAATTGGTTGCCATGTCTCAAGCAACAACAGAAATAAATAGACAGGTTGAAATCCGCCCCCCCCTCTCAGGCATGGAGTGTTTCAAATTCCCTAGGTCACATAGGGTTAAAATTCCATGAACTGATGCCTTGCAGTGGCCTCGCTGCAAGTACATGCTCAATCGTGTATGAGATTGTTAAGTGTTCAGTTATTTTGGAATTGTGCTTGAATTGTAGAAAGGAAAATGTTTTAGAGAGATGAGAAAACTTAGTGAAATTGTGCAATAGTGTCATGTGTCTCAGGAAGATAATTGGATAAACTGAATAGACAACATGAGGCATCAGTTAACGCTCACAAAATGTGTGTAAGGAAAACAGGCTAATTAGGGCATTACGGATAAAAGCTTACTAGCTGCCAGTCATAATTTATGTACCAAAATTAGTTTATTGTCAGGTTGGTATAAATGTGCATGTGTTAGTTTTGTGATTTGAATTTGTAATTGGGGCACAATGGCAGCCTGTACCCAATCTGGTATCAATAACTACTACAGGCCTACTATGAGATAAATCATGCATAATACTCACAGTTGAAGTATCTCGTCTCCTAACATTCCTGTAACTTCTGACCACCAATGATGTGCATCACCATCTTTTGAACCCCATGTCCCAGGTGTTACACAAAGATACACATATTTTTATGAAAAACTAAGGAGTATCAGGTTTTGAGCACTCAAAGTTTCTTACAAATTTCTTAAAGGCTCCATTACAATTTTGATGTTCACTACCTGTGCCCTTGTTAACATTTCAAAACACTGTTTTCGAAGGCATTCCAAGTTCAGATATGGTTACTGGAGCACATTCCAAATAATATGATACGAAAGACTAATGGAAATAAAGCAAAAACCTGTCAAAGATTTCTTAACCTCAGGCATACATAAACATGGGAACACAGGAACAAAGTTCCCAGGCAGCTTTTGCCTGAGCAAAATTTTGCAGGCAGTTTTTCTTGAATGGTTCTTAATGAACTATAATCGTACTTAGTTTCCAGACAGTTTTTTTCAATTCTTCTTCATGAAATGTAACTGCAGTAAGGGCCTGCTCATATGAGGCGGGCTGGCCCGTTAGCAAGCTGGCTCGCCAACAAGCCAGCCCGGGTTTATATGAAAGATTCAATAGTGAGTCAGCCTTGAGCCAGCCCGGCTATTGGTAGCCACATGCTGTCATTCTTTTGTGTAAAATTGAAAGAACGAGGAAGTGTTTTCTGGTTCATTCAATTTTACAAAAGAAAGAATCCGTGTTGGCGAGTTTCGTATATTCAAATTTCGATTATTGTCCCTTGGTTTGGTATTTCTCATCTTCCAAATCTTTGCAGAAGATAGAGAAATTACAAGAACGCGCCCTAAGGTTTCTCTATAATGATCATACAAGTTCGTATAATGATTTGCTCTTGAGATCGAGTAAATGCACGATGCACGTTGCTCGCCAAAGACTCCTTTGCATAGAAATATTTAAAACACTGAATCATTTGAATCCACCATTTATGCAGAGCATTTTTGAATTACGCTCTTCAAATTATTCTTTAAGAAATGCAAGTAATTTGGCCCATTTTAGGCCTAATCAAACTACTTTTGGGTCCAAAAGTCTTAAGTGCATTGGGCCACAGATTTGGAATGGCTTACCTAGTGAACTAAAATCAGCAGAAAATCTGAAAAGTTTCAAGGTTTTGATAAAAAAATGGGACGGTCCCAACTGTAAATGTAGTGCCTGTACTTGTTTACCAACCATTTTGTAAATTTAGAAATATTACTTTTGTTTCTTTGCTTTGTATATTCGATTTTGATTAGTTAACGTGTATATATTTAAATAATGTATATATTGTTAGCTATTTGTATATAAGATCGAATCAAAAGAAGATTACACACACACACACACGCCAGACCCTTGGCGCCAAATGTGACACTGCGCCTGTGTCGCATGTGGGCTGGCCCGTTTCTTCTGTTTATATGAGAAAAGTCATCCCGTTTGAAGCGGAATCCCAAAGGCCGGCATACACATAAACGCAAATGGATGTTTACAAAGCTTTGAATAGATGAGCAGGATCTCACCTGAAGGCGAGCCAGCTCGCCGACGGTCCAGCCCGCCTCAAATAAACAGGCCCTAACATGATGAATATTAGCAGACAACTGTTGCCACAGGAAATGGTCCAAGAAATGAATTAATTCCCATATTTCTGAAACAGTTTTAGTAGACAGTACGCATATCTGAACCCTATCTGACCTGGGATATTTGAGACACTCGATGCCTGGGGACCCCACTGTTTGTCTCTGTTGTTGCTTGAGATATGGCAACCAAATTTGGGACAAAGGTTGTTCATTATATAAGAATGAATTCAAGTTCAAGTTCAAGTTTCATTTTTTAAAATTCAGGCACATCATCATTAGAAGCAGTTCTACTGTGCTGTGTCATTACAAAGGTGTTGATGCGAATAAATTCAAAAGCCATCTATTGTACCTTTGCATTGTTTGTCAAAGGGAGCAAGAACTGGTAAAAAACACTGCCAAAATATCCATGATCAGTGCAGGGGAGAGAGCTGTCCGGTCGTCCCCTATCCGGTCGTTCGCTGTGTGAAGCCTTGCTTGGCAAAAAAGAACACCCATTTATACAGTAGAAAAATAGAAATATGGAAAATATTCTGGATACCATTCCATTGATTTATATTTTGATTTGGAGCAGATTTCCATGGTCTACCAAGGCCATTGAAGGTGTTGTGGCGCCGTGGTGATATCCTCTGTCATTGCAGCCGAGTCTGCTAAATTACGTGCCAAACGTGCCAGACGTGCCATGACATGTTACGTGCCAACGTGCCTATGTGCCAAATTTTCTTACGTGCCAGCGTGCCATGACATGTTACGTGCCAACGTGCCTACGTGCCAAATTTTCTTACGTGCCAACGTGCCATGACATGTTACGTGCCAACGTGCCAACGTGCCTACGTGCCAAATTTTTTTTACGTGCCAACGTGCCATGACATGTTACCTGCCAACGTGCCTACGTGCCAAATTTCTTCACGTGTCAATGTGCTATTGCATGTTATGTGCAAACATGCAAACGTTCCTGCCCGTCATGTGCCAATTTACCTGCGTACCAAATTGTCGTGTGCGGTCCATTCGTAGGCAGTTTCTTAAATTTTTGGGCCATCCAGCTACAAACAGTTTCTTTTGAGGCTTATTTTTCTTCATTTGCCAAGAGTACAACTATTAAATTGGTTGCTAGAAGGGCTTCCAAATTACTTGGTAAGATCATAAAGCACGATAATGACATAATTCAAATTGAAAACACTGTCGAAACATTTACTAGTACTGTACAGTGTGAAAAAATTTTCAATTGACCAAGGAAAGAGTTCCCAAATACAAAAGTTTCTTAAAGGGAGGGCAAAATTTCTTATAAGCTGAAATGAAATGAAAGCAGTGGCGGCTTGCAGCGGTACTAGCGGTACTAGTCTGGTACCACTTTATTTTGAAAGCTTGGAATTCTTTACTTGTTTATTTTCCACTATTTCAATACATTGTTCAATAATACAGCAATGAAAACAAATAGAAGGAAGTGCGGTAGAGCACAGTAAAGCCAAGTATCTCACTGTCTGACCTTTCCTCGCATTTATCCTTGTTGAATGAGTCGTATTGAATAAGTACTTTGTGCATTCCACGGTACTAGACCTCATTCATCCAGTACTCCAGAAAGCAATCCCATTGTGATTTGTCACTGGTCATGACGTAAAGCTCTTTGTGCATCCGTAATCCAACAATAGTAAATTTTGATAGGAGTACTAGAATCCTCATTCTAGTAACGCAGCGTGGCGGCCAAAATGACACATCCATTCAAGATTACGAAATAAACCCCGCAGTATCAAATGACGTGCGTCAAATGCTCTGCCATTTTATTGAATGAAACGGAGGTATTCGAAAGTGTGTTACAAAACTTTTCAGGCCTGTTTTCTATTTCTAGGCATGACTAAAGGGTTTTCTCAATGCTAATTTCAACATCCCGTAAAATGATTTCCTTATTTGGAAACTGTGATGCCCATCCAAGGTGACGTAGGTTGGATGGATCTGTATACATGGTATTTTCACAAACATTTTTATTCAGAATGCCTGTCTGAAGTGACTAAAACGAGTTGAAATTGTATTTGATTTTGTTGAAAATGAACCGAATCGCAGGAATTGGCCACCTTTCTGGAGTTTCACGTATTTTCGCGCTTTCGTCAGCTCAGGGTCGTTTAACTCATGAGCAACGTCTTAGTTTGAAGCAGGATGGCAGACCTTGCCCAAAGATTAATGTCAAGAACCGAGATAGTGAGACTACCTACCACAATTTTTCGTGGATTTGTGGCGATGCAGAAAAGAACACATACTTTTGTTGGCCTTGTTTGGTCATGGGTGATCTATCCAAGGTAAGAATCTATGTTCTTGATTTTAATACAAGCCGTTTTCACTAAGGGAAAGCAACAACTAACACCTAAACTCCTACTCTGATACATTCCTTGTGCAAATAGTCTCATTCGGATCGTTCTATTTGATTTGATTCTGGTAGATAAAGGATGAGAAATCCGATTTTGTGTGCATTGCGCCCAGCAAATGAAACGAGAAACCCACGTTACTAGAATCTCAGTTCTGGTACTCCCACAAACAGCGGCTGTCCAGTGGTAGGCTGGGTGCCGCAAGTGATTAACTTTCTAACTGTGCTGCTCACGTGCCCCTTCAATGACCGTAGCCAGCGATCGACATGACTCATCGCATGATTTCAGATTTCATTTTTCCATCAAAAGCCTAGTACAAGATAACTTGTATATTTAAACAGCTAATGAGGAACTAACTAAACAAAACATCAACATTAGTCTAAAGGAACGTGACTACATACTACAAATTTGGCGAATAACGAAAAAAAATCATAAAGGCTGTACATTTGGGGCTGTGTTCAGTGAACTTTTTAGGTCGTATGAAGCTTTTACACAATTCACAATAAAGCTCTGTATCAGAGGACATAGATTGGGTTCATCACTCTGCATCAAATAAATGAAACGATCTTTCGTATCCATGTGCCTAAAGATAGGACGATGATGCTCGATTTGTTCAAAAAGTTGTTCCCTGATTTCCTTATTTAAATCGCATGACATGTCAGTAGTGAGAAACAACGGTGTAACCTCAGCAACTCGTACTCCAATGGGGATAAACGTTGTTAACTGATAGGGGGATTGGGGTTAGGGAGTTCCAAAATGAATTGATTCCAGTGAAGAGTTTTCAAAAAAATTTCCAAACTGATTTCGAAGAAATCCCAGTGTTATATGAAGTATATCTAGGGCGGATTACTCTAATTATTTTGAATACAATTTTGTTATACTTCGTTGCTTTGAATGTAGTTTTCGTAGGTGTGGGGGCACCTCTCAAGATGTTTTATTTTTCTTTTTATAGATGAAAGCAAAATCGTTTGCACGAGAAAGTGGTTTTCAGTCATCTGGAGACAACCTTTGGAATCTTTCGAAGCGGCATGAAAAAACAAAAATGCACATCATCAACCACACTGCCTACCAACTTCTAGGAAATGTTGACGTTGCTTGTGCATTGGATGAAGCAAAACGCAGACAGGTACAGCAACACAACCAAAATGCAACACGGTATTCGAGGATGCTGAAACACCATATTGATGCAGTTGTTTTTCTCTCGGCACAAGGCATTGCATTTCGAGGACATGACGAGTCGAAATTATCATCAAACAGAGGAAATTTCATTGAGCTCCTTGACCTCATTGGAAATTACAGCAGTGATCTGCAAGTTTTCCTCAACGAGGAAAAGATCACGTACACTTCTCATGAGCCACAAAACGATTTAATTGAGTGCGTATTCGAAGAAGTCAAAAACGAAGTTCAGCGGAGGATCGACAAGTCTCAGTTTTTGGCTGTCATGATGGATGAAACAAGCGATGTTAGCAGGGCGGAGCAGTCGGCTGTTTCAGTACGCCTGATCAACGAAGGAGAGGTAGAGGAACACCTTTTGGGCATGATTAAGTGCTCCAAAGACACATCCGCCGATGCCCTGACAACTATTCTTCTGAATACATTGGAAGATTATCAGATCACGCCAGAAAACGGAGGGAAAAAGCTTATTGGGCAGTCCTATGACGGTGCCGCCACTATGTCAGGTGAACTGAGTGGTGTCCAGAAGCAGATTCAGGATTTGTTTCCTGCTGCATTTTACAATCACTGTGTTGCTCACAGGATATCACTTTGTGCCTCCCAATCAGCCAATGAAATTCCGAAAGTTGCAAAGTTTTTCGATACAGTCGATAAACTTATAAGATTTTTCAGAAGTAGCCCAAAGCGTACATCTCAGCTTGGCCACAGTCTACCGAAGCCTGGCGATACGCGTTGGTTATCACGTGATGCTGCAATCGGAGTTATAGATTCGCTGTATGAAGCTATAGGAGCAGTGCTGTATGAAATGGCCAACGACAAAGATGATAAGACAGAGACACAGGTCACAGCTCGAGGACTCTGTTTGCAAATGCAGCACATCGAATTTGTTTTTCTTTTGAAATTATACAGAAAAATCTTCGCGCACTGTGCTCCAATAATAACAGTTGTGCAAAATCCGACCCTTGATGCAGTGCAGTTGTCACTGATGTTGGAGGATTTTCAAAGATTCCTGCTCAATCTCAATGCCGACCAGATTTGGGAAGATGCACTGCTCCTTGATCCTGAGATGCCTGCAGTTCGCCAACGAAGTGGATGGAGAGGAGTTGAGGGCGCCATAAATTCGCCAGATAGTTGGAGACAAAATCTCCTGTCAATTTCTGCAGAGGTTGCGCAAAAATTTTTGGAGCAGCTGCTTTGGAGATTTGAAAATCTGAAAAAATTCAAATGGATGGACTTAATTCATCCTTCAAAATTTGACGAGAGAAAGAAACTGCCACCATCTAAGCAAAAAGAACTAATTAATGAAATCATAGATCTATATCCATTTGCCGTACAGGATGCTTTAGCCCTTGAACATAACTTAAACGTACTTTATGATAACACCGAAATAAAGATTTTGTTGGATAAAATTGTCAAAGAGCGGGATGAGTTGGCAGCCAAGAAAAGAGAGAGACGGCGTAGAACGAAGCAGGCAAATGAAGAGCAGAATGCAAACAAAGAGGGTGAGAGAAGTGCAGTAGAAGTTGAAGATACGTTTGAAAGGGAGGCAAGAAGAACAGTCGACGAGGAATATATTAAGGAAGGGAAGCCAAATGTTCAAGACTTGCTTAAAGTAATTAAAACAGCTGGTCTCGAAGAGGCATTGCCTAATGCAATGGTTTTGTTGGAACTGGCTGCAACAACACCTCTTACCAGTGTTCACTGCGAGAGAGTGTTCAGTAGAATGAAGAAAGCCGTGTCGCCAAGCAGGTCAACGATGTTACAAACAAGAAAGGAAATGTTGATTTTCCTCCAAGTAGAACATGCCATCCTTAGATCGCTTGCAGAACAGCCAGTTTTTAAGGACAATATTGTCAATAGGTTTAAGTCTTACAACCACCGTCGTTTGGAAAGATTTTCAAAAAAATGAATTCGTTAGAAGTCAATAGTAGAGCATGGTTTACAAAAAGAAGCCTACCCAGGATACCTTTATGTGCAGATAAATTGTGTTCGCAGTTTCCTCGTAAAAATGGCATGCTCTCTCCGCTATGTTTGGCGTAGGCATTTCCATGCACAACTTTCTCAAAATATCCATTGGAAAGAGCATTTAGCTTAGCTTCCAATTTAAAGACAATTCATGATGATATTTGCTCAAAAATGCAAAGCTTTCCAGGGGCTTCGCCCCTGGACCCCAATGGGCTGGACTCCAGGGGCTTACAGCGCCCCCCATACCCCCAGCTGGTATGAGACAAAAATTTGTTCGCTTCGCTCGCAAATTTTTGCTTTACTAGTACCACTTTATTTTGCGTGCCAGCCGCCACTGAATGAAAGTACTCGGAGAGTATATAAGTAAAGAAGCTTCAGAACGTCTTAGTTTGAATAAAACATATTCGAGCATTCGTTAACAAAGGAGCTTTCTTTGGCTAACAATCTTCCTCATTTTACCCCAAATCGACGGCAAAGTAAACTGCTTTACAAAATGAACAGAATATATTAGCTCATATTCCTTGCGATATGAGTGTCAAAAATTACCCACTCTTCTTGCCCATCAAGCGGCTGTCAGGAAATGTGGACCTGTTTTAGTTGCCAAAAAGATGATTCTTGTTGTAGGATAAAGTGGGAGATTGTAATTTGGGCCTACAGGGTGATTTTAGTCTATTTTCTTTTTCGCTATTGAAACGATCGTAAGTTGAAAATTCGATTAGTGACTCAGTGGGTGATTAGAGCTTAGAGCTAAGTGGGGCAGTAGGTGATCTTTAAGTGGTATCGAAGAAATTTTGGATAATTTCTAGCAGATTTTCCCCGGCCTGAAGTTTGATTAACCTGACAGCGTAGCAAACGTTGAATGTCGGTTCATAGAAAATAAAAGGAAATCTTTAGACACAAGATGCCTAAATCATCTTCAGCTATGGGGCCCTCATTGAAATTGCTCTGCCTTATCCAAAAGTTGTTCTCAGAGTCGCATCTTAGAGTGACATGCTGGCACATCGGTAAATTGGAGTGCAAACTTGTAAGAAATTTTGGCACGTAACATGTGACAGCAATAATGCACGAAAAAGAATTTGGCACGTAGGCACGTAGGCACGTTGGCACGTAACATGCAATGGCACGTTGGCACGTAAGAAAATTTGGCACGTAGGCACGTTGGCACGTAACATGTCATGGCACGTTGGCACGTAAGGAAATTTGGCACGCTTGGCACGTAATTTAGCAGACTCATTGCAGCCAGAGTAGTTGGGCCAAAACAGGAATTTAACCAAGCACTGCCAGTATAGTTCTCAAGGACATGTCTAATGGTTTCTGTGATGTTTTTTCGAATCTGGAACACTTCACAAAGGATCTTATGAAGATGTGCCCCTGTCTTCTAGACATTGCAAAATCTCCAAAAGACAATGCAAGGATAAAGTGAAAAATGTAGTGAAAGCAAGTCTCTGTTAGATTGTTCTTAATGATTGCTCTCACTTAAATGATGGTTTTCAACTATTTCTAGATGCAAAGCTCCCCAAAGAACTTCTCAAAGGTTCTAAATTCAAGTATCTACGTCCATCTGTAAATGGCAACGGGTGTAATTTACGGAATCCGGAACTGCGGAATGTTGGGAATCTGGAATCATGGAATTATGGAATAACGGAATTCGGAACCGTGAAATTAAGGAACTGTGTCATAGGTATAAATTATGGAACATGAATTTTCTATATAGTTCATGGCCAAAGGATAAACATTTCAAGATATATTGAATGTGAAGATTTGAATGATTGCTTTATAAATCATTCATTGTGCACTACCTTCAACTGATCTACGAGAGTTCAAATCTCCAACTAGAGGTAACCTATCTTGTTTACATTTTTCTGGTGCAGGCCCTGTACTTTAGAACAATGGAAAGCCGCTTGAATTTTTTCGAATGGGTAAGTGCAATCTAGAAGCCATCCTTTGAGTTCTTTTAAGCGTTGTTGTACTAGTTAAGGATCAGAGACAAAGATGATTATTTTTTTGGCCAGATTAAACGGTATACTTTCCTTTATGTGTGATGGATGAGCACTATTAAAATTGAGGTATTTGTGTGGGTTTGTTTCCTTGTAATAGATATGCCTGCTAATAAATCTTCCTTAACAAGGATTATTTCAATGTCTAAGAAATTTACAGTTTCGATATTCCGTGGTTTAGATACTTCATGTCCTAATTCCATAGTAAATTTGATTGATTTGTCAAGTTCATATAAAGTGTTTTTCAGCAAATATGGGTCTATTGCCCTTGGTAAAGCGATCAAACCGTTGCCCATGTAACGAAAATAGTTCTCAATGTAGCAGCAATGTGTGCGTTGAAATAGTTTGGTAGAATTACCGTAAAAAGTTTTGTTTCTGCTAAATAACCAACAGTAAGGCAAGCGTAGGCTGGGGCGAATTTTTTTCCCATTGCAGTTCCTTTCACCTGTTTGTGCATATCATTATCAAAACAAAAATTATTCACGTAGGTTTTCAAGGTTGTTATGATTGGTTTCAACAGTGTATCCAGAATTTCACTTAGTCTTTGCGTAGGAGCTACTGGTCCTGCAATGATTGGTCTCCCTTTTAGACCTTGTGGAGGTGTCATTTCAGCATAATCATTATGTGATGAAGTTATCTGATCAATAATTGGTTTGCTTTTATGGATTTTCGGTAAAACATACAAATTGCTTGTATTCCATTTGAATTCCATTACACATTTTTGTTCATTCTTCGTTAAACAGTTTTCATGTTTTTTATGAATTTTTTCAGGTTTGTTATCATGACGTTGTCCTTGTTTGAAGCGACTTTAATGTAGGTATTTGAGTTAAGGTGGCCTTCTAATACTAGTACATTTTGATAAAAATGTTTGTCCATTAATACAAAGTTTCCACTTTTATCCGCTTGCTTGATTATTATGTTATCACTTGACGTAAGTTGTTCTAGGGCTTGTCGTTCCTCCATGGTGAGATTAGCTTCGATATTTGTTTTTTCTGTTTGTAGATATTCAGTGAGATTACAAATATTGTTTACTTCATGGTTCACCGTAAATATGGGTCTGTTTGATTTGTTTCTATGAATGGATATATCGTTACTTTCTTTATCAAAAAATACTTCTTGAATTTTCGCTCTTCTCATAATTTTCATCATATCGCTTTTAAACTGGGTTTTTGGTGATGAAACTGGAGTAAACTTGGGGCGTTTGCTGAATAATAGTGTGTCGTCGGGCCAAGGAGAAAGATGAAAGGTTGATGAGCTTAGTGGTAAGGGGCGTGGAGGCTGTGGAAGGTGGCTGCTGTGAAAGTTTTTTGAGGCTGGGTGTGGATGTTGGCTGAGGAAGGGGTACGAAAACCTGCTGCTTGGATTTGAGGAAATACGAAATTATGTGTTCTTGGTCGAGTTGACTTGTATTGCATAGTCGGATTCCATTGTGTAGGCTTATCAGCTGGTCTTCCACTTGGTTTGTTGTTTTCGCTGTTGTTGTTTGCCCTTGTTCTTGCCTGTTCGTTGTTCTGATTTGGCATTGGACTTTGACCTTTGTTTGTCTTGTCTTTATGGAAAATATCTGTTTCTTCTTTGATTGGCTTTTCCCATCTTTTTATGATTCCTTATTCGTCTTCTTTTGCTTTTTTCTCCCAAGTAGACGTACTTACCGTTTTAATTTTAAAAATATCCCCTCACCATGTCATTGTTCAGCTATCACAACTCTTCTACGGTCTCAGGTGGATCTTCTCACACTGGTTGATCTTCTCACATCTGGTTGATCTTGTACTCCTGCATTTCTCCTCTTGCTTGCTATTTCTACATACACAAATCTGTCACCATCATGGACTCCTCTGGTTGTTCCTGTTGCTGCCATTTGTTGCTGTTGTTGTGCTCTTTGTTACGGAAAAGGAGGAGTGAGAATTCCCGCCAAAAATCCCCGCTCAAATGTTGGCCTCATTTTGAGTGGATAGCCTGCTGACTGCTGACTTTGATTGTTCGTTTGAGTTCCTTGGAGCTTTGAAACTTGCTCTGGAGATGAGAAAGTCAGCCAGGAGAAGAAGCTGGAAGCTTTCTGCCAATCCAAATAATAGCACTAACTAACTTCTAATCACGTGATTGGTTGCCAGGCAACCAAAAATAGGGCCAATTTTGACGAAATTGAGCTATTAGGGCAAAAAACTTGATTTTCATTAAATAACTGGCTAAAACAGGCTAAAAACTATCCAGATACTTACTTGATAGCCTTAGTTTGAGATTTCATTCAGTTTTATATGAATATTTGTGGTTCTTCATTAATTAACTAAATAAATAATGGTTATTCGATTCAATGCAAAATTGTTTCCTCAATAATAATGCTTAAACATCATCAATTTCGCATATTTTGGGTGAAATCAAGTAGTTTTATCAATATTTCAAGTCATTACATGATTTTTCATATAAAAATTGCTAATTCATTAGAAATATGGCGTCATAAATGTTTATGACGTCATAGAAATTATAAATTGCTGACGTCAGCAAATGTAGATAAATTATATATCAAATGAAAGTACTCATCGAGACAAATCGAATGGTATATATATTGATGAGATTCAACACAAAATGAAGGAACTAGAGCAGTTTTCACGATTTTCTTTGTGACCACTCTCCAAATATGGGCATCTGGTGGTCACGTGGTCTAACAATAGGCATTGAAATTTTTATTTTCTGCCTGCCAGTTAAATTTTAGGAAAAGTCAAGGAGTTTCAGTGCCATAGCTATCATCGTTTAGGAGCTATTAAAGAAAGTTTGGGAGGGGGGCGAAAAACACCCCCCCCCCCGGTTAAAATAGGGTTAATCATGATACGGGGCAGGGGGCTTCCGATAACTTCTCCAGAAATACGACACGCATTTTTGTTGTCAATTGTCATTTTACTTCCGCATGTGCACATGTTTCAATTGTATTTCACTGCTTTCTTGACGTCAGGAACTTGTAAATTACTGCTTCCTCAGCATACGAAACTCTCCAGACCCACACAACGTTTTGCCTTGGAAGTCTGCGAAGTCCGTGGAATTCATTTTCACCTAATACAAAAGTGAATTCTGCGGGGTTTGCATGTGGCGGATGTTTTCAAACTTTCAAACTCTCGAAAGTAAGGCAGTTCTGGCATTGGTAAACTCGCTGACGTTTTTTGGCAACTATACAAGATTGACTACAAAATAAAGCACAATTATTTTAACATTTGAGGAAAATGTTTTTGCCCCTATAGTTTTGGAGCTAAACTCGACACACAATACTCCATAACTGCTGGTGACTCAGATCTACGACCATGTTGTTTTGGAACCTTTCTACGGCAGTGTAAGTAGAGAAAGAACAAGTACATTGCTGCTTTCCCCGCTTTAGAAACTCAAAGGACAATGTTTCATTTTGAAATCCGCAAAGTCTGCGGAATTCATTTTCAACTAATGTCAAAATGAATTCCGTGTATTTTGTATTTTGAGGATTTTTTTGTACGTCCGGGGCAACCGCGAAGTCCGTGGGATCCGCGGAATTCACCTGGCCCTTTTCTAGCAGCAGGGCATTAACAAGTTGGGTTTTCAGGCGTAGGTTCAGGTTGTCATACCTTGGGAGCAGTGATCCTACAATAACCTTGTGTGCCTTCCCTGTGGCAATTTCAACACATTCCATGATCAGGTTTCTTGCTCTTCAGATCATTTGTTCCACAATAGATAAGTATACACTTGGGGCTGCTTCATGTGGCTAAAAACAATTTCCTTTGGGTTTGCGAGATGAGGGGCAGGAAAAATCCTTGCTGACTTACCCTCTTTGTTAAGTAGCCATTTGGCTGTTATGCCTTTCAAATGTGAATCTCCAAAGAGGGGGACATCTTTTGCAGGTGTCGTTGGAAACTGCAATACTCTGCAGTCCGGTACAGTAAGGCCTCTTATCTGGTAATCTTTTCTTGCAAATGATAAGGGCGTGATAATAGGGCCTACATTTACAATGGTCGAGACCAAACTACATGGAACGAAAACCAAGCCATCATTCCTACCTCCACTTCCCGTTTGCAATGTCAAAATATCAGTTTTTCTTTACTGTAGTGTAGAGGTGGCACTGTTTGTTGATGCATTGCCAAACAAGTAAATAAAGGCCTAAGGCTTGCGCGAAGCATCAAAAATTTGTTCCAGTAGCATGTTGTCTTGAAGAAAGCCCATTAGGCCTACAAAACTTTTATCAAAGGCTAAAAACATTAGCAGTTGTCGACAGGCTCCATCCTAAGGAATATGGCCTCTAGCGTTGCTAACATAAGACCATCTTTTTCGCCTTCCTGTTCAAGGCAGCCTCCTGCACCTTCCATTCTTTGTCTTCATCAAATACCAAGTGGTCATTGATCTACGGTTCCATGTTAGTGGAAATAACACCTATGCCCTTGTGATCTGACAAAGAAAGGCTTCCACTTGGCCTGGACAAAGTTTCTTGCATTATTTAGCTTCCAAACTCTCCCATTTCAAACGCAAAAGATAGCAACTTCCCCCCCAAAATAAATTTAAATTTCAACATGGATATCCAAAAAGATTTATTTTTCAAATCAAAGACAAAACCATTGTGCTGGCACTTTAATGTTCAGCTAATGTTGCTGATGACTTCCATCTTTGCTTGAAGGACTCTGGTGTTTGACACCAGGTTCCCGCTTTCTCTTTCCATCTCTTCTATTTGCTTGATTTGTTGTTTCTTGAAGAGTTCAATTTCATGTTTCATGCTCTGGAAGGTAATTGTCATCATCAGTCATCTCATTGTTTGTTGATTATAACATATAAAATTGTGACTTATACAGTAAAGGTCGTTTTAAAGGGAAAACACATAGCTATATCAATGGCTATATCTCATATGCACTATAAATAGGCGGGAGAGATGCCCACAAATCCATTGCTTCTGTATGTTCTCAATAAAACCAGACGTGTCTAGGTTGTCAAGTACAATAGATGATATTGACCAGACGGTGGTTGAGGTAGGTGCCACCTTAATGCGGAGAAATTTATATCAACATTTTCAGGTGCCCACACACGTGAACATATGGAAAAGTGACCGTGAACGGGAATCTGCTGGGGTTTAAGCTGTAAAAACAGGGGTTCAAATAGCACCACTTTGACAAGAAGCCTCTGCGGAGGAGAAATAGAATTATTGGCCTTGCCTGGAAGAGAAATGCTTTCCTTCCTCAACTATGAATGAAATGAGACTGATAGTGAGTTGAAAGTGTTGAATATTGACCCAAAGTCACCCTTTTTACCATATATGGTAACAATCAATAAATTTGAAATTTCATTCTTTTTTGGTTGCAAACTTAACGCAAACAGCATTAAGTAGCTTTCTGCGTAAAAGAGCGTTATTTAAAACAACTGATGATGCTGATATTCAAAACACCAGTCTTTCGCTGTTGAAACTCTGGTTACAACAATGATTTTCCCAGCAAATCACAGATATTGTTCCACTGCAGTAAATCACGAGATTATAAATTAATTGATGCTATTTCTGGATTGCCTTTTTTTAATTATGACACAGTCCAAGTTTCATTGTCATAGCTATGATAGTTGTGCAGATAATTAGGGGGCAAAAAGGGCCTGGTAGAAAATCAACTTTTTCACCTGGTTAAACTAGGGTTAAGTCTTGGGATATCTTAGCCGAATCAAATGCCATTTAATCCCAATAAATCCCCCCATGAACCAAATACCTTTTTCTTCCTTAGGAGTTCTCCAATGTTTTCAAGAAATTTTGGATTATTTGCTCCATGTTTGTTTGTTGCAGCAATGCATTATAAGATAAAGGTCATCCATTCATCCATTAACTTCTCAACTATTTCACTGGATTTACTATCAGGTTCAAGTGCTAAACACGCCCTGCTGCATTCTGGAATACCATCATAAGGCTCAATCCCTCTGTTGAATTCATCCTACCCAATATTTGACCAATGACAACATCCTTGTGCATCATTGTTGCTTAGTACACCATCTGGATCATAGTCTGAACTTGTATTACGTTGAAATTCATCAAATTCACAATCACCATCACTTGAGAAGTTGTCACTTTCGTTCTGTGAAGCATCATCTGACTCCATGATTCAAGCATTCTGAGCTGTTAATTCATTCATAATCATGAAGCAACAGTTGACAAAACTGGCAATTTAACAGGTACCATTGGATTCAAAATTGTTTTACTCGAGAACTGACATCAGTAATCATAATTCCTGTACATTTACACTCACCCCAGACTGCAAACGCTCAGTTCAAGGATTGGTGACAGATGTTTATTAATTGTTGGGTAAAAGGAAGCTAAACGAGGTTTTAAGGATATATTTGAATTTTGGGGTTATTGTGGGATATGGCAAAGCTATGAGTAGAGTATCATCTCCCTGATTTGCCACCTTTCACACAAACATCTATCATGTGCCTATGAAAATGAACTTTTCAAACCTTGCAGATTCTTTTAGGATCTGCATTCATCTCGTTGCAGCATTTTGTTAACCGGCTAACCTCCACAGGTTTTTGTTTTCTACCCTACGGCTTTTCAGCATTTATCCGATTTAAGCCCAACTTTGGTCCATGTTTTACTGTTCTTTCTGAAGTTATTTTGGAAAACTAATTTTGCAAAGCAATACACCTATCAATGTACTATCAGGAACTGTATTCATCTTGTTGCAGCATTTTGTTAAACGGCTAGCCTCCAAGGGTTTTTGTTTTCTACTCTACGGCTTTTTAACATTCATCCAATTTAGGCCCAACTTTGGTCCATGTTTTACAGCACTTCCTCAAGGTATTTCGGAAAACTAATTTCACAGCACATTGCACCTATCAATGTACTAATAGGAACTGTATTCATCTTGTTGCAGCATTGTGTTAAACCACTAGCCTCTATGGGTTTTTGTTTTCTACTCTACGGCTTTTGAGCATTTATCCGATTTAGGCCCAACTTTGGTCCATGTTTTACAGCACTTTCTGAAGTTATTTTGGAAAACTAAATTTGCAAAACAATACACCTATCAATGTACTAGTCGGATTTGTATTCATCTCATTGCAGCATTTTGTTTAACGGCTAGCCTCCATGGATTTTTTTTCTACTCAACGGCTTTCGAGATTTGATCCGATTTCGGGGAATGCTGCTAGCGTTTAACCTTGGTCCATGATTTTTATGATTTTGGCCATACAAAGATCAGGTTGTCTTCTGCAGTAATAACACACAAAGATAACAATTGTGATGACAATGATAAAGTTAAGTTGTTTGTACTAGAAATATATGACACCCCGAACAGTACGCCCATTCCTTCCACCCCTTCTCCTACCTCTCCTATCCCCCCTACCCCTTCCCCTTTGTACGTTCTTCCACGGCACAATTGTCTTCCTCTATAACTATTTTGACCCTCCTGCATGTCTCTCTGTACCTCGAGAATATGTCTCTTATCATTCTTCGCATGCTAGTTTGCTCTTCTCTTCGTTGCTGCCTCTCTCAATCTATAAGAAAAAGTTTGTTGTTTGGTAAACCTTAGGATATGGTTTGATTGCTGGTATACTTAAGGAATAAACAGCACTTAAGCTAAGAGATATTGCTTAAGAAATTTCACGTTTGTTTTATCAAAATTTTACACATTAAATTTTGGAATCCAGATTTGAATTTTCCATACAAACTTTATTCTTTCTATGTTTTTCTACACTGTTGCAGTTCATTCCAAATCTGTGCTCGAAAACTTTATGTGAAATCTCAATGAATATCGAAACGGTTTCCATAAAGTTGTAAAATAGGTAGCGATTGTGATGTTCATATATTATCATGTAAGAGTGGCGAAAATGTTAGAATCTTGATGTGAGAATCGTTCGGGGATGAAACTTCTACCAGCTTATCAACGTTGAATTACATATGACTCTTCACACTTTAAATCATTACACAGTTAATGACGATTCAGCCTCCTGTTACCATAACTCGCAGTTGAACTAACGTTTGGGCGCTGAATCCGAATCCTGAATATGTTTCAACATTTTCCAAAACGAGGCTGCTCATTACAACGGTAAAACCTTGTTTATGTCATCTCCAAAGCAGGTGAATGGTAATGATTTGAAGTATTGCACTACTAAAGTGAAGCGCTTGCGATCTCGAACACTTTGGAGGGATTAACTCACGTCCACAACGTAGGCTGTTCCTATCCCCGACAGGTGTAACTCATGGTCAAATCCCAAATAAATTCTCATGTTAGTCATTATCATAAAATAGAACATCTCGAACTCTATGAAGGTTTGAAATCAGAATGAAACTTGGTTGCTGGAACCTAATCTGTAGGAAGAACTTCCAGCATTTTGAAAAGTTCTCAAATGTTGAAAGGTGAACTTGTGCATGTAAGGAAATACATTATTGTCATGGGCTAAGGATTTGGAATTCGCCTTGGAGTATAGTTGCCTTTAGGATAAATAAGTTGCATATCTGAGCAAAGTGTCTAAAAAGGTTGTAATCCTTGTTGTCTCCCAAATACCCACAAAGTACCAGTGATAACCATTATACTAAGAAGGCATTAGAATGCAATATGTATACATGTCAACACGCATTAGACAGTGTCAATTGATGCACGCAAAGTTGCACCAATCATTGTGTAGAAAACTTGCAAAGCAGTATGTTATTGTAAAAGTTATAAAGATCATGGTTTGAAATAGTTTAAGTGCAGTTCGTAGCCAGGGGTTCAGTGGCAGGGACCTTATGGTCTGCAGCCGAATCCCGCCAAAGCTATTGATATATATCAATAGAATAGACATTGAGAGATATGAATAAATAAACACACGAAACGTCAAAAGAGTTGAATTTATTTGAATGATTTTGAACCACCATTGTGTATAGACACCGCTGTTCCCGAACCCCGCCAACCAGGTGTTACATTTGGTGCATTGGCGGTTCACATATAACCTTTCCAGCATCCTTTATTAGCATAGTCGGAATCTTGTTGGGTCCTGGTGCCTTCCCACTTTTTAACTGCTTGATGGAGTTAAGTATGAAGATGTCGCTGATTAGGCCCACTGAAGATAAAACTTCAGTGGGCCTAAGTGGCCTAAGTGGAATTTGAGGGACAGTTCGTTCATAATTTCATGATCATATCCCACTCTGATGCAGTGACAGAATGACTGCATGTTATTTCGCCATACTGAAGTATATAAATAGACTCGGAGCCTCTTGTTTTGTAAAACTTCATTTCTTCCGCGTTTTCAGCATTTTCGCTTTGGCTATAGGTGATTTTCGAAAACGCGGAAAACGCGGACAGAATTTATCACCAGACAAAGCTTGACGTCATACTTGTCAATATCTATGAAAAGCTGCTGATAAAACTTGAAATAAAAAGAAATTTCCGCGTTTTCGAAAATCACCTATAGCCAAATCACCTATAGCCTATGATTTCTGGCATTTCAGAACCTTTTCGTCTTTTTCCGCGTTTTCCGTGTTTTCCGCGTTTTCAACCTGGCCCTCAAATTTGGCCCCCTTCAAAACCAGTATATGGGATTCATGACCCCAAAGGTTTAGCTATTCTTACACAGTTAAGAGTCGGTCTCAGCAAATTAAATTTTCACAAATTTAGGCATAATTTTAGAGACACAATAGACCCGATGTGTCCTGCAAAGTATGGTGTTGAGGGCACGGAGCATTACCTGCTGCTTTGCCAATCTTATGAAGAACCTAGACACGAGCTTCTCAATGGTCTCAACGCAATCTTGCCTCCTTGTGACACTTCTAACCTCTCAAATGAATTGTTAATTAAACTCATTCCGTATGGCAATGAAAGGTTACCATTTGGTGTTAATAAACAACTCATAGAGGCTACCCTGAAATTCATTCACACGACTAAGCGCTTTTAAATCTCTGCTGCAAACCCCAACACATGGACACATCTTTCCCTTGTAAATGTAACCTTAGATTTATATTAGTTAATTTCTTTATGTTTAGATTTATAATTATATGTTAAATGGCCACAGGGTTGATATGTATTTCCTTTCTCCTTGTGGCATCATTTTTTGTAATCTTTCGTAGTTGTGTAGTTGTGTAATTGCGTAGTAGTTGTATTTTTATGAGATTATATATAAAAAAAACAGCTCCAGCAGCTGAACTGAAGTATTCTTTGTAGATGTCTCGCACATCTTTGGCACTTTTTGCATACTTATTTGATCCAGTATGGGAAATTGAAATCAGTCCTTCCTTTGGAAGATTTTCCTGTCTCCATGTACCAGACTGTAAGGGCCCATGTACACGAGCAGCTTTCTTACATTTTTGCATGAATTAAACAAATTAACACCTACGCTTGTCGTGTACATGGTCAATTTTGTGAAATTTTCTTAAGAACGTTCTCAAGATCAGATGAAAGGAGCCGCCTAATAAAATCGAGGAACTCTCGGAGGTCCTCGATTTTTTAAGTGCTTTGATCTTTAATTTAGTCTGTCATCGCGGATTAGCGTTTCCCTCGTGCGCCCTTTCTCCCCAGACTGATCGTGGATGTAATTCATTACTTTTAAATGTTAAATCATACACCCACAAGCAACAAAATGTCTGAGGAAGAATTGTTCATGCTTTTGCTTCTTTGCGGACATTTGCTTGAACAACATCGACAACGCACGCTGCAGAGGATGCTGGCTTTTGCTTCAACATTTGTAGCAATGAGAAGTTTAGAAATGCAGAGGGCAGCCATTCAATTTTTTGTGAATGCGTACCAGAATAGACGGGCTTGGGTCTTTCACAGACAGTTTAATGAGTTTGATGTATACTACGATGCTGATTTGAACACAAGTAAAGACCTTGATCCGAACTACTGGATTGCACATTATAGAATGGGACGTGAAACTTTTGAATATGTTTGCAGAAAAGTTTACGATTATATAGTGAAGGAAGAATTAAATATGCGAGAAACTATCCCTGTTCCAAAAAGAGTTGGTATTGCGATTTGGTGGCTAGCGAATGGTGGATCATATAGGTCAGTCGGACAAACTTTTGGGGTTTCTCCCTCTATTGTTGGTCGCATCACAAAAGACTTTGTTGGCGCACTAGTGCATTTGAGAAATGAATTTATCTCATGGCCTCAAACCCAAGAACAATGTATCAGATCAGTGGATACCTTTAAAGATTTGTCTCCCTTGCCAAATGTTTTCGGGGCAATTGATGGGACTCATATCGAGATAATGGCTCCAGAAAATAGTACTGTAGATTTTTTTGACAGAAAGCAGCGCTATAGTCTGGGCTGTCAAGGAATCTGTGACGGAAAATTAAAATTTCTAAGCATGTCTGCAGGTTTTCCGGGATCTGTCCATGATTCTCGTATTCTCCGTAATACTTGGATATTTCAAACGGCAAATGAAGGAAACATCATGCAAACGCCAGTTTTTCAGCTTAATGCATTGAATTCAATCAAACCTTTTCTCGTTGGAGATGCTGCTTATCCACTGACTGACTGGCTGATAAAGCCTTTCCAACATTCCAACAATATGGAACACCATCAAAGAGCTTTCAATTTAGCGTTATCTCAAGCACGAGTATGCATTGAAAGAGCATTTGGTTCTTTGAAAGGTAGATGGAGGATTTTGTTAGGCAAAGTGTGTCTCGAGCCCTCTTATGCAGCTGATGTTGTAATGGCATGCAGTGTGTTGCACAACATTTGCCAAGAACGCAATGAGCCAACTGCAGAGGTCATAGATCCATATAACGACCATGAAGATGCAAACACAAATCAGCACAACCGGGAAATATGTGGCTCTGGAGAAGAAATAAGAAATTTACTCCTTGACTATATTTTGGAACACGAAAACAGTTTCTATTAACTTATTAACTACCATATTAACCTGTGTTGATCATTATTCATAATTTCTGATTACAGATGCAAAATTGATTTTAATTATTGAAACAAACTTAATGCAGCTAAATGACATAAAAGATCAAAGTGTTATTCAGACTCTTCACTGTCACTGGAATGTTCTTCTCTCGGTCTTTTCTTGCCTCTTAAACCAGCCTTTGCAAATATTTTTGCCATCCCCAACAAAAGGTCAGCAGTGTGCTTGCGGCTGTTCTCTTCTATTTCTTTCATACCTTCCAGAAATCTGTCCATGGTATTTTGCTGTTGTTGCTGCAATTGGTCTAGGCAGTCAACGAGTTGACTTGTAGCGGCAGACTTTGACGCTTTCTTCTTTTTAGTTCTCTTAGGCTGAGCTTTGGTCATAGTAGTCTTCTCTCCTGTTTCATTCCCTTCGTTGTCTTCATTCCGGTTTGTCTCAGGGGTACCAAGGGTAGCTGTGAATGGAGTTGTTTCTCTAACCTCACCAAGCTGAACGACACTTCTAGTGCCAAGTACATCGTCAAATACGTCATAATATTTTGGCATATTTCGTGCTGCCCCACTCCTCTTGTTCTTTTCCTTTGCCTCCTTGTACCGATCTTTGAGGTTGCTGAGTTTCTTTTTCACTTGTTCGAGGGTCTTTTCTTCACCCTTTTTATTGACTGCTTCTTGGATCCGCCTCCATGCAGCTGGATTTTTGTGGCTTTCTAATTCAACAAATGACTCCCTCCAAGCATTCACCATGGCATCAGTCTGTTCTTTTGTCCACTGATTCCTCATTTTTTGTGAGCTCTGCAGAGAAGACATAGCAGAACCAATGCGAGATCCTTCATTCAGTGTAGTGGAAGGTCTTCTTGTTTCGGGCTCATATTGATTTTCAAAAAATGAGGGTTGAAAGATATGTCTTGCACTGGGTGCAGTAAGCGGTGTTTGAAAGTCGTGTAATCCAAGTGGTATTGGGAACCGAGGTGGAAGTTGAAACTGTGCGACTGGCGTGCTTGTTCTTGGATAATGTTGTGTAAACAAAGACGGAGAATCATTTTGTGTCCTTTCAGAAAACTGCGAAGGATCCTGAGAGTCTTCATAGAATTCTCTGTTTTGAGATACTGATTCTTCACTTGCAGCGAAATTTTGATTAACAAGACGTCTAAAACCAGCCATTTTTGATAATTTTTGTGTTTCCGATGTTGTTACTTGCGTTTTTAACTGGATATTTACTGAAGACGTCCAGGCAAGGTTTATTATATATGAAAAAGTAACAAATCATCAAAGATTAACGGTTCAGTAACACGTGCAGTCAACAGGGATAACTTTAATTGGTGTCCGCTGTTTTATTGCTGGTAGAAAGATAAGACGGAAACTAAGAAATTTAGACTTCACTGGAATGCTTCCTGCTGTTTTAAGAAATTCAGAGTGCTCGTGTACATGGGCCCTAAGGATAGTCCTGTCTCATTGTCGGCATGTTCTATTCGCTGGACCCCAAGACCCCAGGACCCCAAGACCCTGGACCCCGGACCCCGGAAGTGATTGTATATAATCTTCATCAGGCATTTTTACCAATATCAGAGTGGTGGAAAATGAGTGAACAGACAAGAAAGCAGGAAAACTTTGTTGAATACACGAATTTTATTATTAGAAACTGGATACAGTGCAACCTGTGTAGGAAACTCAACTCTCAGGTCGCCAAATGATAAAGGAACTCCAGTACTGGGAAAATATAACTTAAAAAACTATTATTTTGAAAAAGGAAGTCCTTAACGTATTCTTACTTTATTTTCACTTGCTTGCTGTATCATATTACTTGTAACAGACTTGAGTAATGTCTAAACATCGGGAGAGCGTGAAAAAGCTTGTTTTGACATTTTAATAAGGGCACAGGTAGTGAACATGAATGTGGGTGTGGAACATTTAATAAACTCGAATGAAACTCTGAGTACTCAAAATCTGACAATTGTAAGAAACTTCCAGTACTGGCTAGGATTCTTAGAAATGCAACAAGAAAATTTACCTGGTGTCGCTGAGATTGAGCAAATCCTATTGTTACTACAAAGTACAAAAGTCTGTAACACTTGTTGAAATCAGGGTTATATTCTTTGGCGAGCTGAATGCAGGGATTTTAGTAGTCCTATTTAAACGCAAGCATGCATCGTCTGGCTTATAAAGTGCTGTGCAATTAAAACTTGGCCTGGATTACGGAAAATTACCAATCCTAAGAAAGAAGCTTGAGACCAGAAAACCGTTAAAAAGTTTCGATCACCTTGTTCACCAGATATTGAGACTTTAACAATAGTTTAACTTTCTGTTGCATCTCGTGTTTATTCTGTACACGGTATTCATTAGCGCTGTTATGCCTGGGCTTTCCGCTACAAAAACATACCGGGTGGGAAAGTTTCATCTTCCTTTCAATTTATTTCCACTTCCTCTTCTGATGATCACTCATGGGGTTATATCTCTCTCCCTCAAAAAATGCTCAGACCGATATCTTTTTCCAGGAGAACGAAAGAATCACTGGAATATTTTGGGAGAAAGTAAACGATTCCACTGAAAAATGTTAGAGAATGATTGCCCTCCTGTCATTGTATGTGTATTTCTATCTGAACCTGTCCTGCAGTAATGAAAAGCTTTTCCTTGCAAACTTAGTTTCCCTTTCCTAGAATTACATTCTTTCTTGTTTTCATGTCTTTTCACTCATTTTTTACCACTTTGATATAAAAGAACTGTGCGATGAAAAATATTTACGTTTACTTCTGGGGTCTTGGGGTCCGGGGTCTTGGGGTCTGGGGTCCTAGGGTCCAGCGAATAGAACATGCCCTCATTGTCTGTAAAGCCAGGTGGACAGTACGTGCTACATCCTGTTGATTCTGTACTCATCAGGAAGTTGTGAAGGGCAACCACTGCTTTTGTTATGGACACCACTGTTTCCACTTTGGCAATGATTGGCCTATGGAAAATTCTAAATCTAGAAGACGCTATTCCAAAGGCATTCTCAATGATTCTGCGTGCTCTGGAAAGCCGATAGTTACATATCCTCCTCGCTCAATCATTCTGGAATGCAGGGTATGGTTTCAACATGTTATTCCTCAAAGGAAAAGCATCATCGCCGATAAACACATATGATGCAACTACTTGACAATTTGGAAGCTTTTCATCTGGGGGGGGGGGGGAATCTAGAAGCTTATTCTCAATTGAAAAGCCAAGTTTACTGTTGGAATACACCCCACCATGGCTTTGTCTCCCAGCATCCCCAATGTCAACCTGCGTGAACTTGTAACTTGCGTCACATACGGCTAACAAAACAATACTGAACGTCTTTTTTTGTAGTTGAAGAAGTCCGAGCCACTTCTTTGGGGTGCTTGGATGATGACATGTTTGCCATCAATAGCACCTAGGCATTGTGGAAAATTCCATCTATCCTCAAACTCCTTTGCAATACCTTTCCATTTAGCCGCCGTGTCAGGCACATTCAAAAATCCTCTGCTTTCCAATGCTTCCCATACAGCAGATGTTGTTTCATCAATTATACGGCCTACACACATGGGACTTATGCGATACGATGCTGCAATTGTAACGTTAGCATCGCCAGTTGCGAGTTTCCGGAGAGTAACACACAACCTTTCTTTGCCGCCAATTGCTTCTCTTCTTTGAGATGATTTAGAAATATAAGGACCAACCCATTTCAGAAGCTGCTCCAGAGTAGCCACATTCATTCTGAAACGCTCGAAAAAGTATTTGTGGACATACAGCTCCATGTCTTTGACAAGCATCGCAAATTCTCCTTTTTCCTTTCTTTCTTTAAATAAGTCACGCACCCACATAGCTTTTGAAGCTTTCAACCGATCATGGCGTCTTTTGACGAGGTATAACAGTATTATCAGCTTCAACTTTACTTTTTTCTCGCTGCTGCAAGTGTCCATCTTGTTTGTTTATGTGTCCAGGTGGTTGGCATGGATACGGATGAAAAGATTGATGTCGATCTCTCTTTCATTTCTTGACGGAAATGACTGGAAATTAGCTAGCGGAACATTCAACATCGGAAAATTCCGCCCACGCGGAAAATTCCACTGACTGGAAATTGGCCTTAAAAAGGAGTTTGAGCAGTACTTTGAGCAAACTGGTTGTTAGTTGGTCTAACAAGGGTAGATGTGCCCTGTTGGGGAAATTTTTTTGCTGTACCTTTGTGCCTAGACTTTTCCCCATTCTATACATTTCTTTTGCCTCTTTTATGCTTTTATTAATATCATCTCCAAAAAGGTATGTTGTTGGTTTCCTTGAAGGGTTAGGGTTGATCATTTCTGACAGGTATTTTTGAGTCAGCCATCTGGCCCTTTTCATCTGATGCCAAAGTTGAGTTGGCAATCTTTGAAAAAGCTGCGGTAGCCCTCAAAATATTTGTTTGAATATTATAGAGCCGGCGCTCAACATGACAGATTGAATCAAATCTTTTCATGTCCCGAACCATTTCATTCATCATTGGCACAGCCAGCTCACTGCAGTTTTTCGGTCTTTCCAAAAATTCTTTGGTAATTTTTGCTTGGTCTAATTTGAATTGTTTAATAATTCTGGTGACAAGGCCATCTATTATAGGCCCCCCTAACGTATCAGTGCATGGAATGTCCTCATCTATCTGATGTAAAATTTCATCAGCAACGTTCAATTGCTGTTCATTTGAAGGGTCAGACCCTTTTTGCTTTTTCCTCTGGGGGAAAAGATCTGACAAGTTGTCAGTCTGTGATTTGCTGGCCACAAAGGAAACATCCTTTGGTAAGTTGCCATTATTGGAGCCACCAACTGGTCTACTAGGCCTGGGTTACATGATACCGGACTGCTTTTGGCATCGGATTGGTTTCGTCAAAATCGCCCAGGTTTCATTGGGGTGTTTTTAAAACGAAAACCGAAAGCAAAACTTTGTGTTTCGCTTTGTGTTTTCGTTTTGTGTTTTCGTTTCTCGTTCTAAAAACACCCGTTTTCATTGCAGTTACACGACACCAGATTCCCATGAAAACTCACTTTTGATTGCAGTTACACGACACTGAGTCGGCCTGCACTGCGATCCCTAAGTCTATTGTCTTTGACAGCTATGAAACCCAACTGGAATGGGACCCATCGGATTGGTGCAGTTACGAGATGGAATGCGGAGCAGAGTGAATCGGATTGATTTTCACCTCACCTCCAAAGCGGAGTGGTTCACTTCGGGAAAACAGAGTGGAGTGACACCGGATTGCATCGGCGTCGTGTAACGGAACCCCCCTATCCGATGCGAAAAGCAGTCCGGTGTGTGATGAATCCGGTATCGTGTAACTGGGACCCAAACATCCATGGTGGGTTCACTGTCATCAATCAGCCCATATCTGTCACCAGAGATGGACACGGATCCGTAATCCGTTTCATTATCATCACCCTCATCATCATCAGGATGAAGCCCTTTGCGATTGCCATCATCAACAGGCCTACAATCACTTCCCCTGGTTGTTGCACTGCTAATGGCCTTAGCAATTGCTTCTGGTGTGAGAGTGGCAAGAACCTACCGAATAATGGAGGTTTTAAGTGCTGCAGGCTAACCTCGGTCGTGTTAACCCTAATCCATATAGGCTTTTTTCGAGTTACCCTCTGAAAACTGCCATAGACTCATCATAATTCAATACAACTTGGCACCCTTACAGATCAAGTTGTTTCTAGCAAGTAGGGTGTGGCTGCCACACCTTATGACATCACAGTCACTTCATGAAGTTGAAAATCAGTGAAAATCAAGTTTCCAATCTAAATTTGAATTTATTGAAAGTTTTGCACGAACATATTGCAGTTTTTGGTCCTAATTAGCCATGAACATGATATGAAAACATAATTTCATCGAAATTAATGATTTTGGAGTGATATTTTGGCAGAAATTAGCCAATTTAAGTGACGTCATTGGTGCAATTAGTTTGTTTTCTGTAAAAATAGACATAAAGAAGCTGCAAAGTAGTAAGACTCTATTACAAACGTATCATTGGAGTCTTTCCAATTGAAAACTTTTGAAAAAATTTAAAAAATGTGCTAATTAGCCCAAAATGGCAGCCCAGACCCCCAACTTCGAAGCACGCTTTGAATCAGCTACAGTCAGACCATATTTGTTAATCAAAAGGTGGGCTCTCCAGAAATGGCAATCACACGCACAGCTTAACATAGCTCAATGAGATTTGCAATAAAGTTGTTTATTAGGGATCCCAAAGGCATTTATCAAACATCAAAACATGGGATCACACAGGGAAGTAGACTTTTTTCAGCAAAGCGTGATCAGAAAAGATTTGTGTATCCTTCGGCCTAAACATGATCCGAGCAAATAGTTCTACAAAGAATGATACGAGCATCAAAACGTATGAAAAAGTAGGCAATAATGAGAAAAAAGCCTAAAGAACCTAATCAGCAAATGAATTGAACAGTCTCTTACCTTTAGATACGACTCCACAAGCATTTACTACCAAAGCTCCTGCCCTTTCTTCTGGATCCATCCATATTGAAATCCGCTTTTACTACCACATGGGAACAAAGGGTGCGCATTCATGATCGTGCAGCTCAATGCGCATTTTGCATCCCTGCTATTTATCCCTGGTTTTATTTTTTCAAGGAATTCCTTACATGACACTCAGAGGAACATTGACCTATTTTGATCCATTTTCTAGGCTCTAGGGCTTCATGGGCACATTCACTGAAAAGGATGTTGTCATGGTTATCATGTCTGTCTGCAACATGTCTCAGGAGAGAAAGCCATTTTGAGATGTCTCAGGAGAGAAAGCCATTTTGCTTTGATCATTTCATCAAAACCTAGCATTGTTGATGTAGCACACCAATACAAATGGTTTCTTATACCCTTCAACCATTCCAGTAAGGCACAATGAAACTGTGATGGCGCTCTTCAGGAAAACAAAAGCAAAATCTGGAAAGGCTGCTGTCTATGTACTCCTTTTAATCCTGGCCCTTTGAATGATTTCATGTTTCCCTGGAATCACAATATCATCACCAAGTGTAACAACTGAGGCATCTCAAACATAAATAGGTAACTAGCCTCATTCAAAAGAAATCACAAGGCTTGATGTATCAATAACTGCTTGTATGAATAAAAGCCAGTCTAAAGCCAAAATAATTTCTGAAGAAATGTCATTTGCAACACAGAAATCATGCTTATTTACTGTACGCTCATTCAACTGTACTGACGGTGGGGATTTGCCTAAAAAAGGTGAATTATTAGCAGCTTCTGTCACAATATCTGAAGGAAATAATTTATTGTCTACGCTTTCAATTTATTCCATTTGTGATGGCTCCTTTTGGCTGAATCGATACTCCATCAGATAGCGGTCGGACTTTTTTCCGGGTTTCAGGTTTCGGGTTTAGGTCTCGGGTTTAGGGTTCAAGGTTTCGGGTTTCGGGTTCAAAGTCAATTTTCAAAGAGAGCTCCATAGGCCACTGTAACTATTTGTTAAGAACGCTCATACCATTCAAAGAGAGCTCCAATCATTGCGAATCCATGGTTCATGTTATTCAAACAATAATCACGTAACTTTTAAGATATTTAACTATAGCTGCATCAGACATGACAAATTGTTTAGAATGTATTTACGCTGCCTTTCCTTTACTTATATATGTGTCATCTGGTTGTTATTTCTCGATGTATAACTTACCTTCTTGGTACAGTAACGAATTACGAAACCGTCATGGAGCTTTCCAAAGATCTTAATTTCTGCACTTATACCCAAATTCTTTATGTATAACTGCGTGGTCTCAGCTGTGCTGTACATTGATAAGTGAATAAAGTTGAATTAGTATATCTACAAGTTCTTGCACTTCCACATCTGCGTTTGAAGAAGTTACATTGGCCAATGCAACTGGACTTAGTCTGTAATGATAAATGATTAAGTCAAAGATAGTTTTGTTTCAAAAGTTAAAGTACACACTTTTTAATAAGAAACTTGGATCAGGCCATAGTACTAAAGTTTCTTATTTTGACATGAAATTTTGTCCATTTTAGTACTAAAGGTTTCTTAATTGGTTTCTTATTTTTTGAATGCAGAATTATCAATGTGGTCGCTAACACTGTGGCAGATATGTTTCTTGACATTTAAAACATCATAAAGGAATAACAGTGTTCTGTTATGTTGAAAACACAAATGGTTCGATAAAATGGCTCAAGAATGAAGGTTCAACGATCTATTTGCTATAATATCCATGCTTTTAAGTTTGAAATGTTTCTTAGTACTTCTCAGACATAGTACTAGAGTTTCTTAAAATTTTGGTCATCTTAGTGCTGGTTTCTTATAAACCAGTTTCTTATAAAAGAACGTGTACAACGCATCAATTTTTGCAACAAATCATGCATTAAAGTACGGAAAGCTATGACGAATGCAACACAACAAATCAACACAACAGATACATTGTCATACTTGTACTATGGATTTCAAAAACACCAGCAGTTTACAAAACCTGAAACCCGAAACCTTGAACCCGAAACCTGAGACCTAAACCCGAAACCCAAAACCCGGAAAAAAGTCCGACCGCTGTTAGACAAAATCAGCTAAGATTTGCTTACACCCAAATAAAGTCATGTGATCAATCTCTATACAAAACATCCTTTGATTTCATTGGCATATTTTGTGCCATGCAAGCAGCATAAAATTGACTTCCCTGAAGTATGGTTACATGACTTGAAATGAGTAAAACAAACCTTTGCTGATTAGGTCTAGAAATCCTGTGGAAATGAAGTAAGTCTGTGATATTAGGATTTCTTGATTTTAACTGATGATGCTAATAATTCAGTGCTATCAAAACCAATTAGAATTTGAAATAAATGAGAAAAGTACACTATAAAAACACTAGGGAATGCGTGTAATAGAAAACACCATATGTTTTGATAAGAAACTGCTTACAGGTATGGGTACTAAACCCTACTAAACATGGAGATTGTTATGGAACCTTTAAGAGTACTGAGAATTTGATGATTTTAAGAAACTTTCAGTACTGGGGAAAATTCTAGTTTCTTATAAAAGAACCTAAGAAACTTTCCTCTTTCTTCTAGCTTTTGCTTTGACTTGCCGGTCTTTCCCATGCTGACATTCAAATTTTTTGCACCCAGTAATAAAGAATGGTACGCCACTGTATGGAACATTTGTCCATTGCCAGATGACTTTATGTTTTGCTAAATTTGATTCTAAAACATTAGAAGAAATCAATTGAGCATAACCTAAAGAAGATTTCTGGTTATGATGTAATGAGAAAACAAATACTTGGTCAGGAAATGTGTCAAAATTTGCAAATGATTTTTAGCCTGTCCTCAAGACATTTTGCATCATAAGTATGTCAGCACAGGCCTAGAATTCATAATTGCCTTTGGTATGTATCCGTATTGATGTATTTTCTGAAGAATTCCTGTTTTAAAAAGTTTTTCCAGTTGTCATTCATTTTCTTTGCCTCATATTTTCATTTCATTTGTTTATCTGTGGGGAGGGTAGCCCTTTGGCACTGATGCGGTTTTCAGGGGGAGTCCCTAATTCAAGATTCAAGATTCAAGATCCAAGATCCAAGATTCAAGATCCGGAATTCAAGATTCACACTAATTCAAGATCCGGAATTCAAGATTCACACTAATTCAAGATCCGGAATTCAAGATTCACACTAATTCAAGATCCGGAATTCAAGATTCACACTAATTCAAGATCCGGAATTCAAGATTCACACTAATTCAAGATCCGGAATTCAAGATTCACACTAATTCAAGATCCAGAATTCAAGATTCACACTAATTCAAGATCCGGAATTCAAGATTCACACTAATTCAAGATCCGGAATTCAAGATTCACACTAATTCAAGATCCGGAATTCAAGATTCACACTAATTCAAGATTCACACTAATTCAAGATCCAGAATTCAAGATTCACAAGAAACTCATCTTTTTGTAAGAAACTAAGTTCATGCGAGGGGCATTTCACTCCCAAAAAGTCTCGTACACTTTTGGCAAAAATCCTTTTGTTTTCAAGGAAAATCGACCAAAAATCCGTAAGAATCCTTTTGTTGTGAAAGAATCTTGTACGCTTTTTCAAAAGAGTGAAATGCCCCTCGAGTTCATGGACTAGTAATGGTCGAGATTCCAAGTGTTTCTTGCGTTTTTTCTGGCTGGAAATCTACACTGATTCCCCAATTCTTTACAATTGTTCCGTAAAGGGTAGTTGCAGCAAAAGGTAAACAAACAGAGCCTGGACAATCCGATATCATCAGTTGAATAGAAACTTCCTTGATTAATTGGGCTAGAACAAAGGCAGATGCGATTTCCCAACAGCGTTTGGATGCTTGGCCTAAGCAAGTAGACAAAACCAATTTCAGGGTGAGAGCAAAGTCTCTGATACTTGTTTACCTGCAAAGAATCTCTATCTTGTTAAGGTATCTTACAGATAACTCAGGATAAACCTATGAAAATATACAAATTTGTGGGAAACATGCCAGAACGGTGCAACTTCCCCTTTAATTCCTTAGTAAGGTCTCAAAACAAGTAATATCATCTAATTTGCAATCAAAACAAGATCAAAATTCACCACTACTGTATGGGTCAAATTGCCCTTGAGTGAAAGCTGAAAATCCGAAAATTTCCTTTTTAGCTTTTTCCGAGGGGCATTTCACCATCAAAATATCTCACAAATCATTGGCAAAGATCCTTCTGTCTTCAACAAAAATCAATCAAAATCCATAGAAATTCATTTGTTCTGAAAAAATCTTGGATGCGTTTTCGATTGAGTGAGAGAAGCGCCCCTTGGCTTTTCAATCCAAGTAGGATGGTTTAACTCCGAGCCTACCATCTCTTAACAGCTGTTTCTTGTGAATGTTTATTTTACATACACTTTTCTCTTCAGTCCTTAGATGTTCTGCAGATATTGAAGAAAATAACAGATATGTTACCATAAGATAAGAACATAGCATAAATCTTAGTAAGGAACAGACTGTTTTTATATCTGTTATCCGACGCCCTTTGTGCAATGTGAAATACTGTAGCTTCCAACACACATTTGATAAGAATCTCTTTACAGAAACTTGAATCTCAGATAAGGAAAATTATCAAACTTCATTACTGGGACAAATTAGTGAAGAAACCTTGTCTCTTATGAAGGAAATCTGTGGCATTCAGTACCTTTAACTTTCTTTTCATTTCTTGTACAAGTATTTTAAATAACTAAGAATTTGGGCCATGCTGAAAGCAAAGATAATTGTTTTGAAATGTTCACTATATGCCCTCAAAACAAGGTTTTTTGAAGCCTTTACGATGTTTAGGCATGAACCTTTAAGTAATATGATTTTCTGAAGAGTTTCTTATGTAAATTGTTCCTTGTAAAAAATTATTTAATTGTAAATCAACCATTTATTCAAGTTTCCCAGGTGAAAATACCTTGTTTGTCCTAAAAATTCTTTAGAAGCCTGAATCAGTGTGAATCTTGAATTCCGGATCTTGAATTAGTGTGAATCTTGAATTCCGGATCTTGAATTAGTGTGAATCTTGAATTCCGGATCTTGAATTAGTGTGAATCTTGAATTCCGGATCTTGAATTAGTGTGAATCTTGAATTCCGGATCTTGAATTAGTGTGAATCTTGAATTCCGGATCTTGAATTAGTGTGAATCTTGAATTCCGGATCTTGAATCTTGGATCTTGGATCTTGAATCTTGAATCTTGAATTAGGGACTCCCGTTTTCAGGGGTTCCTCCCATAAAATGAAATTAAAGCTTAATAACAAAATGAATAATGTTTTCCCAAAATCTTTCTTTGACCAATACGTTATGTATCAAAGAGTATGCTTGATTTCATGCCTCTTGATGGCTTCAAGGGCCTCTTCTAATGAGCTTGTCTCGATTATTTGGACTTCATCATTTTCTAAAATTGTGAAGGAAATTGGTTAAAAACACGAAAACTAATAATGGTTCAAACTGAGCCAGGATACCATTGCTCAAAACTCATATTTCTTAAGATTTTAATGATTTCATCTTTTTATGGGTTTCATAAATAAGCAAGATGGTCCAATAATGATGGCCTGAACAAGTCAGCTCAAAATCATGAAATGTAATGATGCGCCTAGGTCCAGTGTAATATCGGTTCCATTTTACGTTTTGTTACCTTTTTAAAGTTTCACAATCTTTGCAACTTAAAATATTAACACGAAAAGTGAGATTCCTTACCTTCCGTCATATTTCTGACACAGTTGATAAAAGATGTTTGAGCACCACCAGAGCAGCAGAATGGAAAGCGCGCCAAATTCCAATTCGCCTTTGGTTGCCGCCAAAATATTCGTACTTTGCACAACTCAAAACTATCGTCTGTAATCGTTCGTTGTCTTTCTCGGTCCGAGCGGTCATGTGCGAAAACCTCAGAGAATACGGACCGAACTATGGACCGAACAATATGACATTTTGAGTGATGTCACCTCCTTCTCGATGTTGATATCTATCATCAACCCTGGATTACTGAATCTTACTGAATCTTACTGAATCCAGAGTGTTGCCACATTACCTTCGTCTAGACAGAGGTAATGAAACTGGGTTGATGGCTACAATACACTGCTATTTACACCAAAAGCTGGGCACTTTTCAAGACGAAACTGATGCAGTGATCTATGGACCATCAACAGCCAACAAAATCGAGAGATGGTGGAGGGATCTTCACCATAGGATGGAGAAAGACATAAAGGCTCATCTTTTGCATCTTCTGGCTTCACATTCTTATGATCCACACAATCAAAGGCACCGTATTATCATGTCTTATTTGGTCATTCCAATCCTGCAAAGGGAATGTGACACTTTTGTGCGGATTTGGAATTCCCATAGGATCAGAAAGCAACAAGGAGTTGTATTACCCTGTGGAATTCCAGATCACATGTATGCATTTCCCAACCAATATGAAGCAGAGGAAAAAGGGCCTGCAATTCCTGTTGAATCATTGAATGAAGCTAACAATGTTGCAGATGTGGGAATCCTAGACTACATAAGTCAGGAGCATCGACAAGAACTGAGTAGCATTTTGAAGGAACCAGAAAAAGTGTCTTGTAATGATATAGTTGAAGCTTTCAATTTTATGATGGGGTCTGATGTACTTGATACAGTAGTTTGAGAAAAAGAAATACAAGACCTGAAAATTGTTGTCATTTCTTTGTATCATATCTCAACAAACAGAACTAATTGACAGAACAATAGAGTACATATGCTAACTGTGTCCTAAAGGTCCTTGAAAATCTTAGCATCAACAGAATAAACTATATGGCAAACAATAAACTATATGATCTAATAGTTACAAGATAAAATTCCTTATAATAAAGTTCCTTATTTTATCTTGATAGTGATGATAGCAGATTGTGTTCAAGCTATCCCATGTACAGGACATCTCTAAATGTATACACTGATCTTTTATAAGAACAAAAGTTAAACTAATATTGGTGTTCGTTGTGTTGACAATTATGCATGTTTTAGGGATCTCTATTCCTTCCTCCAAGTTTCTTGATTATAGTTCTAATTAATTCAATAAAAGCAGTCTTTGATGGCCCAACAAAAGCTGTGTAACATATCAATTTCAACAATTAAAGCTGACACTGATGTAAGACAGGCAATAGTAAACAAATAGTTTTTGGCAAATTTTAGCCATTCAGTCTTAAATCATAAATCCTTTCACAAAAATTTCAAATTCTCAGTGTAGCAAAAAGCTTTAATTCAATGATAAGAAATGAAAAGCCATGTGTAAAGTGAGGGACTTGTTGATTTGCAACCCATTTCATAACCCCTAGTAATTGCTGCTAAAGGCAGGTTTCTAACAAAAAAGAGGTGCTCTCGAAATCTTAAAGCAAGCAAATAATGTTATTGTGTCTCTGCAGCCAACTTTAGTTGCTCACAATAGCAATTGCATTTGTGCTATTCAAAAAATGTTGTAATAGCATCAGTAGATAGGTTGCCTGAACAAAAATTCAGCTCACCATCTTCAACAAGAGTTGAAGTTGAAATCTCAGGGTCACATAACATGTAGTTAACTCCCTGTAAGTCCAAGACCATCATTTTTCTCTGTGTGTGAATGTAAGAATAATGTGCAAAGCACTCTGCTTTCTGCAGCATGATTTTGCCAAGGAGGGGTGAAGCATCTGCAATTCTTCCATTGTTGTTGATATACTTTACAAAGTGACCAGGGATATATTCTTCTACTGTAACAGGTACTCCTTCCATTGAGGAAAAGTACACTTTATTGTAAGAGAATGACTCTCCAAACTCGAAAGGACACTTTCTTGACATACTCACTGCTATGTTGTGGGCAACACAATGCATCTGAACCTGTTTTCTGGTATGCTGTTCCTCAGTCATACGGATGTTTGTCAAAACTTCATCCATGTGACCTGACTTGTAGGTCTTAACAACCCATTTCTTGCCAGATTTATTGTTTGGAAGAACTTCTGTTGCCAGGAAAGCTTCTCTGAATCCCCCTTCAGCAAATGGTTTGTTTTCCTTCATAATCTCAAAGACAGGCAGTTCTACCCATTTTTTCTCCGCCACATTAAAACTCTCCAGCCTGAGCTTGGTTCTTGTGACATCTGGTGGTGTAATAAGTTTTCTTGCCTCGAGTAGTGTTGCAACAGATACTGATTTGGGGAAAGCAGTGGGCGGGACTGGCGGGAGTGAACTGATCTCCTGTGCCATGCCCTGAGATTGGACTCTAACTTCGTCTCTTTCTGAATCAGTCTTCATGGTTTTCCTTACCTTTGCTGGTGCTTGTGCTGGACATAAGATGTCTGTAAATCTAACATAATAGAACTTCTTTCCAGCCACTTGCTCTGTCAGAAAATAAGATGGGCCTCTGTCAATTAGAAGTACATCACATGAGCCTTGTGGCATCTCATAATACCGTTCACAGGCATCTTTGATATTCTCAAGTGACAGTTCAGTATAGGCTGAAAAATCTACAAAATCCCGAGTGTCCAATGGGTCATATTTCTTCGATCTGTTAGGCACAGAACTCATTCTTTGGACCATTATGGTAGCTGGTGCAGGCATTGACTTCTTTGTTGTTGTGCCCTTGCCACTTCGTTTGCTTGCAACATCTCTTTTCAGATCATCCCATGATCTCTTTCTACCAGCTCCAGACATGTTTGCACCTTTCCCCTCCAAGTTGATTCCATGCGCTTCCTCAGTCCTCATGATCAAAGATGTTTTCCCGCCAAAACTTCCACTGCATTATTCTGAGACCAGCCTCGATTTGAAAATGACAATGACAACGATGGTCCACATAGAAAAATTGGATTTTATTTTTAATGTAGATTCGAAACTAAAATAAGCATAAAGTTGAAGCTAACATTAACTTAGATGTAAATAAAGTTAAGAATATTGTTGAATTACTACAAGACTGAAACAAAATTTGATTTTGAGTTGAAATGAATTTGATTTCAAGTTGAACTTGATTGTTAATGAGGTTTGAATGCAAAATAAAATTGAAACTTAACTTAGAATTGTTTTGATAACGATGGGCCACCATAGGGTGATATATCAGCAATTTACCCACTCCAGTTGGAAGTATCGCGAACACATCATTTCCTCTGAACAGTCCTCTCCAAGCCTCCATCTGCTGTTTCGTTGTCGTTTTAATTTCCGGAAAAAATTTTGCCAAGGAAACATTGACACAGTTTTCTAGATCATCCTCAAACCGGTTTTGTCCTCCGACAGCAGTGGCCATTTTGAAGAAAAAAACTGAAGATTTGCTTGCCTCGTTCACAAGTTTATGGCCATCCTGATGGTCGTCGGCTCTGATTGGTCAAATAGACACAAAGGAGGTCGCATGTCTCCAAAGTATTTTTCCTTCCTCCTTTTTCCTTATCTTTTTTTTATTTTTTTTAATTCAAAATTTTTTTCAAAATTCCAAATTTTTTTCAAAGTTCTAAAATATACTCTGATCCAGGGTAACCAAAAGTTGGCCCTACGAAGTCTTTTCCAAGACATGAAGGCCTATTTTAGTGCACCAACTGGTTATGGGAAATAACTTGTGTTTCAAAGCATTCCGATACTTGCAGACCATCTTCTCAATAGGCCATTGTTCGCCTCAATAATCCTGGTTATTTCTCCATTAATGTCACCAAGTGAAGTACCTTGAAAGTAAAGGACTGTATGCAGTTGCAAGAGTTGCTATTACTAGTGAAGATGATATCATCAAAGACACCATTTCCAGTGTAAAGGAGGGACGCTATCTTTGTTTATGCTTCACCTGAATCGATGCTTTGTGCGAAGAAATGGCGAGATATTCTGATTTCCGATATTTTCAAAGAATTTTGTGTTTGTGTTGTGTTTGACGACGAAGCTCATTGTATCAGTCAATGGTAAGCATTTTAGGCATATTATCTTCATTTCATCTAATCATAAAACCAAAAGGAAGGATACCCTTCATCATATCTCTGCTTAACAGTCCTACCTGATTTCATTGCAACTGTTTTGCAGTTGTTCAACAACATACTATTCAATTCCACAAGCCCTTTCTTCAACCTGTTCCTCTTTTTTCAGCGTTTCCACGCATCCTCGACAAACCTACTTCGAACGTGGTTGATTGACAACAAATTCCAGGTCTTCTAATTCGTTATTAATAATGAAGGAGCCAGACCCTTCAACAAGATTGCGATCAGACTTCCTTGTTGCAAAGCCCACAAAAGCCTGCTCCATCCGCCAAAATGCGCAGCTGCAATCTTGCGTGAAAATGCGCAGCTGCAATCTTGCGCAATTTCATGACTTTTTTACTGTCTCTGAGGAGGAGTCAATACTTGCTTTGTACTCGATGTTGAGCAGTGTTGCACAGACTTTACCTTTTCCCCTTTCCGTCCGACCTCCTCCGCAAAAGAAAGTTTGCACGCAGGCTAATTGTGTTGTTTGGTAGGGGTTTGGGGGATTTTGCTTGAGAAATGAGGTAGAATAACAACCGAACATTTTGAGATCAAAGGTCAACTTCTTTCAAATGTGAATTTTTTGTCATACATCTGAAGCAGGTTTGACGAAGAGAGATGAGACCAGAGAGGTAAAAACATATTTATTTCTTTCTCAAAGCAGGGCTTATGACATTTAAAACTATGAATTGATGTTGGGAAGGAACACGATGGCCTACTCCAACTTTTCGCTTTGGTTTGAGATCATCTTCATCCTCAGATCTTGTCATTTTTGGTGATCTTGAGAAGCTGCAACCTAAAATGTTGAGTAAATCACCTGCAACTTGAAGGAAGATACTTACAGTAAGGTTTTGTGTTAATAAACAAAAATTTCAGACAGTTTTGAACAAGTTTGTAATACTTCATTTTGTGTTTTGATAACCTTTTCGCGCAAAATTTTCCATTTTAAAATTACAGGTCTGTTTTAGCGATGCGTCACAAAACAATCCAGGGAAAACAATGCAGGGCTCAAAGGGTTAAAGATTTGTAATTCAAGTGCAATGGACCATTGCGCTAAAGATGGCAGCGAGGACTTTTCTACCAAGATGCACTTCGCTCGAATTACAAATCTTTAACGATTCTATCATTGTTGTCCCAAGAGTGAGTTCGCTGATCCCCCCCTACTTTGGGATACAAGAGGTCATTCTGCAATCTGATTGGTTGTTCGCCATTTTGTGCTGTAACTTTGTTATGCATGGGGTAAACAGCAGTGGCATGTCAAAATTTGACATAAAACCATGCTCTTTACCTATTCAGACCATGATTTGCAACTTATTTCCGAAATTGGAAAGATAACATGCCATTTCATTGTGGAAGCTGGGGTGAAAGTTTCTCTGATTTTCAACTTAGGTCCATTTTTGCCTGAAACAAACTGTGCTTATTGTCACATTAAACACACGTGCTAACCCCAGATTATTGTTTGAATACCTTAAACCCTATCTCACCTGGGGGTGGGGATGGATTCCACCCCATCTGTATTTTTGGGTATGTCTTGTTCAGTATGTGCGGGATGATCCAGAGATCATCATATGATTAGTTGTTAATTTGGTGATGTCATCTTATATGTAAATTAGACTCTCTTTTATAAAATGAAGCCAGATCGATTGGTAAAACTGTGCAAAAAGTTCTACTTTGATGTCTTGCTTGTTTAGTGCAATAACAGGGGTGACATTATTAGTTAGTTTTGGCTGTTTGTAAACCACAAAACCACGAAACGAAATAGCGAAGCGAAATACTTTTTCCCAAAATCTACATTTGAAATATAAAGTAGTTGTTTACATGAATAAATCTAGGCCAGTGCAAGAAAAACTGACCTGCTGAAAGCAACTGCTGTCCTCATTTTCCGTATAAACTTTAGAAACCTTCGGGGGCATTGCCCCATTTGGCCTTTCAGTTTCATAGAGCAGAGCAGAACTCCATTGCCAAATGATTGATTTCGGCATAATAGAATTCTTTATCATAGGCCATCTGGGGTCATCAATCGGTCAATCTATTTATGCACCAGCTTTTGTGAGGAATAAATAATCTTTGGTATTTTGATTCGCTTATGATCATGGTTGATGGTATAGTTGTTGGATTTTGTGAATCTCAAGTGCATGGCAACGAGGGGCGTTTCACCATAAACATGGTTTCACTTATTCGAATAATTGTTCGATGATTTTTCAGAACAAAAGTATTTTTACAGATTTCTGATAGATTCTTTCTTGAATTTGAAAGCAAAAGGGCTTTTTTAGGGTGAAATGCTCCTCGGATGGCGCGCTGAATAATATCAGCACATAAAGCCCCGGATCAACAGGCACAGGAATGGTGCAATAAAAATTTCCCCTGTATTAAGACCCTTGCTGTGTGGTTGTTGAGTACATGAGTATCAGTCCCTCAAATGCATTGTTGAATACAACTAAATTATCGCAATAACCAGAGCATATAACAAAACAGCATTTCTCGGAGTATGATGTAACTTCTTCACAAAAGGCTAAAGTGGAAAGTCCATGTCAGAAAGGGGGAATGCCCCCAAAGGTTTCTAAAACTTTTACGGAAAATAAGGATAGCAGTTACTTTCAACGGGTCAATCTTGCTTACTTAGGCTTCGATTTATTCATGTAAACAACTATTTCGTACTTCAAATACGTATTTTGAAAAAAATGTATGTCGTTTCGCTATTTCGCTATTTCGTTCTGTGGTTTCGTGGTTTACAAACAGCCGTTAGTTTTACAATATATGGAAATTGCAGATTATGTGGTTTCTCTATGAATTATCAATAAAAGTCTAGCCTGTGTTCCAGACCCCATACGGAAAAAGTAAGTGGTCTGTGCAACAGAGCTTACTTTCTTGTACATGCATTGAAGTGGATTGTTTGCGTAATTATAACTTTCATGTGATGATGCATTGTGCTTGGTAAAGTCAAGATGGCGGTGAAGAAATGGGATGTCTCTGGCGAAAATGATGTTCATTTTCCATTGTTTGCCCATTTGCTCAACATAAAAGAACTTTATCCAGAGCAAAAAGCTGCCTTGAAGGAATTTTGTCTGGCAAGAACTTGTATTTCAGTGCTGCCACTGGATCAGGGAAATCATTGATTTTTTTGTGCATCCCAAAATGAATTAATGTCACTGCTATCACTGTCACTGGAGGAGGATGACTCACTGTTAGAGGAGGTAGAAGAGAAGGATCCTCTTCATTTCTTGTTCCTCCCACCACTTGATTTCGTGTAATCCTTTCTTTTCGTGCGAGAGAAGGTGCCATGAGGCCATTTCATTTTTGGGTACCATGAGGTCCCTTGCCATTTTTGGATGTAACCTGCGTTTGATCAGTCTGTGCTGTTTCTTCATCAGCCTCGCAAGGGCTTGGATATCCTAGAGAATCTTCTCCGTCCATCACCATCAATCCACGTATAGCAAGCTAGAATTTCCAGGTCAATGGTGGGGGTGCACTACACGTTTTTTCATAACAGGGTGCAGCCACTTAAATTAAAAGATAACCAGCTCCAGATTTGTCCCCTTACAACAAAACAATACCTTTTGGATAAAGTTGGTGCAAAGTAAACAGCTCCAGTAATAGTCCGGTGGCTGGAGGGGGAGCATTACCACCCGAGCGGAGAATTTATGAGACCTAATCCATCTAGACCAGTTTTTTGCATAGATTTCGATTCTGGGTGGTGATCAGCCATTTGAGGGGGCTTTTCAGAGATATGGGGGGTCTTAGGCCAAAAATTAGGGAAAATCTTAACTATGTTGTTTTCTATGAAAATATTCTTATAGCTCAGTTGCATATGGGTGTCTAACATCATATATACCTATTTGAGAGTATTTGATCCTCAGGGGCATGATATTGTTTTAAGGGGCGCTTGGGGGGTGCTTGGGGGCGTCTGGGGCTGAAAACATTTTTTCAATGTAGGATTACTCTACCAGTTTCTAGTTTAGATGAAGTCATTGAAGCTGACCATTGTTATGTCATACAATATCGTTTGGTAACTAATATCAAGTGGATCATTGTAAGACCTTTTTAGATTTATTCAAGCAGACAACTTGGGAGGTCGGACAACTGAGAACTGATCATTGATAATTGTTACTAGAATTTGTCAGGCAACCAGTTATCCACTGGAATTTTTCTTCTTTAAGGTGTTTTCAAAATGTTTTCCAAGTATGCAATTATGTGAATACTGTACAGGGTACTAGTTTTAGCAGATACTAAATAGATGTTGGATTTCAACCTCTTCAAAGCCCTTGAATTGTAGCGTCCTTGGAGAATCTGGGAGTTCTGGCTGTTTGTCTTGACGTTGAAAGCTCGCTTAGAGGAGTTTGCCTTACAGCACACAAGATATTCAAAGAATCACCGACCTATTATCAGGCCTATACCATGTAATCATACACTTGCCTTCTGCTCTTTCTACTACCAAGGGGTATGTATACAAACTTTTGCATTGTATAAATTTGTGTATAAATAGAAGTACTTGATAATTTTGGAAGCCAGATTTGTTTTGCATGTTAAATCTGCTTGTTGCTTTGAATTTTAAAATTTTCATTTACACCTAACAGGCTTGGTTATGCCCAACAAAAAGGAAAAAAAAAGGATGACAAACAGCGTGGAAACGTGCGTTGTACACTACGGGCACCTGTGTATAGAAAATCAGAACCTTACCCCGTTAAGCAATGACACTTATGCACGGCTAATTGATGCCAGAGATTGCAGAATTCGACTTGGCGGTGAGCATTACCACGAACTTCAAATAAAGTCTATCCCGGAAACATTCACCCTTGGAGAGCATTACGTTCATAGTCAGTGTTACAAAAAGTTTACGAAAGCCATATCTGTTCTATCACAAAAACGGAAGGCAACGAATAAAATTGATCCACAAAGGTCTCCTCTCAAAAGGAAAAAGAGATCCCATGATTTTTCTGGCAATTTGTTTCCCAGTGTTTCCATGAAATGCAAGACGTCAAAGCCAATAAAGGTAAAGGGAAAAAAGCAACAGATCGAAGTTGTGCAAACATTTTCGTCATGCAGAACGTTGCAACAAGCAGCAACCTTACGGAATGACCAGGAGATGCTAGCCGCTATTTCAGGAGTAGATCTTATAGCAAAGGAATTTAAAATGCACCAGAAATGCTACAAAGAATATACGTTGATTTGCAGCAAAAGGTCTGCCACAGCATCAGCTGCTGCCCTTTGTAGAGATACAGTCAAATGCGAAGGGTCTGCATCCCAACAATGGACCACAACAGACTTTGAGGCAGTGTGCTCTTTCGTGACATCTCATGTGATTGGTGGCTGCCAAACTGTTTCATTGACAGTACTGACTGATATGTATGGTCTTGACTCTAAGGATGCCTGGTTGCGTGCAAAAGTAAAGCAAAGACTCCAGAACACTTTTGGAGACAAGCTCATTTTCCTGACCATTTCATATCACGAGCCTCAGTTAGTGATAAGTCGATCCGCACTTTCGAGTAGTACGATTAACAGTTTTATCAAGCACAGTAAGCAGTTCATTTTGAAAGAGGCTGCTGTTGTTCTACGAAAAGAAATTGTCGGTATGATAAGCAATGCACCAGAATTGCCATGGCCACCAACAGCTGAATCACTTACTTGGAATGACAGAAAACCACCTGAAAGTGTAAAAGAGTTTCTCAAAGATATTATTCATGCCACCCATCATAGTCCTGGGGATGATGTTCAGCGATATCTGAGGCGTACCCAGAGGATATTTGTGAGCTGCTGATCGCCAACAAAGAAGCTGAACCAGATGCTGAACTGGCTGATTACGAGTCTTCCGATGAAGAAGATGAATAAGATCGTTCTTGAAGTTTCCAGTGAAACTGGGTGAATAACAATTTTAGCGGTGTTCATCTCTGGGATTCATAGCAATGTGATCAATATTCTAGTTTTTCCCGATAACGACTATTACAGCTCATGAAAGCGTGTGAATTTGTGTATAATACAGAAATTTTTTTAGTTCAAGTATGTTAAACGTCAGCAGGGCTGGCCCACAGCAGTCTACCTTGAAAAACAGGTTTTCAGCCCCAGATGCCTCCAACCGCCTCCCAAGTGCCCCCTTAAAACAATATCATGCCCCTGAGGATCAAATTCTCTGAAATAGGTATATATGATGTTAGACACCCATATGCAACTGAGCTATAAGAATATTTACATAGAAAACAACATAGTTAAGATTTTCCCTAATTTTTGGCCTAAGACCCCCCATATCTCTGAAAAGCCCCCTCAAATGGCTGATCACCACCCAGAATCGAAATCTACACAAAAAACTGGTTTAGATGGATTGGGTCTCGTAAATTCTCCGCTCGGGTGGTAATGCTCCCCCTCCAGCCACCGGACTATAAAGTATGCTCTTGACAACTGGCTCTAGGAAAACTTATGAAGGCCCGTTCTGGTCAAAATACAGTGGATAATTTTGTATTATCTTTTGATTTATTTATGAGCGTTTTATAATTGTTTTCTTATACCTCCAATTTTTATTACGATCATTACACATCGAAATAATTTTCACGCTTTGGACGTCGCTGATTATGTCACTTGTGTTGTTTGTTTATTTATGTGTTAGTATTGTCCAATGAATTATTTTTGTGTTGCTTTTGCAAATTATTTTCATGTGGTTTGTGAATTATTTTTGTGTGGTTTTATGAATTATTTTTGTGTGGTTTTGTGAATTGTTTTTGTGTGGTTTTATGAATTATTTTTGTGTGGTTTTGTGATTTATTTTCGCCTAATCCCAGAGTCCTTTGCGTTACACTTTGGTCATCGCAGCTCTGAAATCATGTTCATGAAGCTCGGTTTCCATCATCATTGATTTTGCATCATCATCATCATCATTAATTTATTTTAAGTAGGCTATGATAATTAAATCAAATAGCTAAATTACAGCTAATTGAGGCCTACTTTATACAGTATTTACAATGTTTAAAAAGATTAAGAAGGAAAAAATAAATAAATACATAAAACAGTTTTTACAATGTCTATACAAGTTACAGGATAAAAACGACTATCCTGTTAGGAACCCAACTTAGGAACCAATATTGCAGATCTTGTCTGCAACATAGCACAACATGCCATAAACGATGTTAATCAACTAGCTGGCCTAGTCAATCAGTCCTCAATTAGAACACCCTCCAACAGCGAAGAAGAGTCAGAGCAAGCAGCAACGTGAAGAGACCCAGGGCCAACTGCTCCCACCAATACCAGGCCTAGGCCCAGTCCATATCAACCAAATTCTTCATCGGGACAGGCATCTGCCGTTTCTGAGTTGCGACAAAGTTTCCAACGGTAAACAGGGGATCTAGGAGGAGAGACCAAAGGCCAATACCTTATTCTCATTCCTTTCTCGTATGTTAGGTCTCCTTCCACCGGGCATACTTAATTCTAAATGTGATCAAGCTTGGTCAAATTTCAACAGCATGGCTTCCCTTGTGAAAACTTTGCAAAACTGGCGCCAAAACAACACTGCAAAGGATTCTGGGAATAGGTGAAAATAATTCATAAAACCACAATGATATAATTCACAAAACAAAACCACACAAAATAATTCACAAAACCACAGGAAAATAATTCATAAAACCACACAAAAATAATTCACAAAACCACACAAAAATAATTCATAAAACCACACAAAAATAATTCACAAGACCACACAAAAATAATTCACAAAAGCACACAAAAATAATTCGCAAAAGCAACACAAAAATAATTCATTGGACAATACCAACACATAAATAAAAAGACAACACAAATGACGTAATCAGCGACGTCCAAAGCGTGAAAATTATTTCGACATGTAATGAAAATGAAAATTGGAGGTATAAGAAAATAATTATAAAACACTCATAAATAATCAAAAGATAATACAAAATTATCTACTGTATTTTGACCAGAATGGGCCTTCATAAAAGCTGCCCAACTTTTGATTTCTAGCTTAAAAAATTGTGTTTGTGTGCTTGTGTTGCAAGGAATGTGAAGATAACTTCTCCAAAGCTTGCGGATAACATAAATTTATTCAGGAGAGAGAGCTGCTTTACTTGCCTCACAGATCACAAAGCATTTCAAAGTGTCTGCCTTGACCCATTTGTTTTGCAAGTGGCTTGGCTTGCTTACAAACAACATTACAAAAATTCTTATGAAGGACCAACCCAGAAAAATATTGACATATTGCATATAGACAGTATGCAATATGGATTCATGGATATGTTGCAAAGGAAATTAGAGTTGCAACACACTCCTGTGCTGTCAACTGTATCAGAGCACATTTCCCGCCACTTGGAGATGCTGAACATTTTGAATACTGCTCTTCTCAATTGCTAAAAATAGATTATGATGTCTTTGCACAAACCATGATGGGATCAGTTGTGGAAAAATATTAGGCCAGTAATCAAGTTGGGGTCCATTCGCTCAAATGCTGATGGTCACTTCGAGTGCAATAACTTGCGTTTAAACGCTGCAATTCTTCTATCATGGCTACGAAACACTGCTGCTGCAGTATATGTAAGTTGGACTCAATGTCATGTATGCCAAGTGGTACTAAATTTATCAGGTTTGCCAAGCCATGAAAGATTGGCGAAGACATGACAGACTGACAGAAGCAAAAGCCAAACGAACAAACAGTGACGGCAAAACGTTGGATGCATGCCTGTGGCTGAAAGACATCAACATTGCAAGTCTTTTGGCCACATGCATGAAACGATCAAGGGATATCTATCTAATCTAAGCGTGGATGACAGTTGTTAGTCGTCTTTGCATGGCATGAAAAATTTACTGTAAATAGATGAAAGGGAGCCACAATTTTCAAAGCACGTCGTGGTTAGAGAGGGTGATTGTAGCAATAAAAGTGTTGAAAGTAAGTGGCTCATAAGTTCCATTGACATATCTAGGATAGATTTATGACTTAAGTCTTGCAAAAAGGCTTAATTTAGAGGTCCGCGTTATAGACCTGGCCACAAATATTGTGCCCTCTCAAAACCAACTGCTAAGGGATCTGTGTCTAGTTGCGAGAAGGGTTCCGGAATCTCTTGAAGCAAATCATCAGCGGTGTCTCCTCTCCATTTGAGAATACCACATGTGAATACAGAGAGCAGCAAAACAACAAGTGTGAACCTTCGTCATCACTTCCATTTTGAATTTTTTGTGTACGCTGTTCATAAAACACTGTTCTGTTGGAGTTTGAAGCACAACAGCAGCCTTGTTTTCACAATTACTTTGTTCTGTTTTCCAGGTTTCATATACTGCCAGACCATGAGAAATTCTTCAAGCAACGTGAGAAATTTTTTGCAGAGCATGGGAAATGTTTCAATTAGGTTACAACAAAAATATGTGAAGACAATGAAAATATGCGCTTGGAATAAAAATATGCACTTGCTATGAAAATATGCTCTTGCAATACAAATATGAGTTTCCAATACAAATAAAAATATAGGCTTGCAATGAAAATATTCAGAAGCTACGTAAATATAATTCTGAAAAGCAATTGAAATTTAACACTGTTATTTAGCAATGTTTATATGTGTATAGCAATGAAAATATAACTTCACTATGAAAATATGGCTGTTTTGCTTTTGGCATTCCATAGACCACTGGGAGTACTTTGAAACCTTCGTGGAGAACAAGACAAACTCCAGGAACCTGTCATTTAGTATCCTCTACTGGGGATTGGAAGCAAGAAATATAGACCCATAGACAGTTACCAATGTACCAATGTTAAACGCTTTGCTATTGAATTTATGTGGTAGAAAATCAAGCAATTAGTTTTTGAAATAAACAGAATCCTAGAGAACAAAATAGTTTGAAGAGTAATGCCTGGTTCAAACGCCGTGCTTCTCATGTGCCGAACTAAAGTAACTTTAGCGCGGCAGGGGCGCGACTCTGGCACGACACCCGTTTCAAATGCCGTAATTAATGTGCCGCTCCTAATATTTCATAACTGGTTACATGAAGTACATACAAAAAAGCGCGCCAATTCATTTTCAACATGGCCGACAGAAACAACATGCCGTATTTTGTTTTAAAACGTTTAGTTGGGGAGAGCAGACGAAGACGCCAGCTGTCAGAAGCAAAGTTACGAACTGCGATGATGTTTGGACGAAGGAGAATACAAGCAGCTTTACTTCTGGCATTGCTGTTAACATCGTCAACAAGGGCTAGTATGGCAGCCCAGCCTAGAAGGAGATCATGCCGACGACTACCACGTAATACTGGATGGTGGGAAAATGTGTGGAGATCATATTTGAATGTTCGTTTCAAAAAAACTTTTCGGATTTCCAGAGCTACCTTTGATTTCATTCTTTCAAAAATTCGCCATAGACTAGAGAGGGAAACCACAGCTGAAGAACCTATAAGTCCAGAATGTCGTCTTGGCATTTGTTTACATAGACTTGGACGAGGCGACTATCTGTACACCATTACAGAAATGGCGGGAATTGGGATTTCTACCGTATCCCTAATCGTTTCTGAAGTATGTGAAGCAATCGTTGAATGCATGTGGGAGGCCTCAGTCAACAAACTGATGCCAAAAACAACCAAAGACTTTGAAGAGAAGATGTTAGATACTGAGGAACTTTGGCAGTTTCCATTTAGTTGGGCTTCAGTGGATGGCTGCCATATTCCTATAAAGTGCCCCCCTGGTGGAAAAGAGTCATGCAAGGAGTACCACAACTTTAAAAATTTTTATTCAGTTGTGCTCATGGCAATGGTTGATGCTAAATACAGATTTGTATGGGGTAGTTGTGGCTTCCCAGGTAACTCTCATGACTCTGTAATTTTGCAATCAACAAGCCTATGGCAGCAGATAAAGAATGGTGTTTTTCTGCCAGCTTTCACCAACAAGCTACATGGAACAAGTATTCCTCCACTAATAATTGGTGATTCTGCATTCCCTTTTGAGGAATGGCTTATGAAGCCTTACACAAATTCTGTACTTTTGCCTCGCCAACGTTATTTCAATTATAGGTTAAGCCGTGCTCGTATGGTAATAGAAGGAGCCTATGGACATCTCAAGGGAAGATGGCGTATTTTGATGCGCAAATCTGAAAGTCATCACCAAGAGGTCAAGATGTTCACACTTGCTTGCATGGTTCTGCACAATGTTTGCCTTGAGATGGGTGATACAATACCAAGTAAGCTTGATTTAAGCATTGATCCTGCTACAAATCAGACAAGAGATCGCCAGAAGATTAGGGAAATTTTGCACATTGGCGTTTCAAGAAAGACATTTGAAATTGGAGGCTGCCAAGCTAACAAAATCAGAAACACCCTCGCCAACAAATTTTGGCAAGAGAGAGAAAGTAAACAGGACTAAAAACAGTAAAAAAATAATTTCTTAACAATTTCTTTAAGAACAGAAATGTCAGGGCTTTTAGTAAATGAAGTACAATCTATGTGTAACTGTTGAAGACCAAAACAAACAATGGCAATAAAATTTGTTGAAATGATGACCCCATGGCTTAAAGAATTTTTCACATGTACAGTATACAGGGGAGAGTGGAAAATTGAATTTGAATCATTTAGGTTCTGCATAAAACAGCCAGAAACCCAATAGATCATATATTTTGATATAGATTAAAAACCAAATTTCAAAAGCTTTTCACTGTTATGGACAATATATCAATCAGCCATTTGCTAACCTACTATGTACACACTTTTGCCAAAAGTGAACAAAAATCATGGTTTTTCTTAGAAAATTATACATAGCTTTCCATTGAATAATAGTGCTTGTTTCTTGCTGATCTTCAACAGAAACTACCTTATTATGCCCTATATGTATGTATATAAATGTTAAAGATTAGTAAACATTTGATACACACATTTTTGTTACAAAGTTTGGACCAATAAAACTATGCTATTGCATTAGAATGCTTTGGATCATTTTATGCAAAATAAATTCCACAACAGCAATTTTCTTTTGTGAGAAAGTTGGCATGAGATGTTGATCCTGCAAAGGGGGGAGGCAAGATAGGCCTGTTATGCAAAGTATAATTTGGTTTGCTTACAACCAAACAAGCATGCATCTATAAAACTGTTACAAAATGATCCCATGTCCACAGTCATTTTGGAATTTGAAACACTAGAGATTTTGGTAGTGCATCTGATTGTCAAAATTTTGATGTTCTTCTCTGTCTGTAAAATTTCTAAAAAAAACCACCATTGTTTCCTGATGCTGCATTGCCAAGTTGCATTGAGTAAACTGGTTGCTGTTGTGAAAAAGAGTTTGCTTGCTGCTGCATTGTCATAAACATCTCCATCATTCTAATTTCATGCTGTCTGGCATGGGCAGCTTCCTCCCTTGCAAACTGCAAAAAATCTTTCATTGGATCATTCTCAATAAAGTTTTTGAGGGTCACCATAATTTCAGCTACAGCGTTATCTGATTTAGGTTTCTTTCGTGGTTGTTTCACAGGCACAAACATTTCATCACCAGTTGCTGATGAAGTATCGGGGGAGCTTGCATCGGCAGAGGAAGTTGAAGCTGCATTAGCTGATGGCTCAATTGCTTGCTCAGGTTGACACGAATCACGTGTCTTAACTAGAGCAAACAATTGGTCAAACCATTTGCCATAACTTTTTTCATCTTGAAAACGTTTAATGCCTGATGCGGATTTGATAGTAAGTGCAGCCTTCTTGCATTCTCCAACTAATTTCTTAAATTTATTGCGGAGCTGCACAACTGAAAATAAAACTTCTTCATCTCTTGCACCAGCACGTATTTTCAGCTCATCAAGAACTCTTTCATAGGTAACACTATTCTTCTGATTCTTAGTATTGGTGAAGATCAGCTTCTCCTTGAAATAATCATTGCTTGCAATGATATCTACCAGATCACCAATGAGGTGGTCACTCCATTGGGCTTTTCGCCCCATCTTCTTGGTGGCTCCTTTTGCCTTTTTCTTTGAAAAGGAAGCTAGAAGCTCTTCTTGATCTTCATCTAGATTTTCATCTGAATCATCATCATGCTCATCATTGCAGGGGCTCTCAATTGAAGTGAATGCAGAACTGCAAAAGAGATGCAAAATGTGTTTTCTATCATACCTCAGGAAAGAACACAAAGACCTAACATGTGCAATTTCAAGGCTCTTTTTTATAGCTATTTTTTGCTATTTGTCATAGTTTTCTCCCGTTGTTACTCAATAAATATGCAAAGACTTATCCAGACTGGAAGGTTTCTATCCTTCGCATGCAGGTTGAGATGGCATAAGTAAGACTGTACAGAAAATTTGTGGTTGAGAACAATAGATTAAAACAACAAATCCTTTGTTTACTGCCAACTGTGATGCCACTCAGTCTTAAACCACACACATTCCTGTGCGGGCAGTACAAATTTTACAGTCTGGAGACTTATGCCAACTTCCTTTCTTTGTCAGCTCATCATTTCTTATGTTTACAGAGTCTGGGTGCCAGAGATCTTTGGCAAAAAAGGTCTTGATTCCAGACTGAGACACAGAATTAAAGATCACTAGATACAATGCATGCAATGATCCCCAGTGTTGCTCTTTGCCAGGCATCTGCCCTGAACGAGTTACTTTCACATACATATCCCTGCAGGAAAGAGTGGACTTTAAAAATGGACATAACAGTTACCTTGAGCAATGCTGTTCACCGGCTGTTCCCTCGTACTCCCTTTTCCTTCCTTTCGGTTTGGAAGCTGTTGAATTAGGCCCAGTAGTCTCCTCTTCAGGCAAATCCATCACCATTTGCTGGTGACAATCGATACAGTAGCCGACTTGCTTTCCAGCTATCCAGTTTATCTTTGACTCGTCAGTTTCTTCAATTGCACATCTATTACAAATAGGCATTTGACATCCCATGCATCGATATTTGGTGGTTAAAGAGCAAATAAAGCAGACCTTCGCGTAGGCAGACTCCATATTTGAATTTTTGTTGCTCTGCTCACTTTCTTTTCGCGCCAGAATGGAACTTCTTAACTGCGCATGTCCACCAGTGGAGAGAGATGGTTGCTGGGAAGGAAACTACATTGAAATAAATTATGCATTTAGTTTGGCACATGACAAGTTCGACCTTTGAAACGGAGTCGTGCCAGAGTCGTGCCGCACGGCCACAGCTGCCGTGCCAAAGTGCGTCTGCCGTACCTAACTCAAATCGCAGAACTTAACTGATTCAAACGCCGTGCCTTTCATGTGCAAAAGTAATGAATTTAGTTCGGCACATGAGAAGCACGGCGTTTGAACCAGGCCTAAGCTGTACGAAACAATCATTTTCCGATCATAATCAAAGTTCAAAGGAGGATTTTTGGTCACTGCTTCACTGCTCATTCATCAGGAACAGGAAGATATTGTGTATCTTCTCAAAGAAAGGGTGGTGTATCTTTTTTCAGTCTTTGCAGTTGGGGCAATGAAACGTATTACTGAAAACAAATCATTTGGATGCAGAAGATATTGCATATGACATGCACATCATACCTTCCATATCTCTGCAATCTACGTTGTTTTCATTGTCCTTATGACAACTTTACTTAAGTTTCTGATCTTTGCATAAGTATCACTGTTCTTCATTTGAACCTTTGGATGTTGCTCCATTGTTTCTGCAAAGGAAACCACCAATGTAGATGGGGAGGAACTAATAGAATGAAAAGTAAATCAATGTTGTCACAACAGCTTCAAAGTTACTTACACCCCATTCACAACAAAAGTTAAACTAGCTTAACCCAAATCTTCATTGCCATTCACATTGCAAGTTTGTCAAGTGGGCCTTCTTATTTGTCGATGCAAACAAATGGAATGTTTTGATAAAGCTGGTTTAACTGTGTCAGTGTGAATGTGGTATAATTGGTCAATCGAACAGAAAAATTGGTTCAACCTAACCTGGTTAGATAGTTGGTTCCATGCACTCAGTGACACCGAGGCGATGTCACAACAAGGGGACAAAAGGGGACACAAGGGTAACCTAGACCAGAGAGAATCTGGCCATATTTAAGGGGATCAGGGGTTTCTCCCCTGGAAAAGATTCTGCAGCCACGTCCTTTAGATTGGCTTACAAAAATAATATGAATGATGTTTGCTAATTCTTGGAAACTGGTTTTAACTAACGCAAATTGCAATGATTATTTGGCATAAGGGTTACATTCATTATTTTCATAATATCGTAGTTAACGTTGATAAATAAATCTATTGGTCTTTAAGAGGACATTGTCCTGTTCCTCCTTTTAGAAAAGGGCAGGAAGGATGCTTGCCTCTGTGCCTCCTCTCCAGTGTTCCTGCGTGCGCCAGTGTGAATGGAGACGCAATGTAGTTTTACTCAGAATGAAGTCAAAATTTTCTATCACAGAACCGAGTTAAATTATCTAAATTACAAGAGCCTCTTAGCTTAGTTCTTTTAATCCAGTTTGCACAGTTTTTCAAAGTTTCAAAAACGCACCTCAAGTGTTTTTAATTCATTTGCGAAAACAAAGCATCTGCACAACGCTGAGGTGCTGCAATCTGTCAGTTGGCAACTCATTGCAAACAGTCTGTCTTATGAGGCAAACGGATCAGTTCTAACTTTGACTATTACGTATATCCTCAAGACAGAACGTCTTGATTAAAGAATCTTCGTATCATCCCAAGAAATTGTCCCGTTTCCTTCCATTACCTTCCATTCTTTCCTTCTCGCCGTTACGTGTAGTGCTATGTTCGTGTTTCCTGTTTTATGTTACCATGAGGTAGTCATAGTTTTTTGCTCCAAATGGTATTGTATTAGTAGTAGGGTATAGTATTTTGTAAGTAGTGTAGTTGCAATGTGTATTGTAATTTTTTAGACTGAATGTAAAAAAAAATCATTGCAAAATACTTTTCCTATAGAAAATGTTTGTATTTTAGAGGGGCGAAACTATGGAATGGAAGCTCACATTAACTCATACCATATGTAAGATAACTGTTACATAAAAGTCAAATCCAATGGGTCACGGGGGAACATACTTAGGTTTTACTTTTACCTCTACTCAATTTGAGATAGCTGCACCAAGCTGGAAAATGCACTGTTGTATGGCGCGCCGTTCCGGACAAAAATGCAACTAAAAAAACATTTGTAATCGTGAAAGAAAATTGTTTGATTATCAATTTTTGTTGACACATGTTCTTATTTGGTTGACTTGATTTGTTACTTTTTATCAACAGAACTTGCTACTTTTAATCAACAAAATGTGACTACACAAACTGTTACATTTTGCCAACCATGTAATATTAAAAACAGCCTATGCTGCAATCATCTCAAATCTACTAACTCATTCACGAGCTGTGCAACTAAAACAACCTATAAAATCTACCATGAATATAACTGCAAAAGCAGAAACGTCATATGCATATTAGAATGCACACTTTGCTCTAAACAATATGTCAAAAATCTGAATGGCCCTTCAACTTTAGACTCGACAACTATAGGCACAAAATCAAATCAACAGACTATGATAAACTACTTGTTGTCAAACAACGCTTTCGCTTATCAAACCACGCCTTTGCCAGGGACGCTAAATTTCTCATCATAGAAAAAATTGAAAAGAACGTATCGCATGAAATTACGTCAATACTAGAATCACATGAAGACAACTGGACATTACGTCTTAGAACTCTCACCCCAAATGGCCTAAATGGCAACCTTAACCACCCAGAAAATGTAAGACTATTGTGATGGTAGAGAGTTCGAGCGGTAAAGAAACGACAACTTGTATATTTTCCAAGTTATAATCCATCAAACATAAACTCCTGAAAGAGAATATGGAATTACTCTAGCTGATCGCATAGAAGTGAATTAAAGATAGCTACAATTCTACAGTTTAAATGAGAAGTTACGCGGAACGTGGGATAGAAATTTACCAATCAGAAATAAGAATAACAGGAAAGTGACAAAGGTGATAAAAGCATGGGTGTACGTAGTTTAGGTAATAAAAACAATCAATCATACACTAAAAGTAAGTACCAAAAAGGAACAAAGGAAATACTAATAAGCATGTGATGCTGAAACGGTTGCAATAAAAGTTAGTCATAAGCTATCAAGGAAAAAGCGGGTAAAAATCAAAGAGTGAAAATATGTAGCTACAAACATAAACAATAGAAGAAAAAATAAGTCGAAATGAATGAGCAAAAAGGGGGTATCATGACACTATACATCTTTAAGCAGATGGACAGGAAACAGGATTGCGTTCATGTTTTGTTATCACATTGTTCCCCTGTGACCCGTCATTTTCTTAATCATACATAATTTGAAACAACTAAGTTAACATCACATTTATAAAAAGAATCTATAAAACCGTTTTATTAGAAAGTATAACTCATTCTCCTGTTGATGACCACACAGTCGAAACTAGTTGGGAATTGAGAAAGAATTTATATATATTTATTCCTGCTCGTCTTTATTTTTGTTCATCTTTATGATTATGGGATCAAGACATGGAAAAGGAACACAGGTTCCACCAAGGACAACATCGGAAATAGAATTATCTACATCAACCTCAACTGCAACAACCGTGATTTCGGTAGAATCTACTTCGCAAGAGGAAACAGAATTCCTAGCAATCAAACTCAATCGCAATATTGATAAAGTTGCCCGCTTCGAATCACACCAAGAATACTTAATGGCATGCATTAAAGACAAACTGATTCCTACAAACTTCAAAATAGAACTAGACCCTTCAATTGGCAATCACAATGAAGCATCCCTATCCACTTTGTATGATAAAATTCAAAAGTTCTCGCTGGACCTCATGAAAGACACAGTCAAATTTTGCGAAAAAACAGTTACTGAGACAAAAACTGAAATCAAAGTTCTCCAAGATGAAATAAAAAGTCAAGCTGAACCCGAAGAATATAACGAGATAAAGACGACAATAACCAAATACAATGAACAAAAGATCAAGGAACTGCAACGAATCAAGGCAGCAAAGCACAGACACCTAAGATGGAACCTCACCTCAGGACAAACAAGACAAAGAACACCAAGAGAAAAACAAACAACCACCAAAGAGAAAATTGCACAAAAATCCTACCCACAAACAAGACAGCAACATCCGGGAGATGAATCTGCAACACCAAAGGTAGTACAAACACAAACATAACCACACACATAGGCAGACATCCTCAAACCAACGCAGAACAAGAGAACAACACCACCCGGCCCAGACACAACAAGTAATTATGACCCTAGAAGATATCCAACGACAACAAGAACACAGATTCAAACTCCGACTCCCATAACACAATTTCAACCATCAAGAAACACAAACGCATACAACAACTCAAAGAACGAGGTAAGCCCCGGACCAAGAAAGTTGGAAGGGGGCATGCAAGATCTGCTTATCACCACAATGCAAGCTTCAAACTTTTAAGAAACAACTTCAAAAGATTCATAGACGTAAAGATGACCCAGATGTATGAATAATTAATTTAAGCAAGAATAAATTTACTGTAGATTTATTTAAATTGTTAAGTAAAGGTCTCAACTTCTGCCCCCGCCTACCACAGTTTGATAAAGACACGTTAGAAAACGACTTAAAATCATTTTTTAGAAGAATAAGCTTAAGCTCCTACTTTGCAAAATATCCAAGTATGAACCAACCATTTTACAATCATTCAAAGAAAGAAACACTTCATTTACGCCAAAAAACATAGATACAACTATCCAAACATTTGAAATGGCCAGGTCTATAACGCGGACCACGCGGACTTCGCGGTCCTCCAAGGCAATGGTCCGCGGTCCGCGGTCCGCGTTTTAGGTTTTCGAATAGTCCAAAACCTAAACCAAGGACCTTACATCCGCCGATTCGAGAGTCCGTGTTTTTGGTTTTCAATAAGGCCAAAACCTAAACCGCAGACCTTTCGTCCGCCGATTTGAGAGTCCGTGTTTTTGGTTTTTAATAAGGCAAAACCTAAACCGCGGACTCAAAGTCCGCGAATGTAAAATGCCCGCATTTTGGGTTTTCCAAGAGGGCAAAACTGATTCCACGGACATCAAGTCTGCGGATTTGAAAGTCCATGCTTTTGGTTTTTGATTACAAAGTCCACTTTGTAATCTAAGAAGGGGCTTCGATGTCAGTCAGAAAGAAAGAAAGAAAGTAAGTAACCCACTTCCGTCACGCTCGTTAAAGCAATTGATAAACGTTTTATCTCTGCTAATTGGCACTGAAATAAAGAAAGCGCACATAAAGCGCATACAAGACAGAAGTTTCCCGCGATCCTATAGCAACATTTGACGTCGGCTTATTTCATGTTAGACAGATTTGACACCATAAGATGGATAAATTACTAGGATGTTTACCCTGGCACAGCAACAAATTCACCCAGAATTGGCACGTTCTTGACTTCATTAGCAGCTTAATTATGTCAAAACAATCGTTTTCTAGAACGAACGAATCATTAGCCACTTATTGATAGTACTCATTATGCAAATAACTCAACTTTAGAGGATGATGTAACCGGCGTCCTGCACAGAGGCTAGCATTTGCAGCATAACCAAAGGTAGAAGGACCCCCCTCCTACACAGCAACAGATGCAATCATCGCAGGTGAAGTTGAGACGAAAGGTGCAGAATCCCAGCAAGCAATGGCGCCATGGACTGGGGGAAGGGACGTGATCACACTGAACCAAAACATCTTCATGCATATCATTCTGCACAGAGGAATCTTCGTGACTGCTTGTCTCAAATTAGATGCCCGCGAATAGCAACAACTGAATCGTTCTGTAGGGTTCTGCATAAGTAATTTTGCGTTATCGTAAATCTCACACAACATCTCATTTTATGCCCCGCCATAGTGGACAAAAGTGTGATTTTTGAAATATGTGTTGTCTTTGGATTCAGTGTTATTATAAGGCCTGTTTACTCAAAGAATCGTTTTTATAAAGTCAAATGTTGGCATTATTAGATGGTCTGATTTCAGATGCATTTATAAGGTCTGATTTCCGCTGCATTTATAAGGTCTGATTTCAGATGCATTTATAAGGTCTGATTTCTGCTGCATTTATAAGGTCTGATTTCTGCTGCATTTATGTCTGATTTGGATGGTATTTATAAGGTCTGATTTCTAATCTATTTATAAGGGTCTCATTTTATCAGGTCTTTGCGCACTAGATATGCGCAGCAGCAAAGTAGAATTTTGGCGCCTGAAAGACATTGGTCATGGACAAAACATTGGTCATGGAAGACATGGCCTAAAGGGAAGTCATCATGGCGTCTTTATCTGACATTGACGTTGAGCAATTTCTATCGGACCTGCCCAGTCAGTTACGGCAAGCAAAAGCACAACTGTTTAATAGCAATGTCAATGCGATGGAATTTTGGGCAAGAAGACTTGAAGGGTATGTGAATTTCTTGAGCATATTTTCCAGGCGATGTCAAGAAGTTTCATGTCCGCTGGACATGCAAGGCTATTTAGAAGATCTGCTGACAAATGTACATTTGCTGTTAATTCAGCTCAATGAAGTGCTTCTGGATGACAACAGTTACATTCTCCATGGCACTGAATGCCCAAACGAAAATACTGGCGACGCTGTGGAAAGGAGAGAACAGTTTGGGAGACCAAGAAAATTTGTATCGAAGGAAGAACTCCTTCGTTTATTCAGCATTCAACAGTCTTGGCACCTCGTTGCAGCAGAATTGGGTGTATCTGTCAAGACTGTTTACAGAAGGCGACGAGAACTCGGGATGCAAATTTCTGATTTAAATGGCCCTCGCAGAACATACACGACTATTCCTCAAGAAGATCTCTGTGCAGCGATTCGAGAGATTTTACGTGTTCTACCTAACGCGGGAGAGAGTTATGTTATTGGAGCTTGCAGATCCCGAGGAATTTATGTTCAAAGGCACCGTATCAGAGATGCCATAAACACAATTGACCCAGTAAGCAGAGCTTTAAGGCGTACTGTCAGTATTGTAAGACGCCAATACAGTGTGCCTGGACCTAATTCCCTGTGGTAGGTATTCCTCATTTACTTTCCATTAATTTTCATTCCCAATAAAGCTGGATCTCCACTAGGCGGGAAAACGTCGAAGCGGGAAATTTCCCAGAAATCTGATTGGCTAATCGAGTCGTCGCCGTGGAACATATCGAGCCATGAATAGTAGGAATACTTTCCTCTTTTTGTGGCTCGACATTTTTCCACCTAGTGAGGATCCGGCTGATAAAAGGTGCAATAAAAGGGTTCAAAATCTCTTTGTGATGACTTCTTTCATGATGCTTCGTTTTGCAACTTTTGAAATAAGAAAAGTGAAGGTCTTTTTTTGAAGATGGACTCTTGAATTCGTAGAGAAACAAACGAAACACTCATATCTTGTACGGTTGCAGAGTTTGTGCTAATTCGCTTTAAATCAGGGTCATAGAGCCTAAGTGGTGCATGAATGTTATGGCCACGTAAATAAAGTAAATAAGGTAGTACCTGAGGCCAGAACAATAAGGGAGAGATTGCCTTTAAACTCAATTGCTGAGAAAAAAATAGTGGCAAGTGATGTGGCATATAAAAATACTGTAAAATGGTTGTTTCGAAAGTTAGTTTACAGAACGTGACCCAGTCCCCTCAATAGTTTTACACACTATGTCGTCCAGCCGTTTTTCCAACACACAACCATGGAAATGTGTAAATATATTTTTGGAGGTATTTGCGGAACTGTTGCATGCTCGTTTATATTTGGTATTCAAACCTTACGTATTTCATGAACAGGCACATCGACGGTCACCATAAATTAATAAGATGGCGATTGGTAATTCATGGTGGCATTGATGGATATAGCAGGCTAATTGTATACCTACGATGTTGCAACAATAACAAAGCACACACTGTCCTACACTTATTCCAAGAAGCTGTCAGGGCATATGGTCTACCATCAAGAGTTAGATCCGACTTCGGTGTTGAAAATGTCGATGTTGCACGATATATGCTGAACGAAAGGGGTCTAAACCGTGGAAGTATGATCACTGGCAAATCAGTACATAATCAGCGTATAGAGCGTCTTTGGGGAGAAGTAAAGAGAACTGTTGTTGCCAGATACCAGAATATCTTCTACTTCCTGGAAAACAATTCGTTGCTTGATCCCTTTGATGAAATTCATTTATACGCCCTTCACTATGTATATATCCCACGAATCAACAGAGCCCTCGATGAAATGCAGCAAGATTGGGAATTTCACCCATTATCCTCGGAAAACAACAGATCTCCGCGACAGCTTTGGCACTGGGGAATAACAAGACTATCCAACATCGATCCAATAGAGGTTGAAAACATGCTAACCAATGTTGGGGAAGATTTCGCAGATTATGGGATCGACGAAGAAGCTCCTTTGCCCGAAATTGATTCAGACAATATTGTAGTTGTACCAGAAACAAGATTACACTTGACAGATGCCGCAGAAGCAGGTTTGAGAGAGATAAACCCCTTGTATGAGGACAATAACGAAGGAATTGATATATATCTAAATACAGTAAGAACGCTTACTACACATGCTTCGTAGAATTTTAATGTTTTTCCCACAATCGCAATTCGCAAAACGGGTGCGATTTGCGAATTCTGAATTCAAAAAGCCTGCGAATTCAATGCACACTTCAAACTGATTCGCACGAATTTCGATTGTTTATTCAACGAATGAAATCTGTCTTCTTTTGATAGCGCGTGTCGCCTTTGTCTCTTTGTTTCGTAAAGTTGTTTTCTGATTGGCTGCTTTCAATCCGAGACAATGGTTCGCATGTGAACGTTCGCAAGAAATCAAACATTGCCAACAGGTCAAAATCGCATTGCGAACGTTCACATGCGATTTGCGAACGTTCGCATGCGAATTTTAAACACAGAATCGCATGCGATTTGCGAATGAAGTGGAAATGGGCCTTTATACAGAGAATAAAAACATACGGAGGGAGGGGCTCTCCTCCAAGATTCTCCTTATTGGTAGATGAAGGGGAGTCAGACACTTTTTGGGTTTGGAAACATTGTCTAGAATACCATTGGGTAAGCTATTTTGCACATAATCGAAATGTTTTTGGGGTTTGCTTTTGAGGAATTTTGATAAGATGAGGGTTAAGTGGTTTTGTTCAAAATATGGTAATGCAGTGGAGGAAAAGCTATGAAATTTTTAGTTTTTATGTACAGCACTTAGTATAATTGTGTGGGCTACAAATCTCCCAAATTCATTATATTTTTGGTCTTCTCAAAATATGCTGTGTCCGACTCACTCCACCTAGCAACAGGGAGACCCCCCTCGCTTTATCCAATAGTGATGGCAAGTGAGGATGTGCCGCCCTAATAGGTATACGTTTCCAGACGTTTAGCGCAGCCAACGATGTACGTTTATGATTTGAATATATCCTCCACTACGAGTGGTGTATCACTTGTCTAAAACAAGCGTGTGAGATATTTGAAAACAATAGGATTTTCAGGAATGGATTTTTGCCAACGTTGTACGCGATTTGTAGAGAATGATACGCCCGTCGTTCCACAATGACTGTCTTCTTACAAAGTCTTGCATAGTTTGAAGGTGTTGAGCCGGTTTTCTATTACTAGGCGACAAATGCCGCGCGACGATGTTGATGAAGTTTGTTACTAACCAAAGTGTTACAACAACATATCGACAGAAAACGCCCGCGAGTGAAAAACCATTTTTCCCATGAGAGTTTATACTTGACATCTGTGTGTCACTTAAGTTTGCATTTGTCGCCTAGAGGACAAAGGGTTTTAGAAAGAGCATGCGTATGCATTGATTGAGGTAAAGTAAAGTCCGAGGTTTCTTTTACCCACTTCAAGCCACGTGATGATCCCTTCAGGGAAGCTTTCATATTCCACTACTTTCTGCATTTATCATGCCTCTAGTTTTCATGGCACGAAATATTAGAGAGAATTCAAATATTCTATCAAGAGACTGATCACTGGACTTGGGGTGTGGTCGTAAAAAGCCTTAGCGGATTTTGTCTGTTCAAAGCAGACCCTATTCAATGATATTACGTTACACTGTACAAATCACAGATGCACGTTCATTGTAAATAACTTGGGAGACATCTAAGAATATTTTATTTTATTTTATTTATTTTATTTTAAAATTCTTTACCCAGGGTTACAATTCAGTTTGAATAACTGTTTTACAATGTACCCTGCAACTAAACATAAAAATAACCTAATAAAAATAAACGTCCAATCCTATAAATATACAAAACACCTATTAATAAAAACTTGAAAAGAAAAACGGAAAATTAAAACCAGCTTTCCTTGAATATTTTCAATTATGATCTTTGAGTTTGGCTTTAAACGACTGGATGGAAGGAGCTAACTTGATATCAAAATTAAGTTTGTTCCATGTATCAACTCCGCGGAAAGCAAACGAGTTTTGACCATAAGCTGTTCTCATTCGAGGTATAGCTAAATCGCATTTCGTATTCCGTAAGACCCGACTGTGAACATCAGACAATCGGGAGAAAATCTGACATAGGTTGTCGGGTGCAAGTCCATTTAAGGATTTAAATACCATGGTAGATGTTTCCCTATGGACAAGCCTATCAACTGAGAGCCATCCTAATCTTTGCAACAATGGAGCAGCCGATGAATCAAAAGGGCTGCCCGTGACAATTCTTGCAGCTCTGTTCTGCAATTTTTGCAAGGCATTCAGTTTAGTATCGCCACAGCATCCCCATACTGAGCAACAGTAGCTGAGGTGGGGCTCTACGATACTTAAATACATGTTCCTTAACGTCTCTTCTTGTACAAATTGTTTGGCATATTTCAAAAGCCAAGGGCTCGTGAGATTTTCGTCCGAAGGAACTTTGCCTGGCTTCCCCATTTCAAATTTTCGTCAATCATGACACCAAGATATTTGGTTTCACGCACAAGCTCGATATCATTCCCGTTAACTTGGAAGCAAGGGGTGATTTCTGATGTTTTGTTTATCTGCCCTAGCTTTTGGGCTGAACCAATTATCATGGCTTGTGTTTTGACGATATTCAAGGAAAGCTTATTACCCTGCAACCATTTCTCGAGGCAGGCAAGTTCTGCATTGACAACAGCGTCAATTTCTTCGATTTTATCCGAAGAGTAGGAGATCCCTGTATCATCAGCGTACATAGTAGAGTGTGCCTTTCTTAAAGAGAAAGGGAGATCATTTATATAAAGCAAAAATAGAAGAGGTCCAAGGCAAGATCCTTGCGGTACCCCAATATTAATTTCTGCTGTTTCGGATGTGACACCGTTGACTTTGCAGCACTGCCTGCGATTATGGAGATAAGAGCTGAACCATTGGTGTTCGAGACCATCAATCCCGTAGTGGTGCATTTTATCAAGGAGACTTTTATGGTCTACTGTGTCAAATGCTTTCTTTAAATCGATGAAAATCATTGCAGTATATTTACCCCGGTCTATATTGAGGTACCAATCATTGGTACATTTAAGCAAACAGGAAACAACCGAATGCAAATGTCGAAATCCGTACTGATCTGAGTACAGATGTTTGTTAGAATCGAGATACTTGTAAAGTTGATCATATATAAGTTTTTCAAACAACCTGGAGACAACTGGTAAGACCGATATTGGCCTATAGTTCGAACGATCATCAGCCATGCCACTTTTAAAGATAGGAGCTACACGTGCTTCTTTCCAACCGTCCGGGAACACCCCTGTCTCTATGGAAAGATTATAAATCTCACATAGAGAACTAGAGATGACCGGAAATGCGATTTTGAGAAAATGGCTAGCGATACCGTCCGATCCAAAGCCGAAAGAAATCTTCATTTTCTTCAGAGCCCTCTCTGCACCAACGGGACTGACGGCCTCAAACCTGAATTGCGTACTAGGTTGATTCACAACATATTTATGAGATAAAAGGGGATTAGGTTGCTGTGGAATGTCGTCACTGAGTTTTTCACCTTACACTGCAAAAGAAGTTATTCATAGACTGTGCTATTTCAGCACAGTCTATGAATAAACTATTGAATAAATTATTAATAAACTATTGTGGATGAACAACAATCGATAGGGTATAAAAGATTTCTGTCAAGTTTCGTCCTTTATAGCTAACATTCTTCACTGCGTTATTTGCACTATTGTCATCAAAACTGTAATTGATGCACAGCATCGCGCAAAGCATACTATTGATGATACACAGAACTGCTGATTCAATGAAAATCTGACAAAAAATTTCACTATTTCAAAGTCAGCTTAGAAATGTTAATAACCATCACCTTCTTGTTAATAGACAGATACTTCTGAGTAGTTGTAATAACAAAAATCCGAAAATAAATTTATTCATGTTGCATTAATAAAGTTCAATAAAAGTTGAGTCATTAACCAAACAAATCCAACTTGCTGTGGTTGAATCAAACATCAAAATGCAATAAAACATGACAAACAAAACATTTCAGCTTGGGTTGTTGCAGATGCATTTTAGTATTCAGCAAATCCAGCATGACCAAATTTTAGGGCAAGATCTAGGCTCTCTGTGAACTTCGCTTTTGACGAATGAACCGTTGGAAGCATCAGCGTGTTTGCACATGCAGTGGCTTGAGGTAACACATCGGTGTCATCATCTTCAAGAAACTTAACTGTTACTGCAAAGTTTTCTCCCAGGCTTGGAGGAATACACCATAACCCAGTAGCAAATTTAAGGAGAGTGGGAAGTTTACCTTCAGGATAATCTTCATCTTCAACAATTTCAGAAGCTTGCACATATTCCTTGAACCATTCAAATGACTGCTTTTCAGCATGACCTTCTGGGTGTGCTTTAACCAATCCCATGAATTTATCTGCATTGAGCTTGTTGACATTGTAAGCTAGCACGTGAAAAGCAACCTTTCTGTACTTCCTGAGTAGAGTTAGGAATCCTAGGCTGCTAAGACCAGACTGCAAAGCATCCAATTGGCACTTTCTTCGTCTAACTAGCTCATTGGATATCAGTTCTTGGATCAGAAATGCCTTGTTATTCATCGTGATAACTTCTGTACTTGACCATTCACTATCATTGATTGCTTGCCAGTATGCATCATGCTGTGGATCTTCCTCAAGAACTGCTGTCAATTCTTCTTGATTCGTTGCATTATCAATTTTACCAATCACCTCTAAAAGCGTAGCCGTAACCTCACTTTTGATTATATCATCCTTATTTATTGCCAGATTTGCTGTCTCGCTATCTAGAAGATAGTTAACAACCCACTCTGAGAGGAAAGGAAAGCCTGGTCCTCCTTGTGACACTGAATGTGCAATCAGAGCGCCAACCACTTGAAACTGAACACCTTTACTGCCTATGGATCTTCTTGGGATGAGACTGGTTTCTCCCTCAAAAAGCCGCTTTCTTCCTTCCTCCAAGCAAATCGAAAAGAATTCATTCTTCAGGGCTCCAGCATCAATGCCATTTTCCCCTGAATCGATGAATTTTACAAAAAGATTTCTATTTAGCCTCTCTTGATGTTTCAATGCTACTTTATAGAATGCAAGACAGTTACACCAAACTTCATCTCTTTTGACTTCAAGCTTCATGTCTTGTGAATCATTGACAATGTCTTTAGAAAAGGATGACAAAATTACATCGACAGATTCACTGACAGGAATTTTTAGTGTACCATCATCACTGAAAATACCTGAATTGCTGCTTGATGATGACTGCTGCTCAACAGCCACAGCTGGACTTGGGGAAGGCTGCAGCATCCCATCATCACTGAAAACAGCTGTATTCCTGCTTGATGAAGACTGCTGCTCAATGGACACAGCTGAACTTGTGGAAGGTTGTGGTTTCTCCTCTTCCAACAATAAGAGCACAGCTTCCTCCATGCTGCCATCAGTGGATTCAAGAGCAGCAGCAAGCTCTTGTTCAGACTTGTTTGGATAAACTTCAGTCAGCTGTTGGATGAAAGTTTTCCCAAGATCTTCATTGCTTCCCTGCAAAAAATAAGTTTTTAAAATTTACTGTATATGTAGAAGGGTCCCTGATGTTTACAACCCTGAAAAATTTACATCTAATATCTCAATATCACAGTAGATATCCTCCTAGGTGCCTGAAAACAACAAGTACACACGTACTGTACATGCAACCCTCAGCAACATTAGAAGAATGTGCCTAAATTTCAAATGGACATACATAGATCTCTAACAACATATCTGTCAACCTAACACATCCAAAAAGTGAAAATCATCAAACATATGTAAAAAGGGCCATCAGAAAGTTAGGTGATAAAATGTACACTTCTTGGGATTACTCTCTTTAAATCTATTCACACTGGACACTTTAAACCACTGTATTAACAGGGGGGGGTACAAAGTGCTATATTTGTCTTCAACTTAGACTCACATACCTTGCCTTCAAAAATTGTCCTTCAAACGCCGGAGATACAAGCTAGCAAAGTCCAAATTTACAGTGCACCTGAAACCAGATGTTATGTAAAAGGGCTTAGCCATGATTTGATATCACAGGCATATTGCAAAAGAATTTCAACTTTGACCTTTAGCTTTGTCTTTTGAAAAGAAATTATACCTTGAAGTGCTTCAAGTGTTCTGCAGATGATTATTCCTTTGAGGAATCAATCCGTGCATTTCATCCCATCCCAAGTGTCCAAGATGAAGAAAGGAACACAGTCATGCATGTTCATTCTGGAGATGTGGCGCAACTTTATCACTTCCATTATATTTGTTTAACCAGGGTGATGTCCACAAGTCGTTTGTTCTTTTCAAAAGTGAAAAGCTGACAGTTGAAGTTTACAGGTGCTTTGGAAAATATCTATGATACAAATGATGGCTACGCCCTTTTTCATAACCTCTGGTTTCGGGTGCACTGTAAATTTTGACTTTGCAAGCTTGTATCTCAGGTGTTTGGTGGATGATTTTCAAATGCAATGTATGTGAATCTAAGTTGAAGATTGACAAATTTGGCTGTCCACTTGGAGAAAAAGAATATCTTATCATTTCCTTCCTACTTCCAGTCAAAAGGTGGTACATTTTTGAGACACCTGGTAGATAACATATCATGACTAATAATGACATTCTGCCTACTTCAGTTACTAACATTACTGTATTACCTGATAAATAAATCTTCTTAACTGTCTATATCAAATCAATTCGTAGCTCACGGAAACTATAATATGGTTTCTCTGCATACTTAATGCCCCTGCCATGAATAGGGTTATAGAGCTTAAAGATTTTAATAGAAATATTGTAACACTATTGATCAAACAACATGATACCATTTACCTGAAATCCACCTTCCAGATTCTTTTGACATGACAATGCTATGTCCGTAAATGGACGCAGCCAAATAACCCTTTGAGAAAACAAACGGCTCATGACACCTCCATTCAGTTCTTGATCCTCTGCTAGACATGGTCGCTGTAGGCTAGACCCAACACCCATCAATATCTCCAATCTGATGAAAAACAATGATTATCATGTACAATGTTGGAATTTTTGAAAATGATTATTTCACTTCATTTATGGTCACACGGTTATGTCAGCTGGACTTTTTTCTTGGTTTTGCGTTTACATCTCTATTTAAGGGTTTCCATGACCAGATGTAATGTCGAAGAGTGGTTTAAAATACTGTGAGTATGACTATGGCCAACTGTCTGTTATGTTGCTTTGTTGTGCTGCATTCCTCATGGCTTTTCCTTACTTTATACATTGTGTATATTGATACGTTGTACTGCAACTTATGAAATGAAACTACCTTTGATTTCATTCTTCAAGACCACGTCCAGTTAAAAGGCCCATCAACTTTTTTTCTAACACAGTTTTATGTAGAAGCGCAAAAACTTGTAGGTATATCAGTTCAGATTTATTCCCTTATGCAGAGCACAGTTGAGACCACACAGTTATATATGAAAATTTGGGTATGAATAAATTTCTTCGATTGAATTGAGATTTTCGGAACGCTTCATGACAGTTTCATAATTTGTTTACTGTACCCAAAACCCAAAACCTTGAACCCAAACCTTGAGCTCAAACCCTAAACCAGAAATCGAAAACCAGGAAAAAACTCCACCTGCAGTCTTGTGAAAAAGATGAATTGTTAGCTAACATTTTAAGTACTAACTGGTGAAAAACTTGTCATGCATACAAATGTATCCTAATGGATGCGTACGCAAATTTAACAAATGTGTTTTCATAGAGTTAATATCTATCTTATTAGGCATTGAAAAAGAGCTGAGGAGAAGACATACAAAATATATCTGCGGTAGTTTTTACAAACCGCTTATAAGAAACTTGACTCTTGGATTGCCAAAAAATAGATAACTTTAGTGCATACTGTCTGGGAAATATATCTTAGGAAATGATGATATGACACTCTAGACTTAAAATGCAGAAAGCATTAATTTTCAGGAAGTTCCTATTTACAAACTGTTTGACTTAATCTTTGGAAGATAGAATCATTACTGGATTTTGATGGTGATCCACAATCAAACTAGTTCATATCACTTTGAAAAAAATCTGTTTACATGTTTCAAACATTTAGTGACACAAATTAAGAACTTTTGGTAGCAAAATGGCCCTAAAATCTAAGAAACTGCAAACTATCCCAAGACCTCTGGTTTGTAATAAGAAAAATGAATGTACTGTCTTACCAAGGGAAAGGCCTCAGAAAACCATGCTTTGAAAAGTTCACCAACACACAAGTGGTGAACATGAAGATTGTTATGGAAATTTTAAGAAATTCATAGGAAACTCTTGAGTACTCAGAGCACAGAGTTATGAAAATTAAAATTACATAAATCAACTTTACAATTTGTATTTAGAATGATTGTCTAAGGAGGAGTCCTCAAAATAGATAGACTAATTGAGAGAGGACCCCCCCCCAATGAAAACTAGAAAAGAATTGAGATTACCAAAAATAAAGCCATGACAGAATTCCATTGAATTTCAAACGTAGTCAGTATTCCTTCAAATCAAGCCCTCTCCCTCGCCTCCCTTGCCCCACCAAATTTCGACCTACCTTGGAAATTTCATGTCACTTGTGTCTGGTCCGAGTTTCCCAGCAAATGATTCCTCAAAGTACTTAAGTACCTCAACTGAAGACCAGCCTTTGTCTATTGACAGTTCGTTCAGCACGAAGCCATTCTCCATCAATACAGCCTTTTTAGGTGGGCGTACAACCTTTTGAGTTGTTGATTCCGGAAGGAGTATCACTTCTTTTGTTCTAAATGTTTGATCCCTCGACTTTGTCCTCCCTGATGCCCCCGCTCTTCCCCTCAACACAGATCGCGATTGACGTTCTCCAGCATTTGGCACACGGTATGGCTGAGCGCCTCTCCTCGATCTATGGTTTATGCCATTTTGATAATTTATTTGACTTTGGGTTGAGCCCCCTCTTCTGAAAATCGCCACAAACTCTTGTGCTGCAGTTGTGTGTACAGGCATAGGCCGGCTGGGCCTATTATTATTAATGGTCATCGGTGATTGTGCCGACTCGTCCGCCGGAGTAGCCGGCCTGCTGTTGCTGCGTTGATCGAGGCGTTGTTCAGCGTTACTTGCTCGCATCGTCGGACTGAATACATCGTTCAACGTCTCGCGAAATGAAGGATGATTCAAAATACTTCCTACCAACTCACGCACTTTGTCTGCGTCCACGCATCGAAATGGGTCGTCCATATTGTCGCCTTCCCTTCTCGCCGCCATTTCCTGAACCACGCGCAACCTTACTGCGCAGTGCAGTGCGCAATGTGCGCAGGAGTAATCAGACCTTATAAATACAGCTGAAATCAGACCTTATAAATACAGCCGAAATCAGACCTTATAAATACCATCGAAATCAGACCTTATAAATACCATCGACATCAGACCTGTAAATACCATCGAAATCAGACATAAATACAGCGGAAATCAGACCTTATAAATGCATCTGAAATCAGACCATCTAATAATGCCAACATTTGACTTTATAAAAACGATTCTTTGAGTAAACAGGCCTTATAATAACACTGAATCCAAAGACAACACATATTTCAAAAATCACACTTTTGTCCACTATGGCGGGGCATATCATTTGACACAGATGCACCAATAGTTTTGTGCACGAACTATCATGAAACTAGGGGTAATGACTTTTGATTTTTGCGTATCATTCTCATTTGACATAAAGACCAAAATATTGCCTTTGACCTTGAGGCGATTCTTGTCCTTATACTAGGCGCTCGATTTTCCATTGAAGGCGACTTTAGCAGCAACACTCATCTCTCTCACTGTAGCAAAAAACAGAATCAACGATGATTTGGGGTTATGAAGAAATCAATAATCAGATATTCTTATGCTTGTTTAGCTCAGGACGGACTAATCATCCAAAAGGATCTTATGTTTGATCTCAAAGTCCATCTTTGTAATATGAGAGGGGGCTTCAGGTCAGTAAGAAAGAAAGAAAGAAAGAAAAGAAAGCGCATACGAGACACAAGTTTCCTACGATCCTGTAGCAAAATTTGACGTCAGCTTATTTCATGTTGGACAGATTTGACACCATGAGATTGACATATGGCTATGATGTTTTCACTGATAGAAAAAAACAGCTTTAACCTGAACGAATTTGACCTAATTAGCAACTCCATTACGTTCTAAGCACGTTGAAAATTGAGCGATCTCTCTCATTGTTAGCGCTTCTTTTGGCAAGGTCTTCGTCCTGTAATGAGAAAAAAAAATTAAATGAAAAACTTGCTCTCACCAACAGTATCCTTTGTGCAAATGTGCTGTTTTAACTGCCCCCAAGGGACTGCCCCTTCAATTGACTGGGCTTGGTGCTCCGTGGAACAAAGAGCACTTCAATTGACTGGGCTTGGTGCTTGGTGCTCAGGGGAACAAAGGAGAAACTACTCAAAATCCCTGTGTTAAAATAATCCTCTATGGAGGACCATTCGCAGTCAGTTCTGGGGGCAGTCAATCTGTAATAAGTCTATCTGTTTTTCCTCTTGGTATTCTCCAAAATCAGTTGCCAAAACTGCAAACAAATTTGTTAGTTTTATACAAAGCAGACCTATTAATAACTTTTGCCAAAACTTTCTACCAAGTAGCTAGGTAGGAGGTAAATAGGAATGATCAAAGAACCCTTGGGGGGACTCATGGAGCCAAGCGACAATTTAAAGATGACATTCATCTTCCGCTTAAAAATTGACAAACCGCAAAGAATGAAATTTCAATCGTAATAGAAACTTTCGCCAAGCTTTCTTTTACTCCTGCCTTATTATTTGTGTTATCGTTCTCAGTAACATGGAGGGGAAAATTGTCGGTCTCAGAAATCAAAATACAAACTGAAAATGAAACGGGGTGTCCAAGTCAGACCCAAAAGAAATTTGCGTAGACCCAGAACAAAATTCTTGAGTTTGACGTAGACCCAGAATGTTGAAAGGAGTTTTCTGACAGACCCAACATTTTACATAATATTTGTAGACCCAAAATTTCAAAATAGACCAACGGGGTATTTTCTTGGTTAGATATGTTTTAAGCAAAAACAGCCTGTTACAGTGGCAACCTTTAGTGGGCATAACTGATTTTGTGATGATCGAAGTTGCCCGTTTCTTTGTTTAGGAGATGAAGTTCCAAGCTTATCAATATCAAACTTAACTTATCATTATCGTTGACTTTCTTTGGAAACGCAGTCACCCTTGTATGCTTTCTCATACTTTTTGCAAACAAAATGACGTCATCAGCCAATCATACAAATTAGTGGATAACTCGAAGATGAAACGAAGTATCAAAAAAACGTTAATGACATTCTTGATTTTTCAACAGTGCTATTCATCTGCATCAATAAAAATTTTCGCTTCAGATCACCTTTAATAATACCAATGATTACAAGGAAGACCAAAGGCTCCCCCCTGTCTTCATGTTAGAGTTGGAACCAGTTTTCAAGAGGCTGAGCAATGATGATTTACTGAAGAGATGTTTGAAGGGATTAACCCAGAATCAGAATGAGAGCATAAACAGCATACTTTGGCCAGAGATTTCTAAAACACGATATTGCGGCTGGTGTAATCTGCATAACGCAGCTTGCATAATGCAGGCTGCACAGTCATCCAGAGGAGTACAGAAATACCAAAATGTAAATTTTGAAAAATGACTTTGGCGCTATTTTTACTTCAAAGCTAACACATGGATTAGTTTAATGCAAAAAACCCCATTCAAATCGGAAGTATACTTGCGGAGCTAAAAATTCCCAAAGTTAACATAAACAGATGAAATGCAACATTTAGTCAATTTCAGGATGAAATCTACAGTTGCCCACAATAAAGTCTATCTTCAAATGTTTGTAGAATCGCTCTGCCAACTCGGATTTATGCGAAATTTTTTTTTATCTGAAAGAGTAACAACCTAACTACATCCTGACTCAAAATCTAAATTTTCGTGATTTTCGTTCTATTCAATTTTTGCGAATGCGCACTTGTACTCTTTTGGGAAGTTTAGGCCTGAAAATCATAAATATTTTGAAATTCAAGTCAAAAACGTGAAATACATGTCAAAACATGTCTTCATGACACATTTTGTTGTTGAATTTGAAGCATTGGCTGGACTTTTGCCACAGGTTTCGTACAAATTCGTACCCAAAAATTTTTTATGCAATTTTCTTTAATTGTAGTATTTTCGGGAAAATTTTGCAATGTTCTACAACAATCTTTGTATGATATGGAATGTCTTTCTGAAGTTGTTATCAAAGAGAAACCATGGATGAACCAAATGAGTATGGACTTTGAGACATTCTAAATGACCTTTTATGCTATAGCTTTCTGACTAATGTGCTCTTATTGGGAGAAATAAGTAGTTAAGTATCTATTCAAAGTAGGCTAAAAATAAATAGCTAAACTTAGGCCTCCTACTTACAATATACATAATTTACAATCTGATAGAAGAATAAAGCTAAATACAATTTGCAGGACCAATTAGAGTTAAAAATCTATCCTGTTATGCTCCATGCCTTCATGTGATGCACTGCTGTTGCTATTGGTTGCTATGGTAGTTGTAAGTAAGATAAAGTATGTATAGGCGAGGTAAAACGAAGTAGCACTTCTCTTGGGCATATTTTCAATTTTACTATATTTTGTTTCATGCAAATGAGATCTGGGCCCTTTCATCACACAAATCGTCTTTATAGGGTAAGTCATGGGGAAAAAGGACGCAGTAACAAATCCAGCGGTGCATACACGTATCTTTTTATAAGAAACTGCTTATAAGAAGAAACTCAACTCTCAGATCGCCAAAGAATTGAGAAACTCCAGTACTGGAAAAACATAACTTTAGAAACTACTTATTTTTATAAAGGAGTTCTTAACAAATTTTTGCTTTATTTCTACTTTTTTTCTTGTATCATATTACTTGTAAGGTATTTGAGTCACTGCTTGAGTATAGTCTAAACATTGGAAAGGCTTAAAAAACCTTATTTTGAAATGTTCTTGAGGGACCAAGTAGCGAACAAGAAGATTGTTATGAAACCTTTAAGAAACTCGTAAGAAACTCTGAATACTGAAAATCTGATGATTTTAGGAAGCTTTCAGTACTGGCCCAATGTCTTAGTCTCTAATAAAAAGATATGTGTAAATATTTTCATCGAAACCTTTCTAACGTAAATGGAATGTTTTAGTTGAACACTTTCTTCCGAAGAAACGCGTTGCAGCCAGGGCTTCTAAGTGACTTTTTATTCTCAAGACGTTTTCGTTTTTGTCAAAATGATTAAATCATTATTAATAAACGTTACAGTGAAAGCTTGTTATGTTGATTGAAGTCCAAACAAAAAAGAGAAGTGCTTTCATAGTGATCCATGTTTACTTTGTTTACAAATCCATGTTTCTTATGAATTTCTTAGCGACCGCAAAAAATACAAATCAGATGAAAGCATACAAATTTGGCTTTCAGAACATCATTAATACACTTATCCCAGACTTTTTTGCTCCGCAGAAACGTAAGTTTTCAACCAGCATATACTCCCTATATTACCATTGAATGATTTAAGACTTTAGAATGTTACCTCACGAACAACATTAGTGTAGGGCAAACGTCAGATGAAAGTAGCATCAAAGGTCATTTAGAATGCCTCCAAGTCCATATTCATTTGGTTCATCCATGGTTTCTCGTTGATAACAACTTCAGAAAGATATTCCATATCATACAACAATTGATGTAGAACATTGCAAAATTTTCCCGAAAATACTACAATAAGAGAAAATTGCATAAAAAATTTTTGGGTACGAATTTGTACGAAACCTTTGGCAAAAGTCCAGCCAATGCTTCAATTCAACAACAAAGTGTGTCATGAAGACATGTTTTGACATGTATTTCACATTTTTGACTTGAATTTCAAAATATTTATGAATTTCAGGCCTAAACTTTGCAAAAAAGTACAAGTGCGCATTCGCAAAAATTGAATAGAACGAAAATCGCGAAAATTTAGATTTTGAGTCAGAATATAGTCAAATTGTTACTCTTCCAGATAAAAAAAAATTCGCATAAATCCGAGCTGGCAGAGCGATTCTACAAATATTTGAAGATAGACTTTATTGCAGGCAACTGTAGATTTCATCCTGAAATTGACTTAATGTTGCATTTCATTTGTTTATGTTAACTTTGGGAATTTTTAGCTCCGCAAGTTTACCTCCGATTTGAATGGGGTTTTTTGCATTAAACTAATCCATGTGTTAGCTTTGAAGCAAAAATAGCGCCAAAATCATTTTTCAAAATTCATTTTTTGGTATTTCTGTACTATTTTCTCGATTCTGGATCACTGTGGGCTGCAGGTCATGTTTTATGGCTAAGGGCTGCATGGCTGTACCATGTACCATTTCATTGGCTACCTTTAAAACACGGAACGGAATGACGGAACGGAGCAAAGATGCAACATGTTCATGAATTTGTGAATACATTGTCAGTCTTCGTTTTTTCTTTTCTTATGAATACAGAGTTCAATATCAAGTTGCATTCAGTGACAAATACATGCAATTTTCGTCAACTGTGGTAAAGTCTTCCATAAATGAAGAAGCTCTTTCACAAACGATCGGGCTTATGAGTTATTAAGTGTTTCCAACAAACGATGCATTACCAAGCCAAAAAATTTGTTTACAATCTGCTTTTTTCTTGCTATTACCTAGGCTCAAACAGTTACTAGCGCTATTCCGTTAATCATGATAAGTTTTTTATATGAATCATGATGCATTCAATTTTATGAACGTTAAGAAACTATGAAAGAAACTTATATCGTAAGAATTTGACCCAAAACAAAGAAACTTTTCTGCAAATTTCAGAGCCGAATTTGTACGAAAAATAAGTATACATATGCAAAAATCTTATATTTGAGGTTCATGGCTGTTTGTAAACCACGAAACCACAAAAACGAAATAGCGAAATAGCGAAACGACATAGGCTACTTTTTCCCAAAATATATATTTGAAATATAAAGTAGTTGTTTACATGAATAAGTTGAGGCCCATGCAAGAAAACCTGACCTGGTGACAGCAACTGCTGTCCTTATTCTTCGTAAACATTTTAGAAACCTTCGGGGCATCCCCCTATGCTAACTTGGCCTTCCCATTCTGGTTTCTTGGCAGGGCAGGAAGCTTCACAGAGCAGAACTCCATTGCGAAATGATTGATTTTGGCACCATAGAATTCTTTGTCATAGGTCATCTGGGGTCATCAATTGATCTATTTGTGCACTGGCTTTTGTGATGAAAAAATAATCTTTGGAATTTCGATTCGCTTGGTATATTTGTTGGATTTTGTAAATCTCACTTGCATGGCAACGAGGGGCGTTTCGCCATTGACATGGTTTCACTCGAGGGGCAAATCACTGATTTTTTTCGTACACCTCCCTTGAAATCACAAAGAAATCACATACAAAAATCTTCTTGATAGATACAGTCAAAATTTTCTTGGTCCTTAATTTGGAATTTGTCTAAGCCATATAAACCTAATACAAATCTTGTGCTGTTTAGTCAAATTATCGTAAGCGAGAACCGTGGGAAATAAATATAGAATGAGCCTCATTCTGCACAAAGGACAGCAAAATCAGAATTACTGCAGAAATAGTTTCTGGTACGTAATTAAATAAATTTTCGAAATCTCTGAACTTTTCTAACGGAAATCAATGTATGAATTCCACACCGTTTGACTACTTCACAATATTGTATGATACCCATCTCCGGTTCATTGTCCAGGCTGAGCCCCTGGTGCGATAGTCGCCAAGGTAAATTAGATTCCTTTCAAATTTCTAATATCAATATTGGGGTTGTTAGCTCTTCTGGCATCTTGAAAAACATGGAACGTGAAATATTGGAATGGAGTAGAATGGAATGGACTGTACTGGGTTGGGCAACTTTCCATATATTACAAAAATTAGACTATCGTCAGGCAAATCAAGTCTAGGCGTTTACAGACTCATTTTTCGTGTAAACTTTGCTCTGAAATTCTTAGTACAGGTTTTTGCACTCCAGGTCCAATACGCACGAGAGAAGTTTCTTTAAGGTTTCTTAAGGTGCTACTATGGCATTAGATTGGAAAATTTTTCAATTTTTTAAAAATCTCAATTTTGGTCGATTAACTACCGTAGATTTTAGAAATGAAGTTGGTTTTTATGTTCCATAAGTGATAAACTAGATATATTGTCATTTACGTAAGGTACCAAATCCTAGTTTACCTTAGCAACCACTTAGCAACGCAAAACGAAGCTAAAGTAGGGGGAAATGTACCCCAAAAGTCCCCCAATATTCATAAGAAAGAAGGTTTTTAGGTGCTGCCGACTTTCTTGGCTGCCATCATTCAAAGGTCTCGTTTGCAAGAGGCCGACAGGGGACCAAGAGAGTCTTATTGTCTTGAAGGCCGGCGTCTTCGGGGTGAAACAACGTTTGAAGTAACCCTGAAGGAATTTGCCATTTTTGCAGAAACTTTTCTGTACTTTATTGCGAAAATCATGGCAAACAAAAGAAATAGGGCACCAAGATCAAAGAGGAAGTTCCTTGGGAACCAATTTGCCAAGAATAAAGAAGGATCAAGGATGAAGGCTCATCAACTGGGCCAAGCTTGTCTATACAGTACACCACAATCAGGAGGAGGCAAAGTCCTCAGTGAGTCTACCCCTTTATCAAGGAGTGCAAAGAAATTAAAGCTTGGAAACGAGGAAATGCTACAAGAAAATGACTTTTTCTGGTTTTTCTTGCATTTTGACATTTTGAAGGATTTGTTGGAACTAATTGGAAGATGTCCAAACTGCATTTCAAGAGGGTTGAACATCAGCCATAATGAGAGAAAGCGAATGGGCTATGCTTTGAATTTTCAACTTTCTTGCAGCAAATGCCAATGGAAACATGAATTATATACTTCTCCAACAATTGATAATGATAATACGACAGGGCTGAACAGCTTTTGCATTAATGTGCAGACAGTTCTTGCTTTTCGTGAGATTGGAAAGGGTCATGAACCACTGAAAACATTTAACAGTTGCATGAATATGCCACAACCAATGACAGTAAAAAGCTTTTCAGCAATAAACGAGAAACTCTCAGTTGCTTACGAAGAGGTTGCAAAAGGATGCATGCGAAGAGCCGCCGAGGAAGTGAGAAAGACTCCCCTGACAACTGAAGATTCGGAAATTGAGGACTGTCAAGTGGCCATTGATGGTACTTGGCAGAAGAGAGGATATGCCTCCCTAAATGGAGTAATCGTTGCAACTTCTGTAGAGGGAAAAGTCATTGATTATCAGGTTTTGTCCAAAACTTGCAAGGGTTGCCAGATATGGAGTTCAAGGAAAGGCACATCAGAGTATGACAGATGGAAAGAAGAACATCAATGTAAAATCAACCACCAAAAGTCTGCAGGAGCAATGGAGGCTGTTGGTGCAGTTAACATTTTCCATCAATCAGTTGACAAGTATAGACTAAGGTATATGAAATATATTGGCAATGGAGACACTGAATCCTTTGGAAAAGTAGTTAAAGCCAGGCCTTACGGAGATCTGTTGCCTGTCAAACTTGAATGCGTTGGACATGTCCAAAAGCGACTTGGAACACGGCTTAGAAAATTGCGTCAAAATTAGGAAAAAATTGGCTGATGGGAAAGGAATCATGGGAAAAGGCAGACTTACAGACAAATGTATTAACACCCTCCAAAATTACTTTGGCATGGCTATAAGGCAAAACACATCTAGTGTCTACTTGATGAAGAAGTCCATAGGGGGAGTTTTGTATCACTGCAGTGATATCTTGGATGAAAACATCCGTCATCAGTTTTGCCCAAAGAATGGAGATGGATGGTGTAAATGGCAGAATGATCAATTGAACAAAACCAAAACATATAAAGAGAAAGTTGTCATGCCAATAGTGATAAAGAGGCTCATTGAGCCTATTTTCCGTGATCTAAGTTCCGATAGTCTTTTAAACAGATGTCTTCATGGTCAAACACAGAATAGCAATGAAGCTTTTAATGGAGTGTTATGGACCAAGTGCCCAAAGGAGGTTTTTGTTGGAAGGAATACCCTCCAGATGGCAACTGATTCTGCTGTTATTAATTACAATGAAGGGTTTGGCAGAATCAAAGATGTTTTTGAAAGTCTAAAATTACCAGTCAGCAAGCATTTTCATGCAGGAGCAAGGCTCAAGGATTGCCAGCGAATAAAACAGTCCAATAGAAAAGCAACAGATAAAGTGAAAAAGCAAAGCAAGAAAATCAGAGCACAAAGAAAAGGGTTTCAGGACAATGAAAAGGAACTGGAAGGAGGAGAATCATACCAAGCTGGGAACTTTTAGCTGACATTTGATGATGATATTGTAAGTTGAAATTGTGCCTCAACTTTAAATGCAATTTTCACAAGTTTGCTATTTTGGCGTTCTCAGTGAAGGAGTTACAAAATATCTCTTGAATGCCTTGGGATAAAGGTCTGAAATTTTCAGAAGTTTTGCTACATACATAGGCCTAATGCAAACACCTATTTTTTTTTTGAAAATTTTTTCCAAAAAACTAATTATGCAGTAAAAGCTATTCGCCGCGCATTGATTTTTTGCCGCCATTTTAAAAATTTGCTATTGAAACAGCAATTAGCCAAAAAATAAAAACTAAAATAGGTCTTTGCACTAGATCTATACATTGAGGACCTAAATTGAAGATTTGGTGCCAATATCTACAATAACATAGGAGAAATCTTGTAATTCCTTTCATTGGGTTTCCCGCAATTATGCTAATTTATGCAAAACCAGTCATGTGGAACAAAGCTTGAATTTCAAGTTTTGGTCATAACTCATTGATTTTTGGCCAAAATGACCACTTTGGGACATCTAGGGGCCATTTATAGCCAAATCATTCTAATGCCATAGTACCACCTTAAAGGGCATATGTCAAGTCAGCAGTTGGTTAATAAAACAAAGAATTTTGGAGTGGATTTCGATTGTTCCGTGACTTTCTATTTCAGTTGAATAAATTTCTACTGCTGTGAAACTTTGGCTTTGATCCTGTCCTTTGTACTAAGCAAAAGAGAAAATTGTATTGAAGTAGTAAATCGGGCTCACGGCAGATGCCTTTTAATTTTCATGAACTTAAATCTAACAATTTATCATCATTAACCGAGTAGCGCTAGTAAGTATTTGGGCCTAGCTGATAGCGAGAAGGAGGCAAATTGCAAGCAAATTTTATTGCTTGGTAATGCATTTTTGTAAGAAAACACTTTACAACTCATAAGCTTGATTGTTCTTCAAAAGAGGGGCTTGTTGCTTTCATGGAAGATGCTGTAAGCTGGTTATGTTTTCAAACAATGCGAAGAACGAAGCAGCTGCAGGCGCAATTTAGAACACCGACACAGATTTTAGGACTGGCTCCTTGATCTTTTAAAGTTTCCATATCAACATGATTCTGTGGGCTCCCCAAAGCTTTACTATGCCATCCTAAGTGGCAACTAAAACATGAGCAACACCAAGAGCTTTCACAAGCCTCTTGCACCCAGAGCTAATTTGTCTAACATTAGCCCTCCTTATCAATTGCTGTTCCCAGAATCTAACAATACGGGCACTGAAATTGTTCCAAAAGAAAATAACGTAAGTATGGCAATGCATTTCTGGAATCAACGAAATGTTACAGGAAATAGGACAATGTTTCTAAATTCGGGAGAGCCTAGTCATGACCAGTCATGACCATGCAAAAAACAGCTGGCCAAGGCAAGTCCTTAATCCTGGTAAACAGAAAGAACACGGCGGGGGAATGCAAGCAGTAATTTCTAATGCTTTCTGGTGAAACTGGGGACTCTCTGCAATGCAAATATGCACTACTTAAAATACGACTTTCAGCAGATACAAAAAGTGATGCAAACGAGCCTAAGTAAATTCTTCAAGCAACGGCCTAAATTTAAGTACAAAGCACTAAACACAACATAACATCAAAGGAATCAACAAAGCATCATTTACAAACCAAAACTCCGTTTAAAGCACAATTATCTAGGCTGCATTTTTCATACCTAGCCTACATTTTAGCTATATATATTATGTGTATTTTCACTGAATCCAATTTGATATTGAACTCTGTATTCATAAGGTAAGCCAGCATTAAAGTTGATAATTTATTCACAAACTTTCACTTATTTTTTCCATCTCGCCATTCCGTTCCGTTGTTCCGTTCCACCGTGCCGTTCTATTGTTCCGTTCCGTCATTCCGTTCCGTCGTTCCGTTCCGTCGTTCCGTTCCGCCGTTCCGTTCCGTCGTTCCGTTCCGCCGTTCCGCCGTTCCGTTCCGTCGTTCCGTTCCGCCGTTCCGTTCCGTCGTTCCGTTCCGTCGTTCCGTTCCTGGTTTTAAAGATAGCCCATTTCATTTGCCGATACCTTAGAGGTCGCAGGTGCCACTTTATTGCGATAAACCCACAAACAAAATTTATTCCCTTTTCATTACAAGGTATTTCATTGATCTTTTCAATAAACTTTGGATCAGAAGATCCATGTTCGTTTGTTGCTTTGATGCGTTGTTTGATAAAGTCATCGTCCATGATCTTCTCAACTATCATGCGGGGCTTGGTATCATCGTCCACTTCAATGATTGGCTTACCATATTCTGTAAGGTTATCGTCTGGCCTTATTGCGCCTTGCATGCCTTCTTCAACATTTCTAGACCAATGGCAACATTCACCTGCATCATCATCACTCATAACTCCTTCTGAATCATATGAGTCATCAACTGTGTTACTTTCATCAGAAAAATCGTCTTCCGAAGAATCAGAACCATCCAATTCATCATCATCAACATCGTTTTAGGACACATCATCGTATTCCATACCTATCAACTTTGACTTTGTCCAAAAATATCTCTTTCTCCAGTTAGTAGATGCAATGAATACTACTATTTCCCTGGCTTCTTATGCTAACGACATAACCTACTTTCCCGCCTTTTTATCAAAGTCGTTCCAGGCTCCTCAAGAATTACGAGGGTTTCTCCCAAGTGGATCTGTGCAGGTTGAAGTCAAGGCAGCATTTTGGTGCTTCCTATAGGATATCGGTTGCTACATAGGTGGACGATCCCGAAAATGTGATAAGTGATAGGATGAGAAGTGATTCCACGGAAAAAAACATTTGCATCACTGTTAAGGCAAGACAGTGAAAGACTATGCACAAGGCTGCTTTCAGAGTGCCACAAAAATTCCTTTCACTGTAATATAGAGAAACCATGACAGTGCTGTAGTCTTGATGCAGTGACATCCATTCGGGATAGGAATTTTGGCAAAATATCAAGCCGTCATTTCATCTGACAAAGTCATCTTCATGCTGATTTTGAGACGATGGTATTTAGTGATTCCTCTAGAAAAAAGGATACATTCTCCAGTCATCACTGACCGTTTATAAGAAAAATCATCTTACAATTGTGGCAGGCAAATGCTCAGTCCTTGGCAAATTCTTTGTCACAATGAGACGAGGCGAGAATGCTGAGATGATTATCATACACAGAGAGGTCAGAGAGAACGATAGCGAGTCACAAAGAAATGAACTTAGGATTAATTGTATGTGCTGATGGTTCAATGCAAAAGCTTACATCTACAAAACGTTTGTTAGTCTGTGTTTTTCTTGAGAATAAAGAAAGTGTTGACGTGTCCACAAGGGGACAATCCTGTGGGCTATTTTGCAAGGCCTTATGAATTAGGGGTGCATGAACAATTTCATGGATTATTCTCAAAATCACCTGTTTCTCCTGGAAGTAAGGCCACTATGGCCATTATGTCAGTTCCTCATGTCATGCAGAAGGATCCGTAGCAGCTTCATTAAGACCTGCTATCTGGTTATTCAGGAATTAGCAATCAATTATAAGGAATGCCATTAAATTTTGAATCATTTCTTTATTCGGATTATATTTCTAAAAATAGATTTCAAATCAAAAAGTTGGCGCTATCCTAGAATCGCACACCCTTGTTTGACCGTAATATTATACAGTCTATTACCTTTATACTTATATCTTTGTAATTGAATGCGTGTTATACATGTGTTATATATCAATCGATAGCCCGAAACATGAGGATTAATTTGATATATAAACCATAACTTCTAACCTCAAATTCAATCGTTTATTACCAAAGAAACATCACTCACTAGTTTCGCGAAATCTTCACCCCGTCCGCCATTACTGTTGCACCTCGATGTATCGGTCACGTGACCAAGAGCCTCGAGCTCATTCCAAGAAAACCCTCAAAGACGGGGGCAATCACTCACATTCTTCTACATTTCCAAGAAAAAACGCCAAAAATAACTGCTTTTTATAATAAACACAAGTCACAAGAACTTGCCGTCTCCCCGCCTAAGAAACTAAGAAAGAAAGGCTTTAGCTGTTCCTACGAATTTATTTATCCTTCCGTTGGCATTTAGCACAGCGGCCCGACAGTCAAAGAGCAGAGTATTTAAATCTCGAGATTACATATAGTTGCTACAGGGCACTGCACTTATGGCTCAAAGTTTCTAACAGTTCCAATTTAGCCCTAGAGATAGGGTTCTATTTGAGGGGAAGCAAAATACCTCTCGCTTAGCTCTTCGCTCAGCCGTTCGAAGAGCCAAGGAAATAGGGCTCTCTCTCAGCGCTTGAAATTTACCTCTTGCTCAGCCCTAAAAGTAGCCGAGGAGATGGGGCCCTCTCTCAGCGCTAGAAATTTACCTCTTGCTTAGCCCTACAAGTAGCCGAGGAGATAGGGCTCTCTCTCAGCAAGAGAAACTTCCGTCTTGCTTAGGCCTTTCGAGAGAAGAAGAAATAATGATCTCTCTCAGGGCTGGAAACTTACCACTCGCTTAGCCCTACAAGTAGCTGAGGAGATAGGGCTATCTCTCAGCGCTTGAAACTTACCTCTCGCTTAGCGCTTCAAAGAGCCGAGGAGATAAGGCCCTCTCTCAGCGCTAGAAATTTACCTCTTGCTTAGTCCTATCAAGAGCCGAGGAGATAGGGCTCTCTCTCTCTCAGCCTCAGAAATTTACCCCTCGGCTCGCATGTCTTACTGACAAGAAGATATGATGAATAAAATTGCTAGTAATGTTAAATAAAACACATAAATGTTGAGTAAATTTGATAAGTGATGAAAATACTTCCGATAAATGAATTTGACACAACAATGGCAACATAAAAGTGCATGAGCCATTCATATTTTGACACACCATTTGTCATAATGGTGAAAGAACCATTGAAAGCTGAAACATATAGAACAACAATTCAAGAATTACTACCATGAAGACGTATTGCCTGAGATTTTAGAGGAGGAAACAGAGCATTGCAGGCTCAAAGCTATTGACTAAGAGGAAATCATGGGCATGTTTAGTGCAGCTAAGAATAGAGCACCCAATTAGATCTTCCTGTGACCTTTGGTCGATCCCATGGCGACATGGACACGTGATCACCCAAGGCAGTGAGCAAAATTCTCAGTGATACCGCAGACGGTGAGAATTTTGGCACGAATGGCAGAAATTATCAAACACGATAGATATTTTCCTCAGCTGCACAAATGAGTATTTCCTCAGCAAAAATCATCCGCACACGGTGAGAATTTTGCTGAGCAAAATGACATCCATGCCACTTTGCTGAGCATTTTCCTCGCCGTGTGCGGCGGGCTTAAGGAGGACCTTTACCAGGACTCTTGGTAAAGGGCTCTTAACTCAGTACTGAAATTCTTGATGATTCTCAACTTTGACTATTTAAGGGTTCCTTGTGGAATTTCTGTGAACTGTTCAAAGACACAGGAGAAAGAAGTGACAAGACAAATTTATTTTGTTTGTGATGAAGGTAAACATTTTTCTTCCAAAAGCTTTCTTCTCTGTGTTACTTGGATGTTGAGTATATTTCATTCTTGTTGTTTTCTTTGCAGCTAAATGTGATTTATTTAATATACATCATGTTTGCAGCTTAAAGCTTTAAATGAAAGAAGATCAATTCTTTTTATGTCCTACTTCTGCACTTACAAAAGAATTGAGAGATAGCTTCATGCATTTTAGGCCCCAAATTATTTAGGGCTGTTTCTGTAGAGAGTGAAAAGCAAATGGAGAAATTTCACTTCTTTGAACATTTTTGCTCTAATTTAATGCCTTTTAAAGGGTGCTGATTGTATGATCAACTCTGTGTCTTTGATTACATTAAAATTCCTGGATAAATTCTTGTACTGACATGATGTAGTGATTGTTTTCAGATTTTGATACAATGAAATGTGTGTTAAATAATAGTATCTTTTGTCCTCTTTTGTTGTTGCTAACATATGGTGAATAACTTAATAATGTGAAAATACCTTGCTTTGGAACAAAAGTCTGATATTATGCACCTGCTTTATTGATAAAGCTACAATGTGCAATTGAAGACAATTTTTCAACATTTTAGATGCCAAAACGTTACTTTGAAGGTTTGCAGCAATAAATTATCAAACTTTGGAAAAATGCCAACTGTAAAGTAGAACCTGCAATCTGTGATCTATATTTGATCCAATGGTTATCAAGCAATGGAACAGCCATCTGAATAGGAATGCCAACCACTTGAATGGATAACAAGCAAATCTTAGATGAGCTTGATATGTTCCCTATGTGGAAGTGCAGAAAAAGCTAACCTGCAGCACCAGGCTATGATTTGGATAAGATGAATTATTAGTTGCCCTCAGAGTTGCAATATAGCAAGTCAGAAAATTAGGGGTGCCTGCACTGTCTTTGGCCCCTGTCTTTGAAAAGAATATGTAAAATTTCACTTATTCCACACATACAACAATACTCAGTTTTCTATAACAAAAACTGTGGGCTAAATTTTTCAATGTTGAAGAAACTGTGCTTAACCTGAACTTGAAAAGCAAAAAGTTTGGTGATTTGCAGCTTCAGTTTTGAAAGGCGTCGTAAACGTGTCTTAACACTGTAAGATATTGACAAAGTGTTGTGATGTTTTCTTTAATTGTGATGTTGTGCAACCTGGATTGAAAAAGCAAAAACTTTTCAAGATTTGCAGTTTCAAAATGCATCTAGTGATTCAAAAGTGTTTTGACCCAGTAAAATATTGACAAATATTTTGATATCATCTTTAATTGTGGTTTATGTTTTACTCATTCTGAGAGAGCTTACAAAGCTTGAGATCTTATTGGATTTAACAACAACTGCTAGCTACTTCAATGCTAACCAAAATTCTACAAATCTAGTCAAATAAAATTGTTGAATGAAAGATGGATGAAATCCCAATATAATAGGACATCACTTTTAGTCTGACAAAGATATTCTCAACCTAGTAATTCTGCTGTGTTATCAGTTATTATATGCAAATAAGGTAATTGCAGCTCAAAACTTTCTGCTAAATCCACACTGAAATGTTTTATTGTTATTATTATCTTATTGTCATTATCAACATCATATCAAAACAGTTGGATTGCATGCCACTTTTGCTCAATTTGCGTAAATATCTTCATCATTGAGTTTGGCATTATCATCAAAATATTATTTTAAATTTTTATCATAAACAAGTCTATTTATGAACCAACTCTGCAGCTGCTACTCTTTAATATTCTGGTATTTGATACTTCATACTTCCTCCCTATCCATTTTTTCACAAGCCCGCCTATTCACCAGCCAACATCATGGCCCAACTGTGATTTGAACAAAATTTCAAAAACCAAGAGTAACATTCAGGTTACCATGAAAAGCTCTAGTTAGCCTTTCCTTTAGAAACCTCTAAAAATGGGCCTCCCTTCAAACCCAAAGCCAAAAGTTTGAATAAACCTCCATATATTGCCACTCCATAATATGTAGGGTGCTCTGGCCTATTTTCAAACTTTAATGATGAAAATAAGGGGAGGATCCCCTCTCCCATTTCGTACATGATAACCCAATTACACAATCTTCAGAGAAAAATATGCAACTAAATATGATTCAAAACGTACCTGTACGCAAAATCTCAGACTGGAACATCAGACTCTTCAGGATCCATTTTGTTATCATCCGTTTTCCATTCCTGCATGCCGCCAAAATATTTCGAAAGGCCCGCGCTTTCTACAACCCTTGTTATCAAGAAATTACTCATCCCCCGTTGTTACTGCGCAGATGGACTGAAAATCGAGATCTAGCTGTTACGTCACACCTAGATCGATTTTCCATATTTGGAAAGTGCAGCATCATGGACCCATGGAGAATGAATAACAAAGGATTCTCATCGACAGGTTACCCATTCATTTTCCGAGTAGGCGCGTAGTTTTGAAAAGGTGAGTGCGGAGGAGCGAAAACATATTCGCCATGTTAGTTCTGTCGTGGAAGGGGAATCTGGCTCCGATGCTGGCTGTATTTGGCAGAAATTGCAAGGCAAGGAAATGACAGAAAAGAACAAGCACACGAGTAAGTATTCCTTACATCATTACATATTGATTGCAAACTAAATTCATAACGTTGGTCTCAGTAATCACTGCGAGAGTAGCTTAGGCCCGACCCAATCTTTTTGTGTCCTGTCGCTCATGCTCTTATATTGTAGAAAATTTTGAATCATTTTAAAATTAGCGTGTACATGTAAAGATTTGTCTGTATGAAAAGTATAAAAATATAGCTCAATCTAAAGTCTTTTGCAAGATAAATGCAGGTCTATTGTTCAAGTTTGTATGACTTTGTTCTTGTCCTCTTGAAATCCTCTTTGAACCCCAATGGTTGTCGGAAATTGTTTCCTGATGGCATCATATCCACAGGCTGGAAGTGGTATCCTCTTGTTACCCAAATAGCCATGAATGAGCCTGGTAAAGTCTCTGTATGCAATGCCTCGCAAGAACCTATGATGAAAATTACAAGCTTGTTGAAATGTAAAAACATCATGCAACAAGTCTCTGCACAAAAGAATCAGACATTTAAGAAACTGTAGCCTGCCATCATCAGGAATAGTTTCTCTATCACAAGACACTAGGCTGCCTGACTTTTGTCAATTTCTAATTAATGGCACATCCCATAAATTTTTTTTCTTACTTACGCGAAAAAAGACTGCCTTGTAAAAAATTTTGAGTTTCTTACATGCAGGGAATTAATGTACTGGCAGCGATTTGTGCCCTCAAATGTTGTAGCGCTGGATTTCAAAGTCATACATTTGTATTTATTTACACAAAACTGAAAGTACAATATCATATGCAGTTATTCTTTTGAGTTGTTTAACATTGGACCCATGATCAAATACCCATGATCAAATCTCTATCATTTTCCTCCTAGCCTGAACAAGAACATCATATAGCAATAAACATGCAGAACAATGCTGCTCAACTCATTTTCAAATCCAGTTTTACGATACCGCTTTCCATCTTTCCTCTTATGCTCATCAGCAGACAGCCTCAAGCAACATTTGTTCAAACAAACTGGGATAAATCCTGGGTGTTCCGTTACACAGTCAAGTTCCTGTCCTTCAACATCTTCTTGGACTTCAGTTCAGTTCATTTTCATTCTTTACATTCACATACATACAAATAATAACTAAAACAAAATTAAACTAAACGGAAATGAATATACTTTAATAACAATTTACTAAAGAAACTACACAGAGACAAACAAATTTGTATGTATAAGAATGACTTAAAGGAGGAGCTCTCTAAGTAGGTATACTAACGAGAAGGGAGCCCCCCCCCCCTGCATTAAAGACTTAGTGTATTGTGCACTATTGTGCATAGATTGCTTGTTAGAATTTACTATGAAAAAGAAACAAAAAACTTTGAGCAAAACCTTAACATTGATGATTTAGCAAGTGGTTCTTTAATTTGGATTTGAAGGAAACTTTTGTAGGAGAATTTCTAATTACCAAGGGCAAATCATTCCATAGTTTACAACCCAGATATTTGATGGATTTCAAGTCATGTTGAAGACTCTTCTTTTGAGTCAAATACAAGTCACCACGACAAGCCTGCCTAGTTTGGTGCTGATGGACAGAAGCATTGAAAGTAAAGAAATTGTGAAAACAGACTGGAGAAATTTTATTCACAGATTCATACACAAAAGTAAGTAGTCTAAGCTCAAAAATTTCAGATAGCCTTAAAACCTTTAGATCTTTGAAAATAGGAAGTGTATGAGATAAATAAGGTTGAAAAGAAATAGCTCTTATAGCTCTTTTCTGTAACTTTGTGACAGGATCAAGGTAGAGGTTTTGGGTTTGTCCCCACACTGTAATACCATACTGGAGGAAAGACATAAATAAAGCATTGTATAGACAAAGAAGAACATCTGATGGCAAGAGGTATCTAATTTTGAAAAAGATCCCACAGGTTCTAGCTAGTTTCTTTGAAAGCTCATTAAGATGATACTTCCAATCTAAATTTTCATCTAAGAGAAGTCCTAAAAATTTAACAAACTTGACCCTTTTGATATGTTTTTTACCAATTTTTATCAAAGGTATTTCTTACCAATTTTTATGTTTTTCAAGGTTGGAAACTTGAAATTGCCAACATGCAGCCCTCACTTTCTGTGCAGCACAAACACTCTTTTGCATTCTGGAAGCTTTCCAATGAACATTCCCCACACTTGCACCTGTATTTCAGATGAACCTTGCTCAGAATAACAGTATTTCACGTAGGATTTTATACACAATTGAAAACCATAGAAGTTATAACATTTACAACATATAGTCTGTTTGAAGCGACAGAAAAACATGGACAAAGAGTACAGGACAAGTACCGCAAAAGCTCTATTAACCCCCCCTCTCTCTAATTGAAAAGCTACCAAATATATCCTTATGACTTGATTTTGTGAATAAGCCCCCTCTCTATTAAGCCCTCCCTGTGGGACATCTAAAATTGAATAAGCCCCCCAAGGCTTAATAGAGCTTTTACGGTAATTAGCTCTGATAATTTGGGTTAAGTTTGCCAATAACAGACCCTTGCCGGTTCACACTTTCTCTTTTCGACAAAACTGTGTCACATCAAAGATTTCAATATTTACAACACATCGTAATAGAATCAACCAAAGGCCAATGTGAGGTTATCCCTAAGGGAGCCTACCAGGATTCATGTGCAAACATGCAATTGTGAAATGGTATTGAGTTGTATGAGAAAAATAAAATTAAAAAGATCTGCAACAAACTTCCAGAGTTGGCCCCAAAATTAGGAAAACCTCCTACAAAGCACAGAGCCAAGTTTCTCATAAATGAACATTTGCAAATGTTGACCCAAACAGAGTCCCCCGAAAGAACCAACTGACAGACGTATCATATCAAATTTGGTTTATTTGCTTTTTCATTTGGAATGAAAGGTGATTACTGTGACATCAATAGGATTTCCTCTTCATGAATTTTGTTTTATGTGTAAAAAAATATCTTTCTGGTGAAAAGGCTCTATTTCACTGTCAATTGGACAAAAAACAAGGAAAATATCTTTTTTTTTAAATTTTTTGTCTTGTTTTCAAATTATTGTTGTACAACAACATCATGAAGATATGGGTAATATATGAAAATCAACAATTTCGGCTTAGACAGGGGTTTTACCAATCAATGGCCCTGGCCCTATGGCCCTATGGCCCAATAGTCTTGAGTGCATCATTGCACATAAATTGAGCATGAGTTTGACGATGTATTCAATTAGAATTCGTTTTAAATTTGCTCCCAAACATGCCGAAATTCGTGCACAAAATTATCGTTCAGTTAGTGAGAATTTTCTCCAAGTGATGTAGGGAATCACCAGCTGTAACTTTTCTTGCTTCAGGAAACAAGACAAATTTGGGATGCAGAAGTTGCGTGGTAAAGTAGATACCCGAGCCAAAGCCAATACCAGAGCCAAAAAAATAAAAGTTGAGGCTCTGGTACCCAGGGTATAAAGTAGAGGAAGGGACTGACAAATCTTTACAAGAAACATAGTTCTCCCCAGATCCTTAAAATTAGGAACTTCACTACTGGCAAAAATCATCCTAAGAAACTACTTATTTTAGTCAAGGAAATCCATGGCAAATTCTCCCTCTATCTTCACTTGCTTCCTGTAAAAAACCTACATTTTAAATGTTTGCGAGAGAAGAGGAATACAAAAATGACCGTTATAGAAGGGAATACGTATGGAAGACTTATGAAACTTGGAAGAGTCAGACTACTTGAAATCAAAATTTGATAATTTTAAGAAACTTTCAGTACTGGCACAAGTCCTTAGAGTTCTTTTAGTTTCCCATATGTCTGCTTCTGTTGCTTTTGAAAGATTTTTTTGAAAGCTTTGGTCAAGAAAAAATTCTCGCTCGCTGAATGAAACCTTTGTGTTTAAATTTGGGCATGTTGAATCATAGTCAAATACACTTACACTGTGAAACTCATACTCAGGTATTCGTGATAAACAGGCACGAGGCAATAGTACCATAATGCCATAGGGCCATAGGGCCAGGGCCATTGATTGGTAAAACCCCTTAGACGGTTCTTATATAGTAAAAAATGCTTTACAATGCCTTGAAATATGAAAAAAATTGAAAATCCATTCATCATTTCTTGTTTCGCACTTTACTTTGAATAGTCGCCAGATGGTAACCAGGGGTTAGAAAGACAAATAGAGCCAAATTCTTGGAGTTTTTTGGTGGCTGACAGACAATTCAAGTAATCAAGCTGTCAGTTTTGTTTTTGATCTAGCATGTAGTCAGCGCAGAAGAATTGTTTAGTATTTTCATCTTATGCATCCATTCATTTTTCAAGAAAGTGGTCGAAAAAAAATGTCTAACTAAAATAATGTTTTCAGTAGAGATGTAAAACATAACCTGAAACAGACAATCAGATTTAACACAACTATATGTTAAGCCCCTGGTGCATTTGGAAAGTTCTCCCCTGTAAATGCAGCTGTTTGTTGCATAGCCTCACGTGTATGCCATCCACAGGAAGCTTTTCCTGGCTTTGATTACTGGTTGTTTTGATGGACCTGCTTGCTCATCACTGCCACTTGTTGAGGGATTATATTCTGCGAGTTGCGAGTTGTCAGTTGCGAGTTGGTTTTCACTCTTATTTTGCGAGTTGCGAGTTGGTTTTCATAATATCAATTCAGATTCTTTTGTTCCAATTTTAGATTCTAGCCTAAGCTTCCTATGAGTTTCTTCGATGAATTTCTACTTCTCTTGAAGGAAAAAGGGTTGTATTTTGGGACTAAGATTTTGTCTTGAATGTTTCTTTTACAGTACCGCCCATTGCTAAAGTAATTTCAAAGTTTTTGTCGACCGATTTCCCTTTCTTGTTCGGGATACTATCAGCGAAAGTCTTTCGGATTTTCCCCTGAAGAGCCAGATTCCCTTCGAAGCGCTTTGGAGTCTGCGCAGTATCGATCTCAGGGTCATCGCCCTTCATCCTTCTTTTGTCAATTCGCGCATGCCCCAAAACGCTTCGCTCATCCCATTGACCAGCGAGCCAATCAGAGTTAACGTCTTTTCCTTTGTGATTTACAAAAGGGGGAATTCGCAGTATCCCGAACAATTTCAAGGGCACTGCAAGGGAAAATGAGATGTGGATTTGCTAAAGTCACTCTCAAGGAATGAGGTTTTGGTGTTGGTGCTATGATTTGATCACCGACTTCAAGATAAATAAGATTTCATGCAAAATACGACTGGGAGCAGAACGTGACTGAGGTGCACCCTTCAGGAACCTTTTACTTTGATAAGTATGTCTCCTTTGAACTAATATTTATTTGGAGAGAATTTCGAGATCTCAGATCCCAAAGGGGTTTCCTCCACTTGTCTGGGGTATGCTCATCCTCAGTGCTTGGGGAGGGGGGGGGCTTAGTATGGATCTTGCCCGAACAGGAACTGCCCAAAATGAGCCTGATGCGATAAAGTTTGCTAGATTAGGTATGATGCAGCCCTCCAACACCCTAATGTTTCCAATGCCTATGGTTTTGTCTGATTTGACAAATAATTTGACACCGTTTCAGAGAAATCTTCCAAAGTACCTTGAAGGCCCCTTGAAGAGACAAAAGTAGTATGGACATTTCTTCATTTAGAGAAGTAGAAATTCATTTAAGAAACTCATAAGAAACTTTGGCTAGAATCTAAAATTAGAACAAAAGTATAGAATGAATTGACATGATGTAAAACCAACTTGCAACTCGCAACTTTCCACGGGGGGGGGGGGGGGGGTTCTCGCCTAAATTTCAGTTAGGGGGTGCCGCCCACAGTTTCAAAATGTAACCGTTGGCTAGACCAATTTTTCCTTCAGAAGTGTTCTGAATTGGCATTTTCTAGGCAAAACTTGCCAAATTTCGCATTTTCTCGACCAAAATTCCAAAAAAGTTGGGTTTTTTTACCAAAATTACCGAGCTTTAACATCTCTTTGACCAAAATTCCCAAAAAGCATACCCTTGCCTAGACTTTACTCGACTATAATTGCCAAAAACTACACCCTTGGCTAGACTAGAAGTCCGAAAAAGTATACCCTCGCGGGCGGCACATCCCCAGGTATCTTTACTATGGAAGAACCCCCCCCCGTGCAACTTTCAACTTGCAACTTGCAAAGTAAAAACCAACTCGCAACTGACAACTCGCAACTGACAGCTCGCAACTCGCGAATTATCATATCTCCTGCTTGTTTCCCTAAGGCATCTTCAACGTCACTCTAATCGCTGGCACTCACTTCATGTTGCATGTTGTTCTCGAAAATCACTCTCATCATCAAAATTTGATTCTTTCATGTTTGATGCAGTTCTTTCAAAACCAGCTTCCTCATCATCAGAACTATCATTTTCATCTTCACTGCTTTCAGGATTGGGCAGCACAATTATCTGCTTTTGTTGGTGGTTTTGAATTCCAGATTTTGTTAAAGTCATTGTACGGAATGATTTGCAGCAAACAGCATCTGCAAAATGGAAATGAAAAGGATAGTGATTTAGGTCTTTGAGGCCCACAGATCAGCTGATTTTGAAAATAATGAGCTGATTTTGAAAACCACAATCCACAATATTGATTGAAAATGGATAACTTGGCACCTAACAAACAAATACATCTTAATAATGTTGTGAATGGACATTTAATTCAACCAAGTATACGAAATCAGCAATTTTGCAATGTTTGCATAATTGTTCAAGTCAGCTCTTTGTAAGGCCTAAAAGACCCACATCTTCATGATGTTGGTCCACAACAACATTCAAAAAGTCGATTTTGCTGCATTCTACGAATTAGCTTTATCATAATAATCCTCATTGATTAATACCTCAGGAATCAGTGTATGGCAAGCGAAATGCACAAGAATTCGATAACCTGGTTTTTCGCCAAAAAACCCACTTTTTCGATCGATAAACCTGGTTTTTCACTGATAAAGTAGGTTTTTCAACTGATAAAGTGGGTTTCTCGGTGAGAAACTAGGTTTTTCGATTGAAAAGGTTGGTTTCTCGGCGAAAAAGTGGGTTTCTCACTGGTAAAGTAGGTTTTTCGATCGATAAAGTGGGTTTATCACCGATAAAGTGGGTTTATTACCGATAAAATGGGTTTTTCGTTTGAAAAAGTAGGTTTTTGAACTGATAAAGTAGGTTTTTCGACTGATAAAGTAGGTTTTTTGACTTACAAAGTAGATTTTTCATTGATAAAGTGGGTTTCTCACCGATAAAGTGGGTTTTTTCGGTGATAAATTGGATTCTTTGTTGAAAAACCTACTTTATCGGTCGAAAACCCTACTTTTTCAGTTGAAAAAGTGGGTTTTCATTGTAGCCTTTCCGATAAAAAATCCCAGTATTTCAATGACAACTTTAACCCTATTTTGGTTGGGGGGGGCAAAGTTGTAGATTTTGCCCCCCCCCCCCCTAGTAGATTTTTTTTAATAGCTCTGCAAGGAAGAATTTTACAGCCATGAAACTTCTTGACTTTTTGCAACTACTTATTGTACAACTTCTCAAAAAGTTTCATTGAAATATTTTGAAAAATGAGGGGGCGGGAGACAATTTTCTGGGACTGACCCAGGAAAAATCGCAAATTCTCAAATCCCAATTATCGCGAAAAAAGGAGCAGAAGTGGAATATTTTGCAAATTTCTTTTGTAATGTTGTGTTATTTGATGCATTCTATCACAAATATCATGTTTGGATGGAAAATATGCTCCAAATTTAATTTTATCTCGATTTTCCTGATTTTGGCCAATTTTGCCGGTTTTCTTGACAACACAAGGGAAAATGCTGATGTAAGCAAAAATGGTGGCTATTTTTAGGTTAATTTTTATATTTACATAAAGTACATGCCTGAGGCTTTTAGCGCACCAAATTTGGTCGCTCTACCTATTACCAGTCAAGAGTTAGGTAGGGGGGGCTTTTTTGCCCCCCCAACCAAAATAGTAATATCAAATAGCCCAACCACCATAGGGTTAAAACGGCATATGAAAAGCAAGATGCAAAATGGATGTAAAGCAAATCTTCCTCTTGAGTTTGCTCTTATCTCGCAGCTGCATTGCACCTTTGCTAGGTAGGCACGGGCGTGCATCTCTACCATCCACAGATTCAGTCTTACAGCGAATACAACGCTCATTAGTGAATACACGGGAAGTTTTGAGCAGCAACAGCAACCCAACTCAAGATCAACTCTCAGAAACTGCAACGGAATTAAGGAGTCTCATCAGAAATCTGCATCGGATTGAGAGTGAAATTGATCAAACCCCTTACGAAAGCACACACACAGCAATCGAAGCAGTGATAAATGGCGTTGAGAGATTGGAGAGAAGAGCTTCATCAAGGCGCTGCCACAAACATGGCCAATCAACTATGACTCATGAAGTTATCAAATTCACTCTGGTCCTGACTTGGACTCCTGTAGATTACCACAAAGAAGTATTTTTTCCTGTTTAATTGGATCTCGCACACAACGCACTCAGGGAGAGTCACCAAATCCGAACGAATTTTGGAGGGAAGGGAATCCTTAACGTACAGCCCAACTCCACCTCTTTTCACATTTTGAGGATGGTTATTTTTATGTAAAGAATAGCCATCTAGCGATAGCCTTTCTTCCTCAGCGGTGGTGTCAAGATGAGTTTCTACGACCCCAATTAGATCATATTTGTAAACAGAATTATATGCTTCCATCAGGGAAACCCTTAAATAATCATGCGCAGTAATACTATTCAAATTCCAGCAACAGAAGTCAAGTGTATCAGGACCAGGATTTGTTTCAATATCACCACTGAGCAAAATAGTCCTTAGGACAAACCATTGTAAACGTAGTGCGTGACATGCAACGCATCCAATGTAAAAGTAGGCATACGACGAGTGAAAATACTTGTTAACCCCTGCGGCAATTCAGCTGCAAATACAACAAGGACATGAAGGTTGGCGAGTAGCGGGGGTCGTATCATGACAAATATTCACTAAACAATTACAATCGAACTATGACTATTACAAACGTTATATGATAAACAGTGACCTTTTGAGTTTCTTTAAGTGTTCTTCTTTGACTTTGATCAGTGTTCTTGGAGCAGTAGGTCTGAAGTTCACCCTACCTGGGGAGTGGTTCAAGGGTTGCTCTGCGTACCTATTCCATGAGTGATTGGAGGCAGTGGGCCTGAGGTTTAGGAGTTGCCTCGAGTAGCTTCTTTAACATCTATTGGCGGCAGTGGGCCTGAGGTTCACCCTTCCTGGGGAGTGGGTCAGGAGTTGCCCCTACGTCACTTTTACTTCGCTTTCACTGATTTCATATCACATTATATCACTTCATTTCACTTTATTCCATTTCGTATCATATTCATTTCATAATCATTTCATATCGCTAGACATACAATTTAAATTTCGGGCAGTGGGCCTGAAGTTCACCCTTGCTGGGGAGTGGGTCAGGAGATGCCCTCTATTGTCCAATAATATGGAAAATAACTCACATATAACTATCAACAACTGTGTGTGTATTGTGTTCAACAAGCTTAGGGAGTGCTGCATATAAAGTTCGTAAGGGTAGAGCCGTTTGATTAATTTAGGGGTCTGGGACCGAGATTCAGATGTATTTTGACTTGAACAATTTTTCGCATAGCAAACTGTGGCCTTACCGCCAAAATAATCCCCCAAAACTTGCCAACCTGATGAGAACCACCTGTTGTACAAGACGTTGAGTACGTTTCTAACTTGAAGCTAATTTTTTTGGAATACTATCGATAACTTCTAAAGGAGTATTAATATATCTTTGATAACAATCGCTGGACCAGCGCCCAAGTACTTTTATCAGCCAGTCGGGAATATTGGCAGCTGCTGCGGTTGTGGCCGCCCCGATACGGAAGCTGTGTGAGGTGAATGATGACTTTTGGCCAGTAGCTGGGACTAGATTGTTTAGCTCTCTTGTTAGTGTTTGCCTTGTGAGGTAAGATCCGCTTGAAAAGCGAAATAAGGGGGAATTCCTTGGTTGGCCATTCCTTAGGTGCTTCATAAGAGCCCGATGTGGACATATGCTCCCTTCGGTGGCGGCGAGGTGAACTAATTGGCCATTACGAAAAGGATCTGTTTTTGAAACCTTTAGATTTATGGTAGCTACTGACGGACCTAATGACACATCTTCAACTAATAGGGTTGTGCGTGGATCGAAAGAGTTTTGTATGGGGCAGCAAAATTCTGAGGAACGGAGAAACCCGAAAAAGGCGGTGGTAAAGGCTGCCCAAAGCATTAATTGGTCTTGATTGTTGTGATTTGAACGGCAAAGACTATTCTTTATAGCTTTGAGAACGTTTATTGTAATCGGGAGGCGTTTTGGCCTCACGGAAGACCCTTTCAAACGCTTGACCCCACGGAGGAGATTTCGTAGCAAATGCATGTTTTCAAAATTTGACTGAAAACCATACTTGATATGTTGATGGCGTACAGCTGCGAGGTATGTTTGGATGGTGGCAAAACTTAAGGAGCGTGCCAAATATGCGGTGAAAAGACGCAGAATATGCTCACTAAGAGGGAAACGGGGGAAACCAAAATGAGAACAAAATTCTGTATACGAACGTTGGCCTTGCTGATAAGTTCTTCTATAGACATGAGTTGTAGAAAGCTTAAGTCTTCGTTCAGAGCTTCCAGGCGTTGGCAGGAATGGCTGTGGGCTATCTCTCTGCTTGAGGGGCGATGTAACGAAATTTGTCCATCTAAAACTGAGACAGAGAATCTGCAATTGAGTTATCAGTTCCTTGAATGTGCTTAACATTTGCTGTGAATTCAAACTTAGCTGTAATAAAGAAAAGTTTACGCAAGAGAGCCATAATATGCTCGCATTTGGCTGTGTTAGCTGACCAGATATCGACAACTGACATATCACAATGAAACAAGAGACGCTTGCTTTTAAACAATGGGGCCCATGTCAGACATGCTAGATATATCGGAAAAAGTTCTTTCCATTGGATTGAACGATCCTGAACCTCAGCAGGCCATCGTGCGGCTATCCACTTACCACAGAAATAGATACCGAACCCGGTTGTACCGGAGGCGTCGGTATATAGCTGTAAATCCGGAGCTAAAGTTATCTTATAGTCGAGGATTTTGAATTTGCCATTCCAAGTTGGTAAAAAGTCGATCCACCACTGAATATCGTTCTTTGATTCTTTGTTCTATGAGATGTGATGATGCAATTTCGGTACAGTGGTAGACAGATTAATCAGGCGCCTCAGGAAAGTGCGACCAGAAGGAATGATTTTGGAGGCGAAGGAAAGCTTACCGATGAGTTATAGTAATTCCCGCTTAGTGCACTTTTTCTTAGGAGACCATTGATTTAGAATATCGTTCAATGAAAGAAGTTTGTCTTTGGGAAGGCGCAATTCCATTAAGGTAGAGTCTAGCTCTATACCTAGGTAAACAATGGTTGTGGTTGGATTAACAATCTTATCCGGTGCAAGAGGAACACCCAGTTTATCGAATAAGTTGATTGTGGTTTGCATATTTGTGTGACAGTTGCGGGATTCCTTAGGACCAGCTAATAGGAAATCATCTAAATAATGCGTGGAATTAGTAATGTGATAATTTGTCTTCATAATCCACGATAAAGTATCTGATACTTGAGTAAATCTATTTACAGAAGAGCGGAGGCCAAAGGGCAAACGCAAATCAACGAAATACAAGTTTTGAAAAACGAAACCGAGGAGATGCCAATCCGCAGGACGAACTGGGCATATTCGAAATGCACTCTTGATATCAAGTTTCACCATTAGAGCCCCGTGACCGAGCTTTGAAATAATTTTGACCGCACTGTCAAAACCGTTGAATTGTACTGCGGACTCTCCTACCGAGATAAAGTCATTGATCGAACTTCCCTTAGGGGAGCATAGGGCTCAAATCTTTCAAATCTTTGAAAAGGTGGGTGTAAAATTGGATCACATTTTTCTGTGAATTAAAGTACTTGAAAAAAACTTTGCGCAATTTGCCGTAAATCTGTCATGGCAATTTTTTGATATCTTGATTATTTTCAAAATGGCGGCCTTTTGATTATTTTTGCAAAAATTCATCAAATATTGTGAAGAAATTAAAATCATCGTAAATCCTAAATTACTTCAAGGAAGTTGATACAATCTTAAAGAAAACCATAGTTTAAGAAGGTTTACAATATGGTTGCAAGCAGAAATTTGTAGCTCTTCTGGTTAAGGATTTAGAAATTTGATGACGTCACAGCCTCAAAATTGATAAATGCCGCCATTTTGAAAGTAATTAAAGTATCAAGGAATTGCCACGGCAAATTTACAGCAAATTATCCAAAGTTACTTTCAAGCACTGTAATTCAAAGAAAAACGCAACAGAATTTTACACCCACCTTTTCAAAGATTTGAGCGCTATGCTCCTTAGGGGATGATAAATCGGTTATGGTGTGATACTTTTTGCTGTCCTTCTTCGGTACTACCCCGATTGGTGAAGTTCGAAAGTTATGGAACGGGGGTTTTACAAAGGGACCGGCCATGCGGTTTTCTTTAAGCTCGGATAAAATGTTTTCCGCTATGATGTGCGGAAATTCTTGGGCTGATTTCAAGTTTTTTGCTATGCTTGGGAATTCTGGGCCATCATAGCCAATATTAAAGCCGTATTGAAGGCTGTTGAGAAGACTGGTGGAGAAGTTTTTGTCGGGATAATTTTTTAACTCTATTTCAACGTTCTTGATATTCAAAGGGGTAGAAGGGCTGGGTGGCAGTGGGTTAAAATTATTGAGTAAGTCGGCGGCAAGAGGTGCCTGGGTGTGCACCTCTACATCTGTTGCAGACATGTGGAAAGTTGCATTTTGGTTGACTACATCTACCTTGGTTGTTAAAATGGCGGCAGGGTTGGCTTGAATTGACGTTAACTGAGCGAAAGGAACCACTTGAAGGGGAGTGGTTGGCACGAAAATTTGACTGAGGACGATAAGTTTCATTGGGACGCTGATTTGCGTAATGACCTGGGGCTGAACATTTGTAGCACTTCAGCTCTGAATTCTGCGAGCTGATTTTATCTGGTTGAGTGCAACGAACAAACTGGTTATACGCATATTCATCAAAACGGTCCCAGGAAAGATTCTTGTCCAGTGCCATGTTCATACGAAAGGCTGTGTCATACCGTAGCCAAGAAGTGAGCGGATAATGACGTTGAAGATTACAAATTGATTCTTCATATGAAAGCATGGAGGGGGCTAGATCTGGATGAAAATAAATCATACCCCTAATGTAAATATTCCATGCTTGTAGCCATGTTGCGGCTTTGTTAATTTTCAACTTATTCGAGGCAGGGGATGACACAGCCACGACACTCTCACCCGGTTCCGTTGGATTGAATTTCAAGTTGAAACTGTGGGGGTGCGTCACTTGATCGTACAAAGAAGTAGGCAAGAAGGAACTTAAATCAACGTATTCTTTGTTTTGAAGTGACTTCATAACTTTTTGCGATACAGGTGGCAAAGAGGACTTAGAAGAGCTTGCAAAATGTTACCTGGTATCTCAGTCGGAGGCTGGGCTGGTGGGATGCTGGTTGGGTTGAGTGCAGCTGTTGGTAAAGGCTCATTCCTTGATGGGATGATTAGGGAAGCGGGAGACAATGCAGCTTGAATTGGATCCTGTATCACTGGGCGGTTGGAAGTCGCAGCAAGCACTTCTTGTTGGATCAGAGCATGGAGTTCTTCGATGGTTGGGAAGGCTGGTGGTTGCTGAGGCGGGAGGAGCAAGTTTTCATTTCCCTCTTCTAAGTCAGGGGTACCACGGCCATCGTTGTTTTGGGTTGGTGAGGATGGTGGTTCCGGGTGAAGATGGGTGTAGAGACGTTCAACCAGTGCATCTTTCTTTCCAGTAATGGGCAAACCATAGGCCGTGCATCTTAGGCGCAACACCTCTTTACGATGATTTCTCGACCAATCTCTTCGCGAAAAACGACGTTCCCTCTCTTTGACGCGATCAATAGAGGCTTGTGAAGCGTTGGACTCAGACATTGTACACAGTAGCAAGTTGTTCAACAGCGTAACAACTAGTAGATGCGAAGTTGAAATTTCTTTGAAAAGGAAGGGACCAACACAAAACGGTGCTTCTCAATTGTGATGGAGAAATACCTGTTTGACTTGAGGATATGTAACTTGAGAGCCATGCTGTGGGCAACAGGGGACTGGGCCTACTTAGGGGAACTGCGGCATAAATATGATTCTCTTTGCGTTAACACACATTTACTTCGTAGAATGTTTTATATTGAACAAGAATAATGACACCTAACGGGATTCGTTTAAGAAGTTCTACAGTCACATACATCACTGTTTTCGCAATCTGATGCACGCGGGCGAAAAGGGGCAAAAAACATAACTGCATTGCTACGGAATGTACTGCAAGAAACTGTATTGTTAGTGAAATAGGTAAAGCCAGGGTTGAAATTGCGATGAAACAATAACAAAGCCAAAACAATTTGGAAGCTTGGAAAAGAACTGAAAAAGGTCTGAAATCTTTGCTTAAAGGAGAAAACCTTTTCACAGATACGAGGAAGCACCCTATTGCCGCTTCTTCAGTGAACTTCAAACCAAACTTCAGTGACATTGCCACAGACATCCTCTCGCAATTGATTAAAGTGGGGGCAATGCAAAAAGTCCAATGCAAAAAGGGGCACAAAAGCCATTGCAGGCAGCCCCATTCGGGTATACAGGCTTCATCCCGGGGGGGGGGGGTGCCACTTGACCAGATTTTGGTCAGGGATGTGCCATCGAGGCTTCGTTGTTGTTGTAAATTTATTTCAATTCGATCTATATATGTACAATAGCCAACAATGTATGCGTTCTAAAATATATACAAGTCAACTAATCAAGATTGAATATGCAAAGTAAAGAAACAAAACAAAGATTTTCTAAATTTACACAGTAGTTGGTAGGCAAGAACAGACGCTACATTTGCAGTTGGGACCGTCCCATTTTTTCATCAGAACCTTGAAACTTTTTAGATTTTCTGCTGATTTCAGCTTCTGTAACTGCTGAGATATTTTGATCTGAGGCATACATCAAACTGTCACAAATAAAACAACTAGAACTTGGCTGTGAAACCAAGTAACTCACCATGTTGACACAGCTGAATCACATGTTGACAATGCAATGCACCAAAAGCCAGAACACATTTCATTTAGTGATGCAGGAAACCAGTGATATGACCGCCTAGCAGAGCGCCAAACCATGAAAATTTGAAAGCGAGGCTGGAACAAGATGGCTGTCAAGAGAACAATCGAGCAAGGAGTGAACAGCGATTTGCGGTGCACAGAACACTGATCAGTGGTAGAGAATCGTCATGGTGGAGAACTTATAGGCGAAGCCGTTAACCCAGTTAACGTATTGTACAAAGAGCTTCTTTGACTTGAACAAAAACAAGCTAAAACAGAGACAGACTCGGACTGTGCTGTGCGCAGGTACGTGTACGTTGTTACCAAAGTAATAAATGCGCGGATGACAGTTGCTTATCATGGAGATTGCGCGTATAGGAGTGGGATAACATGAAAGTGTGTGGGGGATTATTGCCCTGTGCATGTCAATCTTTCCATTTTTCCATTCTGGCTGAAATGTTTCCTGACAGAGTTATCAAGAAAATCTACAAGGGGGGGGGCAAAGGCCCCCACAACCAAAATAGGGTTAATGATATTATGTGACACCTTCACCTTTTACCTGTTCTCTACACAGAATATATAGCACCAAATATTGCAGCTGGCATATTAGAGCCAAAGAACAAGCTTTCCTGGCTCATCCCCTTTCACAGCTGTGTTGCCACAAATATATCACAATGAACCTCTCATCAGCTTGAAAGTTTGATGATGATCATTTTAGGGATAGAATCATTTTAGGGAGGTATCAGAGCTTTGGCAGGATAACAATAACGTTATCGTTATGCATGGCTTTGTTTAAATTTGTAAGCAGGAGCTGAAATGTGCACATGTGTTTTTGAATTTCAAATTAAGCCCAAAGAAACATGCAATCTGATCTCTGCGCTTCATGCCTTCCCACAACAGAACCGTAATTTAGACATTATCAGGCACAATGATGCATTTCTGAAGCCATAAGCAATAAAAATGCACACAAAACTTGTTGTCCAAAAATAAATTCAGCGCCAAAAAAACATTTCTTCATTCATTTCATAAACATTTTGAACGAATAGCATTGGAATCTATTTTGTCAAGATGGAAAACAAGAACGCAAATCATTCCCAGAAATGCTTTACTGTTTGCAATGAAGTATTTTAGTTCCCCAGAAATTTCCAAGAACTTCCTTCGTTCTCGTTCCCTTTTTGTGGGAGAGACACAACCTTTACATGCTTGGAGCAGCAGTGGAAATCTCTAAGGGGGAAGATTCCCCGCCCTCCACACCCAGAAATAGTTATAAAGGATGGTAAAGGCACAGTTTATTTCTGTGGTAAAGGGTATTTCGAGAAACATTATTTGCCATATCTTTTGACCATTCTTTTTGGGGGGAACGTGAAAAGACAGTATTCACTTTCGTGAAGCGTCAAAATCAGTGGCAGAGCCCACTCGAGAAGTGAGGGGATTTGGGGCGTAGCCCCGGGTAAACCTTGGGTGACCACGCCTTTCAAACTCTCGGAAAACGCAGGCAACGCCCCTTTAGCTAAATTTACAGCAGGTATTTGTTAAGAATATTTCATGTGATTGTTGAACTACATGATAAAAACAACTGAGCTTCCTACCCTGAGAGACGGATTTTATTGTGTCTTCGTGTGCATCTCAGGGCCCGTCTTTTGGAAAAATAGGGGGGTCCGGACCCTCCATTCCCACCTCCCCTGTGGCTTCGCAACTGGTGAAAATGCTATACTTCATTAACGTGAAACGTGAACTTTAACATTTGATTTCCGTGATAGGTGATCCAGACAGAGCTTGCTGCTTGGTTTCTTCACAGTCCATTCTGTATTGTAACGGTTACAGTGAAGCCCAGCCAATGATATTTCATGTGGTCTTTTACTTCAAGCTCTACTTCGTAATCTGGTCATTGCCCTACCCCCTGGATAGAATTTTCGGTTCCATCTATTTGTCCAACTAACATACTTGATATCGATGCCGAGATGCCAAATGCCGGATGCCGAATGCCGATGCCGGATGCCGGGGATTACAAATAGCCCAACCCTACAGAACAAATGTTGGTTGGTGAAATAAGAGGCAAATCAAAGTAACAGCCTGAAATGTCAATAGATGACTTGAACAGAAAGCGGACAGACTCTTTGAAGCGAAAGCATGTAGCATATGTTGCAGGAACTTATTCATTCATTCATACATGAAGGGTCCTTTAGATGCAATTGGCCAGCAATGTCTAATCCAGAAGTTACTATTAGTTAAAATACCATTACCGGAAATGGGGAATGCTGGCTTTGTTGATATCTTACCCCTCTGAGAAAAAGTTTATTTATGATTTGATAGTGCAGTGTACTCTACTGTAATCTTAAAAATGCCCAATATTTGCAACTTTCATTCTTTTACCAATCAAATATTTACAGTAAAATATTAATGCTATTCAATATTCTTTCAAATTATTGCACTGGTTATCAGATAATCTGGTTTTGGGTGAGAGCCTTGAAGTAGAAGTTGGAGTGGTTTGTGAGAGGATACAGAGGGAATCGGGAGAAGTTGTTGCAAACTCAGTGATTGGTAAGTGCCCTCAAACTGCATTTGGCTCAAGGTAAAAAATCTACAAAATAGAAAGAGTAAGATGCTATTATCAAGTTAAGTCTGTAGCAGATGCAGTTCATGGTGCGGGAATAGTTAATACCAGCCAAAGTTTTCATGTGCCTGCAACAAGAGATCAGGATACCCTTACAAAGGAAGCAAATGAAAAACTTTAACCCAAAAGCGACACTTTGCAACCAAAGAATATTTCAGGAAAGTTAAGATACTAAAGGGTGATAAATTTGGATACAAATGAGAGAATGGAAAGGCAAAATCTCAATGAATGTCTGGTGACGGAGAAGGAAATGTCAAAGTACAGCAAGAGTCTCCAGTTACCTTTATCTATGTACTTTGAGGAGGATGAACTGATTGAAAATCCTCTCAGCAAAACATATTCAGGAGCTTTTAGTTCAGTCTGTTAGCAAAAATATCAGTAACAATCGTGCAAATATGATACAAGCATGAAACTTAGTAGATTCATGTAGTTTGACAGGCCAAAAACGATGCGATGTGGACACAAACAGAAAAATGCCCTCAAATGACCCCAGTCCTCCATAAGGGCCTCCTTCATAAAATGGAAACTGCAAGTGATTACGAAATAAAATGTTCTTTTTTCTGCACATTTTGATATGCTGAAAATGATGAGAAATTGATGAAATACAAAATACCCCTCAGTGCTATTTTTAGATTGGCGTACTTGGTCCCAGTCCTCTATAGGGACCTCATTCATAAAACGGAAATCGTATTTGTAGCAGCTACTTTGGACCAGCCATTGTGACAGGAAGTTTTCACACACACAGCGAACAAAGTTTTCACACATCGTTATCGTTGTATCATATGTATGGACAGCAAAAGCAAAACTGGAAATGAATACTATGATGTTAAGTTGAAAGTTAGTGTTGATGAATTCATCACAATACCTGTGATGAAATGCCAGAATCCAACAGCAATTTTAATAAATTACGCCCCCCCCCCTCCCATATTTTTGTAGGTAAGTCTAAATGCAGCAGCCAGATACTATTGAGGCTTCATGATTTTTCCTAAAATTCATCTGGCGAACTAATGATGTAGTTGCCTGCATAATAGACCATTTGAACAATCAAAATTGGAGACTGGGGAGAGCGGTTTGTTCTGGTTAATATAATTCGAATTTTCTTAATCTGACGGTTTGAACATACGTCAAAACTGATATTTCAATGGGCCAGGTCTAAAACGCGGACATCACGGACATGTCCACCTCAAATCCATGTCCGCGTTTTAGGCTTTCGCATAGGGAAAAACCTAAAACGTGGACAACGCGGACATTGTCTGATTCTTCGAATAAAGTGTTAATAAGTACGTTTCCATGATCATCATTCACGGGACGTCACAGAAAACTAATGGTTTGCAATTTTCCTCAGGTCCGCGAAACCAATGTCCGCGTGTTAGGTTTTCGCATAGGGAAAAACCTAAAACGCGGACAACGCGGACATTGTCTGATTCTTCGAATAAAGTGTTAATAAGTACGTTTCCATGATCATCATTCACGGGACGTCACAGAAAACTAATGGTTTGCAATTTTCCTCAGGTCCGCAAAACCAATGTCCGCGTTTTAGGTTTTGGTATACGGAAAAACCTAAAACGCGAACATCGCGGACATGTTTGAAATTCTTTGAATTCTTCGGGTTAGCGGGTTCTAGTACCCTCCCCCATAGCCACCCTCCAGGATGTAGGAAAGGTGCTTCCCTACTGTTAACATATTGATCTTTTCCGGAACAATGTTATTTGAACTCTTTGGGGAATGAGTTTCTCGGGGGAGGAGTTTGGCCAAGAGGTTTGACAAACAGCGCCATCAGTTTGTGCATTGTCCTTCCTAAGAAACTATTAAAAGACGAATAGCCCTCGAAATCTGAGAAATCAAAGAAACTTTCATGGGTCCAACCAGACTACACCTATATTTGATAAGAAACTAAGAATTCGGGCCAGGAGGGATCTTCCAATTGCACCAGAACTCTTCCAACGGGGGGCTGGAGCTTCGGGCATGGGGCTTAAATGCCTAAAAATGCAGTTTTCTTACGTCACTTTGCCAGGGATGGTGCCAGAAATTTTCCGACAGAGGGGCTGGAGCTTCCGACAGGGGGGCTAAAATGATTGAAAAAGGGTGTTTTCGTGCGTTATTTTGCCAAATTTCCTCCGACGAGAACCAAGATGTCCTCCGACGGGGGGCTGTAGCCCCTTAGCCCTCCCCTTGCGCCACCATTGCTCTTTACCAAATTCCTCTGGTGAGGTGGGATTTCACTATACCGGTGGTGTTGCGTTCGTCATGTAAACGCGAAATGAAAATACAAAGGATTCTATGGGAAGGTGGAATCTCACCTCTCAGCCCCGGGTCTGGCAGGTGAGGTGTTTTTCATCATATAAACAGGCCCTAAGAACAACAAATATATCGAAACGGATATTTTTTACAAGGATACGAATCCACACGACTACCTCGAGTTCGTTTAATGCCTTAAGAAATAAATCAATGTTTAACTGTTTTGGAAGTGCAATAAAGCCATCATCCATATATCGATAAAATTTGTCTTCTATTAAAGCACATTCGTTTCGATTGAAATATTTTGGTAAAATATGAGGAAAGAGTTTCGTTTCTTCTAGATATCCTATAGTTAGGCAAGCATACGATGGAGCGAATTTTGTACCCATTGCGGTTCCAGCTGTTTGTTTGTAAAGGGTACCGCCAAATAAGAAGTTATTATTTTCTAGAATGAACTTAGCTGCATCGATGATAAAGTCGCAATTCAACCTTTCAGGAATGAGATCGTGTTTTTTGTTTATCCAATAATTCAAAGCTTCAGGGCCGAGTTCGTGTGGAATGCTGGTATAGAGGCTTGTGATATCACAGGAATACAGTTCTACTTCTTGTTCAAACTTGCGTGGTAGTTTGCGAAGGAAATCCCAGTCGTCTTTAATGTAGGTTTTCAAGGTTGGGACTAAAGGTTTTAAAACCGTGTCTAAAAATTCGCTTAGTCTCTGTGTTGGTGCTAATGGACCTGCTATGATTGGACGGCTTTTTAACTCCTCCGGTGTATCAAGTTCAACGTATGTTTTGTTTTCTTCGTTTATTTTCTGAATCATTTCTTTACATTTATGAATTTTAGGAAGGACGTAAAAGTTGCTTGTTTTCCATTCGAAGTTAGAAATGAAATCGACTTCCTTTCTTGTTAGACGTTCTTCGTAATTAAGTAAGAGTGTGTTCAATTTTTTAATGACTTGTCTATCTTCATTCTGATCGATTGTTTTGTATGCGTTGTCATTGAGATGGTTTTCTAAAACGAGGCAGTCGCGATAGTAAGACTTGTCCATAATTATGAAATTACCACCTTTGTCTGCTTTCTTTATGATGATTTCTTCGTTGTTAGCTAATTCATGTAAGGCGGTTCTTTCTTCAGGGGTTAAGTTGTCTGCGCATGATTATACATCTGGAAAAATGAAAAATGTCAATGATAAAAAGCTAAAAACAGTTTTCGCAAAATCAAAACCAGTCATCGCTTTGAAACAGCCTAAAAACCTATTATCGACACTCACAAAAGCAAAATTTGAAACTCATCACATACATCCACAACGTCACAACCCTGGAATTTCACTCTGTTCGAACAAAAGATGCAAACTTTGCAAACAGTATCTCCAGCCTGTCACGTCATTCACAACCGCAAATAACAGCACTTGGGAAATCAAATCCAGCATTACTTGCCAGAGTAAAAATGTGGTTTACTTCCTCTCATGCAATATGTGCAACAACGAGATGAGTTACATTGGCCAAACAAAAAACTTACGTAATCGTATGAATAATCATATTTCAGAATCGAGAACTGGAATTTCAACTTGTAGCTTTCCAAAACACGTTCACGAATGCGGAAAAAGACACAACAAACTAAAAGAACCTTTTTTCAAAATATTCGTTTTCTTTGCACTTAATGACTCGTCTGCTCTTTTATATCACGAAGAAAAATTATTCAAGGAGGGACACGCCCTTTTAAACTCTTAATTAATACTTACGTCATAAGACATTATCCTCTCATCTAGAATTTCCTTATAATAGCTCTTATATACACCTCGTTGCTATTTTAGATTCAATTGAAATCACACTCTGATGAGGACACGAGTCCAAAAGGCCTCAGTGTGTTTAATCTTAGTATTTTTTGTCGTCCAACCTCTCAATATAAAGTTTCTAGTTATAATTCGTACCAAGTTTTTTTTTTCTTTTTTACCAAAACCTAAAACGCGGACATTGATTTCGCGGACCTGAAGAAAAATTGCACACCATTAGTTTTCCGTGACATCCTGTGAATGATGATGATGGAAACGTATTTATTAACAGTTTTCTCGAAGAATTAGACAATGTCCGCGTTGTCCGCGTTTTAGGTTTTTCCCTATGCGAAAACCTAAAACGCCGACATTGGTTTCGCGGACCTGAGGAAAATTGCAAACCATTAGTTTTCTGTGACGTCCCGTGAATGATGATCATGGAAACGTACTTATTAACACTTTATTCGAAGAATCAGACAAGGTCCGCGTTTTAGGTTTTTCCCTATGCGAAAGCCTAAAACGCGGACATGGATTTGAGGTGGACATGTCCGTGATGTCCGCGTTTTAGACCTGGCCCATTGAAATATCAGTTTTGACGTATGTTCAAACCGTCAGATTAAGAAAATTCGAATTATATTCGAACTTTTTCCTTGCGTCAATTTTAATTATATTCAACAAGGATATTCGAAGTTAAAAACTTCAGTTAAATGCTATTGCTTCACTTGAAATGCTTCACTTGAAAATCGAGATCAGAGATTCATTTGGTTCATCTTGTGTGCTTAGGTGGATTTTTGGTTTACAAAGAACCTGCAGCTGTATTCTGACCATTTTGGTCATTTTGACAAAAAAAAGCATTTTTGTACTGTGCATGAGTGGAAATTTATACCCATAATGAATGCATTACACTCAAATATCAAATTCAGCAGATTTTTTCATAAATTTTTCTCTGATTCATCAAGTTCGTAGCATTTTGTTGTTGAAACCATGTCCAGAAAAAGAGCATTGACAGAAGAACAAGCCTTGAAAGATCTTTTAGATTTTATTGATGGAGAATTTGTTTATGGAGATGGAGATGATGGTGCAAGTGAAGATGACAAGTCTGGTTGTGAAGATGTTTTGAATGATGATGCAGCTGATAGAATTGATGGTGGTAATGAAATAATTGAGGAAAGCGATGGTGGCCCATTGAAAAAGCACAAAATTTTGACTAAGAACAGATTGGTTCATCATATCGATTCAGCACTAAATGAAGCAAACTATGATTCAATGGAATTACCAGACTACAGATTGGGAAACACTGACTGGTCATGTTGGTCCTAAGTAGAATCCAAACACTCCACTAATCCAATGGACAGATGAGCCTCCAAATGCTGCTGGGAGAAAAGCAAAGTATGGCATTGTTTACGGAAAACCGGGAGTTACACCAGCAGGGAAGCATGCTAAGCACCCAAGGCAGGCTTTGGAACTTTTTCTTTCACCAGTAATTGTCAACCTGATTGTAACGGAAACAAATAAGAAGATTGCAAAAACAGTGTCCAATTTGCCAACTGGTTCTGTAGAGAATGACGAGTATTCCCACTATAAAGATACAAATTGTGAAGAAATCTATGCTCTTTTTGGCTTGATGTATTTCCGGGGTTTGCTTGGCCTAAATAACCACAGAGTTGATATGGTTGATATTTTGTTTTCCGAGAAGGCTGGTCATCCTGTTTTCAAGAAATCATTTCAAATTCCCTCTGTCTCACTTGGCATTTGATGATGAAAGCACTCGTCCAGGAAGGTGGCGCAAAGATTGGTTTGCTGCACTGCGGATGGTGTTTGAGATCTTCAATGAGAATTGCTCAAAGCTCGTGGTGCCCAGCGAGTACATCTGCTTCGCTGAAACCTTGTATCCAATGAGGCATCAAATAAATTTCTAACAATATAACCCTAACAAGCTAGCAAAGTATGGAACATTGTTCAAATCCATCAATGAGGCACGATACAGCTACACTTACAGGGCCTCAGTTTATGCTGGAAAGCCAGCAGATGAAGACAGTCCATATTACACATTTGGAACAGAGAACTATGTGAAAGGTCTGATTCAAAATCTGGCAAAACCTTTTCATTCTAACCACCTAGATATATTTCTTGAGTGGGAGTGTTAGAACATACAGGAAATAGAGCTGTTGCTTTGTTGCTAGAAATCATGCTTTACTTCCACTTTTGTTGCATGCTTTTCGTGTTGTGAGGTGACACTTGCTTAGTTTGTTTAAGCGTTATCACCATTATGTTGTTGCTTCCAGTTGTGAATTTCTCTAAATCGCTGGTTATTGCATGTAAATCTCCTAATGTTAGCAAATATGACCGCTTCAGAGAAGGCATGTTCTATTCGCTGGACCCCAAGACCCCAGGACCCCAGACCCCAGACCCCGGACCCCAAGACCCCGGAAGTGATTGTAAATAATTTTCATCAGGCACTTTTACTATTATCAAAGTGGTGGAAAATGAGTGAACAGACAAGAAAGCAGGAAAACTTTGCTGAATACACGAATTTTATAAACTGCACATAAGAAACTCAACTCTCAGATCGCCAAATGATTAAGGAACTCCAGTACTGGGAAAATATGACTTAAAAAACTGTTATTTTGAAAAAGGAAGTCCTTAACGTATTCTTACTTTATTTTCACTTGTTTGCTGTATCATATTACTTGAAACAGACTTGAGTAATGTCTAAACATTGGGAAAGCGTGGAAGCGCTTGTTTTGAAATTTTAGTAAGGGCACAGGTAGTGAACATGAAAGTTGGTATGGAACACTGAGGAAACTCGTAAGAAACTCGAGTACTCAAAATCTGACAATTTTAAGAAACTTCCAGTACTGGCTAAAATTCTTAGAAATGCAACGAGGAAATTTACCTGGTGTCGCTGAGATTGAGCAAATCCTATTGCTACTACAAAGTACAAAAGTCTGCAACACTTGCTGAAATCAGGGTTATATTCTTTGGCGAGCTGAATGCCGGGATTTTAGTAGTCCTGTTTAAGGAGGCAGTTACCCAAAAAATTTTGCAGGAACCATTTTTTTGAGCATTTTTTCTTTTTTGTAAATTATGATTCCCTATTCTCTGAGGAGTCTTTTGGCATGCATTTGTTGTACCATATTGCTACAATTTCTTCAGAAAAATAATTTTAATAGTTAGTACTCCCAATGTGACTCCCTAGCAACTATATTCCATCATTATTTATTTTGGTTGCTAGGGGCGTCTTTGGCCCCAGCAAAAGTGGGCAAGTTCCTTCTCGACTGGGAATTGTGAAGGAGCCTCCCTTGAGTTCAATTCAACTCATTTTGGGTGAATCACGTTGACTTGAATTGGAAAATTGCCATTAGACTGGAGGACCGAGCCTGCTGTCGATAGCTGTGACAGAAATTCGTACAAACACACAACTGCATTGCTGAATTTATGATTCAAATATGCCAAGACTGAAAGTAAGAAAGCGGCAAAAGGTATTCCATGGTAAGAAATTGTGGGAAACTGCGAACAGAGATGCAGTAACGGCTTTGAACAACCGTGAAGCTCAAACTAGAAACGATAGACCTAATGTGGACACAACTCCTGTGGCTCGGCCCAGGTCAGCTGCACAACCGAGAAAGCTCAAGAATATGTCAGCTGAAAAGCTAAAGAATAGCGACTTTAACAAACTGACTCAGGGCAGGATTATTACAAGGAGTCTTTCACGAAAGTTTGCTTTACATGCAAAGCTGTCAGTTGAGCCTGCCAATGGGATGAAGCTCCAAGATTTCTCCATTTTGAATAGCTGTCTGGAACAAGTGGCTGTTTGCAGATCATGTATGAGTCAAAAGTCAAAGCTTAAAATGTTTCAGTGCAATAAAAGGAAGAATGGCCTTGCAGAGTCCTTGTTTGTAAGATGTTTGAATTGTGGATCAAAGACTGAGTTCTGGTCAAGTAAAGCTCTGCCTGGTAAGCGAGGCTCTTTCGAAGTGAATAGGCGATCAGCAATGGCATCAGTTGGAAGGAAGAGTTTGAGTAAATTCTGCGCCAAGATGAACCTTCCATCTCCAGTGACCAAAAAGTCATATAACAATCACATCAAAGCAATAAAGAAAATTCTTGTTGAGCAAGCAGAAGAGAAAATGAATGCAGCAGCATCACGTTTGAGAGATATAATTGAAACTGAAGAGCCAGAAAACATAACAACAGATGAAGCTGGGAATACCATTGCTAGTGTAGCTGTCACCGTTGATGGCACGTGGCAAAAACGGGGACACACCTCAAAAATAGGTGTTGTTTTTATTTTGTCAGTCAGAACAGGGGAAGTTCTTGATTACAAAGTTTTAAGTCATGTTTGCCATGCATGTATTGCACACAGGCATTTGGATAGAGAGTCGGATGGTTATAAAACGTGGTTCAAGGAACACAAGAGCCAATGTCAGATCAACCACACTGGCTCATCTGGTCATATGGAAACGAAAGGGGCAATTGACCTGTTTTCGGATAGCATCGATAAAAGAAAGTTGAAGTATAGTCAGTTTGTGGGTGATGGTGATAGCAGCTGCTATGGTTCTGTAGCTGAGGCCATGCGAACAAAGTTTGATGAATCATATGCTGTCACCAAAGAAGAATGTGTAGGGCATGTGCAGAAACGAATGGGTGCTGCCCTCACAAAGTACAAAAAGGACATGAAGGGAACAAAATTGTTGGATGGCAAAAGAGTAGGGGGTACAGGAAGATTGACGCTGGAAATGATTAAAAAGATTCAGAACTATTATGGTTTTGCAATCAGACAGAATTCTGGAAATCTAGAGGGGATGAGAAGAGCTGTAAGAGCTATATTGCAACATATTGTGCAGAATCCAAATGAGTCATTGGAAGAGCAACATTGTCATTGCCCTCAAGGTCCAGACAGCTGGTGTAGGTTCTGGAGAGACAAAGCAACAAATCAGCTAACATATTCAGAAAATGGAAGGCTGCCCAGTGCTTTCTTAAAAGATCTCAAGCCCATCTTTGAAAGATTAAGTCATAATGAGCTACTTAGTCGATGTTTAATGGGCCTCACACAAAACCAGAACGAAAGCATCAATGGTATTCTGTGGTCTCAGATCCCAAAAACTGTGTTTTGTGGACTAGCAAAGGTGACAATTGGAGTTTGTGAAACAGTTTGTGTTGCCAATACTGGAGCTGCATCTAAAGCCACTATGGTACAAGGAATGGGGATGTCACCAGGAAAGAACATGTATGAGGCTCTTAGAGATGAAGACAAGGCTCGAATTCATGCAGCTGCAAGGAGAACGTCTGACAAATATAGAATGCACAGAAAGAAGTTAAGATTTGATAAAATGGAAAATAAGGCAGCAAAGCAAATTAGTTATAAATCTGGTAGCTTTGGTACTGGTACAGAACCAGAACATATGGGTAAAAAATCTAAGGAAAAATCAAAAAGTAATGTTCAAGATGGCAAAAGAAATGCTAGGAACCAGAGCAAGAGACAAAAAAGGAAGAAAAGCATGGAAAGTATAGATGGGCATATTTCAGCTCCAAAAATAACTTTTGTAGAAGAAGGGACACTTGGAATACTAAAGGTGGAGAGAACAAAGCCTAGGAAATGTTGAAATGTTCATGTTTTGTTCTGAGGTATGTTTTCTGATGCTAAACAGCGCCAATGCTTGTGAAAAGAGACATGCTAAACTTTAAGTGCCTTTTTCTCAAAACTGACTTTCTATGGGGGTTTCATCTTTAGGAACAGTTTATTTCTGAACACTGTGCCCAATTTACATCAAATTTTCAGAAATTACTCCAAATAAACTGAAGAAATATATGAATTATCAAAAATTCAATATGGCGTGTTATGGGGTTGTTACCATGGAAACTAGGGTTTTTGGGGCTACCCTAACAACGGTAGTTGCTAGGGAGAAAGTGATAATTTATTTTGAAGATAACCTCTACCGGGTGTCCCAAAAAAAAGTATCCGGATTTGGTCGACCCTAGCGATAAGAATATAGCGTGAATCAAACCGAAATGATTTTCAAAACATACCTCAATAGCCAACTTGAACATAGATACCTCGTTTGTTGAATTCGGTGCACTGAGATTGAAGATATCAATCTTCAAAGGACAAATTTGCCTCCACCTCCAAACCAGAGCTTTGGCGCTTTGGCCTAAGGGAATTCTTGAAGCTCTATGAATAAAATCAACAAAATCTGAGGACGGCACAACAGATGGGTTTTACAAAATACAGTTTATGTGAGACCGATTGTCAAGGGAGCTCCGAAATCAGCTTCATTCATCTCAATATCGAAAATTTATTTTACACATACTATACACCGGTGAAAGTACTCCCTTGAGCATCAATACACTTTTGAAATCGTCGAATCATTCCTTGAAAAGAATTGTTTATTAGATCTCTCAGGGGCCACGACAGGAAGGTCTGGAGATTTTTTGGGGGCCAATAGATATCTCCTCTCTTGTTGATGAGCCACCCGGGAAATCAGCTTCGAAGATACGCGATAATCAACCTCATCTCGAGAGGTCTGATAACAAATTCTTTTCAAGGAATGATTCGACGATGTCAAAAGTGTGTTGATGCTCAAGGGAGTACTTCACCGGTGAATAGTAAGTGTTAAATAAATTGTCGATATTGAGATGAATGAAGCTGATTTCGGGGCTCCCTTGACGATAGGTCTCACATGAACTGTATTTTGGAAAACACATCTGTTTTGCCGTCTTCAAACTTTGTTGATTTCATTCACAGAGCTTCAAGAATTTGCTTAGGCCAAAGCGCCAAAGCTCTGGTTTGGAGGTGGAGGCAAATTTCTCCTTTGAAAATTAATATCTTCACTCTCAGTGCACCGATATCAACAAACGAGGTATCTATGTTCAAGTTGGCTATCGAGGTATGTTTTGAAAATCATTTCGGATTGATTCACGCTATGTGCTTATCGCTAGAGTCGACCAAATCCGGATACTTTTTTTTGGGACACCCGGTATATTAGTAGGATCCTTGAAGAATTTTGAAAATCAGAGGTAAGAATTTAGAGAAGCATGTACCTAAATGAAAAAGATGCCCCCTATGAATGGTAGGTTTCCATGGCAACAATTGCCCCAAATTACGCACTGATTACTATTTTTTATAGAAGGATTTTACAAACAGTCAAAATTTCTATTTTTGACTTTACAAACAGTCAAAATTTCATTTTGATTAAGGAAATAGCTAAAATTTTACAAATCATTTGATCACAATCCACCTCCAGAATTTATTTGGGTAACTGCCTCCTTAAACGCAAGCATGCAGCATCTGGCTTATAAGGTGCTGTGCAATTAAAACTTGGCCTGGATTACGGAAATTTACCAATCCTAAGAAAGAAACTTGAGACCAGAAAACCGTTAAAAAGTTTCGATCACCTTGTTCACCAAATATTGAGACTTAACAATAGTTTTAACTTTCTGTTGCATTGGTTTCCTTTCGAGAGTTGGTTTCACCTTGAGGCCATAGTTTATTCTGTACACAGTATTCATTAGCCCTGTTATGCCTGGGCTTTCCACTGCAAAAATATATCGGGTGGGAAAGTTTCATCTACCTTTCAATTTATTTCCAATTCCTCTTTTGATGTTCATTCATGGGGTTATATCTCTCTCCCTCAAAAAGCGCTCAGACCGATATCTTTTTCCTGGAGAACGAAAGAATCACTGGAAAATTTTTGGAGAAAATAAACGATTCCACTGAAAAACGCTACAGAATGATTGCCCTCCTGTTATTGTATGTGTATTTCTATCCGAACCTATCCTACAACATTCAGTAATGAAAAGCTTTTCCTTGCGAACTTAGTTTCCCTTTGCTAGAATCATATTATTTCCTTTTTTCATGTCTTTTTCACTCATTTTTCATCACTTTGATATAAAAAACTGCGTGATGAAAAATATTTACGTTTACTTCCGGGGTCTTGGGGTCCGGGGTCTTGGGGTCTTGGGGTCCTGGGGTCTTGGGGTCCAGCGAATAGAACATGCCTTCAGAGAAGGCGTAACTTGAAAGACCAGCTGGTAAGAGCAAAATTACCAAATTAGCACCCCAACAGAGACAATGAGAACAACAACAACCACTGAAAGATGCAAGAATAGTACCATTCAACAAAGCATTTGAGGGATCACAATTTCTATGCCACTTGCAATTCCTTCTAAAGTGACTGTATACATGGCTATGTTGGTAAACGGTAGGTTTGGACCGGGCTAGGAGGGTATGATCAACTCCCAACATCCTACTTCAAGCTCTTGCTGACTTCAGGGTGGCCCAATGAAAGTAGCTAGCAGATTTAGCGACCTTAGACTTTGTAAATGGATCTTCACTAAATGATTAAAATGGTACCAGTGATTCTAGCGTGTTTAAGATAAGAAACAACATGCGAGGGTGCTGGCAAGATGTCAGCTTCACTAATATAGTTCTCCCACAGGTATGGAACAGAAGCAAACCAATCTGACTACTTCAGAGAAGGCCTGACCTGAAAGACAAGCTGGTCAGAGGAAAATTACCATCCCATTGGAAAGAATAGGAACAACAACAACCACTGAAAGATGCAAAAATAGAACATATAACAAAGCATTTGAGGGATTGCAATTCCTATGCCATTTGCAACTCCTTCTAAGGTGAATGTAGAGATGGCAAAGTTGGCAAACGGTATGTTTGAAGCGGGCAAGGAGGGTATGATCAACTCCCAAGATCCTACTTCAAGCTTTGCTCTACAACCTACTATTGTATCTGCTTGTTGTATCTACTTAATTTGGCGGGGAAACACGTAGTGTTAAAAATGGCCCAAAAATGTTGTTCTTCTTTGTAACAAAAGTTCTCCTAAGTATGTCCATCGGAAGATTTGTGCAGATTTATCACAATCCTCTACACACTCTTTGGTATAAAAGTGATCCAAAGGCTGGTGAAGGAAAATTGCCAGCATACACATATTTTGTTGAATTTTGTAGCATTGCCAAAGAAAGAGGAAAAAGATATGATAGGATTTGTTTCATGTGTGATACCTATGTTAGTTTGACAGAACATCAATTTTCTTGGTGTTCAGGGGCATTATTATGATTCACAATGATTTAATTCAAGTTTCTCGTACAATCTAATTTCCCATCATTTGAGACTGCTTTGTGGGAAGTTCCCCCTCCATGACCTCTTCTCACAAACTTCCGATGAAAATGACATGTATCAACTTGCAATTGAACTAACCCTATTTGTACTGGTCGATGTTTACTTACTTTATACTGGGGCGGTGCTGTTTTTCTCTGAAATTACTTAAGATATAACAATAAGACTTACTCCTAGTGTTCTTTCGACTATTGGCTTTTCAAATATGACAATATGAAAACACCATTAATGCGGCTCAATGCTTGTTGAAAATAGGGATCACAGAAGCAAACTTTTGCAGGTAGGAGGTCTGCAAAGTACTCTTCTGCAGAAAAATTGCCAGTTTCTCATTAAAATTGACAAATTTGTACAAATTATAAACAAAGGCAATTGCCACTGGATTATTATTGAGTGTTATGATGAAGTTATCAACTGTGCGTGTATTAGATAGCTTAAATAGTACATTCCTGCCACTTGACGTTCAGAAGATCATAGCATCCATCATTCATCCAACATCATCTGAGGTAACCGTAAAGTTTGATGATGTTGCTCTCCGGGGGGACAAAATAGCTATGGCTAGTTTGCAGTTGCATTTGCAACATCACTTTGCAATGAAAATGACCCAAGAATGTTTATATTTGATGTTCGAAAGATTAGATCATACCTACATCAAAGCCTCAGAAATAAGAAGATGAGGGTCATTCCATGTCAAATCATCATGCTAATGTAACCCACTATTTTAGACAGGTCTCTATTGAAAAATGCTAAAAAACCGTTTGGTCAAACTTCTGAAAACTGATTTGGGGTTTTGAGACATGCTGGAATCAAATTTCACTTGGGGCATGCTGAATTTCGGACCGGAAGTGGTGTTATTTGATGACGTCACAAACGTATAGATTTCGTTGGTTTTCGTTTCTTGTGTCCAAATTTATCAAACAAAGTCCAGTGAAATATATATTTTTGAATAGAGGGCAACGAGACCTTTCGATTGATATACAATTTTTTAAGTTTTGATGAATTTTAATTTTCATCGATGACGTCATCAACGCAAATAGGCAAATACTGTGATGGTAGTTAACGGATAAAGTGGAGTTTCTTCAACGTGCTGAATCCTTCAGAATAGCAGTAAATCGTCTAGATACAGGCTAAATCAATTTGATTCAATCCTAATTGTAAATTTAGTTGACTAATAGCTAAGCAATGGTAAGAAAATTCAAAATGGTAGCAATTTTAAAAATGGCAGCATTTAGACAATACATTTGTCATCAGTTTTCATAAATTCAAGCTCAGCACCAAAGCACAGCTGTTATTTGAGCTCGAAAGAAATAAGAACTGCTCTATAAACATAGTGACCAGAGGTCAAAACCACAGCTCTGAGGTCACTGTTAAAATAACTCAAATTACATCGAATTTCCAAACTTTAACACGAACGCGCCTTCAATAACGAATATCTGTGAATGAATGTATCGTTTGATGGCGGTAAGTTGCAATTTTATTTCATATAAAGGCATGTGCTTACTTGTTATATGCAGCAAGGACGTTTATTTATATGAAAGATCGTTTTTGCTCAAGCTGACAATCTGCGCTGAAGATACCAGAGATTTAGGGAGGGCCCTTTCAATAAATCTTCAAGAATGGCCTAAATCATTGTCAAATATTGTGAAACTGCGACCTAACTGAGGTGACAAATGTAAATTTAGCATGTACTGTCCTCTTGGATTAAAACTAGTGCAATGAATTCCAACCCCCGACTAGCTAAATCGTATCTTTTTTTTGTTGTAAGGCACAGTCATTGAAGTGAATTTTCACATGGGTCGATACTATGATTAAACATTATACATTGGTTGGTTGGTAAATAATGAATTAAAGTTGTGTTTTGTCATATTTACAGCACAAGGATGATTTCCTCAAGCCCGTTTTTGACCCAGCAATCGGAGATCAGATGCATTCTTTGCGATTGCACCCTGGAAAAAAAGGACATGAAGCAAGTTCACTTGGCAGGTTTTCAAGGCATCAGAAATAATGCTGAACTTTGGTCCCAATTGGATGAAAGAGTTTGCATGGAAAGCCCATACAGATCATTTCGAGAAGTCGTAATAAGACTACCGACTGAATTTAAAGACCCTCTCTCCATCCATAAATCTTGTGGGATTACATTTAGGAACAGACTGAAAAGTAAACAGGAGCAATCACGGAAACTCCAAAGTGAATCGGATGAAACAGACATCGAAAAGTCAAGTGAAAGAAATGATGTGGAGGCAAGGAAAAGGATCTTGCGCGAAAAAGAGGCAAAAAGGGTATGTTTCATATGTAACAAGAAAAGTGAGTGCGATGAGAAACCATACAACGATGGGGGGCTTGCACGTTGCTGTCAACTAAGCTCAGCAAAGAAGCTAACCGAGCAAATGGAAAAAAAACTTTCTCAAGAAGGTGATAGATATCACGAAGCTGCCAAACGACTGGACATCTTTCTCAATGGAACATCACACGATGTATTTGCAGCTGACGTATTTTATCATAAGGGATGCTATGGTGCCTTCATTTACGTAAGCAAAGAGCCACAAAAAGACGACGAGACAGAGAAGGTAAAACTAAGAGTTCTTGAGACCTTTAATGATATGCTCAAACGTAGAGTGATTGAGGACAAGGAGTCTTACCTCATGATAGAGCTACTCAAAGATTTGGAAGAGATAAGTCAGGACTTTGGTCTTGACACACCACCAATAAGGTTTACGAGTCATCTCAAACTGCATTTGAAGGATTGTTTCCAGGAATTGATTTCATTTTCGACAGTTGCAGGAAAACTTGTTGTTTCTTCCTCTGAACTTGGCCCAGTTACTTATGTAAATGCAGCTCTAAAGGGACATGGCCTCAGAGAGGATGATCTCACAAGAGCCTTTGCTCGACTCGTTCGGCGTAAGCTAGAAAGCAAACAGCCATCTAACTGGCCACCAACACCAGACCAATTGTCAAAATCATTAGAGAACCTTACCCCACTTCCCTGTATTTTCAATGCAATAGCCTGGTCCGTAAGTCCAAATGCCCCCAAAAATGATTTTGGTTTAGTTAAGGTTGGCAAATCGTATGTGCAGAAGATATCTGCGATATCCCAAAGTTGGGAGGGAATGGCAAGTCATGACCGAGCAGCCCCGCTAAACATAGCCCTGAGCTTGACAGTTCATAGAGTGACAGGCAGCAAAGAAACAGCACGTCTTCTTCACCATGCTGGCCTTGGCATTTCGTACAGTGACATCAGGCTGTTAAACAACACTTGGGCAAATGCAGTGAAAATGCAGCACAAGCACATGCTACCCCCTGGGTTTTTTCCGGGGAAAACGCTTCATGTTACATTCGACAATTCAGATGGCAGACAGCAAACGTTAACTGGTTCAAGCACAACTCATCACACAACTGGGACGGTTTTCCAAGTCTCAGGTAGTGATGTCCAGTCAACAGAAGATGTCAGTGCAACGATGTCAGATGAGACAGAGATAATCGACGAAGAGGAGCCTGACTATGGATCTTTTAAGATACCACGAAATCGAAAAGAACCGCCCTCATTCCCAGGATTTACAGATGAGACTAAAGACTCGACATTGATCAAGGAGGCTTTTGAAAAAGATGCAGCTTGGGTTATTGTAAGCGCAATTGGGCTTAACTGCGTAGCAGATGTCCAAAGTGATGTTGATGTTGAGGAAATAGAGCCCATTGGTTCGTGGACAAACTTTATGAAGCAAGTCACCAGTGTACAAACAACCAAGTGCAAGCTGGAATATCTGCCAGTCGTTCCATTACCTCCAAGTGACAATGTAATTAAGTGGTACATGGATTCAATACTACAAATGGTTGATGATCTGAGTATCAATCATATATTTGTACACGCAGATGAGGCAATAAACTCCAAGATGCTAATCATTTCCTGGATGCACGAAGGCAGATATGATAAGATCATAACACTAATGGGAGGCTTTCACACAATCTTAGTGAACCTAAAGATTTTGGGAAAGAAGTATGGATGCCTGGGTTTAAACAGTTGGTGGATTGATTCAGAAGTAATTGCAGAAGGCTCTGCTGTCCAAGCAATGGAAGGCCGTCATTATCATCGGGGAGTTCGATTACACAAGCAATCATTTGAGGCACTGCTTCGGTACAGGACCTTGAAGCTTTCTATTATGAACGACATGACAACCGAGTTGAAGCAAAGTATTGCAGACTTGAGGATAAAGCCATCGTCAGAAACTCTCACAGCCGTGATACAGCAACCAGAATTTAGAATCCTTCTTGCAAATCTGCTTCACACAACTGGAACACAATCAAAGATGATAGTCGAGTATATGCATGATGTGTCTGCAATGCTCTGTCTTATTAGCTCCGTGAGAGAACATTCAATTGAGCGACACCTTGCTGCAGAGCGAGCCTTAATTCCAAAGTGCTTTGCCTTTGGCCACCCAAATTACTCCCGTTACTTGACATATCAGCATGTCAGGCTATTAGACATCAAGGCAACAGAGAGCATGGTTTGGGATGATCTGGTCAAGAATGGATTTGGAGGCTCGTTGTCAGGGGAGCTCTTTTCTACCATTCATGGTGACCTGATCACCGAAACCACCATCAATAGAGAAGTCAAAGTTAGAGGTGGGCCAATGCAAGGTGGCTTCAGTACAGATGTAAAAACTGTGGATACCTTCTTGAAAACAAGTCATATCGTAGCTGATTTGAGAGGAAAATTGAAAGAAAGATTAAATGTCCTTTCAACTTCAAGTCACAAGGAAACGACAAAGGGAGCAAAAAAGAAGCACGAAGAAATGATTAATAGCCTGGTTGGACAGCTCAATAACTACTTTGACCCCTTTCTCGTTGGTCCTGCAAGAAATTTCAAAACAGGGACGGAAATTGATCCAGCTATAGTTGATGGACTTCTCTCATCAACTGATTTAGGAAATGAAATGTACGCAGAATTTGTGAATGAAAGGTTGAGAGCACAAGATGACGAGAAAGTCAGCTTCTTTCAAAGTGTAAAAAATCCCAAATTGAAAACAGGCTTGGAGAAACCAAAGAAAGCTTTAAAAGTTATTAGTGTGCTTAAAGAAGACAGACAGGCGTTTGGCTCAATGGTAGGGAAGGACACTTCTCCAGAAGAAGCACTTTCGTTTCCCCTTACATGCGTTCCACTGGCACTAGCTTCACCAGATGGTGACTTAAGACAAGGCTCAAAGGCCTCCCTGAGAAATCATCTAATTGAAGAATCAGATGCTTTGACTAATGAACCAGCTGATAGAGCAATTTGGTTGGTAGATGGTATGGCTGCCGTCAGATCTTTACCCCACAAAGAAATTTGGAAAGAATATGCTGAATCATTCATCATGTTCTGCACTCCAAGCAGGGACTCCCATCCTGCAAAGCTTGGCATTATCTTTGACTGCTATACAAGAAGTCACATCAAACAACTGACTCAGTTGCGGAGAGGTACACCTGGAAAAAGGGTTTACATTTCCAGCAGCCAGCAAAGCATGCCCAGTGGGAAAGCGTGGCAAACATTTTTGCACCATCCGGAAAACAAGACAGAGCTCATTCACTTTTTGGTAAAATTCATGAAAGAAAACAGGAATTTACTCAGAATCCCAACAATCGTAACAGAAAATGAAAAGTCATGGTTGTTGACAACCACAGCCGTCATTCAGTTAGATGACTGCAACCATATTGAAGCAGATACTCGGCTAATCTACGTTGCAAGCACGGCCGATTCACCAGTTGTAATCAGAGCAACTGACACAGATGTGCTGATTCTAATGGTGTTTGTCTACACAGAGATGCGCAAACATCAATGGCAAATGAAAATCGATAAAGATAGTTATGTCAACATTGGCAAAATTTGTGATGGCTTTGGCACTGATGTATGCAAGGCTTTGCCAGCTTTCCACAGTATCACAGGCTGTGATACAGTTTCATTTCCTTTTCGAGTGGGAAAGATCAAGCCGTTAAAGAAGATGATCAAAGTGGGTGCCACTGACCAAATTTCAACATTTGGATGTGACACACTTACAGATGAGCAAATGGTTTCAGCAAAAGAGTTCTTTAGGTCCATTATGTATCCCGGACTAAAGAACGAGAACTTGACTGAGACGCGCGTTAGAATGTATCGAAATCAAAAGGAAAAGGCGAGTGAGAGGATCATTCCTGATGATAGCAGTGTAGAACAACATTTGAAGAGAAGTTGGCTCCAAAGCTTTATATGGCGCCAATGCCTTGAAAGACAAATAGCATACCCTGAAATTGATGAGTCTGGATGGAAAGAGGAAGATGGAACAACCATACCAGTTTGGTATACGTGCAGCCAATTTCCTCCAGATATGAAAGATTTGGAAGACAATGAATCAGTCAATGGTAAGCCACAATTTTGTTCTTACTTTTAGCTAAATAAGTATTGTACGCAGCAGGCATACTTTAACATGAATCAAACTGCAATTTTCAAGCAAAAGTTTAATGGCTATTACAAATGAGTTGAACTTGAATTTCATTATTAATTTGTAGATGCGATGGAAACCTCAGATGACGAGAATGATTCGGATGGCTATCAACCCCCAACAAAGAAAGACAGATCAGCAGAACAGGAAGCTATTTCAACAAATGAAGGAAATGAAGATGATATCGAAACTGAATCTGATGATGGCGCTATTCATGATGATGATGATGACGATGATGATGATGATTATGATGATGATTATGATGATGTATCGGACAGCAGTTATGACAGTATGGATTTTACATAAGTTCAAGTTCAAGGTTTGATTTTTAATCTTTTAACTCCAAATATTCTGCAGGATTCAACACATTGGAGAAAGCTTACATTATCCCGGAACCAGTATAGTCTGCTAGGTCTGATGACGTCATCCACGAAAATTTAAATGTCATCGAAAATTGAAAAATTATATATCGATCGAAAGGTCTCGTTGCCCTCTATCCAAAAATATATATTTCACTGGACTTTGTTTGATAAATTTGGACACAGGAAACGAAAACCAACGAAATCTATACGTTTGTGACGTCATCAAATAACACCACTTCCGGTCCGAAATTCAGCATGCCCCAAGTGAAATTTGATTCCAGCATGTCTCAAAACCCCAAATCAGTTTTCAGAAGTTTGACCAAACGGTTTTTTAGCATTTTTCAATAGAGACCTGTCTATTTCAGGCTGTACTGATTTTTTCTCCACATGTAGGTACACTCATGATATGAGCTGAGACAAAAGTTCAGCTCAATATGACTAACAATTTCAGAAATTTCACTGTTTAAATTTTACCATGTTTCGCTGAAATCAGTCAACCGTGACTGCTCAGCTTTTCACGGAAGCCCAGTTTTGAATGAGAGTAAAGTTGTTGGCATATGCCTTGTGTATCTGAAATTTGGTACTCTGGGGTTTTGAAGGTAGAGGATCCAGAATCTACAATCAGAATTGTAATATCTTGTCTATAAGTGCTTCTTTTTCCTGTACTGAAATAAAAATTATATTTCCGCAAATTGCAAAAACCACTACAGATTAATTCATCAAAATCAGAATGTCTATGGCAACCTATGAATTTCTGTGTGCTAATTTCTGAAATAGTACATATAAAGGAATCAGAAAATGTAAAGCTCATCAGTTGCCATTATGTAGTTCAAGATGCATGCAAAATCAAAAATTGGACATTTTTCGCAAACAACCAGAAAATGTTTTAAAGTTACCATAGAGAGTTACAGTCCAATGTGGAAGTTTTCATGACAAAAAACTGTTCAAATAGTTGCCTTTTAAGGTCATATTTACAGCTAAGCATCAGGAGGCGTAGGAAAGATAAAAATCAAGAGATGAGACCTTAAAAAGTTTTGTTTTATTTAGAAGCGTTGACTGTAAGAAATTTAACCAAAAACATCCAACAAAGTACAAGTAGTATGAAAAGTGCATACCAAATTATGCCTTCTATTTGTGTTCTAGGAGTGATTTTTCAATTGATGCTAGAACTTCATCTGAGATATCATAAGTTCTTCCAGTTGCAGTTATTGGTGCAGCAATGTTACAAATAATATCCCCAAATGAAACCCAGCAAACATCCTCTCTGACTGGCCACCTGAAATTCTTTTTTGGACCTGGGGGATGCATAAAGCTGACTCTACAATCTCCTTCCTCTTTGCTCACATCAATAACCAAACCAACCCACCACTTGCCATCATAAAAACATGCCACATAGTCATTCTTCGAAGGACGGTACTGAGGGATTTCCTTCTCTCCTGTTATGGAAAAGGACCCTTGAAACTCTTTATCTTCTGCCGTTCGTTTATAAGATATTTCATGCTCATTTGATGGTGAAAAGAAGTGATAACTCCTAGTACCAGGAATTGTCCTTCCCCTGGAGAATCTATCTTTTAATTCCGCTCGGACTGAAACCATCCTTTCTTTTGAAATGTAGAGAAAATGTATTTCCTCAATGTTCTTTTGACAGAACTCAAGCATAGCTGGAACTGACAAAATTTGCTCAGAATAGGGGCGTTGTAAGCTAGCTCTGGCTATCAGACGCTTAACTGTGCCCCCTATCCCATCACAAGCTGATTTGCCATGGCTTGTGGCAAAAAATGTCCAGTTAGCCAGTAAACCAAAGTCAGCCTTATGCAAGCACAAATTAAGCATGTTCTTGTAGTTCTTATATTGCCCCGCACAGCCATCTGAGAAGTATTCAATACTGTTGATGTGTGGTAATTTTGCTTTAATCACTTGTGTTAGCTGTCTTTGCAGTTCATAAACAAAATTTGTATCATGATCATTGTCATCTGAAATAAAGCAGTATGATTTGTGAAGAAGCTTTCCATTTTGCTTGTAGTAAAGAACTGCAGGATGGAGGGTGCAGTATTGTTTACTCCAATGAAAGGACTGAATTTCATCTTGAACTACAAATGTGTAATTTTCTGCAAAATCACCAAGCACAATTACAGAGTCCTCATCAAGGTTTTCTTTCCTACTTGAGAAGTAACTGGCTTGGCATTTAGCTATGTATGAATGGGATGTGAGCTTATCTATGCTGTTAATAAGTAGATCAATAAACTCTTCACTGCAAAGAGTTTGACTGATCAGTTGAGAGTGGTCAGTGCTCTGCCACTGTAAGAAAGAAATATCACCTTCTAAGTGACTAAGAGCCTCTTCAAGAAAAGAGCGGAGAGGAAGGGTCCCTGGACAATCTTTACATCGATGAATCATGCAGTGGTTATTGTTACGAGAACAAACAATCATATCCATCATGTCCTTGTAGGTTTTATCAGTATTTGCTGCATCTACAAGAAGAATAGCATTCTGGTGGATAGAGCACACACAAACTGAATGGACCCCACTAGCACCAGCAGTGATGCACCATTTTGGGCGCAAAGAGCAGAATTTTGAAAATCCTAGTCTGATATTTGGGTATTTCTCCTTGAAACAGACATAAAGTTCCTTTAGGTTGCATAAGAGCAAACGCTTTTGCTTATGGACATTTCTTCCAATGCTAACTACATCCTTTTTGCCAGGCAACAAACGGGAGTACTCGTCATCCTCGAAAAAAGACCTAACTTGTGCCAGGGTATCTTCTGGCAGTACCTTTCCTGTTTTTTGCTCTGGCAAGGCATTGATACCTTGCTTCCGCTTTACTTCCCTTGCCTTCCTTATCAGATACTCCGAGACCTTAAAATAATCAGATGCATACTTGATGCTCCATGATTCAGGTGTGAATGTTAACATTTGAACCTTGTGTCTATAATCACAATGTTGTAATTTTACCCTTATTTCGTCTGTTAACTTGTCAAGATCAGCAGCCTTCTTTTCAAACTCCCTTGACACACTTTCTGGTTCCTGTTGTGATGAAAATTCACCAACTTCAACACCAATAGCACTGGCAAAAGTTTCTTTCATCTTTCCAAAAGTCCTGTTTATTTTCTCATTGGCAAAAGATATGCGTCTATGTTTTGGCATGCTATGTGTTTTAATAGGAGAAGCACCAATTGATTCAAGACTTTCATTCAGAGCAGCCCTATTTTTCTCTTTTGAAAGTGAACTTTCCAATTCTTCCACATCCTCACCAGAATCTCTATCAACCTCCATACAGGAAAATTCTTCAGTCTCAGATGATGATACTTCTTTAGCCTTGGTAAAACACCTTCTGCATAACTGCCAACCAGGCACTGATTCAATGCCATAACTGGCCAGTTCCCTTGCTTGTGCAAGTGATATCTTATGGCCACCCTTTGGCAATTTCTTGTGTACCTTGAAAATGTTACAACATTTGCTGAACCTGCTTGGAAAGGTAGACCCAAATTTGGCCTCATGATGAAAACAAATGGTTTTTGCTTCATGTGAATCTTTCAACCCTGCTCTCCACAGCAACAGGTTCCGATAATCTTCTTCCAATTCACATAAAACTTTGATGCAAGCTTTACGAACAAAATGAGTTTTGTGGCAATCTTCTTCTAAATAAACACCAAAGTCACATTTCTCCATTTCTTGTTGATAAAATTTTTGTCTTTGAATAACTGCTAGGTTATGGTGGTTATGCCATGGCAAGGATCACACAGCAACAGGCAACAACAGCAACAACACACGCAATGACAGCAACTTTGAACAAGTTGCTGTTGTTTTGTGTTTCCTTGAAGCAACTGAAGGACTCTGAAGGGTGTTTTGTTTTCAGAAATAACACAAAATCAAATGAAGAATTCATGAGAAATTCCTGAGAAACTATCTTAACATCACCTGTATAGAACAGAGAGGGTTTCAATCTGTGCAAATAGGAATCTGTCATCAAGGATATTTATTAACTTCAGACAGGAAATTTTAGTATCCCATAATAAAGAGGAATTAGAAACAATTCAGAAGTTTAGCATAAAGTAGAAGGAAATGACTCAGTTCCATTGAAAAGCTCATTTTCTGAAAACAGTAGCATGAAAAGGTGCTACTGCTCCTATTGTAAGATCAAAATGTGATATATCCTTCTTCTACAAAACAGTGATGCCTTTTGCATAGAGGAGGTATACAATGCTATATGGAATCATTTTTTATCATCTTAGCTAATTGTTATTCTCCCAACAATTTGTATGAAAAATGGACAAACGATAGTTCTGTGCTTAGTTTCCAGCCTCACCTTGTGACTTTTATCTATCTGTTACCTCCTGATGCTCACAACTGCAAATATGAGTTAAAAGGCAGCCATTTGAACAATTTTTTGTCATGAAAGCTTTCAAAATTGGACTGTAACTCTCTATGGTAACTTTAAAACATTTTCTGGTTGTTTGCGAAAAATGTCCAATTTTTGATTTTGCATGCATCTTGAACTACATAATGGCAACTGATGAGCTTTACATTTTCTGATTCCTTGATATGTACTTTTTCAGAAATTAGCACACAGAAATTCATATGTTGCCACTGGCAATTCATATGTTACATAATGGCAACTGATGAGCTTTACATTTTCTGATTCCTTGATATGTACTTTTTCAGAAATTAGCACACAGAAATTCATATGTTGCCATAGACATTCTGATTTTAATGAATTAATCTGTAGTGGTTTTTGCAATTTGCGGAAATATAATTTTTATTTTAGTATAGGAAAAAGAAGCACTTATAGACAAGATATTACAATTCTGATTGCAGATTCTAGATCCTCTACCTTCAAAACCCCAGAGTACCAAATTTCAGATACACAAGGCATATGCCAACAGTTTTACTCTCATTCAAAACTGGACATCCGTGAAAAGCTGAGCAGTCACGGTTGACTGATTTCAGCGAAACATGGTAAAATTTAAACAGTGAAATTTCTGAAACTGTTAGTCATATTGAGTTGAAATTTTGTCTCAGCTCATATCATAAGTGTACCTACATGTGGAGAAAAATCAGTACAGTCTGAAATAGTGGGTTACAAAAAGTGAAAAAAATTGATGACTTGACATGGATTGACCCATGATTGAATTTCCTGTTTTAAGGGGGTATAGGTAGTAATTAAGAGAAAGTGGTCTTAAGATGTTCAGATGAAGGACTCTGTTATACATATTTGTAAGGTACTTGAAAAAATGGGAAAACATGTATAATTAGGTTGATTCAATTACAGTTGCCATGGTAACAGATCAAACAATGGACCAAAAATGCACTTCTCTTGGAAAAGATTTAACTTGTTTAAGAATAAGACATTTTAATGTATTGGGTGTCATTTTGTTGATCTTTGCTAGGACTATGCACTAACAGAGAGTTTTGTTAGAAAACATTAAAAACTTTCTCAAAAATTCCTTTTGTAAAACATGCCAAAACTTTACGCAATCACATGATCTTTAATTCTAAACACATAGCAAGTTTTGAAATTATTTCAGAAATACTCTCTGCTATTGCATAGTAAATCTATTGAGCTATTCATAGGCAAAAAACTGGCCCTCCAAGTCAATCCTGCTGGTTTTGGCATTTTCTGGGCCAAATGAACTGTGCCGAAAATGTGTTTTTGAGAAAATGGCTGTTAAAGTTTTACTTTGGTTAAAATCCACCAGCTTCATATATTGTTCCTTCTTGCTCTAAAAATCTGTCCTCCTCTTTTAATCTTCTTTTTCTCTTTGCTTTCCTGATCTTTTTCTCTTCTTCAGACACTTTTCTTTTGCTCTGATAAAGTCTCAAATCATCCTTCTTTTGCAATGCTCCTTTTGTGTAGTCACCAATATCAATACCAAGCTCATCTAGAACCAACTTCAGTTTTCAATCAACCAAAATTATAAATGATAACTGAAAATGAAGCACAAGTGTTTATAGGCACTGTACCAACAAATGTCCCTTTAGGACAGAGACTCCAAAGCACATTGATGTAGCTCTCAGCAGCATTCTGCGTTAATCCATTAACACAGCATAACAGAAGGCTTCTGGCACTAAGGCGATCAAAAATTGGTTTGATTTGCACAGCAACTGCTTTAGCTAGAGGATCTTTGTGATGATTCCTGCCTTCACATCTCTGAAATGGACACTCAAAATGCTTAAATAACTCTTTTGCTGCATTGCTTGCGGCATATTTCAACATCCCACAAATCAAATTCATTGCAGTCAGTCCTCTGCCGATTAAACACATGCCCAAGACAAAGTTGTAATTCACTTCAAATACTTTTGGCCCAGGTGTGCTTGATTCATCTTTGCACTTTGCTGAGGTATAAAATTGTGTCAGAAGAGCCACAACATTTATTGCTGCAATGGAAAGCCAATTTCTTTGCCATTCCTTCCTTCTTTAGTTCAATAATACTTCATGTGCCTTCACTGCATATCTTGCAAAAAGCTGATTCTGAAATAGTTAATAGCATGGCTTAATAGTGTCAGGTCTTATGAGACAGTAACCTTCAGGACCACTGATATCAAGAGATCTTGCATGTGTTGACCATTTTGGGGTATCCACATTCGAATCAGCCGAAAGCTAATTGCCCACTTCTCGAACGTCTACATGCTACAGGAGTTTCACTTGGCCTATCTCTGTTGCTGCTTGTCTCAACTTGACAACTGACATTTCATCACAAATATTTTGTGTACTCTTTGCTTGTTTACATGCTCTTGCAAATTTCATCTGTTCTTTCCTGCTTTTTCTCTTTCTCGTATGATAATTTGTCTTCCTCTCCGCTCCGGACTTGGAGCATTTTCACTCTCAGATCGCCTATTTTCAATCTCCATTTTGAGTTGTCTCGCTTTCTTATGGAACTGGAAACTGAAAACGAGACTTTAAAGACCACAGGGTGTCCAGCCACATTCGTGCATCAAAAAATGCATCCATGGGGGGTAAAAAATGGGGTTCCAAGAGTACAGAAAAAAGGAAGGTCTTCCCACATGTATCAGGAATTCCCTGACACCTGGTAAAAAACTATTATTTTGAAAGAAATTTTGACGACCTACAGGAATACGACTGAAATATTCTAAATCTCCATTAAATTTAGGTCAGGATGGCATGATTCCCCAAAAATGCACAAAAATTTTTTTTATGCAATTGAATACTACCTATACCCCCTTAAAGGAAAAATCTGTTAAGATGGGTGAACTAACATCATTCAGAGTGCACTGTATCTGTCAAACGCCATTGGCTGCTGATGACATGTTTGAATCTAAAGACTGCTCGCTCTGCAATGAAACCTACCATAAATGCTGTGTTTCGGTATTACTAAACGGTGGAATCACCAAGAACCACCCAGAGCCAGCCATAGCAACCCAAAAGACACCAGAGCCAGCCAGAAGCATCCAACCAAAGATTAGGCTGTTCAGACCGACTTGCGTTTGGGCAAAAAATTTACCAGGACAAACAAGTGGACAGTTGTCGCATTTAAGTTCAGCTTTGAGAAAGAGTTTGTGAACATGTCTATCATGATTTGCTCAGTCCTAATGCATTCCCTTACATTTAAATTAATTTGGTTTCGAAACCCTACCATGATGATGCCTCTCTAATCATTCTGGTGTCAAAAATTTGCAAGAAGACCAAATATTCTGTTCTTGAAGGCAGCAAAGCTCTTCCGTCCAATCCTCTCCTCCAAAGCCCGTTGTCTCAAAATTCTCCTTACCTTATGGAAAACGTTCTCGACCGGGTTTAGGTCTGGAGATCTTGGGGGAATTGCCTGAAGCTCTCTTTGCTACTCTATTGTTTTGGCTTGGGTCGTTATCCATGACGAATATCAAATTTTCTTGCTTCTTTTGCATAGCAATGTCCCCAAGTGACCTCTCCACAGGAACCTCAAGTATGCATTTCTGTAAAATACCATTAGAAAGGGTCTTTTTCCTAAAATAACTTCCACTTGTGGATCTGCGTTGAGTGAGGCTTTTGATGTACATCCAGGAAGGCCTTAGGGGAGGGCCCCATTGTGCTTTGCAAGCGTTGCTATAGGGTAACTACAAACTTGCTCAAAGACACAAACAGCAAATCAAGCACAACGTCTCCTGAATTGGACCATTCTGGGGTAAATTCAAGTGGGACTGATTTGACAGATTATGAACGAGAAGCCAACGGTCAGGCTGTAACTTCAGCGAACTTAGTCTTAGTAATTTGGAGTGTTTTCCTTTCACCTTTTGGCCTTGAAGTTTATGTTATATTGCATTGTATCTATTGTAATATGCATTATAATGAATTGTAATGTTTTCAATGTAACATACTTTTTTGTGATGGCCAAATGTCATTTCTATTGATTATCCTCACTCTCATATTCAATAAGAATGTGTTTAAAGTAGGTGAAAATGACTCGTAAGTGAGAGTAAGTCATTCAAAAGTAGGTGAAAGTTTGCACGTACAGTGAACTGTGAACTGGATTGAGAGCCTGCAACCATGAAAAATTGAAAAATAGAGAAAGGAATGTTATAAATTCTACCAAATATACAACCATGAAAAAATAAACTGTTGTCGTACAAAGACAAGCAGAAGAGACTGCAATACGCCCGTAAGAGACTGCAATATGCCTGTGGGATTAAATCTGGCGTGGTGGTTACATTGGTGAAGCCGTACAAACATATGACTGGGGAATATTTCGCTGAATTTGTAAAAAAATGACCTTGGGCAGGCTCTAATGAGAGGAAAAGATAAAGACAGAAATAATATTGAATGAAAAAGAAGAATCAATACTTAAGAAACCTAAGACTACCCGAGTCGCCCGACTTTTCAATCTGGACCTATGGGCAAAAATGAAAACACTGGCGACTCCGGCAAAATGCAAAAGAACCAACAGACAAGTCAATCCAAACACTCCCCAAGAAACTATTGGGCCAGAGCGAAAAGTCAGCAGTTCAAGTTCAAGTTCAAGTTCTTCATTTTTAAATTCAACAACAATACAAATTCCATTTAACAATTAACTGTAAATAATAGATTAACAACAACAAAAGAATTTAATAGAGTGAAAAGACAACTACATAATAACTTTGCATGGAATTTGTATGTAAGGAATTTCTTATTGAGGAGCTCTCTCAATAGATAAACTAATTGAGGAGAGAGCACCCCCTGTTCCAAGAGCATATCATGCCATAGTTAGGGCATGCGTAGGCCAGTTCGCATATTATGGCATACGTAGGCCAGTTCGCTTAGCACCTTGCACTTTCAGTGTCGATATCAACACTGCAAGTCTTCTGGTCTTTCAGCTTATCACCACACTGTTTGACTGCGGCGATAAATAGGCCTACCTCTTCCCTAGATTTGAATTCAAAAATTCCGCAAGTTCTGTGCGATTTGATGGCAAACGTGATCTCTTCTGTCATCTTATTGTGTCATCTTAGATCCAAAGTCTTTTCCAGAGTAAGGACCTACCAACCAATCAGTTTTGTGGAAAGATTTGCCACATACCCCCGTCACTTCCCTGGTCAAGTACCCCATTCGGTATTTCTCATCTTTACCAACTTCTGCTGTTATTTTTGCAGATGCTGTAATGCAAAATCATAAAACCACTGAAGCAGATGTGGAGAAAGTTATAGGGACTTATTTGTGCTATGCTCCAGACAAAAGGTGGCTATAGGCACAAGGAGGATGTGAACGATGTACAGTAACATATTTTGTTTATCTAGTGGGTGTTCCAAAAGAAGTTCCAGTGTTTGATAGAACATAGAGAAACAGTTTTGAATGTGGTAATTTCTGTTCATCCTATACGCGTATGCTATAGAGATTTCAACTTACTGTTTCGCATTCCGTAGGAGGGAAATAGCCATCCGGAAATGGAGTTTTGAGCTACGTTGAAGACAAAACCTAAGAGGTTTACACCATTCCTGGTGAATTGCAACAACAATTGCAGCAAACTGTTTCACCTGAGACATTTTTTATTTCATTCCTTAAATATAAGGCTAAAAGTCCCTGGAATTTTGTCAAGCATGCAGAACTCTACAGAATCAAAAATCGTTCAAACATAAATTCTTTTAATTACATTGTGGCACTTTTTCCTTTAACATAAAAGAATTTCCGCCTGCTCAGAACATTCCATTGACTGAAAAATGGCCTTTACTTTAAATTTGCTCAGTGAGTAGAAATATTGCTTCTGTCAAGGTAATGAAACAACTGCCAAAGACATCACAAAGAAACAATTTTGATTTTGAAAATTCCAACACTTCATTGGGGACTGTCAGTGAAGGAGAGGTTTCAGTTCACAATGAGGAAGAAAGGAAGGGTTTTTATGAAGTTACAACTGCCCTAGAACCGTACCAATATGAGCCACTTGCATTCCCCAACAATGAAGAAATCAAGGATGATGATGCTGATATCAATGGGATACATTTGGAGACTCTTGAGGCAAGATTTGAAAAAAGGCAACTGGTGTAAGCTGTGTGGTGCAACGCTTTTTGGGAGGAACTGACAACAAAATGTGTCTTGCTAAACAGAGCAGAAACGGCATAAAATGATGTCATCAACCATTCTGAGATAAGGAAGTGTTTGAATAGATAAGCTTTTTGAAATGATAAATCAACAGTTTACGGCCCTAGGGAGAAAATATCAAGTGTTGCCTAATTTCGGGATCTGTTGCAGGGAGCCAGGGGGGCTCAAAGCTACAAATTTATGCGCATGTGCCTGCAGTTTCTACTCTGTTTTCTTGCTACTCATTCATCCGCAATATCAAAACTCCTATCAGAAAGGAGACACCTGTAGTGTGGTGACATGCAACAAGAATGGGACCAAAACCAAAAGTTTCTGAGCTCGCCGAATATGAATTTAAGACTAAACTTAATCAGAGAGAAATCAGGAGAGTTGCAGAAAGAAAGAGAAGCCAAACTTTTTAGTAAACTAGCTGCATAAGATCAATTTTAGGGATTTTTCTGGGCTGCTACTTTATTTCTTGAGTGGCTCATCCTAGCCTTATTATGATGATTCCCTTGTATCCCTGTGGTAAACCTTACTTAACAGAGACTCAATTAAACAGTGAAAAGCTGAGCCTATTTTCTGCATTCATCAGTCTAATAATGATGGAACCACAAATTAATCAAATTTAGAAATCAAATTTAAAAGTTAAAACCTTGTTGTGAGTGAAAGGCTCTCTCCAGGAGGAAGGGGATACAATCTCCAGAGAAATGAACACACAAATTTGAAACATTTATAAAAGAGCTTGAAAAATTCTGCTACCCCATGCCATAAACGCTTTTGTCACTTGCAAATTATCAGAATTAAATGCCATAAAATACTCCAATGATTTAATAGTAGGTCATCAGGCCATTATTGTGTTTTCATTTATTAGGCCTTACAGAGACTAAGAAGTGCACAAAAATACATGTAATATTCATAATTGTTTGCAGATCACCTACCTCATTCACATCATCATCACATTAATCTTGAAGATCTTCATTATCTTCAACAATGTTGAAAATTTCATCAACATCAATGTAATCAACAAAGTGAATCAAGTCAGCCAACACTGCAAAAAAATTTAGATTGCACCTTCCTTGATCATGTGACATAAGAGGCTTGTGATTTCAACGCAAAAAAAGGGCTATTGTTTGGCATGACAGCTTCCTAACCAGTGTCCCTTTCAATTATCTCTGGTAACATATGTGCTCACTTATGTAACATCCTTGCTCATTTATGTAACATCCATGCTCATTGTGTAACATCCATTCATTTTGCAACTTTGGGGCTTGCCCACTTAAAGACCACTGAAGGAGATTAATGGCTATCCGCAATTTTTACCTATGACACAATTCTGCAGTTCCAAATTCCATAATTTGGTGATTCCGAATTCCCCAGTTCCGCTGTTCTGAATTCCATGAAATACACCCATCGATGATGGGTCTTGTTTATATTTGCCTATAACTGAATGTTTCTTGGAATACTGCACTTTAAGGCTTGCCAAAGTTTTTATCTGGGAATGACAAGTCATTAACTTCAAGCAGCTCCTCTTTGTTTTGCAGTTCTACATTTCTTGAGCCAGTGGAAGTGCTGGCATCTCCATCTCATCTTGTTGATGCATCTCCGACATTTTTAAGTTTTTTACCTGGTCCATACAGAAGCATGTTTCCAAAAAGCATTTGAAGATCAGTTGTTTCCTCATACAATTTGTCATCCAAGAACTTCTGTGACAGAATTGAGGAATGCAATTTCGCTTTGTTGTGTTTCCACGCTGAGCTGCCAGCCAAACGCCTCCGGTATTACTAAACAGCGGAATCACCCAGAGCCATCCAAAACACACCTGAGCCAGCCAGAGCCAGCTAAAAGCTACCTTGCGCAACATTTTAAAATAGCATGGTCGAGGGGAGACTCTTCTAGGAGGTTTGGTAGTTATATGAGTGCCTTTGAGAATTCATTTTGAAAATATGGCGCCATAACCAGGGGCAAATTTTACAACATGATCCATAAAACAAGGCAAAATTTTCCAGAAAAAGTGTGACAACAGAGCTAAATTGTTTTTTACGAATGTTTGTCAGAAGCAATAAATTGCTAATGTTTACTTATAGCAATAGCTATATAGCAAATCCCCCTAAAGCAGATTTGCCTGATAAGCAGGAAATTCTGGGAGAATAACGGACCCTATGATGGGGTTGAAAGCCTGGCAGCCAGCGACTTCACCAGACACCAGCCAGTCTGAACGGCCTAATTTGCCAAATTTGTAACGTGCGGTGCGCGGAGCCCAAAGTCTCCTCGCAGGCTACAAAATTCGCCCTGTTTGAGCACATACCTTGCTTCTACTACTTGGATACATGGTAATAGATATATGAAATATTCAATTTGTCTTTGAACTCCTTTCATACAGTATTTAGCCCTTTCTATATAGTTGAATTCAATTAATGTATCCAGAATCATAGGGTAATTCATCAACTAATAATATGCCCCCTTCATTCCATTTCTTTCACTAAACCAGTTCAGTTCACTTCTAATTTAAAGTTCCACTACATACACCTTTCATACAATAACAAGAGAGCACCCAATATTTTAAAAGCCTGTTGTAAATCAAATAATGAAGTTATTAGAAATTGACTGGTTGGAGACAAACTATGGTTTATATGTTGTAGAAAACAGATGAATGTTTAATTGATAGAAAGTCATTACTGAAGGAGCTTGCTTGATGTTGAAGGAAATGTTGTTCTAGAATTTAGCACCTGCTTCACTAAGAGACTGTAAGCTGCATTGCTGTGTATTCACTTGTGTCACTGAAATATAATAAGAAATATTGAATGTCTTAAGTGTAATAGTAATAAAAATCAGTTTTCATGAATATCTTGAGAAACTACTCCAATTTATTAAAATAAACTCAAGATGACACCAAATCAAAAGGGGTGATAACAGACAAGCTCCAACCACAACCTCCTGGAACACAGAAGGCATTTAAAAGTATTTACAATTCCATTTGTGGTTGGCAAACTTCAAAAATTCAACATAATCATGTTCCTGCATTAATAGGCCTATCAAAAATGTAGAAATTAACTCAGCAAGGCCAGGAAACTATTGTTGTGGATCTTTTATCATGCCTAGGCCCAAACTCTATTCATTTTGAATTTATTCAAAGCAGTTGCAATGAGGGCAGATGCTTTGTGTTGCTTTTCTGACATTAAAGACAGCATCATTTTCATCTCATTTAGGGAGGGTTGCCCTTCAACAAAGTTGTTTTTCAAGGGGTCCTCCATTAAAAACATTTACAATAGTATCTAGAAAAATATAGTATATTTTAACCCTTTACAAGAAAAAACCATAGTGTTAAAAGCTGTTTACAATAATTGATCAATTACATTAAAAGAAAATATTTACGAAGGTAAAGCAAATTACAGTTTTGGGGCAATATGCAATGCCGGCAGCAGCCACTCCTGATTTAGACTTGCCCCAAGCAGCCTTATTACAGATGACACTGTTTCAGACAGACTTATTACAGATGACGAAATAGACTTGGGGCAAGTCTACTCCTGTTTGGCAAGCCAACCCAGAGCAATCAGCAATAGCAGATCTCATCATCAGGCGCCCTGATCCAGCCTACCAACCAAGAACAGCCGCAACCACCACCACAAGATCCACCCTGCCCTCATCCCTGGATAGACTTTTCAAAGCTATTCAGAGAGGATGCCTGTTTTGACTCTGATAGCAGAATATTTCGCAGAATATTTCTTTGGTAACCTCACATCAGTGTCAGTATTACGGGAGAAGCATATATATTTCAGTTATTTCAGTAGAACCACAACAACCCCAAACAGAAAAAACAATTATCAAATGTGAGGCTCAACAATACCTGCGTAGAGATTTTTCAGAGTCTCCCTTGGTAGAAATTCTTGGCGTGTTTTAGACAACCAACAGCCCTTAAGACCTTGGCAGAAACAGCCTCAATTTGTTCTTTTTCCATAGTAGTTCCTCAATTTCCAATCCAAGGAACAATAAAAGGGTCATTGGCATCTGCTTTGAAGAGTTCCTCACTATCTTAGTATTTTTGGGTATTTATTACTTCATATTGAAATAATTTCAAGTTCAAAAGGTTATCTTCCCATTAACTTGTGTTAGTTCTGGGTAGTTATTGGTTATTTTGTACTCACAATGAGATCGATCTAGTTTCCATACTGTTGACATGAAAAGAGCCAACCTTGTGTTGTTGTGTGGACTTGAGTTGACCATGAAATGATTTTATTCCATTTTAGATGTTTAAACTCCCAAAATTAGCAAGGAAAAAATGTGCAAAACCCCCAATTGCTCAACATGGACTGCAGTCATTCACGTATGATGAAATAAAAAAGGGGGAACTCATTGGTTCTGGTGCATATAGGAAAGTTTATAAGTCCAGGTACAAGAATAAGGATGTTGCGGTCAAGGAACTAGATACCATAGATACTGATGACTTGATAAAAGAGGCAAGATTTCACAGCAAGCTTTCCCATGACAACATAGTAAAGTTCCATGCTGTCTGCATAAATCCAATGGCATTGATGCTGGAACATGTCTTCTTTGACATGACACCGTTTGGAGGAGATTATGGTATATCAAGCCTTGACAACTTTCCGAGCTACATGCAGTGCATTGTGAGGGTTTTGAGCACATAGTTCCTGTGGTTGCAAAGGGAATCCTTACTGGATTACAGTACCTACTTGGGGAGGGTGTTGCACACAGGGACTTAAATCCTGGAAATGTATTGGTTAGTAACCAACATTTTAGTGAAAGCATGGCAACAGTAGAACGAGAGCTTGTGTGGAGAGAATTCCCTTGCATAACCAAGCTTACCGACTTTGGGGAAAGCTGGGGAACAATCTGCCAAACATCTGCTGCTAAGCGATCTCACACAGTCAATATTTATAAGGGGACGCCTGCCTTTATGGCACCAGAGGTGATAGAACCTCTAATGCGTCCAATCGCAATGAATGAGAATGACCTTAAGCTTGCAGATATTTGGAGTCTGTCAATGGTTTACTTTTCCATGACAAATCCAGGTCTTAAGGTCCCATATTACAAAGAAATCAAAGAAGCCAAGCATCTTCAAAACTGGCAGTCATTCCTTGTAAAAAAGATAGCAAGTGCATCAGACCCAGAAGGTGACACCTCATATGATCCTCTGAAAGCAACAAAATGGCTTCAAGTTCATAAAGCATTTAAACATGGAATGTGCAAAGTTCCTAAAGATCGCCCAACCTTGTGTGAGATAGAAGAGTTGCTAAATGAGAGGATAGAGTCTGATACATATACCTTGACAGTAAACCAAGGTAGTGCTTTTGAAGATGTGCATCCTTTTGGGATGGCAGGAAATTATTCAGATCCTCTAAATGATGGAAGAAATGCCTGTAGTTTCTTTGCTTGCAAGATCAGTGAGCATGTGCTACAAACAGAGATCAAAGATTGGGCAGATCTGGCAAAGGCGACAGAAACGATCATTACAGAATTCCCGATAAGCCTCAATCCGTTGCGTGAAAAGGACAAGCAGTATGATGCTTTTACAGCCTATGACATAATGATGAAAAATGGACTGATATGCAGTCTGAATCTTGTCATCAGAAGCAGTGGATTCTTGGTATTTTCAGATTCAGGCAGAAAGGAGTTGGCCGAGTTTGTTCAGGAATCTCTACAGACAGTTGCCATAATAACTGTTCCACCTTACACCTTTGTCATTGGGAGATGTAGAGAGCAATTTTTCATAGTTGACACACATAAAATTGGCCAAAACTGTGATGGTAATGGTGGAGGAATTGTAAAGGTGTTTTCAACTACAAAGTCTGTTATGCGGAGGGTGTGGGAGAGGCTGTACGAATCAGGTATTAGAGCAGAATACCAACAGATCATTGACGTAAATGCTTGCTGCCAGTCACCTGTACAAGATTCTGAAGTGGACGTTTCAGCCTTTCTTGGCAGCATTATAATTCAATCCATATCTCAATTGCAACCATTGGAAGCAAGCAAAGGCAGCAAATTTGGCAGTGTGGTTGACAACATTGCAAACAACTGTACCATCTCAGAAGACAGTAGCACAAGCAAACTATTTACTTCCAGGTCACAGCTGAAGTCGCAAATAAGGGACAGAGAAAACGAGCTGGCATTCAGAATCAGACAACCAGATGAGAAAGAAGGGAGTGGAGATGAAGAATCCAAGCGTTGCATGTCAACAAATACAGTGCAAATATCAGAAGTTGATTCAAAGAAGGCTGGTCCACAACTATATGATGATCTTGCATATCCTTAAAGATGGGTAGATATTCAGCAACATGAGTGGGGACCATATCAGCTGCCATATATTAGCGTTGTGAAGAGAAAGCTCAAGTTTTCCGAACAGCTTGCTCTGATAAAGGCCAGCAAACCCAAACCTGTACGAATACCGCAAGGCTGCTGAGAAAATGCCATCTTTATCATTGATAGCACAAAAGTTTCTGACCCTTGCGACCAAACGGCGTGTTCCGCAAGTGTTTGGAAATAAAAGCTCATCTTGTTGAGGCAACAGTTGGAAATCATGGCAGACAATGCGTTAAAGTTGTTACCGCCAAGCAAACAGAATGTAACAAAGAACAATGGTACTTGAAAGTGAATAGGAAGCAGAACCAGCTTGGCCTCATAAGGGACATCTCCTATTTCATTAATAAGCAGGGACAAATTTTGAATAACTCTATCCTTGTGCAGTATGTAATAGATCAGAAGACATGCGGTGATGTCTCTTCATTACAATACAAAGTTTTGCCCCATGGAAATTCGAAAGGTGATCAAATACAGCCGTTCCACCCCTGAAGAAGAGCACCTTAAAGCTTCTGCACAAAGAAGTTGCACAGAGCACTGTTGATGCCTCATCAGTTTTTGAAGATGGAATTAAAAAGAGTGACAGCGACTATGGAGACCAGCCACGTTCAAAAAAGCAAATTTCTGATTTTGCAAGAATGGCCTCGGAAAGAAAAAGGATGAATCCAAATAATGAAGTTGAAGTAATTTTAGCCTACAATGAAGGACTGGATGATGAGATCATATGGAGCCATTCGGATGTTCCAGGTGACCTTTGGGTGCTTGGGACGAACCGGATGCAGCATGATCTTGGACATGCAGAGGGTGGAATGCCCATGTCTGTAGATCCAACATTCAATTTCGGAAAATACGAAGTTACACCTGTAACATACAGGCACCAATTCATGTTATCAGCATCAAAGAATGTTCATGGAAAATTGAATAATGCCGTTATGCTTCGCCCCACTATAATTCATCATTCTAAATGTGAGGACATATTTAACAGGGCAATCAGTGAAGTCAGCCGAAAGGGTAACCTTTGCCAACAGAAAATGGGGATAATAACAGATGGAGAGGAAGCACTGCTAAAAGCTTGCAAATCAAACATGCCAGATTCGATAAGCCTCAGATGTACCATCCATTTTCGTGCAAATTGTAAATCATTCCTAAAATCCATTGGAATAAAAGGAGACACATCACAGGCACCCTTCTTGGGCATTGTATTCGGAGAGCAAGGTCTTATTGAGTGCGAAAACAAGAGGGATTTAAAAGAGAGGCTGAAAGAGCAGTCAAAATTGTTAGATGAATTAGAAGCAGAAATCACAAAGGCAGACCCTAGGTTTTCAACCTATTTGAAAGAGAGAGAGAGAAAAGTTTTGCGAAGGCTGATCCGTGACACAAGAAGGAAAGGGGGACTGACAACAGATAAGAATGGTATACCACAACGCGTTTTTACCAATCAATCAGAAACAGTGAATTCCATGCTAGCAGCGAGAAAAGAGGCTTTAGCTTACTCCAAGAAAGATGATCTATCTAAGGCAAGTTTTATCCACAAAATTTGGGAAAAGGTAATACAAGAACAAAGTCGTGAGATTCAAAAGGCACTATGTGGTCAAAGCAGACGTTATCATATTTGCTTAGCCTAAATGTGAGCATTGTTTCATTTGAGAGCAATTAGAACCGGCTGGTTGAATTTTGATTAAATCTTAATTGTTTTGATCGCCAAAGCAAAAGTTATGTCAACCTTGTAACCTCATTGCATAATAGAGCAACAATCTACAAACCCACATTTGAAGCTGATAAAGGAGAATACGGTCTTTCTTTTGAAACCCAGTAACCCTAACTGGCCTTAACAAGAAACCCACAAACCCACATATGAAACCCACAAACTCACAGTACCCACATAACCCACATCACCCACAAACCGATGCGATTTAGTTGCACCCAAGGTGTTTTCTTAAAGTGGATAGATCAGAGAAACACGCACCACCTGCCTGAGGCATCTTTCCAGCATGTAAACTCAACTTTATTCCTTTGATAAACAACATTCTCTCTTTTAACTTTACTTTAACTGTTACAATACCAAATAAATTGAGTGATAAACCTTTGATAATCAACAATAATGGACGAGGAAATGAGAGAAGCACTTGGCTAAGAGATAGCCATACACATGAAGAAGATGAAAGATGGAATGAAGGTGATGTTTGATGAAAGTTTGGATAAGGTAACAGATTGACTCCCTTGCATTGAATAAAAACTGGACAGGATTGAAAAAGAACACATACAAATGACCAAAGATGAGGAAAGCAGCGGACAATATCCTTTTTCTCCCGTTTTTCTCCCTCCTTCAAAGTGTTCGGAACATACTCTGTGTCCATTAGTTGGGTTAAAGTTCCTCATGTGGATCAAATGGATCCAGTGTTTCCTGAAATCTTTCTTTTCTTTGCTGTTCCCATTTGGAAAAGTATAAAATGCGAGGTGTATGTACTTCTTACTATTATTAAAGCAATTTGGAACACAGCAAGTGAACCCTCCTCTCCCTCAACGGCTCTTTATGGTTGTTTTGTAGCAAAATTATTTCATTCACATTCACGGTTTTTTGTGATCATTCACGCTTTTTATGTTCATATTCACACTTTTTTATATCCACATTCACGCTATATCTGTTCACATTCACGCTTTTTGTATTCATATTCACGCTATTTTGTATTCATATTCACGCTATTTTGTTTTCATATTCACGCTATAATTGGTAACCTACACGGTTCTTCAAATTTTTTTCCACCCTCTCTTCCATTCATATTTATGCTGTTCTCATTCATATTCGCGAGAAAACGTCCATTCTCTTTCACATCCACCTTTTGTTCATTCTCGTTCAGACTTCATTTGTATCTGTTCACAGATTTATGTTTGGCCTCAAACTAAAGTTCCCGGATCTCTTTCGAAACCGTTCAACCTTTTCCGAAAATCATTCTACCTTTCTCGTGAATCGTTCTGGCTTTTCTTGCAAAAGGAACGAGCAGACTGGTCCGTACAATTGTGTCGTAGGATTACTTTGTTTCCCTGTGCTTGAGGAGAGGCGTGACTGGAGACAAGATGGTCAACAGTGAAGAAGGAGAGGGTGATCGTGTGCGCCAAATTGTACGTGAAGAGATTGCAAAAATGTCCAGTAGCCAAAATAGTGCACAAAATACATATGCCAGGGCCCAGGGACTTATCAGAAATGCTGCAAGTGCCTACACAGCTGAAATTGCTGAGCTGAGAACGCAAGGTTCCCAGCAACAACGTGAAACAGCGACCAGCAGCAGCCATGGGCCTAACTCCTCCTTCGGGACATCATCCGCAGTAAACAGACATCATCATCTACAACGCACAGGACCTCATGGCTTCGGACTACGACCATCGTTACCAGGAGCAGTTTCAACAACACCTGCAAGATTTTCTGGTTCCTATGGAAAAAGGAAGGCACAACCAGGTCACCCTTGGCGACTTCAACCTGAAAAGATGCCTAAGCGAAAGCCTGATAAGTTGATCTATGCCTGGTTGCTAGACTGCCCGGACGATACAGAGAACAAAGAACATTACTTTACTGAATCAATGGTTTTGTTGAAGGGTTATGTTAACATCAATCCTGCTGAGACAGATCTGCAGATAAGATCTAAACTCACAGCTTTATTCACAACAAAGTTTCCTGCCATCACAGCTGCAGACTATCAGCGGTGTGGTCAGGGTAAATAAAGTGGGGGGGCAAAGGAGTGAGGGGTTCTCCCCCAGGAAAATTTTTGGGGCCACGCCCTTTACTTTGGCGTAGAATGCATCTCCTAATATCATGCTCACCATTAGTGATAAGGAAACTTTCATAATTTTGTGGCAGTTATCCCATAAATTAGAGCGCGAGGAAAGTTTTTTGAAGAAAAATCCTTTGATTTGGCGCAGAATGCATCCTCTGATTCCATATTTACCAGTGCTAAAATGGAAGGTTTGACAATTTGGTATAAAGTATCTTATATATCAGCGAACCCAACTATTTTTTCTTTCCTTTTCTAATTATAATAAATGCATTTAACGAGAAGATTTACAATGCCATCTATGTCGTACATTTCCTGATAACCAATATTTTACACAAACTAGATATTAGAGTACCTTTGGGTGAGCCAAAAAGTTCCCACCCTTGAAAATTTGCAGCACCAAATTGAATCAACTTCTGCTCGATAGTCGAGCAGGGGCGGACTGGCCCGGGTGGCTAGGTGGCGATCGCCACCCGGGCCCTTCAAAAATGTTCAAAAGCGGGCCCTTCATAAGAAAATTTTTTTGAATTTCATATGCAGATTTCTAACCACTTGCATACGCCAAAGTTGGTTGTAGTCAAACTCACATCACAAGGGCCTCAGAGCTAAAGGGGCCCAAGGAAACTCCATGAAGATGTTCTCTAAGTACTTTGATGATAGAAAGAGATCACTTGTTGACGTACTATGTACACCTGAGGGCCTCTAGGCCCCAAGATTTCAGTTTAAGGTTATCAAGAAAAGTTGTAAATCAAGTAACTGTGACCAAATAGGCCCCTTAAGTCAAATAAAAGCAAAAAATAGAGTGCCGAAGCCAAATTTTCTTAGATTTTATCTTTAGCGTAACCTTTGGGTGCATGTGCTGAGAACTTTTTCAAGATTGGTATTGGTCAACTTGAAGTCGGAAATGCAGGGGCAAGTTCACAAATATATGCATTTCCTTGCTGTGTCTGGTCTAGTGGGTGTTTGGAAAACGAAGACCTAAGACCTCGAAAACGAAGACCTCGAAAACGAAGACCTCGAAAACGAAGACCTCGAAAACTAAGACCTCGAAAACGAAGACCTCAAAAACGAAGACCTCGAAAACGAACCGTGTCAGTTATTGACGCATCAAACTGGGCACTTCCGATGAAAATAGAAAATATTTCCAAGTCTAGTTTGAATCTCCATGTTCGATTTAGTAGAAATGTAGCCTAGGTTACGCAAATCCTTCAATCGCTTTGAGAAATGCTTCGTCTATGATTCATATCTTTGAAATATAAAGATAGACCCCTAGTCACAACCCCGGTCATTTGAAATGATTCATGGGGGTATTATGTGATTGTTGAGTTCAGGAATTGGGTTTAAGTTTCAATTTTAAATTCTGGACTCTGATAATGTACAGATTTAGGGTAAGCAACAATAGTTTTGTGGATCTGTACTGAATAGTGAAGCAAGTGTTTAAACCTCAAGTACATCTGGAATTGGGTATAAAAATCTCACCTTAAAATTCCTTTTAGGTATTCTAAAAGAGAAACAAGTAATCCAATTCGTGGAATGTTTTGGATTTGCGCAAATATGAAAGAACAGTTAATTTTCTAGTCTCCAGTCAATGAAACCTTCCAAGTCGAAATTCAGTCGTTTGTGAAACAAAATGTTCCGTTGAGTTGTATAGATATACCCAGTTCTGACATAGATAGGCCCACTTCGTACGTCAAAGTGCTTGTGCCGAGGCAAATTGCATTGTTACAAGTTAAGGTCTTGATTAAATCATTTACCGTGCTCAATGTTTCTTGGATTGATCTGTCATACCGCACCGCTCCCTTGTTAATACACTGACCGTTATGTTCCAATTTATCTTGTATTCATTTGGTGTGTCTCACATTCAACACGTCTTTGAAAATTACTTCATCCAATAAGTTGTTCTGTTAAGTGTCACAAGGTTTGTATTTTTTTTATTATAAACTAAGAATTTAGGCCAGTACTAAAATTTTCTTATAATTACTGAAAATTGTCAGAATTTGAACATTTCAAATCAAGGCTTTTTAGCCTTTCCACTGTTTACGCAATACTGTGACATTACTCAAATGCTGTCCCAGGAACGAGATACCGAAAACAAATAACAACGTGTCGGGGATTTCCTCTGTTTGAATACATCGTTGATATATAACATTATAGATAATATATATCTCTGTCAAGTTTTTAATTTTCTGGAGTTTCTTCTTCTTCTGGCGATCTGAGGGTTAACTTTGTTTTCAGTTCTTTTTCAATCAACCTGCCCCCAGTTAAGCGGTTTTCGTTTTCCTGGTCTTCGTCTCTTGGTCTCTTGTGGTCTTCGGTTTTGTGATATTTGGTCTCGAGCGTCCTTCCAGGACCCCTGTTTTTGCCAATATGCACATTTGGATGGCGTCTTTGGAAACGTCTGCTCTTAACTAACTGTTTAACAGTGCAAAAACGAAGGACATTCTTTAATCAGTTGGCCATTTAAAATAAAAGACACTTCTGTCGTTTCTATGAACCTGGTTCTGTATGGGGGAGGGAATTCTTGATAAAATTTTAGATAAGGCCTCAACAATTTCGTTAATGATACCGTTGGCCTCACCGGGCCTCACCAAGTTTCATGACGATGGTACTTTTGGCGTTTGCCATTTCTCAACTAAGATTTAGCAAATTAGCAAATTTTGACCTTTTCTTGACAAAAATTTACGAAAATTATACCCTTGGCCAGGAGTACGAAAAAGTACATGGAACCCATTTTGGGGTCTTCGTTTTCGAGGTCTTAGTTTTCGAGGTCTTTGTTTTCGAGGTCTTCGTTTTCGAGGTCTTCGTTTTCGAGGTCTTCGTTTTCGAGGTCTTCGTTTTTGAGGTCTTCGTTTTCGAGGTCTTCGTTTTCGAGGTCTTCGTTTTCGAGGTCTTAGGTCTTCGCTTTCGGGGTCTTCGTTTTCCAAACACCCCTGGTCTAGCTTTCCAGCCAGTGGCGTGGATACGCAGTGGGGAGTACGGAGACTATTGCACCCTTCTTTTCTCGAAAGATGGTCCTCGAGATTCCTCTAAAACTTAAGAGAAAATGACGGGCATATGTTGGCTAAGAATTTGTCTGAGAAATGCAAGGAGGAGTCATTGTCTGCGTCGAAAGAATAAAAAGAAAAAATAGAGGCTCACATTAACTCATACTGTATATAAGATAACTGTTACCAAAGTGTAAAATGCCCCATTTTAGCTGTGATAAGTATGGGATCAGGGGTTGCTTTCTTAGCAATTTTTTTTTCAAAAAGATCTCCTTGCTCCTTGATTTATAGCATAACGATCACAAAAACATAACAGTTTCCTCACTGCTAATAGCAAGTATGACACTGGGGGATATATTGCAAGCTACGGTAAGCCACGGTAAAGAGCCACGGCTATTGCTAAGCCACGGTAAAGAGTGTGGTCCCAAAAAATGTTCTTGGGGCTTTGCCCCCAGATCCCTTGTTTACGTGCCCCTACTCAAAGCACCCTTGCCACTCTGCTGTCTCCAGCTACTAGGAAATCACTAGGATAACACGATTAATGCCGTGGACCACAGTGTAGCTTTAAAAGTTCAATCATCTGCTTGCAGGACAGATGCAAATATCCACAAGATTGCTTCCTATAAATTGCTTCTGTAATTGAAGCCCAATTGAAGCTCTTCTTCAAAAATTTCCCTGAGACATCTCTCTTCAACAGTTATCCTTTGCTCTATTTCACTGTGAATTTTACATGAAAGACGCATTTTTCCTACGATGTAACAAGCAAGTGATAAGAAGTTTTCCCGGAGGAGCATGGCCACGGATGGCAAAATTATGCCCGCGCTTCCCTAGCATTAGATTCTGCCTCTCCGTACCGTCACATGTTTCTCATTGTGAAAGGCATAGATACTTTACATTTTGAAAGTACAGGGCCCAAGTTGTTAATCGTTCTACTTTACAAATCGCGTACTTCGAATTAAAACATTTTTTCCGTTTTTGGTCGACATATTTTGTTCTGTTCTACTTGCCAATTTCTTTAACAACTTTCTTGAAATTGCTGTAAACATTTCCTACGATTTCAAGTAGCCTCTCATTCGTGTAATCGTGGAAATCCTACATATGAAATGCAAAATGTATATCATATAAATGCTCAAGGCAGAGACATACGCAGGCCCTTCGGAAGCGGGGGGGGGGGGCTGGGGGGGCTTTAGCCCCTCAATAATTTGCTGAAGTTTGTTGATTTGTAAGTGAATAAGGCCGTGAAAGCCAAGGTTGTAGGAATGAAGATTTGAACTCGTACATATTCCAGGAAGCTACCAGCATCTATCAAAAATGCAATGTCTTTTGATGTCATACAAGTCAAAATTACAAAATTTTCCTGGAAAGACTTTCATTAGACATGATCCTTTGCTTCTGTCAATGGCAGATTTTCCAAAGAAAAGACATTTTTCAACGAACTAAAGGGTGTGGTCATGAGAAATTTTCCGGAACCCCCCTTATTTTTGCTCGCTTCCCTCGCACCTCATTTCAGCCCCCCTAATATGAATTTTGTTCCGACGGGCCTGATACGTTTGAACGTTTCGGCATAAGCCAGATGTCAACTGTGAGTATATGCACTCAAAATTATCTAGCAGCTTCGCTTTCTCATAATAAGGTAACTCTGCATTAATAGAATGTAGTGCCATCAAGTCCCAAATTTGAGAGCATTTTTCTAATGTGTGAAATTAGGCTTGCCGAAGGGACACACCTATTGACGGCCTGGCCATGCCCTACGGGCCCTTCGTAGCCATGAAGCCACCCTAGGAAAATAGTGCCAGTCCGCCCCTGTAGTCGAGAGATTGAAGTATTTCATGAACACTGAAAGCATAGATAAATTTGACTTAACAAAATTTCATGGCTTCGATTGCCCGATAGAGGCTGAAAAAACTTGATTAAATGAACGTCAAACTCCTCGAACAGAAGAAAGTACGATTTTCACAGATGAGAGATGTCGTATGCATGTTTGTTGCCATGGGACTGACAATCTGCAGTATTTGTTTTACAAACTATTTCTTTTATAACAAGTCTTGAGGGAGACGCCTTTGCGCATTGCTCTATGTGAGGAGATTGCTTATGATTTGATCAAGTGCTATGGGCCCATTTTCAGGCATTTCGCAACCAAGAAATTTCGTTAAGTCGAGCTTACCTTTATTTTTAGTGCTCTTGAAAAAGCGAGAAAAATCACAAAAATACTTTGTTCTTTCGGTTTTCAACAAGAACATGAATCAATCAGATCCTTACGTACTCTTGGGGCTATGACTTTTAAAAAGCGTGAACTTTCTCTGATTCACCCTGTATGATCATGTATAATCTAGATGAGTCAGAAAAGGCTTGCAAAGTTATAATTCAAATACTTGAAAGTAGGCTGACCACTGTTTGAAAAACTTGGTGACCTAAAATGATGTTTGGTAAAACCAAGATAAAAACCAAATTCAGAACATAGTATGTAAGCTTGTAAATTCCCCTGATAATTGAGAGCAGAATATTTCTCAACCCACTAAGTCGCAATAAAAATTTATTTTTACAAGCGAAGTTTTCTAGGTTTTATGGCAAACTGATTGACAAGTTCAACCAACTTGATATCCTGAGAAAGGTCTCTTTCACTGCTGATGAGCAGTAAGCTCTCAAGACGGTCTTCATCCATTCTAGCTCGCATGTAATTGTTTATTATTTTCACCTTGCTGTGGTATCGTTCGCAGCTGGCAATGGTCACGGGTATGGTTGCAGCAATTTGGATGACGTGAAATAGGTTTGGATACAGGGAAGCAAGATCTCCTTGTAAAAACTTTTTAAGGATAAGGGGCAGGTATGGATTTTTTAATTTCTTTGCTTTTCTCTCTTCTATCTCTTGCAGCAAGCTTTCGAAAAATCCTGAATCCCGGAACATGGAGGACTCAAGACCGACTGCTTCCTGAGGGACATCATATCTATGGGCAAATTTCTTTATGTTGGCAACGTTAGCTTCATTCCATTTGGAAGGACAAAGTGCGGAAAGTTGAACCATCACTTCGCAGGCGTCAGAAGAAAATCTTTTCTGTAACTCGCTTAATAAAAGATCCAGAAGAGTGTAGTAGAAACTTCGGCGGAAAGTATCTTCTGGTGATTCCGCTTGAATATTCTCAGTTTCAGCACCAATTCTACGACCGAAGGAGGCATCTAGCACGGTTTGACCATCAGCTAAACGACTAGGTAATGTGCGACGTCTTTTATCCGGTGGACGGAAATCATCAAAGATTCCAAACTTGGCTGCCCTTTCTTTTGCCATCTGCACAAAATCAGAAAGCTTCTCTTCAGTTCGGAGTGAAGAAATTTGTCGGACAAGGGTGGTGACTGAGTCTACTGCAGTGACCATATCCATCTCTTCTCTTTGCAGATACTCCGATGCGTATCTCGAACGATCAAAACATTCTTTCAGAATCAGCACCTTCAGTAGGAACTCCAAGCTACCAATTCTGATCAACAGGCCCTCACAAGCTGCGTCGCTTGACTTCAGCTCTTCGAGTGTGGCAATCAAGGCTGGTAGGGTGTTAACTGTGGCGGCAAGATTGTCTGCCCTTGCAGTCCAACGGGTGTCCGAAAACGCACGAAGAGCAGTTCTACCTTCTTTGACTGAAAACTTTTTGAGGTTTTCCTCATAAACAGCCATTCGTTGTGGAGAGCCTTCCATTACCGTGAAGATCGACCCAATTGTTTCAAAGACATCTTTGACCATTGGAAGTGTCTCAGCACACTTTCCTAGAACCAAATTGAGACGATGTGCAAAGCAATGGAAGTAGAGTGACATGGTTGCACCAGCCTCTGTAAGCTTCTGCTGCATTCCATTGTCTTTTCCAGACATGTTGCTAGCACCATCAAAGCCTTTTCCAATCATGTCCTTCAAAGGAATTTGATGCTTGCCAAGCTCTTCAACGAGGACATCTGACAACAACTTTCCTTTCAAGCTTTGGACATGTTTAAGCCCAACAACACGTTCATAGATGGTATGCTCGTGAACATATCTGAGCACAATCGACATGTAGGAATGCTTGTGACTTGTAACTTCGTCACATTCCACAGAATAGAATCTGCTCTTCTTTACTTGCTCCTTAATAGTCTCAAGCACATTATCGGAAATGATGCCGATCATCTCGTTCTGAATGTCATTACTGAGCCAAGAGACGTTTTCCGGATGGCTGTTGAGCCACTTTTGGAGCGGTGTATGATATTTGGCGAGAAACTTTATCTCTTCAAGAAACTTCCCCTGGTTTAAAGACGTTGACTTCTCATCGTGTCCACGAAAAGCCTCATTTTGCAAAGCAATGTGTTGCACTACATCAAAAATAACAGCCGCAATTTCTCTGTTTCTTTTTTCTCTTGCTCCTTTCTCAATGCATTTAGAGCTTCTGCCTCCGAAAGCTGAACATTTATTGGTGTTTGTGTTCTTCTACTTATTGCCCTCTCTCTGCTCAGCTGATGCATTCTTGATTTGATATGCTTCTCTATACTACCATCTTTTCCCAAGGCCTTCTTCCAGTTTCGCAAACCCTCCTTGATGAAAGGCGTTTCAGCACAGCCAACTGAAAATTAATGATTGGATAAATTGTAACATTTATCGAAATACTTTAACTATACGACAAAGTGATTACTGCCTGGTCGTCGTTTCTGCGTTTCTGCATCATATCTCAGTGCCATCCAATCGTCAAAAACCTATCAAAAATTACTTCACGGTGGTTATAATTCCACCCAAAGGAACAAAATATTGAATAAAATCACTTTTTCTAAACTGGAAGAGCCAGGCGAGAAAGGGTAAATCAAGTATACCATATACTTGATTGGATAAATTATACCATACTTGATTGGATAAATTATACCATACTAATACTTACCAAGAGTCCCAAAAGTCCTGCAGTAGAAGCATTACATTGCGTCTTTTTCTATAGAATACTCCAACCAGTCATATCTACTGTACCATGTCTTCTGAAATCTATAGTCCCTACCTCCAAACTTCGTTGCAGGGAAGTTGATAACGGGTTGTATGGGTCCAAGCGCGAGTACTTGGTCGATGTTCACAACAGTCTCTGTCGCAGGATCACGAAGTGTACTTGAAGCCATTGCAAGATGTTTGAAAAAACCGTGTCTGCGCCCCTTTATATCTATTTTTTCTTCACTAAAAATGGAAGCAGTGTAATATGTCAAGTGATACGTAACAAACTCAATGGAGCAGACGTTTCTTAGATATTGCAGATTCCACCCACACAAAGAGGTCAAGTCTTCAAGTGAAACGTCATCAATGAAGCACTTCATTTTGTGGATTAAGATTTGAATACGCTCTGTTGTCCAATGTTTTTGTGATGATGGCAATCCAATACTGATGTATGACCTCATAGATCACATTTGAATCAAAGGAGAGTTATAATTTGCCATCACGTAATTCAATTACGTAATCTCATCCGGCCATTTCTAGGAAAGATTTTTACCAAACCTATACCCCGCCATTTTCTCTTCGATTTTGGAAGAATCTCAAGGACCATCTTTTAGCAAAAGTGGGGGGGCAATTGCCCCCCATATCCCCCCCCGTGGCCACACCACTGCAGACTATGAATATGTGAAACGGGATAGAAGTGTGATATCAACGCCAGTTACACAGCCAGACTTCATGTGGGATTTTCAAAGTGTAAAAGGTCTCGTGGGACAAGGGAAATTGTACTGCAGAATTTGCAAATCATCACGTAAAGCCCTTGGAATTGAAGAAGAAACCGAGGTTAGCAGTGATGATGATGAATTGGTTCAGGTGACTTTTGACAGCAAGAAGGAAACTGATAAAAAAAGTGAGGCACTTGAACCTTACATGATCTCTCAAGAAAACCTCAACAAAACGCCACTTGTTGAGGAACCACTGCCAGGTTGCTCGCATCAACCTACCTCTGCTGAGACTGACATTGACGCACATGAAGAAAATGAACTGCAGTCACTTGTAAATGAGCTACTTGACAAGCAAAGTGAGAAGAATCTGGCATTTGATTCAACAGATACAGCTCTTAGATTTTTGAGAGAAAAACTGTGCGAAGATAAGATTAGGCTACGTGCACAGCAACAGCATGCTTTGGAGGAAGCATTGGCACACTACAAGGCTCCTGAGTTTAACCCTGCAATAAAGATGAATGTTCAGTATCGGGGTCAATCAGCAATTGACACAGGTGGTGTGCTGCGTCAATTTTTCACAGATGTTTTTATGCATATGGTTACAGGCTGTGAAGATGTCCCTCCTTTGTTTGAAGGACCAATTAATCGTAAATTGCCAATATGCAGTGCTGGGACTGTTGTGTCTGGAGTCTTTGAGCTTGTTGGCAAAATAATTGCACATGGAATAATACAGGCAGGTGTTGGAATGCCTTGTTTTTCACCAGCATCCTTCAAATACTTGGTGACAAATGACTTATCAGAGGCCATCAATTTTGTGACCATTGATGATGTAACCAACCCCACCATCAAACACTACATAGACAAGGTATGAGTTGCACAAGCCCTTAGATTTTATTAATTTCATGGTACCTCTATGGTGCAAACATATAATTTCAAAATGAAGATTATCAACCATTGATTGTTAGGTAAAATTTCTTGTTGTAAATACATTCCAGCTTCAGGCATTTTAAACGTTAACCTTAAGTGTGCCCCTCCCAAATGAGATGGATATACAGTACAATGAATGTTTGTGCTAAGATTTTCATCAACATTAAATCAAAGTGCATAACATGAAAAAAGGATCAAATCACCACGGAATTCAACAAGCAAATGAAGTGTAGGCACAAGCTCTGCACAAAACTTGAAAACGATATTTAATTTGCCTGTTGTCCAAGTCTGTTGTTTCCTTCAGTTCTGAAGTTTTAAGCAGACAAAATATTCCAGGATCTAAATCTACCAACTACTGCCTTCCTTTTAAAAAGAAGATTCTGGCATGGGTAACAGCCAGAGTGGATAGTAAGCAAATGCTTGAAAGATAGATTAGGAAAGTTGGCACTATGATTTGGGTAAATCAGCCCATTTTGTTGAGGAAGTTTCCATGAGCTTCAAATTGTGCATACTATCCACCCTGGATCGCTGTTGTTTTAATTAGATTTGCCAGACAACTATGTATGTGTTTATCAACCATCTAGTGAAATGTTATTTATTTTGTGGATATTAATTAAATGTGCATCTCTAAAACAGAGGGAGCGGACAAATTTGAAGTCAAAGTTTGAATTCAAAATAAGATAATATATGTTTAGCAGAATTAAAGGGAGTACAAAGACCAGCAGCCTTTGCAATCGCTTGTTTTTGTTTTTGTGAATTTCGTACAGTCAGTTATTCTGGAAGCTGTGGAGAACAAGTCACTAACTTCACACAAAGCATGCTGGTCTTTGAACTCCCTTTAAGATCTGAAATTCTCAGTAACGGTTAAATATGTGTAAAAGTTTGAAATGAAGCCTGTTCTAGTACAATTCTCAAAGAAGACAAAACTTCATCTGTGTGGTATTTTGGTTTCAATGTTGTAACTATGAAATGAACTTAATTGCTGATTCATGTTTCTTGTACAGGTCTTTGACACAAACACCAAAGATATAGCGGAAATTCAATTTGAAGATGATTTTGTAACTCTTTTAATGGAAAGTGGCTGTACACAGCGTTTAACTGTAAGTTATGGCATGTTCATTCTCATTGGCCCTCAGCTGATTCTACTTTTGTGATTATATGCTTTTGTCACACAACAGCTATAAAGTGGACCTGATAAAAAGGCAAAACAGTAATCTCTTTTCAAATTGAACTTTCAAATAATCCAAATATTATACTCCATTTTTCCAATTTTTTGTAAAAGGTTCTTATTACTTTTTTGGTATTGTCCAAGGGCCATTTCACTCATTTGTAAGAGGGTACAAGATTGTTTTAGAAACAAAGGACTTTTAGAACTTTTGGATCAGTGTTTCCATGGGCGATTCTGACACGTGAAGAATGTTTCAGAATTGTCCATAATACTTCTCAAATGGATTAAAATCTTTACCTGCTTGTTTTTGTGGGTATTTCCTTTGATTTCCTTGATTTTGTTTGAGCCTTATTGCTCGCTGCAAGCCTCATCCCGTCTGCCATTTTGAAATTTGAAATTCGGCCGTTGGCTGACTTTGCAAAAAGTCATATTTCTCAAGCAGGTCTTCTTATAAACAAATCCCTACTACTGGTAAAAAACTTATGGGTACGCAAATAGCCGATTTTTCTTAGGAGACCCATGGCAAGCTCCGCGTAACTTTCTTTTGCCCATATTTGGAATACTGCCCGGGCATTTTTAGCTAGCAACTGAGCAAGGTTTTAAACACATGGGGGTAAACGCGAGGGAAGGTTTTGCGGTAGCAACAACAACAGTATTGTCATTAAAAGGCTGGGAAACAACATCAACCGCAGTAAATGATCGTTTTAGTTACATAAAAAGCAAAACAATTCGTACTAATGAATTTTGGACAAAATGCTTTTGGACAACTATTTTTCGGATGTTTTTCTTCAGGGAATTTCGGACATCTTTAACAGAACACTTTTGGACACTAAAAGTGTCTGACCCATGAAATGTTTGAAAATGGTAAAATCTAAAAATTCGAGTATTCATATATTTCCCTTAACAAAGATGATGGACCACAGCAAAATATCTTTAAATTTCCGATGGTGTTGAAAGAAGAAACTCAGCAGAAACTGGAAATTTCCTCTGAAAAAACTACGAGGAATGGGAAGTTTCCGTTTCATACATCAGAAATCATAGGAAATTGTGCCTTTCCTCTACGTTTCCACGGAGAAAATTCTCATGAAATTTTGACATTTTTTGCTGTGGACCAATCCCAAATTGTTTGTCCAGGTAAGCTGGGATTTTAACCCATACTTTTTGACAATAGTTTTGTCCAAGGGGATGGCCCAAATTTGGTAGAAGGGTGAATCTAAAGAAAATAATTTGACAAAAAACTTCGAATTTTGTTGGTGAAATACACGTTGTTGTCGGGCTAATTATTGAAAATGATCGGTGGCCTCGACCCCTTAACCTCTTAAAAATCTGTCGCATGGCTGTAAGGCTTTTTGGAGCGACTGAAATTCTCTGACGGGATGTGCATTCCTGCCCGGGTATCGTCTTTTCTAAAGCCGGGCATCAAAAGAAGATAATTGATCTACAGCCGGTTGTAAGAAGGGGTATTTTGTTAGAGTGAGTTGTTATTTCGTCATTTCCCGTGTATCTTTTGCGTTTTGGAGTACACGTATTTGTTATGTAAGAAACTGCTTATAAGAAACTGAACTCTCAGATCGCCAAAAAATTCAGAAACACCAGTACTGGGAAAACATAGCTTAAAAAACTATTTGTTTTCATAAAGGAAACCCTTGACATAGTTTAATTATTTTTTCACTCGTTTCCTGTATCATGTTACTCAACAGGCACTTGAGTGATGTAAAGGCTTTGGAAAGGCTTCAAGCCCGCTTCAAGCTTCAATAAACATTGTTTTGAAATGTTCAGGAGGGTACAGGTAGTGAACATGAAGATTGTTCTGAAACCGTTAAGAGACTCGTAAGAAACTCCGAGTTCTCAAAATCAGATAACTTTAAGAAATTTTCAGTACTAGTCCAAATTCTTGGTTTCTTATAAAAAAAAGGTGTATAATTTCGGCAGCAAAATTTCTAAAGCAGGGTGAAAAGATCATTTCTTGGACTGGAGTGCATATCCCTGTTCAAATCAAAACAAGTAGACACCCGGGACCTCATGAAACCTGCCTTTTCTGCATTGAGACACGGAGGTTATCACGCTATAACCATCCATTGCAATTCATTCTTTTCTTCTCTCAAACAACCGCAGCATTTCAAACATTTCATACTATTGCTGTATTTGAGATTCCTTGACTCAAGCAGCGAAATATCTCCTCCATGTAGCAATGCCATGTAGTTACCCCCGTGATTCGATTGAAACTCCCTTCTGTTCTTGCGTGCTTTGGGCAAAAAAAAAGTTACGCGGTGCTTGCCGTGGGTCTCCTAAGAAAAATCAGCTATTTGCGTACCCATAAGTTTTTTACCAGTAGTAGGGGTTTGCTTATAAGAAGACCTGCTTGAGAAATATGACTTTTTGCAAAGTCAGCCAACGGCCGAATGTCAAATTTCAAAATGGCAGACGGGATGAGACTTGCAGCGAGCAATAAGGCTCAAACAAAATCAAGGAAATCAAAGGGAATGCCCACAAAAACAGGCAGGTAAGGATTTTAATCCATTGGAGAAGTATTATGGACAATTCTGAAACATTCTTCACGTGTCAGAATCGCCCATGGGTTATCTAGGTGTTACAGACAACATTGATTTGTTCAGTCTTGAAGCTATATTCCAAGAATCAACAGATACATCTCCATGTTCCTTGCTGGCCATGACCATCCAGTATGAACTGAAAATAATTACACACCAGTGCAATTATGGGTACTTGGCCAGTCATCAATGAACTTGAAAAACCAATCGTAAGCTTGCTGCTGCGCAAAATCCGTTGGCTTTACTTCTTGTAACAATGCCTTAAACTCCCCTGGTCCAAAACTATCATCTTTTGCAAGAAACAGCTTTTTGATTGGTGTTTCTTCATGAAGGAATAAAACACTAAACTCTCCATCCCTTGGTTCAACTCTTTAATCAGTTCATATCGGCAGCGAATGAGTTCATTATACAGGCTTACAGGCTTTGCCTTTCACCTTACGATTGCAAACGTGGGCAAATTGACACGGGTTATTCAGGCATCCAACAGAGTTAAATTTTCGACAAATTATCCTATTGTCAGCAGAATACATGGCCGTGTTAGGGCTCGCAGAATTTGCATTGGACTGGGGGGGGGGGCTGGCCCCCACTATTAGGCTTGGATTTTGCCTTAGGCACAAGAGTGACTTGGTGCAAGTGGTTAGAGTCATGACTCCACGGAAAACTATAAGTAGCCTGAAGCTGACGAAATTCATCATCAAACTTCAGGACACTTGTCCATTCATATCTCCCCGCAAGCTCCATTATCTTAACGGTGTACGCAAGATAATCACTAACGTTGTGAGAAGTGGGGAGCTTGCTGGAAAACAGAAGGCTATGAAAAATGCGAGTGTTGGCTACTACCCACTGCGTAAGAGAGACACTCTCGAGCCTAGGACGTTGCTGCCCATATGAAATCAATAGCCTAGACCCTCCCATATCAGACAATGTTTGCTCGGTCTCTTTCGGTACCAAGCTAGAGATGAAGTCAACAATGCGAAGGACTTTCTCACCAAGCGGCACAGCTGCAGGAGACAAGAACATCTCAGCATGATGGTCACTTCGGGCCTGAAATTGCTCATGCAACGACACCTGTTGGTGTGGGCTGGTGTGACTTGCAGTGGCGTTGACATTCTGCATTTATGGTGTAGGCTGCCAGGGCAGGCCAGAATGAGCTGGCAGCGTCGTACCAAGAGAACCAGGCCCCAACAGTGAGGATAAAGACGTTGCTGCACTAGCTGCATCGCCATACTGTCCAGGCAACCCAGAGGTTAGGCCATTTCGAGCGGGTCTGGTTCGTTGTTGTGGTTGCTGTTGTTGAGTTGGCGGCTTTTGTGGTTGTTGCTGCTTGGTCCTCATTTTCGACACGACAGCCTCCTTTGAGGCAACCTTGGCCCTCAACGTTGCAAGCTCCGCCAAGTGTCGCTCTTCTAACTCAAGCTGGTGCAGTTTTCGCTCCAAGTCCCGCTTCTCTGCATCATCTTGGATTTCTCCATCGTCTGTGGCTCCCGTATGACCAAAGGAAGCAAACTGTACATGTGAGACTTCAAAAATCTTCATGGACACATAGACATCCAAGTTTTTCTTCTCAAGTTTCGTTCATCTCTCGGTGATGACGACTATTCGCCGCTCAGCTTCTACGCCTGATCTGATGTCTCATCCGGAGTCTAATGTCCATGAACAACAATCACACAGTACTGCTGGCAAGTCTCAACATCTTCGAAAATGTCCTGGCTGCCACGAGCCACTCAAACAACATTCCTGGGGTCTTCCTGGCCGGCATTGCCAAGGACCTGATGATGTCGACCAAGAAAGCAAGGATGACCAGGAAGTGCAATTTCCTCAGCATGGCCGATCCCTTATGATGACATCTCCGGAAAACTTGGATGTCTATGTGTCCATGAAGATTTTTGAAGTGTGTAAAACTGGGATGAACCTCAATAAATACTGAATGTGTACCCTCATGGTTGATATCCAAATATGGCAAGGAAGGTAAACTATGTGATTTGCCATTCTCTGATAGGCTACCCAAGGTCATGGCATCATACCTGACTCACATTGACTAGTGCAGGTATGAGGAACTAGGCCCTATTGACGTCAAGAAATATTGCCAACCCTGGCAAGGCTTACTGAACCTACCTGAATAGATTCTAAAACCCTCCAAATTCAACCTATAACCAACACTTGCTGATTTAGACTAACATTTAGAAAACCAAATGTACACATTAAACTACAATAAGAAAATTTTCAAACAGGGGATGTTCTCTCCTCGATTAGTCTAACTACTGAGGGAACTCCTCCATTAAGTAATTCCCTCCATGCAATTTCTCTTTTTGTCTAAATATTTAGTGTTTATTTTGTATTAATTATTTCTGTAGCATTGTAATTTAGTTTAGTTAATTGTTTATGTAGTTTATTGAGAAATTGTATGTAGAGAATTTAAAATATGAAACTGAAACTGAAACATAATAAAAATTTGACTGAGCAGGTTTTTCAACAGGATTCCTCATTGGTGTGCCACACATAACAGAATGGCTTTTTGGAACAAAAGGATCATTGCAAGTAGCTGAGGAGCTCCCTCAATGGATAAACTAATCGAGGAGAGAGCATCTCCTTCATGGTAGACAAATTTGTTGACTGCTGTAACATTAGATCATTGACAGAAGGTGAATGGAAAAGGAAGCCGTTCTTATGGCCATATACCAGTGTAGATGATGAGTGGTTTGAATTTATCAAAGGAGACTTTTTGAACTACTTGTCCAAGTGGAAGAAAGGTACAGATGAGCTAGAAGGAAACTTTACCCAGCAGATAGGGGAAAGATGTTTCTAAGCAAAGCCACTTTTGAGGGTATGCAAACAACAGCCCATGCTCTAGTTGAATATGCACAGTTCTTGTTGCAAAATGGCTTTCAGTATGTCCTCACCAACAAGTTCAGTCAAGATCCTCTGAAGGACCACTTTGGGTGACATCAAGGCCTCGGGGGAAGATCTGGCATACCTGCGCCTGCGCCTTTCCGATTTGATCTGCACAGGAGCAAGACTGTGCAATGCGTGCTACGGCTATTTTCCTTGATCATCAAGAGATTGAAAATGAAGCAGACCGGCTAGTGTAAAACGCAGGTCATGCAGGTCACCGCAGGTCAATAAAACGCGGGTCAAATCTGGCGGGTCAAAACTAGCGGCCATAGGCATACTGGCTGCAGGCTCATAGCCTACTGATCTTTCGTAAGTATGATAGTCCAAAGGCTGATATTTCTTGCTGAGAATTCATTGTGATTAGTAGAAACCGAAGGAAGTAGCGACGATCATTGTGATGTAGGAAGCTTTAAATATGATGTCTTCTTAATAAGTTTAGCCTTGTTAAAAAATCACATCCTGTGATTATGACAAAATAATTCTATCCTACATCCTGTATTATTTGAAAGTCATTTCTGGCCTACGTCTTTTGTTGCCATGCGTGCATAAACAGGGATCATGCGGCAAGCAAGAGGCCCCCAACTTCTTCAACGTTATGAGTTAAAATTTTCGCAAATTGATGAGGATGAAGTCACATGCTTTAATGTTCTGCAAAGAAGCCACGAGTCTTCAGTTTGAAAAATCTCATAACCTACAATCACTTACAAAATCGTCGAGCCACTCAAAGATTTTCAGTTTTTTGCCTTTGTCCTCCTACCCCTGGTTAATGCTGCTATACTACGATAAAGTTGCCGAATCACGTGTGTCATCTCGATCAGGTAGTTTTTCAAAACACATTGAAATGGGGGGAAGAGCTTCAAGGAAGTCAAATTCAACTTTACAGTAATCACAAAGGTCAAGGCAACCAAGAATTTCTTATTTTGTTGAAATTGCAACAAGGAGGAGATCGAGGGGTAAATCACGAGCGGAAATCTCGTACACCTATGTCAGAAATCCAAAATGAAATCCGAAAATCCTTTGAAAATCCTGGAAATCCTACAAATCCCTCTTCAAATTAAGAAAATCCCTAGAAATCCAACGAAATCCCTATAAATCTGAAGGAATCTCCCAAATCTTTGAGAAATCTTACGAAATCTTGGAAAATCTTTCACAAAGTTTCGTAGAAAACGTACGAAAATCTCAAATAATTGAGAGCAATCCACTGAAAATCTTCACATCTTGGCACTTTGAAAGGTAATATATCATCCACCAACGATAACAACGACAACAGCAACAACAGCCACGAGCGAAGGTCGGAAGAACTTGTAAGTTTTGGAATCAGAGGGTGATTGATGTCTTTCTTCCTGCTGCTCTTATTCTGCGGAAGAACCCACTAAAATGCCTGCGAAGGAGCATGAATAGTATAGCCTTGTAACTAATTAACTCTCATTACTACAACTGATAAAATAGGATAAGGTTTGTTTACACACATTTCAAGTCATGTGATCAATCTATTCATAAAAGAACTTTTGATTTCTCCAACATATTTAGTGTCATACAAAGTTGTGTCATGAGTGCAAAACGTAGGACAATACTAAAACTTCCCAATAGTATGGACACATGACTTGAAATGGTAAAATAAACCTTAGCCGATTAGGTCTAATGTGCTACTGGTTGCCTGAATGAAAGGCTCTCAACAGATCATTTGTTCGACAGTATGACATCATCGTATCTTACTTCAAAACGAGGTTAGTTAAAAAAGATGCTTTAGTAGATTTGTGTTGCTCACAAAAATACATTTTCTGAACAGCAATCTTTGAAAAAAGACTTCGTCATTGCTGTGAAAAGGATACATTTTGCAAAATGAGTTTAGTTGCAGGACATATCTTTCAATATAAAACTTTTTGAAATCCCACAAATCCGGGGAAATCCCACCAGAAATCCAGAAATCCCTTCGAAATTTCGAGGGATTTCAGCAATCCGGGAAATCTCGTAGGCTATTTTGGCTCGTGATTCACCCCTCGGAGGAGATGGCTAAGTCAAGGTTTGCAGATGTAAAAAGCTAGATTTATCTGATATTCTTATGGTATCATCACTGCAGTCTTTCAAATCAAAGTTCAATCCATTGCGTCGAAGAAAGTGGATGGGAGCAGGTGGGAGGCTCTTACTGGCTGCGTGGTCTCTGTTTATGCGTGCATGGCAAAAAGAACGTAGGCCAGAAACGACTTTCAGATAATACAGGATGCAGGATAGAGTTATTTTGTCATAGTCACAGGATGTGATTTTGTTAAAAGGGCTAAAAGTATTAAAACATCATATTCCAAACTTCCTTCATCAAAATGATTGTTGCAACTTCCTTCGGTATGGTTTCTAATCACAATGAATTCGGTAAAGAATATCAGCCTTTGGACTATCATACTTACAAAAGATCAGTAGGCTGCGAGCCTGCAGCCAGTATGCCCATGGCCGCTAGTTTTGACCCGCAAGATTTGACCTGCGTTTTATTGACCTGCGTTGACCTGCATGACCTGCGTTTTACACTAGCCGGAAGCAGACCCACATTCGCAATTTCTCGTTTAGCACTTTCTGCGTGATACGAGTGGAAATACGAGGGTCAAGAGAAGACAAAGGGGTTGTTGAGGATTGGTCAGATGTACTTTGGCAGCCAGTCAGTGGTGGGGAAATGAGAAGAAAATGTGGCTAGCCATGAGGCCAATCATGAACCTGCAGACCTTTGATATTTTTTCTTCTCCACACTGAATATCTAATACAACTGCAACAACACAACACAATGTGGGCCTAATATGAAGTGGAGATAGAAGTCTGTGATACCAATGGAGGATTCCAGAGAAATTTAACACAGTTAACTGGCAGGTATGACTAAATTTTAATACATTTGTATGTATTAGTGAATCGTGCAAGTATTGCTGAACCATTCTCCGCCACCTGTGGCCACATGAGTACTTACAGCAACTGACCAGTAATTCACTTTCCAGTTGCCCCTTGCCAGGGTCTTGAGGACTGGCATTACAAGGAATCGATTTCATGTGTCTGACTGAAAAGTAATGAGGGTAGAAATCATACACAAATTAACCATTGCACCTCTTCACTCATTTGTGAAAGTCTGGTTGAAGCATCTAAAAATATATAGAAATATAAAATTCTATTCAAAATTAAAACCTAAAATTCAAAGTTGGATATTTGGCAGCATGACTGTGCCATCCAATCATGTTAAAGGTGATCTGAAGTGAATGTTCTTTTTGATGCCAGTGAGTAACATTATTGAATGATGCAGCCTATTAAAAAACTTCAAATAACTTGTTTTGTTTTCGAGTTGTGTATCAACTATTTGCAGGCTCCACTGATGGCATCATTTGCACCAAGTGAACAAACTATATAAGGTGGACTATGCTTTCAAAGATAAATCAGATAAAAAGACTTGTTTTTTTCAATTAGCATGCCTTTCTAAACATCATAAGTTCACAAGACAAGTTATGTTCAATTTGTGTAGCCAAGTTGCAGTTCTTCGCACCTTCTAAAGATCATATACAGGTAGATATCCATATGAACAAAATGACATCATTGGTCGCTACCTGAAGTCAGTGGATAACTTCAAATCAAAATGAGATATAAAATAAATCTAAGTGGGATCTTATCATTCAACAATTCTATTCACTTGAAACGATAAAACTGTTTGTTTGAAGCCACCTATAAAGCCCGTAAGTTGAACTTATAATCTCTGATGGACGATGGATGACCTAAAAATGAATGGTATTTGTGATTAAGTTGAAGATTACCACACGTAGCTATGTTTGGGCAATGCCTGTTATCATCGTTTCATTCCTTTAACAGGTCTAACTTTTTTAAACACCTGGTACAAATGCCTCATGCAGGCATTAATGCTAAGACAACACTTTTGCAACATACAAAGTGTTTGTCTACATCATCTGACATGAAGAATATAAATTCACCTGAGTCTCACTGTTCATCTCTGCAATACGCTTACAACTGTTGGATCCTTATTGGGTCTGTTTCATCCAGCATTCCTTGCATGTTTCGTCTCTTGTTGGCCTTTGTTCGTTGCCATTTTCATGGGCCATGAAAATGGCAACAACAAAGGCAATGCAAGAGACAACTCGTGCAAGGCATGCTGGATGAAACAGACCCTTTAAGCTCAAATCCTCCTTTGCTGTTAGGTGCAATACTACTAGAGCTTATAAGCATTAGCACCCTTGCAAACTCATATTGTCTGTAAGAAACAAAATGGTAGTAATGAGTAAGCATCTAAAATCAACAACAGTTTTGAATCAATAACTTTTCAAATGATTCAGTATCTGGTAGAGCAATGTGAACTCCATGACCCTCAGGTGTTATGGTGCAGTTGTGTAAACCTCTGACACTGCTGCTACGACTGTCAGACCAACCTGGTTCAAGCGCACTTTGTCTCATTACAACATACAAGTTGATGAGGTCCTTTCTACTTCTGCAATCTCAGCATTACATGTAATCCTCACCTCTACCTCATTGATGCAGTCAACAGCACTCTTCATCAATGTGTGCATCAACTACGGAAAGTCGAAAATGTCATTAGTGCAAGAGAATCAGCTTTACAGTTAAATGTATCACCCCATGAATGAATCACTAAGACCCGTTCACATTACCGGAGATTTCTTTCCGATATCTGGGTACCCATCGTTACTTAAGAGTTCCTGAATGATCTTTGTACTATTTCCATTTCTCACAAGCTCCAATAATTCTTTATTGGTCTTCATCTTAAGAAACTGAGTTTAGAATACCAATTGCCTGAAAGAATCATGAAGCATTAACAGATTCAGCTTCAAGTATCATCAAATACATACGTCAAATTAGCGTAAGGCATGTATCAAGCAAAAATATGATCATCAAAAAATTGGTTGTTTAAAAAATGTCTATTACTTCTTTATTTTGGTGGCCATGGGGTGTGTACTGATATAGAGTTATTGGAATTGGCTAAGCTGTTGATTTCCAGAAATTTATTTGGAAATTAGATAAATACACCCAAAGGAACTAAAATCATGGAACAGCCGTGAATTGTTGACCAATAAGAGGCAGCTCAAAAAAATTGGTATATATGGCCTGCAGCACCTTTTTGCGGCAACTTTTTCAATGCTTGGGCTTCGTTTTACAGGCCCAAAAACATGTTTATTCAAAACTAGAAGGCCTAAAATAGTAGATTCTCTCAAATAGAATAAATGGTCATGCAGATGTCAAGCTCTTTAAACAGTGTTTAATGATATCAAAAGTTCAAAAAGCTGTAAGGTCAACATCACTCACCCGATTGCAATTCTCTTTTCGCCAAAACTTTCCCGGACAAATTTGGCGCCAAAAATAACTCATGAGGGGGCTAAAACGAATACGAGGCAAACCAAACAACGCGCAATAAACCAACGTCATTTTCAACGGACCTCACAACATTTCAGCTGGGGGGGGCGGTAGCCCTCCCAACTTTGGAAAAACTTTCAAAAATCAGCCCCATTCGGGCAAACTTTTGCTCTTAGTCGGGCAAAAATTTTAGTAAACAATGGGCTTTGTGTCGGGCCGCCCCCCTAAATTTTTTCTTCCCGTACGCTTATGCTTGTGACATTTTCACTTTATTTTCACCTGTTTTCTAAGTATCTGAGCAGAAATCTGAAATGTTCGAGGGAACAGGTAGTGAACATGAAGATTATTATGGCACCTTTAAGAAACTCGCAAGAAACTCTTAGTACTAAAAGTCTGATAATTTTAAGAAATTTTCTGTACGGACTGACCCAAATCCTTGGTTCCTTATAAAAAAAGCGTGTAGCTTACGTTGGGATTTTGTTTGTTGAATTTACAATGACATTATGTGAAAAGGAAAGGCTGTTTGATATTTTTGTTGATTTAGTGTCTGTGGATAGATGTGATGCGCATCAGTTGATTTAATGGTTTCAATTGTTGGTTCAAGAATACTGTTAAAGAATACTGTTCACTTCCAATCCAAGTGGATAAACTGTTGTTGTCTCATAGACGGTCTAAAATGAATAGTGATAAGCTGTGAAATCTTATTTTCCTAAAATCAAGACCCAAAGAGAAGAAACTGCTCTACAAAGTTCAGGTGGAAATTTCTTATAAAGGTAAGATAAGACACATCTCCGACTTTTTAGTAGGACACATGGGGCCAAGTAAAAAAGTCGGAGCTAGGAAAAGTTGGAGATGGGATATCTCCAACTTTTTTAGTAGAACATATAGGACCAGGTAAAAAAGTCAGAGTTAGGAAACGTCGGAGATTCCTTTCTCCGACATCTCCGACATCTCCGAGTTTTTTACCTGGCCCTTGCAATACTGAAACATTGCCTCTGCTATGAAAATTTGATTGTCCACTGGCTGCTGTAAGCTAGCATTGGCAGCTAATCATTTCCGTAGTCCATCATTGCGTGATTTACCATAAGAAGTTGCGAAGAAGGTCCATATCCATTGCATTGAAAAGCCTTCTTGATGGTAACAGATGTTTAAAAAATGTTTGCAGTTTTTGTATTGTCCTGAACAACCATCTGAAAAGTAATGAATTGTGTGTATATGATTTGAAATAGTGGCTTTGATGAAAGAAGTGGCATCTTTACAACTTTGTAAACCATGTTGACGTCTATGGCAAGCGAAAGTCACCAAAATCAGATAAACCCAGTTTTTCTCAGAAAAACCGGGTTTATCTGCAGAAAAACCGAGTTTATCTGAGAAAAACCTTGGTTTTTCTCCAGAAAAACCGAGTTTTTCAGAAAAACTGAGTTTCTCTGTCAGATAAACTTGGTTTTTCTGAAAAACCGAGTTTTTCTGGAGAAAAACCGGGTTTTTCAGAAAAACTAAGTTTTTCTGCTAAGATGTCACTACTTCAGGAAAACCGAGTTTTTCTCCGATCCTTTCCGATGAACCGAAATAGTCTTTATCAATTTAATTTTCACCCAACGTGTCCCGAGAATTCACGGATGCACCGACCGACCAGACTGAACTTTGAAGAAACAGAATTTCTCAGAAAAACCGAGTTTTTCAGAATCACATGACTTTGCGCAAATAGTCAAAGTACAAAAGAGGCCTTGCATCAGCGTTGATTGATCTTCTTCATCATCATTATCATTAGACAATAGGATTGAGATCGTGCAACCGTTGACAAAGAGGAAGTATAAGATGGTACAAGATATGACAAAGAGGAAGTATTCAGTTCCTCACAAACAATGAGTGCCAGCAGAGTGGTGCCTGGACTTGTCCAAGTCTCACTTTCTTTTATCAGTCGCGGAAAGTAAATGGTGCTGCGGGGGAATTCTCCATTCCCCCGCAGCACTTTTTACCTCAATCGAATCGACTAACAAAGAAGAAAGTGAGACTTGGACAAGTCCAAGTGGTGCCAGTATATGTAATCCATGATGAAAAGGTTGTTCCTGAACAGAGATGGGCAAGATACTCTAAGAAATATCTTATTACAAGATACTGTTATTGGGGAAATAAAGTATCTTATTACAAGATACTGTTAGTCACATAAAAAAGTATCTTATTACAAGATACTAGATACTTTGAAAAAAGTATCTAAGATAACGTTTCAAGATACTAGTTACAAGATACTTTGCCAAAGGGTACATGACCAACGCCTCCTAACATTGTGCGTAGGTGGCACATTTTTCAATTCATCGTGCATAAGTACTGCAATGGTGCCTAACTGAGTGTGATGGTTTTATTGAGTGTATTTGGTCGATCAGTCCTACTTCATAAACCATGTGAAAAGGTCCTCATTCCTCCTTGTTTTTGGAGACATAGCTGCTATGGAGTGTGTTTTTGGAATTTGTAAGAAATATTCCAAAAGTATCTATGTATATTGCGTAGGAGTGTGGCGGAGACAACGATCATCAGGACATGACGCTTCTGTGCAAGAGAGACAAGTCAGTAAATGATTGCTTGAAACAGAAAGCAATGATTTCCTCAACAAATGAACACAATGTCTTTTTAAAGTTTTTAATACAGGTTCTTGTTTGCCTTTAAGATCAAGAGTCTCTCAAAAAGCCTGTCTCCCAGCCTTCTTCGTTTTGGATGCATTATCATGCCTCCATAGCTGAACAATCTTTCAACTGGGGCGCTGGATGGGATAGGTGTATTTGTGCGTCGGAAAACACACTGCACATTTGGATACCTCTTTAGCATGGATATGCTCTTGTCAGGATCTTCAAAAAATCGATTCACTTCAACCCTTGAGTCCTCATTATTCCCGTCGGGTGCGGATTCCTCAAACTCGAAAAACTCCTCTGTTTCTTCTGTCCGACCTTGTATCCCAGCATTATCGCCTTGTTCTGTGCCATTGCTTGTTTTCTTCTTTGCAAGCTCCTCTTTAACTGCAGTGATTAGCATGTCTTGAAGAAGGTTTTGTTTGTCTGCAGGAACCCAATGCAACTTAAAGAATGGATGGCTGATAGCTGCAAGCATGTCTTCCTTTGAGCAGCTTTCAAAGCTAAGAAATTTGTTAAATCTTTCTTCCAACTTTGCCAACATGCCTTCAGCTAGAGGTTGGCAGTACACCAATCTCTCACTAAAGGAAACTGCCTCTAGCTTCTTTTTAACACTTCTTATGCTAGGAACCAATTCACCCATAAGACAATCCTTATCACCTTGAAGACGATCCAGCGCGGAGGCGATTGGTTTCATACACTGCACATACTCCTTCAAGAACAAGATCTCACCATCTTTCAAGGTTGGTTTTCCAACAGCAACCATCACTTCATTTACTTTCTCGGTATTTTGGATGATTTCTGACACTGCGTCATACAATGCATTCCAACGAGTAGCACAAGGCGTCTTGAGGATCCTTCCAAGAATTGCCTCTATCTTTTCACATGATTTTGTTGACCTATTCGAGATTAAATTCCACAGCGCTTGGCACTTTCCCATGGCTGCTCCATACATCCTGCCAAAGCTCTTATTAGATTTCGTGATGTTATTTACGTCTGTAGTACCCAGCAAGTTTAATGTATGGCTCGCACATCTACTGTGAGGAGGCAGTATGATACCGAATGGCTCTTCTGTGTCATCTTGCGCTCCAGACTCCTCTAAAATTTCATGGATGTCGATAAATGTAACACCATTCTCATTGTCATCAACAGGCTCATCGCTCTCGTCTGAAGCTTGAGAATCCTCCTCCTCATCATCCTTTGGACGAAGAAATTTTCGTAAATAATATGATAATTCGACTTTCGTTTCTAGCCTAAGTTCTCTTTGCCTTGCTTTCATTCAGTTTACAAAGGTTCACGTTTGACAATGGGTCTTAAGCATAGACAAAGGTGAAGAGTCACAATTTGGATATTTCTCATTTCTCTTTATCCAATGTCAAAAGGGGCCTAAGCAACGGACATACCTCCCATACTTTGCACGTGCCGTCTCATGTTATTTGTTTGCACATCACAAAGAATGAGCGTAAAGCCTAATGGTTAGCAGAGGGTCTTTACCTTGAATAATCCCGAATAATCTACTTGGAAATTGAGGAAATGTACCTGAAACTGAAACTGTGAAAATGCCTTCACAAAATTTGATGCATTATCCGTTATTGTTCGAACAATTGAAGCCTTGTCAACAAACTCCGCATGAATGGTATCCAGAGTAGAAGCTATTCTGTCGAATGAATGCGCTCCCTTGAATCTACGACACGCCAGCGCTGCTGATTGCCTCTCGTTTGATTCATCAAGCTGTGAATAAGAAAGTTCAATGATTTGACAAGTTATATATGTTGGAACAAAAATCATACTTTATAATCAAAGGTGGCAGCACCAACTACCTTCTCCATTTGCTTAAGCCAGTATTTTGATACTAACCCTGTATAACCATAATTTTGATCCAAAGATTTGGGACGAATGGAGGAAAATGGAAAAATTGAGGCGAAACCAAGATTTGAACGTCAGTGTATAGTTATGATAGCTTTCTTCCTTTGTTATCTCACTTTTGATAGGGCCATATACATCTTTTCAACTAACGGCCTCGTTGGAAATTTTTGTGAATTTTTTCATACGAAATTTCTGACCACGGATTTGGATTAATTACCCCAAGTTTAGTCTAACTGCGAATTTTCATATTCCTAGAATATGCGATTTTCATTTTATGGCGATAATAAATTTTAGAATTTATATGGGATTTGACCGTCAAAATCGTCCGGGGTGTAACTTTACACCCTCAGTCATTATTCACGGTCAGATCCCTTATAAATTTTCAAATTTGTTATCCTCATAAAATTAAAATCGATAACACCAAGGTCATGAAAATTTGCAGGGAGACTAGAATTAGGGTGCTGAATGTGAAGCTGCAGTCAGAAATTTCATACGACACAAGCTAGAGAAATTATGAAAAATTCCAGAACGAGGCCACTTAGTTGAAAAGGTGTATTGTAAAGATACTATACAGTGCTGATTTGCTTTAAGTCTCATCCGTTATTATATTCAGGCCTACTCGGTTGCCAGAGAGCGGAGAGTGCCGGCCGACTGGACAGCTCCTGTTAAACAAGTAGTTTGAATAAGGTAACAAACAAGACTTGGAGCTAATAATAACGCACATTTACGTACCCAATGCACTGTTACTCCCATGAATGCACGTCGACCACCTGTCCATACATCAGCAGTTGTACAGACATTTGGGACCTTTCTAAGCATATCTTTCAATCGTTTTTTCATGTCAGCCATCTCATTAGTAATCCTGCGCCCAAGAGTTTGACGCGACATCACATGAGCCTTTGGGTTAAGCTCTAACAGATGGAGTCAATCAAAGACTTCAAAACGAATCAAATCGCGCAAAGTCAAGTAGGAAGTCAGATAACTTAGGTAGAGCGTCGGTCACACTCACATCGTGTAATAATCCTTAAAAAAAGTCAATAAATGCCAATTTTACTCAATGCTGTTTCTTAACACTTCTCTAGAAAATTGATAGTATACCGTTAATTTCTCCATCCTAGTCCATTAGTAAATAAAAGGACCCCGCTAACTGAAGAAATGGTAGTCTGCGGTGCGACCTCTACGGGGGAGAAGAATTTGAAGGGAAAGGAAATATTTCCTTTCCCTTCAAATTTTTCTCCCCCGTAGAGGTCGCACCGCAGACTAAAGAAATGGTCCCCGCAACACCAAGCAAAACTTTGTAACGGCCGCTCAATTAATCATTTGACTCCTCTATTCAGCGAATGTGTGAGAGACAATGGCGAAGGGTGTCGGATAAAAGCCTGCGGTGATGAAATTAACCCGAAGAAAGTTTCACCTTAGTGCTGAATAAATGCTCTCTTCAACTCCCAGGGGCTTATCTAATTTCAGAGACTTTAGAGGGGGGACTTAATAGAGAGGGGACCTATTTAAAACTTTTTGCTTAGAAGGAAGGGGCTTATCATAATAGAGGGATCGAAATCGGGCTTTCATGTCACGATAAACTTACCATTTATTAACTCGCGAAAACCATTCTGTTCAACAGTGGCCAGTGGGTGAATACCATCAACAACAAATCGTACAATCCTTCGATCAACTCGCACTTGGAAGTTAGTGCCCCTTTCTGTGGAAACACCTGATGGAGCAAATGGCAATTTTGCTTGTTTCCTGTCGTCGGTTGTGTCGGACTTTCGCTTTCTGCCGGCCTTCGTTAGTTCTTGTTTACGTGTCTCATACTTCTCAACCAAATTTGAATGAGATTTCTTGAAGTAAATTGAGAAAAGATGCTTGAATAAGAGCCAATTTTATACTATTTTCATAAAAATCGTGAATATCATCGTTTCAAAAAACTCTTAGAATTCATTTTAGAATTTCAGAAAGTTTTAAAATTCGGGAAAACAAGGCCAAAAAATTTATCTGCTTTACGGCATAGGTACACGAAGAGACAAACAAAATGGCATAGAAATAGGCCCAATCTAAGATTAGGCCAAACACCTACCTTCATATGAGTCAAGAAATTTGCTGTTGAGTTCAAACTACCGCTGTACAGCTTTTTGCATGTTGTGCATTTTGCCTTCACATTCACCTTTTCATCTCTGATTGCAATGGAAAAGAACTGTCCGTCCAGAATAACTGGAAGCTTCTCGTTTGTTTCCTCCACGCTTGCCATATTCTTGACTTCACACAGTGAAGCGAAGCATAAGTAAGCAAAGTATACTATCTGTCAAAATCTGCTGAGAACTTATGTTCACAACAGAAAGCGGCGACTTCCGCCTGACTCATGAAAATCGACACAAGTATCTTGTAACTTCGAAGTGTTTTTTCCAAAGTATCTTATTACAAGATACTATTATTCAGCCAAATTATTATCTTATTACAAGATACAGTTACTCAGTACGGAAAGTATCTTATTACAAGATACTGTTACTATTTTCAGTATCTAATTACTATCTTCAAGATAACAAGATAAGATACTGCCCATCTCTGTTCCTGAAGGGTTCCTTATCCATTGATATTTTGCTAGAAATTTGCGCCACGTTTCATGGAACCACAAATTTCTTATGAGAGAAAACTTATACCCGGTTTATAGAAAGATTTTTGTGCTGCAGTGCTGCACTGCATAAACTGAAACTGTAAAATATAAAAGTTTCTTAGTATTTTCAAGGTTTTAGGCAGTACGATTTTCATAATGTTTTCGTAAAATGAGCCTACAACATGAATATGAACACATTTCATTATTTCATTCCCAGTTTATTGTATTCGCAATTGGCATTCGAAGCTGGTCTCTTCAAATATATGTCTTTACCGAATTCGGCTTAACTTTGTATTGTCGGGGAAGCATCCCGAGAGTTCGGAATGCCCCTTTTAAAAATTCGTTACTTTGAGATGATAAGATACTTCCGAAGAACGAAACCCATTCTCGTTTATCGGAAGGACCGAGTGCATCTTAGTGCAGCCGATTTTTCTGACGCGAAAGTCACCAGAATTAGAAAAACCAAGTTTTTCTGAAAAACTCGGTTTTTCTGGAGAAAAACTTGGTTTTTCTGTGAAACTTGGTTTTTCTGCCTGATAAACTTAGTTTTTCTGAAAAACCGAGTTTTTCACCAGAAAAACCGAGTTTTTCAGAAAAACCCAGTTTTTCTAGCAGAAAAACTCGGTTTTTCTGAGAAAAACCGGGTTTATCTGATTTTGGTGACTTTCGCTTGCCATAGACGTCATGATCCAGATCATCTGAAATTAAGCACAATGATATTGCCGTTACTGCTCCTTCTAATTTATGGTATATGACAATTGGGTGTAGGGTGCATTGCTGGCTATTCCAATGATACCTATCATCTTGAACAATAAATTTGTAGTTTTCTGCAAAATCCCCCCAAAACTATGACTTCATCTGTTGCAAGTCTTCCTTGAGCTTCTTCAGGTAAGCTGATTGCACATGTGCTATGTAGGAGTGTGAAGTTATGTTGTTGAGTTTCTCAGCTAACTCTTCAATAAATTCCTCTATGCTTACGGTTTGGGAAATTAAATCTGCTTGATCGGTTCTTGTCCACTGTTTGAAGGTCATTGTCTCATTACCTTCATCATCGTTTTCTTCACTGGATTCATCTGCTGCCTCATTCTCTGCAATGTTCCTCAAAAGTGTTTGCTTGAGGAATCGAATGAGGTTTTCCACACCAGGACATGAAGGGCGATGATGGACCATGCATTCTTTAGAATCTCTGATGCAAACTATCATCACCAAGAGCTCAAGGTAATCCTTTTCTGAATTGATGGCACTTGGCATCAATTTGACATTTTGGTGATACTGCAAACACTAACTGAGTGTGTTTCCTTTGGTCCAACACTTGAGTACCATTTTGGACAAAGCCTAGCAAATTTTGAAATGCTGATCTTCATTTCTGGGCTCTTTTCCTTCAATGCAGCATACAGTTCCTTAAGATAATAATGAATCAGCCGTTTTGACATGTAGTGGTTCTTTCCAATGCTACCTCAGTCTCTTTTACCAGGAAGTTGCCTTGTGAATTCATCATCATTGTAAAACACTATGACTGAATCAACTGTGTTTTGTTGCAAAGTCCTTCCCTTGATAGACTCTGGCATTTCAAAACCCCTTTCTCAGCTTTAAGGCGCCTCATTTTCTGGATGGTACCCTTGGAAACTTTAAACAGTTCTCCAGCTTTTCTTAATGACCAAGTATCAGGTGTTATTTGAGATTCTGAATCTTTCTTTGTCTGTTTGACGTTTTCAATTTTTCTTTCATCAAGAACACCAAGTGATTTTCAAGAACACCATTCGCTTTTTCTTGGATCTTGTTTGACAAAGGTCCTTTGTAAGGCTCTGTCACCATGATGTCACCCTCCTCAACATCTAAAACAGTAGCAACCTTTCGAGACAGTGCTTCATTTGCTTGCTTCAATTTTCTGTTAAGTTAAGTGACTAATTTCCAAGCTTCCTGTGATTTCATGCAGCTTGAAAGGTGACAGGTCCAACTAAGTAAAGGTTGCATTTACAGAATTGGGTCAGAGGGTGTTTCCATCTAAAAGCAGCGTTTTAACAGTGAATTTGAGGGCATGGTCTTAGAAAAAAAGGGCGTAGCGCAAACAATTTTCTGAATTCCTACACCTAGCCCCGAGGCCCAGTCCATCTCTCAAGGACCCTGTCATTCAGTTGTTTAAAGGCATTAAATTATACCAGAGTACTCAAGAAAATAGTCATAACCAGTTGCGGCTTCCTTAAATTTTGATAAAATTGAAATTTTGATATTTTCTTTAGGGTACAACTAACACCCTTGAGTTTTTGTCACCAGATAGCTTGATACCTCTACTTTCAACATACAAAAGATCAGATTAAAACAATTTCAGACACATTCTCAAAATTGGATCCAAACATGAAGAGGTATTTTCCATATTTGGATCAGGAGCTTATTTTCAAATGCCTTCAAGGGTATTTTGTCATGTCTTTAAGCCAATTTAGATGTCATTTTGGACTTCCTTACCCCAAAATTACATAGAATGCTTATTTTCATGATGAAATTTGATCATCTTCATGAAAACTTATTAATTTTTTCGTGGAGGTGCAAATTCAAAATGACAGATACTTGAAAAAAAATTAGGGTAATTAGGGAAACTTTAATTGGCAGTAATTTGAAAAACGGTAAAAGCTATTGACCTCAAATTTGAAAAGTTTTCTCATTCTAAATAAGATGAAATTACAAACTAAATTTCATCGGGTTCTGAGACTTTGGTTGAATTTTTGAAACTGTTGTCCCTCTTTGGCAAAGAATGGCCCTCCTCGAAGTAATGCCAATTATTCGAAGAACTGTACAGTAAATCCGCACATAGAGGAACCTACCAAAATGAACCTAGATGCTGTTTTTCCTAACTTATGCCAGGGTCTGTAGAAATACGGATGGTCTGGAATGTCGGCACAGATCAAAGGGTTCTCAGCCGCACATTCACAAATTAACGATTTGCTCTCCCCGGGCCCTTAGAGTGCACGCAAATGCTGTGCAATAAAAGAAATGGGAAACGTTGTCAGCTTCAAATCACGAAATCAAAGGCATGCCAGGAGTAAACTGCTCTATGTATGGATGTACCACAAGCAGGAGAAATACAGAAATCAGTATTTTTAAAGTTCCCAAGGCCATTGATGCAGAGGCGAAAAATATTAGGGATAAATGGATTGCAATTATCAAGCGAAATAGACAGGAAGACACTGCCTTCAAATCTCAGAAAGAACGCGACACACTGCACATATGCGAATTGCATTTTGCCCCAGAAGACATCCAACACAGTGAGTATACAACAAATTGACAGTTTATTTCATTTGATATTCGTAAATGGAACATATAGCGAGGTTTCACGGAACTTTCTCTGTTTTTTTGGGGTGGGGAGGGGGGGGCAAGAGTAGCCATCTCTATAGGCCAAAGCAAATTAATTCTTGATACAAGGACTCTCTGGGCATACCCTAAGCCTGGTTAGCATTCACGGTATAGGGTACCCTCCAGTTGGACCCAATTTAAAAGAGAAATCTTGAAGCAACTCCCAGATACCCAAATGTTGAGGGCATGCTGCTGCTGAGATGCAGATATCTGGAGATAGTGACAAAAATTAGGAAATAATCCAGACCTGCAGTTGCTGGTAAATCCTTCCATTGCAGGTAAGGGGGAGGGGGAGGTAAACTGCCCTGGAAGTGAAAAAATCCAAAACTTTTTAGTTGCAAAACTTCCTGATCCTATCAGATGGCATAATTTTCATTATATTTATAACTGAAAATATTTTTCTTGCAGGTGTTGACAGAAAAAAGTCAGATTTGGAAGTTTACCAACACAAAATTTGCCAAGGAGATCTTTTGCAAAAAGGCAGAATCAAGGAGCTGAAGCTCTTCACAAATTGAAAAACGTAAAATTCAAGAGCAATCAGAAAAGAAGCCAAAAAGGGTATACAAGGATTTGATTTTTTCTCAAAATCAGTGAGCAAGCTTAAGCTAAATGGTTGGGACAGAAAACTGCATGAAAACAGATATACTTTTGAAAAGAAAGAGACAGGATTTATTCCTAGTAAAATCAAGGTAATTGTCGATGAAAGCCTTGACTTTTCAGTTGCTGTTTTTGGCAATGACCATCCAATTTACAAACATTACAAAAGAAATGTTCGCCATGACACAGTAGCACCAATACTTGGAGAACTTTCAAATCTTACTCTCTGTCAAGGTCTGGATGCTCTTCATGATGGTCTTAACAAACACTCTGTTGCAAGGGAAATTGACCCATTTGGAGATGATTGTGATAGTAACAATGAAACACAAGTTATTAGTAAAGAATATTTCAGATCAAAGAATTGCATATTATTGTCCGACAAAGCTGTATGTAACACCTGCATCCCTGCACAATCCCGAAAGAAAAAATGCAAAAAAGTCCTGTCTCCTGCTAAAGTAAAAGCACCAGTGTCACGAACAAGACCAGAGAAATTGAAATTAGCTTTACAACAGCAAAGATTGGAATGTAAAAATCTGAAGAAACAGATTGAAAAGATGAAAGGTGAAATAGAAAATAACTCAGTCAAAGTTGATGAAGGGCTAGAGAAGGATATTGCCACTATTCTTGAAGGAAATGACAAGAAAAATAGCCCTTTTATGAAGCTTTTTTGGGCACAGCAACAGGAAGCGTGGAAAAGAAGCGAGAAGGGGATAAGGTTTCACCCAATGATAATTCGTTTTTCATTGGCAATTGCTGCAAAATTACCATCTGCATATGAAGAACTCAGGTCAAGTGGCGTGCTGAAATGACCAAGCAAGAGGACCTCAAGAGATTGCCAAAATGTAGTAAAGCCCAGGCAAGGCTTCAACAAACAGATAATTCAGGAGTTGACATCTATGACAACAAAGTTATCAAATGTGCAGCGATATATTGTTCTAATGTTTGATGAAGTTAAGATTAAGAGTAATCTTGTTTGGGACAAGCACACTGGACAGCTGATAGGTTTCATGGACCTAGGTGATCCAGACCTGAACGTTGTCAGTGCTGAAAGAGAAATACCCCTAGCAATGCATATGCTGGTGATCTACTTAAGAGACATTTGCACTGATCTTAAATACCCATTTGCCAACATTGCAACAACAGCTGTAACATCATTTCAGCTCCTGCCAATCTTTTGGAGCAGTGTGTTTTGTTTGGAGAAGGCGTGTAATCTATGGGTAATAGCTGTTGTGAGTGATGGTGCGTCAGCAAATAGAAAATCTTACAAGCTCCATAGAAAAATTGGCAGTGAAACAGAAAGTGAGGTAACGTACCGTGTGGTCAACCTGCATGCAAAGGTCAACAAGAAAGGCCACAGCTCAGATTAATATGCATGACGTCATAGGTTCTCGGCTCGGGACGAAGACACTGACGAAGACTGCGATCAGTTTCGGTTGATGAATTTACTGCAATGGCGGACAAAGTCACCACTCTAGGATCAAGGATTTGATTAAGAATGATGAAGAGGCATCATGCACAGCCAAATTTCATTTGCAGCTGAATATCTAAGATCTACAAAAATTCTGTCGTAAAGGGCAATGACATTCAAATTCTTTTTAGGCACACTCTCATCTCAAGTTTCTTCAGGGCCTTAGGCCTACTGTTATGCATGCGTAACTCCATTGCACGGAAATTACAGCATCACATCATCATTATTGTATCATGGATAAAAGGTTGCTTTGCAACTGCTATTGAAATCTAGCAAACAGGCATTCTACAAGACAAGAGGCGGGTTAAGAAGGCTTTGTTCCCAATACTATGGCACGCCAATCCCGTCAAAAGTAATCAGAATTTGTTGTTTACTATCAAGATTTGTTTTTCACAATCAGAACTTTCAGCTCATAACTACAATATGTTTCTTATAATCAAAACTTGGTTGCTTCCTATTTAAATCTACTTTTTGCAATCAAAAGTTTGAAGCATATGTCAGAAATGCAAATTTAGATTTCTTAATAGATTACAATCTTAGATTACGAAACAGCGAATTTTTAGATTACAAAACATCAACATTTAGATTACAAAACAGCGAATTTTAGATTACAAAACAGCGAATTTTATATTACAAACCAAGACCAAGCAACAAACATACTGGACTTGCTACAAGCCTCTCTCTCTTTTAAATTCGAAATAGTTTTCGCATTTTCCGGACTATTTCGAATTTAAAAGGGAGAGAGGCTTGTAGCAAGTCCAAAATCGAAAGGACGTAAACCAAAGCCTCGTTTTCATTTTGTTTGTTTTTGTTATGTTTAAATGTTTTGTAATGTTTTGTAATCTAAAATTTGCTGTTTTGTAATCTAAAATTTGCTGTTTTGTGATCCAAAATTCGCTGTTTCGTAATCTAAAATTCGCTGTTTTGTAATCTAAAATTTGCTGTTTTGTAATCTAAATGTCGATGTTTTGTAATCTAAAAATTCGCTGTTTCGTAATCTAAAATTGTAATCTATTAAGAAATCTAAATTTGCATTTCTGACATATGCTTCAAACTTTTGATTGCAAAAAGTAGATTTAAATAGGAAGCAGCCAAGTTTTGATTATAAGAAACATATTGTAGTTATGAGCTGAAAGTTCTGATTGTGAAAAACAAATCTTGATAGTAAACAACAAATTCTGATTACTTTTGACGGGATTGGCGTGCCATACAATACCTGTTCCGTCTCATGACTGTGTGATCACAAGGGGCAGTTCAGAGCAATTCCTCTCAATTCATGTGATCAGTTTACAGGTAGTTTGGGATACAGCCAAGATCGATAAAGATCTAATTCGCTTTATTCAAAGAAATCTGAGCCATACTACAGACTCAGTGATACGTGAATTTTTTAGGAGACAGACTGCCTTTAAATATCAACCAATCACTTGCCGAAGATTTGATAGCTTTGGACAGGTACAAGATAGGCCACGGTTGAACAAATACTCCCTCTTTTGATAACTTGATGACTGAGACATTTTGCAGCATTGCCGTATTTGTGGCCATTTGTGGCTATCTCTAACACCAGAAAAAAGCTCTCTTACAGAAATAAGGGGGTATAAGTTCCCAAATCAAGCTCAAACCTCATTTCTGAAAAATGGAAGAAAAGGCTGGGCATTCTGCCTCCTACCGAGGGTGTATCATTACTGTGTAAAAATCGGGTACACCTTTGGCAAGAAAAATCTTGTTCTTCAAGAGAAGTCGATACAAAATATCTAGAAATCCAATTGTTTAAGAAAAGTCTCCCAATCCAATCAAAAAACAGATCGATTCAGTCAGTGCACCCTTTTGATCCAAGAGCTCCAAAATACACGACATCCACTTAAACTCCAATCCCTCTTTACGTGTGCCATGCAACATTTAACATCACAGATATAAGAACATAGACATTCAAGAGACAGAAACTGCACAGCAGCTTACCCGGCGCAGGAGTCCGTGATCGTAGATTTCTCGCCAACAGCCATCTCTAGATTCGTCACAGCAAACGAGGAATTTTCGGAACAATGACGTCATGAATATTAATAGATCGCAATCTGAGCTGTGGCCTTTCTTGTTGACCGCATGCAAAACACCGTCATATCTTTTTCTTTGCAGACCTATTTCTTTGCACATCTATTTCTAGGCAGAGGTCATTTGTTGAAAACGGCCAGGTGAATTCCGCGGACTTCGCGGATGCCGCGGACGTACAAAAAAATCCACCAAATACAAAATCCGCGGAATTCATTTTGACATTAGGTGAAAATGAATTCCGCGGACTTCGCGGATTTCAAAGTGAAATATTGTCTGTACAGTTTGTAACGCGGGGAAAGCAGCAATGTACTAGTTCTTTCTCTACTTACACTGCCGTAGAAAGGTTCTATAAAACAATTTGGTCGTATATCTGAGTCACCAGCAGTTATTGAGTATTGTGTGTCGAGTTTTAGCTCGAAAACTATAGGGGCAAAGGCATTCTCCTTTACGTATCAAATGTTAAAATAACTGTGCTTTATTTCGTAGTTCATCTTGTATAGTTGCCACAAAAGGTCAGCGAGTTTACCAATGCCAGAACTGGCCTACTTTCGCGAGTTTGAAAATATCCGCCAAATACAAAGTCCGCGGAGTTCACTTTGGTATTACTAGGTGAAAATGAATTCCACGGACTTGGCAGACTTCAACGCAAAACATTGTCTGGAGAATTTCGTATGTTGTGGAAGCAGTAATTTACAAGTTTCTGATGTCGAGAAAGCAGTGAAATACAATCGAAACATGTGCACATGCGGAAGTAACAAGACAATTGACAACAAAAGTGCGTGTCGTATTTCATGAGAAGTTATCGGAAGCCCCCTGCCCCGTATCGTGATTAAACCCAAAGAAATTACACTGAAACTGTTATTTTCCAAAATCAGTTGAATAATTTGAATTGAAAAAGTTGTTTTCAAATTATTTGAGAAACCAAAGCATATCAAGACTTCCATACAATCTGCTCAATGAGTCTTGGTATTGATAACAAACACCCCCCAGTAACGACCCCACTGAAACGCTGCCCCACCAAAGTAAAAGGATGACCCGCCAGAAAAATGTGTTTCCCCGCCAAGTTTGAGTTTTAAGCACTCTCCCCACCTTGTTTCGGTTGCTTCCCCGTTGAAATTTTTGTTTCCTCGTGAAGAAATATGAGTCTGCTAAATTACGTGCCAAGCGTGCCAAACGTGCCAACGTGCCTGCGTGCCAAATTTCCTTACGTGCCAACGTGCCATGACATGTTACGTGCCAACGTGCCTACGTGCCAAATTTTCTTACGTGCCAACGTGCCATTACATGTTACGTGCCAACGTGACTGCGTGCCAAATTTCCTTACGTGCCAACGTGCCATGACATGTTACGTGCCAACGTGCCAACGTGCCTGCGCGCCAAATTTCCTTACGTGCCAACGTGCCATGACAGTTTACGTGCCAACGTGCCTTCGTGCCAAATTTTCTTACGTGCCAACGTGCCATTGCATGTTACGTGCCAACGTGCCTACGTGCCTACGTGCCAAATTCTTTTTCGTGCATTATTGCTGTCACATGTTACGTGCCAAAATTTCTTACAAGTTTGCACTCCAATTTACCGATGTGCCAGCATGTCACTCTAAGATACGAGTCTGAGAACAACTTTTGGATAAGGCAGAGCAATTTCAATGAGGGCCCCATAACTGAAGATGATTTAGGCATCTTGTGTCTAAAGATTTCCTTTTCTTTTTTATGAACCGACATTCAACGTTTGCTACGCTGTCAGGTTAATCAAACTTCAGGCCGGGGAAAATCTGCTAGAAATTATCCAAAATTTCTTCGATACCACTTAAAGATCACCTACTGCCCCACTTAGCTCTAAGCTCTAATCACCCACTGAGTCATTAATCGAATTTTCAACTTACGATCGTTTCAATAGCGAAAAAGAAAATAGACTAAAATCACCCTGTAGGCCCAAATTACAATCTCCCACTTTATCCTACAACAAGAATCATCTTTTTGGCAACTAAAACAGGTCCACATTTCCTGACAGCCGCTTGATGGGCAAGAAGAGTGAGTAATTTTTGACACTCATATCGCAAGGAATATGAGCTAATATATTCTGTTCATTTTGTAAAGCAGTTTACTTTGCCGTCGATTTGGGGTAAAATGAGGAAGATTGTTAGCCAAAGAAAGCTCCTTTGTTAACGAATGCTCGAATATGTTTTATTCAAACCAAGAAGTTCTGGAGCTTCTTTATTTATATACTCTCCGAGTACTTTCATTTCATTTTAAAAGAAACAGCTTATAAGAAATTTTGCCCTCCCTTTAATAAAAAGGTAAGAAACTTTTGTATTTGGGAACTCTTTCCTTGGTCAATTGAAAATGTTTTCACACTGTACAGTAATAGTAAATGTTTCGACAGTGTTTTCAATTTGAATTATGTCATTATCGTGCTTTATGATCTTACCAAGTAATTTGGAAGCCCTTTTAGCAACAAATTTAATAGTTGTACTCTTGGCAAATGAAGAAAAATAAACCTCAAAAGAAACTGTTTGTAGCTGGATGGCCCAAAAATTTAAGAAACTGCCTACAAATGGACCGCACACGACAATTTGGTACGCAGGTAAATTTGCACATGACGGGCAGGAACGTTTACATGTTTGCACGTAACATGCAATAGCACATTGACACGTAAAGAAATTTGGCACGTAGGCACGTTGGCACGTAACATGTCATGGCACGTTGGCACGTAAGAAAATTTGGCACGTAGGCACGTTGGCACGTAACATGTCGTGGCACGTAGGCACGTAAGAAAATTTGGCACGTAGGCACGTTGGCACGTTGGCACGTAACATGTCATGGCACGTTGGCACGTAAGAAAATTTGGCACGTAGGCACGTAGGCACGTTGGCACGTAACATGTCATGGCACGTTGGCACGTCTGGCACGTAATTTAGCAGACTCAAGAATTATACGAGTTCCATCAAAAATAATAGCCAAAAGGTTTTATTCCCCGTCACGATATTTCCCATCCCCGCTGAAAATGTATGGTTTCATAATTTCCCCGCTGTACTTTTAATTTCCGGATTAAAATAAGTTGACAAAACAAAAAAAACTGGGTCGTTATTGGGGGGTGTTAACAACATGGCGGCCTCCTAAGAATCTTCGATTGGAGGCGCCACTGAGAAAATTTGAAGGCGTTCAACAACTAACATCATCACCAGGAATGTATATGGTATGCTTTAAACCAAAAATTAAATTGCTTGCAAATTTTTCCACTGACTTGACTGAACATTTCACCCTGAAATCCGCGGAATTCATTTGCACCTAATGTCAAAATGAATTCGGCGGATTTTGTATTTGGCGGACTTTTGTACGTCCGCGGCATCCGCGAGATCCGCGGAATTCACCTGGCCTGTTGAAAGCCTTGATGTGGAGTCACATCATGCAGCTCAACAATGATGATCTCATCCGTGGACTTCATCTAGTACCAAAATTAACCCATGAGCATGTCCACTTAAATCCTTATTCAAAGATGAAAGTTTACTTGGCCACACAAGTACTGAGCTATACAGTTGCATAAGTTCCATTCAAACATTACCCTTCAGATTATCATGCCACAGCAGAATTTTGTGAAATGATGGATGTTTTCTTTGATTGCTGCAATGTTAGAAATGGAGTTGAGCACATCAGAACAAGGAAAGAATTCCGCAAACCCTACTGCTCACAAGATGATGAACGCCTTTCTTGGTTGAAAGAGAAATTCATACCATACTTAGAGACCTAGAAGAAAAGTATACAAGGCAGGCCAGGGAATTTTGCAGAAGCTGCAAAGGCAAAAATGTTCCTGTCAGAGCAGACATTTGGTGCACCAAGGCCTTCTTTTCAACATAGTGTTTCTCCAAATATGCCCAACCAATCAGCTGGAAATGGAGAGCAATCATTGAAAAAGATCTCTCAGCAACTTGAAATGCTGATCCCACTGATGTGTGGAAGAATCCAGATGCCAGTCGCTCCAGTCGCACCAAATTTGTTCAGCCAGTAAGTTCGTCAAGGAAGTATATACTTTATTCACCCTTCTCTTTCTTAGTAACAAAAGTCACATCACAGAAGGAAGACACTTCTTGTCCTGTGTATTATGTATCATATTCCTAACTCCATCAAGGTTATTTCATGGAACATTCAGGGGGTGAAAAGTGGATCCTTAGGTATAAAATTATCAGATCCTGGCTTTTTAGATACCATATCAGAGTATGATATAGTCTGTATCATAGAAACACATGAAAATGATGATACTAACCTTAACATCCCAGGATTTATTAAATTAGCTTCAGTTAAGAGGGAAAAGGTTAAAAGGAAGTCTTCAGGTGGCATTGCAATATTCATCAAACCATCTTTAAAAGGCTTGGTATGCCTATTCGCCTTGGTATGTCTTGGATGTTCGAATGATTTGTTATGGATAAGATTTAAAGAAGACTTTTTTGGAGAAGCAGAGGATTTGTTCTTCGGAACGGTCTACTTTAGTCCTGAAACTTATGAAAACAGAAATAATAAGGATTCTAACAGGAGGAGCTACACAATGTGATTTGCAAAAAAGTATCATCCGTGTCTGCAGTTTCCACATAATGAGAATGTGCAGACAAAATGCTCAAAGATATCAATACAGAGAGCGGGTTTTACCAATCAATGGCCCTGGCCCTATGGCCCTATGGCCCAATGGCCCAATGGCGCTATGGTACTATCGTCTCGTGCCTATTTGTCACAAATACCTGAGTATGACTTTGACAGTGTTTTCGACTAGGATTTGTATAAATATTGCTTCAAACAAGCCCACATTCAAATATTGGGAATTCCGCTTCAAATGATTTAATTTGAGAGGACGGAGACCAAAGCATTCAAAAACATCTTTCAAAAGCAACAGACCAAACCATATGAAGAACTTGCGCCAGTATAGTACTGAAAGTTTCTTAAAATCATCAAATTTTCAGTACATGGAGTCTCTTCAGAGTTTTGTACGTCTTCCATACCTATTCCTTTCCATAACTATCGTTATGTTTACTTCCTCTTCCTCCGTGAACATTTGCAAAGATATTGGAAGAATATGCCAAAGATCTCGTTGACTAGAATAAAGTTTCTTAAGCTGATTTTCCCAGTAATGGAGCTTCTAATTTTTTAGCGATCTGGAGAGAATTGAGTTTCTTGGTAAGACTTCTCTCATGGAGACCTCAGCTCCGTTGCTGTGAGTTATAGAATTGTAAAGATTTGCAAGTTCCTTCCTCTACTTATCAATACTTATCATGCAAGATCAGCATCCCCCTTTGCCTTGTTTCCTAATAAAACAAGGGAAATTTGCAGTGGGTGATTCCCTGCATCACGTCGCGAAAATTCTCACTAGCTGAACGAGAAGTTTGTCCATGAATTTGGGCATGTTTGCGTGCAATTTTCAAACGAATTCTGATGGAATACATCATCAAACTCATGATTTGCTTCTAACGAAGTACTCAAGACTATTGGGCCATAGGGCCATAGGGCCATAGGGCCATAGGGCCAGGGCCATTGATTGGTAAAACCCTACAGAGAGCAGAGTAAAAGCAGCAAAGAACATTTTGCAATGCGCCTTGAGAATAGACTAATTCAATGCAAGTCTCAAGATGAAGTTCCTAGCATAACAGAGCAGGTCATTGTTGTTATGAAAACAAAATATGCGATGAGCAAAATGAAAGAGGCACTTCAATGGTTGCAGGAAAGCATAAACACATTCAAAGAACTACTTGCAGACGCATCAGACTGTAGCGATGACAAGAATGAACGTAAAACATGGTCCGAATACAGTGATGATGATGATGATGGAGGCAAGGAAAATGATACAGAGACTCAACCAGTGAGTCAATTCAAAAATTACTGGGAAGAGAAGATAGCAAACGTTCATATTGAAGCCAACTACAGGGGGGGGGAAGCAATCCAGGCTTAAATTGTTACTTTATGCCAGCAGTATGAAATTGGCTCAACACAAAACTTCCATATATCTCCATGTGGAGTAACATATGTCTTGAAAAGACAGAATACGAAAGACATCATACGAACGAAAGAACGAACCTTCGCCAACGACAATATGATCGGGAATATTTTCGGAGCCGGAGCTTTGCTGTATTTACCGGCTAGTATTTGTTGCATACAGTAGCGTAGCCAGGGGGCAAAGGGGGGAATCTGTTGAGAAACTGAAGGGGAGTAAGCTGCATTTTTCTCTAACACTTGTGGCAGTGTGGTTTGTCAATGTTATAAAAGAATCAGGAATGAAATTCTTGTGCTAATAAATGGCATCTTGGCACTATTTTGCCAACAAAAATATCAAAAAATTTTCTGCTCGATACTTGATATTGATGCCAGATGCTGGATGCTGAATGCGGATGATGGATGTCGAATGTCAGGGAGGCCAGGTGAATTCCGCGGACTTCGCGGATGCCGCGGACGTACAAAAAAATCCACCAAATACAAAATCCGCGGAATTCATTTTGACATTAGGTGAAAATGAATTCCGCGGACTTCGCGGATTTCAAAGTGAAATATTGTCTGTACAGTTTGTAACCCGGGGAAAGCAGCAATGTACTAGTTCTTTCTCTACTTACACTGCCATAGAAAGGTTCTAAAACAATTTGGTCGTATATCTGAGTCACCAGCAGTTATTGAGTATTGTGTGTCGAGTTTTAGCTCGAAAACTATAGGGGCAAAGGCATTCTCCTTTACGTATCAAATGTTAAAATAACTGTGCTTTATTTCGTAGTTCATCTTGTATAGTTGCCACAAAAGGTCAGCGAGTTTACCAATGCCAGAACTGGCCTACTTTCGCGAGTTTGAAAATATCCGCCAAATACAAAGTCCGCGGAGTTCACTTTGGTATTACTAGGTGAAAATGAATTCCACGGACTTGGCAGACTTCAACGCAAAACGTTGTCTGGAGAATTTCGTATGTTGTGGAAGCAGTAATTTACAAGTTTCTGATGTCGAGAAAGCAGTGAAATACAATCGAAACATGTGCACATGCGGAAGTAACAAGACAATTGACAACAAAAGTGCGTGTCGTATTTCATGAGAAGTTATCGGAAGCCCCCCTGCCCCGTATCGTGATTAAACCCAAAGAAATTACACTGAAACTGTTATTTTCCAAAATCAGTTGAATAATTTGAATTAAAAAAGTTGTTTTCAAATGATTTGAGAAACCAAAGCATATCAAGACTTCCATACAATCTGCTCAATGAGTCTTGGCATTGATAACAAACACCCCCCAGTAACGACCCCACTGAAACGCTGCCCCGCCAAAGTAAAAGGATGACCCGCCAGAAAAATGTGTTTCCCCGCCAAGTTTGAGTTTTAAGCACTCTCCCCACCTTGTTTCGGTTGCTTCCCCGTTGAAATTTTTGTTTCCTCGTCAAGAATTATACAAGTTCCATCAAAAATAATAGCCAAAAGGTTTTATTCCCCGTCACGATATTTCCAATCCCCGCTGAAAATGTATGGTTTCATAATTTCCCCGCTGTACTTTTAATTTCCGGATTAAAATAAGTTGACAAAACAAAAAAAACTGGGTCGTTATTGGGGGGTGTTAACAACATGGCGGCCTCCTAAGAATCTTCGATTGGAGGCGCCACTGAGAAAATTTGAAGGCGTTCAACAACTAACATCATCACCAGGAATGTATATGGTATGCTTTAAACCAAAAATTAAATTGCTTGCAAATTTTTCCACTGACTTGACTAAACATTTCGCCCTGAAATCCGCGAAATCCGCGGAATTCATTTGCACCTAATGTCAAAATGAATTCGGCGGATTTTGTATTTGGCGGACTTTTGTACGTCCGCGGCATCCGCGAAGTCCGCGAGATCCGCGGAATTCACCTGGCCTGTCAGGGATTACAAATGGCCACCATGTTGCAATGCTAGATCACATTCGATGATAATGCCTCCACATTTTGAAACCATTACCTTTAATTGTGTTAGATTTTCCGAGATTCTCAAAAATGTTTGCAGAGATTCCTCGCAGAGCGTCTATCCATACTTGCCATATATGACATGGTTGAATAGGGTAGACAGAGCTTGGAGCTAGCAAGAGCATACAGCTCAGTAACGTTTCCACTGGGTGATCTGTTAACAATTTAAAGTTGAAATTTCATCGATGGCTTGCATCTGGAAATTATCTCCAAACGCATTCAATATGATGTTTTGTATGTAAAAGCAATATAGAATGAAAGAAGCTGGCTCAGGTTGCTTCCATGTCAATCAATGCCCTCCTAACAGGTAACAAAAAATGGCTGCCTTGATATTTATTTCATATTTGATTCGTTTAATGAGGGTTGCCCTTTGGAAGATATTGGTAGATATTGATTGTCATCGAAAGATGGTTTGCCTTTATCATTCAAATAAACTTTAGAGGGTGAGTTGTTTCCTGACGACAATCTGCGAGATCCTAAACACTTCCATAGGTCTTTAGGTTTCCCTATGCTCTCATTAGGTTCTCCAACAACAAATGATTTTTCCTTTTTTTATCAAGTTTTGGACATAATTACAGGATAATTACAGATCTTGACATAAGTATGTTCATGGATTTTGGTGCGGGTAGTCTTTCTTGTGCAACAAATCGGTTGATGAAATTGATGTGTTCAATTTTATATCAAATCCTAGACGTGCGAGAAAACCAGGAGCAATAGTCAGTTTTGCATCTGCCTTTCATTTCGGAATGTGTCAGGAATTAAAATTTACGCTTTTACCAAATTGCCATCTGAGCAGCATTTTCACAGTCAGATCATATAGGGTTGTCGCTGTCAAACAGTTTCTCGATGAATGCTGTGTCAAACAACTTTTCCAGTTTTTCATCCTGCTCTTCCTGTTTTTAAAGCTGAAAGCCACTGTTTTCACAGAGGAAGGCCCTCTTGTTGCCCTTGAGCAAGGCACCTTGTCTGGCAACTCCTAACGCTAGAGCAAACTGTTTGCCACAGAGGGACTCGATGTTTCCAAGGGCTTGTCCCAGTTGTGAGAACACTCTGCAGAATTGTGTTGTCTTTCTCAGCGGTGTTACGGCTGCAATTCCAGGGCTGATTTCGATGAGTGCCCTAACTGACACTAGGGTGAAAGACCTCATCTGACTTATGTTGAAGCAGTCCTGCATCATCTCTATCAACTTGCTGACCTGTCCTTCTCTTGCTGGTGAGTTTGCAGCAACTTGCTCCTTCATCCTTTTGATATCTTTCGCCAGGTTGAGGTTCAGCTCAAAAGCAGATGATAGCAAACTGCCCTGTTTGTTGATGAGACTGCACCAGTTGCATTTTTTGTTTACCCCTCATTTCAATTGGATGTTGACCTTTAAGGTTATGTGGTGTTTGTCTTTGTAAGGGCACTTTCCCTGATGGCTGCATTTGCATAGCATACGGCTCATTTCTCCTGCCTGTATTAGCTAGTATGATGGCCCAAACAGCCGCTCCTGCTGTATTTGTTGAAGAAGCATCTTTTTTTGGATGATAGTGCCACAGACAAGCACAGCCGTACCGCTTGATTGTAGTCAATGTTTAGCATCTCTGTCCAGTTTTCCCTTGTGAGGCCAACCGCTCTGTACATTGGTAGAAATGCAACCAGCCCACCTTCGCAGGGTCCTTGTGGAATTGTGACTGCAGTGGTGGTCTTTTTCTTCACACCTGTGCTTTCTTGATTTGCTGAAGATGTGCCCTGGCCATTTGTTGTTGCCTGTTGCTTGACTGCCGCTGCCTGAGGCACTGATGATGTCGGTTTCTGGATGGGGTACGATGTTGCCTGGCTTGTGTCACTACTGGACTTGATGCGCTTCGTCTTTTGTGTGCTCCCTGTCCAAGCCCTGTCCGTCTTCTCAACTTCCTTTGCGTGCTCCATTTGCATTGTTGAGGCTGCTTCAGCCGCAGCCTGCCTGGCCATGAATGGACTCTTGCCATGTGCAAATGTCCCTTCCAGGAATGGTGGTGCCCCTTCATCAACAAAATCATCTTCATCTTCGCTCGATGAAAGGGTAGCAAAAGCCGGCAGCCTCTCTTGTTGGTAGTAAGCTATTCTGTCAGTGAAGCAGATGATAATACTCCCGTTGATTGGTGTGAAATTCTGAAATTTGATCCCGTATCTGCAACAGAAGGAACAATGTTGAGAAAATTTAGAAATGGGGACATCAGATTTTATTCCGGCTTTCAAATGTTTTGTTTCCAGACAGAGTTTTGTACTGTTTTGCCTTTTATCCCCCTTTCTGCTATCCCTCTTTTTTCTCCTATTTTATCTTAAATTTTAAGATAATTCTACATAAGTAAGGTTTTATAGTTTGTAAGTAAAGGTTTTATAGTTTGATTTAATTAATGGCCTTTTTCCAACCCTCCTTAAAAGAATTAAATATGAAATAATATGAAAATATGAAATATTTTGACAATTGTGATTTGGTAGAGAAGTGGTGCTCTCATATAAGAAATAAATTTCTCAGCCTTATTTTGGTTAGGTTTTCCGAGAGTCTCAAAAATGTTTGCAGAGATTCCTCGCAGAGTGTCTATCCATACTTGCCATATATGACATGGTTGAATAGGGTAGACAGAGCTTGGAGCTAGCAAGAGCATACAGCTCAGTAACGTTTCCACTGGGTGATCTGTTAACAATTTAAAGTTGAAATTTCATCGATGGCTTGCATCTGGAAATTATCTCCAAACACATTCAATATGATGTTTTGTATGTAAAAGCAGCTCAGGTTGCTTCCTGCCCATGAATGAATGAATGAATGAAATGAAAGAAGCTGGCTCAGGTTGCTTCCATGTCAATCGATGCCCCCCTAACAGGGAACAAAAATGGCTGCCTTGATATTTATTTCATATTTGATTCGTTTAATGAGGGTTGCCCTTCGGAAGATATTGGTAGATATTGATTGTCATCGAAAGATGGTTTGCCTTTATCATTCAAATAAACTTTAGAGGGTGAGTTGTTTCCTGATGACAATCTGCAAGATCCTAAACACTTCCATAGGTCTTTAGGTTTCCCTATGCTCTCATTAGGTTTTCCAACAACAAATGATTTTTCCTTTTTTATCAAGTTTTGGACATAATTACGGGCTAATTACAGATCTTGACATAAGTATGTTCATGGATTTTGGTGTGGGTAGTCTTTCTTGTGCAACAAATCAGTTGATGATCGGGCAAACCCAAGTCAAGAACTCCTTGCTGAGAAATGTTAGAAAATGAGTTTGTAAGTATGTGATGAGAATCTCTCCTGAAACTGTACAATGAGAATCTCTCCTGAAAATTTGGATAAGACAGAATGGGTTTTTTAAGCAATTAGTCTCTTAAACACTCAAAGGATGCTTTCTTACAGGCATTGAGTCCGTATAAATAGAGCTCTCATGACCAATATCAACTTCTTTTCAATCATGAAACAGAACTTGTCATTTAATCCCTATTGAAAATAAACCAAAGAAATTCCTTAGGATAATGCCGGGATTAAGAAGTCTTTGGTCTCCACTGTTAATGACTTTAGCACTATTGTGTGATAACAATAGGCCGTCAGCGGTTTGTCAGCAAAAATTCAGGACAGCGTTAGCGCTCAGCTATTTATATGGACTCAATGCCTTCAAGAAGATTGTTAAGTGGGCTGGCTATGGATGCAAAACCTTTTACAAATCGCCTGTAATATGACATTAAAGCTACAAAGCTACAAACTTCATTGCAATTTTTCAGGTAATTCTTGACTGTTTCTACCTTATCAGGGTTTGGGTTGATACCATCCTTTCTGACTACATGGCCTAAATACAAAACCTCAGGTTTGCAAAGATGACATTTCTTTGGTTTAAGTCTAAGACCTTCGGCTCTAAATCGATCCATGACAGAAGACAGATTTTGTAGATGTTTTTCAAATGACTTAGAGTATACAATGACATCACGTAAATAGACCATACAAATTTGGCACTGTAAACCACTCAAAACTAGCTGCATCATTTTCTGGAACGTGTAACTGGTATTTATTAATCCCATTGGCATTACACAGAATTCAAGATTGCCTTTTCTAGTGCAAAATGCAGTTTTCTCCATATGCTCTGGTGTATAGGAATTTGCCAATAACCTGAAGCAAGGTCAAGTGTTGTAAAATAACAAGCATCACCCAAAGAATCTAGTACATCATCTACTCTTGGCATAGGGAAAATTTGTTTATTAGTCAATGAGTTCCATCTTTGAAAATCGACACAAAATCTGGGTGAGCCATCTTTCTTTGTTACGATTACCAAAGGCTGAGACCATGGGCCAGTGGATTCCCTTATGATACCTTTGTCAAGCATGCGGTCAATGTGCTCGTCTACAATACCTAGCTGACTATGAGGAATTCCATAGGGCCTGTGGTAAAATGGAGGATTATCACCCGTGTCTGTGTTATGTGTAAAACGATGAGCTCAACCAAATTCCTTGTCAGATTTCACGAAGACGTCACTGTACTCATTCAGTAACCTCAACAATTCATCATTTTCCTGTTGTGAAATAGAACAGTTTGTCAAATCGATGTCATCAATCCAAGAATTAGAATTTGAAGTAGATTGCAAATTCAACTCACCAATGTTATCGTCGATTTGTCCCTCCTCCAAAGTTTCTGCCATTCCTACGCATGTCCCTTTAAAAATCTTTACAGGAAAATCATTAGCATTGAAAACTTTAACTGGAATATGTTTGTTCTTAACATAAGCAACAGATGTAGCAGGATATAACAAAGACTTTTTACTTGATATCTCCTACTTAGGTTTGACGAAGACTGTTCCCTGTAACCCAGAAATACAACCCGTAAGGAGCGCTTCACTACGAGCAGGGATCTCTAAAGATTCTACAACGCACACTTGGACTTGGGTAGGCCATTTGACCACGCTGATGGGTATCTTATGTTGGCCTATGGTCGCTTGCAAATTACCTAAGTCTATGCTCGCACTGGTCTTGGTGAGAAAATCTGTGCCTAACAAGAATGAGTAATGAAAATTACGAGCTACATAACAATCTACAAACCAATTACTTTCTCCAACATCTAATTCTACACAAGTTGTGCCTAAAACATGCAAACTTTCTCCTGTGGCGGTTTTAGCAAATACATCATTGTTGCTAAGCTCTAACGGTTTTCTGGCATATTTGTTTATTAGATTATACAGATCTAAACTCATGATAGAAATACCTGAGCCAGAATCAACTACAATTTCTGTTTCAAAATTTTCGACTAATCCAGTAAAAGTTACACATTGTAAAGGTTTAATAACGACATTGTCCGATAAAGTTTGGGGATTTGAAATGTTACTATCAGCTGCATCACACCCCAGTGATGATGTTTCGTGAGCAGCAGTGTCTAGTTTTTTGCATTTTGTCCTGCACATTTCTTTTCTTGGCAAACTGATTCGTAATGTCCAACCTTTTTGCAGAAGTTACAAATGACGTTACTTCAAAATTCAGCACACCAGTCATAGACAGTTGTCCTTGATGGTGCTTTGTTACCAAAAGCAGCTTTAACTCGGTTATGGCTTTGCTGTTGATTTAGACGGCTTTGAAGTCGTAGAAAATCATTGCGCGAACGCGGGTACGTTGAAGTTCCATGACTGCAGATGAGAACGGCGAATTGCTCATTTTCAAAACTCAGCTGTGTTTTAATGTTTGAAGTTATAAAAGCATAACTCTTCAAAAGGTCATCTTATAGATACATAATCATTTCTTAAGTTGAAATTTACACCCAATTGTTGTACTTTTCCCACATCCAGAAACTTTTTGAACGCCCCTTGTATTTGATCTCAAATTAGATGTCATCTGCAAATACCTATGATTAACGTCAATAGAACAGTTTTCAAAGGAATCTGGCATTACTGAGGTGACATCCAATTTGAAATGAACTTTAGTTCCTAAAACACCTTCAACTGACAAATCAATTTTCAAACACTTGATTTCAACGCCCCATCAAATAATGACAAACTTCTCTTGTAGATTGCCTTACGCATTACATTTAAAACAAATTCAAGGAACGAAAAAGTTAAAGATTTTAAATTTGAAGATTGGGTGCCTCAAGAAAAAAGAGCCTCTTTGATGACGTTGTGAGAGAGCTCGTTGCTCACGATCTGCCAGTCCTCAGCCCCAATAATCTCCACTTCTGAGTGCGACAACGTTATAATAATTGACAAACAATGTTTCGCAAAATTTTGAAGGAGAATGATGTAACCAGTAGACTTGTCAGGAAAAGAAAGACATTACATTGCATAAATGACGTATGAACTGCATTTTTGGATGAATGGGGGCTTAGGGTTATTGGTCATTTTCATAGGGTAACTATGTATCAGCCAGGCAAATTTTTGCAAAAATGCTACACTTGCCCACTCTATTTTTGTGCCAAATTAAACAAATTGCATAAAGAAAGATACAGCACTGGCTGACACAAACCATTGGCTAAGACAAACGAGAAGGATTAAACATCTGACCAAAGTGGGATCACTCTCTTGAAAATAAAAAACTATGCTAAAGATTCCTGTATCAGAATGATTACTTTCTCAACTTATATTTTCCAGGTAATGCAGTTTCTTATTGTTTTTGAGATCTGAGAGTTCCGATAACATACCTGCTGCTAAATATTTGGCGCCAAATTCGCGAATCTGAATGTAAACCTTAATTTTATATTTCTATTGCAGTTCTAAGCACAAGGTTTCTTGCTTGTACTTTGCTATGATCTAGGATGAGCACAACAAGCATGTTAACAGTTTAAACATTAGACATGACAAAGCTGAAGACAAAATGCTATTTTTCATTTTCTTTTGCAGAAAATAAGAAATGAATCAGTAAAAAAAGGCACGGCTCGATGGCAAACTATCAGTTGTCAACCAATATGCAATAAAAAGATTTAAAGAATATTCCCATCAAAAAAATTTACCAGATTGAATCCCCCCCCCTGAAATTGGAACAAAGAAGGGTAGATATTAGCAAGGGAAAGCAGAATGGAAGGTTTGAAGAAGGCAAGGGTGGCACATGAAAACCCATGCCCAATGTACAGGAACAAAATATCAAACACAACTGCACCAATAGAATCATCGTGTATTGAGTATGAAACTCAGGTAAGATAACGTTAACTACTTTACATTTCCAATCAATCCAAGAATGCCGAAAATGTTCACGAATAGATGACATTTTACAAAACAACATACCCATAAATCTGAAAAACACACAAAATCTTTGAAAACCATACCCATGAATCTGGACTTAAGTTAAGTTCATTCTCCAAGGTAAATAGACTGAAAAGGAAAGATTCAAAAATTTTCCGCACAGCAAATAGTGTGGCTTAGATCATACATCTTCCCCCTTAATATCGGTCACTTGATGCATATTCAATTAAGCAAAATTCTATAGGTAACACCCTGTATGAAAGTCTTGCAAACCAATGAAATGTTTAACCCTTTAGCCTTTTCAGCATTGTTGTGAAAATGCATTGTTCTACAAAAATGCATTTGAACATAGCATTCAAGGTTGATTTCAGGAGAAACAATACATTTTTTATTCCAATGCTGCATGGCAAGTAAGAATTCACTTTAATTATGGAACACAGCGGAACAAAAAGTTCTGAATCCAAACATTTTTTTAAGGCAAAAATTGAGGATAGCAATGCCAAAATAGCGACTGGCTAAAACAATAAGAGCAATTGTTTAATTTGAAGGCGGTAACAAGACATTCATTTACACAGAAGCTGGTGAGCAAAACTTTTAAGGTGACCAAAACTTTAATATTGGCAGAGGAATACCTTCTGTTGCAACCTGCCACTGTTACTTCTAGCCCTAGTCTCCCTTACATGGCAGAGCAAGTCCATGCCCATCTATCAGGCCTCAATGCCTTACCCTAATCCGCATAGTCCGGAGGGAGAATCAGGTGTATTACCACCGGCTGAGAGATTTTATGGGATATGGTTTTTCTAGGGTATTTTTTGGCGTAGATTGCAAATCCGGATGTTGAACAGTCGGGGGAGGGGTGTGAACCATAACTTGTCTATTGAACAGGAATGGCTACAAATTCAGGCAAGCACAAAAAGGGACTAATATAAAAGTCGGATCAACAGAAGAGGGTTAAATTTGCTAAGAAAATGATAAGAGAATATCCAGATGTCTGGACGAAGCAAATAGCATTTTATTTCGATGGTGTGAGTTTTGCCTACAAGAGACATCTTTTAGATGAGGCACTGACACCTAGAGGGAGGGTTTGGAGAAGGGCAAACAAAGGACTCTTGCAAGGCTGTACAGCAAAGGGACAGAAATGTGGCACTGGAGGCAAGCAAGTCAAGCTTTTCATTGCTATTTTGCACGACCAGGGAGTGATTTCTGCAGACACGTACAACCACTTAAATGGAGAAAACTTTGCACAGTTCGCGTATCAAAACTTTGATACTGTTTTTAACTCGGCGTGGAAAAATACTCAAATGTGGATCCAAGATGGTGACCCATCTCAAAACTCAATGTTAGCTAAGGCTGCCATGGTTGCTGTGAATGCACAATTATTGCAAATACCACAACGTAGTCCAGATATCAACCCTATTGAAAACATTTTCCATCTGGTTAAAAGACAACTAGACACGCAAGCAACCAAGGAAAACATCATAACAGAAACCATGACTGACTTTGAAACGAGAAGAAAGTGTACACTCTTTGAGTTACCAGTGTCCCACATCAACAACACAAGTGAATCAATGGGAAACAGAATGGAGAAAATCATCATGGAAAAAGGCAACAGAACAAAACATTAATGATGATTTAATGAACTACGACTTCTACTAGATATAGATGTTCTTCTTATGAGTATCTAATTAATGTAATTTGTTTGATTATAGCATTTATGTGTCAAATAGCAATTAATTTCCCTTATCTAACTAGTGATACTATTGCCGGTTGCTCCATGTAAGACAGTCTCTCTCATAAGAGGTAATATTTCAATATTTGTTTTGCTATAGTTTTGTGACAAGTCTTTCAGAAACCAACTTTCGAGATTCAGAAACCAACAATCGTTACCAACTGAGAGAGATCAACTCATTAAGTTCCTTAATTCAAGAAAAAATCAGAAAGTGCGCTTAACCAAACAGATGACCAATGTTTCAAACAAAAACATTGAATTTCAATGAATGATGTAGTGAATAACCACGGTTAACCACCGTTTATCTTATCAAAAAAATTGTAACAATATTTTTTCAAATAACATTGGTTAATCGTGGTTAACCATGGTTATTGAGCCCGAAGCAAGCAAAATTCTTTAATTCTAAAGGCCCTGTTACACTGCAAGATATCTTATTAGATATTACGTGGCCGAGCCGAAAATAGCCAACATATTAGATATCTAAAGCACAGTTACACTGTTAGATATTTTGTTAGATATTTCTCTTAGATATCTTTTTGCGTGATTTTTCTGCGCTTAATTCATTATCTGTTCAGTGTATGTAAACATGGAAAACGAGGAAAAATTTATTGAGGAGGCTGTAACTTGTACTTTGATTGGTTGTGCGAGCATCTTGTACTGTGATTCTTTTAATCAGGTTATACTAGAAGGAGGAAGCAATGGTGCAACTAACACTTTTTTCAAGAAAATGAACTATGACTTTTTTGTTGTTTCCAGTTTTAGTCCTCTGTCTGCGTTAAAACAGCGACATCAGCATGCGAATTGCTACTCCATAGAAAGTGATCCTGTTCGCTTCACCTTCAAGTTCAACTTCCCCTGACTCTTTCTAACGTGCTTTGCAGAAACAGAACCTGGAAAGTTGAGACAAAATGCCGATGCAATGTTGCTGATGCAAATTCTTTTGTTTTCTTTCAATAGTTTCTACGGTTGATAGCCTTTCTACATCGATAAATCGCGGTGCCTTTCATATTGCATTCCTCCACGTTAGATAAATTCAAATCGATTTGAATTTATTCTGCGCCTGATAAGATCTGTTTTTTCCTCCAACATATCTTGGGGGATATCTTCGAGTGCATGTTACACTGCTAGATATCTAACGGACGCGCTATTTTCGGCTAGGCCACGGAATATCTCATAAGATATCTCATAGTGTAACAGGGCCTTAAGCCAATTGCTACTTAAGGTAGTAAACAACACTAAATTTCATCAAATTTTTTTTTGCAACCAAAATTTTTTTTTCTGACTCTTCTAGACCTAAATTTATCGTAGATTAAGATTTTTTAAACATCTTATGGGTATCTTTACGTATTTAGGTGATAATTGGAAACTTGAAGGGAGTGGTCACTTTATGTTGCCTTAACAACCGTTGCTATGGGAGGAAAAATGGTTCCCAGAACCCCCCAAAATGAAAAGAATCAAAAACACCCTGTGGTTGTGGTATGATCTGTTTATGGGAAACCTATGTTCAGCCTCGTTTTGGTGGCCATGGACAAATATCTGCTGTCCTCTGCTGTCTGCTGTCTGCTGTGCTCACCACTACCAGATTTTCAAGATTCTCAACGCATCAAGTCACCTATATTTCGAAAGATGCCTTCAACCAAGCAGAGAGATTGCAAACCTTGGCCTTCAACCAAACAGAAAGATGTAAGAGGGAGAGGAAAGGCTTTAGGGGTACTCGTTATCAAACAGATGCAAGTGGCATTGGAGAAAACCTTTCCAGCCGCTTAGGCCCATCAAGGAAGATCATCACCAACTAGGCTAGGGAAGCAGCAGCAAATGAAAGCAGTTTGAATTACATTGTTGATGGGAAGAATGTGTCACATAAGAAATTGCAGAATTCGTCTTTTGAAGAACTAGAAGATAGAGAAGGGCATCATACAACGAGTAGAGCCAGGAAACTTGGGCTTTCAGTTAGGCCAAGTGAAGAAGAGAAGACTGCTTGCTACATACTTCAGGATTTGGATTTTTTAGTCAATGCGTTGTCAAACATTGCCATGTGCAAATCATGTAGGAGTTGGAAGTCAAGGTTGCAGCTTCTTAGGAAAGAAAAAAGCAAAATGCATTGGCTGAGTTTTTCATCCAACCCCCCAATTTCTGTGGGACAGAAAGGTTAAATTTTGCAGTGAATGAGGCAGTAACCAGTCTTAATTCAGGTGCAGCATCTAAGGCAGTGATTCTTGAGCCAGCAGATGTCAAGCAAGTTGGTAGGCACACATACATGTACTTAAGGAAGGAAGGCCGACAGCATGTTGTATCATCCGCTCAGAAAGTGTCCAAGAGGTTCAAAATTGCACGCCTTAGGAACAAGAAAGGACTTTCCTCAGTGATACAAGCATCAAAAAACATTACATTCCAGGTGGATTTGACACATTGGGTAAAGCAAACAATTTGACAGAACGAAGACAATGAAGAAAGCGAACTGTGCCCCAAATTGCAAACCACAGAGCAGCTAAAAGGTCGAAAAAAATTGCCTGCATATGTGATATTGGCAAAAAGCACTGAAAATTCCTAAGTAACATCCCAGTAACCTTTAATTATCCTTACAGCAATAATGAATTATCATTTTTATGTAACTTGAGAGGGAATTGTGCTAATTTTGAGGCCTTGATGAAGTTCAATTTAAATCCAAACTTTAAATCCAATTTTCTCAGTTTGCTATTTTATGTAAGATCTAAATTTGGGACAAGGATTCCTAGGGCATGGTAGCCTTTGGAAAAAAGAAACTTTCCAACATTGCTTCAAATATACAATTCTGTGATCTAAATTGAAAAATTTTGCAAAAAATTAAAAATGGCGGCTGTTTTTCAAAAAAATTACATTTTTTTGATTAAATTCCTTGTTTTATGATTGAAACAAATTCTGTTCAATTTAGATCACAGAAAATACAGGGCTACACATACTGTGAAGATTTCATCATGATATCTTGTGTGGTTGTGGAGATATCTTCGTCCCTAGGTTTTGACCACCGCGTCCGATAATTTGCATAAATTAGCATAACTGCAAGAAATTAAAAATTTGTCATGATTTTCTGATTCCGTATGCCCTGATGTATATTTGGATGAAGATTCATTACTGTAAACACTACTGTTGAGAAGCAGTTTCACATGAAAGATTTTATCTACTGAAAAAAATTTAGTGTTGTTTACTACCTTAACCAATTGGTGAACCGTATTGTTAAACAAGAAAAGTGTTCAAATATTATATCTACTGGATGAAAAGTCAACAAAATAGTTCCTATCATGGTTCAATGATCAGTCAAAATTGAAAAAAATATAAAAGCAAGTCTAAATCAGCGGCAAGCATCACAAGCTCTGCAAAGCATCACCCACATGGAGGGATTTCTTTCTGTTCACTTTGAGGTATTTGACGCCAACGCTCACATACCCTCCAGCGCTAGTCCATCATGTTGTCTTCCATCCTGCTGTAGGCGCAGGTGCAACGCCCTGTAAACATAATTGGAGTAATGCTTGTAGCAAAAACAGGTGTGCCTGTCTCCAACACAATGTCTCGTGCAAATTGTGACGTTGGTGAAGCAAATCGAACTATCTGCCCCTCTAGCAGCAGAAGTAGATCTTTGCAGGCAATTATTTCAGAGGACCAGCGAAAATCATTGAGAAATATGATCTCACTGTCCTTTGCCCCTATCCAAGCAAAGGTGGTTGTTGCCGGATTTGAAAATGTTTTGACCCAATTTTGGTTGGGGGGCAAATTTGCCCCCCCCCTAGTAGATTTTTTTGAATAACTCTGCGAGGAAGAATTTTATAGCCATGAAACTTCTTGACTTTTTGCAACTACTTATTGTGCAACTTCTCAAAACGTTTCATTGAAATATTTTGAAAAATGAGGGGGCCGGAGACAATTTTCTGGGACTGACCCAGGAAAAATTGCAAATTCTCAAATCTCAATTATCGCGAAAAAAGGAGCAGAAGTGGAATATTTTGCAAATTTCTTTTGCAATTTTGTGTTATTTGATGCATTCTATCATAAATATCATGTTTGGATGGAAAATTTGCTCCAAATTTAATTTTATCTCGATTTTCTTGATTTTGGCCAATTTTGCCGCTTTTCTTGACCACACTAAGGAAAATGCTGACATAAGCAAAAATGGTGGCTATTTTTAGGCTAATTTTCATATTTACAGAAAGTACATGCCTGAGGCTTTTAGCACACCAAATTTGGTCGCTCTACCTATTGCCAAAGAAGAGTTAGGTAGGGGGGGCTTTTTTGCCCCCCCCCCCAACCAAAATGGTACTATCAAATAGCCCAACCACTATAGGGTTAAAGACAGTAGAGAGGGGTAGCAACATAAATGCTTTCCTGCAGTTTGCAGGCCCTACTATCATGAGGCTGTGCCATTTGCCCCTTAAGGGGGTTTAGTTAACAAGAAAAAACGCTATTTGTGTCATTATCATCCTCAAGTTGATTCTTTACTTCATATCGGGTGACCCAAAAAAGTGACCCTACACAATGTGTTATTGAAAAATCAGTAAGAAACCGATGGGAATGTTTCAAACGTTGTTCTGTCGCTAAATGACTATACGAGGAAAAAAAACTCATTCCGAGATTTCTGAGAAATCATAGGGTTCCATGTTTTCAAGTAGACATGGGCCATATTTGAAAAAAACGGAAATCTCGGATATCTCAGAACAAGATGTAAATGTAAATTTAATACGGTATGTTGATGTTAATGTCATCTATACATCGAATGGTGTTCCGGGTGAGCCAGAAAAATGTTCCCACTTTTGAAAATTCATAGCTGCAAGAGTATTTCACAGATTTGAATGATTCCAATTTTAGTTAAATGGCAAAGGTTGAAGTATTTTTGTGATTTTTCTCCTTGTCTCACGAGCACTGCAAATATGGGTAAATTCAACTTTACAAAAAGTTCATGGTGGCAAAATGACTGAAAAATGTTTTTTTTTTTTTTTTTTTTTTTTTCTATAACAACAAAACCTAAATCTAGATAAAGAAGAAATACTATTTACATGTGCCATTCATGGCGGGGAAAGACACAAGGTCATCTGGTCCCTACCATGGATGACACTTACAATTCAACTATTAATTTCAAGATAAGATAAAAAAGAAAAAAAAAACAACACCAAACGAAAACAACAAAAAAGAAAAAAAAACAAAATCAAAACAAAAACCAAGAAATAACATCACAACAAGAAAAACGACACAGAGAAGCGTAACAGACAAAAGCCGAAAAAAAAGGATGCTACACAGGGTGAATATTAGCATGCCGAGAATGTTAATGGAGCCGCTTAGTTTTTTCGATGAACGAAATTGTAGCTTCCAGAATCATTCTGTTTGAGACAATGTTTAATTTGTCATCGCCAAACAACAAGAGGTTACTGAGTGCCTCGTTGTCCAAAACTGAAAAGTCCAATAGCGGAATGTCTCTAAGATGACCAAAGAGATCTCTACTGAAAAATGTTATAAAACATCAACCAAAGTATGAATGACAGCTCGTACAGAAATATGAAGGAAATGCAACTTCTCATGGGTGAGAGATATCCTCCACATATTAATTGCCATTGGATTGAATATCTTCCATATTTGTTTGAAAATCGATGTCTTACAACTACAGGGAGGTGTAGCGCTCATTGCCTATTCGAGAACAACAAAAAGAACATTGCAGGACTCAGATTTCCGATAGTTCCAACCTTTATGAGAGTTCCGTGTTTTTGACCTGGCCTCTCGGATCTTAATTTCTTGGATCTTAATTTCTTGGATCTTAATTTCTTGGATCTTGAATCTTGGATCTTAAATTATACCATCCCTTCAAAAGCAACTCAAAGACCTGGTGGAAGATACTACCAGTCAACAAATGAGATTTTTAAGGAAACAGTGAATTGCCAAAAGACCAACGTAGAAACGTTAAACAGTAGTGGTAGAAACGTTAAACAAAGTACAAGTGAACAACCCAAAAGCCAAAGTTGAATTCTTCGCGATTTTTAGAAGAAAAGACGACCAAACTCTGAACACGAAAGTCACCAAAGTAAATAAATTACTCGAAGAAGAACTTGCCCTCAATGGTATTGACATTATCGATAACTCTAACATACTTTTAGCAACCTTTGGAAAGATGGACTGCATATCAATGACGGTGGGGTAAGGAAATTTTCTGGTAACCTAAGCAGATTTATCAAACATTGCTAGGGGTCACTCAGCTCCGACAAGGATATTGAGAGCAGTAGAGTATGTAATCCAAGCAAGAGAAAGAGAAATGGTCTTAAGATAGCGTTCATCAAGATAGCGTTCCTTGAGAAAACATTGGCACAAATTGGAAATTACCCGTAAGGATCAGGATATTGACATCATAGGCCTAAGTGAAACACGCCGTGACTCAGATATGGAGATTGGAAACACGCCTTCCAATTACAGCCATGAAGACTCTTATACTAGCATTGTAGAACCCCATTTTCAATATTGCTGATCAGTTTTGGGTTGCTGTAATGCTTCAGAAATTCAGCAGTTGCAGAAGCTCCAGAACAGGGCTGCTAGGATTGCTACAAATAGTAGTTTTGATGCTGCTATCAAGCTTTTGTTTGAAAGTTTGGTGTGAAAAACCATACAGCAGTTGATAAATACACAATCAAAGATTGTATTTGTCAAGTCTGTGAAGAATCTTGCTCCAAAATACCTTTGTTTTTTATATCCATCTAAAATGTTACAGTACAAGGTTACATACTACTATGCGCTCTAATTACTATACGACTATACCACACTGCAGGGACGATGGAGATTGGAATACAATTCAAACAGAGCACACCCAACACAATCGCTTGGTGCAGGCGATATGGTCTTTTGGCTAATCAATGGAATTGCCAGGTATGCAACATGCCTTGCAATGAGGGCATCTACAACCGAGGAGTGGATAGCGTCATATGGCAATGTCCACAATGCAAAGCTACAACGGACATTTGCAATTGGAGCTTCTTTGAGGGGTCAAAGCTCCAGTTGTATCAAATCTTGGGGCTCACGTATGTGTGGGCCTGGAGAGCTGGCTACTCGCGGGGAATGTCCGTCGAGCAGTGTATGCATGAATTGGACATCGGAGGGAAGCAGACAGTAACAGACTGGAATCAGTTTTGCAGGAACATAGCTGTGCAGTACTTCCTAAACCATCCACAAAGGCTTGGTGGTCCAGGAATGATTGTGGAGATTGATGAGAGCCTGTTCGCGAGAAGGAAGTACAATCGTGGCCACGTCATTGCAGAGCAATGGATAATGGGTGGATACAATATCCAAACGAAGCATGGACCTTTGGTACCTGTACAAAGGAGAGACGCCGGGACACTTTTACCGATTATCGTAGACTTGGTTCAACCAGGATCGATAGTTTGGTCGGATGAATGGGCAGCCTATAAGCAGTTAGGACAGCAAGGATTCATGCATGGAACAGTCAATCACACGCTACGTTCTGTGGACCCTGCGACTGGTGTTACAACTAACAGAGTGGAAGCAATGTGGCAATGAGCAAAGGTTTTTGTTTGTTTTTTGTTTTCAATTTGTTTTGAGTGGGCTTGTCAGGATTTCTAGCTACTGAAAGCTAATTTAGGCCCATTGTGCATGCCACATCCAGGCATGGGACCCTAGTTTAACGTCCCTTCCAAAGGACGACGAGGTGAGTTCTGAGGTCAGACCTCCGAGGTCACCCATCCAGAGTTTGACCTCACTCAACCAAGCTTAACTTCAGTCACCTGACGAAGACCGTTTAAGCCGCTCGGCCACTCACCAAAGGTGAAGTTCAGGGCAATGTATGGGCTGACGAATCAACAAATGGTGCCTGATTACTTGGCAGAGTTCATGTGGATGCAAAAATTCATTGGTCTGGCAATTTACCATTTCTGGCACCAAATAGCAACAGATCTGTATGTAGTGTATCTTTTTACCGTCTAATGTCATCTAAGGGTGGCATGTTCACTTTACACAGTCACTTTATATTTGCAATTTCCATGTCAGCAAATTAACATGTTATAATGATATTAATATAATAGCATGTTCACTTTAATATAATAAATCATAAATAATAAATCATAAATAAATAATAAATCATATTAATATATCATATCATATCATATCATAAATAATAAATCATATTAATATAATAGCATATTATAATATTATAGTAATAAAGAAGAACAGAGAGTGAAGGTATAAGACCATTTCATCCTGTTGTTTTTAGTTTCGGAGCATTGGGTACCCATTGTCAACCAACAACCAGCGTTGTTGTCAAATTAGTGTTTACAAAAAGTGGCCTCCTTTGAGTGATACCGAATCGGTTGCCATTTTGTTTTTGGGGCGAGCTGCGATAGGATAATAAAACTGTTGAGATTGTGATTTCACCAACATAAACATGGCAGACGCAGATGACATTATGTTCATGGACACCCAAGGAACAAATCCTACAGATGATAGTTTTAGCGACCAGGATTTGTCTTGTCAAAATATGGTAAGCATCATCTAGAGCTATCATTTTGTAACAGTGGGCCAAGCCATGCTAAGTAGGGCTTATCTTGGTCTATGGTCACACTTATAATTAATCCTCTTACTTTTTGGTCTGGTGTGCGTATTTCATCACTGCATGTGGTATTTTTACTTCCTGTGAACATGAGAAGACCTTCCTTCCAATGAATGTTGGCCGTTATTCAAAATTTTTTGCTTAAAATGACAGGAACTAAAGTCCATCAGCGGCATACCTAAGCAAGGTTTGCATAACTAACTGCGAATAAATTATCCTTGAGGAAGGTTGAATTGTGACTGAGCATCACAAATGATTTTTTCTTATTGATAGGTTAGTTGCAAATGCAAGACCACACGCAGCAGGAAAACTGGGAAGAAACTTGGTCGCCCTTGCAAGGAAGCTGGCCAAATGTGTGATGAGGAGAGGTGCAATTGTGGTACCAAAAAGAAAGTATGCAGAAACAATGGGGTATTCAGTCTCCCAACAAATGATATTTCCATAGCAGATTTTAACAATTTTTCAAATGTTCAGCAAAATCTGTAGACTCTTCTCTAGCCAGATAAATTTCTTATGTCATGTTTGAATGAACAATTCAAAAGGGGTGTACAGTGTGCATACAAAAACATTCTGGACTTGACCTCTTCTTAGAAAGACATTGGTTATATACACAGTAAACAGGTTTTGTTACTGCAGTGCAAAATGTGCAAGAATTTAATTTCAAAAAAAAATTCTGCAAGAAAATTATTTTTTATACAATCATCATACTTTCCTTTACAGTATCTATGTATAATCATAAAATTTTTGCTGGTAGTACAAGCCAGGCAAAAGGAGCAGCAACCTGAGGATAGTGGAGAATCATGCATTGCAGATAAAACAATCCACTGAAGAAATAAAGGTGACTGTAGGAATACTTTAAAAAAAAATCTTGCAAACGAGTGACCAGGAATGTTGCAGATGGAACAAAATTGTTGTTGAGAGTTTGGCCTTGATGCATACACTGGGGAATCAGAAGGACTGAATTTGGGCTGAAAATAAAGTGGTCGTACAGACGGAAAACTGAAGCTTTGCATCTGGGGATTACCTGGAAAAGCAGGCACAGGAGTTGGAATCTGAGGAACAAGTGTAGGATTATGTGTTGAAGGATATTTTGTCTTATTGAAAGTCTTGTCCACCTTGTTCACAGCATCTATAATCCGCTGATAATCCCTGTCCCCCAACAACGCCAACACTTTTTTTTCATCTGGTCCCCTTTCTTATTGATACCTTCTACTGGGTGACGGAAAAAAAAATCACCAGCTAGATCATAACGAGCTCCCAGAAATCAAAAGCTATTCCCAAATGCTTTCTATTACAGTTTAGTTGAAAGGCTCACCTATCTTTTGAGATGCTGCATGATCGCTTCAAGCAGTGATTAGCATCCGAAAAACCATATTCAATGAAAATTTCGAATCCAGGATTCCTCATTTTGAGTGAAATAATCACCATCATTTTCCAGTCAAAATTTTGTGAAAGCTTGGCATAGCGATGGAAGTCATCTGGGAAAATTTTTTGTTAGCAAAATGATTGACCTCTGTTCCTCATTCAACTTTCATGCTCCAAAGCAAATTTTGAGCTCAGCTTTTTTGACACTTTCCAAAAAATTGACTGGAAAGCGAGGGAATGGTCTGAGAAATGAATGAATTTCCATAGTTTTGAAACAGTTTTTTCAGACAGTACGCATATCTTAACCCTATTTTGGTTGGGGGGGGGGCAAATTTGCCCCCTAGTAGATTTTTTTGAATAACTCTGCGAGGAAAAATTTTATAGCCATGAAACTTCTTGACTTTTTGCAACTACTTATTGAGCAACTTTTCAAAAAGTTTCATTGAAATATTTTGAAAAATGAGGGGGCAGGAGACAACTTTCTGGGACTGACCCAGGAAAAATCGCAAATTCTCAAACCTCAATTATCGCGAAAAAAGGAGCAGAAGTAGAATATTTTGCAAATTTTTTTTTGTAATTTTGTGTTATTTGATGCATTCTATCATGAATATCATGTTTGGATGGAAAATATGCTCTAAGTTTAATTTTATCTCGATTTTCCTGATTTTGGCCAATTTTACCGCTTTTCTTGACTACACAAAGGAAAGTGCTGATGTAAGCAAAAATGGTGGCTATTTTTAGGTTAATTTTTATATTTACAAAAAGTGCATGCCTAAGGCTTTTAAAACACCAAATTTGGTCGCTCTACCTGTTACCAGTCAAGAGTTAGGTAGGGGGGCTTTTTTGCCCCCCCAACCAAAATAGTACTATCAACTAGCCCAACCACTATAGGGTTAAACTGACCAAGCAACATGTCAAAAGATAGAAGAGCCTTTCAGCTACATGCTCATACCTTGTTTGTCTTCATAACGTTTGCTTTCATGAAAATACGTGCGATCTAGCTTGTGACATTCTTTTGGGTCACCTGGTAGGTAGTAAGATTGAATATACGCTTCAATAATAATCTGCCTTTTTGTCTTATAAGTCTGCCTTTGGCTAACAGTATTCGGCGAAATAACGAAATAGCGAAATAACGAAATAGCGAAATAACGAAATAGCAAAAAAGCGAAATAAGGAAATAAGGAAAAAGTGGCCTAACAAAATATCACGATCGTGAAACAGCGAAATATGACAACTATAGGCCAAACCATAATACACAAATTCTTTTTATGAGAAACTGCTCATAAGAAACTCAACCCTCAGATTGCCAGACAAACAAACACTTCTTTTCTGTATCATATTACTAGGAAGGTACCTTGAGAATGTCTAAACATTGGAAAAGATTCAAAAAACATTGTTTCGAAATATTAACGGGGGAACAGGAAGTAAACATGATGAGTTTTATGGAACATTTAAGAAACTCATAAGAAACTCAGAGTACTCAAAATCGGATGATTTTAAGATACTCTTAGTACCGGGCCAAATTCTCAGTTTCTTGCAAAAAATACGCTTAGGTTCCCAAACTACACTTCAAGGTAAGAAACTTTATTGGGTCAGAAAAAACTCTTAGCGTATGGAATTGACTATTGCAAATCGGCCAAAACGGGAAATTTGCAAGAAAAAAATTGCGTGAATTAGGCAGCTGTCATTATTGATAGCAAGGAGGTGGGTGGAAGAATTTTTCGAAAAAGTATATCCTACCTTATATTTCATACCAAAACCTTGAAAATCGGTACCGTTCCTTATACCAAAATTGTGAAAATTGATAACGTTCTTACCCTTCCTGATGGCACGTCCCCGTACCCAAAATATATGTAGTAAAAAATAAAATATTTGCACAAAGTGGTTTAAAGTTTTAAACCCCTGCACTTAAGGGATAAAAATCTCAGAGCCCAGGGGCAAATAAATCCTCTGAAAATCCAGCAGGTGAGGAAACGGAGATCCTTCGTGAAGAGAATCAAATGCCCCATTCAAGGAAGTGATTTGCCCCATCGATAGGATAATAATCATCATTCATATTTTTCAAATAACTTCATGAACCTATGTATTTGTCTGCACCCAATCAAATTAAACACATCATGAAGCAAAACGAGCAAGCGGAAGTACTCTTGTGTCTATTTTGCTGTTTCACAATCGTAATATTTTGGCTAGGCCACGTTTTCCTTATTTCGCTATTTCGTTATTTTGCTATTTCGTTATTTCGCCGAATACCGTTAGCCGCTGCCTTTAAGTCTTCAGCAACTTGCAAGGAATCTGCATACTACAATCCTGCTTTTTGCTTACCTAGCTTAAGATCAATTGTTTTAAAATAGGCTGAAAAGAGGAGCTGCTTGAGTTGAGAGTTTGTTGACACCACATTTCAGAACAAATGGGGATGGAAGCTAAATTTGTTGATCATCCAGTACATAACCTTATCAGAGGGAAGGGGTGAGTGCAAGGGTGATATTTGCACTGGATCTAAGGGCTCTTAAATGCAAGCAATGTGGATCATGTATGCAGATTTTGACTTCAGTAAGAAATTTCAGCCTTTTTGTTATGAGTTTTGTTCTACCAGGTGAGCCAGAAAAAAGTTCCCACTTTTGAAAATTCACATCATCAAGAATACTTCAGGGCTTTGAATGATTCAAATTCTAGTTAAAAGCCAAATGATTGAAGTATTTTTGCATTTTTTCTCGCCATCTTATGAGGATTAGAAATATAGGTAAACTCAACTTTACAAAAATTTCATGGTTGCAAAATGACTGAAAAATGGCCTAAAACATTGATCAAATCATAAGGATCCTCCTCACGCAGAATGATACACAATGAGCGTCTCACAGCTCTCAAGAGTTAAAAGGCATAGATTTTAAAATCAAATACTAAAGATTATCAATCCCATGACCATAACTGTGCAGATGATAGCTCTCATCTATATGAGAAATTGCATTTTCTTTGTTGTTCTGTGCAAGGAGTCCTTTATGATTTGATTGATGTTTTAGGCCTTTCTTCAGCCATTTTGCAAACATGAAATTTTTATAAAGTTGAATTTACTCATACTTGTACTGCTGGTAAGGCAGCAAGAAAGAAAACAAAAATGCTTCAATCTTTTGGCTTTTAACTGGAATTTGAATGATTCAGATCTGTGATGTACTCTTGGTGCTACAAATTTTTAAAAGTGGGAACTTTTTTGTGACTCACTTGGTAGCTAATTTTGCATGGAAGTCTCTCAGGTAGACAGCTGTCTGAAATGCTTGCAAGGTAGCCACTTTATGCTGTTAGATGATCAGGTAAATTGTCTTCCATGTACTTTCGTATTGCTGCTCTTACAGCCTTTCCTTCATCTGTATTACCAGAGTAGATTTGGTCAGTCAAACCTTTGCGTTGCCTTTCATCATGCATGTGCTTTGAAATCTGCTGCTCTACCAAGTTTTCGTCAATTGTACAATGGTTGAGCTCACAGTAGTTGTGTAAAACAAAGCATGCATACACAGCAATAGGAACAAAGTCAAGTTTTAGATCAACAGTGCTTGTGAGAAAACTCCATCTTGCCTTTAATCTGCCAAAAGCGGACTCAATTGGATTCCTTGCTGAGCGCAAGATGTTGTTGAAAATTACTTGTGAATTATCTGAGCAAGTCTCAAATTCCTTCATGCAAAAAGGAGTAAGTGGGTAAGCAGGGTCCCCGATTAGGTAGCTTGGAAATTCAGTTGATCCTGGCAAGAGCTGTTGATAAGTAACTGGGATATCACCATTTCTTAGATTTTTGTTTACAGCAGAATTTGCAAAAACTTTTGCGTCATGAACGCTCCCTGGCCATCTACAGTCTACATCCATAAATAGACCACGAAAATCACAAACTGCCTGCACATTCAGTGAAAAATACATTTTATAGCTATAATAGTCCTGAGAGTTTTCACTTGGCCTTTTTATTCGAATATGAGTGCCGTCAATGCACCCAAAGGCTTGTGGCATCCCATATTTAACCTCAAATTCTGATGACTTCTTGTGCATTTGTGCTTTGCAGTTTGGTAGTTTTATCAGGTTAGGCCCAAGCTTAAAAGCAATAACATTGCAGACTTGATGTATAATTTTAGAGGCTGTAGACACATGTATGCCAAATGCATTGGCAGTCATCCTTAAAGACCCGGTATCTTTAAGGTAATATAGAGCAATTGCTAAACGTTTGGGAGCATCTATTGCCCTGTAATTCGGAGAATCTGGATTTGGCGCTAGAAAGGGTCCTACTTGATCGACCAGCTCTTCAAATTCACGAAATGATAAGCGGAAGTTCTTTTTCCATTCTTCGGCAGGAAGTAAGTTGTTGCACATGTTTTGCCACCAATTGTCAGTCTGGCCTGGATGGTACCATGTCACTCGACGCTTTCTGAGGAGCTTACGAGCAACTTTGATCCGCATTTTCAGTTTATGGTGGTTCTTCTTCAATAACATATTCAAAACTGGCGGGTAAATAATAAAGTTCTCGTACAACTTTGCGACCACATTCAGCAAGTTTATGTTACAAATTTTGATTGCCAGAAATGATAACTGCATAAATATCATAGCTATGATTCGTTTCTTCTTCAGCAGCAAGCTGTGAGCAGCCATTTTGAAATCTGATTGTGCTTCATATGTTTCAAAAAGAGCGCCAAATATTTTTCAAAAAAGGCGCCAAATTTCATCCCGTCCCGGCAGTGTTTCCCATGTAAACGCGAAGGATAAAAATGTCCCGCCTAGGCGAGATATCCCGGCACAGCGGGATATCCCGGCTAGGCGGGATCATGTAAACAGGCCCTAAGTGCATGACCGATGTTAAAACTGAAATGTTAATCTATCACTCAAAGGCTATTGTATGGAAACGAGAATCCCACGTTCCATCAATTCTGATCCATGATTGATTTGAACCCAAGACAGTTGTCAGTTTCAGCAACAACATTTTAAGAAAAATGAATATTAAAGTACGACCAAACACTATGTAGAGTTAAAACGGTTTTCGATGCCATTTTGGCTCTATTTGCTTAATACTAAAAGTTAAGGTCTCTTTCAAAAAAGGAAGAGAAGCGTAATATCCTTAAGCAGCATTTTCAAAATTTAAACTTACAGAAGGGGGTTGAAATCAAGCCTCAAAAATAGCAACTCTTAGTCCACGCATCCGTCGAGGTTGAAAAACACATGGCTGAAAAGCTCTATCTTAGCTGTATCCAAATCTATGCTCCGTTTATTTGTCAACCCAACAGGTTTCTGTCTACAAACGAAGAAATGGCCAAGGGTTAGCAGATTTTGGAAAATCTTGTTTTCTCAATAACGGGGGAAGCACCAAGTCGCTACAACAACAAATAACAGGGACTTTATCACAAAAGACTGTACCGAGCATGAAAGATTGTCTCAAGAGAGTTTAGTCGAAATTCACTTTTTCTTCCTAAATGTTGTTGATTTCTTTCAAAGAATATTTTGTTTAGATTCTAACTAATTAAATTTGGTACGCTTACAGTTTTTGAAAGAACCTTTGCAGTAGCGCAGTGTTTCTCATTTGCGAATCGAGCCGCTTGAGAGATTACAATTGATGCATTTCATGTGCTTTTGCAAGCAATAGTTGTTATCTAAGATGCTTGACCAAACAACTCAAAATTCAAATGGAATCTTTTTTCAAAGAAAGCATCAATGATCACGAGAAAGTGACTTTCGGTTAAACTTCCTTAAGATAACCTTCCATGCTCGATACTGTCTTACTGTGATAAAGTCCATGTTATTCATTTGCAGTAGCGACTTGTTGCTTCCCCCGATTTTGGGGAAACCAACTTTTCCAAAATCTGCTAACCCTTGGCCATTTCTTCGCATATACACGAAAACGTACTTAGTTAGCAAGTAAATGGAGCACAGATTTGGATACAGCTAAGATAGAGCTTTTCAGCCATATATTTTTCAACCTCGATGGATGCGTGGGCTAAGAGCACTTGTTGCTAGATCGCTGAATTGCTCACCTCTCTGATTGGTCAATTAAACAAAAGCAAACTAGAACAATAGAAACTAGAACGAGGTCAAGAGTGGAATGGAGGTTTACATCCGCTTTCGAACAGCGGCCAACTGGCGAAAGAGGGACCGCACGGTAGCCCTGTCCACAAGTTGCTCGAAATTTCTCGAAGTTAGCGGCACCAAGGATGCTCTTTGTTTCAACTACAGCAGTTTCTTGGAAGTTTGAGCCTTTCACGCTAATATTATTGGGCCCATCTGACAAATCTTCAGACTTTTAGCAAGAATCATTTGTTGATCATGAAGAAACAACAACAGCAACAACAATGATAATTGACGTATAATAATCATCATTATAACCATAATCATTATCATCAGCATGATCATCATGATCATGATCATCATCGTGATCATGATCATCATGATCATCATTATCATCAGCATCGTCATCATAGTCAGAAATCGCTAATTTCAAAGACCAGCTCTTCACAAATCAAGGCGCTGAGTCCCAGCCTGACCAGATTAAAGGCTCCCATTAGCCATGTTTGAAGAATGAGATCATGCACGTAACTTGCTTCATGAAGTAGTGAATATCTATCTGCAATTGCAACTATTTAATGTAGGATTTAGTTTATATCGGAATGGCAATAGCCTAACTAGCCTACTTGAAGGAGATCAGATTTCTTGACAAGCGTCAGAACTATTTCATCGGATGTACCGAAAATAAGGATGGCAGATGATATTGCCAAATTCTTTACTTTAAGATTTGCCACTATAATAGTGCCACACCTGTTTCTTGATAGAATTATATGGGTTTGTTGGTTTCCTTGACAACAGTCGTCCATATGAAGATTTCAAGCAGTAAGGGAACTTTGCCAGTAGCAATTTAATGACTTTGCAACTCTATTGATGATTTCATTAACAGCGAGAGTTTGTTAGGAACACGTAGTAATTAGCCTTAATCAGGAGAAATCGATTGGCAACTCATCAAAATTTGATAGAGATTTTATTTCGCTCCTTGTTTTGATTGTATACAAGTGTATTCTTTATGGTTTGCCTAAAACCCCGTTCAAAATGCTCTCATTCTTCAATCCTGAAACATAGCTCGAGAAACCACTTATTTTTACAAAGAAAATCCTTAACCTACACTTACTTTATTTTCACTTGCGTGCTGTATCACTTTGCTCAGAAATTACTAGAGTAATGTCTAAACACTGGAAAGGCTTCAAAAAGGCTTGTTTTGAAATTATCGCGAGGGCCACAGGTGGTAATCAACATGAAGATTGTTATGGAACACTTAAGAAACTCGTAAGAAACTCTGTGTACTCAAAATCCGATAAATTTAAGGAGTTAAGGACTCCTTAGTTTCTTATAAAGAATACGTGTAGATGTAGAGAAAAAATGGTGGAGGACACTACTGACGAATTCTTATTTTAGTCAGAAACCAGCTGCTAACTACACAGTGCAACACTTGTTCCTTGATTGCTTCGTATGACATGCGTGCCCCTCGACAACAGTCGTCCATGTTGCAGATTTCAAACAGTAAGGGAACTTTGCCAGGTCACAGAGGTCAGATTTTGGAAAATTACCTTTTAATGAGTTGGCAGCTCAACTGATGAATTCACTAACAGCCAGAGTTTGGCAGCTCACCTAAATTTGATTGTTGGCCCAAATATCTCTTAATTGTTTTGATTGTGTGAATTAACAATGTCTATAAATACTTCAGATTCTTCATCATTTGTTCCGATTGTGTGCATCAATAATGCCTATTGTTACAACATTCCTGATTCCTTCGTCTATAGGTAGGTAGGTAGGTCTATTCCTTCCGGTTGGAGAAAAGCCCCTCCATAATGTTTTCATCCTTCAAACATAAAAAGGCAACCAGTGGAACACACAACCAAAAAACATCATAGAAGGTGTCACAAAACGGTACTCCTGTTAAAGGATCTACTTTAAGAAATTTCTTATTGAGCCTTTGGCAATATTTTCTTTTTCACTTGTTTTTTGAAGATAAATGACAGACATAGTATATTATTGTAGTTCAAAAATAGAGCAAAAGAAATGTTTATACATATCTACTGGGTGAGTCAGAAATCGTGGAGGATTAAATTATTACATGCAGCCAACATTCTAACTTAGATAATAAACCTTTGCCCATTGAAATCAGTATCTTAATTCTCTTATGAAAAAGATTTTCTTCGTTAGACCTTGTATGGGAGTCTCGCAAACAGATGAAATCTTTGACCAAGCCCCTTCAGCATTTTAGCCTTTCCAGAGCTGCAAGTGCATGTGGTATTATCAGGGGATACTAAAAAAAGTTAAAGGGGCATTGCGCGGGAAAAAACTGAAAATCGGCGAACTGCGTCGTTTGCATTTAAAACGAACATTCATATCATTATCAACATTTCCCGATATTTCTCCAACCTAACTAAAGTTCAAACTGGCCACAAACGTCAGACCGAGAACTCAGCCATAAGCTCGCATTTGAATCCGAGACAGAAAACGAGAATTTTCGGTAAAGCTGATCATTTCTCTTGGTCATAGTCGATCGTGGACACATGAATGAACCAATACAACAGGATGTTCAAACTCAATTCTAAGAGTGACACGCAACGAACCCATCAAAACTCACCGATGAGCAACCGACAGACAATAACGAAAATTTGCAACCTTTTTCGCCAACAACAAAGCTTGAAAATAATAGGGTATTAAAATTGAAATCCGTCCACATGTTTTTCTCTATATCTTGTGTTTAAGAAGTGCGATAGAGGAAAGGAAAACAATTTCTGAGGGCTGACATAATCTGCTTTTCAATCGGGATAACGATACGAACCTTTGCAGGCATTTGATTTTCGCGGAATGCCCCTTTAAGCCTGGCTCCCACTAGGTCGTTTAGGTCATTAAGATCGTTCAGAAAGACCCAAAAGACAAGGACTCAGAGTTTGATTCCTTCGTCTTTTGGGTCTTTCTGCACAACTCTAATGACTCAAAAGACCTAGTGCGAACTAGGCTTTAGGAAGAAGTGTTATCTGCAAGAAGTCCCATTGCAATTTAAAGAGCATTGATCTACTTGGAAGAAACCTCTTTGCAAAACAAAGAAGCACACATTATTAATGTCTTTCAAACATATTCTCCATGCAGGACAAGTTATGATAAAGCATCGTAGGGGAGAAGGTACTACCTCCTCACTTCTTCATTCTCGCCTGACAATACCACGTGTACCTGTAACTTCTGCCAAGATAAAATGTGGAAGAGGCTTGGCAAAAGATTTCATCAGTTTGCAAGACTCCCATATGGTTTTACAAAGAAAATCTTTTTTTAAAAATGCATCAAATGACCAATTTCGATGGGGAAAGGCTTATGATCTAAGTTAGACTCTTTGCTGCACGGAAAACTTTAATTCGCTACAATTTGGTGGCAAAATACAATGTCACCAAATGTCCCACCTTTTTTTCTGACTCACCCGGTATATGATTATTTCTTCCTTCTCCATAGGCTGCATTTTGGTTGGCCATACTTAGAAGTAAAACAAAACGACATGTAAAAAATACCTAAGGTTTGAGCAAGGGAAAACAGTCAACCTTGCCTAAGAGCCAAAATTTTCAGATTTTTTGTTGACATTAAGTCTGCAGGTGTTTATTTATTCTACCATTTATGACCATGAATTAAAGCATGCACAAAGCAAAAATAAAAATTTTATTTGTTTCTTTTATTTAATTTCTTTTTAAAAGAAATTCCAGTGGCAACCATCAGTTCTTTTCTGCATTCAAACCAGACAGCCCTAAGAAGAGTTAAATTTGTAGATGTTTAAGCCAATTATCTATATATATTTGGGAAAATGATGTGGTCCTTGATCTAATACATGGCAGTAAAAGAAGTCTGAAGATTGGCTCTTGTGATCAAATTTTTGTGATTTTTCACACACGAGTACTTATTTATGGGACACCAAGTAAAGTGACTGATTTTTCATAAAGTTGGGCCATATTACACATGTCACAGCACGGAAAGTTCTTTAGGATTATTAGATTTTCTGTACTCACAAGTTTCTTAAAGGTTCCATGACAATTTCCATGAGTGGAATTATATCCGTTTGATGATAGAACTAGAATAACAATGATTTCTTGATATTTTTTAAGTCTTTTTAGCAGGCAACAATTTCATTGCATATAAGGTACGAGTAAACTTACAAATATCTGATGGCTGTATCTCTACAAACAAGCTGTTTTTACCAACGCTTCAGAACATAACTCCAAATTTTCTCATTTTCCTAGAAAATCTTGTACATTTTTTTAACATTAAAGTGATGTTACAAAATTCAACTTCTGCAAATGAGATCCAAATGCTGTTCAAATAGAACATGCAGGTCCGATGTTACCAATCCAAAAAATTTAGTTTAGTTTTCTTCTTTTGCATTGAGAATTGCCCTGATACGGCAATGCAAATGAGGTTAACGTCTTCCAATGATTTCTTTATATGCAGTATTAAACTTCGTTTCTATGTGATCCTTTCCCGGTTGTGGAGTTTCTTAATTCTTTGGCAATCTGAGAGTTGAGTTTCTTTTGAGTGGTTTCTTATAAAATATAGGTGTATTTTTGCTTTCAGAAGCAAGGGCTGATAAGTGTATTGTGTAAGTTTAATGTTTTCTTCATAGATGTACAGTATGCACCATAGTATGCTGAATTATATTTTTTAAGCATTACAAAGGGGAAGAAACATTCAAATTTCTTTCATCAGAATATGAATCTTGTGGTACAAGTTAGAGGAAAATCTTAAGCAAAGAATCAGTGGGTTGGTAGGTTGTGAAGTCCTGATTGCCCTTTTGATTAAACTACCTCTTTTTAGAAATGGATTGAAAATTACAGGGCAAAAAATCAAAAGAAGAAATCGAGACGAGATGAGAATGAAAATGAAGCTCCTAGTGTAAAAAGCATCAAAGGAGACCGCAAAGTTAGTGCACAGAATGTGTTCTATAGCAGATTATCAAAGCAAGGTGTGTGAAGAATTCTACTAGCCCAAAACCTATTTTGTGTATATATTGTAAATATTGTATATATTTACACATACATTATATACTTAGATAAATGGTCACAATGAAACAACATTTTTAAGTCCAGGGTTCTCCAATGTACTGTAGTTATATACCTAAGATAAAAAGAGTTTCATCGGAAACTGATATCGTGTTTCTTAGCTACTGGTACAGAGAAAGTTCCTCACTATTGCCCTGTTTTCTGTGTAAATCTTCTCCTCCATTGATGAGATAATTTTTATGGATGATTTACCGTTCTGATTTTGATAGATAAGCTGTATATACAGACAGAGCTGTCTAATTTTGCAAAGTCGTTACTGATGAAGGCTTGCACCAAAACATTTAGCAGTTGTGTTTTTCTTGAGAGTATATGGTTATATATATATGTTTTGAGGGTCTATGGTTTATGCATTGACTCAGTTTTCGTGCAAAGGCATTGGTTCACAAAGACATTCCATAAAAGAGCAAAAATTGAATATTTTTGTCTATCTTTTAGAACTGACATTTTGGGATGAATTACCTTTGCATTTGACATCAAAGTACCAAAAAATCTGCAATAACGGGCTGTTTAAGAGTGAAAACATTGAAATACGCGTTATATGACAAGCCTATCAATTATTACATCACAGGCTAAAAATATCGTCTTGAAAATATCACCAATGAATTGAGCAGCATCGAAAACCCCCGCAGGTAATCGGTTGATTTTGTTCTACAGTTCCACTTTCAAAGAAAAATTCAGACAATGCCTGCCAAAAGTGTTGGAACACCAGAGCCCATTTCAGCGTGCTCCGTGCTAGTTTCCCCTCTCCCCTTTCAAACAATGTTGTTTAACTCTGTCACTGTCGCCTGTTCGAGTGTTTTGAAGGCTTGGAGTGGCTGCTACGGCAACTTCGCACTTACCAACATTAGGCTGTTTTAGCAGCAAGACGCGGACGTCTGTCAAAACGCAAATGCTTGTAAGTGCTTTGGAGCATCCAAACCGTGCAGGTGTTTCCTTCCTAGAAAGCTACTCATAGACATACAAAATCCTTAAGACTGGTTTGCATTCTCACATTTCCATCGCTTATGAATATGCTCACACAGTATTTAGCTTCCCTTCTTGACGTTCTTTTCCTGCAGGACGGCCTTCAAAAGTACTCTTTTCAGGTTGTCAGTTTCAGAGATAGAACGTACGCGAAGTCTCTCGAGACTTGCAACAGTTTTGATTTTGATTTCGCTTTGTGTCTAACAAAAGAATTATGCTGGCGTCTTCTTGACTGACGTCTTCTTGCTAAAACTCTCTATTGTTTAAGGGGAGAGGGGAGGCCTCTGGCATAGCTATTGTGATGGTTAAGGTAGTTAAACAAAGTATCTGTATTTTTTCATTAATTTCGTGAGGTGTTCCAAGGACTTTTGGCAGGCATTGTAGGCCTGAATAAATGCAAACAAATCATCTCTCCTTTCGTACCTTAGCCTAGGTAGACTAGGCCCTTCATTCGTCAAAATAGTGTAATATCCTTGAGCAAAAGTTGAACTTAAAGAGGTAAAACTGAACATAACAGATGCAACTTCATTACTAATAAGTTTTGGATGCGGCTTCATTACTAATAAAATTACTCTGCAATACTACGGGAATGTGACATGTGGTCGAGCCAAGGGAAACCATTTTCCCTCTGCACCTGCAGCTCCCTGTTGGAATGAATACCACATTTAGAGAGAATATGATCTCCCAAGTAGCCAAGGCCAGTCTCAAGGACAGCATCTTTGCCATTTGAGAAGAGTTTTGGCACTTTTGGGATATTTCTTAAACTGGTACCGGATTTGAAATCCGCATGTCAAAATTGTGTTTTGTAGGAGGTTTGGTAAAGTTGGAGGAACTTTACGTTCTGATAGAGAGCATTGCATTTTGTGCCATTTGAGAGTATATGTGCCGCTTTTGGGTCATTTGGACCACATTAGTGACAATATTTTCAAAATCTTTGTCCATATTCGTAATCAGAACACTTTAAATAGTATGTGCTCCAAATTTAAGATAATCCTATGCGATTTCAAATTTTGACCATTTGTGCCACTTTTTGTGCCATTTGGACCATTTTAGTGACAATATTTTCAAATTCTTTGTCCCTATTCGTAATCAGCACACTTGAAATAGGCTGTATTCCAAATTTGAGATAATTCTATGCAATTTTAAATTTTGATCGTTTGTGCCACTTTTTGTGCCATTTGGACCACTTTGGTGACACCACTTTCAAAATCTTTGTCCATATTCGTAATCAGCACAGTTGAAATAGGCTGTGTGGCAGTTTCGAAGCAATTTGAAGATATTTCATGTTTTTGGTCAAATTTTTAGGTTGGGTCCAGAAATGGGTACTCGGCGCCTGAGAGGGTTAATCAGGAGAAATCGATTGGCAACTCATCGAAATTGGCCATTTGTAAACACCGGCATTGGAATATTGGCATCGGCATTGGAAATGGCATTGGCATTGGAACTGGCATCGATATTGCACATGTGCAACAAGGCATGCAAAGCTGATCAGGGGGTTGTGTGATTGCACGTTACTCGATTCATTTGCACTGTACTGCCAATTGCAATTGTTCAGGGCAATCTATCAACTCAGCTAAAATATTCCTCCCATCAGCCTTCTGCCTTTGTAAACAAAGTCAACAAATCAAGTCTTGGCTGGAACAAACTAACTGTTGGACTCGTGAGGACAGTTGAGGATAACCTGATATGAGAAACATGTTTGAAGTTCCTAATTTAGAAGCCCACGATCTTTCTGCAACTTTCTGAAAGTTCTTAATACTTAAATACTCAAATTTCATAAGGATCCCTTGACATTTACACAATGTGCCTTATGTGAAACAATGTGAAAATGCAGAGAAATAATTTTATAGGTTCCCTTTGACTGAAATAACAAGTTTCTTAAATGATTTTGGCCGAGGGGCATTTCATTCTCAAAGGTCTCCTTCACCCTTTGGCAAAAGTCATTTTGTTCTCAAGAAAAGTCCATCAAATCGTACGCTTTTTCGAATGAGTGAAATGCCCTTCCATTTTCTAACAGTTATGAGACAACGGGGAGACAACTGAGGTCTCTAATATTCTGGTTATCTGAACGAAAGTTTAGTTTCTTACAAAGAGTTAAAAAAGATATTTTCAGAGAAAAAAGCTTGCACAGGACTGTACATATCCTGTTTTTGCTCAAACTGCCCTCCGTTGTTCCTAAATGTCATGTTGAGTGGACTTTAGCTCGGATTTACTTTGAACTATTTGCACAAAATTATGCTTTACAGCTTTAGTATTGGAGGGGCTGTCATTCTTGTCTTTACAAATAAGGGCCTTGGTTTTCCCCGGGTTTTTCCATGGCTGTCCTTGTCCTTACCAGTCCAGCTCATTTTGTCCCCAATCAACTGAGCTGTTGACTTTGTTGACTTTGTGGAGAAAAATTCCTGGGCCTGAGCTTGGCAGTTTACTCAGCAGGAAGTTAATTGACGGCACAATGTAACCCCCTGATCAGTTTTGCATGTCTTTTCGCACAGGTACAATATCAATGCCAATTCCAATGCCAATTCCAATGCCGATGCCAGTATTCCAATGCCGGTGTTTACAAATGGCCATCAAAATTTGATAGAGATTTTATTTTGCTCGATTGTTCTGATTTTATAGAAGTATATTCTTGCTGGTTTGCCTAAAACCCCTTTCCACAATGTTTTCATTCTTCAAACATGAAACAGCTTAACCCTCTACGGCCCAGCGTCCCAGTGGGGTCCCAACAGCAAAATTTTATGAAAAATATCGAGGTTCTCAGAATTCGACAAAAACTTGCTATGTGAGCTATTTTTGGGCGTAGATTTCGAAAATCTGCCTTTTTTTTCGAAAATTTTCCCGTTTTGGGGCTCAAAATTGGGGTTGAAGTGGGGGCTTGAATAAAGAACATGAACCAAAATAAGGTCTGTGTGAAATCTTTTAAAACTGTGTTTAGGATTAACAAATTTTCATTAAAATTAGTAGTTAACTCACTATTCAAATGGAGAAGTCGAAAATTAAATCCATTTCTACGAATTTGTAAATCTGGAGGGTAAAATCAGGCTTAAAAGGGGGCAAAGGGGTGCAAATTTGATGAAAAGTAAATTTCGTCTGATTACGACGAAATTTAGTGCACAGTGCAATTTTGATGCGATGAATTCGAAAATGGGGCTTTCCTCTTTGAATTTTTCTATTTTGAGGTTGAAATCAGGGGGTAAAGGGGGCAAGGGGGCTGTGAATTTGACGAAAAGGGAATGTCAACGTATCACGACGAAAATTTGTGCGCGGGGAAACTTTGATACGGTGATGTTGAAAATCGGGTTCTCTCCCTTGCAGTTTTCTATTTAGAGGTTGAAATCAGGGGGTAAAGGGGGCAAGGGGGTTGTGAATTTGATGAAAAATGAATCTTGTCCGATTATGAGGAAAAGAGGCAATTTTGATATGGCAAGTTCGAAAATCGAATCTTTCTTCACAAATTTGCATCCCGCAGGGTGAAATCAACAGTAAGTTGGGGGGCATTGTGGGTGTAAGGCGATGAAAAGAAAAGAGATTGCATCTGAATCCAATGACAGTTGGTTGGTACTTCAATTCATTGTCAGGAAAACGAAGTTTGGTTGTGAAATGAAGAGCAAGAATTGCGACAATAATCGTGTTCAATAATCTTTTCATTCCATATTTGCAAAATTACTTCCTATATCGCATCCACATTTACAAATTTGTTTATTTTAAAAGTGAAGTCGAGGGTACGTGTTTGACATCAGGTTGCAGATGTAAAGGAACACGAATATAATTAGAAAGGAAATGTAAATTTAGAGGAGTAAAACAAGGTTGAAAGTTAGCTTTTGAATTGAAATAAGAGGATCGTAGGAATAAACAACTCATTCAATAGATACTTTACCTCATTTATTGGTATTGTATTTTTGATGGCAGGATCTCAAAATGTTATCTGTCTCGTTCGTTTGAGGTGTTTGGGGGTTAACATCGAGAATGATATGAATCTGATCTATGCTCATTGAGAACTCCTGCGACTATCAAACCTTCATTTTGATTTCGAAATGTATGGCGAAAATTAGTTGCACAGGAGTTGTCATCATTTAGAAGGTGCAGTTGCAATTTTTGACACCAATTGGTATGATCGCCGAACTAGAGAAGGTCTAAATGAGTCCGCGACCTCTTGCCATGATAATGATTTTGCTTCAAAGTTTGAGGATTGCATCACTGCGCCACAATACCTTTCAAATTATTATTCATCAGTCATTTGACTTCGGCAGAGACTTTTCCTATTGCAGCAAATCAATTTTTGCTCAATTTAATGACTCTAAAGTTTACGATGTACGATTTGTAAGCTAATTTTAGAGTCTCCAAAAAGGTTCCTGGGAATATTGCCCACAAAAATCATTTCTCCCCCCTTTATCCCCCTAAGAATTGAACACCTCCAAAGGTGAAAGTTTTAATCAATACACAGGTGCTTTGCTTGTGGTAGCGTACAGAAATGAGCGCTGGAAATGAGAAAAAGCAGAAAGAACGATAACCGCGTCACTTGAATTGAGGACTGGGGCGAAATTTGAAAATGGCGCGAATGACGACAGCACAGCTAGGCCATCGTGTTTATCGATGTCTTCCTTCATCTGCAAACATGGGTGAGGTCGTGGATGATGAAAGTGATTTTGCTGATGATAATGACAGCATCAACGACGACTTTTCAGCACCAGAATCTTCAGATGACGAGGGAGATCTGTATGGTGAAGGAAGTGAGGAAGGATACGATCCTGACGGCATTGAAAGCGATGACGATGATAGAGGTTGCTGCCATTGGTCACGAACGGCTGATGTAGAGTTCCAGGATACTATCGAGCCACTTGATGAGATTCCTGAGTATGGTAAGCCAGCAGTAGTCTTTCCTGATGATGCAAAGCCACACAGTGTTGTCGAAAGCATACTGGATGATCAGTTTATCATTATGTGTATCGAAAGCACAAATGAACATGGATCAAACGACCCTGAGTTTGTGCAGAAGATCGGAGTTATCGGCACAAATGAGAAAAGGATCAATTTGATCCGAGGTTTCTTTGCCGTAAAGTGGCACTTGAAAATGCTAGGATATCCACAGCACAAATGGGCATGGAGTGAAGATCCCCTACAGTCCCAGCCAGAGATAAAGAAGATGATGAGTCGTGAAGTTTTTCGCTTGTTGCTCAAGCATTTTCGGGTTGTGAAGAGCTCTGTATTACCTGCAAAAAATCATCCAACCTATCATCCCCTGCAGAATATAAATGCTGGCGTGGAGTATTTACGTGGAAGAGCGATTTCAAAGTGGTCATTTGGTTGGAAATTGTGCATCGACGAGGGAAGGGTTAGGAGTAAAAGTAAAAGAAACCCTTACAAAATCAGAAACCCGGACAAACCTATCCGAATGGGCTGGACGATCAACAAACTTTGTGACAAAGGAGAGCTGGGGGGAAACTATGTTGCCAATCACGTTGTAGGAAAGATAGGAAAGAAGACCTATAGACATCCTGAAAATGGAAAAAACTATGACATTGTTGACCAGTTATCAGAAGGCTACAAGGATACTGGGAGGCTCATCGTCATGGATAGCGGATTTCCTACAACTAAATTGATGGAGGATGCGAAAAGAGAATGGAACACCCGGCTTGTTGCCACTCAGCGAGGTAACACTGCTCACCTTCCACAGAATCACAAAGAAAACTGGAAGTCTACTAAAGCATTTGCACGTGGTTTCTCTAAAACCCTCCACAGCGGCTTCCTAAATCTTACGTATTGGAATGACAACAATGCTGTTGTTTTCTTGGACAATGATATCAAGTCTGGAGAGGAATTTTGGGTCCCCATCAATGTGAATCAAGGAGCAGAGCAAGCAGTTATTCATGTACCATTGGTTGCTCAGTTGTACAGGGAGATTTACGGCTGGGTTGATAGAACCAATCAGCAACTTTCATACTGCAACACAGAATTCCGCAGTGTAAGAAAGCAGAGCAGAATTTTCAACAGTTTGTGTGAAATGTACGTTTTAGTAAACAGGCATACATTATGGCGTAACTGTCCCAATCTCGTTGCCGACCTAAAAAGAGATGCCACAATGCAATGTTCATTTCGATTTGAAATCATTCGAATCTGGTATGCAAAATTTAGGAAGACTAATGGAACGGCACAGGTCTTGCATTGTCCGACGACGAAACCACACGCAAAGAAAAGGTCCCTGGAAGCAACCCTCACATCCCCAAGAAAGGGCAGCCATGCGGCAAAGAGAATTTCAACATCAGAATCGTCCAGCAGAGAAGGCCGCTTGAAATGCAGAATATGCCACAAGAAGACGTCTTTTATGTGCAGCAAATGCTCTAGTCCAGGAGATCCACTTGTTCTTTGTTCTCCAGACACCAGAAGGGATTGCTGGAACGAGTTCCACATTGCGCGAGAATACGATGTACCTAGCAGTCAGTCTCAGGAAGAAAATGCAGTAGTTTGAATTGAAAATTTCAATTTTACGTTAAACTTGCTAAATCAAGTATACCGTAGTAGTATGTCTGATCAGAGTATGAATCAAAATCAGCATCACAGGTAGATTCTGTATGGTTTTCATCATTAAGGTCTATCTCAAATTTCATGTCACTAGAGACTTTGCGATGACGCATAACTGCTCCTGCTTAACATTTCTTTTGCTGCTATTCACGTACATTTTGGCGTGACATCTAACTTGAGACAGACTGAAGTACAGCTACCTAGCAGCTTGCATCGGTGCATTAAAATTGCATTCCCTATCAGTTTTTGTCCTTTCAGAATACGATTCCTGATTTTGTCAAATTTGTGACCGACTGCCCTCATTTACCCTTGATGTCATCATCTAAATTAGAAGTTAGTACAGTAAAATTTAAAGTTGGACTATGCACCAATTTTTGTCATAATCGGATGAGATTCATTTTTGGTCGAATTTCCTCTCCTTCGCCCCCATTTACCCCTAATTTCACTAAATAGAGAAATTCCAAAGAGAGGACCTGATTTTCGATGTGCTATGTGCACCAATTTTTGTTGTAATCGGATAAGATTTACTTTCATCGAAGTCACAACCCCCTTGTCCCTTGTACCCCCTGACTTAAACCTATAAAAAGAAAACTCCAAAGGAGAGAGCCCAGTTTTCAAACTCGCCGTATAAAAGTTGTCCTGTGCACAAATTTTTGTCGTAATATGACGAGATTCATTTTTTGTTGAATTAGCACCCCTTGTCCTATTACCCCCTAATTTCACATTCTAGATAGAAAATTCGAAGACGAGGGCCCAATTTTCGAGTTCGCTGCATCAAGACTGTCCAGCGTACCAGTTTTCATCGTAATCGGACAAGATTCATTTTTTGTCAAATTCACAGCCCCCTTGCCCCCTTTACCCCCTGATTTCAACCTCAAAATAGAAAAATTCAAAGAAGAAAGCCCCATTTTCGAATTCACCGCATCAAGATTGCACTGTGCACTAAATTTCGTCGTAATCAGACGAAATTTACTTTTCATCAAATTTGCACCCTTTTGCCCCCTTTTACTCCTGATTTTACCCTCCAGATTTACAAATTCGTAGAAATGGATTTAATTTTCGACTTCTCCATTTGAATAGTGAGTTAACTACTAATTTTAATGAAAATTTGTTAATCCTAAACACAGTTTTAAAAGATTTCACACAGACCTTATTTTGGTTCATGTTCTTTATTGAAGCCCCCACTTCAACCCCAATTTTGAGCCCCAAAATGGGAAAATTTTCGAAAAAAGGCAGATTTTCGAAATCTACGCCTAAAAATAGCTCACATAGCAAGTTTTTGTCGAATTCTGAGAACCTCGATGTTTTTCATAAAATTTTGCTGTTGGGACCCCACTGGGACGCTGGGCCGTAGAGGGTTAAAGCTAGGGAGCGCCGAAGGCGCGGGAGGGAAAACGGCCAGTGGAGCGCAAAGACCAATGTGTGATGCACATGCAAACGAGGCAGCGGCAGAATTTGACTTGAAACTCGCGGGAAAAGGCAAGAAGAAGCAGCAGAGTTGTATTCGGAAAACTCATTTTATTGGCAATCATGACCTACGTGAGTAATTCATGCTTATTTTGATCTATTACTTGAAGGTCAATTTACGTTTTGGGGTCATTCCATATAATTTGAACAAATGGATGTCAAGTCATGTTTGAGAAACGTCTTCAAACTTTTTTCTTGTAATTGTTACCTAGAGGAAAGGTCAAATTTCAAATTTCAGCTCCATATCTTAAACGGTTAATTTTCTATGGCAGGTTGAAGTTTTTGATGACGGCTCAATCAAAGATGAAGTGGCACTTTCAACGATTTGTAATTTCAACTACAACACTCTGCAACGAAGTCTGATCATTGAAAAGCATTGTAAACGCAGCAAATAATGAGGAGAAAGATTCATTTGCAAATTGAAGATTCCAGTTTTGTGCAGATGCTCGTCAAAATCCTGACATGGTAATGAAAAATTCTGAATTAATCCACTTTGGAGGGATATTTCATTGGTTTTCCTGCTTCAACGGCATGGGCAAATTAACTAAAAATGATAATCTTGATTTATGATGCTGTTTATAGTCAGAATAAAATATGGAAACTCTTCTACGAGTTTCCACTCGAAAAATAACTAGGTATGGAAATTGGACAAAACTCATATTTGTGCAGTTTAAGCAGATTTGAAAAAATATTTTTGCAAATTTTGGAATGAATAATCCCAAATTGATTGTCATATGTTGACATATACCAACTGAAGTTTGCCAAGAAGCAATATCGTCAGTTGATTCCACTTGCTAGTCAGTGATTTCGCCTTTTGAAAATATGTCAGACACCAAAATGGCTGATATGGGTCATCTTCAGTGGCTTCAAAAAGTACCGGTCAGTAATGTCAGAGTGCTAAGAATTTTTCAATGAATAATGTTACTCTATTATCTTCTGTTGAAAAGAATTTCGTGTCTCAAATGCAATTGTAACCCATGCATTAAAATATTTCAAATTGCCTTTTTCTTCCAAAAGTAGTAATATTGAGAAATCTCTCTTCAACATGAGCAAACTTAAAATCTCATAAAATCACCATTGGTTATGATGAAAGCAACAGCATTGTTCACCTTCAATGGTTAGAAGACTGAGATCTATCCTAAATTCAGGATCACTGTGAAATTCTTTTTTTGGGGGGGGGGGATTATATATGTTATAAGCTGAGACTTTGATATCAATGATATCCATGTCAAAGGCTGAGGCTTTACCAGCAAAATTGTCAGATACACCTAATGGATCATTCCCATACAAAATCCAGATTGATGAGTCCTTATAGCTAATGGGTTTACTTGATGGTAGTTACATTACATAATTACCCCCCCCCTTCAACAAATTCATGATGACGCTGTATTTAGGATATATAACAGTCTTCTAACCATTGAAGGTGTGCTATGCTAATCATGATCATAATCAACGATGATTCATGTTATCATAATCAACGATGATTTTATGAGATTTTAAATTTGCTCTTGCTGAAGAGAGTTTCCCTAATATCACTGTTTTCGGAAGAAAAAGGCAATTTGAAATATTTTAATGCATGGGTTATAATTCCATTTGAGACACGAAATTCTTTTCAACAGAGGATAATAGGGTATGTTATTCATTGAAAAATTCTCAGGACTCTGACATTACTGACCGGTACTTTTTGAAGCCACTGAAGATGACCCACATCAGCCATTTTGGTGTCTCACGTATTTTCAAAAGGCAAAATCACTGATTAGCAAGTGGAATCAATTGACGATATTGCTTCTTGGCAAACTTCAGCTGGTACATATCAACATATGACAAATCAATTTGGGATCATTCATACCAAAATTTGCAAAAATATGTTTTCAAATCAGCTTAAACTGCACAAATATGAGTTTTGTCCAATTTCCATACCTAGTTATTTTTCGAGCGGGAACTCGTAGAAGAGTATTCATATTTTATTCTGACTATAAACAGCATGATGAATCAAGATTATCATTTTTAGTTAATTTGCCCATGGCGTTGAAGCAGGAAAACCAATGAAATATCCCTCCAAAGTGAATTAATTCAGAATTTTTCATTATCATGTCAGGATTTTGACGAGCATCTGCACAAAACTGGAATCTTCAATTGGCAAATGAATTTTTCTCCTCATTATTTGCTGCGTTTACAATGCTTTTCACTGATCAGACTTCGTTGCAGAGTGTTGTAGATGGAATCAGAAATCGTTGAAAATGCCACTTCATCTTTGATTGAACTGTTTGATTGATATGTATCAATTTCATGAAAAAAGTTTGAAGACGTTTCTCAAACATGACTTGACATGCATTTGTTCAAATTATATGGAATGACCCAAGAGGAAGTAGACTTAAATCATTTCAAGCGGAATTCTCCACATTTTAATTCGAGCTTGTTTGAAGCAATATGTATGCAAACCAAGTTGAATAAACTGTCAAACTCATACTCAGGTGTTCAGGTATTCATCACAAACAGGCACGAGACGATGGTATGACAGTGGCATTGGGCAAAAGGGCCATTGGGCCATAGAGCAATTGATTTGCAGGCAAAACCCCAATATTTCATCCAACTTCTCTCTAAATTCAAAAGAAATTTCCAGTTCCCATATGATTCCTGATCTAGAGTTCTTCCAAGGATACCACTTGGCAACATAAACTCCTTCTAAATGTAAAACAGCAAGTTTTGAAATGAAAAACAGCACATGAAAATATATCTTAATATCTGTGATCTTAATTTCTCGGATCTTATTTTCTGGGATCTTAACTTCTCAGATCTTAATTTCTTGGATCTTAATTTCTCGGATCTTAATTTCTCGGATCTTAATTTCTTGGATCTTAATTTCTTGGATCTTATTTTCTGCGATCTTAACTTCTCGGATCTTAATTTCTCGGATCTTAATTTCTTGGATCTTAATTTCTCGGATCTTAATTTCTGGGATCTTAATTTATGGGATCTTAATTTCTCGGATCTTAATTTCTGGGATCTTAATTTCTTGGATCTTAATTTCTCAGATCTTAATATCTGGGATCTTAATTTCTCGGATCTTAATATCTTGGATCTTAATTTCTCGGATCTTAAGTTCTCGGATCTTAATTTCTCGGATCTTAATTTCTTGGATCTTGAATCTTGGATCTTGAATCTTAAATTATACCATCCCAGATCTAAGGTGTTAATCTTTTATGAGCATGGGTTGAATATTACAAAAACAAGCACATGTACGTATGATGTCATCAGCAAATAGCAGCATTGTCAGAGGAAAAGTGTTTTTCAAACTACGAAAGTTTTTCAGTCTATTTATTGCCCTTTCCACATGAATTCTTACATTTGCTACTTCTTTTGTGATTTTGCACTCATCCTTTGTCATTTGCAACTTTGACACGAGCTCCAGGTGGAACAGTTAATGTGCAGTAGAAGTGGAGCAAATCTTCTTTGATTTGGAATCGCCTATCTGCCATTATGACATCCCCTCATTCTAAAAGGTTGTGAAACCCACTGTTTTGGCAAATAAACTGATCCGTGGTTTGGCCCCCATAACACTCTGAAAGATGCATTATGTAGTCAGATGGTGAGATTACAATGAAAAACTTGAAGGTATTATGTTTCTTATACTCGGACCTCGTAGCTGCTTGAACATCCAGGGACTTTGGTTTCGCAATGTTTACTTCAGAGCAATCAATGATACACTGTGTCTTTCGATGATAGCCTTGAAAACAATGTGGTAAATTCGACATAATCACATCCTTTGGCAACCAGGTAATCAGCGCATTACCCAAAAAACTGGACAAAAACCTCACCCAGGTGGCAAATCTATTTGAGCAGATACTTTCTGAAATCTGAAAGCGGTCTGCAAGATCTTGATTGAGAAGACCAAGCCTCAACCTCATCAAAACAAGCAAACATAGATTGTGAGTTTTATTTCTGTCCCTTTTTGTAGCAATAGAATTTGTAACTTTGCTTCCTCGCCAAAACACTAACTTTTGTACATATGGCTTAATGAGGGAAAACATGACATTAAACATAGCAATAGTTTGAATTCCAGTATAGAATCTCATCTTAGCATCAGATTTAATTGTTCTTGTACAAAATGCCTTCCTGGAATTCATTGCTATTTTTAGTTGCTTTACATCTTCTGACAACCTAATAATATCTTCTTCTAGCACCTCTTTTTGCTTATTAAGAGATGTTATCTCATCAGCCATGGATTTTAGAACTTGATTTTTATCATTGCAAGCCATACAAGCAGCATCTTCATTTTTGCAATAAAGGTGGTCAGAGCTGGAGCTGGCTTGACCAACCATTGCCACAGTGCTGTCCTTGACAACTGTCAGCTCTTGGCGAGAAATATGTCTTTGTGGCTTTTTAGTAGGCTTCAAATAACCCATATTCAGTGTTGGGCAGGGGCTATCAAAAGTTGGCTCACCATCAACAAAGTGAAGAGAACAGACCATATCACTTTGTCCTGGACTCCAAGCCTTATGATTCTTTGTTGTTCTGTTAATGAGTCTGATCCACTCATTGCGCTTCTCCGAGTTTCTCTTAATGCTTGGGAAGCTATGCAGCCGAAAAGGGGGCAAGCATGAACATTCCTTCTTTAACATGCCATTGTAAGGAATGTGAAGTTGTCATCTTTGGTGTTATTGTGAAGGTCATATTGTTGTTTACCAGTCAAAGTTCGGATATTTGTCCGATAGATACTATCTTTCATCGACAGAAATGTTTAAGATTTATGACCTCTGTCCTTGATTGAATTAGTGCTTATCAGGAACCAAAGAGCCCCGAACGTCAATCAAGGACGCCTATTGTCTGAATGGATGTAAATAGGGCCAAAGATGAAAAGAACAGTGAGTTCTGTGGTTGGAGTACCATGGCCTGGACCTTGGTCGCCTCGCCTGTACTTTGTCGCAATCGTTATAAACAACTACAAATGTAGGCCTACTATGATATGGAATCAGTATGAATATTGGATAAATGTGAATCTTGCCTCCTTATTGTCGTCATCTACTGGACCATCAATAATGTATCACCGTCTCACGAACCCCAAAGACAGCAGGTGTTACACCATCGTGGGACTCACAAGCTTTTTCTCGCCATAATCTCAACTTGTATTTGCTGTTTGAGTAACCAAAAACTGCACAATTTCCATTTACCATTTTTAGGCTAGGCCAACACCAACACGAAGATTTTACAACCAAACGTGAAGCAAATATTGATGTGTGCGTGGCCTGGCAGAGCAAAGTACTTACAAGAATTTAAAAAAAAACTGTTCCTTTGATGTCAGACCACACAAGGCAGGAAACTAACGGTGAAATCTTGAAAAATCTTTGAGAATGAGCACTAGAACACTATCAAACACACGGTGTGTTTACGGTGGAACGCAAAGAACCAAAACACATTTTTCACCCCTAGACTCGCCCCAGCTCTCTACATGAAATAGAGGCCGTGGATATTGAATTGGTGTATGAGGTTATCCTTTGCCACAACTACCCCAGATCACCCTTGGGAACGGTGTTGTACCTGTCAGCCTACCCAAAGACTTTTAAAGTAACGGGTTAGCATCCAGAAGGGTTAAGTCTGTCTCATGGTTAGGAGGGACTCATAACAACACTGCAACCCTTGATGGTAAAGGTGTTGTGCCAGGCAGGCTTGGGGTAATTGATCCGGCTCCAGCAGGTCGTTATCCAACAATGGATCAAAACCATTGGTGGTTGTCCAACCCGAAAACCCACTTTTCTCAACTATTATGAATAACCAAATTAATTCACATCAGAGAAATAGTGTTAACAACACTGGAACCCTTGATGGCGAAGGTGCTGAGCCCGCTTTCAATGACTTTTATTTCTGACCATCCTGTCCAGATTCACGCTGGCTTAAAGGTGATCCTACATTGGGGTATTTTCAGTTGATCAAGAAAAGAATGATGTTTACTTAATTGGTTTTCTTATCGGTTTTTAATCAGGTGAGGCTCACTGTAGACCAGCAAAAAGTCACAAATGATAACACTCTCAAGGAAAACCTCCTTTACATATCATCAACATGGCAGCCCAGGATAAGAAGGAACAAGAACTACACAAATTGAAGAGGACACAATCATCTACTATTGATTGGTGCATGCCTTGGACTTAAGAGAATTTCATTAATGAGACCACACCCATCCTCAACAATCACTATGAATCGCATAAGGATTCAACCTACATAGATCATGACATTCATGTAAGGAGATCATACGTATACAGACAGTTTATATTACTGAAAGTAATTTCACATTTCCCCTAAGACAAAACCTGTCCTTGTGAGGCACTTTACAAGTAATCAATTTCTAAATCTACAATTACTTTGAACAAAATTTCTCTTTCTCCATTGCCCATTGGTCATCAGAAAATTTCAAAGACCTTTTTACCATTTTCAGTCATTTAAAAATCTAAAATTTAAAAATCTAAGATACTCAGCTAAAAAGCCTCAAAAAGTGAAAAGAAGAAATTTGAAAAAGTCGCTGATACTATCAATGAGATCAGACCTTTGAAACACAATGGATCAATTAAGTGAAATGTTGACAATGTTGATAGTGATAAAAGTCAGCCTGAGCCTGAAACAAAAAAGAACAAACATTAAGAGGGACCTGAACAAACATTAAGAGGGACTTGAAGAGGGACCTGAAACAAACATTAGAGGAGCAGGGCCAAACAACGACAGTCATGAACGTAACAAAAGAAATTATGCAAGAAGTGTCAAAGTCAGGCCCAAGGCACTTTTTTCAAGTTGGGTCTACCAATAATTTTTGGCTCTAAGGTAGATTTTTTGGAGTGTTTACTATTTAGGTTCTTTGACTTTGGATCTACAGAAAGACCAAGTTTGTGTCTTTTTGAAAAATAGATACAAGCTTAATTGACTTTTAATGGATCCAAGATAACAAACCGATTAAGAAAACACAATATTATTTTTCATTAGAAGCGTAGCGGAAATAATGAAGACGGTTAATTGAGGCTCTTACTCTCTGATTTGATTTTATCCTCCTTCGTACAAGTTCACATGAAACAAACATGCACGATATTTTTGTTGCAAGGGTGGGGCGTTCTTACTGTTATTTTGTGTTTCTTGTTTTGTGATTTCAATTGTAAAGGAAAAAATGAAATTATGATATGGGTTGTCTGGAATAAGGAAAAAATTTCTCAAAAATGATTTTTTTTCTATTCCTTAAGTTTCTTACTTTTACTGTTTACTTGCTTGTCAAGTATTCTGCATAAAACATTCCTCAATTTTTCCTTCAATGAATTTGTCCTTCTGTAATTCTACACTGAATAGAATTTCATACTGTGTGGATCATCTAGTCCAAGTATTCAGGGTCTTGCAGATAGGATGTTCAGTAGTACGGAAGTTTTACATCAGACAAAGAACTCCCCACACTTTCAAAGTAAAGATAAACTTCCTAAACATCGTACTTATTGCTGATGCACATGCGCCGAAGCTTACTAATGCTTAACCCTATAGTGGTTGGGCTATTTGATAGTACTATTTTGGTTGGGGGGGGCAAAAAACCCCCCCTACCTAACTCTTTACTGGTAATAGGTAGAGGGACCAAATTTGGTGTGCTAAAAGCCTCAGGCATGTACTTTCTGTAAATATAAAAATTAACTTAAAAATAGCCACCATTTTTGCTTACATCAGCATTTTCCTTTGTGTGGTCAAGAAAAGCGGCAAAATTGGCCAAAATCAGGAAAATCGAGATAAAATTAAATTTGGAGCATATTTTCCATCCAAACATGATTTTTATGATAGAATGCAACAAATAACACAACATTAAAAAAGAAATTTGCAAAACATTCCACTTCTGCTACTTTTTTCGCGATAATTGAGATTTGAGAATTTGCGATTTTTCCTGGGTCAGTCCCAGAAAATTGTCTCCCGCCCCCTCATTTTTCAAAATATTTCAATGAAACTTTTTGAAAAGTTGCACAATAAGTAGTTGCAAAAAGTCAAGAAGTTTCATGGCTATAAAATTCTTCCTCGCAGAGTTATTCAAAAAAATCTACTAGGGGGGGCAAATTTGCCCCCCCCCAACCAAAATAGGGTTAAGGTAGCAAATAACCATTATTAAAAATTTTTTAGTTATTAGAGTTTTAGAAACAACCTCTGTGTCATATAAGAGCCCTTCAAAAATAGACCAAAAAAATTTAAATTGATTTGAAGTAATTCAATTAGTTCTGCTTCAATGAACGTTGATAATGGTCAAAACTTGTATGTCGTTTAACATGAGTAGCTTCAAAATTACAAAATCCACAGAGCTGAAAATTCCTGTGAATATTACCGATACCATACTGCATGTTCCCTACCAAAATGGGCTTCCCAGTGAAAGCAGTTTTGCTTTTATGGTAGATTTAAAAATGGCGCGGTGAAACTTTCGATGGCTGTTTGCATTGTAAACCTTATTTCTCCAAAGTTCTACATTGTATGAGACAAATCTTGGTAGGGAACATGCATAAATATATGCTCTTTCCACCTGCCAAATTACATCTACTTAGCTTGAACCATTAATTTGTAATTCTTGTTAAAAGTTATAAAAACATGACATTTCAGGAAACGTCTTCAAAGTTTTGCCGATTTTTTTCAAATGAATTAGTCCATCTAATGTCCCCCAGACTCATACACATTTCCCTCTGTCCCTTTCTCATTATCATGATAGCCCTTCCTGATGGATCTCAGTTTCTTTCTTCTCTTTTTGGTGGCTTCTCTTGACTTGTACTGCATGTTTTGTAAACGCCGCTTGTCAACTTTTGCAGTTAACAATTGTGTATGGACCCCAGGGGTAATATTTGAAGTGCCAAAAACATCCAAAAGGCCCTTTGCTCCATCATTGAAATACAGAACAGCAGTTTGTGGCATCCAAACACTTTTTGCTGTCTTTAAATATGACTGTCACAACTCCATTCAAAGATGCATGGCCACGCCTTTGCCACGTCCTATCAACTGAGACATGACAATCAGCTGGGCCATCTTCATTTTCTTTTGTAACTTGTCTTTTAGTTTCGTCTGTCCCCTTTTTCATGCTTTCCATTGCAACCTCAATATAAATGTCCCTTAGACTGCTTACAGTTTTATTTTAAGCAGGCTTTGACATGGGTGGGGGCATGTTAAGGCACCTGCAGAATGTTTCCATTGATGCAAAGCCTTGCCCCATTTCTCTGAAGCCAATTACCATTCTTGTATTTATTTCGTAAGGCTTTTGCCCTGGTCTCGACTTCTGAGTGGTCTTTGATGTTGTTATCTGTTGCATCCAGCCACACTCAGAACAAGTGACTCGAAACTTATAAGCAAAGCTCATTTTCAAATTGAGTTCATTCTCGATTGTTAGTGCTGATGACTTATTGCATGCAGGACAGACTCCAATAAGAGCATCAAGGTCTCTTAGAAAGTCCATTGCTGACAATTATATTTCCATCATCTTCTGAATGCAACGCACTATCATCTTCACCTTCAGTTGATCGAAGTTTCTCTGCAGAGGTACAAGGTTCTTCGTCTTCTTGGGGCAGAGGAAATGGCCTCTAGGCCGTCTTGTTGTCGGAGTTTCACTTTCATATACTGCTTTCCTCAAATTGGCAGCATCTTTGGCCTTTGAAAACTGAATTCCTCTAAACTCTCTCTCCTTCTTTGCTCTTTGCTCGCAATATCTGCTTTTGCTGCCCATTTTATACTTGCAACAATGATGTGCAATTCAAAATAAGAGACCAAAGAAGTGAATTTTGGAAGTTCAAATTGAGTGGCGAGAGAGAATGCTGAAATTACCTCGTTTCTGGAATTTCTGAAAGGGAGGCTAGTTGAAAAAGGCTTCTTCAGGAACCTGTCAGACATAAAATGGGCAAAAATATTGGCAAAAGCACCAAAAGAACAGAAATTATTTAATTGTTATTGCGTTGCTAGGTAGTTGCTAGGGGTGAATATTTTGACCAGTTGACATAAGAAGTCGAATATTTTAAAAAATAGTGCATAAAATGAGAAGTTTTGGGTGACTACAGGATCTCCACACATAACTAAACCTCGAAAAACAAAAAATTAAAAATGGAATTTTTGACTCTATAATGGTTATCTTCTACCTTAAAATTGACCAATTTCTCTGTAGATAGTTCGTGATATCTATATGAAGTAGCTTAAAAATGTGACAGTGGGAGATTAACAATAGATTTCATTCTTCAAGGCTTACAATCATTAACAATAGATTAAATTTAGCGAGAAGAATGGCCTATTGTTCAATCATGCAATGAGGCATGCATCTTTTTTTCCATTGTTTTCGTTGTATTTCTCCAATCGTTCAATCATGCAAGGAAGCATATCTTATGGCATGTTGCCTTGAAGAGGGACAGCAAAGAAGGCAGTAATCGTTCACGCTTCCTTTGTATCAGTTAAGTTACATAGAGTGTTTTCACGTGATGTCACAAAGATCGGAAACGAGGTTGGTGGCCATGTTGGTGTACCACATTGCTCCACATATCTATGGAATCAATTGATTATGGCGTACTAAAAGACGATTAAACTCGAAATTAATTGATCTCATAGCAGGATTGTTGGATCCACAAACTGAAGATATGTGGATTGCAAATGATTGGGTCTATGGAGGGAACATGAAGACAAGATCCCTTTGCAACATCAGGTCATTACCATAATACCACAAGTCGTCAGAGTCAACAGTGGATGGGTCTTACAATGTGACACACAATCCTGAATGCAAGTACAGCATGCAGGAATGTCTAGTACTTCCTCGCAAAACCACTAAGAAAAGAAAACCATTGGCCAAAATGGACAGCAATGCCTTAAAGGTATATTTCATCAGTCAAATATCAAATAAAGTTGATATACAACTTGATTGAAAATTTTTTTTTTAAGTTGAAAAACAATCTTAATTTCTGGAGATAAAGTACAGCTGACCAAAGGTTCCTGAAGAATGCATTAACTAGAGACATTTCTTCAAAGCAAAAAAGGGTGCCTGGCATTCAAATTCTTATGTTCAAAAATAATACTTAGAGAATGAACAACATCAAAACTAATTTAATTGCATATCTACCACACGCCTCTTTGGACTAATAAGGTAAACAGTATATTTGATTTTGTGACACTGTTATCAAAATGCATGTGAGAGAGGTTAAACCCTTGACCCTCCTCCCTTATTTTAAGCATAAACAAGATGAGCTAATGAAAAGCTCAAAACAGCTCTCGCTTGCACGTGCGTGTAAGTAATCTGCTTCCTTGATGCTAACCAACAAGCTATTTTGCAAGAGCAAGATTCTTTCCGCATTAAAATATCTTGACATGAACACAGCCTAACAGTCACTCAGACAGACTTACCTCACAGGAAGCAACTGTCTTGCCTGCTCACATTGACTAGCAGGAAACTGCATCCGCAAGAAATCACAAAGCTGCAATTTCAGCCTGCTCTTCTCAACAGATCAAAAGTTTATTTTCTTTATGCAATCATCTCTGATCTCGTTAAAGACGGAACTTGTGGAACTTTCACCATCTGCATAAGCTTCGAACAGTCGCTGTAGCAGATTCGCCATGTTGGAGTTTTCAATTTTCTCCAAATCACTTTTCAAATTCCTTGGTGTCTTGTGTTTGTCCCTGGCCCTCCTTTGTGAATAGGTAATGATATTTGATTGGCTTGCAACCGTCAGGGCGTCTCATCATTGGCTTGCAACTGTAAAGTCAAACTGACAGTTGCTCCCGCCATTTTCTTGCAACCTCTCAGAAATGCTTTTTATTGGTTAGCTCAAGAAGGACGCTGGATAATAGCCGAGGGGCTGTCATTTAAATGGGGGCTGTTGAGAAGAGAGCCGCCTATTGTCTGCTCTTGTAAACACCACAGATCTGTGGTTGAGACTTGTGGGTTCATTGCCTTCAATCCAGGGGCGGCTGGCCCTGCTATTAGTGCTATTAGTCTAATAGCAATTTTTTTCCAAAGATTGCACAATGCATTTGTCCATATTCACTTGGCTGTGTTGTAGGACCTTTACAATCAGTTACAAACAAATGATCTCAACGCTTTCAATTGGTTATTGTTGGTCTTCTTTGAGACAAAATTCCTGTCAACAATACCAATGACGTACGCTGTTCTTTCATTGAATGAAATTGACCACGCTATTAGTTTTCTGATTCTAATAGCAGCAAGTTCCTATCAAAGATACCGCAGAGAAGCAATCCATTGTTTTCATCTGTCATTCAAATCTTTCAACAATGACTCAACGCAGCCATGCTATTAGTTTTCCAAATCTAATAGCAGAGGCAGATCCAGTTGCAAGCCTTGCGAAGTTCGCACAAAATTCGCAAAAAAGTGTGAATTTAGTTCGTCGAAATGTGCTGTTTTGTTGCTAGACTCGACAGGTCTTCTTTTTGGAAGGGTTGCAAAGGATTTTCCTTTCTTTGAACAAGAGAAAAGTATCAAGGTAGAAGGTATGAAAAGAGTTGACACTATGTTTACAAGTGTTACAACTGAAAATCAGCACACGAAATCTTCGCTTGAAGTCATGATGATGGAGAAGGCAGTTTTGCTTTTGCTAACTGGGTTTGTTGTGGCTGGTAGTTCGAAAGAATAATGTGATAAAAACCCCTTTCCAGATGGGGAGCAGAGCAATAGTTGATCTTTGTCGGCATATGATCTTGGTCGCTTTGCTTCGCTGTTCATGCTATTTGCTATTAGAATCGCGATTCTAATAGCACGGCGGCTCTCCTATTGTAGGCTGAAAGCCGCAAATTATTGATCAATCTACTGCCGGGTTTTAGCTCCCAGCCTCCCAGCCCTCAGGATATCACCTCAAGCCGTACCGTCCTAATTCTATGATCAGCACATTCATGTGGCACATTCAATCAAACAGCGGAAGAAGGAGCTTTGAAACTATATCACTTAGAATGTTCATTATTTCATCGATCCTAACTTACCCCTTGGATTTTCACTGAACTACTGCAGTAAATATCTTCTCTACCAGGGCTAAACTAAGTTCAATTCGCACAAAAACAAACACGCTTCAAGAAATATTTTTCCTAGAAAAAGGCGTTTCTCTTGTAGACCGAGGGGCGTGGCACAAAAAAATTTTCCAGGGCCACGCCCCCGGATCCCCATCCTTAGCTTGCTTGGCTTGCAATTAAGCCTAGTTCACACCAGTGAGATAAGAATAATCTCACTCAGTGAGATAAAAATTGTCAGTGAGAATATTTCAAACCGGAAATACACTGAAATAGATCACTGGCATTCACACCAGTGAGATTAGGGAATCCCACTCAGCATCTAGCTCCGTTTCATTTCTCTTTGAGATGGATAGTGATTCAAGGTACCACTTTGAAGTTGCATCCCTTGCTTTTAGACCTCATGTTAGGAGACAGAATCAAAAAGTATGAGTACGAGCTACCGCATTTGCTTTTTCCCCATCACTTGATGTATGACTTTGCTTCCACCACGTTTGATCGACCTTCCATGGCTTGACAAAAAAATTTCCCTTGCGGATAAAAGTCGAAAAGTGACCTGTCAGGAACTCGAGATCGAGAAAACGGGGAAAACTGCCATTGTCAAAAACAAATTCAATGCAAAAACATCACCCTGAGTCCCACTGACGTAAGGCCCATTAGCGGTTTCCTTTGCGTTTCTTTGTTCAGTGAGAAAGTCAGTGAGATAAATATCAAAACGTTTTGATATTATTCTCACTGACTTTCTCACTGAAAATTGGCCAGTGCGAAAAAATTTTTGCGTTCACATCAGTGAGATTAGACATTATCTCACTGAAAAGTCAGTGAGAATGTCGTAATCTCACTGGTGTGAACCAGGCTTTAATAGCAAGTCGTTCTTGCTCCCAGCCGCCCCTGCTTCAATCACCAGACCAGACCCACCAGACAAAAGTAGGACAGAAACGACAAGGGGCTGGGCCGAAAAAAGCAACCGCTTTGAAATACTCCAGGTTAGACCATTAGATATCACATTAAAAAGTGAAACTTTTCATCTACATGTACCTGCTACTGCCTATCTTAAAAGGAAGGTTCTCAGAGTTCTAAAAACAGAATCTTTTACTGAACCAATAAAGAACTTTTGTATTCCAAGAAACTGCAAGTTTCAAAGAGGGGATCTTTGGAAATCTGACGGTTGCAGCTGCAACGGTTACAACTGTCTGGATCCGCCCCTGGATTTTCAAGTTCAGCAAATTCACCATCTGATTCAGCGAATAAAATGGGATCCCGAATAAAATCAGCAATGATATACAAACTGACAACGAGGACAATTGCCTGAGAAATCACCAATAACCTTGTTACAGGGATGTTCTGAACGTGCAAACAGTTAGGCCTAATGTTTGGACCTATTCTTTGTGTATTTTGTTTGAAGAGAGGGCAGAGTTTAAGGTTTGCAGCCCTGAAGATCAGCAACACTGATCACATGCTCTTAATGGTGATGAGGCTGTTGTTGTTGTCAGGTGATTCTGGGTGATTCTGAGTGATATTGGCGGGTTCTGGGTGATTCTAACTGGTTCTGGATGATTCTGGGTGATTCTGGGTCATTCCAGCGTTTAGCACAACCAATGTTTTTTGTAACATTGATGCAACTTTGCCAGATGGCAGACTTGGCAGGCTGGTTAATGACTCCATCAAGAAAACTTGTGTCATGAAAAAGCTATCAATCAACTTCCTGCCATGCCTCTGTTTGTATGCATTGCATGATATTGAAGCAGGGATGGAACTCCGATGTGACTATGGAGTGTAGGATCTTCCTTGGAAAAAGAAGGTAATTGAAACTCACAATAATTTATAATCATGTTACAGTATTTAAGGGCTCCTCATTTTTAAGTTTATTTTGTGGGATTTTTTTCAATCAGAGTACTTTTTCTGCCTAGTTGAGATCCGGCTTAACTCCTCAAATGCGGCTAAGGATTGGGAAAAGGATGAGGTAGGGACAGGGGCTACGGGCTGAGCAGATGCAGTCTTGATACAAGATCCTGAACAGCATGACAGGTTTTGAATTGCTTTCCAGATTTACTCATTGTTTTGTCTTTGCTCGTGGTTGAACTTCTGAATCGCTACCATCACATCTGAATCTCATTCACCCTTGTTTTTCGTCCACTAGCATTGAGGGAGAATTATCTGCATTCAGCTGCGGTGACTGCCTCCTGCAATAGTTAGGGCATTTTTCCCAGACTGTCTCCTTCATTATGGAAAAGCGCCAGCCCTAGATCTCACCTTGCAGATGTATTCCTTTATAGAATTCTTTTTCGTTTATACTAGAGCAGGGCTAGCCCACCTGGGTGAGATCTCAATATTCAGTACCCAAGAACTCTCCAAGGAGGGCTGAATATTTCCCATGTAAAAGCAATCATGTGGGCTAGCCCTCCTAGGCGGGCTGGCGGAAACGATAGAATCAATGTAGAACAATAGGGTTAGAATTTTGGGTGCCAACGTGCCTAGCCCTCCTAGAAGGGCTAGCTCTCCATGTAAACATAAAATATAATCCAGCTATCTTAGGAGGGCTAGCCGTCCTAAGAGGGCTTGCCCTTCTCACATAAACAGCACCTGAAACAACAACTTTATTTACTCTTATTTTGCGAAATTTGATGTCACGATGATGAAGATCTTTACGGCCCTTGGACCAGGCCCACTTCTTCGGCATACTCCATTCGCTGGACCCCAAGACCCCAGGACCCCAAGACCCCAGACCCCGGAAGTAAATGTAAATATTTTTCATCATGCGGTTTTTCTAATATTAAGTGGTGGAATATGAGTGAAAAGACTTGAAAACACGAAAAACTTTGTTGAATATGATTCTAGCAAAAGGAAACTAAGTTTGCAAGGAAAAACCTTTTAATTACTGAATACCGTAGGGTTAGGTTCAGATGGCAATACACATGCAATCACACGAGGGCAATCCTTCCCTTTAAACCTCTAACATTTTTCAGGGGAATCGTTTATTTTCCCCCAAAATATTGCAGTGATTCTTTCGTTCTCGTACAAAAGGATACCAGCGTGAGGGCTTTTTGAAGGAGATAGATATAACATAACCCTATGAATCAAGATTAGGAGTGGAAATAAAAGGAATTGAAAGAGAAAGGTAGATGAACATTTCACGCTCGGTATACGTTTGCAGTGAAAGCCCATGCATAACAGGGCTACTGAAAGCCCTTGTACAGAATAAACTGTAGCCGCAACGTGAAACCAGCGCACGAAAACAAACCAATGCAACTGAAAGTTAAAGCTATTGTTGAAGTCTCAATATTTCGTGGACAAGGTGATCAAAACTTACTAACGGTTTTTTTAATCTCAAATTTCTTTCTTAGGATTGGTAGATTTCTGTAATCCAGGCCGAGTTTTAATTCACAGCACCTTATATAAGCCAGAGGATGCATGCTTAGATTTAAACAGAAGTACAAAAATTCCTGCATTCAGCTCGCAAAAAAATGTAATCCTGATTTCAACAAGTGTTGCAGACTTCTGTAGATTGTAGTAGCAATAGGATTTGCTCAATCTCAGTGACACCAGGTAAATTATTGGTTAAATTGGCCAGTACTGGAAGTTTCTTAAAATTGTCAGATTTTGGGTACTCAGAGTTCCTTACGGGTTTCGTAAAGGTTCCATACCAACTTTCATGTTCATCACCTGTGCCCTCATCAAAATTTCAAAACAAGCTTTTTTCATGCTTTTCTGATGTTTAGACATTACTCAAGTCGGTTATGAGTAATATGATACTGCAAACACGTGAAGATAAAATAGGAATATGTCAAGGACTTCCTTCTTTAAAATAACAGCTTTTTAAGTTACATTTTCCCAGCACTGGAGTTTCTTAATTATCTGGCGATCTAAGAGTTGAGTTTCTTAGGTATGCACAGTTTCTAATTAAAAAAATTGTGTATTAAATAAAGTTTTCCCACTTTCTTGTCCATTCACTCTTTTTCCACCACTTTGATATTAGCAGAAATGCATGATGAAAAATATTTACAATTACTTTCGGGGTCTTGGGGTCTAGGGGTCTGGGGTCTTGGGGTCCAGCCAATAGAACATGCCCACTTCTTCAAGAGAGAAATGCAACTTTTCAGGTAAATTGTTGTGTGATTGGTCTCATTTCATTGAAAGGAGGAAAGATCATCAAGGAGGAGCTGTAAAGTAAGAAGCTTGGCTCACCAAGTACTGATCTGCAGATTTTGGCTCCCCTTCAAGCTCAGCTGTTGCAATGCAACCAACTCCCCCCACTCGGAAAAGTTTCCAACTTGAGCGCAGCCTAGATCATATGTGCATCATAGCTCATTCACTAAATTTCCATGCAAAAAATATAGCAAAATATAGATATTTCTTGCTGTGACATCTGAAGGAGAGGCTTCTTTACACTCAAAGGTTAAAGTATTGGGCCAGGTAATCTTCTCTTGCTCCGAAAATTTTCAACTAATTGCATTGCACCTACCCCCAAGAAACACAGTCTCCAGGATTGAGATCAGTAGGACAATATCTCACATCTTCTGAGCTTTAAAGCTTCTGAATTTTGATGACGCAATTTTTCACCAACTGGTTAAATTACCATCATGTTCTGGTGAATTTTCACTTTCTTGTTGATGCTGTATTAAAATAATGTAATCCTGTTCCTGGTAAATGTATCTCTGAAGCTACTCTCTTCTGGAAGATTTGCATCTGGAGGTCTTTGCATTTGTGGTTCAGGTTGGGGCTGTGTGGCCTCATATATGTCTGTATTGCTTGCTGGTTGGTTGGTTGAATGGATGGTTGAATGGGCGATAGGTCCATGTATTTTTCGTGCTGTGAAAGGGCAAGTGCAGGGGTTAACATGCCATGGAAATTTTTGCTGTAAGTTGGAAAGTCAAAGTCGCTATTTATGATTTTGCTATTTTGTTATTTCGCTATTTCGTTTTTTCGTTATTTTGCTATTCGTTATTTCATCGAATACCGTTAGCCAAAGAGAATAGACTGCACCACAAAGTTCAAAGGCAAGTTCCTTATGTTTGAATGTTTGAACTTCCGTATGTAGCAGAAGGAAGACGTGTCTTATTTTGCTCCGAATTTTATCGAAATTAAGGTTACGGTAAACGTTTTCTGGGTGAAAATGTCCATTTTTCGATTTCGTCATGTTCTGTTAGCCCAACTCTCAAGCCACAGAATGATACCTTGCTTGAAGCCAACAGAAGCTTTGAAAATGGAAGAAATTTCATGTAAACGAAGGTCTCCACGATATTGTAATCAAATTTTATATTTGCGGTCTTCAAAATCCATGCCTAACCACTTGACCTGGTTAAGCCGATAATCCCTAAATCCTTGTGGTTTGTATGAAATAGCATCGCGCATTCTTTTATGGTTGTGTCTATTGGGTAATTATTTGAAGACTCTAATTGATTTTTAAGCCTAAATAGCTTGATCCGGATTAGTGTGGTTTATGTGATCCTGGTGTGTACTTTACCGTGCCTTTTCGTAATTTGCCTTTTTCTCAGGACTGACAAATCCACGAGGTACAGGTACGAAAAGGCTATTTTGTACCCTTTGAGCCAATCGAATGGCTCGAAAATTTGCACGTGGCCTGGACAGATTTGGGGCTTGGAAAGTGTGTCCCAAATTCTTTGTATGTGTCCTGGTCCGTCTTTTATAGACGAATACAACTGTGGGAGGGCTGAAAAATCATTTGCAAATTTTTGACAGCATGTTGTCTCAAAGGGAAAAGGAATTTGAAAAATTCCAGACACACTTTTAAAGCTTAGGATCTGCACTACCTGCTGATGTGAGTCAGATTTTGTTACCTCATATGCAAGGGTACAAAATAGCTTTTGAAGGTGGCACACTCTTTTAAGCAATAAATTTGCCTGGAAAATGCCATTTTACAATATTTGCCAATAATTTTGATATGGTTAGAATCCCCACATTCTTGTGCATCGAATGATGTATGATTTACCCAGATTCCGTTAATAGTTCAGCTTTTAGGGAGCGAAGATCAAATTTCGTGTCACAAACGTTTACCGTAACCTTAATATGTTTTAACAAGACTTATATCAATCGTGGATATCTAGTAGTATTATTTGTCAAATTTGTTACATTTTTCCTCTCGATGATGCACGAGATAGATTCCAATTTTCGCCAGAATGAGTAAATACACCGTGAATGAAAGAAGAACATGTATCACGATAGTCTCACCTGCCGATGAAATCCCCTCATGGACTTCGCTGTTAGATGAATGCTATGGAAATCATTTAAATCGCATTGATGGCTTAACTGTGGAGAAAAAGGATGATAATGGCAAAAAGACCGCACTCACCATCATCAATCTCTCGGTGAAAAGACCAAAGAAACCAGTGCTTACTTTAACCTTGTATTCAACGGGATCTATCATGGCACATGCCCAAGAAACTGCCTTGACAAATCGGAAAAAGCTTGAAATTGAAAATTTATTCAAGGTAAAAGAAGGTGGATTAAAGCCACAGGATTCCTTGGAAAATTTTATCGAAAGTCTGCAGATCGATAACCCTGTTGTTCCTTCACCAGAGAACATTCCACTGCCCAAAGACGACTCCAATTCAGAATCCGAAATAAATTTCGAGACCAACGAGACCGAACGAAAAAGCGAACTAGAAGCAAGCTCATTGGATAAGAACTCCCAAGACAAACAATTAAACTAAATACTTTGTAATACTGCTTACTTTTCGCATATTCCAGGTGCATTATAAGGGTACTAGTCATTTTATTTATTCATTCATGTTTTTACTTTTGGTTGTTTTTACAGTTATCTGTACGTGACATCAAAGGTATGCCACGTATTAAGCGGCTGTGCGAGTACAGAATATTGCTCTATCGGCATTCATTGCAAAACTTAGTCACATCCTGGGTAGCCTGCGTGCGGACTATACCCACATCCTGGGCAGTGCTCATCGTAGGATTTTATGACCCCCATTATGTTTGACCCTTTAGGACATGCCGACTATACAATTATGTACGCCATTCATTGTCATCACTTTGGTAGATAAGGTACTTAACGAGAAATGATAAAGAGATTCGGATGCAAGGAAACGAGAAGATATAGCACACTGAGGCCTTTCTGACTTACGTCATCATCAGAGTGTGACTTAAACTAAATGGAATTTTGTTCTACGAATTTACTTATACATGATTATAATTAGGTGACAAATGGATATATTTCATTTATTGGTATTGACATGCGGTGTCAATATTAGTTCAATATCGCATGTCCGGCTTTGAATAATTTGTCTTTGTGAGTTAATAAAAGTTTTGAGTCTTTTAGCTCCATGAAAACGTATATTTTGAAATAAGGCTCCTTGAGGTTCTTATTTCTCTTTCCACATTCGTGGACGTGTCTTGGAAAATTGCAAGAGGAAGTTCCCGTACGAGACTTGGAAATGTGGTTGTTCATGCGTTTACGGAAATTAGTTGTTTGACCTATGTATGTGGTTCTTTCTTCACAGAGACTACATGACAGGAAATAAACCACGTTTTTACTGTTGCCATTTATTTGACATCTGATTTCCCATAGAGTGCCATTTGAATGAGTTGACAGGCTGAAGATATAGTTTACAGATTTTACAACGATTGCTGTTGCATAATACGATCCCTGGTAAGGGCGGTATCCTGGTGATGGTATTTGAATTAAATTTGGCTTTGGTCAGAAGAGATGTAATATTTCGTGGTTGCCTAAGTGCTAGAACTGGATTCGAGTTTGCGAATTTAAGTTGCGTTGTTTGGTCTTTGAAGTTCTTGAGTAGCAAAGATATCGTTTTCATAACGTTTTTATATTGTAAATTCGGGTAGAATGTTGTAACCAGAGGGATTACATCGTCTTTGCAGGGTTCGGGTGCTGGACCTTGTAATTTAGCGCGATGAAATGCTTGTTTTATTAGGTTTTTAGGGTAACTGCATTGTAAAAGCCATTGTTCAAGTTCTGCTAAACGAAGTTCGACGTGATTTGTATCTGAAACGAATACGATTATTCTTTTCGCGAGGTTGTATGGAATGGAATCCTTTATATGCGAAGGGTGGGCGCTGTAGAAATTTAAGTATTTATGTGGGTTGGTTTCTTTGTAGTAAATATCTGTACTGATATGTATTCCGTTTTCTAGAATTATCTTTATGTCTAGAAAATTCAGCGATTCGGTATCTTCGCGTTCTTTTCTTCCTGATTAGATTGTGAATTTTATCAAGTCATTGAGCGAGTTTAGTGCGTCTTTTAATAAATTCGGATTTAAGTCTTTTGGCAAAGCGATAAAACCGTCATCCATATAATGGTAATAATTGTCTTTGATGTATTTACAAGTTTCAAGATTAAAGTATTTTGGCAAGGTTATTGGAAAGAGTTTCGTTTCTTCAAGGAATCCGACAGTAAGGCATGCGTATGAAGGTGCGAATTTTGTACCCATCGCCGTTCCTTCTATTTGTTTGCATAAAACATTATCAAATAGAAAATTGTCGTTTTTTAGAACAAAGTTGGCTGCCTCGAGGATGAATTCATTGGAAAATCGATCAGGGATTAGGTCACACCTTTCGTTAATCCAAAATTTTAATGCTTCAAGTCCTAGTTCATGAGGAATGCTTGTGTATAAGCTTGTGACGTCGTACGAATATAAAGAAGAGGGTGATGTAAATTCTCTTGGTAGCTTCCGGATAAAATCCCAGTCATCTTTGATGTATGTTTTCAATGTTGTTACTAGTGGTTTTAATAGGGTGTCAAGGAACTCACTTAGTCTTTGAGTTGGAGACATCGGTCCTGCAATGATTGGTCTGCTCTTTAAATCTTTAGGCGGTAACATTTCTACGAAATCTTGGTCAGATGACTTTATGTGGTTGATTATTTCTTTACTTTTGTGGATTTTTGGTAGTACGTAGAAATTGCTGGTCTTCCATTCAAAATTCGTGATAAAGTCTTGTTCCTTTGTTGTTAAAGAATCTTCATGCTTTTTTATTAGTTTTTTTCAGATTTTTCATTACGAGTAAATCTTCATTATCTGATATTTTCTGGTAGGAGTCGGTTGCAAGGTGACCTTCCAATACTAGTTGATCGCGATAGAAGGATTTGTCAAGTAAAACAAAATTGCCACTTTTGTCAGCACGTTTTATAATTACATCCTCATTCTCGGATAGTTCTTTCAGTGCAAGTCTCTCTTCTTCTGTTAAATTGTCCTTGCAATTAGTTGCAACATCGATTTTGCAAACATCATCAAGCCACAGTTTGTCAAAACATTTTTCCGCATCAATAAATGCAATGAAGAGATCCTTTTTTAAGAATCTGTGGTAATCAATTGCTCCATGAAGGACGAACAAATTGTCAATCGTACTTCTTTTCTTTAGGCTTCCACATTGATATTTTGAGACCCCATTCCTATTCTGGTTTCTATTGTAAATCATTCTTTCAACAACTTTGCTGATAACATTTGTGAAAAAAAGTCCTCGTTGATTTTTCATGCATTGACGTTGACCTTTCTTTTTGTAAATTGATTTGATTTTCATGTATTTCCACTGATTTGGTATCTGTTTCGTTTCCATTACCTCATTAATCATGTGAATCAAACTGTCTTGAAGGTCTTTTCCAGCATACTTGATATACTCATATCTCCAGTTCTCAATGTCAGCTGTTTTTCTATTCTTTAGATTTGCTTTAATGCTATCTACAATGCCTGCCAAAAGTCTTGGAACACCTCTGCAAATTTTGCCTTGTTTTGCGATTTCCCCCTCTCCCCCTCAGAACAATGTTGTGTTGTGGTAAAAAAATTGGCGTGATGGGACGATCCGCGACTCTGCTGGAATGCTGGGACAATAACCTTCGAAATCAACATTGTTTCGGGGGCGAGTGGGTATTTGAACCTGATGGCTATGGTTAGAAATGCGGATTATGAAGAAATGGCCTAAGTGTTCCAAGGACTTTTGGCAGGCATTGTCTGAATTTTATTTTGAGAACGATGATTTAGAAAAAGACAATGTGGTGCATCGAAGGGTTTTTGATGGTGCTGATTTCATTGGTCATGACTAAAATTTCATATTCCACATTTGTGACGTCATAATTGACAATTTTCCGTATTTTCATTGATTTTAGTCTGATACTTCGCTTAGAATCATTCAAATAATCAATCTGTCCAGCTTGCTGCACTTAAATAGGATATGAATGATAGATTATTAGTTTATGTATCTATCTGTTGAAGAAAACCGCAAAGTTACATCTTTTCTTGGCCTTATAATGGGTGGATTTATCAAACATGAAAACGAGGCTACAACTTATCTTGCTGCCCTTTGGTGATCCTGAGTCACTTTCACGGACTTCTCTACTTGCACTATTGGTTACAGGCATGATGAAATATTCTAGTACAGTTAAGAATTGTTAGTGACATTTTTTGCAATGAAATCATTCAACATTGTTGGCAGACACTGGGACAGACACAGATCATAACAACCTAAACGTGACCCTGTTAAACATGGTGAGACGAGCCTTCGGTGTGTCCCTTCGACGTTCACCTTGAGGAATATCTGCAAGGTGATCATTCTTACGACCTTTGTTTGCAATTTCCACGTAACGTTGTCAACAAAAGGCAATTTACATGCTCAGCTGATCATTTCTAATGCCTTTCAATTTAAGCACGTAAAACACTGCAAGTAGACAATAGGAGACGCAACGTTACCAGGTCAAAACAATGACTATAGAATTTACGAAGTGCTTCGATTAAAAAATGCTTGAAAGTCGACAGGTTACAGTCACAGTAAACGATTTTGAAATCGTTCAAACATCCCACAACGTTTGGCAAAGTGGTCCTAACTTACGTGAGAGGTGTACCATGACTGAGGTGTACCAATTCATGTACATTCGAGTTGATTGGACAAAATAATATGGAGAAAATTGAGAAAGCCTACAGTTAACGATTTTTTCAAAATATGATCTTACACCATATCCAATTTCTTTCTGCATTTATCGTTAACTGTTGGCATTGCCGACGATCCTCCCTCAGTCACGAAAGAACCAGTATAAGTTTTGGTGAATTCTGAAACTATCGATAATGTACAGCGACTGGGCACATAATATTTTATGTTACTTTGTGAATTATGGAGAAAATGGGAATTACTTTTCGTTAACTGATAATTGTAAAGTGTGATTCCATTTGCGAGACGGGAGCCGTCTGTCCTCTGCGGAGCAGTCAGTACAGAAGGAGCCAGGCATGGCATGGCATGCGAACTTTTGTCACTAATAAAAGTGTTCATACTTTCTTCGCTTAAGGTTTCTTGAACACACAACGTGTAATATTGTAAAAGTTGCTTGAAAAACATTTATTTGCTAGCTCTGCGACGAGTTTCTGCCGTTTTTCGTTGTGCTTCCTGGACTTCAAAGTCCGTTCTGCGGCACTGCTTACAAGTCATGTAAAGTAGATTTGATTGCCAATTATGACGTCATCAGCAAAAATACCGCTTTTTGGTGGTCACAAATGAAATCAGAACCATCGAAAACCCCAGAATGCATGGAGTTTCTATTCATGTACGACGCCGTTATCGAAATAAAATTCAGACAATGCCTGCCAAAAGTCTTGGAACACCTCTGCAAATTTTGCCTTGTTTTGCGATTTCCCCCTCTCCCCCTCAGAACAATGTTGTGTTGTGGTAAAAAAATTGGCATGATGGGACGATCCGCGACTCTGCTGGAATGCTGGGACAATAACCTTCGAAATCAACATTGTTTCGGGGGCGAGGGGGTATTTGAACCTGATGGCTATGGTTAGAAATGCGGATTATGAAGAAATGGCCTAAATGTTCCAAGGACTTTTGGCAGGCATTGTAGGTCCTCTATCTTGAATCTCTCTACCGTTCTGGAGTATGCTATGCTTTTGCAACTTTTGGTAACACGGTTAACCTTTTCTTCTGCATCAATTTCGATCTGAGTATAAGCTTTTGCCGTTGCCAACAACTCTTTATAATGCTCCATGTATACCTCCTTTATCTCTTTTGTGTCCTCTACTATCTTTCCATTCCATTCCATACAACCTCGCGAAAAGAATAATCGTATTCGTTTCAGATACAAATCACATCGAACTTCGTTTAGCAGAACTTGAACAATGGCTTTTACAATGCAGTTACTCTAAAAACCTAATAAAACAAGCATTTCATCGCGCTAAATTACAAGGTCCAGCACCCGAACCCTGCAAAGACGATGTAATCCCTCTGGTTACAACATTCTACCCAAATTTACAATATAAAAATGTTATGAAAACGATATCTTTGCTACTCAAGAACTTCAAAGACCAAACAACGCAACTTAAATTCGCAAACTTGAATCCAGTTCTAGCACTTAGGTAACCACGTAATATTACGTCCCTTCTGACCAAAGCCAAATTTAATTCAAATACCATCACCAGGATACCGCCCACACCAGGGATCGTATTATGCAACAGCAATCGTTGTAAAATCTGTAAACTATATCTTCAGCCTGTCAACTCATTTACGACATCAAATGGCACTCTATGGGAAATCAGATGTCAAATAAATTGCAACAGTAAAAACGTGGTTTATTTCCTGTCATGTAATCTTTGTGAAGAAAGAACCACATACATAGGTCAAACAACTAAGTTCCGTAAACGCATGAACAACCACATATCTGAGTCTCGTACGGGAACTTCCTCTTGCAATTTTCTAAGACACGTCCACGAATGTGGAAAGAGAAATAAAAACCTCAAGGAGCCTTATTTCAAAACATATGTTTTCATGGAGCTAAAAGACTCAGAGCTTTTATTAACTCACGAAGACAAATTATTCAAAGCCGGACATGCGATATTGAACTAATATTGACACCGCATGTCAATACCAATCAATGAAATATATCCATTTGTCACCTAATTATAACCATGTATAAGTAAGTTCGTAGAACAAAATTCCATTTAGTTTAAGTGACACTCTGATGACGACGTAAGTCAGAAAGGCCTCAGTGTGCTATATCTTCTCGTTTTTTTTGCATCCAAATCTCTTTACCATTTCTCTGCATCTTCAAATGCCCTTTTCTTTCCAGGTGAAAAACAAACACCTCTGATGACATCTTCTTGAGTTTGTAATCTGAAGTCAAAAAACTTTTTGCTTTGCCCCTGCCCAACATGTGAGACTACATGTATGTAGCCAACAACTTCTTCTTGATCCATACCTGCAAGAAAAGAAGCCAATTGTGAACACAAATGAATTTTATTGCAAACATGGGAAGCAAAAAGCAGTATTTCAAGAAGAATTCTTTGGATGGATAATAAGTAAAATACTAATACTGATGTGTCATTCTTGCAAGGGACTCAAGTCTTTCTTCTTCTTCAATACGATATTTTAGATTTTGGGAGTTGCCTATTGCTTCTAATCGACTGTAAGGCATTGGCTCAATGACGCATGAAGACAAATTCCTAACTCTGCTTAAAGCAACATATGTTATGCCAGCTACTTTTTCACCTGCACCTCAAGCAGTAAAAGAGGTTTTGATCAAGATTTTCAAAGATCTGAGCAGTGATGTCCTTTTGAGCAAGTGCCTCCATGGGCAGACTCAAAATATTAATGAATGCCTTCATTCTTTAATCTGGCAAAGATGTCCAAAAGAAGTGCATACTTCTAGAATGACCATGGAGATAGCAGCAGCATCAGCAGTTGTGCAATACAACGAGGGAGCTACAGGAATCAATTGTGCCATGAAAAGGCTTGGCATTGTTCCCGGAAAGTTTATGACAAAAGCAGGGAAAATTCGAGACAAGAAAAGATTGAACAACAGCTTGAGAAAGTCAAGTGAGACAGGAAAGAAGAGGAGAAAGCAGTTAAGATCTGCCAGAAAGGATTATGAGGATAAAGAGAAAGAACAAGAGGGTGATATATATCTGTCTGGTGCCTATTGATGAGCTGAAACATTATGGTGGACACAGCTTCAACTTTAATGGCAATTTACTCAAGGTTTGAAAAATAGGGCATTGAGAAATTTAGAGAAATTCTTAAAATTGAACCACATTTCTGATCTACTCCAAATTTCATAATCACTTTTAATATGCCTTGTTCTATTCACCCTAGTAAAATAATTTTGATCTGATGTCTAAAAATGGAATGAGGCTAATGAGATCAATGATGCATAACCATTGAAATCACATTTATCCTTATATCTTGGTAAAAACGAAAGCTATGTTAAATATTTTACTAGGGTGGATAGACATTGAGGTAAATGCTCTCCATACCAAATTTCATACTTTTAGGACAACCATGGATTTTCTGAGAATTTCTTTAAGTTTCAAATTTGACGGACTGCCACGCCCAAAGTTATGTTAATTTTATACAATATGAAGGGATTATTGTTTTTGAAAAATCATTCAAAGCAACTTTACAAAGTTTCATTTGGCTACATCTAATTGTACTTGCAGAAACTGAAATCAAAATAATTACCTATGAGGCGCCTCAAAGGCGAACCAGTCCTACACCATTTCTGTGACAGGCATTGAGTCGAGAGAAGAAGTCATATTTCGTGTCGCAATTATTCACAATAAAAGCTTCCAGAAAATAAGGAATCAATCTATTTATACTAACTACAAAATGGAAATAATCATGCAAACAATAAGTGATTAACAGGTAACTACTACGCATGTGTAACGGAATGGAAATGCTAAGTCTTACATGGAAACGAGGTTAATGGATATGACATAATGATTGAATACGGTCCTGTTACAAGACTAGGGGGGGGGGGCATAAAGTGCTTCTAGTGAATTTTTCCACACAGCTTCGTGAATATCATTTAGAATAGATGATGCATATTGTGAAGTGAGAGATATCATAATTGGAGGGCTTTGGGGGTAACAGAACCCGCATACCCGAACCAAAATTAGCGAAAACCTGAAAGCCCAGGAAAAAATCACCGAAACCTGAAACTGCTCATATGAACAGAATCTTCAATTTTCGTTGGTAGTCTTCGATTATTTCCAAAATATTCATTTTCACTGACTCTCTGTGCATTATTGAGAGATTTTGGGAATTATTGAGAGATTTTCAGAAATTTGGCTGTAAGCTCAAGGCAAGGTGCACAGTGACCCAGAACATGGAAAAAATGTCAACACACAAACCTTTCAAATGCTAAAACCTCTAGGTCTGTCATAAAGAGGAAACTTTAAGCTATTCAGAACAAAAATCCTTTTGCAAATAGGACCAATGAGTGTGGAGAAATTGTAGTTTGAAGTTGACCAAAATTGTTCGGTCATGTTTTTGTTTACATTTCCGGTTGATCACTTTTGAAATGGGCCTAAACCAAATATTTCAAATTTTCATTTCTCCAGTCGTGTTCGTCCGATTTCAATTAAACTTTCTTTGAAATTAAACCTCTATGTATGCGCAATGTGTTTTTTGGCACATTTTTGTCAAGTAGTACCGGGTGACCCAACAAAAACTTCACAAGCTATATCGCCTATATCTACTTGACAGCAAACGTTATAAAGACAAACAAGGTATCAGCATGTAGCTGAAAGGCTCCGCTATCTTTTGAGATTTTTGGTGACTTTTAGTTTCTATTTATGAGACATCCATCCGTGTCAATTTCAAAATTTTTTACCCTGATTCAGGGGGTCAACACATAATTTTAAGTTGAGTGCTCTGCAAAAAAATGCCTTTATCAGTCATAACTTTTGAACCACTGTCTCTATAACAATGAAACAAACATTACTGGACCTGTCTTGAAACAGGCTTTCATTTGATACATAGTTTATTGACTTTTGATGACGTCATCAATATTTCGTTGTTGTGCATGCGTAGTGACGAAAAACCATGTTAGGCTTCACTTTTTGAAAAATGAGCAACATATTAAGATTCAGCAGGTCTTTTCATCTACATTCAGCATTTTTTGCTATTTTTCAAATTATTTTAAAACAATTTTTTGACTAAAATTGCTCTTTTTTGCAGACAAAACAAATAAATGCTGACATCAGCAGAAATGTTAGAGGTATGAGGCATAAATTTCAAAATAAGAACTTCAAGGACATAATGTTTTTACGTTTCAAAGCTCACATTGGTATGTTGTACCACTTAGGAGATACAACGCAACAAAGTCCATGTGGTTTTGCACATAATATAGTAACATTTGCTGATATCAGCACTTAGTCACGTGACATAAACAAAAACAAATGACATCATCTTGTTTGCTTGATCATGTTTGTTCCTTGTGCCAAGTTTCAAGCCTCTAGCTCTTATGGTTCTGAGAAAACTGAGGGGGCACTTTGTGCCCCCCCAGTATCCCCAAAGTTGCAAAAATCCTAGTCTGGATAGGGTTAATTTGACATTATCAACAGATACATGTCTAATCTAACTAGAACTGAAAGAATAGGATAATTCAGAAATACAGTAACACTTCCTAGACGTTTCGATTTTCATCTTCTTCAGTAACTGTTCATACAAGTCTTGTGTGAACAGTTACTGAAGAAGATGAAAATCGAAACGTCTAGGAAGTGTTAGTGTATTTCTGAATTATCCTGTTAAGGTTTTTATATGCTTAGGTGAACGGGCTCTTGAATTATTAGAACTGAAAGAGCTAATGTTCTAATACAATAACATTTATTAGTGAATTAACAAAGTAATACTAATTGTATGTTGATAAGTTCTAACAAAGGAAAAGGGAAAAAAAGAGTTCATGTACTATACAAGCGTTTTTGCAAATCATATCTAGGTATTTGGCAAATATTTGCAGATATTGTTCATCGTCATTCGTAAATAGAAAAATAATTTTTTGTTTTTCCGTTGAGATTTTGATAAAATTTGTAATGAGTAATTAGCCTATCGGAAAATAGAATAACGAAACAGAATTTCACTTTTCAGAAAAAGCTAAGAAATTTGAGAATTTGGACACGTGGGAAATTTGGAAATTTTCGTCAGAAAAGTCCGTGTTTTCCAGATCCGACATTTCCGACTTTTCTTCTAGAGCATAGGAGAAATTTGATAGTTTGAGTTTTCGACCTGGCCATCCACTTTGTTGTGATTTTGAAAATTCTGAAAGTTTTAAATCTGAGATAACTATAACCATGGAAGAGTTTGAAGAATTAGAAGTTGCAGATAGCCCTGTTATAGCAGGCAAAACTGAATTGGAAAGAACGATCACACTTGGTAAGAAAGGTTTGAACCATTCAGCAGATACACCATAAGTTATCAAGAGGCTAAAGTCAGGGGGTTTTCAACTTTGGGAATCCAAAGTCAAAGAGCAAGTTTCCAAGAAGTTATCATCTGATTCAATATTGAAAATACAAACGACACAGAAGAAAATGGTCTGCGATAAGAAGGTGATTGTGTCATATGAGAAAATTATTGAACTACAAGGTAAATGGTGCACACAATGTGGGTCTCCTCATGAATTTCATATCATGGATCCTTAAGACTTAATTTGCTACATGGAGGCCCTGTTAGGGCCCAGCCTGCAGCTAATCAAACCATGCTGGAGACGATGAAAAGAACAGCGCAGAGAACAGAGAAAATGTGTCTGACAACAACCAGGAAGATTTTCACGAGGATCATGAAGACAATGGAGGATGTTCACCCGGATACAGGCTGCAACATGTGAACATGATTCACCCAGGCCAGCCATGCATGAATAATGGGCTGTAACTACGGTAGCCTCACTTATTGCAAGTGCGACCCATATCTGGTCTTTCATTATCAGAACCAAACCCCTGATAAACTGGTTATACCGTGTGTCTCAAAAAAAGGTACCACCCCCCTTGGACCAAAAATAGGAACAAAGTGATAAGATATTATTACTTTCCACGTGGACAACTAAATTCATCAATCTTTAACTTAGGTTCACATACCTTGCCTTTAAAATCATCCACCAAACGCCGGAGATACAAGCGTGCAGAGCCGAAATTTACAGTGCACCAAAGCAGAGGTTTTGAAAAAGGGCCTAGCCATAATTTGTATCATGGACATTTTCCAAAGCACCTGCAAACTTTAACTTTCAGGTTTTGCATTTGAAAAAATAAAAGACGCCTGGAAATCGCCCTGATTAAACAAATATAATAAAGATTTGGAAAGGCCTGATTCACACTAGGGCGTTAGGGTTGCTAAGATCATGCAGAAGGACCCAAAAATACAAAGGACTCAAACCCTACATCAAACAGAACAGAATAGAACTGAACTGAACATAAGTCCCGCCTACTTGTACCTTCTTGCATGCCCCTTGCACTTGCAGACACTATTCATTCAGGCCCTCTTATATGCCTAATATATCAACTTACCCTTTATCTTTTTACCTTTTATCTATTTGCTGATGATACTAACATTTACTATGAATCTAACAATCTTGATCTGCTTCAAAGAACAGTTAACAAAGAATTGAAAAAGGTGAAAATGTGGCTAGATGTGAACAAACTGTCACTGAATATTGATAAGACAAACTTTATTATTTTCAAGTCTCCTCAGCATCCTCTCGCTGAAGCTGTCAGTATAAAAATTGGAAATCTTCCAATCAGGAAAACTTGTTGTGTCAAATTTCTTGGTGTCCTCCTTGATGAAAATCTTTCTTGGAAATATCATTTGACAGAACTTTCAAAAAAACTTGCTAGGACCTGTGGTATGTTCTTCAAAGTGAGACATTTTTTACCTAGTAATGTGTTAATTTGTCTTTACAATTCTCTATTCTCACCTTTTCTTCAATATGGTATTTTAGTTTGGGGACTAACCCACGATACTTATATTAATCCTGTATTTTTGTTACAAAAAAGGGTTGTAAGGGCAATCTCATTTGAAAATTTTACTTCTCATTCTACACCTATCTCCTTGAATTTAAAGATTTTAAAGCTGCATGACCTCTTTCAGATAAAATTACTTACTTTTGTTTATGATTGTATTAATAAGACTGCTCCCTCTTATTTTCATTCTTTCTTTGCATTAGTTGAAACCGTTCATCAATATGGTACACGGCAAGCTAGCAAGAATGATATTTTTATTACACAGAAAAATACTCTTCAATATGGCCTCAGGTCTGTGCGCTACTTTGCAGCTAAGTGTTGGAATAACCTTCCCATGGTTATAAAAAGTTCACTATCTGCTTGTAGCTTTCGTCAAAAACTCAAATCTTTCTTCTTTGAGAACAATTACCAATCCTAAATCATCATTCACCCTCAAGTCTTAAGTTACCTTGAAACTGCATAAACAGGTTGAATTAATTTGCCAAGTTATTTAATCAATCTTTAGATAGGGGGTGCTCTCTCCTCGATTAGCTTAGCTACTGAAAGAGCTCCTCCTCAAGAAATTCCCCTACATACAATTCCCAAAATCTGTCTTAATTCGTTATTATCATGATTGTATATATTAGTTAATTATGTTAGTTTAATTTTCTGAAATATTTGTATCTGTCTTGTATTAAGTAGTTTTGATGTTGTATTTAATTGTATGTAATTTTAGTCATTTTGGATTGTATGTAGTGGAATTTTAAATTATATGAAACTGAAACTGAAACTGAAACTTACCTTCCTTGCAGCATTTCTTCAGGCAAGATTCTTTTGCTGTTGGCAGCATGGAGACATGATGACAGTTGACTATGACATGTGAATAACCAGAAGAGACCACAGGTTGTATTGAATCCCATAGACTTAGTCATTCTGTGTGGTGCAATAGCATGAGGTAACGTTGGGTATTGTAAACTGATCAGATGCCAAAGTGTCAATTTGACGCTCTCTTGATTCTAACAGTGAAATTCTTGGTTCAAAAGCTTTCAGTTGTGAGATTCTTGTTTTGAACTCAGTTTGCGCGAAAATTTTTTGTAGATTTATTAAGTGTTCATAAGATGTTGCAGAACTGCTAAGGTTACTGGACACAGACTGATGCAGTTATACCATTTACCATAATAACTTTTGTTACAAAAGGACAATCAACCATTCAGCTTTCTCTCTTATTTTTGATTTAGTGATGGTGTGAAAAATTTGTCACACAATGCGGTAAGTGGAGAAACAAAATGTTCCGTCTAAGATTCTCAGGGTTCTTCAAACAACAAACTTCCCCATCAGGCTTTCCTTGAAAAATGTACCGGTCCGTACTCCTGATTAAATGGTGATATATGCTATTTTGCCATACATCTTGCAAGATTTACACTTTAGTCCTCAAAATGGACGACTCTTTTCTCAGATTCCATCTTGAACTCATAAAAGAAAACACACTCCCTTTAATAATTTCCCCAAAGAATGATGACCCCCTTCTGTGCATGCTAAAAAGTAGTGGCCTGAAATTTTCAGAGTATAAGGATGTGTATGAGCCACCCATAGAACACCCCCCAGTAACAACCCCTCTGAAACGCTGCCCCGCCAAGGTAAAAGGATGACCCGCCAGAAAAGTGTGTTTCCTCGCCAAGTTTGAGTTTAAAGCACTCTCCACGCCTTATTTCTGTTGCTTCCCTGTCAAAATTTTTGTTTCCCCGTAAAAACTTATACAAATTCCATCACAGATAATAGCTAAAGGTTTTATTCCCCGTCACGATATTTTCAATCCCTGCTGAAAATGTATAGGTATATTATAGGAAAATGTATATTCATTAATTTCCCCGCTGTACCCTTAATGTCTGGTGGGTTCATTTGAGGGTTACCCTTCAACAGGGTTGATTTACAAGGGACCCTCCAGAAAAACCTTAATTACAATATACACTTAAATCTAAAAGGAATTAATTACAACTATTGAAGAAACCATAATGTTAAAAACCTAATTACAATAAAATGTTTACAATAAAAGAAAATGATTTAGCTCTAAATAGTAATTTTGAAACTATTTAGAGATGATGACTGCTTAGACTCAGCTGAGAGGCTGTTCCATTTGCTGAGTTTTTCCTTGGCACCTTCAGGTCTCTTACTGTATTACGGAGAGCATTGGTGGAGCATTCCGAATTACGGACGAAGAGGCTATGCAGTTGTTCCTGAGCCAAGTCTTGCAAGGATTTGAAAACCATTGTTTTAGTTTTACCATTTATAAGCTACTCAATGGTCTTCCATCCAAGCTCTTGGATAAATGGGCCAGGTTTATAACGCGGACCCCGCGGACCTTCTTGACAAACATGACTTTCAGGTCCGCAAAATGTGGTCCACGTTTTAGAATTTTCCCATAGAGCTAAATTCTAAAACGCGGACCTTAATTTCGCGGACTTCTTCCAATGTCCGCGAGATTTTGTCCGCGTTATAGAATTTCGCTATAGGGTGAAATCCCAAAACGCGGACCTTCATCTCGTGGACTTTCTTGTAGGTCCGCGATATTTGGTCCTCGTTTTAGAATTTTGCTATAGGGCAAAATTCTAAAGCACGGACCTCATTTCGCGGACTTTGTAGTACATTTTGAAACTTAGCATTTCGAAATAAAATCTCATTTAAAATCGAACCATTAGAAGTAACAAGAAATAGAATCCGGGGAAACATTAACGTAGAGGAAACTTACAAGTATCTCGTTCCATGAAGTTTATACTGCTGTTTTAGCAATTTTTAGCAACTTTCTGTAAAACGTTAACTGTCTTTGTCTTGTCTGGTCTCGTCCTCTTTACAAAGTTATTGCACGACAACTTGTCAGTCCGCACTTCCAACACAGGAAATCCTTTCCGTAAAGGACTCTGATATGAAAGCAATGATTTCCCAAGTATCGGTAGATAAGATCCAATCCCTACCTTTTCATAGACATAGGAACCGGGAGTTCACTGGGGGCACGTGCTCCCCAAGATTTTGCAACAAACAAAGACGTATCATGTACTTTATATGTTCATATATTTTCATATTTGATTTGTTTAGGGAGGGTTGCCCTTCAACCGAAATTGTTTTTCAAGGGGTCCTTTCAAGTGGTCTTTTTATTTTCAGAAAATGTTGCATGGCTTCAAGGACAGGAGCAAAGCTTTTTACCGGTGTAATAGAATTCCTTGTCAGACTTTTTCGCACACTTTAATGGCATGATCTCTGATTGTACATTGTTAGTCTAAATTCACAAACAGAAGTCAGACTAGTCATAGACTAGTCAGTCCATGGTTATGTGCTAAATGCTCAATAAAGGAACGTGAAGAAATGTTCCCTTTTTGTAGTGTGTCTGATGACGTCTTTGCCAACATCTTTCTTTTGGATACCCCTTCTTTTAGTGACACAATACCAACATTTGATGTATGTTCAAGGCTTACAAAACTGCCAAATCTAGGTGACTATGATATTGATGAGCAGATGCCACAACATATTGACACCCATTACTTTTCTTTGCAAGAGCTGTCCAAATCTTTTTACAAATCTTCTTCAAACAAGGAGCTTTCTATTTTTCATTCCAATATACGTAGCCTTTCCCTCCATCTTGATGAACTGGTTGGCCTAGCAAATAACTTGAATCAAAGTTTTGATGTCATAGGTGTGTCTGAAACATGGGATTCTTTTGAGAATCCAATTGCAACTAATGTTGAAATTCCAGGGTATGATTTTGTCTTCACTAGGTCTCATAGCCAGAATGGTGGTGTTGGGATTTATGTTAAATCCAATCTGTCAGCCTCACCAAGGAAGGATCTTGACTGCAGTAATGATGATTTTGAAACTGTTTGGATTGAAGTGGATCGCAAAAATGAGAAGAATTTGCTGTTTTGTTGTGTTTATCGACATCCAAATTCTAATATAGAGAGCCTAACATTTCACCTCAACGATATCTTGTTAAAAGTAACTCAGTCTAATAAACTTGCTTTTATAATGGGTGACTTTAATGTGAACCTTCTCAACTATAATTCAGATACTCAAACTTGTGATTTTGTCAATAATTTCTTCTCTAATAATTTCATGCCATGCATTCTTCACCCAACTAGAATTTCTGATCAAACATCTACGCTAATTGATAACATATTCACAAATGCAGTTGAATTCAATATTACCAGTGGTAACATCCTGACCCAAATTTCTGATCACTTTCCACAAATTCTAATTCTCAAGAATTTAAGCCTTGATATGTTAAATGCTAGTCATTATAAACATGATTTCACTAAGTTCAATGAGGGAAATTGCCTTGAAGATTTAAACTCTATAAACCTTGATTTTATCAATGATAACACGTTAGATGTAAACTATAAATTTAGTAAGTTCTTAAAAGAGATTTACTCATTGTCAGAGAAGCATGCTCCCATTAAAAAGCTAAATAAGAAAGCCATCAAATTAAAAGCTAGGCCTTGGATAAATGACAGAATCTTGAAAATGATGAGATTACGTGATAAAATCTTCCGCAGTCTAAGGAAAGACAACACTGATGCCAAGAAATCATTATATAAAAAGTTTCGCAATCGTGTTGTATTGGAATTGAAAAACAGTAAAACCGCCTACTTCCAAAACTATTTTCTCACCAATAAACAAAACATGAAACTCCTATGGTCAGGTATCAAATCTATTATAAGTGTAAAAACTTCTACCTCATTTTCAGTTAAAAAGATCAAAGATAACAATGGTAATGTCACCTCTGATCCAATACAGATGTCAAACATCTTTAATGATTACTTTGTTAATGTTGCCGAAAATATTACTGCTAAAATACCCAAAACCATTAAATCACCTCTTGCCTACATGTCAGACAGAAATCCAGACTCAATCTTTCTTTCTCCAGTCACGTATTATGAAGTTAAAGACCTTATTGCAGCCTTGAATCCTGCAAAGTCTGTTGGTCCTAACAGCATACCAATCAAACTACTCAAAATTCTTGGCCCCTCCTTATCTCCTTTCCTAGCTGATATCATTAATCAGTCATTTCAGTCAGGAATGTTTCCTGACAAGCTCAAAGTTGCCAAAGTCATAACTATATTCAAAAAGGGTGATTACCAGCTGACTTCTAACTACCGCCCAATATCCTTACTTTCTATTTTTAGCAAGATCTTTGAAAAAATAATGTACAAGCGTCTTTTTAAATTCCTAGAATTTCACAAGATTCTGTATAACCTTCAGTTTGGTTTCCAGGAAAATCATTCAATTGATCATGCTCTAGTCAGCTTGACTGAAACAATAAGACACAGCTTAGATAATAAAAGATTTGGTTGTGGTATATTTATTGACCTTCAGAAAGCCTTTGACACTGTCAATCATCAAATCCTACTGTCTAAGATGGAGCACTATGGTGTTAGAGGTTGTGCTTTAGATTGGTTTAAATCATACCTTTCAGAGCGTGAACAGTATGTAAGCATAAATGGTTCTAACTCTGGCCTACTCAAAATCTCTTGTGGCGTTCCACAGGGGTCAGTATTAGGTCCTCTTCTCTTCTTACTTTACATAAATGACTTGCCTAATGTATCTAAAAGGCTTAAATTCTTCCTGTTTGCTGATGACACTAACATTCATTATGAGAGTGAAAATTTAAATAAGTTAGTAAAGATTGTAAACACTGAACTCAGATCTGTCAAAAAGTGGCTTGATGCCAATAAATTATCTCTTAATGTAGAAAAAACAAACTTCATGATCTTCCATTCAATAAACAATAGAATAGATGAAAATCCAATAATTAAAATTGGAAAGAAGACCATTCAAAGAGCAAAGTTTGTTAAATTTTTAGGACTACTCTTAGATGAAAATCTTAGTTGGAAGTTCCATCTGAAGGAGTTGTCTAAGAAACTTGCAAGAACTTGTGGTGTTATCTCAAAGGTTAAGAGCCTATTGTCTCCAGATGTGTTACTTTGCTTGTATAATTCATTGTTCTTGTCTTTTGCCCAGTATGGTATTATTGTGTGGGGTAATACTTCTGCATCTTATACAGACCCAGTCTACAAACTTCAGAAGAAACTAGTTCGAATAATCTCTTCTCAGCCTGCTCGTTCTCATTCTGCCCCAGTCTTTAAGTCTTTAGAACTTCTCAGACTATCTGATGTCTTTCAGCTTAAACTTCTCACTTTTGTCTTTGAAACTGTAAACAGAGTGTCACCAAGCTGCTTTGATGACTTTTTCTTATTGAATTCATCCGTGCATAAGTATAATACAAGACAGGCTAGTAAAGGTGATTTGTTTCTCGCACGAAAAAACACCCTACAATATGGGCTAAACTCCATTCGATATAGAGGAGCTAAGCTTTGGAATGAAATTCCGGTTGAATTAAGAAACTCTCACTCAAAAGCTTCATTTAAAACTAAGGTAAAAATCTACTTTCTGTGCCATAATTACACCCAGTGATTCACATACTATTCTTTGTGTATACCTTACCTTATCTTGTCTTTCTGCACCTGTTTTCAATAACATCATAATAATTCAATATCTTTTTAGGTAGGGGGTGTTCCCTCCTCGATTAGCCTGCCTATTGAGGGAGCCCCTCCTTTAAGAAATTCCCCTAATCTCACTGCAGCTCTCCATACTCACCTATTTAGTCTCTCAATATTTTTGCTTTAAGTATATCATCCTGTCCTGTTTTTCTTTCTATTTTGTTTGCTGTATTTAATTTTAGTTTATCATTGTCAATAAGATAGGTGGGTAGGTTGAACTGTAGTGATGTATTAGATGAATTTTAAAATGAATGAACTGAACTGAACTGAACTGAGTCATAAAGAAAAACAAAAGATTGTCCTTGCACAAGGAACAGGTTATTAAAAACTCCCGGAAAAGTATAACTCGAGAAACTATCTACTTTACTAAAAGAAATTAATGACTTTATTTTCAATTTTTTGCTTCATGATATTTCTCGGAAGGTACTTGAATAATGCCTAAACACCGGAAAGGCTTCAAAATTTTGTTTTGAAGTGTTGAGGACGGCATGGGTAGGGAAAGAGAAGGTAGGAGTGGAACGTGCAAGAAACTGCAAGAAACTCAGAATGCCGACAGTCTGATACATCCAAGAAATTTTCAGTCCCAGCTCAGCTTTTACGTGCGCGGGAAAGCCTACATTCGGTTCCAGACCCATCAAAGTAAACAACATTCCCTTCGATTATGGGTCTTGTACCCCTATCGAAACCCAATGGGCCCATAAAATTGGACGTTGATCGACTAAGGATGACAGATTTTGTAGAAATCGTAGTGGAAACCGTCTAAAACATGCAGCAGAAAAAGCTCTGAATGAGTCCGCGAAATTAGGTCCGTGCTTTAGAATTTCGCCCTATAGCAAAATTCTGTAACGCAGACAAAATCTCGTGGACATTGGAAGAAGTCCGCGAAATTAAGGTCCGCGTTTTAGAATTTAGCTCTATAGGAAAATTCTAAAACGCGGACCACATTTCGCGGACCTGAAAGTCATGTTTGTCAAGAAGGTCAGCGGGGTCCGCGTGGTCCGCGTTATAGACCTGGCCTGGATAAATGGCCTGCTTGGGGCATCAAATCTGCTATTGGTTATGACCCTTGCAGAACGATTTTTAAGTTTTTGCAACTGGTCAAGTTCCATTGAACCACAATAACCCTAAACTCGAAATTTGCTTTTCTGCCGAGCTCACTCAAGTTAACATTCTATGGGTGACCAAGCAGGGGAAGCTGACTAAAGTATCAACATCGGCTTTGTCAATGCAGGAAAAGATTACCAAATCTAATGTCATGTACAAACCATCTAAGAAAATTCTGCCACAAGCAAAAACTGCAAAAAATTCCATTCGCCCCTAGCAAGTGTCAACAACTGTCAAATGTTGTAACACTGAATGACTACAGAAGACTGAATTTAAAAGAATTTACATTTACATTGAAAAGATTGTTATCTTGCCATGATGCCTACCACATCAAGTACTTGTTGCAAAAAGAGTGCAAAGAACCACATGGCTTAATCCAGCACATTACAAACATGGATCTAAGTGGCAGTGCAATAGGTGATCAAGAACTTCGATCAAGAATTTTGATCAAGTGCTTCGTATCCTCAATGCCATCATTCGTTGGGCACATTGGGTTCACCGTATCCCTAAAATTGTGGCTGAATTTGTGAAAATTTAATTTACTGAGATCGACCCTTAATTGAAAAAGATAACCAAAGCCTATTGGGTCATGAATGCAGAAGATAGATTTTGGAGGGGGGCGAGCCCCAAGACCCCCATTTTTCGTCGCTTCTCTCACACCTTCTTTCATCCCCCAATATGAATTTTGTTCAGACCGGACTGGTACAAGGCACGGCTCCAACGTTTTATCATGTTATGCAGTCCCCTTCCTGTCTTTTTTATGTTCACGGCCTTAAACTAAAATGTGAATAAATTTGATTTTATGAATTGAATCAAGCAAAGATAAGCATATATTTGTGGATGTTTGACATAGATAAGATATTTATCAATTTCATTTTCATTCTTCAAAGGGCCAGTTTTGTTTGCAAAGACTGGGTTTCTAATGTCTGGTGCTGCTCTTTGTTCAGTACAAATACATCGAATTGTGCCTTGCCAGGTAACATTGACACGTACTGATGTCTTGCACGTTCACCAATCAGCCAAAACTGCTGATAAAGATGCACCAGCTAAAAATATAAACTTGGGTCCTGGGTCGTATGGTTGTATGGTCCGGGGTCGTAAGGACCGGGGTTGTAGGGTCGTAGGGTCCGGTTAAGAGAACATCCCTCGTTTGGTGGGTGGGTTTAACACGTGTCTTCTCCCTAGTGTGACTCACTTATTCAGAGGGATCCCATTCTCCCATGAGGACACAATACATGAGCACATCCAAGAATCATTATTGCTAGGAAGGGAAATTTTGCTTGCTGTTTCCGCTCCTTTTTTCAGGTTTTCGAAAGGGGCTTTCTGCAGAAAATCTCCTATTTCAACGGGAAGGAATGACCGATTAAAGCCGGTTAAGTCACTGAACCAAATTTGACATATCGGGGATAAAACAAGACTATGTTCAATATCATTGCTTTGATGATCAGGGATCATGACCTTTTCAAATGCCGGGCGACTCACATGGTACTTCTTCCTGTTTTCATGAATAGATGCAAAGTCATACACCATTGCAGATGAACCAGCATGTACCAAGTTTTTCAATCCCCACTTTCTTGGTTTCTTTGGGTTGCACTGGCAAATCTTTGACAACTTTGTTTTTGATGGGATTATCTGTTCATCAATGGCATGAAATTCTTCTAGTTCTACCCTTATGCATTCATTTCTTACCAATTGCACTCAATTGGCTTAACTTTCCCAAGCTTGTCTGCTTTGTTGTTGATGTTGTCATTGTCAGAAAAGTGCAGGTACCTCTTTATCTTCTCAAACGCTTGATTGGCATTGCATTTGCAATCATTGGGTTTCTCAACTTCTGAGACCAATTTATTTTTATGGTGAGGTAGTTTTACCAGACCCATAAGCATATTCATTCCAATGGATTTTGCAATTTCATTTTCATCCACATCAAAACTTTTGCAGCTTTTCTGGACACTGTACCAATTGGCCTGCTGAGTTATCTGAGCAATAGCTTCAACAATGAAAAATAACTTGAAGTACTGAAGTGGTGTCAGTTCAGGTTTGGGAGTATCTGAAAATTTGCCATGGAATGAATCATCAGTGATGGTTGTATCACATGTCGTTAAATCGCAAAAGTGCTCCGGCTTCCCATTGGTTGACAAAACAATAGCATTATGCTCACTATATTTGGAATTGAAGCCGGCATATCAAAATCGAGGCAAGCATGCGCAGAGCCACGAAACTGGACTTCATTTTTTCAACGTTGCACAATTCCATGACAGCCATTTATTTTTGGTTCAATGCGGGTTCAATGATCACAATCACAGCTAAAATTTGCCCTTTTATTTTGTCAATAATACACCTTTCATAAAAAATGTAGTTTTAGACCAAAGGCTAAAAATTTGTCAATAGAATGATTGGTTGCCGTTCCACTTGTGTGACGATCAACAAAAGCAAAAACACTGGATTGTGTCTTTACTTCCTTGTGTGATGAATACCATAGAAACAAAAAGAATGAGAAACTTATTCACTGGAATCGTTTCAGTCAAACTGTGTTTATCCAAACAAACATTGTGTTTTCAAGTCTATTGTACTGATTTTATTTCCGAAAGAGAAAGAACAATGACAGCTTTTTAGCAATCATTCGGTTGTTCATATTCAGACTGGTCCACCAATTGTGTTTGTGTAAGTTACACACTGATCTGTGCCCTTTAGACTTACAAAGAGTCTCCACTCGCCTTTGATTAAAAAGCATTGTTTACAAAAAGGGTCTATAATTTGCAAAATAAAGGGCAAATGCTAGTTGCGAAGAACAGGCCTAGAAACTTTGAAAAACTTTTACAAAGTCCAGTTTTTTGACTCTGCGCATGCTTGCCTCACACAATGCTTTTGTTTTATCAACCAATGGGAAGCTGGAGCACTTTTGCGATTTAACGACATGTGTTGTATCATGTTTCCTCCATCAACAAGTGTGCGCTTTTGTTGTTCTTCAACTTTAACACATTTAATGAGATTTTCAAAAGCATTCCCTACAGCCCTAACCATCATTGACTCCTCCAGTGTCTGAATCCCAACAGAAAAATACTGGACATTATGCATCTAGGCTGTATTCTTGATGAGAATCTTTCTGGCGAATCAGTGGCTACCAGGATCCTCTGTAAAATCAACGGCTGGCTCAGATTTCTTTAAAGAAAGCAACATTTTTTTTACTTCTCCTGTCACAGATTGCTAGCAAACGCTCTAATTCAGCCCCATCTTGACTATGCAAGCAGTGCGTGCTTTCCATTATTAAATTAAAAAAATTATTCAAAAGAATTCAGACTGCTCAAAATAAATGTATCAGGATTTGTTTGAATCTGAATAACAGAGCACACATAGGAATCAAAGAATTAACAAATATAAATGGGCTCCCCACGAAAGAGAGATTTGAACTATGTACAACTGCAAAGGTTTTTCAAATTTTTTAATAACTCTGCCCCAATATTAGCATGCTTACAACTAAACTAGCCCGATAACCAGAACCTGCTACTGAATAGGCCGCAAGTAAGATGTTACTTCATTGCAAGAACCTAGCATGGGAAGTCCAGGGTGGGGCGGGGAATCCCCCAAAAGTTTCCTAAATTTTTAAAGCAAATAAGGATAGCAATCGTTGTCGGCGGCTCAGTTTCTCCAGCTTGAGTCTTTATTTATGTACATAAAACACTATTTCATATTTCAGACATAAATTTTTGGCTAGATGTATGTCGTTTCGCTATTATGTTTCGTAGTTTTGTTGTTTACAAACAGCCCATAGGTATATCTCATAGCCACTATAAATAGCCATCTGTTTGTAAACCACAAATTATGTTAACTATGCTAAGAATTTCCTTTCTCAACATAAATAATTTGTCAGTCATATTCTCTCAGCATTCTGAAAATTTGTGACATGCAAACTTTTATTTAAGATAAATTTGTGCCCTAAAGCAAGGGATCTAACACAAAAAGCGGCGATTTAGCAGCAGCATATTGGTAAGAGGGAATGCTGGATAATGCTGACAATGGTTCACCAGGATTCACTGGGAGAGCTATTGGCATTCATGACAGGCTCAAGATTGCCTCACCAACCAGGGTTTTACCAATCAATGGCCCTGGCCCTATGGCCCTATGGCCCTATGGCCCTTTGTTCTTTTGTATTTTATTACGAAAACATTGAGTGTGAGTTTGACAGTATATTCGTTGTATATTCAACCAGAATTCGTGTAAACATAGTTTCAAAAAATGCCCGAATTCATGCACAAAGTTCTCGTTCGTTCAGCGAGCGAGAAGTTTCCGAAAATGACGAAGGGAATCACCAGCTGTGACTTTCTTTCCTTTGAGAAACGCGACAAAGAGTTTAGCTTTGAAGAAGCCTCTTTCCTGCCTGCACAATGAGTTCCTATCCTTCTAACTCATTGTTGCGTGATAACGTGAAGAAAGGGACTGACAAATCTGATCTTGACAATTTCCCCTTCTCACAGCAACGGGGCTAATATCTGTTTACTGACAAGCAACATCGTTTTGATTTTCTTTTTATCCATGGTATACAGAGAAGAAACTCAACTCTCTGATCGTTAAAAAAATAAGAGAAACTCCAGTGCTGGGGTCAAATTAGATAAGAAACAATTTTTAAGAAGGAAATCCTCGTCCTTACAATATTTTTACTATATTTTCACTTGTTTTCTGGGTCAAATTACTCAGCAAGTCGAACAGGAAGTACACTTGAAGAGAAAATTCCGAGTATTCAATTTAAAATGTTACAATTTTAAGACATTTTCAGTAATATCACATTCTTAGTTTCTCGTAAAATGAATACCTGTATGTGGCAGCCAAGCCAAACACATTTGGTGGAGTGGGGCAAAATGTATCAGAGCAGAGCCAATACAGAAGACTTGAAAACAAGGTTGTACGCAGAAAATTTTCAGCAGGGGGGGGGGGGGCAGTGGATGCTGGAAACCTTAGGGTGAAACGAGCTAAAGAAAGAAGGGATGGAAAATTTGCCCTCAGAAAAATTTGAGATCACGCCCCGTTGAGGTCCTTTCAATTCCTGGAATTACCCTTCAAAACCTGCTGACGAACGAATATATCATGAATGCCATGCCAGTTCTATAAAGCATTTGCATAACTGGAGGTGGTTACTTTTACGTATGACATGCAACCATGGTGCCCTATTTGGTTAGGGCTTCCAACTGCAGGAACAGTGTGGAGCTAATGCACAAGCTTTCGTTTCAAGTGCTTAGGAAATATTTGCTGTTGTTCTAGGGATGGGTGCAAAGTAAGTTGTCGTAGCTTTGTCTTGTAAATACTTCTTGACTTCTCGTTTAATTGGTCTTTATATTGAAATGAAACATTTCTCAGAATAGTGATTTTATAAAGACCTTTAATTTCTAGCTTCAAAAAGCCTTTATGAATAGGATACAGCAGCATCGTGTATGGGTGGTGTTTTAGTTTTCCTAATGCAAAATTCAACACTTTAGTTGACTAAGTCATAAACTCAATGTACTTGACTTTATTTTAGGCATTGTCATTTATGCTTTCAAGTAAATCAGCTGCTTCGCTCGAAAAATTCATGCAGTAACGACCTAGTGTTGTCCTTCTGTTTATGGAGTATGAAATAGCAAGGGTAACTCACAAACATAACTCAGCCTCTGCGCACCAGTCATTGATCTAATCATCAAATGTCAGAAAACTTCAATATTGCAGAGCAAACCTTCTAATGGAAACAGTCCATTTATATTTGCATTTTTTTCTGATTTAGTGACATCATTCGGCAGTATGTGCGTTGCTGGTATGCTTGAAAATCTCCATGACTTCAGAAGTCGAATGTGACATGCATTTTACAATGAAAATAACTTAGCTTTGAAAAGTTCTAGGGACAACTGCCCCCTTGCCCACCTGCCATGTATGGGCTCGCTTGAAAATACATAATCGTTGTAGTTAAAAAATGCATTTCTTTTCTAGACTCAATTCCAAACCTAACTGAGGTGCCAAGGCTAGTTGGCCAGTCCATTCCCAACCCAAACCTGAGCCAGTAGAGACGAAACACAGCTGCAAAAATGGGGTATCTTCAAGTTGTCCGTGATGTCAGGCTCGAATTGAGGCGTTCTGCAACTATCTTTAGGAGCGAAGAGTCAATTCAGAATGTTCCCAGTGACCCATGACCCTCTTAACTTGCTTCGATCTCATTTCCTTAATAATGAGCCTGTAGACAGGTCGTGTTTTTGAAGCATGTCCTCATGCTATTCCTTTATCCTTTATCCACTGCCAAATCGCAACAATGTTCGTTACTGTGAATTGATTTATGTGATTTAAAAACAGAAACAGAATTTGGAATCGTTTGATTATTTTGCCATCAGCACCTTCGGTTTCGGTTTGAAAAATGACATCCCAGGCAACAATATTTTTTCAAGGAATATTCTGGAGCTTGCCTTTTTCTCAAACAATTTGGAAATTTTCTAATCCATTTGAGGCGCCATTTCGTTTGGCCAGGTTGGCCCTCTTTCGCAGGATTCTTTGTCTCATCAATTCCCACTGCGGCCACGAGGAGAACGTAAGAAGGAAGAATGCAGTAACGACTTCTGATAGAATTGAAACAAGATTCATGTGTAAACAGCAAATGAATGAAAGCAAAATTTGTCAGCATTATTAAAACGAATCAAGAAATAACAGGGCATTCTGTCAGCTCGACTGTTTGTTGGAAGCAAAGACCTGATCACATGGAAGGAAAGACCATCGCTATAAGCGCACAAACATTCCAATGGGTTTTTATCGAATTTCTATCATTTTCTCAAATGTGTAAATGTACGCTATGCTATGAAGAAGCATATCATATCATGAGAAAGTCTTAGATTCAACAGTGATATCATTTGCTTTTGTTATAAGGATCTCTTTATTCCTTGGCTTACAGGCTCTATCGAAATTATTATAAATGCGATAAGTCTGAGGCTGTCTCTTCAGGAAGTGTATTTTTTGTCCAAAAATTGAACACTCACGATAAAATGTTAACCAAATGCAAAATTCTCCAATTGCATTCAGCATATTGTTAATGAACCCTCATTTTCAAGCACCCCTGGGCAAGCACCATAAAAATCTTTCCCTGGCTTCCCTTGAACGCTTCACACACTTTGACCATGATAAGAAACTGACCAATGAAATGTAGATACTCGTTTTTAGTTTCTTATCTCTTTCTTTAGTAGCTATAAGACAGAATCAGTATGCCCTTCTCTCTGACTGGCCCCTTCCACTGTTGTCATACTCATATTACTTTCAATTTCAGCCCTACATCGCCAAAACTAATTCTAAAGCACAAATTCCAAAAGGCTAGATGTGATAACGAAACAGTAACAACGAAAACAATAAAAAACAAGCACTACACTCTACCGATGGATGAGATCACATTCGAGGTTCGTGGCTGATCGGTATATCTTTAGAGCTACAACTAAAATACTATATGCCAGAGCTATCAAAATATTCATCGACTTGCTATTCACTTCTGTTCTTGTTTTGGTGAGATAAAGGAAATGTATCTATTTAAACAACAGGCATCCAGCTGTGTTCATTTATTGGCAAGGCCCCGATGGTGTATGAAACAAAGTAGTTAGACTTGCTCTTACCAGAGTTTCCAGGAAAATGACAATATTCGATAAATTATTTTCACGCTCAGCTGCGAAGGAAAAATATTGCTGCGATTAGTTTCCTCCAATGCCAAAATTTCAATGGTACAAAACTCAAGCAACCTGATGGGAAAATCATACAACTATCCACGATTGTGGGGCCACAAAAAAGCTGCATAATCAAGACTCTGGCTAGGCCCAAAATTTAGAATTTATGATCACGAGATCTTCAAATTTTTCTTAATCGCCCAGCTAATTTTGAAGAAAAGATTCATCTTGAAGAAATCGCAAACAAGTTCAGTAAATCCCAAGTGGAGGACACATCTGAATAACAGTATCGAAACTTCCATTATCATTAACTTACGGGACATAGCAATCTGGCAAAGTTGACAATAGACCTCATATAAATTCTACAAAAAAGAGTCACGATCAAGCGATACTTTTTACACATTTTGTTATGAATTATTCAATTGAGTGGCGCTGTAACTTCTGAAATTTTTGTGCATATTAAAAAATGTGTATAGAAGCATCGCTCGATTCAGATTCTTGCTAAACTAGCTGAGAGATCTATCCTACGTCAAATCATGATCATCAGCAGCAGAATGAACTGGAATCTGAATGACGCACTGTCCCATAAAACAACTGAAACATGTGTCCATATTTGTACTAGTGAAATTCAACAAAACACTTTTATTAACGTCACAGCTCTCTGAGTAAAACAAACACATTGTTACGATGAGACAAAGCAAACAAAAGGATGCCAATTGTTCAGCTGCTGGAAGCTCGTTATATTGATTACAACTGTTCTGTACCAAGAAAATAATCAACTACAGAACCATGCCAAGACTGAATTGTATGAACCCAGAATGTGCTTCATCAAATGCTCGTGTGGCTGGCCCATGAATTTTCACGGCTGTTGACTGAAAGTTTGGTATTTGCTGCACGACACACCTCCACTGATTTGCCCAATTTGGTGCAATGTTTATGTGGAAATAAACATTGGATGGCCCGCTCATTTGCATGATACCCTCTTGCCTGAACTCTCTTGACAATTTTGTTACCATAACAAGATCGTGAGGTGATACTGGAGCGATGCCATTCACTCTGAAGGTTCGACGGCAGCCATAGCAAACAGATACCTTTTGGTGACACAGTCCTAGCAACGTGATAACATACTCACCCTGCCGTACATCAGACAATGTCCCATTGAAAACAACTGGCATCAGAGAATTTCTAGCAACTGGCATTCTTATGGGGGGAGGTTGATTGAAAAACGGACCTACATTTGAATTAACAAATGTAGAGATTGTAGGCAGCTGTTGATTGCCACTGTTGAATTGGAGAGACGGAGTTTTTGACAGTACATCCAAGTTGAAGATCGAATGGGTCTGCAAATTTTGCCTCTGGTCTCCTTGGTGAAAGAATACTTCAGTGTTCTCAGCGCACAGCGGAGGTGGCCTCTTTGGGACACTTTCAGGTTGGTGAGATACATGTGGCTGCACGATGGCTGCTGAGTGCTGCATCATCAAATTACCTCCTTGCGTATGTTGATCTTCAGTGCTTTGATTCTGCTCTTTTGTCTTTTGTCTTTCAGCAAAAGCATGTTGCAGCTGGGACGGTTGTTTTTCTTTTGTTTGAGCATTAGATTTCCTTTTCCTTACTGGCTTCTTGTGTCCTGATACCGAACTATTCACATTTGTGGAAGCAACTCGAGTCAGTGGTGCATCAAGTGACGAAAGAGAATTGATATACGTTTCAACCATATTCTGCATGATAGCAACTGACAGAGCATGTGCACAATATCCTCGAAGAATAGCATTCTGACATGCATTGTCACACATAACCTTTCCAGTGGCAAACGTGCGAATCACGTGAGGGGATCCTCTCGGCTTGGATGATGACTTTACCAGGTACTCATTGGTTTCATACCCGTCCCTTATATTTCCACTCGCCACCAGCTGCTTTGCTTTTTGAATGACGCCAAGTAGAATATTATCATCTGCGAGTGGCATAACTTCTTTATACAAGAACAGCATTGTAGATGCTTCGGGACCAACATCAAGCTCCGAGCTACCAATGGACTTGTTTGCAGAGATTCCAGTGGACGAGTTAGTGCTGGTGACGGTGGCAGCGGTGTTTGCTATAGAACACGTGGGTGAAGATGCATCATAGAGGAATGTATTATCATGTTTATCAAACACGTGCTCGTCGGAAAATGACAACCTACGAGTCAACAGGAAGGGATAATGTAACAGTTGCATAGAATCTTGGACAGACCTACTGGGTGTCTCAAAAAAAAGTTCCAAGAGCCGAAGTAGAATGGCCTTGAATTTAAGAAACTCCAAGGCACCTATTTTTATAAGGTACTAAGAATTTGAGCCAGAGCTCAACGTTTCTTCAAATCATTAGATTTTGAGTACTCATCATGGTTTGTTACGATTTCTGTATAAATCACTTGTGCCTTTGCGAACAATCCAAAACAAATCTAAGTGGGATATTCCATTCAGCGATTTTGCGACAAGACCGCGTTGTGCATTTCGCCCTAACTTTATCACTTTTTCATTAAATGAGAATTATATCACCTGCTGATTAAAACTAAGGGAGAAGTGTTCTGCATTTATGCGAACTTTGGGAAAAAAAATACATGCAAATCAAAAACACATTGGTACGATGGCGGCTTTCGTATCTCGTAAACAACAGAATTCATTTCTTCCGCCTATGAGCCCTTGGCCCTCTCAGTGACCTGCTGGTGAACTGTCAAAAAATGACCTGCATTTTACACAAGCCGTGCCGTGGAAGACTTTGTACTCAAAATTCGCCGATTTTACAGGCAACAGGCGCACTTTGCACTGCCTGCAAACCTAACTGAAATATCAAATTCATTTTTACTATGGAAATCACTGCAGAAGAAACTTCTTATGTAATCAGTGGTTTGTACATTTGAAGAATGATACCTGCAAATCAGTTCATTAGAGATCAAATTTCAAATCATATCTATGTTCAAATGAACCATGACGGGTAAAAGTAGATCTTTTCCATAAAGCTGGAAAGATCATACAGCCCTGAGTCATTTGTCAATGTTATGACGCACACTATCGTTTTGTCTATCTTAGAAATTTGTTGTTTGCTCCCCGTTTTTCGAATGAACTAGATGCTGCTGCAAGGTACTCAATCAACGTATTGAGTGATCAATATTTCAAAATTACACATAATTTTGAAACTGTCAACCTATCATATTGAATTCCCAATCTCATGAACCTACTTGCAAATTTGCCTCCTTGTTTTTGCGACAAGCTCAGCTTTTGGGTTTATTGGCTCTATTTCAGAAACAATAAAGTAGATATGGACAAATGAGGGGTATCAAACTTTAAGTCAAAGCCTTGCATTAGTGCAAAAACCACAAAATTAACAAGAAGGATCCTCCATAGAATATGTAGACCTCAGAAATGTTTTGGGGTACTAATGAGAAACAGTCCTCCACCGTCTTGAAACTTGGCATGAGAAAATGATATCGTGCTGAACTTAGTTATTGTTCATGTGTAACAAAACAAAGTAGTTGTATGTATGCTTGGTCGCACACTGGAAGGATAATTGTGTCAATAAAAGCTAACATACTGTGTGTACTAATGCAAACCAGTGTGCCAATGAACGTTGCACTTAACTTCCTTATTTTAATTTACGATCATAGTTGCTTTCTTGTCAATTTTTAACAAAGACCCTCAATTCCGGCTAGTAGATCAAATAAACAATCTCCTTTTTTGGACGAATGCTTTTAAATCAAACGAGTATTCTGTTCAATAACTTGATCCACCTTAGTTTCTTGATATAAGCAGCGTCAGTTGCTATAAGATATGAGCGAAGCAAGCTACATATCACATAGCGATCTCCATAGCTGTTTAAGCTTGATTGTCTGCATTAGCTTGACTGTAAGGGAAGTTTGCAGTTTAAAGTTTAAATGAATTCAGAATATTCTGCATTTTGTAAAACACCTGAATTCAGACATTAGTTATACAGATGATTTTCCCAAGCATATTGCAATGAATATGCTACCTTGCTGACTCTGTCGAGGCAGCTCCCTTAACTTTACAAACTGTCTAACTTTTAAGTTTTCTTGTGTCTTTGCACTAGATCATGGTATGTCAACATTCATGAGATGAAATAAAAGTATAAATTAAATGAATTCAAAAGGTGACACCTTTTCGTAACATTCTTCCTTGCGTTGTGAACAGCATGCTTCCCACATTTGAATGCAGTAGTTTCCTTGTATGCAGCAGGGTCTACAAGAACATTGAGAACCTTTGCCTTCATGGTCCGCTTTGCGTCTATCGGCAGCCATGGAATATTCCCTCGTGAAATCCATGCAGTTGCTTTGGAAAGCAGGACGAACTGTGTATTGAGCATCCGGAAATCGCAAAAAGGCCCGCATGACATCATTTTCTTGAGCCTGGATGATTTCTTCGTATGAGCGGGCAAACTGATAGAGATCAAGCTTTTGCTTTCCTTGCCACAGCTTTAAAAGCTTATTCATTGACTCTGGACAGTTGCTGTAAAATCTAGATGGATCACCAGCTATTTCTGCAGCTTGCACGACACCTCGTATTAGATGAAACTTGAATTCGTCTTCTTTGTATTTCCTGAAATATTCAGCAAATTTCTTTCCTTCATCTCCAAACTTTTCTTCCCATGAAACATAGAGCCCTTTTACAGACTCAGTAAAATCTTCAAAGGTTACCGCATCAACAAGGGCCTCTGTACCCTTTTTTCCGAATATGTCTGTCAATATGGCAGCCTTTGCATCGGATGAAAGGCCAGCCATGTTGGCAGAGCAGTTGTCTTGTGCATGCTTCATGCAAAGTAGTAACAATGCCCTTGGAAATGACCAACATGCCATATTAACAATTGATTTCTCTCCATCCATGCCAATAACTTTCAAGCCATCCTCAATTCCAGGCATTTTCTCCTTCATGGCATCACACAAAAACTTCACTACCCTTTCATCTTTACGATGGCATATCATTACAGGGCCTAACATCGTGGGGCAAACTTCCTTTCCTTTGACAAAAAGGCTTGTATTTCTGTATGTTGTTACAAGCACATAATAGGATGGCTTCTTCCCTAATTCGAATGTGAAATCGAAATCAAGAGTAGACTTGAATGGCTGCTGATCAGTACAACAGTAATTTGCAATGTTCTGAATCTGCCTATCATTGAAAAGCACAATGTCATAGGTCTTCTCATTCGTTTGGATTTTTCTGATGATGCTGTCACCGACTGCTCCGTCATTGTGCTGTTTTTGAATCAATTCCTTCAGAGGGTCATCACCAGCTTCGCGTTTCTTCTTGGCTGCAACAGCATAGTGCCCATGGCGTCTCTTTGGCAAGCAGCTTTTGTTTGCGGCTGATTCGATGCCTCCAACCTCTGTTTCTGTCACATACGTGGCCTTTTTAGCACAAAAGCCTTTCTCCATGTTCTTAACTTGGCGCTGCTTGATACTTGGGTATACCCTCGTAGTTTTGGATGGCTCAATCACTTGTTTTCCTTTCACAAATCGGTATCGGATTACAACCAGAGGCTCGCAGTCTTTGAAGGGGTTACTACGGTCTGTTGAAGAGCCATGGGGTGCGTACATTGCAGTGATGCTTTTTTCAAGATTTTCGTTGTCTTTCATTTTATAAATTCTTTTTACCAAACGAAATTTACTTGGTTCGTTTCCTTTTTGAAATGGACCAGCCATTGCTTCACTACTCAACACATACGTTTTTGATTGGTACCAATTCCAACAATCGATCGTTATGTCTTTTGGACTTTTCAATGAAGTTATTTGTATGATGAACGTGCAATTTTGCTGCACGTGCCAAGGTGGACGCTGCTTTACGACATAGTCTTGAAGGCCGTACTTGTCAATGATCAGGTTCATGTCAGCTTCAAGAGTATCTGACACACAGATGGATTTGTATGTTAATGCATCATAGGGAGATTTCACATCTTCTACCTTGTAACTGCTGACTTCTTCTGAGTCACCATCTGCATCTGATGACATATCATCCAAGCTAACATCATGATTATCATCTGAATCTGAGTTGATCTCAAATTTTACGGCTGTCCTGAAATAATTATAAGATATATATTTCTATCAGCTGGAACAAAATGTCTAGAGGTTCACGCTCAAGGTGGATCTACATTTACGATGACACTCTACTGAAGATCTTTAATTCGAATACCAGCGATAAGGTGGTTCACTTAGAAAACTTGATTCCTTGTATCCATTCAATGCTTTTGGTCTTTAATGTTTTATTATCTCCCATACAAGGACTCATTCTCAATCAGTAACGAATTTGGGACTAAATCTTATTTCACAGAATTCCACACGAAGCAAAAATTCCAACATGATCCCCCCCCCCCAGCACACTTTCGATGTGAAAAGTCAGGTATTTTTAAATGATTTAATGAATCTACGAAACATAGAGCACTGAAGGCCTACTTAAAAATCTTCCTATAACCTGTAATTTAGCAAAGTTTTAATCCCGTCTTGGGGCTGTTAGCCTCCTTTGAGCTTTCCCAGTTATTACACTTTTTGCCTGTTTGAGTTCACCTTACACAACAATCAGTGCAAAATTAAAGTGCTTGCATAATAGGATGTTTCAAGTGGTTTCAATTATGAGTTCTTGCAATACACAAACATACATAGACGTAGGAACCGGGACACTAGGGCACGTAGGTACCCCCAAAGAGTTTGCAATGAACAAAGAAGTTCCCTTTTCTATGTTTAGAAAATGCTCCATTTTTCTTCTTAAGGAACAAGTTTCCTCGAAGTGTCCTGCCCTTCAAGTTTGAGATGCGTCCTAAGTCCCTGCAAACACAGCGAAATTCCAATCAATTCTAAACGCCACTTAAGTTATTCCTCAAGGCCTATACATCAGTCTTGGAATTGGAAAAATGCTTACTCTTTGCTGACTTTGGATGGCGAAAGCTCTTTGAAGGCATTCACCACTTTGGTGATGAACAATTCATCATCTACCAGATGGTCACTGGAATAAAGAAAAGATAAGCAACCTTAAAAATTCAGCTGTCAAGAATTCTGCTGATGGCCCTCTTGAGGCCAGGGAATTGATCATGTTCAGCTTGTCCAACTATGTGTTAGTACCAAATTTCAAATGTTTGCTGCATATTGTGTGCCAGCAAAGGTGAGAGACGGAAAAGAGACTTGGACAGAGCCCCCCTAAGCTACAAATAACTTTTGAGGTATTTTTCGGATTTTTTCCCATCGGTATTGTTTCCAGCATGTCAAATTGTGTATTTGTCCCAAGTTTCAAGTGTTTGCTACATATCGTTTGTCAAAGAAGGCAAAAGACTGAGAAAACACTAAGACCGAGTGCCCCAGTCTATAAATAGCTTTTGGGGCAGTTTTGGTTTGTGCCTCATCGGAACGGTTTTCAGCAGGTCAAAATGAGTATTTGTGCCAAATTTCATACTTGTGTTAGAATTGCACAATCTTTCCAGTGATAGACTTCACCAGCACCAAAGACTTCAGGGCTTGAGCCGCCGATTATTCTATAATAGAGTACTAGGTTACATTAGTGTTTTAGCAATTGTTCTCGATTATTTTAGAAGAAAGTCCCCTCCCCTTCAAGCTGTTGCTGCTTCTCACAACTGAGCTCTGCAAACCAAACCACCCACATTCCCACATTACAACTCACATACGATGTCCTGCTTACTTGGTGGCGAAAACATCAAGTGACAAAATAATCAATAACTCTTTTAACTGTCCTCCGCGAGACATCACTTAGGAGTTTTGAAGCGGTCAATGGCGGTCAATACATGAGGGGGGGGGGGTGGATTCCACGCCCCCTCTTTTACTTTGCTGTTATGGTAGCTATGATCATTAAACTTGGTAATACGAAAGACTTTGAAGTAAACAATCAAATTTGCGCGAGTAATTCAAATTAACTCTCTTGCTACTGTTAAATAAATTAAGTTATGACAACTATCACTATCATGATTGAAACAATACAATGAGGCACTTGATTGAAATTTTTTGCTTCAAATTTAGTTGGATACACGTTCTTTTTAATAAGAAACTGGTTTATAAGAAATTGGTACTAACATGGCCAAGATCTTAAGAAACCCTAGTATACTATGTCTGAGAAGTATTAAGAAACTTTAAGAAGTTAAAAGCATGGATATTATAGTAAATATATCGCTGTCGCTGAACCTTTATTCTTGGCCAATATCTACTAATTATTTGTGTTTTCAGCATAACAGAACACTGTTTATTCCCATGTGATGTTTTAAATGTCAAGAAACATATCTGCAGCAGTATTAGTGACAACATTGATAATTCTGCATTCAAAAAATAAGAAACGAATTAAGAAACTTTTTGTACCAAAATGAACAAAATTTCATGTCAAATTAAGAAACTTCCAATAGTATGGCCTGATCCAAGTTTCTCATAAAAAAACGCTTGTTATTAGATACACGCGTAAGAATAATTTGCATGATATTTGAGATTAATACCTGCAACAATAGAAAACAGTTATACAATTTTTGCTGACTACGCAGTAAAACACTGTTTGCCCTTGCTATTGTGATATATTTAGAATCTTGAAAATTTCGATACATCATAGATATAAGGTCAAAGTAGCGGAATCTCGGAATGCTCCCCGGGGGGGGCACTTATATATTTTTCTGTACGGGGACGTGCCGCTGAACAGGGTATCATTCTCAGGATTCCGACTCCGGGACAGGGTATCATTTTTGTAAAAACGACAGGGTCCACATGGGGTCGATATGGTCATTTTTGACTCCAAAAGGTCGTTGTAGGCCATGTGCACGCAATGAATATGATTTAAATTGCTGGGATGGCAACATTTCCACATTTTCCGATAGATTTTTTTACGAATTTCCAGGACAGGGCACAATTTTGACTGAAGAAACTCAAAGGTAGGGTATTGTTTAAGAACCTTTCGCTCCGGGACAGGGTATCATTTTCAGGAATCTGACTCCGGGACAGGGTAGCTTTTCAGATTTTCCAGCGGCACCTCCCAGTATGTTGGCAAACCAAGTACCTCCCCCGGGGAATGCTCCCTTCCATATTTCAGCATTGCCAGCCAAAAATTTGGTTTGGGGGGCTTGAATCTACCAGCCCTCCCTTGTGAGATAGGGGATACCCTCCAGCTTCATCAACATCTGAAAATTCATCTGAAAATAGTGAAACAACAATAAAAAGTAACATACCTGTCTGCTTCATCCATCTTGTTGGGCGGATCTGTGCTTGAGAGGAAGAAACTGCTGTGCTGTGTTGTATTGCAGTGTTTGTAAAGACCTTTACAATCACCAACAATCACTGACTAAAAGATGTGTTTCAAAGGTTTCATCAAGTCCTTTCAAATTTGATGATTTCAGGGGAGTTCCCTGCGTCATTTTCTGAAAATTCTCGCTTGCTGAACGAGAACTTTGTGCATGAATTCGGGCATTTTTTGAAACTATGTTTACACGAATTCTGGTCGAATATACTACGAATATACTGTCGAACTCACACTCAAGGTGTTCGTAACAAAATACACAAGAAAGAAGGACCATAGGGCCATAGGGCCATAGGGCCATAGGGCCATAGGGCCAGGGCCATTGATTGGTAAAACCCCACCAACCAGGCTCTGCAAAATTAATCAAAGTGGAGTTTTATGGCCAAGAGGGGAATTGTAGATGGCTGCCATTCAGCTCAACGTGTGCATTGACCTTCGATCTGCCATATAGGGTGTAAAGTCAGCAGGAACTTTCGTAAAAAGTCGACATAGAAACTGTTAAAGGTGGTGCTGGTGTTCATCTTATCTAACTTCTAGTTTTCTCCAAGCCACATATTTGCAAGTTCTAACTTATTAAGATTAAATATATACTATAAAAATAGATTAGAAGCCAACAATATCAGATGAATAAAGTATTGACAAAGTATTTTTGGACAATATATTTCCATCTTTCTTCAGAGAATGTTGAGTGTTTTTACATAAATTTTGTACTACAAAAAGGAGGCACTACTAGAGAAAATCCAGTAAAAAGTTCCCATGTATGAAAACAGGTTCTGTAGAAAACGGATGGTCTGGAAACTCTATTGTTGAAAGCTCCTAATCATGTTTCCACTTGGGCCCAGACTGTTAGAGTGCATCAAAATCAAAAGATTCGAGAGTCCACCGTAGCGCGAGCCTGTAAATCTGAGGCGCCGGTATATCTGAGGTTTGCCTGTAAATATGAGGTCGGCAAGATCAAACGTATTATTCGTAGGTGACGAGTGGTCATAATCTATTGTGAGACAGACAAAGGTGAAGCAAAAGGTCTGGCTTCAAAGGAAACAATAGGCCTTTCCGGGGGTCAAAATCTCTGACGAATCTCTGACATCTTTCTGAGAGGAAATCGTTAGAAAATCAGTGAGGAAATCCGTAGTAAAAGTTGAAAATTAACTGCGTACAGGAATCCGTGAGAACAAGTATCCAAAGGAAACACGACAACAAGGAGAAACAAATTAAATAAACCGATACTAAGATAGGGCGAGAATTGGGGAAGATGTCGCATACATTTAAAAAAAGTTAAGAAACTGAGAAATAATATGCGATCAAAATGAAAAATAAACTAAATAAAATACTAAGATAGCGCGAGATTTGGGGAAGATATCGCATAAATTTGAAGAAAGTTAAGAAACCGAGAAATAATATACGACCAAAATCAAAAAATAAATTAAACCGATACTAAGATAGGGTTATTAGGTTAGATATTTCGAGATTTGGGAAAGATGTCGCACAAAATTTGAAAAAAATTAAGAAACTGAGAAATAATATGCGACCAAAAGGAAAAATAAACTTAACCGATACTACGAAAGGGTTGTTGGGTTAGATAATTCGCGATTCGGGAAAGATGTCCCACAAAATTTGAAAAAAATTAAGAAACTGAGAAATAATATGCGACCAAAAGGAAAAATAAACTTAACCGATACTAAGATAGGGTTATTAGGTTAGATAAATCGAGATTCGGGAAAGATGTCGCACAAAATTTGAAAAAAATTAAGAAACTGAGAAATAATATGCGACCAAAAGGAAAAAAACTTAACAGATACTACGATAGGGTTATTAGGCTAGATAATTCGAGATTTGGAAAAGATGTCGCACACATTTGAAAAAAATTAAGAAACTGAGAAATAATATGCGACCAAAAGGACAAATAAACTAGACCGATACTAAGATAGGGTTATTAGGTTAGATATTAAGCGATTTGGGAAAGATGTCGCATGAAGTTTAAAAAAATTAAGAAACTGAGAAATAATATGCGACCAAAAGGAGAAATAAACTTAACCGATACTAAGATAGGGTTATCAGCTTAGATAATTCGAGATTGAGGAAAGATGTCGCACAAAATTTGAAAAAAAATAAGAAACTGAGAAATAATATGCGACCAAAAGAAAAAATAAACTTAACCGATACTACGATAGGGTTATTAGGTTAGATATTTAGCGATTTGGGAAAGATGACGCACAAAAATAGAAAAAAATTAAGAAACTGAGAAATAATATGCGACCAAAAGGCAAAGTAAACTAAACCGATACTAAGATAGGGTTATTAGGTTAGATAATTCGAGATTGAGGAAAGATGTCGCACAAAATTTGAAAAAAATTAAGAAACTGAGAAGTAATATGCGACCAAAAGCAAAAATAAACTTAACCGATACTACGATAGGGTTATTAGATTAGATAATTCGAGATTTGGAAAAGATCTCGCACACGTTTGAAAAAAATTAAGAAACTGAGAAATAATATGCGACCAAAAGAAAAAATAAACTTAACCGATACTACGATAGGGTTATTAGGTTAGATAATTCGAGATTTGGGAAAGATGTCGCACAAAATTTGAAAAAAAAAATAAGAAACTGAGAAATAATATGCGACCAAAAGAAAAAATAAATTAAACCGATACTAAGATAGGGTTATTAGGTTAGATAATTCGAGATTTGGGAGAGATCTCGCACATATTTGAAAAACATTAAGAAACTGAGAAATAATATGTGACCAAAAGGAAAAGTAAACTAAACCGATACTAAGATAGGGTTATTAGGTCAGATAATTCGAGATTGAGGAAAGATGTCGCACAAAATTTGAAAAAAATTAAGAAACTGAGAAGTAATATGCGACCAAAAGGAAAAATAAACTTAACCGATACTACGATAGGGTTATTAGGTTAGATAATTCGAGATTTGGAAAAGATCTCGCACACATTAGAAATAATATGCGACCAAAAGGAAAAATAAACTAAACAGATACTATGATAGGGTTATTAGGTTAGATAATTCGAGATTTGGGAAAGATGTTGCACACATTTGAAAAAAATTAGGAAACTGAGGAATAATATCCGACCAAAAGGAAAAATAAACTAAACCGATACTAAGATAGGGTTATTAGGTTAGATAATTCGAGATTTGGGAAAGATGTCGCACAAAATTTGAAAAAAATTAAGAAACTGAGAAATAATATACGACCAAGAGGAAAAATAAATTAAACCAATACTAAGACAGGGTTATTAGGTTAGATAATTCGAGATTGAGGAAAGATGTCGCACAAAATTTGAAAAAAAAAGAAACTGAGAAATAATATGCGACCAAAAGGCAAAGTAAACTAAGCCGATACTAAGATAGGGTTATTAGGTTAGATAATTCGAGATTTGGGAACGATGTCGCACAAAATTTGAAAAAAATTAAGAAACTGAGAAATAATATGCGACCAAAAGGGAAAATAAATTAAACCGATACTAAGATAGGGTTATTATGTTAGATATTTCGCGATTTGGGAAAGATGTCGCACAAAATTTGAAAAAAATTAAGAAACTGAGAAATAATATGCGACCAAAAGCAAAAATAAACTTAACCGATACTACGATAGGGTTATTAGATTAGATAATTCGAGATTTGGAAAAGATCTAGCACACGTTTGAAAGAAATTAAGAAATTGAGAAATAATATGCAACCAAAAGGAATAATAAACTAAACAGATATTACGATAGGGTTATTAGGTTAGATATTTTGAGATTTGAGAAAGATGTCTCACAAGTTTAAAAAATATTAAGAAACTTAGAAATAATATGCAACCAAAAGGAAAAATAAATCAAACCGATACTAAGATAAGGTTATTAGGTTTCCCAAATTTTCAAATGTGTGCGACATCTTTCCCAAATCTCGAATTATCTTACCTAATAACCCTATCTTAGTACTGTTTAATTCATTTTTTGATTTTGGTCGCATTTTATTTCTCAGTTTCTTAATTTATTTTCAAATTTGTGCGACATCATTCCTCAATCTCGAAATATCTAACCTAATAACCATATCTTAGTATCGGTTTGATTTATTTTTCCGTCGCATATTATTTCTCAGTTTCTTTTTTTTTCAAATTTTGTGCGACATCTTTCCTCAATCTCGAATTATCTAACCTAATAACCCTGTCTTAGTATCGGTTTAATTTATTTTTCCTCTTGGTCGCATATTATTTCTCAGTTTCTTAATTTTTTTCAAATTTTGTGCGACATCTTTTCCAAATCTCGAATTATCTAACCTAATAACCCTATCGTAGTATCGGTTAAGTTTATTTTTCCTTTTGGTCGCATATTGTTTCTCAGTTTCTTAATTTTTTTCAAATTTTGTGCCACATCTTTCCCAAATCTCGAAATATCTAACCTAATAACCCTATCGTAGTATCGGTTAAGTTTATTTTTCCTTTTGGTCGCATATCATTTCTCAGTTTCTTAATTTTTTTCAAATTTTGTGCAACATCTTTCCCAAATCTCGAATTATCATACCTAATAACCCTATCTTAGTATCGGTTTAATTTATTTTTCCTTTTGGTCGCATATTATTTCTAAGTTTCTTAATTTTTTTCAAATGTGCGACAACTTTCCCAAATCTCGAAATATCCAACCTAATAACCCTATCTTAGTATCGGTTTGATTTATTTTTCCTTTTGGTCGCATATTATTTCTAAGTTTCTTAATTTTTTTCAAATGTGCGACAACTTTCCCAAATCTCGAAATATCCAACCTAATAACCCTATCTTGGTATCGGTTTAGTTTATTTTTCCTTTTGGTTGCATATTATTTCTAAGTTTCTTAATTTTTTTTAAACTTGTGAGACATCTTTCTCAAATCTCGAATTATCTAACCTAATAACCCTATCTTAGTATCTGTTTAGTTTATTTTTCCTTTTGGTCGCATATTATTTCTCAGTTTCTTAATTTTTTTCAAATTTAGTGCGACATCTTTCCCAAATCTCGAAATATATAACCTAATAACCCTATCTTAGTTTATTTCTCCTTTTGTTTGCATATTATTTCTAAGTTTCTTAATTTTTTTTAAACTTGTGAGACATCTTTCTCAAATCTCGAATTATCTAACCTAATAACCCTATCGTAGTATCGGTTAAGTTAATTTTTCCTTTTGGTCGCATATTATTTCTCAGTTTCTTAATTTTTTTCAAATTTTGTGCGACATCTTTTCCAAATCTCGAATTATCTAACCTAATAACCCTATCGTAGTACCGGTTAAGTTTATTTTTCCTTTTGGTCGCATATTATTTCTAAGTTTCTTAATTTTTTTCAAATGTGCGACAACTTTCCCAAATCTCGAAATATCCAACCTAATAACCCTATCTTAGTATCGGTTTGATTTATTTTTCCTTTTGGTCGCATATTATTTCTAATTTTCTTAATTTTTTTCAAATGTGCGACAACTTTCGCAAATCTCGAAATATCCAACCTAATAACCCTATCTTAGTATCGGTTTAGTTTATTTTTCCTTTTGGTTGCATATTATTTCTAAGTTTCTTAATTTTTTTTAAACTTGTGGGACATCTTTCTCAAATCTCGAAATATCTAACCTAATAACCCTATCTTAGTATCTGTTTAGTTTATTTTTCCTTTTGGTCGCATATTATTTCTCAGTTTCTTAATTTTTTTCAAATTTAGTGCGACATCTTTCCCAAATCTCGAAATATATAACCTAATAACCCTATCTTAGTATCGGTTTAGTTTATTTTTCCTTTTGTTTGCATATTATTTCTAAGTTTCTTAATTTTTTTTAAACTTGTGAGACATCTTTCTCAAATCTCGAATTATCTAACCTAATAACCCTATCGTAGTATCGGTTAAGTTTATTTTTCCTTTTGGTCGTATATTATTTCTCAGTTTCTTAATTTTTTTCAAATTTTGTGCGACATCTTTTCCAAATCTCGAATTATCTAACCTAATAACCCTATCGTAGTATCGGTTAAGTTTATTTTAACCCTTTTGGTCGCATATCATTTGTCAGTTTCTTAATTTTTTTCAAATTTTGTGCGACATCTTTCCCAAATCTCGAAATATCTAACCTAATAACCCTATCTTAGTATCGGTTAAGTTTATTTTTCCTTTTGGTCGCATATTATTTCTCAGTTTCTTAATTTTTTTCAAATTTTGTGCGACATCTTTTCCAAATCTCGAATTATCTAACCTAATAACCCTATCGTAGTACCGGTTAAGTTTATTTTTCCTTTTGGTCGCATATTATTTCTAAGTTTCTTAATTTTTTTCAAATGTGCGACAACTTTCCCAAATCTCGAAATATCCAACCTAATAACCCTATCTTAGTATCGGTTTGATTTATTTTTCCTTTTGGTCGCATATTATTTCTAAGTTTCTTAATTTTTTTCAAATGTGCGACAACTTTCGCAAATCTCGAAATATCCAACCTAATAACCCTATCTTAGTATCGGTTTAGTTTATTTTTCCTTTTGGTTGCATATTATTTCTAAGTTTCTTAATTTTTTTTAAACTTGTGAGACATCTTTCTCAAATCTCGAAATATCTAACCTAATAACCCTATCTTGGTATCTGTTTAGTTTATTTTTCCTTTTGGTCGCATATTATTTCTCAGTTTCTTAATTTTTTTCAAATTTAGTGCGACATCTTTCCCAAATCTCGAAATATCTAACCTAATAACCCTATCGTAGTATCGGTTAAGTTTATTTTTCCTTTTGGTTGCATATTATTTCTCAGTTTCTTAATTTTTTTCAAATTTTGTGCGACATCTTTCCTAAATCGCGAAATATCTAACCTAATAACCCTATCTTAGTATTGGTTTGATTTATTTTTCATATTGGTCGCCGTTGGTCGCATATTATTCCTCGTTTTTTTTCAACTGTTTTCAGACTTATGCGACGTCCTTCCTAAATCGCGAAATATGTTACCTAATAACCCTTCCTTAGTATAGGTTCAGTTTATTTTTCCGTTTGGTTGCATATTATTTCTCAGTTTCTTAATTTTTTCAAATTTTGTGCGACATCCTTCCCAAATCTCGAAATGAATAACCTAATAACCCTATATTAGTATCGGTTTAGTCTGTTGTTCATATTGGTCGCATATTATTTCTCGGTTTCTCAACTTTTTTCAAACTTATGTGGCCTCCTTCCTGAATTGCGAAATATCTTACTTAATAACCCTTTCTTAGTATGGGTTTAGTTTATTTTTCCTTTTGGTTGCATATTATTTCTGAGTTTCTTAATTTTTTTTCAAATTTGTGCGACATCTTTCCCAAATCTCGAAATATCTAAACCTAATAACCCTATCTTTAGTATCTGTTTAGTTTTATTTTCACTTCTGAAATACCAGAAACAAGGAAGGACGGACTTATGTAGGATCAGCCTTACCCCCTGACAAATAGCTGTCGGCAGTTGTGATCATAGAAGAGTAATGTAGAAGAGTAATGTAGTATGTACAATAGGCGGTCTCTTTACAGTATTGTTTGATTTGAAAGGCTCCTTAAACAATAACGCTAGGTGTTTGATTACTCCCACGACACCTCATATTTACAGGCAGACCTCAGATATACAGGCACCTCAGATTTGCAGGCTCGCGCTACGGTGATATATGAAAGATTCCAAAATGCACAATGGCTTCACAAGAACCTGCAGTGACTTTTGTGTCTGAGCTTCAGTTAATCATTAACTTCATGGACCACAATGATTTACTCAAGCATGATGAAGACTTTGAGAAAGAACTTGCTGCCATTTCTCTTGAGGTAAGTTTGCCATAATCTACTTTTTAGACAGAATTTTGGGTGCCGCCTATCCTAGGCCCAAATAAATTAATTACCACAACACTCAAACAAAAATTGGAAGTCCCAAACCCAAGGACCTTACCATGAACTTCTTGTTTCAAAGATTTGAAATTATTTTACAATCATATTTAAAAGGGATATGTGTGTGGCAAATGTGATTCCTGCCAGTTTCAGCCTGCCTTTTAGTCCTGATGAGCCTGCATCGAGAGTGTATTTTTCATTTCCAGGGGGAGCTAAATCCAGAATTACTGAAGTGCTCTCATTATGAGAAGCCTTATAAAACAGGGAAGGGGTCTGCAAAGACACTGAGATCTGTATGAAGAAGAAAGGTCCAGTTGATAAAAGAATCTTAGCTCAACTGCTTTCAGAGGCCGTAGAAAAATTGAGCCAGGATGAATGTTGCCCCCAAGAAATACAAGACGATGTACCTGTAGTCTCAGAGGCTGTAGAAACAAAGAGAGCTATGACACCAAAATAAAACCATTGCATTGCCTACATTGGTGGATATGTAATCAGAAATTTGCGGACTGGTTGAGATCAATGACACACTAGCAAGATAGTTTGAAGTCGTTGTGTCATATTTTAGAACAGCTTCAGAATTTTTCAAAAGAAATAATCTTCCTGCTAATTAGAACAGGCATGTCTACTCAACAGATAAATATGTAAAGGAATTCTTTACGTATTTCTTACTTGAGGGCGACATGGAAAAGGACAACACAAAACCAATAATGGTGAGTAGCCACTTCCTTCTATTGTTTTGATACAAAATCGCGATCATGTTTCAAAAATAATCTATAAATCATAAGCTTATCATGCTCTTTTATTTTGATATTCAATTAATACAGGTTTTTCTGTAAGAAACTTGGATCTTATAAAGCAGTTTCTTATAAAAAGGCGTGTTTTAACATTCTCCGTTCTCTGGTTTTTCCACGAGAGAGACTTGTAGCGAATGTGTAACAGTTTCAGGTGAACAGATTTTATGTATTTTTTGTGTGTTGAAAACATAGAATAGTGCTCAGATCAGAGCCTTGTTCCAGTGGTCACCTGGGACCAAAATTCTCCTTCTCAGCTCTCAAAAATTCAACTCTTGGTGGCAAACGACAGTTGAATTCTGGGATTGAGTATCAATATGGGACCAAATTTCGGGGATTGGGTCATAACAGAAATCCTCCGCACACACCCCCGTATGAATTTATAGTGAAGTACCCCTCCCCCCTCCAGGGTAATGATTCCACAAATTAGCTGTGATCAGTGTCAGACGAAATGAATGAGATCTAATGGACTATTTGCAAAGTAATTATTTTTCAGGAAAAGTCTCTTGTGTCCCCCTTTCAGAAATATTTATAAAATTTTGATAAAATTCAACTTTCTGCTTGATTTTATCTAATTATCATGGAATGAATCTTTACAAACCAAAGCAGATTCTTAATTGAACACACCTGTGTCACAAACAAAAGTGTATTGTTTGCCCCTAAGTGACTGATCTGTATGGAGGATCTGATCTTTCAGATATTGTGGATGGTTTTGGGTCGTTATAATGTGGTTATGGGTCTTTGTGGGTTGTTGCAGATGGTTTTGGGTCGTTATGAAGTGGTTTAGGCTGGTTGTGGGTGGTTTTGGGTGGTTTTGGGTTGTTGTGGATGGTTTTGGGTGGTTGTGGATGGTTTTGGGTAGTTCCTCGTTTTAGTAAGTACGTTACAGGTACACATGGTATTATCAGGGGAGATTGAAATAGTTAGGAGGTAGTATTTTCTCCCTTTGGATGTCATATCATAACTTGCATTGCTTGGAGAATACGTTTGAAAGACACTAATAATGCATGCTTCTTTGCTTTGCGAAGAGGTTTCTTTCACACAGATAAATGGGCCAGGTGAATTCCGCGGATCTCGTGGACTTCGCGGATGCCGCGGACGTACAAAAAATCCGCCAAATACAAAATCCGCCGAATTCATTTTGACATTAGGTAGAAATGAATTCCGCGGATTTCGCGGATTTCAGGGCGAAACGAATAGTCAAGTCGGTGGAAAAATTTGCAAGCAATTTGATTTTTGGTTTAAAGCATACCTTATACATTCCTGGTGATGATCTTAGTTGTTGAACGCCTTCAAATTTTCTCAGCTGCGCCTCCAATCGAAGATTCTTAGGAGGCCGCCATGTTCTTAATACCCCCAGTAACGACCCCGCCGGACATTTAAAGTACAGCGGGGAAATTATGTAACCGTACATTTTCAGCGGGGATTGAAAATATCGTGACGGGGAACAAAACCTATAGGCTATTATTTGTGATAGAAGTTGTATTTCTTGACAAGGAAATAAAAATTTCAACGGGGAAGCAACACAAACAAGGTGGGGAGAGTGCTTAAAACTCAACCTTGGCGGGGAAACACATTTTTCTGTCGGGTCATCCTTTTACTTTGGCGGGGCAGCGTTTCAGCGAGGTCGTTACTGGGGGGTGTTTGTTATCAATGTCAGACTCATTGACCAGATTGTATGAAAGTCTTGATATGATTTGGTTTCTCAATTAATTTGAAAACAACTTCTTTTAATTCAAATTATTCAACTGGTTGTGGAAAATAACTGTTTCCGTGTAATTTCTTTTCGTTTAATCATGATACGGGGCCCCGATAACTTCTCGAGAAATACGACACGCATTTTTGTTGTCAATTGTCATTTTACTTCCGCATGTGCACATGTTTCGATTGCATTTCACTGCTTCCTCAACATACGAAACTCTCTAGACAATGTTTTGCGTTGAAGTCTGCGAAGTCCGCGGAATTCATTTTTACCTAATACCAAAATGAATTCCGCGGATTTTGTATTTGGCGGATTTTTTCAAACTCTCGAAAGCAAGCCAGTTCTGGCATTGGTAAACTCGCTGACGTTTTTTGGCAACTATACAAGATGAACTACGAAATAAAGCACAGTTATTTTAACATTTGATACTTAAAGGAGAATGTTTTTGCCCCTATAGTTTTCGAGCTAAAATTTGACACACAATACCCAATAACTGCTGGTGACTCAGATCTACTACCAAATTGTTTTAGAACCTTTCTACGGCAGTGTAAGTAGAGAAAGAACTAATACATTGCTGCTTTCCCCGCGTTACAAACTCTACAGAAAATATTTTACTTTGAAATCCGCGAAGTCCGCGGAATTCATTTTCACCTAATGTCAAAATGAATTCGGCGGATTTTGTATTTGGTGGATTTTTTGTACGTCCGCGGCATCCGCGAAGTCCGCGGCATCCGCGGAATTCACCTGGCCCAGATAAATGCTCTGTAAATCGCAATGGGACTTCATGCAAACAAGCAAACAACACTTTTTCCTGAAGCCTGATTCACACAGTCGTGCAGAAAGACCCAAAGACAAGAATTCAAACTTCATATTTGTCTCATGGTTCTCTCTGCACGATCCTAGCGACCTAAGCAACCTAGTGTGAACAAGGCTTAGCTTTTTCAGTATCCCTTGATAATACAATGTGTACCTGCAACTCTGGCAAAGCTAAACAGCTGAAGGGGCCTGGTCCAAGATGTCACCAAATTGCAAGACACCCATACAAGGTCTTACGAAGATAACATTTTTCAAAAGATGCATCAAATGACCGATTTCGATGGGGAATGGTTTATGATCTAAGTTAGACTCTTGAATGCCCAGAAAAATTTATTTCACTACAATGGAGTGGCTCAATGCCATGCCACAGTCCGTCAAACGCCCCACGTTTTTTTTCTGACTCACCCGATAGAATGTGCTGCAGAAATTCCCGTAAACTACCAGCTTCTTTCAAGAGGTCAGATCAACACAGCAAGTTTCTGACGAGACGAGCTTCACGTAAGGACAGAACAATATGTCTGCTTGCTTTACAATCAGTTGAATGACACACATGTTGATAAAGCAAGACACAACATCTTTAGAACTGGCAAGTATTTTGAGGATATGATGCCTTGCACTAGGAACGTTCTCTACCATCATTTGATGTGTGTGAATTTTCAAACCTTTGTGTTGAAACAAGCCATAATATTCAAAAATGCTCGATGGAGGGTAGCTGGTCGTAACATGGAACTTCTTTGGATGAGCATCATCCCAATCCCACCAAAGGGTCTTGTGGAAAATACTCACTTCTCCTGTAAATCAGGCGTTAACAGTCGCTGGTGCTTGTGTTCAAAAGCAAATTTGAAATGCACATCTGTGTGTCGTTGCTCAGGTTGTGAGAACAGAAATGAAGAAGATGCTGAAAACAGTGAATCAGAGTTGAGCGAAGAAGGAAGTGATGAAGATAGTGACAGCAAATAACAAACTTCTTGAGTTCATCAGAATTAAATGTATCGTTTCCAAATTGTTTAGATTCATTACCAAGGGAATTAAAGTTTTTCCGACAAACACGTAGGGCCCCTCCCAACAAAAGTTATCACAATTGCTGCTCCTTCTTATGTTCTTTTAGTGGGTCTGTCTTTTGCTGCACAGAGCAGTAATAATCACTGACGTTATGAGCCAGAAACTGTGTTGAGATATGCTTCTCCGCAGAGGTTACTGGTTGTAATTTTCAGCATTTGGATTGTTTTTGATAGTTTCTTGCATCATAGAGCAATGTCATTCTCTAAAAAAGGCATTTTGTAAGCAAGGCATGGAGCATCTCCTTTTTTAGAGCTTTATGAACTTATTTTCAAGTGTTCTACATTTTTTAGTGTATTGTCAGCGTATCACAGCTTTGATCGGCCATTTGTGCAAATCTATGGCTTGGGGCCACATGGATCTTCATTCTGGATGTCATTGCAGTCATTATCATATAAAAATTACCTAGCTCCATGATTTATGCAACATAATTGATTTTCTAAGAAAGATAGGTAATCTCTGGACTTGCTACAAGTCTATCTTTTTGTCATAAAAACAAGAGAAGGAAAAAGAAAAAAAGGAAAAAAGAAAAAGGAGAGTAGGAAACACCCAATTGAGGCTACATGTAAATTTTTCTATTCACCGGACAACATCTTGTACAGTGAATAGGAAAATTTGAATGTAGCCTGGATTGGGTGCACTAGAGTTATAAGTCTATCTTTCCTTCTCTCCTCTGTTTTCCTTTTTCCGTAGCTCGTTCTTATGGCCAACGGTTAGACTTGTAGCAAGTCCAGGTCTTCTCATCCCATGGCCTAATTTCGTGTGATTTAATTTTCAATGCAACCATAGCCATCCTACTTCTGTGTGCAGGAAAGTGCAGGGAGTATCTCTGGACATCCGTCATAAGATATCTTGTACCTGCAGACCATGTGACAGAAGGAAACATAAGCTGCCTACCCATTAATAGCTTTGAAGAGGCTGATACTCCATGGTTGGCCTAAATTGAAATGAAAATGAAGCAATTACATTTTACCCTCTAAGGACGGATGTATTCTTGTCGGTTGACATCCAAGCAATGATGATCAGGCAAGTTTAGGTGAAGACTAATCACCACTTCATACAAATAGAGCAGGTCAATAACCTTGGCAAATAGAAAACGAAAACTCCGGCGACCCGGGTAAATTCTAGAAAGACTAATCATATGGTTAAGTCTCTTGGCAATCTTAGGAAGCTTCCCTTCACAAAAACTTCTCTTACCTCATTCATTTGGAAATGCTGATTATTGAAAACTGTACTGGAAAGTCAGATTTTGCCTTTAGTGCACAGCTGTTTCAGTGGCACTTGGATTCCGCATCTCATTAAATTTGGACTGGCAATCAGAAAAACGCAAATATCTTGAAAAGTATGCAACCATTTTCAAATCGTAAAAAAGTTCCTAAAAGTTTATTAAATTGCACATCTTATGTGTGAAAATGGAAATCATGGGGTAAGGGTAACCCCACCAATGACATCATTAACACATGGGATATTCAAAATTCTTCGCACATTTCAATTGTTTAACACGCTGAAAGCAGAGCAGGCTAGATTTTAAGAATAAGAAGTATTAGAATTGGTTTTAAAACAGAAAATTCAAAGCCCAGTTATGTGTTTGAGTTTTAAAATATCTCATTGTTATACATTTATTGGTTATTTATTGGCTATATTAATCGTATACATTCGACATTATTTACAACATAATTTTGCCCCTGAAGTGTCATGAAATCAACTGCTGATGGTTTGAACATATTTCAAAACAGAATTATTGAAACTGCCTTGAGTAACATACTGTAGCCATTTGCTAAATTTTTTCATCTGACACTGGTCACAGATGATGTATCTGATATTTTGTTGTAATCAACATGTGATGGAAATTACTTGGCAAACGGATTTTTTTGTTACTCAACACAGTTTACAAGTTAAGAAATATCTTTCAATTAAAACTTATCACTATTACAGCTAGGACAGTATCGCCCCTTGTCCCTCCCAGCCCTGAGAAAATGGTTCTGTCCTTTTGATTTACAGTTTTTACACAGTCTTGCAGCTCCTTTCATCAACAATTTGTTCATGTAGCTTCTTAGCTCTTGCCTCTCTAACACTAGTCTTATTCTTTCACTCTGATCCCTGACACACGCTAGTTGTCGAAGTTCTTGATTTACCGAGGAATGAACACTTTCCCCTTCTTCTTCACTAAGCAAGCCCAATGTTTTGTGTTCAGCAACGAATCTAGGAACGTTAAAGATAAGTTTGTCCATTTTGCGTGTCAAGTTTCTGTCAAAATATACCGGGAAAAGTTCTCCAAATTTATGGCACATTGAAGTTAAACTGCTGATCTCTGTCTCCTTTAAAAATCTTTTTGCTGACATGAGTTTTTGTATTTTCGAAAATAAGTCTAGAATGCCATCATATTTCGACTTGAGTTCTGGTTTGGCCAACAAAACATCTGTTAATACAGCAAAGTTTCCTAATATCTTTTTGCAATGATTGCCGACAAATACGTTCCCATGATAAGCTTGACGAACAACTTTCAGGGTATCTAGGGCACTAAGCAGCTTACGTTCATTTTCACCAATCTTCTCTTCAAATTTAGATTTCAGGTTATCACACTGAATTTGCAGCTTGACAGAGTCAATTTTGATTTTGTTTTCCTCTTCAATAATGTTTCCAATTTTTTCAGCAAACAGTTCTTTCCGGTCAAACAAACTTATTTCTTAGCAATCCAGACAGGCGTAGCATTGTTCATCCGATATTTCCAGCTCCTCTTGTGGGCTGAAACATTCACAGAAGGTATGGAACCATTGCGAACAATTGTCACATGCAATCCAATTTATATTTTCGTCTTGCAGTGTGATGCAACAGTGTTTTGATGCACATTTTTCTACATTTCTCTTTTTTGTTTTTCTTTTAGGCGTGTCACTTAATTGTGAAAGTTCATTGTTTTTCTTATGGTATCCAGAAATAACAGCATCTAAGCAAGCATAACGATTTTCAATGTCCACTACTGCTTCTCCTAACTCCCTTAACTGGCTTACCTTGTTGCTCAATTCTACACTCTTTACTTCCCAATCATCTGATACATTATCCCTATCTGCTGTTACAGTCTGGTCATTCGTAGCTTGATCCATTGACCTGCATTCTTCCAAAAGCATCAAGTAAATATTAAGAACAATCCCTAACATTATATGAAGTCCAGGGGGCACAACCTGAGAAAGGGACCTCAACAGGAACAACATCTGCTCTATAACGGAGAAATGATACTTGCCATTTTCCCTTGCATTGTAATTATTTCTGGAATCTGACAGACTTTCATTATAAGACTCTTCATAATGTTTCACTGTGCGAACCTCAATCTGGCATGTTTCTGGAGTGTGAGGTGTATCATTATGAGACTGAAGGTGTTTTAGTGGAACTAAGTCCAGGGAACTTGGTAAGAGGAAGAGGATCCTTGATGTCCAAGGCAATCATCTAAGAAATGGTAATCACCACCTAAAAATATCTTAACTTCCCTTCCCAAAATCCTAGTTTCGGGATCTTGAAGCCTTGCAATTTGTTCTCGATAAGTAGAGAAGACTTTCCACATATTATCGAGTGAGTCAGTTGCTTCGAACATGCAAAAGATATGGACATTATCTACAGACCCAGCTTTCTGTGTGTTCATGCACTCAACATGAAACTTCATATGCTGCCCCCCTTTATCTCCACCAAAAAGAAGCCAGAGCTTGCCTTGAAAGTCACCATCCACCTTTAGTTTTTCTTTTGACAAAATATCGGTCAAGTACGGCATGAGATCCTTCACTCTTACAAAGGGCCTGGGAGTGACATTTTCATCTGAAGCGGTACGTAACAAACCCATGTATCCCGTCTCAACTGAAGCTGTGCTGACATGGGATAGCAATGGAGACTGTACGCATCGCATTTTTCGTTCAGATGGTAAAATGTTTATCTTTAAGTTTGTTAGACATCGTCTTAGGTTTCTAACCTTGTTCATTGGCAGGCGCATCAACGATTTTATATTTATTGCTTGTTCGGGACTTATTTGTGGCATTATCGCAATGCCGGCACTTTCCGCAGCTTTCATGAACAGAACTTTGTTTGCTTTAATCATTTCTTTCAGAACTAGATGTGTTTCTGTATCATCATCAGTAGCAGAAGCTATCTTCGACACGAATTTCATGGAAAGCTTTGCTCGTTTCTGAATCTCTTTCACGCCAATTTTTGATGCAGGGTCTTTAGAAAGAGGCATTTCTGCATAGTGGTTCCTAAATCCTGATGTCAATTTCTTCTTTCCTTCGCCGTTCTCACATTTGAAATATCGTTTTCCAACATGAAAACTTGGGCTCTCTTCATGTTCAATTGCTATTATATCGCCAAATACACCCTTGATTTCTGTGTTTGTCTTTACATCCTTTGTCGTTACAGGAATGTTTCCTTCAAGAGGAACGGGACTACTGCTACACACAAAGGGGGAAATAAATTAAAATCTAAGGAGGCCAATGACAAGCTATTATACTTAAATGCTGAACTGTTTGCTGGTTCGGTAATGCTTTTCTGTTACTCCATAGTCTATTTGTGGTTATTGATATGTGTATGTGTACAACAAGATATTCTCCATCATGCCATTTTTATCATGTTCTACACCCTTGAGATATACCTATAACTGTACACCACAAAAAGGTATTTATGCAATGCATGCACCTTTTTGGTTTCTACGAAACCAATTCCTAAACCTGTTGTAGCATTGAGGAAAGCTGTGGACTGTTTGTAGCATTTCATTTCATTGCAGTAACGGTTGTACGATGATGCTTACTCACTATATGCAATGTTTGCATGATCATGATGAACATTCCTAGTATTTTGCCATGCCAAAACCCTTCGTTTGGTTTGGGCCTATTTAGCCAAGAATTTGAGATTTAATCATTACAAATAAAGATTCCATCGGACTGTGCATCACTTTCCGATATTTAGGCTCGTAAGGCTTAATTTTAGTTTGTGTCTTGGCTTGCTGTGCCTCTCTTGGAGGCCTGATGAGTAGGCCAGTAGCAAACTCACGATATGGTGATGGAGTTTTATAGCCTAGACACAATTTGCGAGAACTTAGAAGGCATACCGGAATTTGATGACCCGGGACGCAAGTGGGACGCGGGAACCGGGGCGCAAGTGGGACGCGGGAACCGGGACGCAGGTGGGACGCGGGAACCGGGACGCAGGTGGGAACCGGGAACCGGGACGCAGGTGGGAACCGGGAACCTGGACGCAGGTGGGACCCAACATTTTTTCCCATTTGAAATTTGAGTTTTTAAAAATTGAGAAGTGTTTTTCAAAGCTGGATAATTTCATCGCATTTTCCGTGCTATGCGTATCTCTTTCATAAACAGCTGCTTATAAGAAACAAACGTAAAAACTCTGGGTACTTAGTTTCTGGCAATTTTAAGAAACTTTCACTACTGGCTCACATTCTTAGTTTCTTTGCGAGCAGAAGCTTAGCTTTTCTTGAAAATAGCTTTGCTGAAAGGCAACCCTGCTTAAATTCTCGAAAGAAATTAAATGAACATATGCTAAGTACTCAAGAAACCGAGTACTGCCCCCTGAACGGGAAGCAATAGGGAAGGTACCACATTTATTTTGTAGGATACCGTAAGTTTATTTCTTCCACTACGATTTTTGCAGACCAAACAATGAGGCAGGCAACGATCGGTGACTTGGTCCGGCTTTTTTACATCGTTAAAGCTGATTGAGACAGATTTTTTGTCACACTTCATATGTTTACAGAGAGATCATAATTACGCCACCAATGCTCAAATCATCCTTGGTATGTGTACCTTTTTCTTTTTATTGACATAACATTTGGATTATCAATACCGCTAGCCAGGTCATCTAAACTTTTGAGCCACTACGAGAGAGCCTATGCAATGGTAAGGCTGGCGGAACAATGTTTCAACTGTTTCAACATTCTCTTTGCTTTGTGTTATTTGTAAGTTCTGGGGAATGGTTTTTGGAAAATTTATAAATTTTAGGGTCTGATTTCACAAGTCAAATTGGCACAAACACGTCACCTGCCTATTGAAGTTGTTCCCTATGCTCCCAAATCACAAACTCACAAAACAAACTCAAGCCTTCAGCTATCAAGCAAACTTTCACCAAAAAGTCTTTGTGAATGAATTTTCTAACATTTGAAGTTCATTTTGGCTATGTTTTTGTAGCTCATTTGTAACTTCATGATATTTGCAAGGTTCTGTGGGGAAGAATCACAAACAGCTTCGCAGGGTAGCCTGCGCGCAGACTCTACCAAAGGAAAAGTACTTTCCTTTGGTAGAGTCTTTTGGTAGAGTCTGCGCGCAGGCTATCGCAGGGTGTTTTTAAAACGTATGAAGTGTGACAAAAAATCTGTCTCAATCAGCTTCAACGATGTAAAAAAGCCGGACCAAGTTACCGATCGTTGCCTGCCTCATTGTTTGGTCTGCAAAAATCGTAGTTGAAGAAATAAACTTACAGTATCCTACAAAATAAATGTGGTACCTTCCCTATTGCTTCCCGTTCAGGGGGCAGTACTCGGTTTCTTGAGTACTTAGCATATGTTCATTTAATTTCTTTCGAGAATTTAAGCAGGGTTGCCTTTCAGCAAAGCTATTTTCAAGAAAAGCTAAGCTTCTCCTCGCAAAGAAACTAAGAATGTGAGCCAGTAGTGAAAGTTTCTTAAAATTGCCAGATTCTAAGTACCCAGAGTTTTTACGCTTGTTTCTTATAAGCAGCTGTTTATAAAAGAAGGATAATTCACAAATACACTAACACTTCCTAGACGTTTCGATTTTCATCTTCTTCAGTAACTGTTCATACAAGACTTGGGGACCTACCTAAAAACCTAGATTACAATAGGGTGACAACAGAAACGACCTAACAAACGGACCTGCTTAATTACATATGTGTTATAATTGAAATAAAAGAGGTCGGACCGGATCATAGAGAGAAGTAAAGCAAAAGCCGACAGAGAGAAGGGTGAACTTGAAGTGGGAGCCAGATTTGCCGCTGTCTCACGGGGAATAAAAGTGATAAACATACAGCTCTAAACAAACAAAATAAGGAAACCCGCTCCAAATAGGACGGAAAGATAAAACGATAGAAAACATAAAAAGAAACTCCAACCCCATCCACAGGACCGCCCGCCCTTTAGAGATGCGAACATAGGGGTCCTGGGGACGAGGCTGAAGAAACCCGACACCCCTAAACCAACAAAAATAAACAATAAACAAAGAATAAATAAAGCTAATTGCATAAAGTAAATCATAGCATAAAGCCTTATGGAGAAGCGAAAAGATTAAGAGTCCACAAGTCTGACATTGAGTCCCTTCGGTGCAAAGCTATCTAACTTAAGTTGCCAAAAACCTTCCCGAACCCTAGACTCACCAAATATCCTATCAATAACCTGAACCTTAACATCCTCCATGAAACCATGATGACCTGCTAACTCAAAATGCCTATGAAAATCTGCCTGAGTAACCATCTCTCCTTTCTCAAATCTCCTACAACACGACTTATAATTATTAAACCTAGTACGAAAGGGGGTAAACGTGCTACCAACATATTGCATCCCACATACCTTGCAACCTAATAAGTAAACAACACCGGACGAATCACAATCAAACCTAGAATTTATGTTATACTCCTTACCCGTAACATGACAGACAAACTTATCTCCTTCAAACATAAACTTACACTCACGTGTTGGAGAGCAGCGGTGTTCTGAGCTTGCTCCGACATTATCTTCACAAAATAACTGTGCAGTATGGCTGAGTGTGGAAAAGATGGCAACAAGGAAAACATGGAACTGCAGGAAATCATCATTGCTGAGATTAAACGCGTTCATGGCACCCACAAAGCAGCAGAAGCTGACTCAATAACAAGCACGCTGGCAAAGAAGCATGGCCTAAGCAACAGCGAGGTAGCCATAACTCTGCAGTTTCTTATCGCATCTGGAAAGATTTTAAAACGAGCTCGCGAAGGAGATGCCGATTCCTTGGTCTTTCCGAAGGACAACGAGAAAAAGTCAGAAAAAGTTTCAGTGAAAAAGAAGCTAAATGCTCAGAGAGGGAATTCAATACTTACCGAAAATTTCGAAGTGCAAGAAACCAATGTAACGGTCGCCATTGGCGACCTCGTCAGAAGCCTAAATATGACGAACGAACTATTACAGAAAGAGAGGGATTTCAGCAAAGACCTATTGATTGAAAATAGCAATTTAAAGATAGCTATCAAGGAAAAAGAATTTGAAAATAGAGAATTAAACACTCGAATTAGGTTTTTCTCGCAGGATCCACTTCGAACATTCACCAAACCCTCGAGTCCCAAGGGAATTTTTCACTGCAGCGAAAAAAGGCAACCTATTCCCACAGCACCCATTGTTGATTTGGAGAAAAGTGAAGACAATGAAATCTTAAGTAATACCGAATGGCCATTTTTGAGCAGTTCAAATAACAAAAGGAAGAAAGCTGATAATAACATCACTACTGAATGGTCCACAATACCCATGAGGAAGAAGGCACGTGATGAGAACCAAAACAACGTCTGGCAAACGCAAACACAGTCAGCCTGGCCGAAAGAGTTAAACAGATTTGAAGTGCTCGAGCATGAAGATTTGCCAGCATTTTGTGGAGCTGCAACTGAAAATGAAGCCTCAACTTATTCTGCAGCTGTTCAGCGATCAAAGAACACAAGAAATCCCAAGCACAGAGAGGGTCCCCCAAGTAAACGGCGTGGAAAGCCTGCCACATACATTTTGGGTGACTCTATGGTTAAAGATATAAAAGGCTTCAAAATGGCAAAGGCCACTGGAAATGAAGAACAAATCTATGTTAAATCTTTCAGCGGAGCAAATGTAAACGACATGAAAAGCCATGTTGTTCCTACCTTAAATCGAGCCCCTCAGAAAATTATCCTACACTGTGGTACGAACGACCTCTCGAGCAAGCAAACCCCCGCAGAAATTGCAAGCAATATTGTGGCTCTTGCAACAGAAATGAAAGATGAAGAAAACGAAATTTTGGTATCTGGACTGGTGAGTCGGAACGATGAACTTAATGGTAAGGCTATCGAAGTAAACAAATTTTTAAGTAGAAAATGTAGTTTCCAAAATATTACATTTATAGATAATAGTAACATTGATGAGCGGTGTCATCTTAACGGAAGTGGACTGCATTTGAATTATGGAGGTACGTGTTTATTAGCAAATAACTTTTTGAACACTATTGGTTTTTGACTAGTTTATGATTCAGCATGTAGCGAAATTTATGAAGCTGACAAAGATGTCGCTCGACGTTATGATAGTGATGCACCGCGGAATTTGGTAAATCCCACGGACCCGCTACAAAACGAAAGTATTGATGCAAAAACAGCGCTGAAAGCACCATGCTTGAAAAACTTGGGCCGACTGATAGTCGGATATCTTAATATCAACTCAATTAGAAACAAATTAGATGCACTTTCAGAAATAAATTCTCAAAACATTGATATCCTTATGATTTCCGAAACTAAAATCGACTCTTCATTTCCAAAACAGCAGTTCGTTATTGATGGCTACTCTGTCCCTCTCCGCTTGGATAGAACCAAGGATGGTGGGGGTTTGCTAGTTTACATTCGTAACGGCATTGTCGCCCATCAACTTGACTCTTTCAAGTTTGCGGAAGGGATAGAGTGTATCTCTTTAGAAGTCAATCTGAATAAGAAGAAATGGGTTCTGCTTAGTGTGTATCGTCCACCAACCCAGTCAGAAGAGATTTTCTTAGATAACTTAGGAAGGGCACTTGACAAATATAGTGGAGAATTTGAGAATTTCATAATCCTCGGTGATTTCAACATGACTGTAAATGAGAGGGAATTAAAGAACTTTCTAGACTTGTATAGTCTTAAGAGCATGATCAAAGAACCAACTTGTTTCAAGTCGGAGAACCCTAAATGCATTGACCTTGTTTTGACCAACCGTGACCGAAGTGTCCACAGTACAACAACGGTCGAAACAGGGCTCTCTGATTTTCATAAAATGATTCTTACCGTTTTAAAAACAAAGTATCAGAAGATAGGTGCATCTGTCATAAACTATAGAAGTTATAAAAATTTCAATGAATCAGACTTCAAGCGAGATCTTTGTGAGGCTATAGGTAATACCAACCCTACCGATTATGAGTCATTTCAAGATGTTTTCAACGAAGTGTTAGATAAACACGCCCCTACTAAAAAGAAATATGTACGTGCAAATCATGCTCCATTCATGACGAGAGCTTTACGTAAAGCAGTTATGTTGCGTTCTAGACTTAAAAATAAACATAACAACTCTAGAACGGTTGAGAATTGGAACAACTTTCGTAAACAACGTAACCGTTGCGTTAAGCTATTCAGGCAAGCTAAAAGAGACTACTATAATAAGTTAGATATCAATTTGGTCACCGATAATAGGAAATTCTGGAAAACTGTGAAGCCTGCTCTGTCTGACAAATGTCAGAGCAATAACAAGATAGTATTAGTCGAAGATGATGAGATTATATCTGATGATACTGAAGTTGCAGAGATTTTCAATAGCTTCTTTGTAACGGTAACAGAGTCTCTTGGTATAAAAGAAAATAATGATAATATTTCAGGCACTGAGGGCATATTAGATCCTATCGAAAAGTCGATACAGAAATACTCAAATCATCCCAGCATACTAAGAATTAAGAATCGTTTTGTGAATGCAGACTACTTTACTTTCAACCCTGTTTCATTGGAGGAAATGGAAACTGAAATAAAAAGGCTTAGTCCCAAGAAGGCCACAACCTTCAAGAATATACCACCAAAGATTCTTAAGAATAATTCTGATATATGTTCCGAGCCTTTACAGGAAATATTTAATAATTGCATTGGAAACTCTACTTTTCCTGATGAGCTGAAATGTGCAGACGTATCTTCACTTCATAAACAAAAAGAAAGTACAGTTAAGAAAAATTACAGGCCAATTAGTGTTCTTCCAACTGTTTCAAAAGTTTTCGAGAGGCTTCTAGTCAAGCAAGTGGAAGCACACATAGAACAGTATTTTTCCACACTATTATGTGGATTTCGCAAGGGTTATAACACTCAGCAAGCCTTAGTACGTTTTTTGGAAAAGACTAAACTTTGTATTGATGTAGGCGGAAAAGTCGGTGCTGTTATGATGGATCTTTCTAAGGCTTTTGACTGCCTGAGACATGATCTCCTTATTGCCAAACTACATGCCTACGGTTTCAGTCATGATGCATTGTCTCTAATTTATAGTTACTTGCATAACAGACAACAGAGGGTCAAGGTCAATGGATCTTTTAGCTCCTGGAAGCAACTTACTTTAGGAGTGCCTCAAGGATCTGTCCTTGGACCTCTTCTCTTCAATATCTATATCAACGATTTGCTTTTTTCCTTAAATAATACTGATGTATGCAATTATGCCGACGATACAACTTTATTTGCTTGTGATATTGACACTGATAGTGTTGTTACTAGGTTAGAACTTGATTCCGCCCGTGCAATCAAATGGTTCTCTGACAACTATATGAAGCTCAATGAAGACAAATGTCATCTACTAACATTTGGAAATATAAGTGATGATTCTGTTTCGGTTAGAATTGGCAGTTCTATTATTACTAATAGTACTGAAGAAAAATTGTTAGGAGTTACCTTAGACAGCAAACTTACATTTGAGCAACATGTAAGTAATCTATGTCAAAAGGTTAGCAACAAGCTCTATGCTCTGTCACGCATAGCACACTATATGGATCAAAATAAATTAAGGATACTGATGAAATCATTCATAAATAGCCAGTTTCAATACTGCCCTCTGGCATGGATGTTCCATAATAGGAAACTAAATACTAAAATCAACAAACTGCACGAGCGAGCCCTTAGAATAACGTACAGAGATCAGGAGCCTAGCTTTGAAGATCTCCTAGGATATGATAACAGTGTATTTGTTCATCAAAAGAACTTACAGGTATTAATGATAGAAATGTTCAAGACAAAACATGGCTTAAATCCTCCTTTTATGAAAGAAATATTCTGTCCACAAACCAATCATTATAACCTCAGAAATGATCGTGATTTTAACTTACCAAGAGTGAGATCAGTCATGTACGGCTCAGAAACTGTTCGATATAGGGGTCCACAGTTATGGTGTACACTTCCAGTCTCTCTAAGACACTCAACTAACTTGATTGAATTTAAGACCAAAATCAAAGCTTGGAAAGGAAATGAATGCCAATGCCAATGTAGGCTCTGCCGAAATTATGTACCACTTTTAGGTTTTATATGATGTTTTTATCCATTCTTTTCTTGTAAATTGAAGTAGTTGGCTTTTATTAGCTATGTTTGTAAATATTATATACATGTATAGCTATTTTATACCTTATTTCTTTATGCCAACATTGTAAATAAAGTGTTAATAATAATAATAATAATAACACACCTGACACCTAGATTTACCACAGCGAAAGCAGCCCTTAACGGAATCTCCTTGTACCGGAGGAAGCTTCGCCCTAACAAGGTTATCCTTGAGATTGCTAGCACGCCTGAAGGCAACGAGGGGCTGTTCAGGAAACACCCTCTTGTGCTCTTCAGATGCGGCTAGCATTGGCTGAAGCTTGCCAGCTTCTTTGCCAGCGTGCTTGTTATTGAGTCAGCTTCTGCTGCTTTGTGGGTGCCATGAACGCGTTTAATCTCAGCAATGATGATTTCCTGCAGTTCCCTGTTTTCCTTGTTGCCATCTTTTCCACACTCAGCCATACTGTACAGTTATTTCGTGAAGATAATGTCGGAGCAAGCTCAGAACACCGCTGCTCTCCAACACGTGAGTGTAAGTTTATGTTTGAAGGAGATAAGTTTGTCTGTCATGTTACGGGTAAGGAGTATAACATAAATTCTAGGTTTGATTGTGATTCGTCCGGTGTTGTTTACTTATTAGGTTGCAAGGTATGTGGGATGCAATATGTTGGTAGCACGTTTACCCCCTTTCGTACTAGGTTTAATAATTATAAGTCGTGTTGTAGGAGATTTGAGAAAGGAGAGATGGTTACTCAGGCAGATTTTCATAGGCATTTTGAGTTAGCAGGTCATCATGGTTTCATGGAGGATGTTAAGGTTCAGGTTATTGATAGGATATTTGGTGAGTCTAGGGTTCTGGAAGGTTTTTGGCAATTTAAGTTAGATAGCTTTGCACCGAAGGGACTCAATGTCAGACTTGTGGACTCTTAATCTTTTCGCTTCTCCATAAGGCTTTATGCTATGATTTACTTTATGCAATTAGCTTTATTTATTCTTTGTTTATTGTTTATTTTTGTTGGTTTAGGGGTGTCGGGTTTCTTCAGCCTCGTCCCCAGGACCCCTATGTTCGCATCTCTAAAGGGCGGGCGGTCCTGTGGATGGGGTTGGAGTTTCTTTTTATGTTTTCTATCGTTTTATCTTTCCGTCCTTTTTGGAGCGGGTTTCCTTATTTTGTTTGTTTAGAGCTGTATGTTTATCACTTTTATTCCCCGTGAGACAGCGGCAAATCTGGCTCCCACTTCAAGTTCACCCTTCTCTCTGTCGGCTTTTGCTTTACTTCTCTCTATGATCCGGTCCGACCTCTTTTATTTCAATTATAACACATATGTAATTAAGCAGGTCCGTTTGTTAGGTCGTTTCTGTTGTCACCCTATTGTAATCTAGGTTTTTAGGTAGGTCCCCAAGTCTTGTATGAACAGTTACTGAAGAAGATGAAAATCGAAACGTCTAGGAAGTGTTAGTGTATTTCTGAATTATCCTGTTAAAATTTTTATATGCTTAGGTGAACGGGCTCTTGAATTATTGTTTATAAAAGAGATACGCATAGCACGGAAAATGCGATGAAATTATCCAGCTTTGAAAAACACTTCTCAGTTTTTAAAAACTCAAATTTCAAATGGGAAAAAATGTTGGGTCCCACCTGCGTCCCGGTTCCCGGTTCCCACCTGCGTCCCGGTTCCCGCGTCCCACCTGCGTCCCGGTCCCCGCGTCCCACCTGCGTCCCGGTTCCCGCGTCCCACTTGCGTCCCCGTTCCCGCGTCCCACTTGCGTCCCGGGTCATCAAATTCCGGTATGCCAACTTAGAATGATATATAATGGTACTTATCCTATAGCAAAGCTATCGACAATGTTGCAGTTTCCACTTAGCAAGACAATTGGTCTTAGAAGGCAATAACTTCGCTAGAAGCCATGAATCCTGACTCTGACACAGTGCCGCCATGTTGTCAACTTCAACTGCCAAACCAGCACGGCCACAAACCAAACCGCAACGGACAACACACAAATGACGAAGTAAAATGGCGCAATTCAAAAAGTCAAAATGGCGCATGCATCAGTTACACGTTTTTTTTTATAAGAAACTAGGATCAGGCCATCCCAGGGGGGGGCACTCGGAACATGAACATACGGGGAGGTAAGTCCGATATTTTTGGGTCTGAATATTTCCAAAAGTGATATTTTTGGGTCCAAAATAACTGAAAATCATGGCCATGCTATTTTTTGGGCATAAAACATAGTCAAACTGATATTTCTGGGTTCCGTAGAGACATTTCTGGCTTCAATTGACATTGTTTCTGGATTTTTATGTTTGTTTACAGGCGTCAAAGCATAAAAGTAGGTGATATTTTTGGGTTGCATTGAAGCTGAACTGATATTTTTGGGTTGCCAGAAAATTTCTCGGACTGACCCCCCCCCCCCCCCCCCCCCCCGTATGCATGTGTACCTACATTTCGTAACAAAATCCTTTTCCATTTGATATGTTTAAACCACATTGCTAGAAACTTTAAAGAAATGCTGTTCATGTGCCTGACTAACAGAATTTTGAATTGTTTGTCTATTTTTCCATAGACACTTCCAAGCACGGGGGAATGGTGCTCTTTATTTTGGGCTTTATCTTACCTACATTTCTGAACATTTACCTACATTTCGTAACAAAATCCTTTTCCATTTGAAATGTTTAAACCACATTGCTAGAAATTTTAAAGAAATGCTGTTCATGTACCTGACTAACAGAATTTTGAATTGTTTGTCTATTTTTCCATAGACACTTCCAAGCACGGGGGAATGGTGCTCTTTATTTTGGGCTTTATCTTACCTACATTTCTGAACATTTACCTACATTTCGTAACAAAATCTTTTTCCATTTGATATGTTTAAACCACATTGCTAGAAATCTTAAAGAAATGCTGTTCATGTGCCTGACTAACAGAATCTTAAATTATTTGTCTATTTTTCCATGATACTTTCAAGTACGGAGGCATGGTGCTCTTTATTTTGGGCTATATCTTACCTACATTTCTGAACATTTACCTACATTTCGTAACAAAATCCTTTTCCATTTGATATGTTTAAACCACATTGCTAGAAATTTTAAAAAAATGCTGCTCATGTGCCTGACTAACAGAATTTTGAATTGTTTGTCTATTTTTCCATACACACTTTCAAGCACGGGGGAATGGTGCTCTTTATTTTGGGCTATATCTTACCTACATTTCTGAACATTTACCTACATTTCGTAACAAAATCCTTTTCCATTTGATATGTTTAAACCACATTGCTAGAAATTTTAAAGAAATGCTGTTCATGTGCCTGACTAACAGAATTTTGAATTATTTGTCTATTTTTCCATAGACACTTTCAAGCACGGGGGCATGGTGCTCTATATTTTGGGCTTTATCGTACCTACATTTCTGAACATTGACCTACAGTTCGTAATAAAATCGTTTCTCATTTGATATGTTTGAACAGCGGGACAAAGCGTATTTGTTTAAACCAAAAAAGGATGCTATTGATGTGCTGGACTGACAAAATCTTTAATTATTCCTTAATTTTTTCCATAATTACTCGCAAGGAAAGGGGGCATAATGCCATTTATTTTTGGTTTGATTCTACCTAAATGTCTGAAGATTAACCTAGATTTTGTTGCAACATCCTTTTTCATTTGATGTTTTGCTAAAACATTACTAGAATTTACCAAACAAAGTTTTTGATGATGATGTGTTTAACTGACTGTTAAAATATAAAATATAGCTTTGTCCAGAATTTACTGTATTTTGGATAACTGCGAACTACCGTAGTTGAAATGACATGGAAACGTTAGAACAGGTTGGGTGGATACGAAGATAGCTGCAACATTCTTATCCAAAATCCAAGCGATAGATTTAGATACAACGTCGCAATTCTGGACTTGTTCCCAAATCATCAGTACTTGGGCTTGCCACTTAAGGTGCATTTTATTTACTTGTATCTGATAGTTTTCCTCGTAATAATTCTATGTACGCCTTGCCTTAATGACTTAGTGATACTTTACATTTAAATCAAAATCACCCTTTAATGCAAGAGGTCCTAAATGTGAAAGTACATCTTTTTTCTTTTTGCTTTTTGATGACCAACCTGTCCATATGTCAAGCTTTTAGTTACAAATTAGACCAGATGTTTGTGTTCTACCTTGATAGTTTTTCATACTGTTGCTAGATATGAATCAATGAAGTAGTATGCACTGGAGCACTGAAACAGTACCGTACAGTATACTTTCGAGCCATGGGACATCCCTCTTTTTGAAAAAAGATCCACCCAGGGCATTCTTTTCAAGATCCCCGCCCATTAATATTTTGGCTTCTTGATATTTGGAATAATCGAAATCATCCTTGAGATTCGAACTGCATTCTCATTTCATAGATTTTCTGTGAGTCTTAATTGTTTGTGATATTGTCAAGCCAAAAACACTCGTGTGTTCTAATTCCAGGCTACCCTTCAATAAGATTCTATAAATTTCCAACCACATCTGTTCCGTTCCGTCTTTTTCGGACCTCAGAGTAAAAGTCAAACCAGCGTAATATTCATGACATTTACATGCAACCGTAAATATCCTGTACACCTTTTGCATAGAATTTGATGGAGTTTACAGAATTTGTAAAGTTCCTGAAGGCCTTTACAAGTTGTAAATATTACTGAAAATCAAATACTTTATTTTCATGAAATTTACAAATTTTGTAATTGTGGTGTAAATCCAAAATTCTATGCAGTGCTTATGCCTGTCTTCGATTTGCTTTTCGTATTCGGTGTCGCCGTTTCCACCTTCGACCCAATCTACCCAGTTGTTGATTGTATATGCTTGTTTGTTGTATGCTGCCCATGCACCTTCTGTTCCGAACCAATTGTTGAGTGGAATTGTTGGTTTTGCTGCCACTTGATAGTGTTTCTTTGGCAACATTCTTCTGTTTCCTTGACATGCCCATGTAAAGTCTATTCTTTCCTCCCAAGCCGATGTTGCTTCGTATTCCTTTTCCAGGTTGAATGAATTGAGTGCCATGTACGTGGGGGGTGCTGGTTTTGTTGTGCCGCCTGCTGATGGATGCATAGCTGGTGCGCAACTGAACGTTGTTGATGCGGGCCAATCAGTTCTGTTGTTTTTTATCGTTGGAGCATTGTTTGATATTTCAATTGATTTGAGTTTTGCAAAGGCGTCCTCTTTGTCTCCAGTTGTGTGTTGTTTGTCCGTGTCCAGTAGTGTGTGCTGGTGTTCCTCTTTGCTAGTTGTTGAAAGTATATTGCTGCCTCGCTCATTAATTGTCCTCTTCTGTCGTGCCTCGTTACGTCGAGCGTTGTTGCTTTTGCCATGTTGTTCAATGTGTCGCCTGGTAATCCACCGTCGTAGAGCCAATTTTTTGTTCCCATTCTACGCTCTCTTTCCATATGAAATCTTTCTTCGGTCTGTGCCAATTGAATGACCATACTGCGTTTGATGCCCCAGGTCTGAATGTCTTAACTCCTGGCATGTCTGCTAATTCTGATGTTCGTTAGCGTTGCTCCATACATCAATTGAGGTTCGTAGTGCATTCCGAAGTTGTCTGGTTGCGTCATCTCGTAGCCAATTGTCTCATCTTTCCATATTGTATGCGGATATGCACCAGATATGCTGTTTGGTGGTGCGAATTGTGGATTTACGGGTTTGAACTTTCCTGTAAGGTAATCTTTCGGAAAGGGTACAAGACTTTCTTCTACTACTTTGTGGGGGTCCGAAAATATCTAGGGATATTTTCATGGGGTGCAAAACTATTTTGCTTGAAAAATATGCGCGTTAAGTAATCATTCAACACTTAAAGGTTAATTTAACAGACATCTGGAAATGATGAATCACTTGACAGATATGAAAATCGCCTGGGACAACTTGGTATGTGTACATGAATATTTAGACCCTGAGGCCCCAGGGCAAATTGCTCCTCCTGTCCCCTCTCAGCGACCTGGATCCCTCTGCTCTGAAAAATGTTTGCTAGGACGATTAAAACCTTTCAAAATCTTTCATTTGGTCCAAAACGACAGTACTAAAGAATATTTTCGTAGAGTAAAGGTACACTTCATACTCTATTTAATCTGGTTTCCTGTAACCCATACTAAAAGTGAGGAACAGTCTTGAATAGAGGTCCCCCTGTGCCAGTTTGTAGTTGATGTTTTCTTTTCAAAGCCACATGTCTTTTGTAATATATGGAATTGGACACCTTCATTACGTTTTACTCAATATGGGTGGCTGTCTCGTTGGGGCAAAGTGCTGACCCTATTGTTTTTAAGCAATGTTGTTAAGATCAAGATAAGATGCATAACGTTCTAAATACGAACTTTTATCGGTTTTGAATAAAGAATGAAATGCATCTTGGTAAAAAAGTCCTTGCCGCCATCTTTAGTGCAATCTACCATTGTTATTTCTGTACGTTTGGTTTCTTAGAAAGAGTTCCGTAAAAACATTCCATTTTGAATCACTTCCAACAAGAGGGAACAGATTTTCTGGCTTGATACAGTAAGCGAGAATAAGTACGGAAATGCACGAGCTGTACTGCGGAGGAGAGTGCGTACACATTTGTGGTTTGTTAAGGAAGTCATACTCAACTTGTTTTGCGAGTATCAAATGACAGCCCGGCCCCAGCAAGATCTATCACTAAGCTATAAAAGAGTTTCTTACGCTCTCAAAGGCCGCAAACATTGTGACTTTCCTATGGAATAGCAAGGTACAGATCAGTATGAATTCGGGAACAAGCAGACAGTGATTGAATTAGAAAATACCTAAAACTTTGGGGGCCGAGGGCTGAGGGCCATGGTGCCAAGGGCCGGGGCCGGGGGGCCAAGGATCTCTAATAGCCCAATCGGACTGGCACGCGTACAGAACTGAATCGCTGCTGTAACCCCCTGACACGGTCCGATGTTGAAAATGATTCTAAATGATGATCGGCTTGTTGAAAACTACAAAGGAAAAGCCGCGGACAGAATATTCTGTCCGTGCTATCCTTAGGTTGTCAAGAGTTTCAAGTCTTCGTTCTTACCCTCGCGCTGCGTGCTCATTGCGCCTTCGGCGCGGTACAAGCTTCCGCCATGACACTGCGAAGAGAAACAAAACGAAGACTTGTATCAAGTCAAGTGACAAGTTTGTAACGCATTACCTTTTCAGAGGAAACTACAAATGTCTTTAACCATGCAGCGTTTTTCTTGGCTGCCCTTCTTTCTCAATGTGCTTCTTCTCTTTTACTTTTCGCCCCATTTGCTCATTGGCGCTGAACATGGTCTAAAATTAACCCCTGTTTTGTGACATTTGGAGATATCTATGTTTAAAGTGTCAATTAACAAGCATTTTGAGTGGCTACCTGAAACAAAGGATTACTGCTCACAGATCATAAATTGGAGCAATCCTGGAATACCCCCCTCAATTTGGAAGCTCTTCCTTTTTTAACTCTTGATACACCTATTATTTTGGTCATTCAAAGAACGAAACTATGTGTTGTGAAGCTCTTACATTTAGCTGATACACTGCTACACTGATACACAGTCAAGAAAACAATTGTATATCCTTCATTGTTTAGATTATGAAACAATTATTTTTGGTCATTCAAAGAATGAAACTGTGTGACGTGACGCTCTTACATTTTGCTGATACACCGATAAGCAGTCAAGAAAACAATTTTATATCATTCATTGTTTAAATTATGAAACAATTAAGGTGGTCCTCGACCCTGAACAAGATTTTAGTCAAGTTTTTCAATAACTTTGAATATTTTCATAACCCATGCTCCAAATGACACCAAATTTGGACACAAACAGCACCATGAAAAATGTTTGAGAAAGGCTTTTGGAGAAGCATTAGCCTATATTTGGACAAAACCTCTTTCAAATTACTTAACACAAAAAGCTTTTTGAAATGAGTTGACAAAATCATTGTCATAGCAACCGTTGCCATGGAAACTGGCGGATCAGTATTTCTTTGATCTTGGTCAGCAGAGTTGATGGAATTAAAGTTTTGTCAACTCATATCAAAGACAACATTAGTACTAAAGTTCATGCAAAATTTCATTGAGAAATATCCTATATTTCTATCTGTATCCTTTCTCAGAGCATTAAAATACACATTTTGAGGAAATGAGCTTTAAAGTCTTTGTTGCGTAATTCTACCAATGTGTCACTGTTGCTTCAAAATTATTACTTAAAATAGGTTCAATTGAACAAAATTTGACCCCTGAACATTCTGTATCATATCATGCCTTTAAAACAATTTGGTAATGAGTTATTCTTCACAATTATCTGCATCACAACTAGTGCGCTCGCAACTAAAATAATTTCTTCCTCTTTAGTGGCTTCTCAACATGAACAATATAAACTCCTTTTTCATCAATAAATGTTAGAACAAGTTCTTTCTTGCAATTCTTTATGTACACATCCTTCAAATGTTGTGTAGCTTTACAAAGAGATTTTTGGGCTTCTTTATGGTGATGTTGTGAGCTTTTTCATGGTTGAATTGAAGGCATTGGATGTAACTGGTGTATCTATAATGCATCACATAACTTGGATAAATCTTTCAATCCACTTCCACTCTCTATTCCTCCTTGTATTAGACGTAAATTTATTTCTGATGTATCCTTATCATCAGTGTTTAAGAAAGGGCTTGTGTGCTGAAAGGATCCATCTTTTCACCACAATTGCTAAACAATTCCAAAATAAAACCTCGTTAAAGACCCCTTCCTTTAGAATTATCTTGCCATAACTGCATAGTTCCTCTGTAGCCTTTACAAAGTCTGCTGACTGATGCAGCATTCAAACTGGAGAGCAGATTCTTGGTATTAATAATCTTGAACCCATTTGCAAGTTCTCTGCCAATTCTCTGCCATTGGGCCTAACTAAGTGTATTTTTCCTGTAAAGAGAGTTTTCTCTTTTTTGCATTAACGAATGGCATCTTCATTCTGTTCTTCTCCAAGTAAAGGACAATTTCCCTTCAGTTTTTCAAATCATCTATTTACCAACGTTTCAGACGTATTCGTGGGACTTTTGGGAGATGTGGATGAACTTTAGGCCACCATCCAGCATCAGGTTGTGATGAAATGATATTGCCATCGACAGCATTATCGTTGCTAGATTCGTCTTCCTGTACAACTTCTTTCTGTACTCCATAAAACAAAAAACGTCTTCTCTTCCTACGATAAACACTTGTTTGCTTTCTATCTGGCATTTTCACTCAGCAACCAACGATCAATGTGAAAGCTTTTAAAATTGAGCTGTGGTGAAATTTTTAGGGGATATGCTTCATGTAAGATGTCCCAAAAGCATCAGCATTCAATTCAACTCAATGACCAAAATGTAATCATATTGTTTTATGCAATTCACTTCAGATGGGGGCAACTGAAAGCCCAAAACACTTCAGAAATCCACCCTAGCAACCAGATTTTTCGTTGCTAAGGGAAAATTACGTGACTCCTCTTGGGAAAACAATGATTTAAGCTGTATATTTGGCACATATATGCAAATGGATGTTCCAACTTGAAAGTACAATACCTGACGCACTAAGAAACTGAAAAATCTGAAAATGTTGCGAAAAAATTTTTCTGCCTAAAATCTAGGGTCGAGGACCACCTTAATGTTGGTCATTCAAAGAACGAAACTATGTGATGTCAAGCTCTTACATTTTGCTGATACGCTGCTATGCTGATACGCAGTCAAGAAAACAATTGTATATCATTCATTGTTTAAATTATGAAACAATTAGTTTTGGTCATTCCAGGAACGAAACCATGTGATGTGAAGCTCTTACATTTTGACTACATTTTGCTGATACACTGCTACACTGATAGGCAGTCAAGATGAATCTCATGTTGACTGCGTATCACCGTAAACACAAAAACTTTGATGCTTCCAGAGTGACTGCATATCAATGTATCAGCATAAAATTGATTTTATGAAATAGGGGAGGGTATTCTAGAATCTAGCCCAACATCATTGCTGACTGGCTGACTGCCGCCCAATATCAGAACATGTCTTCCTGCTCCTGTCCAACACTTTTCTTCTCAACTTGTTTCCATTCACTCTGCTGAACAATCCTGGTTGATAGCTGCTTTATGCCAGAAAGATGCCTATCAAAAGCTCACAAGATGGAGTGATTCCACATTGCGATCGTTGGCTCTGATGACCAAAAGACGTCCTTCTATTAAGTTTGTTCACTTCCACTCGTTTCGACTTTTCTCTTTGAACTAAACTTTTTAGATAATGCTGTTGAACCTTTCTTTTCTTTGATGCCATGCCTTACTTCAAATTTCAGTTGCAATGTGAGGTGGAATTTTGCTAATAGCTTGCTTGGATAGCAACAGGGACTTCAGGGTAGTTCACTAACATTCCTTGCCTTCAAACTACCAAGGACACTTAGGCCCTATTTATGGGAAGTGGCTTTTGTCCATAGCATCCCCCAATAAACAAGCTATATCTACTTTCACTTCACATTTCATCTGTATGCGCACTTTTACTGCATTTGTGAGATATCACTAGCTTTCAGGTAGCCCGTCAAAGTGGGCGGTGCAGGGCAGAACATCTTTGGGTACTACTTCTGCCTGGATAGGGTAGTGCTAGTGGAATTTTAAGCAAGATTAAAAACGATTTGGCTTCTGTGTTGTACGCTGTTTTGGAGCGAGTTATCTGCCCTTTGGAAAAAAAAACAACTCAACCTGATTACACTCAATTTTTCCCACAGGAAGCAGCTTACAATAACAGTATGTTCAATGTTTTCTTTAAATGAGGAGATTTACTTTACCTGGAAAGAGGCAGAGAAACAGTTTCACTTGGATTTAGAAAAAGAAAACGAGATAACATCCATTTTTTAAACTTAGGAAGCACCGAAAAAAACTTTGGTATCCCTAAGATTCAAGGAACTACCCTTGACCTTAGTTTCTGATGGGAAAAAAATGAGTGTATTTCTACAACCAAAGAATTGATATGACTGGAATATCTATTTCGTTTTATTGACGAAAATTTCATCGTCTTCATTCTTTCTCTTCATTCATTTTCGTTTTCGCTTTCTTCATTTTCTGCGCTTTCTTCAATTACAGTTTCTTCGCTTTCGCAACGAGCCTCACTGTCTGCTTCTTTCGTCTCAAAATCTTTCAATAAGTCCAAAAGATCCTGTTTTGAACTGAATGGACTGATCTTGTCATCAATGTTGACGTGAGTCGTACAATTTATATCCGCAAACCCAAAGAATTTGTCAGAATATGATCTTTTGTCAGATCTAGCCTTATTTTCACGCTTGAGACTTTCCTTCTTGCCCTGTAAACACATGTGCGGTGACGCTAGGTGGTGAATCTTACTATAACCTGTTGATATGCTTTCCCATTTTTTTTCTTGATTTGGCCAATTCGATGCGCGCGGTCTAGAATAGCGTCTGGAACGGTTACTTCAAGTTGCTCGAAGAGTTTCTTCACTTTCTCAAGACATTGCTCACTTGTTTCTTGTTGGGGCAGTTCCATCCCATCGATTATCAAGCATAATCTCCTGGAATGTTGTTCCTGATTTTCGTGGGAGCTCCTCAGATGATTAACATGGTTTTCGAGTAACACATTTCTGGCCTCAAGTATGTCAATTTGAGTGGCTTGCTTCTCCAACTTTGCTTCAAGCGACGAAATTTCTGTTTGTTGATCATCAATCTTTTTTAAGAGAGACTTCATATCATGTTGCAATCTATTTATATCTTTCTTCTCAGCTAAACTCGTTAATAATTGGTTGAAGCGTTGATCCAAGTATGACATTAACTCAGGGGGAACTTTATCCATGATGCTCGATTCTGCACGTGTCCAAGCCATCACATGAATTCACGAAGTAAAAACGATCCAAAATATCCGTAAAGAACCAAAATATACCAACGAATACCATGACTAACTTGACAAATCCATAATTTACTTAATTTAGCAGATACGCTAACAAATTGCCCAACTGTACAATCAAATTTGACGGAACGACACTTTGCATGACCGCTCGCGACTTCAACATGATCGATCGGCCAGTACTTATTGCTTGAATACCATTGCTACAGTACTTTGTTACATTTACACCCTGGGGGGCCTGGTAGTTCAAGGTGATGTATCTGTTGCAAAATGTTGCAAAACCCTAAACCCTTAGCGGTTGTAGCTTTTAGCCTAAGCAGTAGTCCTGCAGTAGTACCCTTTAGCCAAGGTGGTAGTACCTGTTGCCTAAGCGGTAGTAACTTTCTCGGTAAGCTGCAATAACAATAGGCCAATTGTTTCAGAAACAATGGTGATATTTTTAGCAGACATGAGCAACAAAATGACTTCCATATGCTTTGAAATAGCACAGGTGTAGAAGTAAAGGGTAGGACTGGGATGGGAGAAACTTCTCCCAATGTGAGCATATGACAGCATATGACAGTATGGTCAATGGTCACCTTGAACTACCGAGTCCCCCCTGGGCTTGTACAGCGTGATGCCTGGTAACCTGTAAGTTCTTCTGTGGGTTCTTTGAATTTGCTTCTGATTGCATGATAGCAGCAAGCTGGCAACGGAATATATTTTTTCCCAAGGAATCCATGCACTAACCTTGTGAACTCTCTATATGCAACTCCTCTGAGAAATCTGAAAACGAAATGGTTTTATTAATACTACATTCATAGCAGCTTTATTGCTAGCCCTCATCTTGAGCAAGACAAGTGGAAAAGACAAGACTCTGTATATTCATCATCAAATAATATCTGTAGTTCAAGAGTACCTGTTCAAAATAACTTGAATAATTTTGGTGGTGTATACTGTATACTGTAACAACGAATACATACATATGATACAACAAATGGTGTGTAAAGTTGCACTTACTTTTCTTCTGAACCAGTCTGCCTGTACCTGCCACCTTGTTTGGTTTTTTATACTTGGTTGCAGCAGCAAGTAGTGGCCAAGTTTCAAGACAAATTGGCCGGAAACCAGGATGGTCTGTGACACAAGTGGGTGGTGTGCCACATTCTGCCAGGACACGATGGCTGGATAGTGAGCTGACACATGCTTCAATTTCTGTACAGCAGTAGCATTCCAGTGAAGTTTGTAGTGTCTCTGTGCTGCAGTTCCCACATTTGCACCTAAAATAGAATGGTAGTGAAGCTTTCATCTCGTAGAGAAACTACATGTACTTTAGCAGGTTGATTGAGAAAAATAATTCCTGCTTGGTTCGGAAAGCTAGACCTGTCATAGGGTTTCTATACTAACTCTCTAGCCTCTGCTTTGCAGTTATGGTCAAACTTCACTGTTTCTCATACTGGTTCCTGACGTTATCTCTGGCGGATCTGAGAAAGCAGGAGTAACGTCATCAAAATGTAAACTTAGCCATGATTTGATTGGCTGGGGCTGATCTTACGCACGCTCATTGCACCAGCTTTCAACCCTTTGTCCTGCTAAATTTTCAGCGCTCACCTTCCCTTGAAACAATGAAACAATAGCATGCATTAACTGGGAACGATTATGCTGCTGGTTTATTCAGTACATCTTAAAATGAGATTTCTAGTACAGGGCTGGAAAAGATTTTTTAGTGCCTCCGACCGGGAAAAATGCATAGGCAGAGGGCCTCCAAAACTGTTCTAAGAATTTCTGTAAGTCCAGTGCCATGATCTAAGTATGTACTGTAGCTGTTTAAAGCGTAAAATATCGATAATGCATGCAAAATAACAGAAATCTTGAACCAAAGTGAAATATTGCTTTGAAAACAACTGAAATTTGAGAATTCTAGAAATCTAAAATTTCCTGTTTGAGGTGCACGTAGTGACAGAGATTTGCCAACGTCGGTTATCCTAGCATTTGTTTTAAAGTGGCAGTGAACTTACTTGTTTAGCTGCACACTATTAAGCTACAAAGTTTTGGCAGTATCCAAATCTTTTGACATAATTGAAAAGATCGAATGATGATACATGAATGAGATAGAAAACTGATATTAAATCGTAAAATGAAGACCAACAATCTATCGCTTAAAAATAGTGCTTTCCATACTCTGACCAGCTAAATGAGCGACAGAAAACATTTTATATTTTAGAAGTCAGTTCTTCTAATTTTTCAAACTTTTTAAGCTTTTGTGACTCACGAGGTATTACTGCACGGATGATAATGATTGAAAATGCAAAAAAAGTCAGTGTGTCAACAGTTTCTTCCAGTACTTGAGAAATTGTTGAAGAAATACGCTCCAGTCTTAAGGAAAAGTCTTTCCACAAATTATTTCAACTTTCTATCGGTTCTTTGCAGTCTTGCCAAAAACAAAAAGAATATCTGTAGATACAATAATGGTCAGGCAAAGTTTGGACATAGTTAATACGATGTTGTTGCCCGAAGCATTTTTCCTCCAAAGGAATCTCATGTATTAAATGCATTATTTCTGTTTATTGTTGCCTCATTCATACTAAGATTGTCCTACATTTATAGATCGTTCTTCACTCTAGAGATGCTTGTTCTGAAATTTTCACAAATGATCGTAAGATGATTTTGATTAACGAAAATATGATATTTTTTGATAATCAACGCTCTCACCGCATTCCCTTAAATGCAAAGCTTTTTGTGAGCAAAGCCTTACGTTTTCAAAGAGGAGAAATATTTTGCTGTGAATTTCCTATGATGCCGAAAATTTCTTACACTAAATATTATGGACTACAAAAATTCGGACATTAAATTTCATTAATATAAAATGTCCAAAACTAGCAACGCCCAAAATTTCTGGTGTTTACTGCGTGATATATTCTATTGAGATAATTTAGAGTAGAAGATACAGTATCTTGTATAAAGCCCTTCCAGAAAAGTTTGAAAAGTGCCTCCATTGTTTTCTCAGATTTCAGAACATGCCTCCGACCGGCGGTCGCGTGGTCGGGCACTTTTTCCAGCCCTCTAGTACACTGAGTACAATAGTACACAGAATGAATCACTAAGTTGTCCTTCACAGTTCCACATGGAAACTAAGCATGAGTGTTTACTGTCATTCATCTGAATCTTTGTAGCCAGTTTTTTTGATTATTTGTTGGGTAGACTTCCCTCACAAAATTGTATATACAAGCTTGCAGTGGGCGTGTGTATTCCTAGCCAAGAGAAACAAAGATCGACCTGACAAGCCATCGGTATGTAACAGCACAGAGATACTTGAATGATAAAGATACAATCATTTTGCTTTATGGGTAGCAAGATTTTTCTGATATACTTATTGATAAGCTGACATCCATAACATTGAGGTAACAGAGAAATAAATATATGTCCAGAAGTTATTGCCTTATATCTAACAAAGTAGACCTTCCAAAAAACAAGTTAGAAAGTCTGTAAAAATGATAAAGGAAGCATATTTTTATCATTTTTAGTATTCTATCTGTCAAAAATATCTGTGGAGTGAATGAACAATTTTTTGCAACAAACTCGAGCAGAGGAACGATGTTCAGGTTTGAAATGAAAAGAACCATGATATGTCAAGAGAACTAGAGTTGCAAGGTCCTACATGTCAAGGGACTCATCTTCAACAGCTGTGAAAATTTTGTGAAAACAATCGCCTAAAAAGGAAGCAGCATTACCTGACTAATATCTACCTTGCTATAAACACATTTGGGAAAATGCATGCACAATTAGGAAACTTTGAGATCCTACGGTAACTTCCCAAGCAGTATGCCAGTGTATGTTGTTTCAAGGAAGAGATCTCTGGTTTATGAGGAACTGGTATATCACGAGATGACAAAAATTTTAAGAAACTCTAAGAGCTATGTCTGACTATGGCAAATCTTTTGATGAGCCTTTATTCTTCAATAACATCACTAATTATATAGTTGATAAAATCAAATTTATTTGAACATAATATAGTAGAACGCTGTTTACTCCTGTCTGATGTTTTAAATATTAAAAAATATCTGCAGCAGTGTTTGGGACTTCACTGATAATGCATGCATTCAAGGAAATAAACAAAAAACCAGACTTTTAGTACTAAAAAATGCAACTAGTTTCATGTTGATTAAGAAAATTTCAGTCCTAGTATAGTGACCTGACCCAGGCTTCTTACAAAAAAGGGAATAAAGAAGACCTATATTTTACATACTCATTCTCACAAACTCCAGCTCGTTGTCTGTATGCTTTCCCATTCTTTGTTTTCAACAGAGGACCAACGCAAAAGAACTTCTTTATTGACAACTGCCTTGAAGTCTTTGAGTTTGGTAACGCGATTATTATGATCTGATGAGCCATCAAATACCAGTTTTCCATAAGCTGCATGCACTTCTCTGCAACAACGATATTCTTGTTTATAATTGAATGTCATAATTGAATGTCTATGATCCTTCGAAGAAGAAAAAATGATAAAGAAAATGACCTTTCTCTTTCCAATTATACTTAATCATTTACTTGATGTATTTTGACTAAGTTGAAACTTTTAAGTTGAAATGTATCACAATTACCCCCAGCAAAATTGCACCCATTTGAAATTTTCCTCTTTCTTTCCTCTCCCTCCTGGAAGGAAAAAGCCTGATGAAAGTACAAAATTTAATGATATGCTACATACTCTAATATGTGTGACACATTCATAAATCACTTTAAAAGAATTACCAAATTACAAGAAGTGATGACTTGACTGTAAAAGTACCAACAGTGAACTCTGAGTTTTGTCATAAAAGCTATGTATGATGTTTATAGCAACGTATCTTGGCAAGGCATTTTCAGATTCCATTCAGAATACATGTACCTCTCTTTTTTCTCGTTTATCAGAAAATTCACCAAATGAAATGTTATGTAAAGTCTACCAAATATGGCCGGATATGAATATATGTAAACATTAAATGACCAGGTAAATTTTAATCCTTTCAGTTTGTCCTATCTAATCACAGAGCCCCAATGATATAGCATGCTCTCATACCAATATTAATTCATTTTATTAACTTTTTTGCCATATAATAGTATGGGACATACTGAACCTTTTGTCTCCAAGGTAGAGCTGGGACTCTGTAATCGTAATGGAGCTCTATCCCCACTTCCAAGTCTTTCAAGGGATAAAGCCAAAGTTTGGGCAAGTAGTCGTGTGTTCCCTTCTTCATGATGCACTTGGGCTTTCCAGGATCGTTTTTGAGGCACCCCGCCCTTCTATCTATTGCTGTTGCATCAATGCTTAAAAAATGTTTCATAGACCAGTTTCAAGCAACTCTCCATTACATAGAAACTGTTATACGAATAGGACTGATTGGTGTATCGGTGTAGCGGCAAGAAAGTAGCCTTCAAGAAAAACAATTCTATTTCATAAGCTCAAGTTTTATTATGTTATTTCGTTCGTAGAATGTCTCACGTATCTAGTGAAAACGAAGGATGAGGCAAGCGACGACAATCATTGTAAGTTTATTCATCATTCATCAGAAGACATATCAGACAATCCATGAAAATTCAGTTCGACAAATCCATAATTATATTAAAATTGAAATAAACTAGGACATAATCAGTGGGACATAATCAGTGGTACGTTTCGAACCATACTTGGTTCATCATCAGCAATTAGTTAAGCGTTAAACGGTAATTTATACCCTGAGACAAACAAGTAATACGAGGTAAACAAGCGTGAGTTACATTTCCTACGCGAGAGGGAACCCGGGGCCTAAGTCCCAAGTTGCTAAAATATGGCACATCAAAAAAGAATTAACGGTATAGATGACTGCTGGGAATTGAGTTCAGATCGAAAAATCTCGAAAAATCTAGTGAAAAATCTTCAAACATCAAAGATGCTGACGGTGTATCGATGTAGCTACAAGAAATTTGCCTATAATTTCACTTGATGGTGTATCGGTCAAGAATGCTTCAGCTCTCTTTCAGTTTTACTCTCTGTTTCATAATCAAAAATTTGTGTGGGGGGGGCATTTTTTGCCCCCCCCCCCTAGGGTACAATAGGGTTAACCACTTTCTCCGTATCTTTCCAACTACTTTGTGTTTCTTTATTTTCCTGGACACCAATGATCTTAGTAGTATTTGTTCTATTTTGATTTTCTATGTAAGCAAGCTAACCTGACATTAACATCATTTAGATTACATGCATAACCTCGTACTTTGGTGTAAATACTGTCTAGATGGCTAATAGATGCTAGAACTACAACTCATTTTCACACTTTCACACTGAAATTTAGGACGATCTCAATTTCACTTTTTCCTTGACAGGCAGCTGAGGCTGGATGCAAAATTGGTGTTTTGTCCAGGAGCATAGTCTTCTGATAAATCAAAAGTAGTCTGGTAAATACTTATCTCAGTTGATGTGCCTGGCTGACATCTTGAGTTTGAGGAGGCAGTGCAGCGATCATGAACATGATTCTTGCAACAAACTTATACCGATTTGCAACACTCAGCTATCTTGAACTTTGCTGTCTTACCAGATGAATGTTTGTGAACACTTTGCTTGCCATGGATCTGATTCAATTCTCGATGGGTAAGTGAAACTTGATGTTTCCTTCTGCAACATCAAATTCTCAAGAGAGCACAATAGTATTTGGAGTGATGGCGATGAAGATTGTCTAGCCAAGTATGAGCCTAGGTCTGTTGACGGACCTTCCACACAGTCCTTCTGCTGTGCAACAACATGTCAGAAAACTGTAGATTGCGTGTCAATTGTAGCACAGTTTTCACTCCTCATTACAAGGGCAAATATTCTTCTAATGGTATTCAGTCAGAAATACTTGCTGACATTTACATCTATAACTGGCAACATGTTTCAAGGTGGACAGAAAATACAGGAGAAAAGTTTTTCATGTGCCTAGTGCATTTCCTAAGAATCAACAAGTTGGAACGAGCAAGGTCAAAGGTAGCTTCTGTGCAAAATGAAATTTTGCAGATCAAGGGGTGGAAAATTTGTTTGCAAGAGTATCTAGCTGTTATGGAAAGTACTCCAACAAAGAGAAGTCATGTCATTCCACCAACCCTTAATGTGTCCTCACCTGCAAGAAAATGTGGAAAGCACCTACTTTTTCCAAACAAAAGAAAGCCAAGTGATGATAAAAACAAAAAAACGAGCAGAATTACTAACAAAGACAACTTCTTACAACAGACAGTTGCAGGCGACATTGTCTTGCAGAAATGACCTTCTTACAATGCTCAAACTGTTTACACGAGACAAAGTTTTATTCTAGTAGGAAACTAGATCAGAGAAAATTTGAAGTAAAGACAAGGTCAGTTGTATCTTGCAATTCCCTGAAGGGTGGGCGCAAAGTACTTTCAAACTTTTGTGGAATAATGAATCTGGGAAGCAAAAGGGGAAGCAGAACGTCAGATGACTGAAGCTGAGGAAAGTATACAAAAGGCCATTTTTAAAGTATTCCTGTAGCTGTTTGTAGTGATGGAATGTGGGAGAAAAGGGGGTATTCCTCAAGATATGGAGCCGTACTTGTAATCCTAGTGGATACTGGCAAAGTTATAGACTTTGAAGTTTTATCTATGCACTGCCATGAGTGTAGAAAATTTCCTGTGACCACCAAGTCGCATTGCCAGATTGCTTTTCATGCCTTTGAATAAGCTGTAAATTATCTTATTATTCATTTGTAGGGTCTCCAGCATATGACAAGCTGCTGTCAATCTGCATGAACAAGACTATTCCTGAAGATATCTCTAAGCCATCACCAGATGCACAGACAAGTTCTCTGAAAGGGTTTCATGCCCCGCTAAATCACTGGCATCCAAAGATGATTTGCTTCTCATGGATGGGAACAATGTGCAAGCAATGTGCATAAAGTCATAAAGATTTTATAACAAACCATAACTGAAACATGAAAACTTTCAATGATGAAAACTTTGCTTCATAATCAGGTCAAACAGTGATCTGTATTTTCATTTTAGAGGAACTTAAAGAAGCAATATACACTATGTGTAGACCATTTTGCAATTTACCTAATCTTTTTTGCAATTTACCTAAGCGCCGTTGGGAGAACCGAGGAATTCACAAGAAACCGGACCTTCATTGGTTTCAACAAGGACATGGACCCTTCTAGGGCGCGGTGGTTTATTTGTCCTTGGGGTCTGCATCAATAGAGGAGCTATTAGCATATGTTTTCTTGCCTACCCTGATGATCTGGTTGCACACAAAGCGTCCATCAAGATGCACTTTGTTGAAAACCCTTCTAAACGTCCAACCCACAAACTGCTTTGTTGGGCCTGTCCTGTATGCGTTCCTTTGCTCTTGCCCTTCATGATTTCTTCATCAATGTAAAGTTTCATGTGGACATTGAAAAGTGCTTATCTTTTGTTCTTAAGTAGTATTGGGTGCAGTCATGTTACAAGTTCAAGAATTTCCAGGACAGTTGACCATAGACACAGGCATGTACTGAAGAAGTTGTGAGATGGTAACTTGCAGTTTCAGAAAAAGTACTTCAATCAAACTGTGCAACTTAAAGTGGAATTACTCTTTGAAACAAAAAAGCGATTTCCGCCTTGGTTTTTTGTAGTTATCTCACAATTTTTTTAATTTTCAGTTTCCTATGGATGATCAATTGCAGACATCTTAGTATTTTACATGAGCCATTTATTTGTTGGCTTTGATAAGAGGAAGAGATTTATTGCATTTCGGAAATTCTCAAGCAAAATTATAACACATTCTTTATACTTGGGAAAAAAACAAAGTAGTTTGGGCTCCACAATTAACTTTTGCAAATTTAGAAAAATAGTATTTTGCTTCAAACTGCTTAAAAAACAATAAATTATGTTTTCTCATGTCCAGGATATACAATGTCGTTCAAATTCGCTCTATGATATGTCCTTGTCAATGATGTTTCTGTTTATCGATAAAAAGTTTGGCAAGGACTTCCTCATCAACTGCAAATAGTTTGTACTGCCCTCCAGTTGCTGTTATTGGGGCATTAATTTTGTAAAGCACATTGTTTTCTGGTACCCAACATATATCGTCCCAGCCTGGCCACAAATATGACCTTGCCTGGCATTTTGGATTCATGAACTTGACTTTTATATCCTTTTGTGCCTAATCAATTTCTTAACTGAGCCCCATCCAGTACTCCCCATCATACAGACATATAGCAAAGAAATTTAGCGAGGGGTTAACATGTATCTGTCCTATGTCCAATGCAAAGTCAAATTTGGATGCGCATTCTTTATCAGTCAATGTTCTTTTTGTACCAATGCATGAATTGAAGAGAGGCACAAACATGATGGTAGCTCCTGGTACCAGGGACACTCTTAGCATCTAAAAATCTTGTCTTTAGGTTTTCCCTTGTTACTTCCATTGTTTACTTTGATATGACTTTGAAGTTGATGCCGTTGAATTCCTCACCACAGAACTTGAAAATATCAATGGAACTCAAATTTGGCTGTTAAAGGGTCATTGTTAACTTGCTTTTGACGTTATACTTTAAACTGTGCCTCCATCCAACACCATCACATGTTGTTTTGCCATGGCTAGTAGCAAAGAATGACGATGTGCAGCCAATGTCAAAATTGGCATGATGGTTGAGAAAGTTCTTACAGTTTCTGTATCGGCCAGCACATCCTTCAAAGAAGTAGTGGACACTTTTCACTTAAGGATTGATGTGGTCAATTACAGGCTTTTTTGTTTCTTTAAAATCTGGTACTCCATTATTAAACAACTATTTGTCGTGGTCAAATGCCCCTCCGCCCAAAGAAGACTGCATTTCTCTATGATCGGTCGGACCTTTTTTCCGGGTTTCGGGTTTTGGTCTTGGGTTTCGGGTTCAATGTTTCGGGTTTCGGGTTTTGTAAATTGGTGGTGTTTTTGAAGTCTATGACTATGTTGAAGAGGGATTTAAGAACGCTGTGAGTACCAGTATGACAATGTATCCGTTGTGTTGATTTGTTGTGTTGCATTCGTCATAGCTTTCGTTTCGTCATCTTATTTTATATCGATCAATTTTAATCTAGCTTACCATATACAAAAATATAAGTATGCTAATCTAAATCGATAATAACAAAAAGTAAAAAATGCGAATAATTTCATAAATATTTTCTATTGTTTCATAATCGATAATTTTCTTATAATTCAGATGAATATTGGCAAGCATTGCATTTGCAGTTAGGCCCATCCCATTGTTTTATCAAACGCTTAAAAGAATTTAAGTTGTTGGTGGATTTTATTTCGTTTGGCAATGCATTCCAGATTTGCGGTCCTAATGATCGAAGGCTATTTGAACCAAATGTGACTTGATTTGGTCTATGATGCTGCAAGTCATATGGATTTCATGATGAATATCTAGAAGATTTTATTTTGAAAATATCACTTATGAAAGGCGGGTTTAGATGTTTCAAAGTCTTGAAAATTTCTATACAGAGAACTCTTAGACGGGAAACATGCATAGTACATTTTTCCGACTTCTCAAGTAATTCGCTATAAGAGGAGCGGTGATCATTGTACAAAAATCTAAGAGCACGTTCTTGAATCTTTTCAATTTTTTGCAAAGACTTAGCCGAGGAAAAGTACCATACTAGCGGGCAATAATCGAAATCGGAGTATACAAAACTTTGTACAAGAATTTCCCTTTCACTAAAGCCAATGAATTGCTTGAGTCTTTTTAGCACATTAAGTTGTGACGCAGCTTTTCGACAAAGCTCAGAGATATGTTGTTCAAAATTTAGCTTGTAATCTAGTTGAATACCTAACAATTTGACTGTTTCGTCAGACTTAATCATTTTGCCTTGGATGCTGATGTTCTCTCCGCAGGTATTTGTTTTATCCTTCTTGATAATGAGTGCGTGGAACTTTTCAGGGTTGGCAATCATTTGATTTTGTTTTAGCCAAGTCAAGGCAACTCCAGCCTCTTCCTCCAGTACTCCTATCAAATCTGATAAGGTCTTGGAAAAATAGGCCAGAGTATTATCGTCGGCATAATTATGTAGTGTTGCTTGTTTGATAAACAAAAAGAGATCATTTATGTAAACATTAAACAGAATAGGGCCCAAGACAGAGCCTTGAGGTACCCCGGATAGAATAGTTTGAAAACAGCTATACGTGTTATTGATTCTCACAGACTGTTTCCGCCGTTTCAGGTAAGAGTAGATAAGGACAAGGGCGTTTTCTTCCAACCCATAGGCATGTAGTTTGGCTATTAGCAGATCATGTGGAATACAATCGAAGGCCTTAGATAGATCCATCAGGATGGCCCCTACAATGTTATCAGTATCAAGTTTAGCTTTCCATTCTTCGATCATTCTTATCAAGACATGTTGTGTACCATATGTTGTGTTCCGTACTTTAATGCATGATTTGTTGCAAATATTGATGCGTTGTACACGTTTTTTATAAGGAACTGGTTTATAAGAAACCAGCACTAAGATGGCCAAAATTTTAAGAAGCTCTATGTTTGAGATGTGCTAAGAATATTATGGCAAATAGATCGTTGAACCTTCATTCTTGAGCTATTTTATTTAACCATTTGTGTTTTCAACATAGCAGAACACTGTTTATTCCTTTATGACGTTTCAAATGTCAAGAAACATATCTGCCACAGTGTTAGCGACCACATTGACAATTCATGCATTCAAAAATAAGAAACCAATTAAGAAACTTTTGGTACTAAAATAGGCGAGATTCCATGTCAAATTAAGATACTTTAGTACTATGGCCTGATCCAAGTTTCTTATGAGAAAAACGTGTACTTTAACTTATGAAACAAAACTATCTTTGACTTAATCATTTATCATTACAGACTAAGTCCAGTTGAATAGGCCAATGTACCTGTTTCAAACATAGATGTAGAAAAGCAAGAGCTTGTAGATATACTAATTCAACTTTATTCACTTATTAATGTACAGCACAGCTGAGACCACGCATTTATACATAAAAAATTTGGGTAAAAGTGCAGAAATCAAGATCTTTGGAAAGCTTCTTCATGTCAATTTCTTAATTCGTTACTGTACCAAAAAGGTAAGTATACATCGAGCAATAATAACCAGATGACACATATATGAATAAAGGAAAGCTGGCGTTAATACATTCTAACAATTTGTCATGCCTAATGCAGCTACAGTTAAATATCTTAAAAGTTACGTGATTATTGTTTGAGTAACATGAACCTTCGTAATGATTCGAGCTCTCTTTGAATGGTATGATCGTTCTTAACAAATAGTTACAGTGGCCTATGGAGCTCTCTTTCAAAACTGACTTTGAACCCGAAACCCGAAACATTGAACCCGAAGCCCTAAACCCGAGACCTAAACCCGAAACCCGGAAAAAAGTCCGACCGCTCTATGATCACCTATTAGCAACAAGTGTAATGAACACAGTGTCTTAAACATTAAGAAGAAACAAGACCTTGCCCTACTCAAAATACCGAAACAATGCTTGCTGACCTTTGCACCTATCAGTACTTTTCCTCATTGCTAGAAGTACATGTTGCCCCATCCTGTCAAGAAGTCTTTGGGATGTCATACTAACAAGTATAGTATGAAACTTTTTTCATCATTCTGGTGGGTTATGAAAGCTGTAAGATCAATTCTCATTGGGTAAAAAACTATTTTTCTTGAAAAGATTTTGGATTAAATCATAAATATTTTATTATGACGTTATTATGACGTCATCAAAAATTTTCCGTTTTCTTTTCTGTGCTAAATGAAGAAGTTGTTGCACTTTTGCAGCATTGAGGCTAAACGTATTATGTCATTTGGGACATAATGAATAGTTTGAAATCGAGTCTGAAAACTTTATCAAGCATCAACTGTTAACAAATTTCTTTCAAACATCGTTGTGTCTCACCTTGATGAGGGCTCATTCACGAAGGGCACTTATTTGTCTCGTATCCATGTCAACCACTTTTTTAAGAACATCAAGAAACTGATGAATTAAAATTGGAAGCCCATAGATGCCAATTTCGTCAGATGTCTTGGTTTAGAAACATATGCTATTCTTTGTGTTATCATCAAATCTTTTTCTAACAGGAAACATTCTCAGTTAAAAAAAATTTTGCCATTGTCACTCAGACAGCTGTGAAGCATTATTCTTTTCGACGTGAAAGATTCATCGATTATGTGTGCTGTAATTTAAGTGTCTTTGTGCGTTCCAGTAAACTAGTATGAAATTGCTAGCTGTATGATTTTGTATGGCAGTAAGTTGTGATGTCAAAGAAGGTCGTAATTGTCGACTGTGAAAGATCTGCAATACCAGAAAAGTCTATTATTGTTGACTGGGAAAAAATGTACTACTTGCCAGAAAGATACTCCAGAGAAACTGCAATGTCCAGCGACCTTCCAGAGGAAAGGATACAACTGCGATTCAACATATGAGGCACTGGCTACAAATATTCTGAGATTTGCCGAGTTAGGATGCATGCCAGTTGAGCTGGATCTGTCTGCTTTGAATTGTGGTAATGGCATCAAAGATCGGCTGGTGTAATCTGCATAATGCAGGTTGCATAATGCAGGTTGCAGGTCATGTTTTATGGCCAAGGGCTGCATGGCTGTACCATGGGGCCACCTTCTTGATGACTCAAAGCTTTTTAGTTTCAGGGGGTTTGGTTTCAAAGCTAACGATGGATATCAAAAATTTATGTTCTATGATTTACTTGTCAAAGTTTCTAGTGGAGCATGAAACAAATTTCGGTAATTAAGAGAGAATTCAGATTTTGCTCACAAAGTCCATGTTTTCAAGCTTGAAGTAGGACCAACAGTTTATATTTCTTTGTTCGGATTTCCTTTGTACATGTTACCATGGAAGAAAAATTTGTTCACGTTTATTTTGTCATCTTAGTTTTTCGCATAAAATTTGGTTTCACTAATGTCATGTCACGGTCAGATTGACAAATATCCTACAAGGGTGCAATATCCCCCCCTCGAGGTTTTTCTTGCCGTGTTTGTCAAAGACATCAACTATGTCCCCCAAACCTACCTGACTTTTATTAATTATCTATTTGCCAAACTTTGACCAAGAAATTTTCAAACAATAGAACTTACAGGTCACGTGACACGCCCATATTTGGAAGCAGGTAGCAAACAAATCATTGTTTTTGATGATTTCAATGGAAATGTTTGATCATATTATGAAGTATCATATACCAAATGAATCAGTAAACAAAGAGCTTTAATTTGATACCGGAATTTCTGGAATTTGATGACATCAGCATTTTTTGATGATGACGCCATAATGGCCGCCATTTTGGGCTAATTAGGATGTTTTTGAATTTTTTCGAAATTTTTCAATTGAGGAGACTTCAATGATACGTTTGTAATGAGGTATCACCACTTTGCAGATTCTTTTTGTCCATTTTTACAGAGAACAAATTAATTGCACAAATGACGTCATACAAATTGGCTAATTTCTGCCAAAATATCCCCCTAAGATCATTAATTTCCATGAAATTATATTTTCACATCAAACTTGTGGCTAAAGTAGACCAAAAACTGCAAAGTGTACATGCCAAACCTTCTTTAAATTGAAATTTAACCTGGAAGCCCGATTTTCACTGATTTTGAGCTTCATGACGTCACTGTGACGTCATAATGCGTGGCAGCCACACCCAAATTTTGCTACAAGCTAGAAATGACTTGATCTGTAACTGTGCCAAGTTATATTGAATTCTGATGAGTCTAAGGCAGTTTTCATAGGGGGGGGTGGAAAGAACCCCCCCCCCCCATAAATGGTAGCTCGAAAAAAGCCCATATGGATTAGGGTTAAGATTATGATGACAATTTTGTAATCCCGCACCTAATCTGAAACCTCAATAGAAAAATTTGGATGAAAGATAAATTTCAATACAAAAAATTATTCAAGATGAAAACTTTAGAAGAAAGATCAGGGCTCCATCAAGAAAATATGATCAAGTTATTTTCTGAATGAATTAGTTACTTTGATAAAATACGCACCATGTCTGTCTCTCTTTCTGCCTGATAGTCGTTTCAATTCAGGTGTTTCATTTCCTTGTTTCTTTTTGAGTATTGCCAATGTCTTTTTATGTGTGAAATACGAATAGCACTTTCGATGGTAGCCAAATCTTTCGTCGGGAACCTCATTCACTCCAAGTTCGCGCTTGATGCGTATTATTTCTTCCCTTTTAGGTACAATGCTAAAGGAAAGAAATTGTAAGAGAATAGACAGACATGCAAATACTTGAATAATGTATGAATAGTGATCTCTGATGAAGCGAAAGCAAAACATCAATTAAGTATACTATATTTTCGAAATTCTAGTTTACATTTATATAGTTAGTAGAAAGGAGCTTCTTGTGATTTATCAGGTCTTGAAAAATGTATGTTTGTTTTCTATCTCAGGCAAGCCTCAAACTGTATCTAAAATAGAGCCTCAAATCTACTTCATTATGAGACAAATTACAAAACATTTAAAGTGACTCATGCTTACTTGGCATCCTTTACTCGCTTCCATGAAGATTCTGTGAATACAGATATTTTTGATTCCTTGTCGTAAATTCTATTTTGCACCACACACCAACGCTCTTGTGTTGAAGCTTGATCTTCTGCGACTGTGTCATTCTTTCTTCGCTTCTTGGGACTCAAGACTAATTTTAAGTCTATCTGATTGGAAGACTTTCATGCCATTGCGGTAAAATAGATAAAATTGCAAAGCATTATGAAATATGGCATTCAGCTAATCAGAGAGTTGTCCATGATATCCAAAACTTTGCTGTCACCCACGTGGTCATCCTCTCCATCCGACATGTTGTTTTAGCCTCGGTTTCGAGAAAACGCCTCCTATTTCAAAATGGCGACCATGCTCCAAGAGCAAGAAGCAATGCTGCCAGCTAAAAACTTGATGGAAAGGCCTCTCAAGAAAATTCGGCATGTCCAACAGGTAAATTTATGTTTGCTAAGGTCTAAAGGATGTCTTTATGCAGAAATTACATTGCCCGCAAATTTTGCAGGTGTGCACAACGTCAGCGACCTGACTAGAATCATTTAGCTCGAGAATACGAACTAAGCCCTGTTTGGGTCAACGAATAAGTTTTAATCGGTAAGAAGTTTAGGCCCTGATCACATTTCTGGCAGAAATCGCTGAAAATCACTGCGATTTTGAGATGTAACTGGAGGGACAGTGCTTGGGTTATTGTTTAGGGCAATATCCATAATCGCTGAAATTTTTATCCTTATATCTCATTTGCAGCGACTTTTATCGATGTTTGAATGAATGTCAATGTTCTTCGACCGGAAAATGATTGTAATTTTGGTTCCCAATTAGATATTTTCCTACGCACGCTACAAACTGTAGAGGGGCATCTCTTCTACTGATTTATCAAAGAAAATTCCATGTAATTATTATAACTTAGTAGCCATTTCAACTTTCGTGAGGGTACTCAAAAAATTCACTTCAAACGGCCAATTTTTTTTTTTTTAATCATCCTAAAGCGTTAAAAATATACAACAACAACAACAGTTAAACTAGAATACGCAAAAAGAAAGAATTATGTCGTTCGCAGCGAGAAAGGACACAAGGTCATCGAGTTCCCACTACGAACGACATATTACAAAAATTAAATACAACAATAAATCTAGTATAACAAAAAAAAATATACACTACAAAAAATTTGGAGTACCAGGTGCGTCAAAGAAATGTATCTCTGACTCACCTGGTAAGGCGGATTTCCGCTCAGTCAGTCCTTCCGACCGGACAATAGTTTACGTGGGAAGATGTCGCTCTGAATTGAATAGAATGTTGCGCGTGACACTCGAATAAGCGATTGTGGAAAAGCGGCCCTCCAGACAGCGGAATTCTCTGAACGGGCGGAATTTCTATTGATTACGAGAGAAAATGTTGCTCTGAAATGAATAGACAGTTACAGCTGAGGAACCTTTTACTGTTTAAAACTCCGACCACTTGGAAAACCCAGCCGACCAAAGATTGGCCTTAAAAATAAGTCCATTCAGAAAACTCTTCTGAGTGGAATTCAGCCTGTGGGGTGCGCTGTGATTCGATGATTTTATTTCTAGCCTAGTCGCTGTGTTGATTTGATAAAGGAAATGGTCGCTTCCAGAATTATTCTGTTCACAATCACATTTAAGTTTGGGCTACCGAATAGGAGTGATTCGCAAATAGTCTCACTATCCAAACTCACAATATCAATACCAGGAAGGTCCCCGAGCTGACCAAGGAGATCTCTATGGCCAATTTGATATCACGTGGTTGGAAAGGGGCTATTTGATTGGCTGAGTACTGTGAAATTGGATGATTTTCCGCGTGCTTCAGCAACCAATAAGGATTTGAGCTGTATCCTTTCGAGCTTGTGACTTCACCTTTAATTCTCTCTGTAACTGCTTGGCTCAAAATGCTTATCATTTCGTTTTGGGTAACTGGAGAAAAGTAGGACACATTCTGAGTATGCTGTTGTATCCATTTTTGAATAGGCTGTTGGTACTTTGCCCTCGAGAAAATTCAGCTCCTCGAGAAAATTACCGTGATTTTCTGCAGCGTCTGATTCGTCGTGTCCTCTAAAAGCATTGTTTTGCTTTGCCAAATGTCGGATGACATCAAATATCACACGAACGATTTCTCCATTTTCTTCCCTCTCTTTTTCTTTTCTAGCAATTGTGGCCTGAGCTGCACCAACCAGTTGAACATCAATTGGATCATTGCTGCTCTTAAAATTCTGCATTCGTTCCATTGAGAGGAGATGCATCCTTGAGCTTGAATGCTTCAAAAGTTTCCCATTGGATCCAGTTGCATTCTTCCATTGCTTAAATCCTTCTTTCGTAATTGTTTGCTCTGAGCTGCCAACTGTAATGCAAAATAGAACTGCAAATTAGATTCCCAGGAATTTTCAACTTTCAAATGCCAAGGATTAAGTGTCAGTATAAATATATAAAGTATTTATAAGTCGTCTCCATCAAAACTGTGCAACCAAAGTAAACCTTAAGGTACATCCTAACATCCTTTTTCTACCTGCTGTTTGCCTAAAAAATGCTAACCATAAAACTTTGTATGTCAATGTGCTAATCATATACTTTAAATGTCACAATTATTCCTCTAATTGATCTCTGCATGACACCAAAGTAAGAATAAAACAAAGAAAAAACTGATAATGCTCTTCAACAAGAAACAAATCATGAGTTTCATCTTATCAAGTGTTTCAAAGCATCTGCAATAAAAACAAAATGCTGCGTCATTTGTAACTGAATATTCGAGCCAGGAGAATTTGTTATACCAACGGAACTGAAACTTGAATTCATGTTTTCCAATGACTGATCTTGGAAATTCCATGATTGGCCTTATAGGGCCGGTGTTGACAACAAATGCCCTAGATGATTCATTCACAATTTTGGCAGCAGGATCACGAAGATCCATACTTAACTAATATGACGGTTTCAATTCACTTTATTCCTCAAAAAGTCCTTAATTTTTGCAATGATAGTGATGTGATCAGTAGGTGCTTAGAAGTAACTTTTCTTCACCAGAAACCAGATTAAGTAGTTTAGGACGAGAAACTTCTCAAAATATCTACCAATGAAATCTCAGAAAATCAATGCAAAATTGAAACATGATATGAGACGCTGGTGATGCTTTACAAAGGCCACGTCAAACATAGAGTAATCCCCATCACGTCATTCTCAGGAAGGCCATTGTTCATGGAGAATACTCGTAGTCAGAGATTCTTTTGAATTGCAAACTAATGTCAATTACTTACAAGCATTCAAATCGGAGTCCGCTAACATCTTCTGCATTGTAAAACCTTACCATGTCAAGAAAAAAGCTGCTTGCAATGTTGTCAAGAAGAAAATCATTTTTTGACACAATGTCTACAAAGATGTGAGGGGCATCAAGACAAGGTTTGAGGTTTGAGGTCCATTTGGTAGCAAAATGGCCAAAAACTTAAGAACCTACCAGCCCCAGACCTTAGTTTCTTGCAAAAAATACGAGTCTGTTGTCAAAAAAAGTCTGTTGTCAAAAGGACACATTTTGCAAAAATGAATTTAGTAGCAGCACGTATTTTTCAACATTTAACTTTTTCAGGGAAATCCCACCAGAAATCCAGGAATCCCTTCGAAATTTCGAGGGATTTCAGAAATCCAAGAAATCTCGTACGCTATTTTGTCTTTTACCTATGGATGGACCTTTTACCGTGTAAAATTCTACCTGCTCAAAAAATTACAATAACCACCAGGCAACCTTTTTCTCAGTTCCTTTTAGCGGAAACTGGAAACTAAACTCTTTGACACCATGCACTCATATACATGCCTATCTGTAAAGAAAGGCAGCAACAGTCCCCAGTTATCTGTCAGCCAGCTTAACCAATGACTTAATGCTCAACTTCTACTGAACAGGCCATCAAGCATATAAGTAATGGTTACACATGTTGCTCAATCAATAACTGGAGAAAATTTTCTGCCTGGTACCAAACCTTTCCACTCATTTTCTGATCCGGGCATTTCTTTGACTTCCTTCATGTGCTGCAGGCTTTCATCATTTTCGTCAGTTTCATTACCTTCATCAATCTTATCATCATACTGTTTCAAGGAGACACGCTGACCCATTCTCCAATGTTCTAACAAATCCTCCAGAACCCCTAAGTAGCTTGGATATTCTCTGGTGGTCACTTCTGAGCAGATGGAAGCAAGCTGTTTTGCAACATCAAATGCTTTTCTGTACTTCTCGTGCTGAGATAGAATCCTTTTCGGCTTTACATCTCCCACAGTCACAATTCCTTGATCCATTTCTGTGGTTTCGATTGTTTCTGATACCTGCGCGAAGACCAAGTGATTCTCCTGGTAATAGTTTCAACCCCAACGAGGATTGCACAGTGCAGGGCAGAATAGAGGTTGTCCTAACTGCAGCCTCAATGCAAAAATGTGACGGCATGGCAATTTCATTGCCGTGTGGAAGCAACATTCACAGTTGGTACTGCTCGTAGAAATCATCCCCTGCGTGGAATTTACCGTAAAACTCCCATTTCCTTGATTTTCAAATTCTTTAACCTTTGTTTTTAGACTGAGTTGTTGCTTTACATATCCAAATGCATATGGGGTGAGATGCTGTAGGTATTCCTTTTCTTCTATTGACATACTCTCATAGGATACTGGACGCTTTTGCACAAGGTTGGTAGCTCTTTGATCGCGTTCATCTGACAACGAATCAAGGCATTTTTGCAATCTATTGAAAAATTGAGTTATACTTGAGTATCTCTGTACCACAGCCTTGATCTACAGAAAGCATGTATGAAGCATCAGCCACGTTCCTGAGCTGACTTAGTTTGGCCAAGGTTTCTGGTCAGTGAGATAGGGAATTCAGTTAGATCACAGTCAAAAAAGTTAGATCTGGCTTTATATGATCCACACTTTCAATGTGCAATCACTCAAATATAGTAGTAGATAAAGCTTTCTCTCTGTAGGCAGCTTGTAACAAAACTGTTATTGTCAAGCATTACGTAAAGGAAGATAGATGAAATAAATTTGCGTCAATGATCTTACCCTCTTCTTGCCAATCAAATCATGGCCTTTTCCCATTTTTAGGCCAATCTTTTGGAAGCCTTTAGTTTCTTTCATATCATAATAGGTGCTATCATCTCAATCAAAGTTGTATTAGTTTCTGTTACTAACAACTGTTACAATTATACAATCTTAGCAATGCTAATTGTTACCAAAGAGTAAGAAGGCGTCTTCCAAATTCCAATGTGTTTGTTTCAGGTTTGTTTTCACAGCAACCATTTTCTATTTACCTCAAGCAACAACAACAACTCTGAATATTTTCCCGCCAAATCCGCCAAAGCAAAAAAGAACAGTTTGTTTAGGCCTAAAGTAGTTGTTTTAGAAGAGTCGAGTGAATTTATGAAATGTAGCTGTAGCGGTTGCGAAACATTGCGAAAGCATTAAAACACAACGGAGAGGATTGACTTTCCAATGCAGAGTCAGACAGAATGAATTCCAGAAAGTTCGTCAAACAAAGTCAATGATGAGTAAGTAAAGGCCAGAGGCCTAGGCCTGGGCTCAAGATGTTTCCAGTTTTTTGTCAATTTTTTCATGTGGTTTTCAATGCTTCATGAATCATAGAACAACGATACATCGCACTGATATTACCAAAGACAATGCTACAGTAAACTCATTTGACATTGTTTTTTGTTTAAATATCATTGACAGTTACCAAATGAACTGAAGATGTTACAACTTTAAAGGGTATTTGCTTAATTAAGAAATTCCCAACTTACAAATTCCCCTCATAGTTTCATCTCTTTGTATACTGTTGTATATTATTTTGTTGTTGTTGTTAGATGGAATTTGTATGCTGTTTTGGAACTTTAAAATTAAAACTTTAACTTGAATTTGACAGTTTGTGAATGAAGATACAGAGTGAATACAATCCTGAAGAAAATCATATGCAAATATGCATTTTAGTAAATGTATATATATTTGTATGGACATTTTCTTCACAAAAAATCACCGTGGCAGGTATTTTAATGAAAAAACATCTATGAATCATGAATGATGTTGCAAATTTTGACAGGAAAATGCATACACTATTTTAGTTTTCTCTGACGAGCTCTGTAAAAAGACCCCTTTTTCTCAAATCTAGGCACTAGATATTTCCTGAAAATTCACCCCTTTCTCAGAGAAACCATGGACACGCGTGCCAGATAGAAATTTATATTACATGCACCCGCCGGGCTCGTGGTACGGGGGCATGCCATTTTTTAGGAGTTCTTTTTTCAAACCATTGCAGAATTATTGGTATCAATTTCACAATTTTTTGACATTTCACGGAATTGTGTCCTGTTCAGGGGATTGATCATAGTTGCCGGAATTATGGGCCTAAAATTCACCGGAATTTACGGAATCCTGGGTACCAATTTTTCAGGCATAATGGCACATCCGCATCACTTACAGTAAATCCCCACATATAAGAACCCACTTTTTGAGAATGAGGCTGAAATAGGTTCTTATTTCAATGGTACTAACACTAATCTCAAGGTGCAGAGGTTCTTATTTGAGGGGTGCCTTGTTTAGGCCCTTTTAAAACCTTACAAAAGATGTTCAGCCCCATATTTTTTGCAAGGGTTTTTATTGACATAATAACTAATTGGGGAGCAGAATCAAACTTTGACAACCAACTGGGACCAAAATGAACTTCATAACAAAAATCAAAATCAACTTTGCTACCCCTGCAATAAGAACATGTCTTACATCAAACTGAAACAGGTTCTTAATTGAAAGGTGCATAATCTAAGAAAAACAGCCTCCAGGTTCTTATTTTGGTAGGTTCTTATATGTGGGGATTTGCTGTAATAGGTTGAGTTACCCCCCTCCCCCGCCCCTCCTGAGGCGAAGGCGCATGATTGTACTGCAGATGAGTATGTGTACACATTCGTGGTCTTTTTAGGAACTTATACCCAACTTGTGTTGCGAGACTCATTTTTGAAAGGGCGGCAAATGATCGTTACAAGGTTTTTGATGTGTTTAGAGAAAGCAGTAGTGATGAAAATTTTTATGGGTTCCCAGATTCAGAGGTAAATAGCAGAAGAGATGATGATAGAGGAGATGAAGATAGTGATATGTCGCTAGAAGAAGTTTCAAGTGGAAGTTAGGAGATCAACGAGGAAGGCTAAGGGAATTTTAGCAGGAAGGAGCAGCAGGAAGAAGTTGCTAAGCCTGAAGTTTGGACGGAGAGACTCACTCAAGTAGAAATTCCCGAATTTACATGAAATACAGGACCTAGGTAAGAACTTGGAGCAGAGAAACAGGAAGCTGATTTTTTTCCACCGACTGTTTCCTCAAGAAATAATGAGAAAATCGCTGCAGAAACAAACCGATTTGCTATCAACATGTAGGAAAAGAGAGGAACACTCAACCGCAGTTGGAGGCCTACCAATGCGAAAAAGGTAAAGGTTTACGTTGGCATGCCAATATACATGTCCGTTTCTTTTTTTTTTATATATCATCAATTAAAAAATTTACAAATACAAGATACTCACTACACTACTTACAAAATACTCTACGATACTACAAATACAATACCATGAGGAGCAAGATATCATGTCTACCCCGTGGCTTTAGAAAGAAGAAAAAAAAACGGGAAAAGGCAAGACTACATAGAACAATACTCAAAAAGAAAATTCACTAAAAAAAGGGGGGACTTGGTGGCTGCTCGACGGATGGCAAGAATTTGGACGAATTCAATCAAATCGACCAGTTTCATGGATAAACTGTAGAGTTAACTCAAGGATATTTCTATTGATTTCATCTGGGAAGTCCTTATTACCATACATTAACAGTTGTGTTAATACCTCGTTTGAAGGGTTAGTGAGTCCAAACGGTCGAACTAATGCAAGAACTCCAGCGAGAAGATCTCGTCGTTGGGTGTCAAAAGATGGACAGAGCAACAAAAAATGTTCCATATCCTCAATACCATCGTTTGAGAGGCACATTGGGTTTATAGTATCCCTAAAATTGTGCTTGAATTTGTGAAAGTTCAATTTGCTAAGACCAACCCTAAGTTGTGTAAGATACGATAATCCTCTTGGGTCATGAATACCAAAGATTGATTTTGGAAGGGGGCGGATTTTGGAGAGCAATTTTCTCTTAAAAGCGGCCATTGAAGGTGAAAGTCTAATTTCTGGATCAAGTTCATTCCATTCAGAAAGGCAGTGAGGATAGAAGCTAGACTGGAATTGTTCTGTTCGTGCCCTTATTCGCCCGATTACATCCCTTTTGCGGAGGGAGTACTGAGACTGCTGAAGTGGGGGGATTGGATCCAAGGTATATTCAGGGGTTAAGTGGTTTACTATTTTGTAGAATAAAGTAAGGCGTCTACTCCATCTCCGGCAATTTAGCGATTCCCATCCGAGCTCTGCGTACAACTTTTCTCGCGACGATCCCCTCCATGCTCCTGTTACAGCAAGAGCGGCAGAATACTGTACTGACTCTAGCTTCTCCATAAGATGTGGCAAGATGATGTTGTTACTAAATTCACATACTTTTGCTGGGTTATGATAAAGCACATCACCATAACCAAGATGGGGTCGCACGTATAGCTTATACGATTTGTTTAGAGTTTGCCTTGGCAGATATTTGGAGAGACATTTCAGCAAACCAATACCCTTCCTAGTCTTTGAAATTGCTGCTCTTATATGAGCTGAAAAGGAAAGTTTTGAGTCAAGGACAATTCCCAAATGTTTATGTTCATCTACTTTTTTTACCGGTACATTATTAAAGAGGATCGCGGGATGATCAACTTCAGTTCTTTTCGTTGAAAATATCAACTCAACAGCTTGCTTTAGCGGATCAGGATTAAAGGCAGAGGCGGACTGGCCCACCGGGACACCGGGAAATTTCCCGGTGCGCCCTTTGCCTCAAGTTTGTTTTTCAAAAAACTTGTTATTTTTAAACGTCCAACAATTATCGAATTGAACTAAAAACGATTACAGCCATCAATTCACTTATCTGAAAGAACTACACATTTTTGTGGTATTCCAAAATATTCCCTTTTTCCCATCGTTCAGAGGTTTTATGTAGAGATTTTCAGACGTGTTATTCAGAAAACAATGAGTATATCATGGAGCCCCAATCTGCAAATTAAGAGTTTTTGATCAGGGACACAGCTTGTTATGACCCCAAATCGATTTGAAGAGCTCCCTAAAACCAGAATACCAGTTAAGGGCCTGGAAACGGTTTCATCACTTGTTGGCGTATCTGCCGTTTTTGTAAGGCTGAGCTTGCTTCATTCATCTCAGTATTCAAGCATCTAAGTAAAACGCTTCCAGATGAATTTGATAATATTCAGGCCGTGGAAAGTATTTTGTAAGAAGCTTACGAAGAGAGAGAATTTGCGACGTTGAACGCAGCAGACGAAGTGGAAAAGGGTATCCTTGAAAATCGAGTTGCCCACAAAGTAACCTGCAAGCAGTGAGTTTTGCTGTTGCAGAATGCAGTACAGATATGCGTTACATGCATCAGCATTGCCATTCTCCAACCTTCTCTTAGCCTAAGAAGACTTTCACACCTTCATTCACAAAAATTTGCTGCGAGAGAGCTTTCACTAAGCTAAAGCAAGTAAAAACACGCAGACGGTCAACTCTGGGAAATGAGAAACTCCGGGCATTCATGTGGATAGGTTGTCCAGATGATGTCATCAGATAACTTTCTGACAAGTCTACAGTCTTCAAGTACATATTCAATGTGCAACTATAATTCGTCTTATTGATGTACTGACAACTTATATTTTGTAAATTGTTTTTGTACCGGGTGAACCAGAAAAAAGTTCCCACTTTTGAAAATTCATAACAGCAAGAGTATTTCACAGATTTTAATGATTCTAATTCTAGTGAAAAGCCAAAAGGTTGAAGGATTTTTGTGATTTTTCTCCTTGTCTCACATGCACTACAAATATCGGTAAATTCAACTTTACAAAAATTCCATGGTTGCAAAATGACTGAACAATGGCCTAAAGCATCGATCAAAGCATAAATGACTCCTAGCACAGAATAATGAAAGAACTGCATTTTCTCATGGGTGAGAGATATCCCCTGGACATTAATTGCCATGGGGTTGAAAACCTTCCGTATTTGTTTGAAAATCGATGTCTCATAACTCTTAAGGGAGGTGAAACGCCCATTGCCTATTGTTCGATGTGAATAGAGTCCTAACGATTTGATCAATGTGTTAGGTCCCTTTTCCGTCATTTTGCAACCATGAAATCTTTATAAAGTTAAATTTACCAATACTTCTAATGCTGGTAGGACAGAGAAAATAATCACAAAAATACTTTGATCTTTCGGTTTTTAACTAGAATTTGAATAATTCAAATCCATGCAGTAGTCTTGGCACTGTGAATTTTCAAAAGTGGGAACTTTCTTCTGGCTCACCCGGTAGGTGTTGCGTAAAAGCAAGGACAGCTTAGCCACAGGCTAGCAGGGACTAAATCCACATCCCCTACGTTTTTCAGAAACATACAAAAGTTTCAAAAAAGTAGAAATCACTGTTGGGTTGGAATTTAGTCATAAACTTCGTTGAATTTCTGAAGCCTACGAATTTTAAGCAAAAGGAATCTCGCTTCCTAGGTTGCAGAAGAAGTTGCTTTCTTTGTAAAATCTTGGAATATGGTGTCTCAAAAATTGAAAAGTAGGTTTTGGGCTTTGGTCTAACTTCAACAATTTACGCATTACCTGACGGCAATACATCATAACACTTATGAATTTTACCACCCGCGTCAACGTTTCAAGTGCAGTCAGTTTAGATGAGAATAAACTTTTCAGAAGGAAATCATGTATAAAGAAGTCCGTTCATAATGGGGCATTTTCCGACATTCTATGTATCGTATATTTCTAAAAATTTCCGGGGGCAAGCCCCTGGACCCCCATTTTCCTCCCTTCACTCGAAACCTGGCCATCCAGGTTAGGGGCTCGAAGGATATTATGAGATTGTTTTGAAAACAACTGACTCTCCGTCACACAGAGTTTTCGAGACCGTGTCACTAACCCCAAAGTTGAGCAGCTTGACCACCTACTGGCGCCCTTTTGGTGCCTTTCCCGGTGGGTAGAATGGTTGCCAGTCCGCCACTGATTAAAGGACATCCTCCAATCATGCGCCCACTGCATTATTAACTCCAAATCGTGATTCATGTCATTTGCAGCTGCATTGGAGTTTTCAACCACTGAAAACAACGATGTATCATCGGCAAAAAGTTTAACGTTACACTTCAAGTTTTCAGTTAGATCATTTATATATACAAGGAAAAACAAAGGTCCTAGAATAGAGTCCTGGGGTACTCCTGCTGAAATATCTCCCCAACTGGAACACTGCCCATTTAGAACGGTTCTCTGTCTTCGATCCATCAGAAAACTTTGGAGAAGAGAAAGCAGCTGTCCCGAGACACCACATCGTTTCAACTTAAAAATAAGTCCATCATGCCAAACCCTGTCAAATGCTTTGGAAATATCAAGATAAACAGAACGAACATCAAGAGGAGGATTACAGTCGAATGCCTTAAAGATTGAATGCGTTATGGAGATTAATTGGTTAACCGTTGAGTCACCGGGGCGAAAACCTGATTGGTTGGGATTCAGTAAATCATGGGAAACAAGATGCGAGTATAATGAGTCGTACACAAGTTTTTCAAGGATTTTTCCAAAAATCGGAAGAAGGGAGATTGGACGGTAGTTCCCCTTCACATTTTTCTCATTTTTCTTATGAACAGGTACCACATTTGCATATTTCCAAATTTTTGGAAATCGACCACGTCGCAAACAGTTCGTAAATATTATCTTTAGAGGGTTAACTAATGCAACATCGCTGAATTTTATCATTCTTACCGAGATTTCATCCCATCCATGTCCTTTGTTGGGATTTAGTGCCCTGATGATATTATTGACTTGCCAGACATAAAGATGTACTGGTCTGAGGATCAATTTTACGGAAACTTTAAAGTTTCAGACATAATGCCAAGATCAAGAGTCAAAAATCTGTTGCATTATTTGCATGCAAATGATAGGAAAGGCTACAACTGGAATGATCCAAATCGCGACAGGCTTCATCTGAGTAGACCAGTCCTAAATATTGTGTTGAAAAAGTGTTTGGATAGCTATCAGCCACATCAAAACATTGCTGTTGATGAAGCTATGGTGATATTGCGAGGAAAGTTGGCCCTCCGACAATACATGCATGCTAACCCAACAAAATATGGCATCAAAGTTTGGGCAAGAATGGACAGCACAAACGGATATGTCTCGCAAATTGATGTGTACATTGGAAGCTGGTTGGGGGTCAGCGCAAGGTGGATCTTGACAGAAAGGTCATATGAAAGATGACAAAAAACATTGAAGGAAAACACCATCATGTTTACTTTGATAACTATTAAAACTGCCCAAAGAATTGGTGGAAAACAAATTGTACAGCTGAAGAATAGTGAAATCAAATGCTGTCGACCTACCGGAACCCATGCAACAGAAACGAGGAAGGAAGTGTGGAAACAACACCCAGAAATCACAACCAGGGGAGTTAAGAACATGGCAAAAAGGCAAAATAAATGCTAATGTATGGGAAGGAGGGGGGCCAGGAAGCCAGTAAGGATCCTTGCCTCAAATTATAATCCACTAGAGCCACATACGTTGGTGAAGCAAAAACAATATGGCGGTTCTGCGAAGGATGTCTTTGCCCAAGGCCTGTGAAGTTACACTGAAAACATATGTTCCCAAAATTGAAACGCGGCCTCAAAGTAGCCCATCTAAATGTCAACAGACTATACAATAAGTTGGATTCAGTGAAAGAATTACTCCAACATACCTCTCTCGATGTATTTGGTTTATCTGAGACTTGGCTGACATGAGATATCGATGATGACGAACTTGAAGTTGAGGGTTATTCAATCAAGCTCTGCTCTGCTACAATTTATGGACAGCCTCCTGAAAAGCATGGACGAAGGTCATGTATCTGGTGTTGTGTACTTAGATTTGAAAAAAGCCTTTGATACAGTGGATCATTCTTTGTTGCCTTTGAAGTTGACAGAGTATGGTGTTTCTACAGGTTGTCTGAAATGGTTTCGCTCCTATCTTAGTCAGAGATCGCAGCAAACGTCCATTGGAGACGCTCTCTCATCGAAAAGAAACGTGACAATTGGTGTACCACAAGGGTCAGTTTTAGGCCCCTTACTTTTTCTTGTGTTTATTAACGACTTGCCGCTATCAGTGAAATACTCAAACACAATCTTGTTTGCAGATGACACAGCAATCTATTATTCCGGGAAAAACTGCAATGAAATCCAAAATATGATGAATGAGGATTTGGCTCTTGTGAAAAAATGGCTAAATGATCACCGATTGACGTTAAACATCACAAAATCAAAATTTGTTGTGGTTGGAGGAAAGCAGCAGTTAAAGCGTTTCCAAGATCTGACATTGAAAATCGAAGAGGACGAACTAAGTCGAGAATCAAGTTATAAATATCTTGGTATAATAATCAATGAAAACATGACTTGGGGGGATCACATTGCTTCAATGCAGCAAAAAGTGGCAAAAAGGATAGGTTTGATAAAAAGGATCGGTCATCTTATCCCCACGGCACAACGTTTAACTTTGGTAAACACCATGATAATAGCATTGTTTGATTATGGAGATACTGTTTGGGGGGATAGAAATAACCAATGTTTGATGAAGACTCTGCAAGTTCTTCATAACAAATGTGCCAAGCTAATATTGAATATGAAGCCATATGACTCCAGCACAAAAGCCTTGGATTCACTGCACTGGAAGTCTCTAGACTTCAGACGAAAGTTCCATCGATGTGCTACCATTTACAAGTCAACGATAAGTGATATAAGCTACACTTTCAGCAATAAAACAGGAAAAGATCTGCACAACATCCAGACAAGGAACAATGAACTATACCATCTACCTAAAGTAAAGACAAATTGGGGGAAGCAAGTGTCATCCTATTTGTTCATTGATGACTGGAATAAACTGGACACTAGTATTAAGTCGGCAGGAAACTTTAATATTTTTAAACAGAGATTTTGGAAGCTATGAACTATTTTATGCCTTATTTTATGATAGAGCTATTCTTTTACTATTCGGAAATATGTAATTATAATGTTTTAAATAAATCGCTACAGTTAGTTAAATAGAGGACCCTCATGAAAAGCACTTTCGAGTGACTGAGGCTTTCCTCTTTAAATATCTGTATTATTATTATTATTATTATTATTATTATTATTATTATTATTATTATGTATCAATGAGCTAAAAGATGTTATTTTGGAACAGAAAGCTAAAATCGATGAACTCGAGGGTAAAGTGGCGGTAATGGAGAAACTTATTGATAATCTGGAGCAGCGGTCAGATGATTTGGAACAGTACCAAAGAAGATTATGTCTGAGGATCATAGGCGTTGAATTGAAGGCTGGAGGGCAAGGAGAATCTGGGCAGGATTGCCTGAAAAAGGTTAAAGGAATTTTTAAAGAATTAGGAGTCGATGTGCCAGACCTAGTGATCGACAGAGCCCATCGTATTGGTGAAGTAAAAGAAATTGAAGGAAAGCGCTATCGTCAAATTATTGTGCGTTTCACCACTTGGAGGCACCGAACAATGGTGTATCGTGCCCGTCGCAAGAGTGATAAATATAAGATTCGCCTGGATCTCACTAGGAAGAATGTGAAGCTGCTTAGCAAAGCAAATGATCTGTTGGAAGAGAAGAGCCTTGGTGATTGTTATGCATTCTCTGATGTCAATTGTAGACTTTGCTTAAATCTTGCTGGCAAGTTCCAGTATTTTGAATCGGAAGATCAGTTGCTAAAGTTGGTCAGTTCCTTCGGTCATGTGCAACAATCAGATGTAGAGAGTGAAACTGAGGGTGAAGTTGATGAGCAAGATGAAGTCAGTGAAGCGGATGAACTTGAAGAGAATCAATGAGTAGACAAGAACAGGACCCTTTCTCCCAATCCCTGACTCAAGTTCTGAACTTACGATGCTTACAACGCTGATATTGGCAGTTGAGATTTTTTGCTTCCACTTGAAGATGACACTTAAGCTTTAATCGTGTTTGGTTTTTCACTTTTCGTGTTTGTGTTTTCAAAGTCTCTTTTCCAGTTTGCTGGTCGGAAACATTCCAAAATAAGACTCCTATAGGATTTGTAAATCCCATCAGACTGGCACTATTGGAGAAAAATATCGTTTTATTGTTCTGAAACAATCGACTTCCAGGTCGTTTTTCATTTTTACAAGTAGAGAAAACAAGCCTAAATTAAATTAATTGAATCCAATAGGCAACTTGAATCCCCCTGGAACAGTATCACTTTCATATTCTGAAAAGTCATTTTTTTTCATTTGATATTATTTACACACAAAAAACCCTTCAGCAAAGAAAAATACATCTATTTACAATCATAAAAAATCTAAGAATAAAAACCTACAGTCCTATCAAACCTAAGCATTGCTGTTCTTCCAGGGAGTTGTGTTTGAAAGTATAGCTCTTTAGATGCGCTTTCAAATGTTTTTTAAAGCGATCTAATGTCGGTAGCTCACAAATTTTGGCAGGTGTATCATTCCATGATGCGAGAGCTGCGTAATGAAAGCCTTTTTTGGCAAATTCAGTCCTATATCTAGGGATCTGGAGATCTTTACAGTGCCTCGTATTGTAGGTTGAATAAGAAGATCTCGGATGATATTTATTCCATAGGCTTTCAGGGCATAGTCTGTTCACAATCTTGTAGGTCATGACGGTTCGATCGTAACGGAAAAGATTTTCTACGTTCAACCAGGAAGATGACCAGTTATCTTTTATTCTTGCATTGGATATAATTGAACAGGCCCGGTCTTGAAGGCGTTGAAGGGCAGCTAGTTTTTTCTTTGACAGACTACCCCAGATAACATCAGCATAACGCAGGTGACTCTCAACTAATGCATAGTATACATTATACAATTGGAGTTGCGGAACGACATTTTTCAATTTTTTTAGAGCTGCAAGTCCTCCACTCATTTAGCCTTTGATGCGCTTAAACTGTTCATCCCAATTTAGCTTTTCATCGACTATCACTCCAAGGGATTTCGTCTTATTGACTCTTTTTATGTCAGAGTTATTTAGTTTTAGCACTTCTGGCAGTTCTAGATTTTTGGTTTTAAGCGGATGCCCTATGATCATGAATTCAGTTTTTTTCGGATTCGGGCTAAGTTTATTCACCCTCATCCATTCAGAGAGGTTGGACAGCTCTTGATGTGCGTCCTCAATTAGTTTCGCTACATCATCCGATGCAATCGTTACACTGGTATCGTCAGCATAGATACTAGCCCGGGAGAATTTAAGACACTTTTCTAAGTCATTCAGATAAATGATGAAAAGAAGAGGGCCTAAACAAGAACCTTGGGGAATACCACAGGTTACGTCCCTGGCTTTTGAATGCTGACCGTTTAGAGAGCAGAACTGTTTTCTATTATTTAGGTAGGATTCAAACCAATGCCCAGTTTTGCCTCTTATTCCATATGCACGTAATTTTTTGAGTAATATGTTGTGATCGACCGTATCAAAGGCTTTCTTGAGATCGAGAAAAATGGTTAGATTGACATTGCTCCGATCTATGTTTTCGTGCCAGAAGTCTGTGCTGCTTATTAGTGATGTTATCATGGAGTATAACTTGCGAAAAGCTGCTTGGTTGCATGTAATACTCTTATTGATTTTGAGAAACTCAAACAGCTGATCGTGCGTTAACCTTTCTAGCATCCTTGAAAACACCGAGATTACAGAGATGGGCCTGTAGTTGTTTACATCAGTTTTTGGACCCGACTTGTGAATTGGGGTGACTCTCGCTAGTTTCCAAATATCAGGGAAAACACCATTCGCAAATGATGAGTTATAAATCAGCATTAGAGGGTGAGCGATAAATTCACACGCGTCTTTTACCAACGTTATGGTAACTTTGTCAGGACCAGAGGCTTCCCCGTTCTTTAGCTGATTGATAGCATTCATCACATACTTTTTATCGACTGTTTTGAACAGCATTTCTTCATTTATTTGCGTAATATGCTGCAAGCAATTATCACCTTGCCTCGTTTCTATGCTTCTTGCCAGCTTTGGTCCAACAGATACAAAATGACAATTCAAAGCTTCAAGCACATCACGCTCTTTTGTCGACGTTTTGCCATCAATTTCAATACTAGAAAACGTTGTGGATTTAACATCTTCATCCAAAACCCTGTTTATTGTTTTCCACATTTTCTTTGGATCCCCTTAATTTTTCTCAATTAGGCCTTTGTAATAATCCTGAACAGAATATCTAATCTCTTTGGTTACTTTATTCCGCTGCTTAGTATGAGCTGACCACATCTCTGGAGATTTTGTCGCTATTTTTTTCAGTCTGTCCCTAGTCTCCATCGTTTTTCTAAGACTTGGAGTTAACCAAGGAGCAAATTCTGATCTTACCCTTCTTTTCTTAATCGGAGCATGTATATCCAAAAGCGATTCGAAAATCTCCTGAAATGTGCCAGCCATGGCAGATGGATCATTAGCAAAGGAGGTAAGAATGGTTTCCCAATCTATTTGTTGCAGGTCGTGTTGGAAAATTGCCTTGTCGTATTTCTTCATTGTACGAGATTCGACTATTTTTGGCGTTGCTCTTTTCATCTTTATTCGCCAGGCATTTATTTTCCTTATTCCGTACACCAAATAGTGGTCCACCATCCCCGTTTCTAGGACGCCTGCCTCTAAAATATACTTGGAGCTCAAGGTAGAGAAATGAACTATGAGTGATTTGCTTACTCTTTGTTCACCTAGTTCGGTTGTTGTTACTGCGACTCTCGTGTAATTTTTAATCAACTGCTCTATTTGATATTCGGAATACACAAGCTTCAGTTTTTTTGTATTAGCATTTGTGCTGCTCTTAAAATCGCAGTTTGTGTCACCTACAAGGATAATTTCCTTTCCTTCCTTATCTAGGTCCAGGGGCGGATCCAGACCGACTTACGAGACTTGCAGAAGTCGTTCAGATTTTCAAGAAAAAAATGGGAAGTTATTTATCTTAAGGAAGAACGAGAATAATAAAAATGTTCCTAATTTTTGCTTGGTTTTGGTAGTGTTGCATAGACTTCATGCGCCAGCTAATTTCGTTGATTCATGCCCTCGCCCTCGTCGAGGCTTTGACGCCCCTGATGACTACCGTGTTCGGCTTGCTGCTCAGCCATGCTGAATATGCCTCGTAGTCGTTTGCACGCAAAACAAAATTCAACTCAATCTGTGTCTTCTGGAGCGCTTGTGTTGCTTATGCAATACTTTCCAACGCGATTGTTTTGTTTTGTATGTGAAACAAAAAAATGGGCGAATGCGATTGGTAAGGCGGTCAAAATTGCATCACAAGATGCGCGGTCATGAAAAAAGCATTGTTTTTGAGGATTTTGCCAAGATCACAGGGTGTTTGTAAGTCGGTCAAGTGGCGTTGGAAGACGGTCAAGAAGTCTGTCAAAACCACGTGAAAACTTGCAGCGAGCTGGCCTCATATTCAAACTTGCTTCCTCATAAATGGCGGGCTTTTCATATCGTTTCAAGTTGGAAGAGGAGAGAATTATTCCTGCAGGGTGAGCTTATTTTGTTCTATTTTGAATTCATGCATTCTTTATACCTACTTGATAAAAATATGTACAGAAGAGCCTTCACTCACGTTTAGGAAACGTCCTTGCAGTAAACCAGCCAACAAACAACGATAGGCCAAGCAACTTCACTTACTTTACTTGGCACTTTGCATACCTTCCTGGGCTAGCCTGAGTGGGCTAGGTAGGCCAATGTTTATGTTATGAAAACTAAGGAAAGGGTTGGTAGGTTCGAATTAATTAGCTAACTACTTTAGCTATTTTTACTCGTATCCAACAACTGTAAAGAAATTGATAATAATGATAATTATTATATAATAATTATAATAGTAGTAGTTTAGTAAGTAGTGATAATAATAATAATAATAGGGGCAGAATGTGTCGCTCATATTTCCATTGATTCTCTGTTCTAATTTGTTGAGATTTATTTCAAGTAATTTCAACTTTAAGAACCTTCTATTTATTCCTATCATTGTAAATACAAGTAATTCACAAAAGCTCCAAGTTATTTTTAACATGTCTTTTTAGATTTACTTCATAATTTGATTAAAACCGTCATGCTTGTTAGCAAGTTTTCACTAGGGAAATTCAAGTCATCATTGAATATATCAAACCCTGCCCTGTAGGCTACCAGAACTGGAGAAAAATTATAATTGGTCTGCCCTCATTTGTTGAAAAGGTATCCAGTTTCGGCTGTTTGTAAACCACGAAACCACGAAATCACGAAACGAAATAGCGAAATAGCAAAACGAGATACTTTTTCCCAAAATCTATATTTGAAATATAAAGTAGTTGTTTACATGAATAAATCGAGGCCATGCAAGAAAAACTGACCTGGTGAAAGCAACTGCTGTCCTTATTTTCCGTATAAACTTTAGAAACCTTCGGGGGGCATTCCCCCATTTGGCCTTTCAGTTTCACAGAGCAGAACTCCATTGCGAAATGATTGATTTCAGCATAATAGAATTCTTTATCATAGGTCATCTGGGGTCATCAATCGGTCAATCCATTTATGCACTAGCTTTTGTGATGAACAAATAATCTTTGATATTTCGATTCGCTTATGATCATGGTTGATGGTATAGTTGTTGGATTTTGTGAATCTCAAGTGCATGGCAAGGAGGGGCGTTTCACCATAAACATGGTTTCACTTACTCGTAAAATTGTTCGAGAATTTTTCAGAACAAAAGTATTTTACAGATTTCTGATAGATTTTTTCTTGAATTTGAAAGTAAAAGGGCTTTTTTAGGGTGAAATGCCCCTCGGATGGCGCGCTGAATAATATCAGCATATAAAGCCCCGGATCAACAGGCACAGGAATGGTGCAATAAAAATTTCCCCTGTATTAAGACCCTTGCTGTGTGGTTGTTGAGTATATGAGTATCAGTCCCTCAAATGTATTGCTGAATACAACTAAATTATCGCAATAACCAGAGCATATAACAAAACAGCATTTCTCGGAGTATCATGTAACTTCTTCACAAAAGGCTAAAGTGGAAAGTCCATGTCAGAAAGGGGGAATGCCCCCAAAGGTTTCTAAAACTTTTACGGAAAATAAGGATAGCAGTTACTTTCAACGGGTCAATCTTGCTTACTTAGGCTTCGATTTATTCATATAAACAACTATTTCGTACTTCAAATACATACTTTGAAAACAATGTATGTCGTTTCGCTATTTCGCTATTTCGTTCCGTGGTTTCGTGGTTTACAAACAGCCAAATTTGCCAACATTTTTTTCTATTACAGCAAATTAGAACCAGGGAATTAGAGAAGTTAAGAAGGCAGGGGAAAATAAACATAAAGGACAAGAAGGCGGCAGGAAACTTCAGAAAAATAGTCCATGGTAACAAAACAGATATGAGTATCAATGATGATAATGATGACAATGACATGAGGGGGGGGGGCAGTTATTTGGGTTATTTTGATCAATATTGCATTCGTTCCCTTTGTTGTAACTATTAATTTTAGATTATGGGGATTCTTTTTATTAGTATTCTATAAATCGAAAATTTCAATTAGCTTAGATTAGTGTTTTCTAATATATTGTAATTTGTAACTAGTTTGATAGTGGAGGGCCCCTTGAAAATCAACACTCTTGACATTGTTGAAGGGCTGCTCTCCTGAAAACTTTGAAAATGAAAATGAAGTTCTAACTAAGAATTTCAAGTTAGCTGTGGCCATTTCCATCACAAAAATATACAGACTTTTCCTATGGATAGTAACAGACACATCCCTTTGTAACATGATCTAATGTGTATTCATATAATCATTCAAGGCCATTCCTCAATGCTCTATCTTTCATCAGTCAATCTTTTCGCTCAAGGTGTTAGCATAGATGACATTGAAGCGCCACCAAACAGTGATGACGAGGATGGCCTGAAGAATGCCAAGCAAAAAAGAATGGAAGGGCTGGCGATTGGAAGGATGCGACGCCAGACAAAAGGGTCCCGATACAGAACCAAAAACACATAGAATGTGACCAAGTCGGTATCGGGATCAGAAGCTGGAGCAAGCCTTGCTCAAATACCCTTGCGCCAAAATCAAAGATCACAAGATCCTCATTAATGGCTATCAAACGGAGGTCAACAAATTCCAGAAAGCCAAGGCAAGTGGAAGATTCCCCCCAGAAATCAACCCCCGTTTAGGCATCCGCACAACCCAATTGTCATATCCCAATAAAGAAACATATTATCGTGCGGAAATAGCCTTCAAAGAAGCCATCTCTGACGTCATGATTGCACACTACAACGAGCTAATCATTGAGCAACAGAACCTTGTGGAGGAAATTAAACAAGAGGCTAGACTGGAATACAACAACTAACATCTCGTTGACCTCATGGAGAGAAACTCCACTAAAATGGCTACGGCCTTCAAATACGATAGTAGAGCCCCCCACCCTGGCCTTATTAGATACCAGCCACGGGGCTGAGCAAGAGGTGCCCCTTATCACAAGAGCAGAAGAGGTTGTGGCGCCCCCTTTTCATGACCCCTTTCATGGACATTAATCACATAATGAACTTTTATGAACAATATTTATCTCTTTACATTGGACTTTACAGTTACAATATTTATAACTTCACTATTATCGTATATGTACTTTAATATCTTTTTGATCTGTACGAATTTACTTATCATATGTTACACTTTTTAGCTACCTTTGCGCACAAGTTTGTATCTTCATTGTACATTCTATAACAACGTATATTCCCTTAGTTATGTTCTAGTTTGCATCAATATGCATGTACAATTCAACATCTTGTCTCTGTTTACCTACCTTTAGAAATAACCACTCTGAGCGGCCAAAATACACCTCTGAGTGCCCCCCTGGACCAAAAAAAAACACACAAGATGTCTACATTGAAACGAATCCTTGGCCATAATCACAAGATAAGTAGACCTTATAATAGCAATTCTAAGAATGCTACTCGCAAAGCTTTACACAGAGAAATCAGGAAGTTGGCCCCAATCGATAACATTCACAACATGGGGCCCTATCAACCCACAGCAAATGAGATTCACAGTTTGAACAGGGGCCTCAGTTTCATTCTGATGCCGAACAAACAAAATAATTCTGACACTGGCCTCCTTTCGTTTCTCCAACTAAAAAGAAGAATGCTAACACAATTTCAATTTTTTCGCTTGGGTAAAGTACGTGTCCCACCACCTTTCAGAACCAAGAGCCACTGGGAGCCACCCGAGTGTAATTACCAACCACTACACAATTTCCTTCAAAGCACCTACAATGAAATTGTTAAAGTCTTTTCTAACATTGATAAATCTACAGCCAATATGACAAATGATGACTTGCAAGCAATCCAGAATCTCCAAAACAATCATCATATTGTTATCAAACCAGCAGACAAAGGAGGAAAGATTGTCCTCTGGCCCTCTGAAGCCTATACCTTGGAAGCTTACAGACAACTAAGTGATGCCAAATATTACAAACAAATAGAGTTTGCTTACACATCGGAGGTTGCCGCCCAGGCCGAAACCTTCCTTACCTACCTCAGTAACAAGAGACTAATTGACCCCGATATATATAACTTTCTCTCCCCCACCTCTCCTGTCCGTACCCCAATTCTGTACCTGCTTCCTAAGATCTACAAACCAACAAAGCCCACACCAGGTCGCCCTATCATATCAGGGTGTGGCTCCCCCACTGAAAATCTCTCCAAATATCTGGACCACTATTTGAAGCCTACCGTAAAAATGATCCCCTCTTATATACAAGATACAACACATTTCTTGCAAAAAATAATGAAGCACCGCCAGTCTATCAAACGTGACTCTTTGCTTGTCACTATGGACGTTTGTTCCTTATACACAAACATACCACATGATGAGGGCATCATGTATAACCTTCAGGCGCTCATACATTTTTATGGAGATCAACTGCCCCTACCAGCTCAACACTTGCAGCAAATGTTTGTGTTTATCCTAAGACATAACTATTTCACTTTTAACAAACGATACTATCTCCAAACACATGGCACAGCAATGGGAGCTACCTTTGCCCCAAACTATGCAAACATTTTTATGGCTAACACTGAGGACATGTTAATGTCTTTTTACACGGGCGAGGCAAAACCTAAACTTTGGAGTAGATTCATCAATGACATATTTTTTATATGGGAGGGGGACGAAGACTCCCTGCTAAATTTCTTCAACACAGCCAACTCGGTTCATGAAAGCATCAAATTTGAATTCTGCTATTCTAAGGCCAGCATCAACTTCCTTGACACTACAATTCGATTTGACAAAACAAACAACCTTGAAAGCACCCTCTTTGTCAAAGGAAATGATATATGCACGCTCCTCCACAGTGACTCATATCACCCTGATAATTGCAAGAGGGGCATAACATACAGCCAAGCTCTCAGATATCGCAGAATAATCACAAATGATAGCGACCTTGAAGACCATCTTTACAACCTTAAAATAAATTTGTTGAGAAGAGGTTACCACATCGCAGCCATTGAACATGAATTTCACAAAGTAAGAAGTCTGTCTCAGATCGAACTGCTAAACAAACCTAATAGAAAACCCACATCCCAGGCACCTAACAATAGAACAGTGGCGGAGATAGAGGGGGGGCAGGGGGGCGACTGAATTGTATAAATCTTCTGGGGGTAGACCCCCAACTTGCTCACCTGTTGGGTCACTGCTGGGCTTTGCCCCTCCACCGAAAAATCCCACCTACGCCTCTGCAATAAAAGACTCTTACCATTCATCATCCCTTATGATGACAAGTCGAAGGCCCTTAGCAAAGCACTTAAAAAATACTGGCACATCATAGAAAAAGACCAGTTACTGGACCGCATATGGTCCAAAAAACCATTCTTAGCTCTTAAAAGACACAAAAACTTGCGGGATATGCTTGTCCATTCTAGGTTCAATGTAGCATGATGTAACCTCAATGAATAATGGTATCTAGCGGACAGTCCATCGGACGCGATGGTACTGGAGGAGTCCACGAGAAATGGGAATGTCCCAGTTGAAACGCCTCAAAACATTCCTCTCGTGGAAATTACTGACGGAAGATCCGTAAATCAGTACCTGGAACATACACCTGGCACACCACAATGGAGAGCATTGCACTAGCAGGTTGGGATTGTCCTTACATTCTATTTTTCTTAATTTTTCGATATGTGTTTCGTTTACTTTTCTGCTGCTAACAAAAAAAAGTCCAGTGCAAAATGCAACAGAGGCATGTTACATCGCAATTGGTTTACCGAACAAGAGGTCATGTCTGGAGACTGGCCGTGGGAAGACAGGCAACCACTTCCGCGTGACAAGGTAACCTGGTCTTTGCCTAACTTTGAAGATACACTTCAATCAAATGCTCAATCTTTATGCAGGGTGCATAACAAATTAAACCTCATATAGGGTGCATAACCAATTCAAATTGCCCTTGAATAACAGGTGTAGTACAAATGAGATTGTGATTTTCTCAAACAAAGACCCTTACTTGTCTCTTTTCTGTTACACGCTTTTTTATCAGATCAGTTCAGGTAAATGAATCATCATGTAGTGGTACAAATTTAGTATTTTTCACTGTAAGTGTCAATGGTAATAAGATTCAGTGAAATCTTTAGATTAGCAGAATGGATATTAAAGCTCCTCTGAAACCTTATAAAATATTTAGAAATGAACTGCAAAAAAATTGGAAAACTTTGTGTTAATATATCCTCGATTGCTAGAATATGGGTAAGACCATATGTTTTACAGAATTTTGATAGACCAATTGATTTCAGATTAATAATTGAGTATCTAGAGAGAAACGTCGTAAAAACTGACTTTCTGTTCTCATCAGAGCGGAAAGTAGAGTGGCCTTAAGTATTGTCTGCATTCAAAACTTCCATTTAGTTGGAGACTTTTGTGAATTTGTTATATTTTCGAACTGAAAACTTTGATCAAGACATCCCAAGTAAGTACTTTGGCAGCAAATGTATATATACTGCAGTCTATTTAAAAAGCCCAAACTAGATGTGAGAAGTTATCCCATGGTTGTTTTAAATGTTTCCGGTGCTACTACGATTTTTGCTGAAATTTAAGGACACATATCCTTTGGAATGAAGACTACTGTGTTAATTTCATGAGATGTTGACAGGTATTGATTTTACCAGTTTATGAAATAGATGATTTTTGTATGTTCTTCAATGAACAGTGAAGTAAGGAAATTCTTTCTGGTGAAAGTCTAAGGTTTGTTGGGACAACTAGTTTGTATATATGGTGTATTGCTCTAGCTTTCAGATTTGCAAACATTTTTGTAAGAGTGACCATATTGCCACAAGAGACTGTTCCTGTGGTGCTCCGCTAATTGAAGCCAGCGCTTACAAAGTGAGCACTACTGACAAGCCAAGAAAAGTTGGGCATGAGAAACACTTCTTTCTTTCTGTTCCTTGCATATGACAAATGCTCATCGAGCTAAAATTAAAATATAGAACATTCTACTGATTGTGCGAGGAGTGGTACTGTTTTTCTGTCTATCTGAATGTGAAGATTCCTTGAAAATTTTTAATTTGAATCCTTATGATCCTTCAGAATTATTATCATGTGTGCATGTATCTATGTATATTTCTGCCATTAAGATTAAAGTGCCTATCTGGTCGGAAAAAAATTTTTCTGGAAATCGTTTGAAATGGAAGCTGGGTACATATATGATGAACTCTTAACTTTTTTACAATTTTAAAGTTATGAAATACCCTTGAAAAGGGGGTTCAAAGATGCCCCACTCTGCAGAACGTTGCGCAACATGGAATCTGGGCCGAGCAGGTATGTGACATATGCTCCGGAAGGATGTTTTTGCTTTCGTACACAAAAGGCGTATGATCTCTCGAAAAGACTGAAGCAAGTCGAAGGCAGTGCAGATTAACCAACTTTAAAACGCTTTTAAATCCATTAAAATGAGCTCAGACTCCGAAATAGAGCAACACAATTCTGGAGACGAAAGTCTGGCGAACTTTGAAGGAGAAATCGAAGGGCTTGCAGGTGCAGTTGGTGCGGTAGATATAGATGAAGACGCCGAGATCGATAGGCCGTGCATGGGTGAGCCTCTTGCAGAAGAAAACTGGCTTAGAAACTATAATAATCGGAGAGAGGAGGAACGACAACGAAATGAAATGCTTACGAGACGACTCAATGGTACTTCCCCAGTTGATTCATGGTGAGTAACATTTTGAATTAAGTTCATGCTAGCCTATTACAAATCAGGAACGTTGTTTACGCATTACAAAAGTAGGACAGTTACCTATCGACTAGTTTTGATAGGACTGAGACATTTCTGTTATCAAATGCACACTTCATGCATACATCCATCCCCCCTAAATTTGCTCCACAGCACCCTTTGATTTTTATTTTAGAGATTTTCTATAGGCTGAAATGATCTTGTTGTGGCTGGGCTGTTAGTAAACTTGTTATGACAAAAAAGGAAGGTGACACTTATGCCTATGAAAACGTAGTTGTTTGGGTCACAAAATTTTGCTTCATTCGTCATACAATATTAAGTCAAAATACGTTGAATTTTTCCGACAGGAGAATTTGAATAAGCTCACTTGTGTAAGTGACAGAAAGGCCATTCATGGCTTATTTTGAAGCTCTTTTCTCACTCTTTCTGTTGATGTGACCTTTTCCTTCATTCAGGAGACTTGAAAATTTTTGCCACATACCTACTAACTGATAAAGCTTTGAAGATCCGTTTCTTTGAAGATCTGCTTGGCGGAAATTTTGAACTGTAAGCATATACAGTAGTTATGCAATAGGTCATTCATTAGCCATTAGATGGTAATTACTCCTATGGAATCATTTCCTTTAGTCACATTTTGATTTTTCAAAAATGTACAAGTCTAAGATTCATAGTTACTGTATATATTCTTTTAAGTGGAAATCAAAGCTGTTTTACAAACCTGGTGTAGATGGTGTAACTTCAACTTAAAAATTGGAAAAGTTTGGGGTTATTGATAAGTTCACGAAAATGGGTTTCCTGATTATGTTCTAAGTCTATTTCTTCATCTGTAAAATGTTTCAAAGTCAAAACTGTGGAAATTGAAATTGAGACCATTTCCAAAAATGCATTTCTGCTGACCATTTGCAATACAATCAGTGATGGAGCCAGGGGATGAAATTGAAAAGGTGAAAACTATGGGGGTGATTAAATGCACCATTGTTTTCCAGGTGAAAACTATGGGGGTGATTAAATGCACCATTGTTTTCCTGGCTTTGTGCTTCTCAATGGCACTTTCACGGCTCTCTTTCTCCAGCATACTGTGCATTGGAGGGGGCACCATCTGTTTCAGTGTCATGCCAGTTTCATCCAGTGGCCCACTGCTAATGCAATCCATTAGAGTTGGAAAGATTTCTCCAACATAATCTGTAAAGAACCAAAAGATGGATTTACTGTGTATACAGTATGTGATGTTAGGTTATTTTATGTAAAATTGCAGGAGCTGCAGGCATTTTCGTTGATGAAAGAATTGAGCAACGGAAGACAAAAATTGTTGGAAAAATTTGAGGTTATTGATAAGTTCAGGAAAATGGATTTCCTGATTATGTTCTAAGTTTATTTCCACATCTGTAAAATGTTTTAAAGTCAAAACTGTGTTAATTGAAATTGAGACTATTTTTCCAAAAAATGCATTTCTGCTGACCATTTGCAATACAATCACTGATGGAGCCATGGGGAGGGTATGAAATTGAAAAGGTGAAAACCATGGTGGTGATTAAATGCACCCCTGCATTTTAAAAAAATTGGCTAGAATTGCAATTAAAGAAATATATTAAAAAGTTCTTGGCATATGACTTTACCCCGGGTTTTACCAATCAATGGCCCTGGCCCTATGGCCGTATGGCCCAATAGTCTTGAGTGCATCGTTGCACATAAATTGAGCATGAGTTTGACGCTGTATTCGATTAGAATTCGTTTGAAATTTGCTCCCAAACACACCCAAATTCGTGCACAAAATTATTGTTCAGTTAGTGAGAATTTTTCTCCAAGTGATGTAGGGAATCACCAGCTGTAACTTTTCTTGCTTCAGGAAACAAGACAAATTTGGGAAGCTGAAGTTGACTGGTAAAGTAGATACCCGAGCCAAAGCCAATACCAGAGCCAAAAAAATAAAAGTTGAGGCTCTGGTACTCAGGGTATAAAGTAGAGGAAGGGACTGACAAATCTTTACGATTCTCCAACTCACAGCAACGGGGCCAAGGTATCCATGAGAAAAGTCTTACAAGAAACATAATTCTCCCCAGATCCTTAAAATTAGAAACTTCACTACTGGCAAAAATCATCTTAAGAAACTACTTATTTTAGTCAAGGAAATCCATGGCAAATTCTCCCTCTATCTTCACTTGCTTCCCGTAAAAAACCTACATTTTAAATGTTTGCGAGAGAAGAGGAATGCAAAAATGATAGTTATAGAAGGGAATACATATGGAAGACTTATGACACTTGGAAGAGTCAGACTACTTGTAATCAAAATTTGATAATTTTAAGAAACTTTCAGTACTGGCACAAGTCCTTAGAGTTGTTTTAGTTTCCCTTACGTCTGCTTCTGTTGCTTTTGAAAGATTTTTTTGAATGCTTTGGTCAAGAAAAAATTCTCGCTCGCTGAATGAAACCTTTGTGTTTAAATTTGGGCATGCTCTGACAGTGGCATCGCCATTTTTACACTTGGGGTAGACAATCTTCACTTGTGCTAGACCATCTTGGGAGGTTCTCACTTCTCGGTGCAGGTTTTGGTTAAGGTGTACAATTGCAAGTATGTGTCTGTGGAAATATGTTGAAAAACTTTTAGTATATAATGGTCATACACTACCCTTGCTACTTTTGAGCTATTCCAGGCAATGGTTTGATACTGGAAGGAAAACTTCATATTCAATAAATTTAACAAAAACAAAACACAACAAATTTGTATTTGTACTAACATTTCATACTAACATGTACAAGGTAATATCAAGTGAATATTTACCGTTTAAGCATTCCTGCATGGGTCAGAGCTAGGCCAGGTCTATAACGCGGACCTCGCGGACAACGCGGACCTTCTTGACAAACATGACTTTCAGGTCCGCGAAATGTGGTCCGCGTTTTAGAATTTTCCTATAGAGCTAAATTCTAAAACGCGGACCTTAATTTCGCGGACTTCTTCCAATGTCCACGAGATTTTGTCCGCGTTATAGAATTTCGCTATAGGGTGAAATTCTAAAACGCGGATCTTCATCTCGTGGACTTTCTTGTAGGTCCGCGATATTTGGTCCTCGTTTTAGAATTTTGCTAAATTTTGCTATAGGGCGAAATTCTAAAGCACGGACCTAATTTCGCGGACTCATTCAGAGCTTTTCTGCTGCATGTTTTAGACGGTTTCCACTACGATTTCTACAAAATCTGTCATCCTTAGTCGATCAACGCCCGTCCAATTTTATGGGCCCATTGGGTTTCGATAGGGGTACAAGACCCATAATCGAAGGGAATGTCGTTTACTTTGATGGGTCTGGAACCAAATGTAGGCTTTCCCATGCACGTAAAAGCTGAGCTGGGACTGAAAATTTCTTGGATGTATCAGACTCTCGGCATTCTGAGTTTCTTGCACGTTCCATTCCTACCTTCTTTTTCCCTACCCATGCCGTCCTCAGCACTTCAAAACAAAATTTTGAAGCCTTTCCGGTGTTATTCAAGTACCTTCCGAGAAATATCATGAAGCAGAAAATTGAAAATAAAGTCATTAATTTCTTTTAGTAAAGTAGATAGTTTCTTGAGTTATACTTTTCCGGGAGTTTTTAATAACCTGTTCCTTGTGCAAGGACAACCTTTTGTTTTTCTTTATGACTAGTCTGGCTTCTGTTTGTGAATTTAGACTAACAATGTACAATCAAGATCATGCCATTAAAGTGTGCGAAAAAGTCTGACAAGGAATTCTATCACACCAAGAAAAAGCTTTGCCCCTGTCCTTGAAGCCATGCAACATTTTCTGAAAATAAAAAGGGCACTTGAAAGGGCCCCTTGAAAAAACAATTTCGGTTGGAGGGCAACCCTCCCTAAACAAATCAAATATGAACATATATGAACATATAAAATACATGATACGTCTTTGTTTGTTGCAAAATCTTGGGTAGCCTGTGTTCCAGACCACTTGAAAAAGTGGTCTGGAACACAGGCTAAATCTTGGGGAGCACGTGCCCCCAGTGAACTCCCCCGGTTCCTATGTCTATGAAAAAGTAGGGATTGGATCTTACCTACCGATACTTGGGAAATCATTGCTTTCATATCAGAGTCCTTTACGAAAAGGATTTCCTGTGTTGGAAGCATTCTACACAGAGCAGTTGCTGCTGTCTCTTGATCCGAACAGGACAACGTAAGATGACGTGACCAATAATTTCGTGATTTCAAGGTCAGGTATAATGACATCAATTTGACACGGAGAATTTGTCTCCTTGCATAGTGCGGACTGACAAGTTGTCGTGCAATAACTTTGTAAAGAGGACGAGACCAGACAACACAAGGACAGTTAACGTTTTACAGAAAGTTGCTAAAAATTGCTAAAACAGCAGTATAAACTTCATGGAACGAGATACTTGCGTAAGTTTTCTCTACGTTAATGTTTCCCCGGATTCTATTTCTTGTTACTTCTAATGGTTCGATTTTAAATGAGATTTTATTTCGAAATGCTAAGTTTCAAAATGTACTACAAAGTCCGCGAAATTAGGTCCGTGCTTTAGAATTTCGCCCTATTGCAAAATTCTAAAATGAGGACCGAATATTGCGGACCTACAAGAAAGTCCACGAGATGAAGGTCCGTGTTTTAGAATTTCACACTATAGCGAAATTCTATAACGCGGACAAAATCTCGCGGACGTTGGAAGAAGTCCGCGAAATTAAGGTCCGCGTTTTAGAATTTTGCTCTATAGGAAAATTCTAAAACGCGGACCACATTTCGCGGACCTGAAAGTCATGTTTGTCAAGAAGGTCCGCGTGGTCCGCGTTATAGACCTGGCCGTCAGAGCTATCATTTTTGGTGCAAAATGGTTCAGAACAGAGTGGAACCCTTCAAGACAGCTTTTTTGTGACAACGGGAATGCTTGTCTAACTGCACTCTCTTTGGTCAATATTTGGATGAGGGCTGATTGATGAGGATGGAGAATTCCAAACCGGCCAAAGAACAAACAAAATCAAACAATGAGAAAACAGATGACAGAGACAAGCCACCACATGGTGATGATTTGTCCACTCAAGCTAAGGCCTATGATCTTCAAGGTAAGTTGAAGTTTGATTGAATCATGGATGCAATCTTTTACTTCAAACAGCTATATTTCATAACCTGGTCATTGCCCTACCCCCTGGATAGAATTTTGGTTGTATCTATTTGTCCAACTAACATACTTGATATTGGTGCCAGGTCTGGATGCCTAATGCCGATGTTGGATGCCGAATGGCGGGGATCACTAAAGGCCACCTTGTTGCAATGCTAGCTCACATTCAGTGATAATGCCTCCACATTTTTAAACCATTAGCTTTAATTGTTGTTGATTATCCCCAAGTTTAGTTAACCATCACCTGTACATAATACGATTCAGTTGTTACCTGACAAGATGTGTAGGAGGCCATGGTTTGCGATTAACCCATCTACGGGCCGTTGTTTCCACAAAGGTATAAGGCGGAGAGATGGAAAATTTGCAGTTGCTAGAACAGGTCTGATATTTTTTCTTTCTGAGAACATAGAATCAAGAGAAGTTGGACTTAGAGTGCTTATACCTCGCATGGAATGACCCCGCGGCAACAAGGGCAAATGATCTTTCAATAGAGCCGAACCGGATGTTTACATTTGCACGTTAGCCAATCAGATGTGACCATGACGTCACGCAAACAAAAGAATCGACGTGAGAAAGTACCCCTCACATATAGGGGGTCGTGCACGCGACTATTAGGTAAATTCAGGAAAAAATTATATTTTTCAACTCTGTACTAATATGTTTAAATTTTCCTTGCGGGTTTTTTTAAAAGAACGCGTAAATCCAGAGAAAACGGCTTTTGAGTAAGGCCTATCATTTGGTGTCTTGATCCCGGAGCGATTCTAGAATACCCGTACACATTCTGATAGTAACGACGTATCAAGACACGCCGATACACCATTGATTGGTGACTGACAACTTAGGCCAACTTAGATCAGAGTGAAAGTTTGACGGACTTTGTGCTAGTGATTGCTGGTTATCTCTGACACTCGTATTTACTGTAATTCAAAATATTCTCAGGTTAAGGTACCGCTTACTGGAATCTTAGTTAATTGCTGGTGCAGTTTCTTGCAGCCACACTGATACGCCTTCAAATAAAAGTAGAGGCAAATTTCTTGCCGCTACACCGATACACCGATACACCGTCGGCATCGTTGATGTTTGAAGATGTTCCACTAAATATATGAGGAATTTTAAGAACGAAATAATATAATAGAACTTCAGCTTATGAAATAGAACTGTTTCTCTTTAAGGCAAATTTCTTGCTGCTACACCGATACACCGATACACCGTCGAGTAAAAGTAAAGGCAAATTTCTTGTAGCTACACCGATACACCGATACACCGTTGGATAAAAGTAAAGGCTAATTTCTTGTCACTACACCGATACACCGATACACCGTCGAGTAAAATTAAAGGCAAATTTCTTGTAGCTACACCGATACACCGATACACCGTCGAGTAAAATTAAAGGCCAATTTCTTGTAGCTACATCGATACACCGATGCACCGTCGAATGAAAGTAAAGGCTAATTTCTTGTCACTACACCGATACACCGATGCACCGTCGAATAAAAGTAAAGGCTAATTTCTTGTAGCTACACCGATACACCGATACACCGTCGAGTAAAATTAAAGGCAAATTTCTTGTAGCTACACCGATACACCGATACACCGTCAAGTAAAATTAAAGGCCAATTTCTTGTAGCTACATCGATACACCGATACAGCGTCGGCATCTTTGATGTTTGAAGATGTTCCACTAAATATATGACGCATTTTAAGAACGAAGTAATATAATAGAACTTCAGCTTATGAAATAGAATTGTTTCTCTTTAAGGAAAATTTCTTGTAGCTACACCGATACACCGATACACCGTCGAATGAAAGTAAAGGCTAATTTCTTGTCGCTACACCGATACACCGATGCACCGTCGAATAAAAGTAAAGGCTAATTTCTTGTAGCTACACCGATACACCGATACACCGTCGAGTAAAATTAAAGGTAAATTTCTTGTAGCTACACCGATACACCGATACAGCGTCGGCATCTTTGATGTTTGAAGATGTTCCACTAAATATATGAGGCATTTTAAGCACAAAATAATATAATAGAACTTCAGCTTATGAAATAGAATTGTTTCTCTTTCAGGCAAATTTCTTGTAGCTACACCGATACACCGATACACCGTCGAGTAAAAGTAAAGGCTAATTTCTTGTCGCTACACCGATACACCGATGCACCGTCGAATAAAAGTAAAGGCTAATTTCTTGTAGCTACACCGATACACCGATACAGCGTCGGCATCTTTGATGTTTGAAGATGTTCCACTAAATATATGACGCATTTTAAGAACGAAATAATATAATAGAACTTCAGCTTATGAAATAGAATTGTTTCTCTTTAAGGCAAATTTCTTGTAGCTACACCGATACACCGATACACCGTTGGATAAAAGTAAAGGCAAATTTCTTGTAGCTACACCGATACACCGTCGGCATCTTTGATGTTTGAAGATGTTCCACTAAATATATGACGCATTCTAAGAACGAAATAATATAATAGAACTTCAGCTTATGAAATAGAATTGTTTCTCTTTAAGGCAAATTTCTTGTAGCTACACCGATACACCGATGCACCGTGGAGTAAAAGTAAAGGCAAATTTCTTGTAGCTACATCGATACACCGATACACCGTTGGATAAAAGTAAAGGCAAATTTCTTGGAGCTACACCGATACACCGATGCACCGTCGAGTAAAAGTAAAGGCAAATTTCTTGTAGCTACACCGAGACACCGATTGGAAGCATGATCCATGTTTTCCAATGGAAGCTGGTTTGCAAGAAAAACAGTCTTGATATCGCAAGATATCCAGGAGTCTATTTGTATCTTTGACCAACAGAATGAGATTTACAGCCATATTTATTTCTACAGTTTAAGAAACTATTTATTTCTACAGTGTAAGAATTTGTGACCATAACGCTAAAACTTCCTTAATTACACATGAATATTCCAACTTTTAGTACTAAAAGTAGCTTCTACCAACGCCACTTATTACCTTATTGGCATGCAGCACAACAATTTGCAAGAAAGAGCATTGTTTTGGGCTCAAAACAACATAAAATCATTGTAACTATCACTCAAAACTTAAGGCTAAACGACAACTTCCCCCATCCTGGTACAAGTCTGTTGAAAGCCAATTTCTTTTATGGAAGAAAAGCGGTATTATAATCGGCTTGGATGCAAATATTTGAATGTTCGATGGAAAGCTTGATTTGTAAAAGGAACAGTCATTGGATGCGTGTCACATTTCGTGCCAAATGCGGAAAATATGTAAAGACTTCTCAGTTCTCGGTATAAAGCCTTTGAAATTCTCTTCGGAGATGACAAACGATTCAGGTCAGAGGGGATATCCAAGTTTAATATACGTGAAGAGACAACTACTTCCAAAAATCTCGTAAACTTTCCTGATAGATCCTTTAAATACCTTTAACAATCCCAAAATCTCGAAAACTTCACAAAAACGTTATAAATCCCAACGAAAATAGGGAAAATCTTTGGAAATCTGAAAAGAATCCAGATTTCTTCTCCAACAAATGATTAAAATTGTAGCTAAATATTTCTACAATTCTTTGACAAACTCACAAATCCCTTAAATCCTCAATGTAGCGAAATCTTCAAAAATTTCAAAGTCTTGAAATTTTCTGAAAATCTTACAAAATGTTAAACATTTCTAAAGCCTAAGAATCTGAGAAAGTCTTCGAAATCTTACAACATCTTTGAAAGTCTCTCAGGCATTAATTTAAGGAATTTTCATCACTGCACAAAACAGCGTAAAATGCAGTCTTTTGGTCAAAAGGATGTGGCAAAAGGGTGTGGCAATTGGCTTTGCTAAGTTATTGAGGACAAAGACTGTAAGAAATGTAACATTTTTCATGCATCGGACAGCATAATTGATTGCCAAACACCATTATTTGTCCGTGTAGAGGTTGTGCAGCAAGATGCCAGAGATCAGAGATGCATAAATCTAGGGGGTCCAGGGGCATGCTCCCTTGGAAAAATTGTGTAAATTTGACCTCTTGGATGGCTAGAATGCATTTGGTTCTTCTTATTCTAAGGCAATTTGATGCGCAGCTAATTCCCAAAAATTTGGTCGTGTCTTTTGATTCCAATTTCTGACTTCTCTCTTCAAGTTCAATTCTCTGTAAGCTGGCTTTGATAATATTCTTACCTTCTTACTAAATAATGCCTAGATTGCATATTTTTTCTAACATTCTGTTCGAAGAAACTATAAAGATGTGAATTAGTTTCAATAAAAGAGGCAGATTTCCTGCTAAATCAACAAAGGCTGCCAAGCAGACTTTTATTGAAATGAAGTATTCATTTGTCTTTATCCTGAAAATATTAAGAGCAGCAGTATTCAAATATTTCCAACTTAAAATGCGAACAAATCATCACTGCACAATATTTAATTCATCACTGCACATTTTCGATTCATCACTGCACAAATTGGTCAACACTGCACCTTAAATTAACCCTTGAAGTCTCTGAAAAAACTTCAAAGATCTTTGGAAAATTTGAGAGATTTTAAACATCCCAGCACTATTTTTGGAGTGATTTGCCCCTCCAGCAATTCTACGTATAAGTAAAGTTCTAAAAATGTTGTTCTTACTCGTTTGCTAAATGTCCCAACTGTCTCAGCTGCGTTCTCATTCCCTCCGAAATTGCACGATGGATGGGCTCGTTGTATCGTTGGTGATATCGCCGTTCGTCGTCTTCATTTTGAAAAACCATGTCGTCTGGATTCTTCTTCACAAAAATCAAGCACTTCTTCCTCTGTCTTGGAATTGTCAAAGAAACTGCTGTCCCCTTGTCATCATTTGTTGTAAGAACATTTACAGCAGTTTCAAATTCATCGCTGCTGACTGATCTCAGGCGCGTAGGTCCAGACTGCTTGAATGCTCTCAGCGATAAGACTGGGCCTTGAAAGAGCATGATCGCTGTCCGTATTTCTCCTTGACTGGGTTGGCTTTGCTCTTTTACCATGTCCTGGTCTGTAACGGTTCTTACGAACTAGAAGATGAAAGGTATGAAAATTTAGAGAGCAATGAAAACTATGTCATGAAATGACTTATCTGTGGGTGCAATTTCCGAATTGTATCTAACTCATTATTTTGTACCGCGAATACACACTTTAGAGATCAGTGAAACTTTTGTTTGGTAACAGTTGGAAACGACTGTTGGAAGCCTTATGACATATTGTCTGAACTTGATTTTGAACATTTGAAAGTCAACCATTCAAAGGAATTCGTCAATGAAGATGGAGATCACACAAACAAAATAGAGGGTCACTGGAGACAGGCAAAGGCAAGCTTCCCTAAGTTTGGGGTAAAAAAAGACCAATACAGCTCGTATTTGGCTGAGTTCATATGGAGGTACAGAAGTAAAGGAGATGATCTATTCAAGACTTTCATAAATGACATTACTAAGGTTTATGATATTAAGAACTAAATGATATCATATAACTGATAATAAATGTCACAAATAAATTTCAAAAGGCAGATTCGTCTCTGTTAATCGTTTTAAATGATGTTATCGTTAAAGACTATTTTCATGTGAGTTCATTTAGCAGTTGCTTAATCATTCTTTTTGAAGTTTAAAATATCCATTCAGATAAAGTTGCCTCTTTCTATCGATGTCATAGTAGAACCAATTCTTAGTGTTGTGCTCCATACTTCTGCATATCCAAACAAGCTGGTAAAATCTTTTTAATCGTTTTTTTGCCAGAGTTTGATGAAGGGTGGAAACGACCCATTCTGCAGCTAAAAAGTGAGATCCACCATTGCCAACAAAGAACACAAAAAATTTGAAGACATCTTTATCTTCCATTGGTCTTTGCCAAAATACCTTTTTCATGTTGTTAGGCCAGGTGTTCAGTGGAAAGAAAGCATAAACTCCTTAAAGAACAATAAAAGTGCTGGAATCGATGACATCAAAGCAGAACAATTAAAGTATGGTACCAGTATAATAAATAAAGGGATAGCTAAAATACTAAATGACACTGCCAAAACAGGCAAATACCCCATAGAAATCAAAGAGGGAATTTTGATACCACTACCAAAACCTGGGAAGCCCAAAGGTCCAGTAGGAAACCTAAGACCAATAATCCTCTTGTCCATGCTGAGGAAGATTCTAGCTATATGTATGATTAGAAGAACAGTACATCAATTCAATGAACTCATACCAATAACACAAGCAGCATACAGAGAGGGGCGTAGTACCACAGAAATGGTATACACAGTAAAGACACTGGCAGAAAAAGCAATAACATCAAAGGACTATGAAATAAATGTGTTACTTCTAGACATGAGCAAAGCATTTGACACGGTTAACAGAAAAACACTCATATATGACCTGAGAAAGATCCTTGGTGATGATGAGATGCATATGTTGAAGATATTATTAGAAAATGTATCCCTGCAAGTAAGACTAGGAAACACACTCGGACAAAAAATCATTACCAAAATAGGAGTCCCACAAGGTGACTGTTTGAGCCCCATCTTATTCACACTATACCTAGCACAAGCACTTGATGAAAAGAGCGATGAAGACCACAATTATGCACGAAAAATCAATAGAATAGATCCACCTCATCTGAAAGATCACAACTATGCCAAACAAACACAAGATCAACTATACCTAGAACAGCAATATGCAGATGACATCAGCTATATAACGAGTGCCAAATACATCTCTGATTATATCAAAACAGAAATACCAACTAAGCTGAGAAAACGAAACCTGAAAGTTAATGAAACTAAAACTGAGGAATATAAAATCAAAAGACAAGGAGAGGACAACTGGAAAAAATGTAAATACCTGGGCAGCATGTTAGACACAAAAGAAGATATAAAAAGGAGAAAACAATTAGCCATGGTATCCTTTAAAACATACCAGCACATTCTAATCAGTGACATAGATCTTCAAATGAGAATGAGAATATTCCGAGCATATGTGACCAGTGTATTCATGTACAACAGCGAACTATGGACAATCAACAAAGAAAGAGAAAACGAAATAAATGTGTTCCAAAGGAAATTACTTAGAATGATATTGAAAATACACTGGCCCTATAAAATAAGGAATGATACAGTATATGAAAGAACAGGCGAAATAGAATGGAGTAAAAAGATCGAAGAAAGAAGAATGAAATGGCTGGGACACATGCTAAGACTCCCTGAAAACACACCAGCAAAGCTAGCCCTCAAGGAATCACTGAGACCTGTTAAGAGACCCAGGGGTAGACAAAAAGACACCTGGAATACTATCATAAATAAGCAATTAAAGGAAATTGGACTTAGCCTTGGAGATCCCAGAATAGAGGAAATTGCGCAGGACAGGAAGCAGTGGAGGTTTCTTACGAACGGAGGAGGCGCAGTGCCGACCAACGGCGGAAACGCGTGACAGAAGAGAAAAACCGTTAATTGTTGCATACAGGTGATGCCTCCGTTCTCTCCAAGAAGCTTGTCCGGAATCATTATATTTGGAAGAAATAGACTTCAACCAATCTACTGTGAATGATGTCAACATCGCCATAGGTCCTTAGTAAGAAGTCAATGAAACAAGGCCGTTTGTTCGTAGATACAATATGGTACAGAAGGCCAAAGGGTGCAACCTTTTAACATTGTTCGTTATTACTGGGTTGTGAGAAAGCATTCCCCTTGAGCCTATCAACCAATTTAGCGGGTTTCACAAACAAACATTCAAACAAGTGAAATGGGTTTGTTTTGGGATTACAAATAACTAGTGATTCTACAAATAATGTAGATCACACGTATTTTTTGTAAGAAATTGCTGAAATCAGAAACTTATCTCTCAAACGGGGCCGTCGAGAGCTATTTGAGGCCCTTGGACAAAACTGCGAAACGAAATGAGGCTCCTGCGAGCAAGGCGAGCAGAAAATGTTTTCGACCACGCTCGTAAGATTGGACAAAAATGCATTTTAGAGCATTTTCTACTGTCAGGACACAGGGACCCCAGGAAAATGTATGCCCCCCCCCAATGATATGATAAAAGGGTCTTCCTCTTTAGCCTCCTTTGTGATTGCGAAGCTATGACGTAATGCTTTAAGAGAGAGAGAGAGATCGATCTCTTATAGCATTACGTCTACATTTTCCTGGGGTCCCTGTGATCACAATGGCAAAAATCTTAAATTATGAGGCCCCTCAGACCCTGGGGCAAATTGCCTCTCCTGCCTATCTTTCGGCGGCCCTGCTCTCAAATCACCAAAAATTAAGAAACTCCACAGTGGTGGCGCCAGCTCTGAAAAATCCGAAAGATGTGGGGGGGGGGTGGATTTTGACGTAATTTTTCGATGTAAAGGTATACCCAACTAATTTTATGCAATTTTTCTTTCAATTTTTGCCAACCGTTGGGATTTGGGAGGGACAAGTGCCCCCAGCCCCCCATTGCGCCGCTACTGAAACTCCAGTATACTGGGAAAATAAAGAAACTATCTATTTGAAAAAGGAAACCTTCAAACATTTTGACTTTATTTTCACTTATTTTCTGTCTCCTCTCTAATCATAGTCTATGCTCTAATTATTGGAAAAGGTTAAAGACATTGTTTTGAAATGTTCACGGATGTTCACGAGGGTTGAGGTAGTCAACATGCACATTGTTAATGAACCTTCAAGGAACTCATAAGGAACTCAGACTACTCAAAATCGTATCATTTTAAGAAACTTTCAGTACTGGCCTAAATTCATGTACATGAAAGCTGTAGATCCAATATAAAAGATGCAGAATACCATACTCTCGGGTGCCTAATACAAGGGGGCGCTTATTGATTTTCAAACATTTTCTCCACCCTGGTCCCTATCTATTAATTCATTTGTAAGATTCCCATCCCCCCTGTTTATCAAGACCCCCTTGTAGGTACCCGAGAGTATGGGTGTATTTATGAAAACATAAAATCCACCAGCTTAGCTAGATCGGATCTGTGCTTGTCATTGCTGGAACAAAATGAAATGATTGCGAACCCGAAAAAATTCCATGCACTTTTTGTTAAAAATGACCAGACGAATACTTGTGGCATAAATCTTGACTTTCAAGGACATTCTATCAAATCTGAAGAGACTGTTAAACTCCTAGGTGTTACACTAGATTACAAATTGAACTTTGATCCACATATATCAAACCTTTATAAAAAAGCTGCAGCACAACTGAACGTTCTTAAGCGACTTAAGTCATTTATTGGTTTTGCTGAAAAAGAAGTTTTGGTTCAAAGTTTTGTGTATTCGAATTTCAACTATTGTCCTTTGGTTTGGTACTTTTTCGTCTTCAAAATCGCTTCAAAAAATTGAAAGGATACAGGAACGCGCGCTAAGATTTTTGTAGAATGATCATAAAAGTTCCTACGATGATCTTCTTATTAGGTCAAAGAAGTGCACAATGCAAGTTGCTCGTCAGAGAACCCTCTGTATCGAAATATTCAAGACAATCAAAAATTTAAATCCATCTCTTATGCAAAGTATTTTTAGCTCAAGAACTTCAAAGCATCCTTCACGGAATCCGAACAATTTAAATCATTTTCGATCAAATCAAGGACTTTCGGTTCCAAGGGTCTTAAAGCCATTGGACCTCAGATCTGGAACTGTTTGCCAAATGAAATAAAATCAGCTGACAATCTCAACAGCTTCAAACGTATGATAAAACAATGGGATGGTCCTCCTTGCAAATGCAACGCTTGTAAATATGATCATACCCTGTAAATTCTATCCACTCAAATCCAAATTGTTTTTAGTATTTAGCTTTTTAAGTATTTATTTCCTTAGTTATTTCCTTTCACTTGTAATATAGCAGATTAATTTCAATTTGGATTAGTTGTATATGTATATTTGTATATATATATATGTATAGCTAGATTAAGATATCGAAACAAAAGATTTTTTTTTTACAAACAGTAGCTACGAGAAATTTGCCTTTACTTTTATTCGACGGTGTATCGGTGTATCGGTGTAGCTACAAGAAATTGATCTAGAGTTTTCTCAACGGTGTATCGGTGTAGCTACAAGATATTGACCCTCAGCTTTTTTGACGGTGTATCGGTGTAGCTACAAGATATTGACCTTCAGCTTTTTGACGGTGTATCGGTGTAGCTACAAGAAGTGTACATTGATGTGAATGGATCTCAAGTTTATTGCTAAACGACGACGTATCGACGTATCGTGATACACCGAAGAAAGAAGAAAGTGTACGGGTATTCTAGAACTTAGCCTTGATCCCTAACAAATAAGCCCTTCAAAAACGACGTAAATTCATATCAATGGCTTCCTATTTTCTAAATATCATCAAAAATCAAATGTGTCACGATATAGGACCTGTTGAAAATGTTCGAGAGGTTATCTCATAAACATCCAACACATGCAGGTGCAAAATATAATCGATAGATATTATGACTGATAGATTGTAAAGGCAACTGCATTATAATCTATACTTGGGAGCACCAACGAACGATGACAAGTTCATTTTTTATGGACAGCCTCACAAACTCCTCCCCCATGTTAGTGTTCTTCAGCAAGCAGGCTATATCCATTTATGTAACTGCGAAGTCCTCATATGATTATCATAGAACAAATCACCTTAAAGTCTTTTTCTTTGATTCAAGTAGGTGTTCTTCTAAATCATGGTTTATTGGAAGAAATTTACTTTCCAACAGCCAACACGTCACGCTTCCAACGCTTCCAACGCTTCTAACGCTTCCAACGCATCCAACGCTTCAAACGCATCCAACGCTTCCAACGCTTCCAACGCATCTAACGCTTCCAACGCTTCCAGCGCTTCCAACGCATCCAACGCTTCCAACGCATCTAACGCATCCAACCCATCCAACGCTTCCAACGCATCCAACGCTTCCAACGCATCCAACGTTTCCAACGCATCCAACGCATCCAACGCTTCCAACACTTCCAACGCTTCCAACGCTTCCAACGCATCTAACGCATCCAACGTATCCAACACATCCAACGCATCCAACGCATCTAACGCATCCAACGCTTCCAACGCTTCCAACCAGGCCTTGAAATGAGCAAACGTTAGGTGCTTGGTTAATCGAGCTCCTCAATTCATTTAGGCGCTTGATCGAGCTTCTAGACTATTTTTGTCTTTGTGGGAGTCCAGGGAAACCAAATGGAAAGTTCTGGAAAAACCAGCTACAGGTACTGTTTTGTCTGAAAATTTTCAGTTAAAATCACATCGATCATTCAAAAGAATCAAAAGATAAGCGAAGGCCAGCATTGCCTGGGCTGCTTGTCGAATAAGATGGAACAGCCTTGGAATGCCTCCTGCAAAGTTTGCACCTAACTTTTGTAAACTGCTGCTCTTTGTTGATAACTGGAACATCTGGCCAATCCCACTGCCCTTTCCCAAGAATTAAACAGCAATGATTCTGCTATTTGGTCAGCACCGGCAGACCAGCAGTTGCTTCAAAATGTGCGCTGAGCAAATCGTAGTGGCAGTCAGCATAGGAGCGAGGCAACCTGGTAATGGTAACTTAAAGACTCAAATGGTAATGTAACATCGGATCCAGCTGTTATTGCAAACATCTTCTTGGAAAAGATAATAATAGCCAGGGTGGCAAATGAAAATAATAGGACTAGTCGCACTCAGCATCCCTAATCAAACACCAAACATTTCTAACTCCCAGATCCCCAAAATGAATAGATTCGAAGCTTGTAGTCAGATAAAGGATGTGCAAGCGGGGAGGGGGAGGGGGATTCGTTGTTTGTTCGGTTTGATTTGAAAATGGCCTCTGAAAGTGAATTTGAAACTGGGGAATGGAAGTTAAAGCGAACAGGGGGAAGGTTTGGGTGGGCTATGTTGTGTAAGGTGAAAGATGGGCTATGGCCACTGTGTGACGGGGTAGGGGTAGGGCGGCTGTAAGTAAGGTGGCCCTGGGTATAAAGAGTCAACATGCGAAGGTGAGAGAAAATCGAATAATACGTACGATAAACTACCAAATAGTACTGATGACCTGAGTGAGGAAAAGAATAAAAGGCGCAGATTTTGTGCGCATTCGCTTACAAAACGGTGCCTTTTGCGTATCAATGGCTTGTGGTTACTAAGGCTACTGATTAGTAACGTTATGTAAAGTATCGTTTAGATGTCGTCTAGTTGCCGTTGTTGATGTTGATGTTGTTGACTTTGCTGTTTTTCCGTTGTTGTTGCTGCTGCTGCTGCGGTGACGTGAGGGAGATGGCGTAGCTAGTGGTTTTGTCTTTTCGCCAAAGATATACACAAGAAATCGTAACCCACTGTTCAACCACAAAAATTCTTTCAAATAACTTTCACCACTTGGTACGATCACTTTACCTTCAGGCCGTGCAGTCTAAGCAAACAGAATATCTCCTTTCCCATTCAATCATCATTCCACGTACCTCTGTCTGATGACAGCCCGATTAACATATCAAAGACACACTCTGAATCCACAACTATGAGTTACTCGATCTTTTCCTTCACTTGCACATCACAGACAAGGCGTGAATCTCAAGAATGGCCTAACTGTACAAACCATACAAGAAAGACATCCCGGTAAGATCTTTCTTAAACCTAATGCAATCTTAACTATGGACTAATTCTACCTCATTTGCACGTCCCCAACCCTATTTACGAGCAAAGAGATCCCCCCCTACCCTATCGAAAGCGTTTCTGTTACCTTTTCTACATACTCAAGCAACATAATACAAACTCAGAGCCGATACAAACCTTATTGTACTTATGTCACATGAACATCCCATCAGTCAACCACACTTTCTGAAATCAGATGCAATGGTGGGCCAGGACGCTGGTCTGCTGGGGCACCTGTCACCATGTTGATATACTGGTTTAATTGCCCCGAAATATCAGGTGACAGGACATCAGTTGAGAATTTGCATCTGAATTCATCTCATACCTCTACATAAAACACTCATACTTGCAATGCATCATAGTAACACCCCTTATGTCAGATCCAACTCCAAAATTGCCAAATCTTATCAAATCCACAACAAATAATTGCAGGGTCTTGACTTGCAGTTGATTAGGAGCAGCCCCCCCCCCCTGCCCCTCTCTGTCCAATTAACCTGCAGCCATGTGAGCTTAGCTTTACAGTGCAGTCCTCTTGCCCATTCCTCGCCCCAGTCCCCTCTTTAAAAATTCGTATCAATTCAATTTGGACGTGTGGAACATTGGGTTTAGTAATGTGCAGTAAAGATTGTTGAGTGCGACTAGTCTCATTACTTTTATTTGCCACTCTGGCTATTATTATCGTTTCCAAAGAAAATGTATGTTCAAGACGAAAGCTTGATCCCCAGTGGATCCCTACATTCAGATCTGCTCATTCTTCCCAGTTTTCCTTCCTCCAAAAACTTTTCGCCAAAGATATACACAAGAAATCGTAACCCACTATTCAACCACAAAAATTCTTTCAAATAACTTTCACCACTTGGTACGATCACTTTACCTTCAGGCCGTGCAGTCTAAGCAAACAGAATATCTCCTTTCCCACTCAATCATCATTCCACGTACCTCTGTCTGATGACAGCCCGATTAACATATCAAAGACACACTCTGAATCCACAACTATGAGTTACTCGATCTCTTCCTCCACTTGCACATCACAGACAAGGCGTGAATCTCAAGAATGGCCTAACTGTACAAACCATACAAGAAAGACATCCCGGTAAGATCTTTCTTAAACCTAATGCAATCTTAACTATGGACTAATTCTACCTCATTTGCACGTCCCCAACCCTATTTACGAGCAAAGAGATCCCCCCTACCCTATCGAAAGCGTTTCTGTTACCTTTTCTACATACTCAAGCAACATAATACAAACTCAGAGCCGATACAAACCTTATTGTACTTATGTCACATGAACATCCCATCAGTCAACCACACTTTCTGAAATCAGATGCAATGGTGGGCCAGGACGCTGGTCTGCTGGGGCACCTGTCACCATGTTGATATACTGGTTTAATTGCCCCGAAATATCAGGTGACAGGACATCAGTTGAGAATTTGCATCTGAATTCACCTCATACCTCTACATAAAACACTCATACTTGCAATGCATCATAGTAACACCCCTTATGTCAGATCCAACTCCAAAATTGCCAAATCTTATCAAATCCACAACAAATAATTGCAGGGTCTTGACTTGCAGTTGATTACGAGCAGCCCCCCCCCCTGCCCCTCTCTGTCCAATTAACCTGCAGCCATGTGAGCTTAACTTTACAGTGCAGTCCTCCTGCCCATTCCTCGCCCCAGTCCCCTCTTTACAAATTCGTATCAATTCAATTTGGACGTGTGGAACATTGGGTTTAGTAATGTGCAGTAAAGATTGTTGAGTGCGACTAGTCTCATTACTTTTATTTGCCACTCTGGCTATTATTATCGTTTCCAAAGAAAATGCCCTCGTCCTTTCCGCAGAAAAACCTAGTTTATCTGGAGAAAAACCAAGTTTATCTGAGAAAAACCTGGTTTATCTAATTGTGGTGATTTTCGCGTGCCAAAATCTCAGATAAACCAGGTTTTTCTCCAGAAAAGTGGGGTTTCTTCAGATAAACCAGGTTTATCTGGAGAAAAACTAGGTTTATCTGAGAAAAACCAGGTTGATCTAATTGTGGTGATTTTCGCGTGCCATAGCCGCGTACCATATTGATGAACAGTTTCAACTAATGCAAAGAAAGAATGAAAATAAGAAGGAGCGATTTTATTTACATAATCATAAACAAAAGTAAGCAATTTCAACTGAAAGAGGTCATGCAGCTTTAAAATTTTCAAATTCAAGAAGATAGGTGTAGAAGGTGAAGTAAAATTTTCAAATGACATTGCCCTTACAACCCTTTTTTGTAACAAAAATACTGGATTAATATAAGTTTCATACGTTAGTCCCCAAACTAAAATACCATACTGAAGAAAAGGTGAGAATAGAGAATTGTAAAGACAAATTAACATATCAATGGGTAAAAAGTGTCTTACTTTGAAGAACATGCCACAGGTTCTAGCAAGCTTTTTTGAAAGTTCAGTCAAGTGATATTTCCAAGAAAGATTTTCATCCAGAAGAACGCCAAGAAATTTGACATAAGAAGTTTTCCTGATTGGAAGATTTCCAATTTTAATACTGACAGCTTCAGTGATAGAATGCTGAGGAGACTTAAAAATGATAAAATTTGTCTTATCAATATTCAGTGACAGTTTGTTCACATCAAGCCACATTTTCACCTTTTTCAATTCTTTTTTTACTGTTCTTTGCAGCATGTCAAGATTGTTAGATTCATAATAAATATTAGTATCATCAGCAAATAAATAGAAGGTTAATTTTGAGGATGAGCGAGGTAAGTCATTAATGTAAATTAGGAAGAGGAGGGGGCCAAGGACAGAACCCTGAGGGACCCCACAAGTTACATTGAGACAACTGGAGTTAGATCCATTCACTGAAACATATTGCTTTCTATCTGATAGATAGGACTTTAACCAATCTAAAGTAGTCCCTCTATATCCATAATGTTCGAGCTTCATCAAAAGAATATCATGATTTACTGTGTCAAATGCCTTTTGCAAATCAATAAATATTCCACAACCAAATTTCCTATTATCTAGTGAGTTCTTGATGGCTTCTGTCAGACTAACCAGAGCATGGTTAAAGGAATGGCCTGCACAAAATCCAAATTGCAATTCATACAAAATTTCATGCTTTACCAGGAAATTATAAAGACGCTCGTGCATAACTTTTTCTGTTATCTTGCTAAAGACCGAAAGAAGAGAAATTGGTCTATAATTGGCTGCAGTTAGTGAACAACCTTTTTTAAAAAGTGGAATAACTTTAGCTAACTTCATTTTGTCTGGGAATATCCCAGATTGAAATGATTCGTTTATAATTTGAGAAAGTGGAGAGGATATCGATGAGGAGAGACATTTTAGAATTTTCATTGGTATACTGTTTGGTCCAAGAGACTTACCAGATTTTAGAAGAGAGATTATATCTGATATTTCAAAAGCAGTTGATGGTGCAGTGAAAAAAGAATTTCCTACTCTGACACCCATGAAATCCATAGGTGATTTTTTAGATCTTGGTATATTTTTAGTGATGTCATGAGAGACATTGACAAAGTACTTGTTAAAGATGTTTGCAATAACAGCTGGATCCAATGTTACATTACCATTTGAGTCTTTAAGTTACCATTACCAGGTTGCCTCGCTCTTATGCTGACTGCCACTACGATTTGCTCAGCGCACATTTTGAAGCAACTGCTGGTCTGCCGATGCTGACCAAATAGCAGAATCATTGCTGTTTAATTCTTGGGAAAGGGCAGTGGGATTGGCCAGATGTTTCAGTTATCAACAAAGAGCAGCAGTTTACAAAAGTTAGGTGCAAACTTTGCAGGAGGCATTCCAAGGCTGTTCCATCTTATTCGACATGCAGCCCAGGCAATGCTGGCCTTTGCTTATCTTTTGATTCTTTTGAATGATCGATGTGATTTTAACTGAAAATTTTCAGACAAAACAATACCTGTAGCTGGTTTTTCCAGAACTTTCCATTTGGTTTCCCTGGACTCCCACAAAGACAAAAATAGTCTAGAAGCTCGATCAAGCGCCTAAATGAATTGAGGAGCTCGATTAACCAAGCACCTAACGTTTGCTCATTTCAAGGCCTGGTTGAAAGCGTTGGATGCGTTAGATGCGTTGGATGCGTTGGATGTGTTGGATACGTTGGATGCGTTAGATGCGTTGGAAGCGTTGGAAGTGTTGGAAGCGTTGGATGCGTTGGATGCGTTGGAAGCGTTGGATGCGTTGGAAGCATTGGATGCGTTGGATGCGTCGGAAGCGTTGGATGCATTGGATGCGTTGGATGCGTTGGAAGCGTTGGAAGCGTTGGAAGCGTTAGATGCGTTGGAAGCGTTGGATGCGTTTGAAGCGTTGGATGCGTTGGAAGCGTTAGATGCGTTGGCAGCGTTGGAAGCGTTGGATGCGTTGGAAGCGTTGGAAGCGTTAGATGCGTTGGAAGCGTTGGATGCGTTGGATGCGTTGGATGCGTTAGATGTGTTGGATGCGTTGGATGCCTTGGATGTGTTAGATGCGTTGGAAGCGTTGGATGCATTGGAAGCGTTCGATGCGTTGGAAGCGTTGGGAGCGTTGGATGCGTTGGAAGCGTTGGATGCGTTGGATGCATTGGATGCGTTGGAAGCGTTGGATGTGTTGGAGGCGTTGGAAGCGTTAGATGTGTTGGAAGCGTTGGATGCGTTGGAAGCGTTGGAAGCGTTTGATGCGTTGGATGCGTTGGAAGCATTGGATGCGTTGGAAGCATTGGATGCGTTGGATGCGTTGGATGCGTTAGATGCGTTGGATGCGTTGGATGCGTTGGAAGCGTTGGATGCGTTGGAAGCGTTGGATGCGTTGGATGCGTTGGAAGCGTTGGATGCGTTGGATGCGTGGGAAGCGTTAGAAGCGTTGGATGTTGGAAGCGTTGGATGCGTTGGAAGCCTTGGAAGCGTTGGAAGCGTGACGTGTTGGCTGTTGGAAAGTAAATTTCTTCCAATAAACCATGATTTAGAAGAATACCTACTTGAATCAAAGGAAAAGACTTTAAGGTGATTTGTTCTATGATAATCATATGAGGACTTCACAGTTACATAAATGGATATAGCCTGCTTGCTGAAGAACACTAACATGGGGGAGGAGTTTGTGAGGCTGTCCATAAAAAATGAACTGATCATCGTCCGTTGGTGCTCCCAAGTATACATTATAAAGCAGTTGCCTTTACAATCTATTAGTCATAATATCTATCGATTATATTTTGCACCTGCATGTGTTGGATGTTTATGAGATAACCTCTCGAACATTTTCAACAGCACAGTGGGTTAGAGGCAGACATTCGCGATTTTAGAAGTTTTCCAAATCCATAGTTTTTATGCAGTTTTAGAGAGCTGAATGAAGTAGCTTTCTCATACTTTTTACAGTTTTCATTTATCATGTGTTTTGGAATAGATATGATTTTTTTAGTTTGAGCAAATTTACAAAATTTTATAGAATGTTACACAAACCGTATAATTTCAAGTAAAAGTTGAAGAATGGTTTATTGGCTAGAAAAATGGGTTGCAAAAAGCTTGATTGGTGCTATCTGAGATTAGATAAGTTAAATTTAATGAAAAAGAAGAAAAACCATGTTTCGTAGCATTTTCTCTGGGCGTAGTTCGTTGTTTTAATAAATTTTTGCTTCGAAAATGGCAGTTTTTTCGACTATTCAAGAAGACAAATTCTGACTTCAACCAAGAGTATCGCAAAAAGTACGAGGAGAAACATTGAACCAATACATTTTCTGAAAGCTCCGGTTATGATAAGAATACTGGTATAGGTTTCATTCTGTTTCCCCTCGGCTAATTGAAAAAAATTAATTTGTTTTTTCCCACTATGGCATCGTTTTAAAGGGGGTGCAATTGGTAAACCATCCCTGTTTTACTAGTAACAACTATAACCTATTGAACTGCAGATTAGTAAATGCTCTTTAGTGGAAAAAAAGTGCTCATTTGTTAGATATGCCATTGTTTTTAAGATCTGCTTTGGAAATTCGGTCATTTTTTAATTTCTGACGCGTGAACTGTATAAATCAAAGTTAGTAATAAGCTACCCCAGAGGTCATGTTTAGAACTAATCCACAGAGTGTTTACATGTTGTTTGCAAGCTGGATTTGGAATACCTTACTGTTTACCTTCGAAAACAGATGCCCTCTTAACACCTTTAATTTCCCTTGATAAAAAATTGGTCACAACAATTTACCCACAGCGTGTACCTACAATAGGCCCATGGGGTATCATATTACATGGTAAAATATCTTTTTACCTGTTACTAAACGCTTTCCCAATTTTCTTTATATTCGCTGAAAATTGCAATTACTAATTAGAGTTTGGCTTCCAATGCGAGTGTGTTTAACGGATGTGATAAAGCTTTCCCGTAAAACATCCCAGGGTTCAAACCTTGTGGATACTCTTCGGCGTATGTGGATTGCCTCTGACCCAATTGTAAATGCTGAGAGGTTAAAAACCAAGCCAATCTGCCATATCTGCAGTACTACAGGTCACTCAGCTAGATGCTGTAAGCTTTTACAAGCTTCAGAAGCTTCTACTGATGACACTTTGTTTCAAATATTGACAACTGTTTAATTAGGAAGAACATTCAAAAGTTTATAGTTGTGTATGTATTTTCCTCGACGTATGGCCAAAGAAAGTTTCGTTTCTGGTATCCTCAGCAAAGAAATCAAAATAAGGCGTAAAGACGTGAGGAAACTTGTTCATTAATGAATATCTTGACAACGGATTACCAAAGAAAACAAAACAAGCAAATATATCTCCTTGTCTATGTTTTTAAAAGGGTCAAGGAATGACCAAGTTAAGTAAAGTGAATTTCAAATTCAAATGAGACATTAAACGAGATATTCTCTTCAGTATATAAATCCTCGAATAAGCGCCCGGGCGCTTATTTAATTTTTGAGTCTCAAAGGGGGCGCTTATTCGGGGGGCGCTTATTCGAGGGGGCGCTTATTTAATTTTTGTGGGTGTCAAAGCAATTCAAGCAAAGACAAAACAGTAATAGAGGGATTTCGAAGGGCACGCTCTTTATGTTGTCCTAATAAATATGTTTGAAAGCGTGCTAAAAAAGTTTCCTTGCTATGTAAAATGAAAATAAAGACTGACAAGAATGAAACTACAACAAACGTTGTTGTTTATTTCTACTGTTTTGTAGCTAACTGCTTTCCTCGTTCCTGTAAGACTAAAACTTACGTCTCAGAAACTCGTTTTGACTAAAATTTCGAATAAGCGCCCGTTTCTTGAGGTGGACGCTTATTTGAGGGTGGGTGCTTATTCGAGGGGGGGGGGGCGCTTATTTAATAATTTTCTCGATAGAGTGGGCGCTTATTCGAGGGGGCGCTTATTCGAGAGGGCGCTTACTCGAGGATTTACGGTAATACCATTGTGTTATTCAGGCTATTCCAACGGGACGCATTCCTGTTTACTCACATGGTGGTAAAAACATTCCTGGTTCAAATAGAAAAAAGGAATTTTTGGCCCCAGCCCCCCACAAATATAAATCTTTAAAAAATTTTTAATCAGTCTTATTCACAGCTTTAATACATTGATAATGAGCCATGAACAAATACTGTAGCATTTATTTTGCTTGAGATATGACTGAATGTCTGCGAAATCGCCATTTTGGCCCACTGTGAACAGGTCCTATATCGTGACACATTTGGCAAGTACAGCTCGTGATAATCCTTAAACTGTTTGCAACCAAAAAAACTCCAAACCCTCTTTGCGTGTTCGTAATCCTCGTCATCCACATGCACATCGTTGAGCTCATTGTAAAATGCTTCCTTGTTGGGTATGCTCGTTTCACTCATCTTCGAAAGATCATCCATCCAATCGTATGGGTAAACCCCTTTCCTCCTCAACAAATCAAATGCTTCGTCTGAATTCAGCTGGGGATACATCTCTTCTATGAACTTCCTCACCGATGTTAGTTGATCAGCTGGGAGGTTGTTCGCGAGCTCTGCCAAACTAGCCGACATGAAATTCAGCGAATCAATGTATTTGATACCATGTGTTGATTCTTCGGATGTGATGTTCGCCGTGATTATCCTTTCAGACGTCGTTCCCATTATCTGCACACCTCTTCCCTCCAACGATCTCATCACATGATGCATGTCATAACCCGTCAAATTGTGAAAAACAATTGGGATTGGATGAGAACTAGCAATGATGTTAAGGTAATCTTTATTACATCTATTGCATGCCGCTCCCCTATACTTCCCCGTAATGATCCCTCACTTTCTTCCGTTGCTCATCACTTTCACTAAAAGGTCTACTGCAGCAATAACACACAATCGCATCCCTGTGGTTTTTCCTCTCAACATCAGTCATACTCAAAGGTATTAACCTTTCAAATACCTTTCTGATTTCCCTGTTCAACCAATCCATGCGATTCATGAACATTTCCATACAATCATCTCCCGTGTATGTCTCCGTTTCAAACCTCCATCGATCATCCAAGGTTTTAACCACCAAGCAATAACTAATAGGAATATGTCTTTGGTACTTGTCTGAATCTTGGCGAACAAGCCTACATTCAAAATCCGCGTATATAATGAATGGTAGGAGGGTTTGCTTCTTGAAACCTTCAAACTTCAGCAGCATTTCATCTTTGCTGGGATATTCTTCTCGCTGTCCGTAATGGTTCTTGCAAAACGTTAAATGCTTCCTAAGCGCCTCTTCAGAGTTGCATGATCCTAAACAGCGATGACAGTAATGTTTAGTTCGATGTCCCACGTGCCCCTCCCTACCATACAGCAAGCGGCTCATGTTCTTTATCCATGTATAATGGTGGAAATCATCATTCATGATGATCAGCAAATCAACGTGACGTTCAGCTCGCGTTTCGCTAATCCTCGTTGGAACAACAACTTCATCCTCATAGCAGTAGACATTAATCGATAGATCATTATCATCCTCAAACCCCTTCAAATCATGCTTTGGATGAACAGGAAACGTTAGACTGCGGCGATTCAATTCATACAAGTACTTTCTGTAATTGCTAACCCTATCTACATGCTCCTCCGTCGGGTGCAATGCAGCCGCAATGCTCCATAAAAAGCAATACTGGTCATCGTTCTTCACGTTCACAATTGCATGCTTCTTCATGAGACTCGATGGTGTGGGAATGTATGAGCCTCCTCTGATCGCCGTATAGTCAAACAGATAAACCCTAAAGTTTTCAACACTTTGGTATACCCATCCACTTCCTTGGCTAATAAACTCCTCAATATCCCTCCTTATGCCCTCAATTGCCTCGACCACATTACCCTCCGCGACATCAGAAGATTCTCTTTTCATCTGAACCATAACCTTTGACCTAAGCGTTGGAAGGGGATCGGTTTCTATATTCCCGATTCTATGTTCCCGATTCTATAATTCGATAAGTCCTATATAAGAAAGCGTTCAGCCTCAAATCATTCAGTTGGGTCGGCGGAGCAAGAAGATGATTGTCATCAAAGGAGAAGAAGAAGCTTTGAAGATTGAAAAGGTAAAGACTGTAATAAAGAGCTGTCTATACCAAAGGGTATATGAAAAGGTGAAAGAAGTAGACGATGCTGAATTGGTGGAAGTTGTAAAAGGATTTCAAGGAGAGCATGGTGAAGAAACGACAGCTCAGCACACCTTCAACGCCCTATGTGAAGCAGCACTAAACTCTAATCGAAGTTTCTTCGAGGAAGGAATGACCAGTGAGTTAACTGTAGCATCAATGTGCAGCGTAACGAAAGAAATATTCGCAGATGGTAAAGTCAATTGGGGACGGTTAGCTGCAGCGACTGAGGCTTGTGTATGGTTCGTGGTAAATGGTTTAAAGAAGAAGAAATGGTTAAAAAACAATGAAGTAGACTATACGATGATGATGTTGTCGCTGCCACTGTCATGGACAGTAAATGAATGGATTAGGAAATCAGCGGGAGAAGCTTTAAAGTTGTACGTGAAGGTTAACGAGGAAGATGACAGTTGGTGGATTGGATTATTTTAGAGAAATGAAGATTCCCTTCCGAGCCCCCATTCGTCCTTGTTTTGAAGATAAGGGCGAGTGGGGGTTCAGTAGGGGATTTTAGTTAAAGTTGTTAGATTTGTTTAAAGTTTGATCAATAGTTGAATTCGATACGTGTGTTTTCTTTATTTGTCATATCTGCAGGGTTTGATATGGAGGCTGGGTTGGAATCGAGGCAGGGGGCCGGGTTTACCTATTTTAGGGGGGAAGGGGTGGAAAATTTGGTCCAGTATGCTCCTTTTATATACTACTTACAAAGAGCCATTGGGAGTTCAGCAAAGATTCAAAATATATTTGCCTATCTAGATTCAGAAATCGCCATTGATCAGATTTTGAAAACAGAGAAATTCAAAAACAGTTTGTACAAAACCGAGTAAATGAGATAAAGGAACTTGTTCCCACTATCAGATGGAGGTATTGCCCAACTAAAAAAAACACTGCAGACTTAGTTACCCGGTAAAAAGATCTGTGTTGAATAATTCAAAAAGAATTGTGGGAAGGTCCGGAATTTTTGAAGGAAAATCCAAAAGACTGGTCAAACAGTGAAAAATTTGAGAAACCGGACAGTGTTGAATTATTGGACATAGCTTGTGAAAACACTTATGTTGACAAAACAGAGTCTTTGAGAGTTGATGGTGTTGTGCAAATTCATGCCAGAGTTGAGATAGTCATGATTATCACGAGACTACAATGACGATGGACGCATGATTTTGGCTCTGCTTCCTGCTTGCAGATCATGCTAATTAATTAGTCATTAATTATCAAATCTAATGTCTTCAATCAAACATCTATTGATTGCACATCATTGATTCAATGGAGTTACAATCAATAGAGTTACAATGATTCAAGTAAGCATTACTCAAAATTGACTTTGTTCACCATGATTTAGGCCCACTAGGAATTGACGTTGTTGAATGTGATCTAGGCCCATTGCTACAAAACACAAAAATTGAAGTTTCTGTCGGTGATGGGAACCCTCAAAAAGATTAAGAAACTCCTTAAAAGTCACAAAAAATGATATCATATCTCAAATAAACTCAAACTTTGATAAGTTAATTGCTGATGTTGACCAAATCGGAGACATTGATCATATCGCTGAGATCAAAGGAACAAGAAACGTCACCGAGATTGAAGAGCTGAAATCCGAAATATCACCACTACGTGAATCTAATTATCACCTTGGTTGGTCCTTTAACGCAAGTTTCTTGTTAGTCATTTTCCTGGTATTCTTGTATTTCATTGGTTAGTCTTAATTTGTATTTCCGTATAGTTCCTGATATGTTCTGTAACTTCTGCAGCTAGACATTAATTCCGGATCTCAGTGGAGAACCGTTAACTTTGTACACAGTGTTTTGTACATAATCATGTGACCAAAGTTTGTGTGATTTATCCCCTTGTACCTTTACTGCAAGTGAATCCAAGTCAGATTGGATCAACGGAGAAAACTTACACGTCATATCTTTACATTCGGTAACAAAAGACGTATTTTGACAATTGGTAAAAGGACTTTGGGATTGGATTAATTGGAGCACAAGATGGACAAAAACTTGGCGTTAAGCCCTTGCCACATGATGAAGCAGATTTGGATTGAACTGAACCAACATTTTGCTGAACTTTGTATGATGAAATTTGAAGACGAAGATTGACTTTGAATATTTGACTCTCAAAAAGGTGCTAACAGATTGATTGGCTAGTGGTCTAATGGTTTTAAAATGGCTTGGTATGATACAAGGTTTCAATGATATTTATTTTTTCGGGATAACTCAAATCTTTGACTAGCATTAAACTGACTGTAAAATTGGCAACCATGCACTCCTTTGAAGTTGTCATGACCAGAGGTTCCCACAGATCCAATTGGGGGCATGTGCAGAGATATGGTCTTGGTTTTGGATACAGCGGAGAATGGTCTGGAATCAATTTAAAAAAGAAGTTTGAAATTTGTTAGAACGATCTTGGCTAGTTGATGGCATTTTGAAAGAAATGGACTTAAGAACAGAGCATTCAAACTTGTAGGACACTTTTAAAGATTTGTTTTAACTAAAGGTACTGTTTTGATTTATATACTGACATAATAGCTGAAGTTGTTCTTGAATTTGATTATTTTAGGATCTATTATTTCCTTGCTGTTTATTTGATACTGTTTCGGTTGAAACAAGGGACATTTCAACATAGGGAGATCGTATGTGACAATACACACTTTTTATCATTTTCATGAGATCAGGCTCAACCTTATTCCATTTGGATAAACGGTTAGGGTACAAATTACTCTTGAATTTTTCCTGACCGCAAAGTGAGTACTCCAGTGGATGGCTAAGGTTATTTGTAACCTTATAGAGAAAAGGTAAGCCATCTCCTGCATCTTTGAGTACTTAATGACTACCAGCTAAGTTCTCTGTACAACTTCTCCTGAGACATTCTCCTCCAGGTTCCTCTTACAGCCAAAGCAGCAGAATAATGAACAGACTGTAATGATGTTAAGCGATTTTGCACTGATCTCAAAAATTCATTGATTTTGGGAATAGACCCAACCTTTAACATGGCGAATTTATATGTAACAATAACAACTCATAGGCATTTGATGTTATTGGTGAAGGAGCAAAATATTCATCCGGTCTTCCTAGGCCCATATGTTATCCAGAGTCGGAAGACATTTGATTCGTACTTTCAGTTGCCTAGTAAAATGTTGAGGTGCAAGCCAGAGTTAGCAAATATCATGGTGTATGGAACTGACAGAGAGGTAAAGGTCTCTGATTCAATGAAGTGTTGCATACCAAATGGCCATCACTTGTTATGTGACATGCACACATAAGCCAATATCATAAAGAAGTTATCTGACATCAGAAGATTCTCTTTTCATCTGAACCATAACCTTTGACCTAAACGTTGGAGGAGGATCGGTTTCTATATTCCCGACTGGCTTTACAAACATAACCTGCATACTCAAGTAATACTTTAGCCCCTGTTCCCTATTGTTTGCCTCTGAAACAACCGTTTCAACAAACTCCCCTATGATACCCTCGAGATCTTGTGCATCCATGCTGCGAATCTCAACATCCCTCACACTGTATGCTCTTTCATCCATCAATCCTCTCTGCTCCTGTCTTCCATTTCCACCACCGCCAACCTGACCAACCGAGCTCTGTCCGTGCATTGACCTCACATGCAAGCTCAAATTGTACCGGTCTCGAAACACTCGACGGCATATTGTGCAAACGCACAAATAAGTCACCCTCTCACCTCCAATGCTTCGCTTCATCATCTCAACAATCAACAAAAACCCATCGCTGACCTCTTACATAAAAAAATAATCGAATATTCGAACGTTCGAACATTCGAATGTGACAATCGATGGTTCGAACGTACTCCTCGGGGTTCATAACCCCTAATGCACTCAAAACCCCATCGCCATATCTCATCTCTAAGCCGTGATACAATCTTTTGCATTTAGGTCAAATGTAATAAGTACGATAAATCCAAATTCAAAAATAACCCCCGGATTCGTATTCCTCGGGTGGGAAAACCCCTGGGACACCTCAAAAATGTCGCGAACCCCCTCCTTCCCCATCAATCAACCCCTCGAATATGACGTTCGAATTTACCCCATCCTCATAATAGCCGCTGCGCTGTGTTATTTGATCAATCAATTACCCTCATCGCAACAATGTTAAAATTGACCAATCACTTTGCCTATAAGAACCCCATCTTGAAACTCGCCCGAAGGATTAGCCCATCTCAAATAGATCCACCTGATTGGCTAATTTGTTTGCTGTCATAGCAGCGCAGTGTATAAAATCAAGTCCTCTGATTGGTTTCAAACGTCAAACTCTAAAGTTCGACGGCTGGTATATAAACCTCCGCACGGACAAAAATCGCTCAATCGCACATGTCATCGCATGCATCAGAACCCGCACACGTCTTCCTTAAAGCCATGCCTGGAAATACTAGGAGAACATCTCGAAGCAACCATGAAATACTCTCAGAGTCCCTCCAGCAAAACAGGAGGAGGCGGAGAGCCATTGAATTAAACAGGGAAAGGACTGAGGCGGAGGAGAGAATGAGGAGGAGCGGTGGTGCGATTTACATTGATGATGATGATGATGATGTTGACGGTAAGAAACGTTTTCAATTCAACTTCAATTTCAGCCGTAAGTCGTTCACTCGAATATTAGCATCTCTATCTTCTCATGAGTCCCTCGAATATTCCTTTAGAACGTTATACAATAATACAAAGGAGAAGGAGGAGAAAGAGCAGAAGGGCTGCAGCCATCACTGCAAAAAATGGTGAAATTTCCCCATGATTTTCTGCTGGAAATTTTGGGGAAACGGACACTTTCCTAAAAGTTTCCTAAGAGGGAAATGGAAATTTCCGTTTCCCTTCAATTTCCCAGAGAGAACTGTCCGTTTCCCATAAATTTCCATGAAAAAACTATGGGGAAATTTAGGTGTTTCTTGATGTGCATCGAAAAGAAGAGGTTGTTCTCCGAAGAAGTTTATGCTCAAGAGGATGAAAGCTGTGTGATATGTTTAGAGAGGGAGTGCCAACCCGCAATGAAAATGTGCCCCTCATGTGAAAATATTTTCCATTCACATTGCATTGCGGGTTGGCTCATTGAATTTATGAATCGTACGTGCCCACATTGCAGGATGGGGCTGAGTCATCGGATGCTGGAAGATGTTGAGGTCGTTTTACCTCTCAGGGTCCTTCATACATCTTCCACGCAGACGGTGAATCAAACCCTTCCTGCAATGTGGAATGAACACGATTATTCATCCTCCCTCTCTAGGTTCTCCCTCCCTGAGTCTGGAACCGCGCGGTCTGCTATCGATTCAGGAGAGCACTCACCGGTGAGTCCGGTCTGGTCTCCGGTTTCCCCCTACGCCAATCACACCCCCTCGATTACCGTGAGCCCCGTGATCACCGTGCGCATTACTCCTGAATCGGTAGTGAGCACCCCTCTCCTGGCGAGCCCCCCTAATCCCACTCTCTCGTCAGGAGAAATCCCAAAGTCACCTTTACCTCCGACTCTGGGAAACACTGTCACCTCCTCTGCTCCCCTCGCCTTCTCTGTCAACCCTCATGCCTCAACTGCTGACAATGAATCTCCTAGAAATGTCTGGAGTTTCATCGCCGAGCAGTTGAGACGCGAGGGTTGGCAAACTAATTCTGCCCTGCCTTCCTTCAATCGCACCTTCGAGACTCAGTGAGGGAGGCAAGAAAAATGGACAGCAACGTTGTTCTTTAATTGTTCATCAAATGTTATTCGTTAATTAATTGTTCATAAACGTTCACTTACATATCGTTGAAATAATCTTAACATTACACCGTCGTCGTCTCTATGCAAAACCTGCGACAATGAGCCATCGGGAGATGGTGATACCCCTGCCTTTGAGCAGATAGTACACTCATTCGTAAACATATTTGCAAATGGGTGGGGGACAGGATGCCCTGCAATGCGCCACGCGAACAAGCGGTGAAATGTTAAGCTTATTTCATATCCCAATCTTCCTTCAGAGTCCAACAATCGCATATCGTTTGTCCATCACCTTCACGTCCACAGTCTAAGCATAAAACGCCGCCAGTCTCACTTTGCATCCACTGGGCATATGAGCGGTATTGTTCAAATGGGATTTTTGGCACCAACTCTCCTTTCATTTGCACATCGATTCTTGACTCGTCTGGGTAGCATGTAATCCTCGCCCCGGGTTGAATGGTCATGAATGGTGGTACAACCTTTATGAGCAATGAAAACAAAACAGCCAACCTCTCCGAAAACTCAGTCCAATGGTAAACATTACCATCCAAGACTCTATCCGTTGTAGTGTCAACGTAGTACTGTCGGCTACCATTCTTCAAAGGACCGAAGAAAATAAATCTCTCACCTTCGCTGCTGGGATAATATTTGTCTCCAACCTTTATCATCCTCGCTGTCGTAACAAATTCATAAGACTGTACTTCCATGCTTCGCTCTTCGTGAAAGCCCAGGTCCCTCAAAACATCAAGGATGGAATCTCTTTGTGCAATTTCTTCGCCTATCTTCCAACCATAAATGGTTCTAATGTATTCATAAAACATCTTTCACTTCGTATTGCTTTGCGTTGTTTACTCGAAGATCTGCGAACTGGATCTGTCTCAGCTCTCAAAGCGATCTATCTTTATAGAAAAAGCAACCAATCAAAATCCTCAAAAATTATCAAGCTGTGTCAGCCAATGAAATCGTTAGAAATCAACCAACTGAGGAAATTAGCCAATCAAAGGTCGTATGAGTTAATAAAGCGCATTAGCCAATGAAATCGCTAGGAATTAATCAGCCAATTAATCCTCATCATGGCAACATAAATTAACCAATCACGTAACTCCGCATTGAAAGTTGCCCAAGGAATTAGCCAAGGACTTAGCCCATCCTTCAATGGGCGCACCTAATTGGTTAATTTGTGAAACGTTCGAATAGATGGAATGTTTAATTCGATAAATCCTATATAAGAAAGCGTTCAGCCTCAAATCATTCAGTTGGGTCGGCGGAGCAAGAAGATGATTGTCATCAAAGGAGAAGAAGAAGCTTTGAAGATTGAAAAGGTAAAGACTGTAATAAAGAGCTGTCTATACCAAAGGGTATATGAAAAGGTGAAAGAAGTAGACGATGCTGAATTGGTGGAAGTTGTAAAAGGATTTCAAGGAGAGCATGGTGAAGAAACGACAGCTCAGCACACCTTCAACGCCCTATGTGAAGCAGCACTAAGCTCTAATCGAAGTTTCTTCGAGGAAGGAATGACCAGTGAGTTAACCGTAGCATCAATGTGCAGCGTAACGAAAGAAATATTCGCAGATGGTAAAGTCAATTGGGGACGGTTAGCTGCAGCGACTGAGGCTTGTGTATGGTTCGTGGTAAATGGTTTAAAGAAGAAGAAATGGTTAAAAAACAATGAAGTAGACTATACGATGATGATGTTGTCGCTGCCACTGTCATGGACAGTAAATGAATGGATTAGGAAATCAGCGGGAGAAGCTTTAAAGTTGTACGTGAAGGTTAACGAGGAAGATGACAGTTGGTGGATTGGATTATTTTAGAGAAATGAAGATTCCCTTCCGAGCCCCCATTCGTCCTTGTTTTGAAGATAAGGGCGAGTGGGGGTTCAGTAGGGGATTTTAGTTAAAGTTGTTAGATTTGTTTAAAGTTTGATCAATAGTTGAATTCGATACGTGTGTTTTCTTTATTTGTCATATCTGCAGGGTTTGATATGGAGGCTGGGTTGGAATCGAGGCAGGGGGGCCGGGTTTACCTATTTTAGGGGGGAAGGGGTGGAAAATTTGGTCCAGTATGCTCCTTTTATATACTACTTACAAAGAGCCATTGGGAGTTCAGCAAAGATTCAAAATATATTTGCCTATCTAGATTCAGAAATCGCAATTGATCAGATTTTGAAAACAGAGAAATTCAAAAACAGTTTGTACAAAACCGAGTAAATGAGATAAAGGAACTTGTTCCCACTATCAGACGGAGGTATTGCCCAACTAAAAAAAACACTGCAGACTTAGTTACCCGGTAAAAAGATCTGTGTTGAATAATTCAAAAAGAATTGTGGGAAGGTCCGGAATTTTTGAAGGAAAATCCAAAAGACTGGTCAAACAGTGAAAAATTTGAGAAACCGGACAGTGTTGAATTATTGGACATAGCTTGTGAAAACACTTATGTTGACAAAACAGAGTCTTTGAGAGTTGATGGTGTTGTGCAAATTCATGCCAGAGTCGAGATAGTCATGATTATCACGAGACTACAATGACGATGGACGCATGATCTTGGCTCTGCTTCCTGCTTGCAGATCATGCTAATTAATTAGTCATTAATTATCAAATCTAATGTCTTCAATCAAACATCTATTGATTGCACATCATTGATTCAATAGAGTTACAATCAATAGAGTTACAATGATTCAAGTAAGCATTACTCAAAATTGACTTTGTTCACCATGATTTAGGCCCACTAGGAATTGACGTTGTTGAATGTGATCTAGGCCCATTGCTACAAAACACAAAAATTGAAGTTTCTGTCGGTGATGGGAACCCTCAAAGAGATTAAGAAACTCCTTAAAAGTCACAAAAAATGATATCATATCTCAAATAAACTCAAACTTTGATAAGTTAATTGCTGATGTTGACCAAATCGGAGACATTGATCATATCGCTGAGATCAAAGGAACAAGAAACGTCACCGAGATTGAAGAGCTGAAATCCGAAATATCACCACTACGTGAATCTAATTATCACCTTGGTTGGTCCTTTAACGCAAGTTTCTTGTTAGTCATTTTCCTGGTATTCTTGTATTTCATTGGTTAGTCTTAATTTGTATTTCCGTATAGTTCCTGATATGTTCTGTAACTTCTGCAGCTAGACATTAATTCCGGATCTCAGTGGAGAACCGTTAACTTTGTACACAGTGTTTTGTACATAATCATGTGACCAAAGTTTGTGTGATTTATCCCCTTGTACCTTTACTGCAAGTGAATCCAAGTCAGATTGGATCAACGGAGAAAACTTACACGTCATATCTTTACATTCGGTAACAAAAGACGTATTTTGACAATTGGTAAAAGGACTTTGGGATTGGATTAATTGGAGCACAAGATGGACAAAAACTTGGCGTTAAGCCCTTGCCACATGATGAAGCAGATTTGGATTGAACTGAACCAACATTTTGCTGAACTTTGTATGATGAAATTTGAAGACAAAGATTGACTTTGAATATTTGACTCTCAAAAAGGTGCTAACAGATTGATTGGCTAGTGGTCTAATGGTTTTAAAATGGCTTGGTATGATACAAGGTTTCAATGATATTTATTTTTTCGGGATAACTCAAATCTTTGACTAGCATTAAACTGACTGTAAAATTGGCAACCATGCACTCCTTTGAAGTTGTCATGACCAGAGGTTCCCACAGATCCAATTGGGGGCATGTGCAGAGATATGGTCTTGGTTTTGGATACAGCGGAGAATGGTCTGAAATCGATTTAAAAAAGAAGTTTGAAATTTGTTAGAACGATCTTGGCTAGTTGATGGCATTTTGAAAGAAATGGACTTAAGAACAGAGCATTCAAACTTGTAGGACACTTTTAAAGATTTGTTCTAACTAAAGGTACTGTTTTGATTTATATACTGACATAATAGCTGAAGTTGTTCTTGAATTTGATTATTTTAGGATCTATTATTTCCTTGCTGTTTATTTGATACTGTTTCGGTTGAAACAAGGGACATTTCAACATAGGGAGATCGTATGTGAAAATACACACTTTTTATCATTTTCATGAGATCAGGCTCAACCTTACTCCATTTGGATAAACGGTTAGGGTACAAATTACTCTTGAATTTTTCCTGACCGCAAAGTGAGTACTCCAGTGGATGGCTAAGGTTATTTGTAACCTTATAGAGAAAAGGTAAGCCATCTCCTGCATCTTTGAGTACTTAATGACTACCAGCTAAGTTCTCTGTACAACTTCTCCTGAGACATTCTCCTCCAGGTTCCTCTTACAGCCAAAGCAGCAGAATAATGAACAGACTGTAATGATGTTAAGCGATTTTGCACTGATCTCAAAAATTCATTGATTTTGGGAATAGACCCAACCTTTAACATGGCGAATTTATATGTAACAATAACAACTCATAGGCATTTGATGTTATTGGTGAAGGAGCAAAATATTCATCCGGTCTTCCTAGGCCCATATGTTATCCAGAGTCGGAAGACATTTGATTCGTACTTTCAGTTGCCTAGTAAAATGTTGAGGTGCAAGCCAGAGTTAGCAAATATCATGGTGTATGGAACTGACAGAGAGGTAAAGGTCTCTGATTCAATGAAGTGTTGCATACCAAATGGCCATCACTTGTTATGTGACATGCACACATAAGCCAATATCATAAAGAAGTTATCTGACATCAGAAGATTCTCTTTTCATCTGAACCATAACCTTTGACCTAAACGTTGGAGGAGGATCGGTTTCTATATTCCCGACTGGCTTTACAAACATAACCTGCATACTCAAGTAATACTTTAGCCCCTGTTCCCTATTGTTTGCCTCTGAAACAACCGTTTCAACAACCTCCCCTATGATACCCTCGAGATCTTGTGCATCCATGCTGCGAATCTCAACATCCCTCACACTGTATGCTCTTTCATCCATCAATCCTCTCTGCTCCTGTCTTCCATTTCCACCACCGCCAACCTGACCAACCGAGCTCTGTCCGTGCATTGACCTCACATGCAAGCTCAAATTGTACCGGTCTCGAAACACTCGACGGCATATTGTGCAAACGCACGAATAAGTCACCCTCTCACCTCCAATGCTTCGCTTCATCATCTCAACAATCAACAAAAACCCATCGCTGACCTCTTACATAAAAAAATAATCGAATATTCGAACGTTCGAACATTCGAATGTGACAATCGATGGTTCGAACGTACTCCTCGGGGTTCATAACCCCTAATGCACTCAAAACCCCATCGCCATATCTCATCTCTAAGCCGTGATACAATCTTTTGCATTTAGGTCAAATGTAATAAGTACGATAAATCCAAATTCAAAAATAACCCCCGGATTCGTATTCCTCGGGTGGGAAAACCCCTGGGACACCTCAAAAATGTCGCGAACCCCCTCCTTCCCCATCAATCAACCCCTCGAATATGACGTTCGAATTTACCCCATCCTCATAATAGCCGCTGCGCTGTGTTATTTGATCAATCAATTACCCTCATCGCAACAATGTTAAAATTGACCAATCACTTTGCCTATAAGAACCCCATCTTGAAACTCGCCCGAAGGATTAGCCCATCTCAAATAGATCCACCTGATTGGCTAATTTGTTTGCTGTCATAGCAGCGCAGTGTATAAAATCAAGTCCTCTGATTGGTTTCAAACGTCAAACTCTAAAGTTCGACGGCTGGTATATAAACCTCCGCACGGACAAAAATCGCTCAATCGCACATGTCATCGCATGCATCAGAACCCGCACACGTCTTCCTTAAAGCCATGCCTGGAAATACTAGGAGAACATCTCGAAGCAACCATGAAATACTCTCAGAGTCCCTCCAGCAAAACAGGAGGAGGCGGAGAGCCATTGAATTAAACAGGGAAAGGACTGAGGCGGAGGAGAGAATGAGGAGGAGCGGTGGTGCGATTTACATTGATGATGATGATGATGATGTTGACGGTAAGAAACGTTTTCAATTCAACTTCAATTTCAGCCGTAAGTCGTTCACTCGAATATTAGCATCTCTATCTTCTCATGAGTCCCTCGAATATTCCTTTAGAACGTTATACAATAATACAAAGGAGAAGGAGGAGAAAGAGCAGAAGGGCTGCAGCCATCACTGCAAAAAATGGTGAAATTTCCCCATGATTTTCTGCTGGAAATTTTGGGGAAACGGACACTTTCCTAAAAGTTTCCTAAGAGGGAAATGGAAATTTCCGTTTCCCTTCAATTTCCCAGAGAGAACTGTCCGTTTCCCATAAATTTCCATGAAAAAACTATGGGGAAATTTAGGTGTTTCTTGCTGTGCATCGAAAAGAAGAGGTTGTTCTCCGAAGAAGTTTATGCTCAAGAGGATGAAAGCTGTGTGATATGTTTAGAGAGGGAGTGCCAACCCGCAATGAAAATGTGCCCCTCATGTGAAAATATTTTCCATTCACATTGCATTGCGGGTTGGCTCATTGAATTTATGAATCGTACGTGCCCACATTGCAGGATGGGGCCGAGTCATCGGATGCTGGAAGATGTTGAGGTCGTTTTACCTCTCAGGGTCCTTCATACATCTTCCACGCAGACGGTGAATCAAACCCTTCCTGCAATGTGGAATGAACACGATTATTCATCCTCCCTCTCTAGGTTCTCCCTCCCTGAGTCTGGAACCGCGCGGTTTGCTATCGATTCAGGAGAGCGCTCACCGGTGAGTCCGGTCTGGTCTCCGGTTTCCCCCTACCCCAATCACACCCCCTCGATTACCGTGAGCCCCGTGATCACCATGCGCATTACTCCTGAATCGGTAGTGAGCACCCCTCTCCTGGCGAGCCCCCCTAATCCCACTCTCTCGTCAGGAGAAATCCCAAAGTCACCTTTACCTCCGACTCTGGGAAACACTGTCACCTCCTCTGCTCCCCTCGCCTTCTCTGTCAACCCTCATGCCTCAACTGCTGACAATGAATCTCCTAGAAATGTCTGGAGTTTCATCGCCGAGCAGTTGAGACGCGAGGGTTGGCAAACTAATTCTGCCCTGCCTTCCTTCAATCGCACCTTCGAGACTCAGTGAGGGAGGCAAGAAAAATGGACAGCAACGTTGTTCTTTAATTGTTCATCAAATGTTATTCGTTAATTAATTGTTCATAAACGTTCACTTACATATCGTTGAAATAATCTTAACATTACACCGTCGTCGTCTCTATGCAAAACCTGCGACAATGAGCCATCGGGAGATGGTGATACCCCTGCCTTTGAGCAGATAGTACACTCATTCGTAAACATATTTGCAAATGGGTGGGGGACAGGATGCCCTGCAATGCGCCAAGCGAACAAGCGGTGAAATGTTAAGCTTTTTTCATATCCCAATCTTCCTTCAGAGTCCAACAATCGCATATCGTTTGTCCATCACCTTCACGTCCACAGTCTAAGCATAAAACGCCGCCAGTCTCACTTTGCATCCACTGGGCATATGAGCGGTATTGTTCAAATGGGATTTTTGGCACCAACTCTCCTTTCATTTGCACATCGATTCTTGACTCGTCTAAGTAGCATGTAATCCTCGGCCCGGGTTGAATGGTCATGAATGGTGGTACAACCTTTATGAGCAATGAAAACAAAACAGCCAACCTCTCCGAAAACTCAGTCCAATGGTAAACATTACCATCCAAGACTCTATCCGTTGTAGTGTCAACGTAGTACTGTCGGCTACCATTCTTCAAAGGACCGAAGAAAATAAATCTCTCACCTTCGCTGCTGGGATAATATTTGTCTCCAACCTTTATCATCCTCGCTGTCGTAACAAATTCATAAGACTGTACTTCCATGCTTCGCTCTTCGTGAAAGCCCAGGTCCCTCAAAACATCAAGGATGGAATCTCTTTGTGCAATTTCTTCGCCTATCTTCCAACCATAAATGGTTCTAATGTATTCATAAAACATCTTTCACTTCGTATTGCTTTGCGTTGTTTACTCGAAGATCTGCGAACTGGATCTGTCTCAGCTCTCAAAGCGATCTATCTTTATAGAAAAAGCAACCAATCAAAATCCTCAAAAATTATCAAGCTGTGTCAGCCAATGAAATCGTTAGAAATCAACCAACTGAGGAAATTAGCCAATCAAAGGTCGCATGAGTTAATAAAGCGCATTAGCCAATGAAATCGCTAGGAATTAATCAGCCAATTAATCCTCATCATGGCAACATAAATTAACCAATCACGTAACTCCGCATTGAAAGTTGCCCAAGGAATTAGCCAAGGACTTAGCCCATCCTTCAATGGGCGCACCTAATTGGTTAATTTGTGAAACGTTCGAATAGATGGAATGTTTAATTCGATAAATCCTATATAAGAAAGCGTTCAGCCTCAAATCATTCAGTTGGGTCGGCGGAGCAAGAAGATGATTGTCATCAAAGGAGAAGAAGAAGCTTTGAAGATTGAAAAGGTAAAGACTGTAATAAAGAGCTGTCTATACCAAAGGGTATATGAAAAGGTGAAAGGAGTAGACGATGCTGAATTGGTGGAAGTTGTAAAAGGATTTCAAGGAGAGCATGGTGAAGAAACGACAGCTCAGCACACCTTCAACGCCCTATGTGAAGCAGCACTAAACTCTAATCGAAGTTTCTTCGAGGAAGGAATGACCAGTGAGTTAACCGTAGCATCAATGTGCAGTGTAACGAAAGAAATATTCGCAGATGGTAAAGTCAATTGGGGACGGTTAGCTGCAGCGACTAAGGCTTGTGTATGGTTCGTGGTAAATGGTTTAAAGAAGAAGAAATGGTTAAAAACAATGAAGTAGACTATACGATGATGATGTTGTCGCTGCCACTGTCATGGACAGTAAATGAATGAATTAGGAAATCAGCGGGAGAAGCTTTAAAGTTGTACGTGAAGGTTAACGAGGAAGATGACAGTTGGTGGATTGGATTATTTTAGAGAAATGAAGATTCCCTTCCGAGCCCCCATTCGTCCTTGTTTTGAAGATAAGGGCGAGTGGGGGTTCAGTAGGGGATTTTAGTTAAAGTTGTTAGATTTGTTTAAAGTTTGATCAATAGTTGAATTCGATACGTGTGTTTTCTTTATTTGTCATATCTGCAGGGTTTGATATGGAGGCTGGGTTGGAATCGAGGCAGGGGGGCCGGGTTTACCTATTTTAGGGGGGAAGGGGTGGAAAATTTGGTCCAGTATGCTCCTTTTATATACTACTTACAAAGAGCCATTGGGAGTTCAGCAAAGATTCAAAATATATTTGCCTATCTAGATTCAGAAATCGCCATTGATCAGATTTTGAAAACAGAGAAATTCAAAAACAGTTTGTACAAAACCGAGTAAATGAGATAAAGGAACTTGTTCCCACTATCAGATGGAGGTATTGCCCAACTAAAAAAAAACACTGCAGACTTAGTTACCCGGTAAAAAGATCTGTGTTGAATAATTCAAAAAGAATTGTGGGAAGGTCCGGAATTTTTGAAGGAAAATCCAAAAGACTGGTCAAACAGTGAAAAATTTGAGAAACCGGACAGTGTTGAATTATTGGACATAGCTTGTGAAAACACTTATGTTGACAAAACAGAGTCTTTGAGAGTTGATGGTGTTGTGCAAATTCATGCCAGAGTTGAGATAGTCATGATTATCACGAGACTACAATGACGATGGACGCATGATTTTGGCTCTGCTTCCTGCTTGCAGATCATACTAATTAATTCGTCATTAATTATCAAATCTAATGTCTTCAATCAAACATCTATTGATTGCACATCATTGATTCAATAGAGTTACAATCAATAGAGTTACAATGATTCAAGTAAGCATTACTCAAAATTGACTTTGTTCACCATGATTTAGGCCCACTAGGAATTGACGTTGTTGAATGTGATCTAGGCCCATTGCTACAAAACACAAAAATTGAAGTTTCTGTCGGTGATGGGAACCCTCAAAGAGATTAAGAAACTCCTTAAAAGTCACAAAAAATGATATCATATCTCAAATAAACTCAAACTTTGATAAGTTAATTGCTGATGTTGACCAAATCGGAGACATTGATCATATCGCTGAGATCAAAGGAACAAGAAACGTCACCGAGATTGAAGAGCTGAAATCCGAAATATCACCACTACGTGAATCTAATTATCACCTTGGTTGGTCCTTTAACGCAAGTTTCTTGTTAGTCATTTTCCTGGTATTCTTGTATTTCATTGGTTAGTCTTAATTTGTATTTCCGTATAGTTCCTGATATGTTCTGTAACTTCTGCAGCTAGACATTAATTCCGGATCTCAGTGGAGAACCGTTAACTTTGTACACAGTGTTTTGTACATAATCATGTGACCAAAGTTTGTGTGATTTATCCCCTTGTACCTTTACTGCAAGTGAATCCAAGTCAGATTGGATCAACGGAGAAAACTTACACGTCATATCTTTACATTCGGTAACAAAAGACGTATTTTGACAATTGGTAAAAGGACTTTGGGATTGGATTAATTGGAGCACAAGATGGACAAAAACTTGGCGTTAAGCCCTTGCCACATGATGAAGCAGATTTGGATTGAACTGAACCAACATTTTGCTGAACTTTGTATGATGAAATTTGAAGACGAAGATTGACTTTGAATATTTGACTCTCAAAAAGGTGCTAACAGATTGATTGGCTAGTGGTCTAATGGTTTTAAAATGGCTTGGTATGATACAAGGTTTCAATGATATTTATTTTTTCGGGATAACTCAAATCTTTGACTAGCATTAAACTGACTGTAAAACTGGCAACCATGCACTCCTTTGAAGTTGTCATGACCAGAGGTTCCCACAGATCCAATTGGGGGCATGTGCAGAGATATGGTCTTGGTTTTGGATACAGCGGAGAATGGTCTGGAATCGATTTAAAAAAGAAGTTTGAAATTTGTTAGAACGATCTTGGCTAGTTGATGGCATTTTGAAAGAAATGGACTTAAGAACAGAGCATTCAAACTTGTAGGACACTTTTAAAGATTTGTTTTAACTAAAGGTACTGTTTTGATTTATATACTGACATAATAGCTGAAGTTGTTCTTGAATTTGATTATTTTAGGATCTATTATTTCCTTGCTGTTTATTTGATACTGTTTCGGTTGAAACAAGGGACATTTCAACATAGGGAGATCGTATGTGACAATACACACTTTTTATCATTTTCATGAGATCAGGCTCAACCTTATTCCATTTGGATAAACGGTTAGGGTACAAATTACTCTTGAATTTTTCCTGACCGCAAAGTGAGTACTCCAGTGGATGGCTAAGGTTATTTGTAACCTTATAGAGAAAAGGTAAGCCATCTCCTGCATCTTTGAGTACTTAATGACTACCAGCTAAGTTCTCTGTACAACTTCTCCTGAGACATTCTCCTCCAGGTTCCTCTTACAGCCAAAGCAGCAGAATAATGAACAGACTGTAATGATGTTAAGCGATTTTGCACTGATCTCAAAAATTCATTGATTTTGGGAATAGACCCAACCTTTAACATGGCGAATTTATATGTAACAATAACAACTCATAGGCATTTGATGTTATTGGTGAAGGAGCAAAATATTCATCCGGTCTTCCTAGGCCCATATGTTATCCAGAGTCGGAAGACATTTGATTAGTACTTTCAGTTGCCTAGTAAAATGTTGAGGTGCAAGCCAGAGTTAGCAAATATCATGGTGTATGGAACTGACAGAGAGGTAAAGGTCTCTGATTCAATGAAGTGTTGCATACCAAATGGCCATCACTTGTTATGTGACATGCACACATAAGCCAATATCATAAAGAAGTTATCTGACATCAGAAGATTCTCTTTTCATCTGAACCATAACCTTTGACCTAAACGTTGGAGGAGGATCGGTTTCTATATTCCCGACTGGCTTTACAAACATAACCTGCATACTCAAGTAATACTTTAGCCCCTGTTCCCTATTGTTTGCCTCTGAAACAACCGTTTCAACAACCTCCCCTATGATACCCTCGAGATCTTGTGCATCCATGCTGCGAATCTCAACATCCCTCACACTGTATGCTCTTTCATCCATCAATCCTCTCTGCTCCTGTCTTCCATTTCCACCACCGCCAACCTGACCAACCAAGCTCTGTCCGTGCATTGACCTCACATGCAAGCTCAAATTGTACCGGTCTCGAAACACTCGACGGCATATTGTGCAAACACACGAATAAGTCACCCTCTCACCTCCAATGCTTCGCTTCATCATCTCAACAATCAACAAAAACCCATCGCTGACCTCTTACATAAAAAAATAATCGAATATTCGAACGTTCGAACATTCGAATGTGACAATCGATGGTTCGAACGTACTCCTCGGGGTTCATAACCCCTAATGCACTCAAAACCCCATCGCCATATCTCATCTCTAAGCCGTGATACAATCTTTTGCATTTAGGTCAAATGTAATAAGTACGATAAATCCAAATTCAAAAATAACCCCCGGATTCGTATTCCTCGGGTGGGAAAACCCCTGGGACACCTCAAAAATGTCGCGAACCCCCTCCTTCCCCATCAATCAACCCCTCGAATATGACGTTCGAATTTACCCCATCCTCATAATAGCCGCTGCGCTGTGTTATTTGATCAATCAATTACCCTCATCGCAACAATGTTAAAATTGACCAATCACTTTGCCTATAAGAACCCCATCTTGAAACTCGCCCGAAGGATTAGCCCATCTCAAATAGATCCACCTGATTGGCTAATTTGTTTGCTGTCATAGCAGCGCAGTGTATAAAATCAAGTCCTCTGATTGGTTTCAAACGTCAAACTCTAAAGTTCGACGGCTGGTATATAAACCTCCGCACGGACAAAAATCGCTCAATCGCACATGTCATCGCATGCATCAGAACCCGCACACGTCTTCCTTAAAGCCATGCCTGGAAATACTAGGAGAACATCTCGAAGCAACCATGAAATACTCTCAGAGTCCCTCCAGCAAAACAGGAGGAGGCGGAGAGCCATTGAATTAAACAGGGAAAGGACTGAGGCGGAGGAGAGAATGAGGAGGAGCGGTGGTGCGATTTACATTGATGATGATGATGATGATGTTGACGGTAAGAAACGTTTTCAATTCAACTTCAATTTCAATTTCAGCCATAAGTCGTTCACTCGAATATTAGCATCTCTATCTTCTCATGAGTCCCTCGAATATTCCTTTAGAACGTTATACAATAATACAAAGGAGAAGGAGGAGAAAGAGCAGAAGGGCTGCAGCCATCGAAAAGAAGAGGTTGTTCTCCGAAGAAGTTTATGCTCAAGAGGATGAAAGCTGTGTGATATGTTTAGAGAGGGAGTGCCAACCCGCAATGAAAATGTGCCCCTCATGTGAAAATATTTTCCATTCACATTGCATTGCGGGTTGGCTCATTGAATTTATGAATCATGCGTGCCCACATTGCAGGATGGGGCTGAGTCATCGGATGCTGGAAGATGTTGAGGTCGTTTTACCTCTCAGGGTCCTTCATACATCTTCCACGCAGACGGTGAATCAAACCCTTCCTGCAATGTGGAATGAACACGATTATTCATCCTCCCTCTCTAGGTTCTCCCTCCCTGAGTCTGGAACCGCGCGGTTTGCTATCGATTCAGGAGAGCGCTCACCGGTGAGTCCGGTCTGGTCTCCGGTTTCCCCCTACCCCAATCACACCCCCTCGATTACCGTGAGCCCCGTGATCACCGTGCGCATTACTCCTGAATCGGTAGTGAGCACCCCTCTCCTGGCGAGCCCCCCTAATCCCACTCTCTCGTCAGGAGAAATCCCAAAGTCACCTTTACCTCCGACTCTGGGAAACACTGTCACCTCCTCTGCTCCCCTCGCCTTCTCTGTCAACCCTCATGCCTCAACTGCTGACAATGAATCTCCTAGAAATGTCTGGAGTTTCATCGCCGAGCAGTTGAGACGCGAGGGTTGGCAAACTAATTCTGCCCTGCCTTCCTTCAATCGCACCTTCGAGACTCAGTGAGGGAGGCAAGAAAAATGGACAGCAACGTTGTTCTTTAATTGTTCATCAAATGTTATTCGTTAATTAATTGTTCATAAACGTTCACTTACATATCGTTGAAATAATCTTAAAGAGACACAATCGCAAATAAATAACATGTTTCAAAAATGTTGTTTAGCAAACAAAATTTCCCCTAAATTATCAACAAATCATTATAAGCTTTTCTGTTTCTTCGTAGAATTTGATGGGGGCTGCAAATAAAGGAGGGAAAATGTGGGTGCGAGCGGCGCGAGCGACCAGATTCATTCACGAGAATTTTTCGTTGAAATTTTCGTTTTCATGGGAACAATACGACCGAAGATTGGGATGTCAACTGGTAAACGTTCGTGAGTACAAAATGGCAGCCAACAAGAGCAAGAGTGGAAAGAAGAATTTTACAATCCCCGAGATATCACCAGAAAAAGTAAGCAAGTTCTATATTTGCAAGAGTGCGCTTTGCAGCGAAAATTCCCGCCACCGAGAATTAATAAGACGAACTCGCGCGATGAATCGATCCATTGTCTTATGCGCACGGAACCGTAAAAAAGTGTGGGTATAATATTTTCGTTTCTCCTTCCTTTTCCTAATTTTTTCATACTTCCAGATGTCGTAGGAAAAGGGTAAACACATTTTCAGAACGTACGAGACCTCTATTTGATGCTGGAGAATTCTCGTCATGATTTTCATGCACGAAAAAAATGCGATTGTGTCTCTTTAACATTACACCGTCGTCGTCTCTATGCAAAACCTGTGACAATGAGCCATCGGGAGATGGTGATACCCCTGCCTTTGAGCAGATAGTACACTCATTCGTAAACATATTTGCAAATGGGTGGGGGACAGGATGCCCTGCAATGCGCCACGCGAACAAGCGGTGAAATGTTAAGCTTATTTCATATCCCAATCTTCCTTCAGAGTCCAACAATCGCATATCGTTTGTCCATCACCTTCACGTCCACAGTCTAAGCATAAAACGCCGCCAGTCTCACTTTGCATCCACTGGGCATATGAGCGGTATTGTTCAAATGGGATTTTTGGCACCAACTCTCCTTTCATTTGCACATCGATTCTTGACTCGTCTGGGTAGCATGTAATCCTCACCCCGGGTTGAATGGTCATGAATGGTGGTACAACCTTTATGAGCAATGAAAACAAAACAGCCAACCTCTCCGAAAACTCAGTCCAATGGTAAACATTACCATCCAAGACTCTATCCGTTGTAGTGTCAACGTAGTACTGTCGGCTACCATTCTTCAAAGGACCGAAGAAAATAAATCTCTCACCTTCGCTGCTGGGATAATATTTGTCTCCAACCTTTATCATCCTCGCTGTCGTAACAAATTCATAAGACTGTACTTCCATGCTTCGCTCTTCGTGAAAGCCCAGGTCCCTCAAAACATCAAGGATGGAATCTCTTTGTGCAATTTCTTCGCCTATCTTCCAACCATAAATGGTTCTAATGTATTCATAAAACATCTTTCACTTCGTATTGCTTTGCGTTGTTTACTCGAAGATCTGCGAACTGGGTCTGTCTCAGCTCTCAAAGCGATCTATCTTTATAGAAAAAGCAACCAATCAAAATCCTCAAAAATTATCAAGCTGTGTCAGCCAATGAAATCGTTAGAAATCAACCAACTGAGGAAATTAGCCAATCAAAGGTCGTATGAGTTAATAAAGCGCATTAGCCAATGAAATCGCTAGGAATTAATCAGCCAATTAATCCTCATCATGGCAACATAAATTAACCAATCACGTAACTCCGCATTGAAAGTTGCCCAAGGAATTAGCCAAGGACTTAGCCCATCCTTCAATGGGCGCACCTAATTGGTTAATTTGTGAAACGTTCGAATAGATGGAATGTTTAATTCGATAAATCCTATGTAAGAAAGCGTTCAGCCTCAAATCATTCAGTTGGGTCGGCGGAGCAAGAAGATGATTGTCATCAAAGGAGAAGAAGAAGCTTTGAAGATTGAAAAGGTAAAGACTGTAATAAAGAGCTGTCTATACCAAAGGGTATATGAAAAGGTGAAAGAAGTAGACGATGCTGAATTGGCGGAAGTTGTAAAAGGATTTCAAGGAGAGCATGGTGAAGAAACGACAGCTCAGCACACCTTCAACGCCCTATGTGAAGCAGCACTAAACTCTAATCGAAGTTTCTTCGAGGAAGGAATGACCAGTGAGTTAACCGTAGCATCAATGTGCAGCGTAACGAAAGAAATATTCGCAGATGGTAAAGTCAATTGGGGACGGTTAGCTGCAGCGACTGAGGCTTGTGTATGGTTCGTGGTAAATGGTTTAAAGAAGAAGAAATGGTTAAAAAACAATGAAGTAGACTATACGATGATGATGTTGTCGCTGCCACTGTCATGGACAGTAAATGAATGGATTAGGAAATCAGCGGGAGAAGCTTTAAAGTTGTACGTGAAGGTTAACGAGGAAGATGACAGTTGGTGGATTGGATTATTTTAGAGAAATGAAGATTCCCTTCCGAGCCCCCATTCGTCCTTGTTTTGAAGATAAGGGCGAGTGGGGGTTCAGTAGGGGATTTTAGTTAAAGTTGTTAGATTTGTTTAAAGTTTGATCAATAGTTGAATTCGATACGTGTGTTTTCTTTATTTGTCATATCTGCAGGGTTTGATATGGAGGCTGGGTTGGAATCGAGGCAGGGGGGCCGGGTTTACCTATTTTAGGGGGGAAGGGGTGGAAAATTTGGTCCAGTATGCTCCTTTTATGTACTACTTACAAAGAGCCATTGGGAGTTCAGCAAAGATTCAAAATATATTTGCCTATCTAGATTCAGAAATCGCAATTGATCAGATTTTGAAAACAGAGAAATTCAAAAACAGTTTGTACAAAACCGAGTAAATGAGATAAAGGAACTTGTTCCCACTATCAGACGGAGGTATTGCCCAACTAAAAAAAACACTGCAGACTTAGTTACCTGGTAAAAAGATCTGTGTTGAATAATTCAAAAAGAATTGTGGGAAGGTCCGGAATTTTTGAAGGAAAATCCAAAAGACTGGTCAAACAGTGAAAAATTTGAGAAACCGGACAGTGTTGAATTATTGGACATAGCTTGTGAAAACACTTATGTTGACAAAACAGAGTCTTTGAGAGTTGATGGTGTTGTGCAAATTCATGCCAGAGTTGAGATAGTCATGATTATCACGAGACTACAATGACGATGGACGCATGATTTTGGCTCTGCTTCCTGCTTGCAGATCATACTAATTAATTAGTCATTAATTATCAAATCTAATGTCTTCAATCAAACATCTATTGATTGCACATCATTGATTCAATAGAGTTACAATCAATAGAGTTACAATGATTCAAGTAAGCATTACTCAAAATTGACTTTGTTCACCATGATTTAGGCCCACTAGGAATTGACGTTGTTGAATGTGATCTAGGCCCATTGCTACAAAACACAAAAATTGAAGTTTCTGTCGGTGATGGGAACCCTCAAAGAGATTAAGAAACTCCTTAAAAGTCACAAAAAATGATATCATATCTCAAATAAACTCAAACTTTGATAAGTTAATTGCTGATGTTGACCAAATCGGAGACATTGATCATATCGCTGAGATCAAAGGAACAAGAAACGTCACCGAGATTGAAGAGCTGAAATCCGAAATATCACCACTACGTGAATCTAATTATCGCCTTGGTTGGTCCTTTAACGCAAGTTTCTTGTTAGTCATTTTCCTGGTATTCTTGTATTTCATTGGTTAGTCTTAATTTGTATTTCCGTATAGTTCCTGCTATGTTCTGTAACTTCTGCAGCTAGACATTAATTCCGGATCTCAGTGGAGAACCGTTAACTTTGTACACAGTGTTTTGTACATAATCATGTGACCAAAGTTTGTGTGATTTATCCCCTTGTACCTTTACTGCAAGTGAATCCAAGTCAGATTGGATCAACGGAGAAAACTTACACGTCATATCTTTACATTCGGTAACAAAAGACGTATTTGACAATTGGTAAAAGGACTTTGGGATTGGATTAATTGGAGCACAAGATGGACAAAAACTTGGCGTTAAGCCCTTGCCACATGATGAAGCAGATTTGGATTGAACTGAACCAACATTTTGCGGAACTTTGTATGATGAAATTTGAAGACGAAGATTGACTTTGAATATTTGACTCTCAAAAAGGTGCTAACAGATTGATTGGCTAGTGGTCTAATGGTTTTAAAATGGCTTGGTATGATACAAGGTTTCAATGATATTTATTTTTTCCGGATAACTCAAATCTTTGACTAGCATTAAACTGACTGTAAAATTGGCAACCATGCACTCCTTTGAAGTTGTCATGACCAGAGGTTCCCACAGATCCAATTGGGGGCATGTGCAGAGATATGGTCTTGGTTTTGGATACAGCGGAGAATGGTCTGGAATCGATTTAAAAAAGAAGTTTGAAATTTGTTAGAACGATCTTGGCTAGTTGATGGCATTTTGAAAGAAATGGACTTAAGAACAGAGCATTCAAACTTGTAGGACACTTTTAAAGATTTGTTTTAACTAAAGGTACTGTTTTGATTTATATACTGACATAATAGCTGAAGTTGTTCTTGAATTTGATTATTTTAGGATCTATTATTTCCTTGCTGTTTATTTGATACTGTTTCGGTTGAAACAAGGGACATTTCAACATAGGGAGATCGTATGTGACAATACACACTTTTTATCATTTTCATGAGATCAGGCTCAACCTTACTCCATTTGGATAAACGGTTAGGGTACAAATTACTCTTGAATTTTTCCTGACCGCAAAGTGAGTACTCCAGTGGATGGCTAAGGTTATTTGTAACCTTATAGAGAAAAGGTAAGCCATCTCCTGCACCTTTGAGTACTTAATGACTACCAGCTAAGTTCTCTGTACAACTTCTCCTGAGACATTCTCCTCCAGGTTCCTCTTACAGCCAAAGCAGCAGAATAATGAACAGACTGTAATGATGTTAAGCGATTTTGCACTGATCTCAAAAATTCATTGATTTTGGGAATAGACCCAACCTTTAACATGGCGAATTTATATGTAACAATAACAACTCATAGGCATTTGATGTTATTGGTGAAGGAGCAAAATATTCATCCGGTCCTCCTAGGCCCATATGTTATCCAGAGTCGGAAGACATTTGATTCGTACTTTCAGTTGCCTAGTAAAATGTTGAGGTGCAAGCCAGAGTTAGCAAATATCATGGTGTATGGAACTGACAGAGAGGTAAAGGTCTCTGATTCAATGAAGTGTTGCATACCAAATGGCCATCACTTGTTATGTGACATGCACACATAAGCCAATATCATAAAGAAGTTATCTGACATCAGAAGATTCTCTTTTCATCTGAACCATAACCTTTGACCTAAACGTTGGAGGAGGATCGGTTTCTATATTCCCGACTGGCTTTACAAACATAACCTGCATACTCAAGTAATACTTTAGCCCCTGTTCCCTATTGTTTGCCTCTGAAACAACCGTTTCAACAACCTCCCCTATGATACCCTCGAGATCTTGTGCATCCATGCTGCGAATCTCAACATCCCTCACACTGTATGCTCTTTCATCCATCAATCCTCTCTGCTCCTGTCTTCCATTTCCACCACCGCCAACCTGACCAACCGAGCTCTGTCCGTGCATTGACCTCACATGCAAGCTCAAATTGTACCGGTCTCGAAACACTCGACGGCATATTGTGCAAACGCACGAATAAGTCACCCTCTCATCTCCAATGCTTCGCTTCATCATCTCAACAATCAACAAAAACCCATCGCTGACCTCTTAGATAAAAAAATAATCGAATATTCGAACGTTCGAACATTCGAATGTGACAATCGATGGTTCGAACGTACTCCTCGGGGTTCATAACCCCTAATGCACTCAAAACCCCATCGCCATATCTCATCTCTAAGCCGTGATACAATCTTTTGCATTTAGGTCAAATGTAATAAGTACGATAAATCCAAATTCAAAAATAACCCCCGGATTCGTATTCCTCGGGTGGGAAAACCCCTGGGACACCTCAAAAATGTCGCGAACCCCCTCCTTCCCCATCAATCAACCCCTCGAATATGACGTTCGAATTTACCCCATCCTCATGATAGCCGCTGCGCTGTGTTATTTGATCAATCAATTACCCTCATCGCAACAATGTTAAAATTGACCAATCACTTTGCCTATAAGAACCCCATCTTGAAACTCGCCCGAAGGATTAGCCCATCTCAAATAGATCCACCTGATTGGCTAATTTGTTTGCTGTCATAGCAGCGCAGTGTATAAAATCAAGTCCTCTGATTGGTTTCAAACGTCAAACTCTAAAGTTCGACGGCTGGTATATAAACCTCCGCACGGACAAAAATCGCTCAATCGCACATGTCATCGCATGCATCAGAACCCGCACACGTCTTCCTTAAAGCCATGCCTGGAAATACTAGGAGAACATCTCGAAGCAACCATGAAATACTCTCAGAGTCCCTCCAGCAAAACAGGAGGAGGCGGAGAGCCATTGAATTAAACAGGGAAAGGACTGAGGCGGAGGAGAGAATGAGGAGGAGCGGTGGTGCGATTTACATTGATGATGATGATGATGATGTTGACGGTAAGAAACGTTTTCAATTCAACTTCAATTTCAGCCGTAAGTCGTTCACTCGAATATTAGCATCTCTATCTTCTCATGAGTCCCTCGAATATTCCTTTAGAACGTTATACAATAATACAAAGGAGAAGGAGGAGAAAGAGCAGAAGGGCTGCAGCCATCACTGCAAAAAATGGTGAAATTTCCCCATGATTTTCTGCTGGAAATTTTGGGGAAACGGACACTTTCCTAAAAGTTTCCTAAGAGGGAAATGGAAATTTCCGTTTCCCTTCAATTTCCCAGAGAGAACTGTCCGTTTCCCATAAATTTCCATGAAAAAACTATGGGGAAATTTAGGTGTTTCTTGCTGTGCATCGAAAAGAAGAGGTTGTTCTCCGAAGAAGTTTATGCTCAAGAGGATGAAAGCTGTGTGATATGTTTAGAGAGGGAGTGCCAACCCGCAATGAAAATGTGCCCCTCATGTGAAAATATTTTCCATTCACATTGCATTGCGGGTTGGCTCATTGAATTTATGAATCGTACGTGCCCACATTGCAGGATGGGGCCGAGTCATCGGATGCTGGAAGATGTTGAGGTCGTTTTACCTCTCAGGGTCCTTCATACATCTTCCACGCAGACAGTGAATCAAACCCTTCCTGCAATGTGGAATGAACACGATTATTCATCCTCCCTCTCTAGGTTCTCCCTCCCTGAGTCTGGAACCGCGCGGTTTGCTATCGATTCAGGAGAGCGCTCACCGGTGAGTCCGGTCTGGTCTCCGGTTTCCCCCTACCCCAATCACACCCCCTCGATTACCGTGAGCCCCGTGATCACCGTGCGCATTACTCCTGAATCGGTAGTGAGCACCCCTCTCCTGGCGAGCCCCCCTAATCCCACTCTCTCGTCAGGAGAAATCCCAAAGTCACCTTTACCTCCGACTCTGGGAAACACTGTCACCTCCTCTGCTCCCCTCGCCTTCTCTGTCAACCCTCATGCCTCAACTGCTGACAATGAATCTCCTAGAAATGTCTGGAGTTTCATCGCCGAGCAGTTGAGACGCGAGGGTTGGCAAACTAATTCTGCCCTGCCTTCCTTCAATCGCACCTTCGAGACTCAGTGAGGGAGGCAAGAAAAATGGACAGCAACGTTGTTCTTTAATTGTTCATCAAATGTTATTCGTTAATTAATTGTTCATAAACGTTCACTTACATATCGTTGAAATAATCTTAAAGAGACACAATCGCAAATAAATAACATGTTTCAAAAATGTTGTTTAGCAAACAAAATTTCCCCTAAATTATCAACAAATCATTATAAGCTTTTCTGTTTCTTCGTAGAATTTGATGGGGGCTGCAAATAAAGGAGGGAAAATGTGGGTGCGAGCGGCGCGAGCGACCAGATTCATTCACGAGAATTTTTCGTTGAAATTTTCGTTTTCATGGGAACAATACGACCGAAGATTGGGATGTCAACTGGTAAACGTTCGTGAGTACAAAATGGCAGCCAACAAGAGCAAGAGTGGAAAGAAGAATTTTACAATCCCCGAGATATCACCAGAAAAAGTAAGCAAGTTCCATACTTGCAAGAGTGCGCTTTGCAGCGAAAATTCCCGCCACCGAGAATCAATAAGACGAACTCGCGCGATGAATCGATCCATTGTCTTATGCGCACGGAACCGTAAAAAAGTGTGGGTATAATATTTTCGTTTCTCCTTCCTTTTCCTAATTTTTTCATACTTCCAGATGTCGTAGGAAAAGGGTAAACACATTTTCAGAACGTACGAGACCTCTATTTGATGCTGGAGAATTCTCGTCATGATTTTCATGCACGAAAAAAATGCGATTGTGTCTCTTTAACATTACACCGTCGTCGTCTCTATGCAAAACCTGTGACAATGAGCCATCGGGAGATGGTGATACCCCTGCCTTTGAGCAGATAGTACACTCATTCGTAAACATATTTGCAAATGGGTGGGGGACAGGATGCCCTGCAATGCGCCACGCGAACAAGCGGTGAAATGTTAAGCTTATTTCATATCCCAATCTTCCTTCAGAGTCCAACAATCGCATATCGTTTGTCCATCACCTTCACGTCCACAGTCTAAGCATAAAACGCCGCCAGTCTCACTTTGCATCCACTGGGCATATGAGCGGTATTGTTCAAATGGGATTTTTGGCACCAACTCTCCTTTCATTTGCACATTGATTCTTGACTCGTCTGGGTAGCATGTAATCCTCACCCCGGGTTGAATGGTCATGAATGGTGGTACAACCTTTATGAGCAATGAAAACAAAACAGCCAACCTCTCCGAAAACTCAGTCCAATGGTAAACATTACCATCCAAGACTCTATCCGTTGTAGTGTCAACGTAGTACTGTCGGCTACCATTCTTCAAAGGACCGAAGAAAATAAATCTCTCACCTTCGCTGCTGGGATAATATTTGTCTCCAACCTTTATCATCCTCGCTGTCGTAACAAATTCATAAGACTGTACTTCCATGCTTCGCTCTTCGTGAAAGCCCAGGTCCCTCAAAACATCAAGGATGGAATCTCTTTGTGCAATTTCTTCGCCTATCTTCCAACCATAAATGGTTCTAATGTATTCATAAAACATCTTTCACTTCGTATTGCTTTGCGTTGTTTACTCGAAGATCTGCGAACTGGGTCTGTCTCAGCTCTCAAAGCGATCTATCTTTATAGAAAAAGCAACCAATCAAAATCCTCAAAAATTATCAAGCTGTGTCAGCCAATGAAATCGTTAGAAATCAACCAACTGAGGAAATTAGCCAATCAAAGGTCGTATGAGTTAATAAAGCGCATTAGCCAATGAAATCGCTAGGAATTAATCAGCCAATTAATCCTCATCATGGCAACATAAATTAACCAATCACGTAACTCCGCATTGAAAGTTGCCCAAGGAATTAGCCAAGGACTTAGCCCATCCTTCAATGGGCGCACCTAATTGGTTAATTTGTGAAACGTTCGAATAGATGGAATGTTTAATTCGATAAATCCTATGTAAGAAAGCGTTCAGCCTCAAATCATTCAGTTGGGTCGGCGGAGCAAGAAGATGATTGTCATCAAAGGAGAAGAAGAAGCTTTGAAGATTGAAAAGGTAAAGACTGTAATAAAGAGCTGTCTATACCAAAGGGTATATGAAAAGGTGAAAGAAGTAGACGATGCTGAATTGGTGGAAGTTGTAAAAGGATTTCAAGGAGAGCATGGTGAAGAAACGACAGCTCAGCACACCTTCAACGCCCTATGTGAAGCAGCACTAAACTCTAATCGAAGTTTCTTCGAGGAAGGAATGACCAGTGAGTTAACCGTAGCATCAATGTGCAGCGTAACAAAAGAAATATTCGCAGATGGTAAAGTCAATTGGGGACGGTTAGCTGCAGCGACTGAGGCTTGTGTATGGTTCGTGGTAAATGGTTTAAAGAAGAAGAAATGGTTAAAAAACAATGAAGTAGACTATACGATGATGATGTTGTCGCTGCCACTGTCATGGACAGTAAATGAATGGATTAGGAAATCAGCGGGAGAAGCTTTAAAGTTGTACGTGAAGGTTAACGAGGAAGATGACAGTTGGTGGATTGGATTATTTTAGAGAAATGAAGATTCCCTTCCGAGCCCCCATTCGTCCTTGTTTTGAAGATAAGGGCGAGTGGGGGTTCAGTAGGGGATTTTAGTTAAAGTTGTTAGATTTGTTTAAAGTTTGATCAATAGTTGAATTCGATACGTGTGTTTTCTTTATTTGTCATATCTGCAGGGTTTGATATGGAGGCTGGGTTGGAATCGAGGCAGGGGGGCCGGGTTTACCTATTTTAGGGGGGAAGGGGTGGAAAATTTGGTCCAGTATGCTCCTTTTATATACTACTTACAAAGAGCCATTGGGAGTTCAGCAAAGATTCAAAATATATTTGCCTATCTAGATTCAGAAATCGCAATTGATCAGATTTTGAAAACAGAGAAATTCAAAAACAGTTTGTACAAAACCGAGTAAATGAGATAAAGGAACTTGTTCCCACTATCAGACGGAGGTATTGCCCAACTAAAAAAAACACTGCAGACTTAGTTACCTGGTAAAAAGATCTGTGTTGAATAATTCAAAAAGAATTGTGGGAAGGTCCGGAATTTTTGAAGGAAAATCCAAAAGACTGGTCAAACAGTGAAAAATTTGAGAAACCGGACAGTGTTGAATTATTGGACATAGCTTGTGAAAACACTTATGTTGACAAAACAGAGTCTTTGAGAGTTGATGGTGTTGTGCAAATTCATGCCAGAGTTGAGATAGTCATGATTATCACGAGACTACAATGACGATGGACGCATGATTTTGGCTCTGCTTCCTGCTTGCAGATCATACTAATTAATTAGTCATTAATTATCAAATCTAATGTCTTCAATCAAACATCTATTGATTGCACATCATTGATTCAATAGAGTTACAATCAATAGAGTTACAATGATTCAAGTAAGCATTACTCAAAATTGACTTTGTTCACCATGATTTAGGCCCACTAGGAATTGACGTTGTTGAATGTGATCTAGGCCCATTGCTACAAAACACAAAAATTGAAGTTTCTGTCGGTGATGGGAACCCTCAAAGAGATTAAGAAACTCCTTAAAAGTCACAAAAAATGATATCATATCTCAAATAAACTCAAACTTTGATAAGTTAATTGCTGATGTTGACCAAATCGGAGACATTGATCATATCGCTGAGATCAAAGGAACAAGAAACGTCACCGAGATTGAAGAGCTGAAATCCGAAATATCACCACTACGTGAATCTAATTATCGCCTTGGTTGGTCCTTTAACGCAAGTTTCTTGTTAGTCATTTTCCTGGTATTCTTGTATTTCATTGGTTAGTCTTAATTTGTATTTCCGTATAGTTCCTGCTATGTTCTGTAACTTCTGCAGCTAGACATTAATTCCGGATCTCAGTGGAGAACCGTTAACTTTGTACACAGTGTTTTGTACATAATCATGTGACCAAAGTTTGTGTGATTTATCCCCTTGTACCTTTACTGCAAGTGAATCCAAGTCAGATTGGATCAACGGAGAAAACTTACACGTCATATCTTTACATTCGGTAACAAAAGACGTATTTTGACAATTGGTAAAAGGACTTTGGGATTGGATTAATTGGAGCACAAGATGGACAAAAACTTGGCGTTAAGCCCTTGCCACATGATGAAGCAGATTTGGATTGAACTGAACCAACATTTTGCTGAACTTTGTATGATGAAATTTGAAGACGAAGATTGACTTTGAATATTTGACTCTCAAAAAGGTGCTAACAGATTGATTGGCTAGTGGTCTAATGGTTTTAAAATGGCTTGGTATGATACAAGGTTTCAATGATATTTATTTTTTCGGGATAACTCAAATCTTTGACTAGCATTAAACTGACTGTAAAATTGGCAACCATGCACTCCTTTGAAGTTGTCATGACCAGAGGTTCCCACAGATCCAATTGGGGGCATGTGCAGAGATATGGTCTTGGTTTTGGATACAGCGGAGAATGGTCTGGAATCGATTTAAAAAAGAAGTTTGAAATTTGTTAGAACGATCTTGGCTAGTTGATGGCATTTTGAAAGAAATGGACTTAAGAACAGAGCATTCAAACTTGTAGGACACTTTTAAAGATTTGTTTTAACTAAAGGTACTGTTTTGATTTATATACTGACATAATAGCTGAAGTTGTTCTTGAATTTGATTATTTTAGGATCTATTATTTCCTTGCTGTTTATTTGATACTGTTTCGGTTGAAACAAGGGACATTTCAACATAGGGAGATCGTATGTGACAATACACACTTTTTATCATTTTCATGAGATCAGGCTCAACCTTACTCCATTTGGATAAACGGTTAGGGTACAAATTACTCTTGAATTTTTCCTGACCGCAAAGTGAGTACTCCAGTGGATGGCTAAGGTTATTTGTAACCTTATAGAGAAAAGGTAAGCCATCTCCTGCACCTTTGAGTACTTAATGACTACCAGCTAAGTTCTCTGTACAACTTCTCCTGAGACATTCTCCTCCAGGTTCCTCTTACAGCCAAAGCAGCAGAATAATGAACAGACTGTAATGATGTTAAGCGATTTTGCACTGATCTCAAAAATTCATTGATTTTGGGAATAGACCCAACCTTTAACATGGCGAATTTATATGTAACAATAACAACTCATAGGCATTTGATGTTATTGGTGAAGGAGCAAAATATTCATCCGGTCCTCCTAGGCCCATATGTTATCCAGAGTCGGAAGACATTTGATTCGTACTTTCAGTTGCCTAGTAAAATGTTGAGGTGCAAGCCAGAGTTAGCAAATATCATGGTGTATGGAACTGACAGAGAGGTAAAGGTCTCTGATTCAATGAAGTGTTGCATACCAAATGGCCATCACTTGTTATGTGACATGCACACATAAGCCAATATCATAAAGAAGTTATCTGACATCAGAAGATTCTCTTTTCATCTGAACCATAACCTTTGACCTAAACGTTGGAGGAGGATCGGTTTCTATATTCCCGACTGGCTTTACAAACATAACCTGCATACTCAAGTAATACTTTAGCCCCTGTTCCCTATTGTTTGCCTCTGAAACAACCGTTTCAACAACCTCCCCTATGATACCCTCGAGATCTTGTGCATCCATGCTGCGAATCTCAACATCCCTCACACTGTATGCTCTTTCATCCATCAATCCTCTCTGCTCCTGTCTTCCATTTCCACCACCGCCAACCTGACCAACCGAGCTCTGTCCGTGCATTGACCTCACATGCAAGCTCAAATTGTACCGGTCTCGAAACACTCGACGGCATATTGTGCAAACGCACGAATAAGTCACCCTCTCACCTCCAATGCTTCGCTTCATCATCTCAACAATCAACAAAAACCCATCGCTGACCTCTTAGATAAAAAAATAATCGAATATTCGAACGTTCGAACATTCGAATGTGACAATCGATGGTTCGAACGTACTCCTCGGGGTTCATAACCCCTAATGCACTCAAAACCCCATCGCCATATCTCATCTCTAAGCCGTGATACAATCTTTTGCATTTAGGTCAAATGTAATAAGTACGATAAATCCAAATTCAAAAATAACCCCCGGATTCGTATTCCTCGGGTGGGAAAACCCCTGGGACACCTCAAAAATGTCGCGAACCCCCTCCTTCCCCATCAATCAACCCCTCGAATATGACGTTCGAATTTACCCCATCCTCATAATAGCCGCTGCGCTGTGTTATTTGATCAATCAATTACCCTCATCGCAACAATGTTAAAATTGACCAATCACTTTGCCTATAAGAACCCCATCTTGAAACTCGCCCGAAGGATTAGCCCATCTCAAATAGATCCACCTGATTGGCTAATTTGTTTGCTGTCATAGCAGCGCAGTGTATAAAATCAAGTCCTCTGATTGGTTTCAAACGTCAAACTCTAAAGTTCGACGGCTGGTATATAAACCTCCGCACGGACAAAAATCGCTCAATCGCACATGTCATCGCATGCATCAGAACCCGCACACGTCTTCCTTAAAGCCATGCCTGGAAATACTAGGAGAACATCTCGAAGCAACCATGAAATACTCTCAGAGTCCCTCCAGCAAAACAGGAGGAGGCGGAGAGCCATTGAATTAAACAGGGAAAGGACTGAGGCGGAGGAGAGAATGAGGAGGAGCGGTGGTGCGATTTACATTGATGATGATGATGATGATGTTGACGGTAAGAAACGTTTTCAATTCAACTTCAATTTCAGCCGTAAGTCGTTCACTCGAATATTAGCATCTCTATCTTCTCATGAGTCCCTCGAATATTCCTTTAGAACGTTATACAATAATACAAAGGAGAAGGAGGAGAAAGAGCAGAAGGGCTGCAGCCATCACTGCAAAAAATGGTGAAATTTCCCCATGATTTTCTGCTGGAAATTTTGGGGAAACAGACACTTTCCTAAAAGTTTCCTAAGAGGGAAATGGAAATTTCCGTTTCCCTTCAATTTCCCAGAGAGAACTGTCCGTTTCCCATAAATTTCCATGAAAAAACTATGGGGAAATTTAGGTGTTTCTTGCTGTGCATCGAAAAGAAGAGGTTGTTCTCCGAAGAAGTTTATGCTCAAGAGGATGAAAGCTGTGTGATATGTTTAGAGAGGGAGTGCCAACCCGCAATGAAAATGTGCCCCTCATGTGAAAATATTTTCCATTCACATTGCATTGCGGGTTGGCTCATTGAATTTATGAATCGTACGTGCCCACATTGCAGGATGGGGCCGAGTCATCGGATGCTGGAAGATGTTGAGGTCGTTTTACCTCTCAGGGTCCTTCATACATCTTCCACGCAGACGGTGAATCAAACCCTTCCTGCAATGTGGAATGAACACGATTATTCATCCTCCCTCTCTAGGTTCTCCCTCCCTGAGTCTGGAACCGCGCGGTTTGCTATCGATTCAGGAGAGCGCTCACCGGTGAGTCCGGTCTGGTCTCCGGTTTCCCCCTACCCCAATCACACCCCCTCGATTACCGTGAGCCCCGTGATCACCGTGCGCATTACTCCTGAATCGGTAGTGAGCACCCCTCTCCTGGCGAGCCCCCCTAATCCCACTCTCTCGTCAGGAGAAATCCCAAAGTCACCTTTACCTCCGACTCTGGGAAACACTGTCACCTCCTCTGCTCCCCTCGCCTTCTCTGTCAACCCTCATGCCTCAACTGCTGACAATGAATCTCCTAGAAATGTCTGGAGTTTCATCGCCGAGCAGTTGAGACGCGAGGGTTGGCAAACTAATTCTGCCCTGCCTTCCTTCAATCGCACCTTCGAGACTCAGTGAGGGAGGCAAGAAAAATGGACAGCAACGTTGTTCTTTAATTGTTCATCAAATGTTATTCGTTAATTAATTGTTCATAAACGTTCACTTACATATCGTTGAAATAATCTTAACATTACACCGTCGTCGTCTCTATGCAAAACCTGCGACAATGAGCCATCGGGAGATGGTGATACCCCTGCCTTTGAGCAGATAGTACACTCATTCGTAAACATATTTGCAAATGGGTGGGGGACAGGATGCCCTGCAATGCGCCACGCGAACAAGCGGTGAAATGTTAAGCTTATTTCATATCCCAATCTTCCTTCAGAGTCCAACAATCGCATATCGTTTGTCCATCACCTTCACGTCCACAGTCTAAGCATAAAACGCCGCCAGTCTCACTTTGCATCCACTGGGCATATGAGCGGTATTGTTCAAATGGGATTTTTGGCACCAACTCTCCTTTCATTTGCACATCGATTCTTGACTCGTCTAAGTAGCATGTAATCCTCGCCCCGGGTTGAATGGTCATGAATGGTGGTACAACCTTTATGAGCAATGAAAACAAAACAGCCAACCTCTCCGAAAACTCAGTCCAATGGTAAACATTACCATCCAAGACTCTATCCGTTGTAGTGTCAACGTAGTACTGTCGGCTACCATTCTTCAAAGGACCGAAGAAAATAAATCTCTCACCTTCGCTGCTGGGATAATATTTGTCTCCAACCTTTATCATCCTCGCTGTCGTAACAAATTCATAAGACTGTACTTCCATGCTTCGCTCTTCGTGAAAGCCCAGGTCCCTCAAAACATCAAGGATGGAATCTCTTTGTGCAATTTCTTCGCCTATCTTCCAACCATAAATGGTTCTAATGTATTCATAAAACATCTTTCACTTCGTATTGCTTTGCGTTGTTTACTCGAAGATCTGCGAACTGGATCTGTCTCAGCTCTCAAAGCGATCTATCTTTATAGAAAAAGCAACCAATCAAAATCCTCAAAAATTATCAAGCTGTGTCAGCCAATGAAATCGTTAGAAATCAACCAACTGAGGAAATTAGCCAATCAAAGGTCGCATGAGTTAATAAAGCGCATTAGCCAATGAAATCGCTAGGAATTAATCAGCCAATTAATCCTCATCATGGCAACATAAATTAACCAATCACGTAACTCCGCATTGAAAGTTGCCCAAGGAATTAGCCAAGGACTTAGCCCATCCTTCAATGGGCGCACCTAATTGGTTAATTTGTGAAACGTTCGAATAGATGGAATGTTTAATTCGATAAATCCTACATAAGAAAGCGTTCAGCCTCAAATCATTCAGTTGGGTCGGCGGAGCAAGAAGATGATTGTCATCAAAGGAGAAGAAGAAGCTTTGAAGATTGAAAAGGTAAAGACTGTAATAAAGAGCTGTCTATACCAAAGGGTATATGAAAAGGTGAAAGGAGTAGACGATGCTGAATTGGTGGAAGTTGTAAAAGGATTTCAAGGAGAGCATGGTGAAGAAACGACAGCTCAGCACACCTTCAACGCCCTATGTGAAGCAGCACTAAACTCTAATCGAAGTTTCTTCGAGGAAGGAATGACCAGTGAGTTAACCGTAGCATCAATGTGCAGTGTAACGAAAGAAATATTCGCAGATGGTAAAGTCAATTGGGGACGGTTAGCTGCAGCGACTGAGGCTTGTGTATGGTTCGTGGTAAATGGTTTAAAGAAGAAGAAATGGTTAAAAAACAATGAAGTAGACTATACGATGATGATGTTGTCGCTGCCACTGTCATGGACAGTAAATGAATGGATTAGGAAATCAGCGGGAGAAGCTTTAAAGTTGTACGTGAAGGTTAACGAGGAAGATGACAGTTGGTGGATTGGATTATTTTAGAGAAATGAAGATTCCCTTCCGAGCCCCCATTCGTCCTTGTTTTGAAGATAAGGGCGAGTGGGGGTTCAGTAGGGGATTTTAGTTAAAGTTGTTAGATTTGTTTAAAGTTTGATCAATAGTTGAATTCGATACGTGTGTTTTCTTTATTTGTCATATCTGCAGGGTTTGATATGGAGGCTGGGTTGGAATCGAGGCAGGGGGGCCGGGTTTACCTATTTTAGGGGGGAAGGGGTGGAAAATTTGGTCCAGTATGCTCCTTTTATATACTACTTACAAAGAGCCATTGGGAGTTCAGCAAAGATTCAAAATATATTTGCCTATCTAGATTCAGAAATCGCCATTGATCAGATTTTGAAAACAGAGAAATTCAAAAACAGTTTGTACAAAACCGAGTAAATGAGATAAAGGAACTTGTTCCCACTATCAGATGGAGGTATTGCCCAACTAAAAAAAAACACTGCAGACTTAGTTACCCGGTAAAAAGATCTGTGTTGAATAATTCAAAAAGAATTGTGGGAAGGTCCGGAATTTTTGAAGGAAAATCCAAAAGACTGGTCAAACAGTGAAAAATTTGAGAAACCGGATAGTGTTGAATTATTGGACATAGCTTGTGAAAACACTTATGTTGACAAAACAGAGTCTTTGAGAGTTGATGGTGTTGTGCAGATTCATGCCAGAGTTGAGATAGTCATGATTATCACGAGACTACAATGACGATGGACGCATGATTTTGGCTCTGCTTCCTGCTTGCAGATCATGCTAATTAATTAGTCATTAATTATCAAATCTAATGTCTTCAATCAAACATCTATTGATTGCACATCATTGATTCAATAGAGTTACAATCAATAGAGTTACAATGATTCAAGTAAGCATTACTCAAAATTGACTTTGTTCACCATGATTCATGGTGTATGGAACTGACAGAGAGGTAAAGGTCTCTGATTCAATGAAGTGTTGCATACCAAATGGCCATCACTTGTTATGTGACATGCACACATAAGCCAATATCATAAAGAAGTTATATGATTTTAAGACAGAGGGCACAGCAGCCAAAAGTACCAGGTATGCACTTTGCAAATGTTTTAATTTTAACAAATCAATTTCTTTTAAATCTTATATGTAGTTCATTGAAAATCGTTTGATAATTGGTCTTGAAATTCTATCCAGGTACAAAAAGCCATTTTAATTACCGTGAAATATACAAAATGTCACAATGTTACTAACATTACATTCTGGCTGATAAATGTTTTTGTGAACTCCCTTCCTTGATTACTTCATTTTGACATAGTCTTTATGTTATCAACCAAAAAAGGTCAGCAGTTTAAATAATGTTTAAAAGAATGGCGATTGTCTTGGCAAAGAAGGAAGTTCTAAGTAAGGGCATCTACCCTTTTTGATGTCAATTTTTATTTGGAAATCATTTTCCAAACTAGGGATGTTAAATTTTGTCTAGAAAACGTTTGGTTGGATGCCAGGGTAGAAACCTGTAAAGTTTGCAGCTGGTCAAAAGATTCTCCTGTGCAATACAAGGAAATGGTTGCGACAAGGCAATCCTCTATGGAAAAGTTGGTCAGGGCCTCACATTATCCGTGAAGTGATTGGAAGCAAACACGTTCATCTTGACAACAATAAAGTAAAGAGAAACATTATTCATTTGAAACCATGGAATTTTCCAGATTCCGATGAAGAAACTGGAGACTTGGAGACTTGACATGAGGGGTTTTTGCTTCCGGGAAGGTTTTTACCAGAGGATCAAGAAGGCTGCTCTTGTGTGTGCCTTCCTTGACATATGGAAAACTTTCATTGAGAAGACGCCGGAGTTGAAGATAAGTAAAAAAATTTCATCATGAGGGAATGCTTCTATGACACATTGTTATCCTGTCATGCAGCAATCATGATGATATGCTACATGAGGGAGAATTTCAAAGACCAAGAGTGCCTTCTAGAGCAAATGGGTTCAGGTTGCTGTGAGAATTTTTTCTCATGCAATGGTCAATGGCTTGGAAATTGTCACGCTTACGGTTTTGGAGACATATCTAGCAATGCATCCAACATGATTCAACTGCAATCAAAACAGGTTGACGAAGACGCCCCAAAATGGGCTAAGGCTCACATAAAGCAATAAAATGTCTGGTCAAAGCAGTTTCAAACCATTGATAATCCTTGTGATTTAAAAAGGTATCCTAAAAGCGGCGAGGAAACAGATGCTTGGAAGGATGGTGTCAGATTAGCACAAGAAAGAGCAGTCAAAGTTGGCATGTCCCCAGCACACTTGACAAGTTTGAATGGTGATCCAAAGAATGAAAATGATCCTGAAAATGAATTTTATCACCCATGAAGAGAACATGATCTTAAGAAAGCAGGAGAAGATATGGCATCTGATGAAGATTTATTCGCATGTCTGTTTTCTCTAAATCATGATATCTTGAACAATATTTGCATAAAAACAATTAGATGAATATGTGAATTTTGTTGAGTCTTCTGTATAATCAGGATATAACCATTTACCTCAGTCCTATTTTCAATTCCTTAAGGACCTGTAGATATGGATGACATGTCGTTAAATCGTTGAACTGCTCCAGCTTCTGGTTGGTCCACATAACAATAGAATACAGAAACAAAAGGTACTGCAGATCTCATACTGCTGTTTCCCTGTGACTGCAAATTTTCTGGTCCTGGACAAGTTACCGTGCGCTGTGATCAGGAGATGTAAATCGACGCGGCGGGAACAGATGTAAATCTGTACGTAGCAAGAATTTGACCTTTTGGAAATGTTTAAAAAGGTGCAGCACTCAAACTAGTTTGAAAGAAAGTTTTAGTGCCTGGTAAATTTTTTTCACATACAACAACCAAGCAGACCAATTTCCCTGATTTATAGGCCTTTCAATTTGTAGGTCTACCCAATCAACTTCTCCATAACTGGCATCTATCATCACTCGTCACTGGTATAAAAAGGGTCATGGGGAATGCCCCCTTGCAGAAGCTCTCTATCCCTGCCTCATTGTTTGGTCTGCTAAGAGCATAGCGGAAAAAACTTACGGTATCCTACAAAATTAACGTGGTAGCTTCCCTATTGCTCCCTGTTCCGGGGGCAGAACTCAGTTTCTTGAGTACTTAGAATATTTTCATTTAATTTCTTTCAAAAATTTAAGCAGGGGTGCCTTTTACCAGAGGTAATTTCAAGAAAAGCTAAACTTCTGCTCGCAAAGAAACTAGCAGCAGAGACTAGCAAAGAAACTAGCTGCAGCGCAAAAGAGAAGGCCTAACCTGAAAGACAGACTCGTCAGAACAAGATTACCACCGCGTTAGAAACAATGAACACAACAAGAACCACTGCGACCTAAACAAACAACTTCCAGAAGTTCAAGAACCACAGCCATAACAACAACCACAACAACAACATAAACAAACGTAAGCAGAAACAACACAAGAAACCCTGCCAACAAGAAATTGTACTATTGCTCGTGAGAATAACACAAATATGGATTTAGGATTGCTTATGTAAGGGATTATAGACATTATCACACTGGTACACTGGGAATGTTGGAGATTTTCAAATTAACTTGTATCAATACTTTAACTGAGCTTAGCAACTGTGGTCCTGGACGCAGGACTGCATGGGCCGCCCAAAATCCTCCATGGATATGCTAAAATTAAAGGCTCATAATATCCGTTATCGTGGGTCTTTAGCCGAAGAGTTGTGTAAAGTCAGAATATAGACACTTACAACCGATTTACACATTTACCCCATGGATATGGAATTGCAATACGCGATATCGGATTACAACATGCTGCTCGGACTCCCCCACATGCCAACAAAATCCTGCCCACCAGTACCAGCATGATCAACACGGAAATTGCCATTACACAATACATCCTTTCACCCCACACCCTGCACCCCCACAACTGGCGAGGCTTATAGGTGGTAGGTATTACCCCCTCTTTACTTAGTTACCTTTATTATCAATTACATTTTATTATACTTAAGTTGCATTTTACATTTACTTTCAATCTGAATCTCTGTTTAAGATTTACATTTCTGCCAAGTATGAATGTCATATCATATTTAGTTCTTGAGTTACTACATTTTGTATGAATGTATGATGTTGAATTTTAGCTATTATGGTGCCATGCCATTTTGGGTCCCACAGTGTAAACATTAACTGTATCTTTTCCGAAATTTGGGCAAAATGTGAAAACTTCAATTTACCACAGCTTTTGAATGGCTAGGGCTACAGTCAAGGTAAAAACATTTTTGTGCTCCTAAAAGGATACTCTATCAATTCAGCAAAAAATGCTTCCATTGGAATTTCAAATATAAAATCACCTGAATTTCCTACTTTCACTGGAGATTTTCCTGGCGTAGAAGTTGATGGGCCTACTCCATCAAAGCTTTTCATAATGCTTTCATGCCCTTCCACTCCATCTTTTTCTTGTTTTCTTCACCCAGAAAATTCTCTTTTTCTATTTTTGCGATATACAGACGTTTTCTTGGTTGAAACCAATTTAAGGTAAATTGTTACAGTGCATGGTCTCAGAGGTTCCTTTTGACAACAAGGACAACAAAATGGTTCCTTCCCCTTATAGTACTTTATGTATGCTACCACAACAACCACAGATTGAATTCAACTCAGTCCCTGGGATGCATCTCGGCTGGTTAGAGAATGGAAAAAAGTGCCAAGATGAAGCAACAACCCATAGCAACCATCTTAACCCTATCAGGCCTAGGGTATATGATGCTCTGGGAAGCCTAAGGGGGGGAGCTGATTTGGCCCCCTAATTCATTTCATTTCTGGACAACCTAGAGCCTTGAAACTTTGCATGCGTATAGAAAAACTTATGGTGAACCAAAAAATGAAATCTATTTTTAGGTACATCACGTGACCTTTCCGTGACGTCACATTGTTCAATTTTCAAAGTCAATAGGGTTCAGTACAAAAATGTTCAATCGATTGTGAGAAAACGAAAAGCATTAACGACACCAATCCTATTTCATTGTATTCTATGTTTAAATAGTATTTGCTCTGTGACGAAAAATTAATAAAAAGTGATGACATCATCACTCAGGAACGCAAGGAATCTGCGCAGGCAGGCAAAGTGCCAAAATCCGCAAAACCATAGGTTCAAATTGAAAATTAGCTAATTTGTTGGATAGAGCATCAATAGTAGTATGTATTCCTACCTTTTCATCATTTTATCACATTAGCTGTAGATTTTATTAGGAATTATTCAAAATTTTACACATACATCTCTTGAAAACAGGTCGAGTTTACCCCCTGGAATGAATTTGTCTTTTCAAAAAAATTAGCTTACATCGTAACAAGGATAAAAACTAAACGTCAGAAAGTTTTAACGTTTTAAGTGCACCTGGTAAAAATCTACAGACAAAAAATCGCTAGGGGAGGGCAGATTCAGGGCAGATAGGTTTTAACCTTAATTAAGTTTTTTTTGGTACCTGACAAAAAACCTATTTTGTTGATGAAATCCCTGCAAAAATCAACAAAATTTATCAACGAGAAGAAAATTCTGTAGTTTTTTTAACCCTTTGGGAACGAATGTGGAAAATGTTTGAAAAATCATTTTTATCCAAAACTGATGGACAACGGCCAGGTGAAAACCACAGACTTTGCGGACTTTTCGTGGCTGTAAGTCTGTGACTTTATGAGTCCGCATTTTTCAGGTATTCTTTCAGATGCTTTGTACGCCTACAAGAATGTCTCCAAATGCTACATGTGTGACAAACAAATTCCTCTGTCTACACCAATTGCTGCAATATTTTCCTCTGTACATCTTATACATACAATCTTGCCATTTCCAAATTCTACGCTGATGATGACTGATGAAAACTGAAAGTGAAAATTGAGGAACTGCTGCTTTAGAATGGCAGGTTTAGAAGAACCTTTACCACTGCACGTCCTCTTCAAGGAATTCAGGGTTAGGGTTACACAACTATAACCATAATAATTAATAGAATAAGGCACATCCATTAGACGAAATGTAATTTGGGAAACTACGATCTAGTGCAGACCCAGATGTATGGGATCTCCATTTCATAGGCGACAAAGCACAGATTGTCAAGTATGATGATAGCCATAAGAACATTATTTACCCACATAGAGTCAATTTAGCAAATATTGTTTGAAAACTAGCTTACATGTAGTTTTGAGCTATGCAGGAAATCTTCCATTGTCCCAGATGCTGCAAAGTTGTCCAGTTAAATAATGAACTTAAGCTGCAAATTATTCCCAATAAGGTACAGGCGTAGATCTAGACCGGGTTGAATTGAGAGTTTCCACAAACCAGTCAGATTTTCAGAGTGATAGATATTTTCATTTCTTTAGCAAGTGTCTAAAGATCTTTCTTCTGCTTGAAATGTGTATTTATTGTCAGCTGCAGCCAAAATGTTGCTATGTGAAGGCGCGATATTCAAATCCACTGCTCACTGTCAACGATATCATTGCAAGCTATCTTTCAATGCAGCATAATCCTTGCTAATTGAGTGAGAATAGTAGTCACCAAGCTGGCATATGTTCTTTCAATGCAATTATTTTCTTACTGATAATGGGACCTTAGTATTGCGCAAGGGTAGAGAATTCTGACCCGTTCAACAATTCATTTTGAGCTTCTGACCAGGTCAGAACTCTGTCAGAACCGCTCAAAGTCGTGGGACAAAATTTCAGCGTACATGCATTCAAACAGAGTACAGTATTTTCAAGGTTCAGTGTCATTAGTGGATGTGGAAATCTTGAGGAAAATTCTTCAGGAACGTAGAGAAAGAAATTATGGTGTTTTTCTAGATAACTTAGAGCAGGGCCCAAGGCATGATTGAACATTTAAAGCATGCAAAGAGTGATACTGTGGAGGCTATTAAGAAGAGACCAATAAAAGCCATAAAAGAAGAGACCAATAGACCAATCGTTTTCGCTATACCCCGTATTGTAGTTTGAGAGGAATTTAGTAATTGTTGACATGCCTCTTTTATTCTATTAATTTTATCTGAGGGCAGGGAGACGGTTTGAGTGACTGTGTTAAGGATGAAGCCAATATGTTGTATTTCTTGACTAGGCGTGTACAAGGATTTCTCAACATCGACTTTAAAGCCAAGGCTCTCAAGTAAAATTGTCGCCTCTCTCGTGTGAGAGACTAATTCTGCGCCGCAATAGGCAAAGTGAAATATGCGTCCGTAAGATCAAGCGATGTCATGTAGGCATCTTTTTGTAGCAGCGGGAGGATGGTTAAAAGATGTTCCATCTTGAAATAGGTTTTTCCAAGGAATTTATTGAGGCCTTTCAAGTTAATAATTGGCCGCATTTTGCCGTTCTTTTTGGGCCTAACAAAAATTTTTGATAAAAATTGATCTTTACATGGCTGAGCATGTGTGATAGCTCCTTTCCGGAGCAGGGTGTATACCTCATTGTCAATTATTTCTTCTTCATTGGAGGAAAAAGGAATGTTTTTGGGGGGAGAATTTTGAACTGGTGGGGCTACAAAGTTGATGTTTATTTCCTTTACAGTATTGCGAACGAACACATATTTTGTGACCTTACACCAATTATGATAAAATTGTTTGGTTCGGCACGTTACCTTGGTTATTGTTGCCACGAGCAGAGGTGTGGCTGAATGATCGTGAAACGCGCCGAGCTTTGTTTATTTCTTTGATCGACTCTGCGATCTTGTCTCCGAAGAGGAATTTGGTGACCGGAGTCGTACTGCTGCACAGCTTCTGATATCTGTCTGCTAGGACTGGTTTCAATTAACCTTTGCGTCGTTGCGACAGTTCGTGGAAAGCGTTACCCACGAGGGCCATGGAGGATTTGATCCTGGCCTTAACATCATTTATTTCATTCGTCGCTGGGGTAGTTTGTTTCTTAATTTTCTCCAGGGGTTCTTGAGCCTGGATCAAGGCAGCCAGTCCTTTCGAAAGCATCACCTGACAACTTTGGAGTTTCACGTCGTTGGTTTTCAACCGACAATTTAATTCACCCCAAACTGGGTTGTTCACTAGGGGCACCGTTAGTGTGGAGCAGTTGCCCAGCCTGGGAAACTGTTTCATGATGTCTTTGAGGCGATCAGGCTTGATTTTTTGTGTCGTGCAGTCCTTGATGTAATCAGCGAGAAGCTTATTGGTATCAGGGCCTGTTTCTTCATCGCCTTCGAAAGTGATTTGTATGTTGGTGGAGTGAGCGCCTTCATCGGACGTTTTCTCGACTGTAGCGCTCGAGCAGCCAGGTTGTCTGTCAAGAAAGGCTAGGCACAAAGTCCCCTTCTGCCGAAGAGATCTCAGAAAAACCGTCGTCAAAGCGGTTATCAGTGTACAGGCTTGACTGACATTGATTAAAATTGTCATACTGAGTGGTCGAGGGGAACTGGAATTGACCAGACTGAGATGGATTTTGAGCAACAGCCTGAGCTGTTTTGTTTATTGGAGCAGTAAAAATGCTCGAGGAAGATATCTGGTTAGACGAAGTCACAGAGCGTGAGCTCAAACTCTCAGGGATCGCAGAAAAACTGTCGATCGACTGTAGCATTGGAGCAGAAGAGGCCATTCGACTGGTCATGGTATGAGGTAGGACATTTGGAAACTGAGCCAGAGGTAAGCCTGGAAGGCTTGATGAGAGACTGACCGAGTTGACATCGTAGCGAGGGCGTTTCACCTCTTGTAAGAATGAGGAAAAACAAGCTGCCAGCGAGGAGACAGTCAGCTGCAGCTCGAGAGATTCCATTCGATTGAAAGAACGTTTACCTCTGAAGGTGGCATCAGGTGCTTGGTCGGTATCTTCGCTCAGCAACTGGTCTTCCGATTCTTCAGCTTCCGTAAGAGTGACGATGTTTTCGTTTTCGCTCATGTTGCATTTCAGGACACACGCTCAGAAAAAACTGATGCGAATTAGGGCGGTGGCCCCTTATGTACATATGCTTTGTTCTTTACTTTGAATAGCGGTTCAGGACACCCAATCAGGATTCATCTCTTGTCAGAAAGTAATTATGGTCTGTGCACAGTGAGCCTTGATGCGAAGAGGAGGCGAAGTAGAACTTTCATGGTGAAGCCAGCAGCACTGAACAAAGTTTGCACTTCATCAGATGCATTAAGGTCTTCTAAGGCATCTGCAGTTTCAGCAGCCTTTATCTAACAGACAAAGGGGAAGACAAAATATACAAATATCGAACACATGATGCAAGAAAAAGAGCCAATAAATGATTAAAAATGTTCTTGTGGTTTGGCAAATGGACCAAACACAATGACAAAATGTTTGATTTAATACAAACATTAGGAATTTAAATTGCATGTAAACTGATAATTTTTCTATGCAGAATTTGAAGTGTAGATGTGCAGAGTGTCTCAGATATTGTTGATTGTTTATTCCAATATCTAAATTAATGGCAGATTGTTCACACTCTAGATAATGTAAAAATGCAGGTTGTGTTTTGCTGGTCCCTTTGGCAGGTCACTGTTTTGCCAAAGGCTCACAGTCTAAATGAAGGAATCCTTTTGCTTTTCAGTATGGCTCCCTATAAAGCAGTGTGTAAATACTGAATGGATTGCGTAATAAGACAAAATTCAGCCTGACCTTTAACGATAATATGGTGATCTGCCTTTTTGACCTGCAATATATGGCCTGCATTTTACAGCAGCCACTTGAATCTCTATTAAGCATATTTTAAAAGGGAGACTTGTAAATCACGATTATTGTTTAATTTCATGTGTGATCTATTGTGGCACACCTGGTTAATCATGGGGAAATTTTTGACTTGCCAGCCTCATAGCCCCATGAGATGATAACCAAGTTTCTACAGTCAAAAACAATTTAATCAGTTTAAAATACAGACAAATGCAATTATTCAGTAAATAGCTGTTTAGCACTTCATTAATGGGAAGCTCTTGTTAACAGAACATAACAACAATTTAACTTTCTGTATGCTGAACTCTGTCCCTTGGTTTATTTCAGTGTGATCAAGATTTTAAAACTGTGGGACCTATTAAACGACACAATTTTCAAAATCAATATTCCCTGAAGGAATCCTGCTGACATATGCCCTGACAGAAAGGTAGTGAGAAATAACATTAGCATAATTGGAGCTGACTAATAAACATTCTTTAAGACTATTTATCATGAGTAATGAATAATAATAAAAAATCTATAACAGTTGCTTACAGCCTCAAGTATTTCTCTGACATGGAAATCTGCAATATCTTCCAAGGTGAGAAGTGCTGTGGCAGCATGAATATCACCATCTGCTATGAACCTCTAAATAGCAGGGCTAACCCCCTGTAAACCTTGGCCACCATGTAAAAGGGAGAACACAATCAGCTTTCCTATATACAGGAACAGTTGTGAGGCAACCATTTCACCATTGTGTATTGGTAACTTGTGCCCATCCTCACCTTCAAAGAAGACCAAGTTTTTTTCTCCATGACAAATGGCATGTGTTAGAAGGTAAAGGTATTCACGTTTTGGGACATCTGCATCAATGCCATCTTCTCCCAAAAACTCAACTTCTGGAGGATTCTTTAATAGCAACAATTTACTCTTTAGCAGACAAATTGCCCCTCGCAGGACCTTTGAGCGGTCCACTTTGATTTTCTGCTTCTCCTCGGATGCATTGTGAGCTGCCATTTTAGAAATGCCTCATGTGGAGAACCTTGAATTCTGTTAGGTTCTTCCAATGTTGATGAACATCTTGAAGAAAGAAATATGGCTTCTCATTAATTCATCAGTTTATCTTAGTGCTTAAGTCAGTAGAGGACGGGACTCTTAAGTTGAAGGGTTACACTAAAAACAGCAACTTTCAGGCGATCAAACTTTCGGAAAAAAAATTTGTCCAAAAGTTTGATTGTCCAAAATCTGATGATGTCTGCTTTTTTATCCGCAAGTTTAAAATTAATCTAAAATAGAACACCATATAGACTTAGCATCCCATATATGGTATAGCTTTCCATTGTACTTTTGGGGTATTCACGTAGGTATGGTCTGTTACCTTGTCATTGGCATAAGTTAGGGTACCACTTTGACCAAACTCCTCGGTTCTCATGCCGTCACTTTTGCATTTTACGTAGATTCTGGTTTTTAGCTATTTTAATATGTTTGTTTGTGTATGAGTATAAAATCTATTTCAGGACAGAACAATTTAGTTGAGCTCGAAGTGGACATAAGTAGAAGCCTTGTCACTCGTTTAAACGTTAGGCCTATCAGTATATGTGATGTGTAATAAGTTAAAGGCCTATCAGTATATGTGATATGTAATAAGTCAAGTTTTAGACTTAGTGCGAATTCTGCTTGAAAGTTGTTTTGGAAGTATACAAGAAGTACATTCTCTCTTGCTTTACTCTCCGGGTTCAAGATCAAGTATGCGGTTTTGCAGAAGGAAGCACTAGGTATCGTATGGTCTTTGGAACATTTTTATCCTTATCTTTATGGTCGTCATTTTGTAGTCGTTACGGATCACATGCTTTTGAAGTGGTTGAAAACGATGACAGCACCGAATAACCTTTTCGCCCGTTGGATTAGCAAGGTTCAAGGATACGATTTTTCCGTGGTACACCGCCCTGGACGACTTCACTCAAATGCAGATACGTTGTCAAGGTACCCCGTAGTGGGAGAAGACAATGTTATGGTGACGTCCACAAATTTCAGTGAGATTCAAAAAGATGATGTGTACTGCAATGCATGGATGAATTTTCTGACCAATGGTATGAAACCAGCGGACAATACATTGGCAGCAAAACTTGAGAGGGAGAAGGAGCAGCACTTTGTGGCAAAGGACGGATGTGTAAATCGGCGTTATGTACCAAAATGTGGTAAAATCAGGAATCAATTCATCGTTTTAAAGAGTATGGTTGGACAGATACTTGTCAAATTTCACGACAGCCCCCTGTCAGTGCATCCAGGATTTTACAGGATGTACCGGAAGATACAGCAGTCATACTTCTGGCCGACAATGAAGACGGACATCAAACATCATACACAACATAGCGGTGAATGTGCAAAATTCAAGTCAAGAAAGCCTCCAAGCAAACCCCTCTTAAACCAATCACGGTTGAAAGACGATTCCAGTGATACCATATAATATCACATGGAGGACTTCATAGCTTTTGAATATCATCATGTGTATTTCATCTGTGCATAATTTATCACGTATTTTATAGGTATTGCATTGCGTGCAGTATTCCATATATTAAGGTCATTATTGCGTGCGTTAAAAATACAGCAGGGAGCATTTCATGTATTATTTCATGTATTATTACATGTATTATCGCAGCCCTGTTTTACCTGTGACCTGCAGCACAAGTGGCAGTTGCTAACTCTGTTCCAAGATTAACACTGGATGTTTGTGAGGAAGCTGGTTCCCTTGTGAATGCAGGAAATAATGTGCTCTGATCTTCATCATCACTTGACTCGTCAGTTGAAGACCCATCTCCCTCCAGTGCTCTTACATATACAGATCCTTGTCCAGTTATCCTCATCGAGGCATCAGCTGTTAATACATTGTCACTTGCAAGGTTAGGTCTCACCAAAGAACCATAAGATGCCTGCAGAGATGGCAAAAATGTTAAAAGAAATTTAACAGAAATAGAACAAAATTTCCTGAAAAAATTTGTAAGTTTTAAATGCTGAATCTGAATATCCAAAAAATTGAAACCTACTTTTACTTTTTTGTACTGATACATTATGTTTTGTCTCCCATTGGGAAATGATTCTCCAATCAGGCAACAGAAGAGCAAAATACTGTTCCCTGGATGGGCAATGTTGGCCAACTGGGCAATAAAATATTTCCCATGTGGGAAAGAGTGCTGAACTGCCTTACCATTTTACCCCAGTAGACCTTAAGCTCTTCTCCTAGAATCTCGTAATTTCATTTTTTGCCATTTTTGTTGCAAGATAGGAGCATTTCTATTGGTTGATCCAATTTCAAGATGCAACATTTATTTCAATTTCAATATTTTCAAGCTCCAATGAATTAAAAAAGGTGGTTGCTACTATGTTCGTATTGGCTGCACCCATAAGAAACAGTACAGCTTGCAATGAGCTTGCACAAGCTTGACCGGAGCATCATTTTGACTTGGAGGAGCTTGAAATGAGTCTGTTTACCCAACTTTGGCAATTGTATCAAGCTTGAAGTAAGCTCCAAATATACTGAAATATTTTGCTTAGCTAGGGTTTGACTCCATAAATGGGTGATAAATTCACTTAATGATGTAGCAAGAAAAACGTAAACAAACCTGGACAGGCCAATATCCCTTCCAACCCTTCTGTTCTTGGAACTGAATAGACTACTACGAACTTAAATGCCAGGCATACTTCTCATACTTCATGCATTAAATCATTGACTAGGCCTATGATTACATAATTATGCCATGTCGGCGTTTAAGACCTGGCCGTTTTTCGAGATGAAGCTAATGAATTACCTTTAGGAACTCATAGTCATGTGTAGCCAGTACTGGTAATTCTCGTTCAACTGCAGCACGGAGTTCAAATTGGTCCCAGTCAGTCTTGAACGCAAAGTCGTGGATGACTCGCCCCTTCTTTTCGAGCGCCAACCTCGTCTTATGAGTTGGGACCTTGGTTTGCCAAGCATCACTAACAAAAATCACGTCTTCGTGTACAACCCTTGAGCGCTGTTTCTTCTTTTTTTACTAATGACCTTTCTGTTGTGATCAGTGCCAAGAGGACGGCGTTGTCTTCCGTTGTCCAGATCTCCTCGTTGGCCGCTCTGTCAACTCTGGTGACTACCACTAACAGAACGGAATGTTGGAAATAGCCTCGATACTTCCGAAGCTATCGAAGTAGCAGGCCTTCTGTCGTTACTGTTTGATGTCTCTGAAGCGAATGAACTAGGCTTATTTTCGCTGTTTGCTAGCGTTGGCTGCATTTCCCTTACTCAGGATATGCAGTCCAACGCGCTTGTAATCAGTGAGTCCATTGACTCTCCACTTATTCCTGCCATGCTTGTGGCCTATGTTTGATGTTCACTCGCAGCAAAGCAATACTGGGACACACATGCATAATTTGCATAATTTATGCAAAGCAGAAACTTGCATGGGGCTCTGGCGCCCAAAGTTCAGAAGGAAGAACTTCAGAGTTCAGCAGGAAAATTTTGAAGTTCAGCCCGTAAATTGACAGTTCAGAAAGAAAACGATTTATTGCAGTATATTTGCATTTTCTGAAAGTAGGCAGTAAGTTTAGAGCGAAATTTCAAGAGTTTAGAAAGAGTTTTTACAAGTTGCAATTGAAACACAGTTCAGAAAGAAACGAATATGGTTGGGAATGCATTACTTAAGTTGACATGTGTTGATATGATAGTATAAACAAAGCTTTTGAGTTGTGCAAGATAAATATAAAGTACAGAAAGAAAAAATTATTAGTTTAGAATTTTGACTGCTTCGGCGCGCCATAAGTTTAGACACCCTAATTTAAGAATCGGAATTTAAGAACCAAGTTTAGTCACCCTAAATTAAGAACTGGAAATCAAATGGAAAAGCACAGACTGGAGACAAAGCCTGTCAGCACCAGGATGAAGTTTTGAACTTTAAACCCCTTGACAGAGAGTAAGATTTGAAAGTTCTTCAAGTATTGATGCTACTGTGTCATGGCGAACATTTCTTCCGTAATGTTTGTAAATTGGATGGTCATCTGGCAATGACCATCCAAAAACAGCAACTGAAATGTCAAGGCTTTCATCTACAATTACCTTGATTTTACTAGCAATAAATCCTGTCTCTTTCTTTTCAAAAATATATCTGTTGTCATGCAGTTTTTTGTCCCAACCATTTAGCTTAAGTTGCTCACTGATTTTGAGAAAAAATCAAAATCCTTGTATACCCTTTTTGGCTTCTTTTCTGATTGCTCTTGAATTTTGCGTTTTTCAATTTGTGAAGAGCTTGAGCTCCTTGATTTGCACTGAAATGGAATGGCACTGAAGGTGAAGAGGCGAAATTTTTGAACCGCTTTCATCGGATCTTGGGCTTTGTCAAATTATCTCATAACCAACTCATTTCATGGGCCAGGTCTATAACGCGGACCTCACAGACTTCACGGACCTCCAAGGCAATGGTCCAAGGTCCGCGTTTTAGGTTTTCGAATGGGCCAAAACCTAAACCGGGGACCTTACGTCCGCCGATTTAAGAGTCTGCGTTTTTGGTTTTTAATAAAGCAAAACCTAAACCGTGGACTTTAAGTCCGCGACTATGCAAATGTAAAATGCCCGCTTTTTTGGTTTTCCAAGAGAGCAAAAGCTATTCCATAGAATTTCGAAAACAAAAACTTTATGAAACTGGAATGGCTCTACAAACTAAAAATTGATAATTGCAATGAATCCCAGGACTAAATTAAGCCTTTTTGCAAAGATTCAAGTCATAAATCTATGTTAGATATGTCGTGGAACTAATGAGCCACGGACAGTTATGACTTTTATTGCGACAATCACCCGTAACCATGAAGTGCTTTGAAAATTGTGGCTTCCTTTCATCTATTTACAGTAATTTTTTTTAGTCCATGCAAAGAGGACCAACAACATGTCTTGATAAAATGCATTTAGGGTCCGTATTGAAAGAAACAAACATATTACCTTTCTCCGGGACTAAGCAAGCATTGATGACAATCTATATCGTTTCAATGTGTTAAGAAGCACCAGGGAAGAATCCAGGGAATGGAAAAACCCACATGTCTCAAACTCGGAGTTCTATGGAATAGACTTAAAACCAACATCGCAGACATTTTATATCCACGGACTTCAGGTTTTGCCTTCTTAAAACATAAGATCCTTTTGGATGATTACAAAGTCCGTCCTGGGCTAAGCAAGCATACGTGTGTATGAAAATTAGTTCGTTCATACTCCTAACTGATCGTTGATGCTGATCTGTTTCAGCTGCAAATCAGAGGGGTACGGGTGTTATTGCCAAAGCTGTCCCCAATCGAAGACCAAATGCCCCTTCGTAAGAATAAGAAACGCCCGAAAAGCAGTTTCAATCCCCTTGCGCATCAACCCCTATGCAGAATCATATGCATGAAGACATTTTGCTTCAGTATGGTCGCGTATCTTCCCCCATTCAATGTCACCATTCTTTGCGGAGATTCTGCAATTTAAACTGTGACGCCTGCATCAGTCGCTGCATTGAAGGGGCCCTTCTCCTTCAGTGATGCTGCTAACGCTGGTCGCATGCGGCTGGTTACATTAGGTTACATCATCCTTTAGAGTTGACTTTATGCAAAATAAGCATCATTAATGACTAGCCAATGATGCGTTCACTCTAGGGAATGATTTTTTCAGCTGAATTCCGCACCACAGAATCTTGGCACGACACAAGTACCTTTCCTTGAATGGAAACAATTTACCAAATTTGACTTTGTCCCAATCCAATCCAACCCATACTGCAATGTAAACCTAGGTTCAAGAGGACAAACAAGGCCGTAGCTTAAACTTGGAGGAGTACTATACGTCAGACTTTCATGGTAAGGATGTGAAGTCCAGAACAAAATAATGTGAATTTTTATAGATGTACAATTTCCTTCTCAACAGCACAAAATGAGAAGTAGACATAAATAAGTCAAAATTAGGTGATAACAAAACTAAACGACATTCTGTTCACATCGGTCTTGAAAAAGGGGAGGCCGTTTTGGTTTATTCCAAAATCGTTGGGGCACGTGCTATCAATGCCGCCCCCTGTTCTTACGTTTCCGAGGATATGTTTCTCGAGCAGGCTGCACCAACAGAGTGGCTGCCACATGCTGGTAAGCGGATTTTTCTATGTCCTTATAGTTTCAGAACAAAATCACGCATGAGTAACATTATGTTTGACCAGATAAAAAAAGTACCTGAAAATTCGTTGCGATGTTGTGTCCTGCATTAGATTTGCCCCAAGTTCATGTTGTCAATCAAAAAACAGATAGACTTATTACAGATTGACTGCCTCTAGAACTGACTGCAAATAGTCCTCCATAGAGGATTATTTTAGCACAGGGATTTTGAGTAGTTTCTCCTTTGTTCCCCTGTGTTAAAACAGTCCTGTACGGAGCACCAAGCGCAGTCAGTTGAAGGGGCAGTCCCTTGGGGGTAGTTAAAACAGCACATTTGCACAATGAACACTGTTGGCGACAGCAAGTTTTTCGCTTCTTTTTGCTCATGACAGGACAAAGACCTTGTCAAAAGAAACGCTAATGATGAGAGAGATCGCTCAAATTTCAACGTGCTTTAAACGTAATTGAGTTGCTAATAAGGTCAAGTTTGTGCAAGTTCGGGTTAAAGTTGTTTTTCCCGATCAATGAAAACATCATAGCCATATGCCAATCTTATGGTGTCAAATCTGTCCAACATGAAATAAGCAGACGTCAAATTTCTTCAACTGTGCTGTAAGGATGTCTTTTGCGATAGAAAATTCATCCTGTTGGTTGGTTCTCTTATATTTTCCGTTTACATCTTCCAGCCACTTTGCTTTTTCATTGTGCTTGGTGCCTTGGTCCCATATGTTACCACAGAAGATCTTACTTTCCTCAGCATCTTGTGTTATATCATCTTGTTTCCCATAGCCTTCTGGCTTCTCAAATAACCGTTTTTGATTTGATTGGAACAATCGATTCTGCTGAAATGCATTGCTCCTGTCTTCATATTTTCCCTCTGCTTTAATTCTTAAATCACAACCCTCAGTTGTTTTCGATCAAATCCAAGATGGAGGAACAGCATGTGGCAAGTTTGTGGATAAGGTTATCTTGTCTGCAAATTTAGTGTGGAAGGAAGCAGCGTTCAAAGAGGGACTGGATTTTGCATGGCATCTTTTTGGTGTCAGAGAAATTCTGCCTGATCAGGAGACCATTTTCCGAAAATTCTTTAAAGGGAGGCACATTTACTTCAGTGCCGCAATGGGGTATGGCAAGTCTCTTATCTACCAGTTGATGCCACTGATCGCACGAAAGCTAAGACCTCAAAAGCAAGAGTTTCTTAGAATTTTTGCCATCTTAACACTAATTTTGAATAACAATAATTTTAACACTACCAGCACGTGTAAGAGCGGACGTTTCCAAGGATGCCTTCAAAAATGTGCATATTCTCATTTTGGAAAAGGCGCTGGTACAATTTTAACAAACTAAAACGGAGCAATGTGAACGGGCAGCATAAACAGAAGCAGTGTGAACAGAAGATGAAGTCAAAAACAAAGTTTCTCCGGAAGAAAAATCACGAAAACTAAGACCTCAAAAACTAAGACCTCGAAAACGAAGACCTCAAAAACTAAGACCTCAAAACCTAAGACCTCAAAAACGATTCCGCACATACTTTCAGTTTCAGTTTCAGTTTCATCATTTTAAAATTCCACCTACATACAATGCATTGAACGCAAAAAATATTATTACAAATAACTTTAACTTCACTAACATACAACAACAATACTATTAACTACAAATAAGGAGAATTGTATGCAAGGGAATTTCTTGAGGAGGAGCTCTCTCAGTAGCTAGGCTAATCGAGGAGAGAGCACCCCCTGGTTTAAAAATGACTAATGAAAGTTAAAATCATTTCAATTGTTGGTTGACTTAGTATCATTAAAAGAGATGCACATTGCAAGTGTATGACAGCTATGAGTGGTAATTATTCTCAAAAAAATAGGCTTTGAGTTTTCGACGAAAGCTGGGGGCAGACGGTGAACATTTAAGATCAACAGGAATGCTGTTCCAGCACTTTGCTCCAAAGTATCGCACAGACCTGAGACCATATTGAAGAGTGTTTTTCTGAGTTACAAAAATGTCATTCTTGGAAGCTTGCCGAGTACCATATTGATGAACAGATTCAACCAATGCAAAGAAAGAATGAAAATGAGGAGGAGCAGTCTTGTTAACACAATCATAAACAAAACCAAGCAATTTCAACTGAAAGAGATCATGTAGCTTTAAAATCTTTAAGTCAGAGAAGATTGGTGTAGAAGGAGAAGTATAATGTTCAAATGAGATTGCCCTTAAAACCCGTTCCTGTAAGAGATACACTGGCTTAATATATGTCTCATATGTGAGGCCCCAAACTAAAATTCCATATTGCAGGAAAGGTGAAAACAGAGAGTTGTAGAGGCATACCAAGACACTGATCGGTAAGAAGTGTCTTACTTTGAAAAACATCCCACAAGTTCTAGCCAGCTTTTTAGATAATTCTGTAAGGTGATATTTCCATGAAAGATTTTCATCTAAAAGAACACCAAGAAATTTGACATAACATGTCTGTTTAATAGGAAGGTTTCCAATCTTTATACTGACGGTTTCAGGAGCAGAGTGTTGAGGAGACTTAAAAATAATGAAATTGGTTTTATCAATGTTGAGTGACAATTTGTTAACATCTAACCATATTTTGACTTTTTTCAATTCCTTATTAACCACATTTTGAAGATGATGAAGACTTTCAGCTTCATAATAGATGTTGGTATCATCTGCAAATAAGTAGAAGTCTAGTCTTGAGGATGAAAGAGGCAAATCATTTATGTAAATCAAGAAAAGAAGGGGAACAAGGACAGAACCCTGTGGAACGCCACAGGTAACACTGAGATGATTGGAATTAGAACCATTCACTGAGACAAATTGCTTCCGATCTGAGAGATAGGATTTAAACCAATCCAAAGCAGTTCCTCTAATTCCATAATGTTCTAGCTTCATCAAAAGAATATCATGATTCACTGTATCAAATGCCTTCTGCAAGTCAATAAATATTCCACAGCCAAATTTTCTATTGTCTAATGAGTTTTTGATAGCTTCAGTTAAACTAACCAGAGCATGGTTAATGGAGTGACTTGCACGAAAACCGAATTGTAAAGTATATAAGATTTCATGCTTTTCCAGGAATTTATAGATAACTGGACGGATAAGACCTCAAAAATGGCAAAATCGTGCACTTTTGGATGCAAGCATGAAACTTCTCCTGAATAGGGAGTCTGGTATGCTGATCAATTTCTGATATAGTGCCACCCAAAAAATGCCCGGTTGTCATGGAAACTGCTTCCGGCACTTTACCTTATATGCTACTGCCTATGTATTCCTTGCGATGACTTTTTGGAAATCATCATGTCCAATCTAAGTCCTTTCAAAAAGCAATCAACATAGATTATCGTTTAACAATATTTTCGTCAAACAAAACGTTATCTACTTAAATTCATTGCTTGGATACATGGTTGCTATGGAAACAGAAATTTATCATATGGTCTAGTCTGCTTACTCGCTGTCAAACGTGGTTGTTATGTATTCTGACAGGGTATGCTAACGTAGAATTCAATCTTATGTCAAGCTTCGTATTCATGCAGTTGCCATAACGATAACGAGGCTCGTTTCTATGGCCAGTGAGGCTCGTTGCCATGGCTAGGCCCATTATGAAACTAAGCTCGATCGCTTATTCTGTGCATGTTTTACTACCCTAAAGGTAAGACTTTTTGCATTTCAATTGACGTTTATGACAATATACAATATCATGCCAATGATTCATTGCTATTCATGTTCCTGTAAATGTTATGGATAACCAATAACCACAAGTGTAAAGCTCAAGAAATGAATTCTTAAGAAAGCTACTTCGTACTCCTCTTTGCCATTCTTTAATAGTGGTCTCTTATTCTTGATGTTCATGTAACAAGACATTGCACATTTTGTCGTAGGTTCTGGTTAGGTTCATATTTTGATCGAATATGAAGATGAATTTCGTAAGTAATAACATCACCTAACGTGAATAACCAAATATGGATGATAGTGAAATTGAGCAAGATGTGTCAATTTCTTGCTTGATTGACTGGAAGAAATGCTTGTTCTGCCAAGATAATTCCGGAACTTTGCAATGCCCTGCTCTTTCGAAACGAAAAGATAATGGTGCTGGATACAGAACACTTGTAGAAGATATATGCGAATTTGAAAAATTAGGGCAGCTCCCTCTACAATTTAGCTCAGAAAGACTTGGTGATGGTTCAGGTGCAGTAGAAACCCTTTGCACGAATAACGCCTGCTGGCATAAGTCATGTAGAGACCAATACAATAAAACAAAGCTGCAAAGAGCAAAGAAGAGAAAATGCTCAGAAATGGGAGAAGATGATCATGCAAAGAATGGGAAAAAAACGACACGGTTATCTTTAGGAAACATGCCTGGAATGTCAAAGAAAGAAGATTCATGCTTTTTCTGTGAGGAGATAGCATCCACAGAAGTTTTAAGATCAGCATCTACATTTGGATTAGACAGCCGTGTCCGATCAGCTGCTGTGCTCCTGGAAGACGATAAACTGCTCACCAAGTTGAATTCAGGAGATCTTATCGCAGTTGAGGCAAAATACCACAAGAAATGTTTGACCAGCTTATACAACCGTGCAAGGGATAAAAAAAGGAGACAAAACAGACAATCTGATGGTCGCAACATGGCACATAGCATTGCTCTTGCTGAGTTAATTTCATATCTGGAAGACTCCAGAATCAAAGGAGAAATTAAAGTTCATAAGCTTTCAAGTCTTGTTAAAGAGTACTCTGTAAGGTTGGCACAGTTAGGGGCTGATTCAGATCAACATGTGCATGCAACTCGTTTGAAAAATAGGTTGACTACACACATTCCTGAACTTCGAGCAATTTCAAATGGTAGGGAAGTGCTACTATCTTTTGATGAGGACATTGGTGATCTCTTATCTGATAACCTATTCCAGGACCACGATTCTGATGCAATGTGCTTGATGAGAGCAGCGAATATTGTTAGAAGAGACATTTTAGATCATCAGTACTGCTTTCAAGGCTCGTTTGAGCCTGACTGCCAAAGTAAATCAATCCCTGAATCTTTGAATGCATTAGTAAGGATGATCCTGGAAGGCTCAAGCATAAAGAATCAAGCATCAGCAAGGGGAAGTAACCAAGCCACTTTAACAATCGCCCAGTTAATCAAGTTCAATTGTGTTAAAAGCAGAAAACAGAATTCAAGTTTTTTGAGGCATCAAAACAGCATGGAAACGCCATTACCCTTATATATTGGGGCGATGATCCACACACGAACAAGGAAGAAAGGACTCGTGGACAGGTTATTCGATCTTGGCATTTCAGTTTCTTATGACAGGGTATTAAATGTCTCTGCAGATCTTGGAAACCTACTATCTAATCAGTTTGAAGCCACAGGAATAGTTTGCCCATCATCTCTCCGCAAGAATGTCTTCACGACCATGGCTGTGGATAATATAGACCACAACCCTTCATCAGCAACAGCTGCTGACTCTTTCCATGGTACTGCCATTTCAGTTGTGCAGCATCCTTCAGCTGTCGGAGAGGGAACAGAATTAGAAAAGCCTGCATTCGTTTCCACTGCTAGAAAATCGATAAAGCCTCTTCCTAGCTTTTACACAAATGTATCTCCAGTATCAAAATCTTGTGTTCAGTCTCCGACAGAAATGTTGCAGAGATCAATGGCGTTTGACTCGAATACGATAGCAGTTGCAACACGACACGAGTATGCCTGGTTGGAGCAGCTTCATACTGCCGTCAAGGAAGAAGAGGTGACTGATGGCTCAAATGAAATGGTCCCGGAATCAAGAATGAAGCCATGGTCTGTCTTTCACTCACAAAGAGAGGAGGTGCAAGTAAAGCCCAAATCTTCTTCCTACCTGTTGCCAATGTTCCCTGGTTGTGCACATTCCGTTCCTATGATAAAGCATAGCATGAAGGTTGCTGTGAAGCTTACCGATTTTGCAAATCCAGGCCAAACGCCTGTATTGGTTTGTGATCAGCCATTATTTGCTTTAGCAAAGCAAATCCAATGGACATGGCCTGAAGAAATAGGAGAAGATCATTTTATGGTGATGATGGGTGGATTGCATGTAGAGATGGCGCTTCTGGCAGCTCTTGGAAGCTTCCTCGACAGCAGTGGCTGGACAGAGGCGCTAGTCCTAGCACAGGTGACTACATCTGGAAGGGCGCAATCTCTTTTAACTGGAGCCAAAGTCAAGCGCACAAGATACGCACATTTGGTAACACTAGGTGTACTCAGCCTTTTGCAGCAGGATTCATACATGAAGTACTTGAGGTCAGTTGAAGGGAATGAACCTCTTCAGTTCTTCGATTGGTGTTGCTATCAGGCATCAAGGAGTCCCCAATTCGATTACTGGAACACTGTCAAGGAAATCCAGATTCAGATGATCATTTTCATTCGATCCCTGCGAGAGTCAAACTTCGAGCTTTACTGTTCTTCATTGAATGCCATGGCAAAGTGGTTCTTTGCACTAGATAGAACAAATTATGCAAGGTGGATATCAGTGCATCTTAAAGACTTATTGCAATTGAAGACAAAGCATCCTGGTTTGTACGAAGAATTTGAAAACGGCAAATTCACAGCACAGAGGACGGCCAACAGTTTCTCAGCAATGGCTTTAGATCAGGCGCACGAGCAGCTAAACAGTTTTGTGAAAGGAGATGGTGGTGCTGTTGGGCTGACGGAGAATCCAGCAGCATTATTGAGGTGGATGGTATCAGGTCCAGAAATGGCAAGAATAATATCTGAATTTGAATCTTGCAGTGAAGATGAACCTGGCAAGTTGCACCCTCACCACGAGAACTCATCAGCTCACACAGAAAGATTCAATACCGACATACGATCTCTTCTGCATACGATGATGGAACTTGGCAACCCATTTGCAGAAGAAGGGGATGAACTCTTTTCTTTGGTATCAAAAGATATAGTTAACCCAGATGTTGTGCTCAGTTTAAAGAAGATAAAGGCCACTGGTGAATCACAGTTTAACAAATTTGTTGAAGAAAGGCTGAGAATAGGATCAATACCTTTGAATGAAGCAATCTCACGCAATAAGTTTTCACTGTTCGCTGAGAAAGCAAAAAGGAATCCTTCAAAGAACGCTGGAAAGCTGAAAACAGCAAAGCAAGACACAAGGCTCTTCGCACGATTGTATGTTGGCTGCCAGTCAAGAGATGGTGATCTGGAAGATTTTTTTGCGCACGAAAATCAAAGTAGCCCTCCAGCCATTTCTGAAAACGGAAAACTTCGAAGTGGCACGAAAAGTGATCTGGTTCAATGCTTGATGGAGGATATCGACACAGAAGATGTTAGCCCAAAGCCAGCCTGCGTTATCCTTGATGGAGCTGTACTAGTCCAGATGCTTCGGCCGAAAAATTGCAAAACATTCAAAGATTACAGTACCTTGTTGTTTCTTCCACATCTAAAATCATGGCTGAAAAAAGCTCAACGAGTTGATTTGGTGTGGGATGATTATTTTGAGCACAGCTTAAAGGCTAGTTCAAGAGAAAGAAGGGGAAGAGGCCAACGTAGAAGGGTGCTTTCTTCTGCACCGTTGCCCACTGATTGGCAAGCATTTTTGCGGTTGGATGAAAATAAGAAGGAGCTTTTCGCATTTCTATCTATGGAGGCTGGAAGCCTTGAAACAGAGGGAACAGAGCTGATTGTTACCCTGAAGGAAGGGGTTGTTTGTTATCCAGCAAGGGAAACACACATGCTTGCACCATGTTCACATGAGGAAGCGGACACGAGAATGATGGTACACGTTGCAGATGCTGCCGCATCAGGTTGCGGTTCAATCCTGATACGAACTGTGGACACTGACGTTGTTGCACTCGCTGTTGCAGTTTTTGATGAAGTTGAAGTTTCAGAGCTCTGGATCATGTTTGGAACGGGAAAGAATCAAAGGATGCTACCTATTCATGACATAGCCAAGAAGCTTGGACAGGAGAAGTCGCACAGTTTACCCCTATTCCACGCTCTAACAGGATGTGATACGACATCTTTCTTTCTCGGTCATGGCAAAAAAAGGGCTTGGACAACATGGGAAAATCTTCCAGACCTAACCAAGACACTTTCAAATCTACAGAAGCTGGAAGGAACAAGTGAGGTGCCTGACGAATGCATTCAGGTGATTGAAAGATTCATCATTCTGCTCTATGATCGGACAAGTATGTTGTCAAAGGTATGAACTTACCCAGTTGAACTTAAGAATTTACCTAGCTGACCAAGGTATCAGATAGATATTGAGACATGGTTGAATCTTGGGATGAAAATGGTTGAAGACTAAAATCAATTACGTTTCGACCGCCATCTAATGACATTTGTCAGCTAGGCAAGCCCAAAAATAATCTGGATTTAAAAATATTATTCTTTTGCTTTAGCCATACTTCAGACGAAACCAGTCGTAATCGGCAAATTCTAACCTGCTGCAGACAGCAGAGACTGTGGAGGCATGCCCGAAAACTCGTAACTTTGAGCCCCCTAGCTCCTTGCAACAGAACCCAAAGTTAGGCAACAGTTCATATTTTCTTCCTTGGGCCGCAAGCCCCTGATTTATCATTTAAAAAAGCTTCTCTATCAAAACACTTCCTTAACTCATATTGCTTGATGATGTCATTTTACACAGTTTCTGCTCATTCGTTGTTGAACCCTTGTAAAATCTTTGTAATCTGTTAGTAATTTACCAGCTATGCACTCTATTAACATGTATGGCAACAAACTTTAGCAATGGCTCTGTTATTTCAAGATATTTTCAAATATTGTACCATGAACAAACTTTGCATTTTGATTTCAACATTTTCACATCCTTGTGTCTCAAATGAAACAATCCAAAATATTCTGAATTTGGCACGGGGTCTGAGCAAATTTTGGCTTTTTTGTAGATAACATGATTACCGTTGTTGTTAAAGTGTTGAAAAAGGATCGGAAGCTCACCTCTCTAATCATCATTTTATTACCCTTCAGGTCAATGAGCTACGACTTCGTCTATTTACGAAGAAGGGAAAAATGCCAGAGAAGATCCCTCCTACATCAAATGCTCTGCTACAACACATACGTCGCGCAATCTACCAAGGTGTATTTATCTGGAGCAAAGCAACAGAAGTTTCATTTGATTTACCTGATCCACAGAGATGGGGATGGGAAAAAGAAGGGGGCACAGTTTCACCTAGATGGATGACTATTCCTGAAGCAGCAAAAGTTTGCACAGAATTGATTCATTGTGGTTGCAAAAAAGGATGCACTGCTCGCTGCAAATGTTTCCGTGCTAATTTAGCGTGTACACCTTTATGCATTTGTGATGGGGATTGCCGAAATGACAATAAGGATTGATATTTGCTTCTACTTTTCAAAATACAACACCGATGTTTTACTCTGTTTCGATTTTAAAGGATTAAGATGAGAGTGGTTTGAAAACTTCTTCTATTTTTATAGTCTCTTTAACCTGCAGTTTATACCTGGTTCCCATGGCAACCAGGTGTTCTGTAATTTCAAAGCAAATATAAATGCATTCATGTTGAGGTTTCCTTACTTCTTCGACTGCTCTTTGAGCTTCCTTATATAATTTTCTCAACAGATTTTCCCTTCTCATCTCTAACAATGTATTCGTTTCCATGGTCTTCGTTTCCATGGCAACCAGGTATTCTGCCCGCTAAGGCATCAAAATTAATTTTGACTTTGTTTCTTGTTCTTCATATGGCACTTGGTTTACTCATCTTGAAAATATCCTTTTCTCAGTTAGTGCTTCATTCTCTTACGTAATAACACATATAATTCCTGGTTTCCATGGCAACCAGGTATTTTATGGTATGGCACTATATCCGAAATTAATCAGTGGATGATACTGTATATGTGTGCCAATTTTCATGCTTGCATCCAAAAGTGCACGATTTTAGCACTTATCCGCTGGACTAAGAGACGTTCATACATGACTTTTTCAACGATTTTGCTAAAGAGAGAGAGAAGAGAAATAGGTCGATAATTTGAAGATGTTAGTGGACAACCTTTTTTGAAAAGTGGAATTACTTTGGCCAACTTCATCTTAACAGGGAATACCCCAGACTGAAGTGACTCATTTATAATTAGAGATAAAGGGGAAGATATCAATGGAGACAGAAGTTTTAAGATTTTCATGGGAATGCTGTTAGGTCCAAGAGACTTTCCAGACTTTAGGACAGAGATTACATCAGATATTTCAGAAGGTACTGAAGGTGAAATGAAAAAAGAATTTCCAACTCTATCACCCATGAAACTCAAAGGTGACTTGTTTGAAGGTGGTATATTTTTGGTAATATCATGGGAGACATTAACAAAGAACTTATTAAAAATGTTTGCAATAACTGCTGGATCTGATGTAAAATTACCATTCGAGTCCTTAAGCTTACTTATTACATTTACATTGTTGGATTTTCTAATACTGATAACTGATTTGATTCCTGACCATAACTGTTTCATGTTGTTACTGTTTTTTTGAAAGTAGTTGTAGAAATAACTGGTTTTACTTTCTCTCAAGGCAACTGTAACCCGATTTCGAAACTGTTTATAAAGATCCATAAGAGACTGGTCCTTGTTCTTTTTAATCTTTTTAAGTAGATTATCTCTGATGCGCATCATTTTTTGTATTTTGCCATTAATCCAGGGTTTATTCCTGAATTTGATATCACTCTTTGTGAGTTTCTTCAAAGGAGCATGTGTTTTGACTAATTTGTCAAGACTGGATAGGAGTCTGTTGAACTTTGCATTAACATCCAAAGCACTGTCATTTAAGAATGAAAGGTCAAGGCTAGCAAAATCATTTAGGACTTTTCCCTCATTGAGGTTAGAGAAATCATGCTGGAAATATGATAAGCTCTTATAAGGGATACATGCATGCCTGACAATTAGAAATTGAGGGAAGTGATCTGTTATTTGCGTCATAATGTTACCACTTAAGGTTTCATTGTCTGTGATGTTTGAAAAGATATTGTCAATAAGGGTGGAAGAATATCCAGATACTCGAGAAGGATGAAGGATATATGGAAGAAATTGTTTTGAAAAAAGGAAATTAACATAATTTGTGATCGGAGTGTCAATGTTATACTTCAGAAGGTTGATATTAAAATCTCCAAGGATAAAAACTTGTTTATTAAATACAGCTGGATTGGACAGGGTTTCTTGTAGATATTCACAGAAAGTATCAATATCCGAGCTTGGATGACGATAGGTACAGCAAAACAGATAGTTTTTACCATTTTTGTTTTCAACTTCAACCCAGACTGACTCAAAGTCAATGCTATCCTTACCTAGATCTGGTCTAAGAATCGGAGTCAGTCCTGATTTCACATAAAGTGCAACACCACCATTTTGAGTTTGAGACTGGGATGAAAAGTAACTATAACCAGGAATTTCCACATTCGTCTTTATAGGATTTTCAAGAGAATCCCAAGTTTCAGAAACACCTATAACATCAAAGTTTATTTTCAAAGTTGAAAGAGTTGAAACAAGTTCATCGAGATGCAGAGAGAGACTTCTAATATTCAGATGGAATAAGGAAAGATCATTTTCTGAAGAAACAAGTGTAGATAAGTCCTGGAGAGTATGATAACTAGAGTTGACATTAGAAGGTAAATGTTCATCAATATCATAGTCACTCAAATTAGGCAAGCCTGTAAGACCAGAGGTTATTTCAAAGGATGGCTCTGAATCAACCCAAGATGGGAAATCATAGTTGTACAGGTTTAACAATTCATTTGTATCTATTGAGCCGAAAGGAAACATGATGGCTGTACACATTGAGCAGAACCAAGGCACATCATCAGGTTCTTTTTGAAGCCCTTCATATTCTGCCACAGATATGTTGGTGCATTTTATGTGAATCCAAAAGTTACAGTGATTACAAAAAACTGATTTGTGATGGTTAGGTACATTCTTATGGCAAATGCCACAAGGCGATGAAATTGACTTAGTCATATCAACACGATAAATTTAAATTGATCTGAACAGAAAAATTAAGCATGGGAATAATTTCAATAGGATAGACACAACAAAGGCAAAAACCAGATTTTGTCCATTTTTAAACTTACTCATTAGACTGGTCCAAATGATATTTCACTCTCAGATGAAGCTGAAGGTTCCAGAGGTTTATCTCGTATCATTAGTTTGTCCATGACAAAGTACGCAATTTTTCCTTTTTTACGTGCTTCAATGAGCTGTGGAACTTTTTCTCTGCGCCTGTCCAATGTGCGCTTTGCGTAATCAGCAACAAACTTTACATTCTCTGGCTTTTGTGATCTTGCCATTTGCAATACTTTCTCTTTGTCTTTCCACTTCAAGAATTTCACCACAATAGGACGGGGATCATCATTTCTGCTGCCAAAATGAGAATTTTTGTTCCCTCTTTGTGATTTGTTTGGATTTCCAACACGGTGACACCTTTCAATCTCCATCAGAGGGTCTCAGGGGTTTTTCAAAGATACACCGATACACCAAAGAGATTGTAGCTGAGAGCAACTTTTTTATGATGAAATGTCTTCGGGTCAGTTTATCGCACAGAAATATTTTTCAAATCCTTTTACTGGAGAGGGATGACAGAATTTTTAATGACAGAGATAACAGAATATCTCTAAAATATGAAGATAAACCCCTAGTCACCAACCCGATCACTTGAAATGATTCATGGGGCTATTAAGTGATTGTTGAGTTCAGGAATTGGGTTCAAATTTCAATTTAAATTCTGGACTCTCATTGTGTACAGATGTATCAAAATCTCATCTTGAAATTCCTTTTAGGTATTCTGATAGGGAAATCTGAATCGAACAATAGTTTAATCCAATTTATTGAATGTTTGGATTTGCGCAAATTTGAAAGAACAGTTAATTTTCTAGTCTCCTGTCAATGAAACCTTCTAAGTCGAAATTCAGTCGTTTGTGAAAGAAAATGTTCCCTTGAGTTGTATAGATATGCCCAGTTCTGACATAGATAGGCCCACTTCGTACGTCAAGGCGCTTGTGCCGAGGCAAATTGTAGTGTTGCAACTTAAGGTCTTGATTAACAATCATTTACCGTGCTCAGTGTTTTTACCATGGTCTTAAACTAATTTGAGGTCTTAGTTTGTGAGGTCTTAGTTTTCGAGGTCTTAGTTTTTGAGGTCTTAGGTTTTCGTTTTTGGTGTCTTAGGTAACACCCTGGGCAAGGGTATGCTTTTGGGCAATTTTTAGTCAATCTTAGTCAGGGTAAAGGCATGGTATTTTGGAAATTTCAGTCAAAATGTCAAACGTTGGTAATTCCTGTGAAGAAACCCACATTTTTTTCAAGTTTTGGTCCAGAGAATGCACAACTTTGGCAAGTTTTGTTGAGAAAATGCCAATTCGTGGCACTTTTGATGTAAAAATTAGTCTAACCAAGGGTACCATTTTCACCAACATTGGTCTAGCCAACGGTGCCATTTTGAAAATGTGGGCAGCACACCCTTACCCTAAATTTAGCTGAGAACCCCCTCCCCCTGTGATAATGATATGCTTTGGGCTGTCATAACTCATCTCTCATGCTTAATTGACAGATGTATCCAGCTTTAAAAATTGCATCCAGGTCAATTAAAGCCAAATTAAGTAAAGATACGACTATACTTTGAATACTGAAAACATAGGTTGCAAAATGAAAAATGGCGGAAGACAAAGAAATTAGGCTCACTTTTGGGAGACTATGAAGATATGAGAAGAAGAGAACAACCTCCAAATAATGCAATGGCTGAAGTTAAGAAACTGGAAAAAATCAAAAGTCAGCAACAAGGGAAGATTACAGTTATGTAGGACTCTAGTTAAAACAGTGTTAACATACAATTTTGAAACATAGGGACTAACGAAAAAGGAGACAGAAACTCTCGATTGCATTCACCGCAAGCAGCTGAGGAGAAGATCACCAAACTACCGAGGTTTAACAAACAAACAATTATATGAAGAATGCAGAGAAAGGCAAATAAGCAAAGATATGAAAGAAACTCGATGGAGAACATTTGGACATATGTTGAGACTTCCACTGCAGACACCATGTCAATAAGCCATGGACTGGTACTTTGAAATACCAGATAATGCTAAGAAATATAGAGGAAACCAGAGAAGAACGTTGCCAGTGATATTACACTATGACATTGTTGAAGCAAATAGTAAACATGATCTGGAAGTAAGACAGTTTAAAACTACTGAGGATTTGATCATGTTACGAAAAATAGCTGAAGACAGAGACAAGTGGAAAGAACTTTCTAAAACAATTTGCAGCATTGCATGAGGCGAACAGTGCATGCATTGCAAGCCGGATATGCTCGAGAATAATAAGTAATAATAATAGGTTGCACACCATTTCTGCTTTTGACTGTAATGAATATCTTGGAATGCAATATCTTCTTGGCTAGAATCATTGAATTTAAAATAACATAATCCATACACCAAAGCTACCACATCGCAAGGGTTTCACAATAAAACTTTACACAGCATATGCACACAGAACACAGCTCTAAATACAAGACATTCTGTTTATCCTGGTTATAGGTGAAAGAAGAAGACAGAATCCAAGGAAACGACAACCACCACAAGATGAAGCAGTGAAGGCTAGAATCAGCAAAGGGAAAAGTAAGAAGAAGTTAGTTTTCCCTCGCTGGAAACAATTTGATCCAACCATTTGTACCACAACAGGCCTAAATACCCCATCATTGCAAATGTGCAAACAAATATTGGCTGGAAAGACTGTAAGGTCTCAAACAAACTTCATTTTTGATTAACAAAGAACTCAGTTGCGTGGAACAAATAATAGTAACATATGGCAACAGGAGTCAAATCGTCAAATCAAGCATATCTTCATACCATCCAAGTAGCATGTTTTTGATGTGCATTGATTGCTTGGCGCCTTCCTCCCCTGCATACATCATAAGAAATTTTTGTTTCACAGAAAGATAGCAGTTACATGTTTTGGTGATTCTAAATTTACTACTTACCTCCTCTATTTCTTAACTAATACAGCATCCCTTGCAGCAGCGGAGTAGGTGATCGACTTGCTTCACAGCATTTCTCTTCAAGAGGCTGTGAATGTCGAGCAGCCAGTCAGCTATTTGACTTCTGAATGGATCATTTGACCTGACTCTTGTGAGAACCTTGTCCTGCAGATTGAGTGATGTCATCTTGACGTCAAGCCCCGGTCAGCCCCGCTATTTGGTTGGTGGATTCCATTGAGCATTGGTGAAAATGACGTCGAGCACCGGCGAAGATGGATTTTATTGGCCAGATATTTTATGAGACGGGCTTAACATACGGGTCATAGGGGCTCGGGGTAAAATGAGGTATACCAATTAAAAAGGAACATGGCCAAGCTTTGTTCTTCAAGGCGGAATGGTCTGTAATTTACCGCAATTTGCCTACATAACATTACAAGGACAGAAAACATTGCGTGAATAACAGACGCATTTCAGGATGTATCAAGACAGTCTTTGGTTGACAAGTAGAAATGATGACTCAGATCATTATTCGAAGAAACAAATTGATAATGGTTTATGGACTTTGACACATCTATGAAAATTTGACCAGGGCTCGAGCCCCTTTTGCACCGGTCTGGATCCGCCTCTGGATTTTCCATGGTTTGGCAATTGGACACAATGTTGGTGATGTAGGAAAAATGAGGCAGAGCATAAGTGCGATATTAAGGCATAGAGCATCAATTGATTATAGCCCAAATCATTCATTGTGCCCTGCTGGACCTGACACTTGGTGTAAATACATAAAAGATCCTGCAATCTATAAGCACACTAATCCTATGCCTAAGGCAGTTGTTGCCTACAATAGGCCAGTGTTTGACCGGCTTCGCAACAGTGACCTTCTCGAACGTTGTGTTGATGGATATACACAAAATGCAACTGTTTTAACAGTTAAAATTTTTAACAACATTTTATGGCATTTTTGCCCAAAGAGCACTTTTATTCATGCCAAGCCTTGAATACCTTAGTCCTTTCAAATTGTGCCTGCCTTCAATTTTGGCTTTTAATTTAATTTTCACCCCTTTACTGCCCTTTAATTTTCACCCCTTTACTGTTCGCCCCCTCGTGTGCAGAAGTTTCGCTCCCTTTAATTTCCGCCCCCATCCAAATTTCAAAGCTTTGACCAAACCATTTTCCAAGCAATGAAAGGAATTGCAGGGTACGATTATAAGAACTTCCACGCGGAATGGAACCATACTCATCTGAGCAGTAGTGTCACTACATTTGTCCATAGACAGTCAATTGGCCACAGACAAGTTTTCTGTTCACCCATTTCATTCTCTTGAACACCGAAGTTCACCATTTCCAACCCAACTTCAAGAGGGGAATATACCTAGGTGGCAAAAGGGGCGACAAGTAGCGATATGTCATCCTTGCAAAGAGTCACAGGAAGAACCTTCAACAGGCGCTGGAGGGAGTGTCGATCCTGAGAACTTGACAAGGTTTGAAGTCAATTGCGCTAAACCAATGATTGGTGAAAGGTTGAAATTGGAGCAAGAATATGGAAACGTGCATGATCCATTTGCAATCTCAATACATGCTTCGTTATGGGATAAAATTACAGCCTCAGATGTTGTGGGTCATATCCCAAGAGAAATAAGTCGCTTTTGCCATTTTCCTTGAATTACGGAGGAGCACTAGAAGGTCGCGTACGAGACAGCAAATTTTGAAGATCGCCAGTTCCTAAAGGTGGGCTTCAAATACCCATTGTGCTAATTATCTGGAGAGATAAGACATCGACTTCCATCTTCAGTCGAATGAAGGACTTTGTTGAAGAGTATTACATTGAGCCAGACAAGATGACAGTATCTGCTGCTCAATCTGAAGCAGAGGAGAGAGTGGCCGATGATGATTTAGGTGAACATTGCCCTGAGGAAGAGAACGCTACAGAACCAGTGCAACAAAATCATCCCACAGACGCAGGGGAGAACAATATCATTGTTATTGAAGATTAATGCATTTATTTTATCTTGTGTAACGATCAAAATAATGATCTCTAAATGAACATAGATTTTTAATCCGCCTTTAACTGGAACTCCCTCTAATTTTATCAAAATATCTTCCGCAATTCGCCCCCTTTAATTTTCGCCCCAGAGGGGGGCGAAAATTAAAGGGGGTGAATTGCGGAAGATATTTTGATAAAATTAGAGGTAATTTTTGCCCCCCTCTGGGGTGAAAATTAAAGGCAGACCAGATTTGAAGGGACTAAGGTATTGCAGCTTCTCTTGCCATTGTAACCTATAATGATGGACATGAGAGCTTACAAAGACTACTGCCGAAGATTGGATTGAGTTATGGCAAGCATGCAGCAAAGGTTTTGAAAGAGAGAGATGTGAGACGGTTGTACTTAGCAAAGAGAGGCATCAGTGAGAAACAGAAAAAAGTCAGAAAAGCCAATAGGAAAAGAATACTTCAACAGCAAGATGAAAATGCTGACAAAGAGGGGTTTCTGTATTTACCTGGTGGGTTTTAGAAGGTACTAATTGACTTCATTTTAAGTCAGTTTTTCAAATGCAATTTCTGGAAAATGACTTTTTAGTAGGGTCCCTTAATCTAGGCATGGATATCTCAATTAGTCTTTTACCCAGGTCTTTCAAACTTTGTAATAATTCATATCAGGAGTCTGCTAAATTACGTACCAAGCGTGCCAAACGTGCCTACGTGCCAAATTTCCTTACGTGCCAACGTGCCATCAAATGTTACATGCCAACGTGCCTACAAGCCAAATTTCCTTTTCGTGCCTGATTGCTACCACATATTACGTGCCAAATTTTTTTACAAGTTTGCACTCCAACGTACCGATGTGCCAGCATGTCACTCTAAGATACGCGTCTGAGAACAACTTTTGGTTAAGGCAGAGCAATGTCAATGTGGGCCCCATTCAAGCATAACTGAGGATGATCTAAGCATCTTGTGGCTGTTAGGTCATTATCAAACTTTAGGTCGGGGAAAATCTGCTAGAAATTGGCTATCTTGAAAACATGGAATGTGGAATACTGGAATACTGGAATGGAATACTGGAATACTGGAATGGAATGGAATACTGGAATGGAATGCTGGAATACTGGAATAGAATACTGGAATATTCGAATACTGGAATGGCCTTATTAGTGTAGACTTTGCAGTTATTGTTGCTAACATTAGAGGGGTAGGGTCACGTAATGTAAACAAACTTATTTCGAAACGAAGATTTTGTAGTATTTTTGATAGGCCATATCACTGTAATTTTTGACTACTTTTTTCAAAATGAAAGTGTTATTTTGAAGATTGACTCTTGTACTTCACAGAGAAACAAACGAAACACTCATACGTTGTATGATTGCAGAGATATCGGCGGACTCTAAGGAGAAACTTTCGTGTGGATTCACCCCAGGTTTGTTTACGGTTACGTAACCCTGCCCCTTTAGGGTAGTGAGCAGGTTGAGGTGAAAAGGTGGATTTCTTACAAGTGGTGAAGAGATTTAAATGTATGTGTCAATTGTCCAGTGTTGTAAATTCCAGGACTTTCCCAGACATCTATTCTTAGTGATTGATTGCTGTCTCTTTCGTTGCGTTATCAACTAATTATTCTCGATGACGTTTGTTGGAGTGGCAGCTATTATTTCTCTTATTTCTTTTGTAAAGGAAATAAATACCTCATTGAAATGAAACACTGCAATTGAAAAGTTCAGGAGATGAAATAAATAGTCATTTCTGCTTTTAAAGAATTTTTTGGTCTTGTCTAAAACACCACACCAATGGAACAGTGTTAGAACCATTGAATATACTTCGAGATGTCAAATATGGACAACAACAACAACAACAGATACTCTTGACAAATACCACAACAGTTACCATTGGGAACGACGCTAACTAGTTATTTTCATAAAGGCTAAAACCTTAACATATTTTTACTCAGGAGGTACTTGAGTAATGTTTAAACACTGGAAAGACTTAACCTAACTTTCAAATGTGCAACAGAGTAATTATTTATCCCTTCCATTTTCATTTCATTTATTTTTTATTTATTTACTTGGGCACGGTAGCCCCATCAGTCCATGAGAAATACTTTTCAGGGGGCCGTGGCATAAACGTTTTCAGATTACAACGATTTGATTCTTCTCTTAAAGGCGGCAAGAGTTGGTGCCTGTTTAACATCAAGTTCAAGGTTAATCCAAAGCTTCTGTCCACGAAAAGATATGGTCCTTTGCCCATTCTTAGTTTTTCGTAAAGGTATCGAAAGATCAGTTTCGGTATTTCTCAGTTCCCTGACATTTTGAGTCGACTTTCTTCAAACAAGCTGGAAAGGTACTCCGGAACGAGACCGTTTGGCGATTTGAACACTGTAGTTGCGGTTTCATTTTTAATGATGTCGCTTACAGTAGGCCAATTTAAACGTTGTATCAAACCTATAGAAGGGGTATCAAAACTGCTTTTCCTTACGATTCTAGCCGCTCGATTCTGCAACTTTTGAAGGGTTTGCAGCTGTGCAGTTGAAGGGTGTTGGTAATTCAAAACTCCTAGTCATTCTTTGAATTACATCAAACAAAAATATTTCAATGGTTTTGCAGTGAAAACATGTCTGTGAAATTATCGGTTGTATTCAAGGATTGGGTATCACAATCGTCCCTAAATTCTGGGATTCGATCATAATAAGAATCCCCCTGCTGCATACCACACCTTCCAATAACTTAACAGTAAAGTTCACAAGATTGAGACGTGAACCTCAAGCCCGAGCTTTGCATATGAAAGTAATAGACGGTTCAATGCTTGATAGCTCGAGCTTGATAACCCACGTTAAACCCGTGTACGGTTAAAGTCACTTAAACCTAAATGTGCTGGTTAAGTAATGCAAAATCCCTCGTTTTAATTAGAATTTAAACCTTCGCTATTGCAGCCATACAACTAAAAATGAAAATTATGCAGTAGAAGAAGCCTAGAAACACAATGTACATTCTAATGACAGAAAATCACCGAAAATAGCATGCATGGGCCTAAATACACAGTTGCTAAATACACTGAGGATTATGATAAATGAAGTAACAAACCTTGCCAACTTTAATTCTGTGTTCTGGATTCGGGATGTCTGCAATCGACTGCCGAGCAAGATCAGACCTCCCTGCAATCACGTAATATACAGCAGGAGACAAACATCTCATTCCTGGACCCTCTTGCTGCATGACATAGCAGCCATTCACCCAGCTTGGAAGTAAGTATTATCATCAAGCAGCAAGCAGAAGGTTCGATGTGAAAATCTTCCTATCTTCCTGGCCTTCCAGCAATCCGGCATCTTTCACCATTTTATTCATTAATAAATGATTTTCATACCACCTCCAGAACGGAGTGATTTTCACTACGCCAATCGGAGTGTTATGCATCACAATGATGGGGCGTAGTGTAACTCTAACCCCTATCCAATAGGAAAGTCACTCCGCTCCGATAGCAATCTGGTATAGTGTAACTGGGGCCTCAATCTGGGCTTGAGTAGGTTTCTCGTGCTGAGGGTCTGCTTCCACTTGGGGGCTTTCACACTTTTCAGTTGTGAACATCTTCATATGACTATCTACATACGTCAGGTCAAAAGCCCTTTCTTTTTGAAGCTTAGATGAAGCAGCCCCACTTACATGAGTAGTTTTTGTTGACTGGTGCAATGTCATGCTGCGTATGAATGTGTATCTTTTTATGTGATACCAGGATCTTGTGACAGATTTATCAGCATGAGTGCAGTTCTCACATTTGCAAATGCAATGGCTGGCCTTCTCCTAACAGCACTCAAATTCTTGGTTTAAAAACCATCATCAGTTGATTTTAGAGCTGTTTTCTATTATCCTCAAAGCTTTTCCATCTTCTTTTTAATGAGCACAATTTCTTGGCAGATTTTCTAGCACTTTTTATGAAACTTTGCATGTGCAATGAGGGGCCTGGAAGGAATAAAAAATAGCAATAATTAGCAATTTGTCACGTGGTTAATGTTAAAGATATGTAGCTAAGTGTGCTGCAAAAGTGATACTTAGAAGTCTACAAAGATGTTTTGATTGATTATTTGAATTTTGAAACTTGCCACTGTTAGTAATTGACAATCAAGTCCAATTAACAGACACTTCAAACAATGAAAATTGTCGCTCCAGTTATTTATTATAGATTTAGACCTCTAATCAACGAAATTAGACATGTCAGTTCATTATCACACCATTTTAAGCAAGTTGTTATGAGTGATTTACAAATTCATTCAAAACATGATGTCATTAAATTGCATGATGTCATACATAATAACATTTTCTGATGTAAGCAAATATCAATAGACTACATATGAAATGAAAGCTCTTTTCAAGGCAAAGCCAATTGTGTATATAACTTTGCATTCAATCCTACTGGGAAGAATATAATAGAGAATTTATACAAACTATTGGAAATGTCTTAACTGGACGAAACATTGCTCAATACCACGTAGGCAGAGCGAATTATAACGAGATTAAGACAATAAGAAAGGCTACATGTTTTGTTGTTACTCCGAGTTTCACGCTACATAGCGATCATCAGACAACTGAATGTTCTACTGAAACTTCTTACTAGATATACAGATTTGTGCTCAAAAGGGTGTTATTATCGGATTATGACTCATAGTTTACTTAGTTTTACGTGTGGTCTTATTTGAAGTTTGTTAAGTAATATTTCTTCTTGTGATGACATTTAGAGATTTGTTCTGATCCTTTATTAAGTAGTGACAATTTGTTTGCTTTTACGATACAAAGTTTTTCTGTTAGACATAGGTTGCTTCGCTTCGTTTGAATAGGGAGCGGCATGGTTTGTGATTGACCAAGTGACGTTGTATTCCTGGTTTCGATCTTTCAGGCTCCAGATGTGCTTGGAAAGATCTGTGCTGTTTTCGTATTTTCGGTGTCTGATGTGGTTGGAATTTATGTGGTTGGAATATCGCTTCTTGAATGCGTGTCCTGTTAAGCCAATGTATATGTTGGATTTGTTGGTGTGGTTTTTTGGGGTGACTTTTGCGTTGTAGATGACGCTGGTTTCTTGGCAGTTGCCTTTCAGGGGGCATTCTTCCTTATCTCTGCAATTAGAACCCTTTGTGGCATTTTCTGTGGTTTCAGTAGTGATGGTTTTGTTGGGGGATTTGATGATGCATGCCATATTCTCCATGCAACTGTAGCTGACTTTTACATTATTTTTGTTGAATATTTTGTGAAGCTTTGAGTGTCTTGGGAAATGCTGATTGAAGAGTCTGAGGAAGGTATGGCCGATGTTGGTTTTCACGCTCTTGCTAAATGGAGTATGAAGCGCCGTTGCGGACAATATTGTCTTTTGAAATTGTTTCTATGTTTTAGCATTTGTATGGTATTTAATAATAAACATGTCCTGTATTTTCGCAAATTCATTGCATCATTGTTCATATCGTTCCTAAATGTTACAAATATTTATTCTGAACTTTTTCATATATTCGTCCTCAACTTTTTCAAATATTCATCCTCAACTTTTTCAAATATTCATCCTCAACTTTTTCAAATATTCATTCTAAACTTTTTCAAGTATTCATCCGCGACTTTTTCAAATATTCATTCTAAACTTTCTCAAATATTCATTCCAACTATTTACAAATATCCATTCTCAACTTCCCTTGAATATTCATGGTAATTATGATGCATTGCGTGCCCATTTTGCCGCCAAAATGAGGGAGTGCAGAGCAGTGCAGACCGAGCACATGTTGGGCGCCACCATGATGGAGAAAGCCAGTATTCCTGACGATGAGGTAGATATCTTGGCACAGAGGGTATGCGAAAGAATTTTGAACCAATCATCAACTCAAGACGCTGTAGATCTTGGGCGTGGATCCCAAAACATAATCGACAAGTACCTGATCTCAGCAGGTACAAGCAGCAGTTCTTGTGCCAGCAGCATTAGGCCTATGAGTAGCGCTGCTGTCGGTGTTGAAGCCAGAACCAAGCCGTTGAAATCCCAGCAATCCAGCAGAAAATTTGGAGGACTCAGTGAAGAGCTTAGCGCTCGGTTTCCAACAATCAGAACCTCGCAAAGTTGAAGAAACGTTTCAACAAGGCAACTTCCCATTCCTTTCACTGGCGGTAAACGAAGGGCCGCACAAAGGCCTGTTAAGAGTGGTAAAAAAACGAAGTCCCACGAAATTGTCCACAAAGACCTCATCCTCATCGACGACCCAAGTTGTTGTAGTGTCCCAACACACAGGAAGAGGATAGAGTTGGAGAAACGTGGGCTTGTCTTGCATGAATTCCCCTTTGACAAGTCCTGGGATGAGCAAGCAACGAGGTACAACATAAGTGAGGGTTTTCCTATTCTCTCATCCAAAAAATATTGATTATGAATTTATGAAGGCTTGCTATGGTGAACTGGTGCAGCCACAGTTGGCAATGGGTGTCGGTATGACAGGAGCAAGGTTAGTAAAAATGGCTGGCCAAGGAGCAGTCTACATCAGGGCAGTTAAAACACTGTGTTTGGAGAGTGATGCAGATGAACTTTGTGCTGACATGGATGATGCAGATATCAGTGATTTTGAAGATCTCATCAAACAGTGTGACTCATCAAACATCGAACAAGTTCCAGGGGAAACAGAAAATCCTGATGTTGCTGTCCTGAAAGTGATATTTCCAGATACCCCAGAGGCTACTATCAAAGAAGCTTTGGATTTATCAGCTGATTCCAGGGAAATGGCAGCTTCTTCTTTGGTCAGTTGGTCCAATGATGAAGCTTCAAGCAGTTCCAACGGGCTTACAAGATCCATACCTGTGATAGATGTAGATACAGAGAGTCCAGAGAATTCCAAGGAAGTGATGAGGTAAATAGAAAATCATACTTGAAAGAATGTCAGGGTCTTGCAATTGTAACTAGGGCTGGAGTTATGTTGAAGCTCAAGAAATAGTGCTCGCAAGATCGAGGGTGTGCTATATTCACACTTTGCCATAAAATGTTGCCATTTATCCCAGCACACCCTTGTTGAGAAGGTCATTCATGTATTGTTTGTAAGTTAATGAAATGTAAATGCTATGCACCATCAAAAGCATTTTTTGTCACCATGCATATTTCATGCATAGAAAACAGGGCAACCAGGACAATGCTGTTTTGTAGTACCAAAATATTTCCATAATGAATGCAAAACAAATAACTCTGTGCTTTCAAGAAAATCAAATAACAACCCTTTCAATGCTAATCACAAATTCTATCAAACATATCTCACAAGTTGATGAATCATCATCTTTACTTCCTGGCCCAGTGATTGTTTACCAGTTGACATGCCTTGGTTTAATCTTAAATTTCAAAAAGCTTTTTGTAAAGTCTCCCATCCTCTTTGCATACTGTAAATTTCTAAAAACTTTAGCATAAACAGGATCTTCCCAAATAGAAGAATGATACCTTACGCCATTTTGATCCCAGGGTAGAGCCAGCACTTGAACAGTGAACAGGTGTAGGGTGTAGCCCTGGGAAAATCTTGCATGACCACACCCTTCCAACTTTCAGAAAACACAGGCAACACCCTTTTAGCTAAATTCACAGCAGATAGTTGTTAAGAACATCCAGCAGATCATTTAATTACATGACAAAAATGATCTACCCTGCACTTATTGAGTGACCAATTTTATTGCATTTTTGTGCCATCTCAGGAACCATCCTTTGGAAAAGTGATTTTCCACGCATTGTGGGATCTCTTGGTTTCTGTCAGTCTATTAGATCATGATTGCCTGTTAACGTAAGTTACTTACACCAAAGAACCAAAAACATTTTTGGCTTTTTCAAAATATCAGCTTTTCTTTGACCTTCTGACTATGGTGCTGTAGCTTTATGCAAAGCCTGATGTCAAAACAGCTTAACTGTGTTCTACAGGGCTGTTACTACATAAATTAAAAATTTGGTGAAGTTTGTGTAATTCTGATTGAAATTGGGTGGACTGAATGATGTCAAGCCATTTTGCTCTGCCTGAAAAGGGCCAAATACACAGTTGCTGATTTGAGAAGAATGGGATGGGCTTGGTCCAACCCCTGGTACTACAACTGATTTCATCTTAAACTTAACATTCTTTTTCTTTGATAGTCAAGATGAAATTCTTCGAACTTTGGCCAAAAAGGTAGATCAAAACAAGAGAATTGACATAAGAATAATACGCAGTGAACTTCTATGGGAAGGACTTCGCCAGCTGAGGAGAAAGAAAACATTGGATGGTTTGCTGAAGGTCTTGTTTCTTGGGGAAGAAGGTGTAGACACTGGAGGACCCCGGAAAGAATTTCTCACTTGTAAGTTGACTTTACTTATCAACTGCATCCTGGTATACAAGGTGTCTTTAGATAGGAAATGAAATTTTGGATTAGGATATTTCTTCCTAGTGAAGAGCCTGGTTTGGTCCATATCTTGTGAAAAATATTTTACAAGAAAATCATTAACCAGTATGAGTATGCATCAATCCTATGAAAACAAAATTGTGCAATGTTCATCAGCTTTATCTGCATTGTTACATAAACATGCAAAAGAAAACAAATCTTAACAGCCATAGTGCATTCTGCATATTCTCTGGCAGGAAACCCAGAGTATCATTGTATCAGGGTAATAAGCTTTAATTATAGTATGAACAAGTTTGATTACAATAGACTCTTGTTTTTTGTTTAAGAATCCTTATTTAGAAAAAATGTACTCTTTTATTGTGACTGAAGAATTCTTATCATAATGCAAAGAATTATTTTGGGGTTAATGTATGCAAAGCATATCCTGCAGATAAATATCTTACCACAATTGAACATCTTTATTGAGAGTGGTCCCTTGTAGTTTAGTGCATCGTTAATGCTTGGACTCTGGGACTCTCCCATCAAGACACTATCAGCAGAGTATATTTTGAAAAAAAATCATTTCTCTTTCTTCAGTATTTATTGCAAACATTGAGCAGACTTTATTTGAGTCTGTTGGACGAGATACAGGCAGGGTGCCTGTGCACAATCTTGAAGCTCTGGATAAAGGCTACTATGAAGTTGCTGGACAGGCAATGGCCTTGTCATTAGCGCAAGGTGGGCCTGCTCCAGCCTTCTTTGCTGAGTGGGTGTACACGTATGTTTGTACACAGGACATAAGCAAGCTCCATTTGACCGAAAATGACATCCCTGATATGGAAATCAAAGACATTTTGACAAAGGTAACCATAAACAATTTAAGCATCAAAGGGGAATAGATAGAATAGCCCTATGAAAGTGTCTTACACATGTATGCAGCATACCACAGACTTTAAACTGCCAAATGTAAGGAAGAGGATACAATACTGTATGTTCCCCACTCTATGGCTGTACCATGCAGAAAACGGCTCCTCTGTCAGAGTGCTTCTATTTACATGTTGATTTGGTTAAGTTGATGCACATAAACTTTTGGAATAAAAGTAAAAGAAAGGCAGATAACTAAATTAAATATGATTCTCTTGGCAAAGAAGCCCCATCTGTTGATTTTATCTATTTTTGATCTATATATTTAATTTCTTTATGAAAAGTCAAATTTCCTGACATAATGATTTCATTTGACATGATGATGAAAATCATGCTCCAGACACAACAACAACATTGCAAATTAAATTACACCCACAACTTTTCAATTTTGCCGCATAGCAACATCGCTCAGCAACACCTAGAACAATAGAAATGTTGAGTTGACCCCCACTGAACATTTTTGACTTCTTTCAAACTCCACTCAACATCGCTGAACACCGCTCAACATTACTGAACATCACTTAACAAGGTGTTAAAACGCTCTCAACATTTATCCTCTACAAATGTTGAGCGATGTTCAGTGAATCTTTGAGAGTGTTTTAACGGGGCTTTACGATCTTGCCTTCTGTCTTTCTGAGGAAATGTATGTGGTAATATGGCTTATTGCCGTCTCGTCACACAATCATGAGCACGTCAGACGCAGCGTCAACAAAGCCTTCTCAAGCTGTCTCTTATTCTATGGAATACAATTGAATACGTATTTGTCTTTCAAAAGACTATGGTCTGATTTTGTTATTTCTTGAGAGGTGGGAGGAGAGGCGACATTGATTAGGTGATGTAATGCCAACAGGACGGAACAAACAACAAGATGAGCGGTCACGAGACGGGGAGGGGGAAATGCATATTGTAATATCAAAATAACCAGAATTACCTACCATCTATTTTCATTTCATTCCATTCCATGTTGGTGCAGTTTCTTTTCACTTCCCAAAACTCAGCACTCGCTAACTTTTATTTCTAGTTCTGTCTCTTACAACAAAAATAAACAGGCATTGATTGTTTCAAACGCCCATGTCAGATTTTTGTTATATCACTTTACCATCCTCTGTCCAGGTGAAAAATGCAGAAACTGATGAAGACATCATGAATGTTTTTGCGGAGGAAAGTAAGCGTCGATATTCTCTTAAACAGTGGACATAGGTCAAAAATTTCCCTTGAGAAGAAGGAAGCAATTTCAAGGTAAAAATTTACGATTTTCTTAAATGGTTCATGTTTACAATAGATGGATCTGTGGCCAGCTTCAAAAATTTGTTTTAGCTTCAAGTACAGTCGCGTCGGTTTTTGTGTTGGAAGTTTCATTCACTATCTTGTGAAGTTGACATTTACTTGCCTTGTTGCTAGTTAAAGGACATTCATTGGCAATGAATTATCTCGAGAACACCCACTAAGATAATGTGTTGGCATCGGACATGTCGTCACAGCAGATTGCATTGTCACGTCGATATTTTATTGTTACATGTTAGGAGAAAATGATTGTTTATTTCCTTAACAGTGACAATCTATCAAAAGAAAGTTACTTTCTGGCATTGTGATGTCTCCTCCACTGATTATTCTACTTTTGGCGCTGACATCCAATCAGAACACCATCAAAAAAGACATCCAGGCAGAACACCACCACCAGTATTGGGTTATTAAATCATAGCTTTTACAAATTCTGATTTTAAGGAAATTATTAAAGGAGTGCTGTTGTGACAACTGCCGTGGAAAAAACCTACATCAACCAATAGGGTGTCCCAAAAAACATTGTTCGACGTTTGATTAAATGTTGAAAAATAACGAAAACACCAACAGGCATTTGGGGAAATATCCCTGTCCCCGAGATTTTGAAATGCTTTTATAGACTAGAATCTTGCAAACTGCGAGCTTTCAAAGATCAAAATATGCGACAGCTGGTAGCAGATACCCTTACTTTATTTGCAAGGCAAAACAATAGGAAGAAATCAAGAATATGAGGCCCAAAATATATCGAAAAGACCAATAAACATATCGAGAATATCGAAATAAATGATGGTTATTCAATGCCATGCCACTGGTCAATATCAGAGCAAACAAATGTCAGAATTTGTTTGAGATTGCATCTATCCAAAAACAGTTGTTCAAAGCATAATCGATGAGAGACTGAATCAGTTCCTCAATGCATCCATGTGCTTGAAAGTTAAATTGTCAAAAATCCTTTCACATCACATTGTTCTGCTTTGAAACAAAACACAAATAACAGAAACTATAGCCCATGTAGACTTGCCCCAGGTCTCGTCCGTAGACTTGGAGAAGCAAGTCTATAGCCCATGCGAAGTTCACCAGAAATGCCATTTAGAGGCCCCTGGTTTTAGCTTTCGCACATACTTCAAAATCTTGTACCTCCATGAATACTCAGCGGATTTGCAAGATTTTTGTTTCTGAAATTAATTAAAAATCTCAGGAATCGAGCTATCTGAACTTCTCTTCATTGTATTGTTATTTTCAAATTTTCAATCAAATGTCGTACATGTTTTTGGCCTGGGCACCCTGTACGATACCTGTCATTAATTTCCAGGAAAATTTGGAAATTTGATAGCCCAAATATGATTATTCATCCCAAATATGTAAAGATGGGGTCTGTACATTCTCCTAACAACAAGGTTTCCTCCTTATTTCCTAGGGCAATTACTCTGCAACATTCTGTAGTGAAAATAAAATCAGAGCTTGACTCGCTGCGGAAGGGCTTTGAGCTGTTTGGGCTCATCAAAATGATGGAGCAGCACCCTTTACTGTTGAAGAGCCTCTTCGTCGCTGGGAGTACTGATTATGAGGTTTATACTGTTTTATAGTAATTAAATATGAATAGGATGAATGGAGAGTGATGATTGAGTTTCACTTTGGATGAAGACATTTCTCTCCGTGTTGCATTTATTAATATATTCAATTTTTAGATCAAGCGTTTGATATATGAGACCTGGGCTGCTGAAATGGATGCCTTGTTTCATGGTTAATGTGAAGAAGTGAATGCTTATGAAGTTGATAAATTACTGCTGCAAGGATGGATGTGTGCATATGATATATTGTGATGCTGGGATTTGCAGTGCTTCCTGAGCATCATTTGCACCTCTATTTTCCGAACGCCAGGTATCGAAAGAAGGCAGTTTTCCCAGAGCTGTTTTTTTCGAAAGAGTTATTTCATTGTTTCCTATGTACTTTGTATGTTTTTGAATATGGTATCGTATCAAAACAAAACTTTGATCAAATCTGCTTTGTTATAATCTTAAAGCTCAATAATAAACCACTGACAGCACTCGTGTTCATTTGTATTTTGAAGGTCACCGCCGAGTTCATCATTTATGCCTTGGTGGCACAGTACTCTGCAAATGGCAGCTCAAAACGTAACAAAGAAATTTCTATCATGGGATTCTTCAACAGATTGTTAGAAGAGCTCGAAGATCAAGGTGATAATTATTTCCTTTAACCTTGGAACCAAGAGAGCTGATAAAGCAGATGCGTTAAAATTTTCAAAGTAAAACTTACATGAGGCAGTTTGGGATGCAACTGTAATTCAGAGCCATTAATTTTTAAAATAGTGCTGCAACCATATCAATATGTTTGAAGTAAAGTGGTTAGTTGCAGCATATTAAATTTGGTTGCAGATTGTTCAGAGTTGATTTTGTTAAGTAGCAATCCTTGATTACAGTTATTCTGATTTTTACCGATTGTCACTGGTCACTATGTCAAGTTTTACATCAAAAACAGAGGTAGTAACTGTCAAACACGCTCATGTCTCTTTAAGTCTTGAAGGGTCTGTTTCATCCAGCTTGCCCTGCACGTGCTGTCTCTTGGTTGGCCTTTGTTGGTGTCTCATGGGCCATGGCAATGGCTAACAAAATTACCCACTACGAGAAAGCACGTGCAGGCATGCTGGATGAAGCAGACCCTTTAAGGTACAAGGGACTATCGGGTGAGTCAAAAAAAAGAAACGCCCGGCATTTGAAAAAAATTGTGCTCGGTGAAAATCATAGTAATGGTATTGAATTCCCAGTACGTCCAGTCAGGTTTACTAATTTATCCGTCTTAGCCGGCCTTCCCGTCGAAATGGAAAGTTTTCTACAGAAGGATCGTTTCGAAAACTTGCCAAAACGAGTGAAAATACCAAGCAAGATTCCCTTTTGTTCTCCTTCCTAGCACTAATGATACTTGGGTGTGTTCATGTATTTTGTCCTCTCTGGAGAGTGGAATCCCCCTGAATAATTCATTCCGGGGGGGGGGATACTTTTCAACCCGCCAAGCGGAAAGCTCATGCTTAAGCGTGCGGAAAGTCATCTCTGTGAGGTAAAAATATTATGGAAACTTACTTGTAATTTTAGCACGTTTTAAAGGTTTCTCGAAGGGAAATTTTGTAGGAAATCACTTGCAGAAAAAACGGAGTGACAGGTTTTAGCAAGGAAAACTTTTAAAATAATTGAACTCGTTCGCTATTCAATAAGATATTGCAAAAATATCACTACTGAGCAGTAGCCCGTCAAACGCCGGGCGTTTTTTTGACTCACCCGGTAAATGACAGATCACTGGTACGATAAAGTGTCTTGAGCCACTCTTTGTCAAGATATCTCAAAACTTTGGCTGTATCAAAACTTTCATTGACCGTCACATACACTTCAATGCGTAAGTGGTGCTAAAACTGTTCCAAAACTAACATTTTTCACCTTATTCATTTGTTTTAATTTCAAAGATGATGAAGTGAAACTATCGGAGAATGCCGTTGACATAAAAGATGTGTTCTTCTTCATGACTGGTATGAAATCGAAACCACTGCTACCATCAGAAAAGAACAGCTTTGGAATAAGTGTTGAGTTCGAGCATGACTGTAACAAACAATATGGTGAAAAGCACACGACATGCTATCCCATTGTGTCTACCTGTTCTGTGAGCATTACACTCCCAGTTATACATCTAACATCTTACGATGCTTTCAAGGACAATATGCTGTTTGCCGTAGCAGCAGGCAGAGAATTTGGAAGAGGGTAAAGGCATGGAAGAAAACAGTAGGAAGAATACGAACAAATCTTTTATTGTACTTAGTTTCAACATTTTCTGAACATGATGAAGTTTTGCTAAGCAATTTTGCTAGAACGAATTAGGAATATAGCGCTGCCACTGCCCATCCTGTTTGTAATTGTATTGCGACAAGTCTCTTTGAATCCTCTTGATTTTTAGAGGGATGTCATTGTTTCAATCTATATCTAACAGTTTCGTAAGATCAGGGCAAAATTAGACTTTTCCCGATACTTTTCATAGTATGACATGAAGCATGTATGTTGCAGTTACCATGGAGAGTTGGGCAATTGTTATGTTAAAATAAGGCATTATTTAGAAGAAATTTGCATCTGCATGCATTTAGTTTATAGGCTTAGCCCCTCAGATGTTGCTAGATCAGTTCGTGTGAGTTTGAATTTTAGATAATATTGAAAAGGTCTTGCTCAAGAAACTCTCAAATTGCTTGCGCTCGTTAGAGTTCGTTCTAATTTGTGTTGCCCTGTTACATCTACCGTAACACGGAACAACTTTTGCTGAAAGCGGAATTTTTATGAATTCTGCAGCTTCTCGAAGGATATCTTTTAAATGCATGGCAAGTATGATACCATATAGAATTTTACTTGTCCTATACAGTAAGAACCCGCAAAATAGAGACCAGTTTTTTCAAAATAGCCTGTTTAGTTTCTTATTAAAAGGGCATTTATCAAGGAAAGAAGCTGAAAGGATTCTTTTAGTATGGTTAAGAAACCTTCAATGATTTCAAGTTAAATATCTTTACATACATACATGAGTATACTGTAACTACACTGCTGCACATAATAAACTGAGATTTGAGATGATCAAAAATGGAAGTTCACCAAATTTGTATGATGATACAAGCTTCTGCATGAATTTATGCATTTGAAAATGACCTCATCACAAATTTTTCAGCCATGAGGAAGTATGTTCCATATTTGGGATCCTCCTAGAAGAAACCTTCCTAAAATCAGGCTGAGAAGTTTCTTATAAAATGGTTTCTATTTTGCGGGTTCTTACTTTAGAGTAGTAAATCCGAGTTTTGTTTCACATGATAATATTTTTGACAAGTTTTGTTATGGACCTTTTGAAAGAATTTGTTGTTTATTTCAGTGAAGCTTCTTGAAGTCGAGGAAACTCGTACCATTCTGATCAACAATTACGCTGCTAGAAATTGAAGCAATTAAGCATTTTCGTTGTTTAAATTAGTGTGAAGGGGGAAAGAAACCAATAAATCAAAACCAAAATTGGAAACATAAGTCATACGGCACAAAGTAACACAAAACTTTGCGTCAATTTCTTGCAGTATTGATTGCCTGTATAAATACGTTTGATGGAAACCTTATTCTATAACTATCATCATAAACCTTTAGGAATATCCAAATTGTTCCAGTAGCTCCAGGCTTAGAATATACCAATTTATACCGAAGTTATCATCGTTAACTAAAGGCGTCACTTGCACTGATAACTGATGACATTGCTCTTCCGTCAATGCTAGCGTGCTTTCAGGTACACTGACTGTGGCATTTTCTTCATCAATTGGAACTGGCCCATCCTCGTCCATTCCATATGAATCCAACATCTCCACAAGTTCAGGTTCGGCTTGAAGAATTCCATCTGGTAACAGATGCCTGTTCTCCAGCACCCCTCTTGTCCAAAGTTGATTTGGACTTGCATTGTGGCATGTACTCAAAGGATGATTGTTCCACTGGCCAATGAATTCTGCAATAGACCTGTTGATGCGAGGCAAGAAAACCAATGAAATGGCAAACAAGTGAGCTTCATTTAATGGGTCTAGCAGTCCACTGTGCTCCATGCTGTCAAACAATTGCACATATGCACAAAGTACTCCTGTGTATACATCACGGTGCAATCTTTCAACGCGCTGGTTATGAACTGAGCTGCCGGTAATAAAGCTTCCACGGTTCAGGCCACGTTGTTCCAGCATAAATTGAGCGACGCGAACATTTTCCAGTCCGTGGTCACTGCGAACCCGAGAAGGTAAACCACACCTGGACACGCCCTCTAAAAATAAATTCAAAACTGTGTCAGATCCATTGTTACTTGCTGCATACAAGTAAACGATTAAGCGCAAAAAGCCATCAATACAAGCGTGTACGACAATTCTCCATCGAATGAGTTTGTGGTTTCCGTCGATATGCCACAGAGCGTTCGGATAGGGGACACTGTAACGCCTTCTATAGACCGCCCTCCTCCACCTGAGTGCACTAGCCAAAGGATCAATATCTCGAAGAATCTGCCTTATTCGTCTCCTCTGCACTCTTATGCTCCTACAACGAAGTGCGCCTGTCATTCTGGTCTCTCCAACATTTGACGTACGTTGCGAAATTTCAGTCATTATTCTCGTTAATTCCTCGTCGCTTATGTTACTCCACCTTTCTTCAAAGCGATCTTCCCCAGTCTCCTGCCTCCAACGACGAAGAGTGCGCTCAGAGATACCAATTATCTGGGCAATGTTAACCCAAGAGAAATGCATTCCCCGTAAAAATTCGATCTGGTTCACACTAATGCTGGCCCTAGGACGACCAGCTCTGCCAGACCTAGTACCAGTAATGCCAGAGGGCCTTCTTCGCTCATCCACCATTTTGACTTCCTCTGCTGCATTTCTGAGATGATTTGCCACAATCGTACAGTTATTCGTTAGAGTCTGCATATCAAGACCGAATTCCAGATCTGGCTCCACGGTAGATTCTAGTAGTCTCGACGAAAGTATTCGCAGAGTTTGTGTGCTGTCTTCCAGTCGACCAGCAACCATTTCCATGTTTTCCAACGTTGTTAAACCGAAGTCTTGGTAAATGTTAATTGCTTCTGAGAAAAGCTCCCGTACTGATCTTAGAAAGAAATCCAAATCGTTATCTCTTCGTATCCTTTGCCTAGCATTTCCAGACATGATTCAAGATCTGTCTCCTGCCTTCATTTCAATTCTCCACCTTCTCCAGTCTGCAGGTCTGTCATTTTGGCGGCAAAATGGGCGCGCAATGCATCATAATTACCATGAATATTCAAGGAAAGTTGAGAATGGATATCTGTAAACAGTTGGAATGAATATTTGAGAAAGTTTAGAATGAATATTTGAAAAAGTCGAGGATCAATATTTGAAAAAGTTTAGAATGAATATTTGAAAACGCTGAGGATGAATATTTGAATAAGTTTAGAATGAATATTTGAAAGAGTTGAGGACGAATATTTGAAAAAGCTTAGAATGAATATTTGAAAAAGTTTAGATTAAATATTTGCAACATTTAGGAACGATATGAACAATGATGCAATGAATTTGCGAAAATACAGGACATGTTTATTATTAAATACCATACAAATGCTAAAACATAGAAACAATTTCAGACATGAGCACAACAGTCGAAAAGACAATATTGTCCGCAACGGCGCTTCATAATGGAGGGTTAAACCAGATGATGTTTCTTTTCCTGTTTTTTCTAGGTTTCGCTTTCATTTCGCTGTTTTCATTGTAGACCAGGTTGTCGTTGTAACCGCTTTTCTTTAATGCTTCCTCATAAAGTGGTGCGGCTTTTTTGCATTTGTCTTGGTCACAAGCACAGCAAGAAATATCTAAATTTCCCTATAGTTTTTTCATGAAAATTTAGGGGAAACGGACAGTTTTCTCTGGGAAATTGAAGGAAAACGGAAATTTCCATTTCCCTCTTAGGAAACTGTTAGGAAAGTGTCCGTTTCCCAAAATTTCCAACAAAAAAACATGGGGAAATTTCACCAATGTATAAAACATGCGAAATTTTATACATTGGAGAAACCTGCCGACAATTAAATGAAAGATTTGGGGAGCACATCAGGAATGTAGAACACAAGTTTCACGAGGAACACAAGCTTGGCTTGTAGAGCTTGCTGCCTTGAAATTCTGGATATCCGTTATCTGGATATCCAGAATTTCAAGGCAGCAAGCTCTACAAGCCAAACCCAACAAGACCAGCGAAGACAGGATTCCATTGACTCTAACCTATCACCCATTATCTTTGCCTATCAAGAGGATCATTTATCGGAATTTTGACATCTTGCAGACCAACAAGGACACTAAGGCCATCTTTACCAAACCACCATTGATGGCATTTCGCCGAGATTCTAATTTAAGGGACATTTTGGTGCATTCCAAATTGAAGAAAAGAGAAGACAACCCTGGTACTTGTCCTTGTAAACATCCACGATGCCGTACTTGCAACCACGTTTCACAACTCCCTACAATTCAAAATCTTGGTAACTCTTTCACTGTTCACAAACGCTACACCTGTTCTTCCGCATGCCTTATATATGCTATAAAATGCAGAAAGTGCGAAATTTTATACATTGGAGAAACCTGCCGACAATTAAATGAAAGATTTGGGGAGCACATCAGGAATGTAGAACACAAGCTTCGCGAGGATGAAAAGAAAAAAGATCAAAGTGATACAAATGCTTCCCAACATTTCAATTCTACGTGACATTCCATTCAGGACATGTCCATTCTTGGTCTATTAGATGCCCCCATGGACTCACGAAGAAGCAAGACGTTGGAGAAAAGAATTATTTTCAAATTGGACACACGTGTTCCGAAAGGACTTAACAAACAATTTTCCTTTCTATGATTCTATCTCCTGTTGCTTCTGAGCGTTCTTTATTCGCTTGTCACACTCTTCCATTACTTGCTCGATCCTACTGTTCTATTAAACATTCTCTCCTTTTCTATGTTCTTCGCTTCTACTAATTTCCTTTACTACTGACGAAGGGCACGGCCCGATACGTTTAGTTTCTTTATTCTATGGCGTTAAGGTATATCTTGATAAGCATTATCAATCGTTTTGCTGCTAATACGTCGCCACATGCTGCACTGTTATTTGATACAATAGAAAAACTTGGCAAAACAGGGCAGATGATTTTGTTAGAATGCAACATGAATACATGACAAGAAATTTCTAAGCGCGCTTTGCAAAATGAACAAAGTGGTCAAAATTATTGTCAATGCATTTCATTTCAAAAGTACCAAGAGCAAGCTCAATTGTAATACTTTCCACTGACTGCTGGAATTCTGTGTTGCAAATAGAGAAAGTTTGATTGAAGTCCCCAATTTTGAAAACCAGGAATCTTTTGGAGCTTGGGCTAGATGCTTCAAAGGGAGGGCGCTGTAGCCCCCTTGGTCCTTCCCTTCCGACACCAATGGATTATAAGAAGTTTAAGCTGTATAAGAAGTTTAGGAACTGTGTGTCCAATGAATTAAAAGAAAGTAAAGAAAGCTATTTTCATAATTATTTCTCTGTCAATAGTCAAAATACGAAAAAACTGTGGTCACTTATCAAGACAATAATCTCTCATAAGTCTTCCACTTCTTCAATCAACCAAATCAAGGGTAAACATGGAAATGTAACATCAGACGCCTCTAAAATGTCAAATATTTCTAATGACTTTTATGTTAATGTTGCTGATGGTATAACACCCATTAACACCTAAATCTCCTCTTAATTATTTATCTGACAGAACATGCAATTCACTTTTCCTATTTTGCGATCCTTGCGTCACCTGCGTTCCTTGCAATCAAATGGAAACCAGGCTTAACATCAGTTTATTTCCCACAGATGTACCAGATGCAAGTGAGAAGATTTCCACATGCCATGGGTGCAACAGAGAGGCCAGCATCAAAAATGCCTTGCCTGATGAAAGACCAAATCCTGACCCTTGAATCTTCAAACTTCTTGAATCTGCGTGTTCACTGTGGCAAGAAAGTTTTAGTATGTTTATGGCAGTAAAGATTGGATCAGAATTGTGGGTCAGATCTTTGTGGAGCCACCAAATGATATTGCCATTGTTTGGGAAATGAGGCAATAAGTCAATTTTGATGGGGAAGTTGCCCGGTTAGCGAATGTTTCTTTCATCCAGAAGAGCAAGAAAATTTCAGTCCAAAACATCTAAAGATCTCACAAAAGTTTCCATAAATTACAAGTGGTCCATAGACAACACTTGCTATGCGATGTCAAAATTTTAGTCTGAACTACAATTGTGAACAGTTTGACTACATACCTATTCATGCAGTAATAAATGTATCAATGCTTTATGCACATGTGACGGCAGTTAGATTCGAGCGGTCAAACAACAATAAAACGACAAAGATTCATTTTCCAAGCGTTTTATAAAAATCCAATGAACATGACTCCAGTGAGACATGGAACTTAACGTGATTGAAAAGTTAAAGTTATCTACAATTCTACTGTTTAAATAAGAAGCTACGCGGAACCATTGGAGAAAATTAACCAATCAGAAATAAGAAAAACAGGAAAGTGACTAACGTGAGAATAGCATGGGTGTATGTAGATTAACCAAGAAAAACAACTAGTCAATTACCAAAAGTAAATAACGAAAAGGAGTACGAGTCAGGCAAAGACGTAAGTAGAACTGAAACGATGTAATTAAAGCTAGTCATAAGCTGAGATGGAAAAAGCGGCCTAAAACTCAAAGAAGTAAAATATGCAAATGACGAATGAGTAAATCAAGGAGAAGAAAAATTAAAAATGAATGAGCAAAAAGAGGGGCTTCGTGACATACCTCTCCCCCTTGTTGAAACGTCCCCTGTTTCAACTACGAACTGAAAATTACAAATGTCTAATGATTACAAAGGAACTAATCACTACTTGCATCTAAATCCTGGGTAATAGTGTCCTTAACATTGTCCATTTGATCCGTTGGTCTGGGTTGACGGTCTTTGTACAGTTTACATCGATTAACGTGTACAATAGTTTTTCTACGAGGTCCTTCTTCTATTTCAACATTTACAGGTGACAACTTCCTAATTATACGATATGGACCATTCCAAAGATGAGCTAATTTGCTAGATAAACCTTGTTTTACCTGTGGTGTATACAACCAAATTCGATCTCCTACCTTAAATTCTACTTCCTTAGCATTCTTGTCATAATAAGTAGCTTGATTAAATTGAGCTCGCTCTATACTCTGCTGGGCTACATATCTAGCTTCTTGTGTACGTCTAATTACTTCATTTTTATAATCATCTGCTGAAACATACTTGCTAATTGGAGCAGAAAGTACTACATCTAACGGTAAACATGGGTCTCTACCATAAATTAGATAAAACGGTGTCTCTTTGGTATGTAGGGGTGGCATCGGAGTTCGTGCCCAATTCATCAGGATTATACTCTGATGCTTCGGAAATGGGTGTCTCAATGCGGATGAGCATGCTTGTACAGCCAGAAGAGGAGAGGATGAGGATTGAGTCGGACACATCAAGAGCAGCAATTGTATTATCATCAGAGTTGAATAAAGTGTCGGAGATGTACGTCATAAAATGCATTGAACATATTGGAGATAAAAATGTACGCATTGTCAGCGTAATGCATGAAGAACCTTTGATGTATGGCACGTCAGTACAATTTATGCAAAGGATGATGGATGATGGGATTATGTTACATATTCACAATGTTATTTCAAGTAAAGTGAATAAACCAATATCCTATATCATAAAGCTTTTGTCTTACTGTCAGGAACTTGATTGGACGCTAATCTATGAATACGACAGGCAAGAATTTAAACGTGGCGGTTACTTGAGACTTGGAGGCTATGGAGCACACATTACTGTTAGCGAGAAAAGTGATGATCGAGTCGAGCTGTTATGCGAGCCTGAATTGAGGTTGGAGGCGGTTGACAAGCGTAGAACGTACAATCAAATGGAGAATCTAAAGCACATGTACATGGACGTAAAAGACATATGGGTTGCGAGAGTGAAGAATTTTCAGACAACACAAGAGTGTTTGCTAGTGGCACTCGATCTGTTTAGTTTGAAATATTATATCATACCTCGCATCTTTCAGCGTATCACTAAAATTAGTAGAGGTACAGTCCATGACATAGCATTCTGTTCTGGGTTGTTTACAACGGCTTGGTTGAATGGAGCACCAATCGGAGCAAAATCTTATGAACCAAGACCTTTTGCGTATTTCTTCATGAATAAGTCGGGTTCAGCGCCAGTCATGGTTGAAATATTTCCACCGGGGAGTGAGATCATGAATTTACAGCCTAAATATTCAGCTGAGGTCATCGCGACAAGTGGATCACTCGCCGGTGTGATTAACACCATCTCAGACAAATATCATGTTGGAGTGATGGATATTTGGATGGATAGAGGCCTCCGTGTGAGGGTGACAGGTATGAGGGCTAGAATGACGGTGGAAGATATTGAGGTTGAGCAAGAAGCGTTGAGAAGAATGCGGAATATGAAGATCGACGCGAGAGTAAAGGAAATGTGCAGTGAAGTTCAACAGAATAAAAACTGTCGAGGTCGAGGTAGAAGAGGAAGAGGTCGAGGAAGAGGACAGAGGGGAGCAAGAGGAGAGAGAAGTAAAACTTCATCCGAAGACTCAACGACATCAGGAGTCTACTCTGACAGTTCAACTCAGAAACGCGGGCTAAAGAACAGGAAAAGTCATTGAATTGGCGGTCTAGGATAAGTCAAACTTCATATGTCGTAATGACCCCTAGATGACACTTCGGAAATTTCGTCGCTGTCTTACTCATACATTACAATAAGTATTGTATACTCCAGCTGATAAAAGTCTCTTAGCAAGTTTTAAGAGCCTTGCATCCTGAGCGGGCGGATGCTTATCAGTAAATCCCGCTCCTGTCACCATTTGTGACGGCAGTTAGATTCGAGCGGTCAAACAACAATAAAACGACAAAGATTCATTTTCCAAGCGTTTTATAAAAATCCAATGAACATGACTCCAGTGAGACATGGAACTTAACGTGATTGAAAAGTTAAAGTTATCTACAATTCTACTGTTTAAATAAGAAGCTACGCGGAACCATTGGAGAAAATTAACCAATCAGAAATAAGAAAAACAGGAAAGTGACTAACGTGAGAATAGCATGGGTGTATGTAGATTAACCAAGAAAAACAACTAGTCAATTACCAAAAGTAAATACCGAAAAGGAGTACGAGTCAGGCAAAGACGTAAGTAGAACTGAAACGATGTAATAAAAGCTAGTCATAAGCTGAGACGGAAAAAGCGGCCTAAAACTCAAAGAAGTAAAATATGCAAATGACGAATGAGTAAATCAAGGAGAAGAAAAATTAAAAATGAATGAGCAAAAAGAGGGGCTTCGTGACACACATATCCATTTTGTTAGAAAGTACCAGCTCGATTGCTTAAAACAGAAAAGAGGAATTTTAAATCACTTACAGAGGGGTTGGTACTGAAAGTCAACGCTTTTTGTCCAAAACTTCTTCTCTTCTTTCCCAATTCAGAAGGTATGTCATGTATTGAACAATTTCTGGTTGAGAAAAATTTATCCAACTCCTTCCTATAGACAAGGTTTCAGTGTCAAAGAGCGTAGATAGGGTGTAGATTGTACTGTAAATTCTTTAAATATTGGCATTTTAGTTCAATTAATACAGAAATCTATGGCTATTACCAACATACGGAATCGGGTAATTAGTGACTCGCAGAATTTGGAAACAGTAAGAGATATTGGTATGCAGTTTGTACTAACAGCTACCATACACATGTATATTCTTAAAAATTGAAGGAAGTCCCATGGGACCTAGCTAGAATACTCAGTCAAAAATGCATTCGTTGTGCGTATTTCAAATAAACCCAATAAATGATTACGAATCACACTTAACCCTATTAATACCAGGATTTTTGGACCCTTGTAGTGCTGGGGGCACAAATTGCCCCCCTCCGTAAAGTCGCCAACATTGCAGATATGAGAGTGAAACTTGGTACAATGGCAAACAATAACAAAATCTACACAATAGGCTACTTCTTTCATTTTTCATTACATCTATGATGTCACAATGTCATAATAGACCATTTAGCTATTCAGCAAAAGAGCCTTGATCGAGCGTTATTTTTATACATTTTTATACACAAGGTTCAATCGAGTGGCGTTAGAGCTTCTATCATTATTGTGCACCTTTGAAAATTCTACAAGATGTAGCAAAGTACCATTCGATTGAGATTCCTTTTCAGAATAGCTAAAAGGTATATTGAGGAAAATTTGCTTGATGTTGGCAATATTGACTATATTTCAGTGTTCATTTCATTATTCCTTTGTTAAATGGACTAGAATATATCCCAAAGCATCAATAAATAACAATCCGTGGTATAATATCTATTCAAGTTCATTATTTATATCATATATTCATGATTTACATACGCCAGTTTGTCATTGTTTAATTTGAACCTCTAATTGCAAATGTAAATACTCCAAAATGCCTTAAAACGATGAACTGTGACTAAAAGAACCAATTTTGGTCATTAAAATTTTTTAATATATTTGTTATTATTCATATGACATCGTAAACATTGGTGCTGACGTCATCAAAAGTAAATAAAACCATATATCATCTGAAAGCTCTTGTCAAGATCTATCGAATGGTAATATTTTCAATGATATATGATCATTCTGGACAAAATTAGAGTACCTTCTTTTCTGTTATTGCTGACCACATGTTGAAAATACGTTTGTCACGTGATCAGTGTCTACCATTTTGAAACATTTTTTAATTTTTGATTAGTACATTAAATTTGACAAAAAGTCACCAAGTTCCATTTCTGTATCTTTCAAACTGACCACACTGCATCAAATAATCTGTGCCCCCTCCGGTAGTAATAGGGTTCAAATAACATGCTCAGTTACCTTTAGAATTTTTTCTGAAGAATGACTGGAGCCAAATTACATGTGATATTCACAAAAGAGGCCCATTTATATTCATGATGAATCCTGAGGTAAAAGTATTTACATTCTTGTTTGGTATCATAGAAAAAAGGCACTTGCAATGATGTTTATCCCATCTTTCGGATACATTAACATTTACACAAGGAAGAGCAATTCAGTACAATGGCAGCAAATTTTGTTACAGAGTGATCCCATCTTAGGTATATGACTCGCGCGGGTTTGGAGTTTCTAGCTCCTGCGGAGGGCTGGGCGCCCTTCGCGCGCCACAGCATCACTGCTCATATTCATTGTATTTTTTTTCGAGAAAATTCGAGCGTTTGATCTCGCCGGTTCACTCGTTAGTATTATAGACAGGAATACAGCGCGTGGGTTTGCAGTTCCAAGCTCCTGCGGAGGGTTTGGCGCTTGTGGCGGCTATCACTGCGCGCCACTACGTCAGTGTTGCGATATTTGTATTAGCTATTGGAATTCATATGCTGTGGAAGTCACAAAGGGCAATAAAGATAATTGTCATTTTCACATCTTGAGTGTAGTGTTATGTTAGATTTTCGTGTAAATTTTTAACAGGGTAATTGTAAACCAGTAAAATTGAATTTTTAGCCTTGTATTGATATTTTGAAATAAGAAATCAAAATAAGAAATAAGATGTAAAAGGCAGTGGGTAACATATTTAAAGTAGCATACATAGCATAAAGTGGCTTGGTTGTGAGAGATAAAATGCATGTAAATTTTTTGGCTTTATAACGATGCAATGAAATAAATTTGATGGGAACTACAGAATTTTTATGATGTTTGTAGCGGGAAGCTTGTGAGAAAACAAATTGTTTATGAGCACAAATTTATCGTGAGAGTTACAACTGTTCCGTCCTTTATTTTTATGTTCTCTGCCTGTTCCTTCTGTTGCTTGTGTATCATGTCCTCGTTTTCCGCATTGTGTCCTTTTTTTATGGATTTTGGAAGGTCGTCATGTTGTTTTTGTCGCGAAGTATTGAACGGCCTGGTTTTGCGCTGCCTTTTTCCTTTTGAGGTTTTGTTGCGAGATCCATCAATCTTGATATGCAATGTCATACCATGACTATGTGGGAAAGAATGAAAGTTGTAATAGTTGCAAGGTTGTCAAGTAAAGCAGTAGATTAAATCGTGCCAGTGACGTGATGGGAAATATGAAACTATCAAATGCATCAGTTACAGTATCTACCGGTAACAGTATTCAGGGAAAATTCAAACTGTGGAACGTACTGCTTTGGAATCACTTTGTGGCGCAAGGGGTTTTTTTATTACGGATGTTAAGGCATAGAGCAATAATGGGGGTGGTAGACTGGGCATTTCATGATTTGATAAGTCTAGGTGTGGCTATGATTTGAGTCTAAATAATCATTATTTTTAATTAGGGTTCATTAATATCTTTGGATCCCAGTTTAGTTCTGTAACTGCCCATAAAAAGCAGTGAATGGAAGAGCTGCGTATGTTGGTTTTATTTTCCTTGAATGATTATGATATTTCTTAGTGTTAAAGAGCCGTTTGAATGAATATAAATTATATAGGTGATATGACTTACCAAATTTTCCTAAGTCGTTCCCCTCTGTAATTGGCAAAATGGAAGTTTTCGTATTCCTTTATTGAAAATTTTCGGGCTACCTCTTTCTTGAAAATGGACAGTTTTTCTCGTTCGTCATATTGAACATGCTGAAAAGGGGTGAATTAATATTTCATTAATCACATCTCCGTTGCTTCAGATGTCTATATGGTAATGACTGGAAAACGGTGTGGTTGTTATGGTAGAATTGAAGTGTTATCCAATAACCGTATTCAATTGGGTGCGTTTTCAGGGTTAGATTACTGGTCTGGGGGATTGGCGTTAAATTGTTGTGGAAAAAATAATTGGTATGCCTTTTCAACTTCGTGCAATAGTAAAACACAGAGATGGTTAGTCATAAGATATTGTTTAATTGGTCACGTTTGTGCAGCCAGGCATTCGAACAATAGAGTTATGCTATGGTAAAGCCACAACTGTGAAAAAGGAAAAGCGGTAATTTTTCAGATTATAAGGATTGAAAGTTGGAAAATTTCATAAATTCAGAACAAAATATAATTGTTTACGATTGGTAGGACTTGTTTATGTTGTGGCCTGCGGTTGTCAGTAAATATCGATTATTCAAGGGAAAGTAGTGCGCAGGGCAAGTGCTGGCACCAAGGATGATGTGGTAGGCAGTTGTTAATAACGGTTGCAATAAACTGATATAGTAACGGTATACTATTTACAGAAGCTATAGGATGCTCTGAAACTTACTTTCACATTTCCATAAAAATTGACTTTTATTTGTCGGGCCATTTTTCCTACAAAGAAAAGAGTGACATAGGGAAAGTGACATACATTGTTGAGTATGATCGAACTGTTTCTGTTTCTATCAATGTTAATCAATTGATTCTTTTAGTTGATTGGCCATGTGAGGTATGGAGACAATTAAGCAAAGTGGCTCATTTGTAGTGTCGCGGCCTCAAATTCAGCACTCCAACGTATTTCTTTGATTTCGGTCAGGCATACATATCAAGTCATATATATTAGTTATCGCGTCTAGTGACAAATTAATTGCAGGTGGGTTCACAATTGTTGATCATACATTCCCTCTGGTATGCTTTATTTTCTGTGCCAGTCTGTGTGGGAATTGCATTGTAAGTGGGTCCACAATGGTGGAGCATACATTTCATGTGGTATGCTTTATTATCTGTGGCAGTCGGTGTGACAAATGCATTGTAATTGGGTCCACAATGGTGGAGCGTACATTTCATGTGGTATCATAGGTAATAGAACAGTGACTGGATAGGACACCGACACAATACAACAATGAGAGGCTTCTGTATTTTGGCCCCCCGCGTTGTGATTTAGGTGAAAGTCAGCACATAGTGCAAACATCGTTTCCGGTTGCTGTTGAAAGTGTTCAGAGATTTAGTTCTGTGCAGTTAAAAAGTATGGAATTGGATGATATCGACTTCGACGATGAGTTTGACGATTTAACCATGGTAAGTACCAAACTTTTTCAAGCTCATTTGATGAATTAAGGTTTACGATCCTTGTTAATGTTTCATGGACTGTTGTTACTCGACTTTTAGGCCCAGCTAGGAGGCCCACACGAATCAAAAGTTTTGGGTTTACATAAACAATTTTACATCGAATGCTCATGGATTTCTCTTTATTTTCACAGGATATACTTATCCGATATTGCGACGATAGAAATATATCAGAGCTCAAAGAGGAGCCAGCCAGACCAAAATCAAAGAAGGCCAAACCGGCAGCAAAATTCCACTCTCACTGTGATCAATCAAGGCTACACGAGCTTGCACAAATTTCGCTGTTGAGGATGGAAGACGATGAAATACTGCATGCTATGTATCAGATGCAACTTTCAGTTATCAAATGCTGCAGTCCCGCACCAAGTTTAATATTTCTTGCTCCATTCTTGGATGGATTGTTAAAAGAGCAGGGTAGAATTGCCAGGCTGGATGATTGCCTGAAGGCATTTCATGAGTGGTCATCCAATACTCAAATTGTGCAAATGTTGCAACAGAGTCTGTGTAACGCATCAAGTGACTTTGTTGCTTGGTTTCTTTTAACATTCATGCATGTTTTTGCAGAAGAGTTTGCAGATAAGAATAAGTTACAAACAGAAATTGCAAGTGGCGTTAGCACCCCAAAGGTCAATTCAAAAGATGAAAAAGATGTTGTTTTCTACATAGCAGGGTCTGTCATATCAAAATTATTGAAAAGAATGCATCGTCTTTTGCAGACGAAGAAAGCTAAAAATTCTTCTGATACACAAAAGCTAACAGAAGACATCACAAGATTGAATCGTCTTGTGGATCAAGGTGCCTCTCCAGCTGGAAATGCGACATTAACCAACGCTCTTAACAGGGGTGGATTAAAGTTTCCAAAAACATCAGTTTTCAGAATCTTTTGTCGTGCTGAACAATTGTTTTGCTCAAAAGTTGGAAAAGATACATGTGCAATTGACATTGCCACAATAGTAGAAGAATGCATAAATGAAAGAGAAACAAGGAAGAACTTCTTTGCAGCAATTGAAGAACCGCAAGCAGAAAATAGCTTGTCAGTATTGAGAGCAGGTAAGTGTCTGTGTTGCCTTCCTGTACAGCTTTATTTTAAAATAAGAGCTCATGGCTATGCAAAATACCTTGCTGAAAGGTACAGGAAGGCAACACAGACACTTAAGAAGAAGAAGGGAATTCGATCCGAACTCAAGGGAAAAGACAACAAATCAGAATAAGATACGGCAGCCTGTCATCAGGGGAAATTTTTGTCCTGTATGAGAAACTAAACAGCCTCTTTTTTCAGTTTCTCATAAATGGTCAAAATTATAAGGCAGATTTTGTCATAATGACAGGAAAATTGTTTATCATTGACATGTGATATTTTAATAAAAAATGAAGAGGGTTCTTATCAGACATAAGACAAAGCTGTCAGCTTCTTGCAGCACATAAAAGACAATTTTCCACAGATTAAAGACAAAATTTTGAGTTCCTTATACCGTAAGTCCTAGAATAAGCCCCTAGGGATGGGAGCTTGTTTGAGGGGGGTATTTAGCATCAGCAAAAAATTTTCTTTTCCATCAGGAAAAATTTTCTTTCTTTACTTGAGGCTTGTCAGTATGCTTAAAGCAGATACATTGAAATGTACCTATTGCTGTCAGGGAAAGCTTGATTATGTTGAAAAAACACAAAGAAAATTGGTAAAAAAAATTTGGGGGCAATGAACTGAGTGATAACTTCTAAGTGAGAAAACAATGAAGGATATGAAGTTTTTTCCTGAATCAATTAACCCCCATGGGAGCTTATTTGAGGGTGAGGACTTATTTTGCCAAAACTACTTTTGGGTTGGAGCTCACTCAAAGGTGGAGATTTATTTGAGGACTTATGGTATGTGAGGATTCACTATTTATCCTGTAAGTGGGCGGGGTCTGCTGCCCAGTTTTCAGAAAGCTACCCTCTTCTAATTACTAACAGTTGCTGTTGTACCCACTTTTTTATGAATTTTGGCGGAAAACTACCAATTTTTGGCAATTTTTTGCCAATTGCTGGAAAACCTACCCATGTTTTACGGAAAATCTGCCGAAAAAAGGCCCTTGTTGAGAGAATTTTTTGACCCAAAAACCCATCCATATGGGCAGCACATACACACCCTCTACATGTTAAGATTCTTACAACATGGTTAAAGAACCTTCCAGTGATTTCAACAATGAAACAGTTTGATCCTGTTAGCTACCTAGCATTCTCCCTAAATCAAATTTTTTTATTGTCTGGATGGTATATTACCCCTTATTTCTTTTTGTTGGTCTTGTAACTATTTCTTGCAACAAGCTTCTGTAGGCATAAATTCATGCATTGAAAAACTTGATCACAAAGTGTTAGCCATAATGATATGTATTTTTTTGAATCCTACTTTGAGAAACCTCCCTAAAATCAGGCTAAAAACTTTTTCATAGGAGGCACCATTTCTCAAAAACATTTATTGTGAGCTTTCTTATAAAGTGGTTTTTATTTTGTACTGTAGGTTCTTATTGTATTTCTTAAGGAGCTTTCATACTTAACTGCAAACTCAACTACAATAGCCCTTCGCAAAGGAAAATGTCTTGACACCAAAAATAACGCTCTTGAAGTTAAAGCTGTTCATCTTTTTCGTTTCTTTAAAGGACTATTTGTGATCTTAATACCTTCGTTTTTCCTCTTTGATCCTTTAGTGTTTCCTCTTGGGGTTATGGACGTTGCTAGTGACCTCTGAAGGCTAAGCTTTTTGTCCTGGTATCCAAATGCATGCACAGTAGGATTTGTGGATCTTCGACCACAAATTCTATGCCTTCCAAAGTGTTCCTCAAGGGAATCTTGGTTAAATGAACTTGATAAGACATATTCAAAGCCGTGGTTTAGTAGAAATCTTGTGCATTCGATCAGTGCATAAACAGATGTCCTTATTCCAAGGTAAGTTTGTTGTGAGATAAACATTTTCTTCTTTTCACCAGTTGTGAATTTGGCACCTCTGCCTTCAATGGATAGTCTCCATCTTTCTAGATAACCAAGAAATTCGTTCTCCAAGAAATCAAATCTTTCATCATCACAACTCTTGTATGGCGCCACAAATGGCTTCCTCTTGAAATCAGCTTCATTCAGTGACCTGGTGTTAAAACAGTCAAAGAACTTATCAACAAGTCCAATGAAAGTAGCAGTCTCATGTGCCTGTGGATGACTATAAGCAAACATTACTTTGCTTACTGAGCTGCTCATCACTTGAGCAGCAAGGTTAACTCTCATCACAGAGTAGCTATTCAGAGAAACATGCTAATTTGTTAGTTTTGGAAGCTTTCTAACTTGACCAGTGCAATCATTTTCATAACAGTCAGAAACATGTTTCCAGAGCAAGTATTTGCCACTGTTCCAAAGTAAGCGGGTGTTCAGGTTAGAGCCAGAGTTTGCTAGGTTATTTCTTAGAGTGTTTAACAAGTGGGGTGCATCTGAGAAGAAATAAACATCCCTCTTTTCATCTGTTGCAAATGGGTTATTGGCCTTGTAGGATATTCCATGTTTTGTTACAGAGTGCATTTTATAGAATGATTGGTTTGCACTTGCCTTATCAGATACCATTGCAATTACTTTGAGGCCAACATACACTTCCAAATAACCAACAGCCTTCCATGCTAAAGAAAAGAGCATGTTACCAGTGCAGCACCTAGTAGCAAAATAAGCCACAGAGCATTTCAGTGGAGATGCAACCCCATTCACCATGAAGACTAAAACCTTATTTGCTACCCTTTCAGTTAAGTTTGAAGCCTTGCTTGATTGAAACATGCTCATATTTTCTCCAAGGTTGACAAAACCAACTAATTCACCTGTAACACTGTCAAATACAAGGTCATCTTTAATCGACATTTCATCAAATGATAAAACTACATAGCGCTGAATTTCTTTATCCCATTTCTGACTTTGGTGCTTGATATCATCAAGAACATCCTTTCTAAAGCCAGCATTTGGATGTACAATGTTTGTATAGTCTCTCAGGGTCCTTTTACAGGGGAGACGAATGACCTTTGATTCCCTAATTGCTTGATATGCTGATGGTGATCTCAAATGAAGGTACAATGCAAATCGAATCATCATTGGATGCCATCTGTTTGCATGTGGATTTTTACTAAAAGCCTTCAGTTGTTCTTTCCAAAACAAAAACTCAAAAGATTCTTTATTGAGGTGTTCAATATTTTCATTCATTATCTGCTTCAAATCTGAGTGCAAATCACTTTGAAGGTTCACACTTTCATGTTTTATCCTTTCTTCAATGGTTCTAATCTTTTGTTCCAAGGCTTTTTGTTTCAATCTGCTGAGTTTAACAGCCTGCATGAGTTTCTTTCTAGCAACAGCATGCAAAGGTGCATTCTTCCTTAATGGTCTATTCAATGCATGCTGTTGCTTTTTCTCCTTTTGTTTCAAAACAGACTTCACTTTCAAGCACGATACACAAATAGCAGATTTTGATAAAAATTCACATGCTGTTGATCTAACGCACTGTTCACATACAACTGGGGTATGACTTTCATCTCTTTTGACTGGCTTATTTGCAACATGGAGGTAAAAGTTTTGTGTTTTTGCTAATTGCTTTCCAATGGGAATAGATCCAAAGGAAATAAGAGACTCCTCAGTGATACCTTTGCAAACATTTAGTCCGTCTATCTCTTTAACCAACCACTGTATTCTCTTTTTCACTAGACTTCTTTCATTGTTTTCGTAAAGAAAATGTGAAACTGGGAGCTCTGCACCAAACCAAAATATTGTTGGCCTTAGTGTTTGTTCAACAACAATTTTTGATGATATTTCCAGGTTATCAGTGAGTTTCCCAATAACAATCTTTCCATCTATTCCTGGAATAACAAACCAAGGAAATTTGATATGTTTTAGATCTTTCTGAACATCATCAAGAGTTTCATAACATATCAGTTCTGGTAAACTGACATCTATTTGGTAATCTAAAACTCTCCGTGGGTTTGGTTTTTGTGTCTCTATGGATTTCAAGGGCAAGTTCTCTGTTGGCAAGCTTCCTCTGTGTATATGCCACTTACCACTTTTATCTGTAAAGTAAAAATACATGAACTCACCTTGAATCACAGCAGTAAAGACAAAATTTTATGAAAATGCTAATTTCATTCACAATGACAAATTTCCTTTTTGTTGGACAGACTTACTTTTGAGTTTGGGAGGGGCATCCATTCTGCAGAAATGATGTTTTTTCAGTACAGTACCTCCAAAAATTTTGTGTTTTGATGAATCTAAACATTTTTTCTTTCACAAGAAACTGGTTTATAAGAAACAAAGTACTATGATAGCCAAAAATTTAAGAAACTCTAGTCCTCAGATACATTTGAAAGCCAACTCCAAGGAAGTCATAGGAAAATTGCAGTGAGCCTTTAGTTTTGGGTTATATCCATGGTAATTTTCTATAATTTTATGCACGAGCCCAAAAGAACTCATTTCTGTCTAAAAATTGTGCTGTGTGTCAAGAAACAAATATGTGACAGTGGCAGAAAGCTACCTGGATCCAAGAAACAAATTAAGAAACTTTCAGTACTAAAAAACTGAAATTTCATGTGAAAGTAGGAAACTTTTAGTACTTGGTGCTTGTGCAAGTTTCTTATCAAAGAAAAAACGTGTATTTTTTTTAATCCACTCAGTGTTGTCAAAAACTGCAAATTAACTTTTATTGATTTAGAGATTTCTCTGATTTTCCTTCAAATGGGTATGAGAAAGGAAATTGGTTTGTATGTATATCTCATAGATATAGAATAAACAAATCTCAGCTACAAGTAATTTGCATTTGTCGATAAAAGCGAAACCTTTTGCAAAGTGTTTCTGAATGAAATCAAAATGGATGAAGCTGACTTGACTGCACGTTTTAATTGCTCAACTGCGAGTTTGATATCAAAATAAACAAAACTCAGATGTCCAACCATGGTATTCCTGTCGAGTCTCTCTGAAAAATTACACCAAAAAGAAGTATTTTGTGCATCAAAATCATAGAAAGAGTGGAAATATTGAACAAGATTTTAAATATTAGCACTTTGCCCCTTCATTCAGAGAGCACAAATTACTTGGGTAGACTAAGAGTCTTCAATTATGCAACAGGCTGTAAGAAAGATTCAGATTCAAATCTACTTTCTCTGTAGCTTCTCGGAATAAAAATATTTAAAACTGTTGCAAAACTAGTGCTTACCTTGATATAGTAACTCTTGTTTAAAGTGAACTGAGCAGATAAAACTGCATTTTGGATTGAATCCTTTGTCCACACGGTTCACGATGGCGATCAACTGTTTTGCCCATACTTCATCTTTCTTTCCAATTGGAATTTTATAAAATCAAACATTTGGGAATTTTATCTTACTAAAATGTCTACCACAACCTACAACGGCACAATGAGCTCCAGGCATTGAAATATGCTAGAATATGCATGGCCCTTACACCAACTCCCGCAGCAAAGTCTTCAGACATGCGCTAGGCCGGAAATGAAGTTTGCACTACGCTCAAGAAACAACAGAAGTCCTAAGATAGTCCTTTGATCTTGCCGGCTATCCAATCCAGTCACTGTTCCATTATCTATGGTGGTATGCTTCATTATCTGTGGCAGTCCGTGTGACAAATGCATTGTAATTGGGTCCACAATGGTGGAGCATACATTTCATGTGGTATGCTTTATTATCTGTGGCAGTCCGTGAGACAAATGCATTGTAAGTGGGTCCACAATGGTGGAGCATACATTTCATGTGGTATGCTTTATTATCTGTCGGAGTCCGTGCGACAAATGCATTGTACGTGGGTCCATAATGGTGGAGCATACATTTCATGTGGTATGCTTTATTATCTGTGGCAGTAAGACAGTGGTTCTTTTGGGATCAAGTTTAGTTGTTTTGTGTTGAAGTATGGTTAATAGCTGGGAAGTGAATGGTACGTTGTTCACAAGAGGACTTCTGGGTAGACAATGTTTCGGGTGTGCGAGCCATCGTTTGTTACAACTTTGATGCCATCTAGTGAGGTAGCTCTGGAGAAGGCAACGTAAAGCTGACCATGGCTGAATACGTCTTCTGGTAGGTATGCACCAATACACTCTAAAGATTGCCCTGGAAAGAAGTTGGAATTGTTAAATTAAGTTGTGTCTAGAAAAGGATGTAGATTTGGCAATATTGGGCAAACTGTGAAGTGGTACATTATTACGAAGGTAGCTAGTGTTTGTTGAATGTTATTGCGAGGATATTGTGAAAAAAGGTAAAAGCGAGAAGTAGAAAGCTTGCGATTGGAAGATATAAAGATCAGCATGAGGATGAAGAGTTGTAGCTATTTTGGAACGATGATAATTAGTCAAGGGAAACCAGGTTGTAAAGATGTGATTTAGAAATTCATTGGCAAGAGGGACTTTGGAAATATGTGAAGCTTTGAAATATTTATACCTTGTGATTTATTGATGGTCAAGCAGTAGGCTAATCGAATTGGGAATTGTGTCCTAGACAACTGAAATGGCATGTTTTCATCTTGAGGTGCTAGGGTGATCCTTGGTATTAACACATACTTACCACTGTATTGGTTTGCGATAATCTCAGCAGCTATTACGTGGTCTTTTAGGTCGCGGATGATAAGGCGAGTTCCATTGCATAGTCTTTTCTTTGGGTTAGGGTTTCTAAGGAGAATGATGGTGGCTCCAATCTGTAATAAAGAAACTTAGAATTTAGGAGGGTGGCTAGAAGAACTTGGTATTGTTGTGAAATAATTATGATCAGTTGACTGTTGTAGGGGAAGGTGAGGTTGGAGACTATTAAGTTTGTTGTTTCATAGAGAATGGATTGGAGAGCGTAAGGTATGTCAAATATTAGAATCTTCACCTGCAGTGTTAATTTCTGGTTTGTAAAAATGTTTTCAGTTTGTAAGAGGTTGGGTTGTAGTTATTAGAGGATAAATGCATGATTGAAATTGATGGATAATGGTTACTTGAAAGTAAGTGGTTTTTAAGATGACAACTGGCTTATTGTAATTTGCGAAAATTTTTGCATCATGCGAAAAATGCGAAATTTCGCAAATTACAAAACTGGTACCTGAAATTGTAAAATGCGAAAATTCTCCACTAACATTTCTTTCTCGTCACTGATCAACGCAAAGTAGGCCAGGGACAACAAAGTCTCCATTTCACAACTGCTGTGTTCCTAGTAACGATTGCCATCAAAGCGTAACTCTTTTCGCAAATTACAAAATACCATGAACTTTTTGTAATTTGCGAAAAATATCCCAATGGCCTACTAAAACAAATTCTTTCGAGTTTATGGTGCTTAGAAGAGTGTCTTTTGTTCGTTGGAAGCATTTAAGTCATTCAAAGGATGACATCGACCTTTTTAACTGATCGTTTGTCGATTTTTAACTGCTGAAAGTTGGGCCAAAGTACAGAGTTTTTCAAGCTTTTGTTAACAATGTGTTCTCTGCTTACCTTTGGTATGACTGGCAGGACTTGACGGAAATCGCCTCCTAGGAACATAAATTTTCCTCCAAAAGGATTATCCACCCTTGTTGTATCTTTGAGTAAACGGTCAACTGCTTTAAGTGCAAATCCTGGGACCATTGAGGCTTCGTCCCATATGAAGATGGTCGTAGAAGCAAGATCTCGTGCTCTGTAGGTTTGGCGGCTGACATTGCAGGTGGAGTATTCATGTAGTGGTATCGGAATTTGAAATGTTGAGTGGGCAGTTGCGCCATCAATCAACAGGGTAGCAGCGATTCCAGAGTAGGCCATACACTTAACCTTGATTTCCATGCCTCTGAGAATGTGAACCAAGGTGTTGTAGAGGAATGTTTTTCCTGTGCCCCCTGAACCATCAACAAAGAAACACCTGTTATCAGCGTGAGTGTTGAGCGCATGGAGAAATGAATCTGTGACATGACGCTGGTCTGGGTTGAGCTGATCAAGCATTTGTTGTCCTAGCCGTTGTTCTTCTTTGACGTTGATTTGTGGAGGTTCATGGTCAGGGGGACGGAAATTGTTTGGCTATATTGAAGGGTTCCTTCTCCTTCGGTGATGCTGCCAACGCTAGCCGTATGCGGCTGGTTACATCATGGTTACATCATCCGCCATTGCAAAAAGATAGCCTGTGATGACATTCCCACAACCCAATGCGGGCAGGGATGGCATCGACTGTTAAGGATGGCAACGACCGTTTACGAAACGGCAAATAGCGATGGAGGTTTAGTACACTGGATAGGGGGGAACTTTGGTACAATAAACACATGGCAATAAACACATGGAGAGGACAGCCCATGGGGTACTCAGTAACTTTTGATCTGGGGGTGTCTTTCATATAACTTTCATAAACTGTGTCTGTTTTCAAATGTGGGATTTCCATATTTGTTTCATTGGTTATCCAATGTTCACTGCATTTGTGGGACAAAGATTTGAATAGCATATAGCATGTTTTTTATGGTTTTCCTTCATGCAGTCAACAACATACAATTTTATCTTTTTGCAGACAAATGTTGCAAGTGCAATCAATGCAACAACACACACAGCCAAAAATGATGATGCTCGTGACACATACCTTGAACAGGTGCATAATTCCAGGGTTGAAATCTCAGAATTCATATGCAGTTCCTGCTGGTGTAGTAGGTGTATCAAGCCAGATGATGACTTTCTCGAGTGTTTGGCCTTATATCTTGGGGGTGTCTTTCATATAACTTTCATAAACTGTGTCTGTTTTCAAATGTGGGATTTCCATATTTGTTTCATTGGTTATCCAATGTTCACTGCATTTGTGGGACAAAGATTTGAATAGCATATAGCATGTTTTTTATGGTTTTCCTTCATGCAGTCAACAATATACAATTTTATCTTTTTGCAGACAAATGTTGCAAGTGCAATCAATGCAACAACACACACAGCCAAAAATGATGATGCTCGTGACACATACCTTGAACAGGTGCATAATTCCAGGGTTGAAATCTCAGAATTCATATGCAGTTCCTGCTGGTGTAGTAGGTGTATCAAGCCAGATAATGACTTTCTCGAGTGTTTGGCCTTATATCTTTGAAATGGTTGAAGAACAACCTGGTAAGCAGGGATAGACAGTGGTTGCGATGTCATTGGTGAGACGTGTGACTGGGAACATATTCATGATTGAACCACAAGGATGAGATGCTATAATCGTATTGCCTGACAGTGCAGAGATCCTATTATTTAAGTGAATAAGTTTTTGATCATGAGATCGTTGATGAAGGAGGCTCCCTTTGTAGTCATTGTGATGATTAATGCATCAGGATGCAATTGCAGTTTGCTATCAACTGCTGCTGTTGTTTCAGGTGATAACAAGAGTGTACGTCCTTCACAAAGATGTTGTAGCATCTTTTCTGTTGGTGGGGCATATCGGATATGGTGGAGAAAGTTAAGGAGCTCCCCGTCCTGCACCATACATTGTGACGCCATCGTAAATAACAATAACAATGGGTCACAGTAACAATGGGCTCCTGTTGCGCAAAATCGCCACACAGTACCAGTAATGGACGGTGATCAAGCTTCTCCAATGTTGCAATGATTTGATACAAGATTGTCACTGGAAGTTGGGGGATGTAGTGATTAATATGCGTAGTTCTTCAGGTAGCTTCTTCAAAATTGTAGGAGTTAAGATCACTTCATACGTTTCCATTTGTATGCCAATAGCTGTCCCTCTAAGTGAGATGCATCTGCTGTCCTGAAGGCATTGGTGCATCACTAGATGCATTCTGCGAGGAGCATTTATGTTGGTGGGTGCTTTGATGATCTTATCCACAAATTATTTGGTGGCAAGGTCATACGTATGCAACTCCAATGTTTATGCCTCCAAAATTTCAATGCCTTAAGGGGAAGCGGCAACATTCCAGCAGTTGGCAAGTCTCGCTGACTTGCGAACTCTCATGCTTACAGGCAAGGATAAGGGTCACTCAAGTGCAGGTGAGCATGCAGATCCAGTGGAAGCCAGATCCCTGGACTTCTCAGCTGATGACGATGATACTTTGCATCAAAGTCGTCGGCACCAAATGCTGGAGAACTTAGAGGATAGCCCTCTTCCATGAAATAGAAGAAAAGTAAAAAGAAAGACAACTACAGACGAACCTTATACGCTTCCAAAAAAGCCAAAAAAAAACAAAGAAGTGAACAATGGACATACGATAAACTCTCCTACTTTATGAATACAGTATCTGTGTCAACTTTTATTATAGTGGTTACAAGTTCTACAAACACATAGATGAAAATGTAGAGGGGGTGGAATCTGCCCCCCCCCTTCCTAGTCAGATAGGTAGGCACTAAATGTCATTCACTATTAGGTGCTCATTAATTATTCAAATTCATCAGATACTCGTTTATCAGAGAACAATCCCGAGTCACTGCTCGTTTCCTCCTCCGCATCAAAGGAGTAGTTCAATGAAGTAGAACAGCCTATTTACCATTGCACACTCCCTTAACGTTTAACCACTAACACCCTGTACGAAATACCTATTAAAGTAATGTACAATATTGATAGATAGATAGATAGATAGATAGATAGATAGGTGTAGTGGCGCTGCAGTGCAGCAGTCATGCGGACAAGGTTCGCGCCAAGTTTTAATCGTTTATGAGAAACAGTAGTTAAAAAATTGACAAGCTATCCCAAGCATAAAAAAATATGAACATTTTGAGAACTTACTAGTACTAGCTTATATTATCTTTTATAAAATGGGTGTAGTCCAGACAGGGGTATTCTCTGGCAATTTTGTTGAAGGCAAAACAATGGTCCCCAGGTTGTCCCAAAAGGCCAGATTTTGGCGATTTTGATTTAAAAAAAATTTATGTAATTTTTACGCAGAGAACGGCATATTTTACATGATGATTGTAGAAATTGGCCTGCTGTAGTGAAGGGGTTTATTTGGACAAAAATTTGTCAAGTGGATGGCAGGTTTTTAAAAATGCTATTGGCAAACCCTACCTGAAATTTAGCATAAAACCACCTCCAAGGGTTCAGAAGTCAAATGTTTCCCAAGTCCACCGGGTTAGTCAGAAAAAAACCTTTGTCGGACTGTGGGGTCGCATTGAGTCACTTGATCATCATGAACAAGATTTTTCTTAGAAGCCAACAGTCTTACTGTCAGTCAACAGTCAGTTACAACTTAGTAGTATTTGTGTTAGCGGTCAGTGGTCCTGTTCATGCCGTTCGGTGTGAGAGCATTAGCTAAGCCGATGAAGTCTTGTTCTTTGTTATTAGTAGAGTTGCAGTCTAGCATGTGGATATCGATCTTCTCTTGCTGACTTGTTTCCAAAATAAGTTTGCAACATGCTGGGTTTGCATTGCGATTGGATGTCCTTTCCTTTTGGTGATGAAGAACTTGGTGGTTGTTCTTGAACAATCCTTCCCAAGCTGCTTAAAACACTAAATGCAGGATTTCCAAAGTAGAATCTGGTATGTCATGAATTTCAATTGTCCTTACTCCCTATTACGTCATTGTTGCGAACGCGCGCAATGCATAGTGGGATTTGTAGTCATGCTCGCTTGGTTTGTTGTGGTTTTGAATGGGAAGTTGAATGTGAAGACAAACATAGCTCGTTAAGGCCAGTTAAAACATCGAAATTATATGGAAAACGAACAAGAAAATCACACGAATTCAACCGAAAACCAATGGCCTAGTTTTTCTCAAAACTCCAGCACGGGCACTGGTTTCCCTGAAGCAGCTGACTGTCACGAGCAGCTCCAGATGCACATGGACCTCCATACTAGCACAAACCGCAACGATGGCTGGGTGAAGTCGCTAGAGTTCCTACCCAATGTTACCAGTGAGCAGATCAACGAAAAGCTTATTGGTGGCTCAACATTGCCAAAAAGGATTTCAGCACCACAAGCATTTCGCAATAAACGCCTTAGATATCGTTTGTGGAAGGAAGGGTTTGTCCGCTCCATCTCAGAAAGGTCAAATATTAAAGGCCAGTGTCTACTCTTTTAGTGAAGTCACGAGTGCACGCTTCTATCAAAAACACATTCTACAATGTATCAGACAAGTGGTGATGTGAAATATGCAAAATGTAACTGCAAGGCTGGTCAAGGGGGCTGTTGAAAACATGTTGCAGCCCTTCTCTTCACCCTTCTGGACTTTGTCAACCTAGATGCTAAAGTGGTGCCAAATGATTTAACTTGCACTCAAGTTTCACAGAAGTGGCATGTGCCAGCTTCAGCAAACATGACTTTGCCAAAGGCTGTAAGATTTGAAGACTTAGAGTTTGAGAAGGCAGAAGTACACAAGAAAAGGAAGAGGCCTGTAGTAACTGGGGTAAGGGAGTCATTTTGTGCTACCCCTCCATTTGCCTACAAAAAAGGGGCAGATGACCTGAAAAGGCTGGCAGAGAATCTGTCAAAAGCAGGGAAAGCTACCTTATTTTGTGAGGCCATGAAATCAAACAATTATGAACCTTGCACCAGCTTTCAAACATCAGTAAGCTGCCAGATTTCCAAGCAGAGGGAGCCAATATTAAATGGCAATGAAACAAATGCAGAAAACAGCATCATTGTACAATTGTTTGGGCAAATGAACTTTAATGTTGATGCCACTGCATTTCAAAATGATGAACTGAAAACAAAGATCTTGAGAGTTGTGGAAGTGAGCAAGCAAGAGGCCATCAATATTTGTGTGAACACGTTGAGGCCATCGGTGTTTGTGTGAACACGTTGGGTCAATCAACGCAATCTCAGTGGTTTCAAGAAAGGAAAGTAAGATTGACGGCATCAGCTTTTGGAAAAGTGATGAATCGGAGGCAAAGTGTATACCCAAATTCACTGATAAAATGCATAGTTGATAAGACATCCAGAAAAAGTAACAATATGCCTGCATCATTGAAATGGGGAATCAACAATGAGAAAGTTGCAATTTCGAAATATGAGAATCATGAAGATTTATGTGGAAAGAAGGCTGAGGATTGTGGTTTTGTTGTCTTCCCTTCATGCCCATGGCTTGGATGCAGCCCAGATGGCATTGTTGTGGAAAATGGAGTTCCTGTGGGTTGCCTTGAAGTGAAGTGCCCATATGCAAATCTACATTGAAGGAAGCTGCTAAGGACAAAAATTTTTTCCTTCAAGAAAAAGATTATGGCCTTCTCCTCAAACGCAGCCACTTCTACTATTACCAGTGCCAGTGGGTAGTCAACATCCTAGAACTGCCATGAATTGACTTTGTTATTTATACACAAAGTGATCTACACATTGAGAGAATTTTTAGAGACACAGCTTTGTGGAATGAGAAGATGTTGCCAGAATTATCAGCATTCTATAAACATTATATTTTTCCAGAACTTATGAAAAATTGAACTTGTAAAGCTTATGTACGTTGTTCTCATTGGTCCAAATAAGTTAGCAACAGGAAATTGTTGTCTGGCTTAATCTTCTTAACTTGTGATCTTTCACGGAACTTAATAAAATTGCTTCAAAATGACAAACTATCAAAAAAGAAACTTTTTTCGTGCAGTCTAGAGGAAGGAAATCATATTTTTCATTTTTTTCTGTGCTATGATTTCAAGACAGTGCATGACTTGATGAAAGTTATTTGTGAATGGCAAGGATTAGCAGTCGTCTCCAGTGTAAACAAGAATTGCTAGGAAATTCTTAGAAACAGATTATACTTCAAAATACTGGAAAAAGGACTTTTGAGAGATTTGTTTAATTCTGAGTCAAATTCCTTGTTTTCCATAGATTTGTGTCTTCTTTTTTGTGCATGGAATTAAAGATAAAAATTTCTCTTTGTGCGTCATCAATGCAAACTTTAGTGTGCACACAGCCTCAATTCATGATCAAGCATATAAACTCAGAAAGAAACAATGAAAAGGTTAGATTCAGTACAAAATCAGCTTTTATGAACACATAGCATCAATGTCTCAGTCTCTATAATCATTTATTAATGGTGGCAAGAAATTTGTCATGTATGCACATATTACCCAAATTTTGTTCAGCTCTGAACTCATTGTGATTGGGAAAACTGTGCTTAGAATCCTAAATGTTTTAACTCGTGAAATTGCTCGTTCAACATGTGTGCGAACAGATGCAATTTTTCTTCTTTCAATTGCTTCCTCAACAGATAGGTGGTCTTTGCCCTTGAGAAAAGGAGGGATGTTCTGTGAGACACCTGCTGGCAAATCATCTGCTTTATACTGTGAATATGATGTTTATACTGTGAATATGTTGCACTTTGGGATCTCACTGAGCTTGCCATTTCAATGAAGAACACAGTACAATCAATGATCACCCTTGTTGCAGGATAGGTGTCCTTGAAACATGTTGGCATTGTTCTATCAATGGTATCTCTTGAGGGGCAGATTGGAAAAGATCGCATTTGGCTATGCAAAAAGTCCAACCATATCATCCAGATTCTTGACAAATGCTGTTGAGATATTGAAGCTCTCTGGGCCAGGTCTTCTTCTAACAAACCCAGTTGTAACCTTACAAGGACAAGAAAGAATTCCTGTTCAGGAGAAAGTGTCCTCTTTCTCCCACGTTTTATGTGTTCTAATAACTGGAGTTTCTCAATATTTGTATTTGAGTTGTGGTAGATCAAAGATCCTACTGCAGGGCCAAATGAATCAAAAACAATCTTGAAGGTTGCATAATCTGGTAGGCCAGTATAGAACTTGAAAAGTTTGCTGCCATCCTTGTATCTGTCAAAGGAAAATTCCAACTTTCCAATTCTTCCCAACAAGCATCTTATCTCTGTATCATTCTTTGCCTTTTCTGCTTTAAGTTTCTCATTTTCTTCTTGAAGAATTCTTATCTGAGCTTGCAGAACATCATTGTCATTAACAGGGATTTCATAACTTTTGTTGCTTTGAAGTACAAAATCCTCCTGACCTGTTTCATCATCATTTAGGAAATGTTCATTTTCCACCTCCATTATTTCAGTGCTTGTAGTAGAAGTGTCAATATTTACATTAGTTACACTAAGAACATCACGGTTCCTGGCTCTGACAGTTGGCCTAGGCTTTGGTTTCACAATGTTTTCAGTTTTAGGTGTGATAGTAGGAACGTTGTTCATATAAGTTTTTCTCCCTCCTTCAAAGTGTTCAGAACATACTCTGAGTCCATTGGTTGGGTTAAAGTTCTTCCTGTGGATCAAATGGATCCAGCGTTTCCTGAGATCTTTCTTTTCCTTGCTGTCCCCATTTGGAAAAGTATAAAATGCAAGGTGTGTGTGCTTCTTACTATTATTAAAGCAATTTGAAACACAGCAAGTGAACCCTCCTCTTCCTCCACGCCTCTTGTTAGTCCCATTTTCTGTGCTTTGGGTAACTACCGGATCCACCGCTATTCGTTGATTCTCTGCACTCGCAGCTGCTTCAGGGAAACCAGTGCCCGTGCTGGAGTTGTGAAAAAAACTAGGGCATTGGTTTTCGGTTGAATTCGTTTGAGTTTCCTGTTCATTTTCCATATTATTTCGATGTTTTGACTGGCCTTACTGAGCTAGCTGTGTTCGTCTTCGCATTCAACTTCCCATTCAAAACCACAACAAACCAAGCGAGCGTGACTACAGATCCCACCATGCATTGCGCGCGTTCGCAACAATGACGTAATAGGGAGTAAGGGCAATTGTTCTGAATGGCTTTTCCAACTGACTTTCTGTGAGTGATGCAGTTGTAATTGCCATCTATTTGGATGATGTTTCTGATTCTCCTTTAGACAGTGACACTGCTACATTTGCACCATTGTTGTCATCACTCTGAAGATCTCGGTCAATGGTAGGTGTTGTATCTTCCGCAATGCAATGAAGTTCTTGTTTGAAAAATTCAAAAGGATCCGGTTTCTCATGTTTTTTGTCACTTTCAAAGTTTTGTGTTGGGATTCTGAACTGTTCTCTCCTTCTAGCTTTCCCAGCTGTTTCCCTTACTTTCTCTTGTTGATCATTCTCAGTTATGTTTGGCAGTTTTCTGTGCATCAAACTTACCAGTGCAACTGTTGCATACATTAATAGTATTATATAGTTGTGTAACATTTGGGCACCTCCCATTGTACATCGGTCAAATGTCTGCAACTCCGTCTTCATTCTGCAGAGAATTTCTGGAAGGTGCTGCAATTTAAATTTACTTGTTTCCTCCCTGAATACCCTAGGCTGTACCTTGTACCTCCCCTGGAAAAAAATCCGAGATACAGCCTGTAAGGACTCAATTTTTCCCATCCTTCCTGCATATTCTTTTGGTGGCTTTAAGTTTTGAACATTAACAAACTTATTTGCCAAAGCTTAGTGAGCAAAATCAGTTATTTTTCTGCTTTTCAGCTCCAAGCCATCATGTATTGGATTACAGGAATTACCTAATGCTACGTAGTTTTCTGTTGGTTTGTTGATCCGCATGCTAACAAGTACATGGCAGCTGTCCACCTTGCAACCCCATGGCTAAGTGTTTACCAATGAACAATCAAGCACATATCTACATTGGCTTTGTGATCAAATGTTGTTTCAGTAGGATGCTTCCTTTTTTTTCTTTCATTAAAGAAGGTTCCTGAAAGAGGAAGAAAGCCTAAAAAACTGCTACGAGATGGAACTGACTGTAATATGTCTACTTGAGATCCAGAAGTGAAATGAAAGTTCCAAAACATTGATAACATCATCCACATTCAAAGTGTATAGGCATAGAAATTTGAGATGTTTTGACAAAGACTTACAAACTGCTAAATAAACCCTATTAAAGGCCTTGAGTCCGTATAAATGGCACTCTCATGGCCAATATCAACTTCTTTTCAATCATGAAACAAATTTAATCCCTATTCCAATTAAGCCAAAGAAATTCCTTTGGACATTGGACAATTTCAGGACCAAACCCATAAATGTTCCAGCTTGAACAGTAGAATTGACCACACAATGTTTGTATAAACGTGTCTGCATTAAGTATATGTATAAATTTCAGGATCAAATTTTACAATGTTTCAGCTCTAGGTATTAGAATTGCCCACATAAAGTGATTAAAGTAAGGCTATGGTCAGACCAAACTTATGAAGCACGCTTTGTTTGCCCAGCAAGACCTCAAGCATGCTAGAATATGCATTTTGATATGACCTTTTACTCAGTTCCTATTGTCCGTTTTATTTGTTCCGATGCTGCTACAAGAGTGGGAGAAGGCTCTCTTCAGCAGTGCTATATCAACAAATGTGGTCTTAATCATCTAAATGCACCTCATCATTTTTCACGCATGTCAAAATCTCCATTCATAAAATTTGTTCGTGAATCACGGGTATCACAGCGTTGGTTCAAGAACTTACAAAATCAAATACGATTCTTTTCTCGCTTTTGAATTGTTAGTGATGAACCGTTCAGTTTCTTCAAGTAGCGTAGGCCATAGCGGAGGAAACCAAGATGGAGATACTTCAAACAGATATCAAGATGCTCATCAAACATTTAGACAGCATACGCAGCCAAATCATGGCTTCCCTCCTTTTTTAGGAATGCGAGGGGGAGTCAATGGAGTTAACATGCATTTAGGAGAACACAGGATTCCGAACTACCTTCCATTTCATATAAATTCAGGCTACATGCAAATGCCAGGCTATGTGCAACAACCAGTGCAGCAAATGCCATCCCATGATACTGTTCCACAGCATCAGTCACAATATGAGAAGGGAAAGGCCAAAGAAAAATACACTGCAAGTGGAAAGTGGGATGAAAAGCAAGCTGGGGTCCTCGTGAAATTGTGGAAAGAAAAGCTGAAAGAGATCGAGAGCTTGAGAAGTAACGAAGCCTGGAAGTTTATCATGACGAAGGTCAACGAGGCAGGGCCAGCGCAGAAAACAGCCAAGCAATGCAAGGATAAGATTAGAAATCTTAAAGATGCCTACAAGAAAGCAAAAGCAAACAATAAAACATCAGGAGCCTCGCCAGAATTCACGCCGTTTTTTGATGACTTTGACGAAATGCTGGCTACTAGAGATGTGATAGAGCTTCCCTTGGTGACAGAAGTTGGTCTGGAAGATGATGTTGTCGAAGAAGAGGTGCAACAGAGAGCAATTTATGACTCAGCAGATGATGAAGATTCCCTTGCTCCGCAAGATAATATTTATCCTGCTCTAGAACTGGAGACAGAACTTGAAAATGAAAATTCAGAAACGGTGGAAGATACAAATGAAGCTATGAATAAAGAGAAGAGGAATAAAAGCGGAAAACGGATTGCAAGGAAAAGAGATGGAAGTGCAAAGGGGAAAAACGAGAAGAAAAGAAAGAAGACCTCAGATTACCAGGAAGAGCTCATATCTGTGCAGAGAGAGCAAATGGAGCAATTCAAAGCTAGCGAAGAACGTCACCGCGAATTTATGCGCGAAATGATGCAAGAGCAAAGAAGGCAAGAAATGGAAGAGAGAGAAAGAGACCGCGATTTCTTCCTTCAGCTTGGCAGATTGTTTGCAGGAAAAAGAGACTGATATCAAACAATAAATAACTGTATCTAATCTAGAACACAAACAGTTTAAATCGTTGGGTTTCAAAGGGCAGATTGCTCTCCCTAGCAAACAGATGAAGACCACCAACCCAACCCAAAAATGGAATTAGAATTACCGAAAAAATTTGATTTGATGAAGGGGACATCCCATTTCTGGGAAATGTAATCAAATTTGAGGGATACAAAAGTGCACGAAGCACTAGACGCAGGCAGAGCATTCTGTAACCTTGTCAAACTTTTGTTTTTCAGTATATACTTGTTTTGTTTTGTTTATACTATAGCCCATAATACGTGGAAAAATATGTTATGTTCTGTTCATTACAAAAGTCTTTAGCACTTCTCTCAGTTCTTCACCTCTTGCGCATGCCTGGTTGTTTCTACGCTGTTGTTGTCTTCGCTCTCTTTCAATTACATTTTGGATCAAAGCTTCATCTGGAAAAACATCTTCATTTTTTTGGCAAATATTGTGAAGTACACAGCAAGTAATAATGATTTTTGAAACATTCTCTACTTTATTATCTAATCGTTTCAAAAGACAACGCCACCGTGCCTTCAAAAGACCAAATGCCTGCTCAACAACAACGCGGGCAGAGGAAAGGGATTTGTTGAATTTAGTTTCTGCTTGATCTAGCCGGTGGTCTTGAGAAAATGGTTTAACAAGCCAGTCACACAGAGGGTATGCACCGTCACCCAGGATCAAAGGACGCACAATGTTTTGACCAACTAGCTTGGTAGGGTGAGACAGAATATCTCCTCTATTTGCTTTTCGAAAAAGTGAGCTATTACGCATGACTCGAGCATCGTGTATGCTTCCTGGGTATCCAGTCGAAACATCTAAGAACATTAGAGAATCATCCGCGACTGCTTGAGTATTGATGGTGTACCGTTGTTTCCTGCTGTAGTAGTCTACTTTGCTGGGACTGTTTGGTGCAGTTATCGCAATATGTGTTGCATCAACGGCTGCTAGGGCTTGAGGTATTTTGCAGATTTCCTTGAACGACTGAATTGCACGGGCAGTTTCTTCGGGTGTCTGAGGAAATTTTATGTACCTAGGTGACAATCGAGTTATTATTTTACAGAAATCTCTTGTAATTTCGATGGCAGTTGATTTGCCGCAGCCAAACGTAGAAGCAACTGATCGATAGCTGTTGCCAGTTGACAGTCTCCAGACAGCAATGGCAACACGGCCTTCAATGGGGATGGCTCTTCGAAAATTTGTGTTCTGTTTTTCAAGATATGGCCTAACAACCCGTATTATCTCCATAAATGTTTCCTTTGAAAACCTAAATTCTTGCCTCCAGTAATCATCACATCCTGCCATCAACTGACTGTTCCAGACAGTTTCGAACCAATGCTGGGGTCTCTCTATGACCCAGAATCTCCGAACGCGCCCAATCATCGCAAGACCCAACCTTAAAAAATTCATGTTGAGAACAAGATTGGACCTTCTTATCCTTGAGTGCAAGTCTTCCAACAAAAGAGCTTTGCTTGACCTTCTTCTGCTTTTCTTTTGGGCTTGCATCATGTGGCGAATAACTGCTAAAAGCGCGAGAAACTTGAAGTTTTCCATATCTTGACAACTTCCGCGCTAGGTCTACTTCGACTGAAAGAGGGAGTGGAAAACTTTGTAGGGATAGCATTTGCCGAAAGTTTGTCACTGAAATACCCACATAATATCATAGCAAATATGTGGGTTTGGTTGAGTCAAAGTTCAAAGCATTAGCATGCTTGAGCCAAAAGTAAACATTGGCGTGCTAGGCAAACAAGCTAACTTGGTCTGACCACGGCATAATGCGTCCCCATAAGTAATGCATCTCCAGAAGCTGTTTCACGCAGACCAGTAACTAAAGAACTCCCATCATTCTTGACTATGTCATAAGTGATGACACTTCTTCCTTTCTTTGATGTTCAATCAGTATGGAAAGTGCAGCCCTCCTACCAACATCAATGTTATATGTGTGTTTCAAAATGTTACGGATAACATCCTCAACATTTCTAGTGCTGACACCCATACACAACAAATCTTCACAAAGCATTCTTATATCATCTACATATTTTCCAAGCAAAATCATCTCCAGATAAAAAAACTTCGAATTTCTCTTCAATCACTTTTTTGCATTTGCAAAATCGCAGATACGATCACACCATCTTGTGACTTCTTTGTGTAATGCAATTTCATTTTTTGTTCACATAATACATTCCTTAATGCCTTGTCAGATCTCTCTGTAATTTCATTCATCTGTTGTGTACATTCTTCATTTGCTTCTTTTTCCTCCATCAATTCATTTGTTAGATCTAAAATTGTGAGAGATATTGTGTCTGGTCATTTGTGATTGGTCCTTTGATATTTCTACGTTTCAGAATGGTCATATTTAGTAATATAGCATTTTCCTCGTCTTACTCCTGAAAATTGGTTTGTGGTAACCGTTCCTTCCACCAATGCACCTTCATTGATTCCTCATACGTTCAACAGGGATTTTCCACAGGGATCCATTCAAATGGGTATGAAAATCCCTGTGGGAATGCACATGACCATATTTTGGTCAGGGATGTGCCATTGAGGCATCAAAAACATAACTGTTCCGTAAACATAAACATATCAAATTTTTGAAAATCATACCTGACCTTATAACAATTTTTTCAAAAAAGTATTTCCGACCTTACATGTTTTATCCCAAAATCTTGAAAATCGGTCCAGAAATTATGAAAATAGCTACCGTTTTTTGTACCAGTATCTGGTAAATTGAAATCCTTCCCGATGGCATGTTGCCTTGCCCGATATGCACGCCCGACAACACCAAGCCTAAAATCTGACGTCACTGCTGGCCTCTTTTTGCAAGAAAGCTGTGGCGCGAAAGTAAAATTTGGGAAGAAAAGGCGTCAGCAAGTGTCCCAAGCGTCCCAAAACGAAATATTGAGACATAAGGCAATAGCTACACCTTTTGCCTTTCACGTCCTGTGACGACTTTGGTGCCGAAGGTGATAAATTGCTCAAACTGTTCAAAGGCCCGCAGCTACTCTGTCAACAAAAACAGAAAGCTTGACTACAGGTAACAAGAAAAGTTATTAAATTCAACTGTTTAAATTGTTTTGACGGGAATAGAAAGGAATCAGTGTGTTTGACAGAATGATAGGAGTTACACAATGATGTCATTGATTCAGAATCAATTGCGAGTAATATGTAAACTGATCTAATTCTACAAATATATTTCAATCAACAGATTTTCTGAATCCCTTCTCTTTAGGTCCATTACTACTGTTTTCTGTCTCTTCCTTGGTGCTTGATGTCGCCTCTCTTGCCTTGTCGCGTTTCCTTTTCCTCTTTGGCTCGTCTACGTCGCCCTCATAACCCTTCATGGCACTTTCCTCATAACATGCTGTTAGATACTTCCTTTTCGTCATCTTCTTTCCAGCTTTTCTCATGCTTTCCCTTTGTCGGTTCTCCATTTATTTTTATTTTAGCCGTGAAAAGGTAAAGCACAAAAATAAGATGGGTTTTCAATGTAGTCTAACGATTTCTTGTCAGGTTTACCTGAGATAGAACCTGAGGTTACGATATCCAGACAAAGAGTCTATTGGAATTCCAAATATGGGGTACACAAAAGCCATGCCTCTAAGGAGAAGTCTCTCCCCGAGATCGGCCCATGATGCACTTCCATGTTCTTTGAAAAGAACACGGACGATGAACCAGCCATAAAAACCCTTGTCAATGCGTTCTTGGGAATCAAGGCGAGGTATTATCCTCACCTTGTCACAGGATGCAGAGTCAGGATTCTTCGAAGATATTGCAGGGAATTGTGACTGACACAAGCTTCCCACGTACTTCTTCGGTCACCCTTCCCTTGAGGTATCAAAAGGCCGTGTTCATCTCTGGTGCATCAATGCCCTCGAAGCGAAAATTCGCCTTAGAACTACCAAACAGCTGGACAAACAAAGGATCCTCAAACCGATCAACGACCAGACCATCAGCATCGGGAAACAAGATTTTGTCCAATGGAACATCCACCCACCGACACTGATCATCTGGAGAAAAATGGTACATGAGAACATCCGGAACGGGAAGAGATGATCCGATGGCTATGTCATAGAGGAAGCGCGCCAGAAGATTATGCGCAGTTTCCTAAAACATAGTTGGGGACATGGTTAGCCTTGTGTAACCCAGCTTATGGTGAGCTGGACCCAGATCCGCAGCAATGGCCACCATACAAACTTTGCTGGCATTCGTAAAGCGGGCATTCAAGTTCCTTGCATGTGAATCGATGCAACAGCAGTGAAGGCCCTGGATGGGCCGTTCCGGATCCACGCTACGACATCTGTCGCAACCACACGAAGCCAACAAACGCTTATGTTCCTCCACCTTTTTCCCTTGAAGTCTCTTTGCTAAGTTGGTTCTTTTTCATCTCTCAGCGTGCTTTTTGAGGATGACTTGCAAATAAAGTGACCGATTCTCCAATAGACTTCGTTTTGGACACAGTCTGAATATTTTAATGCTTTGACCAGCACGTCTAGGTCAGCATTGGTTGCTTCATCCCAGGAGCACCATGAGACGTCAACTCCCTCCGGAATACAAATTTCGTCCAGGCTCTCCAGGCATGACAGTTCCAATTGAAATATAGTGTCCGAGGAAACAGGAGGAGGCATATCATAAACGTGGTCCTGCTGCGCTTCAACTAAAAGCTTGGAACAGGTTTCATTTGTCCTTGTGGCAGAGTGCTTCAAAGAAGCCATGTATCTGTCCTTGGATGAATGACAACCAATTCCAAAAGCACGTGAATGAGAACTCGCTTTGGATTCTTGCGAAGCTGGTAGATCCTCAGAGTGGTCTTCACTGTCCAGCTCAAAATGATGGGATTCATGGGCGACAGCACTTGACTCAACACCAGAAGGTCTTGGAATGGGCGAGAGTTCTATTTGCAAATCTACAGGCAGCTGGACCGAGTCGGTAAACTGCGATCCCTCAGCTGTATGCTGGGAATCTGCAATTTCCAAAACTTTGGGCAACTGGTTAGAATTTGCAAACTGAATTCCCTGACCCATCACAGGAGTATCTGGCGAAGAGTCAACTGCTTGTGCCTCTGACGCTGCTTCTGGACAATGAAGTGAGTCACTGCTAGCTTCGCCCTCATCATTAAGATTGGAAGAGCAGTTACCTGGATGCGCATCAACTGATGTTGTTGCGCCCATTCCTATGATTGTTTGAAGTTCAATCTGTAATTGAAAAAAAATGACATGACCATGATCATGAGCAAGTCACTTGTTTACAAGAAGCAATAATTTACCATGCTGCTGTAAAAGATTGTATATATTAACTAACAGGGTACCTTCTGAGTATTGTTTTACAAGCAAGCAAAAGTAAAGGACCGTAAAGCACACAATGTTAAGTGTTTTATTTGTCGAAATAGATAGTTTCTTAAGTTATATGTTCCCAGTACTGGAGTTTCTTATGTTTTGGTGATCTGAGAGTTGAGTTTCTTATAAGCAGTCAGTTCCTTATAAACAGAAATAAGTGTAGCATCTAAACCATTTACTCATTTACTCAATATTTTCATACGATGCTGGTTGACACAGCCACTTCAAGGTACATAAAATGCAAAAGAGAATAAACAAAGACCAGTGTTAATGGAAATCAGCTGGCCAGAGCGCAAGCTACCTTTTTGAGAAAGACACTGAGACTGTGAAAGGATTTTAACCTCTGTGCATTTTTCCACTCTGATTTGCAACTGAGATCCCTTGCTTTACGAATATATGTAATACCCAAGTAAATTTTTGAAAATGTTTCAAGTGAAAGGCGTTTGTAACTTTGCAATGAAAAGCTAACTCAGCAGTAAAGCATTACCATAGTATCTCACTCTTTTTGTTGGTGATGGCTGTGTGAAGTAAATCTGATTTTTGCTGGATTTTTGAATGAGCAAGAGATGGCTGTGCTGTAAATGTTTTGATATTCAACTCCTATGAAAGCTGGTTTTCAAAATTAAATTTCTTCGAAGCAGACATGCTTTCCTTTGAACATTGAACAGAGTGCAGACAGTAATAGAATGTGTATTATAGAACCCAAAGAGTCCATTCCTGTCTTGAAAGTTACCATAATATCCATCAAAAATATTGAAAGTCTGGCCTAGCCCAAATCAGGGATTTTTTATTTATTTATCAACGTTACTGACTCAGAGGCTGAAATTTCAATTTTGGTAGGTGAAAGGTAAAGCAAATGTATGTATGAAAACAATTAGAAAACGTTGAAACATAACGAGAAGACAGTTTTACTTCAAGTTGCAAGGCAAAGTTTCTTGATTCACTTTTTGATTCAGTTCGATTCAAATATCAGATATGAACCACCCTACCTAAATTTCAACCTCTGTACCAAACTGCAAGATATAAAACATTTGACACGCCCTAAATATCCATAATATACGTCCGAAAGAAGTTTTGAAATATCATCTGTCTCTACTAAGTGTTTATTTATGGTACCCTTCGAAACAGTCAACGCAAAGGTTTACTTGCTCGTCTCCATCGCTGCAGCCTTTGAATTTCAAGCGAGGCTCACTTGCTCTTTGCTGCTTTTTCCTGCGACAGTTCCTGCATTTGCGCTTCGTTGGCGTTCTCAGAGGCCAGTGCTGGTTTTCTGTGGCAACTGATTCATGGCTGACTCGTCTTTTTTTGCCACAGAAGTTTCCTATCAGCTGCTTTGCAAGGGCCATGCGAAAACGAAGCATTGTGATGTTCTTGGTTTTCCCGTTTTTTGTTTCACTTTGGTGGTTTGGTGACTCGTGCATTAGGACTAAGGAATTTGCAATGGCCAGGTCGAGCAGAAAATAGAAAATATACAGCCACCACCTTTTTGACATCCTTCCAGTGCTGTACTCGGTTCGACTCTGATCACATCGATCTACACCGTTCACCTTCTGGTTGTACAATTCAACTGGTTTTGGGCATGAGACATCTTTCTTGTCTCCATTTTTCTGTTTCCGCTTGACCGAAGAATCAGGGGCATCAGGACTTGAAGTAGTACTGGCAATGAGCACTGGTTTCCTGGATTTTTTTTCGAGCCACGCAAGACACACAATTCCAGTTTCCCCTTTTTGGAGAATTACGCTATCTCCGTCATTTTTCAGTTCATTCTTGAGCGTCAGCTTCAAATTTTCACCAGCGTTTGTTTTTGTCTTTGGTCTAAGAGCTTGCGGTAAGCCTACCCTGTTTGAGCGAATTGTTCCACAGCCATAAATTCGTCTCTCCAAGAGTTCTTCAAGGAGTGAGATGCTGCTAAAATAGTTATCATAGTAAATATGGTTGTACTGGCCTCGCAAACTTTCCGTCATCTGCAGCACAACCTTCTTTCCTAGGTCCTTCTCCCTTTCACCATCACTTGGCTTACCAAGGTATGCCGAAAAATCACAGCAATAACCATTCTCAGCAACACACAGTTGCCACATTTTGATGCCATACTTGGTGGGCTTTGCTGGCATGTACTGTCGAATGCCTAATTGGCCCCTGAAAGAGATCATTGCCTCATCAACAGACAGATCACGAGGAGGAATGTAATTTTCCTTGCATTTCGCTCTCACAATATCAAGAACTGGCCGGATCAAAAACAGTTTGTCTTTTGGCTTTCCGTTGTCGTCAAGTTCATTCATTGAACGATCGTTTGCGTGAATGTACTGGCAAAGCTTATCAAATCTATTCCTCGGCATAACCTTGGATGGGTAGAATCCTCCAAAAGCAAAGTCTTTCGCCCAGTACATCTTCATTTCTGGAATATTTACGATACTCATAAAGATCCGCAAGCCAATGTACACCTTCATCTCCTCTGCGTTCGTCTCGTACCATGACGAGTCAACCCGAATGCGTTCGACTTGTTTTTGCAGTGCATACAAATTCGTTTCCCGTGCCAAGATTTCGTAAATTTCCTTTGGAAACGATAAATCAAAAAAGTCTTCTTCTTTTGCTTCCTTTCCCAAAACAACTGTCGGTCCTGGGTTTTCGACAGAGTACGGTTGAATAACTTTTTTCGTCAAGTTTCGTGTCCACACTTGGTCTCCTTCGACTCGGTCTTCTTCTTTGTTCTCATCCGAATCACTTTCTCCTGACGACGAGATATCACTAATTTCGATATCGGAATTTCTGTTAATATTAAGCTCTTCGTCTGTAAATCCAAAGAACTCTTCTTCATCCGAACTTTCACCAAAAATAGCTGCGATGGAAGCATCCATAGCGTAACGCGAGTGTCAACAAATCACAATCAACAAAATATACCTGCTGACATTCAAACAGCTATAACTCGAGATTTCACTACCAACACCCTATTAACATTTAGCACCATTAGATAGCTAATTCTTTAAGCTTTTCACACATTACCATTCTAGCATATAATTGTTAATGCTACGCAGGAGAATTACGTCATTTCTGCAGAACGACATATGTCGTCTATGGGGAGACAAGCCTTGTGCGGCCTACGACAATTGTCGCTTATGGGGAAATAGAACTGGTAAACAAAGACGACAAATGTCGCCTATGGGGGTGAATGAGTTAATAGTATCATATAATTGTGTAACTTTTGTGCTGATCCCATTTTAGATCCATCAAATGGCTGCAGCTCCATCTTCTTTCTGCAGAGAACTTCTAGAAAGTCCTGCCATTCAAATTTACTTGTTTCTTCCCAAAGCCAGTGATTTTTTTGCTTTTCAGTTCCAAGCCATCATGTATTGGATTACTGGAATAGCACTTTTTTGGATATGTGGAAAAGGGTGTGGTCCAAACTGGGCGTATCCCAAAACTGAAACATGATACGAAAAAATTCTATCACAGTTTACTTTATCATACCCTAAAGCAACTGGAAATTGTTAGTTTCACCATTTGTAAAGTGTTTTATCAGAGAATCAAGCAAACAAAATACCCCCTTTACAGTGTATTCTTCCACCTTAATGCAATACAATTCAATTCAATTTTATGATCAAACATTGCTACACTGCAGGAGCGTTGTCATACTAACATAACAAAACAAATGGATTAACAGAGCTATGTAAATAAACTTAACCAATATGAAACAAATAAACGAATATTAAAGGCATAAGACTAACATTAACTACAATGGTGTTCATTTAACTCTATATTTACTCTTGAATCAGAAGGGAATGGTATGCTAACAAGATAAGGCGGGGGCTCATTTCAGTAGGAAACCTACTGCTCTGCTTAGCCTTCTGAAATTTACTGGTCTCATTTTGGTATTTGTTAATTAGTATTTTATGCTCCTTAATTCTCTCAGACGGGGGAGGACAGAGGGTTCCAGTTCAAGGAGGGGTCTGGGAGGGAGTGCTGGTGTGCTGGGAATGGGTGTTATTAGGGTAGGGTTAGTTGTCGCAAGGGCTAAGGGGATTGGGACTGAATGGGGGAGACGCTCTGAGGTTGGGGCAGTCATGGGTGTAAAGGTAGGGGTACAAATCTTAGTAGGAGGAGTAACTTGAAGGGACATAAGGGGGGTCACGTTGGATAGGGTGGTAACGGTGGATGTGGGCATAAGGATGATTTTACGGCCAAGTGGGGTGCGGAGGCAGGCTTGAAGGGGCGTTTCCAGTATAACAGTGGGGGTGTGTTGAGGTTGGGGTATCTGGGGGGGATGTTGAATAAATAGAACGCCAGTTAGAAAAGACACTGGCGGGGGCTGGGTGTGACAAATTTATAGATAAATTGTTGCTGCTGCTGGTATTTGGGTCCTTTTTGCTGTACGGATAGTTGGTAGAGGGCTTTTCGGACGCTGAATAGGGTCGCAGCTCTGGTTCATTTCCTCCTCCTGCGCAGGGTGCAGCTTGATCTTGTTTGTTGACGATAAGGAGCTAAATAGAGAATGGATAGATGTAAAGAGAGTTAAATGGAGAGTTGATCGACTCAAATAGGAGAGTGGATAGACTCAAATACTTATTACATTATTGACCAAAAGAAAATTGACAAATTGAAATGAATGAATTGGAAGAGACATATGAAGTGAATTCGTGGACAAAATGTTTGGTTCGGCGTTCACTGATTCATTTCATGGTTTCATTACTTCGTTTCGGCGTTCATAATACCCAATGCCCGATGTCGTTTCTCCGTTTCGCGTCTTACTTAAATCACGGTTTGTCTCATTTCGAGGAACACCGTATCTTCGTTTCGTGACACTGGTCCGTCTTTTCCATTGAACGCTTTCATGCGTGTCATCGTTCAGCACCACATCACCACGAACACTCCATGTCTTCGTTTCGCGTCAGTCAACTTGGATGGACCAGTGTGGTGGACTGGATGGACCATTATTGTTTATATGTTGTTGCTGATGTTAGTTAGCTGGGCTGTTTTCGAATAAAATGGCAACCGTTCAACATGAATTAAAAGAAAGCCTATCCCAAAGTGTACAAGCAATAATAGATGGCTTGCATGATGCGATAATTGATGATGGAGACTGCAGGGACTATTTTTGTGCCCAGATTGACAGGATATTGCATCTGGTAGCTCGTGCCACCATTTTGTGGGATGTGCCAGCAGCCACAGCTGAAGGCATTGAATCAAGTTTGCGAAGGGCAATGAATCTGTTAACTAAACTAAACGTCAGAAAGTTTTAGCGTTTTAAGTGCACCTGGTAAAAATCTACAGACAAAAAATCGCTAGGGGAGGGCAGATTCAGGGCAGATAGGTTTTAACCTTAATTAAGTTTTTTTTGGTACCTGACAAAAAACCTATTTTGTTGATGAAATCCCTGCAAAAATCAACAAAATTTATCAACGAGAAGAAAATTCTGTAGTTTTTTTAACCCTTTGGGAACGAATGTGGAAAATGTTTGAAAAATCATTTTTATCCAAAACTGATGGACAACGGCCAGGTGAAAACCACAGACTTTGCGGACTTTTCGTGGCTGTAAGTCTGTGACTTTATGAGTCCGCATTTTTCAGGTATTCTTTCAGATACTTTGTACGCCTACAAGAATGTCTCCAAATGCTACATGTGTGACAAACAAATTCCTCTGTCTACACCAATTGCTGCAATATTTTCCTCTGTACATCTTATACATACAATCTTGCCATTTCCAAATTCTACGCTGATGATGACTGATGAAAACTGAAAGTGAAAATTGAGGAACTGCTGCTTTAGAATGGCAGGTTTAGAAGAACCTTTACCACTGCACGTCCTCTTCAAGGAATTCAGGGTTAGGGTTACACAACTATAACCATAATAATTAATAGAATAAGGCACATCCATTAGACGAAATGTAATTTGGGAAACTACGATCTAGTGCAGACCCAGATGTATGGGATCTCCATTTCATAGGCGACAAAGCACAGATTGTCAAGTATGATGATAGCCATAAGAACATTATTTACCCACATAGAGTCAATTTAGCAAATATTGTTTGAAAACTAGCTTACATGTAGTTTTGAGCTATGCAGGAAATCTTCCATTGTCCCAGATGCTGCAAAGTTGTCCAGTTAAATAATGAACTTAAGCTGCAAATTATTCCCAATAAGGTACAGGCGTAGATCTAGACCGGGTTGAATTGAGAGTTTCCACAAACCAGTCAGATTTTCAGAGTGATAGATATTTTCATTTCTTTAGCAAGTGTCTAAAGATCTTTCTTCTGCTTGAAATGTGTATTTATTGTCAGCTGCAGCCAAAATGTTGCTATGTGAAGGCGCGATATTCAAATCCACTGCTCACTGTCAATGATATCATTGCAAGCTATCTTTCAATGCAGCATAATCCTTGCTAATTGAGTGAGAATAGTAGTCACCAAGCTGGCATATGTTCTTTCAATGCAATTATTTTCTTACTGATAATGGGACCTTAGTATTGCGCAAGGGTAGAGAATTCTGACCCGTTCAACAATTCATTTTGAGCATCTGACCAGGTCAGAACTCTGTCAGAACCGCTCAAAGTCGTGGGACAAAATTTCAGCGTACATGCATTCAAACAGAGTACAGTATTTTCAAGGTTCAGTGTCATTAGTGGATGTGGAAATCTTGAGGAAAATTCTTCAGGAACGTAGAGAAAGAAATTATGGTGTTTTTCTAGATAACTTAGAGCAGGGCCCAAGGCATGATTGAACATTTAAAGCATGCAAAGAGTGATACTGTGGAGGCTATTAAGAAGAGACCAATAAAAGCCATAAAAGAAGAGACCAATAGACCAATCGTTTTCGCTATACCCCGTATTGTAGTTTGAGAGGAATTTAGTAATTGTTGACATGCCTCTTTTATTCTATTAATTTTATCTGAGGGCAGGGAGACGGTTTGAGTGACTGTGTTAAGGATGAAGCCAATATGTTGTATTTCTTGACTAGGCGTGTACAAGGATTTCTCAACATCGACTTTAAAGCCAAGGCTCTCAAGTAAAATTGTCACCTCTCTCGTGTGAGAGACTAATTCTGCGCCGCAATAGGCAAAGTGAAATATGCGTCCGTAAGATCAAGCGATGTCATGTAGGCATCTTTTTGTAGCAGCGGGAGGATGGTTAAAAGATGTTCCATCTTGAAATAGGTTTTTCCAAGGAATTTATTGAGGCCTTTCAAGTTAATAATTGGCCGCATTTTGCCGTTCTTTTTGGGCCTAACAAAAATTTTTGATAAAAATTGATCTTTACATGGCTGAGCATGTGTGATAGCTCCTTTCCGGAGCAGGGTGTATACCTCATTGTCAATTATTTCTTCTTCATTGGAGGAAAAAGGAATGTTTTTGGGGGGAGAATTTTGAACTGGTGGGGCTACAAAGTTGATGTTTATTTCCTTTACAGTATTGCGAACGAACACATATTTTGTGACCTTACACCAATTATGATAAAATTGTTTGGTTCGGCACGTTACCTTGGTTATTGTTGCCACGAGCAGAGGTGTGGCTGAATGATCGTGAAACGCGCCGAGCTTTGTTTATTTCTTTGATCGACTCTGCGATCTTGTCTCCGAAGAGGAATTTGGTGACCGGAGTCGTACTGCTGCACAGCTTCTGATATCTGTCTGCTAGGACTGGTTTCAATTAACCTTTGCGTCGTTGCGACAGTTCGTGGAAAGCGTTACCCACGAGGGCCATGGAGGATTTGATCCTGGCCTTAACATCATTTATTTCATTCGTCGCTGGGGTAGTTTGTTTCTCAATTTTCTCCAGGGGTTCTTGAGCCTGGATCAAGGCGGCCAGTCCTTTCGAAAGCATCACCTGACAACTTTGGAGTTTCACGTCGTTGGTTTTCAACCGACAATTTAATTCACCCCAAACTGGGTTGTTCACTAGGGGCACCGTTAGTGTGGAGCAGTTGCCCAGCCTGGGAAACTGTTTCATGATGTCTTTGAGGCGATCAGGCTTGATTTTTTGTGTCGTGCAGTCCTTGATGTAATCAGCGAGAAGCTTATTGGTATCAGGGCCTGTTTCTTCATCGCCTTCGAAAGTGATTTGTATGTCGGTGGAGTGAGCGCCTTCATCGGACGTTTTCTCGACTGTAGCGCTCGAGCAGCCAGGTTGTCTGTCAAGAAGGCTAGGCACAAAGTCCCCTTCTGCCGAAGAGATCTCAGAAAAACCGTCGTCAAAGCGGTTATCAGTGTACAGGCTTGACTGACATTGATTAAAATTGTCATACTGAGTGGTCGAGGGGAACTGGAATTGACCAGACTGAGATGGATTTTGAGCAACAGCCTGAGCTGTTTTGTTTATTGGAGCAGTAAAAATGCTCAAGGAAGATATCTGGTTAGACGAAGTCACAGAGCGTGAGCTCAAACTCTCAGGGATCGCAGAAAAACTGTCGATCGACTGTAGCATTGGAGCAGAAGAGGCCATTCGACTGGTCATGGTATGAGGTAGGACATTTGGAAACTGAGCCAGAGGTAAGCCTGGAAGGCTTGATGAGAGACTGACCGAGTTGACATCGTAGCGAGGGCGTTTCACCTCTTGTAAGAATGAGGAAAAACAAGCTGCCAGCGAGGAGACAGTCAGCTGCAGCTCGAGAGATTCCATTCGATCGAAAGAACGTTTACCTCTGAAGGTGGCATCAGGTGCTTGGTCGGTATCTTCGCTCAGCAACTGGTCTTCCGATTCTTCAGCTTCCGTAAGAGTGACGATGTTTTCGTTTTCGCTCATGTTGCATTTCAGGACACACGCTCAGAAAAAACTGATGCGAATTAGGGCGGTGGCCCCTTATGTACATATGCTTTGTTCTTTACTTTGAATAGCGGTTCAGGACACCCAATCAGGATTCATCTCTTGTCAGAAAGTAATTATGGTCTGTGCACAGGAGCCTTGATGCGAAGAGGAGGCGAAGTAGAACTTTCATGGTGAAGCCAGCAGCACTGAACAAAGTTTGCACTTCATCAGATGCATTAAGGTCTTCTAAGGCATCTGCAGTTTCAGCAGCCTTTATCTAACAGACAAAGGGGAAGACAAAATATACAAATATCGAACACATGATGCAAGAAAAAGAGCCAATAAATGATTAAAAATGTTCTTGTGGTTTGGCAAATGGACCAAACACAATGACAAAATGTTTGATTTAATACAAACATCAGGAATTTAAATTGCATGTAAACTGATAATTTTTCTATGCAGAATTTGAAGTGTAGATGTGCAGAGTGTCTCAGATATTGTTGATTGTTTATTCCAATATCTAAATTAATGGCAGATTGTTCACACTCTAGATAATGTAAAAATGCAGGTTGTGTTTTGCTGGTCCCTTTGGCAGGTCACTGTTTTGCCAAAGGCTCACAGTCTAAATGAAGGAATCCTTTTGCTTTTCAGTATGGCTCCCTATAAAGCAGTGTGTAAATACTGAATGGATTGTGTAATAAGACAAAATTCAGCCTGACCTTTAACGATAATATGGTGATCTGCCTTTTTGACCTGCAATATATGGCCTGCATTTTACAGCAGCCACTTGAATCTCTATTAAGCATATTTTAAAAGGGAGAATTGTAAATCACGATTATTGTTTAATTTCATGTGTGATCTATTGTGGCACACCTGGTTAATCATGGGGAAATTTTTGACTTGCCAGCCTCATAGCCCCATGAGATGATAACCAAGTTTCTACAGTCAAAAACAATTTAATCAGTTTAAAATACAGACAAATGCAATTATTCAGTAAATAGCTGTTTAGCACTTCATTAATGGGAAGCTCTTGTTAACAGAACATAACAACAAGTTAACTTTCTGTATGCTGAACTCTGTCCCTTGGTTTATTTCAGTGTGATCAAGATTTTAAAACTGTGGGACCTATTAAACGACACAATTTTCAAAATCAACATTCCCTGAAGGAATCCTGCTGACATATGCCCTGACAGAAAGGTAGTGAGAAATAACATTAGCATAATTGGAGCTGACTAATAAACATTCTTTAAGACTATTTATCATGAGTAATGAATAATAATAAAAAATCTATAACAGTTGCTTACAGCCTCAAGTATTTCTCTGACATGGAAATCTGCAATATCTTCCAAGGTGAGAAGTGCTGTGGCAGCATGAATATCACCATCTGCTATGAACCTCTAAATAGCAGGGCTAACCCCCTGTAAACCTTGGCCACCATGTAAAAGGGAGAACACAATCAGCTTTCCTATATACAGGAACAGTTGTGAGGCAACCATTTCACCATTGTGTATTGGTAACTTGTGCCCATCCTCACCTTCAAAGAAGACCAAGTTTTTTTCTCCATGACAAATGGCATGTGTTAGAAGGTAAAGGTATTCACGTTTTGGGCCATCTGCATCAATGCCATCTTCTCCCAAAAACTCAACTTCTGGAGGATTCTTTAATAGCAACAATTTACTCTTTAGCAGACAAATTGCCCCTCGCAGGACCTTTGAGCGGTCCACTTTGATTTTCTGCTTCTCCTCGGATGCATTGTGAGCTGCCATTTTAGAAATGCCTCATGTGGAGAACCTTGAATTCTGTTAGGTTCTTCCAATGTTGATGAACATCTTGAAGAAAGAAATATGGCTTCTCATTAATTCATCAGTTTATCTTAGTGCTTAAGTCAGTAGAGGACGGGACTCTTAAGTTGAAGGGTTACACTAAAAACAGCAACTTTCAGGCGATCAAACTTTCGGAAAAAAAATTTGTCCAAAAGTTTGATTGTCCAAAATCTGATGATGTCTGCTTTTTTATCCGCAAGTTTAAAATTAATCTAAAATAGAACACCATATAGACTTAGCATCCCATATATGGTATAGCTTTCCATTGTACTTTTGGGGTATTCACGTAGGTATGGTCTGTTACCTTGTCATTGGCATAAGTTAGGGTACCACTTTGACCAAACTCCTCGGTTCTCATGCCATCACTTTTGCATTTTACGTAGATTCTGGTTTTTAGCTATTTTAATATGTTTGTTTGTGTATGAGTATAAAATCTATTTCAGGACAGAACAATTTAGTTGAGCTCGAAGTGGACATAAGTAGAAGCCTTGTCACTCGTTTAAACGTTAGGCCTATCAGTATATGTGATGTGTAATAAGTTAAAGGCCTATCAGTATATGTGATATGTAATAAGTCAAGTTTTAGACTTAGTGCGAATTCTGCTTGAAAGTTGTTTTGGAAGTATACAAGAAGTACATTCTCTCTTGCTTTACTCTCCGGGTTCAAGATCAAGTATGCGGTTTTGCAGAAGGAAGCACTAGGTATCGTATGGTCTTTGGAACATTTTTATCCTTATCTTTATGGTCGTCATTTTGTAGTCGTTACGGATCACATGCTTTTGAAGTGGTTGAAAACGATGACAGCACCGAATAACCTTTTCGCCCGTTGGATTAGCAAGGTTCAAGGATACGATTTTTCCGTGGTACACCGCCCTGGACGACTTCACTCAAATGCAGATACGCTGTCAAGGTACCCCGTAGTGGGAGAAGACAATGTTATGGTGACGTCCACAAATTTCAGTGAGATTCAAAAAGATGATGTGTACTGCAATGCATGGATGAATTTTCTGACCAATGGTATGAAACCAGCGGACAATACATTGGCAGCAAAACTTGAGAGGGAGAAGGAGCAGCACTTTGTGGCAAAGGACGGATGTGTAAATCGGCGTTATGTACCAAAATGTGGTAAAATCAGGAATCAATTCATCGTTATAGAGAGTATGGTTGGACAGATACTTGTCAAATTTCACGACAGCCCCCTGTCAGTGCATCCAGGATTTTACAGGATGTACCGGAAGATACAGCAGTCATACTTCTGGCCGACAATGAAGACGGACATCAAACATCATACACAACATAGCGGTGAATGTGCAAAATTCAAGTCAAGAAAGCCTCCAAGCAAACCCCTCTTAAACCAATCACGGTTGAAAGACGATACCAGTGATACCATATAATATCACATGGAGGACTTCATAGCTTTTGAATATCATCATGTGTATTTCATCTGTGCATAATTTATCACGTATTTTATAGGTATTGCATTGCGTGCAGTATTCCATATATTAAGGTCATTATTGCGTGCGTTAAAAATACAGCAGGGAGCATTTCATGTATTATTTCATGTATTATTACATGTATTATCGCAGCCCTGTTTTACCTGTGACCTGCAGCACAAGTGGCAGTTGCTAACTCTGTTTCAAGATTAACACTGGATGTTTGTGAGGAAGCTGGTTCCCTTGTGAATGCAGGAAATAATGTGCTCTGATCTTCATCATCACTTGACTCGTCAGTTGAAGACCCATCTCCCTCCAGTGCTCTTACATATACAGATCCTTGTCCAGTTATCCTCATCGAGGCATCAGCTGTTAATACATTGTCACTTGCAAGGTTAGGTCTCACCAAAGAACCATAAGATGCCTGCAGAGATGGCAAAAATGTTAAAAGAAATTTAACAGAAATAGAACAAAATTTCCTGAAAAAATTTGTAAGTTTTAAATGCTGAATCTGAATATCCAAAAAATTGAAACCTACTTTTACTTTTTTGTACTGATACATTATGTTTTGTCTCCCATTGGGAAATGATTCTCCAATCAGGCAACAGAAGAGCAAAATACTGTTCCCTGGATGGGCAATGTTGGCCAACTGGGCAATAAAATATTTCCCATGTGGGAAAGAGTGCTGAACTGCCTTACCATTTTACCCCAGTAGACCTTAAGCTCTTCTCCTAGGATCTCGTAATTTCATTTTTTGCCATTTTTGTTGCAAGATAGGAGCATTTCTATTGGTTGATCCAATTTCAAGATGCAACATTTATTTCAATTTCAATATTTTCAAGCTCCAATGAATTAAAAAAGGTGGTTGCTACTATGTTCGTATTGGCTGCACCCATAAGAAACAGTACAGCTTGCAATGAGCTTGCACAAGCTTGACCGGAGCATCATTTTGACTTGGAGGAGCTTGAAATGAGTCTGTTTACCCAACTTTGGCAATTGTATCAAGCTTGAAGTAAGCTCCAAATATACTGAAATATTTTGCTTAGCTAGGGTTTGACTCCATAGGAACATTAAAAAGGAACATTACTGGGGTATTATCTACGAGCAAAAGCGCTGTTTATTTATGATTTGCCAACCAAGTCGCAAAGTTTTAAGGCTGCCTCTATTTTGAACGTTATCAGCTTTTCATATCTCTATGAAACCGGTAACTGATTCTGAAGAACTGACTTACTGTCTTGAGTTGTGAGGTAAATTCAATCAGAAATAAATTGACTCTGATTCAGTTGAACATAAGGCAATGTTCCGGAACTTCTTCAAAGCAAACACAGATTAGTTTGGCTCTGTTTGACAGGGCACCGCTGTGATGCCCTCCCTTTCGTGAAAGCAATCACGTTCTGCCTCGATGTAAATATGCCTGTTGTTCTCTAAGCCAATCAGAGGCCGGAGCATTCTCGGGATTTAGCGGCATGTGACAATAACCATGCACACCATCTTGTCACACGCTTTCTGTTTAGGCACTTTCTTCAACTGTGCTGTAAGGATGTCTTTTGCGATAGAAAATTCATCCTGTTGGTTGGTTCTCTTATATTTTCCGTTTACATCTTCCAGCCACTTTGCTTTTTCATTGTGCTTGGTGCCTTGGTCCCATATGTTACCACAGAAGATCTTACTTTCCTCAGCATCTTGTGTTATATCATCTTGTTTCCCATAGCCTTCTGGCTTCTCAAATAACCGTTTTTGATTTGATTGGAACAATCGATTCTGCTGAAATGCATTGCTCCTGTCTTCATATTTTCCCTCTGCTTTAATTCTTAAATCACAACCCTCAGTTGTTTTCGATCAAATCCAAGATGGAGGAACAGCATGTGGCAAGTTCGTGGATAAGGTTATCTTGTCTGCAAATTTAGTGTGGAAGGAAGCAGCGTTCAAAGAGGGACTGGACCTTGCATGGCATCTTTTTGGTGTCAGAGAAATTCTGCCTGATCAGGAGACCATTTTCCGAAAATTCTTTAAAGGGAGGCACATTTACTTCAGTGCCGCAATGGGGTATGGCAAGTCTCTTATCTACCAGTTGATGCCACTGATCGCTCGAAAGCTAAGACCTCAAAAGCAAGAGTTTCTTAGAATTTTTGCCATCTTAACACTAATTTTGAATAACAATAATTTTAACACTACCAGCACGTGTAAGAGCGGACGTTTCCAAGGATGCCTTCAAAAATGTGCATATTCTCATTTTGGAAAAGGCGCTGGTACAATTTTAACAAACTAAAACGGAGCAATGTGAACGGGCAGCATAAACAGAAGCAGTGTGAACAGAAGATGAAGTCAAAAACAAAGTTTCTCCGGAAGAAAAATCACGAAAACTAAGACCTCAAAAACTAAGACCTCGAAAACGAAGACCTCAAAAACTAAGACCTCAAAACCTAAGACCTCAAAAACGATTCCGCACATACTTTCAGTTTCAGTTTCAGTTTCATCATTTTAAAATTCCACCTACATACAATGCATTGAACGCAAAAAATATTATTACAAATAACTTTAACTTCACTAACATACAACAACAATACTATTAACTACAAATAAGGAGAATTGTATGCAAGGGAATTTCTTGAGGAGGAGCTCTCTCAGTAGCTAGGCTAATCGAGGAGAGAGCACCCCCTGGTTTAAAAATGACTAATGAAAGTTAAAATCATTTCAATTGTTGGTTGACTTAGTATCATTAAAAGAGATGCACATTGCAAGTGTATGACAGCTATGAGTGGTAATTATTCTCAAAAAAATAGGCTTTGAGTTTTCGACGAAAGCTGGGGGCAGACGGTGAACATTTAAGATCAACAGGAATGCTGTTCCAGCACTTTGCTCCAAAGTATCGCACAGACCTGAGACCATATTGAAGAGTGTTTTTCTGAGTTACAAAAATGTCATTCTTGGAAGCTTGCCGAGTACCATATTGATGAACAGATTCAACCAATGCAAAGAAAGAATGAAAATGAGGAGGAGCAGTCTTGTTAACACAATCATAAACAAAACCAAGCAATTTCAACTGAAAGAGATCATGTAGCTTTAAAATCTTTAAGTCAGAGAAGATTGGTATAGAAGGAGAAGTATAATGTTCAAATGAGATTGCCCTTAAAACCCGTTTCTGTAAGAGATACACTGGCTTAATATATGTCTCATATGTGAGGCCCCAAACTAAAATTCCATATTGCAGGAAAGGTGAAAACAGAGAGTTGTAGAGGCATACCAAGACACTGATCGGTAAGAAGTGTCTTACTTTGAAAAACATCCCACAAGTTCTAGCCAGCTTTTTAGATAATTCTGTAAGGTGATATTTCCATGAAAGATTTTCATCTAAAAGAACACCAAGAAATTTGACATAACATGTCTGTTTAATAGGAAGGTTTCCAATCTTTATACTGACGGTTTCAGGAGCAGAGTGTTGAGGAGACTTAAAAATAATGAAATTGGTTTTATCAATGTTGAGTGACAATTTGTTAACATCTAACCATATTTTGACTTTTTTCAATTCCTTATTAACCACATTTTGAAGATGATGAAGACTTTCAGCTTCATAATAGATGTTGGTATCATCTGCAAATAAGTAGAAGTCTAGTCTTGAGGATGAAAGAGGCAAATCATTTATGTAAATCAAGAAAAGAAGGGGACCAAGGACAGAACCCTGTGGAACGCCACAGGTAACACTGAGATGATTGGAATTAGAACCATTCACTGAGACAAATTGCTTCCGATCTGAGAGATAGGATTTAAACCAATCCAAAGCAGTTCCTCTAATTCCATAATGTTCTAGCTTCATCAAAAGAATATTATGATTCACTGTATCAAATGCCTTCTGCAAGTCAATAAATATTCCACAGCCAAATTTTCTATTGTCTAATGAGTTTTTGATAGCTTCAGTTAAACTAACCAGAGCATGGTTAATGGAGTGACTTGCACGAAAACCGAATTGTAAAGTATATAAGATTTCATGCTTTTCCAGGAATTTATAGAGACGTTCATACATGACTTTTTCAACGATTTTGCTAAAGACAGAGAGAAGAGAAATAGGTCGATAATTTGAAGATGTTAGTGGACAACCTTTTTTGAAAAGTGGAATTACTTTGGCCAACTTCATCTTGTCAGGGAATACCCCAGACTGAAGTGACTCATTTATGATTAGAGATAAAGGGGAAGATATCAATGGAGACAGAAGTTTTAAGATTTTCATGGGAATGCTGTTAGGTCCAAGAGACTTTCCAGACTTTAGGACAGAGATTACATCAGATATTTCAGAAGGTACTGAAGGTGACATGAAAAAAGAATTTCCAACTCTATCACCCATGAAACTCAAAGGTGACTTGTTTGAAGGTGGTATATTTTTGGTAATATCATGGGAGACATTAACAAAGAACTTATTAAAAATGTTTGCAATAACTGCTGGATCTGATGTAAAATTACCATTCGAGTCCTTAAGCTTACTTATTACATTTACATTGTTGGATTTTCTAATACTGATAACTGATTTGATTCCTGACCATAACTGTTTCATGTTGTTACTGTTTTTTTGAAAGTAGTTGTAGAAATAACTGGTTTTACTTTCTCTCAAGGCAACTGTAACCCGATTTCGAAACTGTTTATAAAGATCCATAAGAGACTGGTCCTTGTTCTTTTTAATCTTTTTAAGTAGATTATCTCTGATGCGCATCATTTTTTGTATTTTGCCATTAATCCAGGGTTTATTCCTGAATTTGATATCACTCTTTGTGAGTTTCTTCAAAGGAGCATGTGTTTTGACTAATTTGTCAAGACTGGATAGGAGTCTGTTGAACTTTGCATTAACATCCAAAGCACTGTCATTTAAGAATGAAAGGTCAAGGCTAGCAAAATCATTTAGGACTTTTCCCTCATTGAGGTTAGAGAAATCATGCTGGAAATATGATAAGCTCTTATAAGGGATACATGCATGCCTGACAATTAGAAATTGAGAGAAGTGATCTGTTATTTGCATCATAATGTTACCACTTAAGGTTTCATTGTCTGTGATGTTTGAAAAGATATTGTCAATAAGGGTGGAAGAATATCCAGATACTCGAGAAGGATGAAGGATATATGGAAGAAATTGTTTTGAAAAAAGGAAATTAACATAATTTGTGATCGGAGTGTCAATGTTATACTTCAGAAGGTTGATATTAAAATCTCCAAGGATAAAAACTTGTTTATTAAATACAGCTGGATTGGACAGGGTTTCTTGTAGATATTCACAGAAAGTATCAATATCCGAGCTTGGATGACGATAGGTACAGCAAAACAGATAGTTTTTACCATTTTTGTTTTCAACTTCAACCCAGACTGACTCAAAGTCAATGCTATCCTTACCTAGATCTGGTCTAAGAATCGGAGTCAGTCCTGATTTCACATAAAGTGCAACACCACCATTTTGAGTTTGAGACTGGGATGAAAAGTAACTATAACCAGGAATTTCCACATTCGTCTTTATAGGATTTTCAAGAGAATCCCAAGTTTCAGAAACACCTATAACATCAAAGTTTATTTTCAAAGTTGAAAGAGTTGAAACAAGTTCATCGAGATGCAGAGAGAGACTTCTAATATTCAGATGGAATAAGGAAAGATCATTTTCTGAAGAAACAAGTGTAGATAAGTCCTGGAGAGTATGATAACTAGAGTTGACATTTGAAGGTAAATGTTCATCAATATCATAGTCACTCAAATTAGGCAAGCCTGTAAGACCAGAGGTTATTTCAAAGGATGGCTCTGAATCAACCCAAGATGGGAAATCATAGTTGTACAGGTTTAACAATTCATTTGTATCTATTGAGCCGAAAGGAAACATGATGGCTGTACACATTGAGCAGAACCAAGGCACATCATCAGGTTCTTTTTGAAGCCCTTCATATTCTGCCACAGATATGTTGGTGCATTTTATGTGAATCCAAAAGTTACAGTGATTACAAAAAACTGATTTGTGATGGTTAGGTACATTCTTATGGCAAATGCCACAAGGCGATGAAATTGACTTAGTCATATCAACATGATAAATTTAAATTGATCTGAACTGAAAAATTAAGCATGGGAATAATTTCAATAGGATAGACACAACAAAGGCAAAAACCAGATTTTGTCCATTTTTAAACTTACTCATTAGACTGGTCCAAATGATATTTCACTCTCAGATGAAGCTGAAGGTTCCAGAGGTTTATCTCGTATCATTAGTTTGTCCATGACAAAGTACGCAATTTTTCCTTTTTTACGTGCTTCAATGAGCTGTGGAACTTTTTCTCTGCGCCTGTCCAATGTGCGCTTTGCGTAATCAGCAACAAACTTTACATTCTCTGGCTTTTGTGATCTTGCCATTTGCAATACTTTCTCTTTGTCTTTCCACTTCAAGAATTTCACCACAATAGGACGGGGATCATCATTTCTGCTGCCAAAATGAGAATTTTTGTTCCCTCTTTGTGATTTGTTTGGATTTCCAACACGGTGACACCTTTCAATCTCCAGATTATCAGAGGGTCTCAGGGGTTTTTCAAAGATACACCGATACACCAAAGAGATTGTAGCTGAGAGCAACTTTTTTATGATGAAATGTCTTCGGGTCAGTTTATCGCACAGAAATATTTTTCAAATCCTTTTACTGGAGAGGGATGACAGAATTTTTAATGACAGAGATAACAGAATATCTCTAAAATATGAAGATAAACCCCTAGTCACCAACCCGATCACTTGAAATGATTCATGGGGCTATTAAGTGATTGTTGAGTTCAGGAATTGGGTTCAAATTTCAATTTAAATTCTGGACTCTCATTGTGTACAGATGTATCAAAATCTCACCTTGAAATTCCTTTTAGGTATTCTGATAGGGAAATCTGAATCGAACAATAGTTTAATCCAATTTATTGAATGTTTGGATTTGCACAAATTTGAAAGAACAGTTAATTTTCTAGTCTCCTGTCAATGAAACCTTCTAAGTCGAAATTCAGTCGTTTGTGAAAGAAAATGTTCCCTTGAGTTGTATAGATATGCCCAGTTCTGACATAGATAGGCCCACTTCGTACGTCAAGGCGCTTGTGCCGAGGCAAATTGTAGTGTTACAACTTAAGGTCTTGATTAACAATCATTTACCGTGCTCAGTGTTTTTACCATGGTCTTAAACTAATTTGAGGTCTTAGTTTGTGAGGTCTTAGTTTTCGAGGTCTTAGTTTTTGAGGTCTTAGGTTTTCGTTTTTGGTGTCTTAGGTAACACCCTGGGCAAGGGTATGCTTTTAGGCAATTTTTAGTCAATCTTAGTCAGGGTAAAGGCATGGTATTTTGGAAATTTCAGTCAAAATGTCAAACGTTGGTAATTCCTGTGAAGAAACCCACATTTTTTTCAAGTTTTGGTCCAGAGAATGCACAACTTTGGCAAGTTTTGTTGAGAAAATGCCAATTCGTGGCACTTTTGATGTAAAAATTAGTCTAACCAAGGGTACCATTTTCACCAACATTGGTCTAGCCAACGGTGCCATTTTGAAAATGTGGGCAGCACACCCTTACCCTAAATTTAGCTGAGAACCCCCTCCCCCTGTGATAATGATATGCTTTGGGCTGTCATAACTCATCTCTCATGCTTAATTGACAGATGTATCCAGCTTTAAAAATTGCATCCAGGTCAATTAAAGCCAAATTAAGTAAAGATACGACTATACTTTGAATGCTGAAAACATAGGTTGCAAAATGAAAAATGGCGGAAGACAAAGAAATTAGGCTCACTTTTGGGAGACTATGAAGATATGAGAAGAAGAGAACAACCTCCAAATAATGCAATGGCTGAAGTTAAGAAACTGGAAAAAGTCAAAAGTCAGCAACAAGGGAAAATTACAGTTATGTAGGACTCTAGTTAAAACAGTGTTAACATACAATTTTGAAACATAGGGACTAACGAAAAAGGAGACAGAAACTCTCGATTGCATTCACCGCAAGCAGCTGAGGAGAAGATCACCAAACTACCGAGGTTTAACAAACAAACATTTATATGAAGAATGCAGAGAAAGGCAAATAAGCAAAGATATGAAAGAAACTCGATGGAGAACATTTGGACATATGTTGAGACTTCCACTGCAGACACCATGTCAATAAGCCATGGACTGGTACTTTGAAATACCAGATAATGCTAAGAAATATAGAGGAAACCAGAGAAGAACGTTGCCAGTGATATTACACTATGACATTGTTGAAGCAAATAGTAAACATGATCTGGAAGTAAGACAGTTTAAAACTACTGAGGATTTGATCATGTTACGAAAAATAGCTGAAGACAGAGACAAGTGGAAAGAACTTTCTAAAACAATTTGCAGCATTGCATGAGGCGAACAGTGCATGCATTGCAAGCCGGATATGCTCGAGAATAATAAGTAATAATAATAGGTTGCACACCATTTCTGCTTTTGACTGTAATGAATATCTTGGAATGCAATATCTTCTTGGCTAGAATCATTGAATTTAAAATAACATAATCCATACACCAAAGCTACCACATCGCAAGGGTTTCACAATAAAACTTTACACAGCATATGCACACAGAACACAGCTCTAAATACAAGACATTCTGTTTATCCTGGTTATAGGTGAAAGAAGAAGACAGAATCCAAGGAAACGACAACCACCACAAGATGAAGCAGTGAAGGCTAGAATCAGCAAAGGGAAAAGTAAGAAGAAGTTAGTTTTCCCTCGCTGGAAACAATTTGATCCAACCATTTGTACCACAACAGGCCTAAATACCCCATCATTGCAAATGTGCAAACAAATATTGGCTGGAAAGACTGTAAGGTCTCAAACAAACTTCATTTTTGATTAACAAAGAACTCAGTTGCGTGGAACAAATAATAGTAACATATGGCAACAGGAGTCAAATCGTCAAATCAAGCATATCTTCATACCATCCAAGTAGCATGTTTTTGATGTGCATTGATTGCTTGGCGCCTTCCTCCCCTGCATACATCATAAGAAATTTTTGTTTCACAGAAAGATAGCAGTTACATGTTTTGGTGATTCTAAATTTACTACTTACCTCCTCTATTTCTTAACTAATACAGCATCCCTTGCAGCAGTGGAGTAGGTGATCGACTTGCTTCACAGCATTTCTCTTCAAGAGGCTGTGAATGTCGAGCAGCCAGTCAGCCATTTGACTTCTGAATGGATCATTTGACCTGACTCTTGTGAGAACCTTGTCCTGCAGATTGAGTGATGTCATCTTGACGTCAAGCCCCGGTCAGCCCCGCTATTTGGTTGGTGGATTCCATTGAGCATTGGTGAAAATGACGTCGAGCACCGGCGAAGATGGATTTTATTGGCCAGATATTTTATGAGACGGGCTTAACATACGGGTCATAGGGGCTCGGGGTAAAATGAGGTATACCAATTAAAAAGGAACATGGCCAAGCTTTGTTCTTCAAGGCGGAATGGTCTGTAATTTACCGCAATTTGCCTACATAACATTACAAGGACAGAAAACATTGCGTGAATAACAGACGCATTTCAGGATGTATCAAGACAGTCTTTGGTTGACAAGTAGAAATGATGACTCAGATCATTATTCGAAGAAACAAATTGATAATGGTTTATGGACTTTGACACATCTATGAAAATTTGACCAGGGCTCGAGCCCCTTTTGCACCGGTCTGGATCCGCCTCTGGATTTTCCATGGTTTGGCAATTGGACACAATGTTGGTGATGTAGGAAAAATGAGGCAGAGCATAAGTGCGATATTAAGGCATAGAGTATCAATTGATTATAGCCCAAATCATTCATTGTGCCCTGCTGGACCTGACACTTGGTGTAAATACATAAAAGATCCTCCAATCTATAAGCACACTAATCCTATGCCTAAGGCAGTTGTTGCCTACAATAGGCCAGTGTTTGACCGGCTTCGCAACAGTGACCTTCTCGAACGTTGTGTTGATGGATATACACAAAATGCAACTGTTTTAACAGTTAAAAGTTTTAACAACATTTTATGGCATTTTTGCCCAAAGAGCACTTTTATTCGTGCCAAGCCTTGAATACCTTAGTCCTTTCAAATTGTGCCTGCCTTCAATTTTGGCTTTTAATTTAATTTTCACCCCTTTACTGCCCTTTAATTTTCACCCCTTTACTGTTCGCCCCCTCGTGTGCAGAAGTTTCGCTCCCTTTAATTTCCGCCCCCATCCAAATTTCAAAGCTTTGACCAAACCATTTTCCAAGCAATGAAAGGAATTGCAGGGTACGATTATAAGAACTTCCACGCGGAATGGAACCATACTCATCTGAGCAGTAGTGTCACTACATTTGTCCATAGACAGTCAATTGGCCACAGACAAGTTTTCTGTTCACCCATTTCATTCTCTTGAACACCGAAGTTCACCATTTCCAACCCAACTTCAAGAGGGGAATATACCTAGGTGGCAAAAGGGGCGACAAGTAGCGATATGTCATCCTTGCAAAGAGTCACAGGAAGAACCTTCAACAGGCGCTGGAGGGAGTGTCGATCCTGAGAACTTGACAAGGTTTGAAGTCAATTGCGCTAAACCAATGATTGGTGAAAGGTTGAAATTGGAGTTAGAATATGGAAACGTGCATGATCCATTCGCAATCTCAATGCATGCTTCGTTATGGGATAAAATTACAGCCTCAGATAGTGGGTCATATTGCAAGAGAAATAAGTCACTTTTGCCATTTTCCTTGAGGAGCACTAGAAGGTCGCGTACGAGACAGCAAATTTTGAAGATCGCCAGTTCCTAAAGGTGGGCTTCAAATACCCATTGTGCTAATTATCTGGAGAGATAAGACATCGACTTCCATCTTCAGTCGAATGAAGGACTTTGTTGAAGAGTATTACATTGAGCCAGACAAGATGACAGTATCTGCTGCTCAATCTGAAGCAGAGGAGAGAGTGGCCGATGATGATTTAGGTGAACATTGCCCTGAGGAAGAGAACGCTACAGAACCAGTGCAACAAAATCATCCCACAGACGCAGGGGAGAACAATATCATTGTTATTGAAGATTAATGCATTTATTTTATCTTGTGTAACGATCAAAATAATGATCTCTAAATGAACATAGATTTTTAATCCGCCTTTAACTGGAACTCCCTCTAATTTTATCAAAATATCTTCCGCAATTCGCCCCCTTTAATTTTCGCCCCAGAGGGGGGCGAAAATTAAAGGGGGTGAATTGCGGAAGATATTTTGATAAAATTAGAGGTAATTTTTGCCCCCCTCTGGGGTGAAAATTAAAGGCAGACCAGATTTGAAGGGACTAAGGTATTGCAGCTTCTCTTGCCATTGTAACCTATAATGATGGACATGAGAGCTTACAAAGACTACTGCCGAAGATTGGATTGAGTTATGGCAAGCATGCAGCAAAGGTTTTGAAAGAGAGAGATGTGAGACGGTTGTACTTAGCAAAGAGAGGCATCAGTGAGAAACAGAAAAAAGTCAGAAAAGCCAATAGGAAAAGAATACTTCAACAGCAAGATGAAAATGCTGACAAAGAGGGGTTTCTGTATTTACCTGGTGGGTTTTAGAAGGTACTAATTGACTTCATTTTAAGTCAGTTTTTCAAATGCAATTTCTGGAAAATGACTTTTTAGTAGGGTCCCTTAATCTAGGCATGGATATCTCAATTAGTCTTTTACCCAGGTCTTTCAAACTTTGTAATAATTCATATCAGGAGTCTGCTAAATTACGTACCAAGCGTGCCAAACGTGCCTACGTGCCAAATTTCCTTACGTGCCAACGTGCCATCAAATGTTACATGCCAACGTGCCTACAAGCCAAATTTCCTTTTCGTGCCTGATTGCTACCACATATTACGTGCCAAATTTTTTTACAAGTTTGCACTCCAACGTACCGATGTGCCAGCATGTCACTCTAAGATACGCGTCTGAGAACAACTTTTGGTTAAGGCAGAGCAATGTCAATGTGGGCCCCATTCAAGCATAACTGAGGATGATCTAAGCATCTTGTGGCTGTTAGGTCATTATCAAACTTTAGGTCGGGGAAAATCTGCTAGAAATTGGCTATCTTGAAAACATGGAATGTGGAATACTGGAATACTGGAATGGAATACTGGAATACTGGAATGGAATGGAATACTGGAATGGAATGCTGGAATACTGGAATAGAATACTGGAATATTCGAATACTGGAATGGCCTTATTAGTGTAGACTTTGCAGTTATTGTTGCTAACATTAGAGGGGTAGGGTCACGTAATGTAAACAAACTTATTTCGAAACGAAGATTTTGTAGTATTTTTGATAGGCCATATCACTGTAATTTTTGACTACTTTTTTCAAAATGAAAGTGTTATTTTGAAGATTGACTCTTGTACTTCACAGAGAAACAAACGAAACACTCATACGTTGTATGATTGCAGAGATATCGGCGGACTCTAAGGAGAAACTTTCGTGTGGATTCACCCCAGGTTTGTTTACGGTTACGTAACCCTGCCCCTTTAGGGTAGTGAGCAGGTTGAGGTGAAAAGGTGGATTTCTTACAAGTGGTGAAGAGATTTAAATGTATGTGTCAATTGTCCAGTGTTGTAAATTCCAGGACTTTCCCAGACATCTATTCTTAGTGATTGATTGCTGTCTCTTTCGTTGCGTTATCAACTAATTATTCTCGATGACGTTTGTTGGAGTGGCAGCTATTATTTCTCTTATTTCTTTTGTAAAGGAAATAAATACCTCATTGAAATGAAACACTGCAATTGAAAAGTTCAGGAGATGAAATAAATAGTCATTTCTGCTTTTAAAGAATTTTTTGGTCTTGTCTAAAACACCACACCAATGGAACAGTGTTAGAACCATTGAATATACTTCGAGATGTCAAATATGGACAACAACAACAACAACAGATACTCTTGACAAATACCACAACAGTTACCATTGGGAACGACGCTAACTAGTTATTTTCATAAAGGCTAAAACCTTAACATATTTTTACTCAGGAGGTACTTGAGTAATGTTTAAACACTGGAAAGACTTAACCTAACTTTCAAATGTGCAACAGAGTAATTATTTATCCCTTCCATTTTCATTTCATTTATTTTTTATTTATTTACTTGGGCACGGTAGCCCCATCAGTCCATGAGAAATACTTTTCAGGGGGCCGTGGCATAAACGTTTTCAGATTACAACGATTTGATTCTTCTCTTAAAGGCGGCAAGAGTTGGTGCCTGTTTAACATCAAGTTCAAGGTTATTCCAAAGCTTCTGTCCACGAAAAGATATGGTCCTTTGCCCATTCTTAGTTTTTCGTAAAGGTATCGAAAGATCAGTTTCGGTATTTCTCAGTTCCCTGACATTTTGAGTCGACTTTCTTCAAACAAGCTGGAAAGGTACTCCGGAACGAGACCGTTTGGCGATTTGAACACTGTAGTTGCGGTTTCATTTTTAATGATGTCGCTTACAGTAGGCCAATTTAAACGTTGTATCAAACCTATAGAAGGGGTATCAAAACTGCTTTTCCTTACGATTCTAGCCGCTCGATTCTGCAACTTTTGAAGGGTTTGCAGCTGTGCAGTTGAAGGGTGTTGGTAATTCAAAACTCCTAGTCATTCTTTGAATTACATCAAACAAAAATATTTCAATGGTTTTGCAGTGAAAACATGTCTGTGAAATTATCGGTTGTATTCAAGGATTGGGTATCACAATCGTCCCTAAATTCTGGGATTCGATCATAATAAGAATCCCCCTGCTGCATACCACACCTTCCAATAACTTAACAGTAAAGTTCACAAGATTGAGACGTGAACCTCAAGCCCGAGCTTTGCATATGAAAGTAATAGACGGTTCAATGCTTGATAGCTCGAGCTTGATAACCCACGTTAAACCCGTGTACGGTTAAAGTCACTTAAACCTAAATGTGCTGGTTAAGTAATGCAAAATCCCTCGTTTTAATTAGAATTTAAACCTTCGCTATTGCAGCCATACAACTAAAAATGAAAATTATGCAGTAGAAGAAGCCTAGAAACACAATGTACATTCTAATGACAGAAAATCACCGAAAATAGCATGCATGGGCCTAAATACACAGTTGCTAAATACACTGAGGATTATGATAAATGAAGTAACAAACCTTGCCAACTTTAATTCTGTGTTCTGGATTCGGGATGTCTGCAATCGACTGCCGAGCAAGATCATACCTCCCTGCAATCACGTAATATACAGCAGGAGACAAACATCTCATTCCTGGACCCTCTTGCTGCATGACATAGCAGCCATTCACCCAGCTTGGAAGTAAGTATTATCATCAAGCAGCAAGCAGAAGGTTCGATGTGAAAATCTTCCTATCCGGCATCTTTCACCATTTTATTCATTAATAAATGATTTTGATACCACCTCCAGAACGGAGTGATTTTCACTACGCCAATCGGAGTGTTATGCATCACAATGATGGGGCGTAGTGTAACTCTAACCCCTATCCAATAGGAAAGTCACTCCGCTCCGATAGCAATCTGGTATAGTGTAACTGGGGCCTCAATCTGGGCTTGAGTAGGTTTCTCGTGCTGAGGGTCTGCTTCCACTTGGGGGCTTTCACACTTTTCAGTTGTGAACATCTTCATATGACTATCTACATACGTCAGGTCAAAAGCCCTTTCTTTTTGAAGCTTAGATGAAGCAGCCCCACTTACATGAGTAGTTTTTGTTGACTGGTGCAATGTCATGCTGCGTATGAATGTGTATCTTTTTATGTGATACCAGGCTCTTGTGACAGATTTATCAGCATGAGTGCAGTTCTCACATTTGCAAATGCAATGGCTGGCCTTCTCCTAACAGCACTCAAATTCTTGGTTTAAAAACCATCATCAGTTGATTTTAGAGCTGTTTTCTATTATCCTCAAAGCTTTTCCATCTTCTTTTTAATGAGCACAATTTCTTGGCAGATTTTCTAGCACTTTTTATGAAACTTTGCATGTGCAATGAGGGGCCTGGAAGGAATAAAAAATAGCAATAATTAGCAATTTGTCACGTGGTTAATGTTAAAGATATGTAGCTAAGTGTGCTGCAAAAGTGATACTTAGAAGTCTACAAAGATGTTGTGATTGATTATTTGAATTTTGAAACTTGCCACTGTTAGTAATTGACAATCAAGTCCAATTAACAGACACTTCAAACAATGAAAATTGTCGCTCCAGTTATTTATTATAGATTTAGACCTCTAATCAACGAAATTAGACATATCAGTTCATTATCACACCATTTTAAGCAAGTTGTTATGAGTGATTTACAAATTCATTCAAAACATGATGTCATTAAATTGCATGATGTCATACATAATAACATTTTCTGATGTAAGCAAATATCAATAGACTACATATGAAATGAAAGCTCTTTTCAAGGCAAAGCCAATTGTGTATATAACTTTGCATTCAATCCTACTGGGAAGAATATAATAGAGAATTTATACAAACTATTGGAAATGTCTTAACTGGACGAAACATTGCTCAATACCACGTAGGCAGAGCGAATTATAACGAGATTAAGACAATAAGAAAGGCTACATGTTTTGTTATTACTCCGAGTTTCACGCTACATAGCGATCATCAGACAACTGAATGTTCTACTGAAACTTCTTACTAGATATACAGATTTGTGCTCAAAAGGGTGTTATTATCGGATTATGACTCATAGTTTACTTAGTTTTACGTGTGGTCTTATTTGAAGTTTGTTAAGTAATATTTCTTCTTGTGATGACATTTAGAGATTTGTTCTGATCTTTTATTAAGTAGTGACAATTTGTTTGCTTTTACGATACAAAGTTTTTCTGTTAGACATAGGTTGCTTCGCTTCGTTTGAATAGGGAGCGGCATGGTTTGTGATTGACCAAGTGACGTTGTATTCCTGGTTTCGATCTTTCAGGCTCCAGATGTGCTTGGAAAGATCTGTGCTGTTTTCGTATTTTCGGTGTCTGATGTGGTTGGAATTTATGTGGTTGGAATATCGCTTCTTGAATGCGTGTCCTGTTAAGCCAATGTATATGTTGGATTTGTTGGTGTGGCTTTTTGGGGTGACTTTTGCGTTGTAGATGACGCTGGTTTCTTGGCAGTTGCCTTTCAGGGGGCATTCTTCCTTATCTCTGCAATTAGAACCCTTTGTGGCATTTTCTGTGGTTTCAGTAGTGATGGTTTTGTTGTGGGATTTGATGATGCATGCCATATTCTCCATGCAACTGTAGCTGACTTTTACATTATTTTTGTTGAATATTTTGTGAAGCTTTGAGTGTCTTGGGAAATGCTGATTGAAGAGTCTGAGGAAGGTATGGCCGATGTTGGTTTTCACGCTCTTGCTAAATGGAGTATGAAGCGCCGTTGCGGACAATATTGTCTTTTGAAATTGTTTCTATGTTTTAGCATTTGTATGGTATTTAATAATAAACATGTCCTGTATTTTCGCAAATTCATTGCATCATTGTTCATATCGTTCCTAAATGTTACAAATATTTATTCTGAACTTTTTCATATATTCGTCCTCAACTTTTTCAAATATTCATCCTCAACTTTTTCAAATATTCATCCTCAACTTTTTCAAATATTCATTCTAAACTTTTTCAAATATTCATCGGCGACTTTTTCAAATATTCATTCTAAACTTTCTCAAATATTCATTCCAACTATTTACAAATATCCATTCTCAACTTCCCTTGAATATTCATGGTAATTATGATGCATTGCGCGCCCATTTTGCCGCCAAAATGAGGGAGTGCAGAGCAGTGCAGACCGAGCACATGTTGGGCGCCACCATGATGGAGAAAGCCAGTATTCCTGACGATGAGGTAGATATCTTGGCACAGAGGGTATGCGAAAGAAGTTTGAACCAATCATCAACTCAAGACGCTGTAGATCTTGGGCGTGGATCCCAAAACATAATCGACAAGTACCTGATCTCAGCAGGTACAAGCAGCAGTTCTTGTGCCAGCAGCATTAGGCCTATGAGTAGCGCTGCTGTCGGTGTTGAAGCCAGAACCAAGCCGTTGAAATCCCAGCAATCCAGCAGAAAATTTGGAGGACTCAGTGAAGAGCTTAGCGCTCGGTTTCCAACAATCAGAACCTCGCAAAGTCGAAGAAACGTTTCAACAAGGCAACTTCCCATTCCTTTCACTGGCGGTAAACGAAGGGCCGCACAAAGGCCTGTTAAGAGTGGTAAAAAAACGAAGTCCCACGAAATTGTCCACAAAGACCTCATCCTCATCGACGACCCAAGTTGTTGTAGTGTCCCAACACACAGGAAGAGGATAGAGTTGGAGAAACGTGGGCTTGTCTTGCATGAATTCCCCTTTGACAAGTCCTGGGATGAGCAAGCAACGAGGTACAACATAAGTGAGGGTTTTCCTATTCTCTCATCCAAAAAATATTGATTATGAATTTATGAAGGCTTGCTATGGTGAACTGGTGCAGCCACAGTTGGCAATGGGTGTCGGTATGACAGGAGCAAGGTTAGTAAAAATGGCTGGCCAAGGAGCAGTCTACATCAGGGCAGTTAAAACACTGTGTTTGGAGAGTGATGCAGATGAACTTTGTGCTGACATGGATGATGCAGATATCAGTGATTTTGAAGATCTCATCAAACAGTGTGACTCATCAAACATCGAACAAGTTCCAGGGGAAACAGAAAATCCTGATGTTGCTGTCCTGAAAGTGATATTTCCAGATACCCCAGAGGCTACTATCAAAGAAGCTTTGGATTTATCAGCTGATTCCAGGGAAATGGCAGCTTCTTCTTTGGTCAGTTGGTCCAATGATGAAGCTTCAAGCAGTTCCAACGGGCTTACAAGATCCATACCTGTGATAGATGTAGATACAGAGAGTCCAGAGAATTCCAAGGAAGTGATGAGGTAAATAGAAAATCATACTTGAAAGAATGTCAGGGTCTTGCAATTGTAACTAGGGCTGGAGTTATGTTGAAGCTCAAGAAATAGTGCTCGCAAGATCGAGGGTGTGCTATGTTCACACTTTGCCATAAAATGTTGCCATTTATCCCAGCACACCCTTGTTGAGAAGGTCATTCATGCATTCATGTAGACTGTTACTTGTCTTACAAAGACGCATGCGTTTCTTAAGCTTCATAATTCCACCTACCCACGAGCTTTTCATCAAGCAACTTGACCCTGGCATTTAATGCCCGGCAATAGTCCTCATACTGTCTAGCTGCACTGATGAGCCCTGATATTGGGCGAAACCGGTCTGTAGCATGACTAGTGAGGTGCTTGATGATTTCTCTCTCAATGCTTAACCTTGCTCACTGTGGGAGGAGACAGTCCCCCCTGGGCCTCTAATAGCACTTGCATGGCGGTGCGGCTCTGGGGGTAGGGCTACCTTTAAGTTAGTATAGACTGTTACTTGTCTTACAAAGACGCATGCGTTTCTTAAGCTTCATAATTCCACCTACCCACGAGCTTTTCATCAAGCAACTTGACCCTGGCATTTAATGCCCGGCAATAGTCCTCATACTGTCTAGCTGCACTGATGAGCCCTGATATTGGGCGAAACCGGTCTGTAGCATGACTAGTGAGGTGCTTGATGATTTCTCTCTCAATGCTTAACCTTGCTCACTGTGGGAGGAGACAGTCCCCCCTGGGCCTCTAATAGCACTTGCATGGCGGTGCGGCTCTGGGGGTAGGGCTACCTTTAAGTTAGTATAGACTGTTACTTGTCTTACAAAGACGCATGCGTTTCTTAAGCTTCATAATTCCACCTACCCACGAGCTTTTCATCAAGCAACTTGACCCTGGCATTTAATGCCCGGCAATAGTCCTCATACTGTCTAGCTGCACTGATGAGCCCTGATATTGGGCGAAACCGGTCTGTAGCATGACTAGTGAGGTGCTTGATGATTTCTCTCTCAATGCTTAACCTTGCTCACTGTGGGAGGAGACAGTCCCCCCTGGGCCTCTAATAGCACTTGCATGGCGGTGCGGCTCTGGGGGTAGGGCTACCTTTAAGTTAGTATAGACTGTTACTTGTCTTACAAAGACGCATGCGTTTCTTAAGCTTCATAATTCCACCTACCCACGAGCTTTTCATCAAGCAACTTGACCCTGGCATTTAATGCCCGGCAATAGTCCTCATACTGTCTAGCTGCACTGATGAGCCCTGATATTGGGCGAAACCGGTCTGTAGCATGACTAGTGAGGTGCTTGATGATTTCTCTCTCAATGCTTAACCTTGCTCACTGTGGGAGGAGACAGTCCCCCCTGGGCCTCTAATAGCACTTGCATGGCGGTGCGGCTCTGGGGGTAGGGCTACCTTTAAGTTAGTATAGACTGTTACTTGTCTTACAAAGACGCATGCGTTTCTTAAGCTTCATAATTCCACCTACCCACGAGCTTTTCATCAAGCAACTTGACCCTGGCATTTAATGCCCGGCAATAGTCCTCATACTGTCTAGCTGCACTGATGAGCCCTGATATTGGGCGAAACCGGTCTGTAGCATGACTAGTGAGGTGCTTGATGATTTCTCTCTCAATGCTTAACCTTGCTCACTGTGGGAGGAGACAGTCCCCCCTGGGCCTCTAATAGCACTTGCATGGCGGTGCGGCTCTGGGGGTAGGGCTACCTTTAAGTTAGTATAGACTGTTACTTGTCTTACAAAGACGCATGCGTTTCTTTAGCATTCGTGTATTGTTTGTAAGTTAATGAAATGTAAATGCTATGCACCATCAAAAGCATTTTTTGTCACCATGCATATTTCATGCATAGAAAACAGGGCAACCAGGACAATGCTGTTTTGTAGTACCAAAATATTTCCACAATGAATGCAAAACAAATAGCTCTGTGCTTTCAAGAAAATCAAATAACAACCCTTTCAATGCTAATCACAAATTCTATCAAACATATCTCACAAGTTGATGAATCATCATCTTTACTTCCTGGCCCAGTGATTGTTTACCAGTTGACATGCCTTGGTTTAATCTTAAATTTCAAAAAGCTTTTTGTAAAGTCTCCCATCCTCTTTGCATACTGTAAATTTCTAAAAACTTTAGCATAAACAGGATCTTCCCAAATAGAAGAATGATACCTTACGCCATTTTGATCCCAGGGTAGAGCCAGCACTTGAACAGTGAACAGGTGTAGGGTGTAGCCCTGGGAAAATCTTGCATGACCACACCCTTCCAACTTTCAGAAAACACAGGCAACACCCTTTTAGCTAAATTCACAGCAGATAGTTGTTAAGAACATCCAGCAGATCATTTAATTACATGACAAAAATGATCTACCCTGCACTTATTGAGTGACCAATTTTATTGCATTTTTGTGCCATCTCAGGAACCATCCTTTGGAAAAGTGATTTTCCACGCATTGTGGGATCTCTTGGTTTCTGTCAGTCTATTAGATCATGATTGCCTGTTAACGTAAGTTACTTACACCAAAGAACCAAAAACATTTTTGGCTTTTTCAAAATATCAGCTTTTCTTTGACCTTCTGACTATGGTGCTGTAGCTTTATGCAAAGCCTGATGTCAAAACAGCTTAACTGTGTTCTACAGGGCTGTTACTACATAAATTAAAAATTTGGTGAAGTTTGTGTAATTCTGATTGAAATTGGGTGGACTGAATGATGTCAAGCCATTTTGCTCTGCCTGAAAAGGGCCAAATACACAGTTGCTGATTTGAGAAGAATGGGATGGGCTTGGTCCAACCCCTGGTACTACAACTGATTTCATCTTAAACTTAACATTCTTTTTCTTTGATAGTCAAGATGAAATTCTTCGAACTTTGGCCAAAAAGGTAGATCAAAACAAGAGAATTGACATAAGAATAATACGCAGTGAACTTCTATGGGAAGGACTTCGCCAGCTGAGGAGAAAGAAAACATTGGATGGTTTGCTGAAGGTCTTGTTTCTTGGGGAAGAAGGTGTAGACACTGGAGGACCCCGGAAAGAATTTCTCACTTGTAAGTTGACTTTACTTATCAACTGCATCCTGGTATACAAGGTGTCTTTAGATAGGAAATGAAATTTTGGATTAGGATATTTCTTCCTAGTGAAGAGCCTGGTTTGGTCCATATCTTGTGAAAAATATTTTACAAGAAAATCATTAACCAGTATGAGTATGCATCAATCCTATGAAAACAAAATTGTGCAATGTTCATCAGCTTTATCTGCATTGTTACATAAACATGCAAAAGAAAACAAATCTTAACAGCCATAGTGCATTCTGCATATTCTCTGGCAGGAAACCCAGAGTATCATTGTATCAGGGTAATAAGCTTTAATTATAGTATGAACAAGTTTGATTACAATAGACTCTTGCTTTTTGTTTAAGAATCCTTATTTAGAAAAAATGTACTCTTTTATTGTGACTGAAGAATTCTTATCATAATGCAAAGAATTATTTTGGGGTTAATGTATGCAAAGCATATCCTGCAGATAAATATCTTACCACAATTGAACATCTTTATTGAGAGTGGTCCCTTGTAGTTTAGTGCATCGTTAATGCTTGGACTCTGGGACTCTCCCATCAAGACACTATCAGCAGAGTATATTTTGAAAAAAAATCATTTCTCTTTCTTCAGTATTTATTGCAAACATTGAGCAGACTTTATTTGAGTCTGTTGGACAAGATACAGGCAGGGTGCCTGTGCACAATCTTGAAGCTCTGGATAAAGGCTACTATGAAGTTGCTGGACAGGCAATGGCCTTGTCATTAGCGCAAGGTGGGCCTGCTCCAGCCTTCTTTGCTGAGTGGGTGTACACGTATGTTTGTACACAGGACATAAGCAAGCTCCATTTGACCGAAAATGACATCCCTGATATGGAAATCAAAGACATTTTGACAAAGGTAACCATAAACAATTTAAGCATCAAAGGGGAATAGATAGAATAGCCCTATGAAAGTGTCTTACATATGTATGCAGCATACCACAGACTTTAAACTGCCAAATGTAAGGAAGAGGATACAATACTGTATGTTCCCCACTCTATGGCTGTACCATGCAGAAAACGGCTCCTCTGTCAGAGTGCTTCTATTTACATGTTGATTTGGTTAAGTTGATGCACATAAACTTTTGGAATAAAAGTAAAAGAAAGGCAGATAACTAAATTAAATATGATTCTCTTGGCAAAGAAGCCCCATCTGTTGATTTTATCTATTTTTGATCTATATATTTAATTTCTTTATGAAAAGTCAAATTTCCTGACATAATGATTTCATTTGACATGATGATGAAAATCATGCTCCAGACACAACAACAACATTGCAAATTAAATTACACCCACAACTTTTCAATTTTGCCGCATAGCAACATCGCTCAGCAACACCTAGAACAATAGAAATGTTGAGTTGACCCCCACTGAACATTTTTGACTTCTTTCAAACTCCACTCAACATCGCTGAACACCGCTCAACATTACTGAACATCACTTAACAAGGTGTTAAAACGCTCTCAACATTTATCCTCTACAAATGTTGAGCGATGTTCAGTGAATCTTTGAGAGTGTTTTAACGGGGCTTTACGATCTTGCCTTCTGTCTTTCTGAGGAAATGTATGTGGTAATATGGCTTATTGCCGTCTCGTCACACAATCATGAGCACGTCAGACGCAGCGTCAACAAAGCCTTCTCAAGCTGTCTCTTATTCTATGGAATACAATTGAATACGTATTTGTCTTTCAAAAGACTATGGTCTGATTTTGTTATTTCTTGAGAGGTGGGAGGAGAGGCGACATTGATTAGGTGATGTAATGCCAACAGGACGGAACAAACAACAAGATGAGCGGTCACGAGACGGGGAGGGGGAAATGCATATTGTAATATCAAAATAACCAGAATTACCTACCATCTATTTTCATTTCATTCCATTCCATGTTGGTGCAGTTTCTTTTCACTTCCCAAAACTCAGCACTCGCTAACTTTTATTTCTAGTTCTGTCTCTTACAACAAAAATAAACAGGCATTGATTGTTTCAAACGCCCATGTCAGATTTTTGTTATATCACTTTACCATCCTCTGTCCAGGTGAAAAATGCAGAAACTGATGAAGACATCATGAATGTTTTTGCGGAGGAAAGTAAGCGTCGATATTCTCTTAAACAGTGGACATAGGTCAAAAATTTCCCTTGAGAAGAAGGAAGCAATTTCAAGGTAAAAATTTACGATTTTCTTAAATGGTTCATGTTTACAATAGATGGATCTGTGGCCAGCTTCAAAAATTTGTTTTAGCTTCAAGTACAGTCGCGTCGGTTTTTGTGTTGGAAGTTTCATTCACTATCTTGTGAAGTTGACATTTACTTGCCTTGTTGCTAGTTAAAGGACATTCATTGGCAATGAATTATCTCGAGAACACCCACTAAGATAATGTGTTGGCATCGGACATGTCGTCACAGCAGATTGCATTGTCACGTCGATATTTTATTGTTACATGTTAGGAGAAAATGATTGTTTATTTCCTTAACAGTGACAATCTATCAAAAGAAAGTTACTTTCTGGCATTGTGATGTCTCCTCCACTGATTATTCTACTTTTGGCGCTGACATCCAATCAGAACACCATCAAAAAAGACATCCAGGCAGAACACCACCACCAGTATTGGGTTATTAAATCATAGCTTTTACAAATTCTGATTTTAAGGAAATTATTAAAGGAGTGCTGTTGTGACAACTGCCGTGGAAAAAACCTACATCAACCAATAGGGTGTCCCAAAAAACATTGTTCGACGTTTGATTAAATGTTGAAAAATAACGAAAACACCAACAGGCATTTGGGGAAATATCCCTGTCCCCGAGATTTTGAAATGCTTTTATAGACTAGAATCTTGCAAACTGCGAGCTTTCAAAGATCAAAATATGCGACAGCTGGTAGCAGATACCCTTACTTTATTTGCAAGGCAAAACAATAGGAAGAAATCAAGAATATGAGGCCCAAAATATATCGAAAAGACCAATAAACATATCGAGAATATCGAAATAAATGATGGTTATTCAATGCCATGCCACTGGTCAATATCAGAGCAAACAAATGTCAGAATTTGTTTGAGATTGCATCTATCCAAAAACAGTTGTTCAAAGCATAATCGATGAGAGACTGAATCAGTTCCTCAATGCATCCATGTGCTTGAAAGTTAAATTGTCAAAAATCCTTTCACATCACATTGTTCTGCTTTGAAACAAAACACAAATAACAGAAACTATAGCCCATGTAGACTTGCCCCAGGTCTCGTCCGTAGACTTGGAGAAGCAAGTCTATAGCCCATGCGAAGTTCACCAGAAATGCCATTTAGAGGCCCCTGGTTTTAGCTTTCGCACATACTTCAAAATCTTGTACCTCCATGAATACTCAGCGGATTTGCAAGATTTTTGTTTCTGAAATTAATTAAAAATCTCAGGAATCGAGCTATCTGAACTTCTCTTCATTGTATTGTTATTTTCAAATTTTCAATCAAATGTCGTACATGTTTTTGGCCTGGGCACCCTGTACGATACCTGTCATTAATTTCCAGGAAAATTTGGAAATTTGATAGCCCAAATATGATTATTCATCCCAAATATGTAAAGATGGGGTCTGTACATTCTCCTAACAACAAGGTTTCCTCCTTATTTCCTAGGGCAATTACTCTGCAACATTCTGTAGTGAAAATAAAATCAGAGCTTGACTCGCTGCGGAAGGGCTTTGAGCTGTTTGGGCTCATCAAAATGATGGAGCAGCACCCTTTACTGTTGAAGAGCCTCTTCGTCGCTGGGAGTACTGATTATGAGGTTTATACTGTTTTATAGTAATTAAATATGAATAGGATGAATGGAGAGTGATGATTGAGTTTCACTTTGGATGAAGACATTTCTCTCCGTGTTGCATTTATTAATATATTCAATTTTTAGATCAAGCGTTTGATATATGAGACCTGGGCTGCTGAAATGGATGCCTTGTTTCATGGTTAATGTGAAGAAGTGAATGCTTATGAAGTTGATAAATTACTGCTGCAAGGATGGATGTGTGCATATGATATATTGTGATGCTGGGATTTGCAGTGCTTCCTGAGCATCATTTGCACCTCTATTTTCCGAACGCCAGGTATCGAAAGAAGGCAGTTTTCCCAGAGCTGTTTTTTTCGAAAGAGTTATTTCATTGTTTCCTATGTACTTTGTATGTTTTTGAATATGGTATCGTATCAAAACAAAACTTTGATCAAATCTGCTTTGTTATAACCTTAAAGCTCAATAATAAACCACTGACAGCACTCGTGTTCATTTGTATTTTGAAGGTCACCGCCGAGTTCATCATTGATGCCTTGGTGGCACAGTACTCTGCAAATGGCAGCTCAAAACGTAACAAAGAAATTTCTATCATGGGATTCTTCAACAGATTGTTAGAAGAGCTCGAAGATCAAGGTGATAATTATTTCCTTTAATTTTGGAACCAAGAGAGCTGATAAAGCAGATGCGTTAAAATTTTCAAAGTAAAACTTACATGAGGCAGTTTGGGATGCAACTGTAATTCAGAGCCATTAATTTTTAAAATAGTGCTGCAACCATATCAATATGTTTGAAGTAAAGTGGTTAGTTGCAGCATATTAAATTTGGTTGCAGATTGTTCAGAGTTGATTTTGTTAAGTAGCAATCCTTGATTACAGTTATTCTGATTTTTACCGATTGTCACTGGTCACTATGTCAAGTTTTACATCAAAAACAGAGGTAGTAACTGTCAAACACGCTCATGTCTCTTTAAGTCTTGAAGGGTCTGTTTCATCCAGCTTGCCCTGCACGTGCTGTCTCTTGGTTGGCCTTTGTTGGTGTCTCATGGGCCATGGCAATGGCTAACAAAATTACCCACTACGAGAAAGCACATGCAAGGCATGCTGGATGAAGCAGACCCTTTAAGGTACAAGGGACTATCGGGTGAGTCAAAAAAAAGAAACGCCCGGCATTTGAAAAAAATTGTGCTCGGTGAAAATCATAGTAATGGTATTGAATTCCCAGTACGTCCAGTCAGGTTTACTAATTTATCCGTCTTAGCCGGCCTTCCCGTCGAAATGGAAAGTTTTCTACAGAAGGATCGTTTCGAAAACTTGCCAAAACGAGTGAAAATACCAAGCAAGATTCCCTTTTGTTCTCCTTCCTAGCACTAATGATACTTGGGTGTGTTCATGTATTTTGTCCTCTCTGGAGAGTGGAATCCCCCTGAATAATTCATTCCGGGGGGGGATACTTTTCAACCCGCCAAGCGGAAAGCTCATGCTTAAGCGTGCGGAAAGTCATCTCTGTGAGGTAAAAATATTATGGAAACTTACTTGCAATTTTAGCACGTTTTAAAGGTTTCTCGAAGGGAAATTTTGTAGGAAATCACTTGCAGAAAAAACGGAGTGACAGGTTTTAGCAAGGAAAACTTTTGAAATAATTGAACTCGTTCGCTATTCAATAAGATATTGCAAAAATATCACTACTGAGCAGTAGCCCGTCAAACGCCGGGCGTTTTTTTGACTCACCCGGTAAATGACAGATCACTGGTACGATAAAGTGTCTTGAGCCACTCTTTGTCAAGATATCTCAAAACTTTGGCTGTATCAAAACTTTCATTGACCGTCACATACACTTCAATGCGTAAGTGGTGCTAAAACTGTTCCAAAACTAACATTTTTCACCTTATTCATTTGTTTTAATTTCAAAGATGATGAAGTGAAACTATCGGAGAATGCCGTTGACATAAAAGATGTGTTCTTCTTCATGACTGGTATGAAATCGAAACCACTGCTACCATCAGAAAAGAACAGCTTTGGAATAAGCGTTGAGTTCGAGCATGACTGTAACAAACAATATGGTGAAAAGCACACGACATGCTATCCCATTGTGTCTACCTGTTCTGTGAGCATTACACTCCCAGTTATACATCTAACATCTTACGATGCTTTCAAGGACAATATGCTGTTTGCCGTAGCAGCAGGCAGAGAATTTGGAAGAGGGTAAAGGCATGGAAGAAAACAGTAGGAAGAATACGAACAAATCTTTTATTGTACTTAGTTTCAACATTTTCTGAACATGATGAAGTTTTGCTAAGCAATTTTGCTAGAACGAATTAGGAATATAGCGCTGCCACTGCCCATCCTGTTTGTAATTGTATTGCGACAAGTCTCTTTGAATCCTCTTGATTTTTAGAGGGATGTCATTGTTTCAATCTATATCTAACAGTTTCGTAAGATCAGGGCAAAATTAGACTTTTCCCGATACTTTTCATAGTATGACATGAAGCATGTATGTTGCAGTTACCATGGAGAGTTGGGCAATTGTTATGTTAAAATAAGGCATTATTTAGAAGAAATTTGCATCTGCATGCATTTAGTTTATAGGCTTAGCCCCTCAGATGTTGCTAGATCAGTTCGTGTGAGTTTGAATTTTAGATAATATTGAAAAGGTCTTGCTCAAGAAACTCTCAAATTGCTTGCGCTCGTTAGAGTTCGTTCTAATTTGTGTTGCCCTGTTACATCTACCGTAACACGGAACAACTTTTGCTGAAAGCGGAATTTTTATGAATTCTGCAGCTTCTCGAAGGATATCTTTTAAATGCATGGCAAGTATGATACCATATAGAATTTTACTTGTCCTATGCAGTAAGAACCCGCAAAATAGAGACCAGTTTTTTCAAAATAGCCTGTTTAGTTTCTTATTAAAAGGGCATTTATCAAGGAAAGAAGCTGAAAGGATTCTTTTAGTATGGTTAAGAAACCTTCAATGATTTCAAGTTAAATATCTTTACATACATACATGAGTATACTGTAACTACACTGCTGCACATAATAAACTGAGATTTGAGATGATCAAAAATGGAAGTTCACCAAATTTGTATGATGATACAAGCTTCTGCATGAATTTATGCATTTGAAAATGACCTCATCACAAATTTTTCAGCCATGAGGAAGTATGTTCCATATTTGGGATCCTCCTAGAAGAAACCTTCCTAAAATCAGGCTGAGAAGTTTCTTATAAAATGGTTTCTATTTTGCGGGTTCTTACTTTAGAGTAGTAAATCCGAGTTTTGTTTCACATGATAATATTTTTGACAAGTTTTGTTATGGACCTTTTGAAAGAATTTGTTGTTTATTTCAGTGAAGCTTCTTGAAGTCGAGGAAACTCGTACCATTCTGATCAACAATTACGCTGCTAGAAATTGAAGCAATTAAGCATTTTCGTTGTTTAAATTAGTGTGAAGGGGGAAAGAAACCAATAAATCAAAACCAAAATTGGAAACATAAGTCATACGGCACAAAGTAACACAAAACTTTGCGTCAATTTCTTGCAGTATTGATTGCCTGTATAAATACGTTTGATGGAAACCTTATTCTATAACTATCATCATAAACCTTTAGGAATATCCAAATTGTTCCAGTAGCTCCAGGCTTAGAATATACCAATTTATACCGAAGTTATCATCGTTAACTAAAGGCGTCACTTGCACTGATAACTGATGACATTGCTCTTCCGTCAATGCTAGCGTGCTTTCAGGTACGCTGACTGTGGCATTTTCTTCATCAATTGGAACTGGCCCATCCTCGTCCATTCCATATGAATCCAACATCTCCACAAGTTCAGGTTCGGCTTGAAGAATTCCATCTGGTAACAGATGCCTGTTCTCCAGCACCCCTCTTGTCCAAAGTTGATTTGGACTTGCATTGTGGCATGTACTCAAAGGATGATTGTTCCACTGGCCAATGAATTCTGCAATAGACCTGTTGATGCGAGGCAAGAAAACCAATGAAATGGCAAACAAGTGAGCTTCATTTAATGGGTCTAGCAGTCCACTGTGCTCCATGCTGTCAAACAATTGCACATATGCACAAAGTACTCCTGTGTATACATCACGGTGCAATCTTTCAACGCGCTGGTTATGAACTGAGCTGCCGGTAATAAAGCTTCCACGGTTCAGGCCACGTTGTTCCAGCATAAATTGAGCGACGCGAACATTTTCCAGTCCGTGGTCACTGCGAACCCGAGAAGGTAAACCACACCTGGACACGCCCTCTAAAAATAAATTCAAAACTGTGTCAGATCCATTGTTACTTGCTGCATACAAGTAAACGATTAAGCGCAAAAAGCCATCAATACAAGCGTGTACGACAATTCTCCATCGAATGAGTTTGTGGTTTCCGTCGATATGCCACAGAGCGTTCGGATAGGGGACACTGTAACGCCTTCTATAGACCGCCCTCCTCCACCTGAGTGCACTAGCCAAAGGATCAATATCTCGAAGAATCTGCCTTATTCGTCTCCTCTGCACTCTTATGCTCCTACAACGAAGTGCGCCTGTCATTCTGGTCTCTCCAACATTTGACGTACGTTGCGAAATTTCAGTCATTATTCTCGTTAATTCCTCGTCGCTTATGTTACTCCACCTTTCTTCAAAGCGATCTTCCCCAGTCTCCTGCCTCCAACGACGAAGAGTGCGCTCAGAGATACCAATTATCTGGGCAACGTTAACCCAAGAGAAATGCATTCCCCGTAAAAATTCGATCTGGTTCACACTAATGCTGGCCCTAGGACGACCAGCTCTGCCAGACCTAGTACCAGTAATGCCAGAGGGCCTTCTTCGCTCATCCACCATTTTGACTTCCTCTGCTGCATTTCTGAGATGATTTGCCACAATCGTACAGTTATTCGTTAGAGTCTGCATATCAAGACCGAATTCCAGATCTGGCTCCACGGTAGGCTCTAGTAGTCTCGACGAAAGTATTCGCAGAGTTTGTGTGCTGTCTTCCAGTCGACCAGCAACCATTTCCATGTTTTCCAACGTTGTTAAACCGAAGTCTTGGTAAATGTTAATTGCTTCTGAGAAAAGCTCCCGTACTGATCTTAGAAAGAAATCCAAATCGTTATCTCTTCGTATCCTTTGCCTAGCATTTCCAGACATGATTCAAGATCTGTCTCCTGCCTTCATTTCAATTCTCCACCTTCTCCAGTCTGCAGGTCTGTCATTTTGGCGGCAAAATGGGCGCGCAATGCATCATAATTACCATGAATATTCAAGGAAAGTTGAGAATGGATATTTGTAAACAGTTGGAATGAATATTTGAGAAAGTTTAGAATGAATATTTGAAAAAGTCGAGGATCAATATTTGAAAAAGTTTAGAATGAATATTTGAAAACGCTGAGGATGAATATTTGAATAAGTTTAGAATGAATATTTGAAAGAGTTGAGGACGAATATTTGAAAAAGCTTAGAATGAATATTTGAAAAAGTTTAGATTAAATATTTGCAACATTTAGGAACGATATGAACAATGATGCAATGAATTTGCGAAAATACAGGACATGTTTATTATTAAATACCATACAAATGCTAAAACATAGAAACAATTTCAGACATGAGCACAACAGTCGAAAAGACAATATTGTCCGCAACGGCGCTTCATAATGGAGGGTTAAACCAGATGATGTTTCTTTTCCTGTTTTTTCTAGGTTTCGCTTTCATTTCGCTGTTTTCATTGTAGACCAGGTTGTCGTTGTAACCGCTTTTCTTTAATGCTTCCTCATAAAGTGGTGCGGCTTTTTTGCATTTGTCTTGGTCACAAGCACAGCAAGAAATATCTAAATTTCCCTATAGTTTTTTCATGAAAATTTAGGGGAAATGGACAGTTTTCTCTGGGAAATTGAAGGAAAACGGAAATTTCCATTTCCCTCTTAGGAAACTGTTAGGAAAGTGTCCGTTTCCCAAAATTTCCAACAAAAAAACATGGGGAAATTTCACCAATGTATAAAACATGCGAAATTTTATACATTGGAGAAACCTGCCGACAATTAAATGAAAGATTTGGGGAGCACATCAGGAATGTAGAACACAAGTTTCACGAGGAACACAAGCTTGGCTTGTAGAGCTTGCTGCCTTGAAATTCTGGATATCCGTTATCTGGATATCCAGAATTTCAAGGCAGCAAGCTCTACAAGCCAAACCCAACAAGACCAGCGAAGACAGGATTCCATTGACTCTAACCTATCACCCATTATCTTTGCCTATCAAGAGGATCATTTATCGGAATTTTGACATCTTGCAGACCAACAAGGACACTAAGGCCATCTTTACCAAACCACCATTAATGGCATTTCGCCGAGATTCTAATTTAAGGGACATTTTGGTGCATTCCAAATTGAAGAAAAGAGAAGACAACCCTGGTACTTGTCCTTGTAAACATCCACGATGCCGTACTTGCAACCACGTTTCACAACTCCCTACAATTCAAAATCTTGGTAACTCTTTCACTGTTCACAAACGCTACACCTGTTCTTCCGCATGCCTTATATATGCTATAAAATGCAGAAAGTGCGAAATTTTATACATTGGAGAAACCTGCCGACAATTAAATGAAAGATTTGGGGAGCACATCAGGAATGTAGAACACAAGCTTCGCGAGGATGAAAAGAAAAAAGATCAAAGTGATACAAATGCTTCCCAACATTTCAATTCTACGTGACATTCCATTCAGGACATGTCCATTCTTGGTCTATTAGATGCCCCCATGGACTCACGAAGAAGCAAGACGTTGGAGAAAAGAATTATTTTCAAATTGGACACACGTGTTCCGAAAGGACTTAACAAACAATTTTCCTTTCTATGATTCTATCTCCTGTTGCTTCTGAGCGTTCTTTATTCGCTTGTCACACTCTTCCATTACTTGCTCGATCCTACTGTTCTATTAAACATTCTCTCCTTTTCTATGTTCTTCGCTTCTACTAATTTCCTTTACTACTGACGAAGGGCACGGCCCGATACGTTTAGTTTCTTTATTCTATGGCGTTAAAGTATATCTTGATAAGCATTATCAATCGTTTTGCTGCTAATACGTCGCCACATGCTGCACTGTTATTTGATACAATAGAAAAACTTGGCAAAACAGGGCAGATGATTTTGTTAGAATGCAACATGAATACATGACAAGAAATTTCTAAGCGCGCTTTGCAAAATGAACAAAGTGGTCAAAATTATTGTCAATGCATTTCATTTCAAAAGTACCAAGAGCAAGCTCAATTGTAATACTTTCCACTGACTGCTGGAATTCTGTGTTGCAAATAGAGAAAGTTTGATTGAAGTCCCCAATTTTGAAAACCAGGAATCTTTTGGAGCTTGGGCTAGATGCTTCAAAGGGAGGGCGCTGTAGCCCCCTTGGTCCTTCCCTTCCGACACCAATGGATTATAAGAAGTTTAAGCTGTATAAGAAGTTTAGGAACTGTGTGTCCAATGAATTAAAAGAAAGTAAAGAAAGCTATTTTCATAATTATTTCTCTGTCAATAGTCAAAATACGAAAAAACTGTGGTCACTTATCAAGACAATAATCTCTCATAAGTCTTCCACTTCTTCAATCAACCAAATCAAGGGTAAACATGGAAATGTAACATCAGACGCCTCTAAAATGTCAAATATTTCTAATGACTTTTATGTTAATGTTGCTGATGGTATAACACCCATTAACACCTAAATCTCCTCTTAATTATTTATCTGACAGAACATGCAATTCACTTTTCCTATTTTGCGATCCTTGCGTCACCTGCGTTCCTTGCAATCAAATGGAAACCAGGCTTAACATCAGTTTATTTCCCACAGATGTACCAGATGCAAGTGAGAAGATTTCCACATGCCATGGGTGCAACAGAGAGGCCAGCATCAAAAATGCCTTGCCTGATGAAAGACCAAATCCTGACCCTTGAATCTTCAAACTTCTTGAATCTGCGTGTTCACTGTGGCAAGAAAGTTTTAGTATGTTTATGGCAGTAAAGATTGGATCAGAATTGTGGGTCAGATCTTTGTGGAGCCACCAAATGATATTGCCATTGTTTGGGAAATGAGGCAATAAGTCAATTTTGATGGGGAAGTTGCCCGGTTAGCGAATGTTTCTTTCATCCAGAAGAGCAAGAAAATTTCAGTCCAAAACATCTAAAGATCTCACAAAAGTTTCCATAAATTACAAGTGGTCCATAGACAACACTTGCTATGCGATGTCAAAATTTTAGTCTGAACTACAATTGTGAACAGTTTGACTACATACCTATTCATGCAGTAATAAATGTATCAATGCTTTATGCACATGTGACGGCAGTTAGATTCGAGCGGTCAAACAACAATAAAACGACAAAGATTCATTTTCCAAGCGTTTTATAAAAATCCAATGAACATGACTCCAGTGAGACATGGAACTTAACGTGATTGAAAAGTTAAAGTTATCTACAATTCTACTGTTTAAATAAGAAGCTACGCGGAACCATTGGAGAAAATTAACCAATCAGAAATAAGAAAAACAGGAAAGTGACTAACGTGAGAATAGCATGGGTGTATGTAGATTAACCAAGAAAAACAACTAGTCAATTACCAAAAGTAAATACCGAAAAGGAGTACGAGTCAGGCAAAGACGTAAGTAGAACTGAAACGATGTAATAAAAGCTAGTCATAAGCTGAGACGGAAAAAGCGGCCTAAAACTCAAAGAAGTAAAATATGCAAATGACGAATGAGTAAATCAAGGAGAAGAAAAATTAAAAATGAATGAGCAAAAAGAGGGGCTTCGTGACATACCTCTCCCCCTTGTTGAAACGTCCCCTGTTTCAACTACGAACTGAAAATTACAAATGTCTAATGATTACAAAGGAACTAATCACTACTTGCATCTAAATCCTGGGTAATAGTGTCCTTAACATTGTCCATTTGATCCGTTGGTCTGGGTTGACGGTCTTTGTACAGTTTACATCGATTAACGTGTACAATAGTTTTTCTACGAGGTCCTTCTTCTATTTCAACATTTACAGGTGACAACTTCCTAATTATACGATATGGACCATTCCAAAGATGAGCTAATTTGCTAGATAAACCTTGTTTTACCTGTGGTGTATACAACCAAATTCGATCTCCTACCTTAAATTCTACTTCCTTAGCATTCTTGTCATAATAAGTAGCTTGATTAAATTGAGCTCGCTCTATACTCTGCTGGGCTACATATCTAGCTTCTTGTGTACGTCTAATTACTTCATTTTTATAATCATCTGCTGAAACATACTTGCTAATTGGAGCAGAAAGTACTACATCTAACGGTAAACATGGGTCTCTACCATAAATTAGATAAAACGGTGTCTCTTTGGTATGTAGGGGTGGCATCGGAGTTCGTGCCCAATTCATCAGGATTATACTCTGATGCTTCGGAAATGGGTGTCTCAATGCGGATGAGCATGCTTGTACAGCAAGAAGAGGAGAGGATGAGGATTGAGTCGGACACATCAAGAGCAGCAATTGTATTATCATCAGAGTTGAATAAAGTGTCGGAGATGTACGTCATAAAATGCATTGAACATATTGGAGATAAAAATGTACGCATTGTCAGCGTAATGCATGAAGAACCTTTGATGTATGGCACGTCAGTACAATTTATGCAAAGGATGATGGATGATGGGATTATGTTACATATTCACAATGTTATTTCAAGTAAAGTGAATAAACCAATATCCTATATCATAAAGCTTTTGTCTTACTGTCAGGAACTTGATCGGACGCTAATCTATGAATACGACAGGCAAGAATTTAAACGTGGCGGTTACTTGAGACTTGGAGGCTATGGAGCACACATTACTGTTAGCGAGAAAAGTGATGATCGAGTCGAGCTGTTATGCGAGCCTGAATTGAGGTTGGAGGCGGTTGACAAGCGTAGAACGTACAATCAAATGGAGAATCTAAAGCACATGTACATGGACGTAAAAGACATATGGGTTGCGAGAGTGAAGAATTTTCAGACAACACAAGAGTGTTTGCTAGTGGCACTCGATCTGTTTAGTTTGAAATATTATATCATACCTCGCATCTTTCAGCGTATCACTAAAATTAGTAGAGGTACAGTCCATGACATAGCATTCTGTTCTGGGTTGTTTACAACGGCTTGGTTGAATGGAGCACCAATCGGAGCAAAATCTTATGAACCAAGACCTTTTGCGTATTTCTTCATGAATAAGTCGGGTTCAGCGTCAGTCATGGTTGAAATATTTCCACCGGGGAGTGAGATCATGAATTTACAGCCTAAATATTCAGCTGAGGTCATCGCGACAAGTGGATCACTCGCCGGTGTGATTAACACCATCTCAGACAAATATCATGTTGGAGTGATGGATATTTGGATGGATAGAGGCCTGCGTGTGAGGGTGACAGGTATGAGGGCTGGAATGACGGTGGAAGATATTGAGGTTGAGCAAGAAGCGTTGAGAAGAATGCGGAATATGAAGATCGACGCGAGAGTAAAGGAAATGTGCAGTGAAGTTCAACAGAATAAAAACTGTCGAGGTCGAGGTAGAAGAGGAAGAGGTCGAGGAAGAGGACAGAGGGGAGCAAGAGGAGAGAGAAGTAAAACTTCATCCGAAGACTCAACGACATCAGGAGTCTACTCTGACAGTTCAACTCAGAAACGCGGGCTAAAGAACAGGAAAAGTCATTGAATTGGCGGTCTAGGATAAGTCAAACTTCATATGTCGTAATGACCCCTAGATGACACTTCGGAAATTTCGTCGCTGTCTTACTCATACATTACAATAAGTATTGTATACTCCAGCTGATAAAAGTCTCTTAGCAAGTTTTAAGAGCCTTGCATCCTGAGCGGGCGGATGCTTATCAGTAAATCCCGCTCCTGTCACCATTTGTGACGGCAGTTAGATTCGAGCGGTCAAACAACAATAAAACGACAAAGATTCATTTTCCAAGCGTTTTATAAAAATCCAATGAACATGACTCCAGTGAGACATGGAACTTAACGTGATTGAAAAGTTAAAGTTATCTACAATTCTACTGTTTAAATAAGAAGCTACGCGGAACCATTGGAGAAAATTAACCAATCAGAAATAAGAAAAACAGGAAAGTGACTAACGTGAGAATAGCATGGGTGTATGTAGATTAACCAAGAAAAACAACTAGTCAATTACCAAAAGTAAATACCGAAAAGGAGTACGAGTCAGGCAAAGACGTAAGTAGAACTGAAACGATGTAATAAAAGCTAGTCATAAGCTGAGACGGAAAAAGCGGCCTAAAACTCAAAGAAGTAAAATATGCAAATGACGAATGAGTAAATCAAGGAGAAGAAAAATTAAAAATGAATGAGCAAAAAGAGGGGCTTCGTGACATACCTCTCCCCCTTGTTGAAACGTCCCCTGTTTCAACTACGAACTGAAAATTACAAATGTCTAATGATTACAAAGGAACTAATCACTACTTGCATCTAAATCCTGGGTAATAGTGTCCTTAACATTGTCCATTTGATCCGTTGGTCTGGGTTGACGGTCTTTGTACAGTTTACATCGATTAACGTGTACAATAGTTTTTCTACGAGGTCCTTCTTCTATTTCAACATTTACAGGTGACAACTTCCTAATTATACGATATGGACCATTCCAAAGATGAGCTAATTTGCTAGATAAACCTTGTTTTACCTGTGGTGTATACAACCAAATTCGATCTCCTACCTTAAATTCTACTTCCTTAGCATTCTTGTCATAATAAGTAGCTTGATTAAATTGAGCTCGCTCTATACTCTGCTGGGCTACATATCTAGCTTCTTGTGTACGTCTAATTACTTCATTTTTATAATCATCTGCTGAAACATACTTGCTAATTGGAGCAGAAAGTACTACATCTAACGGTAAACATGGGTCTCTACCATAAATTAGATAAAACGGTGTCTCTTTGGTATGTAGGGGTGGCATCGGAGTTTGTGCCCAATTCATCAGGATTATACTCTGATGCTTCGGAAATGGGTGTCTCAATGCGGATGAGCATGCTTGTACAGCAAGAAGAGGAGAGGATGAGGATTGAGTCGGACACATCAAGAGCAGCAATTGTATTATCATCAGAGTTGAGTAAAGTGTCGGAGATGTACGTCATAAAATGCATTGAACATATTGGAGATAAAAATGTACGCATTGTCAGCGTAATGCATGAAGAACCTTTGATGTATGGCACGTCAGTACAATTTATGCAAAGGATGATGGATGATGGGATTATGTTACATATTCACAATGTTATTTCAAGTAAAGTGAATAAACCAATATCCTATATCATAAAGCTTTTGTCTTACTGTCAGGAACTTGATCGGACGCTAATCTATGAATACGACAGGCAAGAATTTAAACGTGGCGGTTACTTGAGACTTGGAGGCTATGGAGCACACATTACTGTTAGCGAGAAAAGTGATGATCGAGTCGAGCTGTTATGCGAGCCTGAATTGAGGTTGGAGGCGGTTGACAAGCGTAGAACGTACAATCAAATGGAGAATCTAAAGCACATGTACATGGACGTAAAAGACATATGGGTTGCGAGAGTGAAGAATTTTCAGACAACACAAGAGTGTTTGCTAGTGGCACTCGATCTGTTTAGTTTGAAATATTATATCATACCTCGCATCTTTCAGCGTATCACTAAAATTAGTAGAGGTACAGTCCATGACATAGCATTCTGTTCTGGGTTGTTTACAACGGCTTGGTTGAATGGAGCACCAATCGGAGCAAAATCTTATGAACCAAGACCTTTTGCGTATTTCTTCATGAATAAGTCGGGTTCAGCGCCAGTCATGGTTGAAATATTTCCACCGGGGAGTGAGATCATGAATTTACAGCCTAAATATTCAGCTGAGGTCATCGCGACAAGTGGATCACTCGCCGGTGTGATTAACACCATCTCAGACAAATATCATGTTGGAGTGATGGATATTTGGATGGATAGAGGCCTGCGTGTGAGGGTGACAGGTATGAGGGCTGGAATGACGGTGGAAGATATTGAGGTTGAGCAAGAAGCGTTGAGAAGAATGCGGAATATGAAGATCGACGCGAGAGTAAAGGAAATGTGCAGTGAAGTTCAACAGAATAAAAACTGTCGAGGTCGAGGTAGAAGAGGAAGAGGTCGAGGAAGAGGACAGAGGGGAGCAAGAGGAGAGAGAAGTAAAACTTCATCCGAAGACTCAACGACATCAGGAGTCTACTCTGACAGTTCAACTCAGAAACGCGGGCTAAAGAACAGGAAAAGTCATTGAATTGGCGGTCTAGGATAAGTCAAACTTCATATGTCGTAATGACCCCTAGATGACACTTCGGAAATTTCGTCGCTGTCTTACTCATACATTACAATAAGTATTGTATACTCCAGCTGATAAAAGTCTCTTAGCAAGTTTTAAGAGCCTTGCATCCTGAGCGGGCGGATGCTTATCAGTAAATCCCGCTCCTGTCACCATTTGTGACGGCAGTTAGATTCGAGCGGTCAAACAACAATAAAACGACAAAGATTCATTTTCCAAGCGTTTTATAAAAATCCAATGAACATGACTCCAGTGAGACATGGAACTTAACGTGATTGAAAAGTTAAAGTTATCTACAATTCTACTGTTTAAATAAGAAGCTACGCGGAACCATTGGAGAAAATTAACCAATCAGAAATAAGAAAAACAGGAAAGTGACTAACGTGAGAATAGCATGGGTGTATGTAGATTAACCAAGAAAAACAACTAGTCAATTACCAAAAGTAAATACCGAAAAGGAGTACGAGTCAGGCAAAGACGTAAGTAGAACTGAAACGATGTAATAAAAGCTAGTCATAAGCTGAGACGGAAAAAGCGGCCTAAAACTCAAAGAAGTAAAATATGCAAATGACGAATGAGTAAATCAAGGAGAAGAAAAATTAAAAATGAATGAGCAAAAAGAGGGGCTTCGTGACATACCTCTCCCCCTTGTTGAAACGTCCCCTGTTTCAACTACGAACTGAAAATTACAAATGTCTAATGATTACAAAGGAACTAATCACTACTTGCATCTAAATCCTGGGTAATAGTGTCCTTAACATTGTCCATTTGATCCGTTGGTCTGGGTTGACGGTCTTTGTACAGTTTACATCGATTAACGTGTACAATAGTTTTTCTACGAGGTCCTTCTTCTATTTCAACATTTACAGGTGACAACTTCCTAATTATACGATATGGACCATTCCAAAGATGAGCTAATTTGCTAGATAAACCTTGTTTTACCTGTGGTGTATACAACCAAATTCGATCTCCTACCTTAAATTCTACTTCCTTAGCATTCTTGTCATAATAAGTAGCTTGATTAAATTGAGCTCGCTCTATACTCTGCTGGGCTACATATCTAGCTTCTTGTGTACGTCTAATTACTTCATTTTTATAATCATCTGCTGAAACATACTTGCTAATTGGAGCAGAAAGTACTACATCTAACGGTAAACATGGGTCTCTACCATAAATTAGATAAAACGGTGTCTCTTTGGTATGTAGGGGTGGCATCGGAGTTCGTGCCCAATTCATCAGGATTATACTCTGATGCTTCGGAAATGGGTGTCTCAATGCGGATGAGCATGCTTGTACAGCAAGAAGAGGAGAGGATGAGGATTGAGTCGGACACATCAAGAGCAGCAATTGTATTATCATCAGAGTTGAATAAAGTGTCGGAGATGTACGTCATAAAATGCATTGAACATATTGGAGATAAAAATGTACGCATTGTCAGCGTAATGCATGAAGAACCTTTGATGTATGGCACGTCAGTACAATTTATGCAAAGGATGATGGATGATGGGATTATGTTACATATTCACAATGTTATTTCAAGTAAAGTGAATAAACCAATATCCTATATCATAAAGCTTTTGTCTTACTGTCAGGAACTTGATCGGACGCTAATCTATGAATACGACAGGCAAGAATTTAAACGTGGCGGTTACTTGAGACTTGGAGGCTATGGAGCACACATTACTGTTAGCGAGAAAAGTGATGATCGAGTCGAGCTGTTATGCGAGCCTGAATTGAGGTTGGAGGCGGTTGACAAGCGTAGAACGTACAATCAAATGGAGAATCTAAAGCACATGTACATGGACGTAAAAGACATATGGGTTGCGAGAGTGAAGAATTTTCAGACAACACAAGAGTGTTTGCTAGTGGCACTCGATCTGTTTAGTTTGAAATATTATATCATACCTCGCATCTTTCAGCGTATCACTAAAATTAGTAGAGGTACAGTTTCTTTAGCATTCGTGTATTGTTTGTAAGTTAATGAAATGTAAATGCTATGCACCATCAAAAGCATTTTTTGTCACCATGCATATTTCATGCATAGAAAACAGGGCAACCAGGACAATGCTGTTTTGTAGTACCAAAATATTTCCACAATGAATGCAAAACAAATAGCTCTGTGCTTTCAAGAAAATCAAATAACAACCCTTTCAATGCTAATCACAAATTCTATCAAACATATCTCACAAGTTGATGAATCATCATCTTTACTTCCTGGCCCAGTGATTGTTTACCAGTTGACATGCCTTGGTTTAATCTTAAATTTCAAAAAGCTTTTTGTAAAGTCTCCCATCCTCTTTGCATACTGTAAATTTCTAAAAACTTTAGCATAAACAGGATCTTCCCAAATAGAAGAATGATACCTTACGCCATTTTGATCCCAGGGTAGAGCCAGCACTTGAACAGTGAACAGGTGTAGGGTGTAGCCCTGGGAAAATCTTGCATGACCACACCCTTCCAACTTTCAGAAAACACAGGCAACACCCTTTTAGCTAAATTCACAGCAGATAGTTGTTAAGAACATCCAGCAGATCATTTAATTACATGACAAAAATGATCTACCCTGCACTTATTGAGTGACCAATTTTATTGCATTTTTGTGCCATCTCAGGAACCATCCTTTGGAAAAGTGATTTTCCACGCATTGTGGGATCTCTTGGTTTCTGTCAGTCTATTAGATCATGATTGCCTGTTAACGTAAGTTACTTACACCAAAGAACCAAAAACATTTTTGGCTTTTTCAAAATATCAGCTTTTCTTTGACCTTCTGACTATGGTGCTGTAGCTTTATGCAAAGCCTGATGTCAAAACAGCTTAACTGTGTTCTACAGGGCTGTTACTACATAAATTAAAAATTTGGTGAAGTTTGTGTAATTCTGATTGAAATTGGGTGGACTGAATGATGTCAAGCCATTTTGCTCTGCCTGAAAAGGGCCAAATACACAGTTGCTGATTTGAGAAGAATGGGATGGGCTTGGTCCAACCCCTGGTACTACAACTGATTTCATCTTAAACTTAACATTCTTTTTCTTTGATAGTCAAGATGAAATTCTTCGAACTTTGGCCAAAAAGGTAGATCAAAACAAGAGAATTGACATAAGAATAATACGCAGTGAACTTCTATGGGAAGGACTTCGCCAGCTGAGGAGAAAGAAAACATTGGATGGTTTGCTGAAGGTCTTGTTTCTTGGGGAAGAAGGTGTAGACACTGGAGGACCCCGGAAAGAATTTCTCACTTGTAAGTTGACTTTACTTATCAACTGCATCCTGGTATACAAGGTGTCTTTAGATAGGAAATGAAATTTTGGATTAGGATATTTCTTCCTAGTGAAGAGCCTGGTTTGGTCCATATCTTGTGAAAAATATTTTACAAGAAAATCATTAACCAGTATGAGTATGCATCAATCCTATGAAAACAAAATTGTGCAATGTTCATCAGCTTTATCTGCATTGTTACATAAACATGCAAAAGAAAACAAATCTTAACAGCCATAGTGCATTCTGCATATTCTCTGGCAGGAAACCCAGAGTATCATTGTATCAGGGTAATAAGCTTTAATTATAGTATGAACAAGTTTGATTACAATAGACTCTTGCTTTTTGTTTAAGAATCCTTATTTAGAAAAAATGTACTCTTTTATTGTGACTGAAGAATTCTTATCATAATGCAAAGAATTATTTTGGGGTTAATGTATGCAAAGCATATCCTGCAGATAAATATCTTACCACAATTGAACATCTTTATTGAGAGTGGTCCCTTGTAGTTTAGTGCATCGTTAATGCTTGGACTCTGGGACTCTCCCATCAAGACACTATCAGCAGAGTATATTTTGAAAAAAAATCATTTCTCTTTCTTCAGTATTTATTGCAAACATTGAGCAGACTTTATTTGAGTCTGTTGGACAAGATACAGGCAGGGTGCCTGTGCACAATCTTGAAGCTCTGGATAAAGGCTACTATGAAGTTGCTGGACAGGCAATGGCCTTGTCATTAGCGCAAGGTGGGCCTGCTCCAGCCTTCTTTGCTGAGTGGGTGTACACGTATGTTTGTACACAGGACATAAGCAAGCTCCATTTGACCGAAAATGACATCCCTGATATGGAAATCAAAGACATTTTGACAAAGGTAACCATAAACAATTTAAGCATCAAAGGGGAATAGATAGAATAGCCCTATGAAAGTGTCTTACATATGTATGCAGCATACCACAGACTTTAAACTGCCAAATGTAAGGAAGAGGATACAATACTGTATGTTCCCCACTCTATGGCTGTACCATGCAGAAAACGGCTCCTCTGTCAGAGTGCTTCTATTTACATGTTGATTTGGTTAAGTTGATGCACATAAACTTTTGGAATAAAAGTAAAAGAAAGGCAGATAACTAAATTAAATATGATTCTCTTGGCAAAGAAGCCCCATCTGTTGATTTTATCTATTTTTGATCTATATATTTAATTTCTTTATGAAAAGTCAAATTTCCTGACATAATGATTTCATTTGACATGATGATGAAAATCATGCTCCAGACACAACAACAACATTGCAAATTAAATTACACCCACAACTTTTCAATTTTGCCGCATAGCAACATCGCTCAGCAACACCTAGAACAATAGAAATGTTGAGTTGACCCCCACTGAACATTTTTGACTTCTTTCAAACTCCACTCAACATCGCTGAACACCGCTCAACATTACTGAACATCACTTAACAAGGTGTTAAAACGCTCTCAACATTTATCCTCTACAAATGTTGAGCGATGTTCAGTGAATCTTTGAGAGTGTTTTAACGGGGCTTTACGATCTTGCCTTCTGTCTTTCTGAGGAAATGTATGTGGTAATATGGCTTATTGCCGTCTCGTCACACAATCATGAGCACGTCAGACGCAGCGTCAACAAAGCCTTCTCAAGCTGTCTCTTATTCTATGGAATACAATTGAATACGTATTTGTCTTTCAAAAGACTATGGTCTGATTTTGTTATTTCTTGAGAGGTGGGAGGAGAGGCGACATTGATTAGGTGATGTAATGCCAACAGGACGGAACAAACAACAAGATGAGCGGTCACGAGACGGGGAGGGGGAAATGCATATTGTAATATCAAAATAACCAGAATTACCTACCATCTATTTTCATTTCATTCCATTCCATGTTGGTGCAGTTTCTTTTCACTTCCCAAAACTCAGCACTCGCTAACTTTTATTTCTAGTTCTGTCTCTTACAACAAAAATAAACAGGCATTGATTGTTTCAAACGCCCATGTCAGATTTTTGTTATATCACTTTACCATCCTCTGTCCAGGTGAAAAATGCAGAAACTGATGAAGACATCATGAATGTTTTTGCGGAGGAAAGTAAGCGTCGATATTCTCTTAAACAGTGGACATAGGTCAAAAATTTCCCTTGAGAAGAAGGAAGCAATTTCAAGGTAAAAATTTACGATTTTCTTAAATGGTTCATGTTTACAATAGATGGATCTGTGGCCAGCTTCAAAAATTTGTTTTAGCTTCAAGTACAGTCGCGTCGGTTTTTGTGTTGGAAGTTTCATTCACTATCTTGTGAAGTTGACATTTACTTGCCTTGTTGCTAGTTAAAGGACATTCATTGGCAATGAATTATCTCGAGAACACCCACTAAGATAATGTGTTGGCATCGGACATGTCGTCACAGCAGATTGCATTGTCACGTCGATATTTTATTGTTACATGTTAGGAGAAAATGATTGTTTATTTCCTTAACAGTGACAATCTATCAAAAGAAAGTTACTTTCTGGCATTGTGATGTCTCCTCCACTGATTATTCTACTTTTGGCGCTGACATCCAATCAGAACACCATCAAAAAAGACATCCAGGCAGAACACCACCACCAGTATTGGGTTATTAAATCATAGCTTTTACAAATTCTGATTTTAAGGAAATTATTAAAGGAGTGCTGTTGTGACAACTGCCGTGGAAAAAACCTACATCAACCAATAGGGTGTCCCAAAAAACATTGTTCGACGTTTGATTAAATGTTGAAAAATAACGAAAACACCAACAGGCATTTGGGGAAATATCCCTGTCCCCGAGATTTTGAAATGCTTTTATAGACTAGAATCTTGCAAACTGCGAGCTTTCAAAGATCAAAATATGCGACAGCTGGTAGCAGATACCCTTACTTTATTTGCAAGGCAAAACAATAGGAAGAAATCAAGAATATGAGGCCCAAAATATATCGAAAAGACCAATAAACATATCGAGAATATCGAAATAAATGATGGTTATTCAATGCCATGCCACTGGTCAATATCAGAGCAAACAAATGTCAGAATTTGTTTGAGATTGCATCTATCCAAAAACAGTTGTTCAAAGCATAATCGATGAGAGACTGAATCAGTTCCTCAATGCATCCATGTGCTTGAAAGTTAAATTGTCAAAAATCCTTTCACATCACATTGTTCTGCTTTGAAACAAAACACAAATAACAGAAACTATAGCCCATGTAGACTTGCCCCAGGTCTCGTCCGTAGACTTGGAGAAGCAAGTCTATAGCCCATGCGAAGTTCACCAGAAATGCCATTTAGAGGCCCCTGGTTTTAGCTTTCGCACATACTTCAAAATCTTGTACCTCCATGAATACTCAGCGGATTTGCAAGATTTTTGTTTCTGAAATTAATTAAAAATCTCAGGAATCGAGCTATCTGAACTTCTCTTCATTGTATTGTTATTTTCAAATTTTCAATCAAATGTCGTACATGTTTTTGGCCTGGGCACCCTGTACGATACCTGTCATTAATTTCCAGGAAAATTTGGAAATTTGATAGCCCAAATATGATTATTCATCCCAAATATGTAAAGATGGGGTCTGTACATTCTCCTAACAACAAGGTTTCCTCCTTATTTCCTAGGGCAATTACTCTGCAACATTCTGTAGTGAAAATAAAATCAGAGCTTGACTCGCTGCGGAAGGGCTTTGAGCTGTTTGGGCTCATCAAAATGATGGAGCAGCACCCTTTACTGTTGAAGAGCCTCTTCGTCGCTGGGAGTACTGATTATGAGGTTTATACTGTTTTATAGTAATTAAATATGAATAGGATGAATGGAGAGTGATGATTGAGTTTCACTTTGGATGAAGACATTTCTCTCCGTGTTGCATTTATTAATATATTCAATTTTTAGATCAAGCGTTTGATATATGAGACCTGGGCTGCTGAAATGGATGCCTTGTTTCATGGTTAATGTGAAGAAGTGAATGCTTATGAAGTTGATAAATTACTGCTGCAAGGATGGATGTGTGCATATGATATATTGTGATGCTGGGATTTGCAGTGCTTCCTGAGCATCATTTGCACCTCTATTTTCCGAACGCCAGGTATCGAAAGAAGGCAGTTTTCCCAGAGCTGTTTTTTTCGAAAGAGTTATTTCATTGTTTCCTATGTACTTTGTATGTTTTTGAATATGGTATCGTATCAAAACAAAACTTTGATCAAATCTGCTTTGTTATAATCTTAAAGCTCAATAATAAACCACTGACAGCACTCGTGTTCATTTGTATTTTGAAGGTCACCGCCGAGTTCATCATTGATGCCTTGGTGGCACAGTACTCTGCAAATGGCAGCTCAAAACGTAACAAAGAAATTTCTATCATGGGATTCTTCAACAGATTGTTAGAAGAGCTCGAAGATCAAGGTGATAATTATTTCCTTTAATTTTGGAACCAAGAGAGCTGATAAAGCAGATGCGTTAAAATTTTCAAAGTAAAACTTACATGAGGCAGTTTGGGATGCAACTGTAATTCAGAGCCATTAATTTTTAAAATAGTGCTGCAACCATATCAATATGTTTGAAGTAAAGTGGTTAGTTGCAGCATATTAAATTTGGTTGCAGATTGTTCAGAGTTGATTTTGTTAAGTAGCAATCCTTGATTACAGTTATTCTGATTTTTACCGATTGTCACTGGTCACTATGTCAAGTTTTACATCAAAAACAGAGGTAGTAACTGTCAAACACGCTCATGTCTCTTTAAGTCTTGAAGGGTCTGTTTCATCCAGCTTGCCCTGCACGTGCTGTCTCTTGGTTGGCCTTTGTTGGTGTCTCATGGGCCATGGCAATGGCTAACAAAATTACCCACTACGAGAAAGCACATGCAAGGCATGCTGGATGAAGCAGACCCTTTAAGGTACAAGGGACTATCGGGTGAGTCAAAAAAAAGAAACGCCCGGCATTTGAAAAAAATTGTGCTCGGTGAAAATCATAGTAATGGTATTGAATTCCCAGTACGTCCAGTCAGGTTTACTAATTTATCCGTCTTAGCCGGCCTTCCCGTCGAAATGGAAAGTTTTCTACAGAAGGATCGTTTCGAAAACTTGCCAAAACGAGTGAAAATACCAAGCAAGATTCCCTTTTGTTCTCCTTCCTAGCACTAATGATACTTGGGTGTGTTCATGTATTTTGTCCTCTCTGGAGAGTGGAATCCCCCTGAATAATTCATTCCGGGGGGGGATACTTTTCAACCCGCCAAGCGGAAAGCTCATGCTTAAGCGTGCGGAAAGTCATCTCTGTGAGGTAAAAATATTATGGAAACTTACTTGTAATTGTAGCACGTTTTAAAGGTTTCTCGAAGGGAAATTTTGTAGGAAATCACTTGCAGAAAAAACGGAGTGACAGGTTTTAGCAAGGAAAACTTTTAAAATAATTGAACTCGTTCGCTATTCAATAAGATATTGCAAAAATATCACTACTGAGCAGTAGCCCGTCAAACGCCGGGCGTTTTTTTGACTCACCCGGTAAATGACAGATCACTGGTACGATAAAGTGTCTTGAGCCACTCTTTGTCAAGATATCTCAAAACTTTGGCTGTATCAAAACTTTCATTGACCGTCACATACACTTCAATGCGTAAGTGGTGCTAAAACTGTTCCAAAACTAACATTTTTCACCTTATTCATTTGTTTTAATTTCAAAGATGATGAAGTGAAACTATCGGAGAATGCCGTTGACATAAAAGATGTGTTCTTCTTCATGACTGGTATGAAATCGAAACCACTGCTACCATCAGAAAAGAACAGCTTTGGAATAAGCGTTGAGTTCGAGCATGACTGTAACAAACAATATGGTGAAAAGCACACGACATGCTATCCCATTGTGTCTACCTGTTCTGTGAGCATTACACTCCCAGTTATACATCTAACATCTTACGATGCTTTCAAGGACAATATGCTGTTTGCCGTAGCAGCAGGCAGAGAATTTGGAAGAGGGTAAAGGCATGGAAGAAAACAGTAGGAAGAATACGAACAAATCTTTTATTGTACTTAGTTTCAACATTTTCTGAACATGATGAAGTTTTGCTAAGCAATTTTGCTAGAACGAATTAGGAATATAGCGCTGCCACTGCCCATCCTGTTTGTAATTGTATTGCGACAAGTCTCTTTGAATCCTCTTGATTTTTAGAGGGATGTCATTGTTTCAATCTATATCTAACAGTTTCGTAAGATCAGGGCAAAATTAGACTTTTCCCGATACTTTTCATAGTATGACATGAAGCATGTATGTTGCAGTTACCATGGAGAGTTGGGCAATTGTTATGTTAAAATAAGGCATTATTTAGAAGAAATTTGCATCTGCATGCATTTAGTTTATAGGCTTAGCCCCTCAGATGTTGCTAGATCAGTTCGTGTGAGTTTGAATTTTAGATAATATTGAAAAGGTCTTGCTCAAGAAACTCTCAAATTGCTTGCGCTCGTTAGAGTTCGTTCTAATTTGTGTTGCCCTGTTACATCTACCGTAACACGGAACAACTTTTGCTGAAAGCGGAATTTTTATGAATTCTGCAGCTTCTCGAAGGATATCTTTTAAATGCATGGCAAGTATGATACCATATAGAATTTTACTTGTCCTATGCAGTAAGAACCCGCAAAATAGAGACCAGTTTTTTCAAAATAGCCTGTTTAGTTTCTTATTAAAAGGGCATTTATCAAGGAAAGAAGCTGAAAGGATTCTTTTAGTATGGTTAAGAAACCTTCAATGATTTCAAGTTAAATATCTTTACATACATACATGAGTATACTGTAACTACACTGCTGCACATAATAAACTGAGATTTGAGATGATCAAAAATGGAAGTTCACCAAATTTGTATGATGATACAAGCTTCTGCATGAATTTATGCATTTGAAAATGACCTCATCACAAATTTTTCAGCCATGAGGAAGTATGTTCCATATTTGGGATCCTCCTAGAAGAAACCTTCCTAAAATCAGGCTGAGAAGTTTCTTATAAAATGGTTTCTATTTTGCGGGTTCTTACTTTAGAGTAGTAAATCCGAGTTTTGTTTCACATGATAATATTTTTGACAAGTTTTGTTATGGACCTTTTGAAAGAATTTGTTGTTTATTTCAGTGAAGCTTCTTGAAGTCGAGGAAACTCGTACCATTCTGATCAACAATTACGCTGCTAGAAATTGAAGCAATTAAGCATTTTCGTTGTTTAAATTAGTGTGAAGGGGGAAAGAAACCAATAAATCAAAACCAAAATTGGAAACATAAGTCATACGGCACAAAGTAACACAAAACTTTGCGTCAATTTCTTGCAGTATTGATTGCCTGTATAAATACGTTTGATGGAAACCTTATTCTATAACTATCATCATAAACCTTTAGGAATATCCAAATTGTTCCAGTAGCTCCAGGCTTAGAATATACCAATTTATACCGAAGTTATCATCGTTAACTAAAGGCGTCACTTGCACTGATAACTGATGACATTGCTCTTCCGTCAATGCTAGCGTGCTTTCAGGTACACTGACTGTGGCATTTTCTTCATCAATTGGAACTGGCCCATCCTCGTCCATTCCATATGAATCCAACATCTCCACAAGTTCAGGTTCGGCTTGAAGAATTCCATCTGGTAACAGATGCCTGTTCTCCAGCACCCCTCTTGTCCAAAGTTGATTTGGACTTGCATTGTGGCATGTACTCAAAGGATGATTGTTCCACTGGCCAATGAATTCTGCAATAGACCTGTTGATGCGAGGCAAGAAAACCAATGAAATGGCAAACAAGTGAGCTTCATTTAATGGGTCTAGCAGTCCACTGTGCTCCATGCTGTCAAACAATTGCACATATGCACAAAGTACTCCTGTGTATACATCACGGTGCAATCTTTCAACGCGCTGGTTATGAACTGAGCTGCCGGTAATAAAGCTTCCACGGTTCAGGCCACGTTGTTCCAGCATAAATTGAGCGACGCGAACATTTTCCAGTCCGTGGTCACTGCGAACCCGAGAAGGTAAACCACACCTGGACACGCCCTCTAAAAATAAATTCAAAACTGTGTCAGATCCATTGTTACTTGCTGCATACAAGTAAACGATTAAGCGCAAAAAGCCATCAATACAAGCGTGTACGACAATTCTCCATCGAATGAGTTTGTGGTTTCCGTCGATATGCCACAGAGCGTTCGGATAGGGGACACTGTAACGCCTTCTATAGACCGCCCTCCTCCACCTGAGTGCACTAGCCAAAGGATCAATATCTCGAAGAATCTGCCTTATTCGTCTCCTCTGCACTCTTATGCTCCTACAACGAAGTGCGCCTGTCATTCTGGTCTCTCCAACATTTGACGTACGTTGCGAAATTTCAGTCATTATTCTCGTTAATTCCTCGTCGCTTATGTTACTCCACCTTTCTTCAAAGCGATCTTCCCCAGTCTCCTGCCTCCAACGACGAAGAGTGCGCTCAGAGATACCAATTATCTGGGCAATGTTAACCCAAGAGAAATGCATTCCCCGTAAAAATTCGATCTGGTTCACACTAATGCTGGCCCTAGGACGACCAGCTCTGCCAGACCTAGTACCAGTAATGCCAGAGGGCCTTCTTCGCTCATCCACCATTTTGACTTCCTCTGCTGCATTTCTGAGATGATTTGCCACAATCGTACAGTTATTCGTTAGAGTCTGCATATCAAGACCGAATTCCAGATCTGGCTCCACGGTAGACTCTAGTAGTCTCGACGAAAGTATTCGCAGAGTTTGTGTGCTGTCTTCCAGTCGACCAGCAACCATTTCCATGTTTTCCAACGTTGTTAAACCGAAGTCTTGGTAAATGTTAATTGCTTCTGAGAAAAGCTCCCGTACTGATCTTAGAAAGAAATCCAAATCGTTATCTCTTCGTATCCTTTGCCTAGCATTTCCAGACATGATTCAAGATCTGTCTCCTGCCTTCATTTCAATTCTCCACCTTCTCCAGTCTGCAGGTCTGTCATTTTGGCGGCAAAATGGGCGCGCAATGCATCATAATTACCATGAATATTCAAGGAAAGTTGAGAATGGATATTTGTAAACAGTTGGAATGAATATTTGAGAAAGTTTAGAATGAATATTTGAAAAAGTCGAGGATCAATATTTGAAAAAGTTTAGAATGAATATTTGAAAACGCTGAGGATGAATATTTGAATAAGTTTAGAATGAATATTTGAAAGAGTTGAGGACGAATATTTGAAAAAGCTTAGAATGAATATTTGAAAAAGTTTAGATTAAATATTTGCAACATTTAGGAACGATATGAACAATGATGCAATGAATTTGCGAAAATACAGGACATGTTTATTATTAAATACCATACAAATGCTAAAACATAGAAACAATTTCAGACATGAGCACAACAGTCGAAAAGACAATATTGTCCGCAACGGCGCTTCATAATGGAGGGTTAAACCAGATGATGTTTCTTTTCCTGTTTTTTCTAGGTTTCGCTTTCATTTCGCTGTTTTCATTGTAGACCAGGTTGTCGTTGTAACCGCTTTTCTTTAATGCTTCCTCATAAAGTGGTGCGGCTTTTTTGCATTTGTCTTGGTCACAAGCACAGCAAGAAATATCTAAATTTCCCTATAGTTTTTTCATGAAAATTTAGGGGAAATGGACAGTTTTCTCTGGGAAATTGAAGGAAAACGGAAATTTCCATTTCCCTCTTAGGAAACTGTTAGGAAAGTGTCCGTTTCCCAAAATTTCCAACAAAAAAACATGGGGAAATTTCACCAATGTATAAAACATGCGAAATTTTATACATTGGAGAAACCTGCCGACAATTAAATGAAAGATTTGGGGAGCACATCAGGAATGTAGAACACAAGTTTCACGAGGAACACAAGCTTGGCTTGTAGAGCTTGCTGCCTTGAAATTCTGGATATCCGTTATCTGGATATCCAGAATTTCAAGGCAGCAAGCTCTACAAGCCAAACCCAACAAGACCAGCGAAGACAGGATTCCATTGACTCTAACCTATCACCCATTATCTTTGCCTATCAAGAGGATCATTTATCGGAATTTTGACATCTTGCAGACCAACAAGGACACTAAGGCCATCTTTACCAAACCACCATTAATGGCATTTCGCCGAGATTCTAATTTAAGGGACATTTTGGTGCATTCCAAATTGAAGAAAAGAGAAGACAACCCTGGTACTTGTCCTTGTAAACATCCACGATGCCGTACTTGCAACCACGTTTCACAACTCCCTACAATTCAAAATCTTGGTAACTCTTTCACTGTTCACAAACGCTACACCTGTTCTTCCGCATGCCTTATATATGCTATAAAATGCAGAAAGTGCGAAATTTTATACATTGGAGAAACCTGCCGACAATTAAATGAAAGATTTGGGGAGCACATCAGGAATGTAGAACACAAGCTTCGCGAGGATGAAAAGAAAAAAGATCAAAGTGATACAAATGCTTCCCAACATTTCAATTCTACGTGACATTCCATTCAGGACATGTCCATTCTTGGTCTATTAGATGCCCCCATGGACTCACGAAGAAGCAAGACGTTGGAGAAAAGAATTATTTTCAAATTGGACACACGTGTTCCGAAAGGACTTAACAAACAATTTTCCTTTCTATGATTCTATCTCCTGTTGCTTCTGAGCGTTCTTTATTCGCTTGTCACACTCTTCCATTACTTGCTCGATCCTACTGTTCTATTAAACATTCTCTCCTTTTCTATGTTCTTCGCTTCTACTAATTTCCTTTACTACTGACGAAGGGCACGGCCCGATACGTTTAGTTTCTTTATTCTATGGCGTTAAAGTATATCTTGATAAGCATTATCAATCGTTTTGCTGCTAATACGTCGCCACATGCTGCACTGTTATTTGATACAATAGAAAAACTTGGCAAAACAGGGCAGATGATTTTGTTAGAATGCAACATGAATACATGACAAGAAATTTCTAAGCGCGCTTTGCAAAATGAACAAAGTGGTCAAAATTATTGTCAATGCATTTCATTTCAAAAGTACCAAGAGCAAGCTCAATTGTAATACTTTCCACTGACTGCTGGAATTCTGTGTTGCAAATAGAGAAAGTTTGATTGAAGTCCCCAATTTTGAAAACCAGGAATCTTTTGGAGCTTGGGCTAGATGCTTCAAAGGGAGGGCGCTGTAGCCCCCTTGGTCCTTCCCTTCCGACACCAATGGATTATAAGAAGTTTAAGCTGTATAAGAAGTTTAGGAACTGTGTGTCCAATGAATTAAAAGAAAGTAAAGAAAGCTATTTTCATAATTATTTCTCTGTCAATAGTCAAAATACGAAAAAACTGTGGTCACTTATCAAGACAATAATCTCTCATAAGTCTTCCACTTCTTCAATCAACCAAATCAAGGGTAAACATGGAAATGTAACATCAGACGCCTCTAAAATGTCAAATATTTCTAATGACTTTTATGTTAATGTTGCTGATGGTATAACACCCATTAACACCTAAATCTCCTCTTAATTATTTATCTGACAGAACATGCAATTCACTTTTCCTATTTTGCGATCCTTGCGTCACCTGCGTTCCTTGCAATCAAATGGAAACCAGGCTTAACATCAGTTTATTTCCCACAGATGTACCAGATGCAAGTGAGAAGATTTCCACATGCCATGGGTGCAACAGAGAGGCCAGCATCAAAAATGCCTTGCCTGATGAAAGACCAAATCCTGACCCTTGAATCTTCAAACTTCTTGAATCTGCGTGTTCACTGTGGCAAGAAAGTTTTAGTATGTTTATGGCAGTAAAGATTGGATCAGAATTGTGGGTCAGATCTTTGTGGAGCCACCAAATGATATTGCCATTGTTTGGGAAATGAGGCAATAAGTCAATTTTGATGGGGAAGTTGCCCGGTTAGCGAATGTTTCTTTCATCCAGAAGAGCAAGAAAATTTCAGTCCAAAACATCTAAAGATCTCACAAAAGTTTCCATAAATTACAAGTGGTCCATAGACAACACTTGCTATGCGATGTCAAAATTTTAGTCTGAACTACAATTGTGAACAGTTTGACTACATACCTATTCATGCAGTAATAAATGTATCAATGCTTTATGCACATGTGACGGCAGTTAGATTCGAGCGGTCAAACAACAATAAAACGACAAAGATTCATTTTCCAAGCGTTTTATAAAAATCCAATGAACATGACTCCAGTGAGACATGGAACTTAACGTGATTGAAAAGTTAAAGTTATCTACAATTCTACTGTTTAAATAAGAAGCTACGCGGAACCATTGGAGAAAATTAACCAATCAGAAATAAGAAAAACAGGAAAGTGACTAACGTGAGAATAGCATGGGTGTATGTAGATTAACCAAGAAAAACAACTAGTCAATTACCAAAAGTAAATAACGAAAAGGAGTACGAGTCAGGCAAAGACGTAAGTAGAACTGAAACGATGTAATAAAAGCTAGTCATAAGCTGAGATGGAAAAAGCGGCCTAAAACTCAAAGAAGTAAAATATGCAAATGACGAATGAGTAAATCAAGGAGAAGAAAAATTAAAAATGAATGAGCAAAAAGAGGGGCTTCGTGACATACCTCTCCCCCTTGTTGAAACGTCCCCTGTTTCAACTACGAACTGAAAATTACAAATGTCTAATGATTACAAAGGAACTAATCACTACTTGCATCTAAATCCTGGGTAATAGTGTCCTTAACATTGTCCATTTGATCCGTTGGTCTGGGTTGACGGTCTTTGTACAGTTTACATCGATTAACGTGTACAATAGTTTTTCTACGAGGTCCTTCTTCTATTTCAACATTTACAGGTGACAACTTCCTAATTATACGATATGGACCATTCCAAAGATGAGCTAATTTGCTAGATAAACCTTGTTTTACCTGTGGTGTATACAACCAAATTCGATCTCCTACCTTAAATTCTACTTCCTTAGCATTCTTGTCATAATAAGTAGCTTGATTAAATTGAGCTCGCTCTATACTCTGCTGGGCTACATATCTAGCTTCTTGTGTACGTCTAATTACTTCATTTTTATAATCATCTGCTGAAACATACTTGCTAATTGGAGCAGAAAGTACTACATCTAACGGTAAACATGGGTCTCTACCATAAATTAGATAAAACGGTGTCTCTTTGGTATGTAGGGGTGGCATCGGAGTTCGTGCCCAATTCATCAGGATTATACTCTGATGCTTCGGAAATGGGTGTCTCAATGCGGATGAGCATGCTTGTACAGCCAGAAGAGGAGAGGATGAGGATTGAGTCGGACACATCAAGAGCAGCAATTGTATTATCATCAGAGTTGAATAAAGTGTCGGAGATGTACGTCATAAAATGCATTGAACATATTGGAGATAAAAATGTACGCATTGTCAGCGTAATGCATGAAGAACCTTTGATGTATGGCACGTCAGTACAATTTATGCAAAGGATGATGGATGATGGGATTATGTTACATATTCACAATGTTATTTCAAGTAAAGTGAATAAACCAATATCCTATATCATAAAGCTTTTGTCTTACTGTCAGGAACTTGATTGGACGCTAATCTATGAATACGACAGGCAAGAATTTAAACGTGGCGGTTACTTGAGACTTGGAGGCTATGGAGCACACATTACTGTTAGCGAGAAAAGTGATGATCGAGTCGAGCTGTTATGCGAGCCTGAATTGAGGTTGGAGGCGGTTGACAAGCGTAGAACGTACAATCAAATGGAGAATCTAAAGCACATGTACATGGACGTAAAAGACATATGGGTTGCGAGAGTGAAGAATTTTCAGACAACACAAGAGTGTTTGCTAGTGGCACTCGATCTGTTTAGTTTGAAATATTATATCATACCTCGCATCTTTCAGCGTATCACTAAAATTAGTAGAGGTACAGTCCATGACATAGCATTCTGTTCTGGGTTGTTTACAACGGCTTGGTTGAATGGAGCACCAATCGGAGCAAAATCTTATGAACCAAGACCTTTTGCGTATTTCTTCATGAATAAGTCGGGTTCAGCGCCAGTCATGGTTGAAATATTTCCACCGGGGAGTGAGATCATGAATTTACAGCCTAAATATTCAGCTGAGGTCATCGCGACAAGTGGATCACTCGCCGGTGTGATTAACACCATCTCAGACAAATATCATGTTGGAGTGATGGATATTTGGATGGATAGAGGCCTGCGTGTGAGGGTGACAGGTATGAGGGCTAGAATGACGGTGGAAGATATTGAGGTTGAGCAAGAAGCGTTGAGAAGAATGCGGAATATGAAGATCGACGCGAGAGTAAAGGAAATGTGCAGTGAAGTTCAACAGAATAAAAACTGTCGAGGTCGAGGTAGAAGAGGAAGAGGTCGAGGAAGAGGACAGAGGGGAGCAAGAGGAGAGAGAAGTAAAACTTCATCCGAAGACTCAACGACATCAGGAGTCTACTCTGACAGTTCAACTCAGAAACGCGGGCTAAAGAACAGGAAAAGTCATTGAATTGGCGGTCTAGGATAAGTCAAACTTCATATGTCGTAATGACCCCTAGATGACACTTCGGAAATTTCGTCGCTGTCTTACTCATACATTACAATAAGTATTGTATACTCCAGCTGATAAAAGTCTCTTAGCAAGTTTTAAGAGCCTTGCATCCTGAGCGGGCGGATGCTTATCAGTAAATCCCGCTCCTGTCACCATTTGTGACGGCAGTTAGATTCGAGCGGTCAAACAACAATAAAACGACAAAGATTCATTTTCCAAGCGTTTTATAAAAATCCAATGAACATGACTCCAGTGAGACATGGAACTTAACGTGATTGAAAAGTTAAAGTTATCTACAATTCTACTGTTTAAATAAGAAGCTACGCGGAACCATTGGAGAAAATTAACCAATCAGAAATAAGAAAAACAGGAAAGTGACTAACGTGAGAATAGCATGGGTGTATGTAGATTAACCAAGAAAAACAACTAGTCAATTACCAAAAGTAAATACCGAAAAGGAGTACGAGTCAGGCAAAGACGTAAGTAGAACTGAAACGATGTAATAAAAGCTAGTCATAAGCTGAGACGGAAAAAGCGGCCTAAAACTCAAAGAAGTAAAATATGCAAATGACGAATGAGTAAATCAAGGAGAAGAAAAATTAAAAATGAATGAGCAAAAAGAGGGGCTTCGTGACATACCTCTCCCCCTTGTTGAAACGTCCCCTGTTTCAACTACGAACTGAAAATTACAAATGTCTAATGATTACAAAGGAACTAATCACTACTTGCATCTAAATCCTGGGTAATAGTGTCCTTAACATTGTCCATTTGATCCGTTGGTCTGGGTTGACGGTCTTTGTACAGTTTACATCGATTAACGTGTACAATAGTTTTTCTACGAGGTCCTTCTTCTATTTCAACATTTACAGGTGACAACTTCCTAATTATACGATATGGACCATTCCAAAGATGAGCTAATTTGCTAGATAAACCTTGTTTTACCTGTGGTGTATACAACCAAATTCGATCTCCTACCTTAAATTCTACTTCCTTAGCATTCTTGTCATAATAAGTAGCTTGATTAAATTGAGCTCGCTCTATACTCTGCTGGGCTACATATCTAGCTTCTTGTGTACGTCTAATTACTTCATTTTTATAATCATCTGCTGAAACATACTTGCTAATTGGAGCAGAAAGTACTACATCTAACGGTAAACATGGGTCTCTACCATAAATTAGATAAAACGGTGTCTCTTTGGTATGTAGGGGTGGCATCGGAGTTCGTGCCCAATTCATCAGGATTATACTCTGATGCTTCGGAAATGGGTGTCTCAATGCGGATGAGCATGCTTGTACAGCAAGAAGAGGAGAGGATGAGGATTGAGTCGGACACATCAAGAGCAGCAATTGTATTATCATCAGAGTTGAATAAAGTGTCGGAGATGTACGTCATAAAATGCATTGAACATATTGGAGATAAAAATGTACGCATTGTCAGCGTAATGCATGAAGAACCTTTGATGTATGGCACGTCAGTACAATTTATGCAAAGGATGATGGATGATGGGATTATGTTACATATTCACAATGTTATTTCAAGTAAAGTGAATAAACCAATATCCTATATCATAAAGCTTTTGTCTTACTGTCAGGAACTTGATCGGACGCTAATCTATGAATACGACAGGCAAGAATTTAAACGTGGCGGTTACTTGAGACTTGGAGGCTATGGAGCACACATTACTGTTAGCGAGAAAAGTGATGATCGAGTCGAGCTGTTATGCGAGCCTGAATTGAGGTTGGAGGCGGTTGACAAGCGTAGAACGTACAATCAAATGGAGAATCTAAAGCACATGTACATGGACGTAAAAGACATATGGGTTGCGAGAGTGAAGAATTTTCAGACAACACAAGAGTGTTTGCTAGTGGCACTCGATCTGTTTAGTTTGAAATATTATATCATACCTCGCATCTTTCAGCGTATCACTAAAATTAGTAGAGGTACAGTCCATGACATAGCATTCTGTTCTGGGTTGTTTACAACGGCTTGGTTGAATGGAGCACCAATCGGAGCAAAATCTTATGAACCAAGACCTTTTGCGTATTTCTTCATGAATAAGTCGGGTTCAGCGCCAGTCATGGTTGAAATATTTCCACCGGGGAGTGAGATCATGAATTTACAGCCTAAATATTCAGCTGAGGTCATCGCGACAAGTGGATCACTCGCCGGTGTGATTAACACCATCTCAGACAAATATCATGTTGGAGTGATGGATATTTGGATGGATAGAGGCCTGCGTGTGAGGGTGACAGGTATGAGGGCTGGAATGACGGTGGAAGATATTGAGGTTGAGCAAGAAGCGTTGAGAAGAATGCGGAATATGAAGATCGACGCGAGAGTAAAGGAAATGTGCAGTGAAGTTCAACAGAATAAAAACTGTCGAGGTCGAGGTAGAAGAGGAAGAGGTCGAGGAAGAGGACAGAGGGGAGCAAGAGGAGAGAGAAGTAAAACTTCATCCGAAGACTCAACGACATCAGGAGTCTACTCTGACAGTTCAACTCAGAAACGCGGGCTAAAGAACAGGAAAAGTCATTGAATTGGCGGTCTAGGATAAGTCAAACTTCATATGTCGTAATGACCCCTAGATGACACTTCGGAAATTTCGTCGCTGTCTTACTCATACATTACAATAAGTATTGTATACTCCAGCTGATAAAAGTCTCTTAGCAAGTTTTAAGAGCCTTGCATCCTGAGCGGGCGGATGCTTATCAGTAAATCCCGCTCCTGTCACCATTTGTGACGGCAGTTAGATTCGAGCGGTCAAACAACAATAAAACGACAAAGATTCATTTTCCAAGCGTTTTATAAAAATCCAATGAACATGACTCCAGTGAGACATGGAACTTAACGTGATTGAAAAGTTAAAGTTATCTACAATTCTACTGTTTAAATAAGAAGCTACGCGGAACCATTGGAGAAAATTAACCAATCAGAAATAAGAAAAACAGGAAAGTGACTAACGTGAGAATAGCATGGGTGTATGTAGATTAACCAAGAAAAACAACTAGTCAATTACCAAAAGTAAATACCGAAAAGGAGTACGAGTCAGGCAAAGACGTAAGTAGAACTGAAACGATGTAATAAAAGCTAGTCATAAGCTGAGACGGAAAAAGCGGCCTAAAACTCAAAGAAGTAAAATATGCAAATGACGAATGAGTAAATCAAGGAGAAGAAAAATTAAAAATGAATGAGCAAAAAGAGGGGCTTCGTGACATACCTCTCCCCCTTGTTGAAACGTCCCCTGTTTCAACTACGAACTGAAAATTACAAATGTCTAATGATTACAAAGGAACTAATCACTACTTGCATCTAAATCCTGGGTAATAGTGTCCTTAACATTGTCCATTTGATCCGTTGGTCTGGGTTGACGGTCTTTGTACAGTTTACATCGATTAACGTGTACAATAGTTTTTCTACGAGGTCCTTCTTCTATTTCAACATTTACAGGTGACAACTTCCTAATTATACGATATGGACCATTCCAAAGATGAGCTAATTTGCTAGATAAACCTTGTTTTACCTGTGGTGTATACAACCAAATTCGATCTCCTACCTTAAATTCTACTTCCTTAGCATTCTTGTCATAATAAGTAGCTTGATTAAATTGAGCTCGCTCTATACTCTGCTGGGCTACATATCTAGCTTCTTGTGTACGTCTAATTACTTCATTTTTATAATCATCTGCTGAAACATACTTGCTAATTGGAGCAGAAAGTACTACATCTAACGGTAAACATGGGTCTCTACCATAAATTAGATAAAACGGTGTCTCTTTGGTATGTAGGGGTGGCATCGGAGTTCGTGCCCAATTCATCAGGATTATACTCTGATGCTTCGGAAATGGGCGTCTCAATGCGGATGAGCATGCTTGTACAGCAAGAAGAGGAGAGGATGAGGATTGAGTCGGACACATCAAGAGCAGCAATTGTATTATCATCAGAGTTGAGTAAAGTGTCGGAGATGTACGTCATAAAATGCATTGAACATATTGGAGATAAAAATGTACGCATTGTCAGCGTAATGCATGAAGAACCTTTGATGTATGGCACGTCAGTACAATTTATGCAAAGGATGATGGATGATGGGATTATGTTACATATTCACAATGTTATTTCAAGTAAAGTGAATAAACCAATATCCTATATCATAAAGCTTTTGTCTTACTGTCAGGAACTTGATCGGACGCTAATCTATGAATACGACAGGCAAGAATTTAAACGTGGCGGTTACTTGAGACTTGGAGGCTATGGAGCACACATTACTGTTAGCGAGAAAAGTGATGATCGAGTCGAGCTGTTATGCGAGCCTGAATTGAGGTTGGAGGCGGTTGACAAGCGTAGAACGTACAATCAAATGGAGAATCTAAAGCACATGTACATGGACGTAAAAGACATATGGGTTGCGAGAGTGAAGAATTTTCAGACAACACAAGAGTGTTTGCTAGTGGCACTCGATCTGTTTAGTTTGAAATATTATATCATACCTCGCATCTTTCAGCGTCATTTGGGAACCGCAGCTTGATGATAAATCTTAGGGCGAGTACGACGACAAAAAACATGTTCTTTTGCATATTTCAATGATGCTATATTGACAAATCCATTTTAGTAATAAAATAAAGATGACAAGTCCATTTTAATTATTGACAGAAGACAAGTCCATGATGACAAAATCGAGTGGCTAAGCCATAATAATTATTTAGAACGTTTCGAACCTTCCTAGGTCCATCCTCAGCAAGTAACTGGGTGGAAACAACGATTAAATACTAGACGAGCTACACGTTAGTGGGACTTGGGAATAGTCCAAAAAAGGGCAAAATGGCCATAAAAAGAAAGGCTGTGTGCAAACCAGGGGAGAAAAAAAAAAAAAAACTAAGGAAACCAGTAATACCAGTAATACTGGTGGAAAATCGTTGTTTCCACCCAGTTACTTGCTGAGGATGGACCTAGGAAGGTTCGAAACGTTCTAAATAATTATTATGGCTTAGCCACTCGATTTTGTCATCATGGACTTGTCTTCTGTCAATAATTAAAATGGACTTGTCATCTTTATTTTATTACTAAAATGGATTTGTCAATATAGCATCATTGAAATATGCAAAAGAACATGTTTTTTGTCGTCGTACTCGCCCTAAGATCTTTCAGCGTATCACTAAAATTAGTAGAGGTACAGTCCATGACATAGCATTCTGTTCTGGGTTGTTTACAACGGCTTGGTTGAATGGAGCACCAATCGGAGCAAAATCTTATGAACCAAGACCTTTTGCGTATTTCTTCATGAATAAGTCGGGTTCAGCGCCAGTCATGGTTGAAATATTTCCACCGGGGAGTGAGATCATGAATTTACAGCCTAAATATTCAGCTGAGGTCATCGCGACAAGTGGATCACTCGCCGGTGTGATTAACACCATCTCAGACAAATATCATGTTGGAGTGATGGATATTTGGATGGATAGAGGCCTGCGTGTGAGGGTGACAGGTATGAGGGCTGGAATGACGGTGGAAGATATTGAGGTTGAGCAAGAAGCGTTGAGAAGAATGCGGAATATGAAGATCGACGCGAGAGTAAAGGAAATGTGCAGTGAAGTTCAACAGAATAAAAACTGTCGAGGTCGAGGTAGAAGAGGAAGAGGTCGAGGAAGAGGACAGAGGGGAGCAAGAGGAGAGAGAAGTAAAACTTCATCCGAAGACTCAACGACATCAGGAGTCTACTCTGACAGTTCAACTCAGAAACGCGGGCTAAAGAACAGGAAAAGTCATTGAATTGGCGGTCTAGGATAAGTCAAACTTCATATGTCGTAATGACCCCTAGATGACACTTCGGAAATTTCGTCGCTGTCTTACTCATACATTACAATAAGTATTGTATACTCCAGCTGATAAAAGTCTCTTAGCAAGTTTTAAGAGCCTTGCATCCTGAGTGGGCGGATGCTTATCAGTAAATCCCGCTCCTGTCACCATTTGTGACGGCAGTTAGATTCGAGCGGTCAAACAACAATAAAACGACAAAGATTCATTTTCCAAGCGTTTTATAAAAATCCAATGAACATGACTCCAGTGAGACATGGAACTTAACGTGATTGAAAAGTTAAAGTTATCTACAATTCTACTGTTTAAATAAGAAGCTACGCGGAACCATTGGAGAAAATTAACCAATCAGAAATAAGAAAAACAGGAAAGTGACTAACGTGAGAATAGCATGGGTGTATGTAGATTAACCAAGAAAAACAACTAGTCAATTACCAAAAGTAAATACCGAAAAGGAGTACGAGTCAGGCAAAGACGTAAGTAGAACTGAAACGATGTAATAAAAGCTAGTCATAAGCTGAGACGGAAAAAGCGGCCTAAAACTCAAAGAAGTAAAATATGCAAATGACGAATGAGTAAATCAAGGAGAAGAAAAATTAAAAATGAATGAGCAAAAAGAGGGGCTTCGTGACATACCTCTCCCCCTTGTTGAAACGTCCCCTGTTTCAACTACGAACTGAAAATTACAAATGTCTAATGATTACAAAGGAACTAATCACTACTTGCATCTAAATCCTGGGTAATAGTGTCCTTAACATTGTCCATTTGATCCGTTGGTCTGGGTTGACGGTCTTTGTACAGTTTACATCGATTAACGTGTACAATAGTTTTTCTACGAGGTCCTTCTTCTATTTCAACATTTACAGGTGACAACTTCCTAATTATACGATATGGACCATTCCAAAGATGAGCTAATTTGCTAGATAAACCTTGTTTTACCTGTGGTGTATACAACCAAATTCGATCTCCTACCTTAAATTCTACTTCCTTAGCATTCTTGTCATAATAAGTAGCTTGATTAAATTGAGCTCGCTCTATACTCTGCTGGGCTACATATCTAGCTTCTTGTGTACGTCTAATTACTTCATTTTTATAATCATCTGCTGAAACATACTTGCTAATTGGAGCAGAAAGTACTACATCTAACGGTAAACATGGGTCTCTACCATAAATTAGATAAAACGGTGTCTCTTTGGTATGTAGGGGTGGCATCGGAGTTCGTGCCCAATTCATCAGGATTATACTCTGATGCTTCGGAAATGGGTGTCTCAATGCGGATGAGCATGCTTGTACAGCAAGAAGAGGAGAGGATGAGGATTGAGTCGGACACATCAAGAGCAGCAATTGTATTATCATCAGAGTTGAATAAAGTGTCGGAGATGTACGTCATAAAATGCATTGAACATATTGGAGATAAAAATGTACGCATTGTCAGCGTAATGCATGAAGAACCTTTGATGTATGGCACGTCAGTACAATTTATGCAAAGGATGATGGATGATGGGATTATGTTACATATTCACAATGTTATTTCAAGTAAAGTGAATAAACCAATATCCTATATCATAAAGCTTTTGTCTTACTGTCAGGAACTTGATCGGACGCTAATCTATGAATACGACAGGCAAGAATTTAAACGTGGCGGTTACTTGAGACTTGGAGGCTATGGAGCACACATTACTGTTAGCGAGAAAAGTGATGATCGAGTCGAGCTGTTATGCGAGCCTGAATTGAGGTTGGAGGCGGTTGACAAGCGTAGAACGTACAATCAAATGGAGAATCTAAAGCACATGTACATGGACGTAAAAGACATATGGGTTGCGAGAGTGAAGAATTTTCAGACAACACAAGAGTGTTTGCTAGTGGCACTCGATCTGTTTAGTTTGAAATATTATATCATACCTCGCATCTTTCAGCGTATCACTAAAATTAGTAGAGGTACAGTCCATGACATAGCATTCTGTTCTGGGTTGTTTACAACGGCTTGGTTGAATGGAGCACCAATCGGAGCAAAATCTTATGAACCAAGACCTTTTGCGTATTTCTTCATGAATAAGTCGGGTTCAGCGCCAGTCATGGTTGAAATATTTCCACCGGGGAGTGAGATCATGAATTTACAGCCTAAATATTCAGCTGAGGTCATCGCGACAAGTGGATCACTCGCCGGTGTGATTAACACCATCTCAGACAAATATCATGTTGGAGTGATGGATATTTGGATGGATAGAGGCCTGCGTGTGAGGGTGACAGGTATGAGGGCTGGAATGACGGTGGAAGATATTGAGGTTGAGCAAGAAGCGTTGAGAAGAATGCGGAATATGAAGATCGACGCGAGAGTAAAGGAAATGTGCAGTGAAGTTCAACAGAATAAAAACTGTCGAGGTCGAGGTAGAAGAGGAAGAGGTCGAGGAAGAGGACAGAGGGGAGCAAGAGGAGAGAGAAGTAAAACTTCATCCGAAGACTCAACGACATCAGGAGTCTACTCTGACAGTTCAACTCAGAAACGCGGGCTAAAGAACAGGAAAAGTCATTGAATTGGCGGTCTAGGATAAGTCAAACTTCATATGTCGTAATGACCCCTAGATGACACTTCGGAAATTTCGTCGCTGTCTTACTCATACATTACAATAAGCATTGTATACTCCAGCTGATAAAAGTCTCTTAGCAAGTTTTAAGAGCCTTGCATCCTGAGCGGGCGGATGCTTATCAGTAAATCCCGCTCCTGTCACCATTTGTGACGGCAGTTAGATTCGAGCGGTCAAACAACAATAAAACGACAAAGATTCATTTTCCAAGCGTTTTATAAAAATCCAATGAACATGACTCCAGTGAGACATGGAACTTAACGTGATTGAAAAGTTAAAGTTATCTACAATTCTACTGTTTAAATAAGAAGCTACGCGGAACCATTGGAGAAAATTAACCAATCAGAAATAAGAAAAACAGGAAAGTGACTAACGTGAGAATAGCATGGGTGTATGTAGATTAACCAAGAAAAACAACTAGTCAATTACCAAAAGTAAATACCGAAAAGGAGTACGAGTCAGGCAAAGACGTAAGTAGAACTGAAACGATGTAATAAAAGCTAGTCATAAGCTGAGACGGAAAAAGCGGCCTAAAACTCAAAGAAGTAAAATATGCAAATGACGAATGAGTAAATCAAGGAGAAGAAAAATTAAAAATGAATGAGCAAAAAGAGGGGCTTCGTGACATACCTCTCCCCCTTGTTGAAACGTCCCCTGTTTCAACTACGAACTGAAAATTACAAATGTCTAATGATTACAAAGGAACTAATCACTACTTGCATCTAAATCCTGGGTAATAGTGTCCTTAACATTGTCCATTTGATCCGTTGGTCTGGGTTGACGGTCTTTGTACAGCTTACATCGATTAACGTGTACAATAGTTTTTCTACGAGGTCCTTCTTCTATTTCAACATTTACAGGTGACAACTTCCTAATTATACGATATGGACCATTCCAAAGATGAGCTAATTTGCTAGATAAACCTTGTTTTACCTGTGGTGTATACAACCAAATTCGATCTCCTACCTTAAATTCTACTTCCTTAGCATTCTTGTCATAATAAGTAGCTTGATTAAATTGAGCTCGCTCTATACTCTGCTGGGCTACATATCTAGCTTCTTGTGTACGTCTAATTACTTCATTTTTATAATCATCTGCTGAAACATACTTGCTAATTGGAGCAGAAAGTACTACATCTAACGGTAAACATGGGTCTCTACCATAAATTAGATAAAACGGTGTCTCTTTGGTATGTAGGGGTGGCATCGGAGTTCGTGCCCAATTCATCAGGATTATACTCTGATGCTTCGGAAATGGGTGTCTCAATGCGGATGAGCATGCTTGTACAGCAAGAAGAGGAGAGGATGAGGATTGAGTCGGACACATCAAGAGCAGCAATTGTATTATCATCAGAGTTGAATAAAGTGTCGGAGATGTACGTCATAAAATGCATTGAACATATTGGAGATAAAAATGTACGCATTGTCAGCGTAATGCATGAAGAACCTTTGATGTATGGCACGTCAGTACAATTTATGCAAAGGATGATGGATGATGGGATTATGTTACATATTCACAATGTTATTTCAAGTAAAGTGAATAAACCAATATCCTATATCATAAAGCTTTTGTCTTACTGTCAGGAACTTGATCGGACGCTAATCTATGAATACGACAGGCAAGAATTTAAACGTGGCGGTTACTTGAGACTTGGAGGCTATGGAGCACACATTACTGTTAGCGAGAAAAGTGATGATCGAGTCGAGCTGTTATGCGAGCCTGAATTGAGGTTGGAGGCGGTTGACAAGCGTAGAACGTACAATCAAATGGAGAATCTAAAGCACATGTACATGGACGTAAAAGACATATGGGTTGCGAGAGTGAAGAATTTTCAGACAACACAAGAGTGTTTGCTAGTGGCACTCGATCTGTTTAGTTTGAAATATTATATCATACCTCGCATCTTTCAGCGTATCACTAAAATTAGTAGAGGTACAGTCCATGACATAGCATTCTGTTCTGGGTTGTTTACAACGGCTTGGTTGAATGGAGCACCAATCGGAGCAAAATCTTATGAACCAAGACCTTTTGCGTATTTCTTCATGAATAAGTCGGGTTCAGCGCCAGTCATGGTTGAAATATTTCCACCGGGGAGTGAGATCATGAATTTACAGCCTAAATATTCAGCTGAGGTCATCGCGACAAGTGGATCACTCGCCGGTGTGATTAACACCATCTCAGACAAATATCATGTTGGAGTGATGGATATTTGGATGGATAGAGGCCTGCGTGTGAGGGTGACAGGTATGAGGGCTGGAATGACGGTGGAAGATATTGAGGTTGAGCAAGAAGCGTTGAGAAGAATGCGGAATATGAAGATCGACGCGAGAGTAAAGGAAATGTGCAGTGAAGTTCAACAGAATAAAAACTGTCGAGGTCGAGGTAGAAGAGGAAGAGGTCGAGGAAGAGGACAGAGGGGAGCAAGAGGAGAGAGAAGTAAAACTTCATCCGAAGACTCAACGACATCAGGAGTCTACTCTGACAGTTCAACTCAGAAACGCGGGCTAAAGAACAGGAAAAGTCATTGAATTGGCGGTCTAGGATAAGTCAAACTTCATATGTCGTAATGACCCCTAGATGACACTTCGGAAATTTCGTCGCTGTCTTACTCATACATTACAATAAGTATTGTATACTCCAGCTGATAAAAGTCTCTTAGCAAGTTTTAAGAGCCTTGCATCCTGAGCGGGCGGATGCTTATCAGTAAATCCCGCTCCTGTCACCATTTGTGACGGCAGTTAGATTCGAGCGGTCAAACAACAATAAAACGACAAAGATTCATTTTCCAAGCGTTTTATAAAAATCCAATGAACATGACTCCAGTGAGACATGGAACTTAACGTGATTGAAAAGTTAAAGTTATCTACAATTCTACTGTTTAAATAAGAAGCTACGCGGAACCATTGGAGAAAATTAACCAATCAGAAATAAGAAAAACAGGAAAGTGACTAACGTGAGAATAGCATGGGTGTATGTAGATTAACCAAGAAAAACAACTAGTCAATTACCAAAAGTAAATACCGAAAAGGAGTACGAGTCAGGCAAAGACGTAAGTAGAACTGAAACGATGTAATAAAAGCTAGTCATAAGCTGAGACGGAAAAAGCGGCCTAAAACTCAAAGAAGTAAAATATGCAAATGACGAATGAGTAAATCAAGGAGAAGAAAAATTAAAAATGAATGAGCAAAAAGAGGGGCTTCGTGACATACCTCTCCCCCTTGTTGAAACGTCCCCTGTTTCAACTACGAACTGAAAATTACAAATGTCTAATGATTACAAAGGAACTAATCACTACTTGCATCTAAATCCTGGGTAATAGTGTCCTTAACATTGTCCATTTGATCCGTTGGTCTGGGTTGACGGTCTTTGTACAGTTTACATCGATTAACGTGTACAATAGTTTTTCTACGAGGTCCTTCTTCTATTTCAACATTTACAGGTGACAACTTCCTAATTATACGATATGGACCATTCCAAAGATGAGCTAATTTGCTAGATAAACCTTGTTTTACCTGTGGTGTATACAACCAAATTCGATCTCCTACCTTAAATTCTACTTCCTTAGCATTCTTGTCATAATAAGTAGCTTGATTAAATTGAGCTCGCTCTATACTCTGCTGGGCTACATATCTAGCTTCTTGTGTACGTCTAATTACTTCATTTTTATAATCATCTGCTGAAACATACTTGCTAATTGGAGCAGAAAGTACTACATCTAACGGTAAACATGGGTCTCTACCATAAATTAGATAAAACGGTGTCTCTTTGGTATGTAGGGGTGGCATCGGAGTTCGTGCCCAATTCATCAGGATTATACTCTGATGCTTCGGAAATGGGTGTCTCAATGCGGATGAGCATGCTTGTACAGCAAGAAGAGGAGAGGATGAGGATTGAGTCGGACACATCAAGAGCAGCAATTGTATTATCATCAGAGTTGAATAAAGTGTCGGAGATGTACGTCATAAAATGCATTGAACATATTGGAGATAAAAATGTACGCATTGTCAGCGTAATGCATGAAGAACCTTTGATGTATGGCACGTCAGTACAATTTATGCAAAGGATGATGGATGATGGGATTATGTTACATATTCACAATGTTATTTCAAGTAAAGTGAATAAACCAATATCCTATATCATAAAGCTTTTGTCTTACTGTCAGGAACTTGATCGGACGCTAATCTATGAATGCGACAGGCAAGAATTTAAACGTGGCGGTTACTTGAGACTTGGAGGCTATGGAGCACACATTACTGTTAGCGAGAAAAGTGATGATCGAGTCGAGCTGTTATGCGAGCCTGAATTGAGGTTGGAGGCGGTTGACAAGCGTAGAACGTACAATCAAATGGAGAATCTAAAGCACATGTACATGGACGTAAAAGACATATGGGTTGCGAGAGTGAAGAATTTTCAGACAACACAAGAGTGTTTGCTAGTGGCACTCGATCTGTTTAGTTTGAAATATTATATCATACCTCGCATCTTTCAGCGTATCACTAAAATTAGTAGAGGTACAGTCCATGACATAGCATTCTGTTCTGGGTTGTTTACAACGGCTTGGTTGAATGGAGCACCAATCGGAGCAAAATCTTATGAACCAAGACCTTTTGCGTATTTCTTCATGAATAAGTCGGGTTCAGCGCCAGTCATGGTTGAAATATTTCCACCGGGGAGTGAGATCATGAATTTACAGCCTAAATATTCAGCTGAGGTCATCGCGACAAGTGGATCACTCGCCGGTGTGATTAACACCATCTCAGACAAATATCATGTTGGAGTGATGGATATTTGGATGGATAGAGGCCTGCGTGTGAGGGTGACAGGTATGAGGGCTGGAATGACGGTGGAAGATATTGAGGTTGAGCAAGAAGCGTTGAGAAGAATGCGGAATATGAAGATCGACGCGAGAGTAAAGGAAATGTGCAGTGAAGTTCAACAGAATAAAAACTGTCGAGGTCGAGGTAGAAGAGGAAGAGGTCGAGGAAGAGGACAGAGGGGAGCAAGAGGAGAGAGAAGTAAAACTTCATCCGAAGACTCAACGACATCAGGAGTCTACTCTGACAGTTCAACTCAGAAACGCGGGCTAAAGAACAGGAAAAGTCATTGAATTGGCGGTCTAGGATAAGTCAAACTTCATATGTCGTAATGACCCCTAGATGACACTTCGGAAATTTCGTCGCTGTCTTACTCATACATTACAATAAGTATTGTATACTCCAGCTGATAAAAGTCTCTTAGCAAGTTTTAAGAGCCTTGCATCCTGAGCGGGCGGATGCTTATCAGTAAATCCCGCTCCTGTCACCATTTGTGACGGCAGTTAGATTCGAGCGGTCAAACAACAATAAAACGACAAAGATTCATTTTCCAAGCGTTTTATAAAAATCCAATGAACATGACTCCAGTGAGACATGGAACTTAACGTGATTGAAAAGTTAAAGTTATCTACAATTCTACTGTTTAAATAAGAAGCTACGCGGAACCATTGGAGAAAATTAACCAATCAGAAATAAGAAAAACAGGAAAGTGACTAACGTGAGAATAGCATGGGTGTATGTAGATTAACCAAGAAAAACAACTAGTCAATTACCAAAAGTAAATACCGAAAAGGAGTACGAGTCAGGCAAAGACGTAAGTAGAACTGAAACGATGTAATAAAAGCTAGTCATAAGCTGAGACGGAAAAAGCGGCCTAAAACTCAAAGAAGTAAAATATGCAAATGACGAATGAGTAAATCAAGGAGAAGAAAAATTAAAAATGAATGAGCAAAAAGAGGGGCTTCGTGACATACCTCTCCCCCTTGTTGAAACGTCCCCTGTTTCAACTACGAACTGAAAATTACAAATGTCTAATGATTACAAAGGAACTAATCACTACTTGCATCTAAATCCTGGGTAATAGTGTCCTTAACATTGTCCATTTGATCCGTTGGTCTGGGTTGACGGTCTTTGTACAGTTTACATCGATTAACGTGTACAATAGTTTTTCTACGAGGTCCTTCTTCTATTTCAACATTTACAGGTGACAACTTCCTAATTATACGATATGGACCATTCCAAAGATGAGCTAATTTGCTAGATAAACCTTGTTTTACCTGTGGTGTATACAACCAAATTCGATCTCCTACCTTAAATTCTACTTCCTTAGCATTCTTGTCATAATAAGTAGCTTGATTAAATTGAGCTCGCTCTATACTCTGCTGGGCTACATATCTAGCTTCTTGTGTACGTCTAATTACTTCATTTTTATAATCATCTGCTGAAACATACTTGCTAATTGGAGCAGAAAGTACTACATCTAACGGTAAACATGGGTCTCTACCATAAATTAGATAAAACGGTGTCTCTTTGGTATGTAGGGGTGGCATCGGAGTTCGTGCCCAATTCATCAGGATTATACTCTGATGCTTCGGAAATGGGTGTCTCAATGCGGATGAGCATGCTTGTACAGCAAGAAGAGGAGAGGATGAGGATTGAGTCGGACACATCAAGAGCAGCAATTGTATTATCATCAGAGTTGAATAAAGTGTCGGAGATGTACGTCATAAGATGCATTGAACATATTGGAGATAAAAATGTACGCATTGTCAGCGTAATGCATGAAGAACCTTTGATGTATGGCACGTCAGTACAATTTATGCAAAGGATGATGGATGATGGGATTATGTTACATATTCACAATGTTATTTCAAGTAAAGTGAATAAACCAATATCCTATATCATAAAGCTTTTGTCTTACTGTCAGGAACTTGATCGGACGCTAATCTATGAATACGACAGGCAAGAATTTAAACGTGGCGGTTACTTGAGACTTGGAGGATATGGAGCACACATTACTGTTAGCGAGAAAAGTGATGATCGAGTCGAGCTGTTATGCGAGCCTGAATTGAGGTTGGAGGCGGTTGACAAGCGTAGAACGTACAATCAAATGGAGAATCTAAAGCACATGTACATGGACGTAAAAGACATATGGGTTGCGAGAGTGAAGAATTTTCAGACAACACAAGAGTGTTTGCTAGTGGCACTCGATCTGTTTAGTTTGAAATATTATATCATACCTCGCATCTTTCAGCGTATCACTAAAATTAGTAGAGGTACAGTCCATGACATAGCATTCTGTTCTGGGTTGTTTACAACGGCTTGGTTGAATGGAGCACCAATCGGAGCAAAATCTTATGAACCAAGACCTTTTGCGTATTTCTTCATGAATAAGTCGGGTTCAGCGCCAGTCATGGTTGAAATATTTCCACCGGGGAGTGAGATCATGAATTTACAGCCTAAATATTCAGCTGAGGTCATCGCGACAAGTGGATCACTCGCCGGTGTGATTAACACCATCTCAGACAAATATCATGTTGGAGTGATGGATATTTGGATGGATAGAGGCCTGCGTGTGAGGGTGACAGGTATGAGGGCTGGAATGACGGTGGAAGATATTGAGGTTGAGCAAGAAGCGTTGAGAAGAATGCGGAATATGAAGATCGACGCGAGAGTAAAGGAAATGTGCAGTGAAGTTCAACAGAATAAAAACTGTCGAGGTCGAGGTAGAAGAGGAAGAGGTCGAGGAAGAGGACAGAGGGGAGCAAGAGGAGAGAGAAGTAAAACTTCATCCGAAGACTCAACGACATCAGGAGTCTACTCTGACAGTTCAACTCAGAAACGCGGGCTAAAGAACAGGAAAAGTCATTGAATTGGCGGTCTAGGATAAGTCAAACTTCATATGTCGTAATGACCCCTAGATGACACTTCGGAAATTTCGTCGCTGTCTTACTCATACATTACAATAAGTATTGTATACTCCAGCTGATAAAAGTCTCTTAGCAAGTTTTAAGAGCCTTGCATCCTGAGCGGGCGGATGCTTATCAGTAAATCCCGCTCCTGTCACCATTTGTGACGGCAGTTAGATTCGAGCGGTCAAACAACAATAAAACGACAAAGATTCATTTTCCAAGCGTTTTATAAAAATCCAATGAACATGACTCCAGTGAGACATGGAACTTAACGTGATTGAAAAGTTAAAGTTATCTACAATTCTACTGTTTAAATAAGAAGCTACGCGGAACCATTGGAGAAAATTAACCAATCAGAAATAAGAAAAACAGGAAAGTGACTAACGTGAGAATAGCATGGGTGTATGTAGATTAACCAAGAAAAACAACTAGTCAATTACCAAAAGTAAATACCGAAAAGGAGTACGAGTCAGGCAAAGACGTAAGTAGAACTGAAACGATGTAATAAAAGCTAGTCATAAGCTGAGACGGAAAAAGCGGCCTAAAACTCAAAGAAGTAAAATATGCAAATGACGAATGAGTAAATCAAGGAGAAGAAAAATTAAAAATGAATGAGCAAAAAGAGGGGCTTCGTGACATACCTCTCCCCCTTGTTGAAACGTCCCCTGTTTCAACTACGAACTGAAAATTACAAATGTCTAATGATTACAAAGGAACTAATCACTACTTGCATCTAAATCCTGGGTAATAGTGTCCTTAACATTGTCCATTTGATCCGTTGGTCTGGGTTGACGGTCTTTGTACAGTTTACATCGATTAACGTGTACAATAGTTTTTCTACGAGGTCCTTCTTCTATTTCAACATTTACAGGTGACAACTTCCTAATTATACGATATGGACCATTCCAAAGATAAGCTAATTTGCTAGATAAACCTTGTTTTACCTGTGGTGTATACAACCAAATTCGATCTCCTACCTTAAATTCTACTTCCTTAGCATTCTTGTCATAATAAGTAGCTTGATTAAATTGAGCTCGCTCTATACTCTGCTGGGCTACATATCTAGCTTCTTGTGTACGTCTAATTACTTCATTTTTATAATCATCTGCTGAAACATACTTGCTAATTGGAGCAGAAAGTACTACATCTAACGGTAAACATGGGTCTCTACCATAAATTAGATAAAACGGTGTCTCTTTGGTATGTAGGGGTGGCATCGGAGTTCGTGCCCAATTCATCAGGATTATACTCTGATGCTTCGGAAATGGGTGTCTCAATGCGGATGAGCATGCTTGTACAGCAAGAAGAGGAGAGGATGAGGATTGAGTCGGACACATCAAGAGCAGCAATTGTATTATCATCAGAGTTGAATAAAGTGTCTGAGATGTACGTCATAAAATGCATTGAACATATTGGAGATAAAAATGTACGCATTGTCAGCGTAATGCATGAAGAACCTTTGATGTATGGCACGTCAGTACAATTTATGCAAAGGATGATGGATGATGGGATTATGTTACATATTCACAATGTTATTTCAAGTAAAGTGAATAAACCAATATCCTATATCATAAAGCTTTTGTCTTACTGTCAGGAACTTGATCGGACGCTAATCTATGAATACGACAGGCAAGAATTTAAACGTGGCGGTTACTTGAGACTTGGAGGCTATGGAGCACACATTACTGTTAGCGAGAAAAGTGATGATCGAGTCGAGCTGTTATGCGAGCCTGAATTGAGGTTGGAGGCGGTTGACAAGCGTAGAACGTACAATCAAATGGAGAATCTAAAGCACATGTACATGGACGTAAAAGACATATGGGTTGCGAGAGTGAAGAATTTTCAGACAACACAAGAGTGTTTGCTAGTGGCACTCGATCTGTTTAGTTTGAAATATTATATCATACCTCGCATCTTTCAGCGTATCACTAAAATTAGTAGAGGTACAGTCCATGACATAGCATTCTGTTCTGGGTTGTTTACAACGGCTTGGTTGAATGGAGCACCAATCGGAGCAAAATCTTATGAACCAAGACCTTTTGCGTATTTCTTCATGAATAAGTCGGGTTCAGCGCCAGTCATGGTTGAAATATTTCCACCGGGGAGTGAGATCATGAATTTACAGCCTAAATATTCAGCTGAGGTCATCGCGACAAGTGGATCACTCGCCGGTGTGATTAACACCATCTCAGACAAATATCATGTTGGAGTGATGGATATTTGGATGGATAGAGGCCTGCGTGTGAGGGTGACAGGTATGAGGGCTGGAATGACGGTGGAAGATATTGAGGTTGAGCAAGAAGCGTTGAGAAGAATGCGGAATATGAAGATCGACGCGAGAGTAAAGGAAATGTGCAGTGAAGTTCAACAGAATAAAAACTGTCGAGGTCGAGGTAGAAGAGGAAGAGGTCGAGGAAGAGGACAGAGGGGAGCAAGAGGAGAGAGAAGTAAAACTTCATCCGAAGACTCAACGACATCAGGAGTCTACTCTGACAGTTCAACTCAGAAACGCGGGCTAAAGAACAGGAAAAGTCATTGAATTGGCGGTCTAGGATAAGTCAAACTTCATATGTCGTAATGACCCCTAGATGACACTTCGGAAATTTCGTCGCTGTCTTACTCATACATTACAATAAGTATTGTATACTCCAGCTGATAAAAGTCTCTTAGCAAGTTTTAAGAGCCTTGCATCCTGAGCGGGCGGATGCTTATCAGTAAATCCCGCTCCTGTCACCATTTGTGACGGCAGTTAGATTCGAGCGGTCAAACAACAATAAAACGACAAAGATTCATTTTCCAAGCGTTTTATAAAAATCCAATGAACATGACTCCAGTGAGACATGGAACTTAACGTGATTGAAAAGTTAAAGTTATCTACAATTCTACTGTTTAAATAAGAAGCTACGCGGAACCATTGGAGAAAATTAACCAATCAGAAATAAGAAAAACAGGAAAGTGACTAACGTGAGAATAGCATGGGTGTATGTAGATTAACCAAGAAAAACAACTAGTCAATTACCAAAAGTAAATACCGAAAAGGAGTACGAGTCAGGCAAAGACGTAAGTAGAACTGAAACGATGTAATAAAAGCTAGTCATAAGCTGAGACGGAAAAAGCGGCCTAAAACTCAAAGAAGTAAAATATGCAAATGACGAATGAGTAAATCAAGGAGAAGAAAAATTAAAAATGAATGAGCAAAAAGAGGGGCTTCGTGACACACATATCCATTTTGTTAGAAAGTACCAGCTTGATTGCTTAAAACAGAAAAGAGGAATTTTAAATCACTTACAGAGGGGTTGGTACTGAAAGTCAACGCTTTTTGTCCAAAACTTCTTCTCTTCTTTCCCAATTCAGAAGGTATGTCATGTATTGAACAATTTCTGGTTGAGAAAAATTTATCCAACTCCTTCCTATAGACAAGGTTTCAGTGTCAAAGAGCGTAGATAGGGTGTAGATTGTACTGTAAATTCTTTAAATATTGGCATTTTAGTTCAATTAATACAGAAATCTATGGCTATTACCAACATACGGAATCGGGTAATTAGTGACTCGCAGAATTTGGAAACAGTAAGAGATATTGGTATGCAGTTTGTACTAACAGCTACCATACACATGTATATTCTTAAAAATTGAAGGAAGTCCCATGGGACCTAGCTAGAATACTCAGTCAAAAATGCATTCGTTGTGCGTATTTCAAATAAACCCAATAAATGATTACGAATCACACTTAACCCTATTAATACCAGGATTTTTGGACCCTTGTAGTGCTAGGGGCACAAATTGCCCCCCTCCGTAAAGTCGCCAACATTGCAGATATGAGAGTGAAACTTGGTACAATGGCAAACAATAACAAAATCTACACAATAGGCTACTTCTTTCATTTTTCATTACATCTATGATGTCACAATGTCATAATAGACCACTTAGCTATTCAGCAAAAGAGCCTTGATCGAGCGTTATTTTTATACATTTTTATACACAAGGTTCAATCGAGTGGCGTTAGAGCTTCTATCATTATTGTGCACCTTTGAAAATTCTACAAGATGTAGCAAAGTACCATTCGATTGAGATTCCTTTTCAGAATAGCTAAAAGGTATATTGAGGAAAATTTGCTTGATGTTGGCAATATTGACTATATTTCAGTGTTCATTTCATTATTCCTTTGTTAAATGGACTAGAATATATCCCAAAGCATCAATAAATAACAATCCGTGGTATAATATCTATTCAAGTTCATTATTTATATCATATATTCATGATTTACATACGCCAGTTTGTCATTGTTTAATTTGAACCTCTAATTGCAAATGTAAATACTCCAAAATGCCTTAAAACGATGAACTGTGACTAAAAGAACCAATTTTGGTCATTAAAATTTTTTAATATATTTGTTATTATTTATATGACATCGTAAACATTGGTGCTGACGTCATCAAAAGTAAATAAAACCATATATCATCTGAAAGCTCTTGTCAAGATCTATCGAATGGTAATATTTTCAATGATATATGATCATTCTGGACAAAATTAGAGTACCTTCTTTTCTGTTATTGCTGACCACATGTTGAAAATACGTTTGTCACGTGATCAGTGTCTACCATTTTGAAACATTTTTTAATTTTTGATTAGTACATTAAATTTGACAAAAAGTCACCAAGTTCCATTTCTGTATCTTTCAAACTGACCACACTGCATCAAATAATCTGTGCCCCCTCCGGTAGTAATAGGGTTAAAATAACATGCTCAGTTACCTTTAGAATTTTTTCTGAAGAATGACTGGAGCCAAATTACATGTGATATTCACAAAAGAGGCCCATTTATATTCATGATGAATCCTGAGGTAAAAGTATTTACATTCTTGTTTGGTATCATAGAAAAAAGGCACTTGCAATGATGTTTATCCCATCTTTCGGATACATTAACATTTACACAAGGAAGAGCAATTCAGTACAATGGCAGCAAATTTTGTTACAGAGTGATCCCATCTTAGGTATATGACTCGCGCGGGTTCGGAGTTTCTAGCTCCTGCGGAGGGCTGGGCGCCCTTCGCGCGCCACAGCATCACTGCTCATATTCATTGTATTTTTTTTCGAGAAAATTCGAGCGTTTGATCTCGCCGGTTCACTCGTTAGTATTATAGACAGGAATACAGCGCGTGGGTTTGCAGTTCCAAGCTCCTGCGGAGGGTTTGGCGCTTGTGGCGGCTATCACTGCGCGCCACTACGTCAGTGTTGCGATATTTGTATTAGCTATTGGAATTCATATGCTGTGGAAGTCACAAAGGGCAATAAAGATAATTGTCATTTTCACATCTTGAGTGTAGTGTTATGTTAGATTTTCGTGTAAATTTTTAACAGGGTAATTGTAAACCAGTAAAATTGAATTTTTAGCCTTGTATTGATATTTTGAAATAAGAAATCAAAATAAGAAATAAGATGTAAAAGGCAGTGGGTAACATATTTAAAGTAGCATACATAGCATAAAGTGGCTTGGTTGTGAGAGATAAAATGCATGTAAATTTTTTGGCTTTATAACGATGCAATGAAATAAATTTGATGGGAACTACAGAATTTTTATGATGTTTGTAGCGGGAAGCTTGTGAGAAAACAAATTGTTTATGAGCACAAATTTATCGTGAGAGTTACAACTGTTCCGTCCTTTATTTTTATGTTCTCTGCCTGTTCCTTCTGTTGCTTGTGTATCATGTCCTCGTTTTCCGCATTGTGTCCTTTTTTTATGGATTTTGGAAGGTCGTCATGTTGTTTTTGTCGCGAAGTATTGAACGGCCTGGTTTTGCGCTGCCTTTTTCCTTTTGAGGTTTTGTTGCGAGATCCATCAATCTTGATATGCAATGTCATACCATGACTATGTGGGAAAGAATGAAAGTTGTAATAGTTGCAAGGTTGTCAAGTAAAGCAGTAGATTAAATCGTGCCAGTGACGTGATGGGAAATATGAAACTATCAAATGCATCAGTTACAGTATCTACCGGTAACAGTATTCAGGGAAAATTCAAACTGTGGAACGTACTGCTTTGGAATCACTTTGTGGCGCAAGGGGTTTTTTTATTACGGATGTTAAGGCATAGAGCAACAATGGGGGTGGTAGACTGGGCATTTCATGATTTGATAAGTCTAGGTGTGGCTATGATTTGAGTCTAAATAATCATTATTTTTAATTAGGGTTCATTAATATCTTTGGATCCCAGTTTAGTTCTGTAACTGCCCATAAAAAGCAGTGAATGGAAGAGCTGCGTATGTTGGTTTTATTTTCCTTGAATGATTATGATATTTCTTAGTGTTAAAGAGCCGTTTGAATGAATATAAATTATATAGGTGATATGACTTACCAAATTTTCCTAAGTCGTTCCCCTCTGTAATTGGCAAAATGGAAGTTTTCGTATTCCTTTATTGAAAATTTTCGGGCTACCTCTTTCTTGAAAATGGACAGTTTTTCTCGTTCGTCATATTGAACATGCTGAAAAGGGGTGAATTAATATTTCATTAATCACATCTCCGTTGCTTCAGATGTCTATATGGTAATGACTGGAAAACGGTGTGGTTGTTATGGTAGAATTGAAGTGTTATCCAATAACCGTATTCAATTGGGTGCGTTTTCAGGGTTAGATTACTGGTCTGGGGGATTGGCGTTAAATTGTTGTGGAAAAAATAATTGGTATGCCTTTTCAACTTCGTGCAATAGTAAAACACAGAGATGGTTAGTCATAAGATATTGTTTAATTGGTCACGTTTGTGCAGCCAGGCATTCGAACAATAGAGTTATGCTATGGTAAAGCCACAACTGTGAAAAAGGAAAAGCGGTAATTTTTCAAATTATAAGGATTGAAAGTTGGAAAATTTCATAAATTCAGAACAAAATATAATTGTTTACGATTGGTAGGACTTGTTTATGTTGTGGCCTGCGGTTGTCAGTAAATATCGATTATTCAAGGGAAAGTAGTGCGCAGGGCAAGTGCTGGCACCAAGGATGATGTGGTAGGCAGTTGTTAATAACGGTTGCAATAAACTGATATAGTAACGGTATACTATTTACAGAAGCTATAGGATGCTCTGAAACTTACTTTCACATTTCCATAAAAATTGACTTTTATTTGTCGGGCCATTTTTCCTACAAAGAAAAGAGTGACATAGGGAAAGTGACATACATTGTTGAGTATGATCGAACTGTTTCTGTTTCTATCAATGTTAATCAATTGATTCTTTTAGTTGATTGGCCATGTGAGGTATGGAGACAATTAAGCAAAGTGGCTCATTTGTAGTGTCGCGGCCTCAAATTCAGCACTCCAACGTATTTCTTTGATTTCGGTCAGGCATACATATCAAGTCATACATGTTAGTTATCGCGTCTAGTGACAAATTAATTGCAGGTGGGTTCACAATTGTTGATCATACATTCCCTCTGGTATGCTTTATTTTCTGTGCCAGTCTGTGTGGGAATTGCATTGTAAGTGGGTCCACAATGGTGGAGCATACATTTCATGTGGTATGCTTTATTATCTGTGGCAGTCGGTGTGACAAATGCATTGTAATTGGGTCCACAATGGTGGAGCGTACATTTCATGTGGTATCATAGGTAATAGAACAGTGACTGGATAGGACACCGACACAATACAACAATGAGAGGCTTCTGTATTTTGGCCCCCCGCGTTGTGATTTAGGTGAAAGTCAGCACATAGTGCAAACATCGTTTCCGGTTGCTGTTGAAAGTGTTCAGAGATTTAGTTCTGTGCAGTTAAAAAGTATGGAATTGGATGATATCGACTTCGACGATGAGTTTGACGATTTAACCATGGTAAGTACCAAACTTTTTCAAGCTCATTTGATGAATTAAGGTTTACGATCCTTGTTAATGTTTCATGGACTGTTGTTACTCGACTTTTAGGCCCAGCTAGGAGGCCCACACGAATCAAAAGTTTTGGGTTTACATAAACAATTTTACATCGAATGCTCATGGATTTCTCTTTATTTTCACAGGATATACTTATCCGATATTGCGACGATAGAAATGTATCAGAGCTCAAAGAGGAGCCAGCCAGACCAAAATCAAAGAAGGCCAAACCGGCAGCAAAATTCCACTCTCACTGTGATCAATCAAGGCTACACGAGCTTGCACAAATTTCGCTGTTGAGGATGGAAGACGATGAAATACTGCATGCTATGTATCAGATGCAACTTTCAGTTATCAAATGCTGCAGTCCCGCACCAAGTTTAATATTTCTTGCTCCATTCTTGGATGGATTGTTAAAAGAGCAGGGTAGAATTGCCAGGCTGGATGATTGCCTGAAGGCATTTCATGAGTGGTCATCCAATACTCAAATTGTGCAAATGTTGCAACAGAGTCTGTGTAACGCATCAAGTGACTTTGTTGCTTGGTTTCTTTTAACATTCATGCATGTTTTTGCAGAAGAGTTTGCAGATAAGAATAAGTTACAAACAGAAATTGCAAGTGGCGTTAGCACCCCAAAGGTCAATTCAAAAGATGAAAAAGATGTTGTTTTCTACATAGCAGGGTCTGTCATATCAAAATTATTGAAAAGAATGCATCGTCTTTTGCAGACGAAGAAAGCTAAAAATTCTTCTGATACACAAAAGCTAACAGAAGACATCACAAGATTGAATCGTCTTGTGGATCAAGGTGCCTCTCCAGCTGGAAATGCGACATTAACCAACGCTCTTAACAGGGGTGGATTAAAGTTTCCAAAAACATCAGTTTTCAGAATCTTTTGTCGTGCTGAACAATTGTTTTGCTCAAAAGTTGGAAAAGATACATGTGCAATTGACATTGCCACAATAGTAGAAGAATGCATAAATGAAAGAGAAACAAGGAAGAACTTCTTTGCAGCAATTGAAGAACCGCAAGCAGAAAATAGCTTGTCAGTATTGAGAGCATGTATACAGCTTTATTTTAAAATAAGAGCTCATGGCTATGCAAAATACCTTGCTGAAAGGTACAGGAAGGCAACACAGACACTTAAGAAGAAGAAGGGAATTCGATCCGAACTCAAGGGAAAAGACAACAAATCAGAATAAGATACGGCAGCCTGTCATAAGGGGAAATTTTTGTCCTGTATGAGAAACTAAACAGCCTCTTTTTTCAGTTTCTCATAAATGGTCAAAATTATAAGGCAGATTTTGTCATAATGACAGGAAAATTGTTTATCATTGACATGTGATATTTTAATAAAAAATGAAGAGGGTTCTTATCAGACATAAGACAAAGCTGTCAGCTTCTTGCAGCACATAAAAGACAATTTTCCACAGATTAAAGACAAAATTTTGAGTTCCTTATACCGTAAGTCCTAGAATAAGCCCCTAGGGATGGGAGCTTGTTTGAGGGGGGTATTTAGCATCAGCAAAAAATTTTCTTTTCCATCAGGAAAAATTTTCTTTCTTTACTTGAGGCTTGTCAGTATGCTTAAAGCAGATACATTGAAATGTACCTATTGCTGTCAGGGAAAGCTTGATTATGTTGAAAAAACACAAAGAAAATTGGTAAAAAAAATTTGGGGGCAATGAACTGAGTGATAACTTCTAAGTGAGAAAACAATGAAGGATATGAAGTTTTTTCCTGAATCAATTAACCCCCATGGGAGCTTATTTGAGGGTGAGGACTTATTTTGCCAAAACTACTTTTGGGTTGGAGCTCACTCAAAGGTGGAGATTTATTTGAGGACTTATGGTATGTGAGGATTCACTATTTATCCTGTAAGTGGGCGGGGTCTGCTGCCCAGTTTTCAGAAAGCTACCCTCTTCTAATTACTAACAGTTGCTGTTGTACCCACTTTTTTATGAATTTTGGCGGAAAACTACCAATTTTTGGCAATTTTTTGCCAATTGCTGGAAAACCTACCCATGTTTTACGGAAAATCTGCCGAAAAAAGGCCCTTGTTGAGAGAATTTTTTGACCCAAAAACCCATCCATATGGGCAGCACATACACACCCTCTACATGTTAAGATTCTTACAACATGGTTAAAGAACCTTCCAGTGATTTCAACAATGAAACAGTTTGATCCTGTTAGCTACCTAGCATTCTCCCTAAATCAAATTTTTTTATTGTCTGGATGGTATATTACCCCTTATTTCTTTTTGTTGGTCTTGTAACTATTTCTTGCAACAAGCTTCTGTAGGCATAAATTCATGCATTGAAAAACTTGATCACAAAGTGTTAGCCATAATGATATGTATTTTTTTGAATCCTACTTTGAGAAACCTCCCTAAAATCAGGCTAAAAACTTTTTCATAGGAGGCACCATTTCTCAAAAACATTTATTGTGAGCTTTCTTATAAAGTGGTTTTTATTTTGTACTGTAGGTTCTTATTGTATTTCTTAAGGAGCTTTCATACTTAACTGCAAACTCAACTACAATAGCCCTTCGCAAAGGAAAATGTCTTGACACCAAAAATAACGCTCTTGAAGTTAAAGCTGTTCATCTTTTTCGTTTCTTTAAAGGACTATTTGTGATCTTAATACCTTCGTTTTTCCTCTTTGATCCTTTAGTGTTTCCTCTTGGGGTTATGGACGTTGCTAGTGACCTCTGAAGGCTAAGCTTTTTGTCCTGGTATCCAAATGCATGCACAGTAGGATTTGTGGATCTTCGACCACAAATTCTATGCCTTCCAAAGTGTTCCTCAAGGGAATCTTGGTTAAATGAACTTGATAAGACATATTCAAAGCCGTGGTTTAGTAGAAATCTTGTGCATTCGATCAGTGCATAAACAGATGTCCTTATTCCAAGGTAAGTTTGTTGTGAGATAAACATTTTCTTCTTTTCACCAGTTGTGAATTTGGCACCTCTGCCTTCAATGGATAGTCTCCATCTTTCTAGATAACCAAGAAATTCGTTCTCCAAGAAATCAAATCTTTCATCATCACAACTCTTGTATGGCGCCACAAATGGCTTCCTCTTGAAATCAGCTTCATTCAGTGACCTGGTGTTAAAACAGTCAAAGAACTTATCAACAAGTCCAATGAAAGTAGCAGTCTCATGTGCCTGTGGATGACTATAAGCAAACATTACTTTGCTTACTGAGCTGCTCATCACTTGAGCAGCAAGGTTAACTCTCATCACAGAGTAGCTATTCAGAGAAACATGCTAATTTGTTAGTTTTGGAAGCTTTCTAACTTGACCAGTGCAATCATTTTCATAACAGTCAGAAACATGTTTCCAGAGCAAGTATTTGCCACTGTTCCAAAGTAAGCGGGTGTTCAGGTTAGAGCCAGAGTTTGCTAGGTTATTTCTTAGAGTGTTTAACAAGTGGGGTGCATCTGAGAAGAAATAAACATCCCTCTTTTCATCTGTTGCAAATGGGTTATTGGCCTTGTAGGATATTCCATGTTTTGTTACAGAGTGCATTTTATAGAATGATTGGTTTGCACTTGCCTTATCAGATACCATTGCAATTACTTTGAGGCCAACATACACTTCCAAATAACCAACAGCCTTCCATGCTAAAGAAAAGAGCATGTTACCAGTGCAGCACCTAGTAGCAAAATAAGCCACAGAGCATTTCAGTGGAGATGCAACCCCATTCACCATGAAGACTAAAACCTTATTTGCTACCCTTTCAGTTAAGTTTGAAGCCTTGCTTGATTGAAACATGCTCATATTTTCTCCAAGGTTGACAAAACCAACTAATTCACCTGTAACACTGTCAAATACAAGGTCATCTTTAATCGACATTTCATCAAATGATAAAACTACATAGCGCTGAATTTCTTTATCCCATTTCTGACTTTGGTGCTTGATATCATCAAGAACATCCTTTCTAAAGCCAGCATTTGGATGTACAATGTTTGTATAGTCTCTCAGGGTCCTTTTACAGGGGAGACGAATGACCTTTGATTCCCTAATTGCTTGATATGCTGATGGTGATCTCAAATGAAGGTACAATGCAAATCGAATCATCATTGGATGCCATCTGTTTGCATGTGGATTTTTACTAAAAGCCTTCAGTTGTTCTTTCCAAAACAAAAACTCAAAAGATTCCTTATTGAGGTGTTCAATATTTTCATTCATTATCTGCTTCAAATCTGAGTGCAAATCACTTTGAAGGTTCACACTTTCATGTTTTATCCTTTCTTCAATGGTTCTAATCTTTTGTTCCAAGGCTTTTTGTTTCAATCTGCTGAGTTTAACAGCCTGCATGAGTTTCTTTCTAGCAACAGCATGCAAAGGTGCATTCTTCCTTAATGGTCTATTCAATGCATGCTGTTGCTTTTTCTCCTTTTGTTTCAAAACAGACTTCACTTTCAAGCACGATACACAAATAGCAGATTTTGATAAAAATTCACATGCTGTTGATCTAACGCACTGTTCATATACAACTGGGGTATGACTTTCATCTCTTTTGACTGGCTTATTTGCAACATGGAGGTAAAAGTTTTGTGTTTTTGCTAATTGCTTTCCAATGGGAATAGATCCAAAGGAAATAAGAGACTCCTCAGTGATACCTTTGCAAACATTTAGTCCGTCTATCTCTTTAACCAACCACTGTATTCTCTTTTTCACTAGACTTCTTTCATTGTTTTCGTAAAGAAAATGTGAAACTGGGAGCTCTGCACCAAACCAAAATATTGTTGGCCTTAGTGTTTGTTCAACAACAATTTTTGATGATATTTCCAGGTTATCAGTGAGTTTCCCAATAACAATCTTTCCATCTATTCCTGGAATAACAAACCAAGGAAATTTGATATGTTTTAGATCTTTCTGAACATCATCAAGAGTTTCATAACATATCAGTTCTGGTAAACTGACATCTATTTGGTAATCTAAAACTCTCCGTGGGTTTGGTTTTTGTGTCTCTATGGATTTCAAGGGCAAGTTCTCTGTTGGCAAGCTTCCTCTGTGTATATGCCACTTACCACTTTTATCTGTGAAGTAAAAATACATGAACTCACCTTGAATCACAGCAGTAAAGACAAAATTTTATGAAAATGCTAATTTCATTCACAATGACAAATTTCCTTTTTGTTGGACAGACTTCCTTTTGAGTTTGGGAGGGGCATCCATTCTGCAGAAATGATGTTTTTTCAGTACAGTACCTCCAAAAATTTTGTGTTTTGATGAATCTAAACATTTTTTCTTTCACAAGAAACTGGTTTATAAGAAACTAAGTACTATGATAGCCAAAAATTTAAGAAACTCTAGTCCTCAGATACATTTGAAAGCCAACTCCAAGGAAGTCATAGGAAAATTGCAGTGAGCCTTTAGTTTTGGGTTATATCCATGGTAATTTTCTATAATTTTATGCACGAGCCCAAAAGAACTCATTTCTGTCTAAAAATTGTGCTGTGTGTCAAGAAACAAATATGTGACAGTGGCAGAAAGCTACCTGGATCCAAGAAACAAATTAAGAAACTTTCAGTACTAAAAAACTGAAATTTCATGTGAAAGTAGGAAACTTTTAGTACTTGGTGCTTGTGCAAGTTTCTTATCAAAGAAAAAACGTGTATTTTTTTTAATCCACTCAGTGTTGTCAAAAACTGCAAATTAACTTTTATTGATTTAGAGATTTCTCTGATTTTCCTTCAAATGGGTATGAGAAAGGAAATTGGTTTGTATGTATATCTCATAGATATAGAATAAACAAATCTCAGCTACAAGTAATTTGCATTTGTTGATAAAAGCGAAACCTTTTGCAAAGTGTTTCTGAATGAAATCAAAATGGATGAAGCTGACTTGACTGCACGTTTTAATTGCTCAACTGCGAGTTTGATATCAAAATAAACAAAACTCAGATGTCCAACCATGGTATTCCTGTCGAGTCTCTCTGAAAAATTACACCAAAAAGAAGTATTTTGTGCATCAAAATCATAGAAAGAGTGGAAATATTGAACAAGATTTTAAATATTAGCACTTTGCCCCTTCATTCAGAGAGCACAAATTACTTGGGTAGACTAAGAGTCTTCAATTATGCAACAGGCTGTAAGAAAGATTCAGATTCAAATCTACTTTCTCTGTAGCTTCTCGGAATAAAAATATTTAAAACTGTTGCAAAACTAGTGCTTACCTTGATATTGTAACTCTTGTTTAAAGTGAACTGAGCAGATAAAACTGCATTTTGGATTGAATCCTTTGTCCACACGGTTCACGATGGCGATCAACTGTTTTGCCCATACTTCGTCTTTCTTTCCAATTGGAATTTTATAAAATCAAACATTTGGGAATTTTATCTTACTAAAATGTCTACCACAACCTACAACGGCACAATGAGCTCCAGGCATTGAAATATGCTAGAATATGCATGGCCCTTACACCAACTCCAGCAGCAAAGTCTTCAGACATGCGCTAGGCCGGAAATGAAGTTTGCACTACGCTCAAGAAACAACAGAAGTCCTAAGATAGTCCTTTGATCTTGCCGGCTATCCAATCCAGTCACTGTTCCATTATCTATGGTGGTATGCTTCATTATCTGTGGCAGTCCGTGTGACAAATGCATTGTAATTGGGTCCACAATGGTGGAGCATACATTTCATGTGGTATGCTTTATTATCTGTGGCAGTCCGTGAGACAAATGCATTGTAAGTGGGTCCACAATGGTGGAGCATACATTTCATGTGGTATGCTTTATTATCTGTCGGAGTCCGTGCGACAAATGCATTGTACGTGGGTCCATAATGGTGGAGCATACATTTCATGTGGTATGCTTTATTATCTGTGGCAGTAAGACAGTGGTTCTTTTGGGATCAAGTTTAGTTGTTTTGTGTTGAAGTATGGTTAATAGCTGGGAAGTGAATGGTACGTTGTTCACAAGAGGACTTCTGGGTAGACAATATTTCGGGTGTGCAAGCCATCGTTTGTTACAACTTTGATGCCATCTAGTGAGGTAGCTCTGGAGAAGGCAACGTAAAGCTGACCATGGCTGAATACGTCTTCTGGTAGGTATGCACCAATACACTCTAAAGATTGCCCTGGAAAGAAGTTGGAATTGTTAAATTAAGTTGTGTCTAGAAAAGGATGTAGATTTGGCAATATTGGGCAAACTGTGAAGTGGTACATTATTACGAAGGTAGCTAGTGTTTGTTGAATGTTATTGCGAGGATATTGTGAAAAAAGGTAAAAGCGAGAAGTAGAAAGCTTGCGATTGGAAGATATAAAGATCAGCATGAGGATGAAGAGTTGTAGCTATTTTGGAACGATGATAATTAGTCAAGGGAAACCAGGTTGTAAAGATGTGATTTAGAAATTCATTGGCAAGAGGGACTTTGGAAATATGTGAAGCTTTGAAATATTTATACCTTGTGATTTATTGATGGTCAAGCAGTAGGCTAATCGAATTGGGAATTGTGTCCTAGACAACTGAAATGGCATGTTTTCATCTTGAGGTGCTAGGGTGATCCTTGGTATTAACACATACTTACCACTGTATTGGTTTGCGATAATCTCAGCAGCTATTACGTGGTCTTTTAGGTCGCGGATGATAAGGCGAGTTCCATTGCATAGTCTTTTCTTTGGGTTAGGGTTTCTAAGGAGAATGATGGTGGCTCCAATCTGTAATAAAGAAACTTAGAATTTAGGAGGGTGGCTAGAAGAACTTGGTATTGTTGTGAAATAATTATGATCAGTTGACTGTTGTAGGGGAAGGTGAGGTTGGAGACTATTAAGTTTGTTGTTTCATAGAGAATGGATTGGAGAGCGTAAGGTATGTCAAATATTAGAATCTTCACCTGCAGTGTTAATTTCTGGTTTGTAAAAATGTTTTCAGTTTGTAAGAGGTTGGGTTGTAGTTATTAGAGGATAAATGCATGATTGAAATTGATGGATAATGGTTACTTGAAAGTAAGTGGTTTTTAAGATGACAACTGGCTTATTGTAATTTGCGAAAATTTTTGCATCATGCGAAAAATGCGAAATTTCGCAAATTACAAAACTGGTACCTGAAATTGTAAAATGCGAAAATTCTCCACTAACATTTCTTTCTCGTCACTGATCAACGCAAAGTAGGCCAGGGACAACAAAGTCTCCATTTCACAACTGCTGTGTTCCTAGTAACGATTGCCATCAAAGCGTAACTCTTTTCGCAAATTACAAAATACCATGAACTTTTTGTAATTTGCGAAAAATATCCCAATGGCCTACTAAAACAAATTCTTTCGAGTTTATGGTGCTTAGAAGAGTGTCTTTTGTTCGTTGGAAGCATTTAAGTCATTCAAAGGATGACATCGACCTTTTTAACTGATCGTTTGTCGATTTTTAACTGCTGAAAGTTGGGCCAAAGTACAGAGTTTTTCAAGCTTTTGTTAACAATGTGTTCTCTGCTTACCTTTGGTATGACTGGCAGGACTTGACGGAAATCGCCTCCTAGGAACATAAATTTTCCTCCAAAAGGATTATCCACCCTTGTTGTATCTTTGAGTAAACGGTCAACTGCTTTAAGTGCAAATCCTGGGACCATTGAGGCTTCGTCCCATATGAAGATGGTCGTAGAAGCAAGATCTCGTGCTCTGTAGGTTTGGCGGCTGACATTGCAGGTGGAGTATTCATGTAGTGGTATCGGAATTTGAAATGTTGAGTGGGCAGTTGCGCCATCAATCAACAGGGTAGCAGCGATTCCAGAGTAGGCCATACACTTAACCTTGATTTCCATGCCTCTGAGAATGTGAACCAAGGTGTTGTAGAGGAATGTTTTTCCTGTGCCCCCTGAACCATCAACAAAGAAACACCTGTTATCAGCGTGAGTGTTGAGCGCATGGAGAAATGAATCTGTGACATGACGCTGGTCTGGGTTGAGCTGATCAAGCATTTGTTGTCCTAGCCGTTGTTCTTCTTTGACGTTGATTTGTGGAGGTTCATGGTCAGGGGGACGGAAATTGTTTGGCTATATTGAAGGGTTCCTTCTCCTTCGGTGATGCTGCCAACGCTAGCCGTATGCGGCTGGTTACATCATGGTTACATCATCCGCCATTGCAAAAAGATAGCCTGTGATGACATTCCCACAACCCAATGCGGGCAGGGATGGCATCGACTGTTAAGGATGGCAACGACCGTTTACGAAACGGCAAATTGCGATGGAGGTTTAGTACACTGGATAGGGGGGAACTTTGGTACAATAAACACATGGCAATAAACACATGGAGAGGACAGCCCATGGGGTACTCAGCAACTTTTGATCTGGGGGTGTCTTTCATATAACTTTCATAAACTGTGTCTGTTTTCAAATGTGGGATTTCCATATTTGTTTCATTGATTATCCAATGTTCACTGCATTTGTGGGACAAAGATTTGAATAGCATATAGCATGTTTTTTATGGTTTTCCTTCATGCAGTCAACAATATACAATTTTATCTTTTTGCAGACAAATGTTGCAAGTGCAATCAATGCAACAACACACACAGCCAAAAATGATGATGCTCGTGACACATACCTTGAACAGGTGCATAATTCCAGGGTTGAAATCTCAGAATTCATATGCAGTTCCTGCTGGTGTAGTAGGTGTATCAAGCCAGATGATGACTTTCTCGAGTGTTTGGCCTTATATCTTGGGGGTGTCTTTCATATAACTTTCATAAACTGTGTCTGTTTTCAAATGTGGGATTTCCATATTTGTTTCATTGGTTATCCAATGTTCACTGCATTTGTGGGACAAAGATTTGAATAGCATATAGCATGTTTTTTATGGTTTTCCTTCATGCAGTCAACAATATACAATTTTATCTTTTTGCAGACAAATGTTGCAAGTGCAATCAATGCAACAACACACACAGCCAAAAATGATGATGCTCGTGACACATACCTTGAACAGGTGCATAATTCCAGGGTTGAAATCTCAGAATTCATATGCAGTTCCTGCTGGTGTAGTAGGTGTATCAAGCCAGATAATGACTTTCTCGAGTGTTTGGCCTTATATCTTTGAAATGGTTGAAGAACAACCTGGTAAGCAGGGATAGACAGTGGTTGCGATGTCATTGGTGAGACGTGTGACTGGGAACATATTCATGATTGAACCACAAGGATGAGATGCTATAATCGTATTGCCTGACAGTGCAGAGATCCTATTATTTAAGTGAATAAGTTTTTGATAATGAGATCGTTGATGAAGGAGGCTCCCTTTGTAGTCATTGTGATGATTAATGCATCAGGATGCAATTGCAGTTTGCTATCAACTGCTGCTGTTGTTTCAGGTGATAACAAGAGTGTACGTCCTTCACAAAGATGTTGTAGCATCTTTTCTGTTGGTGGGGCATATCGGATATGGTGGAGAAAGTTAAGGAGCTCCCCGTCCTGCACCATACATTGTGACGCCATCGTAAATAACAATAACAATGGGTCACAGTAACAATGGGCTCCTGTTGCGCAAAATCGCCACACAGTACCAGTAATGGACGGTGATCAAGCTTCTCCAATGTTGCAATGATTTGATACAAGATTGTCACTGAAAGTTGGGGGATGTAGTGATTAATATGCGTAGTTCTTCAGGTAGCTTCTTCAAAATTGTAGGAGTTAAGATCACTTCATACGTTTCCATTTGTATGCCAATAGCTGTCCCTCTAAGTGAGATGCATCTGCTGTCCTGAAGGCATTGGTGCATCACTAGATGCATTCTGCGAGGAGCATTTATGTTGGTGGGTGCTTTGATGATCTTATCCACAAATTATTTGGTGGCAAGGTCATACGTATGCAACTCCAATGTTTATGCCTCCAAAATTTCAATGCCTTAAGGGGAAGCGGCAACATTCCAGCAGTTGGCAAGTCTCGCTGACTTGCGAACTCTCATGCTTACAGGCAAGGATAAGGGTCACTCAAGTGCAGGTGAGCATGCAGATCCAGTGGAAGCCAGATCCCTGGACTTCTCAGCTGATGACGATAATACTTTGCATCAAAGTCGTCGGCACCAAATGCTGGAGAACTTAGAGGATAGCCCTCTTCCATGAAATAGAAGAAAAGTAAAAAGAAAGACAACTACAGACGAACCTTATACGCTTCCAAAAAAGCCAAAAAAAAACAAAGAAGTGAACAATGGACATACGATAAACTCTCCTACTTTATGAATACAGTATCTGTGTCAACTTTTATTATAGTGGTTACAAGTTCTACAAACATATAGATGAAAATGTAGAGGGGGTGGAATCTGCCCCCCCCCCTTCCTAGTCAGATAGGTAGGCACTAAATGTCATTCACTATTAGGTGCTCATTAATTATTCAAATTCATCAGATACTCGTTTATCAGAGAACAATCCCGAGTCACTGCTCGTTTCCTCCTCCGCATCAAAGGAGTAGTTCAATGAAGTAGAACAGCCTATTTACCATTGCACACTCCCTTAACGTTTAACCACTAACACCCTGTACGAAATACCTATTAAAGTAATGTACAATATTGATAGATAGATAGATAGATAGATAGATAGATAGGTGTAGTGGCGCTGCAGTGCAGCAGTCATGCGGACAAGGTTCGCGCCAAGTTTTAATCGTTTATGAGAAACAGTAGTTAAAAAATTGACAAGCTATCCCAAGCATAAAAAAATATGAACATTTTGAGAACTTACTAGTACTAGCTTATATTATCTTTTATAAAATGGGTGTAGTCCAGACAGGGGTATTCTCTGGCAATTTTGTTGAAGGCAAAACAATGGTCCCCAGGTTGTCCCAAAAGGCCAGATTTTGGCGATTTTGATTTAAAAAAAATTTATGTAATTTTTACGCAGAGAACGGCATATTTTACATGATGATTGTAGAAATTGGCCTGCTGTAGTGAAGGGGTTTATTTGGACAAAAATTTGTCAAGTGGATGGCAGGTTTTTAAAAATGCTATTGGCAAACCCTACCTGAAATTTAGCATAAAACCACCTCCAAGGGTTCAGAAGTCAAATGTTTCCCAAGTCCACCGGGTTAGTAAGAAAAAAACCTTTGTCGGACTGTGGGGTCGCATTGAGTCACTTGATCATCATGAACAAGATTTTTCTTAGAAGCCAACAGTCTTACTGTCAGTCAACAGTCAGTTACAACTTAGTAGTATTTGTGTTAGCGGTCAGTGGTCCTGTTCATGCCGTTCGGTGTGAGAGCATTAGCTAAGCCGATGAAGTCTTGTTCTTTGTTATTAGTAGAGTTGCAGTCTAGCATGTGGATATCGATCTTCTCTTGCTGACTTGTTTCCAAAATAAGTTTGCAACATGCTGGGTTTGCATTGCGATTGGATGTCCTTTCCTTTTGGTGATGAAGAACTTGGTGGTTGTTCTTGAACAATCCTTCCCAAGCTGCTTAAAACACTAAATGCAGGATTTCCAAAGTAGAATCTGGTATGTCATGAATTTCAATTGTCCTTACTCCCTATTACGTCATTGTTGCGAACGCGCGCAATGCATAGTGGGATTTGTAGTCATGCTCGCTTGGTTTGTTGTGGTTTTGAATGGGAAGTTGAATGTGAAGACAAACATAGCTCGTTAAGGCCAGTTAAAACATCGAAATTATATGGAAAATGAACAAGAAAATCACACGAATTCAACCGAAAACCAATGGCCTAGTTTTTCTCAAAACTCCAGCACGGGCACTGGTTTCCCTGAAGCAGCTGACTGTCACGAGCAGCTCCAGATGCACATGGACCTCCATACTAGCACAAACCGCAACGATGGCTGGGTGAAGTCCCTAGAGTTCCTACCCAATGTTACCAGTGAGCAGATCAACGAAAAGCTTATTGGTGGCTCAACATTGCCAAAAAGGATTTCAGCACCACAAGCATTTCGCAATAAACGCCTTAGATATCGTTTGTGGAAGGAAGGGTTTGTCCGCTCCATCTCAGAAAGGTCAAATATTAAAGGCCAGTGTCTACTCTTTTAGTGAAGTCACGAGTGCACGCTTCTATCAAAAACACATTCTACAATGTATCAGACAAGTGGTGATGTGAAATATGCAAAATGTAACTGCAAGGCTGGTCAAGGGGGCTGTTGAAAACATGTTGCAGCCCTTCTCTTCACCCTTCTGGACTTTGTCAACCTAGATGCTAAAGTGGTGCCAAATGATTTAACTTGCACTCAAGTTTCACAGAAGTGGCATGTGCCAGCTTCAGCAAACATGACTTTGCCAAAGGCTGTAAGATTTGAAGACTTAGAGTTTGAGAAGGCAGAAGTACACAAGAAAAGGAAGAGGCCTGTAGTAACTGGGGTAAGGGAGTCATTTTGTGCTACCCCTCCATTTGCCTACAAAAAAGGGGCAGATGACCTGAAAAGGCTGGCAGAGAATCTGTCAAAAGCAGGGAAAGCTACCTTATTTTGTGAGGCCATGAAATCAAACAATTATGAACCTTGCACCAGCTTTCAAACATCAGTAAGCTGCCAGATTTCCAAGCAGAGGGAGCCAATATTAAATGGCAATGAAACAAATGCAGAAAACAGCATCATTGTACAATTGTTTGGGCAAATGAACTTTAATGTTGATGCCACTGCATTTCAAAATGATGAACTGAAAACAAAGATCTTGAGAGTTGTGGAAGTGAGCAAGCAAGAGGCCATCAATATTTGTGTGAACACGTTGAGGCCATCAGTGTTTGTGTGAACACGTTGGGTCAATCAACGCAATCTCTGTGGTTTCAAGAAAGGAAAGTAAGATTGACGGCATCAGCTTTTGGAAAAGTGATGAATCGGAGGCAAAGTGTATACCCAAATTCACTGATAAAATGCATAGTTGATAAGACATCCAGAAAAAGTAACAATATGCCTGCATCATTGAAATGGGGAATCAACAATGAGAAAGTTGCAATTTCGAAATATGAGAATCATGAAGATTTATGTGGAAAGAAGGCTGAGGATTGTGGTTTTGTTGTCTTCCCTTCATGCCCATGGCTTGGATGCAGCCCAGATGGCATTGTTGTGGAAAATGGAGTTCCTGTGGGTTGCCTTGAAGTGAAGTGCCCATATGCAAATCTACATTGAAGGAAGCTGCTAAGGACAAAAATTTTTTCCTTCAAGAAAAAGATTATGGCCTTCTCCTCAAACGCAGCCACTTCTACTATTACCAGTGCCAGTGGGTAGTCAACATCCTAGAACTGCCATGAATTGACTTTGTTATTTATACACAAAGTGATCTACACATTGAGAGAATTTTTAGAGACACAGCTTTGTGGAATGAGAAGATGTTGCCAGAATTATCAGCATTCTATAAACATTATATTTTTCCAGAACTTATGAAAAATTGAACTTGTAAAGCTTATGTACGTTGTTCTCATTGGTCCAAATAAGTTAGCAACAGGAAATTGTTGTCTGGCTTAATCTTCTTAACTTGTGATCTTTCACGGAACTTAATAAAATTGCTTCAAAATGACAAACTATCAAAAAAGAAACTTTTTTCGTGCAGTCTAGAGGAAGGAAATCATATTTTTCATTTTTTTCTGTGCTATGATTTCAAGACAGTGCATGACTTGATGAAAGTTATTTGTGAATGGCAAGGATTAGCAGTCGTCTCCAGTGTAAACAAGAATTGCTAGGAAATTCTTAGAAACAGATTATACTTCAAAATACTGGAAAAAGGACTTTTGAGAGATTTGTTTAATTCTGAGTCAAATTCCTTGTTTTCCATAGATTTGTGTCTTCTTTTTTGTGCATGGAATTAAAGATAAAAATTTCTCTTTGTGCGTCATCAATGCAAACTTTAGTGTGCACACAGCCTCAATTCATGATCAAGCATATAAACTCAGAAAGAAACAATGAAAAGGTTAGATTCAGTACAAAATCAGCTTTTATGAACACATAGCATCAATGTCTCAGTCTCTATAATCATTTATTAATGGTGGCAAGAAATTTGTCATGTATGCACATATTACCCAAATTTTGTTCAGCTCTGAACTCATTGTGATTGGGAAAACTGTGCTTAGAATCCTAAATGTTTTAACTCGTGAAATTGCTCGTTCAACATGTGTGCGAACAGATGCAATTTTTCTTCTTTCAATTGCTTCCTCAACAGATAGGTGGTCTTTGCCCTTGAGAAAAGGAGGGATGTTCTGTGAGACACCTGCTGGCAAATCATCTGCTTTATACTGTGAATATGATGTTTATACTGTGAATATGTTGCACTTTGGGATCTCACTGAGCTTGCCATTTCAATGAAGAACACAGTACAATCAATGATCACCCTTGTTGCAGGATAGGTGTCCTTGAAACATGTTGGCATTGTTCTATCAATGGTATCTCTTGAGGGGCAGATTGGAAAAGATCGCATTTGGCTATGCAAAAAGTCCAACCATATCATCCAGATTCTTGACAAATGCTGTTGAGATATTGAAGCTCTCTGGGCCAGGTCTTCTTCTAACAAACCCAGTTGTAACCTTACAAGGACAAGAAAGAATTCCTGTTCAGGAGAAAGTGTCCTCTTTCTCCCACGTTTTATGTGTTCTAATAACTGGAGTTTCTCAATATTTGTATTTGAGTTGTGGTAGATCAAAGATCCTACTGCAGGGCCAAATGAATCAAAAACAATCTTGAAGGTTGCATAATCTGGTAGGCCAGTATAGAACTTGAAAAGTTTGCTGCCATCCTTGTATCTGTCAAAGGAAAATTCCAACTTTCCAATTCTTCCCAACAAGCATCTTATCTCTGTATCATTCTTTGCCTTTTCTGCTTTAAGTTTCTCATTTTCTTCTTGAAGAATTCTTATCTGAGCTTGCAGAACATCATTGTCATTAACAGGGATTTCATAACTTTTGTTGCTTTGAAGTACAAAATCCTCCTGACCTGTTTCATCATCATTTAGGAAATGTTCATTTTCCACCTCCATTATTTCAGTGCTTGTAGTAGAAGTGTCAATATTTACATTAGTTACACTAAGAACATCACGGTTCCTGGCTCTGACAGTTGGCCTAGGCTTTGGTTTCACAATGTTTTCAGTTTTAGGTGTGATAGTAGGAACGTTGTTCATATAAGTTTTTCTCCCTCCTTCAAAGTGTTCAGAACATACTCTGAGTCCATTGGTTGGGTTAAAGTTCTTCCTGTGGATCAAATGGATCCAGCGTTTCCTGAGATCTTTCTTTTCCTTGCTGTCCCCATTTGGAAAAGTATAAAATGCAAGGTGTGTGTGCTTCTTACTATTATTAAAGCAATTTGAAACACAGCAAGTGAACCCTCCTCTTCCTCCACGCCTCTTGTTAGTCCCATTTTCTGTGCTTTGGGTAACTACCGGATCCACCGCTATTCGTTGATTCTCTGCACTCGCAGCTGCTTCAGGGAAACCAGTGCCCGTGCTGGAGTTGTGAAAAAAACTAGGGCATTGGTTTTCGGTTGAATTCGTTTGAGTTTCCTGTTCATTTTCCATATTATTTCGATGTTTTGACTGGCCTTACTGAGCTAGCTGTGTTCGTCTTCGCATTCAACTTCCCATTCAAAACCACAACAAACCAAGCGAGCGTGACTACAGATCCCACCATGCATTGCGCGCGTTCGCAACAATGACGTAATAGGGAGTAAGGGCAATTGTTCTGAATGGCTTTTCCAACTGACTTTCTGTGAGTGATGCAGTTGTAATTGCCATCTATTTGGATGATGTTTCTGATTCTCCTTTAGACAGTGACACTGCTACATTTGCACCATTGTTGTCATCACTCTGAAGATCTCGGTCAATGGTAGGTGTTGTATCTTCCGCAATGCAATGAAGTTCTTGTTTGAAAAATTCAAAAGGATCCGGTTTCTCATGTTTTTTGTCACTTTCAAAGTTTTGTGTTGGGATTCTGAACTGTTCTCTCCTTCTAGCTTTCCCAGCTGTTTCCCTTACTTTCTCTTGTTGATCATTCTCAGTTATGTTTGGCAGTTTTCTGTGCATCAAACTTACCAGTGCAACTGTTGCATACATTAATAGTATTATATAGTTGTGTAACATTTGGGCACCTCCCATTGTACATCGGTCAAATGTCTGCAACTCCGTCTTCATTCTGCAGAGAATTTCTGGAAGGTGCTGCAATTTAAATTTACTTGTTTCCTCCCTGAATACCCTAGGCTGTACCTTGTACCTCCCCTGGAAAAAAATCCGAGATACAGCCTGTAAGGACTCAATTTTTCCCATCCTTCCTGCATATTCTTTTGGTGGCTTTAAGTTTTGAACATTAACAAACTTATTTGCCAAAGCTTAGTGAGCAAAATCAGTTATTTTTCTGCTTTTCAGCTCCAAGCCATCATGTATTGGATTACAGGAATTACCTAATGCTACGTAGTTTTCTGTTGGTTTGTTGATCCGCATGCTAACAAGTACATGGCAGCTGTCCACCTTGCAACCCCATGGCTAAGTGTTTACCAATGAACAATCAAGCACATATCTACATTGGCTTTGTGATCAAATGTTGTTTCAGTAGGATGCTTCCTTTTTTTTTCTTTCATTAAAGAAGGTTCCTGAAAGAGGAAGAAAGCCTAAAAAACTGCTACGAGATGGAACTGACTGTAATATGTCTACTTGAGATCCAGAAGTGAAATGAAAGTTCCAAAACATTGATAACATCATCCACATTCAAAGTGTATAGGCATAGAAATTTGAGATGTTTTGACAAAGACTTACAAACTGCTAAATAAACCTTATTAAAGGCCTTGAGTCCGTATAAATGGCACTCTCATGGCCAATATCAACTTCTTTTCAATCATGAAACAAATTTAATCCCTATTCCAATTAAGCCAAAGAAATTCCTTTGGACATTGGACAATTTCAGGACCAAACCCATAAATGTTCCAGCTTGAACAGTAGAATTGACCACACAATGTTTGTATAAACGTGTCTGCATTAAGTATATGTATAAATTTCAGGATCAAATTTTACAATGTTTCAGCTCTAGGTATTAGAATTGCCCACATAAAGTGATTAAAGTAAGGCTATGGTCAGACCAAACTTATGAAGCACGCTTTGTTTGCCCAGCAAGACCTCAAGCATGCTAGAATATGCATTTTGATATGACCTTTTACTCAGTTCCTATTGTCCGTTTTATTTGTTCCGATGCTGCTACAAGAGTGGGAGAAGGCTCTCTTCAGCAGTGCTATATCAACAAATGTGGTCTTAATCATCTAAATGCACCTCATCATTTTTCACGCATGTCAAAATCTCCATTCATAAAATTTGTTCGTGAATCACGGGTATCACAGCGTTGGTTCAAGAACTTACAAAATCAAATACGATTCTTTTCTCGCTTTTGAATTGTTAGTGATGAACCGTTCAGTTTCTTCAAGTAGCGTAGGCCATAGCGGAGGAAACCAAGATGGAGATACTTCAAACAGATATCAAGATGCTCATCAAACATTTAGACAGCATACGCAGCCAAATCATGGCTTCCCTCCTTTTTTAGGAATGCGAGGGGGAGTCAATGGAGTTAACATGCATTTAGGAGAACACAGGATTCCGAACTACCTTCCATTTCACATAAATTCAGGCTACATGCAAATGCCAGGCTATGTGCAACAACCAGTGCAGCAAATGCCATCCCATGATACTGTTCCACAGCATCAGTCACAATATGAGAAGGGAAAGGCCAAAGAAAAATACACTGCAAGTGGAAAGTGGGATGAAAAGCAAGCTGGGGTCCTCGTGAAATTGTGGAAAGAAAAGCTGAAAGAGATCGAGAGCTCGAGAAGTAACGAAGCCTGGAAGTTTATCATGACGAAGGTCAACGAGGCAGGGCCAGCGCAGAAAACAGCCAAGCAATGCAAGGATAAGATTAGAAATCTTAAAGATGCCTACAAGAAAGCAAAAGCAAACAATAAAACATCAGGAGCCTCGCCAGAATTCACGCCGTTTTTTGATGACTTTGACGAAATGCTGGCTACTAGAGATGTGATAGAGCTTCCCTTGGTGACAGAAGTTGGTCTGGAAGATGATGTTGTCGAAGAAGAGGTGCAACAGAGAGCAATTTATGACTCAGCAGATGATGAAGATTCCCTTGCTCCGCAAGATAATATTTATCCTGCTCTAGAACTGGAGACAGAACTTGAAAATGAAAATTCAGAAACGGTGGAAGATACAAATGAAGCTATGAATAAAGAGAAGAGGAATAAAAGCGGAAAACGGATTGCAAGGAAAGGAGATGGAAGTGCAAAGGGGAAAAACGAGAAGAAAAGAAAGAAGACCTCAGATTACCAGGAAGAGCTCATATCTGTGCAGAGAGAGCAAATGGAGCAATTCAAAGCTAGCGAAGAACGTCACCGCGAATTTATGCGCGAAATGATGCAAGAGCAAAGAAGGCAAGAAATGGAAGAGAGAGAAAGAGACCGCGATTTCTTCCTTCAGCTTGGCAGATTGTTTGCAGGAAAAAGAGACTGATATCAAACAATAAATAACTGTATCTAATCTAGAACACAAACAGTTTAAATCGTTGGGTTTCAAAGGGCAGATTGCTCTCCCTAGCAAACAGATGAAGACCACCAACCCAACCCAAAAATGGAATTAGAATTACCGAAAAAATTTGATTTGATGAAGGGGACATCCCATTTCTGGGAAATGTAATCAAATTTGAGGGATACAAAAGTGCACGAAGCACTAGACGCAGGCAGAGCATTCTGTAACCTTGTCAAACTTTTGTTTTTCAGTATATACTTGTTTTGTTTTGTTTATACTATAGCCCATAATACGTGGAAAAATATGTTATGTTCTGTTCATTACAAAAGTCTTTAGCACTTCTCTCAGTTCTTCACCTCTTGCGCATGCCTGGTTGTTTCTACGCTGTTGTTGTCTTCGCTCTCTTTCAATTACATTTTGGATCAAAGCTTCATCTGGAAAAACATCTTCATTTTTTTGGCAAATATTGTGAAGTACACAGCAAGTAATAATGATTTTTGAAACATTCTCTACTTTATTATCTAATCGTTTCAAAAGACAACGCCACCGTGCCTTCAAAAGACCAAATGCCTGCTCAACAACAACGCGGGCAGAGGAAAGGGATTTGTTGAATTTAGTTTCTGCTTGATCTAGCCGGTGGTCTTGAGAAAATGGTTTAACAAGCCAGTCACACAGAGGGTATGCACCGTCACCCAGGATCAAAGGACGCACAATGTTTTGACCAACTAGCTTGGTAGGGTGAGACAGAATATCTCCTCTATTTGCTTTTCGAAAAAGTGAGCTATTACGCATGACTCGAGCATCGTGTATGCTTCCTGGGTATCCAGTCGAAACATCTAAGAACATTAGAGAATCATCCGCGACTGCTTGAGTATTGATGGTGTACCGTTGTTTCCTGCTGTAGTAGTCTACTTTGCTGGGACTGTTTGGTGCAGTTATCGCAATATGTGTTGCATCAACGGCTGCTAGGGCTTGAGGTATTTTGCAGATTTCCTTGAACGACTGAATTGCACGGGCAGTTTCTTCGGGTGTCTGAGGAAATTTTATGTACCTAGGTGACAATCGAGTTATTATTTTACAGAAATCTCTTGTAATTTCGATGGCAGTTGATTTGCCGCAGCCAAACGTAGAAGCAACTGATCGATAGCTGTTGCCAGTTGACAGTCTCCAGACAGCAATGGCAACACGGCCTTCAATGGGGATGGCTCTTCGAAAATTTGTGTTCTGTTTTTCAAGATATGGCCTAACAACCCGTATTATCTCCATAAATGTTTCCTTTGAAAACCTAAATTCTTGCCTCCAGTAATCATCACATCCTGCCATCAACTGACTGTTCCAGACAGTTTCGAACCAATGCTGGGGTCTCTCTATGACCCAGAATCTCCGAACGCGCCCAATCATCGCAAGACCCAACCTTAAAAAATTCATGTTGAGAACAAGATTGGACCTTCTTATCCTTGAGTGCAAGTCTTCCAACAAAAGAGCTTTGCTTGACCTTCTTCTGCTTTTCTTTTGGGCTTGCATCATGTGGCGAATAACTGCTAAAAGCGCGAGAAACTTGAAGTTTTCCATATCTTGACAACTTCCGCGCTAGGTCTACTTCGACTGAAAGAGGGAGTGGAAAACTTTGTAGGGATAGCATTTGCCGAAAGTTTGTCACTGAAATACCCACATAATATCATAGCAAATATGTGGGTTTGGTTGAGTCAAAGTTCAAAGCATTAGCATGCTTGAGCCAAAAGTAAACATTGGCGTGCTAGGCAAACAAGCTAACTTGGTCTGACCACGGCATAATGCGTCCCCATAAGTAATGCATCTCCAGAAGCTGTTTCACGCAGACCAGTAACTAAAGAACTCCCATCATTCTTGACTATGTCATAAGTGATGACACTTCTTCCTTTCTTTGATGTTCAATCAGTATGGAAAGTGCAGCCCTCCTACCAACATCAATGTTATATGTGTGTTTCAAAATGTTACGGATAACATCCTCAACATTTCTAGTGCTGACACCCATACACAACAAATCTTCACAAAGCATTCTTATATCATCTACATATTTTCCAAGCAAAATCATCTCCAGATAAAAAAACTTCGAATTTCTCTTCAATCACTTTTTTGCATTTGCAAAATCGCAGATACGATCACACCATCTTGTGACTTCTTTGTGTAATGCAATTTCATTTTGTGTTCACATAATACATTCCTTAATGCCTTGTCAGATCTCTCTGTAATTTCATTCATCTGTTGTGTACATTCTTCATTTGCTTCTTTTTCCTCCATCAATTCATTTGTTAGATCTAAAATTGTGAGAGATATTGTGTCTGGTCATTTGTGATTGGTCCTTTGATATTTCTACGTTTCAGAATGGTCATATTTAGTAATATAGCATTTTCCTCGTCTTACTCCTGAAAATTGGTTTGTGGTAACCGTTCCTTCCACCAATGCACCTTCATTGATTCCTCATACGTTCAACAGGGATTTTCCACAGGGATCCATTCAAATGGGTATGAAAATCCCTGTGGGAATGCACATGACCATATTTTGGTCAGGGATGTGCCATTGAGGCATCAAAAACATAACTGTTCCGTAAACATAAACATATCAAATTTTTGAAAATCATACCTGACCTTATAACAATTTTTTCAAAAAAGTATTTCCGACCTTACATGTTTTATCCCAAAATCTTGAAAATCGGTCCAGAAATTATGAAAATAGCTACCGTTTTTTGTACCAGTATCTGGTAAATTGAAATCCTTCCCGATGGCATGTTGCCTTGCCCGATATGCACGCCCGACAACACCAAGCCTAAAATCTGACGTCACTGCTGGCCTCTTTTTGCAAGAAAGCTGTGGCGCGAAAGTAAAATTTGGGAAGAAAAGGCGTCAGCAAGTGTCCCAAGCGTCCCAAAACGAAATATTGAGACATAAGGCAATACATAAGGCAATAGCTACACCTTTTGCCTTTCACGTCCTGTGACGACTTTGGTGCCGAAGGTGATAAATTGCTCAAACTGTTCAAAGGCCCGCAGCTACTCTGTCAACAAAAACAGAAAGCTTGACTACAGGTAACAAGAAAAGTTGTTAAATTCAACTGTTTAAATTGTTTTGACGGGAATAGAAAGGAATCAGTGTGTTTGACAGAATGATAGGAGTTACACAATGATGTCATTGATTCAGAATCAATTGCGAGTAATATGTAAACTGATCTAATTCTACAAATATATTTCAATCAACAGATTTTCTGAATCCCTTCTCTTTAGGTCCATTACTACTGTTTTCTGTCTCTTCCTTGGTGCTTGATGTCGCCTCTCTTGCCTTGTCGCGTTTCCTTTTCCTCTTTGGCTCGTCTACGTCGCCCTCATAACCCTTCATGGCACTTTCCTCATAACATGCTATTAGATACTTCCTTTTCGTCATCTTCTTTCCAGCTTTTCTCATGCTTTCCCTTTGTCGGTTCTCCATTTATTTTTATTTTAGCCGTGAAAAGGTAAAGCACAAAAATAAGATGGGTTTTCAATGTAGTCTAACGATTTCTTGTCAGGTTTACCTGAGATAGAACCTGAGGTTACGATATCCAGACAAAGAGTCTATTGGAATTCCAAATATGGGGTACACAAAAGCCATGCCTCTAAGGAGAAGTCTCTCCCCGAGATCGGCCCATGATGCACTTCCATGTTCTTTGAAAAGAACACGGACGATGAACCAGCCATAAAAACCCTTGTCAATGCGTTCTTGGGAATCAAGGCGAGGTATTATCCTCACCTTGTCACAGGATGCAGAGTCAGGATTCTTCGAAGATATTGCAGGGAATTGTGACTGACACAAGCTTCCCACGTACTTCTTCGGTCACCCTTCCCTTGAGGTATCAAAAGGCCGTGTTCATCTCTGGTGCATCAATGCCCTCGAAGCGAAAATTCGCCTTAGAACTACCAAACAGCTGGACAAACAAAGGATCCTCAAACCGATCAACGACCAGACCATCAGCATCGGGAAACAAGATTTTGTCCAATGGAACATCCACCCACCGACACTGATCATCTGGAGAAAAATGGTACATGAGAACATCCGGAACGGGAAGAGATGATCCGATGGCTATGTCATAGAGGAAGCGCGCCAGAAGATTATGCGCAGTTTCCTAAAACATAGTTGGGGACATGGTTAGCCTTGTGTAACCCAGCTTATGGTGAGCTGGACCCAGATCCGCAGCAATGGCCACCATACAAACTTTGCTGGCATTCGTAAAGCGGGCATTCAAGTTCCTTGCATGTGAATCGATGCAACAGCAGTGAAGGCCCTGGATGGGCCGTTCCGGATCCACGCTACGACATCTGTCGCAACCACACGAAGCCAACAAACGCTTATGTTCCTCCACCTTTTTCCCTTGAAGTCTCTTTGCTAAGTTGGTTCTTTTTCATCTCTCAGCGTGCTTTTTGAGGATGACTTGCAAATAAAGTGACCGATTCTCCAATAGACTTCGTTTTGGACACAGTCTGAATATTTTAATGCTTTGACCAGCACGTCTAGGTCAGCATTGGTTGCTTCATCCCAGGAGCACCATGAGACGTCAACTCCCTCCGGAATACAAATTTCGTCCAGGCTCTCCAGGCATGACAGTTCCAATTGAAATATAGTGTCCGAGGAAACAGGAGGAGGCATATCATAAACGTGGTCCTGCTGCGCTTCAACTAAAAGCTTGGAACAGGTTTCATTTGTCCTTGTGGCAGAGTGCTTCAAAGAAGCCATGTATCTGTCCTTGGATGAATGACAACCAATTCCAAAAGCACGAGAATGAGAACTCGCTTTGGATTCTTGCGAAGCTGGTAGATCCTCAGAGTGGTCTTCACTGTCCAGCTCAAAATGATGGGATTCATGGGCGACAGCACTTGACTCAACACCATAAGGTCTTGGAATGGGCGAGAGTTCTATTTGCAAATCTACAGGCAGCTGGACCGAGTCGGTAAACTGCGATCCCTCAGCTGTATGCTGGGAATCTGCAATTTCCAAAACTTTGGGCAACTGGTTAGAATTTGCAAACTGAATTCCCTGACCCATCACAGGAGTATCTGGCGAAGAGTCAACTGCTTGTGCCTCTGACGCTGCTTCTGGACAATGAAGTGAGTCACTGCTAGCTTCGCCCTCATCATTAAGATTGGAAGAGCAGTTACCTGGATGCGCATCAACTGATGTTGTTGCGCCCATTCCTATGATTGTTTGAAGTTCAATCTGTAATTGAAAAAAAATGACATGACCATGATCATGAGCAAGTCACTTGTTTACAAGAAGCAATAATTTACCATGCTGCTGTAAAAGATTGTATATATTAACTAACAGGGTACCTTCTGAGTATTGTTTTACAAGCAAGCAAAAGTAAAGGACCGTAAAGCACACAATGTTAAGTGTTTTATTTGTCGAAATAGATAGTTTCTTAAGTTATATGTTCCCAGTACTGGAGTTTCTTATGTTTTGGTGATCTGAGAGTTGAGTTTCTTATAAGCAGTCAGTTCCTTATAAACAGAAATAAGTGTAGCATCTAAACCATTTACTCATTTACTCAATATTTTCATACGATGCTGGTTGACACAGCCACTTCAAGGTACATAAAATGCAAAAGAGAATAAACAAAGACCAGTGTTAATGGAAATCAGCTGGCCAGAGCGCAAGCTACCTTTTTGAGAAAGACACTGAGACTGTGAAAGGATTTTAACCTCTGTGCATTTTTCCACTCTGATTTGCAACTGAGATCCCTTGCTTTACGAACATATGTAATACCCAAGTAAATTTTTGAAAATGTTTCAAGTGAAAGGCGTTTGTAACTTTGCAATGAAAAGCTAACTCAGCAGTAAAGCATTACCATAGTATCTCACTCTTTTTGTTGGTGATGGCTGTGTGAAGTAAATCTGATTTTTGCTGGATTTTTGAATGAGCAAGAGATGGCTGTGCTGTAAATGTTTTGATATTCAACTCCTATGAAAGCTGGTTTTCAAAATTAAATTTCTTCGAAGCAGACATGCTTTCCTTTGAACATTGAACAGAGTGCAGACAGTAATAGAATGTGTATTATAGAACCCAAAGAGTCCATTCCTGTCTTGAAAGTTACCATAATATCCATCAAAAATATTGAAAGTCTGGCCTAGCCCAAATCAGGGATTTTTTATTTATTTATCAACGTTACTGACTCAGAGGCTGAAATTTCAATTTTGGTAGGTGAAAGGTAAAGCAAATGTATGTATGAAAACAATTAGAAAACGTTGAAACATAACGAGAAGACAGTTTTACTTCAAGTTGCAAGGCAAAGTTTCTTGATTCACTTTTTGATTCAGTTCGATTCAAATATCAGATATGAACCACCCTACCTAAATTTCAACCTCTGTACCAAACTGCAAGATATAAAACATTTGACACGCCCTAAATATCCATAATATACGTCCGAAAGAAGTTTTGAAATATCATCTGTCTCTACTAAGTGTTTATTTATGGTACCCTTCGAAACAGTCAACGCAAAGGTTTACTTGCTCGTCTCCATCGCTGCAGCCTTTGAATTTCAAGCGAGGCTCACTTGCTCTTTGCTGCTTTTTCCTGCGACAGTTCCTGCATTTGCGCTTCGTTGGCGTTCTCAGAGGCCAGTGCTGGTTTTCTGTGGCAACTGATTCATGGCTGACTCGTCTTTTTTTGCCACAGAAGTTTCCTATCAGCTGCTTTGCAAGGGCCATGCGAAAACGAAGCATTGTGATGTTCTTGGTTTTCCCGTTTTTTGTTTCACTTTGGTGGTTTGGTGACTCGTGCATTAGGACTAAGGAATTTGCAATGGCCAGGTCGAGCAGAAAATAGAAAATATACAGCCACCACCTTTTTGACATCCTTCCAGTGCTGTACTCGGTTCGACTCTGATCACATCGATCTACACCGTTCACCTTCTGGTTGTACAATTCAACTGGTTTTGGGCATGAGACATCTTTCTTGTCTCCATTTTTCTGTTTCCGCTTGACCGAAGAATCAGGGGCATCAGGACTTGAAGTAGTACTGGCAATGAGCACTGGTTTCCTGGATTTTTTTTCGAGCCACGCAAGACACACAATTCCAGTTTCCCCTTTTTGGAGAATTACGCTATCTCCGTCATTTTTCAGTTCATTCTTGAGCGTCAGCTCCAAATTTTCACCAGCGTTTGTTTTTGTCTTTGGTCTAAGAGCTTGCGGTAAGCCTACCCTGTTTGAGCGAATTGTTCCACAGCCATAAATTCGTCTCTCCAAGAGTTCTTCAAGGAGTGAGATGCTGCTAAAATAGTTATCATAGTAAATATGGTTGTACTGGCCTCGCAAACTTTCCGTCATCTGCAGCACAACCTTCTTTCCTAGGTCCTTCTCCCTTTCACCATCACTTGGCTTACCAAGGTATGCCGAAAAATCACAGCAATAACCATTCTCAGCAACACACAGTTGCCACATTTTGATGCCATACTTGGTGGGCTTTGCTGGCATGTACTGTCGAATGCCTAATTGGCCCCTGAAAGAGATCATTGCCTCATCAACAGACAGATTACGAGGAGGAATGTAATTTTCCTTGCATTTCGCTCTCACAATATCAAGAACTGGCCGGATCAAAAACAGTTTGTCTTTTGGCTTTCCGTTGTCGTCAAGTTCATTCATTGAACGATCGTTTGCGTGAATGTACTGGCAAAGCTTATCAAATCTATTCCTCGGCATAACCTTGGATGGGTAGAATCCTCCAAAAGCAAAGTCTTTCGCCCAGTACATCTTCATTTCTGGAATATTTACGATACTCATAAAGATCCGCAAGCCAATGTACACCTTCATCTCCTCTGCGTTCGTCTCGTACCATGACGAGTCAACCCGAATGCGTTCGACTTGTTTTTGCAGTGCATACAAATTCGTTTCCCGTGCCAAGATTTCGTAAATTTCCTTTGGAAACGATAAATCAAAAAAGTCTTCTTCTTTTGCTTCCTTTCCCAAAACAACTGTCGGTCCTGGGTTTTCGACAGAGTACGGTTGAATAACTTTTTTCGTCAAGTTTCGTGTCCACACTTGGTCTCCTTCGACTCGGTCTTCTTCTTTGTTCTCATCCGAATCACTTTCTCCTGACGACGAGATATCACTAATTTCGATATCGGAATTTCTGTTAATATTAAGCTCTTCGTCTGTAAATCCAAAGAACTCTTCTTCATCCGAACTTTCACCAAAAATAGCTGCGATGGAAGCATCCATAGCGTAACGCGAGTGTCAACAAATCACAATCAACAAAATATACCTGCTGACATTCAAACAGCTATAACTCGAGATTTCACTACCAACACCCTATTAACATTTAGCACCATTAGATAGCTAATTCTTTAAGCTTTTCACACATTACCATTCTAGCATATAATTGTTAATGCTACGCAGGAGAATTACGTCATTTCTGCAGAACGACATATGTCGTCTATGGGGAGACAAGCCTTGTGCGGCCTACGACAATTGTCGCTTATGGGGAAATAGAACTGGTAAACAAAGACGACAAATGTCGCCTATGGGGGTGAATGAGTTAATAGTATCATATAATTGTGTAACTTTTGTGCTGATCCCATTTTAGATCCATCAAATGGCTGCAGCTCCATCTTCTTTCTGCAGAGAACTTCTAGAAAGTCCTGCCATTCAAATTTACTTGTTTCTTCCCAAAGCCAGTGATTTTTTTGCTTTTCAGTTCCAAGCCATCATGTATTGGATTACTGGAATAGCACTTTTTTGGATATGTGGAAAAGGGTGTGGTCCAAACTGGGCGTATCCCAAAACTGAAACATGATACGAAAAAATTCTATCACAGTTTACTTTATCATACCCTAAAGCAACTGGAAATTGTTAGTTTCACCATTTGTAAAGTGTTTTATCAGAGAATCAAGCAAACAAAATACCCCCTTTACAGTGTATTCTTCCACCTTAATGCAATACAATTCAATTCAATTTTATGATCAAACATTGCTACACTGCAGGAGCGTTGTCATACTAACATAACAAAACAAATGGATTAACAGAGCTATGTAAATAAACTTAACCAATATGAAACAAATAAACGAATATCAAAGGCATAAGACTAACATTAACTACAATGGTGTTCATTTAACTCTATATTTACTCTTGAATCAGAAGGGAATGGTATGCTAACAAGATAAGGCGGGGGCTCATTTCAGTAGGAAACCTACTGCTCTGCTTAGCCTTCTGAAATTTACTGGTCTCATTTTGGTATTTGTTAATTAGTATTTTATGCTCCTTAATTCTCTCAGACGGGGGAGGACAGAGGGTTCCAGTTCAAGGAGGGGTCTGGGAGGGAGTGCTGGTGTGCTGGGAATGGGTGTTATTAGGGTAGGGTTAGTTGTCGCAAGGGCTAAGGGGATTGGGACTGAATGGGGGAGACGCTCTGAGGTTGGGGCAGTCATGGGTGTAAAGGTAGGGGTACAAATCTTAGTAGGAGGAGTAACTTGAAGGGACATAAGGGGGGTCACGTTGGATAGGGTGGTAACGGTGGACGTGGGCATAAGGATGATTTTACGGCCAAGTGGGGTGCGGAGGCAGGCTTGAAGGGGCGTTTCCAGTATAACAGTGGGGGTGTGTTGAGGTTGGGGTATCTGGGGGGGATGTTGAATAAATAGAACGCCAGTTAGAAAAGACACTGGCGGGGGCTGGGTGTGACAAATTTATAGATAAATTGTTGCTGCTGCTGGTATTTGGGTCCTTTTTGCTGTACGGATAGTTGGTAGAGGGCTTTTCGGACGCTGAATAGGGTCGCAGCTCTGGTTCATTTCCTCCTCCTGCGCAGGGTGCAGCTTGATCTTGTTTGTTGACGATAAGGAGCTAAATAGAGAATGGATAGATGTAAAGAGAGTTAAATGGAGAGTTGATCGACTCAAATAGGAGAGTGGATAGACTCAAATACTTATTACATTATTGACCAAAAGAAAATTGACAAATTGAAATGAATGAATTGGAAGAGACATATGAAGTGAATTCGTGGACAAAATGTTTGGTTCGGTGTTCACTGATTCATTTCATGGTTTCATTACTTCGTTTCGGCGTTCATAATACCCAATGCCCGATGTCGTTTCTCCGTTTCGCGTCTTACTTAAATCACGGTTTGTCTCATTTCGAGGAACACCGTATCTTCGTTTCGTGACACTGGTCCGTCTTTTCCATTGAACGCTTTCATGCGTGTCATCGTTCAGCACCACATCACCACGAACACTCCATGTCTTCGTTTCGCGTCAGTCAACTTGGATGGACCAGTGTGGTGGACTGGATGGACCATTATTGTTTATATGTTGTTGCTGATGTTAGTTAGCTGGGCTGTTTTCGAATAAAATGGCAACCGTTCAACATGAATTAAAAGAAAGCCTATCCCAAAGTGTACAAGCAATAATAGATGGCTTGCATGATGCGATAATTGATGATGGAGACTGCAGGGACTATTTTTGTGCCCAGATTGACAGGATATTGCATCTGGTAGCTCGTGCCACCATTTTGTGGGATGTGCCAGCAGCCACAGCTGAAGGCATTGAATCAAGTTTGCGAAGGGCAATGAATCTGTTAATGTCTCAAGACAAAGATGATTCTGCAGCTAATGCGATGTTCCTTTGCTCTGGTAATCGTGGTAGACCATCAGCTTATATCCCAATTCAACAATTGCAGCTCTACCTGGATTATGGTTTTTCTCTGGCAATGATAGGTCAGATGTTTGGTGTATCTTCTAAAACTGTCCAAAGACGCATAGCTCAGTTCAATCTCAAGAGGACAGCATTTGCAGAATTGTCTGATATGGAACTTGATAATGAAATGTAAGTGTAATTTCATTTTATTTCCAAACCTCATTTCATGCACTGCAATATTTGTCTCTTGTTTTGCAGCTATATATTAGTTTAAAAGGTCTAATTTCTCATTGTATCTTGGTTTTGTGGCTTTGTTGTTCATTTTGTGTAGAAGGTTAATTTGAAATTATTGTAATCCACCGTGAAGACTGGGTGACTTTACCTGGTTTTCACTATGGATGGTACAATATACAGTATATTGTAGTTTCTTAATCTAAGTATAAAATAGCCCATTTTACTGATTGATTTGGATCCAAAATACTGTATGGACAAGTTACAACACAGGAAATTAAGGCACAGAAAATAAAAGGTGAATCATGAAAATACTTTGTCTTTGCAGAAGCACAAATTAGGGGCACATCAAAAGTATTGTTCACAAAATTAAATCAAATCAGACATAAGCAGTAAAGAAAATAAATGCTTTTTGAAGTGCACAGGAAGGTAAGGTATTATTTAATTCAAAATGAACCAGAAATTAATGTGGCCGAAAATTAACATGAATCAGAGGCAATTTGGATTGTCTATTGAATGACTGTCCTATTGTGAAGTAACCAAAATGTGGTTTTCAATGTGAAGTTTGAAGGAAACTAACCTGCAGTCAGTGGTATGTCTTCCTTTTTCAGGTGTGCACAGACCAGATCAGGATCAGCCCCTGCAATATAGTAATACAAAGCAGGTGCAAGTACCCCAAAAGCAGGACCATGTTGAATGATTGAATGGGAAACTGCAATACCAGCTAACTTTAAAAGGTAGCTCTTGGAACTGTCTCTTACAGGAATCTTTGCTGTGTCACTGCCCTCAAAGAGTCTCATCTTTACCTCCTTGAGTAGCATTTCAAGAAACTCCACCTTCACAGCACCAGCATCCAATCCATCTTCCCCTTTAAAGATTACACAAAGGCTTTTCATGAGCTTGCTTTTGTCCATCATGGCTTTCTTGTAAAAGCCCAAAGCACTCCTCCATAACTCCTCTCTGTCAACTGTAATTGTGTATTCATCAATATCAACAGGCTTCTGTAAGCTACACAAAATTTCACTCAGATTTGTACAACTTGACTGTGTTGATTGGCCTTTTTCCTCGCATAAGCTTTCAGCAGCATCTTCCATGGTCTGTGATGACAAAACGGTTTCCTCAACTAACTCTATTGATTTGTCAGGAAACACTGTTTGCAGTTGTTTAATCCACTCATCCTTATCTTTGTTTAAGGAACATGTTGCATGGGATGTTGATGGAGTGGATACAATAGTTGTTGATGAAGGTGGTGAGAAGCATGAGACTGCAAGAACATCATCATCATCATCATCTTTGTCACAACATGGTTCTTCAGTTTCCTTTGATGGGCAGTGGAGGGTGTGTTCCCTAATGTGCAAGAGAGGAACTTCTTGCTTGCAACTGACACAGGTTGTTTTCACAATATCACTGCAGGCATAATCTGTGTCCACTTGCATGTCAAGTCTTCCCTGGATGGGCCTGACATATATTGCAGCATTGGCAGATATAGAATCTCTGAGGTTGGGAATAGTGTAGCCTGTATGTTTCATGGGAATTGCAACAAGAGGTCGGGAAGAACCACCTCTGTCTGCCCTCATCATCTCAAAGGCTCCATTTTGAGACTTTAATTTTGGATATGCAGATTCAAGGGTAGTTTTCAAGTGCTCGAAGTCACCCCTCTTGTTAGGAAAAACAACTCTCTTTGTACCTAAACCAGCTGCAGAAAGTTCTGCCATTTCTTGCATAGTTGGTGTCTTTTCATCACTAGGGGAGGATAGAAGGACAAAGCCATGAGTCCATGTATCACGCACAAAAAAGTTTGTCACTGTCCTGGCTCTCTTTCTTGGAACAGGTCTCTCTAGTGTTTGCCTCCTATGCTGCTGAGTTGGTCTTACAGCTGTGCTTGAATACAAGTGGGGAAAAGCTGACCTGAAAAACAAAGAAAAAAAGTGATTAATATGAAAAATTTTCCCTCACAATATAGCTAATGATCACACCAAGAATTAAACAAAAGGCTTCATGTATTTTTTATTTGTTGCTTCCAAAGTGAATTTCAAGATTGCTATGTTCTTGAGTTGATTGGGAGTACCTTTTTCTCTTCATCTGCAATCTTGAAAACTGCCAACAGAACTACGCAATATATACCTTTTTATAAGAAACTAAGAATTTTGACCAGTTTGGTCAGTTTCTTAAAATTGTCAGATTTTGAGTACTATGAATTTCTTATGAGTTTCTCAAAATTTTCATAACAGTCTTCATGCTCACTACCTGTGCCCTCCTGAACATTTCAAAACAATGCTTATTGAAGCTTTTACGATGTTTAGAATAAAAATAGAATAAAAAGATGTCAAACATGATTTACTTTATCAAAACAAATAGTTTCTTATTAAGTTATATTTTCCTAGTACTGGAGTTTCTTAATTTTTTGGTGATCTGAAAGTTGAGTTTCTTATCAGCAGTTTCTTTTAACAAATATGTGTACAGTATCTCCTCTGCTGAATACTTTTGATCCATTATCAGCTGTACATGGTTAATCAATGCCTTGATGGCCCTACCAGGGCAACAGTCACTAATTGCGTATCTATTAGTAGGCCTAATGCGTAAGTAGGGCTAAATTTACGTGCAACTATAGTGTTTTCATCAATCGGTGGGAGGGGCAACACGCATGGCTCAAAATAGCATGAAAATAGCATCAAATTCATTCCCTAAAAAGATAAAATCGTGTACCTGAAGTTTGCCTGTGCCCTCAGAAGACTGCTTCCAGGAACAGGACCTCCATCAGGACCACCAGCTCCACTACCACCAGTTCTAGGCGCAGTTGTAGACGATGACGAGGACGTCAACGTAGGAACTGATGATGACGTTGTTGGGATCGTCACAATTCTATCGATGGCATCTTTTAGTGCATCTTTTAGCTGGGCTTTGAATTCCTCCATCTCACACTCAGTTCAACTTGTGGTTTTCATGCGCCTGTCTTCATGTGTGTACAATGCAAAAACGCGGGAAAGTTTTACCTCAAAGTTTGCAATCCTGAAGACAACAGCAACAACATATAAACAATAATGGTCCATCCAGTCCACCACACTGGTCCATCCAAGTTGACTGACGCGAAACGAAGACATGGAGTGTTCGTGGTGATGTGGTGCTGAACGATGACACGCATGAAAGCGTTCAATGGAAAAGACGGACCAGTGTCACGAAACGAAGATACGGTGTTCCTCGAAATGAGACAAACCGTGATTTAAGTAAGACGCGAAACGGAGAAACGACATCGGGCATTGGGTATTATGAACGCCGAAACGAAGTAATGAAACCATGAAATGAATCAGTGAACGCCGAACCAAACATTTTGTCCACGAATTCACTTCATAGAGACAAAAGACCTAGGAGTTATCATGCAATTTGATACCATTATTGGTTCATGCAACTTGATAACATTTTTTGTATTCACTGTTGAACTTCGCAATTAACTTTTTAAGCCCATCAGCTCCTTGAAAACCTGCCCTGCCCTTTATTGCTTTCAAAAGTAATAAAAGGGAAACAAATCAAGACATGTCTTGACATTTCTTTGAAGTACATGAACAGTAAGTTTCAAGTTAGACCAAAAGGAGGAATTTCTGACTTGCCTTGATGGAAAAGTATTTGTACAAGAATTGCAATCAAAAGCGGGTACATGGCAATCCAGTGTCATGTAACTGCAATGGAAAAGGTGCAACTTTGAAGATATCAATCTAATGCAAAAACAAGCTGGCACCCAGGCCTTAAAGAAGTCAATGAAATGATTTAGGTTCCATCTCACTATTACAGAGCTTGGACAGACACCATGATGCCCATAGGCATGGCCACAGGGTAGTCATGTTAATGGCCACATGGTAGTCATCGTCTTTTGCTCCTTGTGGTCCTGTCCCTGTAGTGTTTGTATTGTTTGTATAGTAATTGGGAAGTATAGTAGGATGTAGGTGTAACATGTATTGTAAAATTTTAGATGAATAGAAAAAAAATGATGCCCATCAGCAATGAAAACCGCCACTCTTGGAGCACGCTTGAACTTATACCGATATCATTTTCAAATGCTTGTTCTTACATCGGCCGTTAGCATTGATTGTCGTGGACAATGAGCAACTCCTGCCAGTGCATGTTGGCATGAAAGTTATGTTGACACAAGGTATCAACAAGAAAATTGGGTTCGTGAACAGGCAGGTAGTGACAGTTTCTGCAGTGTCTGGAAATATGGTCGCTGGACGTCATCCATCTGGCTCCATCATAAACATATTCCCAGTCACAAGAATAGTGAATGACATTGCAGCAACTAGTTATCCTTGCCTGCCAGGTTATTCGTGTACCATCTCAAAAATACCAATATCAAACACTGCAGAAAGTCATTCTATGGTTAGACACTGACACAACTCCATCGGGCACAGCATATGTTGCTTTGTCACGAGGTGGACATTTTGGCTAGCCTAAATGTGAGTCTAAATCAGGGAAGGTTTGACATAGGTTGAATCTAGAGGAGGGATGTTAGGCCTACCTATCACATGATAGGGATAGTCAGCAGTTTTACTTCCCATGCATCTTCCTATGACGTTTAGGTATTAACCTATTCGTAGTTTCAGTATGACTCAGGTATCACATCATGATGCCACGTTTTTTCATTCAACCAATCAATAGCTGACACCTTCAGGGTACACTCTTCCCCTTCCCCATTTGGGGTAGTTGATATTCTCCTATAAAAGCTGAGGATAGTCTAGCTTTGCATTCAATCTTCATGGCCTAACTCATCTGCTACTCAAGTTCCCCACCCTCCTCTCCCCTTGGAAGTTCACTTGTAAGGTTTTCGGATTATTTTATAAACTCATTTATAACATAATAGTAATTGTACTGAAATAGTAGATAATAGTGAAGCACTTTGTAGCACTTGTAATTGTCTTAGATTTGTTTTGTTTCATGAGTATTCAACTTATGCCCAACTCTGTCTTTCTCTGGACTCAACAGATTTAGTGGAGAAATTAGATAACCTGCTCTTCCTGACCCCAATCACGCATCAACATTTTACACCTCCAACTAATTACAGGTAGAATTATTAACAGTTGCATTGAGAAGACAGTATTTGACAATAGAAAATCATGTTTCAAAACATAAAAAAACACAAAGAATTAAAAGCCAACCAAAAAAAACTTCCTTCATGACGACCATTTTGACGTAGTAAGGAAGCTTCACAAGATATATCTTCATCTAAGAGTGGTCACTACAGAGTACTGAACACAACATAGATACCTTATAGCATACTTATATCCATTATCTTTCCATTTCAGATGTCTTTGCCAATATGAAAAGAAAAAACCTGGAGCGGGATACTTTAATCAATTCCCGAAAAACTTCCTCGCTCCGTATGGTCGCCAGAAGCCACCTCCAACAGAGGACAAAGTCTTTGATAGGCTTCGCCCAAAGGGCTGCAAATGGCTGAAGCGCCCCAACACGGCTGTTTCTGAGCAAGGATGTAGCCTCAATGAGAATTTCCCCTTGCTGGAGGGAGATACTCATTTTTTAGACCAAGGCATGACAGCAACTGTTGGTAATTAGAAGAAAGGTAGCTTTCTGAAAACTGGATGGCAGACCCCTGTCCGCCGCAAGTCATGTACCCCGTTGATGTACTTTAAGCCTTGTAGCTTGCGTTCTGGGGCATTGTTGTAAAATGTGCCTTCAGGACTCTGGATGAAGGCATCTATCACAGGAGATAAGTCCTTCGGGAACACAGTGATCCAGAGCATGGAAGAAGTGTCAAAGCAAAAAACTTTTCAAATGCAAAAACCATTAAGCTCATCATAAAGAGGACACTCTGAGCTATTCAGAACAAAAGTCTGTGGGTAAATTGGACCAACGAGCGCAGAGAAGTTTTGCTAGGTCATGTTTCCATAACGTCCTAATGTCTTGTTAATGAAATAATCCCTCTTTTTATTTACAACTTAAACCTTAAATTAATTTAAAGTTTTGTAAGGTTAAATTTACCAATACTTCTAGTGCTGTTAGGACAGCGAGAAAAATTGAGCTTTTAACTAGAATTTGAATGATTCAAATCCGTGAAGTAGTCTTGGTGCTATGAATTTTCAAAAGAGGGAACTTTTTTCTGGCTCACCCGGTACATTTGTGGAACACCTGGCAGAATGAGCATATCTATAAATATTTCAATTTTAAAACTGGGGAACTTTTAATGAGACACTTTAGTTCGTAAATGAGAATGAGGCTTAATTCAACATACAGTCATCGATGGGCACTATGCACGACAAAACATCAAGGCTCTGAGGTTCATTATTCGCCACGAGATTATTATTATCTTCTTTGTCAGCTGAACGTTCCTCTCCATGGCCATACTGGGACGATGTGGGTGCCCCTCTTGGAGCAGGGTTTGTTTCAAGTACTATGAAAAACAATAAGTACTATGAAGACATGTTAGGATGAAGAGTAAAATCAAAACTCACAACCTCACGCGACCCACGCAACCCAAAAACCCACGTTCATTAGTCACACTCTGTTTTATCAGTATAGTACTTATTTCATATAATTTACATTGTTTTATATTATAAATTATGTTATCACCTGCCTTTCAAAACAATGCCCCAAGTCTATTTTGTCGTCTGTAATCAGTCTATCTGAAAGTTACAAGCAAAACTTTCGTTATTTTGCTTTTCCTCCTCCCCATTTTTTTTTGATCAACGAAATAGACTTGGGCAAGTCTAGATCTACCAGGTAAAGTTCTAAAAAATATCAACACAAATTTCTGATACACAAGGATGGTATAGCTGGTAAGATAACAGCTGGTTAAATCTTAACTGTGGTTTGTGATACCTAGTTGTTGGGTAACTGCTCCAAAATGGAGATTATGATTAAAGGGGCAGGGTCACGTAACCGTAAACAAACCTTCTCTATGATCTATATTGTCTCGACATGAGCACTATCACTTTCAACGACTTTTCTTGCCTCAAGGAGCAGTCTAGCCATTGACCTAATGCTCTAGGTTATGTTAGTTGCTTTGGCTGACTCATGTTTTTCAAAAAGCGTGGCACTGAGTTTCAAGATCAGTTCATCGCATCTTGCCACAAATTATATATCATCTTGTTGCATGACTGCAAGCAGATAATCACAAAAAGCAGCAGTAGTACCATCTGTGCTGCCAAATAAAAGCATTTCGATCTCAAACTGGAGCTTTCTATTCTTTGCAATATCAGCAGGTGACCTCTTTTCGTTGAACGGGCAGTGGGAAACATGTCTCCACAACTCATGCTTCTGTACGAACCCTAAACGTTGGGGGCATGGAACAAACTGTTTGTATGATATTGTTTCACTGCACCTGGTCTGCGCAGCACTTTCAATTCTTCCTTGCTCTTAAATAGCTTTAAATTATGATAAAAGTCTCCTTTCAGGCAGAAACGATCAAATTCTAGTTGTTTTTGTTTTTTGTTAGCCATGGCCTCCATCCTCAAAACCTCTGGCTCATCTTTATGATGTGTTCTAAGGTGGCGTGGGATTTTTGCTGTTTCCTTTCCACAAAAGAGACACAACTAACTTTTATCATAAAGTCAACATGCAGATTTTGATTTTGAAGCTCTTGGGATGGTCATTAAAAGTAGATTATAGTTCACCTATAACAACCATTCAAAAATTAATCATTACCCTATTTGTATGTAAAAAATTCATGGCACTACTGCATTTGCATATTATCCGAATCACAAGACATTTTGGCAGGACATACACAAACTACAAAACATATCTTGAACTCCTTGAAAGTCCTGATAAATGTATGTTGTACAAAATATGGTCATTGCTTTCTAGGTCTATCTCTTGTTTCAAATTCAGGTCTATCTCTTAGCCATTTGTGGAAGGGTGTTGATGCTTCTGCTGGAGGACCATATAGCCGTTCCTCTACCCGTACTGTGAATCCCCTGAAAACAAAGATAGGGCAACATAGTGTGTTTCCATGTTACTAATTGGTTCAGTTCACATATATTTTAAGCTCATGTTACTTCCCTCCCCCCAAAAACAAAAGTTGTCAGTGCACTATGCTGAAGTAAGTACATTGTGTTGTACATTTATCAATGGAAATGTGGTGCCAGAACCTAGCTTACTATTATATGGCAGCTCCTGTTGGGCCTACGTAAAAAATCACCTACCTGAGAACACGATCCTGATAAGAACTGATTAAATCTGATGCCAAGCTGTCGTCAGTCTGAAACTCAAGCTCATTCCTCAGTTCACGCCATGAATCAAAGGTCTTCTCACGCAGTGCCACTTTGAATTGGAACTCGCTTGCTTTGTCGTCAGAGACAACATGGACATCACCATCTTCGCCTTCCGCTGTCTCAGCTCCTATTTCCTGCTCGATATCATTTTTGCTATGGTCATTGTCATTGTCACCCTTGTCAATATGGAGCACCGCATCATTGGTTTTTTGTGACAATGCTGCCATGAAGTTTGAAATGGTTGCTTTGCAAAGTGGGCATGAGGAGATCCTTGGAACCAAACAGTCAGTGTGAAAAGAGTGATGACAGCCATCAAAGACTCACCAGTAACAGCAACTATCAGAGCGGACACAACTTTCTGCCAAGTCACACTTTCTTAAGCCTAGTTCGCATATGTCGTAAGAATCACAAAAATCGGGGATTTTTCCGATCCCGGATTCTTACGATCATTGGGACCTTTGCCAAGGGTTGGTTCACATATGTCGGAAGAATCATAAATATTGTAACATTATATCGGAAGAATCATAAATATCGTAACATTTTTGGCGCCAAAGTTAATTTTGGCGCCATTTTCAGGAAATCGAAGCTGAACTCATGGCAGTTGTGACGTAACAAAGTCCCAAAACACGTCCCAGTCTGGTAAAAGCACGTTCTCATTAGTCGCAAAAATCCCAGTCGATCGGGGATGGTCGGGGATGCATCAGAAGAATAGAAATGCTTGCGATTCTTGCGATTCTGACGACATGCGACTGGGATCGTCGGGGACACACTGGGATGCTTGTTTCCGGACGTTCTCACATATCGTAAGCATCAGGGATCGGAAAAGTCCCCGATTTTTACGATTCTTAGGACATATGAGAACCAGGCTTTAGAAAAGATAACAGGTAGGGGAAGAATTTAAATGCACAAACAACAAAAACTAAATTTCATGTTAACATCAAATTGTGACTGCCTTGCTGGAGAAAGAACTTCTATGAAACTGGCCTGATTTTTTGGTGGAGGTAAAGTGACTCACCGAATGGATCATGTCACATACTCAGTAAATAATTTGGAAACTTGAAATCCATTGAAAAGGTCTTTAAGAACATGGGTGGCACCAGAAATCTGCTGACAGAGGGGCTGGAGCATCCAACGAGGGGGAAGTAGCTCCTCTGGCCCTCCGCTGGCCCCATCACTGTGCGAAAATGGCACGATTCAACATGACAATAAATCATTTGTCATTTTAGGTATTGCCATGAAAAAGAACTGTAAAACTTTTTGCGAATAGTGGTTTCTGCGAAAAGTTTGCTTCTTGGATTTTTGGGTTGTTGTCAAGGTTCAGTCAGTCAACATTGTTCAGTTCAATCAATCAATAACTTCATGTATTCATTATGAATACAGTTCAAGTTGAATTTCCCGATTGTGTGGACACCTGGAAATGCCGGACAATTGCAAACAACGGACAATCGAACAGATTAATGAAAGCTTTACCTGCGATATCAGCATTTCAATCTCATTTGTTGCACGACTGTCAGTATTAGTTCTTTGAAGGACTTTGTTACATGATTTAGCAGGGTCTCATTATTAGTTTCTAAACCTATGGTCAGTCCTTGTGCCGAATCAGTCGTTCTAAATATCTAACTTAAGCAGAATGAACTTTCTCTTTCAATTTCAAGAAGACAAAACGGTTAAAAAATATCCAACTTGACTATGCACTATGTCACAATGCTATAGAGTGAGTTCATTCGAAAAAAATAAAATCTTATTTCAACATCAGTTTGGATTTCAAAAAAACAAATCCACGTCACTCGCTATACTCGATATCTATACCAATTTAACAAAATCCATGGAAAACGATTCTTTTTCATGTTTTGTATTCCTAGATTTTGCAAAGGCCTTTGACACTGTTGATCATAATATATTAATTTCAAAACTAGAACATTATGGAATCAGAGGAGTAGCAAACAAGTGGTTCAAATCTTACCTCCACAATAGGTCTCAAATCGTTAAAATTGGTAATGAAAAATCAGAAGAGCTCTTCATTCGATCTGGGGTTCCACAAGGTAGCGTTCTTGGACCCCTACTATTCCTAATTTACATTAACGATATACCAAACTCATCTAGATTATTAAAATTCCATCTCTTTGCTGATGACACTAGCATATTCTTATCGGACAAAAGCATAGATAAAGTAGAAAAAACTCTTAACCCTATTTTGGTTGGGGGGGGGGCAAATTTGCCCCCCCCCTAGTAGATTTTTTTGAAGAACTCTGCGAGGAAGAATTTTATAGCCATGAAACTTCTTGACTTTTTGCAACTACTTATTGTGCAACTTCTCAAAAATTTTCATTGAAATATTTTGAAAAATGAGGGGGCGGGAGACAATTTTCTGGGACTAACCCAGGAAAAATCGCAAATTCTCAAATCTCAATTATCGCGAAAAAAGGAGCAGAAGTGGATTATTTTGCAAATTTATCTCGTAATGTTGTGTTATTTGATGCATTCTATCATAAATATCATGTTTGGATGGAAAATATGCTCCAAATTTAATTTTTTTCTCGATTTTCCTGATTTTGACCAATTTCGGCGCTTTTCTTGACCACACAAAGGAAAATGCTGACGTAAGCAAAAATGGTGGCTATTTTTAGGTTAATTTTTATATTTACAGAAAGTACATGCCTGAGGCTTTCAGCACACCAAATTTGGTCGCTCTACCTATTACCAGTCAAGAGGTAGGTAGGGGGGGCTTTTTTGCCCCCCCCCCAACCAAAATAGTACTATCAAATAGCCCAACCACTATAGGGTTAATAATGAATTAAAAAACGTTTTTCAATGGTTGTTGTCCAATAAATTATCCCTAAACGTCAAAAAATCTAATTTCGTAATCTTCAGATCAGCAAGGAAAAAAGTACCTCGTAAAATCAAATTAGAAATTAATGGAGACCAAATTGAACAACTAGAATCCACAAAGTACCTAGGTGTAATCTTAGACCAAAATTTAAACTGGAAAAGGCATATCAGCCATGTTTCTACTAAACTCTCAAGGTACACAGGCCTACTTTATAAACTAAGACACTTTGTGCCAAAAAACGCCTTATTGTCCCTCTACAACGCGTTTATCATGCCCCATGTCAACTACGCATTAATCAATTGGAGTTCAGCGACAGAAACCAATCTAAACCCTATAAAGCGCTGTCTAAAAAAGGCAATTCGAGCAATATGCTTTGCAAAAGCTCGAGCTCACAGTCTACCACTTTTCAAGAAACAAAATCTTTTATGCTTCGACGACATAATTGAGTTAGAAATAGGAAAGTTTATGTATTCTATAGAAAATAAAACCCTAGACACAACGTTCTTAGAAATGTTTCAAAAAACAAATAAAAGACATACGCGATGTACACGACAAGCGTCTAGAAATGACTTCGTTCCCCCCAAAACGAAATTAAGTACCACTAAACGCACCATAATATACACTGGTGCCATCACCTGGAATAGAATTCCCAGTGAAATCAAAAATTCTAAATCAAAAGCCACATTTTGTAAAGCTTTTTCAAAATATCTACGAGAAAAATACTAACTCCTTAAATGTCAGCAAAATTGCGTGCTTAAGCAGTAAAAAAATACTTGTTTCTACCATTCTTTTTCTTTAATTCTTCCCTCTTTTTCCTATTTTTTCGCTCTGTATTAATGATGTTTTGTATATATTTCAGAAACAAAAATACTTTTTAAGAATATATGATGTATAAATGAGTTTCCATGATATGTAAGCCATTCCTTTGAGTAAGGGGTACTTGGCTCGTCAGCCCTCTAGGGTTTCTCAAGGGAATAACTCCGGTTCTTGCCTTGAGTATCCAAGTATCCTGAACAACTGTATTTTTATTAAAATTTTTTTATTGCAAACATGATTGTAGTAGTAGTTAAACAAATGTTGTTGTTCAAATGAAATTGAAACTTGAAACTTGAGGTTAGAACATGGGAGCTCAGTATACCGTCTCCATCGTAAAGCGCGGCTACGATTGTTCAGCTATGTACATCTTCAGGCCCAGTTTGGATGAATATCATTGTTCACCATCACTCTCCTCGTCAATGCCATTGAATTCCTTGTCCGTCTCGAATGATGGATCAAAAAGAATACTGTTGATATCTCTTGGAAAAGCAAGATCCATCCAATGAATTATGAGCTCTTCGTTCCTGTTACGTGCGAAATGAAATTTTGCCTTGGGAGTTTAGAAACTTGTTTTCTCGTTTTTTTTCAGTTCTTTTCTTTGTTCTTGTATCATTTGATTTATATTTGAAGTTGTTGTGCACGTTCCTATTATTTTTCTATTGCTTGTACCGTTTGCATTATTCTTTATTAAGAAACTCGTGGGTATAATAGATTTGCGCATGCTTTTCTCTGGGTTGCAAGATTCAGTTGCAAAAGACAAAGGACGAGTTCGGTGATGTTTCTTCCATGATGTTTCTTGGGGGCAGTTTTGCCCGGCCGATTTAGGCTGTTTCCTTGTCGTTTCTTTATAGCTACGAGGACAAACAAATTTGTGAGTAGAACTTTTGATTTATAATCTTAATTGTACATTTCGTTGATATTTTTTGATATTCCTATTTATGTTTGATATGTTAGTTCTGTGTTTTAGAGGATTAAGTTGTTGTTTATTTATTTTAGCAAACCGTTCGATATTGGAGAGCCTGTGTTGTTTTGCTTTGTTTGGTCCTTAACGCACGTTTGGAGTTGAAAGTCCCCTGTAGCTTTCAGAGTTACAGTTCCAACCATGCAGGCTGAATTCTGGTACTTCCAGCATTGGCTCGTGTGACGAATTCCAAATCTTAGTGATGACATTTACTCTTTTGGAATGCAACAATAATGTCGACTGGCATGGTGAAAGCTGCGATATATCGATCACCTTCTTTTGGTTGACGTGTTTGCATTCAAACATTTCGCTCCAAACACTGTTGATGTTCTTCTTTCTACTGCCATTCAGGAGGCATACAAATTCCTTAAGGGTGTCGGCTAATTCTCCTTGCAAATCCCACGATAAACCAAGGTAAGTAAAAGTATCAATAAACTTGGATTTTTTCAAGGATTTTCCAACAAGCTGCTTTTCCTCTTCTGAAAAATGACGATATATAATCATTGCTGTGTACTGGTTGTTTGAAGGATTTTGTTACGTGAACTAGCAGCGTCTTATTATTAGTTTGTAAACCTATGGTCAGTCCTTGCACTGAATCAGTTGTTCGAAATATCTAACTTAAGCAGGATGAACTTTCCCTTTCAATTTCAAGAAGACAAAAAGGTTAAAAAATATCCAACTTGACTATGCACTATTTCAAAATGCTATAGAGTGAGTTCATTCTCACAGGAGGTTAGAGCATGGGAGCTCAGTATACCGTCTCCATTGTAAAGCGTGGCTACAATTGTTCAGCTATGTACATCTTCAGGCCCAGTTTGGATAAATATCATTGTTCACCATCACTCTCCTCGTCAATGCCATTGAATTCCTTGTCCGTCTCGAATGATGGATCAAAAAGAATGCTGTTGATATCTCTTGGAAAAGCAAGATCCATCCAATGAATCATGAGCTCTTCGTTCCTGTTACGTGCGAAATGAAATTTTGCCTTAGGGACTTTAGAAACTTGTTTTCTCGTTTTTTTTCAGTTCTTTTCTTTGTTCTTGTATCATTTGATTTATATTTGAAGTCGTTGTGCACGTTCCTATTATTTTTCTATTGCTTGTACCGTTTGCATTATTCTTTATTAAGAAACTCGTGGGTATAAAAGATTTGCGCATGCTTTTCTCTGGGTTGCAAGATTCAGTTGCAAAAGACAAATGACGAGTTCGGTGATGTTTCTTCCATGATGTTTCTTGGGGGCAGTTTTGCCCAGCCGATTTAGGCTGTTTCCTTGTCGTTTCTTTATAGCTACGAGGACAAACAAATTTGTGAGTAGAACTTTTGATTTATAATCTTAATTGTACATTTCGTTGATATTTTTTGACATTCCTATTTATGTTTGATATGTTAGTTCTGTGTTTTAGAGGATTAAGTTGTTGTTTATTTATTTTAGCAAACCGTTCGATATTGGAGAGCCTGTGTTGTTTTGCTTTGTTTGGTCCTTAACGCACGTTTGGAGTTGAAAGTCCCCTGTAGCTTTCAGAGTTACAGTTCCAACCATGCAGGCTGAATTCTGGTACTTCCAGCATTGGCTCGTGTGACGAATTCCAAATCTTAGTGACGACATTTACTCTTTTGGAATGCAACAATAATGTCGACTGGCATGGTGAAAGCTGCGATATATCGATCACCTTCTTTTGGTTGACATGTTTGCATTCAAACATTTCGCTCCAAACACTGTTGACTTTCTTCTTTCTACTGCCATTCAGGAGGCATACAAATTCCTTAAGGGTGTCGGCTAATTCTCCATGCAAATCCCACGATAAACCAAGATAAGTAAAAGTATCAATAAACTTGGATTTTTTCAAGGATTTTCCAACAAGCTGCTTTTCCTCTTCTGAAAAATGACGATATATAATCATTGCTGTGTACTGGTTGTTACGGGGGCTTTGAAGCCCCTAAAGAGCTGCCTTTGTTTCCTGAAAACTGTATTTACCCCTGTGATAATAGGATGGTCCAGGGAGGAAATGGAAAGGATTTCATGGCAAGAGCAGCGCTTGAGCCTGCTCGAGAATTGATGAATGCTCCTGCTATGCCTGTGGAGAATAATTCACTAGAATCAGCAGCTGCCATTGCTAACCAAGAGAGGCCAACATCTGGACCTAACGAAACACCAAAAAGTTTGAAGTCCTTGTGTCAGATGTCAAAGGGTTTATCAGGCTAAAAAGAAATTAACTCAGATCTTTACCAAATAGCGGCTGCATATGATCAATTTTGTAAAAATATTTCAAACCTTACCTGGTCCCTCAGTTCCTTCTTGGTTCTTTTTACCAAATCAATTTTGTCTGAAGGTTCTTAATTGGCTGTTTCAGTTCAGAACACTAATGACACTCAAAAACAGGTTCAGCAGTTGACATCTCACACTCATCACCATTCACATAGCTAAATTCATCTGCTTGTATTGATTCCTTCATATCTTCCCAGGCATCTTGTGCTCTCAGTATTTGGGTGCTCTTCTTTTTCGCGAAGTATCTGCCAAGAAATATTTTAAAATCCTACAAACCTGTCTCAGATAACACAGAAAACTTTAGTATCCATAAGCACACAAGAAGAAAAATCTAGGGTGACTGCCCAACACAAATCCCATTGTTTACTAAAATCTTTGCCAGAATAAGGGTAAAATTTTGCCCATGTGGGGCTGATTTTCGAAAAACTTTCAAAAGTTGGGGGGCTGCCACCACCTGGCCACCAAGCGTTGTACACTTATGTTAGTATTCATAAAAAACATAAGCTGTAACAAGTTATTAGATATTGTTAAAATCAGGGGTGTGCTCCCTGATGATTACACTCTAATTTAGCTCGTAAGAAACTATAGGTGCTACATTTGGCAACACAACTAAGTAACAACTACTCTTCCTGAAAAAAGCAAATTCACGGAACTACCCAGCCAGCAATGTCCAGACAACGTTGAAACAATGTCAACTCGACACATCACTCGAACATGGTTATTTGGTCTAAAATGAGTCTTGACATCCATACATCAACGCCATTTTAATGTCACAATCTCAACGTCAGGATTTTCCCAAAAACACAAGTAGAACGATGGCCATGCATCGCACCTGTCGCACTGTGGTCCTTGAATGTGGACGTCATGTTGCTCTGTAGCCCTTAAACAAGACACCATGTTGCTCCACATTTTCCATTTTGCTATCGTTTTTCCTTTGGTGCTTGGTCTTTTTCCTGTGCTCCTATCATTTTTCCTGTGCTGCTTAGACAAGTTTTTTGTTCTTCTTTCTTGAACCTCTTCATTCGTTTGTCTCATTCGTCACCGCCGCGTGTCTTGCCTAGCAGTTATGAGTTTTGACAGACTTCAAAAATGGACTTCATTCCTTTGCTAAATCTTGTATGTCCATTAATTGCTCTTGTAACGGGTCAATCTCTGCGTTGGAAAAGATTTTTACAAACAAAGTCTTGCTTCTAAATGTGCAAATCAATGTTACAGAAATCATCTCAAATAAGCGTTTCGAACTTAAGTGTTTCAGGCCCGTCTCCTTTAGAAAAAGGTATGCACACTTTCCACAAATTCTTCAAAATTATAATGACATTATGCATGTACCACATCTACCATTTGTCTTTGAACTTCAAGCGCAGTAACAATAAGGAAGTAAGGCTTTGACACCACGCTGCCCTCCAAATGCTGTGCTGCAATGCCCAGTCACTAAGAAAAAAAGCCTCAGCAGATGCTAAATGCTACGTGTCTAGCATACCAATAAGGAAAGTGCGAACAGAAAACGCTGACATGGATATCCTGAAATGTGTTGCTGCCCAGAAGACAAAATCTAGAAAGAAGATGTTTTGGCATTATTAACAACTTGGTTCCGGCAATATCCATATACCATAGGTTCCAAATCTTTAAATCTACGAAAAAAGGTGGGTGTAAAATTCAATAACCTATTTCTTTAAACTGAATGACTTGAAAGAATCTTTAGCCATTTTTCTATGATTCTACTGTTGGACTTTTCAGAAATCTTGAATATTTGTTGAAATTACAGCCCATTTTATATTTCCGCTCATTTTATGATGTGACGTCATCAAATTTATAAATCACAAACCAGAAGAGTGAAAGAGTTTTGCTTGATACCTTATTGTAGGCATCCATAAACTATGGTTTCCTTGAAAATTATTTGATGTTTCGTCAACAAGTTTAGAAGTTACGATTGTTTTAAGTTTTTCTTGAAAATCTTCTTGAATTCTTAAAAAAGAAGAAAAACACGGTAATTCTGAAAATATTGAAGATTTCGGAAAAGCCCAACAGCAGATTTACCATAAAATAGTTCAAATTTATTTGATTCCGTTGAGTTCAAAGAGATAGGTCATAGAATTTTACACCCAGCTTTTTAAAGATTTGAAACCTATGTTTATCCATACATAAGAGCATATTGGAGGTTTTCAAATTATGAAAAGAGAATGATGCATACGTCTCTTTAAGGCTCGCATTCAATGTCGCGATTTTCATGCCCATGAAAATGGCAGCAACAAAGGCCAACCAAGAGATGATGCCAGCAAAGCATGTTTTTCTAAACGTCATTGGTTGAGCCCCCCACCCACATACGTCAGATTGACGTTTGGCTTACTAAAATCGATTTGTGGATCTTCCCGTACGTCACGAATCCGTCATAAATATCAGAAGGTACTCACCAGTTCTCTATTTGCAATGATGAGCCAAAACTGGAGAAGTCTACAAATCTAGACGTTCCAGGCGAAACAAACAAATTTAGCAAGGATGAATTAAACTACTTCCACAAGTTTCACCAGTGAAGTCTCTACTGCACTATCGTGTTGATCTAAGGTCTGTGCCATCCAAAGTCTGAACTGAAATGGCGGGAAATTCATTATGTCTACGAAAATAGTATTTGTTTGCAAAACAAGTCGATTTCTGATCTTGAGATAATTCTTTTTCAGTTTTTTTTGTTGAGTTCAGTTCAGGTCAAATGAAATGTACAACTCTGTTATCCTCCTGCTGCGTTATGATTTCTTGCGGTTAAGGATTTACAGTGGAGAGAGTATAAGGCTGGATAGGGCAATCATTCCATATTTAGTTCTCTTTGAAAGCAGCCAGCTTCTTCATCTTTTCCAATCTCGGTACGTCTTAGAGCAGTGGCAGAAAGTTATGTTTCAAGTGGGGGGGGGGGGGAGGGGGAGGTAGCCATCACAAGAATGACCAAGTTTCCAAGCTCTACTTTGGGTCGTAAGGGTCTTGAGCACAGACAACCGTTTCAAGCTTAAAACTTCCAACAAATTCACGGTTTTTGGTGTTTCTGCATTTTTGGCAAGAACTGGAGGCATGTGCTCTCCAGAACCCTTATAATTTCTGCTTTGCTTTTTTCTCCCTTGCTCTCAAACCTGTCAGAACCTTAAATAGTTCACATTGCATACCACTTTCCACAGGAGGCTTTCTTGCATAAAGGTCGCCAACGAGAACAACCGATCATCCATATGGAAAAAATCATCATTAATTTTGGATAATGGGTCTACAGGTTGCTAGCACTGTCTTTCTGGAAATTGAGAGAGTCTATTTGAAGAGCAAAGGATAAACTAACTGGTTCTTTCTCACAATACAGCTTGGGCAAGTCCAAAACTGACCTATCTCAGAATCTCTAAAATGTCTGTTGAACCCTTTGCGAGATATGCCTTTATTTTATAAGAAATCGCTTCAAAGAAACTTGGTCTCTTCTAGAAAAGTCGTCCCCTAATAGTTATCAGAGTTTAATAAACAAAGTTAAGAAACGGTTTCAATTTTAGCTCATGAATTCCAAAGTTTACCACATGATACTAAAGGCGATATAATTGTTATTTATGAATTGCTTCTTCATTGATATGACCTCAAAATATGACATGTGATAAATCAAGAAAATTTCCGAGAAACTTTGTGATAGAAATTGGGCCCAAGGTTCAGAGACCTTCCCACTATTTTCCGATCCAAATTTCTTGCAAAAATCAAGCAAACAAGATTAGGATAAGGTACAATAAAAACATGTCAACAGCTGCAAACCCCTCGATTATATCTAACCTGACCCCCTCATCAGAATCTACCTAGAAGTTTATTTCCCAACTTTCACTTCAAAACTAAAAAGAATGATCTCAAGATCAGAAATCGACTTGTTTTGCAAACAAATACTATTTTCGTAGACGTAATGAATTTCCCGCCATTTCAGTTCAGAATTTGGATGGCATAGACCTTAGATCAACACGATAGAGCAGTAGAGACTCACGGGTGAAACTTGTGGAAGTAGTTTAATTCATCCTTGCTAAATTTGTTTGTTTCGCCTGGAACGTCTAGATTTGCAGACTTCTCCAGTTTTGGCTCATCATTGCAAATGGAGAACTGGTGAGTACCTTCTGATATTTACGACGGATTTGTGACGTACGGGAAGACTCACAAATCGATTTTGGTAAGCCAAGTGTCAATCAATGACGTTTGAAAAAAGAGCAAAAATTCCATAAAAGTGGATCAGGCCTATTATCTAAAACCTACTCCAGTCTTTACCTGTTCTATTTCTTTTTAACATTCTAATGATTAACCTGGTCATTACCAGGAATTATTTCTCTCGGCTCGAAGAATTCTCACTTCTCGATCGAAGGTCGGTACGAGCAGAGCTTCTCTGACTCAATTGAACTAGAATTTCTTGACGAGAAAAAGGCAAAGTAGCAAGTAATTTATATCAGTTACATAATCGAAAACTATTCTTGTAGACTTGACCAAAAGAGCAACAACAATTGCTGCTCGAAAACTTAAAAAAAACTAAGTCATGAATCACGATGTGAACTTCTACAGCATTCAAACGGGTCAGAGCTAGGCTATGTACGTATTCTGAAGCAGACACCGATAAAACTCAAAACCGTAAAAACGCATTTATCGAAAACTTCGAGAAAAGTTGACCTGATGTTTAGATGACGGGGCAGGCGGTTGAATCTCTAAAATCAGATTGACCTTCCGTACCAAAATTGATTTGTGATCCTTCCCCTAGGGCTTCGGGTTTCTCATCGAGTCTGCCTCCAAAAATGTCGCTGTTTTAAATGTAATTGTGGTTCTGAAGAATGCAATACCACGCTCTGCTTCAAAAGGGATGCTCTTCCGTTTGAATGGTGTTTAACACGGTAAGTTTCATGGAGAAATCTTCGAGGAACGCATGTCCAAATGACCGTAACCACCAGAGGCGCGACCATGGGCCTAAGCAAATACAGTAGAAAATACCTATTTTATTGTTGTTACGTTTTCTCAGCTCTTGGGACAGATATCAAATATGTTCTCGGTAAGAACTTAGATTAACTCATAAATAATGCGAAGAAATCATGTTACTCTTTGTAGTACCCTAAAATATAGTGCATCGTGTCGATTTTAGAGTCAGTGGTTTTGCAGCGAGAAGCTGCGAGGAGATTTGTTTACATCTGTGTTCGTCATGTGTGACGTCAAGACCTCTATTGTTCCTATTGTTTAATGAAGCAATATGATTGGTTGTTTCCGACATAAACAAAGTCGCTGATTGGCTCAGAACCAAATTCCCCCCTGTTATCAAGACCCTTCTTGAACCCAACATTTTCCCTCAAGTTACAAAAAAAAAGAAAGTACTCACTCACCAACAGGACCATAAAGGTTGGCTATTAGGCCATTGGCAGCAACAACAGACTGGTACTTGAGTGCATGAACTCGCTTGTGGCCGTTGTAAACAACTTTTTGGTTCTCTTCAGGTCTGCATATTGGTCTAACGGTACCGTCTATGAATCCCCAGCAATTTTCAAGGGCAGTGTTCTTGCTATGCACTGCCTGTGCATATTCAATGAGTTTGTCTTGCTGTAACCAACGCTGTTCAAAGCTGGTCAGAAGATGTTTCCACACATCGCTCAAATATCGCATGACTGTGTTGACAATCAAGCATATTTCTGACTTGCTTCTTCCAAATCTTGGAATCAAGTCACTGTATCGACATGGATAGGCAAATCTCTTCAACAACATACAGAGTCCCTCAACTGCTGATGCAGTTGTTCCATTTGAGCAGACAAATTTTGGAGGTAAACGAAATGCTTCCAAAAGTCTTGGTGTGTCTCCCTTTGCAAAATGAAATTCGCTCTTACATTCATCTTCAGTCATGGAATTTAAATCAAACCGCTCATACTTCCAGCATGGGAAGATTGGTGCTTTCTTTTCGAATTCAGCTGTAACAGCAACAAACTCATCCTCGTCTATAACATCCTCAACACAGAGAAATGCAGCTGCTTTAATGTTGTCCGCCATTTTGCTTTGTACAGAAACCTCACTGCAAATCTAAACGACCAAGCCACAGGGAACGACTCCCAGTGCGAGTACAAGGACCCCCCGGTAGAACTTGAAATCGATCTCGTTCTCGTGTTTGTTCTCGTGTCTTCCTATTGTAAAAGTTTGCTGCTCACTTTGCAACTTAAAAGAGCCCTTAGTTGTCTGATTTGTGATTATGAAACATGTTCGGTTAGATAATTATGTTTTGTAAATATCTAAATATGGTCTATTTCTGCACTTGCAAAAGGTTCCAAGCAATGGGAACATGGCCATTCAGTTTCAGGTTCATTGTCACTTAGTTTCATATTTTGACACCTGTAATGAAACCAACATCCACATTCATCACAGCAGATACTGTTTTCCTCTTGCTCTTCTTCTGGCTTTATTTCATAATCTTCCAACAGCACTTTTTCACACTTGGCGCAAAATGCAATTTCTCTCAAGCCTAGCATGGCAGGGCAGATGAAACTTTTGAAGAACACAACCAAGTTGTTAAGGACTTTCTGCCAATGATCTTTGTCTGGTTCTACTTTGGTTATCAAGATATCCTTGCTTGTCCATACCACAAAATATGCAAACCTAGCATCAGTAATATGTATTTGCGAAATTACTTGTGTATAATACTTGTGGGATCTTTTCAAGCAAGTTTTGCCAGAAATGTCTTTTGTGAGAAAGTCACAGGAATCATCAACTGTTTGATCTTTGATTGAAAATGGGTATTTTACCTCAACTGTTATCTTTCCATGACATTTGCATTCTAATATGGCATCAGGAGATGCTGCAATGTAGGGGAACTGATGGTGAATGAAAATGCCACAATTCTTTAGTTTGAAACCCTTGTGTTGCACAGCTTCAGATGCATAAAACTGCTTCAATGCATCATCTTCATGCTGCATCCCCCATTTCACAGTGGGCAAATTTGAGAGATCATTGGTTCTATTAATTAATGATGCAACCAATGGTGTAGTTCTTGGCTTGATTGGTCCTCTTGGGCGACTTAAAGAATTAACCTTGGTGTAAATTTTGTGGTATTTTGATGCTGTTAAGCGACCTTCTCTAGCTCTGAACCATAACTTGTTTCCAGATTGACCCCGTGTTAGCTGCTCAATTTTTTCAATTTCTTGCTGAGTTGTGACTAATCCTTGAAGAAACTGCTCGACTTGTTTTTCTTTGCCCCCATGTTTTGAATTTTTGGCAAGCTCAGACATGTACAAAGTTTTCACGCAAGCGCTGCCATGAGGCTCTTCAATGCTCTTGAAGACAACTGCAGAAGGGGAACATTCATGCAGTGAGGCGAATAGATCTGAAACCTCTTCATTGGTTATTCTCCTCTGTGATGCTATGCGTGGATCAAATTCAGACAATGCTTGACATCTTATTTCTTCAAAATTTGTACCATGTTTCTTTTCCAAATTTGACCTCTCTTTCTTCCTTACATAAATTTCTGATATTTTCCTTCCAATTACATTTCTTTTGTTAGCCTTGTTCCATTCACATGGCAATGAAGTGCAGAGGGGATCGCAGTATCCATGGTTTTTTGCCTGATCTATCTTACATAAGGCTGCTATCACATGGTTGCAACAACGACTTGTGCCTGCTATGCAGGAGCACCAGGCTGCTACAATTTCACCTGTCTGCTTGTTGATCAATATCCACAATTGTTTTTGTTCATTAATTGACTGTGGTGCGGTTACGTTGCAGAATATAAGAACATGGTGTGGTTTTATGTCAGGAAAGCTTATGAGAATAGCACCAACAAAACCGCTATCAAAATAAGAGTAGGCCTGGGGAACTGGCATTATTTCACTGAAAGATATATCTGACTGAGATGAAGTTTCAAATGCCCATGTCTCGTGACAGGAGGAAGATGAAAGAAGTATCTGATGACAGTGGATCAGTTGGTGCAGCTCCCCCTGGCCCGCCCCCTGGTCGCAGTGATTCAAAAGTCGTATTCGACTGTAACCTTCAGGGATGTCAAGTAAAGCAGAAACCTACGTCATACACAGTCTCCTAATGACATATGACAACTGTTGGTCATATGTCTTCCTTTCATGTATATGACCAGTGGTCGGTATATTTGAGGTCAAATGTATGCAGTTGAGAGACAGCCTTTATACAATAAGCACAGAGAGCCAACATCACCAAATATCACCACAAAATGGCGGACAACTTCCACATTGCTAGCAATTGACCATTTCCAGAATTAAAATCGGACAGCGGGTTGTTCTGGCCAATGGCGGACACAAATCTTTCCTTTTCTATTCATATAAGAAATTTACAACAAATTTTACATACCACGATACCAATTTACCTGCTCTGCAACGCTATAGGGACGATGCAAAGAAGAGCACAGGACAACGACTACCACAGAGCCTGAACATGAAGACACATAACAATATCTTACATACAACTAACTGTACACCACTTGCAATTAAAGGCTAAAGGATACTCTACTAGGTTCTGTTTCACATTAGATGTCAGATCAGGGTTGAAATAAAGTAAAAACAGTCACAATTGCAGACTCGTTTAGGGATTGAGTTGGACAAAAATATCAGATGCTAGATGGACAAAATATCGGATGGACACAAATCTCATAGATGGATGCCACAGGGTGGGTGATCTCATGTGAATGATGTAAATACGGAGCATGCAGGCTGTGACAAGAATCGCTACTACTTAAAACCACAGCAATGGACCTGTTTTTTAGGATTTATTCAGACAATTATCCTTAAATGCAGATCTATGTGTAAGTTGACTAAGTTGACTATATTTTCAATTGTTTTCCTTGCCAGCCTTTATTTCGATGCTGCAGACAGCAATGTTTGCCTTTAGCTTAGGCCATTCATTATGAGGTCAACTGTCTCGAATTTTCACTTTAAAAGTGGGTAGCGTCTGGGTAGTTTTTGTTTGATGGAAAAAAGAGTATCACATAGCAGTTTCCGAGCCGTTGTTTGTGGAGAATCAAGTGCATTGTTGGTACATGCCTTGACCATACAAATTTGACGAGAGAGTGCAAAACCAAAACTGTCCATTTTGACTCTTTTTCAGCCATCAGGTTCTGTTAAGTTCAATAAATAATTTCAAGTCAAACTCTTTCCTTGCGTCAATCTCTCATTGAATTCAACGAGAATATCTGAGGGTAAAAAGATTGGCTGACTTCCTTTCACTGCCATATCAAAGTTGGAGTGAGTTGTTTTTATCGTAAATTCTTCAAATACATAAGGTAATTCAGATTATTAGGTTTCATAATTTTGCAAAGTTCACAACATAACATATAGGGTATTTTTATAATTTTTGACATCAGTTTTTTTGTACAGGCTTGGCATTTTTTAGGTTAATTAGGTTGATTCATGATTTACATTACTTGGAAGGCAAAAAATGAAATGAATGGCTTGTGAAGCTAAGATCTTACATGTTGGGGAAGATGCACTTCCTCATCCAGAGGCATTGCTGACTGGATGGGTTGATGATGTATCCAAATGGCCAAGTACTCAGTCATCTGAAGTTGTTGTTTATTTGTTGGAAACTCCTAGCGAATTTGATAGGAAAGCACTGAAAGCCTATAAATCTACTAAAGCATATTCATACTATCAGGATGGCTGGGTGAAGACATGCTATTACCACAACACTTCTGACTCCCGCAAATTCTTTTTCATCAAAGCTAATGTCCTTCCCTCCTTTAAAATTAACGAAAACACCACAAATCATGGGTGCCGCTGGAAAAAGAAACTGGGTCAGTAGTGAATGCATGTTGCAGTTGCATGGCGGGGCTTGGACAATGTCGTAATCATGTTGCTGCACCATTCTTCAGAGTAGAGGACGCTGTGAAGCTGGAATATAATTCTTTCACTGCCATGTCAAAGTTGGAGTAAGTTGTCTTTTTTGTAAATTCTTCAAATACATTCAGTGGACACCAAGATGAAATCAATTGCATTGCCTTGCACTAAAATCAGAAGATTGTTGGCCTTATTGCTTATTTTGATTGCAGTCAATAATTGATCAAAATTATGGACCAAGTTGCATTACCTTTGATTGTAGCCCTTGTTCCGGTATTACTAAACAGCGGAATCACCCAGAGCCACCCAGAACCATCCAAAACATACCTGAGCCAGCCAGAGTAACCCAGAGCCAGCCAGAGCCAGCTAAAAGCTACCTTGCCAACATTTATAACAGCATGGTTGGTCCGGGCAGGTTTGGTAGTTATATGTGTGCCTTTGAGAATTCAGAATTTGGACCTTTAACCAGGGCAACATTTTGAAAATATGGCCCCATTACCAGGGCAAATTTTACAACGTGACCCATAAAACAGGGCAAACCTTCTTTGAAACATCTCAACAACAGAGTTAAATTCTTTTTTTACAAACATTTGTCATACGTAAGCAATGAATTGCTAACATTTACTCATAGCAATTGGACACCCCCCAGTAACAACCCCGCTCAAACGCTGCCCCACCAAGGTAAAAGGATGACCCTCCAGAAAAATGTGTTCCCCGCCAATTTTGCATTTAAAATGCTCTCCCCGCCTTGTTTCTGCAGCTTCCCCGTTGAAATTTTTGTTTCCCCGTCAAAAATTATACAAGTTCCATCACAGATCATAGCCAAAAGGTTTTATTCCCCATCACGATATTTTCAATCCCCGCTGAAAATGTATAGTTTCATAATTTCACCGCTGTCCTTTTAATGTCCGGTGGGGTCATTACTGGGGGATGTAATAGCTATGGCAAATCTCCCTAAAGCAGATGGGCAAGTGATGGATATGCCTCCTTAGGAGTTACCCCCTCTGAAGCATGGTATGGCATTGTCCCAGTATTAAGTTCAATCAAGCTGTGAAAAATCAAGTGTAACTGACATAACTCATCAAATGATGATGCTTCTTCCTGAAATGTGTTTCAAGTAAAATGTTGTATAGGCTGTGTAGGCCGTGGGCCTAAGCGCCAAGCAGCCTGCATGGTGAAAGTTCAAAAAATAAAATCTTAAGAAGCATCATAATTTAACAAGAAAGAATGATATCAATTAGTACCTCATCTTTTTCTAATAAGAGAACTAGTGTGATGTTTCGATGTAGGGGCTGTCCCATCTCCTTCAATCTTCACAGCTCACAGCTTTAGCAGTCCGCCATGTTGTGCCATGCTGTTATAAATGTTGCACAAGGTAGCTTATGGCTGGCTCTGGATGGCTCTGGCTGGCTCAGGTGTGTTTTGGATGGCTCTGGGTGGTTCTGGGTGGCTCTGGGTGATTCCGCTGTTTAGTAATACCGCCCTTGTTCCCAGGAGTGCTTAGTACTTATATCAAATATTGGTTAGGAACGAAAAAGATGAGTTCCAATCTCAAGGCTGAATTCCTCTCGGTGGAATTTTCCTGATTGGGCAGGAATTCAGGTTATTCTTCTTCGGGTGTCTTCTTCTTCTTCGGGTGTCAGGCCTGTTGCAAGCATCGGTGGTCATGCGCCTCCAAACCTCTTGCTTGTCTGCTGATCTTAGAAATTCTGTTTTGTTACTTGATCCCGTTGTTGCCCAATTGTTCAAACTTTTTAGGTATGTCAGCCTCTGTCGGCCACGATCCCTTTTCCCTTGAATTCTTCCCATCAACACTGTTCTTTCTAAATCATCTTTCCAACACACGTGGCCCAGAAATGCCATCTGTCTCTTTTGTATATGCTGCAAAAGTTCTCCTTGCATGCCAGCTTTTTTTAACACTTCTTCGTTTGTGACTTTATCCAACCCTCAAAATTCGCAAAATTCTTCTGAAAAACCACATCAGGTTATTAGGTTTCATAATTTTGCAAAGTTCACAATATACCATATAGGATATTTTTACAGTTTTGACATCTATTCTTTGTACAGGCTTCGCATTTTTTCAGGTTAATTAGGTTGACATTATCAAGGAATTTAGATCATGTTTACTCCTGAATAAGAAAGACCCCAAAGAAATAACCGTGCTGAAACAATGCCTTTTCAATGTGAAGGGGTGCTCACAAGTTAAGTTAGTTTCTCAAAGAATTTTCTTCTTTTTATTTCTGTTGCCTTACTGAAAAGATTTTGTTTTCCCGTCGAAGGTATACATGTTCATCAATCAATTGAGATTGCTTAAATGTTTCCTTCCCAATCATGACATGTGTAATCTCCGTTGAGTAAAATAAAGATTTTCTCCTCTGAAATTTTGTTTTCCAGCAGGATCACTATGTGTCATCTTCATCCAGTGTCGTTTTCAGATTGTCTGAAAACCAAAAGCCCCCCCCCCCCAAGCAGAAATATGGATACACAATGCTTCTCATCAAGTTCATCAAGTTTCTCATTCGTATGGTTACATTTAAAGACAATTTTGCTGAAAATTATGTTTATTTTACTGTTTCTTTTACAGTTTACATTTTGTTTCATTGTAGGATTCAAACATGGATTATGAAATTCTTGAACAGAGACCAAACTTCACTTCTTTACGCAACCATGCTAGGAGCTCTACCATCTTTAGTCTGCAAGTTTTGCTTTCTGAATGTCAAAGCTTTTATGTCGCTATGTAAACACCGGCAGCCTCGTTTTGCTCATTAGACAGTCGCTGGCTTTGTAAACGGACGAACCGATGAGCGAGCCAGTGGTGCTGTGGATGGATATGGAGGAGACAAGCGAACGTGATTTAGCGCTTGCGTCTTTGTTTAGTGATGGAGCCAATACTGACGGTGGTGCAAGGTCTCTTGGAGACATCTGTGGAAGCTTGGGTCTAGATGATAGGTACGTACAGTAGTTACTTGTAGAAATATTGCAATGTCTAATTTAGGCCCATCATTGACAGGAAGTGTTTTGGTGCTTCAAAGTGCTCGCCCTGTTTAGGGGCGCTTTTTGCAGGCCGGGACTTCCCTTCAAAACATCGTTGTTGCAGTTACTAGCCTTTCATTTTAGGAGAACTATCCTAAGTCCTATGTGTCTTAAAACTGTACAAAACAGTTCATTGCCGACATACTGTAAGGCCCCTAAGAGCTCGTTCAGGAGGATCACGACCCATCTGCCAGACCATGTTTTGCTGGCGTTCTTTTGCAGCATTAAAAGCTCTTTGGATCGTGAACGATAATTTGATTTGTAATACGTTTCATTATTTGTTACTAATTGATACTTTAACATTTATTCCTTCAGTTCTCCGAGGACCAGCAGATTTGAGCGGGAAGAAAATGTTGAAAATACTTGTCCAAATATTGAGAGTACCACAGTTGGAGAGTCAAGTAGTCATGTCAGCTTTTCAGCAACATCATCGACCCCAGCAAGACGCCCTGTAAAGTTTAGGATATCTGAATCACCCATTGCTGAATATCAGAAAGGTTCCCTTTTCAAGAGAAAGAGGTTAGCTGCTGAAGGTAAATGGGTCCACACAATTATTCCTTAGAAGGCAAAACTTTCTGTCTGCATTTCTGAAGCATCTGCAGTGCATGGAATAGCGAAAACATTATGGGGACATAAATTTTGTTTTATAACATGATTTCTATCAGATAAGTTTTCTGATATCATTGGCTTCTCCTCAAATTGAACCTCTTGAACAATCATTGTCTTACAGGTGCTGTTGTCAGTTCACTTCCCAATGCTGCAAGCAATGCCCAAAGGCCAACAAATCTTAACAAGGTAAGGATTTAAGGAAAGCAAGCTGGACCATGAACCCAACCCCTCCCCCTCCCGCTGCACAAGTAAGTGGCAAGTGTCCATCATATTCCAAAAACCCACTCTCCTCTGAAAATTTTTCTTTGCAATCTTTTGCCTTGGCAATTGATAGATCTACGTATAACTCGCAATGTTTGCAGTAATGTTGAGTTGGGAAATTATCTTTCAAAATTTGCTGCTGATTTCAGAATAGTGGATTTATCTCCAAAGAACTACTCCAAAATTCTTTGCTTTTCTTTATCCGAGTCTTTAACAAGGCTGTCTGTTGATCTAACTTTTGTGGGTCTGATTGAAAAGCTAACAGCAGTTTACTTCATGATTGTGAAGGCTAAAAACCAAAATAAGTCATCCAGCCAATGATATCTGAGAAATTAAACTGATTTCTGAGGAGACTGGTTTTGCAAAATAGCAACTTAGCATGGAAAGTAGAGTTACCTTTAAGTATCCTGTTATTGTCCAGCTATTGGGAATCAAAGAAAGAATACCAGCGAAACACACAGCACAAAGTTCCTGCACAACAAAATGAACTTTTACAGAAACAGCCAGTATGAGGCCAGGTCGAAAACTCGGAGATCTCGGAAATGTCGGAGATCTCGGAGAATTATCTCCGAGTTTTTCATCTCCGAGTTTTCATGTTGGCCCTACATGCATAAGTCGAAAACTCGGAGATGTTTGGAAATCCTTTGGAAACTTCTCTAAATTGCCTAAATTGCAATGTGCTCCATTTTACTTGAATCTCTGACTGTCAAACTTAGTGAAATAAAGGCTTAAACAGTGTGGAACAGGCAATTTAGAGAAGTTTCCAAAGGGTTTCCAAACATCTCCGAGTTTTCGACTTATGCATATAGGGCCAACACAAAAACTCGGAGATGAAAAACTTTGAGATATCAGCTTTACAACACCAAACCATTCCTTCTACATGCTGTTAGTGAAATAGAGGCTTAAACAGTGTGGAACAGGAAATTTAGAGAAGATTCCAAAGGATTTCCAAACATCTCCGAGTTTTCGACTTATGCATATAGGGCCAACACGAAAACTCGGAGATGTAAAACTCGGAGATGAAAGTTTTACAATACGAAACCAATCTTTTTACATGCTGTTAGTGAGATAAAGGCTTAAACAGTGTGAAACAGGCAATTTAGAGAAGTTTCCAAAGGATTTCCAAACATCTCCGAGTTTTCGACTTATGCACATAGGGGCCAACACGAAAACTCGGAGATGAAAAACTCGGAGATATCAGCTTTACAATACGAAACCAATCCTTTTACATGCTGTTAGTGAAATAAAGGGTTAAACAGTGTGAAACAGGCAATTTAGAGAAGTTTCCAAAGGATTTCCAAACATCTCCGAGTTTTCGACTTATGCACATAGGGGCCAACACGAAAACTCGGAGATGAAAAACTCGGAGATATCAGCTTTACAATACGAAACCAATCCTTTTACATGCTGTTAGTGAAATAAAGGCTTAAACAGTGTGAAACAGGCAATTTAGAGAAGTTTCCAAAGGATTTCCAAACATCTCCGAGTTTTCGACTTATGCATGTAGGGCCAACACGAAAACTCGGAGATGAAAGTTTTACAATACGAAACCAATCCTTTTACATGCTGTTAATGAAATAAAGGCTTAAACGGTGTGAAACAGGCAATTTAGAGACGTTTCCAAAGGATTTCCAAACATCTCCGAGTTTTCGACTTTTGCATATAGGGCCAACACGAAAACTCGGAGATGAAAAACTCGGAGATAATTCTCCGAGATCTCCGACATCTCCGAGATCTCCGAGTTTTCGACCTGGCCGCCAGTATGAACTAAATCTCTAAAACCCATGAGCTGGTTTTCCTTGGTTTCCATGAAGATATATACTTGTTCATACATATGAGCAAAAATGTGCCCAAGTATCTAGAAAGACTCTGTTTTCTAGTGTAAATGTGGATCCACTGGAAAGTGCTTGAAATGCAAATGTGCAAAAACTGGTGGGTGCAGTAGTCTCTGTGGATGCAGGCCAGGGATATGCAAAAGTAGAAAAAAGGTTTGGCTTTTCTACCTCTTCAGAGTTTTCAAATAATTTTTCACAGAATCAGTCTTCTATAATATGAACATAGAAAATTTATACATGCAAAGAGCTCTGTATTTGTCTATTTCACAATGAAATATTGTTGCTGGCAAAGAGATATTGATGGTAGACATCACATTGTATGTATAAGTACATATGTGAGATATAAAACAACAACAAATGCTTCTATTTTACAATGTGTGTTCTTCAATAAATATTTAAGAAAATTTCTTGAAACTATCTATCAATGCTGAGTAAAAGTTGCATATATTTAAACAATCTTACATAAATATATGACTGTTTACTACCTGCATCCTTGTAAACATGTTCAAAAAGTGAAAAATTCAACTTTTCACCATGTAGGCTGGAGGAGATGAACCAGAAGCCCCTGCTACAAATGCTGCACATAACCAACAAACTGGGCCAATAGCTCTTAGATTTAGTCAAAAAGATACTGAGCACAAAGACCAACTGATGGCAGAGGCAAAGGTGGGCATGCTTTATTTTTTTTACTATCATGCCAAAAACAGACACCCCTTTGCTTTGAGGATTCCAACACAAGTCTGAGTTTGTGAGAGTGAATCAGTGCTCATGTGTTGTTATGAGTAATTCTAGTGTCTAACACCAATCCCAAGAACAAGACTGGGCCACCTAAAATTTGGTCATAAACAACAATGCAGCTATGTACCTGCTTGTTGTATGTTTGGGAAATGCAGCATACATCTTATTCTAAGACAAGACCGATTTTTTCCATCTCTTTCACAGATGATGATAAACAGTTTAACAAATGAAGAACTGAGGCACCTTGTACTTCAGCATGCAGAAAGTCAGCCAAGAGTTTGGATCAATGAAGTTTCAAAACTACAAGCTGCAGCTGCTGAGGTTCATGACAGTCATCAGAATGACCCATTCCCACCCTGGTGTTCCTGCCGCCATTGCAAACAAATGGAGGTGCCAACTATGGATGTTTGCTGTGGTAAAAATCCGGACAACTGCCACAGCAAGGAGCCTATGTTTGCTGAAGACTGTTTATCCGAATTTGCCTTAGAAATTGGACAGATTTGCTATGCAAATTCACGGCAAGAAATAGCTAAATTTCACTATAGTTTCTAGGTAGGAATCGTGTAGGAAACGGACAGTTTCCTCGGGTGTGCGACGAGGAAACTAAGAGGAAACGTCAAATTTCCTCCAAGGTTTCCAACAGAGAAAATCATCGGAAAAGGAAATTTCCGTTTCCCCACAATTTCCACTTTGGAGACTTTGCATTTCCAACATGGGGAAACTATGGCCAGATTCCTAATCTACGTAGGAATCTCGTAGGAAACGGACAGTTTCTCACCAATGTTTTATGACGAAATTAAGTGGAAACGCCCAGTTTCCTACGATGTTTTGTGGAAATTTTCGGGAAAGGAAAATTTCGTTTCCCTACAATTCGAATTAGGAGACTCGGCGTTCCAACATGGGGAAACTATGGAAAGGTCCCTAATCTAGGTAGGAATCTCGTAGGAAATGGACAGTTTCCCACCAATGTTTTTATGACGAAATTAAGTAGAATCGTCCAATTTCCTATAATGTTTTGTGGAAAGTTTCGGAAAACGAAGCTTCCGTTTCCTGACAATTTCGAACTAGGAGACTCGGCATTTCGAAGATTCGCAGGATCTTCTACCTTTTCATAGGAAATTTTAGCTGCTTGTATTTCTTGTTTCTTGAAACACTAATAGAACAAGAACACAAATTGTACTCAAAAAGTCTTAATTTTCTCCAACTTTATTCATTCCCGTTAACAGAGGCATCAAACTAGAATTTGCCTCGCAAATCCCACTCAACAGAAGAGATTCAATAAAGCAAATATGGTAATTATAATCAATCTCGATTAATGTCATAAAACATCATAAACTATCGTCAATAAACCAAATTGCAGAAAAGACACAGCTTTAAGGCCTCTTCTACACATTCTTGAGTTCAGTTCAATTCCATCCAAATATACCATATTGGAAAGAAAAATTTATCAACACAGATTTCGATCTTGTAAAAAGTGTGCATAATTTGCTTTCTGGAAGTCTTGCTATATCACGCATATTTTTTGTGAGATGCCAAGAATTTGGCCAAAACTGGAAGTTTCTTGAAATTATCAGATTCCCCTCATGAAAATAAATAGTCTCTTAAGTTATAGTTGCTTAGTATTGGAGTTTCTTCATTCTTTGGTGATTTATATTCCCTTATGTTCAAAATACGTGTATCAAGGCACTTTATGCAGATACATTAGAGAAAATACTTTCATCCACACTTCGCCCTGCATATTCTCAGACTTTCGGATTCGACCATCGCACCAGATTTCATATATCGGGTGTCCCAAAAAAGTTCCGGTGTTTGATTAAGCGCAGAGAAAAAGTTTTTGAATCCGGCAATTTCTAATCATTCTAGTTACATGCTAGACATTTCAACTTACAATTTAGCATATCTTATGAAGACATTAGTAATCTAAAAATGGAGTTATGAGCTCTAACAATTCTTATTCATGTTCAAGGCAAAACCAGAGAGATTGCATGCCTTCCTTCATCATCGCGGTGAAGGGGGGATCTCCACATGAGCAACACTGAGTTCACACTTTCGATCATTAAGCCGAATTCACATTAGGTCGTTTGGGTTGTGACGGTCGTGCCGAAAGACCAAAAAGACAGAGACTCAAAGTTTGAGTCCCTTATCTTTTTGGTCTTTCTGCACGACTCTAACGACCCAAAGACCTTGTGTGAACCAGGCTTTCCTTTGACGACGAGCCAGAGTTCTGCTCATTGAGCACAGTCGAAGCAAGGCCTGAAAAAGCGAATCCAACGGGTCTCGGGGGAACATACTAAGTTTGTACTTTTTACCAATGAATTCGAGCTTCAAGAAGGCGGAAAATGCACTGTTGCATAATATGGCATGTCGAAAAAAGAATTGAAAACTATTTTTAGTTAATGAAACGAAACAGCGCAGTGGAACAGTAATTTTTCCCGTTTGAAATTCCCAGCCGGCATAATGCAACAATAACATCAGCAAAGTCTTTGTTCCGAGACAGTCCACGAAATCTTTTCGAGCAGGTGGAACTCCACACAATCAAACTGCAGAAAATGGCCTTTACTTTGAATATGCTCAGTGAGTAGAAACCTTGCAAGTTGTCAAGATAATGAACGCATTGTCAATTCTGTGTTTGTGTTGGTCTTTGAGGGAGTCCCCTTTTACCATCATGAGGCAGGACGCCGTACAAATCTCTCTGGTTTTGTCTTGAGCATGAAAATGAAATATTAGAGCTCATTTACTCCATTGTGACATGCCCATCTTTGTATTTTTGAGCCTAACGGTATCCCAAAAAGGAAACTTGCTCTGTCTGTCTGCATCATAGTCCTGCAATCAATTGTCTGGTTTACTCAAAACAGGTCTCAAACACTGAGCCTTTCATGTACAGCAGTTTCAGAAAAAAACAGCTCTGAAATCACAGCTCAGCCACAGCAGGTGGGAAACAGGTTTTATCTTGGACACTGTATATATATCACTAAACCCACAATTAATTTTACTGATCCTCCAAATCATGGGCTGAAACATTAAAAAGAACCAACTCCAAATGATGCATTAATAAGATTTGGTAACAAATCTTGCATGCACCACACTGCATCAGCACCCCTCTACTATATTCCCTATGCTACTACAGCCAATGATGCAACTTTGTCATTATTCCCGAACTTTGACAAGGCATTCGCGACATCTTTTTGATCAGAAATAAGTTCTTCCTTGAAGTCCTTCAATTAAGCATTTTCTTGAGCAGCATATGCCTGCTTGTTTCTCAAACAGCTGAAAACAAACAACAAAACTTATCAGAATGCAGAAAACTTTTTCACATGGCAAAATTTATTGCAAAATACAAGACACAATTCATTTTTTGTTGTTTTAAAGCACACCAGTGAAAAGGTTTTCAGCATGAAATGTAAGGATAAAGGAAAAATGTATATTTCCTCAAATCACAACTCACAAGAGTCATTCTTTCTTTTAATTGTGTGATGCTCTGAGTCAGCCCAAAGATCAAAACAAATTTACAGACAATTTTATCTGGCTTTGAAAATGCAAAGTTTGTATGGCTTTGCCAGATAATGAGTGAAATTCCTAAGTGCCTGCATTGCAAGTACACATTCCAGCCCAAACTGTCAAAAATAACATCAATATTTGATGGACTTAATACTGTCAGGGATCCCTCACCATTTTCCTCTCTTTCTGATAACTTTGATCAAGGTGATAAATCAAATTGTAGCTTAAATGGAGTATTCTATCAATTTTCCATAATTTGTTATGGTCTATATATAATGTTTTTACAGTAAAAAAAACATGTTTGTGTTCTATTTCCAGACATCTCCATTTTTCCAGCCATTCTGTTTACCCGCAGACCATCTGCTCATTACATTTTGTGTGTATATTGAGGCATTTTGCATTTTAAAAACAGTCTCCACCTCCCCTAACTTATTTCATCCCTAAGTCTATTACAGACTCAAGATCTGTGTTGTGCAATGGAATAAGGAAGGAAAACATATGACATAAATGCGCTTCTCTGGATCTTGAGATGAGGATCTACTGTATACATCAAAGTGTTGAAATCATATAGTTTTCAGCATATTTCTTTCCTTTCTTTTGACTGCTAGCTTTCACACTGATCAATGAATGTATAGAAATGATAAGGTGCTTCAGTGTTTCTATACTCAAGAATTAAGAAAAAGTACATTACATAGGAAGTGGGAACTAACCAGTTTTCTCCTTGCTTTACATTTGCAACTTGACAGGAGCCTGCAGGAGGGAAAAGAACAGTTTATTTGTAACTTATAAACTCAAGAAAATGAGGAATGAAAAGGCCACTTGCATGTTTAAATACAAATTGCTTGCGTGCTGACCACTTGAACAAGTTCATGCATTCTAGACGCAGAACTGTTTCATATGTTCAAAACTAAGCATAGAAGTTGATAATATGCTGGTCTAGCATTCCACTCTTTGTATCAACCACAAACAAAATTATATGTTTGGAACTAATTGCATGGTTGAAAACAAATTGCTTGCGTGCTGACCACTTGAACAAGTTAATGCATTCAAGACGCAGACCTGTTTCACATATATTCAAAACTAAGCATAGAAATTGATAATATGCTGGTCTAGCATTCCACTCTTTGTATCAACCACAAACAAAATTATATGTTTGGAACTAATTGCATGGTTGAAAACAAATTGCTTGCATGCTGACCACTTGAACAAGTTCGTGCATTCAGGATGCAGAACTGTTTCACATATATTCAAAACTAAGCATAGAAATTGAAAATATGCTGGTCTAGCATTCTGCTCTTTGTATCAACCACCTACAAAATACCATACTTGAATTTATGAACTCACAGTTTTTCTCCTTCCTCTTCTTCACTCATCCTGATGTTAGGAAGCAAGCTGTAATGCTACAATGAAAGAGAATAAGTTAGGAACTACATTCTCATAATCCAAGAGTGCCATTTCAACTTGTGCCTTTCTCAAATGCGTGCACAATGCAAAAAAAAAATACAAAAAGCTTTTCATTATGTAGAAAAACAACACCCTTCTAAGTCACAACTTGCATTCTTTACTCCTAAAATCTCCATGTAAAAGCTATAAATACACCTCATTGATACTTTTGATCATTTGAAATCAGGCTGTGATGAGTACAAAAGTCTGAAAGGCCTCAGTGTGTTTTTTAAGATCAAGTTTCTAGTAATACACTGTACCAATTTTGTCTCTTTTTGTGACAAAATGTAAATTAAATTGAAAGCTATATACATAGCAGCTAAAATGAAAATGGGAGCAAATCTATGGACTTTTGCAATTGACGTAACAAGCAGACTTAAATGCCTGTTTTGATGACAAAGGAGCACCTGTGGGGTGGTTTCTCAAGTTGATAATGAAGGTGAAGGTGAAGTTGCGTTTTTCAGTGCCAAGCGCTGGGATCGCAGAAATAGAGCAGACCTAATTGAGTCCGCGACCCCTTGTCATGACGCTCAAGTGGTGGGGCTCTACCGGGACTCGAACCCACTCCGCCTGACTGTTCTGGCTGCACTGTCAGAGGATTACACCACGGCGCCACAACACCTTCAATGAATAGCAGTTCTTGAATTCAAGCATAAATGTCAAAATTACAGTCCCTTGATTCAAATAAAAAAAACATAGAATTACCCCCAAGTTATGATCCCTTCCAATATGTTGTTGGCAAATACCTTGGCAGAAGTGGCATGGCCTTGGCAGCCTCTCTTACCAACAAAGACGGCAAACTGCCAACAACAATTTTCTAAATGTGTTTGTTGGCATTCGTTGGCACCTGTCTACAAGTCTTGGCATTCCTTGGCAAGGTTGTAAAAGCAGTTGGCAAGTTGCCGAGAAAATTGGCATCTTGCCATAATCATTGGCAAACATGGCAAATCAGCTGACTTTTCCATTTTAAAGAAAAACCAAAATAGGAAATATTTTGAAGTTTTCATTTCATACAGTTCTCACAAAGTAAGAAGAAAATGTTAAGGAAAATGGACTCGTTCCCACACAGCATCCAACACATGAACATCCAATTTTTATTTTCCCAAAGTTTACAATCTAAAATCTTTACTGATTTTGATGGTATTAAAAGATAGAGCAAAAGGCTAAGAGGGCTGAAAAATCAGCTCAGATCATACAAATTGAATGAATATAAGATTGATATGTCCCATTGCGTCATCCTTAATTCTGGAGACCCTATATTTTGTTATCTACACAAAACATGATGTATATAAAAAACAAAATACATTTTCCTGTGTATCATTATTTTCATTGTCATAAATGCTGATGCAATAGAACAAACACACCAAGCAGTGACAACTGGTGAAAAGACTTACAAGATCCAATAACATTACTTCACATGCTCAAAACACTAAAATAAAGTCCAGCAAGGAGTGCATTATACTCACTGATGCCCTGAATGGAGCAGACTTGGCCTTACTAATCATAATTAGGCCTCAAAAGTACTTTAATAATCTCTCCAGGGAAGGACTGTTCAAATTACAGTTGTCATGGTGCCCATGAATGTATACGGCAAACGGCTGAGGAATTTTGCCAAGGGTGGTGGCAGAATGGTCACAATAGAAATGAAACTCTTTGATTTAGATTTGGTCATTTGCCACTTTTCTTGGCAAATTTGCAAACCTCCCATCGTAAAGATTGCATACAACTTTGCCAAGGTGGTCCTTGGCAGGCCTTGGCTGCCTTATCATTAGGCAGAAGTGGCTGCCAAGGAACTTTGGTGGCACTTTTGCCAAGGCCTGCCAAGGCCATGCCATGAATTTTATTGGAAGGGATGCAGAATATTTTAATTGTGCAATCAAATAAAACAAGTTAGACTTGGTGCAGATCAGCTTCAGCATCCTGCACTGCACAATTGTTTGCTGTTTTGCACATAAGCATAAATTATTTGCGTTGTTGTATCCTTCAGTTTAAAATGAGTTTATACAGGTAGCTTCTGTGCCAAGGAGGGTCCCAAGTCCACGGAAATGTCCGTGGATGTCCATGCACTTTTCCGTGGCAAAATTCATTCAGAAAAATCCATGGAAAACAGTCCACGGACAAGCTGTTATGCCAAATATCTTTGGCGCGGAGCAACATCAAGAACAATAGGAGAACAATAGGTCTATTGTCTTTAGACAATTGGCGTGGCGTAAACCTTTGGCGTAACAAAAACAAACTTTCCACACTGGCTTCTTATTCACTGAATGTGTACGTTGTATGTGATATTTGTTCTTGTCGTTAGTTTTTCGCTTTTCGTTTGCATATTTCCATGAAAAAGTGATACTTTCCTGTGGCCTTTGATGAAAGTTTCCAAAGAATCGGCTTGCGCGCCCTGCTGAACTTTCACATCTTAATGGCTTGTGATCTTCAAGTTTTCAATAGTTGTATGGACTTACTCCAAAGTTAAAAGCTTTTTCTACAAATTTCTTTCATCGCTAATATCCAAGATGTTACAAACACTTGAATGGCAACGGCTTCCCTGATGTTTTTCTACTCACAAATCTGTGAAAATTGTAAACCATGAAGCATGTTGTTGTCTAATGTATGTGTCATGGTTAGGAAGTAAGCTGCCTCGTTTTGAGTTGTACAAGTTTGCATTTTGAATGTTTGCCAAAATTAGCTTGAAAGATATGACGGAGCGTTCAGAAAGCGTAAAGGAAAGTTCGGAGCAGAACATTGAGAGATCAACAATATTTGTTACAAAGTAGTTGCAATATGTGTTTGTAACGAAGTTGCAAGACATCCTGTTGCTTTCTGAAGTAATCTGTTCTTAGTTCAAAGGTAAAGAACACATACCATATAAATTTCAACGGACCGTGTCCGTGGCTGGAAGTTGTCTGTGACTAAATTTAATTTAAAATTTCCACAGACGGTTATGGAACTGTCCACGGACAAGACACGGACATTTCCGTGGACTAGGGACCGTCCTCTGTGCCACATCAATGACTGAGCACCAGACCAATAATAATCCTGTCAAGATGAGAAACCCTAGGATGTTTGCCACACAAAGGTCAAACTTTTGAACAGGTTTTTTTCTTTTCTGTCCCCAGCAAACCTTCCCAATGTGCATTCTTTGATTTTGGCGTGGGGAAGTTCACATTCTAAAGTAAATTTTGGCACATCTGAAAGCTGCGGTTTTTTGTGAAATATGTAAACAAACTGCCACAGGTGGTGCTTTTCCAGAGTGCACTACAAAGAATGCAGACTGAAAACCTTCAAGACATCTCACAGCAATCAATAAATGTCCAAAAGATAAGGTAATGTTCCAATACTCAAATATTAGGAGAAGTAAATAAAAAGGAATTGTGCACTAACCAGTTTTTCTCCTTGCTTTGCAATTGCAACTTGACAGGAGCTTGCAGGAGGGAAAAGAACTGTTTATTTGTAACTTATCAACTTATAAACTCAAGAAATGAGGAATGAAAAAGCTACTTGCATGGTTGAAAACAAATTGCTTGCGTGCTGACCACTTGAACAAGTTCGTGCATTCAGGACGCAGAACTGTTTCACATATGTTCAAAACTAAGCATAGAAATTGAAAATATGCTGGTCTAGCATTCTGCTCTTTGTATCAACCACCTACAAAATACCACGTCATTTGAATTTATGAACTCACCATTTTTCTCCTTCCTCTTCTTCACTCATCCCAATCAATATCAGCAATCAAGCAAGTAGAGTGCTATGATGAAAGGGACAGAGTTAGAAAACTCATATTTCAAGACAAAATGCAAGAACTGTAAGAAGACTAGCTAAAACGACAATGTGACTGAATCTTTGTTGTGGAGCCATTTTGCATCTCAATTTTTTTGTTTGGAAGGAAAGGGAAAGGAAGAAAAGTTTCATGTTATAGCTTTATTCATTGCTCACACTATCTGGCAGCAATGATAAATTTCTAAAATGTTTGGAAAGCAAACAAGAATAAAAGAATTTTCTTGGAGGCCAACACTTCGCCCGCCACTTTTTTCCCTAGCTGTTTTGGGCCTTGGGGCGGGCTAGTTAGGCCAAAGAATAAGCCCGAAAAGGTAGGCATGCAGAATAAGAAACACAACAAACCTGCTGTTAGTTTTTTCTGCAAAGGCTTTTCTATGCTTGACTTGCCGCTTTTTTCTTCGTGATTTCACATACTTTCTTGGCTTGAGCGTACACAGCTTTCAGCGATCATTACTGCAGATCGTTACGGAAAGAATGAATTTGAGCGCCAAAATGTTAACGGTGGCGTTTTGAACCAAAGACTCTTGCCACAGTCGGAGGGCTGGGAACGAATGTAGGCGAATTTCTCCCATCGGAAATTTTGAGAAATGGTGAGTGTGAATCTGGCAAATTGAAACTGATCGGAAATTCTGCGTGTACTTCTCCTACAATGGAAATTGATAGGAAACTGTGAGTGTGGATTTCCCTTTTGGAAACCAATTGGAAATAGGAGAGTCTCCCTATCCAGAAATTGGTGGAAATTTTCTTATTTCTTGCCGTGTGTGGGCCTGCTGCGGCTACAAATTCAAGGCTACTAGCATTAGTTTTTGATATATCACAATAGTGGCAAAATGCACCAGAATCTCCTTGCAAAAGGTCAACCATTTTACCATCGATCATTGTTATCTTTGTGTTAACAACGACTTTGTGCAAAATACCCTCAATATGATGAGGCACCTGTAAGGAATCAACATCTGCCTGTATCTCAGGGAATATTTTCTCGATCAGTTCCCTTGTCTCCTTTACCTTGACAAGTTTGATCGGTCGTGTGTAGAAAATTGAATTGGGTGAGGGATTTTCCCAAACAATTGATTCTACATCATCATAAGATACAGCAATGGATACTGGAGTCATGAATACACCAAGGAAGTGCTCGGAACACCCCGCCAAAGCATCGTCCTCAACATTTCCAGACAACTGGTGTCGCCTCTTGTATGAACCAGACCCATCTAACCCTGCTTTAACATTAAAGAGGAGGGTCGCCTGCTCTGGCATATCAGCAAGCTTCTCACTCAAATTTTCGCTGAAAACGATCGAATGCAAAGTGGAATCAAACAATTCCTTGACTTTCACGGAAGCCGTTAAACTTTCAACAGAAACAGAAGTATACAAACTTTTCTTGTACGAGTCAATCTCGTGTCTGGGCTTAAAGGCTTCAACACCATATCTTACAAGCAGGTTTCTGCACATCCGGTATTGTCTCTGCGACAAGTTTGCAACGTGGAAGAGAGCTGTTAGCTCATTTATTGGCACAGGACTAGACACATTCAAACTATTAAGGAATTCTGCCATATCCCATTCATAAGATCTGCATGCCTCTTGTACAAGCTTTGTTAACAGAGCCTCTTTTTCTATTCCCTGTTTGCGTCCAATTGCAGCAACTGACTCGAGACCCTCTTTCAAGATTCGAGTTTCAACATTTTTGCTTGGGCAGTCTTGTAAAGTTGATGCTGGACGTCCAGCTGATTTTCGTTCACGTTTTTTCACAGGCTCACTAACTTCTGTTTCAAACGATCGTACTGTCGCTAGCCACTCCTCATCTTTATTTTTCACTTCAAATACTTGCTTTAAGGTAAGTTGGAGCGTTTTGACTTCAGCTTTGAGACAGTAACTTTCCTTGAATATCTTGGCAACATTTGAAAATTTAGTAATCAACTTAACACTTTTATCCTTTAGATTGCCATGCTCATTAATGAACACCAGCAATTCACTATTTGTTATCTTAAAATACATACTACTCGTAAGATCCTGAACACAGCATCATTTCTTGTCATGCATCCAGAGTTAACAAGAGCCTGAAAGATGGACATTTACATTTTCTGGTTGGACTTTTAGTATCTAAGAAGAATATTTACCTTAGATGTTGCTTTCATCTTGACTGGAAAGAACGTTGCTTGCAAACTGAATCAATTTACAATAAATAGAAAGGTTTATTTACAAAATAAAAGGCTAGAGTGGAGTAGATTTCAAGAGCTTCTCTGCAGTTGTGCATATGATGCAATGGGACAAGGAACAGCACGGTTATACACTAGATGCGACGCTTTAAGTTTTAAAACAAAAACTCCCAACACTCTAACCCAAAGTAAAACAGCCATAAATTCCATGTATGTTTGAGTGACTCCAACTGTGATACCTTTAGCATATATTGATTCCTTTATTGTTGCATTCTTTATCACGATTTCATAATTAAGGATTTTACCTTAAAGGTGATCTGAAGCGAAAATTTTTATTGATGCAGTGAATAGCACTGTTGAACGATGAAGAATGTCATTAAAATTTTTTTGATACTTTGTTTCATCTTCGAGTTATCCACTAATTTGTACGATTGGCTGGTGACGTCATTTTGTTTGCAAAAAGTACGAGAAAGTATACAAGGTTGACCACGTTTCCAAAGGGAAATAAAGTCAACGACCTTTTTTTAAAATGAAATGCCTTTCTAAAGGTCACATCAGTTGATGCAATAATGTCTATTGCATTTATTCTGCTCAGGTGAAATGTCTCCTAAAACTGTAACCTTCCAAAGATCAGATACAGCTTCTTTCCATATAGAATCCTAATAATTTGCAAACAATATGACGTCATCAACTGACACTTAAAATCATTGGATAATTTAAAAATGAAATGAGATTTCGAAAAAATTTCAACAGGATTTCTTATCAATCGACAGGGCCCTTCGTTTGCATCAATAAAAATTTTCGCTTCAGATCACCTTTAAGAACAACATGAGAACAAATTTTAAATACAACTAACATAAAAGGATATCTAGAATGTCTGCAAGTCCATGATCATTTGGTTTATCCATGGTTTCTCCTTGATAACAACTTCAGAAATACATTCCATATCATACGACAATAGTTTTAGAACGTTACAAAATTTTCCCGAAAATACCACAAGTAAAGAAAATTGCATGAAAGATTTTTGGGTACGAATTTGTACGAAACCTCTGGCAAAAGTGCAGCCAATGCTTCAAATTCAAAAAACAAAGTGTATTGTGAAGACATGTTTTGACATGTATTTCATGTTTTTGACTTGAATTTCAAAGTACTTGCAATTTTCAGGCGTAAACTTGCCAAAAAAGTACAAGTCCGCATTCGCAGAAATTGAATGGAACGAAAATCGCGAAAATTTAAATTTCGAGTCAAGTTATAGTCAAATCATTACTCTTTCAGATAAAAAAAATTTCGTATAAATCCGAGTTGGCAAAGTGATCCTACAAACATTTGAAGATTTACTTTATTGCAGGCAACTGTAGATTTCATCCTGAAATTGACTAAATGTTGCATTTCACTTGTTTATGTTAACTTTGCGAATTTTTAGCTCCGCGAGTATACCTCCGATTTAAATGGGGTTTCTTGTATTAAACTAATCCATGTATTATCTTTGAAGGAAAAATAAAGCCAAAGTCATTTTTCAAAATCCATGGTTTGGTATTTCTGTACTCCTCTGGATCACTGTGCAGGGCTAGGCCCTTTTGCAAAACCTCTGGTTTCGGGTGCACTGTAAATTTTGACTTTGCGAGCTTGTATCTCCGGTGTTTAGCAGACGATTTTTAAATGCAAGGTATGTGAATCTAAGTTGAAGATTGGTAAGTTTATCCGTTCACGCGGAGAGTAATAATATCTTATCGTTATGTTCCTATTTCCAGCCAAAAGGGGGTACTCTTTTTTGAGACACCCGTTATGAACATTTGTGGTTCATAATTAATTAACTAAATAAATAACAGTAATTTGATTCAATGCCAAACTGTTTCCTCAATAATAAGGCTTAAAATCATCAATTTTGCATAATTTGGGTGAAATCAAATAGTTTTATCAATATTTCAAGTCATTATATGATTTCTCATATGAAAATTGCTAATTCATTAGAAATATGACGTCATGAAGATCGATGACGTCAAAGAAATTATAAATTGCTGATGTCAGCAAATAAAGATAAAATATATATCAAATGAAAGTACTCTTTGAATGGTATGTATATATTGATGAGATTCAACACAAAATGAAGAAACTAGAGCAGTTTTCATGATTTTCTTTGTGACCACTCTCCAAATATGGGCATCTGGTGGTCACGTGGTTTAACAACAGGCATTGAAATTTCTAATTGCCAGCTAAATTTTAGGAAAAGTCAAGGAGTTTCAGTGCCACAGCTATCTATTTAAAAAAATTTGGGGGGCCCCCCTGGTTAAAATAGGGTTAAGATAGTAAAACATCCAATCGTGTGTTATCATGTACATGTTGTAAATGTGTACAGTGGATACCTTGGAAACTGTGGTTAAACCAAAGCTCTTCTGCAAAGGTTTCATGTAGATGCAAGCAGATGCCACCCCACTGTTCTTTAAGACATTTACACCATAGGGTGTCTATTCGTGGGAAAGGGTTCAATAAAGATTGTTTTGAAGTGTTCAGTTAAACGCAATGCGTCTTGGTCAAATGCCCCCAACTCAATCCCGCCGCCCGGGTGAGTGGCCGAGTGGCTTAAACAGTTTTCGTAAGGTAACTGAAATTAATCAAGTGAAGTCAGACTCCGGATGGATGACCTCGGAGGCTGGACCTCACAACTCACCTCTTCGTCTTTCGGAAGGGACGTTAAACCAATGCCTGGATACGGCATGCACAGTGGGCCCAACTTAGCTTTCAGTAGCTAGACATCCAGACAAGCCCATTCAAAACAAGTTGAAAAACAAAAAAACAAACACCGCCTGATGCCGTCTTTTCAAGAATCATCCATTGGAAAGCAGTTACTTTGTTAAAAAGCGTTGTTGTTTCTTTGTCGTTTGTTAGCGCTTCATAAAGCATTGGCGCTAGCCCTATTGTTCCATGGCTAAGATACCAAGATCAGTTCCTTTTGTTTCTTAATGCGACAATAATACATTGAGAACAAATAGTCTACCTAATCCTGTGTTAACTTAATCGGAGTTTTCAACAACCGGGCCCTGCAGAGCTGAAGATACAGTCAAATGGTGTGGAGATGAGTCATGCAGACCAAAATCGACACTGTCTTCCACATCTCGCCATGATGCCATCCTGCCACCACTTTTTCAGGTTCCTGTAAACCGTGGAACAACCTAACAACTAACAACGACCTAATGACTAATAAAGAGTTATCAAATTACAGTATCAAGTTGTCTGCCCAAATGGGTGGGCCAGGTGTAAAATGCGGACGTCGCGGACATGTCTGCCTCAAATCCATGTCCGCGTTTTAGGTTTTCGCATAGGGAAAAACCTAAAACGCGGATAACGCGGACATTGTCTAATTCTTCGAAAAAGCTGTTAATAAGTACGTTTCCATGATCATCATTCACAGGACGTCACAGAAAACTAATGGTTTGCAACTTTCCTCAGGTCCGTCGCGTTGTAGGTTTTGGTATAGGGAAAAACCTAAAACGCGGACATCGCGGACATTACCTAATTCTTCGAAAAAAATGTTATTAGGTACGTTTCCATCATCATCATTCACAGGAAGTCACGGAAAACTAATGGTGTGCAATTTTCTTCAGGTCCGCGAAATCAATGTCCGCGTTTTAGGTTTTGGTATAGGGAAAAACCTAAAACGCGGACAGTCACTACGGTCGACCAAATCTGAATACTTCCTTTTGGGACACCCGGTAGTGCTGATTGTCAATGGAAAGCGGGGATGCTGTTGTTGAAGAGAGGAATGTTGATGATGTTTTCACTAGTCGGGTAGACAACGATGGTACAAAAAACCGAAGAATTATTGCAAATAATTAAGAAGTATTCCGAGGAAAAGAACTTTTCCACCATGTCTCAGAACAGATGAATATTTAGAGCAGTTTCTTGACAAAACATCATTAGCGGAAGGAGAGTCTGGTGGAATCTTGAGGTCAAAAGGTGAGGCAATACTGCAACTGCAAAGATCACCCAAGAGAGATACCTCGCCAGAGCCGATATGGTCCAAGGTGTTTTGTATTGTGAGGAGTGTCAGATGTTATTCTTCATCACACTGTTACTCTCGCTTGGGGGTCATTCCATATCAACTCATCAGGATAAAATTCAAATGGTCACCAACCATAAGATATCTTGCTCAGATTTTTTAATTATCCTCTTCAAACTAACATATGTACACACAAAAAATTTCAGCTTGATATCTCTAATGGTTACGGAAATATTATCATTTCATTTTCACTCCTTTTTCGCAAAAATACCCTTTGTCCGCCATTTTGAATTTCTTGTTATGCGAAACCTTAAAATTTGATTTTCACTAAATTCCGTTTTATAAGTAGTACATCAATGAAATCAGGTATCCAAGTGTTTTCAAGCATGGAGATTTCAAAAAAAGCATTTTAAACATCATTGGAACAACAGAAAGTTCTCATTTTGCCAATTAGAAATGAAAACTGCAAAAATAATTTAGCGCTAACGACAAAAAATACTGACAAGTTGATGGGTGACTTTAGTCTTTCTGATAGCAGCCACCAAAAAGATTTTTGGCATGTTGATTCAGGACATAGTAAGCTATATTTTCACCAAGTTTTGACTTGGTGTCTATCCTCAGTCTGGAGAAAACCTAGTTTCAAATTTAAGAAAATTTTTGAAAAATTTTGTATGCGGAAGCTCAAGGTCAACAGGATCAGAAGCAAAAAATGCTCTAATTAGTATGAAAATGATAGAATATAACTGTACTGCACATGTATAGATCATACTCATATATCATAAAGAAATATTCCTCATTGGGAAAGTCAAGGACTTTTTTTCCCCACCAAAAATACAGCACAGACCTTGTACATATTGAGACAAAAATTATTGAGAGCAGTTGTTCAAATTATGATAAAGAATTCTTTGAGTGGTATGGAAGACTGTAAAGGTTTTGAAACATGTTGAGTCTTGAGAACAAAAAAATTTCTTAAGAATTCTAGGTAGAAAAACAATGTACTCTGTATATTTATGCAAGGCCTGTACTGTAGCAAAGGATACAGAGTTGATGAAAATTCATGTCCTATTACTTTAACTTGTTCAACTCATCTTGGATATGTGTATTGTCATTATCACACAAGTGGTACTGACGTCCAGTAATTGTCATTGGTGCATTTATTCTGCACAGAACATTTACAGATGGCGCGAGGCAAGTATCTTCCCTGGCTGGCCAGCAATAAGACCTGGAAGGATAATGTGGATGCATAAACTTAACTTTAACATCTTCGTTTTCTTTATCTACAAATTCTACAAGTCCAATCCAGTGTTCATCATCATATAAAACTACGACAAAGTCAGACTCTTTGACATTTGTAACTTCGACTTCAATGTTCTGGATCTTTTTCCCAAGAACCAAATCGTAATGCATGCTAAATTCCTCCTCCTCTGAAACTCTTTTGACAGCAATTATTGCTTCTGACATTGGTGTAAAGTGGTGGAAGCTTCTTGTCCCAGGAAGTGTATGGGCTGTATCAAATCTTGTTTCAAGATCCTTTCTAAGCTCTTCCATTTCCTGCCTTTCTATAAAGAATGAATGAATTCCCTTAATCTCTTCTTTGCAAAACTTAAAAAAATGTCCTGCCGTTAATATCTGGCCAGACAATGGTCGCTGCAGACTGGCCCTTGTTGCTAAACGCTTAAGAGTTCCTCCGAGGCCATCACATGGAGATTTACCATGGCTGGTGGCAAAAAACGACCAACTGCATTCCACTCCAAAATCGTTCTTATGAAGACATAAATTAATAAAGTTCTTGCAGTTCTTATATTGTCCAGCACAACCATCACTAAAATAGAAAACTTTGACAGGATCTTTGCAAATTTTCTCTTTTATGAACTCAAGAGATTTGGCCATTACTTTATATACAAATGGAGTATCATGGGTAAGATCATCAGATATAAAGCATAAAGAGTGTTCTTTGAGCTCATTTCCTTGGCGATAGTATATGACAATTGGATGCAAGGTGCAGGATTGCTGATTCCAATGGTATCCTTGCACTTCATCTTGAATGACAAATTTGTAATTTTCGGCAAAGTCACCCAGGATAATGGCTTCATTTTCTCTCAGATCATTTTTGCACTTCTTTAGATATTTGGCTTGAGATTTGGCTATATAGGAATGAGAAGTAAGATTGTTCAGTTTTTCAAGAAGAAGGGCAATGAATTCTGTAACTGGCAAAGACTGTCGAACAAGCTCAGATCTGTCAACTGTCGTCCATTGCTGAAACTCTATTGTCTCTTCCTCAATCTCTGTATCACTTGCAGAATCTTGAAGCTCTTCTCCCTCAGATTTCAGCTGCTGTAGCAGATAATCCTCTGCCATGGATTGCGGAGGACAGCTAGCACAACGGTGGATCATGCATTGCTTCGACTCTTGATCACAAACCATCAAATCTATAATTTGATTGCGATCTTTATCTAACTTCACAGCACTCAACATCAGTTCAACATTTTGATGAATTGTGCATACACAAACACTGTGCGTGCCAGAGCGTCCAACTAATATGCACCACTTTGGTCGTAAACTGCAAAATGTGGAGAAACCAATCTTAATGTCCTGATGTAGGCCCTTAAAAATGGTATATAGCTCTTGTAAGTTGCAAAGAAGAAGTCTCTTTTGAGCCAAGACATTTCTTTTGACACTAACAGTGTCCTTTTTGCCAGGCATCGGCCTGCTAAATTCATCGTCACAATAAAATTCAACCACCCTTCTTTTGACACCTTCTGATAAATTTTTTCCTTGCTTCTGATCTGGCAGCTCGAAGACTCCCTTTTCTGTAGCAATCTTCCTTGCTTGTCTTACCATGTATTCAGACACATCAAATTCATTTGCTGTCTGCTGTATGGACCAAGAGCGGGGGGCCATAGTAAGAATTTGAACTTTCTTTTTACGATTGGATACTTTGAGTTTTTCCTTCATTAGACAGACCAGGATGTCCAAATCATTAGCCTTCTTCTTCAATTCTTCATAGTCACTTGGTACTGTGCATTCTGTTGGTTTGATTGATTCAGGCATCACATTGATAACTTCAGCCACATGCTTCTGAATAGTTTCACTTTGCTGTTTTAGTTTGCTCTGAACCTGTTCAATCTTTCTTTTACCATAGGCAATCTTCGAATGGCTTGGAACTGCATGAAGTTTCATTGGGCTAATATCCATGCTCTCTAAACTTGAATCAAGGTTCTCTCTAACTTGTTCTCTTTGAAATTCTGCTTCAAAGTCTTGCTCACTGTCACTGTTATATGTGTCCTCTAATGGTGCTGCTGCTGCTAATTCTGTCTCTTCATCATTCTTGATCCTTTTTGAGACCTCTCCACGACAGGTAGGACACAGCTTTTTTCCAGGTATCAATACGATATTGTACATCCTGTACTCTTTTGAAGCTGCTAAAGTGATCTCTCTAAGTGATCCTTTGGCTGCTTTCTTATGTTTGAGAAATGGATCACAGCAACTTCGTTGGAGAGAGCTATATTGTTGTAGCATTGTTTGCTCATGATGATGGCACAACACCAAGTCGGGACTTTGATTAATTCCTGCTCTCATGGACAATAATTCCATTTGCTCAACAGTTAGAGAATCAAATTTTTTAAATCCAACGGTCCTTGTGTAACTCAGTAAGTGACATTTCTCATTCAGCTGTAGCCCAACACTGCAACTTTCAAGATTACTAGAAAACATCTTGACACCACTTCGATCTACTTTCTTAACTGAACTGTGCTTTAATCTAACTTTGCTTTTATAGCTTTAAAAAACCTAAGGAATTCCACTCAGGATCTTTCAATTCATTCATTCAGGGCCATTTCATTCATTGATAAATGGCATTTATAAATACTAATGACCAGTTAATATGTGCAGTGATGTAATAATTCAGAATTTTGACACCTTAGAAAACAAACTAAAGACCAAAAGGATTATAATTGCCACCTTCAGCTCATTAGGATTAACATGTTTCCCACTTTGGTATATTTTATGACTTAAACAAATCCTTTCTTCAATAGACCTTACATAATTCATATGATGTCACAATAGACTATTTAAATACTCAGCATTATGATTCACATGACATTAGGTCTAGACTGCCCTTTTTACATTAATTTTATTCTTTGCCTGGTCAATAAAGATATTTCCTTCACAACAAAGAACTAAAAATACCAAACAGCTGTATTTTGCATGGGAGGAAGGACACACAGACATAAACTGACTTGGACAAGCCAAAACAAAGATTTGAATCATTTCATCCATGTACAAAGCCATTCTATTACTCTATTTCCCACAATGTACTGAGCATCACTCCTTGGTTATCATTTTCATACTAATTAGAGCATTTTTTGCTTCTGATCCTGTTGACCTTGAGCTTCCGCATACAAAATTTTTCAAAAATTTTCTTAAATTTGAAACTAGGTTTTCTCCAGACTGAGGATAGACACCAAGTCAAAACTTGGTGAAAATATAGCTTACTATGTCCTGAATCAACATGCCAAAAATCTTTTTGGTGGCTGCTATCAGACACAATAAAGTCACCCATCAACTTTTCAGTATTTTTTTGTCGTTAGCGCTAAATTCTTTTTGCAGTTTTCATTTCTAATTGGCAAAATGAGAACTTTCTGTTGTTCCAATGATGTTTAAAATGCTTTTTTTGAAATCTCCATGCTTGAAAAGACTTGGATACCTGATTTCATTGATGTGCTTCTTATAAAACGGAATTTACAGAAAATCAAATTTTAAGGTTTTGCATAACAAAAAATTCAAAATGGCGGACAAAGGGTATTTTTGCGAAAAAGGGGTGAAAATGAAATAATCATATTTCCATAACCATTTGAGATATCAAGCTGAAATTTTGTGTGTGCATATATTTTGGTATGGAGAATATTTATAGCAAATCTCAATAAATTCTGATTTACATGGTTCAAGTCCATGTTGAGTTGACATAGAATGACCCTTGGATGATCCAAAAATGATCCCTGACATATTTATGTCCAAAGTTTCCAGATGTTTCATGATGATATCTGATGATAAGATTACTGACATGTTGCTCTTTTGGAAGAATCAGAGGAGGTTTAGGAAGGCCATAACCATTTGGTGCATATTTTAGATGTCCTCCAATAAAAACCAAACCACCAAGAATAGAAGGATCCAGTCATCATAAAGGACTTGACTTCTTAACTGCCTGACCTGACTTCAACATGCCAAGTTCTTTGAGAAAACATTCTCCTTGTATGCATGACACAATGCAACATTCTGCTCTCCACATTTCTTCCACAGTGATTCATTGAATCACCATCTGTATCTCCTTTCTGAGCTTTCCTCATGATAAATTCCTTGTATCTTAACATCCATGCCACAGCTTTCTGCAATTTCTTCCAGTTTGAGAATTTTGAGAAAAATATATTTGTCATGCCTTTTGTCATTTCCACATTTGTTTAGTGTGAATGCATTGTTCGCTTTACCTTATCATCTCCTTCAGGTATCTCTCCAAGGACTGCATTGCATTTTGGCCACATCCATTCTGCCTCCCACATGAATCCATGTCCTTTGTTCCATCGGTTGTTGCTGAGTAGGTTATCAACTGAAAGGACGCATCATCTGCAGGATTGAGCTTTGTATTGACATAACGCCATTGATCAGGTTCAGTACCATCAAGAACAGTTGAAATTTGCTGCAACTAATTGTATCATGTTGATTTGCTATTTGGCTTGAAGAAACAAGAGTCCATGTATCAATGAATCTGGCAAGCAACTTGTTTGGAGAGAAAAACCGCATTAACCCTAATCCGCATGGGAGGTTTTTCTTGCTGCGTTTTTCAAAGACATCAACTATGTCCCCCAAACCGACCTGACCTTTGCTAATTATCTAATTGCCACATTTTGACCAAAAAATTTTCAAACAATAGTGCTCACAGGTCACGTGACATGCCCGTATCTGGAAGCAGGTAGCAAACAAATCACTGTTTTTGATGATTTCAATGGTGATGACAATTCCCTTAAAGATTTGATCATATTATAAAGTAATATACACCAAATGAATCAGTAGATGAAGAGCTTTAACTTGATACCGGAAATTCTGGAATTTGATGATGTCAGCATTTTTTGATGACATCACAATGGCCGCCATTTTTTTAATTCATTTTATATATCCACTAAAAGATTACAATATGAATTTACAACCTACACTACTTTACAAGATTACTATACTATACAGCTATACAATTCTACTGGAAACGATACCCCGAGGAGCAAAAGACTATGACTACCCCAAGGCCAATTGAACATAGAGATTAAAACTACCCTCTGTCTCAAATTACATGCCACAGGTCCGCCATCAAAGAAACTTAAATTTTTGCGTGGGCAGTTAGAAGATAATCGCAAATAATGTGTGGCATCTAGTTTGAGACAGACATTAAATATACGAGTAAAAGAAAACAAAGAGAAACAAAATACAGAAAGGAAACACATGTTTACTTAGATGGGACATGGCTGTGTTTGTCTGGCACATAACGAAGTGCGAATCTAATTAAATCGACCAGATTTGTGGATAAATTTAGTACATTTTTGTTTAGTTCATCAGGAAATTTTTCATCACCATGGTAACCCTAAAACTGTGCTTGAATTTGTGAAAATTTACTGAGGCCAACCCTAAGTTGAGTGAGATAGGATAAACCTGTTGAATCATGAATGCCAAATATAGATCTTGCAGGGGGTTTGATTATTGAGAAAAGCTTCTTCTTAAAAACTGCAACGGATGGTGCAAGTCTAACGTCAGGATCAAGTTCATTCCATTCCGATAAGCAATGGGGATAGAAACTAGATTTAAATTTTTCCGTTCTGCCCTTTATTCGCCCAGTAACATCCTGGTTGCGAAGAGAGTAATGTAACTGTTGAAATGGTGGAATTGGATCCTTCGTGTAAACAGGAGTTAGGTTATCAATGATCTTGAAGAAGAAGGTAAGGCATCTGCTCCATCGTCGGGAGCTTAATGATTCCTATCTAAGTTCTGCATACAGCTTTTCTCGTGATGTTCCTCTCCATGTTCCCGTGATTGCTCGAGCAGCGAAATACTGAACAGACTCTAATTTTTCCATTAAGCTTGGTAAAACGACGCTATCACTAAATTCACATAATTTCGCTGGAATATGGTAAATAAGCCGCCATTTTGGGCTAAGTAGCAAATTTTTTGAATTTTTTCAAAATTTTTCAATTCAAAAGACACCAATAATACGTCTGTAATGGAGTATTACAACTTTGCAGCTTCTGTTTGTCTATTTTTAAAAAGAACAAATTAATTGCACCAATGACATCATTCAAATTGGCTAATTTCTGCCAAAATATCACTCCAAAATCATTAATTTCGATGAGATTATACTTTCATATGAAATTTGTAATTTGTAACTTTTTTAGTAGAGAAACTCTTAGTAGAGAAACCAGGGTATCATTAAATCCCCAAGAAAAAGTTGTACTGCATGATGCATTGTAATGTCATATTTGCATAATTAATTTTGCATAAATTATGCATTCGCTCATATTTGGTTGTCAACTTTAACCAAGAGCTATCCAACATTAATGCATTCATTAGTGGCATCCTTTGGCATACAGCATGGTAATAGATAGATATAGGGCACTGGACCAAAAAGTTTGAATATTTATGCTTATTTTCTATTTTTTGGAAGTACTTAAGGAAAGTACGCTTAGATACTGGTCATGCATGGGTGACTTTTATTTGATATGCCTGTGCTAAATGTTTGATTTTCAATTTTTTGTTTCAGTACCCTGGTATAACTAATAATCTGCCAAGGAAACAAATTCTACTGCAATGTAATGTATAAAACCAAAGTTATGGCTGTTTGAAAATTTATAGCAAGCAACAAACAAGTTTTGAGATAGAAGGACTTTAAACTTCTTTCAAACCAAATTTTTTTTTTCTATTCATAATAAATTAAAATTAAACTTAAATACATTAATACTATACCGTCCTTGGTGTAAGAAGACACAAGGTCATCTGGCCTACACCAAGAACGGCACTTACAATTTCCAAATACAACTTCAAAAGTAACGAAAGCTACTGGGAACAGGAAAAGAAAACAGGTAAACGAAGCAAAAATTAAAGGAGAGAGAGAGACTGGCAGTTCCAAACCAAACTAAAACTATGCTATGTGTCTAATCCTTATATCGTAGGTCTAACATCAATTTTGTACCATCACATCGAAACTGATGGTACAATGACAATGGACGTAAAGCACTATTGGAGCATTTGAATGGTTTGGTGTGGAACTGTCTAGAAGATAGGAAGGAAAGCTGCTAGATAATTGCGTTATGCCAAATCTATTTAATGCTGATCCACAGATACTAGCATGCCACCCAAGCGAAAGGACAAAGAAAACCCATCCCCTCACTTAGGCAACACGCCAGCACCCACAATCAATTTAAGCTGTTTGTTTTTTCGATGTACTCAATCGTTGCTTCAATTATTATCCTGTTGTCAATCATATTCACATTAGGATTGCCATAAAGAAGCAAGTTGCACAAGGTTTCTGAATCCAGGTTTGCGATATCAATACCGGACACTTCAGTGACAGTGCCAAAGAGATCCTCTCGCAATTGATTAAAGCGGGGGCAATGCAGGAGATAGTGCTCATTGTCCTCATTAGCCGCACCACAATCACATATAGGCCTAAGGCACTCAAAATTGTGATGAAATTTGTGCGCATTAAGATCACTGAAACCAAAATTGAGATACTTTCGCAGTTAAAGTACATCTCAACCACTGAAAGTTAAAATGCTCCACTTGAGTATGAATCTCTAACCTCTGCTTCCTTTTCTCCATCAAAAATTCCCTTTTTTCTTGGCTTTGAGCCTTTTTCTTTGCTGTTTTGTAACAAGAGATTTCTTGACAGTTGCGTTCATTTGTCTTCTTCTAGTTTTGGATTCACAAATCAGTGCTGTATTTTTTCCTCCTTTGAAGCCGAACTTATCAAGAACATTGACCACACCTTCTGCTCCCTCATTGTAGCATAAAACTGCAGCACAAACACCTAATCCTACAGTAGACCTTCCAGCATAAACTGACTTTGGACACTTTTCCCAAACTACATGATTGAATGCTTCATTAGCGTTTTGTGTCATGCCATGGAGTTATTTTGAGAGTAGGTCATCTTTGCTTAAATCTCTGAAAATTGGCTCTATCTCTTCTTTGATAACAGCTGGAAGACTGACCTTTGCCTTAAATTTGTTTGTTTTGTTTATCTGATCAAGTTGCCACTTGCACCATGAATTCTCTGTTCTTGGACAAAATCTGTGGCGCACTTCTTCATTAACATTGCAGCAATGATACAAGACAGCCCCAACTGCTTTTTTAGGAACGTATCCTAAGGTTTTTCAAGGAATAGGATGTCACAAGTACAGACAAATAAAGCTTGACATTGATCCAGCAATGACTCCTAAAATTAAACCACAGAGGAAAATTCCATTTGCCAAAAGAGGGCCACTAGAAGAAATTTTAAGTGAGTTAGAGAAAGAAGATATCATAGAAGAAGTTCAAGGGCCAACAGAATGGATATCTAATCTGGTCTTGACACCTAAATCAGATGGAAAATTGAGGATGAATATAGACATGACAGCAGTTAATTCTGCAATCAAAAGAACAAGACATGTGATACCAGCATTAGAGGAGGACATCTTTGAGCCACTCTTTCGAGAAGATGAAACAATGACAGATGATGGAGGAGAAGAGAGAATGGATAGAGACGGGAACAAAGGATGAACATAGGTACAGAGTGATACAGCAGAGACAGATGCGGACAGAACTTTAGGACAGGCAGACAATGAAACAAGATTTGAGCGTCCACAGAGAATTTGAAGGAAACCGGCAAGGTACAGGGGTGAGAACTTTGTGTGAAAGAAGAAACCTATTGAGTTAAAATGTTTACAGTTTATATTGGATAGTGGACAATGATTCGAGCTTCAGACTCTTTACACTCCATGGAGGATAAAAGTTGGTTTTTGAGTTTAATTGGACAAACTTCGGACAGTCCAGGAGTATTGCTTTGGAGAGGAATGTGGGATCTGGGAACCAGTGTCTTGGTTAGGACAACTAGTCTCCAGGCCCCAGGACAGTTAGGCTGCATTAGTGAGTAAGCAAGATGGTGGAAACTAGCCATGCAGTAACTATAGTCACATTGCGTTACCTTACAATAAGCTTCATGTCCATGTTGCACAGATTGTCCCAATTTTTCTGCATCAACCTTGTAGGCTTGCTCCATTGCGTTTCTCGGATCCTTAAGATAAGTTGGATAGCTTTTACAGATAGTTACGTTTCTCTTCCCAAAAGCAATATCTGTGGGAAGGCGAGGTCTGCGACCAAACAAAAGTTCATAGGGAGAGTAACCTGTAGCATCATTTCTGGTACAGTTGTACGCGACAACCATTTTATTTATATGATCTTTACATCGTGATTTATATGATCTACAATCAAAATCCGCAAACACCTTCTAGTTAGTATCGAATTGTCGGTCATTTTAGGTCCCGCTCACATTTGGCGTTAAAATTGATCCCTCAAAGCGTTCTCAATGAAAATTTACTGAAGAATTCAAAAATTGATGTTTCCAAGAAACATTTTGTACCATTTTTATGTGACATCATTTTTCTGATGACGTGTCTTGACCTCATATTCTCACACTTGATAAAAGAGATTAATAGCTATTTAGACAATTACAAAGTGTTATTTGTCATCTAAGTCGACTAATAAGTTATATTTGATCACAGTAGATGCCTTTTTCATAACTGGAGGACTATATTTAGATAACATCATGATGGCGTCAGAAATTTGATTAAATGCTTTTTCTGCGTTTATTTAGAAATATCAGAGTAAACTTCAGAAAGGAAACCATCGATCAGCCTATAAAATGTTTATCAACAAAAACTGAAATCATTAAGAGATTGTTTAAAAGGTCAATACATAAAAATGATTGAAGTTCCAGCACAAAGCCACTCATGGTGAAGCCACTCAATGATTTTTGAATTTGACAAACGTCTGTATCCAGACATCGGATTTTTTTATGCAATATGAACCATGTATCGAATTTCTTCACACAAATATCTAGGCCACAGCTTGCATTGAGACAACGTGCTTTACGGTGATGTGTGCCTTATTCAATCATGGGATCAAAATCTTGTAGGCTGTAACAGCATGGAGGGCAATTTGAAAGAGCTTTTTTTGAGGGTCCGCAGATTTGAGAGTCTGTGTTTTTGGTTTTTAATAAGGCAAACCTAAACCGCGGACTCAAAATCTGCAAATATAAAACGTCTGCCTTGTTGCTTTCCAAAGGGGCAAAAGCTATTCCGCAACATTTCAAAAACGAAAACTTTAAGGAATTGGACTAGCTCTACAAACTAAAAATAAATTATTGCAATAAATCCCAGGACAAAAAACATTAGCCTTTTTGCAAAGATTTAAGTCATAAATCTATCCTAGATATGTTATGGAACTCATGAGCCACGGACTTTCAACACTTTTATTGCTACGATCACCTGTCACTAACCATGATGTGCTTTGACAAATTGTGGCTTCCTTTCATCTATTTACAGTAAGTTTATACATGCAAAGAGAACAATCCTCCTGTGATGAGCAAGATCTTTCTTGGTGCCACTTGGCACCAGGCCATAGCTAGTTGCTTTTTGGTGACAGCTGTGAAGTTGATGTTACTCAATAATAAAGGCTCAAAGACCAATAGGTGTTGGTGTGTCTGTACTTAACTCTACAAAAGTCTATATCTTATAATTACTATGACATGTTGATCGAAAAGTTTCTAAGTGCAAAATCTTTAATCTTCAGTGGTCATATTTTACTTTCAATTCATTTAATTGAGGAGTTTTAGGTTTTAGCTTATAAGGCTCAAATCATTTAAGTGAGGGGTGTTAGGTTTTAGCTTACCAGGCTCCCATTTCCACTTTGCCTCGTTTTCGTGCAGTTTTATCTCATAGTTCCATGGTTTCTACCTAGTGTTTTCGGCTCATTTACAGTTTCATGGTGGCTTGCTTTTTTTGTTGTTGTGGAGTATTGTGCATTTTTCTGAACAAATGGCTTAAAATTGTCCAATCGTTCATCATTGATAACGTTGATTTTGAAAGACTTCTTTGTGGATTTTAGATTTCAAAGATTCTTTGTCATGGTATTTTTAGAGGGTGAACAAAGCTGTGTAGCTTGGCTATGCAAACATCTACTTGGGTAATTGTCTTCTCTATTACATTGATGTTTCAAAATGAATCCAGTGAATGAGCTTCATTGTTATTCATTTCTGTGATTTAATTACATTCAGAATTAAGCAACATTCCTGCTTTAGGGGTTGTTGTTCATGCGCAGACAGGTGTAACCAAAGATCGTAGACTGCAAGCAAGTGCGTAACAACTTTCATTGAACTGACAGGGGCGGAGGGAAAATTTGTTTGCTGGTGAATATGATCCTTTGTTGCAAACAAAAGGAGTTTGCAAAAAGCGGCAAAAAGTGTAAGAGAAGTTCAGGAGCAAAAAACTCCTCAGAACTGAAAAACATGTCAGATAGGTTATTGACTCGCTTACTCTCTTCAGTAAGACCTGCTGCCAAATGAATGAAACTGAAGCTGACACTAATAAAAATTGCTAACAAAGTGGTACATGATCAGAGACAGGTGACCCAGAAGCTTTGTGAAAATATATTGTTAAGTCCAACCTTTTGACTCTGCGCATGCTTGCATTAAGCTGAGGCTAAGTGACAACGAGGCACACATCAAATGACGTAATGTGATTTGGGAGACTATGATCTAGTGCCGACCTTCAAGCCACTAGAAAGCCTAATCTCTCGCAAATGCTGCATTGTGCTTATGTTACGCTACGGGAAGTCGACATGGCAGTATGCGTTGAAAGTTCTCTTATCATAACATACAGTAAAAACCCGCACATAAGAACCTTCATTTATTAAGAACCTAAAGCCTAAAGCTTTATGTTTTATACCCAATAAATAAGTACCATTTCAGCCTAATATTTTAACCAGGTCCTTAATAAAGGGTATAAAATTTCAGTCTTTCATTCACTCAGGGGCGGATCCAGACCGATGCAAATGCATCGGTCAGTCCCACATGATCAATATTCTAGGAGTCTGTGCACAAGATTTTTTATCAGATGCAAATCATTTCAACTTTCCAAATGCCCCCTTCTCTGTTGCCACTGCTTCTACATAGCAACCTCGTAACCTCAGACTCAGGTACAAAAGCCATGGCTGACAATTGGACCTATCATCCAAACGAATAAAGTTTCCTCCAAACAGCTACGGTAAATCCCATTATTATTCTAATCCCCTATTCAAAATGTGTGACACGCGTCTCGACAAAGGCAACAAAAGCTAAGGCACAAACAGGAGAACCTTGTGTAATCATTTTGATGAGTGCATCGGTGTCAATCATAGCAGCTTTGACAGCTCCTTTCTTCTCAACAAACAATAGCCAAAATGCATCGGTCCCCAGACCCCTTAGTGGAGAAAAATCAGCGTTTTGCACCGGTTGACCGATGCAGTCCAAAGGTTAACATTGGGCAATAGACTGCCCTACTATCATTATTGTTGTCCGCCCTTTGGTTGTCTCGCTTCCTCTCGTCTGAATAATGAAAAGTGCAGTAGACCTAAACTCTTCTTCAACGTGTTAGAAGACCAAATTGTGGTTGAGTGGATAAATCAGTCCGCGGAGGGGAACTTTTCTGGCAATACCAAATCAGTGAACAACGCAATTTGGCTTGTCTAGGCCACGATGTAAACAACACTTCGAAAAGCACTGGCTTGAATAGCTCTGATTAGAGGTACATGTTCATATCCTAGTGGCTAAAATAACCTTCAAAGCAAGGTCTTCCAGCTGAAAAGAATTATAAAAAGGGCGTTGCCTATGTTTTCCGAGAGTCTGGAGGGCGTGGTCACCCAGAAATTTCCTGGGGGCTTTGCCCCCAGACCCCTTCAGCTGCATCGGTCACTCAAATATCTGGATCCGCCCCTGGTCACTGGGAAATGTATCTGTTTGTAACCTGTTCTTCAATCGACTTCTTTCATGGATGGACTTAAAAACACATACAGAAGGCAGGGCCTGCAGGAGTAAACTGGGTAAAGCTTGAGGTGAAAGGTCAAGGATGTAAGTAAATTTGGCTGAAATTAAGATTCTCAGATTTCCTGTTCTTGCAAAGAAATTCTGCATTATGACTAGTTGTCTGATGACAGCGGATGGGTCAGGAGATCAAAAAATTCACCCCAGGGACTAAAGGACTATGTCTTTTTAAGTAGAGCTTAGCATTGCTAGCCATACTTCCATCATGTTACAGTGCTAAGCCTTCAACTATCCTTTGTTTTCCGGCATTTGTTTTGGACCCTACGTTAAGAACCTACACCCTGATTGCGGGATGTACCTCATAGCATAAGAACCCAATCAGGCTGAGTTCAAAATCTTAGGTTCTTATGTGCGGGTTTTTACTGTAATGTCAGTGATGACAGATTTAAACAAGTCAGCAGACTTTAAATTACACACGATGTTTGAAAACTCTGTGGCAGAGAAACCAATTTCAAAGCCATTAACAAAAAAGTTTATCAAATTATCCGCAAATAGTTCTTATCAGGATAAGCTGCAAGTTTCTTCTTGAGCTCAACTACGTTCAAGCTTGTAAAAGCCTTGGAAGGCCACGGTTTAAAAATTGTTTTTAATTTGTTTACAATCAGACACAGGGTGTGCGCCTCCGCACTGCTTGCACTGGTGGGAAAATGGGCAAGCTGGATTGGTGCAGCAGTTGTTGTTGTAGAAGTGATGACAACGCTACAAGGTGGACTTGTATTGGCATGAAAAGACTGATTGTTGTATTGACTGCATGCTCAGTGTGGGTGAAATGAAAGGGAACCATCCCTCGGATATGTATTTGCCATGCCTCAATCCATGATAAAATATCAGAGATCTTTTCTGTTTGATGGCATGTTTTCAAAGAGGTCTTGGGCTGCACGTTACTTTTCTGCAAGATGGCGGATACGAGCAATGGCTATTTTAGTGTGGTTGTGTCCACATTTTGTGGTCTTGAAATTACGAGAGTCTAGTCTAAAAGAAACTATAAAAACCCTAAACTTTCACATGTTTTCATTTCCTGCAATGCAATACTGAAATCTTATTTGACTGATCATGGCTGATTAAAAATTTATCACCTGGGGCCCATCAAAACTTTACTATCGCTATCAATTACATTCCTGTCCTGACTTCATCAGTATCAGTTGTCTTCTGACGCCATGAGAGACGGTCATCAGATCCTTTTGCTTCCTTTACTTTGGGGAGATGTTGAGTTCAAAGGGCACTAATCCCCATGATCAAGCAAAGTGTTATCTGGAAGCAATAATGGAAGCTTGCAGGCCCCTGTCGTGGGAAGGTCTGTTTGGTAGGACATCGTCCTTCGTCAATCATGAGAGTAGAAATGCCACAAAATAACTCATTGGTATAACACCTAATGTCGCATGTTCATTCATTTCAAAGGGATTTGGTGGTCGGACAAGTGACAAAAAAGCAACCAAAGAGAATGGAATTTTGAGTAAATTTGAGCCAGGGAACGACTGCATGGCAGACCGTGGGTTTGACATTGAGGACTTGCTAAGGGTAGATGGAGCTACACTAAATGCCCCCCCAAGAACAAAGGGCAAACAGCCGTTGTCTGCAAATGAAGTAACCAAAACAAGAAGAATTGCCTCAGTTAGAATCTATGTTGAGAACTTTATTTGGCTGCTTAAAAGGTATAACATTTTGAAGGACACAATCCTGACAAATTTTGTTAGGCAAATAGATGACATAGTTGTTTGTCTTTGTGCACTCTGCAATTTAAGTTAAAACTTTAATGCCACTGTGAAGGATTGTTGGCACAGTTTCCATAATTTGGAGTCAGAATGAAATAGGACTTCAAAACTTGATGAGCTGCTGAAATGTAAATAGTAGAAGTCCTAGCTGGTTAGAAAGGGATTTGGAACAACTTTTCCTGCACAAATAATATAGCTTCCCTGATCCTTTGATACCTCGTGATCATTATTATTTTAGTTTTTCTAACAGCCAAGGCATGTCTACAGGATTGCTTATACTTTACATGCCTGCAGTAAATGTTTAACTGCACTATTAAATAGAAACCTGTGCATTCTTAGGGCAACAACCTCAAACAGAAACTTTGCCAAAACTCCTCAGCGAAATCATGATTTCAAGTACAGTATTTCTGAATTTACAGCAAAATTGTTTTTGTTGCTAGAGAGTATTATACGTGTAGTTTTACCAGTTAATTCTCAGCTTGCTTGAAGGCACCTGTTCATCACTGATTCATCTTTAAATACCAAGACAACCAAAGGGATGAAAAGCTTTTTGCAGGTTAGAAAAGCTTGTTAATGAGTGGTATTGAATGATCGGCAACTTGATAAATTTCAAAACTCTTGCAGAACATCACAAATATAGCAAAATGTAAAACTTGACTGAAGAAAATGTACTTGTGAATGGTATTGAATGATCAGCAACTTGATAAATTTCAAAACTCTTGCAGAACGTCCAGAACATAACATAAACAAAAAACTTGAATGAACAGCAAAGACTCGAATTCGTGAATGATCCAGAAAACTTGACAGCAATGTTTTCATTTGCAGTTTGAAAAAATTACCCTTTTTGTTGACATTTATTTGAGAGCAGATGGTAGATGTTATAGCATTGAACAAAATTTTGAGATGAGAGTAGACTGAAATTATTTTGGTTACCATAGGACTGTGAGTGTTTTGTCATAATACCCCTATTCGATTGATTTGAGTGTGCCTATGCTACAGCAGCACCCTGTTTGATTTTTATGCAGCCAAAAGGCAGCAGGAAGATATAATGGGCCTAACGAAAATGCCAAAAAAGAAAGCAGGTCGACGGCGGGAAATAGAGCGAAGAGACGGCTTGGGAAAGCACCAAGATCGTAAAAACTTCCATCTAATGCAATTAGTTCACGAATGCATGAAAAAATTACATTGACATGGTAAAATTGGCAGTATTTGCAAGGGTTTCCGATGCTCTCGGCATGTAAATTCACCTTCCCTCGCAGCTGGGCCTAACTCCAAAACTGCGCTGATCAAGCTTCTAGCACATCAAATGTGGTTCAAACTGCAGAAAACTAAGGAAAAACATTTGGAAGGACATCTTACCACTTTTCGTTGGAAACGCTGCATTAAAAATTAGGAAAACACATGGGAAACATCAAAATCTCTGCCCCCACTGCAAGCATCCTCCCGCTCGCGACCAATAAACAAAGCATAGAGGAAGAGCGTGTGGTTCCGCGGCGATTTGTATGAATCCTGGCCCTTTTTGAGAATAGCTAAAAGATCTATTGCAGAGCAGAATGAGTCTCAATATTTCCACTTCCCAAGGTACTTTGAAGTTTCTACCAAGGTACTTCCCAAGGTTCTACCATGAACTACTTGAAAGTGTTGAAAAGTTGGAAAGCATCTATCCAATATACTTTGAAAGTGAGCACGGCCAAAAAGCCAGGGGTTACCTTAACAAGTGGCTGGATAAAGACAGCATACACCTGGCTGGTATTACAGCAGATGTGCTGTACATTTATAAATTATTCCATTATTTAATTATGACACAGTGCAAGTTTCATTGTCATAGCTATTATAGTTGTGAAGGTGATTAGGGGGATGAGAAAGCACCCCCCCCCCTGGTAGAGAATTGCTTTTTTCACCCAGTTAGAATGGGGTTTAGAAATCATTTTTAAACATGCACACAGTTGTAGAACCAACAGCTTGAGCCAATACTGGAAGTTCATTGAAACATAACAATCTGGACTTCGAGTGCCCTCACATGAGCAAACTCAGTCCGGTCTCAGTTTCAGATCGGTTTGAAACTCATTTCGGCCTACGGTCAAGGCCCTTAGCGCGCTCACATGACACAGGCGAAATGAAACTCAGGTCGACCTGAAATTCATTTCGCTTTCTCAGGTCGGTCTGAGTTTCCAGGTCGACTTGAAATTTTCATGTGAGCAGAAAAATTTTTCATTTCGGGGCGAAATGACTTTTCAAAGCACGTGTGATTGACATTCCAGGTGTTCCTTTGGCAATTAAAACAATAAGTATTTCATTCAAAGTCACCCAGCTGGATCTAAATGCTATGAATCAATGCCAATATCTTCCACAAAACAATCACAATTGTTCTAATTGTGGAAGGAATGCACGCATTGTTTAATATTCTCAAACCGGTCTGAAACTGTTCATGTGAGGGGGAAGCAAATTAGCAAACAAGGCCAATACTCAAACCGATCTGAAACTCAGTACCAATGGAGTACCTATGCAGTCTAGAGACAATGCCTGCCAGCACAGGGAGGAAGAGGAAGTATCTGCAACACCTATTTAGAGCAGTTTAGAAGCATCAAAGCCTTTGTTTGGGGTCAACTTTGTTTGGAATGCATTGTTCATAATGTCATCATATTCAGAAGCGTTCAGGTATTAGGCAGGTTTCAATTTGAATGATTGGGTGGTTTTAAGAAAATAAAAAGCTTTCTTAATTGCATTGTATGTTAAGATAATACTTTATGGTCTGTTTACTCGTTTACCTCACGAATTGTGCAGGCGTGCAAACGCATTTGAAATAGTGATTTCTTTTGGTCATTGAAATTCATAAAACGCAAATAGGACAAATGGTAAATTTGCTTGTTGTGCTCAAGGCAGCGTGCAAATGCCCCCACCAGACATCCGGGATCCGCCCGCCAGGCAAAATGCCCGCCGTCCGGCCACTGCCAAACAGGAAGACACCACCGGACAAGCAAGCCCCGAAGCGCCGGCGAACAACGCACACCCGCCTGGAGATATCTAAAAAATGGGGTATTTACCTATCCGTTGAGACGATAATGAGTAATGGGTAATGAACTACCAACAAGGAACACAAGGAAAGAGACATTCTTGAAGTTGGAGTTCATTTGGCTATAATTGAGTTTAATAATTGTCCAACAGGCATTTACAATATTCTGAAACATTTCAAAATCAGGCCTGACATTTCAAAAAAGGATTCCTACACAGAAATTGAAAAAAAGAAGTTTTGAAAAGCTGTAAAGCAGGTATTAAAAGCCATGGAGACAGAGGAAAGAAGCTTAGAAGAATGAAGAAAGGATTTTTAGACTCAGAGGAAGAGGAGGAGGGCAGAGAATCTTATGTTGCTGTGGGCCTCTGAGCTGCAAAATTAAAGCTTATCTTTAACAAAGGATTTCTCAAAACCATAATTTCGAGTCGACGGGTGTAATTTACGGAATCCGGAACTACGGAATTTGGGAATCTGGAATCACGGAACTATGGAATTGCGGAATTCGGAACTGCGGAATTACGGAACTGCATCATAGGTATAAATTGCAGACCACGATTTGAAAAGGTTATGAACCAAAGATTTATGTTAAGAGGTATGATTTAAGGAGAGATTTGGACCATAAAATCATACCATATATCTTCAAACTTTCTATGCTTCGTTACAATGATTTTGATAAATTGATAAGGTTTAGGAAATCTATGTGGAATCACATCGTAGCATGAACTGAACTGAAAACTAAGCATACAGCAAAAACATAAACAAAACTTTATACTCACGAACAACAGCACAGCGGGTAATAATGAACACAAATGGAAACTAGCTGTCAATCAATAAACATGAGTCACCAACGAAGGTACAAACAGATTTTGACCAGGGTTGGCGCCAGAAATCTTCCGACAGGCGGCAAAAATTGCTACGAAATGCATTTTTCGTATGTGATTTTACAAACATTGCTCCAAAAGTTGGTTTTTTTAAATGACAGTAGCAAACGAAACCACAGCCAAGGGAACGGGCTTGACAAAATCAGCGGGGGAAGAAGACCCTGTTGAGCTTGACCCTGATTCTGGTCTGATGGTCTGATTCTGTGAAAAGACATGAGAGGTGCAGGATAAGTGGGAGCACCAATATGACAGCGAAATACCATTACTCTTATCGTTTGTTTACTTATTTGGTTGAGCGGAAGCGGGCCTCACAGCTCACTTTCTGGCATTAAGGCCTCGTTGGCAGGTCCATCCGTGCCGAAGACACTAATCTTTAAAGTTTGTTTGCTAATGGCTTTTTGCTTGAGCTGGGAAATTCATGTGATAAGGCACATGAAGAGATTTAAACCTTTTGCAGTTTTTGTAATTGTATCAATTTATGATACTTACACAATTTTGATAACAAGTTGGAAGGCGGTTTCAAACAGAAAGTGTATTACCGTCCAAGTATTAATACCAAACAATATTATTGTTGATTTGGTTGTTCTTTAATAATCTTAACAAGCTTTATTTCTGATTATATCTCTATTTGAAATCGATTATTGCGCTTGTTCAGCTGGTTCTTCTATGCATTTGGTAGTCCTGATGTCGCCTTCCTACAACACACACAATGCAGTTTGTAATGTGTGATTATCGTCTTCAAACTCCTTAAGAGAAACAGAAATAGAAATCAAGATGCAATATTGACCTCCACTAATTCTGCCTCCATGTTATTGACTATTCATCAATATTTCAGTTTAATCACAAAAGTATAATCTCTTAACGTAGAAAACGTTACAAAATGATAGAAGGTTACAAATTTTGGAGCTTGGCCATTGCAGTTTCACTTAATTAAGTACCATAGATTCATGGTCTGCAATTCATACCAACGATGTAATTCCGTAATTCCGCAGTTCCGAATTCCGTAATTCCATAGTTCCGTGATTTTGGATTCCCAAATTCCGTAGTTCCGGATTCCGTAAATTACACCCGTCGCATAGTCAACACAATACCTTTCATACAGAGGAAATTGTGATATTTCAATCAGAGCCACCACAGTAGCAATAGGTGAAGGTGAAGTTGCTTTTTTCAGTGCCAAGCGCTGGGATCGCAGAATTAGGGCAGACCTAATCGAGTCGGCGACCCCTTGTCATGACGCTCAAGTGCTGGGGCCCTACCGGGACTCGAACTCACTCCGCCTGACTATTCTGGCTGCAATGTCAGAGGATTACAATGTATTTACAGTTGCTGGAACAGGCCTGATATGTTTTTTGTTGTAAGAACATAGAATCAAGATTAGTTGGATTTAGAGTGCTTATAACTCGCATGGAACCACCCTGCAGCACATTGTAATCCATGGGCAGATTTGTATTGACAAAAGATTTGTTGTTACATTTCGGTTCATAGAAAATGTTGTGGCATTCCTCAGCATCTGCAATGGCAGTTACGGCATTCACTGCAACGGAACTTGATTAATCACCTCAAGAGAAAGGAGATTCGAGATTAACAAGCTTATCCACAGAGGCATAACTGTGTCCTCTTGGGGATCTCCTTTTCCTGAGGTTCTAAAAATAATCCTTCCTCAGCACTTGCTGCAGATCTTTCAAAGCCTCACTGGCCCAATCGTCCAAAAGTGTCCGCAACACATCCAGGTCTTCGGGTCTATATACATTATTATTTACAAAGGTATTTACATTATTTACATTATTATTTACATCATTTACATTATTATCTACATTAAATACAATATACACATGTTCATCAATGATATTTATAACTCTGTTTGAAAACTCTTCTATTGCATCGTGCAGACCTTTCATAATTAGTGATGAAGAGTAACGCTGTAACATGTGTGTTCCACCAGAAGAATAATCGAGCACCTCCAATTGTCAATCAATGTATTTACAGTTGCTGGAACAGGCAAGATATGTTTTTTGTTGTGAGAACATAGAATCAAGATTAGTTGGATTTAGAGTGCTTATACCTCGCATGGAACCACCCTGCGGCACATTGTAATCCATGGACAGATTTGTATTGACAAAAGATTCGTTGTTACATTTCGGTTCATAGAAAATGTTGTGGCATTCCTCAGCATCTGCAATGGCAGATACGGCGTTCACTGCAACGGAACTTGATTAATCACCTCAAGAGGAAGGAGATTCGAGATTAACAAGCTTATCCACAGAGGCATAACTGTGTCCTCTTGGGGACCTCCTTTTCCTGAGGTTCTAAAAATAATCCTTCCTCAGCACTTGCTGCAGATCTTTCAAAGCCTCACTGGCCCAATCGTCCAAAAGTGTCCGCAACACATCCAGGTCTTCGGGTCTATATACATTATTATTTACAAAGGTATTTACATTATTTACATTATTATTTACATCATTTACATTATTATCTACATTAAATACAATATACACATGTTCATCAATGATATTTATAACTCTGTTTGAAAACTCTGCTATTGCATCGTGCAGACCTTTCATAATTAGTGATGAAGAGTAACGCTGTAACATGTGTGTTCCACCAGAAGAATAATTGAACACCTCCAATTGTTAATCAATGTATTTACAGTTGCTGGAACAGGCCTGATATGTTTTTTTGTTGTAAGAACATAGAATCAAGATTAGTTGGATTTAGAGTGCTTATACCTCGCATGGAACCACCATGGAATTCCTGTCATACATTCTGGATCCTAATATATACTTTAAAAGCATTTGAAATAATAATGAGATCATAAGAAATCAAAGAAACTTGTAAGAAACCTCGGCTGTCAAAAAGGACCTAAATTACAGAAACTCATATTTGAGTTTCTTGTGTGATATAAGGGGTGGGACAAAAAGAATGCGGCCATAGTTAAGTAACACGTTCAAAGAAGCAAAATATTGTAATGTTTGAAATGATGACAGGGTTTATGCAGCTTTGTGCGATTAGATAAGCCCTTGGAGACTTGCTGGCAAAAATCCCAAATGACCATCTTTCATCAGATGCAATTTTGAAAAATTCTATACTTTTAATCCACAGACCCATCTAGCATCACTTTTCCAAGCATTTTGAATCTTCTTGGTCACTTGCTACAGTATTAATGCCACAACTGAACTCTTTTGAAGGAAAATTTGGCTGCTTAATGCAGCAGAATTGTTGGTATGATGCTAATATAACGACTTAGGCTACTCAGAAGAAAGGATGATCATTTTTGCTGTGAGGCAGGCATGGTATTCCCATGCAATAATTTTGCAACTGATTGCCTGTCTCAGTTTTCAAAAATTTTTGCAGATCTAACGTACAATATGCAAAGCTTCATACTATTAATCAAAAGAAGTTGACTCAGTTAGAAGGCATCATACTAATCAATTTGCCATGCAGCCTTAAATTACATAGTATTTAAGTTTCATAATTTTGGGACTTAAGAGGATTCTTAAGAGGATTCATGATGGACCAAAATGTAAATTTTTGCACAATTTTTTGCAAATATCCCAAACCTAGAGCATTTTTTAGCTATTGCTAGGGTATGATTGGTATAAACGTGGGCCCAAATTGAGCAAAACCTCAAAATATATGGATGGTAAATGACTGCAAGGTAGAAACGCTTTCAAACTTTTTTGTTTGCTAGCGCTCAATGCTTTTTTATTTCCTGCCAAAAATCCTCACCTCTGTTAAGGGCTGTTAAATATTTAAAAAATTTTCTCTTTTGGCAACTAAAGTAGGCCCACCTTTCCTGAGAAAAGTGAGTTGATTTTGAAAACTTGCACTATATGAGAATATGAAAGGGATAATGATAAAAAAATTAATGGAATTATGTTTCCCAACTTATTTCTATTTGGCAAAGTCACAATCTTTGCCATTAATCACAAGCAATCCCGTTCCAGCAATGATAGTAAAACTACCAGCCTTATGCGGTGATCCACCGTCATCCTGATTTGGAAAGCAGTGATCAAATTTGACAGTAATGATCAAATAAACATGTTTACAGTTTTTTCACTCGTATATTCTGGTTGCAAGACAGCAACCACATTAACAGTAAAGCCTTTCTCGGATTTTAGACACAAAACAATGTGGCATTATAAATGTGAGAGCAAAATCCTCATGCAATCCAAGGCTTTGTTGAATGCGGGTTATGGGTAAATTCTCAGTATTCCCACATTACCCCAAGTAAACAGAAGTCGAATGAATTTTACTGGAGATGCTAATTTAAATAACAGCGAGAAACAATTCCAATGCAGCGCAGGCAAAAATGCGATGGGTAGAAGTGTTTTAAGCCAAATGAAAGAGCATATCTACAAAGCTTTTCCTGGGGGCTTCGCCCCCAAATCCCCTCAATGTATGCTGGACTTAGAAGTTTCTACTGAACCCAATGCCCTCTTTCACGAACTGCATATGCTCCATATTTCTGAATCTGAGGTACACGGTAACTCTTTGACAATTCCATTACCGAGTGGAGCATGTTAGGTTGGTTGAAGAAATTTAACAGACTCATTCATCTTAATGTCAATCCATAAAAGGGGCGTTGGTCGCATTTACAGCCAAAGTAGAGGGCGCCCCAGACCCCATCCTGTTTCGCCCCTCCAATAAAAAATCCTGGTGGCGCCACTGGAGATTGGACGATAGTTCCGTACACATTTTTCTCATTATTCTCATGAACTGGCACCACATTTGCATATTTCCAAATTTTTGGAAATCGACCACGTCTCAAACAGTTCGTAAATCTTTAGAGGGTTAACTAATGCAACATCGCTGAATTTTATCATTCTTACCGAGATTTCATCCCATCCATGTGCTTTGTTAGGATTTAGTGCTCTGATGATATTTAGTATCTTCTCCTCAGAGATGACAAAATCACTTATCATGTGATCAGTTACTAGAGCATCTTGTGGAATATGACTACCTGTATCAATTGTGGTACACTGAAGTATGAAGTAATCATTGAATAATTGCGCCTTTTCTGTAAAATCTGTTACAAATATCCCATTCTCTAGAAGTGGTGGTATGATAGGAATCTTGGCCTTATTTAGAACAGTATTAATTAAGGACTAATATGTTTTGTTCGAAGAAACTTGGTTTGCTAAGGTTTCCCCTATTTTGATGAAGTAGTTTCTTTTGGCATCTTCGATCATTTTCGAACCTTTTGATATCATATTTCACGAAATTCTTGCAGGCATGATTTTGTTCCTCAGGAAGTTTTTAACAGATTTGATTTTTAACAGTCTTTAACAGATTTTAACAGATTCCTTATCCAAGGTGCTTGATGAGGCCGAATCGTTTTAACTTCATTTGGTAATTAGACACTGCCTCAGAGGGGATGACCCCTCTATGCTGAGGGTCATTTCAAAACTCAGTACTTAGGGTTCTAGGGTTCTAGAGGTCATAAGGGTCTCATGGTCACGGGGTTTGGCTTTTCCTGTGTGCCCAAGGTTTGCTGTTGTTTATCTATTTTGACTCATTTGAATTGCAATGAATTCACTTATGCATCAGAATAGCAAAAGATTTTACCGCTAGGAATCCCCAATGTTTGTTTCTTTAGTTTACCAAAATAAAGGCTTTGGAAATAAGTAGTAGTAACGAAGACATTTTGTATTGCATCTCAGTGCATCACTCTCGTAGAGATCAAGAAGAAATCAAGTTCAAGGAGTGGATGACAATTTCAAATCATGGCTCAAGGAAGACCAACCAGGCTTTGAGGCAAAATTTGTTGAGGAAACAATAGGTAAGATTTTACCTCTATGCAAGCTCTTTAAACTACAATCCTGGACAAAAAGTTTGGAGATCAGTATCGCACTGTTGAACAGTATTGTTAATACAGTAATCCCCGCATATAGGAACCTACTAAAATAGGAAGCTAGAGGCTGTTTTTCCTAAATTATACACTTTATAACTAGGAACCTGTTTGATGAATCATATTTTTCATGCAGGGGTGACAAAGTTAATTTTCAATCTTTGTTATTAAATTCAGTTTGTCTCAGTTGGCTATTGAAGTTTAAGTGTCCTCCTGTCTCTTGGCACTCTCCAAAAACGCATGGTATTGAATAAAGATGCACTGAATTTAGATCCCAAAGAACTATGGAAGCCCATCCCTTTCAGTGATAGATAATAGAATGGTATTAGAAGCAACCATCAAATACATTGAGAATTCTGAACGTTTTAAAGAAAGAGGCTGTTTGTGGAGTGGTTTGATTGATTGTCCGTCCGACATGGAGAGGGGTTTCTTAATTACGAATGCATCAGTCGGGTGGTTGGTCTTGCTGGGGAACCATGTATATCCAACTACACATTGCTATTGAAAACTATAATAGCATGCAGGACTAATTCTTTCTCTATAGTTATAGGGATCCGTGTCGGGCTGGCGGCTGATCAGCCATTTCATCAAAGAGCCTCTGTTCTGCTCAGCGATCAGGCTCTTCGTTTTTTTTTTATTTTTCGTTCTGATGTAATGTTTCTTTTGAGTTTAATGTCACTCATTGTGGGAACTCGCTGACTTCTTGTCTTTTCCTGCAATGAGTGGCACAGTAGTTGTATTTGTTGTACGCAGTAATGTTTTATGTGATAAAGGAAAAACGCACAACCCGTGGCGGAGATCTCTGGGTGCTTACAAAACGAAGACCCAAGATAGAAGACGAAGACACGTACCACCATAATTCTATGTAGAGTTTACTTTTAACATCCAGTCCAAATTGACCTTCCTGTGGCAAGTTGTTCAATGAATAAACTTAATTCAAACAAGTGCTAAAGCTTTCGGTTTTCGTTTTGCAGAATTACTCCCTCAATCTGCAAAACGAATACAGCTCCTAAAATGCTACGAAAGTGCTTAAATTCAACCCAGATGGTTAATAATCATTGTGTTTCTTCATATAGGGACCAGGAAACAATTATTGCACTGCGCGGACAGTACGATTGTCATTTGGAAGCTGTCTTCGTTTTGCAGGATGGCCCCCTCAATCTGCAAAGCGAAGACAGCTTCCAAAATGCTACGATAGTAAACCCAGATGGTGAAGAGTCGTTCTGTTACAGTCAGGACTCAAGTAGATAACTTTCTTTCTCAATATTTATTTCAACAAAACTAACAACAAAAGTCACAAATATTGATGGCTATACTACTTGTCCTTTTAGCGCAGTGTATAGAAATACCTCCCCCCCCAGTACAGATAGGATTAATACTTCTTGAGTCCTCGAGATTGAATAAGCCTATGGGAGGCTCAATAAAGCTTTTACTACAAACAATTTTTTGGTAGTTTCTTAACTTTGAAATGTTTTGAATTAGGAACAACCATTCTTTGAAATAGGACTTTCAATGTGCTTTGTAAGTAAGATATTTATCTGTACAAGTAGTGACAGAACTCGAACTCAAGACAACACCTTAGCAATATGTTGTACAGTCTTGGTTGAGTTTTAACATTTTCGTAGCATTTTCAAAGGTGTCTTCTTTTGCAGATTGTGGGGGTCATTTTGCAAAACGAGGACAGGTTCCAAATGACTACTGTACGGGCCGTGCAGTGTAATGATAGTTTCCTGGTCCCTACTTGAAGGAACACAATGATTCTTAATCATCTGGGTTGAATTTAGATAATTCGGCAACATTTTAGAAGCTGTCTTCGTTTTGCAGATTGAGGGGGTCATTCTGCAAAACGAAAACCGAAAAACTTTAGCACTTAATTTGTTTGAATTAACTTAATTCATCGAACGACTTGCCACAGGAAGGTCTATTTGGACTGGATGTTAACTCTATATTGAATTATGGTTGCACTTTACTTCATCTTAGTTTTTGATTACAAAGTCCAACTTTGTAATCTAAGAGGGCACTCGATGTCAGTCAGAAAGAAAGTCACGCTCGTTAATGGAATTGATAAACGTTTTACCGCTGCTAATAAGCACTCAGATAAAGAAAGCGCATACAACACAGAAGCTTCCCGCGATCTTATAGCAGAATTTGACGTCGGCTTATTTCATGTTAGACAGATTTGACACCATAAGATGGATAAATTACTAGGATGTTTACCCTCGCACAGCAACAAATTCACCCAGAATTGGCACGTTCTTGACTTCATTAGCAGCTTAATTATGTCAAAACAATCGTTTTCTAGAACGAACGAATCATTAGCCACTTATTGATAGTACTCATTATGCAAATAACTCAACTTTAGAGGATGATGTAACCGGCGGCCTGCACAGAGGCTAGCATTTGCAGCATAACCAAAGGTAGAAGGATCCCCCTCCTACACAGCAGCGGATGCAATCATCGCATGTGAAGTTGAGACGAAAGGTGCAGAATCCCAGCAAGCAATGGCGCCATGGACTGGGGGAAGGGACGTGATCACACTGAACCAAAACATCTTCATGCATATCATTCTGCACAGAGGAATCTTCGTGACTGCTTGTCTCAAATTAGATGCCCGCGAATAGCAACAACTGAAACGTTCTGTGGGGTTCTGCAGAAGTAATTTTGCGTTATCGTAAATCTCACATGACATCTCATTTGACACAGATGCACCAATAGTTTTGTGCACGAACTATAAGCAAACTAGGGGTAATGACTTTTGATTTTTGCGTATCATTCTCGTTTGACATAAAGACCAAAATATTGCCTTTGACCTTGAGGCGATTCTTGTCCTTATACTAGGCGCTCGATTTTCCATTGAAGGCGACTTTAGCAGCAACACTCATCTCTCTGACTGTAGCAAAAAACAGAATCAACGATCATTTGGGGTTATGAAGAAATCAATAATCAGATATTCTTATGCTTGTTTAGCTCAGGACGGACTTTGTAATCATCCAAAAGGATCTTATGTTTGATTACGAAGTCCAACTTTGTAATCTAAGAGGGGACTCGAGGTCAGTAAGGAAGTAAGTAAGAAAGTCCGTCACGCTCGTTAATGCAATTGATTGCCGTTGTATCTCTGCTAATTGGTAGTGAAATAAAGAAAGCGCGCGGAAAGCGCATGCGAGACACAAGTTTCCTGCCAGCCTATAGAAAAATTCGACGTCGGCTTATTTCATGTTGGACAGATTTGACACCATAAGATTGACATATGGCTTTGATGTTTTCACTGATAACAAAACAACTTAAACGTCAATTGGCACGAACTTGACCTAATTAGCAACTTAACTGAACCATATCTCTCGTTAGCGTTTGTTTTGGCAAGGTCTTCGTCAGTATTTGATGTCCGCGAGCAAAATGAAACGAAAAATTTGCTCTCACAAACTGCATGTTTTGTGCAAATGTGCTGCTTTGACTGCCCCCCAAGGGGCTGCCCCTTCAACTGACTGCGCTTTGTGCTCCGTGCAGGACCGTTTTAAGACAGGGGAATAAAGGAGAAACTACTCATAATCCCTGTGTTAAAATTGTCCTCTGCGGAGGACTACTTGCAGTCAGCTTTGGAGTTAGTTGATCTGTAATAAGTATAAACTAGCTGTTAACGAAGATAAGTAAGTGCTGCTAAAAGCCTTGGTGTACACGACACTACTATTTCTGCAACTCCCTTGTTACATTGATAGCAGTAGTGGAAATGGTAGTGCAGTACACAGCGACAGTTCACTAATGTTATAATACGCAATGTAGTTGCTGCAACTTCCAATTGAGTATGGAGGAGGTCAGTGCGAAGAGAAAATCGCTTTGTCTTACAATGCTCAATTTTACAGTATCAGGGTCAGATACGGAAAGAAAACAAGACTTACCTAATTACACTAAAACTAGTTGTTGAGATTGTTAGAGGAAGTGTTGGTCAGCAGGGAAACTTTTGCTTGACCCAGCAATTTGTTACAATAGAGAACAAAATCTAATTTATGCTTGGGACGTAGCATCATTGCTTTCGAAATTGTTTGGGAAGCTCGAGCCCCCTGCTTCATGTTGACATGTTCAGCGTTCATTTCATATGGTGCAATTTTTGGACAAGCTTTCCTTCCTCACAAAGAGAGAAATCATCTTCCACCACAAAGCAGAATTATTGAATAATTGAGATTATATTGCCAAAAGCCATTGTTGTGATAATGACATTTTTTTGTGGAAATTTATGTGCCCAGATTTCATCTGTAAGAGGTTTTTTTCAACAATGTTTTCTTGCTCCTAAAAGACTTTTGACACGACATGTTTTTAGTTACTTGAAATAGCAGCTCTGATGAGCTTCCTCAGACTGCTTACAATCATTCCTTACCATCCTCGCTTTGTAATCATGTTGGCACTTGATAAAAACGTTGCATTCAAATGTCTCCCTTTTCTTGAGCTCACATGTAGCTCTGAGTTCAAAAACTAAACCATCAACATCATCATTTGTTTCTATATCATCGTCAGAATCAGTTTCCTCCGCCTTAGTTGTTTTTATGCCTTGGCGAATTTGTCTATCAGTTCGAAAAGGCACTAAAAACATAGCATCGGAAAATCGAATTTACCCTTTCATAGTTTTCGAATATACTTGACAAGTGTGCGCCTTAATTCATTGTACACATTTTTCACAACTTCAGAGCATTCAGGCTTAATTAATGTGCTTCTTAACTTTGGCTTACTTAATTTGGTAGGCCGTTTATTTTAGTATAATAAGATATGCTTTGAAATTGTAAATGATGTTTGTTAATTTCATCCTAAAAGAGACATCGGTGGTTGATGAGAGTCATTCGTGCTGCAGCGAATGATCATCAGATGAGGAGACGACTTAAAACGATATCTATTTGGCAAGTTGGACTTCCTGTGTTGAATTATGTGCTATCATTAATGTGAAACTGCCATTCTGTTGTTGTTGCTGTTGCTCATTAGCTACTGTTGCTTTGTTGTTATATCCAATCACAAGCATCGATTAGTCTACAGATTATCCTTTTGTTCTCTGGTAACCATGGTGATACTCCTACCATTCCCCGTGATTTCTTGTGAAACTTATCAAGAAAGCTACGTCACTACGTTCAGCAGCAATTAAAGGCTCCCATTAGCCATGTTTGAAGAATGAGATCATGCACGTAGCTTACTTCATGAGGTAATGGCGCTTGGTCTGTGGCTTGGTGCTCCTTACAGGACTGTTTAATACAGGGGAACAAGGGAGAAACTACTCAAAATCTGTGTCTTAAAAGTAGTCCTCTGTGGAGGAGTACTTCCAGTCAGCGTTTGGAGGTAGTCAATCTGCAATACGTCTATCTTTGACTTTGTTATGTTTACTTCATTAATTGCTTCATTGGCGAGATAATATGCATCGAGTTTTTTCTGCTTGGCGATAAGCCAGAATGCATGAAAGAAGAAACTATGATGCGTGCGCTCAGCGTCGAATGTTTTCATTTCTCAACTCAACTCTAGAGGGTGATGCAACCATGATGTAACCAGCCGCATAGAGGCTAGCGTTCGCAGCAACACTGAAGGTAGAAGGACCCCTTCAATACAGCGACATCGTCTCCGCAAACAATGGCGACATTGACTGCGGGAAGATACGCGACCATACTGAAGCCAAAGGTCTTCATGCATATGATTCAGTATGGGGGTTGATGCGTATGGGGATCGAAACTGCTTTTCGAGCGATTCTTATTCTTAAGAAGGGCATTTAGTCTTCGATTGGGGACAGCTTTGGCAGTAACACTCATACCCAGGGCCACCAAGAGCTTTTCGAGGCCCAGGGGAAAAACTGTGAATCGAGGCCCCCTGCGAGCGAAGAGAGCAGAAAATGTTTCGATTGCCCCCTTTAGATTGGCTTAAAATGCATTTCAGAGCATTTCCTGTTGTCAAAATGTCAAAATTCTCAAATTGTGAGGCCCCTTAGACCCTGAGGCCCTGGGGCAGAGTGCCCCCTGCCCCCCTCTCGGCGGGCCTGCTCATACCCCTCTGATTTGCAGCTAAAACAGCATCAACGATCAGTCGGGAATATGAACGAATTAATTTTCATACGCTGTTATGCTTGCTTAGCCAATGGACTTTGTAATTCTATCTTCGGTCCTCGGTCTTCGTTTTATGAACACCTGGAGATCGTAAGCTGGGAATTGTTTGGTCCATAATACCGCTGCCAAAACACATGGCAAGGATGAATAACTTTAGTGAAGACTTTGTAAAGGCGTTCAGAAGACACCCTCAGAATAAGAACTTTTACACTCTGAAATTAGTCTTATTACCTTGTGAGAAAACCTTCATGCAGGTTCTTATATGCTAGATTTACAGTAATGAATGGGATTTAAATTTTGCAAGCCTACCCCCCTCTTATCAATGCTGTTAAACAATGACTCTTGAATGCATGTTAGTGACAATCATTGTGTTTCAACCTTGAAGAACATTGACTGGGGAGTTGGGGGGGGGAGGGCTTTGAACATGGGAAAGCGTCACGGGGTCCAATTCTTCTGCAGTCTCATAACTCCTTTTCAAGATTGGAGGTTGCAAGGAACTAGGACCGTCCATTATTGTGTCAAAATTGTCTTGCCACCTGTAAACCTTGAACTGAAGCAAACGAAGCTGCGTCGACCAGGAACAAACCGTGGCTGTTTCCTAACAGCAAGCAGTTGCTTTGCTCTCACAACATGGGCAATAAAGTTGATTTTGATGAGCTGGTGAACGTTTGGATCTCCATCCTCATTATTTGTGCTCTAGAATTGGACATAAAGTGGACAATAACATTGCCAGGAAGTGAAAATCTCTTGGTGATAACATGTGATGTTCATTTGGCAAAGATTTGCACAAAGGAGGGTATCAATAAATCTAAATACTTTTCAAATGACAACCTAATTCTGCCTGGTGCTCAAAATAGTACTTGGCTCTTATGCCCGGGATTTACTGTATTAGACATGAAACAAATGCAGTTTTCCTGACATCCATGAGATCTAAAGACTATCAGTTGTCCAATCAGTCATTTCTAGTATAGGGTTCTGGAAAGTAGTGAACAGCACACTGTCCTAATCTGTTGCTACTTCCCAATCCCAGTTTAGCAAATTTCATTGAGCAGAGGAGGTTAAGTCATTATCAGATGGTGTAATAAACCTTTTAGCTATTCTGAAAAAGAATGTTGATCAAACGATATGTCATTACATTTTGTAGAATTTTTGAATGTGCACAATTGCAATCGAAGCTCTAATGCCATTCAATCGAAACTCAATGTATAACAATGTATAAAAATATGGCTCGATCCAGGCTCTTTTGTAGAATAGCGAAAGTTATATCATGCAAACCAGGGAGGTACAGCTCCCAGGTGCAGCAACATTGCTGGAATGGTCACATCTTTACTCATTTAAGTCAAGTACACTACACGTTCCTTGGTTGTCGTAAACAAAATGTCAACGTTTTGCAAGATGATTTAATGCCAAGTGTTTTTTATTACTTTGTCAAGCTCTTGGTATTTATGTATAGTACAAAAAACACCCATGGTGCGTCGGAGTCTTCCATAATATGTATTTCCCTGACGTATTTACCTTAGATCAGTCACTATGGAATGTAAGGAAGATCGCACGAGATATCCTCAAAACATACGAAAATAATGAGTACAGTTGCAGTATTGATGATGTAGTGGGAAGTATTATAGATTAGGCTGTATAGAGAACTTTTAGTGTATTTTTGTCTGGGTCAGTTAAGGGTGGTTCTAGTGGTAAAATGTTTTCTTCATTGCTGTAAAGCAGAAGCATCATATGTTTGCAGGTATGAACAATTCGAAGTTGTAAATGAAATATTGCTCCCTCATGGTTTTTCGTCTCTTTCAAATGAAGTTTTACTCAGATTCATTTTGTATGGTGACGAGCGGTTAACAATTGACACCATTTAGAAGTTAATTCGGGCAACCCTCAGATTCATTCATGCTTCAGAACGCTTTTAAATGTTCCATTGCTGCAAACTCCCAAACATTAGCACCTACTTTTTGTCGGTTTACTTTGTATTCGGTTTTGTTATATTTCTTTCTATCGTTGCTTGATGTTGTGCGTCTTTATTTATTAGCCATGGGGTAGTCATTGTCTTTCGCTCCTCATGGTGTCGTCCCCGTAGTGAAGTACAGTAATTAGGGGTAGTATAGTAGAATCTAAAATCTTTATTGTAATTAATTTATATGAATAAAAAATTGCACAATACAAGGCCATACTCGGGAAAAGAATGACCAATGAAAGGCATATCGATTTGTACGTCTGTTTGGTCTTAACACGTTTTAAGTTAGTGCATCTTGATCAATTGATGTAGGATCATTCTTTTGCTTTCGAATGAAGATCAACACATAATGCAGTTCTTTTATTACATCTTTTTGTGATGAAGGTGCATTTTCTATCAGTTCCCTTAGATTGTAACCACTAAAATTTCTTTCAGGTATGGGAGTGTTCACAAGTAAGCCCTTCAAGAAAGGTAGCTTTTTGCTGCATTACTGTGGCGAGCTGATCAGCAGAGAAGAAGCCAATTGGAGAGAGAGACATTACCAACCAAGTCTCGGCAGCTACATGTACTTCTTCAGCCATGAAGGAAAGATCATGTGGTAATTTCATTTGTTTATTCCACCTCGTAAATTTCTAAAGGGCATTTGTATGCATCACAATCTATCAGGTTGTGAGTCATGGTATGAATGAAAATTAAAGTATTGTAATGAAAAGGTTCAACGAATACAAGGGATCACGTGGTCAGTCTAGGTAAATCTCGTGTGAGAGCTCTCACACTTTGAATGAACCTTCAATGACAGCCTTTGGAAAGGTATTTGCACTCAGGTTTTGATTTTCTACCTTTCTTCAGATTTTCTATGAAGGAATCTACCTGAAAATGTGCCTTTTTAAAGAATGTATATCGTTAGCGCAATTACCAATTTGTAACCAGTAGGATCTTTAACTATCATATGTTTTTCCAATGCATTTAATATCACTGAAATAGCACTGATGTCTCTGTCAACTCTGTTGTAGTATTGATGCCACAAAACCAGATGGACGACTAGGTCGTCTAGTAAATGATTCACACAAGCCAAATTGTGTGATGCGTAAAAGGCTGTTAGATGGTGTCCCTTTCCTTTGCATATATGCGCTGAAGGACTTGGAATCAAATACAGAGTTGCGGTATGATTACGGTGTAAACGATTTACCTTGGAGGGGTAAAAAGGTGAGAGGGATATATATTGGTTTACTTTTACGTTTAATCACGATGGATGAGCTTGATAACCATTTGGATAGAAGTTGGCTACCTATTGAACTCTTCTCACCATAACATGGTCTACTAAGGTCATAAAGGATTCCTTCACGTTCTTGTTACAAAAGAGCACTAAATTTATAATATTTTGGATAGCCTATCGAGGGGAAGTGAATGTTCCTCGTACACTTTACTTGCATAGATAAAATATTGTAGACTTTGATGTCTATGCCTCTTTATAGCGTTGTAGCGTAATGCTGCTCAGCTAAATGGTCAATTGCTAAATTGGTGTGCCACTGCTGCTTAGTCCTAAGTTGTCGGGACTGTTATTAAATGGTGTGATCATAGAAGTTCTTAGTCTTTAAAGTACTCTTTATTATTGCTTTTTCCGTATCCACTCTGAAATCTTCATCCCAATGAAGGAAAATTAGGTACTTATTTGCATAATTCAATATTAGATTTAGCCTCAACTCGTTTTTAGCTTTGGTCAATATTAGTCGCAATATTTATCACTTTGACTAATTCATGCATTTCTTGTCGCGTTATAGAAAAAGAACTCGAAGGATCCTTTGGAAGCAGGTAAGTTGATTGAATGCTGTAAAATGACCTACTGCATAAGTGAAGTGAAAAATATTTTCGGTGATGAGGGCTCTCCACATCCAGATTTGCTGCAAAGACTATTGGTTCTAATGCCCCTCTATAGCCGAATTATGAACTTTTAGAATTCTGCGTTCATTCCAAGCAAATAGGATGTTCCTGAATTTTCTCCATCTAATTTATCCTGAAAGGTTGAATACATACTCTGGAAGCTAAACGTAATTAATGAACTTTTCCAGCTATTTCCTTTAAAGCTGAAACCAATGGAGATAATGCATTTCCTAATGGATAGTCCTGCATGAAAACAGTGTGTGAACTCCATTAACCGAAGCATGATGCAAGTGAATCAGAGAGAATCAATTGTTTTTCTCCGTTAGATGTACTGTTGCACTCAATTAGATGGGACTAAAAAGCTTTAGTATTGTCTTGAAAATTGATGTCGTATAACTCTTAAGAGAGGTGAAACGCCCATTCCTTATTATTTTGTGTAAGAAGAGTCCTTACAATTTGATCAATATTTTAGCCCCCTTTTTAGTCATTTTGCAACCATGGAATATTTCTGAAGTTCAGTTTACCGATACTTCTTGTGCAGGTAAAAAAGCGAGAAAAATCGAAAAAATACTCAGTTTGTCGCCTTTTAACTGGAATTTGAATCGTTCAGATCTGTAAGGATCTTTTTGTGCTATGAATTTTTGAAACTAGGAACGTTTCCTGGCTCACTGGGTAGTCAAAAGTTTCTAATTTTTGGTTTAATTATGCACACACATATCATTATATACCTCATTAATCCTACCATCAAAGATAACAAGCTCAGTGGATGCTGACTTTTCAGAGAACTCCTTGGAAGGTACATTGCTTTTGTGTACCCTAGTTCACATTTGTTCTACTATCATGCTTTTATAAAGATGGAAAGAAAACGGAGAAAGATTTAGGTTTTCCGTTGAAGCCCACAGTTATATGCTTCCTGTTAAGTTCAATAGATCTTGCAGCTGTTTGGTTTGAAAATTTATTCTTGCTTGACAAGTCCTATGTTGTGTTGACATAAGATCATCTTCTAAATTTTTGCCAAAATAAGTAATTGTATGTGCATGTCTCTTCGCCTGTTAGTCATTTGAATTAAAAATCAAGATCCTCATTTTAATTAAGATGTCAGCATGACTTTATAGCATTTGAATTATTTTTTGCACTAGAAGTTCTTGTGAGATTCTTGAACTCGTTACTGTATAAGACTGCGTTCACACGATGCCGGCACATTTTGAAAACGGTGAAAAATGTGACGCTAGCAGAATTTGAGCCAGCGTTCACACGATGCCGGCAAAATTTGAAAACGGTAGGAAATTTGACAGCAATAAACCCATTGCAAGCTCCTCAGGAATTTGATGTTAATGAAACGTAGCTACACCTTAAGAATTTGTCAGCCTAGTTTGAAAGTGTCAAAATTTATTCAGTTTTCATCATTTTCGAGTGCTCACACGAATGCGTTTTCATAATGTTCCTGTTAGGGCTCCGTTTGCAAAATCTACCGTTTTCAAAATTTGCCGGCAAAAAATGTGCCCTTTTCGTGTGAACGGGAGGCCTATCCGTCACATTTTTCACCGTTTTCAAAATGTGCCGGCATCGTATGAACGCAATCTAAGTCTGTATATATGCACTATTTTGATATCCTATTGTATGCTTTTCATATCTATTTCTTAATTTGACATCAGAAAACTCCCTCCAGAGAGTTGTAAACTTCGAGCGTGATTCTATCATTGCCTATTTTATGTTTCGCTTTGTCCATGTATGTGCAGGGGGGAAGCATACTATTTTCTTGTGTTATAGGGTTACCCTAGGAAACATGTGAATAACCTTATACGTCTTATACATCCTAGCATCAACAAGAGCAGAGACAAAAGCAGATTCCGCCCCAACAACAAACATAGTAGAAGGTATATTGTTTCGTTAACACATTAGCTATTTATTAAACTATCACACTTTTAGATGAACAGGAAAACAATGAGTTTGTAGTTATTTGAAAAGGTGCAGTCACATACCGGGTGTCTACAAAAAGTACCCCATTTTGGCTGGAAATAGGAACGAAACGATAAATTATTATTACTATCCGAGTCAACAGATAAGTCCATCAGTCTTCAACTTAGATTCACATACCTTGCATTTAAAGATCGTCCACCAAACACCGGAGATACAAGCTTGCAAAGTCAAATTTTACAGTGCCCCTAACACCAGAGCTTTTGAGAAATGGCCTAGCCATGATTTGTATCATGCATATTTTCCAAAGCACCTGTAAGCTTTAGCTCTCCTTTGAAAAGAATAAAAAACTCGTAGACATCGCCCTGATTAAACAAATATAATAAAGATGCAGAAAGGCCTGATTCACACTAGGTCGTTACGGTCGTTAAGATCGTGCAGAAAGACCCAATAGACAAAGGACTCAAGCCCTGCTTCTTGTCTTTTGGGTCTTTCTGCACGACCCCAACGACCCAAACGACCCAGTGTGAATCAGGCTCAAGAGACGTGCCACATCTCCAAAATGAACGTGCAAGTGCTCTTTTCTTCTTCTTTGACGCTTGGGATGGAATGCAATGCACAGATTGATTCCTCAAAGGAATAATTATCTGTAGGACAACTGAAGCATTTCAAGGTATAATTCTTTTCAAAAGAAAAAGCTAAAGGTCAAAGTTCGAATTGTTTTGCAATATGCCTGTGATATCAAATCATGGCTAGGCCCTTTTGCAAAACTTCTGGTTTCGGGTGCACTGTAAATTTTGACTTTGCAAGCTTGTATCTCCGGTGTTTTGCAGACGATTTTTAAATGCAAGATATGTGATTCTAAGTTGAAGATTGATAAATTTAGCCATTTAATTCGTGAGTTATGATATCTTATTGTTTCGTTCCTATTTACAGTCAAAAGGGGGTACTTTTTTTGAGACACCCGGTAGTACAATGGAAATTCATTTTTTCCCACGGCAATATCTTTTTGAAAATGCTATTTGTTTGACAATGTATTCGTTGAGTAATCACAGAAGAATATCTTTAGGTATTTTTCCAAATGAAATATTTGCACCTTTTGAGTCATATCAGAGATGGGATTTTAAAGTAGTGCATACTGAATATCAAAACAATGCTATTTAAAACTTTCCTGTTTCATTGCTGATGTTCATGCTAATATGAAAACTGTAAAATACTCAATATTTTTTAATTTCGGGTTTCATTACGCACACGTATAACATTTTCGCATAACTCGTAGCATCAACGGTAAGAAGCTCAATAACGGATGCTGACTTTTCAGAGAACACTTTGGAAGGTATGTTTCTTTTGTGTACCCTAGTTGACATTTGTTACGTTGTAATGCTTTTATAAAGGTGAAAAGAAAACGAAGATAGATTTAGGTTTTGAGTTGAAGCCCAAGGTTATATCCTTCCTTTTAAATTCAATAGATCTTGCAGCTGTTTTTGGTTTGAAAATTTATTCTTGCTTGACAAGTTTGACATAAGATCATCTTCTAAATTTTTTGCCAAAATAAGTAATTGTATGTGCATGTCTCTTCGCCTGTTAGTCATTTGAATTCAAAATCAAGACCCTCATTTTAAGATGTTAGCATGAATTTGTAGTATTAAATTAAGTTTTGCACTTGAGGTCCCAGTTAGGTATATGAACACGTTACTGTTTTATTCTTAATATATGAGCTATTTTGATGTCCTATTGTATGCTTTTCATATCATTTTTTCAATCTTTCATCAGAAAACTCCCTCAAGAGAGTTGTAAACTTCGAGTGTGATTCAATCATTGCCTATTTCATCTCTTAGCTTCAACAAGAGCAAAGTCAACTGCAGATTCTGTTTTTTCAACCAACACACTTGAAGGTATATTGCTTTTGTCTAACACAGTAGCTATCTATTAAACTATCACGCTTTTAGATGAACAGGAAAACAATGAGTTTGTAGTTATTAGAAAAGGTGCAGTAGCATAGTTCGATGGAAATTTATTATATACCACAGCAGTATCTCTTTGAAAATGCTATTTGTTTGGCAATGTATTGGTTCAGTAATCACAGAAGAATACCCTTAGGTATTTTTCCAAATGAGTAATTTGCATGTTTCGAGTCATAGTAGGCATGGGATTTAAAAATATCGCATGCTGAATATCAAGACAATGCTGTTTAAAACTCTCCTGTTTCATTGCTGATGTTCATGCTAATATGAAAATTGTACAGTACTCAATAGTTTATAATTTCGGGTTAAATTATGCACACATATAACATTTTCTCATAAATCGTAGCATCAACGGTAAGAAGCTCAATAACGGATGCTGATTTTTCAGTGAACTATGCAGAAGGTACGTTGCTTTTGTGCACCCTAGTTGACATCTGTTACTCTATCATGCTTCTTTAGAGATGGAAAGAAAACGAAGAAAGATTTAGGTATCGGGCTGAATCTTGCGGTGTTATAATGCGTATCAAATTCAATAATTCTTACAGCATTTGTTGGTTTGAAAATTCTTTCTTGCTTGAAAAGTTCTAGGTCGTGTTGAAAGAAGATCATCGTTTGTTGTTTTTGCTAGAGGAAGTATTTGTATTTCCGTGTCTCTTTCCCTGTGAGTCATTTGAATTAAAACTTTTGAGGTCCTTGTTAGACTTTTGGACGTTTTACTGTCTTGGTCTTAATATCTGAACTATTTTGATGTCCTATCGTATGCTTTTTAAATCTTTTTCTTCATCTAACACCGGAAAACTCCCTCAAGAGAGTTGTTAACTTTGACTGTGATTCAGTAATTGCCTATGTTATGTTTCGCTTTAATCATGTATGTGAAGGGGAGAGGCGTACTAGTTACTTGTGTTATAGGGTTACCCTAGGAAAGATGTGAATAACGTTATACATCTTATATATCCTAGCGTCAACAATAGCAGAGACAAAAGCAGATTCCACCCGAACAACAAACGTAGTGGAAGGTATATTGTTTCGTTAACACATTAGCTATTTATTAAATTGTCACACTTTTAAATGAACAGGAAAACAATGAGTTTGTAGTTATTTGAATAGGTGCAGTCACATAGTACGATGGAAATTCATTTTTTCCCACGGCAATATCTTTTTGAAAATGCTATTTGTTTGACAATGTATTCGTTGAGTAATCACAGAAGAATATCTTTAGGTATTTTTCCAAATGAAATATTTGCACCTTTTGAGTCATATCAGAGATGGGATTTTAAAGTAGTGCATCCTGAATATCAAGACAATGCTATCTAAAACTCTCCTGTTTCATTACTGATGTTCATGCTAATATGAAAAATGTACAGTACTCAATAGTTTATAATTTCGGGTTAAATTATGCACACGTATAACATTTTCTCATAAATCGTAGCGCCAACGGTAAGAAGCTCAATAATGGATGCTGATTTTTCAGTGAACTATGTAGAAGGTACGTTGCTTTTGTGCACCCTAGTTGACATCTGTTACTCTATCATGCTTCTTTAGAGATGGAAAGAAAACGAAGAAAGATTTAGGTATCGGGCTGAATCTTACAGTGTTATAATGCGTATCAAATTCAATAATTCTTACAGCATTTGTTGGTTTGAAAATTCTTTCTTGCTTGAAACGTTCTAGGTCGTGTTGAAAGAAAATCATCGTTTGTTGTTTTTGCTAAAGGAAGTATTTGTATTTCCGTGTCTCTTTCCCTGTGAGTCATTTGAATTAAAACTTTTGAGGTCCTTGTTAGACTTTTGGACTTTTTACTGTCTTGGTCTTAATATCTGAACTATTTTGATGTCCTATGGTATGCTTTTTAAATCTTTTTCTTCATCTAACACCGGAAAACTCCCTCAAGAGAGTTGTTAACTTTGACTGTGATTCAGTAATTGCCTATGTTAAGTTTCGCTTTATTCATGTATGTGAAGGGGAGAGGCGTACTAGCTAGTTACTTGTGTTATAGGGTTACCCTAGGAAAGATGTGAGTAACGTTATACATCTTATATATCCTAGCGTCAACAATAGCAGAGACAAAAGCAGATTCCACCCGAACAACAAACGTAGTGGAAGGTATATTGTTTCGTTAACACATTAGCTATTTGTTAAATTATCACACTTTTAAATGAACAGGAAAACAATGAGTTTGTAGTTATTTGAAAAGGTGCAGTCACATAGTACGATGGAAATTCATTTTTTCCCACGGCAATATCTTTTTGAAAATGCTATTTGTTTGACAATGTATTCGTTGAGTAATCACAGAAGAATATCTTTAGGTATTTTTCCAAATGAAATATTTGCACCTTTTGAGTCATATCAGAGATGGGATTTTAAAGTAGTGCATCCTGAATATCAAGACAATGCGATCTAAAACTCTCCTGTTTCATTGCTGATGTTCATGCTAATATGAAAATTGTAAAGTACTCAATATTTTATAATTTTGGGTTAAATTATTCACACGTATAACATTTTCTCATAAATCGTAGCATCAACGGTAAGAAACTCAACAACAGATGCTGATTTTTCAGTGAACCATACGGAAGGTATGTTTCTTTTATGTACCCTAGTTGACATTTGTTACGTTATCATGCTTTTATAAAGATGAAAAGAAAACGGAGAAAGATTTAGGTTTTCCGTTGAAGCCCACAGTTATATGCTTCCTGTTAAGTTCAATAGATCTCGCAGCTGTCTGGTTTGAAAATTTATTCTTTCTTGACAAGTGCTATGTTGTGTTGACATAAGGTCATCTTTCTGAATTTTTGCCAAAGTAATTATTTGTATGTGCATTTCTCTTCGCCTTTTAGTCATATGAATTAAAAATCAATACCCTCATATTAAAATGTATGCATGATTTTATTAGTATTGAATTATTTTTTGCACTTGAGGTCCTTGTGAGATTCTTGAACTCGTTACTGTATAAGTCTGAATATATGCACTATTGTGGTATCCTATTGTATACTTTTCATATCTATTTCTTAATTTGACATCAGAAAACTCCCTCAAGAGAGTTGTAAACTTCTAGCGTGATTCAATCATTGCCTATTTCATGTTTCGCTCTTTATCCATGTATGTGTAGGGGAGAGGTGTACTATTTTCTTGTGTTATAGGGTTACCCTAGGAAAGATGTGAATAATGTTATACATCTTGTGTACCCTAGCTTCAACAAGAGCAGAGACAACAGCAGATTCTGCCTCAACAACAAACGTAGTCGAAGGTATGTTGCTTTTGTTTGACACAGTAGCTATTTATTAAACTATCACACTTTTAGATGAACAGGAAAACAATGAGTTTGTAGTTATTAGAAAAGGTGCAGTAGCATAGTTCGATGGAAATTTATTATATACCACATCAGTATCTCTTTGAAAATGCTATTTGTTTGGCAATGTATTGGTTCAGTAATCACAGAAGAATATCTTTAGGTATTTTTCCAAATGAGTAATTTGCACGTTTCGAGTCATAGTAGGCATGGGATTTAAAAATATCGCATGCTGAATATCAAGACAATGCTGTTTAAAACTCTCCTGTTTCATTGCTGATGTTCATGCTAATATGAAAATTGTACAGTACTCAATAGTTTATAATTTGGAGTTAAATTATGCACACGTATAACATTTTCTCATAAATCGTAGCATCAACGGTAAGAAGCTCAATAACGGATGCTGACTTTTCAGAGAACTCTTTGGAAGGTATGTTTCTTTTATGTACCCTAGTTGACATTTGTTACGTTATCATGCTTTTATAAAGATGAAAAGAAAACGAAGAAAGATTTAGGTTTTCCGTTGAAGCCACAGTTATATGCTTCCTGTTAAGTTCAATAGATCTTGCAGCTGTTTGGTTTGAAAATTTATTCTTGCTTGACAAGTCCTATGTTGTGTTGACATAAGATCATCTTCCAAATTTTGGCAAAAATAAGTAATTGTATGTGCATTTCTCTTTGCCTGTTAGTCATTTGAATTAAAAATCAAGATCCTCATTTTAAGATGTAGGCATTACTTTATAGCATTGAATTAAGTTTTGCACTTAAGGTCCCTATTAAAATGTTGCAGCGAAAGTGTGAATATTCCCAGTTAGTTGTCCTTTGATTATCATTCGTATAAGGCTCAAAAGCCATTAAATTACTAAATTCTAATCATTCCTTGTTGAACCTTGCGTCCATATTTTTTTCATTTTTCTTTAACTTATGGATGTTTTAATACTAAAATATGTAAATTCTTACATACATACATATATGCATACACACATGCACACATAGATAGATACATACCCAGGTCAAGTTTTGGCTGCAAAGAGCTTATTTGGACCTGATAAATAAAAGACTTTGAAAAACTAGCTTTATTGCAAATGTTTGCTAAAAATGAAAATGAATGTTAAAATTGTCTCCAGCCTGATATCAGAAAATTTAATGTACATTTTGGCACAGTGTTTCTAAACTACCCATAATTTAAATCTGTTTGTGTTAAAAGTTGTTTCTTTTTTTGCAAAAGGCAATTTTATTAATATTTTCATGTTTGATCTGAACTGATGTTTGAAAGTTTCTCTATTTTTTTTGCGTTTTTAGTTCTTTGTTTAATGAATTCCATATTATGGGACCCCTGAATTGTAATGACTGTCTTCCAAGTTCAGTTGTCATTGTCTTTATTTCAAATTGTGCTCCCTTTCTCAAAGATTCCTTTCCACCTCAATACTGATGAGCAATTCTGCTTTGCTATCAGATGTTACTTTGTGCATCTCAGTTGCAATTTTCCTTTTATAGATTTAACCAAAGGTCTTGCCCAGTTTCATCTTTCATTGATCCATGCAATCTTTAAATAACTTTAGCAGCCGTTATGTGTTCTTTTCCCACTTTTTTAAATGTTGCTTCTGGGCAGTATTCCCATATTGATGTGCAGTAGGTGATGGCAGGGATCACAGTTGTATGATATATTTCTTCTAACATATTTGATGGCAAATATTGAAGTCTTTTTGAAATACAAATCGTTGAGCTCATTGACTGCACAACTTTATCTGTATGCTGCCTCTAGCTTTGCTTCTGATAAATTTTCGATTCCCAAAAGTTTTTCTGAGTTGACGTATTCTAGGCATTTGTGACCCATTGCGACAGGCGAGAGTGGCCCAATGAGCCTTCTTTGCTGCAAAATCATAAATTTACTTTTCTTTGTATGAACAATTCGTACTTAATAAACCAACTGTGAATATCTGTAGTATCATTTGCAGTAGTATCGTCTGCATACATATTTTTCTATCCCTTTGTGTTCCACTTGGGTAGATCATTCACAACAATAGAAAACTGTCTTGGACCAAACATAGATCCTTGTTCATAACCTATGTTCCTGACTGAAGATATTGTTTGGTTGACCTCTACAAACTGTGTGCTATCTTCTGTGTAATTTTTCATCCATGCGAGCAACTTTCCCTCAATGCCTATCGCTTTAATTTTTCTAAACAGTATGCTGTGGTCAATTGAGCCAAAATCATTTCAGAAGTCAATGATTGAATCCCTACTATGTTTCCTCAGTCGAGGTGTCCTTTCCAATGTTCTGTAAGTACAAAAGAGTAATTCTGTAGATAGACCTTTTTGTATGCCCAGTTTTTTTGTGAATGGAGATCTCAAGGTATTTATGTAATGAGATACAAGCAACTGATTCAACTGTTTTGCTAGCAATACTTGGCATCATTAATGGCCTGTTATTTTCTGACTTCGTTTTGCCCTATCCCCATGTGCTGTTTTTACCTTTCCTATCTTCCATTTAGAAGGGTACTTTATTTGTTTAAATCTCAGATTGACAATCATACTAAGGCTAAACTGAATTCTGACCTATCACCTTCATTTCTTTTGCTGATATATCATCTTGTCCATGAGCTTTACGTGGCTTTATCTTTGTCCATCATTTAAATGCGCTTAAGTACTTTTTCGTTGGTAGAGCCTTTACCTTCTGAGAAGGCCATTGTAAATGTGAATGGCATACGCATGAACAAGGCTTAGACACGGAAAAAGTGTTATAGTCATTTGTTTTAGCCCATAATTTCTTGATATTTAATTCTAACTGGATATACACCTCATGTATTTTAGCATCAACAAAAGCAAGACCAACAGAGGTGCCTGAGCTGTCTGCAAATGTGACTGAAGGCAAGTTACTCTCGTTATTTACTGTAGGGTCTGTTGAGGTAAATGGATATCCTGGGTAAAGTGGGTAAAATCATTATCTAGGGTAGTCATTGTTTTTTGCTCCCCATGACATCGTCCTCGTAGTTTCGTACAGTAATTAAAACGTATGGCAGAATTTAAGATTTATTGCAATGTTCGTCTGTGAATGAAAACAGTTTCATAACATTGTCGTTTTCAAAATGCTATGTTTGTAAAGGGCTGACTTCATTTGAGGGCTTTGTTGACGATGGAGAGAAGTTCAAGCCTAAACATAGGTAGGGAGATTGAGCTGTGGAGTAAGGAAGAATCACTTGCTCTATTGGAATTAATGAAAGCTTTCATTTTGACGAAACCTTAATGCTGATGTCAGCAGAATGTTTTTTGGTAGTATTTTTTTGAAAAAAATATTGATGTCTCGAAGTTGCTTTTCTGCTGTAGGAGCTGAGCACTTTTGTGCGAATTTGGTCTTTGCAGTATTTCTGTAAAATACAGTTCTTCTGTAAAGCTTTGTTCACATTTATTTGACCAAATGTTATTTGCTTAAATAAACTGATACGTCAATCTAAGCATGTTCTGGTAGAAAAATCAACCAATAATGTTTAGCCCTTTTGGCATACGTCTACTGTCCCAATCAGAGCAAACTTAATGGTTACCTGCATATTGAGAAGTCATCGTGCAGAAGAAGAGTCTGCGTAACTCCACCTTAAGAAAAGTACCCTAAGAAAAGAGTCAGCGTAACTCGATTCTATGCATCAGCATTCAGTTTCAATAGCAATTTAAAATGGCCCTTACTGCATAGCGTCTGCTTATTGCCTGCCAGAAGGTACTTGGAATACCACAGACTTCCCTTCTTAATGATGTTTGCCCAGAACGAAAGCGAATCCTGAGATTTAGTCACATGATAAGGAGTGAGTAAATACAAACGCCCGGCATTTGAAAAAATCCTGTTCCCTGAATATCAAAGCAATGATATTTAAAACTGTCTTATTTTATTCCTGATACGTCAAATTGGGCTCAGTAACTTACCCGGCTTTAATAGGTCATCCCTTCGGTAGAAGAAGGAGATTTTCTGCAGAAAGCCCCTTTCGGAAACCTACAAAACTGAGTGAAATCAACAAGAAAGATTTCCCTATGTTTTCCTTGCTAGCAATAATGACTTTTGGCTGTGATAATGTATTTTGTCCTCACAGGAAAATTGAATCGCTCTAAATAAGCTATTCACACTAAAAGGAAGACTTTTGAACCCGCCAAGGGGAAAGGGGGAAGCATTTGCTAAAAGCTTATTGAAAGTTATCGCTGTGAGGTCATCAAGGAAACTTGCTTGTAATTCTAGCACGCTTTTGAAGATTTCTGGGAGTGACCGATTTAGCCAGGAAAATTCCAGAAGTAGTTGAAAATGGCTAACTATTCAATAGATATTGCAAAATATTATTGCTCATATACTCCGGGAGCAGTAGCCTTTCAAACGCTGGGCTTGTTTTTCTTTTTTGCTCACCCGGTATATGTTCTCACATCTGATTACCTACTACTTTCCCGAGCAAGCGCTGCATTAGCTGTTATAACAATACATTTTCTTTCTTATCGATATTTCTCGGTATGAGGGTAATATCAAATAAATACCTAGTTTAGAGCATGGTGATAGAAACACATGTTTGGAACATGCGAAGTTTATCTAAGCCTCTCAAAAGGTAGCTTATTGAATTTCGGTTTCTTCCCATGTGCACCATGTAAGCGTAGAAGATAAATCTACGGAACTTCATTAGTTTGAATGTTATTCCAATTCTCTCATAGAATCACATCAAGTAAAAGGGAAGTCAAAAAGAGGAGTGAAAAAGTGCCCCGTAACATCACATGGCAAAACAGTTTGTGCAGCCTCCTTTGCAAGGCACATAAAAAAATTTCATAAAATTTCGCAACCGGAATACATGAAAGTGTCATCGGAGGCAAGAAAGCTGTACGAAAGAAAAGAAGACAAAGAGCCGAAATTCAAGGATTATCATAAACCGAGACGGTGTCCACTTGGTGACTGCTGGGTCACAGTGAAGAGACTTATTCCTCATCTTACTGGCAAACATCAATTGGAAAAAGGAACAACCGAATTTGATATGTTGGTAAGGAGAAGTTTGATTCCGAAGGAGTCATCTCTGACGACATTTCTTGTCTGTGAATGTCCTGCAAATCGTAAATATGTTACCTCATGACTTATATGACAATTTTTTTGACAAGTGTGTGAACGAACTGGAAAAGATGGCAGCAGTTGAACAAAGTCATGAATTATGATTGCGATTTACAGTGCGTTGATCTGTTTGAAAGAAACCTCTTCACAAGGAAGTACGCATTGTTAATGTCTTTCAAACAAATTCTTCACACAAGGCAAAGTATGATAAGACATCCAGTCGGGAAAATACTATCTCCTATCTCATTCTCCCATGATAATACCATGTTTACATGTAACTTTTGCCAAGATAAAATGAGTAAGGAGATCAACACACTGTAAATCGCAACTGATGCAAATGATATATCATCTGAAAGCTCTCGTCAGGATCTATCAAATGGTAGTGTTCTCAATGATCTGTGATCATTCTGGAAAAATAAGAGTCCCTTCTTTCTCTTATTGCTGGCCGTGTGTCGAAAAGACCTTGGTCACGTGATCAGTGTATACCATTTTGAAACATTTTTTAAATGTTTAATCAGCATATCAAATTTGAGGAATCTGTATCTTTTGAGCTGACGACACAGCATCAAATAATCTGTGCTTCGGGCACTTTGTGCCCCCTCCCCGATAGTAATAGGGTTAAGAAATCCCGAAGAGATTTTTGCTTTATTTTCATTAGTTTTTTGTATCATGTTATTTGGAAAATGCTTGCGTAACTGATGTGTGAACTTGGAATGCCTTCGAAAACGATGTTTTGAAATGTTCACAAGGGTGCAGGTAGTGAACATTAAAATTGTAGTGGAGCCTTTAAGAAATGTGTAACAAACTGTGAGTGCTCAAAACCTGATACTTCTTAGTTTCTCATAAAAATGTGTTTACCTTTGTGTAACACCTGGTACATGGGGTTCAAAGGATGGTGGTGCACATCATTGGTGGTCAGAAGTTACAGAAATGATAGGAGACAAGATACTTTAAATGTAAGTATTATTCCTCATTTAGCTCATGGTAGGCCTGTAGTAGTTATTGATACCAGATTGGGTACAGGCTGGTGACCAAATTCCTGCCATTGTGCCCCAAATACAAATTCAAATCACAAAACTAACACATGCACATTCGTACCAACCTGACAATAAACTATTTTTGGTACATAAATTATGACTGGCCCCTAGTAAGCTTTTACCCGTAATGCCCTAAACAGCCTGTTTTCTTACACATATTTTGTGAGCGATAACTGATGCCTCATGTTGTCTATTTAGTTTATCCAATTATCTTCAATTTCACTAAGTTTTCTTGTCTCTCTAAAACATTTTCCTTTATACAATTCAAGCACAATTCCAAAATAACTAAATAATTAACAATCTCATACATGATTGAGCATGTACTTGCAGAGCGGCCACTGCAAGGCATCAGTTCATGGAATTTTCACCCTATGTGACCAAGGGAATTTGAAACACTCCGTGTGTGGGATTCTGCCCCCTCTGTTTATTTCTGTTGTTGCTTGAGACATGGCAACCAATTTAGTACAAATTTGTTCATTACATAAACAATGAATCTGTGAAACAATGGTTAAATTGGTGTTGTTGTTGCTAGAGCATGATTTTTTATATTATGATGTCATATGAGGTCATAGCAATGAAAGTTTGTTAAAAGGTCGTAAATCTTTGCTTTTCGTAAGGAAATCAAATATATAGATCAAAATAGGTGTAAGTTCATAGTTTAGACTTAACTGGACCAACTAAAAAGTAAGAGAGATGCAATGTATGTTTTTCACAGAGTATGGCACAAAAACTTGATTACCATGGAGACAAGGCTAAAAAGACATGGAGGCAAGGTGATCTGCATGAACCTTTATTGCTCGCCCATAATAGGTTTGGATTTTTGTCAGTTTTATTTGTGTCAACTTTTCTCTTCCAGAAATTGACCTGCCCTGGAATTTTGACTCAGCAGACGATTTTCTCAAGGCTGCGCCCATTCTTTTGGACACATGATTGACACAGTTCCTCCTTTTGTATTTCAACTGTGCCATAACCCTTCTCTTGACAAACAGCATCATAAGCCCTGCTATCATCATCACAGAGCATTGCATGGTATCAAAGCTTATGGTTTGCAACATATTGTTTCCATATACGTAAGGTGCACTCAACCACCATGGCATTTGAAGATCCATCACAGCATTTCAGGCAATTTGAGTTGTGTTTCTTTTTCCATTCTTCAACATCTTTTGGAGGTTTGTAACTGAAAGTCTGACGCTTCAGACAGTAATTTGATAACACCTAACAGTCTGTGGGCAGTCCTGTAGATAATTATATCCAAAATGCCTTGCCATTGTGTGAGGAATGACCTCTTCGGTGCCAAAAAAAAACATCATATGAGACTCCAATGTGAAACACCCCTACTTTATCTTGTTCCTCTCCTACCGTACTGCTTACTTTACTCTCATCTTTCTGAGTTTAACAATGTTGATGTGTGCTTCGGTGAGCTTTGTATGATATAATGTCACACAAACTGTCCTTCCACAGCATTTGTTTTCCTCTTTTTGACCCATGTCAACACAGACAACACATTTGCACCAGGATGCCATGGTAAGGGTGCTCAGTTCCGCCTCTGGATTCTGAATTACTTGCAGTTCTCTAACAATGTTGATGCTGCCAACCCCACATACTGCTAACTCTACCAAAACATGTTGTGGCACATCCATTGGTAGATCTTTAATCATTTCCTGGAGGAGCATTGAAAGCCTCAAGTTAAAGTTTGGTGCATTTAATGTGATAGATAATTTAGTTGTAGATTCTTTTCAAGATGCACTGCTTACTTTACTCTAGTCTTTCTGAGTTTAACAATGTTGATGTGTACTTTCATAAGCTTTGTATACCTTGCCCTTCTTGCCTTTTCTTTTTCATTTAGAGCCTTTACATGCTGCCAAAGGATAAGAGATCCATTCCTTTTTCAGCACTTGAGAATATTTTTCCCACAAGCACTACTACTTATATTACTCCGCTACTTTTTATGATGTGTGGTAGATCAGACATGAAGAACAGTAGATGCCAATTGAAAAATTGGCACCCAACGCATAAGGCATCACCCTTTCTGTATTCATCTTGATGAAGGCTCTATAGGATGAAGCCCCATTACAAAAATCCAGCAACAGATCAAAACCACAATGCATAGAATTTTGGATTTACAGCACAATTACAAAATTTGTAAATTTTATGAAAATACAGCACTTGAGTTTCAGTAACACTTACAAATTGTAACGGCCTTTGGGAATTTTACAAAATCTGTAAACTCCATGATGGCAACGTGGGTTCAGGAAGCAATAGTGATCTGTTGCCTTGTCACAACAGCTATCTTTAAAACATGGAATCGTGAATCTGGAATCTACATACGCTATCTTTAAAACATAGAATCTGCAATCTTCAGTGATGTATCAAAACAATCTCAGACTCGGCTCTCTAACCACTTGGCCAATCTCCCACCCACCCACCTACCACTACCAGTAATGTTCTCCATATGAAATGATCTTTTGTCTGATTGCATGTATTATGCAATCCGTAATCATAAAGTCTGGGAAATAATTTGAAGCTTTTCAGGGGAAGTGTCTGAGGAATTTCAACCGCGATCATGCTTTCTTCCCCACATAAACGGAATCAGATCAGATTGCTATCATTCTTCCGAATTTCACAATCAACGGAATGTCTACGTAACTATTTTTTTTTTTTTTTTTTTTTTATACTCAATGCAAAAATTTACAATAACATTTTACCTATAACACTACCTACGAAACTACTATACGACACTACAAAGACGCTACCAGGAGGAGCAATATGTCATGACTACCCCCTGGCATTTAACATAAATCTAAAAACGAAGAAAAAAAAATACATCTAAATATACCATTAAATACAAAATGCTAAATATAAGAAGAAAACTGTTTTACAAACAAATACTAAAGCCGGTTTCACATTAGAAGTCAGGCCAATATAGGTGATTGTAGTGGGAGAAATTTGGACTTGATAATTCAGATAAAATTGCATAATCAAGATGGATAAAACATTCACACTATGTGAGCCGAAAAATCGAATGTGAAACGGGCGCACTAAAGAAACGGGACGAGACTCTGCGACAAGAAACTTTACGAAAATGGACTTGGTGGTTAGGTGACGGTTTACTAGTTCCAAAGTGATCTTAGTCAAATCGACCAGTTGCGTGGATGTATTGCAAAGTCAACTCTAGTATATTCCTGTTGAGGTCATTTGGAAGATATCTATCACCATACAACAAAAGTTGCGCCAAAACCTGGTTTGAAAGATCGATGTATCCATATGGTCGTAGCAATTGAAATACTCTAGCGAGAAGATTTCGACGTTCAACCTCGAAGGAGGGGCAGAGCAACAGGAAGTGTTCCGTAGTCTCAATACCATCATTAGTAGGGCACATTGGATTTATGGAATCTCTAAAATTGTGCTTGAATTTATGAAAGCATAATTTGCTGAGACCCACTCTTAGTTGAGTCAGATAAGATAATCCTATTGGGTCGTGAATCCCAAAGACAGATTTAGCAGGGGGACGGATCATAGAGATCAGCCTTTTCTTAAAGATAGCAACCGACGGCGCGAGTCTAATCTCTGGGTCTAGTTCATTCCATTCAGCCAGGCAATTGGGATAGAAACTAGATTTGAATTTTTCTGTTCTTGCCCTTATTTGCCCAATGACATCCTGATTGCGAAGAGAGTAATGCGACTGCTGAAGTTGAGGGACTGGATCCCTTGTATATTCAGGCAACAGGTTATTTATCATTTTGTAAAACAACGTAAGACGTCTACTCCACCTTCGCGAACTCAATGACTCCCAGCCAAGCTCTGCGTACAGCTTCTCACGCGATGTGCCCCTCCATGTTCCAGTAACAGCTAGAGCAGCAGAATACTGAACAGACTCCAATTTTTCCATCAAACTTGGCAAAATAGTGTTCCCGCTAAATTCACATACTTTGGCTGGAATATGAAAGATAACATCTCCGTATTCCAGGTGGGGTCGCACATAAGGTTTGAATAGTTCGTTTAAAGTATGTCTTGGTAGGTACTTAGAGAGATATTTTAGCAAACCGAGACCTTTTCTTGCCTTAGAAATAGCTGCTTTGATATGAGCCGAAAAGGAAAGCTTTGAGTCCAGGATGATTCCTAAATGTTTATGTTCATCTACTTTCATCACTGGTATGTCATTAAAACGAATTTCTGGATGATTCATTTCAATTCTTTTCGTAGAAAATATCAATTCAACTGCTTGTTTTTGCGGATCAGGATTAAAAGACATTTTCCAATCATAGGCCCACTGTCTTATCAACTCTAGGTCGTGGTTCATATCACTAGCTGCTGTGTTTGAGTCTTCTACTACAGTGAATAACAACGTATCATCAGCAAAAAGCTTAACATTACACCTTACGTCTGCAGCTAGATCATTAATATACACGAGGAAGAACAAGGGTCCTAGAATAGAACCCTGGGGTACTCCTGCTGAAATATCTCCCCAATCAGAATTCTGTCCATTTAGAACTGTTCGCTGTTTTCTATCCTTGAGAAAACTTTGGATAAGTGAAAGGAGCTCTCCAGAGACGCCACAACGTTTTAATTTATAAATCAGTCCGTCATGCCATACCCTGTCGAAAGCTTTAGAAATGTCAAGACATACAGAACGAACATCAAGCGGAGGATTACAGTCGAAGGCTTTGAAGATCGTATGCGTTATGGAGATCAGCTGATTAACTGTTGAGTCACCGGGACGAAAACCTGATTGACTTGGATTGAGTAACTTGCATGAAACGAGATGTGAATATAAAGAATCATACATAAGTTTTTCAAGTATTTTCCCAAAAATTGGTAGAAGAGAAATCGGTCTGTAGTTCCCCTTCAAATTTTTCTCATTTTTCTTATGAACCGGCACTACATTTGCATATTTCCAAATGTCGGGAAATACACCACACCTCAAGCAGTTTTCGAATATTATCTTCAGTGGAACAACAAGTGCAGCATCACTCAATTTAATCATTCTGACAGATATTCCATCCCAACCATGTGCTTTATTAGGATTTAATGACCGAATAATGTTCAGTATCTTTTCGTCAGAAATAGGAAAGTCACTTATGAGGGAAGAAGGTGCTGGAACATAGGGCGGAATTACACTACCTGTATCGATTGTCGTACACTGGAGTAAGAAGTAATCATTGAATATCTGTGCCTTTTCAGTGAAATCCGTGATAAACAGCCCGTTTTCTAAAAGAGGTGGTATTATTGGAATTTTAGCCTTGTTTAGGACGGTGTTAATTAAAGACCAATATGTTTTACGAGATGTTCCAGGGTTGGCCAAAGTGTTACCTGCCTTCAGAAAGTAATTCCGTTTGGCATCCTCAATCAGTTTGGAACCTTCTGATATCATCTTTTGTATTCCCTCTTGCTTGTCACTAGGCTGGCCGTTCCTCATGAATTTTCTGTAGGCACGATTCTTTTTCCTCAGAAAGTTTTTAACCTTTTCTGTTATCCAGGGTGCTTGATGAGGTCTTATAGTTTTAACTTTGTTTGGTATGAAGTTAGAGAAAATATTTAGCAGAACTTCATTTAGTAATTCTACTTGCTCATTAGGACATGTCAGGTTGTCAAGGTGCTCTTGCCAGCGAAACATTTCTATACTTTCTATAATGGCAACGACATCTGCCTTGTCATAGTACCAAATCCTGCGAGTATAAGGAGGTAGTTTTATGTTTGAAACAGATAATTTTCCAAAGACTATTTGGTGATGACACTGCTCATGGAGTGAAGGTTGAACACCAGACTCGATAACGAGGTTAGGCTGATCAGTGAAAATCAAATCAATGCAGGATTTAGCGTCGCCCATCAAATGTGTTGGTTCTGAAATCAACTGATGTAGGCCTAGTTCCGATGTTAATGGCTCAAACAGCTTCCCCTCATGGTTCTCTGTATCATTTTCCCACCATTGAGTTGATCTGCAGTTGAAATCACCAGTAACGATAACGCAAAATGGATTTTCAGCATGCATTTTGGATACCATCAGCTCAAAATTTATTGTGAAGTTATCAAATTCTGTCTGATTTTGACTTGGACTTCTGTAAACTACGACGAAAAAGTACTTTTTCCTATTCAATTGAATCTCATACGCAATACACTCAGGGAGGGTCACTAAGTCAGAACGGTTTTTAGAGGGAAGGGAATCTTTGATGTAGAGCCCAACACCACCTCTTTTCACATTTTGTGGATGGTTTGCTTTAATAAATGAATAGCCATCAAGTGTAAGCCTATCGTTATCAACAGTGTTGTCAAGGTGAGTTTCTACAATGCCAATTAAATCAAAGTTGAAAACCGAGTTATATGCCTCGATGAGTGATACTCGTAAAAAGTCATGAGCTGTAATACTATTCAGATTCCAACAACAAAAATCAAGGGTTTCTGGACAAGGATTAGTTTCAACATCACCACTTAGCAGAATGGTCCTAAAAACCAACCATTGTATATGTAGAGTGAAACAAGCTATGCAAGCAATGTTAAAGTAGGCATATTGGGAATGAAGTTGTTTCAAAGCAAAGTTTTTATGTCGAACGAGAATAATGACACCAAATGGGATACGCGTGAGAAGTTCAGCAGTAACATACAGCACTATCTTCGCAAAATGATGCATGCGGGCGAACAGGGGAAAGAAACGTAACTGTGTTGCCACACAATGCAATGCAAGAAACTGTATCAACAGCGCAAGGGGTAGAACAAAGATTGAAATTGCAACGAAGCCATAACAGAAGCAAAATAACCAAAAGACTCGAACAAGAACAGAAATCGGCCTAAAATTTTTTCTCAAGGGGGACGATATTTGTATGGTTGCACGGAAACACCCTATGGTTGCTCGCCATTGATTCACTTCAACCGGCATCATCGTGCAGATATCTTCTCGCTTGTCCTAAGGGGCGATAAGTTTCCAAGTACCCACCATTGAAAAGTCCTGAACAAAATAACATAAAGGACAAACAAACACGAAAAGTTGAATATACGAACTCAAGAGTATAAGCATCCATAGCTAGTAGCTATTAACACGAGGGATGGGGGTCTCGTGGGGTTGGTGCTGGGAAATGAACAAGTTTTTTTTACTTTTAGTATTCAGTATAAATTGAGTGAAACAAATGAAAATTTATACGATTTGTAAAAGTGTGTACCAGTTTGTTTTCCCTATGGACCTTCCTGACTATCAGCGCGTGCCAAAATACACAGAGTTTCGACGAAAAATGTTCAATGGCGAACTGCAAGCATATGGTAAACAAAGTAGAAAGTGAAAGTGTCCGCTAATCCACCCTCCGCACGGCCAAGGAGCTTGCAGGCTGAAGAAATTTTGGGTCCAAGCAATTTTAAAATGGACGATAAAAAGAAGAAAGGCGTTTCACATATGAAACATATTGGCATCAGTGCGTGCCAAATTTCACAAAGTTTCAAACAAAAAATGTTCAATGGCGAACTGCAAGCATATGGTAAACAAAGTAGAAAGTGAACTTGTCCGCTAATCCACCCTCCGCACGGACAAGGAGCTTGCAGGCTGAGGGAATTTTGGGTCCAAACAATTTTAAAATGGACGAAAAAAAGAAAGGCGTTTCACATATGAAAACAAGGCTGCAAGGGGCACTTCACTCCTAAAATATGATATCCAATTCCTCAACAATGATCCTTCTTTTTTACTTTTTTTACTAAAAAAAAAACCAATCAAAAAAAAAGAATGTAAAACGAAGAAAAGAGGAAGTTTGAAAGCCCTTTTTTCTGGCAGAAAACCTCGTACACATTGGGATAGAGTTACCCTGGGTACCAGAGCCTCAAAAAAAAAAATAAAAGAAGAAAGAAAAATTTTTCTTTCTTCTTTTATTTTTTTTTCCCGAGGCTCCGGTACCCAGGGTAGGATAGAGTGAAATGCCTCTTGTTTAAAAGGGGTGAAACTGATTGTTTAAACAAATCAAATATGCCAACGTAAAAAAGAAAACTTATAGGTTCTGAGAAACCATCCACTTGAAACCTATGGATTTGGTTAGGCCATACCCGAAATAAATAACACAAAACTACTCAGTAAAGGAAAAACAAAGTCATTCGGCTTCTCCTGTTGATCCTGCTTCCCCTTCTTCTCCTGGATCTTCGGGGGCATTGTTTGCTGCCAGTATCAGTTTTGTAAGTTCTTCTTCTGAATTAAAGAAAGAGAACTTGTCACCAATCTTCACGCGTGTTCTACAGTTAACGTCAGCAAACGCAAACCAGTTTGGGTGTGGTTTCAAAATTTCATTTCCTTGGATCAATAAATTCAATCTCTTCTTGGTCAAATCAATACGGAATTTTATGTGCTTAGGGGCTTTCTTCCTTGCACGATACACCATTGTTTTGTGCCTCCAGGTTGTGAATCTGATGATTATTTGTTGAGTGACCTTGCCTGAGGGCTCTTTTGGTTTCTTTGGTCTGCCAATTCGGTGGGCGCGATCTATCACAGAGTTTGGGATCTGAACGTCCATTTTCTCAAAAATTTTCAAGACCTTATCGAGACACTGCTCACTTGTTTCATCCTCACCTGGCGGGGGTACTTCCATTCCATCAATGCGTAGGCACAATCTTCTAGAATATTGTTCATGGTCATCCTGTCCTGATATCAAAAGATCCACATGCCTTTTGAGAATCTCATTTTCCGACTCAATTTTCTCGATGCGTTGTTCTTGTTCCGCAACGGTTTCCTCAAGGCAATTTAATTTCCCTTGCTGTTCATCCAATCTTGCCAAAATTGAGGCTACATCTGTCTTTAATGCCTTGACATCATCCTTGGTTGCAAGACTGACTAGGAGTTGATCAAAACGATGATCCAGGTATGATTTTAAATCATCGGACATTTCAGTGCCTGAGGCCTTGTATGAAGCTGCACGTGTTTTACCTGCCATTTGCCTCCAAACCACTCTCAAACACCGCAAATTCCATGATCCAAATACCGAAATACTTGTCAAATCTCTTTAAAACTCCATAAATATCATTGTTAATTACGTGTCTAACTAAAACTTGTCATTTCCCAGCCAACTGAGAGTTTTCAGGGGAGCGAGCAAAAACGTGACCGCTCGCTGCCAGAGACCATTCGCAAAAAAAAAAATGATGTAACTATTCATGTTATTTGAACTATATTTCTTTTCGCGTGTGCCTAGTGACCTTTTGCCAAGCCCCTGGTTGCAAATGAATGAGCAATCTTAGAAAGCAGGTGGTTCTTTTAATTTCTGGATTTTCTTTTTTGAAGAATTTGCCTCTTTTCTGTTGAATAAGACTAGGACGCACTGTAATTGATCCCATTGGCCATTTTCTTAAAAAAAAACAGTTTTTATTATCAATACCATGGGTAAGGGAAGCATTATTGGGTACTTCCTTTACACATCCCCTTTGTGAAAAAATACTAAGAGAACATCAATGAAGATTAAACTCTCTGATCACTAGCATGTCATAAAACTCCAGGACTGACACAAAGCTTCTGAAAAATCACTTCTCAGCTTTTCTAAAAACAAGTTCAAAGAATATTTCCACTTTATCCTCTTATTCACGCCTTTACAGAAGGATAGGTAAAATTGTATCATTCCAGAAAAGGCAATTGTATCATCCTTGAAAAGACAAAAGTATTCATCTGGAAGTTCGTAGAAGGTTGGGCATGAGACATAAATTACTTCATTTTGCCTTTATTTGTTGGACTTACTAAAACGAGGAACGACCCAAAGCCACCCTCAACCATCCACAACCATCCCACAACCAGCGAAAACTTCAGACCTGAAAGCATCAAAAAGTTTTAAAATTTAGCTTCAAACCAGTTATTTGGGAGCTAAAAGCCAATCAGATTCAATCAATGCTCCTGGGCTAAGAAACGTTGGGAAATAAGTCTCTTTCCCACGTAAATATAGCTTCAAATTGAATAAGCCATTGCTTACTAAGTTAGTAGTATTGCATCAATGCATCTAATTTTTCAAAAGATACAATCTTCCTGCTAATTAGAAGAGGCATGTGTACTCAATGGATAAATATGTAAAGAAATTCTTTACACACTTCTTACTTGAGGGCAACATGGAAAAGGACAGCACCAAACCAATAATGGTGAGGAGTAACCACTTCCTTCTATTGTTTTGATACAAAATCGCAATCACCTTTCAAAAATAATTGTACGAGCGAAGCGAGGGCTTACTATTTGGAAGCAACCGAGTTTCGTTCCTGGTCTACACATATTCATTGCTAGTTTCCACTGGTCAATATGTTTGCATCAATAATTTGCATAATCAAACAAAAGAAACCACATTGTGCTCACATGATTTCAGTGGCCTGTTCATTCCGTCATTACTCCTGGTTTTAAGTGCTGTTATTGTTTTTGGTTGTTCCTGGTTTGAAAGGAAATGAAATATTGCCATCAACGGTATTTGAGGTATTTTGTTGACATCCGATTGCTTTCAACTTCAAATAGGTTGTTTGTTGTTTCATTTCAATCAGTGTCTGGAAATGAACTGAAATAAAGGGTTGTTTATGTGGTTCCTTAGGTTAGGCCTAATGCAACGCTCAGCAAGGGTCTCTCACTCTTTCAAACTAGCGTGCAAGCTGTTTGAAGCAAGAAGGATTATTACAAACTTTTTGCGGATTTTTCTTGAAGAGAAAGGCATCAACGTCAACAAAATACGAAATTTTCTTAGGCAATAAGACACCACTTCGTTGTGAGCACCCAAGGGCTTCGAGGGGCACATCAATGAATTTCTTTGAAGTTCTCGAAATCAACTGGAGTCGATAATTAGGCAAAGTTCAAGAGTATGACATGAATTACTGTAGGTCACAAGAGGGGAGGGGTGGCAAGAAGCTGATGTGATACACGGATGCTTTTAGTAGAAACTATTCATTTGACGTTTTGCCAAGTATTACATGACACTGGAGCAAGTGAGAATAAAGTAAAAACATGCCAGAGTTATTAAACTTCTTGGCAATATGGGGGTCTGCGTTTCTTATGAATGGTTTCTTATAAAAAACCTTACAATGTGAAATCTCTGTCCACCGTACTTACTAAAATGAGGAACGACCCAAAGCCACCCACAACCACCCACAACCACCCAAAACCAGCCATAACCACCAACAACCAGCCAAAATTTCAGACCTAAAAGTAAAAGCACCCAAAAGTTCTAAAACCCAGCACCAAACCAGTTATTTAGGAGCTGAAAACCAATCAGATTCAATCAATGCTCCTGGGCTAAGAAACGTTGGGAAATAGGTCTCTTTCCCACGTAAATATAGCTTCAAATTGAATGGGCCATTGCATCAATCAGGCCTGTCGGAACAAATTTCATATTGGGGGGGCTGAAACGAGGTGCGAGCGAAGCGAGCAAAAATGGGGGTCCGTGGGCTTGCCCCCGGAAAAATTTTTCATGACCACGCCCTTTAGATCGCTGGAAAACGCCCCATTTTTGGAAATGACGGAAGAAAAGATCACCACTAATGAGAGTCTTTCCCTGAGAATTTTGAAATCCTTGACTTCTATTAGACTTATTACATGAGCCCTTGTTTTCGCTCCATTTACCCCAACGATACCCCCAACAATACCCATTCCGCTTCAACGAAGGACTCATAATCAAACATACATTATTTTGAGACTAACTTCTGCGAGGGCGCTCCTCTGGGCGAAAAGGTGGAATCCAGAATGGGACGAGTCAAAAGCCGGAATGCCTGGAATTCGACAATCCATTTGACGCAGTGCACTTACTACATTCATCATAGTTTCATTCTTTGAGGGACTAACTGCATAAACAAAGTTTTACCGTCATCCAATTCAATGGACGAAGCAGAAATAGGGACTGAAGTAAAAAGCGTTTTTGGCCAAACGAAAACATGATGTCGACGATCACATCACAACACAGCAAACTGTGTTACTTTTGTCAAAGAGACTGATCTGCTGCTGCTTTGGTCTTTGGCTACTGACGTTGATTATCAGGTAAGTGAAATGGCACCCTTCAGTATCTATCTCTTTCGTAGGTACTTCCTTTGGGACTCGTCAGAGTCTGGAACTATCGGGCCTAAATTCATTAAAAGAAATAATGAAGAATCACCACATTCACGAAGGATAGCCTGACCCTACACAGTAGATACCCTGGTAGATAGCCGCATAAAAGAACCTATTTTGTAAGAACCTTGAGGCTGAAATTCAATATTTCAAACCCCTAAATAAGAACCTCGCAGAGGTTGTTTACTGTATATAACAAGTGTATGTGGTGGAATTTAAAATAGAAATGAACTGAACTGAAATGAACTGAACAGAATTCCTCAGAACTTTCAGGAATTCTTGACATTACGATCAGAATTCTTCAGTGGTACGAAAGACCAACAGATTTTTAACAATAATTCTAATCAAAATTTGACCTCGGGATTCTCAAGGAATTCTCAAAAAGTTGACATTCCATTTAGATTTCTTGTGCTTAGAACGGTAGTGTGCAAGGTGAGTACTGTATATACAGTAAGAACCTCTTTAAGAACCTTGCAGGCTGAAATTTAGAACAACAGCCACTGGATTAAGAGCCTGTTCAGGCTGCTCAAGAAAAGCCTTTGTTCTTTTATATGGGTTTCTACTGTAATGGGCTGCATAGCAGGCTAAAATAAGGGGTGAACATATGTAGTTGGAGGGGAAACTTGCAGAGAGGTGCCAAATGAAATTAATTTTTGGACTTTATTCTTCCAGTGAAAAATAGGCAATTGTCCCTATCCCCCCTTGATTCAAACCTGCCACTGGCAAGATCACTAAGGCCTAATGTTGCTTTAATATGTAACGTTGCCTTATCAAGAACAGACTTGAAGTAATCTAGGTACCAATTTCTTATGAAGGAACAACATGTTCAGTATGTCATCCAATTGCATAATTTACCATTTTAACAGGTTTCTGTATTTCAATGAAGTATGTGGATGAAGTTCAAGGCTCAAGATCTCTGAACTGTTAATGTGTAGCAGAGGCAAAGACTCTTTGAAAGGGAAGAAAATAAAGAAAATGCTTCATTAGTTCAATATAGAAAAAAATTAAAATGGCTTCACATAATATCAAACCTTGTTACTGTACTTTGTCTACTGGGGTAGAATGGATTACAGTATTACCCCGCCGATTAGAAACTCATTTTTTAAAACCAGGCTGCTTGGTTTCTTGCAAATGGAGAAAAAAAGATAAAACAGGTTGAATAATTTCTTATGATTACAGCAAGAAACTAACCAAATGTGCATCAACAGAAACCATGAAATTTGTTTTTATGTGGGTTACATTAAACCAAATGTTTGACAGTGACTATTCAAATTCAGTTACTGTAACTTTAAATTGACAATGCCTACCTATGTAAAGTGCGGACAGAGACATAATAAGCTAGACATATAATACAGTAAGTTGTCTATTATGAAATGCTTGAAAAAGACTTTCCAATCAAAATTATTTTTAAGAAACAAAATTTAAAATTTGAGGCTGATTGGTTTCTTATATCAGGGTAGATGTTGGGCCATCTGGCAGGCTGCAGTTTCTTTTAAGTCAGTTTCTAAGTGGCGGGGTAATACTGTAAGTGATAGGTAAATGGGCAAGACAAAAATGTGAACAAAATTTGTAAAGCTTTAGATACAAATTTTTTGTCTGTTAGGGTCATCAACTTTCAATCTTTGTAGTTTTTGATGGCACTTGGCCTTGATGGGGTGAAGGGGTCTTACCCTAAGGCTGTTAAGGAAATGAAAAATAGTATGGAAATCTCTTCAAGGGAATTCTTCAGAAAAGGTGTAAATATACTGAAAAATAATTCAAAATGCAGAATAGAACAGTTTTACCATACATTAAACCTGAAAATTTTCGGACTATGAAACTTTTGGGCAAAGAAAGTTTATTTGCCCCATTCTGGTCCGAAAGTCCTTTGTCCAAAGTTGTTTTGCCAAAACTTTTCCGTCCGGAAGTTTTTGATTTAATGTACCTCCCAATATGGCGTATCTCTGGTTGATGTCTAGCCGACGTCCACAAGACCTCCATGTGCTGCTCCCAAACTTTCATTTTGGCTGAAGATTTTAAGCGAGTTGGGGGCACTGTTGGTAGTAGGCTGTTGATGGGGAGGGGGTGGGGGCTGCCATCTTGATGGCCAAATGCCATTAAAAATGTGAAAATCTTAAATTGATGATCCCTCTTTGAAACAATGAATGTTGAATGACCCATCCATGATCTACCATTTCTTGGCAATCAACCCTTACCCATTTTACCCCCCCCCCCAGTCCTGAAAAACTTGATTAACAAAAAGTTCTTATGGGATTATATATTTAATTGTTGGACACTTGCAATGTTTGATTTTCATCATCAATGTTGAAACAGGAAGAAGAGTATAGGGAGTAGTTTTGTTACGTAGTCCTAACTGCTAATCAAATGCGCACACCAGCGTCAGCACACTCCTCACACTTCAGTCACCGATTGACACAACCATTGACACAACCATTGACAGTCAAGGTAAAGTCCTTTTAATTCAACTGCAAATTGTCAAAAGAGAGCCTTTTCAAGGACACATAACCATCTGAAGTGGGGTTGGAGGATAGAAAATGAATGATAATTACTTGATGTACTGATCATGATCAATGTTCCTTATGACTTTCAAGGTAAGATTTTTCAAAATTTCTCCAAATATTCCTTGATTATTTCTTGATGTAGGTACCAAATTTTATGGTCTGATGTGAACACACTTTATGTTTTTGTTAAAAGAATCTGTCTGTTTGTCAAAAGAATAAGGACAACTCTTTAAAACCAGTTGTGGTACTATACCTTGGGGTTGAGACGGTTGAGAAACAATCTTACAGTTGCAGATATTTGCAGCTTTAACTTTAAACCAAAGTTTTTCAAAGTATTTACCAATTGAAAATTGTAGAGTTCTGAGCTTGTAATGAAAGGCTTTTGTAAACAAATTGCTCTCAAACTGAAGAAACTTGGTACCAACCCTGAACCTAACTTTCTTGCAAACAATTAGCTCCAACTGGCAATACATCCTGATGGTTGGTGAACTTGAACTGGTTTTCTTACTAGATCTACTGTAAGTCTAGGCCTAAATAAATTTCACAAACCATGCCATGTCAATGAGATTACCAGGAGTACACACTCTTGAGCCTCGCCAATAAGCTGATCTCGCGGCACTTGCTCCAGCGTAAGACTTTAGAGAGGACAAACGTTTTGAGTTATTAGCTGATAAGATTTGCTTTGATTATCTATCGGCCCTATTCGGCCATAAGGAACGCTCTCCATCCATTCCATGCTGACCAAACTTTCAAAATGGCACCTCTGCAGCGAAGCAAAGCACAGCAAATTTTGCCTAGGAGAAGGTTCATCCCAAAATCTTCGTCTTGCATCAACTTCATGCGCTCCATGCCTCCCAAAACTGTGCAGTTCACCTAAAATTCTTTCTCCACAGCTTCGACGTTTTGTCGGCCATTTTCACGTCTCGCCCGCTCAGTGTCATGTCACTCAAGTGTCTTGAAGACAGCGGACCAAAACAAGCTTTTGGTCAATGTTTTGCGATCATTACGTAATTTGACAGTTACAGAAATGTTCAACCAATCAAATCACGCAAAGGTGAAAAGGAAGCAATCTGATTGGCCGCTCAAGAAGTTGAGCGAAATTCAAAAATTAGTCTCAAAATGATGTATGGAAGATTATGAGGCTAAGTTTTAGCGGAATGACTATAACAGTAACATAAAAATTCAATTCAATGGAGCAAAACTTAGCCGAAAGTCATCAGTCTAGACTTCTATGACATGAAAAGATATTGCATTTTGATAGATTCTCAAAGCTTCCTCGAATATGTACGACTTTGAATATTTATTCCTACGAACTTGGCTTTTACAGCCCTTTTCAGTCTCAAGATCAACAAACTTCAGCAAATTATTGGGGGGGGGGGCTGAAGCCCCCCCAGCCCCCCGCTTCCGACGGGCCTGTCAATGCATCTAATTTTTCAAAAGAAACAATCTTCCTGCTAATTAGAACAGGCATGTCTACTCAACGGATAAATATGTAAAGAAATTCTTTACATATTTCTTACTTGAGGGCGACATGGAAAAGGACAACACCAAACCAATAATGGTGAGTAGCCACTTCCTTCTATTGTTTTGATACAAAATCGCAATCATGTTTCAAAAATAAAATATAAATCATAAGCCTAACATGCTCTTTTATTTTGATATTTAATTAATACAGGTTTTTCTGTTAGAAACTTGGATCTTATAAAGCAGTTTCTTATAAAAAGGCGTGTTTTAACATTCTCCGTTCTCTGGTTTTTCCACGAGAGAGACTTGTAGCGAATGTATAACAGTTTCAGGTGAACAGATTTTACGTATTTTTTGTGTGTAGTTGAAAACATAGAAACGTGCTTAGATCAGAGCCTCGTTCCAGTGGTCACCTGGGACCAAAATTCTCCTTCTCAGCTCTCAAAAATTCAACTCTTGGTGGCAAACGACAGTTGAATTCTGGGACTGGGTATCAAAATTGGACCAAATTTCTGGGATTGTGTCATAAAAGAAATCCTCCGCGCACACCCCCGTATGAATTTATAGTGAAGTACCCCCCCCCTTCCTCCAGGCTAGGGATTCCACAAATTAGCTGTGATCAGTGTCAGACGAAATGAACGAGATCTAATGGACTATTTGCAAAGTAATTATTTTTCAGGAAAAATCCCTTGTGTCCCCCTTTCAGAAATGTTTATAAAATTTTGATAAAATTCAACTTTCTGCTTGATTTTATCTAATTATCACGGAATGAATGTTTACAAGCAAAAGCAGATTCTTCATTGAACACACCTCTGTTTGGAGGATCTGTACTGATCTTTCAGATATTTTGGATGGTTTTGGGTCGTTATGATGTGGTTATGGGTCTTTGTGGGTCGTTGCAGATGATTTTGGGTCGTTATGAAGTGGTTTAGGCTGGCTGTGGGTGGTTTTGGGTGGTTGTGGGTGGTTTTGGGTGGTTGTGGATGGTTTTGGGTGGTTGTGGATGGTTTTGGGTCGTTCCTCGTTTTAGTAAGTACGTCTGTCCACTATTTTGACACATGATTCTTGTTCCTACCCAATAAAGAATTTCCAGAAATTCCAGCTGCTTGCAATTTATATGACAAGATTTCATGGAAAACTGTATCGAAAGCTTTTTGGAAGTCTATAAACACTACACCAACAATCAAACCGTCGTCAACTTTTGTCAATTCTTTTGCTTTTGTCAATTCTTTCTTATAGAATTTTCAAGACATCACCAACTGAAGTTATCTGTTTATTCAAATCCTCTTCCAGTGGGAGTGAATCAAGTTGTTCTTGAATGTTTCTTGAATAAATTTCATCAGCCAGCACTAAACTATCAGTCACAGCTGGCGAAGCAGCTGCATTCTGCATAAAGTTTACTGGAACATCAAAATGTGAAAGGTCACCAAGACTGCTTGGCAGTAAATCAGCATTGATAATTTCCAGAACATCTGGCTGTTCAACATGAGGAATGCCTTCCACTTCATAATGATCTTTAGTCAAACAGAGATAAAGGGTGATTCACTTAAAATCCTTTCCAAGAGCATCTTTTGTACTTCTGCAACTCAAAGGATGCCTTTTTGTCTCCTGGCATAGACAGAGCAGAGCTGCCATCTTCATAGAGTAACACATACTCTTGTTGACTGTCAATGCTTGTGTCAAACGCAGCCCATTTTTCCACAGCCCTCTCCAAAATTTGACAATGAGCTGCATTTCTACTAACTATGATGGGAAGACGCTTCCCACAAGTGGTTTCTAAGTTACTCTCTACCATTTTCTTCAGACCAATGTTTATAGCAACATCCTCAACCTTGGGTTTCTTTTTAACTGGCTTTCCATAACAAGATGCACCCTCTGATCTAGATTTCTTTCCTTTTACAAACTCTTCAAAAGACTTTACTTTTTCCACAGGTCTTCCAAAATGAGTTGATGCCTGAAGTGTTTTGGATGCTGTGATCTTCTATGCTTGCCACTGCCCTGCAGTTTCTAAGGGTCGGCACTTACTCTTATCTGACTTGCAATTCCAGCAATAAAGTCCATTTTTCTTAACTTTAACTGCACACATACTGCAATACCTGCAATAAAATTTATCATTTTTATACATATGTATATAGAAATATAAAAGTTATGTATGATGGTAAAGAGTAAGGTCTACCAGGGTAAAACGGGCAAGCTTTTAGTTAAATTGGGCAAGACAACAGTGTGAAATGAATTTCGCAAATTTTTCAAAACAAATTTTCTCCTGCTTCATCTGCTAAAATCCAACTTTCTACATTTTATGCACAATGTACTTAGGCACCTGTCCATGTTTTAGTTAAACGGTGAATAATTTTGTCTTTGGAAATAAATGACAACTTTGACCATGCCCTGTTGTCTGTCTGTCTTTGGCATTTGCTAATCCACGGCACCACGGCACCACGGCACTACGGCACCACGGCACTGAGTACTTTAACCAGTTTAAACAATTCCGTGTGGTTAGTCTGCAATTCTCGCCTCTCGCAAAAGTCTTCGTTAATTTGTAGGCTAAACAAAAAGGCAAGAAGCGAAGGACTCTACACGAAGCATTTATTGTGAAATGGAGGACAGAAACTGCGTCCCACAAACTTTCAGTGCAATGTGTTGGGTGCATTCGAGGTACAAAGAGCTCTTTCTGTCATCGTCAAAGTGGTATTATTATAGAATTTACAGGGTTCCTGTTCACTAAATTTGCTGCATGCTATGTATTTCGACAGTTGGGTTCCTAACAGGATAGGTTTTTAACTTCGATTTGGCCAGAGTTTTAATGTAGCTAAATTGTGTATAGTGGACCTCAATTGGCTCAAATTTAGCTTTCATTTCCTGGCCTACTTCAAACAGATATTTAATAATGATAATGAAAAAAGGAGGTAACATAGGAATCAACTTAAAGACCTGGATTTGCTACAACGCCCTCTCTTGTCAGCACAAGACGCAACGATAAACGCACAACAGAGAAAGAGCAGGAAAAGACAGTTGGAGAGAGAGGGAGAGTCTCTTCTTTCTTATCCCTCGCCCTCACACATCTTACGGCTTGTGCTGAGGAGTGTACCAAGTCCACGTAAAAGCTGAATAGATCAGAATGATTTTGTCAAAGTTTAATGACTTCTGTTTACTCAGTGATGATGATTTTGGTCGCAAGGAGGTTGCATTATCTTGCCATCGGTGAACGATAAGGAAAGCTTTGTTCCCTATTTACGCTGCCACAAGCATGTGTTCAAATTACCTTATTTATGATGAGCATAAACACGGTACCAACTCATAACTTTATTTTGTTTGGGGGGGGGAACCTCTGCTGAGTAACCAAAGAAAAGGTTCAAAGGAATCCTGTGTGAACCACTGCTGGTGTTTGCTGTTTTACCTCTGGACAGGCTTCAAGGAACAAAAGGCCTGTTCACAGGTGAGCTGGTGTAGGTTGGACTTTACTGTTGGATGAGATTATTGCCAGAACAGTTTTCTTGAAGATGTTTAAATGGAATTCTATAAACTGGTTAAAATACTCAGTGCCGTAGCGCCGTAGTGCCGTGGTGCCGTGGATTAGCAAATGCCTCTGTCTTTCTGTCTCTCTCTCTCTTTACAGGGCATCCCCAAAAAAATTATGCCCCATTTGTGTGGGTGATGCACAAAGTGGAAACCAACATAATTGAATCTACAGTTCATCCGCTGTAGGCACGAAAGGGGCTAAATATTTTAGGGTAACCCTGTATATACTGATATTCAACAAAAGCGTCTTCAATCGTTGAAGACTTTGAGGTCTTCACAAAAGATACTATACCATTTGAGGGTACTTTTCAAAATTTTTGTTTCTGCCCTGTTTAAACCTGGCTGGACCCTATGTCAAGCCACAATGGGAGTACACCCTGGAAGATTTACGGTCTTTTATCATCAAAAACCATAGTTTTTGCTTGTTTTCTGCATGCAGACTGGAGGTATGACCCTAGTATACAAATATCAGTGAAATTTACCACTGAAAGCTTCATGTTGATCGTTTTCTATACCACACCTCCTTATCATGAATATTTAGGCCACATATAACAGCTAAAGTGAAAATGCAATGCACATTCTTAAAGTTCATCAAAAGTTAACGACTTTAGGCATTCAACAAGATCAATATTTAATTTGATTAATTGTACCAATCTTTTCTTTTGGGGGCTTACTGCCGAAAATGCTGTCCATCCTTTCTTCCTTGCTTTAACTGATGTTCTGCTTTTCACATAACCAAGGATGGAATGTGCTAAAACTTCAGACATATGGCGTTTCTATGGGCTTATGAGTAAATTGCTTTGAGCTATGAAATCAATTAGGGACTAGTCTAGAATCGCACACCCCATAGGGTTTTGGTAGGGTTTTTGGTAGGGTTCAGTTAGGATCAGTATATCCACAGGTGTGCGATTCTAGGATAGCGCCATCGATTATGCTCAAACTGGCGGGCAACTAGGCCATACTAGAGTCATACCTCCTCCAGTTTGTGGACGACAGGGGACGACTCCAATCTGCAGACAACCCCGGACGGTACAACATTTTAAATGTTAAACGTAAAATAAGTTTTTATCACTCAAATGACATCATCTCCTTTGCTGTCACCACTTCCTTCCATCTTCCCGTCTGCCTTCGCCTCACCACATGGCCAACTGGAATGTTGTTGCAGCTGCCTCTGCAAAGTTTTGTCATGAGAAGAAAGTTTTGCCGTGAGAAGAAAGTTTTGCCGTGAGAAAGAAAGTTTTGCCGTGAGAGAGAAAGTTTTGCCGTGAGAAGGAAAGTTTTGCCGTGAGAGAGAAAGTTTTGCCGTGAGAAAGAAAGTTTGCTGCGAGAGAAAAAGCTTTGCTGTGAGAGAGAAAGTTTTGCCGTGAGAGAGAAAGTTTTGCCATGAGAGAGAAAGTTTTGCCGTGAGAGAGAAAGTTTTGCCGTGAGAAGGAATGTTTTGCCGTGAGAGAGAAAGTTTTGCCGTGAGAAAGAAAGTTTTGCCGTGAGAGAGAGAGTTTTAAGTTTTGCCGTGAGAGAGAGAGCTTTGCCGCGAGAGAAAAAGTTTTGCCGTGAGAGAGAAAGTTTTGCCGGAGAGAGAAAGTTTTGCCGTGAGAGAAAAAGTTTTGCTGTGAGAGAGAAAGTTTTGCCGTGAGAGAAAAAGTTTTGCCATGGCACCTGTGGGCCACCATAGTGAAAGTAAGTCTGTAAGGCACACCATTTAAGGGTCAGTGAAAACAACAGATTGCATAAATTTGACAAAATTCATGTTTGACGTTGTTGGCTCTAAACAAAGAAAAATTGCTTCTGTAGGCTGCTCATCCTCCTTCTCAAGTTGATCTGTGTGCAGTCTTCCTTCCCTCATTTCATTCCTTATGAAGGCATACATTTTTCTGTATCTCTCACAACGTCTCTCTAATGCATCACTCTCTAATGCATTGGCATCTGGTTAAGGGTCTCGGGCTCAAGGTTTCTGGTTCAAAGTTACCAGTTTTAAGCCGCTGCAACTATTTGTAAAGAACGTTCATATCCATTAGCATAGACAGGAGGCAGGAGGGGCGATCATCCCCCCTCCCAATGATCTAAAAATTTGTGCAATAAAATCGGTACCTGGGGAGTTAGTGATATCTTCGGACAAACTAATCATTCAGCAAGGAATTGTCTTTAGCCATAAGGTGTTTTTGATCAGTCACCTAAGCATGTATCCTGACAGCTTCTCCAGGATAATCTGGGCCTTCAGTGTAATTTTGATCATCGACCACACCAGTCACAATTATTCATGCCTTTCTTGTTGGAATGGGTTTGGAAGTGTCAAAATTTTCTGAGATTCATGAAAATTGTTTGTTCTATTGTGATCCCGCTGGCAATTGCAATCTTTTTTGAAAAGAAGTTACATCATTTTTAACGCTAAATTATCGCTCCCTTGGTACCTCCTTTTTGAAAAAAAAATTCAAAAGAGTTAAAACAAGGACAGAAGTCTTGGATATCTCAGTTTAAATGTGTATCTTGTCGTGTTGTGTGCTTTGCTGGGCTTAATGTCAGAAACAGAGATGCCAGTTGATTTATCTACATATATGTTGACCCTTGCTATTCAATCCTGAGTAACAAAGCATCAAGAAATCACATCATAGCGAAAGGACCAATACAACCAATGCAATGTGCGTTTCCGGTACACAAACGAGGAAGAAAATTCTTAACATGGTACAAGAAGTAGTCTTGGCTGGAGTACTCTACATCAACTGACAAAGCATTTTGTTTCCATTGCCGTATTTTTAACAAACAGGTGGGCCATTATTTAGCCAATCTTAGCTAAAATTAACCTTTACGCAGAATATTCTGATTTTATGCATTTCTAAACTCAATCAAACTCAAACAAACCTTGATAACTTTGAACCTTGACAGCTTTTAACGAACGATTTTAACGATCTTTTCAGATATCCCACAAAAAAGAAGACCCTGCATTTATAAATAACAGATTCAGCAACTGGAAAAAGACAGAGAAGTTCTCCAAGCATGAGCATTCAGAATGCCATTGATACTCCATTGAATCGTTTCAAGGATGGAAGAAGCAGAAACCGGTTGATCACCTGATAAGCGAAGATGCTGCAAAGAGGGAATGATATCGTCAGGAAAGGGTATGTATATTGATGTTTCTAGCAATAGGTCCTTCTTTCATTCAAATTTTGGCTGAAAACAAGGAAGAATCACTAAGGTTGAGAGTTTCATAACTTACCAATTGTTATAACTAGTAGACTTTCTAAATTCAAAAATGCCTAACACGTACTCCTTCAACCTCGGAGCCCTGATCCATGCTATAAAGGAAAATGTCAGAGCTCTTTTAAAGTTACTCTGAAAGACATAAACAATGAAACGTAATGCAAAAGGAGAAAAGTCGCTAAACTTAATGTTTGCTCCGTCTCTTTCAAAAACCAACCCCCTTCTTGAAGATTACCTCTTGAATTCTCCAGGTAAATTTTTGAAGAAAGTTAATGGTTGCAGACGTGGTTATCTTATCTCCCATGTTATACATCAGTGACATTGAAATGGTATCATGGACATTCCATATGACATGATTGCATTGCATATAGTTTGACTGCCTCTTCCCTCATAATGTTGTTGTACAACAACAAGTAATTGCCTTTTGTGTCGCTGCGCAGGAGGTTGCAATTTCGTAATAACTCATTGTGATTTCAGACCCACATGGTCAGCAGTACCCACTACAACAGGAACAACAACCATGAGGTCACTTATGGAATTTTCAAGAGCCTTTGTTTCCACGATTCCTGGAATTTAATCATCGCTGCAAATTGTGACATTTACTCACCATTTGTTCAAAGGTAAGATACCATTGTTAGTTTTGAGAAAAATCATGGTGGTGCACTGATTCCTGAGGTATTAATCAACGAGGATTGTTATGATAAAGCTAATTCGTAGAATGCAGCAAAATCGATTTTTTGAATGTTGTTGTGGACCAACATCATGTGATGTGATTTGAACAGACTTTTTATGACGACATGTTGATCCTCGGAAATCACGTGACCGAGGTGCATTGAAATCAATGGCTATGGTTTATTTCGAGTAGAATCACTTAGTCTGGAAGTCTTGAATACTGAATCGGATCGGTGGAAAGAGGGTTGAATGAGAGTCGAATACTCGCATCAGGACAGATGTGAGGGGAACTGGACTCATATGATTTTTGAACGACGTGTAATACAAATTTCGTGTAAGAATTGATTTTTATACATTTGATGCAATTTACATAATTTCATGCGTGTAATTCGTGGATGGAAGCTTGTGGGTAGGAAGCGCGTGCGTTCGTACTGTAAATTATGGGATTTCTCGGCATGACTTACTCGCAGTACGGTTTACCCCAAGTTTTGCTGAATTTATTCATCATGGTGCCGTGACCCGGGAACGTTGCTAGTTTAAAGGATGGCTGAAGTGAAGAGGAAGTTGAAAAGTCGTAATGGCTACCGTTTATTTATCAGAAACATTTTGAGAGATTACAAAGCGGACTTGCCTGAAAGCGGAACTGAATTGACTAATGAAGGACGAAAAAGAATTGAGAAACATTGTAGAAATTTGAAGAAGCAAGCTTCTGAACTGCATAATCTGGACAAAGAGATAGTTGAATTATTAGATGAGAATGCGATCGAAAAGGAAATTACTGAGAACCTTGGCTTTGAATCGGAAATAGACGAAGCGGTAAGTGTGTTGGATTCTGTTCTCGCGTTTAAGCAGCCTGAGAATGTCTCAACTTCCAGTCAACCAACCAGAAGTTCACGCCCGTCTAATTTTCAGCGACATGCTAAATTGCAGAAGCTTACTCTGCCAACATTTAATGGCAAAGTTGAAGACTGGGTATCGTTCTGGGATATTTTTGAGTCTGCAGTGCACAATGATCCAAGTTTGCCTGACGTTACGAAGTTTCAGTATTTGTAATCCTTGCTGAAAGGACCAGCTCTGAGTTCGATTGCTGGCTTGAAGGTTACCAATGCAAATTATCAAAATGCTGTTGAAGTTTTGCAAGAAAGATTTGGCCAACAACAACCTATCATATCAACACATGTTCAATCATTGGTGAAATTGTCTGCTGTTCAGTCATGCTCCGATCTCGCAAATTTGCGTGCAATTTATGACAAGACGGAATTGATCGTTCGTAGTTTGGATAGCATTGGTATAACGACAGAAAATTATGGAATATTTTTGACGACAGTTTTGATGGAGAAGTTTCCTGAGGAGTTGAGATAATGTTCAGTCGGAAGTTGGGTGTGAAATCCTGGGATTTAAGTCGAACGTTGGAGATTTTTAAGGAAGAATTGTTGGTGAGAGAAAGCTGCAAGTTGATGCCGAGTAATGATTCTAAGAAGAACTTTACGAAGAAAACTGAATGGGTTGGAAGAAGGGAACAGCCTTCTACAACTTCAGCGTTATATTCCTCTGAAAGTGCTGCTAATAGTGGCCCTGTTTGTGTGTTTTGCAAGGGAAGGCACCCGTCAAGTCGTTGTCAAACTGTGACCAACAATGCAGCCCGACAAAGAATTTTGATGGACACTGGAAAATGTTTCGTTTGCTTTAAGGATGGACATGTTGCTGCTGCATGTGATTCTAATGTGAAATGCTTTAATTGTGGTGCAAAACATCATGTTGCTGTGTGTGGAAGAAAGAGGAATACTGGTTTGGACAACCAGTCTACAGGAAAGTCATCTGTAGAGAGTAGAGAGGCTCCTGCAAAGTGCAGTCCTCAGTTAGCACTACTTCAAGTCATTTTGTTGAGCAAGGGGTTAGGTGCATTCTGTTGCAGACAGCAAGGGCCAAAATTTCGACTCCTGGAAAAGCAGATCATTCTGCAAACGTGAGAGTTTTGCTTGATAGTGGCTCTCAGAAAACGTATATTAGTCAAAGGGTGTGTGACAGGTTGCACCTTCCCGTTGTTGGAAAGGAAAAGATCCAAATAAAGACTTTTGGTAATACTGAATCTACATTACAAGAGTGTGACGTTGTCCAAGTTTGTTTAGAGTGTCCGGATGGCTTGAAAATGTTTTTGAATGGGTACTCTGTACCAGTTATTTGCAGCCCCTTAACAAGCCAACATATCGGGTTTGCCCAACGTTATTACCCACATTTGTGTAAGTTACCCTTAGCAGATTTTGCAAATGGGTATGAGCCCTTAGAGGTGGACATTCTTCTGGGATCTGATTATTACTGGTCTCTTGTCATTGGCCAGCCCGTAAGGGGGGAGTCAAATCGAGGCCCAACAGCTGTGAAACCCAACTCGGTTATGTTTTAAACGGACCTGTGGACGTTCCGAACCGAGGTAGGGCAACCAATCCTAGCGTAAACACCACTCATTTGATGAAGGTTGAGAATCTTTTACGAGTGAAGTCAAAAAACTTTGGGACTATGAAACATTAGGAGTCAAAGAAAATGAGCCGTCTGTGTATGATACTTTTGTCGATCAAGTTGAATTGAAAGAGGGACCTTATGAAGTCAACCTTCCTTTTAAAGATGATGAAATATCAGTTTCGGATAATTATTCTCTCAGTGAAAAACGCCTATCTTCTTTGTTGAACAAATTGAAAAATCGACCAGAAGTTTTTAGTGAATGTGACAAAATCATTACAGAGCAACTTAAAGGCTCTTATTCAACCAGCATACCTTGCACGTGTCGCCTCTTGGTTGGCTTTTGTTGTCGCCATTTTCATGGGCCATGAAAATGGCGACAACAAAGGTCAAACAAGGGATGGCGCCAGCAAAGCATACTGGTTGAATAAGAGCCTTTAAATCCGGAATTATTGAAAGAGTCGAGAATGTTGATGAATCTGAAGTTGGCAAGGTACATTATTTACCTCATAGGCCGGTTATTAGGCTGGATAAGTCTACAAAGAAAGTTAGAGTTGTGTATGATGCTAGTTCCCATACTCCTGGTGAACGCAGTTTGAATGACAATTTGTATGCAGGACCACCATTGACACCGTTAATTTTCGATATTTTGCTTCGGTTTTGGGCTGAAAAAGTTGTTTTGATTGCAGATATTGAAAAAGCATTTTTGAATGTCGGTGTCAAAGAGAATGAGCGGGATTATTTACGATTTTGATGGTTTGATGACATCAACAAGGAGCGTCCTGAAATTGTTGTGTATAAATTCCGAACGTTGGTCTTTGGCCTAGTCTGTTCGCCGTTCCTTTTAAATGGGACAATACGATCTCATCTTGCAAAATATGCCGACCAAGATGAATCTTTCGTGAAAAACGTGCTCAAACCTCCTTACGTCGATGATTACGTTTCTTCATTTAAATCCGAGGAGGAGGCACTTGAATTTTATCGAAAACTAAAATCAGTTTTCCAAGCTGGAGGTTTTAACATGAGGAAATGGGATTCAAATTCGGAAAGTTTGTTAGACAAAATTGAAAAGGAGGAATCAGCTCATACCGAGCATCCGCTGAAATCTGTTCGCGAAAATTCGAATGAAAAACCAGTTTTTGAAGCAGAAAAGTGTGAATTTGATTGCGACGTAACTGCGGAGGAGGACGAAAGTTTCACTAAATCTACGCTCAAAACGCTTTGGCAACCCAAGGAGCGAAAATTTTGGGTTTAGAATGGGACAAACAATCTGATTCATTGAGGTATGATTTTAGTGGAATTTTTGGCAGTGAGGAGAGGAAATCGATTTCAAAACGCGATGTATTGAGTTTGACAGCACAAATGTATGATCCAATTGGATTAGTTTCGCCCATCTCATTACCTTTCAAGGCATTGTTTCAAGATTTGTGTAGAGAGAAAGTTGAGTGGGATGATCATTTGTCCGAAGATATTTTGGGAAACTGGAATGCGTTAGTGTCCAGTATCAAGGAAAAGGGCCCAATTACAGTCAATGGTTGTGTAAATAATCTTGATTGCGATAACATTGAAACATTTGAAATTCATGGTTTTGGTGATGCAAGTAAATTTGCTTATGGAGCGGCAGTCTATCTGCGAACCGTGAGAAAATCGGGCGAATCTTCCGTTCAATTAGTGACTGCCAAAACGAGGCTTGCTCCTCTCAAAGGAGAAACCATTCCGAGACTAGAGTTAATGGCTGCGCTTCTTTTGTCACGTTTAGTGAATTCGACCGTTGAGGCATGGAAAAGTATTATCCAAATTGATCGAATTTTTTGCTGGCTGGATTCGCAAACCGTTCTATGGTGGCTTTTTGGTGTGAACAAAGAATTTCAGCAATTTGTACAAAACCGTGTAATCGAAATTCAAAAACTTGTTACCCCAGATAAATGGAATTACTGTCCGACTGATCTAAATCCCACAGACATTGCATCTCAAGGTTCGAAAGCTACCGAATCATCAGACAATCAACTTTGGCGGCAAGTGTAAAACGCAGGCTTGCAGGTTGGTAAAACGCAGGCTTGCAGGTTGGTAAAACGCAGGTTTTAGGCCAAAGGGCTCTGGCTGGAGGCGAGGGGCCTACTCTAGTAACCTCTTGTGTTTTAATGAGTTTTGTAGAACAATGTATGAGAAGCTAATGCCAATTCTGATGCAGAGTGAGGTGGGCGTGTGTTTTTATGTGCGAAGAATGAGCACATTACGTGGTGGGGCAGATTTTGTAAAGGAAGGAACAGCGAGGTAGTTAGGTATCTACGGACGCTTTTCGTGCCAAAAGTGTAGCAATAGGTAGGCATACCTGAAATAGTTTGACCATTGAAGTTGTCATCAGAGCATCAATTAGGCAAGATAATTTCGAACTTTATCTGGCAACTTGACAGCGACATTTATGATGAAAATAAGCTGTTAACAAAGTTAAGTGAGTGCAGCTCTGAACAGCAAGACGGAAAAGACAATTTTCCGCCAATTTGAACTCACTACGACTAAGCAGGTGCAATTGTTTTCCCTCCGGATTCATCAAGCGGCTTTACAAAGCAAGCGTTAGAAAATTTGACCCCTCCTCCCAGCCTTTACTCTTTAAAAGTGCGGAAATTTATCTACGGGAGGAGACTGTTTATGAGTTGATCAAGGGGGTTTAGGCCGCATTTTGACGCATGTCGGAGTGAAGAATTCTCTAAAAATTGTATACGTACTAAAACCAATATTAGGGGTAGAAGTTTAATTCTCTATGTAATGTACAACGATGAGTAACTAGCTGCGACAGAAAAAAGCAACTGATTTGTCTCACATCCTAATAGCAAACATGATCACGGGAAGTAACGAGTTCACTTTGCGTCGAAGAATTCCATCTGCATACTCCAATAGACCCACTTCCAGTTCTCAGATTGATAGCTTTCATGTTCCTCCTCTTCATTATCGATTATCAAAAGAATAAAAATTACAACAGCAAGAAACAAGCAGTGTCCTCTTTCACAGCACCACTCTATTGACAGCACAGAAATTCATTCTCGCCCTAAGCCCGGGGGGGGGGATGCATGACTTGCGGATGGACGGGAGTCTGCCTCCCGGTTTTCAGAAAGGTGCCCTCTTCTAATTTCCGAAACTTGCTGTCATACCCACTCTCATGATGAATTTTGGCGGAAAACGACCCATTTTTCGCTATTTTTCGCCAATTTCTTGATAACCCACCCATGTTTATGGAAAATCTGCCGAAAAAGGGACCCTTGTTTAGAGAATTTTGGGCCCAAAAAACCACCCATATGGGCGGCACATACCCGTACCCTCAACATGTTATGTTACCCCCCCCCCCCGGGGCCCTAAGCTTTCACATGCACTGGAATTCTTCGCACATCCGCATAGGATCCCTATTTTTTCTTGTAAAAGATATATGGTGGCAGCTAATTTAAAAATCTGACTTCAAAACGAGGGGCGTTTATCACTCTGTAAAAATCTCGTACACTTTTGGTGAAGATCCTTTTGTTTTCTAGCAATCTGTAAAAATCCCAAAAATTCCTATTTTCTTAATAAAATTTTGAAAGAGTGATACACCCCTCACTTTAAAACGTAGGGCAAAAAGGGATTTAGCAGATGAAAAGAAATTAGTGTATGTCTTGTACGAAACTGGACCATTTATATCATATATGGGGAAGAAATATGTCAGGCCGAGAAACAAAATGTTTTTCTGAGCCCAGAACACTGGTCTGGAATTCAGAGCATATTTTTCCTTGCAAAGAGCAAATACTGCAGTATTAACGGAGACATCGCTGCGAAGGAATTCCCCAATTTTGGTTGTAGGTGTTATTTTCAAAGTCCTTCGTTGCATAAAAATAAAATGGTACGATGTCCCAGTAGCCGAGCACGTTTTTCGCGTCTTTTCTTTCATAAGAAACTGCTTTTTTAGCAACTCAACTTTAGACTGATGACATGAGCGAAAACACTTTGTATTAGGCCCACTTTTCAAAGTGAGCGAATAACCCTGTTCAATAGTGATACCATTGAAACTTATGTAATGAGTATAACGCAACTCTCCGATCGCCAAAAAGTTAAGAAACTCCAGTATTGGGGAAATATTACTTACAAAGCCATTTATTTTGAAAAAGGAAGTCCTCGACAGATTTTGTACTTTGTTTTCACTTGTTTCTTGTATCATATTACTCGGACGGAAAGTACTCGAGTAATGTCCTGCAAGGGCACAAGTAGTGAACATCAAAATTGTTATTGAGCCTTAAAGAAACGCGTAAGAAACTCTGAGTGGGCTCTGATCTGAGTACTCACAATCTGAAAGGAGCACGTACTTGCAGTGGCCACTTCAAGGCATCAGTTCTAGGATTTTATGTCAATTGTTATGGTTCGTTACATTTCTTTGTATTCAGTTTTCAGATAGCCTTTAGTTTTCTATCCTTGTGGAACTGCCAGTGATGGGCAGTGATGCCTTGCTAATTGTGTGCATTGAAGAAGGCGTGTTTAAGGAGAAATCTAATTAGGTCATAATGTCATAGCCTTTCAAAATTCCGATGACTCCTATGTGACACATTGAAAGGAATGCTGGTTACAACAATGCTTTGACAGGAATAACTCTTTTACGAGAATGTGACTCAGTGAGTTTGGAAAAACGTTATACCAACCAATACCAACCATTGTGAAAATTTGTATGCGAAAACTTGTTTGCCAACTAGCCTACTGTCTCCACTCCAAGGCCCGATTCCACTGAGAAAAATCTTTGCGAAATGTGAAATATTTCTTGCGAAAAACAGTCTGCTCCTGCGCATTAAAATTTTGCCAGCTCTGTGAAAAAATTTCTCTGCGAAACGAAAAAATGATTTGGCCAATCAGGATGCAGCTGATGACCCACTACCGCATTTCTGAAGTGACTGAAGCCTCGTGGGTAACGCCAGCAATTGCTTTGATTCAGAATTGACCGAGACAATTTCTTCAGAAAAGATCTGGCAAGAATATTTCACCACAGAGTGGAAATTCAAGAGCGAAAAAATTTCTTGAGGAAACACTTCGCGAGAAATATTTCGCCGAGAATTTTGGGGTATTTCATACGCTTTTGGCAAAGGTCTTTTTGTTTCCAAAGATCTGTAACAATGGTATTGTTCTAAAAACTGCCTACTTAAAAATGCGCTTTTTCAAATGAGTGAAATGCCCCTCAGAGTCGATAACTTGGTTTTCACAACAATCCTAGAAAGATATGCGCATTCTCAGTTTCTGTTTCTTAAGAAGGTGGAACTTGACTCCGAGGGGCAATTCACTCCCAAAAATCTCGTACACCTTTGGCAATCCACAAAAACTCCTTTGCTTTCAAGAGAAATCCTTCAAACTCAGTAAAATCCTTTTGTCCTGAACAAATCCTGCATGCTTGTTCGAATGAGTGAAATGTCCCTCTCTTGACTCAAGTGCTGAAGTTTCTCAACTTTTGTTTCTTGAGATTTTTTAAATTTTCGGAAGAGTTTCATAGGAATTTTTACAAAATTCTATGCTCTAAAAAAGTATGAGATAGTTTACAGCGAAGTTTCTTGAGGCAATGCAACTTTCGACACACCCAAGTACCTTCCAAGTAATACAATACAAGAAAAGAAACAATGGAAATGTTGTTATCGACATTTTTCTTACTCATGTCTATGGGAAACCATCGATCTCCCGGAAGCTAATCCATTGTTTCTACCATTCCAATACATAATGCCAGTCATGAGACAAGTGGTTTTGACTGGTGGGCCCCTCGCCTCCAGCCAGAGCCCTTTGGCCTAAAACCTGCGTTTTACCTACCTGCAAGCCTGCGTTTTACCAACCTGCAAGCCTGCGTTTTACACTTGCCGCAATTTATGAGTTCATAAGACCTCGTTCAACTCGTTGTGCCTCAGCTACTTGGCCTGAGGCATTTCTCCTGTCGTTCCTCTTTCTGTTATTGATCCAAATCTCCACATTTTCCACTGTCAATTCTGCCCTGCTCGCTTAACACATGATACCGCCACCATCTATGTCCATCCTGGTAGAACGAAGACCAGTCTGAAATGTGGTTTCTAGCAACGCCATCTGTGCATCTGAGAACTTTGTGGGAGCCATTTTGGAAGGTTCGCATGTAATGTGGAGACAAGACTGAGTACACCTCTATTGCCTTTCGTCTCAAAAGATTAATCATACTTTAATTTGCGGTATTATTAAAGGGCTGAATCACCCAGAGCCACCCAAAACAGGCCTGAGCCAACCAGAGCCAGCCACAACGGCCTTGCGCAACATATAGTATTACTCCGCCACTTAGAAACTGACTTATGAGGAGCTGCAGCCTGACAGATGGCCCAACATTTACCCTGATATAAGAAACCAATCAGCCTGAAATTTTAAATTCCGTTTTTTAAAAATAATTTCGATTGGAAAAATGATGTTTTTCAAGCATTTCGTAATAAAAAACTTATTATGTGTCTAACTTATAATGTCTCTTATAACTTATAATGTGTTTTTATTTTACATAGGAGGGCATTATCAAATTACGGTTACAGTAACTGAATTTGAATAGTGACTGTCCAACATTTGGTTTAATGTAACCCACATAAAAACAAATTTCATGGTTTCTTTTGATGCACATTTGGTGAATTTCTTGCTGTAATCATAAGAAATTATTCAGCCCGTTTTATGTATTTTTTCTCCATTTATAAGAAACCAAGCAGCCTGGTTTTAAAAAATGAGTTTGTAGTTGGCGAGGTGGTACTGTATTAATAATAATAATATAATGAGATAAGGGGCGAAAAGGCGAGTAGCCTATAAAACCCTAAGGATCTATTACGCATGCCTAAAGGTATAAATGTTAGCATAATTGCAAGCGTCATAACGTTTTTCGAATTCCTTTACTGATGGTGATTGTATCACGTTGTTTGGCAGTTTGTTCCAGTCTTCTACTATTCGGTTTGAGAAGACGTATTTACGTACGTCGAGGCAGCTTCTTGATTTGAATAGCTTTAATTCGTGTCCTCTCGTTCTTGAACTATTATTCCTTTTGAAGAATAATGACGGGTTTGTGTCAATGTGGTCTTTTAAGATTTTGTACGTAAGTATCATGTCACCGCGCTTTCTTCGATATTCGAGAGTCGGGAGTTTTAATGCAGTTAAGCGATCTTTATACGAAAGGTGTTTAATGTCTGGGACTAGCTTCGTAGCTCTCCTTTGAACGCTTTCTATCGATTTGATCTGCTTTACCAGATGGGGGTTCCAGACCGCCCCACAAAATTCTAAAATCGGTCTCACTATGCTTTTGTACAGCATCGTGAAAACGGACTTTTCCATATAACGTATTGTTCGTTTAATGGAAGCTAGAACACTGTTGGCCTTTTTTATTCGTTCTGAGATTTGTTTTTCGAACTTAAGTGTTTCATCTACGATGACTCCAAGGTCTTTGACATTGTCTGCATTTTCAATTTCTACCAACATTTTTGAATTTTTATGATGTAAATAATATACCTTTTTATGATCATTGTTGTTACTTGAGCTGACATGTAAGTAGGAACACTTTATTTATCTAATTAATTTACTTTATTCTGTTTATTTAATGGCAGTTGCCAAGTGTTTGACCAGTGCTCGATGCTCGAAATATCGCGTTGTATGTCGTTGCTGCTCATAGAATTTGAGGAGAAAAGCTTCAGGTCATCGGCGAACATTTTGACCTTGCTAGATTTGACGCATTTAGGAATGTCATTTACATAAATTAAGAATAAAAGTGGCCCAAGCACTCTTCCTTGAGGGACACCACTTAGCACGTTACTCCAGGGAGACTTAAACCCATTTAAGACAACGCGTTGTTTACGCCCAGAAAGAAATTGTTCTATCCAGTTTAGAATGTTACCTCTGATTCCATACGAATGCACTTTTGATAGTAAACGCTTGTGCGGAACGGAATCAAATGCTTTAGCAAAGTCAAAATAAATTACATCAAAGGATTGACCTCTATCAACGCAAGAAGTCCACTCTTCCAGGGTCTCCAGCAGTTGTAATACGCAAGATCGTTTTGATCGAAAGCCATACTGTTCGTTTGATAGTAAATCATTTCTCTCAAGGTGGTCGACGATTTTGTTTTTTAGTATTCTTTCCATGACCCTACAAACGATTGACGTAAGACTAATGGGTCTGTTGTTCTCTTTCGAATGTTTGGAACCCTTTTTATGAACGGGTGTGACGTGTGCTATCTTCCATTCATTCGGAATCATACCATGTTGTAAGCTAGATCTGAAAACTAAATGTAAAGGAAAGGCTAGGATATCGGACGTTTCTTTAAGAATTCTTGGGTGTATTCCATCAGGACCAATGGATTTAGATGGATTTAGTGAATTCAGGATCTCTAAGGTCATTTCTTCGGTTATATCTATGCTTGTTAAAGTGAATATGACGCGAAAATTTTTATTGATGAAAAACGTCAATTTGAGTGTGCTGATTTCGAATTTCGACATAAAACTTTCCAAAACTAAACCGTGTTTTAGATACAGCCATTTGAAAATCAAATTTCTTCACAAAAAAGTGTCCGGGGATCTGGGTCGAGTTTTTGGACTTGTGACGTAAAGTGTTTGGGTAGACGGATTGGAGATACTTGCATATCAAAGGATAGTGTTGTAGTCACAAGGGTTTCAGGGTTTCATAGTTGCCCTACAGAAACCTCCACACTCGTATGATTCAAATTCCACGGAACTTGTGTTCTCACACTATTTTGGCAATTAATTGATGTCTTTTGTACACCTGAATTCCACAAATTGGCACTCAATTAACGCTTTCTTTGATGAAAGAAGTGGGATCATATTTAACCACAGGGATATTGGGTTCTGCCTTTCAGCATGACTCAGAGAATACAATAAGAGCACAATAGGAATGAGTTTATCCTTTTCATCACAACTGCTCGCTTCGTTTCCTCATGATTTTGATTTCAAGTTTCAAACCATTGCAAACAGAGTACAAACAGACAGCATCGCTCGAAGAAGGACTTCAAACATTTGTTGTACAATGCCTCAAGTGGACAGGTCGTGGGAAGGGAAGGAAAGAATTCAGGCCAACAGTACTTTGACTGATCTTCATTTGATTGCCTATGCTTGGAAAGTTGGAAGAGAAGGCCTACGGGTTTAGGCCATATCCATTCTGTCTGGTTGGCACTCGACTGGGATACATTTATTTCGCTGTAATCGTATTTTTCAAAGTTTCATGAGGTCCATAGATATGCTGATACTACAGATGCTTTGCTTTGGTAAGTGTCGATTTTGTTATTTAGCGCTATAGGAGGAACCGCGTAAAATCATGGATTTCGTAAGTCTGGTCAAGCTTCCTTCCCCAGAGTGTATGACTTCGTCCTGTGAAATTTCAATATTCAACCGTTTATAAGCCAAAAATGTCTGAAATCGTTGCAACATGGACTATCGTTTATTGTTATTTCAAACCCTTGAGTTGGTTAGGTGTGCAAAAAGGTTGCTGTGAGACATGGCTTCGTGATATCCAGCTTGCAAAAAGCGTTTTGTACCACACTGACCAGGAGAAAAATATTTGAAAACATTGTCAATTTAGCAGTTGAAGTATTCAAGAAACCAGGAATAGAATTCCTTAGTTTTGATCAGTTAAAAGGGTGAATAAACAATCCAAACCTGACCGCTTATCAAGGTTTCGTAAGGGTTTCATGTATGAAACATTGCATGGTGTCGTCATTTCCACAAACACTTTACGTCACAGAGGCCTGGTACTCAACGGTCTGACCGCGCAGAGTTGCCGCCACTTTTCGAAGCAAAGTGGGGGCTGCTCAACCCCATTTTCTGAAGAAATAAGCGTCTAAATTAAAAAATAAAGTACACCATCATTACCAGCGATATTTAATGCATAATATTAGGCAATAAAAATTTTCGCGTCATATTCACTTTAAGAACGGTTCATTCACCTGTTTTTCTATTTGTGGAACTGAAGATAAGTCTTCCGAGGTAAAAACTGATGTAAAGAAGTCGTTTAAAAGATCGACTTTTTCTTGCTCTGATTTGGTATACACCGTTTCGTTTAATTTCAAATCAGGAACTTTTGACCTTGTTTTTAATTTTGAATTTACATATTTCCAGTACTTTTTGTTATTGGTTTTTGAGTTTTCGGCGATATTTTTCTCGAATGCTTTAATAACTTTTGTAATGGTTGACTTTGCAGCATTGCGATGTTTTTTGTATCGTTCGTAGTCTTGGCCACGTCTGGTTTGGATCCACCTTTTGTATGCGTTGTGCTTTTTCTTTAGGGCCCTCAATGCCTTTTTATTCATCCAAGCAGGCTGTTTATTGCTACGGTTATTTTGGCTTAGAGAATGGAATGGAATGTGTTCATCAACTGCCGAATCAAGTTTTAATTTCAGATGTGTCATCATTTCATTTGGATTCATGTTAGTGAATTCCTTTTTCCAGTCAATGCTCCTTAGCTGATTCCTGATTCCTGAGTTTCATAGTCGCCTCGATCGTAGGCATATCTCTTTGAGGATAAGTTATGGTTATGGGATTCATTTATTTCAATAACGTAATTCATTTCTATGACCAGGTGATCGCTGGAACCAAGGGGGCTGTTCAACGATACTTTTTGGATGGAATCACTGTCATTTGTAAGGATCAAGTCAAGGCAATTTGATTTCTGATTATCTCTGTGTCTTGTTGCCTTTTCGATGTGTTTGGTGAAGAAACAGTCGTCGATTTTTTCAAGAAATAAGTATGCCGGGTGATCATGATTTGTATGGCTAAGATGATTTGCCCAGTCAATTTCTGGATGATTAAAGTCCCCGAAGATCAAGATCTTAGCAGTGGGACGAAACTCGGCAATATTTTGAATTAATGCTCTCAAGGAATTATGATTATTGTACGAAGGGCTTCTGTAAATAACTCCACACAAAATCGAATCGTTGCTATTTGTTTTTAATTTTAAGAGTATTGTTTCGATTGTCGTATCATCGCAAGGTATGTTAACAGCATTAGCTTTTATTCCATCTTTTACGTACATAGCAACTCCACGAGAAGAAGCTGTGTCGATATTTGAGAACAGTTGATACCCATTCAATTTTATGTCATTTTGTGTTAACGGAAATCTTTGGTCCTTTGGCAGAACTTCGGTAAGCGCGCAAAGATCTGCTTTTAAGTCGTTTAAGCGTATTTCGAGTTCAATCAGTTTGTTGCAGAGGCTATCACAATTTGTGTACATGCAACGGAGCCCTTTCAGTTTCATTGGTAATAGGGATTTGACCCTGGTTGAAGAGCCATGTAAGGCCTCTGGAACATTGGCTGTACGAGCTGTTCCTGTGCTGGATTGATATAAAGCAGTTGTTGGTTTTGTTGGCTGGGATTTAAAGCTTGATTGGTGGCTGCGGTTTGACTGAGCCAAGGTTGTATGACTTTTGTTAATCTTGCTTCCACTAGATTCCCTAAAAAAGACTCGAGACTGGAATCTAATTTAGGCATTTCGTTTTGTTCTTCGTTCAGTAGCATCGTCTTGTTATTACCGGGCTTGGTCTCCTCCTTTCGTTTTTTGATGTGCAAGAAATTGCAGTTTAGACCTTTGGTGCATCCTGTTGGGCTGTTGAAAAATTTACACATGGGGACTTTCTTGTGCTCATAACGACAATGATTTCGTTGACAGGTGCCAGTATTGAGATTTTTACAAACATTGAACCATGCTTTTTGACTGGGTTCCTTATTTACCCTTTTGCTAGAAGTAGATTCTTTTGAAGCGGTAACTTCTTCTCCCTCAAAGCTTTCTGGGGGTGGGTTGGCTGAGGGTGGGCTGGCTGGAGATGAGTTGGCTGGGGGTGGGCTTGCTGTGGAAACTGTGTTAATGAGGCATTTAGAAGGGAGCCTATTTGCTCTGGTTTCAAGGATCTCGATCTTTTGATCTATTTCTATGAGTTTTGCTGTTAAGAAATCAGCTTTCCTTTGTAAGTCATCCTTTTCCTCTCTTATTTTTGCAGTCTCATCTTTTAAGGATTTTATTTCTTTTAACAGATTTGCTGCGCCCTCCAAGGGCGGTCACCTCCAAGGGCCCATTTCGATTTTGGCTCCGAGAGGCGTCGTCAGAGTATACTGAGCCATCCTCAGATTGATCAGAGCCATCTGAGCGTTCGCACACAAGTGCCTTTGAACGTGGTAATGGCGTACAGACTATAGGGTCGGTATTAATGGAATCATTGATCCTTGCAGCTGGTGGAAGCTTTGGCTCAGTTGCATCTTCATCGAGGATTATTGTAGAAAGCTTCCCACGCTTTCCTGGGTTGCTGGTTATTTTGACAGTGAATAGCTCTTTGAGGGATTTCGTAAGGAGTCGTTTCTTATTGCAGCCATTGTCTTTGGACTGCATGAGACTTTTCAGAACCGGATATTCGAAATCAATCCAGTCGTGAGCAGCGAAACCTGACACAACAACCGCATTCTTTAGGCCTGACAAATGGAAGTTTATCGATAGCAATTTTCTATATCGGTTGATCCCCTCCATAAAATGAATTTCCATGTTTAATTGCTTGTTTTTGACATAGTCAAAAATGCCATTTTGGTCACGAATTGGCGACTCATGTTTTTCATTTCCCCACAAAACAAGTACTGAGTCTTTATGATCATCAGAAATTGCGAGATGTTCGTAGTAGTGAAGGTCACAGGCTTCGATCAGTTTAATGGCGATTTCTTTTGAAGGAAGGGAAATATTTCCACCGCTAGCATAGGTATTGAAGACTGACGTCTGTAGCGTAGATGCAGGGCTTGAGGATTTAGTAGACTTTACTCTCCTCTTTATTGGAGAACGCATTTTCGATTCGAGTGTAGTAAGGCCAACTGATTTTGGCTTGACGGCGTAAGTTTTGTTTGGGTGGATGGTTGAAGTCGAGAGCAGAGGCTTTCTCTTGGTTTCAAAGATGTTTAACTTTCAAACAGTAAGGAAGAAGCAATGTATATGTACACTTTACCTTGATGAAGGTTCGCTTTCTTGGCGGTCACTCGAGATGAAAAAGTTGGAGCCACTCTCAATCGAAACCAAAATCGTCAGTGCTTCAACTCCAAAACGCTACTGTGCATTCTGTGTGTTATTCCAACAGCATGGGATGACACAGCACACAGCACGCATTTCTGCACAGCATGGCATGATGGTGGAGGGATTACCACTTTGAAGAGATGATGGACAACTTGTTACATCTACTGAACAAAGATGAGGTATTAATTGATATTATTCTGCCTTGCAACATGATATTGTTTCTTCCTGAAATATGATTTAATTTGGATACCACTATTTTCACTTCTTTATGCGTGAGGCAGGCCTACCTTTTGGAGGCCTAGCCGGAGGCCTAAGTCAACTGCCTGGAGAGCGTGAGGACACTATATCTTTTTCCACAGCTAACTATGATTCCACAACAGGTCATGTTTTATTTTGACATACAACCAAACATAACATTCGTTTGATTCGTTTGCCATCAGTCACCAGTAACACACCAGTCACCAGTGATCATTTCAGTGCGAAAGACCAAGCAGCTGCGAGTAGTGGAATTTCCAGGGACAAGCTTAACGAGCTTCATCAAATTTACAGTCAGGTAGCAGTTTTCACAAGCATCTACAAAGGCGATATTGATGACAATTAAGTTGCTCAGCAGTCTGGTTCGCTCAGTGATATTGACAGTGACACTGAAACTGATAACAGGTTTTCCAGAGCCTTGAACAAGCTTGTTTTATCCAAGACCAATGAACCTTGCCCCTGAATCACTGGGTAGCTTGTCAAAACATCTTTACTGTGATTTTGAGAACAGTTATCTTCAAGAAGCTTACGACACTGGCCATTGACACTGGTCAGTTACTCAAATATGGTGTGGCACATGTCACTACCTGTAGCTTTAATTTTGCATTCACAGCCACAGGAAGCCCAAATGGCTTTTAAATAATAGATGCAATTTTTGTCCATAACACAGCAGCCTACACAGTATGCAACCGGCTCTACTCAATGATTAGTTCATTTCAGAATGAAGTTAAAAATTATCACTTACCTTTTTCAAAGAACATTCGTTTTTGCTTTGTGTATCTAACTCTGGTATTGTACTAATCTCCATCAAGTCTGCCATTTCTTATTCGAATTTGGAAGTCAAGGCAACCACCCTACTCGATCTGAAGTCGAGGCAAATATATTACGTCACATAACGCCAATTAACGGTTGGCAATTAAAGGCCAATCCCAAACTATGGTTTTCAAGCAAGGAAAGGAAAAATGTTTTTCGAGAGTATCTAGCTGCCACGGAAAGTAGTCCTACAGAGAGAAGTCATGTCATTCCACCAACCCTTAATTTGTCCTCACCTGCAAGGAAACGTGCAAAGCTCCTACTGTTTCCAGAAATAAGAAAGCCAAGTGATGATAAGACAAAAAACGGGCAAAATTACTAACAAAGACAACTTCCTACAACAGACAGTTGCAGGTGACATGGTCTTGCAGAAATGATCATCTTACAATGCTCAAACTGTTTAACAAGACAAAGTTTTATTCTAGTCGCCTGCAACTGAAACTAGATCAGGGAAAATTTGAAGTAAAGACAAGGTCAGTTACATCTTGCAATTCCCTAAAGGGTGGGCACAAAGTACTTTCAAACTTTTGTGCCATAATGAATCTGGGAAGCAAAAGGGGAAGCAGAACGTTAGATGAATGAAGCTGTGCAAAGTATACGATAGGCCATTTCGAAAGTATTCCTGTAGCTGTTAGTAGTGATGGAATGTGGCAGAAAAGGGGCTATTCCTCAAAATATGGAGTTGTACTTGTAATCCTTGTAGATACTGGCGAAGTTGTAGACTTTGAAGTTTTACCTATGCACCGCTATGGCACGCCATATATGACAAAAGTGGTTCAAAATCACATGGTGTAGGTCGAGATGAATACATTGAGGTCTGAGATACACACATTGATGAATGAAAAATATCCAACGGGAGCTGAAATTCACCAACTACAACATGAAAACTGCTTGTTTCTATTCAAAATAAAGAAGCGATGTGTGAAATAGTGCCATCATTGGTTGAACTTCATCAAGCAAGGATCGAAATGCATCAGGCTGAGGTTGAATTTCATCGATTGAAAATCTGTCCATTTAATACATTGAAATCCATCAAGCATAGGTTGAAATTCACCGATTGAAATTCACCGATTGAAATTCACCGATTGAAATTTATCGATTGAAATTCACCGATTGAAATTTATCGACTGAAATTCACCAATTGCCGCCATTTTTCTCCCGCCATTTTTCTGAATGAATGTTGAGGAATGGCGGACACAAGAACATCACTGAAGGAGTTAGCAGCTCGAGTAGGGGAGTTGTCAAGCGCGCTAGCCCAGAGTGATGGAATCTCTGGTGGAGGACAAAGGAGTCAAGCATATGGCAACAGCAGTACCATTGAAGAAGAAATGTCCCATTTATTTAGGCCTAGAAATGCGATGCCAACTGTAGAGGAGACAACTAGGCCCACAGGAAGGCCTACTGCAATGAATTCCAGTTCTACCGCATTGTCTCATCAAACAATTCCACCAATTTACTCTGTAAGGAGGAACTTTGGAGGCAGATCTGTACCACGAAGGAAGCAAAGACCAACACCCAAAAGATTGGTCATGCAAGGGCCATTCCTTCGTGACCTGGTTTTGTTGCCTGGACCGAATGACGATCTCATTCCAAGACAGAGTATGAAATTGTGGCTCTCTGAGCATGGGCATGTGATGTCTGGCATTGAGCTGCAGAAACAATGGACAAGTGAACAAGTTATTGACTGCCTAAGAAATGCATTTCAGGACAAAATTACCGATCTGACAACATTAGAAATTTTGATGTCCGTGCACACGAAGTTATTACCACCCACAATAGCCCCTGGCCAAAGCTTGAATGGAATGATAGTGTTCAGAATTTTCAAAGAGAAGCCGATATATGTTCGTCCTTCTGAAGTGCTCCTGTTAAATCCTCCAAACAAGAAAAGCAAATTTGATGCATGTGATACTGATTATGAGGATGCTGATGAACATGAACTTCAACCTGCTTTCAACTTTCCTCAAACCCATTTCTGCCCTTCTGACAATCAGGCTTCCTCTCCAGGCTCTTCTCACATCACTGATGACTTCCAGGTGTGTGGAGAAGGCATAGCTGTTGATACAACAGGTGTAAACCATTCAGCTCAAAACCAACCTGATTTAGCCAGTATGTCAAGAGCATTGATAGACACTTCTGTTCCAATGGGGAGCACAATCCAGGCAAGTCCAGTCATTGACTTGACAGAGGAATATAATGCTCTGCTCAACATAAATCTGTCTGAAGATGATGATGAGATAGAGCATCTCCTTGTAAACGATAGCAATTCACAAGTATCAAGTATGTATGTATGTATGTATCATTTGCCACATTAAAAATATTTACAAGTTAATATTTTTATTATAGTATTATAAATATAAAAAATAGATGCAATACAATACTTTAAGGTTAAAAACTTAAAATGAAAAACACCCCTAATTACAGTGGCAGGGATAGCATTAAAGGGTCAAGCTGACCTTATTTCCATAATGGTCCCCTTAGAGGTGCTGGTATAACAGAAAAAAAAGGAATAAGCAGGAAAGTACTGTAGTTGTTATCAGTACAAAACACAGTTTGTGCGACAGAGACATGGTTGGGAGAGATGAGGAAGGGTCTTAGTAGAAGACGTATATGTCATCTTCCTCTTTTTGTATTTTTTGGAAAAAATTTTCTTTGATCTTATGTTTGAATGTATTTGGATTTCTAACTGATTTTAAGTCAGATGGAAGACTATTCCATATTTTCGGCCCGAGGTAAGATAAGCATTTTTGTCCAAAAGTACTTTTGCGAAATGGAAATTCCAATTTAAACCTAGATCTTCACGTTATTCGGCCTAGGTTGGTTGGATGGAATATCTCGGCACTGTAAGCTGGGGCAGTTCCATTAAAAAACTTCATTACATTTACACAAACACATTGATCTATCCTATTCTTTGTGGGGAGCCAGTTTATAGCCTTAAATTCTGTGGCGCCAATATGGGCTGTATTTTTTAGATTCAGATAAAAGCGAATGCATTTGTTTTGAGCAGCTTGGATTGTTTGGGCAGCCTCTTAAGCCTAGTTCACACCAGTGAGATAAGAATAATCTCACTCAGTGAGATAAAAATTGTCAGTGAGAATATTTCAAACCGGAAATACACTGAAATAGATCACTGGCATTCACACCAGTGAGATTAGGGAATCCCACTCAGCATCTAGCTCCGTTTCATTTCTCTTTGAGATGGATAGTGATTCAAGGTACCACTTTGAAGTTGCATCCCTTGCTTTTAGACCTCATGTTAGGAGACAGAATCAAAAAGTATGAGTACGAGCTACCGCATTTGCTTTTTCCCCATCACTTGATGTATGACTTTGCTTCCACCACGTTTGATCGACCTTCCATGGCTTCACAAAAAAATTTCCCTTGCGGATAAAAGTCGAAAAGTGACCTGTCAGGAACTCGAGATCGAGAAAACGGGGAAAACTGTCATTGTCAAAAACAAATTCAATGCAAAAACATCACCCTGAGTCCCACTGACGTAAGGCCCATTAGCGGTTTCCTTTGCGTTTCTTTGTTCAGTGAGAAAGTCAGTGAGATAAATATCAAAACGTTTTGATATTATTCTCACTGACTTTCTCACTGAAAATTGGCCAGTGCGAAAAAATTTTTGCGTTCACATCAGTGAGATTAGACATTATCTCACTGAAAAGTCAGTGAGAATATCATAATCTCACTGGTGTGAACAAGGCTTTATTCAACATTGGGTACCACGAGGTGCATGCGTAATCAAAATGGGGTTGAATAAGGGCATTCAAAAGCAACCTTCGAAGGGAGCCACCTAGGAAGTTCTGTTTTCTGTACAAAAACCTTAGCTTGCTATTTATCTTTCCAAGCATCCTAGTTGCCATTGACTCCCCAGAGAGATTTTCATCCAGGATACATCCCAGATATGTGACCGTTGAATGTTGTTTGATCATTATGTCACCTCTCCTGATATCTAGTTTTTTAAGGTTCTTGCAATTTTTACGTCCAAAGAGAATGCATTTAGTTTTGTCTTCTCCAAAATGAATGCTCAGCCTGTTTTCTAAGAACCAATCGCAGAGCGTGTTAAAATTTCTGTTCAAATTGATTTCTATTTGCTCGATGTTTTTGTCTCTAAATATTAAGCAAGAATCATCTGCGTACAAAAGCAGGTCACAGTCCACTGCCCGTGCCATGTCATTCACGTAAAGAAGAAATATGAGTGGGCCAAGAATTGACCCCTGAGGAACCCCGCATGACAGTTTTCCATGATTTGAATATTCCTTTCCTATGCTGACAGTAAACGATCGGTCCCGGAGGTAAGATTTAAACCATAATATGGTAGAATTACAAAAGCCGAGGCAAGCCATTTTATCCAGGAAAATTTTGTGGTCAATTGTATCAAATGCCTTTTGAAGGTCAATTAAGATCATGCCTGTAAACATTTTAGCTTCAAATCCTTGAAGGATCTTATCATTCAAGTAAGATAGGCAGGTGTTTGTTGAGTGATGAGCGCGAAAGCCAGATTGGTATCTATACAATATTTTCTTTTCGTCTAGGTTCACATAACTTCAAGCAACTTGTGAAGCCTGTTTACACGATCACATTCTGTGATCACATAAAATATTTGAAGCAAATTTTACGCAAATATGATCGTGTAAACCGGCCTTAAGGGTTAAAACAAATTTGCACATGTGGTTTGCTGGCAACGGGTGGTCGGAGGTCCTTTTGAAGCATTCTAACATAATATGGCCTAAAATAATATCTTATACAAGATGGAGATTTAGAACTTTTTGCTGGAAGATGTTCTATGTAATTCCCTAAATGTGCAAATTCTTATGCTAGCAAGTATTACAAAGAAATGACAAAATTCTTTCTTTCTGGCATAATGTACTTGCTGACAAAACTGCTATTGTGTCAAAGCATTCCCATAAAATTCATTGTGCCATCATAACACCATTAGGCAGAAACCTTAACAGAGTGCCAGTTCTTCAATCACTGCGAACAAGGGTGTAGAACCTCCTGATTGCTAGGTCAAAATCATTTTCATACAGTGTGAAATTCACTGTGAGACATACCATATACCACAAACAATCTTGGGAAGCACAGGTTGTTGTCTCTGAACCTTTGTGTTCCCATGAAGATTTGAATTTAAAATTGATTCAAAATCTGATTACAAAACTGTGTCTTGTTTTCTTAGAAAAACAGAATTATCCCAACAGTTTGTTTTCCAATCCGTAGACATTGCCAGATCTTTTTTAATTTCTCAAATTGATTGTTTTGTATGTTATCTTTTTCAAGTAAGTGATGTTTAATTTGATCTCAAATGTGCTATCTTTCAAAGATATATGTGTTATTCATTAGTTTAAACTGCCTGTTCCAAGCCTCTTGTATGGTGAACAGGGGGAGCCCTTTTTGGGACACCTGGTATTTTCTTACGGGAATAGACATACAATGCCTGCCAAAAGTCCTTGGAACACCTCACGAAATTAATGAAAAAATACAGATACTTTGTTTAACTACCTTAACCATCACAATAGCTATGCCAGAGGCCTCCCCTCTCCCCTTAAACAATGTTGGTAAGTGCGAAGTTGCCGTAGCAGCCACTCCAAGCCTTCAAAACACTCGAACAGGCGACAGTGACAGAGTTAAACAACATTGTTTGAAAGGGGAGAGGGGAAACTAGCACGGAGCACGCTGAAATGGGCTCTGGTGTTCCAACACTTTTGGCAGGCATTGTCTGAATTTTTTTTTGAAAGTGGAACTGTAGAACAAAATCAACCGATTGCCTACGGGGGTTTTCGATGCTGCTCAATTCATTGGTGATATTTTTAAGACGATATTTTTAGCCTGTGACGTAATAATTGATAGGCTTGTCATATAACACGTATTTTGAACGTTTTCACTCTTAAACAGCCCGTTATTGCAGATTTTTTGGTACTTTGATGTCAAATGCAAAGGTAATTCATCCCAAAATGTCAGTTCTAAAAGATAGACAAAAATATTCAATTTTTGCTCTTTTATGGAATGTCTTTATGAACCAATGCCTTTGCACGAAAACGAGGCTATGTACCATCAACTATTCTGACGCCCTTGACTCGTTGTCACGAGAGCGCTGCATCACTTCCGGAGTTTCTAATAGAGGCAATACAATGTCTTCATGTGGTAGTTACCCATTTTCCTGTAATTCACACTTAAATGGCTATCACAATTCAATAAACAATTCCTCAAATACAACGTCAGTTACAACACACAGAAGAACACTTCCATGTTATTACGTTTCAAAAGTTCCAACGCTACAGCTGAAAAGTATCAAAAATGGTCTTTCATAAGAAAATTGACAGCAAAAAGAGAGCGTACATTAACTATCTTCGCTCGGTAGCGTCCATGTCATATCGAAAAATTGCTGGCATTTGTGGTATCTCTCCGTCCAGTGTTGTTCGTATTTGTCAAGAAGGATTCGAAGTCAAACCAAAACCAAAGAGATCTGGCCGGCCATGTGCCATGAATGACAGAGAAAGAGACCGATTTCTGAGAAAGTTTAGGAGCATGAGGGAGGACAACCCGAACTTAACAGTCATGGAGATAGCAAAGGAATGCGAAATGTCACATTTTAGTTACAGGACATTGGTAAGGACATTAAACAATGCGGGCTATCGGTGCTTACGGCCCAGACGCAAAGGTATACTTTCAGCCAAAGACAAGAAAAAGAGGGTGCTCTATGCAAGAAATGCCTTAAAAATCACGAGAAGTCGTTTTGGATCGAGGATGTGCTGATGTATTTGGATGGTGCATCATTCGTGCACAAAACAAATCCATACCAGGATGCATTGACTCCAAGGGGCAGAATTTGGAGGAAAAGTAGCGAAGGGTTAACGTTTACGACAAAGGGTTCAAAAGACTTACCAGGAGGGCGCAGACTTCACCTTTTAGTTGGAGTTACACATGGACTGGGTGTCACTGTAGCCGAGGAGTACACCAAAATGGATGGAAGTTATTTTGCACGATTCGTTCAGACCACTATGGAGAGGTCACTTGGGGACACTGCTATGCAAAAGGAGCGAGAAAGTTTGATTTTCGTCATGGATAACGACCCAAGCCAAAACAGTAGAGTAGCAAAGAGAGCTTTAGAAGATATTGGAGCAGAACTTCAGGCGATTCCTCCAAGATCTCCAGACCTAAACCCGATCGAGAACGTTTTCCATAACGTAAGGAGAATTTTGAGACAACAGGCTTTGGACGAGAGGATTGAACGGAAGAGCTTTGCTGCCTTCAAGAACAGAATATTTGGTGTTCTTGCAAATTTTGACACAAGCATAATTAATCGAACCATTGAGACCATGAATGATCGCTTGAAGCTAATCATCGAAAGCGGTGGATGTCGAACCAAATACTGACTGGCGCAGCTGCAAGTTCCGAGATAAATAGGGAATTTCACAGTGACTAACTGTATTATGTAATTCCGTTATGTTGTTGTGCACTTGTTAGTTGCCATAGTTTATCGATAAGGACTTGAAATCTTTAAACCGTTCCTCTTTGTTCCAAACGAACCAATTAACAAATTCTGCACTCTTTTCGTGTTCATCTGCCCGTTTATAATTTCTTTTAACTTTTGTACACACAGCATAACAAGAACAATAATAGAATACAATACGGCAGCAAGCAACACAATGTCCATACAATTCCAAGCACTGAAGCCGCTGGTTGATATGAAAATTCTTTTTGAGGACAGTTTACGATTCACAGTAAACGATTTTAAATTGCCAAGAAAAGTACTTAAATATCTTTCAATTTCGGCAAGATTTACGTGAGACATGTACTGAGCCTTGTTACGTTGATATTATAACTGATGGCTGGGCTGTGCCGGGTATTACCGACAAAATCGACAGAAGCTGCACACTTAACGATTTTTTCAAAAATGAATTTCAAACATACCAAGTTCTCTTCTTCCTAAATCGTTAACTGTAAGGATTTGTGGAAATTCTACGCTCAGGAGAAGGGGATCGTTAATTTTTGCCAACATTTGGTAAATAGTCCCAATGTACATTTCCTAAGCACAAACATGTTTCCATTCACCCGGTATCACAGAGAAAAATTGATGATTTAGATTTCGTAAAGTGTTATCGTAAAGTGTGTGCCTCTCATTTTTCTCCGGCCTATCACAACGCGTTCTCACCCCTGCGGGGCAATCTGTACTCAAAGTCAATCTAACAGTAGTTTTGCGAAGCAATGGCCGCAAGGTTGAACAGACTTCTGATCCTGCAAATCGATTTGATGTCGAAACGTAAACATTCGCCACCGTACATTCATCATTTCAGTCTCCCGATCGTCGATGATGGAGCCTTTTACAAATGTAATGGGGGACTTCGATGTTGCGAAGATTGGCGTGTCTTTACTGAACTCGATATCTTTGCTGTAGGTTGTTTTGGGCGCAGCAAAGTGAACAACATGACCTTCAAGCAACAACAGCATATCACTCCAAGGTAATATAACTGTCGAGTACCTAAAGTCATTCAAGAAGATTACTTCCTTATCTTCCACTCCCAACCAGGCATATGAGCAACTCGCAGGAGACAGGAAGGTATTGAACACAACCCGTAGAGGATCTAGGATGAAGGTTTTCCCACAGTTGGCAGGCCCAGAGATGAAGATATTACGACCTTTGCCACGACCCATGACCAGTAACTTCACGATGGCATCGGAGAAGATGGCCCTTTTAAATGCCATTCTTGGCTAAGATCTCAAGTGCACAAGTTAGCCACTCCCCCTTGCAAATGCACTCCTTCAAAAGCTCATCTCTCAATATCTGGAGCCTGGACTTGGCAGCCCTGTCAATCATTTCCTTTGCCGACTCGATATCCCAGACCGATTGGATCAATTCATTGACCTTTTTGTCACCCCTGTTGAGGACAAACTCGTACAGCCTGGTTTCCCCCTGGATTTTGTATGCTCTTGCAAGAGCCAGCAGATGAGTGCGTGACTTCACTCCCTGTTTTAAAATGAGCTCTGCAACGTCAAGGTTATCAAGACGCTTTTTGTGCTTTTTCGCAGATTTTGACTTCTTCTTTCTGGACAAATCCTTCAAGGCGTTTGCTGTCTTTGGCCGTGTAATAGCATCTGGGTGATTCTGGCTTGTGATGAACTCGCTGTCTTCCTCGATCACGTAATTGAAGGCCGTGAAGTAGCCATCGTGCCCAGAGAAATTGACGATTATGTGAAAGTGTTCTTTCAAATATTTCTTTACTTTCAGCCACCTTTGCAGCTTGTCTAGCAGAACACACATATGAAAATGCTCGTTGCCCGCTCTGTGGCGCTCCATACAGCAAGCCCATTGCGTGACCTTTGCCGTCGTTACTGCCTCGAAAGACTCGACTACTGCATTTGCAAATACTCGTCTGTCAAAGATATTGATGTCAGCATCGCTGTATGTTATCAAATAGACCTTCCTGACATCCGCTACCCTCAGTACTTTTGGGCTGTTACTGTTAGTGTTTTCATTAAAGTTTGCCATCTTATTTACGTTTTTGATGAGATCCATGAAATGTGGAAGGTAACCGTTGTGAATAAAAATTTGAATCTCAGCCTGTTAACCGCCTATTTTCTGGCCTCGTTCTAATTTTAGAAGGAGAGTATCTGTCTTTGAGCCTCATTATGATGATAATCCTATCATTGTTCACATTTCCTGTAGCCTAAAGTTGTGCGACAATTAAAGTCGAGGAACTAATTTTTCAAGAACAACAGATAAGAAACAATTAACTCTGATAACTTACAAGTATATCGTTGCTATGCCAACATCAAGTGACTGAGAACGCAGAGCAACCTCTCAAAATATGGTATGCTCTTGAGGCAGGAAGAGCCATGAAGACTTCCTTTTTAACAGAAATTGTTTCACTTACATTTCTGAACATGTGTTAGCCTCGACTCGCCTTAAATTTAACTTCTTTCAAGACTTATAGAAGAGTTATGGGAGGATATGTACAGAAATCCATTAGAATTAGTAAAAATCGGGAGTTATGACGTCATAACCACAAAATATGAACTCAAAAACATTACCATTGAGTTTAGCGCCACCGAAAACCCCTCAGTAGGTGTCATTGATTTCGTTCAACAAAGCTGTTTCCAAAAAAAATCTTCAGACAATGCCTGCCAAAAGTCCTTGGAACACCTCACGAAATTAATGAAAAAATACAGATACTTTGTTTAACTACCTTAACCATCACAATAGCTATGCCAGAGGCCTCCCCTCTCCCCTTAAACAATGTTGGTAAGTGCGAAGTTGCCGTAGCAGCCACTCCAAGCCTTCAAAACACTCGAACAGGCGACAGTGACAGAGTTAAACAACATTGTTTGAAAGGGGAGAGGGGAAACTAGCACGGAGCACGCTGAAATGGGCTCTGGTGTTCCAACACTTTTGGCAGGCATTGTAGCTATATCTTGTAGCCGCTATAAATAGGCTAAAGAAATGCCCATAAAATTGATTGTTTCTTTAGCTCAAAGGGGGGGGGTAACTCCTATAGGGGGTCTGGTATATGTGTGCCATTGAGAACTAAGAGCTATAGGACCCATAACCAGGGCAACATTTTGAAATATGACCCCATAAACAGTGCAAAACTTTCCACAGGTATCATGAAAAGACTATTATTCATATCATTTGTTTCAGCTAAATTCCTTTTCACAAAAGCTTTTTGTCATATTAGTGGACAATAGCTGTAAATTGCTAATATTTACCCATAAGGCAAACCTCAGCAAAGCAGACCCATACACAAGGCCAAATTAAAAAAATATGACCCATAACCAGGGCAAAAAATCGAAAATTTGCAGGCATATGTATACCAAGCCCCCTATAGGAGTTACCCCCCTCGCTTTAGCTACACAATGAAACACCAGATGCATCAAAGTTGTGAAGTATAATAGATTATATTTTTTTACCTGGCCTGAGCCAGCTTTTAAGTTGACTCCCTTTAATCTTCCGAATTTACCACGGGATTACCAGAGATGCAAAAATACCACACACCTACGAACCTGATGTGAAGGAAGTTTGGCGTTTTGGCGCAAAAGTTGAGGAAGATTATTTTAAACGACGCAAATTTAAAGTTCTGTCCTTATATAGGGAAATTGAATGTGCAAGGCAGGGAAAGTCCTTCAAAGCCAATGCAAAGGTTGATTTTCAGAACTTTTCTTGCTAACATTGATTCATAGAGGAACTGCCACAAAATTGTAATAGTTTCCTTTCTCGCATTTGCAAACCTTGGATCGAGAGAGGCATTCTGAGCCAAAAGGAGTGTTTGCTCACAAATTTTCTTAAAAATGGTGGCAATTCATATGGAACTTTACACATTTGTTAAAGTTTCCATTATAGCACTGGGAAACACGAGATCAAGAGGGGCGTTGTTCTAAGCCAAAGTAAAAGGTGTGTCCTCAAAGACTTTCCTAGAGGTAAAGACCCCTCATTTCAATGTCTCCAATGAACTTACGCTTGACTGATATTATTGACAAGATCATCCAAAAATTGGTTGGGTTAAAGCTTTACCTGGGTGTGCGAACCAATTTTGAATTTGTTACAAACTGCTGGTGCTGGCAATGGTTTCTAACAAATGTAGAGATCCTGGGGACATTCTGATATATCATGGAAAGATCAATCAAAACCTTTCTTGATAAACAAAGGCTCTATGTTTAGGGCCATTAGCAATCACCGGCCCCGGCCCCCCGGCCCCGGCCCTATGGCACTCGGCCTCGGCCCCGGAAATTTGATGATGGAGAGTTAAAATTTTGATACCAGCCTATTTGTTAGGCCAAGTTGTAATGGCAAACAAATGCTCAAATGAAGGGTGATAAGTGTTGAAGAGAAACAACGAATAAAATGCAATGTTTACGTGTCTTGCGCAAAATCCTGGGGCCGTAGTTTTGCAGTCTTGTCTTGGCGCGCATCTCAATATTTCTATTGTCTCCAGGAATCCCATCGTAGACAAAGGCTATTGTTAGCCATTATTTTCGTTATGTCACTGTTCTGATGAAAAGTCATGAGAGTGTTCATGACTTTCCTAGAAATTTTTCTTGCAGTGTTTACCAACAGGGATAGGATATGGGTGCTTAGAAGCTGCTTGAAACCAGTATCCTGTAGTCTGCGGTGCAGACTGTGAGGGATGAGGAATACGACGAGGAGGAAGAAATGCAACTTCACATTTACCTGCACCTTCGCTAAGCTGCTTTCCAACACCATTGATTTACTTCCAAGATCAAGAGAAACTCATATCATATACTGGTCTGTCTTTCCTTTTCTTTCTTTCCCTGCCCTCCACACGCGGTCTGCAAAGCAGACTTGAAACCAACTGTAAGGCATTCAGTTTGGAGACAGTTCGCAGTGAATAACTTTGTATTATTTTTATCTCGAGTTGGCCTCGAAAATCTTAACATTGCTGACGTTATGTTAGTTCGTTTGATGCTGATACTGCAATTTCTTTGTGACTCATAGCTTCACTCAAAGTTTCCTGAATGAAGTTCGATAGCGAAATCACAAACATGAGAGCGTCCGTAAGACGTACCAGATGAAGGAAACAAAATATACACACTATCATATACCAACTGCGAACTCTCTTAACTCTCAAAAAGTGTGGAGCGTCTGGGACACAGGCCGCAAAATTTGTGCATTTGAGAGCAAAAAGGAAAATACCGTACTTTGTCCAGTTCCAGAGAGTAGAAGAAGCGGTCACTCCCACCAGCCTAACAACTCAAATATTCAAATTAGCTACCTTCAACCCTTGATAGCTTTCACGTGATCAGCGCTTACGTCATTTTATAACAAAGAGAACATGATAGCAAAATGCGCACCAAGGCAAGATTGCGAAACTACGGCCCCAGGATTTTGCGCAAGACAAGTAAACATTGCATTTTACTCGTTGTTTCTCTTCAACACTTGTCACCCTTCATTTGAGCATTTGTTTGCCATTACAATTTGGCCTAACAAATAGACTGGTATCAAAATTTTAACTCTCCATCATCAAATTTCCGGGGCCGGGGCCGAGTGCCATAGGGCCGAGGGCCGAGGGCCGGGGCCGGTGATTGCTAATAGCCTATGTTTAGTCATTTCTACAGAACTTTGCAATCAGAAAGGTGGGACTTCAAATGCAGGTTTGGAGGAAAGTCATGGACATCTTGTAACTCTGGGGATTACATGTCAGAAAATTACCAAAAAATATCACAAATCCTTCAATCATTTTTTATTATTATGGCATGACTAAGTTTATTGCAATTTTATTGCAATACTGTAATTCCTTTGAACGGGGAACGTTTGTTTTAGTCACCTAGCATTGCAGGAGAAATTGACCCGAAGTTTTTGTTTTCAATGTTTAGAGGTTTACAGTCCTCGATGGCGCTGGGGACTCTTTGCTACTGTTGTTCACTTGGATAAAATGCCTCAGGTCCCAAATTTCTTGAACATCAACAAAACTATCACTTGATCAATTCTCTTGTAAAAAGCTGGAACGTCCATCATTTGATCATCTGATAAGATCTCCTTCAACTTGCCCATTGTCAGAAGAACTTTTTACAAAATTGGTGCAACGAAATTTCCTTTTCCGGGAAATCCTCCAATAAAAGCTTCGAATTGCCATCGCTTAAGTGGCCATATTAATTTCCCAATGAAGTTTCCCGATTTCCCTTATTTGGTAACAGGATTTCTTAAAGGTCAAATAAAACTGAATCACTGAGTAGACATCAATTCATTCGGATATTCGGATATCGAGAAAATTTGCTCCACTTTTGTCTGTCGTAAATCCTGGTTCAACTGTCCGCTTTCGGATTAGGTAAGTATGGCGAGTGATTTTTTAACTGACCTACCAAGAGGGACGAAAAGAGGGTATTGCTCTTGCAAAGGATGCGGAAAACAATACATCACCCGGAGAAAGCCATGATTTTGTGAATGTGGTTTTGACCTCGGAGGGTCCTTCGTAAAAAAAGACAGCGAAAGCATCGTGAAAGCTCCTTCCAGTGTTGCTGTGTACGACACGTCATATGGTACCCTACGATCAGTCAAACTTACGCCAAAAGATGAACGGCAATTCGCCTTCACTGACCAAAACGGAAAGATATGCTTTGCAAAGGATTGTTTAAGTCTTAGAGCTAGTTTTGCAAACAGTGGAAAAATTAATGACTTTGACTGCAAACACTTGAAAGAAGACGTAAAAAATCCTCTTTATGCTGTGTCATTTACCTCTATCGAAATAGACGAATTTACTCCTGACAGAGCCATGCGAGAATACATGAAGGAGACCCAAAGTGAAGATCTCCCAAGCGTTGTCAAAGTTTCGAAAAAAAATTATGCAGTAATTGGGCCGATTTCTACTTCAAATACGATGCGTTATGCACACGTCATGGAGTGTCCAACTGGACAAGGCACCAAGCTAAAGTGTTTCTTCAATGAATGCAGGAAAAAATATGGCAGAACAAAACAGGTAAGTGGAATTAGAATATGACCTGCGCTAGGAAAACGGTCCATCCAGTCTTCAGTGAAGCTTGCTTGGATACTCGGAAAGTTGGCGATTGATGTCTGAACACTGGAAAGGATTTTTTGAATTGTTCTGAAAGGGCCAGAAGGGTTCTGGAAGGTTGAAGCATGAAGACTGTTGTTGGAACCTTAAAAAACTCGTAAGAAACTCAGATTACTCAAAATCTGATACTTTTAAGAAACTTTCAGCACTGGCACAAATTCTTAGTTCCTTAGTATCTTACGAGGATAAAAAACAGCCCAACCTGAATAAAAATTTCAGAAACTTTTGTAATTTGCATTTCCCCAGTCACTCCCCAAGTCATTTCCCCAGGTAACTCGGGACAGTATTGAGACTGAATACCACTATATTCTGCCAGTACAGACAAATTCATTTCAGTAAACTATGAACTCAACAACTTATCATTCACAAGTATTCTTAATTTGATTCTTAAAGGGAGAATAAATGCTGGGTTTTTAAAGACGATGTTGAATCTTATTTTCTCTGTTCAAATTAGTCTATCTCTGAGTATGAATCCTGTTTATACTTGCTTTACAGGGCACCTTGGAAGCCATTAAAAAATTCCGTTATTCAAATATTTCAAGAAATACATTTTAAACTTTTGGTTACAAAATGGCCCTAAGACTTAAGAATTACCCACTAGCCCCGGACCTTAGTTTCTTTACAAAATTTGTATGATCTAATTTCCAAAACATTCTTAAGCAAGTTCTGCATTCAATAATTCTTGCCTGGAGTTAGGTTTCTACATACTTTGGCGACCTGATTCTGTGAGTTTGGCTTCCTTGCAAATTAAAAACACTCCTTTTTATAAGAAACCACTTGTAAGAAATTCAGACTCTCAGACTGCCAAAAATGAGGAATTTCTCCATGTATTTCCTTGATCTCACCCGTTTCCTAAATCATATTACTCAGAAAGTTACTTTAGTAGCTAATTTCTAAACATTGAAAAGACTTAAAAACCACTTGTTTTGGAATATTCTGGGGGGGGGGGGCACAGATCAGATAATTTAAAGAAACTTTTAATACCAGCCTTCTTAGCTTATCATAAACCTTTGCTGCAAAAGAAATTGAGAGGATCTGTAGTGTTGTCACATTTATCTAGAATACACCTGGTGTTTGATGACGTGAAGCCAAATGTCAATTCATGATCGTAAGTTACCACTACATCATGGTTATGAGACAGGAGCTCATGATTTTTTGTGATTTCTTACATGAGAATATTCATTGCTCACAGGTTTTGGATCTCCTTGGAGTCAATTCTTCACTTTTCCTAAAATTTCCAGAGCTAAATTTTTCAGGACTTAATAGTTGGGCAAAGATTAAAAAGCAATTCGAAAGTAGGATTGGCATAACTATTGATGTTACAGTAACTTGACATTTGCCCTGACAGTTCTTTGGGGTCACCAACTCAAGAAGCAAAACAATTTCAAATCAAGTCTGATTTTACGAATATTTTACCACTTACAGGTTTATCGTCATAAGATGTGCATTCATCTACATTTCGTGCATCTTGCAAGGAACCTGAAAGAAGACATTGGCAGTGAAACTAAGGGAGAAGCAAAGATAGCTCAGGAACCAGAGACCAGTCTTTCTTGCATTGGCAGAACTTGGCACACTGACCTTGAGGGCCTACCAACTCACCACGCAGCTTCATTAAAATTACAAATGCAACAGAGAATCCCCTATGTTGTTCCACCTGATGTCATCCAAAAAGTTGATGAGATATGTGTTCAACCAGGTGTTGAGAAACTGGCCTTTGAACCAAGTGAACAAGACTGTTGGCTTTGTGGAAGCAAACTCAATGATGCAGTTTACCCACAAGGTTGTGACAGCTCACGTGGGAATGGAATGCTGTTGATCAACAAGCATCCATTTTTCAGAATTGACATCAAAGTGAAGAAGTGTTCAAATGTGGACTGTGGGGCAGTTAATCAGTTATTTCCTTACAGCCATGGTAAGATTTTTCAGTATATTTGTATACCCTTGATGTCAGTCCTGGCTTCAAAGCAATTACCCAATGTGGAAAATTATATTTTTGCCCCTGACAATGCACCTGATAAACATTGAAAAGGATAAATTGAGCACTCTGTCCATGGGACATGTCCAGTGCCTGAGACTTTCTTTCAACATGGCAAAGCTCTTTGAATAAACGTTTAAGCAGTTCTTTGTTCTTGTCCCTTGAATTTCAAAATTCCACAAATAGAAATTCATTTCCAAATATGGTATAAAATGGCTGCTCCACCACTCTGTTTAGGAGCAGGAATGTCAATAATTAATAATTTGATCACATTGTTGGTTATAATAACAGTGACTTAAGAATTTTTCAGCTTCTCTGTGATACACTCTTCTTCCATACAGGACTTTTCAATGCATGCAACAAAGTGCTTGTTGGGATAGATATTCTTCTTGAATGGCGAGAATATTTCAAAGATGGGATGCCTTTGACAAATCTTATCCAGGCAAAGCTTAGAGCATTGCAACACAAAATTGAGAAGGTAACAACACTCTCTGTCTTTTTAGTCACTGGACAAACTTTCTTTGGGTTGACAATTCTTGATTCTTTAGATCTTCAATACAGGCTTTTTTGTTGCCTTCAGGAAAGAACAAAACGAAAATGCTTTCAAAAGGAAACTCAAAACAGTAAAGGCTTTAATTTTGCAAGTTTATTTTAGCAAAGAGTGTGAATTGATGAAATAAGGACAATACTTTTATTTACCATTGAATCGTTTATAACTGTAAACCTTTTACTTTGACATCTTTTTTTTATTTGTATGCTCATTGAGCATATTTAAGTTAACCTGTGTAACCAAATATAATATAATATGTATGCATGTATGCATGCATGTATGTATTCAAAAAATATCCTAAAGAGTTACAGTCAAACGACCTCAAGCGTTGGATGAGTTTTCAAACATCCAAAGTGTAACTTCGGAATTCAAATTGGCATTTCGTTCTAAGTTTTGAGTTCATAGATTAAATCAAAAGTCAATGTGGTGCGAGTGTGGTCAGCTCTTATTTGAAAATACAAAAGCCCACACGTAACTACATTTCGATATTCAGATTTCACTTTTGAATCTCACAAGAAACAACAACTAAAATGGACATGCCTGTTGCAAATAAAGCTGGTGGGGTTTACTTTCCAGGCAAACCCCTGCCTTATCACATAAGGCAGCAAATTATCAATATGTACGAGGCGGGTCAATCTCGGGCGCAAATATCAGCCCATGTAGGGGTAACCCATACTGGTGTAACGAAAATTATCAACCATTTTGCAGAGTATGGAACATTAAAACCATTCAAGATAGGTGGACATTGCCCTACTAAGATGACGGACGATGTCCTTGGAGCATGTGAAATATTCAAATTGCAAAAGCCCAGCATTTACGAAGATGAGATCCAGCAAAAATTACTTGACGATGGGATCTGTGACATTGATTCTCTACCTGCAAAGAGTACCATTAACAAGGCGATGCGCAAAAAGCTCGACTTTACTTGGAAGAAAGTAGTTCAGATTCCTGCAGAACGAAGCGATGTTAAAGTCAATGAATTTCTAGAAAAGATTTGGGAAACTGATCCTAACACTATCCATTGCTTTGACGAGTCTTCTGTGATCAGAACCACGGGTAATAGGACATATGGTCATGGCTATCGTGGACATCCAGCAGTTGAAGTTCAGCGCTATGCTTCAAATGCCAACTATACGGTTAATCTGTTGCACAGCATGAGGGGTGTTGATTATTTCAATGTACTTTTAGGGCCATCAAATGGTGTTGAGATGATCTTATTTTTCGATGAAGCAATCAATGCAGTTGGCTTGGATGGATTGCCTGTATTTCAATGGGGTGACTGCGTCATTTTGGACAACTGTGGCTTTCATCATGGACGGCAAACAGAGAGAGAGATGAGGGAGCTTTTGGAAGACAGGGGTGTCAATCTAATTTTCCAGCCCCCATACTCTCCTGACTTCAACACCTGCGAATTCTGCTTCAGAAAAATGAAAACTGTGCTTCGAGCAAATAACGAATTCACCTATCAATACACAGAGCTTGCAATCATCAATGCAATTGAAACAATCGATATGACAGAATCGTTGAACTATTTCAAAAACTGTGGTTACTTCGTTTAAATAAACCAACACTAGCAACAACAACAACAATGATAACATAACTATTTAAGTTGTTTTTTTCGTTTAAAAGTTTTCAAGTCTGTTGTGAACACAAGCAAAGTTGGGTTGAAATTCATGATTGTATAATAAGCGTGCCTAAGAATTGTGGGCAAGCTGATATACCCCTTTCTTTTGTATATGGCCACAAACTGAACCTCGTCCATCGGCTACACGTATTCTTTTTACACGAGAAACTTAAAATTTGGGCCAGTATTGAAAGTTTTTTAATATCATCAGATTTTGAGTACTCATGAGTTTAATACCAGTCTTTTATGAAACAAGAAGCAAGTGAAGATAAAGCAAAAATACTTGAAGTATTTCCTTTATCAAAATAGATAGTGTCTTACATTATATTTTCTCGAGGGCACAGATCTGAGAGTCGAAGTTTCTTCAAGCAGTTTCTTATGAAAAACACGTGTATGACTGAAGGACCCAGGGTCTGAAATGGGTGGGCTCCCACGTGAAAGATAAAGTTTTTACTACATGCATTGCTAAATACGATTACGATTCATATGAAACAAAACAACAAAAGGTAACAGATAATAATCAGCAAGAAACATCAGCGTACGTTCGGTATATGTTCGCCATCGTCCTGTTAGAAGGGGACTATTAATTTGAAAAATGAGTCTCATCGTTAACAGTTTTATCCATTGAATGGTCGTTGGTGTCTGGTCGGCGTGACAGCGTACAGGTTCCTTCCATTGGGGTAGATGTGAAAAAACCTCCTAAAAACTCCGATTCATTTCCGTCCGTTTGCGTTTCCTCGTGATCTTGAATGTACTTATCTAGATCTTGTCTAAATCTGCGTCCCTGGTCACGTTGACGATCGATTTTTTCATTTTCAAGCAATGCCTTTCTCCTCTTAGCAAGTCGTGGGCTGCGACGAAGAGGACTATCATCAAGTTTAGATTGATATAGAGTGCGAATAGGCGACTCACTTCGGACACCACTGTGCCTACGGAACGCATTCGAACGCCTTTTTTGTGTCTCAACTAATTCGATCAAATCTGTGCCTTCTTTGGGAATTTCGTGTTTCACGGCAGCTGCAAGCAATTTCAAGTCTTTGTCTAGCAGTCTTGCATCGCTGTATAAGACTCTGTCAGCAGCTCTCAAACGTACCCTCATCGCAGAGAAGAAATATGTTTTGGAACGCTCTTGTAGGAATCGGTCACTTTCAGCTTCATCCTCTAATGTCTTGAGCTGCCGTCGTGCTTCCTTTATTTCGTCCTCCTTTACCTTAATGGCAAGTTTGTGTTCTTTGTGATGGGAGAGCATTCCACAACTAAAATAACTTTTGCACCTTTCTACATTACATTGGCTGTTTCGATGACCCTTGGCATGGCAGTTAGTACAGGTTGACGCTAGGTTGTTACCAAGTTGTACTCTCTCCCTTGGCTTTTCCCTTAGAGATGCAAGCTCTCCATTCAAGGCTACAAGCTCATCCTGCAGTGAAGCCATTTTCGTTTCTTTTCTCTCTAGAGAAAACTGAATTCCTCTTAGCCTATCTTTCGCACGCTTCTCTTCAACAAGTGGGCTCGGTTTAACTTCAAAACACCTCGGTTTTGATGTTGAAATTGCAGCTGCACGCGTTGCAAACATGGCATCTTGCTTTTTCATAGTTTCCTTGATGTGAATTTTGTACACTTTATCTTCAGATTCAATTCTTATCTCTGCTAATTTCAAGTTTTGCTCTTGAACACTGCTAACTGGCACATCCTTCCGAAGGAACGAATAATTGTCGGGTAGCAGTTCTTTTAATTCTTGGTTTAGATCTTTCCTGACATCGTATAAAAGCTTTTTCTGATAATCTTCGCCTCGTAAGAGGAACGCCATGGCTTTCCACTCTGGTTCTAATTCAATTATATATTCTATTTCCACCATTTTCAACGTCTGAGCAGCTTTGAGAAATTTGGAAAACAACAGTCAGCAGCAATCCCTAATCTCAAACGTGATATTCAAATTTAGCATTGACATCAAAAGTGATCTTTTAAGTCTTATAGAGAAGTTGTATTTACCTTCTGGAATCACGTTTGGCATGCGAAACAGAAATAGAAAACCACAACACGAAACTTGAGATTTAAAATTTGGCGCCAATTTGAATTACGAAGTTTTAATTCGTATGTTTGAAAACTCATCCAACGCTTGAGGTCGTTTGACTGTAAGAGCTAATGTAGAAACTATTGCTGTAAAGGGTCTGTTTCATCCAGCATTCCTTGCATGTGCCATCTCTGGTTGGTCTTTGATTAGCAACAACAAAAGGCTAACCAAGAAACAACACATGCATGGCGTGCTGGATGAAACTGACCCTTAAAGCAAATAGAAGCATAAAAGTCTTCTCTCATCAACAGAACAAATGTCAAAAGCTAAGAAATGTATATTCATCAAAACTTAACATGGGAGAATGATATGCAATGACTGAGAGGGGCCCAGGAAACTGTTAGGAAACTGTCCGTTTTCCCAAAATTTCTAACACAAAGAACATGGGGAGACTTCACCATTTTTTGCAGTGACTTTCATGTGAAAAGATTAGAATTTACACATCATACCAACAATGAGATCAATTTACCAATCAGGCAATTAGCTATGAAAAACTGGCATTTTCATGTGTCATACCCAAAGCTCACATTTGAAAATTTGGATGAAAATAAAGCGAGTTAAACAGAGAAACACATAAATCTTACACATAAAATGAAGACCGGAAAATTTTCACATGTTGAACCATATCTATCTTGTGCAAAATGCTGTAATGTTACTATTTCAAAAAGACTACCATATGAAATGGGCAAGCTTGGGCAAAAGGGCATGCAGAATACTGTAAATTTGTTTAAAAATCTTTACATCTGTTGAAACTATCCCCCTTTTTTGGAGCATTGAATGTTGATTGAACAGTTGATGATCCTTTTTTACGTTCAGAATCACCCACTTTACCCTCAGCCTAGTACCCATTTCACCCATATACAGACCCTGTCCTTTTGCTTGGGCATTATCATCAGTTGTCTCAGCATGTTTGATTGTCTCTTTTAAGTGCTTCCACCCAAGTGATAGTGAAATGGAGTACCTGACATATGTTCTGTACAATGCATTCTATGGGTTTGAGGCAATGACAGTTCGGGACTTGAATGATGCTATTTGTGGTGAATGTGGTATCGTGGGGAAGGTCTATTATGGTGATGGCAATGAAAAGAATTGCTGTTCTCTGAATGAGGTAAGTTAGTTAGGAGAGAGAACTTTAGTCATTTCATGAAACTGTGTTCACATGAGAAATACAAAAACAAGATAGGGCTACATTAGTTAGACACCAGGTCGGAAAACTTGCCTTCACTTGCAACTATGGAGCTCTGCAGCTACAATAGCAGGTTCTTGCATGTGAGGACAAAAGATCTATTTGTTGATTTTGCACATTTTGTTGCTTTTCTTGTCTATTCAAAGGCTTCACAGCTTAAAGATACTACATGTGGGCAGAATCACCATCCCATGTTTTCCGACCTAGATTAGCCCACTTTACCCTTTGCTTGTAAGTATACTGCTAAAGATAAGACCCTGTCAAGACGTTTAGATGACCAACATAGTGTCTCAGGGTATTGAATCTTGAAATAAGGCATCAATCCTGTCAGATCCACAAACGTCAATCCACCAAAAAGACACAGTGGGAACGTTAGAAAACCTCACTGAACTCTAGTGCAAGGTAAAGGAAAAGTTAAGAACTTGACTGAAAGGGTAGAGACTAGGCTAAAACCACTAAAACCCTGCTAGTGCTCTCTTGTTGTCATAACCTTCTTTAACTGCAAGAAATATTTTTCCCTGCCACAAACAGCCTTCTCATATTTGCCATATTTGCCATTATTTACTCGAAAAAATGTGACTGTTGCTGTTTCCTTCGACGCTCCTGGTTTTAACCATGTTTTAACCGCCTCTTTCAAAAGTGAGGTTGTAGGTTGTTGCTGTTGCGCATAGCCAGACATGTGCCTTTTCGTCCCTTGTTTCCCTGCGTTCTTTGATTTCCTGATCTGATATCACTTTAGGCTCATGACGTAGGTGGGCACTAGATCATAGTATGCTAACGTACATGACGTCACATATTTTTTGAAAGAGAGACTGCAATGAAAGGATGTCTAGATTTTGCAAATTCTACACATTCGTAAAAAAATGATTTAAAGGACTTCAAAATAAAGTGAGCAGAAATGGTTCATGTAAACGAGCATGGGAGAGACTTTACAACTTTCGAAAATTTCTCTCGCAGCAAGAGCTTTCTATTGAGGCAACATTCAAATCAATATTGTTTGTTCCACCTAACTGAATTTGAACAATCAAAAACACTGCAATTGCTCAATATTTCAAAATGCTCCTTTACTTTCGTTTGTGATTCATACCAGAGAAGAAAAAGCACTTTTGTTTGTATGAATCGTTTGCATGAACAGCAATCGTCTGAAATGAATCTTGCCAATTGTTTTCATTTCTATCGATTTCTATGGTGTCAAAAAGAAAGGCCTGAGAAATCTCAGCAAAATTTTCAAGTCCAGCTTTGTGACTCTGCGCATGGCACACACACACCATTGTTTGGAATGGTGCTGCACAGTATCCCACCGTATCTGGCAGTAAGTTTCACATGTGTTGATGATGAGGATTTGATGCAGTTTCAAGGATGAACAACTGTCTTTCACAGTTTATGAAAATAATGTACTGGCACTACCCAAATTCCCACACGGTTTTATATTTCGTAAGTCCAAAAATTTCCCTTCCAGTCAGGGGCAGAAGTGAAGAGACTGATAGGAAGCTTTTGTCATGTAAACAGCTAGACAATGCCTTGCCCTTTGTTCTTTTATCAAATATGATGCATGAATATCATATTCCCATAATAGAATATTGCACAACAAAGAGGTGAAGCATCCATGAAAGCATCCACAGTGCGTGGATAAGGAAAACAAAGCGGCAACATTCCAGTTGATTCAGACAAAAGAGAAAACAAGAACCGTCTGAATGGCAGTAACATCAAATCTTGTGAAGGAAACAGAAGCTTTCTGTTGTTACAATTGTTACTAGTAAATTAAATGTTTTGTCAAGATCAAAGTTTTTGACTGATCTCAAATATGGACAGCTACACACCATTATGTACACACAAAGCATAATATCATGGCGTTTTTTCAATGCTATTCAAAGGCTCATAGCCTCTATCTGATCTCTAATCAATCTCAATTTCAAAACCTTTTGGTGATGTAATATTACGTCATGTACGTTAGCGTACTATGATCTAGTGCCAACCCATGACGTAAGTCCCTCTAACTTTCGCTTGTTGTTGTTGTTGTTATCGCTTCAGTTGTAGCGACAAGTCTGCAGGGGAAGCGAAACAAGAGAATTTTGGAATGAGTCTAATATCACTTGGTCCTCTTGACCAAGGAACGCAGGGAAACAAGGGACGAAAAGGCATAAGTCTAGCGCAAAAGCGCAAAGCGCCAATGGATGGAAAATAAATTACCAGCCTCGTTTTGGAAATAATTGCAGAAATGGTATCGTTTTCATAATTTTTGAATGGGGAACAGTATCTACTTTCACGAATTTATTAGGTTTTATGGTGGGTGTACGTTTCCGAAAAAATGGTGAATAGAACGGCAACGTTCTTGAAGTTGCGACACTGAAGCACGCCGGGATTTTTACTTCTCATTTCGCTTTGTTGTGAAGGAAACTGGGTGTCCCAAAAATTTTTTCGTGTTTTGATTTAATAGCAAATATGACGAAAAAATGAAGGGACTCTATGATGAAACAGCCCGATTCTCGAGATATTTTATTTATTTTAGCATAGTGATTTTAGACACCAGAACCTTGAAATCCATTGAAGACTTGAAGCTACTAGCTTCAAAGTTCAAGTTTGTGCGAAAGCTGAAACCCTCCTGAAAAAATAGACCTCCAAATGGCATTTGTGGTAAAAGGAACTTGTGCTATCGTTACTTATGTTTCTTATTCATTCCACAACAGATCAAATGGAATTTGAAACGAATTTTGATATCCCAACTTTTGGCGTATTCTGTTGCGCAAAGCTTGAAAATAATTCAGTCTCGCATTGACTGATGTTTTTCGAAGCCCTGTTTGGTAATCTCTGATATTAACGAGAGCTGTGGTACTGGATAACCTTCTGTATTTCGATCTTTGAGCTTTTTTGCTTTACCAGTAATCTAGGTTTGTCTGGTTTCAGCAGTGGCATATTTTTGACCTCTGAAAGATTACAGTTCAGTAAATTTTAAGCGAAATTGCAATATTCTGGTCTCTAAAGTTATTCCGAAACTTGGGCACAATGTTATCTTCCAATCACATATTTGATGTTATCGTTATTCTTCCATAGTGAATCAAATTTCGAGCAATTTTTGGGAAACTGAGCGTCTAACTTACAAAAGGTACACATTTTGTCATCTTTCATTTACAGGTTGTATTTGATCTCCCTTTGAGAAACGAAGACTGCAATGCAAAGGAAAGCAGCGCTGCTGCGGCAAATTCTCCACCTTCGGAAAACAGGCTTGAGAACTGCCTCGACAGAGTTCGCCTCCATATGTTGGAAAAATGCATCACTTCGAAAGCAAAGCTACGTTTTTCAATCGCCATGTCGGAAATTCCACCGATAATACCCCCTAAACAGAGAAAACAAGAGCTGAACACGGAAAACGAAAAGCGAAGCGTGTATTTGAAGCCTGGAGAAATAAATATTGGAGGTAAAGAAAGAAAAAATTCATTGTCATATAAATCAGTTAGGTGGTTTGGGGCACGGGAGATGACATTCTAGTATTTGATGTATAGGTAAAATTATCCGTGCGTCCTTCGTTGGATAGATTTTTAACCTAATAGCAAGCTTTTTCATGTTCAGTGAAAACAATTTAAAACAAACAAACTAACAACAAGACTTATAAATAGTGCTCTAGACTTATATCAATGGTGGAAAAAGACTTCTTCCAAAGTAAGCTTATTCTTTTACGAAACAGCCAAGGAAGGAGCTTACAAAAATAAGGCTCAATTTTTCGAAATTAAAGCTAAGAAACTGTTGTGATTTCAACTGAAAATTTTTTAAAACTAGACAGTAATAGCAACTGTTCTGAAATTGTTTTGACTGTGAATGATGTCACTACTTCTTTGAGATCTTGCTAAGTCATTCTAAAGCTCTTTCAAGCAGGGAAGCATTTATCTATCTTCATCAAAAATTTACAATATACTAACAAACAAATGACAATGCAAAGAGCATGAAAATACATTGCAACCTTGCTACTATTACACTTCACATCACACTACATAGTTACAGTATACTTACAAATTACATAGTTACACTGAACATAAATGCTGACATCTGACATCTTATTGTTAATCCGTTCTCTTAAAAAAACGTGAGATTTTACAATAAACCATTTCCTTGGTTTGCAACAACAGCATCTATTGATCTGAAGCGTGAGTAAAATTGTGATGTCATTTGCAAAAATGCAGACGTTACCCTTCAAGTCCAGGTAAATCATATCATTGACAAAGACGTTGAAAACAATGGATGGTAGAGAGTCCTAACTGGGGATAGCAATTTTGATTCTGTCACAGTCACTAAACTATGACCTAATTCTGTCTTCAGTTAATACAATAACGAATAGCTTTTGTAGCAGTAGCAGACAGCTCTTTGAAATCAACAGGGGTAAACCGGGACCAGTTATTGGCGAGAGTTGCATCAGGGGGCTATTATTCCGTCACTATGAAGGTCGCGCTCGCCGCTATTGTATGAATAAATCTCATATCGGCTGGTTCTCTGTACCAGATAAAGATAGGCCTTACAGTTGTGCGGAAATAACGTTATTTGGTACAAATCGCTTTCCCCTCTGATGAAGTCAGTCACATGTATCGGATCCATCTAGTCGGGCGACAGCTTGCTTTATCGGATAATTCTGTATCACCCCAGAAATCGGGCAATTTTGATACCAGATAGGAGAAGCAGTAAGTAAATAGAAAAGAAAGTTGCTATGATAATATGTATGGATATTGACACAGTTACACGCGTTATTCTCTTCTTAGGTGACGCAATGTTGCTTTCACAAATAATGAAAGAGAAGATGCTAAAGATGTCTGATTTGGAATCAATGGATTCAACCAAACTGATCGAAATTGCTACTGCATGCAATATAAAGTCACGTGGCAAATCAGCGGCGAGAGACTGTTTCAAGGCGCTCCCTGGTTTCAAGTAATATTTTTTTCTAAGAACCGATAAAAACACCACCATTGATTAATTTTCTGGATGAAGGGTTAGCATTGATGATGCCAGGTTGAATCTTATTGAACCTGTGAAATGGGGATAGGATCAAAATGTTCTGTGGCTGAAACCTCCTTCGTCATGAGGTATTTGGCCGAACGGCCAAATGCGTAGCACCGAGGAAAATCCGTGGACAAATCCCAAAAGGATTAAATCCTCTGAGCACGAAATTGTTAACATGTCTAAAATATTATGCAATGAAATGAAAATGAATCCTTGCATTTACAGTCTATGCTGAGATTGGACCTACAGCAGTTATATGAAATGATACTGGTTGGAAATTCGGCTTGTCATGGGTTCACTAAGTCCCCTGGTCATACAGGAGGATTCTATCATTTGGTGTGCCGTCATGGGGTAAGCTCCACTCTCCTCAAATCTATACAGTAGTCGCCAATACAGTAATCTTGATTACGAACTTCATGTCAATCAAGCTTTGCCTTAAAAACACAATTCTTTGCCATTAAGTTTGAATCTACTGTCACTCTTTAAATATTGTCTCAACTATTGCCTATATGTGGCTCTAAAAGTGAAAAATTGCAAATACGGAAGGAGAATGAAGGAGAATGCACCTGCAAACTGAGATTCATTGTCAAAAGTTCTCAAAATAGAGTGAAACTCGCTAGAAGAGACATGCTTGCAGTGCTAAATTTGAATCCATTGTAATTTTCTTTTCAAATTTTCCAACCCTGTGTCGCTGCAAACCTTGAATCTGTTGACTGTTGAGCACATCTACTGTTGTCGCTATGTGGATCTAATGTGGAACAAAGAGCATAAACATATGGCTAAATAGTAGCAGTAATCAAAAACACTCAAAATTGCTTGAAAATATGCTGAAAGGACAATTTCTGGGTGCTGAATTCGCATAGACTGACAGTTTTTGGAAATTTATGACACTGTCTCTATGCAGCTCAAAAACGGAACATAAATCAGATGCTTCTGCCAAATGGAACTGAAGATAAAAATACCAAAAACTGCACAAAAACTTGCAGAGTAGACAATTCCTGTCCACTGATATAATTTCTACTGCTACTTTGTGAAAATCTTGCCACTTTTGGCTATGAAAATGGATTTAAAAAACTGTCCATGCAACCTTTGACCCAATATGTTAAGTATTTATAACTGCATGCAACTCTGCGGAAAGTACACGCCTGGGACGCTGAATTCGATTCTGGTACAAATTTGCGAATGGCACCAAAAATGGAACAAAGTGCCGGTTTGCTTTCGTGAAATGATCATCATCCCAGAGAGACCTTTGACTCGCTGATCCTAAATGCTTCCCCTATGTTTGGGCATTCATCATACATGACTGACATGTTGGTTTGCAAATTCTGCAACGCAATTGATATTGATGTGGTCCATTTTCAGTGCCTGGCTTTGTCGCACTCTTAGGCAGTATTTTATTCGTTAGCGCCTCCTCCACAAGCTGTAATTCAAGACAGTGAAACAACAGTTTGCGCCACTTTTGGTGCCATTCGCATATTGGTAGCAGAACTTAATTCAGCGCCTCAAGGTTGCGCTTCCTTCAAAGTTACATGTGGTGCTCCCTGATTACGTGTTATAATAAGTATTTTGCACATTGGGCCCAATGTTGCATGTACAGTTTTCTTTTGGTTCAACGCTCATAACCAAGAAGAAACAAAAGGACAAATGTTTACAATTTGCATATCAAAATTCTGCAAGTTTTTGTGAAACTTTGTGTTTAATCTTTACTTCCATTTGGCAGAAGCATTTGATTTATGCTCCATTTTTAGAACCACATAGAGACCAAGAGTCACAAAAGTTTCAGAAACTGACAGTATCTTTGAATTCTGCATCCAGAAATTGTCCTTTCAGCAAATTTCAGAAAATTGTTGAGTGTTTTTGACTACTGCCCTATTTAGCCTATGTGTATGCTCTTTCTGGCATGCTTAGCGCCACGTATCAACACAGGGCTGGAAAAATTTAAAAGGGAAATGACAGGGGAATTTGAATTTGGCACTGTAAGCATGTATCTTCTAGCTGTTTCACTCCATTTTGGTAACTTCGGAAAAATTAGTGCCAATTTGCAAAAGCATCTCCTTTTGTTCCATTTTTATAGCTAGATAAAGACAAAATATGAATAATTTTTCAAAAATGGTTCTAAAAGTGGAGCAAATGGCAAATGCACTGTTCCAAGGAAGCCAATTATCAAAATTGCTCGAAATTACTGGAAAAGTTGCAGGAACGACAGTGTTGCACCCCTAAACTCAAATCTGCAGTCCATTTTTGGAAATTTGGTCACATTTTGCCTTTATATGGTTCTAAAAGTGGAACAAATAGCAAATACGCTGTTGCATGGAACCCGATTATCAAGATCTTCAAGCATTTGTTTCAACGTGAAGTCTGGATCCCGAAGGGCTTTCTTTCTTAAATGTGTTGAGGTACCATTTGTAACAATTTGTAACTTAATTTCAAAGTCTACACGATCTCCAAAGTCACACTTCTCTGCTAGGGTACGTAATCGTACATGATATTCAGCTAAGGATTCTTGCGGTGATTGAGTACCTTGCCTGAACATATACGTGGCATGTAACATTTTTTTGAGGTTCAAAATAATCTGTGAGTCTGGTTACCGCAGAATCATAATCTTCTTCTTCTCCAGTGTTTTCCAGTGTCTGAAAAATCTTATCCACGGCAGAGCCTGCTTGGTACAGTAGCATAGCACGTTTTCTGCTTGTGTTGTTGATATTGGCTGCCACTAAGAATCTGTTGAAACGATTTAGCCACTCTTTCCAATGTAAACTGATTGTTGATGGGTCAACGTTCGGGTCGAACGCAACCATCGGCGCTAAGGACGACATTGCCATTCCACTTAGGACGCTGTTGTGGACCTTTGGAGGCCACTACACAACTCTGGAAGCTTCTTTCGTGATTATGTTAATTCTTTTCACATTCTCCTCGCCAATTATAGTGTTCTAAGTGGGCTTACAACTGGACTTATTTGATTCGTGGTCGCCATCTTAGCTCCTCGTGTTCAAGTCCCTGACCTAAAGGGGCTGGGCCCTAGTGACCGCAAAACCAGGGGGTTAGTCTCTACACTACACCTATCTACTATCTAGCGAAACCACAGCCAAGGGAACGGGCTTGGCAAAATCAGCGGGGAAAGAAGACCCTGTTGAGCTTGACTCTAGTCTGATTCTGTGAAAAGACATGAGAGGTGTAGGATAAGTGGGAGCAGCAATGCAACATTGAAATACCACTACTCTTATCGTTTTTTTGCTTATTCGATTGAGCGGAAGCGGGCCTCATGGCTCACTTTCTGGCATTAAGGCCTCGTTGACAGGTCGATCCGTGCCGAAGACACTATCAGGTCGGGAGTTTGGCTGGGGCGGCAGATCTGTTAAATGATAACGCAGGTGTCCTAAGGTGAGCTCAATGAGAACGGAAATTTCATGTAGAACAAAAGCTCACTTGATTTTGATTTTCAGTATGAATACAAACTGTGAAAGCATGGCCTATCGATCCTTTAGTCTTTAGGAGTTTTAAGCTAGAGGTGTCAGAAAAGTTACCACAGAGATAACTGGCTTGTGGCTCGCTTCCCTCCCTCCCGCCCTCCCTAGTTTTCCTTGTAAGTGAGTGCAGATGTAGAAGTAACAACGTAGACATAGTTGAAATGTAAAAGTAACAATTTCAAGATGATGATTAAGCATTGTTAAGTGACAGCATAAAATTGTTTCCATGGGAGTGACACAGTTATTTCTTTTGTTTCTTCATCTTCTTCTTCTTTTTAAGAGCCACATGTTCTCCAGACATTGATGTAGTTGTTGCTGTTGCTGATGTCGATATGATTGTAGCTGTTGTACTAGACTGATTACATGTCGTAGTTTCGCTCCTTGATAGGCTGATAATCGCTACAACTACGACTCATGATCAAGCTATTAAAAAAATCGGCCAGTTGAGGCTAGTTGAGGCCAGCCTTGAAATGATAATTCCGGTTCCGCGGAATACACATAGAGCGGGTGTTCATGGTCGGCAAATTATAAAGCTTGTCTTTTGATCTGTGCTATTGTTTTTTCTTTGCCAGATGACTCCCAAGTGCTCCCGTCTCTTGATGACAGTCTTTCATGCATTCCTTATGGGCTCGGAAAACAGAATCATCTTGTGGAATCGGTTTTTCGCATAGCATAGGTCGCAACGCTGATCCTCTCTTGACCAATCAGATCACAAGTAGAAGGTCCTGCGATCTGGTTGGTTGCGCCATTTTTGCGGCGATTTTGGCTGGATTTTCAGTTAGTTTGATTATCAGGCCCAGATGAAGCGCAGTGGTGGCATCCAATTCAATGAACGAAGCGGAAACTGGGACTGAGGTAGTTAGTCTAGCTGTTGTACTAGCTTTTGGCACATGATGATATTGGCTTGTCTCATTTCTGTTCTTTTTCTGCTTCTTTTTCATTGGTGAAGGTGATGGTGTAGGTGCTGCAGTGCTAGGTGTGGCGATGGAAAGTGATAGATGGCGTTTGCGCACAGTGTGCCCAGATCACCAATTTCAAGAATAAATTCATAGCGCGAGAAAGAAAACCGATGAAAATATGGTCGAGGGCTCGTTAGAAAGGTTTTTTAAAGGAGGATATGGTATTAGTGATATTTTACAATTTTCCAAAATTTGGGGGGCCTGGGGCCAATTTCCTTATTCGTTGCTGGAATTTACTAAATTCATTGCTGGGATTTTCCGAGAAGGTTGTAAGAGTGCATCAAGAGTCAGCAGCGGTAAAACAACAAGCTTGTGTCAAAATAACTTACATTTACGAAACCTGCGTCCGAACATCCCCATGGGAATGTGTCGGTGTTTCATGTCCTTCTTTCCATACTAGATAGCTTTATTTTTGAAAGATGTCTTCTTTATTATGTAAATTGTTCAAAGACAAGGGTGTTTCAATATTATCATTTCAAAATAATCACAATGAAGAAAGAAAAACTTGTGAACTGGTTTGTAAAAAACTGAGTTGTTTACTACCGAGAACTGAGCTGTTTACGATGAAGAAAGTGAAGTTTCATTTGTTTACTACGAAGCAAGTAATTAATTGCAATATTTTTTAAACCTTTCTTTCAATGCAATTTTTGAATACAAAATTTGATATTAGTTGCAAAAAAAATGCAGGCGGAGAAATAACTTTCTTGAGTTTCCACAGCTCTGGGGAGTGATTAACTCGTTGAACGCCAATAATTCCCTCACAAAGCAATTTTGATACATTGCAGATGTTATTCATTCAGTTTTTTAAGTTCAAGAAATAAATTTGGGCAAAACAGACGCGATGGAAGTTTTGAATAAGGAAGCCTGTATCTAAAAGCAACTAACAGCCTTTTGAAAAGTTCTGCAAAGGGCGAAAAGTTTAATTTGGCTGCACAGCATTTCAGAATGATCTCCCAGAAAGTGAAAATAGAAAGTACAGTGGAAAGTTCCTGTGACTTATCGAATCAAAGCTTAGTCACAAGCTAATGGTGAAGAACAAGATATGTGGTAAAATAAAGTATTTTCTTGTCTAACACAAAGTGGCTGTAAGCATCCTCCGACTGTTCATCAGATGCGTGGACATAGTTGAGAAATGCTTGATTGGAATGGTGGCAAATCAATTGCGAAATGGAGCGAGAATCATTTGGAAGGTTGGAACAAACATGCAAGGTCATATCAAAGTGGGCCAAGTGCACGGGCAAGGCAAATCTCAGTAAAAAAGAATTTCCATGACATATTCCGGTATCAAAACGACCATGTCAATGGTGTTCAGTGTGGGGAACTAGGTCACATGGCTCGATCTGCTGAGCATAAAAACTTGCAGCACAATTTTGAAAAGTCCAACGGTAGAATTATTTACAGGTAGCTAAAGTTTCTTCTGAAATGCAGAGGTGTGTATGATACAATATTGATTGATAGCAGAATAAAATATCAAGATTCATAATAGAGCGATAATCTCCCATTTTTTTTGTTTCAAACAACATTGCATATGCCAACTGTCATTAGGCCCCCTCGCTCCTCCGACCCCCTGCCCATCAACCTGGTTTTTTGATTCAGATTTGAGATGAGTTAAGGCTGCTAGTCTATCAAGGAAAGCATCATTGTATCGAAAACAATCTTCCTACCAATAACTGCAAGATGAAAACAACATATAAGAGCAAAAACAGCAATTTTGATGCCCAGAAGCACCCTCCTTAAAAATATTCCCCACCTCTTGCCCTTATCCCCCCTGAAGTGAAATTGCTATTTTCTACCCCCTCAAAGTGCATGAAATGGCAAAAAAGGAACCTTACAGCTGCGCAATGACGCGCATCCTTTGAAATCTATAAACAGTACGAGTTGTTACAGAAGATGGGAAGGATAAGAAAAACTTTCTGAATCACAAGTGTGCTCACAATATTCAAATTATTTCTGTGTCAGTATCTAATTTGTTTATGATAGTTGGAAAGCTTATTTCTTCAGCTTTTGAATAAGCCTATTGCCTTCGTTGTAACTTGAGGGAAGTGATTCAGTGATAGAATTTTAGTTGTGCACTTTTTTGGACAAAAAGCTTCTGCAAGAAGTCGTTCAATTAAGTTTTGTGAGACTCGCAAGTTTGAAATGCTGTATCTCCGGAACGCATGGATATTTTGACGTCTGGTTTTTTGCACCTCGTACTATAAGATATATGCAACTGAAAAATAACCTTTGCAAGTTCAAAATCAAAAACTCGAAAATCAGTTTTTTTCCCACCCTGGGCACACTGTGTTGCGTGGTGATGATGTTATTGACAAAGAGGGTAATGCAGGTGTGTTTGGAACGGTCTGTGGATTGTTAGTCGATGTGACATTGAACGATCTATCATGAGTTGTACTTATGGTCTGATGTGATATAGCAGATGCAGGAAGGTTCAAAGTTGAATATTCAACAGGTGTAGGTATGGGTGGTGAAATAGAAATGGGCGTGGTATGTTGACGTAGTGTGGCTGAATGAGAAGGAATGGATGAGCGTTGTGGGTATGAGTATGAGTGAGCTGCAGGATGGTGGTTGTGTGGTGATGCATGAGGTTCTGTACTAGTGGTTATGGGCAGCAATGTACTGTGAAATGAATGTTGCATCTCCACATATGGAGGAATGTCGAGGAATCGGTATCTTGAACTGTGTTGTGGTGATGGTTGTGGAAACTGACATGGACTTGAAATTGGATGTGAGTATGATCCATATTCAGTTGAGTGAGGGTGCGAGTGTGTCTGTGTTGATGGTCTTGAGGAAGATGATGTATATCGGCCTTCCTGTAATAACCTGATGATGTCTGATGTATTACTTGATGCAATGATAGGTGTGGCTGTTGTGGTATTCTGGGCAGAATGTCTGTGGTGGTCTTCATGAATGAGTGGTTGTGGTGGTGGTGGTGCTGATGGTTGTCCTGGTTCATAAAAATCAATTGTGGCTTCTGGTGCTGATGGTCGTGCAGGTGCTGATGGTACATGTGCATGATGGTCTTGCCATTCTGGTGCTGCTACAGGTGCATACGGAGGTCGTTGATTCGGCAGAGTGGGAGCTGAAAAACTTTTTGATATCATAGTTCAAGCCATGTCTACTGACAAACAGTCTAATAGCAAGGAGAAACAAACTGAAAAGAGAGCAGTTGCCACCATATATATGCTAATTTTTGGACAGTCTCAGGAGGCAAACTGGCTTCAAAAGATTGTGGTGAATGAAGCTGTTAGCAAAGGTATGTATCAACACCAACATTAAACTGCCATTTGCAATTTAGATTGAGTTGCTATGTTGCGATTTTTTTCCGTACATGGTCGGCAGTATCTTTTCTGGTTGGAAGTATCATTTTTAGACCATACCTTTTTTCAAACAACTTCTTCAGTTGGAAGTATCAATTTTTCGGTTAGGCCCATTTGCAACTGCAGAACCTAGCAGTGGTTGGCAGCATCATGCAAAAAACTGTTGGTTGGAACGACGTTGGAAGTATCCTTTAAATGATTTCCCACAATGCTTTGTATCAAACTTCCCATCTTTTTTAAAAGCATGGCAAAATGTCTGACAACAGTCTGATTGCCGCTTGCCTACAGGAATGAGGATTGGAGTTTGTAGGTCCTTCCAACACTGAAGAGTTACTTGCCTGGTTACAAGAAACTATACCACTTGTGGATGCTGAATACAAAGTTATTTCATTTTATTATATTTTATTCATTAAAAATATAACAACAAATCCTACATTTTACTATACAGCTCTAATTATTATTTGAGCTACGGGGACGATACCATGGGGAGTGAAAGTCAATGACTACCCCATGGCCAATATGAAAAGACATGCAATGTTAATTTAAATACAATACAATACCAGATTCCGTCCCACATCAGATATAAGGTCAGGGTTGCGAAGGAATTTACGTGTACAACTCATTACATTGTAGATTTAATGTAATTCAAGTACCTGACATCTGATGTGAGACGGAATTTACAAAACAAAAGAACACTTACATTGACGGACGTGGTGGTTGCTTTGTGCATAGCTGAAATTTGGAAGATCTTAGTCAAAGTGACCAGTTTCGTGAATGAAACATAAGGTCAATGCGAGTATATTTTAGGTATTGTCAAGCCACTATACATTTCTGGCACAGAAACAAGGCAAGATGACAAAAGATGCAACATAGACTAGAGACCAACCATACCAGGTAGAGGCACAATCACAGACTAAGAGACTGCGGCAATAAGACTCATGTTTATTTGTTTGATTGTTTTCAGAAAAGAGGAATTCTTTGTCTCCTTCAATAGAAACAGGCACCAAGCGTAAAAATGTGAACCGATTCATTTCAAAAACATCAAATAAGCTGAAAAATCGATTTGTATCACATTGTTGATGGCTAGGTGAATTCCACGGACTTCGCGGATGCCGCGGACGTACAAAAAAATCCACCAAATACAAAATCCGCGGAATTCATTTTGACATTAGGTGAAAATGAGTTCCGCGGACTTCGCGGATTTCAAAGTGAACTATTGTCTGTACAGTTTGTAACGCGGGGAAAGCAGCAATGTACTAGTTCTTTCTCTACTTACACTGCCGTAGAAAGGTTCTAAAACAATTTGGTCGTATATCTGAGTCACCAGCAGCTATTGAGTATTATGTGTCGAGTTTTAGCTCAAAAACCATAGGGGCAAAAGCATTCTCCTTTAGGTATCAAATGTTAAAATAACCGTGCTTTATTTCGTAATAACCGTGCTTTATTTCGTAGTTCATCTTGTATAATTGCCACAAAAGGTCAGCGAGTTTACCAATGCCAGAACTGGCCTACTTTCACGAGTTTGAAAATATCCGCCAAATACAAAGTCCGCGGAGTTCACTTTGGTATTACTAGGTGAAAATGAATTCCACGGACTTGGCAGACTTCAACGCAAAACGTTGTCTGGAGAATTTCGCATGTTGTGGAAGCAGTAATTTACAAGTTGCTGATGTCGAGAAAGCAGTGAAATACAATCGAAACATGTGCACATGTGGAAATAACAAGACAATTGACAACAAAAGTGTGTGTCGCATTTCATGAGAAGTTATCGGAAGCCCCCTGCCCCGTATCGTGATTAAACCCAAAGAAATTACACTGAAACTGTTATTTTCCATAATCAGTTGAATAATTTGAATTAAAAAAGTTGTTTTCAAATTATTTGAGAAACCAAAGCATATCAAGACTTCCATACAATCTGCTAAATGAGTCTTGGCATTGATAACAAACCCCCCCCCCCCAGTAACGACCCCACTGAAATGCTGCCCCGCCAAAGTAAAAGGATGACCCGCCAGAAAAATGTGTTTCCCCGCCAAGTTTGAGTTTTAAGCACTCTCCCCACCTTGTTTCGGTTGCTTCCCCGTTGAAATTTTTGTTTCCTCGTCGAGAATTATACAAGTTCCATCAAAAATAATAGCCAAAAGGTTTCATTCCCCGTCACGATTTTTCCAATCCCCGCTGAAAATGTATGGTTTCATAATTTCCCTGCTGTACTTTTAATTTCCGGATTAAAATAAGTTGACAAAACAAAAAAAAACTGGGTCGTTATTGGGGGGTGTTAACAACATGGCGGCCTCCTAAGAATCTTCGATTGGAGGCGCCACTGAGAAAATTTGAAGGCGTTCAACAACTAACATCATCACCAGGAATGTATATGGTATGCTTTAAACCAAAAATTAAATTGCTTGCAAATTTTTCCACTGACTTGACTAAACATTTCGCCCAGAAATCCGCGAAATCCGCGGGATTCATTTGCACCTAATGTCAAAGTGAATTCGGCGGATTTTGTATTTGGCGGATTTTTGTACGTCCGCGGCATCCGCGAAGTCCGCGAGATCCGCGGAAATTAACCTGGCCCATTGTTGATTGCTAAATTGACAGCAGCTTTCAATGTTTCTAAGGGTAGGCAATAATTTTGTAGTGTTCCATAATGCCAGACAGGTGATGTAGAAATGTTTGTGACCCTGTGTTTCGTCAATTGATTGGTTCACTGGTTAGAATGTGACCATGTTCTTCGATCATTAGGAACACGGTCATTATTTGACCTTAGTTTGAGGCGTGCTAAATTGTCATCAGTGGACCCCAAGTAACTTTACAGTATGTAATTTGTTCTGCAACACCCAATCTGTGTAGAACAACTTAAAGCAGATATGTAGCCTCTGGTGTTTCACTGGGGTTTTCTTTTAACATTTCTTTGCAACTGTTTGTCTCTCCTGTACAATGGAGTTGACCAATATCCTCTAGCATCTTTGGTGGTCATATGAATGTCAGGTTTCAGCAACACAGACTTCTTTGCTGTAGAACAGTTCGCGGAAGTTAGTTTCCCAGCATTTTCATACTTCAACTGGGAGAAGAGAGCCTCAACAGCGCTGCCATTCAATTTAAATTGTAAAACATAATATTCTGGGTACTCTAGTAGGAATTTTTCAACAAAGTTGAGAAAACCTAGGAATTTTCTTTCTGTGGTGCTGGTGAAAATTATGTCCTTTGGATAGGGTGAAAATTATTTCTGGGGTGAAAATTATCTCCTTTGGATAGGTTGCTGTACCAGTCGATCAAATACTGTGTGCCAGCTCTTATATTGTTGAGCGCATCATGCTGGTTGTCATTGATTTGTGAATGGCTCAAAATCATCTTTCAAACAAATTACTGCACGCATGGAGTAATCTCTGGTGTAGATAGTAGAAACCCCGTCTTTTGGCCCATCTTTCTCATCTCTGGACAATGCACGGCTACTGTAATCTATGAGTCACCAGGTCATGTAATGGACATGTCACCATATCTGCAGTTGGTGGCTGAGTGGCTATTGCTGCGAGAATTCTTACACCCGCTGGTCCATGAGTTGTATGCATTAACTGAGCTAAGTGCCTTTGTTTGTTCTCCGATGCCCAGGTATGATAATCTTGTGATCATCTGTCCTTGTGATGCACTTCAAAAATGTAAAGAATTTATACAAGTCTTCATATAACCAATGACTGATACAAAGAGGTATTTTGGTTAAGAAGATTTAATAAGACCAATGGAATTTGACCTTGAAACGTATTGTGCAAGGCAATCGAGTCAATGGACTTAATTAGCAAATGAATAGAGTTCATTGATGGTTTTACGTAATTCATCCGCAGAATTTTCAATATCATTGTGTTCTTTTTGGAGGCAGCATACCAGCGCTTCAAACTCATGGATAACAAATGACATTTAGCTTCACCTGTTTTCCATAAGAAACTTAGCATTTGAGGAAGAAGTGAACAATTCTTGAAATTATCAGCTTTTGAGCACACGTAATACATTTTCTCTATGGTTTTCTATTGATACCAAAAACTGGTTTATAACAAACTGGTACAAAGATGTCTGAGAAGGCATAGGAAACGTTTAAAACGTAAATTCCAGTTTATTATGCAAAATATGTCTCTAAGCCCTTATTCTTGAGTAATACCAACTAGGATTTTTTAATGTGATCAAACACTGTTATTCTTAGGTATCTGATGTTTTAAACGTCAAAAATATGTATCGAGAAGCATTAGGGGCCATAAGAGAATTAGTGCGCTCGAAATAAACGAAACAGATTAAGAAAATTTTAGTACTAAAATGCGGAAATGTTTCCAGCTAAATTAAGAAACTTTCAGTGCTATGGTTAGATCTAAGTTTCTAAAGAACGTGTACTCTTAAATTCGGTTTCTTAAGAACGTGCACTGTTTCTTAAGAACAAATACTCAAAACTAGCCTAGAAGCTTGTTTCAAGTGGTCTGGAACACAGGGCAATTCGAACAAGTTTCTTTGCATGAGTTTCATAAAGGTTCAATAACAAAGCATATTTCCTACTTCCTACTGATGCCTTCCTGAAAACTTCAAAATAGTTGTCTAAGCCTTTCCAGTGTTCGTTCCTCAAGTACACCCTAAGTAGTGTGATACAAGAAAAGTGAAAAAAAGTTTTGTAACATTATTTGAATTGGTTTTCAACATTTTAGGTATTAATTTTGCGATATATTTTGGGTATTGGTTTTTTCGATAGCTTCCTAATTGGCAGAGATCTCAACAAGGAACATATTTGACGCTGAGTCACACTGTTGTTATATGCATGGACATGAACAAAATACCTCCTAGCGGGTAAACCATCACAACTTTGTCATACACAAAAAGGCAGTGTTCCATTGACAGTCCACCAGCAGAAGCGATGACATCAGTTTCTACCATCTGTAAAGATACGCACTTTTTAGCATTTTTATGAGTTCATTCATTTGCATCTATTTTTCCTTTAGCTTTATTCAAGTTTTAATGATCTTCCTTTCAGATTATGACCAGGTATTGTTTCACATAGTTTCAGCATTGATTACGTATGAACCTCGCTTTCATTCCTTTTCGGCATTTATTTTTGGCATATGACTAGTTGTTTTATTACCGAGGTTGGTCCCTTAACGCAAATATCATGTTAGTCATTTTCCTGTTATTCTTGTATTTGATTGGTTAGTCTTAATTCGTACTTCCGCATAGTTTCTAATATATTCTGTAACTTTTGAGTTAATCTTTGATTATCCTTTATGCGACCAGCTACACATTAATTCCGGATCTCACTGGAGAGCCGTTAACCATGTACATAGCCTTTGTATATAATCATATGACCGAAGTTGTGTGATTTATCCGCTTGTGCGTTTACTGCAAGTGAATCAGCGTCAGATCAGATCAACGGAAGAAACGTATACAGATTGCATCATAACAATATGGTGACAAAAAAGATCATACTTTCACATGTAGATTTATGTTGTTTGTATTATATTTTCAACTAAGAACCAACAATACCTGCGTCATTCACAGAGGGAAAAAACATAAAGTCATAGACTTCCTCCAGCAAATGGTGCTAGCAGTTATACAAAGTACAACACTTGTATAAAACAAAAGCAAATAAAGAAAATAAAGGAAAATGTGTGGTAACTATGCAGTATAAGTGCCTCTGCAGCAAAAGCCCCAACCCCACTGTTGCCAAAGTCCAGACTCCTTCAGTATTGTTGACTACTTGCAAATGATGGTGAAGAATCCAAAAAATTACCACCACCCCCACAGAAAGCAATCCACACGCAGGCAACCAAAATTCCCACAGCAGGGGTCATTTGATGTGAAGTAAATGCAGTCAACAAGAGTATGTTGCAACAAAATAATTAGAGGTTTGATGTAGTAGTTCTGTTTATTGTTGACTTTATTCATTGCTGTGCTGGCATGTTCATTGTTGACATGCCATTCATTTTAATTTGTGAAAATGAATAGCCTATTGATCTTATTCTGTAAATTTCAGGTGTCAAAATTGGTTGGCAAAGAAAATGAGAAGCTGATATTGCTTATTTACAAGCTTGGCAATAAGATGTATTTTGAAGGTACAAAGAGATTTATGTATGCCCATTTCACACCTTTTATGCTCAAATACAAGGTGGATGCATAAATTACAGAGACTTGCTTTCTTTGGAGAGACATTTTTCCCTGTAAAACGTTAGATTTGCTTTGCGTAAATAACATGGTTTTCTTGACAATGGATTCTGAAGAATTGGTAACTTACATGCAAGGTGTCTCAAAGAAAACTTCACGAGCTACAGAACAGTAGATCATTAACTAGCTCTTTGAAAGTTATTGACACATGCTTTCTATAGCCATTATACTAGAGGCCTTGCCATCTTTTGAGATGGTAATGATTACCTACTGAAAAAGCAGATTCAGAGAAATTTTGAATCCTATATTTCTTATTTTAGTGAAATAATCAACATCCTTTTCCAGTCAACATTTTGTGAAAACTTAACATATACAATGGATTTGTATTGAAATAGTTTAAAACTGTTGTATTTTGAATGATTGACTTGTGTCCTTATTAAAATGATCTGGCAAGTGTAAAACACAGGTTGACAGGTTTAACAGGTTTACAGGTTCCAGGTTGACAGGTCACCAGGTTGACAGGTTACCAGGTTGACAGGTTACAGGTTGGAGAAAATGCAGGTTGACAGGTTAGAGTACAATATGCAATTTTGGAAGATTTCTGCACAAGTATGAAACGTTTCTTGAGGAGTACAATGAGTTTCCTTGCAGGAAATGAGCAATTTTGAAATAAAAGCTTAGGACCTTGCAATTTTCTTGACTTGAGTATCAAATTTGAAAAGCTAATTTTACCTTGTTACAAGCTTAGAATGAAACATCAATATAACAGTCAAATTTCTGCAGTGAGAATAACACATGGACTTTAGATCAATACAAAGATTCAGTTCCAAAAGTTTCTTACACCAGATATTTTATCAATTGCAAGGGGGATCACTCCTTTGTCTTACCTGATTGAATTGTATTGTGTCTTAAAATAAAGAAACAAGTGGAATCGCATTTCCGATTCACGGACAAATTAAAACATTTTTCAGTGTTAGAGCCTCTCAAGATTTTTTGGTGGTATGGCAGATTTTTTTAAGAGAGGTCATATTTTGAATGAAAGGGGTATTAGTAGATGTCTTAAAATTTATTATCAAAGTTTTCAAATTGTTTCATTTAGAACTACCTATGCCAATCTCCATCAAATGCACATGGCTGCTGCTGATGATGGCAATTGTTGCTGTTCAATGATTATAATTGACTGTAATTATTTGGCCAAGTTTTGTTGCTTTCCAATTTTGCTGTCCATTTGTTTTCACTATTTCATACCTTTGTCAGATATTACATCCATTATTTGATGTTCCAAAGTCTGATAGGTGAACTTGTAGAATTTTCAACCAGTAAACCTGTCAACCTGTCATCTGTCAACCTGTAACCTGTAAACCTGGTAACCTTTCAACCTGGTGACCTGTCAACCTGGAACCTGTAAACCTGTCAAACCTGTCAACCAGTCAACCTGTGTTTTACACTTGCCGTCTTTCCAATGAGCAAGGTATTTGAGAAAGGTTTCAGTTAACCACGTGGAGCGTTCATCATGCTCTGATTCATAGGGCTTCAAAAATGGCTTGGCTTTTCGAATATGTTCAGTGGTATTTCTGACATTCAGGCAGTCAAAGAACTTATCAAACATCAGGCAGAATGTGGCAGTAGCACCTGCTTTGGATGGGCCAAATGTCTGAAGAGCTTGAGACACTGATTCACTTAAAACCTGAGCAGCAAGTCTGACATTCATGACAGAGAAGCTTGTCAAATTGATGTGGTCATTTGTGAGTTTTGGAACAAGATGCAACCCACAATCCAAATCATCATAAAACAGTTTGGAGATGTGATTCCAAGATAAAAAATCCCCATCATTCCACATACTTCTGGTACATGATCCAGCAAGAGAGTTGCGAAGACAATTGCGTGCAGTTTTCAGCAAATGGGGAGGATCTGAGAAGAAGTAGATATATCTTTCTTCCTCAGCCATGACATTACGTGTGCGGTAGACAACATCTACATCATTGATATCCTCCACACGGGTCATATTCAAATGCATACGATACATGCTTCTGTTTGCAGATGCACCATCACTGGTAACACCAACAACTTTAACCCCGCACTTATCCTCAAGGATTCCAACTGCTTTCCAAAATAATGGAAAAAGCTGAGTAGACTTAGTATTTGTTGTAGCAAAATTTGCCAAAGAAAATTTGAGAGGATTGACAATACTTCTCAACAGGAAAAGCACAACGTGTGATGCTAATTCGCTTGACTTCTTCAATGTGGCAAAATTAAGCTCTGGATCACCCAAATTAACAAAACCAATAAGGTCCCCAGTATGTTTGTCCCAGACAAGATCTTCTTTGATTTTCATCTCATCCAAAAGTAAGACACCATATTTTTCAATGTCCTGGAACTGAGCCACGATAGAGCACAACTCTTGAATGACATCTTTGTTGAAACCTTGCTTTGGGCGAATGTAATTTTTGTAGTCACGGAGACGTCTACGACTTGGCAATACAACGAACCCACTGTTTGTTTTTTCATCAAAACGAATCTCATCATAGAAGGCTGGAGATTTAGCAGCCAAACCAAGACAGTATCGGATGATCATAGGATGATATCTAACATTGGTTTTGGAAGAAGAGAGATACTTTTGTTGTTCTTCCCAGAAGAGTTTCATGAAAGGAGGAATTTTGCTTTTATCAGCACCAGACATGATGGAAATAAAATCATCACCAAGATTGTTGTCAACGTTCACAGAATTTTGAGAGATTTCTTTTTGCATGATAACTATCTCATCTTTCAATTGCTTGTTTTCAAGACGATAATTCTGAAGAGTAAGTTTTACACGCTCTGGGGATGTAAAAGAGATGGGAGCTTTTAATTTAGCAGGAGCATTCAAATTATCCCTTTTCCTTTTCAAACTCACTTTCTCCCTTGATTCAACAATTATGCATTCTGCACATTTTTCAGAAGATTCAGGAATCAAAAGAAGACAAGAAAGAGGGCGATACCATTTGCTTTGATGAAGAGGTCCTGCAGCACTGTCACTGACTGAAAATAACTTGGGCACGGCATGTTCAATGCAACCACCAATAAACTGATCTTGTAAACCAGGGCAAATTTGCAAGGATGTTGTTGATTTGATCAAGTTAGAAATTGTAATATTTCTTACAGAACGTTGATTGAAGGTATACAGTCATGAGAAGCAGGAAGACTCCACAACAGCATACGAATAGTGAAAGAAAGATCCTCTTCGACATGAATTTCATACTTGGGTACCATATGAATTTGATCAGCAAAAGAGAAGGAAAGAATGTTGTTCACATCGTCAGAAATATTCCAACCAGGTAACTTGAGAGCGTTGGCACGAGTTGAAAATTCATCAAAGGACTTGTAGCATTCAGCAGGTTGATCATTTACTGGCTCGAAATTTGCATGCAAAGATTTCTTTTCCTGGATGGCATCTGCTGACTTGCGAGGTTTAACTGAGGAAGATGAAGAAGGGATACTTTTGATAGGAAGATTTAAAGTAGGAAGAGCACCAGGAATCAATGTGCATTTGTTGTCGTGACGATGATACTGATCCTCGGCAAAATGACGTTGACAAATAAACAATTTCTTGTTATTAATTCACGCTCTCAATGGACCATCGATGACTCTGTCCTTCGTGATGACGGCGATAAGCTTCTGTCTCCAACTCGTTTCGAACTTTCCTTCACCAGATGGAACTTTAAACAACGATATACCTTTATATTGAGATCTCCTTGAAACTGAGCAGCCGTAGATTGAGCAATTATCGCCGAAATTTGCATGCAAAGATTTCTTTTCCTGGATGGCATCTGCTGACTTGCGAGGTTTAACTGAGGAAGATGAAGAAGGGATACTTTTGATAGGAAGATTTAAAGTAGGAAGAGCACCAGGAATCAATGTGCATTTGTTGTCGTGACGATGATACTGATCCTCGGCAAAATGACGTTGACAAATAAACAATTTCTTGTTATTAATTCACGCTCTCAATGGACCATTGATGACTCTGTCCTTCGTGATGACGGCGATAAGCTTCTGTCTCCAACTCGTTTCGAACTTTCCTTCACCAGATGGAACTTTAAACAACGATATACCTTTATATTGAGATCTCCTTGAAACTGAGCAGCCGTAGATTGAGCAATTATCGCCTGGCATTTCCACAAAAAGCTAAAAACACTCGTGAGCACACTAACACACAGCTACGAGCGCGGCCATCTTGAAAATTGTGTGCACGTAGGAAACTGGGTACTAGTATTGATTTCTCAACAAAAAGATAGAACAATAGCCCATTGTTCGTTTCCCGACTATCCATATCATGTGACTATGTTTTGTCTAACAAACTAGGTTTCTTATTCATAAAAGAACGTGTATCTCAAATCCTTTTTTGCAGACTGAATTATGGTAATTCTGCAAAACGAAAACTTGCAATGAATTAAATCCTTTGAATTATGTTTATTCATCAAACTATTTGCCAGAGAAAGAAATATTGAAAATCTACCCCATATTGTATCATTGTTTATGTCTCTTACTGTTCGCTTCTTTTTTTTTTTTTATTCAATTATAAATATTTACAATATATCATTACAATTTACTATACCTACTCTAATTACTATACAACACTACAGGTACGATACCATGGGGAGCGAAAGACAATGACTACCCCATGGCCAATAAAAAGGACGTGCAACGTTAAACTAGCATACAACAACACTACAAACGATTATGAACTGGTGGAAACTACAATACATTCTGTTCCACATCAAACGTCATGTTCGCTTCTGTCTTCAGTATTTGCTTTAAAGGCATCCAGTCAGGGTAAACAGTGATCCTCTCAGGGCCGTAGGAAGCAGCTGCTGATTGGGGGGGGGGGCAATTGTTCTCAAAACAATAGAGAACAATACTTCTAATTAATCCTCGTGACGTAGCACCATTGTTCTCAAAATTATTGGGGGGGGGCTTGAGCCCTACCTGCCCCCCGCCTCCTACGGGCCTGATCCTCTACATAGTTGCCTCCAAGAGTCATCAGCCTATCAAATTCGATATCGCTTTGCGCCAAAGATATCAGATTCTCAAAATTTTAGATACAACAGGGCCTAACGTTTGCTAAAATGGGGAGTGGCCTAAATTGGCGTTCGTCGTGCTTGATAGGCAATCAGGATTGCATCTTTAAGAGTGGTCAAAATAACAGAACACTGAAGTCAACATACTGAGCATATGGCTTATCTGTAGAAACTGGAAAGGGGCCTAAATTAGCATTTGGCGTGGTTTCTCCGAAACCTGATAGGCCAAATTCTGAAAAGAAATGTTTTAATTTGACAAGCAATAAATATTTTGTGCCAGTAGATGAAATTTGAATGTCTTGTGCCGTTCCGATCTGCTATATTCGCCTTTGGATGACGATATTTTCATCTTACGCATCATCTTACGCATGAAAACTATCTTACGCATCATCTTACGCATAAAAGCTATCTTACGCATCGTCTTACGCATGATCTTACGCATAACAGCTATCTTACGCATCATCTTACGCACAGAAGCTATCTTACGCATCATCTTACGCATCTTCTTACGCATTTTGTTGTAAAATGCGTAACTTACGCATGGATGCGTAACTTACGCATGCTTACGCAAATTACAATAAGCCCCTCGATAGCTTTCATACTCAAACATATATCTAATCGGAATCATTTTCCTCCTCACTATCTTCGTCATCTTCATACACTGTTTCACAGTGGGTTAGAGGCAGACATTCGAAAATTTTGAAGTTCTCACAAATGCAAATTGTTATGCAGTTTTAGAAAGCCGAACAACTGGGCTTAAGTGTGCCTTTTAAAATTTTCATTTATCTTGTGTTATCACAGAGTTATAGATATTTTAATCTGAGAAAATTAGCCAAAATCTTTCAAAATGTTACACCCAGCTTTCTAATGGCAAAGAATGCGGATAAATGATTTTCGGCTAGCAAAATGGGTTGCAGAATGTTTGATAGCCAATACCAAGACGTAGATAGTCACTGTTTATTGAAAAGCAAGATGAAAATTCTTTGTCAAGTCTACTTTTACCGCAGCAATAATTTTCTTCAGACAACTTGTCAGATTTGTTGTCTTCTTCAGAGAGCGAAATTTGACTTTAATCAAGTTTATCCTCAAAAGTACGAGGAGAAACATGACACCAATACATTTTCTGAAAGAGCAGTTTATGATAAGTTTATTTTTCAAGGTTTCATTTTGTTTCCCCTCGGCAAATTCAAATAAACAGGGGGGAAAGGCATTTTTAAGGAAATTTTGGGTGTCCCAAGGAAAGATTTTGAGACCAGGCCCATTTTTTGAGAAAACTAGAAAAATTTTAATTAATGAGTATCCTCTAGGTAATATCATGTGCATAGGAAACTTCTACATAGCTTTTTTACACATTTTTGGTTAGAATTCCCAAAATTGGAAAATGTGTCCCAGTCCCCATAATATGGGTCCCAATCCCCCAAATATGGTGAAACATTCATTGTTCCAACCGAATACATTGAAAAGATCCATCAATCACTATTGCTGATTTTCTTGAGACCGAGAAGTGTAACAGGGGTTCTGGGCTCAGAGTGTAAATACAGAGTATTAGGCCCCAACCCCCCCTGAATATGAAAGTTGTAAAGCTGTTTTGTGAACCATTTGATTTATCCATCTCATACGTCAAAAAGGAGCTGCCAACTGCCCCTGTAACATTTAGTTTTCCTTGAGATATCCACGAATGTCTGCAAAATCACCATTTTGGCCCACTGTGTGTTTCGGCTTCTTCAGTTAAGAGTAAGTCTTCAAGTTCATCTGGGAATGCTTTATCAATCCATTTTATACCATTAGTTATTGTCCAACCATGCTGGCTGAGGTCTGGCAGTTGAATTTGTGCCTTATCAGACAGTTTCCCAATTCTGGCGACAACATTGGACCGTAATGTGTGGAGTCTCAATGATGCTTGGCAAGGGGGCAACAGTGAAATGTCCATTGCTTTATTCTGGTTTAGGTACTTTGACTCGAACAAGAAATTCCTAACGCCATTTACTTCTTTCCGGCGACGACCATAGAGAAGACACACAAATTCCTCAAGGTCCTCGACCACGGATTCTTCTAAATTCCAATCCGATTAAAGGGCAGTAAACGTTGAAACGAACTTATCATTCTTCTCCAGAACTTTCCAGCAAGCTGCCTTGCCTTTTCGGAAAAATGAGGAAACGTAATCATTTCCGGTGAAGGCATGAAAACCAATTAGGCATCTCTTCCTCTCTGTACTCATTTCTATGTCACTCAATTTTATACCCTTTCGATACAAACCAGTTCCTGAATCAAGATATATCTGTTGACATTCTGACTTGCCCAGCAGTATTACCAAGATATCTATGTCTGCAGAATGTGATCTGACAATAACACCTTTCTGTGGATATCTTTCACGCGCATGTTGGCAGTGAAGTAGTATCTTTGTATCAGCTTCTTCTTGATTGCTTGATAGTTGCGTCTCTTCTGTTGCAGAAGACAAGGTCAGTTTCATACAGTTATTCTCTGTAGAAATGTACATTTCAGTACACCGGAGCATGTTGAGGACCCTTAGACGATTTGTAACAATAACCTCTTTCATAAGTGAAATGAGCCTTCTCTTGTTCTCCCCATTCTTCAAAAAGTCACCAAAATTTTGAGGTGCCTTGGATGTGGCTGATTGTATCATTATCTGCGCCGATGATCCTCGCTTGTCTCGCTCTCCAGACTTGATTGGGCCATCTTGGTATGTGTCAGCGACAATATCAATTCGATGGTACCCATTTGGCAATGGCTTAAAGAATTTCGATGTGAAATCTTCATATGTATCAGGTAATTCCTTGATGGTGCAAATGCTAGCCAATTGATTGGTTGAAACAATAATACAAAAATTGCGGCACCCAAACTGATGAACGAATGAAAAGGGAAATAAAAGATAGGGTGTGAGTTATTCGCCATCCTCGCACCGCTCCAAGGCAGTCCAAGCAAGCCCTTGTGATATCACATTTGCATTGCGCGCGAACTGCGGCAAGCGTGTTTTTTTGCATTTTGGTGCGTGTTGGAGATACAATTGTCAACTGAACCGACCGTGAAGTGTTTCGGGATTTCAGGTCAGTACACTCTGTCGCTCACGGCTTATCCCTAGCAACCTTGGCCAAAGGTCACCTTGTGTCTCATATGTGGCCAAAAAGGTAAAAATGTATCATACCTCTCATTCGTTCTTCAGGTCTGTGTGTACGAGTATGTCCCCAATGTTTTTGTTCCTTTGTAGTGCCAGGAAGGGTTGGTTTGGCCAGATGGCTTTCAGGGTATCGTTTTCATGGATTATTTTCCAATGTTTTTTTCAGTATTTTGTTGATTCGTATGGTGTTTTTGTCATAAGGTATTATGAAGGGGAGTATTCTCCCTTGCTTTGCCGGTTGGGAGCTGCCAAAGAGGGCATCTGTTTGTGAAAGTTGTTGTACCTTTTGGAATTGTTGATTTATTTCTTGGATTGAGTAACCTCTTCTGATGAGATAAGTTTTCAGTTTTCCTAACTTTGTTCTCAAAGTTTCATTGTCAGTTATGATACGGCGATATCTAAGCGCTTGGCTGTAAATGACGCTTTGTTTGCAAGTTTCTGGGTGGAACGATTGTTTGTGTAGCAAGGAGCAAATTTCGGTGGGTTTCACATACAAAGTGCTCTCTAGTTTTTGTTCCTTGTTTATGAATAAAGTTGTATCGAGGAAATGCACTTGGTTTTTTGGGTATTCCACCTCGAATTGGATTGTTGGATGCATTGTATTTATGTGATTTAGGAATTGTAACAGTTCGACTTCATGGTGAGGCCAAATTATGAATATGTCATCGATGAATTGTTTCCATCTTAGGGTGTGGGATTAGCGTAAATCAATCCGTTTCTAAAGTTGTGACATATCTATTGTTTGCGGTAATTTGATTTGTCATGGGCTAGTTCTGCAGCCAAATCATGGACCAGCGAAGAAACGGCGGACCAAGGACTGGTGCAAAGATTAACGTTCTGGGATCAGGACTCCAGAAAGACCCAGGAACCAGGCGAAGACCAGAATCCAGCCCAGAACTGGCTTCATGTTGTGTGTTATTGTCACTGCAGTCATTAATAGCTGCAGCCATTGAAAGCAAAATAAAAAAACTGCAATAATTATTTTTAACATGTTTCTTTAAATGAATTCGAGCTGTAAACATTCAGTCCTTGGCAACAAAATTGATACGGCCTAAAACGCAAAATAAAACAGTAAGTTTGCGTTTAAGAGCAAGTTTACCATATGTGGTAGGGGTATAATTGGTCACGTGACCATGAATTAAGTTGAATTTGATACCTAATGATAAGCAATAGTCATTAAAGTCGAAATAGTTGGTAATAGGGCACAAATCATCCTTTAATTGAGCACGAAACGGAAAACTATCCCTTTTCTCCTCCGCAGTGGCAAAGCGTTTATCCTGTAGTCATTTAACCCCCATTCTTACCCCCTAAACCCCAGCAGATGCCCGTTTACCTCCATTTTTCCAAATACTGGGGCATGTAGCTATGTGAAAATGACAATCGGAATTTCTCCTCCTTAAGGTGGTACCTACCTCCAGTATAACCTGGTCTATAAGATATCAAAATTATAATTGCATACAAAATTAGAAGTTGAAATTCAAAAACTCAATCAAACTTGTGATTTTAAGTCCACAGTCACCTAAAGTCAAACATCGATAATCCAAAAGGTTAGTGAACTTGAATTATTGCATAGCTCATAGGTCCTGTTTATGTGAGGAAATTGCTCACTTGCCAGACCCAGGGCTGATAGTTGAGGTAAAATTCAGTCACTGTTTGTCTGAAATTTTTCACCTCACCTGTCAGCCTTGTGGCTAAGAGGTGGGGTGGAATAAAGTCTCTCTTCCATGAAATCAGAAGGAACTGACCAATGATAATCAACAAATGATTTCAATCACCTCACCATACTGGTGATGTTTCATTTACATGGAAAAATTTCTCCTCGGCCAGGTGAAGATCCCACTTCTAGTTACCTGGGATTTCACTATTCTGATGGTGTTGTGTTGGTCATGTAAACATGAAATGAAAATAAAAAGGATTCAATTGAAAGGTGGAATTTCACCTCTCAGCCCCAGGTCTGGCAAGTGCGGTATTTTCCCTCATATGAACAGAAAAATACTAATTAGGAACTGCTATAAATCAAATGCTATCAAATGTGTTTCAGTGGAATATGCACTGCTAGTAGAAAAATCAGGCTGGAACACATCAATCTTTGGCTTTCCACCAATGCAACTTCCTACCCTTGCTTTCCATTGTTTTTCACTGATCCAAAGCAGCGTGGGAAAGCCAGTGTAACATGTGGAATTCATTAATGTTCAGTGTTTTTCTCCCATGAATTCTGTGGATTCTGTTAGTAATTTTGCTTCAAATTTTACACCGGTTTTCAATGGTTTCGAAGAACTCTCTACCATGGTCTCAGAGGAAAAGAGATCAAACTTTGTCTCATCATCATCAAACTGTGTCTCATCATCATCAGGAGCAACAGTCACATCAACTTCATCCACAATGGCAGAGAAACTGCTCTGGGACAAAATTCTATTGAGTATCCACAACCGTAGTTCTGTTACATCCATCTATAAAAAGATATCTGATTGCATAATTGAGATAAATTTACATTATGATATGTAAATCTACAGACAGTTTATCTCATTCATGAATGGTTAATTGTACAATTTTATCTGATCACTAAGCAATGCCATTCTATCACTGCTCTTTCAAATATCTTCATTTGGAGAAAATTGTAACAATCTTATTCCTGTTCCATTCTAATAATCAAGCCACACAAATTGTTATCCTCCTTTAGGCTCTACAACCAATGATGAATGGGATACATTGCCTTTTCTCATTACACATTACTTAAAGTCTCATTACTGCACCTAATAGGTGTACACAATTTCATATATATACAGTAGTCATATCAGTTGTGGAGAGGATATATAAACATTTCATTGACGTTATCAGAGAATAATATCTATACCTCTTCTGGAAACTGGGTACTTGTCAGCACTTGAAGGGCATACTAGAAAATAGAGAAAGTATTTGTCAGTACATCAATAGTAGAAAGAGAGTAGTTTCAAGTTTTCAAGTTTCATTCATTGTCAATAAATCCTAAATACAATTCATACACAAAACTCTACAACTAAGATACATTACAACAATAAGAACTAAAACTAACACTACTGAAAAACAAAAGAAGAAAAATTACTTTACACAATTGTATTTAAGATTTACTGACTAAGGAGGAGCTCTCTAAGTAGGTAAACTAATCGAGAGAGAGCCCCCCAAAAACACATAAAACACAAAGAAACCAAAAATTATTTTAAAAACAAAGACAGATAATAACCAAGAACCAGATGAACCTCAACGGGATAGGTCTTGTGTGTTAAACTAACAGTTATTTTGTGAATATGAATCAAGGAAGTATCTTTTTAGTTTTGAGCAAAAAACCACAGTAGAGCTAGCAACACGTATGAACAGTGGAAGGGTGTTCCAAAGTTTTGAGCCAAAGTACTGAATTGTTTGCAGACCATACAGAGTTGTATTTTTAATAGACTTAAAAAGATCACCTCTTGTAGCCTGGCGAGTTCCAATTCTATGAACGGATGAATTTGGCTGAAAATAATCATGAAAGCAGGAAGGAGATAAGGCCGAGATACACGGTCAGATATTCCCTTAGATATTCAGTTAGATTTTCATTTTCAGGTTATCTAAGCGAATATCTAATAGTGTAGCAAGCGAAAGATAATGCTTTAAGCCTTGGTCAAACGCATCCAACATTTCATCCAACATTTACTTCAAAAAAGTTTGTGAAATTTGTTTATGCTGATGAGGAGGCGGTCAAACGCATCCAACATTTGATCCAACATTTCATCCAACATTGCTAGCAAACTTCACAATCGCCGTTCGCCAGCGCAGCGACGTGTTGAAATTGATTAAAAATACTGGTAAAACAAACTAAATGTACCAATTGCTGATTTAGAATGCAAACTGCTGAAATAGGTTGAAAATGGCACTCTGATGACAAAATATCAACTTTTTAGAGTGTAGTGTGCATGCCCAGGAATGAAATGTTGGACGAAATGTTGGATTAAGCGGTCAAACGCATCCAACATTCCATACAACATTCGAAAACAAAATTTGTTTTTGATCTCGATCAAACTTCATCCAACATCAATTTGCAAATGTTGGATGATCCAACATGGGTGGTCAAACGCATCCAACATTTCATCCAACATTGGTTTTTAGCATGTTGGATGAAATGTTGGATGCGTTTGACCAGGGCTTTAGATATTCAAAAATGATCACGGAATATCTGAAAGTATGTTGATTAAAATCAACTTGATTTGATTTTATTCCAAATATCTAAAGAAACTTCAAAAGATGCCGACGAGTCCTGTGCACAAATCGTTACCTGTTGGGAAGTTGATGATATTTTATACTTAATTGAAGAAGGATTTTTGGAAGAAGGATTTGAATAATCAGATTGCAGATATTGCGATAATAGTTAGTATGGACGAGGAAAACCCTGCAGACTTTAAATGCAACGTGTGTGGAAAGGCCTGCAAGTCATGCTGTGGACTTATGTGGCATTCAAATTCAAAACATCCCAATATTAGTTCTTCCTCTGGTGTCTGTGATACCAAAAGGTTCTTCTTCCTCTTCAGCCGATGAACTTAGTCATAAAAAGCTTCATTCCAGCTTAAAACCGTCATCCTAAACTGTGCCAAAAAGCTCTCTTCAGTCAAATGTATTCCCTCAAGTTTGTGAGGGAACTTGACTAAGTGTTTGACTAAGTCAACATAGCAATAAATAGATGTCCAATTGATGGAAATGCAAATGGTGAAATCCTTTGATCGTTTTGTTCCTTGAGTGTTTGCTTGTGTTAGACTTTTATCAAGTGTATGTTAAATTGACTAAAGTGATGTTGATATCCATCTAATCTTGAATGCGAAGCAGTTGGAAAACTGCACTGTAAAGTGAGTTTTCAGATGGTTTCAAATGTATCAATAAGAATTTCAGTGTAAAGCCAGTGCTAAACAAAGGGTTTCAAAACCAAGCTTCAAATTCCAACAAGAAGAGTTCTCAAGGTCTACAGTGGAGCCCAGCCTACGGTAATGATATTGGATGTGGTTTATAAGTTCAAACAGCTATACTTATGATTTGGTCATTGACCTAACCCTTGAATGGAATTCTTGGTTGTATCTATTGGTCCAACTAACATACTTGATATCAATGTTGAATGCCAGATGCAGAATGGTGCAGTAGCTACATTTTACAAGGAGCAGTTTTTCAAGATGAAGGTGCAATTGGCGATGGTGATGATTGCAAATGCAATTTTGCTTGCAGTTATTGAAGTTTTCATTGGCAAGTGGGCCAACAAGACATGCCAGACGTTGGTGTTGTCGGGCACCATCTCCATGGGGATGGCTGGAGGATCAGTCATCCTGGCTATGCTATGCTCTTTTGTGACGTACGGAATTTTTGATGAACTGGAAGGACGAAGAAACAATATGTTGTTTGCAGTCCTTTCATTAATGGCCGGAGGAGGTATTTCGTCAATAGTTGTAGAATTCCTGCAAATTGCTGACTTTGTGAAGAACGAAGGAAGAAGAACAACTAGGAGGACAGTGACAAACCAAGCAGCTGCAGAGAACAAGGTATCTTTGTATCTCGAAACTGCAGTTAAAATGCGAGGGGCAGTTCAAACGGACGAGATTGACAACATAAAAAAGTTTGTACAGAATTTTGATGGATTTTGCTTGAAGAAGGATTCTGACAAAAGGTGAACGAGACTACCTGAGTGGAGACTTGACTTTCCACTGCGAAGGAGAGCTAATGGGCTCCAGCTTGCCCCAAGTCTATTTTGTCAACAAAAAAATTGGGAAAGGGAAAATTCACTGTTTCCGGCAGGCTTATTACAGATGATGAAATAGACTTAGGGCAAGTCTAGCCCCTCCTCCTAAACTAACTTTCAGTTCGGGGGATCCCAGCCTGCGTGCTGACTCTACAGTCAGTGCGGAGGAGCGAAAAGGAGAAGAAAGCTTCTTGGAGGGTCTGCGCAACAGTGACCAGTTTTGTGTTTTGAGTTCTCAGAGTTTGTGGAACCATCTGGGATTTTCTGCACAATTTAACTATTGTTCTTACTTGTGTTTCATGTATTTTGCTTATAACAAACATTGTTCTAAAATTTGTTACAAGCAAAATACGATTAACACAAGTAAGAACAAAAGTTAGATTGTGCAGCCTATGACAGATGGTCCCATAAAATCTGAGAACTCAGAACACAGAATTGGTCACAATTGCGCAGACTTTACAGGGAGATTTCTTCTCCTTTTCGCTCCTCCACACGGACTGTAGAGTCTCCATGCAGGGGATCCATACCACTAGTTCTTTGATAGATTCCAAATACATAGTCTAACGTTTTGTATACCCTAAGTATTGACCTTTCTGGGGTGACTCGGCAGAACAAAATTTATTGAGAAGGCCGCTTCAGTGAATCTTGAAAGCTCAGGGATTCCGCAACAAGATGCCAAGAAGAAAACATGTGCAGCTGTTGCAGCCTTATCAACAAGAAGCAATTTGGCCTTGCCAAGCTTGGATCTACAATTGATGCTTGCACTGGACATCAAGAGGATCAAAGAGGAACTTGTTGGTTGATCTGGTCTCTCTTATGGAGCCATTGAAACATCTTTTTGGTCTCACGTGGTGTGTTTGAAATTCGAATGCAGTGTAGAGAGACCAATGGCAAACTTCTACTCTTCAAAGATACCTATTTGCATTATTTTTCATAAAAACAGCTTGTAGAAAACTCAGTTTTTTTGATGTTAAGAAACAACTCTGCCTGAATTTGAAAAGCTAATAAACTTTGTTACTTGCAGTTTAAATTTGCGAGATCACACAAAAGTGTATGGACACTGTGTACAGTAAAAGCAACTGATCAAAAATTCTGTGTAATTAAAGAAACCTTAATTGTCTAAGTTTGGAGATGTCTGAAGTTGATAACTTTTTGTTAGAAAATTGAAGAATTCCGTAAGGGCGCGAAGCGCCCGCAATGGAATTCAGATTTTATGAATAAAATCGAAGCACGATCTAATACTGGATTCAAGCCCATTCTCTTGGCATATTGGAGCCCAGACGGAAACCAAAAAACCCGGACCACCGGACCGCCGGATCCAAGAACAAACACTGAATCAGAATGACAATAAATAAAACACAGGTTTTAGGTGCACTCAATCAAATATCAATAAAAACACAACTGTTTCATCTTTCATCTTTGTTGTTTATCTCCTGAAGAATTTGCGACCTGAAGAAGGAATAAAACAAAATATCAGACCAAGAATCAAAGAAACTTCTTCCTTTGTGATAATGGGTTGGTGGGAGGGACAGTATTAGATCGTGCTTCGATTTTATTCATAAAATCTGAATTCCATTGCGGGCGCTTCACGCCCTTACGGAATTCTTCAATTTTATTTCATAAAATCTCCGCCGATCTAATACTGGATTCAAGCCCATTCTCCTTACATATTGGAGCCCAGACTCCCACTCATCCTCTGTTCAAAGCGCGGTACTGTTAGAGAAAAGGGAGTGTTGAAATTTACTTGCAGAATTAACAACTGATTTGTGGTAATGTTTCTGCCAAGTGGTTTTCCCTGACCACTGACCCCTTTTTAAAATGTCCTTCAAGGAGCATCCCTCACACTTTGCTTTAGATGTGGATGCTGATCTACTGGAATGTGCCTTAAAAATGTTTATGTCTACCCCTGAATTTTCAAGCACAGCTTTTACCCAGCCTGATATTGTTGACTTGGCAACCTCATTATGTGGCTGGATTGTACTTAATAACAATTGATGTTTGCTGCCTGTCCGCCACTGCAGTGATCTTTTGAGATAGATGTCAATAGCTGACACAACACAAAGTTTCCTGTTCGATTCTAGTTGAAAAAATTCCAAGGATGGAGGGGGTTTTCCCTTCTTCCAGCTTTTACTCACCTTTGTAAACTGAAAGGTGTAGGAAGTTGCAGATCTCGTCATATACCTGATATCTAAATTTTGAATCTCCGAGCACCTACATGCCGAAGCTAATGCAAGCAGCATGGTTAGTTTCAATGTTAACAGGCGATCTGATAGCTGTTCATTGTCTGGCAAATTATTGAAATATGAGAATACCTGTTCCACATCCCACACAAAAGAGTATCGTGGTTGTGGTGGTCGTTGGTTGAATATTCCAGTCATCAATGAGGATACCCTGGGGTGTTGGCCTACTGGAACATTCTCAATTGGATCATGGTATGCTGATATTGCAGACCTATGACAGTTTATGGAACTGTATTTATAATCTAAATCATACAGTTCTGCCAGAAAATCAAGCACAAAATTTATAGAGCATTTAAAGGGATCAATTTGTTGTTTACTACACCAGCCATACCACTTTCCCCAGGACGATTCGTAATTAGCGAGTGAACCCTGTCTTCTGGCATTTGTGATAAGTCCTGCAGCCCTTTCTGATACTCCCTCGTTTGCCAAATTCTTCCTGAAATTTTCCAGGCCACCAACTTTAGGGAACCATTTTTTACTAAAGGGTGTACCGTTCCCTGTGGATCGACTAACAAGTTGGAAACTATTGGCAGTAATATTGGAGTCTGTACTGACATTTGTAGTAGCTGTCCGTACCACGGTTGTGTTTGCCAGGCCGGAGTTATCAGAACCATGCAGACTTTCTCTGCCCTTACTTTTGCAACCACTCTCCCCACCAGAGAAAATGGGGGGAAAGCATAAGGGGAGAGATGTGACCATTTTTGTTGCAGTGCATCCGTGGCTTGACTGTGTGGATCTGGTCTCCAAGCCATATAGGCTGGGATCTGATGAAAAAGTCTTGAGGCAAACAAATCCATGTCCGGACGGCCCCACACTTGACAAATTTGTTGAAAAACTTGTGGAGAAAGCAACCATTCGCTCGAGTCGTGGAAATGTCGAGACGCTATGTCCGCTTGTGTATTCAAGACCCCTGGGAGATATTCTGCAGTTATTTTGATCTGTTTCTTGAGCAGAAAGTCCCATATTTCCTTTGCTATGGATGTTAACTCTTTGCTGTGGGTACCACCCATTCTGACAAGATATGATAGGGCTGTCATATTGTCCATTTGCAAATGTACTGCAGACATATCCCTGACCTTTGAAAAGGTGAGAAGGGCAAGATGTACTGCCTTCAGTTCCAATAAATTGATATGTTGACTGGACTCCTGAGCAGTCCATTGCCCCCCTACTGACTGCCCCAAGCAATGGGCACCCCAGCCCTTTTTGGAAGCATCCGTTTGGATGACTATTTTCACAGTTGGAAGCACTATCGACTTTCCATTTGTCAAGTGAAGGTTGCTTATCCACCATTCTATTTCCTGCAAGGAAGTTTGATTTAGTGTTATGTAAGACTGGTATGTTTGGTTCAGTCTCAGAGATTCTATCAACTGTTGTTGCAGATACCTCAGTTGTAACTGTGCAGGTAAAACTGCTTGTGCTGTTGAAGACAGTGTGCCTATTAAACTGGAAAGTCTCCAAACCGTTATTCTGGGGTTCTCCTGTACCACCTGACACTGTTTTATAAGACTGTTGACTTTTTGTTGGGGAAGATTCAGTGTCATATCTAAGGAGTTGATCTCCATCCCCAAAAATTCTATTTTCTGCACTGGGGTCAACTGTGATTTGGTCTGATTTATCACAAAGCCCAAATGCTGCAGGAGAAAGAGCAAAGTGTCTCTTGCTATATGCATTTTCTCCACTGACTGGCACATCAACAGCATATCGTCTAAATATATTATTATGCGAACATTTAAACGACGCATCAGGGCAATTGGTACTTTTAGTAGTTTGGTAAACAGCCTCGGAGCTGGACCAAGGCCAAAACAGAGGCAAAGAAATTGGTAAATGTTGCCCTTCCATTGGAACCGAACATATTTTCTTGATGTCTGATGGAGTGGAATGCAGAAATATGCATCTTTCAAATCCACCTTGCACAGATAATCTTTCTCCTGGAGCATTACCTTCAGGAGATGGAGACCCTCCATTTTGAAATGTAGGTAAGGTAAGTAAGCATTCAGATTCTTTAAATTTATAACTGGTCTGTTTCCCCCGTCTTTCTTTTCGACAAGGAAAAGATTGCTTAAAAACTGGTCTCTCTGAGACCTGACTTTTTGAATGGCACCTTTCCTCAACATGGCGTCTATTTCCTTGCCTATGAGAGCAGACTGCTCCATATTCATTTTGGCTTGATGTGGAGGTTTGTTTTGAATTGGTTCCTCTATAAACGAAAGTCTTAATCCTGATACCAGTTCTAGGATATCTGGATTTTTTGTGAGAATTTGCCAATTGTTTACAAAACATTGCAGTCTTCCGGCAAGGGGTACTTCTCTTATTATTTGAACAGCAAAGAGCCCTTTTATCATTGGGTGAACATTTTTTAGTTCTGTTGCCGCAATAATCACTGGTATATCTTTTGGCATGTTGAGGAGAGGCTCTACTCTCGTGTTTTTTCTTACCACGAAATCCTCTCTGCTGGCCATCTTGTCTGAAGTTTTGTGATGGGCCTGGCTGCTGTTGGGAACCTGTGGACTTTGAGAAAACAGCTGTGCGCCCCCCAAATCCTCTGTGAAGTGAGGGGCCTTTCCGAAAGGGCTGTCTCTTGCCATCTGTACTCTTGTACACTTCTGAAGACTCTTTTTTCGCTTTAAATTTGTCCATGACATGCTTTCTGAAGGGTTTACCAAACAAATTATCATCCTTATTTGATGCAAACAATGCTGCTTGTTCTTTCACAGTTGATTTGATTTTCCTCGTATCACTCATTACTGCTGACAAAGCATTGCAGCGTCTTTGATACGTCATCGAGTTAATAGCTTGTCCAAGAAGCATAACTGACTGTTCAAGACTTGTGGTGAGATCCTCCAAAGGGATTTCAACCTTGGTACTTTCTGCCTCATTTGCCTCTTCAATTGTCATCCACACTTTTGAAAGTGGACCAAAAACGTTAAGAGTTTTCTGCTGAATTCTTTCTAAGTTGGAGTCCCAAAAGAGTTCTGTTTTCTTCTTCTTCTCCTCCAGAAGCTCTTTGAAAAAGTCATCCAACTTTTTAGGCCCTTGAATATTTGAGGGCACAGGACTGGTGGTTAAGATACTGTCCTTTATGTCCTTCTCGGGGACAAAATTCTTCAAATATTTGTTGGCATAATCCGCCATACCTGTGGGTAAATCCCAATTGTACTGAGCTTCCTCAGCCAAAGCTTCGAACCTCTTTCTTTTACCCGGAGGTTCCTTTGTAGATAACTCTGATGACGCATGTTCACTTTCGCTGTCATCAGAATCCTCTGAATCGTCATTGTCGGACGATTCAGATGAGCCTTCCGATGCCTCGTGGTTACCACGAGGCTCCACTTTCCTCTTTCTTTTCGCAGTTTTAGAGGCAGACCCTGATGAATTACGCTCAATGGCGTCAGGATCTTGACCTACACGGCTGTTAGTATGTGCCGGTAGGTCATTTTCGTTTTCAGTTGCGGTACTCATGCAGATGAGCACGGATTTTCTTCACTTCAACAACACGCATCCGCCTTAGGCCAAGAGAAGAGGTGAAAGAGGATGAGTGGGAGTCTGGGCTCCAATATGTAAGGAGAATGGGCTTGATTCCAGTATTAGATCGGCGGAGATTTTATGAAATAAAATCTCCTAACTTACTTCAGTACAATCTAATTAAAACATTCACCAAACATTGTGCAGTGGGTAATGGTTGCAAAATATGTTGGGATTATCACTGAATGTGATCATGCATAACAGTCAAATTAACAAACCTTTTCTAATGACAATTTTTGTAGCAAACACCTAATACTGTTAACAACTGCTGCATTTAAAGCAGAGTACAGTAGTGTCTAAACAATGTGCAGATGGATTGATACAAAAATAATAATATATGTAAGTGCATAACAGTAGGCTGGTAGCCTGTAACACATCTAAACACTAGACTGGAAATTTTGCTGTGCGCACTAGAAGGGAAAAAAACTTACCAATGCAATAGTAGAAAAACCAAAAGGATGGTAGTTCCAGATATATTGTTACACAAACGGCAGATTATGTGCATTCAGCAAAACATCCACTCTGGTCTACACTGAACACAACAGACTAGACTGCACTGCGTGAGACAATTTTAGGTGGAATTGGAAATTCGATAGAGTATTTATAGAGTATGAAGCGTAATTTAGGTCAAAATTAAACTGCAAAATGAAAAGCCATTCGAGTCGATTCTAAATAGGATATGTAAGCTAAAAGACAAAATGAAACGACATTCTTAAAATTCAATTTGATAGTTTGCTTTGCTGTTCACATGAATTGCTTTTAGTTTAATCGTTTCAGTTTGTCTATTCATTTTGCTGTATCAAAATGTCTATTCATTTTGTCCATTCAGTTTGAGCATTCAGTTTCATGTATCAAAACGTCTATTCATTTTGTCCTTTCAGTTTGTCTATTCATTTTGCTGTATCAAAATGTCTATTCATTTTGTCCATTCAGTTTGAGCATTCAGTTTCATGTATCAAAACGTCTATTCATTTTGCCCACTCAGTTTGCGCATTCAAAGTGGCTTTCAATGTTGTTGATTCAGTTCAAGTTACTAATCGTGCTCAGTCAACCTCTAAGTGATACCAACATGTGTTCAGTCAACCCCTAAGCAAATGTAGTTATTAAAATGTCATTACCGCAAAAAGCGCGCCTGAATGTTTGCTGGAGGATCTCTGCCTTGTCGTGGATAGAAGCCGACTGAAGCATGCTATCAAGTTACTGGACTTGCTTATGGAATACAAATGGTTCACTCAGAATAAAATGCCAAATGAAAGAGTGAGATGGGACAGCCGGATGTGAGCCTTTCCCATCAAAGAAAGGCTATACAATGCGGACCACCTCCCTTGTTGCAAGAGAAGGACACCTGTTTCGACTAAGTGGAGACAAGCCGAATTTTGGCAAGACAAGGATTGTTTATTCAGCTTTAAATCTAGAACAGGATAGATATTTTGTGTAGATGCTCTTAACTACATTGGCTGCCGATATTCACTGGATATGATTTCTCCTGTTACACATGGAAGAGTGGATGGACCTCTCCCACACGGTCTTAAATAGAACAACCCTTTTTTGTGAAGAATGTCATAATGCTATTTTCAGAAATGTCATATTTTAACCAAAATCAGCACGTACTGCATGTCTAAGTAAATGATCTATCAATATTGCTATCAAGTTTCAATTTCTGGACACGCGATAAGCGCAATATTTTGTATCTACACGCCCAAGAATCAAATTTTTCCGTTCCACAATTTACCTCGCTGAAAGAACCGAAAATAGCTCACATTCTGTGGCAACATAATGAATCACTGCTCTCATAAACATCTACTTTGGAGAATAAACTCTCATCTTAAGACAAATTCGATGCCTAATGGCAGGACAGGGGGGTGGGGGATTTGGGGTACTTATCAAAGCAGAGCTCAGGGATACTCAGGGACATTCAGTGATCGAAGGACATCTTTTCTCCTGGATCCACAGAGACGAAACTGGAATTGTCCTCCTGCAATCCGTATAGTTGGCCCATACAGGAGTTTACAAAGCTCAGTCAAACAAAAATTTCTTAAATTCTTTAGGGGTCAAGGCCCTTATTAGTCGCAAAATTTTCACGACTAAATTAAACTTCCATGCCTAGTTTGCAGTGAATTGGCTAAAGCCCATGTTTTCGTGCTTAGTGCCTCATGCCTGTGCTCCGTGCCCGTGCTCCGTGCCCATGCTTCGTGCTTAGTGCCCGTGTTCCATGCTTAGTGCTCGTGCTCGTGCTCCATGCCTGTGCTTCGTGCTTAGGGTCTCGTTTTAGATTTGCACCATTTAGGTATGTGAGGTGGTTTCCCCAGGAGGAAAGTACTTGACCAGATTTTGGACGGGGACGTGCCATCGAAGTTTCAAAAACATACCCGTTTCTTATACCAATTTTAAAAAAATATATACCCGACTTTATACCAATTTTCCGAAAATCCCAATCTCAAAAATTGCGAAAATTGATACCGTTTCCTTATACTAAAATCGTGAAAATCGATACCTTTCCTGATGGCAAGTCCCCGTACCGGAAATATCTAAAGAACCCCCTGCCCCCGGGGAGCTATCCAGTTCTTCCTACCTTACCACTATATGTCCATTTTCGTCGATCAGAAGTTGATTAAATGTAAAAAACTAATCCTTCAGAACTTATCTACAATTTCAGAGCACTTGAAGAGTGTTGCCCTCTCTTTCTCCCTTGTTTTGCCAGTCTTTACAACAAAGATATCTTCCATCTATGTCATCTCAATTTTTACTTTCTGTGTTACCGTCATTGTGAAATGTTGTGTACCCCGTGCGATGTAGTTGCTGAATGATTCTTGAGATGGGATTGATCTTTGATATCAACAGAACTGACTGCAAGAATGAACCCTTGGGCAAGGATCAGTCTTCTGATGTTGTAATGCCAATGGAGTAAGTGGCCCGTTTTTAATAAAAATTAATTTCCAAGCATTAAAAGTTCTCCTTCAAAACGGAGTATAGAAGAACATAGGCACAAACATATTTTTCAATTAGAGTTTTTGAGACGAAACCCTACTCTCAGACCGCCAAAACATATGACTTAAGAAACCATGTTTAGCAAGTATACTTCAATTCCTAGTTTCTTATAAAAAATATTCAGCTTAATGAATTTTATCAACGAAAAAACACCTTAAAGATCCAAGAAATTTCTAAGCACTAAATATGGGCACAAAACACTAGGCACGGGTAAAACACTTGGCACGGTCACTAAGTACTAGGCACGATTACTACGCACTAGGCAATGGGGAGAAAGCACTGGGCACCAGGCGGCACAGAGAGAAAGCACGAGGCACGGACACAAAGCACGGGGCGCAAAAGCACGGAAATTAGACATCCTCGTTTGGAGGACTGTATTTCGTGGGAGTCCCTAATTTAAGATTCAAGAACCAAGAACCAGAACCAAGAACCAAGAACCAAACCACCCTAATTTAAGAACAGGAATTTAAGAACCAAGTTTGGACACCCTAATTTAAGAACCAGAATTTAAGAACCAAGTATTTAATACCCTAATTTAAGAACCGGAATTTAAGAACCAAGTTTAGACACCCTAATTTACGAACCGGAATTTAAGAACCAAGTTTAGACACCCTAATTTAAGAACCGGAATTTAAGAACCAAGTTTAGACACCCTAATTTGAGAATCAGAATTTAAGAACCAAGTTTAGACACCCTAATTTAAGAACCGGATTTAAGAACCAAGTTTAGACACCCTAATTTAAGAACCAGAATTTAAGAACCAAGTATTTAATACCCTAATTTACGAACCGGAATTTAAGAACCAAGTTTAGACACCCTAATCTACGAACCGGAATTTAAGAACCAAGTTTAGACACCCTAATTTAAGAACCGGAATTTAAGAACCAAGTTTAGACACCCTAATTTAAGAACCAGAATTTAAGAAGCAAGTTTAGACACCCTAATTTAAGAACCGGAATTTAACAACCAAGTTTAGACACCCTAATTTAAGAACCAGAATTTAAGAACCAAGTTTAGACACCCTACTTTAAGGGACTTGAGTGGCCTTACTGGAATTCGCTTCAAATTGGTTGGAATAACACTTTGTTGCAATTTTTGATAGTATGCCCCCATTTTGATGCACTTTGCGACCAGATTAAAAGTTAACTTTTGCAGCATGTGTTGTTTGATTATCCATCTATTCTATTTTTCATTTATTTTGTTATTTGGTAATTTCGTCTTAATTTCTTATTCAACAAAAGAAAAAACGAATAGAACATAGCAGAAATCACCAAATAAAAAATACTGCATAAGTTAACAGTTAATCTGGTTTCCCTGTGCTTTAGGCCCCGATTTACATTATACCGGATAGCTATCGTCACGCCGCAACTTTTGTATCGGATGGGGGTACTGTTTAGATCACAGTAGAACTCAAATTAGAGTTCGCCGAGGCTCCTCCAATTCTATCCTTCCGATACAGGACGCTCCACAACTCGGAGCGAAAATAACTTCGCATCGCAGGTGATATGAAAATTACTCCGGCATGGTTTGGCATGATGTACATGGCTCTATCCGATGCGTTTCGCTCTGCAACCACATTTCTTTTCTTTTAGAACAATGAGAAAAGAATAAAATTGAAAACAAAGGATAAAGAATCAATGCTGGATTGGTCCCTGGTGATGTAAACACAAGGCCTAAGTGGCACGAAAGTTAACAAAAGGTTTTGAAAATCATTAGGTTTTTTATCAAAGGTTCCTAAACAGTCTTTGTGTCACTAGCTGTGTGTGCCCTTGTGTGGACATTTCGAAACAATATTTTTGGCCTTTCCAATGTTAGTACCTTCCTATTGACACAGGAAGCATTGTTTAGGACATTCTTTGTCAAAATTAATGGTTTCTTAAAGGAATCTGACATAGGTATTTAGCTGCTATAAATGTAGGCTAAAGAACATGCCAAAACATTAATTGTTTCCATGGTTAAGACACAATGAAGCTGCATGTGTCAAAGTTATCAAATTCAACAGATTAGATTTTTATTTGTCCCCACCATCTTTTATAGCTATGACAATTCCTTTTTGAGTTACATTTTGCCAAAGGTGGAAAGCTACTGGGAGTTTCTTAATTTTTTGCAATCTGAGAGTTGAGCTTATCATAAGTTTCTTTTTATAAAAAATGTGTGCATGTTACATTCTCTTGTGGTGGCATCTCAGTCCACATTATTAACAGTTTAGTGGAAGCTCCTAAACAAAATACCTTTGAGTAGGATCACGCCTCTTGTCTGGGAACACCTAAAGTCTGTGGAGAACAAGCAAAGATTCCTTTTTTCAACAACAACGAAAATCGCAAATCCAGTCACTTTTCTACTCATCTAAACCTTGTTTTATTACTCATTTTGAAATTTCCGTTAGAATTTCATTGGATGAAGGAAAGCTGATCATCTCCTGAGCAAACTGAAACTTAACACCCAAGAATCCTTCCTACACTGCGAACATCAATTCAATTCTAACTTTGTGCTAAGGTTCTGCTGAGACTTTCTTCATATTTCAATCACTTTGACAATGCTTTGTTAATGCTGAGCCATGGGAGGAAATGGGGGTGGGGACCCCTCCTTTCCAAAAGATAGGTCTTGAGATTCGTACAAAATGTGTTATAATTTGTTTCTTGGGGAGGGGTTAGTCAGATGTCAGATCAAATATTTTTGTCTTGAAATGAATAGATCTAATGAATATTATGCTTGGCAGCCATCAACTCTAAATTTTGCAAAAAGGGCGTTGCCTGCATCTTCTGACAGTTTTAAAGGGGTGATCATGCAAAATATTTCTGGGAACATGCCCCAGGCCCGTCACTTTCCAATTGTTGGCTCCGCAATTGGATTTAGCCTTGTATTCAAGGGGTTTAAAGTTCAAGACTTCATCCAGGTGCTGACAGGCCTTGCCTCCAGTCCGTGCCTTTCCATTTGATTCCTTAAATTAGGGTGCCTAAACTTGGTTTTTAAATTCCGGTTCTTAAATTAGGGTGCCTAAACTTGGTTCTTAAATCCCGGTTCTTAAATTAGGGTGTCTAAGCTTGGTTCTTAAATTCTGGTTCTTAAATTAGGGTGTCTAAACTTGGTTCTTAAATCCCGGTTCTTAAATTAGGGTGCCTAAACTTGGTTCTTAAATCCCGGTTCTTAAATTAGGGTGTCTAAACTTGGTTCTTAAATTCTGGTTCTTAAATTAGGGTGTCTAAACTTGGTTCTTAAATCCCGGTTCTTAAATTAGGGTGCCTAAACTTGGTTCTTAAATCCCGGTTCTTAAATTAGGGTGTCTAAACTTGGTTCTTAAATTCTGGTTCTTAAATTAGGGTGCCTAAGCTTGGTTCTTAAACTCCGGTTCTTAAATTAGGGTGTCTAAACTTGGTTCTTAAATTCCGGTTCTTAAATTAGGGTGTCTAACTTGGTTCTTAAATTTTGGTTCTTAAATTAGGGTGCCTAAACTTGGTTCTTAAATCCCGGTTCTTAAATTAGGGTGTCTAAGCTTGGTTCTTAAATTCCGGTTCTTAAATTAGGGTGTCTAAACTTGGTTCTTAAATTCTGGTTCTTAAATTAGGGTGCCTAAGCTTGGTTCTTAAACTCCGGTTCTTAAATTAGGGTGTCTAAACTTGGTTCTTAAATTCCGGTTCTTAAATTAGGGTGTCTAACTTGGTTCTTAAATTTTGGTTCTTAAATTAGGGTGCCTAAACTTGGTTCTTAAATTCCGGTTCTTAAACTAAGGTGTCTAAACTTGGTTCTTAAATTCCGGTTCTTAAATTAGGGTGTCTAACCTTGGTTCTTAAATTCCGAATCTTGAATTAGGGTGTCTAAACTTGGTTCTTAAATTCCGGTTCGTAAATTAGGGTGTCTAAACTTGGTTCTTAAATTCCGGTTCTTAAATTAGGGTGTCTAAACTTGGTTCTTAAATTCCAGTTCTTAAATTAGGGTGGTTTGGTTCTTGGTTCTTGGTTCTGGTTCTTGGTTCTTGAATCTTAAATTAGGGAGTCCCGTTAACGAAGGCGCTCAACCTCCTCTGGCAGTTTAGAAAGAGTGACATCACGCCACCATTACACAAGAACTCTGGGACATTATAGCGACACATTGGCGAAGTGACCAATCTAGAGCAGATTTACGTAGATTTAACTGAGACTATCTCGAACGTATCACACAAATTAGTAGTTCATTGTTATAAATTATTATTTGTTAACCATTAGTTAGTTAGTTGCTTAGTTAGTTAGATAGTTAGTGAGTTAGTTAGTGATATTTTTGATAGATTGCCATTGATTGCCAGTATGTCTAGAAATACTGACATCCGCTTGAATACGATCACAATCATTTCTACGTAAAATATCCACATAAGTTGGGTAAATTGTGGCATACAAAATATTCTGGATTTAAATACAACCCCAAACACAACGTAGTGGATGTAGGTGCTCCAAAGGCCACAAAATTGTACGATGTTGCAAGTATAACTGGGCTAGATTGAGGGAGAAAGTTCATGTCAATGTTGTGTCTTCCAAATCAAACTTTCTACACTACTCTTGCGCAAACGGCAGAAAACCTAGAGCCAGTATGTCCATGACCGCTAATTTTGAGCCGCACGATTTGACCTGCGTTGACCTGCATAACCTGTGTCTTACTTCAGCCGCCTGCTGGCCTGCATAATGAAGTCGTTATTTTGTTAAGGGTTGATTTTCTTTTCTGTGTTTTCTCAAAAACAGCTCCACATGCTCTGCAAGATTGCATGGGGATGATGGCACCACAATCAGGATTCTTGCAGACTTAGGGAATTTAAATGACTTATGCATTCATCAGTTGTAACTATAAATGAGCACACTTGGCATATATTTATTTCTGGAACTGGTTTATCTTTTAACAACAATGCATACCAAATCACTTCAGCAATTCAGGCTACTGTACAATTATAGTCAAAGCAAGAGAAGTGTGACCAGTAGAATCCCAAAATATTTGATTTTTCCAAATCATCAATGGATTATTATTCGAATAATAATTCAAAGAATGATATGACATGTGGTGTAGGGCCCTCCTACTGCTAAACACATGGAATGGCTTGTTTTGTCTTTCTTCTTCAAGCACACACATCCACTGAACTATTGTCTAACTTACGCAATGTTGAGGTGGTCAGTTGAATGAAAATGTTATTATTTTTTTCATTCTTGCAAATCAATATTTGATTTATTATATGATTGATATTCGCATAATCCATTTCAACTGGTCACACTACTCTTGCCTTGACTGTAAGAACACAAAATCCATATAATTTATCTATAATCTCTCTGAGAAATTTCTTGTCCTGCACACAGTAGTTCATCTATGATGCCTTTAAAATCATAAGTCATTGGTAGGAACTTGCTTAAATTACATATAAACCAAAAAGGTATGAAATACTGTACACCATAGATAGATGATTAAACTTAAGATGGTTGTGAGGAAGTTTTCACTAACATGCACTGCATTCTTACATCAAATTCCGATAGAACCATTATAGATTTGCAATTTGAGTGCAATTCATCTAGATGCAAAGTTCCTTTCCATTTCTAGCATGACTGTCCATTACTAGCAAGCATACCTAACCTGGGGAGGGGTGTTGATTTCATCCCTTGCAAAGCTGTTCCCTCTTAATGCACCCCAATAATCTACAAAGATTAGCTTCTACTTCTATGTGACTAATTGATTTCTGTATAAAAAATGTTATTATATTTATGTAAAATAAAAAGAAAAGAAAATAAGAGAGAAAGGAGCAGGGGAACACATAGGAAAACAGCACATGCCAAGATGAGACTTGGTAATGAAAATTCGAGGTGTATGAGCTATCAGAGCTCATCATTGCTTATCATCAACAAGCCTGTACATGAAATACTTTCAGTAGAGAGAAGTTGCTCTAAGCCAGCTTTGTGGTTACTGAAACGGCATAAATCTGAAATCCCATAGACATACAATTCAACCCATTGTACACAATAAATACGGGCAGGTCTATAACACGGACCACACAGACCTCCAAGGCAATGGTCCGTGTTTTAGGTTTTCAAATAGGCCAAAACCTAAACTGCAGATTTCCTTTCCGCTGATTTAACAGTCCATGTTTTTGGTTTTTAATAAGGCAAAACCTAAGCAGCGGACGCCGCAAATGTAAAATGTCTGCATTTCTCAAAGTCTGCAAATGTAAAATGTTCCGCAAAATTTCGAAAATGAAAACTTTACGAAATAGGAATAGCTCTACAAACTAAAAATAAATGATTGCAATGATGAGCTCTGATTTAGCCTTTTTGCAAAGATTTAAGTCATAAATCTATCCTAGATATGTTGTGGATGAGTGAAGCGTTTTCGAGCATGTGCAAATTCATAAAGGGCGGATGAAGGGCAATGACCCTGAGATTGATTCTGCACAGACTCCAAAGTGCTTGGACAGGCTTCTGGCTCTTTTGGAGAAAATCTGAGGCACTTTCATTGATAGCTTCCTCAACAAGTTATCACCTTGAATAACATCAATTGATGTTAATGTTCTGATCAGCAATTTAACCCTGTCAAGCCTGTATCAAGCTTAGCAGTTTTTTGTCTGTAGATTTTTACCAAGTGCACCTACAACGCTGAAACTTTCTGACTTTTAGTTTTTATCCTTGTCACAATCTAAAATTAAGTTTTGAAAAAATCAAATTCATTGCAGGGGGTAAACGCGATCAGTTTTTGGAAGATTTATGTGTAAAATTTAGAATAATTCCTAATAAAATCTACAGGCAATGTTATAAAATGATGAAAAGATGGAGCTGCATACTACTTTTGATGCTCTATCCAACAAATTAGCTATTTTTTATATAAACATATGGTTTTGCAGATTTTGGCACTAAAGATGTGCACATTCTTTGCATTCCTGTGTGATGATGTCATCACCTTTTATTAAGTTTTCTTCACAGAGCAAGTACCATTTAGACATAGAAGACAATGAAATTAGACTGATGTCCTTACTGCTCTTCGTTTTCTCACAATAAATGATTGAACATTTTTAGTACTGAACCCTATTGACTTTGAGAATTGAATAATGTGATGTCGCGGAAAGGTCACATGACATATCTAAAAATAGATTTCATTTTTGAGTTCACCATAAGTTGTTCTATGTGCATGCAAAGTTTCAAGGCTCTAGGTTGTCCAAAAATGAAATAAATTAGGGGGAGTTGACTTCCTAGAGCATCAAATACCCTAGGCCTGATAGGGTTAACATTGTTTGAAACCTATTTCTAGAGAATGACATAATTGGGGAAACCTTGTTAAACATACGAGATTCAATGGTTGAAAAACTTCTACCAACGATGAAACTACAGGTGGAATTTCCCAGGCTGGTTGAAGAACTACAGCGAGTTAACCTAAGCATTCACGGCAAGAAAGGCAAGAAATGGTCTTGTTTCACCCAATTTCCTAGAAGATGAAATGCCAACATTTCCCAACAGTTTGCAGAAGATAATTTTCGGGTTTCTCTTTCACGCAAGGTTTCCCCATTGGAAACTGGCAGTGTGTTATTTCCCTCTGATTTCCAATAAGGAAATTTTTCACTCCCAGTTTCGCTATTTGAAACGAAGGATTTCTCTAAAGTGGAAACTAGAGATTTCTAACTTTGAGTCCTCGGAAATTCCTTGTTTAAGGTTTGAGCTAGATTTCCCACAAGCACATGCAGTGGTGGCGCCAGGGGAGGGCTAGGGGGACTACAGCCCCTCCGTCGGAGGCATCTAGCCCCCCGTAGGAGGAAATTTTGGTCCTCGTCGGAGCAAATTTGGCAAAATAACTCACAGAAACACCATCTTTCAGTCTTTTTAGCCCCCCTGTTGGAAGCTCCAGCCCCTCTGTCGGAAAGTTTCTGGCGCCACCCCTGAGCACATGACAAAATCGCTTATTGATTTCTCAGTCCCAACTGGCAAGTTATGACAACGTATTAGCTCTGCTTCTTGATTGTTCCATTCTCTTGAAGCAGCCTCAAGTGGGAATCAAGTGGGAAATTGTGAAACCTAACTGAAAACAGATCACATCTTTCCGCAATCACGCTACATTTTTCAAAGGACAAAGAGGAAAGTGTTTTGAAAATAGCCAGAAAACTTCATCCAGAAAGGCAGAGATATTAAAAAAGAAGCTTCCAGTCATGTATGACCTGCTGATGACAATGGACCACCAAATCATAACCTTGTGCCTTCAACCAGTTATTGTGAAAATGGAAAACATTGCAAAGCTGCCATTCACAAAGTTTGAGTCATGGGATTCTTGTGCCTTGGTCAAGCAAGATGCCACAAAGGTGCACTTTTTGTACTGACCGGCTATGGCTAACAAAGAAACAGAGAACGTGAAGGCCCTTGGTGTTGTCGCAACCATTCAAGAAACTGGCAAATCAACCAGTGCAAGATTGATGTTGTTAGCAAACTCATCACTGAAATAAAGACTCAGCATAGATAAGTTTACTAGCGGCTAGAAATGTGGCTAGAATAGTTTGAAACATTGATGCACTTCATGAATACCCACTTTGAATATCAAAAGCTATTCAAGCTAGGCTAGGGAAGTAGACAAAGAATTTGCTATGGCAAAGAAGTATCCAACATTCAAGACAAGTAATGAGTTACAAGAAAAAGGTAACAGATTTGATCAGGGCTAGCGCTAAGAATGTAACTCCAATCAATCGGTAATAACCTTTAACCTAATCCTCTATAGTTTACTTGAAGATTAAACCCTACAAACGAGCCATCGTGGGAAATCTCCTCCAGGATAGGCACAATGTAGAAAGTCCAAGGAAGGACCTTTGCGTTGTGCATGCACATTTGAGTATAAATGCAAAAACTGAAAACTGAAAAAGTCACTAAGGAATATCTTTACTTAGCCAAAATGGTGATGAAATTTACACTGTAAACAAAGCGCAGGGTAGCCATTAACCCTATTTTAACCAAACTTTTTTAACTGGCTTTTAAACGATGGCAGCTATAGCACTGAAACTTCTTGAATTTTCCTAAAACTTAATTGGCAATCAGAAAATAAACATTTCAGTGCCTATTGTTAAACCACGTGACCACCAGATGCCCATATTTGGAGAGTGGTCACAAAGAAAATTGTTAAAATTGCTGTAATTTCTTCATTTTGAGTTGAATCTCATCAATATATATATACCACTTGATTTGTCTCGATGAGTACTTTCATTTGATATATAATTTATCTATATTTGCTGATGTCAGCAATTGATAATTTCTATGACGTCATACGTATCTATGATGTCATATTCTTAACAAATTAGCAATTTTTATATGCAAGATCATCTAATGACTCGAAATATTGATAAAACCATTTGATTTCACCCAAATTATGCAAAATTGATGATGTTTAAGCATTATTATTTAGCAAACAACTTTTCATTGAATCAAAGTACAATTATTTAATTAGTTAATTAATTAGGACCACAAATGTTCATATAAAACTAAATGAAATCTCAAACTAAGGCTATCGAGTAAGTATTTGGATAGTTTGTAGCCTATTTTAACCAGTTATTTAGCATAAATCTACCTTTTTCTCCCAATAGCTCAATTTCATCAAAATTTGCCCTATTTTTGGCTGCCTAGCAATGAATCACGTGATTAAAAATTAATTTATGCTACTTTTGTAGTCTCCTTTGTTCAATTATGACAAAGTGTAAGTTTCATTGTCACAGCTATCATAGTTGCGAAGATAACTAGGGGGGCAAAAAAGGCTCCCCCCTGGTAGAAAATTGCTTTTTTTCACCCGGTTAAAGTAGGGTTAACATAAAGTCATCCAAAAAATTGATATTGCTCATACTGCAACAGCATCACGAAGCCCTTTTACTCAGCTCACAAAAGTGTGACCGTACTCCATGAGAGTGGAGAGCCATGTCAGAAAAGTCCAGTTTCTTGATGTATTTGTGTTATTTTTGTTGTAAATGGTACTGGAGGATTCAGTTATTATATTTACTTCCTGTGTATGTAATACAGGGCGTTTCAATCACAATAATTTAAAAATCAATTATCAACAGACATACAATGTTGAAGAAGTCTACTTCCCCTGTTTCTTCGTCCTATGTACCAGTTTCTCCCAACTGCTCGATGCTTATAAGTTTGCCTCCATGTCCATATTCTGCTCCTTTTGTTTGGACACTGTTATGTTGTTTCTAATACATCCTTTTGAAACGCCATACATTAAAAACCTGCATATAAGAACCTAGGATGTTGCAATTCAGCCTGATTAGGTTCTTATACATTGAATATCTAGTGGGAAATTAGGCTGTTTCCGAAGTTTCACCCTGTAGGTTCTTAATCACTAGGTTCTTACTGTATGGCGTCTTCGGGGAAGAGAAACTGAACTGCTGAGGACATCATATGGCATCTTTGAGGATCAAGTATATGGAATTACCTTTGGCTTTTTGTTTCCCTGAAACCTCCTTTGCCAATTCCCTGTGAAAGATTTGGCAGTCTTTTGTCATGGCACTGTTGATGCCAAAGAGCAAAGGTGTAAATTGTTTTCTGCATGCCATAGAATAGTTTTGATTGGCAAATCTTTATGGCAAAACTTTCATTATTCGTACATCTAAAAAAAACTATTTGACAATCCTGAAGAAACTTCCTGCTTTAACACTGAAGCCATTGTCTTTGGTGTTAGTAGGAAATGAATGAAGGTTCACCAGTGACAAGAAGCAATCTTGCCTCAATGGCCACATCCTAAGTAAAAACGTATAATAATCTCCAAATTTTTAACTTTGTTTCAGTCGACATTTCTTGATGGACTTGACTGTTACCTAGGCAACATCACTTGTTGAAATCAAATTGCCACATTGATTGTTGAAGTTACTGTATGTGGGAAGAGAATGCCACCTCCTACGTGGTTCCTTTCTCATTCATACATAGGTGCCCAAGTACTACTTGCAATGTAGAATTAGCCGAGCATCTTATCAAAACATTTCAGGATATGGCAGACAGTGATGGAGGATTTGTAAGTTTCCCAGCTTTATTGGCACAACTATATTCTATTGGTACCATAACATTCAGTCAAGGCATAGGCATATGCATATGCAATCAAGAGACTGTGTAAGGAATAAGGCATATGTGTACCAAATCAAGAGAATGAAACTGAAATAGAATCGGAAGTTGATTTGTGAAAAATGAATTGGTCAGCTTTGTTTGATTTCTTGTTGATTTTCACTCGGCTGGTGTAATCTGCATAATGCAGGTTGCATAATGCAGGTCATGTTTTATGTCCAAGGGCTGCATGGCTGTACCATGGGGCCACCTTCTTGATGACTCAAAGCTTTTTAGTTTCAGGGGGTTTGGTTTCAAAGCTAACGATGGATATCAAATATTTCTGTTCTATGATTTACTTGTCAAAGTTTCTTGTGGAGCATGAAACAAATTTCGGTAATTAAGAGAGAATTCAGATTTTGCTCACAAAGTCCATGTTTTCAAGCTTGAAGTAGGACCAACAGAAAAGGGCAGCCTTGGAAAATTCGAATGTTTCCTCCAAGGAAGCAACTAACACAAGGGCATTTCATTGATTTCCAAAAAAATCTCGTACACCTCTGGCAAAACTCCCTTTTGGTTTGCTAATATCCATCAAAAATCATAAAAATCCTTTGCTCTGAAAACATCTTGACGAATGAGTGAAATTCCCATTAAATTTCCCTTGAACAAACATAACATATTCATGAAAATCCACCAGGTCACTGAGGATGCCATTACAATTGCATCATGTTAGTTATGCATATTGAATTTCAATAGAATGATGTTACTCATTGATTCCCCATTGATTTGACAACAATGTTTTGTTTTCATCAAAATCTGAGTCAGAGGCAATTAATCACTTGCAACCAAGCGATTTAATTCATGATATTGATCTGCTAATCCTGTGGCATGTTCTTTCCACAGGAACAGTAGTTCTTACATTCCAACAGTTTGCAACCCCCTTGACACAGAAATGTTAGCCATCTTGTGGGTGACAGCCTCTTGGTACAGCCATGCAGTCCTTGGCCATAAAACATGACCTGCAACCTGTATCATGCAACCTGCATTATGCAGATTACACCAGCCATTAGGAAAATAGACATTGAATTTAGATCATTGACTTTTCCTGCCCCCTTATACCATATATCTTATGTACGCAATTAAAATCTACAGAATTAAAGGGAGAAACTTCCCTGCTTCAACATCTCCCACTTTTTGTTTATGGCATATAGGGCAAAAACGAAGTTGGAGGAAAATCTCCAAGGCTATATCAGAAGGTCACTTTCATGGAGCACCAGAAATAGCGCTAGAAGAATAGCATTTGACTATCTAAATCTTCTGAATTGAAGGGAAAAAAATCCCTGCTCTGACATCTCCAACTTTTCGTTTCTGGCATATTGGGCGAGTTGAAACTCTGACTTCAAAAAGTTTGAGAGTTTGCTCCGACATCTCCAAATTTGTGGCCTTGGCACTGCGTTTCCTCCCATGGGCAATCTGCACAAGTAGTTTCCTTTTCTGTAAGCCATTCGCGGTAAAGTTCTCCTCTGCTGTTCGGGCTTGAAGGCTTGGACTGGCTGGCTCTTACCGGCCCTGTCATATTTTGCACTCTCTCCAGTCGGTATCGGGACCATTGATTTTGCAGGCGCATTCTTCGCAGAGCTAGCCCTTCCATCCTCTTCCCTTTAGCGCTTCGTTGACATTCTTCATTGTCGCTATTCGGTGGTGTTCCAATATGACTATTTCTTTTACCTTGAACGATAAGATTAACACAATGTAAATAAAAGCATTACAATGATTGTTTATCTGGGTTCAAAGACTTCTTGCAGAGAGGTTTCCTTCATCCATTTTTTAGAAATCGCTTAGAAACTGTAGGCTTAAAATGTTTTACATAGATTCAAAAGGCCAAGAAAATTTTGTAACTTGCAGCTTTGAGTTTCCCAGGTCACTCGAAAAATGTGTTGATATTGTTATGAGCGTGATTTATGTTATAACATGTTCGAGATCTTGCAAAGTAATTTGAATTGCTCTACACTTAGCACATCAACATTATAAGAAACTCAAAAGGAAACTGTATGGAAAATAGCCCAAAAATCCAAAGGGAATCAACAATGGTTAATTTGGTCTTGAGTTTATTGTTCTATTGAGATGACTTTATGAAAGCAAAGTCCCAGATCACGTATGATCTATTCTGTTTTTTTAAGGCATTTATCTTATCATCAATGTTGATTCACTTCAAGAAACTACCAACAAACCCTTGACCCAAGTTCAAGGAAAGACAAATGAAAGGATGGAACAACAAATGGGTGCATTACTATTCACCGGAAGATTTGAAATTTTTTGTGATGAAAATGTCTATGACCAGGAAGAGTTTGGCGTGAAACCTCTTCCATTGATCATGTTCTACAGGGTGTCCCAGAAAATTTGTGCCCCGTTTGCCTGAAGACTACGACTAAGCGGCAAAAGGTCCCCGCCATACTTTTACATTATACATTATGTTACTCTTCAGATGTTCAATTAAAGTTTGCAACCATCCCCGTAAAAATCCGTTGAGAAATAATGGAGCTATGATGTTCAGAAGGCCAAATTTACCTGATGACTGAAGCCAGCGGTCGGCCATTTTGCATTACTATTTTCACTGCATAGAATTAGGCATTTACAACAAATTTTGTGTCCTTGGAAATATCATTGAAATATGGTCTTTGATTTCTACAAGCCTTTACAACTTGTAAAGGTCTTTACAAACTTTACAATGAATGTAAATATCTGGAAATGTATTGCTAAATGTCATATTGGCTTTTACATAACTTGTAAAATCCTCGAAATGACTCGAAAGTTTCAAAAGAAAAGACATGCAGTTGTTGCTTCTTCAGAAGAACCCTGTAGTCCCACATCAGTGATGACAACATTGGCTCTCCTTGGCAGTGGACAGTAAAGTCTGCACCTAGGATGAAGATGAGATGAGCAAAATTCCCCTCAGATCCCTGCTGCCGCTACGTTTTTGGTCTTCAGCTCAGCAGCCATAGACAACATAGGCATCAGTTGTCAGTTGTCGGTATGTATGTAAAATTTTTAATCTTCACAAAGAAAAATAAGACTTGAGATGCAAAGAGTTGCTTTTGAGTGCAGAGGTATCCAAAAAAAATTTAATCAGATATTGCTGGCTATGATTTTGGCAGGGCCTTAACTAGGAAAGCAGGACGGGCAAAGCTAGGCCTATTAATTGCGCGAGCGTAGCGAGAGCTTACTATTAGGAAGCAACCGAGTTTCGTTCCTGGTCCACGCATATTTTATTGTTATTCATTGTTATTTTCCGCTGGTCAAAAGGTCTGCATCATAAATTTGCATAATATAACAAAAGAAATCACATTGTGCTCACATGATTTGTTTGTCTAATTGAGCCAATGAATGGGGCGGGATTATGTCACATGCTTCGAAAGAACCAATAAACGAGCATTTGGATCACATGACTAAAAACCAGCCAATTAACAACTTGGGTGTGGGAAGCAGAGGCAAAGCAAAGCAGACGAGACGACTGACGACGAGAGGGAAAACGAAACACCCATTTGGAGGGCGAAGGAAACCCAGGTGAGTATTAAAATTTATTCATCTTTCAAATGCCAGTTTCGGGGCCTCTAACGGTGATATGTTTCTTGCAAAATCAACGTGGCAATGGCGGTTGTAACGACCAACTCAAAGTAGGTTGCTCAGCTGAAAATTTGCAGGAGATTTTGGCCTTGATTTTATCGAAATTCGTTTCAGGGCCTCTAACGGTGATATGTTTCTTGCAAAATCAACATGGCAATGGCGATTGTAACGACCAACTCAAAGTAGGCTGCTCAGCTGAAAATTTGCAGGAGATTTTGGCCTTGATTTTATCGAAATTCTCGAATTCAGCATCTTGTATTGATTTCTATACTTTGATTTCTATGCAAAATGTTTCAAGTACCTAATCATTCAATGGATAGGGGCCGTTTGGCGCTCAAAAAGCACTGAACAACATAGTAAAGAACTTAGGTAGGATCACTGCAGGACACAACCAGAGGGTGCGAGAGTGTTCATGTGTTGACTGCTTGAAGGGCTGTTGATTAAATCTTTGCGTATACATACATTCTTTTTGTAAGAAACTGCTAGCAAGAACCTCAAATTTTAAATATTCCAAAATTAAGAAACTTCAGCACTGGGAAATATAACGTAAGAAAACTTAAGAAACTATTTATTTTGATTAAAGATACCACAATTTTACATTATTTTCACTTGTTTCCTGTATCATATTACTCAGAAGGTACTTGAGTAATGTATATGTATTGGAAAGGCTTGAAAAACCTTCTTGTCTTTGGAAGTTCATGGGAGCACAGGAACTGAACATGTGTTAAGAAACTTGAGAGAAACTCTGAGTACCGAAAACTCTGATAGCTTTAAGAAACATTCAGTACAGATCCAAATTCTTAGCTTCTTATGAAGAAATACGTGCATATGCTTGTATTCAGTATTAATTTTCTTCTGCAGGCCTGATCACTGGATATTTAGATGTTGATCAGCAAGAAGCAATCACCAACTGTTGGATTCTCAAATCATTCTTGTAGCTTCATTACAAGTTTCTTGTTGCATGTTGCATTACAATATGCACATCACAAATACCAAAAAGTGGTCCTACCACTGTTGCTATTAGTTTCTTGCGTTAACAAGATACTTTTCTTTTGTGATATGTTGTCACAACCCAACTGCGGCAATGATCATCATGCCATTCTTTCTGCAAGATTGCAAGAGCTTGGTTTGCATCCATTTGATGTTGGTGGAGCTGGTGATTGCTTCTTCAGGGCGGTGTCACATCAGTATTACAATACAGCTGACCTACATAGGAGGGTCAGGCTGTGTGCAATTACCCATATGCGTGACAATCAAGACCTTTACTCACATACTGTTTCTGGACTAGGTCATAAATGGGAAACATATTTGCATAGAATGTCAATGTCTGGCACTTGGTCAGATAACATCATCGTGCAGGCAGTTGCAAATTCACTCTCTATTGTCATATATATTGTGCATGCATTTCTTCAGTCCCCAGAACCAATTATTATAAACCCTGTATCTCAGATTAGAGAACAAGTTATAGTTTTAGGCTTTATTCCAGAATTTCATTATGTATCAACAATTAGGCAACTTCAGACCAGTAACACTGTTTTCAATGAGAACACAATTTTAAAAGATTTGAGGAAAAAACTGAAACAAACAGAAGAGAATATTGCTGAAAAAAATATGAAGAGACGGAAAGCATATCTACAAAAGAATGAATATCCTAACCAGCATATTTCTAAGAAAAAGAGGACATATTCCAGCAAAACTAAAAATTGCAAAAAGCAGAAAATAAGCACTTCACTTTCTGAAGCACAAAAATATTACGCTTCCTTTGATGCCAAAACAAGTGAAAGGCTTTCCAAACAACCCTGGGCTGCTCAAAACTTGATGAATTTTCAGAAAAGTCCCAAGTTCAACATTTACCACTGTTCTGTATGTTTAGAGGCATGGCCAACCTCTAAAGCTTGCAGACAATGCACAAACTATGTTTGTGGACGTTGCAAGGATGATAGAAAATCACCAAAACTTTTCTCTGCTGAAAATGGTATGATACCATCAAAGGTACCAGATGAATTACAGGGCCTTACCCAAACTGAAGAAATGTTGATTGCAAGGGCATTGCCAGTGGTTAATATTTACATAAAACCAGGTGGTCAGCGAGGTTACAGTGGGCATTGTATAAATCTCCCACAAAATGTTTTTGAATTAGCCAAATCATTACCACGGTCTGCAAAAGATTTGAAGCTAATAGTCGTAAAAATAAATGGTAATTCTGGATCTTCTAAAAGTTTATTTGTGAGAAGATCTGTTGTTTTTTCTGTGTTACTTTGGTTGATTGACAATAATCCATTGTACAAAGATGTGAATCTCGATAGCGATGCAATCTTAGCTCTACCTATTGGTGTTGTACCTGATGACCTAAAAAGTGTTGAAACTCAAAGCAATAACACAGATGTTGAAAGTGATTCAAATCTTCCTGACGAGGAAAAAGTTTATGACAGTAACACAGAGGTAACAAGTTCCATCTCAATCCCTGATAAAGTGCTGCATGAAGTTGATGCCATAGACCAAGAAATATCTGATATATCTAACAATATCAGTTGGCCAAGTGTAGAAAATGAACCACTCAATGAATATAGTACTCCTTTTCTTGCTTCAATGGCATTCCCAACTTTATTTCCAGATGCTAAAGGTGACCCAACAAATCCATCAGTTTACAGGGAAGTAGCATTTCCTGCCAAGGTCAAACATATGGCACGCCAACCCCGTCAAAAGTAATCAAAATGTGAAGTTGATATTCAAAATTGTTGTCAGCATTCAGAAATTTGCTGTTGCAATCAGAATGTTGAAGTTGACTGTTAAAACTTTGTGCCATGCATCTAAAACCTTGCGCTATGTATCAAAATGTTTTCTTGAATACAGAAATTAAGTTTTTCTGATACCTAAATTCCATTCTTTTTATATCTAAATTCAAGATTTTCGAAAATCAAATTTTCAATTGTTTGATCTCAAGATTTTTAATTTTTTGATATCAAATTTTCAACTTTTTGATATCAAATTTTTAGTCTTTTGATATGGAAATTTTCAATTTTTTGATATCAAGTTTTAATCTTCTGATATCAAATTTACAATTTTTGATATCAAAATTTCAATTTTTTGATATCACAATTTCAAGGAAGGGTTCTGCCTCTTTTTCATTTTGGGATTGCCGCGACTCCACGAGGTTGCTCATACTCGTGCTCTGTGCTCTTGCCAAGAGCAAAGATGGAGTCTACAAACACCGGCAGCTCGACGCACATGCTATTAAACAGCATATTAACTAATGTCAGTGCTTTATCGGAGGCTCTCAACGCTGAAAACGACGGAACTGTCAGTGCTTCATCGAATCCGAATGTTAGCAGCAATACTGTGAGTGTAGAAGAGGAAGTTTCATCAATTTTCACAGCTGCCGTGCCGAGAGTGATGACTAGGCCAAGGCCACCAACTGCTGCTTCCACTTCCACATCAACTGGGATTCATGCTCCATCGACATCCACAGGATTTCAAACAGGAAGGCTTGGCATAACTAGAGCGGTTGGAAGGCAACATGTCTTTCGACCTTCCTTTTTCCCAACCTTACCAAGCAGACAGAGACCAATCATTTCTAATAAGAAACAGCAGCAATTCAATAAGGGAAGCAAGGTTTGCCAAGAAAAGACCACAAAAGCTAACAAGGGTCCATTTTATGTTGATGTGGTTCTCCTTAGGGGTCCAGGGGACATGGTTGTCCCTAAGCAACAGCCAAAGATTGAGCTAATGGAAAGGGGACACATTTTCCAAGGGGTTGCATTTTACAAGCAATGGAGTTTGGAAGACGTTCAGCAGAAAATTCATGATCTTTTTTCCAGCATACTTGGTAAAAGTGAAGTATTTGATATTGGTACTTCCATACATACCAAGATTGTGAAGCCAACACTAGACAAAGGGCAAATGTTTGATGGTATGCTACTTCATCGAATGTTTCGACAGAAAACTTTGTACATTATGCCAAGGCGTGAACTTTTCCAGCTGGACATGGAAAGCCTCAAAGAAGAAGATACTGAGGATACTGATGATTATGAAGATCAATTGTTCCCTTCAAAGTGCCCAAGAATTGACATTGACTTGGCAGATGATTGTAGTTCAGATGAATTGCCCCCAGCCTTCAATATCCAGAGCACAGATACCAACAAAGACACCAGTTTTAAGCAAGGTAACTCAGACGTCAAGAAATCTTTTGCAAACTTGAGTAGTCATTTGGCACATATGGTGGTAGGTCTCCAAGACAGAGTTCTTTCATCAGTTAACAGGATTGTGGTCAGACGACGAAAACTATGGGAAGATGCAATGGAAAAGGTGTCTCTTTTCTATGACAATCCTGAAAGCAATCCAAGCTTGGTTATTCCTCTTGAAATTGAGTTTATTGGAGAGGAAGGTGTAGATGGTGGTGGTGTTAGACGTGAATTTTTTTGCATTGCATTTGAAAGATCCCCTCAGAAGTTGATGGCTGGTGGTGAAAATATGCTAACTTTCAGAAGAGATGCACACAAGCTGGAGAGTAGGGAATTTGAAACTTTTGGTAAGTTGATTGCTCTAGCCTTTTTGAATGGCTGTGATGGTCCACACAATTGGTGCCCAAACCTTATTCAATATGTCCTAGATCCAGATGATAATGAAATCAAGTTTGACATTGAAGCTATACCCGATGGAGAGGTCAAAGCAAAGATGCTGGAGCTGGCTGCAACAATAGATGATGAAAGTATGAACAAAGTTTTGGACTGTGATATTCTCACAGATGCAAGGTTTGAAGCAGGTTTCAACTGCACAAATGTAAGCTTCCATCAGAAATCTGACCTAATACAGAAGATATGTAAACATTTTATTATAACAAAGCAACTTGAAGAAATACAAAGTTGCATGAAAGGCATGCAACTGGGAGGGATCTTACAAATCCTTCGGCAGCACAAGGTAGATGCTGTGAGTGAATTCACTTACAAAGATGGCCATCTGTCACCACAAGAGCTTTTAAATCTGTTTAACATCAAGTATTCAGGTGATGAACGTAAAAAGGAACAAGAAGAGGATGTAATATATAACTTCACCAACCTCTTGGATCATATTCAGAGGAAGCCACTTGAAGTGAACATCTTGGATTATGAAACAGTTTTATCCATGGATGAAGTGGCAGCAAATAATGCAGAAGATGGGGGACTGAGGAAGGTGACAGTGAAACTGGAAGATGTTTTGCAATTTTTAACAGGCTCAAAATTCATTGGCAGCATCAAAGAAGTGAAGGGAGAAATAACCTTTTGTCATGATGGCAGCAGTGGGAAAAGGGTGAAGATCAACACATGTGGTGCTGGTATTCATTTCCCTGTAACAAGTAGATATGTCAAGAGCGATTCATTCTCCACAAGTTTTGTTGAGGACATTTATAGCTCTCCTGGATTCGGAATGGTGTAAACATTCCAATGAGAACAAAGACACTGTTCATGTTTTATGCTGTTTATGTTTTGTTATGCAAAAGTGTAAAAGACTGTTGAGATCTGGGTCATTTGCTGTCAGAAATTTTAACTGAAGGAAAAAGTTGAAACAGACACACTCTGTGAGAAAATAATTTTATTTTACCCAATTTTCCCCACAACTTTAATGGCTAATTTGTTGACTCAAGTTCGTCTAAAGCAACAAGAAGCAATGGTAAAAACCATACAAAAATTTCTCTTGGGTGCCAAATACAAGGGGAGTTCTTAATAGATTGGGGGGGGGTGAGAATCTTGTAAAGATAATACTAATCGGGGGGGGGGGTCTTAATAAATTGAGGGGGGATCAGACATTCCTAAAAACTAATACCCTGCAGCAAGTATCCCAACTAGTTTGCAAGAACACTGCAATGACTTCTATTTTTCAAACAAAATTTCATGTAAAAATCATACGGAGCCTTTTGGCACTTTTTTGCCAAAATTAATAAACTGAGAGAGGTGTTAATAAGGACCAGGGAGTGGAGAAAATTTTTGAAAATTAATGAGCATCCTCCCTTTTATTAGGCACCTGAAAGTGGGCCAATTTACCTAAATGATATCTCAGTATATGTATATACAGCGTACAGGCCTTGCGCACAGCAACACAACAAAAAAGAATTCACAAGAATTTTGAAGAATTCTTCGAATTGTCAATAATTCTTGATGTATGATGTATGTCAAAAATAGCAAGAGTTTAAAGTTCTCAATTGACTTAAAATATTCTAAAAGTGTTCTTCAGAATTCTTGGTTTTCTTTGGCAGGATAACCAAATGTTAATGTACACAATGCCTGGACTGTTTTGGACATTCAAAATTAATAGACATGGAGAAATTAAGCCTTGACCGCATAATTTCACTGTGGTGAAAATTTTGGTATAGCATGGATAACAAGACTTTGTTGGTTCACTTTTGGTACATACCAACCCAAAAGAGGGGCATTGATAATGCAACATGCTCCTCAATCATTGTGCGCTAAATCTTGACAAGCAAGTCAGTGCAATAGGCCTTTTAGCTAATCTACAAAAGAGCCTGGATCGAGCGTTATTTTTATACAATTTTATACGCAAGGTTCAACTGAGTGGCGTTAGAGCTTCGATCGCAATTGTGCACATTCGAAAATTCTACAAAATGTAATGAAATATCGTTCGATCCAGATTCTTTCTTAGAATAGCTGAAAGGTCTGTGGACTAAATGACTAACAGTCTGAATATGGTATAAAGCAAAACATGAAGCCTTTATCTTTCTCTGAAAGTTAAACATACAAGTAACTTAGCTTGTTGACTTTAGTGTAGCTGCTGTACCAAGAGAGCGTTAATGGGAATGTAAGCATATAAAAGTGGCTCCAGCCACTTGTGGTCAAATTCTAGCCTATGCTGTATATATCAGGTAATAACGGTACAGTATTTCCTGCTGACTTAGATCAGATACCCGCTAGATATAGAAGTTGACGAAGATATCAGTTCAGGTGTCATATCCTTTGTCTTGCCAAGTCTTGATTATCACGTGTCTCAATAGGCAAGTGAAGATGATTTGGTTGGCTAAGACTACCATAAATATGGCATGTAAAACTGGACCACCCCAACCTCTAGGACCACTGAAACCTAAGTACTGAAAATGAAAAGGGAACCAGTTGGTCATCACCAAAGACAAACCATGTCAGCAAGCGGCCAAACATGAGGATGCATAATGTAAACTTTTCCCCTTCCATTTTTTCAATCTTCCTCCCATTAATCAAACTGATGCCAGAAATCATACAAACAGCTCTCAAAATAATACCACAAGGGACAAAACATATTTACAGAAATGCCTTGTTTTGCATTGGTCTGGCTGAACAGATGTTCAAAGATGAAAGTTATGGAGCTTCTTGTTTGACAACTTGAAGATATTAGCCCCACTGTTTGTTTTTGGTGATGACCCTCTGGTGTCCAAGGCCATTTCCCTCTTTAGTACTTATGGGCCTTGGGTTGTAAGGTCCCATGATCCATTTTTTAGAACATGCCCAAACATACTTTGACTGAGCTGTTTACCCTATTCCACCTGGGGTCTGTTGATTCATTCCTTACCGGGTTCCCCCCCCTCAGTATTTACAAAACTGGTAAGTTATGAAGCTGTAACTTCGTACAAGGTTAGTATTGCCAATCTATTTTGCTTCTAATTAAGTAATTAAAGTTTGATTAGTCTACAAAATACTGTTTAATATGCTCCACAACTGCAAGATACATGTTAATGCCATGGTTTCCATCATCTGATAATGGCTCAAATGTAGTATGAAGAAAATGCAGCAAGTCATCACCCAATTGAATACTAAACCCAGGAACTATGACCTGGTTTTCCATTTCATGTGCCGCTACAACTGGTCCCTCGTAATCTATTCCATAGTTCATCAACATTTCATGGGGCATTGGCAACACAGTGCTGAGCTGAGGGTGTTGACCAGTCTGCCACAATCCAACAGGACATTCATTATTCATTGTCCTCAATGGGTGATGGTTCCATTGGCTTTGAAATTCTGTTAAGCTTCTATTTATCCGCGGTATGAAGATGAAATGCAGTGCTGACAAAAAGATTTCATCTAAAGAATCAAGTACATTACAGTGCTCAAGGTACTCAAACAAAGCTTTATAGTGCCTCCCAACTACTCGATTAATGTCACCCCACATTCTTTCAATACGCTGATTGTGGACACTCTTGCCAGCAATGAAACTGCCTTGGCCTGGACCCCTTGTGCCCACCATAAACCTAGCAATGTCCCAGTTTTCAACACCTTTATCAGCACGGACTCTCAATGGTGTTCCAAAAAGGTCAACTCCGTCCATAAAGCACCGTAATGCAGTTGCTGCCTTGTTATTACTGCAACATTTTACATAAACAACTGTCCTGCTATAACCATCTACTGCGCCATGCAACACAAAACGCCACTTGATGAGTTTATGGTTTGAATCTACATGCCACAAAAAGTTTGGGCCCTCCACATTGTAAACCCTCCTGTGGATTCTGTATCGCTTTCTTACAGCCCTGCCTAATCCATCTAAAATAATAAGTCTTTCACGAACTCTTTTTCTTTGAACAAGTACTCCTCTTCCTCTCAGACTGCCAATAACTAATGATTCTCCAGCATTTGGAGTTAACTGCAGGATATCTTTGATTTCATTGTCCAGGCCGTCATCACATATGTCAGAGTAACTTGAAGCTATACCAAATTCATCACGTCTTCTTCTTATTGTGCTTTCACTTACGCCATACAGTCTAGCAATACCAGCCCATGAAAATCCACATTCTTTCAAAGAACACAACGTCTCCATGCCTATTTGATATCTTGGCCGTCCACCAGTTGAGGCTTCTTTTTCACACTGGGAAAAGCATGTGCCAGCGGTGTCATGGTCATGAGTGCCTGGATTACTGTCGATCATGCGACCAAGTGTATCGAAGTATGACGAAAGGGAAACTGTCAGATTATCTAATGCTTCAGCAAGAGCGTAGTGTCCGTTTGTTACCAAAAGGGTCACCATTGCCAGTATGATTTGGATATACCTCTCCAGGTGCCTGTGCCCATGCTCAGCAGCGTTTATGTCCCTAACTGCAACAGCTCCATCAGTCTTCTCAAGAACAGTTTTCAGAGTAAGAAAAAACTGTTCAAGCTCTTCTTCGTTGCAGGCAACAAAATTAAGTACGATTAGAAACGTTAATGCACGTGCTGTTAACAACCAATTCATCCTCCGTCAAGAGCTGCAACCCATGTGAACACTGAAGCTTGTCACAAATGAAATGAACAACTCCAAAGTGCAACAGCAACAACACCTGCCCTCTTATGAAAAGGAGGCAGAAATCTTCCTTGAAATTGTGATATCAAAAAATTGAAATTTTGATATCAAAAATTGTAAATTTGATATCAAAAGATTAAAACTTGATATCAAAAAATTGAAAATTTCCATATCAAAAGACTGAAAGTTTGATATCAAAAAGTTGAAAATTTGATATCAAAAAATTAAAAATCTTGAGATCAAACAATTGAAAATTTGATTTTCGAAAATCTTGAATTTAGATATAAAAAGAATGGAATTTAGGTATCAGAAAAACTTAATTTCTGTATTCAAGAAAACATTTTGATACATAGCGCAAAGTTTTAGATACATGGCACAAAGTTTTAACTGTCAACTTCAACAATCTGATTGCAACAGCAAATTTCTGAATGCTGACAACAATTTTGAATATCAACTTCACATTTTGATTACTTTTGACGGGGTTGGCGTGCCATACATGGCACAAAGTTTTAACAGTCAACTTCAACATTCTGATTGCAACAGCAAATTTCTGAATGCTGACAACAATTTTGAATATCAACTTCACATTTTGATTACTTTTGACGGGGTTGGCGTGCCATACAAACACTTGATAAAATTTGCTGATTTTGTTGATGGCAAATTTGAGTACAGATTTGCCAGTCATCCAAGATTTTCATATTGGGCCTTGAATATGATTCAGAGAAAACGGGCCTTGCAACAAACTGGTATTTATCTGAAACAAAATCCAGGAGATGCTCCAATGTCTTCTGCAGATATTCACAATTTGATGGATACCTGCAATGCACAATCAAACATGTATAAACTCTCAAGATATGTGGGGAATATATTGGGATCTAATGCTTACTGGCAGAAGCAAAAACAAGATCTCAGAACTATTGTTTCAAAGAAAGGAACAGGTACAATATTTTTCACATTTTCTGCTGCAGACATGCATTGGGAAGAGTTGCATGCATTGTTTCATAAAAATCCAGCACAACTATCATCACAAGAAAGACGGCAAAATGTTATCAATAATCCCCATTTAACTGATTGGTTCTTTGTTCAGCGATTGGAAAATTTCATTCAAAATTGGTTGTATAAGACTCTCAATGCAGAATGGCATTGGTACAGATATGAATACCAGGCCCGTGGAAGTGTTCACTGTCATGGTATTGCAAAATTGAAGAATGATCCTGGAATATGCCACCTTGCAGAAAATGCCTTAAAAGGTTTTAAAGCACAAAAACAAACCTTACAACAAAACAATCCACAAGATAGTGCTCAAATCATAGAAGATGGCATCAGTTCTTCTGCCATCATATGCAGTTATGCTGATTGGTTGTTTTCTACAGTCAATCCAAACCCTCCAGAAAATGGCAATTGGGTAAAACCAACAATTCATCCATGCCAACACTCATACAAAGAAACAAATTCAGATGAAGATCTTGTTAATCTTCTAAATACAGTTCAAAGACATACCCACTGCAGTACAAGGTATTGCCTTCAGAAGAATGCAGAAGAAGACCAAATTCAGTGCAGGTTTAGATTCCCAAAACCACTTTGCAAAGAAACTTGTTTACAATTTGAAAAAAACAAGTGTTCAAGGTCAGACAGAAGATAACTACAAGATGAAGCTTGTCACTGAAAGAAATGATCCAAGAATAAACAATTATCAAGAATTACAGTTGCAAGGCTGGCGGGCAAATTGTGACATACAGCTCATATTATCATTTCGTGATTGTATTGAATATATCACAAAGTATGCAGCAAAAGGAGAACCCAGATCAAATGCTGTAAAAGAGTCATTCACTGCTATAATGAAAGCAGCTCCAGATGCTAATTCTTATGCAACATGCCTGAAAAAATTAGTTATGAAAACGTTAGGTTTGCGTGATTTTTCCGCTCAAGAAACAATGCATCACTTGCTGTCTTTAGAGTTGGTGAGCTCCACTTTTCAGGTTCTTCCAGTCAACTTGGAAGGTTCTCGAAGACTTAGGAAAAATATTGCAAGTGAAGATGAAGAAATCACATGCAAATCTTTACTAGATTACTATGCACATAGAAACCAATATCAGCCTGCCCAAGGAACTGAAGATATTTTGTCTATGAATTTTGGTCAGTTTGCTACTAGTTATAAGATTGTTAACAAAAAGCTTGCATTACAAAATTCTAATGTGGTACCAAAATTTTATCCAAGTTATCCATGTACTCCAGGAGGTGAAAAGTATGGCATGTACTGTAGATATCAGCTCATCAGATATAGGCCATGGTCAACAAACATTGAAGATGCTTGGGATAATGAGTGTGCAGAAGATGAAACATATATCCGAAAATGGACCCAGTATATGGCCACAGATTATGCAAAAGTTAATGTGATAGATTGGAGTCACCAAATGGAAATCATTCAACAACAAACATTAGAAGAGTGTACAGGTACTGATTCACATAACAGCAATAATGTTTCTGCACCACATGAACAAGAAGATTGGATGCAACTCAGCAGGCTTCTTCAAAATACTTGCAACAGTACAAATAACAGTACCCAAGACATTTGCAATGATTGGTCGGAAGACAGATCCAGTTATAATTCGCAGCTTATTGGTGAAATGCCCAATTGGGTGCAACAGCAAAAAAACATGACTGCAACACACGAACCTTCCATCCAAATCAACATAGAATCATTTACTCGTATGCAATTACTTGCATATAATATTGTAAAGGAGCATGTGCAACAATCAACGAATAGTAATGAACACTCTTTGAAACTGATTATTAATGGAGAAGCAGGGACTGGAAAGAGTTTTGTTATAAATGCAATTAGAAACCTGTTACAGGACAAATGCTATGTTACTGCCACAACAGGTAAAGCAGCATACAACATCAATGGTGTAACAATTCATTCCTTACTAAGGCTCCCAGTTAATAAGAAACAAGAATGTAACTTAAGTGGACAAGCTCTAATAATGTTACAAAACAAGTTCACAACTGTGAATATATCATCATAGATGAATATTCTATGTTGGGTCAAAAGACACTTGCATGGATTGACAAAAGGTGTCATCAGGCAACAGGACAATTAGATACCCTCTTTGGTAATTTATCTATGATTTTGGTTGGAGACCCAGCTCAATTGCCCCCTGTAGCTGACAAACCATTATTCCATTCATTTCCAAGTAACTGTCTTCAAGAACAAGGATATTGTGCATATTCTTTTTTTGATAAGGTTGTAAAGTTGACCAAAAACATGAGAATAAGTGGCATTTTAGCTGAGCAAACTGAATTTTCAAAGCTTCTAAATTCACTCCGAAATGGAAAGTGTTCAGAAAAGGAATGGAGACTATTGTTATCAAGACAACCAAATTGTGTGCCAAATTTGGTAGATTTTAGATATGCTACAAGGCTCTTCTTCAAAAATGAAAATGTTGCAAACTTTAATTATAATGAATTAAGGCAATTAGACCAACCAATAGCATTGATTAATGCAAGACATTCAACTGAAGAAGCAAGAAAGATCACCCCAGAAGAAATGTCTGGACTGCAGCCAACAATTTTTATTGCCAAGGGGGCAAGAGTCATGTTAACAATGAATTTATGGACTGATGCAGGCCTTTGCAATGGAGCAACAGGAACAGTCGTCCACATTATATATGCAGCCAATGAATGCCCTCCTGCATTGCCAATAGCTGTTGTTGTATGTTTTGACAATTACCAAGGACCCTCCATATCAGCATTACCAAACTGTGTTCCAATTTGTCCAATTACAGTTTCACAACACCATTTACATGGCTATCATGAAAGACAACAACTGCCATTAAAATTAGCATGGGCCATGACTATACATAAAAGTCAAGGGCTGACTTTGCAAAAGGCTTGGATTGACATAGGCTGCAGTGAAAAAGTAGCTGGCATAACATATGTTGCTTTAAGTAGAGTTAGGAATTTGTCTTCATGCGTCATTGAGCCAATGCCTTACAGTCGATTGGAAGCAATAGGCAACTCCCAAAATCTAAAATATCGTATTGAAGAGGAAGAAAGACTTGAGTCCCTTGCAAGAATGACACATCAGTATTAGTATTTTACTTATTATCCATCCAAAGAATTCTTCTTGAAATACTGCTTTTTGCTTCCCATATTTGCAATAAAATTCATTTGTGTTCACAATTGGCTTCTTTTCTTGCAGGTATGGATCAAGAAGAAGTTGTTGGCTACATACATGATGTCTCACATGTTGGGCAGGGGCAAAGCAAAAAGTTTTTCGACTTCAGATTACAAACTCAAGAAGATGTCATCAGAGGTGTTTGTTTTTCACCTGGAAAGAAAAGGGCATTTGAAGATGCAGCGTTGAAGAAATCACCTGTCAAACTCAAAAAATTCATCCATGATAAGAAGAACACAACAGACATTTTAATGAACGACAAAGTGTTGCTTGAAGAGGTTGCAGAAGTTGACTTTGAATACAGACAGATTGTGCCACATGAAATGAACATAGGGAAACTGAATATTATTACACCTGAACAAATGATTACATTGAAAGCAAAAGTGATCAATTTGTCGCAGCCAACTGCTGTCCATGCTCATGGTGGTACGTTGGCAAAAGTGGAGGGCCTTTTGATTGACCCACACGGAACTGTCAAGCTATTGTTGTGGGAGGCAGATACTGATGTCGTCAAGGAGGGAAAAACTTTCAAAAACATTCGCCTCAAGAAGAACAAACTTACTGGAGAATTATATGTAAACCCAGCAAAAGGTTGTTCAGTCATTTCTGATGCAGAAGATTTCCCTCCTGCCTCGTTACAGCCACCGCAGGCAACACCAGAAGAACTGGTGACTTCTACAGTCACTGGGGAAGTTATAGGCATTCAGAAGTGCAGTGTCTCCTTCTGTTGCTTCAAGTGCAATAGAGCCATTCCGCCAACAAAATCTGTCATCATCACCTGCCCTCAATGCAACTTAAAACAGAAGTCCTCTAAATGTCGTAAGCAGTGGTATGTCAATGCTGTAATTTCCACAGGTGACAAAAACATCACACTCAATTTCTATCATGCCATGGTTGTGAAGGTGCTAGAAATGGCTTTACCAGATGACATAAACACATGTGATGAGGATGTGGTATCAGACATGTTTTTTGGATTGAGTTCTATCTCCTGCACATACAATGAACGTACCAGGGCTGTTGAGACAATCAAAAGTTGTTTATGTGAGTAAAAGAACAACAACTTCACAACAACTCCATATGTCTTTAAAGGTTATGTTGGTAATTATGCTTTCAAAATGCTGCTTGGCATTTTATGGCACATTTGCAAAAGAAATATTTTTATAGCCACTCATTAAGCTTTAGTTATCAGATTCTTAGTTAAATTGACTGCTAAACATTGCAGACAAAACAGTTTTGTGTAAGGAAGTTTCAGAGGCTAGAGGCAATGAGATGTGTTAAGCAGTCAATGTTTACCAGAATATGTGTGAATTGGCTATCTCGTGGCTTTTAATTGTGGATCTGATTGATTAAACTTTGCTGTGCTGATTATACACAGTCATTTTGTGATAAAAATGGTACGCATGTGCAGCATTTTCCACCTATAGATAATTTTGTGTGTGTCATCATACATGCTGAAAAGTGTCAAAATCATTGTCAGATGTTTAGTGTGTTTTGAAACATAGACAGAGCCAAAATAAAGGGGTATTTAACAGATCAGTGTGCAAACTTACACATTTTTATACAAGAAACAAATTCTGTGACACTCAAAGAAACTGAGGTACTAAGCACTTGAAGTTTTGCGTGTGCAGCAAAAGGCATACATAACTCAATCTGGGTGTGTGCCTGCATGTACTAGTGTGCTCACATATGTCAAATGGAAAAGCCTGCAAACACTGTGCTACAATACAGTTTTTTGTTTGCCAAGAGCAGTGTTCAGTATCAGTCACTTGGACCACAGGATACATGACATAAAACGTCTACCTATCATAACTCAGTGACTTTAACATCTGAATTTATTTGCGTTTAATGTAAATTAATACAAAGCCAATCTTTCAATTCCAATTACTGCTTAACTTCCAAAATATCTGTCTTATTCGAAAATATTCCTGATGACATTACGTAGTTAGGACTTAAATCTTTCTCAAATTTCATTTTGTCACGTTACGTGCATCTTATGTACTATACATGAGTTAGCACCATTTCACAATTACTGTTCCTTTTATAGGTTATTTCTAAGTTGTACTACGCACTGTTTTGTAAGTAAAATTTGCTCAGCTAAATTTTGATACCAATATTTTTGATCTATAGATTTGACTTGAAGATGTTTTTTTCAATTGCTGCATACCTTAATGGCAAAGTAACAACTGGATTATCTAATTTTCACACTGTTTGTAACAGTCCTTGCACGACTTGTCTTCTCTAATGCATGTCATTTCAATTTTTATCCCCCCCCCCCTATAAATATTTTCAACTTCATACTTTCCGAACGAAACATTATTCATAAGTAGCCATGAAAAGCTACCAACGTTTTCTGTGTCAACAAAAATTAGAACACCCAAAATACTCCCATCTGCAAAAGTATCACCCGCAAATTTCATATAGACACTTCCCAGTTGTGAACTTTGCCAATGCCATGTTAGTCCATTAATGCATTGCTACTGAGTTTTGTTGTGTTGTTTTGCACTTACATCGCTGATAATATATGCTGTATAAATCGTTCTGTTTCAGTTTCATAAAATATTTTTGCAAATGTTAGCCTCTCTTTTCTTTATAGTCTTCCACCGTTTCCTTATTGCATACCATGTGTTGTATTTTCAAATGCTTATTCCTTCCTTAAAGGTGGTCGACATAGTTCAGACCTGGCCAGAGCCACGTTAAAAAGATAATCTATTGTTTATCATAACTTTGATGCCATCTGTTTCATTGTGTGGCTAAAGACACAATAGATTTCTGTGTGTTACTTTGCCCTATTTATGGCGGCTACAAGATATACCTATGTCTATTCTTTTTCATTGCAATGCGACAAAATTACAACAAAATACACTGTGAAACTGAAAAAATAAACTATTCCTACTTTTTTCACCTCCCAACGCAAAATACAACCTTTAAACCCCGAAAACTGCGTTCCGAAAGGATTTCGCGCACTGACTAACTGTTTGTTACTTCTAGCCTATCTAAGTGCCCACCGACGTTGACGATCATGGTAGTCCAAATATCTCTGTCCTTTGTGCTTTGTATGATTTTATTCTCTGTCCAAGATTGTTGCATTCTTCTTTTCATGCTAGCAACATAACCTTGTCTTTGCCTGCCCCGTGCTCTTTTCCCTTCAAACTTCCCTGTGCTAACCAAATATTCTAGTTTCTCTTCTCTGCATACATGACCAAAAAATTGACATTTGTCGCTTTGCAATTGTTGTAACTAAAGTTTTGTGCGTTTCTGCCCTTTCTAATGTTGTTTGATTACCTAGTTTATCCATCCATGATACTCTTAGCATTCGCCTGTAAAACCACATTTCCACAGATGACAATCTTTCTTCCATGTTTCTACTTATATTCCATGTTTCACACCCGTATAATAGAACTGACCACACATAAGACTTTAATATCCGTTTCCTGGTATTGAAACTTATCTTTCTGTTTGCTAAGATATTGCTCAGGTCTTTAAATGATTTCTTCGCGATTCCTATTCTTCGTTTGATTTCTGTCTTACATCTGCCATCGCTTGTCAGCATACTTCCTAGATAATTAAATTGTTCTACTTGCTTGATGACTACACCATCTGATTTCAAATGACACCTGGGAGTTTCTTTCTTCTTTGATATAACCATACAGTACGTTTTCTTTACATTTAATGCTAATCCTATTTTTTGGCTTTCTGTAACAATTTTGTCTACGATATCTTGTAATTTCTTCTCAGAATCTGCAATGAGTGCTGTATCGTCTGCGTATCTAGCGTTAGTGACATTTTCTCCATTTACCTTGATACCATCCATGTCTTTCACCTCTCTCATAATCATTTCACTGTATGAAGAAAATAGATCTGGAGATAATATGCATCCCTGCCTGACTCCTCGTTTGATCTCAACGTATTTACTAAAATCATTATCTATTCTAATTGCTGCCTGTTGTCTCCAGTATAGATCTTGTATCAGTCGTAAGTCTTTGCCATTAAGATCTAGGTTGTTTAGTATCTGCATCAAATTCTTGTGTGTTACTTTATCAAATGCCTTTGTGTAATCTATGAAACAAACATATAGGTCTCTTTGCATTTTGATTGCCCCATCAGCAATTGATCTCGTCATAAATATAGCATTTCGAGTCCCTCTGTCTTCCATAAAGCCATACTGCTCCTCTGATATCTCTGGTCCAACCTTGCTCCTTGCTCTTATTAAAATAACTCTAAGAAGAATCTTTGTAATATGACTCATTAAACAAATTGTGCGGTGTAACTCACATTCCGTAGCTCCTGTCTTTTTTGGTAGTGCAATGAAAATGGATTTTGATAATTCCTCTGGAAACGTCCCTGCATCATAAACTTTGTTTGCAAAATTTGTTAATTTCTCAACACCAAATTCTTTAAGTGCAATAATCATTTCAACCGCTATTTGGTCTGGTCCGGTAGCTTTTCCTCGTTTCATTCAGTTAATTGCATGTTCGACTTCACTTTGTAGGATTGATGGTTCGTCCATGTTTTTTCTTATTTCAGTTTTCACCCCTCTTTCCTCATCATCATATAATTCACTTATGTACTCTTCCCATCTATTGAGTATTTTTTCTTTATCCATAATAATACTGCCATCTTTTCCTTTAATACACCCACTAGAAATACATTGTTCAGGTTTTGATAAATTTTTCACTTTCTCATGTATAAGCTGTGGGTTCTTCTGTGATAAATACTCTATTTCCTCGCATTTTTCGTTAAACCACTTCTCCTTTGCTGCTATGCATTTTTTCCGTATCATTCGATCTTTTTCTCTGTATTTTTCTGAGTCTTGACATTGTTTGGCTATTCTCCTGTCATCTATAAGGTCTACAATTTCCGTTGTCATCCATTTCTGTTTAGCTTTTAGTTCTTTTGTAGGAATGGTTTCTTTCGCAGATTCTGTTATTATGTCACTAATTTGTTGCTAATAGATATGTATACCTCCTGCTTCTTGCAAACCTCCAAATCTATTCCTAACAACTACATTGTAATTTTCTTGAATCTCTTTATTGTTAGCTAATATTTCGAATTGATATCTCGGTATCTTTGTGCCCTTTTTAATTTCTTTAATTTCACTTTCATCCATAAAGCTAAGAGAGAGTGATCACTGCCACAGTCTGCTCCTGGATAACATTTAACCTGTGTGACAGCATTTCTTTGCCTTTTACTAATTGTGACATAGTCAATTTGATTCTTCACATTTCCTGCTGGGCTCTTCCAGGTCCATAATCGCCTGGGATGCTGCTGAAACCAAGTATTCAATATTATTTGATCATTTTCTTTGCACCATTCGATCCACTTGTCACCTCTTTCATTCCTTTCACCAAGGTCATGTGGTCCTACAATATCTCCATATCTTCCTTGACCAACTTTGGCATTAAGGTCACCCATAACAATTAAAATTTCCTGTGATTTACATTGTTTCTTTGCATGATGTAATTGCTCATTAAAAAATTCAATGTCTTGTTCTGAACATTCTGTTGTTGGTGCACAAACTTGTATGATACATATATTGAAAGGTCTTCCTTGTAACTTGGCTACTAAAATTCTATCAGATGTTGCCCAGTAACCAATCAATGCTCTAGCTACTTCTTTGCTTAAAACTAAACCTACACTTCTTTAATGGCTATCCCCTCCAGCGTAAATAAATTGAATCCCCTCAAATTCTTATGTTCAAAAAATAATACTCAGAGAATGGACAACATCAAAACTAATTTAATTGCATATCTACCACACGCCTCTTTGGACTAATAAGGTAAACAGTATATTTGATTTTGTGACACTGTTATCAAAATGCATGTGAGAGAGGTTAGACCCTTGACCCTCCTCCCTTATTTTAAGCATAAACAAGATGGGTTCTTTCCACATTCAAATATTTTGATGTGAAGGCAGCATAACAGTCACTCAGACAGACTTACCTCACAGGAAGCAACTGTCTTGCCCGCTCACATTGACTAGCAGGAACCTGCATCCGCGAGAAATCACAAAGCTGCAATTTCGGCCTGCTCTTCTCAACAGATCCAAAGTTCATTTTCTTTATGCACTCATCTCTGATCTCATTAAAGACGGAACTTGTAGAACTTTCACTATCTGCATAAGCTTCTAACAGTCACTGTAGCAGATTTGCCATGTTGGATTTTTCAATTTTCTCCAAATCACTTTTCAAATTCCTTGGTGCCTTGTGTTTGGCCCTGGCCCTCCTTTGTGAATAGGTAACAATATTTGACTGGCTTGCAACCATCAGGGCGTCTTGTCATTGGCTTGCAACTGTAAAATCAAACTGACAGTTGCTCCCGCCATTTTCTTGCAACCTCTTAGAAATGCTTTCTATTGGTTAGCTCAAGGACTCTGGATAATAGCCGAGGGGCTGTCATTTAAATGGGGGCTGTTGAGAAGAGAGCCGCCTATTGTCTCCTCTTGTCAAGACCACAGATCAGTGGTTGAGACTTGTGGGTTCATTGCCTTCAATCACCAGACCAGACCCACCAGACAAAAGTAGGACAAAAACGATGAGGGGCTGGGCCGAAAGAGCAACTGCTTTGAAAGACTCCAGGTTAGACCGTTACATATCACAATAAAAAGTGAAACTTTTCATCTACATGTACCTGCTACTGCCTACCTTAAAAAGAAGGTTCTCAGAGTTCTAAAAACGGAACCTTTTACTCAACCAATAAAGAACTTTAGTATTCCAAGAAACTGCAAATTTCAAAGAGGGGATCTTTGGAAATCTGACGGTTGCAGCTGCAACGGTTGCAACTGTCTGGATCCGCCCCTGGATTTTCAAGTTCAGCAAAATTAAGCATTTGATTCTGCGAATAAAATCAGCAATCATATCATGCAAACTGACAATGAGGACAATTACCCGTGAAATCAACAATAACCTTGTTACACGGATGTTCTGAATGTGCAAACAGGTAGGCCTAATGTTTGGGCCTATTTTTGTCTGTTTTGTTTGAAGAGAGGGCTGAGTCGCAGGTTTGCAGCCCTGAAGATCAGCAACACTGATCACGTGCTCTTAATGGTGATAAGGCTATTGTTGTTGTCAGGTGATTCTTGTTGATTCTGAGTGATTTTGGCTGGTTCTGGGTGATTCTAACTGGTTCTGGATGATTCTTGGTTATTCCGGCGCTTAGCACAACCAATATTTTTGTCACAATGATGCAACTTTGCCAGATGGCGGACTTGGCAGGCTGGTTAATGACTCCATCAAGCAAACTTGTGTCATGAAAAAGCTATCAATCAACTTCCTGCCATGCCTCTGTTTGTATGCATTGCATGATATTGAAGCAGGGATCAAACTCCAATGTGACTATGGAGTGTAGGATCTTCCTTGGAGAAAGAAGGTAATTGAAACTCACCATAATTCGTGACTATGTTACAGTATTTAAGAGCTCCTCATTTTAAAGTTTATTTTGTGGTTTTTTTTTCAATCAGAGTACTTTTTTTCTGCCTAGTTGAGGAAATTATAAGGGAGGATGGGGAAAAGGATAAGGTAGGGGCAGGGCTACCAGCTGAGCGGATATGGGGAAAAGGATAGGGTAGGGGCAGGGCTACGAGCTGAGCGGATGCAGTCTTGGCACAAGATTCTGAACAGAGATGACAGATTTTGAATTGCTTTCCAGATTTCCTCATTGTTTTGTTTTTGCTCTTGGTTGAACTTCTGAATAGCTACTACCATCACATCATCTGATATCTCATTCAAAATTGTTTTTTGTCCACTAGCATCGAGGGAGAATTATCTGCATTCAGCTGCGATGACTGCCTCCTGAAATATTTAGGGCATTTTCCCTAGACTGTCTCCTTCATTATGGAAAAGGGCCAGCCCAAGATCTCACCTTGCAGATGTATTCCTTTATAGAATTCTTTTTCGTTTACACCAGAGGAGGGCTAGCCCGCCTGGGCGAGATCTTGATATTCAGTACCCAAGACCTCTTCAAGGTGGGCTGAATATTTCCCATGTAAAAGCAATCAAGTGGGCTAGCCCTCCTAGTTGGGCAGGCGGAAACAATAGAATCAATGTAGAACAATAGGGTTAGAATTTTGGGTGCCAACATGTCTAGCCCTCCTAGAAGAGCTAGCTCTCCATGTAAACGTAAAATATAATCCAGCCGTCTTAGGAGGGCTAGCTATCCTAAGAGGGCTTGCCCTTCTCACATAAACAGCACCTCAAACAATGACTTGTTTGACTCTTATTTTGAGAAATTTGATGCCACAGTGATGAAGATCTTTACGGCCCTTGGACCAGGCCCACTTCTTCAACAGAGAAATGCAACGTTCCAGGTAAATTGCTGTGTGATTGGTCTCATTTTATTGAAAGGAGGAGAGATCATCAAGGAGGAGTTGTAAAGTAAGAAACTTGACTGACCAAGCACTGATCTGCAGATTTTGGCTCCCCTTCAAGCTCAGCTGTTGCAATGCAACCAACTCCTCCCACTCGGAAAAGTTTCCAACTTGAGCGCAGCCTAGATCATATGTGCATCATAGCTCATTCACTAAATTTTCATGCAACAAATATAGCAAAATAGAGATATTTCTTGCTGTGACATCTGAAGGAGTGGCTTCTTTACGCTCAAAGGTTAAAGTGTTGGGCCAGGTAATCTTCTCTTGCTCCAAAAATTCACAATAATTGCATTGCACCTACCCCCAAGAAGCACAGTCCCCAGCATTGAGATCAGTAGGACAATATTCATGAGAGCGCGTGGCCGAGTGGTTAAGGCGTCTGACTTGTAAGCCAAAGGTCAGAACGGCCGTAGGTTCAAATTCATTTTTCATTTTCATTTCATTTTAAATTATTTATACACAAAATCCCTTCAGCTTACAAAAATAAGGTTTTATTAATTACATTACTTCATACGAAAAAAAAATACTGAGGGCTAATCGCATCGCTGATCTTCCAGGGAGTCGTGTTTCAACTGGCTTTCAGCTCATCAAATATGTTTTTAGTTGTTTTTTGAATTGGCACAAGGTAGGAAGTTCCCTAATTCTTATTGGGATTTCATTCCAGACCTTAAGAGCTGAATAGGAAAATCCCTTTTTGGCATACTCCAGACTATACCTCGGAATCCCGTGCTGGACGGTTTGGAAAATCCCGTGCTGGACGGTTTGGTCGCTGTCCGTAACTCTAGCCCGGGTTGACCAGTGCCATGTGAGGGAAATCTGGTAGCTGCGGCGGGTAGCTGTGGCGGACTGATGGTAAAACATCCGTGGCCCCTGCTGGAAATAAGTCTTTCAGACTTTGGCAGGCTAGCCACGTTAGGTGTAAGTACCTACCTACCTACCTATATCTCACATCTTCTGAGCTTTAAACCTTCTGAATTTTGATGACGCAATGTTTTACCAACTGATTAAATTGCCATCATGTTATGGTGAATTTTCACTTTCTCGTTGATGCTGTATTGAAATAATGTAATCCTATTCCTTGTAAATATGTCTCTGAAGCTACTCTCTTCTGGAAGATTTGCATCTGGAGGTCTTTGCATTTGTGGTTCAGGTTGGGGTCGTGTGGCCTCATGTATGTCTGTATTGTTTGCTGGTTGGTTGGTTGAATGGATGGTTGAATGGGCGATAGGTCCATGTATGTTTCGTGCTGTGAAAGCGCAAGTGCAGGGGTTAACATGCCATGGAAAATTTTGCTGTAAGTTGGAATGTCAAAGTCGCTATTTTGTGATGTTGCTATTTTGTTATTTCGCTATTTTGTCATTTCGCTATTTTGTTTTTTCTTTATTTTGCTATTTCATTACTTCGTTGAATACCGTTAGCCAAAGAGAATAGACTGCACCACAAAGTTCAAAGGCAAGTTTCTTATGTTTGAACGCTGGAACTTCCGTATGTAGCAGAAGGAAGACATGTCTTATTTTGCTCCGAATTTTATGGAAATTAATATGTTTTAACAATCTTATATCAATCCTGGCTTATTTTGCTCCGAATTTTATGGAAATTAATAAGTTTTAACGATCTTATGTCAATCGTGGATGTTTAGTAGTATTATTTGTCAAATTTATTACATCTTTCCTCTCATTCACAAAAATGATTCACAAAATTGATTCCACTTTTCGCCAGAATGAGTAAATACACCGTGAATGAAAGAAGAACATGTATCACGATAGTCTCGCCTGCCGATGAAATCCCCTCATGGACTTCGCTGTTAGATGAACGCTTAACTGTGGTGAAAAAGGATGATAATGGCAAAAAGACCTCATTCACCATCATCAATCTCTCGGTGAAAAGACCAAAGAAACCAGTGCTTACTTTAACCTTGTATTCAACAGGAACGTGCCCAAGCACATGGCACATGCCCAAGAAACTGCCTTGACAAATTGAAAAAAGGTGAAATTGAAAATTTAATCAAAGTAAAAGAAGGTGGATTAAAGCCACAGGATTCCTTGGAAAATTTCATCAAAAGTATGCAGATCGATAACTCCGGTGTTCCTTTACCAGAAAACATTCCACTGCCCAAGGACGACTCCGATTCAGAATCCGAAATAAGTTTCAAGAGCAACGAGACCGAACAAAAAAAGCGAACTAGAAGCAAGCTCATCAGATAAGTACTCCCAAGACAAACAATTAAACCAAATACTTGATCGTTTGAGTATCTTAGAAAGTGAAAACAAAAATCTTAAACATACCGGGTGAGTCAATAAAAACGCCCGGCGTTTGAAAAAATCCTGATCCCTGAATGTCACAGCAATGATGTTCAAAACAGTCTTGTTTTATTCCCGATATGTCAAATTAGGTTCAGTAACTTACCCGGCTTGAATTGGTCATTCCTTCCAGTCGAAATAGGAGATTTTCTGCAGAAAGCCCCTTTCGAAAACCTGCAAAAACGAGCGAAAACAGCAAGCAAGATTTCCCTTTGTTCTCCTTCCTAGCAAGAATGACTCCTGGATGTGCTTATGTATTTCGCCCTCATGGGAGAATGGAATCCCCCTGAATAAGTTATTCACACTAGGTGGAAGACTTTTCAACCCACTAAAACAAAAGCACGCGCTAAAGCGTGCTGAATGTCATCGCTGTGAGGTAAACACATTGGGGAATTTTGCTTGCAATTTTAGCACGTTTTTTAAGGTTTCTCAAGGGGATGCATTTTAGAAAATTGCCTACAGAATCTGAGCGGAGTGACCGATTTTAGCCAAGAAAATTTCTAAAAATAATTGAACATGTTAGCTATTAATCAGATATTGCAAAATATCGTTGCTTACATAGTCAGGGAGCAGTAGTCTTTCAAACGCCGGGCGCTTTTTTTGACTCACCCGGTACAATTTCGCAGTTGACATTAGATTAGTCTGAAAATGTCATTGAAATCTTGATGTTGAAAAATGACAACGAAGTACTGCGTGGTTCAATCAATCAACTACAATCATCCAAGAATCAAACCTCGCAACCTGTTTGCCATGAAACAGATAAAAGTGAACTCCAAAATAAAATCAAATTGCTGGAGAAAAAGCTTGGTGAATTCAAATCAATGGTGAGCGAAGATCATCGTGAATTACATCAGCAATATCTAAAGTTCTTGGAAAATTATAATGACAGCATGTTCATTGAAGGTTAATGATTTAATAGATAACCACAATCTAACTAATTACATATTTGATACAGTTAATGAAGTAAATAACAATGAATATTTTACAATTGATTCCATAAATAAATTAAACAACAACAATATTGATATATCAATTTTTCATTTAAATACCGGGTGAGCCAGAAAAAAGTTCCCACTTTTGAAAATTCATAGCACCAAGGCTACTTCACAGATTTGAATCATTCAAATTCTAATTAAAGGCCGAAAGCTTCAAGTATTTTTGTGATTTTTCTCGCTGTCCTACCAGCACTAGAAGTATTGGTAAATTCAACTTTACAAAAATTTCAAGGTTGCAAAATGGTGGAAAAAGGGTGTAAAACATCGATCAAATGGTAAGGACTCTATTCAATCTGAACAATAGGCGAGGGGCGTTTCACCTCTCTCAAGTGTTATAAGACATCGGTCTTCAAGCAAATACAAAAGATTTTCAGTCCCATGGCAATAAATGTGTGGAGGATATCTCTCACACATTAGAAGTTGCATTTCCTTCATTATTCTGTGTGAGGAGTCAATTATGCTTTGATCGATGTTTTAGGTCATTTTGCAACCATGAAATTTTCGTAAAGTTGAATTTACCTATGTTTGTAGAGCTCGTGAGACAAAGAGTAAAATCACAAAAATACTTCAACCTTTTGGCTTTTAACTAGAATTGGAATCATTCAAATCTGTGATATACCCTTGCTGTGATGAATTTTCAAAAGTGGGAACTTTTTTCTGGCTCACCCAGTATACGTAGTCTTAATAAACATTCAGCAGAACTTGTAAACTTTTTGAGTGAAATTAAAATATCTTTCGACTGCATTAGTGAGGTAAATAAAACTAACATCAACATGTTCAAAACTCTTCTAGACGATTATGTCTTCCACCCTACAATTCCTGAACATGCTAACATAGGTGGTGTCAGTATCTATGTAAAAAGTACATCAAACTAGATGTTCTGAATGAGCTAGATCTAACATGTAAAAATCCTTGCGAAAATCTATGGGTTAATCTGAATAAAAATGAAAAAGATACAGTTATAGGTATCATCTATAGACACCCAACTGGTGACATTGCAGACTTCAACAATCAATTAGAAAAAACAATCCAGGAAATCAATAAACTTAATACTGAAAGATCCATAACCATCAGAGATATTAATACAGACCTGATCAAATATAACCAACCTGGCACAGCAAGAATAAAAGATTACCTAGACATGATGCTTTCCAATGGATACCTACTGCGCATCACATTTTCCTCAAGAATAACAGATCACTCATCTACTTTGATTGACCATATTTTTGTAAAAGAAAGAACTCCAGCTCACAAGTCACACTCAGGTAATATCTTTACTAACATCCTAGACCACTTTGCAAACTTTTACTTATCTCAAAATGCAAATCCTCTGTGTCGTCAACAAAGACAAAAAATTCGAAATTTTGGTAAGAAAAATGTAACCAACTTCATTGAAACCTTGCAACACACTCAAGCCAAATCTATAGGAGAATAATATTGTGCATAATAAAATGATACCACATACCATAAGACTACGATATTGTACACAATATCATGTACAATATTTTATATATAACACCATTGTCATGAAATACTTCTACCTCAATTCCATTCCATTTTAGCTCATTACTGGCCTCACAAAAAATCTTTGTGTGTCAAAGGAATTGCTGAAGGAGCTCAGATTCACTGTCAGTCATATGGAAAGGAAAAGTAATGAAGCAATTTTTACAAAATGCAGCTTGCCAAGGTGCAGTCATCACTCAACTCGTTGTCATTACTAAAAGACAGAACACCCCATAAAAACCCAAGAACAACCTGAACAACCCAAGAACAAGCCAGGAACAGGTGGAACAACCCAAAACAAGCCAGGAAGAACGTAAGAACAGGTGAAACAACCCAAGAACATGCCCGAAAAAACCATATTCTGAATTGTACATGGGGTTGACTGATTTTTTGGGGGAGTTCTTTTGGAGGCCCACATATAGTGATCTATCGCTTCATTTCAGCATCTCTTAACCAAGTTTCCATTGTTTTCATCATCAATTTCAGTGGAATGCAATACACTATGTTTAGATTGCCCAGACCCCTAGCCTAGATCTCCGTCATTGATGGCGGGGGTTGTAGGGGTCACATGAAAGTGCCAAAATACAAAACCGTAAAACCGCCTCAAAATGAAACGAAAACCGTCACAACATGTTTCCACGCTTTACTTGTACTGCCTCCATTCTGTGTTGCATTCTGTTGCTGTTCTTTGGTAGTTCCGCCTGTGGTTACGTTGTTCTTGGCTTGTTCTTGGGTTGTTCCACCTGTTCCTGGCTTGTTCTTGGGTTGTTCAGGTTGTTCTTGGGTTGCTCTGGAGTGTTCCGTCTTTTAGTAACGACGGCTGGTGTAATCTGCATAACGCAGGTTGCATAATACAGGTTGCAGGTCATGTTTTATGGCCAAGGGCTACATGGCTGTACCAAGAGGCTGTCACCCACAAGCAGGCTAACATTTCTGTGTCAAGGGGGTTGCAAATTGTTGGTATGTGAGAACTACCGTTCCTGTGGAAAGAACATGCCACAGGATTAGCAGATCAATATCATGAATTAAATCGCTTGGTTGCAAGTGATTAATTGCCTCTGACTCAAATTTTGACGACAACAAAATATTGTTGTCAAATCAATGGGGAATCAATGAGTAACATCATTCTATTGAAATTCAATATGCATAACTAACATGATGCAATTGTAATGGCATCCTCAATAACCTTGTGGATTTTCATGAATATGTTATGCTTGTTCGAGGGGAATTTTATGGGAATTTTACTCATTCGTCAAGATGTGTTTAGAGCAAAGGAATTTTATGATTTTTGATGGATTTTCTCAAAGCAAAGGGAGTTGAGTTTGCCAGAGGCGTACGAGATTTTTTGGGAATCAATGAAATGCCCTTTTGTTAGTTGCTTTCTTGGAGGAAACGTTCAAGTTTTCCAAGTCTGCCCTTTTCTGTTGGTCCTACTTCGAGCTCGAAAACATGGACTTAGTGAGCAGAGTAATTTGAATTTTCTCTTAATTACCAAACTTTGTTTTATGCTCCTCAAGAAACTTTGACAAAGTATATCATAGAACATCAATTTTTTATATCCATCGTTAGCTTTGAAACCAATCCCCCTGAAACTAGAAAGCTTTGAGTCATGGCCCCATGGTACAGCCATGCAGCCCTTGGCCATAAAACATGACCTGCAACCTGCATTATGCAACCTGCATCATGCAGATTACACCAGCCCTAGTAACGAGGGTAGACCAAACATTAGGTTCAGGCTTACTTCCAATATTTACTATGCTTATCACACAGAACTTCTCAATGAAGGGTTGCGTGACTGAGCGTACAATTTATTCACATAGTTTCCCTGACAGGAATCCGATTTTGATCCATTCAAGTACCATACATTTTTTGCCGCTAAAGCATGGTTCTACAGAGTGAAAACATCATAAAACTAAAAGAAACATCTGAATTTTTCCAACAGGTTACGCACTACTAGCGCAACGGGTAACACAACTTTTGTGTAATGTTCAGTACTGGCTTTATACCGGTAATTTAATACTGAACCTTATAGAAAATTTTTTTTACCCGGTGCATTACTCGTGCGTTACCCATTGGAATGTTTCTCTATGGCTTAAAGAAATATTTGTATCACTTCAAATCATGCAGGCTAAGGAAACAAGGTTTTACTTGTGAATGAAGTAACCTCATTTCAAATTGGGTATAGTTTTCTGATCCGTCTGGGCAATCTGGTGAGTGAACTCAAATGTGCGCCATCGGACCTCCATAATTTCAGTTTCACGAGAACCGGAAGAATTGCACTTGGCAACAGACTTAATTTGCAACTTACTTATGGCAAAGATGGGTGTGTCTCTTTGGAGGTAAATGTTGTGTGCATACTGAGACTTGGGGGCAGAAAAATGGAGCCCTTGCCCCCGTAGAACGAGAAGTAAGTCCTTCCAAGCGATGAGTTTGCTATACCACCTAAAATCGCTCAAGAGAATGATTTCTGCATCTTTGACACCAAGCCATGCTTAAGTTGTGGTTGAAGGGTTTGAAAAGGTAGAAAATATGGTTCTGAGTGGCTCTAAATGAAATGTCTTGCCACAATTGGCAGGCCCTACGATCATGATATTTCTATATTTTCCACGCCCCTTCACCAACCAGTTTCAGTTTCAGTTTCATTTATTCATCAATCAATCTTAAATACAATTCTACAAATATAACTATACAGCAACTAATTTACAAGATAACATACAATACTAAAAAATTACACTACTACAAATACGCAAAAACTTATCATAATTACAAATGCTACTATAAAAAATACAAGAATACTAAGGAGAAAACACTACTACGACAACAAAAAACTCTACATGATTGTATTTAAGATTGATTGATTAAGGAGGAGCTCTCTAAATAGGTTAACTAATCGAGAGAGAGCCCCCCCATAAAAAAACAAAGGAAACTAAAATTTTTATAAAAACAATAACCAGACCCAGAGCCAATTTGCATTAGAGATAATGGTTGGAATGGGAAGCAAATTTCTAATTCTTAATAGTTTTAAGGTCTGTTTCATCCAGTACTCCCCGCATGCACAGTCCCGCAGCCGACCCCCCACGCCGCCACTCCAACGAACCATGAAAATGGCGACAACAAAGGCCCACCAAGAGACAGCACATGCAAGGCACTCCAGACAAAACAGCCCACTAGGAATAGGAATTGATGAAGTATGTCTTTAGCTTTGATCGAAAAACTGAAACAGAGCTAGCAAGACGTATGAATAATGGGAGAGTATTCCAAAGTTTGGAACCAAAAACCTGAATTGTTTGCAAACCATAAACAGTGGTGTTTTTAAAGGATTTGAAAAGGTCACCTCTGGTTGCTTGACGAGTTCCAAATCTGTGTACAGAGGAGTTGGGTGTGAAATAGTTGTGAAAGCAAGAAGGAGATAACTTCTTTATGGATTTGTAAACAAAAGTTAGAATATTTAAATGTAATAAATCCTCAACTTTAAGTATCTTCAGAGAAAGGAAGATAGGTGTTGATGGAGCTGAAAATGGTTGAAAGTTAATGCACCTTAAGATTTTCTTCTGCAGAAGGAAAAGTGGGCTTAAATATGATTGATACGTAAGACCCCAAGATGTGATACCATAGTTGAGAAAGGAAGAAAAGAGTGAGTTGTAGAGGCAGATTAGTGTTGATAATGGAACGTAGTGCCTTATCTTGTAGAAGATCCCACAAGATTTGGAAAGCTTTTTTGAAAGTTCGTTAATATGATATTTCCAGGTGAGATGTTCATCCAATAGTACGCCTAGAAACTTGACATATTTAGTCATTTGAATTCTTTTTTTGCCAAATTTGAGAATGACAATGTCAGGTAATTTTTTCCGAGGGGAATGAAAGAGAACAAAGTTAGTCTTGTCAATGTTAAGCGCCAATTTATTACAGTCAAGCCATGTTTTAACTTTACTGAGTTCTCTGTTGATGGTATTTGTGAGGCTTGTGAGATCATCAGCTTCAAAATAAATATTTGTGTCATCAGCAAACAGAAAAAATGATAACAGTTTGGATGAGTTTGGCAGGTCATTTATGTAGATGAGAAACAGCAGGGGACCAAGAACAGATCCCTGGGGAACACCACAAGTTATATCACACAGACTGGAGGAGAATCCATTAACTGAAACAAATTGTTTACGGTGACTAAGGTAAGATTGAAACCAGTTCAGTGCTATGCCTCTAATTCCATAATATTCTAACTTACTCAGCAATATCTCATGGTTAACTGTATCAAATGCTTTTTGGAGGTCAATGAATATTCCACATCCAAATTTATTATTGTCAAGTGTAGACTTTATGCTTTCAGTTAAGGTAATCAGAGCATGATCTGTAGAGTGTCCACTTCGAAACCCAAACTGCATACAAAATAGAACTTCACATATTTCAAGAAAATTGTTGAGGCGTTTCTGCATAACTTTTTCAAATATTTTGCTAAAATTGGAGAGCAGTGAAATTGGTCTATAGTTAGATTTTTTGGTTTTAAGTCCTTTTTTAAATATGGGGATAACTTTCGCAATCTTAAGTTGCTCAGGGAAAATGCCAGTTAGAAAAGATTCATTTATTAGAACAGAGAGTTCAATTGAAATATGAGAACCGAGTACTTTTAGCAGTCTGATTGGAATGCTGTTGGGTCCAGACGATTTACCATTTTTAAGAGACTGAATTGTCTCAGATACTTCATTTGGGGTGCAAGGAGAGAGAAAAAGAGAATCTAAGTTTGGGTTTGACAAATAAGCTAAAGGTGATTTTGGAATTTTAGGAATTTTTTTGGTGATTTCACCAGCAACGGTTGTGAAGTATTCATTGAAATCATTTGCAATTGTTACAGGATCGGTGACTTTTGTACCCTCTTCATTTATTAGGTGTGAAAATGTATCGCCTTTACCAGGTTTTAAACTAATTATGTCCTTTATGCCTTTCCAAAGCTTTTTCATATTGCTTTTATTTTCATCAAAGTATTGATGATAATATTGCTTTTTACTTGCATTTATTTCGTTAACAATACGATTGCGAAATTGTTTGTAAGCTGCTAGAACAGTTGGTGAATTTGTGGTCTTGAATTGGTGAAACAATGCATCTCTAACTTTCATCATTCTTCTAATCTGAATATTAATCCAAGGTTTGTTCCTTAATTTCAACGCTTTCTTGTTTAACTTTTTCTTTGGGCAGTGTTTGTTTATCAGGGAGTGAATATCATGCATAAACCTGTCAAATTTCACATTCAAGTCAACACTGTCATCAAGGTAGGCAGTCTGAAGACAGTCCAACCAGCAATGATCTTACATCATCACCAAACATGAATGCATGTATCCCGTTATTTTTTAAAAGCTCTTTTGCTGACTCAACCCAAAAACCAGACACACAATCTTTGGTTTTAAAGTCCTGGACAGTTTCCATACGTGGCATGTTCTGACGCTCAAGGGTTTTTGCCACATCTCTCATGCCCCATGTGGAGTTGATCAGTTCGTTTCTGACCTTGGATGACTTCCCCAGAACCCATTCAGCCAAATAAATTTTTCGTTCTTCTTTTTGCTCATTAGCAAGAGCTAAAAGCTCAGTTTCTTTTTTAACTTTATATTTAGAAATCACTCCCAAAACATCAAAGTTTGAAAGGTGTCTTTCTCTTTACCCTACTACTGCTAGCAGAACTGCTTTCATCCTTTTCAGCCTTCCTTTTCCGGATAGCCTTTGTTTCAAGCTTTGTTTTGGAAGAGCAAACATTGGCTAGATTAGGATGGGTAGACTATGTATGGCGTCTTTGTCACGTTCTCTGGCATAATTATAGGCAGAATAGTAGTTTTTTGTGTTTATTAGAAAAATGCCCTGACATACGATGACATTTCAACAAATACTTCTTCGCTGTCTTCCATCGTTTGTTCTCACTCAGTTTTATAGCAAAATGGTAGTGCTTGCCATCATCTTCATGTAGCTCCATACTACAAACCCAATGAACGACTTTTACGCGAGATTCCTGATACAAAAATGCTTCCACCACACAATTTGCAAATGACTCATGACTCAGGAACCTCTTCAAGTGGGCCTGACTGTACGTTGTGAGGTAAAATTTTCTGACGGGATTTTCATGTAACTCTTCGTCTCCCACATCCATGGCAACACAATAGACCTTTTCAAAGAGGTCTGGGATGGCGCGCTACTTTTCTGGAAGATGGCGGATAAGCTGCGAAGGGGAATCCCCTTCGCATTGCAAGCGTTAAGATGCAGTTGCAGTAGGTGACGTAATGCAACAAAAACTGAAATTAACTCCAGCTAATGTGCAATCAAAGGACCAGAAATGCCCACAAAATCTTACAACATCAAACTAAAGAGTTAGTTATCACATTAAAGTGATATTTTACAAGGAAAGGTTTATTTCTTCAAGTTCGTTGAATTTGGATTGTATGATAATTAGTTGCCAATGTTAGATTTTTATTTATGAATAAACTGAGCTTATCTATTGCCCTAACTAAATATGTACGAAGGCACTTTTGGTACAAATGTATAGGGGCAAACATCTCCTTCCTCTCCTAGACCCATTTAGCCTCGTAACAAAAGAGAGACTTTGGCGGGAAAACATTCCTCATCAAATTTGTATTCGTCATTTTGTACTCTGCTTCTTGGATGAAACAAAAAGAAACTGGTTTGCGACAAAACATTTATGGATTTCAGAGCGAAAACCGAAAAAATATAGTCGTTTCTTGATTGTACAATGTGGAAGAGATTCCAAGTCAAAGATTTGCTAAATTAATAAGTATATTGCTTTGTTTGGAGGCAAAGTCTTAGTGACATATTGATTGCGAGCAGTTGTGCAGTTTGTTGTGTTGACTTTTCAATCGGAGCAAAAGTTTTTACAAATAATAATTAAATGGGAATCTTGTGCAAGTTAAGCGGTCTGGAGCAGGTAAGTGGCTTTATTTTACAAGTGGATACAGAAATCCTTTATTTCAAAACACTCCAAACTTTGTTAGGCGCATGTGAACAAGTTAAAAGATCGAAGAAACTTTTCATTAGCTGAATTGATTTGGAAAGGCATGGTCGGTAACTTTAGCATTGGATAGAAGAAATGTGAATCATTGTTTGTTTCTTAGCAGTTCTCGAGACATACGACTGCTCGTATTCCTTCAGTTATCGGGGGATAAACCCAACTCGCAAACAGAAGTTTCAATTTATCTAAATTTATCTGACCTAGTCTGAGGTCATCCAAACTTCGCTGAAACAACTTGAAGGTATAAACGTCTCCTCCTCGTAAAATGTGCTAAACATTGCGTTCATGTGATAAGCAAGTATCTGTTTTCATGCTGAAGCCCCTCTGGTCTTTCATGCACCATATAACTGGAGTTAAATTCCATAGTATGTTCACAACTTTTCCCACTGCAACTCCAGTTGAGCATCGCGGAGAAGATTCCCATGTATCCGCCATCTTCCAGAAAAGTAGCGCGCCGTCCCAGACCTCTTTGAAAAGGTCTATTCCCAGATAAACAATCACAAACTTCAAGACTTCTGACAATGTAAGCACTTGTGCAAAATTTTCGTGATCTGTTGAAAAGCCCAACACCCTTCAATAAATAGGCACAATGACACACCCATGTCGCTGTTCAGGAAGAAATCAAGCGTTGGCACATTTCTGTTTCAAAGAGTGCTGAAAAATGTGTTATTTGATCCATTTCCCCAAAGAATCCATAGGGAGACCCTGCAGTTGTGCTATCTATTGTGACCAACTATTTCACAACCTTATGTGAGGCAAAACTTCGGCCTAGTTTATACTGCGTATTATTGCCACTGAATTAAAATGATAACAAGGAAAAAGTCTAAGTGTCAATTTGATGCGGCTGTAAAGCGCAGTATAAAACCAAACACGAATTTTGGAATTAATTTCACCAAGCCCTGCCGCATTTTGGGCGAATGTTATGAATCAATTCGGGCTGGTTTTATACTGCGCATTTGTGGCACAGCGAATTGAATTAGAACGGAACGTTCCGGACGAATTTCCTGATTAATCCGGAATGTCTCTTGGGGAGCATGCACATTGATCGTTAAGTTAATGATTTGGTGGCAAAGAAGATGGCGATTTTCATTTAGAAAGATGCCTTTGTCCTTATGCGAGAGAGAAGGTGGTCCAAGCATGTTTAGCAGTGATGACTTAGTGATAGAAGAATTTCAGTCTGGGGAGAGAACTTTTAACGTTAATCAGTGTGTCTCCTCTCAAACAGTAGTACACTGAACTTAGCTACTTGCTTTTTTTCTCCTTCCCTCCTTCCTGCGAATTTGTTTCAGTGCTCTTAAGCTCTCATACATTTAAACAAGCTTTTTTCATGGCGCCATTTTGGAAATGACAGAGTCAATTTTCGCGCTGAATTAATCTCCCCTGCTTTCCTCCCCAACTACTGACTTGAAATTCAGTAGACAATACGCAGTGACAATACGCAGTTTAAATCAAATATCAAAATTTCAATGAATTTTGTCGCATTTCAGACGAATTGAATGTAATTTAATTCGATGCGGCGATGACACGCAGTATAAACTAGGCCTTCCATAAAAAGAGAGAGATGCAAAGAAAATTGAGAGACCCATCAAGGACTTCCAGTCAGACAAAAACACTTGGCTAGGATGAAAATTGACAAGCTCTTGTATAAAATAGAATTTGGAGAAGAATGTTGACAGAACATTGAAAGGATCCAGTGCCAAAGACTAGGCTCAACACTGAAAAAGACTACCAGTTTTGTGATGTCACCATATCATCCATGTTTTATATTTTAGCTATCAAACTATAACTATTTCTTTGCGTATCTTACTGAAAGTTTTGAAGTCAGTTTCCATCTTTATTTATTCCTGGTTACTTTATCTCATTGCCAGCATACAGCACCTTCTTCATTGCAGTAACGTTTGAAATCATCCCTGACAATTTTGGCACTTTCTGAGTAATTATTTGATGCTATTCGGTTGATAGGCTGTAACCCAGTTACGCGCGGTTGGTCATGCCTCCATTCTCCTGGCACTATGAAATATTCTGGGCAGTAAGAATGTCCTGCATCAGAACTGCTGGCATGAATAAGATAATTTTGAAGAATAACTGCTGCTTTTGTAATATCTTTAACTTTACCTACATTAGCCAAGATCGGTCGATGAAACAATCAAAATCCGTTTGCATAAATCCAGTAGAACCCTCAAGTTAGATCCATCCCATGACAGTAAAGATAGCATGATCAAAGTCAGAGGAAGACTTCAGCATTCAGATTTGCCAGAAGGGACGAAACATCAGGTGATTTTGCCACATGGTCCTCTGGTTGTGGAAATGAAAATTCAACAAGTACATAAAGATTCCGTTTGCGTCGGTCCTTTGACTGCCTTAGCAATCCTTCACGGGACGATTTGGTTGACACAAGGACATCGTGAAGTAAAACATGTTATAAAGGACTGTTTTCGTTGCAAAAGACAGAATGCGGTAGCTGGATCAAAGAAGATGCGAAATTTACCGAAAGAGAGAATACGGCACTCACCCGCATTCACTCACGTGGGTGTGGACTTTGCTGGAAAGCTATATGCTCCCACCAATTTAACTAGTAAGAAAGTTTACATTTGCATTTTCACCTGTGCAGCATCGCGAATGGTACATCTAGAACACTGGTACACTGGTGCCATATGGCTTCTTACCATGATGAAGGAAACGCATAATGTTTTCTTCCTTTCTTCAACATCATCAATGTGAAAACAACATGAAAACATTTCCTTATAGCCTTGATCACAAGAAGTTTTGGCTTTCCATCCCAAAATTTCTTATCGATGCCTAAACCATGTGCTAATTTAACTACATCATTGAGAGAGCTGCTCATCATCATGAGCTCTTCAGCCTCAAGCTCAAATTCAACTGATTCAGTCATGCTTGAAAATAATCACATACCCTAATATTTTTTCAAATTGTGCACAGACAAAGCCAACTTTTAACAGAAGTTAAAAGACAATGTTAACTAATCATATCATCAAATCAAAAGAGGGTCCTCAACAAATCTAACCACATGATTGTTGCAAATTCATTTCTTATGTATTGGTAATAAGAAACCTTCCTTTTTCAACGCAATTTCTGTTACATTCATGACATACCAAATACTTTGTCATTTAGAACTTCATAGCAAATCTCCAAATTCCATTTGTACACTTTCCTTTCAACATAAGCCATTAACAGTTCAGTTTCAGTTCAGTTTCAGTTTATATTTTAAATTCTATACATACAATTCTAATATTCTACTCTACAAACAAAATACAAGACTTAAAGAAATTTAATACAATTGAATACGATATTAATACAATTACCAAATACTAAACATAAAGGAAAAAAAGAGAATCGTATGCAGAGAATTACTTGAAGGAGGAGCCCCCTCAATAGGTAAACTAATCGAGGAGGGAGCCCCCCCTGTCAATATTAACCATAGATGAATGATTACTTTTTCAAACCAGGCTATGAATGTGGCAAGGGCCACTCCAAAACGGAGAAACCCAGATGGGAACCCCAAGGCACCCACAACCCCAAGCAGCCCAGGAGGCCACAACGATCAGCAATCCACCAGGGCCCTGGGAGCAAACCCTGGGGCCAAAGCTCAGGGACACCCCACAGAGGAGAAATCCAACTGCAGAAGAGCACCCAAACCCCCACCCCTATCAGCCCCCAGAACCCCAGCAAACCACCAACCACCACCACGCCCAAAGACGCCCAGGGCCACAGGCACCCCAAAGCCCCACCCAGGACCCCGCCCTGAAGCAACCGCACGCCATCCACAGCCCGGTCCAGTAAGGAATCAGAAAAGTTCAGAATATTAATTGACCTTGTTCAATAAGTAAATTTTCAGATTTCTTTTGAAGGAAAGCTTAGATGGGGCATTTCTAAGTTCTACAGATAGAGTATTCCAGAGTTTGGCACCAAGGTAACGTAACGATTTTAGACCATACTGAAGGCTGTTTTTTTGAGTCAGATATAAATCTCCATGACTGGCCTGTCTAGTGGAATATTGATGAACAGATGAATTAAATAGGAAAAAGTTATGAAAGCAATCAGGTGATGTCTTGTTGACAGATTCAAAGACAATGGTTAAGAGCCTGAGTTCGAAAATATCAGAAAGTTTGAGAAGTTTAAGATCTTTGAAGATGGGAAGTGAGGGAGACATGCGAGGCTGAAAAGATATGGCTCTGACAGCTTTTTTCTGCAACCTTTTCACTGGCCACCAAAATATTGTGCCCCTCACTCGGCCGGTTCATTAGAAGGGACACAAAGAAATTAAAACCAAATCTGCCAACGTTAACCAGACTTCATCACTCTCAAAAACATTCTACAACCATGTTTTTCTCTTCTCGCATGCTGCGGGTATTACTTGATGTAAATAACAGATCTTGTTGTTGTTAAATTCCTCTACTACTATGACATTTAGGGTGGGCACTAATTTATAATCCCCGACATGAGCATTATTTAAGAACATTACTATCAACGTCTAAAGCCATTCGCCCAGACCAGCTAAAATATGAAGATCTTTTGCATTTCGCAAGAGAAACTAAACAAAACTTGGCAACTTGCAGATAAGTCTCTTTCAGACCTTGTTCTCAGCAAAGATAGCTACAATACATGATGCCAAAAAGATTAACTTTGTCAGGGTCGTTGGAAACAGGATTGTAGAGCCTCAAGTGAGTAGGAGGTTGGATGGTAAGATGATTAAACATATTGCAGGTCAAGGCCCTGTTTATTTGAGATGCTGCCAAAAAGATTGAAACGGGTTTCAACTGGATAGATGGAACAAACAATGAAGCTACCTCTGAAGAAGACACAGACACAGAATTGGAACTTTCTGCGTTTCCTGTGAAAAGTGAAGCAAGCAATATTCAGGATGATAAGGAAGAGATTGTACAATTATCTTCAACGATTGCTATGGCTTCCACATCTAACGCTTGCCTTGAAATTCCAACCGCCAATAAACAACCTTTCAGCAATTATTCCCCATGTCAAGTGGTAGACGTAGACCAATATTTCAAGACAGACGAAGCAAAAGTCAGTTCAGGAGTACTGTGCCCTACATGCAATTCAATGTTTTCTCTGGAAGACATTGAATTGCATGCTGACCTTTGCTGTGAGAGAAACATGCCAATAGAAGAACGCACATATTCAAATCGGATGTTGGAAATGCAAGGGAATAGTGAAACAGGAAACCCTGAAAGAGAAATTGCTATTGCTGAAGAAGATTTGGTTGAGTCACCTTGTGATATAGAGGCCATCCTCAAGAATATTGTCAACAGAGTTGATAAGAAAACTGTGCGCATTGATGTAAGGAGAAAATATTTATGGGATGATTACGTTGAAGCCCAAAAAAGGCCATGGGTGAAGAAAGAGTGCAGTCTGAAGATTGTCTTCTTGGGGGAACCAGCAGTTGATGATGGAGGTCCCAAACGTGAATTTTTCACTGGTACGTGTGTTTTTTTTCAACCTAAATTTTAAAATCAACAATTCATGTGACATTTGTGGCGAGGAAAGATACAAAGTCACCGGGTCCTCACTACAAATGCCACTTACAATTTTCTACAAAATATTAACGGTAGCTTGAGGTGGTTGCAGGAGAAAAAAAAACTTTTGGAAACTAACAAAATTACCAAACAAGTGAGAGTTTTTCTCCTGCAACCACCTTATTAATAGTTGAAAAGGAAACAAAAACAAAAGCTAAGTTTAAACTGAAGTACCCCCAAAACCCGCACAAACAGCCCAACCCCACCAAACCACAAACGTGAGAGCATCAACAGGGAAAGAATAGAACTATAGAGCTATGGTACAGAGATCAACTCCGAGGAGAAAAAAAATCAAACTAATCCTAGACTCCCCCAGCCAACGCCCCCATGGAAACAGTTAGGGCTTGTATGCAGATGAGTGCACAGTATGTGAATTACCATTGAGTCATTGAAATGTTTTCCTTGCATCAAAGTATCACTGCATGGAAAATTCACTTTACAATCACATTAAAGATGATGTAAAGTTATTGTAAAGAGCGTCTTTCAAGCATCTTTTCTTAACTTTAATTTTTATGTAAATATGGAGATTTACATTACCTTTACATGGTTCGGTCAAGATTGTAAAGAGCAATATTTACAACAACTTTACAAGATCATTTAAAGTTATTGTAAATTCAATCTTTACATGGATTTTCAAGTTTTTGAAAAGATGATTAATGTTGATATTTACACATGTTTTCACATCAAGTAAAGGAAATGAAAGTTAACTTTTACAATGTCTTTTCAAAAGTATGTAAATTCACTTGAAAATTTGGTGTTTTCCCACTTCTGTAAACATGGTAAAGACGTTTTCAAACAAATTGCCACAGAGAGGAAGCTGCATCTTATTATTACTTTGAATAGAAAGCTCCGTCATTGCGCGATTATCAAGAAAGATATTTTCTTGTAGGATGATTTTGAAGGTTCTAAATACAAGATCATGCTAGAAATAAACATTTTACACAATCTATGATCCATTAGAGTACGCCATTCAATGTAAAATAAAGTGAGTCTTATAGAAAACACAAAGGGAACTTCAAGTCTCATATTGTTTCATCAACAATGAAGCACAGCGTCTACATTTACAGAGATACATCCAAGTAATAAGGTTCTTATATGAACGTGTAAAATCTACTAAGGTACACTATTAATAGGGCTACATGTAAATGAAAGATATGAAGAAAAAGGTTAACTTGATCCAAATTGGCAGATACTGTTTGTAGTGCCACAGAACGGGGCTGTGTGCTAGGAGTCCACCTCAAAACTGCTCTTGTTCCATAAAGCAAGGTTCTACAGGGAGGCACTGATCGTAAATGAAGACAATTGTCTTTTCTTATAAGAAACTGAACTCTTAGGTCATCAAAAAATCAGAAACTGGGAAAAATAACTGTTACTAGTTATCTTGATACAGGAAACCTTTGCCAGATCTTCATTTTTCCCAAATCATATTACTTCAAAGGAACTTGAGTAACGTCTAAGAACTGCAAAGGCTTGACAAACTTTTTTTGAAATGTCCATGAGAGCACAGGTAGAAAGCAATGAGAATTTTATGAAACCTTGTGAAACTCATAAGAAACTCTGTGTACTGAAAATCTGAGAATTTTCAGAAACTTTCAGTGCTGGCCCAAAAATTATTTGTTTCTTATAAAATAAACCTTTGTTGGTCAAGGGGCATCAATGATGGCTTTGCTTGTATTTCCTACAATGACACAAAATATGCAAACCAGGGGTGCCTTTGTCCACATTTTCCCAGCCCTGCAACACAGGGGTCCAAATGAACTAGTAAAAAGAAAGGACATTTTCAAATTGGACATACAAACAGCAAATTGACATGTGTTGAGTCCAGGTCCCAAGGCCCCAATAAATTCTAATCAGTGAAATCAAAGTAGAAGGAATATAAACTAAGAACTAGCATGCTCTAACCAACAAAAATGTAGCAACACCAATACATGATTATGCTCAAGATGGCAGTGACGAACTTTTTACCAAGATGCATTGCGTTCTAACAGCGAATTCTTAATGCTTCTATTGGAATTCAATGAAAGAATGTAATGCATCTTGGTAAAAAGTCTCTTGCCACCATCTTTAGCATAATCATCTGTTAACCTTGCTGATCAACAGCTATACAAATTAAAGTCCCAACTCCAACAAGGTGCTAAAGCAAACCCAATTCAGCAATAATATTAAAGTAAACATTCATTAAGATTATGGCTTCAATAGTTTCCTATTTGTACTGAACAAAGTATTCAGGCCTGCAGCTTGAATAACTGCAAAAATTTGAGTTCTGGGATATCTAAGGCAGAAACAGATAATGCATCATTGCAGCAGTTTCAATGATTTAATGCAGATCAATGTCTATCCTTTGTTAATTTACTTAAATGTGCAAGCAATATCCTGATCATCCAGATCGGTCAAAGTTGTTTACTTTTTGGCAAAGCTGCATTAAACAATTGTCCTATGCTAAAGTCCACACAAGTTCTGAAGACAAGCTGTTGGGTTTTGGCCAGAGCAAAATTCCTGCTGATCTGCATAACTTTTCACTCTTGACGATGTAGTCTTGTTGATCATCCCAACTCTGGCACTCTGACGGAGCAATTGGAAAACAATAAATATATATATACATCTATATATACCAACAATTTCTCCTTTCTCTTCAGATGACATTAAATCAGTTGTTTTCACCTGCATCATCTCTAGCATCCAATAGTTTGCTTTTAGGGCTCTAGGCAAACCCTTCCACCTGGAAAGAAAGTTGAAATGATCATGTGAATGAAAGAAATTGCAACCTGGTGAGGTAACATGACACACAAGAATTTTTCTTTACTTTTTTTAGACACCACCTGTATTCACCATCTGCAAAATTGGTTATTTAGGCATAAAGATATGCTCATAAATTTTGATCTGAAAAATGTGAAGCATCAGTTCACACCTAGGCTTCCTTCAGAATTAAAATAGCATGTGAACAAGGCTGATAGCTTTGAAACAAAACCTAGCTACATAGCCAAAAAAGCATCATAAGATTAGACCTGATTGCTTGATTTTGAGGATATGTTAGTCCTAATTAGTGCCATTCAAAACTTATTTGGCCACTGCATGTAGCTGGGTCCTTCCCTAAGAAATTCTACCAATCACAGATGCCTAGAAAGGTAACAATACATGTATATCAATGAAAAGTATGAAAATGTGTGCTGCAATATTCCTAAAAATTCAAAACTTGAATAAACATACCGTAGGTTATTTTCATATGGTTGCTTTATTTTATGTCTAATGTGCCTCCCACCAGATCACTGTCATAGACTCTTGAAGCCCCACTTCAAACAAGCTGGAAGGACAATTATAAATAAAATGTACTTCAAATATAAAACGTCTCTCTATATACAAATATGTAATGGCAGTTAAAGGAAGTACAAAGACCAGCATGCTTTGGACTAGCAACTTGCTCGTCCAAAGCATGAAGTTTGTGCAATACCTTGTGCACGCAGGAATGTATGAACTGTTAATACTAAAAAGCTAAAATTTTCATTCAAAATCAAGAAACTTTTAGTATGAGCTTATCTCCTGTAAAATGGATGATTTTTAACTACAAGTGAGTGGCTGATTAAATTTCTGCAACCACTATACAACGGTAAAATTTCTTGAAAAGAAGCATACGTATTTGGCTAAAAAAAGATATGGATATATATATAGTTATATACAGGAAATAAATTTTCAAAACCAGATGTTGATGTGTGCAACATCTGCACTGTAAGAAAATAATAATAGCCACCAAATTCTTGCCATTTTAACTTCTAAATCTTACTATTCAAAACTTCTCTGAGTTACTGTGTGTGTTAATAACTGTTTCGTTGTGATGTAGCCAATTGACTGAGAAAACTTGAAGCATCCAGCACCAATCCTTCCATTAATGCATGCAGATTTTGGGTATACAGAATTTGCTAGTGCTATCCTTTCCCCAAGAAACATTGAAGGTTAAGTATTGCGGTGATCAAAAAACAAAGAAACGTAAACATAGGCCTAGGGTATCGGCGGTATATTCCGGACGGTTAAGGTTCTTAGGCCTAATGTGCTAAGACCTGTCTTCCGAATTGAAAAACAAAATTAGCATGTTTAACTTACATCATTTTGTGATTCTTTTCTCGACAGTTTGCAATTTTTTGCATCTTCCTGTGATTTCTGTAGCTCTTCTTTTCCGCTGGGTTGTTTAGGCCTAAATTCTCGCGTGGCGGTATAATCCGGACGCAAAAGTTGATCGTCGATTTGGCGTGCAAAACGCCACCTTTCGTTGGCGATTCTTTTACATTTTATTCGGTTAGCTTTTGAAAGTTAATTTGTGTAGTTTTCATCGGCATCACTCTGCTTTGCTTGCATATCTGACAAGTTGAATATCGTTGACCCGTTTATCGCAACAAACGACGTTGACACGATATTTTCGAATGCACGCAAGAGCACTGTTTGTTTATGGGGTATTTACAGTGACCTGGAGTTTATTTCAAAAACTCAAGATATGTGAAAAGATCGATTAAGAGATAGAGAACATGAAAATAAAATGCAAGTTTGCTTTGCGATTAAAGGCTTTTGTGAAACGGGTTTAATGAACTGATTGTCCGGCAAATACCGCCGTCCGGAATTTACCGCCGATACCCTATAGGAACACATTCAGTATAGATAAAAGTTAATAGTCAACATTCATGCAAGATTTGGAAATCCTTTTCTTGATTAGACAACATAGTACAGAGCACATTATGCAATAACTCAAAATAAAAATGCTCTCTGATCATTACAGTCAATCCTTAGATCAGAGAGGGACTTGGATGAGGCCGATGTTGATATCAGGCGGCCTAAAGGATTTCGAATGGGTACCGGCTGTTGCAACTCACCTCTGGCTTTGCAAGTTTCACCGCCATACTTTGTCTCCAAAGCTATTGCTTTCAAGCACGTAAGGAAGAAGCACAGCGTTGCTTTCACACTTGCTTACAACCCAACTTTAAGCCAGCAATCGCTGGACTCCACACTCCACATCTCTCTGCCTTTCTTGGCGCCATTCTATGCCCAACCGTCATCGATCTCTTCAAAATTTCATTTCTGTGTCTCCCACCTTAAATATGGCGGATGAGCAATTCACCTCAACTTATTCCCAGGACAAAATGCTCAGATAGTTTTGCAAAATATACCCGAGAAAAGAGTATCTTTTTTTATCTTAGGATCTCACTTAATGAAAGGAACTCAGAATAATTTAAACGGACGATTTGCATCCAAAAACGGCCATGTTTTCGCTTAAGCATTTGCAGGGAGAGTTCAAAATAACCCCATCATGAATCTTTACCTATGGTTTTGCTTTGTTTCCTATGGTTTTGTAAAAATTAACTGAAGGGAGAGCATCATTTACTTTTGGATCTCATTTAATGAAATGAGCTCAGAATAGTTTGAAATTATGATTTCCATCCAAAGCAGCCATATTTCTTTTTCAATGCGATCGCAGGGAGAGTTCGAAATAACCCCCATCTTGGGTCTTTTACCTATGGTTTTGCTTTGTTACCTATGGTTTTGTAAAAACTAACTGAAGGGAGAGAATCGTTTATTTTTGGATCTCATTTAATGAAATGAGCTCAGAGTAGTTTGAAATTATGATTTCCATCCAAAACGGCCATTTTTCATTTTCAATGCGATCGCAGGGAGAGTTCGAAATAACCCCCATCATGGATCTTTACCTATGGTTTTGCTTTGTTACCTATGGTTTCGTAAAAATTAACTGAAGGGAGAGAATCATTTATTTTTGGATCTCATTTAATGAAATGAGCTCAGAATAGTTTGAAATTATGATTTCCATCCAAAACGGCCATATTTCTTTTTCAATGCGATCGCAGGAAGAGTTCGAAATAACCCCCATCTTGGGTCTTTTACCTATGGTTTTGCCTTGTTACCTATGGTTTTGTAAAAACTAACTGAAGGGAGAGAATCGTTTATTTTTGGATCTCATTTAATGAAATGAGCTCAGAGTAGTTTGAAATTATGATTTCCATCCAAAACGGCCATTTTTCTTTTTCAATGCGATCGCAGGGAGAGTTCGAAATAACCCCCATCTTGGGTCTTTTACCTATGGTTTTGCTTTGTTACCTATGGTTTTGTAAAAACTAACTGAAGGGAGAGAATCGTTTATTTTTGGATCTCATTTAATGAAATGAGCTCAGAGTAGTTTGAAATTATGATTTCCATCCAAAACGGCCATTTTTCTTTTTCAATGCGATCGCAAGGAGAGTTCGAAATAAGCCCCATGTTGGGTCTTTTACCTATGGTTTTGCTTTGTTACCTATGGTTTTGTAAAAACTAACTGAAGGGAGAGAATCGTTTATTTTTGGATCTCATTTAATGAAATGAGCTCAGAGTAGTTTGAAATTATGATTTCCATCCAAAACGGCCATATTTCTTTTTCAATGCGATCGCAGGAAGAGTTCGAAATAACCCCCATCTTGGGTCTTTTACCTATGGTTTTGCCTTGTTACCTATGGTTTTGTAAAAACTAACTGAAGGGAGAGAATCGTTTATTTTTGGATCTCATTTAATGAAATGAGCTCAGAGTAGTTTGAAATTATGATTTCCATCCAAAACGGCCATATTTCTTTTTCAATGCGATCGCAGGGAGAGTTCGAAATAACCCCCATGTTGGGTCTTTTACCTATGGTTTTGCTTTGTTACCTATGGTTTTGTAAAAACTAACTGAAGGGAGAGAATCGTTTATTTTTGGATCTCATTTAATGAAATGAACTCAGAATTGTTTGAAATTATGATTTCCATCCAAAACGGCCATATTTCTTTTTCAATGCGATCGCAGGGAGAGTTCGAAATAACCCCCATCATGGGCCTTTTACCTATGGTTTTGCATTGTTACCTATGGTTTTGTAAAAAATTAACTGAAGGGAAAGAATCAGTTATTTTTGAATCACATTTAATGAAATGAGCTCAGAGTTGTTTGAAATTATGATTTCCATCCAAAGCATTGATTTTCCTTTTTCAATGTGATCACAGGGAGAGTTCAAAATAACTCCCACCATGGGTTTTTTACCTATAGTTTTGCTCTGTTACCTATTGCTTTCATTAATTATAAGAGGGGGAGAATTGTTTATTTCAGGCTCCCCTTTTCAAGAAATAAACTTGGGATAGTTTCAGTAAACGATTTTCGTTCAAAATATATCATATTTTGCTTTAGAACAACCTCAAAGAGAGTACCAATTGCATTCCTATAATGGTCCATTTTTGTGGTTATGTCTTAATTGAGAAAAAATGAATATATTCCAAGCAACACTTCTAAGAAAACACAAAAATAATGAAAATGAATTTAAATAACTTTACAAGACTTGAATTTATAATGTAAATCATGTCACAATCTTTCCTGGCTCTTTACAATGACAAGTAAAGGTGAAAGATCATATTTCTAAAACTTTACACGTCTTTATCGAAGTCTGTAAAGACGATTTTCACCTTTACAATAAAGACAGATATTGTAAAGTTGAAAGATGATATTTACATGTTCTTTACAGAGAATTGAATTTCCATGTAAAGTCAATTTTCCATGCAGTGTATATACTGGAAAGCTGGTTTGTTTGAAAACATTTTGCAGTCATACAGTAAATCCCCGCATATAAGAACCTACCAAAATAAGAACCTAGAGGCTGTTTTTCCTAAATTATGTACCTTGCAATTAAGAACCTGTTTCAGTTTGAAGAAATATAGGTTCTTATTGCAGGGGTTGCAAAGTTGATCTTTCATTGCTGTTGATAAGGTCATCATGGTCCTAATAGACGATTACGCTAAAGATGGCGGCAAGGAACTTTTTACCAAGATGCATTGCATTCTTTAATCGAATTCCTATAGAATCGTTAAGGATTCGTAATTCGAGCGCAATGCATCTTGGTAAAAAGTTCCTCGCCGCCATCTTTAGCGTAATGGTCTATTGGGTTCGAATGCTTTATTCTCCTCCCCAATTACTTATTAAGTCCAAAAGAACCTTTCCAAAACAAATAATAGACCTGAACATCATTGTGAAACTCTTAAGGGAACTGCATGAGGCACCCTTCAAATAAGAACCTCTATACCCTGAAATTAGTCTTAGTACCTTTGAAATAAGAACCAATTTCAGCCTGGCTCTCGAAAAAGTAGGTTCTTATACGCGGGGATTTACTGTATGCAAAATAGTTTTCTTTCCACAATGGGGATTCATTTGTAGATGTCAGTTATAGCCAGTTTCCAAAAAAGCTTCCTTACACAAGAGATCGGATGTGAGAAACAGCTGTTGGAGGACCGTCAGACATTTTTTATGTTTTCAGTAATGAATTGTGAAGTTTTATTTTTATTTCCTAGAAATATTTGAGCAAATTCGCAGACGTTTCTTTGTTGAAGATGGAGCAGGTTATAGCTCATGTGATAGCACTCTTGCGCTGTCAGAGGGAAGCTATGCTGTGGTGGGACAGTTAATGTCAAGCTCTATTGCTCAAGGAGGGCCACCACCAAACTTTCTTGCTGGATGGGTTTTCGAATACATCAACAAAGGCATTGAAGGGTTGACTGTTGACATCTCAAAGCTTGATGGAAATTTAAAATCTGTTGCCGAGAAGGTAATTTGACTTGATAGCTTAATGAGACTCAAACTTTCATGTTGTTTTTCTAATATATCATTTTCGTGCACACATGAGAAACCAAGCCACATGCTGCTATAGAAAGAGCATCTATGTGGTATCTGCCGCTACTGAAGTTGAAATAGCAAAATGTCATCATTTAAAAATGTCAATGAAAATGTTAAGCTATTCTTTTGCAAAACAACGGTATTACAGAATTAGCTACAGTAAGCAGTAAGTATCAAGTCTGGATCCAAGTAGTAGTAGACTTATGACGATGAGTTCCTTCTATCCCAGCAGTAAACCGTGCTCAAGAGGGCTCATAATGAAACAGCAAAAAAGCAGGCCCTATTTTCGTCAATCATCAATGGAATTATGATGGAATCACGGCTTGGAACCTCAATCCCATGGGAGTGTTTTCAATTCTTCAATTGAATCTTGAATTCTAATATTTACACTCTGACAACAGCATGTGATAGGGATTGTGTGAATCCCCACCTTCTGTACTGTGTCAGCTGCACATGATGATTATACACCACTTACCTGCATGATATGATGATGCAAGCAAAGAAACATACAGTAATGATTATCTACCATAGGATCAGCAGTGAAAACAGATCTGGGTAGCAGTGTAAAGGCATTGCAAGGAAGGAGTAACAGAATGAAGTTCATATGGCTGAATGTAAAGTTGAACTTTGCCTTGGAACTGTCCGCCCATTCTATCAGGGAGAAAGTCAAGTTTGCTATAGAATTAGTCAGAGTCTTTCCTTTTTGCATTTCTAGCTTGACAATGCATTGACAGAATTAGATTTCAGAAAGATGTTAGTGGAGGATGACACAATGGATGCTTTGGCACAGATAGGTTACAGGGGCGTTCCTCAAAGGGAGAGACTTTCAAACAAGAGCAAAATCCTCCGGTAATGCCATATTTTTAGGCTTTGGTTTTATTCAGGCATCTGGTGAATTTTTTTTAATTCAGGAATTTAGGAAGTAGGAATTCAATTTTCCAATAACAGTTGCTTTAGAACGAGCCACAGTAATTTCAGTAACTGTAGTTATCAAATGTTGTCAAATTATGAAGCAAACTTTTACATAGTTCTAAGGATACAAAACTTCTTAGAATTCTGCCATGGGTGACCAAAAGGTAGACATATTTCTCCTGTTTGCATCATTAAACATACTGTGGAGGTGCATATTGTGCATAGGATGGGGGCCTACTTGGTCGTATGAGGCACCTCATGCCCTCAAGAAAAGCGATTACCGTGCAAAAATGAAATTACGTACGGCCAGCTGTTTTGTATATGTACACGTGTATAGTAAATACATAGCGCTGAAGAAGTGAAGTACACATTTTGTTTCATTAGCTCATATATGTGGTATTTTCTATCATCTCAATATATTGTCAGAACTGGGCTTAACACCAATACACATGCTGATCCTTTCAATAAATGCAGATTGCAAATGATAATGGGCATTTGCAAGCTATTTTGAAATTTTCTACTTTGTCTAATGCTGTCAATAGAATTGTTTCTATGTTTTCCAATTAGATCAATGTTTATCAAAGCATGTGTTGCCAAGAAAATTCCAATGATTGATCAGTTGGCTGACGGGCTGAAACTGTTTGATGTCACTGATGCTATGAAACGATATGGCAAGCATATGCATAAATGGTTCGTAGCAGACATGCAGGAAGAACTGACACCAGACACGCTTTTAAGCACGATTGTTGTAGTGTTTTCTAACAATGAAGCTCAAAAGGATGCTGAAGTGAGAACTTACAAAGCCTTTTGTGAATTTTTACAGTCAGTATATCATGGTGGGTATTAAGTTCATACAGTGTCAAGATAGTAATGAACCCTGTCATAAACACTGAACAATACAGTTGCACACGATGCGCCAACATGGCTTTACACGAATCAATTTCTAAATCCTGAAATCAGACCTAAAAACTTCTCTGGCCATTCTTGCTCGTTCCTTCCCTAGAAAAATTTATTGACATGTTTGTATTGTTTTCACTGTTTCTGAAACAAACATTTTGAGAAACTCTCCTATAGCCCTAAAAAGCAAAGGAATTTGCAAAAATCCAAGAATTCAACTCAGGCTTTTTGCTAAGGATCAAGTCATAAATATTTATGACTAAAGATCTAAAGATCAAGTCATTAATTTGCGATTTCCCATAAACTGCCAAAAGTAGATAGTTTATTTTGTTGCACCCAGTATATTTGCTTGCATTTTGGTGAAATACTTTTTATCACATGACTCCATTAATCACAGATTCCATCAATTACGTAAGAATTTTAGCAAAGTTGAATACTTCTAAAATGCAGATACAGTTAAGCCCGAAATTATTCATCCCCTTGCCTTGCCACATTTGGAGTATTTTAGATTGTCATATTTGCGGACCAATTCATAAGATATTTTATTCTTCCAGTTCCCCTTTTTGTATATTTTTAGCCCTTTAATAACTTCTTATGAACTTTCAACCACAGTAAAACTGGTTCTCAAATAGAACAATGCAAGAGACTCACATTTTGGAATGGGTATGAATAATTTCGTGCTTAACTGTATCTCTTCTGCTATTTTTATTCAACCATAATATCAAATATGGTATATAACAAAGGAAGGAGTTGAAACAAATTTCTGCACTAAATTATTTGCGATATTTTGTGTCACGTACTAAAATGAACATCTGAATTGATTTCTATTTGTCTTCAGAAACTTCAGAATCTCAACTGTCATTACAAGAGGTACTCAAGTTCATCACCGGAACAAATCAGATACCAGCCATAGGATTCCCCAACAAGATCACAGTTGCATTCATCAGCTCCTGTGAAGAAGGCTGTAAGTGCAGGCCAACATCTTCAACATGCGACCTTCAGTTGAATTTACCCACACATATAACAAGTCTTGAAGAGATGATGGAAGCTGGAACTTCCATGCTCAGAGAATGTTTTGGATTTGGCAATATTTGACAGTATCTCCATGATATTTGCTAGGGACATGTATATTATGATCTTTGACTTCCATATCAACTTAACGCTACAGTTCAACCTCGATAACTTGGTAATTATTGAACTGAGACTACTTTAGAACTTAAACCATTGGGCATTTAGGGAAATTAATCGGGTTTAGGCTTGCATTCCAGCGTCTGCCACAGGATAGGGCTCGAATCTCTGAAAAATTTGAAATTATATGTGTATAACCTCATTTCCCTATTCTTTCAACGAAACAGATAAAAAAAAGACTTCATGTAATTTACCTCAATCTCAGAGAGTGTATTTTTGATATTATTTTCAGAATAACAGCATTCATAAAATACCAGCTAGTGTGGCAGTATTGACGTCATCAACATGCCAAATCGGAAACCATAAAAGCTACAGACTCTTGCTTGCTAACAGCTTGTAGACCTTCAAAAAACTGAGTATTTCTTTTGTTGGTCACATTTCATTTAAAAATTTTGCAAAGATTCAAGCCCTATACTGTGTCCCCTCACATTTATTTGGCTGAGCGGCATAGTGACAAACAAGCAGTGGAACAAAACAATGTAAACAATGTGATTTCCTTGATGACAGAAAGGAAGCAAATTGTATTCCTAGACAAGAAGTCAATCACCCTGGTAGAGGTAGAGGTAGAAAGTGCCCCGCAAGTGGAACACTCTTGGCGAAACTTATGCAAACTTTAGGAGACATCTCTCCAGGGTACTTAGACAGGCATGTCACTCTGCCCTCGGATAACTAAAGGCCCTTGTCAACTCTAACCATTGTGCGTCTTCCTTGAGAGTTTGAGTAATCGAGGTTGAACTGTACTTAAAAATGTGGAGAGCTGTGTTTTTATTCTTGTTTGAGTAGGAGTTGGTTCATTATCTCCACTGTTTGCTCATACAGTGACGTACCATGAGCTCTATCATCATTTAATGGCTGTATCAGAGAATTTAAAATGTCCAACTCGTCATTGTTAAACGTGACTTCAGGCTGCGGAACTTCAACGACGTTGCTGGTTTCAATTTCAGGCAAGGGACCATCAAAGTCGATTCCATATTGGTTGTAATCTAGAACATTGGTTATATTGATTAGATTTGAAAGAGAAAATGAATGGATACCTGCAGTCCACAACTGCAGTGGGCTTTGTGAATGCTCTGTGCGCAGAGAATGGTTGTTCCATTGTCTTAGGAACTCATTGATTGATCGATTGATTCGAGGAAGATATACGTACTGGAGTGCAAATAGATGTACTTCATCAGAAGGGTTTAGCTTTCCTTCATCTTCAAGGCAATAGAATAAGTTCTTGTAGTAAATGATGATGCATTGAGCCACGTTTCGCCAGAGCCGTTCAATCCGCTGATTATGCACTGAACGGCCTGTTATGAAAGGCGTATTGACAGTTGCCCTATTTGCCAGAATGAATCGAGCTACGGCAATGTTTTCCGTACCATGGTCACTACGGACTCTTGCAGGGCAACCAAACTTCTCCACAGCGGCCTGAAAATAGCGGAGGACTGTTTCTGCTCGATTGTTGGTGCTGCAGTGTAAAAAGACAACACATCTTGAAAACCCATCGATTCCTCCGTGAATCACGAAACGCCACCGGATAAGCTTGTGGTTGCCGTCGATGTGCCTTTAAAGACAAAGATATATGAATATTAAATTGTTTTGCTCATGTCGTCTCCCTTTCCAAGGAGCCAAAGTTGCACGTTCGATCGGAATTTGACATCCAACCACACCACACTGCAACGAAAGTTGTCCCCAAGTTACATTATTATTTTTTTATTTGTTAGAGCAGGTCAGTGAGTGGCAGCATGAAGTTGATGTGGACAGTTTCCCTTTTAGACAATATAAGTTACAAAAAGATCAAATCTCGAGAACCCCTATCTGCTAGGCAGTTGCTAGCAGGTGACTTTGAGTTTCCAAAAAAAATTACGTCAAGTTACCAATTTTTGTTACAAGCTCTGACTTTCAGAACTAATTATTCATTATTAGCTTACAGCTGTAATCGTTACCGTTCAGTTGCTTTTGTTCTATAAAGAAACAACGTCATTCATTAGTGTTTACTTCATTTCATTTGCTCTTCCGAAAATTACAACGATATTTTGCCGAAAACAAATAGACCCAAATGATCCCCACCTTACCCTACTAAACTAAGTCATCACTTACCACAGTGCATTTGGGCTTGACACGTTATAAACTCTCCTTCGGACTGTAAAGCGTCTCCTCATTTCCCTGCCAACCGGATCAACGCGCCATATGCTCTCTCTTGCCCTTCTCCTTTGAACACGGATACCTCGTCCTACCAGAGCTCCAATTACCATCACCTCTCCAGAATTAGGTGTATCTCTCAGAATTTGTTGCACTACATCGTCAAGTTCATTGTCGCTGATATCGGAAAATGTTTCCAGGTCTACAGGTATATCAAGTTCTTTACGACGTCTGTCAAGTGTGCTCCTTGATATCCCAAGCATCACAGCGACTCTTGACCACGAGAAGCCAAGCTCCTTCAAAAATATGAGTTGTTCTTTGCTAACCAAATATCTTGGCCTGCCTCTTCCAGATGCTGGAAGAGTTGCTGCCGTCAGACATCGCTGCCCTTCCTGCTGTTGAATAGATAAAGCATTTAATCTTTCATCGTAATGTTCTAACATTCTTTGGTACATTCCCATCAACTCCGTCAAGTGACTTCCCAGCCCTGTAGGATCCATGGCGCTTTGAATATCAGTTATCATCACATACCAGTATAACTGTGTGCATTTCTCATTTGCTACTTGCCTCATTTTCCCCACAACATCTGAACTGCTCGAGAACATGTTCCGCTTGAGTTCTGAGTACAGGGTGGGAAGGCAAGGCAGAATCCCTCTCAACTCTTGCAGTAGATCCATCTTTCGAGATGAAGCAGTGACTGGACTGGCTCTCAAATCTTCGTCGTGCAGTCAATAATCAACACAACGGGTAAAAATAGCAATTGAAATAGCATTCAGTTTTAAAAATGAACAAGTTTTATAAAAATGAACAAGTTTTATAAAAATGAACAAGTTTTATAAAAATGAACAAGTTTTATAAAAATGAACAAGTTTTATAAAAATGAACAAGTTTTATAAAAATGAACAAGTTTTATAAAAATGAACAAGTTTTATAGAAATGAACAAGTTTTATAAAAATGAACAAGTTTTATAAAAATGAACAAGTTTTATAAAAATGAACAAGTTTTATAAAAATGAACAAGTTTTATAAAAATGAACAAGTTTTATGAAAATGAACAAGTTTTATAAAAATGAACAAGTTTTATAAAAATGAACAAGTTTTATAAAAATGAACAAGTTTTATAAAAATGAACAAGTTTTATAAAAATGAACAAGTTTTATAAAAATGAACAAGTTTTATAAAAATGAACAAGTTTTATAAAAATGAACAAGTTTTATAAAAATCGGTGGGATAATGTAAATAAAAGGAAGGAGGAATCTTTAGAAACATGAGAAATGTTTATATTATTAGAAACAACCTTCATATTATAAAAATGAGCTTCAATAAAATGCAGGAAGTTTTATGAAAAGAAACGAAAGTATTTTTGACGAAAATGGCGCGCCATACTTGCCTGTTCGTTGTTCTGATTTGGCATTGGACTTTGACCTTTGTTTGTCTTGTCTTTATGGAAAATATCTGTTTCTTCTTTGATTCGCTTTTCCCATCTTTTTATGATTCCTTATTCGTCTTCTTTTGCTTTTTTCTCCCAAGTAGACGTACTTTCCGTTTTAATTTTAAAAATATCCCCTCACCATGTCATTGTTCAGCTATCACAACTCTTCTACGGTCTCAGGTGGATCTTCTCACACTGGTTGATCTTCTCACATCTGGTTGATCTTGTACTCCTGCATTTCTCCTCTTGCTTGCTATTTCTACATACACAAATCTGTCACCATCATGGACTCCTCTGGTTGTTCCTGTTGCTGCCATTTGTTGCTGTTGTTGTGCTCTTTGTTACGGAAAAGGAGGAGTGAGAATTCCCGCCAAAACTTCCCGCTCAAATGTTGTCCTCATTTTGAGTGGATAGCCTCGTCCTGATCAATATTTTTGATAACAAATCCAATTCAATCAGCAAAAGGGCCAGGTGAATTCCGCGGATCTCGCGGATGCCGCGGACTTACAAAAATCCGCCAAATGCGAAATCCTCCGAATTCATTTTGACATTAGGTGGAAGTGAATTTTGCGGCTTTCAGGGCGAAATGTGTAGTCAACTCAGTGGAAAAATTTGCAAGCAATTTAATTTTTTGGTTTAAAGCATACCTTATACATTCCTGGTGATGATCTTACTTGTTGAACGCCTTCATATTTTCTTCAAATTTTAACGGGGAAGCAATAGAAACAAGGTGGGGACAGTGCTTAAACTCAAACTTGGCTGGGACACATTTTTCTGGTGGGTCATCCTTTTACTTTTGCGGAGCAGCGTTTCAGCGGTGTCATTACTGGTGGGTGTTTGTTAGGGGTTTGTTATCAATGTCAGACTGATTGAGCAGATTGTATGAAAATCTTGATATGCTGTGGTTTCTCAAATAATTTGAAAACAACTTCTTTTAACTCAAATCATTCAACTGATTGTGCAAAATAAATGTTTCAACGTAATTTCGTTGGGTTTAACCCTATTTTAACCGGGTGAAAAAAAGTGATTTTCTACCGTGGGGGGGGCGTTTTTGGCCCCCCCTAATTATCTTCAAAATTATAATAACTATGACAATGAAACTTGCACTGTGTAATAATTGAACAAAGGGGAATCCAAAAATAGCACTAACTAACTTCTAATCACGTGATTCGTTGCCAGGCAACCAAAAATAGGGCCAATTTTGACGAAATTGAGCTATTAGGGCAAAAAACTTGATTTTCATTAAATAACTGGCTAAAATAGGCTAAAAACTATCCAGATACTTACTTGATAGCCTTAGTTTAAGATTTCATTCAGTTTTATATGAATATTTGTGGTTCTTCATTAATTAACTAAATAAATAATGGTTATTTGATTCAATGCAAAATTGTTTCCTCGATAATAATGCTTAAACATCATCAATTTCGCATATTTTGGGTGAAATCAAGTAGTTTTATCAATATTTCAAGTCATTACATGATTTTTCATATAAAAATTGCTAATTCATTAGAAATATGGCGTCATAAAGGTTTATGACGTCATAGAAATTATAAATTGCTGACGTCAGCAAATGTAGATAAATTATATATCAAATGAAAGTACTCATCGAGACAAATCGAATGGTATATATATTGATGAGATTCAACACAAAATGAAGGAACTAGAGCAGTTTTCACGATTTTCTTTGTGACCACTCTCCAAATATGGGCATCTGGTGTTCACGTGGTCTAACAATAGGCATTGAAATTTTTATTTTCTGCCTGCCAGTTAAGTTTTAGGAAAAGTCAAGGAGTTTCAGTGCCATAGCTATCATCGTTTAGGAGCTATTAAAGAAAGTTTGGGAGGGGGGGCGAAAAACGCCCCCCCCTCCCGGTTAAAATAGGGTTAATCATGATACGGGGCAGGGGGCTTCCGATAACTTCTCCAGAAATACGACACGCATTTTTGTTGTCAATTGTCATTTTACTTCCGCATGTGCACATGTTTCGATTGTATTTCACTGCTTTCTCGACGTCAGGAACTTGTAAATTACTGCTTCCTCAGCATACGAAACTCTCCAGACCCAGACAACGTTTTGCCTTGGAAGTCTGCGAAGTCCGTGGAATTCATTTTCACCTAATACAAAAGTGAATTCTGCGGGGTTTGCATGTGGCGGATGTTTTCAAACTTTCAAACTCTCGAAAGTAAGGCAGTTCTGGCATTGGTAAACTCGCTGACGTTTTTCGGCAACTATACAAGATTAACTACAAAATAAAGCACAATTATTTTAACATTTGAGGAAAATGTTTTTGCCCCTATAGTTTTCGAGCTAAACTCGACACACAATACTCCATAACTGCTGGTGACTCAGATCTACGACCATGTTGTTTTGGAACCTTTCTACGGCAGTGTAAGTAGAGAAAGAACAAGTACACTGCTGCTTTCCCCGCTTTAGAAACTCAAAAGACAATGTTTCATTTTGAAATCCGCGAAGTCCGCGGAATTCATTTTCACCTAATGTCAAAATGAATTCCGCAGATTTTGTATTTTGAGGATTTTTTTTGTACGTCCGGGGCAACCGCGAAGTCCGTGGGATCCGCGGAATTCACCTGGCCCTTTTCTAGCAGCAGGGCATTAACAAGTTGGGTTTTCAGGTGTAGGTTCAGGTTGTCATACCTTGGGAGCAGTGATCCTACAATAACTTTGTGTGCCTTCCCTGTGGCAATTTCAACACATTCCATGATCAGGTTTCTTGCTCTTCAGATCATTTGTTCCACAATAGATAAGTATACACTTGGGGCTGCTTCATGTGGCTAAAAACAATTTCCTTTGGGTTTGCGAGATGAGGGGCAGGAAAAATCCTTGCTGACTTACCCTCTTTGTTAAGTAGCCATTTGGCTGTTATGCCTTTCAAATGTGAATCTCCAAAGAGGGGGACATCTTTTGCAGGTGTCGTTGGAAACTGCAATACTCTGCAGTCCGGTACAGTAAGGCCTCTTATCTGGTAATCTTTCAGAATAATCTTAGGGCGTGATAATAGGGCCTACATTTACAATGGTCAAGACCAAACTACATGGAACGAAAACCAAGCCATCATTCCTACCTCCACTTCCCGTTTGCAATGTCAAAATATCAGTTTTTCTTTACTGTAGTGTAGAGGTGGCACTGTTTGTTGATGCATTGCCAAACAAGTAAATAAAGGCCTAAGGCTTGCGCGAAGCATCAAAAATTTGTTCCAGTAGCATGTTGTCTTGAAGAAAGCCCATTAGGCCTACAAAACTTTTATCAAAGGCTAAAAACATTAGCAGTTGTCGACAGGCTCCATCCTAAGGAATATGGCCTCTAGCGTTGCTAACATAAGACCATCTTTTTCGCCTTCCTGTTCAAGGCAGCCTCCTGCACCTTCCATTCTTTGTCTTCATCAAATACCAAGTGGTCATTGATATACGGTTCCATGTTAGTGGAAATAACACCTATGCCCTTGTGATCTGACAAAGAAAGGCTTCCACTTGGCCTGGACAAAGTTTCTTGCATTATTTAGCTTCCAAACTCTCCCATTTCAAACGCAAAAGATAGCAACTTCCCCCCCAAAATAAATTTAAATTTCAACATGGATATCCAAAAAGATTTATTTTTTCAAATCAAAGACAAAACCATTGTGCTGGCACTTTAATGTTCAGCTAATGTTGCTGATGACTTCCATCTTTGCTTGAAGGACTCTGGTGTTTGACACCAGGTTCCCGCTTTCTCTTTCCATCTCTTCTATTTGCTTGATTTGTTGTTTCTTGAAGAGTTCAGTTTCATGTTTCATGCTCTGGAAGGTAATTGTCATCATCAGTCATCTCATTGTTTGTTGATTATAACATATAAAATTGTGACTTATACAGTAAAGGTCGTTTTAAAGGGAAAACACATAGCTATATCAATGGCTATATCTCATATGCACTATAAATAGGCGGGAGAGATGCCCACAAATCCATTGCTTCTGTAGGTTCTCAATAAAACCAGACGTGTCTAGGTTGTCAAGTACAATAGATGATATTGACCAGACGGTGGTTGAGGTAGGTGCCACCTTAATGCGGAGAAATTTATATCAACATTTTCAGGTGCCCACACACGTGAACATATGGAAAAGTGACCGTGAACGGGAATCTGCTGGGGTTTAAGCTGTAAAAACAGGGGTTCAAATAGCACCACTTTGACAAGAAGCCTCTGCGGAGGAGAAATAGAATTATTGGCCTTGCCTGGAAGAGAAATGCTTTCCTTCCTCAACTATGAATGAAATGAGACTGATAGTGAGTTGAAAGTGTTGAATATTGACCCAAAGTCACCCTTTTTACCATATATGGTAACAATCAATAAATTTGAAATTTCATCCTTTTTTGGTTGCAAACTTAACGCAAACAGCATTAAGTAGCTTTCTGCGTAAAAGAGCGTTATTTAAAACAACTGATGATGCTGATATTCAAAACACCAGTCTTTCGCTGTTGAAACTCTGGTTACAACAATGATTTTCCCAGCAAATCACAGATATTGTTCCACTGTAGTAAATCACGTGATTATAAATTAATTGATGCTATTTCTGGATTGCCTTTTTTTAATTATGACACAGTCCAAGTTTCATTGTCATAGCTATGATAGTTGTGCAGATAATTAGGGGGCAAAAAGGGCCTGGTAGAAAATCAACTTTTTCACCTGGTTAAACTAGGGTTAAGTCTTGGGATATCTTAGCCGAATCAAATGCCATTTAATCCCAATAAATCCCCCCATGAACCAAATACCTTTTTCTTCCTTAGGATGAACCAAATACCTTTTTCTTCCTTAGGAGTTCTCCAATGTTTTCAAGGAATTTTGGATTATTTGCTCCATGTTTGTTTGTTGCAGCAATGCATTATAAGATAAAGGTCATCCATTCATCCATTAACTTCTCAACTATTTCACTGGATTTACTATCAGGTTCAAGTGCTAAACACGCCCTGCCGCATTCTGGAATACCATCATAAGGCTCAATCCCTCTGTTGAATTCATCCTACCCAATGTTTGACCAATGACAACATCCTTGTGCATCATTGTTGCTTAGTACACCATCTGGATCGTAGTCTGAACTTGTATTACGTCGAAATTCATCAAATTCACAATCACCATCACTTGAGAAGTTGTCACTTTCGTTCTCTGAAGCATCATCTGACTCCATGATTCAAGCATTCTGAGCTGTTAATTCATTCATAATCATGAAGCAACAGTTGACACAACTGGCAATTTAACAGGTACCATTGGATTCAAAATTGTTTTACTCGAGAACTGATATCAGTAATCATAATTCCTGTACATTTACACTCACCCCAGACTGCAAACGCTCAGTTCAAGGATTGGTGACAGATGTTTATTAATTGTTGGGTAAAAGGAAGCTAAACGAGGTTTTAAGGATATATTTGAATTTTGGGGTTATTGTGGGATATGGCAAAGCTATGAGTAGAGTATCATCTCCCTGATTTGCCACCTTTCACACAAACATCTATCATGTGCCTATGAAAATGAACTTTTCAAACCTTGCAGATTCTTTTAGGATCTGCATTCATCTCGTTGCAGCATTTTGTTAACCGGCTAACCTCCACAGGTTTTTGTTTTCTACCCTACGGCTTTTCAGCATTTATCCGATTTAAGCCCAACTTTGGTCCATGTTTTACTGTTCTTTCTGAAGTTATTTTGGAAAACTAATTTTGCAAAGCAATACACCTATCAATGTACTATCAGGAACTGTATTCATCTTGTTGCAGCATTTTGTTAAACGGCTAGCCTCCAAGGGTTTTTGTTTTCTACTCTACGGCTTTTTAACATTCATCCAATTTAGGCCCAACTTTGGTCCATGTTTTACAGCACTTCGTCAAGGTATTTCGGAAAACTAATTTCACAGCACATTGCACCTATCAATGTACTAATAGGAACTGTATTCATCTTGTTGCAGCATTGTGTTAAACCACTAGCCTCGACGGGTTTTTGTTTTCTACTCTACGGCTTTTTAGCATTTATCCGATTTAGGCCCAACTTTGGTCCATGTTTTACAGCACTTTCTGAAGTTATTTTGGAAAACTAAATTTGCAAAACAATACACCTATCAATGTACTAGTCGGATTTGTATTCATCTCATTGCAGCATTTTGTTAAACGGCTAGCCTCCATGGATTTTTTTTTCTACTCGACGGCTTTCGAGATTTGATCCGATTTCGGGGAATGCTGCTAGCGTTTAACCTTGGTCCATGATTTTTATGATTTTGGCCATACAAAGATCAGGTTGTCTTCTGCAGTAATAACACACAAAGATAACAATTGTGATGACAATGATAAAGTTAAGTTGTTTGTACTAGAAATATACGACACCCCGAACAGTACGCCCATTCCTTCCACCCCTTCTCCTACCTCTCCTATCCCCCCTACCCCTTCCCCTTTGTACGTTCTTCCACGGGACAATTGTCTTCCTCTATAACCATTTTGACCCTCCTGCATGTCTCTCTGTACCTCGAGAATATTTTGCTCTTCTCTTCGTTGCTGCCTCTCTCAATCTATAAGAAAAAGTTTGTTGTTTGGTAAACCTTAGGATATGGTTTGATTGCTGGTATACTTAAGGAATAAACAGCACTTAAGCTAAGAGATATTGCTTAAGAAATTTCATGTTTGTTTTATCAAAATTTTACACATTAAATTTTGGAATCCAGATTTGAATTTTCCATACAAACTTTATTCTTTCTATGTTTTTCTACACTGTTGCAGTTCATTCCAAATCTGTGCTCGAAAACTTTATGTGAAATCTCAATGAATATCGAAACGGTTTCCATAAAGTTGTAAAATAGGTAGCGATTGTGATATTCATATATTATCATGTAAGAGTGGCGAAAATGTTAGAATCTTGATGTGAGAATCGTTCGGGGATGAAACTTCTACCAGCTTATCAACGTTGAATTACATATGACTCTTCACACTTTAAATCATTACACAGTTAATGACGATTCAGCCTCCTGTTACCATAACTCGCAGTTGAACTAACGTTTGGGCGCTGAATCCGAATCCTGAATATGTTTCAACATTTTCCAAAACGAGGCTGCTCATTACAACGGTAAAACCTTGTTTATGTCATCTCCAAAGTAGGTGAATGGTAATGATTTGAAGTATTGCACTACTAAAGTGAAGCGCTTGCGATCTCGAACACTTTGGAGGGATTAACTCACGTCCACAACGTAGGCTGTTCCTATCCCCGACAGGTGTAACTCATGGTCAAATCCCAAATAAATTCTCATGTTAGTCATTATCATAAAATAGAACATCTCGAACTCTATGAAGGTTTGAAATCAGAATGAAACTTGGTTGCTGGAACCTAATCTGTAGGAAGAACTTCCAGCATTTTGAAAAGTTCTCAAATGTTGAAAGGTGAACTTGTGCATGTAAGGAAATACATTATTGTCATGGGCTAAGGATTTGGAATTCGCCTTGGAGTATAGTTGCCTTTAGGATAAATAAGTTGCATATCTGAGCAAAGTGTCTAAAAAGGTTGTAATCCTTGTTGTCTCCCAAATACCCACAAAGTACCAGTGATAACCATTATACTAAGAAGGCATTAGAATGCAATATGTATACATGTCAACACGCGTTAGACGGTGTCAATTGATGCACGCAAAGTTGCACCAATCATCGTGTAGAAAAATTGCAAAGCAGTATGGTATTGTAAAAGTTATAAAGATCATGGTTTGAAATAGTTTAAGTGCAGTTCGTAACCAGGGGTTCAGTGGCAGGGACCTTATGGTATGCAGCCGAATCCCGCCAAAGCTATAGATATATATCAATAGAATAGACATTGAGAGATATGAATAAATAAACACACGAAACGTCAAAAGAGTTGAATTTATTTGAATGATTTTGAACCACCATTGTGTATAGACACCGCTGTTCCCGAACCCCGCCAACCAGGTGTTACATTTGGTGCATTGGCGGTTCACATATAACCTCTCCAGCATCCTTTATTAGCATAGTCGGAATCTTGTTAAGTCCTGGTGCCTTCCCACTTTTTAACTGCTTGATGGAGTTAAGTATGAAGATGTCGCTGATTAGGCCCACTGAAGATAAAACTTCAGTGGGCCTAAGTGGCCTAAATGGAATTTGAGGGACAGTTCGTTCATAATTTCATGATCATATCCCACTCTGATGCAGTGACAGAATGACTGCATGTTATTTCGCCATACTGAAGTATATAAATAGACTCGGAGCCTCTTGTTTTGTAAAACTTCATTTCTTCCGCGTTTTCCGCATTTTCGTTTTGGCTATAGGTGATTTTCGAAAACGCGGAAAACGCGGACAGAATTTATCACCAGACAAAGCTTGACGTCATACTTGTCAATGTCTACGAAAAGCTGCTGATAAAACTTGAAATAAAAAGAAATTTCCGCGTTTTCGAAAATCACCTATAGCCAAATCACCTATAGCCTATGATTTCTGGCATTTCAGAACCTTTTCGTCTTTTTCGCGTTTTCCGTGTTTTCCGCGTTTTCAACCTGGCCCTCAAATTTGGCCCCCTTCAAAACCAGTATATGGGATTCATGACCCCAAAGGTTTAGCTATTCTTACACAGTTAAGAGTCGGTCTCAGCAAATTAAATTTTCACAAATTTAGGCATAATTTTAGAGACACAATAGACCCGATGTGTCCTGCAAAGTATGGTGTTGAGGGCACGGAGCATTACCTGCTGCTTTGCCAATCTTATGAAGAACCTAGACGCGAGCTTCTCAATGGTCTCAACGCAATCTTGCCTCCTTGTGACACTTCTAACCTCTCAAATGAATTGTTAATTGAACTCATTCTGTATGGCAATGAAAGGTTACCATTTGGTGTTAATTCATTCACACGACTAAGCGATTCGATTTTAAATCTCTGCTGCAAACCCCAACACATGGACACATCTTTCCCTAGTAAATGTAACCTTAGATTTATATTAGTTAATTTCTTTATGTTTAGATTTATAATTATATGTTAAATGGCCACAGGGTTGATATGTATTTCCTTTCTCCTTGTGGCATCATTTTTTGTAATCTTTCATAGTTGTGTAGTTGTGTAATTGCGTAGTAGTTGTATTTTTATGAGATTATATATAAAAAAAACAGCTCCAGCAGCTGAACTGAAGTATTCTTTGTAGATGTCTCGCACATCTTTGGCACTTTTTGCATACTTATTTGATCCAGTGTGGGAAATTGAAATCAGTCCTTCCTTTGGAAGATTTTCCTGTCTCCATGTACCAGACTGTAAGGATAGTCCTGTCTCATTGTCGGCATGTTCTATTCGCTGGACCCCAAGACCCCAGGACCCCAAGACCCCGGACCCCAAGACCCCGGAAGTGATTGTATATAATCTTCATCAGGCATTTTTACCAATATCAGAGTGGTGGAAAATGAGTGAACAGACAAGAAAGCAGGAAAACTTTGTTGAATACACGAATTTTATTATTAGAAACTGCATACAGTGCAACCTGTGTAGGAAACTCAACTCTCAGGTCGCCAAATGATAAAGGAACTCCAGTACTGGGAAAATATAACTTAAAAAACTATTATTTTGAAAAAAGAAGTCCTTAACGTATTCTTACTTTATTTTCACTTGCTTGCTGTATCATATTACTTGTAACAGACTTGAGTAATGTCTAAACATCGGGAGAGCGTGAAAAAGCTTGTTTTGACATTTTAATAAGGGCACAGGTAGTGAACATGAATGTTGGTGTGGAACATTTAATAAACTCGAATGAAACTCTGAGTACTCAAAATCTGACAAATGTAAGAAACTTCCAGTACTGGCTAGGATTCTTAGAAATGCAACAAGAAAACTTACCTGGTGTCGCTGAGATTGAGCAAATCCTATTGTTACTACAAAGTACAAAAGTCTGTAACACTTGTTGAAATCAGGGTTATATTCTTTGGCGAGCTGAATGCAGGGATTTTAGTAGTCCTATTTAAACGCAAGCATGCATCATCTGGCTTATAAAGTGCTGTGCAATTAAAACTTGGCCTGGATTACGGAAAATTACCAATCCTAAGAAAGAAGCTTGAGACCAGAAAACCGTTAAAAAGTTTCGATCACCTTGTTCACCAGATATTGAGACTTTAACAATAGTTTAACTTTCTGTTGCATCTCGTGTTTATTCTGTACACGGTATTCATTAGCGCTGTTATGCCTGGGCTTTCCGCTACAAAAACATACCGGGTGGGAAAGTTTCATCTTTCTTTCAATTTATTTCCACTTCCTCTTCTGATGATCACTCATGGGGTTATATCTCTCTCCCTCAAAAAATGCTCAGACCGATATCTTTTTCCAGGAGAACGAAAGAATCACTGGAATATTTTGGGAGAAAGTAAACGATTCCACTGAAAAATGTTAGAGAATGATTGCCCTCCTGTCATTGTATGTGTATTTCTATCTGAACCTGTCCTGCAGTAATGAAAAGCTTTTCCTTGCGAACTTAGTTTCCCTTTCCTAGAATTACATTCTTTCTTGTTTTCATGTCTTTTCACTCATTTTTTACCACTTTGATATAAAAAAACTGTGCGATGAAAAATATTTACGTTTACTTCCGGGGTCTTGGGGTCCGGGGTCTTGGGGTCTGGGGTCCTGGGGTCCAGCGAATAGAACATGCCCTCATTGTCTGTAAAGCCAGGTGGACAGTACGTGCTACATCCTGTTGATTCTGTACTCATCAGGAAGTTGTGAAGGGCAACCACTGCTTTTGTTATGGACGCCACTGTTTCCACTTTGGCAATGATTGGCCTATGGAAAATTCTAAATCTAGAAGACGCTATTCCAAAGGCATTCTCAATGATTCTGCGTGCTCTGGAAAGCCGATAGTTACATATCCTCCTCGCTCAATCATTCTGGAATGCAGGGTATGGTTTCAACATGTTATTCCTCAAAGGAAAAGCATCATCGCCGATAAACACATATGATGCAACTACTTGACAATTTGGAAGCTTTTCATCTGGGGGGGGGGGGGGAATCTAGAAGCTTATTCTCAATTGAAAAGCCAAGTTTACTGTTGGAATACACCCCACCATCGCTTTGTCTCCCAGCATCCCCAATGTCAACCTGCGTGAACTTGTAACTTGCGTCACATACGGCTAACAAAACAATACTGAACCTCTTTTTTTGTAGTTGAAGAAGTCCGAGCCACTTCTTGGGGGTGCTTGGATGATGACATGTTTGCCATCAATAGCACCTAGGCATTGTGGAAAATTCCATCTATCCTCAAACTCCTTTGCAATACCTTTCCATTTAGCCGCCGTGTCAGGCACATTCAAAAATCCTCTGCTTTCCAATGCTTCCCATACAGCAGATGTTGTTTCATCAATTATACGGCCTACACACATGGGACTTATGCGATACGATGCTGCAATTGTAACGTTAGCATCGCCAGTTGCGAGTTTCCGGAGAGTAACACACAACCTTTCTTTGCCGCCAATTGCTTCTCTTCTTTGAGATGATTTAGAAATATAAGAACCAACCCATTTCAGAAGCTGCTCCAGAGTAGCCACATTCATTCTGAAACGCTCGAAAAAGTATTCGTGGTCATACAGCTCCATGTCTTTGACAAGCATTGCAAATTCTCCTTTTTCCTTTCTTTCCCCAAATAAGTCACGCACCCACATAGCTTTTGAAGCTTTCAACCGATCATGGCGTCTTTTGACGAGGTATAACAGTATTGTCAGCTTCAACTTTACTTTTTTCTCACTGCTGCAAGTGTCCATCTTGTTTGTTTACGTGTCCAGGTGGTTGGCATGGATACGGATGAAAAGATTGATGTCGATCTCTCTTTCATTTCTTGACGGAAATGACTGGAAATTAGCTAGCGGAATATTCAACATCGGAAAATTCCGCCCGCGCGGAAAATTCCACTGACTGGAAATTGGCCTTAAAAAGGAGTTTGAGCAGTACTTCTTTGAGCAAACTGGTTGTTAGTTGGTCTAACAAGGGTAGATGTGCCCTGTTGGGGAAATTTTTTGCTGTACCTTTGTGCCTAGACTTTTCCCCATTCTATACATTTCTTTTGCCTCTTTTATGCTTTTATTAATATCATCTCCAAAAAGGTATGTTGTTGGTTTCCTTGAAGGGTTAGGGTTAGGGTTAGGGTTGATCATTTCTGACAGGTATTTTTGAGTCAGCCATCTGGCCCTTTTCATCTGATGCCAAAGTTGAGTTGGCAATCTTTGAAAAAGCTGCGGTAGCCCTCAAAATATTTGTTTGAATATTATAGAGCCGGCGCTCAACATGACAGATTGAATCAAATCTTTTCATGTCCCGAACCATTTCATTCATCATTGGCACAGCCAGCTCACTGCAGTTTTTCGGTAACTTTTGCCTTTCCAAAAATTCTTTGGTAATTTTTGCTTGGTCTAATTTGAATTGTTTAATAATTCTGGTGACAAGGCCATCTATTATAGGCTCCCCTAACGTATCAGTGCATGGAATGTCCTCATCTATCTGATGTAAAATTTCATCAGCAACGTTCAATTGCTGTTCATTTGAAGGGTCAGACCCTTTTTGCTTTTTCCTCTGGGGGAAAAGATCTGACAATTTGTCAGTCTGTGACTTGCTGGCCACAAAGGAAACATCCTTTGGTAAGTTGCCATTATTGGAGCCACCAACTGGTCTACTAGGCCTGGGTTACATGATACCGGATTGCTTTTGGCATCGGATTGGTTTCGTCAAAATCGCCCAGGTTTCATTGGGGTGTTTTTAAAACGAAAACCGAAAGCAAAACTTTGTGTTTCGCTTTGTGTTTTTGTTTTGTGTTTTCGTTTCTCGTTTTAAAAACACCCGTTTTCATTGCAGTTACACGACACCAGATTCCCATGAAAACTCACTTTTGATTGCAGTTACACGACACTGAGTCGGCCTGCACTGCGATCCCTAAGTCTATTGTCTTTGACAGCTATGAAACCCAACTGGAATGGGACCCATCGGATTGGTGCAGTTACGAGATGGAATGCGGAGCAGAGTGAATCGGATTGATTTTCACCTCACCTCCAAAGCGGAGTGGTTCACTTCGGGAAAACAGAGTGGAGTGACACCGGGTTGCATCGGCGTCGTGTAACGGAACCCCCCTATCCGATGCGAAAAGCAGTCCGGTGTGTGATGAATCCGGTATCGTGTAACTGGGACCCAAACATCCATGGTGGGTTCACTGTCATCAATCAGCCCATATCTGTCACCAGAGATGGACACGGATCCGTAATCCGTTTCATTATCATCACCCTCATCATCATCAGGATGAAGCCCTTTGCGATTGCCATCATCAACAGGCCTACAATCACTTCCCCCGGTTGTTGCACTGCTAATGGCCTTAGCAATTGCTTCTGGTGTGAGAGTGGCAAGAACCTACCGAATAATGGAGGTTTTAAGTGCTGCAGGCTAACCTCGGTCGTGTTAACCCTAATCCATATAGGCTTTTTTCGAGTTACCCTCTGAAAACTGCCTTAGACTCATCATAATTCAATACAACTTGGCACCCTTACAGATCAAGTTGTTTCTAGCAAGTAGGGTGTGGCTGCCACACCTTATGACATCACAGTGACTTCATGAAGTTGAAAATCAGTGAAAATCAAGTTTCCAATCTAAATTTGAATTTATTGAAAGTTTTGCACGAACATATTGCAGTTTTTGGTCCTAATTAGCCACGAACATGATATGAAAACATAATTTCATCGAAATTAATGATTTTGGAGTGATATTTTGGCAGAAATTAAGCAATTTAAGTGACGTCATTGGTGCAATTAGTTTGTTTTCTGTAAAAATAGACAAAAAAGAAGCTGCAAAGTAGTAATACTCTATTACAAACGTATCATTGGAGTCTTTCCAATTGAAAACTTTTGAAAAAATTAAAAAAATGTGCTAATTAGCCCAAAATGGAGGCCCAGACCCCCAACTTCGAAGCACACTTTGAATCAGCTACAGTCAGACCATATTTGTTAATCAAAAGGTGGGCTCTCCAGAAATGGCAATCACACGCACAGCTCAACATAGCTCAATGAGATTTTGCAATAAAGTTGTTTATTAGGGATCCCAAAGGCATTTATCAAACATCAAAACATGGGATCACACAGGGAAGTAGACTTTTTTTAGCAAAGCGTGATCAGAAAAGATTTGTGTATCCTTCGGCCTAAACATGATCCGAGCAAATAGTTCTACAAAGAATGATACGAGCGTCAAAACGTATGAAAAAGTAGGCAATAATGAGAAAAAAGCCTAAAGAACTTAATCAGCAAATGAATTGAACAGTCTCTTACCTTTAGATACGACTCCACGAGCATTTACTACCAAAGCTCCTGCCCTTTCTTCTGGATCCATCCATATTGAAATCCCCTCTTACTACCACATGGGAACAAAGGGTGCGCATTCATGATCGTGCAGCTCAATGCGTATTTTGCATCCCTACTATTTATCCCTGGTTTTATTTTTTCAAGGAATTCCTTACATGACACTCAGAGGAACATTGACCTATTTTGATCCATTTTCTAGGCTCTAGGGCTTCATGGGCACATTCACTGAAAAGGATGTTGTCATGGTTATCATGTCTGTCTGCAACATGTCTCAGGAGAGAAAACCATTTTGCTTTGATCATTTCATCAAAACCTAGCATTGTTGATGTAGCACACCAATACAAATGGTTTCTTATACCCTTCAACCATTCCAGTAAGGCACAATGAAACTGTGATGGCGCTCTTCAGGAAAACAAAAGCAAAATCCGGAAAGGCTGCTGTCTATGTACTCCTTTTAATCCTGGCCCTTTGAATGATTTCATGTTTCCCTGGAATCACAATATCATCACCAAGTGTAACAACTGAGGCATCTCAAACATAAATAGGTAACTAGCCTGATTCAAAAGAAATCACAAGGCTTGATGTATCAATAACTGCTTGTATGAATAAAAGCCAGTCTAAACCCAAAATAATTTCTGAAGAAATGTCATTTGCAACACAGAAATCATGCTTATTTACTGTACGCTCATTCAACTGTACTGATGGTGGGAATTTGCCTAAAAAAGGTGAATTATTAGCAGCTTCTGTCACAATATCTGAAGGAAATAATTTATTGTCTACGCTTTCAATTTATTTCATTTATGATGGCTCCTTTTGGCTGAATCCATACTCCATCAGATAGCGGTCGGACTTTTTTCCGGGTTTCGGGTTTCGGGTTTAGGTCTCGGGTTTAGGGTTCAAGGTTTCGGGTTTCGGGTTCAAAGTCAATTTTCAAAGAGAGCTCCATAGGCCACTGTAACTATTTGTTAAGAACGCTCATACCATTCAAAGAGAGCTCCAATCATTGCGAATCCATGGTTCATGTTATTCAAACAATAATCACGTAACTTTTAAGATATTTAACTATAGCTGCATTAGACATGACAAATTGTTTAGAATGTATTTACGCTGCCTTTCCTTTACTCATGTGTGTGTCATCTGGTTGTTATTTCTCGATGTATAACTTACCTTCTTGGTACAGTAACGAATTACGAAACCGTCATGGAGCTTTCCAAAGATCTTAATTTCTGCACTTATACCCAAATTCTTTATGTATAACTGCGTGGTCTCAGCTGTGCTGTACATTGATAAGTGAATAAAGTTGAATTAGTATATCTACAAGTTCTTGCACTTCCACATCTGCGTTTGAAGAAGTTACATTGGCCAATGCAACTGGACTTAGTCTGTAATGATAAATGATTAAGTCAAAGATAGTTTTGTTTCATAAGTTAAAGTACACACTTTTTAATAAGAAACTTGGATCAGGCCATAGTACTAAAGTTTCTTATTTTGACATGAGATTTTGTCCATTTTAGTACTAAAGGTTTCTTATTTTTTGAATGCAGAATTATCAATGTGGTCGCTAACACTGTGGCAGATATGTTTCTTGACATTTAAAACATCATGAAGGAATAACAGTGTTCTGTTATGTTGAAAACACAAATGGTTCGATAAAATAGCTCAAGAATGAAGGTTCAACGATCTCTTTGCTATAATATCCATGCTTTTAAGTTTGAAAAGTTTCTTAGTACTTCTCAGACATAGTACTAGAGTTTCTTAAAATTTTGGTCATCTTAGTGCTGGTTTCTTATAAACCAGTTTCTTATAAAAGAACGTGTACAACACATCAATGTTTGCAACAAATCATGCATTAAAGTACGGAAAGCTATGACGAATGCAACACAACAAATCAACACAACAGATACATTGTCATACTTGTACTCACAGCATTCTTAAACCCCTCTTCAACATAGTCATGGATTTCAAAAACACCAG